>BSBM01000458.1:12560000-21677500 GCA_027924585.1 Larix kaempferi | reverse complement strand
TCCATACCCTTGACAAATGGTGTTGTTGTGCATGGAAAGTTTGGGCATCTAATGTTAATGTTATTAATGGTTATGTTAAATAGTTATATTTGTTAGGGATTGGTTTGTACCATGTTTTGGTCTTAACATTGGTCTCTTGTTAGAAGAAGGTAGTTAGTTCCCCCATATCCATGCAAACATGTGAATGATAAAAATATAGAGTGCTATGTAAACCTTATGAATGAGTTTAGAGATTGAAATGAGGTATTTACCTCTATAATATGATTATTTATATCATGTTTTGGCCTCAATTATAGTGGTACATATGATATAAGGTTTTATGACATTTTGTGTATCATACATATGTGAGTGATGCGATATGAATCCTATATATTTAATAATCATTTCCTTATGTTTATAATGACCTTGATGACCATGGAAACACACTTTTAAACTATGAATAAGATGTTATAGACATTAACCCTAAACCCTAGAGTTTAGGAAGTTTGAGTTTTTTGGAAACAGGAGTATTGTGTGCCTTTCTTTCGGTACTTACAACATAATCCAATGGTTGAGGTAGAGGGGTCAAGTTGATCCTTTCATTCAGTAAAAAATGTGGTTTAAGTCTTGATTTTATCCATGGGTTCCTTTATCACCCTATCAACAATTGCACTTCGAATATAAACTTGAGATTTAAGTTGTTTAAATTAAATTAATTTACATTTGAAAAAAATACAAAATCTAAAATATGCAAACTAAATTACAAAAAACATAAAACAAAAAGATTCCCACGAAGGTCATCTAGAGCATCGAGAGCAATGCAAACTATGATCATTTGAGGAGCAGATAATAGAGGGGATCGATTCACCCAATGGAGGCCACATTGTAGATCAGGATATTGGCACAGCAGCTGGAGGAGGAAGTCCAGAGGATATTGAAGTGCCCAAAGGAGGCATTCCGGCGGAGACCACATTCAGTTAAGAGACTGACAATGGAAAAAAAGGGCTCAATGTATTCGGTAAGGACATTAACCCTACCCTCTTTTGTTTGAAAGAGAATGATCCTTATATTTGTATCATATTTGAATGCTATCAAGCATTGGATTCAAATTCCATTCTTCCCTGCAACCCCCTTGAATTTTTGCATTGAAAGAGGATTGTATTACTCCACTGCTTGAGACCGCCCCATAGTTAGTTTTATTGATGCAAATTCATGAATAATGGGATGCTTGCTTTCTAGATCAATAAGATGTTACCCTGACTGTGTAAAAAATGAATCCCCTCATCGATATCTTAACTTTTCTCTTTCCGACCTAGTTTCATTGGGCCCGCTTGAACCTCTCGCCTTCGTATTATGTCTTGAGTTAGCACTCGGTCCATGGTTGGATCGACCTTCTGTTGATGCATCGAAATTAGTAGCACCAATCAACAAGGGATTCTCCCTGGTAAGCAAGCCCAATTAGATCGCTCATTGTTTGGTGTGGGGAATCCATCCGGTTAACGGCCCGGCTACCGTATATGGTTTTAAAGTTGAGTTTTCACCGGTTGCGGCCTGATCCACCATTTATGTATTTTATATTTAAAGATGAGATGCAAGTGATCTATCTAAATACATGTAATTAAAACAAATCTGATCTAAACTATCTGAGCTAATTAACCTATACCTGCAGGGAGCAAAACTGAAATATGAGTAATACACTAGAAATACACCCAAGAATCTCGCAGGTATCTGCTCAATAATATAGATGCATTTACAACAGAAAGTAAGAGATATCAAAGATAGTTTTGACAGAATTAAAACATTCCATTACTCATTTAAAACATAATATTTGCACAGGAAATGAAAGCATTCATAACAGAGAATTAATTTAGAGTAGTTAGGAACAATCTCACAGTATATGCATGAATGGTGCAGAAATAATTCAACAAACATTCAACACATCCCCAAGCAAAAATGCAGTGCTAGCTTTTCCCAAGCAAATGGAGCTTTGTTTATTGATGCAGCAAAATAGTTCATGTACAAGACAAATCAGTCCTTTCACCTGCCAAAAAGTCTTTTCTCTCCTATTCTATTCCTCTATTTATAACTTTACAAATTTGTCTTTCTCCAACCCTAAACCTAGGGAAGCCCAAAAGTTTGTCTTCTAGTGCTCATATAAGACAAAATTAGTTTCCAGCTTTTTTTTAAATGTTTATACAATAAATCAGCTTTCAGCTGTCTTTTAGAATTTACAATTAAAAACAAAATTAACTTCCAGCTGGTCTTTCCACTTCAGCTGGCCTGTCTGTTTCAGTTGGCCTGTCCACTTTAGCTACCCTTTCAACTTCAACTGCCCTTTCCACTTCAGCAATGTAATTGGTCCAGATGCCAGCTTCTCGTATAATAAAATTTCCCCACGCAGAAACCATCATTTTTAGTGATATCTCATGCTTATGCAGGTCTGATTTAATGTTTGTTGCTCCTACTGCTGTCGCCTGGGCGATGTCCTCCAGAAAATAAGCATGAATAGAAGTTTTCCCAATAAACCGGTGGAGGTATTCTAGTGTCAAGACATCTATCTTCCTTCGGTACTCTACTTCTAAATTCAGGTCGCCCTGCAGCTTTGACAAACGCTGATCTCTGTCGGGAAAATCGTCTATGGTTTGAGGTAAAACCATATGGAATTTCTCATGGGTTTCCCTGACCTTTAAGTAGAAGTCGGTACATTTCCCAATGGTTTTCTGGATTCCAATAATTATTTTTGTCCCGCAGTCTCTACAAAACTCAAGAAGTCCTAAATCTAGCTCTGAATCCTCTTCAGACTTGAGGGGTAGGTTCCCTGGGAATCCTGATTTTCCTTTTCTCCATTCAAGCTGTCTATTGATTTCCTCCAAGTGGCGCACATACTTTTTCTTGAGTCTTAGTGCATCAGCCTCAATTACTTTCATCCTTGCAATCATTCTCTTCATCTTACAAACCTCCTTTGTGATCAGCTCTAGTGACTGGTGAATTTTCCTTAGTATATCGCATGCTTTCTCATGGAGCGCGATTAGATCCTACTTCTTCTCGTTTGCATCCTTTAGTTGCTCTAACAGCTTCTCCTTTTCCTTCATCATCCTTTCGAGCTGAGGCTTATAGAACTTGACATGTTGTATATTGTTGGCTTCATGTTGCTCTAACTCTTGTATGCGAGCTTCTAACTCTTTTTTCTCGCCTTTTGTGGTTACTAGTTGCACATTTAGAGCATTCTTTTCATCTTCGAGCTTTTGGGTCTGCAGATCTATTTCTTCCTTTTCTTCTCGAAGATTTCTATACTTCCTCTTCATCTCATTACTTGGTGCACCTCTTTCAGCAGATTATCCTTCACTTTGAAGCACTTGTCCTTGTATTTATTCACTTCTTCTACCAGCAGATCTACATTATCGGCACTTTCGTGAGTCGAAGCCACACTACATGATGCTGTGAACTGAGGGTCGATATCAGTCCCCTAAAAAATCAGAACTTTTGTTATTCTAACTTCATCTCGGTCGTCTTGATTTTTCATCCTCTTTTCGATCTACTCATGATAGCCTTCTTCTTTTTATCGAAAAATACGGAATCCAGATTTGCCCCTTGGCGTTTCTTTGAGGGAGTGTATGGGGTGAGATCAAGCTCTTGATTTGATACATGTCCTTCAATGGTTTTCTCTGGGAAGTTTTTCGTTGATACATCTAGGTCCATATCTTGTGCACCTAAGCTCCTTTGATCCACGGCTTCTTCAGACTTCTCTACTTCCTCTTTTTGCCTTTGCAATTTTGTTGCTTCCTTCTCCACTTTCTCCTTTATTTCCTGCAACTTTTCAGCCTCTTCTCTCTTTATCCTTTCGACTTCTTCTTTCTGCAGTTTATCAGCTTCTTCTTTCTGCAATCTCTCAGCTTGCTCCTACTAAATTTTGGCGGCTTCTGCATCCTCACGTTGTTTCTCTTCATGTTCTTTTTGAAGCCTGTCTGCTTCTTCCCTTTGCTTCTCTACTAGCTCCTTTTGAAGCCTTTGATTTTATTCCTCTTTGAGTCTATTTGCCTCTTATTTATTCTTCTTTTCAGCTTCCTGGCTCTACTTATCTTCTTCCTCCTTTTGTTTTAGCCCAGCTCCTATGGCAGCTTTCGAACAAGAACTAGCCCCGGTTTTGGGGTGATAGCGCTTGCCTAACTTGGTCATGTTTTTGACACTTTGAAAGAACTCTTCATCCTTGTCAAAAAGGTGTGCATAATCAAAAGTGACCCTGCAGTTAAGACAGTGAGCAGCAACTTTTCCTTCGGGGTCATTCCTTCTGAAAATATTTGTTCCAAAATGGAAGGCTTCTAAGTCCTGAGCAAATTCTATACCATATCTCACCTTGGGGAGCTAGTATGTTCCAATGGTAAAAGGCATCGGAGGGTATGCAACCTTCTTCTTGTCATGGAGCACTCTACTAACTCCATTGATAAAGAGTTTCCTTACGACTTCTTTATGCACTACGTAATCCGTGGCATATCGGGGCAATAGGGACGGGGGTCGACTCCCTCCACACATTTTGATGTATGTTCCCTCCCAAGAGAAGTAGTAATCTTTGAATTCTTCTATGATTGGCATAGCATTCTCTGATAGGCAGTTTGGTTCTGCCTTGAAGAGTAGTTGATACAGGAGCATGATGAACTTTTCACAAATTTGAGTGTAGTGGCTTGCATACTTGTGTTCCCACGTCATCTGAGAAGCCACATGGAGGGGAGACTCTTTGCTCTTCCAGATGCATCCCAAATCAGGGAAAGGGTGCTTGATGAATAAACAGTCCACCAGATAAGAGGACATGAAGAAATCGGCTTTATTTTGTGTCAATCATCCCTGTGCAGCAGTTATATGTGAAGCCATGCTATCCTAGATGATATCAACCCGGTTGAATATTGTACCATGTGTGGCTACATGGAACATCACCGGCACCTAGCCGAGTTTATATATGTTTCCATTTGGCAAGTCAAAAATTCGACTCAGCATCAGGGCGATGAGCCTATACAGAGTCCTCAGATGTTGACTCTCATACTCTCCACTAACCCTTGACCTTATTTTCCTTTCAGCAATTGTCATCTTCCTTGCATATTCCAAAGGGTCCATCTTTAGCCCGGATATCCATTCATCATTTAGTAGGGTCTTAGGGTAGGGCAATTTGTATGCTATCGTAAAAAAATTTGGTGAAAAAGATGCAAGACTCATCCTGATGATATATGTGATGAATCTAGTGTCAATGTTCACCTGGGCTACTATCCAACCAATAACTTCCGAGCATGGGAACAGCTCTGGGCGAGTGGCTGCTTTGTGGAGACCAGACCTTTTGATGTTCTTATAAACCATTATCTCTTCCAAGGAGGCTTCAGGGAAGTTTTGGTCTTCTACAGCTCTGTATAATTCGCCCCATTGATATTCTGTGGCAGCTCCTGTCACAGCTTTTGTGTCGCCGAACATCAACATCGTCTCGAGTGAGGTGTCCAAAAGGATCTCTATGTCTGAGTCTGACTCGGCTAACTTGGCTTTCTTCCTGGTGGATCGCTTGTGCATATCAGACTTGTGACGACAATGAAGGGAAAAATGAGGGATCTCAATTGTTATGAGCAATACGGTGTTCCTATTCATGATATTAAAATAGACCTTGAATTCGCATGAATGTTAGCTTCCATTTAAAACTGCCCATTAAGGTTGAAAACAATGAGGCCAAACATTTACACACAATTTATCCATATAGCAGTTCAAATAAAAAGAAAACAAGCACTGTTGACGATCATTTGGCATTATCTTATCACCATAATTAATGATCAAGCAAGGGCTATCGGCATTATTCTAGAAATTCAAAATGCGAAGTACTTATGTCGTGAAAGAAGAGAAGCTTTAAATCAAACCATGTGTTTTCACATCTGTGCAATTCTAACTTTTTTAGCAACAAACAAAGGGGCGAGTAAAACTTTCCTTTTAATGCATGAACAACTTAAGAAAGAAAGATCAGACATGCAAACAGCCGAGGTTTACCACTGAAAACAAGCTGACGAAAACACTAAAAGGAACGCATGCGTGCGTGACGATGGTCAAAACACAGCGACTACGTGAAACCTGTCCACTACAAGACTCCTCCAGTACAAAGCAACTTCAAATTCGCTGAAAGGTTCAACTGCCACACACATTTAGCATGATTATCGGGGCTTGTAGATTTTGGTGAAACTCAGGGACAGCGATCCTGCGGATTGAAATAGGTTTGAGACAAAAGCTTAGGATGAAAGGAACTCGAGTGGGTGCTAGGTTCCCCACTTTGTACTAAAATCAAAGTGAAATGCCATGACAAGCCCGATTTAGACATGAAGATTTCGTCAACAGGGACCCCAGGCTCGGGAGAGTAATCCATGGGTGAAACCTGCTGGGGGCACGACTGTCTTTCGATGTTGTTTAAGGATAAGGAGGGCCTAGTTTTTAAAATATTTTACCATCTAAAACTTCCACAAATAGCAAAAAACAAACCAAACACTAAAATGGAAACTCAAGCGGACCAAGCAAATGAAACGGGCTTGAGAACCTACCTACCTATCAGCACTGGAGAGGTTTTCTGTTGGAGTGTGCATGAGCTCTGATTAGTGACATCCTGCTGCTCCCAATGGTGCTCGATGGTGCTTCTTGGTTTTACGAAAGGTGGGATGGAAAAAAACCAAAACCTCGTTGCGTATATATGTAAAACGAAGCAGTTAAGTCCCGCGGGGTTGGAAATTGGGCACATTAATGGTGCATGGTGCTCAATGGATCGTTAAATAAATTCACACGGAGTCTGATTAAAGTTTCCACATACCAACCTTCACGCTTTCCAAAACAAACTGCATCGATGGGGACGACGGACCGCTCAGATCAGGGGTGGTCGGCGATCTACATTTATTTTTCGCGCAATGATCGGTGCAACAAGAGTTAAAAACTGCAATGATGGGAGAGACAAGGCTCTCGAGAAAATGCATCTAGTCGGGGAAGCATAAGTTGATTGTCAGCGCAACGATCAGCACCTTTTAAGCCTTGAGACTGCGACCTGGTCGCCGCGATGAGGATCGACGAAGAGGCAAACAAGACTGCGCACTGGTCGGCGAGGTTATCGTTTAAGCACTGCGAACGGACGGTGTGATCAAGCTCAAAGGCAAGTGATCGATCGACGAGAAAATAAGCCAAATAATGGTGCAACGGTCGGCAAAGATATGGTTAGGGTCAGCGCAATGGTCGGCGATAATGGCGTTAGACCCTGCGACCGAAACGTGAGAAAAGGCCCAAACAAAAGTGCCATAGTCGGTGAAAGATGAGCCTAAGC
This sequence comes from Larix kaempferi, assembly GCA_027924585.1. Classification (NCBI taxonomy): domain Eukaryota; kingdom Viridiplantae; phylum Streptophyta; class Pinopsida; order Pinales; family Pinaceae; genus Larix; species Larix kaempferi. The sequence goes on along the minus strand of BSBM01000458.1, from coordinate 21,670,203 downwards.
ACTGCGCAACGGTCGGCGAAAACAAGATTAAAATATGCAACTAGTCGGCGAAGTTAGCCCAAAAAGCTGCGATCGGTCGGCAAAGTTAGATTTAAAGGTAGCGACCACTTAAACAACAAAAAACCACTGGTCGCGAAAAATAGACTAAAAATATGCGACCAGCTTTGGCAAAAAAAGTGAAGTTTTCCTTAGCCAAAAAACAACTTTTCTTGACGAAAGGGAACAACTTAAAGGGGCAAAAACCAAGCTTTTAAGGGACCACGAAACTCTCTAAAAATAGAAGGAGGGGCGCTATAATTTTCAGAAAATTATGGGGATCAAGTTGCAGCAGCAACACCTTCCTTCCTCTCTGCTTTTATTACCATGCTTTCTCCTTGTTGCCGAGGAACTCCCTTCCTTCCGGAGCTAGATGTCATTGAACATTGTCCATCAGGCCACCTCCCTGACTGGCACTACCTAACTAGCATGAATGACTATGTGTATAGCGATCCTCAACAGGTATCATAAGTAATGCATCGTAATAGCATCCAAGGTAGGAAGAACTATTGTTATGTAGCGGTAAGCCCTGTCCCAGGTGGGATGAATTTAAACCAAATAGACAAAATGCACGATAGAGAAAGAAAAACACGAGTTAAAATTTGTGATATTGATGAGTGTGGAGATGTAAAATACTTGTGGATTGTGGCATATAAAGAAGTATTGCATTTCTGATGACGTATAATAGTGAGATATCTGATATCCTCTTTGGAGATGGGCCTTTTCCAAGGACTATGTGGCATTTGCAATATAAATTATTTTTATGGAAGTACAAAAACCTTCTATTTGACAGAAAATTGACTATTGTGTGATGGATTCTTCAATCCTCACATATTTATTATGTATCCTGTTAGTTGCCTAGAAGAGCAGAATTTTACATATTGTATTATCTTTTACATTAGTAATTGTTGACCAAATACAATGGGGGTTGGGGTTTCCCTATTGTTCCTTGGAAATTTTCAATTATGCCCAAGGATGAGGGATGTCTAGGATTGATTTATACTACCACTTAGTAATTGAAGAAGTAGACACATCCAACTCTCCAACTCAAAGAATATCTTTATAATATACCTTATAATAATAACAAGATGTGCAATCAATACTATCATGAATGGTGCTAGTATCTCAACTTGAAAATCCATGAAACTGATAAATGTTGTTAAAGAAAGTTTTTAATCACTTGAATGGAATTGATTAATATGTTGGATTTGACCTTATTTGATAGTTAACCTTTTTCTTGTCTAAGGACCATTTTCCAAATGACTAACGCAAAATTTGACACATGTGAATGAGATACTAACGTAAAATTTGACACATGTGAATGAGATACTAACGTAAAATTTGACACATGTGAATGAGATACTAACGTAAAATTTGACACATGTGAATGAGATTCCTTTTCTTTATTATATTCACCTCATCTCCTATCCACTATAATTCAACCCCTTACCATTAGTACCACATGGGTGCAACAAGTGATCTAGCTCATAAGTAAATAAGAAATTAACACCCTAATAAAAAAAAGACTCACTACCTCTAGGAGGTGAACTACAAACAACAAATGATGTGAAAAAATAAATCTTTCTCAAACATAGTGTCACCAAGTCATCCCCTTCTAATAAAGAAATAGAAAGTTGATCATGGGCCTTCGAAATGATAAACATGAATGGGTCCCCAATTCCACCAATTTAACTATTGAAGGTACGAATGAGACTCTTATAGACTATAACAGTCATTGGGGCAACAGGAATTGACCCACTACTATCTTCCCTTGGAGTCGTCACACCTTCCAAAGGCACCTATAGGAAATATACCTAATAGAATGGCCACTAAGCTACCTCGTTCTTAGACATGTCCAATAGGTTTCCTACACTTTAAGCAAAAATAGATGATCAAGATGATCTTCAAAATTGAAAGGGAAAGTTCCCAAATAAGATGTTGATTTCAGGATCCACTTAAATTTATAAACAAAATGGTGTTGAGATTAATATGTGAAAATTTTTTGCAAAACCGAGCATGTACAACTAGCAAATGGAGTTGTAAGGATATTAAATGCTTGTAAAGTAATGAATCCCATATCGTCTAAAAAAAATCTAATCAAAATCATAAGTAAACTGGAACTACTCTAATATAAATCCTCCTAGAGTGGTTGAATCTCATATCAATCATGGATATAGAATAACTCAATGAAAAGCATAATATTCAATGCTCAACATAAAAAAATGCAAGGCAGGATGTGGAAAATACAATGCTTGAGCTTGAGAAGTCTAAATTAACAATGCATTATCAATCAAAACCATCCATATAATTCTCTTTTATTTCTAATGTATGCAATGCCATACTAGAGGTAAATCATGCAAGTTTGAGTGAAAGATATGCACTTGGCACAAGAAATTGAAGATAGAAGAAACAAATTTAAAAATTATAAAGAAGGTTACACCCTGCAACACAAATGTTATGCCTAATGCATATACTTCTTCATGGCATATAAAGTTGTCTAATACCATAATCCAAGGTATTAGGCCATCATATTATCCTTTGGAAATCATTTACATTTTGAGAGGTTGTAAGCTATCATGTATTCCCTAAATAGGGATTATTTAGCTTCGTAAATATATATGGCCTCCATTTAGAGGTTTGGAAAACAATGGGCAGATCATAGTCCTAGTCCATTCTTTAGTGCCAAAATATATTGTATTAGGCCACAATATTTATATTTAGGGTGCGTGAAGCATGAATGGGGCAAGGTCTCAACTAACACTTAGAATCTACATAGATAACATGTGGAACATGAATGAAATATTGTATCCATTTATGAGTTTTTTTGTGTTAAGGATGGTTCTCAAGGCCCAGTAAATAGTCTATGGTAAAATGAAAAGATTTTAGAAAAAAATATTATACTTTCAGACTCATGGACCATGTGCATGGCTCCATGGCATCACACATTCCCTAAATGTGGAATATTTTCACCTATAAGATGGGTATGATATACATTAAGTAATTTTAAACAGTAGGGATGGTTCTTAATAACTATGGAATATAAAATATTTAGCATGCAAGTATAATTCATTGGAAACACCAATATTTTCAATAATGTGGATGAATATGGAGGTATATGGAATAGTTTAAGGTCAATAGAAAACTAATGTTTCATTGGTATTAGTAGGTCAATAGAAAACTAATGGACAGTCATATGAGCCCTCAATAGTCATCATAGAATTTGGATAATAAAATAAATGAAAAAATTGTAAGGAAACCTTATCTTCTCCATCAAGATTAGATAGAACACCCCATCAAAGCTGACAGAATGTAACATCGAGCATAACCACTCCCAAAAACAAAATCATATTAGATTTTAATATTTTAATTAATTCATAGAACGTTGATTGGAAAGATATTATTTGTTAAAAGAGGATGAAGCCAAGATAATGCATATCCATTTCTTATGAACAATGGCAGTGCACGGGCCTAAAGGCTTTGGTGTAGCAGTAGACCTTTATACTTGCTCTGTTAGATGGTATCGATTCTTGGTTACATGTAAAGAGGGTGAGAATTCTTGGTAACAATGTGATGCCATACAACTTGAAATTGGTGGGCACTAATATTGTCAGATCGACTTAGATACATCTTCTATCGTCATCTTTGGGTGTGCCTTCCTTGCGTAGTCCATCCATGAGGGTGGTATATGTAGGCATATCAGGAAGATGACTATTATCTTTCATAAGCTCAAATAACTTAAAACACTCATTAATATTACCAACTTTCCAAGTCCATCCATCAATGTGTTGTGTGTAACAAGTTTTGAAGCTTGCTCTGGAAACTCATAGAAGATCTGTTAAGCTTTGTCTTCCCTATGAGTCGGTTGAATTTTTATTACTTGGAAAAACTTATTTGCATTTCAATTCATACAATTGGCTTAGAAAAAAATTTCAAACCCTATCCTCTCCTTCGTTTAAAAATCACAAGTTTCATTGCAAATAGAAGCCATATTTACATTTACTTGTAATGCATTTTACTCATTAGAAGTAGAAGAAAGTTATTGTTGGATTCATTTAATTTGAAAGAGTAGTTCTAGTTTGGCATAAAAGGAAAAAATACAAAAATGTGTAGTTTTTCTCTTTGAAAAGTTTGTTCTTTTGTTTGTTTTTCTTTTTGGATCGAAGAACTCTCTCCTTCTTGTAGCTAGTTTTTCATCAAAAAGAAAAGTGCATTGATGCATTCACTTATGCATGGTTTGAGTCGAGTCATAACACCATTGAGTTCCACTTCCGCTACCGGATTGAGTAAGACAACAAACCATTAAAATTTAACTCCTTAACTCAACACATTTTAACCTCACTTGAGGATACAAAATAAGTTGTTAGTTAGGTAGGACACCAGGGATAGGAATCCAAATAATTCCCCCTTGTCGTTTTTCATCTGAGACATAGTTGTTGTCCTTTAGGGTACTAAAATTCTCTTGTATTTGTTGACACGGTCATCGACCAGTTTGTTGAGAGGGCCCCCCGTTCCACGGGAGCAAGCAGCGAGGACTGGTTTCAGATGGACTTTGTGGAATTCCGCACTCCACTTAGCGCCTAAGGACACCTCTCCATTGTCTTCCCTGTATTTTCCGTATAGGTGATACAAGGGCTCAAGGGAAGAAGTTTCGGTTAACCTTCTCGGACGTGTCATGAACGAGGTATATTAATGGATTTTCTTCTAGGATTCTTTTACCCAGGATCCCTTTCGGTAGAGGGATATCCTTCCACTTTGGTCTCTCACTTTGTATGCTTCGACTTGGATTTCATCACCTTGCGGAGGATACAATCTGTTGAGGTCTCCAGACCTTAGTTAGGAATATTGCTTGCTATCATACCTTTTAGATGGTATTTTATTTTATAGTGCTGCTTGTTGGCATTCTGGCCTTTTTTTTGTAGCTCGTTTGCTGTGACATCGATCTCGGTATAATTTTAGAGCTTGCTTCTGGCCTGCGCGCCTCTTCTTTTTATGGCTCCCCTTCTGCACGCTTGTTTGCTTTAGGTTTTTTGAGTTCTTACACGGTCAGTTACCAATTATATGATGATGTGTGATGTCCTCTTAACCTAGGTCTTAGAGATGGTTGAGTTAGATGGGATTCTCAAGGGATTGGACACCCCTTTATGGATCCACTAATGCTTGACCTTAGGAGTAGTCTAGAGGACCACATGATCACATCATCCGTGTGGACTTTTCCTTTTACAGTGATGATGGACTTTCAAGTTATATGGAACACTAATACATTTGAGAGAGAGATGATTGGTTGTACCCCACCTTGGTTGATTGACTTTTGGTCCTTTCATTTTGTTGATAATATTTTTGTGGTACCTTGCCTTTTACCTTTTGGGTCTTTTACTCATCTTGAATATCTTTTGATTTGTACCACCTTTTATGTTTTTGGTCTTATGGGTACTATGGTAGTTTGTCCACAATTGAGGTACACCCCCTTAGTCCAAATGGTTATGAGTCTTTATACCCACTCTTTTCTTTTTGACTTGTACCTTACTGGTTGGTCTTTGTACCCTCACCTATTTAATTGTGTAACCCTGGTACCCAACTAAGACATTCTACTTTACTTTTTATTTATTTATTTTATTTTTATCTTTCATTTTCCAGATCTGTTTTTGAAGTTTGAAGGTTATTGATATTTGATTGGTATCCTTTATGCCTACTGTGTTTTTCGATCTGCTCTCCTTCTGCATGTTGGGGAGGTTGTGACACTCAGACTCAGCCGTGAGCCCTATTTATTCTCTTTTGGTTGTTTTAGTAAGGGTCGTGAGGTCTTAAGGGTTTTCTTTACCCTTCTATGTACTCATATGTGGAGGTCGTGAGTCTCTTTGGCCTCATTCTGCTGGTTGTTAGCTCACCTATGAGGGCCAAAATTTTGTATGGGCATTTTGGACTAAGTTTTTAAGTTATTTTGTTTTTTTTACTGACCTTTGTTTTATATGCTCAGATTTTGTGTGTAGTTCTTGATCTGTGGTTATATAAATTTGTTGAGTTTTATTTGTGGTGATGAGACTTATTAAGGGATGATATTTATTGTGATTGTACTAAGCCTTTTGATTGTCATTGAATTTATTTGATTGATTGTACCATATCCCAGTCATATCTCTCTCTCTGGTTTGTACTAACCCTCTAATAGGGACACTTGGTTCCTAGAGTTGACTGGCCTCTAAGAGGCACAGTCATTTCTGAAAGTAACTCTTCTGAGTATATTACAGGAAACGTCTACACCCAAGTAAGTATCTTCATGTATTTATTTTCTTGTAAATTAAAAAAATTTATTATTACATGTTACTGAAGATTACTTTAACATAGTGACCATCTGGTGGTGTTAAAGGTGAGAAGTTGAATTTTATTTTTATTTTTTATTTTTTGTATTAAGTAGTTAAGACTTGTCCTATCAGACAAAATTTTTGGTGATCAGATATGTGTTGGTAAATATTTTTAAGAGGGGTGGAACTCCTCGATTGAACTTGTGAAGAAAATTATTTTGGAGAATAAGTGTCCTGACTATGGGACAACAACAAATATATATTCAACAACATACGAGATAATATTGGCACTAGGTGGGAAAATAATTATACACCTTCAATTACCAAGTACTATAGTGATGAGTGACTTAATGAAAAGCATGCAAATTCCATCATTTAATAGTATATATTAGGACGAAGCCACCCTTGAGAGGTGGAGAATGGATATGTAGAGTGTTCCACTAAAAGTGAGAGATTTAGATGTTACAACATGATAGGGACATGGGATTTAGAAGGTATATGATTAATGGGAAACACATGGGGTAGCATGCACTCTTTTACAATAATTCATCACAAGGTTCCTTTCTTAGGTTAGATCATCATTTTGTTACAACATGAATTGGTGCACATATGAGAATGTGAACACTTTGAAAAACAGCCATCTTGAATAGTCAAGAGAAGAGAGAAGAGGTATTCACGTATGTTCACAGAAACTTTTATCTTATATATAGGACAAGGGAAGAGTGGTCAAAGGTAAGGACATATATGGAGGTATTTCCTATCGATATGGGTTTGGATAGTATATTTGAGTTGGATTTGGGAAACTTGGATATTACTGCACTATTCCTATAACCAATCACTTTTGATGATGGTGATCCAATTGGGGATCCCTCAGAATAGTTATATGCAAATATTGGACTGGATACAAGGAGGTGAAGGAGGAGGAAGGAGAGCACTATGGTAGTTCTAGTGGTGGTGATCCAAATGAATTTGATTATGAGATGTATAGGAGGATCATTAATCAGCTATGAGTTTCTTCTACATTTTTTTTCTTTGGAATTCCCATCCATTGTATCAACTTATCTATTACTCAATACAATACATTTTGATGACATCGAATGAGAAAATACATTTTATGGTTCTCTTGTCACTCAAAACTATCCTTGAAAAATTTAGTCCCAAGGGGATCGAACGAACACTTATCCTAAACTGACAATATCACCTCACATAGTCCCATAGCATTGGGTTTTGGCCATTTGTAACTTAGGGCATGAATCTTTACATAATATTTGCATACAATCCACAATATCATCAATTTTTTTTCTTATAGTATGGTAAAAAAGGATTCATTATCAAAACACCCATTCACAATATGGACAACCTTAGGTCTAGGAGTAGGACTGAAAGCTACCATTTTTCAAAACAACTTACATGTTTACGGGTTCGTCGTTGCTTGATTCAATTACTTTCAGTCCTCTATGAAGACCATGCTTGATTACAAAACTACGCATGTGTTTCCAGTATTCAATGATTTCATCATTTTCCTTAAGAATATTTCAGTTTAAATTTTGAAAAAGATTATACAAGTTTCACAACATTATATAAAATATTGTTTTTGAAGATTTGTGAACACTTATTAACCACCTCAAAGATCTTAATTTTGAAAGTCATAAAAACTTTTAGAAGTTTTTCATAATGGTTAATTATTTTTATTTTATGTTATTATTGCTAAATATAAATATTACTAAATGTGAGTGTAATTCAATGACCGAGGTGATGAACCCAAACTGATGGGATGAGAGAGACTTTAGGGCCATGACGACAAAGTTAGTTAGATGGTGTGATATGGGACTCAAGACCCAAAGGAGCAATAAAAGACAGCTCATAATTGCATGAATTTTTACTCCTAAGAAAGATAAAGTGATCCTCTTCCTCATCACTTGAATGCCTACATTTTGAGAAAGGGAATGATGTACAATTCACCTTATAAAAGGCACCACACGTCACCTTTTAAGAGGAGCTATGCCTTGAGGTCCTATCTAAACTTTTTTCCCATGGTGCAGGTAGAACCAAACAGGTATTTTTCAGATTTGTCTTCCTCGAGCGAGGGGAGTTTATGAAGGCTATAGGAAAGTGAGACATCCAGTAGGTCTATAAGAGTTTATCAACTAAATGTCAAAAGATCATAAGAAAATTCCATAAACGCATGGAATTTGTTCTCGCTGAAGGGGGGCCATGTTCCTATGATGATAAGACAATAGGAGACATCGAGGTGCCCTTGAGGTACAGACATATAGTGAAACAATGGGTACCCAAGGATCTTCCTCAACTGAACACTGATTTTTGTGTGAACGAGAGGATATATCAAATTGCACCGTCGTCATTACATGGTTTGGGGTTGTTTTGCATGGATGGCATAAAGGTCGGTTATGGCAGATATACATAATTGATGGAGTATGTTGGACCATGTTACAACTACAAATATTGGATGCGACTGGTCCAATATACACGAAGTATGCGTAGAAATGGATTGTCAGCAAACTATTTACAGTTGAAAGACAAAGATCAAAATAAAGGAGCAACGTTGTACATTGACGGAAGGCCAAAGGCGACAAGGAATATTGCGGGGTTTATAAACAGTACACAACTAGGGTCTACAATTAGCAACCCAACTGCGAATTTGAGGGGCGTGAAGGAAACTGTGTGTTTGTATGTGCCATTAAATCAATATCTGCAGGGGAAGAGTTTCTTATTGATTACAATTTGAATCGAGTAGATACAAACACAGTTACTATGGGAGTGGTACATCTAACAATTTACCCAACCTTTCATTAATGAATTTAACATATTAAGGATTTTTCATTAGTTTATTTCGTTTAAATTTTCTATATTTACTTCACAGGCTAGTGATCGGGGAAAATCTCATCCAGCAGATGGTCAGAGGATTACAACTTCCTCGTGGGAGCAGGTATACATCTTTGTAATAGTAAACATATAGTAAGAAAAAAGAGTTTTTTTTTGCTTTGTTTTTTCATTAGTATATTAGTTTGGTTTATATAATGTTATCTATATTTGATGCAAAAAGTTGATCAGGGAAGCCACCCGGCTGTTGATCAGACGACAGCAGCCTCGAGGCAACAGGTAAACCTGATTGTAATTGTACAATTTAAATATGTCAAAATGTTTTCTTATATATTAATGTTTCAGTGAGTATTTTGGTTTCGTTTAGGTAATTTTTTCTATGTTTTTTATGCAGGTCGGTTATGTAAGGGGCACCTCCCTAGCAGTATATCATACCAGACTTGCCTCGAGGCAACAGGTATACATCGTTGTAATAATAAAAATATAATATGAAGAATAGTTTTTTTTGTGTTTGTTCATGAGTATATTAGTTTTGTTTATATAATGTTATCTATATTTGATGCAGAGTGTTGATCGGGGAAGCTAGCCCATTGTTGATCAGACGATAGCAGCCTCGGGGCAATAGATAAACCTGATTGTAATTGTACAATTTAAATACGTCAAAATGTTTTGTTATTATATTCTTTCATTGAATATTTTGGATTCATTTAGGTGATTTGTTCTATGTTTTTTATTTAGGGTTCTGTAAGGGGCACCTCCCTATTAGTAGATCGGGGCAGGTCACCTATAACCATTGATCCGATGAGTGGATCACGATCCTCGAGGAAGCAGGTATAATTCATTGGAATTGTACCAATATAGTATGTAGCATAATGCTTATTTTGTTATGTATTTTTCGTGTGTATACAGGTTTCATTCTGATAATGTTTTCTACTTCTTTTTTGCAGGGGTCGGATGATCGGGGCAAGTCCCCAGCTATGGATCAGACGACACCATCATCCAGGCATCAGGTAAACCTAGTTGTAATTTTAGGAATCTATCATGATATATATGTTTTTTTAATATCATTTTAGGAATCTATCATGATAGAACTCAGTAGTGTTTATATATTTTTGTTGCAGACCAATGATTCGTTGTATGAAGCAGCATCACAGTGATCAATAGCTTTTGAAGTGGATGAGTTATTGACCGATGCTGACATAATTGGTTCAGCTCTAGACCCGGTTAAGGTGATAGATAAGACCTTGAAAAAAATTAGTGCAGATATCCTTCGTCTGCTATTCGAAATTTCGCAGATAGACGAGATTAAAGCCAAGATTGAAGTGTTGAAAAAGAGATCTCAAGCCTTGAATGTAAGTTGCAGAATCTTGAATCATAATATAAATTCATTTATAAATTTATAATTTTGACTTTTATATGATAGTGAACTTATAAAATGTGGTTTGTATTTACAGGATTTTCTGGGACCACACACTAGTGGTCAAGGCGATGTTGGCCCCAGTGATGCTCGTGGAGAGACGTCGCATCATGATCAAATGACTCCACGTGCATCAACTCATTCACCATTTTTGTCGAATGAACAGTCGGAAACACGTTCCGCAACACCCCATATGCCAACTGTGAGTGCACCGGCTGTTAGTGACCAACGCACACCAGATCGTCCAGAAGAAGGTGTCGACACTGAGCCTCCTAGTATTGATATTGCCAAAGCTGCATTTCCTGGATCTTCTCGTGTCACTAGCATGGGAACAATCGAGGCAACATTTTTGGTGGACGAAGATCTCGTTCCAATAAATATAGAGAAGATCCTAGGTAATTACATGTTGATCAAGTTAGTGTTTATAATTTGATTGTAATATACCGATAAAACATTTTTTTCAACTAATTATGATCATGGCATGATCGTTTTGCAAGAAATGATGTTTTTTATAAACATCTGAATGATTTGTCCTTGGAGATCTTCGGGCCCACCATCCACACAAGGTGGGATAGACAAACGAAAAATTTAAAAGATGATCTCACTAATCGGTTGGTTGGCATGTTTGGCAACGAGACCCTTGATCGAGTCGCGGTCGTGAAAAAGGCTGGACAACATATGAAGATTTTTCAAGACAAATATAGGTTTCACCTAGAAAGGAACCCTAGGTATGAGCGCCCTCCGATGATTCCAGCAAGAGAGTGGAAATATCTAGTGGAAGATGGAAAGGAGAGGGCTCTAAGAAAATAAAGAAAGCTAACACCAAGCACAGGGAGGTATGCAATACTTTCCACAATGTAATTCTAAACCTTATTATTATTGATTTTTATATCGAATTTGGAACATCTAACGTAATTCAACACTTGCATAGGCTTCCAGACACATCAAAGGCCACAAAGGCAATACTAGAAAAAATTGGTCAGCACAAGCTTGGGCCTGGTGGTTATTCGAATTTGGCAGCATGAATTGTAAGTTTCGAAAAAACAATAATGCATCCAAATAATAAATTGCAAATTATTTTTCATTTTATTGCACCGCAAAATGTAAATTAACGACGTTATGCAAATATGTAGGCCGACCGATTCAAAGAAGTACCCACTGAGGAAGACTTGAAGGTTGGATTCCAACACGGCTTTGGAGCTGTTGTTGAAAGTCGAAAAAGCTTGTCTGGGCAAACAAAGTCTTTTGGTACTGATCCATCTGGTGCACAGGTATATAAAATCTATATAGTTTAATGAAGATTATTACTTGTGCAATCTATTCGTTATAAATAATTAACATAAAATATTGACTCTGTTTTGAGCAGGAAAGCAATGATCCCCTTAATGTCGAGGAGGGACAACAACAAATCGAAGATCATGCTTAGAATCTTGGTAATGAATTTATTCATGTGCTACAATTTTATATATAACATTGCAGATGGTGAACATTAATTCTATTTTTCGATATTTCAACTGCAGAGCATGTAGAGGGTCACACTGTACAGGTTGAGCCTGGATAGGAATATGAAGAACGTGATGTGGCCACAACAGGTAAAAAAACACCTTTTTAATGTTTTTTTTAAATGAAATACTTGTCATTATAATAACAAAATATATCGATGTAACATTTTCACATCATTGCAGCAAATCCGAACCCCTTGCCGCAAAATCCACGTCGCGAGAAATCTACGAGGCATACATCACGACAAGCTGATGAAGCACCAAGAACTGGAGGACAAGTTCCAGAAGATGATCTTCTTGCTGATTTTGTAAAGAGAAAAAAAATTAGAAAGAACTAGTGACTGAAGAAATATTGAGTAATTATTTTTGATAATATAATGTCATGCATGATTTTTGGCCTAATGAATGAATGAATAGTTTAATGAATGTTGTCTTCTATTGAATGGATGTGATGACTGAATGAATGAATGGTTTAATGAATGTTAGCTTTTATTGAATGAATGGTAAATGTTTGTTTATGATGAAATCTACATGAATTTGCACGTAAATTGTTTTTCAAGTATATGCATTGGGTATGGGGAATTGAGAGTGATGTCAGGGGGGGAGGGGCCATAACAGCTTCCACCTTCACGTGGTTGGCCCTGTTCAGTAGATAATATTAAATTATTCTCGAAACAGAGAGGATATCAATGAATGGCTAACATTGTAAGCAAAAAACTCCATTCAATGCTAAAGGAGGTATTTTGGTCGTGGTCCTATTTTTCCATATTGACTTGATGGTATTCAAACAATAAATATGTAAAACAACACGCTTCATTTAATAAGATGCATTCTGGTGTGCAACGACCATCACCACAACGATTCATGATGGTGGTTGTGATCATGAAGGCATTAATCGAACATGAAAGAGTAATGCATGAAGCTATCCTACCTTTGTAAATCAATCTTGATTGAATCATATAGAGAGATCGCTAGGAAACAACGGCTCTACCTGCCATCTTATCGATTTAGGGATTGTGTTTGGAATTAGTTATTTTTTTTAGCAATAGCATGAATAATATCTAGACCCCATAGTGTATCTTAATCAAGTTCTTAGGGGTTGTTGATGATAAGACTGAGTGAACCACCTTACACCTATCGCATGCTTCAAGTTGACACTCATAGGATCTCTTCATGTCGCCAACCAAAAAAAAAACATAGCTCCTTGGCACATCCAAGTACTTATGTCACATCTACTAATAAACCTGAACTATCTAATTCTTTCAAGACTCAGTTCTTTCTCTTTAAAATTTCAAGTTATCTCCACCAAGCCTTTGTTCCAAGAATTCCTCCTTCACCCAAAGTTGCCACAAAAACTCTACCACTATTGAACTTTGTAATTGTAATATTCCAAGAAAATATCAAAGGAATGTCTTCAAGAATCCACTTGGTCTATGCAATTTGATAACACAAAGAATAGCTTAGCAAAACCTTAGTTGCTTGGGTCCTCTAGTAAATCTTGGGAACCGTTTTTGTTCATCACTTAAAAGGATACATTTCAATCCATGTATTTCACGATTAGGTGTTGAATTATGAAGTATGGCATTGGAGTGAAAGGATCATTGGAGTATAAAGTAATAAGCACTTGATTCTATTGAAGTTATAAGAAACGTGTTTTCTAACAATCCAAGGTAAGCTATTACCACAAGATCCATGGCTACACCTTGGTTGACTTATATTTATAAGTCATTGACTATTACTATTTTCGATGGAGCTCTTTATGATATACTGGATAAGTCTGTGAAAAACCTTCCTATGTTTTAGGTAAAAATACAATCACGTCAAAGGCTCATTTGAAGGAATTCACTGGAATGCACACTATGTTGAAGGTTCAACATGTTCTTGTTTTAAAGTTGTTTGTATTGTCGCTATGTTGAAGGTTCAACATGTTCTTGTTTTAAAGTTGTGTACAGTCTTGTCATTAGAAGATGATGCATTTGTTTGGTTTATAAATATTAATGATGACAACATTAGCACATGGGATAAATGTGGAGATGTTTTCCTTGAGTGATGCAAAGAAAAGGATACCAAATTCTCATCAGCTACTTCGAATAAGATCAAAAGAAAGGAAAATGAGACAATTCAAGAATTCAATGTAAGGTTTAGTAAGATTGTCCAAAATATTCACAAAGAAATCAAACCCCCAAGTACAACCATCCTTATCCATTATATAGATGCCTTCCATTAAATAGAATAAAAACATGTTGGTCAGGTACCAATTCCCCAAAAAATAACCCATGGGCTAAATTTCTCCCGTAAATTTTTCTCCAATCTAATTCTAATAAGGAATTGGTCCCCTATTTTATTCATGGTCTCTCACCTTCTGAGTTATAAGTCATAGTTTTGGAACCTCTGCAAGGGGGTGTCATGAGGTTAAAAAGAAGAAGGGGAAAAAAGGTATGAATGGTGATTATTTTCTTAAGTATAAGAAATGCATGTATATTAATTATGTAATTTTGTTCTTGTTAGTGTAGTCTTCAATTGTGTTTGCAATGTGCTTTGAACATCTAAAGAATGTGGTTTTTATTTTACATCGAAGAAAAAATTGTAATATTTTCTTAGAAAAAAAGTGATTTAATATTACATTAATATAAATTTAGAGCTAACAATTCTTTACATATTTTTTTTAATGGTGGTTCACCATTGTCAAGGTTACATCCATCGGGAAAAATGACAACACATGTTATTCCAGAGAATTAAGGTATGGTCGGAATTACATAATCCACTCAATCATTACATAGGGGCTCAACAAAAGCATCATGTCATTTACAAGAATTGAACCTGGGTGGGGAGGGTAACAATCATTCCTCCCAACCACCCAAGCTATATCCAATGGAGAACAACTCTTTACATATTATTTACATATTAATATTAAATAAATTTATATCACATAAAATCAATTCCTATTTTTCACAAATTCCAAATTAAAATGAATTTATGTCATATTAATGTAAAATTGAGATATATATATATATATATTCACGAATTATTCATAAATAATTATTAATGAAAAACTTTAACTGCTGAAAAAGATAAAGTATGTTTTTATTTACTATAATTGATAAGGATTTGACAACCATGATCAAAGCATTCATTTTATGCATTTCAAGCTTAGAAATCTTCATGGGAGGCCTGACACCCCATGTTTACACCCTTGCTAAGGACATTAGTGTCGTGTTGGTGAAGAGATAAATATGTGAACTCTACGAATATGGCAATTGTGGGAAGTATATATCTTCCCATGGAATCCCATTGGAAATTTTGGAGGCATCCTACATAAACCTACATAAATATTATTGGAGATCATATGAGTAGAAAGGAGGTGACTGAGACAGTTTCTTTGAGTGGAAGTGTTTTATAGGGGATAAATGCTACCACCAATGTCACTTAGACCCTGGTGGCTCTTTTTCTATCAAATGAAGGAGAAGGGTTCATAAGTGGTCATAACTTGGTAGTAGATAGTAGTACTATGATTTGGTATGCCAAGATGGATTTCAAGTGTTTGAAGAAGTATTAAGTGCTGGGCACCAAGGATCTCGAGGATGTTCACCAAATGTTTGACAAAATACTTGCTCACCTTTTTCTTGCAAAAACCATGGTATATAATATTGCATGCCAAGTGTTTGATGAAGGTTTTGTTCATCAAATGTCTGAAGAATTTATCTTTGGCATTGGAGGTCAAAAGTATCGAATTTTAACAAAGTCTTCATGGCCAAAAGACATGTTGTTTCATCAAGTATCGGATGCAGTTTTGGATGCCATAGTAAAATTCTAGATAATGATAAAGACTCTTTTAGGAAAGCCCCTAATTTTGTGAGTGAATTCTAACTATTATGTGGTGGATATTAAGTAGAAATTAGTACTATCACAATATTTTCCTATGGATAAACAATGTTTAATTTTGTAGGGAAAACAACTTGAAGATCTAATCCATTTATCTGACTACAACATAGTTAAGGATTCAACCCTTATTTTGGTGATGCAATTGAGGGGACGAGTGGTGGGTACTAGTATTGATTCAACTTCAAAACATGTGTCTTTTAGGAATGTAGTAAAAAAAAATCTACCATTCCAAAAAAATTGAAGCCTTCTCCTATTTCTAGTGCCTATATAGTGGAGCACGTTGAGAAGGTTCCATTAGTGGAGATCACAATTCCAAAGGTTACTCATATCCATTCCACTTATAAAAAATATGCTATTATTTGCATATTTAATGGGTTATTGGCCTCCTACAATGGCTTTGTACCACTAGACTCACTCAACTTGGGAAAAAAAATGCATGATATCTCTTTGTTCCAAATATTTTTTAACGGTTTAGTTCTATGGTCATGATGATTATCAAAAAGTGTTTTAGGAAGGTCCCTAGTTTTCGGGGAGTAACCTTATTAGGATCTTTGTATTTTTTTTTTAAATTACACATAGTCGTCGGATATCTGACTCCCCATTCCAGGATATCCGACGAAGTTGCCATACCACCGACGACTGACCACGTCGGATATCCGGCTTCTTACAATGCAAATAACGTCGGATATCCGACGTCCACTTCGGGGAAATCTGACACACCTGTCATACCACCGACGACGGACAATGTCGGATATTCGGCTTCTTACAATTCAAATCCCGTCGGATATCCGACTTCAACTTTCAGGATATCCGACACACTTGCCATACCACCGACGGCTGAAGGCGTCCATGTTTGATGTCAATCATGTCGGATATCCGACGCCTCTGTTGTCGGATATCCGACCGCTTATAAAGTTAGATTGGTCGCATATGCGATGAACCAATTAAAAGTGGGGTCGCCGGATATCTGACTTCCTATAAAGCGAGAGTTGTCGGATATCTGAAGGAAATATTAAAAGCGTAGTTGTCGAATATCTGACATGTTATTTTACTGTCGGATATCCGCCAAAGTACCACCGACGTTTAAACAAGATGATGCTTGTCGGATGGTTGACAACAAGATGTCGAAAATCGGACATCTATGCCGTCGGATTTTGGGTTCAAAAAACTAGTGAAATAATGGAACCCCTCCTTCTCCTAACGGCCCATTATTTAACATAGACCGATAGTCATCTAGGGTTAATTTTAGGTTCTTTGCATGCCCCAACTCTTGATTAGGGTTTTGCTTTTGGTCCTTCTATAATTTTATTGAAGGTCCATGCGTGACTAGCTCCACATGTGTGAGAAATGAGAGCTTACATGGAATCCACTCGATACCATGGTGGTCAACTAGATAAGTCAACTTACGGGAAGCATAACTTTTGCATACGGACTATGTTTGAGGCAATTTTTGGATTGTTGGAAAGGGCTCGGAGTGTAGAATCATGTGAAGGGGCATGCACTACTAATGAACTTTTGACACCAAAAAATATGAGTTAGACCCTCAAACAGGCCTCGGAAGGTTCTGGACCCCAAATATGCAAAACGAGACCTGCCCATAAAATGGACCCTACGAGCCAATTCATCTAATATTCTAACCTCAAAATCTCTGAGTAGGTGACAAACTATATATTGATCCACTTCAAAACACATTGTTGATAATATTTATGCATATGTTGTTGCTAGGAACTGCCATTGATATTTTATACCTCAATATAGGGAAGAGATCACATAAAAAATGTCCTTGTTTTTTGTTTTTCATCCTCAAGTTGAACTTATTTCTCATCATCCTACTTATTCAAGAATATTGCTATAAACTTAATCATGATATATTCTTTCACATTGAGTAAACTATTTTATCAAACACTTTATCAAAACAACTTCCAGATCAAACACTTTATCAAAACAACTTCCAGTGCTAACTTGAGCATGAAACACATAGATAGATTTATTGGCCCAATCTAGAAGAATAGGGCAAAGGGGGATTGCAAGAAGTTGCTTCTTTTAATTTCAATGAGAACGCAAGCTGGTAGAAAAATTAAAAATGTATGCATGCTTCCAAGAACATGCACCTATTCCTTTTCAAACTTTATCCCCTCCACACAACCATATGCCACGTCCATTATAAATTCCAAGTCATTTTTTAAAATTAAAAGAAAACACGCGTGTTAGGAATGAATGCACGCTCTTGAAATCGCATGTGTTCTTTTAAGTATGCATGGACTAGGAACATGTGTGCATTCATTCTTGTATAAACAAATAAAAATAGAGGCAATTATTATTTCTTATTCGACCCTCCAAAACTAACAACGAATTTTATGCATCGAGTTAATGCAAGCGCGTTCCAGAGGGAGCTATGGTCATCCTTTAACAATTGCCATGGAAGTTTTGCAAGTATGCTTTATTTAAATTACAATTTTTATCATTTTTACATTCTACAAATTTTCATATTTTTTAAAACGATATGTTGTTATTGTCGAACTGCAGTTCTTATTCTATAAAGATGGCAAAAAACCCCTATTCAAGCACAAACCAAGACCTAAACCCCTCACAAGATCCATGCAATGAAATAAATCAAAGTTTAAATGAGATTAAAAACTTAAGTGGGGAGCTTAGGAACACAAAAAATTCATCCTACCTTTCACTAGCCACTTCCCTTGACACCATCTTTGCTTCCATTAGCCATGCTCGTGGTCAATTATTTGGTATATCCAAATATAGGGCAAAGATGAGAGAGTTTACTCAAGTGGAATTAGTAAGAAAGGAATTTAAAAATTGAATATAACAAAAGAATTCATTGTTCAGTTGTTCATTGAACCTAGAACCAAATAACCACCTAATCCAAGAAAGAGACATATTTGCATAGGTTAGTGAATATTCCAACCATAAAGAGAACACTAGATGCATTAATGGTTTATGGTATTTGATGAACCTCCTTGCAATAATATGGAGGTTTCATTGTATTTTCTTTGGAAATTATTGGTTGAATTCATTCTTGGTTACCACATCAATTATTTTGACATTGGTGAATTCCATATGAATGGTCTTCGCTTAGATTAAGACCAAGCAACTACCAAATGTAACCCATTGAGATGAGTGGTATGCTCCTAGGTGCATGATCAACCACCCATGCACCCACAATCTACTTCATCTCAGAGATAGGATTGGAACTACTAGTACTGCAATGTCATCCTTAACATGTAGTCTAGTCCACCACATTGCATTTGTTGCAACTTCTCACCAAGGTGCATCGTCTGTTGATGTTAAGACACTTAGTGTCAAACCTTCATCTGGCCAAGCTAGCCATTCTAGTTTCGACTCAATTTCTCCTCACTGATGCTTGAATTGTGGACATACTTATCATGGCCTTAGAGATGATCTTATTTAGGACAGTTTCTTGGATGAGGTTAATATGGCATAATTTTTATATGTTCATTGTTTATGTTTTAATGCTTCATTTGACAAATATTTAGTTGAAATAACTTTAAAGTATTTGTAATTGTCTTTTTATTTTCCATGTGCAACAACTGCGAGACAATACCCCTCCATCTAGGCAGCAAGGCACATCATCTCTCGGACTTAATGTAGTGATCAGTGCATAGTGTTCCATTTGGGATCGTCACACTCGAGTATCTAGATGACTTTATGGTTTTTTTCCCCAATGTGTGTGTGTATGTTTTATATGTTAAATATAAAGGTTCTTAAGATGGGTTAAAGGACAAGCCTAATTAAAGAATGTAGACTTAGGATTTTAGAAGCTCTTTGGGACATGATGAGGCAAGGATAAACTTTCTTAGATCCTGCAGATATATGGTCATGAGATTATTAGCTACAACCACGCACCGATGCAAATGTCGGCCTTTGACATTCTCCATCTGAATAACAAAGGTGAAAGTCTTGAAAGAGATTGTGACTTTTCAGAGACAGTTGTTGTGCAGCAGAAGCAGCTACAGATTTCATATTGATAGAGGTGTCGGCCTTCGACATTCTTATTCCTAAGAACAAAGGTGAAGGATCTTCAAGAGAGTGTGGTCTTTCAGAGGCACTTGTTATGCAGTCCAGATAGTGACCAGTTGGTAAAAATTTCTTGCGGGTGGATCCATTTATGACGGTAATCAAATTTTAAGCATGTTTTGTTCATCATTATTAATGGATCGGTTCGTAGTTGAATCGGGCCCGAAGACGTAGCCAGCATAGTCTGGTGAACTTCGTTATCATATGGGTGTTCATTTATGTGCTTGATTTCTATTGCATTGTTATATGGTTGATTTTGCTTAGAGTAACACCATAATAATTGCTCATATACACATGCAACATAATCCTCAATAAAAGGTCATTTGACGAAGATTTTGTTTGAGAAAGTTCTCAAAGAAAATCTCGGATCACATCCTTGGAGGCAACCCACACCTAGATTATTGTAGTAACTCTACACTTTTGATGCACATGCTTGACAATCATTGTTTCTCCACAAATCATACAACCACCATCTACTAAACTTGAAAAGCAAATTATATCTTTAACTACTAGTTTTTAATTGATTGCCGAAAATCTAAGCACCTTGGCCTTAGTGGATGAGTAAGCTTTTAACATTTCTTGACACTTCTTGACCCATTTGATTCCAACATCTTGTATGGCCAATCTTGTGATGCATGTATGTATTGGAGCACTTTCTTCAATGGATTTGTCAATGGTTGTGTAACAGAGAAAGAAAATGTTGAATTTGTGATGTGTCTACTAGAGAGGAAAAGGTCCATAGCATTACTTT
This sequence comes from Larix kaempferi, assembly GCA_027924585.1. Taxonomy (NCBI): domain Eukaryota; kingdom Viridiplantae; phylum Streptophyta; class Pinopsida; order Pinales; family Pinaceae; genus Larix; species Larix kaempferi. Next base: position 21,649,425 of record BSBM01000458.1, on the reverse strand, counting down.
AAATGTTAGTAGAGGAATTGTAAGAGTTTAAGTTCATATTCCTAGGAATTTAAATCCATTTGCAAACTTCTCAAATATCAACTTTGGAGCCAAAGAGAGGTTACCAACCAACATGAACTAAAATTGCAACAAATGCTTAGAAACAGGCACATCATGTTAAAATTGAGATTATTCTATCTCGTTCCATTTAAATTACAACAAAAACACCATATTCACATCAAACATTAAAGAATTACTGAATTGTAAAATATTTTCCATGAAGGTTGAATTATGAGCATCATTTCAAGTTTGAAATTGCCTAAATAAAAAGAACATTGCAAACACGAGTTCTAGACTATCATATCTTTTTGGAGGAAGTATATAAGCAATTACTGGTGAAGGCTAACCATATAGTAAGTTTAGGAGCCTTATTAACATGCTTCATGTCCACATTATGCATGGGATTTATTTTGAGACAATAGAAAAAGCAAAGGAGACAAACAAATAATATTTTTATGGCAACAAATTAACTTGTAAATCAAAATGTTAAGTTGAATGGGTTATCATATAGAAGGGGTGGAATATAATGTACACCCTTTTACATACAACAACCTATTACTTGGATCCTTAATTTTTCAAGGGTAATCAAGAAGGTATTGTAGAGATTATCGGAAGTTTCTACAAGTGCAAGGATAGAATGTGCATTTCTCCATTGTATATGAAGTGAGATTGCTAAATTCTTCTCCAAATAGATAGAAGAAACAATTAAACAAATTCATGTTTTGCACCAATATAATCATCAAAAACATGTCATGGTTGAAGTTCGGATTTACAAAGGTATAGGTATGCATAACATATAGTTGTGAAAGTAGTTTTGAATATATTCATTCAAACATGAGAACAAATCACCACCTCAATAATTGTCGTTTAGCAACATGCAAGTCATACTTCATAATTTTGCAAAGTATTGTAAATAATTATTATAATTTAGTTAATGATAAAAAATAAAAATAAAAATAAATAAATGGATTTGATTGTGCATTGATCTATTTCTATAGGTTTCCACTGAGGATACTAAGCAACCATCTCCACCTGGGGTAGACAGATTGCCCCAATTCTAGGAGCACATGTCAATTTAATTTTTGTTTTAAAGTGAAATTTGTTCTTATTTTGGTTTATTTTCTTGTTTTTCTACTAATCATCATATTATAAGTTTGTATATATAGGATGCATCGTTCGAATCCTCCACCGCGACATTTTCAAGTCCATCCTCCACCTATTCCACACATTCCACAATATAGTGTTGGTATGGTCCTTGGCCACCTTGTTCCATCCCTTGGAATTATGATGTCCCTCACTGGGGTTATTCCTCATATCCTACAACCCATGGTGGTGTATCATCACCCAACCCCTCCTTCTCTTCCATTGGTTTCACCCATCCACCATGCACTAGCCCTTGATGTTGCATCCACTATGGGTGCACCCATCCGCTCTGTTGCAACCCCCTATTGCATCCATTGTGGTTGCATGAATCCACCCTGCACTTGTCCTCGCCCATGTATACCCTATTGTTGCATCCATTGTACCCACACATGTACACTCTTCACAAGTGGTTTCCTCGAAGAAGGTTTCCCAACTAAGTTCTCTGCCACCCAACCAATCTCCACCATTGCTTGAGATATTCACGGTCAGATCATTACAGTTGATGAAGACTTTATCTAGTGTGAATGGAATTAATTTTAGCTATTTTGATTAAAGGTAATTCATTGATTCTTGTAACTATTATAGGGAGGCCTTGCATAGAAATTAGGATCTTGGAGGATGGAAACGCCCTCGTGACTTGTAGTCCCATTTGCAGTGAGTTTAAAAAAAATATAAGCAACATTTTGTAAGTGTTCAATGATAGAAACATGGGGAAAAAACCTACTAGATTGTTTTTTCATTTTCAGTCTCCAAAAAAATGCACAATTTCGATCACATTTCAATATGTAAGATGACTTAAGTCACCTCCATCTCTAAGAGGAGGAATATCCTCTTTGGAGATTCACCTAGTAGTGGTGGGAATGTTGAGGGTCAAAGACCTATCCATTATGAATCTCAACCATGATAGTAAATTTGTAGGCATGATGTGCCATTTTGTGTATAAGGTATGAGATTTCATTCAGGCCAATTCTACTAACCATTAAATGGAAAGTATTAATTTAGAATGGGGTTGGGAAAGTGATGAGGTGATATATATGCAACAATTGAAAATGATTGGGAAATGGCGAGCATATGTGTTATTTTTATTAACTCATCCAATCCCTTGTAGTAGTAATCATCCCATATATAAGGGGTGGAAAGTGTGTGGGAGGGGTTTCTTAGGCCCTTATGAAAAACCTGAACTAAGATATGTGTGGGGACTTGGAATAGAAACAAATAACCGAGATGAGATAAATGTATTTGTTCCTTGGAATCTCACTCCTTTTGTCCTAGCTTATTAAGTTTGTCATGATTTTTGGATACTCCTCCATCATAATCAATCAAGCAAGGAAGGGAAACCCGAAGGAAGGAAAAACGTTGTCAATAATGTTTCAAACAATCTATGGCCTACTTGCCTCCTTAGAATTTGCTTTCATTATACACGTCTAAAGAGAAAATAATTCTATGGCAAATAGCATGGCCAATGAAGTAGTTTACTTTAACAAGGGGATCGTGATAAAAAATGGGGGACCCTGCAAGATGTAATGGATACCTTAGCATATCCTCACGGTATCATGTATTATCCACAATATTCATAATTATATTAACCAATGTCCTCTCATGCAAGGTGCTAAAGGAAGGGCATTTCACAAGTGTCAAAGGTTCAATGAGAGGTGTGTGTGCCATATATGTTCTTACAACAGGGATGAGGGAGATATAAATCTCCCCCATGCTTGTTGTTCCCCCGCACATTCAACATCAGACCAGCACGTGGTTCAATTTATTACAGATTTAATGGAGTTGTTATGCAAAAGTGGGATAATGCCGATGGATGAAGGTTCTAGTGGTATGCACCCAGACAAATTTCTCCATGGATTTTAGTCTCAGGGTCCCCTAGTGACCTCTAGTCGATAACTTATATTTCTTATGAAGTTGATTGTAGTGCATTCTTAGTCCCCAGGTGATATTTGGCTCACCGTTCACAAGAGTAAGTGGACCTACCCCTCTCAATCTACATTCCTCTTTGCATGAACCTTCATGATTTGGTTTTTTCTTAGGATATTGGGTGGAATTGCACTTGGTTCTAAATTCACTTTGGGTAGAGGATTTTTCTTTAATTTGGGAATGGATCTCAAACATTCTTCATGAAGAATCTAGGTACAGTTCTGGGACCCTACTTTTAAAATTTTAGTCATAGAAGAAACCCAGAAGCCTATGTCAATAGGAATTATGTCAATCAGTATGGAAAACCTTGATGACTCGGAATGGAATAATGGTGAGTGGAATGTTGAGATTAAAAATATTTTCATACAAATGATAGAGAATTTAGAATGAATGAATCATGCCATTGAATATCTAGGTAATCACATAGAAAATCGAGAGGAAAAATAATAGGAATTGGAATCCAAGTTCAAGGAACAAAGTTTGAAATATGATAAGTTGGCCAGTGACTCAAAAATACATTATAACATCATCTTAAGATTTTCTCAGAGGTCCCAAAAAGTGGTTGGATTTAGAAATTTCTCCATAGGTTCGGTAAAAGATCGAATTGTTGAAGAAGAAACTGTGTAGCAAACTACAATTGCATCATTAGGACAATCAAATTCTCGTGGTGATCAAAGCCTAAAAGGGATGATGTGTCAATGGAGGAAGTCCACAATGGGGATAAATTTATCTTGTGTTATCTACTAGTATTTTTTGTTAGGACAATATGTTAGGCAATATAGTTATAACCATAGTAAGAATTCTTTAGTCTCTACTTACAATAGATCTCCCATTGAAGAAGACAATTTCATTTTGGATTAGCTCTTCAAAGAAATTTTGTTTAGTTTTTTGAACTCTTATGTACTACTATGGTTGCATGATTTCCGAGCAACTCCTTTATTAATATAAAAATCTACCCATTCTTGTAAAAAAAACCTTCCATATGTGTTATGATTACATGATATTAACCATTAAAAATTATAATTAAGTTGCATTGTTACAAATCTTTGGTGACATAGAGCTATTGACCTCGATCTAACACCTAAATATTATTCTAAATTTGACTTGATACATATGATGCAAAAGATATAATGAGGACAATGAATGTAAGATATTGTTATATCAAGTAAGAAAAATTATTAGTTATTTTTGTTTTTCATCATATTCATTGGTTCACTATGTCACCAAGGTTTTGCATATATTTAGCTTCACTTTAATTTCATTGGACTCGCCATCTCCCATATGTTAGAAAAACAGGATTGCAGAGCAATAACAATAAATAGAAATGCAAATACAATCACACAAACACATTACAAGAGAGACACCAATATATCGTGGTTCACCCAAGATGGGCTACGCCCACACTAAAATTGTCAGTCCTTATTACTATAACCTCCAACAAAGTGAAGGGATACATCCTACAGCACAACCGTTGCACTTCCTCTTCACTGTCTCACAGTTTCTCTTCCGATCTCAGAGATCTTTACAATGCACAATACCTAATACATCAACCCTAGCCATATTATAATGTATTTCTTTTATAAGGGAAATACAATGGGAAAATACCATGGGTTACCCAAAACCATGGGCCCGTAAACTGTTGGCAAAAACAACCCCAAAAATTTTTCTCGGGGGCATTGCCCCCGAACCCCAAGGTTGGGAATCAGTGTACAGTCCTCTAGGGTACACAGCTAAGACAATATCATCTATGAGACTGGAAGATCTGGCTCCACAACCAACAATCTCCCACTTGGATACTGATCACAACAAATCCACCGCTGTTGTGCATGTTGGACCTTGGACTTGGCAAATTTCTCATCTTCACCTTCACGCTAGAAGGCCAACTGAAACCGAGCAGGAACTCAGTTTCTCTCTAGTCACTACCTTTGTGAACATGTCTGCAAGATCCTGGCTAGTGTGTATCTTTTCCATCTTCAACAGTTCATCTTCCATAACAGAGCGTATGAAATGGTACTTGAGCTGTATATGTTTAGTCCTGGAATGGAATGTTGAGTTCTTTGCAAGATGAATGACACTCTAGCTGTCACTATACAACCTGCTATCCTTCTACTTCTTACCCAATTCCTCCATAAACCTCTGCAACCAAATCATCTCTTTAGTAGCCTCTGTAACAACAACATACTCTGCTTTCATTGTTGAAAGTGCAACAACCTTTTGCAGTTTCAAAATCCAACTTACTGTTGTTCCACCTACAGTAAACACATACCCTGTGGTGCTCCTCCTGCTATCCTTATCACCTGCCATATCTGCATCAACATATCCCTGTAGAATAGTGTATGAACCTCCAAAACATAATGCCTGAGTGGTAGTACCTCTCAAATACCTGAGAACCCACTGTACTTCCTTCCAATGTTCTTTACCTGGATTGTTCATATATCTGCTCACAATTCCCACTGCTTGTGCACACCATGGCATACATCAAGCTGCCAACTGCTGATTGATAGGGAATCTTGGACATGTAATCTATCTCTTCATGTGTCTTGGGACACATGTCCTTACTTAGATTGACATGGTTGGCCAAAGGTGTACTTATTGGTTTTGCATTCTACATTCTGAACCTCTCCAACACCTTTTGTATGTACTCTCTCTAAGACAATGTCAATTTGCGATTTTTCTTGTCTCTCGTTATTCTCATACCAAGGATTTGCTTTACAGCACCCAAATCCTTCATTGCAAAAGAATTAGCTAGCTTCCTTTTGAGCACATTTATATCCTGCATGTTAGACCCAACAACAAGCATTTCATCCACATACAATAACAAGATAATAAATCTTTCATTGTCTAGCTTCTTGAAATAAACACAGTGGTCAAAATGACATCTACTATAACCATGTTCTGTCATAAACCTGTCAAATTTTAAATACCACTGCCTTGGAGCTTGCTTCAAGCCATACAAACTCTTTTTCAACCTGCATACCAAGTTCTCCTTACCTTTGACCTCATACCCTTGTGGTTGTTGTATATATATCTCTTCCTCCAAATCTCCATGGAGAAACGTTGTTTTTACATCTAATTGTTCAAGATGCAAATATTCTACCGCCACTAGATTTAAAATAGTCCTAATTGAAGTCATCTTAACAACAGGAGAAAATATTTCACCAAAATCTATACCTTTCTTTTGTGCAAACCCCTTTACAACAAGTCCGGCCTTGTACCGCTTCTTACCTCCTTCTTCTTCCATCAACCTGTAAATCCATTTGTTCTGCAATGCTCTTTTACTAGCAGCCAACTGAACCAAATCCCAAGTCTGGTTTCTACCAATGAGTCCATCTCCTCATTCATGCCTTACTCCCACTTCTTTCTAGTTTCCACCTGCATTGCTTCTTCATAACATTCTGGTTCACCAGAATCAATCATCAATAAATAATACATTGAAGGAGAGTATCATTCAAGGAGTCTACTTAACCTGGTAGATCTTCTTGCAGTTGCAGGAGTTTCAGGTACTTGATGTTGTTCTTGATTTTCTCGCACCTTTGGAACTTCATTTTCTTTAATTGCATCAAGTACTGTGTACTCTGTGTTTTCATTTTCCTGTTTCTTTCCTTGCAACTGATCTTTATACATGACCTTTTCATTGAATATCACATCTCTACTCCTGATGATTTTGTTATTTTCATAATCCCATAAACGATAACCAAATTCATCAACCCCATATCCAATAAAGGTACATTTCTTGGATTTAGATTCAAGCTTTGTTCTATTTTCTTTATCAATATGGACAAATGCTTCACAACCAAACGTTCTCAGGAATGAGTAGTTTACCTTTTTACCTGTCCATGCCTCCTCTGGAATACCACCATCCAAAGCACTTGAAGGCCCTCTATTTATTAAATAAACAGCAGTATTTACAGCAACCGCCAAAAACTGTAAGGGCAACCCTGCATGCAATCTCATACACCTTGCACGCTCCATGATCGTTCTGTTCATCCTTTCTGACACACCATTTTCTTGTGGTGTTCCTGGGACTATATTCTCTCTACGAATCCCATGGTATGAACTGTAACTATCAAACTCCTTGCCACAGTACTCACCTCCATTATCATATCTGAGACACTTTAACATTTTTCCTGTCTCATTCTCAACCAACGCTTTCCACTTCTTAAAAGTAGCAAACACATCATATTTATGTCTAATGCAATAAACCCAAGTTTTCCTAGTTGCATCATCAATAAATGTAACATAATAATGAGAGCCACCAAGAGATTGTACCTGAGCTGGTCCCCATACATCTGTATGCACAAGCTCTAACTTTTCATTCTTCTTCTGTTTCCCAACCCTGAGAAATATGACTCTCTTCTGTTTTCCATAAACACGGTTTTCACATAATTCCAAACTTACATGCTTCAAATATGGCAGCGACTTCCTTGAGTGGAGAATCTGCATCCCCTTCTCACTCATGTGGCCAAACCTATGATGCCACAATGCTGTACATGTTCCTGTGGAAGCTAAAGAGATAGAATGGTCAATATTATGAGGACATAAATACAACGTACGTACCCTGTCTCATTTTGCTATCACCATTGATCCTTTAGTGATCTTCCACCATGTTTCTCCAAACATAGATAGACAGCCGCCATCTCCCAACTTCCCCATTGAGATCAGATTTCTTTTCATAGCAAGAATATGCCTATCATCTTTCAGCAGCCAATCAGTTCCATTCTTATATTTTATCCATACCTTACCCATTCCAACAATTTTACATGGCTCATCATCACCCAATAAAACATGTCCAAAATCGCCTGGAACATAATCGTGAAAATATTTCCTATGGGGTGTAGCATGACATGAAGCCCCTAAATCTAATACCCAATAATCACTAGTATTATCTAATGCAAGAATCAAAGCATCTTGTAACACATCACCTGCTACATTTGCTTCCTGGGTAGTCTCCTGCTGTCCATCTCCTTTCTTCTTTAGAGATCTGCAGTCTTTCTTCATATGTCCTTTCGTTCCACAGTTCCAGCACTCTATTTTTCCCAGTCTGGACTTGGATCTTCCCGTTTTAGACTTGCCACGATTACCTTGGCTCTTTCCTCTCTCCTTTTGTCTTCCCCTGCTCTCCATGGTCAACGCATTACCTGATGTCTCACCTGTGATTTTTCTTCGCATTTCCTCGCTAAGAATAACACTAACAACATCATCAAATATCAAGCTGTTTGAACCAGAGACGGAGTTACTTACATCCATGACCAAGCTATTCCAGCTTTCTGGCAATGAACACAAGATTAGAAGAGCCCTAACCTCATCATCAAAGTTCACACTTACAGAACTTGGTTGATTTGTAACCGTATTAAATTCATTTAAATGATCAGCAACAGATCCACCTTCAGACATCTTCATATTAAATAAATGCTTAATTAGAAATACCTTATTGGAGGCCGAGGGTTTTTTATATAGCTTACCCAATGCGCTCATCAAACCCTCCGTTGTCTTTTCTTTTGAGATACTGAAAGCCACCGATGAAGCCAGGGACAGCCATATTGTCCCCAGTTCCTTTCTGTCAAGAACCTCCCATTCTTCCTCCTTCATGGCCGCTGGTTGCTTTGCTCTTCCTCCCAACGGTAGGAATAGATCCTTCTGGTACAGATAGTCCTCCATTTGCATCTTCCATAACTGGTAGTTTTGGCCGTTAAAGTTCTCGACCATAAACTTTCCTTCTTCTGCCATTGCTCCCACTCGAACCAGAAACCCTAGCTTCCTACGGGTTTATCTTCCAAATAGACCTTTGGCTCTGATACCAATTGTTAGAAAAACAGGATCGCAGAGCAATAACAATAAACAGAAATGAAAATACAATCACACAAACACATTACAAGAGAGACACCAATATATCGCGGTTCACCCAAGATGGGCTACGTCCACACTGAAATTTCCAATTCTTATTATTATACCGTCCAGCAAAGTAAAGGGATACAACCTGCAGCACAACCGTTGCACTTCCTCTTCACTATCTCACAGTCTCTCTTCCGATCTCAGAGATCTTTACAATGCATAATACCTAATACATCAACCCTATCCGTATTACAATGTCTTTCTTTTATAAGGGAAATACAATGGGAAAATACCACGAGTTACCCAAAACCATGGACCCATAAACTGTTGGCGAAAATAGCCCCAAAAAATTTTCTCAGGGGCGTCACCCCCGAACCCCCCTTTCTCAGGGGCGCTGCCCCTGCACCCCTGTAACTCAAGGGCATTGTCCCCGAACCCCAAAGTTGGGAATGAGTGTACAATCCTCTGGGGTACACAGCTAAGACAATATCAGATATGAGACTGGAATATCTGGCTCCACAACCAACACCATAACTATCCCATGTTACTAAGCCCTAGACATTACAACTTGTATATAAATTTGTAGGCCTTAACATAAAATGGGCAACAGTTGTCTATAAATTTGTAGGCTTTGCCATATCCCCTATAGTTGTAGTGGTATGTCATTACATTCACACAATGATTTTTTGTAGAAAAATGACTTCACAAACACCTTACACTAGCATGGGGTGTCATCCACAGGGGTCTCATCTAGACCCTTACCTCACACCAAAAACATTATTTGTGTTAGTGTTTTAGGTCTCTCTTTTTCTTCCTTTGAGCTCCTACTTAGCTCAACTATTTCTCATTTGGTACCAACCCACTCTTGTCAACAATTTAAAATTTATTATGTTATGTAAAATGCCTTTTCCATAAGATATTTAACCAATTCAATTTTATCATGTCATCCACCCTCACCTCTAACACAACCATCTCAAGTAGATCACATAATGATGTGGTAATCCTAAGGTCGGTATAAATATCTACATATTTAATGTATAGTATTCCTCTAGGATAAGAAAAAAAAATATTCATAATGATTTTATTCTTTGTATAAATCCACACTTCATTGACAATTATGAAAAACGTATTTTCCTTGAAATCATTGTGTTCATTAAGGACTTAGGTCAAAATTTTGCACTCACGAGACTTAGAAGTAGGAGCTTTAAAACTAGGGCCACAAACAAAAACATGTATCCTAGCATTTAAACACCAAGAATTTGAGATGACCAAGTTGTTTTCACCCTCTGAGTATTTATGATGCACCTATGCAGATGAGTAGCTACAATAAATAAATAAATTGCACACTACTACGAAAATACTAGTTCAATAAATCATTGAATAAAACAACATCTGGTCCATGGACTCATAGGAGAGGGTTCCCCTAGCTATAATCAATTCTAATGGAATCAATGGTTCATTGATATGAGTCCTAGTTATTCATTTATGGTGAGTTATAACTCACTTCCTAAAGCCATTTGGGGTCACTTGGGAATTTGCTATCAAGGGCATAAAAATCAATCCAATCATCAAAACTAAGTGTCACAACGTCCTACAATTTTTTAGGGCAAGGATGACATGAGCATGATGTCCACATGCTCCGTTGGTAGAGGTTTAAAAAATTTGCATTGCATGTTACTAAGAAAAACGCCAGATATGAAAATCATCAAATAAAACAACATTTGGATCATGGACTCGTGGGAAAGGAGTGCCCTTAGTTGTAATATGATGTCACGATTCCATTGGAATCAATGATCCATTAATCGAAATCTTAGTTATCAATTTATGGCAAGTTGTAACTCGCTTCCTAAAGTTGTATGAGAACACTTGGCAAATTTCTATCGAAGGCATAAAAAACAATTTGAGAAGCAAAATTGAGTTTCTTAACCTCTTGCAAGTTTTTTAAGGCAATCCCAACATGAGAATGATGTCCACATGATCCATTGTAAGAGTTTCAATAATTTATCCTATAATACAAAAATTATATTGCATGTTACTAAACAAAATCCTAGTTATGAAAATTGTCGATTAAAACAACATATGGGCCATGGACTCATGGGAGAGGGGTGCCCCTAGTAGTAATATGGTGCCATGAGTTAAACAGAATCGACATATTCGAGTTGTAACTCATTTCCTGAAGTGATTCGAAGAAACTTGGCAAATTTCTATCACGTGCATGAAAACCGATCCAAGTAGCATAATTGAATTTCCTAACCTTCTACAAGTTTTTTATGGCAATGCCAACATAATAATGATGTCTACACACCCCTTTGGTAGAGTTTTCAAAAATTCTCCATGTAATGCAAAAATTGCATTGCATGTTACTAAGTAAAACCTCGGTTATGGAAATAATCCAATTAAACAAAATATGTGTCATCAACTCACGATAAAGGGTTTCCATAACTATAATTTGATGTCATGAGTCCAAAGGAATCGATGGTTTATCAATCTAATTCATGGCTATTGGCTTATGGTGCAGATTTGTAACTCCCTTCTTGAAGCCATTCAGGGACACTTGGAAAAATTCTATTGAGGGAATTAAAACCAATCCAAGTAGTAAAACTAAGTGTTGTAACCTATTACAATTTTTTTGGGGCAAGGTTGACATGAAAATTATGTCTACACTCCCTATTGGCAGTGTTCACAAAGTTACCTTGTAGTGCAAAAATTACATTGCATGTTACTAAGGAAAACCCTAGTTCTAAAAATCATTTAATAAAACAACATATGGACCATGGAATCACGGGAGATGGGTGGTCCTAGCTGTAATTCAATGTCACGAGTCCAACATAATCAAAATTTCATCGATCCAAGTCTCAATTATCAATTTATGTTGAGTTATAATTTACTTCCTGAAGTCATTGAGGGACACTAGGTAAATTTGTACCGAAGGCATCAAAACCAATCCGAGCAGTAGAATTGAGTGTCATAACCTCTTGCAAATTTGTAAAGGCAAGTTCCTACTAGAATGTCATGTCCACACGCTTCATTGGTATAGTTTTCAAATTTTTGCTCTATAATGCAAAATTGCATTGCATGTTACTAAGAAAAACCTTAGTTCTATAAATTTTCAAATAGAACGGCATTTGGGCCATGGAATCATGAAAAATGGGTGCCCCCAGTTGTAATCCAATGTCATGATTCACACAGAATCGACATTTCATTGATCTGAGTCTCGGTTATCAGTTTATGGAGAACTTGCTTCCTGAACCCATTCGGGGACACTTGGAAAAATTTTGATGGGGGCATAAAAATAAATCCAAGCAATAGAAATGAGTATTGTAACATTCTACAAGTGTGTTACAGCAAGGTCAAAATGAACACGATTTCCACACACACCATTGATAGAGTTTTCAAAAAATTATTCTATAATACAAAAATTACATTGCATGTTGCTAAGCAAAACCCTAGTTCTGGAGATCATCAACTAAAACAACATCCAAGATATGGACTCATGGGAGAGGGGTGCCCCTAAATGTAATATGATGTCAGAGCACAAAGGAATTGATAGTTTGTTGATCCAAATCTCGATTAACAATTTATGCCTAGTTGTGACTTGCTTCATGAATCCATTTGGGGACACTTTAAAGATTGCAATGTCCTTCAATGTACGATTGAGTTCTATAGGAACATTATCACTCGAAAAGTATTAAAGAGTATAGAATTAATAGGGGGAGTAAAGAATATAGAATTGTATGGATACTAAGAAAATGGAAGATGAATAACCTCTTTTGGAATACTCAACTTAGAGTAAGTAATGGTCTCATTTTCAAAATATCCATAACAGTCTTGATCTTCACAATTTGTAACCTCTCTTGAGATTCCCAACCTAAACTAAGTAATGGTCTCATCTTCAAAGCATTCATAACACTTGTTCTTCAAAATTTGTTAATTAATGAAAATGAAATCCACCTCAGAAAACTTCTTCCCAATATTTTGGATCATAAAAATAATATATTAAAGCAAATTAATTAATTTTCATGGCATGGAAAAAGATTCCCTCTATGAATCATGTTGTGGTGTGGTGTTTAAGGGTTTATCTACCTAGTTTTCATCATCAAAACATTGCGTAAGACTTAAGTCCAATTTTGGCTTTCAAGATTTTGAAATTGATCATATACCCAACTCATAAACCAATAATTATGTGATCCCTAAAACCAATCATTGGGTCCTATATACCTAGTTTCCATCATTGAACCATGGCATGATCATTGAGACTTGACACCTATACTTAGTATGTAAAATCTCAAAATTATACCCATATCCTACTCATAGGAAAACACTTCTTTCAATATAGATTGTACAGTTGTTTGGGGCTACATGTGGAAAACCAAACAAGAAATGAAGGACTATGCTTGTCATTTTTATGGAGATTACAACATAGTAATGAATGTTACAAGTTTATTACAAATGTATGTTATATTCTTGTTTATTTAATATTCTATATGGATTGTTTATGTGTTGTTCCACATGCAAATGTCGTCCCATGTAGTTCAAGAAGTAGTCTGCTAGAGGATCATGTCCAGCTTGGGCTCCCCAGTTTTAAAGTGATAAAACAAGTGAAGTATATGTATCCAATTGAGGGCATTGGTATTCCAACATCGAATCAACATCCAACCAAAATTCCATCAACAAATGATGTTTTAGTTAAATAAAACATGGAAATTTTGCACAACATTGAATATATGGAGGGAGAAATTAGACAAATGATTTTTGTTCAACCTTCTGGTGAAGAGGCTCTTGTGGTACAAGCTCATAATGAACAACTAGATGTCCATCATACCAACCAGCAACATGTCCAATGCACTCCCAATATTGACCATTTTGGGAATAAAGTGTTACAATCTCCTAGTGAATTATCAAAATGTCATGGTCACGGATTTCAAACTCGGGATCCACCTTCCTTATGCCATCTATCTAATGCATGACAAAGTACTCCTTGACATGTTCATGTGGATGAAATTTCTCTAGTGATCCTTGAAGGTAATTTATCTGAATGAATTATTGATTGGGAGTGCAACAAAATTATTAAAGACTATTTTGAATTGAAAAATGATGCATCTAAATGTCAATTTTTTTTGCCTTATTAAAATCACATATTTTATCTATTGATAGAAAAAATCTTGGCAGAAGGATAATTAAAAGTTCAGATACCACTAATCATGTTCTTAGAAATATTTAGGCCACTTTTAATGTAATTCAAAAAAATACATGTTCAAAAGATAGAAATGTTGCTCGTCATGTGTTATCATAATCAATTGTAAATAAGACCACAATGTAATGTCATTTGCTCACACACACAAATAAAAAAATGAAAGTAAGTTCCAGAACCCTCTGAAAGTATTCTATTAGAAGAGAAAGCCTTGACGGGCCTGGTGAAACAAATTATTGGATCTTGATTGGTAAGCTAACTCATTCCAACATGAATTTAATTGAAGTTGTTAAGAGACTCATCCAAAAAAAATTGCATGAACAAACTAGGCCTTCATCTAATCAAATGCATGAACAGACTAGGCTTCATCTAATCAAAGTCATGAACAAACTACCCGTCTTTGTGCCTAGGTTATATGAAGAATCATAGGAACATGAATCCCCATCAATAAGAATGATAGTGTTCTTCAACACCAACTACAATATCAGAAAGAAAAAATGCCCTAGTTCAAACATGATTTTATTACTTGTAAAACTAAGTAGAGATCATTGTTGTGCAAGGAATTGAAGTTCCCACTAATGGATGTGTATGTTTTTCCATACCCAACTTTGCATTTTCTCTCAGTTCATTGACTTTTTTAGAGGGTTGCTCCTTCCTATCAAATTGTCTTGCTCAAATGTGTCTATTGCCCATATTGATGAGGATCAAATGCAACAAGAACTAACAAAAATTTGAAGAGCCGATCACAAAAAACATTGCAATGGTGGAATTTTGTAGGAGATGTCTATGTTGTTGCAAACAATCATTACTTTTCGGATAAAATAAGGTTGTGCCTTATGCATTTTTTTTTTATATGGGTAGGAATGCATGTGCATTTATAAACGTGTATGCATTAATAATGTGCACTCGTTGTTGTTACAAGTCAAAAGGAGACCTTTATAACATCAAGCAATATTAATCTTAATTGTATGATATGCTAAGCAAGATTACATGATAAACCTACTTAGAGTAGGGTATGTTAGGATAGCATAGGCTAAGAAATTGTATATTATGTATAATAGGTTAAGGGTGGGATAAGCTAATGTATGTTGAAGGTAGGTTAGGGTAGTATAAGGTTAGGATGATAGTCTAAGGTATGGTAGGAAAAGATATAGTATATTGGTTAAAGGGTAGGGTAAGGTAGAGTAGAATAGGCTAGAAAGTAGCGTGGGGTGAGGTGAAGTGGTAAAGTAGGTATTCTTGGGATGTTAAAGGTTAACTTGGGATAGGATAGGATTGGATAAGATAAATCATAGGTTCCTCTAGATTAGGGAAGAACTAACTAGGCCAAGGGAGGAGTGGAGAGAAAAGGGGGAAAACAGGGTTCAAGGCAAAGGGAGAGGAGATGGAGAGGTGAAAGGAGGAAAAGATGGAAGAGAAACCAAAAGGATGGATGGAGTGAGGGTTGAGAGAGCAGGGGTAGCGATGGAGACAACAAATGAGACAGGAGAGGAGTTGTAGGGATGGAGAGGTGTGCAAGGAAGGGCATGGGAGAAGAGGGACTAGGGGTGGAGATGGTCGACGAGGTGTAGGGGTGGATAGGTGATAAGAGTCATGAGAGGTGGAGGTAAGGAGGGATAGGGTCGTAGGAGAATGCAAGTGAAGAAGAGTGATGAAGGGAGGATAGGTGCTAGGAAGAGGAGGTTTATAGGAAGAGGATGCCAACTATGACGTGAAGGGACAAAATTGTTAAAGTTGAAACAAGAGCAGAGTGGTGAGATAGAAAGGGTGGGGTTGGATGTGTGGTAGGAATGGAGGGGTGGGGAGGGTGAGGAGGGTAGCGATAGAGAGATGGGTTTAGAGGATGGGATAAGGAGGAGAAAGGATGGAGAGTAGAAAAGAGTAAGAGGGAGTGGGTGGGTGAATGAGAGCATATGTGATGTGTGAGAAAGGGTATGGTGGGGAGGTAGAAAGATCAAACAAAGGGATGAGCTTGGTTAGGGGTGAAGAGGTAGCAAGAATGAGGGAAGGGGGGAGATACAAGGGGATTAAGCACTAAATGAAGGTATTTTAGAACTCTAGAACCATGGTTGGGGGTGGAAAAATTGGGCCTTAGGACCTAAAAAAACACTTCTCAGGATCAATCACCATGAGCAACAATTACAAACTACAATCAAAGCCCCTCTCTTAAGGATCTTTAGCATTAAGGTTGGATATGGATGCCAATAAGAGATTTTTCACACCAAGTATGGGTTCCGAGTCCTTGAACTTGGTCAAGGAAGGAAAACAAGCACCCCAAAATATTGTTGAAACCTCTCAAAATCAAGAGCCTTGAATGAGTCACCCATGGGGGGTAGCTCAAGTGGTAAAGCTGAGAAGTTGTAAATGGAAGGTCATGTGTTCGAATCCCCCCAATCTTACCTATGTTCCATGGTTTGGGACCTATGGATTCACCTAGGGGTATAGTGGTAGCAATATTGGATCCCTGGACCCCGTGTCATGCAAGTACCAACCCAACTCCAGTTGTTGATTCCCCTAGTACCAAAACAAAGAGCCTTGAATGAGTCCTCATACCAGCATAGGAGTCCTTTGTAGAGGTTTTATGCAAGCCTTCAAGTGGGATATAAGTGTCATGGGTAGGTTTTGTGCTCTAAAAATGGGTATAGATCATGCCACAAGGTCAAGGGAGAAAAAAAGGGATTTAATCCCTAATTAAACCTACTCGAGCTCAAGTACCATAAACAAACCCTAGATGCAATGACATGAGCCCTCGATAAGGGTCTTTGCCCTATGAGATGGATATGGATGCCATTAAGATGTGTCGTGCACCATAGATGGGTCTTGAGGCCTTAACCATAGTAATGATAAGGGAACAACGTATGTATGCCCTTTTCATTGGCTGGGGAAGGGAATCATTACCCTATATCCCTAAATAGAGCTTATGAGAATCAAACACCATTGACGAGACCTCAAACCTCCACATATGACCTATGTTGGTTAACAATCACCTCCAAGGGTGCTATGTTTGACATGAATAAGTTAGTTGTGCAGTATGAATGTGTCTAGAGGTCTATCCAATGTCATAACATGAGATTAATGTCCCTTGTGCCCTTCATTCCACTTCTTGAGCTCGATCACCATGAACAACACCTACAACCACAATTAAAACCCTTGGTCGAGGATCTTTGGCATCAAGGTTGGATATGGATTCTGATAGGAGCTTTTGCACATCAAGAATGGGTTATAAAGCCATGAATAGGGTCAAGGAAGAAAAGCATGTGCATCGAGGTATGGTTGAATCTTCTTGAGCTCAAGGGCCTTGAATGATTTCTTGTACCAACACATTATTCCTTCGTAGGGGTTCTATGTAGTTCTTTGAGTAAGATATAAGTGTCAAGGGTAGGTTTCATGCAGTGGAAATAGGTCTAGACCATGCTACATGTTCAAGGCAATAAACAAGGGGTTTCAGCCCTAATTGAACCTTGTCAAGATCAAGTGCCATTAACAAACCCTAGACACGGCAACACAAACGCTCAATAGGGGGTCTTTTCCCTATGAGTTGGATAAGAGTGCCATTATAATGATGTTTTGTGCCATGCTTTACTTCTATTCTTTGTTCCTGTAACTATATAATATTATTGTGCCATGCTATATCGATCTAACTATATAATTAACTATTAAAATGGTTTACTTGTATGCTTTGTTCCTGTAAGTATATAATATTATTGTGCCATGCTATATCGATCTAGCTATATAATTAACTCTTAAAATGGTTACCAATTAAAATGTTTTGTGCTATGCTTTACTTCTATGCTTTGTTCCTGTAAGTATATAATATTGTGCCATGCTTTACTTCTATGCTTTGTTCCTATAAGTATATAATATTATTGTGCCATGCTATATCGATCTAACTATATAATTAACTCTTAAAATAGTTTACTTATATGCTTTGTTCCTGTAAGTATATAATATTATTGTGCCATGCTATATCGATCTAACTATATAATTAACTCTTAAAATGGTTACCTATTAAAATGTTTTATATAATTAACTCTTAAAATGGTTGCCAATTAAAATGTTTTGTGCCATGCTTTACTTCTATGCTTTGTTCATGTAAGTATATAATATTATTGTGCCATGTTATATCAATCTAACTATATAATTAACTCTTAAAATGGTTATATTTATTTATTTTTAAGAGATAAGGGTAATTGATACTTCTATGCTTTGTTCATGTAAGTATATAATATTATGTGCCATGCTATATCGATCTAACTATATAATTAACTCTTAAAATGGTTATATTTATTTATTTTTAAGAGATAAGGGTAATTGATATAATGTATCAATGTATTTAGATTTCATTCATAAAACTTCAAATTATGTATTTTGGACAATCCATTGTGCCATGCTTTACTTTTTTTTTTTTTTTGGCTGGTACTCACGTGACACGGGGTTTAGGTATACAATCTTGCTACCACTATACCCCTAGGTGCCCCATAACAGCCCACAAACATGGGACACGGGTAATCCCAGGTGTGATTTGAACTCGTGACCTCTGTTTACCACATGTGACTTCATATCAAGCGAATCGCCAATGAGCCACACCCGTGCGAGCTCAAGTAGATAATATCATAATATTACGTGTAACATGAGATTTTTTTTGCATGGAACTCCACCACTTAGATCTTCGCCCTTCCAGATTTTTTTTGCATGGAACCCCACCACTTAGATCTTCGCCCTTCCAGAGCCAATTGCACTTTGCCAATAATGTTCACTAGCTTTTAGGAAAAAATATAGTTTCTATTGTTTCTTACAAACAGGTTTTGGCATCAGTATGGTAAACTAGATTTGGTCGTGTATGACCTCGATTAGACTTACAGTATTAATCATGGGGTTGCTTCTGATTTTTTTACTCCAGCATGTGCGCTGCAACAGGGATGCCCACTGTCACCATATCTTTTTTTGTTAGCGATGGATGGACTGAGTCGCCTTATCATTGAGGTTGCGGAGGGAGGAAAGGTGACGGGTATTAGGTTTGGAGTTTTACTTCTTACTCACATCTTCTTTGTTGATGATGCATTGATGTTCCTTGGGAATATTGTTGCAGAGATACAGGTTTTTAAAGACCTTTTCTGGTTGTTTAGTGCGGCAACGGGAATACAAGTTAACTTACATAAATCTGCTTGCTATCATCTGAATATTGAAGCTGCGGATCTGCGGATTTTTTAGGAGTTAATGCCTATGGAGACTCGTCTTTTAACTGAGGGGTTCAAATATTTAGGTTTCTTTCTGAAACCAAACAACTATGGAATTAAGGACTGGAAGTGGCTTACTGATAAGGTGGAGAGGTGTATTTTCTTCTGGTGCAACAGATTTCTATCTAGGGGAGGTAAGGCCATTTTAATTTCTAGCATTCTGAGTGCAATCCCTGTCTACTAGATGGTAAATGCTAAAATACCTCAGGGGATCCTGCATAAACTCATAAAATTATTTTTCAGTTTCCTATGGTCGGGGAAGAAGGACAGGGGTCTTCATTGGACCTCTTGGGTGTCAATTTCTAAGCCTAAGGAGTTGGGTGGTTGGGGATTCAAGGACTTATATATGTTTGGAAAAGTGTTGGTGGCCAAGTCGGTGTGGAGCTTCATTTCAAAATAGGGGAAATGGCAATCATTGCTTCATCACAAATAGTGCGGAGGTTCTACAGTACTGGAATGGATTCGAGACTCGGATAAGAATAGTAGGGGAGGCTCCCTTTTCTGGAAGGCATTAGTTGAAGCTTTTCCAGTTATAAGGGAACGACTGGAATGGACAGTAGGTGACGGTCGATTGGCAAGAATCGGACTGGACAATTACGCAAGGGTAAATGGAACACATTATCTTCCTTTGGAGCTTACTGATATGCTCGCTGTTGATGGCATCTCGGTGATGGCCGATATACCTTCTGAAGGAAATTGTCAATGGTTGACGGCTGGGGATCTGGCGATACCAACGAGATGGAAAGAGCTATGGGAAGCTTGGATTATGGAATTGAGGCGTGGCCATATTCGACTGGGATTGGAGCCTGATAAAATACAATGGAGAGGTACAATAACAGGCGGATCATTCACAGTTAAGGAGGCTTACAAAACCCAATGGTTATCTCAAAACCACGAAGCACCATGGTGGGGAAAAAATCTGGAAGACATGGGCTCCATACAAAAATAAAATACCGATTTGGTTAATTCTGAAGGACATGGTATTGACATGGGAGATGCTGAAAAGATGGAACATGGCTGGACCTGGACGCTATTAGTTTTTCTTTTGGTATGCTGAATTTTCCAAAGGAAGAAGATACAAGACCAAAATTTAATTTTGGTTGTGACGAAGAAGAGTTTGAGGAAGTTCTCGAAACAATTGCTCAGTTTAAACTTATGCCTCCTGCTCTTAATGATAAATATTTAGCAATGATGTCACAGTATGATAGGACTGACCAGAATCGCCCACATGTAGATGCCTCATCATCTGTCACAGGTCCTCCTCCTCCTCTGTTTGATATAAATATGCTTGATGCTAATGCATCCACTGCTCCTTCTCACAAATTCCATTTTGGAATTAATAGTATGAACAATCTGTTGTCACAAATGCCAGACCAGCGAGTCCTGAACATTCAATGTCAGTCTAGAGTTGATGTCAAAAATGCTATTCAAATGCTTGGACAATGGGTTCTTTACAAAAGAAATCAAGATGCTACTATCACAGGACAAAATTTGGGTACGCAATTAGTTGCAGGTCTCTCAGGCCTTGCACATGAGTGGTGGAGATGGCTCCCACAAGATGCCCGTAATGAAATGCTTTCCGTTGATGTTGTTGATCAGCAAATTCTTCAAGCATTAAGTAAATAATTTTATGGTCCTGATGATCGTGAAGATTATGATCATCTTGCATCTCTTTTTATGTCAGCTAGACTCTGTGATCTTGGACAGAGTGAGCAATATTTCTGCTATATGCAGAATCTGTTAATCTCATCAAGGAAATCAGGTGAGCCCGCTTACCTGAAGCACTATCTCAAAAGCTTCCCAGGTCATGTACCTGCTGCGGTTGAACAGTTTTTAAAAGATAAGGGTATTGAATTACGGGGAATGTCATTGGCACAACTGCATGCCTACATAATGGAAACTTAGCGAGAACATTGCCTAGAAAGACGAGTCAGTAAGGACTTTAAACGGCATCAGAGTATGTAGTCATCCTCTTTTTGCAAAAATGTGGCAAGAATGCCAGATTGGGGATGTGGTGCCCATAATAGAGGCCATTTAAAAGAATCATGTAAATGTCACAAAAAGAAGAAAGGTTTCTATTCCAGTGCCCCGAGGTATCATTCTTCGAAGCCCTATAAGTATAAATCAAAACATGAATATAGAAAGCCTGATCATAAGTTTTCCAAGAAATATCGCAAACCTTTCCAGAGAAAGTTTGTTAAAAGAAGATCAGAGAAAACAGACAAAGAAACATGTTTTATTTGTGGCCAGAAAGGCCACTGGGCAAGTAAATGTCCTCAGCGCAAATCTAAGCCAAGGCTTGCAGCCTTGTGTGCACAGCTTGATCCTCAATGGTGGGATCTTTGCACTTCTTGTTTGAATACTTCTCCTTCAGGTGAAGTTATATTTTTGCCTTCTGATGAAGATTCTGATTCAGCTTCTAAGGCTGAGCTAAACAAATTTGATCCATCCTCCTCCGACTCAGATTCAAGTCTGGATGCAAATTTGGGGGGGTGTGAGCCGCCAGAGTTTGACTTCTCTTTGTATATGTTTTCCTTTAGCCAAAAGCATTATGTTGAAAAATTGGCTGCTATTGATCTGCAACTATCTGAAACTCCTGCCTTCCAGTACATCTTGCGAAGAGATCTAAAAGAGGAGAAGAAGAGGTTATTGGGACTTCTTCATAAAGACAAGGGTAAAGGGAAAATGGGAACAAAAATGCATGTTCAATATAACCCTGTAGAAATCTATAGAAATTACCCAGATGGTCATGAGAGCAGACAAGATTACATGAAAGACAAAGAAAAGCTGTTAAGACTTCAAATCAAAGAGAAACAAGAAGCACTAAGAAAATTAGCAAGTGAGATTGAAGATCTCGAAAATACGGTTCGTGTTCTGGTTACTGAAAGAGACTAGTCATCTGATGATGAAATGAGTAAGCATTATGAGCTTGCTTTGCAGAGTCCAGAACATAAGGAATCTTCCCCTGACATTTCCTTAGGTCTATTTCAAGGTCCTAAGTTGTTCATAAAGCTTTTGTTCTGACCGCATGAATTTAAACCTTATTTTTTGGATTGTATGATAGATTCAGGTTGTCAATTAAATTTAGCCAGAGGTTCTGCTATTCCATCCTTTTATTGGGAATCCTCAGTTGATTGTGGTACAGCCATTGAAGGTACCCCTGTTCCCTTAATAGGTAAAGCTGCAGACTTCCCTGTAAAGATTGATAATAATCTTGATGCCTTATCTATGTACAGATTAGATAACATCAAAGAAGATTGTATTTTAGGTTCTGAGTTTCTTATTAGAGTCAGTCCCTTTTCCATTGATACCCAAAAGATGTTTTCTTGTTCTGTCAATGGTCATCCTATTTCATGTCCCCTGACTTTTGAGGCAAAAGTCAAATGTAAAATAACTGAGAAAAATCCCGAGTCCAAACCAAAACCTGTTGAATTGTTTAAGATGGAAAGATGTATAGCCTTTGCTAAGATGCATAAAGAAAAAACGCTTGCTGATATCTCTGCAAAATTGGTTAAGGATTGTTGTTCACAAAGCCCCAATGCCTTCTGGACAAGGGAAAAATATTTTGTGACACTCCCATTTAATCCACTCCAGAAGCCAAAGCCTATGAAAGCTTCTGCAAGAGTAATGTCACCCTCAGAGCATGATTTTTGTGCCTCTGAGATAAACGAGCTGTTAGCAAAAAGTCTCATTGAACCCTCTAAGAGCCCGTGGGCATGTCGTGCTTTTGTGGTCAATAAGCACTCATAAATCAAGAGGGGAAAACCAAGGTTGGTGGTGAACTATAAACCATTGAATGCTGTCTTGCAAAAAGATAGATACCCATTACCAGACAAGGCCAGCCTGCTTCAAAGAATTGTCGGTTGCACCATTTTCAGTAAGTTTGATTTAAATTCTGGGTTCTATCAGATTGGCATTGAAACCAAAGATCAGTTTAAAACAGCGTTCATCGTTCCACATGGTCAGTACCAGTGGAGAGTGTTGCCATTTGGAATAAACAATGCACCTTCTAAGTTTTAGAAGAGAATGGAAGATATCTTCCGTGATAAAAAATGGGTGCTTGTCTTTATAGATGACATCCTGATATGCTCTCGAAACCTGCAAGAGCATTTGAAACATTTGCAAAGTTTCTATGATCTGGTATTCAAACATGGACTGGTTCTGTCTCAAAGCAAGATGGAGATAGGAAAAACTGAGATGGAGTTTCTTGGTTTTGAGATCCAAAAAGGACAAGTTCTTCTGCAAAAACATGTCCCGAGTGTTTTCAGTCACTTCCCAGATCATATACTGGAGAAATTTCAGTTACAAAGGTTTCTTGGTAGCTTGAACTACATAAGGCCATTCTACAAAGGGCAGGCTGCTGATATTCATGTCCTGCAACAAAGGTTGAAGAAAAATCCTCCGAACTAGTCTTCTCAAATGACTTTGGTTGTTCAGTCCATTAAAGCCAAAGTATTAGATCTTCCAGCCTTGTCACTACCTCAAGGTACCGGTCAATTGGTTATTGAAACCGATGCTTCTTCACATACTTGGGGTGGAGTTCTGATTGATATTATTGATGGCAAGGAAAATGTTTGTGGTTCTGGTTCAGGTTCGTTCAAAGCTGCTGAACTTAATTATCCATTGAGCCACAAGGAGATCTTCGCTGTCAAGAAGACAATTAACCATTTTATTTTGTTTTTAAAGCCAGTTCGTTTTGTAATTAAAACAGATTTGAAGATCATGCCAGGCATCTTCAAAAATGAAAATTTGATCGCTGAAAATAGTAGTAGAATTTTAAAGTGGTTTATTTGGTTAAGTAATTTTGATTTTGATATTGTTTATAAGCATGGATATCTTAACTGTTTAGCGGATATGTTGACCAGAGAGCATTCAAAGTCTCCAGGACCCGCTCTCAACATGTTTACCCCTGGTTCATCAAACTCCGGTTCAAAAGATAAAGGCAAAGCTCCTGTTGTTCCCCTGTACCAGCCAAGGAATGGTTTGTTCTTGAAACCATGGGACGAAACTCTCTCAAAGGCCGAGAGGCGGCAGTTACTTGATTTCGCTTCCAGGAGAGAAGCTGAAAAGTACCTGGATATCACTCTTATCAAGCAAATCCAGGAGTCCCCATTAAAGCTGCAAATTCTTGAAAGATGGGAACATGAAGCGTTCAGAAGATTTGAGAACGTTGGTTCAAAACTGCGAGATTGCAGAGAGCTATGGATAGACTACAATGAAGAACAAGACGGACCAGTTTGGTACGTTGATATTGGAGAAGGTAATCTCACATGGAGATCCTTTAACCTTATCCTCCAATTCTGTAGAGACGAGCGGTCAATTGTGATCTATGGAGATCCTGGAAATCTAAGAAATAAAAGTTGGTCCAACTGGACTGATATCTTTCTTGATAGATTTTGTCCCAAAAAAGATTGGGTCAATCGGCATGCAAACTTTATTCTGCACCTGCAAGCTGATATGGAAGTGGCAGACCATAACCATCAATGATTCAAATTCATGCTTCATCATCATGGTGGTAGGTATACTCGGCTTGAGCATACCATCTACACTTCCCAAAAGTTCATAAAGAGAGATCGTGAAAGGAACCGAATAGATGCAAAGGTACATACATGAAGAATACCACTGGATTTTAGAGTGGAATCATTGTACCAGAGTAAGTTCTTGTGCAGACCGAATCCACTTTTTTATGGGTCCGACGTTGAGCAGTGTTTCAGCTCGGATCTCTATCCACCTGTCCAGCTTGAAGAAGAAGATCCGCCAGAGCAAGATTTTGAGGACTATGAATCTTATTTTGAAACTTTTAATTGTCCGTGTGGCGGTGTAGACCTCGGCAATGGAAAAGAAAGAGAAGCATTTGCCGTGTTGGGTGGGATTCTCACGATTAGTCCTTTGAAAGCCATGGTGGGCCGGATAATGCTCCACTTTGTAATATGTCGTTTGGCTTTATGCTTGTCGGCCATGTTAGGTGTCAATCATGATAAAGATTCAAGTCCCCTTATGTCTCCAGACTCCAAAGGTTGAGATAATGACAGTGGTTGTCCCCACCTGTCACCCCGTATCATTCTTTATGATAAAGATTCAAGTCCCCTTATGTTAAAATTCAATATGCTAAGACAGAAAATAGCAGCATTACATTCCATTTCACAATAATAGCATATACAGGATCACTGAAGAAACAACAAGCATAGCATAAACACAAGAGACAGAGATTTATCCTGGGAAACCCTCATGGGGTAGAAAACCCAGCAAAGCTTCCTCAATATAGATGGCCAGCAATATACAAAGATGAAACCCTGAGACATGATCTCCTCCTCCACAATAGCAGACCTCTCCTCCACAAGTGCGCTATCCTCAAGTGTGTGAGTGTGTCAAATGAGGAACACACCTCCTCTATTTATACACTACTCTGACATGTATTTTACACAGGTACACGTAGGCTCGTATTTAACCAATGGGTTAAATACCCCACTACAACTAACTGGGCCGACCCCTCTAGGGTGGTCTAATAACCCTTTGACCCACATAACACATATAGGGCCGACCCCCACTAGGGAAGTCTAAACATCTCCGGATATACAATAAGATCTTTACGGATATACAATAAGATCTTTACGGAGGAATGAAACATCTCCGGAATAATAAAGTACAATTATAATATTCTTTGAAGTTACAATATCTCAACACTCCCCCTTAACGAGAAGGATATTATAACAGCATCTGCACGAGCAAGGAGTCATCAACATCATACATGATACATCTATAAATCATTGGAAGCTTTCTCAACATCATCAGTAACTCAACTAGTTACTGGAACATCTTCAATACTGGAACATCAACATCATCAGAGTTGATAGTACTCAATCATCAGCATCGTCAACACGCGATCAACACAATCATCAGCATCGTCATCATACGATCATCAGCATCATCATCATACGATCATCAGCATCGTCATCGCACGATCATCAGCATCGTCATCACACGATCATCAGCATCGTCATCGCACGATCATCAGCATCGTCATCCCACGATCATCAGCATCATCAAAGGATGATGTAAACCAGTCATGTACCTTTTGAACCGAAGTCCAGGGACGATCCAGTCCTATCATTATCGAAGACATACGTCTACGGCTCTTCTTTCGGACTGAGGTCCAGGAATGATCCAATCCCTTCATTATCGAAGACATACGTCTACGGCTCTTCTTTCGGACTGAAGTCCAGGAATGATCCAATCCCTTCATTCTCGAAGACATACGTCTACGGCTCTTCTTTCGGACTGAAGTCCAGGAATGATCCAATCCCTTCATTCTCGAAGACATACGTCTACGGCTCTTCTTTCGGACTGAAGTCCAGGAATGATCCAATCCCTTCATTCTCGAAGACATACGTCTACGGCTCTTCTTTCGGACTGAAGTCCAGAAATGATCCCAATCCCTTCATTCTCGAAGACATACGTCTACGGCTCTTCTTTCGGACTGAAGTCCAGGAATGATCCCGATCCCTTCATTCTCGAAGACATACGTCTACGGCTCTTCTTTCGGACTGAAGTCCAGGAATGATCCCAATCCCTTCATTCTCGAAGACATACATCTACGGCTCTTCTTTCGGACTGAAGTCCAAGAATGATCCCAATCCCTTCATTCTCGAAGACATACGTCTACAGCTCTTCTTTCGGACTGAAGTCCAGGAATGATCCAATCCCTTCATTCTCGAAGACATACGTCTACGGCTCTTCTTTCGAACTGAAGTCCAGGAATGATCCCAATCCCTTCATTCTCGAAGACATACGTCTACGGCTCTCTTTAGGACTGAAAGTCCAGGGATGATCCAATCCCCTCAACTGTCCACTAAGGACTTCATTCTCGGAGACCTCACGTCTACGGCTCTCTTTAGGACTGAAAGTCCAGGGATGATCCAATCCCCTCAACTGTCCACTAAGGACTTCATTCTCGGAGACCTCACGTCTACAGCTCTCTTTAGGACTGAAAGTCCAGGGATGATCCAATCCCCTCAACTGTCCACTAAGGACTTCATTCTCGGAGACCTCACGTCTACGGCTCTCTTTAGGACTGAAAGTCCAGGGATGATCCAATCCCCTCAACTGTCCACTAAGGACTTCATTCTCGGAGACCTCACGTCTACGGCTCTCTTTAGGACTGAAAGTCCAGGGATGATCCAATCCCCTCAACTGTCCACTAAGGACTTCATTCTCGGAGACCTCACGTCTACGGCTCTCTTTAGGACTGAAAGTCCAGGGATGATCCAATCCCCTCAACTGTCCACTAAGGACTTCATTCTCGGAGACCTCACGTCTATCGGTTCTCTTTAGGACTGAAAGTCCAGGGATGATCCAATCCCCTCACATGTTCGTCAAGAACATGTATCCTCATCATCATAACATGTATCACCACAACATGTATCATCAATATCAAAACATGTATAACCACAACATGTATTATCATCATCAAAACATGTATAACCTCAACATGTATCATCATGTATAACCACAACATGTATCATCATCATCAAAACATGTATAACCATAACATGTATCATCAACATCAAAACATGTATAACCACAACATGTATTATCATCATCAAAACATGTGTAACCACAACATGTAGAACATGTATAACCACAACATGTATCATCATCATCAAAACATGTATAACCACAACATGTATCATCATCATCAAAACATGTATAATCACAACATGTATCATCATCAACAAAGCATGTATACATCTATCATCAAAATAATCAAAAGTATCTATCATCAAAACTAACATCAAAAGCATGTATACTAACATCAAAAGCATGTATACATCTATCATCAAAATCATCAAAAGTATGTATACATCTATCATCAAAACTAACATCAAAAGCATGTATACTAACATCAAAAGCATGTATACATCTATCATCAAAATCATCAAAAGTATGTATACATCTATCATCAAAACTAACATCAAAAGCATGTATACTAACATCAAAAGCATGTATACATCTATCATCAAAAGAATATAAGAGTCCTAAATCTAAATAATTCTAGGTAACTAAGTGCAGTAAATAGGTAACCTCATCATTGATGAGATAGACTTGTTATCGGATACTGCGCTACTCCCCCTTTCGAGGAGGGTCCTTCTGAACTACACCAAGCTTGTCTCGGAAGTGTTCAAACTTTACTCGAGACAGAGGTTTAGTCGAGATATCAGCAATCTGATCCTCAGTGCTTATATATAGACAAGCTTGATAGCTCCTCTTTGCACCATATCTTGTATATAGAAGTACCGGATCTCTATGTGTTTTGACTTATCGTGGAACACAAGATTTTCAGTCATCTTAATGCAGCTGTGAATGTCACACATAATCACAGTGGGATCCATTTCTAAGTCAAACACTCCACATAAAATCTTCTGAAGCCATACTGCTTCACAGCTGGCATAGTAGACAGCTATATATTCTGTTTCAGTAGTACTGAGAGCCACACTAGATTGTTTCTTGCTAAACCATGAGATCATGGTAGATTCAAGACTATAACATCCACCTGATGTACTCTTTCTGTCTGAGACACTTCCTGCCCAATCAGAATCATGTAAATGGAGTTCATGACCTCTAAGATAATATAGACCAAAAATCTAAAGTACCTTTTAGGTACCTCACTACATGCTTTGTAGCTATTAAGTGAACCTTTCTAGGTTCTACTAGATACTGACTTAGGGTATTTACACCAAAGCATATATCTGGCCTAGTATGACCTAATGAATTGTCTATATAGAGTTGGGTCCACTAAATATGATGAGTCATTAACTAATAACTTCAAGTTGGAGTCCATGGGAGTGGTCATGGCTTTATACTCCAACATATCAAATCTTTTTAGAACCTTCACAGCATACTTACCTTTATTTAAAAGATTCCTTTTGGATCTTGCCATACTTCTAAGAAGTAGTGCATTAATCCGAGATCTTTCATTTTCATTTCTGCAGCCATTTTCATGATCTGTTTCTCATTCCTTGTCAGAAAGAGATCATCGTCATGCAATAATGGTATGATAGGTTCATCATCCACAACCTCAAGGTTTAGGAATAGATTTACTTTTGGTAAGGCCCAAGCTTTGTCATGAAGCTATCAATTTACCATTATTCACACTCTGCATCGAGTGATCTTCTGCATATCTATCTGTGCCATCTCTCGTCAGATGGGTCTACTAATATGAGCCTCAAAATCAAATGAACTCTGTGGTGAGTTCCTTCTTGCATCCATGTCATATGTGTATAGAAGCCATATTCAACCTTGTAGCAAAGGTTGAGATCCACATCACCCATGATGATCATTAAGCTCATCAATTGACTACCGATCCTGGGTACCCATATAGAACCTGATTCACACTTCTTCTTTAATTACATCATTAAGAGAATGGTCTTATCTAGTCCCTTGGAGCAAAACATCTCATCATGATTCTCTTCCTCTTTCTAAGATAATCTCTTAACCACAAGCTTTCTATAGTGTGTTTGATTTGTAATTCCTTTTGTTGAACATCCATCGCTTATTCATCATGATTTTTCCTACAAATCAAAATTAGGTACATGATTAGTAATACTTCATAATCATCAAATCATGTTGACATGATAACCTATTATGCATACAGATATCATTTACATAGTTATGCAACTATCTTGACTAATACTTTGGCACAACACTTTCCCATATCTTGTATGCATACAGTGGCTATCTAGATGCCTTCCATCTCTACCAGAACATACTATCGAGAGTGTGCACAGCTCTCGGCATGTCAGCAAAGAGGTTTCATTCTAGACAAGCAACAATGGAATGTTTGTCCAACTTGTCAATCATATGCACATTAGTAGTATACTGTTCAATGCTCTATGAATGTTTATACTCAGCATTATATATTCTAGGAATACAAATATGCATACAACCTATTACAGGCAATATCATTACTATTTCAAATAACAACTCAAATACTTATCTTTTATGTTTGTGTGGTTGCCTCCTGCTTGATCTTCTGTATGTCTTTTGAACTTCTATTCATTCTGTACCACTGTGCATGCTCAAGAGTCATCCTCATGATCTCATGCACAAACATACACTCATTAGTATATTCTAAATGCTATCAAAACATTATAGTAGTAAATAATCTTGAAAATGTATAGTCATGATTATAGTTAATAAACATTAGTATTCAAGATTTCAGAGAAGTCTTCTTTTACTCATGCATATCATCAATCAAGATAAAATATATAATATGCATAATCCCTTGATTACTAACTTTATGAATAAGCATAACCAATCATTCCAAGTATACTTATATAAGGGATCCTAACACAAGGTAAGATTCATGGGAAACATACCTGGATTAGTATACCTACTTGGTTATGTACAACACACCTAAACAATCTCTTCAATGATTTAGAGATCCTGAGCTAGAACCTGCATGTCTCATAGGTTAAGCATAATATAACAAAGTCATACATACCTCGTAAGTAGAACAAAGATTATGGATGAGTCTTTGTCTTCATGTTTTCATGGTCATGGAACCTGATTTGTCTTTTGTGATGTACCTGTATCTTGTTAGCAGACAACATCAACCTCACACAACATCATAATGCATTAGTACAATCATAAGTGTCAACACCCTAACCAAGAATATCTTCTATCATGCATTCATAATTTTGTTAAGGTTATACGACAAATCTAAAATCAAAATTGTACTAACTGTAATAACCTGAAGACAAACATACCATAAACTTAATCATGGACAAATATCGAAACATACCTCGATGAGTCATACCTGTCGAGATTGCTTGTATTCTTCTTATGTAAGGCCTTATCCTCATCTCCCTCTGAGACAGGAACTTCTTCACTTATGCAGGTGACCAATCCATCTTCTTCTAGGATTAACCCAATCCACTTGATTTGCAAGAACTGGACCTGGAGCTGGATATGGGTTTGTCAGAGAAACCCAAAAATTCAAACTTTGAATTTCAAACTTCCGAAAGGATAGAAATATGCGCCTTGATGAGCTGATCAAACTGGTATATTCAGAATTTGAAAAATGCAAAGTTTTACTCCTCAATTTTGCCTTTGAAACTTTCGGATTCACTGGACGTGACCCTGAACTGGGGTTTGATGAAGCCCACTCTTTTGCCCCATCAAAAGGTTTGATCCAAAGCTCTAAGCTTCTATTTTTCTGAGGAGCTTCCAGCCGTGGTCACAGATTTCAAAAATTCTCATTTTTACAGAAGCCCTAATTTTCCACTTTTCTGATCAAAGTCCCGAACTAGGGTCTAATCAATCCCGGCCTTCTGCCCAACCAAAAATTCTGATCTTGGTCTCTAAATTTCTATTTTGATGAGTAGCATCTGGTCTCCGATTACAAAAATTCCAACTTTCTTCAAAGCCCTAAATTCCGGAAGCCATGAATGAAGGTACCAAAAAATAATTCTGTTTTGACAGAAATATGTACCTGATTGTTTCTGGTGTAACTCCGAAATTTTTGATCCACGGGGTCTGAAAAAGTTTTCTGAGATAGCCTGACCTGTTAACTTTCCATCCTGACAGGTCTGACCTCAATTGGATGTTCTGAGAGAGAGTTATGCCAAATGTCGCAACGTGACCTGTTTTGGGAAAATACAGGAGAGCGAACTTGTACGGCGTGCCACGTGTCACTGTTTGACCTTCGGCCTCTGAAAAAGTTTTCCAAGATAGCTCGGCCTGTTATATTTTCATCCTGACAGGTCTGACCTCAATTGGATTCTCTGAGAGAGAGTTATGCCAAGTGTCGCAACGTGACCTGTTTATGGGATAATACAGGAGAGCGAACTTGTACGGAGTGCCACGTGTCACTGGTTCAACTTCGGCCTCAGAAAAAGTTTTCTGAGATAGTACAGTCTGTGTACTATCTGTCACTTTTCACGAAATTTCATTTGGAGCTTCGTAGCCCAAGTTATGACCTTTTTCCCAAGGTCACCTGATTTTGACTCAGATCTGGAAGAGGCAGAAACCCTCTATTGTACAGATCATAAATCACAAAGTACAACGAATTAGAGGTTGGCCTTTGGACACAAGGTACCTGGAGATTTTAGCTTCTTCCTATAACAATTTCAGATCCGAAAACTTCGCCAAAACGGATTTATAGCGAAAGTGCTACGATGACTGGTTTTTTTGCTATGTAAAACCCTAACCTTCAAATTGTCGTAAGTAAAGCAAGTGTCTTTAGTGCCATACCTTGTCTTCCTTCAGGTTAGCTCTGATACCATGTTAAAATTCAATATGCTAAGACAGAAAATAGCAGCATTACATTCCATTTCACAATAATAGCATATACAGGATCACTGAAGAAACAACAAGCATAGCATAAACACAAGAGACAGAGATTTATCCTGGGAAACCCTCATGGGGTAGAAAACCCAGCAAAGCTTCCTCAATATAGATGGCCAGCAATATACAAAGATGAAACCCTGAGACATGATCTCCTCCTCCACAATAGCAGACCTCTCCTCCACAAGTGCGCTATCCTCAAGTGTGTGAGTGTGTCAAATGAGGAACACACCTCCTCTATTTATACACTACTCTGACATGTATTTTACACAGGTACACGTAGGCTCGTATTTAACCAATGGGTTAAATACCCCACTACAACTAACTGGGCCGACCCCTCTAGGGTGGTCTAATAACCCTTTGACCCACATAACACATATAGGGCCGACCCCCACTAGGGAAGTCTAAACATCTCCGGATATACAATAAGATCTTTACGGATATACAATAAGATCTTTACGGAGGAATGAAACATCTCCGGAATAATAAAGTACAATTATAATATTCTTTGAAGTTACAATATCTCAACAAAAGGTACATACATGAAGAATACCACTGGATTTTAGAGTGGAATCATTGTACCAGAGTAAGTTCTTATGCAGACCGAATCCACTTTTTAATGGGTCCGACGTTGAGCAGTGTTTCAGCTCAGATCTCTATCCACCTGTCCAGCTTGAAGAAGAAGATCTGCCAGAGCAAGATTTTGAGGACTATGAATCTTATTTTGAAACTTTTAATTGTCCGTGTGGCGGTGTAGACCTCGACAATGGAAAAGAAAGAGAAGCATTTGCCGTGTTGGGTGGGATTCTCACGATTAGTCCTTTGAAAGCCATGGTGGGCCGGATAATGCTCCACTTTGTAATATGTCGTTTGGCTTTATGCTTGTCGGCCATGTTAGGTGTCAATCATGATAAAGATTCAAGTCCCCTTATGTCTCCAGACTCCAAAGGTTGAGATAATGACAGTGGTTGTCCCCACCTGTCACCCCGTATCATTCTTTATGACTCATCGCTGCCAGTCTAGAGTCACCGATTTACCGGTTGGGTTTGTATAAATAAAGGCTCGAGGCCTCATTGTAAAGGGGAGAGTTTTCATTTGGTTTTAGTGTGCGATCATGTGTTGAGCTCTGCAACTCTTGTATAATTTGGTTTTGAGTGTTTTGGGAACAAGCAGTTTGCTACTTCGGTACAAATAAGTCCCATACAGTTTCACAATCTATATAGGTGTTAGTTTGCATATATTGGAATCCCGAAGAAGCCTTGTATTAAGATGCAGCTTTGTTGTTTCTGAAACATAAAAGGGTCCAATACTTTGTGCAAAGGCATAGGTGTGTGCTTGCAGTGATGAACTTCGCTGTCCGAAGCCGATCTACCTGATGTAAAGATCTTGTTGTCTTGTTGATTATAAAGTGAAAAATCGATCTTGGTGCAGTTGTGGTATCAAAGCCTAGTTTATGCAAACAGGCTAATGAAGAAGTGGAACACCTATTTTTGTATTGCTCTTACACTCAACAGTTATGGAACGAGGTTGGAATTAACCTAGGAATGAATTATTTAGGGGAAGGAGGATCTTACGAAGCATTCTTGAAATCGTAGTATGAAAAGGCCAAGCTGAAACGGTTGAGGTGCCTCCCATTCTTGGTGGCTTGGAATGTCTGGTGGGCCAAATATTCATCCATTTTCTAGGATCGTTTTATTCATAGTTTTCAAGCGGCATCACAGGTTTTAATGACATACAAATTTTTTCTCAGGCATCACAGGTTTTAATGACATACAAATTTTTCCTGGGTACTGAGGGTATTTAGAAAATCAGAATTCCAAGAGGTATGAGCCATGTGAAAGGAGACACTATTGGTTTCTTCAACGGAGCTAGTGCTGAAAGTTTTAGCGGTAGGGGAGGTTTGCTGAGTCATAATGGGCTGGAAGTCAGATTTCATGCAAACGGTGGGGAAGGCACAAATAATTGGGCAAAGGGAATAGCCTTAAAAATTCTCTTGCAACAGCTATGGAGATTCTGAACGTTGGATTAATAGAATGCAAAGGAAAATTACTTTTTAACAATTACAAGTTCTGGAATTTGGGTTCTTGCTTAGATACCTTGGTGGAACAATTCAGGCAGGTGGATTTTGTTCATATCTATCGAGAACAGAACATGGAGGCTGATGGCCTCTCTAAAGAAGGTTTACAGGATGAGGAAAAGGTTTACAGGATGAGGAAAACAAATGCAAAATAGTCTCTCAGAGGAAAGATTTACAGGAGATCAGCTGGGAAAATATGGACAGATAATCATAGTTTTACATTTTGGAAGTGTGAATTTTATTTTTTTTAAATTGAACAGTGTTAAAGAGTTAATTACTGCTTTAAATTTTGCCAATAACTACAGATTATAAATCGTGTTTAATGCACCTGTGGAATGTATTCGGAGCTCTTTTTATCAATGAATATGCTTTTTTCTTGGAAAAACAAATGCTTTCTAATAATAAGGTCAATCTCTACCAGGCTTGGTCAGAATCTAGTGATATTTATTCTATGAAACCCTTGAAAATTTCAAAATACAAGACTATCAATATCCCTGAAAATGTTTGCTATTATACATTTATTAATCAGATATTCCACATCATGTTTAATAAATGCATTTTATATACTTGCATTGTTCATGTTTTTATTTTTATTAAAAACGTGCTATTATGCATTTATTAATCAGATATTCCACATCATGTTTAATAAAGGCATTTTATATGCTTGTATTGTTCATTTTTTATTTTTTATTTTTTATTCAGCGTTTTTTAGGCTTGTTTTCTTTGTTTCTAAGATTTTTTCCTATCTCAAATCATAAAAAAAAAATTCCTTTCTCAATTTATAAAAATTATTTAGCAAAAAAACAGTTCTCCCTTAATTCTCACATTTTTTCAAAAATCAAAGTAAATGTATTTTTTCTTATTTTAGTAAATTCATTAGTACTTTTAAATCAGTTTTCAGCAACAAGAGTTTCTAAAACACTTCAAATCACCGCAGGTAGGGCATACAATAACTAAAGTTAATATTTTAAAATTGCTCTGCAAACTGAA
Source organism: Larix kaempferi (assembly GCA_027924585.1). Classification (NCBI taxonomy): domain Eukaryota; kingdom Viridiplantae; phylum Streptophyta; class Pinopsida; order Pinales; family Pinaceae; genus Larix; species Larix kaempferi. The sequence continues at coordinate 21,613,649 of BSBM01000458.1, read as the reverse complement.
TAACACAATATAAACCAGGAAAGCTCGTCATCACCTTTCTTCAGATCATGCTAACTCCAGCTGTGATAAGAATAAATATGTTCTAAATCTTTTGAGGGAAAAGAATTTAAAGAATTAAGAAAATTATGATCACCATTACAAATAGGGCCATAGAACTAAGAGCAAGAAATGTTTAAGTACGGCTCGAGCTATATTTAAATAGAATAAGTAAATTTACATGATTTTCCATTAAAGTAAATTTACATGATTTTCCATTAAAGTGGACTTCCAGACATTCTTCGATTTCATATCCTCTAAAGCACTTGGCATGACCGTATATATATAATCTGAAAACCAAACAAAGGAATAAAGATAGCCCAAACTCAAGTGATTATGTTCAATTTCTACAATCCTTGTAACTATACAAAATTTGCATTTCTACAAAATAATAAACTACCCCATAAAACAAAAAAGGCCACGATAACATTATCATGTTCAAAATAAATACAATTATACAAAACAAAGAAAAGAGCAAGCACACGCACGGTATAACAGAGCAAAACATCAAAAATAACACAACCATGCAATAGAGCAAGCAAATATTAAAATCCAAAAGACCTCCTAAAACTTCCTAGTTATTTTATCATCTAACTTCACACAATCATATCAGCATATTCAGCATAAACAAATTTGTTAAACGGAGGCACCTTTCCTTCCACCACCCGGACAAAAACAGAAAGATACAAAAAAAAGTACAGCTCAGCCCTGTCCAGAACATTTAGCATTCTAATTAATGTCACAAGCAAATGAGCTATATCTCAAAATAAGCTGTCAAAGAGGCTCTTCCTGCATAAAAGTTATATCGTCTAAATCCTACAAAATATTAAATCGAAAAGACCTAAAACTTCCTAGTTATTTTATCATCTAACTTCACACAATCATATCAGCATATTCAGCATAAACAAACTTGTTAAACGGAGGCACCTTTCCTTCCACCACCCGGCCCAAAACAGAAAGATACAAAAAACAGTACATCTCGGCCCTGTCCAGAACATTTCGCATTCTAATCAATGTCACAAGCAATGAGCTATATCTCAAAATAAGCTGTCAAAGAGGCTTTTCCTGCATAAAAGTTATATCGTCTAAATCCTACAAAATATTCTTAAAAAGTCATTACGGTAATCTCCTTGCATGTTATTGTCAGCGCCAATCACATCACCACGCAAACTTATAGAATACAAAACCCTTCCAAATAGAATCTTCAACTCTGGGATGCCGTTTTAGCAGTTCCCACCTGACCACCACTTGCACTCGTATTTGCAGGACCTTCATTTTCGGTTGTGTAATGTTGTGCTTGTGTATATCCATGACTAGCAGACTGATCATGTGGTTGGCTATAGCTATAGGAATCACCGTAGGCCTGCTGACCATAACCCTGCTGTGCTGATCCACCGTAGGCCTGCTGTGCTGATCCATGTTGCATGTAACCAGGTTGAGTAGAGGTCTGCTGCGGAGGATATCCAGCAGTCTGTGACGGGGCCTGTTGTGGATAGCCTGACTGCGTTGAATCCTGCTGCCCATAGCCTGGCTGAGCTGAACCAGGCTGAACATATTCCTGTGCGGTTGAACCCTGTTGTCCATAGCCTGCCTGAGCTGAGCCCTGTTGGGTATATCCAGGCTGGGATGATGCTTGTTGTCCATAGCTGGGTTGAGAGGATGCCTGTTGCCCATACCCTGGTTGAGGCAATGGCTGCTGCCCATAACTAGGTTGAGTTGTTGCTGGCTGTCCGTAACCAGGTTGAGATGTTGCGGGCTGTCCATAACCAGGATGAGATGTTGCAGGCTGTCCATAACCAGGCTGTGGGGTTCCCTGTTGAGGATAGCCAGATGCAGCAGGTGACTGCTGATTATACACCTGCTGAGAGGGACCTGGAGGCACTTGTCCTTGCGAGGATACTTGCTGGAAGAAACCTGTGGTGGTCCATAGCCTTGTGATGCAGAACCATCCTGTTGTGGAGTACCTACTTGTGGAGGTCCAGATTGTGGAGCTCCTGGGGCACCATAAGCTGGGTTACTGTAGCCCTGCTGTTCATATCCTTGCTGTGGATTTACTGGTTGCCCATATCCTTCCTGTCCATAACCTTGTTGAGCGTAACCCTGCTGTCCATATGAGCCCACTTGTCCATATCCTCCAGCCTGTGGCTGCCCATAACCATAGTTTCCACTGTTTGGAGCTGCACCTGTCTGGCCCTGCTGTCCATAGTAATCATAACCTCCACTTTGTTGAGGTTGTTGAGCCGGTGCAGGAGGCCGTTGATCCCAACCAGTAGCATAGCCACCTGAGGCCTGTTGCGGATATCCACCATATGGCTGAGACATATAATGCTGAGGTGGGCCTGGGTAAGGCCCAGGTTGCTGATACCCATAACCTGCTTGCTGCACTGGAGGTGGACCAGGAGGACCCCACTGTTGTGGTGGTCGTGGTGCTCGATAGCCCTGGTGGCCATAACCACCAGACATTGGTGGACCTCTAATCCGAGTCTGCAAAAGAAGTTAGTAACTTAGTTAAACAGCCAGAGAGCCAAAGACATGCAAATTATACAAAAAATTCAGTGAATGTTCAATCTGGTTGTGTAAGAAACTCAAAAACAAACATCATATCATCATCAGGTTTTAATGTATGTAGTTAAGAAAGCACCCATTCAACATAGAAGATTTTGAAATCTAAAGGCAACTCTATCATGTACTCAAATAGAAAAGGACAACATTATTACATCGAGAAACAAGTTCAAGTTGCATATGATACTTAATTTCTATTCAGTTGACGATAAACAAAAAGATAAAGCTGTGGCTACACTCACCTCATTGGCGAAACTGTGAGAGTTCGGCTTACCAGCATATCAACCAAGCCCCATCCTTCCTCTAATATGAATTGATTTGTTTTGAGGATGCTCTCAGAAACAGGAAAACAATACAAAATAGCAAGATTCCAAATTGGGAATTTCAAGAACTAGACAGACATTTAACGCAGGAGCACAATTTTCCAAGAGTGCAACCTACCAAATAAACTTGAGTCCCAAACATGTTTCAAGTTGATAATAACAGATATAACCAATCCAAACAGCATAAACCCTAACTCCAGCATAATCACTAGGTCGGTCCTAACAATTTCCCATGTACAACCTATGAAATAAACTTTTGAATTCCCCAAGCATGTTTCATGTATGACAATAACAGATAAACAATCCAAATAGCATTGCCCTAAGCTCCGAACATAATGATTTGGTTGTGGTAATATACTCAATCGAAAATACTTGATGTAGGAACCCAACAGATTTTTGACATCGCATAATATAGAGCCCCAATATGCACGCTTATCTGATTAGCCACCCTATCCTGTAAATCAACTAACAAATATCTAAACCAGAATTCACTTCCGTAGAATATGGCACATGATTGAATAACCTTCTGTAACTATGATATGAAATCATGCACCCTTTCTATTGTAATGCTGATGAGGCATCTCCAAGAGCATAACATATTTCCACAAGGTGCAGAAGTTTCTTCCATCAAATATGCCAAAAACTTCAATAAACTTTAAATATATGAAATTATACACCTTTTTATGTTGTAATGCTGACAAGGCATCTTCAAGAGCATACCATCTTTCGAAAAGGCACAAGACACCTGCGCCTACTTTTAGCTTTTAGCTGTAGAAATGAATGAATGACGCCGTAACATGATTATCCTGCATGTTGGCCAAGTTGGATGCAGAATAACAAGTAATAAAAGGCACATAACCTATCAAGGGCACACTATATGAACATATCTCCAAATACTAGCTGATTGGATTGCTAAATGCTTCTACAGTTCTCTGATCTCAAGAGGCTGCTTATTAAAAATAGGAATTATGAGATACTAAATATTACACTGCAATTAATGATGTATAACATCAAGCTAATAACATGCTACTATGTAACTAGTTCCACCCTGGTCATTTGTAATTTGGTTGAAACAGTTTTATTTAATTTCATCAGAAACATCTCAAGGATACAACAGATATATCCCGATATATAGATATGTATATACATTTGTTTGATTTAAAAGCATAAGCTTATTTTTGTAGTAATGAAAACATACCATTTACCCACAAGATGTAAGACACCTTCGCTTATTATAGCTGTCAAAGATTAGCAATCACTGGACATAGAGAATAGTTATAGTACATACTACATATACTAACATTTTGATTATCCTGCAGGATGGGAAAACAAATGCAATACAAGACATCGAAAGCTAATGATGCTTCAAGAGGCAGGCTACAGAACAAAGATGCACATTCTCAGTAGTAGGTAGTTAGGTATGACACTTGTTCCACACAATTCAAAATTAAAATTAAAATTCAAAATTGTAAACAAGTTCAAATAAGACTGTAAAGAGTTACAGAAAACTGTCAAGGACATTGAGAGATAGCATGATTTGATGATCATACTCTAGAGTTGCCAATGGCAGTCATACTTTGCCAGTGGCAATCATGCTCCAGGACTGTAGAGTCTGGGATATGGTTTAATGCTGTCAACATGACTTGGATCCAACTTCAGACTACTGAGACAGCATTATTCACATGCAATAATGATAAATCATAAATGACAGATGTACGACTACAGGTGTATCATAGATAAGCTCCAAAACAGTAAACAACATAAATCAATTGGCCTTGATATTGATAAATGGCGCTATGAATGTTTGAACCACTGTTTTCTTTGCAAACCTGCTGAGGCATATCCAGAAGGCTACAAGCAACTTCATAACTATTAATTGCCAAGGAGAACTCGAGGAAAATAACACCTTGCTGGTGCATGCTAGTACCAATAGACCATAAGTCTGACTACCCTGCAGGTTGGAAAACAAGTGCATTATGACAACTAATAAAAGGTGTAAAACCTCCTCAGCCAGATAGTAAGTGATACAACATGTTCAACCATGTAATTATTCATATATAACATCTCAAGGAGATGACTGCAAGCGCTATAGCACATGTCTCCACGTATGTATTCAAATTCTTTCTGTGCTTACACGAGATTTTAAGAAACAAATAGATATCAATGAAAAGTTTTCAACATATCTAACAATATATGATCAAACAAGGAATTGATGGATATGAGGACTCTCTATATATAGTAATAGAAGCATTATGAAGAGTCAATGAGTGAATTTAACTCGAAAAATGTAAGAAAAAACTTAATTTGGAGCTGGTGAGGCAATGTTTGAGTCGTACCATAATCCCAAAAGCGCAAGACACCATCACCTACTATTGGCTGTCAAAGATTAGACATCAATGAAGACAACACAGAGGCAGTGTATTTTGCATGTAAAGATCCTATTAATCTATCCTGCAGTTCTGGAGAACTGGAAGCAGTGGGGCAGGTAACATAGCTGTGGACATAAGTATGCACAACTACAATATATATGCATGAATTCAATCCAGTTGTTTCTCAATGTGCCTAACTTATAGATACAGCTCACATTCAAATCCAGCAATAGCATAATCCTCAGACTAAATACACACAAAACAGCAACTAAATTGTCTGTGTTCATAATAAGCCAAAATACTACACTGCTCATAAGAAAATAACCAGCATTACCACACCTCATTATTTATAACTTCATTGATCATTTCTTGGGCAGCCTCAATTTGCTTCTTGGTGCCAGTCATCTGCACTGTCCTTTCTGTGGATGTATCTCCTTCGGGAAGATGTAGTGGTATTAGCTGAAACAGAAAAAAGATAACTCAGGAAAAAATTATCTAGTTTAAAGGCTAGAAATCTAACATCAATAATTCAATCCCACTAATGACCTGGATTCGAGCCCCCGTCCTGCTTTGCAGATTCTTTATGGTCTCCCCTCCTCTTCCAATAATCAACCCAACCTGCCATAAATGGAGATGATGATGATTGTGAGCATTAATGGCAAAAAAGTCCCAAAGTTTAAATGTGCTACATTACATATCAAGTGACACAATAAAAAATATGACTAACCCACCTTATTGTTTGGAACTTTTATTTGCACTTGTTCTGCTCCAGCTTGCGCACTGCTGAAACCACGTGCAACAATCGTAGCTGAGCTACCTGCATCTGCCTGCTTGACATCCAAATAGTGTCAAAGAGAACATCTTATTGTAAGTAAATGTTCAAACAGAACAAGAAATTCTAGTAGGAAGATATACACAAACATTTTTAATTTTGTCAAGTTTGAATATCAAAGGTTGAGAATGAGAAATACCTCTGCAATGACATCATTGATCAGCTGCTCAGCCCTATTGATTTGCTCCATGCTGCCCATCAACTCCACTTGTCTGGTTGTAGAAGTCGGATCAGAATCTGTATCTCGAGTTACTTGAATTTTTGCACCTGATTGATGCTGAAGATACTTGATAGTTTCTCCAGATTTTCCAATTATAAGGCCAACCTGTAGGAAAGCAATAAATTAAGAGCATTTTTCCAAAGAATTCTACAAAAGCGAGCACAATCTCATAAGGCTGGCTAGGTGCCAGCTACACAGCTTGAACAATGACATGGGCAGCAAATGTGAATAACATGTACTTACTTTGGCATTAGGTACATCCATTTTTCGAGCAGCTGTCTGAAAACCAAAATATGACCCAGGTTGTGTTGATGAAGCTACATCACCATGTTGCAAATTCCCAATAGACTGGGTCTGAGGCTTTGGAACGAGAAATTGTTCTGTGGATTTCACTCATATTAGATCTTCATAGTCACCAAAATCATCCTTACAATTGCCAATATAATTTCAAAAAAGTAAGAACATTCACTACAACAGATAACTTGCAGACAACTTCAAACTTATCAACAATCCAAAGGAAATTTGACAGAATATTTGTGACACAGAAAAAATTGGTACACTTGAGAAATTATAAACACACTAGGACAGAAAACTAAGGTGACAAATAGGTAGCTGAAGATTTATACATCACCCGTGAGATTGTTGTATTACAGGGAACTTGAAATAGAAAAACCCCACAATGACAGATGATATACCCAACAATTCAAAACAGTAGCCATTTCGACAAAAAACTAATTTCAATGCAGAAGTGCTTAGAAGACATGCCCCTAGTGTCACAAACAGTACAATGCATCGCATTTGTTACTTGTACGGCTCCGCTTATAATAGTCCTCCCAAGGCAGAAGATCCCTCCAACAAGGTTTCATGAACCCATCTGTTGGAAGGACCATGGATCACTTAAATTGGCATGTGAATAATGCAGAGTTTGTAGTGAGGGTAATGGATTATTGTACTGGTATTATGCTTCCTGGTGTACAGTACAAACTTTGTAACGGAAGAGTTATTAGCTAGTGTAGTAGAATTTGTAGTGATCCAGGAATGTGAAGGTCGGACAGAGAGAGTATAAGAACAATAGCTCCCAGTGTAACCTTTCCAACTATAAGCTTTTTGATCTTTTGTCTCTTACAACTTGCTAACTCATGGATCTTTCTAGTCATTCCTGTTTTATATTATTGTCGCTTCCAAAACGGCCATTCAAACAACAATTGCTCTTTCAAGTAAATTGCTAGTAGATCAAGGTCAGTAACTAGCATAGCTATTGTTACAGTTGGATGATTCTAAAAAGAGATCACACATTATACATATATATCAGAAGGCAGATAACCAGTTCCACTACAAGATCAATAACACTAAATCGAAAAAAGCACAAAACAAGACCATTTAACAAAACAAAAATACATTTTCACGGATTTATATTAATACCCCTGGGAAAGGGAAACGAAATTTCTACTAAAAAATAAATTCTAGAAAACCTCTACTGCCCAATAAAAAAATTTGAAGTACATGGATCAAATAAAAAATCGAAAGCTCTGCATACAGTAAAGCTAGATAAGCAAACAAACAAATATATACCTAAACACGTCAGTTCTGGCAGTACCCTTCTTAGAAAACTCCAATATTTATCGAAAAGAATTAAAAGAAAGAGGTGAAAACAAACTTTACAGGATAAGAAATACAGAAACCCTTCAATCTCGCTTTAAAAATGACAGCCAAGAAAAACATTATTTAAACGAAATGCGCAAAAAGTCTGTTTCTATTGCCTACCAGCTTGAGTGCGATGGTGGTCGATGAAATTCGAACCATTCACAGCGGGACGATCTTCGGCGGAGTCTTCAACCCTGGGGCGCTTGGCATCGGGATTATTGTTAGCACTGCTAACGAGTCTCGCCACGATCTCCTGAGCCCTCTGCTTAGCGATCTGGACCTCATCCAACGGCGGAGGGACAGCATTGTAAGAAGCATTTTGACTCTGATTATCCCCAGCTGTTGCTGCTGCCGTTGTTGCTGCTGCCGCTGTTGCTGCCGTTACGATTATCGGAGGGGAAAAGCCCGTGGGGCGCCTGGGGACGTGAACGTGCTCCGTCTCATCAAACTTCCGCTTGTTCTCCGCCCGGGCAGGAGGCGGCGGGTAGTCCAGATCGCCGGAGCCGGAGCGACCATCATCAGACATCTTCACTCCACTCTACTCCAATCCAATCCAAACAGATATACAAGAATAAACCAAAAAATTCCTAAAGGAAAGAGAGCTCACACGCAGGACAGCAGATGCCTACTACAAAAACCCTTCCTGCCGCCGCAATGTATAACGAAAGCACTGAAGAAACCCTTGAAACCCTTGAAAAAGCAGGATCCCAGAAAGAGAGTATGGGAAGGAAAAGAGCGCTAAGGGAGGGTTATAAGCCGAAGGAAGGGGACGGCATGGAGTGATTTAATGAGTGGAATGGAATCAAAGAAAGGATAATGACGATAATGATGGTGCATCCCAAATAAAATAAATATACAACCCTAAACAATAATCTTCAGTGTTGTAACCCATCAAGCTACCGACTTAAGCTCCTCAAGCCACATCCCATCCCATTTTATCCCTAGCAAAACGCCATAAAATTAAAATAAATAAATAATTCAAATAACCTAAAAAAAGGTTTGGGTTTAATTTAATCTTTTAATCTATTTTTTTATTTTTTTTAATAATAGGGGAGGTTGGGATGGTCTTATTATTCCTGCCAAGGCACGGATATACTTTTCATTCAAAAGTCAAACTCTTTTGACTTTGTATTAGTTTTTTTATTTTTGATGTTGTTTTTGTTATGTTTTGTAATGTTGGGCAAAAAAATAGTTATTAATCTGAATTTCTGAAAATTTAAAAATATATTTTTTATTTTAAAAAAATAAAATCAAGTTTTTCTATTGGTTAAGTACAATTGGGATTTATGGGTTGGCAGGTGCGGGGGGAGTTCTTTTAGACTCCGATGGAAACAAGTTGACTGATTACGTGTGGGGGATTGGAAGGCAGGCGAATAATGAGGCGGAGTGGCTTGCCTTGATCAAAGGAATTGATATAGCTAAGGAAAATAACGTTCAGGACCTTGTAGCTATTGGTGACTCCCTCCTGGTGATTAAAGAAGCAAGGGCCTTAGCTAAAAACAACCGTAAACCCTCCTCCAAGTACCACTTCCACTTCTTCCACAAGATAAAAGACCTAAGATCTATCTCTCTCTTTCACATTCTGAGAAACAACAATCAACATGTTGATTCCATGGCAATTATCGGAGCTAGTTTAAACTGCAGTCTTGTGGCTAGAAATGGACAACACCTTGCAAATGAATGGGTTCCTTAGTTCCATTGGTCACTCTAGACCACCTAGCTCTCTTATTTTCCACCTTAGATTTCATTGGGCATTAGTGAAGATGGACATTCTCCAGGTCTGCGTCCATATCTATCTTAGATCTCCTCATGAATCCCTATGGCACTCTTGTCGGCACTCCCAGCCTAACTCCACCTATCTCGCATGCGAGACTTCAATGCGGCCAGGTGACAAGGTTTGCAGCATCTATTTCAAGGACTAGGGTGACGGCCCCGTCCTCACTAATTCTTCTCCTCTCCGCAGTATTTGGCGTTACGTTTTAACTCGGTGCAGCATGGATTGTGGGAACAAAGGCAGCCTCTGTCTCCCGGTGCTGCAATGTCGTCATTGCAGGACCAATATACAATTGAATTAAGGAGATGTTGGGCTGAAGCGATACCTCTCTGCCCTTGAGGTGGTGCGGGGTCATGGAAACGGTGGAAATGAGGCTCAAGGGCCGCACAGTAACCAGGCAAAGCATGTTCGGCGAGGGCACCCAAAAAATGTGGAGACTGGTAGAAATTGGTCCTCGTTAGATGCTGGTCAGGGGCATAACTTTAGGACATCGGCAAATGGCGTTCACTTTGGCTTCGAGCAGGACTTTGGAAAGAATTAGCGCCCTGTTGAAGCTGGTACCTGTCAAATTCAGGGTGGTTCTCTGCAACAAGTGCATGGAAACTCAGGGGATATGGGTAATGGCAAGCTCTAGACCTAGGCGGGGGAAATTGGGGGAGTTGTGAATCTGAACTCTCCCATTGGCCCTGATAGTCCCTCTTCTGCCGTGCTCTCTCACTTGCAAGATATTGAATCCTAGGTTGGTTGGCTGAGAGGGGAAAACAGGGACCTGAAGAAGGCCCTCTCCCACCTTGCCACCTTCGTTCAAATTTCGAATTCTGATCTCAAAAACAATACCAGCAAGATGAAGGACTACTGCAAAGGTTTGGTCGGCAAGATCGAGTCTATGCACAGCTGTCTTAGGATTGTGGAAGCTAAAGTGGACTACATCAGAACCAGCAAGAGCAATAGCCCAGCTGCAATCCTTGGCATGGAAGACAACGAGGACATGGCAGAAGGAAGCAAGGTCAAGGCCCGCCACTCCAACGACAAGTGATCTTTGTTATGGTTTACCCTTGAAGAATTTATGTTGTTTCTTATATTATGTTTTATGTATGTAATCGGCAAGTTATGGAAGTCTGTTTATTTTCTCTGTTTGCAAAATTATCAGCTATGTATGAACTTCAAAGACTGGGTATGAGGTGCCTACAACCCTCTTTTTGTTGGGTACAGTCTTCCCAATCTTTTTGTAAGATCTTCCTTTTTTAATACAAAGCTCTTCAGCCGTTACTGTAAACAAAAAAAAGTACAGTTGGGATTTGACATAAATCCCTTGAGGAGAGTTTTTTTTTTTGAACATATCAATTATTTAAAAAAACGAAAATTCAAGAATTTTACACATAATAAAAACAAACATTAAATAAAATAAAATTGCTTACGTTATGGTTGTGCAGGAAACAGAAAGTTTGATGTTCAGGATAGAGGAGATGGAATAGTAGTCCTAGCAGACTACTGGTGTTGTTGGCTAGCTTGGAGCAGTGCCCAGCTATCTTCCGCGCTGTGTGGCTACATGGTCATTCGGGTATTTCTCCTTCTGTACGGGGAGATCGAAGAAGGCCTTCCCCGTTGCATGCAGGCCCTCTATCAAGACCACCATTGTTGGAACACATGTTCTTTCTGGTTTATGCGGTAGGTTTCCTACCTAATCGTTAAGTGTATATAGTTTTAGTTTGTAAATTCAGGTTTATTTGTAATCTATTGAAATTTATTTACATTCGAGTTAAAAGCTTGCGACTACCAACATAACGAAAACAGTTTTCCAGTCCTCTGAAGAGGAAGGATTGGCTGGATTGGCCTGCTTAGCATGCTTTTGACATTTTTATTACCCTATTTATGGTCGATTCGCACCGGCAGAAATTCACAGAGGAGGAAGGGCCAAGATAATCATAATCAACCAAGGAGGGAAGCAAAATAAGACACCAGGGATTTCCTAAAGCGCCATGGAGTAGAGTTTGCCAGAGCATTTGATCTGAATTCGGCTGATTTTTGCAAATCCATAGCTGTGATGTGTATATCGATTCAGCCATAATGGATCGTACTTCGTGTGCCAAGGACGGAAGCCCTCTTCCCATTCTTCAAATTAGCAGTTGGGGCTAGTTGCCTCTGGAGCACTCGGAGTTTAAATAGGCTTCAATTCCCCCCAAAAGGGACGTTTTGATTTTAATTTCTCACCAGCGCCATGCCCTGCTTCTTCCTCTAGCGGTTGGTTCTTCAAAATAAGTATTATCTGATACTTATTTTCACACCTTTAACCTCTAGACGAAATATTTCTTCAATTCCTCATTCTACACGCAAGTATGCTTATAATGGCGCAAATAGCCCTCCATACACGCCATTTCTCCATACACACCATTTTATACTCCTTTCTCGACACCTTTAAGGAATTCTAGTCCATTATACGAAACTGCATCGTATGAATCTCCGTCCGGGGATGGCGAGGGTTCTTTTAGTTTCCCTACCATTTCTGATGCGAGGTCTTTGGCCTGGGGATGAATTAACTCTCATTACAGGAGGTCATGAAGGCTGGGGTCCATTCAGAGCGATTCTGCCTTGGATTAATGTCCAAAAATATGTGATTTTATCTTTTGCTTGTTTAATCTTATGTCGTGCATGTTGTTCATGTTGGGGATTTGCTTCAGTTTGTTTATAGGTTGTGGGGACAAAGGTTTCTGCATCAGGCAATGTGTTCAGAGCCATGAATTTTTTAGCTACTGTAGAAATTAATAACAAAGCTTATGATCATTTTATAATAAAGCTCTCAAGTCCATGGATGGTACCTGTAACTATGATGATCTTATTGCACAATTGTGTATAGGTTTAGTTAAATACCCTTCGTGAAGTCTATATTGAAGTTTGCATCCGACAGGTGTTGTTTATGGCAGTCCTTGGTTTTGATAATTGAGGCAAAGAATGTGGATTTCTACGGGTTAAATGCAGTCGATTCTCTTTTCCATGGCCAGGCACTGAGGGCCCCAAACTCTTTTGCACCCCCTTCGACAGTTTTGAGGTCTCCTTTACAACCCTCTTGTGAGGAGAATGCTTGAAATTTGTTGCTTGAGTTACAAAATGAAGGCCATCGACCTCAGAGCCAGAGCCAAATGATGCTTTCATTCTATGTACACTTCTAGTTTGGGAAGCGAAATCAGGTGGGGATTTATTTACAGAGGGAATCAAACCTCCAAAAACAAACTCTCTTTTGCCTTGTTGACTTTCTCGGACAGAATGGTGACCCCGTGAAGGATACCTAAGAAGCGCTGGCTTCTTTGCTATAGATGATTATTCATCATTTTTGATAGGTTCTATTTGTTTCCTGAATAATGAAATATTAACATCCTCTTGATACAAACCTTTCCTTAAATGTACAACTCATTCCTTAAGAAGACCAACCTCCTCCTCTAGCACAACTACTTCTGCAAGGAGCTCCAATGTTTGAATACACAATCATAGCGACAAAACTTCTTAAATCCTAACCATTCAGAGTAAGCTAGAAATGGAACACTGCACTTTTATGCCAAAGACACCTGAAAATGATTTTGTAGAAAATATAAAGATCTGTAGGAATTAAAAATACTAAGTTATTGAACTAAAAACTAATTGTAGATTCCCACAAAAATAAAACTTTGAATGACATATGAAGTTGTTTCTAAATATTTTTTGTCTTCTGAACCAAGCATAAACTTCCTAAACTATAACTAAGTGAGCAAATTCAGACCATTCTAAAATTTAATTGACATTTTAGTAACATGTCTAAAGAGTTTAAACCATACCTTCGCAGAAAGATACAATATACGCCGAGGAAGAGCACCAAGAGGTTGTGTAAATGCTCTTTCCAATGCTCTGTGCACATTCTCCCCATACCTAAGCTTTTTCCTTGGCTTCTCTATCTACAATTCACATCAGAATTTTGTCAGTGCTAGAACCTATGTTCTATCCAATCAGAAGTCTGATTCCTTTTTTTTGTATGGGAATTCAAATAAAATGAAAGTAATGAAAATAAGCTCATTACATCTTGTTCAATTTCTATTCTCCTCTCATGTCTTGAATATCGTCTGGAATAAACCATTTCCAAGGTCGTTCTTTGAAGATCCTTATTATGTTTAACCTTCATGAAGTCATAACAAACCTATATTCAGGAAATAAGCTCTAGAAGATAAAAATAATACTTTCTTTGAATACAAGTAGGAAGGAGACTTATCAAATTACATACACTATCATGGTTTGTAGTATTTTTCATTGTTTGCACGCCTGTTCTGCCCCTAGTATGCATTGGTATCTATATCTTCGTCTCCAGAGCATGAGAGAAGCTATCATGGAAAGGAAACATTTAATCTCATCAAATGACTGTGTTTAGAAAGGTTCCTATTTGAGAGGCATTTCCAGATCATTTTTTTTAGGTCGTAGAGATGAAATAGCGGTTTAACATAGCTGATCCGGAGGGGCTTTATCCTCTGTTAATTAAGTCATGTTGACTTCTTGAATTCACTGAAGAAACTGGGAAACTGGGAGGAGACGGCTCTCATGCACAGAGATTAAATAAACACCCATCATCACAATCATCCTCTAAGAATGAAATCTTCACAATTAACAGAGATTCCATTTGTTACCTGTTAAAGTGGAGGTAGATGGATAATTTGGCATCAAGGGCATTCCATTTGTTTGGGTTTGAATTTCATCGTTTATGCGATAGCATTCCGTTCCAATCATTAAGTTATTTACAGTGTAATGGGCAAATTTCTCTCAATAGAAAATCAATATCTCTCTTTCGGTAATCCTAAGCCTGAGTTGATTTACATATTGTATGAATGTGAGTTGATTTACATATTGTATGAATGTTGTTTAAGGTTTATAAGTTCCTTGTAGACATGCTTAAGTTTAAGATTGAAAATTATTTTAACATTTAAAGTGTGAGATTGAAGTTTACTTGCAATCAAGTTCTAACCTCTAATTACATTCCAGAATTATATATAAGGATGCCTCTCGTTTATGCCAAAGCGTGTCCAATCTTATATCTTTTTTTTCCTAGAAAAAAAGTGTAATTTCATTTCATCTTAAAGAGTATGAAATCACATTGATCATCTTCACTCTTTGAGAGTGTCATACTATACCAAAAATAACTCTCTGAGTACTGATAACTGAGAAAATCATGATGTTCTCACCACGTGAGCATTAACATCTTTTTACAAAAAATATACAAACTATCTGTGTTGAACCGATAATATAACCTTTACATAAAGTTTCAGAGCTGTATCAAAAAACTTAAAGAGTTTAACTAAGACATTTAAATGCCTCATTACATCCAAAATCTGCATATTCAGAATTCAAAAACCAAAATAAGCATCAGCATAAGATCTAGCAGATCTTCATTCTATAAACGGACGGTGGTAGAAGTCCCTGCCAACCCCTTCCACAAAGTCTCTGATTTTCCAAGTCCCACCCCCCAGTAACAACCCCTCTTTCGAAGCCCTGTCTGCTTCTAAGTTGTTTTCTCAAAAAATATGCCTACAAGTAAAAGTATCAAAAGTGTGAGTTGCATTTTGAACTTGTTCCAGAACAGATGAAATCCGCCGATTGTTGCACTGTTGAGAACTAGAGACCCACTTAATCACATTTAAAGAGTCACCAAACACAGTAATGTTCCTGAGACCTCATTCTAAAGCAAAAGAGATAAGGTATCTTAGGCTTAAAATCTCCACCCAATTGTTGCTCCCCGTCCCAAAGCCCAACGACATCACAAAGAAATGTACATTAGACAAGAAAAGAAGAGTCCCTCCCCCACACTGATCGTTCTGACAGGCCCCGTCAAAGAAACCCCAAGGCTGCGAATAGTCTATATCCACAGGTTGTATAACTCGGGAGGGAGCAGGATTTTTAATGTGTTTATAAGCCAGATAGATCCCACAACAATTAACCGCCGTCAAATCAGGTAGTCCAGCCATATTAGAGAACAAGCTTTTATTTCAAGAAAGCCATACCCCCCAGATGACAATTAATGGCAAAGCTCTGTATGAAGTATAAAGTGGATTATGATACCAACGACTCCACGCATCATCCATAGAAATCCCCGTCCAATGAAATGCAACTTTTAGAATTATGGAAACAATAACCCAGACCAATATTATAAACGGGCAGGTAAGAAACAGGTGTAACACATTCTCTCTTCCCGGCTGCATATATAGCATCTACCTAGACCATGCATACTTCTACGTTGGAGAAAATCCAAAGTCGGGACCCTGTTAGCCAAAACACACCACATAAAGATGCGCGTATTATGTGGGCACTGTAGTTTCCACAGTTTCCTCCACCACCAAATCGGGACCCGTGGCAAATGATCCTCACTGATCCATAGATAACCTCCTTTGGGTGTGTAATTTACGAAGGGATCACCATCCCAGAAAAGTTCATCCTCCTGCTCGCTCAAATAAATATGATCCATACATAGGGCCCGCGGATAATGGCCTAACTCAACCTCCATATCACTCCCCAGGTCAAAAGAAACAGCCAACCTCCATACAGGGCTCCCCATCCACATATTCCCCATATCTTCCAGTTGATAGAGAAAGTGATAACCCCTATGGTTCAAAGCTTCGATCGTCCCTTCAGACAACAGATGTTGAGCTTCACATCCAACCTAGGGATCACTCCTGATCCTCACCCTCTAACCATTGCCAACGTCCCATACCAAATTTTGTTCGATGACATGAAAGGAAGATACCACCGCCTTCCATATGCAAGAGCCACTAGTATGTGATTTATTAGGAGAGCGGATCCAATCTTCAATAGAATCAGGCTCAATATACTTGTAGATCATAACCCTTGCCCAGAATCCTCCAGATTTGATTAATCTCCAACCACACTTCGCTGCCAATGCTTTAGAGAAATGAAATATGTTCTTTAGACCCTATCCACCTAAGGCTTTTGGAGCTACAATACGTTCCCATTTGACCCAAGGAGTGACATGGGCGTCCTCCTTACCACACCAAAGGAACCTGAAGCAAATCTTCCTAGCTTGATCCAGAATACCATGAGGAATCCAGGCCAAAGACATCCAGTAGACTGGGATTGCTTCCAAAACTAACTTAACCAAAACTAATCTACCAGCTCTCAAAAGCCACTTGAAGCTCCAACTTTTCAATCATTTTTCCAGTTTTTCCAAAAGCCAAACCCAATCCTGCTTCTGATAATCATCAGGTTTCAACTTGAACCCTAAATACTTAATACCTTCCGAAAGGGTAAGAAGTGTAAAGGGAAAAAGATCAGAGTATGTAAGTAACTCCTCCTCAATTAATAAAGAGGTAGTTAAAGTAGATTTTCCAGCATTAATCTCCATCCCAGTAGAAAGAGAGAACAGATCCAACATTTCCTTCAGTTTGAGTGCTTCCCTACAAGTTCCAGAGCAAAATATAAGGATATCATCCACAAATAGTAGATGAGTAAGGTGGACTCCCGGAGCTACCAAGATACCTTCATATAGACCTGACCTAGTAGCTTCCTTAATAGCACGACTTAGACTTTCAACCACCAGCAAAAATAATAGAGGTGATAAAGGACATCCTTGACGTAGGCCCCGACCAGAGTGAAAAAAGGGAGTCGCTGCCCCATTTAGCATAACAGAGAAAGATACTGTAGTGATGCAGCTCATGACCCAACGGACAAAACCTATATCAAATCCCAAATGAGTAAGCAAAAGACGAATGTATAACCAGCTAACTTTGTCATATGCTTTAGAAAGATCAATTTTAAGAATAGCCCCTTTCATCTTCTTGGTTTTTATGCTATGTAGTCCCTCCTGAGCAATCCCAATAACTTCATGAATCTGACGACCTTCAAGAAACCCAAATTGTTCCTCTGAAATATGTGTGGAAATAATAGATTTGAGTCTTCGAGCAATGATCTTAGTAACAATCTTATACACACAGTTGCACAAAGAGATAGGCCGGAAATCATTTAGGGTAGGAGGAGTATCCACTTTAGGTATAAGAGCAATGAAAGTACTATTGATGCTGGCAGGAATCCTGCCTTCCTTCCTAGTATCTCCAACAAGTTGCAGCAGATCCATTCCAATAATATCAAAGAGCACCAGGAAGAATTCAATGGTCCAGCCATCCGGCCCAGGACTTTTGTCCTTCTGAAAGCTACTAAGAACCTCTTTTAATTCATCTACTGAAATGGTGTCCAACAGCATCCTGTTATCCTCCTCCTCAACAAAACGAGGAAACATTTGAGCTACCCTGATGACCTCCTCAATATTCACTCTATCACTGGCTTTAAAGAGATCTTGAAAATGTTGTACACCAACTCCAGCCATCCCCTCAAAAGTAGCATGAGTATTACCCTCCAGGTCATCAAGACTCCAAATAGTATTTGCAGATCTCCTTCCTTTGGCATAGGCGTGAAATTTTTTTGAGTTTTCATCCCCACTTTCCAGCCAAATGGCCCTGCTCTTTAATCGCCAGGTCTCTTCAATGTTCAGTAGAATCAGATTCCTACATTCCACCAGACGAGCTAGAGCATCCTTCGTTGCTTGAGAAAAATACCCTCCTCTAGGGCCTAAAGAGATGGAAGCAATTTCCTCTTCAATCAACTTAAGTTCATGCTCATCCCTTAATCTCTTGTCAGCAGCCCATTGTTTGATCGGACCCTTGAGAGATTTGATATTTTCAGTAAAATGAAATGCTGTAGAGTTATAGTTCCCAGGCAGATAAGGAATCCAAAATTTGTGAAAGAGATCAATAAATGTGGGATCCTTCAGTCATATCTTGTTAAACTTCAGAGGAGCAGGAGGCTTGACCGGGCCAGCCTTCAGCTCCAGAAATATTGGTTCATGATCTGAGCATCCCCCTGAGCCGATCCACTGCCGGATATAGAAAAAGGACTCTACCAACTGTTCAAAGAGTAAAAAATGATCCAATCTCTTCGCCACCCTATCCATCCCAACCCTTTTGTTCCTCCAAGATGGTTTCAAGCACACAGGTTCAACATCAACCAAATTACCTTCATAAAACTTTCTAATAAATAAATCAGTAAGATGATCCACCTGAGCACGTGGCTCCCAAACCTCGGCCTGTCCCAGAGAAAAATTGAGATCCCCCCCAAGAATCACCAAGTCACCCTTAATCAAATCCTTGGCCAGCAAACACTCCCAAAATGGTACCCTATCACAGTATGGCCCATAAATGTTAACAATAGTAAATTCTCTATCTCATTCCAGAGATCGGCAAGACATCCCCAGCACTGACTCCATCCCCCAAAGGGAAGAAACACAAACCCTAGTCTCTCTCCACCCAACTTCCAAACCTCCAGAACGCCCCCTAACATCAGAAGCCTCAAAACACCAGCCCGGGAACCAAGACTTTAACCTCCCCAGAGCCTCATCACCCCCACACATAGTTTCCTATAACAACAAAATATCCGGATGCTCCTGTTCCAACATCCGACGCAAAGCTGGTCTTTTGGAGGGACCAGCCAGACCCCGACAGTTAAAAGACAATACCTTCATCGATACCCTTCTTGGTGGGCATTCACAGCTCTAAGTGCCCTTTCAATTGAAAGTTGTTTACCACTCCTTAGATCCTAGCAAGCGCGGGTCTTAGCATGTGATAAGTAGGACTTCCGACCTCTGACCTTTGCCAACCTAGGCTTGTCTTTGCCAATCCCACCAGCAGCAAGCTTGGTCATGGATCGAAGGTAGTAGACAGACTCAAAGGAGCCAGAAGGGGAAGTGTGCTGCAAAACATTGGACTGTATCTCAGAGGGAACATCAGATTCAGTAGCAGAGGAAAATTCCAACAAAAGAGGTTCGACAGGAGGTGGCTTGATAGGAATATAGGCCGAGACAGTGTTTGTTGACAAAAATTGAGAAGAAATGTGTAAATTTTTGAGACCTTCCACCCAATCAAGACCTGGAAAAGATAAGTTCTTAAAAAAGAAATTGAAGGAAGGAGTAGAGCATAGGGATGAGGAAGTACCAGCTGCAAAATCAAGTGAACGTAGAATTGTATTCTGTAATACCTCCGGTGCCGCATCCAAGACAGGGGAATGTTCAATCTCTTCTACCTCCACATTAGATGCTGAGTCCGGCACAACACCGTCCTCACCCAAAGTATCAACTACCCCCACAGTTCCAGTGGGAGACACTGAATGCCCCGAAACAGTAGGTCCAACATTATTGCCTTCCGGTTCAGAACAACCTTCCTCCTCCATAATCCTCCGCTTCAATGAGGGCCCATATTTAATGCAAACTGGGAGAGAGCATTCAATGGTCGGATGGCCATACTCATGACAGCATCTGCAACGAAACGACACATTTTCATAGTCGAGGATTTGAGGAAAAATATACGGACCCCAACACAGGTCCATACCATCAGCCAACCCATCCCTAACATTAATATTCACCAAAATTCTTCCAACCTTCTATACTGGTGTCGCTACAAAAGAAAAATGCGCATCCAAATAATTCCCTAGCAAGTTACCAATCCTCTGGAAATGTTCCTCAGCCCAGTAATGTAATGGAAGCCCTGGTAGACGGACCCAGAGTGGAATAGTGTCCATCCACTCTCTGCTAGCATAAAAAAGTGGATTCCATGGTTTGAGGAGTAGTGGCACATTTACCATACTCCAGTTTTGACCTAAAGCCCACTGCATGCACATCCGTAGAGAAATGAAACGCAAACCAACCCCCTGAGAGAGCCACCACTCTCGGTACATACCCACAATGCCCTAACCATGCCCCAGAGGCCCAGTGGATAACATTTTTAAGGGCCACTGACCTTCCATAAACCCTTCCAACCAAAACAGACTTAACCATTACAACAATTTGTTGAAAACCAATATCTTCCCCTAAAGAGTAGTTTGGAGCCTTACCCGTATTTTTAAGCCATTTCCGTCTTCCCTTGACTCGTGGACCGTGAGCCCCCGAATTCACCAAACCCGCATCCAGTTCACAAATCTTCTGCGAGGAAACCAAAGATGGACTAGAGAAACCCCGATGTTCAGCAACGCCCAAGTTTGCTGCTAGGAAACCACCCGAGGAAGAAAATAATGAGTCCCCATCTGCCTTGACAAACCTAGTCAGAGAATCCGCGCTTACACCCTGCACAGTCGTTCCAATGGATGAACCCCCATGTGAATTTAAAAACTCCAGTATACTCCCAAAATCCGAGAGTGAAGCACCAGGAGATAATAATGGGGGGTTGTTACCCTAAAAGCCCCAAATATTATCCCTCCTAACCCCCGCATCCAAACCTTCATCAAACACTGATAGTTGTGGAGAAAATGCAGACCTGCCCAACATCGGTGGTGTAAAACCGCCTTGAACAGAGGCTAAACCTAGGATAGGAGAATGATCCGACGGCCAGGAACGACCATCCCCACAATCACCATAGAGACCGGCACCAGTAACAGCCGCAAGAGAGCCAGGTGGCGACCTCCATATGTCACAAGGTCGCAGATAATCACAACCATAATCAACTTCATCAAGCGGCTCCATTATAGTTAACAGTAACTCCCAAATAAAAATGATATTAAAAGAAATGGTATTAAAAAAAGGTTAGCACGATAATCTTGTTCACCACGTAAAAATAAGAATACAGTAGACCGTCATTTAGACCACCTTGATCGCCGTGTAACCCTTCTGACAGTGACAGGGTTACGGCGACCCTGCCGCCTGCATGGCGCTAAACCAGACTTGCCTCCATTGCTCCAAACCCTAGCTCCCACTCCCGTTCATAGGGCATATACTCACCATGGTTCATCCAATCTTATATCTATTTTGGAAATGGTGAATGTTATCTTTATTTTACTTTCTCACTTCTCTTAATAGAATTATAAAAAGGTTAAAAGAGATAGAAATGGAAGCTTGGGATGATCTTGTAAACACTAAACACTAAAGCATCATTTCCAACTGCAATTGCATGATTCTCCTTAAAGTACCTTTCTTTCATTTATAAATGGACAAAATGTTACTTTTATCCGCATAAACTATTTTCTTGGCAATAGAGGAAGATATTTATAAGGGGCATTCACGATTGGATATTTGTTCTCTACAATTCTAGACTGGATATTTTGTCTCTACTATTCTATGTTGTTTTCATCGTTTAGGACCAGAGATTAGTATAGGCAGCAAAAGGAAGATTATGCATAAGAAGGTGGAGGATAGATTCCATGGGTTCTAAAATTAGGGAAGCCGCCCATACTTTGACATTAACTATTTCTCAAAATTTTTGAATGTGAGTGGTTCAAAAAGACAAGCAGCCATGCTTACTCCAGACGCTTTTGTGACAAACTGTATCTAGATGATGTTTATAGTAAAGCAATGAAAACACAGTCATTCAGTTGAAGTCTATATACTAGGTCAGCCGTGAATCCTTCGTCTTCACCATAAAAGATTCGACTCATAACGATGTTGTTATATATATATATATATATATATATATATATATAATTGTGAAACAGAGCCATCTTTGTGCATCAGACAATCCCTAATCGCAAGGGAAACAATGATGTACAATAGAGGGAGAACAGTTCGGAACTTTAGAATGTCTAACTATTTATGAAGGTCCTCGGTAAGACAGTTGACACATGAAGTGACTGCACATGATTTCAACATATGCACGTAAAATCTATGTTAAAAACCAGTACCTAAATTAGCGGACAGACAACATAGTTTGATGAGCCATCGACGGCTGAGAGGTGTTAAATTTATATGCATGGTCTCATTTCTTAATGCCGTTAAGAACATATAGAGGCTTCATCTTTAAATATCATAGAGTTGAATTCCAAAAAATAAGGAAAAAAGATATGTATTAAGGTAGACAAACAGGTTTAGAGGTGGCACGTGTGCCCAGGTAGGTGGGTGGGGAGCTTTTTGGCCCCGAAGGAAAACCATAAATGGCCTATGCTCGAGGATTGAGAGTGACCAAATAATAAGTGATAGTACAAATATGCTCGAGGATTGAGAGTGACCAAATAATAAGTGATAGTACAAAGATGCCTGCTTTGTATCTTGGACCGACCTTGCTTTGTGATTGAAATATTTTGAATAAAAGGAATAATTCAAAGACCTTTTAGTGTGCATAATTTTTTCTATATGGGTAGTGAAGTTTAACATGTTTCCAAATGTCAAAGTTTGCCATTACAAAACAATCTCATTTCAAAGTTTGTCATTACAAAACATTCTCATTTGTGACATCAAAGCTTCTCTCAAGGAAATTGTATATAATGACGATGTTTCATGTTGTTTTGAGAAGATATGCATTACTAAAAGCATTTGATGTATAACATGATGAAACATAGGAAAAATAAACCCTATGTTTTATTTTACATATATTTGTTTAAGAAACTAAAGTAAGAAAGAGAAAACAAGAAAGATAAACATAAAAAATATAAAAGAAGTTCTCATCCACGTAATTTCTTATAAATGTTCCAATAGCTTCAATAGACATTCAACTAGGATCAAATGGAGAGAAAGCTCCTTTATACATTTCAAATATCTTCTAATCTCTACAACTTCTTTCATTCTCACCATACATCAAATGGAGAGAAAGCTCCTTTATACATTTCAAATATCTTCTACTCTCTACAACCCTGTCCTATGTTAATCCATCTTAGATGATCTTTAGTATTTTATTAGATACATAAAATGTTGTAATTAAATTGGAGATACTCGACGCTTTCCTCCTTAGTGTACCTCATCTATCCATTTCACTAGCTTGATTGACCATTTCAGATCACCCAAGAAAATTTATACACTAACTAGAACAAAGCAACACGTTCATGAACATAGTGATGAATTTGGTTTTGGTTTACAAAGTAATAATGGAGAGGCAATTAAGCACTGAAAATATAATTATAGTGACCACAAGTAAAACTAGGAAATAAAGCAATCAAGTCCAACGCAGTCTCAAACATAGCTCAAACAAGAAAAACACCATTTTCTAGACAACATAATGAAATGTTAAATGCAATTCACTCTATGATTATTCTTGGGAAACTCATACCAAATATTAATATAACCCTTATAATATGAAGGTGCAAACTATCTAAACTTGTAAACCTAGACATACATGTATATCAAAAAGAAAACATTAAAGGAACCTCTTCTAAACGAAATATACCTTATTCCAAAAGGACTGAAGATTCATGCTCCATCCACTTGCTCTCCTTGTCAAAATGAGACTGTCAATAGATTATCTTACAGTGCCATCTAGGTCTGAAAAACTAGAAAAAGCCAAAGCCCAAGACCGATAAAAGAAATGACTAGTATAATATACTAGAGATGCATGCCCTCTACGTATACTCAAATTGGGGACCTGTTGGGCATTTCCCTTAGTTCATGGTCTTCCAATTATACTGAAAGAACTCATTCATCATGGTGTCCTTCATATGTGTGGTTTCCAACCACTTTACATCAACAATGTTGACCCAATTCATCGCCAGGGACTATAGGACGATCTCAGCTTCGGGCTCCAATCCGTGTACTCGAGCTTGTCCGTTTTAGATAAGGCATTATTCATTTACACTATGCAGGTTCTTGGGATTTTTTGCTAGCATCGGATTCGATAGCTTACCCTTAAATGCGACGCGGGCTATGACTGTGTGCTCCAATCCCACTGCTATATGCCATCACATTCGGCCGCTTAAGCTTTAGCACGACACAAGCTATAGCTTTGTGCCTCGACCTGTTTTCATGTGTGTGATCAAATGGTTCATACAATACTCATTTCTCATATTGACAAGGAATTAACTGCATTGCAGCTTTCCTAGTTGTTTTGGATATGTATCCATTCAAAATGTTGAATCCTTTTAAAACTTATACACAAAATTCACTGTAACAAAGATTAAGATCGTTTATTTATTTATTATATAGTTGGAAATGATTTTGATTATAAATACTAAGTGTGGTACTTTATAACTATGCAAAGGCTGTGAACTTGGTCATTCATTTGTGTCATTCTCGATAATGGTTACAAACCAAGTAGGTTTCTTGTTATTATCTCTGCAGCAAGGTATATATTGTTTTCGATCGATGTTGAGTGCATTAGTTGCAGTTGATTGATCACTTTTAACCAAAGTTTCAAACAATTATTCTATTTATAAATATAAAAATCCAATTTTCTAGCAAGTTGAATGGATCATCAATTTGATGTGTTATTGCCGCCTTGCGGCTGTTCTATTCGCTTAGTATAAAGTATTTTGGCTTCTTTTTAAGAACATGAAGAAAATATTGTGAAGTAATGCTAGCATTAGTTCCATAGCATTTTCTGTTAACATTCCATATGATTTTTATCCAAGGTGATAGCATCATCTCACACCAACTCGCCGCCTCCGTCATGCATCTCCAAGGTGATAGCATCATCTCACACCAACTCGCCGCCTCCGTCATGCATCTGAGACGAGCTCATCACCTCAGTCGCACTGCCTCCACCACCAACCGCTACGAGCTCATCGCCTCAGTCGCACTGCCTCCACCACCAACCGCTACGAGCTCATCGCCTCAGTCGCACTACCTCCACCGCCAACTGCCTCTACCTTGCTCAATTTACAACCTTTACCTCTTCTTTAACCTCGTCGAGGAGATCACCACATTAGTGATGGTGCAGACCCAGAGGCAAGGGAAGCTCAGCAAGGGGTTTGACACAATGCTCAGGCGAGGTTGCTGCCATACTTGACAACCACGGCCCGCACTGAGTTGGCCACACACAGTTTTGGCGCCTCTCTTTTGACTTTTCCCTCTTGCTAGGGTTCGGACATTCCCTATGCGTGGTAGTGCTAGCGATTATGTGCAACAGTCTGGTGTTTTACATGTTTAGCTAATCGGGCCCTCCTCCGCTACGCTAGCATGGATTCTTACTTTTGTCATGAGTTGTGTATCTCTGTCATGTTCAATGTTCTCTGCCATGTGCGAAGTTGGACTGCCTACAGGCCAAGGAAATGCCCCATGATAGACCTATTGCTTGCAATCTTTGCCAAGCATTTGTCAAGCTGCTATTTTCTCCCTTGTGTGGCAAAAACTACCTCATTGAAAGAGTGATCGCAGGTAATTGATATTGCATCGCTAGAATCCAATTGTAAAGGTTCTCAAATGGATGCGGGGGCATTCATATATTGTTTATTAGGCTGTGGAACTAGCAAAACTAACAGTTATTGGACCATCAGAGCATGGGAAGGAAAACGCAACAGGAGTTTCCTCGCCAAGTTCGAGTTGGAGTATCATACCTACGAACCTGCCACCATCTGACTATTCTGTACGCCCACTATAGTTTTCTTCACCTCGTCCATGTTCCTCGTTTATTCCATTGTTCCCAAGGGTTAGGGTTACCCCATAACATCACAAGAAGAAAGAGAAGAAATTGTTCAAAGCAAAGGGTAGACGTTCAGAACAATACGTTATACTCAATATCAATATACGCTTTGTAGTGTCTATTAAACATAAACTATTGCATTTAACTCTTCTTCTGAATTTGGATTTTTATCTACATCTGAAATCATGGGCTATATTCTTACCCTTGATTCTGTTGTACCTACTTGTGCTTCTCTCGTTTTTTTAGCTGGTGGTCCATGGGTCAAACTTTTGCATGAGTACCTTTCTCTCTTCACTGCCTCCTACCTGCCTATAAATAAGACCAATGAAGAAATCAGAGCAATGATAGTATTTATTCATGTACTGAGATATGAATTACGCATGGAGATCTCCGCTATTGGAACAATGTATTAGGCCTCAATCGATAGGAACATCGGCCTACCTACAATCAATAGCAGATTGGGTGAAGTTGACTTTTGCTGTAGATGTAGCTAGCGTTGATTCTTGAACCCCTCCATCCTCGTCTACCATTCCAGCTCCATGAGGTCGTGGATCCTCATATTCCCCGTTCAAATGAAGATCTAGATGAATTTTAATTATAATGCATTTTCTTTCTTTTTATACTTCAAGAAGTTATGGCTCTGGTTTATCCAGGAACATAATAGGAATCGTGATTAAAGAGTGCTAAATAGTATAGCAGACTCCTGAAACAAACAAAAAATGTTTATTTCGTCCCACCTTAAAAACACGTCCGGGGCAAACATCAAAAGCTCAATGAACTTAAATTACTTTTATTTTAAAGCATGCCCATTTTGACATCATCATAAAATGCAGTTTTTCAAATATATATGGGTTTGTTTGCCCATTTTCATATCACATTAAAATGTAGTTTTTCAAATATACATGAGTTTGTTTTTTATGAAACTACGTTAATTACAGTTAGTTCTTTTGGAGAAGCAGTTGTACAATACCTCGCTTCTTCTCTTTGCAATGCAATTATAATGGATTCCTCAAGTATGCTTAATGACTTTATAACTTGTTACGTCACGTTGTAGCTCAATGGTAGAGAATTTGACTGCAGATGGGCCCTATCTTGTTTTAACGATGTGTCTATGCACCTTCCCACTGTACATACCTAGGTTCTATTCCCATCCACTTTTCAAACAAAGAATAATAAGAGAGTAGGTGTTAATTTTACAATGCTAAATTTTGAAAAACTTTAAATCCTAGTACCGTTGATGATAGTATTTGAACCTGCACTAGCAAAACACACATGATTTCTCATCATGCCCGATAAACAGATTGCACATAAATCATTGTAAATTAAACAAAGATTACTATAATGGATAGTGTCCATTATTAGTTGTACAGTGTTTGATTCTTTGTGCATGGAGAACATGAGATTGATCACATGCATACCTTTATTGATTATCTGAGAATAATTAACAACGCCAAGCATTCAAACTGGCAATAGAAATAGTTCTAGTAATATGTGCTTACATCATCTTGTACTGCCAATAGCTCTGGAAAAAACCAATAGTCCCAAGTGTGCAGTAACTACTCGATAATGCCCTGCTTGACTGCATTCCCTCCCTATCGGCTGTATTGATCTTTGTTGACCAGTGAAAGGATTTGTCACTCTTAGCTAGGGAGTTAATGGTGTCAAGAACAAATGTTCACTTTTCCTTCTGGCACTACAGAACCAATGAAGACGAGAGATGGGAGAGCTCATGATGAGTGGCATACATGTGTTCACATGGACTCCACTTGTTTGTCTTTTCGTAATCAAAGCTAACATCGGGACATATTATTGCATGAATCCTGCCCACTGCTTGTAGATGCATCGTCGATAGTAAGCTTTGGAAACACAACCGAGCATTGAGAACGGGGGTGATAACTAAGTCAAACATTGCATGATAAAAGCAATGTAATCAATTGAATATTGAATTAAATCTAAAACTTCAATAAATATGATCGTTTTTCCCAATGAAGTCTTTGCCCTAAAGCAGAACCCCGTGATGCAAATCGATCTGTTCGCGGCAATTATATTGACAGCCAAAATTAGTTATCGACGTTTCCCAAAAGAAATATTTGCCTCAAAGCAGAACTCCGCGATTGCGAATCAGTTCGTTCGCGACAATCGATGGTCATAATTATTTTGCATTGCATCTTGCCAAGTGCAACTCATGTAATGTCACTAACGCCAAATGTTGAGCGACTGACAAGGTTTACGCCAACTAGGATTTGTTTTATATCATCAACAAATGCAATATAACTTAATGCTTTGGGTTCCCGTAGCAATAGTATTGGCTAAGCGGCAGCGACTAGCTATTTCATAGCGCTTGTTTAGATTGGAAGTAGAGGTAACACATTTTGCATTTTGCATTGTTATATTTATTTGACTTAAGTATTTGTGGGTCTTGGTTTTTTTTGTTATCACTAAAAGATTATATTTATAAAATAAATGATAAGTATTGTGATAGGAGAGCATTAAGATGGAGAAGGGGGTTTCATCGTGGTTTTTGTTTGAAGTTCAATAAAGATTATTATAGTTGGTATGGTTGATGTTATGGTTCTAAGTGTTGCAATGTTTATGAAGGAGATTCAAGTTTTCATCTTCCAAAGCACAGAGAAGCGTTTCAAAGAATTTCAAGGCAATTTTATCAAAAGAGTTTGTAGTTCGTAAGATGGGCGAGAAAATGAATTCTTAATGTGTGATTGTGAAATGAATGTATAAACAAAGAGTTAAGGAATTTTGTTGTTCAGCCCCAAGGGTTAGCTCAATTGGTAAGACGTGCGAACACTCTCTCGGTACAGGGGGAGGTCACGAGTTCGAGCCTTGAGTCCTTCGGGGTTAGGCCAGCCATTTATCTCTGGTCTACGGTTTACCATCCTTACCATCCACGAAATGTGGGGAAGTATTGGTGGGTTTCCCATGCACCGTTTCCGCAAAAAAAAAAAAAAAGGAATTTTGTTGTTCAAGTATTTTTTTTCTTGTTTGAAAGTCAAATCTACTTTCATTGTTAAATTTGTCATCATTGCAATTTCTTTTCTTATAAACATCTAGGAAATTGTTGAGCATCGATAGCATTTAAGGTGATTAGCATTGCAATGAGTTATTGAGTATATGGTTGAGTGATGATAGTGCACTTTAGGAGGTCATGAGCACTAGGTCAACAATGAACTCTTGACTATGTAGTTAAGCATTGATAGCCAACCTAGTTATGAGCACCAAGCCATTAGAGATCCCATAATGAGTGATTAGTGTGTGCAATTCAAAGAGTGCTACTCCATTTTATATTATGTAAAGATTGGACCTTCAATTAGTGCAATAACTAGATTAGTAGAAGCCAATGCCCCCTCATCCAAGATGGTTGTTATAAAGCACAACAGGGTTATGAGTCCACGAGACTAGGGCTTTGATATTGAAGTTCATGCTCCAACAAGTCATCGCCATATAATTACGTGGTTGTTAAATGTCCATATTTATTTGTAGTACCCAAAGTTTTGACCCTTAGAATTTATTAAATCAAATTATGTAAATGATGTAAATATGCTAGTATGGATTCCTAGTGCAGAGCTCAAGGCCAACTCCTGACTAGTGAATGGCTAGGCATGTATAATATAAATATTTCTATACAAATTATGTGGTTGGATTGTTATGCTAACTCAAATGCTATGTAAATATTATGTTGGAACAATAATAAAATGGTCCAAAATGGTTGTGTAAAGAGCACTAGAGGGGTTATAATTCCACTGGAGGGGAATAGGAAAGGGGGGCTATAAGAGATTACATCCTCTATTACAAAGTGTCAACCCTATAACTCATCATTTTGTTGCCATGTGTCTTAAATGATCCCATTTACCTCCTTTGGACCATTAAATCCAATCATTGAATGCATGTGTGAGGTTGGTGGGAAAAGTATCCACATGTAGTTATGGAAGAATGGGATGAATATACTTCTATGACAACTGCAAGAGTCCTTTCTCCTATGGTCAAAAGTTATGTTAGTTGTCTTTCACCATCCTCTAATCTCCTTGGGAGTCTATCACCCATTTTGGGGGGAGGAGAGATATTTTTACACTACGTAGAGTTTCTTTCATGTTGCCCATTCCAGTACCATTACCATATTGAACTGAAAAATGACCAAAAAATGAAAATATGAAGGAAAAATTGCAGACATAAGAGAAAAGAAAATCGTTGTAGGTGAGCATAAAGGTTGGGAAAAATAGGAACCTTTACCCATTGAGTTTATGTTGGTCCTGAATGCTTGAGAAGCCATGTATTAATGCTATAGGAGGTTCTCCAATAGCCTACAGCAAGTTGGACTCTTTCTGCACACACTGGTAAACATTGTAAGGGTCATATTTACTGAGGGAACTGTGGAGCAGTGAAGGGAAATGTCTTCCTTATGGTTGGCATGGTTGAGGGAGATTCTTGTAAATGCTAAGAGGTGAGTAGTTTGGATAAGCATAAGAGAAAATGGGTTGTGGGCCAAGAGGGACAAGCCTGTAGGTGTTTCCTTCACCCTAGTAACCTTATAGCCTGGCTTAGGGCTAGTACCTGCAGTTGATACCTACAATTGGATGAAAAATCGCTCTTACACAGCTAATTGTTTATATATCCTTTGTTAAAAGATAAGTATTTTCTTTGTATATGAATGTGGAACAATTTTTATTTTCTTCCTGTGACAAGTATGTTTGTTTATGCATGATGTATGTGTGGATAGAGTTTTTATTTCCATTGTATTTTACATTTATGCATTTGCACATACATTTCTTATTTATGAATTCATGTTATGGCCCATAAGGTGAAATTTATAAACATGAATTTTGTAATTACCCCCTCCTATGGTCGAATTGATGGATAGGGATGTTACAGATTGGTATCAGAGCTCTTGGTTGCAACACCAGGGCTGTATCGACTGGAATCCACAATTACAGGCAGAAATCAAAGTTTGCATAGGAAGTGTTTACAAAATGCTTCTATAAAAAAACCACGGTTTTAATTGTTAGAGGGTATTTTACTAAAGCCACGAGTTAGATCTAGTGGTCTAACATCAGGAATGGTAGATTGATTGAAGAAAATTTTCAAAATTGTAGAGTTATTAGTGAAAATTTTCGATTATGTTATGTGACAAAGATATTTCCAGAATGGAGGAAAGATCATGTGTAATTGTGTAATAAGCCATTACTGCAAAATTGAAATTTTACATATTTATGAAAAATTGAAATTTTGGAAAATTTCAGGTGGGACCCATAAGTGCCACATGGACAGGGGGTGATGATGTGGATCAGCCACATGGACTAATGAGCATATAGGTGGCAACACCCGATAGGGGTCAGTCATGTGGGAAACACCCAACTAGGAGGGACTAAGTGATTCTTTCGCAATAGTAAGAGCATGTCATGTAGGAGGTTTTCTCTGCATGTGAAATGCGGAGTGCAGAAGAAGTGAGTCATGTGGGAGCATGTCATGCAAAAGGTTTTCTCTACATGCAGAATGCAGAGTGCGGAATAAGTGAGTTACGTGGGAGCATGTCATGCAAGAGGTTTTCTCCACATGAGGAATGCAGAGTGCAGAAGAAGTGAGTCATGCGGGAGGTTTTCTTTACATGTGGTTTGTAGAGTGGGGAAGAAGTGAGTCATGTGAGAGGTTTTATTCTCATGTGGAATGTGGAGTGCAGAAGAAGTGAATCATGCAAGAGGTTATCCTCATGCATAATGCGGAGTGCAACAAAAGCGAGTCATGCAGGAGCATGTCATGTGGGAGGGTTTCTCTACATGCAGAATGTGGAGCACAAAGGTCGATGCGAGCAAGTACAAGAGTGGCTTTCTCCATCTCTGCATTACAATGCTTTTAAGGGATGTGGGAAGGAAAGCCGTTGGGTACAATGTTGACGTGAGTTAAGTTCCTCTTGCATCTGCATAGGTGGGGCATTTGGAAGTCACATGTCATGACACGTAGTATCCCACTGCCACATAAGCAGCCATGTGACATGCCATGTCAGTAGTACATATTTAAGTCTAAATTCCAAAAATTGTTTTGGTCATAAATAGGAGTAGTTTAGCTTGAAATTTGATGAAACTTGTGGAATTTCAACTCCATTGAGGAAGGCTACATAATTGGTAGAGAAGGGTGTAGACCCATTATGCTCCAGTTTTTCAAAAATGGGGAAATGATGTTTTTTAAAGACCAGTACCCAATGAATTGATGGGGGCTCTGTTGGGCCTGAAATTTGTATGGTGCAGCCATGGTCCAAACACATAGATAAATCTGGTGGATTTTGTTCAAATTCCAAAAGATGTGGAGCCTAGGTGCAAAAGAATGCCAAAAATCCACTATTTGAGCATGTGAAAGTGCAAGGAGAACTTGGAGGAGGTAAAAGTATAATATCATACCTGGGACAGTTAAGGGTCGACATTCAGTGTAGTGCAATTTGGGAAAGCCTTGATCTTGGTTGGACCAAGAAAATTATCATCGTGGATGATGCACAATATCCTTATGCAGTTGAAACAAATGCAAGGGAGAAAACATACATCCTGAGACAAATATGTTTGTTTATGCATGATGTATGTGTGGATAGGGTTTTTATTTCCATTATATTTTAATTTATGCATTTGCACATACATTTCTTATTTATGAATTTATGTTATGGCCCATAAGGTGAAATTTATAAACATGAATTTTGTAATTACCCCCTCCTATGGTCGAATTGATGGATAGGGATGTTAAAGATTGGTATCAAAGCTCTTGGTTGCAACACCAGGGTTGTATCGTCCGGAATCCACAATTACAGGCAGAAATCAAAGTTTGCATAAGAAGTGTTGACAAAATGCTTCTATGAAAAAACTATGGTTTTAATTGTTAGAGGGTATTTTACTAAAGCCACTAGTTAGATCTAGTGGTCTAACATCAGGAATGGTAGATTGATTAAAGAAAATTTGAGAAAATTTTCAAAATTGTAGAGTTATTAGTGAAAATTTTCAATTATGTTATGTGACAAAGATAATGGAGGAAAGATCTTGTGTAATTCTGTAATAAGCCATTATTGCGAAATTGAAATTTTACATATTTATGAAAATTTGAAATTTTGGAAAATTTGAGGAGGGACCCATAAGTGCCATTTGGACAGGGGGTGATGATGTGGATCAACCACATGGACTAATGAGCATATAGGTGGCAACACCCGATAGGGGTCAGTCGTGTGGGAAGCATCCAACTAAGAGGGACTAAGTGATTATTTCGTAATAGCGAGAGCATGTCACGCGGGAGGTTTTCTCTGCATGTGGAATGCAGGGTGCAGAAGAAGTGAGTCATGCGGGAGCATGTCATGAAAAAGGTTTTCTCTCCATGCGCAATGCAAAGTGTGGAAGAAGTGAGTTACGTGGGAGCATGTCATGCAAGAGGTTTTCTCGCACAAGGAATGCAGAGTGTGGAATAAGTGAGTCACGCGGCAGATTTTCTCTACATGCGGTTTGTAGAGTGGGGAAGAAGTGATTCATGCAAGAGGTTTTCTTCGCATGTGGAATGTGGAGTGCAGAAGAAGTGAATCATGCAATAGGTTATCATCATGCATAATGTGGAATGCAACAAAAGTGAGTCATGCAGGAGCATGTCATGTGGGAGGGTTTCTCTACACGCGGAATGTGGAGCACAAAGGTTGATGTGAGCAAGTACAAGAGTGGTTTTCTCCATCTCCGCATTACAATGCTTTTAAGGGATGTTGGAAGGAAAGACGTTGGGTACAATTTTGACGTGAGGTAATTTCCTTTTGCATCTACATAGGTGGGGCATTTGGAAGTCACATGTCATGACACGTAGTATTCCACTGCCACATAAGCAGCCATGTGACATACCATGACAGTAGTACATATTTAAGTCGAAATCCCAAAAATTGTTTTGGCCATAAATAGGAGTAGTTTAGCTTGAAATTTGATGAAACTTGTGGAATTTTGATGCCATTGAGGAAGGCTACATAATTGACAAAGAAGGGTGTAGACCCATTATGCTCCAGTTTTTAAAAAATGGGGAAATAATGGTTTTTAAAGACAAGTACCCAATGAATTGATGGGGGCTCTGTTGGGGCTGAAATTGCTATGGTGCAACCATGGTCCAAACACATAGATAAATCTGGTGGATTTTGTTCAAATTCCAAAAGATGTGGAGCCTAGGTGCAAAAGAATGTCAAAAATCCACTATTTGAGCATGTGAAAGTGCAAGGAAAACTTGGAGGAGGTAAAAGTATAATATCATACATGGGACAGTTAAGGGTCGACATTTAGTATAGTGCAATTTGGGAAAGCCTTGATCTTGGTTGGACCAAGAAAACTATCATCATGGATGATGCACAATATCCTTACGCAGTTGAAATAGATGCAAGGGAGAAAACATACATGCTGAGAATGTAGAGCCAGAATCTAATGGTTGAATAAATCAAGTAACTCCTTTAAATATTGCAAAAAACATGAGAAGTCTAAGAGTGGAACTACAAAGTTGTAGAACAGATAATGAGAGGTTGATTAGATCTCAAGAAGAACATAACCAACTAAATGCAGCCATGCTCCAAAGCTTAACAGACATTCAGAGGAAGATTCACAGTGGGCAACATTCAAGAAATGAGGAAAATAGTGGTAGTATCTCAATGAGGCATTCCCACAAGAGGTCCCAAAGCTCAAGAAGGATTTCTATAGATAGGACATATACTCCAAAATTCTCTTATAGTGAGTCAATTGCCTCTAAAGGCTCCACAAAAGATTCAAGCTCTTTATATTATAGGAACAAAAGGAAGAGGCATTTCAAGAACAACTCACATGGGAACTTTTGGAAGGTTGGACCTCCTACTTTTGATGGTGAAGTAAAATATGGT
The DNA here is from genome assembly GCA_027924585.1 of Larix kaempferi. NCBI lineage: Eukaryota > Viridiplantae > Streptophyta > Pinopsida > Pinales > Pinaceae > Larix > Larix kaempferi. The sequence continues at coordinate 21,578,683 of BSBM01000458.1, read as the reverse complement.
AAAGAAACTGATGCTTGAATTCTTGGGATGATGAAGTATTTCCAAATCCATGACTACCCATGAAACATGAAGGCAAGAGTGGTTATATTTATTTTGAATGGAAAGCATATATATGGTGGGATCACCTTAGGAAGTGAAGAAGCTCAATGAAAAGAAGATTGCGTGGAAGCAATTCATGAAGTACTTCAAGCAAAAGTACCTCTCTGATAGGTAGTATGATGACAAAATCAAAGAGTTCATGATTTGAAATTGAGACCAATGACCATGAATGAATATGCAAATAAATTATTGGAGCTAATGAGGTATGTTAAGTATATTAGAGATGATAAAGTAAAAAATTCAGCATTTCCTAAGTGGACTACCTCACACATAGAAGGATAGAATTGAGTTTGGTGAACTTAAAACTCTAGATGAAACCATGAGCAAGGCCAAATATTGTTCTGATTAGAACAAAAACAAGCCAGAATTCCATGAGGCATGGAAGGATGAGAAGAAGGAGAAGTTTGACTAAATAAAGTAGGGATTCAAGCCTCCTCATTTCATAAATCAACAAAGGCAGCCAACACAACATGTGGCTAAGCCAATTAAAATAATGGGAGACAAGCCAAGAGAACCACTTCAATGTTAGGGATGTGGAGAGGACCATTGCTTAGAAATTGTCCACATCATAATGGAAGTGCCAAACTTGTTCACAACACCCAAGAGGCGGAAACTGTAGGTGTTGTAACAAGGATCGCCCCTAGGATCTATGTTGCACTATAGGACCACTAAGCAGACCATCAATCAATTGTGATCGAGGTTGAAGATAAGATTGCTAAGCAATATAGTTCTATTTTGATTGGCCCTGGATCTACTCATAGTTATTTCACTCCTAAAATTGTTGAGACTTGTGCTTTTATGAAAACAAAGCATAGTAAATCATGGTTGGTCCAACTAGGCATTGGAACCAAGAGAAAGGTTAGTGGAGTGGTGGAGAAATGTCCATTAGAGATGGATGGACTCATCGCATGGGAAAATTCGAATGTTTTGCCACTTGGTTCTTATGATCTTCTCATTGGAATGGATTGGCTAGAAGCACATAAAATTAAACTTGATTGCTACAACGAGACCTTCAAATGCATCAATGTATAAGGAAACCCAAGGATAGTAAAGGGCATTCCAAAGGTGGTTTCTATTAGATAGATTTCAACCTTGCAGCTAAAGAAGTTCTTTAGAAAGGGTTTTCAATTGTATGCAGCCTATGTATTGGATAGAACAAAAAAATAAAGTTCCCAAGTTGGAGGACTATTGAGTCTTGCAAGAATTTAGGGATGTGTTTCTCAATGAAGTGTCAGGACTTCCTCTAAAGAGGGATATTGATTTCACAATTGATCTTCTACCAGGAGCTGCACCAGTGTCAAAGACACCTTACATAATGAGTACAACATAATTGCTATAGCTAAAAATGCAATTGCAAGAGTTGCTGGAAAGAAGTACATCTAGCCAAGTGTGTCTCCATGGGGAGCACCTATGCTGTTTGGAAAAAGAAAGATGGAACACTCATGTTATGTATTGGTTATAAACAACTAAACAGAGTTACAGTAAAGAATAAGTACCCTTTACCTAGAATTGATGATCTCTTTGATCAAATGAGAGGGGAAAAGGTATTTTCAAATATTGATTTGAAGTATGGTTGCCTTCAAGTGAGGATCAAGAAAGCAGATATCCAAAAGACAACATTTAAAACAAGGTATGGACACTATGAGCTTGTGGTGGTGCCATTTGGTCTTACTAATGCATCAACTACATTCACGTGTCTCGTGAATGGTGTTTTCAACAAGTACTTGGATAATGTTTTGCTCATTTTCTATATGGCATTCTTATTTATTCTAAGAATGAAGAGGAGTATGAAGAACATTTGATAATGGAATAGGTTGTATGCTAAAGCTAAACAAATGTGACTTCTATCAAATTTTATGCAAAGTTAAGCAAATGTATGCACAAAATCAAGAGTAGAAAAAACTCAATGGATAAATGTTCATATCTTGCCCAACATTTATGCTCACTTACAATCATTTTCTTTTCTCTAACGTTTGCAATTTTTCCTTCACAATTCAAAGTTTTGGTTATTTCTTAGTCTGGTATGGTAATGGCAATGGAATGGACAACATGAGAGAAACTCTACGTAGTGTAAAAATATCTCCTCCCCTAAAAATGGGTGATAGATTCCAAAGGAGACGAGAGGATGGTGAAAGACAACTGACATAACTTCTGACCATAGGATAAAGGAATTTTGCACCTGTCATAGAAGTATATCCATCCCATGCTTCCATAACTACACAAGGATACTTTTCCCACCAACCCCATAGAAGCATTCAATGATTGTATTTAATAGTCAAAAGGAAGTAAATGGCTCATTTAAGGCACATGGCAACAAAAGGATGAGTTATAGAGTCGACACTTGGCAATAGAGGATGCACTCTCCCATAGGCCCCCTTTCCTCTTCCCCTATTATGGAATCATAGCCCCTCTAATTCTCTTTACACGACATATTGGATCATTTTATTAATTTTCCAACATAAAATTTACATAGCCTTTATGTTGGTTGCGTGATAAGCCAACCACATAGTCCATATAAAAATATTTACGTTATACGTGCCTAACCATTAACACTAGTAGGGCCTTGGCCTTGAGCTTCGCACTAGGAATCCATACTAGCATATTTACATCATTTACATAATTTGATTTAATATATTCCAAGGGTCAAAACACCATCCTTGGTGTATCCTCAAAGTTAGGACAAAAATGGATATTCCTCTCTCATGACATCCTCCAACTCCCATGTAGCCTCATCGAGACCAAAGAGCTTCCATTGCACCTTTACTTGTCTGATGGATCAGTTCCAGAGAAATGTTACTTTCCTATCAATGAGGCAATGTGGCTCTATTTGGAACTTTCCCTTGGGTTCCATCGGGAACACCCCAATCCATCACGTGGTTAAGATCATGTATACATTTCTCAAGCAAAGAAACATGAAAAACAATATGTGCTTTAGTGTTAGCAAGTAATGCAATTCTATATGCAATTGTCCCTATTCTCTCAAGCACTTCAAATGGCCCACAATATCTTGGTGACAACTTGGCACAACTTCCAAGCTTCAAGGAACTCTTCCTTGGCCTTACCTGGAGGTAAACATGATCCCCAACATTAAATTCCGTATGCATTCTATTCTTATCTACATAGCTTTCCAATTTACCTTGGGATGCCTTTGAATTTTGCCTAATCTATGCAACTTCTTTTTCCATTTCCTTAAGAATTTCTAGCCCAAGCACAATTATGTTCACTGGACTATCCCAATTTTTGACCCTTGGAATGTATTAAATCAAATTATGTAAATGATGTAAATATGCTAGTATGGATTCCTAGTGATGAGCTCGAGGGCAAGTCCCTACTAGTTAATGGCTAGGCATGTATAATTTCAATATTTCTATATGGACTATGTGGTTGGCTTGTCCCGCTAGCTCAAGAGCTATGTAAATATTGTTAAATGTACAACATCATGAGACATTCTCCAAACCAATCTTGTGCAACCAAGATTGATCCTCCTGTATAGAGGTGAACACTTTTGATTGCCTTTTGTGTAAAGGTTATTTCTCTTGTATAGCGGTAATTGATCAAAGTTATGATGTTGTAAAGTCTTGTTGGACAAGGCTCTGGACTTGTGTGTCAAGCCATGATTCTCATGTGAACCTTTCGTATAAAGGTATCCATGGGATGGACCTCCCGTATAGAGGTCATGCTTTACTTGTTAAGAGCATTTAATGTCGTGTGATGTATTATTAACCACAATCACCAAATTGCTATTAAGTCTCTTTTAGAGATTGATCACCTCTAAAGTGAATTACTTTAGCATATGATCATTTGGTCCATAATAATATACTATGATCACAACATCCGATAATTCTTCCTAGTATAATGTGATGTGATGGATCATTAAAGTTAGCACATATTGACCATCTAGTAAAAGATAAAGAGATAAAGATAAATGCATAGAGAAAAAGAGAATTCGAATTGATTAGGAGATGACTAAGTGAACTCGAATTGTCAAGCTTCAATTCCACAATGTATTCCTTAGTTAACTAAAGAACTCACAGTGGTTACTACAAGTAAACCAATTAGCATGATTTCAGTTAATAATAGTTAACTAAGCGCTAAATAAGAAGCACTGGTTAACTAAAGTGTTTTCACTTTAGTCAAACTAAAAGACGACACTTCAGTAAATCAAGGAGAACTCAAATTGATCATTACAGTGATGTTATCAAGAAAGAATCAATTAAAGAGCGTTAATTAAGTGACAACAAAGAATATCTAGTTAACCAAGTGTTATTGCATGACGACACTTATGTTAAATTAAAAGACGACAATTGAGTTGCGACACTTGCATGACGACACTTAAGTTAGCCACCTAAGTAAGTGGGAAAGCTTTTAGTTAAGAGGCGAGTTCATCCTAAGAGGCAGTTTAGTGAGATAAAGCATTGCATGAGAAGTGGGACGCACTTCTTCATGTAAGATTGATACATCTAGTCTGAGGGCAAGTTCATCTTGAAGTTAGAAGAAGCCGATGCACGAGAAGAATGTATAAATATGTTATATGGTATTGATGAATTCACCGTGAAGCGAATTCTCTTCTCCATTGAATGCAAGGCTCTTCTCTTTGTGCAAGTTAATTGTTCTTGCTTGTTATTGATGTGGCAGGCACATTGGAAAACACATCCGATTGATCTCTCTTCTCTATAACTTTTGTATCTTCACCAAGAGTGTTTTGGTGATTTCTTATCTTCTGAAAGCAATCTGCTATGTTGTAAAAGAAATCATTCTCTGCTATCCATTATATTATACTAAGAAGAATTAATGGGGTTTTTGTTCTCATAGTTTTGAGGATTTCCCCCACGGTATATCTTGTGTTATGGATGTATGAATTTCATGTGATTGAATTGTCTCATTGTTTCAAGGTTCGGAATCTAAAAGAATTAAAGATCAAATCTCAACCAAATATTAACATTGTATTAGAGCTCAGGGTGTGAAGGAGCTCAGTTTTGCATGCCAGCTAGAGCCTATTTAGATCCTGAGAAGTTGAGCACAATACTTGAAGACTATGGCATCAATCTTTGTACGACCGGAAGACCATCTTGAGGGCACCTCAAACTTCAACACTTGGAAGGCTAGGATTCTCAACATCCTAGAGGAACATGACTTGGATAACTATGTATCCATTGTGATAGAGGAGCCTACATCCAATGCAAGGCGCATCAACTTCAATAAGAATCAAGCTAAGGACAAACAGATCATCTATGATTCGGTAAAAGATAACTTGATTCCCGTGATCACCCCGTTGAAGACCGCAAAAGAATGTTATGATACATTGACTAATCTATATAAGAAGAAGGCCCCAACTCAAAATAGGGTATTGAAGAACAAGTTATGAAACCTCGAGAAGGAGAAGGACGAGACAGTGGCCTCCTTCTTCACTAAGATATCTCAGGTAAGAGATCAACTTGTTAACATTGGAGTTGAGTGGATGAATATTATCTCATCCAAACTGTCATTGATGGTCTCCCATATTCATGGGAGACATTCTTGGTTACTATCAATGGCCTGGAAGTGCAACCTGGGTTATAAATATTGTGGCATGACTGTATCCAAGAGGAAGGGTGAATCCAGAGCAAATCTATGTGCACTAAAGAAGAAAATCTTGCCCTCACGGCAATAATGAAGAAAGCAAAGAAACCCTTGTTCCAAAACAAGTTCTCTTGTCCAAAGAAGAAGGAGTTCAACAAAGTATTTGACAAGTCAAAATCTAGATGCTACAATTGCAACAATAAAGGCCATTTCTCAAGAGAGTGCAAAGCAAAGCGGAAAGGAAAGTTTCATGCTTCTACCTCCATAGAAGATGAAACCACTCAAAATAATGCATTCGAAGAAAAGGAGACAATAAGGGAGTTTTACCTTGTCTCATCTCTTTCGGGATCCGTCATCACAAGTGCAGACACATGGTTGATTGACAGTGGCGCATCCAAACATATGACTAGTTACAAGAGTGCCATCACTGACCTAAAGGAAAAAAAAGTTCATATGCATGGTAGAGTTGGGGGACAACTCAACATATTCGATCCAAAGAGTTGGATCCACCTCATTCCAACTAAGCACCAGTGATATCCTACATGTGGAGGTAATTCTATATGTTCTAGGCTTGAAGAAGAACCTCCTTTCAGTTTCGGTTCTTGAAGACAAAGGATTCCGACTTGCCTTCATGGATAACAAAGCAGTTTTATGGTCGAAGAACAAAAACCTAGAATCTGTTGTTGTGATTGGAGTTCAAGAGGGAGGACTCTACAAAGTACCCGAGAAGTACATTCAAGCTATGATTCACCTAACTATCAGTCCATGCGATCTATGGAACCGAAGGCTAGGAAACCTACATTACAAAGCGTTATCGGGACTTCAAAAGATGGTAAAAGGTATGCCCATATTTGATTTTGAGCATGATAGTGTATGTTGGGGTTGTGCACTTGGGAAGAATGTTAAGAAACAAATTTCCAACAGTACTACTAGATCTAAAGGGATTTTAGATTTAATACATTCTGATGTATGTGGTCCCATGTCATCCCCCTCCCTGAGTGGCTTCTTATATTATGTACTATTCATAGATGATTTTTCTAGGAAGTCATAGATTTATTTCATGAAGGCTAAAAGTGAAACTCTTAGAAAATTTAAAGAGTTTAAAGCCCTAGTTGAAAATCAGAAAGAAAAGAATATCCATGCATCAGGGTTTGATAATGGAGGTGAATTTGATTTACATGCATTTAATGAGCTATGTAGTGATGCAAGAATATGTAGACAGTTAACAATACCATACAACCCTCAGCAAAATGGGGTCACCAAAAGGAAGAATAGAACCATATGTGAGGTTGCAAAATCCATGATGCATGATCAAGATATGTCTACCTCATTACGGGTAGAATCCACCAGTACAACTCTGTACATCTAGAATAGAATCCCACGTGCCATTCTAAATGAGAAGTGTAAGAATAACCACATCAAGTTTTTTTTTTGTTTATAAGAATGCGCTAAGAGTTATAGTAGCCAAGTTGCTAGAATAATAGATCAGATAAGTAGTCTCCTAGCTGGCTAACAAATGCTCCAATCCTTTTAGGATTCGTAATCCAAAAGTTCAAGTATTTTATATATGTTGTTATCATGTTAAAATTAATCCTACCGAAGATTAGAATCGATCCATAACGCATAAGGGTTAACATTTACTTTTCATAAGCTGGCGGAACATTGTATGCTTATTTACTTAAGGTTAGCAGCACTCACGTAGTCACATGTTAAAATATTTTGGTGTTGTTCTTATAATGTATTATGGAGTGGGTACATATTTGACATTGCCGACGTATAAATACCCTCCCTTTGGAAACACGGGGTAAGGGTAAGTGGATTGCTTAGCGCTTTATGCTAATGCAAAGTTTCTCTGTATGTTGCAGGAAAATTTCCCCGTGATGTTTACACTCCTAGCGAATAACATCTTATTCCAGGCGTGGTCAACACTTTACTTTCCTACCTTGAAATGTTTCAGAACTCAAGATGTAAATGTTTGCCAATTATCTAACAACAATGATACACGTACATTGCATGCAGTACTATTCCAACTGGATCGACTTTATTAAACTTGTACAGATTGATTGGGAAAGTGACATCGAGGGTTTTAACATGGTAAAAGCATTTTGAGGGTTTATTTGGTCGCTACATAGTATTTTGGAATTACTCTGCACAATTACAACAAAGATGGTCACCTCATTGGCTGCTATGGGTATCAGAATCTTAACGTTCCTCTCTATAAGGTCTCTCCAATGACATTGTCGAGAGCTTTTGGAGTTTTCATAATCAAAGGTAAGGTTTATTCAGTCAAACTCTTGTAATTCGTTCAATTTCTAGTTTAAGTCCATAATAATAATTTCTGGAACTTCTTTTCTTTGCCTCCCAAGGAATGAGACTTTGTTAGCTTAGGAATGGGCTTGAATGAGGAAGGTGTTGGCGAACCTCTCGGTAAGCCCTTACCCCATCCCACAAGTTCCTCAGGCAGAGTTTGAAGGTTTATAAGTTGATGTAAGAGGGTTAATTAAGGAATTACAACATGTTTCAGTTCCTGTAGGTGTAACCGGTTACTAATATCGTTGAGGTGTCAAACCCCTCGTAACAATTTTTAATCTCTCCACAACATAAAGTTGCCTTTAAATTTGAATGGTGAAGCAGGTAGATGAGACGATTCTACTTTACGATGTCTTTGGAATACCCTTTCTCCAAATGAATCGTATTAATTGCAAATGTATGTGTTTTCAAGGTTTAACCTGTAACAAGAACTGGTTTGAGGGTTCTTACATTTTAAATACAGAGTAATTGCATAAATAAAAGCAATGACTCAAGGCATAACTTAATAAGGTCTTTATATTATTTTTTCCGTTCCTGTGCAGAGTTGTTGGCTCAGGTAAACAATTCACAGGCTAGATTAAATATTTGAGTATATAAAATGTAAAGAACTCATGGTTTAGTATTAAACATTTTTTTTAATTTTTATTTATTTACTATGGCCATATTTCATAGTTTTGTACCTTGATTTTCAATGGTTTAGTATGGATTCTCATCCGTCCATACACATAGGGAGTTAATAGCTTCAACCAAAGGTTTACCCTTCTTCCTATCATGGATAGTATTTTCTGCATAGGATTTTTCTCCTGTAACTAAAGTATTAAGCCCAATGACACTTATCTTTTGCACAAAAACTCTTTGAATAACGTCACTACTCAGATGTTGTAGAAGCCAAAGAAGTTTCTAGTATTAAACTGTCCTTAAATGGTTAATTCTATTCGGTAAGTTAAGTTGTTTATTGTCCATCAAGAAAGATTTTAAGAAATTAATTACAAAAAAAAACAGTTATCAATAGAACCTTCTCTCTGGAAAAGGAAAAAAAGAAACTGATTCTTCCGCTTGTAATAAGATATCCCCTTTCAATTTCATAAGAAACTTCATAAAATGATGAAAATAATTCTTTAAAAACCCTTAGCTAATTTATCTTATGCTTTTCTTCCTATTACCTTTTAGAGGTTTCCAAGGACCTAAGTTCCAGCAAGGAGATAATATCCTACCAGGGTATGTAATCTTCTTTGAACTCAACACTCAGTAAACGATTTTAACTTGCTTGGAACTTGACCTACTTGACTGGGCGCATTTATCCCTCAAATCTAGTCCCATAGACAGTCACGATCCATAAATAATTTTAATGTATTATTTCAGTTATGGAATTTAGGCAAGTAATAATGTTTGGGGTCGGAAAGAGAGAAATCTCTGTACTTTCCTATGACCTAGTTTGGTCTGTTACCGATGGAAAACAATGTTTTCCGAGGTGGAATTATTCTGTGCACACAAGGTTCTTTCTCCCCTATATGGTGATAACACTTTCTAGACCTCGATTGTAAAAGAAAGAAGGTATATAATAAGAAACAAACATGCTACAACCTTATGGAATACAGGCAACCTGGTTTTACGACTAGGCCTCTCATCTGAAATTTGGTTTTAAAAATTGATTTCCATGGATGTTTGGTTGATAGAGTTTAAACAAGATTTGCACCTATTTATTCTATTAATATTCCTTGTCTCAACATATTAAACTGGTAAAGTTTTAACCTAAAAAATCTGCACAACTGGCCCCTTACAGAAGGTCTGAAATGGATCGGATTTACTTATTTAGTTAAGTAAAATCGCCAGTTTTTCCTAGCCTATTATTCAAGCATAACATGATCTTCTTCTTTTTTAAATCAATTAATCAAATAAGAATTCATAACATTGTACAGACAACATGCAGGTAGAATAACCAAATTCCATAGTCAGACATTTAAATAAGATACTTGGTTCACACAGTCAAGCATGCAAGTAAATAACGAGATTAACCTATTATGTTACTTGATAAAGTAAGAAAAGCTTCAATGTAATACTTCAAATCATAATTTAAACATATATGAACCGACAATGAGACTTGTAGGAAATCACGGATCCAAATATGGTTGGAACAACCACGTTCCTCCCAACCGTAGATATGGAGCAACCAAATTTACTTGCTCCAATCACCCCCGAGCTAAGTCATGCATCCTAAAAAATGTAGATTGGTTAACCTCTGTAACTAAGCTCCTGAGTTAGTTCAGAATGTCCTTGCCTAACACCAAGTGCTCAAACAAGAAGTTCTTTTCTCTCCTCTGCATACTAAGCAACGTCTTGCCTCACGCATATGCCCCCTTTTTATTCCTTTTTGCACAGGTCTCTGCAAACAACCAATTTCCTCTTGGAAAATTCGTAGCTATTAAAATCCCTAAATTTTAGGTACTGTCTAGTATTGCCATAAATGCACTTCCAACACTTGCTTAGAATTCCTTGAGGTTAACTCCAACTTGTCTCCCACTCTTGGATGCATGTCTTCCTCGTTCAACATGGTTGTTCCACCGTTATTTCTTTATTTTTTTATTAATCAATAATTGTTCTTTACATCAGTCCATAATGCAAACACTTGGAATATTACTAGATCTAGCCCAAATTATTCAGTCCATAACTAATTATTCAATAATTTAGGTGCTAATATTCATAACTTGGAAAAATAAAATAAAAAAATATTGTCTTTGGAGATATTACAAGAAGACACCCAAAGAATTGTTTACCGGTGAGAAGCCAAACATCTCACACTTGAGGATCTTTGGGAGCCTAATATACTTTAATGGACCAAAAGGAAAGAGAACAAAGATGGAGCCTTCTAGAAAGAAAGGCACCTTTGTGGGTTATAGAGAATCATCCAAAGCATACTGAATATATGTACCTAGTGAGAGACACATTGAAGTCAACCGATATGTTACCTTCCATGAGGAAGCTGCTTTCAAAATATCGAAAGAGATTCAATGTGATTCAGAGATGGAGGATCCAGAGTCTGATTCCCCCCCTTTAGAGTTTGAGAGGGAGAAACTAGAAGATGCCTTAGATTCGCTAGCTCTTGAATAATCGATAGAACTGATTGAGAGGTCACCTGATGAACCTCCCACTAAAATAAGATCTGCTTGGTGCCGAGGTATCTTACAAGATGCATAGAAACATGGAGCACCAGCAGGCTCATCAAGAGAGTGCAAGCAACCTGATAGATATTCAGGGTATGTTGCATTGATGAGTCACATCAGTGATTCAAAACCATCCTCATATGAAGAAGGTGTAAAGCAAAAAGTTTGGAAAGATGCAATGACATAAGAGTACAACTCTATAATGAATAATGATGTTTGGGAGGTTGTTACCAAACCTGATGGGAAGTCCATTGTGACTTCCAAATGGATTTACAAGATAAATCATGCTGCTGATGGTAGCATTGAGAAGTATAAAGCCAGATTAATTGCAAGAGGTTTCTCTTAAAAATAAGGCATTGATTATGATGAGACCTTTAACCCTGTGGCAAGGTACACCACAATCCGAGCAATGATTGCACTTGCATGTGTTCTAGGATGGAAACTTCACCAGATGGATGTGAAGACAACCTTCCTCAATGGTGAGCTTGAGTAAGAGGTTTATATTCATCCACTTGAAGCATTTTTGGTGCATGGGAAGGAGTCCCATGTTTGCAAGCTAAAGAAAGCTCTATATGGGCTTAAGCAAGCCCCAGGGCTTGGTACTCCAAAATTGATAGCTACCTTCAAAAACTGGGTTTCTGTAAGAATGAAGCTTATCCAAATTTGTACTTCAAAGTAGTGAAGAACCAATTGTTGATATTGGTTATGTATGTTGAATATTTTTTTATCACTGGAGAGGAACATCTGATTGCTTGGTGCAAGAGGGAGCTCACCTCAGAGTTCGAGATGAAAGACTTAGTTCTTATGCACTACTTTCTTGGCCTTGAGATCTGGCAAAGAAAAGATGAAATTTTTCTATCTCAAGGGAAGTACACTGTGGATATATTGCGCATGTTTGGCATGATAGATTGCAAATCTATGACTACACTGATGGTTTCCAATTTGAGGAAACTTCACGAGTCAGGATCAGGATCAAATCTAGTATATCCCACTTTATATAGACAACTTATAGGCTCGCTAATGTACTTGATACATTCGAGGCCAGATATATGTTATGCCGTGAGCATTCTGAGTCAATTTATGTCTGATTTGAGACACAGACACTGGATAGCTGCTAAGCATGTGCTTAGGTACCTTTGAGGTTCAATTTCATATGGAATGCCTCTAGTGGAGGAGTCATGTTACTTGGCTATACAGACTCAGATTGGGGAGGAAGCATTGTGGACCGTAAGAGTACATCCGGCTACTGTTATAGCCTAGGATCAACTATGATATCTTGGTCCAACAGGAAGCAAGGCTCCATAGCCTAGAGCACTACAGAAGCAAAATACATATATGCTAGTGTTGCCCGTCAAGAAGCAGTGTGGCTTAGAAAGCTAAAGAGATAAAGATAATTGCATAGAGAAAAAGATAACTCAAATTGATTAGGAGATGACTAAGTGAACTCGAATTGTCAAGCTTCAGTTAAATCCACAATGTAAGCCTCAGTTAACTAAAGAACTCACAGTGGTCACTACAAGTCAATCAATCAGCAATAGTTAACTAAGTGTTAAATAAGAAGGACTAGTTAACTAAAGTGTTTTCACTTTAGTTAAAATAAAATACGACACTTCAGTAAATCAAGGAGAACTCAAATTGATCACTACAGTGATGTTATCAAGAAAGAATCAGTTAAAGAGAGTTAATTAAGTGACGACAAAGAAGATCCAGTTAACTAAGTGTTACTGCATGACGACACATATGTTAAACTAAAAGGCGACACTTGAGTTATGACACTTGCATGACGACACTTAAGTTAGCCACCTAACTCAGTGGGAAAGCTTTCAGGTAAGAGGCGAGTTCATCCTGAGAGATAGTTTAGTGAGATAAAGCACTGCATGAGAAGCGGGTTGCACTTCTTCATGCAAGATTGATACATCTAGTCTGAGGGAAAGTTCATCCTAAAGTTAGAAGAAGCCGATGCATGAGATGAATGTATAAATATGTTATACGGGATTGATGAATTCAATGTGAAGCGAATTCTCTTCTCCATTGAAGGAAATATGCTTCTCTTTGTGCAGGTTATTGTTCTTCCTTGTTATTGATGTGTTGGGCACATTGGAAAACACATCCGATTAATCTCTCTTCTCCATTGCTTCTGTATCTTCACCAAGAGTGTTTTGGTGATCTCTTATCTTCCGAAAGCAATCTGCTATGTTGTAAAAGAAAGCATTCTCTGCTATCCATTATATTATACTGAGAAGTATTGTTGGGTGTTTTGTTCTCATAGTTTTGTGGATTTTCCCTAGGGTATATGTTGTGTTATAGATGTATGAATTTCATGTGATTGAATTGTCTCATTGTTTCAAGTTTCGACATCTAAAAGAATTAAATATCAAAGCTCAACCAAATATTAACAAATATTATGTTGCAAAAGTGATAAAATGGTCTAAGATGGTCATGTAAAAAGCACTAGAGGGGCTATGATTCCACTAGAGGGAAGAGGAAAGGGGGCCTATGGGAGATTGCATCCTCCATTTCCAAGTGTTTGTTAGGATAATTAATACTCCAACCTTTTCCACCTTAGTGTTATTAGTCTTTTCCTAGTACTGGATGATGTCATTACCCCCTAGTGGTGTGCATATGTTATCTAGAACCCATTTTCCACTTGATGCGCCCTGCATGCATGATTTTAGGACATCAAGAGTTAGTTCCCTACATTTTATGAGCTAACTCAGTGATCTAGTTCAGTCCACCTGAGTTCCCGACTCTAGTGGGGGGTTTGTGCTCCGATTGCCACTGATTGTGATCTAATGTGCCATCTCTAGCCTAATTGCATGAGATTTTGCATGACAAACTCACTAATGCGCCTTGCATGGTCAGTTAACTGACAGTAGCTTCAGTTCACTGAGTCTCAGTTGAGTTTGGTAGCTCCGGAGCACTCCAGTGGTGATATTTCCTAGGCTAGACTGACTGGGATTCGAATTCTCTCAGGGTATTCAAATTTCCTCTATTGTAACATATCTTTTGACTATACTGATTAATGAATTATGACACACATTTATGTGCACATTTGAGTTTCAATGCATGATTAATTTCACTTCTAAATTCACTACAATTTTCACTGTAATTCATCTTTCTTAGGATCAATGATCTGTTGTGTTCAATAATTTCACATGGTATCAAATCCCAACAGGGCTGGTTTATCTCCAATTTGAGATTTTTTGCAATATTTTGAAATTTTTTCAGTGCATCAGTAGCAACAGTTTCAGTTTGTATTCGCTCCAGCAGTTAGACATGGAGAATTTGAATGCTCCTTTGTCTCCAAGAATCCTGACACCCTTCAATTATCTTGATTGGAGGGATGATATGTAGATGGTATTGTGCAACAAGAGTCTGTACAGGGTCACAATGGGTGAGGAGGTCGAACCTCAGGCAACTCTTGAGAAAGCAAAGTACATGAACATATTAGATGAGGCTTTTGGTTTTATATGTATTCACATCTCCAGAGATTTTCTCTTCCACCTTGATGGATTGCAGTAACCAAGAGAGGTTTGGTTGAACCTTGATTCTCTATTTGGAAAGCAATATGAGTTGAGAGGCCACATTTTGGAGAATGAATTAATTGCTCTTCAACCTAGCAGTTTTGAAACCATACAACAGTTCTTTTCTAAGTTCAAGTCCTTGGTTATGCAGTGCAAACAATGTAGCATTGAGAAGAAGGATGAGCAACTGGTGCTCTCCATCCTAAGCAAGATTGGTCCCAAATTTTCAATATTTGTTTCTACCTTCCATTCTGGGAGATTGTCAATCCCCAATTGGAAAATTCCTTCTTGAGATGCATTCACTAAATCTCTCATCCAAGAACAAGACAAACTGATTCAAATGGGTGCCCTGAAGGCCTCCAAAAATAAAGCTCTTATGGCTGGGGAGTCAAAAATTGCGAATGCTAAATGGAAGCAATAAGGTAAATAAAAGAAGCAATTTGAATCCAAGCAAAAGGAGAAGTCTAATC
This sequence comes from Larix kaempferi, assembly GCA_027924585.1. Lineage (NCBI taxonomy): Eukaryota > Viridiplantae > Streptophyta > Pinopsida > Pinales > Pinaceae > Larix > Larix kaempferi. Next base: position 21,563,560 of record BSBM01000458.1, on the reverse strand, counting down.
CATCAGAAGGAGCCTCCAACTCCAAGAAGGATAAGCAAAAGAGGTTTGAGAAAATCTAGTGTACATACTGCAAGAAAGGAAACCATCCAAAGAGCTCTTGCATGAAGAAGACCATAGATAAAATGGCCAAAATTCTTGAACAACACAACATTTCCCTCCCAGAAGGCATAAGGAAGACTGATTCTGGAAGCAAGACAGATGATCATGAGAGATACCATGCACTGAAGGCCGGATTCTCCCAATCACAAGGCTTCCTCATAGATTATGGAGCCTCCAACCACATGATTGCCTCCAGAGAGTCATTCTCTTCTCTATATCTCACTGAGGGTCCTAGTATTCACATGGGAGACGATTCTCAAATCTCAGTTGAAGGGAAGGGCACAATACAACATGAGCATGGAAATTTCAACAATGTTTTGTATGTGCCTTCTCTAGCAACAAATTTGTTATCTGTTTATCAGATGACACACACAGGTTCACCAAAGAAAGTTGTTTTTGGACCTGACACAATTGAGGTTGCAGAGATATCATCTGGAAAACTGATAGCTAAAGGTGTTGCAAACCATGCCTCAAAGGCATATGAGTTCTCCTATTTTTTTCCATATTCACATCAAAGTGCTCTCTTGACTCATGCAAATGAGACTAGCAAACTATGGCATGAAAAATTCAGACATATAAATTTCAAGTACTTGCAGCAGTTGCACAAGGAAGAGATGGTTGAAGGATTCCTCGACATAAAATTCTCTCAAGGAATCTGCAAACGTTGCTTGGTAGGGAAGCATCCAGAGCGAAAGTATGATGTTGGGAAGGCAAAGAGAGATTCCTCCACACTTGATTTGATACACAGTGATGTCTCAAGACCGATGCCCATAGCTTATATGCATGGATCCAGATACCTTCTGACCTTCATCGATGACTTCTCTAGGGTTTGTTGGATCTACTTTCTTAAGCAGAAGTTTGAGGTATTAAAAAATTTCAAATTTTTCAAGGCGAACATTGCTGGAAAGAAGATCAAAGCACTCATATCAAATAATGTAGGGGAGTAAATCAAGAAAGAGTTGCAACATCTTTGTGCTTCTGAGGGCATCCAAATGCAACATTATGTCCCATACACACCACATCAAAATGGTGTAGCTGAGAGGAAGAATATGTCATTGAAAGAGATGGCTACCTGTTTGCTTGAAGCAAGGGATCTTCCACCATATCTCTAGGAAGAAGCAGGGAATTGTGCCACATACATTCAGGATAGGATAACCCACAAATCTGTGGATGGGGTCACTCCATTCGAAGCACTGAAGGGACACAAAATTGATGTCTCTCATTTGAGGGTTTTTGGATCCAAGGCATGGGCCAGAATCCCCTCCGAAAAAAGAAAAGCTCTTCAACCCCAAAGTAGCGAATGCATTCTGTTGGGATATGTAGAAGATGCAAAATCTTACAAAATAATGGAGATTTCAACCAAAAGATGCTTCATTGAAAGAAGTGTTAAGTTCGATGAAGATACATTGCAAGATCTACAACCAGTTGAATAATAAGGTATAACTGATTTGCCTACTCCATTTGCTCCTAATGATGTTTTTTCAGATGATCCACATTCAGATTCTGAAGATGAGGACCAAGATGAATTAGATCTTGATATTGAGTATGAAGATCAAGCAGATCTAGATCCAGATCCAGTACCTACTCCCAATCCAAAGCCTAAATGGGCTCTAAAAGTCCTTGAGGCTGCTGGAACATAGCTGGAGATCCATCTGACCATAGAAGAACCAGATCTCAGTACCAAGATGCAAATCTTGCACTATGTCATACAGATCCACTTCTCCCTGAGAGGTGATACATGATGGTGGGGTCTGATCCACAGTCCTCCAGAGAGGCTTGCCATGATCTGAAATGGCAGGCTACCATGGATGAAGAATATGAGTCACTGCAGAACAATGAGACATGGGATATTTTATCTCTCCCCTCAGGGAGGGAGTTAGTTCAGTGCAAATGGATCTACAAAACAAAACTTGCTTCTGATGGATCTACAACTAAGTACAACGCTCGGTTGGTTGCAAAGGGGTACTCATAAGTTTAGGGTTTGGACTACAATGAGATATTCTCTCATGTAGCAAGAATGGATTTAGTAAGACTTGTTTTGGCCATTGCATATTCGAATCTATGGGAGGTAGATAACATGGATGTAAAGAGTGCCTTCCTGCAAGGTGACATAGAAGAAGAGATCTACATGAAACAGCTCGAGGGGTACATTGATGATCCATCCTTAGTATGCAGACTAAGGAGATCATTGTATGGGCTCAAGCAATCCCCAAGGGCATGGTATGCCAAGATGGATTCTTTCTTACTATCACAGAAGTTCAAGAGATGCAAATTTGACTGCAATGTCTACATGCAACAAAAGGGAGGTTGCCTACTATTGATTGTTTTGTATGTGGATGACTTGCTCATCACTGGTGATTCATCTACTAGGTTGAAGAACACCAAGTTTGCTTCGAGTAAATCCTTCTCCATGACAAATCTAGGGTTGCTGAAACAGTTTATTGGCCTTGAAGTAACTCAAAATGCTTCAGGGATCATGATTTCACAGTCAAGGTATGCATCTGACTTGCTGAAAAAGTTCCACATGATTGATTGCAAAGCTGCAACTTTTCCCTTCCTATCTGGCATCAGATTGGAAGAAGGTGGTTCTACTCCTTTGGTTGATAGCACTTTGTACAAACAACTTATTGGTAGCTTGTTGTACTTGACACATTCGAGACCAGATCTATCATATGTTGTTGGTGTTGTGGCTAGGTACATGCAGGAGCCACATGAGTTGCATTGGAAGGCATCAAAGAGGATATCACAATTTTGGATACTCACATCGTTAGATTATGTGTCATGTGCATTTCTTTATGGGATATCTTTGTTTTTAGATTCCTTCATCTTATTTTGTATGATTTGATTTGGTATGGTTAGCTCAATGTTCACACAGTTTTATGTAACTAATTTTCTTTGTAGTTTTTCTACAAGAACATAGTTGTGGATTTAATAATAATTGCAATCTTAAAAATAGAACTGGATCCCTCTCGGTGCTTGATAGATCCCGGTTTAAGATGGATCTATGTTGGTATATATACTCATTTATCCCCTAAACAAATAGGAATATAATCATACATTTGACATATAATCTTCCACTTCACAATTTTGGATACTCACATCGTTAGATTATGTGTCATGTGCATTTCTTTATGGGATATATTTGTTTTTAGATTCCTTCATCTTATTTTGTATGATCTGATTTGGTATGGTTAGCTCAATGTTCACACAGTTTTATGTAACTAATTTTCTTTGTAGTTTTTCTACAAGAACATAGTCATGGATTTAATAATAATTGCGATCTTAAAAATAGAACTTTATCTATAAACACCCATATTTTTGTGTTAAAGATCTCAAAATCAACCCCCTAATCAAGAAGCGATGCCACCAATAGTATCCTTTTGTTTAGTGTTAAAATTACAACACTTTGTCACCATGTTAAAAATATGTAATGTTGAAAAAAAATCTTAAAATGAACTCACGAATTGAATGGTGGCAATACAAGGAAAACACCACTTAGTAGAGGTTTTAGTGGAAGTTTTCAGTGTTAAAAGATTTGACAAAATTATCAACTAGCATAAATCCATCTTAACTCCAGATCTACCAAGCACCGAGAGGGATCAAATTTCTTGAGGTTTAAATTTTTTTCTTGGTGTGTAAAAAATTTAAGATAAAAAGTTTATGCCTCAATAAATTTGTTCCTCTCAGTGCTTGATAGATCCAAATTTAAGATGGATTTATGTTGGTTTTAATTTTTCATAGTTTTTGTAAAATTTAAATTCAATATGGATAATAGGATCAACATGTTATTATTTTGTGATGTGGGTTATAGTTGCCACATCAACATTACCCATGTTAATTTTTTTATTATTTTAAGACGACATCTATTTTAAAAAAATTGTGGTCACATTACGTTACAACATCTCTCCCATATTGGGTTGTAGAGCACCTCACTACTCTTGATGCAAAAACCTTTGCTAAAACCTCTGATGTTGATAGTGGAGGTTTTAGCCAAGGCTTTAACAAATGTTCATCATAACTAAAAAAATTGGGCAGGTAGAGTTTTTTTGTATGCTTTTAAAACAATGAGATGAACCAATGTGCACATATTTGATATGCATTGGTGTATATTAGATGTTTTGAAAGCATCGTGGTGCATATTATATATTTTGAAAACATTGCAGTGCGTATTATATATTTTGAAAGTATTAGTGTGTATAATATGTTTTGAAAGCACTGTAGTGCATATTATATGTTTCAAAAGCACTGGTGTGTAGTATATATTTTAAAAACGATGCATATTAAATATTTGAAAGCACTAATGTGTTGTATATGATTGAGCACAACAATTTAAATATCTTATTAATATTAGTATTAAGTTCAAAGCTCTAAGATAATTCACTAAGATATTCTAATGTGCGGATTTTAAAAACTCTTAAGTCTATAAGATGCTTGAGAAGGCACAAAATCCATGAGGGATATACAATTGCCTTGGGAGGGAGAATGGACGTAGAGGATATCTGCAAAATGGAACTAGGGTTTCCCATTTCTAGTTGTAGTGGAATTGATGGTTATTGTGGATACACATGAAGAATTTTTGGATTACTTCAAGGATTTTTTTGGAGGAAAGGGACATTTTTATCTCTCTAGGTTCAAAAGGGATTCGTGTTGGCATAGTAGAGGGAAATGTGTTCACATCATATTCCCCAAGGGATGAATTTGTGCAACAACTAAGGTCCTTATTTGTTCACATAAAATTCTCAGGACCCTCTAGAAAAGTGGGTGATTTGGTTAATATGTCTCATTTGTCATATCAATGAATGCATGCTAATAGAACTTGTTAGCACGAATTTGATTTGGAGTCTTCTTTGTTGATTCAAGTGCGAAAGGAGGATGCACATGGTATGGGAGATCTGGGTTCAAATGTTTTCCCTCATAGGAAATTTACCATGTCTTAGTGTGGTGAAAGTAGAGACTTCATTGCGCCTCATGAGATACACCATGAGGGCCGAGTCAATCCATAACATCCTTTAGACATGTTGGAGAGGGGTTTGGTGTATGGTAGCTCATGTATAGTTGGTTGGTACTTATATTCTTTGGATTTAAGAAGTGATTTGAATAATGAGAAGGCGGTTTCATATCAAGCCGAGGTTCTTTCGTTTAGGAGCTTGGACTTCAGTAAGTTTTTGGATCTTTTCCCACTTAGTTGATTAATATGTGAAGTTTTTAAAGTCCTCGGGGATTTCTTCTGGAGAAGTGGCGAGTAGGCCTATTATTGGGTTTAAAAAAAATGAAGTTTTGGTGGTAGCTAGTGGGTCGAGGAATTGTGATTGATTGAGGATTATGATTGGGGTAATTGGAGGAAGGATTCTCGAAAGGTAGGAAAGTGTAAAGGATTTTGATAAGGATTGAGTGGGGGGTAGTTCAGAGGGTGGAGTTACAAAAAAAGATTAGGTGGAAGCTGGTGAGGGTTCTAAAAATAAAAATGTATCAAGCAAATTTGTGATCCTTTAAAACTTATATCTGCTAGGACATTAAAATGCATGAGGACAGTTGCAAGGCAATACAAACCATGTTGGGGAGAATTTTCAAAAGGCGGTGTTGCGATAAGAGTATATGAAAATGGATGAAAGAGGTATGGAAATCTTATTTAGATTATTCCTTGACCCTGTATTTTCTTTCAAGAGGTTGGATGTATTTTTTATTTCCACTTTGCAAGGGACGTGGAAAAAATATCGCAATCCCACTAGCAGTAGGAATCCACTCCTCTTTCTCTTAAGAGATGCTTACCTTCCTTTAATTATTATATAGAAAGGTTAGATGAAATTTTGATGTGAGTGAAACTACCAAGTCTTATGCTCAAGTTTTGGTCCAATGAGGTGCTCAAAGAAATTGGGAATTCCTTAGGGAGGTTCATTGAGGCTAAAATGCGTTTTCTAGACACAAGGAATCTATCAATGGCAATAGTCCTCGTTTAACTAGATTTGAGAGATGGATTGGTAGTTGATTGTTTTTCTTCAAAAGGTTTTCAAGTCCTTTGTCTAACCTTCATATCATTATGGAGTTCCTTTTCATTGTGTAAGGTGTCATAACTAGCAATTGACCCTAATGGTACAAAGGACGTTGTAAAAAATGTGAAGAAGTATGCTTTGTTAAGTTGACTAAGACATTTATTTTATGAAATATAATTTTAGATACATAAATACTGAGTTTCTAATGGAAGACTAACATAGACATACCATTTTCAAGATGGGCACAATCTTGAAATATAACAAGTATGGTGAACCAGACGATAAACTATGATGGTTGGAATTTATAATGGGAATAACTCTCTAGGATGTTGAGTAATGAGAAAGTCCATGAGTGAGTTATATCACGATGCCATAGGTAGGGAAATTAGCATCATCCCAACTCATCAATCTACATGTAGGGAAATTAGCATCATCCCAACTCATCGAGTTATAGGTAGGGAAATTAGCATCATCCCAACTCATCAAGCCATCATTCACCACCCAAGACAACAATGGCACCAACCCTTAGAGAGTACTCAATGATCATTGACATAGATGTAGTTGGCGTACACATGGGTGGGAACATTGATATTTAGTAGGGGAATGGACATGTATAGATTTAGGATTAATGGTGACCCATTTCAAAATACTAAAAAAAACATCTAGGTTTCCAAATATCCCAATGTTCGCATAGTTCGTGTGTACGACATGGGTGGTGTAGGAAAAACAACATTACTCAAAAAAGTATACAACACCCGCAAGGTTAGTAATGTTTTTATTATGTAATTTGGGTTATAGTTGGTAAGTTTCCAACTATGTAAATGAAAAATGATATTGCTTCTACAACTAATTATTTAAATCTCACCAATTGTTGCATTGTTACGTGGAAGATGAAGTTGCATGCATATATGAATACCAAAAAAATATTTTTTGGTTATAGACAAGATGTGGAGCACACTTGATCTGAAAGAATTAGGCATGAAATTTGGTGAGAAAAAGTGAGCAAACTTGTATTCATACAACGTGAAATACATATCTAAATTGAGAAATGAATGCAAAATGGTTCATGGAAATACAAACCCAAAGAAGAGAGAAGGCATGGGAGTTGTTTTGGAAAGTAGTTGTCGAAGACAACCATGATACGAACAATATAGAGAATATTGTGCGATAAGTGGCTGAAGAGAGTAAAGGGTTGTTATTGGTGATAAAGGTAATAGCCTCAACAATAATGGGCAACATAGTTGTAGATGGGCGAAAGCTTGCTTTAAAGTAGATGCAAAAAGTGGATTTAAATTTTCCAATTATCTCCTCAAATTGTAAAAGATTTGTATTAGTGATCGAGATGGAGTTACGATATTTTTCCTTGCGCTAATTTGAAAAAAATGCTTTCTTTATTGTGCTATGATGGGTGAATATGTTGCAATTCTAGTGGATATGATGATGCAAAGATGGATCGAAGAAGGCCTGGTGAAGACCAAAGACCATGCAGAGTATGATTATTTATTAAAAATCGAGCTCAGCTATATAAAATTATTTGCAAATTATTGCTTATTCTAGGTGAAAGAGGGTATCATTAGAGTTTGTGATGTTGTCCACAGCATGGTCCTATGACCTACATTTGAATAGAATCCACACAATTCATGTGCATATACTATAGTGGTTCAATGATCAATGTTTTAAAACTTGCAACACACTATGATGCGTTATGCCAACTAAATGATATACATTTGTAAACAAGAAGTGAATTCATACCACCTCTACGGTGATGCATAAATCATGGTTCCCTTATTGCGTAGATAAGTGCAACCCATTTATTGGTGAGACAAGAGCAAATATAATGAATGTGTCATTAACGAAGCAATTGAAAATATAGATTGTTTTGATGAAATGAACAACAAACAATGGTGCTTGATTAAATGTTTCGTGGGAATACCTACTTTGGGATGAAAAGTAATGAGAGAAATTTTTGAAAGGATGTTGTTGTAGAGAAGCAAATCATATCCATCCCAACACATAAAACCATTGTTATCCTACACAGTACCCAAAAGTAATTTAGACCATAATATGCTTTATAAGATATATAAGATGTGTAGAATTTATGGTTTGATGGAGATTTTGCATTTTTTGTTCTTCCTTTCACACTTGTCGTTTATTCCTACCATCAATTAAGAGAGGCTCCAAGAGACCATTTTTTAGCACTGTTGACCATCCACCACCTTCTTATAGAAAGGGGAATTGAAATTAGTCATTGTGGCTCCTAATATCCAAGGGGATTCATCTTATTCCAAGTAAAAATGGAGGAACAAGGACAAGGTATATCTCTGCTTCTCATTTTTCCATTCACTGCTACGAGACCATTACAAGGATTCTATTCAAAGGTGGAACACAAAAACCTTGATCTTGCCTTCAATTTAAAACATTAATTTTCCATTTTTAAGACTCCTAAGCGATCCTAACACTTGCATTAGATTGCCACCACAATGTTGTTATTGTTCTACGCTACTCCCTTATATAGCAACCCCTTGTATACCATTCTACAATGGCTCTAAAGTAATGATCTATCTCTTGTAATCATGGCAAATCCTTGCATTATAGTTTGAAATAAAGTTTGTAGTCTTATCCCAAAAATAAGGTCCTTGTACTAATTATATTATTTTTTAGTTTGTTGTTCTTGATGCGTGGCATCGTGAATAAATAAGGGAAATTACATCAAAGACATGCATATTGTTGTTTCTGTGTTAACACATGATTCTCATTGCTCTATAATTGACATCATTGAAACATAATCTTCTTTATTGAAGTTGGAATCCCTGAGAGTCAAATTCTAGTAATATTGAAGTGAATATATGTTTGCATTATGAATGTTGGATCAACCTTCCTTGATGTGAAGTTGGTATTTGAATCCTTGGAACTGCCCATCCTCCCTCAAGGACAATGAGCTTGCAATGTCCTTACTTAAATTTTTAGCCAAAATATACAATACAAACCTTGTTATTGTTTGTATCTTAGAAAGAAAGGTTCAAAGATTCTCCACTACTAGTGTTGTGGATCTTACTCAATTTGAACATTTGTTTTACACATGCAACCAATTAGTGTGTTGTTGTTGCAACAAAAGAAAAATGGATAGATCCAGTGACTACCCATGGTTTAACCTTGAATCAGGGATGAAGATCCACATGAAATATTTGATGGACCACAGCTCCACTCTGACCATCATCCCAAAAATAGATATGGAAATAGATGCACAGAGATGGACTTGAATCCTATACAACGGTTAGGGATTCAACAAAAAGTGTGCGTTGTTCCAATGCATGCCTAAGATTTCAAAGCAACACAACCACAAGTGTTGTTGGGGGTTATTGTTAAGTTTCTAAAGGTTTTTGTGAGTGCAATTTGTAGACACATGCAAAGGTAATTTCAATAAAAGTGAAAAAGATACTTTTGGCAAGTGAATGACCAAAACATCACCAATGCTCATCCAATTACATCACTCTCAACCTTTGAAATGTTCCATTGAGTTATAAACTTCATAATAAAAAGACACCTTATGAAAAGAGAACATACCCAAAAGGACAAGTCACCTTCATGGTAAGTTGTAATGAATTTACCTTGTCCATTGGATATCACATTAATCTTTCACGACAAAATATTGCAACAAAGAAAGATAACATAAATATGCTAGAAGAATGCCACTTCCTAAGAAAATAAAGCACATTCAAGGCAAAAGCACATACTCAAGTCTTGGAAAACAAAGCAATATCCTTCCTTCATGAGGAAAATAACTTATTTTGCCATTTATCTTTACAAAATCCTTACCATTTTGGCTAAATTCATTAATTGATAACATACTAAAAAACAAAACTAGATGAATATGTGCAACTTTGTAATATTTTACATTCATTCAAATCATTTCAATGGTGCACAACATGTGAGCACTGTTTTACTTATCATAAAAAAGGATTTAAATCCATGCTGAAGATAATATTGCTCGTAGGTGACATTACCTCAAATGATCCTATCAACTACACATGCCACACAATCCTTCAATGGCGTGCCCACAGTCAGGCTTGTAATGCTTATGTGTTAAAGGATTTGGATTTGTTCAACATGGTTGGATTTAGCATGGGTGTTTATGGACTATATATAACATTTGGAGGAGCTGAAATCTACATCCAATATAATCCTTTCCATGTTTCCACTTTGCTATAGCCATGCTTCTAGCTTGCCACATTAGCCTAGTGTCAATGCTACGAGAGTATGCCGCAAAATCAACCTTGCTCCATGATTAGAATTGATATAACACAAAGGGAGTTATGATAGATGCACAACAACAATAGTTCCAGAAATTTCATGGCCAACCATACTTTACATCCCCTTCTTTTGTTATTTTTATCACCATTTTAGAATTAGACAAACCACCCACATTGCTATCAAGTTGAGAGAGAATTTAAAAGAGGAAGCAACATTGCTTCTCTCCATGTATATATGTTGTGGATATTTAGTGAATATGAAGACTTTAATAGATGGCACAATTGAAAGAAATATATATATATATATATATATATAAAAAGGTAAACTTAATATCGGATAAACATATAATAAAACCATTGCAAGCAAACATGCAAAGCATTAAAGTTTTAAAAACAATGCCAGAAATAAACATAGAGCTCATATATCACCATACATAATAGTTTCTACGAGACAATGTTGATTAATGGTGGATATACACATAAATTCTTTTCCTGGAAAATGTTTACACCGCTTCTCCACTAAAACTAGTCTTGGAAAATTATCACAAGGAAATCTGACTTATGCCTGCCTTTCCCGAAACAACTATAAGCATGAGGTTCGACTACATTTCAAAGTTTTTGTGAATGAAATTAGGGCACAAAGATCCCACAATCCGAGGTCTTCTATCAAACACTATTCCAACTATTTTTACACCTTTTTGACTTTCTATGTCATTTTACAAACATCCAATTTCTACTCACTAAATGCAAGACTTTAATGCATATTCCATTGACTTAAATGAGCGGCTTGTTTTCTTTCACACATCTACCTTTGAGTACTTTTAAATGCAATTATCTCTGGACTGAAAGACTATTACTCTTAGCCATAACCACATCTTAAGTATAACAAGCATTTTTTTAACTACTTAAAAAATATTTATTTAAATTTAAAATCAAATGTAAGGGCCATTATTAGATGATTAATACTTTTATTTGTTAGAAGTAAATAACACTATACATTGAATGATTTAAATATTAATTATATATGTTCACAATTTTTTCTTTTACAAAGGAAAAAAACCTATAATTTGATATTCAAGCTGGAATCAAAGTTATAATTGCTCTTATAAATTTTAAAAGACATATATTTCATAGCTAAATACTTGCTAAAATGTTGAATTCTATCAAAAGAAATATACAGCCTCCTCCTTGCTAAGTTACATAGATCCTCTAAAGTTACTAAACAATAGTTCAATGACAAAAAGATCAAAAAACATATTCTAATATAAATGGAAAGTGCCCGAACTTAATAAGGATAATTCCTTATACTCCTAAAAAAATAGCAAGTCTTAAGGTAACCAGACAACTTCCTTCGACAAGCTGTCAGCCAAAGAGTTAAATTATGTATAAATGTGCTTAATAGAAATCTCATTGAAGTAATCCATGAGCTCCCTTGTTCTGTCACACCAATGATCCAACAATATAACATATAGGGAAGAAATACCCATTGCCCAGTCCACTATGACTCTTGAGTCACCAAACACCTAAATTGACAAAATGTTCTTCATGAACACAAACTTTAAAATCCCCCAAAGGGCTAGCAAATTAGCCCTGGAGTTTGTACCTATTCCACTTCCCAATTTTAGCATAATATAATATTTTTTTGCTAGATTTAAAACCATCCCTCCACCACAATGATCCATATTGGAAGCATCATCAAAATATCCACATGGAACTCCATCTTCAAGTTCAGGTTCCTGTAAAGCACGAGGACTTTTAATTGCCATGGGATTGCTAAATTCCTTGAAGAATCTAAAAGCTTTAAGTCTTACTATTGAAGGAGACTAAGAGATATTGTCAAAAATTAAGGCATCTCTAGCCTTCCAAATCCCCCACATCACCAAGAAAGGCAGTGTTTTGAGAGGAGGAAATCGTTTACACCAGCTTAATAAATTTTCTCCCAAAGAGGGAAGGATCCAACTGTGAAAAACATGAATCCTATACAAAACTTATGTCCAGGCCTTATGACAGAACATACATTCAACAAAAAGATGATAGATATCCCCCTCCGCACGCCTACAAAGGATACACAAATTTGGACCATTGAAACCCCTTTTGTTAAGGTTATCCCATATCGTAATTCTATTTTCGAAACACAACCAGGAGAAGCACTTAATATTTAAAGGAAAGGACCATTTCCACAACAGATTATACCACCAATAAGGATTAGAAACAAGTGAGGATACAATAATGGCCTCATATGCATTTTTAGCACTAATCTTCCCAGACTATTTATCCCAAGACCAAACCAAGACGTCCTTCACCTCCGTGAGTCTAATTCCCAGGTGCTTGAGGCTTACAATATAACTTGACCATTTAACTGCCAAAGCACCATTTAAACCCAAATTTGAAGCTGAAAACCAGTATGAAGTATCAAGAATATTAACATAAGGATTCCTAATATATATGTGCCATTCTATTAAACCCATATATGATAAGTAGGAGATCAATGCACCCGAGAGTTTGCAAAAATTTCTCCTTCGATGAATGGATCAATCCCCAATACAACTTTGACACCATCACCAATATTCCATGAGAGCCACATGCCTAGCCACTTGAAATATTTCTGTTGTCACGAGAATCTACCCCATGAAATTTTAGTTTCCTACAGCGCACATGCAAAGATGGACCTCAGTTCTCGCTGCCAGAACGCCCGTATTATTTCATGTTCTGCCACCGCAGTTCCCATATTAATGAACCCAAACAACCAATGAACAAAGAACCAAGCTAGTGCACCACAAGTTGGTATGAATTGGAAACAAGCCAATATATAAATCGCTTGTTTCTTTGTTTATTCGCTCTATGTGTATATTTGTCATTACATATAAGTCAAAAGGTAAAAGCTCAAGATTGGAACCATGAAACCGAATTATGAGAAGATCAGTGAGAAGAAATTCAAAACCTTCATTTAGGTCTTGTGTGGGTCTTGTCCATCAGAATTTGCATTTTATTTTCATCATTGCCAACGATTTTGCTTTAAAGACAAGCCAGATTATGCTTTCATGAAGAGGATAGTTCGTGAAGGTTTTCACTTTAACTATGTATTTGATTGAACCATTTTGAAGTGCTAAAGGAGATTGTACGAGGATGGAGAATTAAGCCTCATACATATTAAAATAAAATAGAAGTGCTAGGTGCCAAGTTGCAGTTTTCAGGTGTTTGAAGAAATCGAGTTTGACGATGGAGAACATTAATTTCACTGCAATGGCATTTTTACAGTAGCTTAGTTGTTTTTGTTATTCCCTCAGCCGAAATTTCTTAGTCTTTTGTATTGCACAGATTTGCATATTATTTTGTTGTTATGCAGTTGTACCTGCATTCTAAACGCTCATATCAATTGCCAAATGTTAGAAGCAATGTTTTTAAAAAGTGACAAAGGCCAAGCACTCAAGCTCGAGTGACATACAAGCACCCAAATGCTCCTTAAAGTCGGCACATCAAGAGCATCTAAGGATGGCTCACAGGTGTTCAAGGTTTTATTTAATCAAAGTTCTATGTGTCAAGATCAAATGCCCAAATGAGCATTATCAATGCTAAAATCAACGAATCTCATATTATATTAAAAAATGCCAACTGATCATCATAGCCTTGGGGAGTGTAAGGCGCATAAAAAGTCACAACAATTAGTTGCAGATCCACATTTTCAGCTACAGGATTCCAAGGGAATTAATCAAATGCGAATTAGTGGCAAAGTTTCCAGGAATATAGGCATTAATCCTAGATTTCAAGACAACAACTCTATCTTATTATCTCTAGACTATCAAGTAGTTGGTCAAACTCTTCTAGCAGTAGGTTTCAGAGCATTCAAATATGTTAATCACACATCCCAGTTTTCTAGGGCACCTGGCAGCAATATATAGCAGTTGAGGTGTCAAACAACCTTATTATTTCCAAATTTTATGCATTGATTCGAGATGGATTTACATTTTTAGTCTATGGATAAGATTTAATCCCTTAAAATTTGTAACAACTCCGGGATTGTATTTTCTATTTAGTCTATGGTGTTAAATGTAATAAGAGAGAGTTCCAACCGAGAAGGCTGAGAATGCATTAGGAAGGTTGGAGATCAGACTGCTACTATACCTGCAAGCATGTATTTGATTTCTGGGTTTTTAAAGAGGCTTTGAAGTGATTATGTACAATTGAGCCTGTTTTGTTTTAATTTGAAATGATAAATGTTCTGCTTTATCCATGATTCTTTCCTATACTTGGATTCTTGTGGATGGTTTATATATTTATCAATGATCTGAAACAAATCTTGTCCTTTCCTTATATAAGTTCATTCTCGTGATCTTTTTGCCTTGTTTAGGCTTCTACAGTCACTGTTGAGTAATATGATATATTAACCTAATCTCTCCTTCTTTTACCTTAAACCTAATCATCCTTTAAGTTAAGATTCTCTAGGATTTGGGCCTTAGCAATTAAGGTGCAAACTCTAGTGATAACATCTTCAGGCACCGCTGCCGGGGACGAAAACGAAGATAATCTTCCCTGGGAGAACGACAACGATCAGATCCAACTCTTGATGGTAGATAGGGGCAGGACATCAGTTTGACTGCAATTCTCTACCTGGGGACTCCAACTTCATTACAAATGAATCTATGGGCGACTCCACTAGGTCCATAATGGTGAGTTCAACTGCTAATCTAGTTACTTCATCAATCGAGATAATAGATTTCATGGCAGACCCTGCTTTACTTAAAAAATTCAAAGAATGGATTTATTTTGATGATGATGAATGGAACGAAGATTTATCTTCTTATTTGGACTCTTATAACATCTCTAATGAAGAAGATAATTTTTTTTTTTGAAGAAGTTTCTTAAAACACTCGAGTTAGAATATGAAATTTTGTTGACTCAGAAAAATTCCCAATTTTTTTCTTATGAGATTAACATTTCTAATGGTCAGTATGAAGATATGTGCGAGACCTTGAATAAAGAATTAAATAAGCATACTTGGAAAGTAAAAAGTGGTTTTTCAGATGATTGTGAAAGAATTGCTTTCATGGAAACAGTGAGGTCAGAGCTTATCCAAAGGCAGTTCACTTATCTTGAACAAGAAATAGAGATATCTAATCAAAACATGGTTTCTAATTGTTTTTATGATCCAGTAGCTGCTTATCCGAAGGTTTTTATCAACTCAAGTTATTCATTTTTGTTCAGCTGTAAATATGGGTTTCAGATTCATGATGAGTTGCCTATAAATTCTTCAATCTTTATTCTACTGAAGCATATTCCAGGAGTTCAATTACCAAGTCAGTTTTTAACATGGTTTCATTGGAAATGGAATTACACTTGATCATCCAGAGTTCAGCTGATTAGATTAGCACCTGTTTATAAATAAGCTCAATGTATGAGCAGTTCGGTCTAAGTTGTTTTTAATTTGCAGTGCATGAACTAGTTTCCAGTATGCAGTTGTTTCCAACAGTTTTCTTTAGCTTGTTATGATACGTAGAAGTTCAGATGCTAATAAGATTCCAGCCCAATGGAGCAATTTTCAGTTTGCAGTATATGGTTGTTATTCGGTATGCCAGGAAGATGGATTTGTAATTTGGATGAGTAGGGTACAGTTGACAGGTTTGAAAGGAGGTGATGACTCCAGCCCAATGAAGACACTGGTATAAGCAAAGGATGAAGGAATTGGTCTACGAGTTCTTAGAGCCTCATGGGGAGGACTCTATCCCCATCTAGAGACGATGTTATCACCAGAATCTACCCCATGAAATTTTAGTTTCCAGCAGCGCACATGCAAGGATGGACCTCAGTTCTCGTTGCCAGAATGCCCATATTATTTCATGTTCTGCCACTGCAGTTCCCATATTAATGAACCCAAACAACCAATGAACAAAGAACCAAGCTAGTGCACCACACATTGGTATGAATTGGAAACAAGCCAATATATAAATCACTTGTTTCTTTGTTTATTCGCTCTATGTGTATGTTTGTCATTACATATAAGTCAAAAGGTAAAAGCTCAAGGTTGGAACCATGAAACCGAATTATGAGAAGATCAGTGAGAATAAATTCAAAACCTTCATTGAGGTCTTGTGCGGGTCTTGTCCATCAGAATTTGCATTTTATTTTCATTATTGCCAATGATTTTGCTTTAAAGACAAGCCAGATTATGCTTTCATGAAGAGGATAGTTCGTGAAGGTTTTCAATTTAACTATGTCTTTGATTGAACCATTTTGAAGTGCTAAAGGAGATTGTACGAGGATGGAGAATTAAGCCTCATACATATTAAAATAACGTAGAAGGGCTAGGTGCCAAGTTGCAGTTTTCAGGTGTTTGAAGAAATCGATTTTGACGATGGAGAACATTTATTTCATTGCAATGGCATTTTTACAACAGCTTAGTTGTTTTTGTTATTCCCTCAGCCGAAATTTCTTAGTCTTTTGTATTGCGTAGATTTGCATATTATTTTGTTGTTATGCAGTTGTACTTGCATTCTAAATGCTCATATCAATTGCCAAATGTTAGAAGCAGTGTTTTTAAAAAGTGACAAAGGCTAAGTGCTCGAGCTCGAGTGACATACAAGCACCCAAATGCTCCTTAAAGACGACACATTAAGAGCATCTAAGGATGGCTCACAGGTGTTCAAGGTTTTATTTAATCAAAGTTCCATGTGTCAAGATCAAATGCCCAAATGAGCATTATCATGCTAAAAGCAACGAATCTCATATTATATTCAAAGCTGCCAACCGATCATCACAACCTTGGGGAGTGTAAGGCGCATAACAAGCCACAACAATTAGTTGCAGATCCACATTTTCAGCTACAGGATTCCAAGGGAATTAATCAAATTCCAATTAGTGGCAAAGTTTCCAGGAATATAAGCATTAATCCTAGATTTCAAGGCAACAACTCTATCTTATTATCTCTAGACTATCAAGTAGTTGGTCAAAATCTTCAAGCAGCAGGTGGTAGAGTATTCAAATATGTTAATCACACATCCTAGTTTTCTAGGGCACCTGGCAGCAATATATAGCAGTTGAGGTGTCAGACAACCTTATTATTTCCAGATTTTCTGCATTGATTCGAGATGGATTTACATTTTCAGTCTATGGATAAGATTTAATCCCTTACAATTCGTAACAGCTCCATGATTGTATTTTCTATTTAGTCCATGGTGTTAAATGTAATAAGAGAGAGTTCCAGCCGAGAAGGCTGAGAGTGCGTGAGGAAGGTTGGAGATCAGACTGCTACTATACCTGCAGGCATGCATTTGATTTGGGTTTTTAAAGAGGCTTTGAAGTGATTATGTACGATTGAGCCTGTTTTGTTTTAATTTGAAATGATAAATGTTCTGCTTTATCCATGATTCTTTCCTATACTTGGATTCTTGTGGATGGTTTATATATTTATCAATGATCTAAAACAAAGCTTGTCCTTTCCTTATATAAGTTCATTCTCGTGATCTTTCTGCCTTGTTTATGCTTATACAATCACTGTTGAGTAATCTGATATATTGACATGATCTCTGCTTATTTTACCTTAAACCTAATCATCCTTTAAGTTAAGATTCTCTAGGATTTGGGCCTTAGCAGTCAAGGTGCAAACTCTAGAGATAACAATTTCGAAAAACCTTGCCAAATATTAGAAGCCCGATACATAGAATTATTGTCCTTCCTTGTCCAATCCTCCATTGTGGAATTATTTAAATATTTATCTTTGAAAACTTTGCTCCATAGACTTGTACCAAACATGCCCCTCCAAATACTTTTAAGACTCAAAGCCTAACAGTTTTTGATCCCCCAGCCCCCCCATAGATTTTGGTAAGCAAATTTTCTCCCAATGTACCAAATCAAACTTACCTTTGTCCACCTGTCCGGACCACGAAAAATTCATCATTTTCCTCCTAACATTGTGCAAAATAAAAATGTGAATCCTGACCAAAGACATCCAATACACCAAAATGCTTTCTAGAACAGATTTTACCAGAATTAACCTGCCCCCCAGAGACAACCATTTATAACACTAACAACTAACTTTCTTCTCCACATTTTTAAGCAGCCACAACCAATCCTTAGTATAAAAAAAATTTGGATTTAAAAGGTAATCCAAGTACTTATATCCTTTGCCAATGGACTCCAATTGATAAGGAAAGTAGCAAATTACTTGTTGTAAAACATCATCCTGAACACCATTGTGAAGAAGACTAGATTTTTGAAGGCTCACCTCCATCCCGAAAGCTGTGTAAAATAAATTTACGATTCCTTTATATGTATGCCATTCCTCAACTGATCCTTTCCCAAAAATAATCACATCATTTACAAAAAGTAGGTGGGTGATGTGATATCTAATGGATACCTTTACCCCACAAAATTGTTTTATCTATCTTAGCTTGACCAATCATTCTAATGAGGTCTTCAATCACCAAGAGGAAGAGTAAAGGTAGAGGACACCTCTGTCTGAGCTCTTTGGAACTCTTGAAAAATTTAGTAGGAAAACCATTGACAAGTACATCAAACTTGGGCGCAGTAGAAACACAAGACATAATCCATTCAATAACATCCAAGGGGAGACCAATTTGAAGAAGAACCAACCTTAGGTACACCTAATAAACCTTGTCATAGGTTTTGAGCAGATCCATTTTCATAATCAAAGCATTTAATTTGTTGATTTTGATTGAGTGAAGGCGCTCCTAAGCAACCCCTATTGCATCCAGGATTTGTCTATTTGGTAGGAAGTTGAATTGTTCCTTCGACATACATTTTGCAAGAAAATGATTGATCTCGTTGGAGATTATTTTGGTAATGATATTATACACAATATTACATAATGATATTGGTCTATAGTCATTAAAGGATTCTGGATTTGATCTCTTTGGGATAAGAGCAGTGAAAATGGAATTCTCCAGAAACATACCCTTTCTTCCTAGACTCCTCCACCACTGCCAAAAGGTCTTTGCCAACAATGTCAAAAAATTTAGAGAAAAATTCCATTGTCTAGCCATCAGGGTTTGGACTCTTATCTTTGGCCAATTTCTTCAGTATGGATTCAATCTCCCCCAAGGAGACCTCTTTACCCACATGTCTTCCTTCTTCATCCGTGAAAAATCCGGGGAAATGCTTGATAACCTTTAGCCATGCATCTATCTTTGAATTACCATGATCTTTAAAGATATGCTTGAAATGTTGGACTGCTTCATTCTCCAAATCATCCTGTGAGCAAACCACATTGTCATTGGAGTCCTTCATATCCCATATAGTATTTACATTTCTTCAATGGTTGGCATATTTGTGAAAGAATTTAGAGTTACACTCCCCCAGCTTGATCCATATGGCTCTGCTCCTCAATCTCCATGATTCCATTTCAATTTTCAAATTCTATTTTTCCTAGCTTCCAGCTTAATTAATTCATCCTTTTCTTCCTTTGAGAAACAACCAGAAGTGTTATCAGAGAATAAAAAAGAAATATTTTCTTCTATTTGAAGTAGTTCATGCCTTAGATTTACTTTAGTTTCCTTTTCCCATTTGACAACAATCCATTTAATATTTTTAAGTTTTTACATTAATCCATGCATGGTCGTGTCCTCAGGATCTGACTCAAAATATCTCCAAAAATTCCCTACCAATCTAATAAAAGCCTCGTCTTTTAGCCAAATATGATTGAATTTAAAGGGAAATTTCTGATGCTTAATTTCAACATCCAATTGGAAACATATGGGGATATGAGAAAAAAATACCGAGGTAATTGACTAGGTTCTGAATCTGGGAATGATTTATGCTAAAGCTTCAACAATAAAAAACATGTCTAGTCTTTTTGAGATGGCATACTTCCCTCCCTGACCATTGCGCCAAGTGGGGGCAATAGGAATAGACATCACACCAATAAGATCGTTATCATGAAAGAGATGACTGAAAAAATATGAAAGGGGGTCCAACTTGGGACTTGATCCCCAAACTTCACAAGCATCAAGTGTTAGGTTTAAGTCACCACCCAGGATCAAGTAGGCCAGCTGTAGTATTCCACAATTTTCCAAAAAACTCCAAAACTCCTTCTTATCTAAATAAGGACCATAAAAATTTAAAACATGAATATTTTCATCGAGACCTCGAATCTTTCCCTCTAACATGATTCCTGCACAAGTATTTTAAGGTTTTAGATCAGTCACTAACAGGTTCCAGGTCACGAAAAGACCCCTAGAAAGACCATCAACATCTTAAGCACAACATTCCCACCCAGGAAATAAACGCAGGAAAACCTCATAGGCTTTATCAGCTAAAAACATCAACTCTTGTATCATGACCAAATATGGTTTGATAAGCTCAAAAATCCTCTTTAGGGCATTGAATTTGGGTGTTCCCCCCACCCCCTAATATTAAAGGACATAAAGCTCATTGATCAACTGATCCCGTGGCCTGTAAATCACTAAGGGGCCAAAAAACAGAGGACACTAGAGGGTTTCGAGCAACAACTTTCAATCTAGTAGATAAGGGGACGTAGGGATTTTTAATAGCTCCACCTTCCCTGGGATCTAAAAAAGCCCCAGATGGACCCCCTTTCCTAGACTTCTTCTTACAAAGAGTGACATTCTGAAACCAAATGGAGTTGATTGAAGAAACTCCATCTTTAGATGGCTTATCTAAGTAGACAGATAAATGAATTTTATCCAAATTATCCTTGAAGGGTAAGATAAAAGAATTATGGATTATGCCTGCAGAACATCGAAAGTGGCTAGAACATTGGTCATTCTTTTAATGTGGGTGAAGACCCCCCTTCCAATGATAGGGTTGACTCTACAAATGATGAATGATGAATATTACCCTCCACTCCTTCAACCCCATAACCTTCAATGATGCATGTAGTTTCTAAGTTGACTAATTGATTTCCATAAATTTCTAAGTTGACCCCCAAAGAAGGGGAAGTATCACCCAAACCCTCATTTGACTGATGATGGTTCACCCTCTCAACATTCCCACCCCTATCAAACTGAGTACAATTATCAATAAAAGGCCCATCTTCATCACATAAAGTTCCCACAAATGAATTAAAGAGGCCCGACCGGACTAAAGTATTATCTAAGGGCACATCTTTAGAATCCACTAGATTCCTCTCCCTTAAGGATGAAGGGTGTTTCAAACCCTCATAAGAATCATACCTCAGTACTTCCAATTGATTGGTAACCCCCACACCCGACACAGACTGAGGATTAATACCCAATGGCAACTCCACACCACCACCAGGAGCTAAAAGGTTTTTAGAAATGACACCAGAAGATGAGATAATAGACAAATTCTGGGAAAATTCTATAGCCCTAATAACTTCTAATTCATATAGTGTTAATGAATTGAAAAAGGAGGGTGACAAAAGTTTGAGCTTACTCAAGAATGAATACGTCACCAATGTAGAATGGGTGCCAAATTCTCTGGAATGGAGATTCGCCAAGGAAGAGTGCCCTCCATATAGAGAACCTGCAGAAACCTAAGATTTCAAAGGCCCCACCTGATACGATTCATCACACTCCACATCCCGAGAAAGAACACCCAGACACTTCTTTTTCAGATGCCTAGTCTCCCTGCACAATTGAAATTGGAACAAAATCCGCTTGTAATCAAGTTTTTTAACAAAGGAAACTTCACCCCAATTTATCATCACCTTCGCTGGCAGGCCCTTTGTCACATCAAATTCTATGAGAATCGCAACCATTCTCTTATCCTCCCCATAGAGGATATCCTTTTCCATATGAATGAGCCTACCGATCTGTTTATCCAGATCGTCAAACACAGAGTGCGACCAGAGTTGAAGGGGGGAGCTTGGGAGCAGACACCAGAAATGATGGAGCATGATTGGTTCTTTCAATGGGTTGAAATTCGAGTGCCAATGGCTAAGAACTAGGGGACCGCTCTCGATGATCTAAGGTTTGGCCAGAATGAAGGAGGAGGCTTCCACAGATAAGAAGTGAAAGCAATACCATCCATTGAATAATATGCTAAGCTTCGAGAAATAACCCACAAGGGGATTCTATTGCACTCGAATCTAGTCCATGAATTCAAGCCGATTCAATGAAACATATTCCAAACAACTGACAAGTGATCTCGCTGACAAACTCACCACCCTTTGCATATTCACATCGCGGCCGACAATTTTATGTATATGCTCATCCAATATTTTTAAAGCTTTTTGGGCACACCTTTCCTTTGCCCTTCTTCCATAAATGCACTTGCCTCCACTCCCCTTTACCTCTGTGCTAGAAATGAGAACACCATCACCCTTCATAACGCCCACAGAATTAGTGTTTTTGTCATAATTAACCCTAGTGTTTAAACCGCCAACTACAAGTACCTTCCCATCCTTCGCAGCCGATGGAGAGCCCGAACAGGAAAGGAATAAACACCTAGGGGCCCAATCTTTTGACAAGTAAAACATCTGACCACCAGCATGAGAACCTTTAACTGGACAAGTCTTGTCACCCGACATAACCGGCATGTGAGAGCCACCTATCCCTGAGTCCACATCGGTCACATCCACAACATCTCTAGCACATGACAAAATTTCAAAGGCGCGATGCCGATGTCAAAATTTCGAGTCAATATAGAAGGTATCGCCCGCTAGAGACCCATCCTGGTTGAGGTCTGGCCAAGCCACCAAGTCCTCCACCAACAAAGGCAATAGAGGACATGGATAATCACTCATGATTGTACAGAGGGGAATGACCCTTAAAACCCTAGAAACCCACCCTTCATAAAAAATTCAATCTAGTGAGATAGTATTCGACTCTAAATGCTCAACCATTTCCCACTTTGTTTACATGGTTGGTACTATCTCCATGCGTGCAACCGCACCAGATCCGAACACCGAGGATACTGGAAAATAGGTAAACCCTAGCCAGGGTTTCAGGAGCACCTTGCTAAGATTTCTAAAACCATCATAATATTGATCTTTATCTCATAATGAAATGACCCCTAGTAATTCATTAATGTGATGGGTTAAGGCTCTTCTTTAAAAACTCATTTTATCTTTGTTCTTTCAACTTGTAAATAATTGAAATTATGGAGTAATCTTTACATTTTAAATAAATTTTTAGCTTGATTAGTCCCTTCCTATGGCAGAGACTATATGTTCCACCTCTGTGTATTGGTTACTATAATTATATTCAATTTATAAAGGTTAGATAAAGGTTAACTAATTTTTCATATTTATGTTTAAATTTTATGAAAATTTATTTTATAGTTGTCAAAATATTATTGGACCAGAAGCTATGATAAGACTATTTTTATCATTGACACTAATAAAAAAATAAAATAAACCCTACCTTTGTAAGACATAAATGTTCTTTGGATGGATCAAGTGACCATGTAGCCGTCATCTCAGTGTATGGGTACAGTGAGCATGTCCACCTCCACCACTTGGTTGCTACACTCGAGGAATAGATTCAGAAAATCTAGGTGCAGAGAGGTGCAAAAGCATAGGCAAAGGAAGCAATGAGGAAATGGGTTGGGAACAACGGTCCAACACTAACTAGAGCAGTTTTGTTGGAGTGATGCAACATGCCCTTCTAATTTTGGATGCATTGTTGGTAGAGCTTCATTGGATGTGGAAAGTATTAGTGCCAAAAACACACACAATACTTTGATGTCCTCCCAGGTGTAGGTTCATCTTTGCAACATTTGCTTAAAACTTCTATCATAAAAGTATCATCTCTATGTTGTTGTTGTTGTTGTTGTTGTGATAGCTTGTCGGCATGTCTACAATCCAGAGTGTTAGGAGGAGATGGCTTATGAAGCTAATCAACAAGATCCATCATGCCCTTTATGTATTGCAAGTGAAGAGATGCTCTCAAAGCATCCGCCATCTCTAGTAGAGTAGATATTCAGATCTAAAGATGGCAGTTTAAGGGCTTACAAGTCACAAAGTTAATCATCTATGAGAAATAACATGCCAAGAATTGGTGTTGCAAATGATGATACTGTATATCTTCAATTCTTTTATGGCAATTTTTTTTGTCTTGCAAAAGGAGATTGTCCATTGATAATGTTGTAAAGTTGCCATCAAACAGAATTGGAAATGATTCATTCAACAATCTCTTTTTTGGTGATTACAACTATATCAGAGAAACTTACCAAACCTTTTCCAAATGCAATGGTCCTTGTATACTTAAAAGGAACTTTCAGCTGGTGCTCACAAGTTTCTAACAACTAGTATATTTTTTAGTAGTCTCTGTTGTGGAGAAAATTAAGCATATGTTTTTTATAATGGTTTTAGGCAATTGTTTGTTTGCATTGACGATCCTTTTCATTATTCAGGTACACATTTGGATGTAACTCTATGAGGAGATGAAGCATAGGAGGATTTGGAAATCATCAAGAGTGTGGATGCTACAACGCTTCTCTTAAATCTTCCTAGAGAAAAAGAGAAAGTTAACTGTGTCCATGCATCTCGAAGGTGTTATATTTTTCTATGCCCAATGATTTGAACTTGTTATTGTTTCACATAAACTTGAGACTTTGAAAGTTTGATCCATGAATAAGAATATTTAATGTGTTACTTTAGCTGGTGCATTAAAAATATTTTATTCAATGTGACTCTAAACTTTTGACCTAAATTTGTAGATTGGTTGATTACTTGCAACTCAACTTCCAAGTTATTCATCACTTATAGTTTCCTGAGTGAAATCATAGGTACATATATGCATGTATGGTTTTGGAAAGCTTGAAACAATTTGAGGGAGATCTTTATTTTTTTCTATTCTATGCTCTTGATGAACATCCTTGGTTATCATTACTGATTTATTTTAGCTCCACTTTGTATTTTTTAGTTTTCCTCATAAATGCTTCTCTAAATTGGCATACTGTTCTTTTCTTTTCTTTCACCTTCATTCATTCATTTTATGTTTTATATTACGAGATCGGGAGTAGTTCAAAATTCATCAATTTTTGTCATGTTTTGTTCTAGTTGTAAAATTGGGATTTTTTTTGTTTTTTGTTTTTGTTTTATGAGTAAGGTAAACCCCAAAGCTATGAATCCCAAAAACACATTATTGCAGGCTCTCAACCATATGGACATTGTTCTAAGTGTCTGTGTTTGTTGAAATTTTAACCTAAATCATTTTCACAACAACATCCTATCTCAACCACTAAACCATAGTGTGGATTATTGTCTTTCTTCCTCCTTTAGTTTTGTTATAATTTTAATATTTTATAATTCTTTTGATGTAATGAGTAAGCAAGTTTTTAGTATTTCATAATTATTTTGATGTAACAAGTAAGCAAGTTTTTAGTATTCCATAATTCTTTTGATGTAATGAGTAAGCAAGTGCAACTTCCTTTATTTGCTCCCCCATCTTTAGCACAAACTCCAATCTACATGGTTAATGTGAAATGAATTTCTCTAAGAGAGAATTGGTACCCTATGTGGGAGACTGCATAACAAGCTCTTTTGTGAGAAATCCTAATTGGTGATAGACATGGGATCCTTTTCTTGGCAAAGGAATTCAAAAGTTCAAAGGACTTTGGTGTGTAGACTGGTTTTTGTCTTCTTTATCATTTATATTTGGATTTATCTATCCAGTGTTTGCTTTATGTATTTTTTATTATCTCTGTGACATCTTGCAATTATTTTGGCACCTATTAGTCTGGTTGTACGATTGCAAGATGCCACATTTTTTGGATTTTGCAAGGTCATTCCATAGTTAGGCTTTGATAAAGGTGCCTCGAAAGTTGGAGCAAGGGTTTGGATTAACGCGTGTCCATGTTGGAGTTTGTGTGATGGTTCGGTGTGCTTGTATATTACATGCATTGAATCTATACGTTGATTTCCAAAGTAGCATAATGGATATTTTATTATTCACTGTAATCAAATGATATGACGAGATTTGTACCATAATGGCACTGACAACCTCGACTTTTGTTTCAAAAGTTTGCTTTTTTATGGAAGAAGGTGGGCATGGCATGTTGATGTGGCTAGATGATAGTGCATTCATTGGTTAATGGTTGCAAAGTGGAAAAAGTTAGTAGCTACGAAACCTAGGGTTGGCATGAACGCATGTTGCTGCATTGAATGATCCTGTGCATGGGGTGTTAATACTAACTTTCTTGACTTTTCACTCGGGTTGGAGGTTTGTGTTGTCATTTTTTTTTTATTTTACTAATTTGCACTTGCGCTGCTTGTAACTTGCTCTTGGAGGACTTTTACCACACTGAATATAATTAATAGTCTTCATTCGCTTATGATCGAGATGCCCGGGTTTTTCAAACGACACAATGAATCTGAAAGGAAAGGAGACAACAATCTATGAGATGATATGATGTCAACGATGCACACGTTGTGGTTCTACAAGTAATAATTTTGGAAGGAAGCATTTGCATATCAATGGGGTATTATCGAAGCTTTTAGTGCTCTTTTATCTTTAATGTTGTGTATGTTCTTAGAGATGAGACAATATTTAACAAAAAGAAACGACATATAAGCAACTCTATATTCTTGCTACGTGTTGGTTTGTGTTAAAATTATTTCCAGAAAGGAGCTTCATAGAATTTTAATCTTTCAAAAACTAGAGTAGGTTTTGTTTATGAGAGGGTTGTGTTATGACTTGCACAGGCTACGGTAGACCAATAGAAATTGGTATTCGTTCGAGCGCAACGGGGACCTTAGCTATGAAAATTGATGAACAAACTTTATTTTTACCCTGAAATGAAAATCCATCCCTTAAATATTATTAAATTATGATTCCAACTTTGTTGATCCTTGCACGTGAAGAAGTGCATCCCTTCTACTTTAATTCTCATATTCTGCCTAGAATTCTAAATCCTGTGATCACATCCCTTCCACTTTACTTCTCATATCCTGCCTGTAATTCTAAAGCCTATGATTCTTTTGGTTTGGTACACCATATATTGTTCTTTCATTCATAGCTATCAGGTTTTTAAACAAGGACCTCTGTGACCTGCATTCTATGACTCAGAACTTCAGAGATACATGGAAGCTATGATTTCGATGTTGAGAAAATGAAGCTCAATAAGGAGATCATCATGCCAATAGAATAAATAAGGGCTCTTAGGGTGCTTGGCTAAGGGGCAATTGGAACCGTGTTATGGTTCTAAGAAATGGCTGCGATAATCCCTTAATCACCCTCAAGGTCGCAACCAAATTAGTTGATAAAGGATCATGCCAAGATGCATATTTTAATAGAACGAGAGGTATATAGAGGGAGAGGGACATTCTCTCCTCTTTACAACATCCCTTTCTGACATCTCTCATTGCCCAAGTTGAGACAAACACGATCATGGGTTGGGCCATCGACTTCCAAAGAGGCAATCTTCATCGTCCCAGGCAAATTCATCCAAACAAGATGTTTTTTGAGTCTGCCATTAGGTGATATATATACTCAAATTTCGCCATGATGGTTTTCCCTTGAAATTGGTACTAATGTCTGATTATAGTTGGGATGATGATTTCAGGTTTTATGTGACTGAAGTGATTTTAGCTTTGGAGCACCTGCATGGACAGGGATTGTCTACAGAGAGCTGAAGCTAGAGAACATCCTTGTGCAGACCATCGGGCTTATCATGCTCACCGACTTCTTATCATGCTCACGGACTTCGATCTTTCTACAAGGTTTATGCTTCCTTACAAGCAAACATGTGCAACTTTCTCACATGAAAAAGGGTAATGAAATTCCCCACACCCATTGAGGGTGTGGCTCAGCCTAAGTTATGTGCTTGGAGCCATTCCATCATCTGAAGCTTCTTAAAAGTAGAAGGAATTTTTCCTGTCAGCTGGTTTCCTGCAAGTGTCAAGCACACTAAGCTCGTTAGATTAGAAATCTAATGCAAAATAGTCCCCTCTACACAATTACTACCCAAATCAAGATAACTAAGACTAACGTACAACCCAATATCATAAGGAATTACTCCAGATATCATATTATTGTAGAGATCCAATACCTCCAGCATTTCCAGATATCATATAGTACTTTTAGTGATTGGAAAACACGTTTCACAGTTTAAAATCTGAATTTCTCAGCCAGAACTTGGCAATGATGACCTATGCTTTACATTTCACATGAATTTCTAACTTTTTTCTGATGTTATTATTCCATGCCAAGGCAGATATATACTGAACAATGATACTAGGATAGAGACATTAATTCATCAATATTTTGTCATCTGATTAAATGGAGGTGGTGGCTGTAGAGATGTTCTCAACAAAAACTATGTGTCTGTATTTGGTGAGTATTATTAACATTTTTTGCTTATGGAGTTTCCATTTGTATATAAAACCTGAATATTTCTTTCCTTCCCATTGCAATTGCAATTGATTTTTTCCTTTACTTAGTTCCTATTTCTTTTTTTGCATAGTCCTCCTTGCTATTGTCACAGACTAAACCACATGTGGCTCTTGTTACATAAATGCTTTCATTTAGAAAACTAAAATTATTTTTTTATGAATGGATAATAGCTTCAAACTTATATGTTTTTTTTCCTCTTTCGTTGCCAAAATTTCAAACTTATATGCTTTTTTGTTTGTCTCTTTCACCTTCAAAATTTCATTTGTGATAAGAGGGTCATCAAAATTTTAATATATTATAAGAGGGTAATGGTTTTAAGCATTTCAACATTTGATAGCCTAGAAACTTATACATAGTTTTAGAAGAGAAATGAAAAACTTTATCCTCCTATAATTCCTAGAAAAGATCATAGCCCTAGTGGATTGTATATTGGTCACTTATATATTAAGGAACAAACATCACAGAGAAGTAACCCACACAAATCAAAGAAAAAGATACCAAGATTTATGTTGTAAAACCCTCAAAGAGAAAAAATCCATAGAGCAACAAAAAAAGTTGTATTATTTCTTATGGAGACTTACATCTAGTACAATACTCCCTGGCATATCATCGCTTGTCATCATTGACAAATGACCGTTCATGACCCTTAAATAAATATCCTCGACCAATGGATATGGTTGATAGTTTTATTTTTTCATTATATCTTTTCATTTGGGATACACCTTGGAAGGGGATCTTCAAGTTCACTCAATGGTAGATTATGATCAAACTCTGCATAGGTTACAATAGTATTTGTTTTCTTTATACTTTAGTTCAAAACTCAGTTTTCATTGAGAAGAGAACCTTGGGGTTATTCTTAGGTTTAAATATTTTCAGGCATGCTACTCATACCCACGAATTCAACCAAAAAGTGAATAGGTTGGTTGATCTTGTCCAAGCTTTAGATTTCCTAGAAGGTCTCTTTGGTCTCATTCATAAATTTACAAGTTTTGAGCACGATACCTGGACATGGTCACAAAGTGAACAACTCCTAGTAGAGCAGGGTCAACTATAGATCTTAGTCATGCAAATCATCATTAGTAAGCATCAAACTTTTACTTGTTTAATTTAGGGATTGTTATTCCCATTTTGGATTTACATGATATACTATTCTTATCACTTCATCTAAATTTATTTTCATTCTATTAAAAACGATTTACCATACAAGGACATACATATGTTTTAGAACCCTCCTTAAAGTTGTAGCAAGTTTATATAGTAAAAGGATGTGATATAACATTACGTGACTTGTTTTATAAATAAAATGACCAGGAAGATTAAAGTGTCATTAATGATAGTAATTAGAATGGGTGTTAATTGTTTTATAACCAAGGACTACCAAGCAATTTTAGACGTTCTTTGTTAGACCTGAATTATAGTGAAGACAACAGTATATACCCAACAATTTGTTCAGTCAGTTTCATGACACGAAGCATGGTCAACAACCTTATTATAAAGTCTTTTTGCACAATTATTACATTGAAAACTCTGTTGTCCCATTGTTTTTACATCTTGCTTGTTCTTGGTGGTGGGTACTGATCATTTGATATTGATTTATCCGAACTTTAAACACAAATGTTCAAATCCAAAAAAAAATAGTTCCTAGACACTCATTTTAAAAGATTTGAAGTATAAGCCCAAAAAAGCACAAATAATAAAAGAAGATTACTTTATTCGGACTTTAAGCCATGGACATGGGTTTTGGATGATTGTTGTTTAAGATTTGGTGTCTTTCTTTGAAAAAATAATGTAGGTTTAGTCGAGGATTTTTATTTATTATTTTGTAGAGTACTTTTTATATTTACATGAACACATTTTCAGTCACACCCACAAAGGGTTTTGAATCTAAATCTCTACATTGATACAAGATCGATCAACTCATTGCTTGCTATTACACCACACTCTTGCAAGCTAGTTGAGTTTTTTTTAGGTTTATGGTTCCTCACTTTATTGGAAATTCTTGGGTTTTCTGTTGAAGGGTTGGTCTCTCTCTTTTTTCCACCTTTGTGGCAGGTGTGGTGATGTTGGCGAAGGTGTTGGCTGCTTTCTGGACAGACCCGGGTTTTCAGGAGGCACAGCAACAAACACCCCTTGGCGCACTGGCCCTTTCGGCAATGGGCTGCGCAGCAGCCTGAGGTATCACCCGAAGTGGCTATGGGGGGCTAACGAATCAGGTTTCCTTAACCGGGGTGGTGTGGAATCCACAGTCTTCTCTCTTCCCTTCTTATGCAGTAACTTCTGAATAGAGCGTCTGATTCTTTCACAGGTCCTACAGCGCAACAGCGCTGGAGCTTACTCGCCTTGGCCTAGCTGCGCGGTATCTCCGCACCTGCGCACAAGGCGTTTACCCGCTACGTCCGATACACTATGTAATGTTGCTTGCCTTGCACCGCAGTGCGATAACACACTCCTCAAGCGCGGCGGCGATAGTGTTCTATAGACTCCTTCAAATACTTAACAAGTATAAATTCTAAGGAAGCTTCAAGGACTTACTTTACATACTCATTCATAAAGATAACGAAACATTCATGCAATCATAGATAGCAACACACAGACATGCATTCACGTAAAATATTACCATAACAACAAGACTTATGTGGTTCGCCTCCACGGGGAAATCACGTCCACGAAAATTGTATCTTATATTATCTTGAGATGGGAATTACACAGTTACACTGCGCACACAGCTGTAGCCTTAGATCTTTCTAGGAAACTCCACGCACACAGCTGGGAGCCCTTCTCTTAGATCTATTCTCTTCTTCTACATCAATTACAATGATTCAGACATCGACTTAGACTGTCCGCAAACTCAGACATCAACTTACAATGACCTTCTATCCAATCTATCTCTGACCCATCTAACATCTAACCCTTTTCCCTTTACAATTACACATATATATATAGGTGGCCCTGAGGGTCGCACCTTTACAAAACTGTGGGCCTTTCCCAACAGTGATCCCCAAAAACCCTAACCACTGACGGCTAGGTGTACTTTAGACGCCTCTTGCAGTCGCGTCGCAGTTTCCTGCAGGCTCCGTGATTTTCGGCGCAGATCGCGGGTATGGGCGCTGCTTCATCGTTCTTTTCTCCGTGTCCTTTGTCTTCAATGCTTCGTCCCATTGCTCTTCCTTGGTTCGAGCAACCATAACTTCTGTACTTTGCCTTAAATGAGGGTAGCTGAGCCCTCTATCCCGTCGCTTCCTTAATTTACTGTGGTGGTTGAGCTTTCTACTCGGCCACCTTATTTACTCCTTTCTTTGACTTGTGCGCGCGAGCTCCGCGATTTCTGGTCCGCACTCTACGGTGAGCTCGTCCATCTGGCACCGTACCGTGCACTGTTCACTTCCGTAAAAAATGGTGCTTTTCCTCAAAATTAGCACTTCTCCTTCAAAACTTAGCGCTTTTTCCCCAAAATTGGCAGCTTTACCCTAGCTGCGGCCTATGCTCCAACAGGCCCCTAACACTTACTTGTGGCTCGTCCCCGAGCCACCCGCACTAGCTGGCGGTCGTTTGAGTTGTGCATCTAATTTGGCTTGAGTCGCAGCGAAGTCTTGCTTCCACTGTGCAATAGCGGAGTCCATGTCTTCGACGCACTTCGCAGCTGTCTGCACCATGTCTGCAGTAGCTTCTTCTCCTTCTACAACATCGACCAACTCTTGAGACTCAGCAAATGCTTTGACCTTGGCCTCTGCTTGGGCAGCAAGTTCAACATACTCATCCATAAACGGCTGAATGATGTTGGCAAGAGTAGCATCTTTGTTTCTGAGCCGGTGCAGTTCTTGCTGGACTTTACGGACTTTGCCCATCTTCCTCATTTTGGCCAAGCCTTCCAAGGACTTAGCTTCTTCATTCAGAACAGTTAGGGACTGTTCTGCTGCTTCGACCTGTTCTACAAGAGTAACTTTAGAAGGGAGCTTCTCAAGCTCTGCCTAAGCTTCCATAGCTTGCGTCATTAACTGCTGTGCTTCATCTGGATGGAAGCTATGCGCAGTGCTTCCAGTCGTTCTTGCGTCTCATCTATAGGAGGCGCTGCGACATGAGCTTCCAACTCGGCGATCTGTTTTCTATGGTCCTCAGCCATATCAACTACTTGCTGTTCTAGGGCTTGCGCCCTTCTACCAATGCGTTGCACTTTCTCAACTAACGGTAGGTCTGGTTGAATCTGGCAGGCTGGCAGCTCCTGGGCGATTTATTCAACAGCATTCCTTAACCCAGTATCTTGCGCTTCGTGAAGTTCAAGCTGCGCAGAGATCTCCTTGTAGCCTGCCCTTAGCTCTATTTCCTGCGTCTGCAGTCTTTGATTGGCATGGAATGTAGAGAGCTCCCGAGCTCTCAGCTCAGTAGAAACCTGCTCCTGAACCAAATGGAGAGTTTCCAACGGAATAAGTGACAAATTTATTTCAACAGGGCCAACTGCGCTTACCTGCAGTGCGGCCAAAGGATCCGGGAGTGTCATACTTGCAGGCGGGATATGTATAACAGTGTGCCTGTCAGCAAGTACTTCAACCCATTCGGTGCTTGTAGACGCTTGCGGTGCCTGCGAGATGGATGCTGGCGCATGGGTCTGCGCAACTCGTCCTGCAAGACCTTTCAACTCCACGAGCTGCAGGTCCAGAGCACTTCTGATCTTGGCCTGAGAGGTCCGCAGCTCACGAAATTGCTCCTTCAAATACTGGTCGAACCCCGCGGCAAGGGTCTCAGAGGGATCTCCTGTCGCTTCTGCGGGGTGCGATAGCTTCTGCTTCTTGGGAGGTGGTCTTGACGGACCTTCATCATTCTTCTACGCGGCCTTTTCCTTTCCCTTATCTTTTTCTGGCGCCGCAGGGGGTGGCATCGCGGCAGCGATGTCAGCGGCCTGCTTCCATTCATCTGGCCAAGACTTCATAGTGTCTTCCACATCCTGAGTAGTCATTCGGTAGAGCCCTACGGCCCATTCTTTCAACTGAATTCCGCGAGGGCGGAAATAGATTTCATGCAAGTTGGCAGAAAAGACCAACTTCGCTCCATAAATTTCTGCCGTCTCCTCAGTAAGCCTCGGCATCTGCAGGATGGTATCCCTGAGGAGATTGTAGTACTCAAAGAATACGACGCGGTTCATCTTGCGCTTCACGGGATTATTAGAATCCCAGAGGTTAACATAACGCATCCCTGTAACCTCTCCTGAACGGTGCGGAAGAAACTGAGTGTTGGGCGGTTCCTTCCACCCGACAAAAGCACACAAGATCATGAGCCAAGAAAAATGGAACAGCTGATTGGCGGTGTCCTGAACGTTGCAGCAGTCGTCCAAGAATGTATTCAGGAGGAAGAGAGACCAGTTATACTGCTCTCCTTCCGCAGTTGCGACTGCGAGCTCTACAATAGCTCCAGGGACTTCTTTCGGTCGGCACTTTGTTAAAAGTCTGCCTGCGAGCAGACTACCTGTGAATCTGAGTGCTTCATCTTCAACTATAGTGAGGTCATAGGCCCGAACTCCTCGAGACAATTTGTATTTCTGCACCACCTGTGCAGCGAGCTTTCGGTCCCTGTCCTTACCAACAAAATGGACATTGGGGTCCTTACCAACCTTAGATAGGCCGATAATTCGATGAATCAGGTCCACATTCAAATCAATTGGCCTCCCTAGCCAAAGATAACCACCATGAACACAGGATAACAGGACCTTAACAACCGCATTAACTTCATTGCTACGCCCGAAGTGCGGTAGCTTCAACAAGTTCAACAAGTTCAACAATCCAGGCCTCTCCAGATATACTGCAAATTGCTACGGGACGAATTCGTCAACTTTCTTAGCAGCGTTATGGACCACTGTCAGATAGTGAT
The DNA here is from genome assembly GCA_027924585.1 of Larix kaempferi. Lineage (NCBI taxonomy): Eukaryota > Viridiplantae > Streptophyta > Pinopsida > Pinales > Pinaceae > Larix > Larix kaempferi. Next base: position 21,529,090 of record BSBM01000458.1, on the reverse strand, counting down.
CCGGCGTGAACTGTGGATACGTTCTATAATCTCCCAAATTATAGTCGAAAAACTTAACAAGCGGAAGATGTCCGAGAAGGGATCCTTCTTCGTGCACGATTTCCGCCATTGGTGGCAACGGAATCGGATACTTAGCATTCTTGGGAATATGCACCTCGGGTGCATCATCTGGCCGCGGAGGAATGTAGTTAACCATAGTGGCCAAGGGCTCTGGAACGGGTTCCTCCGGCTGGTGTGGTTGAGACACCCTTATGCCCGGAGACTGTCTGGGTTCAGGAAGCTCGACAATCTTGATCGGGGTACCCATACCGAAATCTAAACCTCTGCATCTAAACTGACAAACAAATTCTTCAGTTGACAGGTTCTCCATCATGAACTTACAGACACGACTTAACACTGATCAGAGAAGGGCGGAACAGCGTAGGATACGAACTCTGAAAACACAGGGAGCAATCTGCACGACACGGCTCTGAAAACAATGACTTAGACTCAAACAAGACAACTACAGAACGCACTAGCAAGGAAAAGTAACCCAAACATATACGAATGAGGGGTATTTATAGCTAAAGGCGGTAGTAGATGCGGACAAGTGGGATAATAACCGTAGGCGCCTATGCATATGAGTTGACAACCCCCCTACCCCCGCGCCTCTGTGGTGCATTAAATGTGATGGACGGGTTCTGACAGCCTTTCGGGAGATAAGCTAAGACGTTCGGCTCCTTTATTAAATGCGGATCTTCGGGAATTCAAGCCAAATCTGTCAGATCAAATACAATTAAATGGCGGTCTCATCTTTCATTTAAGACTCAGACGCGGCTATAGAACTTTCGTAATTCAAATTTTCAAATTTTTGGCGGGTTACTTCAGCATGGGTAACTGTGCATATAGAGGGGTCCACAGCAAGGACTCCGTGAGAGCAAACACAATTAGACAACAGGGAACTCCGCAAGAGCGAAGGTTCAACAACCTAGGGGAACTACGTAAGAGCGACAACAGGCTCACTCAGAACAGACTTTATTTACTGTGCAAATGATTCGAGGAACTACACGGGAAGCCAGAGACTGAAACATGTCTCACGACTTCCGTGTAGACTGATAAGTGCGATGCCTCTTTCAACTACATTGGACATCTGCACTACTTTAGCAACTGATTAGGTCGACAGGGCGGAGTGGCCGTCGCGGTAAAGCTTGAGCCGACTCCCGTTGATCATTTGGGCAGCAATTCTCCGTTAAGCTTCACAAGCTGAACTGCTCCACCTTCGGTTATCTTTATTACTTGAAAAGGGCCTAACCAATGTACACAAAAGTTGCCTGGAAACTTGATGAATTTACTATCATAGAGGAGTACCAAGTTTCCTTCTTGAAAGACTTTATTCTTAATATGCCTGTCATGCCAAGCCTTCTGTCTCGCCTTCTGCACTTGTTGATGGAATCCAGCTAAAAGCCTGTCTTCTTCTAAGGCAACCAATTGTGACAGCCTTTCACTCATAGTATCAGTATCTGCCATTTCTGTAATTTGAGCAATTCTGAGACTGGGAACAATGTATTCCATGGGCATAACTGCTTCTTTTCCATATACCAAACTGAAAGGTGTGTGACCTGTTAGTTTCTTGCATGTGGTTCTGTAAGCCCATAACACAGCTGTGACTCTAAGGTCCCAATCATCTCTTTGTTGGTTACAGACCTTGGTCAGGGCATTCTCCAGAATCTTATTGAATGCCTCCACCGTACCATTCGCTTGAGGGTGGTAGGGTGTACTCTTGTGGTGACTAATGTGGAATTCTTCAGTAAGGGCCTCTATAGTCTCGTTCAGGAAATGTGTGCCCTGATCACTCATTAGAATTAGTGGACATCCAAATCTAGTGACAATATTCTCAAAAATGAACTGCGCGGCAGTGGCAGTGTCGCAGTTCCTAACTGGCTTCGCCTCAACCCATCTGGTGAGGTATTCAGTAGCTGTGATGATGTATCTTGCGCCGGTTCTCTTTCCTGGTGGGTTGATAGGTCCCACAAAATCAATGGCCCACTTATCAAAAGCACGCACTGCTATCTGGGGTCTTAGCGGCATTTCATCTCTTCTTGAAGGTTTTCCTGTTCGCTGGCACACATCGCAACACTTGCAGAATTCCTTAGTATCCTTGTGCAATGTTGGCCACCAAAGACCTGCGGTTAAGATCTTCTGCGCAGTCGGCTTTCCTGCGAAATGGCCTCCTTCGGTTCCTGAGTGCGCTTCTGCGATTATGGAGTTCTTCTCATGTGGTAAAATGCATCTGCGCAAAACTTCATCAGGGCCCAACTTATAGAGCTGGCCTGCTATCAAAGTGAAGTCTGCGGCTTTGACAACAAGTTGTTTCTTCTGCTGTATTGTGAACTCAACTGGCGCTTGCCCTGTAGTGAGAAACTCAAGAATATCGGAATAATATTCATCTGCTGCTTGAATAGAGAATAGCTGCGCATCAGGCAGATTGTCCTCCAAATTCGTAGGTTCCTCCCCTGACTCTATCCTAGATAAATGGTCAGGTCCTGCATTCAATCTACCTGGCTTCACAATAATCTCAAAATCATACTCCTGGAAGAGGAGTAGCCATCTGCAAATTCTTCCCCCTAACACTGGCTTATTGACCAAGTACTTCAAAGCAGAATGGTCAGTATACATTTTAAAATGAGCACCCAATAGATAGTGTCTGAACTTCTGTAAGGCATACACCATAGCTAGTCCTTCTCTTTCTGTAGTGGTGTAGTTCTTCTCGGCTGTAGACAACTTTCTGCTAGAGTAAGCAATGGGATGGTCAATACCTCCTTCTCCCGGTTGTGTCAGTACAATACCCAATGTTATGGAAGAAGCATCTACATGAACATGAAAGAGTTTTCTCTAGTCTGGGAAAACGAGAATAGGTGCTGTGATCATCTTTTCTTTAAGTGTGTCCAAGCTCTGTTGGCATTCTTCTGTCCATTGGAATTTCGAATCCTTTTTCAGCAGTCTTTCCATAGGCGCAGTGATCTTTGCATAACCTTTGATGAATTTCCTGTAGTATCCTGTGTGTCCCAAGGTAGTGCGCAATTGCTTGACTGAATTGGGCGCAGGCAAGTTATCAATGATGGCAACCTTCGCAGGATCCATCATGAGTCCTTGTCTGCACACAATGTGACCCAACAAGATACCAAAAGGAGCACAGAAGATACATTTTTTCAAGTTCAGGGAGATCTGATACTGTCTACATTTTTCTAACATCATCCTTAGATTCCCTATATGGTTCTTTAGTAAACCGAACACAGTCCAGTCATCAAAATAGACTTCTAGAAACTTATGGATAAACTCTTTAAAAACAGCAGCAACAACGACTCTAGAGAAGATAGCAAGAGCATTTTTAAGACCAAAGGGCATTACCGTATACTGGAATGAGCCCCATTCAGTCGCAAAAGTGGTCTTATGGCGGTCTTCTGGATGAATTCTGATCTGATGGTATCCTGAAAAGCCATCAGTGAAGGAGTAAGCCTCTTGTCCTCCAACATTATCAAGCACTTCGTCTGTAAAGGGCGTAGGAAATGGATCATGTGCTGATTCGTCGTTGAGCTTGCGCAGGTCCACGCAGATTCTTATTTCACCTTTTTCCTTTTTCTCTTGTACCACCATCGGACTAATCCAGTCACTTTCCTCTACTGGTTCAATGATACCAGCTGTGAGCATCTTATCAATTTCTTCTCTGACCTTTTCTTTATATCGCGGGTTCAACCTGTACGGGCGCTGTTTTACTAGCTTAGCATCCGCTTTCAAAGGTATGCGCATAACTCCTAAATCTCCTAGGATGCCTTTCATTTCTGTAAACTTGGTAGGAAAGATGTCCTGGTACTCATGCAGTAAATCTGCAATGTGGTCAACAGTTTCATCATCCCAATAATCTCCTATAGAGGCAACCTTGGGTTCGGCTTCTGTACCAATGTTAATTTTCTTGAGCTTGATGTGTTCTGTAATAGCAGGGATATCAAGCTGAGGGCCTTTGACTTTGCGCGTCCCTTCTGACTCTGGAATATTGATGTTGCGAGGATCATCATCCTCTTCTCCAGCGACGAAATTATAGCATTCCAGGGCATGTTCCATCTGGACAGCCCAGTCTGGTTGAGAATACTCTGGTAATGGACATTGCTCAAATACCTTCTTTTTAATACACTTTAAAGCCTGATCAATGCTTGGATGTTCTGACTCAAAGCTGAAAGTGAGCTGAAAACTTTCGATCATGACCATTGCTGAATACATGCTTCAACATGTGACCTGGGGTCACTCTATCCATCATATTTGCGCAAAACTCCTGCTGTAGTCTCTTGAAATCTGCGCAGTATCAACCTGTGACAGTCTTGCCATGTGTCGATATTTCCTTTATGCGCACCCCACCATCTTGCGGGTGTAGCGCGCAGTGCTACATCCAATGCTTGTATGCACTGCTCATCTGGGATTTCTTGTTCATATGCATGTATGAATTCACTTATTTCAGTTAAAACATCAAAGATTGGGGTGTTACTCAATTCTGTGCCAATCCATCGAATGGATTTAGTCATCATGGCGCATCGCCTTGCAGAAACTTCATGTAAGCGATTCTGCCAGTTTTCCAATCCTGCTTCCGAATCTGATGCGCAGGAGCTATCGCATCGCCAGCTGATATGGCCGTCCGCTGTGGGATTGACATAATCATTATGACTAGCAGTCATCTGGTACAAACTTTCCATGTGGCACACTTCTTCTTCTGCTCGAATGGGTTCAATATACCATGGTCCTTGAAGGGGATCAAGCGGTGCAATGACCTTGATCTGCTCATCCTCAAAGGTCATCTGCCTTTTCTTCAAATTAATGACAGCCAAATTATCAAATGCCCAGTCTATGCCTAAAAGTGTTGGGTAAGGTCTACTGTCATCCAGAATTTTGATTACTTCGAAGTCTGCAGAACTTCTTACTCCCTCAATGTCAATGGGTACATTGGGTAATCTGCCCAATGGAGAAACTCGTTGCTGATTTGCAAGTCTTAGCTGGATAGGAGATCTGGTAAGCTGAGGGCTACCCATCTGTTCCCATGTCTGCATAGTGAGAACATTGACTTCTGAGCCTAAATCCAAAATGACTTCGTCCATTTCAAATGCTCCAATCTGCGCTGTGAGTCTCATCTCTCTTCCAGTTCTACTATGACTCCCAATCTAATGAACAACACGCTGCGGTGTATTCATCGAAGCAGATTGTTGACACTGATCCAACAGGTGTTGGAGCTCCATAGTTGCTTTTTCATTGCGCAACAACTTTAAGCAGTTCCTCAGGAAAGCATGAACACTGCCTAGTGCATCCTCCTCATCAGGCCTTCTGGATGTAGTGGCCTGCTCTCGCACTCGGTTCTCTTGACGTGGCACATGCGGTCTGATATCATTATGAGGAATTGCGACAGAACTTGAAGCTCGCGGATCTGAGAAATACTCCTGAGCTTGCTTGAATGCTTCTTTTTGCTTCTGTAGGTCAAGCGGGGCTGGTTTAATATTAGCGCGGCGCACCCATTGCGTCGCTGGCTTTCCAGTTCCCAACTCTGGCGCACCAGTAGTTGCTCCACTGCGCGTGACTATATTAACTGTGGGATCTGGTTCTCTTTTCTCTGCTCCAATCAACTGGATATTCTGGTTAACCTGTGGCTTCTTTTCTTGCATCTTGGCCATCAACTGAGGGCATTCTTCAATGACATGATCATAAGATTTACAGTATCTACAGAGGGTTGTAGGATTTTGGCAATCCCTTGCATAATGGCCTTGAGCTCCGCAATTATAACAAGTGATCTGTCCTCTTCCTCGACCAAAACTTGCTGCGCGTCCACGGCCCCTGTAATTTCCTCCTCTGCCTTCCCGAGCTTGGTCATACTGCGGCTCTGCTGTGGGTCCTTGTGGTTCTGACTGTACTCTATAAACATCATGTTTTCTTTCTATCATAAGGTCATATGCTCTACAATTGTTCTCATCATGGCCTACTGATTTACAGAAATTGCAATATAGATTCTTTGGAGTTTGTACATATTTCTGTAACAAGTGACACTCTTGTGGTCTGTGGCCTTTAGTTCTACAGATTTCACACCAAGGCCCTTGTGCTTGTGGTAAAGGATTAGGTGCTCCAGTTGCAATATAATCTATGAAGACAGGACAATGGTCCTTTGAATGTCCTTGTGCTCTACACTTTGTACACCAAATTTCTTCTTTAACATCCTTTCCTTTCTTAATATCATGCACTTGCAAAGTTAGGTTTGCTATTTGGTTCTGCAACTGCGCAACATCGTTGCTTGTTCCAGCAATTGGTGAAGCTTCTAGTTTCATAGCCATCTCTAGAGCTTGTTCTTGTGTAGTGAGATTCTGTTGCATAAGAGGAAGTCTAATGTGAGGAAGCAGCGCAACAATGAACCATTCCTTGTGCTGCTGCGGTGCAAACTCAAAGCTTACTTGATCTATCAAGGCTTTGAACTTCTGGTCAAAGTCCCATACTGACTCTGTAGGTAACTGTTTTATGTCTTTGAGTTCTGTTATACACTGTGATTCTGATTTAGGTTTCTTGAATTCTTTAATCATAGCATTTCTTACATCAGCAAGCGTCCTATTCTGTGTGCTGTTGAGTATTTCATAAACCAGGTTAAGGCTCTCTCTCTTAGTGTGGTTGCTAACTGAACCAGTTTAACAGCAGCATCATTAATTTGATTAATCGTCCAGATGGCTTCACATAGAAACCAGTGCTGCTCAGGGTCTTCTAGCCCTGTTCCTCTAAAAGTTGGTAGCTTCATGTCATCACCCATCCTTCTTGCGCTAGGTTGACGTGGAGGTGCTGTGGCACTGCCTCCGGGATGGTTAAACAAAGGTGGGGCTGAGGTACTAGAAGTACCGTGCGGGCTACTAGAGGATGTTGCTACGGGGTTATGCTGAGCCCCGTCTGGCTTTTGCGGTGTAAAAGGGTGATAAGGGATATGCACACTCCCTTGTCTCTCTATATGGCTCGCTCTACAGGCTCGACTATCTTCTGGGCTAGACTCAAAAGAATGCTGGTCAAGGCCTACTTTATACCGTTTTCCACTACGAGTACAACCAATAGCTTCAAAATCACTATCAGAATCTGCGGACATTACTTGTCTATGCTATTCATCGGAAGCTATGCATAGTTTTCCTTTTTCATATAAGAGCATTTTAATCGACAGGTTCAGAGAATTTAAGAACTTACCCCTGTATGCTTTGAAGAAGCTCCTCTCAGCCTCGCTGAAGCTCTTTCTCGTATCTACTGCAAACTCGGTGATGAAGCCTTCCAGCAGACTGTTCAACCAAAAGTCTACTGCACGGGACACAGGATTGTCTACCCGCTTCACAATGCTAACTAGCTCAGGCGTCCAAACGATAGGTCGATCAACATGCACAGTGGGTTGAGTACCTGCTAGCTTGGATACCCACCCATGCAACTCAAGTGCAAATGTTACAAAGAAGATTTCGTGAAGGTCAATATAAATATGCTTCTGCAACCAATCCTCTGCCTGAAGCCTAGGGCTTCTATTTTCACGTTCAACGAACTCTCTCGCCTTTGAATCAAACCACTCTTGAATTTCTTTAGTTGTAGGATTCCAGCACCACATTGCCTTCAAAATGGTAGGGTTAAAGCCGGCGGCGGAACCATTTGTTGGCTTAACAAGTCTCAAGGCAGCGGAACCATTTGTTGGCTTAACAAGTCTCAAGGCAACGGAACCATTTGTTGGCTTAACAAGTCTCAAGGCAACGAAACCATTTGTTGGATTAACAAGTCTCAAGGAAACGGAACCATTTGTTGGCTGCTTTCTGGACAGACCCGGGTTTTCAGGAGGCGCAGCAACAAACACCCCTTGGCGCACTGGCCCTTTCGGCAACGGGCTACGCAGCAGCCCGAGGTCTCACCCGAAGTGGCTATGGGGGGCTAAGGAATCAGTTTTCCTTAACCGGGGTGGTGTGGAATCCACAGTCTTCTCTCTTCCCTTCTTACGCAGTAACTTCTGAACAGAGCGTCTGATTCTTTCACAGGTCCTACAACGCAACAACGCTGGAGCTTACTCGCCTTGGCCTAGATGCGCGGTATCTCCGCACCTGCGCACAAGGCGTTTACCCACTACGTCCGATACACTATGTAATGTTTCTTGCCTTGCACCGCAGCGCGATAACACACTCCTCAAGCGCGGCGGCGATAGTGTTCTACAGACTCCTTCAAATACTTAACAAGTATAACTTCTAAGGAAGCTTCAAGGACTTACTTTACATACTCATTCATAAAGATAATGAAACATTCATGCAATCAAAGATAGCAACACATAGACATGCATTCACGTAAAATATTACCATAACAACAAGACTTATGTGGTTCGCCTCCACGGGGAAATCACGTCCACGGAAATTGTATCTTATATTATCTTGAGATGGGAATTACACAGTTATGCTGCGCACACAGCTGCAGCCTTAGATCTTTCTGGGAAACTCCACGCACACAGCTGGGAGCCCTTCTCTTAGATCTATTCTCTTCTTCTACAACGATTACAATGATTCAGACATCGACTTAGACTGTCTGCAAACTCAGACATCAACTTACAATGACCTTCTAGCCAATCTATCTCTGACCCATCTAACATCTAACCCTTTTCCCTTTAAAATTACACATATATATAGGTGGCCCTGAGGGTCGCACCTTTACAAAACTGTGGGCCTTTCCCAACAGTGATCCCCAAAAACCCTAACCACTGACGGCTAGGTGTACTTTAGACGCCTCTTGCAGTCACGTCGCAGTTTCCTGTAGGCTCCGTGATTTTCGGCACAGATCACGGGTATGGGCGCCGCTTCATCGTTCTTTGCTCCGTGTCCTTTGTCTTCAATGCTTCGTCCCGTTGCTCTTCCTTGGTCCGAGCAACCATAACTTCTGTACTTTGCCTTAAATGAGGGTAGCTGAGCCCTCTATCCCGTCGCTTCCTTCATTTACTGTGGTGGTTGAGCTTTCTACTCGGTCACCTTATTTACTCCTTTCTTTGACTTGTGCGCGCGAGCTCCGCGATTTTCGGTCCGCACTCTGCGGTGAGCTCGTCCATCTGGCACCGTACCGCGCACTGTTCACTTCCGTAAAAAATGGTGCTTTTCCTCAAAATTAGCACTTCTCCTTCAAAACTTAGTGCTTTTTCCCCAAAATTGGCAGCTTTACCCTAGCTGCGGCCTACGCTCCAACAGAAGGCATGGTTGGTTTACATGTTATGAGTTTAGGATGGCTTCTATTTGACGGGATTTGAATTTAAGATGGGGCTTGGTCGATAGGTCACCGGTTGAAGGTTTCCTCTTTGGAAAAGTGATATGATCTCTAGTTGTTTATTGTTATGTTTGTGTTTATGCCTTTAGATTTATGGGGATTTTGATTCAGAATTCTTGTGTTTGGAATTTTGAAAATTTTGCATTGATAATAAGGTTTGCATTTGGTATAGTTTTGATTTTTATAGAATCCATAAGGATTTTGGTTAATTGGTTCTCAATCTAAATTTGTAGTTTTACCATTTTTTTTGAAAGCCTATCTGGATATGGTGCTCCATACCTCTAGTTGTTAACTATTAATTCTAGATATTAATGGGATTTTGGTTCATAATTCTTGGGTTTGGGTTTTGAACAGTTTGCATTGGGACTGAGGTTTGCATTTCTTATAAGTTTTAAATTTTTTAGGGTATGGGGGACATGTATTGATTATAGCTAATAGATGTTCAATCTAAAGTTGTATGTGTTCACATGTCATTGGCAAATGTTTCCTTTTTACTCTTTGGAAAAGCGAGATGTTCTCTTGTTGTTAACTATTAGGTCAAGGTTTATTTGTATTTATGGGGATATTGGTTCAGAGTTCATGGGTTTGGGGTCTTCATAATTTTGCATTGGAGCTAAGGTTTGCATTTCTTATAAAAAAATATTTTTGGAATCTGTATGGATTTTGGTTGATAGATGTTCAATCTAAAGTTGTGGGGTTGATATATATATATATATATATATATTTTAATTTTATTATTTATTTATTTATTTATTTTTTTCTTTCTGAAATCTTGTATGGACATCATTGAGCATAGCTTGGATTTTTTCTATAAGTATTTTCTCTCTATTTTTGTTTATTTTGTCCGGTGGGGGGGTGTTGATTGTGGAGAAAATTTCACATTGATCTACATTGCTAATCAATACCAAATCTCATAATCAGAGTGGCTGGAATATGGAAAACTGCAGAGAATTGTTCTGGTGATTATGAGCAAAGCCTCATCGGAGGTACTTGAAATATGGAACTTCAATGTTGTGACAGACAGCGAGGTTTTTCAAAAAGGTTTTGTTTCTATCATTATAGTGTCTATTGTTAAAGTTACAACATCATGAGTCATTTTCCAAGTCAATCTTGCGTGCCAAGATTGAGGCTTGTGTGTCGAGGTAGTTCCTTATAGGAGCCTGAGTTGGACTCAAGAAACTTGGATAAGAATCTTGAGTTGGACTCAAGAATTAATAAGCCTCATGTGTGGAGGTAAGTGCTTTGTATGTCAAAGTGATGGTGTTGTATAGTCTTGTTTGTCAAGACTAAGGTCTTGTGTGTCAAGACGGATCCTCATGTGTTGAGGTGGTGCCTCATGTGTTGAGGTAATGCTTTGCATGTCGAAGCATGAATGGTGTGTGATGTACTACTAACCATGGTTGAGCTATTAAGTATCCTCTAGAGACTATCCACCTCTAGAGTGAATTACTTTAGCATATGATCACTTGGAACGATAATAGAGCAAGATGATCACATCATTGGGAAAATCTCCTTAGTATATTTGATATGATAGATAAATTAAAGTTGGCACATGTGGACCATGCATACAAGAAAAGAGATACAGATAAGATGTGATAAGATAAGAGAGAACTCAATTTGATAACTTCAGTGATGTTATCAAGAAGGAATTCAGTTAAAAGAGTTTACTAAGTGTTAATAAAGAAGATCTAGTTAATTAAAGTGTTTTGCATGTCAACACTTGAGTTAAACTAAAGGACAACACTTAAGTTGAACTAAAAGACATCACTTGAGTTATGATACTTGAGTTGTGACACTTGAGTTACAACACTTAAGTTACGACGCTTGAGTTAGCCACCTAACTAAGTGACCTAGCATCCAGATGAAGGGCGAGTTTATCCTGAAGTCAAAAGATAAAAATAGAAGCCAAAGCATGACAAGTATGGTATATATATGTTATGCAGTATTGATGAATTCAATGTGAGAGTGAATTCTCTTCTCTCTTGAAGGAAATTCACTTTATTTGTGCATGTGACCAAAATCAAGGAATTGGTTTTGTGTAGGATATCATTCCGAGGTCTATTCTTCTATCTTCTCTCTTGCTCTGTGATTGCACCAGGGGTGCTTAGTATTTCTCTCCAATAATGCACCAAGGGTGCTTGATGTAAATCTGCTCATTGCAAAGACATTCTATGCTATCTATCCATATTCTAAGGAAGATTTTGCTGGGGTTTTCTCCCTCAAGTACTAGAGGGTTTCCCCAGGGTAAATACCGTGTCTCATGTGAATGCTTATGCTTTTGATTATTCATTGATTTCAAGTACTACTATAATTACGCATTAAGATAAAAAATTAACATATATGATAATTCTTCACGTGGCAACCTTAATGACACCTTCAAGTACAATTTGGTTTCATTGAATATGCTTTTATTATTACAGTATCAATCCTAAAGTGTAGAAAAGGACACAAGAATACTCAGAGTATTGTGTAATGTTTATCCTTGTTTCCATTGTACAATGCATCAAGAGAGAAGAGTGATAAAGAAATCGTGATAGAGATTTAGGCAATCATGCACCAAATTGAATCTAGTATCACTTATCTCCCATGCTTTGATGAGCCATGTAAGTAAACATATTGTCAATATTGGGCTTGATTCACCCAATTATTGATGTTTTCATTATGTGATATGGATTCACAAAGTTGATTCTAATAAAAAGGTAAAATAACTTAGATTAGTGATCCTGATTAAGCTATTAAAACTTAAAAGCATTTTGTTTCCCTAGTTCTTTCCATTGCAAAGAAGGGGGGAAATTACAACCAATTGTCATCTTGACCAATATTGTAAAAGAGCGGGATAATGTAGTTTGACTTGAAGTTGATTGAACTATTACCATCGTAACGAGAATCTCTCAGGGGACTATTAAATGAAGCCCATTTTGTTATGATGATAATTTTCTTTGATGTAGGCATATTCGATGCACTCGCATACATAGATAGAGACTTATTAGGCCAATAACATGGCTACATAGTGATGCCAAATTGATTAAGAATCCTCAAGTTGTGAAGAAACATTCCTTTGATGCCCAGGTAAATTCCTTAACCTCTCATGTTTTGGAAGTTATTTGAGGCAGCCGAATCTTGAAATTTGATTTGATATGGGAGAACACACTTTTGACAAGATTGTGAAATGTGAATAATTATGATTATGAATATTCATTGCAATGCTGTAGATTCATAAAATTGATACAATAGTTTCCTACAAAACAGATGACATGGATGAACAGCAGTAATTGTGTTGTGGATGCTTGATTATAATTTTTTAGAGATTTCTCTTTTTTAGAAGGAATGGGATTTTGGTTGTAGACATATACTTTTTGTTGACTTGTTTCAATAGGGACTTTGAGATAGCAAGTGATTACTGTAGATTGTCCCGGATCATAGGGGGATCTAAAAGTAGCTAGATTTTATGATTTGAGATGCAAATGAAGATGCTGCAAAGAAAAAACTTGAAGATGCTTCAAAGAAGATGGATGGCTTGGGCATAGAAAATTTGGGACATTTCAACAGGGCACTGTGTGCAAAGAGTTTGTGGAGGTGTATATTTGATAAAGGTATTTGGGGGAATACTATAAGAGCAAAATATCTGAATACTTTCTCGCTGAGTCTGTGGTTCTGGAATCACGTTAAAACGAGTAATAATTCTTCGTTTATTTGGAAAAGCCTTTTAAAACCCTTTCCTGTTATCAACCATGCTCTTTGTTGGAAGGTCAATCGCGACACTTAGGTTTTTTTGGGAATTGATACCTTCATTAGATTATAATTTTTTTTTCTCTGTCAGCAAGTTTGATAAATGAATTGCATGGTAAAAATATTTTGGTCTTGGATCAAATTCCTAGGGAGAAAGGATCTTAGGGATCATATTGTCTTTTCTTCTAGTGATATTAATCTGACAGGGGTTCTAGCAATGCAATGGGACATGTATATTATGTATATGAACGGTGCGGGTATAGTCTTGAATGATACTGAAGATAGATTGGTGCGGAGCAAAAATATTAAAGGTGGCGTGGTTAGTGCAAAATTGGCATATGATTTTCTATTGAATGAATCATTGGAGGATTCAACAAAATGGCGGGCTAAAGAAATATGGCAATGGAATCTCCCATTAAAAATCAAAATTTTTACTTGGCTCTGTCTTGATAATAAATTTTTTATCATGGGACAATCTGCAGCGTAGAGGATTCTCGGGGCCGGGTATTTTCCTTCTATGTAAGCAAGATTCAGAGATTGTTAACCATTTGTTTAATAGCTGTTCATTTACAAAATTGGTTTGGTTTGGCCTCAAATACATGTTTCCTTTGAAAGAATTTTGGAGCAGCTTTAGTTTGGAAGAAAACCTGATAAGATGGAGAAGGAGCCCTGTTAAGCTAAAGGAATTTCCTCTTTTTTCCATTTGGGAAATATGGAAAATCAGGAACATAGTCATTTTTCAAGATATTTCCCCTTCTGCTATGTTGGTTAGCTCAAAAATTATGGTGTCATTCTTTGAATTTTGTAAGGAGTCATATGTCAAATATGCCAGAAGATTTATCATCCCGAATTTCGATGAATTTCGTCCCATTGGATATTTTGATGGAGATGAAAAAGATAAAATTTTCAGAGCTAGTATGTTGATTCAGGTAAATTAGTTTCATAAGATTAAGCTTTTGATGGGAGGAGGTTTTTGTACTAATGCTAGAGATGAACTGCTTGCTCTTTGGGATCTCCTATGGATTTCCTGTAGACATGGATTCCTAGACATTCAGATTGTAGGAGATTATAAGGTGGTTATTGATTGGATAAATGGAGTTTGGGATATGCAGTCTCTTCACTTAGATCATTGGATGGATAAAATTAAGGACATTATTCATAGTTTTGATAATATTTCCTTCTATCATATCTATAGGGAAGAAGCTGATCGCCTTTCAAAAAAGGCTATTAGGGAAATGAATGGTTGTCTCTTCTTTGAGGATTTGAGAGATAATCAACTATTGGATTCTGGATCTTATAATGTATTTTCATAAGCTTTTCAGATTTGCTTCAAAGGCTATATTGTATGTCTTTTTGTCCTGATAGTATCAGCTATGGAGTTCCTGTCGGAAAATGCCTGTAAGGCTTATTGTGGAGAAATTTAGTATTATGTAAGATGAGGGTGTTATGTTTTGACTTTTAACAAGTTAGGAGGGAAAGTTTCCTTGGTTTCTCTTATGGAGAGATGTTGACAATATGCCCACCTTTTTGATGTAATGCACGAATCAACTTTGATTCAATATGAATATCAAGATGTTTTTCTTTTCTTTTCTTATCTTTTGAATATTTTTGTATTATAATCTTATTCTTATTTTTTTTTAAATATAAAATATATCGATTTTGTTTATTTTCAAATTATATATATATATACATGTGTGTGTGAATTATTTCTTTTCTCATCTTTTGAATATTTTTGTATTATCAATCTTATTCTTAATTTTTTAAAAATAAATAAAATATATCAATTTTGTTTATTTTCAAATTATATATATCTGTGTGTGTGTGTAAATTATTATATTATGTTGACATGCCATGGAGAATATCATAAAGGGAGAAGAAGATAATAAAAAAAAGATAAACTTTAATAATTTTTAGTTTTAATGATATAATACCATTTTTTAAATGATTTTTTTAAATTTTAATGATATATAATTTTAATTTTTAATAACACTAAAATGATATATATATTTTTAAAATGTTTTTTTATTTGAATAATATATAATTTTTAATTTTAATGATATTTACAATAATAATATTAAATGATGATGATTAACGTCCACTGAGACCAACTTTGGTCTATCGGACCTTAAGAAGGTTATTACTTGGTTTGCTTTAAACTTTTGTTCCTATGCTCAAAAAGCTGGGTAAGAAGCTTTCCAAGCTCACTATAGTTTTGGCAAGTTAGGAGGTTAGCAAGGTTTGTATTGTAGCAAATACTATGAAACTCATATCTAATGTGGGTGTAAGCAGGGCATTCTAAGAGAAAGTGATTTTCATCCTCAACACTCATAGACTCACAAAGATGGCAAACCCTTTCCTCCCACAGAGTTTTGGGAATAGACCAATGCCCTGTTTCACTATGAAGCTCATGGGAGTTTGTTCTAATCTTGGCTATATTAATTTTCTTCTTTGAACTAGTTGCTATTGAGAGATATTTCTGATCTTCCAAATTAGGGTTAATGACCTCCCTATAGTATCTTAGCTCGCACTGCAATTTCTCTTTAAAGTTAAAGGTAATAATATTTTTGACATTATCGATATTCTGCAAAGTGTCATTTTCATCAATGCCCCAATAGTCTAACCAAGCCATCGTATCTTTACACCAACTCCGCTTGAGGCATAGTTGGTTTTGACTTGAATTTAAATCAATTTAAGGAAGTCTCTCATTTCCCATGTTATTTATCTTGTACTTGTACATCAGTTACCTAGTCATAGCCATTCTCTCGATGGGGGAAAGACCATCTTCTATGAGGAGAATAGGATACGGCATATTTCTTTTAATTTTGAGGTTATAAGTTATAAACTGCTTCTGGATTTGCTCAATCTTTCTCTAAGATTCTCTAGAAATGCTGCACCCCCATACTTCACAACCGTATAAGATAAGAGGGATGACAAGAGTTTCAAAGAGGAACTTTTTTTTATCCCACATGATCAGGTTGGATGATTTACAATTATTTTCAAGACCAAAATAAACTTTCCATCCTCCATTAATCCTTTTTTCAATTGTATGGTTCCAATTGAACTTGTGATGAATATCGATTCCAAGATATTTGTAAGAAGTCACTTCCTCCGGTTTCCTGTTATCATAAATAAAATTTGTGTAGGTGTCTTTCTTAGATTTTATAATCATAACTTTTGTCTTGTAGATGTTAACAATCATACCCATGTTAGAGCATAAATATTTGAGAATTCTTAATTGTTTATCAAGATCAAAGGGACACCTTGCCATAAGAACAATATCATCAACATAAAGGAGGATGATACCTATACTAGGTAAGATCGTGTCGGCACTAGCTGCTTCTTCTAAACATCTTTCTAGTTTATCGATGTAAATGCCAAAAAGGGTAGGGGAGAGGGGACAACCTTGCCTAACACCAATATTATAGTTTATATCCATTGACCAGCCCTCATTATTCGTAAATTTGGCGATGACCTTTTCGTATAACCTTATCGTGGCAACTCGCAACTCAAAAGGAACATTAAGCTCCTCTAGCCTATTCCACAGGTTATTTCTACGAAATGTATCAAAAGCTTTCCTAAAGTCCACAAAGCAACAAAAAAGGTCAGACTTATTATTACGACATTCTTAAATATGAAGTGAAAATTTTTGTGTTCAGTATTTTATTTTATTATTTATTATTTTATTTTATTTGAAATAACAATAAAGTTCGTTGAATTAAAAAGCAATCTGAGAATCTGATGAAAAGGCGAAGCATGGATGCGGCTAGGGTTTCGTTAGTAGTTTCTGTTGTTCTGCTGCAGATCTAGGTTGTGATTGGTGCCTGGAGGGAAAAATTCCGAGTATCATTGACTTGGAGTCCATTGGTTCGACTAGAACTAGTCTAGTACCAGCCAAGTATAAAAAAAGTGGGAATTATGGCTTACGATGATGCTTAAAATTTGTTTTCTTCGGGCCCTTTTACCCTAGGTTTGCAGATTTAGATTTGTTTTGGCCGGGTTCTTTTTATCGTACTCATCCCTCTAAGGCTGCTGGCTTTGTTTTTGTTGTGGAGGGAATCTCTTATCCTTCTCAAATTTTAGGTCCCTCTTCTTTTTTGGCGGCGGCTATGTCCAAATGTTTGCGGGTCCCTGTTGGAGGTGGACAGGTGTGGGTTGTCTACTTTTTACCCGGTGATGAACTTTATGGCATCCACTTTACCTCCTCGGGGTGTTTTTTCCCCGTCGCTATTGTCAAACCCTTGTTTACAGCCAGAGCAGGCTGCGATGAAATCTATTGAGCGAAGGAATGGAAATATGTATGGTGAGAAGGCGAGGGTTCGCAGATGCGTGAAAGCCTACAAGGAACGGTCTACACTGTCAAGATATGTGATTTCCGAAGACTCAAATCTAGATAGGGTGGAGATGCTTGCAGAACAAGCTATTGTTGGGCGTATGGAGTATATGTCTGGTTCAAAAGAAGAAATTTTGGATTGGGTAAAGGCAAATTGGCTGCCGGTTACAGGTATGGTACCTCGGGTTAATCTGTTGTTGAATAGATGGATACTCTTTGTATTCCCAGATCCCTCTATGCTCCCCAGAATCCTGGATGGTACGTGGCTTTTTAAAGAGGGCTCTTTAATTTTGAAGAGATGGCACATCGCCTTTAACCCCCTATCGGAGCGACAGAGGCTGAAACATCTCTGGATGTTGATTCCAGGCCTGCCTATCGAACTTTGGACTGAAGAAATTATTGTGGGCCTGGCAAATTCAGTTGGCCGCTTCATTCGCATTGATAGAAAGTCCTTATTTGGCATGGACAGACGATATGCAAAAGTCATGGTGGAAATAGAAATGGATTCTGGTCTTCCGGCAAAAGTGGAGGTTGTATGGGGGAAAATATTGTGGAAACAATGTCTCGATTTCTTCAGAATTCCATTTAGGTGTTTCGGCTGTCGGGAAATTGGTCATACCAGAGCAAAATGCCCTCATTTTCTGAAGTCAGGGATAGTTTCGGACGATTCTCTGGCCTTTACTCCTCCACAACATTCTCGTCTTTATGGTCCTGGTAAGCGTATTCCTGCTCCTGACTATGTGTATAATGAGGTCTCAAATGATGATATTGCTTTGATGGAGGTTGCTGAGAAGGATTTGGATGTTCGTATTGCTTTGGGGGAAGTCATTCTGAGACATGGGTCCCTTAAGCCAGTTGTTGAGAGTATTCCGGCATCCTCAAACTCTATAAAGAAGGATAGACCTAGTGCTGTTCGTAGTCTTTCTTTTGGTTCTTTTCCTGTTGATGGTGGGAAGGATCTTGGCACTTTTCCTGTTGATGCTGAGAGGGTTATTGGTTCGGGGTCTGCTGATGCTCTTGTTTTTGATGATGTGCCTTGGGTTTGTGATAGTCATTGTAATTCTCTTGCTGTTGATTTGGGGAATGGGTCTCCCAGGGTTAGGATTATCCATCATTCATCTGCGGTCGATGGATTGGTGTCAGGATCAACTAGGGAACATTTGTTGGTTATCCCTGATATTGGGGCTTCTGAGTTAGGTGATAGTGGGGAGCTCAATATTGGTGGGATGCTGAAAACCCTAACCCCTGTTCTATCCTTCTCAAAATTTCCTATTGCTGATTTTGATGCCCTTCCTCTTCATTATGTCAAGTTTCAAAATGTTACGATTCGCAGGGGGAAAAAGAAGAAGGAAGGAAAAAATGGTAAGAATTGTCTGGATTTGTCTTCCTCATTGAGTTTTGATAGTTTGATGATGGGAGATGCTCTCTGTCACATACCCCAATTTTGTAAAAATTATGTAATTGTTTTATTATATTCCAGAGACATTATGTTAAATTTAATGCTAAGTAGGAATTGATGACTCAGCAGAGTCACTAGAAATGGAGTGTAATTTAGAATATTTTATTATTAATAAATAAATTGTGGAGACAACAGCATGGGAGAGCTGTTAAAAAGAGGTTACTGGTCAAACTGGTGGATGGAACTAGGTGGAAAGGCAAAAGACAAGTGGCAGCATCCTCAAACACTTCCTAAGTTGCAGGTGGCAACTTCCCTATATTTGGGGTCATGATTCCCCAAGAAAGTGGAATCAGAGCAGGTGGCTCATTAATGACAGTTAACCCAACAAAGACCTAGGCAATCTTTTAAATAGTACTCAATGAACAGAGCTGGGGGTTCGAATTTTTCCAGAGAGAATACATTCAGGTGAATGTTATTCAGGAAATTCATTGAGGAAGAGGGAAATACAGTAAGGGAGTTGTTTGAGAGGAATGCTGCAGTAACTTGGTTCCATTATAGCTGTTTGGGCTGAGAGAATTCACTTTGTTGCACCTAGTTCCAGCCAGGGAGACCAGAACAAGCTCGGGGGTCCTGAGAAGTTGCTGTCTGAGCACTCTCCAGGAGTTGGTAGGGAGGAACTGCCTCCCATTGCTGCTGTTGTCCACAGAAACAGGTTCTTCCATTGATTTCATTATGTTTATTAAGTATGAATGGATGTATGATGAGTTTATTTTCTTCATGTCTGAAGAGTAATTAGTTAGTAAAGTTAGTATCTCAGAATAGCAGTAGATAGATATGGTAGAGTTATTATGTTTTCAGCATATCTTAGTAAGAAGTAATGTAGTTAATTTATTACTAATATTGTGTTTATAATGTGTACAATATAAAACTAACACAGTAAGTAATAATTTATGATTGTACTTATAAACCTAGTTATTGTATTTGACGAGATAATAAGTAAGAGTTAGGTACCAAATATTTATACCCTGTGTTTTACAAAACCAAATAGATAGTTATAGGAGATAGTATTAAAATATAACCAGATAAATTACAGTATTGATATCATTATCAATAACGTTGCAGAAAAATTGTAGCCACAGTTAGAATATGTATGTCAGGGTACAAACCCTAGTCAAAAGTAAACCAGTCTTAACCTATTAAATAAATTAATACCCAAACCCTAGTTAAAATTTATACAGTCACTACCTGTTACACAAATTAATGTGCAAAACCCTAACAGAAAATTATTATAAAGAATTTAACATTGTTAAATAACTTAGTTATTGTTTTAACAAACAAAAGAATTAGCAGAACCCTATTTGACTCGATATCGAGCTTAAACGATATAGTATTATCCTTCCTTAATACTTTCATTTACCCACAGAATCATAATCGAAATGACAGAACAAGCAATCAAATAGAATCACAACTGTAAATTTTGGATCGAGCCCTATCATTTATTCAGCTCACAAATATCAACAGAGTCATATTGTAATTGATAGCTTAAGCATTCGAACTGAAATACCAACTGTAAAATAGTTCGGGTCAAACCCTACCAGCCCCGCTTGTACAAGCAAAGCTAATGCTAAATAGCTAAGACTATGTTTTCACCTACAGCCGAGTCACAAATCCACTGTATAAGTGGTTTAAAAACTTAAAAATTTACTTACTACTGTACATAGCATAGAACTAAAAACGCATGCGATAAACAAGCCCAATGTACAGGCAAAACTTTATAATAAGTTAAATTTCATAACCCTGGGTGAAAACCCTGCATATTTCAAGAGTACAGTAATAAACAACATAACGAGGCCGTAACCTCATCTACAGACAGGCTCATGGCCTTTGTTTTCATCTTTTATACATTAACCTTCTGCAGAAAAACCCTAAATACAAAAGGAAGGACAAACAGTTACCATGTCGACCGAGGTCATAATCTACTCTTACATTACAGGGTAAACTTATCAAAGAACTCGTTACAACAAACAGTGCAAGACTGAACAGAGTTGAGGGATCCCAGAGTCGCCTCACTCAAACCAAAACCTAATCATCCTAACAACCAGCAAGGAGGAGACGCCATGATGAAAGACCAGGCTTACCAGGTTAAGCTAACCGCCGAGGAATGTGTCTTGTACACCTTCGAGAGTAGTCAGGTCCTGCAACGAAAGGACTTGTGTGGTTAAAGCTTTATATATATTATTGTTTAAACTATTTCTTTAAAAAAAAACTGGAGAACTGAAATAATAACCTGCTTACCAGTGATTTTGAAAGGAGCTCCGTCATTTTTAACAGCCTGCTAACCACGAACAGAATAAATGAAAACCCCACCTTCGCTACCAAAAGAATGAGCTGGCTGAAGCAAAGGGTACCTTCCACGATGGAAGCCGTGACAGAACCAAGCCGAGAGTTATGGCCACGCCGTGATAGGGTTAATTTTGATAACAAAAGGATAAAACCTAGGATCATAACCAACTTACAGCGGCTAACAGCAAAATATAATGAGTTCCAAACGATACAATGGACAAACACGAAGGTTTGAGGCAGCATAGAAGCTGCTAGCACACAGTAACAGCAGAGACTGGACCAGGAGGGTTCGCAGAGCGACCAAGCCCGAAGGCAAAGGAGAAATGACAAAGTAGGGTTAGTCAACGTTTAAATATCACCAATGCGTGGCTCTGGAGTGACCACGTATCATTTTAATATTTCCCATGCAGTGGGTCGACGTTCCAAAGTTCCTCGATGTGTTTCCAATTGTTTGTTTTTCAATTAAAAATCATAGCGTGGGTACACCAAGATCATAGGATAATCATAGAATGGATATTCCATGGTGGTCGTGACTCCATAAGTTTAAACTTGCCATCATATCCATGTTAGAACAATGCTTGGAACTTTGTATAAAGAAAATTTACACCTTGCCCTATATTCATTAAAACTATGCTTTGTCAATAGCATTCGAAATTAAGTCTTAGAGCCTATTTAGACATAGAGAGTTTGATAATTAATATAAAAATTATAAGGATGTAGGCTCCAAATGAGTTTTATATGGTTGTTAAACCTACCACTATATTTCCATTCACCCTATTTTCTCATACGACAAGACATAAATTATTTCTTTAAGCCTGTAAGACAATGTAATGATATTAGGGTTTAACTGTTACAATTCCACTAATAATTGCCGTTTGTTATAGCTTTGCACAGATAGTATAAGACTTGTCATTTCTTCATTATGGGACTTTAACTAGTGGAATTCAAGCTATGCAACTCATAAAAATTGGACTAAGGATACCCTAGTCCTTGCTACTTCTAGTTACAATATAATAAGAATCTCTTAACAGTCTCAGGCTCCTAGTGATATAGATAAGAAAAATAGACTTTTGCTTTCCTTAATACTAACGAGTTTAATCAGTTATGATACTTGAGGACTATTTCTATAAGTGCTTACAGATTTTATTCAAGTGTTATTTATGGAAACAAAAGTAGATTCCAATCAATGCAAACCCTTAAATTAATAATAGAAGACATGTATTGACAGGTAATCTTTGCAATTGCTGAAGATAAGAAAAGTACAAAACATACTGATATTTTTTAACTCCTAATCCTTGCAATTAAAGTATAAATCAAAACATATTCTGAATTTGAACTTGGCATGATGCAGGAAGAGTTCTACCTTTAAAAACTTGATAAACCTGGTTAGCATGCTTATACTTCTACTCGATGTTTTGGTACATCAATTGGATTATAAAATACTTTAAAGATTTAATTGTAGCGACCCGCACTTTACCTATACATCTGTAAGAGAAAGAAAATCTGTTGCATTAGCTCGGAAGCTAAGTAAGCCCAGTCTGATATGGCAATTCCCCCTTGTGGTTGCAAAACAGAAAAAACAATCAGTAACTGTAAAGAAACTCATATTAAAATTTAAGTATAATAAAAGATCATTCAGACACAATTATGATCGCTTAAGCTAATCAAACAGTTAAATGACTGCATTTATTAATATTACATGCTATTTTAAAAATTTTAAATTTTTCGGAAAATTTGGGTTTTGACACTCTCTCTTTGTCTAATGAGGGTCTTAGATCAAGATTGTCCTCCAACATAGGTTCTTAATGTCTATTTTATCTTTGAATGTCCGTGGGTTGGGGAAGGTTGCTCGGGCAAAGGCCTTCTCTAAACTTTTTAATGCTATTTTCCCGGGTATTGTTTTGCTTCAAGAAACCATGTGTTCGAGTGCTTTGGCTATCTCTAAATTAGGGGGTTTTCTTCCAAGGTGGGAAGTCGCGGCTAGTTGCTCAATTGGTCTTTCAGGGGGTTTGGCTGTGGCTTGGAACCCTGCGCTGTTTTCTTTCAAAGTTTATTCTTCTCCTTGGGGCTTACTAATGGAGGGGACTTGTATCGGGTTAAACTTACAGTTATACATTATTAACTATTATGCTCCTTATGGTGATAGGAGGCATTTTTGGGAGGCTCTGGCTATGTCTGGAATTTTAAGTCTGTCAAATTTGGTTATTGTAGGCGATTTAAACTTTACTATTTCCGCAGCTGAAATTTGGGGCTCTGTGGCTAGGTTGGATCCGATGGCAGACTTTTTCTTAGATTATTTAAACCGTCATGACCTAGTGGATGTAGTGCCAGCTAAGATTCTTCCTACTTGGACTAATGGCCGTTGTGGTGTTGAGGGTGTTCACAAGAGACTTGATCGGTTCATCGTGAAGTCTGTTCTGTTAAGTATCTTTCAGAAGACTAGGGCATGGGTCCATGATGTGAAGTTTTCTGATCATTGGCCCATTGTTTTCCAATTTGAAGATCTTGGACAAAAGGCCTGCTACCCGTTTAAATTCAATAGTTCTTGGCTCCAGGATAATGATTTCTGTGAGATGGTGAAAGATTTCTGGTCCAATGTAAACATTGAAAATTTAAACCCTGTTGATTATTTCTGTCTCAAGATGAAGAAACTGAAAGATGTGGTTATTGAGTGAATTAAGGCAAAGAAAAAGACTAATCAAGCTGAATTGAAGGCGTTGGAGATTCAGATTCAGGAAGCCTTTCTGCTAAATTTTGATGGCTCTTTGAATCAGGTTGATTTTGAAGCCTTGAAGCTTTATGAGAAAAAAAAGGAAGATTTACTGTTAATGGAAGAAAGGGAGTGGAGGTTAAAAATCCGCGCGTTGTGGAGACAAAAATACAAAATTTTTCCATGCATATGCTTCTGCGAGGAGGAACTTGAAAATGATTTGGGAAATTAATGATGAAGCTGGTAACTCTATTAAAGGACTGGAATCATTAAGTGCTGAAGCTGTTAGGTTTTATGGTGATATATACAGAGATGAAGGTGGATGTGATCTTCTAGATCAGATTCGGTTGGCTAGATTGTATCCTCGTTTTTTTGATGAAAGGGAAGCTGATGAACTGGGGAAGGAGGTCTCAATGGAAGAAATTGAGAAAACTTTAAAATCTTTTGTCAGGGAAAAAAGCACCGGCCCTGATGGTTGGCCGGCTGAGGTGTATGTTCACTTTTTTGATGTTATGGGGAGATATTTTTAGTGCCTTGTGGAATTCACCAGAGTTCATGGATTTATTTTTGGTGCACTTAATGTGACATTCTTCACTTTAATTCCTAAGAGCAATAAGCCTTCTTCTTTTGGGGAATACAGACCCATAGCATTATGTAATCTTATTTATAAGCTGGTTTCCAAAATTATTGCTCAAAGGCTCAAGAATGCTATGTCTACTTTCATCAGTCCAGAACAGTTCGGTTTCTTAAAAGATAGACAAATACATGATGCGATTGGTCTGTCACAAGAGTTATTGCATACAATCAAGTCAAAGAAGTTGAAGGCCATGCTTTTGAAGATGGACCTTGAGAAAGCCTATGACCGTGTAAATTGGACTTTTCTCAGGATGGTATTGATTCAAATTGGTACTCCTCCTCATGTTATAAGCTGGATTATGGCCTGTGTCACGACTCCTTGCATTGCTATTCTGGTTAATGGGAATCCTACCTCCTTTTTTCAGTGCTCTAGAGGGATCAGGCAGGGTTTCCCTCTGTCTCCCTTGCTTTTTCTCTTGATTATTGATGGTCTCAACAGATTAGTTAACCAGGCCAAAGAAATGGGGTTGATTAAAGGCATCAAGATGGGTGAAGGGTGTTTTCTATCGCACCTTCTTTTTGTTGATGACGTGCTTCTTGCTGGTATTGATTCTATCTCTGAATGGAGAGTTTTCTCGAACATTATCAACTTCTTCTGCAAAGTTTCAGGGATGAAGGTTAGCATCACAAAATCATGTTTTTATCATTTTAATGTGGATGTTGTTAGAAGAAGTGTTATTGAATCTTTTTTTCCATACAAATTTCATAATCTGGTTGATGGTATAAAATATCTTGGTTTTATGCTAAAACCAAATTCATATCAAGTGAATGACTGGAAATGGATCATCTGTAAGTTTGAAAACAAAATAAATCATTTGTCATATCGGCTTCTATCTGCTGGAGGTCGTCTTGTTTTGGTAAAAGCAGTCCTCTCAAGTATTCCTATATTCTGGTTATCTTTGTTGGAGATCCCAGCCTACATTTTGAATGCTCTTAGGAAGCTTATTTTCAGATTCCTTTGGACCGGAAATACTGATGGATCAAATCTTGTGATGGTTTGTTGGGAAACTTTAGCTCGCCCTGAGAAGTTTGGTGGATGGGGAATAAAAGATATTAGCATTTTTAGTAAATCCCTTCGGCTAAAGAGTCCGTGGCATGGTCTTTTTATTGACACTCTCTGGTCGAAGGTACTTCATCTTAAGTATATCAAGACTAATTTAATTTCGTGGATGAGGAAACCAAAGCTTGTTAGTGGTGTGATATCTCCAATATGGAGGGGGTTTCTTAAAGTCTACGATTGGATTTCCAATGATTTATGCTGGCAGGTTGGTGATGGCAACAGTATTTATATTGGCGTGGATCCTGTTCTTGGGTTGGAGGACTCTTATAAGCTTTCGGATGGGTTGATTAATTAGCTGAATTCCTTGGGGCTCTTTACTCTAAATTCTGTTCACGTTCCCTGCCGCAATCAGCGTCTTGGGAATTCATGGTTGAATGCTTCGGATTTGAATCTCATAGACCATCTCTCTCGCGAATGGGAATGTTATATTTTGGCTATAAGGAAGGCAAGAATTAAAATTACCGGGAGCTCTGATAAGTTATTATGGTCTGCTAATTCAAAAGAAGGTTTTGTTTCTGCAAAATCTGCATATGGCAGAATAATGCAAGAAGTTTGTATTTTTCCTAGGCACTGGTGGTATCAGAAGATATGGAAGTGGCCTCTCCCAATTAAGGTAAAATGCTTTTTATGGCATGCTTTATATGGTAGCCTCAACACATGGGACAATCTTCTCAGGCGTGGCTGGTATTGTCCGAACTGGTGCTGCTTATGCAATCAAAGCACTGAATCGATACATCATTTGTTTGTGAAATGTTCTTTTATGCAGGAAATCTCGCTGCTTTGTTGTAAAGAGCTTCAACTGAATTTGAATTGGACAGGTTCGGATTTTGTCTCTGCTATGCTCAGTTGGGTTAGGGACTTCAAAAAACCTTTGTTCCTTCCTATTTTTGTAGCATGAGTTTCCTGGTTTGCTAGGAATGAGATGATTTTTCAAAATAGGATACTAGCTGTGGTTCCCTGTGTAAAGACTGTTATCAAGATGATTCACTTATTTCCAGAGGAAGAAGATTCCAAGAATATCGAGAGAGATTGCTCTTTCTCTTTTGAGATAAAACAACCTACATTATTTTTCGATGGGGCAGCACAAGCAGGATTGTGTGCTACGGGTGGTGTCATATATTTAAATGAAGATCATTATTTCACTCTTCGACTTAATGGCGGCAGAGGATCAAATATGAAGGTAGAGATGTTGGCTCTGTGGATGGGATTAAAAGTGGCAAACATCTTTGGACTGGTCAATCTCAAAGTTTTTGGTAATTCCAGGGTGACCATCAAGTGGGCATCAAATGAATACAATTTGAATATCACTGCTCTTAGGCATTGGTGTCTTCTTACTCGCCATGAGATATCAAACTTTGATCATATTTCTTTTGAACATATATTTCGAGAACACAATACTCATGCTGATTAGCTTTCAAAGCAGGCTCTAGTGGGGGCTGAAGGTGTTTTGTTTTGGGAAGAATGGATGGATTCCTCTCTGATGGACAGGGGTAATTTATTTTTCTTCTAGTTTGATATCATGTATGTACTATTGTATGACTTCATGAGAAGTTATGTTTTGGATAAATCCTCTTTTTTGTAGAGCTGACAAAGCTGGATGTTTGTTTTGAGATCAAGTACATGAGACGATGACTTGAATCTTCTATGTATTCTGGGACTATCTTTGTACTATTTGATTCGGAATGAATAACAATAGTACAATTTATTTATTTATTTTTTTTGATGGAAAAAAGGTAAAAATTATTTGAATTAACTTTTGGATTAATAAAATAGAATACTTTTTAATTTTTCTTTCCATTAACATTGTTAAGAGTGGGAAGAAAATATAACGAATTATATGAATATTTTTATAATTATAAATTTATTACATTTATTTCAAATAATTCTTGTAATTTTTTAAAAATTTTGATAGAATTTTATTTATTTATTTATTCTAAATTTAATTATATATACAAATTATTCATTTTCTCAAATTTTAAATATTTTTATATTGTTAATCTTATTCTCAATTTTTATTCCCTGCCAACGTAGGGATATACTTACCACTGTATTAATTTATTTTTTAAAACAATTTATTTTTAATGTTGTGTGCAATTTTTTATTAAATAAAGGAAAATAAATTGAAGATGTTTTAAAATTCAATATTTTTATTTTTTATTAGCTTAGTACGACTTAGTTGGAACATAAATCCCTGGAGGAGTGAATTTTATTTTCAAAATTTAAAAATAAATTAAAATAATTTCTAAAATTAAAATTTCTAAAAATGCCACAGGTTACTATGACATTAAATATAATTAATGACTACATAGCATCGTCGATTATGTATCTAACCTCTGCCAAAAGGCCCGCACAGAGTCTGCAATATTGCCTCTCAATCGTATCGTAATTGTAATATTAATCCAACGGCTACTCATCTTGCTCAGGATGGTTTCACGATGTCTCATTCTGCCCAACCATTCTTGGACGCCATGCTTGAAATGTTTCTTTGAGCCACCCAATAAAAATCTAGGAGTGTCTAGTGTTGAAAACCAATACTCTTGTTGATTTGGATGTATTGGGATTTATAAAACATCGTGTATAGGTATTGGATCAAAATCAATTTTCAATTGATCCGGGCTCACCCAACAACCAACTGATTTCTAATTCTCAGATGTAGATTAATTCTAATTCTACCCTAACCTAGTATGAGATTGGCGATTCATTGAAAAAAAATTAAAAAATGATGGTGAGATGATCAGTCATGAAAATGAAAATGGGATCTTGACCGCCTATTATGTCATAATTACATGTAGCGCTAATTCATATTCAAATGCGTTTGATTTTACTGATGTCTCTCTATCAGCTTGTATGACTCAAGCCACTAGAATTACTTTCATGGAAGATATAATTACGAGAGCCTGCCTGAGAAAGCTAGCCATCAATAATTCCCAACGCATAATTCCTGCTCCCAATTTAGTAAACCATCATTTATATGGGTAGGCTTTGATTAGTTCTATAAAGTTCGAGTTGAGGCTGACCAAGATTATTATGAGGATCCTCTGAATTTGAGGTGCGACGAAGTAAATTTGGGCGTTCCGGTGAATGTTAATATTTGTAGGCATAAGAGTGATTAGTTTCCTCATATCGATGGTGATCAGTGGAATATTACACAAACTCCAACAGTATTAGGAAGAGAAGGAAGTGGACCATTGGAGTTTGAATGTGAAGGTGCAGCAGGCCAACTTATCGTTTGGCCACAAGGCGATCATATGTACAATCTCCATACTAATACCGTTGTTTATCAAAATTATTGTAGCTAACTAATTAGTGAATGCAATGCATTAGAGCACTCTTATTTGAAACTTTGGCTCTTACACATCCAAGGTGAATTTCTAATCCTTTTTACATCTGCACTCATAGATGCAAGAGAATGAGAGAGAGTTTGAACGCTTTGTTTTATAAGCATGGTCCGTTTCAAGATAACTTGTGCTACCATCTTTCTTTGATAACAACTAAGGTGAATGTTTCCATAATGAATATAATATGCAAAGAACAACCAAACAAACCTCTCTTTTTACCATTCTTCGCCTCTCTGATTGAACCTATGCTTGACATCTGAATGTAATCATGCACAACTAGATCCATCGATTTCTAATTAAATCCACTGAATGCCCTGCTGGACAACACCGTCGACCTCCTCTCGGATCTTCAGCTGATTTGTGCTACGTTTAGTAAATTTTTAGGAACTATGTGCTACGTATAGTACATTTTTAGGAACTATAGGTTTTATCCAATCATGGAGTGCATTGTCCAAAACTTGGATGACTTCAAAAAATCCATGGTAACATCTTTCTGTTGCTTCCAAATTGAAGAAGAACCTTCTCACCTGATACTACAAGGCGTTTCTTTATAGATCCATCTTTTGTAATAGGAAAAATCCTTGCCTCTTGGTTTCTATTGTCACCTTCACTCGTGCACCTCAATATAATCTCTTCTTCAAAGAGAATCGGGTTAGCCAACTTTTCATATTTTTCAATGATAAAACCTGATTCCATCCCTGCGACAGGTTGAAATTTAATCTCAATGCCAACAAAATATGTGCCACTTATAGGAGTTGGATACAAGTATGCACCTCATTTTCAGGTGTCCCCTCCCACCTACTTTTAACAAATGGTACCTTTATGCATGGAGCCACATTTAAGGGAGTCAAGTCGCCATAAAACACATGCAAATTTCCATTTAAACACTTTTGAACTCCACTCAGTCTTGTAAGCTGCTAAAAAATGGCTATATGTCATACGAAATAGAGAAAGAGATGCGCTTTGTAAACCATAGTGCCGGAGCTATATATCTATATGAGAGCCTCACAAATAGCAACATCGCCCTAAAAACCAAAATGGGTTTGGATGGATGGTTCAACCTTGTCTGACTAGATGGAGATTATATAAAGAATGACTGGAAGTTAATCAATAGTCACTGTTCAAAACAGGTGCGTTTACGAGGCTCAACCTAGTAGTGGCACGAGGTCCGGTTTAAAGCTCCTCAACCCAACCTGAGCTTCCAAAGGTGCTTAGTTATAAGTTAGGAACTCAGAGAATGCTCAAACACGAAGGCGAGGACTACTTACTAAGGGAAGGGAGAGTTTATACATGCTCAGGTCTATTGCGCGGGGACTACAAAAATATGGAAAACAACCATAGAAAGTACTACAAAATAGTGAAGACTGTCATAGAAAGTACTACAAAGATAATGAATATTAGAGACTTTGGTCCATCATAAGGAATCCTTGTTTCTGAATTAATAGGGCAATGAAGGAAGTTTCAGAACAATATGACCATAACAATTTGAATGATCGGGTGGTGCTTTAGGTCAGTGGTTAGGAATCAGGCGGTTCAATAGTGTGTGTAAAGGATGGGTCTCTGGCCTGGTAATTTGGGATCATCCTCGTGA
The DNA here is from genome assembly GCA_027924585.1 of Larix kaempferi. Taxonomy (NCBI): domain Eukaryota; kingdom Viridiplantae; phylum Streptophyta; class Pinopsida; order Pinales; family Pinaceae; genus Larix; species Larix kaempferi. The sequence goes on along the minus strand of BSBM01000458.1, from coordinate 21,498,651 downwards.
TACTTTACATCGAGTTCAATGGTGTCGCGTAATGATTGGCTCCGGAAAAACTATTGGACAGGGACCAGATGCTTCTACTTTGGATGAGGTTGGTCCCCGTGGCTAAGCTTGGTTCCTTGTGGTTTTACCTGGGTACAACAAGGTTTCCACAGTTATTTCTATCTATTAACTCTAGTCGGTTGAGCGACTACGTTCCTCCCCCTGTTGTTGAGCGGTTTTAGAAGGTTTTTATGAGTCATATAGATGGCCGGTATCCTGGCCTTGTTGGATGATGAAGATTCAATAAGTGGGCCCTTACTTTTATACAGGAAAGAAGGCTTGATGTGCATACAAAAAGATAAAAGAAAGGTCCTATTGGTAAAACAACTGGTCAGCAGAGGTATCATAATAGGTACCTAACGTTGATTGTAAGGGGGTCGGCCTTTAACTTGAAGTTGTACATCGGGCAAAAATAACTATGCTTACTTGAATTCTCACCCCAAATAGTATACCATCGATGTTCCAATTGCTCGAACTTGTTTATTTGAATAGAAGTCTCCTAAACTCAAATATATCAGATAAAGCTGTAGTACTTAGGTAGAACTTGGAGATTGGAGATAATTTTACAAGTCTATATAACTCTGGAACTCTGGCCATGCAAAATTATTCAAAAGAGAAACACAGTCATCATTGCCCAACCTCATGAAATCAAGATCATATTCTTTGGACATTTGCTCCAACATAAACCCAATTGCATTGGCATTAGCATTGAGAAAAGCTTTCTTTCTTGACCGTTTATAATTAGTAGTGAGAAAAGCACAATATTTGTAATATCCTTCAGCAAAGAACAATGTATGTTTGGGTATTTCCATACCTTCCGGAAGGGCCATATTGATATACCTTCCTATGTTTACGTTGAACCCAGAAGAAACCCTAACATCATTTTCAGAATTTTGGACATGACTTATCTTGAGCCTCAGAGTTTGTTTCAATCTACGAGAAGTGGTGGTGACGGAAGCAACCATAGCTTCAAAAGGTTATTCTCTTCAATGCACACAAAAATTTCATCGCACAAATCCACCACATACCATATGAAATAGCAAGAGACATGTTTCCTTGATGCATCTTTAAGATGGATACCTTCTTTCACGTCCTTGTGGATCACCTACTGCATGCAGTGCTCATGGAGGTAGAGCAGTGCTCATCAATGTCGTAGAGAGCTATCCTTTACTGCTCGGCACCCTTACCATTTACTGCTTCTCTCCCTAACTGTTTCGTGCCTCGACTCTTATAACATTGGCAGGGAATTAGATGCATTGCAACTTTACCACTTGTTTTTTAAAATATAAAATATATCAACTTTGTTTATTTTCAAATTATATATATATATAAAATTCTATGTTTAACCCATATGTGTTTTGATGTCAATTACTATGTCTAACCCATATGTGTTTTGAATACAATGGAGTTTTTTGCAGAAACCCAAGTTAGAGCTAGGTGTCTTCTGTATCAAACTTGGTATTTGGTCTTCTCCTGTGCCTTTGTACCCTTTAGTCAAGAGGAGTTTAACCAATTTCTTATTTTTGTCTTTTTTTCTAGAGTTTCTTTTTAGGGTTTGTGTTTTTTGATCTACAGAATCCCTAGATTAGGATTTTTTTTTTTTCTCTCCCGAAAGACTTAGTACCAACCAAGCAACAAAGTGGGAAGTGTTTTGTTTTTTCCTTTTTTATTTCTTAATTTTTTAATTCAAGTTTCTATTTTAATTTTTTTGGATTTTATGGCTCTTAGGGGGCATTCTATGGGCCCCCCTAGGCTTAGTAGGGATACATCTGGAAGCTTTCCGAAAGGATGTCAGGATGATCTAGGTACTCTTGTTAGTGAATGTACCCCATATCGAACAACTGGAAGTCCTTTGAACAAATTTTGAGGCTCCTAGGTTAGGGTTTGGGTAAATCTTGACCTCCCAGTAGATTTCTCCAGTTGTGGTTCCGATGGGTTTTCGAGGCAAGGGACAAACCTTCGGAGCCATATTGCGACAAAAATGAGAGTTTGAATGTCCATTGTATAAAAGACCAAAGACTGCAGGTTGAAAATTATTTTCCCTCTTCAGTGACAGACTATTAGAGAGAAAATATTAGTGGTGAGAAGGCCCATAGAGCGTAGGCCTTTGAAATTCCAAAACATTAAACAAGGCAGAAGTCTGTGCATTCTTGGTAAGGACATAATGATTAATATGGTCTCCAGTCTATCTGCAAGGGATTTGGTGGGACGCTTTGATTTTATCAGGATGTACATGCTTGACATTCTTGATTGGATTTCAAAAAAATGGAAGCCCTTAATAAATTATGTGCCGAAGGTCACCATGTTGGTTAATGGATGGGTGCTTTTTCACTTTCTTTCTGGAGACAATATGCATAAAATCTATAACAAACATTGGATTTTAGGTAAGGGCTCGTTGGTTCTCTCCAAATGGAACTCAGATTTTGATCCCTAGAAAGAAAAATTGAAGCATAGATATTTATGGGTAATGTTACCTCTCTTTCCCATCCAATGTTGGTCTCTAGAAGCGTTCAAGGCAGTTGCTAACATTATTGGACGCTTTATTTTGGTAGAGGAAGAAACCATCTTACCTTCGGAGAAGTTTATGCCTAAAATATTGGTGGATATGGAGGCCGCGAAGGGTTTTCCAGATGAGCTTGAAATTCAGTGGGATTGGGGGTCCTTTATTCAAATCTTGGACTATTGGAGGGTTTCGTTCCGTTGTTTGCACCACAGAGAGGTGGGGCATCTTAGGCACAATTTCCCATATATAAATTCAAAAGATCCCAAGGTCTCATATGATTCTTCTTCCTCCCAAGGGGTTCCGACGAATTTGGATAATGAGCTCAAAGAGTCCCTTTTTTTGGATAGTGCTCCGGCTGCGAACATTTTGGGTAGGTTTCAAAATTTTCTGCCTCTATTATTGAAGTTTCTTCCTAAGTATAGAATTTTAGAGGCTTTTCAACCTATTTTGGGGAGGGATCTTCAGGATGTTGGTGTTACAACTCCTGTTGTGGATTCCCCTTCCAAGGGAGACATTGTGGCTCCCATGAATCTGGATTTTGATGACGGTGGGAAGCTGTTAGGGGATAAGGTAGGGGTTTGTGTTGAAAATTTGAATATGGTTCAGTCTCCTTCATGAAGTTTTGATGGTCCCAAAGTGTCCTCAAGTGTAGACATTTTACAGATGGATCCAAAGGATTGCGATTCCCCCCCTTTAATTTCTCAAAAACCCTCTTTGACCATAGAAATTTCTTCTTCTCCTGTCTCAAACAATTTGGAACCCCTTTCAAATAGCCCTTGTTCTCCTCGAAAAGCCATTTCACCATATGAAATATTGGGTTTGCTCAATAAGCCTTTATCGGTTTATTCAGGGATTGCAGGGGAAGACTCAGAGACCTTCCTTATCTCTTCTTATAATTTTGAAAATGTTGCAACTAGGAAGAAAAAAGGGGCAAATGGGAAAAATAAGGCCATTGAATCCCTTGACACGCCTCATCAACTTAACTGTGTTAATCTGAAGGTATATTTGTTGTTTTCCAAGGGTCTACCTACTATTGGTAATTCTTCTTCTAAAATTGTTGGGGCACTTAGAGCTAGAACCCCCTTGAATTGGGTTACTTAATGTATCTTCTATCCTTTAAAATTAGAGGGGTTGGTAGCGCCTCCAAAAAAGCTGCCCTAAAAAGAATGTTGGAGGTGATAAATCCTAGGGTCATATTGCTCCAGGAGACAATGACCTCTTCAATCAAGGCTTGTGATTTATTTCTAAAAATCTGTCCAAGTTGGAAATGTTGTGGGATAGACGCAGTGGATCATTCTGGTGGTCTCTTAATTTCTTGGAATCTGGCACTTGCTGATTTCAAGCCTTACTAAAATGTTGCAGGTATTTTAATTGAAGGAATATTTAAAGGATTGGACAAAAGGATCATAATTTTAAATATATATGGGCCATACAATTAGTGTAAAACTTTTTGGGATTTGATCTCAGAGTTAGGGTTGCTGAAGGATTCCTCTCTGATAGTAGGAGGGGACTTCAATTTCACTTTGGATTCGATTGAAACTTGGGGTGCTGGTAATGTGAATGATCCCTTCGATGATTACTTTCGGAACCTCTTTGAAGAGGCAAATCTATTTGACGTAGTTCCAAGTGTGTTGTATCCTACATGGACTAATGAAAGAACCAAAAATCCTGGTATCGGAAAGAGGCTTGACAGGTTCTTTATGGCAGAATATCTTCGAAATGCAATGGGTAGATTTAGGACATGGGATTATCTTACTGGTGTCTCAGACCATAAGGTCGTTATTTTACAGCTGGATTTTTGGGAGTTTAATAACTTTTTTCCTTTTAAGTTTAACCATACGTGGCTTGAAGAAATGACTTTATGTGATATGGTTAGATCCAAGTGGAATTCATATGATCAGATAGGAAACATGCCTCCAATGATTAAATTAGGTAAAAAATTGAAGCTCCTAAAGAAAGATGTGGCAAAGTGGGATAAGGATAAGAATTTGGCAAACAAAAAATAATTAATTCAAATTGAAAAGGAGATTGGTAATGTTTCTAGTCTAGTGGATGATACTATTTTTTCCTTAGAAGTCAAAGAGAAGCTTGTTTATCTAGAATCCAGAAAGGCCGAAATTTTGAGGCACAAGGAAGAGGAATGGCGCTTAAAAAGTAGATCCATATGGCTATCTCAAGGAGATAGCAACACAATTTTGCAAAAAAAAGAAGAATTACTAATTATATTTGGGAAGTGAAAATGGATGATTGTGTTTTAGCACATGATCATAATACTATTGAAAAAGAAGGATGTAAAATTATTCAAAGGAATTTATCAACATGAGAATTCTTTTACTTTAAATGAAAAAATGAAGGTTCTGAGACATTATCCAAGATTCTTCATTGAAGAGGAAGGTATAAACGTTGGGTGCAAAGTTGGTTTGGAAGAGGTAAAATTAGTTTTAAAATGTTTTGCTAAAGCAAAAAGTCCGGGCCTTAATGGGTGGACTGTAGAATTTTTTCTCCACTTCTTTAATCTGGCTGGAAATGATTTGGTGGAAGCTGTTGAAGAATCTCGGCAAATAAGATATGTTCGCGGGAACTTGAACTCAACTTTTACTGCTTTAATTCCTAAAAAAGATAAACCCGATTCTTTCAACGATTACATGCCCATCTCCTTATGTAACTTTGTAACATCCCCAAGATTTAAACACAGTTTAAAATGTAATTTTGTAAAAGACAATGAGTTCCTATAAGGAAGAAATCATGTTGTATAATTTTGTTAATATTAAAAATTAAGTTGGTAGTGGCGAGCCAACACGTTAAATGATCGGGGACTCATGTATTCACCTAGGTTAGTAAGGGGGGGTGGCATATAACCTAAAAGCTAAGTATGACCCTATTTAACCTTTCTTACCTTATAATTTTGATAAACCCATACTTTTTCTAATTAATTCCTTAAACCCGTTTTGAAGTTAAAAAGGGAATTAAGAGAGGGATTAAGAGGTTAATGGAAAATTGACAAGTGTTGCTGGGGTGAGCATGCACACAAGAGAAAGAATGTGAAGAGGAGAGAACAAACCATTTTTGGAGGATAGAGAAGAAAAAACGCAGGGGACAACATGAGAATGTTGTAGCGTTGAAGGGAATTGCGACTAAGTGTAGAATTTGCGGTCAATTGGAATTGTTGGAGGACATAGAAATAAGTCCAGTTCCAGAGCAAAGTTTCAAATTTATCCAAAAATCTATGGCAGTTGGGTTGGTCGAGAATACCTATAAGCCCAAGCCTGTTTTGTTAAAGTTTGGGTTTATAAATTACTTGGTTTTCCTCTAGTTGCACCCGTGAAATGGCAATGGTGTAAGAAATTCTTTTAGTAGAATTCTAAGCATAGATGCAGTGATGGGTTTCACTGTGGTGCTAGTTAGAATGAAGCTAAGGGAAATGATTGCACAGTTGGCATGGATTTGGCAACAAACTAGTAAATCTTGTTTTCCAAGTGAGGAAATCCTTAGAGAAACCTGGGACTGGTGAGAACCTATGGTGAATGCACGAGTCTCAGCTCGGGGGTGGAGTTTTCTTGAGAGAATAATGAGTAGAACTACCTACGGTTGGGTGGAGCATGGTTGCCACAAAGCCAGTTTCTTGTGTTAAGCCTTTTTGCAAATAAGTTTAAGACATGGAAATTCTGTTTAAATTTATGAAAGGTTATTTAATTAATTATTGGTTAAAGATTTGCATGATTTCCTTGTTAAGTTTCCTGAGTTTGGATACAAGGTTTGAATTCATATTTTACTTGATTAAATTCATGGGCATGAAATAAGTGCTAATTTAATAATGTGATATTGCTTGGAAATTTTTATGCAAGTCGGTTCTTTATTTAAGTCGAAGTCAAAATTCATTTCTTGTAGAAATTGTTTATTTCTGGGTTTAAAAAGGCAATTCTTAATTAAACTCAATTGGAGAGAACTAGTTTTACTGTTTTACCGTGCAGTTCCTAAATTCAAGGAAATGTTTATGCAATTCAATAAGGATTATAGTTGGGAGGAAAATAGTTCCTTAAATAATGAATGATGTGGTTGGCAAAATTGTCCTATTAAAATTTGAAATTATAGGTTGAAGTTAATTGAGAAAAGAAAGCTTCTATGAGATATAGAAACTATTTGATATAATTATTCAATAAAGTTTTGATGTTTGAGTCGAGGATGGGTTCAACCTATTTTGCCTTATAGGTAAATTAAAAACCATAGGAAGATTTGATTCATTAAAAGCACAATTGTTTTGGATTAATAAAACCACGGCATAATTTGTTTTTGAAGATAATAGATGTTTAGGTCGAAGCTCTTTAATAGAGTAAAGGTCTAAGTCATAATTATCTTTATTAATATAATGATAAACGATACCTTGTGCTAAGGCATGTTTTTAGGAGTTTTGTAATGAGTGGTATTGCTGATTTGAAAACCATGGGTTGAAATGGTTAATTTAAAAATAAATTTGGAAAAATATAGTTTTTCCTTGTCTTAAGAAAATGTTTGGTGTAATTATAATTTTATGCTTGAGTCAAAGTTATATATATATATATATATATATATATATATATATATATATTCTTAAGTGTGTGTGTGTACACACACACACTTAAGAATATATATATATACACACTTAAGTCCAAGTTAATATATATATATATATATATATATATATATATCGATCGTAGTCGATGGAGGACTAATTTATTATGGTCGGTAATTTTATTTGGTATAGTTTAAAAAGAAATATGTTGAATTAATATTCCTTTGACTTAATGAAATAGAAACAAACATATATTGGGAAAATATTGATTTTCCTTGTTTAAAGGAAATGTTTGGTATAATTGTAAATATATGCTTAAGTTGAAGGTACATATATATTTGCCTAAGTCGAATTTAATATATATATCGACTGTAGTCGGTGGAGGACCTAGTCGGTCAGTCGACTAATTCATTACGGTTGGTGAAGAACTTAGTCGGTCAATCGAAAAACTTATTATGGTCTGGTAATTTTATTTGGTATATTTTAAAATGAGATATGTTGAATTAATATTTCGTTGACTTAATAAAATGGAAAAATGCATATATTTGGAAAATATTGATTTTTCCTTGTCTTAAGGATTTTTTTGGAATAATTATAATATATGCTTGAGTCGAAGTTAGATAAATGTATGCTTAAGTTGAAGTAATATATATATAAGCTCACTATTTCACAACTCAATGGTCGAAGCTCACTATTTCATAATTGACTGGTCGGTCAGGGGACCGATTGATTGCCCTGACTCGACCGTAGTCGGTGGAGGACTTAGTCGGCCAGTCAACTATGCTCCTCCGTCATAGTTTATGATATATGGTTGGAGTTCCTAAGAACAAGTTTTTATAAGGAAAGATTTGGAAATATTGTTTATGGGTCAAAATTTATTATGGTCGGGTAATCTTATTTAATAGAAATAACATAATTTGTTATTATTATGGGTGCATAAATATATGTCTTAACCTTTTTTTGTGCAGTAAGTTTTGTTTGGAAAGAAAATGATAGGTCGATGTTCTATGTATCTTTGACTTAATTAATGGATAGACAAATAAATAAAGACATATTAAATTAAATATTTATAAATGTCTATGCTATAAATCTGTGGAGTTTAATGAGTAGTCCATAAGTTAGAGTTTTACTGTGCAGTTTTTACTGCACAGGGATGCATTAAACTATTTGGCATAAATATTACTAAATAAATGTTTCATAGATTATTCTATGCTTCCGATACTATGAATTTTATGCATTTGTTATAAGATTTAATGGGTCTCTTGAAATATTTTATGCTTTCGTTGTTCAATTATAGTTAATATGCACTATAAAATGCATTTTTCAAAAGGGTGTGTTACAGCTTGGTATCAGAGTTGAGGCTACAGCCCTTGGACCTCTAGGATGATTGTTTGCTTTCGGAAATAAAACTTAATGTATAAATGCATCCATTATTTGACTAATGTTGTTAATCACGAGTAACCAAGGTTACAGTTCATAATGTTTTGTAGTTTTCTTTGCCTGTCTGCAAATCTTGCATGATTAAAAGCGTGGGAAAAAATATGCATTAGTTTAATTGTATGGGAGATGGTGGTGGTATGAAGTCTCTAGTGGACCTTGGTTTTGGATTGTTCACAATGAGAGAACTTCGCCGTTTTATTCTTTCATTAATTATCTTTATGATCTCTGAGTATTGTGTAGAGTCACTGTTATTGTAATTGTCTTGATTATTCTTGTAAATAAACTCTGGAATAAGATATTTGTTAATTGTTTTTCTGTCGAATATTTGGGTGTTGCCGAGACTAGAGCTATTTAACAATGTTATGGTGAATGTTGTATTTACCGACCTGGATGGAATTCTTGAGCACGAGAAATCAGTGTTGTGTCTCCTTGATTGTGTTGTCAGAAGGAAACTAGGGTAGAAGGTAATAAACAAATTATACAACTTGACGATAAATTTATACTCAAAATGAGAACTCTAGCCATACAAACTCATATTTTTGCATAAAAAACACCAAAAAGCAACCCTGAATAAAAAAGTGGTGCTACTGGTAGGACCACTTTTTGATATGGGGTAAAAAATATAGAAATGGGCCAAAACAATTGTTTTTTTTTACAAAAACGGTTAAAATTTTAATTAAAGACTGGCAAATGGGCTGCCAGGGCCTTTACAAAGCATATTCAGATTCATAGTACTGATCTTCCTTTCCAACTTGGTTCCTTTACAACTTCTGGTCTTGATGGTCTCCCGAATCCTTGCTTTATGGGATCGCACAAGTAGAGCTTCCTCCGTTGACTATTAGCTGACTTTTATTCATGAGAGCACCACGATTGGCTTCCTCGTCCGCTAGGCTGTTTAGATTCCTTAGCACGTGCTGAGCTTTATAATTTCTGAAATGAGAGAGGAGGAGGAGGACTTTCCTGAAGATTTGGGCAAGACACATATCCGAGGGCATCTTCTTAGTGTGAACAGCTTTAATAATCAGCCTGGAGTCACCGAATATGTTAATCTTTTGGATGTTCAGCTTTCTTGCCTGGACTAGGCCCTGCCATAGCGCCAGAATTTCAGATTGGTTGTTGGAAGCTTGTCCTAGGCCCCATGCGTAGGACAAATGGATTTTGCCAGAAGGTTCAAACAGAATACCACCTCCTCCAGCTTGCCCGGGGTTCCCTTTCGAGGCCCCGTCGAAGAAGAGACACCATTCATTAAGCACTGATCTCCACTTAATAAAATCCATTTCAGCCAGTCTAATTTCCCAGCTGGCTTTGTGAGGCGGGGTCGTGACTTCATTACTGTTGTGAGCTGGCTGGAACTCCTTAAACCAATGCTCTTCTTCACTAGAGAGAGGGGCCGTGTTACTTTTGGGAGCCTTAATTTTTAAAGCTTCAGACAGCATGACCCGGGCTTTGACAGCGATTTGAGCTGGGACCCTGCTTTCATCTTTGAATATTCTGTTATTTCGCTCCAGCCAAATTTTCCATGACAGAAATTTGGGAATCCACATCCACGTGATTTTGATGGAAGTTTTGTTGCTCAGGCCGTAGGGATAAAGATGAAACCAACTCGCCATCTCCACGACAGAGCTGGGAAGAGTGATCTCGATGGGACCAAGGATTGTGTTCCAGACCTCTTGAGAGAAATCGCAGCCTATAAACAGATGATCAGCGTTTTGGCACAGTGGGAATCGAGAAGGCCCAGCCCAGCCTTTCTTCTTGAGTTTGTCAAAGGTGAGGATGCTATTATGATATAATTGCCAGATGAAGAGGTCGATTTTTGGTATGGAGGGATATTTCCATAGAGCTTCCCACAGTCCTGGATTGGGTGGAACCCAAGGCCGTTCCAGAATAGCATTATAACCAGCAGAAGCCGAATATTTGCCTGTGCCAGAGCCCCAGCCCCGTTTATCAATCGATCTGATAGAGATAGGCGATTTCCCTTGCAGATTGTCCAACAGCAGCAACGCTTCCTCCTTCAGCTCGTCCGGGTAATCTCCAAGCTTCCAGCTAACCCAGGATTCGTTATCATCATTTCCCCATGATGAAATATCCCACAGCGTGGTGCAATTCTTGTCAGTGAGCCAAGCTCGAATATTCCTCAGCTCGGTCAGGCAGATGAGGGGTTGGTCTCCAAGAATAGAGTCATCCCATATTTTTATGTTTGCTCCGTTCCCAGGAATCCAAGTAAGCTTGGCTGTGAAGAAGGGTAGAGATTTTTTGCACAGCAGGAAGATCGGAGAACCAGTCTGCCTTTTAGGAGGCTTCTCAAGGCATCTTTTCCTGTTGCCAGTGAAATATTTTTTTCGGAGGATCTGCTTGCTCCAAGTAGTTTTGCCAGAAACGATTTTCCAAAGGATTTTGCCACCCATGGCTAGATTTTGGGTGGCAACATCTCTGATTTGAAGGCCCCCCTCCAACTTTGGCTTCTTTATTTTGTCCCAGCTAACAAGATGCAACTTCTTTTCATTATTACGACCCCCCTCCCAGAGGAAGCGCCGGAGCAGCTCTTCAATCTTGTTCGAGAAGGTTTTAGGAGCTAACAGGATTGAACATTGGTAGATAGGGAGGCTGGTAAGAACAGAGTTTATCAGGATAAGTTTTCCTGCCTTGTTGAGCCATGATGCTCCCCAAGCATGGATTTTATTTTTGAGCTTGTCCAACAGGGGCAGCCAGTGGGTAACTTTCGGGGAGACTTTGAAGATAGGGATGCCCAGGTAGGTGAAGATGTCCCAGGATGAGGTGCCTTCCATGTCAAGGATTCGGGAGATGTTCAGCATTTCAAGAGGGGAGAAGTTCCAGCCATAAATCTTACTTTTGTGGAAGTTAATTTCACTGCCAGAACTATTCATGTAGCAGTCGAGTTCTGACTTAAAGTTCCTGGCTGTTCTAGTATTGGCCACTCCCAAAAGCAGAGTGTCATCAGCGAACTGGGCATGGTTTACATTCTTGACCCTAGGAGCTGTTCTTATGCCTGAGAGAGCTCTGTCCTGGAGACTTTTATTCAGCTGGTAACTTAGGACAGAAGCCTGAATGACAAAGAGGACAGGAGAGAGAGGGCAGCCTTGCCTTAACCCTCTTGAGGCCTGGAAGAACTTGGTAGGCCGGCCATTAATCAACGGAGCAATCCAGGGAGCTGAGATGCAGGCTTTAACCCACCTGATGAAGTTCTGATTGAACCCAAAATTCCTCATGGCAGCAAGGAGGAAGTCATGCTTGACACGGTCAAAAGCGCTGGCTAAGTCCAGCTTGATAACCATTCCTTTCTCTTTATTCCTGTAGCTGGAATGAATGGCTTCCTGGACTAAGATTATATTGTCCAGAATCTGCCTACCTCTAACGAACCCTCCTTGATTTTCCGGAATCAACTTTGGCAGGATTTTTTTGAGTCTGTTGGCCATTATTTTGGTTATGATTTTGTAACCAGTGTTGCAAAGAGAGATTGGCCGGAACCTGTTGAAGTTCCTGGCCCCTTTTTCTTTTGGGATGAGCGCCAGGAAAGAGGAATTTGTGCTGCCTCCCAGTTTGGAACAGATCTGAGTTTTCTTGATCATTCTGTACAAGTCCCTTTTAATTATGTCCCAGCAAGAGATATAGAACCGGGCAGTGAATCCATCCGGCCCGGGAGCTTTGTCCGGGTCCATGTTGAAGAGGGCTTTTTTAATTTCTCGGATACTCACAGGATAGTTCAGCAGATGGTTGTCCTCTTCACTTATCAGCTTTGGGATCACAGAGAGAGGGAAGGAGATCGGATCCACCGGAACCCGGTCCGGGTCAGTGTACAGCTTTTGGAAAAAGGAGTGGGCCGCTTCCTTAATACCAATGGTGTCCTTTATTGTATGGTCTTGAATCTGAATTTCATTGATGGAGTTATAGATTTTCCGAGCTTGGGTCTGCTTGTGAAAAAAAGTGGTATTTTTATCTCCAGCTTGGAGCCATAGCGTTCTTGACTTGACTCTCCAGTAAGTTTCCTCCTCTCTGCACACTTTTTGGTACTTCATTTGGAGATCAGCTTCCTTTTTGAGCAAGTCAGGGGTGATAGTGGACTCTTCCATTACCAGCTGGTGCCTTCCCAGGGTCTTCTCCATTCTTTTCCTTTCATCTGTAGGGGATCTTAGGTTTTTAGCCCAAGATTTCAGCTCAGCCTTGAGCCTTCTTAATTTGCCTTCCCAAACAAAGAAGGGAGATCCATGAATCGGTTCGTTCCAGGAGTTATTCACGATGTCAAGGAAGCCTTCCTGATCTACCCATAAAGGGCTGAACTGGAAGGGGATGGGGCCTAGTTGAGCTTCAGCGGAGAGGGTGAGCGAGATTGGTTTATGATCAGAGGTGTAATGCGCATGAATCTTGGAGGTGGCCATGAGACCAAGGGTGAGGAAGGAGGAATGAATAAGGAAACGGTCAAGACGGGCAGCAATGTGGCCCGGCCCGAATCTTTTATTGGACCAAGTGAACTTCCCTCTAGTAGGGGTAATATCTACCAGATCCCAATCCAACATCAGGTCTTCCAACCATTCTCTGGCAGGGTCCCGGACTATTGAACCCCCTTTTTTTTCTGCTAGAGAAAGGGTTACATTTAAGTCTCCGGCAATAACCAGATTCTCAGGATTATGCTGGTTCAGAAATGTAGCCAAGGAGTCCCAGCACTCTTTTTTTTCCACCAAAGAGACAGGAACATACAGGTTGAAGATACTTACAAAGTGACCAGAGTCGTTGTGGTGCAGCTTGGTGTAGAGCCAATGCATGGTGCCTTCTTCTTCAACAAGATCAAGCTTTGCGGAGTCCCAAAAAGTTGCCAAGCCTCCCGAAGCTCCTCTTGCGCTCACAGCCCTTCCCGGGCCTTTTTTCCAAAACGAATTACTAGCACGGAGGAGAGCTTCCTCCTCCATTTTTCGTCTCCTGGATTAGGAGGACTTCCGGCCTCAATACTCTTACTAAATCCCTTATGGCTTCTTCTTTTAGCGGGGTGCCTAGTCCTCTGCAGTTCCAGGAGACGTACTGCATTATTTACCTGTTTGAGAGGGATGGCCCCCTTTCGGGGTTTTCCCAATCTTCAACCCTGATCTGGTATTCATCATTTCTGGAATAGTGTGCTGTGACCCTTGAACTACGTCCTTGTAGGACTGTTCTTCCCTTCTTTTCTTCTCAGGCTTTCGTCCCCGCTTTGGTTGATTTGGAGAGACTGACGGGCTACTTACTTCAGGTTCACCTTCCTCTGAGGAGTCAGCTCCTGTTTCCGAGCTTAGACTGGTATGTTCCTTTGGCAGACTGGAGACAGATCGGTGAAGGGCAGGATCACTTGGGGTTTGAGACCCCTGAGCTTCGCCAGTTTTCGGATTATGTACAGGGTTTAGGACCCCATTAGGGTTTTCCTGAGGGATGGGCACTGGATTGCCTTCCTTAGGTGGATCTTGAATCGTTTTCTCCTTGTTTTTGTTGTTGCTGAAGGTTTTCCCCTTCTTCACTTTTTGCCATCCTTCTGCATCTTCTTTTTCGGCAGCCAGCTTGGGGCAGTATCTCTGGAAATGGCCGTGTTCTTGGCAGTTCCTACATTTGAAGGGCAAGTGTTCGTAGTCCAATTTCTGGTAGTGGGTCCAGGATCCTACTGTTAGTTTTACTGCCTCAGGAAGTCCGGCTTCAAGATCCACTTCAACACAGATTCTGGCGCAGGAATATTGCCCTTTGTTATCTGCTTTGTCAATGAAATGTCCAATTCCATTCCCGATTCTCTTCAGGGTGTCAAAGTCCCAGCAATGCATTGGGAGATTGGGGAGTCTGACCCACACCGGCACCTCTTTGGGGAGGTCGGTCGCGGGATCGAAGTCTGGTGTCCATTTGTTCAGGTAAAGGCCCTGCGTGCCCATGAAGTAGGGGCCGTTCCTGAAGACTAGATCCCGGTCTTCTTCTGAGATGAATTCAAATACAAAAAAACCCCTTCCGACGGGGGTAACAGGTTACACCTTGTTTCAGATTGGGCTTCCAGTTCCGCTGAATCCAATCATCCGTAGTCTTGGCAGACGGCCATAGCCCCATGAACTGGCCCACGAGGCCTCTCTTAGCCAGAGCCAATGCTGTTTTCATAGGTTTTTCTTCAGGGAGAGCTATTTCCGGGATTTCATCTAGTTTCTTAATAAACTTTGGAATGACCGGGGGAGAGATCGATTTGCCTCTGCTCTGGAGGAGCCTTCTGAAGGCATCCTCATCCGTGATCGAGTGGGGGGGGGCTTCCTCCCCTCCCCCAGGCGCCTCCATGCTGAACGCAGCTCACAACCACGCAGCCCTAGCGCGCAGCTCCTCCTCTCGCAGCCCTAGCGCGCAGCTTCTCCACTTGGGCCAAAACAATTGTTATTGTTGATTGCAAAAACCTTAAAATCAAGCTCTAAATTGAAAACTAATGCTACCGGTAGCACATTTTTTCAAAAAATGACATTATTATATCATTTTATCATAATTTAAAATTGTATTTATTTAATCTTTTAGTAACACTATATAAAACTTGCACATAGTTAAATACAAATTATTCAAGAAATTATTTCACCTCTCTTTCTATATAAAATAAATGAATTTATAATATTATTAATAATAAAACCATATATTAAACCATAAAACGTAGAATTTATGATATTTAGGTGCACAAGGGAGAAAACACAATATACTATAAAACGCAAAATATAAAGAATAAGAACACAAACCATAAAAATTCATATTTTTGCATAAAAAAACACTTAAAAACTACCCCAAAGACTTCATAGCATTAAATACAAAATTCAAAATGATGAAAAATTAAAAAAATGCAAAAATTATTTAAAAAAATTTAAAAATAATTTCAAAAATTATTTACAACCTTAAAAAAATTTAGAAACAAAATTAAAAAAAATCCAAAAAAAAAATGAAACAAGAAAAAAAATAAATTTAAAAAAGTAAAACCACTTTAAACAAATTAAAAATATATATATAAAAAATCAACTTAAAAAAAATATTTTTTGAAAAATATTTCAAATAAACAAAACTTAAAAAAAAATGTTATTAAGAAAATTTAATAAAAAATGAGAAAAAAAAACTAAAAAATACAAAATTTAAAATTTAAAAATGAAACTAATTTAAAATATATATATATATATATAATTTCTATTAAAAAAAACAATTGAATTTTTTATTATTAAAAATATATAAAATTTTCAATTTAAAAGCTTCATTATAGCTAGCTACTAATTGTATATTTTTTTGTAAAAGTTGAAAACATGCATTTGTATATAAAAACCAATATTTTTTACCAAGAAGTTTTAAAATTGCAAAGAAAGGCTCAAAATGAAAAATGATGCTACCAGTATACACACTTTCTGAAATGAAGGTAAAAACAACTACTCAAATTGACCCCCCAAAGAACGAGAATAATGTCGAGTTCTCATCAAGTTGTATAACTTGTTAATAGATTGTTTAGTAGAAATATGGTTGTAGCAAGTCTTTGGTCATGCAGAGTAGCATGTGTTTTTTCATCTACCAATTCTTACACCTGAAGAGGGTAGATCAGTGTGGTATGCATAGATTGCCTAACATGTAGGGTTAATTTAAATACTTAGTAGTTGCATTTCGGTTGATAGTTTGTCTGCTGTGGGCATGTTAACCTATCCTTAGTTTTTTGTGGATTTATTTTGTATTTCTTGTATCGTATGTTTCCTCAAGTTTCCAAACTACTAGTATGGATGAGGACATGTCATGTGGTGGTCAATATTTTATGAATGCTTGAATGCATGATAATGGTTGGTGTGAAGTGTTTGATCTTCTATTTTGAGTATGATGATGCTTGAATATGTGATGCCATGTTTTGCTTCCCTAAATTTGAAAACCACAAGTTGAAATGGTTAATTTAAAAATAGTTTTGGAAAAAGATTGATTTTCCATGTCTTAAGGAAATGTTTGGTGTAATTATAATTTTATGCTTGAGTCAAATATATATATATAAAGAATTGGAGGGAAGGACCTAGACGCGAAGGTCTGCAACCTCATTAGATCTGGCCGCCGTTAGGGTTTGTTGGTTCTGCTACACCCGCTGCCTCGCTCTTCGAGGGGGCCTCGATGGCCTCCCCCCTGGACCCGAGCCTAGAAGAGAAACGTCGTAGACTTGATGACGCCTTTCGTGCATTGGTTGCTGCAACTCCTCCTCCGTCGACGTCTCCTGCCTCCTCTGATGTAAAACACACATCTGCTCCTCGGATCCAGATCACGTCGACAAATTCACGTCAGAAAGCTCTTGCTCTCAGCGAGAGAGGCCTAATAGGTCAGTTCATGGGGATCTAGCCTTCTCCCAAAACCATGGACACCCGGAACAATAAAAAATGGATGCCCTTAATCTTCGGGGGTCTGCAACACTGTTTTTGTGGTAAGGGATTCTTCACCTTCCTTTTTGAGCACAAAATTGATAGAGATCTAATTTTTAGAAGCGGACCTTATTTTCTCGGTACCCGCGGTCTTTATTTAAATCGATGGAGCCTATCTTTTGATCCGAAAAAAGATGTCCCATTTACAGTACCTGTATGGGTTCGTCTACCACATATTCCTCTCCATTGTTGGAATGATGAAACCTTGCAGGCCATTGGTAACACCCTAGGCACTTTTATCAATAAAGCTAAACCTAAACGGCCATTGTTCTCCTGTGCCCGCATCTGTGTTGAAGTTGATTTAGAAAAAGGCTTGCCCAAGGTAGTAAATATACATATGGACGGTTGGGAATACATGCAAAAGGTAGATTATGAACAACTCCCATTCAAGTGCAAGAAATTCCATGAGCATGGCCACTTCGTCAAGAATTGCCCAAAAGTTGTGCTAGAAACACAGGATCAGCCTCAGGAAGAAGGTTGGAAACAGACAAAGAGGGGAAGGAAAACAATTCAACAAAACTCAACAACTATGGACTCCCACTTGGAAAAAAATAAAGAAAAAGACCAGAGTGGAAAAAGTAAGGAAAAGGAACAGGTGGGTATAAATGATAGCACCAACAACCAATTTTAATATTTGGCTATGGAAGATAGAGAAATTCCCACTCAGGAAAACGCAGAGAAAGAGAGTGAGGCAGATGATGCGCATGATCCCGAAGATCCACCCCTACACAAGGAAACAACAGCGGAAGGAACGAAAGGAGAATCGACTCCTGGTGGCACTTGGGCGGACAGGGTGAAAAAAAAAATTACGGCCCTACACATTATAGGGATAAAAACTTGTTTTGGGATGATCTCTCCAGGCTGAAAGAATAGTTAAATGGCAAGGATGTGATTATAGCCGGTGACTTCAATGTCACCAAAATGCAACAGGATAAGCATGGAGCATCTACGGCCAGAGATCCCTATGGAAAAAAGATGGAGGATCTAATGTCGGACTTAGATCTGATGGACATTGAGCTGAAAAACATAAATTTCACATGGAACAATAGAAGAGTAGGAATCAGTCACATAGTGGTTAGGTTGGACCGTTTCCTGGTCATTTCTACTTATCTCTTGAAAAATCTTCTGCCTTCTGTGTCGGTTCTCCCGTCTGCCACCTCTGATCACAAGCCAATTCGATTGATTATTTTAGCTTCGGAAACCCTTGGACCTATCCCTTTTTGTTTCAATCACTTTTGGCTCCACGATGGTGATCTCTTACAACTCATTTTCAATACTTAGAATTCCTCTTTTCAAGGTTCGCCAAGTTACATCTGGGAGTACAAGCTTCGGTTTGTAAGGGTTGCCTTAAAAAAATGGGCTAAATTGAAGTACAAGGATCCTATCTCCACCGAGAGAAATCTCCAAACGAAACTTGCTTCTCTTCAGCAAAGAATGGAGGAGAGTGAAATCATAGCCTCCAATCTCTCCCAGAATAAGGACCTTAATCTAGAAATTCTTAGCGATGCAAGAAAGGAGGAGGAGGTTTGGAGAATCAAATCCAAACAGACTTGGTTGAAAGGGGGGGGACAGTAACACTGAGTATTTCCATAAGCAAACCAAATCTCACCTGAGTTACAACTCGATCAAGGAATTAAAAGATTCCAATGGAACTAGATTCACCGATCAGGAGGACCTTAAAGCTCACGCCCTGGAGCATTTTCAGAATCTTTTCACTGACAACAATGAAGCGAAAGCTGAAGCACAGGTAGATCCGCTCACAGGTATTCCATCTCTCATTTATGATATCGACAACAGAGATCTTGACAAGCATATCATGGAGTGTGAAATCAGAGAGGCTATCTGGTCTTTGCATCTGGACAAAGCACCAGGACCTGATGGTTTTACAATAAACTTCTTTAGAGCAGCCTGGGACATCATCAATGAAGACTTGAAGAAAATGCTTAATTGGACCAAGAAAAAAGATAAGATTGGGGGAGCCACAAACTCCTCCTTCCTGGTCCTTATTCCGAAAGACAGCAATACCACTTCCATTGAAAGATTCAAGCCTATATCTTTATGTAACACTTCATACAAGATACTCTCAAAGATCATAACGACTCAATGTGAGGAACCTACAACAATTAATGAATGAAAATACACGAGATAGCAGTAATAACAGAACTCAGAATCACTTTATTGATCACAGGCCACTTCGAGGGGGCAACCTCCTTTGAGCAAGATCAATACAAATAACTTCACGGTACCTTCATTGGCCTCAACACACACTTATATACTAAGTCTATGCACAATACTATGGGTCAATACCATGGGACATATAATACTACGGGACAACTTACAAAGCATATGCGTCCAATACTATGGGTCAATACCATGGGCTAATACAAACTATGGATCAACAAATGCTACGAGACGACTTACAAAGCATATGCGTCCAACAACAATATACTAAAAAAGTAAAGAGAAGGGTTGACACGGGTTCCTAACATCCCCTCTCCCTTAGAAAAAGCTTTGTCCTCAAAGATTTAGATGTGGAAATTGATTCAAAATCTGAAGGAGTGGTTCCCCTATAGCATCCTCGGGTTGCATTCCGAGCCACTGATGCCTTTTGAGTTTCAGGGAGGATTGCTTGAAAGGTTGTAGACGAAGAAGAACCGTATCAATGGCGTGAAAAGTGCGCTCAAAACGAGTCTGATCGGCTTGTTGTTTCAGTCAAATTCTTTCCATGTGAAGATTGTCTTACAGAATGAGAAGAATCTGATCGCGGTTTCGAAGAACCGTGTTAATTGCCTGAACTGGGGAGCTGCTGAGGGTGTATGGAAGAAGAACTGGCAGTTCCTGTCCATAGGCTGCTTCATATAGTGTCCTTTTAGATGTGGTATTCTACCACTAGAGCGCTTCTAGGAAATCCATAGAAATAGTTGTCCAAATCTGTGTAGAGATGGGCAAGGGTTCGAGCAGTCTTGAAAGGAGTGTCGTTTCACCCTTGTTGACCCGTCAAGTATCACAGTCAACCACCATCTGTTGACTTTTCATTTTCAATCCCTACCAAATAAAGTTACATTGTTCCCGATCATACGTTTTGAGGAACCCAGAGTGCCCTGCCGATGAAGAAGCATGGAGTTCATAGAAGAGACAACCCTGTTGAACAGATTGCAACCAATTTGGAACAAGCAAAGAAATAGCTGTAAGATAAATTGGGTCATCAAATGTGCGAGAAGGAGCATCTGCCACCATATTGTTCTTACCCTTCTTGTAAGTGATCGCATAGGCAGAACCCATGAGTTGGATAACCCATTTCAGGTGTTCTGGGGAGGAGACCTGTTGTTCCAGGAAATTTTCCAGACTCTGGAGATCAATCTTGATGCAGAAATAATTCCCTAATAGGTATGGCTGCCACTTCTGTACTACATGAAAAATAACCAACATTTCCTGCTAAGATGTAGATGCGGCTAAATTCTTACCGGAAAGGTCTCTTGAAGGCAACAAGACCATTGCTGCAGTAAAGACACTTGCATATCTATCTAAGGAAGTAGTGGAGACCGTTGATGGGTGCATCTGAATGGAATGGAGTTGAGCGATGACACCATGTGAATTCTTCTTAAGGATATTTTCCAGGCGATGTGAACTGATGATGCAGAGAGACCATTGTTGTAAGCCCATAAATTTGTGTTGTTTCCCATTGACTGAAAACTGCATCCAAAGTTCAGCAAAATCCCAAAAGATGGGGCCAAGTGTGCATAAACATTGAATGCCCAAAACCACATCACATCCGCCTAGGGACAAGGAAAACATGTCAGAGCGCAGGTTATAATCTTCCAGAGAGCTACGCACATTGTGACACTTTCCCTTGCAAGGTAAGGTGGCCCCACTGGCAACCATGACTCTAAAGTTGGAGCAAGGATGGAAAAAACAATCAGCTTGTTTGGCGATCCGAGGGTCAATGAAGTTATGAGTGCTACCAGAATCAATGAGTATTGTAAGAGGAATCTTCTTGAAGTAACCCCTGACCCGCATTGTTTGGGGGGTGGTGATGCCGGATAAAGCATGGAGAGACATCTCTGGTTGGTTGTCCTGAGATGGGGGGTCAATAAGCGGCTTCTAAATGTCGACCTGATCATCCATTATATTCAGAGCTTCTTCACCAATCTTAGAGGCAGGCGAAGAATACATATCCAAGAGATAGAGCTTTTGCTGAACACATTTATGTCCCCGAGTGAATTTATCATCACAATTATAACAAAGCCCTTTTTCTCTGCGTGCCTGCATCTATGTTTCAGAAAAATGCTTGATAGGAGTTGGTCGAGGAGCTGGCGGGATGGGAGGTCGTTGAGAACCCATATTTCAGAAGGGAGCAAAAGTGGGTTTGGAGCGATGTTGGGCTGCAATCTTGTCTTCTTCCAACTTAGCCAACCCCAGGGATTCCATCATTGTATTGGGATAAAACATTTTAACCTCTGAGCAGATTTCATCCTTAAGACCACTGATAAAACAACTCCCGTAGAATTCATCAAACAATCCTTCTGTGTGATTGGCTAGTTTCTCAAATTCTGTCTGATACTCTCTCACAGTGCCAATTTGGCGAAGTTTAGTGAGGGATCCTGTGAAGTCATCAAAAGCACTAGGACCAAATCGTTGCAAAAGGAGCTGGCAAAAATCTGGCCATTTTGGCTCTTCATGAGCCTTGATATACCAATAGTACCATTGAAGAGCTTCTTGTTCCAAATGAAATGATGCAAGTGGAAATTTGGTGACATCAAAAGTTTTATGCAGACTGAAATACTGTTCTACACGATAGATCCATCCAGTCAGATTAGTACCATTGAAGCGAGGAAAATCAAGCTTCGGACCACGAAAATTGCTGGAAGAAGAGAACCCATTGTCTGATGAAGACTCAGACTCTCGTTTGTTGTTCATAGTTAAATGCTCAAGATGGAGACCGAGGAATTTTTCATCCAGATCCTGGAGTTTGGTTTGAATGGATGTGAGTGCTTCCTCCATGGTTTTTGCTCCTGCGCGGGTGACAACCATAACCAAGAGTTTTTTTTTTGGGGGGGAATGGGTAGAAAAACACAAATAGAAGCTTATTTAGTAATGAGAAATTTGGATTTGGGAAAAACTGTGATGGGTAATTGGGGTTTGACTAGGTTTTGGACACTTTCAAAGGGACAGGGAAGCAAAAAATGAGGATTTTAGAAGCGGGGTGAAATAATGAAATTTTTTGTCAGAGAGGGACAAAGAAATAAAAATAGGGAATGAACACGGTGGCAAAATTTGGAGGCGAGTGGGTGAAAATTGAAGAATTTATGGCGAACCCTAAAAATAGACAAATGTGAGATTTCTGGCTTTGGGAAGTAGAATTTGGGATAGGGTCCTCAGGAATGAAATATGCAGAATGAGATTGCAGGGGTGTCTGGAAAGTTTCAAGAGAAACGAAGTTAAAACAAGGGAGATATGGCGAAAAAATGGTTTTTATTTTTATTTTTACCAGAAATGGATCTGCAACGGCGTGGAAGGGATCGAAACAATTAGATCTACAATGGTGTGGAAGGGATCAACTATAGATGGATCTGAAACGACATTGAATGGATCGAAAACGGTTAGATCTAAAACGACTAGATCGGGAACGACTTTCATAATGGATCTGAAACGACTGGATCTGAAACAACTCGGAATGGATCTGAATTACGGCACGGAAGTGATCGGCAACAATTTAGCTAAAAATAGATATGGACCCCAGGTATGTTTGGATTCCTAACAATTCAGGGGTTTCACTCGGCCACCAATGTTGTCTGACGGCTTGCGTATTGGGGCAGTACCCCTCACTCCACGGCTTAGGTAAAATTGATAACTGCTTTACCACAAACCACAACTCTTGGTTTACCTCATGGGTGGGAACTAGTCAATTAGGTAGGGGTCGTTTCCCTTTTCGCTGGCAGGTCTTCTTAATGGGTCAACTACTTTAGGGTTCTTGTGGTACTCCTCACAATGAGTTTTAGGGCTTATGCCCAAGAACTTCCCATAGTTAAGCGGATAGGGATTATTCCCAGATCCGAACTTGCAACAGATGTGAAAAAAAATTTGGCAAAAATTCCACCCAACGAGCCCAAGAAATTGCTCTGATACCAGATGTGAGGAACTCACAACAATTAGTTAATGAAAATACACAAGATAGCAGTAATAACAGAACTCATAATCAATTTTTTTTATCACAAGCCACTTCAAGGGGGCAACCTCCTTTGAGCAAGCTCAATACAAATAACTTCACGGTACTTGTTGGTCACCCTATATGTCAGTTAATTAACGCTAACACACAGAATGGTCAATATAAATTGTCAAACCTAGGAAGGTCTTTTATTTCAAAGGCAATAAGCACAGTCTATGCATAAACAGATCAAGCAGTTGATTTGCTGAATGTAAATAGTGATCCTACCTATGTGTTCAACCATCTCATTCCATAAGAACACTAATCTAATTCACACATCTAAGAAACCAAAGTGAAACAACTTCCCTACAGAAATCAACCTAGCAAGTTAATGATCTAAAGATGAAATGAAACTAGATTACTTTTGCAAGAAGTTAAATCCTATAATTATCAAACTACAACATTCAATCTTTATCAAAATGATCTATCCAGTAGCTACTGTAATTCTACCATTAATTATCTAATCTATGAATGTAATTGAAGATACAACAACAACCAGAATTAAAACACAAGCTCGAACTCTAACTGATAATTACTGAAAATCCTAGAAAGCATAAACAACTAGAAGATAATTGGAATTGAGCTTGACTGTCACAGCTGATTAAAACACACATGCAATTAAGTAAATTATCCTACATGGTCGACTGTCACACCACTCTGTTACAGCTATTCAAGATGCAATTATAAACTACCAGAAAGGAAAGCTAAACTCTGTTACAACTACCAATAATGTCTGTAATCATTCCACACCACACAACAAAAGTAAAACTAAACTACTCTACCTACTTAAATCGGCTATCTCTGTGAGAAGGTGGGCCCTGGCCTTCTAATAGAGACGCCGAGAGTCACAACAAATTAAAACACAGAAGTGAAGAACTTTGCTCTCATATTAATGATGGAAGATCGTGAGTCTTAGTGATCTGTTACAGCTTACACAAAGTAGTGATTGTCCAACCCCAGGCTACGAGAGCCTTCTGGAATTTATACAAAGGAAATACAGTTTCAGATCCACTAAAATTGCGCAGCCATGAAGATCTATGATCTTCATGCTGCGGAGTTACAGTTAATTGATACAACGTATTAAATAGGGCTGTTAATTGTGAAAGATGTTGTTACTTTGATAGTTAATGGATCAATAGACTCAGCAGCTGGAACGCCACCTGTCTGTCGCAACTAGGCTCTGCTTCAATGGAATCTGTTACAGTGAGGATCTGATACAGCTTGCGTGGAGGATGTGTTGTCCCTTGGAGTATGAGGAGCTGGTGCTTGAAGAGTAACAACTGGCGCAGTTAGACTGATACACCTGCGCTTTAGACCTTGGCTAAATGAAATCACACAGATTAGTATAAACCAAGGACTAAGATCCATAATCTTTAACAATCTTAGGCATAAAACAAATAAAGTAATAACAAATTATACCTGCCATATTATTGGTTGATCTGAAGAAAGACCTGGATATAGCTCATGAAAGTAGGATGGAATTAGGGAAAAATGATGTAATAAGGGTTTCCAAAAAGGGGCATTTCCTGGACCCAACAGTACCTTCATTGGCCTCAACACACACTTATATACTAAGTCTATGCCCAATACCATGGGACATATAATACTACGGGACGAATTACAAAGCACATGCATCCAATACTATGGGTCAATACCATGGGCCAATACAAACTATGGATCAACAAATACTACAGGACGAATTACAAAGCATATGTGTCCAACAACAATATACTACCAAAGTAAAGAGAAGGGTTGACACGGGTTCCTAACACTCGAATGAAAAAAATCATGGGTAATATTATCTCGGATTCCCAAGGAGGATTTATTACCGGCCATCAAATTCTAGATAATATAATAATCGTTCAAGAGGAAATACACTCCAGTATGGAAAGCAAACAACAGGGAATGGATATCAAGCTGGACATGGCGAGTGCTTTTGATAGAGTGAACCACTTTTTCTTATTCGAGATCATGAATAGATTTGGCTTCTCCAGTAGATTTGTCCGGTGGGTCAAAGCTTGTATAAGCAAACCTTGAATCACCCCATTGGTGAACGACAGGACCACCCCCTTCTTCCAAGCCACTAGAGGCCTAAGACAGGGTTGCCCTATGTCCCCCTTCCTTTACCTCCTAGTGGCCGAATCTTTAAGCAGAAAGCTCCAACATCTTCAGCGTCTAGGAGAGCTGAAAGGTCTGAAGATTGCGAGAGGAGTCAGAGTAGTCAATCATGCTCAGTTCATGGATGATACAATTCTGTTGGGTGGAGTTTCACAATCATAGCCAAAAGATTCAACAACGCTCTAACTACATTCCTCAAAACCTCCGACAGAAAAGTCAATTTCATGAAATCAAAAGTATACAGTTGGAACTGTTCCAAAGAGACTATTGCCAAAATAGCCAGAATCCTTTGGTTTGATGGCTGCCCATCTTGGAACTCCAAATATTTAGGAATACCAATTTTCAAAGGGAACAAAAAAGCCTTGGACTGGCAGGAGCTAGTTGACAAAATTAAAGCCAAAATTTCATCGTGGGGCTTCAGGTGGCTAAAATTGGTAAGCAAATTAGTTTTGATCAGATTTGTTCTCACAGCCTATCCAATTTACATCAGTTCCATTTCATTAGCCCCCAAAAGTGTCATTCAAAAGATCATGAAGGAGATCCGAATATTTCTATGGCAAGGTGGAAAGACAAGCGGAACCAAAAAGATCCACTTGATGAGCTGGGAGAAATTTTGTCGACCAAAATGTGCAGGCGGAGCCGGAATTAGAGACCCCTTGTTGATGAATTTGTCCCTTGGAGCCAAAATTCTATGGAGAGTTATCACCGACAAGAATGCTTGGTGGAAAGAGATCTTGTGGAAAAAATACATGAACGGGAGTAGACAGCGTTGTGTAGAGGCAATAGATCCGAATAAGAATGGCACTCCAATTTGGAATCTTCGTAAAAAGGCGAAGATCATCCTGCAAAACCAGCTATACTGGATTCCTGGGAACGGAAAGAAAATTAAAATCTGGGTGGATAAGATAGGGCCGGATCAATGATCCCCAGCTAATTTCCTTCATAACTTCAATGAATTAAAAGACTGGATGGATCAAGCTAACATAACTACCTTGTATGATCTTTCAGTTTGGACTGAAAAAGGAAGGTGGAAGGACTGGATTAGTATCGAGATTCCGAGACAGCTACAAACAGACTTCAATATTCTCTTCGAACTCCTCAATGGAGCAACCCCTGTCCATCAGAATTTGACCGATAAAAGAGGATGGAGCAAGACAGGAAGTTATTTAGTCAAGGTTGGCTACCAAGCGTTGGACAACAATAGCGACATCGACAAGAAATGGGCCAAAGTGTGGAGCAACGACAATCTCCCGAAGATAAATGCCTTCACCTGGATCTTAGCACACCAAAAAATCCTCACTTCTGAAAATTTAAAAAAAAGAGGGATTGAGGATCCTGTCAGGTGCATTCTTTGCAAAGCCTCGGAGGAAACAGTTGTGCATCTGTTTTTGGAGTGCCATTTTGCCCAGGAAGTCTGGCATAGGGCCTTCCAAGACCTACATACAATGGTGACTCTTACAACAAATTGGAATGATCTCTTTGCCTGCTGGAAGGACTATTATATAGGCTCCTTTCACAACAAGCCTAACTTCAAGAAAGCCTGGGAAGTATTCCCTAAGTTTATCTGTTGGAAACTGTGGACAACTAGAAACAAAGAGATCTTTGAAGGGATAAGACTCACCCCTGCTCGAGTCCTAGACTCGTCCAAATCACTATGGGCTGAAGCGCTATTGGTGCAGGGTTTGAAGAACATCAATAAAGAGCCTCTGAATATAGAAGAGAAAGTCTGGGCCTCAGACTTGTTATTTCCAAACCCATCTATTTGTAGGGATCCCCCTAATAACTGTCCCAATGCCCAGAATTGGAAAATTAGATTAAGCGCTGAGGAAATGCAAAATTGGAAAAGAAATATTGGGCGCAATACTCTCTTCTTTGATGGAGCCTCGAAGGGCAATCCAGGGTTGGAAGGTGCGGGTGGAGTGCTCTACGACTCCGACGGAAATAGGAGGAAAGACTATGCTTTGGGTATCGACAGAAGAACTAACAATAGTGCCGAATGGCTTGCCCTCACCAAAGGTCTTGAGATTGCAAGGGAGGAAGGCATCAATGAATTGACAGTTTGTGGTGATTCTTTGCTGGTTATTAGGGAGGCTAGGAGCCTGAGCAAAAATAGAAAGAATCCAACTTCAAAAACCCATAATCTACTCAAATATTTGGTCAACTAATTCAAGAGTATCAACTTTCTACACATTTTGAGAAACAACAACCATGACGCTGACACTATGGTTAATATCGGTGGTAAACTCGACAGTGGCGTCCTTTTTAGCAACAAGGTGATGAAACACAGGGTATGGGTCCATTGCCTATGATCACAAGCACCTTCATGCTTAGTTTTTCATTTATTCAATCCCAAAAGGGGAGGTCTTCTGAATTTTATCTTATGTCAAAAATTTACGCCTTAGACAAAGTTGAAAACCCACCAGGGGGTCTCGTTTGGCATGCAGCTCGCACGCGCCGGGCACATGGCTTCCACATGGGAAGCATGCGAGCCCTCATCTCTCGTGTCACGCCTAGCAGATCATGGCAGACGTCGGTAAAGGAGTAGGTAGGCAATGATTTCTTATTTAAACATGGATGCAGAGCAGGCTTGCATAACACTTGGTTGGAGAGCAAGGTCATGGCAGACCCTGGCGTGAACTCTTGTGGCAAACAGACTATGCCTCGTCTTGGAAATGATTTCATCCCTGATTTTCGGAAGCGTCACCCTTCTTGGTCTGGGGGTTATGATTGTTCAACTTGTGAGCAGCATCGCTCGAAAATTCAGGCTTGTGGAGGATGGGATGAGCACCAGGGAATTGCAACATCCTTCACGGTGGTTGAGGACCACTTAACCATTCTCGATGCTCAAATACACTTTCTCAAGAATGAGAATTTTGACATTAAATAGGCATTGCAGCGTCTGAATGCCATGGAACAGTCAAGACGCCTGGAGGCAAGAAGCAACAATGACATTCTCAGCAAGAAGGTTGACAATCTTTCGGCGGTGGTGGACGGTGGGTGTACCTGCCAAATTAAGGTGGTTCGTGCCATAGCATTGAGCATCGAGAGTAATGTGGACAATCTTCAAAAGGAGCTCGACGAACTGAAAATGGAATTGATAAAATGAAATGCAGCAGGCAACATTGAAGCTGCACCCCGGAAATAGCTCGAAGTCTAGGTTTCTTTTTTGGTTAGTCTGGGTCTTTTGGGTCTCTTGTTATTTTTGGTTTTTTGGGCCACGTTTGGGTCTTCCTCTGCAAAAGTTTGGTATGTAAAAACTCCAATGTAGTCTGCAGTTTTGGGAAACTCTGTACTCCAAGTCCTTGTTTGATGTAATTATGTCTGAACTCATTTCGTTATAGGCAGTAGTAGTTATGTCTGAAAGCTTGTAGCTGTTTCTGGCTTCTAAAGTTTATTTGTAAAAGATGATGGCTAAGACATGTTGGCTTACCATTGATCGGAAGCAGCATGTACTTACACTATGTATTTCCGTTTCTGCCACTTTTTATCAATACAAAAAATCTTAACCGTTTTCGTAAAAAGAAATATATATATATATATAAACTTCGACTTATATATATATATTAACTTCGACTTACGTATATATATATACACGTAAGTCGAAGTTAATATATATATATAAGTCGAAGTTTATATATATATATATATATATACATATCCACCGTAGTCGGTGGAGGACTAATTTATTATGGTCGGTAATTTTATTTAGTATAGTTTTAAAAAAATGTGTAATTAATATTCATTTGACTTAATGAAATGGAAATAAGCATATATTGGAAAAATATTGATTTTCCTTGTTAAGGAAATATTCGGTACAATTATAAATATATGCTTGAGTTGAATTTAAAAATATATATCAACTATAGTCGGTCAGTCGACAAACTTATCATGGTCTGGTAATTTTATTTGATATATTTTAAAATGAGATATGTTAAATTAATATTCCTTTGACTTAATAAAATGGAAAAATGCATATATTTGGAAAATATTGATTTTTCCTTGTCCTAAGGAAAATTTTGGAATAATTATAATATATGCTCGAGTCAAAGTTAGATAAATATATGCTTAAGTCGAAGTAAAATATATATATTTAAAAGCTCACTATTTCATAACTCAATGGTCGAAGCTCACTATTTCATAACTGACTGGTCGGTGAGCTAACCGACCCACTGCACTGAATCAACTGTATTCGGTGGAGGACTTAGTTGTCTAGTCGACTAGGCTCCTTCGACATAGCTTATGATATATGGTTGGAGTTCTTAAGAATACGTTTTTATAAGGAAAGATTTGGAAATCATGTTTCTGGGCCAAAATTTATTATGGTTGGGTAATCTTATTTAATAAAAATAACATAATCTGGTAATATTATGGGTGCATAAATATATGTCTTAGCCTTTTTATTTAACGTGAAAATTTACCATGGAGTAAGTTTTGGAAAGAAAAGGATAGGTCGATGCTCTGTTTATCCTCAACTTAATTAATGGATAGACAAATACATAAAGACATGTTAAATTAAATATTTATAAATGTCTATGTTCTAAATCCGTGGAGTATAATGCGTAGTCCATAGAGTTTTACTGTGTAGTTTTTACTACGCAAGGGTGCATTAAAATATTTGGCATAAATATTATTAAATAAATGTTTTATAGATTGTTCTATGCTTCCGATGCTATGAATTTTATGCATTTGTTATAAGATTTAATGGGTCTCTTGAAATATTTTATGCTTCCGCTGTTCAACTATAGGTAATATGCACTATAAAATGCATTTTTCAAAAGGGTGTGTTACAAACTTAGTCTATAAAGTTATTGCTAAGGTCATATCGAACAGGATCAAGCCAATTTTGGAGAAGAATATCTCAAGTGAGCAATTTGGGTTTTTATCCAATCGATAGATTCTTGACGCTGTAGGTGTTTCTCAAGAATTCCTTCACTCTATTAAAACAAATAAGTTACAAGCTTTGATCCTAAAAATGGATTTGATCAAAGCCTATGATTGTGTTGACTAATCTTTCTTGAAATTGGTTCTGATTCAGAATGGTCTCCCTGCTGATGTTACAAACTGGATATTGGCTTGTATCACTTCTGCAAACTATGGGATTTTGGTGAATGGTACTCCAACATGTTTATTTAAATCTAGTATGGGTCTTCGTCAGGGGTGTCCGTTGTCTCCACTTGTGTTCCTTCTTGTTATTGAGGGGCTTAGCAGATTACTTATCTTAGATAAACGAGATAAAAAATTTCAAGGTATCAAAATTTCAAAAGCATTGTTTATTTCTCACCTATTTTTTGTCGATGATGTTCTTATTTTTGACAATTGTTCTGTGGATGAATGGGCTTATTTCTGGGATTTAAACAATACTTTTTGTTAATTTTCAGGGATGGCTGTAAGCCCTCAAAAATCAATGTTTTTTCACTAGTCTTTTGATCCAGGGATCACAGACCAAATTGGACAACTTTTTCCCTTTAAAATGGAAGACATGAAAATAGGTTTTAAATATGTCGGTTATTATTTGAAACCTAACTCTTATAAAAAAGAGGATTGGTATTGGTTGATCCAAAAAATTGAAAGAAGGATAAAAAATTGGACTTTCATATTTCTTTCTTTAGGAGGAGGACTCATACTGGCTAAATCTATCTTAGAAAGCATTCTTGTGTACTGGTTATCTTTGTCAATGGTCCCTTCCTCTATTCTGGTTTCAATTAGACAACGAATATTTCAATTCCTTTGGGCAGGTAATATAAGAAACACAAAATTCCATCTTTCTTCGTGGGAAAGTTTATTTCTTCCAAAAAATTTGTGCAGTTGGGGATTAAAACATCTGAGTTGGTTTAGGTCTGCTCTGAGCATGAAAAGTTTATGGAAAATTATAACAGGCGATGGGATTTGTAGATTTGTGATTAAATAAAAATACATTAATGTTGGTTTGTATCTCAATGGCTCCGATCTCCAAAAAAGAAGGTCTCTAGTGCTTCGATTATCTCGAGGAATTTAAGCAAAGTTTTTACACTTCTTAGTGATGGTATTTGCGGGAAGATTGGTTGTGGTTCTCAGGTATTTGTGGGAATAGATACTTTTATTAATTATGATGAAGGTAAATTCACATTGTCCAATAGTTTAATCACTATTATTCATAGCAAAAACATCCATGTTATTTCCCAGGCAAGGCGAATGGATAACAATGATGATGGATCATCATACTGGATTTCTACTAGCGAGTTGGATTTGAATGAAGATCTTATGACATAATGGGAAAATTATGTTATGGTTCTCAAAAGAGTAGGAATTATGCTAAGGAATGAAGATGATATGATAGTTTGGAATTGGCGAAATTCAAATGGGATTTTGACTGCTAAAAAGGCTTACGAAGCAATCATTGCTAAAGCTGGTGTTAATGCTCCAAAATGGTGGGTTAAGGTACCATGGAAGTGGAAAATTCCTTTAAAGATAAACTGCTTTATTTGGTTAAGTATTGAAAACAAAATCCTTACATGGGATTACCTACTCAAAAAAGACTTTTATGGTCCAAGTATGTCTATTCTATGCAGAAAGGCAATGGAGTCCATTTCTCATATCTTTGTACATTGTGGTTTTTCTAGAACTATTTGGATTGAAATTTGCAGAATTTTTAACTTCCACTTTGAGTGGGGAAATAAGGATCTTGAAGACTGTCTCTTTCATTGGTTTCGTAATAATGTAAAGTTCAAAGAGCTTCCCTTATTCATGATATGGGAAGTATTGAAGGCCCGTAACTATATTATATTTGAGAATTTTAATCCCTCTGTTTACCTAATATGCTCAAGGATTACCTCAATGTTTTTGGCTTACTATAAAGAGAAGAAGGTTAAAACGTGGAGGATTCTATCTTTCCCTAGTATGGAGGATATCATTCCTTCTGGTACTTTTGATGGTGCAGAGAAAGAAGGGTTATGTGGTGCTGGTATGAAAATGTGTATTCAATCTGGCCATTAGATCAAGATGTGGATGGGGCGAGGGTATGAGACCAATACAAAAGCAGAGCTCATTGCTTTATGGTGCCTCCTATGGTTTGCTAGAAGAAGAGGAATTGATAAATTTGTAGGTTATATGTGACTCGAAGGTCATAATTGAGTGGGCTTGTGGAAATTCCGATCTCTGTGTTCTTTCTATTGATCAATGGATTAAAAGAGCACAAGATTTGATCAATAGTTTTTTCTATATATCATTTTCACATGTCTACAAGGAACTTAACAAGGAAGCAGATAACCTTTCCAAGAAGGCTGTTGGAATCATGGACGGTTTGCTGCATTTTGAGGAGTTTGTTGATGAACTCATGGTTGATGATGGTTCTATTTCTGTTTTTTAATCATGACCTGATAAGGTTCACTCAATGAATTCCTTTTTCTTTTTGAAGTGCCTGAAAGTAAGCTATAATAGTTTTTTGATGGCAGAATAGTCCATGTGACATGTAAGTGTGTACGATAAAAATTGTTTTGTGCAGTGATGTAAAGTCTTTTGGTCAAGAAAATCAGACAATCATAGTAACCTCCCAGCTCTACTTCTGTTAATAGACAAATATCGATGTAACTTTGCTTCATATAAATAACAAGTTACTTTTTCTGTTTGAATTTTTTTTTATTCCTTTTCCTATATTTTAAATATTCTTGTGTAGTTAACCTCATCTTCCATTTGTTTTAAATATAAAATATATCCAACTTTAATACTCTCTCTCTCTCTCTCTCTCTCTCTATATATATATATATAATACTTTGTCTATCCCAATATGTTTTGATGTCAATTATTATGTCTTTGACATGTAGTTTTTGAGTCAAGGGCATTAGTTTGGTTGATGTTATCAATTTTTTTTAGCTATAGTCCAAACATTGGAATTCATAATTTTTTAATTCAAAGGTTTTTTAAAAATATGATTTATCTTCAATGTGATTGGGGGCGTACATGATGACATCTGCCTTGTTTTTCCCTCCCCAGGGGGCGGCAGCAGGCATACGTCATGGTGTCTGACATGCATTAAAAGAATCAGTATGGCCCGAATCTGAAGGCATTAAAATAGAAGATCAAATGTTAAATGGTCACTGGACGGGTGAGTGGGAGGTCCTCTGACCCAAGTCAACAATTAGAAGTGTTGTTTGTCAGATAGTTTTCAGGGACTTAATGGCTTAATGGGAGGATGATTAATATATAGATATATCTAAATATAATTTTTTTATGGAAAACCGGGCATAAGGCTGGTAGACGGGCATAGCTCCTGCTCCCTCTCGTTGGGTGTAAAGTCCATGTGAAAATCAAGCCTCTTCCTTTGTAGCCAGTTACAAGCAAGAGTTTGGGACAACATACCCCTCTATGGGCATGGAATTGGAACCCATCAAGCTGGACCAATATGTGGCATGGATTTGGGCGCATCCCAGCCAGCCGTACCAACAAGACCAACCATCCCAAGCCAACAACATCAACAAACCAAGCACCCTCTTCGCGTTGGGTCAGTTCTTTTCCGTAATTCTTGCAATAAATTCTTGTCCCTGAGCAAGAGATTGCTGGAAAACCGAGGACAAGGGAAGGAGACTGTAGCTAAAATAACACATTCGCAGCACTATCGAGCTCATACCACTTGTTCGAGGGAGAACCCTGCAGCTTTCGCTCACGTGAGGGACCATCACTGAAGGAGAGATGTAACATTTCAGAAGAGAAGAAATGATACTATGCTCAAAAGGAACCTGTGAGCATTGCATTCCAGGAACTAGTCAACATTGCATTCCAGGTTGAGCTATTCCTTTCAAAACCTAGGCATTTGACGCCGAAAATAATCTGGTAGCATTCTTTTTTCAGAAGTGATTCAATGTTTTTATTGTCTGCATAAAATATATAAATAACAAATTTGAGGAACTAGTGGTCTGCCTGTATAAAATATATAAATAACAAATTTGAACAATGAGTGGTCCGTCAAATAACCTGGACCGACATTGACATCAAAACTTGAGTATGGTTTTGTAAACATAATAAAGGTATAATATATGAATGCATAGAGATGAATACATATTTGAAATGATTGTCGTCACCTATGCCATTGCCATATGCCTCCCCATTCTGCCCTAATTGCAAATATGTGCACCCCATTGATCGCTTCTCATCCTCGTTAATTGAGAAGAAATTCGATGCTCTGGGAGGCAGCCTATCCCTCTGATTGATTATGGTATAGAACCTAAGAATAATAATCCCATAAAAGATGAATATTAAAGAAAATGGCACTAGATTTAAAACCGCCTTTTGTACTCCAATTGCGTTTGTGGATGATGTTCCAGCTTCTAGAGATTTTTTACGAGTTATGGCCAAGATTCAATGGACTGTTTGTTGTAAAAATATACCAATGTTTCCATACTTGCCAACCTTCTCTGCAAACCAGTTGCAAGCCATGGCCAAATGAGACAGTGTGGTGGACATCTTAGCACTGTAGGACCATGAGGCCGTGATACCCACCTGACCAAAGCAGGTGACGGATCCCCAGGGATGTTGCACCTGTCATGCATGCACCAATTTCGTGGGCCAAACACAGGGCCGACACAAAAAATAAAAATTTACGGGATAGTCGAGGCGACAGAAGGATGAATCGTGTCTAGTATACGCTCTTTACCCCAACCATGTGGCCTTCATGGCACAACGCACGTAAATGCTAAAGCTTTGTGATATCAAATGCTCTGCCACCTATTTTTTTATCTTCTAGCTGCCATGTTGATTTCAAGTTGCTCAATGAGGATATTTGGGAATGTCAAAATTTGATGAACTATGAACTGCTAAAGGATTTCCACATGCACCCGAATCCAGAAAGAACTCATGTCCTGGAATCTGAGATTTGAAATAAAGTTATTAAGGTGAAATAAATCCACAAAATCTGTACTTCATCCTGATTCCTCAAATGTTTCTTTCAAATATGAGATGGACCTCTTGAAATCCTGAAACTGCCAAGTACTCAATCTATGACCCAAAGTGTACTCTGCCATTTGTCTCTCTTTTTGGTAGAACAACATTATTCTGCTACTTCCTTTAACCCATTCTTTGCAATATCACAACTGTAGTGAAGCCCGCGATAATGTGTTTAATTTCCTTCATCAAGAAAATTAGTATAGTGACAAGTTCATGAATGTGTTGCCTCCATATATTAGTATTATTTATTGTTTTAATGGATCTAGTTTGTGGTAAGTTATATACAATGGTTAATTAAATAATATTTACTTTTTAATTGTAAAATTGTTTTTTTATATAATAAGTATAGAGCTTGCTTTCATTTGTTTACATTGTTGTGCAATGCATAATTTCTCGATTTAAAATCAAGATTCATAGAAATAAGATTATAATTTCAACAAAAAATTTATCCATATAAATTTTATATGAATTTAATTTAAGAATTTTGTGGAATAAAAATAAAAAATTCTAACAAATTTAATAATAATTTTTTAGATATAAATTTTAATTTTAAAGAATATGTTATATTTATTGATATAAATTCTATTTAAAAAATTTCTTTATCAAAATCATTTAAAATCATTTAAGAGAATTTCGTTTTTATAGATTTTCAATTATTTAATATTTAAATTGTTGAAATTAAAAAGAAATGAATAAATCAAGATGGAATCTCATTATTTGAAAACTTTGTTTTATAGATTTTAGTCTATTTAAAACTATCTATATAATTGAAATTAAAAGAAAAAATTAGATAAAACTTTATTAAAAAAAATCTTCTAAAAATTGGAATTTATTGTGTTTTTAAAATCTCTTATCTAAAAATTTGATTACATATGTATCTATGCTCTCTCACCAAATTAGCAATAGGTCAATTGTTTCATTGAATTAAACTATTTTTGACCTCCATCAATTGTCCACAACTCAAAGCAAATAGCTCATCCATACAACTTTCTGCAAATAGAGCATGTGGCAATGTCAAGGACATTGCCACCACGTGGCTCTTGTTATATTATTCTAACATTATAGGGAAAAGAAGATAATCTAAAAAATATGAACTTTAATAATTTTAGTTTTAATCGAAAAAATATGAACTTTAATCATTTTTAGTTTTAATGATATATATAACTTTTAAATGATTTTTAATTATATATATATATATATATATATAATTTTAATAATATTTACAAAACTAACATTAAAATAATATATACATTTTTAATTTTTTTTTAATTTTAATGATATTTACACCATTATATTAAATATAGAGTAAAAATGTGTTCAATATATTTTTTTATTTTTATTATAGAATGAAATACTTCTATTTCTAATCTTTATATATAAATGAAGAATTTTTTTTTATGTAAAAATTTACAAACAAATATTAGAAAAAAACTATGAACTCTAAAGTGTGACCCTTTTTATGTCCTAGACAGGGGGTATCTATGTATTGTTTAGTTTCTAATAATTTGAGCCTAAAGCCCCTAGAGCCTATACATTTTTCCTTTTTTCTATAGTTATTTTATAGTTGAAAACCTATTTTATTAAACAAAATTTTTAAAAATGCTATTTTTAAAATTTTTCATTGGTTGCAGGTAGCTGATGTCGTCCTCGATTTTCCCTTCTAGGAGGGGCCGTTGAGTCGATGTCACCACCTACATTATTATGAATGCGGGTGTCACACGAAAGTCAATAATATCCTTCCCCATATCAAGTTGCACATGAAATTGACGAGCATGTGGACGAGGGTGGGTGGAAGGCAGGAGGGGACATATGCCTGGCTGCTAACTTGTCCTCGTACCCCTAGCATAACTGAGCATTTAACACTGCTCACAACCTGGCAGATGGATGGGACCATGGGAGGATTAATAGGTATGCCGCCAACATTTGGGGGAATAGAAGGGTAATCAATCCTTTATGGATTTGCATTTATATCGCATCCATTATGACGGAGCAAAGCGCCTTGAACGCGCCCTTACCTGCGCTCGAATGGTGAATTACTACCAGCATAGATCCATCTTAAACCCGGATCTATCAAGCACCGAGAGGGATCCAATTTATTTAGGTGTAATTTCTTTTTTAAAATTTAAACTCAAGAAATTTGATCTCTCTTGGTTGATAGATCAGGATTTAAGTTTTAAGTTTTTATTTCATTTAATTATTTTTCATAATTTTTTTATTTTATGAGCCGACATAAATGTTTTTATTTACTTTTTTATTATTTTGTTAGGTAGGAACGTTACAACATCTCCCATACTACTGGGCTGTAGATCACCTCGCTCCTCTCACTATTTCACAACTCAATGGTCGAAGCTCACTATTTCATATCTGGCTGGTCGGTGAGCTAACCGACCCACTGCACTGACTCGATCGTATTCGGTGGAGGACTTAGTCGGCCAGTCGACTAGGCTCCTACGTCATAGTTTATGATATATGGTTGGAGTTCTTAAGAATAAGTTTTTATAAGGAAATATTTGGAAATATCGTTTCTGGGCCAAAATTGATTATGGTCGGGTAATCTTATTTAATAAAAATAACATAATTTGGTATTATTATGGGTGCATAAATATATGTCTTAACCTTTTTATTTAACGTGAAAATTTACTGTGGAGTAAGTTTTGGAAAGAAAAGGATAGGTCGATATTCTGTTTATCTTTGACTTAATTAATGGATAGACAAATACATAAAGACATGTTAAATTAAATATTTATAACTGTCTATGTTCTAAATCTGTGGAATTTAATGCGTAGTCCATAAGTTAGAGTTTTACTACGCAGTTTTTACTGCGCAGGGGTGCATTAAACTATTTGACATAAATATTATTAAATAAATGTTTTATAGATTATTCTATGCTTCCGATACTATGGATTTTATGCATTTGTTATAAGATTTAATGGGTCTCTTGAAATATTTTATGCTTCCGTTGTTCAATTATAGTTAATATGCACTATAAAATGCATTTTTCAAAAGGGTGTGTTTTAAGCTTAGTCTATAAAGTTATTGCTAAGGTCATATCGAACAGGATCAAGCCAATTTTGGAGAAGAATATCTCAAGTGAGTAATTTGGGTTTTTATCCAATCGATAGATTTTTCACACTGTAGGTGTTGCTCAAGAATGCTTTCACTCTATTAAAACAAATAAGTTACAAGCTTTGATCCTAAAAATGGATTTGATCAAAGCCTATGATTGTGTTGACTAGCCTTTCTTGAAATTGGTTCTGATTGGTCTCCCTGCCGATGTTACAAACTGGATATTGGCTTGTATCACTTCTGCAAACTATGGGATTTTGGTGAATGGCATTGCAATTTGTTTATTTAAATCCAGTAGGGGTCTTCATCAGGGGTGCCCGTTTTCTCCACTTGTGTTCCTTCTTGTTATTGAGGGGCTTAGTAGATTACTTATCTTAGCTAAACAAGATCAGAAATTTCAAGGTATCAAAATTTCAAAAGCATTGTTTATTTCTCACCTATTTTTTGTCGATGATGTTCTTATTTTTGACAACTGTTCTATGGATGAATGGTATTATTTCCAGGATTTAATCAATACTTTTTGTTCAACTTCGAGGATGGATGTAAGCCCTCAAAAATCAATGTTTCTTCACTACTCTTTTGATCCAGGGATCAGAGACCAAATTGGACAGCTTTCCCCCTTTAAAATGGAAGATATGAAAATAGGTTTTAAATATCTCGATTATTACTCGAAACCTTACTCTTATAAAAAAGAGGATTGGTACTGGTTGATCAAAAAAATTGAAAGAAGGATAAACAATTGGACTTTCATATTTATTTCTTTAGGATGAAGACTCATAATGGCTAAATCTGTCTTAGAAAACATTCCTGTGTACTGGTTATCTTTGCCAATGGTCCCTTCCTTTATTCTGGTTTCAATTAGACAACGAATATTTCAATTCCTTTGGGCAGGTAATCTAAGAAACAGAAAATTCCACCTTTCTTCGTGGGAAAGTTTATTTCTTCCAAAAAATTTGTGCAGTTGGGGATTAAAGCATCTAAGCTGGTTTAGGTCTGCTCTGAGCATGAAAAGTTTATGGCGAATTATAACAGGGGATAGGATTTGTAGCTTTGTGATTAAATCAAAATACATTAAATGTTGGTCTGTATCTCAATGGCTTCAATCTCCAAAAAAGAAGTTCTCTAATGCTTTGATTATTTGGAGGAATTTAAGCAAAGTTTTTACACTTCTGAGTGATGGTATTTGCTAGAAGATTGGTTGTGGTTCTCAGGTATTTGTGAGAATAGATACTTTTATTAATGATGAAGGTAAATTCACATTGTCCAATAGTTTAATCACTATTCTTCATAGCAAAAACATCCATGTTATTTCCCAGGCAAGGCGAATGGATAACAATGATGATGGATCATCATACTGGATTTCTACTAGCGAGCTGGATTTGAATGAAGATCTTATGACATAATGGAAAGATTATGTATGGTTCTCAAAAGAGCAGGAATTATACAAAGGAATGAAGATGATGCGCTAGTTTGGAATTGGAGAAATTCAAATGGGATTTTGACTGCTAAAAAGGCTTATGAAGCAATCATTGCTAAAGCTAATGTTAATGCTCCAAAATGGTGGGTTAAGGTACCATGGAAGTGGAAAATTCCTTTAAAGATAAAATGCTTTATTTGGTTAATTCTTGAAAACAAAATCCTTACATGGGATAACCTGCTCAAAAAAGGATTTTATGGTCCAGGTATGTGTGTTCTATGCATAAACGCGATGGAGTCCATTTCTCATATCTTTGTACATTGTGGTTTTTCTAGAACTATTTGGATTGAATTTTGCATAATTTTTAACTTCCAGTTTTAGTGGGAAAATAAGGATCTTGAAGACTGTCTTTTTCATTGGTTGTGTAATAATGCAAAGTTCAAAGAGCTTCCCTTATTCATGATATGGGAACTATGGAAGGCCCGTAACTATCTTATATTTGAGAATTTTAATCCCCCTGTTCACCTGGTATGCTCAAGGATTACCTCAATGTTTTTGGCTTACTATAAAGAGAAGAAGGTTAAAAAGCGGAGGATTCTATCTTTGCCTAGTATATAGGATATCATTAATTTTGGTACTTTTGATGGTGTAAAGAAAGAAGGTTTATGTGGTGCTGGTATGACAATGTGTATTAAATCAGGCCATTAGATCAAGATGTGGATGGGGGGAGGGTTTGGGACCAATACAAAAGCAGAGCTCATTTCTTTATGGTGCCTCCTATGGTTTGCTAGAAGAAGAGGAATTGATAATTTGTAGGTTACATGTGACTCCAAGGTCATAATTGAGTGGGCTTGTGGAAATTCCGATCTCTGTGTTCTTTCTATTGATCAATGGATTAAAAGAGCACAAGATTTGATCAATAGTTTTTTCTATATATCATTTTCACATGTCTATAGGGAACTTAACAAGGAAGCATATAACCTTTCCAAGAAGGTTGTTGGAATCATGGACGGTTTGCTACATTTTGAGGAGTTTGTTGATGAACTCATGGTTGATGATGGTTCTATTTCTGTTTTTTAATCATGATCTGATAAGGTTCATTCGGTGAATTCCTTTTTCTTTTTCTTTTCTTTTTGAAGTGCCTGAAAGTCAGCTATAACAGTTTTTTGATGGCAGGATAATCCATATGACATGTAAGTGTGTACGGGAAAAAATGTTTTGTGCAGTGATATAAAGTCTTTTGGTCAAGAAAATCAGACAATCATAGTAGCCTCCCAACTCTACTTCTATTAATGGACAAAGGTCGTTGTCACTTTGCTTCATATAAATAACAAGTTACTTTTTCCGTTTGAATTTTTTTATATTTTAAATATTTTTGTGTTATTTTTTTTTTGTAATGCTGCAAAATTCTATTAAACTAGGAGAAATAAAGATACAATAATAGTTACAATCTGAGGTGGTCTTATCATAAGTAGCCAACCTTGAAGATCAACATAGTCATGGAGGTTCTGATCAAAATTATACCAAAAAACCCTTCCCAGTATAGGGAGACTAGGGTACACAGGAAATAGAGTACAAGCCATGAAAGCTTGAAAAAACTAGCAGTCTGGTGCATAGTGAAACATACTAAAAAACATTAAAAAGTTGTCGAAAAACACAGGGAGGAACCTTCTTAACAGGGTGCTGAAAGTGCGTCTGCATCAGAGGGAGTTTCCTCCAAGATGGGGCAGTTGTAGCATGCATCGTCCTCCAATTCTTTTACTAGTGGCAGAATGTCTTTCACTGGTGGAAGAATGTCTTTCCCTGGAGGCAAAATGTTTTTCGTTGGTGGCCGAATGTCTTTCATAGGGAGCTTTATAGGTAGGGGCGTAGTCTTCCTGCAGACGAGAAAACTGCAATCCTGCTCGTTGCGATTTCATTCGGAGAGAATCGCGCCCAAGGTGGAGGGGACAGGGAAGGAGAGATGAACCTGCTCCTTACCTTTTTGAGAGTCCAGCACCCTGCCGTGTGGAGGGACCAAATCCTTGCCTTTCTGGGTATCCAAATCCTTGCCATGTGGAATGGCTAGGTTTTCGAGTGTCACATTGGTTTTGACAACCGAGGGTGTGGCACCATGAGCACTGCTTCCAGAACGAAAGTCGCGACGGAGGTGACGAGTGGGGGCGTAGGAGTCCCAGCTAAGGGTGTTCTCCAGACTGTTGAGTGTGGCTGCCATGTTTGGCAGGGTAGCTCTCAGGGTCTGAGTGGCGTGTCTTGCAATGGCCCAATTGGAAAGCATATCATCCATGAGTTTGCTCAACATACTTTTCACCAGCCAGTAAGGATCCCAGGGCTATTCCTGACTCCCCTTCGAGAGATTGTCAACAATTATCCTTGCTTCCCAATTGTCGACGAGTAAACAGACTGGAATTGAGACCTCTGCACCATACCCTTTCTTGATATGCCTTGTTTCTTGGACTTCATTCTTCTTTCCTCCTTTGGTTCCTTTCGTCCGACCCATGTATTCAGTCCAGAGGATAGCGCAGATGCTGGCGAATGGGAGCTCGTGGAGCGTAGGAGCAGGGGGAGCCCGATATAGAATGACGGGAATGTGAACGAACATGGCCGAGGGCCGAGACAAAATGCTGTTGAGGAGACGGAAGTGCTAGTCAGCTGGCGAACTAAACATCACATGCCCGAGGGCCATGGGGATGGTGCACGACATACCAGTCCAGGCTGGTTGAGGAGACGTTGCTGGCAAGAGGATTAATGAAACCAACGACTTGACATTGCTTCTATAGTGAGCCTGACATCAACATTGCCACTTGGCTGACGCTCGTTCCCAGGTGTCATGTTAAGCCAAGTCCTCGTGGCGTTGCCCTTATTGTCACCCGCATCTGGGGAAATATTTTGGTGTTATTAACCTCATCTTCCATTTTTTTAAATATAAAATATATCCAAATTTATATATATATATATATATATATATATATATATATAAAAAAATACTTTGTCTATCTGATATAGTCCCAATATGTTTTGATGTCAATTATTATATTATTTTAACATTATAAGAAAAAGAAGATAATCGAAAAAATATGAGCTTTAATAATTTTTAGTTTTAATAGTATATATAATTTTAAATGATTTTTAACTATATATATAATGTTTATAATATTTACAAAACTAACATTAAAATAATATATACATTTTTAAAATGATTTTTAATTTCAATGATATATACTTTTTAATTTTAATGATATTTACAACACTATATTAAATATAGAGTAAAAATGTGTTCAATGATATATACTTTTTAATTTTAATGATATTTACAACACTATATTAAATATAGAGTAAAAATATGTTTAATATTTAATTTTTTTTTATTATAGAACTAAATATTTATAGTTTTAATCTTAATATATAAATTAAGAAAGTTTTTTTTATGTAAAATTTACAAACAAATATTAGAAAAAAACTATAAACTCTAAAGTGTGAACCTTTTTATGTCCTCGAGAGGGGATATCTATGTATGGTTTAGTTGCTATTAATTTGATCCGTTTGTAGAGCTTATATATTTTTACTTTTTTCTATAGTTTTTTCCCGCGAAAAAAAACATACTATTGGTATTCATATTGCTGAATCAAATAGTACATGATTACAGAAATTCTGGAAGCAAGCTTCACATAGTACTTGATAAAAACCTAGGATTGATAACATGATCATATCATAATTACAAAACCAAAAAAGAAACCAATAAATAGTTTCCCAAAAGACTGTCTAGTTCAAGAAAAACATATTCCAAGAATCAATGAGACAGTTATCAAAATACTTATTAAATAGTTTCTATAGTTATTTTAGAGTTGAAAACTTATTTTATTAAATAATTTTTTTAAAAATTTTCATTAGTTACAGGTAGTTGATGTAGTCCTCAATTTTTGCTTCGAGGAGGGAGTGGCGAACAGATGTCACCACCTACATACCTGCATTATTATGAATGCGAGCGTCACACGATCGATAATATCCTGCCCCATATCAAGCTGCATATGAAATTCACGAGCATGTGGACGAGGGTGTGTGGAAGGCAGGAGGGGACATATGCCTGGATGCCAACTTGGCCTCGTACCCCTATCATATCTGAGCATTTAACACTGCTCACAACCTGAGAGTTGGATGGGATCATGGGAGGATTAATAGGTATGCCGCCACCGTTTGTGGGAATAGAAGGGTAATGAATCCTTTATGGATTTACATTTATATCGCATTCATTATGATGGAGCAAAGCGTCTTGAATGCGCCTTTATTTGGGTATTAATGGTGAATTACTATCAGCATAGATCCATCTTAAACTTGGATCTAACCCGTATCTATCAAGTACAGAGAGAGATCCAATTTCTTTAGGTGTAATTTAAAAAAAAAATTAAACTCAAGAAATTTGATCTTTCTTGGTTGATAAATCGAGATTTAAGTTTAAGTTTTTATTTTATTTAATTATTTTTCATAATTTTTTATTTTATGAGCCAACATTATTTTGTTTTAAATACTTTCCATAATTTTATTTTATTTTATAAACTGACATAAATTTTTTTAATCACTTTTTTATTTTATTACGCCGATAGGCGTTATTTCCCGAGGGTCGTTTTGAGGAACATTGTTCCTTTTTCGTCGTCCCTCCAGCGAATTAGAATCCACCACATATTTACGAATAAGAAACTGCCACGTGGTTTTAATGCTGGTTCATTTTTGCGTGTTTCAGAAGTTTTATTTCACTGCATCTGCGTCCTGGACGTTCGTCATCCGTCAATCAAATAAGAAACCTCCATGTGTTTTCGCCTTGCGTGTTCAAGTTTCGAAGGGAACCCTTGGTTCTATGACCTGCAAGCCGCAGTGACTGAGAGGTGTGGGGAGGGAGCCCGTCTTTATGATGACCGTCGGGCTTCGGGTCGGTACTCAGGTTTTCCGCTGTTCCTCTGTCGGGTCGGTGCTCAGGTTTCCGCTGTTCCTCTGTCGGGTCGGTGCTCAGGTTTCCGCTATTCCTCAGTGCATCCCTCCTCATTGTTCAGAGATGAGGATGTAGTTTCTGCAGTGATCCCCTTTTATAGTTGTTTATCCAAGTGCACAAGTGTTTCCACAAGTCCAGGTATTGAATCTTCTTAACTCTGTTTTGCTATCCAATGCGTATTTTTTAGGTTCTAGCTGGGATCATTCCAGGACATACTGTAAGTTTAGTAATTTAGTAGTTGTTTTTTAGCATATAAATTTAAAGAAAAAATATTAAGGAGTGGTTGATCAGCACTG
The DNA here is from genome assembly GCA_027924585.1 of Larix kaempferi. Lineage (NCBI taxonomy): Eukaryota > Viridiplantae > Streptophyta > Pinopsida > Pinales > Pinaceae > Larix > Larix kaempferi. The sequence goes on along the minus strand of BSBM01000458.1, from coordinate 21,453,708 downwards.
TGGTGTTGCTGGTAGCTTGTTGCTAAAGCTATTTCTGAAAGCTGGGATCATCCCAGGACATACAGTAAGTTTAGTTGTTTTTAGCTTGTTGTCGGAGGTATCTTTGAAAGCAGGGATCATCCCAGGATACGGTAAGTTTAATACTTGTTTCTAGCACATGAATTTTAAGACAAAATAGTGTACTAGTGAGTGATTGATCAGCATTGTGATGTTGTTGGTAGCTTGTAGCTAGAGGTATCTCTGAAAGCTGGGATCATGGTAGGACATAATGTAAGTTTAGTTGTTTCTTTTTAGCACATAAATTTGAAGAACAAATAGTAATGAGTGATTGATCAGCATTGTGATGTTGCTAGTAGCTTGTTGCTAGAGGTATCTCTGAAAGCTGGGATCATCCCGGGACATACTGTAAGTTTACTGAAAGCTGGGATCATCCCGGGACATACTGTAAGTTTAGTAGTTTTTAGCATATAAATTTAAAGACAAAATAGTAACGAGTGATTGATCGGCATTTTGATGTTGTTGGTGGCTTGTTGCTAGAGGTATCTCTGAATTTGAGGATCATCCCAAGACATACTGTAAGTTTAGTTGTTGTTTTTACAAATATACAAGTGGGAGATATGCTCAATCCTAGTGAGAGATATTCCCCAACCTGAGAGATATTCCCCAACCTGGACACAGAGACAATAGAAACTACACATCACGAGGTATACAGTTTACATTTTTTATCATTCAATTTTATTTCTATACCTTCATCCTGTCGCATTTCTATCTAAGAATGCATGTGATTAAACTAAAAATATTTTTATATTATAAAATCTTTAATATGAAAGCTTTTTAAACCTTCAATAGGCTGTCCAAAGAATATGAAAGCTACTTAAAATTTGCAACCGGCGTGATATATTTGTAAAATTTGCAAATTACTGGTTTTTGCCCAACTTTGTTTTACTTGGCCCAAAATGTGTGAGATTGTAAAAAAAAAAAAATTTGTGTGTGTTTTACTTGGCCTAAAAGGTGTGACATTTACAAAAAACCAATCAAATCATTCCAACGGTGAAGGTTAGGGAGAAACACACTAGGCTAGTGGAATAGAAGGGGAGAGCAACTGGAAACGAGAGGGAGAGGGACAGCAACTCGGAGGTGTTCTGATTACAAGGACTAATACAATAGAAAGGATGTACTCTATAGTCTGCCCCTGTACATAGAAACAATAGCTAGTTCTAGCCCTCTATAAGTCTGTAGCAACAGGATATAAGGCATACTTTGGATTCGGCGTTTAAAAAGAGTTCATGTTTTTGGTGCTATGGAGTTTTTATACACAAGGGTTTTCTCCACATGAGTTTCTGTGCCCTTGTATGCTTACATGTGTTCTGCATTCAGTTTCATTACTCTGTCAGTGTGATAAGTTTTATTGATTGCAGTTATTTAATGCCAACATGTTACATGGTTTTCTCTTATTTGTGTGCAGAGGTGTCTTGGTGAAATATTTAATGAACTCAGTCCTAGAGGAATTCAGATCTGCTAATAATCATGGCAATTTCAGACTAGTTTTGCTAATAATCATGGCAATTTCAGACCAATTCACTGTCATTTTGTTCAGTTCATTGTCTGTAAAAATCAATTTGGAGTGATAATACATATGTGGAGGATCCTGTTATTGCCTCTGTAAAAGCAGATCAGAAAAGAGTTGTAGAGAATCTTGTTGTTGGCTCTATAATAAGAGATTAGTTGTCATTAGATCCCATCTTTCCCAGGTTTTATGCCCCTTACTCAAAAACAACACATGGAAAGAGGAGAATCATTGCAAGAAGGCTTAACAACAGATAGAAGATCCTCCAGAGTGTTCAGTATGGCTAGAAGAGAAGTGGAAGGGCTCGTGGTTGAAGATGCCAGTGAAGAAATTGAACCAATTGTTCGTTTGGCTCGTCTGGAGCAGAGTGTGGTCCCTTACATTGATAAGTTCACCCAAATCATGGGGTTTATGATGCCCCATGGTGGAGAAAAACCTACCAAAACGAGCAGAGCGAAAAGCTCCATTTGTAGAAGCTGAGAACCAACCTAAGAGAGGGAAATGTATGCAACATGAAACTTTATCTTCCATTTTAATGAAGCATTTAGGCAGTCTTGTAGTTCTTCCACACCTTTTAAGGCTGAGGTAAAGCAAGAGAATCGGCCTTATGATGTCCAAGTTGATGTAGTGAAGCTCAACCACTGGTCGAGGCAGTGGGAAGTTTCTTTGGCATCCATAAATTTAGTGACGAGCAAAGATTCTTTGTTGCTCGACTGAAAATGATAGAACATGCCTTGGTCTCGTGGGAAAGCCATGCGCAATCCTATAAAACAGCTAAGGTGGATTGGGACCAATGCAAGAAACTGCTGAAGGCCCAATTCTATCTTAATATTAGGTATGAAAAGGAGCAGTAGTATGGATGGTAGTACTTTAGCCAGAGAAAGGGACGGAGTGAACAAGATTATACCTTGGAATTTCATCGACAAACCATTTTGCTGAACATTTTGTAGGAAAACGATGGGGTCTTGCTGACATCTCTTGGGAGGACTTCACATCCAGAGTTGGGATTTTCTGAGATAAAAGATCTCGATGATGCCACGAATAAGGCCATCGCCATTGAAGTCAAGAGCAAGAAACCCTGAAAGGAGGAAAATAATGCATTAAAAAAAGAACGGTTCAAGCAGCAGGCTTCCAGCACTGTTTGACATCCTTCAAAGTTTCAAACAAGAACCATAGCATCCATGGAAACAAAGATAGGCACATGATTGAGTGGCGCTGGAAACTTCACTCGAAGTTAAATCTGAAGAATGGAAAAAGGGGGATGCATAAATCTTTGTTAAGCCAAGCAGAAGGGAAAGAAGTTGTAGGAGCAGATGAAGCAATTGAAAAGATTACCTTCGGGGCTCGCTCCAAACCTCCAACAAATCCCCACAGCAGCAAGTCAAAGAGTTGGCAAGAATGGAGGAAAGAGAGAACCTCTTCCTTACAATAAGATTCAAATCAAGAAATCATGTGAATTCCATTGTTGAGCCAGTAACCAAAAGAACTTTGTATCACAGGCACCAGTCAAGAAGTTTTGACCACGAACTTATAAATACCTCGATTCTCTCCCATTGGGATGACTTTAAACTTGCAAATGCAAATCTAAGTTCGCAATTACAACACAATATATTGATGCATTCTAATTTGATGTGATTAATGAACTTCTCCTGTTGGGATGGCTGTGTGGAATTGTAAGTTTCTTTCTAATGCAAATTTTAACCAGTATAGATCTATCTAATTCAGTGTCGAGAGGGATTAAATCTGCAAACCTTTCACCACTAAACTACAACACACATCCCTTTTTATTCTTATTTTAAATTTTTAAAATTTAAAATTTATTTTTTATGGGATAGATGGACACTTCCCCTCCACCCTGGCAGTAGAAATGCGCCTTCTCAGAGCAATCCACCCTGGATGATGTAGAAATGGGCCTTCTCAACGCAATTACTTATTACAACACAATATAGTAATGCGCTTGTTAAATTTTTGGTTAGGTTAGGATTTGATGCAGAAAAATAAAAATTTCTTATACTTTAATGCAAAAATAAATGTGTGAAATGTATGAAATTTTCCTTCTTATCTATAAGGTGTGAAATTATGCTCAAATTACATATTTATGCTCTATTGTGTAATTTATGGAAGGTTTTATAATTATTTTGAAGATGGGTCATTAGTTTGTTAAAAATTTTCATTGAGAGCTCCAGGTTTTGATTTGCATGTGGCCCTATAGGCAGTAATTGGAAAATTATGAATGGCCAGATAAAATTCTGGGTCCCCATAAATTCTGAATGTGAACGTCGATATATCATGACTATCTATCTTCTTCTACTATAAATACTATAAATGTTATTGCAATTATGTCATTGTTGTAATGGGTGTGATTATATTCAAAACATAGGAGCCTTCTACTATAAATTCAAATTTAACTCTTCCATTTTTATAAATTCATATCTCTTGGAAGTTTGTATTTCCTATTTAGTTTACAACAATCTGTCATTTTTCAAATAATTTACAAATATTACGAATCAACAATTTTTAGTATAATTGATTAGAAGCAGAGCTATAGCCATAATGGTCATCTTGATTATCATAGATAATTGGAAGATTATTGTTTTCCCCAAAGCCTCCATATATCCACTATAGATATAATGCAGACCCTTCCACCATGCCAATATCACACAAAATGGAGCCTTGATATTGCTTTACCAGATTATTTATTGATTTAGTAGTGCAGATTCGACTGCTCGAAGCGCATTGTGCTTCAAAGGACTACTTGTGGTGAATATGGATTTATTTGCATAAAGGAGTTGAGTTTGTAATGGTTTTTGTATGCCTCTTTTTGGTATTATTATCATGTCATTTTTCAATGGAATACTGGAGGATGCTTTGTTGCTTGACCCGTTGAAAACAATCTGGTTCTTTGAAAATTCTATATTGAATACTTCTTCTGTATATAGTAGGAAAGCCTATATATCTTTAGAAGGCTTAGAACTTAGTTTTTCTTTTCAGTACATGGTAACCTGATAAATTCTGGAAATGAACTCTGTGAGATCTGCCGAGAAGAAAAGGAAAAAAATGCACATGCCCTGTATTATATGTTTCCCATATGCCCAAAATATAATCTCTTAAGAAACGTTTTAAATTGAAATGAAAGGCTTGATTATGGATTCTTTTAAACTATATATATATATTTCAATGTTGATCTTTTTAACGTTGTGTTTGGTTGGTCTGCAGTTTACGAAGGTGTATGGATATACAAAGAGAAACATAGAAGATGAACAATATACTTAATATCTGGCTGGAATGTGGATGTTGACCAACAACAAGGGGTTGTCTTATATGCATATATCTGTACCATTACGACTTGAACTTCTTTAGAAGTTCCAAGTCACTCCATGTATATGTTCTGATTTCATTCCTTTGTTTTGAAAATTGTTTCTACCACGCCTCTTTCTATTCTTCTTTATAAACTATGTCTGCTTCAAATGTTTAGAAAACAATTCATTTGATACTAATATAGTTTTTATGGGTTGACTAGATGAATTGTTTGGACTGATAGTAAAGCTTACTACTTTTTTTTAATTTAATAAAAAAAATCCCAAGTTCCTGATATCTTTTCTAATACATTTATTTGATAAATTGTATTTCAAGCCTTCAAAATTGTTTAACCAAAATGTGTGGATCACATGATTAATTTGACAAAGGAAATTATTTAAACCAAAATGTGTGGATCACACTATTGATTTGACAAAGAAAAAATGCACTAAAACCATTGTAAAAATGACTAACCACTTGGTTTGCATCTCCGAGTAACAAGATTGGTAACTGTGTCAACAAATATTCTTCCATTTCTATCTTTACCTCAGAGTTTTGTTTTTTAAATTATTTTAAATTGGTCAAATTAAGTCTGCAAAAGTGGCCCTTACTGTCATTTAGACTCATGTTTTTTTTAAATTCCCCATGTAGTTGACATAACAGTGAAATATTAATATTATTGTTGTTTTAATGATTGATATTGGTTATTATTGTTTGTTTACCAGTGTTGCTTTTGCTTGGTAGGGTTCATAACTGTGTAACCCAACAAAACAAGGCTTTCATTTCCATACATGATTTATAGTCGAGTTGAAAGGATTTGCATATGCTTTTGTTGCTCAAAGACATTTAAATAAAGCTCCAACACATCACTTTGTAAACATAAATTAAAAGTATAATGTTGATGAGGGTTTGGTTGAACTCTAGTTTTGTTTCTTTCATATTTTTCCATTCATCCCATATGCATACACACCATAAACATCATGGACACTGGTGAACAAAACAACATGAGAATACTATGTGAATACTAATAGTGAAACAACACCCTCATTGACTAAGTCTTTCCGTGTTTTGGAATGTGAGAGGGACTTTCTTATAGATACATTGCCCTTGGGTTTCTTCAAGTGTTATTAACCCTAAAAGATCCCTTACACACTCCATCAATTATAAGCTTCATAGTAGTTGAACACCTATATTTTATTGCCTACCACTATTTTGAAGCTTATGCTTATCTAAATGCATCTCTTGAATTTCGATCACCACAAATTCAATTTTCCCATTTGCCATCATGTCACCTACATATGGCCACCTTTCATGGAGTTTTAAGACTCCATCCACTGGAATTCCTTTCATTTCAACAAGTCACGATCAGAATTATGAAACTAAGTTCAATGAATCCATTTGCAATTGTTGGGAGGCTTGGTTTGGTAAAATCAAATTTAAACTTACAAATGTTGTGCTTGCAAGAGGCAGATTTTTTTATTTGTTCAATTTATGCCTTGGCAAAGTCCATAGGAAACTTAAAAGTTTATGTCTACCATTTATCTGGTGCTTTACATTTCAAGACCAAGAACCACATCACAACCTTCAAACTTTTCAAATGGAAGGATCACTTCCTTAACAAATACATGGCTTGCAATAACTTCCTTTGTATAACCAAAGTCTCAAAGAGATTATCTTGACATAACAAGGGAAATATACTTTTCTAAAGGGTGACCGATCACCTTAGAGACAAAAGGTATTGTTTGTGATGCCCTAGTATTTACTTAAAGAATGTAAACTTCACCAGTAGAGGTGATTGTATATTGACACTTTATTAGTTCACATACTCCAAACCTCTTTGCCAATTTAGATGTCCACCATTTAATATAGTCTATTTTAGGGATTAGTAACTCTTCATAGAAGCCCATTCACCAAATCCCTTCGCCACAAATCACCCCATGTATGAAATCCTTTATTGTTCAACTTATTTTCCTAAAATGTGTGTCAACCAAACAGTTCCATACTTGAAGTATATGCTCAAACTTACTATGTAGCCAAAACACATCATTTTCTAGGACCTGCAAATTCCCAATTTACATTCATGTACACTGATTTCCAAGCCTTTGATACCTTCCTAAGAAGTCATGATCTTGGAATTTTGTATGAATACCATTTTGCTAAAAATATTGCAACTCAATAGAGGCCCTTAATTCTATGCTCTTTCCCCTTTCTCCTTTTAGTTGATCTTATTTGATGAGTTCTCTCATGTCCACTCTATCATTGCTTGGAGATCATTGTTGAATTCCTTTCAGTACATTTTTCGTCAATACCATCAACGGCTTTCAAGATAACTTTTGTCATCACATACCAAAATTATTTATGTTCATTTATCATCACGCCGCCTTTAATTTTGTTTTCTATTGAAGTCTTGCTTTTGATCAATACAATTCATAGGGTCTGTCTCCTATGAGGATTTATGGAAATTATGTTGCTATGGTTAAATATTGTAGAACAAACAATGCATTTTAGATTAGCGAGTCCTTAGAGCTTTGTTGAATAGTTGAGTCCTAGGCCTTGATCTCTTTTGACAATAAAAATAAAAATATCATTAGTGTATCCTACTTTCCGATAATGGTTTTCATCCGAAAAATGGCATTCAAAGTGCTAAGTTTTGAGTACAAGAATGCTAAATTGGTATTATGCATTTTATACCAATTATACATGCACTAAAGTGTACAAAGCAATATGTGATCAAGTTGGAATGTTTATCCATTTTGATTTTTATTTCTCTTTTTCGGTCATTTCACCCTACACCAACAACCTATCGGTGTATTATTGCACCTTCGTGGAGCAATTGCTAGTTTTATTTTGTTAGGTAAGAACGTTACAACATCTCCCATACCACTACGCTCCTCTGGGTGCAACTAAGAAGTGGAGTGGTTATCATCTCTATAAGTTTCATTGTTGAGCCGAGTGATGAGATTGGAAACATGCTCTGGCTCACTCTCGGGATGGAGGGTGTTCTTAAGGATATTTCCAAGCATATATCGATCATTCCAGATAAAAGCAGTGCCCGCGTTAAGGATTTAAGGTCTGGATGCGGTATGAATTTGAGAGGTCGTTTTGATGCAGGCAGTGGCTACCTCCAGTGAGCTTGGCTCATGGCCACTCGACAGAGGGCCATGAGTAGAAGAGGATATAGCAGGCCTTTCAGGAGGAAAATAAACCTAGCTAACCCTTAGGATGCTTTTGTGGAGGATATCGCCTTGCATATCCAGGTGGCGGTTAAGGCCATGGTAGACCATTCGATTCAGGAACAGGGAAAAAGACCCCGAACAAGCTAGTTGCATTAACCCTTATTGGACCATAAAGACTATTCTAGTTCGCATGCTGATGAATCAAAACTTTGTCAAGAGGGTGTTGTTAAGAACTGTCAGCAGCACTAGGGAGGACCTGAATAATGTGCATCAGAAGCCCGACATTGTGGTGGATATGGCGGGAGCAAGTTATCACATGTCGGATGGTGGCGCCCCCAATATGCAGGTTGGTACCAACAACTCCATTTTGAGCTGGAAGCAGTAAGTTATGAAATCCTCAGGGCTCTTTAGGTCTTGGGTGTCTCTCTAGTTTTGAGTTGTGTCTATAGTGGGCTTGTTTTCCTGATAATGGCCGGCCTAAACATTTTAAATGGAGTTGTTTTTATGTCATCGGTCCTGAATATTGTCCTCTTCGTCCGGTTTCTGTTAGCTGGCGGGTTTTAGCTTGTTTTCTGATCTATGATAGAACTCTCATAGGCTAGTTCATATGCACCTACGAAGGGCAGGTTGCTTATGGTTTTGCTATGTATCTCTGAATTTGATATGTGAATAGACGGTTCCATCTTATTTAAAACAAAAATCAGATATGGTAATATATACTTACCAAACTCCTCGACTCCAAAAGAAGGATTAAGTAACGACACCATTCTCCAAAAGAAGGATTAAGTAACGACACCATTTTCTTTGTCGTGTACTGTCTTTAACTGCTGTTGGGTATTGAGGTGTTAGATATACGAGAATGCAATAGAGCATACGGGATCTCGGGATCTCTGGTTTGTGGCTATTAAGTTATGTGTTACTTATTTTTGTTTATGCAGTGAGGTGCTTGTTCATAATATTGAACCTGTGAATTATGTATCAACTTTTTCTATGTGAAAGTGAGTGCTTCGAACTAAATTCATATAGGAAGAATTTAGTCAAATCAGCCCTGCCACACAATTCTTAAAACCCATAATTTGCTGAACATTCAAAAAGTAAAAAGGGTATTAAATTGCAAGGAGAGAAAGATAAGGAATCCGCATCAAGCCAGGGCGAGGATTTGCAAGATTTCCTTATATGGGTGTTATTAAATTTGCCCTGTGTTGGAGTTTAGAAATGTTACATTATTTTAATCTTTGGTTTGGAGTTTGGAAATGTCACATTGTTTTAATGTTTGATGGGGCTTTGGTCTAAGTGGTAGCACTAGATCTGTGTGGCCGTTGTCTGTACTTTGTTGCTGGGGTACCCGGATCTGTTGTTGCTGGGGTACAATGTTGGAATCCGATGGACATCCCATCATAAAACTGTTTGTATGAAAAATTTATGCATCTCAGGTTGATATGAGAGGAACAAACAATTGTATACTGCTTTGAACAAGCTTTCCAATCACTGGTTTCTTGCTCAAAATAGGCTTCCAGTTAATTAATTTTTAGAGGCTCCTCAAAGTTAGCCACTTAGCACTTTTTCAATTTTAACTCTGGAAGCCATGTAAATTTCTTTGGAGCCAACTTCTGCTACTTATAGAAGGTTTTGAGGAAAGAATGGGTGAAAATGTTGCATAGAGCGATCATAATTCCTATTGTCCTTGATGTTGATCACTTTGGCAATTCCCACTCGTTTAAATGGTGCTTCTACAAATCCTTTATATACCTTGTAAGATGACAACTTATAACTTTTGAGATTTCTGTAAACTATTCATTATCCATCATGTGAATGGTAGATTTGAGGTGCCCAAAAGTGCACTATCCATTATCCCTCAATATCTCACAAATGCTAATGGAGATATGATGACTTCAAACTAGAATGTTGTTTGTAATATTTTGGTTAGTTGGAGTGATTTTTTCCAAATTGTTGTTTTGAGAAAAAGTACCATTTTCTTCTCTCTCCCTAAAGAATAATGATTTTTTTTCATATAAAGATAATTTTTTTTTGAGTTTGAAATCGCAACTTCATTGTTGTTAAACTTAATACTCATATAACAAAATTTAACATGACTCTATGATAATTTTAATTTTTTAAATTTTATGTAAAATTTTAAATTGAATTAATATATACTCAACAAAAGTGTATTTTTTAATTTTTCAAAAATTTGATTTTTAATTCTTTTATTGTTATATACGTTAAGTAACAGCTTCCATACTTTTGGGTTTTAATTTTTTAATATTTTAATATAAATTAAAAGTTACAAAAGCATAATTTTTAAGAAGTTTTAGAGAATGATCTTGGATCTTTGCTTAAGTTACAGCTCAACCACAATCTCAATGAATAGAAAATGATGTATATGTAATCATAACTCATAGATATTTTGATATAAAGATCAAATGGAATTTTTATAATAAAATATGTGCCAAGCCCAATCTCTTTAAATTAATAGGTACCAGGAATTGGAATTTTTATATTAAAGCAAGAGTGAGAAGACAATCTTTCTAAATCAATAATTAAAGGGTACGAGGGATTGAAGGTATTGAGACAATCTTTCAATATTATAATGCATATCTTCATTTAAGTAAATTGAAATTATTTAACAAAATTTATTAAAAATTTTTACTAGGACAAGTGGAAGCGTGAAGAATAAAATTTTATTGGGATAAGTTGAAGCGTGAAAAATGGTTGTAGGAGCGAGTATCAAAGCAAAAATCTACATTAAGCTTCACATGGCTTATGAATTGGTCCGCGAGTAAGTCTTTGTATGACCTTTAAATGATCGTTGCATGGAAAAGTAGGTTGCTTTGTTCATAAAGAATATTTAACCCACCTATTCCTTGTATGTTTGGATAATTTTATTGGGATAAGTGGAAGCATGAAAAATGGTTGTAGGAACGAGTATCAGAGCAAAAATCTACATTGAGCTTCACATGGCTTATGAATTGGTACGCGAGTAAGTCTTTGCATGACCTTTAAATGATCGCTGCATGGAAAAGTAGGTTGCTTTGTTCATAAAGAATATTTAACCCACCTATTCCTTGTATGTTTGGATAGTAGACATTTCTCATATATATATATATATATATATATATATATATCTTCTAGACCCTATAAATTTTGTCTTTGGTCTATATATAAGCTATAGTTTGAATTGCATTATATTAAATTGAATTTCAAGGTTTGCAAATTAAAGGTGTTTTCATGGCCTATCCATGATCCAAAGTTAAAATCCAAAGTGGTATGGTTCTTATTTCCCTTCAAATTGTGCAAAGACAAAGCTATGACACAACATTTATCTCTGAGGGTTCATGGGACATGTGTGGACCATCTCATCATACATTCTCAAGGTTTTATGGGCTTTCTATATCTTTAATTTTACGAGTGTTGGAAATTTAATTTCTTAAGAATTTTAGATTAACCTTATTTACTATGCATTATGATTGATATGCCAATTATTAGATTTATTCAAAATTTTCTTTCATATAAATGAATTTATGATTATAATTCATATTTCAAATTTCAACAATATCAATGATGCTACATAATAGTAAGATTATGTTATATGGATGCCTAACTAACAATTTGTTTAGTATTTTCTTCTCTCCATTTTTTTCGACCACGATCTTAGCAAACATACTGAAAACTTATCTGGCGCTATTGCAATTAAAGTTTTTGGAAAGCTAGTACCATTATCATATCATCGATGGAACATGACAAGATATTTGTGCTCCTCCTACAACATTTCCCATCTTGCAAAAACATGGGCAATGGCAATGTCGGGGATATTGCCATCACGTGGCTCTTGTTTAGGATTTGCCGTGGGCATCACACTTTTAACTCTAAAGTGCCATGCTAGTTTGGAATTACTTATAGCTTGATGGTATTTATTGGAGAATTTCAAATCTAAGTATTTAGTTAATACATCTTGAACTACCTCTATCACATTACTATATTAAATAAATAATAAATAATTAAGTTTGATGATTTAAAAAAAAGTTTTATTACTTTATATTATAATATTATAAATTTGGACAATTTTTTTTTCCACAGAAAAAAAAATCATAATTCCTTATAATATAAATGAAACACATTGTTCATGAGCCACCTTGGCCGTTACAAAAATATCCTTATCATATAGTATAATGTGTTCTTCACTATGTCTCGTACATTGCCCAGCAAAAACCAAAAGATCATCAATCTCCAGCTGTATAATTGTACATATCAATAGAATGCGTTAATAGAAACTACCCATAGCCTTATCCAAAGTACAATGTATAGTTCAAAAAAGCAATGGTCATATTACCATATATGATTCTTAATCCTGTGTTATGCATCACAGATTGTTCTTTTTTATGTTTACCCTCCTTGTGATCAAAATCATCCTGGGTGTGGTCCAGGATCATGTTTTGAAAAAGCATCATTTGTCATTTCCCACTGTTGCCATATTTCGTCGCCAACCTGTAAACCCTGCTTTGACAAGGAATTTGCCAGAATATTCCTTTCTTTAAAAATGCGTTGATAGCTAATGTCTTGAAAGTGCATAAATAACCTCATCAATTCCTCAAATATAGGCATGAGATAGATATTTTTAGGGGTCCTCTTGAGTTGGAAGTAACATTATCTCTAATTAAACCATGTGTTACTTGCCAAACATGTGTATAGAGCCTAAGCATTTTCACTGTTTTAGTATTCTTGGAGACTCATACTTTGAGTGGTATAATTGAAGGGCAATATTGGAAAGTAAATGTTAAAGTTAAAGTAAATGTCAAGTTAAAGTATAATCCTCTCACTTGATAACGATTTTAGATTTATCAAAACAAAAAAATTTCTTATAATCTTAACTTTAAGATTTAGTTGTTTGTTCATTTTATATGTTTTTTGATTCATTGTAACATGAATATAATTTTTGTTAATTTTTAAAGAGCAAAATAGATTTTTTCATTTATAAACTTTTTTAAAAGCAAGGACTACGTTGCTTGCAACTCTTGTCATTATTTATGTAAATAAATAAAATTAATTTCAACTTTATGATAATATCATGTAAATTATGTGAAAAAAGAATTATTGTATAAAGATATTCAAATGTTTTTTTGAATGTAGGTGTTTGAATAACATGAAGCTTTACTCTGTTCCCAGATGGGGTGCTATCGACCAGCTCATAGTTCTCTAATGTTGTTGAAGGAATGTGACAAGTGGGGGTGTTGTAGGCAAGTGGCACCCTCCAAGGTCACAAGAGGCTTTATAAGGCTATATGTCACATAGATGGTTTTGATCTCCTTCATCCGAATTGTTCCATCTCCAATATTTCTTGGTCAAGTGAAATGACTGCCTTTAGTTTCTATGGCGATGAAGCATGGTTCGTGAGCTAGGATGAGGTAATGGTTGTTCGTCACCCTGGGCTTCTCGTGTGTGGGTATGGAGCATTCATGGTGGATTGCAGGGGTATGTTAGATTTGTGTGTATTCATGGGATCCCTCATTTGGTTTCTCGGCTTTGCATTTCTCAGATCCCCATGCCCTAGGTGACGGGAATAGCCTTCATTCCTCTTTTCTAAATTTCGCTGCTACAATTTTTCTTTTATTTTCACATACAATTCATCTTTAGCAAGAGAATTGGCAATCTGTTGTCTCAAATCTGATTGGCAAGTTGTGGTGGTTGCCACATGCATTTCATGCACCTTTCTGCTGAGTGCATCAACCACTTTATTTTCTTTTCCCGTTATGTGTTTTTATCTCAAAATCAAACTCACATAAAAATTCTAGCCATCTAGATTGCCTTGCATTTAATGTTGGACGCTCAAATAAATATTTTAGACCACAATGATCCGTCCTCAACTCAAATTTTATACCCATCAAATAGTGTCTCCACATTTTTAAAGCATGAACTATGGCTGCAAGTTCCAGATCATTTGTGGCATAATTATTTTCATGCTCCAATTTTCTAAACTCACTTTTGTGGGTCGATTCAAATCTTGTTCCCTTCTTTTGCAAAGAAGTGATTGGGTGTGCAACCTTGGAGAATCCTTCAATGAATATTCTATAGTAACCAGCAAGACCCATAAAAGGTCTCACAACTGTCACATTCTTTGGACTTGACCAATTCATAATGGCTTCAATCTTTTCCGGATCCACTGATATTCCTTCTTCTAAAATAATGCGACCCAAATAATGAATTTTATTGTGACCCAAATAATGAATTTTATTTTATAAAAGTCACATTTTCTCAGCTTTACATACAACTTATGCTCCCTTAACAATTGCAAGGCCATCCTCAAATGTTATTCATGCTCCTCTTCATTCTTAGAGCAAATAAGAATGTCATCTATAAAAATAAGAACAAACTAGTTCAAATATTTGTGGAAAATGTTATTCATGAGACACATGAAGGTGGCTAGTGCATTATTGAGTCCAAATGCCACCACTACAAATTCATAGTGTCCTTACCTTATTCTAAAGTCTGTTTTGTGAATATCTTCTTCTTTGATCCTTACTTGATGGTAACCGGACCTCAAGTCTATCTTTGAAAATACCTTTGCCTCTCTCATTTGATAAAAAAACGTCATCGATTCAAGGCAATGGGTACTTGTTTTTCACAGTCACTTGATTCGGATATTTGTAATCAATACATAACCTACGTGTACCATCATTCTTCTTTATAAATAGTACTGGTGCTCCCCATGGAGACGCACTTGGCTTTATGTACTTCTTTTCCAATAATTCTTGCAATTGCATTTTCAACTCTAATAATTGTGGTGTGCTCATCCTCTAAGGCGTATTAGACACTGGTGTAGATCCTGACACAAGTTCAATTGTGAAATAAATGTCCCTCTTGGGAGGAAGTTTTGGCACTTCATCGGGAAACACATCCTTGAATTCTTGTAGCACATGATAGTCCTCCAATTTTGGAATTTCATTCTATGTTTTGTCCAATATATGGGATGCATACAATTGACAACCTTTCCTAGAAAACTTCTTCAGTTGCATGGCTGAAATGTGCCTAACAATAATTTTCTTTGGAATTCCTTTCACAACCCTTGGGTTCCTTCATCATCAATGCACTCAAAACTCTTGTTGTAGCAGTCTAGTTTAACTCTGTGTGCTTCCAACCAATCCATTCCATTCCAATTAGAATGTCATATGAACCAAGTGATAAAATATTCATATTTGCACAAGTGCACAGTTCGCCCGTTTCTAATGGACATTTATCCACCATTTCACTAATTTTTCTCTTGGTTCCTGTGGCTAGTTGAACCAACCATGACTTACTATGATTGGTTTTCTTAAAAGCATAAATATCAACAATTTTATGATTGATATAATTGTGAGTAGATCTAGGGTCAATCAAAATAGAAATAAATTTCTTAGCAATCTTACTTTCAATCTCAACCACAGTTGATTGACGATTTGCTTGGCAGTTCTCTAGTGCTGCATAAATCCTAGGGATAGTCCTTGCCACTTGACCCACATTTTCAACCTCTTTGATGTTGTGAATTTGCTTTGCAATCCCATTATGATGTGGGAAATTCCTAACCAAATGGTCCTCTCCACATCCCCAACATTGAAGTGTCTCTCTTCGCTTGTCTCCCATAATCTTAGTTGGCTTTGTCACAACTTATGGTGGTTGCCTTGGTTGATTTCTAAAATGAGGAGGCTTGAACCCTTTCTTCCTTTGATCAAAATTCTCATTCTTCTTATCCTTCCATGCCTTATGGAAATATGGCTTGCTTTTGGCTTGATCATAACAATACTTAGCCTTTCTTATGGTCTCATCTAGAGTTTGAGGCTCATCAAACTCAATTCTATCTTTGTAGAATTGAGGAATCCCACTTAGAAAACGCTGAATTTTGACTTTATCATCCCTAATATACTTGACATACCTCAGCAGCACCAAAAATTTATTTGCATATTCCTCCATAGTCATTTGTCCCAACTTGAACTCATGGAATTCTTTAATTTTCCCAGCAACTATCTATCAGAGAGGTACTTTTGCTTAAAGTATTTCTTGAATTGCTTCCACATTATCTTTCTTTCATTGATATTATTCACTTTCCTAAGGTGATCCCACCATATAGATGCTCTTCCATTTAGATTGAATATAGCAACTCTTTCCTTCATATTTCCTGAGCAGTTTTGGATTTGGAAATACTTCCTCATCCCCAGAATTCAAGCCTTAGCTTCTTGACCAGATTTTATCTCACCATCAAATGTATGAGGTTTGGCCTTCCTAAATTCTTCATGTGAGTTGTTCTTGGAATACTTCTTCCTCTTCTTCCTTGGAGACAAAGAGCTCGATCCTTTAGTGGAATCTTTAGAGTCAGATGACTCACTAGAAGAGATTTCTGGAGTATATGACCTATCTCTAGAAATCCTTCTTGAACTATGGGACCTTTTGTGAGAATTCCTTCTTCAGCTATTCCCATTCTTTTCCTGATTTTCAGAATGATGCCCATAGTTAATCTTTCTCTGAATTCCTGTCAGAATTTGGAGCATAACTGCATTCAGCTGATTTTGATCTTCTTGAGCTCTAAGCAATCTCTCATTGTCTGCTCTATAACTCTGCAGTTCCACCCTTAGGCTCCTCATGGTTTCTGCAATGTCTGGGGGATTCACTTGGTTTCAGCTCCTACCATTGGATTCTGTCTCTTCATTCTCAATATGTATATTCCCTCCCATTGTATCAACCTCAACTTCATAAGGATCTTAGGCATCATCCATGATGATGACCTTGTTGGCCCAACCAAGACCAAAGATTCCCCCAGCTGCACTATACTCACTGCCGACCATTTAACAATCACTGATATGATAATGGATTTGCAAAGTGTTCACATAACACAATTGTTAGATTTATTAAGTTCTTAGAAAATTAGAAATCATTTTTCATATATTCTGGAAAATACCCATACTGACAGTTTTTGTAAATTATGGCTACATGCACTTTTCTAATTAAATTATAGAAGCATCTAAATCACCAATTTAGAATTTAGCTCTGTAAAATTGTTCCTCTTTGGATAAGATTTCTAACGACTATAAGCATGCTCAATTCTGATTTACGAGGACAAAGTTACAGTCCTATAAAGTTTTCAATTTGGCCTAAATTCTACACTTTTCCTATAGGTGCATTAAACCCAAAAGGACAACTTCATACGCCTGCAAAAGATCACCTATGGAGAACCATAACAATTGTTCTATTAGCCTAGATAATATATACAACCAGGATTACTCAACAATTTTTGGTTCTTTGATCTGATGCTCCCATCACTTGCTATAAAATTTTGGAATTTACTACTTTGTATTTTTCCACTTCTTCCAGACTTGGAAAAAAAATTTCTGTTGTTCTGTAGCATCCCCTCATAGTTCATAATCTTCCCAAATTATGTTGTTCTGTAGCATCCCCTCATAGTTCATAATCTGCCCAAATTCTGCTTCTCCAATGGCCGCGGTTCAACTCCAAGTCCAACTTTTTTGATTAAAAAAAAAGAAAATGGGGGTCAAGGGGGCTTTCCCCCTTGCGGCCTTTGCTGCTGCAGGGTGGGTTGAGGGAAACACCCTCGTTTTTTTTTGTAAATAGTTCAATTTTGCGCAATCTGGCGCATAAGAAAATATGATTTTATGTTGATGTGGCAAGAGTGCCGACGTGGCCTGCGACGCGTCCCTCTTGAGGTGTCAAACAGGTCCGACTTGTCACCTTGTAACACAACCATGTCACCTTCTTCCCTCCACTAGGTCGCCACACCACCCTACACTCGACCCTGGGCGTTGGTGGTTTTCCCCTTTACTACAAGCGGTAACACGCCCCTGCAAAGTAGTTTTGGAAAACAACTATTGGGGAGGTGCGATCAGTCAAAAGCTGACACGCGCCCCAAGTGGTTTTGGGCACAACGCGCTCATCATCCCATTTGATCCATCGGGCAGTTTATCAGCGCGCGATGAGTTTGGGCCGTTGGTCTCCCCCTCCATCCAATGGCAAGATCTCTGCTCATCCATTGCTAACCACCGTGCACTTTCCGGATGGGCTATCAACCACAACCATTGATCAACCCTAGTGCTCAACGGTTAGATCTTTGTCCTCCCCGCACTTCATCTTGGGCAACCTTCTGCGCGTGGTTCTGATGTGGAAAGTCCACATCATTCTTTCTGGCCCTCGTGGCTCCTCCACTTCACCCAACCACATGGAACAGGTGGGGCCCACCTAAAATTTCCCTCGAATTTTAAAATTTTGGGAATAAGGGAATTATCTCCAATTTAACTTTGGCCCTTATCCGTCACTTAACAGAACCTGACATTAACATGAGTATTTCATCTACAACCTCATATTTTGCCTATAATTGTGTGTTTCCAACCCATATAGCTCTGGTGTTATAACCATAAGTTTTGATACCACTCTATAACATCCCCAACCCTCAATCCGACCAGCAGGAGTGGACATTGACTAAACTAGGGCCTCTCAATTTCGCCCCATAACCACAATTACAAATTTATACAACTAAAATGCACGTGTAGACATGCAAATAAAAACACACAACGGAAATCAAATTGATCCACACATACATAACATGCAATTCCAAGCATAATCGTCACAGGCATATAAATTAAAAATAATTGCACAACAAACACATAATAATACTTATCTTTAAACAAAGAAGATCCAAGCAACTGGTTGTGTAAGAATGATTTTCCACCCAACCATAGGCACTCTGTCCAGCATATACTCTTTCTGTTGAGAGGCCACCCCCAATCTGGGCTATGAGGCCACCAAGGCGAAGGAAACACCTACAAGATTCTATCTCTCAGCCCACAACCCACTCTACTCAATGTGCTTAGCCAAAAGCTTCAACAGAGGTCTATAGGGGTCTCACTGTAAGCCTTCACAACCATGGCACTCCTTCCAACTGCCCCACACAACACAAGGAAGGCATTTCCCTTCCATGATCCACAATTTTCTCTTAGAAAATCCAACCCTTACAGTGCTTACTAGTGTGTGCAGTAAGAGTCTAGCCTGTCGTAAGCTATTGGAGAGCTTCCTGCAACATTAATCCATAGCTTTTCAAGCATCCAAAAGTAGCATAACTCGATGGGTAAGGGTTCCTAGATTTCCCAATCTCCATGTTCACCTACAACCATCTATTTTCCCTTCAAAAAATGCAGCTATGTCTTCAAATTTGAATTTTAGAGTTAAACACTGTTTGGTAATGGTCATGAACAACAATGGAAAACTCTACCTAGTGTACGAACATGCATGGAAGAATGATAAAAAAGTGTTGAC
Organism: Larix kaempferi; assembly: GCA_027924585.1. Classification (NCBI taxonomy): domain Eukaryota; kingdom Viridiplantae; phylum Streptophyta; class Pinopsida; order Pinales; family Pinaceae; genus Larix; species Larix kaempferi. Next base: position 21,434,382 of record BSBM01000458.1, on the reverse strand, counting down.
TCCAAGGATATGAGGTAAGGCTAAAAATACAACTGACATAACTTCTGACCATAGAAGAAATAGGACTGTTGACAGCTGACATAATTGTCACAACCCCCATGCTTCAATAATTACATGAAGTGACTTTTCCCACCAACCTCACATATGCATTCAATGATTGGATTTATAGCCGAGGGAATGTAATTGGCTTATTTAAGGCACATGACAGATTTTGGATGATTTCTAAGGTTGACACATGGCAACATAGGATTTGGTTTTCCCATAGGCCTCCTTTCCTCTTTCCCTTTGGTGGAATCATAACCCCTCTAGTGCTCTTTACACAACCATCTTGGACCATTTTATTAATTTTCAACATAATATTTACATACATTTTGAATTGGCATGATAAGCCAATCATATGGTCCAAATAAAAATATATACATCATACATGCCTAGCCATTCACTAGTTGGGCCTTAGCCTTGAGCTCCACACTAGGAATCCATACTAGCATATTTAAATTATTTTGATTAAATACATTCCAAGTCAAAACTGGGGGTATTACACAGGAATGATGTTCCCACATCTCTATCTCTCTTAAGTTTATATAGATTTTTTTTTGCAAGTTATTAGGAGGATTATTTATTAAAGTATACACTGTAAGAAGCACTAGAACCTGCTTCGATAAAGCTCGTAAAGTCTTATAGCTGATAGAGGTTTTTGTTGGTTTTGTTTGTACTAAAACTTTATTTTTAGACCTCTGTTATGGTTTTTGCTGCCTTGGGGGGTGTTTGTAGTTCCACCCTTTTATAATATAAATATACTTTTCTCGTTTCTGTTAAAATAAAATAGAGTATGAAGCAATCTTAAGAAGCTTGTTGTCTCTTATATTTTTTTTATCTTATTCTTATACATTATTAAAGTGTAACATGTCTGTGTTATATCTCTCCTAACTAATTTTCGTACAAAAAAAATTAATCAAACATTATATTTAAAATATTAAAAAAAAATCGTAGTCATATCCAAGCCAACGAGCATTTTCAATACATTTTTTAATGTTTTCCAAAGATATTTAGCATATTAAAGTGGGCATATATTTGTATCACTTACCAAGACAACCCATAGACCTAACGTTGTCTTGAGTATGAAATTGAATGTAGGTTCTCACAATTTGTAATACATACATTCTTAAACGTGTTTAAAGGTGCTGATGTTTCGGTTTATGGAAGGTTACAAATTTAAAGTTATGTGATGCGAAAATGATTTTGTATACGAAACTACTTCTATCATGGTTGCTGCAAAGAGAGGCCGATCAAAGCTCAACGAGAGAGTCGATCTATCAAGGCTCAACGATGGATTTGACCGTAGAGGCAATATGTACAATGAAACAAATAAAATAAAATAAAAAGTAAAACATAAGTCTTAAAAAAACATTAAAAAACATTTTAACCGACCTTGATAGACACTAGTCCTTCTCTTGTAGTGATGTATTCTATTTTGGTTTTCTTGCAAGGGCCAACTTGGTGGAAAGGAACTCAACACACAAAGGAAGAAAACACCAAAGGAGGTGATAGTTGTCTGTGGCAGATTCATAGTGGCAGATTCATAGAGGAAAGGAGAAATCATTAAGTCGGCATGCCAATCCACAGAGGAAGGGCAGATGCATGTCCAACGTTCCAATCACACAAAGACAAGGGGTGTACCTCAACTTAGGAATCACATTAGTTTTTTATTCATATTAGCATTTAATATTACTCATTATTGACAACAAACTGCTAGAAGTTAGAATCCCTTTTCCTAAGTTTTCATGCTATTAAATTTTGTGCATATTTTAATGTGTCGAATGAGTGTGGATGGTGTATCCACGACAGCAAAGATGGATGACGGTAAACCTGCGGCGAAGATGGACGACAATTAAAGCCTCGATGGTCATGGACTAGGTAAGCATGTGCGTATAACAGTCGACAAGATAGTTACTATTACCTTTGACAAATATGGATGGCATACATCGGTTTAATGGCCATCTAGTGGATCCAACAATGGTGAAGGAATTAAAAGATGGCTTAAAAACATATGGTTCGGGAAGGGAAATGCCTTACGGCGTAAATATGGGTGTTTGGATATGGATTAAGATTTTCCTTTTACGAAGAAAATTTGGGTCTAGAAAAATCGTAGCATGCTTGAGGATAAGGGGATGTCACACTTGTCTTTAGACCCAAATATACCCTTGGATAAAGAATAGTTGGTTTTCCCGATGGTAGCTTTAGAATTGGAAAAGGGGATGAGGAAAAGGGGGTGGATTTCTAAAGGATATTGTTCTATACATGCTAGAGGTTAGTAAGGAATTACATAGCGAAAAGGTAGGTGAGCTGTAGTACCCTGGATTTTGACCCCGTAATGTAATCTTGTATATATTGATGTAAAGGCTAGAAGCCATAAAAAATGGTCCAAGGTGACCAAGACACTGTAAATATGTACATTTTTAATATTAATATAAAATCTTTGATGGAAAGAAGAAGAAGAGATGGGGCTGTTAACGCCTAAAAGTAGAACACATGCGACATTTCGGCGATTCATCCAGTAAAGCGTCATCAACATAAATAATTCATCTCACCACATGCATCCTCAACAGATTCAAAACAAAGTATGGGTCCATAAGTGACAAGAAACAGTCAAAACAAAGGGGTAGCAGAGGTATTGCACAGTTGACCCGCGCTATAGCTCATGTTACATGAACAATGCTCGCGCTACACCTGAGGGGATTTTCCTTCAATAGCCACACTAATATTAAAACAGAGGGACCACTCACTCCCAACGACGCATTAAAGACTAAATCCTCCCTAAGGATCGGAATTTGTCTCCTCACACACTTGGGGGCATTAATAATCCCCCCCTTGTGTACCTTGGAACCAGTTCATGAAGGAGGAGAGTTAACATTTGGATCTAGTTGTTTGATGGCCACCTCTTGGCCTATAAAAGGAATCCATTGGCATGCATTTTGTATAGATAAATTAGAGCAAGGTTATGTTGTTGGATTTAAGTTGGAGCTTCCTCATTGCCCACCATTTCCTACCATTGTGAGCATTCCCAAGCTTGTTTTCCAATTACCATCAAGGGGAAAGTGTTTCTCTCCATTGTTCTTCCATCTACTTAACATTTAGTTTGGACAAGAAAGACCTCCCTAAGGGATATTCTTGGCTTCCCTTGAAGCTGTAATGTACCTGCAATAATTAATTAATGCAAATACACAAGATATCAGAAATAATAGAACAGAATCGCTTTTATATTGATCACGGGCCACTTCGAGGGGGCAACCTCCTTTGAGCAAGCTCAATACAATTAACTTCACGGTGCCTTCAATGACCTACTTATATACTAAGTCTATGCCCAATACCATGAGTCAAAACCATGGGACATATAATACTACGGGACGACTTACAAAGCATATGCATCCAATACTATGGGTCAATACTATGGGCTAATATAAACTACGGATCAACAAATACTACATGACGACTTACAAAGCATATGCGTCCAACAACAATATACTAACATAGTAAAGAGAAGGGTTTACATAGGTTCCTAACATCCCCTCTCCCTTAGAAAAAGCTTTTTCCTTAAAGCTTTGGTTGGAGAAATTGCTGCAGAAGCTGAAGGAGGGGTTCCCCGGTAGCATCCTCGGGTTGCATTTCAGGCCACTGATGCCTTTGGAGTGTCAAGGAGGATTGCTTGGAAGGCTGTAGATGAAGAAGAACCCTGTCAGCTGCGTGGAAAATGCGCTCAGAACGGTGCTGATCGGCTTGTTGATTCAGGCGAATTCTGGCCATGTGAAGATTGTCCTGCAGAATGAGAAGAATGTGATCGCGGTTTCGAAGAACCGAGTCAATTGCCTGAACTGGGGAGCTGCTAAGGGTGTATGGAAGAAGAACTAGCGGTGTTTTTCCATAGACCGCTTCATATGGTGTCCTGTGAGATGTGGTATTGTACCACCAAAGCGCTGCTAGGAAATCCATAGAAATAGTTGGCCAAAGCTGTTTAGGGATGGGCAAGGGTTTGAGCAATCCCGAAAGGAGTGTCGTTTCACCCTTGTTGACTTGGAAAGTATCATCGTCAGCCACCATCTGTTGAATTGTCATTTTTAGTCCCTGCCAAAAGAAGTTACATTGTTCTTGGTCATACATGTTGCAGAACCCAGAGTGCCCTGTTGATGAAGAAGCATGGAGTTCATAGAAGAGAGAGCCCTGTTGAACATATTGCACCCAATTTGGAACAAGCAGAGAAAGAGTTGTAAGTGAAACCGGGTCATCAATTGTGCAAGAAGGAGCATCTTCCATCATATTGTCCTTACCCTTCTTGTAAGTGATCACATAGGGATAACCCATGAGTTGGATAACCCATTTCAGGTGTGTTGGGGAGGAGACCCATTGTTCCAGAAAATTTTCCAGACTCGGGAGATCAGTCTTGATGCAGAAATAATTCCCTAATAGGTATGGCTACCACTTCTGTACTGCATGCAACATAGCCATCATTTCCTGCTGAGAGGTAGATGTGGCTAAATTCTTACCGGAAAGGTCTCGTGAAGGTAGCAAGCGCATTGGTTCAGCAAAGATACCTGCATATCTATCCAAGGAAGTAGTGGAGACTGTTGATGGGTGCATCTGAATGGAATTGAGCTGAGCAATGACACCATGTGAATTCTTCTTAAGGATTTTTTCCAGGCGATGTGAACTAATGATGCAGAGAGACCCTGGTTGTAAGCCCATAAATTTGTGTTGTGCCCCATTGACTTTAAACTGCATCCAAAGTTCAGCAAAATCCCATAAGATGGGGCCAAGTGTGTGTAACCATTGAACGCCCAAAACCACATCACATCTGCCTAAGGGCAAGGCAAACATGTCAGAGCGCAGGTTATAATCTTCCATAGAGATACGCACATTGTGACACTTCCCCTTGCAAGGTAAGGTGCCCCCATTGGCAACCATGACTTCAAAGTTGGAGCAAGGATGGACAAAACAATCAGCCTGTTTGGCAATCCGAGGGTCAATGAAGTTATGAGTGCTACCAGAATCAATGAGTATGGTAAGAGGGAGCTTCTTGAAGTATCCCCTGACCCGCATTGTTTGTGGGGTGGTGATGCCGGTTACAGCATGGAGAGAGATTTCAGTTGGGTCGTCCGAAAATGGGGTGTCAACAGGCGGTTGTTGAAGGTCGATCTGATCATCCACTGTATCCGTAGCTTCTTCACCAAGTTCTAAGGCAGACGGAGAATCCACATCCAAGAGATAGAGCTTTTGTTGAACACATCTATGTCTCCGAGTGAATTTCTCATCACAATTATAGCAAAGCCCTTTTTCTCGGCGTGCCTGCATTTCTATCTCAGACAAATGCTTGATAGGAGTTGGTTGAGGAGAAGGCATGATGGGAGGTCGTTGGGAACCCATATTTCTGAAGGGAACAAGGGTGGGTTTGGAGCGTTGTTGAGCTGCAATCTTGTCCTCGGCCAGCTTAGCCAACCCTAGGACTTCCATCATTGTGTTGGGACAAAAAATTTTGACCTCTGAGCGAATTTCATCCTTGAGACCACTTATAAAACAACTCCTGTAGAATTCATCAGACAATCCTTCTGTGTGGTTGGCCAATTTCTCAAATTCTGTCTGATACTCTCTCATTGTGCCAATTTGGTGAAGTTTAGTGAGTGCTCCTGTGAAATCATCAAAAGCACTAGGGCCAAATCGTGGCAAAATGAGTTGGCAAAAATCTGTCCAGTTTGGCTCGGGATGAGCTTTGATGTACCAACGGTACCATTGAAGGGCTGCCTGTTCCAAATGAAAGGATGCAAGTGGAACTTTCTGGACATCAAAAGTATTATGTAGACTGAAATATTGTTCTGCTTGGTATATCCATCCAGTCGGATCAGTACCAGTGAAGCGAGGAAAATCAAGCTTCGGCCCACAAAAATTGTTGGAAGAAGAGAACCTGGTGTCTGCAAAAGGCTCTGGCTATCGGTTATTGTTCATGGCTGCATGCTGAAGATGGAGGCTAAGAAATTTTTCATCCAGATCTTGGAGTTTGGTTTGGATGGCTGCAAGTGCTTCCTCCATGGTGTTTGCTCCTGCACGGGTGACAACCATAACCAGGAATCTGGAACAACATTGAACGGCTGGATCTGGAATGGCTTGCAAAATGGATCTGAAATGGCGCAGCAGTGATCGGCAATAGATGGATCTGCAACGGCGCGGAACTGGCCGAAAACAGTTCTGGACAGAGGAAATCTGCAATTGGGCAACTGAAAATAGATATGGACCCCAGGTATGTGCGGCTTCCTATCGGTTCAAGGGATTCACTCGGCCACCAATGCTGTCTGACGGCTTGCGTATTGGGGCAGTACCCCTCACTCCACGGCTCAGGTAAAACTGATAACCGCTTGGCCACAAACGACAGCTCTTGGTTTACCTCACAGGTGGGAACTAGTCAATCAGGTAGGGGTCGTTGCCCTTTTTGCTTGGCAGGTCCTCTCAATGGCCAGCTACTCCAGGGTTCCTGTGGTACTCTTCACAATGAGTTTTAGGGATTATGCCCAAGTACTTCCCACAGTTAAGCGGATAGGGATTATTCCCAGATCCGAACCTGCAACAGAAAAAATTTGGGCAGAAATTCCACCCAATGTTCAAAAACCGGATCTATATTGCTCAGAATCGCTATTATAGCATGTTTCCGGAACTGGAACAACCACTCTGCTTCTACCCATGAAGGCAGAATAGAAATCTGGGCACTCGGTCAAAAGATTTTCTCGCCGCAATTTCCGCGGCCATCACAGAAATTCTGAAAAATTGCTGATTTTAAATCCGCGATATCTCCACTTTTAGAACTCCAAATGAGATGATGTTTTTTTTCAAACTGCGTATTTTTGAAAGAGGAATTCAGATATGTAATCGGTTTCTTCTGATTTTGTGTAAAAAGTTTCAGAAATTGATCTGAAAGTCGCCGCCCAAAAATAGAAAAAAAAAATTCCCACTTGTCCCAAGGAAAGTGCTCTGATACCAGATGTAATGTACCTGCAATAATTAATTAATGCAAATACACAAGATATCAGAAATAATAGAACAGAATCGCTTTTATATTGATCACGGGCCACTTCGAGGGGGCAACCTCCTTTGAGCAAGCTCAATACAATTAACTTCACGGTGCCTTCAATGACCTCAACACACACTTATATACTAAGTCTATGCCCAATACCATGAGTCAAAACCATGGGACATATAATACTACGGGATGACTTACAAAGCATATGCATCCAATACTATGGGTCAATATTATGGGCTAATATAAACTATGGATCAACAAATACTACGGGACGACTTACAAAGCATATGCGTCCAACAACAATATACTAACATAGTAAAGAGAAGGGTTTATATAGGTTCCTAACATAAGCCTTCACCTCCTAGGTGTTGTACAACTATTCCATTGGGCAATACAATAGTGGTTTAACATATATTTGGTTGTTGTTGGAGTTTGCATCTTTTTCCCATCTCTTTCATTTTATTTATATCAATATTTTTATGTTTGGATGTGAACTAGACTATCAATCTCTTGTAGGATCACTTGGAGGAATACCAACCACCAAAAAGGGGCTCCAAGGATTGAATCCTTTCAACAACCTACAAGGATTATCCCCTCACCAAGTGGAATAGTGCACTTGTGCAATTTTTTCCATAACAGTTCTAATGGTGACCATACTTATTTTTGTTCATTTCTTTTTAAACTAGGTTGTTTTATGCTAAGTATCTAATTCTAGGTGTTTCTCACTTGCATAAAAGCATTTATTCCACCTCTTTCTTCCAGAATTTGGCCCCATCATGGCCATAGCTTATTTTTTCTCACAGTCGTGCGGTTCCCAGCATCTCTACTGCGCTGATAGCGCGGAATCGACTTTGACAATTGCGCGTACACGTAAGTTATCCGTTCACAACCTGCACTATACCCCTCATTGAGACCGCGTGGCAGTTCAATGCATTATCCATGCATCTATTTTGTATTTACCCGCGCTGTATGTGTGGCCGAGTGTAGTTTAGCTGCACTACTGTTGATTATTTGCTTTTTACTGCATAGTTTAGTTTGGCAGCCCAATTCCTGCTTACTAGTGAACTTAAATTAAGGCTAATTCACCCAATTACTTAATTTTTTGGTAATTAGTGCACCTAGACCAATATTAGGAAGAAAAGAGTACATCTCTCTCGAAACTTAACTAGGTAACCAACTTTAAGGCTTTCAACGGGCCTCATTGTTGTCACTAGTATTCAAGACCATTTCTTGTTTATGCATCAATCGACATGTTGTTTTTAGTAGTATTCATAGTGTATAAAACATTTTTTGCACACAAGCAAGGACCTAAAGACACTTGTCTCCCAAAGTATTGTCTTCACCTCGCACTTCATGTGAGCTTTGTGAATTAGAAAAATGGTAATAAGTGTGAAATACCTCTATTGCACACTTGTCTATTAGTTAGAATAATTTGATTTTGCAAATCTCCATGAGCATCTCTTAGAGTTAAAAGCACATATTACTTGATATACTCTTTTAGTTAATTTGACAACATAATTGTTTGTTTTTTTCTTTTATCACATGTGTTTGCTCCACTAGCACACAATAAGAGGCCTAAAAACTCTTCCAATCCAAGTATGCTCTTCACCTCGCACTTCATGTGAGCTTGGTGAATTAGAAAGGTAGGGATTGTGAAATACCCCTATTACACTCCATAAGTGAAACATACAAACCCCTTAAAATCAACATTGTAATTGTCTTAACCAAGTAAAATCCTCCACAGGAGGTCACAAATTTTTTTTTAGTTAGGTAGGATTGATTGGGCCAGGAATCCATAAATGCCCACCAATCTAGTTTCATCAGGAATATTTTGAAACATAACATTGTTGTCTTTTAAGGTACTTACAAAAATCCTGCTATAATCAAGTGTTAAAAGAAAAATCAGATCAAAAGTGCGTTGTGACCAAGGAGGTGAAAGCTGAGGTATAGCTTCCCTGCACTCCCCTACGAGCCACTCAGCTTATTGTAGGGAGATGGCACTATACCGTGCAGGTCGAACCACTGATCCACACTTGACGCAAGGTAACTTAGTGGCCCAACTTAGGATATCACCAAGGATCAATTGTGAGTGCAATTGACTCCTGAAGTTAGCTATTGCTGTTGGGAGGTCTTGCCAAGTCTTCTTGATTGGATCATTAGCCCTATCACCAGTAGAACTAGCTCTTTGTTACCTCCACTAATCGATTGGTGAGTGGATACCATTATCACCATCAATTGTGATTTTGGGAGGCCCAGTTTCATTTGAGAGGAAGGAGGTTCGGTATTCTAGGGAATTTATATTTATTTCCTTTTAACTACAAGTTTACCAACTTGTAATAAAAAGAACCTACATGTGGGAACTCATGCACTAAAACCAATATTGCACATATCACTCACTTATCGCACCATTTTGCATCTGTTGTGGTTTGCATATTTTTGCATTAGTTCAATTGTGTTTATTCCACTATCACTCTCATATTAACACAAATCCTTCACCATTAAGGAGCAAAACAACATCCTAAGACATTCTCATAGAATGCAAGGACTATCCCCTCTCTCTCGGGGTGTTTTCACACCTTCCCCCGTATTGCACGCGGAGGGAATTCAAGTCAGGGTCGTTCCCAGGTAGCATTGATAGGATCATCTGGTCGAGTCCAAGGATTTCTAGGTACATTTTCTCCCCTCGGAGAATCTATTAATTACACCACTTCTTCCTCCATCGAAAGTAGTACCGCGCTGGCTTCTCCCTAAGGAGATCCTTCGGATCCCTTTGACCCATCCTCTCATAGGATGTCAACCATTGTTTAGAACACCCCTCGGGTCTCCCCCTCGTGTAAATCAAATCCCAAACATAATGGAAAGACCCTTCGTCCCTACCTTACCATTTATGGCTGGTTTAAATCTACTTGATTTGGCCAAACTGACAAATGAACCCATTGCTCATGATGCGACATGGCCAAATATGCTAGACAAGCTTCCTTCCGATATTCCAAAATTCAAAGGAAAACAAGGAGATGATCTCGCCAACCACATTATGTCTTTCCACTTATGGTGTTCATCTAACAACATAGTGGATGACCCCGTGAGGCTTCGCCACTTCCAGTGTACCCTCACCGAAACAACAACAAAATGGTACGTAAACCTAGAAAGTGGTACCCATACCACATTTATGACATTGGCCACTGCATTTCTTATGTACTTTCAACTGCCAATCCGACATGGTCTCGGCCTTGAAATTCTCACTGAGTTTCCTCAAAATACTTCCACCATATCGTGGACCACATCCACGAGTGGCGTAGACGTCGCACACTATGCAAGGTCGAAATACAACCTTTCTTTTTGTTGGATTGGTTTATCAAATCTCTCCAACCTACCATAGATAAAGATGTCACCACCTCCATGCCATAAAGTGAGGAATAGGCTATTTTGAAAGCACAACATTTCGACCTCATATATGCATAGTCTGGATACCTTTACACAATACTCCCCGATGCCCCGCGACATCGGTCATTGGATCCTACAACTTCGAGATCGTCACATTCGGCGGATGGGATTATTGGGTCCATTTCTCATATAGGAAAGGTTCCCCCCACCACATCGACGCCATTCAACATGGTTCTGTATTGCCCATCCATGCCACCTACGTCGGTACCCCCTACACTGGTACCAACACCATCAATTGGTCAATTAGAGTATGTACCATACAGTACTACCTACCCAAACATTAGCCAAGCGATGATGGTTCCCACACCGCCAATGACGCAATTCGCTCCTACATCCACATCTTATGAAGCGCAAACAACATTTATCCTAACGCCGAGATATATTTCATATTACCCTTTCCCATGCCCAACTGGTAAACAACCTTCCCCCCACATTGGGGTTAATCTAGTTTATCCTACTTTTGTTCAACACACTCAACAATTTGAGCAATTGAACACCACAAACCCCCATAATCCACAAATTCAGGGGAAGAAGAAAGGCAAGAACATGCAAAATCAACAGTCAGGACAAGGGGGCAATCCCCCTCCCTTGCAAAACCAGAATACGGGTGATCCAAATGCGGGGACTAATAAACCCCTGAAGCAAGGGAAGAATCCCCCCCTGAGAACCAATTATTGCTACTCCATTTGTGGCGATTATGATCATTACACACATCATTGTCCTCTTCTCCTTGACTGCCAACAGTTAGTGGAAGCTAAAAAGAAGATGGCGATGAACCCTCCTCAGGAAACGAATCCTCCCCAACCACAAACAACTGTCTTAGAGAAACCCTTCGCCAATTAAGGGGCAGTTACATAAGAACAAGATCCTCACCCACTGGGTGATGGCTCTTTCCAAAATATCTATACGCTGGATGTCAATCTTCAAACCCGAGCCAAAGGTTATGATGGGCCTTTGACCCCTGAAGTGGAAGACATTTCTATCCCCTCGGGGGGCCCTCTATAGATCCCTCAATCGAACACTGAACAAATCCCATGGATTCCAAAAGTTTCACTTCGATGTACCCCTAATAACCCTCACATGAAAGCTGCCCACAATTACAGTATTGTGGATGACTTGGCTCAATCCCCGACAACCATGTCCACGTTGGAAGTGTTACATTATTCTCCAACACAATGGAAAGCATTACTCAACGCACTCGGTGTGATCAACCCATCCGAATCACACCTCATGACCTTTGATGTTGACAAAGGTGATCCGCGACTACCATCACCAGTCACCTTCCAAGTTCCAGTCACGGTAAAAAATGTCATGATCCATCGATGTATCATCGATGAAGGTTCATCCACTTGCGGTATCTTCGTAAAAGTTTGGAAACGATTAGGATCTCCTGAGCTGGTCCCCTCATCTATTGCTCTTCGCGTATATGATGGGAGACCATCTCAACCAAGAGGATTGTACCAAAATGTCCCCATAAAGCTGGGGGGAAAGATGGTTATGACCGATATCGAAGTAATCAATGCTGAGCTTGACTACAACATCCTCTTGGGGCGTAGTTACATGTACGCCATGAAGGTGGTATCCTCCTCAATCTTTTGTATCATGATGTTTCCCTTAAATGGGAAGATAGTTACCCTCGACTAGATTAACTATTATGACCCTAATACTACAAGCAATCCCAAAAACGTCCTACCAACTATACTGGGCGATGATCAACCATATGTTGACATTTCCCCCGGTATGTACAATGACTCCAATTTGTTAGGAGCATATTCGGGACCACCACCGAAGATCCCTACATCTACCAATGTCCTAATGTGCACAATTTTCACCATTGGAAATAGATCCGCCTCCACCTCAACACCGTCATCAGCACCACCACTAAGCCATGGCCTTGAACAAATGTTGAGTCCATCGGTCCCACCAATATTTCAAATCGCTTTCTTGTATCCCTCGATGGGTGTACAAGGGATGCCCGTTATGGCTCAGTTAACTCTACTTGGTCTAACTCGAGGAATACCGATTTGGTACCTTACACCACCCTTCCCAGAGATGGCTTCCAAACCAGTCTTCCATTATGATTTTTTCCTTGTTTCGGCTAGTACGGCTACAAGGCTCGTAACATGTCCAATTACGGAAACCCAACCTATGACATCCACAACTACACCTCAATCGGTCATCCCCATGACCACTAATGGGTGAACCAAACAATCGAAGTTGAAAGTTACCCTATTACCAAACCCTACATCCAATTTAGCAGAAACCACAAAGCCTAAAGTAGGGGGCATCAACCATCAGGAGTTGAAAGCCCCAGTAATGATCAATACTCCCAAACAAAGGGTCACACCGCTATGTGCTCTTTGCGGGAAACAAGGCCATGCAAAAAACCTATGTTCTTCTCTACCAGAGATAAGGAATTTGCTTAATACCCCCGTTAGCATCACCCACGCTCCACCAATGATGAAAGGAGGCACACCTCCCTCGCCCATAAATAAGTCCAAAACATTGCATACAAATCATGCATGTTCCATATGTTCTCAATATGGACACTATACACATCATTTCCCCGACCTCCCTCGCTATAGGGAGGCCGTGGAAACTATTCGCCTCACCAAACCCTTGGAAGATACCTCACCTCCCGTATTTCTAGAAGAGTCTCCTATCAGCATGGGTACTATAGTGATCCCAACTAGTCCCTCCCCACGGCGGGCCGATTCCATACCTGACAAATAATTGTCGCGATGTCCACAAATCCCAACCATTGTTTTAAATCATACGAACGCCACCCGACCTTGTCGCTCATGCAAATTAATATCTCACCACTCGTTCCAATTCCCTCTGATTGCCACATTTCGCACTTTACGGAAAACCCAAAGTTGATTAGCTGATAACCTTACCCTGTGTGGAACCACCCTCCCTACAGTAATCGAAGAGGATACTGAACCAATAGATCATAATGGGGACAACGACATGTCACATTCGTCGGATACCATGACAGATCTTGATCCCCCATCACCAATTTCCTGTGAGGTGCTAGACCCCTTAATCTTCCCTCAAGATGAAATCCTAGCACCCATCGCAACCATCCCTGAGTACCTTGACATCCTACATCTCGATTCAATTTCTCTTTCTTCCCATACTTAAGACCTAGGGTCTTCAGAAGAGGATATACTAGAAGAATACATCTTCACCACATATGAGGAGATAATCGAGGCCATGAACGCTACTGAACCCCCATGGGACTCTTTCCATCACACGTCCTTAGCAGCAAGCAGGCAAGAACCACACACACTCTCCACTGAACAACAATACACCATTGAGTCAAAAGACTTTTTACACTTAGGTCACATCGATTGGCTCAAAAATCCTATCCCCGCCCTAGATGTGTTCGAATATGGTAACCTTGCCAATATATCCCCGACCATATAGGTTGATATCTCTGTCACACCAAGAGTCATCGAAAACATCTCTATCGGGGCTTCATGCTCACCACAAGAAATTAAGGATTTTAACACGCTTTTTAAAGAGTTCCACGACGTCTTTGCATGGTCCTATGAAGAAATGCTAGGTCTTGACCTAGCAATTGTCGAACATCACATTGACACTTGGCCTGATGCCATCCTCATCTGAAAGAAACAACGCCCGGTCCACCCTTCTAAGGCCCTTGCAATCAAAGCCAAGATAAAAAACTCTTGCAAGCCGGATTTGTTTTTCCCATCGCTTACACATCATGGGTGTCCAACCCAGTCCCGATTAACAAAAAGCAGGGAACTATTCATGTATGTACCGATTTTCGAGACCTCAATTTAGCCTGCCCCAAGGATAATTTTCCCATGCCATTCATTGACCAAATGGTTGACTCATGTGTCGGTAGTGAAATGTTGTCCTTCATGGATGGATTCTCCGGATATAACTAGATACGCATCCACCCCCAAGATCAGTATAAAAATACATTTACCACACCATGGGGCACCTTTGCCTACAAAGTCATTCCCTTTGGTTTGAAAAACACCAGCGCCACTTTTCAGCGAACAATGGCATATGTTTTTAATGACTTGGCTCACATCATCCTCGCCTTTTTAGACGACCTCACAACCAAGTCCAAAAACCGATGTGAGCACCTTCAATACCTTCGTACCATCTTCACAATATGTCACAAGTATAATATACACTTAAACCCCCTCAAGTGTGTATTTTGCATCACCACTGGTTGCCTCTTAGGATTTATTGTTTCTAAAGATGGTATCACCGTCGACCCCTCCAAGGTTCAAGCCATCTTGGAATTACCAACACCACGAACACGACACCGGTTGAAGAGTGTCTAAGGTAAGGTCAATTTACTTTGTCGTTTTGTTCTCGACATTGCACTCATGCCCATGGATTTTTACGACTTCTCAGAAAATATCTACCATTTAAGGATGACTATGCCCAAAATGCCTTTGAGTCCCTTAAACAAGCATTGCCATTAACCCCCCTCATCTCTCCTCCAGACTTTGACAAAGATTCTATCTTGTACATCTCTGCGTCAGATTTTGTTGTAGCCAATGTACTTGTCCAACCTGCTACAAACCATTATGAACATGTCATATATTATGTCAGCAAAACCCTTGCCGGACTTGCACTCAACTACTCCCATAATGAGAAGCTTGCCCTTGTAGTCATCCTTTATGTACATAAACTCCGCCACTATATTTTTCTTTGAAAAACAACCATCGTCGCTGATTCCAACCCTATGAAATACATACTTAGCCGTAGGCTTATCAATAGTAAAATTGCACGGTGGATTTCTATTTTACAAGAATTCGATCTCGAGTTTGTGATTCATAAAATCAAGAAATCCATGGCCTTATCCAAACTCATTATAGATATTCCCTCCACCACCACCAGCGAATCGGTCCAGGACCAACTGCCCGATGAGCACCTCTTTCTCATTACAACTGAAGATCCTTGGTATGGCGATATCCTCCTTTATCTCCGCACCCAGAAATTCGCTCCCCACTTATCCCGCGACGATCACCGCAAAATCCGCCATTAGGAACCACGATACCTCCTCACTGGAGACGTTCTATATCATTGTGGCATCGACACTATTCTTCAACGATGTCTAACACATGAAGAATCCGAACAAGTTCTCAATGATTTCCATAGCGGGGCGTGTGGTGGCCACCTCTCTAGATTAGCCACCCTCCAGAAAATATTACGAGTAGGGTATTTTTTGGCCACCCCCCTTAACTTAAAAATTGAATCACAAAATGATATAAAACCCTTAAACTTCAGAAATACCAAGATACATTCAAACCATAAATAACACAACCGTGTAGAGAAGAACACTTAAGGTAGGGTAACACCATCAATTGCTCCTTAAGGAAGGAATCACTCCATAAGACATGCTTTCTACAATGCAATTGCTCCAACATATCTCATACAATGATACTTATTTATATTTATATTTTCTCATGAGTGTTCCTAAGGGGCATATTCTAACAACCCCTTATTTTATTATTTCCCCTAACTATCTAATGGGCCTATTTACTACCCACCAACTATCAAGTGGGCTTATTCTAGGATCATGGCCACATTACATACATTATCCCCTTAGGGGTACCTCCATATGTACCCTTATTATCCTCCCTAAGTACATTGCAATTGCTGAATAATACAGGGTGAATTTTTATAAGCGTAAGTATTTCCAAGGAATGAAATGGCATTTTTATGACATGATATAACAAGCAATCACTATAAGATCTAAGATATGCCAGGTGGATTTGCAATGGATACTTCTAATAATATTCATCACATAGATATATGTCATTTCATACTAAACATTTTCTCCTATTCAATATTCGAGATTAGGTTATACTCTTCAGTTTCCTTACTAATATTTCCATTGACAAGATAAATTAAAAGCATCACAATAACCCAATATCAACTTCAAAATTAAGGATGAGATTATGGAAAATAAAAGGAAGATTCATACATCCCACATATCACCCAAGGAATATAAACTTCCCAATAACTAAATCCAACTTTACCCTATTTTGAGAATAAGAAATGTTTACAAAACTAAAAGTTCTTCAACCAAGATGACACAAAAAATTTGACATAAGATATGGAAAAAGCTGAAAACCATCATAATGCAGAATAATGGAAAAATATATATTGATCCCTTAAATTGATCTCATTGTTGAATGAGTTGTTGATTGGTAGCAACAAGAAGTTAAACGTGATAATTCTGCAACTTGGTAACAAGAGCTATTGTACTATACTTAAAGTAAAGACAACATTGAAAAATGAATTAAAGATTTAAGAGTAGTGGGGAGACACTTGTCTTTTTCAAAAAATTGTTTCCAAGAAATTGACCAAGATAGAGATATTTCCACCCAACCATAGGCAATCTATTGTATATGCCACCCCCTAACTAGGCTATGATACCGCCATAACGAAGAAGAAGATATGCATTTAATTTATCAGGACAACTTCTCCAATTCAAAAGCAAATAAATGATTGACCAAGTATACCATTACCGAGATCTTAGGTTGGACCAACCATTTGATCCCCACAATATCTTCCCACACAACACAAGGAGAAAAATCTCCCTTCTCTACTCAATAGTCCCTCAAAAGTATCTCCCACTAGTGCTCTTTAGTGTGGCATATAAAGGTCCAAGTTATTGTCCATTAAATCAAGTAGATATTTTCTTGATTCTTGGATCCTCCCAAGGTTCTAATGGCTTTATTTAATGTATTCTATGTTAATATGGTGGCCTCTTTTCCTAGGTAAAAATCTCATTTTCTCTCCTGTACACCTCTTCAAAAACTAGCTCCCCACTCTAATTCAAATCATCCCTTATTTGCATGTAAGAATGATGGCATTGAAGGTGAGTCCTAATACAACTCCTCTAGGTTCCAATAATGTAGGGGAGACAAATGTCCTAGGATGCAAGGGTGGTTGCCTAGATTTAGGAGATGGTTAAGTCCACTATCTTAACCTCAATCTAGACTATGGGATAAGCTCAACATCATAAAAGCGTGAATGGTTTTGGTAATAGCAAGATAGATAAGGCATATTAACTTCCCGTTAGATGCCTTCACGTTTCCCCTCTTGTGGTATCATAACCCCCTTAGGTGCTCATGCACAATCGATCTTAGCTCTTTTATTTACTATAAAATATCCATGTCTACAATTATTTACAATTACCATGATAACTCTACTTCATGGTATAATAAATCATGGTAACATATAATGTCTATGCAAAGCATCTAAATGTATTTAATATCAAGTTCATATCATTCCAAGGATTGAGATGGGGACATTACAAAAAATTACAAATTGGGAAACAAAATTGCATGTTGTTAGTTCCAACAAGTGTGTTCATGCATGACCAAGGTGACCCCTTTGTCTATATGTTTATGGGGCAATGTTTTCAAAATTTGACCAATGGATGCAAATTGCACTCCCTCTCACTTGAAAAACCCCTAGTTTTAGAAATCATCATAAAAAAAAAGTAAAGAGCTATGAGACATGTGGGAGAGGGGTGTCCCTAGTGATACTCCAATGTCACAAGTTTAACGGTTCATTGATCCAAGGTTGAGTTTGCATTTTATTGTGAGTTACAACTTATGACCTAGAGCCATTTAAGGTGAGATGGAAAATTGGTCATGGGGCAAAAAATTAACAAACTATTGAGTAGCAAAATTGCAGGTTGATAATTTCAATAAGGGTGTTTGGGCAAGGTTGAGGTGAGCACTGTCCATATGATTTTAGGGTAACAATTTCAAACCTTGACCCTTTAATGAAAATGTTGCCTCTCATTGGACAAAATATTAGTTTATGAAATCGTAAAAAAACAAACGTCAGGCTATGGGAGGCACAAGAGGGGTAGATCCCTAATGATACTCCGATGTCACTAGTCCAATGGATTTGAAGGTTCATTTATTGAGGCTTGGTTTGAGTTTTATTGAAAGTTGCAATCATAGCTGACAACCATTAAAGGACACAAGACAAATTGGTCCTAGGGACAAAAAACATAATTCATGTAGAAAAATTGCACGTTATCAGTTCCCACAAGCATGTTTGGACAAGACTGAGGTGAGCACATTGTCCACATGCTTCCAAGGTAGAATTTTTAAAATTTAACCCCCAAATGCAAATTTTGCATCGCCTTTCACCAAAGAAAACTCTAATTTTATTCATAAAAAAACAAAGTGTCAAGCCATCAGACTCATGAGAGAAGGGCACCCCTCATTATACTATGATTTCATGAGTCCAAAAGAATAAAATTTTCATCAATACAAGGCCTATTTTGTTTTATATGACGAGTTGCAACTCACATCGTGGAGCCATTCAAGGACACATTTTCCAAAAGAAAGCATTTGTATGTATGGCCATCGGTTATAGGGGCACCCGATGTTAATTTAATTTCATGCTTTACCTAACAGTGCAGAGGTACTCTTGTAAATGAGCTGAAGATATCCCTATATTCCTACACCAATTGATATACCCATCTCTATTGCACAAAGAGAACCCTTAAAGAGGCTTTAGCAACCATTTTTCTTGCTCCTTTCAATGGAACCATAAAAGGACAAATCTCCTAGTCTGAGAGATTATTGGCTTGCACTTCTTGCTAGTGAACAAAGAAATTATGGTAGTTGTATTGCTTTTGGTATCTTTTAGAGAGATCTCCTAGGGTATCAACTACCATACGAGGCCTAGATTGGTAAATAACATTACACTTCCACATATATGGTTGTCCTAAAAGAACATTATAAACTTCGAGTCGGTCATCATCACATAATGCATCACCTTTGAAGGGCCTGATGTTGGATTGCAAACAACATTGGCGACTGATGCAAATGTCACAAATTCTCTTCTCTAATTTTGTTATTGAGTTTGGCACCAAATGGTTTGAATACGCAAAATAAAGCTGGTTGCTTTTTTGTAATTTTTTTTGCATTGTTGTAAAATGCTTTTTCTAAATATTGACACAATACAAGCTACGTCAAGAGGCATTAGTAGTTGAAAACCCAAACAAAAACCAAAATGATCATCTTAAGAAGCTATGCTAAGCCTTAATGTAGTTGTGTTGTGTATCAAGGATATTTTCCTCTTATGTGTGTTGATGACAATGTTTATACATGTGTGATAGGCTTGTTATAGTGTGATGGATGGCATTTGTTCATGAATCGATTTGTGGATGAAAAGTTGTTGATATGATAAGCTTTATATATATCATATTCAAAAAAATTTCCAAAATCCACTAAGAAGTTTGGATTTGGATTCTTTGTTTAAGATATGGCACAAGTGAACAAAAATTAACCCACATATGGAAAAAGAACCACTTCGTTGTCTTACAACATTGTGACGTGGCATAAGAATGAGCATCTTAGAAAAGTGATCCACTACCATGAATACAATATTGAAATTGTACTTAGTAAGAAAAAGACATCTTAAGAAACCCATAAATTCTCAATGGGAATTTAGAGAGGCTTATGAGAGAATCTAAAATATAGATCCCCATACTCATGGATGACATCCTTAGTAAACATGTTAACATAAACTAATACACCTCGCTAAAAAAGAATTTACACTAAACAAATTAGCTAACGAAATATCCAATAACATTGACCTTAACCAGTGAAAATTGTACTTAGTAAGAAAAAGACATCTTAAGAAACCCATAAATTCTCAATGGGAATTTAGAGAGGCTTATGAGAGAATCTAAAATATAGATCCCCATACTCATGGATGACATCCTTAGTAAACATGTTAACATAAACTAATACACCTCGCTAAAAAAGAATTTACACTAAACACATTAGCTAACGAAATATCCAATAACATTGACCTTAACCAGTGAAAATCCAATAACATCGACATTAACTAGTTAAACTAATCTATTATACTATGTAAAACCACTATTTGATGGTTAGTGACATTAACTAGTTAAACTAATGCATTATAATATGTTGAACCACTATTTATTAATGTTTAATTGATTTAGTTATGGTGTAAGCGTGAATGTTAGAAGTGAAGCTATCAATCATAGTTGGAGTGATGTCTATTTGTGAGATGTGATTGGATCCTTCTATTGCGTATTCAGTGGAATATGTATCGTTAGACACGTGGATTAAAAGACCAAAGTAGAACACGTGGATTAGAAAACAAAAATGGCAAAGCAAAAGCATTTAAACGCGCCAGGTAGGGGTCGAACCTACGACTTTCTGCTTAGGAAACAGACGCTCTATCCACTGAGCTACAGGCGCATGATTGTTCTAAGATATAGTGACAACCATTGAACTTCTGACTACTCTCGTTCAAGAAAGCAGCACAACAATTTTATTTTTTATTTTAATTTCTATCTTCCGTTTTGTTAAAGAATGAGATTCTAAAATCGGAGTGGACGTGCCGGAGTGGTTATCGGGCATGACTAGAAATCATGTGGGCTTTGCCCGCGCAGGTTCGAATCCTGCCGTCCACGGTTTGCTAGTTATCTAGCGCAATTTTGACTTTTCACGATATTATTGGTCGTCATTTCTTCCCTCATTATTCGCCCTCCTTTCTCTTTTGATTCTACAGGTATAAATATCAAGCCCGCGCAGGTTCGAATCCCGCCGTCCACGGTTTTGTTATTATTTTAGCAATTTTCAGGCCATTATTATACGTCATTTCTTCCGCATTATTCGTCCTCCTTTCTTTGTTGATTCTACAGACACAAATATTTCTGGCCGAAGTTTCATCATATGCACCCTAAAAATCAATGGGGACTGACACAACGAACCAAATCCATAGAAGTTTCATCACGTGCACTCTAAAGCAATGGGACTACCACAAATGGAGATCATCATTGGTGATTGAAGGGGACAATTGATCCAAGAATTAGTTTAAAATCAAGTTCCAGAACTTGCGTTTTAGAAATGGAAAAAACTGCCTATCCGTGTGTATATAGATAAAACAAATCTCTTGAGTATTCTTATTATGTACATTGATAAACAATCTATTGATTCTTGGCCCAACTTAACTCTATCCACTTTTACAACTATGGTTAACTCTTTATGCTTAATTGACATGTTTTATTTTCCACATCATACCCTAAGGCATTCCCAAAATTAGAATTGAGAGAATAAGTGTTGCGGAACAATAAAAATTGTCCATAGTTGAGGTGTCACAATTGTAATGGGGTGGGTCGCATAAACATTGTAACCCGATTAGGTGCCAAATTAGGCACAAATGTTGGTATTGTGAGTCATATACAAATCCAAAAATGTCCATTGAATGCTCTTGCGTTTGAGGCAAATCAACATAAATAATACCTAAATATTAAATTGAAGTTATGTGAGACATGACCCACAAAAGCAAATTAGGTGCCAACCCCATAGTGGTACCACATACTTCAATTGGAAGGCCCACATAAAGCTAGTGTTAGGATACCTGCATGTGTCTATGGAGGATGAAGTCCAAGTTTATTTGAAAACTTCCTTATAAGTCAAAGACCATACTAAGGTTTTTGCTAGCACAAATCTTAGGTCCATCCACCAAAGATTAAGAATGACACTTGCACCAATTTTAAAAAAAAGGCTGGGAAAACAATTATGATTGAATGTCCTAATAGGTGGATATGGGGGTACAAGAAACCCTATAAATTTTTTCGATTTGGGATTCGATGTAAATATATTTTCTTCTAAATTTTTTTCGATGGAATATACATCACAAGAAACCCTATGTTCACTTCCTCTCATTTCGAGGATGCTACCCAGGGTAAAATATTTGGTTGCAATTTTGGCAAGGTAACTCGACGGGGACATTGAGTGAGGCCCACAATATTCATAGAGGCAACTAGTTTCCTAGGGACTTGACCCCATGAGCTCCTTCTCGCAATTCACAACAGTCATCCACTCAAGCTAACCCAATGAGATCTGATGTAAATACACCATTGAAGAAATCACAGGAATTCACGGGAAACACAAATCTTATTTGTTCGCCAATCCAACTATGACTAACAAATTAATGAAGAATCTTTCAATAGGTAGGTTGGAATGTAATGGAAGTAGATCTTGACATAGTGAAAACATATGGATATTTTGTAATCATTAAGATTCTAAATAATAATGACCCCTATTCTGCATTGCTAGATATTGATTAGGCCTTCAATAATGATGTTGTCTTGAAACTGAAGCAATGACATATGTGTTTAGAGAAAGTTGAAAAAAGGGTTGTCCAACTATTGGATCCCTTACAGTGGGAATGATTCATCAAGCAGATGGATTAAGAAGTGGATGCTGGAATGATGGACCAATAATATATCATGATAGCTGGATAGCAAGATGATTATATTAATCCTATGGAAAGAGCTCAACTAGAGGAGTATTTTCTCATATGAGTCTCTCTGAAGAAGTGCTAAGCTATTGGAATAAAGGGGACTACAAGCAATCCAATCGTTGTTATGTGATGGTCAGCGCTATCACGTGGATTGGTGCTCAACTTAATGATTGACCATTGATATTTTATGGGAGCTATGATGTTATAGATTTTGTGGAATAGATTATTGAGAAGGCTGCACTTGTGTACAATACGGAGGCTCTAGATATCACTAGTTGAGACTACTGTGAGATAGTGGGCCGCCCATCAAGAGAGTAAAAAATTGGGAAGACATGATGGTAGCAATAAAGATTAGGTTTTTATTGTAGGGAATGTAATTGTTGGTACAAGCGTCAAGGTGGAAACTATTGGTTAGGCACTAACTTTTTTTGCAACTAACTTTAACCATGTTTGGCATATGTATTGGTGTGAAGTAGTACGGACAAGCATGGGTGCTCCATTCAATAGTGAGTGCATAAAGTTATGCACACCCTAGAGCCATTGTTGACGACATGGTATCTACAAGCAAATGCACAATGGTGTATGAAAAATTGGACTATTCTACAGACTAGGTCGTGCACCACATTTTGGATCTACAAAGGAGAGTTGTAGATATCGATGGCTATGATGTATTAGATTCAAAACTTCCCTAAAAGACATCACTGCAATGACTAATCATCGATGTTGCAGATAATGGAAGCATAGATGAAAGGGCATCTGCATGGTCTAAGATACAAGAGATACCAATATGCCAATATATTATCATCAACCTATGAAGACAAGGTCTATTAACAATGACACAAAGGATAGACCTGAGATGGATATAATTGGAGATTGTAAGGTTGAACACCTAGTTATAGAGATTGTATCTTTTCTCAAGGACTATGCCAATATTTTCCACATAACTTTTCTAAAATGAAAGGAGTGGTGAGGGAATTGAGGGAAATGAAAATTGAGTAAAAGCCAAGGTGTAAACAGTAAAGAATAGGTCATGCTGATGCAAGGAAATATTATAGGTCAAATTTCAAATGGAACTCATGAGATGAATATATCAAAATCATAGTCTCCACCCTTAAGTTGATTCCTCTAGTTTGCAGAGGTAGCTAGTATCATTTATGTATTTTTTAGTTTCTTAAATATTTATGTCTTTTTGGAATAAGATTTGTTGGGGTGTTTGAGTCCATCAACAAAATTACATAATTAAAATAAAGTAATTGGAATATAAGCTTAAGTAATGGAGTTAGTGAAGCTTCTCATAAATCAAATACACATTTTTATTATTATGTACTCTTAAATTACCTATATTTACACAAACCAATAAGTTCATAATTGTAGATTCACTAACCCACTATGAGCTAGGTGAAAATAGTAACACGTATAAACTTAGTGGTACACATTCACAAGAAAATACACATATTAGCTATGCAGGAAAGCTCTAAATGAATTTGCGTGACCTAATAAGAGTTTGAAACTTAGATAACAAAATCCTCCTATAAAGTTTCTCTCGAAAAAAAAAACACTTTGACATGATTTCCTTAACATATATTTATACACCATACAAAGGGGAGGCACAAAACTTCTTACCTCCATCGTTATTCACTAGGTTGGAATAAACCAAATGAAATTAATTTTTCTTAGGAAAATAATATTACTTACTCGGTTTGACTTTGGACATAGACTTGAAGTTAAAAGCATCACACAAGTTACTAAACACAAACATATTGATTCAACCTTCCAATTAGATCCTTGTATCATCATGGCTATATATGGAATAACCTTGCAAGGGAAGTGAACTTATGTACATAAAACTCCATGCCATATAATTTATCTTGCGAAGGGCTTCTTCGTTTAGGGAATGGGATAGTGTTAGTAAAAGTGTTTGCTCGCACATCTTGGACAATTTATCCTTTGTATTATGGTGTTGAATGCTTGTTGTGAGCGTCATCATTTGATTGTTATGGTCTTTTCTATTTCTCCATTATTTCTGTGCTACATTAGAGCCAAGGGAGAATATTTATCTGTATCCCTTCCATTCCTCTCTTTCTTAATAATCATCATGTTTTGTTGCCCGACAATCATAGTTCACAACAAAACCTTGTACACAATTATAAAAGGTTAGTATCAAACTAATTTATTAATGAATAAAATGTGGGTCTTCTAATTCACATATGAATTTATAGCACACCTATGAAAGTCATATTTAAGCATGTAGTGCTCGTCTCATTGAACACGAGTGCTTCTAAAGGCCAACAAGGGAAATTTAGAATGCCATGGGATTTATCTTTGAAGGGGAAATTTTAATGTAGAAGTAGTAATGAACATTCATGCTCATGATGTTCAATTAGCCACAAGATGCCTCTTTCATGGTTTCTTTCATGGTTTGGAAGGACAAATTATTCATTATTTAATTTAAAATGCCATATAATCACAAATCTTCACCAGAAATTAACTTTATTTGCACATTTGAGGAGTCCTAACATTAAGTTTTGGTCCATCCATTCGATTTCACACTTAATTTAGTGAGTAGGGAAATTCCACTTGAAATAGTGAGCAGTGAAATTGCACTTCAACTAGAAAATGGTGGAATCACATTCCAACTAGTGAGTGTAGTTATCACACTTGATAGAGTGGTATTTTCACATATAGTTTTTGGACAATTTTGTTGATTTTAAGAGTATTTTTTTAACCCATACAATTATGGCGAATTAATTTAGAAAAAAAATGGAAATCGATGAATCCTTTTTTTGAAAAAAAAAGATACAAAAATATCCCATTAGCTAAATTTTACCCCTAAAATTTTCCCTAATATTTACTGTTAAATCCACTAAGGTGAAAGGGCATTTCACATTAATATCAAGGAAGGAATAGTTTACATTTTAAAAACCTTTAAAATAGCACCTTAAAAGTATCTCACAATGGAGAGGATGAAGGGTGATCGCACACAAATAAATCAAGGCAAATCACATTGCATCATTATCATTTATTGTTCAAATTTTACTAATAGACTCAACAATTTTCAAGGTCTTAACTTTTGAAATAGGGTTATGTTGTGGCTTGTTATTCCCATCCTTTTTTCGGAATGCACTAGTTCCAAAGTTAAAAATGATTATATCATGAGTATATCCCTTAGTAATGAAATACATTTTTATTTTTTTTGCTTGAATCTCTCTGGCTTGCGGGAGTGGCCTGTGGTCTAAGAAACCATGACCTAGGGGCATCTAAGCCATAAAAATCACCCGGAGATGGCACCCGGCCTGGACCGCACCAACCTCAACTTGATTGGGATTTTGGGTGTCGCCTCCCAACTAAGTCACCCCTAAAGGGAACTGAACTCGATTCGCCTTACTGACGAGACCCACACCTTTACTAAATGAACTAATGAAAATTGACAAATAAATTTTAAGATGCTAAAATCACACCCTTTAATAAATTAAATTTGATACCTAGTCCTACTCCTTTCGACCTCACTACATGTGACAAGACAAACAACCAATTCAAATGCACTAATCACTACACGTATGCTTTTATTACCTTTTTAACATGGTACACCAATGATTTCTATTGAATATTCTTCCTTCATTTATAATGGTTTGCCTCATCCCGCAAGATACTTGAACATTGAGAAAATAACTTTGTCTTGTGTAGCCATGTTTTAAAAATCTCTTTTACATTATTCACCAGGGTAGCGACTATTATTCCTCTGCATGAGATGCGAGGATACTTAGGGTATTTGGGTAACATGCAAGAAGGCACATGCGGCTGATGAATTGCCATCATGGATGTGAAGCTGATAAAACGAGTCCACTTTGCCCATGTCTTTGCAATAGCTTGATTCACAAGGGTAGAAAAGGAACTCATCATTCATAATCGTAGGGATGAAAGCAAGCCAACCAATTTAGCTCATAATTGACCTAGTGAAATGATTTAATCTCATAATTTTTCCTAAGTCGACAAGTTCTAGTGAAGATATGGTAATAACACCAATCCTAACTAGAGGTTATACATAGGAATCCTATGTTATATGCTGATGTGGTGATGTATGGTGATGTGGTGATGGAACAAGAGCTATGGTGATGGAACAAGAGCTAGGTCTCGAAAAAAGGGGAGGGGGAATATGTGTATATGGGGATTTTGCGAGGTCAACACATTAAGAATTACTACAAGGACCTATAATATTTGAAAATGTGATATGCAAAGTATAATAATATCCTTCTTACTGATCTCTTCTTAAGTAATTTGCATGAGTTAGGGTAAATGTAACTATCTTTTAGGGTTTCTCGATTAGGGACCAATAAATAATTCTATGCTCTACCAACTTCTCCATAGGGAATTAATTGAGTCTATATTGAATGGTTAACAATACACATTGTTATCCTCTCCACTTAGGTTCAAATCCCACTTATGCCATGTTCGCCTCTTGTGAACTGCTTGGGGTTGGAAAGGTATCGACAATCTCACTCTTGCTAAGTGCTTGAAGGTGGCATGAGATATTTCCAAACATTTTATACCCAAGGGTCACCTCAAGATGTCATGAGATCTTTGCCCCATGATAGGGAGGTTACGGGTTCAACTCTCTTAATACCCTTGGGATTAGGTGCTTGGAACTTAGGCACCAATTTTCAATGATTATTTAGAAAACAAACTCTCCATAGAGACCATATGCTTTTTAAAATAAAGGATCCTATTACCTTTTCTTTGAATCCAACTTTGATCCAATGGGTTTGTATATATCATGGTATGTACGATTTCTCAAGTACGACTTGAATACTTATGCATGTGTTTTTCAATTGCCAATGAGCATCCATAGCCTTGATGAAATCACCATGATGACATAGACATCCATACCCATGGTAGAGGTTGTTTCCATGTCCCTCATGCCTGTCTTCTTGTCCTATTTTGGGTATTTTGTCTTTCTTTATTTTTCTTTAGATATGAACATGAGTAACATTTATTTGTTGGCACATGGTGGAAGCAGATATTTGAACAATCATATTAGCAAGAGGTGCTGCCTTATATTGGGTATTAAGAATAAAACACGCATATTTTTTTTTTTAACCTAAAATTCCAACCTTGATCTTAACTAATGTGTTGTCTCATATAAGATAGATGTCTCGTTAGAATTTTTGATAAGATAAAAATATAATATTTATTCATTTGATAAATCCATTGAAATTTAAATTTATCTTAACCTCCCACACTAGAGATTCTCCCGAAGAATGGAGAGCAAGAACTATAGTATATCTTGATTCTTCATGCTTTATTGAAATAAACAATTAATCAAATAAACCTGCATATAAGGAATGAAACATCTACAACTCAACTCAGGTGAGGTAGTAATTAAAGCAATTTAAACTTAACTATCAGAAAATTTCCTAATTAAATATAAGTTACTCTAACAAAAAAAACTCTATCCTAACTAGTAGATTGTATGTCCAATTAGGTGTAGTCATAAAGCCAATACAACCGATAGAGGATTTTATTAATTCTATGGGCTTCACACATTTCTCATTGGTGTATCATGCACGTAATTCTTCAATGGCATGCTAAAAGGAAATGGTGCTTCGACATAGATGATGCCCACAAATGTTTTTTCTAAAAGGGTTGAAACCATTCTAGATTTTTTTTTAAATGCTTATTCCATCCATTATGAAATGGATTCATACATTGCCCTTGATTTTAAAAACTATCACTTTGTAAATAATGAGGTGGAATAGTTCTTAAAATAACCTCCCTTCTTTTTCATTCAGGGGTGATAAATGTGTATGTCACTACCTTGCCCATGATAGCATCACATTACTCACAAGAGACCACATTTCTTTCCCAGTAGTATGGATGGACTTAAGGCTTAAAGTAGGGATATAGGTAGATATACCTTATTAATTTTTACGTATTCACCTTCTCACAAAATTTCAAGCTAGGATTAAAAGAAAAATTAGAGTTATACAAAGTGCCTTTATCTAATATTTGCATCCATATTGTTTCTTGGTTTGAGTTTGTCATGGATTCATATTAAGAGATTGTATCTACATTGATACTTAACTAACTTAATTAGAAATCATATGTAATTGAGAAATCATGAAAATAAGGAACAATGTCGTCATCAAATCACTAAGCTCATCTTGATAAAAAATTTCTTAAAAATTAGGATAAGGAGAAACTATGCAACTATTTTGACTCTCAACATCAAGATAATACTCATATCTCAATATTATAGTCATGTGAGATCATATTATGGTGTTCATATGGCTCTCAAGAGGTTGAATTGGTTGCATGAGTAATTTCTTTGGGCATATTTCTTCTTCTCTAGTAGAAAGTTTCCACAACAGTTGTTTGGTTTTCAAGAGAAAACTTTGATTGGGCATGGCTTGTTAATACCTCACTAGATGCTCGCTCTTTGAAATCTTTGGTGTCCTTAAATGGCAGGTCATTACATGAAAGAGCAACCAGTGCCAAGGGGATAAATGAATAATGAGATATATAGTCACTGTATTAAATCTAGTTTTGTTCTTCAACTAGGTGAATATTTCCAAATATTTCAAGAATTTGTGGTAGTCTCTTTCACTATGTGTTTCTTGGTGTAGTCAATACCAATATTCCACAATGTCTCCACTCAAATCAACATCGTTATTAGTTGTTACAGGTTCAACTTTGAGAGAAAAATGAGTATTGTTTTTGGGTCTATTGAAGTTGTTTGAATCCCAATTATGTGACAATTTTTGGTTGTTAAAGGAATCATCTTCAACCTTTATTTTTAGACTGACCACACAATTGGATAATTTTGCAAAGCTCTTTACATTTTTCCTATTTCAGAGCTAGTATTATGGGTGGGTTTTGAATTGTTTAGGGTGGCTTCTTGCAATTGTTTGATATCAAGAGTGGAAGTATTTTGCAAAGTGGAAATTTTCCTTTCAATATTGATTGCTTTAGCATAATGTCCCTCTAAAGTTAGGTTTTAAGACCCTATTCTCTTTACGAACAAGGCCATGGTAGGTTCTAAGGCATTCAAATAAAATTCTAATGTAAGTATTGTTGGGGGTCTATTGTTTCCAAGGATTCAAAGGTACATGGTGTGAAAATTGGCGTTAAAATCCTTTCCTTTCTTGTTTGGTTGTAATTTCATTTGGGTAAGCCGCAAAACAAATGACTTGGAACTTTGATCGTATTTGAAATTTTCTAGGAATGATTCGTAGAATTTTTGCCAATTATGAATGTTATTGATCGATTGGTTGTAGAATCATGAAGATAATTTGCGTATAGATTTGAAAGGGAATTATGTCTTTATCATAGACATTCAACAATTGAATGGTTTGCTATAAACTTTTATATGGTATTTGGGTAAGGTGGATCCATATGGGTTGTGTTTAGTCATGAATATTTTGAGCTTCTAAGGAGATCATGAATAGGTTGAACTAGTTGCGAGGAATCATATGCTTGCCAATGAATAGGTAATTAGTTGATCTCCATGTCCTAGGGATTAAGGTGCTTCGAGGTACATCAATGTATTCTAACTTTGTTGGTACAATTCTAAAAGATCGATTGGTGTTAGTTGGAATTGATGGGGATGTGTCCTAAAATAAAATAAAATAAAGCTTGAGTATTGATGCATGAGCATCCTACTCTTCAGCCAAGTCTAATGTTTGGTCAAACCTTAGGGTCTTGACATTTTCCTAATTAGAGGTCTTCGATGAAATGTTGTAATTAATCCTATGTTTTAAGTGTGTTTCTAGATGGATGATGAGTCACTGGGTGAGTCATTAGTGTGCTAAGTCATTTGGATGAGTCATGTAACCAGGTACTCGAATAGTGGAAGCATTTGTTGAAGCATTCGATGGTTGCTTGCCTAGTCATAGAGATAGGATTGAGAGTTTGCTAGAATTAGTAAACAATTGAGTGTATTCTGGATCTAAACCAGAATTGGTTTCAGAGTTCCGTTTGTATAAATGTGTAAGCCTACGAGGCATAGAGATAGCCAGATAGCCAGATAACCAGATAGCCAGGGAGAGAGTCAAATAATGTGTATCTGGCTATGGTGGCCAAACAATGTAAATCAGGCCTATGTAGATTAGAACACGGGTTCTGTGATGGTAAAACTGTGAATGTACAGGTTCTTTGGGTTGAATAAAGAAAGCCTATTTCGACGGATCTTTGTGTAAGTGGATAATTGATTCTTGTGTGTTTAATTCATGAATCAATTGACAGTTTGAAAACCCGTGCAAATTCTGTGTGTATGCAGTAGCTCGAAATTAGGGATCGCGAGAGTTGAATGATATCTGTGTGTGCAAAACCACGAGCGGATGTGCAGATCCAACAAAGGAGTCTAGTCTGGCGATGATTGATTGAGTGATTGATCGATTTCCTGATCAATCAATGCAAAGGCGTAAAGTTGCAGAGATTGCGTTTAACAGAGGTTGGACGATCTAGATTAAAATCCAAAAGGAAGATCGACGATAGGGAAGGGATCCACAAAGTGAACATGCACGAGAGTTAACATTTCCGCAAGCCGATGTGGAGTGTTCCGCATTGATCATGGATCAATAGATGAGATCAAATTCGCAAGGGATCGACGATTGATACAATGTTCCGCAGAAGGAAGAAGCTCGAGAGTTAATGACGAGAGTTTGCGGAAGTCACATTGCGGAAGAATTTTGCGGAAGTATTTTCAAGAAATTACGAAAAGTGCACCTACAACCCGCAATCCGCAATTGTGGAAAGGAGGCATCTGCATTACGGAAGGGAGAATTGCAGAAGGGATCGTTGTGGAAGGGATCATTGCGGAAAGGCTCGTTGCATAAAGACTCGTTGCGTAAAGACTCATTGCGGAAAGACAATTGTGGAAAGGCAATTGCGGATAGACAATTGCGAGAAGGTGACTACGGAAAGGTCATTGCGAAAGGACACCCACAATTGTGGAAAGAAGACGTTTCCGCAAGGCTTTTGCGGAAAGTTAATTCTGACAGGCAGAACATTGTGGAAGGCCTATTTTGAAGGTAAGGGCCGTAATTGAGAAGAACTTAGCTGGTTTTTAGCTATGTTTAGTGGTTCGATTTCAGAGAATCACAATATTTCCTGGGGGAAGCGGGTTGGATTGGCTTTCGTCATTCCCACTTGCATCATTTGGTATCAGAGCAAAAAAAATTATTCTGCATGTATTGATAAGGAGATCAGAGCTACCATTGCGGTCAAGTCGACGAAGAATCTGAGCCGAAAGAGAATTGAAGCTTCCATAGAGGAAACATAGGTAAATCAAATTCTGATTTTCAATTTATGATAAAAGACTAACACTTGTGATGAGAGGGTTGGTCAAATAGAAGTATTCAGAATTGAATTAGATCAAGAATTGTAGACAGGGGAGATGTTTCAACCAACTATACGAGTGGAAGAGATCTTATAAGGTATGGACTGATTGATGTTTTGTTTAACTCTGGTTATAAGAAGTTGTTGAATCAAATAGGAAAGGTTTGACAGCAGTAGTGACAACTAGAGGAGTTGTATCAAGGATGATTGTGTTCTTGATGAAGAAGTTGTGAACTCCTAGAAAAGAAGAAATAGTGGCAAAACCTAAGAATCCAACAGAGGTTGGACCAGAAGAGGACAAGTTGCATGTTCTCAGAGAAGAAGTGGATATGTATAATCCAAGAGGAGAAAAGGATTTGCCTAAGAGGTTCTAGAGGAAAGAACCAAGAATACCAAAAGGACAAGCTCAAGGAGAGATAGCTTGTTGAGGTATTGTGGCAGGTATGAAGACTTGCTGAGAGAAGACTTGGTAGCAATCCACAAGTGAACAAGATGAAGTTCACAGAGAAATAGAAAGAGGAGAGAGAGACAATGACTACTGAAGGTCATTGCAGAGGTTCAGAGGAAAGCCACAATAGAAGAAAATATGCCAAAGCAGAAGGTATCAAGAGAATGAGTCAAAAAGAGTATGATAGAGAATTAGTTGACATAGGATTGCAACTATTCATTTGGAGAAGTTGCTACAGAAGGAATACCAGAGGTATGGGTTGATAATGAAGAAGAAAAAAGTGAGATGGCCTTCACTACATGTGAAGCTAAAGAAAGAAATGTCTGTTAGATTGAAGGAAGAACTCACGAAAGCTGAGTCTGAGATGGAAATTTCATATTGTGAACCAAAACAAGGAAGCATCCTTGGAGAGGACGATGAAGCAAAGATTGTAGATGATTTTCTGAACTCACTGATAAGTTCAAAATCACATGAAGATGATGTGGATGAAACTCCAGATGTGGAGTATATGGTTTTTGAATATAATGCTTTGTGTATGACTGCATGTATTGAAGAACACTTAAGTGATGTGGTTATGCAGGGAGAAACTGAACAATAATCTTGGACTGTCAGAGATAATGAAGGAGGAGGAGAAATGCTTTTCAAAAGCATAATAGTAGAACCTAATTCTGTTGTAAAGGAGGATGAATATTGTATACAAGCTGTAGCTCAGACTATAGGAAGGATGGAGTTTGGTGAAAAAATAAAGCTGTTGGAAGAGATGACTGAGATAGAAAAGCTCTTGACTGAATATGTATTCAAGGACAACGAAGATGGGAAGAAGAGACTAACTGAAGGTCTCATGAGCTCTTTGCAGAGTTCAGATCAACAAATAAATGTACTCACATAGAAATCAATGACGGCTAGAGAGCCTAATGTTTTTAAAACTAATGAATTGTGTGTGTTTATAGGTATAGCAGGTGATGAAGATAATGAGGCTGGCATGAAGGTGAAGGAAGAAAAAGAGAGTGGGAAAAGTTGGAAGATTGCTCTGAATATGGAGGATAAGACAACATGGTTTCATGAAAACAACCAAGGGGGAACACATACACAATTTGACAGTGGAGTTGCTGACATACAGTTAGAAGGACTTGCTGTTGCAGAGTTAGCTAATGAAAACAAAGAGATAAATTTTGATCTCAGAAAGTATGATGAAGAACTAGATATGCTAGAAGACTGGTTGATCAATCCAATGATTGATAAAGATCCTAATGGTGTAAGTATAGATCCTAAAGGTATAAGGATGCAACAGGTAATGGACAGTAGCAACAAAATTCCAAAAGGAACAACAAGATTTTCAGAAGATGCAAGTGTACCAGCCAAAGGATAGACTGGACAATGAAATTGAAGAAATGAGGATGCTGATGATGAAGATGTCTCAGAGAAGACATGGAGGGAAAATGGAGGTTTACATCAACAGAGCAGCAGTAGAAGACCGGTAACAGAAGAAGACTGCAGGAGCAAGGCTAGTGGAGTATTGCAACAGAAAATTTGGAAACCAGGAGAATTGCAGTCAACAACAAAATTACAGGACAACCATGAAGCCACTGGATAGCTTCAGCATAAAATTTGGGATCCAAGCATATTGAAGATTGAAGGTTATGACCAGGAGGTCATAAGTTTCTTTCTTCCCGGGGAGTCTGATGCAGGAGCATCCTGCTCTCCAGCCAACTCTAATGTTTGGTCAGACCTTAGGGTTTTGACATTTCCCTAAGTAGAGGTCTTTGATGAAATGTTGTAATTAATCCTATGTTTTAAGTGTGTTTCTAGATGGATGATGAGTCACCGGGTGAGTCATTAGTGTGCTGAGTCATTTGGATGAGTCATGTAACCAAGTACTTGAATAGTGGAAGCATTTTTTGAAGCATTCGATGGTTGCTTGCTTAGTCATAGAGATAGGGTTGAGAGTTTGCTAGAATTAGTAAAAAATTGAGACAGTATTCTGGATTTGAACCATAATTGGTTTCAGAGTTCTGTTTGTATAAATGTGTAAGCCTACGAGGCATAGAGATAGCCAAGTAGATAGGATCCAGGTAGCTAGGGAGAGAGTCAAATAATGTGTATCTGGCTATGGTGGCCTAGCAATGTAAATCGGGCCTATGTAGATCAGAACACAGGTTCTGTGATGATAAAACTGTGAATGTACAGGTTCTTTGGGTTGAATAAAGAAAGCCTATTTCGGCGGATCTCTGTGTAAATGGATAATTGATTCTCTGTGTGTTTAATTCATGAATCAATTGACAGTTTGAATACTTGTGCAAATTCCATGTGTATGCAATAGCTTGAAATTAGGGCTCGTGAGAGTTGAATGGTCCCTGTGTGTGCAAAACCATGAGAGGATGTGCAGATCCGGCAAAGGAGTCTAGTCTGGCGATGATTGATTGAGTGATTGATCGATTTCCTGATCAATCAATGCAAAGGCGTAAAGTTGCAGAGATTGCGTTTAACAGAGGTTGGATGATCCAGATTAAAATCCAAAAGGAATATCGAGGATGGGGAAAGGATCCGCAAAGTGAACGTGCGTGGGAGTTAACATTTCCGCAAGCTGATGTGGAGTGTTCCGCATTGATCATGGATCAACGGACGAGATCAAATCCACAAGGGATCGACGGTTGATACATTGTTCCGCAGAAGGAAGAAGCTCGAGAGTTAACGGTGAGAGTTTGCGGAAGTCACATTGCGGAAGAGTTTTGCAAAAGTCTTTTCAAGAAATTACGAAAAGTGCACCCGCAACCCGCAATCCGCAATTGCGGAAAGGAGGCATTTGCATTGCGGAAGGGATTGTTGCGGAAAGGCTCGTTGTGGAAAGACTCATTGCAGAAGGAAGGGTTGCAGAAAGACAATTGCGGAAAGGCAGTTGCAGACAGAAAATTGTAGGAAGGCGACTATGGAAAGGTCATTGTGGAAGGACACCCGCAATTGCGGAAATAAGATGTTTCCGCAAGGATGTTGCGGAAAGTTAATTCTGACAGGAAGAACATTGCGGAAGGCCTATTTTGAAGGTAAGGGCCGCAATTGAGAAGGACTTAGATGGTTTTTAGCTAAGTTTAGTAGTTTGGTTTCAGAGAATCACAATATTTCCTGGGGGAAGCGGGTTGGATTGGATTTTTTCATTCTCACCTGCATCAAGTATTTTTTTGAATTAAAAAATATACTTTGTCTTCATATATACTCATTTCTAATCTTGATCCAATTTTGTTTTATACTATTTTTCAAAGGATTATTTGATTTGTAATGTTTTAAGGAATGCGAGCTCAAGGGGAAACACTTAAACTAGAAAGTAAATGAGGTTTTCAAAGCCAAGTTAAAAAGTTGGTGGAATGTTTACAATAGGTATATAAGGGAAAGGGTTTCCTTCTAGCACCATTATGTTGATGCGAGAAAATTTCTAGGGAAAAATTTCACATAGAACTCATCAAATGAAGATGTCCAAATCGACGTTTCCTCCCTTAAAATGATTCCTCCATCTTGCGACACTCACTTACCTTTTGTATTTTTATTTATTTTTAAATTGTACGGTTTTTCAAAATAAGGTTTGTTGAGGCATCTGATTGCATAAAAGATAATATAATAAAATATAATCTCAAGCGATGGAATCATTGAAGTTGCTAAGAAATTGAAATACACATTTCTATTATTCTAAATTCCTAAATTTACTCTATTTCCAAAAACTAACAAATCCAAAATTATGCATTCACTAACCCACTGTGCATGTGCATTAGGAAAACATAGCAACAAATTTGAGCTTAATGAATATACATTCACAATAAAATACTTATACATTAGCAATGAAGGGAAGGAATAGACAACACAATTCTTCACCACAAATTTGTGAGAATGTATTATATCCAATATATCCACTCATTGAGAACTTGAAACATGGATTACACAATCATCCTATAAACTTCCTCTTGCCAAAAATAAAGTCCTTTACAATGATTCCCTTACATATATTTATACAACTTAAAAAGAGAGTTACAAAACTTCTAAGCTTTCATGGTTGTTCAACTTCTCTTTCAAGTTGGAATAAACCAATTTGAAAATTAGGAAAATGATATTACATGGTTTGATTTTGGACGTGGAATTGAACTTAAAAGCATCATAAGTGTGGCTAACGATTGGAATGAAAGAGGTAACAAACATGAAGGCACACACATATTGATTCATCCTTCCAATGATACCTTGTATTAACCATTGAATCATGGTCATATAGGGAATAATCTTGAAGGGAAGTGGCCTTATGTACCTAATTATCCATGCCATTTAATTTATCTTGCAAATATATTATTAATCTATGGAATGATATGTTGTTGGTAGAAGTGCTTGCTTGCACATCTTCGATGGTTTCTCCTTTGGATTACGATGGCAAGTTTTTCTTATGAGAGTCAACATTTTATTGTCATGGCATTTTCTATTTCTCCATTGTTGTTCCATTGCAATAGATTTATCGGAGATGCTTTCACTTTATCCCTTTTGTTCCTCTCTTTCTTAATAGCCACCATGTTATTAGTTCATGCCTGCCTGCAGAGCAGCAGGGACTATAGGAATCGATTTCCTTCATTTGTATTAGTTTGACACAAAAACCAAAGCATTTTAACCTAATGTTTTCGGTATTATTTTGTGTTCTGACCAATTAACTATTTGGAGGCCTTATTTGGCCTCTATTCGAGGCAGTCCAGTGTACGAGGGGCGAATGTGGTGCGTGGAAAGCTGCATGTCGTGTGCGTTGCCCTGGCATCCCTCACCACCAACCCATCTCCCCATCTCACCATGTCAACTACACGTTGCATCATCTCGCTTCCAACTGTCTGCACCATCTCGCTTCCGCTGTTGTTATTGAATACTTTGCCAGAACCATATATGGAACTACTGTTGAAACCGCTGCCGCTGTAAAGATTCAATATGTAGACATTAGCCGCTTGCGTCGACAATTGGGTTCCTCTCATGCGGCCTAAACAACTGCTGGGAGTTGTGGGATCGGTGTTTTTTCGCAGTAATTTGAATTGGGTTGTGTGGGTTTGTTTCTATGGAGTCTGGTCTCAATGAACCACATAGGCTGCATCCCTGATTCTATTTGTTCAAATAGACCCGATTTAAGAAGGCCCCATCAAAGGAATACCTGTTCAATACAGACCCCATTACATCCAGAACCAAGAATGATATTTCCCCATACCTCAGAAAGGAGGGAATATTTTGAGTTAGTGGTAAATGACTTATGTCTGTGTGTGATCGGATTAGTTTTGTAGTTAATGGCATGGGGGTGCATGCGATGGGTGAACGGGGGTTTAAGTGAATGGTTGATGTGAGCTGATTCATGCTTTTAGTGGTGACTTGTGCTGTGAACGACTTGTCTTCACTGAGCGGATATGTATGTTAAAACCCGACACAGTGGCAATGGCGATAAGAGAATTGTGGTCGACAAAGGAAGCTCTGTATGCCCAGATCTCTGGCATGCGTGTGTTGGTCCTCTCATATTTCTGCCTCCTAAGGGTAGTTGTGTAGTGTACTTTCCCCAAGGTCACCTAGAGAAGATTGCAGACAATGAGATTCGCAAGGTTGGCCGTGACTCCTTTCTTAAACGCCAGCCAGGTTGTTGTGCCGATGGCAGAGGAAGCAACTTCTGCAACATCCTTGAATGTAAAGTTGAACATTCTTGGCTTCAATTTTCTTGATATTCTCTCTGATTTGTTTCATGAGTCTTTAAGTTTTAAATGTTTGTGTTTCCACTGTTTCTGTTTCTATTTCAATGGATTCAATCTAGTCGACCATTTCCAAATTTTATTTAAAAGAAAATTAATCTGTGGAATGTTCATTGTCAGACGATTATGGAGGTAAATTGTAATAAATGGTTTTCTATACCTAACTTATAACAATGATATCATTCCGAATCTTGGTTTCTAACAATTCATGGTGGTTACTATAATGTTATCTATGGTCATAGTAAACTATAAACACATTGCATTAGACA
Organism: Larix kaempferi; assembly: GCA_027924585.1. Classification (NCBI taxonomy): domain Eukaryota; kingdom Viridiplantae; phylum Streptophyta; class Pinopsida; order Pinales; family Pinaceae; genus Larix; species Larix kaempferi. The sequence continues at coordinate 21,395,775 of BSBM01000458.1, read as the reverse complement.
TAATGGTATATTGGTTTATAATCTTCACTGATTTAACACTTTTGTTGGTTTAGCTAGAGCTATTTTAAAATCATGAAAATTTTCACCATAACTTTCCAAATGAAGATCTTTGCAGAAACCCTAAAGAATTCCACAAGGATGACCTTATTCTGGAAAGAAAGATTTGTCAGCTTCAACCATAGTAGCATAATTTGAGTACGAATACGGGTAGATTCGGTAGGGAAAAAATACGTAATGAAAAAATCCAATACGGATAAAATACAGAAGTAGACTTCTCATATGAATAATAATTTTAATCAAATATGCACAGATATATCATAAATGTACATTTAAAATCGTTGGTTTATTTCTATACATATTATTTACAATCAAAATTGCTATTTAAAAACAAAAATATAAAATCTCAATATATTGAGTGTGAGAGATAACAACTAGTTAGTAATAATTATTTTTATAAGAAAGTATGAAATTGAATGTTATTTACATTTTATAGTGATTAAATAATTAAATTGTGGTATTTCAAAATTGGTTTTTCAAAATTCAATTTTCCAATGTATTCATATTACACCTAATATTAGACGAATTCGAATTGTTAGGAATTTCCGTAATGATTTCAACTGAGCTTAGGATACAAAAAAGGAAATACCACCGACAGATTGGAAGAGACGATTAAGTAACTGTTGGACATAAGTTTTCAACTTCTTTAGACACTGAGAGCATGATCTACGCACCAAAAAAATCCAGACCAAACATAAAAAGAATTAGTAAGTACAGAAGTGAAGGCCTGTTGAATGGTAGCTCTAGGTACAAAGGTTCTTTTGTTATATAGAAAAGAATAAACACACCATCCCCATGTTTCTTATCGTGCAAGGTTGGAATTAGATGTCGTGTTTGTGGGAAGGTAGGGGGGTGTTGCATCTACTCACAGCAACACACTCAGATCACAAAATTCATAAATTCTCACCTACAGAACAGTTGCAACTGTGTTGCAATTGACTGTTTCATCCAACAGTCATCTACAGGATTGTTGCAGCTGACTGTAACAACTATGTTTAGATAACCCCTGCGTTCATCAAACTTGACTGTTTCATCATACTCTATTTCAACAAATTCTGAAATCTAACTTGCTACAACAAAACTAAACATTCCACAATCAATCATATATGCTCAGAAAATCATCATGCTATAGCAAAAAAAACATTATTTAACCATTCAACCATGAGTTTACGGACTCCTAAAGACATAGAGGAATATAGGATCAAAAGTACAGAGTTGAAACTTTGTTTTCATTCAACTCAGAATTTGTTTTCCTCACCATTGTCACTCTCTGTTTCTTCCATTTCTCTCTATCTCACAAAACACAGATTACATCGATATTTATACATCAGAAATATAATTGGTCATTTAATTCAACTTGACCTTTCACTGCACCAAAATTGACTCTTCAAAATTTAATTAATTCTCTGCCCTTTCATGAACTGTAACAGAGATGATGGACGCCCCTTCGATCTTTGACAGGTTGCTGCATAGATGGTGAATGTCCCTTTGAACTTTGATGTGCTGCAACATTATCGTTGGATGCCTCTTCAACAATCTGATTGGCTGGAACATGCTGCCCCTTTATTTCTAATCATCCTGAACATGTCAGTGAATGCCTCTTCAAAAAACGACTCTCTGTTTCTTCAGAAATCACTGTGGTGTGCTGCCCCTTTCAAACTGTGACATCAAGACAAGATCAAAATGGTGTGGCGGTGTTTTTACTTTTCAGCATTCCGGTGGTCACTCAGAGAGGCAGTGGATGACTTTTCAGTCTATGGCGGTGAAGGAATTAACGGCTGCCAACATTCTCCCCCTTAATTACTTCACCCAAAATACATTATACTCAAACAACTACAACTTTATAAGCATATCAAAACAACATTTCAACTATAGTGCCTGCTGGTCTAAGTCTCAGCAAGACTTACATCAATAGCTAAACAACTCAAAAATTTGTTTCACATTCTTTGTTGCAACATACTAGTGTTGCTTTTCTTCAACTCTTTCATGAGCATTTCTTTTTCTTTCGACTCCAAACTTTGTTTAACTTTGTTTTATGTTTTATCTTCATCTTCACCTTGATCTTCTTCAGCTCGCGCTTCACTTGTGGCTTCAGCCATCTCTTCAGTTTGAATTTATATCTTACTAATCTGGACTTCTTTTGCTTGGTAGCTCCATAATACTTGTCCTTCTCAGCTTCAACTAGCTATTCAAAATATAATATTTCATCCTTTACTTTAACACAAAGACCATTTCTATCAACCTTCTTGGATTTTGCAAACCAATCATCATTCATAGTTTTTATTACATTACTCTCAGCTTCAGCTTCATCATTACTTGGCTTAGAACGCCAAACTTGATATGAAAAATATCTTTGATTCTTCATCTTCACTTTCATTTTCACCTTCAATGTTTTCTTTGATTCCACAAATCCATTATGATCAGCTTCAGCTGCAACACGTTCTTCAATTTGTTTATCATCATTCAAATTTTCAATATCCTTTATGCCAAGGACTCTAATTCAAATCTTTTCCTCTAAATACTGTAACGTGGGCATACGAAGATCCCACAAGCTATCTTTGACTTCACCACGAGTAATTAGTTCAATGTCATTCTGTAGACACATTAACTGATAATAATTTTTATTTCTTCAGGACTCCATGACATCAATATCTTTTCAATTGATTCTTCAACCAATCCATCTTCACTGCAATTTTCTTCATTCAAATCAAACTCATCATCATCTTCAAAGGATTCTTCTTCATCTTCGATTGGTTTCTCATCTGCACATTCAAACATTTTGTCAACATTATACAAATTATCATACTGTGAACCACATTCGTTCTTTTCATTTTGATTTTCCCTGAGAGTTGTCATTGTCTCTTCATTCAAATCTGCCTATGCTTATGCAGCAAGGCAATCAACATTTTCCATATCAGCTTCTGCAACAAGAATTACATCTTTATCATCATATCTTGGCTTTTCAATCCATTCTTCCAAAAATTTCAATTCTTCATCAAGGACATCATTCTTTATTTCAGCTGCTCTGTCTGCGGCAAAACATACAACTTCTTGAGTGTTATCAGTATGCAACTCTTTTTCTATCACTGCTTCTGCAATCACTAAATCATCAACCTTTTTATTTTCAGCATCCTTATAGATTCCTTCTGCTTCAATCGCTGCAACTTCTGTGCAATCTTCAACAATCTTATCAAATTCATCAACAAAATTAAAATCATCAATATTTTCAAAAAACTCACAAACTGGTTCAAGCACTTCAACATAGTGCACTTTATCTTTCTTAACTTCTGATGTTGCCTCAAATATTGTTGATATGGCAGTCTTCAATCTATCATCATGATCATTATTGACCATTACTTCTCCATGAGAAGTTTTACCAATATTGGTTGCTTCATTGGCACCTTCTTCATCGTTGTCATCAATAATAGATATCGCTGGAATACTCAAAGAGCAAACTATTGCACTGGTAGTTACTTCACCTTCAATATTTGACTTACAAGTCAAGACTTCATTGTATTCTTCCTTTGCACCTGCACAATCACTAACAAACAAATTATTAAAAAACATCTCATTCTCTTTTCTGTCCTTATCTGCACCATTCAATATTGCTGCAGATTCTTCTTCAAAAATATCACCAAGACTTTTTGCATCAGTAGATACACCATTTTCATAAATGTATTTTTCACCAACAACTTTATCATCTTCCTTATATGCACCAAATGGATGATTGCAACACTATTTATTTTCTGCAACATGATCTGCAACATGACTAGTGTAATTTATTTCAAGCTCATCTTGATCTTCAACTTCTACAACATCTTCAGATTTATCTTCTAGATTCATTGTTCCTACATGTCCACAATCATAAGATTCAATACATGATTTAAATACCTTCATAGGCGTGTCCATCAAGGACTCTTCTTGCACAAATTCTTCTTTGTTGTCCTCACACTTGAGGAATTTATCATCTTTATTAGCATTCTGCATGTTAATCATTTCATCATGTTCACAATTCACTTTAGTGACATCTAAATTTGAAACTACATCAACACCTTTATCAATAGAAATTTCAACTTCTTCAAATTCTGCTGCTGCTACACAAGATACAACAGCCTCATCTTCTTCTTTAGTTTCAGCATCATTTTCATCATTTGATATATCAACACAACTCAGAGATTCACAAATAATTTGACTATCTTCTGCTGCTTCTTCAAATTTGTCTGCTGAAATATTAACAGCCTGTGACTCAACCATATATCTCCCCCTTACATCAAATTTTCTCTTCAAACTTTCCCAAGCTTCTCTAGTTATGTTTGCTTCGACAATTACATAAAAAATATTATCATCCAGAGCTTGCTGGATGTAGTACAACGCAAATGCATCTCTTGCCTCATCATGGGGTTTCTTAACTCCATCCTTAACAAAATTCCATAAACCTCTAGCATGCAAGAAATTTTTCATATTAACTGACCAAGAATCATACGTTATACTTGAGAAATATGGCGGTGGATAATAGATGTTGCTCCATGCATCTTCTAACTTGTCTTGAACTTCATTTGCTTCAGTATCCTCTGCCTTCTCTTGAAATTCCTCTGCTTCAGCAGGTTCCTCGATGGCTTCACCTAATATCTATGCTATGGCAAAACCAACTTCTTTTGCACTAACAACATTCTTCTTCATTCGTTTAAGCCTTCTGTTTTTCCCCATGTCTTTGTCTTCAAATACTTGCACATACTTTAAAAAAAATTACTTGGATACGGCCTCTTGATCCTCTTTCACGCATACGGGCTTCAACTCTAACCAAACAAACTTTCAAAACAATGCAAATCAAACTGCTCTACCATTAAACTATATGGGAGCTCTCAACCAGGAAGAATGTCTTCCTTTCAACTGATCAACCTCTATCTGAGGGAACACAAACACATAATCAACTTCATCCATGGGCTATGACACCTTCTTCTCTTTACACAAGCCACAACCAGGCTTGAACAACACAAGAAACACTTGATTCAGACTTCAACTACTAAAAGATGACTCAACCTTTACTTAAGGGAGCATGTGAGCTCTCACAAACACAGAGCTCGACTTAACTTACTTCTGCTCTTTCTAGATAGCAGGAGGTGGGGGACACTGGAGTAAAACTCAACAGGAAGATCTCCAAACAAAACTCAAAAAGGTTCAGCATACAATCATACAACTCATTCATGAAGTGAGCACAGAACCAACTAACATAAATCATAAACACTTAGCTCTGATACCACTATGGGAAGGTAGGGGGGTGTTGCATCTACTCACAGCAACACATTTAGATCACAAAATTCATAAATTCTCACCTACAGAATAGTTGCAGCTGTGTTGCAACTGACTGTTTCACCCAACAGTCATCTACAGGACTGTTGCAGCTGACTGTAACAACTATGTTTAGATAACCCCTGCGTTCATCAAAATTGACTGTTTCATCATACTCTGTTTCAACAAATTCTGAAATCTAACTTTCTACAACAAAACTAAACATTCCACAATCAATCATATACGCTAAGAAAATCATCATGCTACAGCAAAAAAACATTATTTAACCATTCAACCATGAGTTTATGGACTCCTAAAGACAGAGAGGAATATAGGATCAAAAGTACAGAGTTGAAACTCTGTTTTCATTCAACTCAGAATTTGTTTTCCTCACCATTGTCACTCTCTGTTTCTTCCATTTCTCTCTATCTCACAAAACACAGATTACATCGACATTTATACATCAGAAATATAATTGGTCATTTAATTCAACTTGACCTTTCGCTGCACCAAAATTGACTCATCAGAATTTAATTAATTCTCTTCCCTTTAATGAACTGTAATAGAGATGATGGACGCCCCTTCGATCTTTGACAGGTTGCTGCATAGATGATGAATGTCCCTTTGAACTTTGATGTGCTGCAACTGTAATGTCGGATGCCTCTTCAACAATCTGATCGGCTGGAACACGCTGCCCCTTTTTTTCTGATCATCCTGAACATATCAGTGAACGCCTCTTCAAAAAACGACTCTTTGTTTCTTGAGAAATCATTGTGGTGTGTTGCCCCTTTCAAACTGTGACATCAAGACAAGATCAAAATGGTGTGGCGGTGGTTTGGCTTTTCAGCATTCTTATGGTCACTCAGAGAGGTGGTGGATGACTTTTCAGTCTATGGCGGTGAAGGAATTAACGGCTGCCAACAGTGTTACAGGATTTTTTCCCTATATGTTAGTTGAGACTGTAAAACTGGCTATCATGGGCACGCTCAGAGTTCTATATAAGTAATTCTGTTTACAGTTCTGCATAGGACCTGGTACAAATAAAAAGAAAAAATGTTCAAGAAATTAAAAATATACCTTTCAAAACTGTCAAAATTTTCATGAAAAAATACAGACAAAACTCTATGCCTTCCGGATGAACAAAGGGTCCGGTCCAAAGACCAAAAAGAACTCTGCCTCTGCACCTAGATATCCCACTGTGGCTACGGAATATTCAAGCTAAATGAATTATAAGTCAACTAATTCAAGTGCAATTGATTTCGTTTATACAAGCTCTGCTGCCAGTGGGGTATCTATATCGATTTAGAACTGAGTGAGCTCCGCTGCTAGTGGGGTTTCTATATCAATTTAGAACTGAGTATACTGAATCTGGAACAGGCGTAGCCTCAAGATCTTTGTTTCTAGAACAATCATCCAACCGTCTTCTGAATTTTTATTCATTACTTTATGAAATCTGATAATTCTTCCATCAGGTTTTTGTCCTGCCCACAAAATCAAGTTACAAGTATAAGTCTGTGTTAATTTCCATCATAATTTCCAGCAGCAACAACTTCAATGTAATTGCTACTAGTGGATTCCAAAGTATGAGAAGCATGCATGAAGTGTAATCCTTGCAGGATTTGTCTACAGGTCATCATGGGACGTGTGATATTGTGTGTGTGGCAGCACTAAATATTGTCTGTGGGTGTGGCAGTGTTGAGCACCAGGTGGCATGCAAATAGGATTACCTCCAGGTGGTGGCAGGGAATGATAGTGTTTACACTTTGCTTTTACATTTGTCAAAGGGTTGCTTTGCTCACGGTGTTGGTATGGCATACTTCAAGATTTGTCTACAGGTCATCATGGGACGTGTGGTATTGCGCATGTGGCAGCACTGAATATTGTGGGTGTGGCAGCATTGCGCCCCAAGTGGCATGCAAATCAGATTACCTCCAGCTGGGAGTTACGCTTTTTCTTTATGTTATTTCAAATTACCAAAGGCATCTGAGTCATTAACTGGCAATACTTCGTATAACTAGAGACTCAGTAAAGGCTGACCAGGTCTTAGTTTTATGCACAGCTCAGTCTTTGAGGGGAAGAACTCCTCGAAATAGGAGTATCGTCACTCTCCCTTTTTCCGAACTCAGTCCTTTTCTCTTGGCAGAGTATTTTGTAAAAACCATAGCACAAAAATAAGTAAAAATGGAGAATAAAAGCTTATTACAGCCTTTCTATTAACTTAATAAACCCTGATTATCTCGTAGTCCATGTCATGTATACTATGATCACCAGTAGTAATTTTGTAATTGCTGCATATAAAGCACGACCCTCTTGGCTCTGGAATTCTTACCAAATTTGTTATCCATGCATTCTTTCTATTGCTCTTGGAAGTAATTGGCTTACTTCTCCATTAGCCCATGATTCTAGAACTAACAATAGCCATGCACTTTCTGTATTAAACTAAAATACTAAATTATTCAAGAGCCTAACTTTGCGGGACTAAGGAGGATTAAGTGGTACGAGCCAAAAAAATTTACTCACTCAATGGCGGGGTTATTTCTTCCATCCATATCAACCAGTCTGTCGGTTGATCCTCGAAGCTTAGGGACACAATATTTTATTTTATTCTTATCTTTGTCATAGAAAACTACAGCCACAACTTGCTTGCCCAAACTCTGCTGCCAAAGATTTGTGAAGACATTTACTTGGCGGAAGATTTGCAAAGCCAGCCTGTATTTGTTTCTACTTATATGATCGGTTCTGGTGGTGAGGAGAGGAGCTCAAGCTCTGATGATTCTAGGTATGGTTCCCTTTCTTCTGGTTCGGTGACCCTCCACAACCAAGGGGTTGGATATAGTAAAAATAACATTAATTAATGAATTAATTGACGTCCAAGTGCATAAGGTCAAGGAAAATAGTAAGTTACAAAACTCTTTGGATTTCCTTAAACGAATGCCGGACTTAACTGTATCAAATTTGAGGACCCGAAACCAGATGAGTAACTTAATAGGCTTTCTCAAACTATGTACCTATTCATTTAATTTGACGAGCAAGTAGTTCAATCTGCCCTCACCTCTAACTCTGCCACCTCTCAGCTGCCAGGTAAACTACTCGATGCAGCATGGGTGGATGCTGGTGGTGGGACTGGAGATAGAACGGGTTATGCAATGGAATTTGGAATCATGCCTAACATACATAAAGGGTAAATAATAAGGTTCCCTTTATAAAACGTTATATCGCTACTTCTATTCGACCTTTGATTCATCTATCATCAAAGCTTTGCTCTCTATAATGCAACTCCTATCACTTGATACGACATAATTAAGTTGAACGTATTAATGTTTACCAAATATATCTATAAAATCCTCGATTCCTTATCAGAAGTGTCCCGGCTTATAAGGTGTGAGGCTAAAAGGAAAAGTTTCATAGGCTAATAAAATAAAAAGTGTTTAAAAAGTGTTCCTATGAGCAAAAAAATATGAGGCTGATGTAATTAGTAAATTATATTATTTTAACGTGTTAAATGGCCTGGAGGTAAACGGGTAAAGCAAGTCTTGCTTACTAAAACTAACAAATATATTATCCCTTTATATATTATAGGTAAGGGAGGTCATCATGGAATGTGTGATATTGTGCATGTGGCAACATTGAATATTGTGGGTGTGGCAGCGTTGAGCACCAGGTGGCATGCAAATCGGATTACCTCTAGGTGGTGGCAGGGAATGATAGTGTTTAAATTTGTCAAAGCGTTGCTTTGCTCACGGAGTTGGTATGGCATACTCCAGGATTTGTCTACAGGTCATCATGGGACGTGTGATATTGTGCGTGTGGCAGCACTGAATATTGTGGGTGTGGCAGCGTTGAGCCCCAAGTGGCATGCAAATCGGATTACCTCCAGGTGGTGGCAGGGAATGATAGTGTTTACACTTTGCGTTTACATTTGTCAACAGACTCATCTCTCACACCGATAGCTTCAGTATTTAACGCATGTGCCTCTAATTCTGACTTGGTACAAAGGTAATTCTAATTCGACGGATTCCATGTCATAAATGAATGTATTTTGTTTTGTTTTATAAAGCAAAGAATGTAGTGTAAGCTGTCGAGCAGAAATAGGTTCTATTTGTTGCAGTACAACAGTAGAATAAATTTGTCGTTTTCTTGTTGTATTATAATTAATGAATAACTAAGGTGAACTCCACCAAAAACTAATGCTCTATTTATACAACACACCCACCGATAACTAAATCACTTGTTGCACTACGACCACTGTCGTTAGGGAACAAACTTTCATTCAATTTCCCCAACAACACTTATTATCATTATCAAAATAAACAAATATGTCAGGACAAGGAGGGGGTGCACCATCTTTGATCTTTGGATCACTTTTAATAACTTTTTTACCCTTCCATTTTACTACAGAATATGGAAATTTACCAGTGAGGCAGGGTCTTGTTACTTTGAAAACTATATCACTTTAAAAAGAATCCATTCAAAGAAATCTGTTCACAGAAGCCACTCACTGCAGCACCTGTTCACATCAAAGCGCATAGAATCCATTCACACAAACGATTATGGTACAATGGAGAGAACTGAAAATAATTTTGATGCTAACGATTTTGTATAAGCCTGGTAGCAGGGGTCTGCATTTGCAGATCCACATGACCAACTTCTGCCTCAAGCTCTTGGTTCTCCCAACTCGGCCCACAACTTTGCTTACATGATAGATTCAGCTGACCAGGTAGAGATTTCTGGTGCAGAGAACCCTGCATGGAGTGATGCAATAGATGAGTTTCAATTTTTTTTTCAACTTTTGTAGATGAGCTTCCAATTTTTTTCTAAATCTTTGCACAATTTTCATATACCCCGTAGCCATTAGGAATGGACTAGTAGTTTTACTGCTATTTATCTTGTTTTCATTAGCAATCATAGTTTAAAAGACAACCATGTACACATTTATAGAAGGATAGTATCCAGCCAATTTATTTATGGATGGAATACGGGTTTTCTTATAAGTCATATATAAGTTTAAAGCACATATTCAAAAGTAAAAATTTAAGCATGTATACTTTATCTTATTGAACATGATTGCTTCGACTAAAGGTCGACAAGGGAAATTTATAATGTTATGGAATTGAACTTGAAAAGAAAGTTTCAAATTCAGACCCAACAATGAACCTACATGCTCAGGATGTTCAATTAGTTGCTCTAATCCCCTATAAATATTTAGAAGGAAAAGCCATTCATTATTCAATTTAAAATGTTGCATAAGCCTAAATATCCACCAAGCTTTAATTTAATTTGCACATTTTGAGGATTAAATTCCCATCATGAATTACTGGATCATTCATTCCAATTCATGCTTTAGTTAGTGAGTAGAAAAATCACACTTGAAATAAGGAATAAGGAAATACCACTTCAATTAGAGAATAAGGGGATCACACTTCAATTAGCGAATGGAGGAATCACACTTTAACTATCAAATAGAGTTATCACACTTTGAATAGTGAATATTCTATTCAAATGTAAATCCCCAACTAAGAAAGGGTAACTTGCAATAAAATCTATGAGTAGGACAGGGTAATTGGCACTATTATTGACAAGTGATAAAGGATAATTTACATTAAAAATTTAAAAAGGAATAATTTGCATTTGAAGAGGTGAAGTAGAATCTTATGGTAGAGAGGACAAAGGATCGTCACAACCAAATAAATCAAGACAAATTGCATCGTAGAAAGCAAATGATAATGATATCTTCCTTTTATTTCCCTTTCAATGTACTTATTTTTTTTATCATTATCATTTATTTTTCCAAGATGTTTGAAAGTGGTTTCAACTTCATTGGATCTCAAAAGAAAAAAGTAAAGTCTCAAATTTCATTAAAAAAATCAACATACTTAGAAATTTTTAGGGTTTTAACTTTGAATACAATGTTTGACTATGGCTCATTCTTCACATATTTTGCTTAGGACACAATGGTTCCAAGTTTAGAAATGTGTATATCCCTTAGTAATGACATACACTTCAAATATTAGGCTACTAAAAAATTGCCTCAAAATTTATTAAATCTGCAACCCTACCTTATTCCTTTTGACTCAACGATGACTAATAAGACACAACTCCAATTCAAATGCATTATACCTATACAATTATTAGTAGCTTCTAAACATAGTACACAAATGATCTCTAGCAAAGACCATTCCTTTCATTTACAATGGTTTTCCTCATTTTGCAATATACTTGAACATTGACAATCTTTTTTATCTCACCCAATGATGCTTTAAATATCTTTATCTTATCATCACAAAAAATTGACGAGTAGTTAACAAGGTAGGTGATAATTAATTTTCCATTGAGGTACAAATTACCTTGTATGCTCTTTCATTTTGTTCATAATCCAATGTTCTTTTTCTCTTTTTATATATTTATTGAGGCATCTTCTATTAAGTGAGACATTTCATTGTCATTATGATGAGGGGAAAATCTTGAAAAGTCTACGGAATCCTTCATTTCTTCGTAATGATACAAATACAATTTCTCTAAGGAAGTTGACTTCACAAAAAGAAATGTGATCATGATTAGCCCATTCAAGCTTCAAGGATGAATTTGAAACTTCACATTAACCTATAGGGGCTTCAATCATGCTTGTTAAGACAAGACCAATATTCCACAAGGACTCACAAGTATCTAACCGAGGCTTTATATTATTCACTGGAAATACTTCCTTCTCATTAAGATACACGAATGCATGATGTCAATGATCCTTGTGAGGATACAAAGGGTTCTTGGTAACATGCAAGATGGTATGCATGGCTTGTGATTGGCCATAAAAAATGTGAAGGTGAGTGAATGAGTCCACTTTGCCATTGTATGTTATGAAACAATTTCCCTATATATCATAAAAACAAAAAGAAAAGTAACTCCATGTATTGAGAATGATAAAGAGCCAATAAATAGTAAGCCTCTTCAAGGGGGGAACTTCCTTTATAATATATATATAATGCATAAAACAAGATGATATGCATATACAAATGAATCTTTTTAAATTATCATACATAGAATATGAAGTGATCATTCTGTAACCTACCACTAATCCAACCTAACCATAACTAATATGCTAATAATGAATGATGGTTAGGGCCTTGACACAATCCCCCTCTTTAAGAAATCCTTGCCCTCAAAGCTTGTAATGGAGGGTGCTTCTTCATGAATTTCTCATTTCCCATGTAGCTTATTTTGAAGACACATTATTACACTTGATTAGGTACTCCATAATGGTTCTGTTGTAAATAGATGGAGAACTCTGATTGATAACTTTTTCTGGTTCAAAAATCAACTTCCCATTTTCATCGAATTTTGGAAGTTCTGTTTGCACTGGTATAGTTTGTTTCATAATCTTTTTTCAGAAAAGATACATGAAAAACCTTATGAATATTAAAATTTGTTTTTTTTAACAAAAATGAGTAAATTTATATTAATAAAAAGGGAAGGAAGGAACTGCGACCGAACCATCCACCTTCCTATACAAAATTAACAAGCAGGTCGAAATAGCTGCATAAGTTTCATCTTTCCAATTCCAACTGTGATACTATCTAGATGACGACTTTTCAAAATATTCCTACCATTATCAACTATCAAACTAGTATATAGTCTTAGAAATTCTCCCAGAATGAGAATTGTCTCACAAAACATAGGCTAGAGAATTAGAACAGTTGCATTGCCCCTGAGAGGCCTTCCAAAATACCTTATAATTGACAGAGAAGCAATGCTGGAATATAGCAATGTGTTTAGAAATTTACTTAACAGAACTGCAGACCTTGAGGTGCATTGAGTGTGCAGCCCATCATGCTTCTGCATCTTGTTATCCTCATTGTTGCAGGTTATATTCTTTCCAAAAGCTCGGTGGGAGATTCAAAGTCGAGTATCTTGATAGACTCAATGCACCAAGGAGTGGACTAAAGAGTAGGAGGAATACTGCATGCATGAGAAGAATTGGGGTAAAGCCAGAAGAAAGGAGTTGTTACCACTAGTTGAGAAGTGGGAAAGAACCCGTGAACATAGCAAAGCCAGACATAAGTCATAGGAGGGAGGAGAAACTTAACCATAGATAGAGGGGAGGCCTTAGTCTGAAACAAAACTAAGAGCCAAAATTCATGTAGATCGAGCCAAAATTCATGTAGATCGTGGTGGCGCAAACAAATCCATGACACCAGGTGTAAAGCATGAAGGTGCAAACAAGTAAACAAAACGAAAATACCATAACCATGACACAGACCAATAATCCCCAAAACCATCAAAATGCGGACCAGAAGGCCAAGGACTTGAGGGGCGCAAAAACCAGAACCAGGACAAGGCTTAGACAACGACGAAGGGAACATGACCAGCGGTCCTGAAAAACATAAACCAAATGGAAATCTAGCCTTCATAACGAGGCTGTGAAACTGAGCAAAAATAAATAAATGAAGATAAAGCCAAATCAGAAACAACCTGAGTCGTAGAAATATGACTCATGGAAGAACCGAGTATGGTGCTATGTTATAGCCAGAAGTCTCGATGAAGACTCCGAGTGCAGGCCAGAGATGCTAGCAATTGACTTCTTTTTTAGGAATGGAGCAAACAACACAAACACCAAATGCGCCTGGGTGAAACTGGAGCCCAACTTATCCATGTTTGAGACCTCTTTGAGAAATTATTGCAGAGAGGTACCACATTCAAGGGAAGTTATGGAGCATACTTTCGTATAATCCAAATAATGAGGATTAGGTGTGATATTGAAAGAGAGCACATGGGAGAAGGCTCGTGATCCTTTTATCATGAGCTAGTGATACAATCCCATCATACATGCATTAAAGGAGTTTAACCACGATTTTGGGGATGGAGTGGTTGGTAAGGACCCCATCATTTTCCACAAATTGACTTAGTTTCATTAAGCTTCCAAATTGACCTAGTTTCATTAAGCTTCCTTGTTTTGCTGACCTAGTTTAATTAAGTTTCCTCGTTTTGCTTGGTGTAAATTGACCTAGTTTTGTTAAGCTTCCTTGTTTTGTTGACGTGGTTTCATTAAGCTTCATTGTTTTGCTTGGTAGTCAGTTGCACTATTTTGGTTTCTTTGGACATGTTAATTGTGTACCTATTGGAAGGATTGAGTTATGCTTTGAATTCAGATCATACCTCTTTTGAGATTGGGATTGCAAGGATGACAATTTGTCTGAACTTGAGTTTAATGATGATCAAAGAGTCACCAATAACCATTAAATTTTGTATTCCTTTTTCTTTAGCTAGATGAAGCCCTTTCCATAGAGCAATAATCACGTCTCGGTTTTTGGTAACAACTCCGATCCCCCAAGCATAAGAAATTACTTTGCGTCCTTAAGGTTCATATTCCCCCGCAACTGCTAGCCCTTGCATGTTAAAACTTGTTGTAATTAAAAGGAAATGTTGTTCTTATTTTGATTAATCATTTGGCTTCAAGGAGGAGGTGAAATAATTTCTCAAATTGTTGTAACTTGAAAAAATCTCCAATGGAGAGAAAGGCATGGAGCTTGAGTTTCTTCTTTCTAGGTCAAACTGAAATGCCTCTTTAGATGAATGTTAGCCTTCAACCTATGCCAATCAAAAATACATGGGGCCTGTTCTACTATACAAATCAACCCATTCCTATAAAATGGGTTGTGAATCTCTACGTTTGAACCTTCCTCACGGTCAAAATTTGATCACTTCATAGAAGTCCAATCGTTAAATGTACCATACCATATATGCATGAGCCACTACACAATCAAAGTAGTTTGGTGTTGAGCACCTTCAAACAATAAAACAAACCCTTCACACTTCAACCACAATGCAAAAATGATTTATCTCTAGCTCACTTATAGTAGCTATGGAGATTCATTGTAATATGGGGAGGTTGTTTTAATTTCTACACTGGGAACTCCATCTTAGGGAGAGGCAAGCCCCATCCTTTCCTAGGATTAAGTTGGACATAGACAATTGAAAGGACTTGCGGGGCATTGTTACAAAAATAGGCTCTGAAACTAAATTGCCTTGAGAAATTGGAAAAGATGAAAGTGAAACTAACAAACATAGAGGCAAGAGGACTAGGAACAAATGATGATACTTCAAATCCAAAGATAAACATAAAGCTCTAAAATAAAACCATTCTAGAAATGTATAGGAGACCAAGTACTAAAATATCATATTTATAAGAGTTGGAAAGGAAACTTTAGCTCTAGATTCACAATGACCATATCTAAGGAAATATATGCATAACTTGAGAAGTAGACTTCAATTACTGGATAGGAACTTCAAATCTAAGTACCAAAAGTAAATCACGACAACCTAAAAAATGATAGATCTATTGATTGATAAAAATAAACTTCCAAGGTATAGATCATAGTAGAAAGAAAAAGCAATATTGTTGAATTGAAAAGATAAATCAATTTGAAATATATGAGACAAATGGATTTCGTTACTTGCAATGTAAATATTTTGAAAAAATAGAAAAAAAATCAACATAATTCACTCTAAATTTCTCAAAATTACTATTCTAATTCTAAATGGTGTTGGAAATGTAAATGCTACTAACCATAGAGTGTATTTCCAACTAAACTCTTTGTAGAAATGAAAGCACATATTGAAAGTAAGTGAAATGTACTTCCAAAAAAGAAGATATTGAAACTACATTTTCCCAAAAAATCTACCTATGTAGTCACCAATAAGCCCATCCACTATATTTTCATCTCATATATCTCTAACCATAAATATAAAAAATACTCAATTAAAGTTTCCAATCAGCTGAACTAATAGATTCCCACTAGTGTTGTCCATCAAATGTCTACTCTATCCATGTGAAGCCCACACGACTCATTTCTAAGTGAGTAGTTATTGTGTGGTCACTTGTTTTTGAAACATTTTTCCCTTTTTATACACTAACAATAAGGGTATTTTTTGCTTTCCAAGGGCTCTACCTTTCTATGGATACATTCAATTGATCTAATACCTATTATATGACTACTTCTAATGAAGTACCAAGGAAATGACAATTGTATGAACATAAGCGTCCAAAACCCCTTTTAAATCAGCCCATCAACTTTTCTATCTTTTAAATACTTTGGCACTTTTTCTATCTTTTAAGTACTTGGCACTTAACTTTACAAAAGGTTAAATTAAATCAAGGTAGGCATATGAAGAAAACTCCCACATGACTTATGAGGATGGAGCCCACATACCTTATCAAGTGGTGTAACTTATAAAGTTACTTTATATTTATATAAAGTATCAAACTCATATTTTGACTAAAGCAATCCCCATGGAATAGTTTTAAAAGAAAAAATGACCAACTCATAGGAATGTATCACAAGACGAATCAAAATTCTTATCCTATAGTGCATAAAATAACCTAGGATGTAGTGGCACAAAAGGAAGAATGTGGAGTGGTGGAGAAAATGGTGTGTTGTGTGTAGCAAAATGCAGTGACATTAAGCGACGATGACACATGGAACACGTTGTCCTAGTGATACCACAATGATGTGCCATGTGATGATGATGTGGCACATGATACTTAGATAATTGATGATGTGTGGAATATTGTGTGGAATGTTGACAAGATAAGGTGATGACATGGGAAGTGTGGACATTATTATGTAGACGTGTTCACTTGAATATGCCATCAAAGTGAGATGGGATTTGAGCATGCTTTCCAAGCATATTTCAATAAAAAAACCATGAAATTGTGACCATAACCCCATTTTCAACTATTCAAAATGCTTTGAACACTGAACTCTAGGGATGATACAATTATACATATTTTGAGCCTTGAATCCTCCATCTTAGTTTTTGAAATCAATGTGCAACATAAAGAATTTGGTATGTCCATATGACGTGCTTCTGAGTTCCTAGGACCTTTTCCCTTGTTCCTTTAAATTGTCCTATATCAAAACTTGCTTAGCATAACCATAAACATATACACACAGGCATATTAGGCCAAATTGGCACTAATGGGCCTACCTAGAACAAGATTCATAATCCTCAAATGCAGAGTAATGAAACGATCCTAAAATGTTGGACTATGTAAACACGACATATCGATGCAATGACTGTAAAAAAACCGGCCATTTAATGGAATCCTACATAAAAATTGTTTGTACAGTGGAAGACAAATTCAAATGCTAGCATGGTCCCTTTGATGGGGGAAATTGCATCTCTTAAAGAGTGGATCAAGTGGTTCCCAACTTTAGAAAGGAAGAGAGAGAAAACTAGGTTGGATGGAAATTAATGTAAAGAAAGATCCTATAGGTCTTCAAAAGAACAATGCCAACACCTCAATAAAGAAGAAAAGGACAAGGATCCCCCTATGCAAAAGAACCTTGAACCTAGTCAAGGTAATGTGAAAATATCCATTTATGTTAAAGTCCCGACATTGAAAAGAAAATTCAGAAAAGCAATGAAGGCAAAATCAATAGATAAGACTTCAATAACAAGTACCTTGAGTCATAGCTAAAACAAAGTTTATTGCCTAGCAGTGTAGCTAGGGAAATTTGTACATCTACATCTTTTATAAAAATGTTACCATATAATAAATGCATATAAATTTATTTTTACCATATTTTATTTTGATTTTGTAATATATTCTACAAAACAATGACAAAACAATGACGAAGAAGTTATGCATACTTTTTCTTTTTCGGTTATACTCTTATGCTTTAAATCTAGGTATAATAAGTACACCCAATTTAGGTACTATATTATATAACTTGAAGAATATTACATTTGTAGAATATTTATACCATTTTTTTGTAAATTAGGTATTACATACACAAAAATAGGTCACATCATAACATAAAAGAGATGCTACTCCTTACGAGAATGTCCAAGTTTTTTCATATAAATATCTAGTTCTAGCTTTTCATGCTTGAAAATAGAAAAAATTGTATGTAATAGCATTGCTTAATAGTATTGAAATATCCTCGTACAAAAACTTATGATTGTCTAGTAGATCATGAAGTTCTTAATGCCTAATAATATTTAGCTATAAGGCCTACATAATCCCTTCAACATGATAGTTGCAAATAGGCTTAAAATAACAGAAACTAACATTAAACTAGCCAATGATCCTCCTTAGAATCAAAGTATACCAAGATGTAGGCAACCTGAGTGTTGGGTTGAGAGTCTTGCGCGTGTTGATCCTCTAATGTAGAAATATACTATGAAGAGGTCATCAACCCCGATCTAGAATTATCAAAAGTATCTTTCTATTTTAGCTAGTGCAAAGAAGAAAATAAATATTGCTAAAATGAGAACAAATTCTCACGAGCTCCATAGTGAAAAGGGGTGTTGGACAATTTATAAAACACTCTTGGATAAAAGAATTTGTCATATTTGTGGTACTAAGAAGGTGGAGGGAAAAAAGCACTTCATTTCATAAGTATGCCCACATTAAATCTCAATTTCAAAATATTTGTAACAATATCGTCCTCCCTGAACTGTGAAGTCTCTAATCTTTTCCAGCATAGAAATAAGATTATAAAGCAAACCAATTAATTCCTTACAATTTTCTCTGAAGACTTAATAAACCAAAATTGATCTCAATGAATTGTAACAATCATCATCATTGTAAAAAAGAAAACTATTTACAAAACACCCTTGGATAAAAGAATTTGTCATATTTGTGGTACTAAGAAGGTGGAGGGAAAAAAGCACTTCATTTCATGAGTATGCCCACATTAAATCTCAATTTCAAAATATTTGTAACAATATTGTCCTCCCTGTGAAGTAAAGCAAACCAATTAATTCCTTACAATTTTCTCTAAAGACTTAATAAACCAAAATTGATCTCAATGAATTGTAACAATCATCATTATTGTAAAAAAGAAAACTATTTACATAGCAACAAATGCTTCCAATAGTATTTTTCTCACATAAGTTACTAGAAAAAAAAACAACCATTTAGATCTTACCAACAATGATGAAATGCCGGATTCAAATCGGAAAACATATATATAGATATACTTGTTTATGATTCATTTTAATTATGTAACATGTATAAATAAATAAGGAATTCATGGTATGTAAGATTAAATAAATATACATTCAATAAGGAATCTATTTACAATGACAAAAATAAATAGTCTATTTTAATAATAAAATAAGCAGAAAAGATGCAACGCAGCTAATTCCCTGTCAATAAGAGAAATCAATATTGTATGAACCATTGAATCATATGCGTGAAAATAGATCGAAGCATAGCCTGAACTGTCGAATGCGATAGAATGTGGTAGCGAGATTGGAGCACAAAGTCATAGATCCCCTGAATCTGATGCTAGCACGAGAGCCTATGATTCCAAGAAATGACTGACCCTTCAAGACCATTATCATATTCTCTCATGAGGAAGGGACCGGTTTGTTGTTCAAGGTTTTATCGGCCTTTGCTTTTAGGGATGTTAATCTGACCATCATCGAAAGCAGGCCTCAAAGGAGCAAACCCGTATGGTTCATTGAAGATCTCAACGGGGGTACTGCAAAGCAGTTCTTTGAGTACATATTGTACATTGATTTCGAGGCCTCCATGGTTGATCCCTATGCACAAAGCAGTTCTTTGAGTACATATTGTACAATGATTTATAGGCCTCCATGGTTGATTCTCGAGTGCAAAATGGCCTGGAAGAAGTTCAGAAATTCACCACTTCTCTGAGAGTTCTGGGTAGTTATGTGGAAAGTTAAATATGAGCGCATCTCCTCTCAAACGTCGGCTTCTGCCAGAACTACAAAATGCCATAACTTCATCTCTCCAGAAATGGGCAGGGAGAGCTGTGAATGTCACACATTAACCTAAAACCTAGAGTGATTATTATCGTCTTTATATCTATCTCATAGATGGATCTCATTAACCTAAAACCTTTTAAACAAAACAAAGATCATAGAGGGCTTCAAATGCAGCTTGTAGCCAAAGTGTCATAGCATAAAGTTTTAGAAGGAAAATATATGTATATATACATCCCTAAGTTGCTTCTTTGTTGTCACAGCAACAAAAGAGGTCAAACAATATGTTACAATAAATGGTCGACATTTAAAAATAACAACATTTGAATGTTAATCTTTGTGTGAACAAGCAGTGTTAATATGTGTATTCTCTGGGACTTTTCTGAGCTGCTGGGCTCATGCTTTTCATTTTGCATATAAGTAGTACTATTATGTACTGATGATAGTTGCTGTTTCGGGCCATAATGGGTTTTTTTTGAGATTGTAGAAAAGATCATGATCTTTTTGGCCGTGCAGGCCACTATTACTTGATTCGAAGGTTGAATCACGAACTTCATTGTACTATTTGATTCTTTTTTGAATATCAATAGTAGTTTTTTTTCACTGGAAAAAAGCAGAGTGTTAATATTTGTCTGAACGAATAGATGACAACGTCATGTCTTTCAAGCCCTCTATTATCCCTTGAACCTTAATTTCTCAAATTGCTTTTAAGCCTATCTAAAATCATGGTGACGTTGTAACTCATAAATTATATTCATGTTGACCTACTTGGTGTTGATTTTTGCAGCTATGTTCTCTCATCTTATGCTCATTTCTTATGGAATTATGAGGAGGAGGAGGTGCAACAAAGCTATGGTCTTGCAGATCTGTAGAGCTATGGTCCTGTTGATCTGCAAAATATGATCTATAAATAGCGTTTAAACAATAACATAGAATAAAGGATAAAAAAATACCTATTTTAGATTCGAATTCTTGTAGCTTCCTTAGAGCATCTAAACAAATGGGGTAATTACTATTCATGTTTAGTTATGTTTTCTTGCCTATTATGGTCTTATTATCTTCTTTGTCACATATACTAAATATATAAGCAAGATATAGATGCACAAATACAAACACAAGAGACAACAATATACCCTGAGATATAGAAGTGATATACAACAATATAGATCACATAAAAGATGATGTCAAATAAAGAACCCCAGAAATAGCAGTCTTCTACAACCCTTGAGCGAATTTCTCCTTGCTTGAGTGAATCAAATGAGGAGGGCATCATCTCTATTTATATTGGTTTTCAGGATGACTTTTTCACTGGGGATGACTTGTCTATTTCAATTGGGACAACTTGTCTTCTTCAATGATAGATTACAATTTATTTATTGCTTCTTCTTCTAGGCCGACTTGGCTAGTGAGGATGCCTCATGTAGCTACAAACATTAACACTCCCTCTTAGCTAGGGAGGTATCATCACACTGGAACACATTTGGATATCGTCTGATCATCACGACTTGTCTCGTACATCTGATAAAGTCCTTATGATAAGTTCAATTGTCCCCACTGGAACCTTGTTCCTCATTGGAACCACATCATCTTTCCAAAGATAATATATGATCTTCCTAATCAGCTTGGTCATCCTTGAACAAAGAGGATTAATTCCTCGTGCACTTTATCAATCTAAAACTAAAGGGAGGCCACACTCCCTAGGTAGACACTTCTTCCAAGCACTTCATCAATCTCAAATTGAAGGGAGGCTATACTCCCCAAGAAGACACTTCTTCCAATTTACCAGTCATTACAATTGGAAGGCGGTGATGACTACAACTAGTCTACCCCTCTGGGCCCATACTCCACACAGGAGCACTCTCCACATAGGAGAACATCCCACACAGGGATCCACTCCACAAAGGATTCCTCTCCACACATGATAACATTCCACACAGGAACCATCCCACACAGGGATACACTCCACAAAGGAGTCCTCCTCTCCACACAGGAACCACCCCACACAAGGATACACTCCACAAAGGATTCAAGCACAAGTCTCGACTTGTGCCTCATCAACAGCCATACTGGTCATCAATCTCCCTTCCTGAGGAAGGGAATCTGCACCACTCCAAGCCTTTCATGGAAGTATGCAAACTTCACTCTGGACAAAGGTTTGGTAAGGATATCTACAATATGTTCATCTGTGGAGATATACTGGAGATTCATTGCTCCCTTTTGAACTATGTCTCTGATGTAGTGATATCCGATCTCAATATGTTCAGACCTATCATGGAACATGGGGTTCTCTGAGAGCTTTACACAACTCTCACTATAATAGAATATCACTGTCACATCAAGCTAATGACCATACAAATCTGCAAGCAGTTTTCAAATCCATACTATTTCCTTACTAGCTACATTGGCTGCGAGGTACTTTGCCTCTGTTGTATTGAGTGCCACAAAAGTCCGTTTCTTGCTTAACCAAGAAACCATAGCTGATCCCAAGATAAAATAGCACCCAAAGGTTCTCTTTATCTCAACTGCACTATGTCAACTGCACTCCTAGCTCAATCTGAATCGATGAAGCCTACCAGCTTCACTCTATTACCTTAGGTATATCTCAATCCATAACCAATGTACTATGAAGATATCTCAGCACATGCTTAGCTTATTTCCAATGTACTTGTCTCGACTCGACCATGTGTTGACTCAATGCATTCAATGCATAATGGATATCTGGTATGGTATTAACTAAGTACAACAAGGAACCAATCAACTGGTGCTAAATGGTCGGATCCACTTAGAACCATAGTCCACACAAGACAAGGAGTCCACACAGAACTCATATCGGTCCACACAGGACAAGGAGTCCACACAAAACTTAGGAGTCCATGCAAAACTCATATTGGTCCACACAGAACCACAATCCACACAGGACAAGGAGTCCACACAAAATTCATATCGGTCCACAAAGAACCACAGTCCACACAGGACAAGGAGTCCACACATAACTCAGGAGTCCACATAGAACTCATATTGGTCCACACAGAACTACGGTCCACACAGGACAATGATTCCACACATAACTCAAGAGACCACATAGAACTCATATCGGTCCACAGAGAACCACAGTCCACACAAGACAAGGAGTCCACACATGACTCATATTGGTCCACATAGGACAAGGACTCCACATAGAACCATAGTTCACATAGGACAAGGACTCCACAGAAAACTCAGGATTCCACACAAAACTCATATCGGCATTTCAATGTAACTGTTCACATAGATATGTAAGCATATTAGCCAATGCTCCAGCACAACATCCATCCATAACCCAAACACACATGGTGACTATCTGGATGCCTTCCATCTCCACCGGACATACTAGCAAGAGCATGCACTATTGGAAAAATAGGATCGCAGAGCAATAACAATAAACAAGATGCAAATATAAATCACATACAACACATTGCAGGAGAGACACCAATATAACGTGGTTCATGGGATACGTCCACACAGAAATTTCCAGTCCTTATCATTATACCATCCAACAAAATGAAGGGATACAACCCGCAACACATCCGCTACAATTTCATCTTCACTTTCTCACAGTCTCTCTCACACAGTCATAGAGATATTTACAATACTACAACACATTACACAATCGTATTACAATTTCTTCCTTTTAAAGGGGAATTACCATGGGAAAATACTATGGGATACCCAATACCATGGGCCCGTAAACTGTTGGCCAACAAACAACCCAAAAAAATTCTTTCGGGGGCTCGCTAGCCCCCGGACCCCCCAGCTGAGGGGGGGTGGTCCCACCACACCCCCCCGCTAGATTCAATGTACAATCCACCTGCACATCATATAAAACTGGAGTACAAACACGGCTGAAAATAACAACATATCTTAATCAGGAAGATCAAACTCCACAACCAACAATCTCCCACTTGGAGACTGATCACAGCAACGCCACTACTATTGCACTTACTGGACTATGCTTTGAACCTTGGACCTGGAAAATTTCTCATCTTCACCTTCATGCTTGAAGACAAATTAAAACCGAGCAGGAAATCAGTTTCTCTTTGGCTACTACCTTTGTCAACATGTCTGCAGGATTCTTGCTAGTGTGCATATTTTCCAACTTCAACAGTTCATCTTCGAGAATAGACCGTATGAAATGGTACTTGAGATGTATATGTTTAGTCTTAGAATGGAAGGTTGAGTTCTTTGCAAGATGAATGACACTCTGGATTTCACTGTATAACCTGTTATTCTCCTTATTCTTACCCAATTCCTCCAAGAACCTCTGTAACCAAATCATCTCTTTACTAGCTTATGTAGCAACAACATACTATGCTTCCGTTGTTGAAATTGCAACAACCTTTTGAAGTTTTGAAATCAAACTTATTATTGTTCCACCTACAATAAATACATACCCTATGGTGCTCCTCCTGTTATCTTTATCACCTACCATATATGCATCAACATATCTTTGTAGAACAGTGTCTGAACCTCCAAAACATAATGCATGAGTGGTAGTACCTCTCAATTACCTGAGAATCCACTGCACTACCTTCCAATGTTCTTTACTTGGATTGTTCATATACTGCTCACAACTCACACTGCATGTGCAATATCTGGTCTTGTGCACACCATGGCATACATCAAGCTTCCAACTGCAGATGAATAGGGAACCCTAGACATGTAATGCATCTCTTCCTTTGTCTTTGGACACATCTCCTTACTTATTTTGAAATGGCTAGCCAAAGGTGTACTAACTGGTTTTGCATTCTGCATTATAAACCTCTCCAACACCTTTTGTATGTACTCACCCTGAAACAATGTCAATTTCCGATTTTTCTTGTCTCTTGTTATTCTCATACCAAGGATTTGCTTTGCAGCACCCAAATCCTTCATCGCAAATGAATTAGCTAACTTCCTTTTGAGCACATTTATATCCTGCATGTTAGACCCTGCAACAAGCATGTCATCCACATACAATAACAAGATAATATATCTTCCATTATCTATCCTCTTTCAATAAACATAGTGGTCAAATGACATCTACGATAACCTTTTTGTGTCATAAATCTATCAAATTTTAAATAACACTGCCTTGGAGCTTGCTTCAAGCCATACAATCTCTTCTTCAACCTGCATACTAAATTCTCCTTCCCTTCGACTTCATACCCTTGTGGCTGCTGCATATAAATCTCTTCCTCCAAATCCCCATGGAGAAAGGTTGTTTTTACATCTAAATGTTCAAGATGCAAATCTTCTACTGCCACTAGACTTAAAATAGTCCTAATTGAAGTCATTTTAACAAGAGAAAATATGTCATCAAAATCTATACCTTTGTTTTGTACAAACCCCTTTACCACAAGTATGGCCTTGTACCACTTATTTCCTCCATATTCTTCCTTCAACCTGTAAACCCATTTATTCTGCAATGCTCTTGTACCTGTAGGAAACTGAACCAAATCCCAAGTCTGGTTTCTTACCAATGAGTCCATCTCCTCATTCATGCCTTGCTCTTATTTCTTTTTAGTTTCCACCTGCATTGCTTCTTCATAACATTCTGGTTCACTAGAGTCAGCCATCAATAAAAATATATTGAAGGAGAGTATCGTTCAGGGGGTCTATTTGACCTGGTATATCTTCTAACACTTGCTGGATTTTGAGATGCATGTTGTTGTTCTTGATTTTCCGACACCTTTGGAACTTCATTTTCTTTGATTTCATTAAGCACTGTGTACTCTGTGTTTTCCTTTTCATGTTTCTTTCTCTGCAAGTGATCTTTATACATGCAATTTTCATTGAATACCACATCTCTACTCTTAATGATTTTGTTATTTTCATAATCCCATAAGCAATAACCAAAATCATCAACCCCGTATCCAATAAAGGTACATTTCTTGGATTTAGCATCAAGCTTTGTTCTATTTTCTTTATGAATATGGACAAATGCTTCACAACCAAAAGTTCTAAAAAATGAGTAGTTTACCTTTTTACTTGTCCATGCCTCCTCTGGAATACCACCATCCAAAGCGCTTGAAGGCCCTCTATTTATTAAGTAAACAACAATATCTACAACATCTACCCAAAACTATAAGGGCAGCCCTGCATGCAATCTCATACACCTTGCACGCTCCATGATCATCCTGTTTATCCTTTTTGACACACCATTTTCTTGTAGTATTCCTGGGAGTGTCTTCTCTCTACGAATATCATGGTATGAACTGCAACTATCAAACTCCTTGCCGCAGTATTCACCTCCATTATTAGATCTGAGACAATTCAACCTTTTTCCTATCTCATTTTCAACCAAATCTTTCCATTTCTTAAAAGTAGCAAACACATCATATTTCTATCTAATGCAATAAACCCAAGTTTTTCTAGTTGCATCATCAATAAATGTAACATAATAACAAGAGCCACCAAGAGATTGTACCTGATCCAGTCCCCATACATCTGTATGCATAAGCTCTAACTTTTCACTCTTCTTCTATTTCCCAACCCTGAGAAATCTAACTCTCTTATGTTTTCCATAAACACAGTTCTCACATAATTCCAAACTTACCTGCTTCAGATCTGGAAGCAACTTCCTTGAGTGGAAAATCTGCATCCCCTTCTGATGCAGGAGCATCAAGGCTAAGCCAGCAATGTGATTGCATATTCACATGTTGTAGCTAGCATGAGGACGAGCTGCCCTGAAGTGGGAGAAAGTCTATTATTAAGTATTTTGAATAATTACAAATATGTAACCGAATAGTATGTTGTCAGTTTTTTAGGAGATAGAACGTAGTGGCAATTTGATACTCCCTACGTGGAGATCAAGCCAGTTAGCTAGTTTGTTGTGGATGATAGTGACTCCTTCAGTGATGGAGAGAGTTAGGTTGTTAGTTTGTTTTGTTGTTCGGCCATTCTGTTTTGGGGGGAGCCAAATGGATAAATAGGGGAGAGCTAAATGAGAAGGGGGTTGGTCGTTTTGGTTGGAATGAAAATTTTCTAGCTATCTATTCGTACGATTAGAATTTATGTATGTTCGATAGGGTTACCGTGCATCTTGAATGAAGAATGATCTGAGATTTTGTCAAGTAGAGCTGTGTGCAATTGTTGGCCTAATTTATGTGTGAATGAGTCTATGTTTCGAATTTGTGTGATTTTCATGTGCAGTTAAGAAACCCAAATTGTTTGCAGACTGACCGCCGTTAAGTAGCTTAAGTAAATTTCTTGTTTGTATTTAGTTTCCCTTAGATCCAGACGAAAGTCGAACTGGATTGATTGATTCCTTGATCAATCGACCAAGAAATCATAGGGTAACAGAGTCGATTTAGTTAGGAGAAGTGGAACGGCTTAGATCAATGCCGAAAAGGAGATCAACGACAGGGAAAAGTTGCAACAAAGTGAACGTGCGCGAGAATTAGCATTTCCGCAAGTCGAGTTGAAGTGTTCCACATTGATCGTAGATCAACGGCCGATATCAGATCCGCAAAGGATCGATGGCTGAGACGGTGTTCCGCAGAAGAAAGAAGCGTGGGAGTTAATGGCGAGGAGTTACGGAAGCCAAGTTACGGACGAGTCTTTGTGGAAGGCTTTACAAAAAGGTCGAAAAGTGCACCCGCAATCCGCAATCTGCAAGTGCAGAAAGGAAATTGTGGAAGGGAAAGTGCGGAAGCATTTTCAAGAAGTCACGAGGAGTGCACCCGCAATCCACAATCCGCAAGCTGCGGAAAGAAGTGTTGCAGAAGGACCGTTGCGGGAAGGCGATTGCGGAAGGATCATTGCGGAAGGCACTATAATTGCAGAAGGAAGATGTTTCCACAAGATTGTTGCGAAAGGTCAATTCTGACCGTCAGAAGGTTGCGGAAAGCCCAGTTTGGAGAGAAGGGCCGCCATTGAGAAGGACCTAGCTGGTTTTCAGCTAAGTCTAGTGGTTCGATTTCAGGAATCACCCTATTTCCTAGGAAGGTGCGAGTTGGACGGGTTGTGGTCATTCCCGCCGGCACCAATTTTGGTATCATAGCAGGATTTGCTCAGCACAGTAAAAGAAAGGCATGGCTATACGTTTGGGAAGAGAAAGAGCTCGTGACAGAGGGAGACCAGTAACAAATGCAGAGGTTGTGGAGGAAATGAGAGAAATGCGAGCACGTATGGAAGTTGTGGAGATGGGTAGACGAAGAGACCCAAAAGCAGGGGACGTGAGTGAACCTGAAGAAGAGGAACAAGGAGAAGAAGTAGCACCCATGTAAGAGACACCTGAGCTAAGATACTTTCGATCAATTCTTGGAGCAACTTCGATGCCAAAACCCGAGTTGCCTACCTATGAGGGAAGTCTCACTGCTGAACACCTCATTGACTAGATCAACGAGTTAGACAAATACTTTGAGTATGATGAAATTGAGGAGAACAAGAAGGTCAGATTGGCAGTGACAAGGTTGAAAGGACATGCATCCCTGTGCTGGGATAGTGTGCAAGCTGAAAGGAGAAGGAAGAACAAGCAATTGATAAAAAGTTGGGATAGGATGGTAGCTGAGATGAAAGGCAAGTTCTTACCCAAGGATTACCAACTGACTTTGTATAGACAAATGCAGAACCTTAGGAAAAGATTACTGACTTTAAGAGAGTATACTGAAGAATTCTACAAAGTGAACCTAAGGGCAGGTTATGTGGAAGAATCAACAGAGAAGGCTACTAGATATGTCAATGGTCTCGGGATGGAGATTCAGGATGAGATCAGCATGATATCACCAAGAACCATGGACGAGGCATACCAATGTGCCTTAAGAGCAGAAGAAAAATTAGTGAGAAAGCAGAACTTCAATACGGGAAGAGGTTCATCCAGAGGAATTGGGAAAACAACTGGAAGAGGAAGGTTTGCATCCCAAGGAGGAGGACCCAGTAACTTAAACCAGTAGGAGCACCAAGGTAGAGGAGGTGACCCAAGAGGGAGAAGACCTTACCAAGGGGGTAGAGGTAGAGGAAGAGGCAGAGAAGCTGTCTACATATGTTACAAGTCTAACAAATTGGGTCACATATCCTTTGAATGTCCAGAGAAGGAAGACATAGGACATAGAGGATCCTATGTAGCTCAGAATGAGCAGTAGCAAGAGCAGATGAAAGTGGCCGAGAATATGCCAGAGAAGGGAGATTCTTTGATGATGAACAAAGTATTATTGAAACCTGAAAAGTAGGAAGTGGAACCGGTTCAAAGGAAGGCTTTATTCATAACCATGTGTAAAGTCAAAGGGAAATGTTGTAAGATGGTGATTAACAGTGGGGGCACTGACAATCTTGTTTCCACAGAGATGGTGGAGAAACTGAGTCTGAAGAGGACCAAACACCCTATTCCATACAAAGTATCCTGGCTGCATAAAGGACATCAAATTCTGGTAAGTGAACAATGTGAAGTTGATTTTCAAGTAGGCACATATAAGGACAAGATTATATGTGATTTTATGCCCATGTATGTTTGCCATATTCTTCTAGGGAGACCATGGCAATTTGACAAAAGGGTAGTGCATGATGGTAGGAGGAATTGTCATAGTTTCGTGCAAGATGGGATAAAACATATTCTTCATCCTTTGCAAGGAGAGAATTCGATAGAGCACCAAGCATCTAAGGTCCTGATGTTGACAGGGAAAGAGTATTTGCAGCAAATTGATGAGAAGGAACTAAACTATGATGTGGTATGTAAGCCTAGAGTGGTAGCGATGAAGACTAATATTACAGATCCGCCTGAGGAGATTCAGGAGATGCCAAGTGAGTTTAGTGACATTGTGGTAGATTATTTTCCCAATGAGTTGCCATCGAAGAGGGATATACGTCACCATATTGATTTTACTCCTAGAGCAAGCTTACCAAACAAGGCAGCATACAGGTTGACACCTCAAGAGAATGAAGAAGTTAGAAGGAAAGTACAAGGGGTTGGTTCAAAAAAGTCTAAGTCCATGTGCAGTACCAGCAGTTCTCACCCCAAAGAAGGATGGTGAATGGAGGATGTGCACTAACTCCAGAGCTATCAACAACATTACCATCAGATACAGGTTTCCATTACCCAGGATGGATGACATGATGGATTGCCTGAGTGGGGCAACATGCTTTTCAAAATTAGATCTGAAGAGTGGATACCATCAGATCAGGATTCGAAAAGGAGATGAGTGGAAGACATCCTTTAACACCAATTATGGGTTGTATGAGTGGTTGGTTATGCCATTCGGACTCTCCAATGCACCAAGTACTTTCATGAGATTAATGAATAAAGTCCTGAGAGATTTCATAGGTAAATTTGTAATAGTTTACCTTGATGATATTCTGATTTTCAGTAAAACAGAAAAGGAACACTTGAAGCATCTAAGATGTGTCTTGGATAAATTACAAAAGGAAAATTTGTTGGTGAATATGAAGAAGTGTACATTCATGAAATCAGAACTAGTGTATTTGGGTTTTGTCATCTCAAGAGATGGACTGAAGATGGATCCGAAGAAGGTGCAAGCAATCATTGATTGGCCTTCACCTTGGAGCATATTTGAGGTAAGAAGTTTACATGGATTGGAAAGTTTTTATAGAAAGTTCATAAAGAATTTTAGTGGTATCTGAAGATTTTCTGCACTCTACTGTTTGTTGGTTTATGTCAACATTTCGTGGTTTTCATTCCCAGTCGGTTATGCATTGACTGGAAACTACTTATGAAATTTTCAATAACAATTAAACACACAGTAAAAATGCACTAACAGGCTGAAAAACACATTTAAACATTCACACCATGAAAATGATAGACTCATAAATTTTTGGCCAAAATCAAGCCCTGGAAAAACCCCCAAGGGGAAAACCAGTTAAAGAGAGAGAGATTTTATTTTCTTCAGCAATATTTTTCATCACAATGATTTTTACAGTCAAAATAATACTTATCTCAACCACCCAAACACCCTGATTGCTACCTCGATTTCTGTGCCTAGCTGCCTCGATTTTTGTGCAAATTTCTTCTCAAAATTTGTGCCAAAACTCAGCCAACTCAGACCTCAATTTCTGTGCCAAACTTCTCAATTAAATACACTTAGAAATTACTGTACGCTACAGCAGCATTAAATGCAGCTGTACGACCCTCGAAATCTGTGCAAAAACTTTGGAAATCGTGCCCAGCAAAACTCCTCAATTTCTGTGCAGTACGGTACAGCTTTATTGCTGTTGTACGGTCCTCGAAATTTGTGCCATTAACCTACTGTTAATGCACCTCAAAAATTGTGCCAATGATTCTGCTGTACGGTCTTGGGAATCGTGCCCACTAAAAATATCTGTCTAGAAAACTGTGCCACTTCTAGAAAACCGTGCTACTGCAAGCCTCCTCGATTTCTGTGCACTTTCTCTCCTTGGAATTCATGCCAGTACCCTAGCTCGCCTTCCTTCTCTCTCAGCTCTTTCTCTCTTTCTCAAAAACTCAAAGTGAGCTCTCCAAAATGCCTCCCTCATCTTTTTGTCTAAACCCTAAGTGAGTTTTTAATCCAATGGTGAATATTGAATCTAATCCAATGGATGAGATTCAATGTGAGTGAAAATCCCTTTTATTTAATTCACATAAATAAAATCACTCACCCACTTAAGATTTATCAAAAAGTGACTTTAACTTTATAAAGTCTCATTAAGTGACATTTAATGTTGAGGGTCACCTTTTTTCCCCCTTCTAAGTGACTTAGGCAAAAGTCACTAGGGAGCACTTCCCTAGGTACAAAACTAACACTCCCTCTTACCAAGGAAGGTGTTCCGCACCACCCCCAACTTATCTCTGAAGAAGACAAAATTCCCCCTCCCTAAAGACTTCGTCAGGACATCTGCAACCTGCTCATCAGTGGATATATACTGTAGCTCAACTGCCCCCCTCTGAACGTAGTCCCGAATGAAGTGGTACCTGATCTCAATGTGCTTCGACCTGTCATGGAATACCGGATTCTCAGAGAGCTGAATGCAACTCTGATTGTTGCAATAAATCACCGTAGGTCTCAGCTGCTGATCAAATAAATCTACCAGTAACCTACGAAGCCACAGTGCTTCGCAAGTCGCCTGACTGGCTGCCATATACTCAGCCTCAGCAGAACTCAATGCAACGGACTTCTGTTTACTGCTGAACCACGACACTGCTACCGAGCCCAAGCTGAAACAACAACTGGAAGTGCTCTTCCGGTCCCTCGCACAACATGTCCAGTCTAAATCTATGAACCCAACCAAGTTGACTCCATCCGAACCCCTGTAGTCCATACCATAATCCAATGTCCCTGCTAGGTATCTCAAGATGTGCTTTGCGGCAGTCCAATGCACACTCTTAGGCTACACCATGAACTGGCTAAGAGTGTTGACCGCAAAGCACAAGTTTGTCCTGGTGTTGACCAGATACATCAACGATCCGATGAGCTGACGATATAGTGTGGGATCCACCAACTTACCCTCTGAAGCATGAAGTTGCTTCAAGTTGGTGATCATAGGTGTAGACATAGGCCTGCAGTCCTCCATCCGATAACTCTTCAGAATCTATGTTGCATACTTCCCCTGTCCTAGGAAAATATGTCCAGGCTCCTGCCAAACCTCCATTCCCAAATAGTAATGCATCAGCCCAATATCAGTCATCTCATACTCAGCAGCAAGATCTCTCTTTCACTGTGCAATAAGACGCTCATCTCCAGTGATAAATAAGTCATCAACATATAACAGAAGACTGAGTGGATCTCCACCAACCACAATGTAGTATAGGTTGGGATCAGCCTCACTCTTCTGAAATCCCATCGAAGTCAAATATGCATCGATCCTGGAGTACCAAGCTCTAGGAGCTTGCTTCAGACCGTACAAGGCTTTCCTAAGCCTGCACACATGAGAATCTCTCCCATGTATCTCGAATCCCTATGGCTGCTCCAAATACACCTCCTGTTGCAGAAGACCATTGAGAAACGCAGTCTTCACATCCATCTGGTGGATCTTCCAACCCATCTCTGCTGCTATAGATATCACTGCCCTGATAGAGGAATATCAAGAAACTGGAGCAAATGTCTCATCATAGTCAACTCCCTCAACCTGTGAGAACCCTCTAGCCACAAACCGAGCCTTGAATTTCTCCACACTGCCATCTGCAGCATGCTTGATCTTGTAAAGCCACTTGGAAGTCACAACTGACTTCCCCTCAGGTCTCGGCACAATCTCCCAAGCATCATTCTTCATGATGGAATGGTACTCTTCCATCATGGCATCTCTCCATACCTGATGCTGAGAAGCCTCCTCAAAGGTAGAAGGCGCAGAGTCACGAAGACTCGCAACAAGGGCCATCCCATATCTGTCTAGCTCAACAACTGTCATGATCGCCTCCTGAGGTCTACCAAATGCTTCTGCTTCCTTCAAGGTGTCCTGAAGCCACTTAGGCTTCTTCTTCCTTGAAGGCTCCTCCCAAACTGGTGTATCCTCATCTGAGGAAGTGCCAGAAGCAAAAGGTCTAACACCCCGAGGACCTGTAGCTGATGAACTAGTCCCTGAGGACCCTGTAATCTATGAGCCTGAAGCCTGTGATCCTGAACCTGTGCCTGTCCCTGAACCTATCCCTGTACCTGTCCCTGAAGTCCCTGTAATCTGAACCACTGATCCTGTGGAAGCTATTCCTGTACCCTGTGATCCAGTCACCCCAAAAACCTGCGGACCTGAAACCTGTATCGAAGAAGCCTGTATCAACTGAGGTGTGGGAGCTGGTGGCTCCGCCTGCTCCATCTCTCTCGACTTCTTGAAGGCCCTCTCCTCATCAAACTTCACCTCCTGCCTCACTACAACTCTCCTCTGGCCAGGAATGTAAAGCCTATATGCCTTCGAAGTCTCATCGTAACCCACAAAGATACCTCTCTCTGCAGTGGGCTCAAACTTCGTCCTCTTCTCAGAAGGGACGTGAGAGTAAGTCAGAGAGACAAATATCCAAAAATGACTCACCTCATGCTTCTTTCCTGAATACATCTCCTCTGGAGTCATCCTCCCCAAAGCACGGTGAGGACTCCTATTCTACAGATACACTGTAGTGTTGCAAGCCTCTTCCCATAGAAAGAATGGTAACCCCTGATCATGAAGCATGGTTCTCGCTGCTCCAACGATCGACCTGTTCTTTCTCTCTGCTACTCCATTCTGCTCAAGAGTGTAGGGAACTGTCAACTGTTGCTGTATACCCTTCTGCCTGCAGAAAGCATTGAACTCCTTGGAGGTATACTGACCCCCATTGTCCGATCTCAACATCTCGATCTTCCTCCCTGTCTGCTTCTCCATAAGGGCTTTGAACCCTTGGAAGACATTCAACACTAGTGGGGACTTCTTGTTCCTCAAGAAGTAGATCCAGGTCTTCCTGGAGTAGTCATCAATGAAGCTAATATAGTACTCATGACCAGTCAAGGAGACTGAAGACATAGGACCGCAAATGTCATGGGACTCATGGACTCCCTCTCAAATGTAATGGTCCCCTAACCCACTACTCTAACAATGGTGTTGTCACCAAGTACCACCTCCACCTCTATAGCTATCCGTGATAGATCGGAGAACAAATCCCGAGTACCTGTCATGTGTCTCGAGGCTCCGCTGTCAATGTACCATGTACCAGTGGTGGATGGACCTGTCTGATGTCCTGTCAACAATGAATGCTCACTCTCCATATCCATGTCTGTGCTGGTGGCTAAGGAGACTCTCTCTCTCTCAATCTGTCCAGCATATAGGGAAAACTCCCTCTGAAACCTGTCACCAAAATCATCAACCTCTGCTGAGGCTGCTGTCTGTTGTCCCTGTCCCTTCTTCTTCTTCTTGCTTGGACACTGTGATGCATAGTGCCCAAACGCCTGACAACAATAGCACTTGATTTTACTCAAGTACTTCTTTTGTCCACCCTGTGGTTGCTGCTGCTGTTGCCTCTTGGCCCCATTCTTCTTGGGACCCTTCTTCTTCTTACCCTTGGTTTTCAGTGCCACGTTCTCCTCATCTGCCCCACCATTTGATGAACTGCCCTGTACGAGACCCCTCCTGGTATCCTCCTGCACAAAGTCATCCCACAGTCTCTCCCAAGATGGTAAGTTCTCTCTACCCACTATGGCTTGCACAAATACACTCCAGGAATTTGAAGCCCTGTTCACTGCTGTGCGTACTAGCTCAGTAGGAGATACCACTTCACCAACCGCTTCCAGTTCATCCCGAACTGCAAAAATCCTAGTGAGGTAAGCTGTGACTCCCTCTCCTCCATTCATCTTGATACTCTTGATTTTATCCTTGAGAACCATCTTTCTGTTCTCATTGGAACTCTCATACAAGCTGGTCAAGGCACTCCACATCTCATGTTCCCTGGTCTTCCCGAAAATGTGAGGAATTATGTGGTCTTTTACTACATCAAGGATAATCCTCCTAGCCTTACAGTGCTTCTTGTTGAAGGCTGAAAGTGTTGAAGCATCTGTGCCATCTGGAATGGCAATGGAGTTGGCAGCAGTGTTTCTCACAACCTCCACCCATAGCTCATTCTCCTCCAATATCAGTAACATTCTGGCCTTCCAAGGCACAAAATTTTCTGTCCCATTCAGCCTATCCTCAATTCTTAGACCTGTAGCCATCTGAACACCAACCCAACAGAATGCTGCCCACTAATAGAAGATAAAAATACTGAAATTTCTGAGTTCTGAAAATTTCTGTGTGTCTGCAAACTATCACTGTTTTCTGCCCCCTTGCTCTGATACCATGTAGAATTTTCTGCACTCTACTGTTTGTTGGTTTATGTCAACATTTCGTGGTTTTCATTCCCAGTTGGTTATGCATTGACTGGAAACTACTTATGAAATTTTCAGTAACAATTAAACACACAGTAAAAATGCACTAACAGGCTGAAAAACACATTTAAACATTCACACCATGAAAATGATAGACTCAGAAATTTTTGGCCAAAATCAAGCCTTGGAAAAACCCCCACGGGGAAAACCAGTTAGAGAGAGAGAGATTTTATTTTCTTCAGCAATATTTTTCAGTACAATGACTTTTACAGTCAAAATAATACTTATCTCAACCACCCAAACACCCTGACTACTGCCTCGATTTCTGTGCCTAGCTGCCTCAATTTCTGTGCAAATTTCTTCTCGAAATTTGTGCCAAAACTCAACCAACTCAGACCTCGATTTCTGTGCCAAACTTCTCAGTTAAATACACTCAGAAATTACTGTATGGTACAGCAGCATTAAATGCAGCTGTACGGCCCTCGAAATCTGTGCAAAAACTTTGGAAATCGTGCCCAGCAAAACTCCTCGATTTCTGTGCAGTACAATACAACTTTATTGCTGTTGTGCGGTCCTCGAAATCTGTGCCATCAACCTACTGTTAATGCACCTCGAAAACTGTGCCAATGATTCTGCTGTACGGTCTTGGGAATCGTGCCCACTGAAAATCTCTGTCTAGAAAACCGTGCCACTTCTAGAAAACTGTGCTGCTGTAAGCCTCCTCGATTTCTGTGCAGTTTCTCTCCTTGGAATTCGTGCCAATACCCTAGCTCGCCTTCCTTCTCTCTCAGATCTTTCTCTCTTTCTCAAAAACTCAAAGTGAGCTCTCCAAAATGCCTCCCTCATCTTTTTGTCTAAACCCTAAGTGAGTTTTTAATCCAACGGTGAATATTGAATCTAATCCGATGGATGAGATTCAATGTGAGTGAAAATCCCTTTTATTTAATTCACATAAATAAAATTACTCACCCACTTAAGATTTATCAAAAAGTGACTTTAACTTTATAAAGTCTCATTAAGTGACATTTAATGTTGAGGGTCACCTTTTTTCCCCCTTCTAAGTGACTTAGGCAAAAGTCACTAGGGGAACACTTCCCTAGGTACAAAACTAACAGTATTGTTCATCAATCATTGAAACAATTAGAAAGGACAAACAACCATTTAAATGAACAACAGAGTCTGAAAGAAGATTTAAGTTTTTGAAGAAGAAGATTACTGAGCAACCAGTATTGAAATTACCAGACTTCAAACACCCTTTCCAAGTGAAATGTGATTCCAGTGGAGTAGTAAATGGAGTTGTACTTAGTCAAGAAGACAGACCTATAGCATATTTCAGCGAGAAATTGAATGAGTCAAAACAAAATTACTCATCTTATGACAAGGAATTTTATGCTCTTGTCCAATCACTGAAGCATTGGAGACATTATCTGATGCCTAGAGAGTTTGTTTTGTTTTTTGATAATCATGCATTGCAGTACATCATGCAAAAAACTAAATTGAATCATAAGCATGTCAAGTGGGTTGAGTTCATGCAAAACTTTACCTTCGTGATAAAGCACATCAGTGGGCAATCAAATTGAGTAGTTGATGCCTTAAGTAGGAGACAATTGATGGTGCAAGAAAATCAAATCCAAGTCTTAGGATTTGAACATTTGAGAGGTTTGTATGAGGCTGACATTGATTTTCAGGATGCATACAGAGTTTGTGAGAATCCTATGGAGGTGGATAGAGAGCCATGGATGGAATATATGTTGCAAGATGGTTTACTGTTTAAAAACAATAAACTTTGTATTCCCAAATTTTCCATGAGGGAGAATTTGATACATGAGAAACATAATGGAGGGATGGCAGGTCACTTTGGAAGTGATAAAACCTTTGGACAGTTGAGCCATTTCTACTTTTGGCCAAAGATGAAGTCTGAAGTTGAGAAATTTGTGAGCAGATGTAGGGTACGTCAGCATGCGAAGGGGAGAAGCTAGAACACAAGCTTATACATACCATTTCCTATTCCAACTAGGCCTTGGGATTCTGTGAGTATGGATTTCATTTTGGGTGTACCAAAAACTCAAAAGGGAAATGATTCTATTTTTGTAGTTGTGGATAGATTTACTAAGATGGCACATTTCATTCCATGTTATAAGACTAGTGATGCCATACACATTGCTAGCTTGTTTTTCAATGAAGTTGTAAAGCTACATGGTTTACCTGAGAGCATTGTATCTGACAGAGATGTAAAGTTCACAGGTCATTTCTGGAGGACCTTGTAGAAGAAGTTGGGAACCAAGTTGAACTTCAGTTCAGCATATCATCCACAGTCTGATGGCCAGACTGAGGCGGTAAATAGGAGTCTGGGTAACATGTTGAGAAGTCTGCTAGAGAAAATCCAAAGCAATGGGACAAAGTGCTAGCTCAAGCAGAGTTTACATATAATGACTCACCAAACCGAAGTACAGGAATGAGTCCATTCCAAATTCTGTATGGTATGCACCCAAGAGGAGTGTGTGAACTTCGTGATTTGGGTCAAATGGAGAAGAGAAGTGCAGATGGAGAAGAGTTTGCAACAAGGATTAGTGAACTACAAGAGCAAGTTAAAGCGAGGTTCCAGTAGAGTAACAATAGTTACAAAACCAGAGAAGATTCCAAGAGAAGAGAGAAAAAATATGAGGTAGGAGATTTGGTTTTAGCACACCTGAGGAAAGAGAGATTTCCAAAAGGAGAGTACAACAAGCTGAAAATGAAAAATATTGGACCTTGTAGGATACTCAGAAATTTTTCAGCAAATGCCTATGAATTGGAAATGCCAACAGGGATTGGTATATCACCTATTTTTAATGTTGCAGGGCTGTATACTTATGTGACAGATGATATAGGACAAGTGCCAGAAGTGGGATATCTTCAGTGGCTGAAGCAGATGCCTATAGCCCAACTATCAGAAGCTGAGTCTATCTTGGATACTAGAGTGGCAAAGAGTACCAGACAGAGAGACTACCTGGAGTACTTGATCAAATGGAAAGGACATCCTGTAGAAGATTCTACATGGATGGATGCTGAAGAATTGGAGACAAAGGGTTTCTCAGTAGCTGATTTACTGAATAGGGGTTCAGAATTTTAACCTTGGGAGTCTAATTCAGGAGCATCAAGGCTAAGCCAGCAATGTGATTGCATGTTCACATGTTGTGGCTAGCATGAGGACGAGCTGCCTTAAAGTGGGAGAAAGTTTGTTATTAAGTATTTTGAATAATTAAAAATATGTAACCGAATAGTATGTTGTCATTTTTTGAGGAGATAGAACGTAGTGGCAATTTGATACTCCCTGCATGGAGATCAAGCCAGTTAGCTAGTTTGTTGGGGATGATAGTGACTCCTTTAGTGATGGAGAGAGTTAGGTTGTTAGTTTGTTTTGTTGTTCGACCATTCTGTTTTAGGGGGAACTGAATAGATAAAAAGGGGAGAGTTGAATGAGAAGGGGGTTGGTCATTTTGGTTGGAATGAAAATTTTCTAGCTATTTGTTCGTACGATTAGAAGTTATGTATGTTCGATAAGGTTACTGTGCATCTTGAATGAAGAATGATCTAAGATTTTGTTAGGTAGAGTTGTGTGCAACTGTTGGCCTGATTTCTGTGTGAATGAGTCTATGTTCCGTATCTGTGTGATTTCCATGTGCAGTTAAGAAACCCAAATCATTTGTAGACCAACCGTTGTTAAGTAGCTTAAGTAAATTTCTTGTTTGTATTTAGTTTCCCTTATATCCAGACGAGGTTCGAGCTAGATTGATCGATTCCTTGATCAATCGTCCAAGTAATCGTAGGTAACAGAGTTGATTTAGTTAGCAAAAGTTGAATGGCTCAAATCAAAGCCAAAAAGGAGATCAACGATGGGGAAAAGTTGCAACAAAGTGAACGTGCACCGGAATTAGCATTTCCGCAAGCCGAGTTGAAGTGTTCCACATTGATCGTAGATCAACGGCCCAGATCAGATCCGCAAAGGATCGACGGCTAAGACGGTGTTCCGCAGAAGAAAGAAGCGCGGGAGTTAACAGCGAGGAGTTGCGAAAACCAAGTTGCGGATGAGTCTTTGCGGAAGGATTTACAAAAAAAGGTCGAAAAGCACACCCGTAATCCGCAAGTGTGGAAAGGAAATTGCGGAAGGGAAGGTGCAGAAGCATTTTCAAGAAGTCGTGAGGAGTGCACCCGCAATCCGCAATCCGCAAGTTGCGGAAAGAAATGTTGCGTAAGGACTGTTGCGGGAAGGCGATTACGGAAGGATCATTGCGGAAGGCACTGTAATTGCGGAAGGAAGGTGTTTCCGCAAGATTGTTGCGGAAGGTCAGTTCTGACCATCAGAAGGTTGCGGAAAGCCCAGTTTGGAGAGAAGGGCCGCCATTGAGAAGGACCTGGCTGGTTTTCAGCTAAGTCTAGTGGTTCGATTTCAGGAATCACCCTATTTCCTGGGAAGGTGCGGGTTGGACGGGTTGTGGTCATTCCCGCTGGTACCACCTTCTCACTCATGTGGCCAAGCCTATGATGCCACAATGTTGTATATGTTCCTGTGAAAACTAAAGAGATATAACAATCAATATTATGAGGACATAAATACAACGTACCTATCATGTCTCCCTTTGTTATCACCATCAATCCTTTAGTGATCTTCCACCACATTTCTCCAAATGTAGATAAACAACCACCATCTCCCAACTGCCCTATTGAGATCATATTTATTTTCATAGCAGGAATGTGTCTTACACCTTTCAGGAGCCATTCATCTCCATTCTTTAGCTTTATTAGTACCTTACCCATTCCAACAATTTTACATGGTTCATCATCACCCAATAAAACATGTCCAAAATCACCTAGAACATAATCATGAAATAATTTCCTATAGGGTGTAGCATGACATGAAGCCTCTAAACCTACAAACCAGTAATCACTAGTATTATCTAATGTAAGAATCAAATCATCTTGTAACACCACCTGCTACATTTGTTTCCTAAGTAGTCTCTTGTTGTCCATCTCCTTTCTACTTTAGAGAGCTGCAAACTTTCTTCAGATGTCCTTTCTTTCCACGGTTCCAGCACTCTATCTTTCATCGCTTGGACTTGGACCTGCCCTTCCTAAACTTGTTGCAATTACCTGGAATATTTCCTCTCTCCCTTTGTCTTCCTCTGCTCTCCATGGTCAATGCATTACCTGATGTCTCGTTTGTGCTTTTCCTTCGCATTTTCTCACTAAGAATAACACCAACAACATCATCAAATTTTAAAGTGTTTGAACCAGAGACACAGTTACTTACAACCATGACCAAGCCATTCCAGTTTTCTGGCAATGAGCACAAGATTAGAAAATCCCTAACGGGCCTAACTTCATCTTCAAATTTCACTTTTACAGAACTTAGCTGATTTGTAATCGTATTAAATTCATTTAAATGATCAGCAACAGATCCACCTTCTGACATCTTCATATTAAATAAACGCTTCATTAGAAATACCTTGATGGAGGCCGAGGGTTTTTCATACAGTTTACCCAAAGTG
The DNA here is from genome assembly GCA_027924585.1 of Larix kaempferi. Classification (NCBI taxonomy): domain Eukaryota; kingdom Viridiplantae; phylum Streptophyta; class Pinopsida; order Pinales; family Pinaceae; genus Larix; species Larix kaempferi. The sequence goes on along the minus strand of BSBM01000458.1, from coordinate 21,354,425 downwards.
GTCATCAGACCCTCCGTTGTCTTTTCTTCTGAGATATTGAAAGCCACCAACAAAACCAGGTACAGTCGTATTGTTCCCAGTGCCTTTCTATCAAGAACCTCCCATTCTTCGTCCTTCATAGTCACCGATTATTTTGTTTTTCCTCCCAATGGTAGGAATAGATCATTCTAATACAGATAGTCCTCCATTTGCATCTTCCATAACTAATAGTTTTGGCCGTTAAATTTCTTGACCTTAAAATTTCTTTCTTCTACCATTGCTCCCACTCGAACCAGGAACCCTTCTTTTCTATGAGTTTATTTTTCAAATAGACCATCATCTCTGAAACCAATTGTTAGAAAAACATGATTGCAGAGCAATAACAATAAAAAAGATGCAAATATAAATCACGTAAAACACATTACAAGAGAGACACCAATATAACGTGGTTCACCCAAGATGGGCTACATCCACACAGAAATTGTCCGTCCTTATTATTATACCATCTAGCAAAATGAAGGGATACAACCCACAGCACGTCCACTACAATTTCCTCTTCACTCTCTCACAGTCTCTCTCACATAGTCATAGAGATCTTTACAATATTACAATACATTACACTGTTAAATACATGTAACTACGCAAGATATTCTAAATGTATTTGTTTATTATATTATTGTTATTCCTCCTTCGGTAGATATCATTGATGTAATTGATAATGTAAGAGTCATTGAAAAAGTCAATGTAAACCCTAGGAGTTGTGTCGGCCTAGAATAATCCAGAAAAAATATATTCTATTATGTATTTGACAAGTCGACCCAATTAGATAGGTCAAGTCGGACCTGTTGGGAAAAAATCACCCCAACTTAACAATATAAATAGGGAGGTCGAGTTTGTCATTTGAATCACTCACTCACTTGTGCAAGTTTGCATAAGAAGAAGAGAGAAGTTCGCTGGATAGGAGAAGAATATGTTTTTGCCTTGGGGCTTTATCTTGTATTGGTGAATTCTATAATGAGGAAGTTTTGTCAGGGTTTTCTCCCTTGTGGTTTCTCCAAGAGAAATATTGTGTTCTTTGTGATTGTTGTGCTTGTATTTCTTTTAGTGATTATATTGTTTAATGTCATTATGTTAAACAAGTAAAAACTTAACATGGTATCAGAGCAGGCCTGAAAGAAAACATTGTTCTGCAACTGCATAAACTAGGGTTTCTTGTTCCGAGAGCTCTCTCCACAGTTTAGCTAAAAAAGAGGGTGCATCTAACTTGCCTCCCTAGGGTGCATTTTTCTGTCGAAGCAAAATTCAATTCCGGGAACTTTCATTTATGGGTCCACCACTACAGCCCAGAGAACTAGGGCATCGAGTTTTTGGAAGATCTGCTCACAGATTTGGGAGAAAGAGTACATTGCTCAACTCGCCTTTGGGAGGCGCAAATTCTCCTCAAATCAGTTTCCCAAAATCCCGAAGTTGAAAAATTAGGGTTTCTTTATCAGACCCTAGGTCAAGGTAGAAGCAATTGTCAAAAGGACAAGTTTACTAGTAAGTAATATCTCTATTCTATTTCCATTTGAGGTTCTCATATTATCAAAATGACAAACACTAGAAAGCTTGATGAGAAGCTTGAAGGAGCTGAGAACTTCATGGCATGGAAATATAGAGTCATGCTCATTCTTGAAGAACATTTACATGACCTAGAGGACTTCATAAAGGAAGAAGTTGCAGAACCAGAAGGAGATGAGGCCAAAGCAAAACACAAGAATAATATGATCAAGGCTAAGAGGATCATAGCTAACTCTACCGAAGATCACTTGATTCCTCAAGTGTCCTCAAAGAAGACCCTAAAGGAAATGTTTGATGCACTGTCTAATCTATTTGAAGGAAAGAACATCAATAGAAAGATGAACTTGAGAAATCAACTCAAGGGTGTGGAGATTCAAAAGTCAGAAACCATGCAGTCATACTTCACTAGAGTATCTCAGATCAAAGAACAATTAGAAGCCATTGGAGACATGATAGAAGAAACAGAGGTTGTGATGACCAACTTGAATGGTATCCCAAGTGATTGGGAACCTTTCATTCGTGGCATATGCTTTAGGAATAAATTGATCAAGTTCAGACAACTATGGGAAGAGTGTGTGCAAAAAGAAGAAATGATAGCAGTAAGAGAAGAGAAGTTAAATGATAATGAAATCAAGCTTTGGCAGCCCATGCCAAAGGAAAGAACAAAAGAAAGAAGCATGACCACTCTCCTAGAAGATCTCAAATATTTCAAAGAAACAAAAGGATCAATAAAGACTTTCCTCCTTTGAATGTTATACTTGTCAGAAGATGGGACACATTGCAAGAAATTGTCCTCTCAAAGATGAACAATTCAAGAAGCAGAATAAAATATTTCATGCCCATGCAGCTGAAGAAGATGAACATGATGATGAAAGGAAGACCAAAGAATATTCCTCCAATGATGAGGAATGTGTACTTTAATCCAAACCAGGAAGATAGAATAACCTCTTGTCTATCTCAGCATTGGATAAGAAGGCATGCAGTTGTGATTGGAATTGAAGGAGGACTCTACAAATTGAAGGGACATGCAGACTCAGCCCTAATAGCTAGGACCATGATTCCTTGTGAGTTGTGGTATAGAAGACTTGTTCGGCATTGTCAGTCATAAGCAAGAAAGGAATAGGTCCTCAGAATCAGAAGATGGAGTAGAGCACAATGTCAAAGACTCCAGTAATTTCTACAAGAAGACAAGGATCAAGAGAGATCCTACCAAACAAACAAAGATAAGTATTTGAATAGTCATTTTTTGTATATCAAATTACTTAAATGATATTGTTCAATTGTGTACATATTTATGTTCCTAGATTTAGGAAGTGCATTATACATGTTAGAGTGATTGCATTGATGAACATAATACTACTAATATGCATGTGATGGGTAAGTGGCTTATGGTGTTGTACAACATTCCATTGCTACTTATCTAGAATGAAGCCTCTTTGCTGACATATTGGGAATAGTGCACACTCTTAATAATGTTCTGGTAGAAATGGAAGGCATCTAGAAAGTTACCATATGAATACAGGATATGGATGAATGTTGTGTTGAAGCATTGCCTAAGATAGTTGCATGACTGTGTGACCTATGTTTGCATGTATAAGAATTTTTCATTATTAATATGTTTTGCAAACCATGAAATGTTTCTAACCATGCAACTGAATTTGACTTGTAGGAAATATCGTGTACGATCACCTACAAACGAATAATGATGAGACTTGTTCCGTAGAACAAGTGACGATGGTTCAACTATAACATTCAACAAGATTTATGAAATCGAGCATACTACAGAAGTACAAAGCAAGGGTTCTCTCAGAAAGAGAGAGTCGACTATGACGAGATGTTGCTCTAGCGGCGAGACACACTTCCTCAGTGGTGGATATTACACTAGATAAATGGTGTAATCGAAGTAGAAGAAGATATCGAGCAACCTCCGAGACTTAGGACTCTCTACAGAGAACCACATGTGTGCAAATTGAAGAAGACTTTGTACGGGCTCAGAAGGAACCCATGGGATAAGATGATCACCTAGAGTGATGAGATATCAACATTTTCTACAAGGTTGAAGATTAGGAACTCATGGATGGGTGAAAGAGAGAACTTGCAACAGAGTTTGATATCTAGGTATCCAGTGACCTAGAGAGATGACATAGATGGATACCCAAAATTTTAATAGAAGAGAAGGCTACCAGCAGTTCCAGCAGTTCCTTGTTGACGATGATGTTGATGATGTTCCAGCAGTTCCTTGTTGACGATGATGTTGATGATGTTCCAGCAGTTCCTTGTTGACGATGATGATGATAATGTTGATGATGTTCTATCAATTCTTGTTGACGATGGTGTTGATGATGTTCCAGCAATTCCTTGGTGATGATAATGATCATTAGAAGAAATTTGAGGTCTAAAATGGGCCTCCTAAGGAAAATAATAAAATAATAGTTAAAATAATGAGATAATAGTTAAAATAATAAAATAATATTTATTAATTTTGGAGGAAGAAAGAAAAAAACTACTTTTTTTGTTCGTATTTCAACATATCTCCATTTTTTTTACTCAAATTTCTAGCGGGAGCACTCGTTGGATGCGGAATTTAATTATGCATCCAACGAGTACCCACACTGCATACTTTTGGCGGACCCCTCTGCCCCAAAAACAAGAAATACCTAGGAAAAAACGTCATGATGATGTCATCATAACGTTATGATGACATCATCATGACGTTTTTTCCTAGGTATTTATTGTTTTTGGGGCAGCGGGGTCCGTCAAAAGTATGCAGTGTGGGTACTCGTTGGATGCATAATTAAATTCCACATCCAACGAGTGCTCCCGCTCGAAATTTGAGTAAAAAAACATGGAGATATGTTGAAATACAAACAAAAAAGTAGTTTTTTTTATGACAAATATCTCAAGTCAACCACTATGGTTGACTCATTTTATTGAAATTCTATTGGTTCTTGAATTCCAACTCATCAATAAATTATGGTTGGCTCGTTTTCTTATAAGGCCCATTTTAGACCTCAAATTTCCTCTAATGGTTGATGATGCTCCAGCAATTCCATGTTGATGACGTCCATGATGATGACGCTGATAATGATGATCTAGCAGTTCTATTTTGATGATGATGATGATGCCTCATACATATGATGATGTTCCAAAGCTTCCTATGACATACAGAGTTTCACTAGTCAATTGTACAGTTGTTGATGTTGATGTTGTTGTCTGTAGAATACCTTCCTAGTTAAGAGAGAGTGTTAAAGAAATGTAACTGCAGAAGATATTCTAAATGTATTTGTTTATTATATTATTGTTATTCTCCCTTCGGGAGATGTCATTGATGTAATTGATAATGTAATAGTCATTGAAAGAGTCAATGTAAACCCTAGGAGTTGTGTCGGCTTAAAAGAATCCAAAAAAAAAAAAAAAAAAAGATATTCTATTATGTATTTGACAAGTCGGCCCAATTAGTTAGGTCAAGTCAGCCTGTTGGGAAAAAGTCACCCCAACTAAACAATATAAATAGGGAGGTCGATTTAGTCATTTAAATCACTCACTCATTTGTGCAAGTTCACATAAGAAGAAGATATAAGTTCATTGGAGAGGAGAAGAAGTTGTTTTTGTCTTGGGGTTTTATCTTATATTGGTGAATTCTATATTGAGGAAGTTTTGTCGGGGTTTTCTCCCTTGTGGTTTCCCCGAGAGAAATCTTGAGTTCTTTGTGATTATTGTGCTTATCTTTCTTTCAGTGATTATATTGTTTAATGTTATTATGCTAAACAAGTAAAAACTTTACACAACCATATTACAATGTCTTCCTTTTAAAGGGGAATTACCATGGAAAAATACTACGGGCTACCCAATACCATGGGCCCGTAAACTATTGGCCAACAAACAACCCAAATAAAATATTTTGGGGGCTTCGCCCCCGGACCCTCGTGGGGGGGTGATGCCCCCCACACCCCCCCGCTGGGGTGAGTGTACAATCCACCTGCACATCATATAAAACTGGGTTACAAACACGACTGAAAACAAGAACATCTCTAGATCAGTGAGATCAGGCTCCACAACGAACATGCACTGCTCGGAGTATATCAACAAAGGTTTCATCCTAAACTAGTTCCAACAAGGGCTCGTGGGTTGTTGTGCAGCACTATAGGCTACTTACCCAACATATATATGCACTACATGAGCCTATTGCTCATCGATCTCAGTCATATGTAAATGCATAAAAGAAAATTGTATCACATATCTACACATAATTGTTGTGAACATTATCCTTTAAACCAAACATTCAAAGATTTAAAGAATAACTCAAATGATAGTACAAATACTTATCTTTAATAATTTTGTTGGCTCCATCTTGATCTCTTCCTCGTAGAAATCATAGAAGTCCTCAAATATTCATCTTCTTTATGTGGCCTAGATCTTCATACATCACCAATGACAATCACATCATCTTGATACTACAATCATTTGTGAACTCATAGAGTGTACTAGAGGAAGTACTTCTTTCGACGATCTTTTGCAATTTCCTCAAGATCATCTTCTGCATTCCTTGACCTCTTTTGAGGAGAATCTTCATCAACATCAGCAGTTGAGGCATGGTGGTTTCTCTTCTTTGAGGTACATTGTTTTGCATAGTGGCCATATTTTTTGCAGTTGAAACATTGAATGTGTGAAATATCCTTCTTCTTCTTTTGCTCTGGAACTAAGGCTTAATATTTCACCTTTGTCTTTTCTACCAAAGCTCTTATTTCCTTTAGCGTGATCTGCAAGAACTAGTTCTTTTTCCTTTTCCTTTGAGGTAGAGGCAAGCTCCCTTGTTTCCTCTTGGATATATTCTGAACCAAAGCTGATCAAAACTGGGTAACTGACCACGAGCACATATTCCTTTCACAAATGGTTTCCATTTTGGAGAAAGTCCACCCATAGATATCAACACAAGATATTTGTCGGGGAAACTAATATGGGCAATCTTCAAGAAATAAGAAGAAACTGAATCATCATTTGTGAACTTCACTTAATGAAGTTGGTCTTTTATGGCCAAAATTCTGCTAGGATTGTCATTCTCATGAGGTTTCTTCAAGGCATCATACATCTTCTTAGCAGTTTCCTGGATTGCAATAAGAAGTACAAAATGATCTTTCACTAAGTCCATCAAAATCCTCATGGCTATGGCTTCATTATTCTTGTGTCTTGCTTTCTCTCGGGCTCCCTCTAGCTCTGGAATATCTTTGAGTATATAATCCTTAAGATCATGTTCATTTAGGAGCATCAGCATCCCACTCTTGTGTCTTGCTTTCTCTCGGGCTCCCTCTAGCTCTGGAATATCTTTGAGTATACGATCATTAAGATCATGTTCATTTAGGAGCATGAGCATCCCACTCTTCCAAAGTTGGAAGATGGCAAATCCTTTCCCCCCACAGAGTTTTGGGAATAGACCAACACCCTGTTTCGCTATGAAGCTCATGGAAATTCGTTCTAATCTTGGCTATATCAATTTTCTTCTTTGAACTAGTTACTATCGAGAGATATTTCTCATCTTCCAAATTATGATTAATGACCTTATAGTATCTTAGTTTTCTCTTAACCGCTAAATTTTCCTCGCACCGCAATTTCTCTTTAAACTTTTAAGGGTAATAATATTTTTGACATTATCGATATTCTGTAAAGTGTCATTTTCATCAATACCCCAATGGTCTAACCAAGTCATCGTATCTTTACACCAACTCCGCTTGAGGCATAGTTGGTATTGACTTGAACTTAAAGCAATTTTAGGAAGTCTCTTGTTTCTCATGTTATTTATCTTGTGCTTGTACATCAAGTACCTAGTCATAGCCATACTCTCGATGGGGGAAAGACCCACTTCTATGAGGAGAATATGATAAGGTGTATTGCTTTTAATTTTGAGGTTATAAGTTATAAACCGCTTTTGGATTTGCTCAATCTTTCTCCAAGATTCTCTAGAAATGTTGCACCCCCATACTTCACAATCGTATAAGATAACAGGGATGACAAGAGTTTCAAAGAGGAACTTTTTTTAATTCCACATGACCAGGTTGGTTGATTTACAATTATTTTCAAGACCAAAATAAACATCCATACTCCATTCATCATTTTCTCAATGCTATGGTTCCAATTGAATTTGTGATGAATATGAATTCCAAGATATTTGTAAGGAAACACCTTGCCATAAGAACAATATCATCAGCATAAAGGAGAATGATAACTATCCTAACTAAAATCGTGCACTGTTAGTAAACTACTAAATTCACCATTATAATATTAATAAACTACTAAATTCAAAACAAACAAAAATCATCATTACATGGAAAAAATAAACTAGCATAGATCCATCTTAAACTTGGATTGGATATCACTAAATTCAAAACAAAACAAAAAATCACCATTATAATATTAATAAACTACTAAATTCAAAACAAAAAAAATCATCATTACATGAAAAAAATAAACATAGATACATCTTAAACTTGGATCTTTTAAATGCCAGAAAGATTGAACCTAATGTTTTTATCCCGCACTTAATAGATGGATGCTAGTACATAGAAAAGACAAACCACCATGAATTATCTCTGTTTAAGAGATGAACACAACAGAACCCTTGAGGGCAATCAATAAGAATATCCACAACGGTCGGTTGCACTTGATCGAAGGTTTTATTTGCAAACCATTCTTGATATGCTATTTCAATCAAATGCAAATGCAATTTAATATTACTATTTTCAGAATCTTTAATCATTTTTAAACTTCTTTGGAATGTAAAGGAAGGAAACTTTATCAAACTTATATTTGATATCATATGTACAAGATAAAGTCCAAGCACTGTTTGCAATTCGTATAGAGGCTATTGACTTTATCAAATAAGGAACTGACCGGAACGCTAAGGAAGTGAGATGGATCTTCTAAAGAAAGAATTCAAAAGATTTGAGCAATCCATATTGAATGCAACAACTCGGTCCCACTGTATTCTCTGAGATTTGTCTGCTTATGTAGGGCCAAGATCTGGATCCACTTAGAATAAGCATTATTCAAGGGCTCATAATATAGTAGATATAATTTACCTACTACTATAATAGGTTTAGCAAGCAATGATTCATATCCACGGATCACAGCCTCAAACAAAAGTGTCATAAATGAGTTTTTGGAAAGCAATAACTTCTAACAATAACAAAGGTGAAAAACTTGCTGCAAGAGAAGAATTGGAAACAAAAGAAGTGAAATTCTTGCAAGCGCTACTTAAAAACACTATATGCAACAGGCAAATATGTCGATAAATTTTCCAGTTTCAACCATTATGATATGTTTGGTAGACAAATGCATTAATGATCATTGGTGTAATTAAGATTACAAAAGATTAAATACAAAAGGATGCCCACACTTCATTATCATAGACGCTATAGATGTAATCAGATCACAGAATGGAAAAAGTGAAAAATCTGATCTATAGCCCCCTCGTTTCCAAAAGATACATGCAAGCAACGAAATCTGCATGTGTACTTTTCTTACACAACTTCAAATCATTTAATGCAACTTTCAATCAACATTTACACATGAACTTGCTTATCAAGCAACAAACTTCATACAACGCGTATCAGTATGTATTACTTGGCATCGACATGAGCAAAAACGAGCTCCACATTGTACACATGTGTAAGAAGCAATGTAGCCACAAACACTACAGAAATGACGACGAGCTGTTGAACTGGGAGTGCCTACAGCAGCTCGCAAATATGTTGGTACATGGGCAGGTAAAGCTTCCAAATTTGCCTGCAGTAACAAATACCACTTAAAATTAGACAAATGCAACCTGCTGTTGTCCTTGAAATAAGTTTCCCCTATAAGCATTTCATATTCAGGGGTTCATTATGTATGAAATTATGAATAGACATAGGAAATATGGCTTCAACAATCACTTCAAGGAATTTGTGATTGTAAAAGATCCATGAAAGCAATCGATGTATTTTTTCCACATGTGTGCATTTGTGTGAGTGAGAGCACGAGTGAGAGAGAGAGGAACACATGATAGAAACAGAGATAGAGGTCCGGTATAGAGACTATATAATATAAAGGGAGCATATATAACTTCATACCTCTTGTAACAGCTCCAAAAAATTTCTAGGTGCCTTCTTTGTAATCTCGATAGCTTTAGCTTGCCTTGTTCTGCGCTTTGAGCTTCTTGATTGCTTTTTCTGACTAAATGCTGCAAAAGCAGTAACATTTTATCAAAACCAATCAACTGGGCAAAAATAACAATTCTATAATACCAGTTTAATTGTTTTAAGAAAAGACACAAAGAGACTTTCAAAATCAGTAGGAGAACCTACATAACTAATGCAATTTAAAAGCTAGCATCAAGGAAAGCTGAGGTAGCACATATAATCAACTTCAAACAGCAACAGTGATTAGTACCTGTCAAAATTAGAGAAGATGTCTTGGATAAATTTGTTCACCATATGATCAGAAGTATGTGAGAACTCAGTAGCCATAAAACACAGTACCCTGATTAGAAACTACTGGCAATTGTACAGATGTAAAAGAAAAGCAAAGTTATCTTTTAGAAAAGCAAACTTGGAATAAGGTACACTCCAGATTTTTAGAATCTTTCCATATTTTCTCTTGCCAATTGTTACTACCTCGGTCTTAAAATGCTAACATGAGATTTAATACCAGCACTTGATTTGACCAAGAATATTCTCGCATTCCAAACCAAACTTACCAGACTCAACTCAGTGTGATCCAAGAGAGTAAGAGATTCACATGGACTCAAGGAAAATTTGATAACTTCAAAACTTCAAAAAAATACATTAAATTTCAGGAAAATAAATATATTTTTCATGAATATGAAAGTTTACAATGTACATAAATGCAATTTTTAATAATTAATTTCAAACTACATAGATAATAAGATAAGATATCCGTGAGATGTAGAACAGCTGGTGGCGGGGTATGGTTAAGACACCCCCTAAGCGGAAAGGTCGCCGGTTCTAATCTCATGGATACCAAAAAAATCCAACCATGTTAAGGGTTGGTGCGGTCCAGGCCGGGTGCGATCCCCGGGTGATTTTGACGGCTAAGATGCCCCTGGTTCGTGGTAACTTAGCCAAAGGCAAACTTGCTAGTCAAGGAGGTTCCACCACTTTGCCAACAAAAAAAAAGATAAGATAAAATAAGATAATTTTATTAATGTCCAACTAATGACCACAAATATTAGGTCAATGGGGCAAAAAGAGTACATCTGTACTAGATACAAGTGGGAGAGCAAAAGCATCTCCTATCAGAAGTAGAGAAAGAAAGATCCAAGTATCTAGCAGAAAGGGAGAGATACAAGGTACATGAGAAATGCATAGAACAAAAACCTAAACCAATACAAAGCACAAGAGAGAGATGGAATCAAAGCATGCTAGAGGTAGATGCAAAAGCCAAATGCACAGGCAAAGAATTAAGCTCCTCAACCATGTCATTTGTCATTGTGGAGGGTTTGACGCATGATATGATGATGTCATCAAGAGGATGTTTGGGGATAGGGTGGCATGGCTACAAGATCCTAGAAGGAGCACTAGCGCACGAGTTTTCCATCCAACAACCAGAGAATCCATCTCTCTTAACATCCGAGGTCATGGGGAAGAAAATCCAGGAGTGGTTGCTCCACCAAAATCTTGAGAGTAGTCTTCTATGCGGGGGAGCCCGACTTTACGATCTCCTAGAGCTGGTCCATCTATTGAACTGGTGGTGTCTATCCTAAGGTCTGGGACGACATCTCCTCAAAGCTCTCAAGAAGGTCTACCCATTGTTTGTTGCATTGAACTAACGAGATAGATGAGAAGAAAGAGGTGAACCTCCCAATGGTCTCCAACTTGGCAACCCAAGAGAAAAGATACCAAAGTGTTCCAAAAAGTTTCAACTCTCTAAGGAAATCTTATCATGCATAAGCCAAATCTGAAAACACTTATTTGCAGCTGTAAATACAGCAGAAAAACAGCCCTTATCTTATTCAATTACAATGTTGAATCACTTTAAATAATTACCCTTTACTTATGTCTTCTGTTATAAACATCGCCGATATATTGGCGACATTGCGATATATCACGATGCTAAACCCCAACCAATATATCAACAACATTACTATATATCGCGATGCTAAACCCCAGCTGATATATCAACCAATACTTTAGGCGATTTTTCCCCAATTTTTTGCCGATTTTATCGCGATTTTTTGAATATATCGCCAGTCGATGGGGATGTATCAGCCGACCCACGAATTGACTAGAAAAGCAAATTTTTGCCCTCTTTTTGCTTATTTTCTGTGTTTGGGAAAAAAATTCAGCCCTTCCCATAAAAAAATATTGCCTTGTTCAGTAGTAATTGGTAATATTAAATTCTTGAAGTAATTGAAAGATAAGGAGACTAACACTTTTGGATAGAAAATGAAAGATAAGGAGAATGTCACTTTTACTTAAATTTTTAACATTACCATTAATTGTTTCAGGATGTTTGAGAGTGGTTCCAACCTCATCGGACTTCATATGCAAAAAGTAGAATTTTAGATACCATTCAGAGTTCAATAGACTTAATAGTTTTCAGGATTTCAATATTCCAAAGTTTCCACCGAATTCTATCATGTATGAAGGTATGGGATTGGCATTTAATCAAGCACATCAACCCCTCTATGTACCATGATTTTGGCGGTATTGATTGTTGAACTCTGTCATGACATTAATAAAAATGTACTCTTCACTCAAGCAAAATCACTTATTAAGCATGGGAAGTTTTTTCTACCTTATTTTAATGATTGAATTAGGAAGTTTCATCAAAATTGTAAGGTGTTGAGTCATTCACTAATGTCCTCGGAGGATCAACATTGAGATTCGACGTAGAGGCAAGGGCTGGAGCCTAGAGGAGGGAGGCATAGGGCGCTATTGATGAATAGGGTCCCAATATAGGCAATGATTTGCCAACATGTATGATTTATGATGTATGTTTCACATTCATTTTTTTAAATGTCCATGCTCATTTGTTAATTTAAAATATACATATACATACATAGCGATTCCACTCTGACCCCCACAACCACCAGGGCCTTCTCGCTCTAGAGGCAGAGCCATTTCCAAAGTGATTAGCTTTGCTCGTAAAAGGGGTAGAGGGAATCAATAGTTTATTTACTTGATTTCATTGTATATGAGATACATTGATTGTATTTTTCGGTGATTCACGAGTTGGGGACTAGGGATTCAGGACAGTGTGATGTATCACTAGACATATTATACATCTTACATATTGGTTTTCTTTCCATATTCATGTGGCAATGTGTTTATTTGATGTTCTTGTTGCTTTAGATGTTTAAAAAATTGAAAAAAATGAATCTTTTTGTATTTTTCAAGTTTGTAGATATATTTTCGATGTTTGCCAACATTTTCCCCGATAAATACGATACGTTGTTTCTGGACCCTCGGCGATATTTCTTTTTTGTTTGTTTGCTCAAAACTCCCTCACTTGGCGAGAGTGGCCTTTGGTCTGAGAAACCATGACCCAAGCACATTTATTCTGTCAAAATCACCCAGGGATCGCACCCGGCCTAGACCACACCAACTGTCAACTTGGCTGGATTTTGAGGTGTCTCCTCCCAACTAGTTCACCCCTAAGGGGAATTGAACCTAGGTCGCCTTGGTGACGAGACCCACACCTTAATTGAATGAGCTAGTGGGAATTGACACCCTCGGCGATATATTCATCGACACGATATTTGTAACTTTGCTTATGTCAAATTAACAAGACATTGCTAGAAATTACAAACCATGAAGAATATATATGGCTGAAAATAAAATCTGCAATTTACACAAGTATTGGATAGCTGAAAACTTCAATAATATGCATAAGATTAAATTTGTGTACATACCAAAGAATTATCACAAGGCTAGTATAATCCACTCACTCTCAAAAACTATGGCTAGGGAAAACCAAGAAAACCCTAGGTCAACTAAGGAGATCCAACACGCATGAAACACTCAAGCACATCCTCCAAAGAAAGACGTCTTGTTTTCTTCTTTTCTTCTCCAAGTACAACCTAGGGTTTCATATCAAAACCCTAATCTCCAAGGGATGAAACCCTAACGCTAGTCCTCAAGATGCTCCAAGAAGATCAAGAAACCATAACGACTCTACGAGAGAGAGAGAGAAAGTACATAAGAAGATCCAAGAGAGAGAGGAACACTAATGTGATCTCCTCTTGATCACATCTCTACATAAGAACAAGAATAATGAGTGAGTGAAGGACTCTCTCCCTCTATATATGTGGACCAATGCCCTTAAAAGCAACCTACAATAATCACATGTAGGTAGACACAAGTGGAGTGCTACATTCCAAGCACATACATGTCAAGCTCCAAGGTGATGTCGTACACAATAAAGGCTTCAAGGTGGTGTATCTACACAAGATGTGTCCACACTTCTACATCACAAGCCCATACGAACTCCATCGCTCCTCCTAAGCCATATACTCCACTAGGTCCACTCCCATTGTATGAACATTGTCACAACCTAGGCATCCCCAAGCCAATGACAAGCCTCCAATCAAGAATTCAACACTCCAATGTTGTGTAAGGCCTGATGCACTCCTCCATGATCCACAACTCTCCTCCACCGAAGTAGGGCATTCTTTAAGCACGTAAACATCTCCATGTAACAATCATGAAGGACATCACCGAATCTATCAAGAGAACTCCAATTCCTTAGGGAAGAATGTCAAGCAATTACCCAATTGAAGTTAAGCAACCACTGAGTAAGCTAACTCACAATTGCAAATCCATCATGGACCATCTCCCATGTGCAAATCCATCTCAAACCATATAGGGGTTGATCATACACCATGTGCCCCAAATCTCATGAAGCACCCCCAAACATGGTGGAAAAACTTTCGTAGTACCTCGAAAGCTAACACTAAGTCTTTACGAGAAAAGTGTTTTCACCAACACCTATCAACTCCCTTTGCAACTCTACCAAATCTACCACTTTCATATTTCTACCTGCTACAATCCTAAGATCAACCATTGTCTCTTGTAAAAAATATGTCAACCATGCTATCACAACATCTCGATCATCCAAAGAATACTAACCACCAATGAATATGAAGGAACATAACCCTAGATCATAAGCAACACATCAAACTCCATCATCCCTCAAGTCAGCATCTTGTGCCAAAATCATCAGAAACCACATTATGAGTTGTCAAGGACATCCTATAAAGATAATCACATCTCCATACATGACCAAGACAACTAGATAACATCTATGAAAGTCAAAAGAATAGAAATTTGCACAAGTCAACTTATTGATCCCGAAATACAAAGATCTTGGTATAGGTAACAATCCATGTAAGTCTATCAACAACCTACGAACTTGAGAATCCTTCTCATGCACCTCAAAACATCCAGCAACTAAAACAATCTGAACTAGATACCTCCCTCATCCCTAAAGAAAAAGTAACATCATGGTCAAGTTCCTTTATCTAAGAGAATCCATAACAATACTCTCATTTGTTGCAATCCTAAAACCAGTCTCAACATCATCCTCCATCAAGCTATCACATCTCTCCTCTAGACACCTAGAAGGTTCGCGGATGGAAGAAACCAATGTAGTATGACTAGCATATCTCCTAGGAGGTATACCCTTCTTCATTGAAGATCTAGGCACTCTTATATGCTTGAGCCTCCTCAAAACTAGAAGGTTAATCTCACCTATCAATGGAAGGTACACACCACTAGATCAACAAGCAATCTATACAAACCACCCTCTCTCATTCCTCTAGCCAAAGTCCTCAAACTAGCTAGACTACAATCAGTAATGGTGCAGTGCTAACCCTCAAATGCAACTCTCCACTAAACATTTGTCATAACAGAAACTAAAAAAAGATTCTTCTTCAAACCAGGAAAAAATAGAATATCACTCAACTCAAGAACATCAATTGAATCATTTGAAAAGAAATAGAGCCACTTCCTCTCACAGGATAAGTGGCATCATCACCAAGCTCCATAGTCATGCCTCCCTCTTGCTCTTGAATCATGTTTAATAAGACCTGTTACAGCTTGATTTAGTACTTGAGTGGAAAAATCCCAATCTACTAGTGCTATCATAAGCAACTTCGAAAAGAAGCGCCGTTGCCACCATAGTGCTAATTTTCCACTTTTAGGCCAGCTCTCAAAGGCCAAGGGAGGCTTCCCTACAGGTTAGATTGAATTTGATTTGAAGAAAGATAAAGGAATTGAAGTCAACTTGATTATGATGTGTGTTATGTTATTTAGTTGATTTCCCAAATAAGCATTTAACCATTCAAGATTACGATATTCAATAAATCAAACACTTAGCAATTCCTCAAGAGCATGAAATAACATGAACCATGAACATTAACCATAAGGCATTAGAGGCCATCAACATCATACATTCATTGATCCATGAGGAAAAACAAACTCATGAGAAAGATAAAGTTCCAAAAATTGTTTGTCACTTAATTAATGATTATGTGATTTATGAATTGTGATTAATTCTCCACCAAATGAAGACTTCCAGAAATATCACAAGAATTACTTAGCCAATGTAAAATAAACAATTCAACCACCACCGACCAAGTAAACTTCAAAAGCTCATGTTGTGTTGCATCACTAATTATAACAGCGGATTGCAGAAATTTCTCGAATTTGGAATTATGTCCACTTAGTCAATCCCAAGAGTGATTAAAATGAAATGGATATTTAGCCAAGCACAAGTTATTCTAGAATTTATTAGTTCATTGTTTAGTCAATGTATCAAGAGCATATGCATTGTTAATTCAACATTAACCAAACATGGAACACTAGTTTATCTTGTTGTTCACAGATTACTTAATAAAACAGAAAACCCAGAAAATTTCTAGCACTTCAAAATTGCACTTATGTCAACAATTTAGTGTGTTTGAGAGGTTAGAATGGATTATTAACTAGTATGTAAATTCCATAATTAATTTTTAGCTGTCCTAAAGCATTTCCAGCTCACAAAACAACAAGAAAAACTAGAAATTTTCAGATTTGTACCAAGAAATTAATTGCAGAAATTTTCTGGCCCATAAATCTGAAAATGTGTTAGATATGGCCCTAAAATGATGTCCAAAATTATTTTATTTGCTGTTACAATTTGCAGAAGTTAAAAATTAGAAATTTTAGCCATGAAAACACTATTGAAAAATAGCAGGAATGTTGAGAAATAATGACCAGAAATTTCCAGCAGTCTAATCTAGCACAAAACTTTTAAAAATAGATAAACAATGATACATTTTAGGGCTGAATTTTTAGGAAATAAAATGCAAAAAGTTAGACTAGGAACAGAAAATGAAACTAAGTTACTTTAACCCAAAGAAATTTGCTAAAACTAATCTAAAATTTTCAGAATAGATTTCTGGATTTTTTGAGGTTAAATCTACCCTAGAAACTGTTAGAAATAGTGGTATCTCGGGATGTCCTCCATGATTCAGATGCCTTGCATAGAGGTACATCAGCAATATAGGCATCAGGATGGAGTAGAGGGTGACATGCACTCTACTCAGGGGCATGAATCCAACAGTGGATGCATGCGGACCTTCCGGAGTGTTTTGCCTCATGCATGCATGTTTTGCATGTACAACTGTTAATTAAAAATGCATGCGAAAGTGACTTTTGCATGCACTGATATTAGGTTTTTGGTAAACCTAATTGATCAGTGAGATGATATAAGGAGGTAGGTCACCGGTAAAGGTTACTCAGCGGACTTGTCAGAGAAGGATCAGTCAAAGTCAGGAGGGCGCATAGTGCATGCAGAGGGCGACTTTCTGAGAGAGGGAGGAGCTTCTGCAGTAGTGAGAGTGGGGGGATCTGAGTTGGATCGGACCTCATTTGATCAGAGGCACTTGGCTGCCAGATACTGGGAGCTGAGAGAGCTTAACAGTGAGGTTACTATACTGTTCAGAGAGAGGAGGACTTGCAGTTGCATGGGGGCGCACTTCCAGAGCAGAGGAGGACATTGCACACTCATATTGAGGCCAGAGCAGTTGAGATCAGCAGAATAGGTATTCTTCATTGTGTGAAGAAGATCTGTGACAATTAGAGCTGAGATCGGCTGAGATTTGAGCTGGGATGAGTTTCCGACATTTGGAGAGGGGGCCGCACTTCTGCATGCAGAGTTGCAGGGGCGCATTATACTTAGAGCAGAGCAGGCTACCATTCCAGACAGAGCAGATCAGGGCAATGGAGTATAGGGGGAGATAGTACATCCTGAGATGGGCAGAGTCAGATCTTCAAAAGGTTCAGATCCAAACTGACAGCATTCATTCATGTACTCAATTCGAGATTTATCCACATCCAATAGTGAATTTATGACAGCAGTAGATATTCAATAAATATACTCATTCACCATCCAATGACAAACAAGAGGGTAAGTACTGTAATGACAGCAGTAGACAGTGCTTTTATGGCAGTATTTATAGCAGCATTTATCAAGTCAATGAAGAGGTGTTTGAACAATGATTTCATGCACAGCAGTAGATATTCAATAAATATACTCATTCACCATCCAATGACAAACAAGAGGGTAAGTACTGTAATGACAGCAGTAGAGTCTAGACGGTCCTTTTATGGCAGTATTTATAGCAGCATTTATCAAGTCAATGAAGAGGTGTTTGAACAATGATTTCATGCACTTAGTATCAAATAACTTCAACTTAAAGTACTCTTCTAGCAGTATAAACAATGTGTCCAAGTCTGATATATGTATTCGGAGTATGCAAACATAGTTGAAATTAGTCCTTAGTGTAAGCAATTAATATATGTTTCAGGCCTTATTTTACCTCTTTTCAACAGCAGTGAACATTAACCTTTGACTAACATTTAAGTATTGTTGTGTTGATGTTGTAGCAGGTGTCGAGGGCAGCCAAAAGTGGCAGTCTGCAATTTATTGCAGACTTAAAGTAGGTTAAAGGAAGGATGGTAGGAGGTTGTTACAGCCTACAATAGCTACCCAAAAAGGGGGGGCCAAAGCTTAGGCAGGCCCTAACGAGGAGGACCGAGCCCTAATGGGAGGAGATCTAGGGTCTTCTAGGAAGAAAAGGGGCAGCCGAGGGTATGAGGGATAGGAAGAGAGGCAGGCGAGGGTGAAAGAAGGTGGGGCGAGGACCTATGAAGGGAGAACGAGTCCTAAAAGGAGAGGCTAAGGGTGTGAAAGGATAAGAAAAGGGAGGCCGAGGAAGAAAGGAGGGAGAAGGGAGGCCGTGGAAGGGAAGAAGGAAAAGGCTTAGGGTTTTAGGGTTAGATTTTAGGACTGTTTTAGGGTATTTTTAGGGTTTTGTATTTTTAGGATTTTTGGAATAACAGAAATAAAATTCAAACCTAACTAAAAACCTAATTTACCATGAAAATTAATATTTACACATACCGACAAGAGTAATTAGGAAAGAGTGATAAATTAGGGTTTTCATGGATGATACCCTTAAACCCTAGCCCTAGAGGAAGGTGACCAGCCTTCCTTTTGGAGTAATTTCTCCCTGTCTACTAAATTAGGGCTTCTTATAACAACCTCTAGGGTTCATTGTAAGAGCCTAACCTAGGGCAAAATTGGAGATCCAAGGCTAAACTTGGGAAAACCTCCTCAAGGGACCGTTTTCCACCATGCAAAAAGGATAGAAGGTAGATAAAGGCCCTATTAAGAGAAAATGTAGCCCTAAGGCAACCATTCAATCATTCAATAAGCAAGAAATTCACCTACCTTTCACCAAGCAAGGCTAAAAGGACTAGACTTACATGAGCATGTGTTCTTCCAACAATTCTAGCTTCCACCAAGCATGAGCAAACCGAAGATAACATCCAACTTCATCCACAAGATCAAGGAGAGCTTACTCAAGAGGTGCGCATCACTCCAAAAAGAGTTATCTATGGTAAAAAAGTAACATATTTGAGTTTTATCCCATGAGTTATGATTTACAAATGAAGTGAGGAGTTGTATTTATAGTGTTCTCAACTCAC
This sequence comes from Larix kaempferi, assembly GCA_027924585.1. NCBI lineage: Eukaryota > Viridiplantae > Streptophyta > Pinopsida > Pinales > Pinaceae > Larix > Larix kaempferi. The sequence goes on along the minus strand of BSBM01000458.1, from coordinate 21,334,860 downwards.
TTTTACAAAATAACTAGCCCAACAGACCAAATAAATGGCATGTAAAAATATAACATGAAATAATATAAAATAATCTAAAGATGGCCTATAGTAGGCTTAAAGTAGGCTACCTGGAATATTTTCTCCTTGGGTGCCTAAAAATTGCTAAAAATGACTAAAATTGAGCAGAAAGCTTCACTCCAAAAGGTGGAGTGAATAGGGGGGGATCGCCATGCCCCATCTAACTCCAATAATGTTGAAAATCCCTCAATGTCCCCCTTCAATAAGCCTGTGGGCCTGGTGACCAAAGGTGACATCAAGAAGGAAACTAGACCAAGGAAGGAGGGAGATCTACTGGAAAGGGACCGGGATGAGTGCAAAAGGTGACCGGAAGGGGAGGCAAGAGCCTTAGAGCTGGAAAACTATCACCGGTGTAGAAACAAGCAGGGGGTCATGTGACCCAGTGACCCACCCCTAGGAGCCCCGAACACTAATCTCAGGGCTACAAGCCCTAGAATGAGGCAGTCAGTAATGCCACTAAGCCATAGTACTCCTAAAGGAAGGACCAAAGGGTCTGACCATAACCACCTCTCAGAAAGAACTAGTAACACCCCATCATGGTCCTGAAAAAAAAAGAACGGCCCCTCTCCTTGGGAAGACATCTGCAGGTGCGCTAGTACTGGTACCACGTAACACTGGCTCCAACTGCGGGACAAGTGCTCTTCTCGGGAGTGCTTGAGAACCTATGAATCTTTTGGGTACCTGTAGACTTACACACACATCAAATATCCAAGGGCATCAAAAGCATCATGAGGAAGACACTTCCGTCATGCCTTGCTCAGTATAAGGAAATGCAAATAACTAATCATGAAGAACAACAAATGCAATGCAAGGGTAACGGGCTGTGGGAGCTTGCAAGCACAGCAATGACCAAGCCGACAAATCCTAAGGACCTGGCAAATCAAAATTTAAAGGATGTGAAGGCCAGGAGTATTATGTAGGATGCTCTGACAAGTTTATATCGAAGTAATAATCAAAATAGGAAGATGGTGCTAAAAAAGGAGCTCAAAAGCACCAAGACGTCCAAGACTGATTGATGTTGTAGCTTCTTATCTAACCAGGATCACACAGATTCATGGTAAGTTGGCAACAGTTGGGGAGACAATGGCAAATCCAAAGTTGGTGAGGATCGCCCTGAATGGCTTCACTAAGCCATGGGCACCCTCTTCAAACGGATATTTGCGCGGGAGAAACTTCCTGAAAGAGAGAGGTTATGGGATGACTACATCCAAGAGGAGATTCAGGAGTCTCTATCTGGAGGCCAACAGGAGGATGATGAGAAGAATGTTGCTCTTTCCAGTCAGGAAAAGAGAAGCAGGAACAGTACAGGTAGAGAGTCAACTACACAGGGGGTGAAGAAGAAGAAGGACATGAGCAAAGTCAACTGCTTTGCATATGCTTCACAGTGTCCAGAGTGGAAGAAAGAGAAGAGCAAGTCTCAACAGGTAATAGCAACTACAAAAGCTCAGGTTAATGAGTTTGCTGAGAAGTTCAAGAAAGAGTTCTGATTAGTCTCTTGTATTTTTGGCACAGTTTTCAACAGTGCCTGGTTCGTGGATAGTTGGGATTCTCGTCACATGGTCGAAACACGTAAGTTGTTCACCAAGTTGTTGGGGACAAACCCAGATTTGCATGTGGAGCTTGGCACTCATGCCAAGTGTGTTGTAAAGGGAGTTGGAATAGTAAGGTTTCAGCTAGAGTCAGGAGGATCTTTGGAGGTGACATACGTGTTGTATGTACCAAAACTCAAGATGAACTTGGCCTCAGTATCGGCATTGGGGGACAGGGAATATACCATCAATTTTGAGAGGGGACGGTTCTCATTCAACTGATGGGATTTGGCATAGACTCAGCACCAGTTCTTAGTGTTAGAGAGGGAAAAGTTTATAGGTTACAGGGCAAGCCTGTAGTTGGATCAAGGGGGATCTCGGATCATGGATCGATGTCAGTGACAGAGGTCAAGGAGCAGAAGACTTCGAAGGGTGAGCAGAGTTCACAGACTTCCAGTATGGGGAGTAAACCTTCAAAGGGGAAGAGGGAATTGGCCCCTTCCAGTTCTACCAGGAGACCTAGTTGGTATGAGATGGCATTGATGGATGATCAGGAGCAGGAGACAACTCCTAGCAGCACATTCAAGGAGAGACAGCCTTTAATGAAGTTTTCAAACTTCTTGGCACTGATGTCTTTCAGTAAACAGGGAGCATGGTGTCTTTTCTTGTTGGTCTTCTTCTTGTTGGAGCCACTTCTATTTCTGGGACAATCTCTAGAGTAGTGTCCCTTCTCATCACATGTATAGCATCTAATGTTAGATAGATCTTTTCTGGATCTTCTAAAGTTCTCCGTCTGAGTTTGGCGGTGGTGTTTCTCTTTCTTACTATGATGATGGTTCTCCCTCTTGTTGTTATTCCTCCTGGAGTGTGTTGTGAGAGCTTGATCACCATTTGGTCCCATCTTCTCTTCTCGAGCTACAAGCCGAGCTTCTTCTTGTGAGTATTCCTCCCACAGCTTACTGAATGTGATTAACTTCCTTCTAGCACAAATCCCTTGAATGAAAGAGTCCCATGATCTAGGGAGACTATTAAAGGTGGTCATCACAATTTCTCCGTTTTCTACATCTTCTCCCACAGCTTCAAGTTGCTCCTTGATTTGAGAGACCCTTGTAAAATAGGACTGCATGGTCTCTGCATTTTGTATCTTCACATTCTTCAATTGGTTTCACAAGGTCATCTTCCGATTTATATTCTTTCCTTCAAATAGCTTGGTCAACGAATCAAACATCTCTTTAGGTGTCTTTAAGGATGACACATGTGGGATGAGGTGATCCTTAATAGAATCAACAATGATCCTCTTGGCCTTAACCAAGCTCTTCTTGTGTAAGGCTTTAGCCTCATCTCTCTCTGGAACTGGAACTTCTTCATTCACATATGTGTCCAATTCATTCTCTTCAAGGATTAGTGTGATCCTATACTTCCATGCTCGAAAGTTATCGGCCCCTTCAAGCTTATCCTCAAGCTTGGTGTGGTGAGACATCTTTAATGAGAAACTCAAATGGAAATACAAAAGATTTGGATCTTACCAATTTGAGATGGTTGGGCTGGATCTGGAGGTAGTTGGCCTAGTGTTTGTCAGAGAAACCTTAATTTTTGAAAGTTGGAATTTGGAACTTCTGATTGGACAGATAGATGTGCCTCCTCAAGGTGAGTTGTCCAACGTACTCACTTCCCTAAATTTGTGAACAAAAACCCAAAATATCCGATGCCCTAGTTTTCCTCTTGCGGTAGTGACGAGCCAAAAAATGAAAATTCTTGGAATTGAATTCTGTTTTCACAAGAAGATGCACCTGGATGAGGCGAGTATGTTGGTACACTTGGTTTCTGAAGATTCCAAAAATTCACCCTTGAAAATTGACTTGCAAATTTCGGATATGCAGTTTCTGGCTTTTTCTGGTTTTTCTGGTCCAAATTCAAACTAGGGTTTGACTTTCCCGGAGTTTCACCCACTCAAAAACCTCGATCTTGGTCTCTAAATTTCGATTTTGAGGCGGAGCACTTCCCTATGCTGATTGTACTCCAAAATTTCACTTCTGTGAAAAGCCCTACTTTTCGGCAATAGTGATGGGCCAAAAAATGAAAATGCTCAGAATCAATTTCTGCTTCGACAGGAAGATGCGCCTTCTGAAGGCGAGTTATCCTATGCCTCTTTTCTTGATGATCTGTGGAAAGAAATCCAAAAATTAAGAAGCCCTAGCTTCCGCAGCTGCACAATGTCTTCTTCTCAGGTTAGCTCTGATACAATTATAGTTCTTTTTCAATTTTAATCTAGGATCTTACTGAGAGAATAACAAGCACAACATAAACACAATAGAGACAAGAGACACAAAGATTTTCCTCAGGGAAACCATAAAGGAGAAAACCCCGCAACTTCCTCAGAGATAGAATGATCACCAAAATAGTGCCACAAGAATAAACCCCAAAAATAGAGATGGTCTTCAGCAACTTCTCTCTTCTCATCTAGTGCGAACTTGTCCTCCTTCTCACTAGTGCGAACTTGTGTGAGTGAGTGAGTGTCTAAATGAGAGAACCTAGCTCTCTATTTATACACTCACCTCCACTTTAACTTAACCACTTAACAGGTCGGCCCCTAACTAAACATGACTGGGTTGACTCCTCTGGGGGACTTAAAAACCCCTTTACAAATTGACTCTGGGGGAACTAATGCCCCGACTTACAAGGGAGGATTTACCTCAATGACTTTACATGACCAAAGTAATAATAACATCCCCGACCGGAGGAATAAACATCTTCATCGGAGGTACAAATAAAATACATTAATAATTACAATATAAAATACAAGTGAATATCTTCTGCAGTTACAATAACATTAACAGTTACAGGTGGCTCTCAAAGAAGTACCTTCCTCGCTAAGAGGGAGTGTTGATTTTTGTAGCATCGGACATGTACTTCCAAGGAGGCCGTACAACAATTAATGTTGTCCGTACCAACACAGAAATCGAGGAGTTGCACAGTTTTCGAGGCTAAAGATTGGCACAGATTTCGAGAATGAAAAGTACAGCAATTAATGTTGTTTGTACAGTCCGTACAGGGGCAGAATTCAGGCACAGAATTCGAGGAATAGTTCTGCACAGAAATGGAGGCCGCACGTGTGAGGTCATACAAAAGCAGTCTGTTGGGCACAGATTTCGTGGAAAAGTACAGTCCGTATAGCAGGCTGTACTGGGACAGTTTGGCACTAATTTCGAGATGAAATTTGGTTGAGATAAGTACTGCTGTAATTTTTATTTGCCTCTAAAAAATAAAAATTCTCTCTCTCAATTAGGTTTTCCCTTTGGGGTTTTATCCTGGACCAATTTGGTCAAAAATACAGTGTCTAAATCTTATGTGATTGGCTGATTTAAATTTCTGAGTATGAGTTTATTGGCTGAAAGTTAAAAATTTCTGAGTTGTTTGAATTTGAAAAAGAATCTCACATGTTTCAGTTTAGTCATTTTTATGTTAAAAATGTGCATATTGGGGTTTGGGCATTAAACCATGCAGAGAAGCTATCAAGCTTGAAACCGGGTTGGGATTACAAAAACTTTCATGTGTAAAATACCCTACTATTTTTTGGACCCATTGTGCTACCCACTGCATAGATTTGATTTTGGAGGACAAAGGGAAACTGGAGTGGGTGCAAGATATTGTTCATGAGTGCAAACAAATAGCCAAGTACATTTATAACCATGCTTGGATGTTAAACCTTATGAGAGAGTTCACAGAGGGTGAGCTAAGTCGCCCCGGTATCACATGCTTTGCCACAAAATTTCTCTCCCTCCAATCCTTCTTAATGAGTACCAAGCATTAAGATGGATGTTTTGTAGCCAGCAATAGCTATATAGAAAAGATAGCACAAAACCAAATGCAATGGCTACGAAAGTGTCAATCTTTAAAGACAATTTATGGGAAAAAGTCACTAAGGTTGTCAACATGACAAAACCACTTATGAAAGTGTTGAGGATCATGGATGGTGAAAAACCACCAATGGGATACATTTTTGAGGGCATGTATACGGCCAAAGAGGCCATCAAGACTTTCTATAAGGGGGATTCATCTAAATATTTTCCTATGTGGAATATTATTGATTCCAGGTGGAACAAACAACTACATTCACCATTGCATGCAGCAAGAGCATATCTCAATCACAGTATATTTTATGAGGGGTCTAAAATTCCAAAAGATCCCAATGTGATGAGAGGTGTGATGATATCATTGAGAACATGTATCCCAATCTAGACATTCAAGACCAAATCAATATGCAGCGAGATATGTACAACGAATCATCTAGCATGTTTGGATTTAGCTCAACCCAACATCTCAAGTGTTATTTTTTCATACAATTATAGCAAGTATAATTTAATTGCAAATAAACAAAAGGATCACTAGAAGAATAACCAAGCATAGAAACAATGAACACAAGAATTTTATCCTAGGAAACCCAATAGGGAGAAAACCTAGCAACCTTCGTATAGTGATGATCAATCCCGAGAACAAAGTACAAAGATAAGAGAGAAAATAGAAAATTTCTTCGAGTGAAAAACCCCAAAATCACTTCTCCTTGCTGTAGAGATGTGAACTTCTCTCTCACTAGTGCGAACTTGCTTGTGTTGAATGAGTGACCAAATGAAGCACCTAACCTCCCTATTTATACACTTGCAAAACTGACTTTTTCCTAACTGGGCCGACTTGTCTTGGGGAAAGATAAATTTAATATTTAATAATTATTTTCTTTGTGTATATTTACCCCAAAGTTTACATTGATTCTTTCAAGGGTTTACATGATCAAATACATTAATATTTTCTCCCGTAGGAGGTACAATAACAATATAATAAAATACAATAAGAATAACTTCCAAAGTTGCACTATTTCCAACACTCCCTCTCAACAAGGAAAGTATTCTTAGGACATGGTCATCATCAACATCACGATCATCTGGATCTCATCTCTACATCACATCTGTCTCGATCATCTCTATACATACTGAAGGTTGTCAACACAGTCTCAATCCTTCAAGAGGTGTTATCATGCATCTGCTCCACAAAGTCCATCGGTGGATCCATCATCAGCACAACAACTCTACGCAGTACATCAGAGAGTTCAACAAGAATCGTCTCATCCCAGTCCATCGAGAATTAACACAATGTGCATTTGCTCAGCCCAGTCCTTCGGGGAACATGCGCCAACTCAACCAGTCCTTCGGTGAGTACCAGTGTGCGCTAGTGTGCGCCAGCCTCTCCATCCCATCTCAGGATGTCTGAGAGATCTCCTCACTCTTTTCAGAGTGATCTGGAGAATGCACTAAATCTCTCCATCATGTCCCATGATGTCCAAGAGATCTCCCCACTCTACTGAGTGTCCGGGAGTGTGCGTTGGCCTCTCCATCCTATCAGGATGTCCGAGAATCTTCTCACTCTATCCCAGAGTGATCCGAAGAATGCAGTGGCCTCTCCATCCAACCTGGATGTCCGAGAGATTTCCCATAAGCTTCACACGACCTTCTACTACTTGTTTGTCTCTACTACCAATGGGATCCTCCCATGCCTGGCTGAGAACCTGGACGAGCAGAGGTACCTGTGTAGAAGCAAGGTAAATGTATGTCTCTGTATCATCTTTCCCTCTCAAGGAGGGACACATTCTCTTCCACTCCAAGTCTTCCACAAAAGTATTCAAACTTTATCCTGGGAGGAGGCTTGGTAAGAACATCTGTAGTCTTGTCATCTGTCGAAACATATTGTAACTCGACTGCACCTTTCTGCACCATATCACGGATGTAGTAATACCGAATCTCTATATGCTTCGACTTGTCGTGGAATACGGGATTCACTAACATCTGCACACAGCTATGGTTATCACAGTGAATCACAGTTGGCCTTGGAATCTAGCCAAACAGTCCCGCAAGGAGTTTGCGAAGCCACACAGCTTCCCGAGTTGATGTACTAGTAGCCATGTACTCGGCCTCTGCAGTACTAAGAGCTCTGAGGTCTGCTACCTGCTGCACCAGGAAATCACTGCAAAACCCAAGCTGAAGCAGCACCCGGAGGTACTCTTCCTATCTGCAGCACATCTGGCCTAATCTGAGTCTGAAAATACCTGCAATCTCAAGTCACATTCTGAAGCGTATCTCAGGCCATATCCCACAGTGCCATGCAAGTACCTCAGCACATGTTTTGCAGCAACCTAGTGAATCTGTCTCTGCTCACACAAGAACTGGTTGAGACCATTCACAGTAAAACATATATATGGTCTGGTGTTCGTCAGATACATCAAGGATCCAATCAGCTGGTGATACATAGTGGGATCAATCAAATATGAATCTGAAGCAGAGTCCCTCAGCTTCTTCAGATTTGCATCCATCGGAGTGGCCATGGACTTGCGATCCAACATTCTAAATCTCTTCAGAATATCAATGGTGTATTTTCCTTGACTCATGAAAATCTCCTTCTGCCTCTGCCGTACTTCTAATCCCAAGAAGTAATGCATCAATCTGAGATCTTTCATTTCAAACTCAAAGGCAAGCTTCTTCTTACACCATACAATACGTTTCTCATTCCCAGAGAGAAACAGATCATCAATGTAGAGTACCAAAATCAGTGGCTCATCATCCACAACCTTGTAGTAAAGGTTGGGGACTGCCTCACTCTTGGTGAATCCCAATCCCACCAAGTATCCGTCTATTCGTCCATACCAAGCACGGTGCTTGCTTGAGTCCATATAGGGCCTTTTTCAGCCTGCATACATGGGACTCCTTTCCATGGGCAACAAACCCTTCCGGTTGTCCAATATACACTTCTTCCTCAATAACACCATTGAGGAAGGCGGTCTTCACATCGATCTGATGCAGCTTCCATCCCATATCCAAAGCAATAGCAATAATCGTCATAATGGAAGTATATCAAGCCACAGGAGCAAATGTCTCATCATAATTGATTCCCTCTTTCTGAGAGAATCCTCTGGAAACAAATCTAGCCTTGTGTTTTCCAACACTGCCATCTGCTCCATGCTTGATTTTGTAAAGCCATTTGGAAGTTACTACCGACTTCCCCTCAGGTCTTGGTACAACCTCCCATACATCATTTTTCATGATGGATTGGTATTCTTCCATCATGGCATCCTTCCAAATTTGGTGTTTGGAGGCCTCTTCATAGGAGGTGGGTTCTAAGTCAATGATGTGACTCATCAATGCTACATAACTCGAGAACCTCTGAGGTCTCTTGCTTTCTCGGAAAGTACCATGTGGAGCTTCATGCCCCTATGCATCTTGCAATGTCTGTCTAGGCCTCTTCCGGCGTACTACAATATTTGTGGGAGCATCAACCGGCTCAACTGGATCAATGGGGTCGATCATTTCATCCTTCTTTGCTAACTCCCTCTGAACTACTAGAGGGGGAGATGATCTCATCTCCTTTGGTTCTAGCATTTCCTCATAATCGATCTCCATATGAGATCCTCTACCTTTTCTGATAGCTATCTCTTCTTCAAATGACACATCCCTGCTGACTTCAATTTGTCTTGATCCTGGGAAGTAAATTCTGTAAGCCTTTGAAGACTCACTGTGTCCCACGAAAGTTCCCTTCTTGCCTAAAGGTTCTAACTTCGTCCTCTTCTCCTTGGGCACATGAATGTAGATTGGACAGCCAAAGATACGAAGGTGGCCCACTTCTGCATTCACTACTGTGAAAGTTTCTTCCGGAGTCATGTTCTTCAAGATTTTATGAGGGCATTTGTTTTGTACATATACAGTTGTTCTAGATGCTTCTGCCCACAAGAACATCGGTAGACTCTAGTCATGTATCATGGCTTTGGCTGCCTCCACAATTGTTCTATTCTTTCTTTCCGCAACCCCATTTTGTTGAGGGTTGTAAGGAACTGTGAGCTCCCTCTTAATTCATGCTTCCTTGCAAAAATTATTGAAATTTGTATAGGTATATTCTCCACCATTATCTGATCTCAAGATCTTTATTCTCTTTCCCGATAGATTCTCGACTTGTGCTTTGAATTCTTTGAATTTCTGAGTACTTCCTTGGATTCCTTGGTCTTGAGAAAGTATATCCAAGTCTTCCGTGAGTAGTCATCAACAAATGTTATATAATAATTATAGCCACCCAGTGACGCAACAGTCATGGGTCCGCACAAGTCAGAGTGTACAAGATCCAAGATTCCTTTAGATCTGCTCTCATTATTCGAAAAGTATCCCTTGAAATTCTTGCCAAGAGCACATCCTCTACATATTCCATCACTGTCTACATGAAGCACTGGCAGACCTGTCACTATATTCCTTAATGCTGAAAGAGCTTTGTAGTTTAGATGAGCTAGTCTTATGTGCCATAGCTCACCCATGCTGATAGAATCATGAACTAGTGCTTGAGCTGGTGGTGTGCTCAATCGGTACAAGCTCTCCTCTCTTACACCAATTACTTTTGTCGTGTTCATGTTTGAGTTCTTGTGCCAAGCAAGAACTTTCCCATCAGAAAATGCAACTTTATATCCTTTGTCCTCCAAAGCAGATATGGAGACAAGATTTATTTTCATACTAGGTACATATAGTACATCACTTAAGTGTAATGTGTCACTGGATTCTAACTGAAGGGAGGTAGCCCCAAATCCCTTCACGGTGTAATTTGCATCATCCCCAAATACAACACGATGATGGGATTCTTTCTCAGCAATTTCTGATAAATTTTCTTTATAACCAGTCATATGCCTAGAAGCACCACTATCTATAAGCCATGTATCACTCTAGTGGTGGGAACAATACCTGATAAAGCTGATATGAAGAAGAATGGTGTACGATCTTCATTCCTTTGCTTCTTATGATGAGAGTCTTCTTCTACATCAACAGTTGAGGCTTCATGCTTTCTTTTGTTTGAGCTTAGACAATTGCTGGCATAATGACCATAAGTCTTGCACCCAAAGCATTGTATATGTGAGAGATCCTTCTTCTTTTTCTTTGGATCTGGAGGAGGGCTTGATCTCCTACCTTGGTTCTTATGATAGCGAAACTTTCTTCCCTTTCCCTTGCCTTTCTTGGCATGAGACATAAATGCTTGATTCTCCTCATGTTGAGTGCCATGAAGTTTTTGTCTTGTTGCAATCCTTGTCTCTTCCTAAGTGCAATCCACCCATAATCTGTCAAATTTGGGCAACTTGGTTCGACCACTTATGCTTTGAATGAATGACTCCTAAGATGGTGGAACACCATTTAGTGTAGTAATGACAAGCTCCTTATCATCGAGTGGTTATCCACTAGAACTTAGCTTGTCCCTTAGTTCTGTGATTCTCAAGAAGTATGAAGCAATCGATTCTGACTGGACATCTTCAGATTCGATAGTTGATTCCTCAATGTGAGAGTCACATTGATGCTACTATGTTCAAATAACTTCTTCAGGGTTTTTAACATCTTCCTGGTCGTTTTCTTTTGAGATATTTGAGGAACCAAATGATCCTTGACTCAGTCCACCAAGATTCTTCATGCTTTGGCATCATTCTTCCTCCTTTGAGACTTGTCTTCCTCAGCTTCTGGTTCAGGAACCTTCTCATTGACAAATTTCAAGAGGTCATTTTCTTCAAGTATGAGCAAAATCCTAGACTTCCAAGAGAGATGAAATTGGAAGCCCCATCCAATCGATCTTCAACCTTCATTCCAATCATCTTGACTGCAAATCTGGACCAGAAGCCCTAGCAGGGGCTAGGTCAAAAATGAAGTTTGAACTCTTGAGAAACTGACTCCACAAATAGATGCACCCTATCAAGGCGAGTCGAGAGAAGGTAAGGTCGAACCAATTCTGTGAACTGAACAACATAAAACTTGAAACCCTAATTTCTACAGTAACTGCAGCAGCTGCAGAATTAGGTCAAAAAATGAAACTTCTCATAATTGAATTTTTCCTTCACTAGAAGATGCGCCTTCCCTAGGGGAGATTTCCAATGCTCCTTTCCAGCCAAATTGATGAGGAAGGGCCTTGAAAAGTGAAACCCTAGCTTCCGACAATGGCTTCTTCTAGTATTGCTCTGAAACCATGTTAGTTTTTCATACAATTATAACAGTATAATTTAATTGCAAATAAACAATAAGATGACTAGAAGAATAACCAAGCACATAAACAATGAACACAAGAATTTTATCCTAGGAAACCCAATAGGGAGAAAACCCAACAACCTTCGTATAGTGATGATCAATCCCGAGAACAGAGTACAGAGATAAGAGAGAAAATAGAAAATTTCTCCGAGTGAAAAACCCCAAAATCACTTCTCCTTGCTGCAGATGCGAACTTCTCTCTCACTAGTGCGAACTAGCTTGTGTTGAATGAGTGACCAAATGAGGCACATGACCTCCCTATTTATACACTTGCAAAACTGACTTTTTCCTAACTGGGCCGACTTGTCTAACTGACAGGGCCGACTTGTCTTGGGGAAAGATAAAATAATATTTAATAATTCTTTTCTTTGTGTATCTTTACCCCAAGGTTTACATTGATTCTTTCAAGGGTTTACATGATCAAATACATTAATATTTTCTCCCGTAGGAGGTACAATAACAATATAATAAAATACAATAAGAATAACTTCCGAAGTTGCACTATTTCCAACATCAAGGAGAAGAAAATGCCGGGTAAGATTCAATTTGTAAATCATTACATTGTAATTTGCTAGTTTTGTTTTTCAAACTTACCATTGGAAAACTTGTAATCATTTTTTTTAATAACTTATTGGTGGACAGATTGTGGCTCTAAGACACCACAACTATAAGAATTCGCCATCGGAATTCTAAGTCAGCCCTGAAGTGCTTCAGGTTGTGAGCACAATTGGTCAGTATTTGAGCACATCAACACCAAAAAGTGCAACAGGTTGGAACAAGAGCGATTGGAGAAATTGGTCTTCATATACTACAACTTTCGGATGCTCACAAACAATTGCAGATAAAGGATCTGGATCGAATGTTATTGGATAGGATTGATATAGTCTTTGATTGGGTCTTGGAGGATGAATCTCCTGCTGATGATTTGAGTTGACTTGATGAAGACACTGAGGATCCCTCTAGTGTACCATTTTCTAAAATGGAAACACCAAATACACTTGCATCACAGTTGTTGCTGCAGTCTAGTGATGTTGGCACTAGCTCCTCTAGGGCCGATTCTAGGCATTCTACTTCTCGTAGTCATGCATGAGACTTGACATTGGACTTGGAGACACTGTCTATTTTTATTTTCTAATTATGTTTTGAGTTATGTAATTGAACTCGGTACTATTTGTAAGGAATCATCCTTCAGTTCACTATCTTGCATACAAATATGGAGTGTCAAATGTTGTGTTATCATTTTTTATGAGATGATTGAATGAACTCCTGCTTAGAATGTGCCATTAGTATATTTTTTGTACACAAAATTTACTATATTTTGAGTTTTTTTTTCTATTTGCCGAGTCTTTGTCGAGTCACCGAGTCTTGCCAAGTCTGAGTCTGATAACATTGGTTTCATGTATCAAGTGACCAGTTATTTTGAAGTTATTTTCATTTATTTTACAGGTTTTTATTATTTTCATAATGAAGGGAGAGAGGTTTGCTAGCAAACCTTTGTTGTAGTATGTGACAAGAGTCAATACTGGACCTAGTGGTTTCAAGGAATGGCTATGCAATATTTGCATCCATTATTTTAGGGGTACCTACACCTGTGCAGTTCATCATATTCTGGGAAAACCTGGGCATGCAATGAAGCCATGCCCCTATTCATCAAAACAAAGAAATCAGATCTTTCAAGCATACTTGCCGTAAAAAATCATAATTAAAAACTTGGAGCGTTGAGCACTTTGCCACTTTATAGTTTAGATGGGCAGTTTGCCACTTCGTTCTATATATTATTTTTGGGCACTTTTCCCTTTTGTACTATGTATCTGCTCACTTTTATTAAACAAGTTAATAATTTAGTCTTATCATTTTAGTTTTGATCTTTGCCTTTTGCTAATTATGGAATCATGAATGATAATTGATACTTATCATGTTCACTTTTTAAAATCCTAGGTAGTTTTCTAAGGATATTTGAATTTTTTTTTAAATTTAAAAAATTTCTATACATATATACATACATACATACATATAGATAGATAGATAGATAAGCATTCCCTTTTTGTCGTTATCTGGAAACTCAAGGCAAACCGATAGACATTCCTAAAGCTTATAATCCCATACTCCGTTCAATTGTCCCAAAATTCATGCAACATAGTTATGTTTCCATTGGTGGTTTTGTTGTTAGATGCAGATTACAAAATGCAAATTTCATAGTTATTGATTTTATAGTTCTACGAATCTACACTTATATTTTTTCATTTAGAAAAATAAATAATTATACAATATCCAATTGCAGTGCAATTCATTATTTATGTCTACTTTTTTAGGTAACTAAAATTTCAGTTATAACAAGGTTGCATGAAGCCTCGACTCCTAAATAATGTAATCATAACAGTTCAGCGCAGAATCGCAGATCAAAGTATTCTTGTACATAATAACATATATATCAATCTAAGAAAAACTCATTATTGTCTTGGGAACAAGACTTGAAAAATAATATGATTGGAAACCAAATAGAACCAATAATGTTTTTTGCTTCCCCGTTTTAGACTACCACAAATGAAATGGACAGAGACATGAAATTGATTGGAATATTTTATGATAGAAAACAATTAGAATCAATAATTTTTTTGTTCCCTATTTTAGACCCTCCCATAAATGAGGTGGATAGAGACACATGAAATGGAACCTAGGACCCAAGGTTCCCTCAGAAAACGTTGATAAAAACAATCTTTATCCACTGCAGTTTGGATACATGAGACGACAGTCATCATATTCATAATTGTGATATTTACAAACATGGAAATTAAATTTAGCACTGAGCAGACTCACTTATCAACTTAGTATTTCAAATTTCAGTGTGTATATACTTAAGGAAGTGTTCTGCAATTTCTAATGTAGACACCAGATTAGTGGTCATTTCAAGGCATTTGACCATCCAGTACATATTTAACTCTAGAATAAGGTATTTGGCTCTGAGCATGCACACATCTCCAAATAAGAAAATATCAAAATTAGCTTTAACGTATAGAGGCAAACCTTGTTCGTCTTCATCAAGAGATGCATCCTCATCATCATCAACAACAACCACTTCAATACCAGCATTGTCATTCTCCAAAGCATCAAGGCGAGCAAGAGCAGCCTACACTCCCATTAAACCCTAAAATTAATTCATTTTGAAAAATCAATTGGTAAATATTGATATAAATATTATCTGTATCTTTATTATACATAGATTGAGATTTGAATCTATCAGGAACACATATAAGTTTTGGAAACAAAACATGTTTTATAAAAATTACTTTCAAATATTTTGAAATGAGGAAATTATGTATATGGTGTCCATAAAGGTGTATGGGCAAGAACTTTTGAGTTTTCATTTTTCCACTGCTCTTCCTCTGTTGTTTTGTTAATTAATTCTTTTTTCTTTGTTTCTAAATCGTGTAGCCCACCCACACCAAATTTAAGAGAGAGAAAATACCTGTTTTTACAGTACAGAAATGGTATTTCCCTACTCAAATCTGCTAGTTTTTAAATAATTCTAGCAGTATAATCAAATGTAGATAATAAAACAGGATCACTAGAAGAACAACCAAGCACAGAAACAATAGACACAAAGTTTTATCCTGGGAAACCCAACAGGGAGAAAACCCAGCAACCTTCGTATAGAGATAATCAGTCCCGAGAACAGAGTACAGATACAAGAGAGAGAAAGAGAAACTTCTCTAAGTGTGAAAAACTCAAAAAATCACTTCTCCTAGTTGCTGCTGCGAACTTCTTCCTCTCTAGTACGAACTTGCTTGCCTTGAGTGGATGATCAAATGAGAGGTTCGACCTCTTTATTTATACACATCAAAAAGTGACTTTTTCCCTTACCGGGCCAACCTGACTTTCCCAAACTGGGGCAGTTCCGCCCATTGTTTGGGGCAGACTGCCCACTATTTTGGGGCAGTTTACCCACTGGGCCGACTTGTCTTGGGGGAAGATAAAATAACATTTAAAAATTCTTTTCTTTCTGTATTTTCACCCCAAGGTTTACATTGATTCTTTCAAGGGTTTTACATGACCAGTTACATCAATATCTTCTCCCGTAGGAGGTATGACAATAATATAATAAAATACAATAATAGAATAGCTTCCGAAGTTGCACTATTTCCAACACTCCCTCTCAACAAGGAAGGTATTCTTCGGACACAGTCATCATCAGCATCACAATCATCTGGATCTCATCTATACATCACATCTGTCTTGATCATCTCTATACATACTGAAGGTCGTCAACACAGTCTCGACTCTCAGTCCATCGAGAAGTGTCATCGTGCATCTTCTCCACACAGCCCATTGGTGGATCCATACATCAGCTCAGCAACTCTACACAGTCCATCGGAGAGTCCAACATGCATCATCTCAACCTAGTCCATCGGGGATCATGTATCAATACAATGTGCCTCAACTCAACCCAGTCCATTGGGGAATATGCACAAGGATAGCGTGCCTCAGCTCAACCCAGTCCATTGGGGAACAATGCACTAATACAATGTGCCTCAGCTCAACCCAGTCCATCAGGGAACATGCACAAGGACAACGTGCCTCAGCTCAACCCAATCCATCAGGGAACATGCACCAACTCAACCAGTCCATCGGTGAGTTCAAGAGTACCAGTGTGCACCAGACTCTCCATCCTATCTCAGGATGTCTGAGAGATCTCCTCACTCCATCACAAAGTGATCCGGAGAATGCACTAAATCTCTCCATGAGAGATCTCCTCACTCCTTTCGGAGTGATCCGGAGTGTGCGTTGGCCTCTCCATCCTTTTTAAGATGCCTGAGAGATCTCCTCACTCTATCCCAGAGTGATCTGGAGAATGCAGTGGCCTCTCCATCCTATCAGGATGTCCGATAGATCTCCTCACTCTATCCCAAAGTGATCCAAAGAATGCAGTGGCCTCTCCATCCGATCAAGATGTCCGAGAGATCTCCTCACTCCATCTCAGAGTGATCCGGAGAATGCAGTGGCCTCTCCATCCGATCAGGATGTCCGAGAGATCTCCTCAGTCCATCTCAGAGTGATCCAGAGAATGCAGTGGCCTCTACATCCGATCAGGATGTCCGAGAGATCTCCTCACTCCATCTCAGAGTGATCCGGAAAATGCTTGGTCTCTGTATCATCTTTCCCTCTCAAGGAGGGACATGTTCTCTGCCATACCAAACCTTCCACGAAAGTATACAAACTTTATCCTGGGAAGAGACTTGGTAAGAATATCTGCAGTCTGGCCATCTGTCGGAACATACTGTAGCTCGACCGCACCTTTCTACACTATATCACGAATGTAGTGATACCGAAACTCTATATGCTTCGACTTGTCGTGGAACACGAGATTCACTGACATTTGCACACAGCTCTGGTTATCACAGTGAATCATAGTTGGCTCTAGAATCTGGCCAAACAATCCCGCAAGGAGTTTCCGAAGCTACACAGCTTCCCGAGCTGCAGTGCTAGCAACCATGTACTCGGCCTCTACAGTACTAAGTGCTACTAAGGTCTGCTTCTTGCTGCACCAGGAAATTGTTAGATTATGGTAACTTCGGGATGTCCTCCATGATTCAGATGCCTTGCATGGAGGTACATCAGCTATATAGGCATCAGGATGGAGTAGATGGTGAGATACACTCTACTCGGTGGCATGAGTCCATTGGTGGCTGCATGCAGACCTTCCGAGGTGTTTTTCCTTATGCATGCATGAGATATGCATGACCTGTCAGTGATTAAAAGTTGCATGCAAAAGTGACTTTTGCATGCACCGAGAATTAGGGTTTTGGTAAACCTAATTCATCAGTGAGATTATATAGAGGCAGGGGGTCCCCGGATGAGGTTGCTCAGTTTTTTTTATCAGAGAGTGATAGATCAGGAGTGAGGAGGGCGCACTTGTGCATGCAAAGCGACTTTCTGAGAGAGAGGAGCTGCTGCAAGAGGGACAGTGGTCAGATCTAAGTTGGATCAGTGACCACTAGCTCCAGAGACACTAGGCGCCCAGTTTTGTTAGCTGAGATAGCTCATCATTGTGGTTTCTGCTCAGATTAGAGGAGGACATGTTCCCTTGGAGGAGGGCGCAATTCCCAAGGAGAGAGGAGCTCATTCGGAGCTTGATTGATCGATTTTGAGTCTAAGACATTCAGGGTGACCTTGCCTCAGCATTCGAGGAAGGTTCATGACATTCAGAGCTCAGATCTGCTGAGATCCGGTCCGGTACGAGCATTAGACATCTAGAGGGGAGGGCGCACTTCTGCATGCAATGGAGGTCGTATTCTTCAAAGATCCAGAGAGGCAGTCTTCAGAGCAGAGCAGATCAGAGAAGTGTGATAGAGAGAGGCAGATCAGTAAGAGGCTCCTGCAGAGATACTCAGATCCAGTTTACCATTTAGGGCTCACTCTTACAGTGCATGCATCAGCTGATGCATGCAGATCTAGATTTTGTCCGGTTCGGGGATTGTGTTACCTTTGAGGTAATACTGTATTGTACTTGTCCATTTATATATAGGCTCTGGGATCGAGAGAGAAGATAGCCCCACAGTTTGTTGGTTTTCCCCGGTTGGGGTTTCCAGGGTATATTCAGTGTTTATATGTGATTGCATGTGTTTGAGTTTTGGTAAAGAGATCTAGTTGTTGAGTTTATATCTTTATGAGTATGTATTGATATCGAGACTCAAACCGCTTGAGGTCTCAGGATGATTCAGAGGGAGTAGTGATCTTTGAATCTAAGTTTTACAGAAATCACAGCAGATCCCAAATTGAAGCAACACCCAGTGGTGCTCTTCCTATCTGCAGCACATCCGTCCCAATCTGAATCTAAAAATCCCCGCAATCTCAAGTTACATTTTGAAGCATATCTCAGGCCATACCGCACAGTGCCACGCAAGTATCTCAACACATGAATCTGTCTCAGCTCGCACATGAACTAGTTGAGGGCATTCACTGCAAAACATATATTTGGTTTGGTGTTCGTCAAATACATCAAAGATCCAATCAGCTGGCGATACATAGTGGAATCAATCAAATCTGAATCGGAAGCAGAGTTTCTCAGCTTCTTTAGACTCACATTCATCGGTGTGGCCATGGACTTACAGTCCAACATTCTGAATCTCTTCAGTATGTCAATGGTGTATTTTCCTTGACCGAGGAAAATATCATTGTGCCTCTGCCATACTTCTAATCCCAAGAAGTAATGCATCAATCCAAGATCCTTCATTTCAAATTCAAAGGCAAGCATAATCAACCCCCTCTATGCTGGAGTGTCCTGCTCCCTCTGCATCTGAGCATCCTGCTCTCTCTCTGGAACTATCCACATAGCATCCTACTTCCTTCACTTCGGGTGCCAATCTGAGCACCATCTTTCACGGAGCAGAAGAGCACAATTGCTTACTAAAATGTAAGTATCCATTAAGGATCCTCTCAACTGTCAGTCTGAATCCACCAGCAACGCTATCAGTGTAGCTAGGTACTCGTAGTCATCATGTTGGATCTGCTCAGGATCTCAATTGTGTTCTTCCTTATCCTAGGAAGATCTCAACACATCATCAATAGGCCAAGATCCTCAACTCACGGGCTAACTCCCTCTGAACTGTTGGGGGGAGATGATCTCATCTCCTTATGATATATCAGCTCCTCATCCTCGATCTTCAGATCGGATCCTCTGGACCTGTGAGTTATGTATCAAATATAGCTCGATGTGTTAGGTCCTCGTTTGTTTGCATGACTTCCATCTAACTGCTTTGTTTAGGAGTCATCCTTCTAGGTTGAGAGTCATGCTCCTAGAAGCTTCCTGCTTTTGATTAATCTGAACATGAACGGGATTCATGTGTCCATCACTTGTTCATCGGAACAAGTCTCATCATCCTTCTCTTGTAGGCCATATCATATGGTCTTTTCCCTACAAGTCAAATCCTGTCAGATGATTAGTGACATTGCCATCAAGAGTATGCACTACTCTAAGCATGTAAGAAGGAGATATCATCTAAATTAGCTCCATCAGGTGTTCATGGAATGTTGTGTAGCTCATATGCATAACAAATACAACAAGAGCCTACGGTACATCAATAAGTAATATATATCAAATGATCAACACACTTCCTGATAGATCTGCATATAATTTGATATGTATAAGACAAAACAGATCTATGTGAGCAATAAAACCAAATACTTATCTTTTATGTTTTTGTGGGTGGGCTCCCACTGCCTTCTTGTGGGAACAACCATGAGAGACCTTTGTTCTTCATTTTCTTGCTAGGAGCCCATCGCAGTCTAGATCTTTATATCATCACCTCAACATGGGGAGCACAAGAAGAAGAACTTCGAACGATCATCATTCCTTGACTTCTTGTGAGGAGTGTCTTCATCAACATCAGCAATTGAGGCTTCATGCTTCCTTTTGTTTGAACTTCGACAATTACTGGCGTAATGGCCATATGTTTTGCACTTGAAGCATTGAATATGCAAAAGATCCTTCTTCTTCTAATCTGGAGAAGGACTTGATCTCCTCTCTTGATTCTTATGGTTATGAAACTTTCTTCCTTTTCCTCTCCCTTTCTTCACATGATATGTAAATGCTTGATTTTCTTCGGATTGAGAACCATGAATTTTTTGCCTTGCTGCAATCCTCGTCTCTTCCTGAGTACAATCTACCCATAACTTGTCAAATTTGGGCAACTTGGTTCGTCCACTTATACTTTGGATAAATGATTCCCAAGAGGGTGGGAGACCATTTAAAGTGGTTATGACAAGCTCCTTATCATCTAGGGATTCTCCACTAGAGCTTAGCTTCAGAATTGATAGTTGGTTCCTCAATGTGAGAGTGACATTGATGCTACTATGTTCAAATAGCTTCTTTAGAGTTTTGAACATCTTCCTAGCTGTCTTCTTTTGTGAGATCTGAGGAACCAAATAATCTTTTACTGAATCCACCAAGATTCTTCTTGCTCTTGCATCATTCTTTCTCCACTAAGACTTGTCATCTTCTGCTTCTGGTTATGGATCCTTCTCGTTGACGAACTTCAAAAGATCATTTTCTTCTAATATAAGAAGAACCCTAGACTTCCAAGAGAGGAAATTGGAAGCCCCATCAAGTCGATCTTCAACCTTCATTCCAATCATCTTGATTGCAGATATGGAACAGAAACCCTAGGAGGAGCTAGGTCAAAAATGAAGTTTGGATTCTTGCAAAACTGACTCAGCAGATAGATGTGCCCTATCAAGGCGAGTTGAGAGAAGATAAGATCGAGCCAAAACTGTGAACCGGACATCCCAAAAATTGAAACCCTAATTTATGCAGTAAGTGCCACAGCTGCAGAATTAGGTCAAAAATGAAACTACTCGAAATTGGATTTTTCCTTCACCAAAAGATGTGTCTTCCCAGGGTGAAGTTTCCAATGCACTTTTCAAGCCAAACTGAGGAGGGAAGGCCCTAAAAAGTGAAACCCTATTTTCCGGCAATGGCTTGTTCTAGTATTGCTCTGAACCCATGTTAGTTTTTTATATAATTCTAGCAGTATAATCTAATGTAGATAATCAAACAGGATCACTAGAAGAACAACCAAGCACAGAAACAATAGACACAGTTTTATCCTGGGAAACCCAACAAGGAGAAAACCCAGCAACCTTCGTATAAAGATAATCAGTCCTGAGACAGAGTACAGATACAAGAGAGAGAAAGAGAAACTTCTCTAAGTGTAACAAACTCAAAGAATCACTTCTCCTAGTTGTTGTTGCGAACTTCTTCCTCTCTAGTACGAACTTGCTTGCCTTGAGTGGATGATCAAATGAGAGGTTCGACCTCTTTATTTATACACATCAAAAAGTGACTTTTTCCCTTACTGCGCCCACCTGACTAGGGCCATTCTGCCCATTGTTTGGGGCAGACTTCCCACTAAGACGAACAAAGTTCATCTCCTAATGAAAATCCAACATAGGAAAGATAATAGACAGAAGTCCATATAAGATGGTAATAATAAATAGTAGAATAAAATGAGATGATGATAAATTACAAATATGGGTTGATATATATACCCATGCAGGGTGCCCTTTCATAAGAGGTGCGACCTTTTGACACTAAGGTGTCTCTTCATTACATATTCGATTATTAATTATTAACTTATTATTATGTATATATTATATATATTTTTGTTTATTACATTGCCTTTCCCTTAGAAATGCTTTGTCCTCAAAGCATAATTACGAAAGACCTTATCCTTTGTCCTTGCTCGTGATGCCTTCTCGTGATCTTCTGTGCTGGTAGCTACGACACTTGATGAAACAAGATGGTACGAGTTACGAATTCCCAAGTAAAAATGTTGCATCATTTGTGAAGTGATCCATCCCAGCTCTACCTTCATTGGGACTGTTTGTTGATCGATTGTTCGGCTAGAACTTCTCATTTTAGGCTTCAATACAAGTTGTCAAGTTTGTCTTCGTACTTTTTCAAAGTTGTAGGTGGTTTGTTTATAGGAAGAATATTGTTCATTTTCTCCTTGAGCTGGTCGTTGGTCGTAACGATTCTTGTGGTTTGGATGACGATAAGGCATTTGATTCGTTTCTGGAGTGTTTGTAGGAACTTCAACTTTGGGTGCTTCTAGCGATTTATTGGTCAATACCTTTTCAATATAAGCGTTTTCCAGAATTTGAACATTGATTGGATCTGTACTAGTTCCTTTTTCCGAGGTCTGGATTTGTATTTCTGATGATGTCGCAATTTCAATGGTCTCGGTCATTGTTTCTTTGTCCTTTGATTCCTTGTTGGTAATTTGTTCTACCCTTTCTTGTAATGACTTCTTATCAATCTTTAGCTTTTTAATTTGTGCAAGTAAGCGTTGATTATGTTGTCGTAAACGTAAAAGTTCTTCATTGTTTTCTGGATTTTTAACTTTGTTCTTAAGGTCAAGGTTCTCTGACTGCATCTCTTTGAATCTTTTGATTTTCTCAAGCAACCTCTGATTAAGGTCCCTTAAGCTAGAAGCTTCTTGATCTTTCTCTAATAACTTCTTGTTGAATTCCTTCACAAGATCTTGATTCTCTTGTTCTAACTTTTGAAAATTTAGCTTCTTCTAAATGTGCAAGTAGTTTTTTATTATGATTTCTTAAGCGAAAATTGTCTTCGTCTTTTTCAATGATGAGCTTGTTGCATGCTTTATGTTGATCCTACAACTTGTGTATAGATTTTTGGCTATCTTGAAGGATCACTTCTGATACGGCCTTCAAGTCTTCTGATGATGGCACCTCTAAGCATGGCGTCACTGTAGTGTCTTGCAACGTTATTTTCTTCTTTTTGTAGGAAAATGTCAAAAACAAATTTTCCATGTTTAAAATGAAAGTGTTGAGTGTTTGTATCCAAGGTGAACCTAGAATTATATCAATGTCTTTATAATACATGGATGTGACATTGAATTTAGATATGAAGATATAATCATTAACTCTCGAGAGTCAATAGTAGATGATTTATTTCGTATTGCTTTTTGTTCCTGAATAGTAACATCTCATTCATGCTTGCCTCAGGAATTAATAATTGATTAGCTACGTCAACACTGATGTGATTCATCTTGTCGCTTGGACAAATAGCAATGTTAACTGTTTTTCCTTGAATAGTCCCTTTAACTTTTAATAATGATATGCAAGAGTTTTCAATACCTTCATAATTAGGGTCACAGTAGTGATTAAGAAGGTAAAGACTGCTCCAAGAAATGCCCTTCTCTAACGGCTGATTCCGGGTAGCTTTTTGCATTACCCTCTGCAACTTTGGCGGTGGTGCAGTGAGCATAGTCTGGGCGTAAGAGGGATGGTTCGACCACAGGGGAGGGGCACCCCTCCTCCTCCCCTTCAGAGCACTTTAATCGATGTAGATTTGACTGTGGACAGGGTGCAGCAGCAGGTTGAAGCAAGGAATGCGGACAAGCAGGTCGGGATAGGAGGAGAGGGTTTGGAGCTTCGGCCTGAGAAGCAGGGAGCGGAAAGGAAAGGCATAGTAGGGAGTCCGGGAAGTGCGAAAAAGGTGATAGGCAGAGGAGACACAGGAGGAGTATGTATACCGAAATCCATTTGTAGTTCGGCCATTACAATAAACTCTACCAAAGTAAAGGAACGAATTCAATACATGACGAACCATGCACTTATTGGAAAGTTTATGGGGATATGGCCTACGGAAAAAGCACTGACATGGTGGATCAAAGCGACCTAGAAGCCTAAGGGTCACTTTGATCTATTACTGGGATCGAAGGGCTTTTTTACAGTGGTATTCCTAAGTATGGAAGATAAGGATAGGATCTTTGAAGGGGGGCCGTACTTCTACTTTTCTGCAGGTCTCTTTCTCAGAATATGGAAAGACCATTTTAACCCTGATAAGGAAGATCTCTCTATTGCTCCGGTCTGGATCCGTCTTTATTCTCTTCCTGCAGAGTACTGGGATCTGGAAATTTTACAAGCTATCGGTGAAACCCTAGGCCAGTTCGTCAAGATATCAGATCAGACCAAACATGGAAGTTATGTGTCTTATGCCCGTATTTGTGTTTATATGAATATAGCAAAAGCCCTCCCGGAGGGGATTACTCTAAACTGGGATGATTCGGAATGGTTCCAAACCCTGAACTATGAACACATTCCCTTTCGATGCCGTCAGTGTAACATTCATGGTCACTTGGCAAGGGACTGTCATCTTAATCCTCCTGCTGAAATCCCTAGAAGTAGTACATTGGAACAGAAAGATAAGGATGGTTTCATCAAAGTAGCCACCCGCAAAAGGTCGGGGAGACGCCATATAGGTTTAGATCCGGGAAAAAATATTGCTCAGACTAATAGCTTTGAGGCCTTGCAATCTAGTCCAGTGGAAAACTCTCTCCCAGAGCAGGAGAAAGAACACTCTATGTCGGAGGGAGGTCAGCTGGAAGTAGAAGTTGGGAAGGACACACCCATTGGAACGGGGGTAAATCAACTGAAGGAGACGGAGTGTATGGATGAAGATCTGGATGATATGGTCCTTGGAGATTTGGACCTGGACAGTATAGAAGAAGCCTGTAAAAACATCAAGCTTCATTCCATCCCCGACAACCAACTTCAACTGCTGAAAGCAGCCATTCTGAAAACTAAACCGACTCCCAGTCTGGGAATTGGTCCGCTTAAACTCAAGGAAAACAAGAGAAAGATTAAGGAAGGAAACTCCAAGAGGGGAAGGTGGTCAAACAGGGATAGGATCGGTGAAATTGGAGCTAGATTGGTAGACTCAGGACAATATCCTACCATACAGGAGGCTCTGCTCACCGCTAGATATAGTGCCTAATGAAAATTCTTACATGGAATATTCGAGGGATGAATGGTCCCCATAAAAGCAAAACCCTAAAAAATAAGATTATGAAGGAAAAACCCTATGTGGTCTTTCTTCAAGAAACTAAATGTTCTAGGAATCAATTAGCAACAAATGCGCAAATTCTTTGGAAAAATTGTAACTGTATGCCTCTGGATGCGACAGGCCACTCTGGTGGGTTGGCAATGTTATGGGATCCAAGGCAAATATCTCTGACTAACTTTCTATCTACTAAGTTCAGCTTAACTGTTGAATTTCATGTCATTGGATCACTGGTTAAAGGAGTTCTTACCAATGTGCATGGACCCTGCAGTTATCCGGAGAAACGGAATTTTCTTAGTAGTTTGGCAACTTGGCTTACCTAAGAAGATTGTTTGATGGCCTCCACTGGATTGTGGGGGGAGACTTTAACATGATCCGGTCGCTAGCTGAAAAGAAGGGGGGGGGGCGCTATCTTACTCCTGAGAATACTTTGTTTGACGAATTCATACTTTGTTTGACGAATTCATTGAGGATAACAATCTTATTGATGTAGATCTTGGAAGCACGACTTGTACCTGGAATAACCGTCGGGGAGGAGAGCACTTGGTTGCTGCAAGACTGGATCGTTTTCTTATATCAGAAAGTATCATGCTCCTAGGGGGTACGCTGACCTCTCGCCCTATTGCATCTTCGGGCTCTGATCATTGGCCGGTGTCACTTCTGTGGAGCAAGATCGGTTTGAAAATGTCCAAACCCTTCCGTTTTGAAAAGTTTTGGTTAACTCACACTGATTTTGCCTCTTGGGTTGAGGAATGGTGGACTACCCTAAGCCCTCTGGCAGGGACCAAAATGTTTTGCTTTCAACAAAAGCTGAAGATGCTCAAACAAAAAAATAGAAGGTGGAATAAAGAGATCTTCGGTAATATTCAGCAGGAAAAAGCTAATTTGGAGGCCAAAATGGAACAGATACAGGAAAGGATTATGCAGACTAACGTAACCCGGGAGCTTGTTGAGGAGGAAACCAGAATTTCGGAGGAAATCATGCAAAGACAAAATCAGGAAGAGCTTCTATGGAAACAGAAATCCCGTAACCAGTGGTTGAAAGATGGAGACCAAAATACCCGGTTTTTCCATAGGGCTACTATTCAATAGAGGCATTATAACCAGATTGTTAATCTCAAGACTGATGAAGGGGTTGTGCTAGAATCTCATGAAGAGATTGAAAAAGAATTGATAGATCATTTTACTAAGGTGACTACAGAACCTCAGGAGGACTGTACTGAAGCATGCAAGGTGATCAAAATGGTCATTCCCCGTATTATTTCTGACAAACAGAATGCCATACTGATCAACCCTATTTCCTTTATGGAAGTTGAGACAACCATTTTTCAGATGGAAGAAGGGAAATCCCCTGGTCCTAATGGATTTACTGCAAATTTATTTCATGCTTTCTGGGACTTGATTAAACTAGAAGTTTGGCAAGAAGTGGAAGAATCTCGACTGATGAGAGGGGTTCTCCCTACTTTAAACTCTACCTTCCTTACCCTTATCCCTAAATCTCTTATGGTTGCGAACGCTAATTTGTTTAGACCAATTTCCTTGTGTAATATTATTTACAAGATTATTACTAAGGTCCTTGCTAACCGTTTGAAACCCCTCCTCCCCTCCCTCATTTCCATAGAACAATCAGGGTTTGTGAAAGGCCGACAGATCACGGATGGTATTATTCTGGCCCATGAAGTGATTCACTCACTCAAAGTTACTAAAAAGGCGGGTATGATGTTGAAATTGGCCCTGTCCAAAGCCTATGATAAGCTAAACTGGAATTATATGAAAGAGATCATGAAAGCCTTTGGGTTCAGTGATATTTGGATCAGATGGATAGCTAATCTCACTTCCTCTGCCTTCTTCTCCATTTTGGTTAATGGTCATCCTTCCAGCGTGGTTAAACCTACAAGGGGGATTCGGCAAGGGGATCCTCTTTCTCCCTTCCTTTTTGTGTTAATGACAGAAGGATTGGGGAGGCTCATTTCTCATTATGTGAACCAAGGTAGCATCAAAGGCTTGAAGTTCCCTCCCTATGAAAAGGCAATTACTCATCAGTAATTTGTGGATGATACATTATTGATGGGACACTCCTCTGTGCAGGAAGCCCATAAGATTAAACAAGCTCTGAACATTTTTTTGCAAGCCTCAGGGTTAATGATTAACATGGATAAGTCCCTTGTGTTTTTCTTTAATACTCCGCCTATCTGTCAGAAAAACATCCTTCGTATCTTGGGCTTCAAGAAGAGCTCCCTTCCAACCAAATATCTCGGGGCGCCCTTAACTGAGGGGATCCTTAAAAGAGCATCCTGGGAAGATCTTTTGAGTAAAATGAAGGAAAGACTTTCAAACTGGACCCTTCGTTCCTTAAATTTTCTCGGTAGAGTGGTTCTGGTCAAGTCTGTTTTGCAAGCTATGCCTTTGTATATGTTTTATGTTTTGTCGGCTCCTAAGGCGGTGCTAAGGGAAATCAGAAACATGCAACGAAACTTCTTGTGGGGAGGAACTGGGGATCATAGGAAATGGCCTCTGGTGGGCTGGAAAACTTTATGCAAAACAAAGAAGGAGGGGGGTCTGGGGCTTCGGGATCTTGAGGAGCTTAGCAGGGTCTGTGGTGCAAAAATTTGGTGGCGCTGGCTAACCCATACGAATGAGCGATGGGCAAGCTTCTGGGGGAAGAAGTATATGCCAACAACGGAGTAGCAAGAGTGGATTCGAGAGGAAGGACCGGATAAAGGATCCCACATTTGGAACATGGCCCGGGCATGCAGTGGAATTATAAGGGAGCATAGTTTCTGGGAAATCCGAGAGGGAATGTCGGCGAATCTTTGGCTGGATGCATGGCAACAGGAATCTCCCATTGCTATGTTGGTGATCCCAGAAGGAAACATGGATAGGCCTCATCACTGGCAGTCAGTTAACAATTATTGGCAAGAAGTCTTTGAGGACAGAGGTTTTCACATTTGGAAGCCACTAGACTGGTGGATAACCTCCTATGGGGAAGGAATAGGAAGGCAGGTATATGATATTGTGATCAAAAGGCAAGTTAAAATTCAGAGGGGTAGTGATATCCTTCGGTGGGGTCATCGGTCGATAGGTAGGTTCACCATTAAAGAAGCATATCACTTGCAGACCAGCTCGGAGAATCTGGAGGAAGATCAAATATGGAAGTATTTGTGGGAGACTAAGTTTTGGCCTCAAATTACTCTATTTCTCTGGCTGGTGTTACGCGGGCGTATTTTGACATGGGACAATATTGTTAAGCGAGGTTTCGAGGGTCCCTCCATATGCGTTCTCTGTGGTCAGAACAGTGATACTACGGCCCATCTTCTTGACGAATGTAGCTTTGCTGCAGCTCTGTGGGATGAAGGGGCCAGGGTTTTCAGGAAGACTGCTCGGGTTAGGACAAGCCCTGAGCAAACCATAAGACAATGGAACGGGAAACCCTTTCAAGGGAATATTCTGAATCGCATTTAGCAACTTTACCCTGGTTTCCTCCTCTGGGAGGTTTGGAAAGAGCGAAATAACCGCTTGTTTCAAGGGAAGAAAAACTCATGGAAGGTCGTATGGGGGCGCCTAAAGCAGGAGATAACTGAAAATTTGAAACTCACTAGATGGAACGTACAAGATATGATTGGTCCTGATAACGAAGTTAGATTACTTCATACCTAGGGTATCAGGGACCTTCCTCAGTACATCGGACTTCAACATTCGGGTAGCAAAGTGCAGGAAAGTCCGTCGCATTTCAGCAGGGATGGCTCAAGCTGAACTTTGACGGAGCTTCCAAAGGGAATCCGGGCATGGCAGGGTATGGCGGGGCGGTGAGAAATGACCAAGGTCGCATCCAGTTTAGTTATTATGGAAACTTAGGCTACGAAACAAATAACGTAGCGGAGTGTGAAGCTCTGCTCCAAGGGCTAAGTTTAATGGCAAGGTGTGGACTCAACAGTTGTATTGTGGAAGGTGACTCGAAAATTCTCATACAAACTTCTATAAAACTCTTAAATGGAACTCAGGCTGCGAAGCTGGCTACCTCGTGGCGCCTAGCGTGGCGGGTGTCATGTCTAGGAACCTTGATCAGAGGATTCAATTCCATCGTTTTTCAACACGTAAGGAGAAGTGCCAACTGTCTGGCTGACGAGTTGGCAAATCAGGGTGTCAGGCAAGTAAATGAAAGATGGGATGGGAATGCCTCGGACGTTCCTTCAGATACGTGTCATCTGAAATGTTATAAAATCGCCGAATGTGATTACGATGAATGGCTGTCGAAAGGTGACGACAGAACCTGTCCCATTAACGGAGATTGAATTAATGAGGGTACACATCTTGCATTATAGGAACAGATGGAACGACGATATGATGTATCAAAGGTTCTCAGAGATATCATCTTAGGTGGTGATTTTAATTCAGAGGATTTGAAGCGTGAGAAAGACAAGGTGGAGAGGCTCTTGCAGGATTTCGATGGAATTTCATGATAAGCAAAGGACGTTGAGGATGAAAGATGAGGTATGGTTCAATTATTCCAGCATCAGGTTCATGATGACGAATTCAATGGTGATAGGAGGCGGCTCAGCCTTAAATATGGAATGCAAGGGTGGTAACAGTAGCAAAGTGTCTTGGCGGAAGTTCCCCTATGAAACGCTTCGTAAGTTTACTGTCGTTGTGAGTGTGCAGAGGATTTGTAAGGGTGAGGGCACCATGCCTCCGAAAGGCCGTGCCATGAAGAGAGGCCGTAGAGCTCCTGGTGAGACTAGCAATGTGGGAGGAGGTGCAACGCCTCAGACTGGTCCAAGTCGAGATCAATGGAATTCTGCTGCCACCGCAGTTTTCTTTCGTCGTTTCTTCCGGCAGGGGGTTCAGCAGGAGGTGGAGGAAATTGAAGCTGATCTGTGGCGTCTGGTGGGGGAGGTTGAATTACCTGAGGAAGTGTAGGCCATGGCCAATTGGATCCATGACCCGGGGAATACTCTGGGACGTATGGCTCTGTACAATCGGGCGATTGTTACCCTTTGGGTGACCAAAACTTTGATTGCTCAGTGTTTGGATACCCGGGGGGATGCGTTATCTGGCTCTCCACGGCTTAAGAGGCTGGAGGATTTAAGTAAGGATACGGCTGAGAATTGCCATTGGATCCATATGAAGCTTGATCTGTTGGCGGATAAATTGGGGATTACCTATCCGGATCATACGAAGCAGCAGGCTAACCCTCGGGGTCCCCTACCCTCGGATAAAGGGGAGGTGGCAACAGCTCCAGTGATGGTGCATAGTGACGATGAGGTGGGTCCTTCTACTTAATGTTTGGTCTGTTTGGCTTTCTCGGCGCGACATCTACCGGTGTTACTTCTTCCAGCTTTGGTGCAATTTCCTCTTCCTTTTGGGCTCAGGTTCTTTTTTGGTTCTGCCCTGGTCGTTTTCTGGGTAATGGTTCTGGTTAGGGTTAATGCTGTCTGGTTCCTTTATGCACTCCTGGGGACTGGAAATTGTGGAGTTGTTGGCAACAGCCTTCGGCTCGTTGATAGTTTTTGTGATTGTTTCATGGTTTCCTGTGTTGCCTATTGGCATTTTTGTAACTTTGGCTCAAATATGTGGGTGACTTAGAAGTTGGTAATGATAGGTTATGGGTGGGTTGGTCTGCTCAGTGGTGGCTTGCAAAGCACCAGTTTTCTGTGGAAGCTCAAGGAGCACCTCGTTACTGTAAAAAGGACAGTTTGTAATTTTAGTTTATGTTAATAGAATGAAAGGTTTCTTTTTTGCTTAAAAAAAAAAAAAAAAAACCTTCGTAATTAAACCTCCCCTCTTTCTTTTTAATAAAATCCATTTTTTTTAAATTATATTCCTTATATACTTTAATAAATCAAATAACTTGTTTTTATAACACTAAACCCTTTTGTGTATTGGGGAATGTCCCGTTTTTTTGTTTTTGTTATATATATTTAATGAAACACTTTTTTTTAACTTTACGATATATACTTATGATATCCCCGTATAATTTTCTTTTAATACTTTTTTTAATAACCTTATTATACTAACACCTTTTTTTCTCTTTTAATAATGGTACATTTTTTTGAACGGCTTAATGTGAATTTAGCCTTGATTATTTAACCACTTTGATCAGTCAATCTGACGTATGTTTATGAACAGTCACAACTCTCGCTCGTTGACAGTGTGGCGATGGTAGAGTGTGACAGGGGTGTGAGGTGTTGTGTAGAGTAGAGAGGGAGCATGGAGTGCTGGTGGTCGATTGGCGGCTTAATGTGCAAAAGCAGATGTATAAGGGCGAGTGGAGCCGTGTAGCGAGCGTGGGTTGATGGCCAGCGTGGGCTCTGGTAGCAAGTGGCACGTGAGGCGCGGGAGGAGTGTGGAGAGTTAACGAAGAAATGGGAGGATGGGCCGTGAAGTTGGAGCATGGGGCTGGAACTGTTGCAGTATGACGTGAAGGTTATGCGAAATGGAGCGTCGATGTGACAGAATTTAGTTAAGTAAATGACATATTTTTTCATGTTAAAGATAATGCAGCTGTGAGAGCCATTCTCTAGGAGGATGGCACCCTAGTCAGTTAACTAGGGTTCCTGGTCAGTTAACCAGGCAATGTAAGTCCCTAGCATGTATCTAGGGCCCCCAGCAATCTACTGGGATTCTTGGTCTAGGACCAAGTAGGTTAGAGCCATGGCAAAGTCCCTAGCATGTGGCTAGGGCCCTTATCTGTCTCTAGGGAATTCTGGTCACGGACCAGACAGTTTCTTGGTCACGAGGACAAAGCAGATCCTTCAGGCAAAGACAGAGACATCCCAGTCCGGAATCAGGCAGATTCTTGGTCTAGGACCAAGCAGGTCCTGCAGGTGTATTCCTGGTCAGTTAACCAGGTGGATTTTGGTCAGTTAACCAAGATGATGATGATGTGTGATGACCTTCTCTCCTAGGTCTTTGAGATGGTTGAGCTAGGTTGTTTCCTCAAGGGACTGGCCACCCCTTGATGGAGTCACTAGCATTTGACCTTAGGAGCAATCAAGAGGACCAGAGGATCACATCATCCTGTGAGGACCTTCCTTATATGGTGATGATGAACTTCCAGTTATTGTATGGAACAATTGTACATTAAGAGAGAGAGATAAAAGGGTTGTCTTCCCACCTTGTTGTTACACTTTGGTCTTGTGGGTAAAAGGATTCTCTTCCCACCTTGTTGTGTCACCTCTTGTTGACTTGTGGATAGCCTTACATTTGGCTTAGCTTTATGATGACCCCTTCTTTGTTAGAGTGTCCCCCCTTGAGTTTGGTAACTTACCCTTTGTCATGTTTTTGGTAACACTCCTTAATTGTGTAACCCTCACCTTAAGACATCCTAACATTAAATTATATTTTATGTGGGATACCTTCCTAAAAGGTAGGACGTTTTGACCTAAATAAAGTAACCCTAAAATCAATAAAGAAATAGAAGGAAGATCCTTCTACAAGTAGTTGAAAAGTTATAAATATGAGTCTTAGCCTTCATTATGAATGTATCTTAAAGAGAAAACTCAACTTTGATTTCTTAAGTGGCTTTCCTAGGGTTTTGATGCTTGGTTGAAGGTGACATCAAGGGTTTCAAGCTGCTCTTTGCTTGGGCGTTTTACTTGTTTTAACTCTCATTCACAGCGCTGCTCTTGTTGAGGGACACAACAGCTGTTCACTCCTCTTCTCTCCCTCACGTGTGAGCCATGGTCCTTCCTGTAGTTGTCATATGATGTTAAAGTTTGTTTCCGAGGGTGACGCCTGGTGTCTTGTGGTTGTCTTTGCTTGCTAAGGCCTTTTGTGAGGCTGTTGTCCACTATATTGACCTTCTTGAGGGGGGCGAGGCCTATTTGAAGGCTGTTGTTCACTGTGTTGAGGGGTCGAGGTTTGTTTGAGGGCTGTCGCTGCCTGTTAAGGCATGTTTGGAGGTAGTCGCTATCTTGTTTGGGCCTTCAATGTCTTCCTGAGGCTGTCGTTGCCTATTAGGGTCTGTTTGAGGCTGCCTCTGACTTGGTTAAGACCTAAATTAGGTTTGTATTACCTTCCTGTAGGTGTCACTGCATATTGAGGCCTGTTGTGTGGTTTCCCCTACCTTGTTGAGGTCCCCTTGAAGGCTGTTGTCCACTGTAAAGTCTGATCTGAAGCTGCTACTGGTTGTTTGGGACTGCTATGAGTTGCTAGGAGGCTGCCATCTACTGTTGTGAGGGTTTTATGGCTGCCATTCACTGTTGGGCACCTGTTGACTGTCTTGATTAATGTCTTGGGGTTGATCTTGGATGTACTATACCCTAAATTAGTTGTTGTACCTTCTACTGTACCTGCCTAACCTTATTCCTCAGCATTTTATCTCTCTCTCTCTCAGGTATGTGCATACCCTCAGGTAAGGATCAGTTATTTGTTCCACTTATTGACTTGCCTCTGAGAGGCAAGATCTGATCTAGAAGTTATTTCTGAGTATAAGGAAGGTTCTCTTCATCAAATAACTTATCAGATCTGAATTTTATTTTAATTAGATTTTTTATTTATTTACTGTTGTTGCCCTACTGTTTATAATTTTAATTTAGTAATACTTTTACTGTGTATTTCTGCATTATTCAAATTTTTGGTTTAAAACCCTAACATAACCCTAATTTTAACATGGTATCAGAGCTTAGGGTTTGTAGCTAGCTCTGTTTTGCAGCCTAACAGAGCCTACATAGATCCTAAGGTAAGGGTTTGAACATTATTTTGGCTGCAAGAGGAACAGCGTACAAATCAGAATTGGATGGCCACATACAAGTGTTAATTGTCTAGGAATAAAGGATGTGTTTATTACAGCTCCAGTGGTTCTACTAGTTTATGTCCTAAGTGTAACATCAGAAAAGAGGTGATGGAATTAGCAGGTTGTGGACTTGATGATCCCTTGAAGAGGTATGTCAAATATAACTAGCAATCTCAGAAGGCTTGACTCAAGTATGTTTTATACTGAGGTGAGTAAGAAGCCTAATCAACTCTTCAAGTGTTTAGATATTGACTTGTGTATCTTCTCATCATGATCATTAGTAATCAAGGGTTTACATGATCATGATACCCTCTAGCTTGATCATTTTACTGTGTAAAGAGTTTTGAGACTCATTGAACAATGTGATCAGAGTATGCAAGTATAAAGAAGTTAGTAGAGTTCATCTATGTATGAAATAATCATGACCATATGTGTTAAAATTTTCAAAATATAGTAACAAATGTGTGATGGTGCATGAGTCCTTGAGAATGATATTATGCACACTTAAGAGGTGCATGCTCAGATCTAAAGGACACTGGTTTAGAATGCAAAATGCTCAAAGACACTTGATCATGTGACTTCTGCTTGGAAACAGAAATTAAGAGGGAGGATTTTTTTATCCCACCTATGTTTTCATGTTCTATTGTGAAACATACTTTTATGACATATTGCATGTATGTGTGACTGATATTATGCTCTTGATGGCATTTAGATAGCTGCCTAGTATATGGATGGATGCTAAGACTATGTCATTATGTGAAATTGATATTGCATTAAAGTTTGGTTATTGTTGACTATCGAACTAAATTTAACTTGTAGGAAAGATCCACAAGAGGAGGATGACATTACTTGCTCTGAAATACTTGCTCTGAAAAACAAGTGATGAAGTCTGTAGATCTTGTTCATGTTCAGAGTTAGATGCACAGTTCCAAAGGGAGCTGAGTGCTCAGATACAGAGGGAGTAAGAGGCCCCACAGGATGCAAGATCAGTTATTCATCCTCCTAAGTGTCGGCATAGAGTCGGCCAAATCATATGCTTACAAAAGAGAATCTGCCAGGTATTTGATATTGATGACTTGTCCCTTACTAAAGTGGAACATCTGGTAAGTTCAGAGATCAAGAGGGAGCCAATTGTGCCCTACAATCCCCAGCATAATGGGATTGCAGAAAAGAAAAGTAGAGATGTGATCTTCCATGAGAAAGTTGTTTCTCGTCACTTCAAAGAGCCTCCTAGTGATATAGACATGGAAGTGAGCCCAGTCCATGAGTCATCTCTTTCAGATGAGCAGAGGGAGGAGGTCAAGGAGTCCTCAGTTGATCTCATTAAGAAGCCTATTGAGAGGCTTCAAGGGTGCTCTGGTTGGATATCTCGAATGAGCCATGTCACTGATTCAGAATCCTCCACTTATGAGGAGGTAGCCAAACATCAGATTTGGAAAGGTACTATGAGAGAAGATCTCCAGTTAATAATGGAAAATGGCGTGTGTAAAGTGGTTCTCACACAACAAGTGAAGTCAGTTATAACTTCCAAGTGGATCTATAAGATCAAGCTTCTTGCTAACATCCAAAGTTGTTTGAAGCTCTCAGAAAATCCTGTACTCTATGACAGGTTGAAACACATCGAGAGGAAGTATCACTATGTCAAGGACATGGTAAAGAGACTTCAGTATGTTCTATCAGATAAACAAATTACTAATGTGTTGACTAAGCCTTTGTCCACGACGAAATCTGGGTACTTCCGAGACAAGCTTAGTGTTGCTGAGAATGCCTCTCTTGCTGAGAGGGAGTGTTAAAGATAATGCAACTGCGAGAGCCATTCTCTGGGAGGATGGCACCCTAGTCAGTTAACTAGGGTTCCTGGTCAGTTAACCAGGCAGTGTAAGTCCCTAGCAGGTATCTAGGGCCCCCAACAGTCTATTGGGGTTCTTGGTCTGGGACCAAACAAGTTAGAGCCATGGCAAAGCCCCTAGCATGTGGTTAGGGCCCCTATCTGTCTCTAGGGCATTCTAGTCAGGGACCAAACAGTTTCTTGGCCATGAGGACCAAGCAGATCCTGCAGGCAGAGACAGAGACATCCTGGTCTTGGACCAGGCAGATTCTTGGTCTTGGACCAAGCAGGTCCTGCAGGTGTATTCCTGGCCAGTTAACCATATGGATCTTGGTCATTTCACCAAGATGATGATGACATGTGATGTCCTTCTCTCCTAGGTCTTTGAGATGGTTGAGCTAGGTTGTTTCCTCAAGGGACTGGCCACCCCTTGATGGAGTCACTAGCATTTGACCTTAGGAGCAGTCAGGAGGACCAAAGGATCACATCATCCAGTGAGGACCTTCCTTATATGGTGATGATGAACTTCCAGTTCTTGTATAGAAAACTTGTACATTGAGAAAGAGAGATAAAAGGGTTGTCTTCCCACCTTGTTGTTACACCTTTGGTCTTGTTGGTAAAAGGGTTGTCTTCCCACCTTGTTGTTACACCTTTGGTCTTGTGGTAAAAGGATTATCTTCCCACCTTGTTGTTACACCTTTGGTCTTGTGGGTAGAAGGGTTGTCTTCCCACCTTGTTGCGTCACCTCTTGTTGACTTGTGGATAGCCTTGCATTTGGCTTAGCTTTATGATGACCCCTTCTTTATTAGAGCGTCCCCCCTTGAGTGTGGTAGCTTACCCTTTGTCATGTTTTTGGTAACCCTACTTAATTGTGTAACCCTCACCTTAAGACGTCCTAACATTAAATTATATTTTATGTGGGATACCTTCCTAAAAGGTAGGATGTTTTGACCTAATTAAAGTAACCCTAAAATCAATAAAGAAATAGAAGGAAGATCCTTCTAGAAGTCGTTGAAAGGTTATAAATATGAGTCTTAGCCTTCATTATGAATGTATCTTAAAGAGAAAACTCAGCTCTGATTTCTTAAGTGATTATCCTAGGGTTTTGATGCTTGGTTGAAGGTGACGTCAAGGGTTTCAAGGTGCTCTTTGCTTGGCCGTGTTACCGGGCAAATTAGCAGGAGAAGTACCCTTTGATAACCTGTAAGACACTAGTACAACCAAACAACTATATATGCTATGCGATTTGTAGTTAGACCAGTGCCTAAATGGAGTCAATATGAACATAACAATTTATCAACCAATGTCTAGCATATGCAAAGTATATTATCAAATAATCACCGATTGATGCTAGAACTCACCAACACATATCATTTAATGAAAGTGTAAGGTCAATCCCAGATCGTTAAGCAAGTATCATTAACCAAATGTAAATGGACCAGATGTTTAATATATACAAGTCAAATCAAGGTCACTTACAAAACAGACATGAACACTACTTCTAGCAAACCAAAAAAACCCAATCAGTTCTGTTTTATGAGAAAGATCATTCACCATAGAGATATAGGAGTCCTTATGCATGGATCGTTTACTAATTAGATATAAGCATGTATGATAATTCATAACCAATGCAACCGAAAGCAGTATTACCACTTAGGTCATTCAACAAAATGTGAACTCTATTGTAAGAAAATCATATATGAGAAATCAGTCATTACCTAAAACATAACAAGTGGATATTCAATAACGTAGTTCCTGCTAGTTTGAATAGGATCAAAGCTATGTCAGTCACTTGGCATTCAATAGATAACATTATCGTCAAATACACATTCAAATAGAACCCAGTGAAATCTCCAGATCTGTGGCAATAACTTAATCATTTACCAATCATATATATCAGTTATGTATTTTCCAACCAAGACTAAACTAGCTATGACAAGACCTTGAAATAAACCAAATGGATAATCAAATAAACCCAAGAGAAATAGAGTGTAAAAGAGGACTTTCCAGGACTACTGTAGATGCAATTCTGAGTTATATACACAGTGAAATAACCTTTAAAAGAAGCATAAAAAAAATGAATAATAGCAAGGAATTAACTCTAAATTAATGTGCAATTAGCTAGATTAAAATGCTAACTTGATTACCTTGTTTTTATGTTCTGAGTGTGTAGGGAAAAAGGACCAGCTAGGGCACAGGGTCTGCAATAAATATTGCAGACCTGTGTTTGATAAAGGAAAGGGCTCAGATAGGACAAAAGGAGGTCCAAAACGGAGAAGGAATGGTGGGGGATGGAAGGAGATAGGTAGGGAAAGAGGGAGATGGTAGGCCAAGCTGTGGGAAGGGGAGGGCTAGGCCTAGGGCAGCGGAGGAGGAGGATGCTCGGGTAGGAAAGAAAGGGAAAGGTGAAATGGAAGAGAGAGAGAGGATCGGAGTTGAAGGGGAGGGGTGGAGGGATGAGGGAATGCGAAGGTGGGATGAAGGAGGAAGGAAGCTGCGGACTGTGGGAGCAGCAGGTCTGCAGCAAGGAGCAGATTCGGACTGTGGGAGCAGCAGGTCTGCAGCAAGGAGCAGATTCGGACTGTGGGAGCAGCAGGTCTGCAGCAGGGAGCAGACCCGAGTTAAGACAGTGCACAACGAGGGGAGAATGAGAGGGTCGAGGGTGGAAGTAGGTGAAATGAAGGAGGTCGAGTAGGATGGAAGGGAGGTCGAAGGTAGGAGAGGAGTGTGGGGTAGGTCGTAGGGCAGAAAAGTCTCTGCAGTAGGGTTTTGACAGGTCTGTGTTTAGGGCATAAAACTCAGGAAAACTCAGAATTAGGGTTTTTTTTAACAAAATTAAAGTGCAAATAACTCAGAATTAATACTAAAATTATGAAAACTAAATTAAAAAATAATATTTACAAATGTAAACAACTCATAAATTTAGGTTTAAAAGAGTAGATGAACAACTTAGGGTTTCATTAGTGAAAATCACCGAACCCTAGAGCATCAAAGAGGATAGCCCTCCTCTTGAGATGGTGCTTGCCAAGTTTGGAAAGCTAGGGCTTCCTCAACAACTTCAAGAGTTGGTTGATGATACCCTAGCTAAGACAAACTAATACTCAAGTTAACAATGCTAGGGTAACTAAAGGTCAGAAAATGACTTATCCTAGGACAAAATGCAACTCCAATGGCTGACATTCAACCTTAGACAAGCATACATCCAACATTTAACAAAAAGACATCAAGAGAAAGACTTAGATACCTTCTTGTGCATGTGTCAAGCAAACAACTCTTAGCATCACCTTAGCAAAGAAAAAAAAGCAAAGACTTCAAAGATTTGTCCCCAAATTAGCAAGCATGATCATCCTCAAGAGGTGCACATCACTCAAAAAGCCCTAGTTAGGAAAAAAATCAGAAATAAAAGTGTAATCCAATAAAGTTCATGTGTAAAAATGAAGTGAAGAAAAGTTATTTATACTTTTCACACTCACTTTTACAAAAATAATTAAAATCCAGGACAACATGCCTATTTAAAATGTCAATTTGAAATTATAAATGTCAACTTAAAATTAAAACAAAAATAATATAAAATAATCAAAGTAGTGGGTAAATTGGGGTTTTTTTCCCCAGATTTGACCCCTACTTGAGCAAAATGGTTGAACAAGGCCATATTTGACCAAACTGAAGGCCAAACTGTGCAGGGGGGGGTCGTCATGCCCCAACTAACCCCAACAGTGATGAAAATCCCTCAACGCCCCCCCCCTTTATCAAGCAAACAGTCTTCCAGGAGGATGACATCATCATCTGAAGGAAGGCCCGGAGAGAGGGCGTTGATGGACTGGAGGGCCAGGAAAGCGCTGGAGGTGATCTGAATGATAAGCATGCGTCTCAGTGCTGAAGAAACTGCCGCTGGAGTGATAAAACAAGGTCGAGGTCAAGTGACCCAGTGACCCACCCCTAGAAGCCCCGGACACCAACCTTGGGGTTTCAAACCCTTTCATGAGGCAGTCAACGATGCCATTAAGCCATAGTACTTCCAGAGGAGAATCCAGAGGGTCTGGCCATAACCCCACCTCAGAATAAGTTGGCTAAACACCCCTCTTGGTCAGAAAAAAGACACCCTCTCCCTGGGGTACCTCTGCAGGTACGCTGGTGCTAGTACCATTGTAACAGGTCAGTTTACTTGTTTTGACTCTCATTCACAGCGCTGCTCCTGTTGAGGGATATAACAGTTGTTCACTCCTATTATCTCCCTCATGTGTGAATCGTGGTCCTTCCTGTAGCTGTCATATGATGTTAAAGTTTGTTTATGAGGGTGCCACCTGGTGTCTTGTGGTTGTCTTTGCTTGCTAAGGCCTTCTGTGAGGCTGTTGTCCACTAAATTGACCTTCTTGAGGGGGGTGAGGCCTATTTGAAGGCTGTTGTTCACTGTGTTGAGGGGACGAGGTCTGTTTGAGCCTTGAGGGCTGTCGTTGCCTATTAAGGCATGTTTGGAGGGAGCCGCTATCTTGTTGAGGACTGTTTGGGCCTTCAATGTCTTCTTGAGGCTGCCACTGCCTGTTAGGGTCTGTTTGAGGCTGCCTCTGATTTGGTTAAGACCTATTTTAGGCCTATATTACCTTCCCGTAGGTGTCACTGCATATTGAGGCCTGTTGAGTGGTTGCCCCTACCTTGTTGAGGTCCCCTTGAAGGCTATTGTCCACCGTACAGTCTGATCTGAAGCTGCTACTGGTTGTTTGGGACTGCTATGAGTTGCTAGGAAGCTGCCATCTACTATTGTGAGGGTTTTATGACTTCCATTCACTGTTGGGCACCTGTTGACTGTCTTGATTGATGTCTTGGGGTTGACCTTATATGTACTATACCCTAAATTAGCTATTGTACCTTCTACTGTACCTGCCTAACCTTATTCTTCAGCATTTTATCTCTCTCTCTCTCTCTCAAGTATGTGCATACCCTCAGGTAAGGGTCAATTATTTGTTCCACTTATTAACTTGCCTCTAAGAGGCGAGATCTGATCTGGAAGTTATTTATGAGCTAAGTCACCGGACACATCCTAACAGGGCCAAGTGTCCTGTGGGCACGTATTGGGCGCGGACACGACCCTTCCACGTGGGGGACACATGTTTTTTCGTGTCCCGAAAAAACACGTGTCCCCCACGTGGGAGGGTCGTGTCCTGCCTCCGCCAAATCTGTTTTGTTAGCTAAGGCCATGACCTAAAATTGCCTGAAGTATTATTATAGAGATAAATGAAATTTTCAAATATAACCCTTAAAAGTCTTATAACATTAACACCATAAAATTCTGAGCCATAGGATTCATGCAATTGTGTCGTGGAATTGCATAGGTGGTTGACATTTTTTAACAAGAAAAAATATTGATTTGGTTTTTCATTTTTGCTCATAGGTGAATCTTACACTTTGTGCTGTGCGTGTGTGTTAAGGTGGGGGGAGATTGATCAATTGGAGTGCCAGACTATGTAGCTTTTAGAAAAATAAACAAAATATCCTTTTTTTTCTTATAAAGCTCTCAAACTCTGCATTACAAATTTCCTGTGCAAGCTGTGATTTTACCACATTTCACCATGCAAATTTGCTGCTCAAATCTCTGGAGTGAAATTGATTGCCTTAGGATGCTTTTCATCTAGTTGGCTATCATCAGATTGAGTTGCTCAAAGAGAAAGAGAGAATCACTTCATAGAAGCGC
Source organism: Larix kaempferi (assembly GCA_027924585.1). Classification (NCBI taxonomy): domain Eukaryota; kingdom Viridiplantae; phylum Streptophyta; class Pinopsida; order Pinales; family Pinaceae; genus Larix; species Larix kaempferi. The sequence goes on along the minus strand of BSBM01000458.1, from coordinate 21,293,575 downwards.
CTCACTATTAAAAGAAAAAGCATATTGGTTATAAGTTATAAAATTGATTTTGATGGCTTAATGAGAAATATGGTTCCGACATGCATCTATGTGTCTCATTGTGATTTGTGAATGACAAATGTGTAATCATTAATGTGTTTTAATTCTAATTTCTATTGAATATTTGTAAATGTTCTAGTTTCTAAATTTTATTGGTTCTATATGTCTAGATTTTTAAATTTTAATATATTTTAAAATATATATATATATATATATATAAAACATGTCCTTCGTGTCCTGATTCGGGGGGTCACCGTGTCCCGTGGGGACACTCGTATTTTGGGGGCACTCGTGTCTCGTGTCCTCGTGTCAGGTGACTTAGTTTATGAGTATAAGGAGGGTTCTCTTCATCAGATAAGCTATCAGATCTGAATTATATTTTAATTCGATTTTTTATTTATTTACTGCTGCTGCCCTACTGTTTATGATTTTAATTTAGTAATACTTTTACTGTGTATTTCTGCATTATTCAAATTTTTGGTTTAAAACCCTAACATAACCCCAATTTTAACATTTCAAACATATCTTTGGTCTTTTACTTAGCATCTTAATTCTGGAAATTGCCCTTAAATTTTTGCATTTTATTCAGTTTCCATAATTGTCTTTTCTTTTGTAAATCCAACACCTAAATAATTACTCAAGTATAAGAGAAAATAATAGTGGTTTTCACCGCTCTCCCTTGAGTACAATCACTAAGTTCTATTAGAATTTAATTGCTTGTACAATTCACTGTTGCTTCCTCCTCCACATGCTTAAAGATGGATAAAGTGCGCCAAGTTTTTGGTATTCGGTTTTTTTTCATGGAAATTTTTGTGCTTCAGGTTGTGGATTGATCGGGTCTGATGGTTTCGTGATGACAGTCATATTCGCAGCCTTTGTCAGCGCTGATATAGCGTTTTGTTCATCTTTATTTTGTATGTATGGTGGTTAAACCAGGGCCTGAAAAAGCATCTATGTATTTTGTTTATCAGCTGAATGTTATGCTTTGGCATACATGGACATTATGTAAGTTTGTTTATCTTTGGGATTAATAAAATTACATTTTTTTTCTGCGGAAAAAAAACAATTCATTGTTTCTTATTATTTATCTTGCAAGTAGATTTATCTAAGTGGTGGTTATCTCTAGTAGTCTAAACCATTCAAGCTTTTATTCAAGTTCACTTATTATTTGAACTTCTTGTTGATTCAGTTTCATGAATCTGAAGTTGCTCTTACATGTTAATCTATTTACATTAAAATTTGTTGGATGATTAAGGCATATATCTTATACAACTTAAGTTAATCATCTTTGAGCCTAATACAAGCTCTAGGGGCTTTGCCTTAAACCTTGTCCTACACTTTGGATTCATTGTTAATTCATGCACCTTAATAGACATACTCTTGTGGATTAATGGTTAATCTTGTTTATGCTTCTTGCTTTACATTTTAAATATATTGAAAACTTTTCCTTTGAATCCAAGTTATTGTATATTGTGCATTCTTTAGTGGATTCATTGGTTAGACTCGAGCACATATTGTCATTGTTATATCTTTTATGGTGTTTAAGTTTCTTTCACTAAGTGCAAGTTGCTTCACTAATTACATTATTACATTGTACTTAGTCCAAACAACTCTAATTGATAAATTTGTAGACTTTCATATAAATAGATCATCAATTCATTTGGGTCACCCCCTAGGCTCTGGATTAAAGAATTAGGCTTGAAGTGGGAGGTTGTGTGTGTTGAGATGACAATGACACCCAACCTTTGTTGCCATCGAGGTTGTGCTAGTGGGTTGACACTTTTCCACTCACGTACAGGTTGGGTGGTAATAGACATACTACTCAATTCTCAGGTAAGCGATAGTGATATCTTCAAACCCTAAATGTTATGCTCAATGTACTATAGATACAGACAACCAATTGGCGATCTAATTATGGTCTTAGGTAGGCCTATTGGGCTTTGTTGCCACCTCTTACGCACTTGGGGTTAACACGGCAGAAATCTTCAAGTTGCTCGATGCGTCCTTGGGGGCAAGTCTTGAGTCAAGTACTGTCACTTGATCTTGACTCCTCTGTTTAGGCTTAACTCCTAAAGAAGCCAAGGGGGGGTAGACCCTATTAATGTTACTAAGGCTTTAGGTACTTAGTTCTTTTGGGTGAAAATTTGTTCTTTAGGAGTTTTTTGGAATTAAAACATTGATCAAGACGATTGCAAGATGAAATCAACTATACAGCATATATGAATATAATAATCACGACAAAATATAGCTTAATTGAATGAAGCAAATAACAAATATCAAATACCAGTGCCGTGGAGTCAAAGTAAGTGCTGCTGTAAAAGTAAAGGCTTTGCAAATGTGTTCTTGGTCAATTTTAGGAATTATTGAAGGATGAGTTAATTAAAGGGAAAATGGGAGCTCCGCATATACCGTGAGGTACAAGGAGTAATGTCCGGAAATTAGGCAAAGGTGGCTCCTCACAAAGACATGTGGGCTGGAGCGGAGTCTCGAGGGCATTTTCAACACTACACCAACAAGGATGTAGTCTAACAGTGCCCTGAGGTCACTCTCTAGTGGTTCCCGCTTCTTTTGAGAAATTTCCCCATGCGTTACTTAATGTTCGAGTGCCGGATTTTCACTATGTTGAGGGTTCTTGATTTTATTAATGTCAGTTCTTAGTTATATGTTTAAGAATTAATAAGTTGTTGCACTCTTTTCTGATTTCCCCAAGACCAGGCCAATGCCCGTAAAGGGAAAGAGCATACTTTGAGAGACAACAAAATATTCATTCAAATTTGAGTGCTTGAAATAAAGAATGCTAAACAAAAATAACTTAGAAAAGAAACAGATATACTTACCAAATCTATGTGTCACTTTCTGATCAACCACCACTAATCGGCAATGCCTTTGCGTGGAGGTGAGAGCATACTTCGTGGCAACGAGATTGGCTTTATTTAATTATTTGCAAAAATGAAAAGAAAATGAAATTAAATACTCAATCAAAGTATACAACCTGCACAAAGTGTTAGAAAAAACCACGCCACGAAAAGGAAAAACGCGAATCCCCCCAGGGGGGATGGAATATGGGCGTTGTGTAGCCCACTTGCTTCTTATTACGATTTGTTACAAAAAAAAGCTTTTAGCTTTAAGAATGTCTTTGATTCTTATAAATCTGAATCAGGAAGGCTTACAAATAGTTAAGAAGAGAAACTTAGAAGAAAGAGGGGATCTTTGGGCTCTGGATGGCTAAAATCTTCGAAATTTGGCCAGAGTTTCCTTCTCTTATTTCTTTAATTCTGCAAAATCAGCAAGCTAAAATAGCAGAAATGTTAGTAGATTAGTTAAATAATACATAAAAAATACAACTAATTAATACTTCTTGAAGACTAAAAATTTTATGAAGCACAAGTATTAAGTTTGAATGCTAGATTCAAACTTAAAATATGAATTTAAAAGCTTCTTTTGATCTAACAAAAATATGCAACGAGATGTATGCTAAACTTTAAAAAAGATCTACTTGTTGAAGAGTAAGGGAACTGTTATCACACAACTTGTAGTTGTCCCTAAAGGTATCCCATCCAGGACGACAGAGGTGTAGACAACTAAAGAGGTGACCCAAGAGATGCCACAGTTCCCAATGCAAGCTAGGTGTCATGAGAACCGAGGCACTCTTCACTTTAGATCAAGACTAATCAAGATCAAGGGGGAGACCCTAGCCAATCAATGAAGACTAGCTAACCCAAAGATTCCTAGGGAAATGTGTAAAATAAAACAAGGAGATCAATGGTGAGTTAGATCTAGGAAGGTTAAGTGGACCCAAGGGTTAAGGTGTGGTTGAAGAGGCTTAATGTGTGACAAATGATTCAACCAATGAATGACAAGGACCACTTATAAGGCTCAATTAAAAGATCTAGTGACTTAGTACCAAGAAAATTAGCCAAGTGGGACCCACTCCTTAAAAGGTGGAAAATGGTCCAAGTTGGGCCCACAAGGTCAAAGTTGAAATCAAATGGTACTAGGGCTATGTTATAGCATGGATCTATGGATCTGAGATGAAATTAGCAATACCCAAAAATGGGATCTAGCAAATGGACACCTACCCAAGGAGTGTGAATTACCCCAAGGATGACCAGTGCCTTAGATCAAGGGCCAAATGGAGTCGGAAGTCCACCAAATTATAGATAGGGATAGTTGAGATGAATATCAAGGTGAGTTTTCAATGTTAAGTAGATGCCATGGCTAAATCTCCATAGATCGAATGCATCACCAAGTGACCCAAGTGGGGCTCAACCCTCAAAATAAGGAACGGGGCCCACAAGGTGAAGCACTAGGGGTAGGTTTTCAAGGTTGATCTAATCAATGCAATAAGAATCTCACCTACCCACGTTTAGGAACTAGCAAAACTAGCCTTCCTCAAGGAGTGCGAATTGCCTCAAGGAGGGCTAGGTGCCTTGGGAAGTGGATCAAATGAAGGCCAATCACCACCAAACTATAGATCCGAATTGTCGTGGATGCTATAGAGGTGGTTTTTAAATATTATCCCCAAAAGCATGCTAGATCCAAGTAGATCTAAAAAAAAAGGGAAAATGAGGGTTTTGATTATTAGGGTTTTATGACCAATGAAGAAGAGAGAATGGATCTAGAGACATATCTTGTAGAACATACCTCAATTGCTTGTGGCCACTTTGCAAATTGATAGCCTTCCCCCTATGTGTATATTCAAGAGTGAGATCTAGTGCTCCAAGCCAAAACGTCCTCCCCCAAAGATAGCCAAATCGTCCTCCTCCTGCAAGACAAGATCAAGTTAGAAACAACCCAAGCAAAAGAATTATGAAAATGATGAAGAGATGTAATAGAAAGCAACAACTATGTCACAAAGAAACAATAATGATACTCCCTGTCACAAAGATCAAACCAAGAGAAGATATGTGGGTTCCCCCAACAATAGCCTCCTTCAAATCGTCCTCCTCCTCACCAATTTGGCCTCCCTACAGAAAAACGACTAGTAGCCCACGATCCACAAATGATACATAGAGAGAATACTGTATATTCAACTTGCAAAAGAATCCATCGAGACAAAAGAGGTAGATCCACAAAATAATTTCTTTATTCCAATCTTCAAGAGCTCCAAAGGTGCCTTTACAATAGGGGGGTCTTCTCCTTTTATAGGATGAGGAAGACCAAAACCCTAAACCACTATACCACTTTTTAAAACTAGTGGTTGAGATCAAAAGATATAACAATCTAATCAACGACTAAGATGAGCCAATACAATATAAGACATGGATCACTTAACTAAGTGATGACATCATAGCCTAAAATGCTCTATGGAGGGTGATGTCATACATGGGGGTGGCTAAATAGCATGTAGCCACAACATAAAACATGGACAAGTGACTAGGAGCACATGGTGGGTCTAGGAGGTATTACTTCCCTTCATTAGCATGTCCCCATGGCACAATAATATGAAATATGAGTCTATGACATGTCCAAGTGTACAAATGATCAAATCCTATCCCCATAATCAGAGAGAGAAATACTATAAAAAAGCTCTTGTAGCTCATGTGGATCCCACTGACTGGTGCCAACTGATCTAGAAGAAGGGGGATACACCATGGATGACCTATGAGCAGACCAAGTGCCAAAACCTTGCCTCAATTGCCGAAATCAAATTCCTCAATGACCCTTTTATTCCTTTTTCAATCTGTTGAAAATCCCTGAAAGTGCCCAAAACTGCCTCTCAGGTGCCTGCGCTGTCCATCTGAGTGCACCATCATGTCTGGAAGGGGGGTAATATGGTAAAAACAAGTGGCTAGACAAGCCCCTTCCTCTGTAGCTCCCTAGGAAACGACTAGCATCCAAGGATACTGCTGGACAGGCCACATCAGCATGGCAAATTTGGTCAACAGGTGGAAAACTGCTAGTATCATGCCCGGGAGTGCCCGAAACTGAAAGATAAGTGTTTCAATGGACCAAGAAGATCCAAATCCACTAGAGATGAGTACTCATACACCTCATGATAGCCTGTAGGATCATCTGCAAGGTCCACCATACCCGGACAGTGTAAAATATGATGCTCTGGAAATAATAATAAAATGACCAACTGCATCAATCATCATCTGGAGCATATGTCCAACATATAGAATCATCAGTAGGTGCATGTGGGACCATAGATCAACATCATAAAGCACAAGTGGTCCATCTCATCATAGATCCCAAGGATGACCATGGTCAAACTATGTTTGACTAGGTCAAAACAAAACCAAAGACTAGATTATAACAAATGACTAAGACATGTTCCTTTAACCATATTCACAGCTTAACTTAAAGTATAAACATCAATCAAGTGGCAGTTAGTACATAGATATTCAATGTTATTTATAACTTACTTGCACCAAAGCTTTAAAGACATATTCATCCAATGGACATGGTCTAACTGCTAAGATAGGGTGAAGGCTAAGGACAAGGTTAGGTAAAGGGATGACTTGACCAACTTAACTAAGTGATACTTTGGACGGGGAAAGGGGGAAGCTACACACTATGCTGGACAAGATAAACAAAGGGAATGGCAGTGCCTCACAAATGGGTAAGTTGTTTACAGAGTGCTTATTCAACCTTGGCATCATGTCTACATCAAGTTGATCCAAGTTCATTAGGATCATTCATTTAATTTCCATGGCCTTTTTGGCCTATATGACCCCTCTAGGATTTTGCATACGCTTAAAAGCACAACTAATCACAGCTTGCATCCGGGATATATTTACATTTATGAGGTCCGCAATCTTTAGATATAGCATTTATTTCACCATTGCTTTTTAGACCTTTTGGGACCCTTCATGGGGTACTTTAGCATTTCGTTGCTTTAGCCTTTAATTCATCGTGTGTTTAAAAACACATTCTTAGAATTTTAATTTCATAGGCTTTCATAAGAGATTTCCAATAATTTCCATAAAAGTAGCACATGTGCTTCAGGTTTTAACCAACAACATCTCATGTGACTAGAGGGAATTCCGCGCTAAGCCACACATTGGGGCAACCGACTAGAATGATCTAAGCATAAAATCCAACTCACCAGGGGCATGTTTTGTCACCAACTCAGAGGCGAGACACAAAACAAACATGGATGCAATCCAACACAACGGTAGAAAAAGGGAAGTCCTCCATATCAAAAGTCAAAAAGGCAAGTCAAGGAGAAAGCCAAAATAAGGAAGGTCATGGATGGATGGAGTCAGGTGAATGTGGTGCCTAAGCTAGCAGACATAAATGTCATGAAAAACCATGTCCATGCTCATAGGAGGGTAGTGGAACCAATGAGTATAGTCAATGAACCTTTAAGTGCAAGTAATACATCCAATTCATCATTTAAATCCAACCAAGATATTTCATTTCATTTATTAAATAATACTGCCACATCATGAGTTAAATACCAAGTCGATGCTATGAAGATGACTAAAGCAACAAGATAATAATCCATGCTAACAATCACAATTCTATAGGTCATATCACTGCATATCAATAATCATCATCTAGAACCAACTGAAACACTGCTGCAATAATAACATCCGGAACTCTAGGCACTGAACTGAAACTGTATGGAACAAAAGGTCATATTGGTCATCAAATCTAAGCTCTCAAGGCTCAGCCTTGGCACAAGGTCTACTCAATGTCTAATATACACTACTCTGATCTGTAAGTGATCTCAAATAATGTTGCTCATCATAACTGATCTCTATAAAGGAAAAACTCTGAAAAGTGCAGATATCTGCTCAGCAAGAATAGTAGCCCAGCTACTATGGTGTGATAACAGGAACCAAGAATTTTATTTTATTTTAATAACGTAGAAGAAACAAGAACCCAACTTCGGTTTGAAATAGTAGAGAACCAAAGATGCCTGCAACTCAACAACGATTAGACCAAGACAACCAACACCGAAGGTGTATGAGGACACAACTGAGCTCAACCTCCTCCCTCGGATTTCTATCTTGCACCGTCACAAACACTTGCAAAAAGAGATTAAATCTAGAATACGTAATTAACAGAGATTAGAAGGGCATTAGTACAACTGAATACACTTCTTGCTTCACTATCTCTAATTAATCAAGCATTTATAAGCAAATCAAATACAATGAATGCTTATACTATGGGCACAAATGCCGTCTAGGCTAGATAAATCTACAATTATTGCAAAATAATAAGTGATTAGCTAGATATCACCTCAAAACATCAACCAAACACACATCAAATGGGACAGCTGCACAGCATATGGCCTCCAAGCCTTTCAATTATATTCCGAAGAGAATCATAAACAAATTACAGGAGCAGAGGTTCAATGCTTCCTTCCAAATGAGTGAAGCAACCTTGCTTAAATAGAAAAAAAAAGAGCCAGAGAGGGGGGGGGCACATTTGCCAACAGAGAAACGCATTTGATGAGTTGTATATGTTGAAATACTGAGAGGGGGGTGAATCAGTATTTGCACAATCTTAAATTTTTAATCAAGAGCAAGTTGTTAATCACCAATCATAGCATATCATCAATGTACATGAAAATAACAAGATGCACAGTACACAATATTTTTGACGTGGAAACCCAAGTCCTGGGGGTACTTAAATACTCTAAAGGGTGTTTAGGGCTTTTGCCATTGTCCAAAGGGCTCCAAGGGCTTCGGACTTGGGCTTGGACAAGATCAAAAGGTCTCCTTTGACATTAACTGACTTCTAACCCTCAGGGGCTCCTTAAGGGGCACCAAGACACACCGACACACACTTGTTGCATCAATGACAATTTAGTCAACAATCTCCCCCTTTGTCATTGATGACAACTCCAAAGCTCCCCCTTAGAATGATCTTCCTTTGTCCACAAATCTCCCCCTTTGAGCAACCTTCCTTTACCTTCCTTGTTCAACTTTTTCTCCCCCTTTGGCATCAATGGCAAAGGGTACTTCTGTTATGCTCCCACTGTCATGTTGATGTATTGTTGAAGATGGATTAATTCAATTAGGAGATAGTATGACTCCCAATTTTTCTCTGAGGTACTCAAAAGTCTCTCTTGGGAGAGGCTTAGTAAAGATGTCTGCAATCTGTTCTTTTGTCCCAATATATTCCAACTTGATATTCTTTTCTGTGACTTGTTCCCGAAGAAAGTGAAACTTGATTGGAATGTGCTTGGTCTTGGAGTGCATAACTGGATTCTTGGAGATACTGATGGAACCTGTATTGTCACATAAAATTGGAATTGGCTCATCACATGTCACATGTATGTCTTGCAGAGTTTGCTTCATCCATAGAATCTAAGTACAACAGGCTGTTGCTGCTATATATTCTGCTTCTACGGTTGATAAGGACACTGAAGATTGCTTTTTGCTCGACCAAGATACTAGACAATTGCCTAGAAAGAACGCTGTTCCACTGGTGCCTCTGCTGTCGTCAACACATCCTGCCCAATCTGCATCTGAATAAGCTATCAATGTTAGCTCATTTCCTTTTGGATACCAAAGTCCAAAGTCCATGGTCCCTTTGAGATATCTGAAGATCCTTTTAACTGCCATAATGTGAGTTTCCTTTGGAGCAGCTTGGAATCTTGCAACTTGTCCAACAGCTTGCATCACATCTGGCCTTGACGTTGTTACATATAGTAGACTACCAATCATTGACCTATAAAGCCTTTGATCAACTTCTTCAGATTCATCTTCCTTGCTTAGCTTACAACCGGTGATCATAGGAGTACTCACAGGTTTACACTCTTCCATCTTGAATTTCTTTAACATTTCCTTGATGTATTTTGTCTGAGCAATAAAAATGCCTTCTGTTCGTTGAGATATCTGAAGTCCCAAGAAGAAGGTCAATTCACCGAGCAAAGACATTTCAAATTCTTTCTGCATGTCCTTAGCAAATTGTTGACTTAGTGAATCGTCATCACTTCCAAAGATGATATCATCAACATATACTTCAATGATGAGTATGTTGTCGTCGTCCTCTTTGATGTACAAATTGTTGTCTGCACTTCCCCTTTTAAAGTTTTGTTGCTGCAAGTACCTGTCCAATCTGGAGTACCAAGCTCTAGGAGCTTGCTTTAGGCCATATAAAGCCCTTTTTCAGTCTGCATACATGGTCCTTGTTTTCTGAAAGTTGAAATCCTTCTGGTTGTTCGATGTAGACTTCTTCTTCTAATTCCCCATTCAGAAAAGCTGATTTTACGTCCATCTGATACACTTTGATGTCTTTGGAGCAAGCATAAGCCAATATCATTCTGATAGCTTCCATTCTGGCCACTGGTGCAAATGTTTCTTCAAAGTCTATTCCTTCGATCTGAGCATAGCCTTTACAAACCAATCGGGCCTTATTTCTGATTACCTGTCCATTTTCATTCATTTTGTTTCTGAAGACCCACTTCGTGCCAATCACATTCTTGTTATTTGGTCTAGGAACAAGTTCCCATGTTTTATTTTTCTCAATTTGATCTAATTCTTCTTCCATTGCTTTGACCTAATGCTCATCTGTACTGGCCTCTGCAAAATTTCATGGTTCAATTGAAGACAATAGAGAGAAGTGTACCTGCTCTTTTCTTCCAGATTGTCTTCTTCTAGTTCCTATTCCAACATTTTTATCACCAATAATTTGATCTGATGGATGGTTCTTCTGGTACCAGTTCTTAGGAATCTGTTGATCCCTTTCTTCTTCTTGTTCCATAATTGGTTGATTCTGTTCTTCATCTTCCGTAAGTTGTTCTTCATTTTCATCTAGTTGTTCTTCAATTTTAATTTCCTTCATTTCTTTCTGATCAGAAACTTCCTTTTCTTCATTGTCCGATTCTTCTGAGTCTTCTCTGGATGATGTTGGTCTGGTCTCATCTATTTTCACGTTGATGCTTTCGATTATCTTGTTTAGTCTCAAATTGTAGCATTTGTAAGCTTTCCTTTTGGATGAATATCCAACGAATATACCTTCGTCTACTCGAGAATCAAATTTTCCAATCTTCTTATCTTCTCTTTTGATATAGCACTTGCTTCCAAATATTCTTAAGTGTCATACATTTGCCGCTCTTCCTGTCCATAGCTCGTAGGGAGTTTTATCATTTTTGCTTCTGAGTAATCCTTTGTTCATGATGTGTACTGCAGTATGAACTGCTTGTCCCCAAAATTTATCATTCAACTTAGATTCATTCAACATGGTTCTCGCCATCTCCATTACTGATCTATTCTTTCTTTCAGCAACTCCATTTTGCTGAGGTGTTCTGGCTACTAAAAACAATCTTTTTATTCCATGCTCTTGACAGTACTTGTTGAATTCATCTGAAGTGAATTCTCCACCGTTATCGGATCTGAGGCACTTGATTCGTGATCCTGTTTCATTTTTAACCAGTTCCTTAAAAGTTTTGAAACATCCAAAAGCTTCTGACTTCCTGTTGAGAAGACATACCCAGGTCATCCTGGTATAGTCATCAATAAGTAGCATAAAATATTGTTCACCATTTAGTCCTTTGCTCCTTGTTGGTCCACATAAGTCAGTATGGACAAGGAGATAGTAAAGTCAAGGAAGCCAAACTTCAAACGTACAGAGGACAATTTGAACATCTGAGGATGAATGAGGATGAAGACATCGCAGCCTATATTCTTCGAGTTGATCAACTTGTGAATACCATCAGAGGTTTGGGTGAAGAAGTTGATGAGGTCGTAGTTGTTCGAAAAATTCTAAGGACTCTTCCCAAAAGGTTCAATCCTAAGATCTCTGCCCTAGAAGAAAGAACAGATCTGGAGACTATGACAGTAGATCAGCTACATGGGACTCTTGTGGCCTATGAAATGAGAATTGAAGACAAAGACACGTCAAGAAAGGAAGCAGCATTCAAGGCCTCCTCCAAACAAACTGGGAAGAACAAATCAGCAAAGAGCAAGCCAACAAGTGATGAATCTGATGATGAAGAAATAGCTAACTTTGTTCGGAAGTTGAAGAGAGGCACTGGGAAATACAAAGGTAAGTTACTTCTTAAATGTTTTTCAGGTGGAAAGATAGGTCATTATGCTTCTAAATGTCTGTATGCAAAGAACTCGGATAGTGATGAAGATGGCATCTTCAAACCCTACAAGAAGTACAATAATTACAAGAATAAGAAAGGAGGTAAGTTTGCAAAGAAGAAAAGTCTCTATACAAAAAGGAACAACTGCTCGTCGAGTGAGGACTCCGACAATAACAGTAACAGTGACTCTGATAATGAAAGTGAATCAGAGAAGGTACTCTTCATGGCAATAGATTCAAATGAGGTTCTTAATAGTGATGAAGAATCTGAAACTGAAGGTGAGGTAGATCTTGAAGCAGAACTTATAAGCGCCTTGAAGGATTTGAAGAAAGCCAGGAAGGAGAACATGGTGCTTAAGGAAGAGGCACAAGGGTTTGAGCAAATCATTGTTGACTTGAAGGTCAAACTGGAAGAAGCCAAAAGAATCAAAGACTCTCTTACTGAACAGCTGATGGCAAATATGAAAGAAAAGGAAAATCGTGAGGCTGAGATAGTATCTCTGAAGACAAAATTACAGTCGAAAGATATCGGCAAGAAGCCATTCTTGAAAATACTGATTCACCCCCCTCTCAGTATTTCAACAATTGGTATCAGAGCAAGTTACTAATCACCAATCATAGCATATCATCAATGTACATGAAAATAACAAGATGCACAGTACACAATATTTTTGACGTGGAAACCCAAGTCCTGGGGATACTTAAATACTCTAAAGGGTGTTTAGGGCTTTTGCCATTGTCCAAAGGGCTCCAAGGGCTTCAGACTTGGGCTTGGACAAGATCAAAAGGTCTCCTTTGACATTGACTGACTCCTAACCCTCAGGGGCTCCTCAAGGGGCACCAAGACACACCGACACACACTTGTTGCATCAATGACAATTTAGTCAACAGTATACAACTTGGAATGAGTTGTAATGGATTGGAAAGGTTGAAAATCAGCTTTCTTCCAATTCCATACTCCACCACTATGCTTTATCTACATATTGCTATTTTTTTCTTGAGAGTTGCGCCCTCCCTATGAGGAAATGTGCCCCACTTGGTGAAGGAAACTCTTCTTGCCTTTATTTTGCCAAGAAAAACACTCCGGAGCTACGCTACTGGGAATCAATCTGCCCCCCCTCGAATCGATCTCAATTCGCGATCCGGAAGGAATCGATTTCGTAATTCGCGTTCCCTTCACACAAAAAAACGATCCCTGGTTTTTTAGGGATCGATTCCGAGATTAAAAATCGATCCCAAAATCAATCCCACGAGTTTGGCGGACTCAACCAAAAAAAATTCGATTTTTGCATTTTTTGGGGGGTTTTTTTTTGGATGGGCTAGGGTTAGTTTGGGCCAATAAAGGGTGTTGGAGTCCATTTGGACTCATTCCATTACTCATTTCATTGATTAGGAAGAGCCTTGAGCTTTGAGTGAGCTTTGAGTGAGCTTTGAGTGAGTTTGCTAGTTGTTTGAGAGCTTTGAGCTTTGAGTGGGAGATTGAAGGGGAGATTGAAGGGGAGAGCTTGCAAGGGAGATTGAAGCTTCCATAGAGACATTCAACCACCATTGAAGAGCTAAAATGTAGGCTCTAAAACCTCAATCTTTGTTTGTTTTTGAATTTTTTTTCACTATGTTAAAAAATGTAAACCTTGCAATGTTCTCTTCTCCTACTCTTTCCAATATCTTCTTCTCCATCATTCTATTGCAGGCAACAAGTGACTCTCATCTTGAATCAAGAAACATGATGGGTATGTGGTTTTGGTTTTTCATTTCACTTCTTCTCATTATGATGGTGTTGGGAAGTAGATATGGTGGTGGTATTGATGAGGGGGAAGAGGTAGAGAGTGACGCATACCAAGGAGAAGAGGAGGAAGGGGAAGAGGGTGATGATGATGAGAATGAGGGTGATGTGGGGCAAAAACAAAAAGACACAACACCTTTGTGGAAGTATGTGACAAGGCTTGGGGGAGGGAGAGGGGGTGGAACCACAAAGTTTGTATGCCCCCATTGTACTAAAACTTACACAGGTTCATATACCCGGGTGAGAAAGCATTTGTGTGGGGTTATGCCATGCGATGAAGGTAAGTCTCATGCAGTCAAAACTTGTGACAAAGTGGGAGGTAAAGAGAGAAGCAAATACAAGATGGAAGAAGAGACCGCTCAAAACAACTCCAAGAGATCAAGGGTTGAATCTGAATCCTCACAGAGAATGTTTGGTAGTGGAGCCAGATCATCATCGGCTCGATCGGGACCCTCATCTCCCCATGGAATCTCGCCTATGCGAAGAACATTATCCGATTTCCTTGACACAGGTTGTAGAGATCATGTGGATTCAAAAGTTTATAGGTTTCTCTATGCATGTGGTGTGCCATTCAATGTTCTTCGCTCACCCTATTGGCATGAAATGGTACAAGCCATCAATGGTGCCCCTCAAGGATACAGAAGCCCTGGGTATGACAAAGCTAGAACCGTGGGACTTGACAGGGAAAGAGCCAAAATCAATGGTGCTCTTGGAAAGTTCACAAATGATTGGTCTAACTATGGGGTATCCATTGTATCTGAAGGGTGGACAAATGTTAAAGGCAAGGCATTGATAAATATTGTTGGCGTTTCTGCTAGCGGTGCGGCCTTCTTTTCAGCCCATGACTACTTAGATCGCTACAAGACCGGTATTAATATTGCACAACCTTTACTTAAAACCATTCAGGAGATTGGGCCATACAATGTCATTCAAGTCATCACTGATAATGCTGCTAAGTGTAAGGCAGCAAGAGCAATCATTGAGGATAAGTATCCCAACATATTTTGGTCAGGGTGTTTGGTTCACACATTGAACCTTTTGATGCATGATATTGTTAAGATGAAGGACCCTAATTACCGATGATTGGTGCGTTGTACAAGAGAGGTAAGAAAATGATCAAATTTATCACCAATCATAGCATAGCCCACCACATTTTTCGCAATCACTCTAAGTTGGAGCTATTGAAGATTGCAAAGACTAGATTTGCTAGCTACTACCTCACCTTCAGGAGGCTTTTGAAGGTAAGAGAGGCATTGGCTAGTATGGTCTCAAGCAATCCATGGCAGGAATTGAAAGACAGAGCTGCAAGCGCATCAGATAGAAATGACTTTCAGGAGGTGGAGAACACCATTCATGAAGGTCATTTCTGGTCACAGGTTAGGTATGTTCTGCAATTCACCAAGCCAGTTTATAACATGATTCGTTTTGCAGATACAGATCAGCCGGTGATTGGGGAGGTATATGAGCAAATGGATAGCATGCTTGGTCAAATCAAAGACATTGTTGGGCAAAGAGATGCAATCGTGTATGAGCATATTCATAAACATGTGGTCAAAAGGTGGGATAATCTAAATGTTCCACTCCATGCCCTTGCATATGTCCTCACCCCAAAATACTATTCTCCAATTTGGTTGGCCCAACCTGCACCTGGGGGTGGAGTTAGGAAAAAACCCCACACAGATCCAGAGGTGCAAGCTGGGTATATGCTTGCATTAGACAAGTTGGTCCCTGATGAGGCTAAGTGTGCTCAAGTACGAAGTGAATTGAGCGAATACATTAGTGAGCATGGAGCCTTTGGTTCCCTGTATGCAACCAAAGATCGAGACAGATTGGATCCTATCCGTTGGTGGAACATGCATGGCTCTGGAGCCACATATTTGCATAAATTGGCGATGAGGGTGCTATCATAGGTTGTTAATAGCTCTTCTGCAGAGAGGTGTTGGAGCACCTACAACTTCATCCACATTGTAAAGAGAAACAGTCTGAATGTAGATCGCGCAGAAAGCTTGGTTTATGTGCACTACAACTTGAGGTTGTTGTCCCATTATTGTGAGGCGGCCAAGAATGATAGAACATTTTTGACTTGGGGCAACAATCCAGAGGAGGCTAATGTGGAGGATGGAGCCATAGCATTAGAGTGCTTGGAGGCTGAACTATTGGGTGATCATGATGATCCAATTCAGACTACAGGTACCCATACAGAGATGCCACCCCCAAGCAGAAGCAGCTTTCCGGATGCAGGAGTTTTGCCTTTAGCTTCACAACGTCCAAGTTCAGCCTGTGGGGGCCATTCATCTTCTTCTCATGTTCCACAATCACTTCCACCAGCACCTATTCCACCTAGACCACGAGAAAAGAAATTGGAAGTTTCTCGTGGCAAGCGGAAAGCTTAGTAGATAGTATCATAGATTCATAGTACTTTGTATTTCATTTTCATGTTTATTTTGGCCTATTTTGTAAACATTATGGCCTAGTTTGATGGAAAATATTATATGTTGAAATTTGAAGGTTCATGTTGTTATGAGTTATAGCTCCTAGATGATAAATGTTATATCACTGTGTACTAAATGGTTATATGAATATCTAGATTCTATGTTTTCATGTTTTCTATAGCTAATTTGGCATAATACATGTTTTTTTAAATTTATATGCAAAATATATTAAAATATATATTATATAAAAAATGCTCCCGAAACGAAAGCTTTTGAAAATTTCGCTTTTCGCTCCCGCTCCCCACTCCCAACAGCATAGCTCCGGAGAGTTTTAAAAACCTTAGGAATGTTTCCATTTTACTTTGCCAACTCATAAAACTCACTTTTGGCATGTTTTTGAGTTTTTAGAAATTGTCGGTTTCTTTATTTTCTCTATTTTTTTGGTCATTTTTACCATTTTCGAGTAATATTCAATTTTGAAGATAAATAATTACTCAAAAACTTAAGAAAGTGGATTTAGAGGTTAAGTGGGTGCTCTGAGTTAGAAAACGAGCACCCCCATGTCTAATTCTTCCACCTAACCACACTTTCATAATAATTTTAATTTTTCCAATTAAACTATTAAAAATAACCTAAGACGGAAAAATTATTTTTGTCGGAACTGACTCAAACTCCTAGGGGACCTAGTACATGTCCATACGACTCATTATTAATGGCTAGCACGTAAAAAATACATAGACACATAGGATTTAATAACCTCCTAAGGTTCGACCACCATGGTAAATACTCCAGCTTTGGAGGTGTGAGTGAAAAACTTAGGAATTATACGCCACTGAAGCGCAATGCATAATTCCTAAGGAAAAAAACACTCTAGAGTATCCCCTTGATAGATAATCCTAAGGTAAGCCAATCCTGTTACAAAAATACCATGCTCAAACCAACTTATTAACAATTCCCCCCAGCGGGTCTAGACATGCAAATTTTATAAAAGGGCCTAAAAATGGCTTGATGAACTTCTGAACACATGTGATGAACAATTGAATTGTTCAAGTCTTTGACTGCTCATTGGAAATCCACCTAAGTGCAACTTAGTGGATAACAGGCTTCCAATATACTCTAGGTATGTGTAAGATCAAACCCATAAACACATTTTGTATAATACAATACTACTCATCAGGTAGCAGCAAAGGTGTACAAGCGTATCCTATGACCCCCACCTGTATTCTTTGCATGTATGCTTTCCAGCCATAGTTTTACCCTGAACAACATATCTTTGTGTTTATAGACGTCGTTACATGTCTCTAGCTTAAATATCTAATTGTTGCAAAATAGAGAAAAAAAATCAAAATTGGGGTTTCCCATAACCCTTGAATACCAATCCAAAATTATCATCCAAAAATAGTAAAAATATTCTTACCTCTATTTCTTCTTTTCAACAACTTTTGAATCACCTCAAACAGATCTTATCAAAAGTTATTCAATTTTTAAGTCAACATACCTTTTAGAGCCCCGATTTGGGTTCTGCTCTGTTGCTCGATATTTCACCTAATACAACTTTGCCACTTCTAATTTTTTGTTAATGAAATTTTTACAGGATGTACTCTAATATGTCCTCTCCAAGTTTCCACTGATCCCATGAAATTTGGACCTTCCAAGAGAAAGTTATAGTGTAATTACTAGAACCTGTTGTTTTTGCCCTATTTCAGGTGATCAAACTTGTACAAACTGCCACTTCGCTAATATTTCCCTAACAAATCTAAATTTTGGACCTAAAACACCCTAATCGATCTTCTATCCAAATCCCACAAATGGCACTCAATTTGGATCTCACACTCTTCAGATATGATTGTTTTATTGAAACCACTTGTTTAAGCATAGTTTGAGAACTAGACAAAAACCCTAACTTGTATAGTCTATAACTCTGAAAATATAGCAAACCAGATTCTGAAATTTTTGACAGAAATACCTAGTTATTTCTTCTTTCCTACCCCTCAAGTCCCACACCATTCCAGTATACTAAAGGATCCAAACAAAGAGTCGTCTACTCTAATACCAAATGTTGTGTATCGAATAGTCAAATAAGCATAAAAAAGATCCAATTTTGTAATTCCATGCCTAAATCAAGAAAAAGTGTAAATGAATAAGAAGACTCTTCAAGGGGGCAACCTCCTATTACAATATATCAAATGCACAAGATAAGATGATCATTAAAATGAGCCTTTTTTATGTATATATTGTTGACAAGAGGGCTAAAAAGCAATAATAATAAGCCAACATAACAATAATTAATGGAATGTTAATGAATGAGGACTATGGATAGGAGCGTAACAACAAGATAGTGGTTGGCAATTACCAGGGTGTGAACAAATTTGTACCTAAAGGAAAAAGGTGAGAGTCCAACCGTTGCAAGAGGTAAAACCACTTTGGTAGTTGAAGACCATAGGCATTCGAACTAACAATCAGTGATTCTTGGTAGGAGACCAACTTAAAGGTGAAGGGTTGGATTGATTAGTGGGAGATTATCGCTCAATTGTTTGGATTGATGAATTAGTTTATCGTTGGGTTAGTCAATTGAGAGGTCGCAGCTAGAGTTGTTGAGAAAATAAGAAATGGAAATCTTGAGAAGAATAGCAACGAGCTCTAATTTTGGAAGTCTAATCTTTGGGATGTATGAGAGATTGTCTAGTCTTGAAAATGCAGAAATGCCCCAGACCATCCAATGCGATGACAACAATGTTCAAGGAACTCTCTAAAGACTGTATTCCTGTAACAAAGGTGAATGCAGATGACTAATCATTCTAATTGATATTCTAGCCTTCTTAATGTTCGGTCTACAGTTTCTACCCCGTGAGCGTTCTCCAGTTGAAAGGGCATGTGCACTGTGTAAATGAATATGTGTATTTTCTTGGCATTTATTTCCATTCCGCTGCTAATTGCATCGTTGTTAATACAAATAACTGGTGTTATAAATGGGTCCAATACCTAACTCTAACTTAACAATATTCTTTAAGGTATGTCTGATCCCAAAACATGTCACTGTAAAAATAAAAGCACAACTTGGTCCAACAGTCATTGAGCACAAGATTGCTGCAAAAGCTTTCCAACACCCTCATTTGCAATCTGCTTAAATTTGTACATGGATGGCTGCTTTGCAAGATGTGCCGTATCATGTAAGCAAAAAATGTCGATATTTGACATTCACTAAGATGTCTTATTTCATTACTCAACTAATTCTCAAGAATTTTTGTATTTATTTCAGATTCCTTTGGATTCTATTATTATATTATGTGAGTTCCTTCTACGATCCATGGTGTCTACTTCTTCTGTGTGGAGAGTGGCAAATAACTGCAACTAAGTACCTTTCTACTGGTATTGCAGCCTTGTCAAGCTGCTTGATTTGGGGTTTAGTCTACAATTGCAGAAAGTAATCTTTCTGAGGATCAATCGTCTCTGATTGGAAGTTCTAATATGTACCAACCAAGAACTCACACCATGCTTTTGTCCATGAGTTTAAAACATTCCCAACGGAGTACAGACAAAATGCAAAGATCATTGTCAAATGCAGGGAATGAACATGAAATTAGTAGTAAGCCTGCCCGAAAAACAGATTCCAGGCTACTTCTTAAAACTTAAGGTAGCTTTAGGTAATAGAGTTTCCAAATTTTATCTTGAAGGAAAGTTTGTTTATAGTGGCCCTAATGATTATACAAACTAATTGAATAGCTTTAAAGAAAAAAATGCAACCACAAAACATTAGAAAAAAATATATTTCAAATCAACCCCAAAGTTACCTGTGTCCGGTTATCAGCACTTGCCAGAGCAGCATTCATCTTAGGCGCAATCTTGCGGATACGAGTAGATGACCGGTGCACAGCAAAGCTAACTGATTCATCCTCCATTGCTGTGACTCTAGACCACTCCTGATTGGAAACTGTGCAATATTCACAGGAGATTTCAATGGTTATTCAAACAACAAATGAGCATGTAAGCTTGGAATGTTTTTGAATTTTTGAATGGAAGAATGTTTTTACTAAACTGTCCACGAAACACATTTTTTGTGATTCAGAAAAGGAATACTGACCACCAGACATCAGAAAGAATATGAGATGTGGGTTACCTCTGTTTTTAGCTTAACCCACAATGTTTGATGTTGACGCTGTCCTCACCGTGCTGCTCTGCACCGATTAGTGGCTTTATCCCACTGTGTGTACGTTACGTTAACACACTGCTCCAGCAATACTTTCCAAAAAAAACTCTGCCTTCCAACTGCTAATTCACCCAGAAAACAACAATCCCAGATTGTGGTGAAAAAAAATCTGCCCTCAAACCAACCGATGATATTCAAAAAATAAATTTTGAAGTTTTTGAACAAATCGCCCACTGAATGGATTTCCTTTCACCAAATTGAAAAAAATCTTCTGAAAATAAAAGAACTTCTTAACTTGGAAAAATTATACCTCTTCAATTACAAAGCGGGCATACGCACACTTTTGTCTGAAACTGGAGAATGAATTTCCGAATTTTAATTGTCCATAACCCAAATTTCTTCAGAAGATCACGTCTCCCGCTAGGGCACGACCTTTCTTGATTACAATCACACGTTTTTCTTCAACTATTTCGTTTACTGCGAGAACAAAAACGCTGATCAGATTCACCAGACTTTTCTGAGCAAATTTGACACGCTTGTGCTTCAATGGCCTCCTCTACTAATTTTATGCTTCTATTCGGAATTGTATGCGCTCAAGTGCGGAAGTGACTTCTCACACTCCTGCATCCTACGGAAGAACCGGTTCGACGATTCGATGGACTCCCCCTGGCGCCTAAAAAGATTGATCTTTCTATAAACAAGAACAAAAAAAACAGTTGCAATGTTTACATTCCTGAGGTTTCACAGTAAACTATAAATATAAATATAAACCTTTTATTTTCCGCATTTAAAAATATAAATACGCATTGCCCTTTTCGTTAAAAAAATATATGTCGAAGTTATTTTGGTAGAGCAAGCAGAAGTAAAATAAATAAAAATTACAGAAATGGCTAGAGTAAAGAGAGTTTATATCAATGTAAAAATAATTATTTAATTTTTTACAGAAATGGATAGAAATTTTATATATATAAGAGGAAAATAGAGTTTATAACAATGAAAAAAAAATATCTTACAGGATTAAAAGACTAAAAATGATATCTATAATTATATTGCTTGGCAAATTAAAAGCAAAATGCAAATAAACTTCAAATGATAAGTGATTCTCGAATAAAGACATGCCCACTGTGAGCTTTCTCTATGGATATATCATCCATTCTTCTATAGATATATCATCCATTCCAGATCCAAGGTCTTAGTATTCTCATTAGAGCCATTAGAGCCTTGATTCTTAATTGTGGCAATAGAAACACGGGGTCCAACAAATCAGTGAGAGCTCCTTACAAATCCTAGGATAATGTTATAATGCATCTCAAGATCATAGCCATTTTCTTTGAGTTTAACTTTTATTGTCCAAGTTCATATTCCACTTCTTGTTTTGACACCTACTTCTCTATATGCATGCTTAAATATTCAATGGCCTGGTGCATACCTTCCAATGGACTAGCTATGTGCCTCAAAGTTTCATAATTTCATAAAATCCATCCCAAAATGTTCCTTCCACGACGAAGGTAACTTGCCATATCAATGAAGTAGGTTAAAGATTCCAATAGCCACACCCTCCACATAGAACTCTAATTTCCACAATAAGCAAAAACCAAAGAAAATTTTGAACAAGAGTGTTGTTGAGAAGCTTTTCATGAAAACAGGTGATAAGAGTTTGAGCTATAATGAAAACATAGGTTGAAGTATCTAACCTCTTACCTATGTCATATATGTTAATGAAGCCAATGCCTCCCACACGATGGTCTCCTAGGCTCTAGCCGAACTAGTCTTACCTCACATGGAGGGTAGGAATTATAGCAATCTTCACACCAATTGAACCATACACAAACAAATAGTAGAGCGGAACAAGACACCTTGTTGCATCCCTGAAGAAATCATTTAATACCATCCCAAATAGCATTACCCCACCTTTACCCGTAATCTCCATTGAGATTGGTTTAGTTTCTTGAATATGCCTATAAAATACGTAAAGATACATATTAGATACACCTTAAAAATAAAAAAAATACAAACTACGTGGCATACAACATATTTGTGTAATCTAAAGAACTCTCTCATTTAATAATCGTAGGAGTATTTGTAAATACCTCATATTTTGATTGAGACCTAAATTTACAATTCTAAGGTTTGATCTCTCATGTTATTTAACTTCTACTTTCTAATGTTTTGCCCTTTTGAAGAGTTACATAATGTTTTTTATTAATGATCCACATTATTATGGTTCCTATCTTTATTTTTAAGGGTATATGGTACCATGTATATTACGATTGTGTATGTGGAAACATATCTCTGAAGCATTCAGTCTTGATTAACTTGTTAATTGGGTGGAATGGGTCTGAGTACCCAAGCTTGGAGATAGGGGGTAGGTAATGTTTTATACCTAAAGTTTAAGAGTAAGGATTATATAAATGGGAGAATGCAAATGTGGTTAAAAATATATGTTTCAATTCTAACTTAACTTACCTTAGCCTTGATATTGTTATGTATGGGTTTGTGGCAGATAAGCGCTTGTTTGGTAGCTTAATATTTTTTTTTTTAACCATGGGAACAGCAACCTCCCGAGGGTATATCCAACAGCCCGCAAGCCAGATATACTAGAAACTTGTGACTCAGCAGGGGCCGAGACGTCCCAAGACCCTTTATCCCAGGGGTCGCCTACCCTTCGAGCCTTGTCACAACGGGCCAATGAGCAACCCTACCCCCCGCTGGTTTTGAACCTGTGACCTCCTCGGAGATAACACATGTTCTTAACCATTAGGCCCACTCAGGTGCTCTTGTTTGGTAGCTTAATATTATTCACCATACTTTTGGTTTTAATGCGACTTAAAAATTTGTGTACCGATCTCGTCGAATGGGCTCTATGAAGAACAATTGTATGTATGTTGGGACACTTTGGTATTACATTAGGACACTCGGCAAACCTGTAGTTAATGCATCATGTTATGGATCATGTTATGAACTTGATGCTTTTGACTTGTATTAATTTTCTCGGGAATGAGTTTCTCCTATGCATGCAATGTGTCCTTGAGGTTTTGAGGGTGATCATGGCAATCTTTGGTATTAACACCATTATTCATTGTAACATTCTGTTGGAATTCCATCCAGGTTTTTTTTTTTTAACAAAAACGTATATTGTATAAAAAAAAAAGCCGTGGTTTTGAACCAAATCGGCGAAGTACATTGAAGGCCAAATTGGCTATGAGCATTTTCAGCTACGCTTAAGAGAGAGCCTATGGGAGGCCATTATTGAATGAAATTGTGATAGGATGTTAATGTGCCTTTCGTCTCATGCTGAAAGAGCTTATTACAATTAAATAAAATGAATAATGCACTAAGATTGTTGTTAATGCTGCTAAAGTGAATATAACAAACTGAAAATGTAAAGAGTTCTAGAGGCATAAGGATTGACGTTCTACTTCAAAAGTTGGAGAAAAAGTAAGGCTTCCGCGTTGTTGGGTTAGATAGAGACACTCTGCATTCCAAAAATTGACTAAGACCAAGCCTTGAAATGAATTTAGCTCTGAATTCCATCCAGGGTTAGTCTAGCTTTGATCGATCAATATATGGTTTGTTTGGGTTAGAGGAGGGTGGATTTGCCAAACCTCTACGATGCTTGGTCTAAATGAAAGGTTGCTATCTCGGCTGCATAGTAGTATAGTATTATCATTGTATAGCTAAAGAAGATCATGGTGTTGTTTGCCAACTACCCTTCGCGTACAAGTATCATTACATTGTTACGGACTTGCAAATAGTTACAGTCACTTGAATAGTCTTACGATTTCAATTATCGTTTTGTTTTAAATACACATTAGAAGTTACAATGAATGCATTTACGGTTTGCTAATACTTTGTATGATAGGTTGAAGGACTCGACCGAGATTAACAGTTCTAAGTGGAAACTTTCGCGGCCCGGTAGCCAATAACTGGAGTCTAGTATCCACTATAATGGGGTAAGCATGATATTGTAATTTCTCTTACCATAACAGTTATTACCTTTTATTGCATAATCTAAAGGGAATTATTATCCCTTCTAGAGTAAACTATAAACAATTAAAAGGGAGATTCCCTTCTCCTAACGTTTTCCCTTTCTTTTATTATACCAATTTTTAAAACCAAAGGAAATAGTAAATTCAACTCCTTTAGGGTTTAACCCTTCCTCCTGTTTATTTGAGTTATTATGTAACATCCCTATCCATAAATCCAACCAACTGAAGAGGACATGAATGAATTACAGGCTTTTAAATTTCACCCCATAGCCATATTACGAATTCATAACAATTAAATTATGTGTGCAAATGCATAGATAAAAATACACAGCAGGAATAATCTCTATCCACACACATCTAGCATGCATACATCAACATAATCATCAGAGTCATCAATTAAAAATGCATATTCAAATACAATAGAATACTTATCTTTAAATAAGAAGATCCATGCAATTGGTTGTGTAAGAGTGATTTCCCACCCAACCAAAGGCACTTTGTTCAGCATATACTCTTTATGCTAAGAGGCCACCCCCAAGCTGGGATGTGAGGCCACCAGGGCGAAGAAACACCTATAGGCTTCTCTCTCTCAGATCGCAACCTGTTATGCTCCCTATGCTCAGCCAAATGCTCATACAGAGCTCTACATGGATTTCACTCAACCATCTCATCCTTGGCCTCTGTAATACCTGCCCCACACAACACCCTTATGGTCTTAGGCATCCCCTCCATCGCTCCATGGTTCTCTTGGTCGATCCATCTTGCCAAGTGCTTCCAGTGTGTGCATAGAAGGAGACCAACATGTTATACGTTGCTGGAGAACCACCTTTAGCCTTAATTTGTCGCTTCTTAAGCATCTATGAGTTGCAAATCTCAATGGGTAAGGGTCCCTAGCTTGCCCAACCTTTGTGCTCACCTACAACCATCTCTTTTCCCTTCAAATCTGCAGCCCTATATGGGCTATACACAACCTGGTAATGATCATGAACAACAATGGGGAGCTCCGCGTAGTGTAGATCTACATGAGAGAATGAAAGATAGATAAAAATGAGTGTTGACTCCAAGGGATATGAGGAGATGGTGAAAATACAACGGACATAGCTTCTGATCATAGAAGAAAAGGACTCCTGACAACTGCAGAACTGTCACAAAAGTGCATTCACCCCCATTCTATTTTTTAACGAGATTTCAGAGGCTTTATTTTTGTGTTGGGTGGAAATTGTGCTCTACTGCGCTGTGTAGAAACAACAGCTAGTGAACTTCAGTTGCGTTAGCAAAACAACATATGCATCCTTTGGCTCCGCTGCATTCGAGAATGAAACAAGGGAATGGCACCGTGATGAGAATGGTATACGTGGATAGAGGAGGGTTGCCATTAACATGGTTGATAAGAGCATCTCTGGTGGAGTAATTAGATAAGACGGGGAGCTCCCCTCCAGATCACCTAGATCTAGTTCTCCATCATGTGTATCCAGCAGCAGACTACGTATCTCTCTAGATATATGGTGAGTCATATCGGCTGCGGGATGGGCCATCATGGCGATGTGATGCAACATCCAGGCAATGTGATGGAGGGATGGTGTAACGGCTTTGGTACCTTGGTACTTGGATAACCTCTGCGCACCCAAGTTGGGCATGAAGCCCTGTAATGTACCAATTCTAGTCAAAGGCACATTAGCTCAAAATATTTGCAAAATGAAACAAACAGTAGATTACTTGGAATCAAGGCTAGCTAGTTTGACAAGGATTCATGAAGAAACTTTCAAACAACTTCAGAAACCCTTCCTAGATTCTCCCAATATATATTTAGAGACCTGATAAGTCTAATAATCAGAAAGAAAACAAGCCAATACCTTGACAGTGGCACATTTATGGGTGCTTCACGTCTGGGAAGATTTCCTTGGCAAGACAAGGCTATCAATGCACATTCCCCAAGGACTTATGTGGAAACATAAGGCTTCTAGTGCTCACTGAAGGTAATAAAACCTAGGTTAGACTAAATGGATTATCCCCCAACCTGCTACAACAATCATACAGAGGTTTAGAATCAATTTGACAGGGTTTCACAGCCAAACTAGCAAGTGCGCTACCTAGGAAGGTTTCAAAACCATGATATAATGGCTTATAGGTGATTATTAAGGCATCTAATAACCACAACACTTTACAAAATTAAAATTGAACAACCAGACATCGTCTAATTCCAAATTTTGTAAAACTAGCCATTTTTAACCATGTATTGAGCATAGGCCAAGAAAAGACATTAACATGTGCAGATATATTTTAAAAATTGATAGCCACATAAAATACTGAATAATCAGAGATCATTCATTACATTACAGAGCATAAGAATCACCATTAGTCTCCATATAACCTCAATCAACCTCCAAAAGCATAGGCAAGATCAACTACTGAAGAAGGCGCTCCAAAGAATGAAATCTCAACATTGAATGAGAGAATTCTTGGATGGTACTAGATCAGATCTACAAATTAACTCAGTGAGAAGGGTGGGGATATAGGCATAACACTAATTACAACAGTATATGGATCTTACTCGGCTCAAAACCCAAGAGAAACAAAGATAGAGTTGCACAGGTGCGCTCCTCAACACTGAAACCTTGGCTCTAGTGAAAATGGATGTATCTTGGTCATCCAAACACCTTTTTTGAAGAGACAAAAGGCGTTTCTTACTGGAAACAACCCTCCAAACACAATGAAATAGGTGTCACAATCCATAATTGCTCAAAAATTTTGAAACCAGAACCTCCATTTCGGCCCTTCAACACCGTTTCCACTTAATGAAGGGATTGAACTGCAAAACAAGAACACCAACCATTGGATCAGATCTACAATTCAGACTCTAATGGATGCACTGACATTGTGAAGATTATTGGAACAAGGATTTCTATGGGGCACATCACCCACAGCTGGCTAGGGGTGCATCTCCCAATCCTTTGAGATGCAAAGCTCTCAAGACAATTATCAAAATGACCAAAAGATGTGAGAGTGGTGCACTCCTCTTCTTTTATAAGCTAAGTTGCCATCTGGATTCATTGAATGTGGTCTCCTTCATTACTCATGTGCCCTCCTTGACTGCTTTTAAGCTTTTGCCTGCTTTATCCCTGCTTTGTTTCCTTTCTGCTTTGGATTGCTTTTCCTGCTTTTGGCAACATCTTGCTTTTCTCGGATTTTCTCTGCTTTTCCTGTTCTTTTGCCTACTTTTTTGCTTCTTTCTTCTTTATGGACTTTCCTGCATTTCCTGCCCGCTTTCTGCTTTTCTGAACTGGCTGCTTTTGTGCTGCTTTCTATCTTTTGTGGTTTTGTGTATTTTTCTTGATTTTCTCCTAGTTGCCATTTGGGTTGACAACTCATTGGGTCCACTATATCTCATGCGCCCACCTTAGCCACCTAGCACATGCTCTTAATTACAAAATTTAAATATTATGATAAATATATTACAATTTAACATAACACTTTTAATCCTAAGTCTAAAAATTAAATACTTTGGCAATTAATACATCAAAACTGACCCCCCTGCACATGTTAGGATTTGGCCAGAATCTTTAGGGGTTGGCTAAGTAGCAGAATAATCATGGATTCCTCATCCTTTTAATGTAGTTGTCCTAGTCCACATGCATTATGGTGATATTATTTCCCCTCCAGGATCTTAGGACAACAAATTATCAACCTAAATCACCACCTAGGTGCATAATCATGAACCAGTGTAGGTGACTTAGGCAATTGTGGTCCAGGGTTGATTTGGGGACATTACAAGCCTGCCCAAGTGGTAAGACTTGGGAACTCGGTGGAACGGAAACACATCAATACATGGGACCCTGTTGGGGCATGTGGACCAAATATGGGGCATGCACCCACAATTAGCCACCCATGGCATGGCAAGTTGGTGCACATTGGTTGGGGTCACATGAGAAGTGGTTTCATGAGGATGCATGGGAGATGTGTTGGTTGGGCACACTCCATGAAGTGTGGATGGACCGGTTGGGTGGAGCACGTCAGTTTGGGATGTGCGCCCACATTATGTGGACCAATGACCCGACGGAAGCCCAAACTCTAGGTTGGGAGTGCGGAAGGAAAAGACGCTCGACTTGGCAAGTGGGAGGATTGGTTAGATTGTGGACCGAATCCATTAGACAATGGACCACTGCAGTTGACACGTCAGCTATGTGTACATAAGCGGTTATACCAGTGGGGTCGGTCGCCCACACTTTGGGGCGCACCCGGAGGCTCATCTATAAATATGCGATGGGGTCAAGGCAAAGACATTGGTGGATTCATCCATTGATCAATCAATAAGTTAGTTTACATAAATTCGCACTGGTTTTGGGTCTGAGGCACGTGCAGGGTGTGCCCCTCCTCTGGTAGCTCTAGAGGAGGGTGCACTTGCCCAGAAAAGCAGCTCACGGGGAAGTTTGGAAGTTCTCTTGCAACAGGATATAGATCCGTAGTGCATGAGACAAGGGATAGTACGTGGAGGTGTGTTTCCTATGACTAGCCTCATGGGAGGTTCCCGTGCGAAGTCTAATTTTTCGCTGGTTACTTAAAGTCTTGGGGCAAAGTCTTGGCAAGGCTCGGTTGGCAGAGAAGGCTACTCGGCTTGAGAGATTCTCTAGGCTACGACAATAAGGAAGAGCATTCGTGGGAAGAAGTTGCAGCAGTAACCCAGTTAGGGACCACACGTTCGACAAGATTGTGGCGAAGCTCATGGCAACAGTGCAGGAAGGAACTCGACATAACATCTTTGGCTAGAAGTATTGTGTTTGTTTGGTTTTCTGGTGGCATCTAGTTGGGTGCCTCTGCGGTGGGTTTGGCCAGTTGGGCATCTGCATGTCTATGTAACTGTTGTAATTTAAATTCTGCTAAGTATAAGAAAATTGGGCACGCTTAGTTGGGGCTGCCCTCCCATATATTGTTGGCTTATGTTTCTTGTATGTTTATTGTTTATGCTTGTGGGATCGCTAAGTGTTAAATGGCTAATTATAACACACAGTAAGCTAATATAAGAAAACAACTAAGTATAAGTTCTGCAGGGTTTAGGCGTAGTCTACTGGTAGACCATTGAGCTGGTCTCACCCTCGGTTGGTTACCAAGCAGTGCCGCATGGCCACTTAGGGGTTGTTTTGACTAGTCGTCGAGTTGGACCGTGACAGATGGGATGGCTGGTTACCATGTGGGGATGCTAATGATGGAATTCCATGATGATGGATGTACCGCTGCCTTGCTTGGGTGCGTATTCCCACGGATGGTTATCCTGATGCCATCCTGATAGGTTATTTATATGCCAAATCCCTTACTATGATCTTAATGACTCTGCTGTGGGGTGCATATTGGTGTCCCCAGGAAATGTATTGAGGTATACGTACCTATATGCTAAGATCTTAATCAAAGAATAATACATAGCTACTTCAGAGCTGCAAAGGAGCATGTCTCCTGCGTGGTTCAATTGTAATCAAAGCTGCAAAGGTGCATGCCTCATGTCTCTCGTGTGTCTTCTACGTGGTTTAGTTTTAATCAGGGGCATGTTTCTCATGTGTCCAACTGCGGAGAGCTTGCCTCGATATGAGTCCAAATGAGGCCTCTGATTATGCAATTGGTGGGAAGACATTGCAACGACTAAAACTTTACGCTAAAAGGCTTTGGAAACAGTGCCAGACTAATAGCATAGTTAAAAATCGATTTCAAGAGTCCCTTGCCAAATGCAGCGACTAATAATAAGGACCATATTGTCCTTGCTGACATAATTCTCTCAATGGTAAACTAGAGATAAAATACTTTGAACACCATCTCTCATATCAATTAGAAATAATTTATGTTGCTTTTACGTTCATATGAGTAATGTAGAATTTACTTTTTATATGGGGAAATAATCTACTTACAGTGGTCCTTGGAGTAAGCCACCACGTTACAAGGAGCCATGCTACAAGTTTTTTATGTTGTTGAAATCAATTGGATCTCTCACCTAGTCTCATATACACCCACTTGGGTTTGTTTTGTTTTATTTTGTCTTTTTTTCTTAAACTACAACCTCATATTCCTTCTTGTTATTTATAGAAATAAAAATGAATGAAATCCACCCACTTAGGTTTGTTTGTTTGTTTGTTTTTTTAACTACAACCTCGTATTCCTTGTTGTTATTTATAGAAATAAAAATGAAATCCACTTTGGGCTCAGACATAAACATTTTTTTGTGCTTGAAAATGTGATCTATGGTAGGATGTTTCCATGTTTAGTTTTGGAGAATAGCTAGAATTATATCCATCTCAATCTAGGCTCAAATGTGTTTATTTCTAAGCCATTATAAAGTCTAGATTTTGGTTATGCTTAAATGATGGGCTAAGTAGAGAGTTGTATACCTATAAGTTATTTCAAGCCACTTGTAAATGAAATATGATTTCAACATTGAATTTTGTTGTTATTCCCTTGGATGGACACAAGCAATTATTTAAAATTCTATGCATTGAGTTGAGTTCATCTTTGCTTGGATTCACAATCTTGATTTCAAATTCTTGTTGGTCCCTACCACCTACAAGAGACTACTGTCCTCATTTCAGCATTAGTTGAGACTGTAGAATATTTTTTTGAAAACTTAGCATGGGATAGCTAAGGTATGGAATAAAATATATAGTAAACATCATCTCAAAAGTTATGAATAATACCAATGGAATAGTTTCTAAAATAATTGCTTCATACTAAAGACTTCTTTGATGTTTTAAACTATTTTAATATGCATATGTAGAATGGATTTTGAGTCCTTGTAGCATGCAACAAAAACTATTGTTTTATGTTGATTTAGGCTTGAGGATGTAGAGGATTGAACATGCCTAGTTTAAGATGAATTATTTTAGCTTTTGTATGTGATCAGGTAGCCTCAAGTTTATCATCACTCCTTAGTCAACAAGCCACATTAGTTTGATATTGCTTGAAATTTCTTTATGTAGAATTATTGATTAATGTAACAACCATTGAGGTAATAACTATATTAATGTAGTGGTTAAACTAATGACCATTATTGCAATTATATGTTAAGATAAACATAATAGGTGACAATTAAACAATAACTATTGTTTTAACCGTAACCATTGGACTGCATATGTAAGTGTTGAGAGATTTAGAACCTTTGGGTGATTTGTAAGTATGTTGGTTCTTTGAAGTCTGTAGGCTATACTTTTTTAACAAACTTCTTCCAACTAAACTAAGAAAAAATGTTTTTGATTAATGGGAAAGGTTTAATTCCCACAAGGGATTTTCCTAGAGCCATGGAGTCACCTTGAGGTAGTGGTCAAATGTAACAACAAAATAATAATAAATTAATATTAACTATTGATATTAATTTATTAATTAAACAAATATCAATAGTCATGACCTTTTGTCGAAAAGGTACATGACGGGCCTATAAAAACCCCAAAACTATGTAACCATTATCATCCATCATATATTACATCTTTTACTTTACTACAAGTCATTTATGGCTTTCTTACGTTACTTGTACTTATTATTTTATTAGTGGGAACTTTACTGGCTATTATTGGGAGTTTCTCCCGTCAATTGGTTTTTGACCATAGAGTGGCCCTTGGCCAAAATCCTTTCTCCAACTCCAACAAAGTAAAAAAACAAAAGAGAAGAAAGAAAAAGACAAAAGTAAAAAAATAAAAATAAAAATAAAAAGAAGAAGAAGAGAAAATTAGTAAGAATAAGAAGTAAAATAACATTCATGAAACCCCACATGGTTTTATGACAATGCACATGGTTTTGTGAACCCTTGGTTTTATAAACCGTTCCTTGATTTTATCAAACCAACTCTTAGTTTTATATATTATTATAATAATATTAGTATTATTATATAATATTTTAATTTTATTAGAAACTTATTACTCCACCTTTATAATTAAGGTATTTAAATATAATACTTATTATTTTTATTCAAACAAAAATTACAACATTATTATTATTATTTATAATAATATATATTGTATTGTTTCAAAACTCTATACCCCTTTTATTCACAAAAAATTATAATATTTATTATTATTGTTAGTAATAATTAATATTATTAAATAATCGTAATTAATTACAATTATTTTATAAAAAGGGGAAGGAAGCCAAAAATCAAGGAAAACCGGCAATTATCGAAGAGTCAAACATCAAAAGAAGACTAGGAAGACTCATCAAGTAATCGAAATCCGCTATCAAACAAGAAGACCAGGTCAAAGTTGGAGTTCAGAAGTCATGGCAACGATGATAGTAGAGTTACAATCGCAGTTACGAGTAGTTTCGGCTCAACTAGAACAGTGCCAAGTAACCAATAATAGTCTAGTGTTCGAAAATTGCAAGCAAACACTAAAGATTACTAAGTCAGAATTGAATATTCAATTTTTGGAAGATAGTAAAAAAAGACTCATAGAAAGGTTAGGAGATAAAGATGAGAAAATATCACGTCTGGAAAGTATCATTCAAAAACTTGAAGACCAGATAAAAAAACCAAACAAAGTCGAAGAATATTCGTATGGAAATAGTGTCGACTTAAAAGAGGAAATTAGTCGTCTAAACAAAGTCATCATGGACAAAGAAGACAAATTGGCGCAAGTACATGAAAAGCTAAAAAATCAGGAAACTGAGTCACGTCATCATCAATAGCAAAAAGAAAAACTCTAGCAGCAGTATGACGATTGTAAGAAGACACATAAGTTGGAACTAACAAAAGTCAACAATGTGTTATCAAGCAATACCGAAGAGATTTTTCGTCTACGAAATCATAACAAAACACTGATTACAAAAATTAAAAAACAATAGCAAGAGGGAACACTCTGGTGAAGACCTCGAAGGAAGAATACTGGAAAAGTAGGAAGAAAACCAGTGTCTAAAGAATCGTAATCAGGAACTAGAGAATCTAATCAAAAAGTTAGAAATTGACAAAAAGTCGCAAGATGAAAGAATTGAAAAGATTCAGAATCATAAAAATCTACTAGAGAACCAAGAAGCGCAAATCCAGGAAGATGCATCCAAAAATCAAGTCAAGGAAGTGAAGGCGATCCTCGCCATAGTTCAAAAGAAAGAAAAACAAACAACACATATGCTTACAGACATCCCAATTATAATCGCCATTTTGACCAACGACAGGGTCAAAACGAGCACTCACAGAAGAATTATGTTGACAGGCGAAAAGATCGACATACTAAGCAACAATCGAAACAACCCGTCCCACAAAATGATCTCAGAGCTTCGATAAAAATAGATCTGGGATGGACCACAACAGATACGATGCGACAATTCTCCTTGGGAATCCATAACTCGTATCGTCTCATTTCATCAAGTGTCGCAATTACAAAAAGGAAAGGACCCCGAGACGACAGTTCAAGGGAATTCATACACTGTTTTCAATACAGCTTTGAGGACAAAGCTTCCCTTAAGGGGAAGGCAATGTAACAACAAAATAATAATAAATTAATATTAACTATTAATATTAATTTATTAATTAAACAAATATCAACAATCATGACCTTTTGTTGAAAAGGTACATGACGGGCCTATAAAAGCCCCAAAACTATGTAACCATTATCATCCATCATATATTACATCTTTTACTTTACTACAAGTCATTTATGGCTTTCTTACGTTACTTGTACTTATTATTCTATTAGTGGGAACTTTTGTTGCTTCATCAAACATGTGGTTGCATTTAGAGAGAATATATTAAATGATCTCATGGCTCCTACACACATATGTGATTCACAACCCACCCCCATGTTTTTCATTTTAAGCATGATCTAGAAAATGTAACAACGATCGAATTCCTTTATTAAAATGGAAGCAAATTGCAATGCCCAAAGAAAATTGAGGCTAGGGATTAAGAATGTGCATGTATTTGGGTTTTATTTAGTAGTAACAAATATTTGGAAGGTCGTAAAAAAAGGAAGCTTATGGAGGGATATTATGGAACAAAAATTCATTGCTCCAAGTTCGTTATTGGATTGGATAATAAATCTAAGAAAGTCTACACTAAATGTGTCAAATCATTGGAAAGCTTTAGTAACATATTTTCTAGTGATTGGGTATCACCTTGTTTAGAAGGTTGGCTCTAGGCAAAGAGTGAGACTCGGTTCTAATTTTGTTTTGAGTTGTGGGGATAAGCTTCTCTTATCCGACGAAATTGTTGATTCACTTCATGAGAAAGGTTTTTAAACTTTGGTTCAAGTTGCAAATGAAGTCAATACAAGTATTTGGAACCAAGGATGACATTCAGATTAATATTTGGGGTTATAAGGCATCCAAATAAATAACTAGATCAATTTATTAGCTATTTGAGAAAAGGTCACATTAGATTAAAGGATGAGATTATGCATTGGCTTGGGCCAAGAACAAAATAGGCAAAGAGTACACTATTAAAATGGGTTATGAAGCAATGTTTGAATAAATTAGGATTGAATCATGATGGTGGTGGAAACATTAAAGTTGAAGGCTAAAAAAATATCACGATCTCCTTTGGATAGCCTTTTATAATATGGTTCTAACTTAGGATCTGCTACAATTGATAAATAAACTATGAGCTATTTGATAAAAGGTCACATCAAATTAAAGGACGAGCTTATGCATGGCTTGGGCTAAAAATAAAATAGGCGGAGAATGCATTGCTAAAATGAATTATAAAGTAATGTTTGAATAAATTAGGATTGATTCTGGTTGTTAGTGGAAACATTTATGGAAGTTGAAGGCTCCAAAAACTATCTTAATATCCTTTGGCTAGCTTTGAAGAATGGGATTTTAAGTTAGGATCTACTACAATTGAGAAACAAACTATTGGCTTGATTTCAAACCAGGGTTTGCAGAGGTGTCCAGTAGAGGGGTTTGTTGTAGTCTAAGAGTTAAAATATTCAATTCCTCAAGGAGGGAAGCTCTCACATGAAGCTTAGTGCCAGGACTGGAGAAACTACAGGGCTCAAGTAGCATGACTATCATGACTAGACATAACATAGGTTACCTCATAGTTTCCCATTGATCAACCGGAATGTCACAACCATCCATAACCAAAACAATAGACACAACAATATAAACATTCATATTAACCATTCATCGCATAAATTAGATAAAAGTGGGAACATTGTTGAACACCATAACGAATGTAAAACACAACATGATGACAATAGATAAACACAACAATGTTTTTTTTAGGGGGCTCTTATTTCATTAATGTATAAGTCATTGATCTAATACATTGTGAGCTAATACAAGTAATCTTATAGATCAACCACTATTTTATCATCATCCTACTAAGGCCTAATACTTTACATTATATTTTTCATAGAGGGATGGGAAGGAACAAGTAGAACTTGGCTAGCATCGTTGTCTTTCCACCCAACTCAGTTTGATTGACTCCAATTTTCTTCTTCTTCCTTCACCATATGGTGCTCTCCTTACGTCGCCTCTTCCTTAGCTGCATGGGACTCTACCTACTATCAATGTCTCATGCTCTCATATCCTTCTTTATGCCCAATGATCTAAATATTATGCATTGTCACTTCATTTGGGTCGATCGGTTTATCTTGTGTCAATATGTCCTTCTCATTGTCATGATATAAACTCAAAACTTCCAAACTTTAAAATGAGGGGTTGAAGAAGCCATGAACACAAACGTTGAATCATCTGCAAGTCAACTCTATCTAGCCCTGACCAACCCAATGTCCTCATATTCCTTCTATCTAGGTGGCGCATCCTTCTAAAATGAGGGGCACAACTAGAGGACCACCTCCAAAGCTTTGGCTCAAAACATTATGAATTCCTCAGGTTGCTTGGACCATTTGCTGACCAAGATGTTTAATCCAATTAGATATAAATCGGTCTAGTCTTGGTCTGGTGTGTGTGGTCAAGTGCCTTGAATTGTTTCCCACTTTGACTTTAATTGTTGGTGCATCTATTGTAAGGGTCTGAGATGAGTGAGGCGGTCTATCTAAGTTGCCATAACTGGGATTGAACCAATCTACTTGCTTGGTAGACTTGGTTGAGTTCTTCTTCCACCTTTTGCATGTCTTTGAGTTTTTCATCCTAGATTAAGGGATCAACGGTCTACTCAACATCCTAATATAGCTTGTTAATTTTCTCCTAGATGGTTTCAATTGGGTACTTGCGTTGTTTAACAATATGCATCTAGTTTTGTGATGCAGCTACAATCTCTTGTGATTGATTAGTTGTTTCTTATAATTGTTCACAGATGCCCTCTGCAACAGTTGTTGTAGGCTCTATAATTTGTACTATTTGGGCCATTTTATATTTTCAACCGATCATTTTGCATCCCATGTTACTGTCATATGTTCCTTTCCTTTCTTTATTTGGTGTACTTCTCGCTACAACTAATATGTTACGTGAGATATTAGTGGGGCATCAACTAAAATACTTTGGATTTGTGGGTCCTCCTCTTGAATAGCTGGCCACATGATCTTGATTTGGTCCTGAACTGATTCAACTTGGTCCATCAATGCTTTCCTCTCTTTTCATAGCTCTTATGTTTCTTAGATGTCATCATTGAGATGAAGCTATAGATCTCTAGTCTCGAGGCATAACTAGCCAAGTATTGTTTTATTATGGTGGT
Organism: Larix kaempferi; assembly: GCA_027924585.1. Taxonomy (NCBI): domain Eukaryota; kingdom Viridiplantae; phylum Streptophyta; class Pinopsida; order Pinales; family Pinaceae; genus Larix; species Larix kaempferi. The sequence continues at coordinate 21,256,599 of BSBM01000458.1, read as the reverse complement.
CCTACTCCTTATCTCATTCCTTGAAATTAGGTGTTGTTTAATCAAGTATTCAATTGGAACCTGGCTTATCTTAGATGGATGGGAAGAATGAGAGTGCAACACTGTTGGGATGTCCATCCCGAATAGAGTTTGTGGCATACCATGGGTGGATTTTTTCTTACTAGTGACCTCAATGATGTTAGTTTCCATTGGTGCATTTCCATCCATGTGTATCCACTCTTGTACCTCTGGAGAAATGTATTGGAAAATGTCAAATGTCTTTTGGAATTATTCCATGAGTAATAGTTGATATTGTTGGTCCTATGCTAGTTGAGAAATGAGAAATCTTACTATGTTTGTGTCTAGTTGATTTTCTGATCTGGAGGTTAATGGTCCCACTTTAGTTTGTTTATCACCTTCATCCCTTGGTTGAGTTTGTTTGTAATTTAGAACTTACATTATATCACAATAGTAATTACTTAGAGATATAGTCCATATGGGCCTCTCACCAGGAGAAAACTACCTAAGTAAATAGTCTTTTGAGCATAAGACATAGTAACACAAAAATCCTTGAAACTTCTATTGGATTTCATACAAAGACTAGACTCCATATATAAGACTGGTGGATGCTAGCCAAGCTAAGAATTGAGCTAAACCCAAAAAATATAACAAAACTGATTATCCAGCAAGACCAAAACATGTTAAAAGAAACAAAAGACAAGAAACTACTGAGAGGGACCGATATGCATTCGCGGTTTGCTCTGAGGCGGTTCTGGAGCATCTGCATCAAGGCTCGATGCTTCGCGATTGGTGCCGTTGGTACTGGTCATTGCTCAACCATTTTTATACACATAAACCTCAAAATCCACCGTCTATTCTTCTTCATTCACTATAGGAGGTTTGTTAACTTGAGCATTGTCCTCTACAAGCTGAGTCTCATTCGCCATCTATGCCTCTAGTCCCCAGTGGACCACCCCGTCATCTCCAATGACCACAAGTAGAGGCAATGGAAGGATGAAGAGTTCGGCAATATCGACACACCAGTCAATTGTTGATGTATATTTAACTTCTAAATGTATTTCATATATATATTTATTGTACTCCTATGGAGATGTATTATTCCTCTATACGAAAGTGTCGTCATTTGTATTGACAAGTGCCGCAAGTGTGTTAACTTGCCGATGGGTTATTAGACCACCTTGTAAGGGGTTGGCCCGGATTAAAGTAACCAGGGGTTATTAGACTAAAGAAGATAAGTCGGCCCCACTAGTTTATTAAGTAGGTCAGACAAGTATAAATAGAGATCGGGAGATCTCTATTTGATCATCTCATTATCTCACTCTACATCACTCGAAAAGTGGCGCACATGTGAGGAGGAGGATTAACTGCTAGGAGGAGTCTATCTCTATGTACTTTGGTTGTATCATTTCTCTCTCTATCTCTGAGGAAGTTGTGGGGTTTTTCACCTTAGGGTTTTCCCCACGGAAACTCTGTGTGTCTATTGTCTCTTATGTTTGCATCTTGTGATGATTGATATGCTTGCTATGATTGATATGCATTGATATATTGTACATGTTATTCTCTCAGTAAAGATCCTAGAGTATTGTGAATTAATGCTAAAAAATTAACATGGTATCAGAGCTAACTTGAGAAGAAGACATTGTGCAGTGGCGGAAACTAGGGTTTCTTATTTATTGGGTTTCTCTCCACAGATTTTGGAAAAGTAATATGATAGATTGACTCTCCTCAGCAAGGTGAATCTATATGTCCAATTATAATTCAATTCTGAGCACTTTCAGTTTTGGCCCTAAACATTAGGGTTTCCTAAAAAATAGGAATTTTTGAAATCTGAAGACACAGCTGGAAGCTCCTTGGAAAAATCAAAGTTTAGAGATTTGGATCGAGATTTTTGGGAGGGTAAAACTCTGGGAAACTCAAACCCTAATTCTGGGTCCTCCTTAGTGAATCCGGAAAGACTAAAAGGCATTTTTGAAGGGTGAAACTTTGCAGAATTCAAATTCTGAGTATACCAGGCTGATCAGCTCATCAAGGCGCATCTTTCTATCCTTTTAGAAAGTTGAAATTCACACTTTGAATTTTTAGGGTTTCTCTAACAAACCCTAATCCGAGACCAGATCCAGTTTTCAACAAATCAAGTGGTAAGACCTAAATATTTTGTATTTCCATTTGAAGTACTCTTTTAAGATGTCTCACCACACCAAGCTTGAAAACAAGCTTGAAGGGGCTGATAACTTCTGAGCCTGGAAGTATAGGATTGGGTTAATCCTGGAAGAGAATGAGTTGGACTCATACATAAAAGAAGAGGTCCCTATCCCAGAGGATAAAGAGGCTAAGATATTGCATAAGAAGAACTTGGTCAAGGCAAAGAGAATCATTGCTGATTCTATTAAAGACCATCTCATTCCACGTGTGTCATCTCTAAAGACACCCAAGGCTATGTTTGACTCCCTGACCAAGCTATTTGAAGGGAAGAACATAAATCGGAAGATGACTCTGCGGAATCAATTGAAAGGGGTCAAGATGTTGAATGGAGAGATCATTCAATCTTATTTCTCCAAAGTCTCTCAGATCAAGGAACAACTTGAAGCTGTAGATGAAATGGTGGAGAATGGAGAAATTGTGATGACCACTCTGAATCGCTTACCTAGGTCATGGGATTCCTTTCTTCAAGGGATCCGTGCAAGAAGAAAGTTGATCTCCTTCAGTAAACTATGGGAGGAATGTTCATAAGAAGAGGCTAGGCTTGTAGCCCGAGAAGAAAAGATGGGAAGTGAAGACCAAGCTCTCACAGCTCACACCAAAAGAAGCAAGCTTAAGAAGGAGCACTCTCAGCAGAAGAGATCCACTCACTATCACCAAAAGAATAAGAAGGATCTAAGGTGCTTCACATGCAATGAGAAGGGTCACTTTGCTTCAGAATGTCCCAAGAACAACAGGGACAACAACAACAACAACTTCAACAAGAAGAAGAAGAATAACAAAAGGAAATATCATGCTCATGCTGCCGAGGGTGATGAATCCCCCAGGAAGAAGCCTAGAGCAGAAAGTGATGACTCATCAAGTGAAGATGAATATGTTCTAATCTCTGCTCTCACAGGTACTATTTCTCATGGATGTAATGATTGGCTTATTGATAGTGGGGCTTCCAAACACATGACTGGGTTTAAAGAATCTTTTGTAAATCTATCTGAACATGAGTCACCCCATAAGGTGAAACTTGGGGATGACTATCAATATCCTATCAAGGAAAGTGGTGAAGCCTCCTATAACCTAGACTCTGGGAAATCTTTGAAGATGAAAGAGGTTCTATATGTACCTGGGCTCAAGAAAAACTTACTCTCCATATATGCATTAGATGCAAAAGGCATGAGGGTTGCATTTGTAGATGGCCAAGTTCTAATGTGGCCAAAAGGTAAAACTATTGATGATACAGTAGTGATTGGAGAGCAAGAGGGAGGATTGTATAAATTGAAGGGACAACCTGAACATGCAATGGTACATGAATCCATGGAGCCAAGTGAACTTTGGCATAGAAGACTTGCTCATATGCACTATAGAGCACTTCCAATTGCAAGTAAAGCTGTAGAAGGTCTTCCTGAAATCAAGACCAAGCATGAAGGGGTTTGCAAAGGATGTGCAAAAGGAAAGAACATAACGAAAGCATTTCCAAGCAGTGAAAGCAAGGCTAAAGGAATCTTGGAAATAATCCACTCTGATGTATGCGGCCCGATGTCATCCAGTTCTCTGAGTGGGTATGTTTACTATGTCTCTTTCATTAATGACTTCTCCAGGAAGACTTGGGTTTACTTCTTGAAGAAAACAGATGAAGTATTTGATAAATTCAAGGAATTCAAAACCTTGATGGAGAACCAAACTGAGAAGAGGACCAAGACTTTCAGATCCGACAATGGTGGAGAATTCACTTCAGGTGACTTCAAGAAGCTATGCAGTGATTCAGGGATTAAGAGGGAGTTGACTGCTCCTTACAATCCATAATAGAATGGAGTTGCAGAAAGAAAGAATAGAACAATCATGGAAGCAGCATGGGCAATGCTGCATGACCAGGATCTGGCTACGCATCTATGGGCAGAAGCAGCTAGGATAGCTGTATATGTGCAGAACAGAACACCCCACAAGATATTGGACAACAAGACACCATAAGAGGTCTTCTCTGGTAAGAAACCTAAGGTCAACCATCTCAGAATATTTGGTTGTCCAGTATATACACATGTCCCAAAGGAAAAGAGGACCAAGCTGGATCCTTCAAGAAAGAAGGCTATCTTTGTGGGTTATAGTGAAAGCTTGAAGGCTTACAGAATATACTTTCCAGGGTTCAAGAAGATTGATGTCATCAGGGATGTGACATTTGATGAAAACTCAGCATTTATCAAATCAAGGAAGACACCTGTTGAAGATTATGAAAAACCTAAGGAAACTAGATTTCAAGACACTACCATGACTGAAGCAATTCCATCGTGAAATTGAAGATCCGCAAGAACCTGTAGATCCACCTCGTGAAAAGCACTCTCACAAGAGGAAACCTGCATGGGCTAGAGAGCTCATTCAAGATGCAGAAAGATATGGCATTCAAGAAGAAGAACACAGAGCAAAGAAGAGAACAAGATCACATACCAGCTATGTTGCTTTACTCTGTGATGTCATGAACAAAGAACCTTCCAGTTATGAAGAAGCAGCGAAAAAGAAAGAATGGAAGGATGCCATGGTCGAGGAATACCAATCAATAATGAAGAATGATGTTTGGGATGTTGTCCCAAGACCTGAAGGGAAGTCTGTTGTGACTTCCAAGTGGATCTACAAGATCAAGCATGCTGCAGATGGAAGCATAGAAAAATACAAGGCAAGATTTGTAGCTCGTGGCTTCTCTCAGAAAGAGGAAATAGATTATGAAGAAACTTTTGCTCCTGTAGGCAGGTACACTTCCATCAGATCAGTACTTGCTCTGGCTGCAGTGATAAAATGGAAAATACACCAAATGGATGTCAAGACTACTTTCTTGAATGGTGTAGTTGAAGAGGAAGTGTATGTGGAGCAGCCACTCGGTTTTGAAACAGATGACAGGGAGTCATATGTGTGCAGATTGAAGAAAGCCTTGTATGGCTTGAAGCAAGCTCCTAGAACTTGGTATGGTAGGATGGACAGTTTCCTATCCAGTTTGGGCTTTACCAAGAGTAAAGCGGATTCCAACCTCTACTACAAGGTTGAGGAAGGTAGTCTTGTGATACTACTCTTATATGTAGATGACCTATTTGTAACAGGTGAAGATAGACTGATTGCCGATACAAAGAGGAAACTTGCTGTTGAGTTCGAGATGAAGGACTTGGGGATGATGCACTATTTTCTAGGTATGGAGGTGTGGCAGAGTGAAGATGGAATCTTCCTTGGACAAGGGAAGTATGCAGTAGAGATCCTGAAGAGGTTCGGGATGATGGACTACAAGGCCATGGCCACACCTATGGCATCAAACCTAAAGCTTTTGTGTGATGCTTCATCTGATCTGGTTGATGTCACTATGTATCGTCAGATGATTGGGTCCTTGATGTACCTGACGAACACGAGACCATATATTTGCTTTGCGGTGAACACATTGAGCCAGTTCCTGACGGATCCAAGAGGTGTTCACCTGGTTGCTGTAAAGCATATTCTGAGGTACCTGAAGGGTATAGTTGATTATGGGCTCAAATATGATGCGAATCAAAAGTTTAACCTACAGGGTTATGTTGATTCAGATTGGGCAAGCAATGCTGCAGATAAGAAGAGCACTTCTGGGTGCTGCTTCAGTATGGGATCAGGTGTGATCTCTTGGTTTAGCAGGAAGAAGTCCTGTGTAGCACTGAGTACAGCCAAAGCAAAGTATGTTGCAGCTTGTTCGACTAGTTGTGAGGCAGTATGGCTTCGGAAGCTATTGTCTGAATTATTTGATCTACCACTGGAGGCTACTGGTATCTTTTGTGACAACCAGAGTTGTGTGAAGCTGTCTGAGAACCCAGTGTTCTACGACAGGTCGAAACACATAGAGATCAAATATCACTATATTAGGGATATGGTGCAGAGAGGAGCAGTAAAGCTCCTGTATGTTGCGACGGATGAACAGATTGCAGATGTGCTGACTAAGCCACTAGCCAGAGTGAAGTTTGAGTACTTCAGGGAGAGGCTTGGTGTTCTTCAGATCGATGACACTTCGAGGAAGAAGTGATGGAGACATTTGCTAAAGCCATTCCAAGCATGTTGGAAGGAGGATCCTTCACATGGCTATGGATGCAAGCGCTGAATGATGAGCATCGGGATGATGTTCTAGTTTCTACTCTGTATGATCAATTGGATCATTTACATTTTTATGTATGTGTATGCATCATGTTGGATGCTGGATATGATCAGTTGGATCATTTATGTATGTATGCATCATGTTGGAATTAGTTGGATCATCTGCGTATGCATCATGTTGGATGCTGGATATGATCAGTTGGATCATGTGTATGTATTTTGTATATGCATCATGTTGGATGCTTGGACCATGTATCTGTATATGTATCAAGTGGATACTTTGTATGATCAGGTAGATACATTGTGTGATCAGGTGGATCATGTATCTATGTATGTATTGGATGGATACATTGTATGATTAGGTGGATCATGTGTGATGATATGTATCAGGTAGATACTTGGTATGCATCAGGTAGATGCATTGTATGATCAGGATGATCATGGATGACAAGCTTTAGGATGTTGCTTCAGATGACATGCATCAGGACGATGTAGTGACGATGATCAGGATGATCATGTGTACATCAGGATGATGTATGGTGAGTATCAGGATGATACTCTGTGGCCGTGGAACAGGTTGTGCAGATGAGCATGTCTGAGAGATCCTATAGGTCGGAGTTGTGTACCCATAACAGCCTGGGATGCTCTTTCGAGACATTGCTCTGGGAGGACATATAATAGCACCCTGGGAGATCCTACAGGTCAGAGTTGTGTACCCATAACATCCTGGGATGCTCTTTCGAGGTTTTGTCCTATGGCATATAATAGTGCCCTGGGAGATCCTATAGGTCGGAGTTGTGTACCCGTAACAACCTGGGATGCTCTTTTGAGGTTTTGCCATGACCACATATAATAGCGCCCTGGGAGATCCTACAGGCCGGAGTTGTGTACCTGTAACATCCTGGGATGCTCTTGCGAGGTTTTGTGGTGACCACATGTAATAACGCCCTGGGAGATCCTACAAGTTGGAGTTGTGTACCCGTAACATCCTGGGATGCTCTTTCGAGGTTTTGTGGTGCGGTCACATGTAATAGTGCCCTGGGAGATCCTACAGGTCGGAGTTGTGTACCCGTAACATCCTGGGATGCTCTTTCGAGGTTTTGTGGTGGGGTCACATGTAATAGTGCCCTGGGAGATCCTACAGGCCGGAGTTGTGTACCTGTAACATCCTGGGATGCTCTTTCGAGGTTTTGTGACGCACGTAATAAGTCCTGAGGATTCCATAGTATGGCCAGTGATGATAAAGACCTGCAGGTGGTGGGCCTACATCCAGTATGAAAAAGGACTGGCTCTGTAGAACTTCCTATGACGAGTAGATTCAAATATTGATTGAGATAGCAGCAGCAGTGACGATGACGATGATCCAGAGAAGAAGACTTGTGCTAGATGATCTGTGTCGAGAAATACCTTCCTAGTTAAGAGGGAGTGTTGATGTATATGTAACTTTGGAATGTAATTCATATATATGTTTATTGTACTCCTATTGAGATGTATTATTCCTCTATACGGAAGTGTTGTCATTTGTATTGACAAGTGTCGCAAGTGTGTTAAATTGCCGATGGGTTATTAGACCACCTTTGTAACATCCCGATTTTTCATAAAAATTTAAAACTTTTAAAATAGCATTAAATATGATAATTATAGTTGCGGAAAATAATAATTGTTTGATTAAGACGACATTGATTAAGAAGTCGTCTCGTACTAAACATAATTTAATTTATGAGTTTTGAAACATTTTTTATAACAACAACTAATCTCACTTTTGACAACATGCTTATTATAATAAATGCACTGAAAGGTTAGAAACATGATGCGACAGTTTTCTTTTGACAAGACACTGATGGTTTGTTTTCTTGATGTCCAAGGGTGTCCTACGAGGTACCCTGCAGTTTACTTAGTGGCAAAGCTAAGGCATTTGAAATGTTTCTATGTGTAGACAACAGGTAAGAGGTTCTACGATCGCATAGTTTAAGAGTACGTGTGTAATTCAATTCAACGTCGAAATAATAATAAAATGTTATGAACTCCTTTGCAAAACAAGTTACTTGCAGGTAAGAAGTACTTAAGTCTGATACTGGTTCAAAAAGCTATCTTATAAACTCATCAATGTTTTAATAAAAGTGTCATCTATTTAATCTTTATGCTGCTAAGTTTATTATCGTAAGTATCCTCATTATTATTGAATGGCTTTTGCCATCGTCTTAAGATAATTCACACTTGTATAGTATCAATGTAATATTTGTACTACTAATTCATTAGATACCTTACACTAAGAACTATTATGTGACGTACATAGTATGTTCATGGTTTTTACGCTAAATATATAACATTACAATAGCTTGAAAACGAAATGCAAATCCTATACTTTTCAATTATTTGCAATATAAAGAAATATGAAGAATACAAGGGATATAGTGTTAGCATTAAACTTTTTATAAAATATCTAACCCTATCAACCTACAATTACCATAAATCGACAAAGTTTAACTATATACAACATTTATGAGCCTTATCTATATGGCTCATACACAATCTAATGACTACTATGTGAACATTGCATACTATCAAAGCATAACATTTTTACCATGATACATGAAGGTAAACTTTGAAACTATATCGAATGATATATATATAAAATGCTAACTTTGTATTGAATTTCGAAATGACAGGGTTCTAAGGTTTAACGCTTGGCATGAAAATCGATCTGGCATTGATAACGTACCAATCCTGCATTAATGGCTCCGACCTAATCTTCGTAGTGGGAGAATTGTTGGCACTCCACGTAATACCATTTCATTGAATGTGGTGACTGCGAAATCAATTGTGAGTGGTTTCCACGCTTAAACTCCTCCATGCTGGATATGGAACGATCCTTAGTGAGCAGAGTTGGCATTGCCGTGCTTGTGGTAATTATGAATCAATAAATGATTTAGAGCCGAGGGCTTGTTTAACTCTGTACACCAAGTTTTGTTTCTTAAAAAGGGAAGTTTTGTTTTGAACTATTCGTTGGGGTTACTGTGTAAAAGATAATGTCTGCCGATCCATGATAAGTCTGTACGTAATTTCTAGTTGATGATAAACTTAGTTGTTTGGAAAACGATGAAGTATTTTTTGACTGTTTAAAATTTCAAACAGGGCTATGCCCAAACTCTAGTTTCTTTTTTATTTTTTTACAAAAGATGTTTTTACATGTAAACTCCAGAAAGCTTTCGGGAAAAATACTAGGGTTATAAACTTTGGTTTGAACATGAAAGTGTAAATCGTATCTTTGGGTAACTGTTAAAATGATAATATGGTTATGGAGGTATTAAGTAGGGTTTTAAAAAGTCATAAGTTCTCATACTTTGATTGATGTCCAAAGTTTGTATTAAAATGGAAAATATGATGATCGAAAACAGAGTTAGGGTTTACATTGGTTTTGGTTTTTGATACTAAAGAAATAAATAATTGATACATGAAATCAAACAGGAAAATAGTGAAGAATTACAGTATATGTAAAGATAAGAAAACTAATTATTGATCAGTTCTAGCAGCTGTTAAAATTCATTGGAAACACCGTTACTTGGAAAACCTAATATGTATGATTTTAATTGCATTTGTTTGCTATCTTAATTGAATAGAAATAAGAGGAAATTAGATGACTATGCAGAAATTAAACTATATTTATATTTCATGAAATAACAAAATAATCCTATAACTCTATCTATGCTTATACAGTAAATTCTTACTCTGTTTAGATATAGGTTAGAATGGCAAACAAATCACTTACTATAATTATTTATCCAATCAAATGGCAATTTGCCTATCTCTCATCTACTATTTAATTTGCTCCTCTATACTGGAGTACGATGCAAATAACATCATGTGGAAACATATAGAGATAGTTTTGAATCAATAACTGACAGACTTCATCATACAGTTATGGAACATAAACCATAAATAAAATAAATTCTTTTATAAAACAGACTTTAATAAATCCTACTAGACAGAACATTGAACTGTAAACAAAATAGGATACAGCAAAACCTGGTTAATCTGTAGGGAAACAAACAGCCCAAGAGGACTGTTCCACCCAACCAATTCCTGAAGATAGCCAAGTTACTGTTCACTGAACCACCAGGAGGAAGAAACTTAGAAGCTTAGGATCTCAATCTTGCAGTAGTAATAGTTATCCAGTCTTAAAGACTTAGCAGTCAAAGGGACCTACACTAGCACCTTTGGTTCTCCTTCTTAGAATAATTTGCAGACTTATAATGCACTCACATATCCTCCCTATTCGAATCTCTCAGTCATCACCTGATGCACATGAGGAATATTTCTGCAGAAAATATTGTGTAAGAGCTGCCTGCTCAATTCGAATTTGCCTTATGTAGGCTGCCTAGGCCTTTTCAGTTGTTAACTGGTCATTAAATGAGCTGCCTGCTCACTCCCTCCACCTGGGGGATAGTGCCACATTTGTAGGGGTAGTTGTCCCATAACCAATAGCTAGTGGTGAAGTGCAATTGCTGCCATCTGTCCCATGCCTTCTAACAACTTCCATTCCTCCTAGTGGGTCAGTGAACACTCATTTAACAGTTCGCTTGGGTGTTTGTTTCCTACTTTAATTTATTAAATAATAATAATTCAGTAATTACATTCATCCTTGACCAAGCTTGGTCATAATTACAAAACTTTGTAATTAAAATTTAACATAAAGTATTTTGCCAATAAAATAATAATTTCAGAAATTGGGTAGATGACAACCTTGTAAGGGGTCGTCCTGGATTAAAGTAACTAGGGGTTATTAGACTAAAGAAGACAAGTTGGCCCCACTAGTTTATTAGGCAGGTCAGACAAGTATAAATAGAGATCGGGAGATCACTATTTGATCATCTCATTATCTCATTCTACATCACTCGGAAAGTGGCGCACATGTGAGGAGGAGGATCAACTGCTAGGAGGAGTCTATCTCTGTGTACTTTGGTTGTATCATTGCTCTCTCTATCTCTGAGGAAGTTGTGGGGTTTTTCACCTTAGGGTTTTCCCCACGGAAACTCTGTGTGTCTATTGTCTCTTATGTTTGCATCTTGTGATGATTGATATGCTTGCTATGATTGATATGCATTGAGATACTGTACATGTTATTCTCTCAGTAAGATCCTCGAGTATTGTGAATTATTGCTAAAAAATTAACATCAATGATGGTCTTCACGCGTTAGGAAGGGGGTAAATAGTCTTTTGAGCAAAAGACATAGTAACAAAAAACTCCTTGAAACTTTTATTGGATTTCATACAAAGACTAGACTCCATATATAAGACTGGTGGATGCTAGCCAAGCTAAGAATTGAGATAAACCAAAAAAATATAACAAAACTGATTATCCAGTAAGACCAAAACATGTTAAAAGAAACAAAAGACAAGAAACTACTGAGAGGGACCGATATGCATTCGAGGTTTGGTATGAGGCGGTTCTAGAGCATCTGCATCAGGGCTCGATGCTTCACGATTGGTGCTGTTGGTACCAATCATTGCTCAACCATTTTTCTACACATAAACCTCAAAATCCATCGTCTATTCTTCTTCCTTCACTATAGGAGGTTTGTTAACTCGAGCATTGTCCTCTACAAGCTGAGTCTCATTCTCCATCTCTGCCTCTAGTCCCCAGTCGACCACCCCATCATCTCCAATGACCGCAAGTAGAGGCAATGGAAGGCTGAAGAGTTCGGTAATATCGACACACCAATCAACGTTGATATTCACGCGGTAGGAAGGGTCTTGGACTCGAGCCTTCAAGACTTCTTCAACCTCCCTGACGTCGTTATGAATTCCCAACAAAGCGTCTGTCATTACAGCTAGGTGACTAACAATTCCTCCATTGTGTGCTTCCTACGAGCACTCTTGTCGACCACGACCCCGTCTGCTGGGGGCCCTACGATGCTCCTGGACCATGTTGCACTGTTCGTCACCGATCACCTACCCATAGACTGGAAGCAGATTATCCTTCCAGCTTGTAGAGGTGTAGAGAGATCGCCAGAGCTCAAGACCTCCAGAGTGAGACGGGCAAGAATGAACCTGCTGACCTCAACCATGAGATATTAAACCAAAATTCTGAACCAAATTTTGCATTAACCACACCATGATTAAACCTGTGCGTACGATTCATTTGAAAGCATGGAGGGAGATGTGGTTTAATTCCACACCATCCGCGAAGTTGCCAATGACGTTATGTCATTTGTCGTTTGGACCTGCGCGCAAATCCCTGTGCTTGCACCATTAATGCATGTCATGTCCTTATTTATCACCCCATCCAGGATGGTCAAGTCTTAATCAACCATAGCTTAACAAGAGATGGTCATCAAGGTTTGGTGTTCCAAAGGCCATATGTTGATTTTACAGTTGGCCTGAGACTCTACTCCTACATTGGCAAGAAAGTCGACAACTTTGTTTGGAGATCGCATTGCATGAGAAGGAAGGATGTGTTGATGTATATGTAACTTCAGAATGTATTTCACATATATGTATATTGTATTCCTATAGAGATGTTATTATTCCTCTATACGGAAGTGGCAGGAAGTGGTTGTATTCCTATAGAGATGTTATTATTCCTCTATACGGAAGTGTCATCATTTATATTGTAAGTGTCGTAACTTATACTTGATGGGTTATTAGACCACCCTATTGGGGGTCGGCCATGTGGGTCAAAGGGTTATTAGACCACCCTAGTGGGGGTCGGCCTAGTCAGCATTATGTTAAGTGGTTAAGTTGAGTTCGACCTAGTTGAGTAAAGGTCAAGTCAAGTTAGTGTATAAATAGAGAGTGTGTCTCTCTCATTTTACACATTCTATTCTCTCACTCACACTTTGGAGAGTGGCGCACTTGTGGAGGAGGAGGCTCTGCTGCTAGGAGAAGACTATCTCTTGTATTATGGTTGTATCATTGCTCTATCTATCTTTGAGGAAGTTATTGGGGTTTTTCACCTTTATGGTTTTCCCCAAGTAAACTCTGTGTCTCTTGTGTGATTACATTATTGTGTCCATGATTGATATGCTGTAGATTTGTTGTACATGTTGTTCTCTCAGTTAAGATCCTAGATTAGATTGAAGTAAATTCTGAAAATTTAACATGGTATCAGAGCTAGCCTGAAAGAAGGCATGATATGGCATGTATGACACTTGTTGCACTTACGATGCTAGGGCTTGATATAGCAAAAACCAGTTATCGTAGCACTTTCGCTATAAATCCATTTTGGCGAAGTTTTCGGATCTAAAACTTTTACAGGTCGAAGATCAGATCCCCATGTACCTTTTGTCCAAAGGAAAACCTCTAATTAGTTGTACTTTGTGATTTATGATCTGTACAATATAGGGTTTCTGCCTCTTCTAGATCTCAGTCATAAACAGGTGACCTTGGAAAAACGGTCATAACTTGGGCTAGGAAGCTCCAAATGAAATTTCGTAAAAAGTGATAGGTAGTACACATATTTTAATATCTCAAGAAAATTTTTCAGAGGCCGAAGTTGAACCAGTGACACGTGGAACGCCGTACAAGTTTGCTCTCCTGTATTATCCCATAAACAGGTCACGTTGCGACACTTGGCATAACTCTCTCTCAGAGAATCCAATTAAGGTCAGACTTGTCGGGATGGAAAGATAATAGGTCAGGCTATCTCAGAAAAAATTTTCAGACCCTGTGGATTGAAAAGTTCGGAGTTACACTAGAAACAATCAGGTACATATTTCTGTCAAAACAGAATTATTTTTGAGCACCTTCATTCATGGCTTCTAGAATTTAGGGCTTCGGAGAAAGTTGGAATTTTTGAAATCGGAGACTACGGCTGGATGCTACTCATCAAAATTGAAATTTAGAGACCAAGATAAGATTTTTTGGTTGGGCAGAAGGCCGGGTTGATCAAACTCCAGTTCGGGAGTTTGATCGGAAAGATGGAAAATTAGGGCTTTTGCAAAAATTGGAATTTTGGAAATCTGTGACCACGGCTGGAAGCTCCTCAGAAAAATCGAAGCTTAGAGCTTTGAATCAAATCTTTTGGTTGGGTGAAGCTCCGGGAAACTCAAACCCTAATTCAAGGTCCTCCCTAGTGAATCTGGAAATCTAAAAAGCAATTTCGAGGGGTGAAACTTTGCAGTTTTCAAATTCTGAATATACCAGCTTGATTAGTTCATCAAGGCACATATTTCTATCCTTTCAGAAGCTTGAAATTCAAAGTTTGAATTTTTGGGGTTTCTCTGACAAACCCTATTACAGCTCCAGATCCAGTTCCTGCAAATCAAGTGGATTGGGTTAATCCTAGAAGAGGATGGATTGGTCACCTCCATAAGTGAAGAAGTTCCTGTTTCAGAGGGAGATGAGGCTAAGGCCTTCCATAAGAAGATTTCAAGCAATCTTGACAGGTATGGCTTACAGTTATGTTTCATGGTTAAGTTTATCATATGTTTGTCTTCATATCATTATAGTACAATCTTGATTAATTACTAGACTTGTCGTATCACCTTAATAGAAGATATTCATTGATTAAGGTTTTGACACTTATGATTGTACTAATGCATTGTGATGTTGTATGAGGTTTATGTTGTTCGCTAACATAAAAGGTACACTAAGAAAGACAAATCATCTTCTACTTCAAGAACATATGATCATGGTGACATGAAGACAAAGATTCATCCATTGTCATGGATCACATAGAAGATCTACTTACGAGGTATGTATAACTTGGTTCTACAATGGTTAACTTATGAGACATGCAGGTTACTAGCACAAGTCACTGAAGAGAACCATAAGACATTATGCGAGTATGTTAGACATAACTAGCTAGCATGCTAATCCAGGTATGTTTTCCTATATCAAGCTAGAATCCTACCTTGTGTTAGGATCTTATACTATTGTGTTGTTGATAATGATTATTCATGAAGTCATAGGTTTGAATAGTCATGGTTGTATGCATATTATGTTTCTTACCATAATTGATGATATGACTAACCAGAAGAATCATGAAGGTATAAGGTTTGAGTAATCACAGGTTTATGCATTGATGATTTAACTAATCAGAAGAGACCTATGATCAAATAAGAATATGCATGAGTAAAAGAAGACTTCCCTGAAACCTTGAATACTAATGGTTATTATCTGTGAATGATCATGACTATACATGTTTAAGATTATTGTGTTTTGATAGTATTAAGATTATACTAATAAATGTGTTATTATGTATGAGTCCTCAAGGTTAACACAATGATGATACTAATAAGCATGCATAGTGATTAAGGATGGATATAAGTTCAAGGACAGGTAATCCAGGAAGCAAAGATCAAGAGGGAGCACACTACAGTTGTTCCTGCAAGAAAGCAAAGGAGCACACTTAAGTAGTTTCTGCAAGGATGCAGAGGGAGTTGACCACTTCTCATAATCCACATCAGAATGGAGTTGCAAAGATTCAGAGGGAGTCCACCCATCAACCAAACAAAGATAAGTATTTGAATTGTCATTTCTTACATAATGTTATTCAATGATGTATATGATTATGTTCCTAGAATTAGGTTGTGTATTATGCACATTAGAATAGTTGCATTGATGAATAGTATACTACTAATATACATGGGTAAGTGGCCTATGGCACTATACAACATTCCATTGCTACTTATCTAGAATGAAACCTCTTTGTTGACATGTTAGGAGTTGTGCACACTCTTAACAATGTTCTGGTAGAGATTGGAAGGCATCTAGAAAGTTATGGAATATGGATAAATGTTGTATTGAAGCATTGGCTAAGATAATTGCATGACTGTATGACATATTTCTTTATGTGTAAGAATTTGTTCTGAAAACTATGAGATGTTTTCTAATCATGCAATTTAACTTATTGTGTAGGAAAGATCGTATACCATCACCTACAAAAGAAGGACTACAACATTTGTTCAGCAACAAAGTTATCTATTGAAAATATTGAAGATATTGAAGTTCCCAGGATCTGGGAAGAATGCCATGATCAAGGAGTACCAGTCGATCATGAAGATGTTTGGGATGCAGTCCCAAGACCTGGAGGGGAGTCTGTAGTGACTTCCAAGAGGATCTACAAGATCAAGCATGCTGCAGGTGGTAGCATAAAGACTTTTTCCCCTGTAGCCAAATACACTTCCATTAAATCAGTACTTGCTCTGGTTGCAGTGATGAAGAGGAAGATACACTTTCTTGAACGGTGAAGTTGAAGAAGAAGTGTACGTGGTGCAGCTACTTGGTTCTGAGGCACATGACAGGGAGTCATATATGTGCAGAACTTGGTATGGTAGGATAGACATCTTTCTATCCAGTTTGGGCTTCACCAAGAGGAAAGCGGATTCCAACCTTTACTACAAGGTTGAGGAAGGCAATCCAGTGATACTACTATGTGGATGACCTGTTTGTAATAGATGAGGATAGATTGATTGCCGACATGCAGCGGAAGCTTGCTGCTGAGTTCGAGTTGAAGAACTTGGGGATGATGCACTATTTGTTTTTGGCATGGAGGTATGGCAGAGTGCAGATGGAATCTTCCTTGGACAAGGGAAGTATGCAGTAGAGATCCTGAAGAAGTTCGGGATGGACTGCAAGGCCATGGCCACACCTATGGCATCGAACCTGAAGCTTCTGTGTGATGCTTCATCTGATCCGATTGATTTCACTGTGTATCGTCAGATGATTGGGTCCTTGATGTGCCTAACGAACACAAGACCAGATATTTGCTTTGTGGTGAACACATTGAGCCAGTTCCTGACAGATCCAAGGAGTGTTCACCTGGTTGTTGTAAATCATATTCTGAGGTACCTAAAGGGTACTATTAACTATGGGCTCAAGTATGACGCGAATCAAAAGTTTAACCCGTAGGGTTATGTTGATTTAGACTGGGCAGGCAGTGCTGCAGATAAGAAGAGCACTCCTGGGTGCTGCTTCAGTATGGGATCAGGTATGATCTTTTGGTTTAGCAGGAAGCAGTCCTGTGTAGCACTGAGTACAGCCGAAGCAGAGTATGTTGCGATGGATGAGCAGGTTGCAGATGTATTGACCAAGCCATTGGCCAGAGTGTAGTTTGAGTACTTCAGAGAGAGGATTGGTACACTTCATATCGAGGTTCCTTCCAAAAGGAAGTGATGAATCCGGAAGATGCAGATGCACATGAGCTTTTCTGACATGGTTGATGTGTTCTCCCATGGTCGTGATGAAATTGCTGAGCCATTCTCACATGGTGGTAGATGTGTTCTCCCATGGTGTAGATGTAAGGGCTGAAGCCATTTTTCACATGGTGGTAGATGTGTTCCCCCATGGTGAAAAAGTAAGGGCTGGAGCCTTCCCCGAATGGTGGTAGATGTGTTCTCCCATGTCGATGGTGTAAGTGCTGGATGATGTACATCTGGGATGTGCTTCATGGACGATGAGATGATATGAAGAGGACGATGCTATGATGATCAGGAGGATCATGGATGATGAGCATCAGGATGATGCTCCAGTTACTGCTCTGTATATGCATCAGGAGGATGTTGGATATGATCAGGTGGATCATGTATTTGTATTTGTATCAGGTGGATACATTGTATGATCAGGTGGATCATGTATGATGATATGTATCAGGTAGATGCATTATATGATTAGGATGATCATGGATGATGAGCTTTAGGATGTTGCTCCAGATGACATGCAACAAGATGTTTTAGTAATGATGATCAGGATGATCATGTGTACATCAGGATGATGTATGGTGAGTATCAGGTTGATACTCTGTGGCCGTGGATCAGGTTGTGCAGATGAGCATATAATTTGGCCCTGGGAGATTTGCAGATAGTCTTGCAAGGTTTTGCCTATGGCATATAATTTCGCCCTGGGATATCTGGCAAATGCTCTTTCGAGGTTTTGCTCTGGGAGGACATATAATTTGGCCCTGGGAGATTTGCAGATAGTCTTGCATATAGCCTATGGCATATAATTTCGCCCTGGGATATCTGGCAGATGGTCTTTCGAGGTTTTGTCCTATGGCATATAATAGCGCCCTGGGAGATCCGATAGGTTGAGCTGTGTGCTCATAATAAGTCCTGGGATGCTCTTTCAAGGTTTTGCCATGACCACATGTAATATCGCCCTAGGAGATCCGATAGGTTGGGATGTGTTCCTGTAATAAGTCCTGGGATGCTCTTGCAAGGTTTTGTGGTGACCACATATAATAGCGCCCTGGGAGATCCGATAGGTTGAGCTGTGTGCTCGTAATCAGTCCTGGGATTCTCTTTCAAGGTTTTGTGGTAGGGTCACATGTAATAGCTCCCTCAGAGATCCGATAGGTTGGGCTGTGTTCCCGTAATAAATCCTGGGATGCTCTTGCAAGGTCTTGTGACGCACGTAATAAGTCCCGAGGATTCCACAGTATGGCCAGTGATGACGAATACCTGCAGGTGGTGGGCCTACATCTAGTATGAAAAAGGACTAGCTCTGTAGAACTTCCTATGACGAGTAGATTCAGATATTGATTGAGATAGCAGTAGCAGTGACGATGATGATGACTCGATGACAATTATCCTGTGATGATGATCCAGAGAAGATGACTTGTGCTAGAAGACCTATGTCAAGAAATACCTTCCTAGTTAAGAGGGAGTGTTGATGTATATGTAACTTCGGAATGTATTTCACATATATGTATATTGTATTCCTATAGAGATGTTATTATTCCTCTATACGGAAGTGGTTGTATTCAAATAGAGATGTTATTATTCCTCTATATGGAAGTGTCATCATTTATATTGTAAGTGTCGTAACTTATACTTGATGGGTTATTAGACCACCCTATTGGGGGTTAGCCATGTGGGTCAAAGGGTTATTAGACCACCCTAGTGGGGGTCGGCCCAGTCAACATTTTGTTAAGTGGTTAAGTTGAGTCCGACCTAGTTGAGTAAAGGTCAAGTCAAGTTAGTGTATAAATAGAAAGTGTGTCTCTCTCATTTTACACATTCTATTCTCTCACTCACACTTTGGAGAGTGGCGCACTTGTGGAGGAGGAGGCTCTGCTGCTAAGAGAAGACTATCTCTTGTATTCTGGTTGTATCATTGCTCTATCTATCTCTGAGGAAGTTATTGGGGTTTTTCACCTTTATGGTTTTCCCCAAGTAAACTCTGTGTCTCTTGTGTGCTTGCATTATTGTGTCCATGATTGATATGCTGTAGATTTGCTGTACATGTTGTTCTCTCAGTTAAGATCCTAGATCAGATTGAAGTAAATTGTGAAAATTTAACAGGATGGTGGCCATATTAGTATGCACCATGTCAGTGACTAAAATAAGAAGGTGTTCCAATCTCCAAATGGTATAAATATTAGCCGGAGGAGCACCATTTTGGAGACGACGGAGAAGGTTGATAATTATTTTTGAATCTCCCTCTACAATTATCTTTGAAAAGTGTTGAGAAGAGGCGACCTTGATGCCTTCATAGGACGCCCAAAGTTTTATTGTGTCATTTGTTTCTATCTCCGTCCCTCCAACAAAGGTACAAAGAATCTCTCCCCAGGAGTTTCTGAAGACTCCCCCAAATCCAACGTGCCCTGGATTTCCCTTAGAGGCTCTGCCAAAATTCAATTTGATAAAGCCATGATTCGGAGCTTGCCACTTCGTTGGACTGGGAGGGGACATTGGATTTGATTAAGGGAGCACCATAGGAAGGGAACTCAATTATCCATTGGTTTAGGATTATTTTTTCCCCACTTTCTCCATCAAAGTCCTCTTTGTTCCATCCTAGGATAACCACTGTTTCCATGATGTGTCTCTTGATGTTGTTCTAGATTGCCATGAGGGAGAGACTGGAGCTTTTGAAGATGCGCATGTTCCTTTCTTTCCATAATTCCAACATTATGAAACCCAGAATAAACTTCCATATCTTGTTGAGGATAGGATTTTTGTATACCTTGTTGCGTCAAGTTTTTAGAGTTTCTGTGACATTGTGCTTCCGTTGATCCGATTCACGCATTAAGGTAGCCATTTGGTCACATATTTGAGAGTTGAAGGGGAAATCGTTAAGCATATGGTTGATAGTTTCAATATCTTGGGAACACAGGTGGCATTTGGAGGGGCCAAGGAATCCCCAACATTGAAGATTGTCCCAGGTGAGGATTCTGCCTCGCCTAACTAGCCAGAGGAAGGAACATATTTTGGGCCAGTATCTAGTATGCCAAATTTTTTCCCATAGTACGTCCTTATTTAGGAGGTGATCCCCTGAATTCAGTTGATATCCTTCCTTAACCACGAAGTTTACAGATGAGGAGTATCCCCATCAGAGTATATCTGGTCCCTGTTTTATTCTGATCCTTCTCTTGCTTATGGCATCAACCTAGGGATGAATATTGACCTGCTCCTTAAGACCTAGCTCCGCATTGGTGAGTTTCCACTTCCTCCAGATGCTTCCTTCCTCCTAATATTTCTAATAGTGATGGACTTGGTGGTTCTAGCACTATAAGGAAAAGGCCCTTTAGCAGATGTTATAGCCTATGCTCCTCCCAAAAGATACCAAATATCTGTTTCTAGCGGAGGTGAGCGGCCAAAGGTTTTAGAGGAAGTTTTAATTTCAGTGTGTTTTTTACCTAATTGAACCGGTGTGTTCATAACACACACGCACCGGTCTGTTTCCTAGTATGTCGCACCGCGACCAAAAAACATCATTATTAAAACAAAATAATTTCCAATTAAACATAGCGGCACGTTCCATCACACACAACCACACCGGTGCATTTGGTAGAAACCACCGCACTGCATACTCTTTTATTAAAAAACTAAAATATTTAGGTAAAAAACTAAACTCGGTGCATTCATTAACGATAACCTCCCCAGTGTTTCGTAGCAAACCTAACACACCGAACATTATTTTTTGAAACATAATAATCTATTTTCTTAAATTTTTTATCTCAAATGTCTAAAAATGGTGTGTCCGTTGTTAAACGGCTCGGTGCTATCAGAATACCATAACACACAGCCATTCCATTTATTGAAAATAAAAAATATAATTTTATAATAGACAAAAAATTTAAAACAATTCCCGGTGCGCTAAAGGACAATAGATGCACCGGTGCAGTCGCATAAACCCAAAGCACTATAAAGGATTCAGTTAAAAAAATATTTTATTTTAACATCGGCTCATTCTGGTGCTCGAGATTGTGGCATGCACTAGTGCACCCTTATGTCGAGCGCACCAGTGCAGGGTTTAATAAAAAAATTAACCGTGGTCGAAAACTCATTTTTACCCTCTTCAGTGCGTCTGAGCTTCTCAACACCGGTGCTGCACTTCACCCACCTGGACGCCCTGATGTCCTTGGTCCACGTGGACGCATCCTTGTCTCCGATTAGTTGCTGTTGTTTGTTTGAATTTTGTGAAACCGTGCGGAAAAATTAAAATTTCCCATACATCGCCAATATGCCTCCCCAATGGGCCGTTCAACAGGTACAATGTTTCTTAGTTGACAATTTAATTTTTTAGTGGTTTATTTTTTAAAATTCAACTTGAAATTGTCCTCTTTATAAAAAAACAATTACGCGGTGTGTTCAAGTCGTTCGATTCGCATCGCTAAACGGTGCATCCTGTAAAATTTTACAAGGCACATCGCCCACGGTGCGAGCCGAATGACTCAAACGCACCACTCTACACAGAAAAAAAAAATTTAAAACCCACAAATGCTTACCGGTGTGTTACACATTTACAAGCACCGGCATTTTGGTGCCCTTAAGTTTAATACACACATCGGTAACAATACAATTAAAAAATAATAATAATGTAAACAATGTGCTTAAGTCACGTATACACACCAGATATCGGTGCAATGACGTGGTGTAAGCGCACTGTTGATGCACCTCATAAAACATTAAAATTTCATAAACACTGGTGCGTTTAGTACAATAAAGGGCACCAGAATGTCGGTGCTTGTTATTTTCAAACGCACTGTTATTCGTACAATAAAAAAAAAAAAATTTATACGGTGCGCTTATGTCACATCAGAGCACCATTTGTCGGTGCAATGTCGTGCATTAAGCGCACTGTTCTCACGTTTTCATAAAAATAAAAAATTCATAAACACCATTGCTTTTTAAAAGGATTGAAATCCTTACCAGTGCATTATAAATTAACAAGCACCGGCTTGCCGGCGCCGTTAACTTTGGTAAATGCACCGGTATTCATATATTAAAATTTATAATAATTTATACGGTGCGCTCATGTCACATCATTGCAATGGTTTCACTGCAATTACGTGACATAGGCACACTGTTGACACTTTTTTATAAACCCATAAACCCACAACTAACGGTGCTCCTATGTAATGTCAAAGCACCCTCTTACGGTGCATTAATGTGCCATAGGCGCACCGTGAATAGATTTCAAATAATTTAATTATTTTTTAAATTCGGTCTGTTTGAATAATGATGCGCTAATAAGATTTAGGTGCACCGTCCAATTCAAATTTAAATTTCTTGAAATATAACTAGCGGTGCCGTAGGCATATTTTATCGCACCGCGGTTCGGTGCCATTTGTATAGAAGTGCATCGCACTCGGTGCTTTTATAATATTTTTGTCGCACTGGTTTTCTTTTTTTGGGAAAAAAATATATATTTGATTTTAGTAGATATAATCTCGTTATAATTCTTTTATATGTATGCTTATGAGACTGATTTATATTATATGTGAAACAGAGACGTGATCGTCACGAGGCTAGAAAACAACACGAGGCGCATGTAGATCAATATAACTTCCGCAGAGAGTGGGAGGCCAGGGAGAGGAAGAGAGATTTATACCCTCGTCCCATTACGTCTCAAACCAAACACCTCTTGAGAGTTGTCAGCCTCTTCAAGTTTTATGAGGAGGCGACATCACTCAAGGGGAATAGTACGTTCCTGACCCAGTTGATCGCACTCTAGGATCATCATAGGCAGGCCTTTCAAGTTGGTCTCGATGAGTGGTTCCAACCCACTGAGGAGGACATATACTTTATCACCGGCCTCTCTAAGAGAGGTGAGGACCTTTCATAGTTCCTTGAGGTTCCGACTAGAGTTGTAACAACAACTCATCTGGTATATGTTCAGAGGTATGTTGATCACAACATCCTCGAGCCTTCTCAGTTTCAGGTCAACAGTGGGAAACTTTCCATTGCTGCTTTTGGTAGAGAGGATGTGAGGTGCCTCTCTTTGTTGGTGATGATCATCGCTCATTACACCAGTGATTAGCAACGCATTAGCTGCCCTTTATTATATTATGTTGATTCTTTAGTGCAGGTACCTAGATGCATTAGGTAGTTTGATATTTTTTTACAACATTTTTGTTATGCCCTCAGTCGGTGTCGTGCATCTATTGGCGGAAGGGGGAACTTCCCCTTTGGTTCAGAGTTGTTTTGTCTATTTTTTGAGAGATTTCTGGCGACTAGGCCATCTTTTGACCGATCCCCTCCTAGGTTGACGCAGATGTGCGTATGCACATGTGGGGGTAGATGATGCCCAAGAGGGGGCATCCAAACTTTCCTGTGAATATTACTGCAGATGTGCTTGACATGTTAGGCGACGAGGACCAGCCTCGGTTAGATATGGTTGCATATCCATATGCGGGGTTGGATTGGAGAGGGTGTATTGACATTTTCTTCACCTAGCACGAGCCACCTGATGATAGAGGTAAATTTAGCGTCATGTTTAATTTAATCTATTTTCATTTTATTCTCTTTCTACTTAATTCAAATGAAATACGTTTTAAATTTTTATATTAAATTCATGTTTAATGAAATTGTCTAATTATTATTGTGTATTATATATTTTCCAAATATTGACACATTTGATGGCGATGTGGGGCCTCCTCTGCCACATGATGAGGATGAGAACATAGAGATGCATGATCAACCGTAGGTGCCTCAGCTAGCCAGACCCAGCCTTCGATGGAGGCCAGAGCAAAGGCTTCGACAGGACATTGCAGACAGGTTGTCTAGATTATTAGCAGATCGAGGGGTTTGACCTATTTCTGTCAGGGAGATTGAGAGTCAGGACCAGTACCTTGAGCTATGGAGGATGCTTCCTCTTGATATGAGGGCCTTGATGCATCACATGTTTAGTGCTTGCATTCTTTTAGATGCCATCCCTCATGGCAGTTCATCGTTTGATGAGAGAGGAGATCCTAGGCCTCCTAGTCCACCTCCTTATCCATGAGCTGCTTCAACTGGTGGGGACACCTCCACATCCATTGCACCTCCTCCTCGGCCTCCACCTCCTACTCCTCCACCTTCGACATCTCATCCACATCCTCCTCCATGATGTTCTCCACCTCCATCACTTCCTTCATCATCTCCTCCACCTCCCCCTCCTTCGACAGATTCGACATCTGATCCATTATACCTATCTGACCAACCAACCTCTATTGATCCATCGACTTCCCATGATCCTCATCCACTAGTCCCCTCAGCTTCGGAGATGATGCTCAGATCGGGTGGGATGATCCAAATTCCCAGAGATGTATTTCCTACTGATCTACATGATAGTTTATTTCCTAGCAGAGGTATTGATCATGCCTCTAGCTCTACCGCTGGAGGTGCCGATACATTTGGTGGGTCGACAGATAGTGATGATGATATGGTTCCAGTGGAGGACTAGACATGTATATTTGACATTTATCATCAGTTTGATGTTATTGTTTATATATATATCTACGCCATATACCATTTTGCAGATGTTGATGTTGATGTTTATTTATATGTCGATGGTCATGATTTGTATGTTAGGTCAGGTTCAATCATGTTCATTATGTTAGAAACTGGAACTTGTGTTTTGTTACATGTTATAAATAAACATCAACATATTTTCCATTTGGCATACATTGATGTTGATGATTATGTTGATGTTTATTTATATGTTGATGGTAATGTGCTTGTGTATGTTAGGTCATGTTCAATCATGTTCATTATGTTAGAAACTGGAACTTGTGTTCTGTTACATGTTATTATTAGATCATATGTGTGTTAGATGATGTTTAAATCTGTAAGATGTATATGTTAGATGAATATGCAATAACACAATGTTTATGATGGTATGTTCATGCTTATTTTTATTATTTTTATGTTAATGATGGTATGATGGTGTTTATTTTTATGTTTGTTAGATGGCGACAATGATATAATGATGATATGTTTATGTTTACATTATATAATTAAATAAAAAATATCATTGAATTAAATATTTTTATGAATTTTGTATTGATAATGGATGAAGTTGTGACAACTATCTATATGATTTATGTTGGCTATATAATTTGTCATAGTATCATGTTTATGAACATCACAAAAAAAATTCTAAATTATATGAACATGAATATGACCTATCAATGTATCATTTAGGATTTTTAATTTGTTTACAATAGCTCACTTTACAATGACAAATACCAAATCTTTAATAGGAAGAAAACAATAGTTAATTAAAAGAACACCATTTTTCTCTCAACTAATGTAAAGCCGCAACTTGCATTCTCCAAATAGATTATTATTATTAATCATTAAGTTGATTTGATGAACTTCAAGCCATCTTTTATCTCTTATTCTCATTCATAAAACATTTGCAATTATAATGCTTAGCATTATTTATGACAAAAACCGTGCAAAAACATCATGCAATACAAACATTCAAATATTGATCATGTAGAAATTAGAGAGCACGTTAAATTTTGTTGTTATAACTTTCATTGTTATCAAGGCCATAAATTAAGTCATTGTAGATATCAAGTACACTAGTAAAAAAATGTTGGATTTACAATCTCTACCAAGGTTACAACGTGTCATTTTCTATGATGGAGTTAACATTATAAATAAAATAAAAAAATCCAAAAACATTATATTATAACAAAAATTCAATTTAATCAAATCATATAATAAAAAAACATTACATTCTAACAGAAATGTCATAAATTAATGCAATTATAATTCTTAACATTATTTATAATAATAAAAATCAAGAAATATAAGCATTCAAATATTAATGGAGAAATCAGAGAGCACCTTAACATTTATTGTACGTTTCAATGTTATCAAGGCCATAAATTAAGTCATTGTAGAGCTCAACACTAGTAAAAAAAATTGTTGGATTTCCATTCTCCATCGAGGTTGCAAACGTGTCATTTTCTATGTTGGAGTTAACATTATAAATACAATAAAAAAATAGAAAAACATTACATTATAACAAAAATTCAATTTAATCAAATCATATAATAAAAAATCATTACATTCTAACAAAAATGTCATAAATGAATGCAATTATAATTCTTAGCATTATTTAAAACAAAAACACCATGAAATACAAGCATTCAAATATTGATAGAGAAGTTAGAGAGCTCCTTAAAGTTTGTTGTACATTTCATTTTTATCAAGGCAATACATTAAGTAATTGCAGAGCTCAACACTAATAAAAAAATGGTTGGATTTTCATTATCCATCGAGGTTGCAAATGTGTCATTTTCTATGTTGGAGTTAACATTATAATTACAATAAAAAAATTACATTATAACAAAAATTCAATTTAACCGAATCATATAATAAAAAACCATTACATTCTAACAGAAATGTCATAAATTAATGCAATTATAATTCTTAGCATTATTTATAACAAAAACATCATGAAATACAAACATTCAAATATTGATGGAGAAATTAGAGAGCACCTTAAATTTTGTTGTAAATTTTACTGTTATCAAGGCCATAAATTAAGTCATTTTAGAGCTCAACACTACTAAAAAAATTGTTGAATTTTCAATCTCCATCAAGGTTACAAATGCATTATTTTCTATGTTGGAGTTAACATTATAAATACAATATAAACACCGAAAAACATTACATTATAACAAAAATTCAATTTAATCGAATCATATAATAAAAAAAAATTACATTCTAACAGACGTGTCATAAATTAATGCAATTATAATTATTAACATTATTTATAACAGAAACATCATAAAATACAAGCATTGAAATATCAATATAGAAATTTCAGACCACCTTCAAGTCAGGAATAATAAATATGTTAGCCTTTACATTCACAAAAATGAAATTGAATCATGTAAGTTTTTTTTCTTTCACTAAAATGATTAAAATTATATTTGAAAAGAAGGTCGCGACTGTAGCCTAAAACGACCAAATTACAATTTTCCAAATAATTCTAAGTCTGTTATGATATTCTACCACAATTTTACCCTATGCAGCAATAATATTCAAATATTTAGTCCCTTTTTTCACTAGAATTTTGAGATCAAAGTCCTGAGATTCCAAATCTGTATGCAATCTTGATGTTTTTGTAGATTCGTTCCTTGTCAAGCCTGTATTGGCTTTTCTCCTGCGCTTGATTGCACTACCATTGCCATGGGAACAATTCATTACTCCTGCGCTTTCATACACTACTGTTGCCATGGGATTAGTTCATTATACCTTCACTCGATTACTCTGCTGAAGATGCTTGATACCGCCACCCTCCAAGAATGAGACTACGCCTACGCAAGGTCGAGCTGTCTAAGCTTGCTACTACCTGTCCTCTAATTCGAGAGTGTCCCACCGTTTCATGGAATTGCATGGAGAATTATGGAACCTTCATTTGTTGTTAGATGTTCATGTGCTAGCTTACATCCTATATTTTCCCACCTTTCCGCTGCCTGATTTGAGCCACGCGAGATATGATAGATTTGATACTTGGAAAATCTTTGGAGAGTGTTTCAGATCCTTTCAAGGATCATGTTTAACTTGACATTTCCAGATTGATTCTTTGTGTTCAAAGTATTAGTCAAAATTTGTGAATCGCCAAAGATTTGAACTTCAGTGTAATCCTCGCTTAGTGCCAGATGACATCCTTTGAGAAGAGAAAGCGCTTCTGCTTGATTGTTGGAACATTTGCCTAGTCCCCAGGTGTAGTTAACTTCTTATTTTCCTCCAGGGGAAAAGATCACCCGACCAGCTCCTGCCACTCTAGGATTCCTTTTAGACGCTCAATCGAAAAAAATAGTAGCTTTGTCTTGTATTTTCCACCATCTCTAAAATTCCATGTCTGGTAATCTGAGTATCCAGGCTGGTGTGGGAGCCAGTATTTTTCCTATGTTCTCCCTTTTATTGAAGATTGTATATCCAATCCAATTTTTCTCTAAATTAGTGAGAGAAGAATCCAACTCTTTCACTTGATTTCTAATTGCTTCCAGTAGGTAAGCCTTTGCTTTGGCAACCAATTGATTCGGTGTTTGCACCTGATTAGTGAAGATTTTGCTATTCTGGGCCAGCCAGAGTTTCCAACAAATGAATTTAGGCAATGTTAGCCAAATATTTTTCCATACAGGCTTGTTTGAAAGGGTGGAAGGATATCGATTTTTCCAGGAAGAGAAAAGAGATATAATAGAGATCTGTGAAGGTGGGGGAATTTTCAAAATCTGAAGAGAAAGAGTTCATACAGAAAGCGCAAAAGGGAAATCCACAAATATATGGTCAATATTTTCCAAGCTTTTGCAGCATAATGGGCATCTATGTGGTCCTGTAAAGCCTCGTTTTTCTAGATTTTCACCTGTCAGAATTTTCCTATGCAATAAGAGACAAATGAAACAGTTGACTTTGGGGAGGCCATAAGGATTCCAGACTAGATTCTAGAGTGATGGGGTGTGTAGGGGAATCTGAGTTGCTTGTAGTTCATTAAATCCTTAGGAGGCTGAGTAGACTCTCGATTTCCCCCACCCCCACTTGTCTTTAGTATGAATATGAAGAGGGGCCAACCCAGTAAGTTTATAGAGGAGCGTTGTCTTCTGTAATGGGAAAGAGTCGTTCCGGGATTACTGGAAAGGACCACGCCATCCAGTTTCCATTTTTATCCCAATGGGAAATATCAGCCAATGTGACTAGACCTCTTTGAGAGAACCAATCCCAAATATCTGAGAGAGATTCTACGCTTCCAAGAGGGGGATTACCAATAATTCTGTCTGTCCAGAGTTGAGTTTTTTCCCCATTCCCTGGGATGCGATACAACTGATTTTGGAAGTATTCAATTCCCACTCTGCATAAATTCTAGATTGAAGTGCCTTTGGGTATATTATCAATGTGCAGGTTACAAATAGGACCCCCATTAAGATATTTTTTCCACAATAATTTACTAACTGGGTGGGCGCGATTTGAGAGCAAATTCCAAAGGATTTCCCCACCCAGAGCTAAGTTGACTAAGCGGGGATCTCTTACTTGGAGTCCACCTTCCATCAGAGGCCTTTTCACTATATCCCAGTTGACGAGATGGAATTTGTTTTGATTTCCTTTTCCTACTTTCCAAAGAAACTCTTTGATTAGGCGATATATTTGATCCATTATTGACTTGGGCACCATGAGAATAGAGGATTGATATATAGGGAGAGAAGAGAGCACTGATTTGATAAGGATCGGTTTTCTTGCGTAATTGAGCCATTGTCCCCCCCAGGCGTGTATTTTTGCCTTAATCTTACTTGTAACTCCTGTCCATAGAGAGTTTTTGGTCGTTCCAAAGGTTAGGGGAAGGCCAAGGTATTTTATTTTTTCCCATGAAGTAGACCCCTAGAAACCCAAGATGTGAGCTATTCTATGGATTGTATGCTGCTTCGCATTCCATCCATATACTGCACTTTTTATGTTATTAACCAGAGCTCCTGTTACCTGGCAGTAGTTCTGTTCTATCTCTTTGAAAGCGCTAGCAATATTGAATGAGGCTCCTCCCAGGAAGAGAGAATCATCAGCAAAATGAGCATGATTTAAAGAAGGAAGGCCTTTATCCAATCGTATTCCGGGAATTTTTCCTGCTTGTCTTACTGCCTCCAACTTCTGGCTCAAAGAATCCACCATAAAAATATAAAGAAAAGGGGATAGAGGGCACCCTTGTCGAATTCCATGCGTAGCCTGGAAGAATTTTGCAGGTCTTCCATTTACTAGAGGGGCAATCCAAGGCTTGTTAATGCAAGCTTTCACTGGTTCTATAAATATTTTGCTGAATCCAAAGGAGGACAAGACTTTGTAAAGATACGAGAGTTTAACTTGGTCAAAGGCGTTTGCCATGTCGAGTTTTATAAGCATACCTTTTTTTTTTGAGCTTGTTGGAGTGCATTGCTTCCTGCGCTAGGATCACATTATCCAAGATTTTTCTTCATTTTATAAAGCCTCCCCGATTGAGATAGATCATCTTGTTGAGCAGTGGTTTAATCCTACTAGCTAGAAGCTTAGAAATTATTTTATAAGAGGCGTTACAGAGCGAAATAGGTCTGTATTTGTCAAAGGATCCAAGATTCACTTCTTTGGGAATCAGATCAAGAAAGGTGGAATTAGTATTACCTCTAATCTTGGATTTTTTATGAAAACCTCTAATCATATGGATAAGATCAGATTTGATTATGACCAACACGCTCTGTAAAAATGGATTGTAAAATCGTTCGGTCCACGAGCTTTATCGACTCCATATTCCATATCACGTTGATTATCTCTTTTTCTGAAAAAGTTTTCAATAGGTTTTGATTTTCAACAGAAATGATTATATTGGGGATATGAGATAGGAAATCAGTCGTTGTCTCCTCATCAAGATGGTTATCCTCCGTGTACAAGGCATGGAAGTGGGTTTCTGCAGCGTTTTTTATCTTTTCAAACCCTTTGATAGTTTCTCCTTCTGCTAGGGTGATCTCTGAGATATGATTGCATAATTGTCTAGCTTTGGCTTGTCGATGAAGGAAAGAAGTATTGTGGTCACCTGCCTGTAACCACAGGCTGTGTGATTTCAATCTCCAATGATCTTCCTCTTGGCAGAGTGTCCTAAAAATGTTGGCTTGGACCCATTGTTCCTTAATCAAATCCGAGGGAGAGATGTCCTGTTCTTCCAGCTCCATCTGGAGAGAAGACAACTCTAGCACTGCTTCCTTTCTATATGCAGAGGGGCCCTTGATCGCTTTTTTGATCCAAATTTTTAATGCTTTTTTTTTTTTTGAGCTTCTGCTCCCAAACAAAACGCGAGGATCCTATGATAGGAATGTACCAGGATTTGGACATTTCTTCCATAAAACCTTCATGCTTGATCTAGAGTGGACTAAACTGGAAGGGGATTGGTCTTATATCTTCCTCGTCATTCAAGTGAAGGAGAATTGGCTTATGATCAGAGACTAATTTGGGAATTATTTTTGAGAAAATTATTTTCTTTTCAAGAAGAAGAGTGCTCTGGATTAAGAATCGATCAAGGCGCGCTGCAATGTGTTGAGACCCCATTCGATTGTTTGTCCAGGTGTATTGTCCCCTCTTGGGATTTATATCAACAAGATCCCATTGTTGAATCAGATCTTCGACCAGGTGAAGCATGGGATCTCTTCCCTTGTTCCCCCCCCCTTTTTTTTCTTTTGGACTCATAACTATATTAAAATTCCCCGCCAGGATAATATTCAAAGGTGTGTAGATCTCCAAAAAATTTGTTAGAGTTTTCCAACAATCTTTTTTCTCTGAATAGTGGACATGCACATATAAATTGAATAAAGCGAAATTTAGCTTGCTTTGAATGTGATGGAGTTTAGTAAAGATCTAGTGCTGTGTTGCAAAGGAGTTTTCCAAGGTGAAATTCTCTTTGGACCATAATGTAGCAAGCTTTCCAAAGGACCCTCTTAAGCTTACTACCTTTCCAACGTTTTTCTTCCATTTGGATCTGCTTATAGAGAGAAGAATTTCCTCTTCTATTTTGGTCTCTTGGAGCATACGGATATCTGAAGTATCAATTTTGAGGAGATCTTTAACTGCGTCGGATTTCAAAGGATTCCCCATTCCTCTACAATTCCAAGAGACCAAATTCATTACTTACTGGTTGATGGAGGTGGGTCACCTTTTGGGTCCTGTATCTGGTATTTCTGCCATAGGCCATGTTAATGGTTCCTTGGCTTCCTTGCATATTGTGTCTTTCAGCCTCCTCTTCTCTTATTTCTTTGTTAGATTTCCTCCCTGCTTTCTTCGAGGAAATATTCGAGAATTCTTCCTCTGAGGAGGAAACCACTTCCGTAGGCTTTCTTTTTGTCATTTCAGCATATGAAGGCGTAGAGGTAACCTCTTTCTGAGGAGAGGATGGAGTCTTTTCGTCCCCCTCAACTTGTTTCTCTCCCTCTTCCTTCTCCTCGGAAGCAGCCTGTTCGTCCGAAGTGCTTAGTATTTCAAATTGGTTTTGTGAAGCTTCTACCCTAGGGTGAGCATTTTTGGGTTAACCTTTCTCTGTCAAGGGATTCATATTCCCAGAAGGATTTCCTTTCCCTTTTGTCTTGGAAGTAAGTTTTGTCATTGCCTGTTTCTGAACTTGTTTCCACTGATCTTCTTTGTGTTTTTCTGTATCTTAGTTTTTTTTTTGCAATGGTGAGCAAACTGGCCATATTCACGGTAGTGTCTACATTTAAAAGGAATATGTTCATAGTCTAGCTCCTGGATGTGAGACCAATCTACAATGGTTAGGTTTATTGCTTCCGACAGTCCTACTTCAAGATCCACTTCCACACATATTCGAGCGCAGGTATATGAATATTTTTTTCTGCCTTATCTATATATTGTCCCAAAGTATTCCCTATGGCCTCTAGTGATTCCAGATTCTAGAAATGTAGTGGAAGGTGGGGGAGCCTGACCCAGACATGGACCGTCGAAGGAATATCCTGGGTAGGATCAAAATCCAGGGTCCATTTATTCAAATACAGGCCTTGTGGTCCCATAAAATAGGGCCCATTTCGGAAGACAAGGTCTCAATCTGCTGTGCTCTGGAATACGAATACAAAATATCCCTTGCCTACTAGATAACTTTTGATGTCTTCAGCAATAAGGGGTTTCCAATTCCGCTGCACCCATGATTCTATGGATTTTGGAGATGGCCATAATCCCGTGAACTGGCCAGTCTCGTGAATTGGCCAATGAGGCCTCTCTCTGAAAGATTCAGAGTTGTTCTGCAGGGCCGCTCATCCGAAAGTGCCACAATAGGAATCCCTGTGAGTTTTTTGACAAATTTCTGCTCAATCGATGTTGTTGGTCGCTTTCCTTGTGCTGTGATTAGTCTCTTGAATGCTGAGATATCAGGAGGAGTCGGTGAAGGAGGAGGATTTGGTCCTCCCCCTGGAGCCATGACGAAAGAATCCCTAACCTATTCTCACCAGGTGCGCTCGAATCCACTGCCTGATGCTCACGTGATGTCACAGAACTCAATGAAGTGTCCTGTAATGCCACACTTAAACTACATGAAAGTATGAATGATTAAGAATCATGTAATTTGTTTTTCATGGTGTATATATATGTATACAAAAAACATAATATGAGTAATTTGGAAAATGACATATAATCATTCTATACAATCAAAAATTACTTCATAGACATAGACCATATTTCACATCATATAATTGGTTCTTAAACAATTGAAATTGTTAAACACTGCATCCGATAATCAACTTTCCATTTCCACCGCAATATAATGAAAAATAAACAATATAATTAGACAATAAAAAATAACAGTAACAAAATGACATCTCAATATGTAAATGACGAAATAAAACATGTACATGATATCACTCTGTGTTGCCATCACCCTCATTATCTTTCTCGGTTGGCATGATAGCACTGTTGTTCTTAGAAACATGTTTAGATCTAGGGTCATGTCTTAATATGAACACCTAATCTCTATCCAACACATTCGGGTGAAAGAGAACCTGGTTATTGCCGTGTTTTGGGAAATTTCATAAGGCTCCTTACAGATAAAATGTAGAGATAATAGATCAAATGGGTAAAAATGAAAATTTGATAACCAAATGAAAACTGGGATCTCCCTAGTGGAGTCGCCAATTTCTGTTCTAGCAAATTTGTCCTACGGATAGCTAAACCTACTCAGATATTAAACTAGATTCAAACAATCTTAATCTAAGACAACAAAGAAACAAATGGGATCTTAAACTCCTAGATCTAATTCAATAGATAAATATTAAAGTACTAAGAGAGAAGGGAAGGTAAGACTTACCTTATATTAGCCGGTTGTCCTAGCTCCAGTTCCAAGCTTGATGTCCAAGATCTGAACCTATTTAAGCCAGACAAAACACAATATCTGCAAGTACTAGATGTAATGATTAATATCTAAATTCTAATGAAACATATCATGGATCCAATAGCAAGAAACATAACATGGGAGAATAAGCCAAGTTATATTAAAGGTAGCTAAAGAAGATAGATAAAGTATTACCCTTGATGTCGAAGCAACAATTACTCCTTCCAAGCCTTCCTCCTTACTATCTCTGCAAAACCTCCAAGACCATGGGTTTGATGCCTCCCAAGTTCTCCCCTTAGCTCATGGATGGCCTCCTTCTTATAGGATTTGGGAAGCCAACTACTAAGAGAGGAAGGTGGATTTAGGTGAGTAAATGGTGGATCAAGGGGTTGAACCAGGCCAAAGAGGGAGGATGAGTTAGGATTCGAGGGGAATCCCAATCCCAAGAAAATCTCTCTGAAACTAAGATCCACATTCCAAGTCAAGGATTTGTTAAGGAATTTTCACGCCCCATGCACTGAGCAAGGAGCGAAAATGTTGTAATTTTCGCGCCCCTGCAGGCATGCAAGGGGCGAAAATGCTGAATTTCTGTGCCTTGCACCACTAGCAGGGTGCAAAAATAATAGTAGAGTGTGCTCAATGAGATGGCATTTTGACTCAATGAGGTGGCATTCAACTGTGATGAGTTGGATTTGTCTCCAAGGAAGACCAAGGAGGGGACCAACAAGGTAGAAGTAAGTCTCAATACTTGTTAGGAGGTAGTACCATTAGGTTCTGCATGGTGATACGACATGAAGACTTGAAATGGCGCTCAAAGTGAGACTTTGAGGTATAACAGATGCCCCCTAAAGTGTGAGGTCAGAAGTAAGTTGATGGCCGAAACACTTTACAAATAAATGATTCCGCAGAGATAGAAAAAAGGAGGCTAGAGAGGAGCTGCAAGGAAACATCAACAATATGTCAAATAAATCCGAGGCGAGCATACCCATGCTCGGAACAACTGACTCAAAGCATGGTTTTCGACCAATACATTGCAGATCCATGATAGAATTGACATGATACAAACCGAAGACAAATCATGGCTACTAAGAACAAGCATAGATCCATGACAAGATAACGACACAACCATGACCAATACAATAATGGATCTATGTGACAATACATCAATGAGGTCACCAACATATGTCTATGTGGAGACCTACTGAATAATCGCCATCGTAGCCTGGATGTAAAATAAATATCAGAACGATCCAGGGTCTTTTACCCGATCCCAGAGCGATACGAATCCGACCATGTGATTACAAGGTGTTGAAGTCGAACATGGCAGAGACTACATGATTACCGACCAATGATGTGGACCGTTAACAAGTATGAGGGAAATCCCCAATGATGACAATGATTCCCAAGGTATCTCTAGTACATCCCAACGAATGTGAATAAAGATTTGTTGAGGTCGAACATTCGAGGGATTATTCGATCAGAGGCCAATGATGAAAACCTATTGTCGAATACAAGGAAACTTGCCATTGAGGCATGCAGGTACCAAGGTGCTACGGTTGGTTCCTAAGCCTTATTCCTAAATAATGGGTTGACATCGACATGAATAGACTCGTCGAAGGAGGTCCATGATGAATCCCACATCATCGACACGAAACCGATATAGGAAAGAAGTGTGGAGCAACGAATCAAATGAGTATGGACTGACACAAAAGCAAAGGCTGACAATATTGCAGAAGGTTGACTTAGGTTAACACTGATCCTTTGAACATATAACGACATGAAATGTGACCTGGCAGCAGGGATTAACAGCGGAAACAACCACAAGGTGAGTTGACTCAATCTTAAGAGGTTAAGTAAAAAGATGACTCACGACTGTACTTATGACCCGAATATAAACTGAATACCCAAAGAATACAAGGTGTGGATGCATGCCATGTTCAAAGGTAACGACTCACAAGCTCCCAAAAGATAGAATCGGTTTATTCCCCCATTTTCCCCCATCATGGTTGACGATTACCCCTTTGTTTTTTAATGAGCTTGAGGAGGATAACAGATGCTCGATATAGATCAATTTTAAGTGATTCCAACCTTGTACATTTCATGAACCCAAGGAAGGAGAGTTTCGCCTCCATAAGGATCCTTCGATGTTTAATTTCATGAGTCCAAAGAAGGAAAACTCGACGATTTTTCATGTTTGAAGAGTCTGAAACCATCTAAAGAAGTCTCCAAAGTTTGACTTTTTTCGTAAAAGTTAGTGCCTGGACCCGAAAAAGTATAAAACAACATCCGGAAGAACTCTCCTAGTCATAGGCTAACTAAGGTATACCTTTCTCATAAATAGTCTAAACAATTCGGAAAAAGGATAACCTACCACCGAATAGACTACCATTCAAATACTTTTACAAGTGTGAAAGAGACAAGTGCACTTGGCAATATTTTCTTGGCGAGGGAGTCTGAAAAGAGCTTAAAGAGAACTCCAGCGGCACTAACAGTCTGATCATCATATTTTAACCAAAGGTTCCCTTGATGATTTGCAGGAGATTCTAAGTGATTAAAGCAAAGATGGTTGACTGGAAGTGAAGAGAACACGAAGGAGAGGATAGGGCTGCCATAAATGATGATAACACTCTATCCTCACTAAGAGAGTGTGGTTTACTAAATTTTTTCAAAACCAGAGGCATCCGGAAGCAAGGAAAGTTACTAAACCACATAATCCAAATGTTGTATGCTGATATACAAGCTTTCTGCATAGGAGAGCACATCCTCGAGATAGAGCTCGAAGACATCTAATTTTTGACCGGTCTCTCCAAGAGAGGGTCATGAGTCAATTTATCAGGGCACCGTGCTACTGAATAAACCACAAATACCTACATTGCTCAGTATTGTAGGCAAGGATCCTGCAAGAAAAGCGGGAAAGTGCTCATTGCTGATGTGTTAGATATTCCCTTGAGGACGATCCTATACACTATTGCTCGAGTGGCAAGAAGTGTGGGGGCTCACCATGCGACCAAAGCTCATATGAATTATGCTGAGGAGTGCATGGAACCCAAGCTATTCAACCGGTGTGAAGTGGTCTTAATCAATATCAAAGATCAGGTAACTAAATGCAGCAACGGGAGTATCAACCAGTTTGGTTATGGGAGCATCTTGGTCACCTTATTTTTAGAGAGGGTTCCTTTACTGTGTCGATAGATAGAGAGGACTCGCCGTCCCACATCCGAGCCACGGATGGGGAGGTGGAGTGACTATGCTGGGCGGCTTGGTGGGCCGCAAGTCCTAGCATTTGGTGAGGACTTCTTCTCTTGGCTCGAGGAGAAGATCGTGATGATAGAGGATTATACCTATGCTAGGGTAGACTTCCGTGGCGATATTGATCTATCATTACCCGAGGATGATGATTGGGATGAGTCAGGTATATGACCTTCAAACTTGTTTTTTAATTTTTTAAGTCTATGTTATTTTTTATTTTGTTTTGATAATGCGTAGAAAATCTAATATATGTGTATAATGATGCAGATCGAGGAGCGGTGAGGCCAGCAGGATCCTCTCCATTGCAACAATGAGGGGCAGAGTACCAAGCTGAGGAGGATGAGGCAGGAGGATTCCGCAGGGTGGAGCAGAACCTAGAAGGACTGACCATGGGCATTCCTCGGATGAGGATGCCTGAGTTCCCATATCATCTCCAGAGGCATACTGTGGGTGTGCCAGAGCAGATTGGAAGGTTGCTTCTTCGTGTTGCTAGGGAATTGGTTTTCTATTATGAGCACCGTGCACCTCGCAACTAGTTTTTAGCAGTAGTTTTGTTAGTAGCATTTATACGATATGTAGGCCAGAGAGCCAATTTTGTATGGGTTATGATCCCAATTTTTGACTTTCAACGTATTATACTATTATATGTGGCAAAAAACACTTTTTACATGATATACATATGGATCTATCTCTACTATTTACCTATGATGACTTATATGTTACATTTTTACATGTGTTCTTTATGATGTATTGATTATGTGTGGTCCAGATGCCAATCCAGCATATAGTTAGCTAACGAATCAACCACCGTGTTGAATTCCCTTGGTACATGTTTATATGAAATATAATAAAATAATCATTCAAGGAGGCATACCCTTTTGTATAGATGAAGTAATGTAGGATCACAGACAATGTAAACACGGTTTAGCTGAGATACCACAAGCTGAGAGTCTAGGTAGACTATAAAGTAATGGATTCCAAGAGAAGAGACTTCAGTCAAAAGTCCAATAATTGCATGATACTCCGCAATGTTATTTGTTGCGGGGCCTAAGTAGATTCCACCTGAGGATATCAACTCGTCGACAGGGGAATACAATACCCATGTTGTAGAAGCAAGGTTCCAGGTATATCTACTAGCACCATCCGCGAATCCAAAGTACATCGACATCTACGCATAAAATCACAAGTTGAGATAAATGATTGTGTACGAGATAGAGTCCTAACTCGCAAAAATTGAACCAAAATCACACTAGATACATTATATACAAAGTGTTTCACATAGGATGATCCTACGTATAAAATATCTTCAGGTAAATCTCGTTACGGGGCTCTCCCAAAGATATTCCATCATAGTCCACAAGCTTGTAAGCTCCCTTCTCTAACAATCGTTTAATAGCATAGGGACCGTACCACATGGATTCTAATTTGCCTTTACCTAACTTATCGTGCATTTGGTCGTAGGTTAAGACTAATTCACCTTCGTTGAAAACGCGAGGTTGAACGGATTTGTCATATTGAGCCTTAACGCGCTTTTTATGAGCCTCGTTGGTGAGTGCAACGTCTCGATGAGTTTCATTAAGCTTGGCTAAGTATAGAAACCGTTCTTCTTCAATGGTCGTGTTAGGTAAGGGTTCTGCAACTAGCTTGAGGGATGGTATCTCACATTCAACCAGAAGGATTGCTTTCAGGCCATAGACCAATTGAAATGGTGTAAACCTGGTCGCAGTTTTGACTAAAGTCCTGTAGGCCCACAGGGTTGAGAATAGAGCTAAGTGCCATTTTGACTTTTGAGTACCCACCATGCATTGGATCATCCGTTTCAAGACATTATTGATTGCCTCTACTTGTCCGTTTTCCTGGGGGTAGTAAGGAGATGAGTTTTCATGATGAAAACCTAGTTTGGAACTTAGTTTGTCCATCATATGATTCCTAAAGTGGGAACCATGGTCAGTTACGATGGCCTGTGGGACTCCGAACCTGGCGATGATATGATTGAATATGAATAGTGTTGTTGTTTTGTCGTCTTCTGCATACGTAGGCATGGATTTAACCCATTTGGTAAAGTAGTCAACATCGATGATGACATAGCTATGCCCCCCAGCTGAAGTGGGCTTACAGTGCATGAAATCAATACCCCATTTTGCAAAGGGGCCGACGGAAATAATAGGATGAAGTGGAGCTGGGTGTGAACACTTCTTGGAATGGAAGAATTGCCATGGAGGGCACTTCTTGACTGCTTCAATGCAATCTTTGAATATGGAAGGTCAGAAGTAGCCCGCCCGCAAGATTTTGTGGGTTGTAGCCATCCCAGAAATATGACCACCAAAAGCTCCAGAGTGGCAGTCATTAAGGACGTGTTCGGTTTCATCGAGAATTAGACAACGACGCAACACAGAATCAATACCACGATGGTACAAAGTATTTCTAATGATAAGATAATATTTGGCATGGTGTCTTATGCGATGACGTTCATCACGGTTGAGATCGGGCCGAAAACGTTGGGTTTGGAGATATAAGATAATGTCTCCATACCAGGAATCAGTCGTGCCAATGAGGAACAAAGATTCATCTGGAAGAGAATCAATGGGATCAGATTGATCATTGACACGGGGCAATGCACAAATAAGCTCAACAAAGACCAAGGATTTTTTGGATTTTGCTTTGGAAAACTCCAAATCGAACTACTGGAGAACTACAATCCAACGGGAGAATCCCCCCCCTAACACTTGACGTGTTAGGATATAGTACATTGGATTGAAGTTAGCAATAACGGTGGTTTTGCGGAGAAAAATGTAGTGTCAAAATATCTGGACCGCAAAAACTGTGGCCAGAGCCAGTTTCTCCACATGCGAGTAACGTGTCTCAGATTCAATGAGACTCTTGCTGAGATAGTAGACCACATGTTCTTGACCAGTGTTGTATCCCTATACGAGCACCATACCAATGGTGGTGGTAGAGGCATCGAGATATAAAATGCAGTCCCGTGTGTAATTGGGGGGTTGTAACATGGGAGCATTGGTAAGGGCCTTTTTCAAATTGTTAAAAGACTGTTGGGCTTCTTCATCCCAAATGAAAGGAACGTCTTTCTTAAGAAGCCTCATGTAGCCCCGAGTGATCTCGACAAAATTGCAGACAAAGTGGCATAAAAATTTCACATGCCCTTGCAAACTTTGGATTTCTGGAATGTTGGTTGGAGAAGTTAAGGCTAAAATAGCCTCCACCTTCGATGGGTCAAGGCGAATGCCATCCTTGGAGATTATGAATCCTAACAATATACCGGCTTCAACACAAAATACAAATTTGCG
The DNA here is from genome assembly GCA_027924585.1 of Larix kaempferi. NCBI lineage: Eukaryota > Viridiplantae > Streptophyta > Pinopsida > Pinales > Pinaceae > Larix > Larix kaempferi. The sequence goes on along the minus strand of BSBM01000458.1, from coordinate 21,215,758 downwards.
AGGATTCAAGCGAATGTTGTAGTGGTGGCATCGTGAGAATATGGCACTCAGATGATCTGGATGGTCCTCTCGTGTATCAAAGTGAGCAGTTAGGTCTTCCAGATAAGGTTCCACAACATGCTTGATATCGTGAAATGTGTATGACATGGCTTGTTGAAAAGTGGCCACGACATTATTGGGACCAAAGGGTAATTTGTGGTATGTAAAGGTCCCCCATGGGCAGATAAAAGCAGTCTTGTGCTAGTCTGATGGGAGTATCTCAATTTGATTGTAGCCAGAGAAGCCATCCATAAATGAAAAGATGATGCTCCCGACACAGTTATTGATAATTTGGTCAATAAAGGGAGTTGGATAGTTGTATTTGGGACAAGCTTTGTTCAAATCCCTATAATTGACTCAAACTCTAATCGTACCCTGTTTCTTAGCTACATGAACGATATTGGACACCTAATCTGTCAATGGGACAGGATAAATAAAACCAGCACGAAGAAGTTTTTCAACATTTGCTTTGATGGATGCAGTTTTGCGGGGATGGACGGGTCAGAGTTTCTGCCGAACGGGTCGGGCACCAGGAAAAACTTGAATTTCACGAACCACTATAGAGGGGTCTATCCCTGGCATTTCTTCATAACTCAGGCAAAAACATCGCGGAACTCCTTAAATAAGGCAGTATAAAATTCCACCTCAGTAGGTGTACAAGTTTTGCCTAAATGGATCTATTCCACAATACCAGGTTTCACAGAGATGTCAATTGGAATGGTTTCCATGATGTTTGCTAGATTTCCTTCGGAAAACACATCGTGTGTAGGGATGTGAATCTTAGTTTGGACAATATCCGGTGAAACAATGGGTTTTGTATCAGGTTCTATTGCATGGATCGTAGGGAAGGATGATCAGTGATGGTGATCTTCCCATGGTGGTTCATCAATGCTCATGATATCCATAATAGACTCGTCATAAGGAAAAGTCTGTAAAAGGGAGTCAGTAGAGGGCAAGGATGAATGGATCTGAGATGGGAGAGGTGCCACCGTATGGTGGTTGATAGTATCAATCCAATCAGAAGTGGATTGAATTGCGTCATATGTTGCTTGGTTGCGATTCAGATGCATGCAATCACCAATGGTTTCACACTCGGTGGGTCTTGGTATAACCCAAGAAACGTTAGATTTGTGAGGTTGAAAAGTACTCGAAGAGATCATGTTGATCGAAAAGATCAGGGGTGGGAGTTCTGGAAATACTCCAATAATGGAGGAGTCTTTTAGGAGACCAACACCAATGTCTTCATAGTGATGCTGAGATTGTGTCAACAATGAGACATTGTTCGTGGTGTTGGAGTGAATATCCGGAGTGCAAAAGTCTAACTGATCAATGGTGACAATTTTCCCTTCATGAGGAAATTGGACCAAACAGAAAACGAAAGATTCTACGACAGTCATGGCATAAAAACAATTGCGGCTGAGTAGGATGTTGTAATTCAATGAAGCATCTACGATTTCAATGTGGATGGAGACAGTTTTCCCCCCTAGTTCTAAGGTGAATGATGGGATGAGTCCGTAAGGTTGAAAACTACCACTGTCAAAATATTTTAAAGTAGTAGGAGACTGAGTTACCTCTGGAGAGCCGATAGCTCTCCAACAAGACAAAGACATGATAGAGGTGGAAGCACCTTCGTCCAAAACGGTACAATGGATGTTGTTTCCACAAATATTAGTATGAATCTGAAAAGCCAATTGATGAGATAGTCTCGGCTTAAACTATTCCAAATTGAACGTAATTGTGTTGGAAGAGTTTGGATCAACGGATCTGAGTGTTGACAATAATGTTCTACGTTGAGTGGGACAGTGCTGTAGAACTTCGAGAGTGGACATTGCACAAGGTGCTTGAGCTAAGTCTTCAACAATATTGTAATTTTGGGTAGCTCACACGTTTGGATTGAATGTTGTTTTTCGAATGGTGGACTTTGGTGGGCGCAACACTGTGTCAATAAAAGGTCTCTCGATATGAAGAGAGCTTGTAGGAGGAGGAGTAGAAGGAATATCTTCCAAGGGAGTTTTATCTTTGGAATTCCCATTCTTGTTTGAACTGGGAACATAGTCATATGTTTTTGATCGAGTGGATATATGGACAGTCATGTTACTCATCATAAGGATGCTGCGATTTGAGGATGTCTCTGGTTGGGTGTTATCATTTTGGTTGCCCCCTTGCGGGGGGGTGTGTGAGACCATTTGTTGTTGTTGGTGTGGAAAAGGGTTAGTTAGGACTGCCGGGCGGGAAGATTCTTTGACAAATTTATTGACTTCCTCTTTATAAGGACACTCTTTTGTATAGTGGTCTTCCTGGCATATAAGGCAGGGGAACTTAGCTTTTCGTTTAGGTTTGTTATCTGCGTTGGTTTCTTATGGTTTGGGATTTTCCTGCCGAGGAGAATATTTTTTAGGTTTCGCTTTGTTATTCTTATTTTTCCCTCCAGATTGTTGTGGGGAGGATTGAACCGCGTTTACCTCGGAGGTCTGAGCAGGAGAAGTAGTTTTTTTGGATGTAGCATGGGTTTGAGGTGGAGAAACAATGTTTTGTTTTCCACTATATTTGGTTGTAGGCTGGGCCTTCACCGAACCAACTACACCATCGATAGGAGGTTCGGTAGCGGGCCTAGATGGATCGCCAATGGGGTGGGGGGCATGAGGAATCAATTCGTATAGGGTTCCATATTGGGAATAAACCAAATCCAGGTACTGAGCACGAGTGATTTCCTGCTCTTCTCTAACAACCCAGCCCATTGCAACATCCCTAGCAACAGGTGGCAGTAATGACTTTGTGAACCAATCAGCCAATAATTGGTCGGGAATAAGAACCTTAATTAATCTTCGACGTCTCCTCCACTCATGGATATGATCGGAGATGTGAGTGGTAGTAGATTGCTGCAATGGAGTTAAGAGGTCCGTGCCAGGTTCATATCGAATGGGAATTTGGAAATGTGTCAAAAACTGCATGGCAAGGGTGTTGAAATATCTGAAAGAGTGTCGTGGCAGCTCAATATACCATTTTCCTACTGTTCCGGTGAGTGTTCGCTGGAATATCCTTAATCGTATAGAGTCATCCATCAATGAGTTCGAAGAACACCAAAGATGAAATGTCATGACGTGATTTTTTGGGTCTTCCCCGAGTTTAACATCGAATTTTGGGATATCTGATGGTACTTTGGCAGGAATAGGTGGCCAATGTGGTTCATGCCAAATGGGATAATTTAATAATCTAGACAAATCAGGTAGGTCCAATGTTTCCAGGAAGGGAAGTTGTCTATTAGGTTGTGGGCATGAATAATATTAATGGGGTTCTAGGACGCCTGTGGGGCCCTGTACTGCATATTGTTGCATATTATGCCCATACATGTTACTCGCAGGGTACTGTTGGAAGTTCTGTGAGTTGGGGACCATATGGTTAACCGGTTGTTGGTTGGGAATCATAGGATTCACCAATTGATTCAAAATTGAATTGTAAACCGGTTGTTGAGAGTACTGCTAGGTGGGATTGAATGGTGTAGATACTTGGGGTTGTGGGACCCATGTAGAGTTCCCAAATCCTTGATTGGGTGGATTTCCCAAACCTTGAGTAGGTGTAGGTGTCTTAAAGGGTGGAGCCCATGGGTTGTTCGTTCCGATTTGATTAAGAGACGAGGTTTGAGGGGGTGGGATCCATTGATTGTTTGAGACACTGGGATAAGGTACTCTAGAATTCAGATTAGGGGGGTAAAAAGATTGATGTTGATTGGTGTGCCCCTGGTGAGATTTTGGTTTCCAAATGCATGTTTCCCCCCAGTAGGTGGGATTTGTGCCCCCCAAGAAGGAAGTGGGCCTAACGGAGGAAATTGGTTGTTGGTCCCACTTGGGATACTAACAAAAGGTTGTCCTACGATAGGTGGGGTTTGTGGCCCCCACAGAGCAGATGATGCTGATGAAGGAGGTTGGTTATTGGTTCCACTTGGGGCACCAATAAATAGTTTTCCTCCAATAAGTGGGGTTTGTGATCCCCAAAGAGTGGATGGTCCCGACGGAGGAGTCTGGTTGCTGGTTCCGCTTGGGGCACCAATGAACGGTTGGAGATAGTATAGATTGTGGCTGAAGATTGACTTCCAATCACAACGGGTGTTCTAACAATAGGAATAGATGACCTTCCAATGAAAACATTAGAGGATATTGACTGTGTTGGTTGGATGGATGCATTATTGGTACCTATTTGTGAAGATGATTGGGCACTAATTCCAGATGATAAAGGTAGCGACGGGAAAGTATAGTTTGTCCCCTGACTAGAAATGTTCCCCGAAGAAGAACCAAAGATTTCATTTGGTATACGATGAGGGGAAGGTTGAAGGGGAGTTTCCAGCGTTAATTGCATAGGGACTGGAAAAGTGCGGAAATTGTTGAGGGCTTGGCCTAGAGTCGTGTTCCATAATGATGAAGATGGTTCAAAAACATTTTCCATCGTTGAATAGGTTCAGAATAGATCCAGTCTGTGGGTCCAAATCGACATACGAACGAAGGGCCACAGGTACTATCATAGGAAGTGGATTGGAGGGCTTTGGAATCATGAGGATTTACCACTTGATCCGTAGATATTGGTGGGAATTGTGAGGTTGAAGCCATTATTTGCACAGCTTCACGTCTAAATTTGTCTGTTGCCGCCTGTTCTTGGGATAGACTGACAAGTTCTGCTCGTATGGATGCCATGATTTCATGGCCCGAAGGGTGATCGGGGGAAGGCATTCCTAATGTTCTATTGCTGGAAGATCCAACTTCATAGCTTTGCATAATCGGAGAAGAAGGTATGACAGGTGGGCTTACCAACTGTACAAAAGGATGGTTAAATTTTGCAGCGAACAAGATCGTCGTAGAGGGGAAAGGATCGGATTCCTCTATAACCTTGATATATCCTTCGGGGAGATCAAATTATGATGGCATAATTGGAGCGATGCTAGCTTCCGGAGTATTTACAACTTTCGACACAACATCGGCTTGTGGTGGGACACTAAAATTAAGTGCTATAGTAGTTTCCACTGTCGTACTAATCTGGTTCTACACTGGATTCTGGTACTGCACTAGTTTTTGGGACTGTGCTATGATTTTGGGGTACCGTAGCAACTGGTGGTGTCGTACTGAGTGATTATGGGATAGTCCCCCGACCAGCTGGTCTGCTAGTATGGGGGGTGGGTATGCATGAAGGTGGCGTGCGACTAGTTCTAGGCACGGGTTCAAGACTCTTCCCTTGTTGTCTTCATGATTTCCTTTGGACCGCCATGGAACATGACTAAGTCATCTGGGGGAAGTCTCATTGAAAAAGAGCTCAAAAACCTTGAAGCAACCGAGTGTGCAAAGGGGGAGCTAAAAAAAGAAGAGGCGCACAGGCCAAAAAGCAAGCTCAAAAAATTACACTGAGACCGATGTCACAGTAAGCGAGCTACAACAAAGAGGCCAGAAAGCCAACAAGCAACAATAAAAAATAAAAGACTCTCTATAAGGTACAATAGCAGGCAATCCTCCTATCTAAGCTATGGAGAACTCAACATATCGTATCCTCCGCAAGGTGATGAAATCCAAGTTGGACAATACGAAGTGAGAGATGGAAAGTTGAAGGGATATCCCTCTACCAAAAGGGATCCATGGTAAAAGAGCTCTAGAAGGAAGGTCACTAGGATACCTCGTTCATGACACATCTGAGAAGGTTTACTGGAGCTTCTGCCTTTGAGCCCTCGTACAACCGGTATGGAGGTCGAAAAATACAAGGAAGACAATGGATTGATGTCCTTAGGTGCTAAGTGGAGTGCGGTATTCCACAAAGTCTGTCCGGAACCAGTCCTCGCTACTTATTGAACGAGAGGCCCTCCCAATAAATTGGTGTATAGCCGTGTCAAAAAGTACAAGAGGATTTGAGAGCCCTAAAGGAAAACAAATATGTCTCAAATGTAAAGTGATAGGGGGAATTATTTGGATTCTTATCCCCGACGTGCTACCTAACTACACAATTGTTTTATGTCCTCAAATGAGGTTAATGTGTGTTTAGTTAGGGAATTAATTTTAAGGGCTTGTTGTTTTACTCAGGAGGCGACGAAAGTGCAACTTGATGGTGTTAAGACTTGACTCAAACCATGCATCTACGAATGAATCAATGCAACTCTTTTTTTTCAATGAACTTCTAGCTATGGAAAGGAGAGAGTTCTTTCGTTCCCAAAATTATAAAAAGCATAAACACAACTTCTCAAAAAGAGAAAAACCACTCACTTTTTACTTTTCCTTTTATATGCCAAACCAAACAAAAAAAAACTACTCTTTCAAAATGAATCAATCCAAAAACTAATCGAAAAGCAAAATCTTTGTTTTCTTTTTTGCTTCAAATGAGTGTAAAGCATGACAAGTAAATGGAAGAGATGTCTTATGATTGCAAAAATAACTTGATCTTTTAAGTGAAGACGAAAAAATAGATCTTGAAAAAGTTTCTAAGCCAATTCAAAAAATTTAAAAATGCAAAGACCTTTTTCCAAGCAATGAAATTTCCAATGAAACTTCTTTCAAGGATACAAACAAGTGTATAAAAAATTTCCCTTGAATTTACAAAAAATGATCACTTTTGCACCATAGAAGCAAATAATCCAAGCAAACAATTATTTACTCTTGTCACCTTAACTAAAAAATCCAAACCAAGCCCAATAAGGGTTCAAAAGCAAATCCAAAAAGTGCAGGAGTCAAAATGAGATCACACATGTCTAATCAGGATCAGAAAGCCGAGCTCAAGCCAAAAATCAGTACAAAAAATCAACCAAGCAAAAAACCAAAATTTTTAATGCCACACAGGGAATTTTTGCTGCCTTAAAGACCACCCAGGCGCGGAATTTAGGAATTTTCGCGCTCTAGTATACTGAAGGGGCGCGAAAATATTGAAATTTTCGCTCTGCGGTGTATGGGGGGGGTGCAAAATTTCACTGTAGGGAGACGAAGGCGAAGGTCTGAGAAGAAATTTATGGTTTTCTGAAGTTTGCAGGCCCAGAGAACTCAATGATAAGGATGAAATTGGTGAATAAAGGTCAAGGACTGATAAAATGCAGAGATAATAGATCAAATGGGTAAAAAATGAAAATTTGATAACCAAATGAAAACTGGGATCTCCCCAGTGGAGTCGCCAATTTCTGTTCTAGCAAATTCATCCTACGGATAGTTAAACCTACTCAGAGATTAAACTAGATTCAAACAAGCTTAATCTAAGACAACAAATAAACAAATGGGATCTTAAACTCCTAGATCTAATTCAATACAAATATTAAAGTACTGAGAGAGAAGGGAAGGTAAGACTTACCTTAGATCAACCAGTTTTCCTAGCTCCAGTTCCAAGCTTGATGTCCAAGATCTGAACCTGTTTAAGCCAGACAAAACACAATATATCCAAGTACTAGATGTAATGATTAAGATCTAAATTCTAATGAAACATATCATGGATCCAATAGCAAGAAACATAACATGGGAGAATAATCCAAGTTATATTAAAGGTAGTTAAAGAAGATAGATACAATATTACCCTTGATGTCCAAGCAACAATTACTCCTTCCAAGCCTTCCTCCTTACTATCTCTGCAAAACCTCCAAGACCATAGGTTTGATGCCTCCCAAGTTCTCCCCTTAGCTCATGGATGGCCTCCTTCTTATAAGATTTGGGAGGCCAACTACTAAGAGAGGAAGGTGGATCTAGGTGAGTAAATGGTGGATCAAGGGGTTGAACCGGGCCAAATAGGGAGGATGAGTTAGGATTCGAGGGGAATCCCAATCCAAAGAAAATATCTCCGAAACTAAGATCCACATTCCAAGTCAAGGATTTGTTAAGGAATTTTTGCGCCCCATGCACTGAGCAAGGCGCGAAAATGTTGTAATTAAATGCTGAATTTTCGCGCCTTGCACCACTAGCAGGGCTCGAAAATAATAGTAAAGTGTGCTCAATGAGATGGAAATTTGACTCGGTGAGGTGGCTTTCGGTTGTGATGAGTTGGATTTGTCTCCAAGGAACACCAAGGAGGGGACCAACAAGGTAGAAGTAAGTCTCAATACTTGTTAGGAGGTAGTACCATTGGGTTCCGCATGGTGATAAGACATGAAGACTTGAAATGGCACTCAAAGTGAGACTTTGAGGTATAACAGACTACAGAATGACATAAGTGCTACTGACTGTTTGGGAGGAACGAGTACATGTGAAAGGATAAACAACCCAAGATTTGTACCATCTATATTAGACTTGGTAATCATAAAATGATTACCACAAAAGGAGAATTTAGTTCCAATACCAGGCACGGGTAGAGAAGACGACCAAGTGCCATATAAATTGCGGTTGTAAGAAGTTTGATATTTACTTTGCAAATTCACAGGAAGGGAGAAATCATCGCTACCGTCCAACAATTGGACGGACCTCGGTGTGTACTTGGACAATTTTGATCTCAACTCATGCAATGTTTTGGATCTTTTAGTAGAGATGGGTTGGGTGGCATTCATATCATACTTTGGATCACTAGAACTTTCATATGATTGAACATAAGTAGAGGGGTTCGTCAATTTAGGATGAGACATAGTTGTTTTGGCTTCCAAATATTTCAAAAATGAGTATATGGAAGTGTTCCTGTGTGTCTTTTCTATATCACCTATTGGATTTTTGACTGCAGTAGGGGGTATTAGACCATCGACATTGGGTAATATATCATTGGTGTAATGGCTGAGTGTGACACGCCGAGGGTTCTCCTTCAACCCTTGACATTTTGAACAACCACAAATTATTGGGGTGTTATAAAAGAGTTCCAGCTCACGATAAATTATCATTGATGAACCAATATGGCGGCTTGAAGATGGCATGTTACAATTGGCGGGGTGAAGCGACTGCCCATTGATGAGCCCAAAATTAGGTACTCTATATCCCCTTTTATGCCACACAAGCACAAGAAAGGACAAGGAAATACCTCTGTTTGTGGGGAAGAGTGCATTTGTTTTGATTATTTAATAAATTAGTTTAGATATTCTTCTTCTTATGCTTAAAGGCATTTTTATGTGCTAATTATATGAAAATAGGGATGTATGAGTGGGGCGCAGGTGATCTGGAAGACAACAAGTAGATCAAGCTCAAAGACTGAAGATCACGAGTGGCTTAGCGCTCACATTTTCCTGATTTATAGAAAAAGCTCCTGTTAACCAGGATCGACATTTACAATGTAGAGTTAGGTTAGAATTAAGAATAAATAGGGACCTCTTGAATAGCAGGGGGCCCTTTTGACATTTTAGAGAAAAAATCTTCATCACATTTTATATTCGAGACATTTCTGTTTAAGTTTTTCCTAGAAAATGAAGTTACGATTTTGATAATGGAAGACTGGTGTTATTTCAAATGCTTGAGTTTATAAGTCTTTTTCACTCCTGAAATACGTGTTGGGGAGGGCCCCCTCAATATGTAGATAAGGAGCCTAGTGCATTATTACAGGTACTTCTCATGCGTTTTTTTAACTAGTTTAATCATAATGATGTGTGGAAGTACTTTGATAATTGTTTAAATAGCAGTTTCTGATTTCAGTTCAATGATTTTCCTCTGTAGTTCAATAACACTGATTCTGTAGTTCTGTAACACGCTGTCCATAGTCCTGTGTATGCAATCTGCATAGGCGTATTTTACATCTGTTTTCCAGCATTTTTATACCATTTCCCGGATAATGATTCAGATCTATAAATTCATGCATACTCCCCTTGTCAAGTCTGATCACATAGAAGTTAAATATTTTGGTATTTGATTTGAATAGAATAATGTTTTATCGCTTTTAGTATTTGATTGGGTAGATAGAATTTGGTTGTTCTCCAGCATTAAGATTCCTAGATTAGATTTACCAGCTTTTAGTATTTAATTCCTAGACTAAAATTCTAGCTTTCAGTATTTAATTCCTAGACTAAAATTCCAGCTTTCAGTATTTATTTCCTAGAATAAATTTCTAGTTTTCAGTATTTAATTCATAGACCAAATTTCCAGTTTTTCCTTTCCTAAGATAAATCTATCAGTCTTCAGCAGATTTAGGTTATAGATTTGCATCCTTCCAGCTTCTTAGTTTTAGAGCGATATTTCCATTTCCCTCAAAAGAAACCTTTTGGAAACATTCAACACCCTGAACGACAAAGATCACTCTATAGTGCACATACAGTGCTTAGCACCTCTTAAGTTTGTACGCTCCCTGGTTGATAATTAAAGTATACTCCCAGTATAGCTACCCTAATTAGGTACCCATTCCTGGAGTCCACCACTTTTTGGCGCCGTTGCCGGGGGGTTCTTAATCTATAGAATACATCTTGAAAAAAGAAAAAGAAAAAATAAATTAAATTTTTTACCATGAATGCCTTGATGACAGAGGGATAGATTTGGACGCTTTCTGCCTAATCGCCCTATGAGTAACAATAGTTCTGATCATTCTCAATTTGAATTCCTTAACTCTAAAGACGAAGCTGATTCTAGCTACGATTCAAACCGAGATAACTTCTTTGCTAGCTCTAGCTCAAACACTACTATGGCAGAAGAAGAAGATGAACCTAGAGAATTGTTCACTTTTCCCATTAGTGTACCTCTTGGGGATGCCAGGATGAATAATATCAACCCTAATAACTGCCAAACTTCCATGGCTTAACCTCAGAAGATCCTGACACATTTTTATTTGAATTTGAGGTAGTTTGTAGGTCATTTGGTTACACTACTAATGCACAAAAACTGAGACTCTTTCCTTCTACATTGAAAGATCTATCACTTAGATGGTTTATGAGCCTAGAAGGAAACAACATTTTCACCTGGGACCAAATGAAACAATCCTCCCTAGAAAAATATAGGGACTACTGTAAGGTGAAAGATACAAGAGATAAAATCTTCAGAATGCAACAAGGAGAAAGAGAATCCCTAGAAGACTACGCACAACTCTTTCAACTCAGTTACAAACGAGCTAGTCACTGTACCTTAGATCAAGAATTACTGAAACTTGTCCTTCTTAGAGGAATCAAAGAAGAAAATCTAGAAGTCTTGAACCTTCTAGGAGATAGGGATATATTCCAGAAAACCTACGACCAAATTCTACAAATCTTCAAGAACTATTCTAGATCCAGAAAAGGTAAAAGTGGGACAAGGGATTCACATCCATTTACTGGAGGATCATCATCTTCAGGACCAAACCTCACAAAGTCTAACTTAGGGAACCTTCTTTACGATATGAAAACTGACATCCTTCAATCCCTAGCAATGCAACTTGATGCACTCCAAATAAAGAAGAAACGGGACGAGATAAACCAAGCACTGGCAGTGTTTTTCCCATGCTGCAGAAAGAAACATGAAAAAGGACAGTGCACATTGAACACCATAGAAATATGTGGCCTCTGCACTGATGATCACTCCACTGATAAATGCCCTCTGTTGCCATCATGTAAAGCTGCCATTCAAGATCCCACAACTGAAGGTACAATATAACAACTCTGTTTTGTTAATCAAAGAAGAAACAATTTTGTTAGGCCCTTCTAGCCCAACAACCAAGCATACTTTACCCATGGAAATAATCAACAAAATTGGAACCCCTCAGCACCAACCTCATGGCCACCTCAGCCAACTCCAAACCAATGGCAGCAAAACCAAGCACCATATCAACAACCCTATTACACACAGTCTTACTCTTAGTATCCCCCACCTTTTTCTCAACCACCAATGAACTATGGAAATCCCTATCCATATTCAGCAAACTGGAGAGCTCCATTACAGTAGCCACTCATCATGCTGCCCCCACAGAACCAACCACCTCCTAGACCGCCCGCAATTCCTGCCCAACCAATTCCAAACCCAAACAACAACAGAGTAGGACAGCAACAAACCTATACCACTGAAATAATGCAATTCTCTACTTATGTCGTGGATACATTGGAAATAAACTAAATCAATCTCAGGTCTGGGAAAACATTACAAAACACACACATGCAGAATAATCAAGGAGATGTCGATCACGAACAAATAACACAACCCGAAATTCAGCAGCGAGCTGAGACAAACCCTCAGGAAGAAGAAATTCGGCCCCACATACCAAATAGAAACCCACCATTCCCTGAAAAACTCATTCGAAACACCAAGGAGGAGGAGGAGAATGCTATCCTCAACGAATTGAAGCATTTGAACATTCAAATCCACATTTTACAAGCCATAAGAGATGTTCCATTCTGTAATAAGTTTATTAAAGAAAATTGCTTAAAAAGACCTGGCCGAAAAAGACGTGACCCACCAACTATAAACGTTGTAGGCCAATTAGCAGATTTAATGTTGGGTGTCATTGTCAACCCCAAGTACCTTCCTTCACCCAGGCAGTCCAATAGTCAATGTAACCATTAACAACATACATATTGCAAGCAACCTAATTGATTTAGGAGCTGCAATAAACGTGATGGTAGATGACACAATGATAGCCCTAGGACTCCAATCGATTATCGGACCAACCAATACCATATTGCAGCTTGCTGACACATCAACTGTAAAACCTGAAGGAATGCTCGAAGATATCATTATCAACATAGAATCTTGGGAGTACCCAGCTGACTTCATAGTCATAGAAGTAAAAAGTAAACTTAGTGGGTACCCAATAATACTAGGGAGGCCTTGGCTAGCAACAACAGACACCTATATAGGCTGCAGATCTGGCAACATGACAATCACCAGTGGGCAAGCTAGAAAGAAAATCACAATTTATCCTCCAGCGAGAAATTCTACAGACATAGAATATCAGAACTGGATAGATGATTATAATGATATAAACGACCAAAACATACAACCTGTTCTTACCATCGAAGCTGCCTTATCACTAAAAGCCATTGACGAAGACAATCATTTAGATAGATTTATTCAAAATGCATCCTCTAATCCTGATATTCTTGAAGATTTTTTTGAAACAGGTCAGCAAAAAGAGAATAAAAATTTGCCCCACAACTCTGACAGAATGTGCCAGAAGTGCTCACACTTGAACAACAGTCAATGCAGATCAAAACAATTGAGATCATGCATGGAAAGGCAGTTAATATTAACTCAAATTTGGAGCCAGAACAAGACCAACAATGAATGAAGGTACTCTTAGAAAACAACAAGGATTTTGCATGGAAATACATTGACATGAAGGGTATTCACCCAGACATTTGCAAGCATTACATATATATCAAAGAAGGTGTTGTTTCTATCAGACAACCGCAAAGAAGGATGAACCCATCATTAAAAGACATAGTTAAGCTGGAGTTACAAAAGCTGTTAGATGCAGGGTTCATATACCCAATCTCAGATAGTGAATGGGTCTCACCATTGGTTATAGTTCCTAAGAAAGGAGGGAAGTGGAGGATCCGTGTGGATTACAGAGAGCTCAATAAGGCAACTAAGAGAGATCACTTCCCTCTACCATTCATCGATCGAGTATTGGACACATTGGCTGGAAACAAATTCTTCTCATTTTTGGATGGATTCAGTGGATACAACCAGATCCTAATCCACCCAGCTGATCAAGATAAAACAACATTTGCATGCCCATGGGGCACTTATGCATACAGAGTACTACCCTTTGGACTCTGTAATGCCCCAACAACATTTCAAAGGGCCATTTTAAGCATATTCTATGATTTTATCAATGATCAGATGGAAGTCTACATGGATGATTTCACACCCTATGGCCAAAATTTTAACCAAGCATTAAAGCATCTAGAATTAGTCTTGAAAAAATGCATTGAAGTGAGTTTATGTCTAAGCAATGATAAATGCAGAATGCTGATGGAAGAAGGCATAGTGCTAGGACACCATATCTCATAAAGAGGCATTGAAGTTGACCAGGAAAAAGTCATTGTCATTAGAACACTGCCACCACCTGTCAAACAAAGAGATGTGCAAAGTTTTATGGGGAAAACATGCTACTATTGAAGATTTATAGAAAGTTATAGCAAAATCGCTGCACCGATGTTTTCTCTTCTCACAAAAGATACATAATTCATCTAGACAAAGCATTGTATGTCAGCATTTGAAAACCTCAAAGAGAAGACAATCATATCCCCAGTACTTCAAGGACCAAATTGAACACTACCATTCCACATACATTTTGATGCTTTAGATAAGGCCATCAGATCAGTACTTGGATAAGAAGAATAAAAGAGACCGTATGCCATATATTAGATTAGCAAAAATTTGGCAGGAGCAGAACTCAATTATACAGTCACAGAAAAGGATTTTTTGGCTGTCATACATGCCATAAACAAATTCAGGCACTACATAACTGGATACCAAGTTTTTGTCCACATCGACCATTCAACAATCAGGTATCTTATGAATAAACCTAATACAAGTGCTCGAATAATTAGATGGCAACTCCTCTTGCAAGAATTTGACATAACAATCCTGGATAAGCTAGGAAAACACAATGTAGTAGTTGATTTTCTGTCTAGACTCACCCACGGACAAGACAATGAATTGGTTAATGATGACTTCCCCGATGAGCACCTTTTTTCAATCTCAACAAAAAGCCCATGGTTTGCTGACATAGAAAACTACTTAGTATCTAGTAAATTTCCACAACATTACAGCCACCAAGAGAAGTGCAGAGTCATAAGGCAAAGTCCCACTTACACATGGATAGAAGGAATGCTTTTCAAAAAAGGGCCAGACCAAATATTGAGAAGATGCATCAGAGAATATGAAGTCCATGACATACTGCATGCCACTCACAATGAGCCATGTGGAGGACATTATGCTGCAAAAAGAACAACCTAAAAAATATTACAAACTGGATATTATTGGCCAACACTTCACAATGACTCCTACGAATATGTGTCACATTGTGATGACTGTCAACGAATGGGGAAGCCTACACAAAGAGAAGAAATGCCTCTACATCCCCAAATATCTTTGGAAGCATTTGAGAAATGGGGATTTGATTTTGTTGGTCCATTCAACCCACAATAAAATAAACAAATCTATATTCTAGTATGCACTAACTACCTTACAAAGTGGGCAGAAGTAGCAGCACTTGCAGTAGCAAATGAAACAAATGTGGCAAATTTTTTTACTGAACAAATCTTCCACAGATTTGGAGTCCCAAGAGAGTTAGTTTCTGACCAAGGCACACAGTTTACATCCAACCTCATAGAGGACCTGCTTCGAAGAAACAATGTTAAACACCGAAGGTCCTCCTCCTACCACCCTCAAGCTAATGGTCAAGCTGAGGTGACAAACAAAGAATTAGAAAGAATCTTGACAAAGACAATACAACTACACAAAATAGATTGGGCAGACAGATTGAGCGAAGCAGTTTGGGCTTATAATACAACATGGAAGACAACAACAGGCTTTACCCCATATGAGATGGTTTATGGAAATAAAATAATGCTTCCCATTGAATTTGAAATCAAAACATTGAGAATTGCAGCCAAGTTAAACATGGAACTTTCAGACATCCAAGAGGAACGCATGCTACAACTAAATCAGTTGGATGAGCAACGCCAACAAGCACTTAGCCACACTGAAATCATCCAACAACAAAGGAAGAAATGGCATGACAAAAACATCAAGCAGAAGAAATTCAAAGAAGGTGTCTGGGCACTACTGTATGACTCCATGTTTCACACTTTTAAAGGCAAACTCACAACCAGATGGCTCAAATCCTACATCATTGAAAAAATCTATGACAATGGAGCTGTCAGAATTACAACAATCGATGAAACATAATTCCCCATGTTTGTGAATGGACACAAACTCAAACTTTATAAGAAACCATAGTCCAGATAGGAATTCACACAAACACTCTATCAACAAAATCTAATGCTGATAGAGAGCATAGATAATCGCTGATTCCAGTTACAAAATAAAAATAAAAATAAAATAAAAAAAGAGATAAAAAGAGATAAAAAAATGCAAAATGAAAAAAAAAGAAAAAAGAGAAAAAAAGAAAAAAGAAAAAAGAAAATCCACTGGGGATTATGTCAAAACAAAAATTGATGGACTCGATCCATACCTATGAAGAACCAGCAAGCAAATTTCAAGCGAGCCAGAAAATTTCAGCAGCAAAGAAATCAAGAGAGCCAGCAAAAGAATAACAAACAAATTTCAAGCGAGCCAACAAATTTCAGCAGCAAAGAAATCAAGAGAGCCAACAAAAGAACAACAAAGCCAATTTCAAGCGAGCGAACAAAATTCAACAACGAAGAAATCAAGAGAGCCAACAAAAGAACAACAAAGCCAATTTCAAGCGAGCCAACAAAATTCAACAACGAAGAAATCAAGAGAGCCAACAAAAGAACAACAAAGCCAATTTCAAGCGAGCCAACAAAATTCAACAACGAAGAAATCGAGAGAGCCAACAATCAAATTCCAACGAAAAAATCTAGAACTACAGAAATCAAACCAACCAAGTTCGAAGAACCATTACAAAGCAACGCTGAACACAATTAGAGGTCAAATCAACAAAACTTGCACAAAAAATCAAGCAAGCGAATAAAACAAATTTCAAGAGAAGCGACATAAAGAAATCATAAAAGGTGTAACTACTGACATGAGAAAAATAACTACAGACGCAGACGAAATCTACTATGGAATCCCGTGCCCATACAATCAAGCTCACATCATACACTCAGGTACGCTAGCATAGCAGGTAATCGCTGAACTCTTTGTTTTATTTTCGAATCAATCATTCTGCCCACAAAAGGGTTATTTTTCAAAGCCGAGGAAAATTTTTAAGACATTTCGGCGGCACGGTTCAGAGTAACCTCATTGAATCATGATGACTTACCTTAGACATGTCAGAGAATGACGACCTCCGCGTCTCGCTACTATATCCCCTGATGATCAAAGAAGCAATGCAATGTACAGTGATGGAAGGAATGCAGTGTGCAATAATGAAAAGGAATGCATAAGTCAGCAAACATGATGCACAATGATTAGGACGAGTGCATAAAAATAACTAAATAAGGCAGCAGTATATACAAGAGGACCCAATTTGGAAATGCAAGCTTCTCAGGAAGCAAGAAAACTGGAAGTTCGTATCGCCACTCAGCCAACAAGATGCCCACAAGCCTGTGATCAATCCCAACCAGACGGGTAAGTCGTCAACCACTCAGAGCTTTGTGGTTTGATTGATTATTTTGCAAACTCAAAGATGACGAAAGGATTCAAAAAGAGTGAGCTAGAGGACCAAACACCTATCTATGAAAACCCATAGGTGTTGGCCATCCTCCGCGCAATGGGATGGATGCCCTTTATCTCGGGACTAAGAGGATCCAATACTGAAGTAGCCTTAGAATTTTCTCGGAACCTGAAACACATAAAGAATGAACAGTATGTCACCCAGATAAGGGGACTACGCATCGGGATCGACGAGGAAGCAATTGCGAAGTATACAGGATTTCCCATGGGGCTACATTGGGGCAGAGACGAAAGGGAAGCTAACTACAGGGCGAATGCAGCTTTCTTTGGACATGGGAAAATTTATGAGGAAGACAAGAACGGGGTCAAAAGAAACACCATGCCTGTGCCCTGGGACGAGATAGCTTCTGTGGTCCTGAGATATATAATGTGCACAGGGAGAATTAGCTACATCCCGATCTTCCACTTCAGAATTTTGGAGATTATAAGACATAGGGGCCATATTACACCAAATAATAATATTAGCGTTCCCTACTACCTTCTTCAATCTCTCGGGGAAATGAGCAAGAAGGTAGTGTAAGGGAAGGAAGATGCACTAGCTCACCATGGACTGATCAAGTTGATAATTTGTGAAGAATTGATGGTGCAAATTCCAGAGCTCTTGTGGGAGGAATTTGTGCTGTCCATAACTGAAGATGTGCAAAGGATGAGAGGCATTCCTAATCCAGTCATACCTCTAGCCTCTGGATCAAAAGAAAAATCCACCTCTGCGTCGGGAGCTAAGCGAAAAATTGACTTGGACAGTGACAACGAGGTCATGGCTGACACCCTGATCAGAATCAAGCATTCCAAGGATGCCTCTCACCCGAAAGAATCAGGGGTTTCTTCCAGCAAGCAAGGGTCAAAACGATAGAGTAGAAGGTTGGCACAGCAGCCCAAAATCAAGCATACAAAGAAGGAAGAAAAAGAGTCCAGCCTCGTAATTCAAGACTTATCTGACGATGAAGATTTCAGGGTAGAACAGGATGACCCTTCTACACCTGTAGAAGAGGATGCCTTCCAGTGGAACCCTGTTGATGAAAATGTAAACACTAGAATTAATGACCAGTTGACTAAGGCATTGGCCTAACTAGCAAAAGTTAGAGAGGATCTAGATGCCTTAAAAATTGAAGCGAGGATCCAAAGAATCTAGCCAACTTTAGCAGCATCCCCACCATTTGTACACGAGAAGACCCAAATATTAAAGATGCAACATGCAGGAGAGTTAAAGCTGGTGGAGCAACAAAATTTAGCACTAAAAGATAAATTGGGCCAAGCCCAGGAGAAGTTGGCTAAGAGAGGCCAGAGAATCCGATAGTTGGAGGATACCTTGACCACCACTACTAACATTTATGATGATATATTGGGACTCAGACCACCATCCAAGATCTACACGGTTTACCTAAGGGTGAAGTGGGGAAAGTTGCAGTTACAGAGGCTAAAGCAAGGCCTACCTTTAGAATTAAACAATCCAAAGGAGTTCGTAGACACATCTCTGGGCTGCACAGAATTATAGAAAGATCAATTATACGAATTTTTCCTGCATAACTTCGTGGTACCAAGCTCACCCAACTGGTCTCCGAATCCCTACATGGGCGACTTCCAATTAAGAGCACTATGGTCCTGGATGAACCATGAGATAGAGAGAGCCCAAGATGCTCATCTATACCTTGCAGAGGAATGGAAAAACCCGCTATGGATCAGGGTTGAGGCAACTCATACTGAGAAAGTAATTCAGGACCACCGTGCCATCACCACAAATGAGGATTTAATTCCTATCCTTCTTGAAAAACAACAGGAGGCAATAGCACATTTCGACCTCACCACTCAATGCACCTACAAAGAAGTTCAGGAAGCCATCGGTGAGAGGTGGACAGGAATCTCACAAGATTTGAAGAAGAGGGAGCCTCACTCCCCCCTTAGGCTAGAAACTGCACTCACCAAGGCTAAGTTGTACAAAGAATCTTTAATAAAGCACCGGCTCAGGTGGATAGGCATGAAACTAAGTCCACCATTCTTTCTCCCTCTAACTATCAAAGAACAGATCGATGAAGAGGAGAAAAAAAGAGCATGGGCCAAAGATGACCAGACCGAGGGCTATTATAGACAGGAAGGGACTCCTCGAGTTGTTTCCTGGGATATCAGAGAGGCTGTCCAAGAATAGGATGTCTCACCCAAGGATGGGTGAATTCTTCAAATCCGGGGGAGATGATGAGCCCAGAATTAGGTACTTTATAGCCCCTTTTATGCCATACAAGCACAAGAAAGGACAAGGAAATACCTATGTTTGTGGGGAAGAATGCATTTGTTTTGATTATTTAATAAATTAGTTTAGAGATTATTCTTCTTATGCTTAAAGGCGTTTTTATGTGTTAATTATATGAAAATAGGCATGTATGAGTAGGGCGCAGGTGATCTGGAAGACAACAAGTAGATCAAGCTCAAAGACTGAAGATCACGAGTGGCTCAACGCTCACATTTTCCTGATTTATAGAAAAAGCTCCTGTTAACCAGGATCGACATTTACAATGTAGAGTTAGGTTAGAATTAAGAATAAATAGGGACCTCTTGAATAGTAGGGGGCCCTGTTGACATTTTAGAGAAACAATCTTCAACACATTTTATATTCGAGACAGTTCTGTTTAAGTTTTTCCTAGAATATGAAGTTACGATTTTGATAATGGAACACTGGTGTTATTTCAAATCCTTGAGTTTATAAGTCTTTTTCACTCCTGAAATACGTGTTGGGGAGGGCCCCTCAATATGTAGATCAAGAGCCTAGTGCGTAATTACAGGTATTTCTCATGCGTTTTGTTAACTGTTTTAATCATAATGATGTGTGAACTTACTTTGATAATTGTTTAAATAGCAGATTCTGATTTCAGTTCAATGGTTTTCCTCTGTAGTTCGATAACACTGATTCTGTAGTTCTGTAACACTTTGTCCGTAGTCCTGTGTATGCAATCTGCGCAGGCGTGTTTTACATCTATTTTCCAGCATTTTAATACCATTTCCCAGATAATGATTCAGATCTATAAATTCATGCATACTCCCCTTGTCAAGTCTGATCACATAGAAGTTAAATATTTCAGTATTTGATTTGAATAGAATAATGTTTTATCGCTTTTGGTATTTGATTGGGTAGATAGAATTTTGTTGTTCGTCAGCATTAATATTCCTAGATTAGATTTACCAGCTTTCAGTATTTAATTCCTAGACTAAAATTCCAGCTTTAAGTATTTGATTCCTAGACTAAAATTCCAGCTTTCAGTATTTATTTCCTAAAATAAATTTCCGGTTTTTAGTATTTAATTCATAGACCAAATTTCCAGTTTTTCCTTTCCTACGATAAATCTATCAGTCTTCAACAGATTTAGGTTATAGATTTGCATCCTTCCAGCTTCTTAGTTTTAGAGCGATATTTCCATTTCCCTCAAAAGAAACCTTTCAGAAACATTCAACACCCTGAACGACAAAGATCACTCTATAGTGCACATACAGTGCTTAGCACCTCTTAAGTTTGTATGTTCCCTGGTTGATAATTAAAGTATACTCCCAGTATAGCTACCCTAATTAGGTACCCATTCCTGGATTCCACAACCCATTTTCATCCATGAACTGCTTACGGTATCTTGCTCCTGATAAGACATTCTGAAGTTTTGAAACTTGTGGAATGTCTTGGGTATCTGAACTCGAACCCGAATCATGATTTTGTAATATAGGATAAATCGATATGAATATTCACATGGATAAGTAATATAAATTCAAATAAGTAGTCAAAATACAAATAAAACCTAAACTTACCAAGGATGGAAAGGGAGAACTCGTCGAACTTTGAACAAGATGGTATGAGTTGGAATCTGAAGAATTGACCATTTGATACTACAAATTTTTTTTCCTGCATTTGAGCCAAATCAGCAATCAATATACATCTCTATGGTCCTAAGATATTTTCAAGAAATATATCAAAATCTAACTTCCAATATAGTTTGTAAGGCATTTTTCAAGAATAAGGTGAGTTTAATAAACATATATATACTATGAAATATTATAATTGGTGTGGTTAAATACTAAAAGGACATTTGGTATGAATATATAATTTTAAGTGGGCACATAAAAACAAAGAATTTACAAATTAAACTGGTGCGTTTATTCATATTTAAATGCATCGGTGCGCTAACTTAAACAAAATGCACCGGTGCGTAACAACACATCGTTAAAGAACATCCGCAAAAGCCCCCACGGTGGAAAATATCTGCTACATTTGGTAGCGGATATTTCTACATGCATTTTTACAAAATAATTCATTATGGTGAGTTTCCTACACATAAGCGCACCGGGCCGTCTGAACTTTACATGCACCGTCACACGTGTTTTTGAATTGTTTTTAAGATGGTGATTTTTACTTAAGTACGCACTGGTGCATCCGTGAGATATAGAACAGTCGGTGGTGGGTGATGGTTAAGACACCCCTAAGCGGAAAGGTCGTCAGTTCGAAACCCCACGGATACTAAATCTAACCATGCTAAGGGTTGGGGCGGTCCAGGCCCGGTGCGATCCTCAGGTGATTTTGACGGCTTAGATGCCCTTGGTTCGTGGTCTATCAGCCAGTGGCGAACCCTGCTAGTCAAGGGGTACTACCACTTACCAAAAAAAAAGTACGCACTGGTGCGACTTGACAACATGCGCACCGAAAATCAAAATTTTAAAAAATCACACAAACCCTTTTTTCCCTAAATTAAAAAAAGGCGGCATTTTTAAGTTCGAAAAGTAAATCTAAATAGTGTTTAAAAGCCAAAAACCTAAACATTAACTCACTGTTTTGCCAAAATTTTCAGGGGAGAGTTTTGGAAGAGAGACTTATGTGGAAGGAGTTTGGAGCAATTGGAAGGAGTTATGAGGGTCTAAATTTGTTAGGTATGGTGAATCAAACAAAACCCTACATAATAGAAATTTCAAGCATGTAAATATTACTGTAGATCTTATTACCTTATTTAGAGTTTAACTAGATTTAGAAAAAAAAACTTCTTACTTACCTTCAATGTTGCAACCATTATTTTCTCGCTGCTTCTTTTCGTTTTATGTGGCTGCAAAATTTTACATTAGGGTTTAAATCCCTCTATTGTTATACAAAACTACGATTTCACCTTTTAGGTATTTTTGATTTACTAAGCTTGTGATTATATATAGAAAGCGTAGGGTGATATGGGGCCACTTTCTTGGTCAAATCCGTAACCATGCCGGTCTTGTTAAGTTTTGTTTTTAAAAAGCATGCGTCAAAATTGATGCATTTGTATTACCTGAACACATTGATGCGTATATCAACAAAACGCACCAGATATGACCCGCGTCGCATCTTTGTTTATTATTTTATAAATACACAAAAGTCATTTTTTGTGTCTCAGTTCTTTGTTCTCGGTGTGTCGCATTTACTATAACGCACCGGATATGACCTGCATAGCGTCGTTTTTTATTATTTTACAAAAACGCAAAATTCGATTTTCATATCTTGATTCTCCATTGCCGATGAATCCCATTTAATTTAATGCATCGAGGTGTTTTGGTTACTAAATCACCGAGGCGTTTCATGTATTCAAGCGCACTGATATCAGATTTATTCCTTTTTAATATTTTTTTGTCGTATTTTGAAGGTCTGTAATTTGTTTGTATAATATATTGATAGCTTCTGTATTTAATGGTACAAGTTGTTTATTGATAGAAAATGCATGTTGAGTTCAATGAGCAACAACTTTAATCAACATGATGGGAGCACATCGAGAAGTACGAAGAAGGCAAGTGATTTTAATTAATTTCTATATTTAAATTACTTTGTTTGAATTATTTGTAATGTTAACTAATATGTATTGATTAATGTGTGACATGTAGAGCCAAAAAATGAGGAAGCTTGATAAAATTCTTACCAAAATAAGTCCAGAAGAGTGTAAAACGTTGATGGAAAAGTTGCAGAGGGATGAATGAGGTGAATAAAAAATAAGTCAGTATGAATTATTTATTGAAATTTGAGTAATAATCTACTTAAGAATATTCACTAATATGTTTCAAATAACGTAATTCACATATGATGAATGTTATGCAGGGACTGACAACAACATAAGTCAATGTCATCGTAAGAAAACAAAATTATGGAAGATGCAAATGATGATCAATTGTTGTTCCTTAGCTCATCTGGAGTGGTGCTGGAAGTTAATAGAGGGGGCAAAGAATTTTATAATACTATGAGGGATTTAGTGGAAAGAATGTACATACGTAATTTTCACTTACAATACATAAACCAATCAAATGATTCGAAGAATCAGGTCATATGTAAACTACAAGAGGCGTTTCCAGAGCAATGGTCAATGAGACCTATCATGATTGTAATGGCAAAAACATACAACAACAAAAAAGAATCATTCGAAAGGTAATATTCCTAAACATGTTTATGTAGAATATGTATCTATAACTATTACAAAGCGTCATTCATGAGAAAATTTTAATTATGTCATATTTATTTTTCATATCAACAGAAAAATAGTTTAATGTCATTTTACATTTTCAGGAAGATTATGATAATCCCAAAGGATGAGCGAGGTAATATGTGAAATGTGCCAGTAGGGATGTCCAAGAAAGTGTACAAGGAGATGGTCAATGAAATGGACATAATTGCATCGCAGGAAGAGCCATCTCAACAAAAACGTGCTTCAAATGTATGAAATCATTAGTTTTTAGGTTTACGTTATACATTTCATTAATTAATTTGACATTAAATATTAATTTTCAATTGTTTTGTTGCAGAAAAGAAAAGAAAATGGAACCCAATCAGCACACAAGACATGACGACAAGGGAAAAATGGGTTGATAGCGAAGTTTGTGAGTATTTGTGATTTCGTTGTAAGAAATAAAGATTTTGTAGTGGTTGTGATTGGTATATTTAAATTTTTTTAATTTGTTTTTATTGGAAATCCTTGCATGCCTTCAAATAGGTGTTAACATACAAATAGGAACCATCAGAAGAATTGATTGACATTGGGTTAACCAAGGGTTGTGAGTATATGTTGGCGTATCAAAAATTAATTGTGGATTTTGTAAGTCTCTATGTTGTTTTACTTCTCTCAATTTATAATTAATATAACAAGAAAAATATTTTATATTAAATCAATGATTTGTGACGGGGCATAACACTTGTAGGAAACAAAGTATGGAGTGGAGCCAACATAACACTTGTTGATAGAAGGCATGAGATTTGGTTTTGAGAGAATGTGTATCATTCATGAGTCGATTATTTCTATGGTATGTCCCTTTTCATTTTTTTTGTTGGCTAGTGGTACCCCTTACTTGCAAGGTTTTCCTTTGGATAAGAAGCCACGACCCAGGGGCATCTAAGCCGTCAAAATCACCCAGGGATTGCACCCGGCCTAGATCGCACCAACCCTTAACATGGTTGGAATTTTGGTATCCGCGGGGTTTCAAACCGACGACCATTCAACTTCGGGGTGTCTTAACTCATCACCCGCCACTGGCTGTTCTACATCTCACAGATTAAAGTGTTAGGAGGACATGGGGGTGGGATTTGATCCACTTATGTGTCCACGTGTCACAAGACCATTTAATACAATATCTATGGGTGGAACCACACATTCGACCACTACCTCAAGGTGCCCCCATGGCTCCAGGCTCGACCATCATTGGAATTGAACCTTGCCCAGTTGTGAAAAAATCCTCGCTCTTCACCAATGGATCCAACCTCTTTGGGATTGTCGCTTTTCAATTTACATTAATGTATACTTTCTATTTATTTTTCATTATTCTCATTGGTAATGTAGATACACTCAATATACTTTATTTTTATGTTTGCAGATGGAAGCTGAAGAAGAGGAAAACAATCGGCCAATCAACAAAACATTCGGCTAAACAACCCAATTGATGCAAGTGGCTTGAGAACCGATAATAGTTCCAACGAAGAATGATGCTCCGTATTTAATTTTGATGTCAAGGCAAGATGATATAGCTTGTTGTATATTTTGAAATAATTTTATGTGAAAATCAGACATTTTGTATAATAATGTACTGGACATAGTGTTCGAATTCAAAAATGAGTTACCAATAAGTGTAACAATAATTAAATGCATGTTGACTTTTTGATTATTGTTGTCTCTATGTTGTCGTATTTTGTATGACAGAGGCACTCTTATTGATATATAATAAAATAAACTTTTTTATTCTATTGCATTCTTCAATATTATTGTCAAATGTTATATGTGAAATGGTACATCGATATTTTTTCCAAGGAAAAAATGTGAATTTTCATTCAAGATGGAGCAAAAATAAATTCTTTAGTGCCATACATCAATTTTAAATGGTATAATGGTAATTAAAAGTATGGATGATTAAATATTACAATAGATTCCTGCATCTATGATATAAGAAATTAATCCAAACAAACAATTTCAATAATTAAAATTGAAATGAATTTTACTATAAACAAATATTTCAATTTCAGATGAATAATGTAATTAAAAAAATAAAAAATATAATATATATATTTGAATGAAATATCAATAGCCATTCTTCAAATAATCATATTCGGTGCGTTTACTAATATATGTCGCACCCTGGATCCTATACTAACATCGCTCACCGGTGCATATAAACGAAAATTATGCAACGGTGCATGTATAACATTGAGCACCAATGTGTTTGATTTTATGAATCGCACCGGTGCATGTAGATTTCTTGTGCATACCGAGAATGATAAAATATTATGCCCACCGGTTTTTAGTTTCTAAGCTCGACGATGTGTTTGATGTGTTAAACTGTACCAGGTCATGTTGATAGTTTGTAAGCACTAGTGCGTTCTAGTATTAAATGCACTGGTGCATTCATGTATGAAATGCACTGGTGTGACTTGATAAATCTACATCACCGTTAAATTTAAAAATAATGAAAAAAATGTATAGTGCGTATGATGTAAAATATTGCACTGGTGAGTTTATGTTGTAGAGACGCATCAGTGCGTATTTTCTATACATAAGCACTGGTGCGGCGTTGAAATTTAATTCTTTCTAGTGCTTGTTCTGGTTGAGTCACCACTGGTGCATCTATTATAATCATACAACTCTGGTGCGTCATAGTAAGAAACACACCGGTGCGCATAAATTCAGTTTTGCGCATCGATAAACTAACATCCACTAAAACCTCCAACCGCCGAGTATTTTTTAGTTATAAAATGTATCTGTTATGAACTCTGTAAAAACATCCGCTACCATTGGCGGAGGTCATAACAGAGGTTTTTTTGACAATTTTTGCCAATCTTGTAACACTAAAAACATTCGCTATGACCTCCACTACAAGGTCTTTTCCTTGTAGTTTAGAATCCTTCGATGCTCGCCATGACTTCATGGAGAGAGTCGTCCACTTGAAGGCAAGGGTGCTGTTGCAAGGAATCAGTCCAAAGACGGGCATCATTCCCATTCCAGTTTTTCCAAAACCAGTGATCACAGATAAGGTCCCTATGTTTCTAGGCCGCATTCCATATCAGTGAGCCTTGCTGCTGCAAATCCCATCTTGATAGATCAGTGTCATCTACATTCCCACCACAATTTGGCCCAACTGTCGTTCGGTCTTTTGATTCACCTCCACCAAACCTTGGCACTCAACACCTAGTTTAAAGTCTCTGGGTATCTCAGACCCAGGCCACCCAAGCATTTTGGTAAACAAAGGTTCGCCCATTTGACGAGATCCCACTTCTTTCCATCGTCGACTCCAGCCTAAAGAAAGTTTCTCTGGATGGTGCAGATATTTTTGAGAACAACCTTTTGGGGCAGGAAGGGCTGAGAAGAGGTAAAGTGGAATAGATTGAAGAACATTTTTGAGGAGGATTATGCGGCTTGGAATATTTAGAGTCCATAAGGTCCAAGAGGAGAGACACCTTTCCAAAGAGGTTAGGAGTTCCTCCCTTGAGCTATTCCTCAGGGCATTGTCAATCAGGGGAATGCCTAAGTATTTGGATGGAAGGGAGCTCCTAGTAAAGCTAAGAAGCCTAGAGATGTGGCATTGAATGGCAAGAGGGGTATTGAAAAAGAATATTTGAGATTTGGCTTTGTTAATAGAAGTTCTTGAGGCTTCGCTGAAATCATTGAGGATTGACTGGATGGTGGTAGCTTCCTTGAAAGAGGGGGCACCCATGAGAAGGGTGTCATCCACAATTTGACTATGGGTGGGAGGGGGGTTCATGCCATGAAGGGGGAGACCAATCATATAACGATAGTTTATGGCTTCTTTGATTTTCTTGCTAAGGCCTTCTGCCATTAAGATAAAAAGGAAGGGCAAAAGCTGGTCACCTTGGAAAATGCCCCTTGAGGGTGAACAAATTTCAGTTGGGGAGCCATTCAAGATGATCGAAAATAAATCAAATGAGGTGATATTCATTACCCAATTTATCCATAGATTTCCAAATCCAAAAGATTTCAAGACCTCTCTCATATATTCCCAACTTAACTTATCAAAAGCTTTTGAGAGATCCCGTTTTATGAGCATACCTGGAGTGCGCGTGACACAGAGAGAGTGAACCATTTCTTGGGACATGATGACACTGTTGTTGGCTTGGTTTTGCAACCAAGCTTTGTGCAATGGGCACCTATCAACAATGTGATAGCAGTTTCAATATTGAAAGCAAAAACAATTATAAATTAAATCTAAATCTAAACTAGCATGTGCATATAACAAATAATTTTTTTTTAAAACGATTCAAGAACAAGAAATAAAAGAATAAGTATTTTGTATTAAGATACCTCAAATGGTGAGGATTTGTGTTGAGCAACTCCCAAGGTGAGTAGCTCCAAGCTCCAAGGGTCTCTTCTCCAAGATGCTGAAAATGGCCAAAAGTCTCATGAGAGATTTTGACAGCGTGAGGATAGGATGATGGATGGATGGAAAGTGAGGAGCCCCTACCACCTTTTTATAGTTTTTGGTGGTGGGGAATACCATTATGGTTTTGAGGAAACCAATGGTATTGACCAATATGGTTTAGGTACCTTTTCCCTCCTTTTTCCTTTTTTGAATATTTTGAATATTTTTATTCCCTTTTTAATATTTTTGGGAATTCTGGACCCTTTTTGAGGAAAAATGTTCATTTTGAGGGGGAAAAGGGGTGTATTATGGTCTTTTGGTGACCTTTTGATGGCTTTAGAGGCTCAAATGGTGGAAAAGTGGACAAATGGGTCATGTGAATAAGGAAATGAGCTAGTGAGCACTTTTTGGGTGTTAACAGATTGCCCCCTGATGTGTGAGGGTAGGAGCTCATCGTATGGCTGATAGACATCATAGTTCTTTTGTCTTTGTTCTGGGGTGTGGGGAAGAGAAGAGACCGGTTGGAGACTAGATCCACGACCCTTGGAAGCTACAGAAACAAAAAATATTACATGGCCTCAATATGAATGAGGAATAATCTCTGATAATGGACAAGGCGGGCATACCCATGCTCGTATCAAGACATATATATAACAATTAGTCCCAAGAAGGGGGACTTGAATAATACATAAAAAATCTGCTGGTACATCATAATGGTCCAAAGGGGACACTATTTTGGGATGTACTTATGATCATAACATGACTGATCTCAATAACTGATACACTGGAATAAAGTGACAACCGTTCTAAACAAGGTCTCAGAAGGGTTGATGAACTGCTGAATCTAAAAATGTCCAACATCTGTAGGGACTCAATGACTCTGAGTTAACTTTGAGGAGTATATGTAACTATATACTCGAGGGAGTATAAAATTTGGGTACATCTGAATACTGTCGCCATGCGCAACTCGGATATCTATAGAAAAAATGTAATTGGTTGTTTCCATAGGTAGACTCTCAAATGTGGAAGAGTCAGGTGGTATCCGGGGTCTTCAACCAATAACTTAAAGGACCAATACCTTGTGCAAGTCTCAACGATGCGATCAAGGTGTTGAAGTCGAGCATGTGAGAAACAATCATTTGGAGAGGTACTGAGGACTCTTCTCGAAATGATTCGTAGGCACTCATCATAAATGGTGATGAGTCCAAGACACAGGGACCTCTAGGTCTATCCTCTGGAATAAATTTAGGTGTCGTCGACAGAGGGAGACCAGCAACTAACAAGGCAATGATGTTTCCTTGATAGGAGCACGAGGTGTAGAATTGAAGTGTGGTATTACTGATGGTAGGACTGACATACTTGTGGGGATGGGCAGTAACTGGGGTCATACAGTGGGTAGACTCAAACTTCCTTTGTTCAGAGCACGATGACATGGTTGACCTGGCAGCGTAGGGAACTGATTTGTAGGTGTGGGGATCATAGCTGTTAGGGAATGAAGGGTATGTATTGACTCTGGGGGGGTCAAGCTGATGGGTGTTGTCGAGGGATTCTCAGGGTGACATACTGTAGAATACTCTGAACAAAGGAGACCAAAATGGGGAAGCTGCCAAATGAGTAGACGTGATCTGTTGTGGTGCCGAGAAGCACCATTGGGTCCTTCTTCGTAGTTTTAATGAGCTCCAAGAAGGGATAAAAGTGTGCTCTGAAATGGTACTGTCCTATGGATTTTGTGAGCCTAGGACTGTTCGTGCTCATGGGTGCTTTCAATTTTAAGGAGTCTGAAAATGATAAGAAGACTCTGCAGTGGTTGCGAGTACCGTCCTGTGGTTTTTTACGAGCCCAGGATGGTGATTGCTCGTGGTCGCTTTCATGTTTAGAGAGTCTGAAAGCGGTAAGTGGACTCCATTGGTGTTCTTTTTCGTAAGTTAGTCTCCAAGACCCGAAAAATCATAAAATGATGCAAATGGAGAACTCTTCTAGCCGATGTGACTAGAGTATTCCTTTTTCGTAATTAATCTACAAGGTCCGGAAAAGGGGTAAACTTATACCAGGTAAACGCCCTTTCAGATATGTTTAGTGAGCATGAAAGGAAGCAAGGTTGCTCGGCGATCTTTTCATTTTTTTTAGGAGTAAGAAAAGAGCTTAACAGAAACTCCCTAAGTGCCTTTTTCGTAAAAGGGATTGCTCGGCCCGAAAAAGGGGTAAAACTATACCAAACAAAAAGGGATTGATGAGAGCGAGAAAAGGTCCCAAGCATCGTCATGAGTGCGAAATACTGAATCCGGTGACATAAAGATTGTCAAAAAGGGGCAACGGCCAATGTGGCACGCAAACCGAGGTGATGAGTGGCATTTTGAAAAAATGCCCAAAAATTATGGGGTGAGAGCGAGAAATGATCTCAAGCATCATCACGA
Source organism: Larix kaempferi (assembly GCA_027924585.1). NCBI lineage: Eukaryota > Viridiplantae > Streptophyta > Pinopsida > Pinales > Pinaceae > Larix > Larix kaempferi. The sequence goes on along the minus strand of BSBM01000458.1, from coordinate 21,185,283 downwards.
GTGCGGAAAACTGAATTCGACGATATCAAACTTGTCAAAAACGGACGACGACCGATGTGGCACGCAAACCGAGGCAATGAGGGGGCATGGGAAAAATGCCCAAAAAATCTGGAGGTGAGAGCGAGAAATGATATCAAGCATCATCACGAGTGCGGAAAACTGAATCCGGCGATATGAGACTCGTAAAAAACAGAGGACGACCGATGTGGCACGCAAACCAAGGCGATAAGTGGCATTTTGAAAAAATGCTCGAAAATTATGGGTGTGAGAGCGAGAAATGGTCTCAAGCATCATCATGGGCATGGAAATATGAATCCTGCGGTGCAAATGGTGCGAAAAATGGAGGTCATAAGGACTCCGGAATGGTCTAAGGAAATAACTAGGTTAAAAAATGGCTACAAATGAAGGTGACCCCACCAAGCCAAGGATGTAGTGGTGGGGAGAAATGATGACCCGCGGGGGCCAAATACTATGTGTATCAAATCAACTCAAATATACAAGTGTCACGTGCCCTAAAAAATGGTTGAGATCACGAATGTGAAAAAGTGAGCAGGGTTAATGACCTGCCCCCATATGATGTGCATGGGGTTTGTGATTGTGGATCACATATGTGTTGGTTTGAACGATGGGATCATCGAGGTGTTGAGATAGAGGTGATGGGGTAGGGTCAAAATGATTGATCATGCCCCCTATCCCAGGTTCGAGGTAATCTATTATGTCCCCGAACTCAGAGGTGTCAATGTGGTGCAGATGCTGTCTTAAAGAGGGATCAAGAGGGCATTGACCAACTACTGGAGGGGGGGTGTACCATGAGGGTGTGGGCCGTGGTGGCATATTGAAGTGATGATATGATGATGGGGGATTCCCCTTGTGGGGTGGATGCCCCCAGTATCTTTGACGAGAATCACGATGATGATGAGTAGGCAAGGTTTTGGGCCTGCCCCCATGTTGTGGACATGTGGTTTCCTCGTTGATTTGAAAGGGTTGAACATGTGTGTCAAAGGGATCAATGGAAGGGGCCGACCGGACAGAGGGGTTTCCAGTGGAAATCGTGTAAATGGTGTTAATGTCTTCTTCTGAGGAAGATGGTGGGGGATGAATTTCCTCAATGAGAAGAGGGGATATCTCTAGGTCGACGTTATTCAACTCTTACAATGATGCTCTGTAATCTGGGAGATCAGGGCAGTGTGTGAATAATGGCCGTAGATTCCGCATATTGCACAAGGATGGTTTGTGCGCAATGATTTATCACGAGGTTGAGGGGGGAGTTCTAGTTTGACTACTGGAACGTTGGTGTCGTCATCCAACATATTCATGTGTTCTTGGAGTGCAGGTAACTGTGGACATTGATGGGTGGCATGGCCTATGTCGTCGCACAAAGAGCACTGGGGGGTATGCGGTTTGTTGGGGGATTCTTTGCCAGCTTGGGGGTCGCTGGGGGGGTGCGAGTTGTGGTTCTAGTGGTGTAGGTTTGTGAACCTCTGCCCCCAGTGTTTCGAAGTGGTGGGGGAGTATAATTGGATGTTGATGCCGTAGTCACTATTGCGGGTGGTCTGTTTTGCAGATGAGTGACCGGAGGGGGTGGGTGGTTGGTAGTAGGGATAGGTTGTACCAGTTGTAAAATAATAGTCGGAGTCGGCGGGGGGCTCGGAGTAGGTAAGTACCATACAGGTATCCCTAATGTTAAACCAGGAAGGTTGAGTGTATCCATTACTGGCGAACTGACAACTCCAGAAAATGGGAACAAGAACGGGATAGTATGAATTGGCGTTGTGCCAATATGAGTAGGCACTGTGGGTGTTTGTGGTAGTGACGAAGGCTGTTGTGGGGTGTGCGACAGGGTGCACAAATCCGATGTTTTTGTTATCGGTAAAGGTGGTGAGATCGATGGAAATTTTGAAGTCATAAGTGACTCGGTGTAGACTCCAGGACCAATTGACGACATAAATGATGTTGGTGCGGTTTGAATGGTTTGTTCAATCATTGGTAGCACATTTTGAGGGGCTGCGGGGGCGTTAGGATCATAATATGTGAGTTGATCAATCTTGATAACGCGTCCTTCATGTGGGAACATCATGAGGCGAAAAATAGATGAAGCCACTGCTTTCATTTTGTACATATAGCTACGTCCAAGAAGGAGGCTGTAGTCGAGCTGGGCATTGATCACTTCGATGTCGATAAGAACTAATTTGCCGCCTAGTTCTATGGGTACGTTTGCTAAGAGGCCTTGTGGTTGAGCTGAGCATCCGTTGTAAGCTCGTAATGTCGTGGTGGATGGTTGTAAAGCCGGGGAGCCAATTTTCTGCCACACAAGGGTGGACATAACGCAGGTTGAAGCTCCTTCATCGATGCACAACAAGGTTTCGAATGTTTACTGATACTTGGAAATCCAAATTTGATGGCAATTGAGGTTCAGCTTGGTCTAAGTCGAAAGCCATCATGTGTGTGTCGTCAAGGTCTACTCCTCCGATGGTGGATAGTAGTAGTTTTCGTTGTGCAGGGCATGTTTTCAGTACCTCTAAAGCAGACATAGCAGCGGGGGATTGTGCTAGGTCTTCCACGACGTTATAATTGGATGCTGCGTGAGCATTAGGATTGTTGTTAATCCTTCGCAAAGGGATGCGAGGGATTTTAGGTCCTCCGTCCAATGGCATATTTGGTATGCGTAGTGGTTGATCTGGTGGAAGGGAGGTGGATGCATCAGTGGGAGGAGTTTCTGGGGGTGGGCTGTACTGATTCCTGCAAGTTTGGAGGTTAATGTCATTGGATGACATCATTAATAAATGGTGTGTGCTTGGATCCGTATGCTGATAATCAGTTGCGGCATAGGTGATTTGCTGCTGGGGTGCAGCAGATCCTTGTGGGGGATCCATAGGGAAAGTATTTACTACTCCTTGGTTTGGCAATGGGTTTTGTAATATCATGGGTTGCGGTTGATTAAGTGGAGCTGGCTGTCCAGCATGGCCCTGGCGTTGGGCATCGTCAGCCCAAAGTTTACGTTAAATGAGGGCAGTTGTGAGTGCAGTGTCCATAGACTCCACATATAGAACATGGATGGTTTGTTCTCAGGTTATTGTTTTTTTGTTGCTTGGGATGACGATCAGGATTCTGGTTGGGAGGAGTAGCATTGTTATTATTTGGAGGATTGGGAGGTGGTGGACCTTGATGATGTTGTTGGTTGTTGCCGCGGTTACGTCCTCTTCCACGGTTTTGTTGTCCACCCTGGTTGCGTTGGTTGTTTTGATGTTGGGGCTGATTGTGTCGTGTGTACACTTGCCCTTGAGTAGTGGGAGGATTTTGGGGTGCCGCAGGTGCGAGAGCAGGTTGCGGTGGATAATAAGCTGGTGGGGATGGAGGTGGTCCAGTTGCCTGCTGGGGTTGTTGGTAACCCTGAGCTATTGGAAGTGTTGGGTTAGCTGGTGTAGCTTGTTGTGGATAATACATTGGTTGTGCCGGTAAATGAATTGGGTTCTGGGTGGCCGGTTGGTTATAGTATGTGGGTGGTACATATGTCAATGGCGCTTGCCCATAGCAATGTTGTGGAAAAGAGGGTCCATGAGTGTGATGAGTCTGATTCGTTGGAGCGTACGAAGTTGTCGCTCCAGAATTAGATGTATCCCTAGAGAGGTCTGGGGCATTTATGGTGCTCACCATGCTAAAAGGTTTATTTTGTGCCGTGACTTCCAATAATACCATCAGCGGCATGTGATGCCCCCGGAGCGTCAACGCGTGAAGAATCACCTCGTGGGGCGTCTAGTATGATGGTGTAGAGATAGCATGGTTGGGCATAAATCAGGTCAAATTGCTGAGCTTTTAAGATAGCTTCTTCCTTTGACTAGGGTTGTTCGGAAGCTACGTCTTTGGCTATGAGGGGTAGGAGTGATTTAAGAAACCAGTCCAAAAATATATGGTCATCCAGTTTTATCTTATAGAGGCTACGACGCTTGCACCACTCATGGATATGGTCGGTGATGTGGGTAGCTGTGTTTTGTCTGCAAGACAACAGTATTTCAACTCCTGCATCATAGCGTACAGGTAGCTGAAAAACCTGAAGGAAAGTGGAGGCGAGAGACGTAAATGTATGGTGGGTCCCATGTGGTTGTTCGATGTACCACTTGGCTGCAGAGCCAGTGAACGTTCGTTGCAACAGTCTTAGTCTAATGGAGTCATCCACTATGGAGTTAGATGAACACCATAGCTGAAATGACATTATGTGGTTTTGGGGATCCTCCCCAAGTTTTCCTTCAAACTTGGGTATGTTCGAGGGGAGCTTTGTAGGCATGGGTGGCCATGTAGGGTTGTGCCTGATAGGATCGTTGGTTAGCCTGGCTAGGTCTGGTAAGTTCAGACTAGCCATGTAAGGTAAACTAGCAGATGGGTGTGGCGTAGTGACTGGGACATAACTATTAATGGTGGCATTATGTAGTGGTCCAGTAGCCCCTAAGGGTATGCTAGGTATTGAAGGTATGTGTCCTCCAACCGTTGTGGTTTGGGATGGGCCAGCACTCCCAAGTGCAACATGGGTTGCAGAGGGGTTAGGAATAGTGCCAGGAATTCCTAGGATTTGGGTTGTGGTAATGAGAGGTGGCGTGATTCCTATGTTGGGAATACCCATAATAGGAGGTAGTCCTGTGTTGGGCATACCTAAAGGTGGAGTGGCCCCTATATTAGGCATGCCTAAAGGGGTTGTTGTTACCATGGGTGGCACAGTAGTAGAAGGGTTTGTGGATGTATCTCCAATAGTACTGGTGAAAAGTGGGTCGTATTGTGATCCAGCCATGAGGTTGGTTGGTGATATTTCAGTAGGGTTTTCGGATTCAGCCTTAGAATCAGATGTGAAGTGAGGCGTGTCAGAATCGGATGACTGTGTGTTTGGCCGATGACATGTCGAGTCAAGGGATAAGGCTCTACGTCGATGACGTGTAGAGCCAAGTATACCGAACTGAGGGGGTTCACCCTGAAGACGACGAGATCGTCTTAAATTCTCAATGGTGAGAAATATTTAAAAAATAAAAATAAAAAAATTTCAGTGTAAGGTGGTGATGTAAAAAAGTCGAAACCCTAATGCAACAATGAGTGCAAGAGGGGAGTGAAAAAATAAAGGCTCTCAGGCCAACAACCAACCTCAAAAAGCACTTATTATAGCAGCTGTGCTATAATAAGTGGAGGGATGCAACAAAATTGGTCTGAATACCAAAAGTCAAACAGTTCCTAGAAAAAAAAGGGGTGTTACAAGACCAAAGGTGGGTAATGTATCATGCAAACACCTAACTAGAAGTATTGTGAGTCAACAAACGATATTCTATGCAAGGTGATAAAATCCAAGTCAGACAATATAGAGTGTTGAATCAACGGCTAGATATCCCCCTACCGGGAGGGATACCGGGTAGACAATCCTAAAGAGTGGCAACTAGGATACCCCGTTCATGACACGCTCGGTTGGGTGAATCTGCAGTTTGGTTCTATCGCTACTGTACACCCTCTTGTGTGTACACCGAGAACTTTGAAAGGTATCCTTCGGTTACTGAATGGATTGCGGTATTCCACTCAGACTTCTGGAACCAGTCTGGCTACTTCAACCCTCCTAAGGGAGAGGCCTTCCCGATAAATTGGTTGATAACCGTGTCAAAATTATAAGGGATTTTGGTACCGTAGAGGACAACCACTATGTTTCAAATGTAATGATTGAGGGGTGTTATTGGAACACCTATCCCCTCAATTCTACCTAACTACAAAATTCTTTTAAGTGCTCCCCAAGTGGGGTTAAAAGTTCGTTGAGTTTAAGGTAAATTTTAAGGCTCAGTTTAAATTATGTGGTAGAGTGGGTGCAAGTGTGGTATTTAAACTAAAATTGATTTGCCTCACTTAGGTGATTGATTACAAATGAAAGAAAAGACGCTTCTAGTTTTGCAAAAAATAAAGGCGTTTTTGAAATGTAAATGCTTGAAAAAACTATTCAAAAATAATGGATCTTTGAAATAATTTGAAAGAAAACAAATAACATAAATATTTCAAGAAATAAATGGATCTCTTAAAAATTGCTTGGGCAAAGTATTGAGCAAATAAACAGTAAAACCTTGATCTAAATAAAATGCAGAAAATCTTTCTTTTAATGACTGAAATTTTTTAAAAAGAGTTTTAATGGAGCATATATAAATAGTAAAAGATTTAATATGGCTGTAAAAATGCAGAAAAATTAATGCTGTAAAATATGCTAAATGGGCAGAAAATACAACAAAAACTATTTTCAAAAAATTGGTTGAATTTAAAAAAATTGCATCGCGGGTTTTGGGAAAACAACCGCGATGTGCAACGCGGGTTTTGACCGCGAAGCCGCGATGTGCAACGCGGGTCTCGGCTGCGCAGTCGCGATGTGCAGCGCGACAAATGGCCGCGATGTGCAGCGCGTAAAATGGCCACGAAGCCACGCCACGCCGCGCAGAAAAAAGCCGCAAGGTCGCGATGAGTTGCGCAACTGTCGGGCGAAAAGCCGCGAGGCGAAAGCCAAAAACAGACGCTGAAAAACAAACCCGAAAATGGAAATTTCAGGCTGTTAATGGCAATAGAAAGGGCCAAGATCTAGCACAACAATGGATCTGCTGTCTAGGATAGCAGATCTATGAATTAAAATGATTAAAACTAACAAAAACTAAGATCTAAAGCAAAAAACTGAGATCTAAGAATTCGAAGCCAGCGGAGTCGCAAAAAACTGTTGGCTTGGTTTTGCAACCAAGCTTTATGTAATGGGCACCTATCAACAATGTGATAGCAGTTTCAATATTGAAAGAAAAAACAATTATAAATTAACTCTAAATCTAAACTAGCATGTGCATATAACAAATAATTTTTTTAAAAAACGATTCAAGAACAAGAAATAAAAGAATAAGTATTTGGTATTAAGATACTTCAAATGGTGAGGATTTGTATTGAGCAACTCCCAAGGTGAGTAGCTCCCAGCTCCAAAGGTCTCTTCTCCAAGATGCTGAAAATGGCCAAAAGTCTCATGAGAGATTTTGACAGCGTGAGGATAGGATGATGGATGGATGGAAAGTGAGGAGCCCCTACCACCTTTTTATAGTTTTTGAGGAAACCAATGGTATTGACCAACATGGTTTAGGTACCTTTTCCCTCCTTTTTCCTTTTTTGAATATTTTGAATATTTTTATTCCCTTTTTAAATATTTTTGGGAATTCTGGACCCTTTTTGAGGGTTTTTTATGTTTTTTGAGGAAAAATATTCATTTTGAGGGGAAAAAGGGGTGTATTATGGTCTTTTGGTGACCTTTTGATGGCTTTAGAGGCTCAAATGGTGGAAAAGTGGACAAATGGGTCATGTGAATAAGGAAATGAGCTAGTGAGCACTTTTTGGGTGTTAATAGCTGTCCATAGTCTTCCTACCCTCAACATAGCGTCTGTTCAGTAGATATGAGGCTTGGAAACAAGGACTTTAAGAAGAGCGCAATGAATTTGGTAATGATCTTATAGATGACATTACAGAGAGCTATCGGTCTGAAGTTTTTTAGGTCCTCGACTCTATATTCCTTAGCGATGAGCAAAAGAAAGGTAGCATTTAAAGAAAAAAGAACCTCTCGAGACCTCCTAGAATCCTCCAGGAGTTTCCACACCTCTTCCCAAACAAAGGACAAACAATGGTGGAATAAATATGTTGTAAAACCATCAGTGCCTATTGATTTCCCTAACGCCATCTACTTCATTGCGTGATCCACTTATTCTTTAGTGATGGGTTGCATGAGAATCGTATTTTGTTCCTTTATGACCATACAAGGGATGTGCTGAGTGATATTTCAGATGGGTTCCTCATGGTTCCCATTCACTCTATCAAGAGTCCCTTGTAGAAGTTGACAAGTTCCTTCTCAATATCTCTCCTGGTAGTAACCACCTCTCCTTGCGAGGTTTTCAATTTGTTGATACGATTAACATGTCTGCACTAAACAGTTGATTGGTTAAATAAATTTGTATTGCATTCTCCTTCTTTTAGCCAATGTACACGTGATTTCTGGCGCCAAAGACTTCTTCATGGGAATTGTGTTTTGCAATTTGTTGTGCTACAGATTGTTCCTTCTCGATAATATCTTCTGTGCATCCTAGAGAAATAAGATCCCATCGAGTTTTTTTCATCTACAAGTCCAAATCTCTTTGAGCTTGGAAGATATTTCCAAAGCTAGTTTTGTTCTAGTGTTTAAGTTTTTGTTTGAAATTCTTGAGCTTCTATTGAAATCGATACATAAGAGAGCCCCTTTGGATAAAGGAATCTTCCCACCAAGTACTATAATTTTCTTGAAACTCTTTATTGGTTAGTAAAAAATTTTCAAAACAAAAGGGTTTGAAAAGGGTTGAACCACTGATATCCATTGAGATATTAATTGGCCAATAATATAATCGAGAAAGGGGGATGATACAGGATTTTAGGGCTATCCCAACCATGAAAAGAGAATCAATTACAAGGAAACGGTCTAGGCGAAAAGAAACATGTTGTGATCCAAATCGCCTATTGTTCCTAGTAGAAGTTCCATTGATCGCATTCAAATCTATAAGTTTTAGCGCCTCAATAGTGTTGCTGAAGGCTTCACTGTCCCTTTCTAGCCTTCTAATGCCTCCTTGTTTTTCATTGAGAGAACTAATCATGTTAAAATATCCTCCAAGGATCCATAATTGATCCCATATGATCTCCTTAATGTGTTGAGTACTCTGGAGGAAGATGAGATTCTCTTGAAGGATTTGGGGCCCATAGACATTGGTTAGTACTCCACAAAGATCAGATTCCAAAAGTTTAAAACTGATAGAAATCATCTAGGGGGTGGAGAAGGAGGTCATGATATCCACGGATCTTGGGTTCCAAAGAATTGATAACCCACCTGCATTTCCCCTTGCGGCGATTGCTATGATGTTCCCATTCCTCCACCACCCGGGAACAATGTGTTTGGCCTCTTCTCTCGAGCATTTTGTTTCTTGAAGGAGAAGAATGTATGGGTGTTCCTCCATAATCATTTTTCGAAAGAACTGTTGCTTGTTCCCACCGTTTATTCCTCTAATATTCCAAGATTATATCTTTATTGGATTAGATTTTGGGGTTGATAGGGGTGAAGGTGCATGTGAGAGCCTCCATCTGACCAGAGTTTACCATTATGTGTCCAAATTCCTCAATTAATTGTTTTGTGGGATTCCTCCCCTTCTTCTTGTCATTCTTTGGGTTCTTCTTTATGGGTTTTTTAGGGCCTTGGGAAATACCCAGATTTAATTTTGGTCTAGCTGCTTCTCCTTCTCCAGAGTTGAGAAAAACCTTATGGAATTTTGTTAGTTGTTCCATTGGAACAACATGGTACTCCCTTTTGCGACAAGCCTCTATGATGCTCTCTAGATTCAATCCTGTCAAGTCATTGTCGTCATACTCAGATTCCAAATCTGCTCCATCCTCCATTGTTGCATCTTCCTTTGATTAGGGATGGGGTCCTTTTTTAGGCTCTTCCGTGACCTCTTCCAATACTCGTTCAAGTTGCATGTTCTAGCTGGAACTGTGTTTTTCCCCTTCGTTGGCTTGTGCTTCTTGTTGTTTTGCTTCCACCTCCTTTTTCTCCAGATCTGCTTTAGGGTCTGTCGGGATATTTTCAAACCGATTTCTAGAAGAATTTTTTTTCCCTGGATTGCCTCCCATTTTCTTGTGTGTTGTTTTTCTTCTGCCTTGTACCAAGGTGAAGCTCTCCTTGTCACGATTCAAGTCCTGGTCTATGGCCTTTGGTAATTGATTTAGAGGATAGTCTCTGAATAGATGCCCATGAACATGGCATTTTTTGCATCTAAACGGGATGTGCTCGTATTCTATGGTTTGGATCCAGTCCTCATCATGCCTCGAGAGATAAATTTCTCCAGGTAGAGCCTACGAAATATTGAGATAGACACAAATTCTAGCATTTGAAGTGTATCACCCTATTTTGGTTGCCTCAGATATTTTGACAAACCTACCTATTGCATTCTCGATCCCTTCTAGTGTTTCTGACAACCAAAACTACAGTGGAAGAGCGTATAGGAATATCCAAACCGGAGCACAGGTGAAATCCTCTTTATTTCGGTTGAATTTCTCTGTCCAATCTCTCAAGAATAGGCCTGAAAAATTATAGAAGTAGGGGCCTTTTTCAAAGATTCGGTCCTGATCCTCCAGGTTATGGAAATTTGCTATGAAGAACCCTTTGGAGACAAGATGAAGAATGAAGTGGTCCTTTGGCTTCCACCACATGTTTATACAAAGGATTAAGTATTTCTCTGAACGCTAAACCCCTAATTTTTTTTATTAGTGCATGATCTCTCATGTACTGTGTATATCCCTCGAAATGCTTTGAGAGAACCTCATATTTTGGTATTTTCGATTCATGGGGGATACATTTCCCTTGCTACCAATTCGAGCCACCTTTGGATGCAAGGTGGATGCACCTTTTCATCTGATTTTCCTTTCTCTTTGTCCATACCCGGATCGATCGCACTAGACGAGCATCCGTTTCCATTCATCCGCCATTGGTTCTTGGTACCGGTGGATTAAGTTGCAGAATGATTCCCAACTGCATCGCTGTAAGAGTGGGAAGAGAACTAGTCGTATCCCCCCTTAGCCTCCATGGGAGGATGTGGCCCTAGCTGCAAACTTGAAGTAGAAAACCTAGCTATCAAACCCTCGATGTTTCCTCAGGTCGAAATCTCTTTCCTCTACCTCGCTCCTTCAAGGATGTTAAGGTTTTGTGTTTAAGTTTATGTCCCCCTTAGGGGTGATCTCAATGGTTATTTATACATGAGGTCTATGGCATATCCTATTGCTAGCTACTAAATATGTAAAAGTGGGACACTTTAAGTTATCATTGGAGCACTTACCAATGGTGGCTAAAGGGTGGCCCTGAGTTTTGGAGAGGCCTTTGTTGACAATTTCTATGAGTGCATCCTTGGATTTTTGGTGACTATATCTACTAATAGTTCTATTAATTGGGCAACCCTTCTCTTGAATTCATTTTGTGTCCATGTTTCCTTTTGGGTAGTAGCAATGTTAATGACCTTCATTAGGGATCCCATGTTGGTTTTCTAAGTTGTTGCAGGTGCTTGTTCAATAACATGGTTGGATGATTTCCCTAGTTCCAAGTATTTTTTCTTCCTCTGGACTTGAACATGAGGCAACAATGGGGATTTTTCCAAGAGAATGAGAACCTTATCAAATTCTTCATCGCCCTCTTGTAGTTTCGTTTTTGGAAATAGAAAGACCTCTTGAGTCTGTTGTGGGGACGTTCACCCTTGGCTAGTTGTAGACTTCTTCTTGGATATCCTTGGCTATAATAATGTACGGTAGAGGGATAACCTCTATTGTTACAACTCCTTCCATGATGGATCATATGTAGTTTTGTCCCTTGTGGATTCAAAGCACAACCACTTGAGGTAGTGGTTGATCAACTTGGTGGGGAACCAAGGTTGCTTCTTTGCTTGGAGGGTTCACTCTGTGAACCTATGAAATATCACATGTAATCGTAGGATATTTAATAATACCCCTAATTCACTTAATATTAAGGAATGACTTCAAAAATAATACTGTTGAACCCCCCTCCCAACACACATTTCCAATTAAAAAAAACCCTATTTTCACTAGATATCCTAGGTATCCATTTTTTCCATTAAATTTTTAATACCCCTTTTTATTTTTACCCTCAATATGGTGACATGGCACAATTCTTATAACCCCTATAAACCTTGACAGGGTGAAATATGAAATCTTAGTGAAAGAAAATATTTCAAGATAGGGAGAAACCTCTTGAACATAGGTTAACTTCATACATATCCATTCCAAGCAACTTCACACCATATTCACTCACAATTCATACTTTTTCAAACACCACTGTTACCTCCAAACACAATTGGATTCACACCACCTTCAAACATAGGTTATACTTATTCAAACACTAATCTAAATTCACACATTCACACCAAATTTAGACATAGAGTACCAATTCAAACCCCACAATACCCTATTCAATCACCTAGATACATAATTATAACCCCCCTAATATCTACATGTTTTAATATATTATAAATAACCCTTGACCCTTATATCGTAGGAAAATATTTCTTGCATTTGTTAGAGTATTAAATCACCCAATATGAACTCACGTGCTATAATATTTCCTACCCAATGAACCCCATGTGCTTCTTTGTGGCCTCAACCAAACAAAGAGATCTCAACTTGGTTTGCTAGGTATAATTATCAATGTCCCTGCTAATGTGGGTTGTGTTCAACATGCATTACCATGGTATTCCAATAATTCCATGAAGATTATAGTACCATTGAAAAGAAAATTTGTATAACAAAATGTCTACTTATTAGGGAACATCAAACCAATGGCTGTGATGATTTCCCTTTATGAATTGTCCAAGATAGTTTTATATAGACACAAATACATTTCCATTGATCAAAATTTGGAGATTGTCTTCCAAAACAATTCTAAACATGAAGATAACATTGCATTTGCTCCTGAACTTTATGATCTTTTTGTAGATGGTAGTGGCCCATACCTCATAACTAAAATGGTTGTCTATGCTTTCCACCACTCCCTATTGATATATGAATTGGAGGATAAATTTATAGTAATTGCACCTTCTGACAGATTTAGGCTACTTGGGATATTTAAGAATCACTTCTACGAGGAAATGATTTTCCAACATCATTATTTAGTTGTAGAAAATCTAATAAAATTGTTCAACGCTTCTAATACCAGAAGATAAGCTAATGGGAGTTCTTGCACAAAAGGATGAATTTTCCACCCATATTACTAACATATTGTTCAAAGCAATGTGAACCATTATACACCAAGTAGAATTCTAGTTGTGCACGGGTATGTATACGCAAATGTGAATTGAAAGCATAAAAGTATGTGCCAAATATGTTAAAAAAAAACACAATTTGAACAAATTATTACAATCCCCCATTGAAGAATGGTATCTTAAAAGAATATGTATACACTCGACTATGTTTAAAAAATTAGATTTAAACTAATATTTACAATGATAAGATAATTAGGCCCTTTAGCCCAATGGGTTATCTCAAGTGGTTGAGTGCTGTGAAAAGCGAGCAGAAGGTCTCAGGGTCAAATCCCTGTGTGTCTATGCATATAAAGGACCTCACTTGATGCCCCCTCGAGGTTAGGTTGTCTAATCACTACAACCAAACGGATTACCTTGGGCACCATCCTCGAAATGAGGGGTAGTGCTTGAGGGTTTCCCATGATGTGTTACATTGAAAGAAAAAAAGATAATTAAGCCCTCCAACTTCTTTGTTACATTCACAAGTGTTTATCACCTCTTGCAACCATTGTGCAGTGCATTGCAATAACTGTACTTGAAGCATGTGGTTAAACCTTGTGAAAGCATCCATCAAGACAATATTAATTATTTTATCATAAAACATCCAGTAACTTGTACTTGGTAATATGGACACAAGTTCAATGCCTTTCTAAAATTATTAATAACAATAACCAACTTTTCAGAGAGGTTTTTGATTACTTCTTTTTTACAAAATTCCAAAGTAGGGTTAATGAACACAAGCATCAATTTTTATGGATTCATAATGTACCCATGTATTGGCACACCTCAGATGATGCAATTGACCAGTTCATTGATACATGCTTGCCTTATGATTCAAAATTGCTTTATGAAGAATTTAAAGGAAGTGCAAATCCATCAACAAACATGGATTTGTAAAAGATACAAGCATTCAACTTCTAGCGTTAGTTTCCCATTGTCTCCAATGGACAAAACTATGGTTCTCTAGCCTATATATTGTGATCAAGAAGAAGCCAAAATGAAATCAAGGAACCTCTTTCCACTCTTTTAAGAAAAAACATTATGACAAAAGTGTATCTTTTGATACATTTTTACTATAAATTGTAATGTCCATGGAAGATTACCATGTCTTACTTTGTGCCCCTATTTCCCACCTTATCATTTTATTGAAGAAACATCCATTAAACACCTTGATCAATTCTTTTGTGAGTGTGCTCCATCTATGGCTTGCACACAATTATCCATAATTTATCCTTGATTCCTATGCCATATCATCATATTGAAGTTCATATATGGCAAAGTTAGAACACACAATAGCAAAGTCCTTGAAAAAAATACGTGAGCATAGTGAAAAGAGAAAATATGACACTATTCAAGTCATATGTAATCTAGGGAATGCATTGTTGGAACTACAACAAATGTATAATCAACAAGTAGTTCACATTGTCCTTCCATTTCCATTACATTATAGCTCATGAAAAATAGCATTTATCAACACATCACCACCATCTAAAAGAACATGTATTCTAAAGAGACCTCATTTATTAGCACAAGAGCCTAATGGTTTTGAGACATTATGTGTTCCTTTGTTATTTATAAATACCCTCTAAGACATATGACATTTATTGACATTTTCCTATTGCAATTTGTTGCATTCTACACATGGAATTCTGAGAAAGTCAAAAAGGAAAAAACACACACACACGATCAAATATGTTAGGTACTATCAACATATTGGCTTGAGAATTTATATAGGAAGAAAATTAGGTTGTTTATTCCTTATTAGAATCCAAGGAAAACTTGAAAGGGAACCATCAAATATGGTACAAGGCTTTCTTGCCTCACAAATTAGATGTTGAAAAGTAACAAACATGTTTCATGCTACACATGGGAATCTAAGAACGTCAAAATATGGAAGAAATCACCTATAGGAAAATATGTTAGGTACTATCAACATATCGACATGAGAATTTCTATAGGGGGGAATTGATGTTGTTTGTTTCTTATCAAGAAATTGAGGAAAAATTGAAAGGGAGACATCAAATGTGGTACAAGGTTTTTTTTCCCTCATAAATTAGATGTTGAAAGGTTGAGTCCATATTCACCATTAGAACAAAACTTGCACAGGAAGATACTAACAATTCTACTTCTGCTATTGAAACAAGCCATCTTTAATATTTGACAATAAATTTGGCATACAACATAGTACTACAAGTTATGGACACAATAAATATGACATTCAAGTTGATATCCATCATTTTATAAGTGTCCTACCACTTGAACCAAAGGCACAAACAAGGTTCCAAGCAAGCAAGCAACCATTGTTTCTAAGCACATATTTCTACTTTAACAGGAGAAAACAACTCAATGAAGAACAACAATTGATAACGAAAGACATTTTGATGAAGAAAAAACACTTTTCTAGAATACCAATACAGTTTTTCCTAAGTAGAGATGTAGGAACATGGATCTACAACAAACGTCAGTGTGGAGCTACAACAAACAACTTTCTAGTGATACTTTGAAAATAAAAGGAGTTGTACTTGATTATATTAGCAAGATACATGTTAGAAAAATAGGATCCCCGAGCAATAACAATAAACAAGATGCAAATATAAATCACATAAACACAATACAAGAGAGACACCAATATACGTGGTTCACCCAATCTAGGCTACGTCCACGGAGAAATTGCCAGTCCTTTTATTATACCATCCAACAAAATGAGGTATACAACCTGCAACACATCCACTGCAACTTCCTCTTCACTCTCTCTCAACCTCTCTTACATAATCATAGAGATCTTTACAATGCTACAATACATTACACAACCATATTACAATGTATTCCTTGTAAAGGGGAATTACCATGGGAAAATACCACGGTCTACCCAATACTATGGGCCCATAAACTGTTGGCCAACAAACAACCCAAAAAATTACTTTCGGGGGCTTCGCCCCTGAACCCCCGCTAGGATCCAGCTGGCCTCAGACCCCTGTTGGGGGGCGATGGCCCCCCACACCCCCTGTTGGGATGAATGTACAGTCCACTTGCACAACATGTAAAACTGGGGTACAAACACAACTGAAACAACAACATCTCCGAATCAGGAAGATCAGGCTCCACAACCAACAATCTCCCACTTGGAGACTGA
Organism: Larix kaempferi; assembly: GCA_027924585.1. NCBI lineage: Eukaryota > Viridiplantae > Streptophyta > Pinopsida > Pinales > Pinaceae > Larix > Larix kaempferi. The sequence goes on along the minus strand of BSBM01000458.1, from coordinate 21,169,308 downwards.
TCACAACAATTCCACCATTGTTGCTCTTGCTAGACTATGCTCTAAAACTTGGACCTAGAAAATTTCTCATCTTCACCTTCATGCTTGAAGGCCAACTGAAACCGAGCAGGAAATCAGTTTCTCTCTGGTTACTACCTTTGTCAACATGTCTACATGATTCTAGCTAGTATGTATCTTTTCCAACTTCAATAGTTCATCTTCCATAAAAGACCGTCTGAAACGATACTTGAGCTGTATATGTTTAGTCTTAGAATGGAAGGCTGAGTTCTTTGCAAGATGAATGGCAATCTGGCTGTCACTGTACAACCTGCTATTCTCATGCTTCTTGCCCAATTCCTCCATGAACCTCTGTAACCAAATCATCTCTTTACTAGCCTCTGTAGTAGCAACATACTATGATTCCGTTGTTCAAAGTGCAACAACCTTTTGTATTTTCGAAATCCAACTTATTGTTATTCCACCTACTGGAAAAACATACCCTGTGGTGCTTCTCCTACTATCTTTATCACCTGCCATATCTACATCAACATATCCCTGTAGAACAATGTCTGAACCTCCAAAACATAATGCATGAGTACTAGTACCTCTCAAATACATGAGAATCCACTGTACTGCCTTCCAATGTTCTTTACCTGGATTGTTCATATACCTGCTCACAACTCCCACTACATGTGTAATATTTGGTCTTGTGCACACCATGGCATACATCAAGCTGCCAACTGCTGATGAATAGAGAACCCTGGACATGTAATCTATCTCTTCCTATGCCTTGGGACATATCTCCTTAATTAGTTTGAAATGGCTAGCTAAAGGTGTACTGACTGGTTTTGCATTCTGCATTCTAAACCTCTCCAACACCTTTTGTATATACTCACCCTGAGACAATGTCAATTTGCGATTTTTCATGTCTCTTGTTATTCTCATACCAAGGATTTGCTTTGCAGCACCCAAATCCTTCATCGCAAATGAATTAGCTAACTTCTCTTTGATCACATTTATATCTTGCATGTTAGACTCTGCAACAAGCATGTTATCCACATACAATAACAAGATAATATATCTCCCATTATCTAGCCTCTTGAAATAAACACAGTGGTCAGAATGACATCTACTATAACCCTGTTTTGCCACAAACCTGTCAAATTTCAAATACCACTGCCTTGGAGCTTGCTTCAGGACATACAAGCTCTTTTTCAACTTGCATACCAAATTCTCCTTCAATTTGACCTCATACCCCTGTGGCTGCTGCATATAAATATCTTCCTCCAAATCCCCATGGAGAAAGACTGTTTTAACATCTAACTGTTCAAGATGAAAATATTCTTCTGCCACTAGCCTTAAAATAGTTCTAATTGAAGTCATTTTAACAACAACATAAAATATTTCATTAAAATCTATACCTTTCTTTTGTGCAAACCCCTTTACAACAAGTATGGCCTTGTACTGCTTCTTGCCTCCATCTTATTCCTTCAACCTATAAACCCATTTATTTTGCAATGCTCTTTTACCTACATGCAACTGAACCAAAGCCCAAGTCTAGTTTCTTACCAATGAGTCCATCTCCTCATTCATGCCTTGCTCCCACTTCTTTCTAGTTTCCAATTGGATTGCTTCTTCATAAAATTTTGGTTCACTAGAGTCAGTCATCAATAAATAATACATGTCACGTCCCTGGTGCCCTTCAGAGGTGATGGGAGACAACCCGATACATTTTTTTTCCACAATTCTCTTTTTTTTAACACACAGCCGCAATGGCCTCCAATCTGCAATCCACCATGCCACAATCCCCAGTCGGGAAGTCAGATTGCAAAATCTACCTCTCCGACAAAATCGTGCCCCGACTTCCACAATCCGCAATGCGGAAGTCGGAAGTCGGAAGTCAATTCAGGACCTTGGAATTACTCGTCCGACTCCTGCAATTCCGCAATCCGCATGCGGAACTCGGAAGTCAGAATCCTCCAATCACCGTCATGGAGAGTTTACTCCTCTGCAATTCCATAATCCGCAACCCACGTTGCGAATGTTGGAAATCGGAAATCACATATTGTATTCTACTGAAAAACCATCTTCCAACCTCCGCAATCCACAATTCGCCTTGAGGATGCAAAAATTCAAAAATCCAACACGCCAATCCCCGTGGAAATCACCTTCTGATTCCCGCAATCCGCAATCCACCTTGCACATGCAGAAAGTCGGAATTCCAATGCGCCAATCCCCGTGGAAATCACCTTCCGATTCCCGCAATCCGCAATCCGCCTCGAGGATGCAGAAAGTTGGAATTCCAACGCGCCAATCCCTGTGGAAATCACCTTCCGATTCCCACAATCCGCAATCCTCCTTGTGAATTCAGAAATTCAGAAGGCTAACCACGCCATTCCAAAGGTCGTTCCCCGACCTTCGCAATCCACAATCCACATTGCAGATGTGGAAAGGTTGGAACCACAGACCCTTGCCCCTGCAAACTTCCCAAGCTTATAAATTCTTCATCCTTGGGCCAAATTGGACAAGGCCAGTACCATTGGAAAGCTCTTGGAGAGTTCTATCCATTGGTGTGATCCCCTACCACAGCTGAGTACTCTAACTTGCCCAAATTTCCAACTAAAACATAGCTCAAACTCTCTCAAATGCCCCTTTTGTTGATGTATATGTAACTTTGGAATGTATTTCTTATATATATTTATTGTACTCCTATAGAGATGTGTTATACCTCTATACGGAAGTGTCATCATTTGTATTGACAAGTGTCGCAAGTGGTTTAACTTGCCGATGGGTTATTAGACTACCTGATGTGGGTGTCGGCCTGGATTTAATCTAACTGGGGTTATTAGGCTGAGTTAGACAAGTCGGCCCCATACGTATTTTAGGCATGTCGGACAAGTATAAATAGAGATCGGGAAATCTCTATTTAGATCATCTCATTACTCATTCATCCTTCACTCGGAAAGTGGCGCACATGTGAGGAGGAGGATCAGCACATAGAAGAAGTCTATCTCTTGTACTTGGGTTGTACTTTGGTTGTACTATTGCTCTATCTATCTCTGAGGAAGTTGTGGGGTTTTTCACCTTAGGGTTTTCCCCACGGAAACTCTGTGTGTCTATTATCTCTTATGCTTTTGCTTCTTGTGATGATTGATATGCTTGATATGATTGATATGCATTGATATACTGTACATGTTATTCTCTCAGTAAAGATCCTATAGCATTTTGAATTAATGATTAAAATCTAACATGGTATCAGAGCTAACCTGAGAAGAAGACACTGTGCATTTACGAAAACCAAAGTTTCTTGTTTATTGGGTTTCTCTCCACAGATTTTGGAAAAGCAGTATAGTAGATTGACTCTACTCATCAAGGAGAATCTATCTGTCCAATTAGAATTCAATTATGAGTTGTTTCAGTTTTGGCCCTAAAATTTAGGGTTTCCATAAAAATAGGAATTTCTGAAATCTGTAGACATAGTTGGAAGCTCCTTGGAAAAATCAAAGTTTAGAGCTTTGGATCGAGATTTTTGGCTTGGTAGATCTCCGGGAAACTCAAACCCTAATTCAGGGTTCTCCTTAGTGAATGCGGGAAGACTAAAAGACACTTCTAAAGGGTGAAAATTTGCAGATCTGAATTTATGAATATACCAGGCTGATCAGTTCATTAAGGCGCATCTTTCTATCCTTTCAGAAAGTTGAAATTCAAAGTTTGAAATTTTAGGGTTTTTCTAAAAAACCCTAATCCGGCACCAGATCCAGTTTTCAGCAAATCAAGTGGTAAGACCTAAATCTTTTCTATTTCCATTTGAAGTACTCTTTAATATGTCTCACCACACCAAGCTTGAGGATAAGCTTGAAGGGTATGATAACTTCCGAGCATGGAAGTATATGATTGGGTTAATCCTTGAAGATAATGAGTTGGATACTTATATAAGTGAAGAGGTCCCTGTCCCAGAGGGAGAAGAGGCTAAGGCTCTTCACAAGAGGAATTTGGTTAAGGAAAAGAGGATCGTTGCTGATTCTATTAAAGATCATCTCATCCCCCATGTGTCATCCCTAAAGACACCAAAAGAGATGTTTGATTCCTTGACCAAACTATTTGAAGGCAAGAACATAAATCGGAAGATGACCTTGAGGAATCAATTGAAGAATATCAAGATCCAGAATGCAGAGACTATGTAGTCATATTTCTCAAGGGTCTCACAGATAAAAGAACAACTTGAAGCTGTGGGTGAAGATATAGAAAATGGAGAAGTGGTGATGACCACTCTTAATGGCCTTCCTAGGTCATGGGATTCCTTCATCCAAGGGATTTGTGTTAGGAAGAAACTTATCTCTTTCAGTAGACTATGGGAAGAATGCTCACAGGAAGAAGCTCGAATTGTAGCTAGAGAAGAGAAGATGGGGAGTGAAGACCAAGCACTCACAACTCACTCCAAAAGACATGGTGACAAGAAAGCTCACCATCATGGCAGGAAAGAAAAACATCACCATCAGAATCAAAGAGGTAGTCCCAGACATCGAAGGAACATGTCTTATGTCCGTTGCTTTACATGTGATGAAAATGGACACTATGCCAGAGATTTTCCTAGAAATAAGAAAGAGTATCCTCATAAGAAGAAGAACCTCAAAAGAAGACATCATGCTCATGCTGCAGAGGATGATGAACCTCCCAGAAAGAGGGCTAGAGAAGATAGTGAAGATTCTTCAAGTGATGAAGAATATGTTTTGATTTATGCTCTCACTAGAACCATTACTCATGGAAGTAATGATTGGCTAATAGATAGTGGGGCTTCCAAACATATGACAGGATTTAAAGAATCCTTTGTGAATCTATCTGAACATGATTCACCCCACAAGGTGAAACTTGGGGATGACTACTAGTATCCCATAAAAGGGAGTGGTGAAGCCTCCTATAAACTAGACTCTGGAAATTCTATGAAGGTGAAAGATGTACTCTATGTTCCAGGTCTCAAGAAGAATCTACTCTCCATATCTGCATTGGATGCAAAAGGAATGAGGGTTGCATTTATAGATGGCCAAGTCCTAATGTGGCCAAAGGGTAAGACTATAGATGATGCAGTTGTGATTGGAGAGAAAGAGGGAGGATTATACAAATTGAAGGGCCATCCAGAACAAGCCATGGTCCATGAATCAGTAGAGCCAAGTGAACTTTGGCACAGAAGGCTTGCACACATGCATTACAGGGCATTACCAATTGCAAGCAAAGTGGTAGAAGGTCTTCTTGAAATCCAGACAAAGCATGAAGGCATTTGCAAAGGTTGTGCAAAGGGAAAGAATACAAAGAAGACATTTCCAAGCAGTGAAAGCAAGGCAAAAAGAATCTTGGAGATTATCCACTCTGGCGTATGCGGTCCTATGTCATCCAGTTCTCTGAGTGGGCATGTATACTATGTCTCTTTTATTGATGATTTCTCTAGGAAGACTTGAGTCTACTTCTTGAAGAACAAAGATGAAGTGTTTAACAGTTTCAAGGAATTCAAATCCTTGATAGAAAACCAAACTGACATGAAGATCAACATCTTCAGATCTGACAATGGCGGAGAATTTAATTCAAGAGACTTCAAGAAGTTATGCAGTGATTCAGGGATTAAGAGGGAGTTGACTACTCCTTACAATCCACAACAGAATGGGGTTGCCAAGAGGAAGAATAGAACAATCATGGAAGCAGCAAGGGAAATGCTTCATGACCAAGACTTACCTATGCACTTATGGGCTGAAGCAGCAAGGACAACTGTATATGTGCAGAACAGAACACCCCATAAGATACTTGACAACAAAACACCAGAAGAAGTGTTTACTGGTAAGAAACCAGAAGTGAGCCATCTCAGAATATTTGGTTGTCCAGTATACACTCACATCCCAAAAGAGAAAAGGTCAAAGTTGGATCCTTCAGGAGAGAAGGGTATATTCGTGGGTTACAGTGAAAGTTCGAAAGCCTATAGAATCTACTTTCCTGGATTCAAGAAGATCGACATTAGCAGAGATGTAACATTTGATGAAAGTTCAGCTTACCACAAATAGAGAAAGACACCTGTTGAAGACAATGAAGAACCCAGAATATCCAGAACACAAGACACCACTATGAATGAAGCAGTTCCTGAAGAAGATCGAGAAATGGAAGATCCACAAGAACCTGTGGATCCACCTCATGAGAAAAATCCTCACAAGAAGAAACCAACATGGGCTAGAGAGCTCATCCAAGATGCAAAAAGATTTTGCATTCCAAAAGAACACAGAGAAAGAAAAAGGACAAGGTCACATACTAGTTATGTTGCTTTGCTCTGTGACATTATGGATAAAGAACCTTCCAGTTATGAAGAAGCTGCAGAAAAGAAAGAATGGAAGGATGCTATGATCGAAGAATACCAGTCAATTATGAAGAATGATGTTTGGGATGTGGTCCCAAGACCAGATGGGAAGTCCTTGGTGACTTCCAAATGGATCTATAAGATCAAGCATGCTGTAGATGGTAGCATCGAGAAATACAAAGCTAGGTTTGTAGCTCGTGGCTTATCCCAAAAAGAAGGAATTGATTATGAAGAGACTTTTGCTCCTGTGGCCAGGTACACTTCCATTAGATCAGTACTTGCTCTAGCTGCAGTGATGAAATGGAAGGTACACCAGATGGATGTCAAGACAACTTTCTTGAATGGTGTAGTTGAAGAGGAAGTATATGTGGAGCAACCATTCGGGTTTGAGACACATGACAGAGGAACACATGTGTGCAAATTGAAGAAAGCCCTGTATGGTTTGAAACAGGCACCCAGGACCTGGTATAGAAGGATAGATGGCTTCCTATCCAGTTTGGGCTTTACCAAGAGTAAAGCGGATTCCAACCTTTACTACAAAGTTGAGGAGGGCAATCCAATGATACTACTATTGTATATGGATGACCTGTTTATGACAGGTGAGGATAGACTGATTGCCGACACGAAGAGGAAGCTAGCTGCCGAGTTCGAGATGAAGGACTTGGGTATGATGCACTACTTTCTTGGTATGGAGGTGTGGCAGAGTGCAGATGGAATCTTCCTTGGACAAGGGAAGTATGCAGTAGAGATCCTGAAGAGGTTCGGGATGATGGACTGCAAGGCCATGGCCACACCTATGGCATCGAACCTGAAGCTTTTGTGTGATGCTTCATCTGAACCGGTTGATGCTACGATATATCGTCAGATGATTGGGTCCTTGATGTACTTGACGAATACGAGGCCAGACATTTGCTTTGCAGTGAACACCTTGAGCCAGTATCTGACAGATCCTAGACATGTTCACCTGATAGATACAAAGCATGTTTTGAGGTACCTGAAGGGTACAGTGGATTATGGGCTCAAGTATGAGGTGAATCAAAAGTTTAACCTGGAGGGTTATGTTGATTCGGATTGGGCAGGCAATGCCATTGATCGGAAGAGCACTTTGGGGTGTTTCTTCAGTATGGGATTAGGTGTGATCTCTTGGTTTAGCAAGAATCAGTCCTGTGTGGCACTGAGTATAGCTGAAGCAGAGTATGTCGCAGCTTGTTCAGCTAGTTGTGAGGAAGTATGGCTTAGGAAGCTACTATCTAATTTGTTTGATCTCTAGTTGAGTGCTACTTGTATATATTGTGACAACCAGAGCTGTGTGAAGTTGTCAGAGAACCCAGTGTTCCATGACAAGTTGAAGCACATTGAGATCTGAAGACATTGATGTGACAGTTTGGTAGATAGGTTTTGCAGATGCATATGATCAGTCCTGAGATGCTCTTGCAGGTTTTGCAGTGGTAGTGTAATCAGTCCTGAGAGATATTGCAAGTTTTGCAGAGGCAGTGTAATCAGTCCTGAGGTGTACCTACTTGTTGGCTTGCTTGCAGAGATGATGATGATCAGGATGATCATGTGATGATATACATCAGGTAGATGTATGGTGAGTATCAGGTTGAGACTCTGTGGTCGTGGATAGGTTGTGCAGTGGCAGGTAAAAGATCTTGGGAGATTCGATAGGTTGAGCTGTGTGCTCGTAAAAGGCCTGGGATGCTCTTACGAGGTTTTCCAGATGCACGTGATGAGTCCTGAGGATTACACAATATGACCAGTGATGATGAAGACCTACAAGTGGTGGGCCTACATATAGTATGAAAAAGGATTGGCTCTGTAGAACTTCCTATGACGAGTAGATTCAGAGATTGGACGAGATAGCTGTAGCTGTGACGATGACGATGATTCGATGATGATGATCCAGAGAAGAAGACTTGTGCTAGATGATCTGTGTCGAGAAATACCTTCCTAGTTAAGAGGGAGTGTTGATGTATATGTAACTTCGGAATGTATTTCTTATATATATTTATTGTACTCCTATAGAGATGTGTTATACCTCTATACGGAAGTGTCGTCATTTGTATTGACAAGTGTCACAAGTGGTTTAACTTGCCGATGGGTTATTAGACTACCTGATGTGGGTGTCGGCCTGGATTTAATGTAACTGGGGTTATTAGGATGAGTTAGACAAGTCGGCCCCATAAGTATTTTAGGCATGTCGGACAAGTATAAATAGAGATCGAGAAATCTCTATTTAGATCATCTCATTACTCACTCATCCTTCACTCGGAAAGTGGCGCACGTGTGAGGAGGAGGATCAACACATAGAAGAAGTCTATCTCTTGTACTTGGGTTGTACTTTGGTTGTACTATTGCTCTATCTATCTCTGAGGAAGTTGTGGGGTTTTTCACCTTAGGGTTTTCCCCACAGAAACTCTGTGTGTTTATTGTCTCTTATGCTTTTGCTTCTTGTGATGATTGACATGCTTGATATGATTGATATGCATTGATATACTGTACATGTTATTCTCTCAGTAAAGATCCTATAGCATTTTGAATTAATGCTTAAAATCTAACACCTTTACTCTTCTGCAATGGACTTTTCCTACCTCCTGCCATGAATTCTTCCTTCACCTGACCCACAGAGGGGTAATGAAACACAACAGGGGATATCTAATTCCTTCCCCAAGTCCAGATGAATCCAAGCAGTCCTCCTTAAGGGTGAATGCAAAGCATACTAAACACATACTATGAAACCAAAGCTAGTCAATGCATCTACAACCTGCAAGGTTAGCAACATAATAAACTCAAGCAAAAGATGAAGCATTCAAACATGAAATCAGCCTCATACTCAGGCTTATACATAGCTCCCTATTGATCAATTCCATGTAATCATTCATTCAATAACTTGAGCATAAAAAGCATAGCATACATAGGGAAATTAACATCATTTTACACCATATAAAGCACTTATCTTGGAATGAAGCTATCCAAGCAACTAGATAAGTGAGATAAACTTTCCACCCAATCTTTGGTCTCTGTCCATCCTATACTCTTTCATTTGAGAGAACACCCCCGAGCTGGGCTGTGTATCCACTAAGGATGGATAATTAGGTTCTCTCATAGTCAAGGTTCCATCCCCATGCTAATCCAACCTACAGTTGGGTTTATCAAGCATGCAAGGGAACATGAAGGATGATGCTAATCCAGTGAGCTCAACCACAGAGCTACAGGCATCTCAAATCACTTAGCAAACATGGCACCCACAATACCTACCTCACCCAACACAAAGAAGGCCCTCTTCTTTGCTGCACAGTCCCTCAAGGTCCCTTCCCTCCAGTGCTCTTAAGGGTGGGCATAGAAAGGTCCAAACTGTTTCTTTCATGAGACTTTAGCCTTCATTGGGTTTATCAAGCCAATCCAACCACTGTCTAACCCTATTCTCTGTTATTCTAGCTGGAATATTCTCAGGGTTGCGGCCGAAGCTCTGTCCCGCAACTTATTCCTCCTATTATCTAATCAAGGTCTTCTCAAGGGTTTTGTAAGCTTCCCACGCTTTGGAATTTGTCCCCAAGGTGAGATCCATGGATATCCCCACCGATTCACTTCCTACACAGGGTTTCTATGTGCTTTTGGCTCTGCAAATTCACGCTTACACATAATCACGATTTCTGCTTCTGCTTCACGGTTGGGCTCTGCAATGCGTGATCACTTGGGTTGTTGGTCAACAATGGGATAGGGATCAGGGTGAGTGAATTCCTAGGTGTATATTGGATTAAGGGACAAGTAAAACAGAGCCATACCCTGCCATACGGATCGTAGGGTTGCTCCATACTCCATCGACTTCATGGATTGGTTTTCTCAACCACCCTCTTACAACAAAATTAAATGTCAGCATGGGGATTCAAATGGGTTCACAATTTGACATGTGGCAGCATGGGTTCCAATCCCACAACCCCCTCACCTCTCCCTAGTGGATACACATGCCCCCTTCTCATTGGTTGCCTCCTTAGCTAGTTTTCTTGGTATTTGATTGCAATAAATAATATTTACATCATTTACAATACTTCATGGATTAATAACACATGGATAATCAAAATGTCAAATACTTTCCTATGCAAATAAACCTAAGCATCCACTAGTTGGGACTTGGACTTGATCTCCACACTAGGGAAAACACACATTGCATGTACACAATATTTACATTGAAGCCAATAAACCCTAAGGGTCAAAATATGGGCATTACAATACATTAAAGGAGAGTATCGTTCAGGGGGTCTACTTGACCTGGTAGATCTTCTAATACTTGTAGGAGTTTGAGGTCCCTGCCGTTGTTCTTGATTTTTCGGCACATTTGGAACTTCATTTTCTTTGATTTCATCAAGCACTGTGTACTCTGTGTTTTCCTTTTCTTGTTTCTTTCCCCGCAATTGATCTTTATACATGACCTTTTCATTGAACACCACATCTCTACTCCTAATGATTTTTTTATTTTCATAATCCCATAAGCGATAACCAAAATCATCAATCCCGTATCCAATAAAGGTACATTTCTTGGATTTAGCCTCAAGCTTTGTTCTATTTTCTTTATCAATATGGGAAAATGCTTCACAACCAAAAGTTCTTAGAAATGAGTAGTTTACCTTTTTACCTATCCATGCCTCCTCTAGAATACCACCATCCAAAGCACTTGAAGGCCCTCTGTTTATTAAGTAAACAATAGTATCTACACCATTTGCCCAAAACTCTAAGGGTAACCTTGCAAGAAATCTCACACACCTTGCACGCTCCATGATTGTTCTGTTCATCCTTTCTGACAAACCATTTTCTTGTGTGTTTTTGGGACTGTCTTCTCTCTACGAATCCCATGGTATGAACAATAACTATCAAACTGCTTGCTACAATACTCACCTCCATTATTAGATTTGAGACACTTCAACCTTTTTCCTCTCTCATTCTCAACCAAATATTTCCACTTCTTAAAAGTAGCTAACACATCATATTTCTATCTAATGCAATAAACCCAAGTTTTTCTAGTTGCATCATCAATAAAAATAACATAATAATGAGAGCCACCAAGAGATTGTACCTAATCCAGTCCCCATACATCTGTATGCACAAGCTCTAACTTTTCGATTTTCTTCTGTTTTCCAACCCTAAGAAATCTAACTCTCTTCTGTTTTCCATAAACACAGTCTCACAGAATTCCAAACTTACTTGCTTTACATCTGGAAACAACTTCCTTGAGTGGAGAATCTGCATCCCCTTCTCAATCGTGTGGCCAAGCCTATGATGCCACAATGCTGTATCTATTCCCATGGAAGTTAAAGAGATAGAACAATCAGTATTATGAGGACATAAATACAACGTACCTATCCCGTCTCCTTTTTCTATCACCATTGATCCTTTAGTGATCTTCCACCACGTTTCTCCAAACGTAGATAAATAGCCACCATCTCCCAACTACCCTGTTGAGATTATATTTCTTTTCATAGCAAGAATATTCCTTACATATTTTAGTAGCCATTCACCATTCTTTAAATTTATCCGTACCTTACCCATTCCAACAATTTTAAATGGTTCATCATCACCCAATAAAACATGTCCAAAATCGCCTAGAACATAATCATGAAAGAATTTCCTATGGGGTGTAGCATGACATGAAGCCCCTGAATCTGCTACCCTATAATCACTAGTATTATCTAATGCAAGAATCAAAGCATCTTGTAACACATCACCTGCTACATTCACTTCATGAGTACTCTCCTGCTGTCCATATCCTTTCTTCTTCAGAGATCTACAGTGTTTCTTCAGATGTCCTTTCTTTCCACAGTTCCAACACTCTATCTTTCCCAGTCTGGACTTGGATCTGTCCTTACTGGACTTGCTGCGATTACCTGGGCTCTTTCCTCTCTCCCTTTGTCTTCCCCTGCTCTCTATGGTCAATGCATTACCTGATGTATCACCTGTGCTTTTCCTTCACATTTCCTCGCTAAGAATAATACCAACAACATCATCAAATTTCAAAGTGTTTGAACCAGATACATAGTTACTTACATCCATGACCAAGCCATTCCATCTTTCTGGCAATGAGCACAAGATTAGAAGAGCCCTAACCTCATCATCAAAGTTCACTTTTATAGAACTTAGTTGATTTGTAATCGTATTAAATTCGTTTAAATGATCAACAACATATCCACCTTCTGACATCTTCATATTAAATAAACGCTTCATTAGAAATACCTTGTTGGAGGATGGGAGTTTTTCATACAACTTACCCAATGTGCTCATCAGACCCTCCATTGTATTTTATTTTGAGATATTGAAAGCCACCGATGAAGCCAGGCACAACTGTATTGTTCCCAGTGCCTTTTTGTTAAGAACCTCCCTTTCTTCGTCCTTCATAGTCGCCGACTGTTTTGCTTTTACTCCCAATGGTAGGAATAAACCCTTTTGATACAGATAGCCCTCCATTTGCATCTTCCATAAATGGTAGTTTTGGCCGTTAAATTTCTCGACCTTAAACTTGTTAATTTTTGAGCATTAATTCAATATACTCTAGGATCTTTACTGAGAGAATAACATGTACAGTATATCAAGTATAACAATGCACATCAATCATATCAAGCATGTCAATCATAACAAGATGCAACCATAAGAGACAATAGACACACAGAGTTTCCGTGGGAAAATCCCTAAGGTGAAAAACCCCACAACTTCCTCAGAGATAGATAGAGTAATAATACAAACAAGGTACAAAAAAAGTATAACCAAAGTACAAGAGATAGTCTTCTACTAGCAGCTCCTCCTCCTCCTAAACTAGTGCGCCACTTTTCGAGTGATGTACAATTGAATAATGAGATGATCAAATAGAGAGATCCTGCTCTCTATTTATACTTGTTCGGAGTAGCCTAGTAAACATATGGGGCCGACTTGTCTAACTCAGGTTAATAACCCTAGGTTACATTAATCCAGGCCGACTCCTCATTAGGTGCTCTAATAACCCGTCGGCAAGTTAACACACTTGCGACACTTGTCAATACAAATGACGACACTTCCGTATAGAGGAATAATACATCTCTATAGGAGTACAATAATATATAGATGAAATACATTCCGAAGTTACATATACATAAACACTCCCTCTTAACTAGGAAGGTATTTCTCGACACAGATCTGCTAGTACAAGTCTTCTTCTCTGGATCATCATCATCGAATCATCGCTGCTGCTATCTCAATCAATCTCTGAATCTACTCATCATAGGAAGTTCTATAGAGCCAGTCCTTATTCATACTGGATGTAGGCCCACCACCTGTAGGTCTTCATCATCACTGGCCATACTGTGGAATCCTCAGAACTTATTACATGCGTCAACAAAACCTAGCAAGAGCATCCCAGGACTGATTACGAGCACACTGCTCAACCTATCGGATCTCCCAGGGAGCTATTACATGTAACGTCCCCATTTTGACCACCATTGCATTAAATCGTAAATGATGTAAATATTGTTATTTAATCATGGTGAGGAGCTCAAGGCCAAGGCCCCGCCATTGATTTAGCGTTTTTATGTATCGACAATTAAAAATATATGCCTATGGTTCTTGTGCTGGATGGACACAATGTAAATTAAGACATCATGTAAATACGAATTTTAATGAAATACCCACAACTAGCTATGCAATGCAACAAAGAGATGGGGGCATGATTTTTATAAGGAATAGGGAGGGAAATTATTCAAACCCTTGAGCCAATGGTGCTAACCCATGTGTCAATGAGAAAACCCATAAACCCTCAACTACCCATTTTGGCTTATGCACCCAATCATTAAATTCTTCCAAGAGTTGGTTGAGGAAGTTAATGCCTTGGGAGTGGAGAGGTATGGCAGCCAATTTCGTGTTTGGGCGAGCCATCAATCTGGAAATTCGTATTTTTGCTTCTTGGGCAAGAAAACACCCACGAAATGGTTCCCAAAGCCATCTTTCACCCATGGTCTTTTCCCTCTCACGCAGCCTGAGCTAGCTGGGACTTTCCCCATCACATTTTTCACCATTTTCCTGCATTTTTCATGCCTGGGAACTCGTTTTTGCATTGCACAATGGATGGGAGGAAGGGAGCCACGATTTTGGGGTTTATGGAGGCCGTTTTTGTCCCTTGAATGCCCATAAACGTTTTTCTGAAAACGATTTTCTCTCCCAGGGTTGTTTTCCCCTTCTCCCATTTCGTTTTGGCTGCCCACGTTTTTCTAAACTGGTAGAAACCCCATCTTTGGACATCTCACTGTAAAAAACGTTTCTTCATGCCCAACACTTATACTTTTGTTGTTATGTGCATCCCTATTTTGGTTTGAACCCGTGAGCAAGAAATTTGGAGTGGTAGTGGACAGAATTGGCTTGATAAACCTAGTGAAGGGAGTTACCTCTCAGAAATATCAAGAGGGATTTGGCTACTTTTCTATGCACACCCTGAGAGCACTAAAAAGGAAGGTATGGCTTGAGGGACTGTGTAGCAGTGAAGAGAATACTTCCTTGTGTTGGGTGTGTAGGTATTGTGGGTGCCAAGTTAGATAGATCTTGTAGAGGTATCCATGGCTTTGTGCTTGAGATCACTAGCTTAGCAATTGTTCCTTTTCCATCTCCTAGCAGCCTGATAAACCCAACTGCTGATTGGCTTGGCTGATTTTGGTGTATTTTGGCTATGTGTGAGTTTGCTGTTCCCTTCTTCCTTGTAGAAATCATGCCCAGCTCGGGGGTGGCAATTGTATCAAGAGATTGATAAGCACAACTGGCCTATGGTTGGGTGGAACGTTGCAAATGCATAGCTGGTTGCTCAGGGACTACTTTGTTTTAACATAAGTACTCTCATGTGTTAATTCTGTATTGTTTTAATTGATGAATGACATAAATATCTTGAATGTATGATGGATGTGTAATATAAAATAAATTCTGCTTTGTTTTCAAATATTTATGCATTTTCATATGTCCTTCTTCATTTTATATGAATGTTTGTTTACTAGTATGGGGATAGATGTCCGGAATTAGAGTGATGTTCTCTCCCTTGCTTGGTCTGATGGGAGGCGACGTTACAGAATGGTATCAGAGCCATAGGCTACAACATTGGGCCTCTATGGGCCAAGTATGATCATAGTTACAAGGGAAGATCCCCTTCTAAACTCCACAAATTACCATGTTGGGCCTCAACAGGCTAAAGTCGAACAGTTTGCAGAGTTTGTAGAGGAAAAAGTCACCTCCTGTTGAGCAATAATCATCACAGTAAGAAAGGAAAAATTTGAATTTTTCTAACTGTTTTTCTGAGTTTTCTGCTAAGGCTGCGGCGACGAAAGTTAAGTTAACTTTCTGCGTGCGCGGCGGCGAAAGTTAGGCTAACTTTCTGCGCGCGTGGCGGTGAAAGTTAGACTAATTTTCTACGCGCACGGCGACGAAAATTGGGCTAAATTTCTACGACGCGGTTGGAGGGTTTAGCGCTAACTTTTGCGACTCTGTCGACAATTTTAGCATTAATTTTTGCGATGCGCGGCGACGAAATTAAGGATAAGTTTTGTGATGCATGGCGGCAGAATTAACGATAAATTCTGCGATGTGGCGGCGGAAGTTACACTAATTTCTGCGGCGTGCGGCGGCGAAAGTTAGGTTAACTTTCTGTGTGCGCGGTGGCGAAAGTTAGACTAATTTTATGCACGTGCGGCGACGAGAATTGGGCTAAGTCTTGTGACTCTGTCGACAAAGATAAGCCCAAAAGCACCGCAACGGTCTGCAAAATAGTTGTTAAACTCTGCGCCGAAGGGAAGCGGTCGGTGCTCGCAGGGTTAGCGGTCGGAGATTTTAACGATAATTTTCGCGACACGATCGGCGGAGATGTTGCTAATTCTACGCCGAAAGGGAAGAGAAAATCCTAAATTTTTTCTAAGTGTTTCGAAATTCTTTTTTTTACCTAAACGCTGTGTTGACGAAGTTAAGGTTAAACTTCTGCGTGCGTGGCGGCAGAATTAACGTTAACTTTTGCGTGTGTGGCGATAGAATTAGCGTTAATATATGCGACGCATGCGGTGGCAACTTAGCAATAGGAGCCACGCCACCCGCGAAAATTTTAAGGATAAAATCTGCGACGTGCGCGGCAGCGAAAATAACCTTAACATCCGCGACAACGATGACAGATTTTAGCTTAAAATTTCGCGCCACAGGCGGCACTTTTTAAGCTAAATTTCCGTGACAATGGAGGCCATTTTAACCTTAATAATTGCGTAAAACGGGAAAAGTCTATGATTGGACAAAGTTGTCAATATGGGATTCCCCCACATACATGCAAATAATTTATAGCATTACAATGTAGCTAACAGTTGTGTTTATAAACACATTTTGCAGAATTATAGTCACATCAAAGCAGCATTTCAGATAAGTGCAGTTGGAAAGTTCTGGTCTTGGTTGGGCCAAGAATATCAACATCATGGATGATGCACATGATCCCTATGAGCCTGAGATAGATGCCATGGGGGAAAATATACATGTTGAGAATGCTGAAACATAATCCAATGGGAGAAGAAATCAAGAGACTCCTCCAGATATTGCAGCCACCATGAGGAGCCTAAGGGTGGAGTTGCAAAGTTGTAGAGAAGATAATGAAAGGATGATTAAAGCTCAGGAAGAACAAAATTAGTTAAATGCAGCCATGCTGCAGAGTTTGACAGACATCCAAAGGCAAATAAACTATGGGCATCAGACATCAAATCCAGAAGGGAGACGGAGTAGTTCAAAGATAAATCCCTGCAATAGGTCCAATATCTCAAGAAGAGTTTCTAGAGACATAACTTATACTCCATAAATCTCTTCTAGCGGATCATCTGAATCTGAAGGATCCATTGAGGGTTCAAGCTCTTCATCTCGCAAGAATAAGAGAAAGAAGCATTACAAGAACAATTCACACGGGGAATTTAAGAAGGCAAAACCTCCTACATTTGATGGAGAGGTAAAGTCTGGTCAAGAAGATAAAGCTTGGCTTATTGGGATGAGAAAGTATTTCCAATTCCAAGACTACTCTGGAAATATGAAGGCAAGGGTCACCATCTTCAACTTGAATGGACAAGCATCTTTATGGTGGGAACACATCAGGCAAGTGAAGAAGATCAATGAAAGAAAGATTGGGTGGAAGCAGTTCAAGAAATACTTCAAGCAGAAGTACCTCTCTGATAGGTACTATGATGACAAGATCAAAGAGTTCCATGAGCTGAGATTGGGACAATTGACCATGGAAGAGTATGCAAACAAGTTCTTGGAATTGCTGAGGTATGTCAAGTATATTCGAGATGATAAGGTGAAAATTCAGTGTTTTCTAAGTGGGCTACCTCAGTCATATAAAGATAGGATTGAATTTGATGAGCCCCGAACTCTAGAAGAGGCAACAAGGAAGGCCAAGTATTGCTATGATAAAAAAAAAAGCAAACCTGATTTCCATAAGGCATGGAAGGACAAGAAGAATGAGAAGTTTGACCAAAGGAAGAAAGGTTTCAAACCTCCTCATATCAGAAATCAACAAAGGCAGCCATCACAAGTTGTGACTAAGCCAACTAGGATGATGGGAGACAAGCCAAGAGATCCAAAGGAGCCAAGAGAACCACTTCAATGTTGGGGTTGTGGAGGAGACCACATGATTAGGAACTATCCACATCGTAATGGGAATGCAAATCAAGTTCACAACATCCAAGGAGCTGAAATTGTGGGTCAAGTGGCGAGGAAAATTCCTAGAATCTATGCAGCACTAGACGACCGCCAGGAAGATCATCAATCAACTGTTGTTGAAGTTGAAGGTAAGATTTCTAAGCAATTTGTTTCTATTTTGATTGATCCTGGATCTATTCACAGTTATATCACTCCTAAAATTGTTGAGATTTGTGCTTTTAAGAAGTCAAAGCATAGTAAATCATGGTTAGTTCAACTAGCTACTGGAACCAAGAGAAAGTCAGTGAAATTGTAGAGAAGTGTCCCTTAGAGATGGACGGGCTATTCACTTATGCAAATCTGAATATTTTGCCAATTGGTTCCTATGATATTCTCATTGGAATGGATTGGTTAGAAGTGCACAAAGTTAAACTTGACTGCTACAATAAAACTTTTGAATGCATGGACGAAGAAGGAAACCCAAGGGTTGTAAAAGGCATTCCAAAGGTGACTTCTGTTAGGCAGGTTTCAGCCATCCAGTTGAAGAAGTTCTGTAGGAAAGGTTGTCAATTGTATGCAGCCCATGTTTTGGAGGCAACGGAGAATGAAACTCTTAAGTTGGAGGACTATCACGTATTGCAGGAATTCAGGGATGTCTTTCTTGATGAGATTCCTGGAGTTCCTCCAAAGAGAGACATTGATTTTGCAATTGAACTTGTGCCAGGAGCAGCACCAGTGTCTAAGACACCATACAAGATGAGTACACCAGAATTTCTAGAATTGAAAATGTAATTACAAGAGTTGTTGGAAAAGATATATTAGGCCAAGTGTGTCCCCGTGGGGAGCACTTGTTCTATTTGTGAGAAAGAAAGATGGAACACTCAGGTTATGTATTGACTATAGCAGTTGAACAAGGTCACTATGAATAACAAATACCCATTGCCCCGAATTGATGACCTTTTTGATCAAATGAGAGGAGCAAAGGTATTTTCAAAGATCGACTTGAGGTCTGGTTACCATCAGGTAAGAATCAAAGAGGAAGATATTCATAAGACAACCTTTAGAACAAGGTATGGACACTATGAGTTTGTAGTGGTACCATTTGGTCTCACAAATGCACTAGCTACATTCATGTGTTTCATGAATAGTGTTTTTAGCAAGTATTTGGACAAGTTCGTTCTTGTATTTCTAGACGACATTTTCATATATTCTAAGAATGAACAAGAGCATGAAGAACATTGGAGAATGAAATTGCAATTGCTAAGGGAGCAAAAGCTGTATGCAAAGTTAAGAAAATGTGACTTTTATAAAGATAAAATTCATTATTTGGGTCACATTATCTCAAACGAAGGAATATCGGTGGACCCTGAGAAGATTAAATCCGTTATGAATTGGCCAACTCCAAGGAATGTGACAGATGTGAGATCTTTTATGGGCCTTGCTGGTTACTATAGGAGGTTTATTAAAGGATTCTCCAAGGTTGCAAACCTGATCACTTCTTTGCAAAATAAGGGGATAAATTTTGAATGGTCACCAAGATGTGAGGAAAGTTTCCAACGGTTGAAGAATCTTCTTACAAGTGCACCAATTTTGAAAATTGCAGACCCAGAAAAAGACTTTGTGGTGTGTACCGATGCATGCAACCAAGGACTTGGAGGAGTTCTTATGCAAGACAACCACGTGGTAGAAAGTTGAAGGAGCACGAGAAAAACTATGCTACTCATGATTTAGAACTTGCAGCCATAGTACATGCTTTAAAGATGTGGAGGCATTACTTAATGGGCAGGAAATTTGAGTTAAGGACAGACCATTGTGGTCTAAAATACTTGTTTGATCAGTCAACTTTAAATGCTAGGCAAGCTAGATGGTTGTAATTTTTGTGTGAAGTTTATTTTGAGATCAAACACATAAAAGGGAAAGAGAACAAGGTGGCTGATGCATTTAGAAAGAAAGTACATGAAATGCCTGTGGCAGCGCTTAGCACTTGCCAACCAGATTTGAGGCAGCAGATTGTTAACCATATTGTTGAGGACAAAGTGTATGTGCAGATAAAGGACAAATTGCAGCAGCAAGACCTTGAAAAGAAGTATGAAGGATACCATTTGGAAGAAGACGAACTTCTTACTTATAAGAATAGAGCCTATATTCCAAATATGGCAGATTTGAGGAGGATTGTTATGGATGAAATCCATAAAGCTCCATACTCCGGTCACCCAGGATATCAGAAAACAATTGCTACAGCAAGAAAATATTATTTCTGTCCAAGAATGAAGAAGGATGTCGCTGAATACATTTCCAGGTGCATGAAGTGTCAGCAGGTGAAGGTTGAACACCAACACCCAACAGGTTTATTGCATCCATTGCCAATCCCAGAATGGAAATGGGAAGTAATTTCCATGGATTTTATTACAGGATTGCCAATGACTGTGAGACAACATGATTCCATCATGGTGGTGGTGGACAAGTTAACAAAGGAAACACATCTTATACCGATTAAGTCCACACATAAAGCCGATGCCATTACAAATATTTTCATGAAGGAAATTTTCAGATTACATGGATTGCCTAAGGAAATAATTTCTGACAGGGATACCAAGTTCACTTCCAATTTTTGGAAAGGTCTCTTTGCAGATTTGGGTACACAGTTGAGCTTTAGTACGGCGTACCATCCTCAAACAGATGGGAAAATGGAAAGAGTAAATCAGGTGCTTGAAGACATGCTTCGCATGTATGTAATGGACAAACCATCCAAGTGGGAGGATTATATACACTTGGTAGAGTTTGCATATAACAATGGGCAGCAAGAATCATTGGGAATGAGTCCATATGAGGCTTTGTACGACAGAAGGTGCAGGACACCAGTGACTTGGGACAATCCAGTGAACATAATTGTACTTGGGCTAGAATTGCTTAAGGAAATGGAGCAAGAGGTTGCAAAGATCAGGCAGAATTTAAAAACAGCCCAGGATAGATAGAAAAGCTATGCAGATAAGCATAGGGTACTTAGGGAATTCAGTGTCGGGGATCGTGTGTATCTTAGAGTGAAGCCAAGGAAGAGTTCCTCGAATCTTGAAAGTTGCACCAAGCTATCACCTAGATACTATGGGCCATTTGAAGTGCTTGAAAGAATAGGGCCGGTTGCATATAGACTTGCATTTCTTGCTAGCACTAGAGCTCATAATGTGTTTCATGTCTCTTTTCTTAAGAAATATGTACATGATCCTAACCATGTGATTAATTGGGATGTGATCTAGGTGGAACCCGAGGGAGAGTTCCAAACCGATCCATTGCGCATCCTAGAAAAGAAGGTAACATTGCTCCGAAACTGAGCCATCGGACATGTAAAGGTGCAATGGAAGCACTACGGTCCCGATGAGGCTACATGGGAGCTGGAGGATGCCATGACAGTGGCATATCCATTTTTGTTCAATTTTGATGAGCACTGAGGACAGTGCTAATGTAAGGGGAGGGGAATGTAACGTCCCCATTTTGACCACCATTGCATTAAATCGTAAATGATGTAAATATTGTTATTTAATAATGGTGAGGAGCTCAAGGCCAAGGCCCCGCCATTGATTTAGCGTTTTTCTGTATCGGCAATTAAAAATATATGCCTATGGTTCTTGTGCTGGACAGACACAATGTAAATTAAGACATCATGTAAATACGAATTTTAATGAAATACCCACAACTAGCTATGCAATGCAACAAAGAGATGGGGGCATGATTTTTATAAGGAATAGGGAGGGAAATTATTCAAACCCTTGAGCCAATGGTGCTAACCCATGTGTCAATGAGAAAACCAATAAACCCTCAACTACCCATTTTGGCTTATGCACCCAATCATTAAATTCTTCGAAGAGTTGGTTGAGGGAGTTAATGCCTTGGGAGTGGAGAGGTATGGCAGCCAATTTCGTGTATGGGCAAGCCTTCAATTTGGAAATTCGTATTTTTGCTTCTTGGGCAAGAAAACACCCATGAAATGGTGCCCAAATCCATCTTTCACCCATGGTATTTTCCCTCTCACACAGTCTGAGCTAACTGGGACTTTCCCCATCACGTTTTTCACCATTTTCTTGCATTTTTCATGCATGGGAACTCGTTTTTGCATTGCACAATGGCTGGGAGGAAGGGAGCCACGATTTTGGGGTTTATGGAGGCCGTTTTTGTCCCTTGAATGCCCATAAACGTTTTTCTGAAAAATGATTTGCTCTCCCAGGGTTGTTTTCCCCTTCTCCCATTTCGTTTTGGCTGCCCACGTTTTTCTGAACTGGTAGAAACCCCATATTTGGACATCTCACTGTAAAAAACGTTTCTTCATGCCCAAAACTTATACTTTTGCTGTTATGTGCATCCCTGTTTTGGTTTGAACCTGCGAGCAATAAATTTGGAGTGGTAGTGGCCAAAATTGGCTTGATAAACCTAGTGAAGGGAGTAACCTCTCAGAAAGATCAAGAGGGCTTTGGCTACTTTTCTATGCACACCCTGAGAGCACTAAAAAGGAAGGTATGGCTTGAGGGACTGTGTAGCAGTGAAGAGAATACTTCCTTGTGTTGGGTGTGTAGGTATTGTGGGTGCCAAGTTAGATAGATCTTGTAGAGGTATCCATGTCTCTATGCTTGAGCTCACTAGCTTAGCAATTCTTCCTTTTCCATCTCCTAACAGCCTGATAAACCCAACTGCTGATTGGCTTGGCTGATTTTGGTGTGTTTTGGCTATGTGTGAGTCTGTTGTTCCCTTCTTCCTTGTAGAAATCATGCCTAGCTCAGGGGTGGAAGTTGTATCAAGAGATTGATAAGCACAACTGGCCTATGGTTGGGTGGAACGTTGCAGATGCATAGCTGGTTGCCCAGGGACTAATTTGTTTTAAGATAAGTACTCTCATGTGCTAATTTTGTATTGTTTTAATTGATGAATGACATGAATATCTTGAATGTATGATGGATGTGTAATAGAAAATAAATTCTGCTGTGTTTTCAAATATTTATGCATTTGCATATGTCCATCTTCATTTTATATGAATGTTTGTTTACTAGTATGGGGCTAGATGCCTGGAATTAGAGTGATGTTCTCTCCCTTGCTTGATCTAATGGGAGGGGACGTTATATTACATGTGACCAAGCAAAACATAGCAAGAGCATCTCAGGACTGATTACGTGCCCAGCACAACCTGCAAGATCTCCCAGGGAGACATTAGATGCTACCAAGCAAAACCTAGCAAGAGCATCTCAGGACTGATTACGTGCCCAACACAACCTACAAGATATTCCAGGGAGACATTATATGCCATGGACAAAACCTAGCAAGAGAATTTGCCAGATCTCCCAGGGAGCTATTATATGCCAGCAGAAAAACCTAGCAAGAGCATCTACAAATCTCCCAGGGCGCTATTATATGTCCCTCCAAGCAAAACCTCGAAAGAGCATTTGCCAGATCTCCCAGGGAGTTATTATATGCCAGCGGAAAAACCTAGCAAGAGCATCTGCAAATCTCCCAGGGCTGGATTATATGCTTATCTGCACAACCTATTCCACGGCCATAGAGTATCAACCTGATACTCACCATACATCATCTTGATGTACATCATCACATGATCATCCTGATCATCATCACTGCATCGTCCTGATGCATGTCATCCAGAGCATCGTCCTGATACTCATCACACATGATCATCCTGATCATACGATGTATCCACCTGATACATATCATGCATCCACCTGATGCATATCACATACATGATCCACTTGATCATACAATGTATCCACCTGATACATATTATGCATCCACCTAATGCATATCACATACATGATCCACCTGATCATACAATGTATCCACCTGATACATATCATGCATCTACCTGATGCATATCATATACATGATCCAATTGATCATATCCAGCATCCAACATGATGCATAAACATATGCATGATCCAACTGATCATATCCAAAGCAGTAACTGGAGCATCGTCCTGATGCTCATCACATAGCACTTACATCCACAGCCATGGGAGGATCCTCCTACCACCATGCTTGGAATGGCTTCTGCAAATGTGTCCATCACTTCTTCCTTGAAGTGTCATCAATATGAAGAACACCAAGCCTCCCTATGAAGCATTCAAACTTCACTCTGGCTAGTGGTTTCGTCAACACATCTGCAACCTGCTCATCCGTGGCAACATACAGGAGCTTCACTGCTCCTCTCTGCACCATATCCCTGATATAGTGATATTTTATCTCTATGTGCTTCGACCTGTCATGGAACACCGGGTTCTCAGACAGCTTCACACAACTCTGGTTGTCACAAAAGATACCAGTAGCATCCAACGAGAGATGAAATAGCTCAGAAAGTAGCTTCCTTAGCCATACTGCCTCACAACTAGCCGAACAAGCTGCAACATACTTTGCTTCGACTGTACTCAGTGCTACGCAGGACTGCTTCCTGCTAAACCAAGAGATCACACTTGATCCCATACTGAAGCAGCACCCGGAAGTGCTCTTCCTATCTGCAGCACTACCTGCCCAATCTGAATCAACATAACCCTCCAGGTTAAACTTTTGATTCGCATCATACTTGAGCCCATAATCAACCGTACCCTTTAGGTACCTCAGAATATGCTTTACAGCAACTAGGTGAACACTCCTCGGATCCATCAGGAACTGGCTCAATGTGTTCACCACAAAGCAAATATATGGTCTCGTGTTCGTCTGGTACATCAAGGACCCAATCATCTGACGATACATAGTGACATCAATCGGATCAGATGAAGCATCACACATAAGATTCAGGTTCGATGCCATAGGTGTGGCCATGTCCTTGCAGTCCATCATCCCGAACCTCTTCAGGATATCTACTGCATACTTCCCTTGTCTAAGGAAGATCCCATCTGCACTCTGCCACACCTCCATCCCTAGAAAATAGTGCATCATCCCCAAGTCCTTCATCTCGAACTCGGAAGCGAGCTTCCTCTTGGTATCAACAATCAAACTATCTTCTCCTGTAACAAACAGGTCATCCACATATAGAAGTAGTATCACTGGATTGCCTTCCTCAACCTTGTAGTAAAGGTTGGAATCCGCTTTACTCTTGGTAAAGCCCAAACTGGATAGAAAGCTGTCCATCCTACCATACCAAGTCCTAGGAGCTTGCTTCAATCCATACAAGGCTTTCTTCAACCTGCACACATATGACTCCTTGTCATGTGTCTCAAAACCAAGTGGCTGCTCCACATACACTTCCTCTTCGACTACACCATTCAAGAAAGCTATCTTGACATCCATCCGGTGTATCTTCCATTTTATCACTGCAGCCAGAGCAAGTATTGTTTTGATGGAAGTGTATTTGGCTACAAGAGCAAAATTTTCTTCATAATCTATTCCCTCTTTCTGAGAGAAGCCACGAGCTACAAACCTTTCCTTGTATTTTTCTATGCTGCCATCTGCAGCATGCTTGATCTTGTAGATCCATTTGGAAGTCACCACAGACTTCCCTTTAGGTCTTGGAACTACATCCCAAACATCATTCTTCATGATCGATTGGTATTCCACGACCATGGCATCCTTCCATTCTTTATTTTCTGCTACTTCCTCATAACTGGAAGGTTCTTTGTTCATAATATCACAGAGTAAGGAAACATAACTGGTGTGTGATCTAGTTCTCTTCCTTGCTCTGTGTTCTTCTTCTGAAATGCCATACCTTTATGCATCTTGAATGATCTCTCTAGCCCATGCAGGTTTCCTCTTGTGAGAGTTATTCTCACGGGGTGGATCTACAGGTCTTTGTGGATCTTCAACTTCACGATCTGCTTCTGGAATCGCTTCATTCATGGTGGTGTCTTGAAATCTGTTTTCCTTTGGTTCTTCATGATCTTCAACAGGTGCCTTTCTTGACTTGATGAAAGCTGAGTCTTCATCAAATGTTACATCCCTGCTGACATCAATCTTCTTGAACCCTATAAAGTATATTCTGTAAGCCTTCGAGATTTCACTATACCCCACAAAGATGCCCTTCTTTCCTGAAGGATCTAGCTTTGTCCTCTTTTCCTTGGGAACATGTGTGTATACTGGACAACCAAATATTATGAGATGGCTGACTTCAGGTTTCTTACCAGAGAAGACTTCTTCTAGTGTCTTGTTGTCCAATATCTTGTGAGGTGTTCTGTTCTACACATATACAGCTGTCCTAGCTGCTTCTGCCCATAGATGCATAGGTAGATCCTAGTCATACAGCATTGCCCGTGCTGCTTCCATGATTGTTCTATTCTTTCTTTCTGAAACTCCATTTTGTTGTGGATTGTAAGGAGCAGTAAACTCCCTCTTAATCCCTGAATCATTGCATAGCTTCTTTAAGTCACCTGAAGTGAATTCTCCGCCATTGTCGGATCTAAAGGTCTTGATCTTCTTATCAGTTTGATTTTCCATCAAGGCTTTGAATTCCTTGAACTTATCAAACACTTCATCTTTGTTCTTCAAGAAGTAAACCCAAGTTTCCCTAGAGAAATCATCAATGAAAGAGACATAGTATACATACCCACTCAAAGAACTGGATGACATCGGACCGCATACATCGGAGTGGATAATTTCCAAGATTCCTTTTGATTTGCTTTCACTACTTGGAAATGCCTTCTTTATGTTCTTTCCTTTTGCACAGCCTTTGCAAACACCTTCATGCTTGGTCTTGATTTCAGGAAGACCCTCTACTGCTTTGCTTGGAATTGGTAGTGCTCCATAGTGCACATGAGTAAGCCTTCTATGCCAAAGTTCACTTGGCTCCATAGATTCATGCACCATGGCATGTTCAGGTTGTCCCTTCAATTTGTACAATCCTCCCTCTTGCTCTCCAATCACTATTGCATCATCTATGGTCTTACCCTTTGGCCACATGAGTACTTGGCCATCTACAAATGCAACTCTTATGCCCTTTGCATCTAATGCCGATATGGAGAGTAGGTTCTTCTTGAGCACAGGTACATAAAGAACTTCTTTCATATTCAAAGACTTCCCATAGTCTAGGTTGTAGGAGGCTTCACCACTTCCTTTGATAGGATATTGATAGTCATCCCCAAGTTTCACTTTGTGGGGTGACTCATGTTCAGATAGATTTACAAAAGATTCTTTAAACCCAGTCATTTGTTTGGAAGCCCCACTGTTAATAAGCCAATCATTACAACCATGAGAGATAGTACCTGTGAGAGCAGAGATTAGAACATATTCATCTTCACTTGATGAGTCATCACTTTCTGCTCTAGCCTTCTTCCTGGGAGGTTCATCCTCCTCAGCAGCATGAGCATGATATCTCTTGTTGTTGTTGTTGTTCTTCTTATTGAATTTGTTGTTGTTGTCCTTCTTGTTCTTGGGACAATCTCGAGCAAAGTGTCCCTTCTCATTACATGTAAAACATCTACCAAGAGAAGGATCTTTAAATTTCTCCCTTTGAGTATGGTGAGAATATTTCCTATGAGATCTCTCTCCTTTGAACTTTCTTTTCTTGGCATGAGCTGTGAGAGCTTGATATTCATTCCCCATCTTTTCTTCTCGGGCCACAAGCCTTGCTTCTGCTTGTGAACATTCCTCCCACAGTCTACTGAAAGAGATCAATTTCTTCATTGCACAGATTCCTTGGATGAAGGAGTCCCATGACCTAGGTAGGCCATTTAATGTGGTCATCACAATTTCACCATCCTCCACTACTTCATCCACAACTTCAAGTTGTTCCTTGATTTGAGAGACCTTAAAGAAGTAGGATTGAATGGTCTCTCCATTATGAATCTTTACCCCTTTCAATTGGTTCCACAGAGTCATCTTCTGATTTATGTTCTTCCCTTCAAATAGCTTGGTCAAAGAGTCAAACATCTCCTTGGGTGTCTTTAGAGATGACACATGTGGTATGAGATGGTCTTTGATAGAATCAACAATGATTCTCTTTGCCTTGACCAATTTCTTCTTATGGAATGCCTTAGCCTCTTCATCCTCTGGGATAGGGACCTCAGAGCTGATGTAGGTGTCCAATTCATTTTCTTCTTAGATTATCCCAATCCTATACTTCCAGGCTCGGAAGTTATCAACTCCTTCAAGCTTATCCTCAAGTTTCGTGTGGTGAGATATCTTAAAGAGTACTTCAAATGGAAATATAAAAGATTTAGGTCTTACCACTTGATTTGCTGAAAACTGGATCTGGTCTTGGATTAGGGTTTGTTAGAGAAACCCTAAATATTCAAAATGTGAATTTCAACTTTCTGAAAGGATAGAAAGATGCACCTTGATGAGCTGATCATCTTGGTATATTCAAAATTTGAGATCTGCAAAGTTTCACCCTTCATAAATGCCTTTTAATCTACCCGGATTCATTAGGGAGGACCCTGAATTAGGGTTTGAGTTTCCCGGAGTTTCACCCAACCAAAAATCTCGATCCAAAGCTTTAAACTTCGATTTTTCCAAGGAGGTTCCAGCTATGTCTTCAGATTTCAGAAATTCCTATTTTTGTGGAAACCCTAATTTTTAGGGCCAAAACTGAAAGTGCTCAGAATTGAATTCTGATTGGACAGATAGATTTTCCTTGATGAGTAGATTCAATCTACCTTACTGCTTTTCCAAAATCTGTGGAGAGAAACCCAATAAACAAGAAACCCTAGTTTCCGCCACTGCACAATATCTTCTTCTCAGGGAAGCTCTGATACCATGTTAATTTTTGAGCATTAATTTAATATACTCTAGGATCTTTACTGAGAGAATAAAATGTACAACCTATCAAGTATAACAATGCACATCAATCATATCAAGCATGTCAATCATAACAAGATGCAACCATAAGAGACAATAGACACACAGAGTTTCCGTGGAGAAAACCCTAAGGTGAAAAACCCCACAACTTCCTCAGAGATAGATAGAGAAATAATACAACCAAGGTACAACCAAAGTAAAAGAGATAGTCTTCTACTAGCAGCTCCTCCTCCTCCTCAACTAGTGCGCCACTTTCCGAGTGATGTACAAGTGAATAATGAGATGATCAAATACAGAGATCCCGCTCTCTATTTATACTTGTTCTGAGCAGCCTATTAAACCTATGGGGCCGACTTGTCTAACTTAACCTAATAACCCCAGGTTACATTAATGTGGGCCGACCCCTCATTAGGTGGTCTAATAACCCATCGGCAAGTTAACACGCTTGCAACACTTGTCAATACAAATGACGACACTTCCGTATAGAGGAATAATACATCTCTATAGGAGTACAATAATATATAGATGAAATACATTCCGAAGTTACATATACATCAACAAAACTTTCCTTCTTCCGCCATTGCTCCCACTCGAATCAGGAACCATTCTTTCCTGTAAGCTTATCTACCAAATAGACCTTCAACTTTGATACCAATTGTTATAAAAATAGGATCATAGAGCAATCACAATAAACAAGATGCAAATATAAATCATATAAACACAATACAAGAGAGACACCAATATGTGGTTCACCTAAACTGGGCTACGTCCACGGAGAAATTGCCAGTCCTTTTATTATACCATCCAACAAAATGAAGGGATACAACCTGCATCACATCCACTGCAACTTCCTCTTCACTCTCTCTCAGCCTCTCTTACATAAGCATATAGATCTTTACAATGCTACAATACATTACACAGCCGTATTACAATGTCTTCCTTTTAAAGGGGAATTACCATGGGAAAATACCACGGGCTACCCAATACTATGGGCGTAAATTGTTGGCCAACAAACAACCCAAAAAATTTCATATGTATTTATTCATAGCTAATTTAAAGGTTTGACAACTTGAGAGGAACCACCTTTAAGTTGATCTTCTCAAAGAAAAATTGCAACTAGCTTTTGTTGGTAGGATAAAGAAGACTCTTAATTTCTATTACTCACTTGGGATCAACTCTAAGCCCCTCCTTGGACATTATATAACCAAAAAAACCCTCCTTTGGTAAAACCAAAGATATTATTCTTAGGAATAATGATATACCAAACTTGTGACACCTAAGAAAGACTTGTCTAAGATGATCATTATGGCTACCATGTTCCTTTTAAAATAATGAGATCGCCAAACTATATTGCAATTATTTTCTCTACCAAATCCTTAAAAATGATTTCCATGGCTTCTTGAAAGGTACCTCTAGTATTAATCAAACCAAAAACCATCTTGTCATAAGCATATGTACTTCAACGATTAATGAAAGTAAATTTGTGGCTTCACATTTACCTCGAGGGCTAGTGAAAGTGTTGTGTGGCTTCGTATGTACCCCCATGGGTATGCGAAATTGGTTTTATGGATTTGTATGTACCTCAATAGGTAGTGAAAGTGGTTTTGTGGATATCTTCGGTTCCAAGGGTGATTTGATTATAACCCAAGAAACGATCCAACAAAGGAAACATTTGTAGCCTGGAGATTTGTTAGGTAGGATGTGAAAGTTGTCTTTTAAGAAAATTTTGTTCAAAGTTTAAAAATTGATAGATAATCAAATATCCATGGTTTTATTCCTCACAAGAACTAAGATGGATACTTTTATGAGTAAAAAATAGGATGAATGACCCATGCATATAACATCTTATCTATTTTAACCTTAATAGTTTCCCCAAAGTAGGGTTAGTTTGTCTTTGGTTGTATTGAAATGCTTTATATTCGGTCTTACGCATATGTCATGTACAATCTACTCCATATCAAAGACTTCAAAGTATTCATAATATGATAGAAAGACATCATTGAACTCTACCAAGATTTTGCTAAAATTTGTCACCTAACTAGGAGAACACCATGAACCTACATAAGCCCACTTCATTTTTGCTTGAGTTCCAATGTCTATGGGGTAGTTTCTGGAACTTTTCTAGTTTATTTTTCAATTTTATTAGGCCTTGAAGTGTAAGCATCATTTGAGTAAAGGATGGATTAAAAAAAAACAATTTAAGATGTATCTTTCTAGTTTTTAGTTTTAGTATATTACCAATTTCCTTTTTCACCTCATTTTTTATGTTTTGGTCTTTGAAATTTTTTGTGTTTTGAAGAAATGAACAAATTCGTTCATTGCAAGTGTTTACAATACCTAGTATTATTTAATAATGTAGGCTTATGCAAAATATCCACCTTAATGTCATTGAAAGACTTGATAAAATCTAAAGTAAAGCATGCATAAGATAAGGCTATAGTATCAACCACGTGATTTGTAGCCCTATGCACAACTTGAATATTGCAATATAGAAAATTCTCAATGAGTTCTTTCACTTTGTGACAATATTTCTAAGGAAAGGGAAATAAACTACATGCTTTTTCCTAATCTAATTGATAACTAGTTTTGAGTATCCAATGATGACTAAATTTTGAATTCATGATACCAAAGCCTTTTGGAGGCCTTGAAATAACACTTCATATTCAACCATGTTATTGGTATTGGGAAATTCTAAAAAAAAAGGAAAGGTATGGTTTTACCCTTGGGATCACAGAGAAGTATTTTGACATTAGATCCTTTCTTGGAATTTTTATTGTTAAAGTTCAAACTCCAAAGGATTTTCTCCTCTTCTAGAAGAGGGGCTAGAGATATTGTTTGATAAAACATTGTAAGTACCCATTCCCTTTTCTTGAAAAGACAATTTTTAGTATTGTAGGAAGCAAGTACTACTTGGTCCTTATAGTTAGATTCTCTCTTAATGGTAATTCTATCACCATCACGAGGGAAGGTAAAATTGGTTCCCTCCATGAAATAAAAACAAATTTTGGCTTCAAAGACCATTCTCTTCCAAAAAAAAAATATAATAGTCTTAAGGTATGTAATCTATAATCAAATGAATAATCATGCTTACCTTAGGAGCATGGTCAAAATACATGGATGAGTATTTAGTGTATTTGATAGTTTTTTTTATCCTAGTGTATAAATCAAACAAATATTTACAAGGCCTAGTGCATTCAAGACCCAATCTACTCAAAACTAAACATAAAAAAATATCCACTAAAATATAAAAACAAGGAACTCCAGGATCTAAATTTATGGCATCATATACCTCCTTCAAATGAGAGATTTACTCTTTTGAGGGAAAGGATCTTGGATATAATTATGGAGTAGGTAGCGCTTAAAATTTCTGAGACAAATCCTCAAATTCGATTGGTTTTCTAAGAGCATCCAACAATATCATGTGTGCTAAAACCTTAGTTTAATATTCTCATATGTTGCAATGTCTAAATATTGGTATCAATTAGCTGTAGCTCAAGTGGCTGAGAGGAATGCTATCCTCTCCCACTTGGGTTCAAATCCAATTTTATGACATGCTTTCTCTCTTCACGAGCCAATTATTTAATCATGACCTATCCTTGAGCCCTAAAGAATTTGGTTTTCCCTAGGTACCATCCTTAGAATGAGAGCAAGTACCCAGTGGGTTTCCTCATGAAATGCATTACTTGGACAAAAAAGTCAAAATATTGGCAAATGTAAAGGAATAGGCTCATTAGAACATCCCACTTTGTTGGGAACCCAAGGAGGTCTATTCCTTGGAGAAGAAGGATATCTGCCACTCATGGCTACTTGTTTTTATTATTATTATCTTTGTCATTAGTATTAACCTGATCCCCTCTCGGGGTTGATTTTGAGGCTTGATTCCCAGCTTTTATAATGAGACTTCCAAAAGGAACATATTCTTCCCCATAAGGAGAAAATTCTTCCATATTGACATGATCAATAACTAGTAGTTTTATTATTTGCGCGAGGGTAAGGAATTTTACCTAATAAGAGTAGCAATACTCAAGGTCATGAGGATACTAGCAAAAGTGGCATCAATGACACAATGTACTTGGGAGGAGGACGAGGAGGCCCCAAACTTGTGTGTGTAGGAAACTTAAACTCATTAAATTGTCGATTCAAGGAAAGAATGCGATTGTTCATATTCATAAAAAATATGAGCGTTGTAGAATCCTCTCTGTCATCACTGTCTGGGGATTAATTAAGTAGAATTAATTTCTTGGCCCTTCACTCCTCCGTATCTCATTCTTATGTATACCATAAAAATGGGATCGCATTATGGATAAATAAGCTAAATTGGATACCTCCATTTTGTCAATTTCAAGAGCGATAGTCCAATGCCTCCAATAAAAGTAGCCAATCCCTTATACTTTGAATGACGATTCATGGTAATAATGTAATAGTGAAACAAATTGTTTCTTATTGGTTTAAAGGTGTGGTGGATTCAATCCCAACTGGAAATAAACCATGGCTTGAAGTTTCATATTAGTTCATTATCATTGATTTATATTAAGGTAAAGTTACTAAGTAGGGAAACTACTGGAAACAATTTATGAAATATAAAACCATAATATTCCATTTAGGAATACAACTGTTGGGAAAAAAGTGATACCATCTTATTATTTATCCCTTAAAATTTTTCACAAACAACCTTATGATTACATTGAGTGTGGTGATATCCATGAGTGCCAACGAATCATATAATTTTTGGATATTATCCTCCACATATAATTGATTTTTCCCTTTGGATTTGGGAACTTTGTTTGGTTGATTATGGGGGTATATCATGTAAATGCAGAGTTAATCCCAAAGGGGTACCTAGTTTCCAAGGAAAAACCATCAATATATCTACTTGGATCACAACAATGCTTACCACAATGGGTGTAGGAACGATATGTGGATTTGTTAAAGTTGATGAGTTACTTGAGTTTGATTTGCTACAGCATTAAACTGTAGAAGAGAAAGAGGGTGGATCTAATTACATATGATTTGTAGCCTATTTCACCAATTTCCCAACTACATGGGATTTATTACTTGTTGGTTTTTTAAGACTATGTCTTCTTGTAATCCTAGGTAACATTGTTTCCTAATTTTTATGATATTTTTCCCCATTAGTGGCGATGGTGCTAAGTGACATTGTTTTCAGTACAAGAAAAAAAATATAATTGGATTTATATTTATTCCTAATGATGTTTCAAGTAACCAAATAAAACAAAAAAAATGTTTCAATACTTAACACAAAGCAAAAGCAGGGACATGCATTTTTTTGTGACACTTTCATCAAAAGCGAACAAGAAGTCCCCTGATAATGTCAACATTGAGAGGGGATTTTTGGAATAGATATAGCACTCCATTCAAAAAATAGATGGGAAAAGAGAACTAAAACCTAAAAAATTGAACAAGAGGAAGGTACACTTTCCTACTTTTTCAAATAAAAAATCTGGGTAGGATATCAAGACAAAGTGTACAAAAAACAAGCAAAGAAAAACCTCAAAAATAGCCCTAAGTGTTTTCCAAAAGAGGCACAATGACACTTGGAAAGAAGGAAACATAGAAAACTTACAAAGTCCCTAGTGAAGCACCAAAAAATAGGTTTCACAACACTAGAAATGAAAGATAAATCTCCAAGTAGGATGTAATAGAAGGCACTCTAAAATGCAACCAAATATTGTGGATCTAATATATCCTCAATCGAAGGGGCATGCGATAAGAACAATTTCATGAAATCCATGTTATAGTTGCTAAAAAATAGGTGTTATAACCCTAATCTATCCTACACGATAGATCCAACCTATTTCACAACTAAGCAAAGCCCAAGTGTTTATTACACATCTCTTGGTAGCTTGGTGCAAAGCTAAGGCTACCCTCACTTTTGATGGTCCTATTTCAAAAGTGGAGAAAGAGAAGGAAAGGAAGGCGAGAGGCCTATATGGAATCTATCTTGGGATCACCCAGTAGGGTATTGTCCTCCCTCAACTCTCGAGGAACCTAAAAAGGAGGAAAAATATAAAAAAATTAAAAAGGAAATAAACTAACAACAATTTGATTTTTATGGCCAACAAACTAAAAAGAGCGAACAACAAGTTGTTATGTCTCTTTAAATCCAAATTGTAGAATAAAATGGTTCCTAAACTGGTTAAGTATCGTCAGTTGAGTTAAAAGTCTAGGTAAGACAACAAAATAAAATGGTCAAAACTTTCATTACAACTTACAAGAAATGAATTGCATGTACCCAATTTGTGCAAACAACAAGATAGAAAATGTAGGGATGGTTTAATCGTATCATGCCAAAAAATGCAACTTGAGGTGTCTACGAGGTAAACTGAGAATTTTTTGTTCCAAGAAAAACATCACTAGGAGACCCAAGGGATGCTTCCCCACATTGGTGGATGACATCCCTAGTAAACCTATTGATGTCAACTAGTGCACCTCACCCCAGGGAATTCTAACTAGGCACCTAATAGCCCAAAACTAGCTAAAATTACATTGACGTTGGTGACCCTTGGTTGAGATAACCCCTCGGTATTAACTAAGAACAATATAATATTTTCGGGTGAAAAATATGAATAATGCAACTCATTATAGATTCCAAACATGCTATCACACCCTACAAATAATGATTTTATTATTATTATTTATTTTTATAGCAGAACTAGCCCATAAATATAGAAGATATTTTTTTCTATCATTTTTTGGGTTTCACAATTCTCTAAAGGGTAGGTCTGGTAACATCACTTACAATGACGATTTTTGTTGTTAAAATCCCCCTTCGACATTTCTAGGCAAAATTTCAAGTGTTAGTGACAAAAGCCATTGCATTTGGTATTTCAGTGACTTTATATTCCAATTATTTGATGTAAACCCATGTGATTGAGCATCGAACTATTCACTAAAGATTACTATTATTTGGTGACCAAAAAGGAGGATTATTAGTTGTAATATGTAAATGTTGTATGCGAAACGATATTGTAGTAGTCTCCAAAAAATGAGATTTACGAAAGAATAGTATGATATTAAGAGATTGCTCATTAAACTTTTTATTTTAGTTATCGATTATGCATGCAATAACCCTACCACTTAGTTTTAAACATTCTCTTGAGAGGTCATAACCCTTTTATTTTGCATCATCCAATTACCACTGGGTATTAAAACATTGAACTCGTGATATCTCAATGGATAGTAAATGGTAGTTAGAAAGAAAGAGTACCTTGTTCAATGGATAGTAAATGGTAGTTAGAAAGAAAGAGTACCTTGTGGAATTTAAAGGGAAATGGTTAGATACTAGTCTTATCACTCACATGTTCAAGATCCTAAGATCACTTCAGTAAAAAGAGGATGTGTGCAAAAGAAAAGATGCTAAGATTCCTCAATGAATATTAGTTAGTGTCACGTTCCCATTTTTGACCCCCTTTGTATTAAATTGTAAATGATGTAAATATGGTAATTTGATCATGGTGAGGAGCTCAAGGCCAAGGCCCCACCATTGATTCAGCGTTTTATGTATCGGCGATTAAAGAAGTAGATGCCTATGGTTCTTGTGCTAGAAGGGCACGATGTAAATAAGACATCATGTAAATACGAATTTTAATAAAAATACCCACAACTAGCTATGCAATGAAACAAAAGAGATGGGGCATGATTCTACAAGGAATAGGGAGGGGAAATAACCAAACCCTTGAGTCAATGGTGTTAATCCATGTGTCAATGGGGAAACCCATAAACCACCAACTACCCATTTTGTCTCATGCACCCAATCATTTAATTCTTCCAAAGATTGGTTGGGGTAGTTATTGTCTTGGGATTGGAGGAGTATGGCAGCCAGATTTTCGTGCATGGGCAAGCCATCAACCTGAAAATCATATTTTTGGCTTGCTGGGCAAGAAAACCCCCACGAAATGCTGCCTAAGGCAATTCCTCATGCATTACGTCCTTCCTCTCACGCAGACTGAGCTCACTGGAAGTTATCCTCACGTTTTTCACCATAACCCTGCGTTTTTCCGTGCCCAGGAACTCGTTTTTGGTATTTTGCAGCAGCTGGGGAAGGAGGGACGCGATTTTGGACTGAGGGAGAGGTCGTTTTTTCCCTTGGGGCGTTTTTCTGGAATGGGTTGCTCTCCTAGTCGAATTTTCCTAGTTGCCAATTCGTTTTGAGTCTACCCACGTTTTTCTGAAGCTCAAGAAACCCCACCTCATGCATTCCACTGTTGAAACATTTTTTCTCATGCTCAGCAAGTGTAGTTTTGTTGTTATGAGCATCCTTGTTTGATTTGAACCTGTAAGCAAGAAACTGGAGTGGTAGTGGACATAACTAGCTTGATAAACCTAGTGTAGGGAGTAACCTCTCAAGAAGATCAAGAGGGCTGGCTACTTTTCTATGCACACCCTGAGAGCACTAGAAAGGAAGGTATGGTTTGAGGGACTGTGTGGCAGTGAAGAGAATACTTCCTGGTGTTGGGTGTGTAGGCATTGTGAGTGCCAAGCTGAATAGATCTGGGAGGGGTGCCCATAGCTCTGTAGTTGAGCTCACTAGCTTAGCAATTCTTCCTTTCCATCTCCTAGTAGCTTGATAAACCCAATTGTAGATTGGCTTGGCTCATCTTGGTGTATGCTTGGCTATATGTGAGTCTGTTGTTCCCTGGTTCCTTGTAGAGATCATGCCCAGCTCGGGGGTGGCAGTGGTGCTGAGAGATTGAGGAGCACACTGGCCTACGGTTGGGTGGAACGTTGCAGTTGCATAGCCAGTTGCTTGGGGCTACTGTTATAAGATAAGTATTCTCCTGTATATTCTTGCAATTATTTAATTGATGGATATCTGAATGTATGGTGATGGTGTAAATGATGTTACTTCCGCTGTGTTATAAAAATAGTTATGCATCTACATTTCTCTATTATATTATGTGAATGCGTATGTAATAAGTTCATGGGGCTAGATGCCCAGTTTAGTATCACGTCCGTTCTGCACTTTCATATGTATATGTATATTTTCATTTTTAATTTGAATGTTTATTTACTATGTATGGGGATGGATGCCCGGTTTAACCTCACTATCCTCTCCATCTAGCTGGAATGATGGGAGGGGACGTGACAGTTAGGTTATCCAAGCATACTATTTTTCACATCCGAAGGAGGGTTAATCAATACTTTTCAACCAAGATGTGGGACAAATGGTGGCCAAATTAGTTCACTAAAAAATATAGAGCACTCACTCTTTTGATATGACGAGGAATTTATCTACAAAGAACTCCCAAATGAGGATTTCCTAGAAGTTGACTCTTAGTGTCTAATTATTGAAATTGAAAAGATCAAAATGTTAGAAACCATCCATGTGGCCAAGCTACAAGTTAATTTCTTGACCATTCCCCCTCCGTCATTGTAGTTTTGAAATTATTATTTTACAAAAATTAGAATAAAAAATTAAGGGACGTTTTTTTTTGTGGTTTTGCAAATTTATGGGGCTTATGGATTTCTTTGGGTAGAAACTTGAAAGTAAAAAAATCATGAAAAATACTGACAAGTATATATATTAAATATCCCTACATGGTTTCATTCAACAAAAATGAGTAGTGTGATGCAAAGGAAGGCCCAACCATAACCATCACCCAACCATTGTGAAATTCACCTTTGTTTTCAACTCAAACTATATTCCTTAAACCATGAAATCTTACTTAAATAAAGCTAAAAGAACACAAATGTAGCCATACCTTAAACCATGAAATCTTACTTAAATAAAGCTAAAAGAACACAAATGTAGCCATACCTTAAACCATGAAATCTTACTTAAATAAAGCTAAAAGAACACAAATGTAGCCATACCTACTTGGGCGCAATTGTAATCCAATAGGTATAATGGAAGGGAATACTCACATATGACCTTACATTTAAGGCTACCATTGTTTTTGAATTGGGTTATTCTTAGCAAAATCCAAATTTAAAAATGGTTCAAAAAGAATTAAAAAATGATATTGAGAAAGTAAATAATTGAGATGTGATGGTGTATGTTTGGAATGATTGTGTCTAAAATAAAAACCAAGAAATACTAAGTAAAGTGAAGAGAAAAGAGAGGCTAATGGGTTAGCTCAACTGATTCTCACCAATGTAATTGGGTATTTTGTTAGTTCTATTCCAACATGTGCCTAGTTCAAATCTCTTTGGATTATGAACACTAGTCCACTATGATATATTTTTGAGGGATGTCATCCATGCATATGGGGAAGAATCCCTTAGGTTTCCCTGCAAGAATTTTCTTGGGACAAAGTGAAAAAATGTGATTTTTCATATTCTCTGGTTAATGTTTTATGTTTTTGTTTGTTTGGGACATAGAGGCCATTGCATAGATATGTTTTTCTTGGACATAGAGGCCATTGCATAGATATGTTTTTCTTGGATTCCCTATCACTTTCGAAAAACATAGGGAGAACCCCAAGTTTATGCTTTTCATGAAACAACTATTTTTTTGTCTTAATAAAATAATAAATGTAATACGAAATGGCTCTAAAAACTCAATTCATCAATATTACAATGGCTATTATGTGCAATATAGTTTATTTATTTTAACCAAAAAAAACCTAAAAATAAACATGATACGTTTCCACTCACAAAAAATGCAAAAATCAACAAATAAATAATTACTAGCCATATTTCCAAATTTTCCTTTTATTCTTAATATCACTGCTATGCAATGACCAACATGGCTCTATAATATATGTTAAATTCATATGCCCGCCCTTCATGCTACTCAAATAGCATACTAATTGGAAATGAGCGGACACATCAAACTATGTTTTTAATATATAACATTTAACGCTTTGATCTTTGTGGCGCATTGTGGTTGGTCTTGTTGCAATGCAGACCCTTTTCAATGGGTTTTTCAAGTTGCACCCTTTCAAATGAATCTTCATTTTCCTGGAATAATCAACCATTTCCCAAGACATAGCTCGTTGAAGGCTACCCTACAGTTGTCATTGGTTCATGTCTAAAATGAATATCAACCATAAGATCCGACCTTTAATGATTTATACCACATTGATAGTGTAAATAATCTCCTTGGTATTTATATTGAAAAATGTTTTAACATTGTATTTAGGAGATAAGCCTAAGCTATGCCATCCTCATCTCCTGAGGTAGTTATTTAAGATTTAAATATTATATAAGGTTTAAATATTATACCTAAGTATATATATTATCTTAAGTCACTATTTTGGTTCGAAATAAAAAAACCATTAATTTTAATAAAAATATAATTTCCTATCAATTTAAATATTATACCTAAGTGTATTATCTTAAGTCATGATTTTGGTTTGAAATAATAAAAAAACCATTAATTTCAATAAATATATATATAATTTCCCGTGGTGAAAAATTGCCTCCAAAATTTAGAAAAAAACCATTAATTTAAAAAATATATATATATAATTTCTCGTCAATTGGTGAAAAATTGCCTCCAAAATTTCGAAAAAAACCATTAATTTTAAAAATATATATATATATAATTTCCCGTTAATTGGTGAAAAATTGCCTCCAAAACATACTCAAATTGACGTCCTACTTACCAGGTATGTTTATTTTAGAGTTCAATTGTCCCATCCAATCCCCATCCACCATGCCACATCACTGCCTCCAAATGTCAAAAAAATTCAAGCCACCTATGTGTTGAGTCATCCCTTTCCCTCTTTGGTCCAAGGATCTATTACAATGTCCCCAGTGGGTGGGGTGATCCCTAAAAGCTCCTAGTTGTAAAGGTCATCAATGTAGTGCAACTAGGCCTCCACAAGAGTCACACTAGATTGAGGTGGGGTAAATCCTAATAAGGTTTCGGTGATAAGGAGATGGGAACATCATGAAACTAGGCTCTCTATGGAATTCCCCCAAACATTTTTAGGGGAAAACCCATAAAACCCCTGTCTCCAAAGGATAAAATATATTTGTGCAAATGTAACCAAGGCTTGGAAGGGATTTGTACCCAAAACGTTTTAATAAACATAGAATATTTTTTATATCACTCTCAATATTTCTAAGTAAAAAATAGCTCATTGAGGTAAATATAATAATAACACTTCATCAAATTAATACGATGAGGCTTATGTGTTTTCTCTTTTGATATTGTTGCTAATATTTTTTTTGGTACAATTGTCCCAAAATCAAGCATGCATATTTAGGGGCAAATATGATTGTTGGAAGCACTTGATGACTAGAACAATGTAGAAAGGGTTGGAACTATGCTCATAAAATATTTAACCCCAAAAATGGTCATGAATACTTGAAACAAGCTCCTAAAGTT
The DNA here is from genome assembly GCA_027924585.1 of Larix kaempferi. Taxonomy (NCBI): domain Eukaryota; kingdom Viridiplantae; phylum Streptophyta; class Pinopsida; order Pinales; family Pinaceae; genus Larix; species Larix kaempferi. The sequence goes on along the minus strand of BSBM01000458.1, from coordinate 21,128,329 downwards.
TGAGGATCCCCAAATCATCAAAATAGGATGAACCACTAAAATGGGCCTAACAAGGTCATGACTCTATCTTTCCACCCCAAAAAGTAATAAAACATATTTAAAATAATATCTTGATCCATTTTAGATCATACCTCCCCATTTCAGGAGGCTTTTGTTTCACAAAAGGATTTACGAAAGGAGATGAGGAAGAAGTTCATTAGCATTCTCTCTAGAGTACCACTTGGTCCTACTTGGAAGTTGTCCTCTTAACCCAACTTGCTAGAGTCCTAGTTGCCCTTGTCTAATGTTTTGAAACTCTTATACAAAATTGCATCTTCTGATAACTTTTCATGATAATGTTATGCACCAAATTCCCAAAATTGCATAAAAATAGAAAGAAAGAGTAACCCATCGCCTTGAGAATGAAATAAGAGATGAATAGAAATCCTCTTCGAGGGGAAAAATCCTTATAGAATGTATCAAATCCACAAGACAAGATGAGATGATCCTAAAACTATGTCTCTTTGTTATATATATAGGAGACAAATGGTACAATTGCAATTAAGGTCCCAACCGACCATACAATTACAATTAGGTCCTAGCCAACCAATAAAGACAATACTAATATAATATTAAAAATGTAATTTCATAATATACATGGCTTAACATGCTCCTACTCTTCAAACAATTGTTGTCCTCAACATCTGATTTTGATGTTTTTGCATGAAGAAATCATCTTCTCATGTCACCTCTTCTACTGACAAGTTCTTCCACTTGACGAGGTACTAAGTAATTGTTCAATTTTGTAGTTGATCGATCCTCGTGTTGAGGATTGTTTCAGGTTCTAGTATCAATTTCCCTTCTTCATAAATCTTTGGTAAAATAGTTTGGACTGGGATCTTGTCACCAATTACCATTTTAGGAAAGAAAAATGGAAGATTAGATGCACACGTGAAGATGGAGGCAACTCTAATTTGTAAGCCATACTTCAAATCCTCTGCAACACCTTATAGGGACCTTAGTAGTTGGGTGTTAATTTATTATCCTTCTTTTTCTGCTTGAGGGACATATGATTGTATGGTTGTAGCCTCAAAAATACCCAATCCCCTTCTTCAAATTTCCTTTCACTACAATGTTGATTTGCTTGTTGTTTCATCCTATTTTGTGCTATGGTAAATTTATCTTTCAATAGTTGGAGAACCTCTTGTTGGTGCTCTATGTGGTAATTTACTACTTGAACCTAAGATTTCTCTTTAATGATGACGTGATAGAAGGAGGATGATAGCCATAAAGTGTTATAAATGGTGACATTTTTGATGCAGTATGGAAAGATGTGGTGTACCACCATGTTGCGAAGGGAAACCACTTGGCCCATTGTGTTTGTTTATTAGAAGCAAAGAAATGAAGAGCCCTTCTAGGCATTTATTCATAATATCATATTGCCCACCAGATTGATGATGGTAAGAGGAGTTGTGAGGCAATTAAGTTCCCAAACAAGAAAATATTTCATTCCAAAAATTACAAGTGAAAATTGGATCTCTATCACTAACAATAATCTTTGGGATTCCATGTAGCTTTAGAAATGTTTCCATGAATGTTGCAGCTACTGTATTTGCTTTAAAAGGATGAGAAAGAGAGCATAAATGGGCATGCTTTGTGAGTTGATCCACTACTACCATGATGACGATATTTCCTTCTGAATTTGGTAGACTTGTGATAAAATCCATTGAGACCTCTTCCCAAAGATGAATTGGTATAGATAATAGTTGTAGAAGACTCAATGTCTTGATTGTATCCCCCTAATTTTGTTGTCAAACCAAACATTCTAGCAAAAAATTTTGGGCATTAGTTTTAAGACCTTCTAGAAAAAAAATCCTTCTTGATCCTACAGTAGGTATTCAAGAACCCTAAATCTCCTCCAATAGGAGAAGTGTGCAATTCCAAAAGGACCTTTTGTTTGAGTTGATAGTTATTACATAAATATAGGAGATCCTAATACCATAGCAAATCATTCTTTCACACAAATTTATGTAATGAACTAGGGTCCTCTTGTAGTTGTTGAATTATCTTGCATGCCTTTTGGTCCTATTTCCATTTTATCCTTGTTTCTTCCACCCAATCAATTTTCATAATGGAAATAGCACAAAGTAAGCCCTTTGTGTCATCTTCTTTTCTTGAAAGTGCATTTTCCACCACATTTTTTTTTGTAGAATAATAATTTCAAAGTCATAGCCTAACATCTTCGTAAACCATTTTTTTTCTCTTTTGAAGATAATCATTGTTTTAAGAATTACTTAAGACTATCATGATCTGTTCTTACCTTGAAGTGTCTTCATATTAGGTAAGGACACCATTTCTTAGTTTTATGTAGTATGGCCAACATTTCCTTTTCATAAATTGTTTTGAGTAATTTTTCCCTTCAAGTTGGAAACTTTCAAAGGCAAGGGGCCTTCCTTCTTGCAATAAAATTGCACCAATATCATGCTTCGGGGCATCACATTCCACAAAAAAGGTTTTTGTTAAGTTAGGCATGGCTAATACAATAGTTGTACACATAGCCACTTTAAGTTTTTCAAAAGCTTTAGTTGCTTCTTGAGTCTAATAGAATGCCTCCTTTTTCAATAACCTTGTTAGAGGTGCTGCTATTTGACCATAATTCTTAATGAACTTGAGGTAGTAACATGCCAATCCTAATAATACTCTAAGATTCTTGAAGGTTTTATCAATTGGACATTCCATGATAGCTTTAATTTTGTTAGGGTCCACATTGATGCCTTCACGAGATACCCAAATATTTCACTTCTGAACCCAAAGGCACACTTAGAAGGCTTGGCATATAATTGGTGCTCCTCCAATATTTTTAGGACCATGACAACATGTTGTACATGCTATTCCCAAGATTTGCTATGGATTAGTATATCATAAAAAAATAGTAACACAATTTTTTGAGAAAGGGTTTAAAAATAGAAATCATCAAGATTTGAAATGTGGAAGGTGCATTGGTAAGGCCAAATGGCATCCCCAAAAAATCATAATGAACTTCATGTGTTCTGAAGGCTATTTTCAAAATGTCTTCTTTCCTCATTTTCGTTTGATGATATCCAAAATGGATATCCAACTCTGTAAATATTTTTTTTCTCTGTAATACATCTAATAATTAATCAATGACAAGAATAGGAAACCTATTTTTAATGTCATCTTATTGAGCTCTCTATAGTCAAGACACATACGCCATGAACCTTCCTTTTTGTGAACCATCATCATTGCTGTAGAGAAAGTGCTTTGGCTAGGTTGAATGATGCCTACATCTAACATTTCTTGAACCATATTCTCATTCTCACCATTTTGTGCATATGGGTACGTGTAGGATCTGATGTTAGGTGGTACACTTCTTGATTGAAAGTGGATGGCATAATCATGATCATCTTTAGGCATATATTCAAATACCTTGGAATAATTGTCAATAAATTCTTGGAGATCCACTAGAATAGAGGGTATAGATGTTTGAACATTGTGTGAGCATAATTGTGCAATTACACCACGATGTCCCCTTTTTAACAATTTTGTCACGTTTTTAGAGCTTGTCACTCTAGAGGGTTTCCCTTGAACACCTCTGAGTCAATTTCCTTTCATTTTGAATAGAATCTGATGAAAAGTTCCTAAAAATTAAGAGCCATTATTCCCAATCATTGTAGCCACTAGAATTGTAGCACCCCGTTTTCGACCCCAACATGTAATGTTGTAAATATGTATATAATGATGAGATGTCTAGAAGATGAACATAAATGGTCTAGCATGACCAAGATGATGTAATTATGTACATTTTATGTTTAATATAAAAACCACGACTACTACATATGAATAAGGATGAATAAGAGATGAGGGGCTATGATTCCACAAGAGGGGAAAGTGAGAAGGGGGTTTAAGGGGGATATGACCCTAGTGACTTATGAGTTTAAGTCATAATCCTTATTATTCCTTCTATCCTAATTTTTATAAATCCTTTTTTATTAAATTACATTAGCCATAATTTTTAGTTAATTATCCTAAGCTTGGATTAGAAGGGGAAAAGTGAGCTGTCCATGTATTCCACTTATCTAGTTCTCATCACCCATGCATGCCATTGGCTAGTTCTCAACATGAATACAAATTATTGAGAAACTAGTTCATTCAATCATTCTATCATTCATTCGACCCATAATTCTATACCAGAGCCTAGAGTTGTACTAGAATACAATCAGAATTACAGAGCTGTAAATGCATTTTACCCTGGGATACAGGTGCTAGGGAATTGAGCCTTATGAGAGAACCTCTCCTGCAATTGAGGTCCCTAAAGTACCGACACAAAGAGTCCGTGGATGACTTGTGCTGGATCCCTAGAAGGGATTTGGGGATTTCTCAAGGGAATGTTAACTTAGAGAAGGGTACTACGTTCCTTGGGTTGTGCACGCTGGTGGGGGAGGAGTGATATAAGATCATGATATATGTGGAGGGGGTTCGACACCTATGAGTTGCTGAGGTATTGAGCTGAGTTTTCCTTCTTTTGGATTGATAGCCGCAGCTTGGGGGTGGCCTCTGTTATAGAGAGAACTGGTATAACAGAGTGCCCATGGTTGGGAGGAACATCCTTAGTCTATAGTTAGTTGGAGGACATTGTTAGATAAGTTTCTAACCGTGTATGAAATGCCATGTATATATCGTTGTTAAGCATATTGCTTAATTTATTGTTTTGTGAATATCTAATTGCATGGATTTCATGCCATGGTATGAGTGGATTCATGCTAGAATTTTCCTATATGTTTAGTTTGGGAAACCATACATTTAATTTCCAATATAAATTTGACAATAAAATTATGAAAAATGAATTTGGGTATCAGTGGTGAATTTTGTAAGTTATATATTTGAGTACCCCATGTCCCTAAAGGCATGGTGAGGTCACTGGGTAAGTGACATAGTGGTATCAGAGCTCCAGGTTGCAGCATTGGGTCTGCATGGGACAAAAAAATTGCATGAACAATGTGTAGTTGCAAGTTGCATAGAAACTATTTAGTGAAATGATTCAATGACAAAATTTGGAAAAAACACAGGTTACAGGTTATATGTTAGTGGAAATGCATAAGTGGTGGTCTCAAATACAACATAGTAGCTTGCATGGGAGAAATTCAAATTCTCTATGAAAATTCATGGATGAACCTCATACTTTGTCAAAATGACCGTTCTATTAATTGAAAAAAGTTGGGAATTGAAGGTAGTAGGGGTAGAAACATCAGTTGATGGAAAATTATAGGTGGAACAATGGGTGCCAGGTGTAATTCCATGGTGTCCATATGTGAAGAAGAAAATTACAGGTGTAATTTTATGGTGGATATTTGTCAAGAATAAAAAGTCTAGATGTAAATTCGGGTTGTCCACATGTTTATCGAAACGTGCCACATGTATATTTCATATAGCCTCTTGTCACATAAATAAGAATTTCTATATTTATGAAAAATTTCAAATTTTTGGAAATTTGGTACGGGCCCCACCAATGCCACATGGGAAAATAAGTATGACGTGGGGAAGCCACTTGGAGTGAGTGAATAGGTGGAAGCACTAGGAAAGGGACTTATGTACGAGTGGTTCCCATGCACGAAGGGTAAATCTTATGGTGGAGATCGATCAGGTTGGCATCCTAGATCTGGTCGTGCAAACTTGATGAGACATTGATTTTGGTTCTATGAAGTACATGATTGCTAACTTTTATGCCACGAGCCGAAAATCCAAAACCATGGTTTTCACATGGAACTTTATAGTTCATTCCAATTTGTGAGGGTGGTTTCTATATACCATTTTCTCATCGAGCTAAAACCACTATTGGGGGTGGATTGAGTAACAACGAAATGATAGGTGGTATGGTGACATTGAGGCAAGTGGAAGGTGACATGTGCAAGGATTAGATTGGGATGGAATTTTTATAGTGTAGTCATTTTCCAACCATGTAAATAACCTAGGTGGCAATTGCTAAAATTCCAAAGGGTGTAAAGCAGATATGTTGAAGAAGGCCAAAATCCACTATTTGGGCATGCACAAGGTCAATTTTTGAAGATTTGAAGGAGGAAAATGTAACCCAAGAACTCATAGCTGGAAAATTTTCTAATTTTGACATTTTGCTTAATCATCCATCTGAACAACTTTTCTTAGAGGAAACTTTTTTCAGAAATGATTAGTTTGTGAGATAACATTTTTCAATGAAAATTGGAAGAATTGCAAAAGTTAAAAGTTGGCAATTCCATAATTTTATAAAATATGAATGGAGCATCAAATTTGAGTGTTGGAATTGTTTAAGTTCACAACCATATGGGGCTATCAACACTCAATACAAAAAAATTCTAATTCTTTACAAATTTTATTCTATGGGTCTCAGAAGTTGCTCTTCCATAATAAGTGCAGCTACATGAACAATGTAAAATTGGGCAAAATTGTGATTTTAGAGACATGTAACTTTCAAGTATGATATCATAAATGAACAAGGGTATAATCACTAGAAATAGGACTAGTAGGAGAACAAGCATAGTGAATACGATTATGAATAAGAGCTTCCATATTTCCATAAATTTAACAAAAAAACGGTCTGTAGCCTAATTTGACAAAATGTTAAATGGGTATTTCCAAAATTTTTGTGTATGCATGAATTTTTTTATGAAATTTTGGAAAAGGGTTTATCTAACAAATTTAATGATCTCAATAGATTTCAAACACAAGTCTATAATATTTATAAGCCATATCATATTTTAGAGCAATATTGAAGCAACAAAAATGGAAGATAGTGAACTCCCACATAGTTATGAAGAAGAGGTCAAAGGTCTAAATATCAGTGTGGGAAATGAAGAGCCAAAGTCTAACGAGCATAAAATAAATAATGAACCAATAGATATGGATGAGACTATGAAGAGTTTGAAGATTGAGGTGTAGAGTTGTAGATCAGTTAACGAAAGAATGTTAAGGGATCAAGAGCAACAAAATCAACTGAATGCTCAACTCATCCAAAGTTTAAACCTGTTATCGATACAAATGTAGGTTGGATCAATTTCATTCCATGAGAACGAAGATAGGGACAATTCAAAATAGATCCCATTAAAAATATATATACTCTAAGAGTGCTACTAGGGGTTGCAAGCATCACCTCATGTAACTAGGAGGTCATATACAACTGAGGATTCTAGTAGCAACCCAAAAATGTCTCTAGTTAGGCATCATAAAAGAATACATGTGGAAGAAGTGCTGCAAAGGGACTTACAAAAGATCAAACCCGCTACTTTTGATGGTGAGAACATCAAGGGAGAAGATGTTGAATCTTGGTTATTGGGGATGAGGAAATATCTTCGATTGCATAATTATTCTTCAAATATGGAGGCCATAACTTCCATTTATAAACTGTAGGGGAAGGATTCCATTTCGTGGGATTAGTTATTTGAAGTGAAGCATATCAGCGAAATAAGAGTTTCATGTAAGCAGTTGAAAAAATACTTTCAACATAAGTACCTATCTGAACATTACAATAAGAGAAAAATGGAGGAGTTCTTTGAGCTCAAGTTGGGAGCCACGAACATCGAGGAATATGAGAGAAGTTTCTTGGAGTTGTTGAGGTATGTTGGGTTCATTAAGGAAGAGAAGGTAAAAATCATGAGGTTCTTGAGTAGATTGCATTCCTTTTACAAATACAAAATTTAGTATGATGAACCCAACACTCTTGAAGATGCAATCAGAAAGGCTAAGCACCTATATGATCAGAACAAAGAAAGGACGGATGTTCAAAAGTCTCAAAGAGATAAGAAGAGAGATAAGAAAGATAAGAAGGAATAAATGAAGAAAGGATTCAAAACACCATTCAAAAGGAATCGAAAAAATTAATTTCAACATAGCAATCCAACTCGGAATGGACTAAGGATGGAAGAGTCTAAAGGAAAAGGGATGAATTAGCAAATCAAATGCTGGGATGTGAAGGAAATCATTTGTATAAGGAATGTCCTCAAAGGAGAGACATAATGAGGACAATGCACAAGATACAAGAAGCTAGTACAGTGGAATATGTGTTCAGGAATATCCCAAAAATTTATGCAGCATTGGACAATCGACAGGCATATTTCCAATCCAACATGATTGAGGATGAAGGTAAGATTTCCAATCAACCTATTTCCATTCTAATTGATTCCATATCAATTCATAATTATATTTCTCCTGACTTGGTTGAAATATTTCATTTAAAGAGAATCGAGCTTGAAAAACCTTGGATGGTTCAGTTGGTTACCAGAATAAATCGAAAAATCAATGAGTTGGTAAAATATTTTCCATTAGGAATGAATGGAATTAATATTGTTGCAGATCAGAACATAATGCATTGGGTTCATATGATTTCCTGATTGGAATGGACCGGTTATATGCACACCATGTGGTATTGGATTGTCATAACAAGTCCTTTACTTATTTGAATGAAGAAGGACAAAAAAAGATAGTTAAAGGCATTCCAAGGCCTATTGTGATAAGATAAATTTTAGCTTTGCAACTAAAGAGATGCTTTAGGAAGGGGTTCCAGTAATATGCAACTTACATGGAAGAGCCAGAAGATATAAGTCTCAAGCTTGGAGGAATTTCTAGTATTACAAGAATTTGTAGATGTGTTTGAAGAAATACCTGGGTTATCACCAAAATGAGATATTTACTTCTCTATTGATTTGATGCTTGGAGGTGTTGCAGTTTCTAAAGTGCCATATAGAATGAGTACACCTGAGTTGAAAGAGTTACAAATTTAGCTTGAAGAATTATTGAAGAATAGGTACATATGCCCAAGTGCGTCTCCATGGGGAGCACCAATACTTTTTGTGAAGAAAAATGATAGTACTTTGAGGCTATGCATTGAATTCAAGCAATTGAACAAGGTTAGAGTGAGGAATAAATACCATCTTCCTAGAATTGATGATTTGTTTGATCAACTAAGAGGAGCAAGGATTTTCTAAAAAATAGATTTGGGATAAGGTTACCATCGGGTAACGATAAAAGAAGAAGGGATCAACATGACAACCTTCACAACTAGATATGGTCACTATGAGTTTGTAGTGGTGCCATTTTGGTTAACAAATTCACCAACTACCTTTATGTGGTTGACGAATGGTATATTCAGGAAACATTTAAATAATTTTGTCATTGCATTCCTAGATGAAATTCTTATTTATTCCAAATCATAGGAGGATCATAAAGAGACTTTGAGATTGGTTCTACAAGTGCTAAGAGAGAATCAACTTTATGCTAAGCTGAGTAAATGTTCTTTTTATGAGAAGCAAGTTCATTATTTGGGACACATTATCTCTGAAGAAGGCATAGCAGTAGATCTAGAGAAAATTGAATCCATTATGGAATGGCATACACCCAAGAATGTGTTAGAGGTAAGGTACTTTATGGGATTGGATGGATACTGCAGGAGATTCATAGAATGATTCTCAAAAGTGGCACCTCCAATTACATCCTTGTAGAATAAAGGAGATAAATTTTAATGGACACCCAAGTGTGAAGAAAGTTTCCAATAGTTGAAGATATTGCTTACTAGTACACCAATTCTAAAGATTGTTGATCCAAATAGTGATTTTGTGCTGTGCACAGATGCTTACCAAAAAGTAAATGGTGGAGTCCTTATGCAATATGGACGTGTGATTTGTTATTAGTCCAGAAATATTAAAGAGCATGAAAAGAAGTATGTAACTCATGACTTGGAGCTTGTTGCCATTGTGCATGCATTAAAAATGTGGAGACATTATCTCATGGGCAAAAAATTTGAGTTAAAAAAAGATCACAGTGGGCTGAAATATTTATTTGAGAAATAGACTTTAAATGACAATCAATCTAGATGGATGGAATTTCTATGTGAGTTTGATTTTGATGTCAAACATATTAAAGGAAAAGAGAACAAGGTTGTTGATGCACTCATCATAAGAGTACATGCAATGCATGCTACAACCATTAGCATGTGCAAATCAGTTTTAAGAGACAAAATTCTTGAGGTTGTTATTTGAAATCAACATTATCTAAAAGAAGGATTACAACAAGAAAATGTACTTGAAAAATGTAAAGGATACAAATTGGAAAATGATGGGATTCTTTATGAGTACTAATAGAATTTATGTTCCTAATTTTGTTGAATTGAGGAAACGAGTAATGGATGAGATACACAACGTTCCATATGCAGGACATCCTGGATATCAAAAGACTATTATAGTTGTAAGAAGTCAATACTTTTGGCTAGTAATGAAGAAAGACATTGTTGAGTAGTTAGAAAGATGCATGGAAAGTTAGAGAGTAAAGGTTGAGCATGAACATTCAACATGATTGCTTCAACCATTGCCAATACTAGAGTGTAAATGGGATGTGGTGACAATTGATTTCATCACCAAATTTCCCAAGACAACAAGACAGCATGATTCAATCATGGTAGTGGTGGATAAGTTGGAAAAAACCTCTCACTTCATTCCAATCAAGCCAACTCATAAGAAAAATGAAATAACATAAATTTATATGAAAGAGATTGCAATATTACATGGAATATCCAAGGCAAATGTTTCAGACAAAGATCCAAAGTTTACTTCAAATTTTTGGAAAGGGTTATTTAAAGGATTTGGAACAAATTTTAATATGAGTACAACATATCATCCACAGAAAGATGGGAAGACTAAGAGAGTTAATGAGGTTATCGAATATATGCTCAAAATGTATGTGATGGATTAGCCATCCAAGTGGAAGATAGCTTGCATTTGGTGGAGTTTTATATAATAATGAATATCATGCATCATTAAAGATGACTCCATTTGGAGCCTTGTATGGCAAAAAATGCAATACTCCAATCGCTTTGGGATAATCCAACAGACAAAGTGGTGATTGGGCCGGAATTGTTTAAAGAAATGGAAGAGTAGATGGTTAAGGTTAGGCATAATTTGAAAACAACAAAAGATAGGAATAAAATTTATCTAGACAAGGGTAGAGTAGAAAGAGAGTTCATAGTTGGTGAACATGTGTACCTAAAAGATAGGGAAAATAAGAGTTCCTTGAAGCTTGGGATATGTCTTCAGCTTGCACTTAGATACTATGGACCATTTGAAATATTAGCTAGGATAGGGCATGTTGCATATGATCTTGCATTTCCTTCTCGCATAAAGGTGCATAATATGTTTCATGTGTCATTATTGAAAAAGTATGTGCCTAGTCCTTACCACATTATTGATTGAGCTTTGATTTAGGTGGAACTAGAAGGATATATCCTGGTACTACTAGTGCACATCCTAGAAAGGAAAGTTATGTTGATCTAGAAGCCCTGAAGAAGCAACGTGGGAGCTTGAGGATGCTATATAGGAGGCATACCCGTAGTTGTTTTGAAATTTTGGATGAAATTTTGTATATGTACATAATGTTTATATGCACTGAGGATGATGCATAATTTAAGGGGGAGGGGATTGTAACACCTTGTTTTTAACCCCAACATGTAATGATGTAAACATGTATATAATGATGAAATGGATAGAAGCTGGACATAAATGATATAGTATGACCAAGATGATATAATTATATATACTTTATGTTTAATATAAAAACCATGACTACTGTAGACGAAGAAGGGAGAAGAAGAGTCGAGGGGTTATGATTCCATAAGAAGGGAAATTGAGAAAGGGGTTTAAGGGGGAGATGACCCTGGCGACTTTTGAGTTTAATTCTTTATCCTTATTATTTTCCTTTTATCCTGAGTCTTATAAATCCCTCTCTATTAAAGTACATTAGCCATACCTTTGAGTCAATTATCCTAAGCTTGGGGTTAGAAGGGGAAAAGTGAACTTTCCATGTATGCCACTTGTCTAGTTCTCATCACCCATGCATGCCATTGGTTAGTTCTCAATATGCATACAAATTATTGAGAAACTAGTTCATTCAATCATTTAATCATTTAACCCATCATTCTATACCAGAGCCTGGAGCTATACCAAAGGAAAAATCAGAATTATAGGGATGTAAATTCATTTTACCCTAGGATACTGGTGCTGGGGAATTGAGTTAGGTGCTTGTGAGAGAACCTGTCCTGCAGCTAAGGTTCTTGGAGTCCCGCACAGAGAGTCCCTGGTTGACCTTTTCTAGATCCATGAAAGGGAATTGGGGATCGCTCGAGGGACTGTTAACTGAGAAGGGTACCCCATTCCTTGGGTTGTGTAGGATGATGGGGGAGGAGTGCTAGCGGATTGGGATAACCATGGAGGTGTTTTGGCACCTGTGAGTTGCTGAGGTATTGAGCTGAGTTTTCCTTCTTGTGGATTGATATCCCCATCTCGAGGGTGGCAATTATTATAGAGAGAAACTGTATAACAGAGTGCCTACAGCTAGGAGGAACGTACTTAGTCTGTATTTAGTTGGAGGAGATTTTTAGATAAGTTTCTGACTGTGTATGAAATGTAATGTATATATCTCTGTTATGGATATTGTTTAACTTATTGTTATGTGTATGTTTAATTGCATGGATTTCATGGCATGGTATGACTGCATTCATGCTAGAATTCCCTTGTATGTTTAGTATATGCATATGTTTAGTTTGGGAAACCATAAATTTAATTTTCGTTGTAAATTTGATAATAAAATTATGAAAAACGAATTTGTGTATCAGTAGTGAATTTTGTAAGTTTTTTGGGTACCCCGTGGCCCAAAAGGAATGGAGAGTTTGAACTAGGTATGTGACAAGACCCTACTACAACATCAACACCACCCATTTGGATTTCAATCATTGAATTATTCAATAAATACTCCCCCATAGTAAGCTTAATACTATGACACTTCTGTTAACAATTTATGGTACCTCCATCTGCAATCATTACTTGAAGTTTTGTTGGGTGATATATAAATCAATTGAGAATCTTGACTAATTTACAAATAATGAAATTGCGGTTACTTCCAAATCAATCAACACAATTACCTTTTTATTTTTGATATATCCTTCTATCCTGAGAGTTTGAGGAGTGCTAATGCTGAAAAATGCATGGAAAGATATGGTTGGAGTAATATATTCTAGGTCTACTCTTGAGATTGATCCAATTCTAGATCTTCTTCCTCTTCACTATCCGTGCATAGTAATTTATTCACACTACAATTATTCCCATTACTATACTTTCTATCACAAACGAAACATATTCCATTTTATCTTCTTTCCTCTACTTGCTGAGGCATCAACCTTATAGGATGAGTGAGGCTGGTGTTGGTTATGGAGATTGATTGTATCAGAGGATTGTTTCAACCGTGTTTGGATCTTAGAATAAAAAACCGAGCTATAGTGGGGTCTGACCTCCCCCCTGACCTTAAGGTTCGAGGGTGGGAGCCCCCAAGGAAAATTTTGTGGTCTATTTTCAACCATTGAAATGTGGCAAAACAGGCAATTGGAAATAATGCAATTTCGTAGCCAATATATACCGTTCATTATTAGGTTACAGATTTGACGATAGAGATTATGTTTGTGTATTTTTCCCCTAAAAGGTAATCCTATTTTAAAGAGGGAAGTGTATTACGACTGTGGATTAGTGTGTGCGAGAGATACTATGATAGAGTGAAGAGGAGGTTGTGGAAGATGTGCTGCAGGTTGCATCCCTTCATTTTGCTAGATGGAATAAAAGAAAGGGTTGGTTGTTTCTCCATGGATGTAGACCATATCAGGTGAAACACATATATTGGTGTCTATCTTGTATTTTGTTCTCATGTGTTTTATTTCCACATCTATTTTAATTTATTGCTCTGCGATCCTATTTTTCTAAAAGTTGGGAGAGGAAACATTTCCCTATGCTATATGTGTTAATAGCATGCCTTCTAGTAGCCATATTTTTACTTTCAACTTTCCTTTCCAAACTAATAACATTCTCTAATGAATTAGATTGAGAGAGACATATCTCATGTTGAATGCGATCCTTTAAAGTGCCAATAAAGAGATCCAACAAATTATCCTCTAGAATGTTCTTCACTCTATGACTTAGCTTCTGAAACTGCTTAATGTGCTCTATAACTTGACCTTTTTACTTGAGATCTATTAATTGGCTAAAGGGTGTTTCTCTTAATATCCTATACTATCAATTCATCTGTAAATATAGACCAATAGACAATAGAGCCCCTTTTATGGTCACAAACCCATTGGTAGCATATAAATTGATCATTTTCTAAAGACAAGGATGCAATAATTACCTTTTGTAAATTGGCACATGGTGTAGATCAAACAATTGATCCATTTGGAATATCCATGTTATTGGATTATTGCCATCAAAATTTTTCATATCATTATTAGAAATGAAGGAGTTGCTTGGTCTCGAGTTGAACCCATGATGATGTGGATTATGGAGTGATGAATGATCAAGTGTCAAGAATTCGAACCTCTTATTCTCCAACTATTTTTCAGTTTTCTCGATCTGTGACTAGGACAAGTTCATCTTGTTTTCCCTTATCTTATTCTTGAGGAGATGGATTATGAGGAAAGATATGTCTCATCTCATTCAAAATTATGCCCTTCATAACTTCGAGATCCTCTTTACTAACCATCTTTTCAAGATATTTTTTACTAGCCATCTTTTGATCCATCTTTTTCAACTCACTTTATATATTGTTTTTTGTGTTTACCAATTAAACATGTTTCATTCACCTATCGTTCAATCCCATAACCTTTTCCTCCAAATTGGATAGCTAGTTACACATTTCTTCATTTTCTTCATGAGTCATGGTTGATCTCTTTGGATGTTTAATTGGTGAATTATGTTTTGCATAAACACTTTCCATGAGAGCCTATAGTTATTCTCTATTTCCTCTTTATCACACATTTTAAATAACCCAAAATAGACATTCCAATAAAAACTTATGCAAGTTTCAAGTTAACATACCTTTGGAAACCCTAGTTTGTAAGTTGTCTTCGTAGCCAACCTTGCTCCTAAATTATCTTGGAAAATTTGGTCCCTTTGAGCCTACACTTTCATCTTGTAGTATCCTAGTATATCTTCTCTGCAATGCCATAGGTTTGGCACAATTATGATGTGCCAAGGGAGAGTTATTGTAACTTTCCCAAAAATTATTATTTTTGTTCCTTTCAGGAGAGCAAACTTGTACGGACTGACATGTGTCTGATTTTCCCATTTTTCTTTTGAAATTTTTACTATAAACACCATGGTCCATCTTCCTTTTGATGCAATAGGTGGCACTCAATTTGGATCTCTGAAGCTTTAAATATCACAGTTTTACCCAAAACACCTATTTGAAACTATTTTTTGGACTGGTAGAAAACCCTAACTTGCAAAGGTTATAACTATGAACTTATAATGAACCAAGACATAAATTTACTTTGCTATGTCTTTCGATGCTCCTAATTTTTTTTTGCTTGATATGTCTCCTCAAAAAAATTATAGCGAAAATGGATGTGATACCATATGTTATGCACCAAATTATGAAAAATAACATAAAAATAAAAAGAAAGAGTGACCCAATGCCTTGAGAATGAAATAAGAGATGAATAAGAATCCTCTTCAAGGGGGAAACCTCCTTATACAATGTATCAAATTCAAAATAAAATATGGACGATTTTAAAACTAGGTCTCCTTGGTATATATATAGGAGACAAAGGGTACAATTACAATTAAGGTCCTAGCCGACCAATAAAGACAATAATAATATAATAATAGAGATGCGATTCCGTAATATATAGCGATTAATAGAGAATTCATAGATATGCCCTCTATAGTAGACAAGCATTGGCCCTCATTTTCCTCATCGACCATGGATGGCTCATAGAGTTTCATATTCTCCATATTCACTATTGAGTAAAATGCATGTGTATGGATGTATATTGATTCTATAATAATTATCGCCTACCTATTCCAACACTTTGAAAGGACCATATCTCAGAGAATTGATATTATTACCATGTCTATGTAGAATCTATTTGTTCATGTGAAACAAAACTCAATCTCCTACCTTTAATATCTTCTCAATTTTTTGCTAGTCACAACTAGCATTATACTTGTATGATTTGTTTAGTGTTTCCTATACGTACAAATAGATCTTTTTGGTCTTATCTAAGGATTTTTTTATCCTTTTCTATTTCTCACATGGAATCTTACTTCTCTCCTTTTTCCTATCCATACACAAAAACTAGAGGCGAAGGTGGAAAATATACAAAACATGTTTCAAATGTGTGTTGTGGGTGAAAGTATGCTAGGTTCTATTATAACATTGAATTTAGATCAAATTGTCATTCCAACTCCTTGGATGCTTTTGATTTTAACCCCTTAAAAGATTGAACTAATATCAAATTCACCACTTTTATATATCCAAACTATTTGTGGATGGAAACTTGTAGATCTTTTAATCTTGGTGTCCATATATCCCAAAGTGTAGTTCAAAAGGCAATAATAAATTTGGTATCTCTATGCGAAACTTTGAACATTGACATCACAAAGTGCATGCAAACCCTCTCAAATAACATTTTTCTTGCATGTTGTCCCTTAATGGTAATTTTACATGGGATGGGGATGCACATATCACTAAATTTGTCCACTACCACAAAATGATAGCCATGTCCCCACTTGGTTCATGGGAAACTACCCAAAAAATACATAGATATACTCTCCCATCACCTAATAGGCACATGTAAGGACGGTATATGCCTTGCTTCTTATTGGTCGGTTTATTGGTACATCAATGTATACATCCTCTAATGAAGTGATCTACATCTTGTTGTATTCTAGGTTAGTACAAATACCTCTTTAAGTTGGCTATTGTTTTCTCAACTTCAAAATGACCTACAACTTTGGAGGTGTTAAACTCTTTTAAAATTTGCGTCCTCACACATTTAGGCACATGATAATGCTTATCCATATTGTACACAGACCTATCTTTGAGATGATAGTTGACCTTGTTGTCACCTTATTCATGGAATTGGATTTGCAACTATTGAAATATCACTTTGAATTCTTCATGGGTGAAAGGTTCCATGTGCATAAGATTATCCAAAGTTGTGATATGGGGTTTTGGTGGTCTTGACAACATGGTTTCCAACTTGTCAATATTGCCTTGCTTATACTTGACCATGAGATCAAGTTGTTGCAAAATCCCATAGATTTGTAGTGTATGTATTATTGAAGCTTATTCCAGGCCTACAAATGTTTCAGATGCTTACAATCGTTGTGGATAATATTCTCCTTTCCTATCGTATAGTGCTTCCATTTCTTAATAGCTTGTAACATAGCATAGAGATTATTTTCATATGTGGGATATTTCAAGATTGCTCCATGAGACAATTCATAATGATATCAAATTGACTTACTTCCTTGCAACAATATTGTTAAATTTTGAGCATTAATTCACAATACTCTAGGATCTTTGCTGAGAGAATAACATCTACAGTATATCAATGCATGACAATCACAATATGACAAGCATCACAAGAATCAAAAGCATAAAGACAAGAGACACAGAGTTTCCGTGGGGAAAACCCTAAGGTGAAAAACCCCACAAATTCCTCAGAGATAGAGAGAGCAATGGCTCAACCAAAGTACAACCAAATAACACTGAGATAGTCTCCTAATAGCAGATGATCCTCCTCCTCACTAGTGTGCCACTTTTCAAGTAAGAGTGAGTTACTTTTCCGAGTGAGTAAAATAGAGATCTCTGATCTCTATTTATACTAACCTTTTTTCCAGTGACCTTATGGGGCCGACTTGTCTATCTAGATACATCCACATTATATTATATATAATTCAGGGCCGACCCCACATGGTGGACTAATAATCCATCGGTAAGTACACACACTTGCGACACTTGTCAATCCACATGACGACACTTCCTTATAGAGGAATAACACATCTCTTTTAAGGGTACAATAAATATATATAAAATACACAGATGAAATACATTCCGAAGTTACATATACATCAACACCCCCTCTTAACTAGGAAGGTATTTCTCGACACATATATGCTAGACAAGTCTTCTTCTCTGGATCATCATCATTGATGCATCGGCATCATCATCGTCACTGCTACTGCTATCTCAACCAATCTCTGACTCTACTCGTCATAGGAAGTTCTACAGAGCCAGTCCTTTTTCATACTGGATGTAGGCCCACCATCTGCAGGTCTTCATCATCACTGGCCATACTGTGGAAACCTCAGGACTTATTACGTGCGTCACAAAACCTGGCTGCAGCATCCCAGGCTATTACAAGCACACAACTCTACCTGTAGGATCTCCCAGGAGCACATTACATGTGACCCATCACAAAACCTGGCTGAAGCATCTGAGGCTGTTACGAGCACATGGCTCTACCTGTCGGATCTCCCAGGAGCACATTACATGTGATCTCACCACAAAACCTAGCTGAAGCATCCCAGGCTGTTACGAGCACATGGCTCTACCTGTCGGATCTCCCAGGAGTACATTACATGTGGTCCACCACAAAACCTGGCTAAAGCATCTGAGGCCTTTTTCATCCTGTCCAGATCTCCCAGGAGCAAATTACATGTGGTCATGGCAAAACCTGGCTGAAGCATCTGAGGCCTTTTTCATCCTGTCCAGATCTCCCAGGAGCAAATTACATGCCATAGGACAAAACCTCGCAAGAGCATCTGCCAGATATCCCAGGGCACCGAATTACATGCCATAGGAAAAACCTCGAAAGACTATCTGCAGATCTCCCAGGGCACAAATTATATGTCCTTCCAAGCAAAACCTTGAAAGAGCATTTTCCAGATGTCCCAGGGCACCGAATTACATGCCATAGGCAAAACCTCGAAAGACCATCTGCAAATATCCCAGGGCACAAATTACATGCTTACCTGCACAAACTGATCCACGGCCACAAAGTATCATCTGATACTCACCATACATCATCCTGATGTACACATGATCATCCTGATCATCATCACTGCAACATACTGCTGCATGTCATCTGGAGAAGCTCGTCATCCATGGTCATCCTAATCATACAATGCATCCATCTGATGCACACCAAGTATCTACCTGATATATATCATCACACATAGTGTATCCACCTGATACATAGATACATGATCCACACAATGTATCCATCAACATGCGTGATCTACCTGATCATACCTGATACATATCAATATACATGATCCTCCTGATCATACAATGTATCCACTTGATACATATACAGATACATGGTCCAAGCATCCAACACGATGCATATACAAAATACATACAAATGATCCAACCGATCATATCCAGCATCCAACATGATGCATACATACATATGAATGATCCAACTGATCATATCCAGCATCCAACATGATGCATACATACATATAAATGATCCAACTGATCATATCCAGCATCCAACATGATGCGTACATACATATAAATGATCCAACTGATCATATCCAGCATCCAACATGATGCATACATACATATAAATGATCCAACTGATCATACAAAGCAGAAACTAGAACATCATCCTGATGCTCATCAACATCTAGCGCTTACATCCACAACCATGTGAAGAATCCTCCTTCCAACATGCTTGGAATGGCTTCAGCAAATGTGTCCATAACTTCTTCCTTGAAGTGTCCTCAATCTGAAGAACGCCAAGCCTCTCTTTGAAGTACTCGAACTTCACCCTGGCTAGTGGCTTCGTCAGCACATCTGCAATCTGCTCGTTCGTCGCAACATACAGGAGCTTCACAGCTCCTCTTTGCAGCATATCCCTGATATAGTGATATTTGATCTCTATGTGTTTTGACCTGTCATGAAACACTAGATTCTCGGATAGCTTCACACAACTCTGGTTATCACAGAAGATACCAGTAGCATCCAACGGGAGATCAAATAACTCAGACAATAGCTTCCGTAGCCATACTGCCTCACAACTAGCTGAACAGGCTGCAACATACTCTGCCTCAACTGTACTCAGTGCTACGCAGGACTGCTTCCTGCTAAACCAAGAGATCACACCTGATCCCATACTGAAGAAACACCCAGATGTGCTTTTCCTATCTGCAGCACTGCTAGCCCAATCTGAATCAACATAACCTTGCAGGTTAAACTTTTGATTCGCTTCATACTTGAGCCTATAATCCACTGTACCCTTCAGGTACCTCAGAACATGTTTTACAACAACCAGGTGAACACTCCTCAGATCCGTCAGGAACTGGCTCAATGTGTTCACAGTGAAACAAATGTTTGGTCTCGTGTTCGTCAGGTACATCAAGGACCCAATCATCTGACAATACATAGAGACATCAACAGGCTCAGATGAAGCATCACATAGAAGCTTCAAATTCGATGCCATAGGTGTGGCCATGGCCTTACAATCCATCATCCCGAATCTCTTCAGGATATCTACTGTGTACTTACCTTGACCAAGGAAGATCCCACCTGCACTCTACCACACCTCCATACCTAGGAAATAGTGCATCATTCCCAAATATTTCATATCGAATTCAGCAGCAAGCTTCCTCTTAGTATCTGCAATCAGTTTGTCATCTCCTGTTATAAATAAGTCATCCACATAGAGGAGTAAAATCACAGGATTCCCTTCCACAACCTTGTAGTAAAGGTTGGAATCTGCTTTACTCTTGGTAAATCCCAAACTAGATAGGAAACTGTCCATCCTACCATACCAGGTTCTGGGATCTTGCTTCAAGCCATACAAGGCTTTCTTCAATCTGCACACATATGACTCCCTGTCATGTATTTCAAAACCTAGTGGCTGCTCCACATATACTTCCTCTTCAACTACACCATTCAAGAAAGCTGTCTTGACATCCATTTGGTGTATTTTCCATTTCATTGCTGCAGCCAGGGAAAGTACTGTTCTGATGGAAGTATACCTGGATACAGGTGCAAAAGTTTCTTCATAATCTATTCCCTCTTTCTGAGAGAATCCACGAGCTACGAATCTTGCCTTGTATTTTTCCACACTGCCATTTGCAGCATGCTTGATTTTGAAGATCCATTTAGAAGTCACAACTGACTTCTCTTTAGGTCTTGGGACAACATCCCAAACATCATTCTTCATTATTGATTGATATTCCTCAACCATGGCATCCTTACATTCTTTCTTTTCCGCTGCTTCTTCATAACTGGAAGGCTCTTTGTTCATAATGTCACAGAGCAAAGCAACATAGTTGGTCTATGATCTGGTTCTCTTCTTTGCTCTGTGTTCTTCTTCTGGAATGCCAAATCTTTCTACATCTTGAATGAGCTCTCTAGCCCATGCAGGTTTCCTCTTGTGAGAGTTATCCTCACGGGGTGGATCTATAGGTTCTTGTGGATCTTCAAACTCACGAACAACTTCTGGAATTGCTTCAGTCATGGTAGTATCTTGAAATCTAGTTTCCTTAGGTTCTTCATAAACTTCGATAGGTGCCTTCCTTGATTTGATGAATGCTGAGTTTCCATCAAATGTTACATCCTTGCTGACATCAATCTTCTTGAACCCTAGAAAGTATATTCTGTAAGCCTTCGAGCTTTCACTGTAACCCACAAAGATACCCTTCTTTCCTGAAGGATCTAGTTTAGTCCTCTTTTCTTTTGGGACATGAGTGTATACTGGACAAACAAATATTCTGAGATGGCTGACTTCAGGTTTCTTACCAGAAAAGACCTCTTCAGGTGTCTTGTTGTCCAATATCTTGTGGGGTGTTTTGTTTTGCACATATACAACTATTCTAGCTGCTTTTTCCCATAGATGCATAGGTAGATCCTGGTCATGGAGCATTGCTCTTGCTGCTTCCATGATTGTTCTGTTCTTCCTTTCTGCAACTCCATTCTGTTGTGGATTGTAAGGAGTAGTCAACTCCCTCTTAATACCTGAATCACTGCAAAGCTTCTTGAAGTCACCTGAGGTGAATTCTCCACCATTGTCGGATTTGAATGTTTTGATCTTCTTGTCAGTTTGATTCTCCATCAAGGTTTTGAATTCCTTAAACTTATCAAACACCTCATATTTGTTCTTCAATAAGTATACCCAAGTCTTCCTGGAGAATTCATCAATAAATGAGACATAGTAAACATACCCACTCAGGGAACTGGATGACATAGGACCACATACATCTGAGTGGATGATTTCTAGGATGTCTTTTTCCTTGCTTTCACTGCTTGGGAAAGCCTTCTTTATGTTCTTACCTTTTGCACATCCTTTGCAAACATCTTCATGTTTGGTCTTGATTTCAGGAAGACCCTCTACAGCCTTGCTTGCAATTGGAAGTGCTCTATAGTGCATATGAGCAAGTCTTCTATGCCAAAGTTCACTTGGCTCCATGGATTCATGCACCATGGCATGTTCAGGCTGTCCCTTCAATTTATACAAACCTCCCTCTTGCTCTCCAATCACTACTGCATCATCTATGGTCTTTCCCTTTGGCCACATTAGGACTTGGCCATCCACAAATGCAACCCTCATACCTTTTGCATCCAATGCAGAGATTGAGAGTAAGTTCTTCTTGAGCCCAGGTACATACAGTACTTCTTTCATCTTCAAGGATTTTCCAGAATCTAGGTTGTAGGAGGCTTCATCACTTCCTTTGATTGGGTATTGATAATCATCCCCAAGTTTCACCTTATGGGGTGATTCATGTTCAGATAGATTCACAAAAGATTCCTTAAACCCAGTCATGTGTTTGGAAGCCCCACTATCAATCAACCAATCATTACAACCATGGGAGATGGTACCTGTGAGAGCAGAGATCAGAACATACTCTTCTTCACTTGATGAGTCATCATTACTATCACTTTCTACCCTAGCCTTCTTCTTTGGGGGTTCATCATCTTCAGCAGCATGAGCATGAAACCTTCTTTTGCTACCCTTCTTCTTCTTAATGGGGTTGTTGTTGTCCTTCTTCTTCTTGGGACAATTTATGGCAATATGTCCTTTCTCATTACAGGTGAATCATATTCTTCTTTCTTTGAAGTGATGTGAAGATTTCTTGGAGTGAGATGGATCTCTCTTGAACTTCCCTTTCTTGGTGTGAGCTGTGAGAGCTTGATCTTCATTCCCCATATTTTCTTCTCATGCCACAATCCTTGCTTCTTCTTGTGAGCATTCTTCCCGTAGTCTACTGAAGGAGATCAACTTCTTCCTTGCACAAATTCCTTGGATAAAGGAATCCCATGACCTGGGTAGGCCATTTAGAGTGGTCATCACTACTTTACCATTCTCCACCATTTCATCCACTGCTTCTAGCTATTCCTTGATCTGGGAGACCCTTGAAAAATAAGATTGAATGGTTTCTCCATTCTGAAATTTTACTCCTTTCAATTGGTTCCGCAGGGTCATCTTCCGATTTATGTTCTTCCCTTCAAACAGCTTAGTCAAAGAGTCAAACATCTCCTTGGGTATCTTAAGAGAAGACACATGGGGTATGAGATGGTCTTTGATAGAATCATCAATTATTCTCTTTTCCTTGACCAAGTTCTTCTTATGCAATACCTTGGCCTCTTCATCCTCTGGGATAGGGATGTCTTCTTTCACATATGAGTCCAACTCATTCTCTTCCAGGATTAACCCAATTCTATACATCCAGGCTCAGAAGTTATCAGCCCCTTCAAGATTATCCTCAAGCTTGGTGTGGAGAGACATCTTAAAGAGTACTTCAAATGGAAATAGAAAAGATTTAGATCTTACCACTTGAAGTGCTGAAAACTGGATCTAGTCCCGGATTAGGGTTTGTCAGAGAAACCCTAAAAATTCAAAATGTGAATTTCAAATTTCTGAAAGGATAGAAAGATGCGCCTTGGTGAGATGATCAGTCTGGTGCATTCAGAATTTGAGATCAGCAAAGTCTTGCCCTTCAGAATTGCCTTTTTGTCCTCCCAGGTTCACTAGGGAGAGCCCTGAATTAGGGTTTGAGTTTCTCGAAGATATACCCAGCCCAAAATCTTGATCCAAAGCTCTAAACTTCAATTTTTGCAAGGAGCTACCAGCTGTGCCTTCAGATTCCAGAAATTCCTATTTTTGTGGAAACCCTAATTTTTAGGCCCAAATCTGAAAATGCTCAGAATTGAGTTTTGATTGGATAGATAGATGCACCTTGATGAGTAGAGTCAATCTACTATACTGATTTTCAAAAATCTGTGGAGAGAAACCCAATAAACAAGGAACTCAAGCTTCTGTCACTGCAAAATGTCTTCTTCTCAGGTTAGCTCTGATACCATGTTAAATTTTGAGCATTAATTCACAATACTCTAGGATCTTTGCTGAGAGAATAACATCTATAGTATATCAATGCATGACAATCACAATATGAAAAGCATCACAAGAATCAAAAGCATAAAGACAAGAGACACAGAGTTTCCGTGGGGAAAACCCTAAGGTGAAAAACCCCACAACTTCCTCAGAGATAGAGAGAGCAATGGCTCAACCAAAGTACAACCAAATAACACTAATATAGTCTCCTAATAGCAGATCCTCCTCCTCACTAGTGCGCCACTTTTCAAGTAAGAGTGAGTTACTTTTCCGAGTGAGTAAAATAGAGATCTCCGATCTCTATTTATACTAACCTTTTTGCCCAGTGACCTTATGGGGCCGACTTGTCTATCTAGATACATCCATATTATATTATATATAATTCAGGGTCGACCCCACATGGTGGTCTAATAAACCATCGGCAAGTACACACACTTGCGACACTTGTCAATCCACATGATGACACTTCCTTATAGAGGAATAACACATCTCTTATAAGGGTACAATAAATATATATATAATACACAGATGAAATACATTCTGAAGTTACATATACATCAAAAAATATTACTCCCATAGCATACCCACTTGCATCTATCTCCACTACAAAGGGATTCTAAAAATTGGGCATTTCAAGTGCTTGAAATTTTTTCCATTTCAGTTCTTCGAAGTCCTTATACTAATTTTTTCCCCACTAGAAATTATTTTCATTATTTACTATGGCATGGAGAGGTGGAACCACATCTGAAGAGGATGTTATGTACTTTTGAATGTACTATGTTGCTCCCATGAAGTTCATTATTTTAGTGATAATGGTAGGAGTTGGTAATTTGATGATGTCCTCCATATCTAGAAAGTTAATCTTGAGTTCCTCTCCAAAAATGACATGCCTATACTACACTAGGGATTATTGATAAAAATTGCATTTATTAAGATTTTCCAACAACTAGTGCTCTCTCAAAGTCCCTAATACCTAGACTATATGTGAGATATGTTATTCTCGAGTAGAGATAAAGGTTAATATATGAGCCAAGTGCATTATGACACATGAATATAGAAAGAGACACAATAATACATCATTCTTATAATGTATAAATGTAAATGGTGCATCACTTAAACCAAAATACATTACTAACCACTCATATAGACCTTTCTGTTAGAAAAAACAGGATCGCAGAGCAATAACAATAAATAGAAATGCAAATATAATCACACACACATTACAAGAGAGACACAGATATATCGTAGTTCACCCCAACTTGGGCTACGTCGACACTGAAGTTGCCAGTCCTTATTATTATTCCGTCCAACAAAGTGAAGGGATACAACCTGCAGCACAACCGCTGCACTTCCTCTTCACTGTATCACAATCTCTCTTCACAGATCCCATAGATCTTTATAATGCATAAAACCTAATACATCATTCACCCTAACTGTGTTACAATGTCTTTCTTTTATAAGGGAAATACAATGGGAAAATACCACGGGTTACCCAAAACCATGGGCCCGAAAACTGGTGGCGAAAACAACCCCAAAAATTTTCCTCGGGGGCTACGCCCCCGAACCCCTTGAATGTCGGGCCGGGATCATAACCAAACCTAGGGTACGAACATAGCTGAATCATCATCTATGAGAGTAGAAGATCTGGATCCACAACCAACACTTTCCTCATCTAAAAGGAGTTCATACATGTGTCTTATTCTATGACTTACATCTAGTGTTATCACCGTTTAAGATCAATTTCTATGAAGTACTTGGAATGTTGCAAGTAGTCCAATAGGTCATTGATCATAAGAAAATGGCACAAATTCCTGATGGTGATCATATTATTTAGATCTCTATAGTTCAAATGCATTATCTAATTCCCATCCTTCTTGGGAATTATGATGATGGGAAATCCATAATGCAAGGTTCTCAGTTGTATGACTCCCTGCTCCAAAAATTGTTGCAACTACTTCTTCATTTCATCTACTTCTGATATGGATTGTTTCTACAATCATATGTTTGGTAGTGGAGGTTTAGGCAATGATTGTATCTTGTACTTCATTTCCTTCTTAAGTGGTTGTGTCCACCCAAATACTCTTGATGGAAAGAGAAATGCTTAGCAACATCCACTAGAGGTAGAAGCCTCTACTGTCTAGAACCTGACATGAAATTCATGCTACAAGGGGTCATCTATTGAAGTCTTAAAATATTCTATTGGAGCACAATGTTCTTCTAATGTAGTTGTGAGAATAATTGCAAGAGCATATAAACAAAACAAACACAATTTTGAGCATACAATCAAAATGAGAGTCTTTCCATTGGGTGCCTTTATCCCATCTTCATGACAAAATATATTAAATGTAAGCATAGAGGAAGAAAAGAGGACAATACATTTACAAATTGCATAAAACAACATGTATTATTTCTCATTCATCAATAGATACAAAATAGAAAGTGATAATATGCATTAAATAACGAATATGATAACTTAAATTTACAATATATATACATAGAAACTATTGCACATATAATAATAACATGAATATCTCCAAGGTTTTATTGTTAGAATATAAGGCTTACTATGTAATAAAGTCACTTTACCACTTTAACTTAGGCTAATTTTAACTTTATGTGTAAATTGTTTTTTCCCACATTCATAAGTCAAAATATCTTATAACATTGATATATAAGGAGGTAAACTCCATTGTAATTTTTTCACAAGTTACTCAGAATATCATATTGTGCTATTGTGTGTATCTCTCTCATGTGTTACGATTTCTAGCTTTTGTAATATGGTATTAGAGTGGGAGAACACCTAGGGAAAGTATACTAAGTATGCTATCTCTTGCATCATATGATAATCTAGAGAATTATAAAGACATGAATAGATGAGGCTATGGGATTGAAGAAGAAATTTTTTATCCACTATTGGCGTCCAATAGAGGAGCAAGCCGTGCAACATAATTTCTGCATTGATGTACAACGTCACCATACTGGTTGTGTTTCTAATGATCTAGATACCAATTAAAATTTGTTTAGCAGATCATATTTGTAATTAATAGGATGTGTAGTTTTTTTTTGTTTGCTCAAATATCCCTGACTTACGGGAGTGGTCTGTGGTATGAGAAACCATGACCTAGGGGCATCTAAACTGTCAAAATCACAAGGGGATCGCACCCGATTTGGATCACACCAGCCTCAATTTGACTGGGTTTTTGGGTGTTGCCTCCCAACTAAGTCACCCCTAAGGGGAATTGAAGTCGGGTCACCTTGCTGACGAGACCACACCTTAACCAAGTGAACTAGCAGGAATTGACAATAGGATGTGTGGTTGTATATCTTGATTTGTATGGAAAAATTTCAACATCTATGCTTGTCTTCTTAGGATAAAATACATTTTGTTAGTATCATTGACAAATTAATGACAAATTTGAGTATTTCTTGCATGATTCTCACAGTATTTACCAATTTGTGGAAAAAGTATCTTATGTGTGAGTAGATTGGATATAAATTAATGGAAATTCCATTAGAGAAACATTTTGGCTTCAATTTCTACACTTGGAAAGATTGTGAAAATTCAAATGCGCTTGATGAATAAAAACTTGTGGATAATTATAAGGGAATCAAGACATCACCAACATATCCAAATAAAGTATTGAGATGGGAAAGTAAAACAATAATGCCAATGCTATCATTTTCCTTGCTTTCTCAAATTCTAAATTTCATCATACAGACTTGGAAAAATCATCCAAGGTAGTGAGGAACAATCTAAATAAGTTATTTGGAGCACAAGCAATTAATGCAAAATTTTCATTGAAACTACAATTATTCAAAGTAAAGATGTTTGTTGAGATCATTATGTCTAGATACATTAATAATTTGAGATCTCTCATCAAATAGTTAATTGAAGTCCAATCTACAATGGAGGAAGAAGATGCCAAATCCATTTTGCTAAACAATATACCTTCTCAATACAACAATATAGTATTTACTCAAAGTCAATTACCTTCTCAAACTACAGAAGATATGATGGCTACTCTTCTAGCCGAAAAAATAGAACCACTGCAAGAGAAAACAAAGGTGATCCTCCACCTGAGATGACATTATACTCAAGAATCAATCAAAGCATAACAACTAAATACAAGGGGAGATGGAATGATACCATTACAAGAAAATGGGTCATACAAATTGGAGTTGTATATTTTGAACAAATGATGTCCTCAAGGGAAAAGTCAAAGAAAAATCACATTTGGCTAATTTAGCCATTGGTAAATATCCATTGGATGCAAATTTCGATGATGATATTTAATGAAGAAATGGCCTTGAATATGTTCACGAGTTTGTGGATCTTGGGAATGATTTCCCATAAGGTTATGAGACATGCATGCATATTGTTGTCCAATAATTTAATTTAGGAGATTTGTAATTCAGGAGTTTGGGGAGGTGGAATATGGGAAATTGGGAATTAAACTTTGGAGCTACACCTTTACGAGGGTTATTAGGCAACTTGATGGAGAGCTACCTGATCCAAGGATTGTTTAAAAAAAGAAGCTTATGAAGAATGCTTGATTCTATTATGCAATGGTGATGTTTTTAGTTTTCAGTCAGTGTGGTTCATCTTCAATAAGCATGTTTTTCTTTTAGTATTGTAAGCCTTAAGAATGGGTGTTAGAATATAAGGCTTACTATGCAGTACATTCACTTTATGACTTTAAGTTAGGCTAATGTCACTTTATGTGTAAAGCGGTTTATCCCACCTTCACAAGTGAAAATGACTTTCTCAGTTAACATTGATATATAAGGAGGTGAAGTACTCTAGTGTAATTTTTGCACCAGTTACTCATAATACCATATTGTGCTATTGTGTGTATCTATCTCATGTGTTAGGATTTCTAGCTTTTGTAATAAATACATATACAAATTGCATAAAACAACACACACTAGTTCTCATTCATCAAGAGAGATAAAATAGAAAGTGTGTTAGGCATTGAATAATGAATAGAATAACTCAAATGTACAATATATATACATAGAAACTATTGCACATATAAAAATACCATGAATATCTCTGAGGTTTTATTGAGTTAGGGAAAAAATAGGTCCATAATCCTAAGTATATACATATTAAATAACTTTCACAATCTTAGATATACATGATTACAAGGGAACATAACCATGATGTTTAAATAATACAATGGTTTAAGAGATCTTCAACATAAATGAGAAGATGATATATGAAATACAATAAAACAACATTTGTCGGGAAAACATGGATCATAAACAAAGTGATTAGTCCTTTTTTTTCTAGGCTTCACATGATGATAGCTCTAATTGGCTCCTAGTGCTCTCTCCATAATCTCTAAAATCTCCTTCTGCATGGATTTCTAAAATTGTACATTGTCCCTTGTGTTATATTTTGGGTTTCTTTGAAAGTGTTTACACCATACTAAGTATGCCTTCATGTGATGTGGGGTGCACGAAGAAACCCTAGCCCCTTAGTTGTATCTTAAACCTTTTAGCTCATAAAATTTGGAGATATTTCTATAGGTTGGTGATGGGATTGTTATATTATATGCTATTGATATATTCTACATGGTGTGCATGTTGATTAGGATGGTTGCTTGCATGTGTGTTGGATATATACATTAGAGGAGGAATGTTGGGTGCTAGGATGGAGGGAACTTAACTTTAGGAGCATTAGGACTGCTAGGCATGCCTAAGGATGATGAATGGTTGAATTGAAGACACTTGGGTTGATAGTACAATATTGCTTGGGGATTTATGTGAACGTGAAAAGCATATGTTGGGGAGGAGTGTTGGAGCACTAGATGCTTTTCTGAGAGAGAAAGGAGACTTGTGATAAGGAGCAATTATGGTGTGGATTATTTACATAATGAAATGAAGGAAACAATAAAAACTGGAAATAAGACATAAAGATGTTTAGTGAGCACAACAATATAGCAAACCCCAATTTTTATTAATGAATGAAATGGAAAAACATTGTAAACAACAAAGCAATACAAACTAGCTAGAATGGTGGTAGCTTATCTTTGAAGAGAGATGAGTTGGTCATGGTAATTGAACATAGGAAATTACAAGAGGCCAAGAGTTAATTTTAACATAAAGTGTAAACCTTGAGAGGAAAAGACCTTAATATTCAAAACCCTAACCCTAGGAGATGAAATGACAAAAGTAATGTGGACCAGAGGACTCTAATTGATACATCGACTTCTTGGGGGCACAACGTCCACATACAAACTCTATTTGGGGTGCACAATAGCTCATTGGAAATACCTCAAGGATAAGAACAATTTAAGTTAAGGTTTAGTCAATACTTTGATAACTTTAAGCCATCATAGGGCCAACAAACAATGTTTAGGGCATAAAAAATGCACCAGAAGTTTGGGACCTGAAAGACTATAGAAAAAATACCAAAATGTGGAACCATTCTAAATTAGTGGAATAGGTGAGTGAACACCAATAGCCAGCTAGATAAGTCCTCCTTCATTAGGGATAAATGGTACCCATTGCGCCAAGTTCCTCCTTTATATGGGGAAACTTTTGTTGAATCTAATTCTTTGTGAGCCACTTGCCTTGGTGTAGAAGCTTCCCTACTTTAACAACCCGATAGAGTTGGATGTTCTGCTAGTGGGTGCCCTTCATATCAGTGTCCATGATCCAGTATAGTGTTGCTTGTTCAATGCAATAAGGATTTATTTCTGTAGGGACCAAGTTCTCAACCACCTTTAAGTTGTCAAAGAGAGATGGAAAATATGGTCGAAGCAACTCCATATTAAATACATGGTGTAGGCCACAGAAAGGAGGAATACTTAACTCAAAATAATTCTCACCCACAACCTTGGTGATGGTGTAAGGCCCATATCAGAGTGGGTGTAGCTTTGAATGGGGTCCTATAAGGCAGTCTTTTTGAAAATGAAACCATACCTTTTCTCCCACTTAGAACTTGTGTGGAACCCAATGCTCATCGTGGTGCCGCTTGTACTTGGCATTGGCTTTCCACAAAATATCATGAACTTGTTGTTGGACATGTTGGATTTTTTTAACATATTTGGTTTCTTTATCAACTTCAGTATGATCATGGGAGTATTCTTCATGTGTATATGCAATGGGTAGTGCTACATCAATTGGGGCTAATGGCCATAACCCTAAGCACCTTTAAAAAGGGTTATGGAAATAAAGCTTTGAAGGGTTCTATTGTAGCTATGTTGAACATAAGGAATGATCTCATCCTAAGTACATGGATGTTTGGAGTTGTACATTCTCAAGATATGCATAATCATCGTTTTGACTACCTCTGTCTATCCATTGGTTTTTGGTTTGAAGGAAGTTGATTTGGTCAGCTTGGTGTCCATCATTGACTGCATGATAGACCAAAAAGTACTCAGGTGCCTTCTATATCGATATGAAATAATGGTTTGGGGGAGGCCAAAATGAACCTAGACACACTTGAAGAACATCTTAATAGTGGGCTCTATTGTGCTGCTCTTCTTATAGTGAGTTAATATTTCCATCTTAGAGAACTAATTAACAACCACAAATACATAGTTGTTTCCATGCTTGTTTGAAGGAACATGATCATGTAGTCGATGGAGATAGACTCCTAGGGTTTGTCTGGTGTAGAAAAATGAGTGTACAACCCTTGCTTCTTGATGGCAGGTTTGGAAATGGCATATGTGGGGAACAATCTAATATACCTACTAACATCTTATTGAAGTTTCAACTAGTAAAAGTACTTTTACAAAACTGCCACTATCTTCTCTATGCCAAAGTTCCTCGCCACTCGACTGTATTGTGCCACCCAAATCATTTTGTCGCACTCGCTTGAACGAACAAAGATGTGGCCGATATGGCATAATAGTTCATCTTGGAGATGAAATTTTGAGAATGGTCTTCCTATGCACAATTTATGATAGGGAAAACAAGCTCAGGGTCATTATCATACAATTGGGGCCATTTGTTGGTCTTATGTTCACAAGAGTTGGGAACGGTAGTCAACGGGACAACCAAATGTCAAATGAGGCAGTATACAACTCAGTTTCTGTTTCCCTTCTTATACTTGATGTTCAAGTGGAATCATTACAAGTATTTGGACCACTTCATGATGGCGGTTGTTTTGTAACTTTACTTGTGGCTGCCTAAATTGTAGGAGCTTTTCCTCAATGTGGATGATTGTATCCTTCCCTAGGATGTAATGTTTTCATGGTGATAGGCCTACACAATAGAGTACATCTCCTTGTCATAGGTGGGATACATATAAACATAATCAAAGAGTGTCTCATTTTGATAGGCCATCAGATGTCCATGCTGAGTGAGGACTACAATAATAACATAGTTAGAGGCATATCTCTCGATATCAAAAAGTTTTTACAGGTTATTTGGAGTGAGGACTAGCATCGAGAAGAGGCTTCATTTCATATCCTCAAATGCTTTCTATTGTGATGCACCAGGAGTAAAATTATCTTTGGATCCACACTTGGTCATTTGGATTAAGGGCCAAGTGATATGAAAGAACCCCAGCACAAACCTATGGTAAAATTTGGCTAGGCCCAAGAAGTTGCGGGGATTTGTTAGAGTCATTGGGGATGGCCAATATTGAATGCTTTGGATCTTGTATGGGTCCACATGCACCCCATGTTCATCCACTATATTGAATTCTCTCCATGTCGAATGAGCATTCCTCCAAATTAGCGTATAACTTGTGTTGTCGCAGGGTGCTTAGGATCTGTTGAATTTGCTGCAAATGTTCTACCTAAGCTTTGTTGAAGATAAGGATGTTGTCCAGATATACAACCATAAAAGAGTTTATGAACAACTGCAAGACATCATCCATCATCCTCATGAATGTTGATGGAGCATTAAGAAGCCAAGAGGCATGATCAACCACTCAAACGGGCTTCTTTACACTTGAAGGATGTCTTCCATACATTGATTTGCTCAATTGGGACTTGGTGGTAGCTTGAATTCAGAACAATCTTAATGAATAACTTGACACCCTTAAAATGATGAAGAAGATTATCAATTCGAGGGATTGGATATCAATATTTTTTACAATTATTTTATTTAGGGATCTATAATAAATACAAAGTCACCATGTCCCATCCTTATTTTGCACAACCATAATTGGGCTCCTACAAGGTGAGATCTTGGTCAAATGTGTTCCTTTTGGATGATCTCTTGAATATGTCATTTTATCTCCTCATTCTCTAGAAGAGAGCATTTGTATATTGGGCCATTAAGGAAAGGAGCATCTGATATTAAATCAATTGGATGTTTGACGCAACAATGCAGAGGAACCCCTTTAGGTGAGACAAATACTGTGTGGAGAGGCTTTGGGATGATGCTATGCAATTTGTACCTTGAGGAGTCCAATTGATACATCAAATTACCAGGGGAACCAATTCCATATACAAACTATGTTTGGGATGCACAATAGCCCATTGGAAATATTGCGAGCATAAGAACAATTTTGGTCAAGGATTGGGCAAGCTCTGGGCAACTGTAAGTTGTCACAGGGCCAAAAATCATTGTTTAGGGCTAAAAAATGCACTACAGGTTTGGGACCAAAAAAATTGTAGAAAAAATACCAAGAGGTGGAACCATTGTAAATTAGTGGAACATATGTGTGGCCATCAATATCCCCTTGGATCGAGTGTCCCCCTTAGAAAGGAATGCTATGAATTGTATCAAGTTCTTCCATCACATGGGGAAAATTATGTTGAATCGGATTCCTAGCGATCCACTTGTCTTGGTGAAGAAATTTCCCTACTTTAACAACTCGTTACAATTGGATGTTCTGTTGGAGGGTTTCCTTCATCTCGGTGTCCATGATTTGGTCGACTGACACCTACTTAATGTAGCTAGGATTGAGATATTTAGGGGCCAAGTGATAAATTGGCCCTGAGGTGTCCAAGAGAGGTAGAAAATATGGTCGAAGCAACTCCACATTAAATATAAGGTGCAAGCCAAGGAAACGAGCAACACTTACTCAAAATCATTCTCACCTACAACCTTGGTGATGGTGTAAGGCCCATATCACATTCGGTAGACCTTCCTATGGGATCCTACGAGCCTCTCTTTTTGAAAATGAAACCACACCTTATCTCCCACATGGAACTTGTGTGGAACCCAATGTTGATCGTGCTTGTACTTGGCATTGACTTTATGGAAAATATCATTAACATGTTGTTGGATGTGCTAGATCCATTGAACAAATTTGGTTGACTGATAAACCTCAATTTGATCATGTGAATATTCTTCCATGTATATGCAATAAGTAGTGATACATCAATTGGGGATAATGGTTGGAACACCAAGCACACCTGAAAAGGGTTATGTCCAATAGAGTTATGAAATGATCTATTGTAGCTATGTTGAACATAAGAAACACTCTCATCCCAAGCACATGGATATTTGGATTTGTACATTCTCAAGATATGCAAAATCATCCTACTGACTACCTCTATTTGGACATTAGTTTGGGTGAGTAAGGGAGTAGGTTTGGTCATCTTGTTGTCCATCATCGAATGTAGGCTAGACCAGAAAGTACTCAGGAAGATACCATCTTGATATGAAAATAATGGTATGTGGGAAGGAAAAATGAACCCAAACATCCTCAAAGTAGAGCTTAGCAGTGGCCTCTGTTGTGATTCTCTTCTAACATAGATCTTAAATTGCTATCTTAAAGAAAAGATAAACAACCATAAGCAATGATTATATGTCTTAAAAATAGATTAATTCCTCTCCTTTATTGTAAGTAAAGTAGTATGAACATAAAACTAGAACATGGTAAGCTAAAGGATGTCAAAAAATACATAAACCATGTGTCCTGTCTAATTAGCACACATGTATGTTTCATTAGTGTACACATGTGTACTGTTATGTGCATTATACATTGTGTATGTTGGTGTACCAACACGTTTTGAATAAATAATCATACAGTGCATTGCCTCACAGGAAACACATGGGTAGGATGATGAGTCATATTGCTTGAAAGGTCTTCCAATATCATTTTGTGGCATTCCCCTCACTTGTACATATTATAGATTAAAACATATAAACAACAAAAAAACTACTGAGAATACTTCAACTAGAGAAGCTACAATGGTAGAGAACACAAGTGGAGACTCATTAAGTCAAAACTTAAATTCATAACCACTTCAATCGTGAAAAGACAAAAGCTACCTACCTTCACTAGGATGAGTAAAAAGGACATAATTGTCAGGCATTGCAACATTTTGTGATATTATCTAGGTAGCACATGGTTATAACATTGAGTCATATTGGTTGAAATACCCCTTCCAACTACTTTTTGTGTCATTGCATGACTTGCACAAAGATTACAGATGGTCCATTTCAAAACATGATCATAATTATAGACTACACACATATAATAATTTATATTGTTAAGACGTGATAGTAAAATTGCATATGAAATGTTTAACCTCAAATAAGAGAAGGGTGAAACATACACATGTACAATGCAATATTAAAGGCACTACTTAAAAATATGTAATTGCAAGACCTTGATGGCTTTACTGAAGAGATGTTTTATGGATTGGTTTGTTTCCAAAATACAAGATTAGAAAGAAAGTCATACCCCCTACATCATATGAAGAAGCATTGACAGGGCATTGAATCTATTACAAGGGAGTGTAGCAGGTGGTTGGGATAAAACTGTTAACATTATTAAGTTGGAATTATCAATTATGTATAGGACATATTGGAATTGATCTTACACATTCTTCTAGGAAGTGGGAAAAGGTGTAAAGTGGTGAGAATTAATACAAGAGCTAGTTCTAGACTTGACATTTGGTCGCATGCTCCCTCCATAGCAACATGTATTCTTCATCAAGCTAAAAACAACATTGCATTGTTCATAGAGAGAGGGGGATATAATATCATATTTACAATAACCCCACTCCACTTATAGGGTACTAGATGCCTAAATTTCTAGAGTCCTCTTCAACTTTTCACGCACCTTAGGACAAATTCAACAAAATCACTTGCATGGAATTGAACTGAAGATATGTTGCTGGCCCATAATGCAAAAACCACGACCACATATTCACTAGAAACATTAAAAATTTAAGTTAGATACTTTGCACATTAGCCTTTGTCACGAGTCATGAGCACACACCATTGATGGAATTCTTGTCCTTATCGAACCACCCTACCTTGAAAGTAATCTTGGAGAACATCTTCTCTTGAACCCTTTTTGTGAGATATTCCCTCATAACTCTGAAATTGTAATGCTACGATAGATTTACTACAAACTATATAAATCCCAAACCCAGACAATTGATATAGTACTCATTGATTTTGGGTTTGATTTGGTCGTGGTCCTTGAGGAGAAAAAATACAGATACCATGGCCCTATGAAGAAGAAATAATTTGGATGAAATTCTCCAAAAAAATGCTTATGAATATCCTAATCCTAACAGGGCGTGCTCCCATTTCAGAGCATTTAAATAAAGTCGACAAAACAAACGGACAGAAAGAGCCTTGTCTTCATTTATCAACTCTAGTGTTGTCATCCGACTAAATCACCTACACTACAATTGTTAATACTTGGTTGAGCTTTGATATTTAATTCTTTTAGATGCAGAGGCTTGAAGCAATGAGACAATTCGATCCATGAAATTCATACAACCATAACAAAAGATATACCATGGGAAAAATACTCAAAATTATGAGAACAAAAACCCCAACAATTCTTCTCAGTATAATATAATGGATAGCAGAGAATGCTTTCTTTTATAGCATAGTAGATTGCTTTCAGAAGATAAGAGATCACCAAACTTCTTGGTAAAGATACATAAGCAATAGAGAAGAGATATCAATCGGATGTGCACCCAACACAACAATAACAAGCACGAACAATACCCTGCACAAAGAGAAGCACCTTGCCTTCAATGGAGAAGAGAATTCGATTCACATTGGATTCAACAATCCTATATATCATATTTATACATTCTTCTCTTCTATTTTTAACTTCTAACTTCAGGATAAACTGGCCCTCAAACTGGATGTATTAATCTTGCATGGAGTGGTGTGCCCCACTTATCATGCAGTGCTTCATCTCACTAAGTTGTCAATTAGGATGAACTCGCCTCTTAACTGAAATCTTTCCCACTTAGTTAGGTGGCTAACTTAAGTGTCAACATGCAAGTGTCACAAATCACGTGTCATCTTTTAGTTTAACATAAGTGTCGTCATGCAATAACACTTAGTTAACTAGATCTTCTTGTTTTCACTTCGTTAACTCTCTTTAACTGAAGTGCCGTCTTTTAATTTAACTAAAGTGAAAATACTTTAGTTAACTAGTCCCTTTTACTTAACACTTAGTTAACTGAAATCATTATGATGGATTTACTTGAAGTGACCACTGTGAGTTCTTTAGCTAACTGAGACATATCTTTAACTTATGCTTTAACTAAAGCATTGATACTTAACTGAAGCTTTAATAATTCGAGTTCTCTTTAATTAGCTAAAGTGTCTGCATGGGAAAATTCGAATTCTCTTGATCTCTATGTTTTATCTTTTATTTATTTATCTTTTATTGCATGGTCAATGTGTAATAACTTTAATTATCCATCACATTACATTATACTAAGAAGAATTATCGGATGTTGTGATCATATTATATTATTCCAGACCAAATGATCATATGCTAAAGCAATTCACTTTAGAGGTGATCAATATCTAAAGGAGACTTAATAGCAATCTGGTGATCATGGTTAATAATACATCACACAACCATTAAATGCTTTTAACAAGTAAAGCATGACCTTTATAGGGAAGGTCCACCTCTATACGGGAGGTCCATCTCATGGATACCTTTATACAGAAGGTTCACATGATAATCATGACTTGACACACACAAGTCTGAATTCTTGTCCAACAAGACTTTACAACATCATTACTTTGATCAATTACCTCTATACGGGAGGAATAACCTTTACACGGAAGGCAATCAAAGTGTTCACCTCTATACGGGATGATCAATCTTGACTACACAAGATTGGTTTGGAGAATGTCTCCTGATGTTGTATATTTAATAGATGTCCAACTAAATCACTTGAACAAACCACACAAAATGGTACTTGCATGGTTGTAATGGTAGCTACATGGAAATCCATTGTACATACCATTGAATTTTGGCTACAAACTTCAAGGATGTTACCCCTCAACCAACTAATAAAAAAATAGATAATCATTTTACAATAAATTTATAAATAAATACAAACTATAAAATATTGAAATTTTAAAAATCAAAAGTTATTACTGACTTATCAAAAAATCAATCCCATCACTATATGACTTATTAATAAATCAGACCCATCACTATATGTACCCCAACATGGAGACAATAACTCCCAATAAAACCATGGAGGGATTCACCACCAAATCAGTATGGAGGGATTCACCACCAAATATTCATATGATTGTTGTTCCAAAGTGCAATTAGTAGAGGAGAGTAATGAAAGGAGGAAAGAAATAGAGATAATTCCACTTAGATACTATGTCATGGCTTGATTCCATTCATAATTCCAAGGGATACTAATAATAAAGGTGGTATGTGAGGGAGTGGACAAAAGTTAAAGA
This sequence comes from Larix kaempferi, assembly GCA_027924585.1. Classification (NCBI taxonomy): domain Eukaryota; kingdom Viridiplantae; phylum Streptophyta; class Pinopsida; order Pinales; family Pinaceae; genus Larix; species Larix kaempferi. The sequence continues at coordinate 21,089,514 of BSBM01000458.1, read as the reverse complement.
GAAGAATGACATGGTTAAAGAAAATTTGGGTCGATGAGGTGGACAATTGATTGAATAGGGTTTGGACAATGCATGCACTTTGTTTATAGAGTTTTCTATGTATTTTTAACTGTTTGTTATGTGGGATGGAAATGAGTGAATATGTCAATGCGGTGATTCTAGAGAAGGTGTGAATTAGGTATGAAAGCGAAGTGGTGGGATAGGATTACCCAGTCGCCAAACCTCCTTGTTGACATGATGTGGTAGGTTGGTATGATAAATTGGAGTTGGGAGTATGGATTAAGGAATGAGCATGATGTGAATCATGTGGGAGGGCATATGCAACTGCTTGATCAGATAGATCATAAGAAGCATGATGATCTTAGACATGGTCGAGAATGTCTAACATGAAAATCAACAAGTATCAATCAATAGACCATTAAATTTGTGTAGAAATCACTACGATTATATTCTGTTCCGTTATGCTTATCGTTTTCCATACTACATAGTCAAGCAATCAATGTTTCTGGTTGAAAATGGGGAATTCCAAGAATTGCAAAGCCATCTATGAGGTAGATGTGATCATGGTGAAGTGGAATACCTACCTTATCCAACCAGAAAATGGAGTGTCTCCAATGAATGCAATGTTATACACACACCACTCCTGCCTTCCAACTTGTAAGTAAAAATAAATAGTTTAGCTCATGGGATGTTGGTGAAGACTATATGGTTATGAGTTATGACCATGAATGCATCGATCCAATATATATATATATATATATATGTATATATAATGGTAGCCTGCCTTTGAACTTGCATCGATTGGTCATTTCATATATTTAGTTCAAGTTTCAAGTCAAATCATGGTTGCATTGCATGGTCTACTTCAGATAATTAGAGTTGCCTTTACTTTCCTCAACATCAATTATCCTTACATAGCCTCAGCGGTAAAGGAGAGCACTGGCCTTCCTACAACTACTCCTACTCCCCTCCCTCATGACGTGACCCTCTATACTCATCTCTACTATGCCTTCGTATATGTTGACACCCAAACATTCCAGGTGGGTGTGCAATTGAGTCTAGAGGTGCAGAAGAACATACAAGAATTCACGCCTACCTTGTAGATCAACAATATCTCAAGGAAGACATTGCTTTCCATTGGAGGAGGAGATGCTAACATCGACACCTTTTCCAAGATGGTGGATGATGCATGTTGTGGGAAAAATAGACATAAGGGTGGACAACCTTCCCACTTTGAAGAGAAATCCTTGAGTTTGCAACAAGGACCCAGTATTGTGAATTGCAAGTTAGTATCCCAAAATCCAAATGGAAAAGTAAACTCTAAGAAACAAAACAAAACTAACAAGAAATTATGGGACAAGTGATAAGCAAAAAAAAAAGAACAAGAGTATGACAAACCAAATGTTGATTTCCCAATAGTCTAGCTAAATACAATGGTGTCACTTACGAGGTGAGGGATTCAAAGGGAAGCCAACAATCTCCCTTAGGGAGGTCCTTTTTTCCACACAATTGCAAGATAACTAACATAGAACAATGGAGAAACACTTGCTTCTTAGAGGAATAAAGGAATGGAGGTTTTGCATGCCAACTTGAGGTAGGAAGTGGATTGAGAGATGAGATCACAATGCAATTCCAATAGCATAACTTTGCTATGATTTTATCCTATAGAATGCATACCCATAGCTTCCTTTTATAGGCCAAATGGAGGCCAAGAAAAATATAGATCCAAATGTGAACACTTATGCCTTTGAACATGTTCTCCAAGTACATGAGGGGGGCTATTGAATGCTCCCAAGCATGTGAGGAGTCTCGTTCAAATTTTGGAGCCAAGAGAGCCATTTTGTGCTTTGAATGTGCAATGGAAGTAAGTGGTCCCATTGTTTTGACATTCGTACAAATTTTGAAGGAAAAATTGAACGGGTTGTTGAATAGGCAGGTCACGCTAAATAACACGGGTGTCCATTTCTTTTAGTTGCGTGATTTTTCGCACCGACTACCTTTGGCATTTTAGGGCTCAATTTATCTTTTGGATCTGATGAGGATGTATTCGGTGAGCTGCATGTTGTATGTTGATGACGCCTTTCTGCAATATTGGTTGAAATGTTGCATGCGTACGAGATTTAAGTGTTAAAAAACGCCCCTTGATGTATGAGGTTCAAAGGGTACTGTAGGGACAAAATGCATCATCGTTTATTTCTCTCCATGTTCTAATAATTTATCAAGAACTTGTGGGTACAAATATCTACCCATGGGGGAAGGTTCTTGGTGAGGACCGATGAAGTTGCAAAGAATATATGGTGTTTTATACAAATGAGACATACATACCTATGCTCATAAAAATTTGTGAGAATATATTACAATCAGAGGGGACCGAGGGGTTGACTCTTAATACTACTACTACAAAGTTGAAGGAAGATCTGATCCTTGTTGGAGTAAATGAATCTCATAAGTGATATTACTGGTGTCGGAAAAGCGGAACTGTCGATGACCATGAACATCCCATTGGGGTGGGGGGACTTGAATGATGAAGTTACAAGATGGAGAAATTCATTATATTAGATGTTCTGCTACCATGAATCATAAATATGAACACTGCTACCATCAGGATGTACGACTCCCCTTGATGCAATAGACTTGTTGGTGTTTAGCATAGGAGACACAACTAAGTTAGGGATCACTAATGACTCTCCCTACGTAGTTCGAGGCAATCCCTTATATGGATGAGAAGGGACCCTAAGGTACAACTATAACCACTACAACTCTCAGAATGGAGTGATCTGATGTCAATGAGAGATGAATTATGCGATAAGACAAGGGTCTTATCTCAAGAACCAAGATCATTTTGTAATGAACTGTGACATTGAAGGACTTGACACAAGAATAGTTGATAAGCATGGGGCTCATGAATTCCCTTGATCGATGTAAACAAGGGTGAGTGACCAATGGAAACATTCTTCAAGTGATGATATAAGGTGTAATGGAGGGAGACATAATGCAAATGAAGGGCTTTATCAAAGACACAATACTAATGTGGTAGGGAGAATGAAAAAAATGACAATGCTGGGGTTAGAAAGACTCAAGTACATTGATCAAGGGAAACCAATGGGTGCTTCCAAAAGGATGATGTGATGGGGTTCCCACGGTTTTGTGTGGATCAGGGAATGTTTTGTACATAAAGAATTGTGGATGCGGTTCCCATGTTTTTTATTGGGTTGGGGAACCAGTTTGTATGGATAGGATTCCCACGGTTTCGAGTTAGTCAAGAAATCATTTCGATGATGATGTTATTGTTTTGTGCAAATGAGAAGATAGGTACAATGTGAACCAATGCCGTGAAGAATGTTCTTGCGGGGATAACTGAGTGGGATTGGTGTCTTCAGAGGGTGGGTCACCATTATTGTCTTCTAAGGGGTGATGATATAAAGAGGAACGTAGATGGTATATTGATCATGGGGGGATGAGAGGTTATCTATGAATCATGATTGTAATATGTGTTGAGGACTATAAGGGTTGAGATGAGCAGAATGCAATGTGATGAGATGTGGTTTCAACTTGAAAAACTTGGTGGGTTATCAGATTCCTTGGACTTGGGAGGGTTCAACATCATTGGTGCCAAAATGTGAAGGGGATGTAATGGTGCCCACACCCATGGGGTAACATGTTTTTATTAGTAACGTCATTGATGGTGTGTCGTGACCGAGAATTAGGACCCTATGGTTATTAATAGGAGTACTGGGTAAATGCAATGTAAATAGAGGCAATATATTTCCTATATGCGAGGTTGAGATGATATACCTGTGATTGAAGTCCATGCACCATTGTTGTATAAAGAGAGGTTGTTTATTAGTGATAATATTGCACACATGATTCACATACCCAAGTGTAATACTAATCATGACAATAGTATTGACAATGCAAAAAAAATAACTAGAGACATAGTGCACCTGGGTCGATGGCCATAAAAAATATGTACTGGATTAAGTTTCACAGAGGAAAGAATATATGGTACCATGTTGAATAGCTCACAACACTGATCAGAGTGGTGCAAATGGTTTTTCAAATGGAGCTACATTTTTCCCGTACGGGTCGTTTGAAAATCAGGTTAGCTAACTATACATAGGGGTGGGGCCTGCCTTTCAAAATCATTTGTGCCAGTTGACATGTCGATACCTGTTCGGGTACACAAGGTACTCCCAAAAGACCGAACACATAGAGAAACCACTTCACACAAATAGATCATAGATCAACACATCGATGTTTTGACGTGGTTTAAACCCTCGTGAGGGAAACACTCCACAGCCGCGACCAAATAGCTTCTACGGGACAATTTATTATGCAAAGAAAGAAAGTTACAAATGAGCTTCTCATAATCGATCAACTTTCCAATGAATCTCCATGCTCTTTAAATAGAGATCATGGACGAATCGGGTGTTAAGCCACGGATCAAGGGTAGGTATGATCTAAGAGAAGTTGAGCTGTCGGATCACTCTATGTTGGGAACATATCGTGACCGTCAGATTAAGTATTTACAAATGCATACTAATGCATACTAAAGAAACACACTTTTCCTAATGGATATATTACACAAGTTGATCTTAACTAACTCCTAAGTGTCTAAATATCCTAACACCCCCCCTTAAAAACAACTTGGGATAGGATTGAAGGATTTACAAAAGTGACACTATTAGGAGAAGGAAGGAGGCATTAGAGCCTATCCGCCCTTAATGACAAGTTCCTGAACTCCTAACATAGATCGAAGTTTAGAAAACTTCGCTTCTGTAAGAGACTTGGTGAAGATGTCTGCAATTTGATCATCTGTAGGACAAAATAGCACTTCAAGAACACGATCATGAACAAGATTTCTGATGAAGTGCATATGTAGCTCAATGTGTTTGCTGCGTTGATGTAGGACTGGATCTTTGGCAAGCTTGATGGAACTTTGATTGTCGCACCAAAGTGGAGTAGGCTGCTGCTGTTCGAATCCAAACTCTGAAAGGATCTGTCGAAGCCATAAAGCTTCCTGATTGGCATTAACTGCGGCTCGATATTCTGCCTCTGCTAAAGAAAGAGCAAGAGCTTGTTGTTTCTTACAAGCCCAAGTGATAGGTCCAGATCCCAGACTGAAAATATAACCTGCTGTAGACTTTCGATCATCAGGATCGCTGACCCAATCTGAATCAGTGAAACCAACCAACAAAGGTTTTCCCCATGTACTGTAATGAATCCCAAACTGAATTGTACCTCGAATATATCGAAGTATTGTTTTAGCTGCTTTCCAGTGACTTTCATGAGGTGTTTGCATATAACGGGAAACACGACCAACGGCAAAGGAAAGGTCAGGACGGGAATGAGTCAAGTATAAGAGACTACCAATAAGCTGACGATACAAGGTGGCATCTACTTCAGGTGAAGGACAAGTGGTAGAATGTTTGACTCCGGATTGGAAGGGAGAAGGGGTTGGTGTACAATCTTCCATGTGAAAGCGACGAAGAAGGTCAGAAGCATACTTAGACTGAGAAAGAAATATTCATTCTTTGGTTTGCAGGACTTGGAGACCAAGAAAATAATGCAAATGTCCTAAGTCTGACATTTCAAAATTTTGCTTAAGACTGGATTTCACATGGGTTATAAGCTTAGGGTCACTACTAGTAAGAATAAGGTCATCAACATATAGAACAAGTATGATGAGATGGTTTCCGACTTTCTTGGTATAGACATTGGAGTTAGAATGGCATCTAGAAAAACCAGTGTCAAGGAGAAAGCTATCCATTTTGGCATACCAAGCTCTAGGAGCTTGCTTAAGGCCATATAAGGATTTCTTAAGGCGGCAGACAAGGCTAGAGTTATTCTGAACATATCCAGGAGGTTATTCCATGTAAATTTCCTCCTATAAATCACCATGTAAGAGGGCGGAATTGACATCCATTTGATGGACTTCCCAGTTATGTAAGGTTGCAAGGGAAAGAACAAGGCGGATGGAGTTCATTTTTGTGACAGGAGCAAAGGTTTCATTGTAGTCAATCCCTTCAACTTGGGAAAAACCTTTGGCAACTAACCTTGCCTTAAGTCTTTCAACACTTCCATCTGATGCATACTTAGTTTTGTAGACCCATTTACATCTGAAAAGTTTTATTCCTTTGGAAGAGGTACAAGATCCCAAGTATCGTTCGCCATTAAGGAACGATATTCTTCATCCATAGCTGCATCCCAATCTGGATTTCCTAAAGCTTCTGCAAAGGTTTTTGGATCATGATTCTCGAAAACTTGAGCCAAAAGAGAAGAGGCTCGCTGAAACTGAGAACGTGTTCGACGTTGAACTCTAGGATCACCGGTAAGATCACGAGCTACTTCACATGTTGAACGGACCCATCGAGGAAGCACTTGTGCTGGTGCAACTGGAGGAACATGAGCAGGCAGAGGTGGATTTTCATCCTCACTGTCATCATCAGAAACTGGAGTTGGAAACCTGTCAAGGAAGTTGGAAGAAGAAGAAGAAGGCACAATCGTTGAATCAGGCTCGGAGGCCAAAGATGGCATAATCGCCGAGTTAGGCTCACAGGACAAGATATTTTCGTCAAATTTAACATCTCTTCTAATGATTACATCATGAGAATGTGGTTGAAGAAGTCTATAACCTTTTAAATCTTCACAATATCCAACAAATATGCACTTTTCACTTTTAGGATGCAATGCTTTTCGTTTTTCATCCGCAATGTGAGCACATGCTTCACTACCAAACACATGGAAGTGAATTACATTAGGTTTAGTTTTAATCCATGCTTCTTTCGGTGTGATACCTTGTAATGCTTTAGTGGGGGTGCAATTAACTATGTAATTTGCACAATTAATGGCTTCAACCCAAAATTGAAGACTTAGTTCCTTAGATTGGATCATACAATTAGCCATTTCTTTTAAAGTGCGGTTCTTTCACTCAGCTACACCATTTTGTTGTGGTGTATATGGAACAGTGTGCTATTGTTGGATGCCTTGTTCAGTGCAGAAAGTAGTGAACTTTTTGTTAACATATTCTCCTCCATTGTCAGATCTTAACTTAATAATTTGATGACCAGATTGTTTTTCAACAAGGGCCTTGTAGGCCAAGAACATATTAAATACTTTGCTCTTAAGTTTTAGGAAATAAACCCAAGTGCGTCTGGTGTAATCATCAATGAAAGTTAAGAAATATTTGAAACCAGAAAAGGAAGCAGATGGAAGAGGACCACACAAGTCACTATGCACAAGCTCCAAGGGAACCGAGGCGTGCCAAGAGGCATGTTTGTCAAAACTGTCCTGATGATGTTTTCCGAGTACACAACCGGAACAAACACCATCCCTGCAAGATACCATCGGAAGACCTGTCACCATATTGTCTTTACATAGTTGTTGCAATGAGCGATAATTTAAGTGACCAAATCGCTCATGCCAAAGTTTGCTCAAGTTATCACTATGAGCAACAAAAACTGAAGGAAAAGGCGATGACCCAAAGTTGTTAAACTTGTACAACCTAGTAATATCATCAACAAATCTGGTAGCTAGGACCTGTTGATGATATTTAAAATCCTTGATTACAACGTGGTGAGGTGTAAACGTCACAACTTTACCTTCACCAGAATGAGTGATTTGATAGACTAATAACAAATTGCAGGAAATTCTTGGAAGACATAGTACATCACTAAAATGACCATTATCTGTTGGAATTGTGCCAACTCCTACAACACTTAGAGATCTATCATCACCAACAAATATTTGTTTGGTGTTACATTCATGCATAGTAGAAAAGATGGCTTGATCCTTAGCCATATGATAAGATGCTCCAGAATCAATGAGCCATTCATTTGAAGTAGAAGAAGAAGATGCATTATAAGAATAACCAGAAGCACAAAGTGCATGTCCATGAGAGGTAGATTCTGAAGGTGAATCTAGGCTGATGTGGTGCTTCTTCATTGTTGCTTCCAAGCATGCCATCTTCTTGAAACACTTAGATTCATCATGATTATCTTTCCCGCAATAGTTGCAATGACGCCAAGTCTTCTTGCCTTTTGGCTTGGATCCTTTGTCATTTTTTAAAGAAGGAGCTGACTGAGAGGGTTTGGGACCCTTGTTTGACTTATTATTGCAAAAATTTTGTTTCTTGGGAGGCTTGGACTTTTCTTTCTGTTGGGACAATAAGGCTTTCCTAGATGTATCTGCATTATTGATTATTCCAAGATGGATGAGTTTATCTTGCTCTCTAATCAAGCAATCACAAAAGGATTCAAGACTAGGCTTTTGATAGCTAGCTGCATTCAAGAATTCTTTCATGGAGTAAAATGTAGATAAAAAAACAGAATATGCAGGTCCAAGTTTGGAAAGAATATGATAAATGCATTGTTTGTCTTCCCTCTTAATCTTGCATTATTCACATAAGAGTTTAAGAGTTTTGTACTTAAATAAATAATCTTGTATACATGAAAAATCACTTGGATTTAAAGAAATCAACTCATTTTCGAGTTGGTGACCTCGAATTTCATTGTGTTTACCAAACACAGATTCCAACTTGTCCCAAGCAGCATCAGGTTCATCAATTCTAGATATGTGGAATCGCAAATCAATAGAGATTGACATCCCAATCAATCCACGAGTTTCATCACATATATTTTCCCATTTGATTTTCTTATCATCATCAGTGGGTTCTGTTTCTTTCTTGAGGTAATTCTGAAAAGTCCCATATTTCGTAGAACATCTTCCATACGAGATTTCCATGAGAAATAGTTGGAACAGGTAAGTAGAAAATCACAAGGGGTGGCCATATTTGTAAATTAATGGTTGTAAAAGAAGAAACCAATAGTCTGGATGCGAAGAGCCCAGAAAAATAGGCGGTTTAAAAAAAAAGGCACTGAAAATTGACTTCAGATGATGAAGTTATGCTTGAACAAAACAAATGTTGAATATGTCTCCAATAGTGACGTGGCACATAGAGAATGATCAGCTAAAAAAAAAGGACACCTCTCTTCCCAAGATGAACCTTTTACAATCACTTTACAAGAAAGTTGCTTTAAGTGAATCACTTTTATAAAATAAGTGATTTCACTTTTACAATGATGTTACTTTAAATGGTGCAACAATAAAAATGAACTTAAGTGACTCACTTTTTATTTATTTATTATTATTTAAGTGAGATGCACTTTTACAATAAAGTAACTTGAAAATAAAAATTGCATGTACTTTTTTATTTTAAAAGTAAGTTCTACTCAAGACCTATTAATGAATAAAACAACTTTGAACCAAGTGAGCTAGATTAAAAGGTATGTAAAATATGGGAATGAGTAAGGGAGTTTTTTTTTTTACTTTTCTTGCTCGGTTTTCGTGCTTGCCTTTTTTTTCTGCAAATCACACCACAAACCGAAACAAAAACAAAAATTTCCACACTTGTGGGGTTAGATCTCGTTAGCTTTCCCAGAATGTCTATATTTTCTCTCTGTTTCTGATTTGATGAGATCACACAAGGTGCATGGCAAAGAGCATACGCAGCCGAGAAAAACTCTTTCCCTTTCTGTTTCTGATTTGTCGAGATCATGCAAGGTGCGCGACAAAGAGCATACACAGACATAGAAAACAACAATCCGAAACAAAAAAATCTAATAGTAAAAACTGATAAAATATGAGATATTTTTTCTTTCTTTCTTTTAAAACAGAAAATAAAAAAAATGCGTCACTGTAACATTATACCTTCAGATCTGATGAAATATGCGTTTCTGAAGCAACCGGGAATCATTTTAGAGCAAACGAAAACTATTTCCCAATAAAAACGGCACTCTAGACGCAGTGGAACACCTTCCACAGCCCAAAAATGCACAGAAATACTAGAACCAGAAACCCTTTCGAGTTTCGACAACAGCAGTTCAAGATCTAGATCATAACCGAAAGCGGCTCTTCATAAAAGCTATGATACCATGTTCGGGTACACAGGGTACTCCCAAAAGACCGAACACCTAGAGCAACCACTTCACACAAACAAATCACAGATCAACAAACTGATGTTTTGACATGGTTTAAACCCTCGTGAGGGAAACACTCCACAGCCCCAGCCAAATAGCTTCTATGGAACAATTTATTATGCAAAGAAAGAAAGTACAAATGAGCTTCTCATAATCGATCAACTTTCCAATGACCCTCCATGCTCTTTAAATAGATATCATGGACCAATCGGGTGTTAAGCCACAGATCAAGGGTAGGTATGATCTAAGAGAAGTTGAGCCGTCGTATCACTCTATGTCGGGAACATATCGTGACCGTCGGATTAAGTATTTACAAATGCATACCAATGCATACTAAATAAACACACTTTTTCTAACGGATATATTACATAAGTTGATCTTAACTAACTCCTAAGTGTCTAAATATCCTAACAATACCTTATAGTTTTTTTTACTATTTATAAGAGATTCGACCATTGAATTTTTATTTTGCGAGATTTAGATAAGCCTTGATCCCATCCTCGTCATTCATGCCCAATTAATTTTTAGTTTAGGGGGCTAATTGAGTTGTATGGTCGTTTGTTTGAATTTTCTGTCGGTCACATGGATTTCAAAGGGTCGCCCATGCTACCTTGTGTGGGTATCCCTTTGATAGCCACATTTCGCATGGGATGTTTTCATTTTGACCGTCCGCTAATATCACAAGACTATTCAGTGAACATCACGCTTCAGCGCAACCGAATTGTTCATCTCTTGCGTGTCTATGTAGTGCATCTGCATGTGATAGAGTCATGCTAAGTGCAACTACTAAGTGTTTGTGTCCACGTGGGTATTTCACACAAAAATTTAATGTGATGGTCGTGTGAGTAGCACAACTTTTTATAATGCAAGTCGCACTATTTTTAGTCAGTTTTTTGCTTATGAGATGTTTAAATTGACTCTGAGTTTCGGTTGATTGTGCTTGAAAGTGATTTCATATTTTGATGATGAGCCTTGTATCATGGAGAGAGCATCATCATGATGAGTTGACCAAGCATGTTGCTGGTTGAGAAATCCCTGCGTGATGCATGGTTGCTCAAGTTCTTTCTATGTCCATATATGAGGTCTCATGTTGCTCTTTTAGGAGCTACAATGAGCATGTACGATCCTCAGCAGGGCTACTTCTAGGTGGATGATGAGGTCCTAATGATTTAGGGTCAGTATATATATACTTTTTGATTGGACTCCCCATTTGAGGGTTAGGGATCTTACGCATCCTGCCTTACCTAGTTATCAGATGATTGACCAACTCATAGCCCAATATTTCCGTGGGAACCTGATCGCTCAGGTTTCAGGGCGAATATGGATCACTCATATGGAGGATATTTTTGTCTGGTCTATAGACACTAGTATGGTTTAGGTGCTTGGTGTGATGAGCACCAATCAAATTACCAGAGGACAAATCATATTGGTGGAGTGTGTTATGGTTGAGAATCAGGTAGCTTGGGGACATATGATGTTTCAACATCTCCATGATATATTGAATGTGATGTTGGTGTTGGGTACCAGTGAGTTTATCTATGGGAGCATGGCGTGCTCCTACTTATTTAAGTGATTCCCTTCACTACGACCACTGACGGTGGTCCCTCCGAGGGGTCCAAGGGAGCCACGAATGGCCTTTTGGGGGCGACTAATGCCTAGGGATGGTGGGAGTGAGGTGGGTGCTATTTTCATGGAGCATTATATAGAGGTGTAGAGATAGAGGATCAGAGCTATGAAAAGATATCCCTGGAGTGGTATGGATTCCCATGGAGATCCCTAGCTACTTCTGTCACTTCATGGGTGGGATGCCCGAGGTAAGTGTGGTATTGTTTATATATGCTTTGTACACATTCTTATGTGCACGTGTTTTGTTTGTTATGTACACATATACATCGGGTATTGATCTCAAATTGTGTTTTGATGCAGATGATAGGCCAGTGAGACTGACCGGGGTACCGATTGCTGCAGACGTTCCACCCCCCGTAGGGCCTCATCTTCATAGGTGACATGATGAGGTAGTTGCTGAAGCATGGGGAGCAGTGATACCTACATGTGGTGCTGCCTTTGCTGGGGGGATGCTCCAAGGGACTAGATTGTTGCGGTTTTGGATGACCTAGAGAGATGATTATCTATTCTTATCATGGGCGTGGATGAGTGCCCATTGGGTGCTCTCAGTGACGAGTAGTTGGCCCAGGTGGTGGATATCCTAGTAGAATGTGGGCCTTGGTGGATCTAGGTGGTACACATGGTTGCAGTGGAAATCCATGTCACATGGGGAGCCTAGGGAGGACAATTTCCTCCACCTGCAAGACTAGCACCAGCTCTAGTTCCACCATTAGCACCGACGCAAAAGTTTACCCCTTTGATGATCTTGGGGTGATGTGATCCATTACTGAGGGAGGCTCCATGAGCCAGAGGAACCCATGAATTGTATTTTTGTACAGGGTCAGGAGCCCTGTTTTGTATATACCATTGGCATAACCTATGTGAGGCAGTTCTTTGATGAACCCCCATAAGGCGTATTGTTTTGTATGTATGACCCATGATGCCTAAGATGTATATAAGATGTATGGTCCATGAGGCCTAAGATGTGTTGTCACTGGTAGATAGGATGGATGATGATGACATATTGATGATGTCAATGTGATCGATAGTATTTGACATGGGGGTTACTTCCTCTACGAGTGATGTTGGTGGGTTTTCCATAAGGGGAGGAGGGTTGTGTTCTAACCGCATCTACTCTAAGTAGATGGCTTGTTCTGTGCACATGATGGGGCACTGAAACGAGTATAATTGGTTAATATCCCACATGATCTACATGGACGAGTGACACATGCATGATTAAGTACATGGGTCGAGCTTATGGTCTAGTGGCATGGTCAAGTATGACTATTTTAGACGTACTTGGGATCATATGGGTGTAATACCCCTAGTTTTGACTTTGAATGTATATAACCAAAATGATGTAAATGATGCAAATATGCTAGTGTAGATTCCTAGTGTGGAGCTCAAGGCCAAGGCCTGACTAGTGAATGGATAGGCATGTAAGATGTATATATTTTTATTTGGACTATGTGGTCGACTTGCCATGTTGATTTAGAATATATGTAAATATTATGTGCATACATAATAAAATGGTCCAAGAATGGTTGTGTAAAGAGCACCAAAGGGGCTATGATTCCACTGGAGGGGAAGAAGAAAGGGGGTCTATGGGAGACTAAATCCTTGCTGCCAAGTGTCAACCTTAGAACTCACCCAAATTCTGTCATGTGCTTTGAATAAGCCAATTATCTCCATTTTTTACTATTTTCCAATCATTTAATGCATATGTGAGGTTGGTAGAAAAGTCAGCTCATGCAGTTATTGAAGCATGGGGCTGACTGCACTTTTGTGATAGAAGCCAGTCTGCTGCTGCCAGGAGTCCTTTCTTCTACTGTCAGAAGCTATGTCAGTTGTCTTTTTACCATTTTCTGATGTCCCTTGGAGTCAACCCTCATTCTATCATTCTCTCATGCATATATACACTAGGTAGAGCTCTCCATTGCTTTCCATGAACTTACCAGACTGTTTTTAACCCATAAATTTGAATTTGGAGACGATGTTGCTGATTTGGAAGTGAAAATTAATGGCTATAGGTGAGAAAAGAGGTTGGGAAAGCTAGGAACCCTTACCCATTGAGTTATGTTTCTCATAGGTGCTTGAGAAGCCACAAATTAAAGATACAGGTGGATCTATAGCAACACATATCAGATTGGACTTCTTCTACACCCACACTAGAAGCACCATGCAATATGGATAGCCCAAGAGAACCGTGGATCGATGAAGGGGATGCTTGGGCCAAGATGGGTGTTGTGTGGGGAAGGTATTGTGAAAGCCAAGGTTGTGAGGGTTGAGTGAGACTCCTATAGAGCTCTCTATGAGCATTTGGCTAAGCATAGAGAGTAGAATAAGTTGTGGGATGAGAGAGAGAATCTTGTAGGTGTTTCCTTCGCCCTGGTGGCCTCATAGCCCAGCTTGGGGGTGACCTCTTAGTAGAAAGAGTATATGCTATATAGAGTGCCTATTGTTGGGTGGAAAATCTCTCTTACATAGCCAGTTTCTTGGATCTGCGTTGGATAAAGATAAGTATTCTCATGAATATGAATCTGAAATGTTTCTATTTGACGCCTGCAATTTTTATGTTTGTATTTGCATGCTATATGTGTGTGGATAGAGTTTAATTCTGTTGTGTATGTTTATATACGTTTCTGCACACATTTCATATGTTGAAATTCGTATTATGGATTCAAGGTGAAATTTGAGAGCCCGAATTTAGTTAATGTCCCCTCTCGATGGTCAGATTGGGTGAAGGGGATGTTACAGAGTGGTATCATAGCTTCTGGTTGCAATAATGGAGTTGTATGGACCATAAATCTAGATTTACAGGCATAAATCATAAATGGTTTTGGGGGAAATCAATTTTTGTTAAGTGACAGAGAAGGAGCCAGGAATAATTTGAAATCAATTTCGAAATCCCCCCCTTATTGTGCAGTTAAAATTTTGCATAATTGCGAAATTTTGAAAACATTTGTAAAATTTTAGTTGGGCCCCACCCATGCCATGTGGACAGGCGACATGGAGGTGCAACACAGACATGAGGTCCGATGTGGAGGGTCCATGGGAGCAGAAGGTGTGATGTGGACCATCCACATTAGATCCACATGCACAGGTGACTGTAGGTGATGGAGTCTGAGGGAAGAGTAGATCTGACCATTGGGCAGTGGTGGAGATCAACGACTCATAGTGATTCAGGCCCTTGAAGATGCATGAAGGATAAAAAATTAGCATGAACCTAAAGCGGTAAAGCACCCTATGACATGTCGTCCTCTCATGCACTCAGTCTTGTGAAAGTGAGTTTAGGAAACCACTTTTCCCAAATCTTGAAACCACTTTCGATCTGACAGGAAGTGATGTGATGTGGGGAGATGTGACTTCAGTAATGCCAAGAAATATGGGACCCTCGTCAGTCATGTCATTGTTGGAATATTGTGTTGATATGATCAACGACCAGGATTGTTTCAAGCCCAAGAACCTGCACGCTAGATACTAATTCGCATGAGCCTGAAAGGAAGACCACATTGCGCGTACCACCCTCTCTTACATAGCCAGTTGCTTGGATCTGCATTGTATAAATATAAGTATTCTCATGCATATGAATTTTAAATGTTTTTATTTGATGCCTGTAATATTTATGCTTGTATTTTCATGGTAGATGTGTGTGGATAGAGTTTAATTCCGCTGTGTATGTTTATTTACGTTTCTGGACACATTTTATATGTTGAAATTCGTATTATGGATTTGGGGTGAAATTTGAGAGCTTGAATTTAGTTAATGTCCCCTCCCAATGGTTGGATTGGGTGAAGGGGATGTTAAAATGGGTATGATTCCCACATGATGAACACCCGTGGGGTTGCATAAATGGCGTGGGAACCTCTGGAGTTGGTACCTTCGGTTATGGTACCTCTGGCATTGACACTACTATAGTGACAACATTGATGGAATTTGTTTCCTAATGAATACATGAAGGTCTTTCAACCACGAGGTGTGTGAGGTGAATGGTCAGTAGTGAATCTCAAAAATGAGGGATTTCGGGATAGTGATGTGTATAATTCCCAAGCTGAGAACATATTTTGCACGCATGATTGATGCACAGTGTCTTGGTCTTGGTCTTAGTGTTGGGTGCAACCGATATGGTTGGTGTGTCCCTTACTAAAGTGTTGGCGACATGGGTCGCACTAACAGGGGTGTTGAGAAAATTCTTGAGCTCCGACAAGGTGGGGCATATGTTAGTGTCATGTCCTTGCTGCCCGCACATAACACATGGTTGGTTGAATCTAGGGGCAGGGGTAGTACTTGGTACCACATGGGATTTGAACTTAGGTTTCATCATGCCCTTAACTTTGGGTTTAGTGATAACCGGTGGTGGTTGGGTCATAGGTGGTATTGATCTGGTAGACAGTCCTGATGGTGTGCTTGTGGGTGATACCGGGATGGACTCATAATGGACTATTGAATTTGTATCCATTTCGAGATAAGGTGGAATTAAATACCACACAAGTATTCCAAAATTTAGCTCGGGTAATGTGATTTGAGCCATTACAGGCATTCCTTGGAGTCTCATGGGGGGAAAAGGAAAGGGACCTAGAATATTGGTGGCACTGAAGGGGTTGTGATATGCTTAGTGTCACGACTAGTGGGAAGTACTGATGCTGGTGCGAAGGGGACTTGTGACTTGTCTTTGGAGGTGAATATAGTACACATGAGACCATTTGTGGATGTGGGTATATCGGGTGGAGTGTTCGAGTATGCCCCTAGAAAGTTAGAATCTTTATAAATGTTCAGACCAATATCAACATACGAGGGAGATTTAGTTGATACTATGGTGGGTAGGATGCTATATGGGTTTGTGTTGAAATGCGGGTCCTAGTAATTGAGTTGGTCAAGGGTGACAAGCTTCTCATTGTGGGGGAACATCATGATGCAAAACATTGAGGAAGCTACTGCCTTCATGGCGTACATGTAACTACGCCACAACAAAATGTTGTAGTCAAGTTGTGCGTTAACTACTTCAATATCCAAAAGTACAATCCCCCCCCCTAGCTTGATGGGGACATTCTAGTACAAACCCAATGGTTTCGATGGCCTCCCATCATAGGCGTGGCGAGTGATAGATGAGGGGACCAAGGCTGGTGCACCCATATTTTTTTAGACATGAGTGGATATCACACAAGTAGATTCTCCTTCATCGAATTGAATGAATCAATGAATGATGATGTTCTTGATTGTGAAAGGAATTTTAAAAGTGAATGACGAGGGAAATCACAGTTCACCCTTGTCGAGGTCAGGGTAATTTTTAAGGGCGAAATTTGCCAATTGGCTATTTCTCAGGCTTTTTTTCAAAAAATAAATTCGCTATTTGGTCATTTTTAGTCTCTAATATCGCCTATATTTACATAAAATATGTTTTTTTGTCATAATATTCGCCAAAATTTACACATTTCAATAGTAAATTGTATGTTTCATATTTAATATTCGCCTATCTATCTATATGCATGTTTTTTTCAATCCAAAATAATTTCCTAGGATACTATACTTAAGTATAATATTAGAATCCTTAAAAATTACCCTGGTCGAGGTCGAAGGTCACAAGGCACGAATAAGAAGGGTCTACTGCACCTAATGCACTAATTAATTCCTTATTTTAGGAATGGAAAGATTAGAGAACCTCTAATCTCGACATGGTGGCATGGGATTGAGCCAAATCATCTACAATGTTGTTATGCACAACTTTCATGTGAGGGTTATGGGTGGTTTGTCTAAGCGGTGTCTTTGGGATTCGAGGGATCTAATCATTGTTTGGACGAGGTATCTACAAAGGCCCACTAGAGGTAGTGGGTCTATCCTCCCCTTGAGAGGAATAAATCATGCCATACCCTTTGGCGTGAGTCTGGAGGTTGAATTCCACCGTGTTCATGTAGATATTTTGAAAGGTTCCATCACCCGAGGGGTGAGGACCCTATTGTTGGGTAACCACCTCTTGATTGGAAAAGAGTTGTTGTCACACAACTTGTTGGGGATGTGGTGTGTTGATACTTATTATGGTTTCAACCATGGAGTAGGAAGGAAAGCTCCCACTCAAAGCCTCGAGGTCACCCATTGGATGGTTGCATCAAATAAAGAATCCGGAAACCAAAAATTGGCTAAGTGTCAAACAAATCCAAGCCAAATGACCAAGCTGCAGTGGGAAAATGGGAAAATACAAGGCAGGAGTGCCCTTCTGCAGGAAAAACTAGCAGTAGGAGCTTCTTCTGCAACCAAAGAAGATTGGACGGCTAAGATCAAGGAGCACATCAGATCAACGGTCAAAAGTGCATTCCACAAGCCTATTTCCGAGTTCCGCATCCACATTGCGGATTGCGGATTGCGAGAATCAATTTCCCAAAGAGCGCAAAAGACAAGTTTCCGCAATCTGGATTGCAAAAGAGAAATCCTCCAGAGGGGCGAAAAATGGAGTTTCCGCATCTCGCATTGCAGATTGCGGAAAGGTCATTTTCAAAAGAACAAAATATTAAGCTTCTGCATCCTGCATCCCGCATTGTGGAAAGATAGTTCCCCAGAAAAGCACAAGGCCGAAAGACAAATCCCTGCACACCACGTGGCTTATTGCGGGTTTTGGAAAGGATCGTTGTGGAAAGGCTCGTTGCGGAATGGCCGTTGCGGAAGGGAAATTGCGAAAGCGCAGTTGTAGATAGAAAATTGCGGATTGAGAAAGTTTTGCAGAGCCAGTTACAGTTGCGGGAAATGGAGATTTTCATAGAGAAATGGCGCATTAGAGGACGACGAAGGGGGCCTGTTTCAGTTATCTGTCTCATTCAATCTAAAACATCCTGATTCATAGGATGAATAAGTGGTTTCCATGGCCTAATGGTGTGTTTCTAGCACAAGTGATTCTTCCCCTCCACGCATGGCAGAATCAGAGGCTGTTGATTCGGGTGGCTCAGCTTGAACGACCTCATCATTACCAGTCCGATTTGTTTTGAATCAATTAAGATATTTTGTTGTGTTGTAAGTGTATAAAGGCAAGGTCCGAAGTAGACCAAAAGGTTGGACATTTTTGTTTCAGAGAGATTACTGCTATGCGTTGTATTAAGCTCGACCTCTTAATTCAATGAGCAGACCTGATTTTGGAGCTTGAGATTCCTGTGTTGTGTGTTCTGATGTCTGTTATTTCCTGTGTATGTGTTCTTTCTATGTATTTCCATTAATTGTTTACTTCTGTAGTATCTAAAGATCAATACTACATGGTCTGGAATTCATGTCTACATGCTCCAGATGCATATGACTAGGTATTCCATGCTTTTCCTCTTGAAGTTGTAGGTTAGAATTCATTCTTAAATTCTCTAGCCTTGTGGTCGAACTTGTATCCTTCCTCTACCTCCATCTGCTGATTACTTCTACGTGAAATAACCATGTCTACCTTGCCTCCCGCTCCTGCAATCGCGGCCCAAACCTACCATTGATGACAGTAACCCACCGAAGTTGACTCCATGCCAAACTGTCCTCCTGTTCTTAACTCCAACCAACCAATAACCCATTTTAATTCATTGTTTGAAGGTCTAGCCACCACTTTGACCAATATCCCAGCCCATTTTTAAGCTACATCCTGTTGCTGGAAGCCTCAAAGGGAGATCCCTCCTTGTGGTTGGAAGGGCTAGTTTCCATCCACTAAATATTGGTTTGCAACAGTTACCCCATGGTATTTCCTGCCACAACCCAGGAAAATCTTGGGTGATATCATTCTGGCGACTCGGCTGGGGAGAATCTCTAGTTTTCAAGGTATAAAATCAGACCTATGAGGGCGAACAGAGAGTATGAGGTTCCAAGTTTGTATCATTTTCCTTGGCGACTCCAACTTACATTCAGGCGATTCCACTGGAGATTGAGCCTAATTCAAAAAGTTTGTATCAGATCAAAGTTGATTACTGAGGGAGAACAGTAGTCAGACGCTAAGAGGATCCTGCATTATTCTCGTGGGGAGGCCATCTTTCGAATTAGAGAACCTCTAGAAGAAATTCTGGCTCCCAGAAGAATACCTACCAGAATTCATCCAGATCCTGAGCTATCAAAAGTTACTTCATACCCAGAGAAGGTCATCAAGAAATCAAAGAGAATCCTAACAGGTATTTCTCTATTAACTAGGTCCTTTTCTTTACTTAAGAAAGAGGCATATGTTGAAAAAATCATCCCCCCAAGTTTAAGGATTGAGTCTTCACCATTCAGATCTAGGTCTGAAATGGATCTAAGGGAAACCTTGTTTGACCAAAGAAAATTCCAGACCCATTTCCTAAGTGCTTGGTGGGAAAATTTACAAGCCTGGGAAAAAGCTAGTGGCCTGTCTCCCTTTGCTAAAGTTGCTGGCCAAAGTACCCAAGTCCTGAGTATCACTCTTGCTGCTCCTAAAAATCCCTCTACTCCCAAACAAAACCTAAGGGCCATGGATGCCAGATATGCTCCTTTGGACCTCCCATCAAATCCCGATGACCTACCTGTGGGCTATGCCCAACGCCTCATGAGATTTGATGGGGAGGGAAGAGTCTCAACACAACAACATATATACCAGTTCAATGACTTCATAGACCTAGAAGAGGTGGATGAGGATGGTGTTAATATGAGGTTGTTTGCCGAAATCCTAGCAGGGGAAGTGAAGAAATGGTTTAAGGCCCTTCCAAATAGAGGAATAACTACCTATGAAATATTTGAAGAAGCTTTCCTGGACAGATGGCAGGATAAGCAAAACCCTCTCTAGATTCTCACTTAGTATGAACATACAAAGAAAACCAATGTGGAGACTGTCCAAGAATTCTCATTCAGGTTCATGAGAATGTACAATTCTATCCCTGTGGACATAAAACCCCCTATTGGGGCAGCCAAGCTTCATTTTTCCAACTGTTTTGACAATTAATTTGCTCTCATGCTGAGAGAAAGGAGATCTCCCATTGGTGCAGGCGGGAATGACCAGAAGCCAATCCAACCCGCTTCCTAGGAATTATTGCGATTCGCTGAAATCGAACCACTAAACTTAGCTAACAACCAGCTAGGTTCTTCACAATTGGGATCCTCCCCTTCAAAATGGGCTTTCCGCAATGTTCTGACAGTCAGAATTGACCTTCCACAACAACCTTGTGGAAACAACTCCTTTCTGCAATTGCAGTGTTCTTCCGCAACAATCTTTCCGCAATCACCTTCCCGCAACGACCCTTTCGCACTCTTCTTTCCATAGCTTGTGGATTGTGTATTGCGGGTGTACCTTCCATGTTTACTTGGAAGAGATTTCCGCAAAGACCCTCCAGCAATGCGGTTCCCGCAACTCTCGCCGCTAACTCACGAGCTCCTCCCTTCTCAGAACACGATATCAACCATCGATCTTTTGCGGATCTGAGCTCGTCCGTTGATATTTGATCAATGCGGAACACTTCACATTGTATTGTGAAGACGCTAACTCTGGTGCATGCTCACTTGATTGATCCTTTCCCCACTATCGATATTCCTTTCAGCTTGGATCTGAGCCGTCCAAGCTCTATTGTTTGAGTCAACTGCGACTCTGTGATTTTCTCGTGGATTGATCAGAGAATCGATCAATCCGGTTCGGTCTTCGTCTAGATTCAATGAGAAACTAGAGATGAAAAAAACTATCTCTACTATGCCTTAATGGTCGTTCTACAAAGGAATTGGGTGTTCTTACTGTTCATATAAACACAAAGACAAAGATTCATTAACACAGACATCAGGTTAACATTCGCACACAACTCTACTTGATAGAATCTAGACTTATCTCTCATTCAACTGCACAGTAACACCATTAACACACAGAACTTGCTAATTTCATGAAGTGAAATCAAAAACCTCTATACAGTCGTATTTTTCCTCTGGTGTGCAGGAAAATATCCCACTGACTCTTTTTTACGTATAGCTCTCACTTCTGCTCCCTAAGTCAAACTCCCTCCTGAATCCTAATCTCCCCTATTTTATCCATTTGCCCATCCCCAAAACCAAATGGCTGAACAACCTAACTAACAGATTCTCCTCCATCACTGAAGGAGTCACTATCATTATTCAACTAACTGACTAACTAGCTTGATCTCCATGCAAGGAGTATCACTCACCACTATGTCCTATTTCTCAAAAATTGACAACGCATTATTCGGGTACACACTTGCAAATATTTCAAATTACTTAACAAAACGAATTCCCTTCATGACAGCTTGTCCTCCTGCTAGCCACAACATGTAATCACGTAATCACATTGATGGCTTAGCATTGATGCTCCTGCATCATACTCCCAAGGTTAAAAATTTATGAACCCCTGTTCAGTAGATCAGTTAGGTCGAAACCCTTTGTCTCCAATTCTTTGACATTCATCCATGTAGAATATTCTACAGGATGCCCCTTCTATTTGATCAAGTACTCCAAGTAGTCTCTCTGTATGGTATTCTTTGCCACTCTAGTATCCAAGATAGACTCAAATTCTGATGGCTGGGCCATAGGCATCTGCTTCAGCCACTGAAGATCTTCCATAGGATCCCTATCTTCTATCATTTGTCCTGTATCATCAGTCACATAAGTATACAGGTACGCAACATTAAAAATAGGTGAGATTCCAATCCCTGTTGGCATCTCCAGCTCATAGGAATTTGTTGAAAAATTTCAGAGTATCCTGCAGGTCCAATCTTTTTCATTTTCAACTTGTTATACTCTCCTTTTGGAAATCTCTCTTTCCTTAAATGTGCTAAAACCAAATCTCCTACCTCATAGTTTTTCTCTCTTCTCCTGGAATCTGCTCTTGTTTTATAACTATTGTTACTCTGCTGCAACATTGCTTTAGCTTTCTCTTGTAGTTCACTAATCCTTGTTGAAAACTCTTCTCCATCTGCACTTCTCTTCTCCATTTGACCCAAATCACGAAGTTCACACACTCCTCTTGGATGCATTCCATACAGAATTTGGAATGGACTCATTCATGTACTTCGGTTTGGTGAGTCATTATATGCAAATTATGCTTGAGCTAGCACTTTATCCCATTGCTTTGGATTTTCTCCAATTAGACTTCTCAACATATTACCTAGACTTCTATTCACCACCTCAGTTTGGCCATAAGACTCTGGATGATATGCTGAACTGAAGTTCAACTTGGTTCCCAACTTATTCCACAAGGTCCTCTAGAAATGACCTGTGAACTTTACATTTCTGTCAGATACAATGCTCTTAGGTAACCCATGTAGCTTCACAACTTCATTGAAAAACAAGTTAGCAATGTGTGTGGCATCACTAGTCTTGTAACATGGAATGAAATGTGCCATCTTAGTAAATATATCCACCACTACAAAAATAGAATCATTCCCTTTCTGAGTTTTTGGTAAACCCAAAATGAAATCCATACTCACAGAATCCCATGGTCTAGTTGGAATAGGTAATGGTGTGTATAAGCCTGTGTTTTGGCTTCTTCCCTTGGCATGCTGACATACCCTACATCTGCTCACAAAATTTTTGACCTCAAACCTTATCTTTGGCCAAAAATAGAAATGGCTCAACTGTCCAAAGGTTTTATCACTTCCAAAGTGACTTGCCATTCCTCCATTATGTTTCTCCTGTATCAAATTCTCCCTCATGGAACATTTGGGAATACAAAGTTTACTGTTTTTGAAGAGTAAACCATCTTGCAACATATACTCCATCCATGGCTCTTTGTCTACCTCCACGGGATTCTTACAAACTCTGTATGCATCCTGAAAATAAATGTCAGTCTCATACAAACCTCTCAAATGTTCAAATCCTAAGACTTGGATATGGTTTTCTTGCACAATCAATTGTCTAATGCTTAAGGCATCAACTACTCTATTTGATTTCCCACTGATGTGCTTTATCACGAAGGTAAAGTTTTGCATGAAATCAACCCACTTAACATGCTTCTGATTCAATTTAGGTTGCTGCATGATGTATTTCAATGCATGATTATCAGAGAACAAAACAAAATCTCTAGGCATTAGATAATGTCTCCAATCCTTCAGTGATTGGACAATAGCATATAATTCCTTGTCATAAGATGAATAATTCTGTTTGGAATCATTCAACTTCTCGCTGAAATATGCTAGAGGTCTGTCTTCCTGACTGAGTACAACTCCAATTGCTATTCCACTGGCATCACACTTTACTTGGAAAGGGTGTTTGAAGTCTGGTAGCTTCAGTACTGGTTTCTCGGGAATCTTTCTCTTCAAAAACTGGAAGCTTCTTTCAGCCTCTGTTGTCCATTTAAATGGTTGTTTGTCCTTCCTAATTGTTTCAATGATTGGTGCACAAATACCAATGAAATCCTTTATGAACTTTCTATAAAAAATTTCCAATCCATGGAAACTTCTTACCTCAAATATGCTTCGGGGTGAAGGCCAATCAATGATTGCTTGCACCTTTTATGGATCCATCTTCAGTCCATCTCTTGAGATAACAAAACCAAAATACACTAGTTATGATTTCAGAAATTTACACTTCTTCACATTCACCAACAAATTTTCCTTTTGTAATTTCTCCAAGACACATCTTAGATGCTTTAAGTGGTCTTTCTCTATTTTACTGAAAATCAGAATATCATCAAGGTAAACTATCTCAAACTTACCTATGAAATATCTCAAGACTTCATTCATTAATCTCATGAAAGTGCTTGGTGCATTGGACAGTATGAATGGCATAACCAACCACTCATACAACCCATCATTGGTCTTAAAGGCTGTCTTCCACTCATCTCCTTCTCGAATCCTGATATGATGGTATCCACTCTTCAGATCCAATTTTGAAAAACATGTTGCCCCACTCAGGCAATCCATCATGTCATCCATCATGGGTAATGGAAACCTATATCTGATGGTAATCTTGTTGGTGGCCCTAGAATTAGTGCACATCCTCCATTCACCATCCTTCTTTGGGGTGAGAACTGTTGGTAATGCACATGGACTTAGACTTTTCTAAACCAACCCCTTGTCTAACAATCCTTGTACTTGATTTCTAACTTCTTCATTCTCTTGAGGTTTCAATCTGTATGCTTCCTTCTTTGGTAAGCTCGCTCCAGGAATAAAATCAATATGGTGACTTATATCCCTCTTCGGTGGTAACTCATTGGGAAAATCATCTACCACAATGTCACTAAACTCTCCTAGCATCTCCTGAATTTCCTCAGGAAGATCTGTAATATTAGTCTTCATCACTACCACTCTAGGATTACATACCACATAATAATTTAGTTCCTTCTCATCAATTTGTTGCAAATACTCTTTCCCTGTCAACATCAGGACCTTAGATGCTTGCTTCTCTGTCAAACTCTCTCCTTGCAAAGGATGAAGAATATGTTTTATCCCATCTTGCACGAAACTATGATAATTCCTCCTACCATCATGCACTACCCTTTTTTCAAATTTCCATGGTCTCCCTAGAAGAATATGGAAAACATCCATGGGAATAACATCACATATAATATTGTCCTTATATGTGCATACTTGAAAATCAACTTCACAATGTTTACTTACTAGGATTTGATGTCCTTTATGCAGCCATAATACTTTGTATGGAACAGGGTGTTTGGTCCTCTTCAGACTTAGTTTCTCCACCATCTGTGTGGAAACAAGATTGTTGGTGCTCCCAATGTCAATCACCATCTTGCAACAATTCCCTCTGACTTTACACATGGTCTTGAATAAAGCCTTCCTTTGAGCCGGTTCCACTGCCTCCTTTTCAAGTTTCAATAAGAATTTGTTCATCATCAAAGACTCTCCCTTCTCTGGCATATTCTCAGCCACTGTCATCTACTCTTGTTGCTTCTCATTCTGAGCTACATAGGCTCCTCCTTGTCCTATGTTTTCCTTCTCTGGACATTCAAAGGATCTGTGCCCCAATTTTTTACACTTGTAACATCTCTAGACAACTTCTTTGCCTCTTCGTCTACATCTACCCCCTTGGTAAGGTATTCTCCCTCTTGAGTCACCTCCTCTACCTTGGTGCTCCTGCTGGTTTAAGTTATTGGGTCCTCGTCCTTGGGTTGCAAACCTTCCTCTTCCAGCTATTTTCCCCCTTCCTCTAGCTGAACCTCTTCCCTTGTTGAAGTTCTGCTTTCTCACTAATTTTTCTTCTGCTCTCAAGGAACATTGGTATGCCTCTTCCATGGTTCTTGGTGATATCATGCTGATCTCATCCTAAATCTACATCCTGAGACCATGGACATATCTAGCAGCCTTCTTTGTTGATTCTTCCACATAACCTGCCCTTAGGTTTACTTTGTAGAATTCTTCAGTATATTCTCTTATAGTCAGTAATCTTTGCCTAAGGTTCTGCATTTGTCTGTACAACGTCAGCTGGTAATACTTGGGTAAGAATTTGGCTCTCATCTTAGCTACCATCCTATCCCAGCTCTTTATCAACGGTTTGTTCTTCCTTCTACTTTCATCTTTCACACTATCCCATTACAGGGATGCATGTCCTTTCAACCTTGTCCCTACCAATCTGACAATAGATAAGCATAAGAGACAATAGACAAGCATAAGAGACAATAGACACAGAGTTTCCTCGGGGAAAACCAAGAAGGTGAAAAACCCCGCAACTTCCTCAATGATAGAAAGAGAAATGATACAAAACCCAAGTATAAGAGATAGTCTCCTTAGCAGCTTCTCCTCCTCCACTAGTGTGCATCACTCAAGTGAGAGAATAGATGAGTAAGTGAATGATCAAATAGAGTGACACCCTCACTCTATTTATACACTGACTTGACTTTCCTAATAACCCAATAGATCTGACTTCTCTAGGAGAGTCTAATAACCCAATAGGTCTGACTTCTCTAGGAGAGTCTAATAACCCATGGTAACTCAACTTAGGGCCAACCCCACACTTGGTGGTCTAATAACCCATCACATACAAGTTGTGGTACATGCAATGCAACTTGCGACACTTGTAAATACAAATGATGACACTTCCATATACAGGAATTATAAAATATCTGTAGGGATACAATATACATATATGAAATATATTCCAAAGTTACATATACATCAACACTCCCTCTTAACTAGGAAGGGATTTCTCGACACAGGTCTTCTAGCACAAGTCTTCTTCTCTGGATCATCGTCATCGTCACTGCTGCTCCTATCTCAATCAATCTCCAATCTACTCATCATAGGAAGTTCTACAGAGCCAACCCTTTTTCATGATAGATGTAGGCCTAGCCTCCATGTAGGTCTTCATCATCTCTGTGAGCAATCCATCAAGTAGGTACACCTCAGGACTGATTATACTGCCTCTGCAAAACCTGCAAGATCTCCCAGGACTGATTACACTGCCTCTGCAAAACCTGCAAGAGCATCTCAGGACTGATTATATGCCTCTACAAAACCTGCAAGATCTCCCAGGACTGATTACACTGCCTCTACAAAACTTGCAAGAGAATATGAGGATTGATTATATGCCTATACAAAACCTGCAAGATCTCCCAGGACTGATTACATTGCCTCTACAAAACCTGCAAGAGCATCTCAGGATTGATTATATGCCTCTGCAAAACCTGTGTACCCTACTGTCACATCATCGTCTTCAGATCACCTCATAGTCCACGGAGCACAACCCAGATGCACATCACACAACACTTACACCACCGACATGGGAGAACACATCTATCACCATTCGGGGAAGGAAACAACACTTACATCATGACCATGGGAGAACACATCTATCACCATGTCGAAAATTCATATCCATCCCTTACATCTCACCATGGGAGAACACATCTATCACCATGTGAGAATGGCCCAGCCCTTATATTTCAGCATAGGAGAACACATTTGTCACTATCTGAAAATGGATCAGCCCTTACATTTCACCATAGGAGAACACATCTATCACTATGTGAAAATGGCTCAGCCCTTATATCTCACCATAGGAGAACACATCTATCACTATGTGAGAATGGCTCCATCCCTTACATCTCACCATGGGAGAACACATCTATCACCATGTGAGAAAGGCTCATGTGCATCTGTGTCTCCGGACTCATCACTTCCCCCTGGAAGGAATCTTGATCTGAAGTACACCAAGTCTCTCTCTGAAGTACTCAAACTTCCCTCTGTCCAGCGGCTTGGTCAACACATCGTCTATCTACTCATCCGTCACAACATACAGGAGCTTCATTGCTCTTCTCTGCACCATATCCCTGATATAGTGATATTTGATCTCGATGTGCTTCGACCTGTCATGGAACATCGGGTTCTCAGACAGCTTCACACAACTCTAATTGTCACAAAAGATACCAGTAGTATCCAACGGGATATCAAATAACTCAGACAGTAGCTTCCTAAGCCATACTTCCTCATAACTAGCCGAACAAGCTGCAACATACTCTGCTTCCGCTGTACTCAGTGTCACACAGGACTGCTTCCTGCTAAACCAAGAGATCATACCGGATCCCATACTGAAGCAACACCTCGAAGTGCTCTTCCAATCAATGGCATTGCCTGCCCAATCTAAATCAACATAATCCTCTAGGTTAAACTTTTGATTCGCATCATACTTGAGCCCATAATCAACTGTACCCTTCAGGTACCTCAGAATATGCTTTGCAGCAATCAGGTGAACATTTCTCAGATCCGCCAGGAACTGGCTCAAGGTGTTCACAACAAAGCAAATATATGGTCTTGTATTCGTCAGGTACATCAAGGATCCAATCATCTGATGATACATCATGGCATCAACTGACTCAGATGAAGCATCACACATAAGATACATTTTCGATGCCATAGGTGTAGCCATGGCCTTGCAGTCCATTATCCCGAACCTCTTCAGGATATCTACTGCATACTTCGCTTGTCCAAGGAATATTCCATCCGCTCTATGCCACACCTCCATACCTAGAAAGTAGTGCATCATACCCAAGTCCTTCATCTTGAACTCGGTAGCAAGCTTCCTCTTCATGTCGGTAATCAATCTATCCTCACCTATATCAAACAGGTCATCCACATACAGTAGTAGTATCACTGGATTTCCTTCCTCAACCTTGTAGTAAAGGTTGGAATCCTCTTTACTCCTAGTAAATCCCAAGCTGGATAGAAAGCTGTCTATCCTACCATACCAATTCCTAGGAGCTTTCTTCAAGCCATACAAGGCTTTCTTTAGCTTGCACACATATGATTTCCTGTCATGTGTCTCAAAACTGAGTGGCTGCTCCACATACACTTGCTCTTCAACTACACCATTCAAGAAAGATGTCTTGACATCCATCTGGTGTATCTTCCACTTCATCACTGAAGCCAGAGCAAGTATTATTCCGATGGAAGTGTATCTGGCTATAGGTGCAAAGGTCTCTTCATAATCTATCCCTTCTTTCTGGGAGAATCCACGGGCTACAAACCTCGCCTTGTATTTCTCTATGCTACCATTTGCAGCATGCTTGATCTTATAGATTCACTTGGAAGTCACAACAAACTTCCCTTTTGTTCTTGGGACCAAATCCCAAACATCATTCTTCATGATCGACTGGTATTCCTCGATCATGGAATTCTTCCATTACTGCATCCCGGATCCTGGGAACTTCAGATTCTTCAATATCTTCAATAGATAATTTTCTTGAACTTCGTTGTTGGAATAAATGTTGTAGTCCTTCTTTTGTAGGTGATTGCACACGATATTTCCTACAAGTCAAATTCAATTGCATGATTAGAAACTTCTCATAGTTTTCAAAAACACATTCTTATGCATAAGGACATATGTCATACAATCATGAAATTATCTTAGCTAATGCTTCAATACAACATTTATCCATATCTTGTAACTTTCTAGATGCCTTCCATCTCTACCAGAACATTTGTTAAGAGTGTGCACAACTCCCAACATGTTAGCAAAGAGGTTTCATTCTAGGTAAGTAGCAATGGAATGTTGTACAGTGCCATAGGCCACTTACCCATTACATGCATATTAGTAGTATACTGTTCATTAATGCAATTATTCTAATATGCATAATACACAACCTAAATCTAGGAACATAAGTATGTACATAAATGAACAACATCATTTAAGTAATAAGAAATGATAATTCAAATACTTATATGTACATAAATGAACAACATCATTTAAGTAATAAGAAATGATAATTCAAATACTTATATGTACATAAATGAACAACATCATTTAAGTAATAAGAAATGATAATTCAAATACTTATATGTACATAAATGAACAACATCATTTAAGTAATAAGAAATGATAATTCAAATACTTATCTTTGTTTAGTTGTAGGGTGGACTCCCTCTTGATCTTTGCTTCCTGGATTACCTGTCCTTGAACTTATATCCATCGTGGACCACTATGCATGCTTAAGTGTGCACTAGTGTCATCATTGTGTTATCCTCAAGATCTCATACATAACCACACATATATTAGTATAATCTCAATACTATCAAAACATTATGATCCTAAATATTCTTAACATCTATGGTCATGATCATTTCACACACATGTAATTTATCACAGGCATTAGTATTCAAGGTTTCAGGGAGGACTTCTATTACTCATGCATATTCTTATTGACCATAGGACTCTTCTGGTTAGTCATATCATCAATCAAAGTAAGAAACATAATATGCATAAACTGTTGATTACTTAAACTTCTAACTTCAAGAATAATCATTCATACAAAAGTATAAGATCCTAACATAAGGTAGGATTCTAACTTGATATAGGAAAAACATACCTAGATTGTCATGCTTGCTAGTTATGTTTAACATACCCATATAATGTCTTTTTGGTCTTCTTCAAAGACTTGTGCTAGTAACCTGCATAACTCATAAGTCAACCATTGTAGAACCAAAAATTGTACATACCTCGTAAATAGAGCTTCTATGTGATCCATGACTATGGATGAGTCTTTGTCTTCATGTCACCATGGTCATATGTTCTTGATCTAGAACTTGATTTGTATTTCTTGATGTACCTTTCATGTTAGCAGACAATATCATCCTCATACAACACCACAGTGCATTAGTACAATCATAAGTGTCATAACCCTAATCAATGAATGTATTCTATCATTCACATGCATTCATACTTTTACTAGGATGATAAGACAAGTCTAACATTAATCAAGATTGTACTAACCTAAATAGTATGAAGACAAAACATATCATAAACTTAATCATGAACATACCTGTATCTCCTCATGTCATACCCGTCGAGATTGCTTGTAACATTCTTATGTAAGGCCTTAGCCTCATCTCCCTCTGGAACTGGAACTTCTTCACTTATGCAGGTGTCCATCTCATTCTCTTCTAGGATTAACCCAATCCACTTTGATTTGCTAAGACTAGATTTGGAGCTGGATTAGGGTTTGTCAGAGAAACCCTAAAAATTCAAATTTTTAATTTCAAACTTCTGAAAGAATGGAAAGATGTTCCTTGCTGAGTTGATCAAGCTGGTATACTTCAATTTTGAAAATTGTAGAATTTGACCCCTCAAAATTGCCTTTGAAACTTCAGGATCTTCTGGACAGGATCCCGAGCTAGGGTTTGATAAAGCTCGGTCTTCTTCCCATCCAAAAGGTTCAATCTTGTGTTCTAAACTTTGATTTTTCTGAGGATCTTCCAGCCGTGGTCACAGATTTAAAAAATTCCAACTTTTGCAGAAGCCCTGATTTTCCACCTTTCCGATCAAAATCCCGAACTAGGGTTTGATCAAGCCTGGCCTTCTTCCCAACCAAAAAATTCAATCTTGGTCTCTAGATTTCGATTTTGATGAGGAGCATTCAACTGTGGACTCTGATTCCAAAAATTCCAACTTTCTCCGAAGCCCTAAATTCTCGCAGCAGTGACAAGCCAAGAATGAAGGTGCTCAGAATCCAATTATGTTTTGACAGAAATATGCACCTGATTGTTTATGATGCATCTCTAAAATTATGAATCCACGGGGTCTGAAACTTCGGCCTGTGGTATCCTGACCTATCATCTTTCCAACCCCACAAGTCTGACCTCAATTGGATTCTCTGAGAGAGAGTTATGCCAAGTGTCGCAACGTGACCTGTTAATGGGATAAAACAGGAGAGAGAACTTTACGGCGTGCCACATGTCACTGGTTCAACTTGAGACTCTAAAAAACTTACCTGAGAAACTACCGTCCGTGCTCTTATTGTCACTTTTTACAGAATTTCATTTGGACCTTCCTAGCCCAAGTTGTGACCTTTTTTCCTAGGTTCCCTATTTATGACTGAGATATGGAAGAGGCAGAAACCCTAACTTGTACAGATCATAAATCACAAAGTAAAACGAATCAAATGCTGTGTTTCTGAAAAAAGGTACATGGGGATGTTATCTATGACCTGTAAAAGTTTCAAATCCCGAACCTTCGCCAAAATGGATTTATAGAAAAAGTGCTACGATGACTGCTTTTTGCTATATCAATTCCTAGCTTCCAATTTGTCGCAAGTGCAACAAGTCTCATAAATGCCATACCATGCATTCCTTCAGGCTAGCTCTGATACCATGTTATATTTTTAGCTTTAATTCAATATGATCTAGGATATTATCTGAGAGAATAACATGTACAACATATCAATCACAAGAGACAAGCATAAGAGACAATAGACACAGAGTTTCCTCGGGGAAAACCAAGAAGGTGAAAAACCCTGCAACTTCCTCAGAGATAGAAAGAGCAATGATACAAAACCCAAGTACAAGAGATAGTCTCCTTAGCAGCTTCTCCTCCTCCACTAGTGCACATCACTCAAGTGAGAGAACAGATGAGTAAGTGAATGATGAAATAGAGTGACACCCTCACTCTATTTATACACTGACTTGACTTGCCTAATAACCTAACAGGGCCGACTTCTCTAGGAGGGTCTAATAACCCATGGTAACTCAACTCAGGGCCGACCCCACACTTGGTGGTCTATTAAACCATCACATACAAGTTGTGGTACATGCAATGCAACTTGCGATACTTGTAAATACAAATGGCGACACTTCCATACAGAGTAATAATAACATCTCTGTAGGGATACAATATACATATATGAAATACATTCCAAAGTTACATATACATCAACAACTCGTTGATCCAATCAATGAGGTGCTCAGCAGTGAGACTCCCCTCATAGGTAGCCAACTCAGGTTTTGGTCTCGAATTTGCTCCAAGAATTGACCGAAAGTATCTTAACTCGGGTGTCTCTCGCATGGGTGCTGCTTCTTCTCCTTGTTCCCCTTCTTTAGGTTCACTCACATCCCCTGCTTCTGGGTCTCTTCGTCTACCCATATCCACAGCTTCCATACGTGCTCGCATTTCTCCCATTTCCTCCATGACCTTTGCATTTGTTGTTGGTATTCCTTTGTCACGATCTCTTGCTCGACCTACATGTATCTCCATGTCTTTCTTCTGTTGCGCTGAGCAAAGCCTGCTTTGATACCAAAATTGGTGCAGGCGGGAATGACCAGAAGCCAATCCAACCCACTTCCCAGGAATTATTGTGATTCGCTGAAATCGAACCACTAAACTTAGCTAACAACCGACCAGGTTCTTCACAATTGGGATCCTCCCCTTCAAAATGGGCTTTCTGCAACGTTCTGACAGTCAAAATTGACCTTTTGCAACAACCTTGCGGAAACAACTCCTTTCTGCAATTGCAGTATTCTTCTACAACAATATTTCCGTAATCGCCTTCCCGCAACGACCCTTCCGCATGCTTCTTTTCGCAGCTTGCGGATTGTGGATTGCTGGTGCACCTTCCATGTTTTCTTGTAATAGATTTCCGCAAATATGCTCCCGCAATGCGGTTCCCGTAACTCTCGCCGCTAACTCACGAGCTCCTCCCTTCTGCGGAACACAATATCAACCGTCGATCTTTTGTGGGTCTAATCTCGTCCATTGATATTTGATCAATGCGGAACACTTCACATTGGCTTGTGGAGATGCTAACTCCAGTGCACATTCACTTGATTGATCCTTTCCCCACCGTCGATCTTCCTTTCGGCTTGGATCTGAGCCGTCCAAGCTCTGTTGTTTGAGTCGACTGCAACTCTGCGATTTTCTTATGGATTGATCAGAGAATCGATCAATCCGGTTCAGTCTTCATCCATATTCGATGAGAAACTAGAGATGACAAAAACTTATGAAATTGAAACACAACAGATCTATTGAACAAGTAAATCAATTACAAGAGATGAATACTGAAAATATGAGTAAAATTGTGCAAGAGAATTTCAGTAGTGCTCTATTGAACTCAGAAGTAGAATACAATACAATGTGCAGTCACAATGAATGAATAATTTGAATTAACCAAGGAGTTCATTCAAATATGCTGCATGGAATAGCTTGGCTCCACTAGGAGTCCTCATCATTAGATTAGTGAAGTCATCAATGCACTAGTAACGGTCAACCAGGTGTCAAACTGAGTCTAACTGAGTGTGATTGGTGTAACTGGCACATGGAGGCACTAATGCAGGGAAGGAGGCTCAGTGGAGGGCGCATGGGGAGCTGAATGGAGTAAAAAATAGGCAATCTAGTCTCACTGGGGGTCCAACAGAGTGTTTCAGTTAGTTAACTAGTCAATCAGTCCTTAAATCAAGGAAATATCCATAAGTCAAGCTAACTAACTGAAGTGTAACTGAGTGGTAGGTGAGGGAGGCGCACATTGGAGGCTCAATAATGGTGCATCATGGACTAGGAAGGCTGGGACTAAGTAGAAAGAAGCTCCCGGGGCTAGCAAACTGGGGACTGGGTGCTGGAGGATACCTCACTGATGATTGGGATGCATGCAAAACTGCATGATATGCATGCATGCATGATATGCATGATATGCATGACTGCATAACTGCATCACTGCATGACAACATGATGAGAATATCCTAACACCCCCCCTCAAGCTATACGATTTAGTAAAAAATAAAGATAGGGCCCTGGTAACTAGACCAAAGGTCACCCCAATACAATAATCCAAAAATGCTAGAAATAAATCTAAGTGAGGAAAGAGGGAAAACCCAATGGGAAGAAATCCCCCCCTCAAGCTAAACATAGAAGGATCTAATCTGTCTCCACCATGATGGAACTCACCCCCAACAATGAACGAAGGTAAGAGAACTTCTTCTCAGTGAAGCTCTTGGTGAAGATGTCTGCAATTTGCTCGTCGGTAGGGAAATATTGCAAAACAATGGTTATGTCATGCACATGCTCTCGGATGTAGTGCATGTCGATCTCGATGTGCTTCATCCTCTGTCTCTAAACTGTATCCATAAAGATATTTATACCACTTTGATTGTCACAAAAGATGACAGTCGAAGTAGTACTACCAATATCAAACTCTGCCAAGATACCCTGCAACCAAACTGCCTGAATGCAAGCATTGACTGCTCCTCGATACTCTGCCTCTGCTAAAGATAAGGAAATGGATGCCTATTTTTTGTTTGACCAGCAAATAGGCCCAGTTCCAATCATGAAAACATAACCGGAAGTGGACTTCCGATCAATAATATCACCCGCCCAATCTGAATAAGTGTACCCAACAAAATCTAGCTCAGAATCTGTAGCATAGTGTATGCCAAAATGTCTAGTACCCTGCACATAGTGAAAGATCCTTTTGGATGCCCTCCAATGGAGCTCATGGGGCTGCTGCATATATCTTGATACAACACTCACGGCATAAGATATATCAGGCCTTGAGTGTGTCAAGTAGAGAAGGCTACCAATCAACTGTCAGTACAATGTAGAATCTGCAAGTAGTGTAGAATTTCCCTCCTCAAGATTGATTCCTGAGAGGAATGGGAATGGGGATGCCTTACAATATGACATATTGAATTTGTTCAACAGGTTTGAAACATATTTTTGCTGAGACATGGTGATCCCATCAAAATTTTGAGCAATCTCAAGCCCCAGAAATTGCTTTAGCAAGCCCAAATCGCTCATGTCAAAAGCTAGATTTAAAGCAGTTTTTAACTTGTCGATTGAAGCAAGAGTGATTCCAGTTATTAAAATATCATCAACATAAAGAAATATAATCATCAAATTACCTTCAGTTTTCTATAGGTACACATTTGGATCTGATTTGCACCTTTCGAAATTCTGTGAAAGAAGGAAGGAGTCCATCTTTGCGTACCAAGCTCTTGGGGCCTGTTTTAAGACATACAATGACTTCTTCAATCTGCACACTAA
Organism: Larix kaempferi; assembly: GCA_027924585.1. Taxonomy (NCBI): domain Eukaryota; kingdom Viridiplantae; phylum Streptophyta; class Pinopsida; order Pinales; family Pinaceae; genus Larix; species Larix kaempferi. The sequence goes on along the minus strand of BSBM01000458.1, from coordinate 21,053,791 downwards.
TGTTGGATTTGATATATATCCTTCTAGATGCTTCATGTAAATCTCTTATTTTAGATATCCATTAAGGAATTCACTCTTCCCATCCATATGGTGCACTTCCCAGTGCTTAGATGCGGCAATGGCCAAAACTAGACAGATAGAATCCATCTTTGCAATCGGTGCAAAGGTCTTAGTGTAGTCCACTCCTTGGACTTGGGAGAAACCTTTTGCAACCAACCGAGCTCTGTATTTGCAGGTTGAGCCATCAGCAACAACCTTTTTGTGGTAGAACCTTTTACATTGGACTAATTTCCTCCTAGGTGGAAGAGAAACTAGCTCCCATGTAGCATTCTTTTGAAGAGAACTGTACTCTTCATCCATGGCGATTTGCCATCTCGGATCTCGGTTGGCATGATAATATGATTTAGGATCTAAAACTATCATCAAAAAAAATTTCTTAGATAGCAAAGGATGAGAAAATGAAAGAGCCATACCTGCTCTTTGAAAGTATGCTCGAGTTCTCCTTGGATCGGTAGGATTTCCAATGTTTGAACCAGCAGAATTGAGAGTATTTTGGGCCCACTTTGGCAAGTGTTGGGGAACATATGGATCAGCTTCTAAACCTAATATTTCATGTTCATCAAATTCTGATAAAATATAAAAAATATCAGAACCATAACTTTCATCATCTTCTCCGAAATCTTCTTCTTGTAGAGGTGGTAAATCAACGGTTTCTTCCTCGACTAGCTCTAGATTTTGAAGTGGTTCTTCAAATCTGACACTTCGATCAATTAATATCTTTTTGGATCTGATATCCATGAGTTTGTAGCCTTTTGATCCTTCATCATATCCCAATAGGATGCATTCAACACTTTCCGGATCCAAATATTTTCTCTTTTCAGTCGGAATTCTAGCTCAAGCGGTTGAGCCAAAAACCCTGATATTGGACACATCAAGTTTGTGACCAGTGTAGGCTTCGAAAGGAGTACTATTTGTCAAAGATGAATGTGGAACTTTGTTTTGAATGTATGCAGAAACATTCATGGCCTCATCCCAAATATTTTCATTCAAACCTTTTGATTCAATCATACAGGTTGCCATCTCTTTCAGTGATCGGTTCTTCCTTTCTGCTACACCGTTCTGCTGAGGTGTGTAGGGAACTGTGTGTTGGATCTAAATGCCACTTTAAGCACAAAGTTGAAGCATCTCTGATTTGATGTATTCACCTCCATTATCATATCTAACAGAATTGATCTTGCTCTCAGTAGTAGTCTCAATGGAAGCCTTGAAAATCTTGAATTTTCCTAGCACTTCTGACTTGTTTTTGAGAAAGAATACCCATGTAAATATGGAGAAGTCATTGATAAATGTAAGAACATACCTTGATACATTCATGGAGGTATCTTGCAGTGGACCACCGATATCAGAATGTATCAGCCCCAAAATACATGAAGCTCTGCTAGCTTTGCCTCGGTCAAATTTGTGCTCAGGGTGCTTCCCAATGATGCAATCTTTGCATATTCCCTTCGAGGATTTGATCATCGAAAGGCCATCAACCATGGAATTTTTCTGTAGAAGCTGCAAATATTTATAATTTAGGTGTCCAAGCCTATCATTCCATAGCCTACTAACCTCATTTCCATGAGTTAGAAGAGCGGTGGGCTTGTCATGCGGCAGAAAGTGTGAAAATTCATATGCTTTTGAAGCATGATTGGTTTTTCCTACCGCAAAAAATTTTCTACTTTGAATATCAGAAATTTCAACTTTGTTAGAGAAAAATACAACTTTCTTTGCTGAACCAGTGTGTGTAATCTGATAAACGGAAAGAAGATTCGAAGCTAAGGAAGGTACATAAAGAACATTGTGAAAACTGCCATGCTCTAAATGAATGGTTCCTTTGCCCTTTGAAGAGATCTGAGAGTCATCTCCCATGTGGATGGAGATGGTGTTGTTAGGATCAAATGATGATAGAGAATATTTATTTGCAGCCATGTGGTTCAAAGCTCCAGAATCAATGAGTAGAGTAGTGGAATTTGAAATAGTTGCCATGAGTGCATGATCTCTCTCGGGATGATCATTTTTCTCCTTCTTCCTTGCACCGTCAGGAAGGGTTATGTTGTTTTTCTCTAAAAGAAGGGCCATCTGATCTATGGTTTTCTTCATGCATGAACTTTCAGGATGAAATCCCTTGCTGCAATAAGAACATTTATATTTCTCTTTTCCCTCTTTCCCTTTTTGCTTGTTTCTTGAATCAGATGGCTCATTTGATGGCTTTGTCTTCTCTCTTTGCTTGGATAGATCAAACTTTGGCTTCCCTTTCTTTTGATTTCCTTTGCCATTCGTAGCTTTGGATCCTACAACAAATAAGGCTTGATATTTGGAGCATATGGTCCCCATTTGAATGAGTTTATCATGCTCCTTTGTCACAGATTCAATGAAGGCACTTAAGGTAGGCATTTTCCAATTGGGAATTGCGAGCTTTCTCGTATTGAAAGTTGAAACAAAAACTGAATAATCTTTCCCAAGTTTTGTAAGAATACATAGGATCAATTGCTTATCTTCTTTTTCCACTCCACATTGCTTCAATAGCATAACCAAGCTTTTAAACCTAGTGAAGAAGTCATTGATGGTCTCCAAATTTTCAAGATTGAGGGAAATCAACTCATTCTTTAGCTGATAAGATCTCATATCATCTTGCTTGCCAAAGAGTGTGGCAAGTTTCTCCCATACCTCTTTCGGAGTAGTCAATCCACTGAGATGGAAAAGAAGATCCTTAGAGATGCTAAGGCAAAGGAAACCATAAGCTTCATCAAGCTTATTGAAATATTTTTCCTTCTCTACTGCTGATGTAGCTTCAAATTCTAGGCCCATGGTAACTCTGTAGAAACCTTTAGAGTGCAAAAATAACTCCATATCAGCCTTCCACTGAAAATAGTTGAAGGGAGTGAGAATATTTGATGAAGAAGTGTCCATCTTTGAAGAGGAGCGAGTGCAATAGGAGGAGAAGAATAACCTGCAAATCACAAGAAAACAAGAACCATAAGGTCGAAAAATCCACCCTTTTCAAGTTGCTTCACACCCAGCATAAGACAATCAAGAAAGCTTTAAGATCCAATGATTCGAATCCAAGCATTATGTGGAAAAATTTTGGCTTTTGGAGTGGATTGGAAGAGAATTTTTGGTATTGCATAACCAAGAGCGAATGCACATGAGATTTTGCATGCCACCACTGCAATATTTTTCTAAGCTAATTCACTCAATCTTCATGAATAATCCCTATAGAAAAGAAGTCTTGTCCCTGCCATGGCTCTGATCCCATGTGAAATTGAAACACAACAGATCTATTGAACAAGTAAATCAATTACAAGAGATGAATACTGAAAATATGTGTAAAACCGTGCAAGAGAATTGAAGCAGTGCTCTATTGAACTCAGAAGTAGAATACATTACAATGTGCAGTGACAATGACTGAATAATTCAAATTAACCAAGGAGGTCATTCGAATATGCTGCATGGAATATCTTGGCTCCACTAGGAGTCCTCATCATCGGATCAATGAAGTCATCAATGCACTAGTAACAGTCAACCAAGTGTCAAACTGAGTCCAACTGAGTTTGATTGGTGTAACTGGCACATGGAGCACTAATGTAGGGAAGGAGGCTCAGTGGAGGGTGCATGGGGAGCTGACTGGAGTAAAAAATAGGCAATCTAGTCTCACTAGGGGTCCAATGGAGTGTTTCAGTCAGTTAACTAGTCAATCAGTCCTTAAATTAAGGAAAGATCCACAAGTCAAGCTAACTAACTGAAGTGTAACTGAGTACTAAGTGAGAGAGGCACACATGTCAAGATGGAGGCTCAATAATGGTGCATCATGGACTAGGAGGGCTGGGACTAAGCATAAATAAGCTCCCGGGGCTAGCAAAATGGGGACTGGGTGCTGGAGGACACCTCACTGATGACTGGGATGCATGCAAAACTGCATGATATGCATGATATGCATGCCTGCATGACTGCATGACAACATGATGAGAATATCCTAACAAAACTATCTGTGCTACGCCTTAATGGTCTATTTACAAAAGACTTGGGCGTTCTTACTGTTCATACAAACACAAAGACAAAGATTCATTCACATAGACACCAGGTTAACATTCGCACACAACTCTACCTGATAGAATCTAGACTTATCTCTCATTCAACTGCATAGTAACACAATTAACACACAGAACTTGCTAATTTCATTAAGTGAAAGCAAAAACCTCTATACAGTCGTATTTTTCCTCTGGTGTGTAGGAAAATATCCTATTGACTCTTTCTTATGCAGAGCTCTCACTTCTGCTCCCTGACCCGAACTCCCTACTGAATCCTAATCTCCCCTATTTATCCATTCGCCCATCCCCAAAACTGAATGGATGAACAACCTAACTAACAGATTCTCCTTTATCACTGAAGGAGTCACTATCATTATTCAACTAATTGGCTAACTGGCTTGATATCCATGCAGGGAGTATCACTCGCCACTATGTCCTATTTCTCAAAAATTGACAACGCACTATTCGGGTACACACTTGCAAATATTTCAAATTACTTAACAAAATAATTCCCTTCATGACAACTCGTCCTCTTGCTAGCCACAACATGTGAGCACGTAATCACATTGTTGGCTTAGCATCGATGATCCTGCATCACCCACTCTCCCTGATATGCTGAAATATGCACTAGAGGTAGAATCCAACTTGATGGCCTCTGGAAAACTGAAGCACTTGACTGAAGTTGAGAAAAAGAGATGCAATGCAGTAGTGCAACTCTCCACATCCCAGTCCATGGATGCCAAATTTGAATAGATGATGAGAACTATGGAGAGACTGGTGGATAGGATCTCCCTTGATAGCAAGCCTCCTGCTAGAGAAAACCCAGAGCCTCAAGCTTGTAATAACAATCTCAGAAGACCCCCTGCCCCACAAGGAAGACCGAGAGAACTAAGAAACATTTACAATCAGCCAATCAGACCACCTTTTGTTGAGAATTTCATGAATGAAGAAGAAGAAGATAGATAGGCTGAATATCAAATCCATCTCTTTGATTAGATCCAACCCCATTTCTATTTGACTAAAGATGAACATGATCGGTCTTCCTTGCAATCAAAGGATGTCCCTGATGAATCTGAATTTGACCAGTAGCAAAGAGGGCTCCATAATGCCATCTGTGAATTTGAGAGGAAACATAATTTGAGAAGTAGAAAAGTAACAGTAGACCAAGGAAAGGTTGCTGCTGGTCCATCCTCTTCCCATCCACCAAGAAATGAAATCCCTGGGAGAAAAGACCCAAAGGCTGCAATCTCTAAGGAGACTCTTGGGAAGGAGGCAGAACCTCCAAAGAAAAGTCCAGAAGGGAGAGGTGAAGGTGACACAAAGATAGCAGAAAAGATCCATACTACATTCATCTTGGAGAATGAAATATCTAAGATTAAGATCTCCATCCCCTTGAATGAATTGGTCAAAAAATCAGAGTATAAAGACCAAATCTTGAAGGTAGTAAATGGTGGAGAAGAAAAAGATCCTGATACCCTCAATCTGCAAGATGACAAACACACCCTTCTTTTTGGCCCCCGTGTAGAAAATGCCCCAGAAATCGATGTCCCCTTTTCTATATCAGTCTCAACATACATGACCATATCCTGCATAATGCCATGTTTGATTCATGAGCCTCTCATAACCTCATGCCCAGTTTAGTGGTGGAGAATCTTGGGTTAGAAATAACCAGACCCTATAAATATCTGTTCTCCTTTGATTCTAAAAGAGTTCCATGTGTAGGGATGATTAAAGACATGGTGGTCTCACTGACTCAGATACCTGAGAAGAATATGATCATGGATGTGGTAGTGGCTGATATTCCACCTAAGTTTGGGATGTTGTTGTCCAGGTCATGGACTTCAAAGTTGAAGGGAACCATGCAAATGGACATGTATTAGGCCACCATCCCTGTCTTTGGAGAAAGCAGAAGACTGTACAGGGAGCATAGATTTTCATACGTGGTGGGCGACAAAGACAAGCCTGCTAACCACCCCATATTTTCCATATATACAGATGTAGGTTCCTCAATTCTCTGCTATGATCCAGGTTCAGAAGGAGAAGATGCGAAAGCTGCCAAGTTACCTGAACCAGATGGTGAAGCCGATGATGGAAATGGGGTGCATTTCCTTAACAACTTAGTTAACATAAAGAATGATAAGAAGCATGTGGAATAAGGAAGTAATGAGAAATTAGAGTTGGAAAAAGGGGCCGTGGCCACCCGCCAAAAAGAAGATCACTGGGTCGTAAGGTTCGATAGGGATGTGAAAAAAGGAGCTGGAGCATGGGTATGGATCACCCCTCTAGATGAGATAAATGCGTGCACCAGGTTTCATAATTTCAAACTAAGGTTTGACTATTCGAATAACGTGGAAGAATATGAGGCTCTACTATTAGGCCTTAACGTACTCAAAGGCTTGAGAGATAAGAAGATCAAGGTCTATGGAGGCGCAAAGATAATAATCCAACAAGTGAAAGGAAACTAGGAGGCTAAGCATCTCAGGCTAAAAGCTTACAGGAATGTTGTGTGGGACATGTTTGACAATTTCTTCACAGAGCACGATATCTCTTTCATCCCCAGAGAGCAGAATACAGTGGCAGACACCCTATCCAGTTCTGCTAGCAGATTTTAGCTCCCTACTTACCCTGCCAGAACTCACATGATTAATGTAAGGCATAGACCCTCTGTCCCAGACAACACTAAGCACTGGCAGATATTTGAATATGACCAACAGATAAAGAAGTTCCTGGAGATGACTGGGGAGTTTTCCAATATCCAAATTGATCAAGAGGAATGTGAAGGGGAGGAATGGGAACCTGATCCACCAGAGCTCGAAACCACTTTGGGAGGCAAAGATATTTTGCATATAAAGAGAAATTGCATACCTAAAGGGATGGTCCCACTAGAAAGACTGTTTGATGAAAATTATGTGGCCAGAGATCACAAGGTGGCTCCAAACCCAAAGGAAGTATAATATTGTAACATTGGGGGCGATGAAGAGCCCAGAATTGTCAAACTATCAAAGTCTTTGGCCCTAGGCATAAAAATGGACTATATGTATTTAATGAGAAACTTTTCTGATGTGTTCCCATAGTGATATGAAGACCTAAAATAATATGACATAGCTGTCATCTAGCATACCATACCAGTCAAGACAGGGGAGAAGCCATTCAGGCAGAAGATGAGAAGGATGAATCCCAGACTGCTCCCACTGATAGAAAAAGAGGTAAAGAGGCTGTATGAAGCCAAAATCATAATCTCTTTGAGTTTTTCACAGTGGGTGGCCAACATAGTCCCAATGAGGAAAACGAATGGTGAAATCAGACTATGTATCGACTTTAGAAATCTCAACATGGTGTCCATAAAGGATAACTACCCCTTGCCCAAAATGGACCACATTTTGCAGAAGGTTGTAGGGGCAGCAAGAATGTCCATTATGGATGGATTTTCAGGATATAATCATATTAAGGTACATCCAGAGGACCAGAACAAGACAACCTTTACCACACCTTGGGGAACCTTCATGTGTTAAGATGCCCTTCAGTTTGTTGAATGCAGGAGCCACCTTCCAAAGAGCTATGGGCATATCTTTTGTAGGAGAGAAAGATAAATTTGTGGTTTTTTACATGGATGACATCACTGTATACTCCAAGTCTGATGTAGAACACCTAAATCATTTGCACCAAGTGTTCACCAAGTGCAAAAGGTTTGGAATCTCTTTGAACCCTAAAAAGTTTAATTTTTTCATGCAAGGGGGTAAACTATTGGGCCACATAATATCTAAAGATGGAATCAAATTGACCTAGATAGAATAGAAGCAATACAGAAAATTGAGCTCTCCAGGAGTAAAAAGGAAATCCAATCCTTTCTAGGCACAGTGAACTTCATAAGGAGATTTATCCCCAATTTTGCAGAAATCATGAGGTCGATTGATCCGTATCGTGTCCAGGAAGCATGAGGGGGGAAATAGTTCGACTGAATGAGTCAGCTCTGTTATGGAGGAAGCTTAATAAATAGAATGAGAAAAAGCAGGATTTTGCAATACAGATAACACAAATACACACAAACAATATGCAGGAATGCGAACTGTTCTAGATTGATCAAGATAAGATCCAAATGATCCGATGTATGTTACAATAATTTACATGCTTATATAGAAATCTGAGACGCTTAGGTTCCTGCCCGTTACGTTCAGTTACAAAGAAGAAGTTAGAACGGTTCAACTGTTCAACCGTTACAGTCTACTGGGAGACAGAGAGACAGTCTGTCGAAGTTCAACAGTCACTGGTCGCATGTCAACATTGTATGCTGATGTCGCGAACTGTGAGGCTGCTGAACATGTGGAAGGTGCGGAACATGTCGTAGTATGTCGAAGGTGCGGAACATGTCGCAGTATGTTGAAGGTGCAGAACATGTCGCAGTATGTCGAAGTCGATACTCGTCGGAGTTGTATCGAAATCGATAACCTGTCGAAGTGCCGAAGTTGTCGAAGTCTTGTTGCGTCGAAACTTGTCGAAGTTGTATCAACCGTGACGACTAGTCAAGAATGTGTCGACGTTAGCATCCGACAAAAAATGCCAACGGCGATGTGGATCATCGATCACCTTCATGCTTAAGAAAGACAATCAAGTCAGGTGGATTGCAGAAGCTAGGCAAGCATTTGAGGATATAAAGAAATCCATTGTTGAAGCACCTGTACTGGTCAACCTGGATTTTGACAAAGAGTTTCTTATGTTCTCTTTCGCCTCTGAGCATTCCATAGTAGGTGTGCTTTTACAGAAGAATCGGGAAGGAGATGAACAACCCATATATTTCTTCAGTAGGGCTCTCAGAGATGTTGAGCTCAAGTACAACATTATGGAAAAGCAAGACTATTCCATGATTAAAACTCTGAAGGATTTCAGGGTTTATGTCCTACATTCCCATGTTGTAGCTTATGTTCCCAATGTTGATGTGAAATATATATTGACACAACCTAATCCAGAAGGTAGAAGATCAAAGTGGATAGCTACACTGCTGGAATATGACTTGGAGATCAAACATACAAAGATTATTAAAGGGCAAGGCTTGACCAGACTCATGGCTGAGTCAAATTGGGATTCAATGAGTATGAACCTACTTTCACACATACAGGGAGAAGCTTCCCAATATCCACTACCTCAGGTATTAGGAAACTTCTTGTCCTCTCCTTGGTATTCTGATGATGTATATGTTTTGCAGAACTTGCAAGCATCCCCTGAGATGGGAAAAATCAAAGCTAGGTCCACCAAGATGAAGGATGTGAAGTATTGCATACTGAATGGTTGTCTGTATTGGAAAGACCCTGTGGGTGTCCTCTTGAATTGCATAGTGGAGGATGAGGCCAAAGAAACATTGAAAGAGTTTCACAAAGGAGTCTGTGGAGGGCATCATTATTGGAAGGCCATTGTTAATAAAATTATTAGGGCAGGGTCCTATTGGCCTACTATGTTCAAGGATGCTTATAAGGAAATAGCCAGCTGCCATGAATGCCAAGTTTTTGAAGGAAAGAAGAATCTCTTGTCATTTCCTCTGAAACAAATATCAGTGGAAGCCCCTTTCCAGCAGTGGGGACTGGACTTCATTGGTGAAATTTTCCCCAACTCCTTCAGGCAGCACAGATGGATACTGACTGCCACTGATTATTTCACCAAATGTATCGAAGCAGTTCCTACCAGAAAAGCCACAGATGCAGTCATCATCAAGTTTCTGGAGGAGAATATCATGTCCAGGTTTGGGTTCCCTATTAAGATAATCACTGATAATGCACAAGCCTTCAAATCCAAGAAGATGGTCAAATTCAGTGACAAGTTCCACATCAAATTGGGCCATTCTACAACTTACTATCCCCAGGGAAATGGATTGGCAGAATCCTCCAACAAAAGTTTGGTGAGGATAATTAAGAAGTTGCTGCAAGAAAATAAAAGGGCTTGGCACACCAAGCTGACCCTTTCCCTGTGCGTTGATAGGATCACCTCTAAAAGGTCCATTGGAAATTCTCCTTTCAAATTAGTATATGGAACATAGGTAATATTCCATGACTCCCTTAGAGGGCCCGCAATGAGATTGCTACAGGAGTAAGAAAAAGAGCCAAACCCCAAGTTGAGGAGATCTAATTAGCTAGTGGAAGTGCAAGAAATTAGAGAAGGGGTGCAGGTTGAAGCCACGAAAGCTCGAGACCGGATCAAGAGGACTTTTGACAGAAATACCAAGGCGGTTGATTTCCAAGTGGGGGATCTGGTGTTAAAATGGGATGCTAGAAGAGAAGAACAGGCCCAAAAGTTTGATAACCTTTGGCGGGGACCCTATACAATCACTGCCTATCATGGGAATAATGCTTTCTTCCTACAGGACAGAGATGATGAACCCATTAGCAGGGGAGTCGTCAATGGACGGTTCTTGAAGCATTATTTCACATGAAGAACAAGTCCGCCGACCCACCCCCATTGCACATTGCCGTTTTCACTTTCAGTTAGTCGTGTTCCAGTTTTGTGATATGAAGGAGGAAGAAAGAGGAAGGGAATAAGGGCCACCAGTCTACATGTTCTTGCTACCTCACAAGGAGGATAACATCCCCGGTTGGAGCCGTTGTTAACACATATTATGGTTTCCACCATGGAACGGGAAGGAAAGCTCCCACTCAAAGCCCCAAGGTCACCCATTGGCTAGTTGCATCAAATAAAGAATCCAGAAACCGAAAATTAGCTAAGTTTCAAACAAATCCAAGCCTAATGACCGAGCCCAGTGGGAAAATGGGAAAATACAAGGCAGGAGGGCCCTTCCGCGGGAAAAAATAGCAGTAGGAGCTTCTTCTACAACCAAAGAATATTGGACAGCTAAGATCAACGGGCACATCAGATCAACGGTCGAAAGTGCGTTCCATAATATTGTTTCCGAGTTTCACATCCGCATTGCAGATTGCGGATTGTGGGAAGCAATTTCCCAAAGAGAGCGAAATACAAGTTTCTGCATTCTGCAATTTGCATTGCGGATTGCGGATTGCAGAAGAGCAATCCTCCAGAGGGGCAAAAAATGGAGTTTCTGCATCCCGCATCCCGCATTGCGGATTGTGGATTGCGGAAAGGTCATTTTTAGAAGCACAAAAAAGTAAGCTTCCGCATCCCGCATCCCGCATCCCGCATTGTGGATTGTAGAAATATAGTTCCCTAGAAAAGCACGAGTACGAAAGACCAATCCTTGCATGCCATGTGGCTAATTATGGGTTGTGGAAATGACCATTGCAGAAAGGCCCGTTGCGGAAGGGAAATTGCGGAAGCGCAGTTGCGGAAAGAAAATTCTGGATCGAGAAAGTTTTGCAGAGCCAGTTACAGTCGTGGGAAATGGGTATTTTCACAGAGAAATTGTGCATTGGAGGAAGGCGAAGGGGGCCTGTTTTAGTTATCTCTCTCATTCAATATAAAACGACCTGATTCACAGGATTAATAAGTGGTTTCCATGGCCCAATGGTGCATTGCCAGCACAGGTGATTCTTCCCCTCCACGCATGGCAGAATCAGAGGTTGTTGATTCAAGCAGCTCAGCTCGAACGACCTCATCATTACTAGTTCAAGTTGTTTTGAATCAGTTAAGATATTTTTCTATTTTGTAAGCCTATAAAGGCAAGGTACAAAGTAGACCAAAAGGTTGGACATTTTTGTTTCAGAGAGATTACTGCTCTGCGTTGTATTAAGCTCGGCCTCTTAATTCAATGAGCAAACCCGATTTTGGAGCTTGAGATTCTTGTGCCATGTGTTCTGATGTCTGTTATTTCTTGTGTATGTGTTATTGCTTTGTATTTCCATTAATTGTTTACTTCTGTAGTACCTAAAGATCAAGATTACATGGTCTAGAATTCATGCCCACATGCTCCAGATGCATATGAATAGTTATTCCACCCTTTTCCTCTTGAAGTTGCAGGTTAGAATTCATTCTTAAATTCTCTAGCCTTGTGGCCGAACTTGTCTCCTTCCTCTACCTCCATCTGTTGATTACTTCGACATGAAAGAACCATGTCTACCTTGCCTCCTGCTCCTGCAATCGTGGCCCAAACCTGCCATTGATGACAGTAACCCACCGAAGTTGACTCCATGCCCAACTGTCCTCCTATTCTTAACTCCAACCAACTAAGAACCCCTTTTAATTCGTTGTTTGAAGGTCTAGCCACCACTTTGACCGATATCCCAACCCATTTTTAAGCTGCATCCTATTGCTGGAAGCCCCAAAGGGAGATCCCTCCTTGTGGTTGGAAGGGATAGTTTCCATCCACTAAATATTGGTTTGCAACAGTTACCCCATGGTCTTTCCTTCCACAACCCAGGAAAATCTTGGTTCATAACATGGTGCATTAGGTGCTTCAGGAGGGTTGGATGCAGTTTTCTTTCTTGCCTCAAGCAATTGTTCACACTCGGGTATCAACGAGCAATGATGTGTGTAGTGTCCATATTCTCTACACACAGAGCAAGGATAATTCATTCTAAGTTTGGAATTCTTTCCTTATTTAAGGGGATTGTTACCCCCCTTGTTTTGGTTACCCATGTTCTAATCTGACGGGGAGGGGGATTGCCTTGCTATCCATGCTGCTACTTTTTCCTATTCTTTCCTTTTTCTTCCCTTGATCCTGAGGATTTGGGGTATTAACCGAATTTAACTACTCAAATCGTTGAGTTTGTTGCATGAGAGAAGGTTGTACTAGATTTACCCCCATTGGAAAAAAATGGAGACCAGGTTTCTTGCGCATGGTCCAACAAAATGGTGTCGCTATAATCTAGTGTGATATCATTTTCAATCCCCTAAAGGGGGAGGGTCTCACCCAAAGCACAACCAAGACTGACATAAGATGAGAGTTAACTGTATGGTTGCAATTGTGGGTTTACAGTGGTGAACATCATCATATTATTAAGTGAAATATACCGCAACAACACTTAACAACATTCATCATCTAGTTATTTAACTTGAAACAGTAAACATAATCAAACATAACAAAAACATGCATTCCACACAAATTTGAAGGGGCCAAACAATCTCTTTCATTATATCAGTTCCATTACAACAAATTACATCATGGATTTAAGCCTTACATTTACCGTAGAATTAGTTGTCGCGGCATAACACCTCATAGCTAGAACCCCAAAACTCGATTCCATAAACTCCATTATGGATCTATCCATCTCAGTCTCTTCTGTCTCATATCTTCTGCCTCTAATCTGGTTCTCGGAGGCTTCCTGAATTTCCTTGTGTTCTTGCTCCCTCTATTCCCTTTTCCTCTCTATCCTCCACTTCCCTTTTATACTTGTGGAGTGGGTTCAAAACTGGTACAAAAGCGGTTGCAATAGTTACCTTTCTTCCGCAACTTCCGGTACTCTTATGTGACTTCCTTCCTTTTCGTAACTGTCTTCATTTAACTTCTCTTCTTCTACTTCCTTCTTAGTCCACTTCAAAACGAAGGATCCAAGAAGCCCCGACCACAAAGGTTGACTCACCCTTTAGTCAACTCTGTTGTGTCACTAATCCTTGAGCATATTCGACTGTTGGTCCTTCAAGCAAAGGATCCAACTCTGGAACTTGTGCAAAATCCTTTTGCTGAAGTTGTGTGAACTCATCTAACTTTTTTTGCCATTTTCTAATCAATTCATCTGTTTTATATATAAAATCATAAGCTTTTTTCTTATCTGGTAGGGTGGGTTTATGTTTCTCTAACTGCTAAACTTCTGAATCTGCAAGGTGATCCAGTTGCTACAACTCATAATACGGTCTATATTCAATTCATGCACAATTGGCTTGGAGGCATATGATTTCTCATGGATATTATCCATTTCATTATCAAGTTCCTAGGCTTCTTGATATTTTTGTGCTCTTGCAATGAGGTTAGTTATTGACTTAGCTTCTTGGTGTATTTGTTTAACTTTCTCCTAAAAATTTTTCACGAGTCGTTGTTTCTTTTCGAGGATTCCAACCCAATTATTCAGGCGGTGAAAATTTCCTAGATCTGCTTGGTTGTCCGCTGGAGTTGATTGTAGATGACTATTGCATCACTACTTACTTGGGGAACTTGACCCATTAACTGTGCTTGTTGGTTAGTGCCTTGATTTTGGATCTTGGTGAGTTGTTGTTGGAAGTCCTCATGTTCTACTTGGAGTTGCTTACAGGAAACACATAGTTGTTGTAAGCTTTCCTGTAGTTTGGTGGAAAAAATTTATTCAGGTGCCATTGGTACATTCTCCCGTACCTGAGGCCACATTGTGCGCAATTGATTACACAATGCAGAGATGTTTTCTTTCGTAGCTAATTTCTCTCTCTGTACTCCTTCCTTGGAAACCAGAGAATATACTAACTGTATGCGGGATTCATCATATGCACGTTTGAATGTGTTGTGTTACATCTCAGCGAATGCAAGTCGTCATCCTACCTCTACTGTAGCTCTCCAAATTTTTTCAAACAGCTGTTGGGTGGTCAAGGTGGTTTAGTCTAGGATGGGTACTCCAGGGGGTAAAAACTAAAGGGGTAATCCATTGGAAACCGAATATGATGTTTGATCCAGTAAGTGATGGTTTTCTTCTTGGGGTTTGGCCCTAGCGTTGACAATTTTTCTCTGCACTTCCTCCAAAATGAGGGGTGTAATATCATGATGGGTCTTACATACCTAGAGGATAACTCCACAGTTGTCAAGATCTTGCGCCCATTGTTCATGCTAGGACCTGAGAGAGACAATGTTGGAATATTATCACCATCTTATTTTGGTTTTGCATGCATGCATGCATTCCATGCAGCACTCCATGCATCCATTCCATGCATCCATTCCATGCAGCACTCCATGCATCCATGGATCAATAGTTGAGTCTCCTAGCACCTAGTCCATATTCCCCCCCCACCCCCCGAGCTTTGTTTTGGACATCATTATCCCTCCTAGCCACTTAGTGCGCCTTGTTTCCATCACTAGAGTTACAATGCACCCTCATGCACATATTTAGGAGATCTGACAGTCAGTTCCATGATTTAGGGAACCTTGTCTCCTTTATTACTCAGTTAAATGACTGTAGCTCCTAGTTGACAGCTACTAAGTGTAGGAGCTCCCTCCTTGAACACCGAAATCTAGTTATGCGCCCCCTTGGAGTCTCCTCCCCTATTTTGGTGCCCATAGGATTCAGTTATGCTCATTCCTACTCCAGTTGATTTATTATTCATCATCGGTGGCCACTAGACCTTATCGAGAGATGGTTCCAATGCAGACTAATCCTAGACTTGAGGTAAATTCGAATCCTCCCAAGTGTATCGAATTCATTCTATTGTAACATTCTTTTATTTCCAGCTTACAGCTGATTAATGTATCAACAACATTTTTTCATGTGTGTTTCAGTTTTATGAGTGAATTGATCCATGTTTTTGTCTAATTCTTCTTAGTAATTACATTCTGAAATTGTGAGGTTTGTTCAAGCTTAGTGATCTACCCCTGTGGAATTTCACAAACAAGTTCATTTTCTTAGAGGGATGACTTTGCTGGTTGTTCGGTTTGTTTTCCCTCGTCATCATTAAGGGGGAATGTTGGAATGTGTAATGGTATGCAATGATTTCTAGTGAGATGTAGTTAGATGTTATGCTGTCCAAACTAGCAAAGAAGGCATACTTCCCTTGATAAATATCTATCTTATGTAAAAGGAGTTATCCCATAGGCATCATGGAGTAAAATTCTCCTATTACCATTTCTTTATTTTATTTTTTTTCCTTGGAAAAAGTCCATAATTTTATTTCAAAAAGATGATTAAAATTACATTCTGCACATGTAGTAGAATCACAAGGATCTCTACATTTTATTACCATTTCTTTATATAAGAGGGGTGGAATTTTTTTTATCCCACATGTGTTATGGGAATTAAATCTTCCATACCTCTAGTTATATAATAGAGGTGAAAGAAACCCATTGAGAACATGAAATGCACATGAAAAAATCTATTTTGAAATATTGTAAAGATGTGATATAAGCATATGGGAGGGTGCTCAAGATTGTAAGAGTTGGAGTTTCTTGAAGAATAAAGAAGATCAAGGCTTCTCATGGATGTTTCTCCATTTGGGGTTTTACCACGTAAATTTGGTGTGCTCTTTTCTCTTCCCTTTCCTCTCTTGCATTTGTTATTGATTATTTACGATTACATTGATAGGATATTAGACTAGTTGATTTTGATTATTATGTTGGTAATCTTATTGTTGTATGTTAATGCATATGTAGCAATAGTATAACACCGATGACAATGATTTATTTATGAAAAGTAAAGCATCCAAATTTGTTGGTGCATGTAATGCATAGTTTGTCTTTGGGTAATGAGTTGTTAATAAACTATAACTTTCGTATACCACCAACTGCTTGTCAAAAACACCTTCCATTGGGACTACCTTTAGACGTTCCTTTGGGGCATACTAAAAAGATCATTGAGTAATTGTATATTTTTTTATATATATTTTCAATGGAAGTAATATAAACATATTACTTAATTTGACATTTTGTTTTATAAAGTTGGTGGTTGTACATGTACTATTGGAAAAAAAATTCATGCTTTAAATAATTGTTTGGTATAATGTTGAACATACTAAATGCATTATGATTACTAGTATCATCAATGTACTATTCAATATTTTTGCAATCAAAATTATGACGATGAGTGACTTGTCCACCATATTCAATTGCACCCCACTACGATGTCGAATTGAGAGAGGGCCAGTAAATAAGAATGACTCAAAGAAGAAACATACCAAGCAAGGTTGTATCAACCACATATACAATTCCCACTACATCATGAGTCACCAAATTAGAATGCCTATAGTAACACTAGTTATTTGCATGTTGGAAATTAAGGAAATTAAATAAAGGTTGGTATTGATGATTTCTTATGGGATACATGTGCCATGGAGGGAATACCTGTTACATGCATTCAGACAATATGATCTAGGAGATGGTGGTTCAATTATGTATTAATGGCCTTGTTTCCCACTTTTACCTCTAATTTAGGCCTTAAGACCCATTTTCACTATACAAAAACTACTCATGGTGTTTGTATCCCACTCAAATGCTTGGAAATAATGCCTACAAAGGAGACATGATAATTTGTTCCAATCTGAGACATAAGCAAAAACAGGGGTGGACTCAAGTGTTGGATCAAGGACTCATCCAAGGCTCTAGAGCTCGAGAAGATTCAACAATATCCCAAGGCACTTATTTTCATTCATTGACCATGATCAAGGCACATGGGATTCACCTTGTTGACCAATATCTTATCACGTTCATTCATAAAGGAGGCGTTTCAAATTATGAAAAATAAGATCAATATATAATAGGTATTGAGGGGTGGGCAGTAAGGTATGGGGGGTTTATAGGTATTGGGGGGGTATATAAAGGGGTATCTAGTAAAAATAGGGAATATCCTGTAAAAATAGGGTTAATTTAATTAGAAATATGTATTGGGAGGGGGGCTCACCAAAAGGATTTTGGCAGGTATTTATCAATATCTAGTGAAATTAGGAGCATTCCTTAATATCCCATAAATGAAGGCACTATGGCATATTTTAATTGATCAAATACCTTGTGGATCAAGCCCCCATGATCCATAGGACATCCATATCCAACTCTAGTACCAAAGACCCCTTAGAGAGCGACTATGTTGGTTTTTTAGGTTTTGTTCATGGTGATTCAATTTGCGAAGCTATGTTTAGGCCTTAAAGCCCAAGTTTTTTACTCCCCAATGGAACTTGATATCAAGAAGGTTCATTTAAGGATTAAGACCCTGTTTCCCTCCCTTGACCATGTTTTGGTCTTGAGACCCATTACCACTACACAAAACCTACTCATGGAACCTATATCCCACTTGGATGCTAAAGAACCCAAACCATGGCCTTGAGAACCATTCCTGGTGTGGGATAGAGAAACTTACTTATTTAGGGCTCGTGTCTTCATTTAATCATGTCAATTGTATTCCTCTAGTAGGACAAATATACATTACAAAGGCCCCGTGTAGTGGTTCAAGGAGAATTTCATGGTGCTATATCTTGAGAAACTTCATGGCCCTTATAAGTGTTGTTCATGGTGCTTGATCCTAAAAACATTCATTTAGGGAACAAAACTCTTATTTTCCTCTCGTGACCTTTGTTAGACCTTGAGACACATTCGTGGTTCACAATTCACCTAGTCATGGTTCCCATATCCCACTTGGAGGTTAATGATACACTACAAAGGTCATATGTGGTGGTTTAAGGAATCTTCCATGAATTGAGTCTAAGAAGCAATTTCTAGAGTTGGAGTCTCTTATTTCCCTCCCTTGAACATGGTCAAGGACTCCAAATTGATCCATGATGCCCAAGACCTCATAATGGCATCCATATTCAACTTGAATGCCAAAGACTCATAAGGGAGGGCATGCATCACAATTTCTAGGTGTTGTTCATGGTGCTTGATATTGAGAAGGTTAAATTAGGTATTAATATCCTTGTTTCCCCTCTTGACCATGTTTAGGCCTTGACACCCATTTCTATTGCACACAACCTAACCATGATGTATGTATCAAACTCATAGGCCTACAAAGAACCCCTACACAAGACCTGTGTTTTAATTTGAGTACTTGTTCAAAGCTCTTGAGCCTAAGAAGATTCAACCATACCTCAAGACACTTCTTTTCCTTTTTCAACCATGGTCAAGGCCCCAAAGCTCTTGAGCCTAAGAAGATTCAACAATACCTCAAGGAACTTCTTTTCCTTTTTCAACCATGGCCAAGGCCCCTTGACTAATCCCACCTAACATTTTATGGCCTCAAGACCAATTTTGTTTTACATAGAGGAATGTTCATGTGCTTTTAGAAATGAGTGAGCACTTTTATAACATAGTATGTGGAGGGAAATGTGGAGGCATGCATGGGGAATGCCTAGATGTTCAACAAGGGCATAAGCAATTCAAATAAGAACAAATTTGCACTTATAGAGTGCATGCACATTCCTAAACTTTTCAACAAGCACGTGTTTCCGTTGCAACCATTTCAGGAAGAAACTTCTTGCACTTACCCTGGAGAATCAATAAACCATTTATTTACATACATTGTCCATATGCAAAAGAGGTATGGGATGAAGCAATTAAATTTATACTTTTGGAATCAAAATTCACAACTATAACAACCCCAATTTTTTAAAATGCAGAAATTAAAAAAAATAAAAAATTATTTAATAAAACTAATATCTTGCAACACCTTGGGTATGGAAAACAAATTTAACATGCTTACTAACTGCAATATTTCAACCTTTCATATTTTAAAATCACTTATACATCATTGTAAAACATTTATTCACATAACCAAAACATATACTTACTTGCAACAATGAAACTGGATGCTTGGAGAATCAACTCCTCCCAACCATAGGAGAGAGCAACTCGACCGTTTTCTCAGCTCCACCCCCGAGATGGATCACCACCATGCACTAGAATGCCAAGAAACACTTCCACGCGACACTCTCTCTCTGAGAGTCCGTAACAAGCAATGATGGACTTATGAAAAAGAGAAAACACTCAACATAGTTCCTCTATGCACAACACGATGTCCCATGCTACCTCAACGCACTATTATATATAGTTTTTCCCATGTCTTGTGACATCCCAATTAAATCCTCAATCAATCCATCAATCCCTATGGTTTAGGATCTTGTCTAGTAGTTGAGATTTTAGATTGGATTTGATTGGTAAAAATCTTTCTTGATTGCTTACACATGTTCTTTATGTGCCATGGTGGTGTCCCCTCATTTTAGCTGAATTCTCCAAGTGCCTTTTATTTTATTAATAATAAAATAATATTTTGTTGTGCAAAGTGTCACTCACATCTCTTGTGAGTATCTTTGAGTTTTTAAATAACTCTTACAAAAATAATCATTTTGAAATATTTTTTCAAATAAATATTAAATCAACAATAATTAAAGGGTCTTGGAGTATTACACCCCCCTATTTTGAACACCGTCCTCAGTGTTCTTTATGTAGAGCTTTCATGCTCATTCTGGAACATGGAAGGATATGCATCTCGCATTCGATCCTCCATTTCCTATGTCGCCTCTTCAGGGATGAAGTGCTTTCATTGCAATTTTATTTGAGCAATGGCTCGATTCCGTTGCATAAGTTCCTTCTTTTCTAGGATGTGCTAGGGTTTTATTTGGAAACTTGCCTTCGGGTTCTACCTGAATCACACTCCAATCAAATAGTATGAGTAGCATCATGTTCATATATTTTTAATAATGAAACATGAAATACATTGTGTACATTTATAGAAGGGAGAAGTGCAAGCTGATAGGCTACCAACCCTATATTAGCTAACACTTCAAAATGTCTGCACTACCTTGGTGCTAACTTGGAACATCTCCCCAATCTTATTGTACTTCTCTTTGGATTTGATTTTAAGTATACATGATCCCAGACATCGAACTATTTTTGAGTTCTCTTAAGCTCTGCATAACATTTTTGTCGATCTTGAGAAACTTTTAAATTATGTTGTACTTGTTTAATAGCTTGTTCCATCTCTTATACCCAATACCCTCACTAGGCATTTGGAGTACATGGTATAAAATTTTATTTTTACTATCGTTCAACAAGCACATAATGGGGGCATGGAAATTTCCCTTTCCTTATCTTCTAGCAATATCAAAAATAGACATTAGTTCCCTTCGTTTCAATCCTCTACATGGTATAACCAATCATATGAAGTTTATATACAACTAGATAGCATTAGTTGATGTTACTAAATATAAACATATATTCATTTACGAAGCTATCACTAAACTTGAGTTCTGACCTTCAATCTTTCACAAGTGCAACAAATTATATAAATTATCCCCTTTTGTCATGAAGGTTGTATTAAACTAACATTCTATGTTGATCATGTATCCTATTCAAGTGTGGCAATTTTTTTTCTCAAGAGTAATGAACACACTTTTAATAACCAAAGAATGAACACCTTGCATTTCCAATTCGTTATTTCTTCTAGTTTAGTAATTCCAACCAAACACGAGGACTAAATATTCATCCATAAGCATGATACGAGTACAAGGAATACCACACATCTCTTTTAACATACTTTCTAATCTTTTAGTGATTGATTCATGCCATCTAACGTATGTAAAGAATTAATATACTCATGCTTTGTTTATTTCACACGACATTCATCCTTCATGCAAAATTCTTATCATTCTTATAAACGTGCATTGCTAGTTTTACTTAACTATACTAGACCATGCATTCAAAATTCACATTATACCGTGTCCGTATTACATGCATAATTATTTTCAATAACACATTAATCAACTAAATGCAAATCGTTAGTGTATAAGAATTGGAGATCAATAATTCAATCTTTGCAAACAATCAAGTAACAAGAACATTGTGTAAACAATAATCCTCTCTGAATAATTTTTTTATCACAACATATTCCACTTGCACCATTAATCCCCATATATATTATTTTCTACACAATCCAATTGTTTGTATGGACAATCGTGGCACGATAAATGTAAACTTGTAACGAGATATTTCAGTTTCATCAATCATCATGTGTCTTTTCCCACTCAATCTTTGATTCTATTGTTTTGTTTTTCATCCAAATCGATTAGGGGTTTTGTCGTCTACCTTGGATATAAACATATAACACTTTGCATGTTTTTCAGCATTATGGCAAGCACATTTTTGTCTTTCTTAGGTCCTCTAGATTTTGCAACCGCTTCTTGCAAGTTAATGTAAGTAGTACAACAATTTTCCAAACATAACAAAGGTGACAACAATTTTCCAAACATAACAAAGGTGACAACCTCAAAGAAATCCATTGAAGTAGATCCTTTCCAGCATACTTCCCTACAATCTACTTATGGAATACTTCTCCTCGTGCCATACTCTCTCATGCATAAGCAGCCACTTCTGCGACCTTAACTTGCAATTCGACAAGTTTTTTTTTGTCAAGGTAGAAAGGAAATCCTCTGTCATATTTAGCTTAGATTGCAAGTCTTCATTCTCTCTAATGGTTTGTTGCCACAACCTCTTCGAGTCTTAGTTCTCATCCTTAATATGCTCATTAATGGTAAGCAACTCTTCAAGTCCTCTCTTTGGATCTTTACCCATGATTGTCTTGCTACAATTTCTTCACACTAACTACATAGAACATGGAACATAATATAATTGCTACCATTCACATTAGGTTAATTTTAGTAAAACAAATCTAATTGCTTTTCCACAAAAATTACCTTTTTCCTATATTAAGGGATGGTGATAAGTCTAATACTTTTAAATCCACAACCATTTACCCCTCAATTGGTAACTAATATATCAATGTTACCATGTTTTCGTGAACTTTATTCCATGACATAATTACATGTAATCACTTAATATGAAATTACCTTTTTGTAAGGCAAATTTATATTTCACATTTTTATATATATATATATATATATAAAACCTCCTTTCAAATGACATTTGGTATTCACAATTTATAACGATATTTTCCAAATTCATCGATATATATATATATATATATATATATAACCAATTTAAAGTTAATGCATAAAGGGCTTTTGGATACCAATCAATTAATATATAATTGTTATATGTTTAAAAACCCTAAATTTAAAATATCCCATTTACTTATTATGAATCGTTCAATTTTTATTTTTTTTTAAATATCACCAACAATAAACCTTTAATTTAAACCACTGTTCAAAGGATGCCAATTATTTTAAGATAGTCTTTTTTATTTATTTTAAGATAGTCTTTTTTTATTTTAAGAAGATTTTCCAAGTCTTTAATCTTTATGACCTTATATCATAAAGTTATTAATATTTTGAATAAAAGAAACTTCTTATTTAAAAACAACAACCATTCACATCTGACCATTTAAAAGAGTTCCTTTCAACACATATCTCAATGTACTAATTTGGCAAATCTTTCCACATCATTTAAATCTCATTCCTAATATAAAGAGACTAGGTAGTTATTATCACCTAACACATATACCATCAAATTGTCTTTAACACCCTAAATAAAATTAAGACAATACTTATATTATGCAATAATTCTAAATTATATATATATTACTTTAAATATATTTATGTTACATCAAATTTTTTTTATACTATCAAAGTTTTTCCTTTTTTTCTATAATTCAATAACTTCTTTATAACCAAATTCAAAAATCGCATAACATAATAATTAGAGAATATAACATTTGTATAATCGAAATCATCCATCATATAAAATAATATGAGAATCTAACATTCTTCCAACATGTATATAAGTTTTGTTTCTTTTTTTTTCATAGAAAAATATAACTTACTATTAATATGCGAAATAGTAAAATATGTCCAACTGTCATGTCACTTTCAAAAACAGACAAATCTGCCATATGGAGTCCCCGGAACAAACCGGTTATGTCATCAAAATGAAAAATCATGAGGGCTGTCTAAAACAGTCGACAAGTGCAGCCAAAACCCATAGTCAAACTGCTATGTGTCCAATAATATCAGAAAGTAAATGCCACAACATCAAGAGTATAAGCATCTCATAAAAGTTCCAAAATATAGTTGTCCACAAAACATAAATATCGAAAACATCACAGCAGGGAATGGAGTGTAATACTAATTTACACCCTATCAGTGTCAGCATCTGCATGTAGATGATATAAGGCCGCAAAAATATATGAGAGATAATATAGATCTTCCCAACAAGATATTGGGCGTATCACAATCAAGTATCTGCACATGTAAACTACAAAACATATAAGTAACCAGCCGCATAAAAACTCATGTAAAGATAAAGATAAGAGCAAAAAAGACAGACTCCCTCAAGACCAATGTAATAAGTGGGAACCATGAGAAAATAGCAAATCATCCCGCCATTCCTGCCACATGATGACCCCAGGCAGTGAGTTGAGAGCCCGTTTCGAGAGCATATCCGCCTCCAGATTGACCTCCCGGAAGATATGTTCAAAGTGTATGTGCTCAAATTCAAGAATGAGCTTTCTAGCTTCCTCCAACCAGTGTTTGAGCATGAGAGCATTCAGGGAAGCAGTACCTCTAGCCCAGGCGATAATAGCCTGTGAGTCACCAAAAATAACGAGGGAGGAAATCAACCGTTTCCGAGCACAATATAACAGGAGCCATAGGGCGCAGATCTCACTCCGTGTGTTTGAACCATTACCCAGGTTCAGCCAATAATGCACAGTGGTAGTATTGGATATGAGTATAGTTGCTCCCGCTCCCCCAGTGCCATTCAAACGAACAGCAGCCCCGTCGAAAAATCCACAAGGAAAGACAAGTATAGGAGGAGTCAAACGATTCTTCAATATCCGCGTACCCAATCCTTTACCCGCGCCAAAGGCAGACATATATTCCTTGTGAGCAGCAATGATCTTATTGCATAAAGTTGCACCGTGTGGTTTCTGATCTTCAAAAATGTATGCATTGCGAGCATGCCACACCTCCCAGATCATAAAGTAGGGCAGTTCGACACATTCATTGTGAAGGCTCGTCCAAGCCTCCAACCATTCAACCAAGGAACGCACCCCCCAGCAGAACTGCAAGCCATATCTGTGAGCAATCAGCTCCCAGAGCCCCCGAATGAAAGAACAAGCTGAGAACAGATGATCCACCGTCTCCACCGAACAGCGGCAAAGTGGACACCATCCCGGACCACAGAAACCACGTCAACATAGATTATCCCACGTGAGTATGCGGTTTGATAACGCAAGCCAGACAAAACACTTCACTTTGGGAGGAATGACCAGTTTCCAAATATATGGTTCCCACCAACAGATGTCAACACAGGAATCGGAAAACAGAGCATCATAGACCAATTTTGCAGTAGGCTCCCCAGAAGCCACATCCCAAGACCAAGCCAATCTGTCAGCCTTATCAGATAGTATTGTATTTGATTGATAAAAAGGTCCGATATATGCTTCCCATTCCAGAGCCATAGTACCAGATAATCCCAGCTGTGAGGCCGTTAACCAATGTGGCCGTCCCCCCATGTACCGACCCATCGCATGTGCCAGAGTGAAATATCCATTTGAGCTGAGATGTGCCCTCAATTCGAGAGACAGTATATGCTCGGAAGGACCACCCAGGATCGGGTCAAGACCCAGCTTAATGTCGCGACCATTTCCTGGTAGCCAAGCAATCCAATAGGAAATGATTTTTAAGGATCCGAGCAGCCCGCTCCAGATATTGGATACCCCCACAGTGACCGGCCGATTCCCCCGGATCCAAACTTCAACAGGAGTGTTCTTCAGGTACTTGGCTCTGATAATGCGACCCCAAACTGAGTTGTTAAAAAGAGCACGCCACAGGCTTTTCGCATGCAGAGCCGTAACAAATAAGTCCAGGTTCTTTATATTCCAGCCCCCCAATTTCCAGGGACGAGCCAGCCGGGCCCAACTAATAAGATGGTATTTTTCCTGTCCACCACAGCCAGACCATAAAAAGTTGTACAGCTTACGTCGAATGTGGCATAGAACAGACCGAGGGACTTTGCAGAGTGTAAACCAGTACACTCCCAGGTTCTGTAGAACCGCTTTTGCCAGTGTGAGTCTGCCCCCCAGGGATAGATAGCGGAAGCTCCAATGACTAATACGTCCCTCGAAACGCCGGATGAGCCAGCCCCAATCCTTCACCAAATAGTTAGACGGCTTGATAAAAAGCCAAGATATTTTGTACCCGCCTCCAGTTCCGAGAATTTTAATGGAAATATTGTACCAATGGAGTTTTCTACCTCCCCCAATAGAGAGTGTTTAATGAAGCGAGATTTGTTATAATTGATAGTCATACCAGAAACCGAGCAGAACAGTTCCAGTATTCGTTTATGCTGCGCCCACTCGTCCAGAGTGCCAATACCGAAGAGCATTACATCATCCACAAACAGGGAGTGCGTGACAGAAATATCTCTGGTAATATGTAAGCCTTGGATCCTTCCATCTCTCTTGGCCGTATGTATAGATAAACTCAGTCCTTCAATGACCAAAAGGAAGAGAAGTGGTGATAGAGGACAACCCTGTCGAAGGCCCCGAGAGGCCTTGAAAAAATCCGTGGGAAGTTTGTTTCTTTACATTTAAAATAACACTAAATCTCAACGAATTAATTATTACCTCGATGGTAGTCGGTTAATGCTAACTTAATTATTTATCCAGCTTACATTTATTTCCTACCTCAACCTATAGAGTCGGATCCTTCCTTATTTTAGGCATTCAATATTTTTAATCACCCCCTCCCTTCCATACAGTGCTTTAAATTTATAAAGGAGAACACGACGAAAAAACCCCACAGAATTGGATTCCCAACCATATTTTGAATATATGAAATTGATTAACGAAGTTGATTTATAAAGACATATTTATACAATATACGATTTTGACTCCTACCGGGTTCGATTTCCCGACAATATACAATACGTAATTATACAATTTACGTTTTGGTTCCTACAGGATTTCAATTTAAGTGTTGCATTAAGAAAGTTTAATCTGTGATCTAAATCCAGATTAAAACCTGTTGAAACTATTAAGAGTTGTAATCTTAATGGTCTTAAGTTGATTAGTTAGTTGAGTCAATGGTTCTAAATTAGTTGAGTTAGGTCATTAGTTAACCTATGATATACACTATCCATAGTATTAGTCAGTGGTTTTGATGTTATGTGAAACTATATATATGTGTCTTAATAATGAGAAGACAATCAATATGCTCGTTTATATATCTGCTCTATTCTATGTCTCTGTAACGTTACAAAACACTATGTCCAATTATAAAACCAATTTATTAAAGAAAATATCAAGATGTGCAAAGCTTTCCTTAATATTGTAAATGTACAGTAAATTTACAAGGATGTGACAATCATATTTATATTAATATCTGTGACAATCATATTTGTCTTAATATCCAAGAGAGATTTGTAGTCGATTGGAACCAAATTACATTAGTTATACACAGTTATTAAAATATTTCTCATGAAATCTGATTTAGTTTAGGTTGATTTCCATTTTACATATAAGATGATATTGTAACAATTTAATCTGAGTATATTATGATGCCTTGTATATACATATATAACTCTATTATATTTATAGTATTTGCTCTATGTCCAAACAATAGAGAACCGAGACATCGCTTTGTCCACGAGGTATATTGCTTTTAATAATTAAATGATATTACTCTGTATAAATACATCGATCCATGGCTAGCCCTCAATAAGATTGTCAAGATGAGATAGGGCATTTTAAAATAAAGCAACAGTATAACTAAGCTCTACCAGTAGATTCTTTCGTTGAGATTGCCTAGATTTCTTTCAAAACAGAATAAAAACATAGACATTGCATTCATACAATAACTCAAAAATAAAATTCTACACAATTCATTTTGAGCAAAATAAAAAGCAAATGATAAAAAATTTTAAAAAAAAACTAACAAACTTAAATTTATTTAGTAAATTTAATATCTTGCAACATCTTGGGTATGGAAAACATATTTAACATGCTTATTGACTGCAATATTTCAACCTTTTATATTTGAAAATCATTTATACATCATTGTAAATCATTTATTCACATGACCGAAACATATACTTGCAACAATGAAACTGACTGCTTGTAGAATCACCATAGGAGAGAGCAACTCGACTGTTTGCCCGGCTCCATCTCCGAGATGGATCACCACCATGCACAAGAACACCAAGCAACACTTCCACGTGACACTCTCTCTCTAAGAGTCTATAACAAGCAATGATGGACTTCTGAAAAGAGAGAACACTCAACACATTTCCTCTATGCACAACACGGTTTCCCATACTATCTCAGTGCACTATTATATATAATTTTGCAGAGGGCTTGTGCCATCCCAATCAAATCCTCAATCAATCCATCAATCCCTATGAATTAGGATCTTGTTTGGTAGTTGAGCTTTTAGATTGGATTTGATTGGTAAAAAGCTTTCTTGCTTGCTTACACATGTTCTTTATGTGCCATGGTGGTGTCCCCTCATTTTAGTTGAATTCTCCAAGTGTCTTTTTCTTTTATTAATAATAAAATAATAGTTTGTTGTGCAAATTGTCACTCACACCTCTTGTGAGTATCTTTGAGTTTTTCAATAACTCTTACAAAAAATAATCATTTTGAAATATTTTCACAAATAAATATTAAATCAACAATAATCAAAGAGTCTTGGGGTATTACAACAACCTTAGAATTGAAATCAATACTTTTGAAATCAAAATTGACACTCTATGAATCGAACTTTATAGATTTTTGGAATTGAAGTACACAATTTTATTAATGATAGCATTTTGTGCACTCTACCATATTCACATTAAAAATATATATATATATATATATAACACTTTTTATGAACTAATCGTAACCATTTTTTCCTTTTAACCTAATACTAATCTACACAAATTTTTATAGTACATGGGCAATGTATAAACATATGTTTGTCTTTTTATTAGCATATATATTTTTAATTAATAAGAATATATAAATATAATTTTTTAATATACATTTTTTTTCTTTTGAATTAGCATTAATATATATATATAAATTGTTTACACAAACAATATATATATATATATATATATATATATATGTGTGTGTGTGTGTGTGTGTGTGTTGTCCTTTTATTTTTATTAACATATATATTTTTAATTAATATAATTTTGTTGTTTTTTATATTACAACTATAAAGTATGAATATACTAGATATCAAAAATATGAATACACTTATGTAAGAAAAGGCCATAGTATAATGCAATGCACCTTAGGAAGAATGTGATAACAACTTTTGTTTTTTTTTATTTTAAAGATACAAATATGAAGTATGAAAATACTTGGTAAAAAGTATGAAAATACTTGGTATAAAGTATAAATACTTGATGTAAAGTATGATAAGGAAAAGAAAGCTTTGATGGCTATGACATTAATTAGAATGTTGAAAAATGTAATATTTTACAATAATATTATAGTTTTTTTTCAAAGTAAAAAAATTAATTTTAATTAATACAATATATTTGACTTACTTTTTATCAATATGTAAGATATAATTACACATTATTATTTATATTTATATTTATTTTTAAATATTATATACCTTGAAATTTATAATAATACTTTAGTTTAGTTGTATATAAATCATATTTAGAATATTTAGAATTTGTGGCTATCTCTTTTAAAAATAATAAATAATATTTTAAAAGATACGACTTAACTTAAATATTAATAGTGTTTTTAATAATAAATAAGTAACAAAAATAATATCATTATTACTAAAAAAATTATAAACATATAAATCATATTTTAACTATAAACATAATCTTAAGGACATATACATAAATGAACATATTTTAACTATTTTTCTTGTTTTAATATATTTTTTAATTTTTTAATTTTAATTTAAAAACAATTTACATAAATGGACATATACCATTGGATTAGAAATCCAAAGCTGGTCAGCTGGAATTTTTCCCCTATTTGGCGTGGCTTTATGAAGGTTTTTCATTGGATAAAAGATGATCTCGTATGGCAGGTGGGCTCGGGTTCAAGGATTCGGGTTGGTGTTGATCCCATCATTGGGATGGATGAATATTTCCGTCTACCTTCTAGCATTATCCAGTATCTTCAAGTTTTAGGTATGACTACATTAAACAAGATTCAGGTGCGTAGTAATGGTGTCTTTGGCAAAGCTTTGTGGATGTCTGCTATCGAGCTTGGTCTCTCTGGCTACTTAGCTCGGACTTGGGATATGTATACAATGAGGCTGTGTGCAGCTGGTATCAAGTTGCATCAGGGGACAGATCAACTCTTTTGGGGAGGAAACCCTGATGCTGGACAAGTGACCGCCAAATCTGCTTATCGGAGAATCATTCAAGACAAATACATCTTCCCTCAAGATTGGTGGTACACGAGGCTTTGGAAATGGTCCATTCCTTTAAAATTGAAATGTTTTCTTTGGTTAGTCTTGCAAGACAAACTGAAAACATTGGAAAACCTGGGCAAGAGGGGATGGATCGGTCCCAGTGTCTATAGTCTTTGCTTCAATGCAACCAAAACAAATCAACACTTATTTGTCAATTGCCAGTTCACGCAAAACTGCTAGGATTTTTTCGCCAAAAGTATGAATATTATTCAACGGTGGGATGTTGGAGATTTTAATGCTTTCCTCTTAAGCTGGTTCAGAAATTGCAAGCAGCACTTCAATATAGCCATTTGCATTTCATGGGCAATATGGTTCACCAGAAATTGTGTTACTTTTAGAAATATTCCTCCAGATGTCAGACTTTGCAGTCAGACTACATTGAAAATGTTTTCCACATATGCTGGTGATAATCAACGTTTGAAGATTGACAAAATTATCCAATTCTCCCTCAGAGTTGATCGGCCTATTCTTTTCTTCGATGGAGCAGCTCAGTTTGGGTTGTGCGCTGTGGGGGGTGTTATTTATCTGAATGAAGCACATTATTTTACTGTTAGGCTTAACTGTGGTTCTGGAAGCAACATGAAAGCTGAGCTCATGGCGCTTTGGTGTGTTCTAAAAGTTGCAAACATTTTTGGTTTGACTAATATCAAGGTTTATGGTGATTCACAGGTCACCATCAAGTGGGCTTGGGGCAAATTCAAGTTGAATGTTATAAATCTGAGACATTGGGCTTCCTGTACTCTTTTTGAGATTGAAAAGCAGCAGAAGATCATTTTTGAACATATATATAAAGAACACAATTCTCTTACAGACAAATTATCCAAGCAGGCTCTGTCTGGTTTGGAGGGGCACTTGATCTGGGAAGAATGGTGTGACAACACTATTCTGGATAGTGGAACAACTTTCTTTTTTGACTATGGTTTGGTTCGGTTATTTCTACAGGTGGTTTCCAGTCACATATAGTATTAGATGTTTTTGCTGGTAGTTTTTTGTCAAATATGAACTTATGAGGTACTCATGTATTTGGGATGAAGCTTGCAGTCAGCTTGGTTAATCTTTTGTATGTATTTTGTCAGATTTGTAAATGATTCGGTCAAAGAATCAAGAATATCATTGTACTATTTGATTCTATTTTGAATATCAATAGTAGTTTTTTTCTCTGGAAAATGATATATTTCATCTATACCAGAAAGATATAAATAGCCATTCACTTTAGTTAATATAAATATTGATAATTATTCACTTTCTTAAAATGAATTAAAAACATTAATAAAGATATTTATCACATACATTACACACAACTTATAGTTAGACGTTTTCTTAAACTTAACTTGTAAGGCCAATTTATGTGTAACATTTTAATTATTATATATAAGTAAATGATTCAATGAATAAAATAAACACAACTTTATGAATCTTTATTTTGTTATATATAAAAACAATTCTCTAAATCTTTGTTATTAAATTTATGTATATAGATTATTTTTAATATTTAATTTTAAATTTCAAAATTTCATAAATTTTTATATTAATTTAATTTATGGCTATAGTGATGGTTACAAGTTTTTTTTAACCTGAAAAACAAATTCACAACTTTTATTTGATGAAAAAAAAGAAAAGTTACATTCTGTATGGGTTAAGGATTAACCTAAGTTGCTATAAGATCATGTCCGGACATAAAAACTTTCCCTATATCTTTGACAAAAGTTGTTATAAGGTCATGTCTGGACAGAAAAACTTCCCCTATATCTTTGACAAAAGCTGTCATCTAAATAGTAGCAGAAAATCAGAAAGAAAAAAAAAATCGTTGCGTTGTGCATGTTTACATTTTAGGATCAGAGATAAAAAAAATGCTTCAAATCCCAGAGACTGCAGAGCACTAGATCGTGCTTCTATGTTCGCCAATGATCCAAAGCTTCAAATGAAATTCAAAACTGATCTAAATCAGCTTCTGCCTCATCGCAATAGAACCTGTGATATCATGACCTGTTTTTTAAAGTTTAGGCCGGATCCCTAAGTATTAGCTGCTGGCCGCCTACTCTTCTACCTTCTATCTTCTTCAGAATGGTCCAAATGCCACTTCTTATTTCCAAACCCAATTTAGATAGAGCATCTGCTTTAGTATTCTTTTCATGAAAGATGTGAAGAAAGGAAATCCATAACATATTTTATTTAAGAGCTTTTATCTTTGTTAATATAGGAATTAACCCGAGATTATGCCACTCCTTTCTATCGGTTACCCAATCTATAACTAACTGAGAATCTCTGAAAACTTGCAGAGATGATACCTTTTCCATTCTGGCTAGTTTTAACAAAAGATATAAAGCATTTAGCTCGGTGAAGTTATTAGTGCCAACTCCTAAACCTACCTGAAAACTAAGAAAGATCTTCTGATTAATGGAAAGTATGCCCCCTGCACCTGCTCTATTAAGGATGGAAGCTCCGTCGAAAAAAGACCAGGGCTTCTCATAATCTATTACCAACGGATCCAGAGCTCGAGCCCTTTGATATTCTCCTTCTGTTGATAATGAGATAAAGTCGTCGTCGCTGTTGTGGCTATGCGTAAAGGTCTAGAATAGATATCTTCAAAAATAACTGCGTTTCGTGCTATCCATACCTGCCAGAAAACAATTAGTGGTAGAATTTTGTACTGAGAATTTATTTGATCCAATAACCAAGACTTTAAACACTTTTGTGGAGCATTCCCCTCCCAAACGAAACTCTGTTTTAAAAGCACCTCTAATTCTTTCCATACTTGCCGAAGAAAGGGGCATAAAACTGATAGGTGTGAATTAGATCCTTCAGCCCTTTGATGTAGCGCACATCTTCCAGGGCCTTTCCAACCACGACGTTGTAAACCAGGAAAACAAATTTGTTTTAGGAGGGCACTTTAATTTCCATAAGAGCCGCCACCACCAACAGATCGCGGAAGTCCCCTATTCAATTATACTTTCATATCCTCTTTTGGGGTGTACTTACCACCAGGATTGAATCCCCAAACCAGCTGATCATCATCATTGTTTAGTTTGACGTGGTGTAGCTTTAAACAATTAATATAACCTATCCATCTTACAGCGTGCTCCCCTCTGAAACCGAGAGACTCTGTCGTTATCCAATTTTGATCGAAGGGAGTAGATGTCTTGTTGTTTGCCACGTGAACTAGCCTGTAAAAACCCGAGTGTCTGAGGTGCTGAATCATGGCCTCCGGCACGGGGTTCACTCAGTGAACTTGTTACATAGCACCATCGTTCGCAGGATATTAAAGAATATCCCTAATTTCACTAAATATTGGAAAATGCCTCCTAAAATTGTATTGTTGAACCCCCCTCCCAATATACCTTTCCAATTAAGAAAACCCCTATTTTCACCAAATATTGTAGGTATCCATTTTTATCAACCCATTTTTAATACCCCCTTTATATCATATTATCAAGGTGTAACAAACAGGATCCCTAATGCATCTTAGTATAACCAAACAAGATGCTAAAGAAAGTAGTAGTATAATGCTAACAATGATCCCACTAAGATTGTAGGGGCGACTGATCAATTTGTAGCATTGGATAGTGGAAGACCCAATGAAATAGTAATGGGGAAGATAAAATGAGTAAAAGGCAACCCGTTAAGAGATCAATGTAACAAAGAAAGTAAAAGATAGATAGTCCAATAGTCAGTGCAATGCTTATAAAAGATGAAAATTACAGATGTTTCAAACCACAACCTACCAATCTACCAATTTTATATCATATAAATACAAATATAGCCTTAGAGAGCTCATGTTTTCTATAAGCTTAATAAAATAAACTCCATAAAAATACAAAATTGAAACCCTTTCGTGGATGGACTTCCCTACCTTCCTATCAAAACAAACATCATTGATGTTTGAACCCAAATGAACATAGAAAACTTCCTCTTACTTTCCAATAACACCATATGATCATGTGCATATCTTGGATTTGGGTCATTCACAAGATTCAATGAATTACCTCTACTTCCTCTAAATTTATTCTTGCAATCAAGGGAATTAGAAACATTTAGTTACCTTTTCGTGGGTTAATATATCTAATTCTTTTTATCTTTACCGGAGAGGAAAAAATATCCATTGTTAAGTTTCAATCATGCAATAGATATAAAGATACACAGATGGTGAAACTTATATGATACCATTTCATGGTAATAATAACATATAATGTATGTAAAAAAGGATTTAGATTTTCACCTATGTTCATGTCAATTCCAATACAATATTAAGAAGGATGCCTTGCATATAACAATTGAAATTTCAATTATGAATGTGCCAAATATAATTCAATCTAATAACTATTCTTAACTGGAAATGTGAAAATGTTAAAGAAGAATACAAAAAGTTGAAAGAAATTATTAGTCAAGAAAGATTGATCTAACTTTTCTTGGTTCCAGTGATCCAAGAAATATTGATCTCACTTTGCTTTCTTGTCGTGGAACAAGGTCTGATTGAATCTCAATACCCACTTAAACCCCAACCTAAAAAATGAAGAGTTAGATCTTTTACTAGAATGCCTACAAAAATTACAATATAATGGTTCAACTCCAGAATTCTCAATTAGCTACATCTCTTAACCTTGGAGTTGACAAGGAACCAAAAGCACACTCAAACATACTAAACAGTTTCATAGGCTACAACGTGACTTATATCTAGAAAAGAAACACACTTTGGGAATTGGCCTCATATAGAACAACAAAAGGTATAATGTTACAATCTTTACTCACTTTTAACACTAGGAAACTCAACCTCAATTACAAAGAAAGCGTAAAATCTTGCATACATATTCATAAGTGGTAACATTGACCTTTTGGACATCACATCAATAACATTCTACATAAAAAAAACAAAATACTACCACCATGGTTATCTCAGTGCCACAAAATTCTAATATTGTAATGCATGCTATTCCAAGAATCATACCTCATATCTAAATAACTTCACCAAGCAACAAAAAGAGTAACCCCACAAAAATAAAACATAGAGCAGAGTTAATAGTAATAGTTGCAATATTATCGAAACGTTAAAAATCCCAATACATTGCAGAATTTGCTCCGAGATCTTTACAAAGGCATTCAAGTCTTTGCTGGAAGAAGAAAGGATGAAAAAAATTAACTAACACATAAATCCATAAAGTTTAAATTAATTATAAACATTCACATATATTTTTACTAAGCAAAACGGAAGATATGATAAGTCAAAATCATTGTTAAATCAAGAGTATTAGTTTATCTTATAGATATGATGCTATGTATGATATAAATTGTACTCAAAAGAGTCACCTTCTCCATTTCCAGTACTAAAAAACTACTAAAAGTTTAAAGAGGGCATTTCCCTGAATTTTGAAAACATGTAAATATAAAGTATTTGATCAAATGATCTTGACATCAGCTCTAAATGATTACTAGTATAGAGGAAAGCAAGTTATCCAACTTCCAAAATGTCAATTTGCTTGATTGAAAACCTTCCAACACCTTTAGCCTTGATTTTTAAATCTCGTTGACATGAGGTTGACATCATGAATGACACATGAATTTGCATCAACCCAGGTACCTATAACATTCAAATCATCATGTGAAATCCAAATCTGTATTGAAATCCGATTTAAAATCATAAGATGGATGGTTACACTAGCACAATATCTATCTTGAAAGCTGAAATACAACTACAAAAGATGAATGGTCAAAGAAACTTACACAAAAAAGTAGGTGGAAAAAATTAGGTTGGTTTATCCCAAAATTCACCATTCGAAGGGTTCACTGCACCTGAGGCCAAAAAATATAAAATCAAGATGGCATTACTACATGAAATCAACAAAAATACAACCAATAATTATTTATAAATTATCTATTAAATGGGAATGAATAAGGAAAAATAAATTACAATAAAATTTAAATTAACCTTGTTGAGATTTCTGACAAAATCTGAAAAAACTTTGTAATCTCTTTCTTCTAATTTGTATGTGTCATTCCTATTGTTGTATGATAAGTTGGCCATTGCTATAACAGATTCAAGTTGTACAAAAAGATGATCTGTCAAATCATACTTGTACAAGCGTTGCCCTTTTATTTTATTGTACCAACAAAACTGAAGCTCAACACCTTCTGGCCTATCCAAAAGATCAATGTCATTATGATAATCAAACACCCTATTTCCATCCTTCTTTCTTATTCTTTGAACCCTTCCAATGTACCAAGTTCCACAAGAAACACCTTCTTTGGTACTTCGAGAAACACCTTTTCTTGTGGCACGTTCAACTATAGGTATTGAGTTGCTCTCAAACAACACCCTGCAGTCCGATCCAATTCCAAAGCCGATTGAAACACCCTTTTTTGAAGCCCTTTCATCTCGTCTAAAGTAGACCCCATTTCTCACTCTAGTCAACCTATCTTTGGATAATGTTGGATTTCCATTCAACTGACTAACCAAACAAGATTTGAACATATCCTTACTATCAAGCTCTACCACTGGTTTGGTAGTTGTGTTCACATTATCATCAATGGTATCTAAAATTTCATCCAACTCATGCCTCCACTCACTTTCCATTGTTTGCAATTCACTAACATTGAGTATGGATGAAGATGAAGATTGGAATATTGAGTTGGAGTTATTCGGTGTAGAACCATCAACTACTTCATCCACTACTTGGAATGTTGGATAGTTTTGATCCTCTGTCCATGGTTTAAACCACCAAGAAGATTGTGTGTGTCCTTCTGGTTGCATGCCAAGTCTTGATAAAAGGTTTTGCGCATCATTCAATCCTACTTTCAGAGCTTCTATAATTTTATCATCTGTAGATATTGGACCATAATGTGATAATACATCATGATTCTCTGTTGTTTGTTGGTGCAATTTATTCCAGATGCTTTCTTGTTTTTTATGAGATTTATTAAAGCGAAGCCCTTGTGGATTTGATTCTTCTTCGGCAACCCTATTAAGAGTTCCAACAGCATGAAGCAAGTCAGTGAAATCATAGGCCCTCTCTGATCCAACCATCCCACCAACTTTGCTAAAGAAGTTCTCACACACATCTGACCCAGTCAAGTGCAATACACATGGCAAGTTAGAGTAGTGGTCTCGAAACAATCTCATCAATAAAACCGCAAAGTGGCACGAAATTTTCACATCCTGATATGCCTCTCTACTAATGAAATTTATGTTGGCATTAACATGAGATTGTTTCCGTACCCAACATAACCATAACAAAAAGAAATGTTGAACTCTTGAAACATTTCGCACTCTTTCCCAAAGAGTCAAACTATGAGACATAAAAATGTCAATGTAGTCAGCAACAATCATTAGATAAATCTCTATACCTAGTGTTCTCTCTGCCCTACCACTTGTTGTACTTATCATCTCTTTTAAACACCTTTGAACATGCCTTGAAGCAATGCGTTGCGCTGAACCCCAATTTTGTCGATCCATCCTCTCTATATCTTCAATTTTAAGCTTGTGATCATCCACTTTAAAAGTGTTATAAACCATTCTGACATGATTAAAACTTACCAACTCTTCTCCAAGGATCAAATCTCATCGGCCACTAAACAAAGGATTGATTAGCTTTTTCCCGTTGTGTATGTAATCCTGATCATGTAGTCCTGTTACGTTGCCACCATCATGCAACCCAGATAGCCTCCACCCTTCCCAAGGGATTTGATATCGAATACCTTTTGTTGAAGAATAAGCCTTCAACATAAGTTGTCTTCTTCTACTATCCCCATCAGATGAATCATCAATAATAGGTCCCAAACAATTTTCCACGTGTTTCCTCCACATAACTTCTATTTTTTCCCATTGCTTGGCAACAAAATTTGCATCGAACCTATTGCATGTTGGATGAACAACCACAACCAAACGTGGAAGCTTTTCATGTAAAGGGTTTGCAATAATGACATGTGCATAATGACCAATTACACTATTCTTAAAAGTGTCTGTAATAACATCATAGCTTGCAGCTCCCTCGCCCACAGTCACTAAGAAATGTGATTGGCATTGATGATTTTCTTTATTACCACAAAAACCAACCAAAGTATCACTTTTGCTACCCACCTAACATACTTTTTCACAACGGTCTCATCTTCAGCAAGGCATACAGGAATCAGACCCTCTATACCGTGTTTGGATTTATAAGAAGCATAAACCTTTCCAAGTGCCTCAAAAATGTACTCATGCTCCCCTGGGATATATGACAGTGATTTTCTCACTTGCCTTAAAGTTGTAGATATTGAAGGACCATCTAAATTCAAGCTAATGAAGCTATGCAATCTAGGACTCCCCCATAACTTAATCATCTCATAAATGGATTTAGTGGATGCACTATACCTTCTCCCTGCTTTTGGACGTGTCAGGTTGTGAAAGATATCTTTGACAAATTCCCAAACGACATCTTTACCTTGTAATTTTCCTTGTCTATGTGCCTCACACACATCCTTGCAAAACCTAAATACATCTTTCCTTTCTGTAGATTCGAACAACTTGTCCTTTAGGGACCTTATTCTAATAGAGAGTATAGCAACCTTTGTCCTCTCCCACCAAAGAGCCCTCATTGTTGATCTATAACTAGTATTTGTAACCCTTGCAACATTTTTGAGCTCAGTTTGAGTCAAAAAGTCTAATCTTCTCCCTTTCCCTGTATCTCACCCATGTCTTTTAATCGGGCTCCTTGATTCACGATATAAACGCATCCTAAAATCATCACAGTCTGGAATCAACTTACAAAACTTGCATGTTAATGATTCAAAAGGTATCCCTGTTTCAGAAGCCCTCTGACAATGAATATGCCTATATGTACCATCAATACGGCATTCTGTACCATGATAACATAGCATCCTCTTGGTATGCTTCTCTATGGCCCATAATTTCCCACCCCTTTGATCATCCATTAGGATTTTTGTGTTCAATCTCTCCCCATTTCTATCAATATATGGATACCAATACCCCAAACATTGTAGTATCAAGGGAGATAAATGATCTACAATAATACAATAAAAGCAAATAAATTTGAAGAGAAAAAATAAAATTATGTTCAATGTCATATTCAAATTAAATAAGCTTGTGAAATTAACATACCTGAAGTAGAAGGATTTGCACTTGTAGAACCCCTATGTGATAGTGGTGTTGATGGTGGGACCAAGAACCTAGTCAAACTCTGTTGGGACTTATCATTGGTAGGCTTCTTGGGTCTCCCAACTATGCTAGTCCTCAACCCAATTGTATTATGTGAAGCCTCATTTGTAGTAGAAATGTGCTTGTTTGATTTCATATGTTCATTTAGAGAACTAACAATATTACCACTTGCTGGTACTAAATAAAACCATTTATTGCACCGTGTATATTCCACTTTTACTTTTCTCTTGTCCTCGTATCTTGCAAGTGTTGCTTCCACCACTTTGAACAAATTTGGATCTTGTGTCTTGTTGAAATCATCTAGTATTTTGATGGCTTTATCAATCTCAAGTCGATCTCCAACCATTGATGTCTTCCTTTCTATGTTACATGAAGGAGTTTCACTACTTCCCACCCTTGAAATGTTACGTTGATGGGCCCTTGTTTTCATGTGATTGTTTTTGAAGTTACGAAGTGTCCATGCTGCCAAAGATATTTCCCCTGTTCCATAATCAATACCACAACTTTCACAACGTATCTTTATTTTAGATGTTCCATTTTCTGAATATACTTTAAGAGTAACCTTCTACTCAACAAACTCTTCCATTAAACTATTCACTTTTTGTTCCCAAGATGCCAATATAGTAGAATCAACACCTATGTTTTGTTCTATCGAATCACACTCAACTTCAACTCTTGCTTGTTTATGCATAGGTTCCTCCATGTTCTCTTCGATGATTTCAATATTTGGTGTTCTTTCCATTACATTTGATTGCAACGCTTCAGTATCCAATGTGTCTAGTTTCCTCTTAATGCCTATAGGTGTTTTTGTAGCTTTCCATCTTTTCTATTGTGTTGCATTTAAAGTATATCCTTGATTGTTGGTAAACTCAAAAGGATATCCAATGATATTATCAAGCACAATTTCTTGACGGATTTCTGCAAATGTAGCATCTGATTGACACCTAACTATGCCAAGGGTAGAATGTTCTTCACCAGTTACAATTACAAAGTCAAAATCATTGTCTGGATTCATCTGCATTTCCATCCACATGTACCTTTTAGTTAGATAAAAATGGATAAAGATATATAAACATTTTTCAAAAGATTGGATATAACATACATTTGTCAAAGTGGTGTTGAAACATTCAAACTAAAATTGAATTTATATAAAAGGAAATTCATTGAACTAGAAAACTGAGAAATATTTGGTTTATTCAGGTTTATTCAATAGACAATTAACTGCCTCTTGTAGATATTAAATAACATTCCCAATAGACCCACTAGGAATTCAAAAAATGGGTGGGCCATAATAGTTCCATTCATTGGATATGCATGCCCCACTATGCCATCACACAAGCCTTACATAGGGAATCTTTTCCCCATATGCATGATATGATTTCCTTTTCGAGACTCGTAATACAATGAGGAGGTGACTCATAAATGAAGGGTGGGGCTTCATAGTGGAGAATGGGATCTGATGAACCCATATTAGGCACTAGGGGAAGGACCTTTGATGTGCGGGGGGACCTTCATGATTTTACGTAAAAAGGTCAACACCAAAATTTTCCGCAACAAGTCGAAATCGCAATAGGTCATGTGTAGGTATTTTTTTATGCATAAAGTATTCCAGGTTTAGAGAACATGGATTCTTCCACAACAAATGAATCTCATTTCTCTATCTATACAAGATCAAAATTAATCCAAAACTAGAGTCGATTCTAAGGATGTGGATTTGGGATGTTTCCCATGGTGTTGGTCGATATACCACTTTGCGATAGTGCTATTTAGGGTCCTCTGGAACAGGTGTAGCCTAATAGAATCATCAACGATGTTGTTTGGTGAGCACCATAGGTGAAACGACATGATATGATTTTAGGGGTCTTCCCCAGCCTTCCCTTCAAAGTTTGGGATGTATGACGAGAGTTTGATAGGCATAGGGGGGAATTTGGATCATGTTGGATCGAATCATTGGTCAATCTCATTAAATCAGGGAGGTTGAGGCTAACCATAACTGGAAAGCTCGCATTTGGGCAAAGCTTGTCCTCATGGTTTCCATCTAAAATATTTGGGGTTTATAAAATATGTTTCATGATTTAGGGACCAGAAACCAAACAAAACAACAGGGTAGAGACCAAGTGAAACAAAAGATGGAGAGGTCAACCATTCTATCTTCTTGTTTTATTAATCCTACAACTATTATCGAAGGATTAAAAATATTTTGGCCACATTTTTCCATTTTTTAAAGAATACTAAAAATAAAAAATAAAATTAAACTAGAGCACTACAAAATGAAAAGAAAAATAAATCCACAAGCATTAATTAAAACAAAATAAATTTACAAGCATTAATGAAAAGAAAAATAAATTCACAAGCATTGAGGAATTTAAGTGGTTTTAGGTTTTATGGTTTAACTTTTTATGCCTTCATAATGAGGGTTTTCACATTTGGGTTATGTTATCATGGTTTTATGTTTTTATTTTTTGTGTACTAAGTTCAGATTTGTGGATTTTGGTATAAATTAAAATGAAAAAATGGACATTCCCAAAACAACAAAAAAATTAACAAGTGGTTGGTGAAATAGCCCAAGAATAAGGTGAAGTTGTCCAATGGGTGCATAGGGGGATCTTCATTGTTTGAGGCTATTCTCTTACAATATTGACATTTCTAACCTTTTAACTTGTCACAACTATGACAATCTATGAATGATTTTCTTAAAAAAATTTAAACACATAAATATAATTTTAAAGAAAACCAAGTGATTCCTTACATTTTCTAAAGTCCATATACTAAAGTGGATGTTAATAACCATCATTATCTTCATCAAAGAATGTTTGAATAAACTTAATCTTCTAAAAGAGGAGGCTTGAAAGTACACAAAATATATAAAGATGCAATGTATTTTTTAAGAGAATTATTGCAAAAATAAAATACAATTAGAAACTAAGTAGATGTAATAAATTAAATTAAAAATAATTAAAATACTTAAAAATACATAATAATAATAAAAAAGTGTACCATAATAATAATAAACTAAACTAAGTGTCATATATATATATATATATATATATATATATAGAGAGAGAGAGAGAGAGAGAGAGAGAGATAAACCCATCTAAACTAGATCATATTTTAAAAAGATGTGTTTAGATTTAGATCTCTCTTACTCTCTAATAGATAATTAAGATAAATTCCTCTCTAGTGGGATGTCCTAATTCCACTTGGATTTTTTTTAGACAAACAACATATCGTTCTTTGATTGATTATGTACTATATCCTATGATCTTCCAACACAATACATATCTTGCTTATTTTCCAAAATTACCTTGTTCACAAGCTAAACACAAATGATATTTATGTGATATTCCTACATATGAGGAAGAAATCAATAGTTTCCATGAGATGGATTTTATCCTACCTTGATGTTTTATCATTGTATGTTCTAACTAGTGATACTTTACTCTAGTCTAATTAATTTTTTGTTTCATGCATTGATTTTTTCAACAAAATATTATCTCTTGCAACAAAATCACCATTCTAAAAATCATCTCAAAATTAGTTAGAAATCCTTCATGGATACCAAAAAGATAAGATCGACAATCACTACTTTTCATTGTGATATAATATTTCGTATACTAAATCCTTAAATGGGAATATTTTACTTCCTAATGATTTCATCCACATATTCAACTTTGAATATTTTGATCTCTAAATTTTATACAAAGTGCCTCTTGTTAATTTAGAAATACCCACTATTTAATCTTTGTTCACTAATTCCAATGTTTGTATAACTATTGCACTTTACCTTTTAGAAAGAGAGATCGTATTCCAAAATATTAATTGCCACTTTTTCTCATCTTTATTCCTCCTCTAGAGAAATCTCCTTGTATTACAAACTATTTATGAAAGGAAAACCCATAAATTTATTAGAATGCAGTTTTGATTCTAAGGGATTATTATACAATATGCTAAATGAGGAACCCTTTATTATCATGGGGAGAAACAAGGTGTATAATTTTTTATGTTATTGTTCATCTTATTAATGGGGGATTAATCTCAAGTTTATGTCTAGAGATAGATAATGGATACCTTAAGCATTTGGTTGGGAGTTCACACATCTAGAATTTCACAACCTTCAATTTCCTTCTCTATAAATCTAGGATTGGTTTACAAAGAATACTTTTGAATTTTCCCAAATGATTTCCTAGCCCAAAGCTTCGTCATTATTCTGCAGAACCCTCAAAATATTTTTGGTTTCTCGAAAACATCCTTGATTAATGATGAGTATATTATCAACATTATAAACATGGGAGATAGGGGAACCTAAATACATAATTTGGAGGCCCTTAATTGTGTTATTTTTCTCAGGTTTCCCTAATACCTTCCTAATATTATTATCATTATAATAATGAAAAAGGGAGATAGATGGACACCCTAAAGTTGTTTTCCTCTCTAGGATAAATAATTTACTAAGGACTCCATTGGTAAGGATAAAGAGAGATGTTATAAAAAATCACTCATTTATCCAACAAACTCATCACCAACTAAACCCACTTATTAAATATTTTTAAGGAAATCTCATTACACTTTATGATAGTACATATCTAAATCTAGCTTAGATTCATAAATCATTCAATTATATCATTATATGTTACTTTGAAAAAGTAACTATTCTAAACCATTCACTAAAAAGCTTAGTCTCTCCACTTTAAATAAATAAGAAGAGATTTGTATCAAAGGTAGTCGGTGCCTTGAATAAGATGGTTTTAAGCATACAACGAGGAGATATTTCCAGCTACTGATCAACGCATTGGACTTGATATGAGATGGGTCCATGGCAATGTTTTCCCATTTGTTGTGCTTACGTGGTGCTTACATGGGCATTCTATTTGCGTTTTCAGCATCTATCCAACTAAATGACCAAGGCAGGTACCCCATTTCACATTAACATACATACTGCTTACTCCTATGAATGTGAATTGTTTATAATTATAACGCTTGGTTATGCAAATTGTTATCTATGGCTTTCGCTTTATAGTTTAGCCAGTGTTGTAAACATGATGTCTATTGTCAACGTGAATAGACACAGCTGCAGCAGGTATATAGTTGATATAACAAATTTTTGGTTGGGACTGGCACTCTTTGTCAAGGTTGTGATAGAGGCACGCTTATGGGAAATGAATGGATTGAAATTGAGAGAATTATGATCTCTGGACATGGAAAGGAGAGTTGTGAGAGAGAAGATGGGAAGTGGGCTAGTGTGAAGGAAGTCCGAAATATTTCCTTATATCTGAAGAAAAGGAAGAAACAATTCTCTCAAAAACTAAAAGCATAACTGATTTCCAGAACAATTATTGGACTAAACAGTTGTGATGTGTTTTCGAGGAAGAGAAGGTGGATACTGCTATCAAATGCAAGCCATAAAAAGAACTTCTCTTTATTTTGAAAGAAAATTGACATTGAACTTCTGAAATGATTAATTTGACATGGATCTTTTCTCCAATATAGTGATGATGAGTTGCACAGAAAACCCCAAAGAAACAAGAAACTATGTCTAATGTCTACTAATCCAATCCTATATTTGAATAATGAATGTATTTATCTCTTATTTAGTTTAATTTCTCTGACGTCTGACTTGCATCATTTATATGTTGGGGTAGGGACACAACATCAATCCAATTTCAAAAGAGCAATCAGTTTCCTGAGCATTAAATCCTATGATAACGATAACAATCTATGACTATTAGTA
The DNA here is from genome assembly GCA_027924585.1 of Larix kaempferi. Classification (NCBI taxonomy): domain Eukaryota; kingdom Viridiplantae; phylum Streptophyta; class Pinopsida; order Pinales; family Pinaceae; genus Larix; species Larix kaempferi. The sequence continues at coordinate 21,008,913 of BSBM01000458.1, read as the reverse complement.
TAGATAGAAACCTCTATGCAAAGCAGAAAGATGACTAAGGTATTATATCATAATACACTAATTGTAACTGTGTAGGAAAAAGATTTCGGTTTTTTGAAAGTAAACATCAATATTTTTTTTTAATAACCAACAAATACTCGCAAGCATGCAACTAGCGTAAATTCTAGACAAATTACATTCTTAAATTGGACATCAAGTACCATACAATATTCCTCAAGTAAAGTATTCCGATTCAAATCAAATTCCGTAGCATCAGCCTTAGTTTTATCCTTTGTCAGGCTTGAACTTGCCAATGTCAATCATATATATACCTAAACCTAATCCTAATACCAAAGTTAAAGTTTAAGGCAATTTGTTTGAGCTTAATCACTTTTACATAAATGGTTGGTAAATTAGTTCGAACTTAGCTACTTTTACTTGATTCGTTGCTAGATTGTGTCACAGTTTCTTGGTGTCATTTTTTTTCTAAGCTTATACTGAAGCACTCTGAAATGCAACAATCAGCATGTTGATTTTTCCATGAATCTGAAATGCTTTTTGTGGAGTTTTCCATGAATCCGTTGTGTCAGAGTCTCTTGGCGTCATGTTTTTTTTCTAAGCTTACACCGAAGCACACTGAAATGAAACAATCAACATGTTGATCCTGGTTGTGACGAGACTTTTGGAGTCTACTATAGTATTAATTCATTGATCTTGTTGTGTACTTAACAACTGGTATAGGAGTGCCTAGGTTGCTCGATAGGGGTTGTATGAGACTGTCCAATTGTCCAAAATTGCTTCAAATTTCCCAGAACAACCTATACGAAATGATTCATAATAGGTCTAACCACTGTGTACTTGGGATTCTTGTGGGAATGCCCTGAAATTTGAATCCATCATGACTGATTCCGTAACAATTACTGCGAGATGACAACCATGGGGATAATTTTCTTGTACGTATTCTGGTTATTTCTTAAATTGTTATTACATGTAGATTCATGCCTTCTCTATGTAATAAACCATGCTAGGCTCGAGTAAATATTAGTGATATGAACGAGAACTTCCTCGGATCTTGATCAGAGGCTACGAGCAAAGAATTTTAATGTATCCCTCCATTTCCATAGAAACATCCTTTCCCCCTCATCATAAACAATAAGAAACCATGTGTGGAGCGACTACTCCTTGTTTCAAATGGTATTTTATCTATTACTATGTAAATATGCATACATGAGGGTATAAAATACACACTTGCAATAATCAAATAGTCTCTTGTATTCACCACTCGACATTTATATACATAAATGTAACGTATGTCACGTTGAACTAGTGAAATTTTTTTTGTTTTGTTTTTTTTTTAAACAATTAATTTAGAAGTAAAAAGGAAAGGGTTTTATTGTCACATAATTGTGTTACAAAATTATAACATACTTATTTTAACTTTTCACATCATGTTATAAGAGATCTATAAGAAATTAATCATTCTTCTATCTCTAACTATCCCATAGGGAGTTTAAACCTTTATGTTTTTATTCAATTCATGTCATCCTATAAATATGAAAATAAGTTATGACAATCCATTCACTAATCCTTATCACAACATAAATATATAATTAAGATAATATATTTATGTCTTCTAACCCATTCATCTATGCTATAACATGAGAACACATTTGACTAATAATTAAATTTGATTAAAGATAAAATATTCCACAACTATGATGATCACATGAGTAATTCTAAATAAGTATCTTTAGAATTCTAGCTATAAGGATAGTGTGATACATCACAGAAAACAATAAATGGTTTTCTTGTACATACCTTTTTAGGCAGAACACGGAGTCGATCCCAAACCTGCTTCAAAATAAAATTTGCTCTTGCTTCGCGGCCAAGATTGATAATGTAACAGTGGTATAAACGTTTCTCCAACGCCTATCCTTCGTTCACATATTAATTCACATTCCATAAGTTTCCTATCCATCTCCGCAGCAAGCAATTCCTAGTGTGAGTGATGGGTCACATAATCACCTGGCCTCAAGTAATGTTATTGCCTAACAGGTCTAGTGTAAAAGGTTCCTCCCTCTAGCTAAATTCAGTCCTTGATTCCTTCCCTAGAAATCTGGGGAAAGCAATCTAAGGTAAGCCAATCTAATAAGAGTTTACCGATTTCCAGACAGACATTCATGGGCCTATGTTGATTATAGATTGCCTGTCTTAGTAATCTAATGGTAGGGATCTCAATAAAATATCCATTTCCATATCCGGTCATTAAATGGAAACCAATAAATAAATTATCCGGTAAATTCCTGAATCTAAATCCTATAATTCAAATGAACCGGCCCTTTAGTTTCTTTAAAACTTTAGTTGCTTTAAAAATTAGAATTGCCTTTATTTCCAGTCACCCGAAAAATCTATTAATGTGGAGCACTACGAGGAGCTATGAATTGGATTGGACGCCGCCCAACTAGATTTTCTATCTACGAATTGATTCCCAATTGTACAATTCATCTCATGTGATAGTTTCGGATCCATTGTGTGCCTGTATCAGTCTGATAAGAGGGTGATTGAACCCTATCCAGATACATATGACACTCACTTGATTTAAACACTGGAGGATCAGTGAAAACATGTCCTACATGTCATACGGAAACGTCATAAAATGGCATAGTTCATTAATAATTGAATAAATGCACACCAAACTTCAGCCTCCGTTTACACGGATTTTGGGCGATTGCACTTGTCATATATTTAATAGCACCACGGTAGCAAATGGATCCAATAAATACCTGTAGTTAAATGCAGATTTTCCTAGATTCTAGCTTAAAGTCCATGCCTTGTAAAATGTTTGTAATTATGACATACCATGGGAAGGGGATAGATGCTCACCATATCTGGCATGGTTGTCATGTCAACCAATGGCTATTTTTTTTAAAGTTTAATTTCTTCACATTTTCTTATGCCTGCAATAACATGAATTTGGTCCTATCTTTGCCATATCACACATTTAAAGGTCAAATTACAATTTCTACAATGCTGGGAAAAACGCCTATATTCATATCTGTTACAAAATTATTTAATGGTCAAATTTTCAACTTTTCACGAGGCTGGAAAACACCTATGTTCAGATCTGAGACAGAATTATATAAAGGTCAAATTACAAATTTCTACTATGCTGGAAAAACGCCTATGAATTGGATCCCATTGATAAGAACAGGTTTCAAAAGAAAAATGAGTAATAGAGTAGAGATCAAATTGGTCTCAGGAAGGATAGGACAGATCCAAGCTGAATTTCATTGACAGGTGAAGGACGGATTTGAATAAGAATTTCTATGCAGGTGCAGTCAATTTAATTACAGAAGTAGCGTCTCTAAATAGGTTTCGAATACATAACACTCTGTGTATTAATTAACTTGTGAATGGACCCTCTGCATATTTATTTCTGCATATTAACTGCAATTTTGTGTTTAGCCATTTATCTTAAGCTCGGGTGAGCCACTCACTGCCTTCGAACTAATGAAATTAATTCCATTATTTGGAATATGTTTTGGAGTTAAAATAAAAAGGGTTTATTATTATTATACAAGTGATTCTCCTATCACATTTCTTAAAATATACTTTAATTATTTCTTGGATCAAATGTCTCAATCAATTAGCAACCTTTCTTTTAAATATGAATAATTCCCATAATTTTAAGCTGAGGAAATTATACTCATATTCCGTTAAACTTAGTTAGTTATTATTAGTTTGGGAGTCTTTTATTTATGAACATTTTGCATAAAAATGAAGTTTGAGAAATTTACATATAATCCCCTTTATCATGATTGTAGATTATTAGTTTGAATGTTTATTTAGGGAATCCTGTATTGGTTTGAATTTAATGAGAATGTCTTCCACTTTTGGATTGTGTATTGATTTAAAATAATGCCTCTCTTTACTATATAGAGATTCTTATATTTGCAATGTCTTTAATTATTACTTAGTAATCTTATTTTGTCCTTGAATTTATCGAAAGTGCATTCTTAATATAAGATGCATATGTTTTATGTTATAATTGATGTTTCTCAAGATGCCAAGTTGAAAATACACTATGTAAGTGGAAAGTACAAATCCATCCCATTTGTATAGGAGTCATAGTATTGGAAATGACATTTGTTAGCAAGAAGGATAGTGTGATGTATCACCACAATGCTTATGTCGTGATATAGTGTTATTGGGAATGATTAAGAGCTTAAGTTAATGATCATCATGGAGAAATCTCTTAGGAGTTTCTCAAATAGATGTTATTCATTTACTCTGAGAGAAAAGTAAATTACGACATTTAGTATGGTAGCATGACAGAAGTGTTGAGGTAAGTTTAGATGTATGAAATGAACTTGTGATTTGACGACCTTTGTTTTATGGTCGAGACTCCTTAGGCAAGTTATGTTTAGAATTCATTGACTATAAAAAATTTTAGAGATTGCACGATATAGATTTGTGTTGTATGCTTTTTACAAAATGGTTGGTACAAATAAATAATAATAATAAAAAATTCACTTGCTCAATTAGAAAGGCCCTACATTTGGTATCAGAACACGGTCGAACCTAGTTCGGACCGAAATACTTCCACGATACTTTGATAAACTGGTTAGTTAACAAAACTTTACTTGCTTTCCAAATACAGGCTTTGCCATGGATCAACGGACTCGCCGAGGTAGGAATGAGAGGGGACGAGCACAGGCAACACGTCCACCAACCCCTCCAGTAGCTACTCCACCTAGAGCTGAAGAGACAATTAACTTGCCCGCCGACAAAGTCATGAACATGATGAGACACTTCCAAAGAATGTCGGAAGCACTGTTGACCCGATTGGACCGCGCAGAAGACCGGCCCATGGTATCTACGACTGAACCTCATAACCCACCTCCTGCCAACATTCATAGAGAACTGGAAAAAGTAAGATTTCCAGAATTTTGGGGTTCCACTGAAGGAGCCGCAGCAGAAGCTTGGTTAGAGAACATGGCGATGTGCTTTGGCTTGAGGGACTACACCTCGAACCTGAAAGTACACATGGCCATTTTACAGCTGAAAGAGGAAGCCCTACTCTAGTGGAAGACATTGAAACCACAGTTGGGAGTCGAAGCCAACGAAGTGTCATGGGAACTGTTTGAAGAACAGTTTCAAAAACACTACATGTCTGAAGAGTTCATTGAGAGGCAGCTCAATGAGTTCAATGCCCTCCGACAAGGAGGAAGAACAGTGCAGGAGTATGAGATCAGGTTCATGGAACTTTTGAGGTATGCACCCCACATCTCGACAGAAAAGCTGAAGGTGAACAAATATGTTTATGGACTGAACGACAAAATTAGAGACAAGGTCCGCATTCTTACTCCACCTACTGCAGGGTAGATAAATAATTTCATATCACACATTTGACGAATTGTAGGGTAGATAAATAATTTCAAAGAATAATAAAAAAATATTAATTTTTAAATGATAAAGATTAATTTTAGAAACGAAGATATTATTTTGTTATCTAATAAAAAGTCAATGTAAATAGACCATAGATCGATTACTATATATTTGTCGGAGGAAGATATAAAAATGGGTAGTCTAGGTAGCCTAATGGATAGTTTAGAAATAAATAATAGGGTTTTTATAGCGTATCATTCATGAACAAAAATTAAACTTTTTAAACATCTAACAAATTTTTGGGAAATTGACAAGTATGAATATTTTTTTTATTTTAGAAAAAAATATTTATTAATTTTCATAACATATATTATTAATTTTTGGTATTTTTAATATTATGCATAGAAAAAAAAATATACTTTAAAATTATTTGTAATAAAATACACTCTCGTCCCCTCCACGCTTCTACATGAAATGTAATAAAATATACCCTAAATATTTGTATTGCTATATAACATATTTAAGACCCTTTGACCCCTTAATACAAGGCAATATATTTTCTCATTTCCATATGATAGTTTATTCCCCAATATGAATGGACGTGATAGGATATTGCCTATCAAGTGACCCCCCCGTGGCCTCCGGAAGGATACTGTTTGGCCCACTTGCATACCAGGTATCTTCTCCAACTCTTAGATTCTTACCATTGCCAATTTTCCAGGAGAGGTGTTTGCTTATCACCGGAAAAGAAAGTAGATCCGCTTTCCATGAGTTTGAAACCTGTAACAAGGGTTTATGCGGACTACGAATCCATTCCATGAGCGATAACGGCTGTATGTATTTTTGGATTATGACCTCTGTCCATAACCCTGAACCAACAATGAGTCTCCAAATCGACTTGGCTGCTAAGGTCTTTGAGAAAATAACCAGATATTTCAATCCCCATCCACCGAGCTAACAATGAGTCTCCAAATCGACTTGGTTGCTAGGGCCTTTGAGAAAATAACCGGACATTTCAATCCCCATCCACCGAGCCTTTTGGGTTTAACAAACTCTTGCCACTTTACCCATACACATTTCCAGATGAAGTTAAAAGTTAAGTATCATATATAAGTTATATGTTGTTCTCCATATTTAATTATATTTTTATTACATATAAACAAATCATTCGATCAATAAAACAAAAAAACCTAATTTTAAGAATATTTATATTTTTATTACATATAAACAAATCATTCGATCAACAAAACAAAACAAACCTAATTTTAAGAATATTTTCTCCTAAGTACAAATAATAAATTCAATAAATAAAACAAATATAACTTGGAGATTTTTTTTCAACGTAATAACTTGAAGAATTAGTTCCCATTTTTTCACAGAAAAATTTAACTTACTATTAATATACGAAATAGTAAATAGCACCAGCTGTCAGAATAAACAAAGAACACTCAATCCCTGTCATAAAGAGGACCAGGGAGATACCAATCCGAGTGCCAGGAGTGTCAACTACAACATAATGGAAATGAGATAACCATATGTCCACACGACATACCAAAAACCTTCCGGTAAATGTAACAGTTCCAAATGACATCATAACAGAAAGTGTCCATACCAAAATAAATATTAGGTCTTATATACAGTCATCCAAATATATCCAAAAATGGATCAAACTAAGCTATATATACCGAACAGCAACCAAAGTAGTCAGATATAATGCCGCATAAGTAGAGTATGTATACAAAAAACGTCCAACAAGTAGTTGAAACCTGATCCTATGAAGAATCTGCACATAGAACTTTCAGACATATAAGTATATCATCCGCATAAATCAGAATAGCAAAAACAAAAATGTGCATAATATAAATATAAGAACCATCAAGTCCAATGTAGCTGATATGAGCCATGAGTTACAAGTGTATCCTCCCGCCGTTCCTGCCACATGATGACCCCAACCTGAGAGAAAAGTGCCCTTCTAGAAAGTTCATCCGCCTCCATGTTAGCCTCCCTGAATACATGTTCAAAATCGCGGATAAGTACCTGAGCCGCATCCATCCAGTGAGATAGAAGCAGTACATTGAGAGCTGTCAAGCCTCTAGCCCAATTGATGATAGATAATGAATCACCAAAAAAAACAAGTGAGGATATCTTTCTCAACCAGGCCCAGAATAGTAAGAGCCAGAGGGCACATAACTCACTCCTAGTATTGGTTCCATTACCCAGATTTAGCCAGGTATGTATGGATACATTGTTGGAAATGTGAATAGTAGCACCCGCTCCCCCCCCCATTCCGAGCCACCGCCGCCCCATCAAAGAAACCACATGGATATATGAGCACAGGGGGGGCATATCGTGGTTGAAGCCTCTGATATACTCTACCACCAACATCTCCATGAATTGTGATAAATTATTTGTGCGCTGCAAGTGTTCTAAAGCAAATCCCATCCCGAAAAGGAATCGTATTGTCAAAGATATATTGGTTGCGAGCTTTCCATACCTCCCAGATCATAAAGTATGGAATTTCAGTACAGCCAACAGATACCCGGGACCATGTAACCAGACATTCACACAGTGTACCATGGTTCCAGCGAAATTGCACTCCCGCATTGTATGCAATTTGATTCCAGAGGTCCCGTATGAACGGGCAGGTAGAGAAAAGGTGATCAACAGTTTCCTCCTGAGAGCAGCAAAGGGAGCACCATCTCGGGCCACAGATCCCACGACGATGTCCCATGTTAGTACCTTGTTGTACAACTCCAGCCAGATAAAACATTTTATCTTGAGGGGCATGACAAGTTTCCATATAGTTTTATCCCACCAATGAAATACAGTCCGAGTCTCAGCAAACATTGCCTCGTATGCCAATTTAGTCGTTACCATCCCCCCAGCAACATCCCACGTCCAGACTAATCTGTCCGCAACATCAGACAACTTAATATTTGATTGATATATATGCCTGATATACTCATCCCATTCATCCCCCAAGGGGCCCGATAAGCCCAGCTGTGCGGCCGTAATCCAAAGAGACCGCCCATCCACATTTCGACCAGCCACATGTGCCAGTGTATAATAACCATTAGCCCGGAGATGAGTCCTCAATTCAATCGATAGTGTATGCCCCTTAGATCCACCCAAAATAGGATCCATCCCCAGTTTAATGTCACGACCATTGCCTGGCAACCAAGCAATCCAATGTGCAATAACCCTGTAGGATCCAATCAATCCGTTCCAGATATTAGAAACACCCAAAGCAGCAGGTTGATTCAATCGTAACCAATTTGTCACAGGAATATTTTTCAGGTATTTGGCTCTGATAATCCTTCCCCAAATCGAATTTTCAAATAGTGCACGCCAAAGACTCTTAGCATGCAAAGCACAAACAAAAATCTCTAGATTCTTAATATTCCAACCCCCCAAGTTCCAGGGTCGTGCCAAATCCTTCCATTTCATGAGGTGGAATTTCTCCTGACCACTTCCACCCGACCACAAGAATCTGAAACATTTCTGCCTTATTAGACATAGAATGGTTCGTGGGATTTTACATAGAGAGAACCAATATACACCTAAATTGTGTAATACAGCTTTCACCAAAGTCAGCCTGCCCCCCAAGGATAAATGCCGAAAACTCCATTGGCCAATGCGCATCTCAAATCTTCTAACAAGCCAAGACCAATCGTTTATCATGTATTTGGTAGGCTTAATAAAGAAGCCCAAATATTTCATACCAGCATCAAGTTCCTTGAATGTTAAGGGCAGAATATTACTAATCTGCATTTCCACATCAGCCCTCAGCATATGTTTCAAGAAGAAAGATTTAATAAAACTGATGATCATACCAGTAACCAGGCAGAAAAGGTCGAGAATTTTCTAGTATTGCACCCATTCTTCAAGAATACCCATGCCAAAAAGCATAACATCATCCACAAGCAGTGAATGTGTAACAGAGATCTCCCTAGTAACCTTAATGCCAGTAATCCGACCCTCACCACGAGCCTTGTTTATTGATAGACTCAATCCTTCAATAACCAGCAGAAACAGAAGAGGTGAAAGGGGGCACCCCTGTCTAAGCCCACGTGAAGCCTTAAAAAATTCAGTGGGATGCCCATTAATCAGAATAGCATAATTTACTGAAGATATGCATGCCATAATCCATTTCATCACCTTCCATGGCAAACCGATCTGGATAAGAATAAGTCTCAGGAAGTTCCAGTCCACCTTGTCATATGCTTTCACCAAATCCAGTTGTAAAATGAGTGCTTCCTTCCTCCGCTGCTTAATAGTGTGAAAGATTTCCTGTGACACTCCAATAGCATCATGAATTTGGCGGCCGTGAAGAAACCCATACTGTTCCTTGGATAAGTGTCGAGATAGCATAGGTTTGATTCTATCAGCAATGATCTTGGAAATAATCTTATAAACCAGGTTGCATAATGCAATCGGTCTGAATTCATCATAATTATCCGGATGGGATGTTTTCGGAATGAGAGCCAGGTATGTAGTGTTTAATGCCCCAGATACAGTGCCTAATTTCCAAGATTCATCCACTGCCAGCCGGAGCTCATCCCCCATAATATCGAAGAAATGGATGAAAAGTTCCACCGTCCACCCATCCGGTCCAGGAGATTTATCTTTTGCAAATCCACGTAGGGTTTTTTCCACGTCTCCCAGAGAAACATCCAGAAAAATATCATCCCCCTCCTCCTCATTAAATATCCAAGGGTACTCCATGATAAGCTTGAATTGTTCAGCCAAAGTAGTATTTTTAGGGTCACAATAGTAGTCCTGGAAGTGATGTACAGCCTCATTCATCAATTCCTCCTCCCCCCTGATCCTACAACCCAGATGATCATTCAGGTCCCAAATAGAGTTCTGCATCCTGCGGGAATCTGCATATTGATGAAAAAATTTTGTATTCAAATCCCTCGCTTTGAGCCAAATAGCTCTGCTCTTCAACCTCCAAGTCTCCTCCTGCGTCAGTAGTATTTTCATTTTTCGACACTCCAATGATGAGAGTTTCGTAATGTCCATATTTCTGTGGTCATTACCTACATTTCGCAGCATCAGAGATTCCAATTCCTCTTCAATCTCCGCAAGTTCCCGACCCATCAAGGCTTTTTTATTTTTTTCCCACTTAATGGTATAGTCTTTGATCGCCTTGAGTTTCACCGCCAGCTTGTCCATTGAAGATCTTTCCCCCGAAACATCCACTTGTAGCCACATAGATCTCACCCCCGTAGTGTATTCTACATCTGATAGCCACGTGGAGTTGAATTTGAAGGGGAAAGGTTTATGGTATGGCTCCTCATCAAATTGTAGAATAATGGGGAGGTGGTCACTGATTTTAATTTGATGAATCCAGGATCTATAATTCTGGAAGGGTGTCAGAAGTGATTCCGATATTAGGAATCGATCAATGCGTTTCTGTATCAGATTTCCATCCTTCCTACCATTTGACCAAGTAGGTGCCAACGGCCGCGGGGCCCACATCGACCAAGGAATGAATCATGAATAAATTAGAGAAATAGGGGCCCAGGGGATCCCGTCTGGCCAGACTCCCCCAAAACTCCTCATCCCCCCATGTGAAGTTGAGGTCCCCAGCAATAATTAAGTTTTCCAAATCCAGCAGATGTTCCGAAACAGCCAAGTCCCAGAAACTATCCCGATTACAATAAGGACCATAACAGTTTATAATATTAATGTTCTTTTCCGATCCCCTAATATTTCCAGACAACAAAATACCCAGAGAGATGATTGATGGATTTAATCTCAGAACAAGTGGGTTCCATGCCGCGAGGAGTCCACCCGAGAGACCAACAACATCCACAGAGCAACACATCCATCCCGACTTGACTTTATTAAAAAAGATGCAAGCTTTTTCCCCACTAACCATAGTTTCTTGTAGTAGTACCAAATCCGGCTTGACAATATGCAGCACACGTTTGAGGGCCAATTGTTTGGGTAGGCCCCCCACCCCCCTAATATTCAAAGAGAAAAATATCATTTCCGAACCCTCGCAAGGGCTTTCATTCCTCTAAGAGCTCGGGTTTCAGAATTGTTGGGGGAACCCACCATGGACAGGTCATCCTCTTTCCCCCCTAGAGTGACCTTTTTGTTTCTCCTAGCACTTCTAGTTTTTAAAGGAGAGAAATCCTGTGCCAGACCACCCCTATGTGCCCCCTTTTGGACACATATGTCACCAGTGGTTCCAGGGGTGAGAACGGAGGACTCCTTGTTTACCACCCTGTTCGGGCAAGTATCCTTCAGACCCAAGTGACCCTCCAAGTCTTCACCAGTCGTCACATTATTGACCACCTCCCGGTTCCTGAAAAAAGTAGGTATGGGTGTCTTCTTCACCATATCTGAATATGATGGAATAAGAATTATAAGACCCGCCGGTTCAGGAATAATTTTAGGACCAACATCATGGCAATCAGTCCCCACCATTTCTACAGGGATGCTATCGCAGGACCTCAACACCCCGACATCATTGGTAAAATCATTCTTGTCGATACACTTCACGGCATCCCCAATACGCATCTCACCAACCGGGCCAAGATAGGGAGATTCAGAATCGTTGGATGCATGGGTCGTCGGGGCTACAGGTGTAGGTATACAGGGAGAAACATGGGTAACAGGCGAAGTATTCACAGGACACAAGTTTTTCATTCTCTCAAACAACTCTGTCTCAGATAACAGGCCATCATCATCAGAAGTTACATTTGTTTTTTGATCATCCGCGGATGAATTTGAATCCATGTTGTGTCGCCTACTCATGTAATTACCATTATTGCCAAAATTTAAATCTAATGCATTAATGAAAGAAATATCCTTTTCATTAAGTGTATGAAAAAATTTTGGATCCTGTAAAGCCAACTTACGGAACAAGGCGGAGTCAGGTGCGAGCCGGTTGGAGAAGCCATCCAGAGCACCCATCGAATCCATCTCCAAATCGCTGCCCTCATCAGACGACCAGAACAGGCCCCCATCCTTCAATCGCCCAGAAGATGCCGGTGCTCTGCATTGTCGCCAAAGGTGTCCCACCACTTTGCAATTCGAGCATCTAAAGGGAATGACCCAATAGTCAATGACCTAAGCTAGCTGCCGACCCCGCCAGTTTATATGCAACACATCTATAAGGCCCAAAGAGACATCCACCTCAATCAAAATCCGCCCTGTCAAAGCCATTTAGATGCTCATTTTCCAGATGCAAAAACCTACCAAGTCGATTCCCAATGGCTTCAAAAGCCCCACGGTTCCACAATGCCAGTGGGAGCCCCGGAAGAAGAACCCACAGGTGTCTAAGGCGAATCGATGCCGATTCAGGGTCAAAGTCCGTCTGCCATTTTTGGAGCATTACATGGTGTCTAATTAGTTCCCATTACATATAATGATTCAATAAAAACAAACACAATCACGTCATTCCTTTGTACAATGTATCTACACCCATTTCCGGGTATTATCCCCGTTACATTAGGGAGACGTCAAAATTTAATGCTTTAGGTTAAAAAAAGTTGGATGGATATATTCAAACATTATATTATCTTATATCCACCAAATATACCTTTAAATTAATGAAAGGGTTAGAAGGACGGCCGACAATGGACACTTTCGATCTACGAGGCAGATGTGATAATGGTGAAGTGGATTACCTACCTTATCTAACCATTACAAAATGCAGAAAATGGACGGTCTCCTGCGCCGAATGCGATGTTATCCATACACCACTCCCGCCTTCCATACGATAACCTTTTCTTAATTGACGGGCCGCCGGTGGGGACTGTCTCATTTTGGTTATGACCAGGAATGCACCCACCCAATATATATATATATATATGCAGGTAGCCTGACTCAGAACTTGCACCGATTGCTTATTTCTTATATCAATTTCAAGATTCAAGTAAAATCATGGGTGCATTAAAGGGTGGGTACTGGCCTGCTTACAGCTACTCCTACTTCCCTCCCTCGCGAATCGACGCAATCCTTTACACTCATCTCTACTACGCATTCGTAGATGTTGACGCCCAGACGTTCCAGGTGGGCGTCAGTGCGGAGAACCAGAATAGCCTCCAACAATTCACTGCCCAAGTGCAGTCCAACAATCCCTCTGTGAAGACATTGATTTCAATTGGAGGAGGAGATGCCAACATCGATACCTTCGCCAAGATGGCGGGCGACGCGTCATTTCGGAAAGTGTTCATAGATTCATCCATTGCTCTGGCCAGGACCTACTCCTTCCACGGCCTCGACCTCGACTGGGAGTATCCGCAGACTGTGGAGGATATGAACAACTTGGGACACCTATTCTCTGAGTGGAGATCTGCCATACAAGCTGAGGCTCAAGCCACGGGCAATGATCCCCTGCTTCTCACAGCGGCCGTCTATTTCTCTCACAAATTCTTCGCATGGGGTGAGGTGAGAGAATATCCCACAGCAACTGACAATCTTGATTGGGTGAACATAATGACCTACGATTTCCACGGTCCTTGGCAGCCCAATCAGACCGGAGCACCCGCGGCCCTCTACGATCCCGATTCTAATAGCAGCACCAGCTTTGGGGTCCAGTCGTGGCTGGACGCCGGCTTGTCTCCCAGCAAAGTGGTCATGGGAATGCCCCTCTACGGGCACTCGTGGAAACTCCAGAGCGCCGGAGAGGTGGGAATCGGCGCCCCGGCTACTGGTGTAGGTATAAAAGACGGGTCTGTTACCTACTCTGATATTCGGGGCTTCATTGGACAGAATTCAGCCACGGAGGTCTTCGATACCACAACCGTCTCGGCTTACTGTTACGCAGGACTCGACTGGATTGGCTACGATAACGAGCAGTCCGTTGCCAGGAAGGTGGATTTTGCGAAACAGGAAGGGCTACTGGGCTATTTCTTCTGGTCCGTAGTGCAGGACACCGCCGATTGGGCTCTCTCCCGTACAGGTAACGATTCAGAATTCCAAAGATGTTTCCTTCATTAATTCGTTATTTGTTTTTGGCTTAAAAATTTAATTTATATCTAAATTGAATTTGATTTACGGTTGTTGGTAAAATCTATGCATGATGCAGCTTCTGATACATGGGACGAATGATGTGGGAATACCGGTTCTGCTACTGTTGCATCCCTGTCAACCTCTATCTAACATTTGTATTTCTTTCTATCATTTGTATTTCTTTATGTCAATTATACGGAGGATTCTTCGCATCCCATTTCGAAATCAATAAATAATACGCTCGCAACAGTGCAGATTTATTATGAACCTGATTAACATTTCAGTCTTTGAAATAGTCATTTACAAATTAGCATGTGCTGACAGTAATTAATTGGGCATTAGTTTGCTCCAGTGTGGTCATTCTTCAACCCCGTGGCTGTTCGCGTGTATATATCTTAAATTAATAGTTAAGTTAAGAAATAAATTGGATTTTGTATTTTTTAAATTTTAAATAAAAAATTAATAATATATAATCTTTTAATGAATTTAATATAGGTATGACGTAATTAATTAATCTTTGTTATATAATTTGTGAATTAATTATTAAGAGAAACGTTTTGTAATTTTGTAATTTGTGGTGAGTTAATTGTTGAAACATAATCAAATTATATTTGGTTATATGCCGTAAATAGAGTGTTTGAATTGAAAATTGGATACACTTATTTAATAATATCTTATTAAAAAAATCTCGGATTCATGTAAAGGAATAAATATTTTTTTTAATAATATTTTATTAAAAAAATATAACTTTGAAAAAAAAAAGAAAAAAAAAAGAGGTGGAACCTTCTATTACTTGAAGCTAAACAAATATACAAGATAAAAATACGGACATGCGAGCCCATGCTCGTGCCAAACCAACGACCCCAGGCATGGTCAATATTCAAAGTGAGAATTAGTCACAAAACCAGAGTCCCCAAGCCAGACGGCCCCCCAAAACGAAGGATTTCCACTCCCAAACCCAAGTCTGCGCAGAGACTGAATGTGCATGAGACACTTAACCCAGAATAGCAAAATAAGCATGAGGTAAAAAACCACAGGGGTCTACTAGACAACCAGATACCTTCAAGATTAATCAAGATGCCGGGGGATCTCTCCCAGGCGACAACGCCTCATCCCGGTAAGTGTCCCTAGACAGGTCCATATATTGTTTCAGAGCAGATTTGAGCAGACGGATGCCCACCGCATTGGTCTGCTGACCTCCCTTTATAATTTGCAGAGCCTCCCTGATGCCATTAGCAAGCTGATGACGCACTTGAATGTCTCGGGCCAGAAGAATCCGGACAGCCCATAAGGGGTTGGCAACCAATTTTTTGCCCAAGTGGGCTTCGTATTCCCTCAGGAGGGAAATTTCCTGATTAGCGATCTGAGCCTTAATGGGAGTCGGAGTTTCAGCAAGATATTGCGCTCCCCAGTTAAAGGGTTGAGGAGCCAACCCCTCCAACACCAAGGGTTGCTGTTAAGAAGGACCCTCCCCAGGTAAACGACCATCTCCACCACGACGAACAGAACCACCACCCTTGCTTGAGCCGCGACGGCTATAGGCCCTAACTCTAGGTGCCATAACTTCCCTCTCCCAAGCACTCAACCAGCAGAACTCAGCCGAATGATTCTCACTAATCTGAGACTGTCGCATGCCTTGCGTGATTTTACCCATAGGGTGGTAGGTATTTATAGAAATGCTGGGTGAAATCCAGAAGTAGCTCATCCACTCAGCCGAATGATTATTCCTCTTCCCCGCACAGATGATGAGATTGGCCTTCATAGCTCTGTACCAGCTGATGGCCTCCAAATCTGCGAAGAGTGCCATTTCGCATGCTTCAACCACGTGAAAGAAGTAGCTCCACTTCTTCGACGTACATCCAGCTTTACTACCCTTTGCACGAAATCGGTTACTCATGGTGGAGTCAATTGAATTCCGTAAACGGTAGTTAAGCCTGATGGTACCAAGCCAGCGAAGAATGACGATAGAACACACTATTTAATGATGAGTTGAAGTGAGAAGGTCCCTGGCGGATCCTTGCTCCGTGTCCATATCCTCGACCATCCCTTCACCTTCGTCTCCACTTGTCCTGATGCTCCTGTCATGATGGGTAGTAGTGGAATAAAACGTGGCCGTGACAGAGGGAGCCGCCAGATCATCCCGATGCTCATTGAATGATGCTACGTCACTACTCTCCTCGTGGACTGTGGATAGGCTGCCAACTATCCAGGTTAAATAATGAGAAGGAGAGATGTGGGGGTTCGAGGATTTACCATTCCGATGCTAGGTTGGTTGGCCTCTTGTCATGGCAGTCTGACCCTGTCCCCCTCCATGCACTGATCGAAATAGCCAAGATCAGCCTTAGCCAGTTGTTCGCATCTCAGCCAAATATCCTGGTCTTCCATGTCCTCCGGTCTAGCACCCCTAAAAGAAATTTGAGCACCCACCCCTTTGTTGGCTAATGCGTCCGCCACCTTATTTCCCTTCCTGTGGACGTGCATAAACTGGATGGTGGGAGTATTATCCAGCAATCTCTGTAGGGCGAGGAGCCGACTTTCCCATTTCTAGTTGCAGGAGGCCTTGGCTATGGCTGAACTGTGCTGAATGTGTTTCGCGGTAGCTATGATAATCAGGGAGTCCCCCTCCACCACCAGAGGCGTCCATCCCTGCAGTAAGGCCCATCTCAAGCCGCTAACCATGCCTTCTAATTCTGCCACATTGTTTGAATTTTCACCCAGATCACCCCAGAATATGCTAACAATCATACCTTCTGCAGTTCTAATGACTCCTTCGAAGCCTGACGGACTAGGGTTTCCTTTTGCAGCTCCTGCCATCGGTCGCTGCCAAAATTCAGGACTAGGAGGAGGCGCAACCACTAGGCAGGATCGGCCAATGCTTGTCGGTAAGTTATAGATCCCCCAGTCGTTCAAAATTTGTCTTTCAACATGGTCCATTTTCATAGCTTCTGGAGTCCACTGATTTAATGTTAGCGATTCTTTTAAGTGAATTTCCAGAAGGTTCCAGACCACTTCAATGGTTCGAGTTTTATCTTCGAAAATACGTCTGTTCCTTTCCTTCCATAATTCCCAGACCACAAAACCCGAGAATAATTCCCACATCCTGTTCAAGATCTCGTTTTTGAAAGCCTTGGAAGGCCAGTTGGCTAAGGTAAGATCAGGGTGGTCGCGGACCCTAGTGCTCTTCCGGAAACGTTCTTATCCCTTTTCCCATAGATGAGAGGCCAAAGGACAAGAATCAAGAAGGTGGTTAATGGTTTCAGAGTTTGTCTCACCCATGCTGCATCTAGGCGGCCCTATCATGCCCCTGCGTTGAAGATTCTCCCAGGTGCGGATGCGCCTATGTAACTATAGCCAGCTAAAGGAAGCGATTTTGGGCCACCAATTTCCTTTCCAAACCTTACGCCATTTTTCCTCAGTCGCTACGCTGTGAGTTTCCCAGTGCAGTCACATAGCTTCTTTGACATTGAAGTTGCCCGTATTCGAGTATCCCCAGCGAACTTTGTCTAGCCCGTCCACCTTGGGGATCTTGCATTTACAAAGATCCTCATAGAAGCTATCCAGGTTCTCATCCGGGGCATAGGATTGCCACCAAGATTTAGGTTTCCATATCCTAAAATGGGCATTAGCTGTTATGGGCTCCCAAAAATATTTTACCTGTTTTAACGGGATGGTTTGAAGGTAGAGACTTAGGTCAGGGATGTCCATGCGATTGGCCAGGCAAGGAAGTTGTTGCCACGCGTCCCGCATGAAAGAGGCTGACTCACCGTCCTTAATCTCCTAAAAGTTGTGTCTTTGGATGAGTCCCCTGTTCTCTTGCGCAGCTTTCCAAATGCTCGAGCCTGGTAAATCTTCTCCAAATCTTACCAAGTGTTGTTTGGGCCATTGGGGTGCGTATTTGAAATGCCAGAGTTTTCCCCATGGTTCCTCTGTGTGAGTGATCCATCTCCACCAAATTTTGGCTCCCAAGGCTTTGTTTGTACTCACCGGTCCCGGAGACCTTTAAAAAATATATAACTTATTTAAAGGATATAGTTTTTTTTTAAATTAAACTTTTATAAATAGAGTAAGCATTTTAAAATATCCTTATCGTCATTGCACCTCTCGGCAAGAATCGAAACTAGGCTTTCCACCCACGCAACCATCACTGCCTACTCCTTACCTTGACCTCAACCCACTGATACATGTCACATATCCCTTTATAAGTTAATAGAATTTTGGATGAAAAGTTACAAGTTTGATAACGAAAATTTGTGATTTACAAATGGTAAACCAAATGAATTTATGTCACCCCGGTCCGTATGAATAGTTTGGTTCTTTGTCATTTCCCACCGTACCGAGACCAGGAAAAAAAATAAAAATCAATCGAATGGCCAAAAATTGATGTTTTTGTTATTATAAACTTCAATTAATAAAGCTCAGCCGTGGTTTTCCAAAACAGAGTGAAGATTGGTGAAATCTTAGGATTGTTGTGTGGGTGGGTGGCAAGCCCTACTCAATGAGCAGAAAATTATTCGCCCGAGTACCTACTTTCATCTTTCGCTTTCGACGGACTCTAATTGTCAAATCCCCTTTATCTCCACCAGGTGAAAAGGATGACGGCCCCTTTAGTGCCTTTATAGAATCTATCTCGCTTCATAACCTTGAAGTGGAGAGCAGTGGAAACCACGTATATTCCAAGGTTTTTCAGATATTTTTGAAAAATATCCAAATATTACTAGAGCTTTTAGATGATTTCAGCAATTTAAAATATGTTTCATTTGAGTCACCAAATTCAATATTACATCATCAAAAGCCCAATGGCTCCGTTTTCTTCACTGGTATCTAAATCCATCTTATAAAATGAAAATATTAATCCAGATGTTACTACTGTTTTTAGATAATTTCACCAATTTTAAATATATTTGATTTGAGTCACCAACTTCAACAGCCAAATCGCTCCGGTTTCTTCAGTTGTAGGGGAGAGTTGTCTATTCTTGAACAGGGACCAGTAGTTGTCATAGTACTGGTCCCACACAACCACCATATATTGACACAAATAAACCCATAAATTAAACATACACATTCCATATTAAGTGCAGAAAATATTTAAATTATGTCCAAAAATTGCCCATTAACTGACTGGGCCAATAGGTGTCAATAAATAGTCTTTATATGACAAACTGTACAAAACATCTTGTCCCAATCAAGTATTGATCTGCTCAGGAATCCAAAAGTACATGAACAGCTAAATAACTCAACTCATTGTTGCCACCTACTGCAAGGTACCTATCAAAGGAGGACCCACGAATATCTATTGGAGCCTAAATATCCCAGCATTCATTAAAACCTGTTCAAACATTCATTGAAACCTGTTCAAGCATCATAAAAGATAGTGTCAGCCATAACTACAAGATTGTTCAACATTCCAACCCACTGTATTCAATAAATGACACCTACCCATTAAATGCACCCATTAAAGAGATGGAAGCACACAGATCATGAAACAGATGAAGGCACAAGGATCCACAATGACAAGCTCCCAACCATTGGATCACTTTCAAATCAATCCACAACACACATTGAAATTTGAGAGATTGTAATCCATGTGCAACCTTCTTACTGTTTGTGTCAGAAATTGTTACTAAGGCTAGGGTAACAAGCCAACACAATCTCAAGATTAAAACTCAATTCAAACTAGGGTTTAGGGTTTTGTTTTATATGTTTTTGGTCATAAACTTCAAGAGCATAAAGGGAATACATTCAGCAAATAAGCAACAACTAAATCATACACATATATCGATAAAGATGCATATATATCACAAGAACCCAACAAAAGACTGTAATGAAGTTCACACATAAAGGACAAGCACCACTAGAAAATACACATCAACCAGCAATGAATTTATCATTCATGAAACTAAATAAGTTTGAACATGAAGCCAACACAGATCAAATGAAGGGGAAAGAGTCATATATTCATAGTTTCATCAGTAAATGCATATAAGAGTTTACAGTACCTATCACTAAATAAGTCTGAAAGTACAAGCAGCTAGCAGACCTCCTGATGCTCTCAAAAAATCAGAACCCCAACAATGTTTTTCCCCCCTTTCTAAATAGTTTTTCTTCCAAAAAAAAGTTAGGGCTTTCCTCCTAACTCTCCATCGAATCACTAGGTTAGGTAAAGTAAAATTTACATTTTTACAAAATTACAAGTCTGCTAAACATAGCAAATTCTTTAACTAAAACAAAATGTTTGTTTAAAATAACCCCTAACTAATAACTGCCTTAGATCTCCTTTGCTGCCTCAACAAGAAGAGATATACCATTTGGACTTGAGGACCTTTTCTTCATTCTTTTATGCTTCTTCTCTAGATCAGCTATCTTTTTCTGAAGGTGTTCATTTTTCTGTTGTAGAATTTTCACTGTCTTTTCCAGCTCTGAACAGTGTCTGTCAGAGGCCCTTTTTCTTCTAAGTGCTTCCTTTGCATCAACCACTAATTCCTGAAAATTTTCATGAACATCCTGAAGATCCTCTCTTAATCTTCTATTTGCCATCATCAAACCATCATTGACTTCCTGCATGTAATTCATTTGGTGCTTATATTGTTTGACAGTCTTCTGTAAATTTTCCCTGTCAGAATTAACCATTTTCTCTATTGCAGAATCTTGCTCTTCATTGGGTTTCCAAGGGATATCAAACTTCTTAAAAATTTCTGCTTCTTCTGTCAACAGTTCCTCAGAAGTGTCTTCAATGATGAGCTTTGGGTTTTCTTCATCTGCTACTTTCACTGAACTAATCTCCTCTTTTTTACATGGCTGCAATTGATCTATCTTTGATTTGTCATCCTCCATGGTTTCTTCATCTATGATGGTCACTTTATCTGAATTCAATTTAGGGTTTAATAACTTTTTCATGTTTAACCTCAGCTTATTTTTCGACCTAGTTTTAGGTCTCCAGAATGTAGCTGCCTCTCCCATCATCTTCAGTTCTCTGCCTTGGTACTGAACAGAAGCTAATTCCACTACTTCCAGCTTATTTATTTTCTTGTTAGGCCTCATGGTTTTGCTATCTAAAACTTGAGCTTCTTCAATTTCAGTTTTGACCTTAATCTCAGAAACAGGCTGTTCTTCTTCTAACATGTATCCTTCATCATCCGAAATGACTGTGATGGGGCTTCTTGGCTGAATGGGAATCTCTTCTTTAGCTACAGGAACCATTTTAATGTCAACTTTCCTTTCCTCCTGAGGATCTGCTACAGGTGATGGTTTCTTTTCAAGCAGTTCCTTTTTGTCTTCAAATAGTGTGAACTTGTTTTTGGTGTAGTCTGGAATTACTTGTAGCTGGCAGTCATCCTGTCTCTCTTCTACTACCTTTTTTTTCACCTTCTTAGCTTTAATATCATGTTTACTTGTAGATTTGACAGAGTAGCCTAACTTTTTCATCATTACCTTCCCCTTGTCAGTCTGTCTTTTCGGTTGTTGGTCTTCTCTTTTATGATGAACACCTAACCAAAACAAAAAGAAATCCCAAGTCCTTTCCTCATGTTGCAACACTGTAGTGATGACCAGTTTAATGAGACCATGGTGAAAAAGTGACTGAGAAGTGTGATCATCATGTTGCTTTATCTTACTTGACATTTTCTGCAGGCTTTTAAAGAAAAAGAAGGGCAGATTCATCTTAGAAACTCCTGCCATATGTTGAAGGAACCTGAGATGATATTTAAATACCAATGAATATCTTCCTTCACAGGTCACATAACTTTGAAGTATTCTTATGGGCTCAATC
Organism: Larix kaempferi; assembly: GCA_027924585.1. Taxonomy (NCBI): domain Eukaryota; kingdom Viridiplantae; phylum Streptophyta; class Pinopsida; order Pinales; family Pinaceae; genus Larix; species Larix kaempferi. Next base: position 20,986,808 of record BSBM01000458.1, on the reverse strand, counting down.
CACTCCTTTATGAAATTTTGAATGAAGATACCCTTATTCCAGTCAGGAGTCACATTAGGCAACAAGTACCTTTGGGGTTCAAACTCGAAAGGTGATTTTTTGAACCAGTGCTCACCCTCATTGCTGATCTCAGTAGCTTCTGCTATTAATTCCACAGATAACTTGAACTTCAGAGTGTCCATCATAACCATATCATTTTTAAGTGCTTTAACAAATTTGCAGGTGACCTGAGTATCGAAGCCGTCAATCTTTTTGAAAAACTTTAACCAACCTGCCTACTGAAAAAGTTTTGCACAGTCAGGAAGCTTCTGAATCCAGGTTAAGTCTGTGGGCTCAGCCCTGTTGACCTTACCACTTTTGCCACTTTTCCCCATATTCTTCTTTTCAGTAAACAGGAACAGTCTGACTTTAAGCTTCAAGAAATGTTTTGTAAGCTGGTTTCTTATGCTTTGAGCTCCTTTGAAATTTTCTACACACTCCTGGGAAGACCTTCAAGTTCAACGTTCTCTTCTCTCAACCAAACAACTAAGTATGTATAAGAAAGTCGATATGTCCTCCAAGCAAGTGACTTCACAAGTCATAACAATTTTCAACAATGTTTAAACCATTTTAATAAACCAACAAAACACCTTCTGTGTAAGAATGAGCATAACTGATAAATTTGTGAGTCTTTTCATTGCTATTTCCTGTATATTCTGATTTTCAATGGCATTAGGTTTCAAAGAAAAACCCCTTCAATTAGTTTATTATAACCAATTTGCATCACTACCAGATTTTTAAATGTATAGGAGAGCAAATGATGAACAATCTTCGTTCAAACTGTCATTAGAACTTCCCCAGGCTGAATATTCTAAGTTTAAGACTATTTCGCTGCTCTGTTCATGCACATTCCTCATACTAGCTTCAGATGGCTATTTCTGTGGTGAAATGCTCATTTTATGATCTATTCTATCATCTCCAGCAACCAATTTCTCCAGATAATTGTGCAACGAAAAAGACCCAAATTTTCCAGCTATAAGGGTTTATATCGGAATACCTGTCAATTACTCATTTGTCGTGGCTTACAGCTTCGTTTTGGGGTATCAATGGTCTCTTCTTATAAGAATAGGTGTCCTTATATCGTTTCTTTGACTGCTGGTGAATGAATTCAGAAGCCCTAATTCTCGCTGGCGTTAAAACACACCTGTCTTCTCTCCAAAGCAACACCATCCATCTTTCTAGCAATTAGCTCTCCTTCAGGAACACTTTTCCTCTATAATAGTGCGTGTAGCAAGAGAAATTTGACAACTTAAACCGGGATTTGCTGGTTTTTTGTGCAACTGATTCCGCATACCATGCAATGATGAGCTTGTTTTACTTCGTGATTAGTAACCAACTGAAATCATGCTTAAACTGCAGCAAACACGTGTTACAACACTCACACAAGGCGATTAGACACTCCCATACTGCATCATGATTGAAATCAGTTCGAAAATTGAAAAAAACACAGGCCGCGATATTCCTATAGCGCGCCCTTTGTTAAAATTTTGTATAGCGCTACAAGAATAGCTACCATGCCAAAATTTAGCAATTTTTTGACTTTCTGCTAATTTGTCGGAGGTTCTAACAGTTATTTAGTTTTAAAAATAAGTTTAACTGATCTCTAAACACATTAATGAATCAACCTTTGAAAATATGACTTTCATTAACCCCCTTTACAATATAAAAGATCACCAAAATCAAATAAAATCTGAAAAGAAAGGGCTCAAAACTTATTCAATCACCCCTAGAGTTTCTAAGGAGACTAAAACTAAAACTTAAAACCAAAAATTTAACTGAAGTAGATTTAAAAACAAACCAAAACTGGAGAAAATAAATAAAAAATGGAGAAAAAATTTACTGACTTAACATCTGGCTCCAGCTGTGGGATGAAGTCCTCCCTGCGAGGCTTCAAGAACTTGTAGACTAGTGCCTTCTGTCTTCAATCTAAACTTCCATTGGGATATGGATTCTTTATTCAATCTCACTCACACCGGTATATACAATGAAAAGTGACAATGATCTTCATTAACTGTAGAAATGTTTGAGGAATCGCCCATTGACAGGGCTGAGCAACTCCTCTCCTTCAAGGGACTGCAAGATAAATGTATTATTTTCCAAAACTTTAGATATCAGAAAAGGGCCAAACCATAGATTATCAAATTTTCCATGCTTACCCTTCTGTTCCTTTCTTGCATCCCATCTTAAAACCAACTCACCTTCTGAAAAAATATGTTCTTTAATATTTCTGTCAAACCTGTTTTTCATTTTAGCTCTGTACAGCTGTGCTTCTTTGTCTACCTTCTCTCTATTTTGCTGTACCTCAATCATTTCGAAGATTCTTCTTTGTAAATCATCCGATTCCTCTTGAAAATTCTGAAGGAACTTCATTACTGGAATTCCCAATTGCACTGGAAATACTGCTTCTGTTCCATACACCAGCTGAAAGGGAGAAGTACCAATGGCTTGCTTTACAGTAATCCTATCTGCCCACAATGCATATTTCAACATTGAATCCCAAGACCTTTTATTATGTTTTAGCAACTTCTTGATGCATTGAATGATATTTTTGTTAGATGATTCAGCCTGACCATTTCCCTGAAGGTAATAGGGAGTTGAGTGTTTCAGAATAATACCATTTTTCTCACAAAAGGCCACCATTGCCTTGGATTTGAATGCTTTGGCATTATCAGTAATCAATCTTTGTGGACAACCAAATCTGCTCAGAATATTATCTTCAATGAAATCCATAATCACCTTATCTGTAGCATTCCTTGTGGGAATAGCTTCCACCCATTTTGTAAAGAAATCTGTGGCAGTCAAAATCCAATGATGCTGACCTGAAGATGCTGGATTTATTTCTCCAATAAAATCCAGACCCCATTGCTGAAAAGGGGCATTGACTGCAATCGGCTTCAAAGGTAAAGATAGTAATTTCTGTTTACCTACAAATTTCTGACAAGGTATACAAGTTCTTACACGTTGGTAAACATCTGAGAAGAGGGAAGGCCAATAGTAACCAGCTCTCAAAATTTTATAGGCTGTCGTTTTCCAGTATTTATGTCCTCCACAAGCTCCTTCATGAGATTCTGAAATTACTTCTTCTATTTCAGCCCGATCTAAACACCTTAACAAGATTCCTCCTGGGTCTTTCCAAAACAATTGATCTCCTATCAAACAGTATTTAGTAGCTTTCAATTTCAGAGATCTGGCAGCCTTCCTATCTAAGTGTTCTGGGCATTGCAAAAATAACAAAAAATGAACAATATCAGCATACCAATCTGAAGATGAATAAGAGTCCATAATTTTTTCTTTCTCCAGGAATGCTTGCTTTTCTTCAGGTACTGATTCTTCTACCATAAGATGTAATCCTAATGCTTGACAATTTGAATCAGCCAACAATTTGGCCAATCCTTGTCCTTTGACCAGTTTAGTAGGTCTGATTTCTACTTCATATTCCATAATTTTAGCAATCCACTTTCCCCTCTTTCCTTCACTATCAGGCTGTGTCAAAACATCTTTTACTGCGGCATTTGGAACAAATGAAATAACCTTGGAATGTAAGATATAAATTCTAAAAAATTTTAAAGCCTTCACCAGGGCATAAGCTTGTTTCTCCGAGATACTGTATTTCAGCTCTGAATCTCTAAGTGTTTTACTGAAAAAGGCAATTGGTTGCTCTAATCCTTCATTATTCTTCTGGAGTAGTACAGCAGCAATAGTATCCTCTAAAGTAAAAGAAAAGGTAAGGAATTCTTTGGCAAAATCAGGGCTTATTAAAACAGGTGCTTCTGTCAGAGCCATTTTGATTTTCTCAAAAGCTTCCTTTGCTTCAACAGTCCATTTGACTTCTTGGTCCTTTTTTAACATTACTGTGATTTGTTTAATGGTCTCAACAAAATTAGGAATAAACCACCGTAGAAAGTTTATTTTGCCAATGAAAGATTGAACATCCTTTTTACTCCTGGGAAAGCTAATCTTCAGTATTGCTTTGACTCTCTCAGGGTCAATTCTAATACCATCAGCTGACACCAGGTGGCCAAGTAATTTACCTTCTTGCACAGCAAAATGTGATTTTTTTGGATTTAAGGATAAACCAAATTTTCTGCATTTTATGAAGGTTTGTTCCAAATGCTTCAAGTGTTCATCATCAGACTTTGAGAAGACAGTAATATCATCCAGATAGATAACCACAAACTTATCTTTCTCACCCACGAATGCAATATCCATGGCTCTCTGAAAGGTTGCTCCAGCATTCATCAAACCAAAAGGCATCTTGTCATACATAAATGTCCCCCAGGGGGTTGTAAAAGCTGTCTTTTCTTTGTCATCAGGGTGCATGGCAATCTGATTATACCCTGAGAAACCATCTAGCATAGAAATCCTTTGAGCTCCAACTACCTGCTGCAACACCTGTTCAATCTTGGGGAGAGGATAATTGTCTTTTAATGATGATCGGTTCAGATTTCTGAAGTCAACACATAATCGAATTTCCCCATTCTTATTTCTCACAGGAACTAAATTAGCCACCCAAGAAGAATACCTAAGAGGCACTATTATCTTTGCATCCAACAACTTCTTTAGTTCTTTTTCAATTACAGGGAACAAGGCCGGGTTGATTCTTCTTAGTTTCTGCCTGAAAGGTTTGACATTAGGTTTCAAAGGAACTTTGTGCTGAATAACTGCTGTATCATAAGTTTTTAGTTCCTTATAATACCAGGCAAATGCATCTATATATTTTTTCAACAGCTTAATGTATCTGCTTCTTTGCTCCACTATTAAGAATTTAGAAAGCTTTACCATTCTTGGATGTTCTGCTGAACCGATATTGTAATCTTCTACATTGTCTTCTGAAGATTGAATTACTGGCTTTGAAGGCATATCATCTTTGCTGAATATTCTTTCTAAAGGTACTAGGCCTTTCGGAATGAAATTGCTTTTCAACTCAATGATTTTATGCCCTGCTATATCTTCTGCAGCAAACTCATCTAACTGTTCATCTTTTCCATCTTCTTCTTGATCAATTTGATTATTTGAAAACTCATTTACGAGCTCAAGAATTTTTTTTATTTCAATGTCATCTTCAAAAACCCTCCAGTGTTTTATATTGTCAGGAACACAAGGTCTATACCCCACTTCTATAGGATACTTTAGCTAAGTAATTTTAGGGATTCTAAAATATGTGGCAGCCAGGGCTAAAGAATCTGCAGTCTCATTATGATTCCTGGGAATATGAGTGATATTAAATGCTATAAAGTAGTTTTCAATCATATCCCATACCTCATTTCGATATACTTTCAGCAAACCTTGCTTTACTTGATATTTGTTCTTCACCTATTGAACAACTAGTTCGGAGTCGCCAAATGCAGAAATTTGCTGAATTCCCAAATCTTTAGCAGCTTTCAATCCTAATAGCAAAGCCTCATACTCAGCAGTGTTGTTATTGGTAACAAACTCCAATTTATACATGAGTTTCACTGTTTCCCCGCCAGGGGAAATAAGTAAAACTCCAGCTCCAGCACCCTCTCTGCATGAAGATCCATCAAAATATAACTGCCATACTGCATCTTTTTCCTCTATGCTATGTTTTATTGGCTAATCTTTTTCCACCTGTAACAGACCAGCAGAATTATCTTCTTCACTAAACTGTAATATGCATGAGCCAAGGTCTTTATCCACAGAGTACATTGGGTGATTAGTGGGGTTCTTATCGTCTGTGACAATGTAAGCAAGCTGTAGCTTTCTGTAAAGTCTTCTATTTTCTCCACCAAAAACAGGAATAGTGGCATAAGAGAGGTCCATCTGTAAGGTTCCTCCAACCTTCTTTGCCCAGGATCTTGAAAGAAGCAAACCAAACTTTGGGGCGATATCAGCCACTACAACATCCATTATGACACTCTTCATTGGCAACTGAGCAAGGCTGACAACCATATCTTTAATCACTCCTAGACACTTGACAGCTTGGGAATCAAAAGCATATAAGTCGTGATAAGGTTTGGTAATAATGAGACCTAGGGCTTCCATCACAGCTTTAGGCATTAGATTATGGGATGCTCCAGAATCTAATAGACAATTATGGATCATCTGATCATGGACAGTTAAGGTAACATAGAATGGAGGAGAAGCACCAGCTTCATTTTCTATTTTCTCGGCTAAGGCAGATCCAATGAATATCTTTGGACTTTCTTCTTGCAAATTAACAGTATCTGAAATAGGCTGGCTACTAGCAGAATTCATAACTTTTAAGACTGTTTGTTTATATGATGGATTTTTGATAAGCTCAGAAAATGGCACAGGAATTTTCAGTTTACCTAACTCATTTTCCAAATTGAAATTTTGAACTGACTTATTTACCTCCTCAATTTCTACATTCTTCTTGGATTTTTCTGCAGGTTGCTTATTTTCTGTTACAGGATCAGCAACTGGTTTATCAGGAATAACTGGAGCAGGAACAACAGCTTTCTTCTTAGGAGCTTGGACTACTTGTTTCGGGCCAGATCTGAGATTAAGAGTCTTCTTAATTCCATTCTGATTAGCAGCAGTATTTACAGTAGTTTTTTCGAACTCCAATTCATCTTCAACTTCATACAAATATGCATCATAGTACTCAGCATTTAGAAAATCTTCCTCTGTTACAAAACCTTCAGATAAACCATCTCTAAAATGGTTCACATCCTGATCTGTCTCAGTTTATTCAAACAGTAACTGTTGATCAATTTCTTCTTCATCCACCAAATTATTTTAAAAAGGTGGGGGTACTTTTTGATCCTCATTCTCCCTTCTTTCTCGCTGAATATCATTATTTCTGCACTCTCTTGGCATGAATCTAGGAGCAAATTGCCTCCTGAACTGATTTTGGTTATTTGGATTTCGATCAACTTCTGGAGCAGGTTTAGCAGAATTCTTTTCAAGTTCTAATTTATTCAACTTGGCAGTAAGAATCTTAACAAGCTTAGCCATTTCATCTATTTTAGCTTCAGCACACTGAGGTGCAGCACTTGTGGAAACAGCTTCTTTCTTTCCCTTTCTTTCATACTGCTGCTGAGGTGTTTCTTTCTTGAGTCTGTTAGAAGCCAATAAATTTGACTCTACCTCCAATGCTGTCTCTTGCATGTTCATCAGGGTGATTGGTATTCTCTCTCTAAGTAATAAAGAGAATTCATGATCAAAAGCATTTGCATAGGTCAACTTGGCTGATGTTTCAGTGGGTTTGATTTCTGCAGGAATCCTACTATACATTTTGTTAAATCTTTTGGAAAAATCAGAAATAGTCTCATCCTTCTTTCTTCTCAAAGCTCCAAACTCAGTTATGTAATAAGTGTGATCCTTAGTGTCTCCCCACTGTCTCAGAAAAAGATCTTTGAGTTCTTCAATTATGGTGATAGAATTAGCAGGCAGTTCTTTGAACCATTTTCTCACATCCCCATCAAGACTTTGTATAAATACCCTCATCCATACATCTTTAATTTCAATGTTCTGATTATCTGCATAACTCTCGAAAGCTTCCCAATGTTCTTCTGTAGTTGTTTCACCTTGTCCATTGAATCGGGGCATATACTTTTGGTAATCATGTGTAGGCAAGGCATGTAATGGCTAAGGTAATACTAATGGTGCATACCTAGCTGCTACCATTCTATCCATCATATCCATAGGTGGATTTTGGGCTGCCATTGTGGACTGAGGTTTAGACTGGGAAAATGTGGAAACTTGGCTGGAACTTTTTTGAAAATGATTCCTTCCTACTTTCAACTGAAAGATTGGTATTTTATCAGGAGAAGAGGTTTTAGCTTTCAAAAAACTTCGAGGATTAGTAAAAACCTGGAAAGTGCTCTCAGGGATGATAGGTTTTACACAAGGTGAAGTTTCAGCTGGGTCTAATGATTCACCCAACTAGTGAGAGTCACAAGAGGCTGGTAAAGATTGAGACCTTCTGAGCTTTCTTGCTGTTTTTATGATCTTTTCAGGGTCTGTCACACCCAGCTGTAATGAAGAAGTAGGTCTGCTCCTAGTTCCAATTCTGTTAGAAGCCACTGTGACAACTTTCTGGTGAAAATAGCCTTCAAAAACTGCTGGTTCAAGTCCACCTCTTAAACCAGAAAAATGATGAGTATCCCAGGGAAGATATACTTCAGTTTCGTCCCCGGCAACGGCGCCAAAGATGTTTGTGTCAGAAATTGTTACTAAGGCTAGGGTAACAAGCCAACACAATCTCAAGATTAAAACTCAATTCAAACTAGGGTTTAGGGTTTTGTTTTATATGTTTTTGGTCATAAACTTCAAGAGCATAAAGGGAATACATTCAGCAAATAAGCAACAACTAAATCATACACATATATCGATAAAGATGCATATATATCACAAGAACCCAACAAAAGACTGTAATGAAGTTCACACATAAAGGACAAGCAGCACTAGAAAATACACATCAACCAGCAATGAATTTGTCATTCATGAAACTAAATAAGTTTAAACATGAAGCCAACACAGATCAAATGAAGGGGAAAGAGTCATATATTCATAGTTTCATCAGTAAATGCATATAAGAGTTTACAGTACCTGTCACTGAATAAGTCTGAAAGTACAAGCAGCTAGCAGACCTCTTGATGCTCTCAAAAAATCAGAACCCCAACAATGTTTTTCCCCCCTTTCTAAATAGTTTTTCTTCCAAAAAACAGTTAGGTCTTTCCTCCTAACTCTCCATCGAATCACTAGGTTAGGTAAAGTAAAATTTACATTTTTACAAAATTACAAGTCTGCTAAACATAGCAAATTCTTTAACTAAAACAAAATGTTTGTTTAAAATAACCCCTAACTAATAACTGCCTCAGATCTCCTTCGCTGCCTCAACAAGAAGAGATATACCATCTGGACTTGAGGACCTTTTCTTCATTCTTTTATGCTTCTTCTCCAGATCAGCTATCTTTTTCTGAAGGTGTTCATTTTCCTGTTGTAGAATTTCCACTGTCTTTTCCAGCTCTGAACAGTGCCTGTCAGAGGCCCTTTTTCTTCTAAGTGCTTCCTTTGCATCAACCACTAATTCCTGAAAATTTTCATGAACATCCTGAAGATCCTCTCTTAATCTTCTATTTTCCATCATCAAACCATCATTGACTTCCTGCATGTAATTCATTTGGTGCTTATATTGTTTGACAGTCTTCTGTAAATTTTCCCTGTCAGAATTAACCATTTTCTCTATTGCAGAATCTTGCTCTTCATTGGGTTTCCAAGGGATATCAAACTTCTTAAAAATTTCTGCTTCTTCTGTCAACAGTTCCTCAGAAGTGTCTTCAATGATGAGCTTTGGGTTTTCTTCATCTGCTACTTTCACTGAACTAATCTCCTCTTTTTTACATGGTTGCAATTTATCTATCTTTGATTTGTCATCCTCCATGGTTTCTTCATCTATGATGGTCACTTTATCTGAATTCAATTTAGGGTTTAATAACTTTTTCATGTTTAACCTCAGCTTATTTTTCGACCTAGTTTTAGGTCTCCAGAATGTAGCTGCCTCTCCCATCATCTTCAGTTCTCTTCCTTGGTACTGAACAGAAGCTAATTCCACTACTTCCAGCTTATTTATTTTCTTGTTAGGCCTCATGGTTTTGCCATCTAAAACTTGAGCTTCTTCAATTTCAGTTTTGACCTTAATCTCAGAAACAGGCTGTTCTTCTTCTAACATGTATCCTTCATCATCCGAAAGGACTGTGATGGGGCTTCTTGGCTGAATGGGAATCTCTTCTTTAGCTACAGGAACCATTTTAATGTCAACTTTCCTTTCCTCCTGAGGATCTGCTACAGGTGATGGTTTCTTTTCAAGCAGTTCCTTTTTGTCTTCAAATAGTGTGAACTTGTTTTTGGTGTAGTCTGGAATTACTTGTAGCTGGCAGTCATCCTGTCTCTCTTCTACTACCTGTTTTGTCACCTTCTTAGCTTTAATATCATGTTTACTTGTAGATTTGACAGAGTAGCCTAACTTTTTCATCATTACCTTCCCCTTGTCAGTCTGTCTTTTCGGTTGTTGGTCTTCTCTTTTATGATGAACACCTGACCAAAACAAAAAGAAATCCCAAGTCCTTTCCTCATGTTGCAACACTGTAGTGATGATCAGTTTAATGAGACCATGGTGAAAAAGTGATTGAGAAGTGTGATCATCATGTTGCTTTATCTTACTTGACATTTTCTGCAGGCTTTTAAAGCAAAAAGAAGGGCAGATTCATCTTAGAAACTCCTGCCATATGTTGAAGGAACCTGAGATGATATTTAAATACCAATGAATATCTTCCTTCACAGGTCACATAACTTTGAAGTATTCTTATGGGCTCAATCCACTCCTTTCTGAAATTTTGAATGAAGATACCCTTATTCCAGTCAGGAGTCACATTAGTCAACAAGTACCTTTGGGGTTCAAACTCGAAAGGTGATTTTTTGAACCAGTGCTCACCCTCATTGCTGATCTCAGTAGCTTTTGCTATTAATTCCACAGATAACTTGAACTTCAGAGTGTCCATCATAACCATATCATTTTTAAGTGCTTTAGCAAATTTGCAGGTGACCTGAGTATCGAAGCCATCAATCTTTTTGAAAAACTTTAACCAACCTGCCTGCTGAAAAAGTTTTGCACAGTCAGGAAGCTTCTGAATCCAGGTTAAGTCTGTGGGCTCAGCCCTGTTGACCTTACCACTTTTGCCACTTTTCCCCATATTCTTCTTTTCAGTAAACAGGAACAGTCTGACTTTAAGCTTCAAGAAATGTTTTGTAAGCTGGTTTCTTATGCTTTGAGCTCCTTTAAAATTTTCTACACACTCCTGGGCAGACCTTCAAGTTCAACGTTCTCTTCTCTCAACCAAACAACTAAGTCTGTATAAGAAAGTCGATATGTCCTCCAAGCAAGTGACTTCACAAGTCATAACAATTTTCAACAATGTTTAAACCATTTTAATAAACCAACAAAACACCTTCTGTGTAAGAATGAGCATAACTGATAAATCTGTGAGTCTTTTCATTGCTATTTCCTGTATATTCTGATTTTCAATGGCATTAGGTTTCAAAGAAAAACCCCTTCAATTAGTTTATTATAACCAATTTGCATCACTACCAGATTTTTAAATGTATAGGAGAGCAAATGATGAACAATCTTCGTTCAAACTGTCATTAGAACTTCCCCAGGCTGAATATTCTAAGTTTAAGACTATTTCACTGCTCTGTTCATGCACATTCCTCATACTAGCTTCAGATGGATATTTCTGTGGTGAAATGCTCATTTTATGATCTATTCTATCATCTCCAACAACCAATTTCTCCAGATAATTGTGCAACGAAAAAGACCCAAATTTTCCAGCTATAAGGGTTTATATCGGAATACCTGTCAATTACTCATCTGTCGTGGCTTACAGCTTCGTTTTGGGGTATCAATGGTCTCCTCTTATGAGAATAGGTGTCCTCATATCGTTTCTTTGACTGCTGGTGAATGAATTCAGAAGCCCTAATTCTCGCTGGCGTTAAAACACACCTGTCTTCTCTCCAAAGCAACACCATCCATCTTTCTAGCAATTAGCTATCCTTCACGAACACTTTTCCTCTATAATAGTGCGTGTAGCAAGAGAAATTTGACAGCTTAAACCGGGATTTGCTGGTTTTTTGTGCAACTGATTCCGCATACCATGCAATGATGAGCTTGTTTTACTTCGTGATTAGTAACCAACTGAAATCATGCTTAAACTTCAGTAAACACGTGTTACAACACTCACACAAGGCGATTAGACACTCCCATACTGCATCATGATTGAAATCAGTTCGAAAATTGAAAAAAACACAAGCCGCGATATTCCTGTAGCGCGCCCTTTGTTAAAATTTTGTATAGCGCTATAAGAATAGCTACCATGCCAAAATTTAGCAATTTTTTGACTTTCTGCTAATTTGTCGGAGGTTCTAACAGTTATTTAGTTTTAAAAATAAGTTTAACTGATCTCTAAACACATTAATGAATCAACCTTTGAAAATATGACTTTCATTAACCCCCTTTACAATATAAAAGATCACCAAAATCAAATAAAATCTGAAAAGAAAGGGCTCAAAACTTATTCAATCACCCCTAGATTTTCTAAGGAGACTAAAACTAAAACTTAAAACCAAAAATTTAACTGAAGTAGATTTAAAAACAAACCAAAACTGGAGAAAATAAATCAAAAATGGAGAAAAAATTTACTGACTTAACACTTACCAACCCAATTCAATAGCTAACAACTATAAATGAACCACAACCCTTATGAAGATGCATTTCATAAATTCGACCTACAGAGTGTGTGCACAGTTGCATTTCAGAAATTCGAACAACAGAGTGTGTGCACAGTTGCATTTCAGAAATTCGAACAACAGAGTGTGTGCACAGTGGAGGCATACCATCAGAAGTGTGTGCACAATGGAGGCATACCAGCAGAACTGTGTGCTCAGTAGATTCAGGTTACTGTTTATGTTATTTATGTTATTTCCAGTTATGTTATTCATGTTTCTGTTATAATCAGCTTCCAGTTTCCTTCTATATAACCAGCTTCCCTTGCAATGTTATTTCCATTTCTGTTATTTACATTTCTGTTATAATCAACTTCCAGTTTCTTCTACATAAGCAACCTCCCTTCTAAATGTGCAGGTTGTTGTAGGCATGGCAAGAGTCAGCAATGCAAGGAGAATAAGTCGTCGACTGAGTAGGGGTGCCCAGCTACGCTGCACCTCATCGGAGGAGGAGAGGCTCGATCATTCAAATGCCAACAATGCTCCCAGCAATGTTGTTGAGAATGACAATGTGGTGGAAGAGGACATTGTTGTCCCACCACCAACCACACAGTCACTTCCAACCACAGTTCAAGGAACAAGTTCAGTCACCAAAATCAGTGCAATACGAGGTTGGACAAAAGAAGACATGCTAGCTGCTATTGATGATATAGAGTTCAATGGATATTCCATTCGTGCTGCTGCTAAAAAACATGGAGTTGCTACCTCTTCAGTACATTATTGGATAAATGGGCTCACACATACAAAGCGCAGAGGGCCTGTTACAGTTATGAGTGAAGAGGAGGAGGCCGAGGTGGTTCAGTGGTGTAAGGAGATGGCTGAAATGGGACATGGGCTAGAGCTGATACAACTAAAATCCACAGTAGCTCAAATCTGTCAAGGGAGGCCAAACCCCTTCAAAGATGGGTTTCCTGGTAAGTCATGGTGGTTTGGGTTTGAAAAAAGGCATCCAGACCTTGTGTTGCGTACAACTGAGGGCCTAGATAGAGACAGGGCTCTAAATCTACAGCCTGCAATTCTGACTAAGTTCTATGCCACCCTTTCTAGTGCATATGAGAACCATGGGTATGCTCCAGACCATATATGGAACTGTGATGAAACAGGTTTACAGGAAGGAAGGAACTGTGGCATGCGTGTAATTTCCAAGAGAGGGAGTCGTAATGTGCCAAAGATTTTGCCTAGGAGCAGGGAGTGGATCACTATTCTATGTTGTGTCAATGCAATTGGTGCTTCAATCCCTGGATTTTATTTATTTAAAGGTAAAACTCAACTCAAAAACTATATACAGAATTGTGAACCAGGTGCATGCATGGCTGCACATCCCCATGCTTGGATGACCAAAGAACTCTTTTTGAATTGGCTTACTCACTTTGCTGCATCTATACCAGGCGGTGTCTCACCTGTAAATAGACACCTGCTGGTTTTATCATGGAAGCCACATTGCTGTGCAAACAATCAAGGAGGCTAACAATTTGGGCATCGACCTGTTGACACTGCCTGCTCATACCACTCACAGATTGCAACCCCTAGATGTTAGTGTGTTCGGGCCTTTCAAGAACTATTTCAGGGGTGAGAGAGCTTCGTGGATGGCACAGAATCCAGGGGTGGAGGTAAAAAGGTTTGAGCTAGCCGAGCTTGCAAGTAAAGCCTTTAAAAGGGCTCTCACACCTACAAATATCAAGGTTGGGTTTAGGAGGACTGGAATATGGCCACTGAATTATGAGGCTGTCATGCATGATACTAGTTGTAGCCTGGGATTTGATTTGAATGGTCAGGAAGAAGGGGATGTCCAAGCACATGTTGCTGGCCAAGAAGATGTGGAGGTAGAGGAAGACGTTGTTGCTGCTGATCAGATGATATCCCTCTCTCAAAGAGAACCATACTGTGGTGATGAAGAAGAATAGGTAAGTGAAACACAATATAACAATGATGCAATTGACAGTAACATGGAGGTACATACACCAACTGAGATAGCTGCAACTCCTGCTTCTAATCTTCTTAATGTCTCTATGCAAGAAACAGTTGCAACTTCTGCTTCTGTTCATGTCAATGAAAATGTTGACCATGCACCAGGAAGCAGCAATGGAGAATTGACTTTGCCAAGCCAGGTTACCCCACCATCATGGCTGGTAGAAGCCATGATGAATTTGGACAAAAATATTGTCTCAAGGACAAATGAAGAAAGCATGAACATGCCTTCACATCCCAGAGAATTGGAAGAAGAAATTGTTCATTATTTTGTGGACAATGGAAACCTGGAAGAAGATAGTGTCCACAACGAGGTTCCAGCTGAAGAGGACAATATGGTTCAGATAGAGCAGGAGAACATTGACCCAAATATTGAAAGGCAAGTGTTAAGCAAGGAGCAGCAAGTGTCAAAGAAGGGCCAGTTGCTTGGTCGGTTTCTAAAGCTACCGGTAGAGAGAGTGTCAGCGAAAAGAAGGCAATTTACAGCAGACAATCTTCGTCTATGCCGAAGTTCACAGTTACTCACCTCAGAGGACTATATAAAACTATTGGTTGAGTCTGAGCATAGGAAACTTGAACTCCAGGATTTAAAGCAGAAAAAGAGGGACTTAGCTAAAGAAAAGAAGGCTGCAAGGATTGCTGCAACAGAAATTCGAGCACAGGAGAGGCTTGAAAGAGAGAAAGAAAGACAAGAAAAGGCTCATCAAAAACAAATGGCAAGGCATGAAAAGGAATTGAGAAAGGCTCAACAATTGCTTCAAAAAGAACAAGGGGTGGCAAAAAGTTCTGCCATTGATGCAAACATAGTGGAGGGGAGTAGGATGATGCCAAGCACATTGGAACATCTTGCAGATAATACTCCATGTTTCTAATACCTCCTAAACATCCAAGTCCCCCGCTATCAACAAGTGCGCATGCCCACTTTATTCCCTCCTACCAGTGCAGGTGTCAGACATATGTATGATTATCGGGGGGCTCAACCCAATGCAGGGGTTAGTAGCACAAGTGTGCACTGTGGCTACTCAATTCCTCCATGGCTACAAGAAGCAAATTGGATATCATATGGAGAAAACCAGCCACAACCTAATCAACCCTTGTTAGGTATGCCAACCAACCTGGCTCAAGCAAGAAACTCAACAATATTGGGAAGTGAAGATCTTGGACGACATCAAGCATAGGAGTGTCATATAGGGATGCCAAAGTTTTTGTTGTGACCACATTGCATTGTGGATTTTGTAATCACTGGGTCTAACTACTGCAACATGGCCATTTTGTATACAATCCTATACATTTTTGGGTACAATCCTAGGTCATATCGTTCCCTGATGTTTGCGGCATTGTAATCAGGGGTTTATCATAAGGTTTAATATACAATTTCATCATTTCAACAGCAAGCTGTAATGTACTCCGATTAAACATTTCATTAACATTTTTTAGGGATTATGAATTTAGTTTGTTGTTGGTTTATGTTGCAATCATAGTTTGGGCTGAATTATTGAAGGTTCTAGGGTTTATGCTGCAGTAGGGTATATGGCTTATGTTGCAGTAGTATGGGCTGAATTATTGAAGATTCTAGGGTTTATGCTGTAGCAGGGTCCATGTCTTATGTTGCAGTAGTATGGGATTACAACCATATGCCCAACCATTGCAATCATAGTTTGCTGTTGGTTTATGTTGCAATCATAGTTTGACCTGAATTATCTATCTTCTATGGTTTATGTTGCAACCGGGTTTGTAATTTTTTTAGGGTTTATGAATTTAGTTTGTTTGTTAATGTTGCAATCATAGTTTCGGCCGAATTCTTGAAGGATCTATGGTTAATGTTGCAGCAGTGTTTATAATTTTATTGGGGTTTATGAATTTATGAATTCTATGAATTATTGAAGGCTCTATGGTTAATGTTGTTGCAGCAGTGTTTATGAATTCTAGGGTTTATGCTACAGCAGGGTCCATGGTTTATGTTGCAGTCGTTTTGGCTGAATTACAACCACATGGGATTACAACCATATGCCCAAAATTCAAAGGGAGATAGAAGAATCCCAAGACCACTATAATAGCTTCGTCCTAGATGATATTGTGGGCTATGGTTTATGTTGCAGCAGGGTCTAAGGTTGATTGAAGTTTCATAGTTTGGGATGAATTATAGAAGGTTCTATGGTTTATGGTGCAGTTGGTTCTATGGTTTACAACTCTTGACCCCTATATTCCTTAAACTAGCAGTTAGGAATGGGGTTGAACCATTGCATGGGTGTGATACCCATCCATTCGATGCTAACTGTACTGCAACATGGTCCATATTTCTCTCCTATTATTAATAATGCTTCTATAAGGAATGTTCCATGGAGGGCTCTCATGCATGACTTATTACACCTTAATACAGTATCATACTAATCAACATAACAGGCCTAAATTAGATCCAGTGTATGTACATTCCTATAAACAAATTCAATATCCTTTTGAAGGCTAGAACAACAGACAACAATAATCAAGCCAACAAACTGTTTAATAAAACTATGTCTATATAAATGCCCATAATGCAACAACTAATTTACCTTCTTCTATTTTTCCCATAATGCAACAACTAATTTAACTTCTTCTATTTTTCCCATAATTAAAGTTAATAGGTAAAAGTAAAAACTGCATCATACAACAGCAGATAAGATGCAACATATCACTTCATGTTAATAGGTAAAAGTAAAAACTGCATCATACACTTGTAATTTAACAATAGCATGCAACTTGTAAACTGCATCAACAATAGCAGATCATAAGATGGAGTAGATCGCTTGTAAAATGCATTAACAATAGCCAATTTGGCAAACTTGCTGATATCAACAACTGAATTATGGGTATTCTTCCAATAAGATGAGACAATGGAAAAGTCATTGTTGTCAACTGCCATCCATCCCCTGTATGATGCAGTTTTTCTTTTTAACTATTACCATTCTACTGCGACAAAAACCAACAACATAAACCAACAACAAACTAAATTCATAAACCAGATAAAATCTAGGGACACTGCTGCAACACAAACCAACAACAAACTAAAATCATAAACCATAGAACCTTCAATAATTCAGCCCAAACTATGATTGCAACATAAACCAACAACAAACGAAATTCATAAACCCCAATAAAATTATAAACATTGCTGCAACATTAACCATAGAGCCTTCAATAATTCGGCCGAAACTATGATTGCAACATTAACAAACAACAAACTAAATTCATAAACCCTAAAAAAATTACAAACTCGGCTGCAACATAAACCATAGAAGATAGATAATTCAGGCCAAACTATGATTGCAACATAAACTAGCAACAAACTAAAATCATAAACCCCCAAAAAATTACAAACCCTGCTACAACATAAGGCAGCATAAACCATAGAACCTTCAATATTTCAGCCCAAACTATGATTGCAACATAAACCAACAACAAACGAAATTCATAAACCCCAATAAAATTATAAACACTGCTGCAACATTAACCATAGAGCCTTCAATAATTCGGCCGAAACTATGATTACAACATTAACAAACAACAAACTAAATTCATAAACCCTAAAAAAATTAAAAACCCGGCTGCAACATAAACCATAGAACCCTCAATAATTCAACCCAGACTATGATTGCAACATAACAAACAACAAAGTAAATTCATAAACCCTAAAAAATTTACAAACCCTGCTGCAACATAAAGCATAGAACCTTCAATAATTCAGGCCAAACGATTATTGCAACATAAACCATTCAACAGACCAAATTCATAAACCCTAACAAATTTATAAACCCTGCTACAACCTAAACCATAAAAAAATTTAAATGCAGCTGCAACACAACCTTAATTCATACACCCTAAAAAAAATTTAAACGCAGCTTCAACATTAACCACAGAACCTTAATTATGATTGCAACGTAAACCATAGAACCTTCAATAATTCAGCCGAAACAAATTCACTTCAAACCTAATAAATGAATAAACACTAAAACATTCATAAACCCTACTGCATCATAAACCATTCATAAACAAATTAATATGAGCACAATAAACCATTCATAAACCCTACTGCATTATAAACCATTCCTAAACCCTGCTGCAGCATAAACAAATTAAACCCCTAATGCCACATAAAAACCCTAATGCGAAATGCATTTCACCATTGCCACAAATGCAACGTAAACCCACCATAAACAATTCAAAGTGCGAGCAGGAGGGCACCAACGCCACCGCCGGGAGTAGGAAGGGACCAAACCAATTCACCAACAGAAATGCACAAATTCACAACCCAGAAATTCACAAATTCACAACCCAGAAATGCAGAATTTAACCTTTAAAAGCAGCAGAAATGGTCCACGAAATCCCCAGAAGGTTGAGAGTGTTGAAAAACACTGATGCAAGGAATGGCTGGTAGGAAACCTACCAGCACCACCGAAGAAGTGTGAGCAGGAACAACCATCGCCACCGCCGTGAGCAAGAAGGGACCAGCCACCGCCGTGAGGAGGTCGGGACCAGCGCCACCGAAGAAGCACGAGCAGTTCGGGACCAGCGCCACCGAACGAAGGCAACGAACGCCTGATGGAAGCCACCATTTCCACCAGCGAAACCAGCCGAGCAGCAACCCAAGAACACCACCACCGAACCGATGAAAACCTCCAACAGGGTCCGCCGCAGACGACTTCGAGGGCCTATGGTGCGTTATGGGCATGGAGCGAGTGTCAACGTCGGGAGAACTAGCGGACAGAACATACTGCAGTGGCGAACGCCATCCGTCGGGGGGTAAGGCACCAAGCATCCGCCACATCATAGTATCACAGCAGGATACCGGCAGAACCAGAGCGGGGGTGGTGCAGAACCAGAGCGGGGGTGGTGCAGAACCAGAGCGGGAGTGAACAGGAAATGGGGTGGCAGAGCGTTCACAGACAGGGCCCGAGCAACAATACACGGGAGGAAGGAGAGGTCATGGGAAAAGTGCCGAAAAGGCGTGAAAAAGCGTGCTATAAAGGCCGCTTTATGGTGCCCACCCACCACGACAGGTGGCGGTGCCATCTGGGCCCAGGCTGCATACGTGTCGATTCGACAGCGTGGCATGGGGGAGGGAGCCACGTGGGGTGTCCAACAACTGGCATCCCTCCCTTATACCATTTTATCTTATACAATTTAAATATCATGTGCGTCCTACAAGAGTTTGCAAACCAAAAGCTTTGTTTCATAAAAATAATGTCAAATCAACGGCGAGCTCCATTTTCTAAACTTTTATACCAATCCATCCTCCTGTAAATATAAGCCTCACGTGTCAAGGGATAATTTGCAAGTCAAAAGAATTGGGGTTTGATTTTTTTGACAAAGAATGCTATAATACATATCCCAAAGGTGAAGATATGAGTCACTCTAACTTATATCACTAACCATTGAAACTTGGTGCGAAAATCTAGAAATCTAAGTGAAAATTTGAAAATATAGAAGGCATTTTAAAGGGCCAGTAAATCTATCCCGAATGCTAGGAGAAGACTGGACATGGATTTGTGTACCACGGTTTTCATGCATTAATGCAAAGCAATAAAGGTTTGCAAGAGGTTACAGATTTGTATATTTTAAGGTTGGTTAACTTTTTTTTTCTTTGTATTTTCACAGGGATGAACACAATTTTTTTCTCGATATTTTTATTTTTAAATATTCAAAAAACGAATTTGTAGAAGAGAGGTATATATAGTCAAGGTAGTAACTAGTTAAAAGAGGAAAATTAATATAGCCAAGATTAAAACGAATCGTTATGAGCTTCATAGCGAAACAGGGCATAGGGCATTGGTCTATTCCCAAAGTTGGTCTCAGTAGACATTAATCATCATTATCATCATCATATGGGTGAGTGCAAGTTAATGATGGTCTCTTTTTACAAGTTAGATGCAATAGAATTGAAAAACAAACATCCTTCATATTACATAGATATTTTTACATACCTACCCAATGAATCTTGCTTCTAGTAATTTTTTTATTATGAAAGATAGGAAATTGAATCACTTTTCATAATATATAAGTTTTATTTATTGAAAATGTTCACAATTAACTCAATTTTGATTTTTTTCTAACATTAACATATAATTTTTTCATGAAATGGTTGAGAAAAAAAAACTACAACATAAATATGATCAATTTTCTAAAAATACACTTGAATATATATACTTGTGATTCAAAGTTGATTATATATATATATACACAATAAAATCCCATAATGGCTAGGTCAAATTCCACCATTTTTACTTTACATCCCATAAGAATGCAATCTTTACTTTTAATAGCAATGATTTTAAAGTTGGTTTTAAATTTTATTGCACCGAGTGAAACGAGGATAACGTTAGTAACAAAATAATTAAAAAAATTCATGTCGGCTCGTAAAATAAAAAATTATGGAAAATATTTAAAAAAAAAAAATCCATGTTGGTTCATAAAATAAAATATTATGAAAAGTAATTAAAAAATAGATGTTCGTTTATAAAATAAAAACTTACAACTTAAACCCGGATCTATCAATCAAGAAAGATCAAATTTATTGAGTTTAAATTTAAAAAAATAAATACACCTCAAGAAATTGGATCCCTTTCAATGCTTGATAGATAAGAGTTTAAGATGAATCTATGCTGGTTTTGAATTAACATTATATTTTTGTTAAAGTGACTAGGTCAAATCCCATCGTTTTTACTTTCCATCCCATAAAAATGTAATCTTTACTTTTAATGGCAATGATTTTCCATCCCATAAGAATGTAATCTTTACTTTTAATGGCAATGATTTTAAAACTGGTTTTAAATTTTATTTAGAATTAACATTATATTTTTTTTGGTCATATTTTTAAAAAAATAACCAGTATAAAAACCCCTATTTTCATGCATTTATTTTCGATTAAAAAATGCATTGGGGTTTCTAAAATGATTTATGGACTTATACACTATTTTTCTCTTAGCTCAGTTAATACAAAAATATTTATCAAGAAACATATAAATAAAGATTATTATTCAAACTTAAAATAAATCAATATGAAGAAGAATTATGAGGAAATTGAATTTTCCAACACACATATTTAGTTCTTAATGGTCACCAGCTAGCCAAACTCGGCATTGAGAATAACGTGGATGTTTATATCATCATAAATATGCTAACATACAGTATTAAATCTCTCGTGACTAGCAGGGATCAAAATTGAAGGGTGGGTTCCCATTTCACTTTGAAGGGCTATGAGATATTGAACCCTTCAATGTTGCCATGTAAAAATAAGTCATTTTTTTTATTTGAAAATGTACTAGTACATCAAAATTTCATTGTTTACTTACGTAGTAAAGTTGAGAGGCTTTATTTTGCAGTGGATATGGCAGCAGTGAACGTTATATATGTCATATAACACAACCATATTTCGCCCCGATCTAGCGGCTCGGTCTCTAGGCCACTATGCCACCTTTGCCATCTTAGCAATTTCCGAAATTGATCTTGCCTCTTAAAATTTTAACCAGTATAATAATACAGTTAACTTGCTAACACCATTCCAATCCAACTTTCATCCTTACAGCCAAAATTAATACTATTTTACTCTTTCATGATCTGATTGAACATGATGAATTTATTAGTGAAACATAACTTAGGAGACACATAGAAAATCCACTTTCTAGATGTTCAGTCTGAATTGCCATAACTAATTTTATAGATCGCACATGAGGAATTTATTAGTGAAACATAACTTAAGAGACACATATAAAATCCACTTTCTAGATGTTCAATGTGAATTGCCATAACTAATTTTATAGATCTTTTTCTGCATCAGTGCAACTACAGTTAGCTTGCTAGCCCAATTACAATCCAACTTTTAACCAGTATATAATAATATTTAATACCTCTTAAAATGGGTTCCTAGGCTGCTTCGAATAGTACAAGCTCGATGAAGAATTGGGTTCTTCAACTCTTCTAAAAGCAACGTGATGCTTATTCTTGGAAAAGTTCAATCTTTGTAAATCACTAATGTTCTTCAAACTAATATAAATACTAGCCTACATAAAATTTAGCCTACTTAACAATGGAAAAAATGATAATGTAAGCAAAAAAAGGAAGAAATTGTTTCAAAAGCCAAAAACATTGGACGTTGAGTCTGGTCTGTATCTGTTGCTAAATTAGTGAACAATAGAGATGTATGCAGAAAGGCAGTAAAAAAGGTGAGGGGAAATAATCTGAATGGTAACTTTTTTTACTTTGTTGAATTGAGGACCATAATTCACTTTCATGCACCTCTATCAAACAACTGCATTTCCTATGCCATTTATAATCCTCCTTCACGCAAGTCTATTAGAGAGAACAGTTCAACAAAGAAGTTGGATTGGATTGCAAAACTAATAACAAGTTTCTTTGTCACTCTAATTGTGTACCCTACGACAGAATTGAATGCCAATGACAACAATATATGTTTTAAGTTTTCATTCAACACTATGAATGCCACACATACTTGGGATAGAATAAGTTTAAGCGCTCCTTACATGTTACATGCTATGTTATGGTTTGAGCAAAGAGAACTATCCGACTCCAGGCAACTTTTTTTCTCAATAGTTGATTAAGGACCCTTGATGCCTCTTCTCTATAGCCCCCCCCCCTAGATCTCGTTATACATACTAACTCTATGGTATGATGGAGTAGAGGATGGGTTGTGAAGCATAAGTAAAATGTAGGTAGACCAAGTAGAGAGGAGATGCATAGATGGTTGAATTTCTTGTTATATGGTTGAAGTTCTTGTTCTATTCCAGACCAGCCGATAAGGGCAACAAAATCAAAAGGTAAAGCAGCACTATTGTTCTAAAAATCAAGATTACAAAAACGTTTTTGTCCTAGTTCGTACATTCGAACGCAGGAGTGGGTATTGGGATTCTAAGAAAATTGCCAGAGTTTAGCATTGTCCTTCACCACATGTTGTTGCATATTCTCATTGATATTGAAATTCGATAGCAAGTTGGGATTGTAAGTGTAGTAGCATCGATGGTCTTCATATTAATAAATACCAAGAATCTTAAACCGTGTGCTAGAGGAAGGTGTCGATTCAGCGACTGAGCAATTGGGGAAAATAGCTCATGCAATACAATTTTAGATACAAAGTATGGATTCTTGATCTGACTCATTAACTAGATGTGTGGAGGTTGGAAGAGTGGGAACTTCCCCAAAGAAGCAATTGTTGTTGTTGCCACAGTTGGGAATTGATAAATGTCATTCTAAATAGCCTCTGACGGAGATTTGTGACAAACACACTCTCAAGTCCAGGCTTCAAATTTGAAGCCTTCAAGGCCCATTTGAAGTAACAAAATTTGAGTCAAATAATAATATTGTGTTTGAACTTTGAAGTTACAGAATTTTAATCAAACAACAAAATTTTTAAATACCCTACCCTCCCAAAAGATACTCTTCTTCCCTTGGGACCCCCGAGCCGCAATGGGGATGAAAGTAAGAAATATCTAGCGTAGTCAAGGTACATATATTGCTACTAAGAAGCTCCCAACCTTGTTCATACAATGACGAACCAAACTCTCAACATTCACTATGTAAATCTAGCATAATCTATGCCATCCAACAATACGGTAAAAAGAGATGAGAGCCTCATGCTCTCACCTTCTCTTTATAGCCTTCCAAACTTCCCATGTATCTCAGCCATGCATAATTCTGAATTATTTTTAATTACTTTTTATTTTATTATTCACCCACAAGTATCACTTCCCCTCATTCATATTTTTCTAATTTTTAATTTGAGATTTACTCTCACCTAATCTCCAAGATTTTTCCTGAGATGATTCCCTCAATTTATCCTAATTGTGTGTGTGCATGTGTTTACTAATACTTGAATTAATATATTTTCTCTCTTTTCTTTATTCACAAATTCATATCTATTTTCTTTTAATCAATTATGATATTTTGATTGGCACATAATTTAATTAAAATCTTTTTCTATTTCTTTTAAAACACACTTTCTTACTTCCCTTTAGTGTTTTATTTTTAATGTCGTGTTCTCGTTGCGGTGTACATATTAAGGGTGCCATGTTCCGTGCATGCTCTTCAAATATCCCTTCGGTGGTGGCAATTGGTATGATGACTGTGACGTCGTTAACTTAGTCGGGTCGACCCCGTTGAGAGAATAATGGTTCCTGGAGAATAAGGTTGATTCCTTATTTCCCCTAGTCTAATCCTCGTGAGTGACCAATTCTGTGGCCTACCCTCACGACGACATGTATCTAACAAGAAAAATCCCCGCTCTCTTTTTCCCAACTCGTTGCATGGAGTAATTTCTAGTCTGACTTCCTTTCTTCCCATTCAACCCCAGTACCTAATGTGGACCGATTTACAATCATGATCCAGTATCTACACGTTAAACACTACGTGCATCAAATATTTCAAAGCAAAATCATAACTATAAATTTACATCAGGTTAACATCACTTGTTGTGGATACCCGACTCAATCCAAAGTCTATGTGGTATCGACGCAACCTTGCGTTGCATTTACTTGTCTTTCTCTGTCACACTTAACAAGTCATCAAAATTACATGATATACATAACATAATTTTATTCTTTTAGTCATCGTATCATAAGTTCATGGAAACATTAATCATCATCATATCACCATTTCATAATTAAACATTCAACTTATTCATCAAAGTACTAGTTCCCACACATAGTCGGGTCATTCGAAACTAAATTCCATCAAAAATAAAACACCATAATAATCTAAGTTTGAATGCATACACAACCGGGTCATTCAAAACCTAATGCCCATAAATAATATTGTTGTGATAAATTCTATGTAAAAGAGGGGCACTACAAGAAGAGCGTAAAACCTTGATGGAAAAGTTACAGAGGGATGAATCAGTTAAATAAAAAAGAAATCAATATGAATTTTTTTCTTGAATTTTTAGTAATACTGTAGTTAAGAATATTTGGTAATATATTTCAAACATTCTAATTCACATATGTTGAATGTTATGCAAGGAATGACATCAACATAAGAGATTATCAACATAAGAAAAAACAAAAATGGAAGATGTAAATGGTGATGAATTCGTGCTTAGCTCATTTGGAACGGTGCTAGATGTTAATGGAAGGGTTTATTTTATAAAAAAACTATGAGGAATATAGTGGAAATAACATATATACGTACTTTCCACTTACAATACAAAAATCAATCCAATGAGTCCAAGAATCAGGTTATATCTAAACTACATGATTCGTTTTTAGAGAAATGGTCATTGAGATTTGTCGGACTTGAAATAGAAGAAACATACAACAATAAAAATTAATCCTTAAAAAATTAATATTCCTAAACATGTTTTTATAAAATATTTATGTACTACTACAAAGCATTCATTTATTAATATTAATTTTGTGATGTTTATTTTTCATATCAACATAAAAATAGTTTAAAGTCATTTTACATTTTCAGGAAGATTATGAAAATCCCAAAGGATGAACAAGCTGATATTTGAAATATGCCAGTAGGGATGTCCAAAAAGTGTACAAGGAAATGGTCAAGGAAATTGACATAATTGCATTGCAGAAGGAGCCATCTCAACAACAACGTGTTTCAAATGTATGAAATCATTGAATTTTTCTATTATGTACATCTAATTAATTAATTTATCATTAAATATTGATTGTCAATTCTTTTATTGTAGAAAAGAAAAGAAAATGGAACCCATTCAGCACATAAGACAAGACGACAAAGAAAAAGAGGGTTGATAGCAAAGTTTGTGAGTAGTTGTGATTTCCTTATAATAGCTTAAGATTTCATATTGGTTGTGATCTTTATATATATATATATATATATATATATATATATTACACTGGCCATCCTTGGATGTCTTCAAATAGGTGTTAACATAAAAATAAGATCCATCAGAAGAATTAATTGACTATATATATATATATATATATATATATATATATATATATATATATATTACATCGGCCATCCTTGGATGTCTTCAAATAGGTGTTAACATAAAAATAAGATCCATCAAAAGAATTAATTGACATTGGGTTAAGTAAAGGTTGTGAGTATATGTTGGTGAATCAAAAACTAATTGTGAAATTTGTAAGTATATATGTTGTTTTTCTTCCCTCATTTTATAATTAATAGAACAACAAAAATCATTTATATTAACTCTATGATTTGTTACATGATATAAAACTTGCAAGAAACAATGTATGGAGCGCAACCAACATAATATTTGTTGAAACAAGGCACGAGATGTGGTTTTGAAGGAATGTGTATCATTTAGGACTCAATTATTTCTATGGTACATTGCTTTTCAATTTACATTCATCTGTATTATCTATTTTAATTTTCATTATTCTTAGCAATGTAGATACACTCATTACACTTTATTTTTATGTTTGTAGATGGAAGCTGAAGAAGAGGAAGACAATCAATGAAGTCAAAAAAATATTCTACCAAATAACACAAGTCATACAAGTAGCTCGAGCACTGACAATTGCTCTAGTGAAGAATGATGATCCATATATTTTGGATGTTAATGGAAGCTGTTGTATATTTTGAAATAATTGTCAGTGAAAATCAGACATTTTGTATAATGTACTAGACATAGTGTCCCAATTGAAAGACAATGGGTAACAGTGTAACAATTACGTGCATGCTGACATTTTGATTATTGTGGACTTTATGTTGTCTCATTTTGTATGGCAAAGAGCCTCTTATTGATATATAAGAAAATGAAGTTTTTTATTCTATTACATTCTCTAGTGTTGTGAAATGTCACATCGCTAATTAAATATATGGATAATTAAATATTACAATAGATGTAACAATTTTTGACATAAAAAATTTATTCCAACATCATATCCAAACACAATAATAAAAATTCAAATGAATACTACTATAAAAAATATTTCAATTTTTTATGAATAATGACATTAAATAATATATATATATATATATATATATATAGTGCGATGTTAGCAGTCACTATTCACCAAACATAAAATAATCACCGATGCATATAATCTTATTAATCGCACCGGTGCTTTTCAGACAATGTAGCACTGATGTGTTTGAGAGAGTGTCGCACCGGTGCACATATAAGAACATAGTCTTGGTGCAGTAGGCTACTCGTTGCATGCCTCAGGTATTTTTCTATTATCACACCCCGGTGCACTACGATATATTAATGACACTTTTAATTTTAAAAATATAGCGAAAATCATCATCCCAATCAACTTTACCAATGCATTTTCTTTCAGTTATTACACCAGTGCATTTTAATAGTTCATAAGCACTGGGGATTTTTAATAGTTCGTAGGGACCGATGTGACATTTAATGTAAATCATGGTGCTTATATTTCTATAAGGTACCAGTGCATTTTAATAGTTCATAAGCACCAATGCTACAATTAATGTAAAGCATCTATGCATATATTGTTATAAAGCACCAATGCATTTTAGTAGTTCATAAGCACCGGTGCTACATTTAGTATAAAGAACCAGTGCATATAATATTGTTATAAAGAACCGATTCCGGTTAAAATTTTGGTGCACACCGGTGCTATATGTATTTTCAAGAACCGATGCACAAATTTGTATGTGCACTGGTGCATGTATTGGTTTAAAAAGCACCTGTGCATTTTACCTGTGTTAACACCGGTGCATTTTCTTCAATAAAGCGCACCAAAAATAAAACCTTCGCAAAATCCTCTGGCTGCCAAGTTTTCTTAGTTATAATACATTTCTATTAAAAGCCTCCGCTAAAACATCTAGTACTAGTTGTGAAGGTTGTAGAGGAGGTTTTTTTGAGAATTTTGACCAATATTGTAACACTAAAAACCACCGCTATAAACACCATTACAAGGCATTTTCCTTGTAGTGTATGTGGACGGAAATGTGGATACATGCATGGGGAATGCGTGGAGGTTCAACAAGGGCCTAATCAATTCAAACAAGAACAAATTTGCACTTATACAGAGCATGCACATTTCTAAAATTTTCAACAATCATGTGTTCCTATTGCAACCATTTTAGGAAGAAACTTCTTGCACCTACCTTGGAGAATCAATAAGCCATTTATTTACATACATTGTCCATGCGAAAAAGAGGCATGGGATGAAGCAATAAAATTTATACTTTTGGAATCAAAATTCACGACCTTAGAATTGAAATTGACACTTTTGAAATCAAAATTTACACTTTAGGAATCAAAATATAGATTTTTGGAATCGAAATTCACAATTTCATTATCAAAATTGACACTTTGGAAATGAAATTCACACTTTTGGAATCAAAATTCACACTTTCTGGGTTCAAAATTATTTAAAATTCACACTTTTGAAAACCAATATTGTCACTTTCAAAATTCCATTTTGCATTTTAGAAAGGTTGATATTGACACGTTAAGTATCAAGATTCACAATTTTCTAGTCTACAGTTTTACTTATTATTTCAAATTTAATGAAATTGGGGTTACTCTTTGCCATCACTACATATGACCTTTTGCTACCCTTTGAAGCTACCACTGGATTGATATTGTCCTCATAAGTAGCACCACCACGTCAAACCTATTATTGTACTTGCAGCATGGTAGAAATCTACCTTTATGGGATTTATTAGTTTATCACCCTCATGTGTTCTTGCTCCCATGTAATCCTTCTGCATTAATATTGGAAGCTCATACAGCCCATATATACCATCGTGAATGTCATTCGATTTTTCTTTGTTCATTTGCTAACCCATACCCTTGAGTTGTGTTGTTGGTTCTTTATTCTTTCCTCCCTCACCTCTATGTCATTAAACTCTCCATTCATGTGTTCTTAGCTTCCCAATGTTTAAGAATGGTGTATGCAAATATTACCGTAAGGTAATGTGAAACTCATCCAAAGATGGTGATTTTAATGAAGAAAATAGTCATTTTATGAATGAAGTAATCTTAAATGTAGATTATTGTTTTGAATGAGATTTTATTTTGTGTATTGAGAAAATATGAATTATTTAATTATGTGGTTAATGTTACCCTATTAGAAGGATTTGCATAATTTCCCCTTGAGCTTTATAAAGATTGGTACTTATTGTCAATATTAAAAAGGATTTAATTCAAGCTTATTTGGTTCTTTATCAAAAATGTGGAAAAAGTAAACTTGTTATAGTTCTTAAAGGATTATTGGTTTACTATATAATGTTGGTCGTAAATTGATGAAATCAATGCATGTTCATGTAGAACTATATAGAACATATACCGAGCTATATGGAACATATACCACTTTCATTTATTAGTGCATTAAAGTTGATGATGGTTACATTGTGGTCAAAGATCAAGTATTTAGCAAACAATTAACCAAGTAGTTTGCAAAGGTTATAAGGGAAAGAGTCTCAAAAAATTTCCATGATAAGGTTATTGGAACTGAACTACATGTTTTCTGATATGAAACGCCCTGGTAGCATATTAGCTTGCACTTCCCCCTTCTACAAAAGTTCATAATTTTTTCCATGTTTCATTATTAAAAAGATATGTACATGATGCTACTCATATCATTGATTGGGGTGTGATTCAGGTAGAACCCGAGGGCGAGTCCCAGACAGATCCTTTGTGTATCCTAGACTGGAAGGAATTATGCTACCGAATCAAGTCATCGCTCAAATAAAAGTGTAATGGAAGCACTTCATCCCTGACGAGGCGACATGGGAAATGGAGGATAGAATGCAAGAAGCATATCCTTCCATGTTCCAGAATGAGCAAGAAGACTCTAAATAAAAGAACAACGAGGACGGTGTTAAAAACAAGGGGGGAAGAAATGTAATACCCCCAAAACATTTTTATTTATTTTTGATTAAGTATTATTTAAAAACAATTATTATTTGTAAAAAGAGTTGAAAAGCTGAAATACTCACATGTGATGTGAGTGGATACTTTGCACAACAATTATTATTTTTATTATTAATAAAAGGGAAAAGACACTTGGAGCAATCAATTGAAAGAGGGGACACCACCATGAGACAAAGAACAAGTGTATAGCAAGCAAGAGATTTTATGTCAATCAAATCCAATCTAAAATCTGAACCACCAGACAAGATCCAAAATTATAAGGATCAAGACATTGATTGAGATGGCACAAGACCTGGGAAAAAGATATAAATTGGTGCACTGAGATAGCACAAGACTTTGTGTTGTGCATGGAGAAATTGTTGCTATGAGGGTAAGTTGTTGAGTATTTCTCCTTTTGATTGTAATTCCATCAATAGATCTGCTACAGACTCTTGGAGAGAGAGTGTTGCGTTCATATTTGCTTGCTAGTTTAGTTGTTCATGGTGGTGATCCAACTCGGGGGTGGAGTTGGGCGAGCTGATTTGCTGTCCTCTCCTATGGATGGGAGGAACTAAATCTACAAGTGCATTTCCCCATTGTTTTCAAATAAATACATTATTTTTTTTTAAACAGGAACGAGTAATGAGCTTTTATACAAAACGAAACAAGAGTTTACAAAATTCTTGGGAAGACTGATCCAGAGTTGTATGGATTTTCAGATCTTCTTTTACATCATTTACCGAACTGTACCGAACATGAAAAGAGATAAAAAAGAGACAACTATAGATCCTAACAAACTGTCATAAGATCAGAGTACAGAAACAAAACATATGCTGAATAAGGAAGGCCTAAAACTAGGGATTCCAAACTGTTTTTCCTACTAACCTAACCAGAAGGACTATTATGTCATAATTCTGAGACATTGGTAAAAAAGGAGAGCCAAGAGTAATATTAGAAGACCCGATTGAACTGGTTACTGTTGGGAGAAGTCCATCCCAGCTCCTTCCATCCTCCCTTTATTTTTTCCATTGGATTCCGTGTTGCTATTCTTGATGTTTGAATTCAAGCTATCGATTTTGGCTTCGATTCTCTTAGTTGTTCCGAGAAATGCCGAGATACTACTGTCCATGTTTGAAGAGGAAGCCGCCTGCTCTACAATCTTCTTTCCATTAGCACGGGCCTCCGAAACTGTGACTTGAACCAGGGTGTAGAGATGGGAGAGGGATCGTTTTAGCTCAGATTTTTCCCCTATGAGATTACGAAGCTAAATTTTCATTTATTTGAGATAAGTTTAGAATTCATTAGTTACACAAGTGAACCCCAGCTCTGTAGCCGGGCCATTCTTTCCATATTTTTCAGCAGGGAGGTTCCAATGCTTACCCATCCCCAACACCGCAGCCTTACCGTGTTCGTGGAGTGCTTGCTGAACCTTGATAGTGCCTTCAAGTTCCGTCCGCTGTCCTGATTTCTTCACAAAGGGAAGCTTCAGGTATCCTGTCCCCCAGCTCCATCAGAGATGTGCTTCTTGCACCGAAGGCATTTCAATGATTTGACAGAGGGTTCACCCATCATTCCAGCAGAATCATCCATAATAACTTGGCAGCGAAATGTTGGTTGTGGAGCCTGATCTCCAGATTCAGAGATATTATTATTCAGCCGTGTTTGTACCCCAGCTTTATATGATATGTAAAAAGGACTGTACACTCACCCCAACGAGGGGGTGGGGGGGGGGCGAAAGACATTGTAATACAACTAGGGTTGATGTATTAGGTTTTATGCATTGTAAAGATCTCTGAGATCAGAAGAGAGACTGTGAGAGAGTGTGAAGAGGAAGTGCAGCGGCTGTGCTGCAGGTTGTATCCCTTCACTTTGCTGGACGGAATAATAATAAGGACTGGCAACTTCAGTGTGGACGTAGCCCAAGTTGGGTGAACCACGATATATCTGTGTCTCTCTTGTAATATGTATGTGTGATTATATTTTCATTTCTGTTTATTGTTATTGCTCTGCGATCCTATTTTTCTAACAATTGGTATCAGAGCCAAAGGTCTATTTGACAGATAAACCCGCAAGAAGCTAGGGTTTCTGGTTTGAGTGGGAGCAATGGCAGAAGAAGGAACGTTTAAGGTCTAGAATTTTAACGGCCAAAACTTCTAGTTATGGAAGATGCAAATGGAGGACTATCTGTACCAGAAGGATCTATTCCTGTCGTTGGGAGGAAGAGAAAAGCAGCCGACAGCCATGAAGGACGAAGAATGGGAGGTTCTTGACAGAAAGGCTCTGGGAACAATATGACCGAGCCTGGCTTTGTCGGTGGCTTTCAATATATCAAAAGAAACGACAACGGAGGGTTTGATGAGTGCATTGGGTAAGCTGTATGAAAAACCCTCGGCCTCCAACAAGGTATTTCTAATGAAGCGTTTATTTAATATGAAGATGTCTGAAGGTGGATCTGTTACTGATCATTTAAATGAGTTTAATACGGTTACAAATCAACTAAGTTCTGTAAGTGTGAACTTTGATGATGAGGTTAGGGCTCTTCTAATCTTGTGTTCATTGCCAGAAAGATGGAATAGCTTGGTCATGGCTGTAAGTAACTCTGTCTCTGGTTCAAACACCTTGAAATTTGATGATGTTATTGGTGTTATTCTTAGCGAGGAAGTGCGAAGAAAAATCATAGGTGAGACATCAGGTAATGCGTTGACCATGGAGAGCAAGGGAAGACAAAAGGAGAGATGAAAGAGCCAAGGTAATCGTGGCAAGTCTAAAACAGGTAGATCCAAGTCCAGACCGGGAAAGATAGAGTGCTGGAACTGTGGAAAGAAAGGACATCTGAAGAAAGACTGCAAATCTCTAAAGAAGAAAGGAGATGCACAGAAGGAAACTACCCAGGAAGCAAATGTAGCAGGTGATGTGTTACAAGATGATTTGATTCTTGCATTAGATAATACTAGTGATTATTGGGTAGTAGATTCAGGGGCTTCATGTCATGCTACACCCCATAGGAAATATTTTCATGATTATGTTCCAGGTGATTTTGGACATGTTTTATTGGGTGATGATGAGCCATGTAAAATTGTTGGAATGGGTAAGGTATGGATAAAAGTTAAGAATGGAACTGATTGGTTGTTGAAAGATGTTGGGCATATTCCTGCTATGAAAAGACATCTGATTTGAACAGGGCAGTTGGGAGATGGCAGCTATCTATCTACATTTGGAGAAAAGTGGTGGAAGATCACTAAAGGATCAATGGTGATAGCAAAAGGAGATAGGGTAGGTATGTTGTATTTATGTCCTCATAATACTGACCATTCTATCTCTTTAGCTTCCATAGGAACATATACAACATTGTCGCATCATAGGCTTGGCTACATGAGTGAGAAGGGGATGCAGATTCTCCACTCAAGGAAGTTGCTGCCAGATTTGAAGCAGGTAAGTTTGGAATTATGTGAAAACTGTGTTTATGGAAAACAAAAGAGAGTCAGATTTATCAGGGTTGGGAAACAGAAGAAGAATGAAAAGTTAGAGCTTGTGCATACAGATGTATGGGGACCAACTCAGGTACAATCTCTCGGTGGCTCTCATTATTATGTTACATTTATTGATGATGCAACTAGGAAAACTTTGGTTTATTGCATTAGACATAAATCTGATGTGTTTGCTACTTTTAAGAAGTGGAAAGCTTTGGTTGAGAATGAGACAGGAAAAAGGTTGAAGTGTCTCATATCTGATAATGGAGGTGAGTATTGCGGGAAGGAGTTTGATAGTTACTGCTCATACCATGGGATTCGTAGAGAGAAGACAGTCCCAGGAACACCACAAGAAAATGGTGTGTCTGAAAGGATGAATAGAATGATCATGGAGCGTGCAAGGTGTATGAGATTGCATGTAGGGTTTCCCTTACAGTTTTGGGCAGATGCTGTAAATACTACTATTTATTTAATAAACAGAGGACCTTCAAGTGCTTTGGATGGTGGTATTCCAGAGGAGGCATGGACAGATAAAAAGGTAAACTACTCATTTCTGAGAACGTTTGGTTGTAAAGCATTTGTCCATATTGATAAAGAAAATAGAACAAAGCTTGAAGCTAAATCCAAGAAATGTACCTTTATTGGATATAGGGTTGATGATTTTGGTTATCGTTTATGGGATTATGAAAATAAAAAAATCATTAAAAGTTGAGATGTCATATTCAATGAAAAGGTCATATATAAAGATTAGTTGCAGAGAAAGAAACATGAAAAGGAAAACACATAGTACACAATACTTGATGAAATTCAAGAAAATGAAGTTCCAAAGGTGCTAGAAAATCAAGAACAACAACAAGTACCTGAAAATCCTGCAATTGCAAGAAGATCTACCAGGTTAAGTAGACTCCCTGAACGATACTCTCCTTCAATGTATTATTTGTTGATGATTGATGCTGGTGAACCATAATTTTATGAAGGAGCAATGCAGGTGGAAACTAGAAAGAAGTGGGAGCAAGGCATGAATGAGGAGATAGACTCATTGGTAGGAAACCAAACTTGGGATCTGGTTCAGTTGCCTACTGGTAAAAGAGCATTGTAGAACAAATGGATTTACAGGTTGAAGGAAGAAAAAGGAGGTAAGAAGCGGTACAAGGCGAGACTTGTTATAAAGGGGTTTGCACAGAAGAAAGGTATAGATTTTGATGAAATATTTTCTCCTATTGTTAAGATTACTTCAATTAGGACTATTTTAAGTCTAGTGGCGGTAGAAGATTTGCATCTTGAACAGTTAGATGTAAAAACAACCTTTCTCTATGGGGATTTGGAGGAAGAGATATATATGCAACAACCACAAGGGTATGAGGTCAAAGGTAAGGAGAACTTGGTATGCAGGTTGAAGAAGAGCTTGTATGGCTTGAAGCAAGCTCCAAGGCAGTGGTATTTAAAATTTGATAGGTTTATGACAGAACAAGGTTATAGTAGATATCATTTTGACCACTGTGTTTATTTCAAGAAGCTAGACAATGAAAGATATATTATCTTGTTATTGTATGTGGATGACATGCTTGTTGCAGGGTCTAACATGAAGGATATAAATGTACTCAAAAGGAAGCTAGCTAATTCATTTGCGATGAAGGATTTGGGTGCTGCAAAGAAAATCCTTGGTATGAGAATAACGAGAGGCAGAAAAAATCGCAAATTGACATTGTCTCAGAGTGAGTACATACAAAAGGTGTTGGAGAGGTTCAGAATGCAGAATGCAAAACCAGTAAGTACACCTTTGGCCAGCCGTTTCAGTCTAAGTAAGGAAATGTGTCCCAAGACACAGGAAGAGACAAATTACATGTCCAAGATTCCCTCTTAATTAGCAGTTGGAAGCTTGATGTATGTCATGGTGTGCACAAGACCAGATATTGCACAAGCAGTGGGAGTTGTGAGCAGATATATGAACAATCCAGGTAAAGAACATTGGAAGGCAGTGCAGCGGATTCTCAGGTATTTGAGAGGTACTACCACTCAGGCATTATGTTTTGGAGGTTCAGACACTGTTCTACAAGGATATGTTGATGCAGATATGGCAGGTGATAAGGATAGCAGGAGGAGCACCACAGGGTATGTGTTTACTGTAGGTGGAACAACAGTAAGTTGGATTTCAAAACTGCAGAAGGTTGTTGCACTTTCAACAACGGAAGCAAATTATGTTGCTATTACAGAGGCTAGTAAAGAGATGATTTGGTTGCAGAGGTTTATGGAGGAATTGGGTAAGAAGCAGAAGGATAGCAGGTTGTATAGTGACAGCCAGAGTGCCATTCATCTTGCAAAGAACTCAGCATTCCATTCCAGGACTAAACATATACAGCTCAAGTACCATTTCATACGCTTTGTTCTGGAAGATGAACTGTTGAAGCTGGAAAAGATACATACTGGCCAGAATCCTGACCAGAGAGAAACTGAGTTCCTGCTCGGTTTCAGTTGGCCTTCTAGCATGAAGGTGAAGATGAGAAAGTTGCCAAGTCCAAGGTCTAGCAAGTGCAGCAGCGGTGGAGTTGTTGTGATCAGTCTTCAAGTGGGATATTGTTGGTTGTGGAGCTTGATCTCTAGATTCAGAGATGTTATTATTCACCGTGTTTGTACCCCAGCTTTATATGATATGTAGAAAGTACTGTACACTCACCCCAACCGGGGGGGGGGGGGGGTGTGGGGTTTATAACCCCCAGCTGGGGGGTCCGGGGGAGAATCCCTCGAAGGAAATTTTTGGGGTTGTTTTACGGGCCCATGGTTTTGGGTAACTCGTGGTATTTTCCCATTGTATCTCCCTTATAAAAGAAAGACATTGTAATACGGCTAGGGTTGATGTATTAGGTTTTATGCATTGTAAAGAGCTCTGAGATCGGAAGAGAGACTGTGAAAGAGTGTGAAGAGGAAGTGTAGCGGCTGTGCTGCAGGTTGTATCCCTTCACTTTGTTGGATGGAATAATAATAAGGACTGGTAACTTCAGTGTGGACGTAGGCCAGGTTGGGTGAACCACGATATATATGTGTCTCTCTTGTAATGTGTATGTGTGATTATATTTGCATTTCTATTTATTGTTATTGCTCTGCGATCTTGTTTTTCTAACACGAAAAATCCAGCGAAAAACTCAATTCAAATGACAGCAAAGGAGGCACCTGCAAACGGTATAAAGACTGGCTCTATCCCGACAGCAAAAAACCCAATTCATACATGATAGCAAAGGGGGCACCTGTGATCGGTATATGGGATGGCTCTTCCCCAAGCCCTAGGTGACATTAAATTCAATCTGCTTGCCAGTTGTGGAAAGCGTGAGACCGCATGCATCGAGGGGACGCGCATAAGATCCAAAGGGAAGGGATCGATCACCTTGGGGATTGAGGATTCAAAAATGAAACATTTCCAAGCCAAAAGGAGATGAATCTTCCTAATGAAAATGTGGCTAAAGTGATCCATCAAAACCATAAGAGAAACAAAAAATTAGGGGACCCAAATGTTCCCATGCATCTGATGATTGGTGACCATAGTTCCGCAATCCAAACAAGCTCCAACATTGGCCATTGCATTGACATGTTTATTATTAGACCTCAACAAGTGCATGAAGTTGATAGTATTGAATTCTTTGACTAAGTACTTCAGAAAATGATGACATTGAGAGATAGGTTTTTTGCGAGCCTTTGCCAAGTTTCTGGCCTCCCTGATGACCAACATTGAATCGCCAAAAACCACCATATCTTCACTCCAGCCTTTCGTGCTAACTCCAGACCTTTGATCAAGGCGAGCCATTCAGCCCCATTGTGGTCTTTCTGCAATGCCCCATGCAAAATCTTTCAGCTTGTTTCCTTCAGAGTCATAGAGGACTCCTCCCGCACTTGCCAACCCGGTTCAAATAAATACATTTTTGTTATGTGGTTAAATGGTTATTGATGGCATAAGGTATTCTAATTCGAATTATTGTTGTCTTCTTTATTGATATGTATGCCGTGATTCATTTGACATTGGTTAAATTGTGATTTAATTAGCCGCCGATCAATTCTAAGGAAGTTAAAGAATGAATTTAGGAAAGAAAATGATCAGCCGCTATCATTCTGTTAGAAAATCTATTGATATTTAAAGGAATGAATGTATTTATAAGCGATCGGATTTACTATTATTTGCAGAATGATCTCGGTTGATAATAGATGGAACACATATAGTTACATGATGAAATGATTTAATCCTGTTAAAATTTTATTGATATTAAAGAATGAAGGCACTTAGGAAGAATTAATCGATTTTTGTCAAATAAACCGAAAGAATAGTGATTGGTGGTTAATCTTATGTATATGGCTATACGAGTAATGATTAAATTGCAATCTTTGCAATTTAATAGAGATTATATATTTCGAGAAGTGTTACTGTTGTTGCTTCAGACATCTATATGGTGATCAATACGGGTATCAAATTAATAGATTTCTTTATAACTTTGCTAAGGAAGATATGATGTAAAACAAATGGTTTCAACCACTTCTATACATAAGAGCAATCTTGAAATTTGCTCGGTTCGAATGATTACTTTTGGTGATTTTATTTTACAATAAATTATGTATATTGAATCCCTTAGTTTAGTGTAGATCTCTGTCATATTTTGATTAGTTTGTTTATACTAATTTTGGGTACGTTACATCGTATTTGGGTTTATAAATTATCCAGGGTAATGAATGTTAAGCTGTGTGTTGTGGATGTGTTCATAGTTAATTTTCAATGGATTTGCCATAATTGACGTCAGTCTAAGCATTGAGCAGCCATATGGAAGAAGCTACGAGTAATGTGGCACTGGCATTTAAACTTAATTTTAAATGTTTTAAAGTTTCGTTGTGATTTAAATTTTGATGAATAATGTTGATGGAATGTGTGGCAACTTAGTTGGGCTTCTGCCTTTGTTGCTTCCTAATT
Source organism: Larix kaempferi (assembly GCA_027924585.1). Taxonomy (NCBI): domain Eukaryota; kingdom Viridiplantae; phylum Streptophyta; class Pinopsida; order Pinales; family Pinaceae; genus Larix; species Larix kaempferi. The sequence goes on along the minus strand of BSBM01000458.1, from coordinate 20,948,299 downwards.
GTCCATTTTCAACCATGTAAAAATTTGACGGGTTAAAATTAGAGCAGACCTTTAATTGCAAAGTTACAAAATAATGGTAAATTTCATTATTGGAAGGCCTGATGGAAAATTAAGTTTTTTTTTTTACATGGAAAAAATTGTTATGCTTTCTATGAAAGGTAAAATAGGTCCTAAGCGCTTGAAATTTGAAGTCTTATATTGTTTAGCATATTGAACTAATAATCCAAAGTAGAGAAAAAAATGTTTGAATGCTTGTAAACCTTATAATATGATTTTTAAAAAATGTTTGAGTGCTTGTAATCCTTATAATATGATATTTAATTGTTTTTTAAGGTAATAATTCAAAAGGTTTAGACACGGTTTAGGCAACTAACCTACTCCTCTTTGCATATCAATATGTTGATACATAATTTGTTTTCTTGGTTGGATGATAATAAGTCAAAAGGTTTAGAAAATTAACTCATTCCACTTTGCATATTGATATGTTGATTTATATATTTGAGAAGTTGACTTACTTAGAAATTGAAGTAAATTAAAAATAAGTATAATTAAAATTAAAAATTAAAATACGATTGTGTTAGGAAGGTGCATTTCTATAGTTTAAGTAGGGAAAAGTGTTTGTCTGTCCCATAAAAAATAAAAAATAAAAAATAAAAAAAAATTAAAAAAAAATCGATGTGGTGTAACATATGGAGCCTTGGTGGAGGAGAAGTGTCAATCTATCCCATAAAAATAAAAAATAAAAAATAAAAAGTAAAAAAATAAAATAAAAAATAAAAAATAAGAAAACATGCATCAATGTGCTGGAGAAGGATGTTAGTGGTGAAAGGTTTGTAAATTTGATTTGATCTCTCTTAGTTTTTTGTAGAACTGGAGTTAGACGAGTTTATACTTATATTAATAAATTGTAGAAAAATTGTTATTGCATATTGCTTTCTTGAAAATTAATTAAAAAATATTTGAATTAATAATGATGTCTAATGACTAGCGCTAACATGTTTAAATCCTTACTTTTCTAGCCACATACAAACAAAGTGAAATGCAAGGGATAGACTACCTCAAGGCACATTTGCATAAGGTATAAGCACTCATCTATTTTAGCAATTAAGCCTTCTGTAAGCTTTAGAAGCAATTTATTTTCTTGGATGGTAATAATTCAAAAGGTTTAGAAACTAACTCGTATTTGGATATTTGACAAGTTATTTTAGATATCTAACTTGAAATTGGGTATTGTTGGAGTATGATTTGCATATTCTTTATTCATAACATGACTTTGGTTATGATAAACTAAATCACAAGTTTTTTATGTACTTGTAGTCATTGGTATTATGTGATGTGATGAGGCAGAGAAGGCCATAAGCCTCATCTCTCCTATTGTTCCAATTTGACTTCTCTACAGCTGAAGTAGGCTCTCCTTCAGTGCCCATGGTCACTCTATAGAGGCCTTTCGACCTCAACAATATATCCATCTACGCCTTCCACTGGAAGTAATTGAATGGATTCAAGATCACACTCTAAGATGGATCCATGAGTAGACTGAGGTGCACACTGTAGATTGATTTTTACTTGCAAAATCACAAAAAAATTCTCCGAAGAATTATTCAAACTACAGAGCTCTGCAATATGACAGTAGGTACATTCGGGAGTCCGTCACGCCCGAGTAGACCTCTTGAGACAAACTCAAGAGTACAAGTTAATTGTCCACGAGACTTCTATTGAAACTCCATTGCTTCTGGTGTGCTATGGGATGCAACTATGATCTCTTAAAAAACTATGATACCATGTTAAATCAGATCACACAATGATCATAAGATTGAAAACACTTCTCACACAAATTGCTAGTCTAGAATTGACAAGAACACTCAAAATCAGACTCATAATTATGCACAATATTAAAATTTATTAGCATAAATGTACATCATCCAACCATGTACCATAAAGTGGCTACAAATATATAGAGTTACATCAGAAATTCAAATTTCTATGGAAGCATTTGAATTGGTCACAAAAGCAAGGTTACTAAACTAGCTAAAACCCCCCAAGGTAGAAACATCTCTCTCCAACTCACTCAAGATGCTCAAGAATTGGATAAAAATATTTTGGACTGTGAAGTAGACTTAAAATGGAAAAATATGATAGCTTTTGGAGTGAAAAAGAGTCAAGGTGTGTTGGCCACAAAATCTAGCAGCTGGCAAAAGCACTGGAGCGCCTAGCTTTAGTCTTATCCATCCAAAAGTAGGAAAAAGCTGTGAAAGCACTCTAAAAGCAGGATATGCTCCCTTTCCATTCTGGATATCTAGTAAAGTAGGAAGGATGACCAAGGATGTTCTCAAGTGGATAGGGATGTCAAGTGGTGGACCAAAGAAGTCAACTAATGGCCAAAAACATTGTAAAACTACCTAAAAAAGTAATAAAAAATGAAACAAATTATATCCTAAGTAATAAATGGGTTTTAATGCTCTAACATCTAGTAGGGATTTCCAAAAAGTGTACAAGGAGATGGTCAAGGAAATGGACATAATTGCAATGCAGGAGGATCCATCTCAACAACGTGTTTCAAATGTATGAAATCGTTGAATTTTTCTATTATGTACATCTAATTAATTAATTTAGCATTAAATATTGATTGTCAATTCTTTTATGGTAGAAAAGAAAACAAAATGGAACCCATTCAGCACATAAGACAAGACGAGTTTATACTTATATTAATAAATTGTAGAAAAATTGTTATTGCATATTGCTTTCTTGAAAATTAATTAAAAAATATTTGAATTAATAATGATGTCTAATGACTAGCGCTAACATGTTTAAATCCTTACTTTTCTAGCCACATACAAACAAAGTGAAATGCAAGGGATAGACTACCTCAAGGCACATTTGCATAAGGTATAAGCACTCATCTATTTTAGCAATTAAGCCTTCTGTAAGCTTTAGAAGCAATTTATTTTCTTGGATGGTAATAATTCAAAAGGTTTAGAAACTAACTCGTATTTGGATATTTGACAAGTTATTTTAGATATCTAACTTGAAATTGGGTATTGTTGGAGTATGATTTGCATATTCTTTATTCATAACATGACTTTGGTTATGATAAACTAAATCACAAGTTTTTTATGTACTTGTAGTCATTGGTATTATGTGATGTGATGAGGCAGAGAAGGACATAAGCCTCATCTCTCCTATTGTTCCAATTTGACTTCTCTACAGCTGAAGTAGGCTCTCCTTCAGTGCCCATGGTCACTCTATAGAGGCCTTTCGACCTCAACAATATATCCATCTACGCCTTCCACTGGAAGTAATTGAATGGATTCAAGATCACACTCTAAGATGGATCCATGAGTAGACTGAGGTGCACACTGTAGATTGATTTTTACCTGCAAAATCACAAAAAAAATTCTCCGAAGAATTATTCAAACTACAGAGCTCTGCAATATGACAGTAGGTACATTCGGGAGTCCGTCACGCTCGAGTAGACCTCTTGAGACAAACTCAAGAGTACAAGTTAATTGTCCACGAGACTTCTATTGAAACTCCATTGCTTCTGGTGTGCTATGGGATGCAACTATGATCTCTTAAAAAACTATGATACCATGTTAAATAAGATCACACAATGATCATAAGATTGAAAACACTTCTCACACAAATTGCTAGTCTAGAATTGACAAGAACACTCAAAATCAGACTCATAATTATGCACAATATTAAAATTTATTAGCATAAATGTACATCATCCAACCATGTACCATAAAGTGGCTACAAATATATAGAGTTACATCAGAAATTCAAATTTCTATGGAAGCATTTGAATTGGTCACAAAAGCAAGGTTACTAAACTAGCTAAAACCCCCCAAGGTAGAAACATCTCTCTCCAACTCACTCAAGATGCTCAAGAATTGGATAAAAATATTTTGGACTGTGAAGTAGACTTAAAATGGAAAAATATGATAGCTTTTGGAGTGAAAAAGAGTCAAGGTGTGTTGGCCACAAAATCTAGCAGCTGGCAAAAGCACTGGAGCGCCTAGCTTTAGTCTTATCCATCCAAAAGTAGGAAAAAGCTGTGAAAGCACTCTAAAAGCAGGATATGCTCCCTTTCCATTCTGGATATCTAGTAAAGTAGGAAGGATGACCAAGGATGTTCTCAAGTGGATAGGGATGTCAAGTGGTGGACCAAAGAAGTCAACTAATGGCCAAAAACATTGTAAAACTACCTAAAAAAGTAATAAAAAATGAAACAAATTATATCCTAAGTAATAAATGGGTTTTAATGCTCTAACATCTAGTAGGGATTTCCAAAAAGTGTACAAGGAGATGGTCAAGGAAATGGACATAATTGCAATGCAGGAGGATCCATCTCAACAACGTGTTTCAAATGTATGAAATCGTTGAATTTTTCTATTATGTACATCTAATTAATTAATTTAGCATTAAATATTGATTGTCAATTCTTTTATGGTAGAAAAGAAAACAAAATGGAACCCATTCAGCACATAAGACAAGACGACAAAGAAAAAACGGGTTGATAGTAAAGTTTGTGAGTAGTTTGTGATTTCCTTATAATAGCTTAGGATTTCATATTGGTTGTGATTTTTATATTTTATATTTTATTTTATTTACACTAGCCATCCTTGGATGTCTTCAAATAGGCGTTAACATAAAAATAAGATCCTAATTGACATTGGGTTAAGTAAAGGTTGTGAGTATATGTTGGTAAATAAAAAATTAATTGTCTAATTTGTAAGTATCTATGCTGTTTTTCTTCCCTAATTTTATAATTAATACAACAACAAAAATAATATATATTAAATCTATGATTCGTTACATGGTATTAAACTTGCAAGAAACAATGTATGGAGCGTAGCCATTATAATATTTGTTGAAACAAGGAACGAGATGTGGTTTTGAAGGGATGCGTATCATTCAAGACTCAATTTTTTCTATGGTACATTGCTTTTCAATTTACATTCATCTGTATTATCTATTTTAATTTTCATTATTCTTAGCAATGTAGATACACTCATTACACTTTATTTTTATGTTTGTAGATGGAAGCTGAAGAAGAGGAAGACAATCAAGGAAGTCAACAAAAAATTCAACCAAATAACCCAATTCATACAAGTGGCTCAAGCATTGACAATTGCTCTAGTGAAGAATGGTGATCCATATATTTTGTATGTTAATGGAAGCTGTTGTATATTTTGAAATACTTGTCAGTGAAAATCAAACATTTTGTATAATGTACTAGACATAGTGTCCCAATTGAAAGACAATGGGTTACAGTGTAACAATTACGTGCATTTTGACATTTTGATTATTGTGGACTTTATGTTGTCCCATTTTGTATGACAAAGGGACTCTTATTGATATATAATAAAATGCAGTTTTTTTTTCTATTGCATTCTCTAGTGTCGTGAAATGTTACATCGGTAAAATTAAATATATGGATAATTAAATATTACAATAGGTGTAACAATTTATGATATAACAAATTAATTCCAACATCATATCCAAACACAATATTAAAAATTCAAATGAATACTACTGTAAAAAATTAATTTCAATTTTTGATGAATAATAGCATTAAATAAAATAAAAATAATATATATATATATATATATATATATATATATATATATATATATATATTCCAATGCGATGTTAGCAGTCACTATTCACCAAACAGAAAATAGTCACTGGTGCATCTAAGCATCTAATCTTTTTAATCGCACTGGTGCTTTTTGGACAATGTAACACCCGTGTGTTTGAGATAGTGCTGCACCAGTGCGCATATAAGAACATAGTCTTGGTGCAGTAGACTACTCGTTGCATGACTGAAGGATTTTTCTATTACCACGCCTTAGTGCGCTACTGTATATTAACCGCACTGTTAATTTTAAAAATATAGTGACAATCATCGTCCCAGTCAACTTTACCGATGTGTTTTCCTTCAATTATCACACCAGTGCATTTTAAGAGTTCATAAGCATTGGGGATTTTTAATAGTTTGTAGGCACCGGTGCGACATTTAATGTAAATCACTGGTGCTTATATTGCTATAAGATACTGGTGCATTTTAATAGTTCATAAGCTCCAGTGCTACAATTAATATAAAGCACCGGTGCATATATTGTTATAAAGCACCGATGAATTTTAGTAGTTCATAAGCACCGATGATACATTTAGTATAAAGAACAAGTGCATATAATATTGTTATAAAGCTCTGATTCCGGTTAAAATTTTGGTGCGCACCGGTGCTATATGTATTTTCAAGAATTGATGCGCAAATTTGTACGTTCACTGGTGCATCTATTGGTTTAAAAAGCACCGGTGCATTTTACCCGTGTTAACATCGGTGCATTTTCTTCAATAAAGCGCACCAAAAATAAAACCTCCGCAAAAGCCGAGCTGGCTGCCAAGTTTTTTTAGTTATAATACATTTCTGTAAAATCCTTTGCTAAAACATCTAGTACTAGTTCTGAAGGTTGTAGCGGAGGTTTTTTTAAGAATTTTGACCAATATTGTAACACTGAAAACCTACACTATAAATATCCATGGGGAATGTGTGGAGGTTCAACAAGGGCCTAATCAATTCAAACAAGAACAAATTTACACTTATAGATAGCATGCACATTTCTAAAACTTTCAACAAGCGTGTGTTCCTATTGAAACCATTTTAGGAAGAAACTTCTTGCACCTACATTGGAGAATCAAAAACCATTTATTTACATACATTGTCCATATGAAAAAGAGGCATGGGATGAAGAAATATAATTTATACTTTTGGAATCAAAATTCATGACCTTGGAATTGAAATTGACACTTTTGAAATCAAAATTTACACTTTAGGAATCAAAATACATATTTTTGGAATCGAAATTCACAATTTCATTATCAAAATTGACACTTTGGAAATAAAATTCACACTTCTGGAATCAAAATTCACACTTTATGAGTTCAAAATGATTTAAAATTCACACTTTTGAAAACCAAGATTGTCACTTTCAAAATCCCATTTTTCATTTTAGAAAGGTTAATATTGACACTTTAAGAATCAAGATTCACAATTTTCTAGTCTATAGTTTACTTATTATTTCAAATTTAATGAAATTGGGGTTACTATTTTCCATCGCTACATATGACGTTTTGCTACCCTTTGAAGCTACCATTGGATTGATATTGTCATCATATGTAGCACCACCATGTCAAACCTATTCTTGTACTTGTATCATAGCAGAACTCTACCTTTATGGGATTTATTAGTTTATCTCCCTCATGTGTTCTAGCTCCCATGTAATTCTTCTCCATTAAGATTGGAAGATCATATAGCCCATATATACCATCGTGAATGTCATTCGATTTTTCTTTGTTCATTTGCTAACCCATACCCTTGAGTTGTGTTGTTGGTTCTTTATCCTTTCCTCCCTCACCTCTATGTCATTAAACTCTCCATTCATGTGTTATTAGCTTCCCAATGTTTAAGAATGGTGTATGCAAATATTACCGTAGGTAATGTGAAACTCATCCAAAGATGAGGGTGAATGTCAAGTTTTGGGGTTGGTTTCCAGAAAATATCTGATATAATGCTACTAACCTGTGAATGAAGGACATGTGTATATCAAGTTAAACACTGGCTAAGAGGATTGTCGTCTGAGAGTGAAAATGAAGGATGGTCCTCCAGAAGATAAGTAAATGGTCGTTTTACCTATGCATTCTTTTTGTTATATTGAAAAATGTTCATCACATGTATGCATGTGTTTTGTGTTGTCTTACGATGATAAGAGCACAAATGTTGATGAAAAGAGACTTGAAGAGTTTCCATGAACAACAACAACAACATGCTGCAAAGGAAATTCTTACTTACATTCTTATGGAATTTAAAAAAATCATGTTATGCATATGTTATGCTGAAATTTTGGCAAATCTCGTATGGGTTGTGTAAAGTGCAGGTTATGAAAGGAAGAGTAGAGGATCAAAGATGATAAAAAAGTGGAAGATAAATATCCAAAAGTTGAAGTCACATCTTTAGTCGCTAAGGTCTTAAAAAAAATCAGATAAGTACTTTTTCAATAAATTAAGTTATATGGAGTTTTATAACATTCTAGTCTTGATTGTGGAGATAACAAATAGATGTATTCATTATATTATTTAAGATGGTGATTTTAATGAAGAGAATAGTCATTTTATGATTGAAGTAGTCTTAACTATAGATTATTGTTTTGAATGAGATTTTATTTTGTGTATTGAGAAAAGAGGAATTATCTAATTATGTGGTTAATGTTACCCTATTAGAAGGATTTACATAATTTCCCCTTGAGCTTTACAAAGCTTGGTACTTATTGTCAATATTAAAAAAGAGTTAATTAAAGCATATTTGGTTCTTTATCAAATATGTGGAAAAAGTAAACTTGTTATAGTTCTTAAAGGATTATTGGTTTACTATATAATGTTGGTCGTAAATTGATGAAAGTAATGCATGTTTATGTAGAACTATATAGAACATATATCGAGCTATATGGAACATATACCACTTTCATTTATTAGTGCATTAACTTAAGTTGATGACGGTTACATTATGGTCAAGGATCAAGTATTTAGCAAACGATTAACCAAGTAGTTTGCAAAGGTTATAAGGGAAAGAGTCTCAAAAAATTTCCATGATAAGGTTATTGAAACTGAACTACATGTTTTATGATATGAAACACCCCGGTAGCTTATTAGCTTTCACTGCCCCTTTCTATAAAAATTCATAATGTTTTCCATGTTTCATTATTAAAAAGATATGTACATGATGCTACTCATATCATTGATTGGGGTGGGATTCAGGAATATCCCGAGGGTGAGTCCCAGATAGAGCCTTTGCGTATCCTAGACCGGAATGAACTTATGCTACATGATCGAGTCATCTCTCAAATAAAAGTGCAATGGAAACTCTTCATCCCTGAGGAGGCGACATGGGAAATGGAGCATCGAATGCGAGAAGCATATCTTTCAATGTTCTAGAATGAGCAAGAAGAATTTGAATAAAAGAACAACGAGGACGGTGTTAAAAATAAGGGGGGAAGAAATGTAATACCCCCAAGACATTTTTATTTATTTTTGATTAAGTATTATTTCAAAACAATTATTATTTGTAAAAAGAGTTGTAAAACTCAAATACTCACATGTGATGTGAGTGGATACTTTGCACAACAATTATTATTTTTATTATTAATAAAAGGGAAAAGACACTTGGAGCAATCAGTTGAAAGAGGGGACACCACCATGAGACAAAGAACAAGTGTATAGAAAACAAGAGATTTTATGTGAATCAAATCCATTCTAAAATCTCAACCACTAGACAAGATCCAAAATTATAGGGATCAAGAGATTGATTGAGATGGCACAAGACCTGGGAAAAAACTATAAGTTGGTGCACTGAGATAGCACATGATGCTGTGTTGTGCATGGAGAAATTGTTGCTATGAGGGCAAGTTGTTGATTATTTTTCCTTTTGATTGTAATTCCATCAATAGATCTGGTATAGATTCTCGGAGAGAGAGTGTTGCATTTAGATTTGGTTGCTAGTTTAGTTGTTCATGATGTTGATCCAGCTCGGGGGTGGAGTTGGGCGAGCGGATTTGCTTTCCTCTCATATGGTTAGGAGGAACTGAATCTCCAAGTGTATTTCCCCATTGTTTTCAAATAAATACATTCATGTTATGTGGTTAAATGGTTATTGATGGCATAAGGTATTCTAATTCGAATTATCGTTGTCTTCTTTCTTGATATGTATGCCGTGATTCATTTGGAATTGGTTAAATCGTGATTTAATTAACCGCCTATCAATTCTAAGGAAGTTAAAGAATGAATTTAGGAAAGAAAATGATTAGCCGCTATCATTCTGTGAAAAAAAATGTTGATATTTAAAGGAATGGATGTATTTATAAGCAATCAGATTACTATTATTTGCATAATGATCTCGGTTGATAATAGATGGAACGCATATAGTTACATGATGAAATGATTGAATCCTGTTAAAATCTTATTGATATCATATAGAATGAAGGCACTTTGGAAGAATTAATCGATTTTTGTCAAATACACCGAAAGAATAGTGACTGGTGGTTAATCTTATGTATATGGTTATAAGAGTAATGATTAAATTGTAATCTTTGTGATTTAATAAGGTTTAATATATATATATATGAATGAGAGAGAGAGGTGTTACTGTTGTTGCTTCGGACATCTATACGGTGATCAATACGGGTATCAAATTAATAGATTTATTTATAACTTTGCTCAGGAAGATATGATGTAAAACGAATGGTTTCAACCACTTCTATACATAAGAGCAATCTTGAAATTTGCTCGGTTCAAATGATTACTTTTGGTGATTTTATTTTACAAGAAGTTATGTATATTGAATCCCTTAGTTTAGTGCAGATCTCTGTCATATTTTGATTAGTTTCTTTATACTAATTTTGGGTACGTTACATCATATTTGGGTTTATAAATTATCCAGGATAATGATTCAAGTTAAGTTGTGTGTTGTGGATGTGTTCATTGTTAATTTTTAATGGCTTTGTCATAATTGATGTTAGTCTAAGCATTGAGTAGCCATATGGAAGAAGCTATCAATAATGTGTTACTGACATTTAAACTTAATTTTAAATGTTTTAAAGTTTCGTTATGATTGAAATTTTGATAAATAATGTTGATGGAATGTGTGGCGACTCAGTTGAGCTTCTTCCTTTGTTGCTTCTTAATCATCCATTTTCAAGCATATAAAAAATAGATGGGCTAAAATTATAGCAGACCTTCAATTGCAAAGTTACAAAATAATGGTAAATTTCATTACTGGAAAGATACAAAATTAATTTTTTTTTAAATGGAAAAAATTGTTATGCTTTCTATGAAAGGTAAAATAGGTCCTCAGCGCTTGAAATTTGAAGCCTTATATTGTTTAGCATATTGAACTAATATTCCAAAGTGGAGACAAAAATGTTTGAATGATTGTAAACCTTATAATATGATTCTTAAGAAAATGTTTGAGTGCTTGTAATCGTTATAATATGATATTTAATTGTTTTTTATGGTAATAATTCAAAAGTTCTAGAAAACTAACCTACTCCTCTTTGCATATCAATATGTTGATACACAATTTGTTTTCTTGGTTGGATGGTAATAAGTCAATTTGTTTTCTTGGTTAGATGGTAATAAGTCAAAAGGTTTAGAGAACTAACTCATTCCACTTTGCATATTGATATGTTGATTTAGATATTTGAGAAGTTATTTTACTTAGAAATTAAAGTAAATAAAAAATAAATATAATTAAAATTAAAAATTGAAATATGATTGTATCAGGAAGGTGTATATTTATGTAGTTTAAGTAGGGAAAAGTGTTTGTATATATTATAAAAATAAAAATAAATAAAATAAAATAAAATAAATAAGAATGCATGTATTGGTATGGTGTAGCATATGGAGCTTTGGTGGAGGAAAAGTATCTATCTATCTCATAAAAATAAAAAAGTAAAAAAATAAAAAATAAAAATACATGCATCAATGTATTGGAGAAGGATGTTAGTGGTAAAAGGTTTGTAGATTTAATGTTATCTGTCTTATTATTCGATGCTTGTAAGCTTGACACATAATTTCTTTTCTTGTATGGCAATAATTCAAAAGGTTTAGAAACTAATTCGTATTTGGATATTTGACAAGTTATTTTAGATATCTAACTTGAAATTGGGTATTGTTGAAATTCGGTATTGTTAGAGTATGCTTTGCATATTATTTATTCATAACATGACTTTGGTTATGATCAACTAAATCACAAGTTTTTTAGGTACTTGTAGTCACTTATACTATGTGATGTGAAATGGTGTATGATTAAGGATATTTTATTAGAAAGAATGTAGAACTGTAAGGATTATAATTGTCAATTGGATTTAGCTTTAATAGTTTTTTTCCAGCAGAAGATTTAGCTTTAATAGTTATGGATGGAGTGTTATTTTTCTCATCAAAATATTATATCTATAAAATTAATAACAAAATTTAAAAATTTAAAATATATTTTTATTTTTTTAAATAAATCAATTTATAAAATTAATAATAAAGCTATAAAATATAATAAAATTTTAAATTTTAAAATATATTTTTATTTTTTAAATAAATCAATTTAATAAATATAATTGTAAACCAAAATCCATTTAATTACACCAATACATTCATCCCAATTATTAATTGAAATTTTTAAAAAATACTTTTATTTTTTTCAAATAAATTGTGGCTTTTTGCAAAATTACTAGCTTGACTTCCTAACGAAGAGTATAGTCTTGGCGAGGGAGGGACCAACAACTCTCTCCACAATAAGAGAGACATTCACCACCACATCTTGATAGGATCATTGTTCCAAAGTGCAACGACTCATAATTTAATATTAGAGGAGAGCCATGACATAACGAAAGTTGTGCACATAATTTGACAGCTCGACCCCATTAATGGTGAAGGTGAAGGTGATGTCGAATGGATGGACATAAACCAAAGGGAGGCATGACTTTAGCCAAAAGTTGAACTCCAAGAGGGCGACTGTCGAAAATCAAACGAATAGGACTTGGACAACGCATCCACTCCCTCTACTTGATACGCCGATGGTTGGGGCCCCGGGGTTAATTAGTCAAATGTAATACTATTCAATACGCAGTCAAATGTAATACTATTTTTGTTTGCCGTACTCAATACACATAGAGACCGGCTTTTAGGTTTGTCAACGACTCATATCTAAATATTTGGCTTCCACACGTTGGATATATTCCATGTCTATCCACCGCTATGCTTATTGTTTGCCCTACAACACAGTCAAGTCATCAATACACTAGAGACTCAGAACGCGTTTCTTTTACGATTGCTATCGAGTCAAATGTAGTGCTTTTACATGGACATATTCAAACCAGGTTTGTGCACTATAATCTTGTTTGGCTCTCTAATCACTTTGAATGAGTGACTTTGAATGAGTGACTTATGAAGGCGTGGATAACTGGCATTCAAATCGTCCTGATTTGTTCTCTAGATCCGGTTATAAAAACTGGCGGAATAGTAGTTCTATCCCATTTACTGTGGAACTATGTTATGGAACTGTGCTCCTAGGGGTTTTGGCCCATTTTAAGACAACAAAGATCGTCAAAATTCCAAAACAATAACGAGAAGGGGTGGAACTGTGCCTCACCGGAAAATTTTCTATCGCCGGCAGGAGGCTATTTGAGTGCCAATTATCACAAGCCACTTATGAAGATTTAACTATCACTTTTCACCAATCCACCTATAACTTTTCTTCAATCCACCTACAACTATCTATAACTTTTCACCAATCCACATACAACTACCTACAACTACAACTGTGAGCTTTTCACATACAACTACCTACAACTACAACTGTGAGCTTTTCATTGGGGTTCTCTTTACTTTCCTCTGCAGCATTTCTCCCTACACGGCCTCGGCAGTAAAGGGCGGGTACTGGCCTGCTTACAGCTACTCCTACTTCCCTCCTTCACAAATCAACACTTCCCTCTACACTCATCTCTACTACGCCTTCGTAGAGATTGACAACCGCGTTCCAGGTGGGCGTGAGTGCGGGGAACCAGAATAGCATCCGACAATTCACTACCCAACTGCAGACCAACAATCCCTCTCTGAAGACATTGCTTTCCATCGGAGGAGGAGATGCCAACACGACGGCGGCCGACGCGGCCTTACGCAAAGCCTTGGCCGACGCGTCATTACGCAAAGCGTTCATAGATTCGTCCATAGCTCTGGCCAGGAAATATTCCTTCCACGGCCTCGACCTCGACTGGGAGTATCCGGAGACTGTGACGGACATGAACAACTTGGGACAACTATTCCTTGAGTGGAGATCTGCCATACAAAGCAGAGGCTCAAGCCACGGGCAATGACCCCCTGCTCCTCACAGCGGCCGTTTATTTCTCTCACAAATTCTTCGCCTGGGGCGTCGTTAGAGAATATCCCACCGCAGTTGACAATCTTGACTGGGTGAACATAATGACCTATGATTACCACGGTCCTGGGCAGCCGAATCAGACCGGAGCACCGGCGGCCCTCTACGATCCCGATTCTAATACCAGCACCAGCTTTGCAGTCGTGGCTGGACGCCGGCTTGTCTCCCAGCAAAGTGGTCATGGGAATGCCCCTCTACGGGCACTCGTGGAAACTCCAGAGCGCCGGAGAGATGGGAATCGGCGCCCCGGCTACTGGCAGTGTAGGTATAAAAGAAGGGTCTGTTAACTACTCTGATATTCGGGGCTTCATTGGACAGAATGCAGCCACGGAGGTGTTCGATACCACAACCGTCTCGGCTTACTGTTACGCAGGACTCGACTGGATTGGCTACGACAACGACGAGTCCGTTGCCAGGAAGGCCCAGTTTGCTAAACAGGAAGGGTAGCTGGGCTATTCTCCCGCACAGGTAACGTTATAGAATTCTGATTAAGAATTCCGAGATGTTCCCGTGATTCAATCGCTATTCTTTTTGGGTTTAGGAATTTCATTTATGATCCCTGAATTGATTTTGATTTCTGGTTATTGCTAAAATCTATGTATGCAGCTTCGGATACATGGGACGAATGATGTGGGACTACCAGTTCTGCTATTGCCTCACCTTTATTAGCCGTTTGTCAATCATTTGTATTTGTATTTCTATATATCTGTAAGGAGCTGCTTAACAATTTTAATACACTTGCGGCACATCTCTATCAGCGGTCCGTCAATCATTTGTATTTGTATTTCTATATATGTATGCAGCTTTGGATACATGGGACGAATGATCTGGGACTACCAGTTCTGCTACTGCCTCATCTTTATCAGCCGTCCGTCAATCATTTGTATTTTTATTTCATTGCCAAAATCAATAAATAAATAACAGCATATCTCTATGAGCAGTCGGTCAATCATTTGTATTTCCATATATGTAATTTCCATATATGTAGGGAGGTGCTTAACAATCCCATTACCAAAATCAATAAATAAATAATACACTTGCACTTGCAAGAAATCATTCTTTTGACGAACAGTTGGCAGCAATCAAGACCTGCATCCCCATAACCATTAAACCCTCGAATGTAGATGAAATTTGTGCCCTTGATCATATAAACGCTCGTAGTTGTGTACCCATATTAATAGAGATAATTTTAAGAAAAAAAGAATACCTGTTTGATGGCCAAAGCTCTCCAGAGTCCAAATTCATGCCCATGTAAACACGGCCATAAGCTCCACACCCAATGAGTTCGCCCTTCCTCCACCTGATCGCTTGAGGACTACTGCTCTCCTTAGGCGTTTCCTGTAATCACTACTCGATATATGATGACAATACGCTCCTGTAATCACTACTCGATATATATGTTTGTGGGGATTGATCTAAGACAATAAAATAAATGCGATACTTGGAAAGCAGAAGAGACAAGGGGGAACCTGGGAAACAATCCTGGAGTTGGTTTGGTAATCATAGGTAGAGGCTGCAGGTCCCAATCATTATCCATAGAAGGATGAAGTAATTGACAACATAGGTATGTTTCACGCCTCGCAATCCCTATCAGCCATAGGCAACCAGTTCCTCCTTATAGAGCACAGAAGATGAGATTGACAACCCTGTCGATGCTCCTTCTACCTTGGGCTGCTCTAAGAGACTATTCCTCCTGATTCTCGTTTTTTTAGTGTTGACAAGAGAATTTATTAACGGAAACATAAATTTCCTGAACTAACGTTACCTGCAAATAGTCTGAAAATGCTTCATTACCACCACGTGATTCTGTAAATTTTCGGCATGCCAGATCAGCTATACTAAACGGAAGCTCTGACAGGCCATTGGAACCATTGGAGCCATTGGAATTTGGTATCAAACACGGAGTCAGCGCACGACAATTCCTCTGAAATTTGAATACACAAAACTTTGTCCAAAGTCTAGCTTCCAGGTTTTCTATTGGTTTGGAGACTCGGAAAGCGAAATTCACTGTTCTGAATAGACGAGTAAGGAATTATGTTTTCCACCTTCACGTTGCGGTACTGGTCTTGCATTTGTCACTGCTGGAAGCTCTTCAGCTTCACACGTATGCTCTTCAGCTTCACACGTATGCTTCTCCCAACAACATTTGTCGCATGCTCCAAGCCACGTATGCTCTTCAGCTTCACACACCCGTCTGCCCACAAATCCTCCAAAGATGTCAATGGCTCCATACTTGGCTCCCAACTCGCCCTTACGGCTTAGTAAGGTTCTGCATTGATTATTCTTCCTAGAGATTCAGTTACATATAGCATTCCGTCATGCATCTGCGAACTCTTGGGTATTAATTGAATTATTACAATCCCTCTCCCACTATGGTTAAAGAGCTTGTTTGGCTCGGAACGAGACTTCGTCAACCGTTTGTCACCATAGATCAATCGAATGTGTGATATTCATAAATACAACGTATTTTCCCTTAAATGTTAAACTATATCCTATTCATACCATATAAGTATTCAACGAAATCAAATTTAAGATGTGTTATAATACAAGTTAATTTAGAATATGTATTTTTCATATTTTATGTTTATCAAGAAGAGACATGTTGCTTAATTCATGAATAATGGATGTATAGGTGTTACAAGGTCGAAAAGGAATATTTTGTCTATATTTTTATATGTTCGTACAAGGAGAGTTCATTTGATCATGTAGTTTTTTAGCATTTGGTGATGTACTTTACGTGAATGTATATGTTAAACCATTGTATTTATACTTATCCTATACTTCACTGAAACATAACTTTATACGTATGCATTCATACTTATAGGCGTCATATGGTCGAGAAAGAATACCATGTTTATATTTACGCCGTAGGCGTTCACCAAGGAGAAGCATTACTTCCACATCAGCAAGATTCCTCGCTCATGGAGCAAATGGAATTTTGCCGCGTGGATGGCAATGCTTCTCCGCGACTTGTCTTCTATGACGCGATGCTGTCTCGTTGAATGAACAATTTCGCCCTTTATTTTCAACTTTATCGTGTCGCAGCTCGCCGGCGACCAGTGCAAGCGGTTCACAATTTCTTTTTTAGTTTTTTTTTCCTTGCACGGAGACCGCTGACCGCCGACCTGCGACACAGTCAGGCGCAAATTGTTTTGTTCCTCCATCTCGTCAGCGACTGCCGACCAACGTGATTACTCGATTGGTCCTTTGTTTTCAACTTTGTCATGTCGCAGGTCGCCAACGACCATTGCAAGCGGTTCACATATTCTGTTTTAGTTTTTTTAGGCCTTGCATGGCGACCGCCGACCAACGAGACAGCCAGGCGCAAATAGTTTTTCCTTCCAACTCGTCAGCGATTCATATTTTCATCAATCTCATACCTTAATCTGAGGAACAGTAAAGTGCATTCCTGGTCTCTTAGCTAAACCAGTCAGATCATGATCCATGTATTCAAATACCATGTATCTCTGAATTTATTCTATCAGTATCTCCTATGTTGCTCTGATGGCATTAATATCGACCATGGATTCATTTATTTTAACAATTTACGGATTAAAACAAACTGATGCAACTATGCAGGAACAAATATTATGAGATATAGATTTTTTTTCTACAGTGGAGCATTCAATTACGGATTGGACATGGAACAACTTTCCATCGGGTTTGCCACGGCAAAATTTATTTCTTTGGGTCTACTCGATTACGAATTTATGAATCTTGATTCAATAGTACTCATTTCTTCCTATGGATGTATTTGTGAATTTGACGGATTGGACCTTCTGCACATTCTATCTTCTGCAGATATGAGAATAGATTTCAATGCAACAATGGTTAAATGCGCTCAGACACCAATGCACCGCCTTTAGCTGCAATCGTTTATAAATTTGGATGGATGAAGCTTATGTGATTGTATTCTTGTTTGTTGTTGTTATTGTGTCTCAGTTTTTTCTTCAGTTCAACGACCCTCTTCAAGAGATCAAGTTTCTTGTTTTCTATTGAAAATCAAGGTTCTTTACTGAAACCAAAGTTATATTTGTTGTTATAACAACTCATATTTCTTGTTTAGTGTCTCAACTGCGATTTATTTACTCATTTTACTTGTATGTTCAACCTTTAAAGTTATAATTTAATCATACATCTTATTTATTTACTGCTTTAAGATGAAACGATGCTTCACTGACATTTGTGCTGCAACAGATATTTTCTCCTAGATAAAATGCCCGTTCCAGAAGAAAAAAAATATTCTTTTTTACTCACAATTGTGTTTTTCCCTCCTCTGAACTAATTTTCTCTGGTCTAAGATGTTTTTCCCTTTTCACAATTGTGTTTTAATTTGTCTATGTTCCTATTTTGTTTTTTTGCTACAACAGGTTTTGTCTCCTATTCTTAATGTATCTTTTATTGTCTAATGTATATTTTTGTCTATATATGCTTTATTGTATGCTTTCTAAGACCATGCAATTTCTTCCTTTTGATTAACCAGGTCGTCAACAACTTTGTAAAGCAATTGGTTTTAGCCCAGATGCAATAGCTCGTACTGGGAATAGCCTTGTGTTGTCAGAATTGTCTTTGAAGTAACTTGCACCTTTAAAGTAATTTTCCCTGCTCTGAGGGTTTTTCCCTTTTCACAATTGTGTTTTTCTTTGTCTATGTTCCTATTCTGCTTTTTGTTGCAACAGGTTTTGTCTCCTAAAGAAGTTATCCATTCCAGAAATTATTTCTTTAATTTTGTCAGAATTGTGTTCTTGTTTGCTATTGTTATTGTGTCTCAGTTTTTTCTTCATCTCAATCAAGCTCTTCAGGAGATAAAGCTTCTTGTTTTCTACTGAAAATCAATTGTGTTTTAATTTGTCTATGTTCCTATGCTGCTTTTTTGTTGCAACAGGTTTTGTCTCTTATTCTTAATGTATATTTTTGTCTATATATGCTTTATTGTATGCTTTCTAAGACCATGCAATTTCTCCCTTTTGATTAACCAGGTCGTCAACAACTTTGTAAAGCAATTGGTTTTAGCCCAGATGCAGTAGCTCGTACTGGGAATAGCCTTGCGTTGTCAGAATTATCTTTGAAGTAACTTGTACCTCTAAAGTAATTTTCCCTGCTCTGAGGTGTTTTTCCCTTTTCACAATTGTGTTTTTCTTTGTCTATGTTCCTATTCTGCTTTTTGCTGCAACAGGTTTTGTCTCCTAAAGAAGTTATCCATTCCAGAAATTATTTCTTTAATTTTGTCAGAATTGTGTTCTTATTTGCTATTGTTATTGTGTCTCAGTTTTTTCTTCATCTCAACCAAGCTCTTCAGGAGATAAAGCTTCTTGTTTTCTACTGAAAATCAAGGTTCTTTTCTAAACCAAATTTATATTTTTTGTTATAATAACTCATATTTTTTATTTGGTGTCTGGGCTATGGTTTATTTACTTGTTTTACTTGTATGTTCAACGTTTAAAGTCATAATTTAATCATGCATGTCATTTATTTATTGGTTTCAAATGTTTTCTGTTGCAATAGATATCGTCTCCTAGATAAATTGTCCGCTCCAGGAAATAACTATTTTCTTTACTAACAATTGTATTTTTCCCTGCTCTAAAGTAACCCTATACTTCCTGTTCACTCCCTCTTCAAATTCCTTGTTCATCCTTGTTCTCAAATAACCTATACCTGATGTTCACCCTTACTCACAATTGTGTTTTTCGCTGCTTTGAAGTAACCTATACTTTTTGTTCACTCCCTGTTAAAATTAGTTGCTCTCTCTGTTCCTGTTCTGCTTTCTGCTGCAACATGTTTTGTCTCCCAAACAACTTGTCCATTTCACAAAATAATTCTTTTATTTTCTCACAATTGTGTTCATCCCTGTTCTTGAATAACCTATATCTGCTACTGCCTCTGCTCCTTTACTGATTTTTGCATCAAAACCATGTCCTCTCTTCTAAAATACTGCGAAATTTTAGACTTACTAAATAAATCGCTCCTTTGTTGTGACTGGTATATATTCAGTTCTCTAAGTTTACCAATATAGATTCTTCCAATATAGTTCTTTTTCAGTAAATGACTCTGTCATTTTCTTAGAATTCAGGTTTTTCCTGCTCTAAAATAAACTATACCTGTTGCTCACACCCCGCTGAAATTCCTTGTCTATTCTGGACTTTTGCTAGTATATATTTAG
Source organism: Larix kaempferi (assembly GCA_027924585.1). Classification (NCBI taxonomy): domain Eukaryota; kingdom Viridiplantae; phylum Streptophyta; class Pinopsida; order Pinales; family Pinaceae; genus Larix; species Larix kaempferi. The sequence goes on along the minus strand of BSBM01000458.1, from coordinate 20,928,152 downwards.
TTCTTCAAGATTTAAGCAAAGGAATAAAAACTTAGCAAACCTTCATTACTTGGATACACAGTTATCGATCTCCCCCAACATGAGCATGCATCATAGGTTTTTTACCAAATTGTTATTCAACATTTGATAAGTTTACCAATATAGATTGAAGAAAAAATCACATTTAAGAGAAGTAATCCAAAAATTAGCAAACCTTCATTACCTGCATACACAATTATGAGTATCCCCCAACATGAGCATCCATTATAAGTACAATAGTTCCAATTTGACTGATCATTAGTACTTCTTATTGGATCATTTCTTCTCTTCTTATAAACAAAATATTGTTTACTCAAAAGGGGTTTAGCTCCATTTTCCTTCAAGTTCACTGAACTTGGGCATTCAATTTTTCATTTTTTCTATCATCATCTTAAAAATAGGGCTCAAAGGACTGAAAATCACCCCATAAAGTTTTACAAATAAATAGACATGCGCAGAAAAAAAAAAATGCCCCATCAAAGACAATAGACTGAAAATAAAAAACTTAGCAAACCTTCATTACTTAGATACATAGTTATCGACCTCCCCCAACATGAGCATTCATCATAGGTTTTTTTACAAATTTTTATTCAACATTTGATAAATTTACCAATATAAATTGAAGAAAAAATCACATTTAAGAGAAGTAATCCAAAAATTAGCAAACCTTCATTACCTGCATACACAATTATGAGTATCCCCCAACATGAGCATCCATTATAGGTACAATAGTTCCAATTTCTCTTATCATTACTACTTCTTATTGGATCATTTCTTTTCTTCTTATAAACAAAATATTGTTTACTCAAAAGGGGTTTAGCTCCATTCTCCTTCAAGTTCACTGACCTTGGGCATTCAATTTTCCCTTTTTTCTATCATCATCTTAAAAATAGGGCTCAAAGGACTGAAAATCACCCCATAGAGTTTTACAAATAAATAGACATGCGCAGAAAAAAAAAAAAAAAATGCCCCATAAAAAACAATAGACTATACAGGTTTTTCTTGCTCTAAAATAAACTATACCTGTTGCTCACACCCTGCTGAAATTCCTTGTCTATTCTGGATTGTTGCTGGTATATATTTAGTTCTTCAAGATTTAAGCAAAGTAATAAAAACTTAGCAAACCTTTATTACTTGGATACACAGTTATCGGTCTACCCCAACATGAGCATGCATCATAGGTTTTTTACCAAATTCTTATTCAACATTTGATAAGTTTACCAATATAGATTGAAGAAAAAATCACATTTAAGAGAAGTGATCCAAAAATTAGTAAACCTTCATTACCTGCATACACAATTATGAGTATCCCCCAACATGAGCATCCATTATAGGTACAAATCAAAGACAATAGACTGAAAACAAAAAACTTAGCAAACCTTCATTACTTGGATACACAGTTATCGACCTCCCCCAACATGAGCATTCATCATAGGTTTTTTTACAAATTGTTATTCAACATTTGATAAGTTTACCAATATAAATTGAAGAAAAAATCAGATTTAAGAGAAGTAATCCAAAAATTAGCAAACCTTCATTACCTGTAAACACAATTATGAGTATCCCCCAACATGAGCATCCATTATAGGTACAATAGTTCCAATTTGACTGATCATTACTATTTCTTATTGGATCATTTCTTTTCTTCTTATAAACAAAATATTGTTTACTCAAAAGGGGTTTAGCTCCATTCTCCTTCAAGTTCACTGACCTTGGGCATTCAATTTTTCCTTTTTCTATCATCATCTTAAAAATAGGGCTCAAAGGACTGAAAATCACTCCATAGAGTTTTACAAATAAATAGACATGCGCAGAAAAAAATGCCCCATCAAAAACAATAAACTATACAGGTTTTTCTTGCTCTAAAATAAACTATACCTGCTACTCACACCCTGCTGAAATTCCTTGTCTATTCTGGACTGTTGCTGGTATATATTTAGTTCTTCAAGATTTAAGCAAAGTAATAAAAACTTAGCAAACCTTCATTACTTGGATACACAGTTATCGACCTCCCCCAACATGAGCATTCATCATAGGTTTTTTTACAAATTGTTATTCAACATTTGATAAGTTTAGCTCCATTTTCCTTCAAGTTCACTGAACTTGGGCATTCAATTTTTCCTTTTTTCTATCATCATCTTAAAAATAGGGCTCAAAGGACTGAAAATCACCCCATAGAGTTTTACAAATAAATAGACATGCGCGGAAAAAAAATGCCCCATCAAAAACAATAGACTGAAGACAAAAAACTTAACAAACCTTCATTACTTGGATACACAGTTATCGACCTCCCCCAACATGAGCATTCATCCTAGGTTTTTTTACAAATTGTTATTCAACATTTGATAAATTTACCAATATAAATTGAAGAAAAAATCACATTTAAGAGAAGTAATCCAAAAATTAGCAAACCTTCATTACCTGCATACACAATTATGAGTATCCCCCAACATGAGCATCCATTATAGGTACAATAGTTCCAATTTGAATGATCATTACTACTTCTTATTGGATCATTTATTTTCTTCTTATAAACAAAATATTGTTTGCTCAAAAGAGGTTTAACTCCATTCTCCTTCAAGTTCACTGACCTTGGGCATTCAATTTTCCCTGTTTCTATCATCATCTTAAAAATAGGGCTCAAAGGACTGAAAATCACCCCATAGAGTTTTAGAAATAAATAGACATGCACAGAAAAAAATGCCCCATCAAAAACAATAGACTGAAAACCAAAATGATATTATTAACATATATGCAATCATATATTTCAGACACTATTTCTTGTTATAAATTACTAGCTTGAACACTTCAAATCAGTATCCACTTCATAGTCACTTAACAAAACATCCTTATAGGCACTTAAACAATAAAACAAATTCTTGTTCCTACTATCTTTTGGCACTTGAAGGTCGCAAGACAGCTCACAAAACAAGACCTGCAAACATTTCTAGCTACAAGAGAACCAGATAGTTTTTCAACCGTTAAGCACTAGCCCATGTTGTTTCTATTTTCTATATACTCAACAGTCCTATTGACTTCTTATCTTTCTACCAGAGTACCCTTTGTTTCATGGTAGATATGTTTAGCCGGTTTCTTTTTTCAAAATACTTGTTCCAAGTTCACTTAAACTATGGTACTGTTATAACCAACCGTGATATCAATTTTTAAATGAGTACTCCCCATAGGGAATATTCCCAACCTGAATCAGAATTAACAAAAAATTATTGTTCACATTCCACAAAGTTCATTGCTCTTAACTTGCTACCTAGAATCTAACAATGTAAGTTTCAAAAACAAATAAACAATCTCTGATGTTGTTTGTACATGTTTCCTTATTACTTTAATAGGCACGTTCGTTGCTAAAAGCAAACCAATTTGAAACCTTTCATTTGTTTATTCTTCTATGTTCTACATGTTCTCGTACATGTTTTATATTTACACTTAATATTAATTTCATCCATTTTCCAGGTTGCTTTTGCATTGCAACTATTTTCAATACAACATTATGGACACTCTATTGACCGAAAATGCAGTTTTACTTCTAATGAATGGTGCTATTGACCTATGCCCACTTGTACAAGTTGTTGCTCTCGATCGAGTAAGCTCTCTTAATTCAACAACTACTCGCTACCGAATCACTATCTCAGATGGAATTCATAGCCACGATACATTGCTTCCAAGTAGCTACAATAGCGCTGTGGAAAACCACCAACTCCAAGCAAGTTCAATCATCAAAGTCATCAAGTGTACATGCAACACTATGCTTAATGCAACATATGGTTTGCTTATCGCATTTTATTGTAACTTGATTTCAATTTCACTCCCAACAATTGTACCAATTTTTTTACTTTTACTTACTTACCTTAATTCTTCTTGCCAGGACGATCGCACTGGACATAATCGAAATTATCACATTGCAACAACGATAGTTGGAGACCCATCACCTTTCAACTTAACCCCCAACTTTACCTCCCCCAGCAGTTCATCTGTTACAAGAATCAACACTCTTGATCCCGAAAACCCATCAGGTATCATACCTTGTTCGTAAAATGCAATTGGAAACCCTACTGAACCTCCTCTTGCTTTTACATCACTCAACCCTTCCACCAAAACTTGGACCATTCAAGTTCGAGTTATTGCAAAAAAAAATATGACTACCTACACCAATAAAAAAGGGCCTGGTCAACTTTTTGGCTTTGACCTTGTTAGTGCTACCAAAGATGAGCTTCATATCTCTGCTTTCAATTAACTAGCCACCTTATTATATGACAAAATAAATGTTGGCATAGTCTACACTATTTCAAATGGCACAATTAAATTTGCCAACCCAACATACAACCATTTGACAAGCCCCTTAAAGGTTTTTCTTAACCCCTCGTCAACCATTCAACCATGTTTGAAAGAATGTCCATTAATCCCTTTTCATTGCTTCCACTTTAAATCTATCCATGACATCAAAACTACACCCCTCAATTCCATGATTGACGTTATTGTAATTGTCATTTATGTTTCCCCTGCATCAACTATACGCAAAAGGGATGGCTCTAAAAGCATTCGACGAACAGTTGGGTTAAGGGACATGTTTGGGTATAGCATAGACAACACACTTTGGGGTGATCACTGCACAATGGAGGGTTCCCGCCTTGCAAGACTTCGAGGTTTGCCTACTCCCCCTATCCTTGCAATTAAAGGCGGGCGTGTTACTGAGTTAAATGAAAAAGCCATTGGAACCATATCCAACACCAACCTCCTTATAAACCCAAATATTGAGGAAGCTCAACTTCTCCAAACATGGTTTACTGACAATGGTTTCCGTTCAGCCTAGCCATCTTTGAGCAGAAAATCCACCTCGCCTTCTTCTAGCTCTTGCAAACGCATTTCCATTTCTGCTCTTCAAGCTCTCCAACCCTCTGAAAAAGCAGCCTGGTATTCAATTATTGCTACAATCACCCATATTAACACCGATGACTTTCATTTCCTTGCATGTCCTTTGTTTGTCGATGGCATTCAATGCATGAAATTTTTTCCCACAAAGTTGGTAATGTATGGCATTGTGCAAAATGTGATGGGGAATTTACAGAGTGTGCTTATCGATACATACTCAAACTTGACCTAATGGATGCCACTGGACAACTATACGGTGTCATAGCTTTTGATGATTCTGCGCAGCAACTGATGGGCATCTCTGCAAAAGATTTATGCCTTCTCTCAAATGATTCAACATCTATTTTGGAAATAGTTCAACGTGTCTGTGCTCAAAAATACCTTTTAACCTTATCTGTACGAACAGAGACTTTTAATTCAACATCTCGCTTGAAGGTGTTGCTCGTCATGTCAGAGGAAGCTTCCTTATCATCATCACCTACCGATTCCCTTGATGGAAATGAACCCATTTTGCGTACTACACGTCCAGTAGCTCGCGGGCTTTGAACTCTGGTTTTGATAACACTTTTCCAACAAGTTTCTACTCTTCAATTCTACCTTTTTGTACTTCATACTTGCTACTTTTCCACTGCAAGATTTTGTATTAACACCGGTATGTAAATGATACTTTTATGCATCATGGAGCATGCTTTAATATTATATGCTTTACTTTTTCTGTAACATTTTTTTAAATTGCATATTCATTGCAACGTATCTTGTCACTTTCAAATTTATGCTTACATGAAGATTCATTTATCAACTTTATACTTCTTTTCTTTATAAACACTTTTCAAAACGATTCACATTTCTTTCTTGCAACAACTTACCATAAATTATGCACGGTCCATTTATCTTTAACAATCTACCTTTGTTTGCATATTCAATGGATTAATATATAGTATGTTTCTCCTCAAACAAATGCATTATTAAGTTCTTAACCAAAAAAACATGTTTCTTGTAGCCATGTCAACAAATGAGCACAATGATCATATCAATGGACGCAGAAGAGTTCTATATACATAAAAGAAACAACAAAACAACAAGCGCCAACGCCTTCTATATAAAGCTGCTCGCCAACTTGTTAATATCCCTGCTCCATTTGACATTGTCCAACCTCCCCTCGGACACTCTACATCGTCTGCATCAACACCCAACAATCAAGGAAACATTCACCTACAAGGTATACAACAACAATTCCGTACAAGGTTGGACAAATTATCTCCCATGAACGTATGCTTTATATGCATGGAGTCTTATCCTGGCATTAAGATAAGGCACTTTTCTAATGCATTTTCATGTTCACGATGCATTGGGGAAAAAAAACTTCATCGCTAATCCTTGGCAAACAACATGGATCCCGGGGCGCAACCACCTGTGCTCGCTGTCCTTACTCAAGTTGAAGAAATGCTCATTTCTCGTGTTAACCCAATTTTACAAGTCACTCATGCTCGTGGGGGTCAATATACTTATTCTGGCCACACTATTGACCCCCAATACCAATTCACTGATCTTACGTAAAACCATTTAATAAACATTAAATGATTATAAATAAAAAATAAGATAATTAAAAATTATAATATATTAATTTCAGTGCAACCGAGTATCGTTCTTACTAGGTGCAGTCTCCTTAACATTACAATAGTTGTAATGAATCTTTATTGAGGTCATTCATTGTGGGGAGGCTTTGCTTTGCCACATGGATACCATGGCTAACCCCATCATATGAAGCATGCACCATTGTCACCACATTTGGTGGCCAAATTATATATATTAATATATGAAAGTGATTAGTATTAATTATAATAACATTTTATATTAAATTAATATATTCTACTATAAATAAAGTAGAATATGGAAGTGTAGGTAGGTATTGAAGTAGTTGCAGGGCCATCCAAAATTTTGAGGCTCCATGGAACTAGGTTTTGCAAGATGCTACCGAACTAGGGTTTTGCAGGATCTCATTAGCATGGTGAATGTTGATTGATACAATTAGTTAGGAATAAATCGGGTACGTGAATATGATGGTTGAGGTGGACTTGGTTTGTTGAGAGGATGATGAAGATAGTTGGTCTCATAATAGAATATTTAAAACCAATGAGGAGTTCCACGAAATGCTTCGAGCTATCAAATTAGTCTCTAAGATTAGGCCTGGTGTTAAAGTGACGGGTAGTACAGTGTGCGGGACATGTGGCGTTTTGACTTGTGTGTTAGGAGAACTTGATAGAGTAGTAATGGTGTAGGGGGAGTATTTTGAAAACGAAGTTTGGGTTTCACGTGATGGTTCCTCTGAGGGAAAGACTCACCGTGGAAATGATACACATGTCACAGTACAACCAAATCTCTTGGCTCTGAAACTCTCATATAGACAAGGTGGTGGTTTTGGTAGGTGTGTTAGGGTGGTAGATAGAATTGAAAGATCACAGAAGCATTTTAGAGCTCAGTTGGGGAAGGTATATATGGTGTTAGAAAAGGATGTTAATATGGATAGGGTGGAAAGCCTCTTGACAAGGGCCTTAATGAGAAAACTGGGCTATCTGAATTTTAGTAGACAAGAACTGTTGAAGTGGATTAATGAAACTTGGAAGACACTACTAGGTTATTTTCCATGCATAAATTTTCAATTAAAAAATTGGTTATGCTTTTTATTTTTGATGGAGGAGGATGTGGTTAAGACACTAGAGAAGCCATAGGTTATAGGGAATGGTTCCTTGATGCTAAAACGGTGGCATCTAGCTTTTAACCGTGTTTCGAAAAAATGTAGACAAGGCACATTTGGTTGTTGTTCCTAGGATCCCCCCTTGATATTTGGTTGAAGAATATATTTGTTAAAGTGGCAAATAAGGTGGGAAAGTATATATACTTTAATGATAAATTCCTCTTGTGGGTAGACAAGCGAATGGCATGGGTTTTGGATGAATTTGATATGTCACTTGAACTACTAGCATAAATTGAAATTATTTAGGGGAGAAGGTTATCCAACATCGCTTGGAATACTAGAAAACTCAATTTAGATGTCCTGAATGCATAAAACCTAACCACATGAGAAATCACTATCTCGATTTTTCTACTAAGGGCTTGTTGTCTCCTGGAAAATACAAACCTATTAGGGTTACTTATTCTCCTGAGATTCAAGTGGATTCTTCCAAAAAGGACGAAGGTAGAGAGGGATGAGAGGTCAAGGAAACCAACCTTTAATCTTTGGAAGAATTCTCAACATGCTCTAGTAAGTTGAAAGTCCTCTTTTTGTCCTTTTTCAATTCCGTTAGTGAATTGGAAGTAAGGTTTTTAAAATAAGTTGAGGATAATTTTATTTATAATAAACCTAAGTTTAGGAGGGAGAATGGTCTTAGAACTGTTGAGGGTTTGATAAAAACTATTTGTAATCCAAAAGGATATCTAAATTATCACTTTGGGCCACTTAAATTTGGGAATCCTCAAAATATCCACCAAGGGAGACTAGAGCCTGTTTGGATGATGGGGTTAAGACTATCGATTTGATTTCAGAGGTTAATTTATCTCAAGTTTGTAGTTGTTCTGGAGGTTCAAGGACTATGAAATATACATTAAAAAATGTACATGGGATTGATTTGAGGCATCCTGATCCATCTATTAGCACTCTGTGTATTCCTCTGCTTTCAAATATCCCTTTGGAGTCAATTAGGAAGGTCCCCGTATGGGAGTCTATAGGTGGGGATATAAGTTGGTTGACCCCTGTGGATATTGATGAAAAATCGATTTCTACAGTTAATGCTCTTGTTCGTTCATATAAGGATATCCTTCAAAAACATCCTTTGTCAGTCTTCTAAGTCTATGTTTAGGACCAAGGACGGTGGTCCTGGCCCTCATGTTTGTTATCTGAATGTTATAGTGAGGAAGAAAACTAATGAGAAAGGTAAAAATCCCAAGGAAGGGGCTATCCAGGGTGGGTTTGCTATTCCTTTTTCGACAAAATCCAAAACTTTTCCTAAATTACCCTACGAAGGTTGTTCTGTTCAAGCTACTCTAGTAGGAGTACTTTTAGGTGACTATAGGGCCCTGAGAGCTGATTTTCCCTTTGAGAATGTTTCTCCATGATTATTATGTACTTTATTGTAACAGGATTGAGTAGGGGGTACTCCAAAATATAATTCCCTTAAAAGGTTGATTGAAGTGACTAAACCTGATATCTTACTTATACAAGAGACAATGGTGATTGGGTCAAAAGCTAGGGAGGTCTTTTTAAAACTTATTCCTGGCTAGTAGTGTTGTTCAATGGATGCTATCGATCAATCTAGGGGTTTAATTTCTATACAAAACCCTAAGAATTCTAATTTAATCCCACACATGTCTTGTGTAGGGATTCTTTTGGAAGGACATATAAGGGATTTGGATCAGAATTTAAAGGTTGTAAACTGTTATGGGCCTTATGTTGGTAGACACGAATTTTAGGGCGAGGTGGTGGGTAGTGGCATATTAAAGAAATCCTATTTGATGCTTGGGGGAGATCTTAATCTCACTACTTTTGCAAGGGGATTTTAGGGTACTAATGACCGATTAGATCCTTTCTCGAGCATGTTCAATCATATCTTTCAAGATGTTAAAATCATAGATGTACTTCCACTTCCTTTTACCCTACTTGTAGGAATGGAAGATTATGAGCATCAAGAGTGGCGAAGCGTCTAGATAGATTCTTGATGGTAGAAGGTTTATCATATACCATGGAAAGATTTAAATCTTGGATTGTGAATGTAGGTATTTTTTATCATATGCCTATGTGTCTTCAATTGGAGATCAATGCATACATGATTAAATACCCCTTCAAATTTAATCACTCATGGAACGAAGAGGCGAACTTTACTTCATTTGTTAGAGAAAAATAGAGAGTTATGGCAGAGGTTTTAGTTGGTTAAATGATGGATCAAATGGGAATCAAATTGAAAGAAATTAAATATGAAGTTATACAGTGGGGAAGAAGAAAAAATTGAGTTGAAACATGATTTATTAAATATTGAGGAGGAGATCCATTACAACTATAATTTATAGAAATAGGTCAGGTATTTTCTCTGATTTTGAAAAAGAATAATTGGATCTTTTAGAGGCCAAAAAAACATGGATTATGAGATTAGAGGAGGAGACTTGGAGACTCAAAATCCGGGTCATATGGATTTCACACGGGGATCATAATACTAAGTTCTTTCATAAATTTGCTGATCACCAGAGAAATATCAATACTATATGGGATGTTTTGGATCACCATGAAATAAAGTCTCTACTCAAAAAGGGATAGAAGATGTTGTTGTAGCACTCTTTGGTTCTCTTTTCCAAGATCCAAGAAATAATAATATTGTTTCTAAAATGAAATTCATTCAATGATTTCCTATATTATTCTCAAATGAACAAGGAAAAAGTCCAGGTCGGATGGCTGGATTGCATAGTTTTTCTTGAGTTTTTTGAATGACTTCATGCCAATTTCTTTAATGACTTCATGCCAAGTCTCATTTAATGACTTCATGCCAATTTATTTTTGTAACGTGATCTATAAAATCATTTCCAAATTTATTGCAAATAGACTCCACATAGACTCAAACCAAGATTGATAGATTGCATGTCAAAAGAGAAATTTGGCTTTTTAAAAAACATGCAATTTTTTTATGCTATTGGAGTTGCTCAATAGAGTTTCCACACTATCAAGGTTAAGAAATTGGAAGCCTTAATTCTAAAGATGCATGTGGTAAAGTCCTATGGAAAAGTGGAATGAACTTTTTTAAGTCTTGTACTTCTCCAGTTAGGATTAAGTATAGAAGTTACATATTGGATCATGGCATGTGTGACTTCTGCAAATTTTGTTGTATTGGTTAATAGATCTCTTTCTAGTTTTTTAAATTCATAGAGGCATTAGTCAAGGTTTCCCTCTTTCTCCATTATTTTTTCTAATTGTTGTGGAAGGATTGAGAAGGTTAATATGAAAGGCTAGAAGGGACAGTAGAATCAAAGGGGTAAACATCACTAATCTACATTTCATTACTCTACTATTTTTAGATGATGCAATTATTTTTTGCAGTGGGTTTGTGGAGGAATGGAGAGCCTTTCACGAGATCATTAAGTTACTCTGTGATGCTACTGGAATGGAAGTTAGCATACAAAAATCTAATTTTCTTATGAATGGGGTTGATGAAGTACTAGATCAAGTACATGAAATTTTTCCTCTTCCTTTGGAATCAATTGATACAGGCTTTAAGTATTTATGATATTTTCTAAATCCAAATAATTACTTGAAGGAAATTTGGCAGTGGATAATAAAAAATGTTGAAAATAAAGTTGATAATTGGTGCTTTATATGGATTTTCCTTGGAGGAAGATTGATCTTAGTTAAATATGTTCAATCTTAGTTAAATATGTTTGGAGAACATTCTTGTGTATTGGATTTCCTCATAAAAAATTCATAAATACATACTGAATAAAATAAGTCATTAGATGATTAGTATTTTATGGACATGCAACAAATGTAAAGAAGGAATCCATTTAGTCAAGTGGGAAAATATTTATACCCCAAAAAATCTCGGGGGTTGGGGATTGAAAAATATTTATTGGTTTGGACAAGCCCTGACTATGAAGAGTCTATGGAGAGGGTTGTTCGTAAAATTATTATGGAGTGAATTATTTAGACAAAATATTTAAAAAATTAAACTTGTAATTGCTTAGATCAGGAGGGAAAACAAAAAGGTACTCGTTGCTTCAAATATTTGGAGAGGGTTGATTGCCTCTTTTCCTTGTATGCAAAAATGGCTTTCTTGGAAGGTATGAAATGGAAAACAAGTAAAACTGGTCGAGGATCCATTTATTGGTGGATAAGGGTCCTATAAGACTTCAATTGTTGTTACTATACCCTTGAAGAAATTTGGCATTAGTTTCTTAGCTCATGTGAAAATACCTAATATTGGGTCAATTGGAACTCAGTATTCAAATGCAATTTAGCTCAGCCATCCATGTGTCAAATTTTCTAAGAGGGTGTACCTACTTTCCTAAATTTACTCAAGTTTGTCCCCTTTGATGTTCAATCAAGTTTATATTTTTGTGGGTGCAAGTAGTGTTAACTAAATGCTAAAGCTTAGTATTCTATTTGCTCCTAAAATAATATTTTCTATTATTTTAAATATAAAAATCCATTTCATGTGCAAATGGTTTAGTGCAATTCATAAGTTTTTATGCATAATGTTTATCAATTATTTCCCTCTAGGACCTAGGTACTACTCCGTTGGGTCCATCCGTCCTTTATGCTCTTTTGTCGATGTGGCACCACATCGTCGGGTCCATTCGTCCGTTATTTCCGTTCATCGACAAGGTACCGCATCGTCGGGTCCTTTCGTCCGTCATTTCCATTTATTGACAAGGTACCACATCGTCGGGTCCTTTCGTCGATATCCTTTCATTGCATATGATTTGCAGGAACTTCATGTAGGGATTTAGGAGCCGTTACCTTCAATCCTTCGTCTACACACTATTGGAGACTAATGGCGCTGAGGAGTAAGTTCATACTTGCTGCGCGCCCCCCAACTCATATGTGACCAACTCCGTCATGGTCCACTTCGTACGACTTCACGCATCCCCGAGTAAGCAGCTAAGGGATTTTGAATTCGGTCTTGGATTCTGTTGGAAGTTGACACCATTGTCGTCCTTCCGTGTGTGATTTATTCGTACTCTACGGCTCGTTTATTTCCTTTGTGAGTCCATCGGTGAACCGTTTCACCTGTCGCTACACACATGCTCAAAAGCACACATTAATAGCTCTGTTCTCATTTATCATAAGATATTAAAAATGGACAGCTAGCGACAACCCTCAGGCGCCGTGCGCTAGACTGGTTTATGAAGTTTACTAAGGTACTGACAGGGACTCCAGGAAAAACATTGGCACAGATCAAAGAAGGAATGATTGATGAGTTTAGAAAACCAAAGTCGGATTCATAGTACGTCACCGAGCTCAAAGAAATCAAGCAATACCCGAATGAGCCGGTATGGGAATTCAATCAATGATATAAAACATTGACGGCGAAGGTGAGTTTCGGGATGAATGATATGCAACACAAGGAATGGTTTATCGCAAGATTGGTTCCACACATCCGCAGACCACTAATGCAATAGAAGGTAGTGACCCAAGCCAAAGTGATGGAGATTGCGATGAAGCTAGAGGCTTCTCCAATAGACGAAGCTGGCATAGGAATGGATAGGATACAAGTGCAGTTGACCAATTTGACACTCCAATTGCAAGATATGAAGAAGGGGAAAGAAACCCGTGAAGATATATGGTGCAGAAGATGCAAGACTGAAGGACACCATAAGGATAATTGCCCATAATTTTGAGAATATTTGCAGTCAGGCACATCGAACCCCCTCAGTCAGGGAGGGATGCCTTGGTGTTGCGTCTGTCAGACTAGAGGGCATCGAACGAAAGAATGTGTGTACCTACAGAAGATGGTGTCGAAGCCAGTAAATTTATACTGCAAATTTTGCCGATCGGTTGGCCACAACGAGAAGGAGTGTAGGGCCTATGACCTACTCCAAGAATGGACTGCCGATACATATTTATGAAAGGGGAAGAGCAACCATCGGTACAACAGCAACCACAATATACCCAACAACAACCTCATTATAACTAGCCACCATAGTATGATCAAGGGCAGTATGGGAAACCGTAGTATGGCCAGCCGCAATATCGGCCACCGCAATATCAACCGCCGCAATATGGGAAACCACCATATCAACAACCGCAGTATGGACAACCGCAATACCCAACATATGGCCCACCGCATGGAGGGTTAAGAGGAGGATTCCGCGGAGGTCGAGGTGTCGATGCAAGACGAGGATCGATTATATGTTACAATTGTGGGCATCAAGGGAATTATCAGAGGGATTTCCCGAATCCAGCACCACAGTGCACTTATTGCAACGCTATGGACCATGGTGTCGAAGACTATCCGCAGCTCATCACAAAATGTCAAACCAAGAACCTATCCCCACCTCCACAGTATCAAAATCAGAATACGCCACCGGCAGTGCAGAAGAGATCAGCGGAGGTCAGAAGTCACATTGCGACTGTTGGAGTAGTGACATGAGGAGGAGCTGTGACAGAAGTCGACAGGTCACATGCTACCGTCCGACCAACAACACGGAAGCACGTCACATTCGATGCAGGGGTCGAGAGCAGTCGAGAGGGATATTTTCCTGAAAGCGCAGGAAGCAATGAGATAGAGGAGGCAGTCACCTCTTTAGGAAGAAGTTACCTATGATATGCCATCGACGTTCGGCATGACGAAGTCGCAGAGAAAGGATAACACCTTAAGAGCCTTCTTGGAAAGTTTCCTGGAGTTGGAAAAAGATCAAGACACGTTGGAAGAAATATCCAGCTTGTTGCATTGACGGGAGGGTGCACACCAGGAACGTACAGTCAATCGCATACGTAAGAGGAAGATAGGAAGAGAGATGCGGATGCCTGCACAAATCAGAGCATTTGATGTCGACTCAATCATATTAGACCTAGGGTCGAACGTAAACATTCTGACCAAGCAGGCCTGGGAAACAATGGGAAAACCATAGTTGGCCTGGTCACCGGTACAATTGCGATTAGCGAATCAAAGTAAGGTTACTCCAATTGGTTGGGTGTGCCAACTTCCAATTGAAATTGAGGGACTCAAAACCTACGCAGACTTTGATGTAATAGAGATTGTTGACAACACGAGCCCCTATCCAGTGCAACTAGGGATAGAATGGGTGATGGAAAACCAGGCCATCATCAACTTCAAGAAACGGACTATGTCATTCGAAAATCGCGAGATGAGGGTAGTCGCACCTCTTGATCCCGCAGAAGGGAAATGATATGTTGAACCAACAAGAGATGAATTTACGAAGGTATGGGACAATTTATACAACATATCCGAAGATTACATTAATCCTATCGCAGACAAAGAATTGGGATGGAGCAGTGTCAGTTCGACGTCGTCAGATTTGGATGAGGTGCTTGAAAATTGGCAGAATCAGCTACACGAAGTATCGTTCAGGAGGTGTGCACGGATCACACTGTCATTTCGATGGGTAGCCACGTAGGAGTGTGCACTGGAAACATATGAGGGATTTCCCAATTTGACTACATTTCTCACAGAATTTGAGGAAAAATTGGTGGAACCACAACGTCTACTGGCCTTAGAGGAAGCCTTGAAGGCTACTCCAACGCGATGGTGGGTGACGCACAAGTCTAGTATCACAAACTGGCCACTATGTCCACACCTAATGGAGGTTAGGTTCAGAGAAACTGCAGGATATGGCGGAAGGAAGTATGATGGTAGAGGAGATCCTAAGGAACATGTGAATGCATGTCAAAGCCAATGGGGCTCACAGGCGAAACAAGAATGGGTTCATGCATTTGTTCACACACTGGATGAAGTATCGTGGAGTTGGTATGTCGCAGTAGAACTGTGACGCGGAACAACCTCTTGGGAACAACTAACAATTAGCTTTAGTCAAACATTCAGTTTCTCCGACGAGAACCCCTTCATCCACAATGCATTACAGGCGATCCGCAAGAAGGTATTCAAGGCAGTTCTGACTGAGCAACCAATGGAACTTCGGTGGACTGTGACACCAGAAATGGTGATGGAATGCTACAACGTCACAAGAGAACTGGATGATGAGGATGAACCGAGGGATACATATGTACCAGAGTTAGAGGAAGTGGCAGTGTCGAGGCACCAAAAATACCTTCCGACAAGTTTCAGCAACCACTGAAATCAAGAAAGTAAACATTGGGTCAGAGGAGAACCCGAAGTTCGTGCGTATTGGAGATTATTGGGATGACTCCACCATTTCCAAGATGACTGATCTATTGCATGAGTTTCAGGATTTGTTCCCAAGGAAATTCTTGGAGATGAAAGGAATTTCTAGGGACTTAGGAGAAATGAAAATCCCCCTGAAACTCGATGCGAATCCAGTCAAGCAGCGGCCCTACAGGTTGAATTCGAGGTACAAGGAGCGGGTGCAAGCTGAACTGGAGAGAATGTTGGACGTAGGAATTATCGAACCAGTGGAAGAATCAGAGTGGATCAGCCTGATGGTGGTCCAGGATAAGAAAACCGGAGAAGTCCAAATCTATGTAGATTTATGGAAATTGAATGATGCCTGCGTACACGATCCGTTCCCAACACCATTCATAGATGAGGTGCTTGAAGGAGTGGGAGGTCAGGAAATATACTCCTTCACAGATGGGTTTTCGAGATATCACCAGATCAAAATTGCGAAGGAAGATCGACACAAGACCACATTTGTCACAGAATGGGGATGTTTTCAGTATATGGTGATGCCATTCGGCCTGAAGAATGCACCAACAATCTTCTCCAGACTGGTAGTTGTTGCATTCAAGGACTACATCCACAAATTTCTGGCAGTATATATGGACGATTGGATAGTGTACGAATTGGTTAAGGATCATGTCGCGAATCTGAGGTTGATCCTAGAAAGGTGTCGACAACACCATATTTCACTAAACTTGAAGAACTGCATTTTCTGCGCTCCGTTTGGGATTTTGTTAGGACACATTGTATGCAGAGAAGGGATGTTGGTAGACCCTGCGAATATTGCGATTATTATTGACCTATCGCCACTGACAACAATAAAGCAATTAAGAGCAACATTGGGACACACTGGATACTACTGCAAGTTTATCAGAGGGTATGTAGTGATCACGACACCAATGGAAATTTTTTTGAAGAAGGATGCCAAGTTCGAATGGAATGAAGAATGCCAGAAAAGTCTTGATATATTGAAAGCAAAAATGGTTGCAACACCTATATTAGTATTTCTGGATTGGACGAAGGAATTCCACATCCATGTTAATGCATCATCAGTCGCACTAGGAATTATATTAGCCCAGCCAGGAGAAGGAGCGATTGACCACTCGATTGCATTTGCAAGTAGAAAGTTGTCTACTGCGAAGAAGAATTATACGACAATGGAAAGGGAAGGTTTGGTGATGGTCTACGCTCTACAAAAGTTTTGACACTATCTACTTGGAGGTCATTTTAAAATGTTCACTGACCATTCAAAACTCAAGTACCTAGTGAACAAGCCTGTGTTGGGGGGGAATATTTGTCGATGGCTCTTACTCTTTCAAGAATTCGACTTCGAGATAATTGTAAATCCAGGGCGACTGAACGCAGGACCAGATCATATGTCGAGGATAGAATCATTAGAAGAACCAAGGAGTATTGATGAAGGACTACCCGATGCTCAGTTATTCAAGGTCGGAATGGTCGATGATCATTACGAGCAAATTATTCAGTTTTTGGCGACAGGGACGACACCGGAGGAATTCACGACAAACCAAAAGAAACAGTTGGTTGTCAGGGCGTCGAACTTCCAACTCATTGTGGGGAAACTATATAAGATGGGACCAGACGAAATATTTAGACGGTATGTCCTTCCGCATGAGCAGGAAAGGATTTTAGCAGAATCTCACGATGGGATCGCCGGAGGACACTATGGAGGACATGCCACTGCTAGGAAGATCCTTCGCGCTGGATTATGGTGGCCAACGATGCATGGAGATGCTGCGGCCCTTATGCAAAAAGTTGCGATATTTGTTAGAGAACAGGGAAACAATCACGAAGGGACGACATGCCAGTAGTACCTCAAGTGATGCTGTAGGATTTCGACAAGTGGTCAGTCGACTTTATGGGACCGATCAACCCCCCAGGAAAAATAACAAGGTCACGATACATAATCACTGCTATGGATTATTTGACACGATGGGAGGAACTGGCACCAGTGAAGGACTGCACAGTGGCGACTGCAGCAAGGTTTCTCTTCGACAACGTGGTCACCAAGTTTGGGTGCCCAAAGATACTGGTGAGTGACCAAGGCACTCACTTTGTGAATAAGACAATCTCAGCAATGACGTAGGAGTTCCAAATTCAACACAAGAAGAGTACCCCCTATCACCCTCAAGGGAATGGAACAGTTGAGGCGTTCAACAAAATATTGGAGCATGCACTCACGAAGGTGTGCAACACAGACCGAGATGATTGGGATTTGAGAATTTCGGCCATACTTTGGGCATATCGCACAACTTGTAAACGATTAAATGGCCAGACCCCGTTCAAGCTCGTTTACGGACATGAAGCATTCATGCCGATGGAGTATATTATGCCAAGCTTGCGCATCGTAGCAGCCACAGGGATGAGCGATGATAGAGTACTCGAAGAACGATTGGCACAATTGGTACAACTTGATGAGGATCGGTTCATCGCAGGATTTCATTAGAAGGTAGAAAAGGATCACCAGAAGGCCAAGCATGACCGACATGTCAAACCAAAGCATTTTCAGCAAGGAGATATGGTCCTATTATACGATAGTAAGTTTTCCGAGCACCCAGGTAAGTTACAGATGCATTGGTTGGGTCCTTACACAATAGATTTTGTCATTGACGGAGGTGCGGTGCAGTTAAGAAGTTTAGATGGCATGTTGTTTCCAAAGCTTGTAAACGACAATCGGTTGAAACCCTATCACCATGACCAGGCGCATAGTGGTTGAGAGACACAGTAAAAAAAAACAATAATGACACGACATTGGAAGTTTAACGAGGATAGTTCTCGTCGACAGTTAGCACACCGAAATCAGAGTATGACGAGGATGGATGGTTGTCGACGGTTAGCATGCGGGAGTGGCAACATGGAAAAATTGGATGCTTGTCGACATTTCGCACACGGGAGCCTACTCAACACATTATTACGGCAGCGAAGCATCACCAGCAGACAACAAAAACATATGATGACACACTGGAGGACATAATCCAATAAACATGTGGAAGATTTGATAATCACACAGCAAAACCATGAAGAACAACCATAAATACAATCGAATAAGATTTGGGAGATTGAAGGCTTATGCACAGTAGGAATGAAATTCACCAGTTGAGTGAGAAATTCCAAGGAAGCTGTGGAAATGGTACATTTCATTTCGAGCGGGAGCACTCCAAGTGCGCTAAGGGCAAGAACGACGAGTGTGCATGAATAACCAGCAAAGGAAGCAACACAGACAATTGGGAGGAACCGAGATGAGGTCTCACCCGAGATGTCTAGGAGTGTGGTAGTAGTTAGAAGAACTGTGGTCCCTGCGACCACCAGAACACCAGGGGTAGAGGCTCGCTGGCTCCAGCAGCAGATGATCAAATGTGCGAAACAAATGTGCTAGAGCAGTTGGCCCGTTTCACAATTTGGTGACATAGATGAACTTTTCCCCATCTCGAAACAAGCATGAAGCGCACCAGTAGGCGCAGAAGGAATAGATGACAAAGGTTTCGAGGGGTTGGAGGATGGGTTCGAGAAGTACATGATAGCGAACCATAGATCGGAGGATGAGTTCGAGAAGTACATAAAAGCGAACCAGAGACTGGAGGATGAGTTCAAGAAGTACATGACAGCGATTGCAAGACTAGAGGATGGGTTCAAGGAAGCACACAACAGCGAACCAAAGCAATACCATAGGTGTCTAGCTGAGGTGGCTCGAGGGCGAGCCACAAGTTTGTGTTGGGGGCCTGTTGGCACGGGGTTAGACCGCATAAAGTGTGGAAGCCGACAACTGCGAAGAAGGACAATCCGCGGAAGAAGGACCATTCGCGGAGAACAAGGAGCCGACGGAAGCGCAAGATTAGTTTAGTTAGTTAGAGGGGGTCATGTGGACCGTTTTGTAACCATTTAGTTTCATATAAATAGGAGTATGATTGTAAGCCTAAGGGCATCATAGTTGAATCAGAGAATGAGATGTTCTGAACTATTTTGTATGAATTTGTGATAAGATGTTTTGACTGTCTCTGTGAAGGTTATACTGCAGGTTTTGATGAATGCATGAAGATGTTCGGCTACGGTTATATCTTTTGTCTTTGTTTCTATTGAATGATGAATGCAAGTGTTTATGAAATGTTTAAAGCTCTGTAGTTTGGTAGTTGCTATTAATGTGAATGATTAGTTTAACCATGTTGATGCGAATGTTGCTTATATACTGAATATGCGAAGGGAATGAATGGATGCGTAAACTGTTAGCATGATGTGAAGACATAATCTCTGGTTTTTGTAGTTGTAAAGTGAGATTTGATGCATGTCCTCCCCCCACTACGGAAACTTGGTTCCTACAGCCCCCTTAATCATCTCGGGTGAGACTTCACTCGCTCTACGAGTGTTGCTAGAAAGGGAAAAACCTTTCTAGGCCGATGTTTAAGGGAGTTTCGTTGATGTTTGTTGATAACAGTGAGAAGTGAACCCCTGTCGACATTTGATGTGTCAACATGTTCAGAAATGAGACCCCCCTCACTAGAATCCTTAGCCAAACTCACCATAGAAAGCAGAATCATAATTTCAAATCCATTACGATAGTCCTCCAACAATAGGGTCCCACTTTCTTGATATGGTTGGGACAATTAGAGGATGATTTTGAGTTACAACTAAGAAACTGCCATAGGAATTGTTCAAAATAAAAAATTCATTAAATTTATATTTTTGGCACAATTTTCAAGGCACACACACCTATCCTAAAGGAAAGGAGCATGTACATGTGCCTTGCTCAAGGGAAAGGTACATGTACCAATCAAAACAATATTTGGAGTGCTTCTAGCTAGAAAATGTCGTAGTTAGTTGTTGATGTAGGCTTATCAGTGATGGAAGACACATGTGTGTCAAACCATGCTATAACAAATGTCGGGCCTAATGTATGAGGTTAGAAGGGGAGATGATGGTTGAAATACATTATAATTCATGGAATGCAGTGTAACATAGACCAAGAGTGTAGGGACTTTGTCTCGGAATCCAGTTTCTAGGATTCTCTCTATATGTAGGCAATAATAGGGGCTTTCTCCTGAGATATGTTGAACATATATGATATGATATTTTTAAACACTAGTTTGGAAAATAAAGGTAACCCAAGTATCATGGCTAATTACTTTTTCCAATGGACAACTAAGGAATGCTTTGATGCCCTAGCAAATCTCTATGAGAAGAAGACACCTACGTAGAAGAGGGTTTTGGAGAAGAAACTTTGTTCATTGAAGATGGAGGAGAAGGAGTCAATTGCCTCCTTCTTTTCAAAGATTGCTTAGACAAGAGATCAACTCATGGCAATTGGAGTTGAAGTAGATGATGATGACCTTGTGCAAACAACAATAGATGGTCTTCCTACATCTTGGGAAACATTTCTTGCAACAGTGAATGGAAGATAAATACAACCAAGCTTTGATAGGTTATGGCATGATTGCCTAGAAGAAAAAGGCAGCCGCTCCCTTCCCCTTACCCCTTAGATGATGATGACCTTGTGCAAACAACAGTAGATGGTCTTCCTACATCTTGGGAAACATTTCTTGCAACAGTGAATGGAAGATAAATACAACCAAGCTTTGATAGGTTATGGCACGATTGCCTAGAAGAAAAAGGCAGCCGCTCCCTTCCCCTTACCCCTCCTCCCACCGCCCCCTTCCCCCCCTCCCCCTCCTCCTCTCCCCCCCGCCCTCTCCCCCTCCTCCTCCCACCGACACCTCTTCCCTCCTCCCTTCTCCCTCTGCGGCCCTTTGGCGGCCAAGTGAGTGGAGCAGCTATGTGATGTGAAGTGGTGTATGATCTGGATATTTTATTAGAAAAAATGTACAAGTGTAAAGATTATAATTGTCAATTGGATTTAGCTTTCATAGTTATGAATAGAATGTTATTTTCCTCATCCAAATTTTATACCTATAAAATTAATAATAAAATTTAAAAATTTAAAATATATTTTTATTTTTTAAATAAATCAATTTATAAAATTAATAATAAAATTATAAAATTTAATAAAATTTAAAAATTAAAAAAAAATTATTATTTTTTAAATAAATGAATTTAATAAATATAATTGTAAACCAAAATCAATTTAATTACACCAATACGATCATCCCAATTATTAATTGAAGCTTTTTAAAAATACTTTTAATTTTTTCAAATAAATAGTAGTTTTTTTGCAAAATTACTAGCTTGACTTGCTAACGAAGAGTATAGTCTTGGCGAGGGAGGGACCAAGAACTCTCTCCACAATAAGAGAGACATTTACCGCCACATCTTGATAGGGTCATCATTCCAAAGTGCAACGACTCGTAATTTAATTTTAGAGGAAAGCCATGACATAACGAAAGTGGTCCATATAATTCCACTGACAGCTCGACCTCATTAATAGTGAAGGTGAAGGTGATGTCGAAGGGAGGGACATAAACCAAAGGGAGGCATGACTTTGGCCAAAAGTTGGACTCCAAGACGTCGACACTCGAAAATCGAATGAATAGGACTTTGACAACGCATCCACTCCCTCTCCTTGATACGCCGATGGTTGGGGTCCAGGGGTTAATTAGTCAAATGTAATACTATTCTTGTTTGCCGTACTCAATACACATACAGACCGGCTTTTAGGATTGTTAACGACTCATATCTAAATATTTGGCTCCCACACGTTGGATATATTCCATGTCTATCCACCGCTTATTGTTTGCCCCACTACACAGTCAAGTCATTAATACACTAGAGACTCAGAAAGCGTTTCTTTTACGATTGTTATCGAGTCAAATGTAATGCTTTTAGATGCACATATACACACATTGTACTTAAACCAGGTTGCACGATAATCTTGTTTTGGTTCCCAATCACTTTGAACGAGTGACCAATGAAGATTTAACCATCACTTTTCACAAACTGTGAACTCAAACCAGGTTGCACGATAATCTTGTTTTGGTTCCCAATCACTTTGAACGAGTGACCAATGAAGATTTAACCATCACTTTTCACAAACTGTGAACTCAAACCAGGTTGCACGATAATCTTGTTTTGGTTCCCAATCACTTTGAACGAGTGACCTATGAAGATTTAACCATCACTTTTCACCAACTGTGAACTCAAACCAGGTTGCACGATAATCTTGTTTTGGTTCCCAATCACTTTGAACGAGTGACCTATGAAGATTTAACCATCACTTTTCACCAACTGTGAGGTAGAATAACTCTCATATATATATAAATGCAGGTTGTCTGCCTCAGAACTTGCACCGATTGCTCTCTGCCTATACCAATTTCAAGTTTCAAAAGTTAAATCATGGCTGCATTGCATCGTCTGCTTAAGATAATTGGGGTTGTCTTTACTTTCCTCTGCAGCATTTCTCCCTATACGGCCTCGGCGGTAAAGGGCGGGTACTGGCCTGCTTACAGCTACTCCGACTTCCCTCCTTCACAAATCAACACTTCCCTCTACACTCATCTCTACTACGCCTTCGTAGATGTTGATAGCCAGACGTTCCAGGTGGGCGTGAGTGCGGAGAACCAGAATAGCATCCAACAATTCACTACCCAACTGCAGACCAGCAATCCCTCCGTGAAGACATTGCTTTCCATCGGAGGAGGAGCTGCCAACATCAACACCTTCACCACGATGGCGGGGGACGCGTCATTACGCAAAGCGTTCATAGATTCGTCCATAGCTCTGGCCAGGAACTATTCCTTCCACGGCCTCGACCTCGACTGGGAGTATCCGCAGACTGTGACGGACATGAACAACTTGGGACAACTGTTCTCTGAGTGGAGATCTGCCATACAAGCAGAGGCTCAAGCCACGGGCGATGACCCCCTGCTCCTCACAGCGGCCGTCTATTTCTCTCACAAATTCTTGGCATGGGGCGACGTCAGAGAATATCCCATCGCAGTTGACAATCTTGACTGGGTGAACATAATGACCTACGATTATAGCGGTCCTTGGCAGCCGGATCGGACTGGAGCACCGGCGGCCCTCTACAATCCCGATTCTAATATCAGCACCAGCTTTGGTGTCCAGTCGTGGCTGGAAGCCGGCTTGTCTCCCAGCAAAGTGGTCATGGGAATGCCCCTCTACGGGCACTCGTGGAAACTCCAGAGCGCCGGAGAGATGGGAATCGGCGCCCCGGCTACTGGTGTAGGTATAGAAAACGGGTCTGTTAATTACTCTGATATTCGGGGCTTCATTGGACAGAATTCAGCCACGGAGGTGTTCGATACCACAACCGTCTCGGCTTACTGTTACGCAGGACTCGACTGGATTGGCTACGACAACGACCAGTCCGTTGCCAAGAAGGCCCAGTTTGCTAAACGGGAAGGGTTGCTGGGCTATTTCTTCTGGAACGTAGTGCAGGACACCGCCGATTGGGCTCTCTCCCGCACAGGTAACGTTATAGAATTCTGATTTAAGAATTCCGAGATGTTCCCTTGATTCAATCGCTATTCTTTTTGGGTTTAGGAATTTCATTTATGATCCCTGAATTGATTTTGATTTCTGGTTATTGCTAAAATCTGTGTATGCAGCTTCGGATACATGGGACGAATGATGTGGGACTACCAGTTCTGCTACTGCCTCATCTCTATCAGCCGTCTGTCAATCATTTGTATTTCTATATATCTGTAGGGAGCTGCTTAACAATTTCCTTGCCAAAATCAATAAATAAATAACACACTTGCGGCACATGTCTATCAGCCGTCCGTCAATCATTTGTATTTTTTTTTAGTCCCTGCTCCGCAGGGAATATAGCGATCTAGTGGTCGCCATGTTCCTTTTACTTCTTTTTGATTTTATTTTTTACCTTAATGTTAATTTAAAGTTTTAGAAATTTTTGGTATTATAATGATTTTTCTTAAAATTAAAAATATTTTTAAAATTTTGTAAATTAGTTTTCTTATGTGATTGGTACTACAATGTGATTAATTTTTTGTGCTGTGCAAAATAATTATTTAATTATAAAAATAATAAAAAATAATTTTTGTAAAGAAAAACAACAGCATGCCACCTGTAATACAATTAATTCATTTTTGAAAACTGTTCACATTGATATGATTAACCCATTCCATCAGATGGAGGGCAATTAATTCAAAAGCATGCCACCTGTAATACAATTAATTCATTTTTGAAAACTGTTCACATTGATATGACTAACCCATTCCATCGGATGGAGGGCAATTAATTCATTTTCATTAATGTTGTCCCCATTTTCGATGAGAACTAATTAATGAAATAAATTCATCTCTCATATATGCAACCCACAATTTTGAAGACAATTCTTAGCATTGTGGAGAAGCACCTCTAGAATTCTAGACGCTTATGGATTGCTGTGAAAGAATATGTCTATATCTTCTTAGATGCTTTTGGTGTGAAAGAATATCTTCCTCTCCGGCTTCTAGAGCATCGATTTCCAACAGAGAACTTAACATTCAAACTTTGTAATCTATCTGCAACCTATCCGCCGTTTTGCATTTGTTTCTTCCAGATCCATTGTTCTTTAAAATCCGTTAAGCAATATGGTTGTTTCCATATTTTCTTGGGATTTTTTTTCTGTAATTTGAAACCAGCTATTAAAGATCATATGAATAAATAGTGATAGTTTATGTACATGGAAAAATCTTTGAACAATATCTGTTTGCTTTGTTGCAGAGTTTACAATCTTCTTAAATCAGGGAAAAATATTTGAACAAGATCTGTTCATGTAATGTAATTATACAATCTTCTTAAATCTCTACCAATGATATTGTTGATTGTTAAAATACACAAAGTATAAAGGTTGATGAATGCTCGGTATTGATTTGCAGGATTATGAGCAACATAGGGGAGTTTCAATAGCAAACTCAAGCTACTCTTGATCTCTTATTCACATAGAGCTATTAACACTTCATAAAAAACTAATGAACTCAAGCTGAGTGTAGAAGCACACTTTAAATTTCTCATGGAGATAAAGCCAAGCTCCATACCTTCTCAAGGAGAAACATAGCTTCACTCACAAGGTTAAAACGCCCAAATGAGTTAGAATACTCTCGAAACAACCCTTCGCACCAATTTGAGGTGAGTACAGTTCATTAAATGGACTGTATGTACATGTCTAGGTGGAGGTCAATGAGCATGCACACCAACCTTTTATCAAGGCGTCATCCAATACCATACCACTCGAATTAATGAAGTGGTTGAACGATGTACTAAAAAACTGAAACCCCTTGGAATGTTGCAGAGGTGAAGCCCAGTGATTCGGTAGCAATCTTTGGACTGAGCACCATTGGCTATTGTCCTTAAGCTAAGACTTAAAATGAGCTCTAATAGCTGAAGACAAATTTGGGATAAATTTCCTGTCAGCATGCCCAACAATTGAATAAAATTTGTAGGAAAATGTTTAATAACATGATAGAAAAAATTATTTTGAATTATAAATGAGAAATTATGTTCTTACCAGATTCAATGACATGAGATTGCTTGATGCTTCTAGTCTCCTTTTTTCTTCTTCGTACCAGATATCTCAACCATTCCATTTCATATAAGACTCCAGGATGTTTGGGTAATCCTTATCCCATCCTCATCTCCTCAAACTCCTAAACATCAATTGGACTATGGACTCCGTGGACTCTGTTGTATTAGCTTATTATGTAAGCTTAGATTAAAAGAGATAGTAGTAATCCGGTTTTATCCTTATTACACTCTATTAAAAAACTATAAGATCAGTTTATTTTAGCTTATGTATACAGTATTGCACTCATTCCCAACTTATCAGGTGTAAACAAAGCAATTATTACTCTGCTTATATAGTAAAGCAAGTAAGCTTAGTAATGAACACATAGTATTATTTGAATAACAGGATCCAAGTAATCATTCAAGCTTAGATAGTTTGCTAACTAATATGGAACTCATAGAAGGTTACATGTAAGGTAAAGCAGTAACAATTATGATTCAAACCATAGCCTTTTTTAGGGTTTACAGGGGTCACGTGGTTATTGAGGGATTTACCATGCGACTTGTGCCGAAGATAAATGATAAACTATGCCATACTATAAACAGTGAACTGAAGGTTTTACTAGGCTTAACGAGGTAAAAACAGGGTAATTATCTTATATAAGGGGGTGACTTCTGTAGGTTACACATGAACTGATGATGTTTCTAGATATGACTATTCAATTCCATTTCATATAAGACTCTCGTCTTAACTAGCCAAGGTGTTCATGTATCTTAAGCAATAGAACTAAAATGACATTCTGGATTTTTGGAGTCTCTGGCCAGGCGGCATTTGTGAATAGCCTAATGCAGCTTGGTCTTATGAACATAAGAGTTTTTAGAATTTGCAGTTAGTTAAATTACGAGAATAAGAGTACCAGGGCCTTCATCTTTGGGATAAGAAAAATAGAAATATTTTACGGAAGAAGTATAGAGGTCTACTTTGTTAGATATGGCGTGGTAAAGTCAACTTCATAAAATGCCCAGGTGGGGATTAGTTATAGTAGAGTTACTGTAAAGAATAATTTATTGACATCTTTGTTACAACTCACTTAGTGGCAGAATTCGTGACAATTGGGGGAGCCTTTGTTAAGTAGAAGGCATAGCCAATCGTTGCAAGGCATTGTAAGGCGAACATTCTAGGATTTGAATTAAGAAAGGCCTGATGGCTAGGGCGGTTTCGCATGGAAGGTGAAACATATGACAATCTTGAGTAGGCTGTCCACATGATGTCAGAGTTGGGTAATTGACAACAGATGCCGAGTTTTTGAATGCCGGTGAATGTTTGTATGTGTATAATGGAGGGCCGCGTGAGACTATATGAGAAAGGGTGTTACAATGAGACTATATCAGAAAGGGTGTTACAACCACGTAACAGTTGTTGAAAGTAGTGGGCGTTGGGCCCTAAGAACGACGCTCTGTAATGAAAAAAAAACAAATGGGTGGGGGTGCGGCAGTGTAAAGCCATCTACAAAAGTCATGATAAAAATACCTAAATTTAGATAAAAATATATTAGTCCCCCAAATATTTCGAAAGAAAGAAAAGGACCGTAAAAAGGAAAAATAGCAAGACGTTTTCCTGGCAACAGCAATGGGCGGGCCACGCAAATAACCATGAAATCTCAAGTTATATATTAGCAAAACCCTGGAAACACAAAAACACCAGCAACGAACGTCCAAACCCCAAATCCCTTAGCCATTAGCCATTCTTCCAGAGTTGATAAACCCTAGTTTTGGAGTCCAGTGAACTTATCCGCCCTATCATTAAAAAATATAAAGAAACAGAGTAAAAAGTTTTCATAAACCCTAGCTGAGCCTACACACCTTTGCAAAAGCCACCGCAAATAGATGTAATCTAAGAATATAACGCAGCAGCACGCCTGGTTAAACAACTGAGGTATTCGATAAGGAAAACGGATCCAGAGCTGCGTCACCACCACGAGGAGGATAAGAAATATCGAAATGAGGAAGGAGTGGGAGAGGCTACAATCCCTTGATATATCTTAATTATTATTATCTTATCCATACAAATATAAACCCTTGAAAGCCCTTGTATTCCTACACTTACATGAGAAAGTTAAATTCCCTGGAGCCCATTGAAGGACGTGCAAGAAGCAAGAACCTAGTATAAATTGCAGCATGCATTTCTTGGTGTATTTTGTTGAAACCGGCAATAATATAAAGCAAAGAAAGAGAATACAAATTTACAAACTTGTAGAGAACTGATATATTATAAGCATTCATGCGCTCCTCTTCTTCACCTTCAGATGCAGAACTTTGGTATCAATTCTGCCAAATTCAATGTTCTCTATTGTCAAGAAGCCCATGCATCAATGGTTCAGTTCCTTCACACCCTGCTTTGGCCGTGCGTGTGTCTTCTTTTAGTGCAGAGGAAGAACTGGGGCTGAAGGCGCCTTCAAAGTCACAACTTTTATTTACCACTTTACATCTCAAGCCCGCTAGCACTCCATTTCAATCGTGCTTATTACTGTGAAGTTGAAGTGAAGCTACGCCTCATGGTTGTCAAGATCTGCAATAAAATCTTATAGGGTGTTTAAAACTCCTCCGGCAATGGCAGCCTCATCATGTTTTCCGTAATGTCTTCGCAATGGATGTTGAGGCATACACCTGTAAGTTTAATGCATGGTGTTTGTGGATACAACATTGGACAGGTTTCTAAAATGCCAATTGCGTTTTTAAACTGCCAGTTGTACTATTATTATTGTAATATAACGAGGGGGATTAATGCTGATAAGCATTTGCAATTTGCAAGTGGCAGTAAGCTCGACGAATGGCAGTAACATGCATGTTGGTAGGTGGCACCTCCAGGTTCAAGGTTAATCGACATCGATACATAAACTCGTTGGGATTCTCCCATTATAAACAAGGACATCGATACGTGTCCCTCTGCATGGGTTACGGAATCCATTTGTAGTCTTAGTAAAAAACTTACGTATCACTCACTTAGAGTAGCTCACACTATATGTATTATATTTGTTTCCATGAATGTTATCATGTAGCTTAACGTTGAGTTAGAGTTTGTCAGTTTATTTTCGAAGACTTATACACATGTTTTATTTTATTTTATTTTAATTGTATTATCATAAAAAACAAAAGTATTAGTTATAAGCTAGCATCCCTGTGTGGCTAGCTCAAGGGTGCCAACGTCATCATTGTATTACATTATGTACGACTTCACAACTGAACACTTGTTACTGTGAGCAACTAAAATTTGCTAGTTCGGTAACATTTTTTCCACTTGTTACGGTGAGCACCTAAAATTTGCTAGTTCAGTAACATTTTTTTGGAAAAATCTTGATGGTGAATTATATTTTTTTGAAAATCTTGATGGCTAGTTATATCTTTTTGAAAATATGGAGGGTCAATAATATTGAGGAACTCGACTAAATTCAAATATCTAATGTATAGAATTTAGGGGATATGTCAACGATTAATCCTGGAGACGACTCAACCGATTTCATAATTCAAACATGAATGTGGGGTTCAAGCAAACCACAAGAGCTTACCACAAAGTGGAGGAAAGCATACTCATACTACGTTGTGCAGTGCGGAAGCTCGAGGACTATAGTTGGGAATTTTGTCAAGGACGTCTCCTGCTCCAATCCAGAAACTTATGTCAATTGGGATGGAGTTCACTGGACCAACCGAGGAAACATAATTTTGTCCAAGCATATGCTCGAATGCAAAGACTTCCAGCTTGTATTTTCGACTACAAGTTAATGTGATATCCACTCAATTTAAAATCATTGTAAACAATGTTAATAGTAAAAGGACAAAATAGTCATATTATGGGAGCCCTAGAATCTTGCAAATGGAAATGTGAATTTAGATTCTTTCATTCGGTAGACAGTAATGTGGACAATAAATACCACCTATGTAACAGAGGTTATGTGAATTCTTTAATTCAATTTAAAGAGGTAGTTGTAGTGCTTGCATCTAGTTGATAAGATTTTTAACTAAGTTAGTATGAAAATGAGTTTTAACCATTATTTGCATTACAATTGTTTTAAACGAGGACCTGATTTCCCATTATCCTTCTCCATTTCTTTCATTCCACTTACAATTTCTTTGAACGATATTGCAAAGCCAAACTGGATGCCTATCAAAGTCACCTGTGAGAACTGAGGAGCTTCTTCCATCGCTCCAGGAAACAAAGTGCCAATGATTGCTTCACTCATTAGCCTTCCTTCTCTCTTCTTAATATGTAGGCGAAAACAACCGACTACCAACCAAGTGGTATTCATCAACCAACCAACGAAGCCAGCCAAACAGAAGAAGAAAATGAAGACATGAAAGTAGTAATGGTTAGTATGTCAAGGTTTGCTCCTTGTTGTTATTCAGGAATGAAGAGATAACAACAGCAGTAAAGCAAGCTTTTTGTGTAGTTACGATAGGTAATTTGCAGCATGACTTTTCGGTGAGATTATTAGATTTTGGCAAACACGTGGTTCTTTTAGCCACACGTGGTGATGGAAGATTCAGAAACTACCAACATTCATTGAATCTGATTTAACTTGGAAATTGCCAACATTCATTTAATCTGATTAAACTTGGAGAAAGCATGGGAGGTCATGTTCCTTGGATTGAGTGTTAATAAAGGTAGTTTATTTCATTTTATTTTTTATTTCATTGTTTATTATCAATAATCTAAATGAAGCTTTGGTTTTTAAACATTGAATGTTCAAATTTCATACCTTTAGACTTCTAGAGCTGTGGCAAGAGCGGAGCCCGACGTTAGATTCTGGTAATCTCAAACTAACCTGGAATTACAAGAATTCGGTTCTGGTAAACTAGTTATTCTAGTATAAGAGCATTCAATTTTATGAAATATAAGTGTATTTGAATTTTGACCTACATTGCCCATATTTTTTATAGGTCTATGTGGGATTTAAATAGTTTTATAATATAGTATTTAAAAAATAAATTTATATTATAAAGTTGAGTCATTTTTAATAATTTTTTTGGTAGGTCTATTTGGATTTACTTCGACTTTAAATAATTTTATAATATAATATTTAAAAATTAAATTTCTATCATAAAGTTGAGGGGCATTTTTTAATAATCTTTTAAAATTTATTTGGACTTAGGGTTTTAAATAATATAATAGTTTTATAATATATATTTAAAAAGTAAATTTATATTATAAGGTGAGGAGCTATATTTTTATAATATAATAATTAGTAATTAAATTTAAAATTTAATGTAATGTTTAAAATTAGTTATTTAGTATATAATTTAATATTATTTTTAAAAAATTTAACATTATTTTAATAAAACTTTTTATATCAATTTTGTACACTTGATGTTATGAAAATTTTGTAATACTACATAAAGATAAATAAAGTTGAAAATTTACTTTTTAGGACTTTGAAATTTTGCATCTTTCACTAATTTTGGTAGATGTAATTAGGGTTAGAGTTTCAATTGAAACTGTCTATTGAACATGTATTATCTATTTTAGAATTTTTGGCTATATTTGACCACACACAAATCTCTCTATCAAAATTATCCCTCCAAATTCTCATTGTATTTTAGTAGTTTCTTTGCTCTAATTATCATGAGTTAATTTGAGCTCAAAAAGTCACATAAGTCATCATTAAATCTTTTTAGGAAACTTAGGAGATAAATATTGTATATATTGGAAATTTTCCATTTTTGAAAATTTTATGTCTATATATTTGTTATTCGATTATTTGTAATATATGGTTTTTGTTTTAAAACTGTTATGTGGAATTCTGCCCTACGGATAAGTCAAAATTCCCTTAGACTAAAGCAGACTTTAACTAACTCTAGGCTAAGAACAAAACAAAACAAATGCTACCTTGAATCCCTAGATCTAACAAACATTTCAGGATTAAAATGCTGAAGAGAGTAGAAGGAGTTTAACTGACCTTCTATCCAAACGCTTGTCTTTGGTATTTGCTCCAAGCTCCAAGTCCTCACAAGTAAACCTGTTAAAATGGAACCAAAACACAAGTATGCACTATTCTCTAGTAACCTGAAACATGAGTTAGGATCTAAATCTATGAAAGATACAAATCATACGATTAAAACAAGATTAACACAAATGATTTGGGAAAACAAGACAAGTTATTCCATTACAACTTGAAGATTACTTACAAAGGGTGCTTGATGTCCAAGCCAATCCTCCAACTCCAAGTGTCTTCTCCTCTAGCTATCTCCACAATGCTGCAAGACCATAAGTTTGGTGCTCTCAAGAGTCCTCCCCCCTTTTTCCCAATGGCATGCCTCTCTTTTATAGTGAATGGTGAGGTTAACCAACAAGAGAGATGGGTGGATCTAAGGAGGGATAAGTGGATCAGGGTTTCTAATCGAAGGAGATGAGTTGAGATCGAATCAAGGAACCCAATCTTCCATTATCTTCGAAAATCCAAAATCCCACAAGCCAAGGGCAAAAAGCTATTAAAAGGGTACCGCGTTTTGCAAAGTCTGCAGAACGCGGCACTGCCGCGCTTTGAGGAAAAAGAAGAACGCGGTAGTGTCTAGTACCGCGTTTTGGGGAAATAGCAAGGCGCGGTAGTGTATAAAAATAAAGTCCAAGGTGGGTCAAAACTTGCCAGGTTGCCAGGGTGGATTCACCTTCAAGGTTGACTCATCATCTGTCTCTTCTGGATGGTTTAAAACAGTAGAGAAAGTGTCGTCAACTTGTTTTGTGATGGGGATGCGACACTGTGAAACATTGAGGTATAACAGATGCCCCCTAAAGTGTGAGGTCAGAAGGGACTGATGGCCGAAAGACTTTACGAATATAATGTGCAGAGATAGCATCGAGGAGAGCGACACGGAGCTGAAATGGAATCAAAGTGTTAGATATACCACCGAGGCGGGCATTCCCATGCTCGGAAACAGATGACTCAAAGCATGGCTGCCGACCAATACATTGCAGATCCATGAGTACTGAGATAATGTAAACTGTGGACAGATCATGGCTACTATGAACAATCGTAGATCCATGAGACAATAATGACACAGCCACGACCAATACAATAAGTGGATCTGTGTGACAATACAAGAGACATCTCCATCGCAGCCTGGACGCAGTAGAGATATAGTGATGCGCCCAGGGTCTTCTACCCGACCACATAAAGATACGAATCTAACCATGTGATTACAAAGTGTTGAAGTCGAACATGGAAGAAACCATTTGATTACCGGTCAATGATGTGGACCGTTAACAAATGCGAGGGAGATCACCAATAATGACAATGATTCCCAAGGTATCAATAGTACATCTCAACGAAATGCGAATGAATGAGTTGATGTCGAGCATCCGAGAGATCGCTTGATCAGAGGTCAATGAGGTGAACCTGCTGTCAAACACGAGGAAACCTGCCATTGAGGCATGCAAGTACCAAGGTACTAATGGTTGATTTCTAAGTCTAATTCCCGGATAGTGATTTGGTGTCGACAGGAATAGACTCGTCGAAGGTGGGCCATAATGATTCCCACATCATCGACACGAAATCGGCACATATGATAGGATGATGAAGTAATGGAGTATGTACTGACACAGCGGAGACCTGACACAATGAATGACTCGATACAATTCAACCCTTTGAACATATAACGGCATGTAACAAGACTTGGCAGCAGGGATTATTGATAAATAGAGGATAGACACCGGATGAGCGGACTCGTGGCCAGGGAGACGACCCATGATGATGACTATGACTCAATGAAAGACGGATACCCAAATATAGACAAGAGATGGACACATGCCATGTTCAAAGGTAACGATTAACAAGCTGCCATAGATAAACTTGACTTGTTCCCCCATATTTCCCCGACATGATGGACGAGTACCTCTTTCTTGTTTTACGAGCTTGAAGAGGATAACAGATGCTCGGTGTAGCTCATCTTGTGGATGAGTCCAATCTCACATGTTTTACGAACCTGAGAAAGGAGGGGTTCGTCCCAAAGTGGGTCCTTCGATGTTAATATTTTAACGAGCCCAAGCAAGGAAAACTCGATAGTTTTTCATATTTAGAGAGCCTGAAAAACTTAAAGGAAGCTCCATATGTACTTTTTCGTAAAATTTAGTCCCTCGATCCCGAAAAAGTGTAAAACAATTCCCGAGAGAACTCTCCCAGCCGAGATTGACTGAGGTATACCTTTCTCGTAAATAGTCTAGACGGGCCGAAAAAGGGGTAACCTATCACCGAATAGACGACCTTTCAAATACTTTTACAAGTGTGAAAGAGTCAAGATCACTTGGCAATCTTTTCAATTTTAAGGAGTCTGAAAAGAGCTTAACTATGGACTCCTATGGTCTTTTTTCGTAAATTTTAAATTATTCTGGTCCGAAAAAAGAATAAAATACAACCAGGATAATACTTTCCTCATCGTTTAACGAGCATGAGTAAAGTTGACCGTACTCGACACCGTTTACTTGCGTTTGACAAGCACGATACAGGTGTGAAAGCGCTTGGAATCTTTTTCAAGTTTTAAATCCAGAGCACGAAAAAGATAAAGTGGGCTCAATATGAAGGTCAAATTACGAATAAACACCAGTATGAATGCATCCCATTTCTACCGCAGATCCTGTCAATAAATGCTCAACAACCGGGCATTAGCAATGTGAACAAGGATTTATTTATTTGAAATAGTAATTAATTAATTAAAAAATGTGAAAAAATGCTATATAAGGCATGGTAAAAATAGAAATTACTATTCATTTGTGCTTTTTACCCAAAGGAGACATTTTTACCCATTTTGGAGCAAAATTTCAAGGATCGATACCGAGAGTTCTGGGACACCATTTCGACCGCCGTCTGCGCCAGGTAAGAGTGCTTGAGCCCCTCTTTCATTTCATGCAAGAAATTTTTGTTTTCACCGGGAAAAATTTAATTTTTTGGCAAGCCCTTTTAGGCAAGAATCGCCCGCCGTACTATCGCGCGGGTCCCCTATCGAAAAGCGCGGCACTGTTGAACAGTGCCGCGCTGTAACCCCAAAATGAGGCGCGGCACTGTGGACTGCCGCGCGATAGGGTGTCCTCCAGGCGCGGCACGTGCGAAATTTGAGTTCAAAAAATTAAATTTTCTCCCATTTTTTGCTAGAAGTAAGTTGTTAAATAGTTACTAATTGCTTTGTTTGCCTTTTTGCAGGAATTTGCAACTTATTTGGAGCAAAATGGTGAGTTGGAAAGAGAGGGAGCACGAAGCGGATGATTTTGCAGCCGAAAATGACTTACCAACCGTGACCGCATTGCGAGAATGTGGTTTGCTAAAGTTTTTCAAGACCAAAGGGATCCGCCAACAACCTAAGCTCCTTACTCACCTTGTTCAATTGTGGGACCCCGATATCCAAGCTTTCCGAGTGGGAGAGCATGTGCTTGAAATCCAACTCGAAGACATCTACTTCCTCACGGGCCTCTCAAAAAGAGGGGCCCGACCGAATTTTACCGGGTACACCGCTTCATAATCAAGTACGGATGATTTGATTGCTCGATATTGTCAGGCGGGTTCAAGTAAGAAAAGTGGGAAAGTGGCCATAAAAGAGGTCACAAATCTTCCTTTTAAAACCTTGCTATTCACTATTACACGTGCAGCAGGAAGCATGAGTCCACATCAGGCAACCCGCACGCAGGTGAATCTCGCAGCAGAGTGCATGGGAGGAACAGTTTTCAACTAGTGTGATGCAGTGTTGTCCAACATGAAGGAACAGGTGCACAAATGTAGAACTGGGAAAAATACCCAGTTTGGGTATGGGAGCATCCTGGTTACTTTCTTTCTGGCAAGAGTGCCATTACTGCGTCCACAGATATCTATGCATCCTCGTCCACCTACTGAGCCATGGATGGCTCGATGGAGTGACTACGCTGGACGCCTTGGGGGACCTCAGTGGCTAGCCTTTGGAGAGGACTTTTTCTCTTGGCTAGAGGAGCAGATAGTCATGATTGACGACTATCCCTATTCAGGGGTAGATTTTCGTGAGGATATTGACTTGGCTTTGCCAGAAGATGATGACTGGGACAACTCTGGTATGACCTTCATGGACATGTATTTTTCTTTTTGAATATTTAATTTTTAATGCTTTTTTAGAATGTGTAAAAGACTTCTAATGTATATTCGCATGCATGTTGCATATCGTGGACCACAGAGGCCAGCTGGATACTCTCCACTACGTCGTGGCGGTGTAGATCGTCAAGCTGATCCTGTCGAAGAAGAAGATGAAGACGAGGCAGGAGGTGTCCGGGACATTGAGAGGAACCTGCAGGGATTGACTCATGGTATCCCTGCTATGCGGATGGATGACGTCCCTTACCCCCTCCAGCGTCATACTGTAGGTGTACCTGGTCGTATCAGTCGACTTCTTCGCAAGGTGGTTCGAGCTGTGATGTGTTACCACCAGCAGCGGGAGGAGTCCGATGAGGGACATGATAGGTCTCCTAGATCTCCATAGATGGTCTTTCGATCTTTTTGCGGCATGTACACGATATGTAGGCTTTGAGGGCCAATTTTTTGTATATGGGATTTGATCCCCAATTTTGTCTTTGACACAAACTTTATGTATTTTTGGAAAAAACACTTTTATATACAGTGATATGGACCTATTTATGATCTAAATATTTACAATGACTTGTGCATTTTATGATGTGTTTATGTATGGGCAAGATGCCAATCCAAAATGTAATTAGCCAATGAATCGGCAATACAATTGAATTCTCTCGGTATGTGTTGATATGTGATAAAATCAAACGACCGTTTCAAGAGGCGTACTCTTCGAAATAAACGAAGCAATGTAGGATCGCGAACTGTGTAAACACGATTTAAATGAGAAACCACGAGTTGGGAGTCTAAAAAGACCGATAAGGAGTCAATCTTGAGTGAAGCAACCTCTGTCAAGAGACCAATGACTGCATGGTACTCTGCGATATTGTTGGTTGCGGGACCTAAACAATTGGCTCCTGAAGAAATCAACTCGCCAGTGGGGGAATAGATCACCCATGCTGCGGAAGCGAGATTCCGGGTATGTCGGCTTGCACCGTCGGCGAATCCAAAGTAGGTAGACATCTGCGCATAAAGGCACGAGTCAAAGTAAGAGTAGATACATGAGGTCCACGCGCACACTAAAAATAAAGCAAAAATCAAACTAAGTACATTATGTACAAGAAGTAACCCGCGTGGGGTAACCTCACGCGTAGAAACGCTTGAGGTATATCCCGTTGCGGGGCCGTGCCAATGGCATACCATCACAATCGACTAGTTCATAGGCTCCTTTTTCTAAGACACGTTTTATGATGAAGGGGCCGTACCACATAGATTCAAGCTTACCTTTTCCAAGCTTATCATGCATCTGATCATATGTAAGTACGAGGTCACCCTCATTGAAGATCCGAGGTTGAACGGATTTGTCGTATTGAGCTTTGACGCATTTTTTGTGAGCTTCATTAGCCAAAGCGGCGTCGCGGCGGGTTTCATCTAGCTTGGCTAGGTATAGAAACCGTTCTTCTTCGGAAGTAGTGTGTGGAAGTAGCTCTATGGCTATCTTGAGTGATGGAATTTCACATTCAATCGGGAGAATGGCTTCCAGGCCGTACACCAATTGAAATGGTGTAAACCCAGTAGCACTTTTCACTGAGGTTCGGTATGCCCACAGTGCTGAGAACAGGGCTGAGTGCCAATTGGATTTTTGGGTACCCACAATGCGCTGAATCATTCGTTTCAGGACCTTATTAATGGCTTCAACTTGGCCATTAGCTTGTGGGTAATACGGGGTTGAGTTTTCGTGGCGAAAACCCAGTTTGGCACTTAGTTCTTCGATCATATGATTCCTGAAATGGGAACCATGATCGGTCACAATAGACTGTGGGACACCGAATCTAGCTATGATATGATTGAATATGAACTGCGCTGCTGTTTTTCCGTCTTCAGCATATGTAGGCATCGCTTCAGCCCATTTTGTAAAATAGTCCACAGCTACTATGACATAGCTATGCCCCCCGGCTGAAGTGGGCTTACAGTGCATAAAATCAATGCCCCATTTGGAGAAGGGGCCGACGGCAATGACAGGATGGAGTGGAGCAGGGTGCGAGCGTGCTTTGCTATGAAAGAATTGACATGGCGGACACTTCTTGACTGTTTCAATGCAGTCTTTGAAAATCGAGGGCCAGAAGTATCCTGCTCGCAGTATTTTCTGGGCCGTAGCCATCCCAGAGAGATGACCACCACATGCTCCTGCGTGGCAGTCATTGAGAACGCGTTCCGCCTCATCTAAGGTCAAACAGCGTCGAAGGACAGTGTCGACACCACGTCGATACAGAGTATCGTTCACTATAAGGTAATATTTTGCGTGGTGTCTGATACGTCGTCGTTCATCGCGGGTGAGATCGGGACGGAAGCGTTGGGTTTGGAGATATAAGAGAATATCCCCATACCACGGATCAGACGTGCTAATGAGGAACAATGATTCTTCGGGAAGAGAATCAATGGGCTCGGATTGCTCGGTAGCACGGGGCAAGTGACAAATTAACTCAGCAAAGACCATGGATTTCTTAGACTTGGCTTTAACAAATTCCAAGTCAAACTCTTGAAGGATGACAATCCAACGGGAGTACTTGCCCCCAAGCACTTGTCGTGTGAGGATATAGTACATTGGATTGAAATCGGCGATAACGGTGGTCCGACGGAGTAAGATGTAGTGACGGAATCTCTGGACAGCAAATACTGTTGCCAGAGCCAGCTTTTCAACATGTGAGTAGCGAGTTTCAGAGTCGAGAAGACTCTTGCTGAGATAGTACACCACATGTTCTATGCCGTTGTGGTCTTCCTGGACTAACACCATACCAATGGTGGAAATCGAGGCTGCGAGATAAAGAATGTAGTCCTGTGTGTAATTGGGGGGTTGAATCACAGGATCTTTGGTTAAGGCTGCTTTTAAATTGTCAAAGGAGCGTTGGGCTTCATCATCCCATATGAAGGGAACGTTCTTCTTGAGAAGCCGCATGTAGCCTTTTGTTATCTCGGACAGATTGCAGATAAAACGACGTAGAAAGTTTGCATGCCCTTGCAAACATTGAAGTTCTGGAATATTGGTAGGTGAAGGCAGGGCTATGATAGCTGCTACCTTTGCGGGATCTAGACGTATCCCGTCTTTGGAGACTATGAAGCCCAACAGTTTTTCGGCTTCTACACAGAAGACGCACTTATGCGGGTTCAAACGTATATTGTAGCGCCGGCACCTTTCGAAAATGGCACTCAAGTGATCTGGATGTTCTTCCCGAGTTCGAGAATGAGCGGGAAGGTCATCGAGATATGGCTCTACGATATGTTTGATGTCATGAAATGCGTAGGACATCGCCCGTTGGAAAGTTGCCCCGGCATTTTTGAGGCCAAAAGGTAACTTCCGATATGCAAAGATCCCCCAAGGGCAGATAAAGGCCGTTTTGTGCTGGTCGGCTGGGAGGATATCGATCTGATTATAGCCAGAAAAGCCATCCATAAATGAAAAAATAACACTTCTGGCACAGTTATCGATAATCTGGTCAATAAACGGAGTTGGGTAGTTGTCCTTGGGACAAGCTTTGTTCAAATCACGGTAATCAACACAGATTCTGATCGTTCCTTGTTTCTTGGCTACAGGGACGATGTTGGATACCCATTCTGTCAATGGGACAGGATAGATGAAACCAGCACGCAAAAGTTTTTCAACTTCTGCTTTAATGGCGGCTGCCTTACGAGGATGAACGGGTCGAAGCTTTTGCCGAACAGGTCGGGCGCCAGGGAAAGTTGGAATTTCGTGGACCACAATCGACGGGTCGATTCCTGGCATCTCTTCATAACTCCAAGCGAAAACATCGCGGAAAGTTTTAAAGTAGGCATTATAGAACTCCGTCTCGAGAGGAGTACATGTTTTGCCAATGTGTACATTTTCCACGATACCAGGCTTTACTGAAATGTCGATGGGAGTGGTTGCCATAAGATTGGCCAAGTTGCCTTCAGAAAATACTTCGTCGAGGGAAGTGGGGAACTTGGTTTGAACCATCCCAAGTGACGCACTGGATTTGGTGTCAGGCTCAAGTGACTGAATGGTGGGGAATGAAGATCGATGATGAAAATCTCCCCATGGTGGCTCATTACCGCACATAACCTCTATGATTGATTCGTCGGTGGGAAAAATCAAGTTGAGAGGATCAAACAATGTTGGGTGTGTATGAGTTTCAGTCGAGAGCTGTGCCACTGTGTGATCAGTAGAACAGTCGACCCAATCTGTGGCTGATTGGATCGCGTCATATGCTGCAAGGTTTCTGTTCAAAGGCATGGAATTGCCATAGCCTTGGATCTGAGTAGGACTCGGGATCACCCATGAATCATCGGACGGGGTGACATGCGACGAAATCATGTTGACTGGTTGAAGATGGGTTCCCAGCTCTGGAAAAACTCCAATGAGGGATGAATCCTTCATGAGACCAACACCTATGTCTTGGAACCGGTACCGAGGTTGATCCAATAACGGAACGGTATTGGCGGAGTTCGGATGGGAGTCTGGGATACAGTAATCCAATTGATCAATAGTGACAATTTTCCCTTCATGAGGAAATTGTACAATCCGGAAGACTGTAGATGCTATGGCAGTCATGGCATAGAACCAGTTCCGACCAAGTAGGAGGTTGTAATCCAAAGGTGCATCTATGACTTCGATGTGTACGGATACTGTTTTGCCCCCCAGTTCAACACCAATTGAGGGGATGAGTCCGTATGGTTGAAAACCATGTCCATCAAACGCTCTAAGAGTAGTGGGAGAAGTTGTGACCTCAGGTGAGCCGAGGGCTCTCCAGCAGTTCAAAGACATAATCGACGTGGAAGCACCCTCATCTAACACTGTGCGGTGGATAACATTTCCACGGATTTTCGTATGCACCTGGAAGGCTAACTGGTGAGAAAGCCTAGGTTTGGTGTGCTCCAAGTTAAACATGATGGAGTTTGAAGTATCTGGGTCCAATGCCCCCAGTGCTGAAAGTAGGGTTCTACGCTGCGTGGGGCAGTGTTGGAGAACCTCGAGAGTTGACATAGCGCAAGGTGCTTGAGCCAAATCTTCAACAATGTTGTAGTTTTGGGCAGCTCGCGCATTCGGATTGAATGTCGCCTTTCGTATGGTGCCCTTGGGTGGGCGTAGCACTGTATCCATAAGTGGTCTCTCGATATGGAGATGACCATTAGGGGGGGGAATAGGAATCGGATCTTCAACAGGAGATTTGCCTTTGGCTGTCTCTGATTGTTTGGTTGAACTTGGAGGATTGTCATACGTCTTTGAACGAGTGGTGATATTAATCTCCTCATTACTTGTCATTAGGATTTCGCGGTTTGTGGACGTCTCTCCACGGGAAGGATTGGTCGGGTTGCCCCCTTGTGGGGATTCTTGGGCAACCATTTGCTGTTGCTGTTGGGGGAAAGGGTCAGTTAGCACTACCGGTCGAGAGGATCCTTTAACGAACTTATGGACCTCGTCCTTGTAGGGACAGTCACGCGTATAATGATCATCTTGACAAATCAAGCAGGGAAACTTAGCTTTCCGACGTGGTTTTTGGTCATTCTGGGTAGGTTGTGGTTTGGGGTTCTCCTGCTGGTTCTTCTTGGGTTTACCACGATTGTTTTTCTTCTTTCCTCCGGATGGTTGTGATGTAGATTGGACTGCATTCACTTCGGAGGAGACAGCAGGAGAGGTGGAAGCTTTTGAAGCGGCCTGGGTAAAAGCGGGGGAAGCAGAAGCTTGTTGTCCCGTCGAGTTGGTAGCAGGCTGAGCCTTGACTGAACCAACAATACCATCAATGGGTGGTTCAGTAGTAGGCTTTGTAGGATCAGTGTGAACGCGGGAGGCATGTGGAAGAAGTTCATGTAAAGTACCGGATTGAGTATATACTAAATCCATGTATTGTGCTGCCGAGATGGCTTGTTCTTCCGTAACTGGTCCGCGCATAGCAATATCTCTGGCTATGGGAGGCAAAAAGGATTTTGTAAACCAATCAGCAAGTAGCTGATCTGGAATAGGTGCCTTTATTAGCCTACGGCGTCTTCGCCACTCATGGATGTGATCCGAAATGTGTGTGGAAGTGGTTTGACGTAGTGAAGTTAGCAGTTCTGTTCCAGTCTCATACCGGATGGGAAGCTGGAAATATGTCAGAAACTGCATAGCCAAAGTGTTGAAATCACGAAAAGAGTGCTGTGGCAGCTCGATGTACCATTTTGCTGCCGTTCCGGTAAGCATACGTTGGAAGAGCCGAAGTCGGATGGAATCATCCATCAAGGAGTTGGATGAACACCAAAGATGGAAGGTCATCACGTGGTTCTTGGGGTCTTCCCCGGGCTTAGCATCGAACTTGGGAATGTCCGATGGTAGTTTGGCTGGGATAGGTGGCCAGTGAGGTTCGTGCCATATAGGATCGTTGATAAGCCTCGACAAATCTGGTAAGTCAAGTGTGGCCAAGAAGGGAAGTTGACGGTTGGTCTGCGGGTATGAGTAATATCCATGCGGTGCAGAGAACCCTGGAGGGCCCTGCATAGCATGCTGCTGTGTGTTATACCCATATGTGTTTCCCGCGGGATACTGCTGGAAGTTCTGCGGATAGTAAGCCATCTGGTTAACTGGTTGATTGTAAGCAACCGGTTGGTAAGTGTTCTGCTGAGTGGGTATAGTACCCTGAGGTTGTTGATACCCAGGAATGGTTGCTGTTCCTTGTTGGGGAAAAGTTCCTTGGAATTGTTGTGTTCCAGGGATGTTGCCACCATACTGTGTAAGTGGAGGATTTCCCATAGCAGGGTTGGGGGGTGGATGCGACGGTGGTGTCCATGGAAGACTCGTTCCTGCTTGAGGGACGAGTGGAAATTGAAGTGACGGGTTACATGGAGTTGTAGCAGCCGAAGGGTAAGGGAAACCAGAATTCAAGTTGGGGGAAATCTGAGATTGCCCCCCAGCTTGGTTCCAGTTTCCGAAAAGTGAGTACCCCCCACTCTGTGGGATTTGATGATCCCAAGAAGGAAGCATGCCTGACGGGGGTTGTTGAGAGTAAAGCCCAGTTGGAACACCGGAATAAGGTTGCCCACTGCCAGGTGGATTGTACATACCAAACTGAGTAGATGCTGCTGGTTGGGAAGCTTGTTGGATCGAGCCAATAAGTTGTCCGCCAGCAGTTAGGTTGGATGGCCCTATATGAGGAGGCTGTAGACTGGAAACTGGGTTCCCAGCAAAAGGTTGTCCTCCAACTGGTTGGGTTGATGGCCCACCAGTTGGAGGTTGTTGACTGACAATGGGGTTTCCAACAAAAGGTTGTCCCCCAGCTGGTTGGGTTGATGGCCCACCAGGGAGGGTTTGTATGTTGGAGTTAGGGACCATTGCAGTTGGTTGTCCACCTCCTGAAATAGTATAAATGGTGGCTGAAGGTGATCCTCCGGTTGAAACGGAAGATCCAGCAGTATGACTAGGTGTTCTTCCGCCGCTAGCCAAATATGATAGCATGGATTGGCCAATGGCGCCAAAAGTACCAAT
Organism: Larix kaempferi; assembly: GCA_027924585.1. Classification (NCBI taxonomy): domain Eukaryota; kingdom Viridiplantae; phylum Streptophyta; class Pinopsida; order Pinales; family Pinaceae; genus Larix; species Larix kaempferi. Next base: position 20,884,398 of record BSBM01000458.1, on the reverse strand, counting down.
TTGCGGAGGAGGTCGTCCATATTGGACAGGTGAGGACGGAGAAAAAACTGGGTTATCCCTCATAGAATGTGCACCAAACATTGGTGATGAGAGCAAATGTGGGGAATTTAGCCCAGGGGTATCGGTGTCGTCCATAACGTGTTCAATGATAGGAGGACCAACGAGAACTGGGTCCGAGTTCATATCCTGAAAAAGATTTTGGGGATCCGGCAGGAACCTAGGTATAGTAAAGTCCGAAGGTCCTGAGCCGTCTGCAAAGGAGTGATGAAATTCTGTGCTAGACGGGACGTTGGGATCCCTATAGTCAGAAGGACGAGAAACAGGGGGGTATCTAGACGCTGTCGAAAGCATTTGCTCTGTGTTGCGTCTAAATTGTGCCGATGCTAACGGAGAGTTCGCTAGGCTAACCATACTAGACTGGATGGAAGCCATGATTTCGTGTCCCGGTGGGATGTTGGGTAGATGTAAAGTGCGAGGTACGTTGCTAGAAGAACTTGTCTCCTGAGGATGAACACTGGGTGACGTAGTAATAACAGGCGGAAATTCCGTCTGGGAAGTAATGAAGCCATAATCAGGTTCAAAAGGTGTGTCGGGTAGACGAGTATCTTCAACGATCTCAACGTATCCGCCTGGGACTGAAATTAAGCCGGGTATGTCCTGGTCGGACCCTTCTGTGGTGCCAATAGATCCGTCTATATCATCGTGGAAAGTGTCTGATGGACGAGAAGTGTTGGCATCCGGTAGAAGGATGACCTCTGGTCTAGTACTCTGGGTTGTGCTAGGTTCAGCTGCTGTAACTGTGTCCACTGTTACAGATAAATCTGGAATGACAGTGGGTGAGGTGACAGTGGAAGTCTCAGACGTGCTAGTGGTTATAGAAGCTGCAATAGATTCTGAGACTGTGCTGTGTGTGGCAGTTACGGGCATAACTGAAGATGTTGTACGTATCGGCGGTGGGATGTTTCCTCGACCAGCACCGCGGCCAGGAGGAGCAGGAATGCGTGATGCAGGCGGACCAGAAGTCCGTGGCGGTGGTGGTGGTGGAGGGCTTAGGCCCTGTTGTCTTCGTGATCTTCGTTGTTGATCTGACATGATGACAGGAAAATGAAAATCGGGGGCAGTACCGTAAACAAAGAACTCAAAAACTCTAATGCAGCCGAGTGTGCAAAAGAGGAGCTAGAAAAAGCAAGGCTCACAGGCCAAAAAAGCAAGCTCTAAAATCTATACTGAGACCGGTGTCTCAATAAGCGAGCTGATCAACAAAACTGGCCAGAATGCCAACAAGCAGTCCCTATAAATAAAAAATGACCCTCTACGAAGATGAGATAGCAAGCAAACTCCTAACTAAGAGCTGGAGACCTCAACAGGCTGTATCCTTCGCAAGGTGATGAAATCCAAGTCGAACAATACAACATGAGAGACCGATATAAGAAGGATATCCCTATACCGAAAGGGATCCTGGGTAAAAGAGCCCTAGTAGAATAGATACTAAGCTACCTCGTTCATGACACGTCGGAAAAGGTTTTGGGCACTTCAGCCTTCCGAAGAAGACAGCGATCGATGTTTCCTTAGGGCTAAGTGGAGTGCGGTATTCCACAGAGTCCGTCCGGTTCTCAATCTCGCGGCCATTTAACCCCTGAAAGTTGGAAACAGTCAGGAGGCCCCTCCACAAACTAGCTATGACCGTGTCAATAAGTACTAGAGGATTTTAGTTCCCTAAAGACAACGACTATGTCTCAGATGAAAGTGACAAGGGGGAATTATTTTGATGCCTATCCCCGGTGTCCTACCTAACTATCAAATTCTTTTGATTTCCTCAAGTGAGGTTAAAGTTGGTTTAATTAGGGTGATTAATTTTAGTGGCTGCCTTACTCAATCGGGTAGTGGACGTGAAACTTGATGGTGTTATGACGAATCAAACCATGCAAATGAGAATGAATTACAAACAAGCCTTTGTCTTCGATGAAATCTAGCTAAGGTAAAGATAGAGGTTCTTCGATCAAATATGCATAACAATTTTCACAAGCAATCAAAGTAAAAGATTTTTCTTTTCTTTTCGATTTATAAACAAAGCCAAACTGAAATAAACACTCTCTTCAATGCACTGATTTTACAATATACAATGCTTCTATAATGAGAATTTCTATGGCAAAATTAATGGTTCATTTCCGTATGCAAAATACCACTAGACTTTTTCAAATTAAATAACAAAATTTGCTCTCAACCAATGATCTTTTTAATTTACTGAAAATGATAATGACAATATGACTGTAAAACTACAGTGTTCAGTAACAACAGACAGTGGTGTTGAGTTGGTTGTGGGGAAAAAGTCAAGTCAATGCAATCAAATTGAAAAATGACCAATATGTCAAAAGTGCCACTTAATTCAATCAATCAATCAAGTTCACAAACTAGGTAATAAGCAGACCATACAGACTGGAAATTAACCAGGATGCTAACAGGCAACAGTAAAGACTATTTAAGGCAGAGAGGAACTCAGGAAACCAAGCAAAGATAAAAAAAAATTACACACTTGCAGACACTACCGCGGGCTATAGTCTGGCTGAAACGCGGCACTGTGTAAGTACCGCTCTGGTACTAAGGCCTGGGACGCGGTACTACCGCGCTGGAAGTGGTTATGAGGGCGCGGCACTGTGGCAAGAGAGGAAAAAAGCGCAACTGGAAAAGAAAAAATAAAGTTTTCAGGGTTGTTGCTAACCCAGGGGACTCAGTAATTAAACAGGGAGATAAATCCTGCGAGGAGGGATGAATGAGGGTCAAAAAGGACCAAGATTCAAACTGGTTTGAAGTGCAACAAAAAACTCACAATTCATAGATAAATGACTGTGAATTAAAATCAATCAAGCAGTAATCAAAACCAGCGGAGTCGCCATTCTTGTTATGTGGAATTCTGCCCTACGGATAAGTCAAAATTCCCTTAGACTAAAGCAGACTTTAACTAACTCTAGGCTAAGAACAAAACAAAACAAATGCTACCTTGAATCCCTAGATCTAACAAACATTTCAGGATTAAAATGCTGAAGAGAGTAGAAGGAGTTTAACTGACCTTCTATCCAAACGCTTGTCTTTGGTATTTGCTCCAAGCTCCAAGTCCTCACAAGTAAACCTGTTAAAATGGAACCAAAACACAAGTATGCACTATTCTCTAGTAACCTGAAACATGAGTTAGGATCTAAATCTATGAAAGATACAAATCATACGATTAAAACAAGATTAACACAAATGATTTGGGAAAACAAGACAAGTTATTCCATTACAACTTGAAGATTACTTACAAAGGGTGCTTGATGTCCAAGCCAATCCTCCAACTCCAAGTGTCTTCTCCTCTAGCTATCTCCACAATGCTGCAAGACCATAAGTTTGGTGCTCTCAAGAGTCCTCCCCCCTTTTTCCCAATGGCATGCCTCTCTTTTATAGTGAATGGTGAGGTTAACCAACAAGAGAGATGGGTGGATCTAAGGAGGGATAAGTGGATCAGGGTTTCTAATCGAAGGAGATGAGTTGAGATCGAATCAAGGAACCCAATCTTCCATTATCTTCGAAAATCCAAAATCCCACAAGCCAAGGGCAAAAAGCTATTAAAAGGGTACCGCGTTTTGCAAAGTCTGCAGAACGCGGCACTGCCGCGCTTTGAGGAAAAAGCAGAACGCGGTAGTGTCTAGTACCGCGTTTTGGGGAAATAGCAAGGCGCGGTAGTGTATAAAAATAAAGTCCAAGGTGGGTCAAAACTTGCCAGGTTGCCAGGGTGGATTCACCTTCAAGGTTGACTCATCATCTGTCTCTTCTGGATGGTTTAAAACAGTAGAGAAAGTGTCGTCAACTTGTTTTGTGATGGGGATGCGACACTGTGAAACATTGAGGTATAACAAAACATATATTACAAATTGATTCTTATTCAATAATTTGTAATATATGTTTTTTCTTGAAAAATATATATTACAAAGAGTGATTAATTTTAAACTCATTTTTTATTTTTATTGAATTTTAAATTTTTAAATAATAAAAAACTATAAAAAACTTAAAATGATTTTTAATAATAAATTAAATATTTTAATGTTTTATCAATTAAATAAAATATAAACATACTTTTAAGGCAAGGACTAGTTGCTTAGAAACCAAAACATTACGAACCAATAACCAATAGAGAACATATAATATTAAATTGAGAAATATAATATTATATTTGTGTATTAAAATTAAATTTAATATGTTATAGTTTTATTTATATAAAATAATAATAATAACATAAGAAGAATTCAAGGTCAACATTATCATGTTTTTACTCTTGATAGTAGAATTGTTAAGCTTTTATCAACCTCTAACATAAATGATTAGTTCAATAGAAAGACAATTGTAACATGTGGAAACTTCGAGCCAACTAGAGTTTAAGATTTAAGGTTTGTAAGTACTTCAAAATATTATCCATTAATAATAAAAGTAAGAACCAAAACTCATCATTGTGAGGATTGAGTCAATAATAACTAACATATGTCAAAGTGTGTTATCATTACTACAAAATTCTTGCATATTTGAATCCTCATATTTATGGTCAATAATATTTCCAATATATTCCTCCTCAATAATATTTTCAATATAACATTTAATACAACTTAGTGTTGTCTATGTAGATGTGGTTTTGTTTTTATTTGTGTATGAATAATAATAATAATAATAAACCAAAATAAATCAATAATATTAATGTTGTAAATATAATTTAAAAGAAGAATCTTACTAAAGTATGAAGGAAAATATTTACAAGTTGAATTTAACAAACTCAAAAATATTATTAAAGATAAAAAATAAATAAAAGACAATAAAATATATTTACCACCACACAAAGTATGTTTTTTTTCTTTTATTTTATTTAGTCAAATTTTCTACATTATGTTTTTATTCTTTTATTTTATTTAATCCAATTTTCTACATTGTAATTATTAATTAGGTTGACAAAAAAAATTAAGATATTTATTTTAGATCTATTTTTTCTACATTGTAAAATATATTTACCACCACACAAAGTATGTTTTTTTTCTTTTATTTTATTTAATCAAATTTTCTACATTATGTTTTTATTTTTTTATTTTATTTAATCCAATTTTCTACATTGTAATTATTAATTAGGTTGACAAAAAAATTAAGTTATTTATTTTAGATCTATTTTCTTATGTGATTAGTCCCACTTAATAAACTAAGATCCAATATAAATTTAACACAAATTCAATAAAAAAATATTTTTAATTTATATGAATGTACCCTAAAGGCACTAGTTTTTAAGGTCACCAAACTCATTAGGTATGAACCTTAAAAAAAACAAAATAAAGAAACAAAAAAACAAAACATATTTTTTTTTTAGAAATATAATTAAACTTAATAACTATTCTACTCCTTCACAACTTCACAGGAATACTATTTCAATAAGAATGCTATTTCATATTTGACTTTTTTCTTCACTTTATCATATTCAAACAAACAAATCAATGTCACATGAATAGGAGCAGGAGCAGGGACTAACTGCATTGCAGCTATTTTTTTTTCTTGTTTTATATATAGATAAGAGGTGCTTAACGATCCCGTTACCAAAATAATACACTTGACACAAATCATGCTATGAATTCGTTTGAAGTACGATAATGGGTTAGTGAATTGATCCATCAAAGTAAAGGGAAGCTTAATTGATGTTTTTGGCAAAATTGTTTCTATGTTTTTTTTAATTTTACGAATTCGTGGTTTCGTAAAATTTGTTGAGAACCTGTTGCGGTGCGGGGGTGTTTCCTGTGCACCGCGGTTTGTTCAGTGGTTCTAAAATTGTTGACAACCTGTTGGTTGTGTCCTTTCCAAGTTTTGCTGAACGCGTCCATCACTTACATATCTTGGTCTCCATACCCTGCTCTCCACGTCTTGCCCTCTGTCACCTTCATGTCCACGCAGCTGCAGTAAATGCATTTATTTTAGTTCGTTGGTTGGTAGCTGGTGCAGAAATGTGGCGGTTTAGGCTTCTACGTATATCCACGGCTTCGATTTCACTTCATTGCAGTCACAAACTTTCTTTGTCCAGGCTTTCTTGGTCTGCTCGCATGTTGTGCAAATAGCTACAGCTGTTCCCTTTGCTTACGGTAAACACATAAGAGCAAAAATGTTGCACCAGCCACTCTATTTGAGTTGTTCCAAGTGATTACATCCACCACTGTGGCTTTTATTGGCTTTTAAATTCATTTTTCTAATTTCTTCATGCCCTTCTTCATATTCTCGTCCCAGACAATACAATACAATACGTGGAGCCGTAATTCTTCATATTCTTGGAGCTGTAATTCTTCATATTCTTGTCGCAGAGAATACAATACAATATGCCGAGCCGTAATTCACAACTAGGACAAAGAAGCCAAAATGCCAATATTTTTAAAATCATTTTTCTAATTTCTTCATGCCATTCTTCATATTCTTCTCGCAGAGTATACAATACCATATGTGGAGCCCTGATTCACAACTAGGACAAAGAAGCCAATCAAGGGAAGGGGGCTAGGGTCTCTGTGAAAGGGGAAAATAATTCCCCAGATCGCCCTCTCAGGCATTTTACCATGCAGTTCCATCGCAAAAATCTAAGCGGTCTTGCCCCACTCATTTTATTTTCAGTTCCCTCATCTCTGCAGGCCTTATAGCGAAGACATCGGATGAGGAGGAGAAACCCTATGGATTTCGTTACATCAACGAGAAAGAATAATCATCCGAGAATGATAAATCGATATGGGTATTACTGTTGGGCTTCCGGGTTTTGAAGTCGGCCATACCTTTGGCAATAGAGTTTTTAATGCCAAAGCTGGGAAATAGGCAAGAGAGACCCTAATCAATGGGGTTTTCTGGACTCTATGTAAATAGTCTGAAGAACTTGTTGGGGTGGTGGCGAAGAAATCAACCATTGAAGTCGCCATGAATCAGAACACCAATAGACCCAGATGCAAATGCAAATGACCCTCAAAGACAAAGATCTATTTTTCTTAGGTACAAGGCCTATACAGTTATATAGGTTGGGTTGTGGGATGTCAATGCGGACAAAATCTCTCCATCCATGGAGGGTTGTTTCTCACGTTTCCAATTAAACAAGGACTCAAGCTTCTCATCTAGAAACCACCACCTGACATCTGTTGGCTTGGGATGTCCCAGGGGTTTTCAACCTGTAAGTTTTGTCCATGGCTATGAGCTGGTGGAAGCACTTCAGTCCTCCAGTAATCTCATAGAGGAAACGAATAAGAAATCATCTACTTTTCCTAGCTCACCTGCAAAGTGAGATTTGCTCGACGTAAACACCAAGAAGGATCTTGATGTCAAGGCTACTCTGTGCTCTAAGCGAAGGTATGGCAAATCCATGAATTTTAATTTATTTTTAGTTTCTTTCATGCACTTTTATGTATCTGGCACCTTGTAAACCTTTCACGCTTATATAGTTATATCGTCCTCCTTCCCTCCTCTGCTTCTTTCCCTTAAAAAGCATTTTCTTCTTCGTTTTCGTTGTTATTTTCAATACTTTTGCCAGGCATTCCAAGTATTGAAGGGTTCTCTGTTTCGCTTTACAGCATTAACGACACAATGGGGTAAGCATTTTTAGTTCAACAAGTTTCGTTTTTTAGTTCAGTTTATCGTAAGCATATGGGTAATGAGGTAAGCATTTTGATACAGATTCCATGGCGATTGCATTTTCTAAATTTAAAAATGTTAAATGTGGAATTCCAGTAGTCTTCTTCTATTTGTGATAGGCATAATTGTGGTTGAGGTGGCTTATCCTCATTTTGTAACTTATGGTGTTTTGTGCCTTTCATGCTTCTTGCAATCCGTGTTCTGTTGCAGTTTCCCATTACATTTATTTGTACCTATATATAAAACTTCTAGCATACAGATTTTCATCGTGTCTTGTTATACCACAGTCCATGTTCTACAATATTTTTGGTGCCCGTGCTCAACTCTTGTATATCATTTAAATGGTATTCTATGGTTCAAGTAATTCGTGGTCTATAATTCCTGAGGTTCTGGGATATATCTATTCATGTCTTATCTTTATTAGCATGAAACCTTTAATATCTGTATTTTGTGATCTATGATTCATAAAATTCTGGCATTTCTATATTCATGGATTATCTTTGTTAGCATGAAACCTTTAATATCTGCAGTTTGCGATTTACCTAATACAATACTTCTTATAGGTAGAGGTATGGCATGTTGGATGACTGCAGTTGGTATGGTATGTTTGCATTCATTGCTAAAACTTTGGATTCTTTGTTGTAGAGTGGTGCATTCATGAGTGGTTATGGCTTATTTCCATTTAAGTTACTTATAATACAAAACATTACATGTGTTTCTCGCTGTTGCAATTTCCATAATGTCAAAATTTTGTATGTGATTATGCTTTTCTTGTTCTTGATGTTTATATAGAAGTGCTCTCATTGTTACACCCTTCGGGCTTCAATAGTTGCTCTTGCTAAAATTTCACTTCATTTTTATATATCGTGCCCTATGCAGTTCTTTATCCTTATGCATTAATGTATCGATTGATTAGAGTATGAGAACCCTCTTGAATTTTCCCTTTTGCTAGATGTAGATAGAACTCTTCCACTTGAGGTCAAGCACATCATAATGCTTGCTGAGGGTGCAAAATGGGGTTTAAGTGTGGCTTCCCCACAAGTTGTCGGTCATTTTGCATGAAATGATGGAAGATCTTTATTGTGGAGGAGAAAAAGTGAGGAATTATATATATTAATAATTTTTTGGTCATTTGAAATAATAGTTTTCCACATGTGTAATGTTGTAACAATTCAAGTTGTTGATGATATTAGCATGCTGAAATTCTTCCCATTTAGCATGTTGAAGTTTGCTGAAGCGATATATGTAAGCATCTAGCGATCCATACACTGCAATCTGGTGTGATCTACGCGACCTGAATCCCAATGATCAAAGTAAGTGAAACCTTCGGTGAAACCTCTCCACAGCAATCAATCTCAGTTGAGATATTTTTCTTTCATCAATCTGTGTGCAAACTTCTTTTCATAGATCTAATGTGATCTCTGTGCATTCTGGCTAAAAGAACTTGAGCTGGTAATCGTTGTGATCAATCTGGAAGTCAAAATTACAACAGTGTAATTCTCATTGATTTGCATTTACACAGCTCCTACACTCATTAAATTCTTTGACCTATTGGATCTAAGTTCATTGAATCGATAGAAAGGTTAACCCATATCTTTTATGGTTCAAGCGTGAGCTATCATTGTACAAAAATTTCCCGAGGTCTGGCGATTGCAATTTGATTAAAAAATGAATATGTTGTTCAATAAAATCTACGCGCATAACGAATCGACTGCAAAAGAATATGATCTGTCTTCATCAATGTAAATGGTCCAGTTCGAATTCCTTCCATGAAGTTCTGAGTACGCAGTTTTTTTTTTTCGCAGCTGTTGAGAAGGTTAATTCAATGTGGAAAACAATGTTGAGAATGTTAATTCGATGTAGAAAACAAAGATCTAGTGAAAAGTGGAAAATTGGAAATATGGTACAAAATTGATTCCACACAAGAGATTTGGTGGCCAAAATTGATTTCACAATAGATTTGGTGGTTTGTTGGGCGAATACTATTCAGCTCGTTGCAGGTTATTTAATGCAGCTGCAACAAGTATGTTAATCGTTGGATTGCAGCAGGTATGTTCAAGTTGGTTGAGATCCAACAGTTAACAAACCTGCTACATTAAATGGCTTACAGCAGGCAAAATAATGTTCGTCATACTTTGGTAGCTGGAAAATTGACACATGTTCTTAGCATAGTGAATGGAGACAACTTAGCAACCAGGAAAAGAGTGATGCGCGGCCTTCAAAAGATTGATGATCGATATAAGTGTTTTTAAAGAAAACCACATCGACAAGTTAAATTTAGCTTACTTCCAATTTCACGTGCAACTGATAAAAGGAGTAAATAGTGGCGGCCTAAACAAATATTGTTGCTTCCTTCAAACCTCAAACCAGCCCACGTAAATGCCAAAACAAGTGAGATAAGTGCCCACGTTGAATGCTTCCATGTTTAGCACATTTTATTTTTTATTTCTATAAAACAAGTGGAGAGAAGATATTTTATTACTTAAAAAAAAATAATAAAGAAAAAAAATAATAAAGAAAAAAAATATAAAGTGATTTTGAAAATTTTCAAATGCAAAATGAAAATAATGTGGAGATAAGACAAAAATAGAAAAGCTTTGGAAATGGAAATCATTTTTTAATCCTTTGATAATTATCACATTGTAAAAAAAAGGCAATTTGGGTGATACCTTGTATTAAAGAATATTATCGTAAGTATTATAGTGTGATCAAGAGTTTTTGTTAAAAATAGCTTAAATTTATGATTTATCTTTGAAGAAATTGTTAGAAATGGGTGACAACCGCCTAAGACAGTAACTATGTAATTGACTAACCGAAGATGCACTTATTAGTAACCATGTAAGAAATGTATATATTTCTTGTATTCTCGTAAGAGAAGAAATTGGAGAGTTGTGAGTTGTTGTAAATCTTCAGATTCTGAATAATAAGAAACCGATACCATTGCTTCATGGATGTTTCCCTAAGAGAGAGTTTTACCCCGTAAATCTCTGCGTTTCCGCTGCATATTGTGTTCTGTGGCTGTTAGATCCAACAAGTGGTATCAGAGCAATGATCATTGTTTTGAGAAATTTCAATTCGTTTTACTGGTCAAAAGTTACCTGAGGAGAGAAGCTTGAAGCCTGAGAAGAAGGGGCGGTAATCTTCAACTACCGCGGGTCCATTGCTTAGTGAGGCGCCGAACATATATTACATATGTTGGTTTAATATAATTAAAGTGAAATGTATATGGCCGTGAATATTTGAAATGCTTTTGAGATATAAAGCATATGGTGGATGGGAGTTATAAGGAATACCTTATTTATAATATTTTTTTTTTAAAAGATTAAAGTGGGAGGTATAAGGTATTTGTTATAATATTTAATTTGGGTCATTAATCCTTTATTTTTTATCCATTATATATATTTTAAAAAGCTTGGAGTTTTACGTTTTTTGATTCGGTTTCTTGAGAAAATGGCGAAAACGCAAAGTGTCAAATTTGAAATTGAGAAGTTCAATGGGAGCAATAATTTTGAGTTGTGAAAGGTTAAGATGCGGGATATGCTCGTGCAGCAAGGAGTGGCGAAGGCACTGGAAGGGAAGACAAAGAAACCCGTGGATATTTCAGATGAAGACTGGAGCGAGATGGATGAAAGAGCTCTCAGTGCTATTCGTCTATGCTTGGCCAACGATGTTTTATTTAACATCGTGTCTGAAACTACAGCAGCAGGTCTCTGGACAAATTTGGAAAGTTTGTACATGACTAAATCCTTGACGAATAAAATCCTCCTGAAGCGGCAGTTGTTTACCTTGTGTATGAAAGAAGGTACAAAGATTTATGAACACTTGAATGCATTCAATACTCTTATTTGTTAGTTGACTAGTATGGAAGATATTATTAAATCTGAAGACATGGCGATTTTACTGTTGTGCTCTCTACCTGAGTCGTGGGCACATTTTGTAACCTCTATCAGTTTTAGTTCTACTGAGTCTATTACCTTCGATGAAGTTGTGGGAGCCTTACTTTCTGAGGAAACTCGAAAGAAATCTAGTCTTGAAACCTCGACATCAGAAGTAATGGTGGCCAGAGGAAGAACCAGTGAAAGAGGACAACATTCAAAGGGTACAGCAAGGTCAAAGTCGAAGGGAAAAAAGAGTAAATTGAAGTGTTGGTACTGCAATAAAGCAGGACATCTTAAGAAAGATTGCTGGAAACGCAAGCGAGCTTCTGAGGAGGAGGACTCTACAAAGGAGGCGAACATAGCCGAGAATGATTCATGTATGATCGATGAGGTATTATCTACATCTACTGTCTCGCAATACCATTCTGACTGGTTAATTGATTCTGGAGTATCTCACCACATGTGTCTTCATAGAAATTGGTATTCGTCATACCAATCTATAGATGACGGGGTAGTTTATATGGGAAATAATGTTACATGTAAAACTGTTGGGGTAGGGAGTATCATAATTAAAATGTATGATGGGACTGTTAGGCCTCTAACAGATGTGAGACATGTACCTGAACTAAGGAAGAACTTGATATCAATGGGAGTTCTTGATGATGCTGGTTACAAGTTTACAGTTCAAGGTGGAGTTATGAAGGTATCGAAAGGTATCTTGGTTGTTATGAAGGCAAACAGAGTTGGGAACCTATATAGACTTGAAGGGAGGACGAAAGTTGATCACGCAACAGTAGCATCAGTTGGTGCAGCAACAAACATCACTCGTCTATGGCATCAGCGGTTAGGTCATATCAGTGAAAGAGGTATGAAGGTACTAGCTGATCGAAAGTTGCTTCCTAGTTTAAAATCTGTAGATTTGAAGTTTTGTGAGCACTGTATTTATGGTAAACAGGCTAGACAAAAATTTAAATCTGGAAAACACACTAGTAAAGGTATCCTAGACTACATACATTCTAATCTTTGGGGTCCATCTCCAAAAATTTCTTATGGGGGATCGTCATATTTCGTCAGTTTTGTAGATGATTACTCGAGGAAAGTTTGGATCTATTTATTAAAGAGAAAAGCTGATGTTTTTGATATATTTAAGCAGTTTAGAGCTTTGGTTGAAAAGAGCACTGGCAGGTTCATTAAATGTCTTAGAACAGATAATGGAACCGAATTTACTTCGAAGGAGTTTGATAATTATTGCAAGCAAGATGGGATTGAGAGGCATAAGACCACTATTTACACTCCGCAGCAGAACGGCGTTGCTGAACGCATGAACAGGTTTCTTCTTGAAAGAGCAAGGAGTATGCTCAGTAATGCGAAGTTACAGCAGGAATTGTGGGGAGAGGCATTGCTTACATCTTGTTACCTGGTCAATCGATCACCATCAATAGAAATTGACTGCAAAATTGAAGAAGAGGTATGGACAGGTCAATCATGTGATTATTCTAATCTTAGAGTATTTGGTTGTGAAGCCTATGCACTTATTTCAAAAAATCAGCGTTCCAAACTAGATCCTAAGTCAAGAAAATTGATCTTTGTTGGATATGGTGATGGTGTTAAGGGATATAGGTTGTGGAATCCTACTGTCCACAAAATCATCATAAACAGAGATGTAAAATTTGATGAACTTTCTCTGACAAATTTAGATGTAAGTAATGATTTGAAACAGGCTAATGTACCACAGTTTTAGAAAATTCAATTTGATACTCAGTCATCTGCGAGGGGGACTCATGAGGATGTCCAGGAAGAGGATATTTATGAGGACACTCCTCAGGAAGAGGATGAGCAGATAGAAATAGAGGAAATACCACAACAAACTCTACGGAGATCTATGCAGAACAGAACTTTTCCAAAGAGGTATGATGATTTTGTTTTCATTTCTAATGAAGGAGAACCTGACAGTTATAAGGAAGCATTAGAAGTGTCTAACAGTGACAAATGGAAACATGCAATGAAAGAAGAAATGGATTCTTTGGCAAAGAAAAAAACGTGGGATATTGTGGAACTTCCAGAGAGTAGGAAAGTGGTTGGATGCAAATGGGTGTACAAACTGAAGAAAGGAGCCGATGAAACTGTTCCGAAGTACAAAGCGATACTGGTTGCAAAAGGATTTTCTCAAAAAGCAGGTATTGACTTTCAGGAGATTTTTTCACCAGTTGTAAAACTTGTTTCTATCAGAATTTTGTTAGCACTAGTTGCTTTATATGATTTGGAGTTAGAGCAGCTAGATGTCAAAACAAATTTCTTACATGGAGATTTAGATGAGGAAATTTTCATGGAACAACCAAAAGGGTTTGTTCAAAATCGCAACAAGAGGTTTGTTTGCAAGCTCAAAAAATCATTGTATGGCCTGAGGCAGTCTCCCAGGAAATGGTACAAGAAGTTTGATTCTTTCATGGTGAGTCAGAATTTTACCAGGAGTGAGTATGATCATTGTGTGTACTTTAAAAAGTTGGAAAATGACATGTTCATTATTTTGGTATTGTATGTTGATGATATGCTTGTCGCAAGCAAGAGCATGTTTGAAATCAGCAGGTTAAAGGCTTAGTTGGCTAGGACGTTTGATATAAAGGATCTAGGAGCAGCAAATCAGATCTTGGGCATGCAGATACACAGAGACAGGAAAAATGGCAAGCTGTGGTTATCACAAAAGAAGTATGTGGAGAAAATACTTCAGAAATTCGGTATGGATAAGGTGAAACCTTCTAGTATCCCTTTAGCTTCTCATTTCAAGCTTTCTTCAGGTTTGAGTCCTAAAAATGATGAAGAAAAGCAGTATATGTCTCGTGTACCATATGCTAATGTAGTAGGAAGTTTGATGTATGCGATGATAAGTACAAGACTAGATATTTCACATGCAGTTGGTGTTGTCAGTAGATACATGGAAAATCCAGGAAAAGAGCATTGGGCAGCAGTGAAATGGGTGCTTCGGTATCTTAGAGGCACAAGTGACTATTGTATCACTTTTGATGGTTGCAGTGATAAAGTTTGTGGTTATGTTGATTCTGATTTTGCAGGTAATTTGGACAAGAGGATGTCCACTTCAGGTTATGTTTTTACTCTTGCAGGTGGAGCTATTAGTTGGATGCCAAAGCTTCAGAATATTGTTGCTTTATCTACTACAGAGGCAGAATATATAGCTGCTTCACATGCTTGCAAAGAGGCAGTCTGGTTAAAAGGTTTGCTGGGTGAGTTAGGAAAGGTTCAGAACTCTATATAGATTTTCTGTGATAGTCAAAGTGCTATTCATTTGGCTAAAAATCTAGCTTATCACAGTAAGACAAAACATATTCCTGTAAAATATCATTTTGTAAGACATGTTATTGATGAAGGTGGAGTGGTTCTTGAAAAGGTCCACACTCAAAAGAATAGTGCAGACATGTTCATGAAGCCAGTTACTTCAGAGAAGCTACGGTGGTGCTTAGCTTCTCTAGGCTTGCAAGAAAAGTGATCAATAGAGCAATGAGCAATGGTATCAGGTAAATTGTTGTCAAGGTGGAGATTGTTAGAAACGGGTGACAACCGGCTATGATGGTAACTATGTAACTGACTAACCGAATATGTAGTTATTAGTAACCATGTAAGAAATGTATATATTTCCTGTATTCTCGTAAGAGAAGAAATTGGAGAGTTGTGAATTGTTGTAAATCTTCAGATTCTGAATAATAAGAAACCGATACCATTGCTCCATGGATGTTTCCCTAAGAGAGGGTTTTACCACGTAAATCTCTGCGTATATCTCATGTGTGTGTATTTATTTTCTTTGTTGTTTTATTTGATTTCGCTGCATATTGTGTTCTGTGGCTGTTAGATCCAACATAAATCTTTGTATTTGGGAACATTAAAAAATATATTTTAAAAAAATCATTTTATTTTGGGTTTATATCTTAGACTACCTTGAAATTGAATAAGGGGGTTTAAGGACATTGTGCTTGTGTATGATGGAGGAATTTTTTGATTATTTATTGGTTCTTTTGTGTCTAGTTGTAGTTGTGACACATTGAATTACACACACAAAGTACTAGGTAACTCAATGCAATTCATGCACAAATTAATGCCAATTTGAAAGCATGTAATGTCAAAGAATATTGAAGCAAGTGGACAAATCTAGCTAGTAATCAAAGAAACAACAATTCAACATCAACATTAATTCCAATCAATTCAACTTCCGCATCAGCATTCATTGTATTCTTGCAATAGTTATTTTTGCAAGTGTTAAGTCAGTGTTGAATTGTGTTGTAAATGATAGGACTTGATTTAGACATTGATTTTCTAAATCCAGATTGAAATATTCGAGTCAAAATTTGAAATAGTTGAGTGGTTGAATTTGTAATTGATTTTTCCAAATCAAACCTACCTAAATGGAATAACAAGGTCTTTGTCATCAAACATATCATTGTAAAAATCACAAACTTGGGTGCATTTTCGGTGGTATCAGACACACTCATCTTGCTAGAAACAAAATCAAGAGAGTGAGTTCAAAAGTTCAAGTGAGCGTGAAGTACAAGCAAGAGATTACAAGCGAGCATGAAAACAAGCAAGTGCAAGTGAGCGAGTTCAGGCGAGCGTGACAATGGGTAAAGGAAGAAAGTGATTACAAAATGTTAATCAAGAGATCAAAGAAGCCTTAGAAAATTTTGAAAATCAAATTGTTGAACTTCAAGAGAATATTGGAATGAAGGAGCAAGTGATTTTTCTTCAACTAAAATTGCCTAGAAAGGAAATGATCGATGAAGCTTGTGACACAAGTGATTTAATTCAACATGTTGATGCAAGTTGTCATAGATTTAATGCTAATTGTGATACAGATGACCTAGTACAACATGGTGAAAAAGAGACAATGACTTATGATTCCTTATCTAGTGATGAGAAGGAATCATTAATATACAATTTTGAAGAAGATGATTTCGATCAACTCTAGCATCAACAACATTTTGAACTAGTTTTGTTTTAGAACAATCCTCTCTATGATGATAACGACGATGATGATGTTTCAAATCAATAAAGAGTGCAAAATAAATTCAATGGACCAAATCCAAATCCAAAAGCAGTATCCAATGAAGGTGAAGCTATCTATGAACCTATAGTTCAAGCATTTTCTTTTGAGTTCAATGAATAAAACATTTCAACAGTGCAACAATATGTAGTCAATCAACCTCCCTAGATTATGAAGCAATCAATTCAAAATACTCTTTCCAAGCCCATCATTAGACCTTCGGAATAAATCAGCAACAACAAGTACATAATAGGACTTGGATATGAAAAGGATGTGACTTTTCATATTCTAGACTATTCCAAACCAATTCATTTTGTGAGTGCAAGATTCATTCATGAAAATTTGAAGGCTCCAGAATTTAATAAAGAAGGTTATAAAAAACACACAGAAGAAGTTCCTAAATGCCAGCATTGTAATCGAGTTGGTCATTTGGAGACAAAGTGTCTTTATCTCCATCCTTGTCAGCGTTGTGGCAAGTGTAATCATGCATCAGAAAAACATTCCAAGAGAAATAAGCCTGCAAGATTAAAGGTTCACTATGGGTGGATCGATCCTTGGTAATGGACATCAACAACCAAGAAATTACATCAGTCTTGCAAAAGAATTCAATCTTGAGTAAAGACTCATCTTGCAACACACTCTTTCTTGTACTTGATAGCATATATTAACTCGAGTGGTCCCCTTATGGCATAACGTTTGAGCATGGCCCTCATGAGATGAGATAACATGTGGTTGTTTCCACATACCCACTTTGAGTTTAAATCTAAATGGTACTCTCTTACATCTTAAGAGTGGGTAAGAAACATATCCATAATAATTGATCACATATGAGCCTATTCTTTGAAGCTTCAAAAAATATGCTTAAAAATTTTTGTTGCCCGAAATTTATCGGTATGACTATTGTTGTCGATCTATGTTATCTTGGACAATGTTATATCATGTTGCATGTTTTTGGTTGTCATAACGGTTTATATTGGAATTTTAAAATTGTTGAAACGATTGTCATCATAATTTATGTATAATATTTGCAAACATATTTCACAAGCTATCCTTTTGCCGCAGGTCGACAATCACCCAGATTTTGAAAATTCTCGCTACTTATCTATTACTAGGAAGGATGGAGAATCAATAGACTCTTCATACTGGAAATGTTTGACAGGGCTTGTCTGGAAAAAATACCCCTTGTATGTGGAATCCTTTTGTGTATCTTTGTAAAATTTGGGCATAAAGGTGAAAGAATCTCATGGAATTTCTTATGTTGGTTCCTGACAGCTACGTGAAAGTGTACTTGCTACCATTCTTTCAAAAATAACCTCAACATTGCTTCCTTGACATGAAAGAAGGCCAAATGTTTGGATGATGCCCTCCACAAAATCACCTCAGCAAGCAGTTTGGTTAAACCCTTTTTCTTGTATTGTTTATTTAGATGTATTTTTTAAATTATCTGTAAGTAAAATATTTGAAAAGTAATCATCAAGGACTACCTATCAGCTAGCACTAACAGGTTATGTGAATAAATCTGTCTTTTCTATCTTGACTATTTGGAATATGTAGATTCTCTTAAACAATTTTAAACTTGTATATATAAAATGAATAATAGGTGTAATGACATGATAGTATACAAATTGTATTAGTTTTTATCGGGATAAGCATAATTTTTTAAGAAAAAATTGAATCAATAGTGGGATACATTTTGAGAGAATGACTATTTTTTTTTGCTACATGCAAAGAAAAAAATGGAACTCCATAAGCAAATTGTATTCATAATTAACTAGAAGTCTATTTTTATATTGCGACCAACACATATCAAAGGCCACCCCTACATGTCTTATGATTTGTGTGTAGTGTATAAAGCACCCAAGTCCCATATGGACAACAATTAAGAGACATGGGTGGTTTGTGAAGTACTACTCACCAAAATATTTCCCAATACAAAAGTTGTGTTTGGGATGTATTAGCTGAGATTTATGTCTTGGGGAACGGGGAAGGGAAAAGTGGGCCTAAAACCGCCCACCCATGGGTTCTCATATTCCAAGTGCTTACTTCCAGTCTAAACCTTGTTTTTCTATCTACAAGCACAAGGAATAAACTTGATTCTATTGTTGAATTAAATCTATTATTTTCAATTTGTAAATTTATGTAATTGAATCAAAGAAGATTTTTGTTAAATGAAAATAAAATGTAAAACCAATCAACCAAACAAAAATCTTGCCATTAATAGGCTATAATTTTGGAAATTCACATCTGATCCATAGAAGGATCTTGTCATTTCTTTTAGCCTCGTTTCCTCACTCTCTTATTCAGTAATGGTAGGGCTAACAACACCTAATCCTTGTATTGAGAGTACATCTACTTGTCCATTTAATTCTCTATGTACATGCGTGTGCTGGAGTAGTGGTTGAACTTTCCAATCATATCTTAATTTGATTTTAAACAAGTTCCAACATCAAGGTTAGAATTGATTTTCTTGATTTACCCACTCAATTACTGATTGAGAATCCCCTATATTTGTATGTTTTGGATGTACCTCTCATAATCTAACCTTAATAAAATCAAGCTAACCTTAATAAAATCAAGAGTGAGTTTAGTTCCGACTTTTTGTTTGAGTAGCTTTGTAGGGTCACAAAATGCCAATATGAAATAAATAGAATTCATTTAGTAACACATATACCTAGACTCCCTTGATATGCTTCATCAAACAAGCCCCAACACTTTATTTTTCCAATGATGAGATCAAATACAATCTTGAATTTTTTCATTTCCTACATGTCCAGTGTCCATATGCCTTTCATAAAGGAATCTGACTTTGATACTTTACTTGAGAGAAAAAACTTTAACTTGAAAAATCTATTAGTTAGGCAAAGTTAGGTGAACAACATTTTCAAGTTATGCAAAGTTAGGTGAACAACATTTTCAAGTTATGCAAAGTTACACTTTTTTTTTTTGGAATATAAAATAGGATGAACCCCCCATAAAATAAAGTTTCATGGTCAATGTTCTATAAAATAGATAGGATTATGATTACAAGCAAAAATCGTACCAAATTTGAGAAAATGCTTGAGTTTGCCCACTTTTTAACTTACCCCATTGACTTGACTATGATAGGAATCAAATCTTTAAAACCACATAATAGACATGATGAATTTACTTGGAATATCATAAAGTTGAACTTATGATATTCATTAATCAATATCCTTAATCTTAATTAAACTTTTATTTGATTTAAATGAAAAAATACCGAATTTTTTAAGCAATTGAAGGTTTTGAAAAAACGAGCGATTGGGAGCTCTACGGTTCTGAGGTTGTTCTCAAGGGTTTGTTCACACAAGCTACCTCGGAGTGCCAATGGGTTCGTCAGGAGGGGGCTCCCCCCCCCCTCCATCTCGAAGTCCACAGTTGGGGTAGCAGCAAACGCGGCAAAGGACCAAAGAGAGACTGGATTAGAGAGCCACACGAGGGAAGAGATGATGGATCAGGAGAAGAAGGGAATGGGGCGACGACCAGGAGGATGCCTACCCACAGTGGTTGAGATCACATCACTCCAAATCAGATCTGACAAATTGCGAGGAAGGGTATAATCATGGAAGGAAAAATCCCTAATAGGGAGGTTTATTGGGATATGGTCGAAGGAAAAAGATCTCATCAAATGGATCAAAACCACCTGGAACCTTAGAGGTCATTGTGATCTACATTTAGGTTCGAAGGGTTTTTTCACCATCATTTTTTTCAATCAGGAAGACAGAGACAATATTTTGGAAGGAGGACCCTACTTTTTCTTCTCGGCGGGGCTGTATCTCCGACCATGGAAGGAAGGTTTCAACCCAAAAAAGGAAGACATGAGTGTTGCCCCAGTATGGATCCGCCTATACTCGCTTCCATGTGAGTACTGGGAAAAAACGATTCTGAAAGACATTGGTAATACTTTGGGAGAATTTGTGAAAATCTTTGAATAGACCAAACAAGTCAAGTACACTTCTTATGCACATATCTGTGTTTATATGGATCTTTCCTAGGAGTTACCTGAAGCAATCAACCTAACATGGGAGGATGAATATTGGATACAAATTATGGATTATGAACACCTCCCATTTAGGTGTTGACAGTGCCGTGAATATGGGCATATCGATTGAGATTTCCCTCATAATAAATCGATCTAATAGCAGACCAAGCAACCTACAGAATAGTAGGCATCCAACTCAAATAGTTTTGAAACCCTCAACTCGATTTGTGAGGATCTGGGGGACTTAATCCAAGTCGAGCCAAGCCCCCAAGCCAAGGGAGAAAAAAATACCCTAGGATCAGATCGGGGAACTATGGAAGATCCAAAAGAGAAACTAGAGGAGATGGAAGAGGACCATATCGATAAGGCGAAAGATATGGATCTGGGAGAACTAGATCTGGACGCATTGGAGAAAGAGTGCAATAAGAAAGGCAAGGGTTATGTCTCCAGGCAACAGCTAGAGCTCCTGCAGGAGGCCATTATGCAGACTAAGGAGACCCCCCAACTAGGGATTGTAAAGGAACAACAGAAAAGCAGTAAGAGGAATATGTTGGAAGAAGGGGAGAAAAAGGGACGGAAAACCAATAAATAGAGAATAGCATAGATTGGGACAATATTGGTGGAATAAGGCCAGTATCCCATGATTAAGGCGGCTTTCTTTGAAGTAAATAAAGTTACCCAATGAAATTTCTAACTTGGAACATTCGTGGGGTTAGTCATCCCCACAAGATTAAAACATTAAGAAAGAAGTTGAGAATGGAGAAACCTATGATTGTTTTTCTTAAGGAAACTAAATGCGGAGCAGAGACAACGGAGGAAATAGGGAACAAAGTGTGGAAGGGAAGCGAAATATGAAAATTGATGCAAATAGAACAACTAGATGCCTTGCAATCCTTTGGCATCTGGAAACAATTATTCTTTCAAACTTCTAGGCTACTCGCTTCTTCCTCTCTGCGTAGTTCCAGATCCCCAATTCCCAGGTACGTGGAATTCTTACCAATGTCTATGGGCCCAATGACATTCCGCAAAAGGTGACCTTCTTGCAAACCATGAATTGGGGTTCATAGTGGATAGGAGATAAACAATGGATCATTGGAGGAGACTTCAACATAATAACATCTCTGGAGGAAAAGAAGGGTGGCAGATGGGTTCTGGGAGCCCCAAATGAGGATTTTCGAGAATTTATAGAAGAAACACGTCTGGTCGATGTTGAAATAGGGAATGGATGGTTCACTTGGAACAACAGAAGAGGGGGCATCCACCATGTCACATCCAGATTGGACATATTTCTGGTGTCTTATGGGGTTATCACTAGTGGTGGTGATCTTACTCCAATGGTCCTCCCGTCAGCAAGTTTTGACCACTGGCATGTTTGTCTCTTTTGGGATGGCATGGGTCCCCCAAACAGGAAACCGTTCATATTTGAGCAGTTTTGGCTTGAACACAAGGATATTAGATCATTGGTTCATTAATGGTGGGAGCAATTTGATACACCTAGAGGAACCGGAATGTACCAATTCCAACAGAAGCTGAAGGCTCTAAGAGAAAGGATCCGTACATGGAGTAGGGACGATTTTGGGAACATATTCCAAGATAAAAAATCCCTCCTAACTAAGCTTGAGGATATTCAAAAAGAAGGGATGAACAATGGATATGTTGAGGAGCTAAAGCAGTAGGAGAAGTCAGTATTAGAAAAATTGGAGGCCCGTGAACGATGGGAAGAGATATACTGGAAACATAAGTCTTAGAATCAATGGATTCAAGAGGGGGAACACAATACTAAATTCTTCCACTAGTCAGTGATCCAAAATAGGAAAAGGTCATGAATCAACAGAATAAAGAGAGAGACTAACCAATATGTGGAGACTAGGGAAGATATGGAAGATGAACTGGTGGACTTTTTTGGGTCCATCATGACCGAGGATAGGGAAAACCGATAAGAGGACATTGAAAAAATAACTTGACTTATCCCCCCCTGATTACCCCGAGGCAGAGTGAATTCCCGATGAATCCAATCGAGATGATTGAGGTCGAAGAGGAAGTTCACCAAATGGGGGACAAGAAATCCCCTAGCCTAGATAGTTTCACAATAAAATTCTTTCACCACTTCTGGGACCTCGTTAAATAGGATGTATGAAGATTTGTGGAAGAATATAGACAAGCAAAGGGGGTGTTGAGAGCCTTCAATGCGACTTTCTTGACCCTAATTCCCAAAATTGATGGCGCATAAACACCAGGTAAATTCAGACCCATTGCTTTATGCAATGTTATTTATAAAATCATTACCAAGGTGATAGCAAATCGTTTAAAGCCTATACTTCCACATCTGGTGTCGATAGAGCAATATGGTTTTGTGGAAGGATGCCAAATCCTAAACGGAGTCAGTCTAGTTCATGAGGTGTTCCATTCCCTAAAAGTCACAAAAAATCCTGGGATGTTTCTCAAGCTAGACATCTCAAAGGCTTATGACAAGCTAAGCTGGAAGTTTATGAAGGAAATGCTAAAGGCCTATGGATTCCATCAAGACTATATTGAATGGATCATGAATCTAACCTCTTCAACCTTCTTCTTTATTTTGCTGAATGGATCTCCCACCAAAAATTTCAGCCCATCCAGGGGTATCAAGAAAGGGGACCCCTTATCCTCCTTCCTATTCATTCTCATGGATGAAGGTTTGAGCCATAAAATAAAATCTATGATAGAACAAAATGAAATCAAAGTGTTGGATCTGCATAGTAGGGCGGATAAGAAAACTCATCAACACTTTTTTGACGACACAATGGTCATGGGCCATCCCTTAGTTGAAGAGGCAAGAGCTCTCAAAAGGTGCCTGAAGACATTTTCTAGAGCCTCAGGCCTAGAAATCAACAAAGAAAAATCTCAAGTTTTCTTTTTTAACACACCTAGGATTTCCCAAAGAAACATACTCCGCATCTTGGGATTCCAAGGGATCTCCCTTCCTTCCAAATATCTTGGCGCTCCGCTGGTAGAGGGAGTTATTCAGAAGGTCCCATGGGTAGATCTGTTGGATTGAATGAAGAAGAAATTATCAAATTGGGTTTTGAGGCCTCTTAACTTTGTTAGCAGACTCAAATCAGTGCTCCAAGCGATGCCGATATATATGTTATCGGTAATGGCAGCCCCAAAAGTCATCCTTAAGAAAATCAGGAGTCTCCAATGCTAATTTTTGTGGGGAGGGAGCCTGGATAATAAAAAAAGGGCTCTAATAAGTTGGGACAAACTATGTAAACCAAAATCCCAGGATGGTCTGGGCCTCAAGGATCCTAAAAAAAACAACGAAGTTATGGGAGCTAAAATATAGTGGGGATGGGTCACCCATACAACGGAGCCATGGGCATGACTCTAGCATACAAAGTACGCCCAAGATTGGATGAAGAGAGATATAATCAGTTTCAATGAGGAAAAGCAAGGATTTCATATCTAGAGGACAACCCTTCAAAACATAAGAATTGTTCAAGACCACTATTTCTGGGAAATTAGGGACAATGAGGATGCTGGATTTTGGGAAGATTCTTGGCAACAACTTCCTAAAATCTCTTCCCAGATTAATGCACGAGAAAGTCAGGATAAAAGCATGGATATTGGTCTACGTAGAGTGAACCAGTTCTGGAAGGTGGGGTATGACGAAGGAGAATATAGGGAATGACCCCCCCCCTAAATGGTGGGAACAAAGATTCCCGGAAGAAGAGTCTAATCGAGCGTAATGGTTGGGAGCCCTCTATGGTTGAAGGTGATTCGAGGATCATTACTCAGATCGCTAAGAAGCTGTAGAATGAGAAACAATTATCCAAGGTGGAAGACATGTGGAGGTTAGTTTACAAGTTAGAAAAACTGGTGACTATGCTGGCAATCCTCCATGCGTGGAATTTCTGCCACATTAAGCGGGATGGGAATAAGGTGGCGGATCACCTTTCCAACGTGGGGGAGAAGGCATGGCAAAGGATGATGGATGGAGCGTTGGAATAATTCACATCCCAAGAATGGGCCACTCATTGCTTGCAACCCGGGACATTCATTCCTCGAGGAAACCTGACGGTGACACGTACCATCCTTAAATGCTCCAATTTTCCTCCCACGTGACTAGTTCACCTCCCTCCTGGAGCAATTATAGGCCTGCTCATGCCGTTGATACGAGTACGTCGGAAACTAATGGCCAAACGAACAAGTATTCACACCCTTGTGAGAATAATGAGGAGGGAGGAGTACGATCTAATCCTCGATTGGAGGATGCAATCAAATGAAGTGATGAGAAGTAGTGTATTGAAGGAACCGTTTGTCCTGCAACTTAATGGAAAGGACATCAGAATGAGGCAATCCATTAATAAACATAAAGGTGACGAGGCTATAAATGCAGAGGGAAACACAGTTCTAGTATGCAACTTTCCCAGTCTTGCTAATGTCCTTGAGCTTTTATGTTTTCTTGCTTAGGAAGGCCTGTGTGAGAAGTATCAGCCATCCCCTTGGAAGTTCTTCATGGCACCCAAGGGGAATATGGCGACGAAGAAAGGGAGGAAGGGTAAGGATACCTCTGCCCCACAATTAACTTGAGAGTAGAGAAGATCTTGCCAAGTGGCTAGTTTTTACAGAGACTGCATCCCCCAAGTTATTCGCGAGGAGATAGAGCAAGTGGAGAGGGATTTATGGGATCAGGTCAATCGCCTCAAGATGAAGGATGTAAGGGAGAAGGTGGAAGAATGGGTTAAGGATCTGGGGACTACGACTGGAAGGATAGCGACCTATTATAGGCTGTTGTGACTTACTGGGTGACTAAGGGACTCCTGTCCCACATCCTTATGGAGCGTGCTAATAAAGAACTAGGGGACGATGAGCCATTGGAGGCTTGGCGAGAGCACAATCGGGACTGCCGACTCATGCACAAAAAAATTGATATTATGGCTGGAAAAATGGGGATTGAGTTCTGCCCCCCTCCTACTTCGGGCTTCACTCCTGAGGGTGCGAATGGTCTAGAGAAGGCCATAAGCAAGAAAGGATCTGCGGCGACGACTGCTACTCTTAGAGACGCGGCGGAAAATGGCAGTGGAAAGGAGAAGTAGATGAGTGACCCAATCCAGTCCTCGGGTGCAGATCCTTCCAAGGTTGTCCGATGGCTATCACTGGTTCCTTTTCTCCTTTATGTCTCATGGTTTTGGTCAATTAGCGTCTCGGTTATTATACAGATACTAGTAGTAATATTTCCTATTTCAAATTTTGTATAAGGCGAACAAGAAGCCATCTGCAGATATGAAGTTAGGTTATGTAGCATTTGCAGTTTTTTGTCTAAAAGGATGATGACTAGAAGGAAGACATTTAGAATAAGGAAGATCATTGAATATCTGGATACTGTGTTGTACGATAGCCAATAAGGCCCATTGTAATGAAACCATGTACTCTATGATATAGTAATATGATGTTTTTATTTACAAAAAAAAAGCAATTGAAGGTTTTAAAAGAGCTAAAGAGTTGGTCTATAAATATATATATTTGGGTAAACCATTTTATGTAGTTAACACCATGGTATTCTTAATGCTTTATTAATTTGTAGATTGGTATTTTATCTTGCATTTTATCTTGTATTTTAATCATTTTGGATATATATTGATAAGGTTAGCATTTAATAATCTAGTTTTTTTTAAGATATTCCAAGGTAATAAATCCATTTTATATTCAAAACAAATAAAATGTTTTAACCTTATCAATATACATCCAAAATGATTAAAATACAATGTTTTATATTACTCAAAATTTATACCATATGGAAAATGTAAAAATATCTAAATCATAAATAAACTTGTCATATTTTATCATTTTATTTATTAGACATTTCAATGTAAAAAATATCTAAATCATAAATAAACATGCCATATTTTATCAGTTTACTTACTAGACATTCCAATAATCAAATGATTGGATAAGAAGATAAATATAATTTTTAAGTGTATTCTTATGAATAATTCATAAGAATAGTTGTATTTTAAATAGTTGTTTATTAACTATCAAATCATGTTTTATTATTGAGTTCACTTTTTTAAATAGATTTATGTTTGAAGTAAAGCTTTTGATTTGAATTTAGAACAATAATTTTCAATAATATATAGAATTGTCTTACATGTAGACATTCTAATAATCAACTTATTGGATAAGAAGATAAATATAATTTTTAAGTGTATTTTTATAAATTAATACATAAAAATAGTTGTTTATTAACTATCAAATCATGTTTTATTATTGAGTTCACTTTTTTAAATAAATTTATGTTTGGAGTAAAGTTTTTGATTTGAATTTAGAACAATAATTTTCAATAATATATAGAATTGTCATATATGTATTACATACAATGACCTCACTTGCTATTGTTAACATTACTTTATATTATCTTTAGAGTTTTTACATTTAAAAAAATACTAAATTCATTTTAGTTTTATTAATTTTCCATTTTTTTCTCTTTCAACATCCATTTGCTTCTGTACACCTTCTGAAACAATTACTAATTATATACGCTCAATAAAGACTTTAGACTATGTTACATCCTCAGAGCCGGACTTCATAGAGCCGCCCCTTTTCCTTCCATGTGTGGAGGCTGTGGAGACTCAGAGAGAGACCGACTTTTAGGATTGTTACCAACTCGCACGTTGGATATATTCAATGTCTATCCACTGCTATGCTTTTTTTTTTCACTCGAAAAAGAAAACAACTCTGGTACTACAGAATCATGTCATAAATAAAGTAGAGAGCCTTCCTTTTACGTTTGTTATCTAGTCAAATGTCAAACTTTTGGATGGATATACAAACATTATATATACCAGTTGTACCATGAATAATGAGAGAGTTATTAGGAATTTAGGACAATTGATAATGGTGACTTCCAAGAATGGCAAACTACTATGGTCACCACTCACGATGGAACCATTACTGTGTCCTCCGAATGCCATTGCCGACCGTCCTTAACCCGATTGCGCGGTCCACTGTTGACTTTGTTGTTCGATGACCTCGAACGCGGGGCGAAAACCAAGTGTATAACATGGCACTCGCGCGGCCGCGCCTTCCCTCCCTCCGGAGTCCGGACGATAATGTTTTTGGTTTTCAATAGAGGCGGGCCGCCGGTGAAGACTGTGGTTACGGTTATGACCAGGAATGTACTCAATTATGCATATATATATAATGCAGGTAGCCTGCCTCAGAACTTGCAAAGATTGCGTATATCAATTTGAAGTTTCAATAGATATTTTGGGGTAGAGGCGGGCCACCGGTGAAGACGGTGGTTACGGTGATGACCAGGAATGTAGTCAATCATGCATATATATATAATGCAGGTAGCCTGCCTCAGATTGCGTATATCAATTTGAAGTTTCAAGTGAAATCATGGCTGCATTGCATTGTCTACTTAAGATACTTGGAGTTGCCTTTACCTTCTTCTTCTGCACCATTTCTCCCTACACGGCCTCGGCGTTAAAGGGCGGGTACTGGCCTGCTTACAGCTACTCCTACTTCCCTCCTTCACAAATCAACACTTCCCTCTACACTCATCTCTACTAC
The DNA here is from genome assembly GCA_027924585.1 of Larix kaempferi. NCBI lineage: Eukaryota > Viridiplantae > Streptophyta > Pinopsida > Pinales > Pinaceae > Larix > Larix kaempferi. The sequence goes on along the minus strand of BSBM01000458.1, from coordinate 20,856,269 downwards.
GCCTTCGTAGAGGTTGACAACCAGACATTCCAGGTGGGCGTGAGTGCGGAGAACCAGAATAGCATCCAACAATTCACTACTCAACTGCAGACCAACAATCCCTCTCTGAAGACATTGCTTTCCATCGGAGGAGGAGATGCCAACAACAACACCTTCCCCACGATGGCGGCCGACGCGTCATTACGCAAAGCGTTCATAGATTCGTCCATAGCCCTGGCCAGGAACTATTCCTTCCACGGCCTCGACCTCGACTGGGAGTATCCGCAGACTGTGACGGACATGAACAACTTGGGGCAACTATTCCTTGAGTGGAGATCTGCCATACAAGCAGAGGCTCAAGCCACGGGCAATGACCCCCTGCTCCTCACAGCGGCCGTTTATTTCTCTCACAAATTCTTCGCCTGGGGCCTCGTTAGAGAATATCCCACGGCAGTTGACAATCTCGACTGGGTGAACATAATGACCTATGATTACCACGGTCCTGGGCAGCCGCAGACCGGAGCACCGGCGGCTCTCTACGATCCCGATTCTAATACCAGCACCAGCTTTGGGATCCAGTCGTGGCTGGACGCCGGCTTGTCTTCCAGCAAAGTGGTCATGGGAATGCCCCTCTACGGCCACTCGTGGAAACTCCAGAGCGCCGGAGAGGTGGGAATCGGCGCCCCGGCTACTGGTGTAGGTATAAAAGACGGGTCTGTTACCTACTCTGATATTCGGGACTTCATTGCACAGAATGCAGCCACGGAGGTGTTCGATACCACTACGGTCTCGGCTTACTGTTACTCAGGACTCGACTGGATTGGCTACGACAACGAGCAGTCCGTTGCCAGGAAGGTCCAGTTTGCTAAACAGGAAGGGCTGCTGGGCTATTTCTCCTGGAACGTCGTGCAGGACACAGCCGATTGGGCTCTCTCCCGCACAGGTAACATTATAAAATTTTAATTAAGAATTCCAAGATGTTCCCTTGATTCAATAGCTATTCTTTTTGGGTTTACAAATTTCATTAATCCCTGAATTGATTTTGATTACTGGTTGTTTGTAAAATCTATGTCTGCAGCTTCAGATACATGGGACGAATGATTTGGGACTACCAGTTCTGCAACTGCCTTATCTCTATCAGCTGTTTGTCAATCATTTGTATTTCTATATATATCTGTAGGGATCAGGATGCATAAAAATCCCATTCCAACAATAAATAATACATTTGGGGCACTGCAATTCATTAGGAATCGTGTTCTGATTCCATCTCTGAATCCGTAAGAAGTTCAATAAAGGGTTAGCAGAATTGATCCGTCAAAGTAATGGAAAGCTAAGTGGATTTTTTCGGAAATTTGGCAAACTTGTTTCTGTTTATTTGCATATTTTGAAAAATTTGACATATCGCCTAATGTCCATGAAATGGTTATATCAATCCCATAAATTGCACATAAACTATTGACAAATGGTTACTTCATTTAATCGCAATCTTTTCCGATCGAATGATTAAATAATTTAAAATTCGAATTAATTTAAATATTTAAACGATTTTTACTTAATTTAAACTATTGACTTTTCTCTTGTTGCTCTCTTTAGCCTTTGGCTTATTCTTAGCTTGGAATGCATTCACATTAAAATGAGATAGTAATAATTTTGGAAATTAAATTTTGTATAAAAGGAAATTAATTATAAAACATCAATTTATTTATTAAAGTTTTATAGTTAATAAAATGTGAAATTAAATTGTTTAAATAATACCATTTTATCAGAATAAATCAATATATTATCACTTGATTAGTGAACACTTACCTATTCTCCTTTCTTTTGTTTCTTTGCAAGTGTTTTCTTTCCTTTTGTTTTTGTTGAGAGTTCAGATATGATTTGTTTTATATACTTTGTGAAAAGTGTATATAGCAATCATTTTAATTTTGTATAGTTGGAAATCTTTAAAAAAAAAAAAATTATATATATATTAATTATAAAAATTGCATAATTTGAATGTTATAAGTATTTGAGAATGTTACATTTATTTATGAATCCAAAAACATAATTTAAACACTTCCTAAATTCATAAAAATAATATATTATATGAATTATAAATAAAAGCATGATATAATCTATTAAAATTAACATGGAATTGGCCAAACGATAAAGCATGATGTAATCCATTAAAATAATAAAATTGAACATGTGAATGGGACATGACGAGAGAGCCTATGAATATATTTTTATTGTTTCAAAGAAAGCATTGAATTTTTTTTTAACCAAATTGGTATAGATGCCCGATACATTGCCTTATATAATTATAAGTTTTTTCAATTTGTTCGTTTGATACTTAATATTGACTTGGGGCGGTTGATGAACTTGATGTAGTGTTCTACTCGATTTTTTGTGTTTTCCATGTCATGTGACTCATCATCTGAGGAATATGTTTCGGTTGATGAAAGTGGCCATTTATCTGAGGGTTATGCTTTGACAATCGTTCTCGGACATGGAGGTGAACTATCTAGGAGCAGTGGTGTGAAGGCCAGAAAGAACAGGGCTCTAAAAGCTATGAATCGTCACAGCGAGGAACTTAATATGGCCCTTGGTAAGGATGTCTAGCTGGGGAGGCTCATGAGCCTGTCTTCCCGGGCCTTAGTTGGTAAACTATGTTTTGTTAACATCAGTAGACCAACTTTGCTATCTTGTGTCACTGATCATTGGAAACCCATATTGACCTATTTCCCGTGGGTCCATATGCTTGTGAATAACTGGGTGGTTTTCTACTTCCTTAATGAGGAACACTTAAAACATATTCTTGAGCGTCAGTGGGTCATTGGTCGAGGGTCACTATGCTTAAAGCGATGGCACACTGACTTCAACCCAGTGATGGAAACCCTACGGAGAAACCATTTCTGGATTTTACTAAAGGGTTTTCCCTTGGAGCTTTGGTCGTGAGAGGTGTTCATTAATCTTGCAAATAGGATTGGCAGTTTTCTCTTCTTTGATGATAAATCACTTTTCCATGAGGATAAGAGAATAGCATGGATACTGATGGAGATTGATGTGGAGCAGGGACTTTTGGACTCCATTACCATCCAGTGGGGTGATACCGTTATTAAACAACCACTGGATGTTTGGTGGACTCCATTCATATGCTTCTCTTGTGGTGAGGTTGGTCATCTACGAAGTGCATGCCCTCTTTATATGGCTCAGAAGACTGGTAGTGTTTTTGTCAGAGGAGATACTATGGACATGATACAACCACGGTCTTTAGTCCCTCCAAACGATCTTCATACACTCACAGGTAAGCTCAAAACATTGTTCCCCACATTTATTAGCTCTTTCTCAGACTCAGAACTTGCTTTGATTAAAGATTTGGAGAAGGGTTACTCAGAGATCTAGACTGTAGTCTTAAGTCGATGGATGAGAATGCAAACTGACCATTTGATTTATGGGAGAAATTACTGGTTTCTGATTCCCAGCTACTAAATGATGAGAGAGTTACTCTTCAGTCTTTGGGTTCCCTCATTGGTTTGGAATTAGAAGGCCAAATTCAGAGTGAGGATACTCTATCGTCTCCGGTGAACATTCATATCCTATATCGAGAACTATCAAGGGAAAATGGCATCGCGCAGTCAAAAGATTGAACTGCGTAGTAAATAAATAAATAAAAATTTCTTTGCTTTAGGACTGTGCTTCTCCTAGCAAAAACTTTGCTCTAAATTTTTCTTCCCTACTTTACTCCAAATATTAACTGCGCAGATATTAACTGCGCGGAGATTAATTGTGCATTTCAACTTTCTACTGCACAGTTAAACTTCACATAAATGCACAGTTCTTTAACTTCGCGAAACTTGACTTTGCATGAATTTCGCACTTCACACAAATTTACCTTTGAAAACTTCTTTAACTTTACGAAGATTAACTTCACACAAGTTAACTTCGCATACCTATTTAACTGCGCATAACCCATTCTTAAACAAACTTTTTATAAAGATATTTCATGCTAAAACATAAGAACCAAAACATATGTCAAAGTTACTGCGCGTTAAACTAGGACATTTACCACCGTGAAATACTTGGAATCTTGATTGATTTACAAACCGTAAATGTAAACAACATTTACACAGGTAAATATGAAGAAGATGTGCGGCATGCATAAACCAACATTCTTGAGAATGAATACATAAAACTAAAGACTTATATATTACCATAGTAAAACATAGTAACTTTGCCGCACTACAGAGAGATGGGAGTTTACTTAATCTTTCACTTGTTACACAAAGCTTGGGCTCTTGATACACTTCATGGGTGTTCACTTCTTCTCTTCTTCTCTTCACTCCTACATCTCTTATATCTATCTCTATCTAATCTTCTGTGAGAGATATTCATTTATACACAAACTTGGTTAGCTTCACCTGGAAGTTACAGGGTTACATTAAACACTGTAATAAATTTCTACCTAAGAAGTTATGAGCCTACGAAATACAAATGCGGATACATAAATACTAACTTGCCGTTAGCCGGATTGGATGCAAACTGACTGAATGTATAACATTGCAGACTGAATGGGAGTCTGACAGAGCTGGCGCATATCAGATACGCTATCAGCTCATAAATAAAATATTTCCAACAAACCACTGCCTATTTTCAGTATTGACTCGGAGGACCTCGTGCTGAGTGGTAATTTCTATCCCAATTTGACGGTTAGGAAAAAAACTGGGGGCCATCATCGTAAGGAGCTCACCCGAATTTCTTATGGGTATACCACCGAATTGGGTTTATTAGACATTGGTACTTCCTCCTCTGTTGGAATTGATTATGATTCTTTGTCTCCTATATCTGACCACTTCAGGCCTCTTCGAGCATCACAGGCCTCACTAGTGTTGACTCAATGATTCTACTAACCCTTAATGTGTGTGGAGTTGGGGGTGCCCCAAATCTATTAACCCTCCATAGGTTATTCTCTTTTATACGCCTGGAAACTGCATTCTTTCAAGAGATAATGGTTGATGGTGTTTCTACTACGGAATTTTCTTGGCGTTTTTTCCCTGGTTGGGAATATAGTTCTATTGACGCTGATGGTCGATCTAAGGGATTAATATCATTCTAGAATCCCTCTCATTTCTTGCTACACCCTTATAGAGTGGGGGGAGGCATCTTATTGTCAGGGCATTGTCGGGATATCTCTGGGACTATACAGTTGTATAATTGTTATGGTCCCTTAGTGGATAAACAACACTATTGGTCGGATCTCAGTGATTGTGGATTACTCAAGATTGATGCCCTAATACTGGAGGGGGACCTAAAATTCACGACGGTTGTTCGTGATTCTTGGGGTATAAAGGCCCGCATTACGTCCAATATTGATTTCTTCAAATCACTTTTAGATTCCCATCACCTTATTGATGTGAAATATTTTCTCTTGTGGAGGGAAGAAGAATTTTGGTGACTAAAGAGCAGGGCCTTATGGTTATAAAGTGGTGACCAAAACACTAAATATTTTCACTCTTTCACTGCAAAAAGATAAAAGTAGAGGGCAATATGGGATATTGAGGTCAATCCTGGATTCCGAGCCTCTTCACAAGCAGAGATAGCCTCAGATGCCATTGGTTATTTTCTATAATGATTTTAGAAGCCACAATCTTACAATTTGGATGCACAACTTAAGGTATTGCATGTTATGCCACGACTTTTCAGCAAGGAAGACTGCAATCTTATTGGTCATCTAGTGACTATTTCGGAGGTTGAGGAAATACTAAACGGTATGGAGAAAGGTAATATTCCGCGCCCAGATGACTGGAGATGTGAGTTCTTCATTCAGTTTCTTGATTTATTTGGTCCTAAACCAATACGACTGGTAGTGCAATGGCATGGTTTCCGGAGGGGTTAATGCCACCTCTTTGGCATTAATACCAAAGAATTCAAACCCCTCATCTTTTCGAAACTTACAATTCGTGCCGCCAAATTCGAATAACCACCAGACCCAAGCTTGTGCTGACCTATTTTTTCCAGTCTTGCCTTTGTGGCCTTTGATGTGTTTGACAACCTATGCAAGTGTTGAAATATGTTAGATGTTCAAAATTTGATATAGAAGTCAATAAGGTTTAGAATTACATTGTGGAAATGTAACATCCCAAAATTTCACAAAAATTTAAAACTTTTCAACGTAGCTTTTAATGCATATGTTTACTTTGCGGAATTATAATAAATAATTCTATGACGTCATGCTGTACTAAATGTTTGTAATGATCATAAATGTATTGTTTGCGACATGATAATTAATATCTACATTTCTATGCTATTGAAAGTTCTTCTCCTCTTAGCTATATTTTTGTATTACTTATGTCAAGGTTCAATCGATATAATGTTTATAAGTGCTAACTGTTGTTCTTCTGTTGATGATGAAAGGGGTCCTAAGGGTGCCCCGAGGATTACTTATCATTCATGCAAAAGCATTTGAATCATTCCTTCGCAGATTATAGGTAAGAGCGACCCATCAAATCAAGTACAATTTAGAAAGCACTTTCAGTTATCCTTCAAAGTTTTTGTGTAAGTTTCTAAGGTGTTAGCAATGTGACTTATTTGAAGTTTACAGCTGTAAGATCCACCACTCATACATTCCTTGTTTAACATTATTTGATGAGATAGAGTGTTACCGTAAAGGTTTAGGATACTATGAGATGCAGTTATTTGTACAAGGATAATATGCATTTACAATACATAGGCTAATGCATGGTATTTTATACCCCTACAACTTGTGCACTACATGCAAATTACTAAGTGATGTCTTATCCTATATGACCCATCTACAAATTCCATACTCTTCCTATAGCATCTAAGCTATATGCAACTCACACCTATTTCCTATGGTGTAAACTATATCCAAACCTTTTGTATAGCATTTGAATTATGTGCAAATTCTATGTAATTCTTTTAACATCTAAACAATATGCAAAGGATTTATGCATTGACCTATATACAAAACATTATAATAAAAATATAAGCACCGTCGTGACCCTTTTAAAAATATGTGCTCGATGCCTATTAACTTAATACCCTAATACGACTATGACTTACCACAATATTTATAATATGAAAGGTTTGCAAAACAACATTGTAATCATCGTGATAGGACGAGGTAATAAAGTTGTAATGGAAAACTGTGTTGGCAGGAAATCGTGTACAACCTTGGCATTTAATACTCCGATCTACCAGCTCAATGGAATACCTCGGTGGCTTCCAACGTGGTGCTTAACACGTGAAGGTAATGTGATAAAATGATTATGGTGGTCGAGCTGTAAGTGCTTTAGTTTTGCGAGTCATCCTAGCTGGTCTCCATGGTAGCAGGGGTAATTATCGAGGCCATAAATGTGGTGGTTTCCTGGAAATACGTGGTGTTGTGAAAAGTGATTTCCACCGTTGATCTTTACTACTCTCGAGTTTTGGTACTTAACCCTAATCCTCCACTAAGTTCTCGAGGTTGTTGTTTTACTTGACAATCAATGTGTTAGAGGGTGGCTCGGTGGAGAGGCCGACAGGCCGAGAAACTCCAGGGTTTTGTTAGCAAGGTTTTTGGGAGCTTCTCCAAGATTCGATACCGTGACTTGTTGATGTTTTTATGCTACTAGACAATAGTTTAAGAGCCGAGCTTTACTATGAGAGTTTACAACATTTAGATTGATGGTGGAAGGCTCCAGGGCTGATCGTAAACTCGTGCGTAGGTTGTGAACCAATGTTCGGTCTTCTGTATAATTTGAATGGTAGTTATCTGAGTTATTTTCAACCTTTATTGCACTCGGTAATGAGATGGTGGTTACGATTTCCCAAAGGCTATGGAGTCACTGTTCCATAAAATAACTATTAAAGGTAATGCTTCAGGTTTCGAACCTATCTCTTCTAATTTGTTTAATAGTTGTAGTTATTGATATTTCGTCTTACTGAAACTTCTGTTAAGATACGTGTTTGACCATAGCTTAACTGATTGGCAGGTTCCTTCAGCATTCGGTTTCCAAGCTTGAGTTTTGAAAGCTGACAGCTGCAATGAAATTGGTAAGCTTCGGTGGTTTCCTTGGTGGCTTCGGTTATGTGACTGTTGGTCCTTCTTAGGTTCTGAGCCGAGACCTCGTTTTTTTATTATAAGACTGTGGAAAAAGATCTCCGTGCATCGTGAGCTGTCTGGCAGCCTGGGGAGGATGAAAACCTCAACCCATTTCGGCGTTAAGCCCATAATGTTCTTCTATGAAATTATGTTGTAATAAAAATGACACGGTCGAGAGGGTTTGCTCTCGGCTGTTCTGTTTAACAAGGATTTTGGTTCCTTAACCTGATGATGATTATGTGTATTCGAAGACTGTGAGTGTTGCTCTAGGTTATATGATAATGTAATGTTTTTGTCTTATGAAATACTATGTGTAAAGGTTGGTCGAGAGTCCAATGTTTTAAGTCTCACTCTAAGTATTCGAACCCTGGACCTATTTAGTTTAAACGATGGTTTTGGAAATGTTGAGAAGTCGATATTTAAAGATTGAGACATAGTCTCGTTCGTCTATTTGGTTTTTATGTAAATGATGGTTTTTCATTCAAGTTTTAAAAACCCTAATGTGAGTAATACTGAAAAAGTTCTCTTGGTTTTAGTTTACATGCTAAGTTTGCTTTCGATTGAAATCTGTAGATGAAGGTAGGAGAAATGCTTGCTTACTAGAATGTTAAAGAAATTGTCTTTCAAACATGCGTTAAGGAATTCATTCTGTTATAGTATGAATGTATATAAAAATTATTAGAAAATCCTTGCAGAGGGTTTTGAAACAAACATGGAAATAATAAACCCTTATGTTAAATCTTGATACTGCAAAAATAGCATTTCTAAGTGCACAAATACTATGATTAATTATCTGTTTATTCAATAGCTAATTACATTTCAAAGGATAATGATGAACACCTAGAAGTGAAGTTTATATAGTACAATCTTTGAAAGGAAATGAAATGAAATACATAGTGTTCATCTTCTGTCATATGACAATTGATTTTTCAGTGACCTAAGGTTTGAGCATAATTATTTATATCTTACACCAGTTGTTAGAAATAAGGAAATATTACCATGCTTATGATATTAAATACTGTTATATTTTCTGAGATTAACATTAGCAGAATATAACAAATAGGAAAAGATTTTAAAAGAACATAATAACAAAATGGAAATATTTTAATGGAAAATGAATAGAGTTAACTCTTTCATTTATCATACTCATTCATATCATTCAACTAATTCTAATTCTCCTCCATGTACTAGAGTACTATACAAAAAACAGTATGGGGAAAAATACAGAGGAGACATTTTATCACATCATATACTTATTCAACAGAAAATGGATAAGATAATCACATTTATACTTATGTATTTTCATTTGTTAGCTAAAGAGTACTAAGTTAATGATTTACAAAAAGTAAAACTAACTACTTAGAGACTGAAATGACAAGTAGAACCTGTAACTATAGATAGGGTGGACAAACACCCAAGGATGCCTGCTCCTCCCAACCTTCTCTAGAAGAAGCAACCAATCTACTTGCCTCCTTTGGACCCCCGAGCCTGTTTACTGAACCACCAGGTAGATGGACTCTGTGTAGAAGCAAGGCACTCAGAAATTGTACAGGCAGCAAACTATTAAGACTTGCTCCTCAATTTTTAGGACTTTGCACTCAACAGTATAATTTTGAACTCAGCAGTATAAATCTACACTCAGCAGTATAATATGCAGACTTACACCATGATTAAACACTAGCGTATCCCCTCATCGAATCTCTTGGGTGCAAGTAGCAAAACCCCAAGGTAAATTTCCTCGTCAGGAAAAGTGATGAACCTCAGTCCAAAATTCGATGGCTCTTTTAAAATATTGCATAGGTCTTTAGTGGTCAGTTTCAATAAATGAGCCTCAAGCTCCAGTCCCATCTTTCAAGGCACTAAGACCACAATTCAAGGGAGCTGTCCCATACCAGCAACTAGTACTTTCCGCATGAAGCTGCCATTTGTCCATTGCCTTCTACCCCATATTCCATTCCACCTAGTGGGTCAGTAAACACTCTTTCAACACTCCCCTTAGGTGTTTGTCTCCTATTTGATTTATTTAATAATAAAATATTGTGCAAATTACAGTCATCCTTGGACACTTGTCCAATATAAAACTTCACAATAAAAGTTAAGATAATGTTTCCAGCATAAAATGTTTTTCAACAAAAAGGGTATGTTACAAACACCCCCACTTAAGCTCAACATAGTCCTCGATGTTGCTTATTCTTCCTCAGAGCCTCCCTGGAACAGAACTGGATATGATGCCCGCATTTTACTTTCCAGTTCGCAGGTAGCTTCATCAGGGATAAGGTGCTTCCATTGCACCTTTACCTACTTTATGGTACAATTCTAGAGTATAATTTTCCTCCTATCGAGAATACAGTCTGGTTCCACCTGAAAATATCCTTCGGGTTCCACCTGTATGTCATTCCAATTCAGCACATGAGTAGCATCATGCACATATTTCTTTAAAAAAGAAATGTGAAAGACATTATAGATTCTTAAGTTTGATGGAAAAGCCAACTGATATGCAACAGATCCAATCCTTGATAGGACTTCAAATGGTCCATAGTACCTTGGTGCTAGTTTAGCACAACTCCTAAGATTCAAAGAATTTTTCTTGGGTTTGACCTTTACAAAAACATGATCTCCAACCTGAAATTCTCTTTCAGTGCGTTTCTGATCTGCATAACTTTTTTGCCGATCTTGTGTAACTTTTAAGTTGCCTTGAACCTGTTTCACGGTTAGCTCCATTTCTTTTAAAAAATCTAGTCCTAACATTAATCTGTCGACAGGGTTATCCCAAGATATAGGGGTACAACATTTTATTCCATATAAAATCTCAAATGGACTAAGTCTAGCAGATGCTTGATAATTATTATTGTGTGCAAATTCAGCTAAATGCAAGTAATATTTCCACTTAGTTGGCTGATCTTTAACATGTATTCGTAACATGTCCTCTAAAATCAGATTAACCCTTTAATAATGTTGTCCAGAAATTTCCAGTAACCTTGGAGTCTCGATCATAAATAATTACCTTTGGAATTATGTGCAAACAAAGGATTTGCTTCATAAACACATCTGCAATGTTAGCAACTTTGAATGTAGTCTTAACAGGAATAAAATGAGCAGATTTACTATGTTTATCCACAACAACCATTATTGAATCATTATGCTTCTGATTCTTAGGTAAACCTGTAATAAAATCAATACTTATAATATCCCATTTCCATTCCAGAATTGGAAATGGCTGAAATAGGCCAGCTGGATGTTGATGTCCAGCCTTAATGGTCTGACATTCAAAACACCTAGCTATGTATTCAGCCACTTCGTTCTTCATGTTGGGCCAAAAATATTTTTTCCTTAACATAGTTATCATTTTCTGATAACCTGGATGTCTCGAATAAGGACTCTTATGAACTTCATCCAAAATCAACAACTTAACTTTTGACTCATTAGGTATATAAATTCTATTTTTATAAGTCATTAATCCTTTTTCGTTAATGCTATAATATGTTATTAAATTTTTAGATAAATTTGCAGCAACCTTATCAGGCAATTTTTGATAATTTTCATCTTGCTTAATTCCTTCTTCAATTTGATTTTCCAGATCTGTCTTAAACGTGCTGATTGCTGCCACAAAGCTTAATCTGGCATTTATGCTCTAGGCATCAACAACTTTGTTTTCTTTACCCTTAATGTGTTGAATTTCAAAATAATACTCACTAAGAAAAGCTAGCCATCTAGATTGCCTTGCGTTTAGATTTGTTTGATCCAACAAGTACTTTAAACCCTTATTATCTGTCATTAGGATAATTTTTCTCCCAATCAAGTGATGGCGCCACATTTTCAATGCATGTATCACGGCTGCCAACTCAAGATCGTAGGTTGCGTAATTCTTTTCGTGGATTTTTAACTTTCTAGACTCAAAAGCAATAACATGACCTTCTTGAGTTAAGACCCCACCAAGTCCATCGTTGCATGCATCAGTGCATACAACGAATTCTTTGTTAGGATCAACAATTTTTTAAATGGGTGCAGTTGTTAATAATTCCTTCAACTTATTAAAACTTTCTTGGCATTTTCTATCCCATACAAATTTCTTCCCCTTCTTTTGCAAATAAGTGATGGGATTTGTAAGTCGTGAGAACCCTTCAATAAACTTTATGTAGTAACCTGTTATCCCCATAAATGACCGAACGTCAGTTACATCTTTAGGAACAGGCCACTCGTTAATTGCTTTTATCTTATCAGGTTCGATGGAAATTCCATCTTTAGAGATTATGTGACCTAGGTACTGTATTTTATCTTTATAAAAGTCACACTTGCTGAACTTAGCATAAAGATGATGTTCTCTTAACACTTGCAGAATTATTCTTAAATGTTCGTCATGCTCTTCTTTAGTTTTTGAGTAAACTAGCCTAGATCCAAATCCTAGGCTCTATCAAGCGCCGAGAGGGATCAAATCTCGCTAGGTGCAAACCTCTCCTTGAATAGCTCCTTGAGTGCAATACCTGAGCCACCTAATCCTAAGCTCTAAAGTCTGTAGTTTAAGTCTCATATTTACTTTTTACTTTGTATTATTCTTTTTTGTTTATGGCCGACATAATATTTATTACTTTTTACTTTGTATTATTATTTTGTGTTTACTTTGTATTATTTTATTACTCGATAAACACTCTAAAGTCTCATATTTACTTTTTACTTTGTATTACAAATAAAAAGTAAAGTCTCTAGTTTAAGTCTCATATTTACTTTTTACTTTGTATTATTCTTTTTTGTTTATGGCCGACATAATATTTACCACCTAATCCTAAGCTCTAAAGTCTCTAGTTTAAGTCTCATATTTACTTTTTACTTTGTATTATTCTTTTTTGTGTATGGCCGATATAATATTTATTACTTTTACTTTGTATTATTTTGTTACTCGACAAACTCCACAAACATTCGACTCACAAGATCTCCCCCATATTGGGCTGTAGAGCGCGTCTTAGCGCAATTAGAATCTCATCAATGAACACAACTACAAACTTATCCAAATACTTATGCAGAACGTTGTTCATTAAACACATGAACACTGTCGGTGCGTTAGTTAGCCCAAAATGCATAACTACGAACTCGTAGTGCCCCTATCGCATTCTGAAAGTAGTTTTGAATATGTATTCGTCTTTTATCCTAACTTGATGATATTCGGACCTTAAATCAATTTTAGTGAATATCTCTACTCCACGTACCTGATCAAATAGGCCATCGATACAGGGAAAGGGATATCGGTTTTTAATTGTCATTTTATTAAGCTGACGGTAATCTATGCACAGTCGCATGGTACCGTCCTTCTTTTTAACAAAAATAATTGGTGCTCCCCAAGGAGACACACTTGGCCTTATATAGTTTTTATCTATTAATTCCTTCAACTGATATTTTAGTTCATTCAACTCCAGAATATTCATTATGTAGGGAGCCTTTGAGTTTGGTACCGCACCCGGTACTAACTCAATGGTAAAATCAAGTTCCCTTTTCGAAGGTAGTCCTGGAATTTCTTCCGGGAATACATCAAAAAAGTCCCTAACGATGGGTATATCCTCTAGTTTTAACTTATTTTCTTTAGATGAACATTCATCATTAATAACATTAGCAACAAACATTTTACATCCCTTTATGGCAGCTCTCTTAACTTGTAAAGCAGAAATTTGTCTTACTGAAATCTTCCTATGAATTCCTTTTACTGTTTTGATTTTACCTTCATTATTCAGACAAGTAAAATATTTCTCATAACAATTAAGCACTACTCTATGTTGTTCAAGCCATTCCATGCCAATCAACAAGTCATATGACCCTAATGGTAAAACATTCAGGTTAACTTGTGTTTTCAGCTGACTCATAAATACATCACAATTTTTAACAAAGTCTGTAACCTTTCTTTTAATGCTTGTTGCTAGCTGAACTAACCATGAATTATCAAATTTCTCTATCTTTAACTTGTAAATTTTCACTAATTCAGGTGAAATGTAACTCAAACTTGCACCTGGATCTATCAGAATGGAAATAGATTTGTTGTGTATCATACCTTCGATTTCGACCATAGATGTTTGATGATATGCTTGACGATTTTTCAGTGCTGCATTTATCCTGGGCATCTCTCTTGCTACATCTCCAACTGTAGGCTCTGCTTGTATGGTGTGAATGTTGTTGACTGTCTTTCGGTTGCGTGGGCATTGAGCTCTAGTATGGGGTCCACCACAATCATAACACTTCAGAGGTGCTTTCTGATCAACATACCTGTTGTTGTTATTATTATTGCTGTTATTATTATTATTAGGCACATTCCTTGCAGCAGTAAAGTCCTGTGGTGCATTACCTCTGTAATTATTATTACTTGGAAAATTTCTGTTATTAAAGCTTTTCTTAAAATTTCTAGAATTATGATTAAATATTTTCTTTTTATGCTCAAAATGATTAGACTTATTATTCTTCCAGCCAGATATTCCTTCTCTTTTTCTGTTTTGGTCAAAACAGAAATTAGCTTTTCTCATAGCCTCTTCCAAAGTGGAAGGGTTATCATACTCGATCCTGTATTTTATGTTGAAAGGTAGACAACTTAAAAACCTTTGTACCTTAGGCTTCTCTTCGACCATGTAAGGTACATACCTCAGCAAGCTAAGGAACTTGATGCACAACTTCTTCATGCTCATAGTACCTAGTTTTAGATCATAAAATTCCTTGGATTTATCTTCATAGTATTGTTCTGATAGAAACTTTTTCTTAAATAATTTTTTAAACATACTCCAGGTTATGTTTCTTTATTTTATTTTTCTTAATCCTTTTAAGATCCTGCCACCAAATATCTGCCTTTCCGGTCAGATTGTAAATAGCCATCTTGGCTTTTAACTAGGAAGAGTAATCGTAAATATGAAAGTATTTCTTCATTCCAGACAGCCATGCTTCAGCTGTCTCACCCTTTTCAGTTTCTCCATTAAAGGTTGGTGGCTTAATCTTTTTAAACTCTCATGTGATTTGTTCATGATGCTTATGCTTCCTCTTTTTAGAACAACAATCATTGTCACTGCAGTCATGAACATAATTATAATTACTTTGATCATATTCAAATGAAGAGTAATTATTATTTTTACCATTCTTTGCTTTCTTACTCTTATGTTTGTGAAACATTGTACCCGAATCAGAATTTACTTCCGATTTCATTCCTCTTTCCTCGTTATGGTATTTCTCCATTAAAATCTGATTTAACTCCTCCCGTGTCTTCATAATTCGTTCATTCTCTTCTTTAACAGTCATTATTTCAGATTTTAAATCTTTTACAGTACGTAACAATTCAGGAGATTGATTATTTAACTCTACGTAAATTCCTTCATTACCATTATTATGTGCGTTGTTATTATGTTCATTATGATGAAGAGATCTGTCCTATGCTGATTCCTCCGGTATATCCATACCCGCAATTTAAACGTCAAACTGTTTTGTACAGAAACAAAATTTAAATAAAGTCAGTAACTAAGTTTTTCTGTTTTATTTTCTGTTTTGCGCGCGTGAGCCTATTTCAGGCCTAGAGTTTGAACTCGTGCTCTGATACCACATGTAATATTCCAAAATTTCACAAAAATTTAAAACTTTTCAACGTAGCTTTTAATGCATATATTTACTTTGCGGAATTATAATAAATAATTCTATGACGTCATGCTGTACTAAATGTTTGTAATGATCATAAATGTATTGTTTGCGACATGATAATTAATATTTACATTTCTATGCTATTGAAAGTTCTTCTCCTCTTAGCTATATTTTTGTATTACTTCTGTCAAGGTTCAATCGATATAATGTTTATAAGTGCTAACTGTTGTTCTTCTAATGATGATGAAAGGGGTCCTAAGCGTGCCCCGAGGCTTACTTAGCATTCATGCTAAAAAATTTGAATCGTTGCTTCGCAGATTACAGGTAAGAGTGACCCATCAGATCAAGTACAATTTAGAAAGCACTTTCAGTTATTATTCAAAGGTTTTGTGTAAGTTTCTAAGGTGTTAGCAGTGTGACTTATCTGAAGTTTACAGCTGTAAGCTCCACCACTCATACATTCCTTCTTTAACATTATTTGATGAGATAGAGTGTTACCATAAAGGTTTAGTATACTATGCAATGCAGTTATTTGTACAAGGATAATATGCATTTACAATACATAGGCTAATGCATGCTATTTCATACCCCTACAACTTGTGCACTACATGCAAATTACTAAGTGATGTCTTATCCTATATGACCCATCTACAAATTCCATACTCTTTCTATAGCATCTAAGCTATATGCAACTCACACCTATTTCCTATGGTGTAAACTATATCCAAACCTTTTGTATAGCATTTGAATTATGTGCAAATTCTATGTAACTCTTTTAACATCTAAACTATATGCAAAGGACTTATGCATTGACCTATATACAAAACATTATAATAAAAATATGAACACCGTCATGACCCTTTTAAAAATATGTGCTCGATGCCTATTAACTTAATACCCTAATACGACTATGACTTACCACAAGCTTTTTAATATGAAAGGTTTGCAAAACAACATTGTAATCATCGTGATAGGACGAGGTAATAAAGTTGTAATGGAAAACTGTGTTGGCAGGCAATCGTGTACAACCTTGGCATTTAATACTCTGATCTACCAGCTCAATGGAATACCTCAATGGATTCCAACGTGGTGCTTAACATGTGAAGGTAATGTGATAAAACGATTATGGTGGTCGAGCTGTAAGTGCTTTAGTTTTGCGAGTCATCCTAGCTGGTCTCCACGGTAGCAGTGGTAATTATCAAGGCCATAAATGTGGTGGTTGCCTGGAAATACGTCGTGCTATGAAAAGTGATCTCCACCATTGATCTATACTACTCTCGAGTTTTTGGACTTAACTCTAATCCTCCACTAAGTTCTCGAGGATGTTGTTTTACTTGAAAATCAATGTGTTAGAGGGTGGCTCGGTGGAGAGGCCAACAGGCCGAGAAACTCCAGGGTTTTGTTAGCAGGGTTTTTGGGAGCTTCTCCAAGATTCGATACCGTGACCTGTTGATGTTTTTCTGCTACTAGACATTAGTTTAAGAGCCTAGCTTTACTATGAGAGTTTACAA
The DNA here is from genome assembly GCA_027924585.1 of Larix kaempferi. Taxonomy (NCBI): domain Eukaryota; kingdom Viridiplantae; phylum Streptophyta; class Pinopsida; order Pinales; family Pinaceae; genus Larix; species Larix kaempferi. The sequence continues at coordinate 20,839,103 of BSBM01000458.1, read as the reverse complement.
CATTTAGATTGATGGTGGAAGGCTCCAGGGCTGATGGTAATCTCGTGTATAGGTTGAACCAATGGTCGGTCTTCTGTATAAGTTAAATGGTAGTTCTCCGAGTTATTTTCAACCTTTATTTCACTCGGTAATGAGATGGTGGTTACGATTTCCCAAAGGCTATGGCATCACTGTTCTAGAAAATAACTATTAAAGGTAATGTTTCAGGTTTCGAACCTGTTTCTTCTAATTTGTTTAACAGTTGTACTTATTGATATTTCGTCTTACTGAAACTTCTGTTATGATACATGTTTGACCATACCTTGACTGATTGACAGGTTCCTTCGACATTCGGTTTCCAAGCTTGAGTTTTGAAAGCTGACAACTGCGATGAAACTGGTAAGCTTCGGTGGTTTCCTTGATGGCTTCGGTTAGGTGACTGTTGGTCCTTCTTAGGTTCTGAGCCGAGACCTTGTTTTTTTATTGTAAGACTGTGGAAAAAGACCTCTGTGCATCGTGAGCTGTCTGGAAGCCTGGGGAGGATGAAAACCTCAACCCATTTTGGCGTTAAGCCCATAGTGTTCTTCTATGAAATTATGTTGTAATAAAAATGACACGGTCGAGAGACTATGAGCATTGCTCCAGGTTATATGATAATGTAATGTTTTTGTATTATGAAATACTATGTGTAAAGGTTGGCCGAGAGTGTAATGTTTTAAGTCTCACTCTGAGTATTCGAACCTTGGACCTATTTAGTTTAAAAGATGGTTTTGGAAATGTTGAGAAGTCGATATTTAAAAACTGAAACATAGTCTCGTTCGTCTATTTGGTTTTTATGTAAATGATGGTTTTTCATTCAAGTTTTAAAAACCCTAATGTGAATAATACTAAAAAATTTCTCTTGGTTTTAGTTTACATGCTAAGTTTGCTTTCGATTGAAATCTGTAGATGAAGGTAGGAGAAATGCTTGTTTACTAGAATGTTAAAGAAATTGTCTTTCAAACATGCATTAAGGAATTCGTTTTGTATAGTATGAATGTATATAAAAATTATTAGAAAATCCTTGCAGAGGGTTTTGAAACAAACATGGAAATAATAAGCCCTTATGTTAAATCTTGATACTGCAAAAATAGCATTTCTAAGTGCACAAATACTATGATTAATTCTGTGTTTGTTCAATAGCTAATTACATTTCAAAGGATAATGATGAACACCTAGAAGTGAAGTTTATATAGTACAATATTTGAAAGGAAATGAAATGAAATACATAGTGTTCATCTTCTGTAGGGTGACAATTGATTTTTCAGTAACCTTAGGTTTGAGCAGAATTATATATATCTTACATCAGTTGTTAGAAATAAGGAAATATTACCATGCTTATGATATTAAATACTGTTATATTTTCTGAGATTAACATTAGCAGAATATAACAAATAGGAAAAGATTTTAAAAGAACAGAATAACAAAATGGAAATATTTTAAGGGAAAAGGAATAGAGTTAACTCTTTCATTTATCATACTCATTCATATCATTCATCTAATTCTAATTCTCCTCCCTGTACTAGGGTACTATACAAAAAACAGTATGGGGAAAAATACAGAGGAGGCATTTTATCACATCATATACTTATTCAACAGAAAACAAATCAGATAATCATATTTATACTTTTGTATTTTCATTTGTTAGCTATAGAGTACTAAGTTAATGATTTACAGAAAGTAAAAGTAACTACTTAGAGACTGAAATGACAAGTAGAACCTGTAACTATAGATAGAGTGGACAAACACCCAAGGAGGCATGTTCCTCCCAACCTTCTCCAGAAGAAGCAACCAATATACTTGCCTCCTTTGGACCCTCCATCCTTTTTACTAAACCACCAGGTAGATGGACTCTGTGTAGAAGCAAGGCACTCATAAATTGTATAGGTAGCAAACTATTAAGACTTGCTCCTCAGTTTTTAGGACTCTGCACTCAGCATTATAATATGTAGACTTACACCATGATAAAAAAATAACATATCCCCTCATTGAATCTCTTGGGTACAAGCAGCAAAACCCCAAAGTAAATTTCCTCGTTAGGAAAATTGATGAACCTCAGTCCAAAATTCGATGGCTCTTTTAAAATATTGCCTAGGTCTTTAGTGGTCAGTTTCAATAAATGAGCCTCAAGCTCCAGTCCCATCTTTCAAGGAACTAAGAACACAATTCAAGGGAGTTGTCCCATACCAACATCTAGTTACTTGCCTCTTGAAGCTTCCATTTGTCCATTGCCTTCTACCCTAGATTTCATTCCACCTAGTGGGTTAGTAAACACTCTTTCAACAGTCTCCTTAGGTGTTTGTCTCCTATTTAATTTATTTAATAATAAAATATTGTGCAAATTACAGTCATCCTTGGACACTTGTCCAATATAAAACTTTACAATAAAAGTTAAGATAATGTTTCCAGCATAAAATGTTTTTCAGCAAAAAGGGTATGTTACAGGAAAGTATTGCATACCTCCCTGTGCCTGGTGGTATATTTCCTTCTTTTCTCTGAGCCCTCTCCTTTCCATCTTCCACTAGAGCTTTCCACTCCATTGCTGGAATAATTGGAGGGCGCTCATATCTATGGTTTTTTTCCAGGTGGATCCTATATTGGTCTCGGACAATCTTCATATGTTGTCCAGCCTTTTTCAGGACCTTGGCTTTATTGAAGGACTTGTCGCCGAACAAGCCAACCAATCGATTAGTGAGCTCATCTTTTAAATATTTCGGTTGTCTATCCCACCTTGTTCGGATGGTGGGCCCGAAGATCTCCAAGGACAAGTCATTCATTTGTTTATAGAAAACATCATTTCCTGCAAAACGATCATGCCATGATCATAATTAGTTGAAAAAAATGTTTTATCGGTATTACAATGAAATTAAAAACACTAACTTGATCAACGTATATTAATTACCTGGGATCTTCTCTATCTTTATTGGGACGATATCTTCGTCCACCAAAAATGTTGCCTCGATTTTTCTTGTACTAGTGACACGGGAATATCCTGGAAATGGAGCTTCGACGATATCAATATTACTAGGAGGCGCGGTGTCGACCCCTTCTTCTGGATGATCTAGTGTGCGTTGGTCACTAGAGGCCGGTGCGCTCACACCTGGGTCCATGGTGTTTCAGAACGTGTTTCCAACTGTTCAGTCGACAACAATGGCGAATGAGTTGATGCACGTGGAGTCGTTTTCTCATGATGTGACGTCTCTCCATGAGCCTCACTGGGGCCAACACCGCCTTGACCACTATTGTGTGATCTCAGATAATTCTGTAAATACAAACCACATTTTATACATTTAGTACTATCATATAAAAGTGAAAATTATAAAGTTATAAATGAATTATTTTATGATTCAAGATTCTTCAACTTACTCGCAAGTCTTCAGATCTCCATTCCAACAATCCAATCCTGGCTCTAATCTGGTCTGTCTGCAGAACCTTGAATATCAGAGAAACGATTTCCGCACTATATTTATTCAATATTTTGTCTATCACCTTAAATGGGTCTGTAGCATCAACAATTATGTTGGGATCGTTAAACATCTCAGCCACTTCGGGATCTATTGAATATTGTTTCAATGTTGTTCCATACAACGATTCACTGGTCTGCAACAAAAATATATAAAACACTATTGAGTTCTATCATGATAAATTCCTAAATTATATTAACAAAACATATCTATCATGATAGATTCCTAAAATTACAACTAGGTTTACTTGATTCCTGGATGATGGTGTCGTCTGATCCACAGCTGTGGACTTTCCCCGATCATCGTGCCCCTACAAAAAAGAAGTAGAAAACATTATCGTAACGAAACCAGTATACACACTAAAAATACATAACAAAATACACATTATGCTACGTATTATATTGGTACAATTCCAATGAATTATACTTGCAACCTCAAGGATCGTGATCCACTCATCGGATCAATGGTCATAGGTGACTTGCCCCAATCTGCTAATAGCTAGGAGCTACCCCTTACAGAACCCTAAATAAAAAACATAGAGAAAATCACCTAAACGAATCCAAAACTATTCATGAAAAAACACAGCAAAAAAAAGCTATTCTTCATATTATATTTTTACTATTGCAAAGATGTATACCTATTGCGTCGAGACAGGTATGGTATGATCTACTGTGACCCTTATGTTAGTTTTTCATCATTTAATTCAATATGATCTAGGATCTTAACTGAGAGAACAACATGTATAGTATATCAAACATAAGAGACAAGAGACACAAAGCATTTCACCAAGGAAAACCATGAAGGTGAAAAACCCTGTAACTTCCTCAGAGATAGAATGAGCACCAATAGAAAGATCACAAATATCAAACCCCAAAACAAGAGATAGTCTCCTAGCGGCTTTTCCTCCTCCACTTGTGCACACTCCTCCTCCCTCTCACTAATGCGAAGTGAGTGAGTGAATGAATGGATAAATAGAGAGGTGCTCCTCTCTATTTATACTTTACCTTTACTTTCCTTTTACTCTAACTGGGCCGACCTCCCTTAGGAGATTCTAATAACCCATTACCACTTGTCACTAGGCTGACCCCACTAGGGTGGTCTAATAACCCTTTAACCCATATTGGGCCGACCCCTCTAAGGTGGTCTAATAACCCATCAAATATAAGTTACGACACTTACAATATAACTTGCGACACTTGCAAATACAAATGACGACACTTCCAATCAGAGGAATAAGACATCTCTGTTGGGGATACAATAAAGTACAAATGTAATACATACAATATACAAGTGAATATCTTCTGAAGTTACAAATACATCAACACTCCCTCTTAACTAGGAAGGTATTCTCTTGACACAGGTCATCAATACATATAGGCACAAGTCTTCAATTCTAGAGTTGGATCATCGTCACTGGATCACAGAGCATCATCGTCATTGCTGTTGTACTCTTCATCTCGATCACTAGTGCTATCTCTCAATTATTCTCATCATAGGAATTTCTACAGAGCCAACCCTTTTTCATGCTAGATGTAAGCATAGCCTCCTGTAGGTCTTCATCATATCTGTGAGCGGGCCATCCTGTGAAATTCTCAGGGTTGATTATGTGCGTCAACAAAACCTCGAAAGAGCATCCCAGGAATGATTACGAGCTTATTGCTCAACCTATAGGATCTCCCAGGGAGCTATTACATGTGACCTCCACAAAACCTTAAAAGAGCATCTTGCGACCTGCAAGGTCTCTAAAGAGCATCCCAGGACTTTTACGTGCCTAGCACAACCTATCGGATCTCCAAGACTGATTACATGTGATCTCCACAAAACCTTAAAAGATAATTTTGTGACCTGCAAGATCTCTAAAGAGCATCCCAAGAATTTTACATGACTAGCACAACCTATCCAGATCTCCAGGACTGATTACATGTGATCTCGCAAAACCTTAAAAGAGCATCTTGCGACCTGCAAGATCTTTAAAGAGCATCCTAGGACTTTTACGTGCCTAGCACAACCTGTCCGGATCTCTAGGACTGATTACATGCTATTGCACAACCTTTCCACGGCCACGGAGTATCATCTTGATACTCATGATAACACTGATCATATTTGCATGGAGCATCATCCTAATGCTCATGATCATACTGATCATCATCATATAGTGCATCGTCCTGATGCACATCATCATTACGTGATCATCCTGATCATCATCACAGCATCATCCTGATGCATATCATCCTCACATGATCATCCTGATCATCATCATAGCATCATCCTGATGCATATCATCATCACATGATCATCCGGATCATCATCATACATAACATCATCTGGAGCATCGTCTTGATGCTCATCACACAACACTTACATCCACAACCATGTGAAGGATCCTCTTATCACCATGCTTGGAATGGCTCCTACAAATGTGTCCCATCACTTCCTCCTCGAAGTATCTTCTATTTGAAGAACACCAAGCCCCTCTCTGAAGTACTCGAAATTCACTCTGGCTAGTGGTTTGTTCAACACATCTACAATCTGCTCATATTTCGCAACATACAGGAGCTTCATTGTTCCTCTCTGCACTATATCCCTGATATAGTGATATTTGATCTCGATATGCTTTGACTTGTCATGGAACACCGAGTTCACAGACAACTTCACACAAATCTGGTTGTCACAGAAGATACAAGTAGCATCCAATTGGAGATCAAACAAATCAGACAGTGGATTCCTTAGCCATACCTCCTAACAACTAGCCGAACAAGATGTGACATACTCTACTTCATTTTTACTCAGTGCTACCCAGGATTTCTTCCTGCTAAACCAAGAGATCACACTTGATCCTATACTGAAGCAGCACCCCTAAGTGCTCTTCCTATCTGCAGCACTGCTTGCCCAATCTGAATCAACATAACCCTCCAGGTTAATCTTTTGATTCGCATCATACTTGACCCCATAATAAATCGTACCCTTCAGGTATCTCAGAATATGCTTTACAACAATCAAGTGAACATGTCTAGGATCCGTCAGGAACTGGTTCAAGGTGTTCACAGCAAAGAAAATATCTGGTCTTGTGTTCGTCAAGTACATCAAGGACCCAATCATCTGACGATACATCATGGCATAAACCAACTTTGATGAAGCATCACTCAATAGCTTCAGGTTTGATTCCATAGGTGTGGTCATGGCCTTGCAGTCCATCATCCTGAACCGCTTCAGGATCTCTACTGCATACTTCCCTTGTCCAAGGAAGATTCCATCTGCACTCTGCCACACCTCCATACCTAGAAAGTAATGCATCATACCCAAGTCCTTCATCTCAAACTCGGCAGCAAGATTCCTCTTCGTGTCGGAAATCATCCTATCCTCACCTGTCAAAAACAGGTCGTCCACATATAGTAGGAGTATCACTGGATTTCCTTTGTCAACATTGTAGTAAAGGTTGGAATCCGCTTTACTGTTAGTAAAGCCCAAACTGGCCAGGAAGCTGTCTATCCTGTCGTACCATGTCTTGGGTGTTTGTTTCAAACCGTACAAGGCTTTCTTTAATTTGCACACATGTGACTCCCTGTCATGTGTCTCAAATCTGAGTGGCTGCTCCACATACATGTAACATCCCGATAATTTCATAAAAATTTAAAAATTTTAAAACAGCATTAAATGTTAACTATAAATGCGGAATAATAAATGTTAAAATAAAGAAGCGTTAATACTGATGACATAAATGCTGAAAATAAATTAATCATTTAGTCTCTTAACTAATAACATTTTTAATGACAACGACACGTCATACTTCTTTTAAATTGATTATGACACTAGTTTTGCTTGTAATAACTGTAACTCGAAATATATTGCGATGGAGTTTTATTGACAAGGTATTGACAGTTGTTTTTGGATGGTGATGAAAGGGGTCCTACGAGGTACCCCGAGGCTTACTTAGCTATGTCAGCTAAAGCTTGTGAACCTATTCTTCTTGCGCAGATCCACAGGTAAGAGCAATGCGACAAATCAAGTGTTAAGAGTATTTATGTTTTTACAATTAGCTGTCAAGATTTGGTAGAATTTCTAAGTACTTCCTTGCATCAGGTATGATTCCCTATTCAACTTCTATAAGTGATAACTTGACCAATTACAAGTTACAGAAGTCATAATTATTAATGTCTATGCTTGGTTCATTCGTAAATTGTTCAGAAGGCTTACTTTTGCTTATGAAATTCCTAGAGCTTGTACTAGGTTATGATGCCTAAGTGTTATTACAATACTGTCATTATTTTTCTATTTCATAAAGAATATTATTACTATAAAAATTGGTTTGTGGATGTTTCAACTTGATAGGGAGATTTATCGAATCAAGAAACAATTCATACATTTGAAAACATAGACAATTTGAAAAACAATTATAAATACAACTATAGTATTTATACGTTTCCTAATTGCATGAACCAACATATTATTGAAGTAATATTTAATATTATCCTACCATTATCTTTATGAAATTAATGTAGGAATTACAAAACTATAGGAATTGACCTTTCAAATCTATTAATTATACAATGTAATTTGCTATGCTATGTGAACAATTAAAATGTGCAAAAGTGAAGTTCTAACTATATCCTATCCATGGAATACGAGTTGTATCAACTTTAAGAGATATAAACAATATGCGTGAACCATGCATTTGATTATAAAACATTGGATAGATATGTATTAATCGTTGTAACCCTAAGTTTTTAACGCTGGCAGGTGATATGATGGGATAATGAATGTGTGAGTACGAATTATGTTGGCAGTCTATAGGATCCTAGTCATAGCATTTAAGTTCTCTACCTTCTACGGTGGAAGTCTTAGGTGGTGCCTTCGTGGATGTAGAACACGTGAAAGAGTTAACCAACTTGCAATAAAACTTTGAGATGTGACAAAATTTTCCCTTATGTCTACTAAGTTGGCACCACAGTGGATGAAAATAATAAATGTAAAGTTTAATGCAGTGATAGCCCGATTCTCAAAGTATCAGGTTGGCATCTCCTCCATCGTTGATCTCACACGATCTTGAGCGTTGAAAGGAAACCCTAGCCATCCATCATAAGTAGTGTGAAGTGTTGGTTGGCGTTCATTTCACTTGTTAGTGTTGAGTTAGTGAGGCCGACAACCTGCTACGATGTAGGTTTTGGAAGAGTGTTTTCCGGAGGACTCCTTCCTTGGTTTCGATCCTAGGACCTATTGGATAACCTTTAAAGTTTTCTCAGGTGTTAGTGTGCTCATTTAGAGCCGAGCCTCTTGGTATCTATGATGGTGTAACAGAATTAATGAATTTTTGAACCAGGGTTCGATACTCCTGGATTTTGATTAAGTGTTGTGCTCAGAACTTGATTCTAGACACTCTGCATTGATAGGTGGCTCCGTCGTCTGGAATGTTTGTCATGTCTCTCAGCTTGGAAAACATACTACTCAGGTAACGTTTTTAACCATGAAGTTATACTGTTATTTAATGTTTATAATGAGTTCTTTGAATCTCATTTTAACCTCCTATTGCTTCTTATGGCAGGTATTACTGCATTAAAGGGTTGTTGGGTTTGAAGCTGGAGGAAAGAGTGGCTTGACCACTGGTAAGCCTCGATCGTTCTCTTCTTCGTAGGTTCTCCTGTCCTGTCGTGGCCTTTACTTGGTGTTTGGCAATGGAATGTAGTTAATACCTGGCAATGTTTTGGGCCGGTGATAATGTTTCGATTATCCACAGACGAATATGCCTGAGAATAAGATCCTCGACTCATCTGGTTACTCTACTTTGCAGTGTTTAACTGTAATCTTCATTGAAATGGAAACTTGTTTTATGATGTAATTTGAAAAAGGGTTGAACCCTAAGTAATGTATAAATTTTGAAGTGTTTCGGTACAAACTGTGTTGAAATGTTTAAAATTTTGCTTGAGTAAAGAAATGGAAACGTGTTTGCAAGGAAAGAGTAGTTTTACTGAACTAGTTCCAAGTTTGTAAAGGTTAATAAGTTGGTTAGAAAAACAATGTTTAAAACAGGCCGAGAGCCGTAGATTAATAATGTTCGACAGAGTAACCTTATCCTCGCATTGTTTTAAGTTTAAGTTTTGGAAGGTGATAATATGAATCTTGCACTGTTTCGTGTTTATAAATGGCTATATGCCACAGAGTTTGACCTCGTTCCAACCGTCGCAACTCTACCCTGTAGGTTTTGATTAGTAAGTTTTTCCTTTTAAATAGTGTTAGCAAAAGACTATGCTACTGTTTGGTTAGTGGCCGAGAGCCAACTCCATGTTTTTGTTTTGCAACCTGCAACTAAGATATGATGTTTAAGTAATTCTGTTTGTTTTCGTGTATACAATCCATGATATTTGAGCATAAAATCATGTTCTATCTGGAACCTGTAATGATCGGTTTTTCCCTAATAAGGGTTTCGATTATGAGACTTCTAAAGCAATGGAACACTAAATAAATAAAATTTAAAGTGATGGAGTTCTAACTGTGATGAGAGTATTGAATTTAGAAGTCATAGTTGAAAATATTGAAATGAAATAGTGATATGTAATGATGCGAATGATAATCATCTATTTATCGTGTATATATAATAGTTCTGAGTACAAGAGTATTTGCATATGATAAATTCTAAAATAAGTGGAAACATAACAATTTCATGTTAAAAAAACAACAACAGTAGATTGCAAATCATAAAGAATATTTAGTAAAGATTTGCAGACCTAGACTGATGCAGAGATGAATTATTTTAATTTTATTACTAAGTAAGGGAATATACTATAAGTCTGATTTCTGTGGTAAACTATTCTATTTTCTTAGTTTAAACATAAATAATTAATAAATCAATATTTAAGAGAAATCATTACAGAGTTATTCTATCCAATCATTGGCATCATGCCCATTCAATTCTTGTATCTTAAATTTTCCTTTTATGTACTGGAGTACGATGCAGAAAGTTCGCATGGGGAAAAATGCAGAAAAAGATTCTTGTAAATATCTTCTCATTTCTTAATCATCTTTAAAACAAATTCATCTCTAGAGAAGAAATTGAAAACAATCACTTCTTTATGTCATTAACTATACATACTCAACCTACAAGTTCAGAAAATTATTTAACTACAAACAATAAGGTAGAACAGTAGAACCTAATTGACTATAGGAGAAACAAACAACCCAAGGAGCCCGTTCCACCCAACCTATTCTTGAAGACAGCCAAAATTACTTGCCTTAGGACCCCCGAGCTTGTTCACTGAACCACCAGGAAGAAGAATCTGTAAAATCCTTAGTTCATCAACTTGCAGTAAAAATGTAGATCATCCAATCATAAAGACTCAGCAGTCAAAGAGACCTGCACCAACACCTCTGGTTTCCTTCTCATAATGATTAGCAGACTCACAATGCACTTCCACTTAGCCTCCCTATTCGAATCTCTCAGTGATCACCTGATGCACTTGAGGAAATATTTCTGCAGAAAAATATTGTAGAGCTTCCTGCTCAATTCGAATTTCCTTATCTAGGCTTCCTAGGCCTTTTAGTGGTTAACCTCGTCATTAATGAGCTAACAACTCTCTTCCACCCACCCGGGGAATAATGCCACAAATCTAGGGGTAGTTGTCCCATAACAAACAACTAGTGGTGGAGTGCAAATGTTGCCATCTGTCCCATGCCTTCTAACAGCTTCCATTCCTCCTAGTGGGTCAATGAACACTCATTTAACAGTTCCCTTGGTGTTTGTCTCCTGTTTAATTTATTAAATAATAATAATAAGTCATTACAATCATCCTTGACCAGATTTGGTCATAATTACAAAACTTTGTAATTAAAATTTAACATAATGTATTTTGCAAATAAAATATTTAGTCTCAAAATTTGGGTAGGTGACAATACACTTCCTCTTCGGCTACACCATTCAAGAAAGTTGTCTTGACATCCATCTGGTGTATCTTCCACTTCATCACTGTAGCCAGAGAAAGAATTCTTCTGATGAAAGTGTATCTGGCTACAAGTGAAAAAAATTCTTGATAATTTATCCCTTCTTTCTGGGAGAAGCCACGAGCCACAAACCTTGCCTTGTATTTCTCTATGCTACCATTTGCAGCATGCTTGATCTTCTAGATACATTTGGAAGTCACAACATACTTCCCTACTGGTCTTGGGACCACATCCCAAACATCATTCTTCATGATCAACTGGTACTCCCCGACTATGGCATCCTTCCATTACTGCATCCTAGATTTTAGGAACTTCATATTCTTCAATATCTTCAATAGGTAGTTTTCTGGATTTTTTTACTCTTCGTCACTTGTTCTTCGAAACAAGTCTCTCTTGTAGGTGACGGTACACGGTCTTTCCTACAAGACAAGTTCAATTGCATGATTAGAAACATCTCATAGATTTCAGAACAAATTCTTACATATAAAGACATACGTTATACAGTCATGCAATTATCTTAGCCAATGCTTCAATACAACATTCATCCATATCCCGTATTCATACGGTAACTTTCTAGATGCCTTCCATCTCTACCAGAACATTGTTAAGAGTGTGCAGAACTCCCAACATGTCAGCAAAGAGGTTTCATTCTAGATAAGTAGCAATGGAATGTTGTACAGTACCATAGGGCACTTACCCATTACTTGTATATTAGTAGTATCTTGTTCATTAATGAAACTTTTCTAATATGCATAATAGACATCTTAAATCTAGGAACATAAGTATGTACATGACTGAAAACATTATTTAAGTAATCATATATACAAGAAATGGAAATTCAAATACTTATCTTTGTTTGGTTGTTGGATGGACTCCCTCTCAATCTTTGCTTTCTTGTAGGAACTATTGGAGTGTGCTCCCTCTTGATCTTTTCTTCCTAGATTATCTGTCCTTGAACTTATATCTATCCTGGACCACTATGCATGCTTAAGTGTGGACTAGTGTCATCAATGTGTCATCCTCAAGATCTCATACATAGTCATACTTCATTAGTATAATCTCAATACTATCACAACATTATGATTCTAAATAATCTTAAACATGTATGGTCATGGTCATTTCATACACAGGTAATTTATCACAAGCATTAGTATTCAAGGTTTCAGGGAGGACTTCTTTTACTCATGCTTATTCGCATAGGACTCTTTTGTTTTTTCATATCATCAATCAAAGTAAGAAGCATAATATGCATAAACCCATGATTACTCAAACATATAACTTCATGAATAATCATTATCAATCATACAAAAGTATACTTATATGAGATCCTAACACAACGTAGGATTCTAACTTGATATAGGAAAAACATACCTGGATTATCATGTTTGCGAGTTATGTCTAACATACCCAACAATGTCTTCTTTGTTCTCTTCAATGATTTAGATACCTTGTGCTAGTAACCTGCATATATCATAAATTAAGCATTATAGAACCAAATTATACATACCTCGTAAGTAGAGCTTCTATGTGATCAATGGCTATGGATGAGTCTTTGTCTTCATGTCATCATGGTCATATGTACTTGATCTAGAACGTGATTTGTCTTTCTTGATGTACCTTTCATGTTAGCAAACAATATCGTCCTCATACAACACCACAGTGCATTAGTACAATCATGAGTTGTTGGTTGTGGAGCCTGATCTCCAGATTCAGAGATATTATTATTCAATTGTGTTTGTACCCCAGCTTTATATGATATGTAAAAAGGACTGTATACTCACCCCAACGGGGGGGGGGGAGGGGGTGTGGGGGGCAGGAAGCCTCCCCCCACCGGGGTCTAGGGGTTATAACCCCCATCTGGGGGGTCCGAGGGCGAAACCCCTGAAGGAATTTTTTGGAGTTGTTTTACGGGCCCGTGGTTTTGAGTAACTCGTGGTATTTTTCCATTGTATCTCCCTTATAAAAGAAAGACATTGTAACACGGCTAGAGTTGATGTATTAGGTTTTATGCATTGTAAATATCTCTGAGATCAGAAGAGAGACTGTGAGAGAGTGTGAAGAGGAAGTGCAGTGGCTGTGTTGCAGGTTGTATCCCTTCACTTTGTTGAACGGAATAATAATAAGGACTGGCAACTTCAGTGTGGACGTATTCCAAGTTGGGTGAACCACGATATATCTATGTCTTTCTTGTAATGTGTATGTGTGATTATATTTGCATTTTTGTTTATTGTTATTGCTCTGCGATCCTGTTTTTTTAACAATTGGTATTAGTGACAAAGGTCTATTTGACAGATAAACCCTCAGGAAGCTAGGGTTTCTGGTTCGAGTGGGAGCAATGGCAGAAGAAGGAAAGTTTAAGGTTGAGAAGTTTAATGTGTTAAGTTTAAACCAAATAGACAAGCAAGATCACTGAAATAAACATAATCACAAGATAAACACAGAATATACCCTGGGAAACCCTCATGGGGTAGAAAACCCAGCAAAGCTTTCCTCAATAAGATGATCAACCAAAATACAAGATGTGCTCCTTCCTTCTTTGTCTCCTTAGCAGATCTCCTAGACAAGTGCGCACTCTTCCACAAGTGAGTGAGTGATCTAATGAGGAGTTCACCTCTCTTATTTATACTGACCCCCAACTGACTAAAAGACCTAATGGGGCCGACCTCTCCTGGAGAAGTCTAATAACCCCAAAAAATATAACCACAGGGCCGACCCCCACATGGTGGGTCTAATAACCCTAGTTAATACAAACCCTCGGAGGAATAAACATCTCCGGATACATAATAGGGTTACCTCGGAGGGATGAAACATCTCCGAAATAATAAAGTACAAATATTCTTTGAAGTTACAATATTCAACACTCCCCCTTAACGAGAAGGATATTATAACAGCATCTGCAGGAGCAAGGAGTCACTATACATGATACATCTATAAATCATCGGAAGCTTTCTTCAATTTGTCTTCATCAGTAACTCAAACAGTTACTGGTACATCAATGTCAACATCAACATCAATATTACGATCATCAACATTGTAATCACACGATCAGCAGCATCGTCATCACACGATCAGTAGCATCGTCATCACACGATCATCAGCATCGTCATCACACGATCAACAGCATCGTCATCACACGATCAGCAGCATCGTCATCACACGATCATCAGCATCATCATCACACGATCAACAGTATCATCATCACACGATCAGCAGCATCGTCATCACACGATCATCAACATCGTCATCACACGATCAGCAACATCGTCATCACACGATCAGCAGCATCGTCATCACACGATCAGCAACATCGTCATCACACGATCAGCAGCATCGTCATCACACGATCAGCAGTATCGAGTATTCATTCCAATACAAGTGATCATATCAAGAATACGAGTATCCTACCGATACAGGTAACCACATCATCAATACAAGTATCCTACCGATACAGGTAACCACATCATCAATACAAGTATCCTACCGATACAGGTAACCACATCATCAATACAAGTATCCTACCGATACAGGTAACCACATCATCAATACAAGTATTCTACCGATACAGGTAACCACATCATCAATACAAGTATCCTACTGATACAAGTAACCACATCATCAATACAAGTATCCTACCGATACAAGTAACCACATCATCAATACAAGTATCCTACCGATACAAGTAACCACATCATCAATACAAGTATCCTAACGATACAAGTAACCACATAAAAAAACACTTTCTCGGAGACCATACGTCTACGGATCTATTCAAGGACCTAAGTCTGGGGATGATACAATCCCCACTTCTCGGAGACCATACGTCTACGGATCAATTCAGGGACCGGAGTCCGGGGATGATACAATCCCCACTTCTCGGAGACCATACGTCTACGGATCAATTCAGGGACCGAGGTCCGGGGATGATACAATCCCCACTTCTCGGAGACCTCATGTCTACGGATCAATTTAGGGACCGCAGTCCGGGGATGATACAATCCCCACTTCTCGGAGACCTCACGTCTACGGATCAATTCAGGGACCGCAGTCCGGGGATGATACAATCCCCACTTCTCGGAGACCTCATGTCTACGGATCAATTCAGCGACCGTAGTCCGGGGATGATACAATCCCCACTTCTCGGAGACCTCACGTCTACGGATCAATTCAGGGACCTAAGTCCGGGGATGATACAATCCCCACTTCTCGGAGACCTCACATCTACGGCTCTCTTTAGGACTGAAAGTCCAAGGATGATCCAATCCCCTCAACTGTCCACTAAGGACTTCATTCTCGGAGACCTCACGTCTACGGCTCTCTTTAGGACTGAAAGTCCAGGGATGATCCAATCCCCTCAACTGTCCACTAAGGACTTCATTCTCAGAGACCTCACGTCTACGGATCTCTTTAGGACTGAAAGTCCAGGGATGATCCAATCCCCTCAACTGTCCACTAAGGACTTCATTCTCGAAGACCTCACGTCTACGGCTCTCTTTAGGACTGAAAGTCCAGGGATGATCCAATCCCCTCAACTGTCCACTAAGGACTTCATTCTCGGAGACCTCACGTCTACGGCTCTCTTTAGGACTGAAAGTCCAGGGATGATCCAATCCCCATCTGTATTCTCAACTATACAGGTACAAATATCCAAGAGCATGTATTCTCACTAATACATCTAATCATCAAAACATGTATACATCACAACTAGCATGTATTCTTACTAATACATCTAACATCAAAACATGTATACATCTAGTATGTATTCTCACTAATACATCTAGCATCAAAACATTTATCCATAAAAATAAAAGATATATAAGAGTTCTAAATATAAATAATTGTAAGTAGCTAAGTGCAACAAAACAAAATTGTTATCAAATACTATACTACTCCCCCTTTCGAGGAGGGTCCTTCTGGACTATACCAAGCATGTCTCGGAAGTGTTCAAACTTTACTCGAGACAAAGGTTTAGTCAGGATATCGACAATCTGATCCTCAGTGCTTATGTACTCAAGCTTGATGGCTCCTCTCTGCACCATGTCTCGTATATAGAAGTAACGGATCTCAATGTGTTTTGACTTATCATGGAACACGGGATTTTCAGTCATCTTAATGCAGCTTTGATTATCACACATAATCACAGTGGGATCCATTTCTAAGTCAAAAATTCCAGATAAGAGTTTCCGAAGCCACACTGCTTCACAGCTGGCAGAGCAAGCAGCTATATATTCTGCTTCAGCAGTACTGAGGGCCACACTAGATTGTTTCTTGTTGAACCAGGAGATCATGGCAGATCCAAGACCATAACATCCGCCTGAAGTACTTTTTCTGTCTGAGACACTACCTGCCCAATCGAAATCTGAGTAACCATGTAACTTGAGTTCATTACCTCCAAGATAGTATAAGCCAAAGTTCACTGTACCTTTTAGGTACCTCATTATATGCTTTGCAGCTATAAGGTGAACCTTTCTAGGTTCTACTAGATACTGACTTAGGGTATTTACAGCAAGGCATATATCCGGCCTAGTATTTGTCAAATACATCAATGATCCAATGATTTGTCTATATAGGGTTATGTCCACTAGTTTTGATGAATCATTAACTAATAGTTTCAGGTTGGAGTCCATGGGAGTGGCCATGGCTTTACACTCCAACATATCAAACCTTTTGAGAATCTCCACAGTATACTTACCTTGATTTAGAAAGATTCCTTTTGGCTCTTGCCACACTTCTAGGCCTAAGAAGTAGTGCATTAATCCAAGATCTTTCATTTCGAATTCTAAAGAAAGCTTCTTCTTGCTTTCAATAATTTGATTTTCATTTCTGGTTAGAAATAGATCATCTACATATAATAGCAATATAACAGGTTCATCATCCATCTCTTTAAGATAAAGATTGGGGTCAGCTTTACTTTTGGTAAAGCCCATGCTTGTTAAGAAACTGTCAATCCTTCCGTACCAAGCCCTGGGAGCTTGCTTCAATCCATATAATGCCTTTTTCAGTTTGCATACATGGGTCCTTCCGTCTTTGACCTCAAAACCTTGAGGTTGTTCTATGTATACTTATTCAATTACACCATTCAGAAAAGCTGTCTTAACATCCATTTGATGCAATTTCCATTTCATCATGGATGCAAGTGCCATGATAGTTCTAATTGAAGTATACCTAGCAACAGGTGCAAATGTTTCTTCATAGTCAATTCCCTCCTTTTGAGAGAATCCTCTGGCTACAAACCTTGCCTTGTATTTTTCAATGCTACCATCTGCAGCATGTTTTATCTTGAAAATCCATTTGGAAGAAACCACACTTTTATCTCTTGGTTTGGGGACTATATCCCAAACATCATTTTTCATTATCGACTGATATTCTTCTGTCATTGCTTCTACCCATTCTTTCTTTTGAGCTGCCTCTTCATAGCTAGTAGGTAGTTGATCCACAAGATCACACATCAAGGCCATATAGTTGGATACTAGCTTTGGTTTCTTTCTTTCTCTAATGGAGCCTTCAGGAGCACCAAATTTTTCAGCCCCTTGGATAATATCTCTAGCCCATGCTGGCCTTCTTTTCTTTGATAAATCTGAGATAGGAGGTTCTTGTGGTTCCAACATGTCATGATCCTCTGGTGGAATGTCTTCAGGGATGTGAACAGCCTCTGAGTTTCTAGAAGAAGAATATTCTTCATAGATTTCTTCAAGTTGGCATTTTCTTGATTTCTTGAGAGCTGCTTCTTCATCAAAAGTTACATATCTACTGATTTCTATATGATGAAATCCTGGTATGTAAATCCCGAAAGCTTTGGATGATTCACAGTAACCAACAAATATTCCTTTCTTACCAGAAGGATCCAACTTGGTTCTCTTTTCTTTTGGAATGTGGATGTACACAGGACACCCAAATATTTTAAGATGGCTTACCTCGGGCTTCTTTCCAGTAAACACTTCTTCTGGAGTTTTGAAATCAAGAGCACTATGAGATAATCTGTTTTGAACATATACTGCTGTCTTGGCTGCTTCAGCCCATAGATACATGGGAAGATCCTGGTCATGTATCATTGTCTTCACAGCTTCCATGATGGTTCTATTTTTCCTTTCTGCAACCCCATTTTGTTGGGGATTGTAGGGAGTGGTTAGTTCTCTCTTGATTCCAACTTCTTTACAAAATTCTTCAAACTCTTTTGAAGTATATTCTCCACCATTGTCTGTTCTGAGAATCTTGATTTTCTTTTCTGAGAGATTTTCTATTAGAGCCTTGAACTCTTTGAACTTTCCAAAAACTTCATTCTTACCTTTTAGAAAGTATATCCAGGTTTTCCTTGAATGATCATCAATGAAAGAGAGATAGTATTCAAATCCACTCAAGGAGGTGGTGGGCATTGTACCACATACATCTGAGTGTATTAACTCCAAGATACCCTTAGTCTTTGTTTCACTCTTTGGAAAGGGGTTCTTGATATTCTTCCCTTTCTTACATCCTTTACATGAGCCATCATGATCAACCTTCAAATCTGGTAGTCCTATGACCACCTTGCTTACATAGGGTAAGGCTTTGTAGTTAATGTGAGCTAGTCTTCTATGCCATAGCTCACTGGGACTAGAGGTTTCATGAACAAAGGCCACTTCTGGATGACCCTTAAGTTTATACAAACCTCCTTCCTCTTCACCAATAACAATTGCATCCTTAATAGATTTTCCTTTGGACCACATTAACACTTGTCCATCAATGAATGCAACTCTATAGCCTTTCTTGTCTAATGCTGAGATTGAAAGTAAATTCTTCTTCAATCCTGGAACATACAAAACTTCCTTCATCTTCATGGGGGTTCCAGAATCGAGTTTGTAGTTTGATTCACCAATTCCCTTAATGGGATATTGATAGTCATCTCCTAGAGATACCTTTTGGGGAAAAGTCTTTTCTTCAAGATTTGAGAGAGTCTTTTTCTGACCTGTCATGTGCTTTGAAGCACCACTGTCAATAAGCCATGTACCTTCTCCAGGGGTTATAGATCCAGAGAGTGCGGAGAAGAGAACATATTCTTCTGCATCTTCTTCTGTATTTCTTCTTGACCTTCTTTTGAAGAAGGTCCTTTCTTCTTCTTCCTCTTCATCTCTAGGCCTTTTATTGTGAGACCTTTCTTCCTCTACTTCTTCTTCTTCACTATCATCTTCTGCAAGATGTGCTTGGTGTCTTTTGTAGTGAGTACCCTTTTTCTTCTGTAGAGGGAAATGTCTAGCAATGTGTCCTATTTTGTGACAAGAATAGCACTGGAAAGAAGAGTAATCTCTTCTTTGAGTAGTTCCTCTTTTCTTTTGAAATATGTGTGGAGGATGAGACTCCTTGTGACTACCCTTTTTAGTGTAGGATTGATTCCTTCTTCTTTTGGTGTGGGTGGTCAAGGCTTGGTCATCCTCTTTGAGCAAGGCTTCTCGATTTGCAACCCTAGCATCCTCTTGTACACAATCCTCCCAAACTACATCAAACTTCATACTTTCTTTTCTGGCACACATAGTTTGAATGAATGACTCCCAAGGTCTAGTGAGACCATATAGAGTTGTCATCACAAGTTCATCTTCATCAAGAGTATCACCAATGGCATCTAGTTGCTCCTTGATTAGAGAGACTCTTGAGAAGTAGTCTTGAATGGATTCTCCTTTGTGCATCTTGGTACTCTTCAACTGAGTCCTTAGATTCATCTTCCTATTGATGTTCTTTCCTTCATACATTCTTCCTAGGGCATCATACATTTCCTTTGGAGTCTTCTTGGAAGCCACTTGGGGAATCAAGTGGTCTTTAATAGAATCAGCTATGATTCTATTTGCCCTAATCAAATCCTTCCTGTGTTTTTCTTTGGCTTCATCTTCTTCTGGTTCTGCAACTTCCTCCTTGATATAATGAGCAAGATCATTCTCCTCAAGAATGAGACCAATTCTGTATTTCCATGCCCGGAAATTTTCTATACCTTCTAGCTTGTCTTCAAGCTTAGTTTTTGGAGCCATCTTATCTTGGGGGAGTCCAAGAGACAGAGTAGACTTACCTGGAAAGTTACTTTTCACTTTTCCGGAATCTGGAACAGAATTTTATCGCACTTTTGGTAGAATTAGGGTTTGACTTTCCCGGAGTTCTACCCAACCAAAAAGTTCGATCTATAGCTCAAAAGAATGCTCTTGAGAAGGGCTATCCAGCCATGTAATCAGAATTCAAAAATTCCAACTTTTTTTCTGAAACCAAAATCTGATGTATCGCACTTTTGGTAGAATTAGGGTTTGGATTTACCGGAGTTCTACCCAACCAAAAAGTTCGATCTATAGCTCAAAAGAAAGGTATTGAAAAGAGCTATCCAGACATGCAACCAAAAATCAATAATATCAACTTTGGGATGAAACCCTAACTTCACCGGAGAGAGAGAGAGAGGTATTCTTACCTTGTGAAAGATGTCCTATTCAGTCTAGCTCTGATCCCATGTTAAGTTTAAACCAAATAGACAAGCAAGATCACTGAAAGAAACATAATCACAAGATAGACACAGAATATACCCTGGGAAACCCTCATGGGGTAGAAAACCCAGCAAAGCTTTCCTCAATAAGATGATCAACCAAAATACAAGATGTGCTCCTTCCTTCTTTGTCTCCTTAGCAGATCTCCCAGACAAGTGCGCACTCTTCCACAAGTGAGTGAGTGATCTAATGAGGAGTTCACCTCTCTTATTTATACTGACCCCCAACTGACTAAAAGACCTAATGGGGCCGACCTCTCCTGGAGAAGTCTAATAACCCCAAAATATATAACCACAGGGCCGACCCCCACATGGTGGGTCTAATAACCCTAGTTAATACAAACCCTCGGAGGAATAAACATCTCCGGATACATAATAGGGTTACCTCGGAGGAATAAACATCTCCGGATACATAATAGGGTTACCTCGGAGGGATGAAACATCTCCGGAATAATAAAGTACAAATATAATATTCTTTGAAGTTACAATATTCAACATAATGGCCAAAACTTCCAGTTATGGAAGATGCAAATGGAGGACTATCTCTACTAGAAGGATCTATTCTTGCCATTGGCAGGAAGACCAAAGCAGTCGGCGGCTATGAAGGATGAAGAATGAGATATTCTTGACAGAAAGGCTCTGGGAACAATACGACTAATCCTGGCTTCGTCGGTGGCTTTCAATATCTCAAAAGAAATCATAATGAAGGGTTTGATGAGCGCATTGGGTAAGTTGTATGAAAAACCCTCGGCCTCCAACAAGGTATTTCTAATGAAGCGTTTATTTAATATGAAGATGTCTAAAGGTGAATCTGTTACTGATCATTTAAATGAGTTTAATACGGTTACAAATCAGCTAAGTTCTGTAAGTGTGAACTTTGATGATGAGGTTAGGGCTCTTCTAATCTTGTGTTCATTGCTAGAAAGCTGGAATAGATTGGTCATGGCTGTAAGTAACTCTGTCTCTGGTTCAAACACCTTGAAATTTGATGATGTTATTGGTGTTATTCTTAGCGAGGAAATGCGAAGAAAAAACACAAGTGAGACATCAGGTAATGCGTTGACCATGGAGAGTAGGGGAAGACAAAAGGAGAGAGGAAAGAGCCAAGGTAATCACAACAACTTTAAAAAGGGCAGATCCAAGTCCAAACTGGGAAAAATAGAGTGTTGGAACTGTGGAAAAAAAGGACATCTGAAGAAAGACTGCAGATCTCTAAAGAAGAAAGGAGATGCACAGAAAGAAACTACCCTGAAAGAAAATGTAGCAGGTGATGTGTTACAAGATGTTTTGATTCTTGCATTAGATAATACAAGTGATTATTGGATAGTATATTCAAGGGCTTCATGTCATGCTACACCCCATAGGAAATATTTTCGTGATTATGTTCCAGATGATTTTGGACATGTTTTATTGGGTGATGATGAACCATGTAAAATTGTTGGAATGGGTAAGGTATGGATAAAAGTTAAGAATGGAACTGATTGGCTATTGAAATATATTAGGAATATTCCTGCTATGAAAAGAAATTTGATCTCAACAGGGCAGTTGGGAGATGGCGGTCGTCTATCTACATTTGGAGAAAAGTGGTGGAAGATCACTAAAGGATCAATGGTGATAGAAAAAGGAGACAGGGTAGGTACGTTGTATTTATGTCCTCATAATATTGACCATTCTATCTCTTTAGCTTCCACAGGAACATATACAACATTGTGGCATCATAGGCTTGACCACATGAGTGAGAAGGGGATGCAGATTCTCCACTCAAGGAAGTTGGTTCCAGATTTGAAACAAATAAGTTTGGAATTCTGTGAAAACTATGTTTGTGGAAAACAGAAGAGAGTCAGATTTATCAGGGTTGGGAAACAGAAGAAGAATGAAAATTTAGAGCTAGTGCATACAGATGTATGGGGACCGGCTCAGGTACAATCTCTTGGTGGCTCTCATTATTATGTTACATTTATTGATGATGAAACTAGGAAAACTTGGGTTTATTGCATTAGACAGAAATCTGATGTGTTTTCAACTTTTAAGAAGTGGAAAGCTTTGGTTGAGAATGAGACAGGGAAAAGGTTGAAGTGTCTCAGATTTGATAATGGAGGTGAGTATTGCGGCAAGGAGTTTGATAGTTACTGTTCATACCATGGGATTCGTAGAGAGAAGACAGTCCCAGGAACACCACAAGAAAATGGTGTGTCAGAAAGGATGAACAGAACATTCACGGAGCGTGCAAGGTGTATGAGACTGCATGCAGGGTTGCCCTTACAGTTTTGGGTGGATGCTGTAAATACTGTTGTTTATTTAATAAACATAGGACCTTCAAGTGCTTTGGATGGTGGTATTCTAGAGGAGGCATGTACAGATAAAAATGTAAATTAATCATTTCTGATAATGTTTGGTTGTGAAGCATTTGTCCATATTGATAAAGAAAATAGAATAAAGCTTGAAGCTAAATCCAAGAAATGTACCTTTATTGGATATGGGGTTGATGATTTTGGTTATCGCTTATGGGATTATGAAAATCACAAAACCATTAGAAGTAGAGATGTCATATTCAATGAAAAGGTCATGTATAAAGATCAGTTGCAGGGAAAGAAACAGGAAAAGGAAAGCACAGAGTACACAGTGCTTGATGAAATTCAAGAAAATGAAGTTCCAAAGGTGCCAAAAAATCAAGAACAACAGCAAGTACCTGAAACTCCTGCAATTGCAAGAAGATCTACCAGGTTAAGTAGACTCCCTAAACGATACTCTCCTTCAATGTATTATTTGTTGATGGCTGATGCTGGTGAACCAGAATGTTATGAAGAAGCAATGCAGGTGGAAACTAGAAAGAAGTGGGAGCAAGGCATGAATGAGGAGATGGACTCATTGGTAGGAAACCAGACTTGGGATTTGGTTCAATTACTTGTTGGTAAAAGAGCATTGCAGAACAAATGGATTTACAGGTTGAAGGAAGAAGAAGGAGGTAAGAAGCGGTACAAGGCCAGACTTGTTGTAAAGGGGTTTGCACAGAAGAAAGGCATAGATTTTGATGAAATATTTTCTCCTGTTGTTAAGATGACTTCAATTAGGACTATCTTAAGTCTAGTGGCAGTAGAGGATTTACATCTTGAACAGTTAGATGTAAAAATCGCTTTTCTCCATGGGGATTTGGAGGAAGAGATATATATGCAGTATCCACAAGGGTATGAGGTCAAAGGTAAGGAGAATTTGGTATGGAGGTTGAAGAAGAGCTTGTATGGCTTGAAGCAAACTCCAAGGCAGTGGTATTTAAAATTTGACAGGTTTATGACAGAACAAGGTTATAGTAGATTTCATTCTGACCACTGTGTTTATTTCAAGAAGCTAGACAATGAAAGACATATTATCTTGTTATTGCATGTGGATGACATGCTTGTTGCAGGGTCTAACATGCAGGATCTAAATGTACTCAAAAGGAAGCTAGCTGTAATGTCCTTATTTTGACCTCATGGCATTAAATTGTAAATGATGTAATATTGTTATAAATTCATGGTGAGGAGCTCAAGGCCAAGGCCCCGCCATCGATTTAGTGATGCATATGGTTTACGTGCTAGCCAGGCACATTGAAATTGTAAATTTGCATTTTAATAAATACCCACAACTAGCTATGCAATGCAACAAGAGATGGGGGCATGATTTTACAAGGAATTGGGAGGGAAAACATTCAAACCCTTGAGCCACTCAAGTCAAGCCAAGTGTCAGTGAGAAAACCCATCAAACCCTCAATTACCCATGTTAACTTTTGTACCCAATCATTGATTTCTCCCAAGAATTGGTTGAGGTAGTTAATGCCTTAGGGAATGGGAGGTATGGTTGTCCAAATTCGGGTATGGGCAAGCCACCCTGGATGGGAAATCACATTTTGCTTCTTGGGCAAGAAAAGAGCCATGAATTGCTCCCCAAGCCATTATCCATCAACCAGTTTGACTCCCTCACGACGAGTTGGGAGCTACCTGGGTGTTTTTCTCCATGGATTTCCTGTGTTTTCCTTCATCTTTCCAGCTGGGAAGGGCGTTTTTGTTTTGGTTGCCCGTGGGGAAGAGAAAAGAGGGATTTGGGGTTTCAATGGGGATGTTTTGGCCAATTGAAACGCTCATAACATGTGGGAGAACTTGGGTTTCTCTTTGAGGACGAATTTCCCTTCCCACAGTCTGTTTTAGTAAGCCACGATTTGGGAAAAACCCATGGAGCCTGTTTTGTAAAATACCCTTGTTGTAAATGTGTATCCCTTCCCAATGGTCATTTTTGTTGTGTGTAGAAAGAGTATGTTGGGGTATGGGTAATGGGTATCTGTTTCTTTGGCTTGAGCTTGAGTGCAAGCATCCAGGGTTCAAATGTAGCCTGATAAACCCAGCTGTGGACTGGCTTGGCTCAGATGAAATGATCAATTGGCTGTGAGAGAGTGAATGTCCCCTTTTCCTTGTAGGAATCATGCCCAGCTCAGGGGTGGCAGTTGTGTTGAGAGATTGATGAACACAACTGGCCTATGGTTGGGTGGAACATTGCAGCGACATAGCTAGTTGTTTGGGACAATTGCAAAATGGAGATAAGTGTTTTTCTGTCTATGTATTTACTTCTGCAATGTATTAATTTGATGACTGTTGATATGCTGTATGCATGAGTAATGTGTGTGGATAAGTTTAATTCCGTTGTGCATACTTGATTAGTTTTACATCTGCACACAAATGATTTACTCATATCATTCTAATGAATGGGCTGATAGAATGTGAAAGCCCCGGAGATTGGCATCATGTTCCCTCCCTTGCCTTGGATGGATGGGTGGGTACATTACATTTGGTATCAGAGCTGCTAGTTGCAGCATTGGGCCTTTATGGGCTACCTATCATAGTTGCAGAGGTAAGTATGCTTCCTGCTCAGCACTGATAGTTAAGAAAATTTTCAAAATTTTTCTAAGTGTCTATGAGTTTCTGCCAAAAACAGAGCCGACGAATCTCGGTGAGTTCGTTCGCAATGGCAGAGGAACTCGGCAAGTTCATCCGCAACAGCGGAGAAACTCAACGAGTTCATCCGCAAAGGTGGAAGAACTCAGTGAGTTGCGCCAATGGAGTTGCGGGATGCCCGGGAAAAGAAGAAAAAGTTTCAAAAATTGTTCTAAGTATTTTTTAAAATTTTGACTAAGTCTGTATCGAAAGGAACTTGTGAGTTTTTGCCGCAATGATGGAAGGACTCGGGGAGTTGGCCCGCAACGGCGGAAGAACTCGGCAAGTTCATCCGCAATGGCGGAAGAGATCGGCGAGTTGCTTCGCAACGGATCGCCCAGAAATTTTAAGTTCGGCGAAAAAGATGGAAAAATTTCGGAAGGAAAAGCTGAGTTCTATCGAAGAACTCGGCAAGTCACCCTACAACGGCGGAAGGACTCGGCAAGTTGGTCCGAAAAACTTTCTAAGTGTTTTTGGCGTCAAAGAGGAAATTTCGAGAGAACTTGGCAAGTTGCTCCGAAACGGCGGGAGAACTTGGTGAGTTGCTCCGAAACGGCGGAAGGAACTGGCGAGTTTCAGCCATAATGTCGGAAAGAGTTGGCGAGTTTTCACCGAAGTGGAGGAATGGTCGACCGGAAGATATGGATGAGTTCATCCGCAACACCGGAAGAAACTTGGCAAGTTCGTCCGCGACACCAGAAGAACTCGGCGAGTTCATCCACAATGGTCGAAAGAGAATTGCCAAGTCTACCGAAATAGGAAATTTCAGTGGCTTTCCAGGGTGAAATTCAGGCGCTAAAAGCTGAAAATGACCGTGAATTTATGTGCCAGATTGCGCGAAATTGAAGGTTTAAAAAAAAAAAACAAAAAAAAATGAGGGCACTGCCCTCGAATCGCCCTGCAAGGGCGCAGGGAAGCCACAAGGGGGCAAGCCCCCTTGACCCCCGTCGTCTCCCAGAAACAGTCGTTTAAAGTGTGAAGTGCATTCTCTATGCTTGGGATGAGAAGCAGGGATTGCATAAAGGGTTGTGGAATTCTCAGCAAGAGTAATGATTTGTAATATCCATTATAAAGGATGAAAGGGAAATTCCTCACCTTAAAACTAATTCTGTTTGTAGCATAAGAATTGCATATTTGGAAAATAGCAAGAATGAAGGATTACACACATGTATATGTTGAATTGCTAATCCATGAGAATATCATAGCTAATGACTGCTTGTATGCTTGGTAGGGAATCCAAGAAAAGGATCAGCTATGATGTGGAGGAGGAACTCCATGTCAGGAGGGGGAATTGGAAAGGGAGAATTCCTTAACTCCTCTCTTGCTATTTTATTTCCTGAGTTGTCTATATTGGAAATTATGGCATAGGGATGCTGGAAATACAAGAGAACAATGCATATGAATTAGTGAGCATGATGTTTCATATTGATAAAATAATGAAGTTACACATGCAATAGCCCACTAATGGTAGTGCCTATGGTTGATGATAACTAATGTCGTAGGAATCAGATCATAGAATCATGATTGAATATGCAAGAGATTAGATAGATAAGATGAATATGCACTAGATGGCATATCAATAAACATTGCACAGTGCGCATGAAAATGTTTTCGAATGTATATGATATTGCATATTGGTAAAATAGTGAGGTTTTACATATGCAATGATCCACTTAAGATAATTATTGTGGTTGCTAATAATTAGTCATATTCGCATTAGTTGTAGGACCAAAGATAACCTAAGCATGGTTAAGGATGTGGATGATGATTGTTGCATACAACCTTATGAAGAGAGGATGGTGCAACAAATCCGTGATCATGATGTTGGCAAAAGGACGGAGTAGCCTTGGTAAGAGGCCAACTAATCAGGTAACATCAAGCAATGTTAATGATAGCCATGCAGGTAATGGTTATTTATGCTTAGTTGCATGAATGTTGAAGGAGGATTTGGTAAGATCCCTTCAACTACAGTTAAACTATGTTGATTTGGTTTGCATGTGGTATTGAGTGCCTGAATGTGAATGTCAACCTACCAAGTATGGTGAGGTATGGGGTAGTAAGGGCAAGGAACCCTCTACCATATGACTGTTTTAAATACTATAATGCATTCATAGGGGATTATATCATGCCATTTGTGTATGTTGGTTGTGAGTTAAGAAACCAAAGAAAGTGAGGACTTATGGTCCTATCATGGTAGTGCATGCTATGTGGAGAAGACATGGTTAGGCCATAATATGTTTGAAGGCATAATATTCGTGAATTAATGCAAGGTTGCATTGAGGGGATGCACATTAAAAATATTTTGTACAATCTCTTGGTTATGCACGAAATGGTGATCTATTTAATGAGCTGCTGTGAATGCAGGGGAATGGTTGAATATAGAAGGTAGACATGTTGATGGGCTACCAAGAGTGCTATGTTGGAAGGATGGAATTGCATGAAATGTGAAGTAATGAGTATTTACTGTTTATCTAAATTGCATGGATAGTGTGACTGTGTCTTGCAATTTTTAATGCTTATTTAGAGATGTATATATTTCATTGCATTTAAAATGTTAATAGCTGAGAGTGTTTGAATTATTGAGCGTTATAATTCTGAGATCACTTCACTGACTGTTGTAGCAATGAAGAGAGTATATGCATACATACTCAAAACGTGTTTGGCTGATTGAAATTTCAGTTTTCAGGTAGAAAAGTCTTGCGTATGGAAATGAGGATAAGTCCATAGTAAAGACCAGGATCTACCATGTGCAGAAGCCAGAGGTTATGAGAAGGTTCTCATGGTTGTAATTTATGCATGAAACAAATCTGAAAATTGTCTGGTTTAAGTTTATGAGAATAGTCTCATGGTTGTAAATCTAGTTTATGTAGGAAAACAGATTTACAAATTTCAGATTTGAGAATTTGCTTATAATTGCTAATGACTGTTTGGCTTATATAGAATTGTGTCAGGAGGACATGTTGTAGGTGGATGTTCATGTATGGTAGCAAGGGTGAAACCATAATGGACAGAGTGATACCACTTACGAGAGCCAAACAATATGAGGATAACCTCATTGCTAAGCAAATTAATTTATGTAGGAGACAGAATTGTAAATTCATATTGAATTTAATTATTAATGACATTGATTGGTTATGAAACAATCAGATTTGAAGCTTATTGCTAAATGTTGCTGACTGTTTGGCTATTTGATAAGTGTGCCAGGATGACACATTGCAGGAATACCATGTGTGATGGCCTGCAGAAGCCAAACTAGATGGGAAGGATCCCATGCTATGGAAATGGGTTTCGGGTGAAACACCATTGTAAATGTTGATAATGTCTCAGCCGAACTGCATGTTGGTAAAGCATGTGAGTGAGACAATAAAATTATGCCAAGAAGGCATGTGTGGGTTAAGGAACATGAAAGGATTGGGGTGGCAAACCGAAGGACTGTTGACTCAGAGAAGGGAGCCCCCATTCTTCGCCATTAAAGAAAGATACATCTGTAAAACGAATGAGTATTCGGTAACCCTAACTAAGGATATACATGTCTGGTTATTAGATTTAATATGCATAACATGTTTTATTATTTCAGACTACTTGAGTGGGACTAAGGCCTACATGGCTCACATCGGAAAGGGATGCATACCTTTTGGTTGATGGGTTATGTTAGGGTTTTCAATATTGACTACACCCTAAGGGAATGGACGCATTCCTGATGTTTCAATACTTGATAGTGAATGATATGAAATATGATTACGATTTTTGAGTAGCAATACTGATGAGCTTGCTTATCCTTCTTGTGCTAACAGCTTACACAAATGCAATTTGGTGTTGCACGTTAAGAGGCAAAGTGAAGCAAGGGTGCTCAAGAGGACTGTATGGGCAGTGGTAACCTTTCTACGCTCACACGAAAGGACACTATAAGAGATGGATAGGCCCGATGAGCTATGTTGCAAAAAATGGGTATCATCCTTGTGTATTGTGAGTGGGTATTGTGGGGCCATGCTAGCCTGTAGTCAAGTGAGTCACCTATGGAGTTACTGGAGGGAACCACTGGTTTGCATAAGAGAAGGAGCCACATAATCATATTATGTTGTTCTCATTACCTGATAAACCTAATAGGTGTACTGGCTTGGCATTGGTTATTTAGATGTTGTGGAGAAGGGTTGTTGGATGCCTGATAAACCCAGTCGGTGTACTGGCTTGGCATGTTGTTAAATTGAATGCCTGACAAACCCAGTTGGTGTACTGGCTTGGCATTGGTTATTTGGATGTTGTGGAGGTATTGGTGAAGGGTGTTATTTCCTGACAAACCCAGTCGAAGAACGGGCTTGGAAATGGTTTTCGTATGCTTGATAAAACCAGTCGGCATACTGGCTTAGCATACTGATTTTTGAAATGCTTGATAAACCCAGTCGGCATATTGGCTTAGCATACTGATTTTTGAAATGCTTGATAAACCCAGTCGACGTACTGGCTTAGCATACTGATTTTTGAAATGCTTGATAAACCCAGTCGGCGTACTAGCTTAGCATACTGATTTTTGGGATGCCTGATAAACCCAGTCGGCGTACTGGCTTGGAATTGCCTATTCGGATGACATTGTGGAGTAGCATGTGTGCTGGCCAAGCATCCACCCCACGGGTGATCCAAGGCTTGTAAGGCAGAGAAGGAAACCTGTGGAGTAGCGAGGAAAATGCACAATATAGATAAGTATTCATTTTCATTTATTTCTTGTTTGGAATAATGAAGATTTCAGGTACAAGTCTTATGACAACCAAGCTAATACACTGTTGTTTCTTTGTTGGAAACCTTGTCTATTACAGGAAGTAAGGACCCTAAAAGAGCCACAAATGCTTGGTAAAACCATAGAGTAACTGGTTGGGCACTATAAATTTCTTGGTAGAACCAGAGAGTAACTGGTCGGGTGCTATAAAATTCTTGGTAAATCCAGAGAGTAACTGATGATTGATAAATTCAGAGAATAGTTGGTGCGAACATTAACCACTTGATGTTGTGGAGCAGCCGTCGTGCTGGCCAAACATTCCTTAAATAATTGATAAACCCAGTCAGCGTATTGGCCTAGCATTTCCTATTCGAATGGTTGTGGAGTAGCCTATGTGCTGGCCCAACATTCATTAATGTATCCATGGGAAATCCAATGCTTGGAAAGCAAAGAAGGATCCTGTGGGATAAAGTGAAGACATCCAATAAAGATAAGTATTTGGTTATCTTACAACTCTTGCTTATGAATAGACGTGTGTATATGATTTAATTATGATTTCTTAAACTCTTGTTTAGAGATAAACCTTACGAAAATACACTAAGCATGTGAATTGATTCAATGCTTGAGTGTAGGTACTGCTGGAAGCAAGAACTATGAAAGCATCTGGAGGATGCATGTGGACATGTGACCGTCCTAAAGAGAGCTCAGTATGAGCAGTAATGAAATATGGTGCTAGTGGACATGTGTGGGTCCTAGCAACTAAAGGTTCTGTAAGTAGCAACGGGGAAGGGTACCCTAGCTGAAAAGCATTAGACAGACCTTAGACACTAAGTGTCATAGCTAAGAAAGGGCAAGTCAAGCATTCACATTGAAGTGAAAGAGGCTAAGGAGCATAGAACCACAAGTGATGGTGTGGCTCAGGATTGGAACAAGACTAAGAGGGGGAAACTCTTACTCTTCTCTTTCCTTATGACTGATGCATCTTAGAAACAAAATATTGTTGAGTGCATGTCATAGATGAAGTTGATTGTGTTTATTGCTTGAAATAAATTGTGAATGTTGAAATAGTTATATTCCTGTGGAAGGATGAACATGAGTGAGTTCATGTGTATGTTAGGAAAGAATGAAATATGTGGAAGTCTCATGAGTAAAGCATGGAAATTCCAAGTCAATTGAGAAAATAATTGACTAATTTTAATATTGTGTTATGCTTGTCCTAACAGGAATTGCCATGATGAGTCTCACAAGAGATACATTGAAAGCTATTTGTTTTGGCTGGAAATATTCCTCAATTAGTTACCAGGACAGCAAGGAATATGAAATCCATGAAATTCCAGACTTGTAGATCACCTGGAAGATAAACAAACGGAAGGGATTGCTGTGGAGTGATGCCCACCTACAGAATTGGAAGATCAAGCCAGCAAGAGTAGCTTGTGGAAGCCAAAGGACTTGGTCCTGAAAGCTCAAAGTAAAGGGATGAAACGCAGGACAGACCTTCCACCATTTGTGAATTCTGAGGCATGTGTAAAGTGGGTATTTATACCTAAGTGTTGGAACACCGAGGACGGTGTTCATCCAAGGAGAGGGGAATGTAATGTCCCCAGTTTGACCCCATGGCATTAAATTGTAAATGACATAATATTGTTATAAAATCGTGGTGAGCAGCTCAAGGCCAAGGCCCCGCCATCTATTTAGTGATGCATATAGTTTACGTGCTAGCCAGGCACATTGAAATTGTAAATATGCATTTTAATAAATACCCACAATTAGCTATGCAATGCAATAAGAGATGGGGGCATGATTTTACAAGGAATTGAGAGAGAAAACATTCAAACCCTTGAACCACTCAAGTCAAGCCAAGTGTCAATGAGAGAACCCATAAAACCCTCAACTACCCATGTTGACTTTTGTACCCAATCATTGATTTCTCCCAAGAGTTAGTTGAGGTAGTTAATGCCTTGGGGAATGGGAGGTATGGATGTCCAAATTTGGGTATGGGAAAGCCACCCTGGATGGGAAATCACGTTTTGCTTCTTGGGCAAGAAAAGAGCCATGAATTTCTCCCCAATCCATTATCCATCAACCAGTTTGACTCCCTCACAAGTTGGGAGCTACCTGGGCGTTTTTCTCCATGGATTTCCTGTGTTTTCCTTCATCTTTCCAGCTGGGAAGGGCGTTTTTGTTTTGGTTTCCCATGGGGAAGAGAAAAGAGGGATTTGGGGTTTCAATGGGGATGTTTTGGCCAATTGAAACGCTCATAACATGTGGGAGAAATCGGGTTTCTCTTTGAGGACGAATTTCCCTTCCCACAGTCCGTTTTAGTAAGCCACGATTTGGGAAAAACCCATGGAGCCTGTTTTGTAAAATACCCTTGTTGTAAATGTGTATCCCTACCCAATGGTCATTTTTGCTGTGTGTAGAAAGAGTATGTTGGGGTATGGGTAATGGGTATCTGTTGCTTTGGCTTGAACTTGAGTGCAAGCATCCAGGGTTCAAATGTAGCCTGATAAACCCAGTTGTGGACTAGCTTGGCTCATATGAAATGATTAATTGGCTGTGAGAGAGTGAATGTCTCCTTTTCCTTGTAGGAATCATGCCCAGCTCGGGGGTGGCAGTTGTGTTGAGAGATTGATGAACACAACTGGCCTATGGTTGGGTGGAACGTTGCAGCGACATAGCTAGTTGTTTGGAACAATTGAAAAATGGAGATAAGTGTTTTTCTGTCTATGTATTTACTTCTGCAATGTATTAATTTGATGACTGTTGATATGTTGTATGCATGAGTAATGTGTGTGGATAAGTTTAATTCCTTTGTGCATACTTGATTAGTTTTACATCTGCACACAAATGATTTACTCATAGCATTCTAATGAATGGGCTGATAGAATGTGAAAGCCCCGGATATTGGCATCATGTTCTGTCCCTTGCCTTGGATGGATGGGTGGGTACGTTACACTAGCTAATTCATTTGCAATGAAGGATTTGGGTGCTGTAAAGCAAATCCTTGGTATGAGAATAACAAGAGATAGGAAAAATCGCAAATTGACATTGTTTCAAAGTGAGTACATACAAAAGGTGTTGGAGAGGTTCAGAATGCAGAATGCAAAATCAGTAAGTACACCTTTGGCCAACCATTTCAGTCTAAGTAAGGAAATGTGTCCCAAGACATAGGAAGAGACAGATTACATGTCCAAGATTCCCTATCAATCGATAGTTGGCAGTTTGATGTATGCCAGAGTGTGCACAAGACCAGATATTGCACAAGCAGTGGGAGTTGTGAGTAGATATATGAACAATCCAGGTAAAGAACATTGGAAGGAAGTACAATGGATTCTTAGGAATTCGAGAGGTACTACCACTCAGGCATTATGTTTTGGAGGTTCAGTCACTGTTCTGCAGGGATATGTTGATGCATATATGGCAGGTAATAAGGATAGAAGGAGGAGCACCACAGGGTATGTGTTTACTGTAGGTGGAATAGCAGTAAGTTGGATTTCGAAACTGCAGAAGGTTGTTGCACTTTCAACAACGAAAGCATAGTATGTTGCTGTCACAGATGCTAGTAAAGAGATGATTTGGTTGCAGAGGTCTATGGAGGAATTGGGTAAGAAGCAGAAGGATGGCGGTTGTATAGTGACAACCAGAGTGCCATTCATCTTGCAAAGAACTCAACATTCATTCCAGGACTAAACATATACAACTCAAGTACCATTTCATACGCTCTGTTCTGGAAGATGAACTGTTGAAGCTGGAAAAGATACACACTAGCCAGAATCTTGCAGACATGTTCACAAAGGTAGTGACCAGAGAGAAACTGAGTTCCTACTCGGTTTCAGATGGCCTTCTAGCATGAAGGTGAATATGAAAAAGTTTCCAAGTCCAAGTCCAGCAAGTGCAGCAACGGTGGAGTTGTTGTGATCAGTCTCCAAGTGGGATATTGTTGGTTGTGGAGCCTAATCTCCAGATTCAGAGATATTATTATTCAGCCGTGTTTGTACCCCAGCTTTATATGATATGTAAAAATGACTGTACACTCACCCAATGGGGGGGGGTGTGGGGGGGGTGAAGCCTCCCCCCACCGGGGTCTGGGGGGTCTGGGGGAGAAGCCCCCGAAGGAATTTTTTTGGGGTTGTTTTACGGGCCCATGGTTTTGGGTAACCCGTGGTATTTTCCCATTGTATCTCCCTTATAAAAGAAAGACATTGTAACACGGTTAGGGTTGATGTATTAGGTTTTATGCATTGTAAATATCTATGAGATCATAAAAGAGACTGTGAGAGAGAGTGAAGAGGAAGTGCAGCGGCTGTGCTGCAGGTTGTATCCCTTCACTTTGCTGGAAGGAATAATAATAAGGACTGGCAACTTTAGTGTGGACATAGCCCAAGTTGGGTGAACCACAATATATCTGTGTCTCTCTTGTAATGTGTATGTGTGATTATATTTGCATTTATGTTTATTGTTATTGCTCTGCGTTCCTATTTTTCTAACATAAGTTTCATAACCCTAATAAATGAATGTCTTCTATCATTCACATGTATTCATAATTTTACTAAGGTGATAAGACAAGTCTAAAATTAATCAAGATTGTACTAACCTCAATAATATGAATACAAACTTAATCATGAACAGATTTCAAAACATATTTGTATCTCCTCAAGTCATACCTCTCAGGATTTCTTGTACTCTTCTTATGTAAGGCCTTGGCCTCATCTCCCTCTGGAACTGGAACTTCTTCACTTATGTAGGTGTCCAATTCATTCTCTTCTAGGATCAACCCAATCCACTTTGATTTGTTGAAACTGGATCTGGAGCTGTCTAGGGTTTGACAGAGAAACCCTAAAAATCCAAACTTGGAATTTCAAGCTTCTGACTGGATAGGGAGATGTAATTGACTGAGGCAAGCAAGCTGGTGTGCTCATATTTGGAAAACTTCAAAAATTGACCCTCCAAAAATGACCTGCAAATTTCGGATTTGCAGCTTCTGTCAAATTCTGGTTTTTCTAGTTTTCTGGTCAAAATCTCGAACTAGGGTTTGATAGAGCTCGGGGTTCTACCCAACCAAAAAATTCGATCTTGGTCTCTAAATTTCGATTAGATGAGGAGCATCCAGCCATGGTCTCAGATTCCAAAAATTCCAAATTTTGTAGAAACCCTAATTTCCTGCAGGAGTGACATGCCAAAATCCGAAAGTGTTCAGAATTGATTTATGTTTTGACAGAAATATATGCCATATTGTTTCTAGTGTATCTCTGAAATTTTGGATCCTCATAGTCTGAAAATTTGGCCTGTGGTAGAATGACCTATCATCTTCCAATCTGACCTCAAATGGATTCTCTATGAGAGAGATATGCTAAGTGTTGCAACATGACCTTTTTATGGGATGAAACAACATAGCGAACTTGTACTGAGTGCCATGTGTCACTGTTTCAACTTCGGCCTCTAAACCTCGGACTTGTGAAACTACAGTCCGTTCCCTAACTGACACTTTTTACAGAATTCCATTTGGAGCTTCCTAGCCCGAGATATGACCTTTTTTCCCAGGTCATTGTTTAGGGCTTCATTCTGGAAGAGGCATAAACCCTAACTTGTACGAATCATATCTCACAAAGTAAAACGAATCTGAGGCTAATATTTGGACACAAGGTACATGAACATTTCATCTTCGGCCTGTAAACGTTTCAGATCCTGAACCTTCACCAAAACTGATTTATAGTGAAAGTTCCACGATGACTGGTTTTTACCATATCAAGCCCTAGCTTCCAATTTGTCGCAAGTGCAACAAGCGCCGTAAATGCCATACAATGCCTTCTTCAAGCTAGCTCTGATACCATGTTATTTTTTCATCATTTAATTCAATATGATCTAGGATATTAACTGAGATAATAACATGTATAGCATATCAAACATAAGAGACAAGAGACACAAAGCATTTCACCGGGGAAAACCAAGAAGGTGAAAAACCCCACAACCTCCTCAGAGATAGAATGAGCACCAATACAAAGATCACAAAGATCAAACCCCAAAACAAGATATAGTCTCCTAGCAGCTTCTCCTCCTCCACTTGTGTAGACTCCTCCTCCCTCTCAATAATGTGAAGTGAGTGAGTGAATGAATGGATAAATAGAGAGGTGCTCCTCTCTATTTGTACTTTACCTTGCCTTTTACTCTAGCTGGGTCGACCTTTCTTAGGAGAGTCTAATAACCCATTACCACTTGTCACTGGGCCAACCCCACTAGGGTGGTCTAATAACCCTTTAACCCATAATGGGTCGACCCCTCTAAGGTGGTCTAATAACCCATCAAATATAAGTTACGACACTTACAATATAACTTGCGACACTTGCAAATACAAATGGCGACACTTCCAATCGGAGGAATAAGACATCTTTGTTGGGGATACAATAAAGTACAAATGTAATACATACAATATACAAGTGAATATCTTCCGAAGTTACAAATACATCAACACCTTACAGAACCAGCATGCATAAAAAACATAGAGAAAATTACCTAAACGAAACCAAAATATTCGTTGAAACATTAATATAATGAGAAAACATTGTGACATATTTAAATTGTACAATTACAATTAGGTTTACCTGTTGCCCTGAGGCTGCTATCGTCTGATGATCATTCGGGTGGCTTTCCCGATCAACGTTCTGCATCAAATATAGATGACATTATATAAACCAAACCAATATACTAATGAAAAAACAAAGCAAAAAAAACTCTTTTTTCTTATTATATTGTTACTATTACAAAGATGTATATCTGCTCCCTCGAATCAGATGTACTCCTTCGACCATCTGTTGGCGGGGATTTTTCCCGATCACTAGCTTGCGAAGTAAATATGGAAAATTTAAACGAAACTAACGAAAAATCTTTAAGATGTTAAATTCATTAATAAAAGGTTGGGTAAATTGTTATATGTACCACTCCCATAGTAATCGTGTTTGTATCTACTCGATTCAAATTGTAATTAATAATCAACTCTTCCCCTGCAGATATTGATTTAATGGCACATACAAAAACATGGTTTCCTTCACGCCCCTCAAATTCGCAGTTTAGTTGCTTAATTGTAGACCCTGGTTGTGTACTGTTTATAAAACCCACAATATTCCCTGTGGCCTTTGGTCTTCCGTCAATGTACAACGTTTCTCCTTTAGTTTGATCTTTGTCTTTCAACTGTAAATAGTTTGCTGACAATCCATATCTACTCATACTTTGTGTATATTGGACCAGGTGCATCCAATCTTTGTATTTATAACAGGGTCCAACATACTCCATCAATTCTATACATGTGTCGTAACAAACCTTTATGCCATCCATGCAAAACAACCCCTATCCATGTAATGACGACGGTGCAATTCGATATATCCTCTTGTTCACACAAAAATCTGTGTTCAGTTGAGGAAGATCCTTGGGTACCCATTGTTTCACTAAATGTATGTACCTCAAGGGCACCTCGACGTCGCCTATTATATCATCATCATAGGAACATGACCCCCCTTGAGCGCAAAAAAATTCCATGCATTTATGGAATTTTATTCTGTTCTTTTGGAATCTAGTTGATAAAACTCTTGTAGACCTACTGGATGTATCACTTTCCTCTAGCCTTCCTAAACTCCCCTCGCTCGAGGAAGATAGATCTGACAAATACCTGTTTGGTTCTACCTGCACCATGGGAAAAAAATTTAGATAGGACCGCAAGGCATAGCGCCTCTTAAAAGGTGACGTGTAGCACCTTCTATAAGGTGGCGTGTACCGCATTCCCTTTCTCAAAAT
Source organism: Larix kaempferi (assembly GCA_027924585.1). Lineage (NCBI taxonomy): Eukaryota > Viridiplantae > Streptophyta > Pinopsida > Pinales > Pinaceae > Larix > Larix kaempferi. The sequence continues at coordinate 20,800,748 of BSBM01000458.1, read as the reverse complement.
GTAGGCATTCAAGTGATGAGGAAGAGGATCACTTGATCTTTCTTAGGAGTATAAATTCATGCAATTATGAGATTTCTTTTATTGCTCCTTTGGGTCTTGAGTCCCATATCACACCATCTAACTATCTTTGTCGTCATGGACCTAAAGTCTCTCTCATCCCATCAGTTTGGGTTCATCACCTCGGTATATGAATTACACTCACATTTAGTAAGATATTTATATTTAGCAATAATAATATAAAATAAAAATAACTAACCATTATGGAAAACTTCTAAAAATTTTTATGACTTTCAAAACTAAGATCTTTGAGGTGGTTAATAAGTGTTCACAAATCTTCAAAAACAATATTGGATAGATACACACTCAAGATTTATACTTAAGGAAGTATCAGGTTTCTGGAGTGATCTGATACTACTAGGGCCAGCCACAGAGCATACTCCTATTATTCCTTTTCCTAACAAACGCTAGACTTAAGGAGAGACAAGGTTTTTGTTGCAGTCTAATACCACAAAGGCTAGTTGCAGAGCATACACCTTTTCTTAGACTCAGACACAGAGCAGAGAGAGACCAAACTAAGAGAGGACAGGCCCACTCTCTTAGCCTAATGGAATCTTATTATGACAATGATCTGAATGGACAGGCCCCACTCATATCTAAACACTTTTGAGATATTTACAAATCATCGGAGTATGGGGGACCATATAATTCTCTAAAGACATTGGATTGAGTATCCCATGCCTTTGAATAAAGAGACCTCAGGACCACGCATCTATTCTGATGCATGTGGACTTCTATGCGGTTTTTGACAAGCCATTGTTCTTTTTTTTGAATGTAGTACTCAAGGATTTGATCCTCGGTAATCTTTGTCTGCAAAATATCTTTGACTTGTTCGAGAGATTCTCCAACGTCCTGTTTTAGATTATAAATAACAGCTGGTTCTAATGCTGTCAGGTTGATGCTGAATGACTACCACCAATCTCTCATCCAATCAGGGTCGTAGAATGGAGGATCTTCATGGATATGTGTACTTTGATGTCCAAACTTTAGCATGGTATAATATGTTCTATTTGTATTTTCTTTTCTCAAGAAATCCCACCATAATTTTTTATATTTTTCATAAGTGTGGGTAGTACTTGGAAACCGGAGACTAGCATCTTGATATGGCCATGCTTTCAAAGAACACATCCAATTAATACAATAGTATTGATGGTCTATTTGTAGCCTGGGGTGATGTGTAGAGACCTTTGTCGTGATTAAGTTAAGATCATGGTATAGGTGTGTTAACCAATTGCTTGCATCAACTACTTTTCTCAGGGAGTTGTTGTAAATCATCTCTAGTACAATACTGGATCCCGTAGGAATTATTTTGGGTTCTAGCACTAGTCTAATAAAACCATCAGATCTCTGTAAGTTAGCATCTAATACTTCAGTATGTATCAACTCCCACCTAGGTTCCATGTTTTCATATAATCCAACCAACTCATATTATCATTAATATTATAGATCTAATGTTTTCCTCCGGTCCAAGCAGATATTTCCATGTTTACTTTTGGGTTATGGGCCCACTGGATTCTGCTTCGACCTTCTACGCTCGCTTGCTGGGGGCTCGCTTGCTGCAGGCTCGCTTGTTAAAAATTAACAGCATACTTCTGTGTCAAATATTATGTTATTAAAAAGTCAGGAATGTTATTTGCTTTCCTAGAAATGTGCTCAATAGTATAGTTATAACAGGAAAACAATTCTTTCCATCTTGAAAACTTTCCTTTTGCTATTGCAGTTTTTATTGTGTTATTTAGAAAAAACGGAAGACATGCAGTATGGCTAACATTTTTACTTTGCTCTTATATTCAAGACAGTTGTTTTTCAAAGTGTTCACGTTCTCATATGTGCACCAATTCCTCTTGTAACAAAAGGATGATCTAACCTAAGAAAGGAACCTTATGATGACTTATTGTAAAAGAGTGTATGCTACCCCATGTGTTGCCCATTAATCATATACCTTCTTAGTCCCATGTCCCTATCATGTTGTAACATCTAAATCTCTTAAGTTTAGTGGAAAACTCTACAAATCCATTCTCCACCTCTAAAGGATGGTTTTGTCCTAATATATCCTATTAAATGATGAAATTTGCATGGTTTTCATTAAGTCACTCATCACTATAGTACTTGGCAATTGAAGGTTTATAATTATTTTCCCACCTAGTTCCCAAAATATCTCATATGTTGTTGAATAGATATTTGTTGTTGTCCCATAGTCAGGACACTTATTCTCCAAAATAATTTTCCTCACAAGTTCAATCGAGGAGTTCCACCACTCTTAAAAATATTTACCAACACATATTTGATTGCCAACAATTTTGTCTGACAAGACAAGTCTTAACTACTTAATACAAATGATTTACCACATATTTGACAATTTGATTACTTAAGTCTTACCAACACATATTTGATTACCTAGGTGTCGACGTTTCCTGTAATATACTTAGAAGAGTTACTTTCAGAAATGGCTGTGCCTCTTAGAGGCCAGTCAACTCTAGGAACCAAGTGAACCGATTATAGGGTTAGTACAAACCATAGAGAGAGAGAGATGACTGAGATATGGTACGATCAATCAAAGAAAGTCAATGACAGTCAAAAGGCTCAGTACACTCACAATAAAGATGAGCTGACAGCCAGCAGACTGAGGCCAAAGAGACTCACAGCCTCCAGTAAGGTACAAGGACCAACCAAAGGGTAGAAAGACCAACCAGTAAGGTACAAGTCAAAAAGAAAAGAGTGGGTATAAAGACTCATAACCATTGGGACTAAGGGAGTACAACCAATCATATCTCTCTCAAATGTACCAGTGTTCCATATAACCTAAAATTCCATCATCACAGTAAAAGGAAAAGTCCACACGGATGATGTGATCACATGGTCCTCTAGACTACTCCTAAGGTCAAGCGTTAGTGGCTCCATCAAAGGGTGTCCAGTCCCTTGAGAAGACCATCTAACTCAACCATCTCGAGGACCTAGGAGAAGAGGACATCACACATCATCATATAATTGGTAACTGACCGTGTAAGAAACCAAAAACCCTAAATCAACCGAGCGTGTAGAAGGAGAGCTAGGAAAAGACAAGGCTCGTAGGCCAAAAAAGCAAGCTCAAAAAATTGTACTTCGACCAGTGTCATAGTAAGCAAGCTGAAACAAAAGTGGCAAGACTGTCAACAAGCAGCACTACAAAGAAAAAGACCCTCTAAAAAGGTGAAATAGCAAGCAAACTTCCTAACTAAGAGCTGGAGACCTCGACAAACCGTATCCTTTGCAAGGTGATGGAATCCAAGTTGAAAAATATGAAATGAGAGACCGAAGTGGAAGGATATCCCTCTACCGAAAGGGATCTTGGGTAAAAGATCCCTAGAAGAAAAGTTACTAGCCTACCTCTTTCATGACACGTCGGAGAAGGTTAACTTACACTTCTGTCTTTGAGCCCCTGTATCACCTATATGATAGAGTACAAGGAAGAAAATGGATAGACATCCTTAGTAGCTAAGTGGAGTGCAGCATTCCACAAAGTCCATCCAAAATCAGTCCTCGCGGCTTACCCTCGAAAAAATGGGAGACCCCTCCACAAACTGGTCGATGACCGTGTCAATAAATACTATAGGATTTTAGTACCCTAGAGGACAACAACTATGTCTAAGATGAAAATGACAAGGGGGAATTATTTGGATGCCTATCCCCGGTGTCCTACCTAACTACCAAATTCCTTTTATCCTCAAGCGAGGTTAAAGTGTGTTGAGTTAGCAAGTTAAATTTTAATGGTTGTATTACTCAGTGGGGTGATGGAAGTGCAACTTGTGGTGTGACGACTGACTCAAACCATGCAAATGAATATGAATAAAATAAGCCTTTCCTTTCAATGAATGCTAGCTAAGGTAAGGAGAGAGTTCTTTCAAACTATAACTACTCTTTCAAATTAAATGAACCCAACAATAACTTTCTTCTACTTCTAATGAGTAAAATGCATAACATTGTTCAAACCTTAGAAAGCCTAAGCATGACATTGTGATATTGTGCATAGTCACCAAAAGATGAAAACCTCAAGAATTGCAGGGATTCAGTGTAGAGTCTATGTAGGTGTATCAATTGAGTTTTTTAGTCTACATGTTGAGTCAATAAGTGTCATCATGATAGAAGTTAGAGATTCAGCTTAAATAAATCTTAATAAGCTAAATTGTGTAAGGGCATTCTAGCACATCTCTATCAAATGAATAGAAGAGGCCTCCTGATTACCTAAGCAAATTTTCGGGCACTCGTCAACATCGAAACGACGCGCTGGCATCTCATAACATGACCGGAAGAAATAGGTCTGCCATTGATGGATATAAGGATGTGATGGAGCCGTCCTCTGGGCAGATTTGCAACAAAGAAGATCCAATGGAAACAAGTGACTAGGGAAAAGATAGTATTCCATTAAATAGAATCAAACATAGGAAATGTTGAAATTTCTAGAAAGAAATTGGGCAACAAGATATAAGTGAAATTATCATTCTTTTAAAAATTTAATTTTAATTTGTTTATTTTAATTATCATTCTATTTTAATTATATTTTCTATATTTGTTGGGGTCATATTCCATAGAATGGTCAGGCCTTAGGATAAACCTTCATCATTTGTTGTTGTGGAGTCACAACCTTTCCATCATCTCACAACCACATCTTTCATGATTTCCTTAGTACATTTTGTTTCCTAAAGTATACATATAAAAATATTATCCTTGAGGATTATGTTCTTAAGAATCCTATACTTGCTTTTAACATTAACCCATCAAATGTTCCTACATGATCTTCATAATTAAACTTTGGGGGGTGAAAGGAAGCATTTGTCCTTAAGTGAGATAATATTTTTTGAATCTAGCAAGTAGGCTTCCTCTTATTGAAATTTTTTTCTTTCTAGTTTTTCTTCCTCCTTTCTTCTTCTCTAATCTTGATTTATTTGTAGGTTTAAATGGAACAATGTTGTCACCCAATCTTGATGGTTTCCCTTGTCTTTGCAAAGAGGAGCATGTCTTTTTATTTCTTTTCACTAGCTCTTTTTTAAATTCTTGCAGGTCTTCTTTTGACATATTTGTGAGATGGGATTCACAATATATTTTTATCAGGGCCGGTATATCCACCTCCTACATCCATTTCTTCATTCTAGTCAAGATCCTCATCCTCGAAGTTGGTTTTTTCCCCTCTTTTAGAATCCATTTCTAGGTCTTCTGGGGGATTAAGTTCCTTGCTTTGGAGTTGAGATTCTTTTCCTTTCATAGTTGAGGTAGTGAGTTATTTTTTCTTTTGTAGTTGGGTGAGTTGAGGTTACAAGTAATTTTTCCTATGTTTGGAGTCTTCCTAGTATGCTTATATCTAGATCAACGCCTCTTTAACCGCCTCCCTTGTCCTCAACTCTTGACCATCATGCTTTGAAGCAAAGCATTGGAAGTTGTTATTTATCTTGGGAGCAGTAAAGATTTCCTTAACTACTTGTTACTTGATTTTATTTTTCTTGGGACTTTAAAAAAACCCTATTTTTTAGCCTTTTATTCATATATCTTGGCGTGAATGATAATATATAGTGGACAATCAATAAATGGTCATGTTCGTGGCATTATCTACACTTGAGGGTATGTGTTCATAACCCAAAGCTTGGTTCCATTCCAGGCCTTGAAAGTTGATACAAAAAGATTTAGGTAGGGCCCCAAATAGATTCATATAGACACATATCTTAACATATGTAATATACTTACCAATCCTTGTGATTTTGGATGTTCTCGACAAACTTACTAAACGTATTGCCTATTCTTGATAAGGCTTATTTGTCCCAAAATTATTGTGGAAGAGAGTACAAATGAACACATACATGCATTGACGTGAAGTCCTCATTTTCCAAGATGAATTTCTCTATCTAGAAGCATGGATGCAAGCTTGTAGAGTTAAAGAAATATGGCATTCTTCAAATATTCCCTCCTTTCATCAATAATTGTGAAAACAATGGTAGGAAAGCCCTTGGATCCCAATTTCAGGTTAAATTTCCCCTTTGGATTCCATCACGAGTTGATCCACCATATTAAGGCTTTCTTTGAGGTTTAGATCCCCATGAACTTTCCAATCATTGCATGATTTTTTCGTGTATTCTTTGTAGTTTCCTACTCTATCGAAGGTTACTTCATACCTCAAATTTTCTTCCAATTTTTGCAGTCATCCTCCCACATGGTTCTTTCCTTTCCTATCCTTATCCTCTCTTATGGTTGTATTCTATGATCTTCCCGTTGTACCTTCCTTTCCCTATGATCCTTCTTTTCTGGCACCCCCCATCTACTTTGACTGGCTAACCTCCCCTAATAACACATCCTTAAACGACGGGGTTTCCTTAATGCCCTTTAGCTAGAAGATCGTTGCACCTCCATTTTTATTAATGTAAATCCATTGATATAAACATAAGATAATTTAAGTTTATTAATATCCACAAAAGACTAAGGAATAGGTCAATGGAACTAGAGAGTAAAACTAGTGGCCACAAAACTGTGAGAGTCTCTATAACACCACTAGATGTTAAATGGCGTCCATGTAAGAAAGATAAAAAAAAGACACCAAAAGAAGGAAATGAGCATGAGATAAGCAAAGAAGAAGTGAAAAGGAACTCTAAGAGTTAGAGACCCAAGATAATAAAAAAAGGGAATAGTTCACTGTTTTCTAGCACTTTGAGGGCATAGTTCATTGTTTTCTAGCACTTTGAGGGCATAGTTCACTGTTTTCTAGCACTTTGAGGGCATAGACCCAAGATAATTCTCTTTTGTTTGTGTTATAATTGTTTTCTATCACTTTGAGGGCATAGTTCACTATTTCCTCAGTTACAACTAGGAATTTGTCTTACGTTATAGCAGTTCTCTCCCTACCTTCCCTTGGCAGACTCATTTTCCTAAATGAGAGCTATTCTTGTGACTTGTGATATTTTTTTTGATGTGATAAAGTTGAGTTAGGGATTTTTGAAATATGTTTTATTACAATTATTGTTTTTTCCCTTGAAGAATGTCTTGTTTGATCCATCTTTTCCATTGGATACACGATACATATTTTGATGTTTATTTCTAATATTTTTGCTATGGTAATTTATGTTAAATTTTCATTACATGGTAGTTAGATTTGCACTCAAAACCGTATTAGCTAGGAAACTAAGATAGGTTAAGCTCCTATAAAAACAATGAAACTTTAAGTGCTAGTTATACAGACACATAAATATTAAATCACAACAGCAGACTGTATAATAATCAGTGTCATCTTCTTTGCAACAAGTTGTTATGAAATTGAGCCAATTGTTAGCTTGATATGGGGGAACTGGTCGAGTATGGATGATTGGGATTTCAACGTGTGAAACATACCTGCGTTTTCAAGTATATCATCCTTGAGTGGTAGCAATATTGAAACCAATATATTATGTCAAGAAGGGATTGGGTTATGTGTTAACAAAATATCTTTCTTTTTTGGTATTTATAGTAGTTTTTTGGGTAATTTTGACATATTTTTCATCTAAAATTTGAAACTACAGTCCCACTCAATTTAAGTTACAATTTGATCAATTTGTAACTTTGAAACGTCAATCCCACTCAATGGAAGTTACCATTTGACTAATTCAGTATTTCAGAGTAAGGGTTTTTAGGCTCCGTAGATCCTTCCAAATCATGAAAAATGTAGATTGATCAATAGATCCAACATAAATAAAAATTGTAGCTATGAGATAAAAGGATGAAGTCGACATTTGATAGACAAACTACAAGGCAAAAAAAATAGCTAGGAGATGCATGGCATAAAGTTTCCTTTTGTGCTCATAAATTTGGCTATTCCACAGAACCACAACATATGGTACCATATGTTGGTCATTGTCAAAAGGTTTTCATGAGATAAACTACTAGTTTACAATACACCATGCACCGAAAGGTAAACAATACCCTCAAAAACCTTGGAAGACAATCTCATCATGTTTATAATGGATTTGTGGTGGATTGGACATGAATAGCACAACTGCATGGGGTTTGAATGTGGCAGCTTCTGGGTGGGACCATTGGGGTGATCCTATTGGTTCTGGAGTCATAGGAGCACAAACTGCAGGTCCTAGTTCTAAAGGTGGAGCTGACATTCAACCTATGCAGGTTGACGGGACAGTGAGTTTTGATGACATTGGTGGTCTTTCTGACTACATTGATGCGCTAAAAGAAATGGTCGTTTTCCCTCTTCTCTATCTTGATTTCTTTTCCAATTACCACATCACCCCTCCAAGGGGTGTTTTATTGTGTGGCCCTCCTGGAACAGGGAAAACATTGATTGCAAGGGCTTTGGCATGTAAGGTAGGACAGAAGGTTAACTTCTATATGCGAAAGGGGGCAGATGTACTCAGCAAGTAGGTTGGGGAAGCTGAACAACAATTGAAATTGCTCTTTGAAGAAGCTCAAAGGAACCAACCTTCAATTTTTTTTTTTTATGAAATAGACGGCGTTGCTCCAATACGGTTAAGCAAACAAGAACATATTCATAATTCTATTGTATCCACACTTCTAGCTCTTATGGATGGTTTAGATTCTTGAGGTCAAGTAGTTCTCATTGGAGCTACTAACAAGATTGATGCCATTGATGGGGCTCTCCATCGTCCTAGTTGTTTTGATCGTGAGTCGGTTTGTACAGAATGTGACTAAGAATACAATAACATTTCGGGTTAGAGAATCTACCCAAGAATACATCCAAATAAAACCAAACCCAATAATCAACCTCGGGATATTCCTTGTATTAGCAAGCCCTGAATGAAAAAATGCAGGTTTTTTGGAAAAAGGTTACCATTGTTCCTCGCAAGCACAACTCGAAATACGTTAGGCTCTTCACGAACACTCTGCTCCTGGTTCAAATATAGCTCAAATGCAGAGTTCAAATGGGCAGAACATACACCGCGACCAAAGCTCAAATGGGGAGGGAATGCCTTCCAACATTAAATGCCAAAGGACTATGCCAGCACGAGTGGGGCGAATTCAGCCATAGTTAACTGAAGCCTTGAGCATGAACCCAAGTATCCTATCCCTGTATAATATGCATGCTATCAAATACCCAATGCAAAAGAATTCCAAATGTGGCAAAAACCAATGACCCCAATCCTCTACGGTGCTGCCCGTTCTCCATAGCTTATACCTATCTTGGAATGAAGATCACCAAACTTCTGCAGTACTGTACATGAATCTAAGGTCTTATATGAGAGTAAATATGTTAAAGGAAGGAATCCATGAAGCAAGTGGTGGGATGGTTAAAACATTTATTTTAACAAAAATAATAATAATCAAATTTATTAATTAAATACAAATAAAAAATTAGTTAATTCATTAGATATTTAGTCATTATTGATTTCATTACACTATACATTAAATGTTTTAGTTGGAACTGCAATATATGTTTTTAGGTTGAAAGGCGAATTCCACAAGCTTATAAAGGTGTGGAAGGATTTCTTGACAATCTCAGACTCCATGCATGTAATCTCCTATTGATGAAGTGTGGGGAAGTGATTGTCCATGGGTATATTCTAATTATCTTGTGTTTCTTGACCATGGAAACAATAGGTAAATGGAATGAACGTGATGTCTATGAATCTAAACCACTCCCCTCCAAATTAATGCTTTTTGTAGCAATCCCAAATAATCCCACATATCATGTTACCTAGTCAACAATGAAAGGCACGTGTCTATATTGAATTAAGAAACATTGGGTATACTTCATTGAATGGCTAAATCACATGAGTTCCTCCTAGATAACAAGTTCTTCATTAAAACTTATCACCATAGCCTAAAGCACTTATTGACATAGGTTACTTTAACAAAACAAAGTAATAGAGGGAAATTGCATACTTTGGATGATAAATTGTATTGTTTTGTGAGTCGAATCGGACTAAACATTAAATATTTGCATTACAGTTATGTAATTTGGTTCAAGTGCAACCTTTTCTAACACAAAATCTACTAATTATTGTGAAAAAATCATAGGACATTACAACAATAACACACTTTGAACTAAAATTCATTTAAAATCTATGAGTTTCCAATTCTTTACAAAAAGTTTAGTTTTCCATATTTTCCATACCATTTTTTAATTATTATTTTTAGAAAATATTTCCTCTGAAAATATTTTACAAACAACATATACATGAAAATATTGGAAAATAAAAATATAGTAAAATATTGACAAAAACTAAATTACAATATGTAGGTTAATATGCTTAAAATTGATAACTTAGATTTAGATAAGAATTTATATGATGGTGATGATGATGATGATGGATCCGACTTATGACTTCAAAAGAATCCAACGACGACAACGTCCATGATGATGAGGAGGAGGAGGAAGAGGAGGAGGAGGAGGAGGAGGAGGAGGATGATGACTATGATGATGATGATGAAAATGATGATGATTTTGATGATGGTGGTGGTGATGGAGACGACAACGTCAATGATGATGACGATCATGATGATGATGAATCCGACGACCTCGCCATACCACCGATGGCAAGAGGCGTCGAATATCAAACTTATGACTTCAAAAGAATCCGATGAGCTCGCTAAACCACCGACGCCAAACGCCGTTGGTCTTTCTAGGTGATGATGATGATGATGATGATGATGATGATGATGATGATGATGATGATGATGACGATGATGATGATTATGGTGGTGGTGATGATGATGACAACGTCCATGATGATGATGATGATGATGATGATGATGATGATGAAGATGACGATGATGATGATTATGGTTGTGGTGATGACGATGACAACGTCCATGATGATGATGATGAGGATGAGATTGAGGATGAGGATGAGGATGAGTATGAGGATAAGGATGATGATGATGATGAAGATGATGATGATGATGATTATGGTGGTGGTGATGACGATGACAATGTCCATGATGATGAGGATGAGGATGAGGATGAGGATGAGGATGAGGATGAGTATGATGATGATGATGATGATGATGATGATGAAGATGAAGATGACGATGCTGATGATTATGGTGGTGGTGGTGATGATGATGATGATGAAGATGAAGATGACGATGCTGATGATTATGGTGGTGGTGGTGATGATGATGATGATGATGAAGATGATGATCATGCTGTTGATGATGGTGGCGGTGATGACGACGACAACGTCAATGATGATGATGATGATGATGATGATGATGATGACGATGATGATGATGATGATGATGATGACGACGATGATGATGATGATGATGATGATGATGATGATGAATCCGACAATCTCTCCATACCACCGACGGCAAGAGGCGTTGGATATCAGACTTATGACTTCAAAAGAATTCAACGAGCTCGCTAAACCACCAACGCCAAACGTCGTTGGTATTTCTGGGTGATGATGATGATGATGATGATGATGATGATGATGATGATGATGACGATGATGATGATTATGGTGGTGGTCATGATGATGACAACATCCATGATGATGATGATGATGATGATGATGATGATGATGAAGATGACGATGATGATTATGGTGGTGGTGATGACGATGACAACGTCCATGATGATGATGATGATGATGATGATGATGATGATAATTATGATGATGATGATGATGATGATGAAGATGATGATGAATATGATGATGAAGATGACGATGATGATGATGATGATGATGACGATGATGATGCTTGAGCCTGGAAACACTCCCACACCATCTATGCATGCATCTAGTCTAACCATGCCAAATTTCAGTCCAAGCCAACACATATTTAAAAAAATTCAACGTTGGCCCCATGTAGCACATTAATTAATCTATAGGTATGGTTTTTGATGCTCCAATGGTTAGTGTCAGTCATGTTTGACTCTGGAAACCCTCCCACACCGTCAATTCATCTGTCTAGTAGAACCATGCCAAATTTTAGTACAAGCCAGCACATATTTAAAAAAATTCAACGTTGGCCCCATGTAGCACATTAATTAATCTATAGTTCTGGTTTCTAATGCTCCAATGGTTGGTGCCAATCATGTTTGAGTCTGGAAACCCTCCTACACCGTCAATGCATGCGTCTAGTCTAACCATGCCAAATTTCAGTCCAAGCCAGCATAAATTTAAATAATTTCAACGTTGGACCCGTGTAGTACATGATCAAGCACGCCATTTGGTTTAGCATGATAATTGTGCATTTTTTTACTAAGCTTCTCTTTGTTTCGAGAATAATTTAATATTCTCTACTAAACAGGGCCAACCACGTGACAGTGGAAGCTTTTATGGCCCCTCCCCCCCCTCACATCACTCTCAATTCCCCATAACCCAACAAAAATATCTATGTACAAAAAAATTAAATGTGTTTTTTGTCATACTCTATAACAAGCAATGTTTCTAATTATAACATACAGGAAAATGGAAACTCACTAAGAAACAATTAATTTATTATACGTACCTGCAAAAAAAATCAATATTTCTATCGCAATATTAAATCAAAATATATAGAGTAGATATATTACTGCATACCTCGTACACTTCAATGGACTTCATCATATTCTCCATCCGAGTCATCATTTGTATCATCCGATGATCCAGATTCAACATTGTAAGGATTGGCCATATCATCCTCGTCGTCGATGTCAGTTACGATCATCATGTCATCATCGATATCATCTTCATGGACATTGTCTGATACATCATCTGATTCAACGAATTCTTAGACATCTTCTTCTGGAACATGATCATCTAACTCATGTTGATCATGATCATCTTCAACGACGTCTTCTTCTTCGATAACGTCTTCATTACCTTCATCTATGTTATACTTTACCGGCCTTCCCCTTGGATCGTGTCTCACAGCAAATGACCAACCCACTCTACCTAGAACCTCAAAGTAAAATACCTATTCACATTGGGTTGGAAGAACATAGGGCTCTGTTCCTGGCTCAAACAACCTTGTATTTACCATGTTAAATCCATTATCATATTCAATAATTGTTTTATTGGGATCACGTTGATTCAATCGACACCTGTACCATTTGAAAACGAACAAAAATACCTTGAAGGAGTTAAAGTCACACTGAAGAATGTCTTCCAGATACCCATAGTATCGATTTTTAGAGAGTTCTGGATGTCTATCACTTCTAGAAGAAACAATGGTCACCTCAAAGACTACAGATATCCCACAATCTGATGTTTTCTTCGTTTCATCCAACTTTTTGATGTGATATCTACATCCATTGCAACACATAACCTTATGGTGTTTTACCTATAGCAAGCCATACAGGAAAATATTACATAATGATCCAATATTTATGATTAAATAGTGCATGTTTATAATTCCATACAGGGAAAAAATCAGCGTGTACAACGACAATATTTTTTACAAAAAAATAAATAGTGTGGTTGATTAATATGCTTACCTACTTATCTTTTAAACCACATGCTAAATCGATTTCCCTTTGTGTTAGATTGGTATCTCCATTGCGATGTGCAGCTTAACCAATGAAGCAACACCTTCCCATGATATTCTATGACCAGATTGTTCACATCGTTCAATCCATACCTTCATCCAGTCAAAATTGTTTGTGATGTATAAATGAATTGCATCTCACTCTCGACTAACTGTTTGATGACAATAAAATTAAAATTCAATACAAATGTATAGTTACTTAACAAAGTATATTACACTCTAAATTGATGCAATATATTGAATATAAAAATAGAATATGTATGATATATATACATAAAAATCAACAGTAAAATGTGTTATATTACCTTTCACCTTCCTCGATCTACCTTTCCCCTTCAGGTACTCCCCTTCGAAATCTTTATTGGAGTTTGGATCACAAATGCAACGTAAATTGAGATTTGACGCTAATATAGGAAGATATTCACTAATATACAACATGTTTTGGTATACCATATATCCCTCCATCATATAACCCTCAACATATGCTCGTTGTCTGACCAAACCCTTCATAAATTTCAAGTGCCTCTCAACCACCCACATGGACCTTAAGTGTGCAGGTCCACACAATTCAATCTCCTCAACTTGGTGTATGGGGTAGTGTTCATGTGCATTGAAAAATGCCGAAGGTAGATGCTTCTGCATTTTACACATGAGATGAGGAATTTCTCTCCTCTAATACTTTATATCTTCTTTATGGAATTCTTTAGATGACAACCATCTACAAGTGACATGACAACCCAATCAAGAGATTAAAGGAAAAAAACATTATATTACATAACATGAATTAGAGAACAAAAATCAAATATAAGTTCTATGATTAATTAAACAAACACTAAGCGCATGGAAAAAATCACCACTTAGCTCATGTATTTCCCGAGATTATATATTATTTGTTTGACATTGTTGTTGAAGTTGTCTGGGAGAGAGAGAAGTAGAACATACTATAACAATATACAAATCGTTTCATTTTTTCAACAAAGAGTAGACAAACAAAAATACCAACCATATTCACTGGAATAGAAAAAAAAAAAATTAAATGCATACCATAATAATTACCTTCATGAAGACATGCCAATCGTGCGTTTTCACCCTCACGAAATCACCTTTCTTTGTTATGATATTCTTCATGTTCGCACAAAATCCGGTGGGAAATTTAATTTTTCGCATGATTTCTTTTACAGCATTACTTTGTTGGTCCATTAACATCAATGGAAGTGAGTTTATATTAATTTTCTCTCCGTTTCTATGAAATTGAATGGCGTCTTTCATTGCATGGTTGCTATTGTGAATATCTTTGCAAATTTTGACAATTTTTTCTTTCTCACTCCTTCCATCCAATATTCGCCATAATGTTTCAGTCACATTCTTTCCGATATGCATTGTATCAAATAGATGAGCAATTTGTAGGTGCTCATAGTAGGGAAACCTACTAAATTGTCTAGGATAACTTTTCATTCCTCGTGGAAGCCCATTAATGCCTTCATGATCACATGAATGACAATCATGAATAGTAGTTTATAAAGAAATTACATAAATCAATGTCAATTATAGTAAACAACACATAATAAAAAAATACAATATAAGATTTCATATACGATGATTCATACATACCTTGACGATTTCTATTATAGTGCAACTTCCATATGTGAGGTGTCATTCTCTACGGTTTTAATGTAGTCTCTTGCTTGCCATTGAACAGATGTTTTTCGGTAGTTCGATACTTGTGATTCTTAGAGAGGAAGTGCCTATACTCATCGAACACCTCCTTTCCTAAGCTTTTTGAATGACGAGATTTGATCTTAGGACCACAAACTGGACATGCAAATTTCCCCTTTGTCTGAAGACCTACATAAAGAGATGGAATATCTATGTCAATTATAATTATATACAAAATGACTGGATTATTTAGAAAAACATGCATGCGTAGTATATTAACTAGTTCATAAAATTAAATGCAAATAAAGTGGAACTTATAATTACATACCGCAAAAATGGGTTAACCCTGGGCATCATGTATTATCCATACAAGCATTGCATGGAATTGAAATTTCCTTTGTTGTATTGGTCTAGATACGTCATACATAGTGATGCCATTCCATAACTTTAGTAGCTAGTCAATAAGAGGTTCGATATATACATTCATATCTTTGACTTGGTACTTACCTAATTGATTTAAACATATAAAAAATATAATTATGAGAAGTACCATTTAGATATATAAACCATATTGCACAATAGAAAAACCTTAAATACATATATGACATTATGCGACAAAATACGACAAATGAGATACCACTACATTAAAAAAAAACTGTAGACACAATATACCTGGAACAATCATCGATAACATTATGTGCTCCCTCTTTATTGTCAGCCATGGAGGAATGTTATTGTTGATAACAAAAATAGGCCACACCAAGTAAACAGATCTCATCTCTGCAAATGGATTGACACCATCTGCTGCCAAAGAAATCCTAAGATTACGAGGTTCTTCTTTAAAGTGAGGCCATTTTTCCTCCATATCTCTAAATGAAAACCCATCTGCAAGCATCTGAATAATGTCGTCTTGACTTATGTTCCATGCATGGTAATCCATAAACTGCGCTATGTTTTTGCACCTGAACAGTCGTTGCAAACGTGTAATAATGGGAATATAATGTAGAACCTTGCGAGGCACCTTTTTTGTTACTTGATCTGTTCGATATCTACTGATATGACATTCAGGAGATTCTGTTGCAAATTCATGTTGATTATAATATAGAACATGGTCATCGGGGCATGCATGAATTGCTTCATACTGCATTCCAATTTCTTTCATGATGGCAGATAAATATCGATATGTGCGAGGTAAAATATTTGACGGTGGTAACAAATATTCACCTATCATGCTACAGCAAATTAAAATAAAAATATAGTTAATATAATATAGAAATAATATTAATGAAACACATTTCATCCGTATTAATTTGACTTATGAATTAACAATAAAATTATTAGACAATCATATATATTATGCGATGGAATATATTACATACCTTAACATTCGTGTGACTGATATGTTTGAAAGACCATTCATAACCTTCAAGTTCATTATCAACAATATAGCAGAGAGAAGATTTGTATTGGAGCCCTCATAAAGGGGTTCGTATGCCTTCTCAAGAAGAGGTATATCATGAATATCATCAAAATGATCATCATTTTCATGATGATGATGATGATGATCATCCATTCTAACATTAAATGAATCATGGATCAAAGTATTTGTAACATCATCTTCAACTATGTTATCAGTATGATCATCTTCTTCAATATGATCATTAACTTGTTCTCCATTAATATTCATAGCTCCATGTTCCTCTGGTACTTGTTCTGGAAGCACTTCCTCTGGACGATATGCCATAGGAGGTCTTTCCTTTATAATTACATAAAACCATCAATAGATAAAATTTAACACAAGAAATTCAAATGCAAAATGTAAAAATTTCAAACGCAAAATGTAAACATTTTTGTGATGCATTTAAAATGTAACAAATTTTGTATGGTTAATAGAGAATATTATATAATCAACAATGAAATCACTGTAATGTTGATGTTTTATTTTTTCATTTAGAGAGGCAATGTGCTCTGATTTTTCTTGGTAAACAAAACATGCAATCAATCAAATAGATCAATCAACTACTCTTTATTATTACCTTTGAGTGTAATACAAACAAGAAGAGAAAAATACAAGAAAAACTAAAAATAACAGGTTAAAAATTACTATTTTCATGAGTGGTCTCTACAGTTAGATAAAAAGGGGAAACAAGAAGGGTATAGTCGCTACTTTAAAGATGAAAAGAACAACGGCCAATTGTACTGTTGTTCAAATAGGTGAATCCAAACTATCCAAGAGACATAAAAATTGACCCAATTACTGAGCAAAGCTACTGAAATATAACTCAAAATTTCCCATACTGTCCACTAAGGTAAGATAAATGATGCTATGGTTTCTATAGAGAAAATAGAAGAGAAACAACGTGCCAATATAGTCGTTATTTCTATTATCATGGTAAGTGTCACAAATCTAGAGAGCTAAGTGCTTTCCTCGGTGAGTGGGTTAGTCTCACTAACGAACAAATAAATGAGTTATTCTACTATACCCTAGATTCAACATGCACAAAAGAAAAAATTATTATAATAAATATTAAATATTAAAATAATATTTATTGTCCATGTTAGTCCCCATCTATTGAAACCATGATCAATAGATAAAAGTTAATATAAGAAATATTAAAATAATACATACATTTACAAAAGTAATCAAAATAAAAACATATATAATGCAAAACTTACAAATGGATGATATTCATGTTCCCCCTCAGCATGTCCATGTTCCCTACAATGTTTTCTGGCTGTTGTGATCAAAATTCTTCTCCTCTTAAAGCCCCTGTAGTGACTACATGGACAATAGCATTTCCCATCACCCCTTCTTTCAACTCCTTCCCACAATCTAGCAAGCAATTGCCGATTTTGTTCATCTGGATCAGGAATATTGCTAGTTGACATTTTCTCGTAAAGATCTTGAATGAAGATTATCGATCTTAGAAACTCAAGCTCCACACTTCGCTCTCTTTAATCACAAAAACAATAGAAATAATGAAAAACAGTGTGCCCAATAAAAAAAATTCCACAAACTGTCGCTTGTATAGCAAACATGTCGAAATGTTTCGAAATTTATAGGTTTTAAAATATAACATTCCGTCGGATATCCGACGACTTGAACTTAGTTACCGTTGGAGAGTAGCTGTCGGCTATCTGACATGCTAGGGTATCACATGACGTCGGATATCCAATGCCCAGGAACATAATATATTGTCGGATATCCGATGACATTGGTCACTATTCCAGGGACCTCGTCGGATATCTAAGGGCGGTCAGATATCTGACAGCCCCTTCGCTCAATTTTTAAAAAAATCATCAAATTTCGTAATTTTGAAGGTGAAATCCGACGACACAGACATTTTCGTCGAATGTCGTCAGATTTTGGGTTCAAATCTTGTAGTGACTTTTTCCTTTTTTGTGCTCTAGATTCAAACATGAAAAAGATTCTGAGCGCTTTTGATACCATAGTCGTGCTCGTTAAAAACCAAGTAAAAGGTGTCGAGTACAGTTTTAGCATGTCCATGTCCCACTCACCTGTGTTTTTCACCTTTTATTTAGTTGTAACCAAAGGAAATATTCCATGGGTGCAAGGCTATGTAGTATACATAATTATTTGACTTTTATTTTCCTTTCTTTTCCCTTTGTTTTGGTGGTGGGATCAATTGGTATTCTGGTTAGAACTTTTAGATAGTTTGAATCCTGTATTTATATATGCAACTGGAAATTGTTATGCAGGAGAACATGGCTTCGAAGTTGGTTCAACTGCAGAACAAGGTCGTTGTGGCTCCACAGTTTGTAACAAAGCATGGCTGTGCCTACTACAAACAACTATTGGAGTAGAACAAGAAATATATCCAGGAGTCGGCTACCGTGGAGACATGCAACGAGCTCTCAAAATGCTTGTTCTACACACGATTAGCAAGGTTGATCTACTTTCATTTTGTTTTCCGAGCATTTAAATCTGCTTGAGTATATTAGAGAAGACTTTGGTTTGTGAGTTGGATGGAGTTAGAATGTTATAATGCATTGAAATGTTAAAACATGATTTCTCTTTATGATTGAGGATTTGAGTTGCAAGTCACTCTACAATTTTTTTGTCACTATCCTTTAATCCTTCACTTTCACTATTTTGGGATTCTTGGCAAAATGATGTCAGGGTTGTGAAAAGGGGGCTAGTGTGCTAGCGTTACCATTATATTCTTATAAGTTAAGGTAAACTACTTATATACATTTTGTTGAATCACTTTTAAGAAAATGCAATACAACAAATGGAAATTCTAATATTATTTACACCAACTATGTTGTAACAATTTCTGCAAAGTGGTCTATGGATTCTAAAGTTACAAATCAGATGCTTTATGCTTTAAGTATGTTGAAATTAGTCAGAGATGTAACTAGCATTTTAGAAATGGTTCAGCCTTCGTCTAATCGTCGTTCAAGCCTTAATCTACAATGCTTCAGGATTGTTTTCCATTTGTCTCTTTATGTTTTAACATGGTCTTGATTCTTCATTTAAATATTTATCAAGCGTTGATACTGTTTGGTGAAGATATTCTGTTTATAATAATAATTGTGTCATAATAGCATTGTGTAAAGTCCCCAGACATGTGATATAAATACATTTCCTATTATATAATTTAATAGTTTTCAAGTTAAAAACTTAAATGTGACGAAGAGAGAACTTTAAAAACAAAATTAAAGCAGGTTGGACTCCGTGGAGTTTGAAATCTGATCACTGCTTTTGGTATCTTAGTTATCCATGTAGAGTGGACAATAAAGGTTTCATGTTTCGAGGCCTATACCCATTATTGAGAACTTGGCATTTGGATCAGTGGCTAGAGTGAGTTGTATATGTATCAAATCCAAATGTCGCAGTAAATTTACATATCTGGACTGGAGTTAATTTCGAGAGTGGGCATACACCAGGCCTATCATACTCTCAGGGTCAACCTTTTTTACTCATGAGTCTTATCAATCAACTGACCATGACTTCGTTACTTGTGATCCTTGGTGCTAATTTATTTCGAGTTGCCTGGTCACTTCCCACTGGCTGTCTTGTCAATTCATGTTCGGGTCTGAGTACAACAACTTTGAAGCAATTTCTTTTATTTCTATTTCTATCATTTTATCGAGTGGTCATTTTTGTTAGCGGAGAATATTGGAATCCCAATGTTGTGTCCATTTTATATTTATCTTACATTTATCCTACAGGCCATCAAGAAAGTCAGGTTACCTGGATGCAAACCATATGTAATGCAAGAAAGTCAGGTTACCTGGATGCAAACCATATGTAATGCAGGGTAATTTTTAGGGGCGAAATTTAGTCAATTGGCTATTTTTTGGGTTTTTTTTCAAAAAATAAATTGGCTATTTGGTTATTTTTAGTCTCTAATATTGCCTATATTTACATAAAATGTGTTTTTTTTTATCATAATATTCTCCAAAATTTACAAGTTTAAGTAGTAAATTGTTGGTTTCATATTTAATATTCACTTACCTAGCTCTATATAGGTTTTTTCCAATCCAAAATAATTGCCTAGAATACTCTACTTACCTATAATATTAGAATCCTTAAAAAATACCCTGATGTGATGCTTCTATAGTTACCACAAAGCACTAGACTTTTATGATGCCATACTTTAGTCATTAAATATGTTAGAGTTTTGATATGTTTTTTTCATTCTTTATTGCTAGGTTTAGAGTTGATCCCCAATGGAAGCAACTAGAAAACCTTAATTCTATAATAAAGAGAACGAAAAACAGTGTAAGAGCACCAAGAGAGGTGCAACAACAGAGATAGAAATAATCTGAGATATGTGTGCTAGAGAGAGAAATAACCCAATCACAAAAAAAGTGCAACAATTTATGGTGTCTGCGGGCTAATTTTACAGAGATTAAAAGAATGATCACAAGATGTATGAAATTAGAAACGAGAGTTGTGTATACATACACAACTCAATATTAGGGTGTTTTCCACATTAGGGGTTATGGTTCCACATTGACTAGGCCTCCTTTGAACAAACCGAAAATATAATAAATGTTACAATATAGGGACCTATGTGACCAAAAGTGAAGCTTACTCAATTCTCAACATCTGAACATTCCTCCTTGCCATGAACAAAGATTCACAAAGAATAATGATGAATACAAATGAGAGCGGGTGTATAAATACCCAACTCAATGCAAGTTCCCGTTAGCAGCAAAAATAAGAGTGGGTGTATGGATACCAAAATCAATAGAAGGTCAGGGTTAGTCGAAAATATGAGTGGGTGTATAAATACCCAACTCAGTGCAAAGTAGACCATATGCCAAAAATGAATATTACATCTCCGTAATCAACATCCCCCTCTTAATATGAACAGGAGACCCTAGAGAGAGACATTACATCACAAGATTTGCATTCCCCTTAATGTTGAAAAAGATCCAAATAGGGAAGTTATTGCATATAATCCTTCCCTCAATGCCATATCTACCACACCAATATGATTCCAGAATCTTGTGAAGGTAGCCCATGGGAGAGGTTTAAAGAAGATGTCGACAAGTTGGTGTGTCGAGGGTACAAAATATAGCACAGGTTGTCCTTGCGAATGAAGCTTCCAAATGTAGTGGAACAAGCAAACATAGTCTTATGTAGGATGGGATATGGACGATTTATTGACATCATGTCTACCTAGTTAGTGTAGGAGTAATATCATAGCATGGATGCAAAAGATCCACTGAATCTAGTTGGTCTCCTAAAGGTACAAATATCGGTGAAAGACATCCCTGAGAATGGCGCTACTGAATGCAATACTTCCCGAATATGCCAACACCATAAAGATAAATATATACTGAAACATATTGAGAATCATCTATAGACAAATCATATGTAAGAAGCATTGGAAGAGATCTTGGATAGAAACTTCATCAAAGATAGTATCTCTTCATTCAGTCACCTTGTGAGTGAAAGAATCATATAGACAATATGCTAGAATATGGTCCTGTTCACTTGTAAAATTTCTGAGATGTGAATAATATCTTCAACATCAGAGGAAGGGTTTTCTCTGGGTACATACACAAATCCTTACTCCAAAGAAGGGAAGCTATTTGATTTGCCCAATATCATGATTAATCCCATTTAATTGGGAAATAGTATACTATTTGTCTATAGGTTCAACAACAACAAAGAAGAAGTCTTTGTAAAGTTTTCAACATCTACTCCTTTATAAACCTAAGGGAAAGAGAAGTACTAGCTTCTTTAAAAAATTATGCAGTGTGTTGGATTTCGAGAAGGGTTTAGACCCTAGGAAACCAAAGAAAAAGGGGGTGTTGATCTTGAAAGAGTGTTTAAACCTTATGAGAATCCATAGGAAACCATAGAAAATGATATGATCCAAAAACCCTAGTTCTACAGTCATAAAAAATCAATGATGCTAGCAACCAAATAGCTTAGGATCAGTTGTTGAATTTCTGCAGTAAAAGATGATGTGAAACTTTGCTTCCATGGTCATAAAATCAATGATGCCACAGTCAAATAGCCTCAGATCAACTATTTAAAATATTCAATTAAAGATGATTTGAAACCCTAGTTCCATAGTCCCCAAATCAATGTTGGACTATTTATATTGTTAGGATATTCCTATACGCCATCCTAGTCCCACCAGTGTTTTGATCATTTACATTTTCAGTCATGCATGCACTTTTAGGGTTTGCATGCATTCTAGGGTTCGCATGCATTTTGCATGCATCCCAGTCATCAGTCCAACACCTAGCCCTCAGTTAGCCAGCCCCCAGGAGCTTCTCACTATTCAGTTTTATCCCTCCAGTTGCTTAATGCGCCCTTCTTCCTTGATTTTAGGAAGCAACTCGCCCATCTTCACCTACCAGTCCAGTTGTCTTCAGTTTATACTCAGTTACACTTAGTTACACCCAGTTACACTCATTTACACTTAGTTACAGTCAGTTACAGTCAGTTACACTTAGTTACACTCAGTTACACCTACTAGACTTAGTTTGACTGATGGTTGACAGTTACTTGAGCATTGATGACTCCATTAATGATGTTGAAGACTTCCAGTTGTGCTCCGTTGATACTAGTTGTGCTCCGATGACACTCCAGTGATCCTTTGATCACTCCATGAAGGCTAATTCGAATTGCCACCTTAGGCATTCGAATTCCTCATGCATTGTACTATTTATTTGTCCATATTGTGATTAATTAACTAGTGTGTGTGAAGTATTATTGCTTCTATCCGAGTTCTACTGTACCATATTATTTTGTTGCTCATTATATTGTATTGACCACTCTTCTTCTATTTTCCTGCTTAATCATAATTACTCTTGTGAGGTATACATCATCTCTTAGATCTGTTGTGAGGATTTTCACATGGTATCAAAGCATGTTGAGAGTATTGTTTATCTCCATTCTTGAGAGGTTTTTGCAGGTTATTACCAAGATTTCGAGTGCAGCAGTTTCTGCATTTTTGCAGCAGTAGCAGTTGTAGTTATTCTATATTGTTTTTGCAGGTCCTCTACAGCTTCTATGTATTCATCAGGAATTACTCCTCTTTCTCCATTCAACTATGATGAATGGAAACCACCAATGATAGCACATTTGAAGAGACATGGTCTCTTTGATTATTGTTTTGAAAGAGAGTTCGAATCCTTTGAAGAAGAGAATGACTAGTTAAATGAAGGAGAAATAGCTTGTGCAACCATGATGTATGTTATGTCTCGGTGCATGTTATATCACCTCCCTAATTTTTCATCTCCAAAAGATCTACGGGCCTACCTGGATCAAAGATTTGGCAGACAGAATGAAGGGATTGGTCCAAACCCTTTCGAGAGCAAGCAAAGTGATGCATTCTCTCCCCTTGATGGTCTCTCAAATCATGAACTAGTATCATCTCATATTGAAGTTGTTGACAAAGAACTTGCAGATTCTCCACTCATGCTCCAACTTTCTTCTCTTTTTGTGCCAGCTCACACTTTAGATATTGCAGAAGGTTCTAAATCCTCTCTTGCACCAGAGTCTGTTGGTTTGCATCATGATCACATGATTATTTCGGAGGTAAAATCAGCTATTGGAGGTAATGCATTCGCTCCTCTCAAGCAATCATCTCTTATTTACTACTATATGATCATTAGCACATGCTTTCAGAAGGTTATTGAAGAATATGGCCATTGCCACTCGCTTGAGATAATTTCTCATGCATCCATTGGTTTTGATCTCACCTCTTATGGTTCAAAGGAGATCTCAAGAAACCATTGCCAATCGCTTGGGATAATTTCTCATGCATATGATAGTTTTGATCTCACCCCTGCTGGTTCAAAGGAGATCTCAAGAAAGTATTCTTCAAGTCTTAAATCTGATTTGGATTTCAAGCAATTATTATTTGATGGTTCTTTTTGGCATAATCTTACCCATGATGGTTCGAAGGAGAAGACAAAAGACTATCTGCATATTCATGATTTTGATCCTACCTCAGCGGATTCGAATCATAGGTTAAGGGATCATCCTCATACTTTTGGATTTGTTCTCATCACATTCGATTTGAAGAGCAAGTACAAGCACATGTTTTTTGAGCATGATCCACTTTTTCCCAAGAAGAAGATACCTCCAGACATATGACCAAGCATCACACATGCTTGAGTTGGAGCATTTATTTTTTGTGTGTGCCTTACAGTCTGTTTTTTGAGGAGGCAGTATGTTTCCCATGAAATTTTCCCACTTCCTTGGTTTATTGACTGTTATTATTCATTGTATTGGGTGACCTTTGGTCTTAGTTACCAGGGCCCAAGATGGATTAAGGGGGGGTGTTAGGATATTCCTATACTCCATCCTAGTCCCACCAGTATTTTGATCATTTATATTTTCAATCATGCATGCACTTTTAGGGTTTGCATGCATTCTAGGGTTCGCATGCATTTTGCATGCATCCCAGTCATCATTCCAGCACCTATCCCTCAGTTAGCCAGCCCCCAGGAGCTTCTCACTATTCAGTTTTATCCCTCCAGTTGCTTAATGCGCCCTTCTTCCTTGATTTTAGGAAGCAACTCACCCATCTTCACCTACCATTCCATTGGTATTCAGTTTATACTCAGTTACACTCAGTTGCACTTAGTTACAGTCAGTTACACTCAATTACACTTAGTTACACTCAGTTACACCTACCAGACTTAGTTTGACTGATGGTTGACAGTTACTTGAGCATTGATGACTCCATTGATGATGATGAAGACTTCCAGTTGTGCTCTGATGATACTAATTGTGCTCCGATGACACTCCAGTGATCCTTTGATCACTCCATGAAGGCTAATTCGAATTGCCACCTTAGGCATTCGAATTCCTCATGCATTGTACTATTTATTTGTCCATATTGTGATTAATTAACGAGTGTGTGTGAAGTATTATTGCTTCTATCCGAGTTCTACTGTACCATATTATTTTGTTGCTCATTATACTGTATTGACCACTCTTCTTCTATTTTCCTGCTTAATCATAATTACTCTTGTGAGGTATACATCATCTCTTAGATCTGCTGTGAGTATTTTCACATATATACTCTGAGCGGAATTGACATTCCATATGTGAATGGAGCCTATGACCCCATGAGATGTAGCTAAATTCATTTCATTGTGAATGAACCTTATCTCATTCAAGATTACACTGAAATACCTTTTTGTCTAACCATACACTTATGGAAGGAGGAAGAGAGCCACACATAATACATTGGTAATACAATGGGTGAAATTAAATGTCAAAGATGAAAGAGGAGCAAAGTATGTTATTTGAGTATATTTTAGTCATCCCATCTCTCATCAAATTAAAATAGAATATTGTTTCAAAATTGTATGTAATGCTTATCTAACTTGCAATATATTTTTCATTTATGCAGGCCTTGGGTATCAAGGGTAGTATGTTTGCCAATGAGTGTTATGCAGAGAAGGCATTGATGAAGGAAACATAAGTCTTATAACGCACTTTGAACTCTAGAGAAGATATGAAGAGAAGAGCTAACGGCTTAGACAATACTGTAGTCTTTTTCTTGTGTGATGCATTGGGGCTCGGGAAAGATCATGTAGTGATTAGCTTGATGAGTCTTGAGGATCATGTAGTGATTGCTTGCTTGGAAAAAGACTTGCTTATTGTATTCTTGATGATCCATGGAGGTCTTGGTGCTTGTGTTGATGCAAGAGTTGACAACACCGAGTTTGAGAACTCAAACCCTAGGATGGACATGTAGCCTTGGAGGGTAGCACTACAGTTGTCTTGTGTTAGGTTTTGTAAACCCTAAAGGAAAATGAGTATTTGTGTGGAGACCTTGATCATGGTGAGATGTTTTGCTTGAGGACTTGGAAATTGATGCGATGTCATGCTTGATGGAGCTTGCTGAAATGCCTTGCTTGGGAAATTCATTTTCATGTGATGTGATGATGTACTTGGAGGTACACTTGTGTGATGTAGGTGTTGGAGTGGGAAGCTTTAGTTGGGAATGATTCTGAGCTAGGAGGAGTTGGTGGCTAAGGTTTTCTTATGTTTTTTTAGGTGGGATTGGGAGAGATTGACTTGTACCAGCTTGAGAGAAGTTGTTGGTATGCACATGTAGTTCATCTTCTATATAAATATATAATGTTCCACCTGTCCAAATTTTGTGTCCTTGCAGATTTGAATTTCAACTTATATTATCTTCTTGATTGGGTATATTTTAGTGTTGGTTGTACATTGTTGATTTGACATAACATAGAGTTTAATTGGTTAAGTGTTTTAACACACATCTAGAAGATAAAGGAGTAGTGTTACTGCTGTTATAATATGGAGTAATAAGACATTTCAGGGTTGTTATATTCTTGGAAATTTTTTTTTAAGGGCTATAGCTTTGTGGTATCGAGGTACAATTGAATGGCATTTATTTTCTTTGGTTTCCTTGTAATCTTGGGTTTGAAGAGAAGTAAAATATTTTTGTTGTAAATTCATATTTCAGATTCAATAGTAAGGTTGAAAGTTCATAGGAATAGGTTCAAGAAACCTCAAGTTTTAGATGAAATTTCTGAATGTGCAATAAAAGTCATTTTTTTGGGAATTTCAACAAAGACAAGAGTCTACCCTATGATTTATATATCTATTGTATTATGCCACATCAACATTGTTTCCAAGGAGGTTACCCATCCTAGTATTATTCCAAGGTGTGTGCTTGCTTGAGGGTAGATATTTTTCATGTAGAATCTTGAACTAACTCCCCAAAATAAAAGGTGTCAAATTTGGATAAAAATTTGTTCCTATAATAGGTACAACAAGGGATATATATATATATATATATAGTAATTAAGCACACAATGAATAGAATGGACCATTGATTTGGAGTGGAGTCTTATATATACTATATATATTTTGGATCATTAGGAAACATACCTTGAGTTTACATCGACTTTCATTCCGTTTTTCACCATGTAGGTGTGTAGTTAGTCTCGACTTTTAGATCACTTCTCACCCTAAACCAGAACAAAGACGGTAGATGTGATCACCTCAAGAATCAGCCAATAAGTGTCCTAGAGGACTTTAAAAAACATGTAAAAATTTCCACTAATGTAACACTGAAATTTCAATATGCTTAGTTTTATATGCCTTTACACATGCAAAGTTTTCTTGTTTCTGGCAAACCTTCTGCAAGTAATTATATGTAACAATAATATATTCATTTGGTCCCATTTATTCTAGTAATAACCTCTAGGTCCCATACTTATGAATGATCTTAAAGAAACATATCCATAATAATTGATCACATATGAGCCTATTCTTTGAAGCTTCAAACAATATGTTTAAAAATTTCTATTGCCCGGAATGTATCGAAATGACTATTGTTGTCGAGCTATGGTATCATGGACAATGTTATATCATGTTGCATGTTTTTGGTTGTCATAAAGGTTTATATTGGAATTTTAAAATTGTTGAAGCGATTGTCATCATAATTTATGTATAATATTTGCAAACATATTTCACAAGCTATCCTTTTGCTGCAGGTCAACAATCACCCATATTATGAAAATTCGCAATGCTTATCTATTACCAGGGAGGATGGAGAATCAATAGACTTTTCATATTGGAAATGTTTGATAGGGCTTGTCTGGAAAAAAATCCCCTTGTATGTGGAATCCTTCTGTGTATATTTGTAAAATTTGGGAATAAAGGTGAAGACTCTCATGGAATTTCTTATGTTGGTTCCTGACAGCAATGTGGAAGTGGACTTGCTACCATTCTTTCAAAAATAACCTCAACATTGCTTCCTTGACATGGAAGAAGGCCAAATGTCTGGATGATGCCCTCCACAAAATCACCTCGGCGAGCAATTTGGTTAAACCCTTTTTCTTGTATTGTTTATTTAGATGTAGTTTTTAAATTATTTGTAAGTAAAATATTTGAAAAGTAATCATCAAGAACTACCTATCAGCAAGTTATAACAGGTTATGTGAATAAATTTGTCTTTTCTATCTTGATTGTTTGGAATATGTAGATTCTCTTAAACAATTTGAAACTTGTATATATAAAATGAATAATAGGTGTAATGACATGATAGTATACAAATTGTATTAGTTCTTATTGGGATAAGCATAAATTTTTAGGACAAAATTGAATCAATAGGGGGATACATTTTGAGAGAATGGCTATTTTTTTGCTACATGCAAAGAAAAAAGTGGAACTCCATAAGCAAATTGTATTCATAATTAACTGGAAGGTTATTGTTATATTGCAACCAACACATATCAAAGGCCACCCCTACAAGTCTTATGAGTTGTGTGTAGTGTATAAAGAACCCAAGTCCTATATGGAAAACAATTAAGAGACATGGGTGGTTTGTGAAGTACTACTCACCAAAATTTTCCCAATCCAAGAGTTGTGTTTGGGATGTGTTAGTTGGGATTTATGTCTTGGGGAACAAGGAAGGGAAAAGTAGGCCTAAAACCCCCCACCCATGGGTTCTCATATTCCAAGTGCTTACTTCTATTCTAAACCTTGTTTTCCTATCTACAAGCACAAGGAATAAACTTGATTCTATTGTTGAATTAAATCTATTATTTACAATTTGTAAATTTATGTAATTGAATCAAAGAAGATGTTTGTTAAATGAAAATAAAATGTAAAACCAATCAACCAAACAAAAATCTTTCCATTAATAGGCTATAATTTTGGAAATTCACATCATCCATAGAAGGATCTTGTCATTTCTTGTAGCCTCGTTTCCTCTCTCTCTTATTCAATAATGATGGGGCCAACAAGACCTAATCCTTGTATTGAGAGTATATCTACTTGTCCATTTAATTCTCTATGTACATGTGTGTGCTAGAGTAGTGGTTGAACTTTCCAATTAGATCTTAATTTGATTAAACAAGTTCCATCGACAAGGTTAGAATTGATTTTCTTGATTTACCAAATCAATTACTAATTGAGAATCCCCTATATTTGTATGTTTTGGATGTACCTCTCATAAGCTAATCTTAATAAAATCAAGCTAACCTTAATAAAATTAAGAGTGATTTTAGTTCCGCCTTGTTGTTTGAGCAGATTTTTAGGGTCACAAAATACCAATCTGAAATAAATAGAATTCATTTAGCAACACATATACCTAGACTCCCTTGATATGCTTCATCAAACAAGCCCCAACAAATTATTTTTCCAATGATGAGCTCAAATATAATCTTGAATTTTTTCATTTCCTACCTGTCCAGTGTCCATATGCCTTTCATAAAGGAATATGACTTTGATACATTACTTGAGAGATAAAACTTTAACTTGAAAAAACTGTTAGTTAGGCAAAGTTAGGTGAGTAACATTTCAAGTTACACCTTATCCTTTTTTTTGAAATATAAAATGGGATAAACCCCCCATAAAATAAAGTTTCATGGTCAATGTTCTATTAAATAGATAGGATTATAATTACAAGCAAAAATTGTACCAAATTTGAGAAAATGCTTGAGTTTTCCCACTTTTTAACTTACCCCATTAACTTGACTATGATAGGAATCAAATCTCTAAAACCACATGATAAACATGATGAAATTACTTGGAATATCATAAAGTTGAACTTATGATATTCATTAATCAATATCCTTAATCTTAATTAAATTTTTATTTGATTAATGAAAAATTACCCATTTTTTAAGCAATTGAAGGTTTTGAAAAAACGAGAGATTGGGAGCTTTGCGGTCCTTATGTTGTTGTCGAGGGTTTCTTCACACAGGCTATCTAGGAGTGCCAGTGGGTTCGTATGCAGGGGGCTCCTCCCCCTCCATCTCAAGGTCCATGGCTGGGGTAGCAGCGAACGCAGAAAAGGAACCAACAGAGACTGGATCAAAGATCCGCGTGAGGGAAGAGATGATGGATTGGGAGAAGAAGGGAATGGGGCGGTGGTCAGGAGGATTCCTACCCAAAGCAGCTAAGATCCCATCACTCCAAATCAGAACTAACAAATTGTGAGGAAGGGTAGAATCGTGGAAGGAAAAATCCCTAATAGGGAGGTTTATTGGGATATGGCCGAAGGAAAAATATCTCATCAAATGGATCAAAACCACCTGGAATCGTAGAGGTAATTATGATATGCAGTTGGGTTTGAAGGGATTTTTCACCATCATTTTTTTCAATCAGGAAGACAGAGACTGGATTTTGGAAGGAGGACCCTACTTTTTCTTCTCGACGGGGCTATATATCTGACCATGGAAGGAATGTTTCAACCCAGACAAGGAAGACATGAGTGTTTCCCCAGTATGGATCTGCCTATACTCGCTTCCATGTGAGTACTGGGAACCAGATATTCTGCAAGACATTGGTAATACTTTGGGAGAATTTGTGAAAATCTATGAATATACCAAATAAGTCAGGTACACTTCTTATGCACAGATTTGTGTTTATATCGATCTTTCCTAGGATTTACTTGAAGCAATCAACCTAACATGGGAGGATGAATATTGGATACAACCTGTGGATTATGAACACCTCCCATTTAGGTGTCGGCAGTGCCGTGAATATGAGCATCTCAATCAAGAATTCCCTCAAAATAAATCAATCCAGTAGCCTTCCCAAACTACCCATGGAAAAACAATGGATGAAGAGGGTTTTACTCAAGTGAACGGTCCTCGGAGACAAGGGAGGAAACAGACTCGCTAGACGCAAACCAAGCAGCCTACAAAAAAGTAGGCAGCCACCTCAAACAGTTTTGAAACCCTCAACTCGATTGGTGAGGATCTTGGGGACTCCATCCAATTTGAGCCAATCCCCCAAGCCAAGGGAGAAAAAATGACCCTAGGATCATATCGGGGAACTATGTAATATCCAAAGGAGCAACCAGAGGAGATGGAGGAGGACCATATCGATAAGGTGAAA
Source organism: Larix kaempferi (assembly GCA_027924585.1). Lineage (NCBI taxonomy): Eukaryota > Viridiplantae > Streptophyta > Pinopsida > Pinales > Pinaceae > Larix > Larix kaempferi. The sequence continues at coordinate 20,769,253 of BSBM01000458.1, read as the reverse complement.
GATATGGATCTAAGAGAACTATACCTGGATGCATTGGAGAAAGACTGCAATAATAAAGTCAAGGATTATGTCTCCAGGCAACAGTTAGAGCTCCTGCAGGAGGCCATTATGCAGACCAAGGAGACCCCCCAACTAGGGATTGTAAAGGAACAACAGAAAGGAAATAAGAGGAAAATGTTAGAAGAAGGGGATAAAAAGGGACAGAAAGCCAATAAATAGAGAATAGCGAAGATTGGGACAAGATTGGTGGAATTAGGCCAGCATCCCATGATTAAGGCGGATTTCTCTGAAGTAAATAAAGTTACCCAATGAAAGTTATAACTTGGAACATTCATGGGGTTAGTCATACCTGCAAGATTAAAACGCTGAGAAAGAAGTTTAGAATGGAGAAACCTACGGTTTTTTTTCTTAAGGAAACTAAATGCAGAGCAGAGACGATGGAGGAAATAGGGAACAAAGTGTGGAAGGGCAATGAAACTATGACAATTGATGAAAATAGAACAGTCAGAGGCCTTGCAATCCTTTGTCATCTGGAAACAATTATTCTTTCAAACTTCTAGGCTACTCGATTCTTCCTCTCTACGGAGTTCCAGATCCCCAATTCCCAGGTACGTGGAATTCTTACCAATGTCTATCGGCCCAACGTCATTCCCCAAAAGGTGGCCTTCCTGCAAACCATGAACTGGGTTACACAGTGGAAGGAGATAAAAAATGGATCATTGGAGGAGACTTCAACTTAATAAAATATCTAGAGGAAAAGAAGGGTGGCAGATGGGTTCTGGGAGCCCCAAATAAGGATTTTCGAGAATTTATAGAAGAACCATGTCTGGTTGATGTTGAAACGGAGAATGCATGGTTCACTTGGAACAACAGAAGAGGGGGAATCCACCATGTCTCGTCCAGATTGGACATATTTCTGGTGGCTGATGGGGTTATCACTAGTGGTGGTGATCTTACTGCAATGGTCCTCCTGTCAGCAAGTTCTGACCACTGGCATGTTTGTCTCCTTTGAAATGGTGTGGGTACACCAAACAAGAAACCATTCAGATTTGAGCACTTCTTGCTTGAACACAAGGATTTTATATCATTGGTTCATCAATGGTGGGAGGAATTGGATACACCTAGAGGAACTGGAATGTACCAATTCCAACAGAAACTGAAGGCTCTAAAAGAAAGGATCTGTACATGGAATAGGGACGAGTTTGGGAACACATTCCAAGATATAAAAAAATCCCTACTGACTAAGCTTGAGGATATTCAAAAAGAAAAGATGAACAATGGATATGATGAGGAGCTAAAGCAGCAGGAGAAGTCATTATTAGAACACTTGGAGGCTCGGGAACGACGGGAAGAGATAGACTGGAAACAAAAGTCTCAGAATCAATGGATTCAAGAGGGGGAACACAATACCAAATTCTTCCACTAGTCGGTGATCCAAAACAGGCAAAGTTCACGAATCATCAAGATAAAGAGAGAGACTGACCAATATGTGGAGACTAGGGAAGATATGGAAGATGAACTGGTAGAATTTTTTCAGTCCATCATGACCGAGGATAGGGCCAACCGATCAGAAGACATTGCAAAAATAACTTGAATTATCCCCTCCTGATTACCCCCAGGTAGAATAAATTCATGATGAAGCCAATTGATATGATTGAGGTTGAAGAGGCAGTTCACAAAATGGCAGACAAGAAATCCCCTAGCTTGGACATTTTCAAAACAAATTTCTTTCACCACTTCTGGGACCTCGTCAAACATGATGTATGGATAATTGTGGAAGAATCTAGACAACCAAAGGGGGTGTTGAGAGCCTTCAATGTGACTTTCTTGACCCTAATCCCCAAAAGCGATGGCGCAAAAACACCAGGTAAATTCTGACCCATCCCTTTCTGCAATGTTATTTATAAAATCATTACCACGATGATAGAAAATCATTTAAATCCTATACTTCCCCATCTAGTGTCGACAGAGAAATATGGTTTTGTGGAAGGACGCCAAATCCTAGACAGAGTCATTCTAGTTCATGAGGTGATCCATTCCCTAAAAGTCACAAAAAACTATGATGTTGCTCAAGCTAGACATCTCAAAGGCTTATGACAAGCTAAGCCGACAGTTTATGAAGGAAATTCTAAAGGCATGTGGATTCCATCAAGACTGGATTGAATGGATTGTGAATCTAACCTATTCATCCTTCTTCTCGATTTTCCTCAACGGATCTCCCACTGAAAATTTCAGCCTATCCAGGGGTATCAAGCAAGGGGACCCCTTATCCCCATTCCTATTCAGTCTCATGGTTGAAGGTATGAGCTGTAAAATAAAAGCTATGACAGAACGAAATGAAATCAAAGGGATGGATCTGCATACTAGGGAAAATAAGCAAACTCAGTATCAATTTGTTGACGACACAATGCTCATGGGCCATCCCTCATTCCAAGAGGAAAGAGCTCTCAAAAGGTGCCTGAAGACCTTTCCTAGAGCCTCAGGCTGGAAATCAACAAACAAAAATCTCAAGTTTTCTTTTTTAACACAACTAGGATTTCCCAAAGAAACATACTCCGCATCTTGGGATTCCAAGGGAGCTCCCTTCCATCCAAATATCTTGGCACTCTGTTGGTAGAGGGAGTTATTCAGAAGGTCTCATGGGTAGATCTATTGGATCGAATGAATAAGAAATGATCAAATTGGGTTTTGAAGCCTCGTAACTTTGTCAACAGACTCACCTTAGTCAAATCAGTGCTCCAAGCGATGCCCATATATATGTTCTTGGTGATGGCAGCCCCAAAAGTCATCCTTAAGGAAATCAGGAGTATCCAAAGCTAATTTTTGTGGGGAGGGGGCCTGGATAATAAAAATGGGATCTAATAAGTTGGGACAAACTATGTAAACCAAAATCCCAGGGTGTTTTGGGCCTCAGATATCTTGAAAAAAACAATGAAGTTATGGGAGCTAAAATATGGTGGGGATGGGTCACCCATACCATGGAGCCATGGGAATGACTATGGCATACTTAGTATTCCCAAGATCGTATGAAGAGAGATCTAATCAGGTTCAATGAGGAAAAGTAGGGATCTCATATCTGGAGGACAACCCTTCAAAACATAAGCATTGTTCAAGACCACAATTTCAGGGAAACTAGGGACGGTGAGGTGACTGAATTTTTGGGAAGATTCTTGGCAAAAAATTCCTAAAATCTCTTCCCAGATCAATGCATGATAAATTCAAGATAGAAGCATGGATCTTGGTCTACATAAAGTGAACCAGTTCTGGAAGGTGGGGCCTTACGAAGGAGAATATAGAGAATGGCTCCCCCCCGAATGGTGCGATTAGAGATTCCTGGAAGAAGAGTCCAGCAGAATATGGGACACCATTCAAGAGAGATGTATACGAGTGTAACAGGACCCAGATAGACTATGCTGGGGATAATCCCCAAAAGGGATATTCAATACCAAGGAGGCATATGATCTTTGGACTAGTCACAGGGAAGCCCCGACATAGGATATATGGAAGAAGGTTTGGAGGATGAACCAATGGCCCAAAGTCGCCACATTTATATGGATGGTGACACATAGAAGAATGATTACAGGGGAGAACTTGAAAAAAAGTGGAATGATAGGTCCGTCCCAATGTCCCATGTGCTCCAACAAAGAAGAAACTATAGTACACCTCCTGGACACATGATGGCAATCTATGGGGCTTTTCATAAAAACTCAGTCAACTCATTAGATTCATACAATTAAAAACCATTGTGTGCAGATGCAACTCAATTGAATATGCACAGTGGAAATAAACAAATCATCCACACACATTCTATATGCATAGAACATATAAAAAACAATCATCAATTTAAACATTGCATAAGTAATACATGGACATAAAAACACTTATCTTTATTGTGCAATTGTCCCCAAACAACTAGCTATGTCGCTGCAACATTCCACCCAACCATAGGCAAGTTGTGTTCATTATTCTCTCAACACAACTGCCAACCCGGAGCTGGGCATGATTCTTACAAGGAAAATGGGACATTCACTCTTTCACAACCAATTAATCATTTCATCTGAGCCAAGCCAGTCCACAGCTGGGTTTATCAGGCTACATTTGAACCCTGGAGGCTTACACTCAAGCTCAAGCCAAAGCAATGGATTTACCAATAGGATGGCCATGGGTTTGGGATTTCCCCAAATCGTTTCCATCCAAAAATGAATTGTGGGATGGGGAAAAACATTCACAAGGAGGAAAACGTTTTCTCCCCAACTCTCTCAGCATTTAACAACAAAAACGGTCTCTATGGAACCCCAATTCCATTCCCCTTCTTCCCCACTGGTATACAATACTAAAACGCCCTGGGAGAATGAAGGAAAACACTTCAAACATGGTTGGAAAATGCCCAGGTAGCTCTAAAATCGTGAGGGAGGAAGAGTGGGTGATGGATCATGGCTTGGGGAGTAATTCATGGCTCTTTTCTTTCCCTAGAAGCAAAACGCAATTTCCCATGCAAGGTGGCTTGCCCATACCCGAATTTGGACAGCCATACCTCTCTTTCCCCAAGGCATTAACTACCTCAACCAACTCTTGGGGGAAATCAATGATTGGGTACAAAAGTCAACATGGGTAGTTGAGGGTTTGATGAGTTACCTCATTGATATTTGGATTGACCTGATTGGCTCCAAGGGTTTGAATATTTCCCTCCCAATTCCTTGTAAAATCATGCCCCCATCTCTTTGTTGCATTGCATAGCTAGTTGTGGGTATTTTATTAAAATGTATATTTACATGAAGTTGAAATTCCAATGTGCCTGCTTAGCACGCAAACCGTATGCATCAATAAATCAATGGCAGGGCCTTGGCCTTGAGCTCCTCACCATGATTTCATAACAATATTACATCATTTACAATTTTAAATTCCATGGGGTTAAGATGGGGACGTTACATACCCCTCCCTTGGAATAACACCGTCCTCAGTGTTCCAATACTTAGGAATAAATACCCACTTTATACATTTTTCAAAATTCTCAAATGGTAGCAGGTCTATCCTGCATTTCATCTCTTTACTTTGAACTTTCAGGATCAAGTCCTTTGGCTTCCATAAGCTGCTCCTGCTAGCTTTGATCTTCCATCTCTGCAGGAGGGCATCGCTCCACAGCAATCCCCTCCTTTTATTCACCTTTCAACTGATCTACAAGTCTGGAACTTCATGGCTGCCATCTTCCTTGTTGTCCCTGGCAACTATTTGAAGAAGATTTTCAACCAAAACAAATAGCTTTTGGCCTGCTTCCATGATCAATGCACACAACTGGCTCTCTCTTTTCTCACTAGCAACACTTGGCTAGTACTAGCTGCACTCGATGGCTTTCAATGTCTCACCTGTGAGACTCATCATGGCAATTCCTGTTAGGACAAGCATAACACAATATTAAAATTAGTCAATTATTTTCTCAATTCACTTGGAACGTCCATGCTTTACTCATGGGACTTCCACACATTTCATGCTTTCCCACATACACATGAACTCATTCATGTTCATCTTTTCACAAGAAAAATAACTATTTCAGCATTCACAATTCATTTCAAGCAATTAAACACAATTTGTTTTCATCTATGACATGCACTCAACAATCTTTTGTTTCTAAGATGCATCAGTCAAAAGGAAAGAGAAGATTCAGAGTCTCCCCCTCTTAGTATTGTTCCAATCTGGAGCCACACCATCACTTGTGGTTCTATGCTCCTTAACCTCTTTCACTTCAATGTGAATGCTTGACTTTCCCTTTCTTGGCTATGACACTTAATGTCTAAGGTTTGTCTAACGCTTTTCAACTAGGGAACCCTTCCCCATTGTTGCTTACAGAATCTTTGGCTACTAGGACCCACACATATCCATTAGCACCATTTTTCATTACTACTCGTACTGAGCTCTTTAGGACAGTCATATGTCCACATGCATCCCTATGATGCCTTCATAGTCCTTGCTTCCAGCAATACCTACACTCAAACATTGAATCAATTCACATGCTTAGTTTATTTTCATAGGGTTTATCTCCAAACGAGAATTTAAGAAATCATAACCAAATCATATACACACGTATATTCATAAGCAATAAGTTGCAAGATAACCAAATACTTATCTGTATCGGATGTCTTCACTTTATTCCACAGGATCCTTCTTTGCTTTCTGAGCATTAGATTTCTCGTGGATACAATAATGAATGTTGGGATAGCACAAAGGCTACTCCACAACCATTCGAATAGGCAATGCCAGGCCAGTACGCCAACTGGTTTTTATCAATTAATTAAGGAATGTTTGGCCAACACGCCGACTGCTCCACAACATCAAGTGGTTAATGTTCCCACCCACTATTCTTTGAATTTACCAAGAATTTTATAGCGCCCAACCAGTTACTCTCTGGCTTTACCAAGAATTTGTAGCTCCAACCAGTTACTCTCCGGGTTTACCAAGAATTTATAGTTCTTTCAAGGTCCTTGCTTCCTGCAATGGCCAAGGTTTCCAACAAGGAAACAATAGTGTATCAGCTTAGCTGTTAGAAGACTTATACCTGAAACATTCATTATTCCAAACAAGAAATAAATGGAAATGAATACTTATCTGTATTGTGTGTTTCTTCGCTACTCCACAGGTTTCCTTCTCTGCTTTACAAGCCTTGGATCACCTGTGGGGTGGATGCTTGGCCAACACACCTTCTGCTCCTCAACATCATCCGAATAGGCAATACCAAGCCAGTATGCCGACTAGGTTTTTCAGGCATCCCAAAAATCAGTATGCTAAGCCAGTACGTAGACTGGGTTTATCAAGCATTTCAAAAATCAGTATGCTAAGGCAGTACGCCGATTGGGTTTATCAAGCATACAATAACCATTTCCAAGCCAGTTCTCTGACTGGGTTTGTCAGGAAATAACACCCTTCACCAATACCTCCACAACATGCAAATAACCAATGTCAAGCCAGTACACCGACTGGGTTTGTCAGGCATACAACAACCATTTCCAAGCAAGTACATCGACTGGGTTTATCAGGCAATATGAACAACATAATATGATTACGTGGCTCCTTCTTTTATGCAACCAGTGGTTCCCTCTAGGAACTCCATAGGTGACTCACTTGACTATAGGCTAGCATGGCCCCACAATACCCACTCGCACTACACAAGGATGATACCCCTTTTCTGCAACATAGCCCCTCGGGCCTATCCATCTCTTCTAGTTTCCTTTAGTGTGAGCGTAGAAAGGTTACCACTGCCCATACAGTCCTCTTGAGCACCCTTTCTTCACTTTGCCTCTTACGTGCAACACCAAATTGCATCTATGTAAGCTGATAGCATAAGAAGGATAAGCAGACTCATCAGTATTGCTGCTCTAAAATTGTAACCATATTTCATAACATTCACTATCAAGTATTGAAACACCAAGAATGCGTCCATTCCCTTAGGGTGTAGTCAATATTGAAAACCCTAACATAACCCATCACCCGAAAGGTATGCATCCCTTTCCGATGTGAGCCATGTAGGCCTTAGTCACACTCAAGCAGTCTGGAACAACAATGAAATAATAAAACATGCTCTGCATATTAAATCTAATAACCAGACATGTATATCCTCAGTTAGGGTTACCGAATACTCATTCATTTCACATATGTATCTTTTCTTGATTGGCGAAGAATGGGGCTCCCTTCTCTGAGTCAACAGTACTTCGGTTTTCCACCCCATTATTCTCACGTTCCATAACCACACATGCCTTCTTGGCATAATTTCACCATCTCACTCACATGGCTTTACTGACATGCAGTTCGATTGAGACATTGTCACATTTACAATGGCTTTTCACCCGAAACCCATTTCCAAAGCATGGGATCCTTCCCATCTAGTTTGGCTTCTGCAGGCCATCACACATGGTCTTCCTGCAATGTGTCATCCTAGCACACTTTATCAAATAGCCAAACAGTCAGCAACATTTAGCAATAAGCTTCAAATATGATTGTTCCGTAACCAATCAATAGCATTAATAATTAAATTCAATATGAATTTACAATTCTGTCTCCTACAGAAATTGATTTACTTAGCAATGAGGCCCTCCTCATATTGTTTGGCTCTTGTAAGTGGTATCACTCTGCCCATTATGGTTTCAACCTTACTACCATACATGAACATCCACCTACGACATGTCCTCCTGACACAATTTTATATAAGCCAAATAGTGATTAGCAATTATAATCAAATTCTCAAATCTGAAATTTACAAATTTGTTTTCCTACAGAAATTAGATTTGCAACCAAGAGATTATTCTCATAAACTTAAATCAGACAATTTTCAGATTTGTTTCATGCATAAGTTACAACCATGAGAACCCTCTCATAACCTTTGGCTTCTACACATGGTAGATCCTGGTCTTTACTATGGACTTATCCTTGTTGTCATATGCAAGACTTTCCTACCTGAAATCTGAACTTTAATCAGCCAAACACGTTATGAGTATCTATGCATATAATCCTTTCATTGCTACAACAGTTACTGAAGTGATCTCAGAATTATAACACTCAATAATTCAAACACTTACAGCTGTTAGTATTTGAAATGCAATGAAATATATACCTTTCTATATATGCATCATCATCATAATAAAATTTGCAAGATACAATCACACTATCCATGCAATTTAAATAAACTGTAAACACATTACTTCATATTTCATGCAACTTTGTCCTTCCAACAGAGTGCTTTGGTAGCCTCTCACATGTCTACCTTTTTCATGCAGTCTTTCTCCTGCATTCATAACAGCTCATGAAATGGTCTCAGGATTAACAATAGTCCACCATTTCATCTATTATCTAACTGCATTGAAACATATATATGTCACACCCATGCATTCACACAATGCATATTCACAACATTTACATCACTCACATAATATTTCAATGCAACCTTGCATTAATCCATGAATACTATTCATTCCAACATATTATGGCCTAACCATGCCTATCCCATATGGCATACACTACAACAGAACCACAAGTCATCACTTGCTTTGGTTGTTAAACTCACAACCAACATACACAAATGGTATGATATAATTTTCATATGAATGTATTGAGGTTTCTAAGAAACTATAGGGTGCAAGGCTCCTTGCCTTTACTTACCCGCACCTCACCATACTCGGTGGGTCAACATTCACATTTAGGCACTCAATACCACATGCAAACCAATCAATCATAGTTTGAACATAGTTGAAGGGATCTCACCAAATCCTCTTTCAACATTCATGCAATTTACGCATAAATAATCATTACCTACATGGTTGTCATTAACATCGCTTGATGTTACCTGATCAGTTGGCCTCTTACTAAGGCTACTCCCTCCTTTTGCCAACATCATGATCATGGATTTGTTGCACCATCCTCTCTTCATAAGGTTGTATGCAACAATCATCATCCACATCCTTAGCCATGCTTCGGTTGTCTTTGGTCCTACAACCAATGTGAACATGACTAATTATTAGCAACCACAATAATTATCTTAAGTGGCTCATTGCATATGTAAAACCTCACTATTTTACTAATATGTAATATCATATACACGCAAAAAAACACTTTCACATGCACTGTGCAATATGCCATCTAGTACATATTCACTTCTTCTATCTATCCTTTTGCATTTTCAACATCCCTATGCCATAATTTTCAGTATAGACAACTCAGGAAATATAAATATAATAGCAATGGAGGAGTTAAGGAATTCTCCCTTTCCAATTCCTCATCATGACATGGAGTTCCTCCTCCACATCATAGCTGATCCTTTTCTTGGCTTCCCTACCAAGCACACAAGGATTCATTAGCTATGATCTTCTCATGAATTAGCAATTCAACATATACATACGTGTATAATATTCATTCTTGCTATATGCAATTATTATTCTATAAACATAAGTAGTTTAAGGTGAGGAATTTCCCTTTATCAACATTGCCTTGCTGCTCCCATTGCTCTTCTGCAAGGCATATTACAGCCAACTACTCTTAATGCAATTCCTGCTTCTCATCCCAAGCATAGAGAATGCATTTCACACTTTCAACGAATGCCTCTGGGGGACGACGGGGGTCAAGGGGGCTTGCCCCCTTGTGGCTTCCCTTTGCGCAATCTGGCACATAAGTTCCATGGCATTTTTTTCTCTTTCGGGCACCTAAAAATTTCACTAAAAAACGGCTGAAATTCCCTGTTTCGGAGCAACTCATTGAGTTCTTCCGACTTGTTTCGGGCCAACTCGCCAAGTTATTCCGCCGTTGCGGATCAACTTGCTGAGTTCTTCCGTCGTTTCGGCAAAACTTGCCGATTTCTTTCCACCGTAAACACTTAGAAAAATTTTGAAAATTTTCAGACCAACTCGCCGAGTCCTTTCTCCGTTGTGGACCAACTAGTCGAGTTCTTCCGTCGTTGCGGAGCAACTCGCCAAGTTCTCCCGCCGTTTCAGAGCAACTTGCCAAGTTCTCCCGAAATTTCCTCTTTGACGCTGAAAACACTAAGAAATTTTTTCAGACCAACTCCCCAAGTCCTTCCACCGTTGTAGACCAACTTGCCGAGTTCTTCCGATCGAACTCAGCTTTTCCTTCCAAAATGTTTCCATCTTTTTTTCCGAACTTAAATTTTTTGGGCGATCCGTTGCAAAGCAACTCGCCGATCTCTTCCGCCATTGTGGATGAACTCGCTGAGTTCTTCTGCTGTTGCGGACGAACTTGCCGAGTTCCTCCACCGTTGCAAACAAACTCGCCGAGATTCTCTGGCACAGTTTTTGGCAGAAACTCATAGACACTTGAAAAATTTTGCAAATTTGAAAATTTTTGAAATTTTTCTTAATTATCAGTGCTGAGCAGGAAGCATACTTACCTCTGCAACTGTGATAGGTAGCCCATGAAGGCCCAATGCTGCAACCAGCAGCTCTGATACCATTTTGTAACATACCCACCCATCTCTTTGAGGCAAGGAAGGGTACATGATGGCAATCTATGGGGCTTTTCATAAAAATTCAGTCAACTCATTAGATTCATACAATTAAAAATCATTGTGTGCAGATGCAACTCAATTGAATATGCACAACAGAAATAAACAAATCATCCACACACATTGTTGTAGATATTTCTCCCTATGGATAGGTAGAAACTCTCTTAAGATAAAGCAGGATGTACTGACTCTATGCTAAGACAAAAAAGAAACAAATGCTACATTGAGTTCCTGAACTAATCCTCACAACAAGATTAAATGCATTCAGAAGAGATGAAAGACGTAACTCACCTTCCAATTCGACGTTTGTCCCGCTTCTAGCTCTTGATCCCGAAGCTCCAATGTAGAACCTGTTGAAATCAAACAAAGGACAAGCATGCAAGCTTCCAAATACCTTGAAGCAAAGATTAAGTTCAAATCTAAAATAGATATATTTCATATCAAAGATTTATACAATACACATGAAATGGGAAAAACAAGACAAGTTATCTTTTATTACAAACTTGAAGAGTGCTTACAAAGGTTGCTTTATATCCAAGCTAATCTTCCAACTCCAAGTGCTTCCTCTAGCTATCTCTGCAGAAGTCTGAAGATCATAGGTTTGATGCCCCAAAAGTCCTCCCTTTGGCCCATGGAAAGCTTCTCTCTTATAGCACATGGGAAGGTTACCCAAAGAGAGAAGTGTGGATCTATGGAGGGTTTAGTGGATCAGGCCAGCTAAACAAAGAGGGAGTTAGGATCGAACCAAAGGTGGTAATCCCAACAAAATCTCCTCAAAGGTTGAGATCCCAAAGTCCAAGGAAAAAAGGATAATTTCATACTACCGTGCCCCTAAAACTGAGCATAACGTGGTAGTACCGCGCCCCAGAGAAGGAGCAAAGTGCGGTAGTGTTGACTACCGCACCCATGTAGATGTGCAGGGAGCGGTAGTGCTCACAAACAGGGCTAAGTTGGGTTGGCAGATGGCAGAAAAAGGTTTTGCTTTCAGTGTTCAGTCAATGGTTTTCACTCTGGATGTTCAGATGATCTTTAAGGGAAACTGTCATTTAGGTCGGTAATGCAAGGATGCGACACTAATACGTAATGTGTAATATTGAGGTATAATACACATTCTATATGCATAGAACATATCAAAAACAGTCATCAATTTAAACATTGCAGAAGTAATACATGGACAGAAAAACACTTATCTTTATTGTGCAATTGTCCCCAAACAACTAGCTATGTCGCTGCAACGTTCCACCCAACCATAGGCAAGTTGTGTTCATCAATCTCTCAACACAACTGCCACCCCCGAGCTGGGCATGATTCTTACAAGGAAAATGGGACATTCACTCTTTCACGGCCAATTAATCATTTCATCTGAGCCAAGCCAGTCCACAGCTGGGTTTATCAAGCTACATTTGAACCCTGGAGACTTACACTCAAGCTCAAGCCAAAGCAATAGATTTACCAACAGGATGGCCATGGGTTTGGTATTTTCCCAAATCGTTTCCATCCAAAAACGAATTGTGGGATGGGGAAAAACATTCACAGGGAGGAAAATGTTTTCTCCCCAACTCTCTCAGCATTTAACAGCAAAAACGGTCTCTATGGAACCCCAATTCCATTCCCCTTCTTCCCCACTAGTATACAATACAAAAATGCCCTTCTCAGTTGGGAGAATGAAGGAAAACACCTTAAACATGGCTGGAAAATGCCCAGGTAGCTCTAAACTCGTGAGGGAGGAAGAGTGGGTGATGGATCATGGCTTGGGGAGCAATTCATGGCTCTTTTCTTGCCCCAGAAGCAAAATGCGATTTCCCATGTAGGGTGGCTTGCCCATACCCGAATTTGGACAACCATACCTATCTTTCCCCAAGGCATTAACTACCTCAACCAACTCTTGGGGGAAATCAATGATTGGGTACAAAAGTCAACATGGGTGGTTGAGGGTTTGATGGGTTACCTCATTGACATTTGGCATGACCTGATTGGCTCCAAGGGTTTGAATATTTCCCTCCCAATTCCTTGTAAAATCATGCCCCCATCTCTTTGTTGCATTGCATAGCTAGTTGTGGGTATTTTATTAAAATGTATATTTACATGATGTTGAAATTCCAATGTGCCTGCTTAGCAGGAAAACCGTATGCATCAATAAATCAATGGCAGGGCCTTGGCCTTGAGCTCCTCACCATGATTTCATAACAATATTACATCATTTACAATTTTAAATTCAATGGGGTTAAGATGGGGATGTTACAGTTGGCGTCCTTGAGCTTTTATGTTTTGTTGTTTTGGAAGGTCTGTGTGACAAGTATTAGCCATCCCCTTGGAAGTTCATCATGGCACCCAGGAGGAAGATGGCGGCGAAGAAAGGGAGGAAGGGTAAGGATACCTCTTCCCCATGAGTAACTCGGGAGTAGAGAAGAGATTTCCAAGCAGCTAGTTTTTATAGAGACCGAATCCCCCAAGTTATTTGCGAGGAGATAGAGAAAGTGGAGAGGAATTTATGGGATCAGGTCAATCGCCTCAAGATGAAGGATGTAAGCTAGAAGGTGGCAGAATGGGTTAAGGATCCGGGGACTATGGCTGGCAGGATGGTGTCCTATGATAGGCTTGTTGTGACTTACTAGGTGACTAAGGGACTCCTGTCCCACGTCCTTATGGAGCGTGCTAATAAAGAACCGAGGGATGAGGAGCCAGTGTAGGATTGGTGAGAGCACAATCGGGACTACAGACTCATGCAAAAAAAATTGATATTATGGCTGGAAAAATGGGGATTGAGTTCTACCCCCCTCCTGCTATGGGCTTCACTCTTGAGGGCGCGATTGGTCTAGAGAAGGACATAAGCAAGCAAGGTTATGCGGTGACGACTGCTACTCTTGGAGACACGGTGGCAAATGGAAAGGGAAAGGAGACGCAGATGAGTGACCCAATCTAGTCCTTGGGTGCGGGTCCTTGCAAGGTTGTCCGATGGCTATCACTGGTTCCTTTTATCCTTTCTTACTCATGGGTTTGGTCAATTAGTGTCTCGGTTATTATACAGATACTAGTAGTAATATTTCCTATTTCAATTTTTGTATAAGACGAACAAGAAGCCATATGCAGATATGAAGTTAGGTTCTGTAGGATTTGCAGTTTTTTGTCTAGAAGGATGATGCCTAGAAGGAAGACTGTTAGAATAAGGAAGATAATTGAATATCTGGCTACTGTTCTTTATGATAGTCAGTAAGGCCCATTGTAATGAATCCATGTAGTCCTCTATGATATAGTAATATGATGTTTTTATTTACAAAAAAAAAACAATTGAAGGTTTTAAAAGAGCTAAAGAGTTGGTCTATAAATATATATATTTGGGTAAACCATTTTACGTAGTTAACACCGTGGTATTCTTAATGCTTTATTAATTTGTAGATTGGTATTTTAATCCAGTAGGAATGATTTTGAATTGAAAAAATTGCATATGTGAGATGTAAACATCTAATAATCTAGTTTTTTTTAGAGATATTCCAAGGTAATAAATCCATTTTATATTAAAAACAAATAAAATTGTTTCAAATTTATAAAATGTTTAACCTCATCAATATATATCCAAAATGATTAAAATACAATGTTTTATATTACCCAAATTTTATACTATATGGAAAATGTAAAAAATATCTAAATCATATTTTATCATTTCCCTTACTAGACATTCCAATAATCAACTTATTGGATAAGGAGATAAATATAATTTTTAAGTGTATTCTTATGAATTAATACATAACAATAGTTGTTTATTAACTATCAAATCATGTTTTATTATTGAGTTCACTTTTTTAAATAGATTTATGTTTGAAGTAAAGCTTTTGGTTTAAATTTAGAACAATAATTTTCAATAATTACGCTGAAGGCATTCTTTAAGGGGTTGGCTCCTCTTCGGCCTTCGTCGACAGCTATGAGGAGCCACCACCTCTCGGAACACAGTCCGCGCATATTTCCCCCCCCACCAGCGCCTCCACCAAATATACCGCAAGCTCCATCACCAGCTCCTGCACCTCCGCCAAACCCACCGCCTACCCCTGCTCCCCCACCACCACCAGCTCCGCCACCAAATCCTTCGCCTCCGCCTGCACTGCCACCAAACCCTCCACCAGCACCACCACCTAAACCACCTCCGCTTCCAGGACCACCGCCCAAGCCTCCTCCTGCACCACCTACAACCCCTTCTCCCAAGCCGCCTCCTCCTCCTAACCCTCCTCTGCTTTCGAAGTTGTCGAGTTTATACATGTTATTTCGCTGAAAAAAAAACAATACATATTATAACACAATAAAATTTACCATGATATAAATTATCAAATTATATATATGTTCATTACAAAATATTCTCAGCGCATCGTATGGCATGCAGTAACGGCGTACATCAGCAAATAATACATTATGTCTATCAGCGAAAAGGGGAACAGATAGCTTATGTGGACCAGAGAATGCGGTGAGGAATTATAGCAACCATTCTGGCAACCATTTCAACCCGTGTATAGCGCACATTTCAAAGATTGCAGAGAACCTTTCAAGCTGTCGGCATATTTTCCAGATCAACAATCGATCAAGAGCATCAGGGTAGGAATTTGAAAAATATTCTACTTGTCATTTTTATGGTTATGGCACTATAAACAAATGTTTTTTATTGTTGGTGTTTGTTATGGCACTATACAAAAATGATTTTAATGTTCTTTTTTTTTATTTGACGAGAAGTAAAAAATAAAATGAACCATGACAGGCAAAATGCCCGTCAAACACTTACACTAGAGAGCATTGCATACGAAGGGCTCACTCCATGGCATCTTATTTGACGGTCATTCTAAAAACAGTCAATAATAGTTCGTAATCGGTTTCGACGCCAAACAAATTTATAATACAAAGTTTCTCAAATTTATTCGGTTGCTAATTAAATGCACTGAATCTCGATTTGTATCAATTAAATACGACGTAATCGATGACTTGCTGCTCATATGAGCAAGAATCAATTTTAGTAATTAATAAACATTCAACTACTTAAAACCCTTGACGTTTAAGCATTAAAGGAATGGTTTCCTCGCCTAATACGCATGTTTTCATCAAGAGACCGCAGTCATTAAGATTCAAGTCAATTTTGGTAGCCAACATGTCCAGGTTGCTTTGCATCTGCAATTTTTCACCATAGTTCTGGTCGGCACAATTAGTGGCGAGCTTTATCATTTCCTGGAGAGTTACTATGACGGCTTGCAGTTGTTCATTGCATAGGGAGTTTTTTGTGAAACATGGATGGATTTTCAAGTTCGAGAGCGTTGAAGGAAGATGCTCGCATCGTACTACAGGGTTACATGTTGATAAAGGAACATTGTAATCCCTTATGAATATTCAAAGAAAAAACTCCTTTTAATATCTAATATGCAAAAATGGCAGTAAAACATCTTAACACCTTAAGATGTGTTTAGCCAATGGTAAATGTTAATTTCCAAGGTTAATGTTCATTGTTAAATTTTGAAGGTTGCACAAGGATGACACGGAATAGACAAAAGGTCCAAGGTTGTATAAGGTGACCCAAGGTCATAAATGTGTGACAGTTGAGAATGCAAAATAAATTTCCAAATGTGTGACTTTCGAATGAAGACTCATCACTGATGACCGCTTAATAATGATCTAGAACTCAGGCTTTGAGATCTAGAAGGCTTGAGGACCTAGAGAGGAGATTAACTTATAAATATACCACGAAATTCCCCAAGAAAATTTTTAGGTGTGAGGGACAATTGACGAAAACCATTTAAGATTACATAATATAATAACGTGTAAAGAAAATACACCACAAAATATTTGTGAAAGAGAGTTGGGAAAGGAGAAGTTCACAACAAGCATCGAGTATATCGTATATCTCATGGTATAGAGATTTTTGCAAATGTATTCATTGTTTGAAGTTATGTTGTCTTTCTAATTAACTATAGTAAAGTTAATCAAGTTATCAAACATAGCATATTGTCCTAGACATTACACTTTTGGCCAATCCAAATTATTGATGAGCATTATCCTGAAAAGAGATAAGGAAAGAATATCTAAAAAAACATTAAGAAACTTTTCCAAATACAAAAGCATTAGGAAAGGGCATACTAACGCTAATTAACCAAAAAAATAGTATGATCTTTGTCAAATATAAAAGCTTGAAATAATATAAAGCATTCAAAGATGTTCGACTATCCACTCATCCAAGGCAATCAAATAAACAACATATAATTTGAAGTGGAAATACAAAATTACAAATCACAATCACAAATAGCCAAACAAAGATTAACTATAATTAAAATACAAACAAGATCAAATGCTCACTCAGCATTCCAATAAGACTATTCCCAAAACCCACTTACAATTAACCAAGTAAATTCCCCCCCAATTTACAGAATTGAAATGCATGACAAGCTTCTTAGCATCACAATTTGCATTAAAACTCAGCATTCCAATAAGACTACTATGTTGAGTACTCAACATTAAAGTGTTTTGTAAATTGTATTGTGAGTACTATGTTGTGCAAATATAAAAAAATCTTATTCACTACGAAGTTACTTTTGACATTATGGTTTGCTCGACTACTACAAAATATCCTACTTCATATGTCATGCTCTAATACCCACTCCTTTTCTATTGCTTAGTTATGGAACATACAATAACATCATCAGAATGGAATCCATTTTCCTCCTAACACCATTGTATTTAAGATAGCTTGATAGTTGTCAGGGTTAGTTTGTGTTGTACATGCCTTGTACATTTTGATACATTTAAACTTTTGTAAAATATCAAAAATTGTTTTAAATTTGAACAAAATCTAATAATAATTATGAAACGTCATTTCAAAATAAAAAGAAACCCTTAATTCATCACCAATATTTTGTCTTGTACATTAAGACACACCTCACATTCAAAATTGAAGAAAATATGCACATCTTCATTAGTGCAAATAAAATAAACGTGAGATATAGAAGTAGCCTCAAGTACTAATAGTATTTAATAATGAAACAAACGTACATTTAACATTATGCTCAATCTTGTTAAGGAGTATATTATACTATCCATGTCTAACTCAACAAAACAAACATATCTATCATTTCATTGTACTTGAACCTACCTTATGAAACAAGTGCACGAATTATTATAAAAAAAAAATCATTAGATAAACTTAATTCTTAATTCACTTGTAAATTTATCATTGCACACTACCGGTGAAGATAGTGTTGATCATTGATATTATCCTTGGTTTTCCAAATATAAGAAACTTAAAACGATTATTTTCCTGGCAACGATGACATGCTACTCACATAAGGTTGCCATCGATAATACAATCCCTGCAATCATTCGTTTCATTCCAAATTTACATCAATCTTGATCTCAAAGAAACTCAAGATTTGCGAATATGGTTTGAAAAACGAGGAACATGCCTCCAATCCCACTCATTATCTACACATGGTGCTTCAAAAGATCATCCTTCCATATGAAATAAACTATCTAACATTAAAAATGAAGGAATCGATTTAGGGCCAGAACCTACATACATTTTAATCAAGACAACTATTGAATTGCAAAAAAAACTCACACCTATTGAGGATGTTATCTAGAATTTCCAAAGGTGCAATCAACATGCCTATGAATGTGAATACATGTACATTTTCCAATTCATCATTGAAGACCAAACAAACAAAATCAATGTAGTTGCATTCGAGGATGTTGCAGAACACTTATAGTCATACCTTCTAAGAAGTTGTCTTGAAGTGCCCACGAGTGTTCAAAATGCATCGAGGTAACAGGGATACAAGTAAATATATCATGTCCCCACTCAAACTTGATCACTACCTAGCCCCTTATTGTTTTACTCACATATGTATACTTTCTCATATGACAAATTAATGTACATTTCATTTTACTTGTCATCGATTAAATGAATTTCTATTTATTGTTTATTAGTACTTGCAAACGAGTTTTCCTTCCAATTACACTGACTACTATCCCTACCATAAATTAGCTAGACTTGCTTTCAAACACATAAATTTATATTGTTTATGTACTCACAACTTTCTCTCAGTTTACAACATATTGAAGTTTTTCTCAGCGTTTCATTAGGATTAGTAAATGGTGCACTTGGATTGGTCATGCAAATTGTATACACACCTGGATCTACCCCTCTTAAGTTACCAACCTATGTTGTCGTGGCATTTGATAGTTACATTGGGCCTCCATGGGACCAATCTCAACCAAAGCACATACTAATTCCACCCATAAATCAAAGTAATAAGAAACAAATCCCCCTAAAGATGGCTTGGGCATTGACTATTCATAAATCCCAAGGATTGACAATAACAATGTCAACCATTCACATTGGTAACAAAGAACGTATGGATTGACCTTCACAGTGAATGACACGTACTACAACATTAGAAGTCCAATCCGAATTACACCATCGTTCTCCTTAAAACACTATGCAAAGATGAAAGACACTTCATATCTCTCACTTTGGAAAAAGCAAGAGGCATGCCTTCATTCTCTATCCCTTTTACACTTAAAATTGCATTCCTCGATCCCTGCACTCCCCTTACCAAATGAAAATACCAAATATATTTATTTTACTACGCCTTCATTTTGGTATGACAAATTAATGTACAATTCATTTTATTTTCCATCTATTACATGGGTTTCTATTTATTGCTTATTAGTACTTGCAACATAGTTTTCTTTTTAATTTCATCGACTACAATCCCTACCATATATTAGCTAGACTTGCTTTCAAACACACAAAATTATATTGTCTAAGTACACACAACTTTCTCTCATTCTACAACATATTGAAATTCTTCTAGGCATTTCATTTCCCCGTTGGGGTATGCTAGTATATAGAATTGTCTTACATGTACTCACTTGCTATTGCTAACATTACTTTATATTATCTCAGGAGTTTTTACATTTAAAAAAAAAAAACTAAATTCATTTTAGTTTTATTTTTTGTTTTTTCGTTTTTTTTGGGTGCTTTAGTAAAATGAAAATGGGCAGCTCTCCATGACATCATTTTATTGCTCTTGTAACATGATGTAACTTTTGTAATATTGAAGTAACAATTAAAGTAAGTAACAATTACATGTAACGTTTGTCTTTATTATTGTCGGCAATTAATTAAAATGTAAAATGTAATGGAAAGTATTTAATGAAAAGTAAAAAAGTAAAAAAATCCATGTCGACTCATAAAATAAAATATTATGAAAAGTAATTAAAAAATAGATGTTCGTTTATAAAATAAAAACTTAAAACTTAAACCCGGATCTATCAATCAAGAGAGATTAAATTTCTTGAGTTTAAATTTTTAAAAAAAAATACACCTCAAGAAATTGGATCCCTCTCGGTGCTTGATAGATACGAGTTTAAGATGAATCTATGCTAATATACGCTCAATGAAAACGTTGAACTATATTACATCATCAAAACCAAACTTCATAGAACCGCCCTCTTCCTTCCATGTGCGGAGGGATATCTAATACTTTGGCGTTTGCACGTTGGATATATTCCTTCCACGGCCTCGACCTCGTCTGGGAGTATACGCAAACTGTGGTATGGATGAATCTATGCTAATATACGCTCAATGAAAACGTTGAACTATGTTACATCATCAAAACCAAACTTCATAGAACCGCCCCTCTTCCTTCCATGTGCGGAGGGATATCTAATACTTTGGCGTTTGCACGTTGGATATATTCCTTCCACGGCCTCAGCCTCGACCTCGACTGGGAGTATCCGCAGACTGTGACTGACATGAATGACATGAACAACTTGGGGCAACTATTCCTTGAGTGGAGATTTGCCATACAAGCAGAGGCTCAAGCCACGGGCAATGACCCCCTGCTCCTCTCAGCGGCCGTTTATTTCTCTCACAAATTCTTCGCCTGGGGCCTCGTTAGAGAATATCCCACCGCAGTTGACAATCTTGACTGGCTGAACATAATGACCTATGATTACCACGGTCCTGGTCAGCCACAGACCGGAGCACCGGCATCTCTCTACGATTTCGATTCTAATACCAGCACCAGCTTTGGGATCCAGTCGTGGCTGGACGCCGGCTTGTCTCCCAGCAAAGTGGTCATGGGAATGCCCCTTTACGGGCACTCGTGGAAACTCCAAAGCGCCGGAGATGTGGGAATCGGCGCCCCGGCTACTGGTGTAGGTATAAAAGACGGGTCTGTTAACTACTCTGATATTCGCGGCTTCATTGGACAGAATTCAACCACGGAGGTGTTCGATATCACAACCGTCTCGGCTTACTGTTACGCAGGACTCGACTGGATTGGCTACGACAACGACCAGTCCGTTGCTAGGAAGGCCCAGTTTGCTAAACAGAAAGGGCTGCTTGGCTATTTCTTCTGGAACGTCGTGCAGGACACCGCCGATTGGGCTCTCTCCCGTACAGGTAACGTTATAAAATTTTAATTAAGAATTCCAAGATGTTCCCTTGATTCAATAGCTATTCTTTTTGGGTTTAGAAATTTCATTTATCCCTGAATTGATTTTGATTTCTGGTTGTTTGTAAAATCTATGTCTGCAGCTTCAGATACATGGGACGAATGATGTGGGACTACCAGTTCTGCAACTGCCTCATCTCTATCAGTTGTTAGTCAATCATTTGTATTTCCATATATATCTGTAGGGAGGATGCTTAAAAATCCCATTCCAACAATAATAGATTCATTAGGAATCGTGTTCTGATTCCATCTCTGATTCCGTAAGAAGTTTAATAAAGGGTTAGCAGAATTGATCCGTCAAAGTAATGGAAAGCTAAGTGGATTTTTTCGGAAATTTGGCAAACTTGTTTCTGTTTATTTGCATAATTGGAAAAATTTGACATATCGCCTAATGTCGATGAAATGTAGTATATCAATCCCATAAATTGCACATAAACTATTGAAAAATGGTTACTTAATCTAATCACAATCTTTTCCCATCGATCAGTAAGTTTAGAATGGAACATACTCTCTAAGTGGAAATAAAATTAGGTTTGAATTTAATTTATTTTTTAAATTAATATTTCTTAAAGAATATATTACTATCAGATAACAACACTAGGATAGATAGAATTGAACAGGGGTAGATGGAATGAAATTCATCTATCACTACCAATCAATCACAATATCTTTTAAATTTAATATTTTATAATTTAACTACTATATTTAATAATCTAGAGTGAATTTGAAATTCTTATACTTTGACTAATATATTAATAATCTCATATATAATTTAACTGTATTTTATAATTTTAATTAATACATTTTAAATTTTTATTAAAATGGTGTATATTTTTCAAATATATACTTGGTTTCTTGTAAGAGTTAGTAGATAGTCATTTGGATACGCTTAAGAAGATCTAAAAGCTTTCAAATAAAATTCCATAACATATAAAAGCTTTCAAATAAAATTCCATAACATATAAGATATAAGGAATTATGTTAGAATAAAAATTATATATAAACAAAATATGGTATTTTAACAATATCCTTTTTTACTAAAGATCTTTCTATCATGTACGGCCAATCCAATGAAAATGGAAGCCCGCATTTAAACAAAACAAAACAGTAAAATATACATAATGACATCTACTTTAGCAAAAAGAAAACTACAAAAAACTGTCTGGAGTGATATTTTGCTAACAACCCTTAAAAAAAGTATCCAGAGAGTTTATGAAATTAAATAAAAAGATGAACGAGTCATAAACAGTTATTTGTTCATTTATCAAATTCCATTTATGCCAGTTACCAGTGTCCAACTGAATACTAGCCTTTGACAAATGGTCTGCCTCAGTGTTTCGTTCCCTATATATACATGCATAAAATTGATAGATTGGAAAACTCCATCAACCTCATAATCTCTTCATAATAAGGAGAATGTAAATATTCTTTAAATATCTTTTGTTTTTTTATCTATGACTAACTTTGAGTCTGCCATACACTTGTACTTGTTGAACACCTCTGTGATGACTTAGTAAAAAAGATAATTTAAGGGCCACAAATTCTTATGTATTATTAAAACTAGGCCTCACACCAACAACAAATTTTATCCCAAAGGTGGAATGCCCTAAGAGGTTGAAACTAGGCCTCACACCAGCAACAAATTTTATCCCAAAGGTGAAGTGTCCTAAGAGGCTTCATCAATGTATAGCCATGGAATGGATTGATCAATGATTTCAGCCATTATGACTAGATCTTTTTTGTTCTTATTATCTTGTGAAAAGTGGCTAAGAACTGCAAGGCCTTGTGAAGCACGTACCACAGGGGATATATACATCCTAAAAAATAGCCTTGTTCTTGGAGAGCCATACACCCCATACACCTCAATACTAGTTAGGCTAAATGCTTAGATTATTTACCTCATTAAAGTTACAGGATGCCAAAGCTTGATTGATAGATTGTCCATCTCATAAGAAACAAAGACCACCTACTAGAGAAGTATGATCCCACAAACTTTTTTTTCATATATGGACAAGAAATGAAAATATGCTCAATAAATTCTTCATCAACTTTACACAAAGGACATCTGCTAGAGTTATTTTAAGCAGCTAGCCTCAAACAAGAATCTTCTTCAATAATATCAATTAAAAAAAAATCTTTCACTTAAAAAGGCATTTGAAGTTCCCAATGACTGAATGCCACCAAAACAAATCTAGATGCACTTCTTCTTCTCTAATTACCAAATAACAAAGACCAAGAATATATGAGTCACCCTCCTTGTCCCTGGATCACAACAAAGCATCCTCTCTATCATTTAATATGATATGACTGTCTTTTAAAGCCATTCTATACCTAATCCATGACTTATTATTGTTGCTTCCGTTTTCGTCTTTGACTTTTCTCTTTGTACGGTTGCTTTCTTTAGCCTTTGGCTTATTCTTAGCTTGGAATGTATTCACATTAAAATACGAGGTAATAATTTTGGAAAATTTACTTTTCTCTTTGCAGGGTTGCTTTCTTTAGCCTTGGGCTTAGTCTTACCTTGGAATGCATTCACATTAAAATGCGAGGTAATAATTTTGGAAATTAAATTTTGTATAAAAAGAAATTAATAATAAAACATCAATTTAATTTTATTAAAGTTTTATAGTTATTAAAATTTGAAATTAAATTGCTTAAATAATACCATCTTATCACAACAAATCAATATATTATTACTTGATTATTGAACACTTACCTATTCTCCTTACTTTGGTTTCTTTGCGAGTGTTCTCTTTCCTTTTGCTTTTGTTGAGAGTTAAGATATGATTTGTTTTATATACTTTGTAAAAGTGTATGTATAAATCATTTTAATGATTTTGTTTAGTTGGAAATCTTAAAAAAATTAAAATTATATATATAAACTATAAAAAATACATAATTTGAATGTCATAGGTATTCGAGGATGTTGAATTTATTTATGAATTCAAAAACACAATTTAAACACTTCCTAAATTGATAAAAATAAACATATATTATATGAATGATCACGAAAATAAATAAAAGCATGATATAATCCATTAAAATGAACATGGAATTGGTCAAACGAGAAAACATGATGTAATCCATTAAAATAATAAAATTGAATATGTGAATGGGACATAACGAGAGAGCCTTTGAATTAATAAGTGGCCATTAGGGATAAAAGGGGAGGGACGGGGATGTGTGTGCAGTGCAGAATACTATTTTTCCTTAAAAATGATATATTTTTAATGTTTCAAAGAAAGTGTAATACCCTCATTTTTACCCTTAGGATATATTGGCTTTTAATGTAAACATTGTATATATGTGATGTATGATTCCTAGCGTGGAGTTCAAGGCCAAGTCCCTGCTAGTGAATGCTCGGCCTTGAAGGGGAAGTATTTGATATTGTGTTATCCATGTGCTATTAAGCCATAGAAATTGTAAAATGATGTAAATATCATGTAATAAAAATACCAAGGGGCTGGCTATGGATGCAACTAAATGAGGGGGATTATGTATCCACTAGGGAAAGGTAAGGGGGTTTGTGGGATTGAACCCTAGGCTGCCATATGTCACCTTAAGAACCCACCTTTGACTGTCCTAGCTGTCATTTAATTCTGTGTAAGGAAGTGGTTGAAGAATTCCGTCCATGAGAGTGATGGAGTATGGCCAACCTTGAAATTCCTAAGGTAGGGTATGGGCTCTGTTTGCTTGTCCCAAAATCCACTCTACCTCAAGGGAATTCATTTTTCCTCATCCCCATTTGAGGGCAGGGGGGAGGCATGAGTTTGGATGGAGGATGCAGACCCATTAGGGAGGTAGAACCAGAAAATCGCAGCTGGGGAGAGGCCGTGTTTTGGAGTGCCGGAATCGCCTAGAAATTTAGCCTGGGCAGAGACTTATGGTTGGGTTGGAACGTTGCAGTCCATAGCCAGTTGCTTAGTGATTTCATATAAAAGGATAAGTGTTCTCTGTGATTCATATCACGTTTATTCTATGTTTTTTTCTTCTGCAATGATTTAATTATTGATGATTGTTATTGATATGTTGAATGCATGATAGATAAGTGTGTCATTAATGTTTCATTCAGCTGCATTTATTTGAGCATGCATATGCATCCATGTGTTTTAATGAATTTGTTCATTGATGAATAGGGATAAGTCTTGTTGAGGTTCAGAAGGTACAATCAAGGATTTTGGGGAGAGATAGACACCCCTACTGTTTTCATGTTTCCTCTGAGGGTCTGGATTGATGAAGAGAGGGTCCATGACAGAGTGGAGTAGAGCTCTTTACAGAGTGGGAAAGAGGCACGGATGAATTTTGGGCCCACATTTTAGGTTGGAAGAAGGACAATATCAGAGTCTTTAGGTGTGGTTGAGGATCATGCAGTTGCATAGGGCTTGCCGAGAGCTTTCCAACGGTACTAGGTTTTCCAAAAATGGACTTAGGATGAGGAATTTATCAGCCTGAGAAGTTGGCAGTAACAGGGGTATATGCCCGACTTCCGACTTTCCGAACCTACAGCACGGATTTCAAATCGCGGAAGTCGGAGGCGTGATTTCTCGGCATGGTGCTTTGGAGTTCCAACTTTTGACTCCCACAAGCCGTATTGCAGAGTGTGGAAGTCGAAGGAGAAATTTTCTTCACAGTTGTGATTTGGGAGTTCCGACTCCCGCAAACCGGATTGCGAAGTGCGAAAGTCTGAGGAGTAATTTTCTTCGGAGCTATGATTTTGGAGTTCTAGCTTCCCACTCCCGCAAGCCGGATTGCGGAATGTGGAAGTCGGAGGAGTGATCTTCCCAGAGTTGTGATTTTGGAGTTCCGACTTCTGACTCCCGCAAGCCAGATTGCAAAGTGTGGAAGTCGGAGGAGTAATTTTCCCAGAGTTGTGATTTTGGAGTTCTGACTTCCGACTCTCACAAGTTGGATTGCGGAGTGCAAAAGTCAAAGGAATAATTTGCCCAGAGCTCTGATTTTGGAGTTCCAACTTTCGACTTCCGCATTGTGGATTGCGGAAGCCGGAGGCATGATTCGGCGAAGCAGAGAATTGGGTGTTCCGACTTTCCGACTCTCGCATCGCGGAAGTCGAAGGCGTATTTCTTCGACGCCGTGTATTTTCCATTCCGACTTTCTGACTCCCACATTGCGGATTGCGGAAGTCAAAGGTGTAATTCTTGAAGTGGCATATTGGGGTGCCAACTTCCGACTTCTGACTTGCGGATCTTGGATCGCGGATTGCGGGCTGAAGATATTGCTGCTGTGTAAAAGGGCAGAGTTGTGGATAAGTTTGAAAAAAAAATTAGCAGGTTGTTCTAAGGAGCTCCCCCATCACCTCTAAAGCGCATGGAGGGGACTGGGGACATGACAGATGGTATCAGAGCCCAAGGTTGCAACACTGGGGCTGCTAGGCCCAAAGCAAGATATTATGGGCTCGTTAGAGCTGCAGAACGAACAGATACTGAGAAGGATTGACGACCGCGTAGCATTTCGCTGGGTGAATCATCCTTGTGGCCAAGTGCATGCATGAGCAGAGAAGTTGAAAGATATGAGTAAGTAAGGAGAATGGGTAAGGAAATTCCTTTCTCCCAAAAGTTTTCACTCATAGGAATAATACATCCCAGTATGTGGAATTGGCATGTGGCTCATGATATTGACATGGTGGCCATGCAAAGGCTATTAACGGGGGAATGAGGCATTCCCATGTGTGAATCAATTGTGTGGCTCAGAATTGTGGAAAATATTTCCATGAGAATGGAAAGAAAGTATCACATTTGAATGAGGTGCAAGGGAATACAATGTGCCTTGAAGGACTCCATATGGACTTGGGATTGAACAAATTGCAGTGTTGATAAGTGCAGGGAAGTCTAAGAAATTCCAAGTTGGACTTGACCATAATTTTTGAAAGAAATGTGAGCAGCAAGGCATATGAGCCTAGTGCAATGAGAGCTATTGCAGTGATCATGGGAAGCTACATAGGGCTGACAAGATGGTTATAGCTTAAAATTGGAGAATGGTCCCCAAGGGCAATGTTGATAAAAATGGCAAATTCTCACCTTAAACTATTTTTGTTTACAACTATTTTTGTTTACAACATAATAATTGCATGCTTGGAAAGTAGCAAGTGTAAATGTCACGCATGTGTGTATGTCTTGAATTTCTACTTGGTGAGAAAATCATGGTTAATGATCCCTTATGTGCTTGATAGAAATTCCATGAATTGGATCAGTTATGATGTGGAATACGAATTCCATGCTATGATGTGGAAGAGGAGATTCCATGCTATGAGAAGGAATTGGAAAGGGGAAAATTCCTCAACTCTTCTCTTGCTGATATATTTATATTTTCTGAGTTATATATATATGAAACTATGGCATAGGAATATTGAAAATGCAAGATATTAGGTTGTTGAAATGCATATGCACTAGTGGGCATATTAAGAGATAATGCATAGTGCATGTGAACTTGCTTGTGCATGAATATGATACTGCATATGACTAGTATCCTTGTGAAGAAAGGTTGGAACACAAATCCATGATCAAGAGGTTGGGGGAAGGACTGTGTAGTCCTTGGTAAGAGGCCAACTGACCAGGTAGCATCAGATATGTTAATGGAATCCATGCAGGTAATGTTTATTTATGCTAATTGTATAAATGTTGAAAGATGATGGGTGTTGAGCCCAGAATTGGCCCTTTTTAGTCATCATTATTCATCTTTCCTGCCCCTGTCCTACACTATTTATCATGGCAATCAAACCTATTGTCCTTACCTTATGCCCCAAATTACCAAGGTATGGCTGATCATTGTTTTATTTTATTAATGCTTATGATTGTGATAATTAAAGTTGTGCATCTCTCAAATTGTGCTAACATGTTGCGATTTATGAAGGTAGTTGAGACAAATGGATTGCAGGAAGATCGGGGCTGAACAAGTCATAAAGAAAGGGATGTTCGTTCCTTGTAGAAGGTTCCTTGGGGATCGAATCATCAATCAAGGCATAGTCGTGACAGGGCAGCTGTAACAGAATTTGCTATCTTAAGTATGTTGCTGCTCGAGTCTAGCTGTGAGCTGGAAGGACCGCCACTCTTGGGTCAATTAATAACTCTCTCATATTTGGATATTTCTGTTCTGCCACGCATTGTAACAGCTAGATTATTTAGGGCGCCTGAAGATCAGAGATCTTCATGGCTGCCCAATTATGGGATTAGATGTTACGATTTGTATGTATAAATAGGGTGAGTTGCCTCGACTCAGGGGTTGAACATCAAACAATTAATTCATTTTGTATTAGCAGCCGAGCAAAACTATGTACTCATTCTTCTGTTAATATAAGGGGTTACTTCTGAGCTAAAGAGTGTGTTGTTCAACCAGCGTATCTGTGTGAAGACTGGGCCCGTCTTCCACAGAGATTGCTGAGTTAAAATAGGATTTTATCTTTCTTGTTGTGTGATGCTTTGTTCTTTCCTTTGTACGCAGCAGCAATATTTATTGTGTGGGTTTCTCAGTAAAAGATTACATTTCTGTGAGATTGGTGAATGGTGTAGAATAACAGTCGACTGAGTCAGGGTTGCTTTATGCATTTCAATTTCTGTTCACACTGCCGTGTTCATCTCACAGCTGAGACGTGATCCCAGGAGCTCTTACAATTTAGCTTTCTTGTTATGTGTTGATTGATTTCCATTCTGCAATTCAATTTCTTAGAACAGTTGCTTCAATCTTTTTCATTTGAAATTCTAGAGTAATGTTCAGTTTATGCTTTATGATTCCCAGGTTGATTAGATCAGACGAGTGATTGTTTTAGAATGCGAATGAGATTTCCTTTTTGCAATTGTTGATTAGATCTGATACCATTTCTTATTGATGCATAATAGAAAAGAATTGTAGTATAGCAGTTAGAAGGAAATTGGGATTGCATAGATTCTTGGGATGAACATGGATGATAGAAGATAAAAAATATTCACTTCTAATGGTTTTGTGTTTAAGCATATATTGTGCACTTATCCTTTGAAATAAAAAGACTTTCTCGGGTTGACAATAAATTTCATATGCTCTGTGTGTTTGGTAGTAATTTATCTGCATATAGAGTGGTTGACATTTTGGCGCCGTTGCCGGGGAAGGATAAAAATTAAACACTAGTCATTAGTTGCATCTGATAATCGCTTTTAGACAGTCTTTTTGTTTGTTTTTGAAATGATCTGCTTCGCATGAATACGAGGAGGGTAAAACGCGATCACCTCCCAACCCCCAAAACCCCACAAATTACTAACAGTGCATGTGGTTCGGGTCGTGGTCGAGGTCCACCGTTGGGTATAAGAACATTCATCGATGACCTTGTTGACAGAACTGATTCAGCTGTCAAAGCTCGTCAACGGGAGACTCCTATCAGAAGAGGCCCAGTTGATCCTGGAGCGCCAGCATCAGGATCCACAGTGGAAGATACAGGAGCAGCCGTGATTCCTGCATATACCCCTGCTAAAGAAGGAACGGCTGATGCAGCTGTTACAACTGAAGAATACGCAGCTGTTACAACTGAGGCAAGGAACGCAGGAACGAACGAAGAAGAGGATATAGAAGAAAAGATGAATAACAGACATGAGAACGAAGAGGAAGAAGCAGTGGTACAATACCATCATGAAAATGATTCCCTGCCAGAAGAAACTATGGCCACATTGCAATTCCCAATACAGCAGCTAGAAGGGACAACTCCTATGAAAAACATCTCACCGTCGGTGTTGCCTCGCTTCCATGGCAGGACGGCAGAAGATCCAGACGAATTCCTTTTTGAATTCGATATCCTCTGTCGCAGCTATGATTATGTCACAGATGCCCAAAAGCTGAAGCTTTTTCCTGCCACCCTGAAGGACAATGCATTATGATGGTTCATGAGCCTTGGGGGAGGAACTGTTGCTAATTGGAATAAGATGAAGCAAGTGTTCCTGGAAAAATATCAAGAATATTGCAACACCAGGGACAAAAGAGAGGAGTTATTCAAGATGGTACAGAAGGAGGATGAAATTTTGGAGGATTTTGTAGAGAGGCTGCTGTACAATGTGCAGAGAGCTGGGCAGACGAACATGGGACTAGATGTGCTCAAGATAATCCTGCTTCGAGGGATCAGGGACGATTGTTTAGACATGTTAAATTTGCTAGGAAAGGGAGATATCTCTAAAGAACCTTTTGAGACAATTGTGGAATTATGTAAGAGATACTCCAGGGGATCTTCTAGGAATAACAAGCAGAACAAACGAGATAAGCTGGAACGTGATGTCTTCGACAGAACTTAGAAGTCATCCAATGGGGGAGCTACACGTGAGGAGATAGGAAATCTTCTTGAAAATTTTAAAACAGAAATGATGAGCTCTATCTCTTCAGAGATTGATGTCTTGAAGGCCAAGCAAAGACAGGCAGTGGAGGATCTCACACTAGGTGTGTTCTGTCCCCGATGTAGAAAGACTCATCCACTGAAAGAATGCCCTCTTGACAAAATACAAGTGTGTCAGCTGTGTGAGCTGAACCATGATATGAAAGAATGTCCCACACTGCCCCAAGTGAAGTTTGTTCTGCAGGCATCAACTCCAGAAGTGGAATCAGCCTACTTCATTGCACAGAAGAAACCCTGGCAGCCTCGAAATCAAGGTATGTCTCCCGATTCATTTCCATTTTTGAATAATTTGAATAATTGGAATACTAATATGCAAAATGTGAATACACAATTCCTTTCAAATTATGCTCAGTGGAATTCTCCTCAACCTGCGATGCAAGGTTATAACTCATGGAGTCCTTGGACACAGCCACCACATCAACCTACGTCATGGTCTCCTGGATGGAGGAACTTCCATCCTGGGAACCAGTTTCCTCAACCACCTCCACCTCAACAGTTACCGTATTCTCCTCCATATCCTCAATTTCATCAATATCCTCAATACCCACCTCAGCAGTCGCAGCTGCAGCTGCAGAATAATCCTGTTCCTAATATACCAATACGGCCTCAGCTGCCTGCCCAACCTAACCCTAACCCAAATAATAAAACAATCCATCAATTGGAGGCTCTCAATATGTCGGCCTACTCTCTCTCCCCTGTACCTTGTAATGATATTCGCCTACGGTCTGGGAAGATAATAGAACGTGTAATTTCAGAAAATATTCCACTGTCTGTGCATGACAAAGAAGAGAGTTCCCAGCATCCATTTGATCCGGTTCCTATCACTGAAGGTGCTGAGCATCCCTCAGATGGGACGGCTGAAACATTAAACGATAAATCAGATAATACGCAGCCTACCTAGCTGGTAAGGCAACCACCATACCCTGAGAGATTGATGCTGCCAAAAATAGGGGGGCAACCTCAGTTCAATCTCCTAGGAGAATTGAAGAACCTTTATGTTAAGATCCCCCTTTTGCAAGCTCTTCAAGATGTACCTATTTATGCTAGAACTGTTCGGGACCTGTGCACTAAAAGACCGGGAAGGAAGCCCAGAGATCCTCCCACTGTTCATGTCATAGGGAATTTATCTGCTTTAATGACCAGAAAAACCCCTATAACCAAGTATGATGACCCTGGCAATCCTACCGTCACTGTACACATAGGACAAACGCAGATACCCAACGTACTAGTAGATTTAGGAGCAGCATTCAATGTTATAACAATGGAGACTGTAAAGAAGCTCGGATTCACCAATATTAGACCGACCCCTACCATTTTAGAATTGGCAGACAGGTCCACCATCAGACCCGAAGGGATTTTGGATGACCTTGTCATTTCAGTAGACTCATGGGAATACCCTGCCGACTTTCTGGTATTACAACCAAAATCACAGCTGGGGGGACACCCATTGATCTTGGGGAGGCCTTGGTTGGCTACAGCTGATGCTTGCATCAGCTGTCGATCGGGATCTATGACTATATCTGATGGTATGGAAACCAAAAACCTCACCCTGTATCCTCCAGCACGGCCGAGTCTAGAAACTGAAACTTCCCTTTGGATAGAACAGGAAGAGGAGGAGGATGTTCAGCCATTATTAACAATAGGGAAGGCACTAACCTTCAAAAACGAAACAGAAGGCGATGCCATTAATAATTTCATTAGCGAACCTGCTTCAGTAGATAAAGAAGTTTATCAACTCCTGAACAGTACCCTTGGTAAGGAAGAACAAGAACAGCTTACGGAGGAAGCGCTAGTCAATGACACAAACATAATCCCAGTTTTGAAAAACTCGAGAAGCATTCCTATTGAGGTAGAGCCTGGAAGAACTTTGAACATCAACCCTGGTCTCTCCTCAGAAGAACAGATGCGCCTAACCAATCTCTTGAAGGAACGTAAGGGGGCATTCGCCTGGGAGTATACAGACATGAAGGGTATTCCTTCCAGTATGTGCACTCATCATATTTATATTAAAAACGACTCCCGGCCTGTATGTCAACCCCAACGACGCATGAACCCCAATTTGAGGGATATAGTGAAGGAGGAAATCCAGAAACTTTTGGAAGCATGATTTATCTATCCTATTTCAGATAGTGAGTGGGTTTCCCCACTTGTAATTGTGCCCAAGAAAAATGGTAAATTGAGAATCTGTGTCGATTATAGGGAGCTGAACAAAGCTACACAAAAGGATCATTTTCCTCTGGCCTTTATTGACCAAGTACTTGATACCCTATCAGGGAAGAAGTTCTTCTCCTTCTTGGATGGGTTCAGTGGGTACAATCAAATTCAGATTGCTCCGGAGGATCAGGATAAGACCACCTTCACTTGCCCCTGGGGAACGTTTGCCTACAGGGTGCTTCCCTTTGGCTTGTGCAATGCACCTGCAACGTTCCAAAGAGCTGTGATTGGCATATTTTCTGAATTGGTTAATGATAGTATGGAAGTCTTTATGGATGATTTTACTCCCTATGGCAAGGATTTTGAGGAAGCACTGGAAAATTTAAAGAAAGTTTTAATTCGCTGTGAACAGGCTCGCCTCTCATTAAGCACTGAAAAATGCCATATGATGATGAGTGAGGGGGTGGTATTAGGACATTTCATCTCTACCGATGGTATTCAAGTGGATCCTTCAAAAATTAAGGTGATAAAAAATATACCAACTCCTTCAACTCAGAAAGAGGTGCGAAGTTTTCTGGGACATGCTGGATATTACAGGAGATTTATAGAAAACTTCTCCAAACTTGCTTCTCCTTTGTTTTCATTGTTAATGAAGGACGCACAGTTTGTGTGGAGTACAGCATGCCAGACAGCATTTGATAAGCTTAAAGAGAAGCTGTCCACAGGCCCTATTCTAAGGGGACCTAATTGGACCATACCTTTCCACATTTCTTAAGATGCTTCTGATACTGCCATTGGAGCAGTACTAGGACAGCAGGATGGTCAAGTACCTTATGCTATTTATTATGTTAGTAAAAACTTAGCCCCTGCTGAACTAAATTATACTGTTACTGAAAAAGAATTCCTTGCTATTGTTTATTCTATTAATAAGTTTCGGCATTACATTACTGGGTATCCTACATTTGTGCACACTGACCACTCTGCCATTAAGTATTTAATGAACAAACCTGTCACTAATGCCAGAGTAACCAGGTGGCTTTTATTATTATAGGAATTTGATATTACTATTATAGATAAACCTGGAAAAGAAAATGTTGTTGCTGATTTTTTATCACGATTTACTAACAGTGATGACAATTCACCTGTTGAGGATGCTTTCCTGGATGAACATTTATTCGCACTCTCAGCTCATTCACCCTGGTATGCAGACGTTGCTAATTATTTGGTTGCAGGAAAGCTTCCGCCACATATGTCTAAACGAGAGAAAAGAAAAATTATTCAGCAAAGTGCCAGGTATTGTTGGCTCAAGGGCCATCTCTTTTACACAGGACCTGATCTTGAGATTAGAAAATGTGTAAGGGAAGATGAGATCTTTCATATACTGAAGGCCTGTCATGATGAAACTTGCGGAGGACACTTTGCAGACAAAAGAACAGGGCATAAGGCGCTACGGATGGGCTATTATTGGCCGGCACTGTTCAGAGATGCTAAAAGATATGTTCAGTCCTGTTA
This sequence comes from Larix kaempferi, assembly GCA_027924585.1. Taxonomy (NCBI): domain Eukaryota; kingdom Viridiplantae; phylum Streptophyta; class Pinopsida; order Pinales; family Pinaceae; genus Larix; species Larix kaempferi. The sequence goes on along the minus strand of BSBM01000458.1, from coordinate 20,734,746 downwards.
CAGTTGCCAAAGGATGGGCCAACCGATGGGGGACCGCAATTCATCTCACACCAATTTGAATCCTTGCCCCGGAAGTATCATGTGCAGCACAGGATAGCTTCACCTTATCATCCCCAGGCCAATGGTCAGGTGGAAAGTACTAATAAAGTTATTGAAGCAATTCTTACTAAAACAGTTAAAAGCCATCGAAGGGATTGGTCTGACAGGCTTCCAGAAGCACTGTGGGCATATCGCACAACTTGGCGCAACACCACGGGGTTTTCTCCCTATGATCTGGTGTATGGAAAGAGTGCCATCTTTCCAATTGAATTTGAGATCAAGACCCTGAAAACAACCATTGAAATGAATCTGGATGTAATAGAAGCCCAAAAGAGAAGATTGAATCAATTAAATGAATTGGATGAGAAACGGTTAGCTGCAGTAGACCAGACTGTGCTGCTTCAGCAACAGAGATCTAACTGGCATGACCGATTCATCAAAAAGAAAATCTTCCGTGAAGGAGACTGGGCACTATTATACGACTCCAGATTCAAGAAGGATTTTAAAGGAAAATTACGCACAAGATGGCTGGGTCCATATTTGGTCGACAGGGTATTTGACAACGGCACTGTTTGCCTGGTGACCATTGATGAAAACCGTATACCATTACTTGCTAACGGCCACAGACTGCGACTGTATCGTAAGCCCATTTCAAAAGATGCATTCATTTCACAAATTGCTGCCGATCCAGACTATCAATTGGCACCAGAGCAGGAACTTTTCTCTACCTTTGCCAAACCTTAAACTGAAAATTGTATTTGCTGTACATAAATAATTTCCTGCTGTAGCGTATAGCTGTTGTTTTTTTTTTTTTCTCTTTGCATTTTATCTCTTTGCTTGTTGTCGTCTTTCAAAAATTTTCAGGGAAGCGCCAGGAGAACGACCAGTTTGGGCTCGTTAGACGAAAATCTCCCTGTTCCGTCCTTGCTTTAAAAAAAAAAAAAAAAATCCGGCAGCTGCGACATATTTGCCGGCAGCTGCAACATATTTTCTGGCAGTTGCGACATATTTTCCGGCAGCTGCAACATATTTTCCGGCAGCTGTATATCCTTTTCCGGCAACCACATTATCCTTTTCCTTAGCAGCCGCAAAATCCTTTTTCCCGCTTGCCGTCAATCTTTTCTGGCGGCTGCAACATCGGCGGCTGCAACAACATCGGCGGCTGCAACATCGGCGGCGGCTGCAACATCGGCGGCTGCAACATTGGCAGCTGCAACCCCAGTCCCCGCGACTGCCACCTCATCTTCCCCGCGGCTGCCACCTCATCTTCCCCGCGGCTTCCACCTCATCTTCCAACGGTTGCCACCTCATTTACCAGCTATTGCCACATGATTTCCCCGCAGCCGTAACCGTTTCCCGCAGCTGCCACTTCATTTCCCCGCGGCTGCCATCTCATTTCCCAGCAATTGCCATCTCATTTCCCAGCAACTGCCACCTCATTTTCAGCAGCCGTAGTATTCTTTTTTTTTTTTTCCCCGTCGGTCGTCAATCCAGCGGCTGCAACATTTCACTGTTATTGTTTTCCGTCGACCTTAAAATCTTTTCTCCCGTCAGCTGTAAATCATCCCCGACAGCCGCAACTTCAATCCAGTGGCTGCAACATCACGTCACAGCATTGCAACAACTCTTCCCGCCAGCTGTAATTTTTCCCGCCACCGTAAAACTTTTAAATTTTTTTTTTTTTTCGGCTGCCGTGAATTGTTTTTTGATGGCCGCAACTTCTTTCCCGGTGGCTGCAACATATTTTTTTGACGACTGCAACATCTTTTTCATCAGCCGTGCTATCATTATTTTTGGCAGCTTGCAGTGGTAACTCCCGTGTTAACAGAAGAATTGTTTCAAACATGCTAATCATGGTGCTGATTCACCTCAGTCGTACCGGCGAATTCATCATTCCGACACCGAGGAAGCGACGGTTTGTGTTTCACCGGCGGAAGAACTTATTGCCTTATCCGAGTCATCATGATCACACATCCGACTGTGCACGAATTCGGCTCCGTGACGTAATCAACTGCATGCTCCACCATTTTCTGCAGCTTTCCGACGCACAGTTTTATGAGGTATGGCTTTCATTTATCACGTGATTAAGCATTGATATCATTTAAACGATATTGGTTGTACCTTCACTCGTACCACCATCATACCTGATTAAACCTTTCCCTCGTACGATGTAAACGATAATAACTGCCACCTTCCCCAATTCGGCATGAAAATTTCAAACACTGTTCTGTGCTCAACTTTCCAAATTTGGTCATTCTCTCAACGTCTCCGCTCAGCGATTCATGCATCCTCTATGCTGCAACTTCCATTCTGGGATCCGGTAATCTGTGGAATAGCAGTTTCAGTTTGCAGCCAGGACCATGGGCATTCCAGTTCGCCATGAACCTTTCAATACCCGGGAACTCAGACGGAATCCGCAAGTTCTTGCCATTTTTCAAGCTGCTGGCTGGGTCGAGTTCTTTGAGCGATTGGACGGATTCGATCGGGACGCAGCCTTGCAATTTGCCTTGAATCTTACCAAAACTCACTCCACGGTGTGGGGGCTGTGTATAGACGTCTCTGAGGTCATTATATCCGAGGTTACAGCCATCCCGATGGTGGGAAAACCTTGGTTTAACCGTCGAGTCCCTGCAACGGTTGCACGAGAACAATTTTTACTTCCACGGGAGCAAGTTGAAGCATCCAGGAGAGGGATTGCACTGAACTCACTGCCGCGGCCATGGGACCAGGTTGCTGTCTTCCTCAAGAAATATATTACCTGCGAAGGTAGATACCAAACTGTGTATAACTCTGAACTTCCTTTTCTTTCTCATCTCCGCCATGGCATTCTGTTGAACATTCCATTTTATTTATTGCACGACTTGCGTCATATGGCAACATTTGTTCAGTCTGCGAAGCACCCACTGTCCTCTCTCACCCACCATGGCCTTATCAAGTTAATTATTGTAAGAACCCTTACCCAACATAATATAACTTGGGAACAATTTATAACCCGACCACAGCAACCTGTTCCCTTGAGGGTCATCCCATTACAGCAATTACAGGTTCCACCACAATAGGAGGACCGGAGTTCCTCCAGTGAAGTTGGGGGGAGGGATGAAATGGGAGAAGAACAGCAATCGGGGGCACAGGCAGGACCATCCGGGGTGGGTAAAACCACAGAGGAAGAACAACCAGGGGCACAGTCAGAGCCATTCAGGGTAAACGAATCCCCAGCACAAGCAGAACCAGTGGGGGATGACATTGCATTTGAAGAAGAGCAAGGGGAAGCACAAACAGAGCCATTAGATGACAATGTAGGTGAAACCTTCGTGGAAAACCTATATAACAGGACAGCTCCGACAGCAGAAGGTGAAATTGGAGTAGCATCAAATGCTGCGACAATGAAACTTGAAGATGACGGAGCTAGGGCAATGGGAGAAGACATTGAGCTGGTTACAATTGAGTCTTCACCTGAGTGGGTAGGAGGAGGAGCTGTGATTGAAGAAGAACAGCATGAGGGTCAAAGAAATATTCCTTTGACCTCAGTTTTGCCTCCCTATATCCCAGCTCCACAGGAGGGAACACCACAAAAGGAAAAATCACAAAAGAAAACGCCACAAAAGAGAAAGAGAGCCACCAGTGAATTTGATCTAACAGCACCTATCAGAAGGAAACGAACTCGATCTACCACAGCAGCAGAGGCAACTAGGAAAAGATGGGCAACCCAGAGACACAGGTTGAGCCCCCAATCCTTACACCAAGACCGATGGATGCTCCACAAAGGCCAGTGGAGGAAGAAACTGGAATTGAAGGACTTTTGTATGAGAATGCAATGCTGAAAGAGGACCTCCAAGCACTTAGAAGGGAGCTGGAAACTTGGAAGGAAACCTGCAGAAAGCAGGGTGAAAGAAAAATGTACACACTAATAGAGGCTGCAGACCAAGTGGAGGAATCAGTTTCTGCTGGAGCTGGAGAAAAGGATGAGCGAATACTCTGCCCCACCTGTGGAGAAATCTTTGAGGAAGCAGGCCATAAAATTCTACTTAGCACTTATTCAACACAACAGCCTGTAGCCACAGTAGGGAAAGCAGTGGAAAAAGAAGGTGTTGTCACACAAGAACCAACACTTTTAAACATCCTTGCTGCAGCTGCCACTTCCCATGATGCAAAAATTATGGAACAAGTAGAAGAAGAACATGGGATGGAGGACGCCCTGGAGATTAATAAGGAATGTATGGTAACCCCAGAATGTTTCCACGATACAGAGATTATAGAGCAGATGGGAGAAGAACTTGGAATGAAGGATGCGCTGGAGCTTATAAAGGAATATGATGAAACCCCAGAATGCTCCCAGGACACATAAATTTTAGAAGAAGAGATACAAAGGCAGGACAGTGATAAATTGGAACAGGAAGTTGCAACACAAGAACCAGCAAACCTGAATATACTTGTCCAATCTGCCAAACAGATGGGGGAAGAACCTGGAACAGAGGAAATTCTGGAGTTTAATGATGAACTCTGGGTTGTAACCCCAGAGGACTCCCATGACACAGAACTCATAGGAGAAGAGTTGCAGCAAAAGAAGGATGAAGAGGTAAGCCAGGATGTTGCTACACAAGAACCAACACCATTGGAAGCTGCAGCAAGAACTCCTGAATTGCAGTTGGAAGATAACCCGGGAGTGGATATCATTCCTGATATACAGTGGAGTGAAGATGAACAGGTACAGACACCATGCTCAGGTGACACCGAAATCTTGGAGGAAGGGTTGCACGATGAGAAGGAGATCCTATCTCAGCAGCAGAAGGACAAAGAAGACGTTGTTACACAAGAACCAGTGTCTCCAAAATCAATAAAGGTAGCTGCTGAAGAAGGTTTAAAGGATGTTGCTGTTACACAAGAACCAGCAACTCTCCTGTTAAAATTAGATGCGCTGGAAGACACTGTCCCACAAGAACCAGTGCTTCCACCTCCTAGAGATGTCATTGAGTTGGATTCAGATTGAGGATTTCTTTTCAACTCCCCCAGGCATAGCATAATGAGATTGCAGGAAGATTCCCACTACACCAAGTGCATTCCCAGATATCAGCAAGAAGCAGTGGAAGGGAAACAGTGAGGTTGGAAGATGCTGGGTCACTCACAGAAGCCTTTCAAAAGATAGATAAGATGCCTGAGTTTCCTACATTCCTTCCTCTCTTCTGGATAGAGCTCAGTTCACGATTCAGATGCAGTTCGTTGCATGAGGACATGCAACAGGGTAGTTGGGGGGAGATGTTGAGCCCAGAATTGGCCCTTTTTAGTCATCATTATTCATCTTTCCTGCCCCTGTCCTACACTATTTATCATGGCAATCAAACCTATTGTCCTTACCTTATCCCCCAAATTACCAAGGTATGGCTGATCATTGTTTTATTTTATTAATGCTTATGATTGTGATAATTAAAGCTGTGCATCTCTCAAATTGTGCTAACATGTTGCGATTTATGAAGGTAGTTGAGACAAATGGATTGCAGGAAGATCGGGGCTGAACAAGTCATAAAGAAAGGGATGTTCGTTCCTTGTAGAAGGTTCCTTGGGGCTCGAATCATCAATCAAGGCACAGTCGTGACAGGGCAGCTGTAACAGAATTTGCTATCTTAAGTATGTTGTTGCTCGAGTCTAGCTGTGAGCTGGAAGGACCGCCACTCTTGGGTCAATTAATAACTCTCTCATATTTGGATATTTATGTTCTGCCACGCATTGTAACAGCTAGATTATTTAGGGCGCCTGAAGATCAGAGATCTTCATGGCTGCCCAATTATGGGATTAGATGTTACGATTTGTATGTATAAATAGGGTGAGTTGCCTCGACTCAGGGGTTGAACATCAAACAATTAATTCATTTTGTATTAGCAGCCGAGAAAAACTATGTACTCATTCTTCTATTAATATAAGGGGTTACTTCTGAGCTAAAGAGTGTGTTGTTCAACCAGCGTCTCTGTGTGAAGACTGGGCCCGTCTTCCACAGAGATTGCTGAGTTAAAATAGGATTTTATCTTTCTTGTTGTGTGATGGTTTGTTCTTTCCTTTGTACGCAGCAGCAATATTTATTGTGTGGGTTTCTCAGTAAAAGATTACATTTCTGTGATATTGGTGAATGGTGTAGAATAACAGTCGACTGAGTCAGGGTTTCTTTATGCATTTCAATTTCTGTTCACACTGCCGTGTTCATCTCACAGCTGAGACGTGATCCCAGGAGCTCTTACAATTTAGCTTTCCTGTTATGTGTTGATTGATTTCCATTCTGCAATTCAATTTCGTAGAACAGTTGCTTCAATCTTTTTCATTTGAAATTCTAGAGTAATGTCCAGTTTATGCTTTATGATTCCCAGATTGATTAGATCAGACGAGTGATTGTTTTAGAATGCGAATGAGATTTCCTTTTTGCAATTGTTGATTAGATCTGATACCATTTCTTATTGATGCATAATAGAAAAGAATTGTAGTATAGCAGTTAGAAGGCAATTGGGATTGCATAGATTCTTGGGATGAACATGGATGATAGAAGATAAAAAATATTCACTTCTAATGGTTTTGTGTTTAAGCATATATTGTGCACTTATCCTTTGAAATAAAAAGACTTTCTCGGGTTGACAATAAATTTCATATGCTCTGTGTGTTTGGTAGTAATTTATCTGCATATAGAGTGCTTGACAATGGGTAAGAATCCCTCCTACCATATTTTTAATCATCATAAAATGGTATGCATATAAGGATGAATGCAATTATGTGAATGCCATACCACCATGGTATGGTGAGGTATGTGGTAGTAAAGGAAAGGATCCTCATACCATGTGTGTGTTTAAAATTTTTGAGTGCATTCATGAGAACTAAGAGCATGCCATGTGTGAAACCATGAGGATGTTGGGTTGTGAAGCCTACAGTACTCAATAAGTATACCATGAACTCCCTATTGGTGTTAATCTAATATGAAACCTCTTTTCCAAAGCGCGGGGAGTGAGTGAGCTCCCAATGTTGTGTTTAGATGAAGAAGGAAGACACCCAACTAGTTAACCAAGTAATTGGGGAGATGGATGGGTATTGTGTTGAATCATTGACTAAGATGCCCAACTTACCATGGCAGGACACATGTATAGGCACAAAAACATTTTTTTTTAGCAATATCGTAGTGCATTGGGTGCATTGAGTAAAGGTACATTGAAAGATTTTATAAATCTTGTGGTTATGCATAAATATGTATGAGTACATATGTTAAGATGCATTGTGTGAATGCATGATTGTGGTGTATACTTCATTACAATTCATTGATATATGAAATGGTAGGATTATTGAAATTTCTAAGATCCTTTCATGAGATGCTATGGGGAAAGAATTGCATGAAGAAGGTAGTTGTGTTTGATGGGCTACCAGAGTGCTCTATTAGGAGGATAGAGTTGCATGAATGGATATGGTTGTGTAATCATAAGTATTGGAAATTTTGTTTAAATGCATAGACAATGTGGTTGTATCTTGGAATCTAATTGTGAATAAAATGCATATAAATTAATTGTATTTCATTGCATTTGAGATATTAACAACTGATAGTGTTTGAATTATTGTTTGATTATAATTCTGGGATCACTTCAATGGTTGTTGTGAATGCTACAATGGAAATATTATATGCATGAATGCTCACCAAGTGCTTGACAAATTGAAATTTCATATTACAGGTAGAAATGTCTTACGTGTGGCAATGTGGGTAAGTCCATGATAAGACTGGAATCTACCATGTACAAGAGCCAAATATTGTGAGGAGGATCTCATTGTTGTGAAATTTGTTTTTTGTATAAAACAAATTTGTAAATTTTCTGATTTAAGTTTATGAGAAGGATCTCATGGTTTCAAAAATCTAATTTATGTACAGAACATATTTGTAAATTTTAGATTTGATATTTTGCTAATGATTACTAATGGTTGTTTGGTTCTCCATAATTGTGTCAAGAGGACATGCTATAGGTGGATGTTGAGGTTATGGAAACAAATATAAAACCACAGGGGAAATAATGTTACCACTTACAAGAGCCAAACAATATGAGGACGACCTCATGGTTAAACAAATTTAATTTCTGTAGTAAACAGAATTGTAAATTCAAATTTGAATTTGATTGCTAATGCGGTTGACTGTTAGGATGTTTTTAAGTGTGTCAGGAAGACACATTGTAGGAAGACCATGTGATATGGCGCAGAAGCCAAACTCCATGGGAAGGTTCTCATGTTTTTAAAATGGGTTTCGAGTGAAACACCATTGTAAATTTTGATGATGTCTCATATGAACTGCTTGTTGATAAACAACGCGGGTGATATGGTGAAGTTATGCCAATAGGGCATATGTTGTTTATGAGACAGAAAGGGATTGGGGTAACAATCCCGAGGGACTGTTAACTCAGAGAAGGAAGCCCCATTCCTCGCGAAAGGAAGAGAAAATACATCTTCAAATAGATAATTATTTTGTAACCCTTGTTAAAAATACGCATGTCTGGTTATTAGATTAATATCTAGGGCATGTTTTTATTTCAGACTGCTTGAATATGATTATGTGTTTTTATTTCAGACTGCTTGAGTGTGATTATGTGTCTTTATTTCATACTGCTTGAGTGTGATTATGTGTTTTTATTTCATACTGATTGAGTGTTATTATGACCTACATGGCTCACATCGGAAAGGGGTGCACACCTTTCGGGTGTTGTGCCGTGTTATGGTTGTCAACATTGACTACACCCTAAGGGAATGGACGCATTCCTGGTGTTTCATTATCAGAGAGTGAATTTTGTTTTTATGAAATATGTTAAAATTTTATATCATGCAATTTGGTATTGCATACTAAGAAGCAAAGTGAAGAAGGGGTACCATCCCTATGTGTCTGGATGGTTTTTGTATGCTTGATAAAGCTAGTCGAAAAACTGGCTTAGCATATTGGTTAATGGAATGCCTGATAAACCCAGTCGGTGTACTGGCTTGGAATTTCCTATTTGAATGTTGTGGAGCAGCCTGCGTGCTAGCCAAACATTCGTTGAATGCTTGATAAACCCAGTTGACATACTGGCTTAGCATATTGGTTAATGGAATGCTTGATAAACCCAGTCGGCGTACTAGCTTGGCATTGGTTATTTGAATGTGGTGGAGCAGTATGCGTGTTGGCAAAACATTCGTTATTGTATGCACATGTTATCCGAGGCTTGCAGAAACTTGGTTACCTTTTGATGCACACCCTGAAGAGCACTGGAAGGGCTGGGTACGCTTGAGGGACTATGTAGCAGAGAAGAGGTACCATCCTTGTGTTGGGTGGGGCAGGTCTTGTGGGTGCCATAGTTGTTTGAAGTCAATGCGAGATACCTATGGAGCTAAAGGAAGATGCTCATGCAGATATGTATTTGGTTTATTTTGCATCTTCTTGCTTATTTAATATGAATATATGTGTGTATATGATTTGGCTATGATTTTTTTTTCTCTTGGTTAGAGATAAATCGTGTGAAAATTAACTTGACATGTGAATTGACTCAATGTTTGAGTGTAGGTATTGTTGGAAGAAAGAACCTTGAAGGAATCTTAAGGATGCATTTGGACATGTGATTGTCCTAGAAATATCAGTATGAGTAGCAATGGAGAATGGTTCTAGTGGACTTGTGTGGGTACTAGCAGCCAAAGGTTCTATAGGAAAATAATGGGGGAGGGTTCCCTGGTTGAGAAGCCTTGGATAGACCTTAGACACCAAGTGTCATCGCCAAACAAGGAAAAGGTGAGTCAAGCATTCACATTTGAAGTGAAAGAGACCAAGGAGCATGGAACCACAGTTGTGGTGGGTATCTAGATTGGAACAAGACTAAGAGGGGGAAACTCTTACTCTTCTCTTTCCTTTTGATTGATGCATTTTAGAAACAGAAAATTTTTGAATGCATGTTATGGATGAAATTTGACTATGTTTATTTTGCTTGGAATAAAGTATGAATGTTGAATTAGTTAATTTCTTGTGAAAGGATGAACATGAATGAGTTCATTTGTATGTTGGACAAGCATGAAATGTGTGTAAGTCTCATGGATAAAAGCATGAAGTTTCCATGTGAATTGGGAAAGTAACTGACTGATCTTAATGCTTATGTTATGCTTGGCCTAACAATATTTGCAATGATGAATTTCACAAGTGAAAACTAAGTCAATTGGTTGCAGTTGTTACAAGACAAGTGCTGCTAGTAAGAAAAGTGTGGACAACTGTGCACATTGATCATGGAAGCAGACCAAAAGCTAATGGATTTGGCTGAAGATATTCTTCAAACAATTTCCAATACCCAAGAAAATCTTGGGAAGTGCTCAGGCTACTAAAGCAGTAGAATGAGATGAACCACAAGGTTTTGCAAGACTCTCTTTGTCTGTAAAATGGGGTAAAAGGCATTATGAAACATATCAATAGTGGAAAGGACAACAAGAAGAATTGTAGACACAAAGTTTCCAGACTTGTGGATCAGCTGGAAGATAAAGAACATGAATGGATTGTTGTGGAGCAATGCCCACATGTGGAGCTAGAAGGTAAAAACCAACAAGAGCATCTTGTAGAAGCCAAAGGAATTGGTCCTGAGAAATCAAAGTAAAAGATGAAATGCGGGACAGACCTTCCATATTTTGTGAATCTTGATGTGTAAACAATGTGTAAGTATTCTTAAGTATTAAAACACCAAGCATGATGTTATTCTAAGGGGAAGGGAAATGTAATACCCCCATTTTAACCCTTAGGATATATTGGCTTTTAATGTAAACATTGTATATATCTGATGTATGATTCCTAGCGCGAAGCTCAAGGCCAAGGCCCCGCTAGTGAATGATCACCCTTAAAGGGCAAGTATTTGATATTGTGTTATCCATGTGCTATTAAGCCATAGAAATTGTTAAATGATGTAAATATCATGTAATAAAAATACCAACGGGATGGCTATGGATGCAACTAAATGAGAGGGACTATGTATCCACTAGGGATAGGTGAGGGGGTTGTGGGATTGAACCCTAGGCTTCCATATGTCACCTTTAGAACCCACCTTTTACTATCCTAGATGTCATTTAATTCTATGTAAGGAAGTGGTTGAAGAAATCCGTCCATGAGAGTGATGGAGTATGGAAAACCCTAAAATTCGTAAGGTAGGTATGGGCTCTGTTTGCTTGTCCCACAATCCACTCTACCTCAGGGGAATTTGTTTTTCCTCATCCCCATTTGAGGGTAGGGGGAGGAATGAGTTTGGATGGAGGACGCAGACCTAGCAGGGAGGTAGAAACAAAAAATCGCGACTGGGAAGAGGCTGCGTTTTGGAGTTCCAAAATTGTTGAGAAATTCAGGCTGGGAAGATACCTATGGTTGGGTTGGAACGTTGCAGTCCATAGCCGGTTGCTTGGTGATTTCATCTAAAAGTATAAGTGTTATCTGTGATTCATATCACGTTTATTCTATGTGTTTTCCTTCTGCAATGATTTAATTATTGATGACTGTTATTGATATGTTGAATGCATGATAGATAAGTGTGTGGTTAATGTTTCATTAAGCTGTGTTTATTTGAGTATGCATATGTATCCGTGTGTTTTAATGAATTTGTTCATTGATGAATAGGGCTAAGTATTGTTGAGGTTCAGAAGGTTCAGTCAGGACTTTGGGGGATAGATAGACACCCCTACTGTGTTCATGTTCCCTCTGAGGTTCTGGATTGATGAATAGAGGGGCCATGATAGAGTGGAGCAGAGCTCTTTACAGAGTGGGAAAGAGGCATGGATGAAGTTTGGGGCCACATTTTAGGTTGGAATAAGGATAGGATCATATTCCTTAGGTGTGGCCGAAGATCATGCAGTTGCATAGGGATCGCCGAGAGCTTTCCAATAGTACCAGGTTTTCCAAAACTGAACTTGGGATGAGGAAGTTATCAACCTGAGAAGTTGGCAGTAACAAGGGTATATGACCGACTTCCGACTTTCCGAACCCACAATGCAGATTGCAGATTGCGGAATTCAGAGGCGTGATTTCTCGGCGTGGTGCTTTGGAGTTATGACTTCCAAATCCCGTAAGCCGTATTGCGGAGTGTGGAAGTCGGAGGAGCAATTTTCTTTGGATTTGTGATTTGGGAGTTCTGACTCCCAACTCCCGCAAACTGGATTGCGGAGTGCGGAAGTCAGAGGAGTAATTTTCTCCGGAGCTATGATTTTGGAGTTCCGACTTTCGAATCCCGCAAGCCATATTGCAGAGTACAGACGTCAGAGGATTAATTTTACCGAAGCTATGATTTTGGAGTTCCGACTTCAGACTCCCGCAAGTCGTATTGTGGAGTGTGGAAGTCAGGGGAGTAATTTTCCCGGAGCTGTGATTTGGAGTTCCGACTTCCAACTCCTGCAAGTCGAATTGAGGAGTGCGGAATTCGGAGAAGTAATTTTCCCAGAGGTGTGATTTTGGAGTTCTAACTTCTGACTTTCGCATCGCATATTGCGGAAGTCACAGGCATGATTCAGCGAAGAAAAGAATTGGGTGTTCCGACTTTCCGACTCCTGCATCGCGGATTGCAGAATGTGGAAGTCGAAGGCGTATTTCTTCTACGCCATGTATTTTCCATTCCGACTCCCGCATCACGGATTGCAGAAGTCAGAGGTGTAATTCTTGAAGTGGCGTATTGGGGTGCCTACTTCCGACTTCCAACTTGCGGATATCGGATCGCGGATTTCAGACCGAAGATATTGCAGCTGTGTAAAAGGGAAAAGTTGTGGATAAGTTTGAAAAAAAATTAGCAGGTTGTTCTAAGGAGATCCCCCATCACCTCTAAATGGCACAGAGGGGATCGGGGACGTGATAGAAAGCGTTGATTTTTTTTAAACCAAATTGGTATAGATGTCTGATACATTGCCTTTTTCATATATAATTATAAGTTTTTCCAATTTGTTCATTTGATACTTAATATTGACTTGGGGCGGTTGATGAACTTGAGAGTGTTCTACTTGATTTTTTGTGGTTTCCATGTCATTTTCGTTGATTAGACTGTATTTGGTCTTATTGGGTTGTCACTGTGAGTTTTTATTTTGATTTTTTTTGCTATTACTCTAGTCAGGGTATTTAGTTATCGGCTCAAACAATCCTCCTCGTTAATACTGGCAGTGTCATTACTAGGTTCACAAAGGGTCCCACCGTTCTCGTCTCGTTGGGACGTTGTTTGAAACTTTCGTTAAGTAGATTGATGCATTTTATGCAGTATCATGACAGAAATCACATGGATTTTTCCTATGACATCCGTTCTAAGGCCCCTGGGGATTCTCAATTAAATCACATTAATGTATTAACCTCCTTGCTCGAAGACCCTCTATTATGTGACTCATCATTTGAGGAATATGTTTTGGTTTTGGGGGTAAGGGAGAATGGTTGTATTTATGAGTCATAAACTCTGATGTAACTTTGATTCACCATGAATAACAAGTTATTATTTTTTTCAACTTGAAAAAAAACAAGTCTTTTGAAGTGTAAAACAAAGTGTAAACTATTTTTTAGGAGGTAAATGTTTTGCATTTCAAGGGACACGATCTTCTTGGTGTTTGGCATCTAAGGGACATGATCTTCTTGGTGTTTGAGAGGTTTGGAGTAAAATATATCTAAAACGAAAAACGAAAACTAGGACAAGTAATTGCATTTAGTGATGTTATAGGTAAACGAATGTATTGAAACCTAACAATAAAATACATATATATTACAATGTGATTGATATCAATATGTGTTCTTTTGCTTTTCTTGAATCCATATCTCCTTGTGCCAGCTTGTCATGTAATCATATGCATAAAGAGGTTAAATCTAAAGACTATTCTTGGGCCTTTAGCTTGAGATATAATTTGATGTAAATGTAACACCATGCCTTTCCTAATTATTTTCAGTACTTATATTTGCTTTCTCCATTTCTAATACTTGTGATTTATGGATTGACAATATCAACCAAGTTTTAATGGAAATGGTCTTGTTGCACATATTTTAATGAGTATAAAAGAAAACGCGCCCTAGGGAGTTCCCACGAGTCTATTGTTCGTCACAGCCTTGTCTGCAAGCTCCACCATGAGACTGCCTCACGCAGACCTCACTGTCTGCCCAAGCCGCACCACTACCTCTCCATGGATAAGTCTGTCACACACCTAAGTGTTAATCCAACACTTAGGCTCTACCAAGGGCACCTCACCGTGAGGCTAGACTAAGGAAAAAATGCCTCCAACAAGGCATGGTGCATGCCTCTTTCGGACTTGCGGATCTACCACATCCTATCATCATAAAACACCCAAAACCTCTTGTGTGTGCTTCTGCAAGGGGTAAGTGCGCCCCCCTTTGGTGCCACTCTTGGAGGGGCACAGCCCTGTGTCTATCGCAGACCCAAAATAGTGCGAGCTTGCCTCAGAGCCAAAAATTGTTTGAATTTTATGCCTCTCTTGCCTCCATCTACAAACTTATATAAATATGAGCTTATGCACAAGAGTGCCCTTAGCACGACACTCTCCTCAACCAAGCCGACTCATCCACAAGCTATGCATGGAGCGCAATTCACCCAGGTGCCCAGTTACTAACTCCCTTTCCCATACTTGGGCACTCATTGTGCCGACGCGCCCACACTTTGCTTTTTGTGTGCTCCCACTCCAACATGACACGCACTTGATCAACGTGTCGTTCCAATCATGCATGTGGGCATGGGATTGCCTTGTTTCTCATGCAAGAGCCCATCTTCCCGCACTCAGGTCACCCAACCGAATAACCCAAACGGGTCTCCCCCAACACTTTCCTATTTTCGGTCGCGCCACCAACTGACGAGATTTTACTCTAAGTGCTTTGGGGAACCCCAACAATCGTCCTACTCAAGGTCATGACATTTATGTGCTCTGAGAAACGAAAGAAAAATAGCTTAGGTCATAATTAGGTGCAAATTTGACATATCAATAACAACATGTTGGAGAATAGAATTATGAAAATTTAACAAAGAGCTAAGAGATTACTTGAACAAATTTGGGAATGCGTTAATGGCATGGGAGAACATTGGGGTAACTGATGGACAAAGTGGTTTTTTAGTATGGAGCAATCCATGGGTCATTCCATAGGTTTTTTCCAAGGAATTACATGCTCTACATATGTAATCGCCGTAAGTATAAGAAAACATAAAATACTCACCGTGAATTATCGTCGTACTTACCGTCAAAACATATGTACTCGCCGTGAATTCTGGAAATATATACAAAAAATATTTAACTTGTTAGAAACCTAAAATCATACATTTCCAACCAAATAAAATAAGTACAATAATCACTAATGAGTATAGAATTTGTTTTTATAAACTTCAAAATTAATCAGTTTTTATCTTAGAAGTTGAAACTAGTAAGTCATTGTAATGCTATCTAAACCAAACTAATTAGTTAGCGATGTGCTCTACATCCTGTAGGAGGGAGATGTTTTTGTCACGTAATGTGACACTACCAAAAATAAAAAGTATCTAAAAAAGGTATGTCAGCTCACAAAATAAAAAAAAATTAAAACCAAACAAAAAGGAATTACACTTTATATCATTTTTCTAGAGTATATATTATTTTTTGTTTAACAAAACAAATTGGATTATATATATATATATATATATGTATATATATAAATATAAATATATATATATATATATATATATATATATGTATATATATAATTAATTTTATTTTATGCTTGATAAAACAAGTTGGATTATATATATATATATATATATATATATATATATATATATATATATATTGTGTATTTTATTTGTGTTTGACAAAAATAGGTTGGGGTTTTTTCAAGCATAAAAAACTGTACTTTTGTTATTCATAAGAATAAAAAAGAACATCCATCCACCATAAACAGTCCAAAATATATGACTACAATATAACCAGTTGTCCTCAAAAAAGTTCAAAATACATCCCAACATCCTCAATCTTCACAAGAGAGAAACGCTTATAGCTAAATTAGACATAGTCCACCAAATCCACAAAGTACTAAAACAGTTAAACACATAAGTATTACAAGTTTTGTAAAAAAAGAATTAGGCCCCTCAAATTCCAGCTTGTCTTGAAAGTATTCTTCCTAGAAAAGAATACCATCCCTCAACTTCAAGGCCTCCTTGGATAAGAAGTCTACAATTTCATTTCGTTCCCTATAAATATGGGAAACCTCCCATTCATGAAGTAGAAGAGCAATTTATTGTGGAATATATATTTTCTATGCCCATTTAACAATGATCAAAGAGTCACCAAAGATATTAAGAGAATAAATTCCCATCAAAGCAGTAAATCTGATCAAGCACCAGAGAGCAAGAAGCTTTTCCTTTGTGTTTGTACTTGTACCACAATGAAGCTTAAGCTTGAAAAAATTTCAATGTTAATTTTTAGAAGTGCATTCGTAGCGCAAATACCATTATTAGCAGCCCCATCAAAAAATCCTTGATCACCATTATGAAGAGGCATATCTACAATCATTCTCAGACTTCTAACTTTCCCCACAACAGAAAAAGTCTCTTTATAGAAATTTATAGCTATAATCGTACCTGCAATTATATTTGGGGCTCTATCTTCGAAAATAGCCGCATTTCTTAATTTCCAAATCTCCTACACAATGTATGGTAGAAGAACCCAGTGGTTGTGGACAATTTTATACCAAGATAAAAGGTTTTTATCAAAATATTGTTTTCCCTAGGTCATAGGGATATCCAAGGCAGCACACACAGGATTCCACAATTGTATAAAAAAAGGACAGAAGGTAAAAATATGATCAATCGATTATGCATCTTGTCCATAGAGAGCACATCTATTTGGTCCCTTCCACCCCCTATGCAACAGGTTATCCCAAGTGAGAATAACATTCTCTAGAACTAGCCATAGAAAATATTTAATTTTCTATGGAATTTTCCACTTCCAAAGTTTTTCATACCACCATTTTGGCACTTGGTAATTAACATTAGTAACAATTACATTGTATGTCTCCTTAGCTGAAACCCGTCCATTAGCTTTGTTACCTGTCCAAACAATTTCATCATCACCGGAAGAGAGTCTTACACCTGCATAATTTAGACTGGAAATATAATTTTCCCATTCATTTTCCCAATCGCTTTCCATACTCATATCCATAGCAGAGTACCAGTAATAGTCTGCATGTCTCATCCAACTAGGATTTTTTACTTGTGCAAGAGTATTATAACCTGTCTTAGACAAATATTCCAGAATTCCTTCTAAAAGAGTATAATTTTCTTCAAAGCCCACAATCGGGTCAATACCAATGAACATATTTTCACCCGAGCCCACTTTCCAAGAAAGCATACAACTGATCCAGTTATAAGACTTTAAAAAAGCATCCCAAAAGTTTGATATGTTCCTATCATATTTCCTTGGGTTTCTAATCCATTGAAATATTTCACTCTTTATATATTTGACATGTAATACCTTGCTCCACAAGCCTTTTCCAAAAAGACCCCTCCACATGTTTTTCATGCTCAAAGAAGAACTGAACCATTCTAAATTCTTAATATCCCAGCCACCCTTCTGTTTTGGCATAGAGATTCTCTCCCAACTAACCAGGTGTATCTTTTTGCCATCCACAGAACCAAACCAAAGGAAATTGAACATCAATCTACGAATAGGTTTTATAATAGTTTTTGGGATCATAGCAAGAGAGAACCAATACACTGGTATGCCTACCAGAACATATTTCAGAAGTGTAATCTCTCCCCAAGAGACAACGGTCTAAATGTCCAATTACCAATCCTTTTTTCAAACTTCTGGACTAGCCACATCCAGTTCCTAATACTGTAGTTGTTGGGTTTTAAGAAGTAACCCAAATATTTAAAACCATCCTATAACAATGTAATCTGATATGGCAGAAAGGAGGTAATCATATCCATGACTTGGTTGTCCACCTTATGACAAATAAACACATTTTTGGCAATATTGACCTCCATTCTTGAAGCAACAAAAAAAACTTTGATTATCTCAGCAAATTGGTACCATTCATCAATCGATCCTCTTCCAAATAAACCCACATCGTCAACAAAAAGTATATGTGAAATAAAAATAGAATTAGAGATCTTTATTCCTCTAAGTTTTCCATCCTTTTTTACAGCATGAATCAAATTACTCCACCCCTCAATAACAAGCAGAAAAAGTAAAGTAGACATGGGCAATCCTTGTTTAAGGCCCCAATATATATTAAAGGATGTTGTAGGAGAGCCATTAACAAGTACTGCAAAATTTGCAGTGGTAACACACACCATTATCCAGCTTGTCACCTCCAATGGTAAACCAATCTGTAGAAGTAATAACCTCAAATAAACGCAATTTACCCTATCATATGCGTTAACTAAGTCCATCTTCAATATTAGTGCATCAAGCTCTTTTGTTTTATTGAATGCAAACATTCCTATGAAGCCCCCACAACATCCAAAATCTTCCTGCTTGCAAGGAAACCAAATTGTTCTTTAGTCATCATTTCAGCCAATTTAGGCCTCAATCTATTAGTTATAATCTTTGTGATAATCTTGTAGACAAGGTTGCATGATGTAATGGGTATATAGTCATTGAAACATATATAGGTTTATTGCTCTTAGGAATGAGGGAAATGTAAGTTAGGTTCATAGATCCCTAGACATAACCTTCTTTCCTCGACTGTTCAACCATCTGTAACAGCTCATCCCCCATAATGTCAAAAAAGGCCAGAAAACGTTCAACAATCCATCCGTCCGGACCCAGACTCTTATACTTTGCAAATAATTTCAGAACCATTTCAATCTTATTTATTGTGACTGGGCCCCAACAAATTCCTCTTCATCTTTAGTGAAAAAGGAGGGAAAATGTCTGATGACCTTTAATTGTGCCCCAATATTATTTTGACCATGATCCATAAACTGCTTAAACAAAAATTCAATGAAACCTTTTTAAGATCACAATCAATATGTATTGTTTTTCCATCCTCAGTCTTCAGATCCCAAATAGAATTTACACTCCTTCTATAAGTGGCATAACTATGTACAAAACATGTATTGTTATCCCCCAAAGCTACCCAAACAACTCTACTTTTTTGTCTCCAGACCATCTCCTCTTGTTTAAGCAAGAAATTTTTCTTCATGTCCAGTTCCATTAATTCCACTCTCTCTTCCTCCATAAAATTACAACTAGGATTATTTTCATATATTTTTTTCCATTAACCCCTTAACAAGCTTAAGTTCCTTGTCCTGTTCATGCATCTTAACTTTCTCCCATTGAATAATAGCTTTCTTAAGACATCTAAGCTTTTTAACCAATCTATCCATAGGACAAGTACCCTTAGGGACATTTGCTGGCATCCAGCATTCCCTAACCATCAAGCAGAAATCAGGATCTTGAAGCCACATATTATTGAATTTGTAGGGAAAATGCCTTGAATATTTCACCCCATCAATTTGAAGGACAATAGGGAAATGATCAGAAATAGAAGATTTAATCCCCTGTGTACGCTATTTCTGAAAGGAATCTACCAAAGTCTCTTTCATTAAAAACCTATCCAATATTTTGCTGATAGTTTCCTCCCCACTCCTACCATTTCACCAGGTTGGCTCCAATTTAACAAGTGCAATATCAATTAGATTGGAGTTTTGAAGAAGATTTGTGAAAAAATCTGACAGTGGGTCTAATCTAGCTTTACTACCCCAAATCTTTGAAGCCGATAGGGTAAAATTTAGATCCCCAACAATAATTATATTAGGGATCCCAAGAATAACACACTCATTCAAGGAGGACCAAAATTCTTCTCTATTTTTATAGGGACCATAGCAATTTAGTAATGACAACTTCAAATCCCCTTCCAAGAAATGTCCTTCCAACAATATTCCCCTAGTTGTTCTATATGGTTTGAAATCAACCACCCTAGGGTTCCAACAAGAAACAATTCCACCTAAGAGACCACAAGAGTCAAGGGCACAGACCTCCCAACCAAGTAAAATTCTTGAAAAATTCTCATTTTCCTGAGTGGCCAAACACATAGATTCTTGAATAAGTATGATATCAAGGCTAGTAGTTTTAAAGAGTATTGAGATAGCCCTAACCTTCCCAACTTCCCTGACTCCCCGGACATTGAAAGATATAATGGACATTTAAACATCTTCACTACCATGCAAGGTTTCTCTAAGGGCCTGAGGGGAAATGGAGGTAGATTCCATAGGATTTTTCACAAGCTTCATTAAGTCTAACAGACAGAGAATAAAGGTGTTCTTTGAGTCAACATGATCAAGGTATTTTAAATTCTTCTTACGGGAATCCCATTTGTTGTATTTCTTCCTGATTGTTAGATTTTGGTGATGAATAGACAAAACCAGAGCCACATCAGGATTTGTAGAGGGTTTGCTAGAGTGAACCTGTATCGGGGATTTCTCAAAATTCAAGTTTGATTTGTTGTTTTGTATCGGGATTTCCGAAAACTATCCAGTATCACACTTTGTAACTGTTCACTAGAAGGATCAGTGGGTGAAATGGATGAGGAAAAGACATTTGTTCCTTATATATTGAGACCACATTCAGGAGACAGGTCCCCGCATTCTGTGGAGTGGCCATAATTTTTTTATTAATCCCTAGTAACATCCTCATAAGGAGTAGGAGAACAAATATTTTCCATACCTCTAACAACAATCAAGCTATCACTAGGAGATGTGCCCTTTTGCAAGTCAGAACCAGGTTCACGAGCCACATTAGTTTGTCTCGTGGGAAGAGACTCATCATCCACCTCTTTCGAAGAAAGTGACTACAGTCATCCCCACGAAGAATATTTGGGAAATTTTCCTTCAAATGGCCCGTATTTCTACAAAAATGGCAACAGAAAGGGACATGCAAATAATCAAATTTATGAAAAATAACCCTGTTGCGTCATAGGATATCCAATTCATCTGGAAAACTCTTGGTAACATCAAATTTCACCATAACTGCAACAACCCTTTTCTCAACCCAAAAGAACATCTTCTTCACAACTTTAATAAAATGACCCAAGCAATTTGCTAAACCCACAAAGACATTCTTAGTCCATAATTCAATGGGAAAACTAGGCATTAGCAACAAGAGGTGGTGCCGTGACATCCGCTCCCGCTTAGGGTCAAAATTAGTGTGTCATCTCTTCAGGACCAACGATCCCCCCTTTATCATCCAGATGCCACTTAATACTTTTGGGATATCATCCAATTTTGGAAACACAAAGCAGACCCAACCATTCGCTAGCATGGTAGTCCGCGGAGCATAATAAAAAAGAGGCAACCAATTTTTGTTAACCCAGTCTATATGAGCTCATTGCGTGAAATCCTCGCATATTCAAAACGCCCCAACACAGCACACAAAGCAAACACCTCCACCGTATCCATGTTAATGTCCTTCCCCAATACGTATTGTTTACGCTTTGCTAAAACCTTGAAGGCCTTCGTTCTTGTCCTAGCACGAGCCCCAACCTCTGTCAAAAAATTCCCACTCTTTCCACATCTAGAAGATGAACCCCCATCACAAGGATACTTAGCAATCGAGTACCTCCCCGTAACCGACATTTGCCCCTCCTATTCGCTAGGTGGATGAAATTAAGTATGATTCAAAAGTAAAGGATCCATCTCAAAAGGAAAAAAAGGCCGAATCAATCGAGAAACCCTAGGTAAATACCTAAAGGTACAGAGAGAAAAAACAAGACCACACACGTCCTTAGTAAAAAGGAAATCTTCCATGTGGACAGCTTATGTCTAAACACACCCAACCAAAGCCCTAACACTAAGATTCAAACCAATCAATCAACAAAAGAATGAAAAGTGGGGCATGTGTAAAAGACAAGTTTGCAGTGAAGTCTAAACAAGGGAGCCAAAATAAAGAGAAACATGTACAACATCGAGATCAAGGAAGAAACCACAAGTTTATGAAATCAACCAAAACTAGAACTATATGAAAATAGCCTAGACTAGCTAGGGTTTTTCATAAAAGTGGAGCAAATTTTTTATAAAATTCCCATTTTTTTTACTAACATTGGCTTGACTCCAAATTGCTGCAGTTTTCAGGAAACCCTAGCTAGTGTTCTCTTCAGAAACATCGTATCCCCAAACACCATTCTCCTTAGTTCCAAGTTGATCCAACATCTCCTTAGTTCCCAACAAGTTGGGTTTAAATATAATGTAATTAATAAAAATAAGTTATGAATTTTTTAATTTTTACTTTAAAAAATTTAATAAAATATTTTTATATATTTTTTAACTTATACTAATTTTATTTTAATAAAAATATTTTTTAAAATCTATGATCGTTAAGTTTGTATTTTTATTTTTAATTGGAGGGCAAGTATTATTTCTTTATTTATTATAGTTTGAATTATATAAATTGTTGAGCATTATTATCTAATAAATCACAAATGAACCTAAAACTCTTACTTACAACTTGTATTTTTTTTAATGAAGCACACATGACGAAAAACCCTTAATCACTGGTAATATATCGCAATCGGACTATATCACTTGCCTTTTATTTATACATACACTTATGCTCCACCCAAGAATCCACTGCTACATATCGAAGAAAATGGGAATTGATTAACGACATATGCTTGTCCGGGCCGCCTCTGAGTACATACAATGTAACCCCATTACCCAAATACAAATTGAACAAAAATAACAATCTGTGTTCAATGTCTGCGCCCGACTAGTGTTTTCAGATTGAATGGGGTAATGAATGAAGAATTTCCGTGCCAAATCTGACGAGAAACCATCTTATAAACTCTCTCAGTGGGATGAGTTCCATCCCAGAACACATATTTCTCTGGACGCTTGCAGAGAAAAGCTCTGTATTCCCCACGCTTATTCTTCGGAATCTTCAACCCACAATTTACAGCCGTGTGAAATGGCCCCGCCCCACAGCATGCAGATTTCGATCTAATAAAACCTGCATTCAGAACCATCGATTATGCGATTCCTCACTTCATAATTTAAAACATTAAAAGCACACACTAGTGTTTTTAAATAAAACAATGGGTTGATTTTTACCATAGGATTTGCCGTGTTTAATTATATTCAAAACGAAATCATAAGAATTAGTGACAAGGAACGTTGCGCCCTCTAATTTTGTATTCAGGTGAGCCGTGAGTTGCCTGAGACCGCCATTATAAGCCGTTACAAGCTCATTTGCAGTTTGCAGACATCCGCCTTTCCACGCCTTCATTCCAGCGAGCCTTGAACTTGGAATACATCCCACAGGAGGAATATCTAATAGAAGGAAGTTTCTTGCCCCTGTTTTGTATAGGCTCTGCAACATCCAAATACATTATTACCCCCAAATTGAATTGTTAGACTGAAATTAAATTGAAATTCTGATACATACCACCAAGTATTCGTTATATCTACTAAGCAGCATCTTAACGAAAACCGGGGCACTTGTAGTCCTTTGGAAGGTAGCGTTCAGTAAATAGTTAAGGCCAATATCATTGCCACCACTGCTAATAACATACAGGGACCGGGATATATGGGTTTTAGCATCATAAACAGCTCCAGAGCTTTTTGGTTTTGGGCTCAAATTAGAATAGTTGGCCACGAAATGGCGTATTTGGAGACTCAAAGGGATGATATTCTGCAGAAAATTAGACACCAACAACTTTTCTAAGATGTAAATTCAATAAGTTGTTCATCTCTGTTAATTAGTTTGAACATCGGTTTTGGTACTCACCAGGCCATTGCCTGTGGAATCCAGAATCCCGCTTCCTCCAGAAGCAAAATTTATACCATGAGAGAAGTCAGATCTTGGCTTCAAATATGGAGGTGGGAAAGGCAACCTCAATATACTAGCTGTAGATACAGTTAAGGCAAATATATTAACTCAATATTAATCTCATGAAAGAATCATTGTAGGTAACTAAGATTAAGTAGCAGCAAGGAAATACCGATGAAATCGAATGCAGTTCTGCCATTAGTGAAACGACCAGTGGGACGATGGAAGAAGGTCTCCCCGTAAGGAGGAAAGTTTGCTCTAGCGCTTGAATTGGGAATGAAATTGTTGTTGCCAGCGTCTGCTAGCGAGTCCCCAAAAATGAACATAGCAGGAACATGAAAATGATCATGACCCTTAATGGCAGAGGCTGCAGGAACAGAGAAAATTAACATAGAGACAACACAAATTGTGAAGAACTCCATTTTTCTTCACCTTACAAGCTTACAAGCTCCTCCTACGCATATCTCTGCCTCGAAAGAAGGAAAATCCTCATTTATAATGTAAAATCTTCTCCTTCAGATAAAAATAAAAATCCTCTCCTTTCAGATAAAAATAAAAATCTCTCCAGTTTTCATGAACAATGACGATCGTCCCCACAATTGCTTACAAAACACGTCTTATTATGTAAATAAAGATTTGAATGGTTTAGCTGAAGATTCTCTGCACATCACGAATTTTGTACTTGCTGACAGGCGTCCAAGCAAAATGGAGAACACTTGCAGCATGGGACTTTATCCTTATCGTGAAGCATTAAAACAAAGATAGCCGACAGGTAGGATGCCGATGGTCCGATTCAGTCAATTGGCCTCTTGCAACATGGCGTTGAAATTCTACTAAAATCTCTAAACCGTAATCAAGTGATTTGATTCTGTGGTCTTTATTCGATAACGTGTGACAAATTTCTTCCTTCTGTGGTCGGAAAACTTTTCTAGAAACAATTAAGTAGGTAGCTACAGTTAAATCAAAATCAAAAGCATGGAAAATTAAGAAACTTCCACCTGTAAAGCTGCGGGAATTGAGTGGAATTCTAGCTTTCCCTTTCGGAAAAGGAAAATTATTGTTTTGTTAATGGAGGTCTTTTCGCTTTTTTCTATTGATTGTTCCTAATAATGTTCACCATGTCATCGTTTCATTTAATTTTTCAATTTTTTATATTAGGGTTAATAGGTGATTTCGATGATATTAGGATCATTACATAGAACTTTTGGAATAGGTTAGAGGAGCTTTAAGTTCCTTTTGAGTTGAGCGCTGATGCCATATGGTTATACGAAAAGATCATTGTCAAGTTTAAGAACATTGAAGGGTGGTAGACGGATATCGGAGTTAAGCAAGGCTGCCCCCTCTCCCCCACTCTTTTCGACATTTACATCAACGAGCTAGAAGGTTATTTTTGACATTTACATCAATGAGCTAGAAGGTTATTTAGAAGAAGCATGTTGTGCCAACATGATCTTAACTGGAATAGTTATCACCATCTTTCTCTACGCTGATGATATTGTTCTTATGGCAAGGCACCACTTTGATCTTGATAAGCAATTAAGAATTCTTAAAGATTTCTGCTCTAATATGGTTATGATTGTTAACACTAACAAGACAAAAGTTATGATTATAAAGTCCAAGAAAGACACCTACGCTAATTTTATTTATGACAATAGCAATCCGGAAGATGTAACTTCTTACAAATATCTCAGTATTGACATTCACCATAAACTTAATTGAAATTATAGCATAGAGAAAAGGATCAATAGATGATGGAAAGTCTATTTCGGCCTTGAAAACAATTGTAAGTTAGTCAACCTCATCATGTGGGATAAAAAGAAGTTCCTCTTTGAAACTCTTGTCATTCCCATTATCTTATATAGGTGTGAAGTTTGGGGTTGCAGCATTTCTAGAGATTCTTGGAGAAAGATTGAGCAAATCCAGAAGCCTTTCATAACTTATAACCTCAAAATGAAAAGCAATACGCCTTATCCTATTCTCCTTATAGAAGTAGGTCTTTCCACCATTGAGAGCATGGCTATGACTAGGTACCTAATGTACAAGCACAAGATAAATAATATGGGAGACGAGAGACTTCCTAAAATTGCTTTAAAATCAAGTCAAAACCACTAGTGCCTCAAACGAGGCTCTTGTAAAGATACCATGACTTGGTTAAACCATTGGGGCATCGACGAAAATGACACTTTGTAGAATATCATTAATGTCAAAACATTATTACATTTAAGTTCCAAGAAAAATTTGCGAGAAAGAATTAGAGACGAAAAGAAAATTAAGATACTATAAAGAGGTCATTAACCCTAATTTGGAAGTTCAGAAGAATCTCTCAATTTTAGTTAGCTCAAAGAAGAAAATTAATATAGCCAAGATAAGAACGAACTATCATGAGCTCTATAGCGAAACATGTCATTGTCTAGTTCCTAAAACACCATGGGAAGAAAGGATTTGACATCTTTGTGAGTCTATGAGTGTTGAGGATGAAAATCACTTTCTCTTAGAGTGTCATGCTTACACCCACATTAGATTTCACTTTCACAGTATTTGCTCTAATACAAACCTTTCTAACTTCCTAACATGCCCAAACTATAGTGAACTAAGAAATCTTCTCTCCAAACTTTTTGAGCATAACAATAAATTTAAAGCAAACCAAATAATTCTTTTCTTTCACTCTTCATTCTAAATTAAAATTCAAAACTAAAATATTGCAATAATAAAATATTAAGTAATTAAAAATTTTAAATTCTACTTAAATTTAAAATTTAAAATAAAAAAATATGTATATTTTCATTAATTAAAACTTCAAAATTAAAAAACTTGAACACTTATTGAATATTATAAATAATATATAAAAGTTTAACTATGGATGCTATTCTTCAAGTTTTACACTTTAAAAGGGTTTGTACAGAGAGATATTTGATCCTTTTTATATATGGAATGGTTAACTTAGTAAATCAAAACATTATTTTTAATATTATATTTTTTTCTATTTTTTATATAATTTTGTTTTCTTAAATTTTAAATTATTTTAAATTATAATATATTAATAATATTATATATATTTTAAATATAATTAATTTTTTCCATTTATATTATTAAGAAAAATGTTTTATTAAAATCTCTAATAATATATTTGTATTTGTGTTAAAAAAATAAAATTGAAAGTTTCATTGGGGTCAATAAAACTCGTTAATATAATTAAATAATATAAATCTTAAAAAAACATAAAAACACTAATATTTAATCAATATTAAGAAATACTTCTAATTTTATGTAAAATTTTCATGAAACTTTAAAAAACAGTAAAATTTAAGTGATGGGATAAGCTTTTTACTACCTGAAATTCAAAACTTGGAAGTCACGTACTTATTTTCTCACTAAATTGTCAAGCATAGCTTCCTTTTAACGAAGCTTTTAGAGTTATTGGCCAAGCTTGTAATAAAAGTGGGAGACGACGAGCTGGAGGAATCAACATCTTTAATTTTAGAGTTATTGGCCAAAGCTTGTAAAGGGAAAAAATAAAAATTCTTGTGTCGATATTTTAAAAGCTTTGATAATTGTCCTTACATCCAAATTTTAGGGAATAGATTCAAAGAAATAGACATTTATGACTTTATATAGTGTAATGATTAAGTTATTGAAAAGTTTATTGCTCAGATGAAATGTTATTATCTAGTGCTTTATGGGTATTGATGGTAACATTGATGTGAAGTAAAGGTTTATATATATATATTTTTTGAGAAATGTTTAAAAATGAAAGGTGTATTAATATTAACATGGTTTTTATCTCAACCAAAAAACTATATCTCATATGTCACAACCTCCTTTTACAACTACCCAATCCTATTGAATTTCATTATTAATAATTCTTACCATTAAATAACAAACTTGCTTTCAACACTAAAGATCATATAAAGATAAAAACTCAGAGATACAACATAACGGGTATATATGACACTATTAATAATTCCTTTTTTTTTGAACCAGGAAAAACGCTATATTTCTATTAATAAAAATATATGAAAGATAGTCCATACAATCCTCCAATCCAGGAGAGGGCCATAGCCTGCCAGCCAAATCCCAGGAATACCAAAAGAACACAAAGATCACCAAGAAGCCACAACACAAACTGGAGGGCCAAAGGAAGTGCAGTCAGAGTCAACACAAGAGTCGTAGCTCTCCAACCAGGAAGATAAAGGGATAGAAGGGAAAAAAATAGAAACAAGAAAGGAGAAAGAAATAGAGGAAAACAGTGAAGGATAACATCCGCCTAGAACAAGAAAAAAAACCCAGTTACCAACTAGAAGACGCCGATAGGGGAAAACACCCACATGTACTCAGAACAGAGTGGGACCAAAACTCAAAATGAATACACCCACCATCTGCCGAGAGAGCCATTTTTGACAGAATATCAGCTTGAGAAATGTGCTCTCGATACAAGTGATTGATCGATAAAGGATGGAAGTCATTTAAGAGAGATTCCACCATAGCCATCCATGGAGAAAGAGCCAAGGAGTGCAGAGAGCTGCGACCACAAGCCCAGTCTATGATAGTAAGAGAATCCCCAACAATCTACTTTAAAGGGATACCTTTCCGCTTAGCAAAAAAAAGAACCATCCATAGAGGTAGAAGTTCACCACGCGTATTTGAACCCATGCCTCCATTCATCCAAACATGGAAAACTTGAAACTAGTTAATGATAATGATAGCACCAACGCCACAGAGAGCTCCCCCCTGCTGCGAGACCCCATCAAAGAAGGCCAAAAGATCATGCCCCAAGGGAGTGATAGCTTGAACACTTTCTGAGTTATCAATACTAGGAATAAGAGTGGCAGAAGAGGTCGAGAAGACCACAACCACCTTTCTCGCAAGCCATTCTAGAGAGGTCGATTTTCCTTCGAAAATAAGAAGATTCTGCGCAAGCTACAGTTCCCATAAAGTGAACACCACCAACGATTAAATAACAAACTTGCTTTCGACTCTAAAGATCATATAAAGATAAAAAACTGAAAGATACAACATAACTTGTATATATGACCTATAGAAGGACTCTACTGGGTCCGTAATCTACAATAGAAAAAAGTATAAACATCTACGATCAACCAAAAAACATATGACAGAGACTACAATAATAACATGTAGCCTCAAAGAAATTTATAAGCTACAACGAAATCTGCTCAAAATCCTGAAGATAAGCCTCAGCTGATATTTTTGTTATTCCAAAGAAAATGTGAGGCCTTCCTCGGTTCTCATAGCCACCAAAGAAAAGCAAAAAATAGAAGAAATATTATAGACCCGTTGGACCTACAAGAAAGCAATACCGATGCAAAGACAAAACAACTAAAAAATTATAGAGATCCACTACAAGAAAAATGGCGATAACAAACTTCCTAATAAACAAGGAGCCCCTCCTCTATCTCCAGCGCATCCTTTAATAACCTGTCGGCCTCACCGTTGTACTCTAGATAAATA
Source organism: Larix kaempferi (assembly GCA_027924585.1). Taxonomy (NCBI): domain Eukaryota; kingdom Viridiplantae; phylum Streptophyta; class Pinopsida; order Pinales; family Pinaceae; genus Larix; species Larix kaempferi. The sequence continues at coordinate 20,705,493 of BSBM01000458.1, read as the reverse complement.
AGTGTTACAACTCAAATTTTCACACCATGTATCATTAAGGGTCTTCATGTCATATCACCATGAGAAACATGATGTTTGTGCCTCCAAGGGCTATTAGGACCCTTTGTCATCATGTTGGTCCCTTCCCTAGTCACACTTAGAAACAATACAACAAAAAAGTGGTCGAAAACCACTTCATTAAACCTTATTTTGGCCTCCTAGTGACATTTTTCGTGCATTGTGTAGCGTGCAAGGAGCAAAAATCCCTGATTTTCGCACCCTGCATGCCTGGGAGGGAGTGAAATTCTGCTCTTTGCTCAATTATAGGGAGCGAAAAAGCTTGGATCTTGGATCTTGGATATCGAGGATATTTTCTTGGGATGAGGTCCCTCTTCGAATCCTCTCTCATATTCCTCCTTTGGCATGTTGTAGATATTAGATCCACATCTCCCTCACTTAGATTCATCATCTTATCTAAGTGGTTGGCCTCTCAAATCCTATAAGAAGAGAGCCATCCATGAGCTATGGGGGTGATTTTGGAGAGCATCAAACTTATAGTTCTGTAATTTTGGGGATGGAAACACATAGAGAGGTGGAGGTTATGGTCTTAAGAGTATTGAAGGGATACTGAAGGAGAGTTGGAAGAGTTCACATCAACAATTGAGTCAGGTATAACACTTTGTTGTGTACTTCTTCATGGATTTCTGACTAATGATAACTTGGCCTATTCTCCCATATTGTGTCTCTGTTAATTGATACGCAATATATTGTAGATTAGATCTAGCTTAATACATCTACTTGCTTGGAAGTTTTGGTCCTTTGTCTTGTTTCATAGGTTCAATCCTTGGAGATCAAACTTGGAGCAAGTACTAGGACAACCTATAGGTTGGAGGTAAGGCCTACCTCTTTCTCTTTCTTTCCATTCTTAAATGTTCATGTGTAAGATTGATCTAGGAGAGTAGATATTTGTTTCCTTTCTGTCTTGGGTAGACAAACTAGGGGTCTTTTCATTCCCAAGAGGACTACAACCTATCTGTTGGATGTTTTCCTAGTACAATATGCTTGAAAAAGAGGCTCTGAAAACCATCTTGTAGAAGCCTAACCCTACTATGCCATCCTTCAATATTAAGAACTGAGAGAGGCCTTCCCTGCTATCCAATCAATAATAGTCCTTGATTCATCGGCCACCTATAATAGGGTTAATAGGTGATTTCGATGATATTAGGATCATCACATAGAACCTTTGGAATAGGTTAGAGGAGCTTTAGGTTCCTTTTGAGTTGAGAGCTGATGCCATATGGTTATACGAAAAGATCATTGTCAAGTTTAAGAATATTGAAGGGTGGTAGATGGATATCGGAGTTAAGCAAGGCTGCCCCCTCTCCCCCACTCTTTTCGACATTTACATCAACGAGCTAGAAGGTTATTTAGAACAAGCATGTTGTGCCAACACAATCTTAACTGGAATAGTTATCACCCTCTTTCTCTACGCTGATGATATTGTTCTTATGGCAAGGCACCACTTTGATCTTGATAAGCAATTAAGAATTCTTAAAGATTTATGGTTATGATTGTTAACACTAACAAGACAAAAGTTATGATTATAAAGTCTAAGAAAGACACCTACGCTAATTTTATTTATGACAATAGCAATCCGGAAGAAGGAACTTCTTACAAATATCTCGGTATTGACATTCACCATAAACTTAACTGAAATTACAGCATAGAGAAAAGAATCAATAGATGATGGAAAGTCTATTTCGGCCTTGAAAACAATTGTAAGTTAGTCAACCTCATCATGTGGGATAAAAAGAAGTTCCTCTTTGAAACTCTTGTCATTCCCATTATCTTATATAGGTGTGAAGTTTGGGGTTGCAGCATTTCTAGAGATTCTTGGAGAAAGATTGAGCAAATCCAAAAGCCTTTCATAACTTATAACCTCAAAATTAAAAGCAATACGCCTTATCCTATTCTCCTTATATAAGTAGGTCTTTCCCCCATTGAGAGCATGGCTATGACCAGGTACCTAATGTACAAGCACAAAATAAATAATATGGGAGACGAGAGACTTCCTAAAATTGCTTTAAAATCAAGTCAAAACCACTAGTGCCTCAAACGAGGCTCTTGTAAAGATACCATAACTTGATTAAACCATTGGGGCATTGACGAAAATGACACTTTGTAGAATATCATTAATGTCAAAACATTATTACATTTAAGTTCCAAGAAAAATTTTGCGAGAAAGAATTAGAGACGAAAAGAAAATTAAGATACTATAAAGAGGTCATTAACCCTAATTTGGAAGTTCAGAAGAATCTCTCAATTTTAGTTAGCTCAAAGAAGAAAATTAATATAGCCAAGATAAGAACGAACTATCATGAGCTCCATAGCGAAACATGTCATTGTCCAGTTCCTAGGACACCATGGGAAGAAAGGATTTGACATCTTTGTGAGTCTATGAGTGTTGAGGATGAAAATCATTTTCTCTTAGAGTGTCATGCTTACACCCACATTAGATTTCACTTTCACAGTATTTGCTCTAATACAAACCTTTCTAACTTCCTAACATGCCCAGACTATAGTGAACTAAGAAATCTTCTCTCCAAACTTTTTGAGCATAAAAATAAATTTAGAGCAAACCAAATAATTCTTTTCTTTCACTCTTCATTCTAAATTAAAAATCAAAACTAAAATATTGCAATAATAAAATATTAAATAATTAAAAATTAAAAATTCTACTTTAATTTAAAATTTAAAATAAAAATAAAAATGTATATTTTCATTAATTAAAACTTCTAAATTAAAAAACTTGAACACTTATGGAATATTATAGATAATGTATAAAAGTTTAACGATGGATGCTATTCTTCAAGTATTACACTTTAAAAGAGTTTATAAGAGAGGTATTTGATCCTTTTTATATATGGAATGGTTAACTTAGTAAATCAAAACATTATTTTTAATATTATATTTTTTTCTATTTTTTATATAATTTTGTTTTCTTAAAATTTTAATTATTTTTAATTATAATATATTAATAATATTATATATATTTTAAATATAATTAATTTTTTCCATTTATATTATTTAGAAAAATGATTTATTAAAATCTCTATTAATATATTTGTATTTGTGCTAAAAAATAAAATTGAAAGTTTCATTGGGGTGAATAAAACTCGTTAATATAATTAAATAATATAAATCTTAAAAAACATAAAAACATTAATATTTAATCAATATTAAGAAATACGTCTAATTTTATGTAAAATTTTCATAAAACTTTAAAAAACAGTAAAATTTAAGTGATGGGATAAGCTTTTTACTACCTGAAATTCAAAACTTGGAAGTCACGTACTTATTTTCTCACTAAATTGTCAAGCATAGCTTCCTTTTAACGAAGCTTTTAGAGTTATTGGCCAAGCTTGTAATAAAAGTGGGAGACGACGAGCTGGAGGAATCAACATCTTTAATTTTAGAGTTATTGGCCAAGCTTGTAAAGGGAAAAAATAAAAATTCTTGTGTCGATATTTTAAAAGCTTTGATAATTGTCATTGCATCCAAATTTTAGGGAATAGATTCAAAGAAATAGACATTTATGACTTTATATAGTGTAATGATTAAGTTTTAGAAAAGTTTATTGCTCAGATGAAATGTTATTATCTAGTGCTTTATGGGTATTGATGGTAACATTGATGTGAAGTAAAGGTTTATATATATATATATTTTGAGAAATGTTTAAAAATGAAAGGTGTATTAATATTAACATGGCTTTTATCTCAACCAAAAAATTATATCTGATATTTCACAACCTCCTTTTACAACTACCCAATCCTACTGCATTTCATTCTTAATAATTCTTACCATTAAATAACAAACTTGCTTTTAACACTAAAGATCATATAAAGATAAAAACTCAGAGATACAACATAACGGGTATATATGACACTATTAATAATTCCTTTTTTTTTTCAACCAGGAAAAACGCTATATTTCTATTAATAAAAATATATGAAAGATAGTCCATACAATCCTCCAATCCAGGAGAGGGCCATAACCTGCCAACCAAATCCCAGGCATACCAAAAGAACACAAAGATCACCAAGAAGCCACAACACAAACTGGAGGGCCAAAGGAAGTGCAGTCAGAGTCAACACAAGAGTCGCAACTCTCCAACCAGGAAGATAAAGGGACAGAAGGGAAAAAAACAGAAATAAGAAAGGAGAAAGAAATAGAGGAAAACAGAGAAGGATAACATCCGCCTAGAACAAGAAAAAAAACCCAGTTACCAGCTAGAAGACGCCGATAGGGGAAAACGCCCACATGTGCTGAGAACAGAGTGGGACCAAAACTCAAAATGAATACACCCACCATCTGCCGAGAGAGCCATTTTTGATAGAATATCAGCTTGAGAAATGTGCTCTCGATACAAGTGATTGATCGATAAAGGATGGAAGTCATTTAAGAGAGATTCCACCATAGCCATCCATGGAGAAAGAGCCAAGGAGTGCAGAGAGCTGCGACCACAAGCCCAGTCTATGATAGTAAGAGAATCCCCAACAATCTACTTTAAAGGGATACCTTTCCGCTTAGCAAAAAAAAGAACCCATAGAGGTAGAAGTTCACCACGCGTATTTGAACCCATGCCTCCATTCATCCAAACATGGAAAACTTGAAACTGGTTAATGATAACGACAACACCAATGCCACAGAGAGCTCCCCCCTACTGCGAGACCCCATCAAAGAAGGCCAAAAGATCATGCCTCAAGGGAGTGATAGCTTGAACACTTTCTGAGTTATCAATACTAGGAATAAGAGTGGCAGAAGAGGTCGAGAAGACCGCAACCACCTTTCTCACAAGCCATTCTAGAGAGGTCGATTTTCGTTCGAAAATAAGAAGATTCCGCGCAAGCTACAGTTCCCATAAAGTGAACACCACCAACAATTAAATAACAAACTTGCTTTCGACTCTAAAGATCATATAAAGATAAAAAACTGAAAGATACAACATAACTTGTATATATGACCTATAGAAGGACTCTAATAGGTCCGTAATCTACGATAGAAAAAAGTATAAACATCTACGATCAACCAAAAAACATATGACGGAGACTACAATAATAACATGTAGCCTCAAAGAAATTTATAAGCTACAACGAAATCTACTCAAAATCCTGAAGATAAGCCTCAGCTGATATTTTTGTTATTCCAGAGAAAATGTGAGGCCCTCCTCGATTCTCATAGCCACCAAAGAAAAGCAAAAAATAGAAGAAATATTATAGACCTGTTTGACCTACAAGAAAGCAATACCGATGCAAAGACAAAACAACTAAAAAATTATAGAGATCCACTACAAGAAAAATGGCGATAACGAACTTCCAAATAAACAAGGAGCCCCTCCTCTATCTCCAGTGCATCCTTTAATAACCTGTCGACCTCACCGTTGTACTCTAGATAAATAAGTGTTACAACTCAAATTTTCACACCATGTATCATTGAGGGTCTTCATGTCATAACACCATGAGAAACATGATGTTTGTGCCTCCAAGGGGTGTTAGGACCCTTTGTCATCATGTTGGTCCCTTCCCTAGTCACACTTAGAAACAAATCCAACAAAAAAGTGGTCGAAAACCACTTCATTAAACCTTATTTTGGCCTCCTAGTGACATTTTTCGTGCGTTGTGTAGTGTGCAAGGAGCAAAAATCCCTGATTTTCGCACCCTGCATGCCTGGAAGGGAGTGAAATTCTGCTCTTTGCTCAATTATAGGGGAGCGAAAAATCTTGGATCTTGGATCTTGGATATTGAGGATATTTTCTTGGGATGAGGTCCCTCTTTGAATCCTCTCTCATATTCCTCCTTTGGCATGTTTTAGATATTAGATCCACATCTCCCTCACTTAGATTCATCATCTTATCTAAGTGGTTGGCCTTTCAAATCCTATAAGAAGAGAGCCATCCATGAGCTATGGGGGTGATTTTGGAGAGCATCAAACTTATAGTTCTGTAATTTTGGGGATGGAAACACATAGAGAGGTGGAGGTTATGGTCTTAAGAGTATTGAAGGGATACTGAAGGAGAGTTGGAAGAGTTCACATCAATCATTGAGTCAGGTATAACACTTTGTTATGTACTTCTTCATGGATTTCTGATTAATGATAACTTGGCCTATTCTCGCATATTGTGTCTCTGTTAATTGATACGCAATATATTGTAGATTAGATCTAGCTTAATACATCTACTTGCTTGGAAGTTTTGGTCCTTTGTCTTGTTTCATAGGTTCAATCCTTGGAGATCAAACTTGGAGCAAGTACTAGGACAACCTATAGGTTGGAGGTAAGGCCTACCTCTTTCTCTTTCTTTCCATTCTTAAATTTTCATGTGGAAGCTTGATCTAGGAGAGTAGATAACCATTTGTTTCCTTTCTGTCTTGGGTAGACAAACTAGGGGTCTTTTCATTCCCAAGAGGACTACAACCTATCTGCTGGATGTTTTCCTAGTACAATATGCTTGAAAAAGAGGCTCTGAAAACCATCTTGTAGAAGCCTAACCCTACTATGCCATCCTTCAATATTAAGAATTGAGAGAGGCCTTCCCTACTATCCAATCAATAATAGCCCTTGAGTCATCGGCCACCTATAAACTATCAATGTGCTTGAGAGAGGAAAATTTTAATAAAGTCCATAGAGCTAGTAGCTCTGCCCTGGTGTTTGTTCCAACACCCCCACACATATTTATCCTGAAGTGGAGAAATACATTTAGTTTTAGCACCACCCCAATACCACACTTACCTTTGGATCCCTAGCAAGCCTTGTCAAAGAGACCAAAAGAGGTGTCTTCCATGAATACCGACTCTTTTAACAACCTTTTGGAAGGAGACTTATTTTCTAATTTCCTCTCAAAGAAAAGGCCCAAAATCTTACTTGCAACCAAGTTCACAGAAGGCTTAGCTCCCTCAAATAGTACCTTGTTTCATTGGATCCAAATACCCCAACAAAAATAGATAGGGAACTCCAAATGCCTCCTAGTAGATTCACTTTCGATCTAACATTCTAGACTCATATACCTTTAACCAAGTACGTTTAAACTTGAGAATAGATTTTAGAACCCTCCACACCTACTTCACAAAGGAACAATGTACCAATAAATGATTGATACATTCTCCAACAACTAAACAAAGAACGTATATGATTAGCCCTATACCACCTCGTTTCATGATATTGTTCCAAGAGAATACTTTATCAACTAACGCAAGACATAATAATAGTCCGATTTTGAGAGGGGCCCTCCACTTCCTTACAATCTTATACCACTAGCACTCCTCTTCCATAGAATTAGTAAATAAAATGGCTTGCTATGCAAGCTTCACTATAACCTGACTATAGACATTATTTCAAGACCAAATAAGAGTGTCATCCTCCTGACATAGGACAATTCCCAAATGATTCAAATCCATAATGTAACTATCCCATTCTAAATCCAAAGGGAGAATCAAACCAAGGAGTACGCTGGTCGACCACTTCTGCTCTTTGCCCATAAAACCATTCCCCATAGAAACTTGTTCCAAGGTTTGAATACCTTTATCCCATAGGACCCTCAAAAAATACGGAGACAACATATATTCTGATGGAATCCCCATCCACGCATCCCTACGCACCTGTACCTTCCTCCCATTCCCAATCCTCCAAATCAACCACTTTGCAATGATAGGAAAAGATTTCACTAAGGCACACAAAAAATATGACCCAATGTCTATTTTTTTTTGCTCCAACCTGGCCCATTGTTCCACCAATTGAACTTTTAAATATTTTTTCTTACCAGATAGCTCCATAGACCTGTATCCAACATACATTGCTAGAGAATTTTTGCCACAAGAGCCTTCCTAAACTATATATATTCATCAATCCCCATCCTCCCATCATGTTAGGATAAGACAACCTCTCTCACTTTTTCAGATGATAACCTTTCTTCCCCTTCTTACCTGACCAAAGGAAATTAAAGTACTTCTGCCTTATTCTATCCATGATAAATTTTGGCAATTTTCACAGGAACATTTAATAAACTAGAATTCTCTCCAATATAGATTTTATGAATACTAATATGCTTTCCAATGACAACCATCTCATACACTAGTTCCCAGTCCTTTTTTCCACTTTCCTAGGTAGCCATAACCAATCCTCGTTCCTATAATTATTTGGTTTAAGGGATAACCCAGATACCTGAAACCCTCCTCCAAATCATTCATATGAAAAGGAAGGAGATCCATGATCCGATCTTGGATCTTGTTAGCACTAAAATATTCCAGGGTGATCATATTGTTCAAAGTAGATATAAATGTTGAAAAGTTAAGTTTTAAGCCCGTGGGGGATAAGGTTAAGGTATATTGAGTAGCCCGAGCGCTGAGCTGAAGGGACAAAGCTAAACCAAATGACTATAGGCTGGATGCCAAAGGATAAAGGATAAAGGTGCAAGAATTCATCTAACGCAGAGCAACGTTAAATCTAAAATCATCAACGACCATGATCGATAGTGCACTGATGAAGTACAAGGGAGATAAAGAGCGGGAGTGAGCTAATCAAGAAAAAGGGATAGAGATCGATGGCTATGATGGATAATGCGTCCGGAAGCACACACTCATCAATTTTCTCCTAATTATCCATTGGCCCAAAGCCACTATGGATATGTGGGGCATTTTGATTGAGAATGGCTTGTCGAGTCTATTTTCAAAACCACTGAGCTCACGAGTCGTTCTTGCTTACAGGAAACTAGAGTGGTATATTCCAAAAGTGAAAATGTACAAAGCTTCAACGTATGCAAGAGTAACAAAGTGACATCCACGTAAGCCTCTCCCAAGAGGACACATGTCAGGTGCAGTCCACCTACCCCATCCGATGTCATCATGCGTGCCAAATCAAAATTCACCAAATGTCCAAATTTTTGTAGTTGTTCAAGCCGTTAAAAGGGAAATTTAAAATTTCAAAGTTATTGTGTTTCATTTCAAGAAAATCTCCAGCCCAAGCATCCACTATACCCGTCCAGTGCATTCGAACTCAAAAGCCGGTAGTATCAGTCCACCTTCAAGCTTGTGCACCCCGGGTATTTTATTGTATCTAAGTCATGGCCATTTTTTTGCCATCATATAAACAATAAATATTTTTACCCTAATTACCTTGCAAAACCACCTTTTAACCTACCAATTTTAAATATTTCTCTTAAGGTATGTCCTAAATCTAGAGCTAAACTCCCTAATCCCATATTTGCAGGAGATGAACACATCTATGATCACCGTGTTGATATATTCGATACAATGGTCACCAACTCTGAACTAAATTCCACTATTAGGGAAGCTCGTTCCCTATCCATTGCAGACCATAACCCATGCCATTTGTGGGACTCAAATTTGGCCATATCTATTTGTCCTAGGAATATGTATTTCCCTGAGTTCATATCATGGTGTTCATCACAGTATGCCTCTAGAAAAAGATCCATCCAGTCATCCGACTATTCTAAAACTCTATGCATCATTAATGTTGAAAATTTGCAAAATATGGTTTGTATTCCAGATTCCTTATCCCTTCATAACCTAAATGAGAGAAGCGTGTCCACATCCTATCAAGCATTTCATCCTTATGACAAGCAACAATTTTTATCCAAGCACCTAAAGAACGAAATTGCCATCCCTACATCCTCACCACCATATGATACAGTGGTGTTTTCTGATAGTTCAAAGAAAGCTATTTCATTGATATGCACCATTTTAGGACTAGAAAATGATAACATAGTAGATGATATCATCCTAGGTAGCTTGTTTAGTTTACCCATGCACCTGGACTCAATCCCCCCAAGTTTGACATTTGCAGTTTCCTAACTAAAGCAATTCATGGGAAACTGGAGGAACTTCCTACTATAGAGTGGTTTAGATACCCTTCTTTCCTTTTCTACATGTTCATGTATCAAAATTTTGAACTTTATAAGCCCCTACATTTGAATATATCTGATGAAAGTGGACATCAAATTCCTGTATATGATTGGAATGACTTGATTATGAGGAGAACTGATAACTCAAATTATACAGAATTTACAAATAAAGTCATGAGCATAACCTATACTTTGATATTTGATTCTTCACCTCCAAGAATGTTCCCAGAGAAAAAAGGTGGATACAATTCAGTCCTGACATGATGTTTGGGGATTGGTTTATGTATAATAGCTATATAGTAATAAGATTATATGGTTTTGAGGAGGATCCCTATAAGCTCCCAACTTTCCTCACTCCCACAATTTTTTCCATGGAATATGCTAGGCGGAGATTTATATTAGACCATATGCACTGCACTCACTACAAGCACCAAAGGAGATTCCTACTACCAAAATAAGTAGGACCCTTTCAGATAAGGGGATTGAATGCTTTAAAATACATGGAAGGTTTTCTAGCTCAACGAAATTTGGAGAAGGCTAAGAAAATATCTTATGATCCTCACCAAGTCATATCTAAGCTCAAGGTAGCTAACAGAAATTCCCCTTAAGAGTATGTGCCAAAATCAGACTGGGAGAAGATTGCAAATTTAGAGAGTTGGGAGGAGGTATTAGCAATTTAGAAAAGCATGGAAGAACAATTTTGTTTAGAGCAGTAATCAGGACAAAAGAGGGGAACATAATAATTCAATACAGGTATGGATATTGATGGGACAGATTAGGGTCCTCCAACAGAAAAGGCTAGAACAGAAGGGGAATGATCTTAGCAATCAATGTTGGAAAAGGATGAAGCTATGGATATTTCAAAGGAATTGGATGAATTGATCAAACAAACATCAACCAACAAAGAGGGGCCATTGGTAAAATTCACTCATCATCCCTCTCTGGAGTTTATAGTACCTCAAGTGTTGCAAAACTCACCTTCAGCCTACCCTGTGCAAATGAAAATAGACCTGCAAGCTTGGTACAAAAGAATAAGAGAGAGAGGTGTTAGATTGACAAATGATGCCAGGAAGCAGGTGGGGACAATAGAGAAAAAGATGCTCATAGTAGCAAACCATCAGAATGATACCTTGAGGTTATCCATTCTTGAACCAAAACTGCCCAGGCCTTCAAATTGGAGTGAATGGAGGACAAATGAATATGACGTGGATTTCAAGAATTTTGGAAAATTGGAAAAGATGGGATTCTATAAGCGGGTTAGTGATATGATCCACACAGAGGTAGTAAAGTCAGCAAATATTGAAAAGAAGCTGAGGAAAACCCTGGAGAAGTTTGAACAATTATGGAAAGCATAAAAAGTGATTGTTAAAGCTAAACATGTCACTATTAAGGAGTTAGAGAACAAATTTATAGCTTTGGGGGTCGACCTGAAAGATGGGTCTCATGCCAAATCATTGCTACAACAAAAAGACAATGAGATTGCCCAACTTAAAAAATAGTTAAACATACCTAGACCCCAACCAATTCAAACTCTTGAATTGAGGGAGGCTCAAAAAAAAAATGCACAACTTTATGTCGGCGTGCTGCAATACAAGAACCTGGCATAAGAAAGGGAAGACAAGATCAATGAGCTTCAGTGGAAAATCACCTCACTAAAATTACAAAATACCATCTTGTCCATTGAACAAAATCCCTAGACATCATCTCTTAAAGCACAAGAAGGAAATCATCCAATAGGAGGGGTAGGGAAAACTGAAAAAAGATCCTGAAAATCCAGCATCAACTCAGGAAGTAATTGATATCATGGAGGAGGATACCTTAGTTTAGCAACCAAAGATCAGTGACATCATGCCAAAGAGTTAGAGGTGGAGGTGAGTAAAAAAGAAAATATAATTATTGAACTGGAAAATGAAGTCAGTGGGAAAGAGGATAAAATTGATGACTTAAAAGTTGAGGTGAGTGACCTCAAGAGTCAAATCACCAAATTACAGTTGGATTTTTAAGGAGAAGAGCTCTTGACAAGAATCGAGACAACACTATGGGAAAAAATATCCCAAGAAATTCTTAGTAAGTGGGATCATTGTGAAGTGGTTCAAGACAAATTTGACACAACCAAAGCAACACATGAAGAGGTAAATATAGTGAAAGAAAGAACTTGGAAAAAATCCAAAACAAGCTACATAAATAGTGCAATACTTGAATAGTAGAACCAAGAAGTAGTTAGAAGATATGCATATTGCAAACAATACTCAACTTATCAAGTTAGCAAATTAGATGATCCCGAAAGAAAATTTGATGAAAAGGACTCATAATACAATAAAATCCCCCACTGATGGAGTATTTTCCTTCAAAGGAATATTCAATGATGTCATCAAGTTGGGTTTATCACCCCCATATGATGGAAATGGATAAATCTATAAAAAGGAGGAATATGAAGAAAAGTTAGCTCAAAAGAAAAATCAAGAAGCACAATTTGATGTATAAGAGGGGGTTGTCAGTAGGGATGGAGCCTTTGATAGATTAAAAGATGAGTTTGAGATTTGGGCACTCCTCAAAAGTATGCTAAGAAAATTAAGGCCCATATCATATGAGAAAAATACAAATGTTGAGATTACACTAGAGACATTAAAGGAACATCATATTCCCATGGGAAAAGAGTGGCAATCAATTGCCAAGTATAACAAGCTAATACTTCCACCTCAAGGGCCAACTATAGGGAAGACATCATGACAAATGTTAGAACAGTCTGTAGGTCATCCTACTCCTCATATTTTCCTGTCACTGGGAGGACAAGCTAATGTTCAAATGATGCATCAAATGTTGGGGTAGGAAGCTGTCAGACCAATGACTCATCCAGGTGGACATCCAAGTGCACAACCAAATGTATACATGAGAGGAAAAGCATCCCAACATAAAGGAAGTAAAAAGGGATCGAGCAAAAGAAGGTGAATAAGACAAAAGAAGGCTATTAGATAGTTACAGAGTGAAAGTGACAGATGTAAAAATTTGTTGCAAATCAATTGAGAACAACTAAAAGCAGTTACTTCTACAAGTCCTATATTAACTAGGTTGTTATTTGTTAGGTAGCTAATTTCTGGTATATTTTCCTTTGCATTTGAAGAGGTCCAACCCTTTATTTCAAAAATTTGGCCTCCTCTTGGCCGTGATTGCTATTTCAACTGTCGCGCGGACGCTGGCATCTTGACCGTGCAGTCTACGCATTTAAACTCTCGACAATCATGCTACCCGCTCATATTAACAGATAACTACCCGCGCAGTTTCGTCTCTCACTGGCTGCACAAAATTTTCACATTGAAACCGCGCTACTGTTCTTCAGTGAGTGTTTCTTTCATGCTACCGTGCACCTGTCTCTATATTTTTCACGTTGTTCCTCATTTTATTTGTTTTTTATTAGTTTTTCACAATCTTGCAGCCCCAATGATGCTCACTAATGAACTAAAACTAATTAACTTGCAATAGTTACATGTTTCTATAGTAATTAGCTCACTTAGACTAAGATTAGGTAGTAAAGAGTCCTTATTTGTTGAAATCTACTTAGGAACCAACCTTGAGGCTTTCAACGAGTCTCATTGTTGTCACTAGTATTCAAGACATTTTATGTTATTTGTTTACTTGGCATGCTTTTAGGATAAAGTAGTGTAGAATCCACTTTTTGCACACAAGCAAGGACCTAAAGACTCTTATCTTCCCAAGTATGATTTTCACCCCGTACTTCTTGTGAGCTTGGTGAATCAGAAATGGGTGAGAAGTGTGAAATATCTCCATTGCACACTTTTAATTCATTAGCACTTTATTTTTCCAAAGCACCATTAGCATCTTTTTAGAGTTAAAAGTTAAATCTCCATTTGCATTTACTTTACACTCTTCTAGTTAATTTACAACAATCAATTTTCTTACCTCACATGTGGTTGCATCACTAGCACACACTAAGGGACCTAAAATCTCTTACATTCCAAAATATGCTCTTAACCCCGCACTTCATGTGAGCTTGGTGAATCATAAAGGAAGGGAAGTGTGAAATACCTCCCTTACACTCATTAAGTGAATCAAGACCCTTAAAATCAACTTTGTAAAATTCCAACCAACTAAAATCCTCCATAGGAGGTCACAAAACAATATTTTTTTATTATGTAGGATTGATTGGGCTAGGAATCCATTAATGACCACCAATCTAGTTTCATTAGAGGTTTGAAACATAATATTGCTGACTTGTAGGGTACTATCAAAATCCTGCTACCAGCAAGTGTTCAAATAAAACTTGGATAAGAAGTGTGTCATTCCCAAGGAGGTCAAAGTCAAGGTATAGTTTCCCTGCCCTCTCCAAAGAGTCACTCAACATTTTTTGGAGGTGACACTATACCGCCCAGGAAGAACCACTTATCCACATTTGACGCAACGTATGTTAGTGGCCAAAACTTAGGACATCACCAAGGAGCAATTGTGAGTGCAATTGACTCCTAAATTCAGATATTGCCGTTGAGAAATGTTGCTAAGTCTTCTTGATTGGAGCATTGTCCCCATCGCCGGTAGAATTGGATCTTTGTTACTTTCACTAGTCAATTGGTGTGTGGATCCCATTGTCACTATCAATTGTGCTTTTGGAAGGCCACTTACATTTGAGAGGAAGGACACTAGGTATTTTAGGGAATTTACACTTATTTTATTTTTAAATACAAGTTCATTAATCTCGCAATTAAAAGAACCTACATGTGGGGACTCTTGCACTAAACCGACTTTGCACATTTCACTCACTTATTACACCATATTTGCATCTATTGTGGTTGGCATATTTTTTCATTTTTTCAGTTGTGTTTTATTCACCCTTACTCTCATTTTGGCACTAAAATTTCACCATTGAGGAGCAAAACAACCCCCTAAGAAAGTCTCGAATACTGCAAGGCCTATCCCCTCTCTTGAGGGGTGTTTTTCCACTTTCTCCCCGTGGTTCACGCGGGAGATAATCCAGTCGGGGCCATTCCCAGGCCACATTGATAGGATCATTAGGGTGAGGCTGCTCCTTTCTTGGTTCATTTTCTCCTATTAGAGAAGGTGTATATACTTCCACCCCATCCTCCACTGGAAGAGGTTCCCCTTAATTTTCTCCCCTTAGAGAGAATCTAGATCGCTTTGCCTACATTTCTCTTGGAAGAGGCCCTCCTTTGTGTTCTCCCCTCGTAGACCTTTTGGATCCTCTGTACCATTTTGACCCCTCCTCTCTCGTAGGAGGTCGTTAATTATTTTTGACACCACCTCTGTATCCCCCTCGCGGAAACCATACACAACATACAATGGAAGTACCAACTCCCACCTTACCTTTCATAGACAACCTTAATCTCCCATATTTGGCCAAATTTATTAATGAACCTATCGTGCATGATCAAACATGGCCGTCTATGATGGAGAGACTCCCCTCAGTTATTCCTAAATTTGAAGGGAAATAAGGAGATGACCCCGCCATCCATGTCATGTCCTTTCACTTATGGTGTTCCTCTAACAACATAGTGGGAGACTCAATGAGGATTCACCTCTTTCAGTACACCCTCTTTGGGACAACAGCTAAATGGTATGTGAATTTACCAGGATCGACCCATGCCACCTTTGCGACATTGGCCACTTCCTTTCTCACATACTTCTAGTTTCCAATTCGCCATGACTAAACCTCAAAATTCTCATAGACACTACAAGGAAAAGGCCTTGTAGTGGAGGTCGTAGCGGATGCTTTTAGTGTTACAAGATTGACAAAAATTGTCAAAAAAACCTCTGCTACGACCTCTGCCATTGGTAGCGGATTTTTTTATGAAGGTGATAACGGATACAATTTATAACTAAAAAATACTCGGTGGCTGGAGGTGTTAGCGGAGGTTGGTTTACCGATGCAAACAACAAAAATTAAGCGCACTAGGACGTTTTCACTTATGATGCACTGGTGCTATATACTTAGAACAGACACACCAGTGCACTCAACCAGAACAAGCACCTAAAAGAATCAAATTGCAACGCCGCACCAATGTTTAAGTATATTAAATATGCAACGGGGTGTCTGTACAAAATAAAAGCATCGATGCGATGTTTTATATCATACGCACTATACATTTTTTCATTACATTTAGATTTAACGGTGTTATACATTTATTTGGCCGCACCGGTGCATTTCATACATGAATGCACCAGTGCATTTAATAGTAGAACACACCAATGCTTACAAAATATCAACCTTTCCTAGTGCATTTAAACACATGGAACGCACCGCCAGGCTTAAAAACTAAAAATCGGTTAGCATAAGCTGTGATCGTTCTCAGTGCGCATAAAATATCTACATGCACCAATGTGATTAATATAATAAAATGCACCGGTGCACAATGTTATAAATGAACCGGTGCTCATTTATGTAAACACACCAGTGCTAAATTATGTGAATGCACCGATGCTTAATGTTATACACGCACCGGTGCGTAATATTCGTATATACGCACCGGTGCGCAATGTTAGTATAGGAGCCCCGGTGTGACATATATTAGTAAAAGCATTGAATATGATTATTTTAAGAATGGCTACTGATATTTCATTCAAATATATATATATATATATATATATATATATATATATATATATATATTTAATTCCATTATTCATCTGAAATTGAAATATTTGTCTATAGTAAATTTCATTTCAATTTTAATTGTTGAAATTCTTTATTTGGATTAATTTATTATATCATAGATGCAAGAATCTATTGTCACATATTTAATCATCCATACATTTAATTACTAATTTACAATTTGTGAGTGCTGTGTGGCAGTGAATAATTTATTTTTTCTCCATCTTGAATAAAAATACACATTTTTTTATTGGAAAAAAAATTACCAATGTACCATTTCACATGTTCCATTTAACAATAATATTGTCGAATGCAATAGAATAATTTTATTTATTTATTTATATATATCAATAAGAGTGCCTTTGTCATACAAAATACAACAACATGGAGACAACAATAATCAAAATGTCAACCTGCATGTAATTATTATTACACTTATTGGTAACTCGTCTTTGAATTCATACACTATCTCCAGTACATTATTATACAAAATGTCTGATTTTTACAAACATTTATTTCAAAATATACAACAGCTTGCATTAACATCAAAATTAAATACAGAGCATCATTCTTCACTGGAACTGTTATCGGTGCTCGAGCCACTTGCATCAATTGGGTTATTTGGAGGAATGTTTTGTTGTTTGGCTCAACTGTTTTTCTCTTCTTTAGCTTCCATATGTAAACATAAAAATAAAGTATACTGAGTATATCTACACTACCAGTGGGAAGAATGAAAAATAAATAGATATTATACACTAATGTAAATTGAAAAACGACATACCATAGAAATAATCGACTCATGAATTATACACATTCTCTCAAAACCAAATCTCATCTCTTTTATCAACAAGTCTTATGTTGGCTCTACTCCATACTTGTTTCCTACAAGTGTTATGCCCCATCACAAATCATAGATTTAATATAAAAAAAAATTGTTATTTTATTAATTATAAAATGAGAGAAGTAAAACAACATAGAGTCTCACAAAATACACAATTAATTTTTGATACACCAACATATACTCACAACCCTTGCTTAACCCAATGCCAATGAATTATTTTGATGGCTCCTCTTTATATGTTAACACCTATTTGAAGGCATGCAAGGATTGCCAGCAAAAAAAAATTAAAAAATAAATAAATATACCAATCACAACCACTACGAAATGTTTATTTCTTACAACAAAATAAAAAAATACTCACAAACTTTGCTATCAACCCCTTTTTCCCTTGTCGTATTGTCTTGTGTGCTGACTAGGTTCCATTTTCTTTTCTTTTCTGGAACAAAACAAATGAAATTTAATATTTAATGTCAAATTAATTAATGAAATGTATAACATAAACCTAAAAACCAATGATTTTATACATTTGAAGCACATTGTTGTTGATATGGCTCTTCCTGTGATGCAATTATGTCCATTTCCTTGACCATCTCCTTGTACACTTTCTTGGACATCCCTACTGGTACATTTCGCATATCACCTCGTTCATCCTTTGGGATTCTCATAATCTTCCTGAAAATGTAAAATGGCATTAAAATATTTCTCCGTTGATATGAATGAATGACATTAAACTATTTTCTCCGACGAAATTGACCGTGTTGTCGGATTTCACCTTTGAAATTACAGATTTTACTTTATTTTTTAAAAATTGATATCTGTCGTTGCCGAATATCCGACGCTCGTCGCATATCCGACGAGTGTCGTTGGATAACCGACAAGTGTCGTTGGATAACCGACAAGTGTTTTCATATATGCGACGTATATATTATAACGGTAACTATGATAATCTCGTCGGATCTCCGGCGAAATTTTAATTTTAGAAATGATAAATTATAGAAACATTCTGACATGTTGGCTATACAAGCGACGGTTTGCGGAAATTATATTCTTCGCACAGACAATTTTTCGTACAAAAATTCACAATTATTTCAATTGTTACGTGGATTAAAAATAGTGAAGTGTGGAGCTTTATTTTTTAAGATCGATAATCTTTAGTCAAGCTCTTTATGAGAAAATGTCACATAACAATATTCCTGATCCAGACGAACAAAATCAACAATTGCTTGCTAAATTGTGAGGTAGACTGAAAAGAAAGGGTGATGGGAAATTTTATTGTCCATGTATTCAATGCAGGGGATTTAAAAGAATAAGAATAAAGATCACAACAGCCAGAAGACATTGTAGGGAACATGGACACGCTGAGGGGGGACACGAATATCGTCCATTGGTAAGTTTTGCATTATATATGTCTTTATATTGATCGTTTTTGTAAATGTATGTATCATTTTAATATTTCTTATATTAACTAATATCTATTGATGGTTCCATGTAATTATAAAGGAAATACCTCCTACGACATATTGCCCTGAGGATGTGCTTTCAGAACAAGTACCGAAGGAATATGGAGCTATGAATAATGGAGAACAAGTTAATGATCATATTGAAGAAGATGATCATACTAATAACATAGTTGAAGATGATGGTACACATACATTGATCCATCATACATTTAATGTTAGAATGGATGATGATGATCATCATCATCATGAAAATGATGACTTTGATGATGTTCATGATTTACCTCTTCTTGAGAAGGAATACGAACCCCTTTATGAGGGCTCCAACACAAATCTTCTCTCTACTATATTGTTGATAATGAACTTGAAGGTTATGAATGGTCTTTCAAACACATCAGTCTCATGGATGTTAAGGTATGTAATATATTCCATCACATATATATGAGCGCGCTAAAGGTTATCATTGTTCGTCTAATAATTTTATTGTTAATTCATAAGTAAAATTAATACAGATGAAATGTGTTTCATTAATATTATTTATATGTTATATTAACTAGTTTTTTATTTTAATTTGTTGTAGCTTGATAGCTGAATTTTTGTTACCACCGTCAAATATTTTACCTTGCACATATCGAGATTTATTTGCCATCATGAAAGAAATTGGAATGCAGTATGAGGCAATTGATGCATTCCTTGATGACCATGTTATATATTATAATCAACATGAATTTGAAACAGAATGTCTGGAATGTCATATCAATAGATATCGAATAGATCAAGTAACAAAAAAGGTGCCTTGCAAGGTTCTTCGTTATATTCCCATTATTCCACGTTTGCAACAATTGTTTAGGTGCAAAAACATAACGTAATTTATGGATTACCATGCACGGAGAAGAAGTCAAGATGACATTATTTGAATGCCTGTAGATGGTTCTGCATTTAGCGATAAGGAGGAAAAATGGCCCCACTTTAAAGAAGAACCTCGTAATCTTAGGATTTCTTTGGCAGCAGATGGTGTCAATCCATTTACAGAGATGAAATCCATTTACTCGGTGTGGCCTATTTTTTTTTATCAACAATTACATTCCTCCATGGTTGTCAATAAAGAGGGAGCACATAATGTTGGAAATGATTATTCTAGGTATATGTCTACAACCATTTTTTTTAATGTAGTGGCATCTCATTTGTTGTATTTTGTTGCATAATGTCATAAATATATTTTTTATTTTTCTCGTGTATGGTTTATAAATCTAATAGGTTGTAATAATTATATATTTTATATGTTCAAATCAATCAGGTAAGTACCAAGTTAAATATATGAATGTATATATCAAACCTTTTATTGATGAGATACTAAAGTTATGGAATGGAATCACTTTATATGATATATCTAGACCAATACGACAAAGGCAATTTCAATTCCATGCAATGCTTGTATGGACAATACATGATGCCCCAGGGTTAACCCATTTTTGCGGTTTGTAATTATAAGTTCCACTTCAATTGCATTTATTTTTATGAACTAGTTGATATATTATGCACGCATGTTTTTTTAAATAATCCATTCATTTTATATATAATTATAATTGACCTAGTTAATCCATCTCTTTATGTAGGTCTTCAGACAAAGGGAAAATTTGTCTGTCCAGTTTGTGGTCCTAAGATCAAATCTCGTCGTTCAAAAACTTTAGGAAATGAGGTGTCTGATGAGTATAGGAACTTCCTCTCTAAAAATCATAGGTATCGAACTACAAAAAAACATTTGTTCACTAGGAAGCAAGAGTCTACATTAAAACCACAAAGAATGACACCTCACCTATGGAAGGTGCAATATAATAGAAATCGTCAAGGTACGTACGGATCAAATTGTCTATCTATCATCGTATATGAAATGTTATGAATTTTTTTTATTGTGTGTTGTTTATTGTAATTGACATTGATTTCTGTAATTTCTTTATAAACTATGATTCATGATGGCCGTCGTGATCATGAAGG
This sequence comes from Larix kaempferi, assembly GCA_027924585.1. Classification (NCBI taxonomy): domain Eukaryota; kingdom Viridiplantae; phylum Streptophyta; class Pinopsida; order Pinales; family Pinaceae; genus Larix; species Larix kaempferi. The sequence continues at coordinate 20,684,689 of BSBM01000458.1, read as the reverse complement.
CATTAATGGGCTTCCACGAGGAATGAAAAGTTATCCTAAACAATTCAGTAGGTTTCCCTACTATGAGCACCTACAAATTGCTCATATGTTTGATACAATGCATATCAGAAAGAATGTGACTGAAACATTATGGTGAATATTGGATGGAAGGAGTGACAATGAAAAAATTGTCAAAATTTGCAATGGCATTCAAGAAGCCAACCATGCAATGAAAGACGTCATTCAATTACATAGAAAGATAGACCAAATTAATATAAACTCGCTTCCATGGTTGTTAACAGAGCAACAAAATAATTTTGTAAAAGAAGTCATGCGAAAAAGTAAATTTCCCACTGGAGTTTGTTCGAACATGAAGAATATCATAACAAAGAAAGGTGATTTTGTGGGGGGTGAAAACACATGATTGGCATATCTTCATAGGGGTAATTATTAGGGTATGCATATAATTGCTATATTTTTTTATTCTAGTGCATATTGTTGGTATTTTTTTGTCTACTTTTTGTAAAAAAATGAAACGATTTGTATATTGTTACAGTATGTTCTACCTCTATCTCTCCCGGACAACTTCAACAACAATGTCAAACAAGTTATATATAATCTTGGGAAATACATGAGGTAAGTAGCCGCTTTTTTCATGCACTTAGTGTTTGTTTAATTCATTGTAGAACTTATATTTGACATTTGTTTTAATAATTTTTATGTAATATAATTTTTTTTTTAAATATCATGATTGGTTTGCATCACTTGTAGATGGTTGTCATCTAAAGAAATCCATAAAGAAGATATAAAGTATTGGAGGAGATAAATTCCTCGTCTCATGTGTGAAATGCAGAAGTATCTACCTCCGGCATTTTTCAATGCACAAGAACACTACCTCATACACCAAGTTGAGGAGATTGAATTGTGTGGACCTGTACACTCAAGGTCCATGTGGATGGTTGAGAGGCACTTGAAATTTTTGAAGGGTTTGGTTAGACAACGAGCACGTCCCAAGGGTTCTATGGTGGAGGGAATATGGTATACCAGAACATGATGTATATTAGTGAATATCTTCCTAAATTAACGTCAAAGCTCAATTTAGGTCGCATTTGTGATCCAGACTCCAATAACAATTTCAAAGGGGAGTACCTGAAGGGGAAATGTAGATCGAGGAAGGTGAAAGGTAATTATTAGCTAGTGGAGATGAATTAATATAATACATTTGAATGTTGATTTTTATGTATATATCATACTTATTTTATTTTTAATATTAAATATGCATCAATTAAAAGTGTATATTGTGTTAAGTGAATATACATTTGTATTGAATTTTAATTTTATTTTCGTCAAGCAATTGGTCGAGAGTGGGATGCACTTCATTTATACATCGCAAACAATCTTGATTGGATGAAGGTATGGATTGAACGATGTGAACAATATGGCCATGGAATATCATGGGAAGTTGTGGCTTCATTAGTTAAAGAAGCTCATCGCAATGGAGATATTAATCTTACACAAAGGGAAATCGATTTAGCATATGGTTTAAAAGATAAGCAGGAAAGCATATTAATTATCCATACTATTTTTTTTTTTTGCAAATATATTGATGTACGCGTTGATTTTTTTCCCTATAGGGCATAAACATGCACTTAATCGTCAAGTCATGATGTAATCTTTACGTGTATGTATTGTTGTAGGTAAAACACCATAAGGCTATGTGGTGCAATGGTTGTAAATTTCGCATCAAAAAGTTGGATGAAACGAAGAAAAGATTAGATTGTGGGATATCTGCAGTCTTTGAGGTGACCAATGTTTCCTCTAGAAGTGATAAACATCCAAAACTCTCGAAAAATCAATTCTATGGGTATTTAAAAGATATTATTCAGTGTGACTTTAACTTCTTCAAAGTAGTTATGTTCATTTTCAAATGGTACAGGTTACGATTGAATCAAGTGATCCCGATAAAACTATTATTGAACATGATAATGGATTTACCATGGTTAATACAAGGTTGTTTGAGCCAGGAACGAAGCCCTATGTTCTTCCAAGCCAATGTGAACATGTATTTTACGCATAGGTTCCAGGTAGAGGGAGTTGGTCATTTGTTGTGAGACACGATCCAAGGGGAAGGTCGGTAAAGTATAATGTAGAGGAAGATAATGAAGAGGGTCTTGAAGAACAAGATGATGTTGAAGATAATCAACATGAGTTAGATGATCATGTTCCAAAGGAAGATGTCGAAGAATTAGTTGAATTAGATGATGTAGTAGACAATGTCCATAAATATGATATCGATGATGACACGATGATCGAAACTGACATCGATGACGATGATGATATGACCAATCCTTAAAATGTTGAATTTGGATCAGATGATACAGATGATGACTTGGATGAAGAAGCTAATGAATTCTATTGAATTGTACACTAGTAAAAAAATGAGAGATAAGTGACCAGGTGACTAAAAAAATTAGTCACCACAGTTTTTTCAAGGGGTAAACGACTAAAATTGAGCAATTTTAAGTGAACCAACTATAAACGACTAATTAAGTCACGAGATAAAATATAGGACTAGATAACAAGTGACTAAAATAAAATTGACTAATGTAAACGACTAATTTAGTCACAGGAATACAAATATGACTATCTAACAAGGACTAAGAATATGAATTAGTCGTTTATGTTAGTAATTTTTAGTTGTGTCATCTCGACAATGGAAAACTATAATTTTGACAATGAATTTGTACAATTTACTAAATTTTAACATTGTAGATGGATTCAAATATTTTCTTTAAAGGGTTCTCTAAATCCATTTGTAATGTTAAAATTTAGTAAATTGTAACATTGTAGATGAATTTAGAGACCCGAGTGACGTTAATTATATCACTCTACAATGGAAAATCTCAATTTTGACAATGAATTGTTACGATTTATAGCTTAACACTTGTTTGGATGGATTCAAAGACCCCCTGGGGGTGTCCGAATTCATCTGCAGTATTAAAATTTAGTAAATTGTAACACTGTAGATGGATTCATGAGAGACCCCCTTAGTCACTCGAAAACATTTTCTTCTTTCAAGACATCTAGTGAGGTCCCTACAACTTCATATATTGTTGGTGGATGTGTTTGTTGGCCTCAAGCCTCTTCTGTAAGTGTAATATTGTTGTCAGTATGTGCACTCAAAACTATAGACTCGATTCACATGAACTCAATCCTTAGCATGCTATGTCAACCAATATATGGTGATCACGACGTCCTAGTGAGACACCAAATTTTGATGCATTGCCGTCATGATCTGCATATACACTCATATTAATTATGGACTCAACTCGCAACTAGTCAATCCTAGCATATAATCCATAAATGTGTGGCTAACAAGAACATGTTCATAACCATGCTACCATCGACCCTATATGACCATTTTGTAACCATTTATTATTGATCATTAAATATATATCTAAAACATATAATAAATAAATAATAATAATTTTATTCAATATTGAGTTTAAGTTTAAAAATTTAATTCTTATATTACATACATAATTATCAATATATATAATTAATTTAACCTATAATATAATATACAATATATAATTACATACAAATCCTATAATATTAAAAAGAAAACATATATATAACATACAAAAGAAACCCTATAATATATATTATATAACACAACAATATAGAATATAGACTTATATTATATAACACAAAATACAATATATAATAAATTAACATATATTGAGTATACCGTAAGAAAACCCCTACAACACTGTTACACTACCAGCGTGATCCAATATTACCCAATTTCATGAATGATCGGCTGGGTCATGAGTTCGAATTCATGAGTTAGATAAATGGCCTGAACCAGTCCAATTAGTGCCCCGTGAAATTGATATTTGGCACCAAATATTTCTCAGTGTTATGTTCCTTGCTGGGACTTGAATCGAAAATAGAACCTCTGGGTTTCAGAAGATGGAAGGGGGTAATCTACTGGATTAGGGTTTGTGCGTAATTGAGTACGTCGATAGAGAATTTATCAAGGGTTTGTGCACTTCTCTAAGATGTTGGAGAAAGAAATGGCTGTCAAATGCCAAGTTTTTACAGTGCAAAGTTTTCCTACTCAATGGATTAGGGTTTAAAGTTGCGTATAATAGTTCTTGAATTTTATAAATACTAAACCAAGCATTCAAAGGAAGGTGTTCAGGTGAGAATTTAGCAATGGCGCAGCAACAACATCAACACCAACAGAAATTTAGTTTGCATGTGAGGATGTCATCGATTTTGTTCCTTTGTGGATTGATGATGGTTATTTTGGCTTTGTTATCTCTCATTATGGGGCCTTTCCTTGATCTCGATCAGTTTCCACACTGATACGGAACACGTTGAAGCTCCTTGGCAGTGGTAAGTCGAATTCCTTCCCAAAAAGGTAACAGTTGAATTACTGAATTCATCTTGGCTTTGCATTAGTAATGTATAATCCTTACCATCCTCTTTCTAGAAACCCAACTAACACAATTTGTTGAATAGAAATTAGAATATACATATGAGGGTATCTTCAAAATCATCAAGAATGGTTCTATGAGCTAACCATCTTTCTTTGAAAAATTTGTTCCACATTCACCTAATTTAAATTGTAGCTCCTTCAAACGAACCAAGTAATCTTTAATTCTATCAAAGGATAGAGGATGAAGAGGGATCAACTCTTTCTCAATCTGTATAACCTGACTTTCATCAGTTTTCTCAAATAGAGTCTTCAACATCCTCCAAACTTGATTAGGATAGACGATCTTACTTGTATGAAAGCAAATCTCCCTATTGATATAGGTTGTTATGAAAGCAAAAGTGTTTCTTTGGACTATGATGTTTGATCTTTTCATTTCCATCAATGTCTTTGTACATACAAGAGTCGGCTATGAGGCTACAAAGGACAATAGATACAATCTAAGTTATGCTAAAATGGCATTTGAAATTGCATTTAAAGGACGAAAAAATATTTAAACAGTGAAGGGAAAAGATACGTGCAATTTGTCATTGGATTCAATCTTCTACCTCTGTTTTTATTTTTTATTTTGTTTTTTCCCTTTCATGTGTTTTATGAATGGAACAAAAAAAAAAAATTGAAATAAGATCACTTAGTTATTGGTAAACGTTTCTAGACCAGAATGCAAATTTGTAGAATTTACCTGTAGCTATTGCTAATGAACAATAATACAGTGGTGCATAGAAAAATAGTATGTTGATAAGAAATACAGAATAAATTTATGCCTTTATGTAGTCAACAATGAGCTGCAAGGATGCAAAAGAAACAATAAACATAGTTTAAGCTCCAACGAAATGGCATAGTCTAAGCTCCAACAAAATGGCATCTGAAAATGCATTAAAAAATGGCATAGTCTAAGCTCCAGCAAAATGGCATCTGAAAATGCATTAAAAAGATGGTTGAATGTTTTGTCAGGAAAAGGGAAACATACATTAATCTCTTTATTGCATATAACATTGTGATGTTGTCTTCTTTTATCCTTTTCTTTGGTTTTTCCCCTTTATTTGTTTCTTGATATTAAAGAAAAGAAAATTGGATCCATATTTTTAATTACCAGTGATAGGGGTTACTGAAAACAATGGGGGAGAAGCCCTTACTAAGCATGTAAACGATATCTCTTAACCTATACATTCCATTTCCATATTTTGAATTTGTTTTTTTACTGGAATAAGATGCTATTTTTTATTGTAGTTTGGAAAGCTTGGAGGTGCTTAAAATATGGTTTTGGTGGTGACTAAGGCTTTGATAAAGTCCTTAGACATTTCATGAACCTCTTTGATTCATAGATGTCCTAGTGATAACCAAGGTGGTTACCATACATGTTGCAAACAACATTATTTTCCATAGTTTCAAATGAGCCCATTTTTTAAATGCCAACTTATGCAATAAAGGTAGACCCTCAAACTTATTCTTCATGAATCAATGCATGTAAAGCCAATAAGCATAAAAATGAGAAGCAATTGGAATTGAAACACACTGAACTAGAGGGCTTGTAATATACTTGTAACCAAGAATAGTTAAGAAGCCAAGTCCACACACATAGATTCATTATGGTGCGATGTCCCAAATAACTAGTGCTTACAAGGATAAAAGAACAAAAACATACAGAAAATTGGACATGAAACCTTCCACCTAAAGGATTGAGTAGAAGCTAGAGAAAAATAATTTTTTTAAGTGTGCTTTGACTCAAGTTGAGCTTTGAGCATATTTGAAGGCCAAACTATCCTAAATGTAGCTTAGTCCCTTAATCTCTTATGAGTGTGAAGATCCAGTTTTCCTTTTATATATATATATAAATTGTATGTATGTATTCAATTTTCGCTCGCGATTGAAATGGGAACAATCTCCAATCTCAATGTTTGAACTATATACAACGTTAATTTATCTTTCTGCAAGGGCTAAGAATGGAAAAAAATCATGTAGGATACATTGTCCATTGAGAGACTTAAGAAAAGACAAACTTTCCTTTATGGTAACACAAATCGTTGGTGGTGTAGGCATTCCATAAAGGATATGTGTATGACCTCTTCGAATCATTAAATAGCCAATGAAGTAGGTATGAATTCATTGGCATCAATAAAATGTAAAAACTTGTCCTAGAAATAGAAATAGTGGCCATCATCTATCCATTTCCCATCACTAATTTCATCCGGGGAGCAACATGAGCTAACTAACTGTTGTGGCCTTAAATATTTGGAGTAAATGGATATGAAAATATTCTACTCGGTTAATTAAATAGAGAAAACTATGCAACAAAGGCTATTATAGAATGTGGCATGTGGCTTGTACATCAAAACCCACAAGAGGTGATAGTCTGTCTATAGATTATGATGTCTACATTTCTTAATAGATCAACAAACTAGTAGTAATTTTGCATATTGAAGGATTGGAAGTAACCATTCAAACTATGATTCCACCATTGATTAACATAACTAGGTGAACAAAGAACATCCGCAAAATAGAGTAATCATTTACACAAAAAACTAATTACCACCAACCATTGAAAAATTAATTGCAAAATGGACAACATTTTTTTACTGTGGAAACCCAAACAAGAAAACCAGGTTTAAATCTTTGCTTAGTCTTTATTGTCAACAATTTCTTGGTTATAATGTAGGGTCATGGATAGTGATGTGTTTTGTACCTTGAAATACTTAGCTCTATGTAGGATGGAAAATCTACAAGGATAGTAAATCCTAGGATGCAAGTTTTTGTGCCTCATTTTGCATTTGAGGCTTATCTGCAATAGAAAGGAAAATTCAAATGAAGGCTATGAATATTAATCAATAAGTGAAACCAAAATCCATAAAAATAGTTTGAAAAATAATATCCATGAGCAGAAAAAATGACCACAAACCTTGAGTGATTTTCTTAGAAGCAAAGTTAGTTTTGATGACAACAACTTTTTCTTCGGTAGAATCAATGCTTGTGCATGTTGTATGTATAGCAATTGTATGTAGGACAACAAATCTAGAAGGATAGTAAACATCGGGATGTAAGTTTTTTGGGTCCTTTTGCATTTCAAACTTCTTTGTAATGGTCCAAAGGAAAATTCAAACGATATACGATGGTAAAAAAATGATGTACTTGCTCTCTTGAATTCACCGTTGCATTAAATTTCCTGTTGGTGGGAATCTGGGATGGCTAGTTTTACTATTCAAATTGGAGGAGCACCCCAATAAAGGGTATTGATAACCATAATGAAATCTCCCTTCTGTCAATTTTGGATTTTCTTGAACGTTGGTACCCATAGTTTGTTTTCACATTTATTTGAGTCAAGAAATCACTGTCTTATGTAGCAACACTTCGAATACTTAGGTTTGCAAGTTGGTGGGTTCTCCCAATCCAGCTAGTGCCTTGGTTAGATTGTTGGTTAAATCCAACAGCCCAAGGATATAAGTCGTCCATAGATGGTGAACAAGAAATCAATGGTTGGGATGACAATACCATTGCAATAACTCAGCTAGCCTTTCCATTCTTATCCCCTGGACTCTGCATTACGTTTCTTTTGGGGACATTGGGAAACCAGAGCACCATAACCACATTTCTTAATCAAATTTTCCATTTAGAAATCCTCTGGAGATAGTGAGGGTACTAGACATTTTTTTCTGGGTGTGTGCTATCTCTTCAAATGAGGTCCGAATGCATCCATACAATTCTTGTATGACTCACCCCCATACATTTTTTTCTGGGTGTGTGTTATCTCTTCAAATGAGGTCCAAATGCATCCAAACAATTCTTGTATGAATCACCCCTTCCGTTGGCCAGTTGGTGGTCTAGCTTGTAGACAAGGCCCAGATCTGCACACAGTGGTCTTGGACGCAGCCATATGGTGTGGATCTAATTGTGGTAGGATCAGACCAAACAAAGCCCCACTGTCGCCTGAATTACACTTAGTTAAGAGAAAAGAAATTGATTCGTTTCCCAGTGGAGAAGGATCGATTGGCCATCTAAGATTTTTGGTAGGCTGAAACGAATCCTTGGCTGAGGAGAGAAGCCTTCTACTCCCTAACATTCTGCAGGTTAGTGGAAAGTGGGATCATCAGACGAGAGGAATCGATTCATTACTGAGGGGGTAATCATTCTAGATACCATTGTGTTATTGGGGAGAATGAGATATTGGAAGAGGAATCGATCTCCAGTTAAGAGAGATTCATTATTGGCAATGGAGAATTAACTTAAACATAAGGAAAACATTTGATTCCCCAAAACAATATTTTTGGAAAAACTACAATATCGTTTAGTTAGAGGGAGAGTCTTCCTTTGATAGCGTTTTCAAACATCACAAGAAGAGAAAACCACTATAGCTTGAGTTCAGTTTTAAAGTGTTGGGCATATGTCTCTGTTCAACTCTTTGACACTGCAAAATGAACAGGAATCTAATTGCTTGTTGGCCTGTGGTCTTTCCATGTAGAGCAGAGTTACCATTGCATTATTGGAGAGCTAATTGGTTGATATATGTGCAATGTGGGAACACTTCCAGAAAACTACATGAATATTGTTAGAAGAGCCAAGCATTTGGAATTAGATATTGAATGGTGTTGCCTCAAATATTGGCATTAATTTTGACATTACAAGCAAGGAAACCAAGAACTGAACCATTTTCAAACCAAGCCACTTTTTCCACCCTGTTGATGGATGGAGGCCGAGACATCTCTTGAATCCATGTTTGGTGATTAAGACAAAGAATAGAGGCCTTCGAATCAATCCTGGAGATAGATTCCTTAGAGCCAGAGTATTGTTAATGCCAAGAACTCCATCCTTGTTCACATTACACTTAACAACATGCCTTGAAGGAATTCCAAAGAACATATCTCTCTGTATAGCGTTTAGAACAGAGACCAAGAGTTAAATTCCACAGAGGATCCATGTTGGTAAAGCAAGTGGGCTATAAGTCCCTCATTTATGGATCAGTTAATGTAGTTCTATTTGACGATTTCCACAACTTGTCACTTGTTTAGCTCTATAATCTGTGTTTCCTGAAGGCTAGCATTGTGTTGCAAATACTATGAAATATGTTGCTGCAATATAACTTTAATATATTGTTCCACTTTTACAATCATGTGGCTTTACATGTTGTTGCATGTTATTGCATGCTGAGTCTTTTGGGTCGTTAACGACTCTTTTGGTTGAATAGAAAAGTATAGTTTCCATTCTTGCCTTGTTTATCAGCTGTGACCAATTTAGGATCATAATACTTTGCTTTCCTTTGCTTCTCCTTATATTTCACGGTTTATTAATTTGATTGTAGTTAGCTTGGGAGTGTAGTTAATAATAAATACTTCAAAACTCACACTAACAAACTGGAAAAGAAAGTACTGAAACTGAAATTAACTAATTGCAAATGAAATGAGGAAACATTCTAAAATCCCACTGTATATACAGATAGCACTGCCTCAAAGGAAGGGGGGCCTGCCTTCTTTGATAATAGGCCAGCATACTTAAACAACTCACATTAAGTTCACAAATACGAGAAGCTCATAACTAACAATTCAGTATTTTTATTGAAAGAGGAGTATCACAACTACAGTATATTATCTATCCTCTTTGCACTAACTAACTACCAAGCCAACAAACACGCTTTCATTTTATCTCAAGAAAAATTAATACAAAGATGGGATCGAATCCCATATAATCTTCATAAACTAGATTGAGATGAGGATGGATAAAATACCAATTGTTCTCGTATCCATCCAGAATAGTTGCCATTTGAATCCATTTCTTCAACTAGGTGTTCCACTTGTCATTTCAAATCTGTCCAACCATGAAATTTGGGAAATGCACCTTCCAAAAATCGTGTATTTCTCCCAAACCGTTACAAATTTCCCAAATATATTTCGAAGGGACCTAAATGGGCTATCTCTGCACAAAACCCATGTCCCCAAATTTCAAAATTCAGCTCTATTTGCTCGCAAATAAAGGCGGAAGTTGACTATCTAGAAATTCTGGCAACTTTGACTGAATCATTGAAAATTGATCCACGCTTCTTTTGAATGACATGGGTATGAATTTTATAGCTTACAAACATATATTTCCTTCAATCTACAAAACCTATGTGCCTGTTTCTCAATAGGACACCTGTAGATATGAGAACCTTGAAAATCATAACTGTAATTGAACTCGGTTAGCAGAAACTGAACTGAGTGAGCATAATGATTTTCAACATCTTATCTAAATCATTAAATCAAAGGAATTTGAGAAAAATAAGCATTATAATACCTTATTATACTTGCTTGGGTTATAGGATTTATGAATATGATAAAATAGGTAGTATATATGATGAATAGGTGTCATAGCTTAATGTAAAGAAGCCAAATACTAGGTGATCAAGTGATGAATCATGGAAAATAATCACCCCAACATTCCCCCATGCTAGTTCATTTACATGTCCTCATGTAAAAAATATTTTGTCACCTTTAAAATTGTGGAGGAATTTCAAAATTGCACCAAAACCATATTATTTGAGAAATACTATATTATCCAAGATATGGAAGTTCCTTTCTGCTCTGTCTCTGTATTCTTGGAGCCTCTTCTTCAACAACTTGATATGAGCAAGATATTTCTTATCCTTTGTACTCCATTTCCTAACTGTCCAACAAAATTACTTATTTTGAACAAACAATTTCTCATTTCTGCATTGTAGCTTCCTGCTCTACGCTTTAAGTTGCTCATTTTTTGTTTTAATATATTGGCCTAAAATATCATACTCCTTGACCTCTGCTCGTTTTCTTTTGATTTTCTGTAGCTTCTTCTTTAACTGAACAACTACATCAGGAATAGAAGAAGTGGAAGAGACCACAGGTTGACCGATGGGGGCTTGAGGTACATGATCATCATGAATTTCAAAATTAGGAATATCTTTTCAGGATCTGTAATCAATTAGTTGGGAATTAGATGGTTCAATATTAATAGGATTTGAAAATGAGGGGTTTGGTAATGGAGAAAAGTATGATGTTGAGGGCTTAGTATCACTATTGGTGGGCATTATTCCTTAAGCTTGTGGGCATCTTTTATCACTGCTGGCGGGCATTCTTCCTTAAGCCTGCGGGCATTTTCATTGGGCCTGTGGGCATTTTTCCATTGGGCCTACGGGAATTTTCTATTAGCTCATGCGGGAATTTTCTATTAGCCTACGGGCATTTTCTATTAGCTCATGCAGGCATTTTCTGTTAGCTCATGCAGGCATTTTCTATTAGCCCGAGGGCATATTTAGCATAGGGCCTGCGGGCATATGTCTTCAAGGCCAGTGGACATGGGCTTCAACATCAAGTCACAAATGACCATAGAATGGGTCATTTGGACCACCTAGTGTTCCAATGCCCATTCGTGGCTCCAATGACCATATCCAATGTCCTTCTTGTCATGTCATCAACCTTTGTATTGCTTTGTCATTAATGTATTGTCATCAATGACAACCTTGCTCATTAGAAACACCATTTAGGTTCATTTCCTTTAGTTTTGGATTGGTGATACAATGGCTATCGTACATTTTGCAAGTACTTGCAGTTTACCCCTATCTAATTTGTTTAATTTATGATAGATACTTTTTAATCCACTTTTCTTTATAAATGGTTGTACTCTCTTGGTGTATGTTTATATTTTTCCTTTAAACTAAATTTTGTTCATGGATGTTCTTTTTCCTAGAGAGTCAGAATTTGGGTGGTTGCCTGAGGTATCATATGCATTGCAAAGGTTTTCTAAAGAGCCTTCCATTTGTTCTCCTTTTGAAGCTTATTCAGATAACATTCAGACATAGGCTTTTTAGTGACCTCACAACTGTCCCGGTTAAAGACCAGCTCGTTGTTCTAAACAATGCAATGTGTTGTGATTCCTTTTTAAGTGCTTAGCTTCCTGGTTTTGCACATGAAGTGTATTAGCCTTCTTTTCTCATTATTACTTTTTTAGTATTGATTTGAATTTTTTGCTAGTCATGAAGAAATATCTCATTTTCTTAGAGCTTTTCCATATTTTTACTATGCATACTTTTGTGTCCATGTAAGTGGCTTATGGTTCAAAGATGCATTTCACTTCAATATTTAAGTTGTTAGTTTCCCATGATTGACTTTACTGCTTATACCTCTTCGACAAACAAATCTGTTTATCTTTTGATTCCTTTTTCCTGTTTCAACTTTTTGAATTTTCTTTTTTAGTTTTATTCTAACCTAATGGCTGTCAAATATGTCTTTAGCTTGTCTTTAATTTGGCAAAGTGCCCGATAGAAAGTTTATTTATGAGTCTGATTTCAATTTTGCTTGTGCCTGTACTGTAGGTAATATATCTGAAGAAAATACAAAACCTGTTTCAGCAGAGGCAGCAAGGGCTGTTGATAGGGAACATTCAACAAAATGCTCATGTTCAACAAAATGAGAGAGACAGAGGACATAATGCTTATGTTCAACAAAATCTTGGAATAAGCTAACTTGATGTTGTGGAATGCACCTTGCCATAGTTTTATGGCTAAGGTAAGCTATCTGTAGATAACTCTTTGTATGTATTCCTTCATTACATGATTTCTGTCTCAGCTAGGAAAGACATTAATGTTTACTTTCATTAGTCATTATTCATCTATTAACGTTGTCAGTTGGATAATTTATGAACATGAAGTCTCATCAATTTTCTTGTGTGTAGTCTGGAACTTACTACAAATGATTTATGTTCCAGTTCTACGAATGGAGCAACAGGTTGAAAACTTTATTCAAGATCCTAGCCAACAACAGCTTGATTTTGAACAGTTTCCAACTTCCTATCTCATACTTGTTGCACATCGTGTTGCTCAACATTATGGTCTACAATCAATGATAGTGGTTGATTTCCACTTAGCAGATGGATCTAGTACTAGGATCATTGCTCGGAAAACATCTCAAAGTGGGTATCCAGTGATTCGGTTGGATGACTAAAATGTCAAGTCTGTAATAAAAGCCTAAGGCCGCCAATAAAAACACAATGTAAACTCCAATCTTTCTTGTCACATAAGAAGCATAAATAAGATTTGCAACATTTACCTTTCAAACCTAAGTTAGAACATATATCAAACTTTTTTTATCACAACATAACAACCCTCAAACATCGATACACTTGTAACAAAGACTAACTGTTGCCACTGTTTGCATGTGCATATGTAGAGGAAACTGCCTTGATGGGAATCTTGCAATAAATGCAGACCAAGTAGCTCCCAAGGTTATCCACGGGATAACGTGGTTAGGGGGAGGGTTGTCCAAGGGCTCGATCAATCCTAGGACAATCCCTAAAAGGTGGCCTAGGGTGGTAGAAAGGCTAGGGAGCGGCCCTGGTGAAAAAAAGGAGTAGGATGAGGCTTTGGTAAGGCTGGCCGAGGGCAAGAAAGGAAGACGGAGCATGGAAGGATAAGGATGCGAGGAAGAAAGGAAAAGGGATGGGAAGGATAGGGAAAGATAAGGGAGAATGGAGGAGAGGGTAGCGAGCTGGTTAGGGATGTAGGGCAGTGAAGAGGAACCATGAATGAAAGAAGGAGAGCAAGGAAGGTATAAGGGGAAGCGAAAATTTGACAATATTTGGAAACTAGAAACATAACCAACATAAATATATCCATCATACTGGTGGCTTGTTTGAGCTAGTCAACTTGGAAATTTTGGCTGTTGGCCATTCTCGACTGTTACTTGATTTGGTATTTCATTTTTTTTCTTCAAAAGGGCTAGTTTTTTCTGTGTAGTACTAAATCATGATCATTTCCAGATAGTACACCTTCCTTTTCTTGAAGTCTATTCCCTCAATATTCTCCTTCTACAACCTCGAGCGTGCAGTGATATAACAAAGTTATTGGATATGCATTTCTTCTTAAATTCAAACCTTTGCTTGGCGTGAAGTTAGTCCCTGTCTCTTTCCCCGAGTCTGAAAAGTGCATATTAGCTCTTTTTATTCATAATTTTTTTAGGCTTTGGTTTCTTTGAGCTTGAGGATCTCCTGTCCTGATTAGGATTCACTATGGCTTGTCAGGCCATGAAATTGGCATAGGATTCCTTGGTGCATCCATCTGCTTTATAAAAACTTGAACTTCTTACCTGTGCCTTTGGGATGACCTCTGGGCCTTTTCCCCTACTCATCCATAAAATCTCCACCAAGAGTAACAATATTATGGATCACAGTGCGTTCATACACTGAGTTGTGATAGAGATAAAATCCTTCAATCTTTGCTTAAGCACACTCCTGCCATTACTCTAAATCATGCCACTTGAGGTGGTGGGTGTCCTCTTCTATCCTCATTAGTGAGTGAGCTATGATCATCTCTTGATTCCCATATTGAGGGCACTAATTCCCACTCTGTTTGTCATTATGGAATGAAGTGAATGGGGAATGGAAGGATCCATTCCTAGGCCTAGTAAACATGATAGATTTGCCTTCCAATCTCCTTCTTCTGATGTGGAAGGGTGGCCATGTCATGAGAGTGATGTGAATTCGTTATAATTTATTTGGTCATCTTTTAACGTATCCATATTCCCATTCATCAAAACACATCCAAGCCTGTTGGGTCCAAGAATTTTTCTTTTATTCCCTTGAAGGCTGTGAATTCTTCTGATTTATATGGCATATGATCAATTTCGAGTCACCTTTGAAAACTATTTTCTTATACCCTTCTTAAGGTGCTTCCTTTACTCCAAGGACCAAACTTTCAATCTTAGCTTGGTTGTTGGTTTTGGTCTTTAAAACTTGGCTAGGAATTCTAGGATTAACCCATGCTTGTTTCTGATCACTTCCCCCACGCTTACTGGACCTGGATGCAGAGATGTCAAATTTAAATTTCATTTATCCTTGTATAATTCCATAATACATAATAATACAATTATTTTTGTAATAATTGACATAGGCATATGACTGCAATTTGTGCCATTAATATTCTGCTAAGAATTGTTACTGTTAATCTTGCACGTTCCCACAAGAGTCTTGAATTTGTGGAGTGATTTTTATTATCACTTAATGTGTTCACTAGTTAAAAAAGTGATTGTTCTGCTAATACAAAAGGATGTAAAGTTGCTTTCTTTCCAATTGTAGTTTATAACTTTTCCCTGGATGATATTTTTGGTAATTCCCAAGTTCCTTTTGTGAGCTCAGCCAAATTTTGTGACAAGTATATGTGCCATGGCATATTTGGTGAAATTGTATGGAAATTTTGGTGTCGTTGTCACTCTAATTGAATTTGTAAAGTCTATTCTTGACTGGAAGCTTCCCGAGCCTTGAGAACCTGAGTTAATAGAATCTGTAGCTTATGCCTGCTTTATGGAAGTATTTTTCCATCATTTCCTTTATATGTAATACTGGACTAGGATGTCTAGAATGTGATTTATGTGGGCTTTATGATTTTGAAAATATATCTCAGTGACTGCCATTTTATTTATATTTTATTAACAAATAATACTGTTATTTGATCTGTACAATTGGAATTTTATCTAGAATATGATATGTTATTTTGTTGTAGTGGACATTAAGCCTCTTATTTACTGTGGAAATGCGCATTATACAATGACATGTCAAGGTAATTGTCATGTTGGAAAAAGTATTTATTTTAGGTACTTTTTAAATGATGGAAAGCTTGCTGCTTTCCAAATTTATGAATTAGATTTTTGATAACAGTTTTTTACTAACATTACTGCCTTTTGCATATATGTTTGTTGCGCTGGTTACATGCCCTGTGGTGGAAGTTGTGGTGAAAGTCGGTGTCCTGAGTTATGCCTGTGCACAGAGGTTTGATTTCAGCTTTATTTAGAAGTTTAGAACTCTTGTGAATACTTTTCTTTATTTAGAAGTTTAGAACATTTGGAAATGGATTTGTATTCCCCACATATTTTATCTATCTTGCATCAAGTTTATGCCTACTAGCAATGGGATTTGATGAGTTAGATTTCATGATCCACTTTGTTATAAATGTGTTGCTTTGATTACAGGATTTTAAGAATGCATTGCAAGAAGTCAGACCTTCTTTTTTCCAAAATGAATTTGGAATCTATGTAGAGTGGAATCAACAAATTGAAATCCTTTCAATGTAGTTGTTAGACTGGGAAATTCTATGAGTGGTTTTCGGTAATATTCATGTAAGAACCATATTTCTAATTCTTCATGGAAACCCTCTTTTGTTAATTTTGTTGAGTCTAGAAATTTGAGAGAATAGTTGAAATTTCATAACTTAAGGCTTTTTTTTATCTAATATGTTCTAGTGACACTTGAAAGTGTTCCTAGATGTAGTGACCTCAAATGTATTTCAATTTTATTAATTTGTTGTTTATTTGCACTAAATTTCACTAACCAACTTTAAGTTTCTAGGATAAAGAGTTTATTGACAATGCAGTATCTCCTGCCAATCAACATTTGGAATGAGTTGTTATACTAAAAGAGGTGATGGGCCATATGACTTCAATACAAAAAAAATTAGGCCTTTCCACAAGGAAGTATGCATAAGAATAAATGTGGTCTCTATCAATTATTTACAATCAAAAGAGGTCAATTCTAACATATCTAAGTATAGTTTTTTGCAGGTTTTCTTATGTGTAATTGTATCATATTGGTTGTTGGTCTGGTTGTCTTCCTTTTTGTGTAATTGTGTCTTATTGGAAAAGCTATAGTTACGCAAGACCGACGATGTTATGCCAAAAGGATGGCCAACCATGGTATTCAATTTTGAATAGAAGTCTTTTATTTGTTACTGTAAACATTGTTCTTTTCTGAGCTAACTGTGCATTCTTTTTTAGTATTTTTTTTATTGTTGTATTGAGAATGAACAATTTCCATGCAACGCCTTCATGACAAAGTTTTGGTACTGTTAGTATAAGTGTGTTTTGAAACATTCTTTAATTCATAGATGTTTTGCAACATTATTGAATTCAGTATTAACTGATAGCTTGTCTTTTCACCTTTGCAATGTTGAATTTCCCGAGGATGGAAAATATCAAGTCTCAAATCATAGAGTCAGAGGATAGATTCTACATAGGAAGAGGAAAAGACTTAAGAAAACCGAGGACACATGTTGTGCAACAAGATGTGCGAGTGTGTAGTGGGGGTTGGTTAAGTGACAATAAGGGAATCATTGGATTTATGTGGGCATTGCCAAGATTTCAATCAGTGGCCATTGCAAAATTTTGAAAAGTCATCGATGTAGATGATTTTCATGTAAAGTATGGAGACCATTTTTTTCATGGACTAGTATTAGTCCATTAATGGATATTTAGTTGGGAACTTATATATATTGTAATACTTAACATTTCATATAATACAATTTACATGGTTGAAATTATATGTTTGCACTTGATATTACTTAGTGTTGTAATTAACTAATGCAAATTTGCATGATTCACATGTGTATTCATATTTGATGAGCATGAATATTGTATGACATTCTTTAAATTTAGTCACAATATCGTATTCATTTGTATTGACTAATTGTAAGTTTTAAACCTTAACAGTGAAGTACAAACATATATCGATTCTTAAGCATTTACAGAAAATACACAATGGCACACACATTACACAGAGATTTTCACCTGGAAACCCTTAACCGGGAAAAAACCAGCAAAACTTAGAGCCGCATAGCTCCTTTTTCATTATATGTTTATTTTACATGTACAATACAATAAATGGTATTCTGCAGCATCTAAAACCCTAATTCGTTTACCCGAATTAGGTTACAACCCTAATTCGTTTACCCGAATTAGGTTACAACCCTAATTCCTTTTACCGGAATTAGATAGAGTACAATGGGTCGAAAATCGCGAAAAAGCAAAAAGCAACCCAAAAAAAAATTTTGCGCTCCGTGTCGTTTCGGAACCTAACGGTCCGAAACGAAGGGGGTGGGCCCTGTCGGGCTACCCCCCCCTCTAAACCCCCCCCTCCGGACGCGCCCGGCGCAGGCGAATCACTAGTGCCGTAGGGATCGTGTTGTACACGCAGCGACCATGTGAAGAGATATAACATACCCAACACTAATAATGAACACAAATAAAATGAATAAACGACTAAATTAGTCATTTATATTGATTAATAATGAAATAAAATTATATAATTTGAAACTACTAAATTAATCATTTATATAATGATTATGAAACTACTAAATAGACATAAATGACTACCACAAATGATAAATTTGTGACTAAAATTCGCATATAAACGACTATTAGTAGCTAATTTCCACTATCTTATAGCTCGACTAACTTAGTCGTATTTATTTTAGTCATTAATAGTTGCCTTATTTAGTCATATATTTGGTCATTGATTTAGTCACTGATTTAGTCATTACTTGGTGAAATTAATGACTAAATCAGTGACTAAATCAATGACCAAATATACGACTAAATAAGGCCATTATTAATGACTAAAATAAATACGACTAAGTTAATTGAGCTATAAGATAGTGGAAATTAGCTACTATTAGTCGTCTACTAAAAAATAGTCATTTATATGTGATTTTTAGTCACTAATTTCTCATTTTGTACTAGTGGTATGAGGTATGCCTTAATATATCTACTCTATATATTTTGAATTAATATTGCGATAGAATTATTGACTTGTATTGGTACGTCTAAATTAATTTTTTATGTTTTTTTTTCCATTTTCTTGTATGTTGGCATATGTTATAAGAGACAATGCTTCTTAAGTATGACAAAAAACATAATAAATTATTTTTTTTGTACATAGATTTTGTCGAGTTATGGGGAATTAAGAGTGACGTGGGGGGGGGGGGGGGAGGGGAAGATGAGCTTCCACCTTCACGTGGTTGGCCCTATTTAGTAGAGAATATTAGATTATTCTAGAAACAAAGAGAATCTTGGTAAGACAATGCAAAAATATCATGCTAATTATTTCACCTTCATTTTTATATGATATTTCATAACCCAAAAGGCATGCCTGCTCACGCACTTGACCTCTCTTATTATAACGGTCATGTGATTAAACAATGTTGGCATTGTTAGACTAGACGTCAATGTTGAAAGTTAGGGGCCAACATTGAAAGTTTTTCAATTTGTGCTTGTATGGATTGAAATTTGGCATGGTTTGGACTAGACACATGCATTGGCAGTGTGATAGGGTTTCTAGACTCAAACACGACTGACAAAAACAATTCGACAATAAAAAAAGCAAACCTATTGAATAATTAATGTACTGCACGGGGCCAATGTTGAAATTTTTTCAATTTTTGCTTGTATGGACTTAAATTTGGCATGGTTAGACTAGACGCATGCATTGACGGTATGGGAGGGTTTCTAGACTCAAACATAGATCGCACAAACAATTCGCCAATCAAACAACAAACCTATAGAATAATCAATGTACTAAATGGGGCCAACGTTGAATTTTTTTCAAGTTGTGCTTGTATGGATTGAAATTTGGCTTGGTTAGACTAGACTCATGTATTGATGGACAAGAAATAGCCTTGGTGGTTGGTTGTATACCCTTATGTGGAATATTGTAGCTTAATGTAGTTACATGTAAGTTAAAGAACTTAATGTTGGTTGTCCATTGAACTTAAGTAGTTCACATTGATAGTTTCTCCTATTTTGGGTTGTGAGAGAGGTTCGTTGTAAATTGTATAAGAAATTGTTGTGAGAGATACTTGAAGTTTAGTTCTTTTTGTGGCGCATAATGTAGTCCATGAGTAGATTTATAGTCATGCATTCCAATTTTATGTTTTTTCATGGTTGGGTTTAACTATATGTATAGAGTTAACAATTGTCCAGGGGATATATCCTTTTATTAATTTAGTATAGACAACCTTCCCCATAGATTGCCACTCTCATGTGGGGAGCATGATTATGTAATTCTATTGATTCTAGGAATCCAACCACCCAATGTGCACCAATATCAACATCCTATTACACACAAAAATGAGATAGAATAGTTCATTCATGAATTGTTGGAAACATGTGTGGTCCATGTAGCTAGTACCACATCGACGTCGACAGCGTCATCAACATCAACGTCGTCAGCACCATGATCACTGACATCGTCATCACTAACTATCAAAACTGACATCGATGATGATGGTGATGATATGGCCATTAATCCTTTCAATGCAATGCTATGTAAGGTAATGCACAATTATGCTTATTTCACCTTCATTATTATATGATATTTAATAACCCAAAAATAGGGTGCGCCTACTCATGTACTTGACCCCGCATATTATAATTGTCATGCGAATGGGGCCAACGTTGTATTTTTTTCAATTTGTGCTTATATGTACTGAAATTTTGCATGGTTAGACTAGACTCATGCATTGACGGTATGGGAGGTTTCCAGACTCAAACATGACTCACACAAACAATTTGACAATCAAACAACAAACCTATTGTGAATTTTTTATTTTATTGGTGTAATTATTCTTGGATTATTAGCTGGTTTTTGTGTGTAGGTTACAGTAGAGACCATGCCATACCTCTAATCATGGATAGTGTTTTTGAGTAGTTTTCACTAAAAATTGCATATGGTAGAGAAACAAAGGTGTTTGTACAAGACTCTGGGAAGAGATTAAAAGTAAATTCCATAAAGGAACCATGTTGGTGATTGTCGGTGTTTCTTATTCGTGGAATTTTTTTTAATTAAAGTTTTTATTAGGTGGTGGGAATATTTTTTGTACCTAAGAATATCATCTTCATGATGCATATGTGAATAATTATGTGTTCATAAACTTTTTTGAATGCAAATAATGATATAATTTGTGTAATTTTATAATTACCATGTCATTAAGTTTAAACGTGAATCATGGTCCAAATGTGTGAGTATTGATTTTTAAAGATGTGATTATCAATTTTCAAGGGTGTGATTATTGATTACTTGTTTCCAATATTGGAATTGTCTTTTTCCAAAATACAAGATCACTTTTATAATGTATAATTATTGGATTTCACAAGTCACATCAACTCCTATATAATGATGAAATATATTTCTTAGTGCATTTTTATTCAAAATGAAATACCTCATACAAGTTGACTAAATGCATTAAAATATTGTCATTTTCATTGATATTCAAACCATATTACATAATGGTTACTTGGTAGAAAAATATTCCAAGGCACATGCATAAAATAATATCTATGATTTTCTCTTAAATATCATATCAATGACCAATAAAGCGAAGCTCATTATGTTTCTTCAATGATCCCTTAAGAAAGTGTACCTATTAGGAACTTGAAAATAATGGATGTAATTGACTTCTAGTGTTTCTCATTCATGGATGATTTTTAATAATGTTTTGATGAAAGTGGTAAAAATAAGTCGTGTACACCTATGCATAAAAAATTCATGCATATAATGTGAATAATTATATATTCATAAGCTATTTTCAATGAAAAATCATGACAGTAGTGTAACTTCATAACCACCAATATTTCATTACATTTAAACTCACAAGTGAGAATATAGACCTAAAATATGGTACACAAGTATGAGTATTGATTTTCAAGAGTGAATTATTAGTTTCTAATTGTGTGACTATTGGTTTCCAAATTTACACAACATTATAATGTATAATTACAGATCCCGTGGATTTTAAAAGTAGAATGGCACATTCCTCATTTTTTTCAACCTCAAATAATTAGCCATACCACTTTTCCCATAATTCTTTATTGTCTTAGAAAACCTTATAAACCTCTTCTCGATCATCATGCAAGGATTATTACTTGTTGGTATTGGCTTGGGATCTTCCTTCAAAGCTTCGCTTGCTTCAGATGGTTTGGAGCACTCTCATTGATAGACGGAGTTCGTCAACCTTTGACTACATCTACGGATCCACTAGAAATGCAAATCGCTTTATTCCTTCTTGTAACAGATGTTGGCACCTTCTCACCAGTGTTTACATAAAAATTTAACTTCTCCTAAAGAAGCTTCTTCACACCAATGAACCTACTCTAGACATAAGAAGGATGGATTTCTCCCAATGCAAGCTATCCATTCTCTCTTATCAGCTTCTACGAGCTCTTATCCTCGAACAAGCCTACATTCTCCAGAATTATCATCAATCATGATCTCAGAACACGATGTCCTCAAAAGGATCTCTCAAACCATCTCAAACAACAAAGACAAGAGATTGGTCACACTCATAACATGGCTCTCAAAACATGATGGAGCTCACACAACAAAAGACTCCAACAAGAGTCATGAAGATCACTCTCCAAAACAAATCCAAGATCCTCTCACCAAAATGGATCCAAAATCATGCTCCCTTAAAATACAAATGCTTGGGCATATATATCTTGAGTTATTCCTCCTTGTGCATGATTCCAATTTATCCCATAAGTTGCAACCATTTTCATAAGTGGCATGGTTTGTGTTGGCTAGTTTTAACCATATGCCAATATTACAATCATTAACATGTCATTGGATTTTCTAAGCCATTCATTGGGATCAACTAGTCACTTGGTTACAACTACATACTTGCTTTGGACTTGGTTATAACCATAAGCCAAGGTTTGTTTTTAGGGCCAATGTTTTAAATGCCATTGTTTTCCAACTATATGCCATACCTTTCACATTCATTGGCATTTGCAACTTGCTTTTTGGTTTCATATCCAAAATATAACATAAACAAATAACCAATCGAATATAAAATATGGTTATAATAAATACCATGTTAGATTCATTGAGTTTGTTGGCATGTCCCCACTTTGGCATATCCCAAACCATAATTAATATGGCCAGGACTTACATATAACAAACATGACCCATGTTTTTAACCTTATCCAAATTTTGATATATATACCACGTGACAATTATGTGGTGGTGGATTTGTCCAAATTAGTGGTGGGGAATTCCAAGTCACATGGAATACCACTTGACCCCCGCGTGCACATCCAAAGTTCCATTTTGCAACCTATGAAGAGCCGATACCGCCGAGACCGTTGTAGAGGAGGCTATCGAGACCATTGTAGAGGAGGCCACCGAGACCGTCGAGACCATTGTAGAGGAGGCCGCTGAGACCATTACTGAGGAGTCCGCCGAGACAAGGAGATCAAGACCATTGCAGAGGAGGTTGTTGAGATGTCTTTGATAATTCTGAAATGCACTGCGTAGACCAGGGTTGGGGGTTTGGAAATGCACTTCGTAGACCCTCTTAATGCTTTGATAAAATGAGAAAAAAACTCACATCTTAACAAGTCTGATATGAATTTATCTTGAATTTTTCATATGAGGTTAACCTGGTTACATTAGGTTGATAGTGTTCCTTGTATATCTCACAACACACTTACTTCTAATGAATGCAACATTGTCTTGCAATGAATCTAAGGTGTGCACAAATTTATGTGCATGTTGCTGGAGTGGAACAACCCATGTTGACCAATGGCTTTTTCAATGATCTGTATCTCTACCCAAGTAAGAAATTATGTCAAACTACATAAATGTATCTCAAAGCCTTAATCGTATAGGTACAAGAGTGAAATTATGTCAAACTACATGGACATCCAGTGGTATATACGCTAGGGTATTTCCTATCGTGTACATCATGGAAAGATGCGTACACCCCACTGTGTACATCATGGAAAGGTGGTTATCGCTTTCCATATTAGGGAAAAGAGAATTACATCAAATGAACAACAACATGGATATTAGGAAAATCTAGCCCTAGAAAGAAAAAATGGAAAATATATGAGCTTGTAACAAAAATTGTTGAAATTGCAGATTTCATTGTTCAAACTGAAATTTCAACTATATAGGTCTATGCAAAGAACCCTTTATACACTAAGATTGCAATTTATGGTTAGTGAGATTGCATGTTTTTGGTTGCAGTTTTTTCTAGGACCGAATTTCCCCTTCTTGCAAGTATAATTGTACAGAAGAGGGGAAATATGAATGCCCATTATCCATGTTCAACATAAAGGGTTAAATTATTTTAAAGGAATTTGCTTGATCATTAGTCAGAAAACATGGTAGAGGCAAATAAATGTAATCATTTTTGGGAGAAGGTTAGCTTTCCAATAACCTTCATAAGATATTCAATGAGGCTCAAGAATGGAGTTCTCCCACAAATTAAGGAGAAAGATGGTCTTTTATGGACTTGTAGCTCTCACTCCCTTTATAATAAAATATCATTTGTTCTCCTAGATCCACTTCATCATCCTCATTTTCAGATTTAGACAGTGAATAGTAATAATGATTTCCAAGCATCTAGCTCATTTTAGTCTTTGGTTTTTATATTTCTTATGGTCAAGGGTCTCTTTAAATCCTTTAGTAATATAATTTCTAGGAAAAGGGTCAATTCCAAAGACTAAAATTTCCTCCATATTCATTTCCTTGTTAGTTCCTTGTTCCCTGATGTTCTCAACCTTTCCTCGATGATCATTGTTTCTCATGGTGGTGTGGGTGTCAATAGACTACAACCTTAGCTATTGGTTCTTCTTTCTTTGACTCTTGAACCTATTGTTCCTTGGGGTCATGTAGCTCCTCAAGATATTCTTCCTATTTATTTCCTTTCTGGGAAATTTATTCATGTGCTTTTGTAGATTTTTCTTCTTCTAATTCAACCTTGAACTCTGCATCTATCATATCTATAGACACTTCAACTATTTTACCCATAAATAATTATTCATGTGTCTCTTTGTTCCCTTCTTATTTAGTTAGAGAAATATCTTGCAATATAATTTTCTTCTTTTCATACCAAAGCTTCAAGAACTTCTTTTGCACATTAATATTAACTATACCAATAGGTTCCATCCAAAATTATCCCAAAACAACATCCAAATCATTCATATCAATAGTATAAAAATATGAATGCAACACATATTTGTCCATGTTAATCTTCAAATCTATAAAAATTGTGAACATTTTCACCCTCAGCATGTGTATGCTTTGCTAGAACTTACAACCGTTTAGCCAAATCAACAATGATAAAATTATGTTTGCTACTAAGGTTTATAGAAACAATGAACTTCTCTTGATAAATACATCCATGAACATGTAATAAGAACTTGTCATGGGAAAACAAACCCTTAGTATTTTTATCAATATTCACCTCATAAGACCACTTATATAAAAATACATTTTTTAAAGTCTTTTCATCTTGTCATAGTTAAGAAAACGCCACCAATTAACATCTGCTTTTAGATTATCGCTTAGTCCAAAATATCAATGTCTTTACCCGTATTGAATTCTTATGTTTAATGTATTCTTTAATAGTAAGACCATCATAGTTTCCTGTAAAATACAACTTGCTTTCTATAACCCAAAAATAAAACTGGGGTTTTGAAGAAAATCACTTACTTTTGATGCAAAAAAATTAAAATGAGAATAACTTCCTCAATATTTATTGGAACCTCTATTATGAACACAATTATGAAATCACATGGTCATTTTGAATCTACTAGAGTTGGTTTGATAGAAATATGGTCAATCTATCAAAATATATCATCTTAGCAATCTACATGGTCATCACTGAAAAATCCAATAAGCAATAAATTCCCTTCCCAGAATCTTATTTGGACAATTTTGTTTTTTGAAGTTGGGTGTCTTTGTGAGAGGAACTCAAATATGCAATTGGTTTCTATAGATTCTATACAAAAAGTTTCAGAATTCTATCTAAATTTCACCATCCACTTTTTCCCTTCAAATATCCACAAAAAGAAAAAATCTTCCATTTTTTTGGCCCAAGAAAGTGCTATGATATCTAAAATATGCTAGTAAGGATGTTGAAAAAAGTGTACAAGGATATCGTCAAAGAAATGAACACAATTGCATCGTAGGATGGGCCATCTCAACAATAGCGTGCATCAAACGTATCTCATCATTTTATTTTTCTTTGATGTACATTTAAATTAATTATTGCATTAAATACTAATTTTCAATTGTTTTGTTGTAGAAAAGAAAAGAAAATGGAACCCATTCAACACAAAAGATAGGATGACAAGGAAGAAAATGGTTGAACGTAAAATTTGTGAGTATAACTTGTGTTTCCTTATTTAATATTTCATATTTATTGTGATATTTATAGTACTCGTCCTTGGATGTCTTCCAATCAATATGGATAGACAAAGAAGAGTAATCCGAAGAATTTATTGGCATTGGATTAAGAATGGGTTGCGAGTATATGTTGCAGTATCAAAATTTAATTATGCAATTTTTAAGTAGCTATCTTGTTTTACTTCTCTTAATTTATAATTAATGGAACAAGAAGAACTCTTTATATTAATTATATCAATGGTTTGTCATGGCATATAAAATTTGCAGGAAAGAAAGTATGGAGTGGAGCCAACAAAAGAGATGTTGACAAATGACATGAGATATGGCTTTGAAAGAATGCGTATTGTTTATGAATCACTTCTTTATATGTATGCTTTTCAATTTACACAATCATGTATATTATATTATAAATGTAGATATGTTCATTATACTTTATTTCTATGTTTGTAGATGGACAATGAAGAGGAGGAACACAATCAATCCAATCAATAAAACATTTAGTCAAATAGCCCAAGTACAACATCGCCTACAACTAATGAATAAATGAGGTATCAAATCAGCTCAATCAATGGCAACAATTTGAGTGAAGAATGATGATCAATAAAATTTAATGTTATTGCAAGCTGTATGTTTTGAAATGTTTGTTTATGAAAATCGGACATTTTGTTTAATGTACTAGTCATATTGTCATAATTGGATGACCACATGTTACTAATAAGTGTAACAATTACATATTGATGTTTTGATTATTGTGGACCTTTATGTTGTCATATTTTTATGAAAGGTGTCTTATTGTATTGTATTGTTCAATGTTGTAAAACGTTGCATTGTTGATTAAATATATGGATGATTATATATTGTAATGAACAAATGTGTAATCCACTGGTTTAACACATTAATACAATCATTATATCCAAAAATAATAATTAAATCTAGATATCAATATTTTTATAAACTCTATTTGATTTTTTGATGATTAATTACAAAAAAAAAATAGTTAAAAAATATAAATATTAGTGCATTGTATTTTTTTGACCTGATGAACAATTTGGGGCACACATAAATTATTAACGGTGTAATAATTTTTACGGTGTGAAGAATTACGTACCGATTCTTTTTATTTGATAAACCACATTGATTCTTCTAATGCTATCAACACACTAGTATTACGGTGCCCAAGTAAGAGTTAGCATTAATGCCTTATATATAATATTGGCACTGGTACAATTATATATCGTAAATGCACCAAAGTTCAAAGAAACTGACAATGGAAAATATTATGAACTGCAGACGCTTAAAATATGGAATCCAATGGTCATTACCATTACCATTAATTTTACACAACATTTTTATGTGGGTGGTAATATAGACACCCGTGTGTAGTTGTGAATGGTCGGCATCATTGTGTTAACAAGGATAATAACTAGCATACCCCCAAAGCGGGGGAAATGAAATGCCGAGAAGAACTTGAATATGTTGTAAATTGAGAGAAAGTTGTGTGTATGTAGACAAAGGGTAATTTTTTCAACATATGGCAAGTTTCTTGAGTAGTGATGTCTCGGTCAACAATTGCTTATGAGTTCGAACGATGATAGAAATATGAGGTTGAGTCATGTGGAAATGATGTAGCTGTGATTCTAGTCACCATATGATGGTAGGTCTTTGATTTTCCCTCTGCTTTGTAAGCATATTCAGATGTGAATTTCAAGACAACATATTTGGTGATGTACATTTGCTCACCATGTTTGAAGTATGCTCAGATTATGGTTTTTCAGACAAGCGTTAGTGTGTGTTGGGCAATATTTTATTTCCCTAAATGTACATAATGATGATTCATGTTGTACTTTCCAAGGGAATTTATATATGCATACAAGTGTATTCCCTTTTCTGTGTAGACATGAACTTTCATTGCACTTTGTATGTCTTTGTACTATGTTTAAGAGTTGCTCATAGTCCTGAAGTGGGTTGGATGAAAGAATATATTTTATATCTAGCAAGTAAGGGTCATCCTTAATGGATCAATGCATATGAATTTGTCTGTCATGATTTTCTCTTGGATTCCATGTTGTAACATATGTATCGAATAAACTCTTTGCAACATTGATTTGATATGCGTCTTTCCAATTTAATGTTTCCATGTTAGGAGCTCCATCAAGCCACACAAAACCATGTATATGTGCAGATCCATGATATTATAGGATTAGAGAAAATGAAGAATATGTAAAGGTTTTGTATAGACATGTGCAAGTAGTATATAATGTGTACATGTACCGATAATCTCGTGTATGTTTTTTAATTATCTCCTCATGGAAGATTGAAAATATTTTATGAATGTATGCAACTACATTCTGGGGCCTACCAATGATGTTATGATTACACTATTGTTGACGGATTGTTGGGTTAGAAGGGCTATCCTCTTGCATAACTGCATGCAAGTTTGGCCATTTTGTGTTTGTTGTAATGAGAGTGAAGAACAATGCAGTGCATTGCAATTGTGTGATCAGATTTGTCAGCTCACTTCTGCGTAGTGTACATAATTCCCTGGCCCCATGTAGATGTGCTCCAAAGTGCATGACATGTTTTGAGAGGTTGTTTGTAAGAATTTATTGTAGATGTACGTGTAACTCCTCAATTGTGGTTGGTGTAATTTTGTTTTAGCCTATGATGCACTCCTTTAAATGATTTATTTTTATTATTTAATGAGTTATGTTGAACACACATGTTTCACCATGAGTGTAATGTAGGCATTTGAAGTTCAAAATCTTAAGGTTACATTATTTTTTTAATCTATAAGAAGGCTGCCACAAATAAAGAGATTATTTTACACGGAAGCCAGCACATTAAAAGAAAAATATCACTATCACCGAGAGGATAATCCCTGATTAGCTCCATTCCAAAGACCATGCTTTTACTGATATGTATGATCATTAGTTACAAAATCAAATTATGTATGTGTGGATGCTTGTCTGGAGAAGAGGAAAGATGGGTTAAACCCTAATATGCCATGATAAAGGAATTAAAGAAAATACGGTTTAGATCACCATAATTTCCTAAAGCAAAAAGAGAAATATACTTCATCAATCTACCTAAAACTCAATTATTAACTCACATCACGTTAAGGTAGAATGTACCAAGAGTTTTGTCTCATGAATGCATTAATCAGTTTATTGCACTCCGCATTTAAAACTTGAAAAGG
Source organism: Larix kaempferi (assembly GCA_027924585.1). Classification (NCBI taxonomy): domain Eukaryota; kingdom Viridiplantae; phylum Streptophyta; class Pinopsida; order Pinales; family Pinaceae; genus Larix; species Larix kaempferi. Next base: position 20,655,065 of record BSBM01000458.1, on the reverse strand, counting down.
GAAAACGATAGTTACCATCTTAAAGAGTTTGTTCCAAACACAAACTATATTGCCATATGGTTATTGATGATACATGATTCACTCATGGACATTCACTCAAGGAAGCTCGCATGAATTGGACTCCGCAAATCCATCAACAGTTTCTCAAAGTCGTCAATGAATCAGGGCTCGGCAGTAAATCTAGAAATTTTTTCCTTTTGGGCATGTTTTTTTAAAATAAGGGCGGTTTGGAGCACAATATTAAGAGTAGGAAATTTTGGGCATGTATTTCCCTGGCCAGATCCATTTTTTGATAACAATTTTTTGTTATTGTAGATACCTAAAGTTCCAGGTACATTGACTTATAAACTCAAACATGGAATACATAATTTAGACACCTTCATTATCACAAGCGACTCATCTACTTCATTATATCACTTTGTATATATATCAGAATTTCCGTGAACCTTCCACTAAATGAGAATATTCACTATGCACCTATATAAGAATTCTTATGAAACGACTCGATGGATTCCTCTAAACGTATGAGCACAGTGGAATAAATAACATAGAGGAATTATAGCTAAACATATTTATTCCACTATATGTTCTTGTAAGACCTATAATATTTGACAATAATATTATATCCATACTCACCATAATCTCCATGGATAGTGGTGCATATATACTGAGGTCATTTTTATGCATAAGCCATCATCAATGACCCCTTCATGATATGTTTTGTTAAGTGAACTTCTTTTCGACCATGAGTATATAATGGACCGGGTATACTCATAACAATATATTTACTGGTATTCTTGCTGGGTAATTAGATAACATGTAACTTATTATTTAGTAAATACTCTCAACCGTATATATGCAATGACATCTTTAGAATAATAATTGGTGAGGCATCGCGGTAGATGGAGGGTGAATATCTTTTCAACCCCGAGATTTCTGTTGTCTCCTCCTCAATTCGATCCCCAATGAGCTTGCAAATAAATAGAATTAAATAATGCCATTCTTGGTTGATTGAACTGATTCTTATGTTGTGAATCTGTTACATTGGCCCATTTTCAATTAAGAATTTCAATTTTTAGCGTTAACAATATGATCGATTGTATTGTTTTTGCTGGTATTTCGTGGTTGACTAGTGGTATAGCTCCTTTTCCATCCAGATAGGTTGATACCCATTAATGCGTGCCCATATTTTTTGGATGGGATAATTCCGGAGCCATTCCTAGTTGCTTCGTTCCAGGCTAGCGGGAAAGGGAAAATACGGTGGCACCATTTAACTCCGATAGGGCGGTAAAACTAATGCTTTATCACCATAGTTGTCGTCAGGCTCATCTTCTGGTCTAAAAGCACCGCCTTTACGCCTGGAATTAGCTGGAAGAGACCAAGACGAGGCCACTCTGGAATCGCTTGAACAATTCCGATCTCACGAGCATGAGGAGAAACTGGCCGCTGCGGCTAACAGGGGTCAAGTATTACCACAACTCATTCCCCTCTCTGTGACAACTCCTACCACCAGAAACATGTATAATGTTCATGTTGATAAAGGGTCAGAGGGCGGTCCCAAAATCCACAGAATACCACCGATTTTTCATGTCTGATTGCTTCAAAAAAACCTGCAAGAGAGCAGCGACGATGTCATGGAGTTTTCATTTTATTACCAGAAACAACTCTCCTTTAATTCAAAAACTATGTCTGTCATCATGATTTGACTAACTAATTCGCAATACTTAAAACAAAATATACACTTTCAAATTGCACCTCTTTCGAATATACACTTTCACGGGGATTCTCATAGTATTTTTGTCTTTATTGGCATTCCAATCTTCTGATTGTCTTCATTCTTATATTGGCCATCAAACAAAAATGCTCAAATTTGCAAATGCAACCCAATATGTTTTCTATTCCGTTGGAGGCAGACAAGAATATTGATAGAGGGTCGTTGAGAAGACCGTTGGAATTATTGTCAGCTAAATACGATGACGTTTGGAATCAACATACACAAAGAGGAGAGAGAGAGAGGATGCTCACGAAGGAGGGCAGACCCTCAACAACATGAGTTTTCAACAATAACAATATAATACCAACAATGCAAGCATTGCTAGTTTATTTATAAAATGTAAAGAACAATATAAAATTATGGAAGCATAATTATTGTTTTAAAATTTAAAGAAAAAAAATTATATAAATTTAAGCAATCTTGGAGAATATTCTTATTTTCTCAAATTCCATTCTTGATCCTATACCATTATTCTTCCTCGAAAAAATTCGAAGACAATTTCTTTATAATAAAAATTAAAAATGTAGATCGTATTAACTTTGCCCATGGGATTAATGTTTTTTATGCTCAATTTTGATCATTGAGATTAAATCTTCTTTGCTAATCGATACTTTTGATTCTAATGATGATTTGTCTAACTGTTTGGAATAGTTTATATATATATATATTTTTGATTCTTTGTAAATAACAAAAAATATTTTTTTATTGAAAAAAATAATAATTTAAGTAAATATCATAGTAAATTTGATTTTTTTAATAATAAATATATAACAAAACTCTAATTTACATATAAATGTTTATAGTTATATTAAATTAACCTATAATATTATTTACTTATTATAAATATTGAATTCTTAAGCCGCTCGTTCCTCTGATTTTACATATAAATATTTATAGTTATATTAAATTAACCAATAATATTGTTTACTTATTATAAATATTGAATTGCTAAGCAGCTCGTTCCTCTTGATATTGGTACAACATCTATATGTATAAGAAAGATTGCTTCTCTGAATTTATCAATTACTTTTTAAAAAATAGGAAAATATACCTTAAAACTAAGGTAATACAATATGATACTTTTCTCATCTATTTATAAAATACAATTGATACAATATAATATTGTATGCACTGTCGTTTTGAAAGGGCGTGTTAACAAAGTCCATGAGGATGGTTGCGACAGTCTACTGCATTCACTTGTCGTTTTGTAACAGCCTCTAAACAAACTCCATGGAAAGTATCTTCTCTACACTGTTGTTTTGTAACTATATTTGGATTTGAAATATTCAATTTCTCATAAATACTTTGACCCTAACGTTCAATGTATATGAACAGGCGACATGGCTAAATTCTACTGATAACATTTAAAAAAGTAGAAAGTTGCAAGCATCAAACTTTACTGCGCAGTTCGAAATCGTACAGGAAGTTTCCTGAGATATAACAGCTTCTGTTGTGCTGTTAGATCCGAAATAACTTCCATGGAAAGAAGAAGGAGATCGCTCGCTTACTCATTGGCATTACTCATCAGCTAATCGTACACCCTGTCAATATAAATATACATATAGATAACATGGACTGCTGCACACCAAGAAGCTGCCAAAGCCGATAGATTCCTATTGGAAGGGGGTGCTGTTAGGGATGCACCGAGGCTCGTGGCCTCACCTTTTCTGGTGAAGACATATCGTTTAGTAGATGATCCCTCCACAGACCACATTGTTTCATGGGGAGACCATAATAACACTTTTGTGGTATGGCGCCCCAAAGAGTTCTCCGCGTCTGTCATGCCACTTTATTTCAAGCACACCAAGTTCTCCAGCTTTGTTTGACAGCTCAATACTTATGTAAGTATATACTTTTTTTGTTTAATATCATTAACGCAGAAAAAAATGTGACTGTGTTGATGTACTTGTTGGAGTTTGTGATGTAGTGATTTCGAAAGAGAGTTCGAGGGCATTGTGTCTTCACGAACAAGTTATTCAGGAACGGGCAGAAGCGTCTCCTCTCTCGGATTCAGAGAAAAAAGTCCTCCCATAGCTCCACCACGCAGCCGTTGCAGATGGTTGAATATGACAAATCACCATTAATTCCAAACTTATCATGGACTGTACAAGACTCCGTCGTTCCAGCAGTGGCCCCGTCTCTGTCGGAGGAGAACGAGATATCACCGGCACTTCTGCGCATCAATTTCCCCAGGTTAGCAGCTGAATCTTTACGCTCAGTTTTCCATTCTCCACTAGTGGGTAAACTCATCAATGTGAAGAGCGTGTAATAAAAAATTATCAAACACAAGAAGGTTCGAAGGTCTCACTCAATCACACATCTTCATCTCAATCTACACAGGTAAAGAGACATGCTCGTTCTGTGTGTCTTGACGTCTTTAATGGTTCAGTTGCTGAGTCCCGCTCTTGCCGATATATCTCATGGAGCCCTTCAGGAACTCCAAGCAGTCATTAACGGCGCCGGTGAAGTTCACGTTATCCGAAGTAGTGAGTAGTTGTTTAGAGCGATAACTTTGTGTGATTTTGTCTGAGAGAGCCATGGCTGCACCAATGATTTCCTCTGCCCCACATTTTCACTAATATTAGAATTGGCCTACAGAGATGACTTGAAGAGGTCTGGGTATTGAGATTCCTGACACGCTAAATCTATGCTATGGCTAGCTGAAGATTTCTGAAATAAGAGCCTTTTATGGCCACTGCGGGCTGAGAGATAATTAGCTGAGGGTAGTTGAGCAGAGAGCACGAACAGGAGAGAATTTGTGATTAAGAGAAGTGAAGCCACGATATTAATTCAATATCGAATTCCTCTAATGCTTTGTCATGCAATTCCTCGGAAGCCGAGGAGGTTTAGGAGGAGGAGGCGAAATCTGTGGTGGCCAAGGGATAGGAGGAGGAGGCAGCTTGGGCGGAGGGGCCAGAGGTGGCGTAGGAGGAGGCTTGGGCAGTGGGTATGACTACGGCCGTGGGATATGGCATAAGCAGAGGAGGAGGTGGACTCAGTGGTGGCGGAGGGTTAGGAGGAGGAGGCGGCTTGGAAAGAGGGGCCGGAGGTGGCATAAAAAGAGGCGGGTGGCGGGACTCGGGAGGAATAGTTGCGGAGAGGTGGTGGCTCCCCATAGGCTATCGACAGATGACGAAAGCCCGAGGGGAGCCGACTCCTTAAATAAACTTACATACCCCCAAAACGGGGGAAATGAAACACCAAGAAGAATTTCAATATGTTGTAAAATGAGAGAAAGTTGTGTGTACTTAGACAATTTAATTTTGTGTGTTTGAAATCCAGTCTAGCGAATATATATGGTAGGGATTGTAGTCGATGAAATTGAAAGGAAAACTAAGTTGCATGTACTAATAAGCAATAAATAGAAACCAATGTAATAGATGGCAATAAAATGAATTGTACATTAATTTGTCATACCAAAATGAAGGCGTAGTAAAATAAATATATTTGGTATTCTCATTTGGTAGGGGCAGTGCAAAGATTGAGGATTGCAATTTTAAGTGTGAAAGGACAGAGAATGAAGGCATGCCTCTTTCTTTTTCCGCAGTGAGAGATATGAAATGTCTTTCATCTTTGCATAGCCTTTGAAGGAGAACGATGATGCAATTCAGATTGGACTTTTAATGTTGTAGTAAGTGGCATTCATTGTGAAGGTCAATCCATACGTTCTTTGTTACCAATGTCAATGGTTGACCTTGTTAATGTCAATATTGTTAAGTTTATATGCTGCAATAAGTTAGATTCCTACTTCATTAGCATTTAATACATTTTCACAATAACAAAAACATAAATAGGATCTCTGAAAGATACACAATCAAAAGGTACACAACAATTTATCCTCAGAAACCCTCGAGGGGAAGAAAACTTATCAATATCAATGGTTGACCTTGCTAATGTCAATATTGTTAAGTTTATATGCTGCAATAACTTAGATTCCTAATTCATTAGCATTTAATACATTTTCACAATATCACTGTTTGAGTGAGCTCTAGGTTTTAAAGCGGTTAATGTTATATAACTTGGATGTGCAGAGTTAAATCCAAATCGAAATCCAATAAATGCTCTGCTGCCAAATATTTAGTAATCACCTCAGCTTCTTTATGCACATATATGTTAACAATTCAATATTCCTTTTACTGAACCAACACAATACTACGCGTTTTTTGTGATATCAATAATCGTTGAAATTTTTCGCCAACTGAAATATTTTAGTGTGATTTTGGATTTGAATTCGTATATTGTAAGAATTTGGTTAAAATGTAAGAGTCCTCGCTACATAAAACACGTTGGAAGAGGGGAATACATAACTTCGGCACAAGAATTGCGAGAATGAGTTGCTAATTTTGTTAAAATATATTACAACGTCTATACTAACTCTTGCATTTATTCCATTCTATAGTCATCAGTCATTGGCTCTCTAGTCTCTATCCATATAATTTCTTGAAATGAAACCTACTGTCAAATTAACTTACTCCAAATTCGTCGCCAGCTTGGGACTCTTCATAGGCCAGACAATGCATTTCTAAGCCATCTCATCCCCCATTTCCCCTTGGTTTTCTGCATCTTTGAAGGTTAATGACTGGGAGACGTGGAAAGCTTATGATCCGTGGAATTAGCGAAACCGCAGGCGTTCTCCTCCTTTATGTGAGAGGTGAGCGTTGTATGGCTGGTGGATCGGATCACAGCCACAACAAGCCCAACCACAGACACCACCTTCACCTTCCCAATCTCAGCCATTTCTTACACCTCTCAGACTTACAGGAACCAACAAAGATTACGGGTGGAGGGGCTGGAGGTGGCGCAGGAGGAGGCCGCTTGGGCGGTGGGGACAAAATGCGGGTAACTGGGGAGGTGGGTATGATTGCGGCCATGGGAGATGGCATAAGCGGAGGAGGAGGCAGACTCGGTGGTGGCGGAGGGTTAGGAGGAGGAGGCGGCTTGGGCGGAGGGGCCGGAGGTGGCGTAGGAGGACGCTTGGGCGGTGGCGCTGGAGGTGGAGGTGGTTTGGGTGGTGGTGCTGGTGGAGGGTTAGGGGGTGGTGCAGGCGGAGGCAGAGGATTTGGCGGCGGAGCTGGTGGTGGTGGTGAAGCAGGGGTAGGCGGTGGTGGGGACGAATAGGCGCGGAGTGTATTCCGAGAGGTGGCGGCTCCCCATAGGCCATCGACAGACGACGAAATCCCAAGGGGAGCCGGCCCCTTAATATACGCCTTTGGGGTAAATAGTGCTATAAAACACAATACATGCACCAGATAATTATATAAATGGAAAGCAACATTGTAGCACATTTAAAATGTATGCATTAGTGTGCTTATATTTATGGCATATCTGTGTATATGTGTGATATATGCGGACTAATTAGAAAATCATTACTATAACCTATGGATGCTCAAGTTTTTTTAGTTATAATGAACATCTGTTACAACCGCCACCAAACCCTCAATTACTAATGGTGGAGTTTTTAGTAGATATTATTTTGATCATTTTTCTAATCTTGTAATACTAAAAGTCTCCACAAAAACCTTTGCTAAAAGGTTTTTTCCTTATAGTGATCCGAGAAAATTTGTACAATACAAGGACTTGGAATTAGAAAAATAATATTGGAAATTAACCCCTTGGCACTAGAAACTCGTCAATATTTAGCCTTGGGAGAGATATCTCAGCCACTCACTAAATTTGAATTAGATATATCATCTATCCCCTGAGCAAATTTACATAGGTATACTACAACAATGATGAATGAGCTTAATAATCAACATCAATCCCTTGAGGATGCATACAAATCCCTAAGCCATATACATGCATAATATGTAGTACATAAAGAATCTTTGGCCTCCAAACTAAATGAAATTTACATAGAGATTTCAGCTAGCCCTTCAAAGTTTGCAGCCCCTACCATTGCGCAAGAGAAAGTTATAAAAGTCAAGAAATCTTATCATTATTTGTGCACTAAGACCAAAACAAATAAGAATATCTATAGAAATTCTCCACAGAGAGGTAGAAAAATTTATCCAATAAATTGATATTCAAAAGACACTTTTCAAAGAATCAATATTGATATTGAAAAACTCTTTGGATTAGTTGATTCTAGCTTTCAATTGTGAGTAGATTGCAGGATTTACCAAAATTCTAGGAAAAGGAAAACAATATAAAGAGTATGGACACCTAGATGGTTGAGAAATAAATAAAAAAATTGAAGAACTGTCCAATCAACACCCACATAGATAGAATGCAATAAAGGATAGAGCTATCCAAGTAGATCAGAACAACTCGTGTAAAGAGATAATAATTTCGCAAAATTTATACATATGTAGAAGTTGCACATAAGAAGTACACATGTATATTGGATTCTTAAGAATTTGTAGGAAAGGAAATATAAACAATTGAGAAATAAAAGCCCCTTCCTCGTCAAGCTACTTAGGAGATAGTATACAAGTACCCACAACATTTATAGAACATATTCCTTCAATAATGCAGTCACTAAGACAATCAACAATTTATGTGAGTACATGAAGAAGGAGCTTCCCACCTTGAGGCCTATTTTGTAGGAGTGATATAATTTATTTCATGGACAAGGTAATACTTTATGTTGGGCCTATTGGCACCCTATTTTTCAATTTTAGAGTATTAGCAAAGTTGAAGCCCATTTGTCTAAATTTTCTTGTGCATGGTAGAAGATGACTTGATGTTGCATGATTTGTTTTGTGCCCTTCAAGAAATGGGTTTTGTAATTATTATGTTATCTTGTAACTAATTTAAAATTGTATAGATAGGGGTTTAATGGGGTAGAAACAACATAACCAAGTTATATGTTTTTTGGAGATCAAGATCGAATTTGAAGTGGTCTCTTTGGCCACAATGATCTCTTATGGCATGTTTAAAATCATTTTCTTGAAGTGAATTACATTGCTAGTGAATGTGAGCAAAAACCTATGTTGGATACAATGTTTTTCCTATATGATGTGAGTCTCATGTAGTTGTATATATACTCTTCTTACATCATTAATTTCTTCATAAATACCATGTAAATTCTAATATGTATAGTTGAATAGAAATAAAGTCACACTCTTGTCTTCAATCTTCTTGGCTTGATAAGAGAACACACTCAACAATCCTTTGTTATGTGAAGCATTGTGACTGTTGGTGACTTTTATTATTCTCATGGTTTTGTACATAGAAAGCTACAACCATACATTGTAAGCATACCCATCCTTGTCACTTTTGAAGAGGACTCAAGCAGTGATATTTATTATGGATGAAGCATCATAAAGCATTCATTTTTGGAGATAAATTCAACTCAAAATAAACATCAAATTGCAACTTGGAAATAGTGATGTTGTAAGTTTACTTGTATTTGGGTACTTGCAATAGTTATTTTTGTGAGTGTCATATCAAAATTAAGTTGAATTGTATTAGGCGCATTCTTGTTATAAATCAACACCGTTCATTTTCTGAGTTGGAATTGTAATTGTCGTGTCTTATTGTTAAAGGGTGGAGTTGCAAGAATTCCTCTAAGGTATTAGTTAGTTTTTCAAATGGATCAAACTAAAAGATTATTAGAGTTATTGAGCACTCTAATAGTCATCAATGTTCATGATACATTCACAATCAACTAAACAACTCTCAAATATGTTCTAACTTGTTTGCAAGATTCAGAAGCGAAAGTGGAACTTCTCCAAACTCAATTGTAACTCCAACATGATGTAATACAATAAAGGAATCAACATTTTGAACTAGTTCTTTTCCATCCATAAAAAAACTCTATTTTTGAATCTGATAATGGTTCCTATAAAAAATCAACACATGATTAACTCAGTGAAACCACTTCAAAAGCAATTTCAAATGAAGATGAATTTTATCATAAACAAGTTCATCTTATGATTTCTAAGCCCATCTCCAAACCTTAGGAAGAAATTAGGAAAATAAAACACAGAATAGGTATTGGGTATGGAAATGAAGTGACCTTTCATATTCCATATTATTCCAAACCAATCTAGTTTCAAAGTTTGGATTCCTTCAAGAAGATACATGTTCCCTTGTTCCAATGCAGCATCAATGGCAACATTTCCATCGAATTGTACACAAGGAGGATCAAAGTTTTGATTTCCATCCTTGTTAGCATTATGGAAAGAATAATCATTCTTCAAATATATTTTCAACACTGAAGAAACATGCAAAATTAAATATTCACTATGGGTGGATCACTTCTTGGTGATGTTCATCAACAACTAAGAATAATCTATATCAATCATACAGAAGAATTTAGTCTCGAGTATTGACACATATTGCAGTATAAATTCTTCTTACTTCTCACCTTATACCTAACAAGAGGATATCATTAATTGACAATCATGCTTCAATTTAGAAGCCCTATCAATAAGACATATTGCTCAATAAGTAGACTTTTGCATTACGAGAAAAAGCAAGCTTGAGCCATATCTAAAACCAGATCTAGTACCAGAGCCTTGAGCTAAAGATAGAACTTGATATTTGAAATTGTATCTGGGAGACAGAGTTAGGGCCGTGTTCTAGAGCATCTATAGTTTTTTGGTCATCCTAAACCAACATCTATATTTTAGTCCATGCCCATCAAAGCCACCCTTTAGTAGAATACATCAACCTCTTCTAACCTTTGGTTTGTGGTCATCCTAAACCACCATCTAGCATTTGGTTTGCAGTCATCATAAAACCACTATTTAGTAGAAGACATCATCTTCTACTAGTTATTGGTTTGTGGTCACCCAAAATGATCATCTAGCTATTAGTTTATGGTCATCCCAAAACCACCAATTTAGAGAGCACTTGAATGGTGTTTTCACCATTTAGCAGAAGATGTCAACTTCTAATACCTAAATTACTCGACAAATTATCATATTAACAAGTTAATTAGCATATTTTCAAACATTGGCAGCTATCAATTTCCATATTTTATCTCTCTTTCAGAAAGATGCTTGCACTCACAAACACCCCTTCGGATTAAGGGGAGGAATATTGGAAACCTAATCCTTATAGTTATGGTAAAATATATTGTATTATTATTACTATTCACATGAAGAGTCATAGGTGAATAGGAAGAGTCGTAGTGGATTCCAAGAGACCTGTTGGAAGATGAAACCAAAGGTCACATCTCAATGTATTTATATGTGTATCATATTAATGAAATGCATATCACACTTATTTCCATTTAGAGAGTTCCAACACATGTTCCATCTATTTTGTTTGTTTTATTTATGAATTATGAATGATTTGTAGTGATTGAATGGATGTTTAAGATGCATGTTTTGTTTCTTTTTCATTTAAATATGTTCCCTTTATTTTCACTAATGTATCAGGTGAGATCTTACTCTTCTAGGGTATTGAAAATGTTGGTTCTAGTAATATTTATTGTTTGCCTACGCATTGAACCTTGGCTTTGATATTTGATGCCAACTTAGTTATCTAATGAGTATACAGAATGTGAAGAAGACCAACAAACCAATGGTTTACAAATGAGGCATTACATCTTCATGTTGGCCCAGTCTATAACAATGATGTTGATAGTTGTAAAACTAAATTTCAATGGTCATACTTTGACTTGTTATATTCTCTTAGCATCAATTCCAGGGGGACAAAAGACGATAGCTTTAGTAGAAAAAACACCACTATATCTACTATCATTTCAAAACAACATATTGGTATAAAATATAAAATATAGCCTAATAGATGGGATCCTTTTGAAAATAATTGGCCAAGAATTCCATATTTTCATCCTAATTATGTTGAACATAAGAAATAAACTCGAGAGAATACATAAGTGTGTTCTAGTAATGATGGATTGGTTGAAGGTTATTCAAAATATGGGATATTATGCATCCATGATTTGATATAGTTGATCATGTTGACAGGGAAGAGACTTAAAATCTATTGCCTGGTGGAATTTACAGGAATTCTATAGTACCCAAAATCACTACCTATTACACATGTCTAGATCTAACCCATTCCAAAGTTTCATGGTTATAATCCTATCTCTATAGGAAACACTTCAAACCTTTTTATGCATTGATAGAAGATATTGGTCTTAAGCATGAAGACATGGTCATGAATTTATTTTTGCACTTATTGGAATAACTTGCTAAGACATGGTACTCAAATTTAGCAAAAATAACATAGGGGGGTGGTACGAGTTTGAGAATGATTTTAAGGATCAATGATCAGACCCTAAGGGGGGGGATATATGTGGTTAAATATATATCTAACAAGGTAAGTATATATGTAATAGGGGCCATCCTAATAAAGGGCTCATCACTTTTTCAACAGTCCATCTATCTAGGATAGAGGGTGGAGATCACAACAAGTCTCATTTATCCATTATGCATCCTACCTCTTCCCCATATTCTCTACCTTCCACATCGATCCATCTCCACATCCGTTCATTTTCCACCCCACTTCATCCCTTCTTCTTTCCCATTCATCATTCCCCTAAGGAAGAGGACAGATGTACTTCACACGCCACATTCCTCCTTTGGTTTTTCTCCACATCCATATTCTCCCCACTTCACTCCTCCACATTTCAACTTATCCTCACCCCATGCTCTTCCTCTCACATTTTTCTATCCCATCCACCTAACCATGGTGGAGCATAGAAGGTGGGAAACATCCATCACTTCATCCATTCTTTGCTTTGACCCCGACATTACTCCATTTCCACACAATATTCCACTCATACCTTTACAATTCCATGCACTTACCTTCATCCTTCTTAGCTCATCCATGTATTCACCTTGCTCATTTAAGACTTGGCATAGGGTAGATGAGGATGAAAAGTGGTGACTATTGGAAGTGCCATCTGGACTTTGTGATGAGGTGGTCACTACTGGTTAAGTGCCACATGGTCTTGACAATCGGTGATTGAGCTAACATTGTAATGCTACAAGGAGACCATAAGGGTACAATAAAATGACTTGGAAAAAGGGTTTGAAGGATTGGACATAAAATTTAAGTGAGCAGTCATGAGTTCAAAGGAGTATGGAAATTGAGCTTTTCCACACAATAGAATGGGCAATTACTTTCTATTATAAACCCGTGAATTCATTCCACAAAATGTATGCGAGATAAATCTTTATCCTTTGAATACAATGGTTGTGATGAGATGCTCAAACAATCTAATAGTCGTTATAGCTTGATCTTCAAAGGGAAATATCTCAAGCTTCATATCACCAAATGCATGTTTATTGGAAATCTTATGAGTTATAGAAGCAAATGGTTTAGTCCTCATGAGGCATACATGCATATTTGGCATGATTTTTACCAAGAGAACATTAATGGCTAAGTAAGCTATATTGTACCCATAGTTTAAGTATTTTCATGAATAATGACACTGATTCACCTATTGCATGCATTGCTATGCTTGAGGTCTGATAATTAACATAGGTATAGTTGGGATGTCTAAGCTTGACAACGTCAATGAAAAGGAGACAATGGATTCCTTATAAAGGATTTATACATGACTCAAAGGAGAATTAGAGTAAAATGAGTCCATAGGAGTAAAAAATCAATTCTAGAGTAATCTAATAGGAGTTGGATGTTGGCCTCAAATAAAATTAGGATGAATGGTGGGAAGAGGCATAGTACAAGAGTGATGAACTTGGAAGATTATTAGTTGTAAAGAGAATTGAATTGACCTCCAATATATTTTGGGCATCTAGAAGTAAATCATTGGCTTCTCAAAGGAGGTTGTAACAAATTGTCATAACATCTCCTGAAAACACAATCCATAAAAGAAGAGTTGGGCCCTAAGATAAGGGTTTGTACTTGGAGAATTGGAACTAGAAACACATATTTTCCTCTTTCGGACACTTGGAGGATCATATGAGGTCATTATTCCTTCCATATGTGCTCTTTATTACGTAAGTTGGGCTATTGATGCAAAGCTACAACCAGAGGTTTGCACTCTACTAGTGACACTTTATATTTGATGTGATCATGGATAACCCCGGGAATTTGAGTTAGGAAAATGATAAATTTTCCAATCACGATAAATCCCTGACTATATTGTGTAAGGCATAATGTATATGTAATCATTGGTATACCACTAAAAGCTTTAAATAATAATATCTCTAAGTATAACTAATACAATGTATGTGAACGGACATCAAAGACATGGTAATAGCAACGTTAGTATCATAGAGCATTTGAATATATTGGACTAAAATAAAATATTATGTAATATGATTTAAAATATTATTTAACATGACTTGAATATATTATTGTATGAAAGAATCTATCGTATAAATTTTCATTCACCAACTCTATTGTATTTAGAATTTGCCTCGACTCTTATAGCTTTTGTTCTCCAAAACTTCAAAAATGGATCTCGTAAACTTCGAAAATGTATCACTACAACATCATGCAAATTCAAAATGGGAAATACTAGGGCGAACTCAGTGATCCCATCCTATCTAAATATTAAGATATGATTTTAGGTATGCGGAATTTGCCTTGCCCCTTACAACCTACGTTCTCTAAAATTTCATAAATGGATCTCTAAAACTTTGAAAATGGATCACTACAACATCATGTAAATTCAAAATGGGAAATCGTAAGAGGTTAAGTTAGTAATCCCTTCTATCTAAATACTAAGATATGCTTCTAGGTATGCCATTAAAACCTCGTATGAGTCTTGATCAATGATTAGTTTAACTAACTAATTTAGATATGAAATTAGTTATGTAGATTTCTAAATTTTGTTGATGAATTTGGAGCCAAGTGAAGGGAAGTTGTTTTAATAAAATAAACTTATGTTTATATTGCCCTTGTTCTTTTATATATATATAAAATTTGATTTTATGTCTACCAACCTGGTCAAATGGTCATACTGACAAGGCTAGTGTGGCTAAACGTTTGGACAGGTTTTTAATGGCCGACAATATTGGAAATGATTTGGGAAGGTATCGATCCTGGACTATTCCTACAGGTGTTTCTGATCACAAAGCAATTGCTCTTCAACTAGACTTTGAAAATAATTTCAAATATTACCCCTTTAAATTCAATAGAACTTGGCTTGAAGAACCGGAGTTTGTGATTTTGTCAAAAAGTGTTGGACTTCATATTCAGAGGCGATTACCTTACCTCCTTTCCTGAGTTTGGTTAAGAAACTTAAAATCCTCAAATCTGAAGTGGCCAAGTGGGAAGAGTGAAGAAGAAAGCAAATTCTGAGGAACTGGATTGATTGAAAAGGAGATTGCAGATCTAAAAGGTATCGTAAATTAAGATTTTTTCTCTGAAGCTAGGAAAGAAAAGTTGATCAGTTTGGAACAACAAAAAGAAAATATTATGAAGTAGGTTGAAAATACTTGGAGGCTAAAGAGCATAGCGGTATGGGTTTCTCAAGGGGACAATAACACTAAATTCTTTCAACGATATGCTACTCAGAGGAGAATTTCAAATTCTATATGGGAGCTGAAAAACCGTGATGGGGCCATCCTGTCCGATAATAGGTCCTTACAGGAGGCTGTTGTTTCGTACTTCGGGGATATTTATAATCAATGTATCTCAAACAATCTTGAGGATCAACTGGAGATTTTGAAGTTGTATCCAAGGTTCTTTAATAGCGATGAAGGAAGGGACGTTGGTAAGGTGGTGGGCTTAAAGGAAGTAAAAGATGTTTAAAGGAATTTTGATAAAGATAAAATTCGCCCGGTCCCGATGGATGGACCCTTGATTTTTTTCTGCATTTTTTTTTATCTTGTTGGAAAAGACCTTCTGAGGGCTATTGAAGAATCTAGGAGGAAGGAGCTTTTCCCAACTAACATGAACACTACTTACATTACCTTTATTCCTAAAAAGGACTGGCCAGAGACCTTCAATGACTTTAGGCCCATTTCCCTGTGCAATCTAGTATACAAAGTCACCACCAAGATTATCTCCAACAGAATAAAAACTCTTCTCGAAAAAATCATCTCTTTGGAGCAATTTGGTTTTCTTTTTCAATCACTAAATATTGGATGCAGTTGGTATGGCACAAGAGTGTCTTCATTCTGTCAAATTTAAGGAATTGCAAGCTTTTATTTTAAAAATGGATTTAATAAATGCCTACAATAGAGTGGACTAGTATTTTTTAGGGTTTTTCTTATTCAAATCTATCTCCCGGTTGAATTGACAAATTGGATTATGGCATGCATTTCCTCAGCTTCATTTTCTATCTTTATCAATGGATATCCTACCAATTTCTTTACTTGTAGCAGAGGATTATGAAAGGGGTGTCCTTTGTCCCCATTATTGTTTCTATTGGTCATTGATGGACTAAGAAGGCTCATTGCCAATGCTAAAAAGAATCTGAAGATCAAAGGTATTAATATTTCTAAATCTCTTTCAATTACTCAAATCTACTTTTTGTAGATTATGTTCTTTTATTTGGAAATGGAACTGTTGTTGAATGGCATCATTTCAAATATATAACTGATATATTCTGTAGTGATTTTGGGATGGCAATTAGTGTGCAAAAATCCACGTTTCTATATAATTGTTCAGATGCAGGGATATGTGATCAAATCAAAATGATATTCCCATATAAAATGGAGAAGTTGGAATCGGGATTTAGATACCTTGGCTATTATTTAAAACTAAATAGGTATGGAAAAGATGACTGGAATTGGATTCTTGAAAAGGTGGATAAGAGAATAAATAATTGGACATTTCGACGATTGTCCATTGGAGGCAGTTAATTTTAGCTAAATTGGTTCTCCAAAGTATTCTGGTTTTCTGGTTTTCGCTAATAATGATCCTAGTCTATGTCATCAATATCATTTGACAGAAGATTTTCCACTTCTTATTGCCTGGAAATTTGTAGATTTCAAAATTTCATTTAACAACATGGGAAAGTATTTATCTTCCCAAACATTTGGGTGGTTGGGGCCTAAAGAAGTTGGATTGGTTCAAGCAGGCTCTCCACATAAAAATTCTTTGGAGAGGGCTATTTGGGGAAGGATTATGGAGCAAAATCATAAAGAACGGGTATCTCAAAACTTCCTATGTCATGCAATGGATTCACTAGCCTAAACTCTGTTATCATAATGCATCGGTTATTTGGCGTGATCTACTTAGAAATTTCCCACACATTGGCGACTGTTTGAGTTGGAAAATTGAAAGGGGCACGCATATTTTTATTGGTATAGATCCATTTGTTGTGTAACGCCTCATTTTTGCATTACTACCTGAACTACTATTATATGTTGTATTTGCTTGATTGTGAGACTTCGTCGGTTTGACGACACTGTGGACATATGGTTATATTATTTTGCTGAGATATATATATGTATGTGTGTGATGTTAGTATTATGGTATGTAGTCATGTTTTGATATATGTATCATGTGTTAGTTATGTCTCAGATATGCAAGTTAATGAATGATGGGTACGTGGATACCGTTAAATTATATGTTGAATGAATGAATGCTATGGCAGGTGCATGGTGAATAAATGAATTGATTATTGTTATGTTATGATGAAATGTATGTGTACATGTCGAGGATTTGTGCACGATATTCTAGATTGTGTGTCGGGGACTAACTTATAGGTTAAAATGGCTAAGCGATAGCTGGATCCTACGAGGTGGGAAAGCCTTGGGGACATGGACTCCGAAAGATAAATGGTATGCAAGTGATGCATTATTTATTTTCGCATGATTATTATGGTGTTTATTATGACGTATGGGTGGGGTAGGGTTTCAGGAAACTCAACTGCCCAGATTGGTTATACAATGACAAACTGAGTACAAGTGCAACGTAGTTATTATGTCGGTATAGACATAGTCCCTTGTTCCATTAGGGGGGTGGAGGATTTACCCACTGTTTATCCTTGAAACCCAGAGTCATGGGAGAGTTGTGCTACGGTGCGCTCCCCAAGGTGTGTGATGATGATTGGTGGTTTCCTGCTGGGGAATCTTGGTCGATGTAGTCGACACTTCCGTTTAGGAGTTCTAACTGGATTCGGTGATGGCTTGACACCTCAGGGTAGTCCAGTAGAGGAAAGGATAGGATGTGGAAGTTAGTTGGGAATTAGGTAGACGATGTAGGTATATAGGTGTAGCTTGAAGTCGGGAAGTAAACTTGATCTAACTATGTATGTTGAGGACCTTGCAGAGTCATGTGTCGTAACTTAGTAACTGGTATTATTGTCTGTCGGTTAATTTTATGTAACAAAGTGAATGATCCAACAATCAAGTTGTGTTAAGAATGCGTCAGTAAACCGTAAATTAATTGATTGAGAATGGTGTGTGGTTTAGTACTATTAGTGTACCTACACGAGGTATGTAAGTCGTAGCTATGCTTACATGACTCGCCTACATATGAATAAATTGCGTGAAATAATACTGAACTATAATGTTTAGGCATTAATTACATTATTACTACTTATCTAACCATGAAATTAAATTAATATGTCGAGTTAGTAATTTATGATCAAAATAATGGAACAGGATGAATGAGTAACTTTGGTGGTAATGAATAATGATCAAGCAATAATGATGATTAATGTTAATTAGTGTCGATTAATGTTAATAATGTTGATTAATCTTAATTATTGTCGATTAATATTAATAATGTTGATTAATGTTAATTATTGTCAATTAATGTTAGTAATGTTGATTAATGTTAATTATTGTCGATTAATGTTAGTAATGATGATTAATGTTAATTATTGTCAATTAATGTTAATAATGTTGACTAATGTTAATTATGTGTTAATAATGATTAATTAATGTTAATGAGACCATTCTTATCTTTAGTAATAATTGTTAATTAACTTAAATATAACTAAGAGTGTAATGTTGAATGTGGTAATAGTGCCATGAATGATGATTAGGTTAATTATAAATAATTAGGATTAATTAATTAATTAGGATACGGTAATAAATAACTATTAATTAGGGTAATTACATTTAAGGTTCAAATTATTGAATGTGGTAGAAGCTTCCTTATGCCATTATTTAACAAAGTTTTTTATTGTATTTTGAGTTAATTATTTAAAAGATTGATTAATTATAAGTTAATTAGGAAACCTTGAATTGTAATGTCGAGGGTTGATTATAAATTATTATGGTTGAAATGTGTAAAAGTGAAAAACTTGTGAACCAACCTAGGCATTTATTACACAATAAAATAATAGAGTTTAAATGTTTGAGTCAAATGTTAAGGGCTCGAGGAGGACTCGGGATTTGAGAAATTTATGATAGAGATAAGGGTAGTAATGGAAGGGGGGAAGAGTCGGCAAGGTAAGAGAATAAGGTCGAGAAGAGAAGGGCGAGAAAGGATGATCACCTTGGCATGTTTCAGGAATTTTAGCAGAGATAGAAAATTTCAGAGAGGAGGAGAAGGGGTTCTTGTTGGAGGATTTTTGAAGGGATAAAACTGGTTGGTGTGTGCTCGGTTTGGGCTCGGGGGTCCAAAGGGGAACTTTTGGACTTGGGTGGTCGGTGAGACCTCGCCAGTTGGCAGGGTGGCATACAAGGTTGTCTGGTTGGTTGAGTTTCCAGGGTTGGGGGAGAATTTTGTTTGCAAGGCATACAGTACAGCAGAAGCAAGGAGGAGCAGCAAGGGGATAACTAGCTATTTTAAGGTATTTTTCCTTAAGGTATACCAATCCATTTCTAACCCTGTTAATTTTACTATTTCTAGTTATTTGAAAATGGAATTTTTGTAAATAGTACACACACACACACACATATATATATGTTGTTGAACCTACAAACTACAAATTAGAAAATGTTAGAAACAATAAAACAACACATTATTACAAAGTAAAATAGCACATTTATATACCGACATGTAAATGTTATTTTTACAGGTTTTAGAATTAAACAGAAATCAAATCAAAACATGAATTTGACAGAGAATGTAAACAGCAAAAGAATAGATTTTAATTATAAACAGGGAACCTAGGTCAGGAACCCTACATGTTGGATCGGGTGACATCTACAGGATTTGTATGCCCTTGTTAGCTCATCTTCATAAAAATAATATTCAGGTATTGGCTCAAGTTAGGATGACTTCGAACTCTGATGGATCTTTATCGTACTGGTTCTTAGAAAATGAAACGTGTCTCTCGGATGAGGTTATGGATGAATGGAATAGTTTTGTGGTGGCCCTGATCAAAGAAGGTATAATATTATCAAGTGCTGAAGATATTTTAGTTTAGGACCGGGGCGATGCTAATGGGGTTCTTTCATCTAAAAAATCCTATGAGGCGATCATATCCAAACAGGAATTACCATATAGTGGCCTAGGAAAATCTGGCTTTGGAACATTCCCCATAAATTAAAGTGTTTTATGTGGCTTTGCTTTGAAAATAAAATACTCACCTGGGTTAATCTTCTCAAGCGAGTATTCAAAGGTCCTGGTAGATGTATGCTCTCTCAAGTGGATGCCGGGAATATTTCACACATCTTCAATCAATGTTCCTTTTTTAGATTTGTTTGGCATGAATTGAGCTGCTTGCTCCACCATGAAGATGAATGGCCTATTTCAAATTTTCAAGACTATATGTTCAGGTGGTTCCATTCTAGAGTTAAGTTTAAAAGGTTACCACTTTTCACTATTTGGGAGGTCTAGAAAGCCAGGAACCGTAGCATCTTTGAAGATATCAAGCCTTCATGTTATCTTGTTTGCTCAAAAGTGATTTGCTCCATTAAAGAGTATTATGAAATTAAGCCTAAAAGGAAGATTAGATCCTTAAAGATGCCATTTGTGGGGAATGATATGTCTTACGGTTATTTCAATGGTGCTGCAAAGAATGGAACCTATGGGGTGGGAATGGTTCTCTATATTAAGGAGGATCATTAGGTGTGGGTCAGAATGGGTGTCGATGAGGGTAGTAACACTAAGGCTGAACTCTTAGCCTTATGGGGGTTACTATGGTTCACAAAGAAAAGAGGTATTTTCAGCATTAAGATTTTTGGCGACTCTCGGGTTGTAATTGATTGGGAAGTAGGCTTATCAACGTTACAGGTCCTTCATCTAGATCATTGGTCTAGAAGGATTCGTGATTTGATTGAGGATTTTTCTGCTATATCTTTTGGTCATATCTTCCGTGAATTAAACTTGCAGGCTGACCAACTCTCGAAGGATGTTATTGGGCATATGGATGGCTATATTCTCTTTGATGAATTCTTTGCAGACAAGCTGATCGATTCTAGCTTGATATCTATATTTTAGGTGGTAGTCTTTTATTTTTTGAAGATATTATGAATATGATTTCTCTTAAAAAGAAGATGTAGGATGCTTTTTTGAAATGAAATGTTTTGTAGAGGACATAGACTTGACTTTCTATGATTTGGACAAGCAGTTTTTTTGCTTGACTGCCAAAATAGCGATTTGAAGTGCTCAGATGGCAATTTCGAACAAGCAATCCCAATAATTAAAATTACCAAAATTGGAAAATAGCAATTTCGAGCTATAATTTTAATCGTTTTTACACCGAAGCGTTTTGGTTATCTTTTATCCTATGCGGTGATGTATGTAACTTAAGTTACCGTTTTTAACTTTTTGAAAAAACATAAACAACTACAATGCAACTTTACCTTGTTATTGTTACTATTACAAAATATTTACATATGGAATTGTGTTTTGGTGAAATGCATTGTACCATAAAACTCTACCCATAAGTTTAACAATTAACCCAAAATAAACAAAAAGCATTGGCTATGGAGCGATGTGCTATCTTATCCTCGCCCTACTCTACCAATAGGCAACCATTCAGCCACGTCACACAGCTTTCACCCTATCCATATCGAATTGTCTCTGTGACGGGACAGGACAGGTCGAGATAAGATTTCCAATCCGACGGCGAAATCTGACCAGAAGCGCTTGTGTGGTCAAGAAAACGTTTCTTATCCTTCCCTTGCTCTCTCAAATTTATCCTTGGGACCATTTATACCAAGCCCCAGAAGCATTACAGATTGTGCGCATTTCCTGTTTCTTCTTCCTCTGGGCGTCGGATTTTCTGCAAAAAAATCATTTCCAAAGATGGCGTCAACATTTACAGCAGCAGCCGTGGCTATTCCCACATTCACAGGTCTAAAGGTCGAATCCGGTAAGGCCGCGGCCTCGTCATCATACATCTCGATGATCCCTTCGAAAGTGAGCAGCGGCGGCGCACGGGCGTCTGTGTCGACAACGAAGACGGATATGCGGAAGGCCCTGGTGGCGGCCACGGTGAGCGTGGGCGTTCTGATGGGCGCAGCAGCGGGCGTTGGCAACGCAAACGCCATAGAAGTGCTGATGGGGAGCAGCGGAGGAGAGCTGGTGTTCATTCCCAAAGAATTCCAGGTTGGTCCGGGAGAGCCCATCACCTTCAAGAACAACGCCGGATTTCCCCACAACATCATCTTCGACGAGGACGACGTTCCCCCAGGAGTGGACGTCAACTCCATCTCCATGTCTGAGGAAGATCTGCTGAATGCCCCCGGCGAGACATACACTGTCAAGCTGGACAAGAAGGGCAGTTACAGATTCTACTGTTCTCCTCACCAGGGATCCGGCATGTCTGGTAAAGTCGTCGTCGAGTAATTCTACTATTTTTCATCCAATGTTTCCGCCCTCCCTACAACGACCGCCGCATTCTTCTAATTTTCAGCTTCAGACTGCCATTCTGTGCGGTATGGCATCCAATTTTCAGTGTATTTCTCTTCATTTTCGTTTTAGTATGTAGCTGCTGTTCAATTATATTGGGAGCACCAAGGAAATGCCAAATATAATACTGCGTTGTTTGTATCATGATTATTTTATAAAATGGACTGTTTTTGGAAGGGAGAACAGTTTATTTCACTTCTCATTTTTTTAAGAGAGTTAGATAACCTTTTATAGCATATATTCATCTTAAAAGTTGATTTAATCCGCATTCAGAAGGATCAAATGTTTCATACACAAATTTGTTTTAGAATAGAAATGTTGAGGAAGTGTGTAATGCAATGTTTATAGTTCTAATTTTTCTAATTTGTGTAGTTTTATATTATGTTCTAAATATTTTAAGTCTAATTTAAACTCACATATTATTTTTAATAATATTTTTTTATAAAAATACTGAAGGAATTACACATCTCCCTTTACTATACTGTAATTTGATAAAATTAATATTTTAAATAACATATTTGATCGTAACCAAAACACATTGAAATATATAAATGTTTTTTTTTAATTTCATAGGATATAATTTTCTTTTCAAAATTACAAATATTCTAAAAAGCTAACCATTTGAACAAAGTTCTTCCTAGCAATATTATAATTTTTTTTATAAATTTTTTCCCATTATAATATTTTCTTTTTAATATGGTTTGAATATTAATATGGTTTGAAGTTAAATTACGCAAATGAGGTTTAAAACTTAAAAACATCAAAAATCAATTTTATATTATTTTTATATCAAATCTTATTTAAACTTTATTTATTTTTTTATGAGTAAATTTTTATTAATATTTAAAATTTTTATTAAAAGTGTCACTTTTATTATCTTAAAGTTGATAAAAGTATTTTTCAAACCCTCTGAATAAATTATTAAAAATTTAAAATACATATTACAATTTTTTTTATATTTATTAATGTTTCAAATTTAATATTTAAATTTTAGATGAAAGAATATTTCCATAAAACATATGAAATGCTATTAATAAGATACTATGTAACTAGAGTGTTTGCAAAAAAATGTTTTTTCATAAATTTGTTATTAAATGTATTTAGAAAATATGTTTGATATATAATATCATTTATTTATTTATTAAGTGATTTTTAATTAAAATTGATAAATAAGTATGAATAATTAGTAGTATGGAAAATAAAACAAAAAAATTGATTTCTTCTCTCTTTTTTTATAGAAAACAAAATCAACTCATAATAAAGTTTGAATTGATAAAATTGTTATTATCAACTTATCATATTTTCATTTTGCAATAATTCTTTGATTACTTTTGATTATCTCTTAGTAAAGCTTTCACATCAATGACCCTCTAATCAAACTTAAGGGTTAATCACTTTTGATTAACTCTCTATAGAATGTAGAACTCTCTTTATGTAAAGACTTCTCATTAGAATGAAATATTTAAAGTTCGTTGAGAGTGGACCTAATGGTTAAGAACATGTGTTATCTCTGGTAGGGTTGCTCATTGACCCTAGTTGTGACAAGACTAGAAGGATAGGCAACAGAGGCTCTCCCTTGAAATAAAGAATCTGAAGACATCTCGACCCCTTCTAAGTCACAAGTTTTTGGTATCTAATATAATAATTAAATTAACTTTTTCTTACTTTGATTGAGGTTTTTTAATATTAATAAAAACTTGTTACAAATGACACCCACTTTCATTTTGCAATAACCCTCTTATGTGATCACTTTTGATTATCTCTCTATAGAATGTTGTTTGCCTTCTCATCAAAATGAGTTATTCCTCATGTTAGTGATAATGAGTTATTCCTAAACTTAGTTATAGCTATTAAAAAGACTTTCAACCACAATCCCTTGAAGGAAATTTAGGTGGGTTAATTGGACTTTAATTTTAAAATCATAAAATTTCTTTCTCCCAATTTACAACTCCACGAGGGTTTCCAAATCATTGACTACCCCATTACCATCTCACCGAATATGTTGCAATTTAATATTTCAAAAGTAACTCAAGTTCCACAAAACCTTTTGAATGGTGCTTCAAACTTTAATTTTGAAAAATAAATTGTTTTATTAGACCTTTATTTAATGTTTACTTTTTACAATTTCAATTATAATTTTAAAATTATAATTACACATCTCCCTTTACTATACAGCAATTTAATAAAATTAATATTTTAAATAACATGTTTGATCGTAACCAAAAACACATTAAAATATATAAATGTTTTTTTTTTAATTTCATAGGATATAATTTTCTTTTCAAAATTACAGATATTCTAAAAAGCTAACCATTTGAACAAAGTTCTTCCTAGCAATATTATAATTTTTTTTATAAATTTTTTCCCATTATAATATTTTCTTTTTAATATGGTTTGAATATTCATATGGTTTGAAGTTAAATTACGCAAATGAGGTTTAAAACTTAAAAACATCAAAAATCAATTTTATATTATTTTTATATCAAATCTTATTTAAACTTTATTTATTTATTATGAGTAAATTTTTATTAATATTTAAAAATTTTATTAAAAGTGTCACTTTTATTATCTTAAAGTTGATAAAAGTATTTTTCAAACCCTCTGAATAAATTATTAAAAATTTAAAATACATATTACAAATTTTTTTATATTTATTAATGTTTCAAATTTAACATTTAAATTTTAGATGAAAGAATATTTCCATAAAACATATGAAATGCTATTAATAAGATACTATGTAACTAGAGTGTTTGCAAAAAAATGTTTTTTCATAAATTTGTTATTAACTGTTTTTAGAAAATATGTTTGATATATAATATCGTTTATTTATTTATTAAGTGATTTTTAATTAAAATTGATACATAAGTATGACTAATTAGTAGTATGGAAAATAAAACAAAAAATTTGATTTCTTCTCTCTTTTTTATAGAAAACAATATCTACTGATAATAAAGTTTGAATTATAAAATTGTTATTATCAACTTATCATATTTTCATTTTGCAATAATTCTTTGATTACTTTTGATTATCTCTTAGTAAAGCTTTCATCAATGACCCTCTAATCAAACTTAAGGGTTAATCACTTTTGATTAACTCTCCATAAAATGTAGAACTCTCTTTATGTAAAGATTTCTCATTAGAATGAAATATTTAAAGTTCGTTGAGTATCTGAGTGGGCCTAATGGTTAAGAACATGTGTTATCTGCGAGGAGGTCATAGGTTCAAAACTCGCGGGGGGTAGGGTTGCTCATTGACCCCAGTTGTGACAAGACTGGAAGGGTAGGCAACAGGCTCTCCCTTAAACCCTTGAAATAAAGAATCTCAAGACATCTCGACCCCTTCTAAGTCACAAGTTTTTGGTATCTAATATAATACTTAAATTGACTTTTTCTTACTTTAATTGAGTTTTTTTAATATTAATAAAAACTTGTTACAAATGACACGCACTTTCATTTTGCAATAACCCTCTTATGTAATCACTTTTGATTATCTCTCTATAAAATGTTGTTTGCCTTCTCATCAAAATGAGTTATTCCTCATGTTAGTGATAATGAGTTATTCCTAAACTTAGTTATAGCTATTAAAAAGACTTTCAACCACAATCCCTTGAAGGAAATTTAGCTCGGTTAATTGGAATTTGATTTTAAAATCATAAAATTTCTTTCTCCCAATTTACAACTCCACGAGGGTTTCCACATCATTGACTACCCCATTACCATCTCACTGAATATGTTGCAATTTAATATTTCAAAAGTAACTCAAGTTCCACAAAACCTTTTGAATTGTTGCTTCAAACTTTAATTTTGAAAAATAAATTGCTTTATTAGACCTTTATTTAATGTTTACTTTTTACAATTTCAATTATAATTTTAAAAACCTTTTTGAATGGTTGCTTTGAACGTTAAATTTCAAAAGGAAGTTGTTTTATTAGACTTTTATTTAATCTTTTTTATAGTTTCAAGTATAATTTAAGAAAAAAATCGATTATTAATTAGACACAATGGGTAATCCTTTTCTCAAAGTCATATATTGTGAAATTATTTCTAAAATCATTTATATTTTCATTATTAAAATAAATAAATAAAAAACATTTGAAGTCTTACATAATCATAAATAATATTTTCAATATCTTTCTTACTTAGTTTGTTTCCATTGACACCCTCTCAATTTGGTATGAAAGTTGTAAGAACGAAGATGGCAGTGGATCTCAAAAGTATCGTGATTTGGAGAGAAAATATAGGTGAATCCATAGAAATGGGTTGTAATTCTTAGCAAGCTTGGTGGAGGGAGAATATTTTTCCGCACGTTTAATTGTGTTATTTTAAGCTCTCAATTGAACTATTATGTGCTTGAATGATAGCTTTATAAGTGTTCAATCAAACTATTTTTGCAACAAGGGATCAACGATTTGCTTGGGTTAACCAAATGCTCAATTGAGCAATAGGGATTGATTGAGCTAATAACTCGATCAAGTAATAGAGCTCGAACGAGCTCGTGTGGTGGACGATATGGATCTAATTAAATAGATCGATCAAGGTAATAGCTCAATCGATCTCTTCACTGGTCAAACGTGGTTCAGGCATAAAATAACTTAATCAAGCTATTTCTTTTCATAGATACCAAAAAAAATGTAGCTACATTAATGGTGCATTGAAGATTAGGTAGCAGCCACACATCAATGGTCAACCATGACCAATTATAACCATTGGCCACTTATAACCCTTATACATTATAACCCCTATAATATATAATCCCTAAACCTTCTAACATTAAATAACCTCTAAAATATCCCAAATGGCGACTCTCGATCTCTTGTCCATATAACCCCTATAACACATAAGCATAATAGCCTATATAATGATGATGGCAATGTGTTTTAACATCCTTTAAACTAACTTCATTTGTAGGACTGAGACAAAGAGAGCGAGAGACAACAAAGAAACTAGGAAACTATAATCCTGAAGTTACTTTTATATTTTGATGTAATTTTAGATTCATTGTAAAGTTTCTATGATAGTTTGTTTTTCTTGATTTAATATTTCATGAACCAAATTGTGATTGTAGATAACACTATAAGGATGTATATGTAACAATTACTTTATAATTCTTATAAATTATAATAATTGAAACCCTTAAAATAAACACCTATATCACTCTAACCCCTAACCCCTAATCAACATCCCTTAAACCCTATATCTCTTGTTCTCTGATCCGTAAGATCTAAAACCCTAATAACACCTAATCCTTGCAATCCTTATAATTGGTAACACCTTATTCATATAACCCTTACAACTTTGACACCTATATCCATTATATTATACCCTAAATGACAATGTTAAACCATGGTTGACTATAGTTTTATATGGCTAAATGTTTAACTAATAATCTAATGACTTATACTATACTAACCTAGACCAATACACTATCCCACTAACCCATAATTGATTAAGAGTGGCTTAGTAAAGTATATTATGGTTAGCCATCGTTGCATATTTTTTTCCATAGTTAATGACACCCCAATAAGCATGAACCAACCCCTAACTTAATAACCAATAACAAATATGATTTATAATGTATAGGTGTGGTTATGGCATGTGAGACTGTTGTTGGGAATGTTATATTCTTTACTTGTAAAACGAGTAGCAAATTCAAAATTCGATTGGAGCTGGAGGTGACAGACTGTGGAAGTTTGGTCGACCAACCAATTAGAATAGTTATTTGGTTGAATGAAAATGACTGGTCTATGGGAAGTCTATGAAACAACCAAAAGGATCAATGTGTGATCGACTAAAGTTGACCCAGTAAACTCGATTGTAACATGATAACCGAAAGTGGTTAGGAAGTTATGGATTGTCATTAATGAGAAGTTGGTTGCATTGCCTCTATAAATAAGATTTAATGGTTATGCATGAAGTGTGGAATAGTACTATGTAACATGATCATGTAATGAAGTGTGATTTGTGGTCTAGAAAGTCACAATTGTAAGCACATTTTTGAGTGTTTAATTAATAAATGAGTGAAAGCTCATTGGTTTGTTGGTTTTCCCCATGAGGGGTTTCTAGGGTATTTTTATGTAATGTGTTGATGTTGATGTGTGTCATTGCTTACGTTTAATTTTCCTTGAATATATAAATCAATTTGCAAACTTGTTGTAATCAATATTAGAACCAATAGTTGGTATAAGAGTTGTATTTGGCTATAGGGGGGCGCCTTTGTTGCTCAGGGTTTGGCTTAGTCCTGGATCTGGTGAATACCTATTACAATGGGAGAATTCTGGAAACATCAATTTATAGTTAGAATGGATAACACATCGACGATAGAAATTTAAAAGTTTAATGGGAAAAATTTTGAGCTTTGGTAGCTTAAACTGTAGGATCTCATTATGGATAAGAACAATGGGTTATAGTCGACTCAGGAATGACTGTAGCGGTGTGTCAGGGGAAGACTGGTAGAAGATCAATAGAAAGGAAAGGATTACAATCCAACTTTGTTTAGTAGATTCAATATTGTTGAATGTCTCATAAGAAGACATTGCAAAGAAGATATGGAAAAAGTTGGGGAACTTGTACCAATAGAAATCTTTGGTTAACAAGTTGTTTCTTTGGAATAAGTTGTATCTTCTGAGGATGGTTAAAGGTGACTCAGTTATAGAGCAATTGAATGCATTCAAGACTATGGTGAGTCGATTGTTTTGCATGGATATTAAAATCACCAAGGAATACAAATGCATTAGTTTGTTGTGTTCTTTTCTAGATTCACTACAAGGAAAAGTCCCTTTAGTAGAGGTTATAGTAGATGGTCCTCTAAAAAGAGCCCAAATATCAGTTTATAGTTGAGGTCATTGGTGGAGGCGAGAAAGCGAAGGTTTCAGTAGATGTTTTTTTTTGGTGCATTTATACATTCCAATCACACCATTGCATATAATAGTGAAATGCATCAGTGATGACGATAAATCATGTGGCACCGCATCCAAAAAAACTTTCCTGCGAAAAAAAAAATTACAACCGGTTCGTTTATATTATCAAAGCACATTGGGGCTCCACGAACTTGAGAGCATCGAAATAGAGTAAATAGATAGTGGAGAAAACCATATTACTATCAATACTTTATTTTTTCCCATCCTTGGGATGGTATGTCTAATTTACTGCACTAGGGAGGTACATACCACATCGCACCACATTAGAGTTAAAACTTTCCAAATAAAAAAAAAAAATGCGACTATATTTTTTTCCATTTTTTGTTTGGGGTGCATTTCATAATCCCAATTTCCCTAGTGCATCATTGTATAGGGCGCATCATTTAAGAGTTAAATCTTTACAAATAAAAAAACATGACTATATTTTTTATTTAAAATTCTATTTGCGATGCGTTCGATATTATCAATGGCCCTAGTGCGTCATGGAAATGGGCGCACCCATTAGGTTTAAAACTTTCCAAATTAAAAAACACAACTATATTTTTATTTCAAATTTATATTCGTGGTGTGTTTGGTATTATCCATCGCATCGGGGAATATTTGATAAGGGAGAACTGAGTTAGGGTTAAAACTTTCCAAACTAAAAAACATGACTATAATGGTGCGTTATGTATTATAAATCGCACTGGGGTGTCCTATAATTAGGCGCATCGGTACAAGGTTTAATAAAAAAAATTCCCCACCGAAAAATTAACTTTTACCATTATACAGTGCTTCTGAGCCCAACAACACCGACGCCATACATCACATATTTAGACGCCCTACAATCCATGCTCCACATGGAAACATCGCTCGCTCCCATTGGTTGTTGACTGGAATTGAATTTTGTCCAACAGGGGAAAAATTTTCAAATTTTAAATACAATGCCAATGACCAGGTAATTTGATTATTAATTCACTATTTAAATTTTTAGTGAATTAAATTTGAGAATGCATCTTTCTTTTTCCCAAATTTCAAAAAAATTAAAAAACTTTGTGCAGTGCATTCGAGCTGTTCAGATCGCATTGCTAGACAGAGCACCCTGTAAATTTACAAGGTGCACCGGTAGCGGTGCATTTATGTTAAGGGCACACCATGTACATGGTGTGCTATTATTTTTAGCACGCCGATTAACATAATTTTTAATAAAAAAATATAAATTTAATACCAGTGCGTAATACAAATACCACTGCCCCACCAAACGGTGCGTTGATTTGTTTTAAGCGCACCGGATAAATGAATACAATTTATTTAAAAATGATAATGTTAAGCAGTGTAGTTAAATTAACCGACTACACGACTGACACAAGGCGTTAGCGTGTTCCTAGTGCATCGCTAAACGTGTCATCAACGCACCAGAGAATCCTTCTGGTGGATGCCCTAGTTAACTAAATATATTAAAAAACACCACGTTAACTAGTGCACATAGTAAATTCTAATGCATCGATGGTATAGTGCGTTGATATGTAACATATGCATTGTTAACCCAAAAATCATATAACACAAAGAGATGTTGTTATCATGGTGCGCTCCATTAATACTTGCACATCGTTACCGATGTGATCCGTTATTTAGAATGGAACGGTGTTTCCTAATGATGGATGCACTGTTAGAACAATTTAAAAGAAA
Organism: Larix kaempferi; assembly: GCA_027924585.1. Lineage (NCBI taxonomy): Eukaryota > Viridiplantae > Streptophyta > Pinopsida > Pinales > Pinaceae > Larix > Larix kaempferi. Next base: position 20,624,109 of record BSBM01000458.1, on the reverse strand, counting down.
AATTTATCTGGTGCACAATAAAAACATCTATGCACGAGATATATGGTGTGTTGATGTGCAACTAGCGCGCCATTATTTTCTGAACATGTAACAAACTCACAAATAGTTTCACCTTCTACAGTGCGCTCATTAACATATACGCATTGTTTACAATGCGATTAGATCTCCAAAATGCACCAATGCTTATGATTGTTGGATGCACCATTAAACAAAATATATTTAAAAAAATTACCATGCTCACCAATGCACTTGTTTATTCTAGTGCACTGGGATGTCCCCATCCCATAAACCAAGGCCAAGGACACTTGGGAACCCAAGGGGAAGGTTGAATAAGGGTAATGCACGATGAAATAAAGGTAACTAGGGCTAGGCCAACATACCGGAAAACCCATAAAACACAAAATTCAGCCTCTTTAATTTGAAATGCAAGAATACAATGCAAATCATTCCCCAATACACATGTTATGAAAGGTGAATGCATGCATGAAATGCATCCATATCTGAGCAAGCTATTAGCATGATTCCAAAAATTAATATCAAATCTATTACAACCATATAAAAACTAATAAAATCAGATCTGTAATCTACCATAAACAATATAATAATTAGATCTACAGGTTGTAGTCCACAACCACATTAATAGTTTTAAAAATTAGATCTACTAACTGCCACCTATAGCCATATAAACAAAAAGTAACTCAGATATGAAGGCTTCCATCTACATTCATATAAGCGATAATAACATCATATCTCATGGATGTCACCTACAACCATGTAAACAACAATAAAATCAGATCCACACACACACTCATATCAAAAATCATAGTAAATAAACACATAACAAACTACTCATCTTAATGAAAATCAACTAGCTTCAACAGGACAATGTTCCACCTATCCATAGACATGAAACACTCATGCATATTTAAACATGATAGTCACACCCAAGATGATTCCATAGATCCACAGGAGAGGTAGTCTAAAATAAAAAGATATGGTGCGCTCATCTTAACATCGAGAAAACTGTCACACAAAAACAGTTGTATCCCAGTCATATGGAAACCTTTTTCAGTGAAAAAAAAATATTCCTTACTGGAAACGACGTTCTTGATGCAATGGAATAGGTCTCACAACCCAAAAATGCTCATAAATATCTGAACCAGAACATATTGTTTATCCCTTCTCAACACCGTGAAAATAACACAACTACACCTTTCACCATATCAACTTTCCCTTCCATCTACACTACTTATTGAGTTATGTCTCCCCTCACTACATAATCCCTCAGGATATCACCACCCTCACCCAGGATTCATGAGCTATATTGGACATAGGCAATAAATGGGTGAAGGATTCATGTTGTGTAAGCATAGATCAATCTTCAATCCCCATTACATGGTCTTCAAATCTCATTACAAGGCCTTCAATATTCCTGCAATACAATGCATCACTTACTTGAGAGCATGCATTTCCCAGACAAGAGAGCATTCCATTGCACTAGAGAGAACGAAGAGAGAGAAGAAGAGTGAAAGAGAGCTAATTCAAATATTTCTGTAGCCATTCGAATTCCTAAGGGAGTGACTCAAATTCCAAGAGAGTTAACTCATATTCATTGGGGGTTACTGAATTCATGAGAGAGAGGTTACAATTAGAGATTCCCTTTCCCATAATAGAAAAGGTGAAACAAGGGGGGAGTTACATTTTTTCAAGTGTGGGATAAAAATATCCAGTGAGGGCGCACTAGCACATGAGGAGCATCATAAGAGGCTTGGAATAGACAAGGAAGGTGCGCTAGCCAAGAGGGTCCCACCAAACATCAAAGAGGGTGTAATAGTACCTCCCTAAATAAAAATAATCAAAAATAGGGTCCAAAGAGTAATGTTAGGGAGAGAAACAACTCCTAGTCCCCAACCCCCTCACATGTGGAATCCATGCCCCCCCATTCTCATTAGTTGTCCATGTTGAGCTAGTTATTTAATTAAAAAATAATAATATCAAAGTCCATAGTCTCAACACCTAGTGCAAAAATAATAAACAAAATAATAACATATCTCCGGGGCTTAACAACCGGGGTATTGCATCCCCCCCCCTTGAAACAATGCATATTTATTACATACATGCCGCAACACAAAATTTAAAAAAAGATGAGGTTTTTCCTCCCTCATAGCATCTTCCAGCTTCCAAGTATCATCTTCAGAACTATAGTGGGTCCATTGGAACTTTACCTGGATGATCCCTCAATTATGGAGTAGCTTGAATTTTCTTCCCAATATGGAAACTGGTTGTACCGGAAAATCCCATTCTGATTCCACCTGGATCACATTCCAATCAATCACATGATTATCATCAATTATATATTTTTATAACAAAAATACATGAAATACATTATGTGCTTTTATGCAATCGAGCAATGCAATCTCATATGCAACGAGACCTATCCTAGCTAAAATCTCAAAGGCTCCACAATATCTAGCAGCTAGCTTGGAACAGTTCCCCAAGTTCAAGGAGCTCTTCTTGTGTTTGAATTTCAAAAAGACATGATCTCCAACTTTAAATTGTTTGTCAGTTCTGTTCTGATCTGCATAACTTTTATGTCTATCTTGAGCTACCTTCATATTCTACTTGATTCTAATCATCTAATCTTCCATGTCCTTCAGTAGTTCAGGTCCAATAATGATTATGTCTATTGGATTACCGCAACTGATAAGAGTATTGCACTTTATTCCATGCAATGCCTCAAAAGGACTCATCTTCAAATAGGCATGATATCCATTATTATAGGAAAACTCTACCAAGTGTAAATAATCCTCCCACTTGGATGGTTGATCCATCACATACATTCTCACCATATTCACAATCACCTAATTAAATATTTCTATCTGTCCATCTGTCCGAGGATGGTATGCTATACTCATGTTCATATTTGTGTCAAATCCTTCGAACAAGCCTTTCCAAAAGTTAGAAGTAAATTTTGTATCTTTGTCTGACATTATAGATTTTGGAATTCCATGCAGTATGGAAACCTCTTTCATATAGATGTCTACAATGTTGGCTATCTTATGAGTTTTTTCACTGTAATAAAGTGTGCATATTTAGTCAACTTATCCACTAATACCATGATGGCATCATTTTGTAGTCTTGTCTCAGGAAAATTTGTAATGAAATCTATTGTCACTACATCCCAATTCCATTCAGGTATTGGTAATGGATGCAATAAACTAGTTGGATGTCGGTGGTCTACTTTAACCTTCTAGAATTCCATGCATCTAGCTATGTACTCTACAACATCATTCTTCATTATTGGTCGATAGTATTACTTCCTCACTGTTGATAATGTCATCTAATAACCCAGATTCCCAGCATAAGGCATATTATGCATCTCCTTCAAAACCATACTCCTTATATCTCCAGAGTTTGGCATATAAACTCTATCCTTATTCATGAGGATTCCATTCTCTTCCAACCTATACTTATCAAAATTTTGTGGCACTTCCTGCTACTACGATCCATCTCTTACATGTTGGTAATGCTCATCTGTAACATTGGATTCAGTGATCTTATATTTTAAATCTATTGTATTAGTACTTATAGATTCTACATGCATCACATGTATCTTCCTACTTAGTGCATTAGCTATCTTCCTATTAAGTGCATCAACTACCTTATTCTCCTTTCCTTTGATGTGATTGATATCAAAGTCATATTCACATAGCAATTCCATCTACATTCTCTATCTTGCATTCAAGATAGTCTGCTAAAAAAAAAATACTTCAAACCATCATGATAAATCCTTAATTCAAACGTCTTACCCTTGAAGTAGTGTCCCCACATATTCAAGGCATGAATGATGGCTACAAGCTCCAAATCATGAGTGGCATAATTCTATTCATGTTCTTTCAGCTTTTTGGATTCAACACTGATTACATGGCCATTTTGAGTCAACACTCCACCAATTCCTTACTTACATCCATCAATGCATGTACTACAAATCTTTCATTGGGATATGCAATATTCATAACTTGTGCACTGGTAAGAATTTCCTTAACTCTATGAAAATCGTCTTCACACTTGGAATTCCATTCAAACTTCACTCCCTTCTTCTGCAAAGATGTAATGGGATGAGATAACTTTGAGAAACCTTCAATGAATCTTCGGTAGTACCTTGATAACCCTATAAAAAGCCTTACTTCTGATATATTCCTTGGTATCTACCATTCCACTATAGCTCTTATATTTTCAGGATCCACTGATAAGCCTTCTTCTGGTATGATGTGACCCAAGTAGTGTATTCTACTCTCATTGAATGAAAACTTACTTAGCTTGGCATACAATTGATGTTCTTTGAGTACTTTGATCACCAATATTAGATGTTGTTCATGTTCTTCTTTTGACTTGGAATAGGTAAGGATGTCATCCCTAGAATACGATTACAAACTTATCCAAATACTTTATGAAGACTCCATTCATCAGACACATGAATGTTGCCAGTGCATTTGTCAATCCAAAAGGTACCACTGTAAACTCATAATGACCATACCTAGTCCTGAATGTTGTCTTATTGATTCCTTCATTCTTGATTCTGACTTGGTGATATCCTGATCTCAGGTCTATCTTTAAGAATACTTTGGCTCCTCTTAATTGATCGACAAGTCATCAATCCTTGGCAAGGGATACTTGTTTCTGATTGTTGCTTTGTTCAATTGCATGTAATATATACAGATTCTTAGACTTCCATCTTTCTTCTTCCCAAAAAACACAGGAACTCCCCAAGGTGACGCATTTGGCCTTATGTAACCTTTCTTCAGAAGCTTTTCTAACTTCATCTACAACGCTTTTAATTCTGTAGTACTCATTCTGTAAGGTACTTTAGATGAAGGAACTACACTTGGTACCAAATCAATAAAAAAATCAATGTCTCTCTGAGGTGGCATTCCTAACAATTCTTGAAATACATCTGCAAATTCTTGTAGCACTGGGTATTCTTGTAGCTATGGTTCTTTTCCTTCTTTTGGATCCTCCACTTGAGCTGCATACAATGGACAACCTTTCCTAAAACACTCCTTTAACTGCATATTTGTGATCTGTCTCACAGATATGGGTCTAATTATGCCTCTCACTGTCACATGTTTTCCTTCTTCATCCCGACAAGTATAATTTTTATTGTGACAATCAAGCATTGGCATGATGTGCATCCAACCAATCAATGCCAATCAATACATCATATGAACCTAAAGTTATGATGTTTAATTCTACAAAGTTATTCATACCATTCATTTTCAAAGACACTTTCTTACTACTTCTGTGACCTTCCTCTTAGTACCTGTATCCAACTGCACTAGACTTGTTGTCTCAAGCTTGCTTTTCTTCAAGTAAAATATCTCAACTATTTTAGGTGCAATGTAACTATGGCTAGCTCCATAATCAATCAAAATAGTTATAGGTAGATTAGAAATCTTACCTGCTACCTCAATCATATGGGATTTATGATGAGCTTGTATACCGTCCATGGTTGCATAGATTCTAGGAATACTTCTTCCAACATCACCAATAGTTGAGGATTCTTGAATGTTGTTAACGGTGCTTCTCTTATGTGGAAATTGTTTGGCATAGTGATTCTCCCTACATATCCTGAACATCCAACAGGTGGTATTATCCCTTTGTTTGAATGGTCTTCCCCTTTCATTTTGGTTTTCTCTTGTTGATAGGAATTATTATTGTTTCTTAATGATGGAGGCTTGAATCCTTTATTTTGTTTTTCTTGGTTGTCTCTTTTCTTATATTTCCAGCCCCTCTAAAATGGATATTTCTCTATATTCTGATCATATACATGCTTTTCCTTCCAAATGGAATCTGTATGGGTTTGGTCTGTCATACTGGATCTTGTTTGTTGATGTATTTGTAACTTCGGAAGATATTCACTTGTATATTGTATGTATTACATTTGTACTTTATTGTATCCCCAATGGAGATGTATTATTCCTCCGGTTGGAAGTGTCATCATTTGTATTTGCAAGTGTCGCAAGTTATATTGTAAGTGTCGTAACTTATATTTGATGGGTTATTACACCACCCTAGAGGGTTCGGCCTAGTGCCATGTGGATGGGTTATTAGGATTCCTTAGGAAGTTGGCCCAGTTAGGACTAAAGGCAATTCAAGTCATTGTATAAATAGAGAGTGTGTGTCTCTCATTCTATTCATTCACTCACTCACTCACTTCGCATTAGTGAGAGAGAGGAGGAGTGCGCACAAGTGGAGGAGGAGAAGCTGTCAGGAAAATACCTCTTGTTTTGGGGTTTGATATTTGTGATCTTTGTATTGGTGCTCATTCTATCTCTGAGGAAGTTGCAGGGTTTTTCACCTTCTTGGTTTTCCCCGGTGAAATTCTTTATGTCTCTTGTCTCTTGTATTTGATATGCTATACATGTTGTTCTCTCAGTTAAGATCATAGATCAGATTGAATTAAATGATGAAAAACTAACATGGTATCAGATCTATCCTGAAGGAAGGCATGGTATGGCATTTATGACACTTGTTGCACTTGTGACAAATTGGAAGCTAGGGCTTGGTATAGTAAAAACCAGTCATCATGGCACTTTCGCTATAAATCCATTTTGGCGAAGTTTCAGGATCTGAAACTTTTACAGGATGAAGATGAAATGTTCATGTACCTTGTGTCTGAATATCAACCTCATATTCATTGTACTTTGTGAGATATGATCCGTACAAGTTAGGGTTTCTGCCTCTTCCAGAATGTAACCCTAAACAGGTGACCTAGGAACAAAGGTAATATCTTGGGATAGGAAGCTCCAAATGGAATTCCGTAAAAAGTGACAGTTAGGGAACATACTGTACTTTCACAGGTCCAGGTGTCAGAGGCCTAAGTTGAAACAGTGACATGTGGCACACCGTACAAGTTCGCCATACTGTTTCATCCCATAAATAGGTCATGTTGTGACACTTGGCATATCTCTCTCTCAGAGACAGGGATGATTTTAAGAACCCCCCAAAAATTTATATGTATAAAAAATGGGCGAATATCCCCAATATATAGGAAAGTTTGAAGGCGAATTTATCAATAATATAAAATATGTATATATAATTTTTTGGCGAATCTTTCATTTTATTATATGATGTTATAAAATATTGGCAAATCTTTCACTAAATTATAAGATATTGTAAAATCTTGGCAAATATTCCATTGAATTATAAAATATTGTAAAAACTTGGCGAATATTTCACTGAATTATAAAATATTGTAAAAATTTGGTGAATCTTTCATTGATTTATAAAACACATTGAATGGCACTCTGCTTGTTAATTCTTAGTTCAAGGCTTCTTCAAATGTTGGGTTCAGTTGATCTATTTCAATTTTTGGTCTCAATACCAAATGGTAGTGACCTTATTGATGCATTCATATCCAAGCAAAGTTGAGTGGATCTTGCAGAGATGTATTCTAAATGTGGGTGTTTAGAGGATGCACATAAAGTGTTTGGCCAAGTGCCAGAGTGAAATACGGTCTCATGGAATGCAACATGCTTTTAGAATATGCTCAACATGGACATGGAAGGGAGGAACATTATCAGAGGGAGGAACATTATCAGAGGGGTTATTGGGGTGGATATTGTCATTCATAGCTCAGATGATGATGGCAATTTCCTCTTCTTCTTACTTACAAAATTTTCCTCTACTACTTGAGTTTCTATTTGTATTTTTCTCCCTACAATTAGTAGAGTTTTCTTCTTGTTCTTATTTAATAATGTTGGGAGATGATTTTTTTTTTAATTGCTTAGATAAACAAAGGAATTGCACCCACATATTTGTGATGGAAAATCTTGGCTAAGCAGTCATGACTAGGGGGATCTATTCCACCAAACTTGCCCAATATTAGTACCTTGCCCCATCCACATGAAATAGCATATTGTGGAGACAAATTGACCCACAAGTGGAAAGCATGTCACAAGTGGGGATCAGACTTGGGTCAAGAGGATAAAAAAACCCTACTTTAACCACTTAGGCTAGACCCCATTGACCCAGGGGGAGATGAATTTTGCACTCCCCTATGTCCCCTAGGAAAGGAAATAGTGAACAAGAAACAAGTGAAATAATAATGAATTGTTAAAGTGAAGCAATAAATGAAATAGGACAAACTGCATGGAATATATAATGGGATGACAAATGATTGACAAAAAATGACGCAAAGACAATAGTGTTGAAGAAGGCCATATATATTGAAGCATATGACAGGTGTTTTCCTTCAGAAGGCCATATGGTACTATAAAGCATGGTTGGAGTCATGATTTATCCATCTAGTGCAACCATGGTCCATGATAGATACCATGATGATTCAACCATGCTTTCTAGTATCAAAATGGGCCCACAGCAAGATGCCTATAAAATCCAATCTTTTGACTTTTTTTGAAAAGTAGAAGCATGAGATTGAGAGAAAAAGACAAGGTCATAGTCTTCACTGAACTAAGGAGGGGAAATTGAGTGCTTTCAATTCCATTAGAAAATTTATTATGGAGTGGGGATTAATTCACTTATATTATCGGAAATCAGTGAAAATTGTGCAAAATGGGCTTAAACTCTTAAAAATAAAATTATACTACCCCTACAAAAGCATAATTATAATGAGATGAAAGAAACCAAGAGTAAATTTAATGAGAGTTTGGTATATGTGCTTTCATTCATGACTTCTAAGTACTTAGACATTTGCAGAAGACAAAGGATCGCATGTTTCTCTTTACCACACATTGCCATCATTTAACTAAGGAATTTTCTTTCCCCCTTATGTTATTCTAAATAACATATTATTCTCATTTGATGTGAATCCCATGATTTGAGATAAGAAGTTGAATTCTAGCATTTTTCTAAGAAAACAATCAATGTTGACATCAATTATCTTAGTTTGGATTTCTTAAAAACTAACAGATTTATAATCTTTTATAAAATAAGGTTTGGTCCAAATTGTTAGGTTGGATATGATGCTCTTGTTTACTACTAAATTTTTTAATTTATAACACCCCAAATCATTTTTGATGACTCCATTTCTAACTAAAAAATTTATGATCCTTTCTCATGGTTCAAAAGATTGCCATTTTGATTGGGAGAGCATCCTTGATTATTTTTATTTTGGATTCTTTGATACTCTGTACTTTTACATCTGGTAAACCTATATGATCTTAATCTTTGTCATTACTAAATTTCTAGGGAAGTTTATTAACAACATTTATTATGTCAAATCCTAATAAAAATTATACCCATAAAACATAGTTCATAGTGTCCTACCGCATTAACTAGTCATATTCCATACTTTGCCAATGGTTTATGCACTAGTTCCTTTCCTTAATAATCTTTAACACCATTTTTTCAAATATTTATGCACTTTTTATTGTAGAAGAATACTAATAAAATTAACATTTAAGAAACAAAATAATTATTTTATATTTGATATCGCTATGCATTATTATGCCTTGCATAACAACTTGTCTCTTTTACCCTCTCTTACCTAATTCTTTAAAGGGTGTTATCTCAATGGCAGAGCATCTATATTAAAAAGCAAATGAAAAGAAAAAGGTTGGTGGTTCAATTCCACCCTGCCCTACCATAAATCAATATAATACATGATAATGTAGTTTATTTTTAAGAACATAATATTTAGTTGATGTTCAAATGATTAAAAATGTATTTTATACATCGATTTATATATTGTCTCTAAATTAACATATCCTTTATTGTTTATATAGAGACAATAGTTTTAGACACTCATTTAGAAACAATATTTAAGACAAAACACAAACTTTTTTTCTTGAGTTCTATCTCAAAACCCCCCTCTATCTAGTAGTGTAGGGAGTTTGCCATTTGTATAGAGGTAGTGAGTAGGGTTTTGGATGATAAGTTAGTTTGGTCATATGATGTTGAAATATGCTCATATAAGATAATAATGAAATTTAATTGTGTATGTATTCAAGGATAACTTGTTTAAATCTCTAAATGCATGTTCTTTAGAGTTGAGACATATTTGAACTCCTAAAGAATGGAATTTGTTTTTTCATTAATATAAGATTTATTTCTATTAACGGAGATCAAAAGTTTGATCCTATTTAGATTTTAGTTTTTTTTGGTTATAAATTAAGTTATTTTTTGTTAATAAAATTTATAGCCATTAAGAATCTCATAACAAGGTTTACTTTTAAAAAATTATCTTTCTAAATTTATTAAAAGAAATGTTGATATTTTTTAATGAGATATACAAGATTTATATTGGATAGAAATGTTATAGTTTTTAAAGGTTTCACTTGAATATAGCCTACATGCACATATCATTAATTTTCTTTATATTATAAAAAGTTTTAGAAAGTTAAACCCTATAAAAAATCAATTTATAGTCATTAAGAATCTCATAACAAAATTTAATTTTTAAAAATCATTATTCTAAATTTATTAGAAGAAAGCTTAATAATTTTTAATGAAATATGCTAAGTTTATATTTAATAGAAAAGTTTAAGTAGAATGCACCCTACATGCCCATATCACTATTTTTTTATATTATAAAAAGTCTTAGAAAATTAAACCTTACAAAAGACAATGTTGTAAACAACTTAATTAACATTTCTCTTAACGTTTTAGAGAAATAGAATTTAAAGATTATAATATTTAGTTATAAGGAATTAAATATTATTGTGACGTCAATGATTGAATTTGAATTTTAGTAGTCCATCTGCATAAAAACAATTGATATGTCATTGAAAATAAAGGTGAAATGAAAATAAAGCTTATCTTTAAAAGATATAAAAAAATTATTTAAAAACATTTTAACCTATTAAGACGTGGAATTTTAACCATGCTTTACTAAGTAACATTGAACCAGGATGTACATGAAGCCAAGAATGGTTCAAAAATCTAGAGTTTTAAATTGGTGGATCCATAAAGTATTTGATAGAGGCTGTTAAATTTTCAGAATTTACTTCAATCTGATCTAGGATCTTAACTGAGAGAACAACATGTACAGCAAATCTACAGCATATCAATCATGGACACAATAATGCAAGCACACAAGAAACACAAAGTTCACTTAGGAAAAACCATAAAGGTGAAAAACCCCAATAACTTCCTCAGAGATAGATAGAGCAATGATACAACCAGAATGCAAGAGATAGTCTTCTCCTAGCAGCAGAGCCTCCTCCTCCACAAGAGCACCACTCTCCAAAGTGTGAGTGAGAGAATAGAATGTGTAAAATGAGAGAGACACGCTCTCTATTTATACACTAACTTGACTTGACCTTTACTCAACTAGGTCGGCCTCAACTTAACCACTTAACATAATGCTGACTGGGCCGACCCCCACTAGGGTGGTCTAATAACCCTTTGACCTACATGGCCAACCCCCAATAGGGTGGTCTAATAACCCTTTGACCCACATGACTTATACAGGGCCGACCCCAACAAGGTGGTCTAATAACCCATCAAGTATAAGTTACGACACTTACAATATAAATGACGACACTTCCGTATAGAGGAATAATAACATCTCTATAGGAATACAACCACTTCCGTATAGAGGAATAATAACATCTCTATAGGAATACAATATTCATATGTGTGAAATACATTCCGAAGTTACATATACATCAACACTCCCTCTTAACTAGGAAGGTATTTCTCGACACAGGTCTTCTAGCACAAGTAATCTTCTTTGGATCATCGTCACTGGATAATTGTCATCGAGTCATCATCATCATCACTGCTGCTGCTATCTCAATCAATCTCTGAATCTAATCGTCATAGGAAGTTCTACAGAGCCAATCCTTTTTCATACTGGATGTAGGCCCACCACCTGCAGGTCTTCGTCATCACTGGCCATACTGTGGAATCCTCGGGACTTATTACGTGCATCACAAAACCTGGCTGCAGCATCCCAGGCTATTACGAGCACACAGCTCTACCTGTCGGATCTACTAGGAGCACATTACATGTTACCCATCATAAAACCTGGCTGAAGCATCCCAGGCTGTTACGAGCACACAGCTCTACCTGTCGGATCTCCCAGGAGCACATTACATGTGATCTCACCACAAAACCTGGCTGAAGCATCCCAGGTTGTTACGAGCACACAGCTCTACTTGTCGGATCTCCCAGGAGCACATTACATGTGGTCCACCACAAAACCTGGCTGAAGCATCTGAGGCCTTTTTCATCCTGTCTAGATCTCCCAGGAGAAAATTACATGTGGTCATTGCAAAACCTGGCTGAATCATCTTAGGCCTTTTTCATCCTGTCCAGATCTCCCAAGAGAAAATTACATGCCATAGGAAAAAACCTCGCAAGAGCATCTCAGGATGTAACGGGTACACAACTCCAACCTGAAGATATCCCAGGGCACAAATTACATGTCCTCCCAGAGCAATGTCTCAAAATAGCATCCCAGGTTGTTACGGGTACACAACTCTGACCTATAGGATCTCCCAGACATGCTCATCTGCACAACCTGATCCACGGCCACAAAGTATCATCTTGATACTCACCATACATCATCCTGATGTACACATGATCATCCTGATCATCATCACTGCATCGTCCTGATGCATGTCATCTGGAGAAGCTCGTCATCCACGATCATCCTGATCATACAATGCATCCACCTGATGCATACCAAGTATCTACCTGATACATATCATCATACATGATCTACCTGATCATACAATGTATCCACCTGATACATACACAGATACATAATCCACACAATGTATCCACTTGATACATATCAACATACATGATCTTAGTATCCACTTGATACATATACAGATACATGGTCCAAGCATCCAACATGATACATATACAAAATACATACAAATGATCCAACTGATCATATCCAGCATCCAACATGATGCATACATATATAAATGATTCAACAGATCATATCCAGCATCCAACATGATGCATATATATATAAATGATCCAACTGATCATAACAAGCATCCAACATGATGCATATACATATACAGAGTAGTAACTGGAGCATCGTCCTCATGCTCATCATCCATGATCCTCCTGATCATCATAGCATCATCCTCTTCAGATCATCTCATCGTCTACGAAGCACAGCCCAGATGCACATCATCCAGCACTTACACCACCGACATGGGAGAACACATCTACCACCATTTGGGGAAGGCTCCAGCCCTTACTTTTTCACCATGGGAGAACACATCTACCACCATGTGAAAAATGGCTCAGCAATTAAATCATGACCAAGGGAGAACACCTCAACCATGTCAGAAAAGCTCATGTGCATCTGCATCTTTCGGACTCATCACTTCCCTTTGGAAGGAAACTCGATCTGAAGTGCACCAAGCCTCTCTCTAAAGTACTCAAACTGCACTCTGGCCAACGGCTTGGTCAATACATCTGCAACCTGCTCATCCATCACAACATACTCTGCTTCGGCTGTACTTAGTGCTACGCAGGACTGCTTCCTGCTAAAACCAAGAGATCCCACCCGATCCCTATCTGCAGCACTGCCTGCCCAATCTGAATCAACATAACCCTACAGGTTAAACTTTTGATTCGCATCATACTTGAGCCCATAATCAACTGTACCCTTCAGGTACCTCAGAATATGCTTTACAGCAACCAAGTGAACACTCCTCGGATCCGTCAAGAACTGTCTCAATGTGTTCACGGCAAAGCAAATATATGGTCTCGTGTTCGTCAGGTACATCAAGGACCCAATCATATGACGATACATAGTGATATCAACCGGCTCAGATGAGGCATCACACAGAAGCTTCAGGTTTGATGCCATAGGTGTGGCCATGTCCTTGCAGTCCATCATCCCGAACCTCTTCAGGATCTCTACAGCATACTTCCCTTGTCCAAAGAAGATTCCATCTGCACTCTGCCACACCTCCATGCCTAGAAAGTAGTGCATCATCCACAAGTTCTTCAACTCGAACTCGGCAGCAAGCTTTCGCTGCATGTCGGCAATCAATCTATCCTCACCTGTTACAAAGAGGTCATCCACATAGTAGTATCACTGGATTGCCTTCCTCAACCTTGTAGTAAAGGTTGGAATCCGCTTTATTCTTGGTAAAGCCCAAACTGGATAGAAAGCGGTCTATCCTACCATACCAAGTTCTGCACATATATTACTCCCTATCATGTGTCTCAAAACCAAGTGGCTGCACCACATACACTTCTTCTTCAACTACACCATTCAAGAAAGTGTATCTTCCTCTTCATCACTACAGCATGCTTGATCTTGTAGATCCTCTCGGAAGTCACTACAGACTCCCCTTCAGGTCTTGGGACTGCATTCCAAACATCTTCATGATCGACTGGTACTCCTCGATCATGGCATTCTTCCTAGATCCTGGGAACTTCAATATCTTCAATATTTTCAATAGATAACTTTGTTGCTGAACAAATGTCGTAGTCCTTCTTTTGTAGGTGATGGTATATGATCTTTTCTACACAACAAGTTAAATTGCATGATTAGAAAACATCTCATAGTTTTCAGAACAAATTCTTACACATAAAGAAATATGTCATACAATCATGCAATTATCTTAGCCAATGCTTCAATACAACATTTATCCATATTATGTAACTTTCTAGATGCCTTCCAATCTCTACCAGAACATTGTTAAGAGTGTACACAACTCCTAACATGTCAGCAAAGAGGTTTCATTCTAGATAAGTAGCAATGGAATGTTGTACAGTTCCATAGGCCACTTACCCATGTATATTAGTAGTATATTGTTCATCAATGCAACTATTCTAATATGCATAATACACAACTTAATTCTAGGAACATAAGCATATACATCATTGAATAACATTATGTAAGAAATGACAATTCAAATGCTTATCTTTGTTTGGTTGCTGGGTGGACTCCCTCTGAATCTTTGCAACTCCATTCGATGTGGATTGTGAGAAGTGGTCAACTCCCTCTGAATATCTGCATCCTTGCAGAAACTACTGAAGTGTGCTCCTTTGCTTTCTTGCAGGAACAACTGGAATGTGCTCCCTCTTGATCTTTTCTTCCTGGATTACCTGTCCTTGAACTTACATCCATCCTTAATCAATATGCATGCTTGTTAGTATCATCATTTTGTTATCCTTGAGGTCTCATACATAATCACACATTTATTAGTATTATCTTAATACTATCAAAACACAATAATCTTAAACATGTATAGTCATGATCATTCACAGATAATAAGCATTAGTATTCAAGGTTTCAGGGAAGTCTTCTTTTACTCCTGCATATTCTTATTTGATCATAGGACTCTTCTGATTAGTTAAATAATCAATGCATAAACCCGTGATTACTCAAACCTATACCTTCATGATTCTTCTGGTTAGTCATATCATCAATTATGGTAAGAAACATAATATGCATACAGCCATGACTATTCAAACCTATGACTTCATGAATAATCATTATCAACAATACAACAGTATAAGATCCTAACACAAGATAGGATTCTAGCTTGATATAGGAAAAGCATACATGGATTAGCATGCTAGCTAGTTATGTCTAACATACCCGCATAATGTCTTCTAGTTCTCTTTAGTGACTTGTGCTAGTAACTTGCATGTCTCATAAGTTAACCATTGTAGAACCAAGTTATACATACCTCGTAAGTAGATCCTCTATGTGATCCATGACAATGGATGAATCTTTGTCTTCATGTCACCATGATCATATGTTCTTGAAGTAGAGCATGATTTGTCTTTCTTGGTGTACCTTTTATGTTAGCGAACAACATAAACCTCATACAACATCACAATGCATTAGTACAATCATAAGTGTCAAAACCTTAATCAATGAATATCTTCTATTAAGGTGATACGACAAGTCTAGTAATTAATCAAGATTGTACTGTAATGATATGAAGACAAACATATCATAAACTTAACCATGAACAGAATTCGAAACATACCTGTAAGCCATACCTGTCAAGATTGCTTGTAATCTTCTTATGGAATGCCTTTGCCTCATCTCCCTCTGAGACAGGAACTTCTTCACTTATGCAGGTGATCAATCTATCTTCTTCTAGGATTAACCCAATCCACTTGATTTGCAAGAACTGGACCTGGAGCTGGATTAGGGTTTGTCATAGAAACCCCAAAAATTCAAACTTCTGAAAGGATAGAAATATGCGCCTTGATGAGCTGATCAAGCTGGTATATTCAAATTTTGAAAACTGCAAAGTTTCACTCCTCAATTTTTCCTTTGAAACTTTCGGATTCAGTGGACGTAACCCTGAACTAGGGTTTGATGAAGCCCACTCTTCTGCCCAATCAAAAGGTTTGATCCAAAGCTCTAAGCTTCTATTTTTCTGAGGAGCTTCCAGCCGTGGTCACAGATTTCAAAAATTCCCATTTTTGCAGAGGCCCTAATTTTCCACTTTTCCAATCAAAGTCCCGAACTAGGGTCTGATCAAGCCCGGCCTTCTGTCCAACCAAAATTTTTGATCTTGGTCTCTAAATTTCAATTTTTATGAGTAGCTTTCAGCCGTGGTCTCCGATTACAAAAATTCTAACTTTATCTGAAACCCTAAATTCCGGAAGCCATGAATGAAGGTGCTAAAAAATAATTATGTTTTGACAGAAATATGTACCTGATTGTTTCTGGTGTAACTCTGAACTTTTCGATCCACAGGGTTTGCAAATTTTTCCTGAGATAGCCTGACCTGTTATCTTTCCATCCCGATAGGTCT
Organism: Larix kaempferi; assembly: GCA_027924585.1. Classification (NCBI taxonomy): domain Eukaryota; kingdom Viridiplantae; phylum Streptophyta; class Pinopsida; order Pinales; family Pinaceae; genus Larix; species Larix kaempferi. Next base: position 20,607,382 of record BSBM01000458.1, on the reverse strand, counting down.
GACCTCAATTGGATTCTCTAAGAGAGAGTTATGCCAAGTGTCGCAATGTGACATGTTTATGGGATAATACAGTAGAGCGAACTTGTACGGTGTGCCACGTGTCACTGGTTCAACTTCGGCCTCTAAAAACATTTTCTTAGATAGTACAGTCTGTGTACTACCTTCCACTTTTTACGAAATTTCATTTGGAGCTTCCTAGCCCAAGTTATGACCTTTTTCCCAAGGTCACCTGATTTTGACTCAAATCTGGAAGAGGCAGAAACCCTATATTGTACAGATCATAAATCACAAAGTACAACTAATTAGAGGTTTTTCTTTGCACACAAGGTACATGGGGATCTTCTCTTCGACCTATAAACGTTTTAGATCTGAAAAATTCTCCAAAATGGATTTATAGCGAATGTTCTACAATGACTGGTTTTTGTTATATCAAGCCCTAGCATCATAAGTGCAACAAGTGTCATACATGCCATATCATGCCTTCTTTTAGGCTAGCTCTGATACCATGTTAAATTTTCAGAATTTACTTCAATCTGATCTAGGATCTTAACTGAGAGAACAACATGTACAACAAATCTACAGCATATCAATCATGGACACAATAATGCAAGCACACAAGAGACACAGAGTTTACTTGGGGAAAACCATAAAGGTGAAAAACCCCAATAACTTCCTCAGAGATAGATAGAGCAATGATACAACCAAAATACAAGAGATAGTCTTCTCCTAGCAGCAGAGCCTCCTCCTCCACAAGAGCGCCACTCTCCAAAGTGTGAGTGAGAGAATAGAATGTGTAAAATGAGAGAGACACACTCTCTATTTATACACTAACTTGACTTGACCTTTACTCAACTAGGTCGGCCTCAACTTAATCACTTAACATAATGCTGACTGGGTTGACCCCCACTAGGGTGGCTTAATAACCCTTTGACCCACATGGCCGACCTCCAACAGGGTGGTCTAATAACCCTTTGACCCACATGACTTATACAGGGCCGACCCCAACAAGGTGGTCTAATAATCCATCAAGTATAAGTTACGACACTTACAATATAAATGACGACACTTCCGTATAGAGGAATAATAACATCTCTATAGGAATACAACCACTTCTGTATAGAGGAATAATAACATTTCTATAGGAATACAATATACATATATGTGAAATACATTCCAAAGTTACATATACATCAACAGAGCCAATGGAATATGATCTCGACACAATGACAACCTCAAATTTGAGAGACAATGACACAGCTCCAAGAGAGCAATCTTTCCTTAAAAAAATAAGTGGAAATTCTACTAGTACGTAGAGATTAAGGAGATTAGGATTTCGTTCTTTGGAGAGAAGTACGCTTAGCTCCAACAGTTCACAAATTCTTCCTTGCAGCACAAAATTCACAACAAATACAATGCACCATTTTCCACACTAAGATGCAACACCTAAAAGAGAGCGGTCACATCTCTTCGTTGGAGAGGTCGCATCTTTATAAAGCCTCTCTGTATCAGTGCCATTTCATCACACTACAATGCAGCTTCAAGAGGAAGTCTTCCACGTTTCACTTCACCAACGCTCCAGGGCTCACTTTAATCACAAGCATGTCGCCACAATAGATATCTCATTGCAATGGATATCTGGCAACACAGTCATGCTCCACACAGCAATATGAGAGATCCCACGATCACACTCTTCATTTAATCAACACAGTACCCAGAGATATGGAGAGAGTCTAAGCATCAAGAGGGTGTTCACACTTTTGGAGTTGTTCAGGCTTGTGCAACAAAACCACCACGACCTTTACCCAAGCAGTGCATATGGTCTCTCAATCTGTCTTTACACACAACTCTAGAACCACATATAATTTCCATAGATGGAGCCAATATGCCAGCACACAAATGAAACAAAACTGATATTTGGGTGTATCATTTATGACAAAATTGGTAGGTCTAGAGAAAAAATGGACACACATCAAATGTTTTGCATATGCTCTAGTTGAATGGCCAAATCCACGAGATAGGTGGATATTGGGGTTTCATGATCGCAAACCATTTGTCGAGGCGTGGGCAAGTTGTCGGTTGCAATTCTTACCACCTTGTCTTCACAAACTTAACAACAAATTTGATTGTTTCTATTAAGCAATAGAAGGAAATTTGCACACAACGTTCCTTCATTTCTTTTACAGAGGAACCATGTTTTCCTGATACGACGACTCCACATCACAGCTCTTCAAAGTCCAGGTCTTAGGTACAAACATTTGTTTCACCACCCGAGAGAGCACCCACGCAGGCCAAGCCTCACATAGAAACATCTCAGAAAAATGAGTGAGACGATATTCAAAATAGTTTCACGCGTTGGCATTGAAGTGTAATGGTCTTAGCACTTCAATGCATTATCAAAAGTGATCTTTTAGATGTAGTCTTCTAACACAACGTTCACTGGTCCTTTTTAACATAACGTTCACTAGAGGAGAGAGCTGCATTGAATGTCATTATCAAGCACACAAGTCTCAATGAACACAACCTTTGAATAGCACGCAACAACCTTGGTTTAAGTGGAAGTTCGAAAGGCTCCACACAGCAGATCCATTAATGCATTCAACAGGTACCACGTGATTCAATGTTGAGCCAAAAAATTAGGGTTTCGGCTTACGACGGGCACAACGCCAGACTTGGACTCGCTAGTCTCAACTCTCAAAATGTATCTCCCAAGACGTCGGTCTATTCTCCATTCTTCATTGAAAACATGAGTCTATGCAATAAGCAACAATTAATCATCAACTCAAAAATTCGTGAGAAAGCTCCATCATCGGTCTCACTGTATGAGGAATTCCACTCAATACAGAAAACAATACGCGGCTATAGTCACACAACTATACCACTTCATGCACAGATGGAGAGTGAGAGTGTCTCTTCAGCTTGGCATCAATCTCCACTTAGCATCAATGCAGCTCTATCTCAGTCTAATGCAACTTCAAACAATCAACAACATCAAGCATATGTATTCGATATGATTTGTTGATTCATATCCCAGGTTGCTTATCTTCTATAGATATGAAACTACTCGTTCAAATTGCCCAAATGCCAAAACAACTTCTTCTAGCTCATCATCTTCATTTGTTGGCGTGACATTGAGGCCCTACTCTAATTTTTGTTTGATGGTAAGACTGCATTTGGCTGTACTAAGAGATCCAGGTCCCACGAATCAAGTGCTTGAATTTTGAAAATAGGATGCGAATGCTTAACTATTGCATGCACCATTTAGATAGAACACGGTCTTGTTTCATGGCCCTTGGCAGATAATTTAAATACACAAGATGGATAGTCTCTCATCTCATAAAAACAATAATAATAATTGCAAATACAATGTATACTAGGCACATAGGTTGAATGGATCAATATTCACAACAAGCAGAAAAGATACTCAACTAAACCACCTGAGTAGAATGTAACAAACTAGTATAATTAATATGTTCAACTGGCAATGTCCACTGGAGTATCATGCAGGTATTGAGAGAGAGTGGACAAAGAATACAATAGTCGCTACAGCGTCACACTTGATACTCCAATGGAGGTTGAAGTAGGGTATAGTCTAAGAGATTTAGGTACCCAGATATATCGCGCTACTACAAGATTGAATTCGGCTACTATATAAATGGTTATTGCTATCCTTGCTACTTAAATAGAGATTTAGGCTACTGTTATGGCTAACGCTACCTTTCACTAGTGCGATAGTACCACCCTTATTGTGGATATAGTCCAATTGGGTGTCATTAGTTCCCATGGATTCTGCAAGCAGAGAGATGCGCCTCACATTAACAAATTGTGTACTGGTCTGTTTTAGTAGCTAGATTCCACAAAATATTCTTTAATACAGCTTCAAATGTAGCTTTTACAGACTCAAATTCTCAGATTCGCTTCGGAGGGAGAAGCTCATCACTAAGGCACTACAAACACAAACTCAGACTTCAATCCTGAACACAATGCATTGAGGCTTTTTATCTTCCAGAAACAACAAAGTTGTAACCTTCCGAAGGCTACCTGTGCATCTCAGTGTATGTCCACTAGATTGACGCACACACTTATAGACATGAGTCTAGGCCTCTGGTGCACTCTAATACCACTGAGGCTGGTTGTAGAGCATACATGCCTTTCCTCGACACAAACTTTTTACAGAAACTAAGACTCTTGCAAAGCTCCAACTACTGGATCGCTTGCAAACTCTAAGACTCGATGCCCCTAATGAGCTCGAGGATCACTTATTTATACAATTCTCAACCAGTTACCCAATGAGCAAAAACCGGCAAGCGTCGGTCAAAAGTAAAGATTCGGGGCAATCACAAGGACAGTCATGATTGTTATCTTGTCCCTTAGTGGTCAGTGACATATGGGGACCCGAACCGACACAACTTTACCAAATATTTCGACAAAAAAAAATATTTACAACTGTGGGAGGCTGACCAAGGCTTTCAATCCCATGCATCATGGCCAACATGACAAATACAACGGAGTTTTCCATCTCCAGTTACATCTTGTCCTCCACAAGGACAATCAAATACATCAAACTCTTCACTGTCATAATCTGCTGGCGAATCTGCTGGATCATCAGGGCTAGCTGGTGGATAAAGGTGGTAATCAAAACAGCGCTCCACATCTGAACCGAATAAAACAAGGTTTGGCCCACTCATAAAAGCACCTTGGAACAAAGATTCCACACGAAGATTTAAAGGAAGTCTTCTGGCATAAACTTTGGAATCAATACGGTTGCCTTGGCTGTCACGCTTAATAAATTTTTGGGATGTGTAAATGGTTTATCCCAGCTGAGTGTATCTGCCTCCATGGTGATGTAGCTTGAATTTAAACCACATGTGGTTTTGGTCAGCTAGAATCATATCGGCTTGGAGGTGAAAAATAAAATTAGCACGCCGTTGTTCCTAATCATTACGCGGGCAAAATTTATCCAGAAGTATCTCTGTCCAACCTGACCATTTGAATTGACGAAGATTGGTTGGATCTGCACAGATTACAATCTGTCTTTTCTCTCTACAAAATTGCAAAATTAAATTATAACTTTGCCATGAAAGATTACCATCTCCAATATCCACATACCAAAGTGGACCTTCAGGTTCATCATTACAGTCTATCCATACTTCTCAACATCTGAGAAGCTTTTCTTGTGCATTTTCGAAACTTCGAAAGGCATCTCTCTCCCACCTTTCTAAAATCAGGATCTTCAATGGAGAGGCTAAAATTTGATTTATCAAGGTAATGTCCAGAAATCTTTCTGCTCGAGCACGATTAGCATGATCAATTGTAGACTGTTTTTCTTCTTTAGAAAGTTGTTCAACTGGCGGATTGGAGACAGGAGGATCAGGCATTATTCCTTTGCCTTTATTGCTCGAACTGGATGCCCCAAAGGAAAACATACGGAGAAGCGGTTTTGGATGCAATTCTTCCCTAGTTAACATATTAGCAACACAGTTCAAATGTCCAGGTTTATACACAATATCAAAATCAAAATTTTGTAACCATAAAAACCATTTCAAAATACGAGAGCTATTCTCCGCCATTAAACTTTCTCTCCTAAAGATACCTGGAATTATCTTTAGGTCTGTTCTAATAACAAATCTAACAGGCTTCAAAAATAACCTAAAATGATTTACAACTTTTTTAACTGCTAAAATTTCTTTGTGGCTTGATGGACAGTTGAATTATGCTCCTCTGAAAGAACCAGAGGCAAAACCACAAATATTTTCTCTTCCTTGAATTTTTTCAATCAGAATTCCACCCCAAGAATGGGAAAAAGCATATGTTTCTATAATCAAGGAACCCGTTCCTTGTGGAAGAGATAATGTTGGTAGCTACAGTACTTTATCTTCAATTTGTTTAACTGCTGCAGTCCTTTCTGGAGACCACTTTGGCGGATGCTTCTTCAATCTTTGTTGCAGAACAAAGATATCTTCTGCTTGACCTCTGTAAAATGGTCTGATGTAATTAAGACTCCCTAAGAATCTTTGCAATTGGACTTTCTCTAAAATCTGGTTTGGAAAATGGGCAAATACTTGCAAAACATGTTGTTGCAAAACAACTTGACCTTTGTTAATCTTTAAACCAAGAAACTCAATTTCAATTTTGCCTATTTCCATTTTGCTTTGTGACAAAACTAGTCCATGCTGAAACACCAACTGATAAAATTCTTGCAGATGCTTTAAGTGTTCTTGCAAATGTTTTGAACATATTAAGATATCATCAATAAATACTAGAGCCCAGCGCTTTTCTCTGAAAATATCCTCCATGCATTTCTAGAACTCAGAGGGAGCATTATTGATGCCGAAAAGTAAAACCTTCCATTGATACTGCCCATGTGGAACAACAAAAGCAGTTTTGTATCTGTCCTTTGATTCGATACCTATCTGGTAAAAACCAGACTTCAAGTCAAACTTGCTAAAAATAGTGCATCCTGCAATCTTCTGTAATAAGCTGGCTTTATCTGGAAGTGGATACTGGAATTTCTGAAGAACAACATTCAAAGGTTTATAATTAACCACTAGCCTGGGTTTACCTCTCTTAATTTTTGAATGCTTGTTTACTACGAAGGCTATGCAAGCCCACGGACTTTTTGAAGGTTCTATCAATCCTTTTGATAGAAGCTCTTTTATCTCTTTAGCACAGAACTCTTGTTCAGAGGGAGACATAAGTCTAGCTAAGGCTTTCATAGGTATGTGCTTGGCAAAGGGATCAAAGGGTAAAGAAACAAAATACTTTTCACGTTTCCAAAATGCATTAGGACTCTATGAACAACACTCTTTAATCATTTTTTCAGAGATTTCAGCCAGTGTCTTTTCTTTATGATTTTTTGCTAATGCTATGCTTCTTTCCATTTTACACAGATCTGCAGCTTTTGGTTTTTGGGTAGGCGGATTAGTAGGACTTTGCAATTTGAAACTAGCTCCAAAAGATATGGGTCAAGAGACTGTCTTACCATTGATAGTACAAGTAAAAACCAATTTCTGAGAATCAATAGAGAAAGGAGAAAATTTATGTAGAAACTCTGATCCTATTATGCAGTCTTCTTTTATATTATCTAACCTATGAAGAGAAATGGAGGTTAGACTCTTTCCCACTTTGATTGGGAAATCTGCAGCTTGTCCAGAAAGGGGTACTGGTGTTCCTTCAATAGCACACCATGACCTGAAGACTTTTCCCAATAGAAGTGAGGAATAGCACCGCTTTTAGCCAAATTCATCTGACACCCGGAATCAATCATGCATTCAAGAGTATAAGGTTTGAATTCTGGAGGGCAGAAAGTAAACTTAACAAACATCTTTGGACCAGTAAAGAGTCCAAGAAGTGGATCATGTTCAAGAGAGGAGGGGGAGAATCCTTGATAGCAACTGCTTGTAATTATTCCTCATAGTTTCTACTCAGTTCTTCATCAAAAGAGAAATCCTTTTCTTGCTGAACAGTTCTCAAAGAATTCTTGAGATCTTGAATTTCAGTCATTAGTACTTTAAGAGCTTTTTGCTTATCTCTTATTTGAAGCTTGAGAAGGGATTCTTTATCTTTTCTGAACTGCTGTCTACTCTCATGCTCTGTTGGATAATTCTCAAAGAGTTCTGTAGGTTTATAAAAGGATGAAGGAGATGAAGGATTAACTTTTCCCTTACCTTTATCTTTTCCCAACAAGGAATTTAACCTTCTTTTTTCATCTTGTAAAGCTTGTCTTCTAACATATTCAAATAGAGGGATAGATGAGAGCTGGAGGTCAAGTTTAGCAATTTGTTGCTGGAGGGAAGGCTTAGGGACTGCAGAAAACATGTAGCAAGCGAAATCATATTCAAGAGGAGAGAAAGGGAACCCATCACACCCCCCTAAATTTGGGGCAGACTCTAACTCAGAAGAGGAGGAAGAGGACTACTCAAATTTATGAAGGTTAGCAGACTTGGAATCAGACTCAGAATTAGAGGATTTGTCAGAAGGCTCGATATCAGAAGGAAAAAACAAAACTTCTCCAGAAGGGGAATTATCAACTAAACAAGAATCAAGGGACCACCAACCGGGATATATATTGGCAAAAAATGTTGCAAGTCTCAGCTTGCTCTTTTTCTTTGGGCACTGATTAGCCCAATGACCTTTTGACCACAGAGAAAGCATTTTTCTTTCTTATTGTATTCTTGTCTTTTTCTGAGGAACTGACATCTCTTGGGAACAAAGGATTTTCCTTTCCGAGGAAAAGACTTATACTTATTAACTTTTTCTGGAAAATGGTAGCGAAGTTCACTACTGAAAAACTTTTTCTTTTTCTTACAGTGACAAGACTGTAAATGACCTCTGATGTGTGCACCACAACCCCAATCAGGCATCTGAGCAATAGATTTACAAAACCCAGGAGAGTACATAGACTTGGAAAGAACATTTTCTAGAATGTTGTGTGAGCAAAGACTTCAAAAGACATCAGTACTGGTCTGTTTTAGTAGCTAGTGATTATGTCGAATTAAAGTAGGGTGTGTGTGTAAATTTAACTGAAAAAAACACTGACCAAATAGAATTACAATATGCGTAGAATACCAACAAGGGAGAAGGGACAAAGGCTACATAAACAGTTCTGCTAGACAACATCAACAATCACGACAAGCTTCCCATAGTGGACATGGATGATATTAGAACATATGAGCAAGGAAGGAGCCTAGTCGAAGCTGCTTTACATGGATTTGGGGTCATGTTAATAGTCTATGAATGATTGGTCTCTTAATCTAGTAAATAAAGATATGATGAGTAAGTACATGATCAAAGGAAGACATGTGCAAGTAATCAAAGATCCATACCTGTGGTCCCGGGCTTTGGAATATTTAATTGCAAGAAAAACCTAAAAGCTCAAGCCTCGAAAGCGATAACTCCACAAATTCTAGAACAACCTTTGAAATTGAAATTTGAAACCCTATTTTTACAGAGTTCTGAACACAAGAGCTTTGAAACCTATTATCCTTTGAAAGCCAATTCTGTAATTATATATAGGGGCAAAATCATTACTATTTTCCCCAATTCCATGATATATGGACTCATTTATGTTAAACAATTCTCCAAACGAATAATCCACGGGTGATGACAGTGGTATCTTCGATTTATAAGTAAAATATAGGGCGAAACACTTATTATAAACATCCACCTCCATAAATCAAGGGCGATTGAGGCATTCAAAGACAAATTTAATTGATTTACATGGGCGAATGAAAGATTTTACAATTTTTTGTGAGGGCGAAATCCGTTTTCGGGGGTTCTCCCCCATAGAAAATGGAGGGCGATCGCCATGTTAAATATTATTTTTTAAATAAAATTAGGACAAAATTTTTAAATTTTTAAAATTCTTTTACCTATAAAAATTCGCCCACTAAAATTTGGAAATCCCTTTAAATTCGCCAATGGGCTAAGATTCGCCCCTAAAATTATCCATGCTCATAGAATCCATTAAAGCTCAGATCTATGGGTTTGGAAAGAAGACAAGTCAATCTACCACAGGCTAAAGTTTCATTCCCCGAGGATTGGAAATTTAAGAGATACATTAGAAACAATATGGCATATATTTCTGTCCAAACAGAATTGGATTCTGAGTACTTTCATTTTTGGGTCGTCATTGCTGCGGGAAATTAGGGTTTCTGTAAAAGTTGGAATTTTTGGAATCTGAGACCACGGCTAGATACTCCTCATCAAAATTGAAATTTAGAGACCAAGATCGAATTTTTTGGTTGGGTAGAACCCCGGGCTCTATCAAACCCTAGTTCTGGATTTTGACCAGAAAACCAGAATTTGACAGAAGTTGTAGATTCGAAACTCACAGGGCAATTTTGAGGAGTCAATTTTCAAAATCTAATCACACTAGCTTGCTCGCCTCAGTCATCTGCATCTCCCTATCCAGATAGAAGTTTGAAATTCCAAGTTTGGATTTTTAGGGTTTCTCTATCAAACCCTAGCCAGCTCCAAATCCAGATTCAACAATTCAAAGTGGATTGGGTTAAACCTATAAGAGCATGAATTGGACACTTACATAAGTGAAGAGGTTCCAGTTCCAGGGGGAGATGAGGCTAAGGCCTTACATAAGAAGGACTTGGTCAAGGCCAAGAGAATCATTGCAAATTCTATCAAAGACCATCTCATACCTAATGTGTCTTCTCTAAAGACACTCAAGGAGATGTTTGATTCATTGACCAAGCTGTTTGAAGGAAAGAACATAAATCAGGTATGACTTGAGGAGATACAAGTATGTGTCGAAATTTGTTTCATTTATCTAATTATTAAGTTCATGATATGTTTGTCTTCATATTATTGAGGTTAGTACAATCTTGATTAATTTTAGACTTGTCCTATCACCTTAGTAGAACTATGAATGCATGTGAATGATAGAAGACATTCATTGATTAGGGTTATGATACTTATGATTGTACTAATGCACTGTGGTGTTATATGAGGATAATGTTGTCCGCTAACATGAAAGGTACATCAAGAAAGACAAATCAAGTTCTAGATCGAGAACATATGACCATGGTGACATGAAGACAAAGACTCATCCATAGCCATTGATCACATAGAAGCTCTACTTACGAGGTATGTATAATTTGGTTCTACAATGCTTAACTTATGAGATATGCAGGTTACTAGCACAAGGTCTCTAAATCATTGAAGAGAACAAAGAAGACAGTATTTGGGTATGTTAGACATAACTCACAAACATGAAAATCCAGGTATGTTTTTTCTGTATCAAGTTAGAATCCTACCTTGTGTTAGTATCTTAGATAAGTATACTTTTGTATGATTGATAATGATTATTCATGAAGTTATAAGTCTGAGTAATCAAGGGTTTATGCATACTATGCTTCTTAGTTTGATTAATGATATGACAAACTAGAAGAGTCCTATGGTCAAATAAGAATATGCATGAGTAAATGAAATACTCCCTAAAACCTTGAAATACTAACGCTTGTGATAAATTGCCTATGTATGAAATGACCATGACCATACATGTTTAAGATTATTTAGAATCATAATGTTTTGATAGTATTGAGATTATACTAATGAATGTATGATTATGTATGAGATCTTGAGGATGACACTAGTGCACACTTAAGCATGCATAGTGGTCCAGGATAGATATAAGTTCAAGGACAGATAATCAAGGAAGCAAAGATCAAGAAGGAGCACATTCCAGTAGTTCCTGGAAGGAAGCAGAGATCAAGAGGGAGCACACTCCAGTAGTGCCTGCAAGGAAGCAAAGATTGAGAGGGAGTCCAGCCAACAACTAAACAAAGATAAGTATTTGAATTATCATTTCTTGTATATATGATTACTTAAATGATGTTGTTTATTCATGTACATACTTATGTTACTAGATTTAGGATGTATATTATGCATTTTAGAAAAGTTGCATTAATGAACAAGATACTACTAATATAATAATGGGTAAGTGGCCTGTGGTACTAGACAACATTCCACTTCTACTTATATAGAATTCAACCTCTTTGCTGAAATGTTGGGATTTGTGCACACTCTTAACAATGTTTTGGTAGAGATGGAAGGCATCTAGAAAGTTACGAGATATGGATAAATGTTGTATTGAAGCATTGGCTAAGATAATTGCATGATTGTATGACATATATCTTTATGTGTAAGAATTTGTCCTAAAATATCTGAGATGTTTCTAATCATGCAATTGAACTTGTCATGTAGGAAAGACCGTGTACCATCACCTACAAAAGAAGGACAACAACATTTGTTCTAGCAACTAAGTTCAAGAAAACTACCTATTTAAGATATTGAAGAATCTGAAGTTCCCAGGATCCGGGATGCAGTAATGGAAGGATGCCATGATCGAGGAGTACCAGTCGATCATGAAGAATGATGTCTGGGATGTGGTCCCAAGACCAGAAGGGAAGTCTGTTGTGACTTCCGAGTGGATCTACAAGATCAATCATGCTGCATATGGTAGCATAGAGAAATACAAGGCAAGGTTTGTGGCTCGTGGCTTCTCCTAGAAAGAAGGGACAAATTATGAAGAGACTTTTGCACTTGTAGCCAGATACACTTCCATCAAAACAGTACTTGCTATGGCTGCAGTAATGAAGTGGAAGATACACTAGATGGATGTCAAGAAAGCTTTCTTGAATGGTGTAGTCGAATAGGAAGTGTATGTGGAGCAGCCACTCGGTTTTGAGACACATGATAGGGAGTCATACGTGTGCAGATTGAAGAAAGGCTTGTATGGCTTGAAGCAAGTACCCAGGACATGGTACGGCAGGATAGACAGCTTCCTGTCCAGTTTGGGCTTTACCAAGAGTAAAGCGGATTCCAACCTTTACTACAAGGTTGAGGAAGGCAATCCAGTGATACTCCTATTGTATGTGGATGGCATGTTTGTGACAGGTGAGGATAGGTTGATTGCCGAGACAAAGAAGAAGCTTGTTGTCGAGTTTGATATGGAGGACTTGGGTTTGATGCATTACTTTCTAGGTATGGAGGTGTGGCAGAGTGCAGATGGAATCTTCCTTAGACAAGGGAAGTATGCAGTAGAGATCCTGAAGCGGTTCAGGATGATGGACTGCAAGGCCATGGCCACACCTATGGCATCGAACCTGAAGCTATTGAATGATGCTTCATTAGAGTCAGTTGATGCCATGATGTATCGTCAGATGATTGGGTCCTTGATGTACTTGACGAACACAAGACCATATATTTGCTTTGTGGTGAACACATTGAGCCAGTTCCTGACGGATCCTAGACATGTTCACCTGATTGTTGTAAAGCATATTCTGAGTTACCTGAAGGGTATGGTTGATTATGGGCTCAAGTATGATGCGAATCAAAAGTTTAACATGGAGGGTTATGTTGATTCAGATTGGGCAGGCAGTGCTACAGGTAGGAAGAGCACTTCGGGGTGTTGCTTTAGTATGGGATCAGGTGTGATCTCTTGGTTTAGCAGGAAGCAATCCTGCATAGCACTAAGTACAGCCGAAGCAGAGTATGTCGCAGCTTGTTCAGCTAGTTGTGAGGCAATATGGCTAAGGAAGCTACAGTATGATTTATTTGATCTCCAGTTGGATGCTACTTGTATCTATTGTGACAACCAGAGTTGTGTGAAGTTGTCAAAGAACCCGGTGTTCCATGACAAGTCGAAGCATAACGAGATCAAATATCACTATATCAGGGATATGGTGTAGAGAGGAGCAGTGAATCTCCAGTATGTTGCGACAAATGAGCAAATTGCAGATGTGTTGACCAAACCACTAGCCAGAGTGAAGTTTGAGTACTTCAGAGAGAGGCTTGGTGTTCTTCAGATAGAAGATACTTCGAGGAGGAAGTGATGGAACACATTTGCAGGAGCCATTTCAAGCATGGTGGTAGGAGGATCCTTCCCATGGCTGTGGATGTAAGTGTTGTGTGATGAGCATCAGGATGATGCTCCAGATGATATGCATCAGGACGATGCTAGGATGATGATCAGGATGATCATGTGATGATGATGAGCATCATGATGATGCTCTAGATGATGTGCATCAGGATGATGTTATGTATATGATCAGGATGATGCTCCAAATTATGTGCATCCGGATGATGCTATGTATATGATCAGGATGATCATGTGATGATGATGAGCATCAGGACGATGCTCCAGATGATGTGCATCAGGATGATGCTATGTATATGAGCAGGGTGATCATGCGATGATGATGTGCATCAGGATGATGTACTGTATGATGATGATCAGTATGATCATGAGTATCAGGTTGATACTCCGTCGCCGTGGACAGGTTGTGTAGTTGCATAGAAAATATCCTAGAGATCCGGATAGGTTGTGCTAGGAACGTAAAAGATCATGGGATCCTCTTTAGAGATCTTGCAAGATGCAAGATACTCTTTTAAGGTTTTGCAAGGGTCGCATAGAAAAGATCCAGGAGATCGAGACAGGTTGTGCTAGGCACGGAAAAGATCCTCGAATGCTCTTTAGATATTTTGTAGGATGCAAGATACTCTTTTAAGGTTTTGCGAGTTCACATGTAAAAGATCCTGGAGATCCGGACAGGTTTTGCTAGGCACGGAAAAGATCCTGGGATGCTATTTAGAGATCTTGCAAGTTGCAAGATAGTCTTTTAAGGTTTTGTGAAGGTCACATGTAAAATATCCTAGGAGATTCGATAGGTTGAGAAGTAAGCTCGTAAAAGTCATAGGATGCTCTTTCGAGGTTTTGTTGACACACGTAATCATCCCTAAGGATTCCACAGGATGGGTAGATATGATGAAGACCTACAGGAGGCTAGGCCTACAACCAACATGAAAAAGGGCTAGCTCTGTAGAACTTCCTATGATGAGAAGAATTGAGAGATAGCACCAGTGATCGAGATGACAAGTTGTAATATCCCAACTTTTTGACTAACTATGTTATGATGTCATTTCGGGTCACGGCCCCAGTATATGTGATTTATTATGTTTGACATAGCATTTATATGTTTTGATTTATTTCCTTTATGAGTGATGTATTAGGCATGGACCCTGATTTGTTTCTTTATTGAATATATGTGAGGTAGGAAAGCCGAATGAATAAACTATGTTGTATTTCGAGAAGTGATTACAAAATTATGATATACTGAGACTTTCTCTTTTGTTACATTATACTGTGCAGAGCATGATTTACATGGTTGATTAGTTAGTGTGTTGAGCGTGGACTCAGGAACACACAAAAGACCTATATACTAGGCCTAAGCCCCGATGTATTTAGAGAATTCTATTTCATACTGGCCCTAAGCCCCGATGTACGTTGAGTGTTGGGCATGAGCCCTAGAGCACTCCAAGATTGAAAGAAATGATTACCAGATCCGAGGACATTTAAATATCCTAGATGTGCCTCACACCCAAATTCTAGCTCTAGTGTTGAGCAGAGGCTCTGGAATTGCACTAGTGTAACGCCCATGTGAGAGTGTTGAGTTGAAAGGCTCTGAAGAGCACTCAAGGTTACTACTTCTCAAGTGTTGAGTCAAAGAGGAATCTGAATAGCACTTGCATGTCTTATCACAACTATTTCGACTTAATTAAATAAATCTTATTATCATCATCTACTGTGGGAACTACCATGTTAAAACGATGGAATCTGACATGCAAAGGGAGAGACTAGATGTTCCTTTACTAGCTTACCGAAACCGTCCAAAGAAGTGGACCATTCCCTTAAAAATAACTAAAAGAAGCATCTTGTGAAACAAAATGCTAAGGACCCCAAAGTAGTATTATTATTAGGAGCTTCAATAATATATATATATATATATTGGTTAATTATTATATATATATATATTCTTTTATAAATGTTTACACTTTATAGATATATATTTATGCATAAGTGGGCTGCCACTTACTAAATATTATTTATTAATATTTAGATGGTATTGTAAATTGTATATTAGTATTATTATGAAAATATCTAAAAGATTAAATAAACACTTTAATCAAGCAGGTTGAGAAGTCCTAGTTCCTAATCAAATAGCAATTAAAGTAAACAAGTATTATTTTATAAATTAATTGTTTTAAAGAAACCAGTAAAATCCAACAGTCCTAATTTCAAGATTTGTCCTACTTAAGGAGGACAGACCCCAAAGATTGGGGGATCTTTTCTTTTGGTATTATTATTATGCCAAGAAGAACTCTCTGCTGAAGAAAGTGAATTCTACCCATATATTTGGAGATCTGAACCAGCTACACACCTAGGGCCTCTACTTCTCAATTTGCATGTCAGAACCAACTCGGGGGGATTCCTACTGAACCAGGAACGGTTGTAGAATCATGGTTGGGAGGAACGTGGTAGTCCCAAAGTCATCCAATCCAAGATAGATTCTCAGGTCAGCAAAGAGCTCAGGAGGTTTCATTAATTAGCGGTTGAGTGTGCAGATCATCATCAGCAGGAACAAGCTACAGGGATCAGCAGGACATTAACAGCTGGAACAAGCTACAGGGATCAACAGGTATGAGAACTGTATAAACCCTCTTATAATTTATACATTGTTTGTTCATGCATGAAACTTTAAATTAGTAATGTTCTAAATTTCTGTTTTAAAACAAGTTTTCCCAGAGTCGATTGGCATTCCTAGTCTTCACTAGTCATTGTATTGCTTACTAGAATATCAGAATCGTTGATCTAATTCAACTAAAATATTTTATGGTTATTTTTCTTTCATCTTAAACAACAGCTGTAAACTTCATCAAGACATTTTAGAAAATGAGATCCAGTTTTGCTTTAAATAGAGAAATCTTTAGTCCAGACATTTCGAATACCCAACAACACCAAATCTGACGTAAGAAAATCATAGCATCATTCTTCGTATCAATTCTTTTCTATCTACTTCGTTTCTTGGAAAGCCACACGAATTTTTACACACACTGCATTGGTTTTAAAACAATGACAATAGGAAGAACATGAATCCTCGATTTCTTTTATACATTCCTCTTTTCTAATACAAAACACACGTAACATTCTTCCAACGCTACCACCATCGATCTAATCTTCAAAGAGCATAGAGTTTCAAAATCTCACAGATCGATACCCTACCCAGACTCGATCTAACCCTAACAACTTTACATTATAATTTGACAGTGTTTAGAGATGCCAGAAAGTCACAAACGCAGATGCATAAACGAAAACAGAGATCAAAGGTCAAATCCCACGACTATCTCACGCCCCAAAACTGGTAGGAATCCCCTACAGGGGTCGTGGTCATCAACAGTAGAGGAATAAAAGCGCTGAATACAACTTGGAAACCCTCCTCATATCAACAACCATTATATTCATGCCATTATTAAGATAAGCAAAGTATGCTAACCCTAGTACAAGAGACAGAGGCATAGAACATCCTCATTTATATCCTATACAGGAAATACTTTATTTACAAAGTAAACATCCTAGCAAATCTTTCAATACAGTAACAAATGCAAAATGTAATTAACACATAAATCACATCCATAGTTCCCAAACTGAAGGCGCTGAGACCTGTTATCATTGAATGATTACCGTACAAACAGATTTCCCAAAATACTCAAGAACCCATAATAGAAGCATCAGTAAGTTTCGGCTTAAAGCCTTAGATTCAAACAAAGAAATCTAAAATGTCTCATTGGAACCTTGCAACTGTACAGGATTCATACTTAGACAAAATAGCATTTCATTTTTACAAGATTTCACAGAATCGAATGGCCAGTAAGACCCAGTTACTAAAACAATTTCTTTTACTCTTCCACTATTAAAATTACAACGAGAATCCCATCCTTTCGAGGCTAGCCAAATGACACATAACGACTTCCAAAGGTGATTTAGTAAGCCCAAGGCTTACGAAAGCCTCCATGCTAGACCAGGCTAAACGCATACATACAAACACCAGAGGTGCAAGAGGCAGGGCCCAAGTAGGTAAGTTAGACTTACCATTACCCTAGCCATGGCACCATGAACCATCGTAGCTCCCTGACCAAAGCTTTATCACCTGTCATTTTGCAACAAGTTTAATAGTTAGTCAAAGATCGATACATAAAGATGAAAGTGTCAAAAGCAATGAGGAACCATTCGTCCCTTACCTGTAATAAGTAGGAACGCCTTACACCATAGTCCACTTCAATACCTACCAAGGGTACTGACCACGAGTAGGGCTTGGGTCAGTATATAATGCAGCCACCATATAATGAAGAGCAGAGCCAGAGATGGAGAAAGTCGACTACAAGGAACAGTGATAGCAAACCCCAACTCATTACCCAAACCCTCGTGGGACAGGCTGTTACTCATACTCATTAAAAGCGCATTTAAGAATATACCAGTCTCTTCATAGTGGAGGTTCGATTTAATTACAAAGTCTATAGTGAATTCGTGGGTATAACCCCACTTACTTTTAAAACTCAACAGGATCGATTTTTGTACAAAGTATATAGTAAGACTATGACCCACCCCACGTTTCTTTCAAAGTACTTTAAACTCCTAGTTGTACACCTTACATTGGGGAGACCTTTATGTATGAACCCCCATGGTAATGGGATCCTCATTTTATACAAAATTATCATTATCCTGGTGAGACAGGACCAGTAGTAAAATGTGCACCAACTATTTAGGTATAGCACTCTCAGATAGAATAGACCTGCAAACATAGGAGTATGATTTAACGTTAGCATGTTGCTAAGTAAGTCTGACCACCACAACATTCACCCATACCTCTCGGCAACCCTGCCAAGGTATGTAATTACCTCTCTTGGAGTAGAATAGTACCACCATATGAATCACATACCAACATCACAGAAATCTATCACCTGAAGACAACATTAGGCATCATAATTTAGACCATATAGTTCTTAAAACAATAATGAGTGTTATTTACAACTAGTAGTTATAATTGCAATGGAAACATGACTTCATAGTATTTTTTCCACACCGCTTCCGCAACTCAAACAATACATAACAAAGACCATGTAATACAAAGGAGATTGGCTTACATTTGTTTGTACAAGTAGGAATGTTTGACCACATTAAATCTAAAGTATGCAGTCTGTTATTTTAAACTAACGTTTATTGCAGACAGCGAAAATTTTAAATTTTTACTATTTTTGGGACATTACAAGTGGTATCAGAGCGAGTTACAAACACTAAGTGACCTATTGGGCTCAATACCAAACACAGCTGCAGAAACAGGAAAGTGTTTAAATTATTGTATTATGTTTTTACGAAAAGAATTAACTAACACATTGTTTTTCATCGACAGATACTTATATAAATTTCAGGTACAAATAGTAGCATAAAAATGAGTGCAAAACAAGGAAGTAGTATACGAGGCAACCTAAATTCCCCACCATGAGAGCAAGAAATCGTGGTGGAGCTCAACTCAAATTTGGATAAATCCATGCAGCAGCTACAGGCAGAATTCCAGAGTTTCAGGATTGAAAATATGCAAGAAAGAAGAGAACAGCGGGCTATAAATGAAGCCTTACTCCAAAGCGTAACAAGGGAAAAACCCCCTGAACATCCTACTCTCTCTGTCAATTCCCTTAACACAAGGAAAGTAGCGAGTTACAAAATAGGAGATCAAGTAGAACATAAATCAGAACCATTGGAAGAGGACTGTAAGAGCTCTTCCAATGACAATGGTTCTCCACCTCCTTGCAAGAAAAGGAGGAAGAGTGATGACAACTTACAAGGGGAGTTCAGAAAGATAAGGGCCCCAACCTATGACGTGGAAGTTAACTCAAGAGAACAGGCTGAAGAGTGGTTGTTAGGAATGAACAAATACTTTAAGGTTCATAATTACTCCAGTGAGATGCAAGCCCGACTAGCCATATACAACCTAAATGGAAAGGCTGCCAGATGGTGGCGGGACCTAAAACACATTAAGGGACAAGAGCTGCGAGACATAAGCTGGGACACTTTTAGCAGAATCTTTCAGGATAAATACATGTCTAAAAGATTCTTCGACAAGAAGATAAAAGAATTTCATGAGCTGAAAATGGGTTCCCTGACTATGGAATCTTTCATAAACCAGTTCTTAGACTTGCTGCACTATGTGCCTTATATTAAGGACAAGAAGGTGAAAATCCAGTAGTTCTTGGGTGGGCTGCCACCAAAATTTAGAGAGAAAATAGAATTCGACATGCCCAAAACCCTTGACATAACCCTACATAAAGCCAGGCTGTGCTATGAGCATGGGCAGCCAAGGAACGATAACATCAACAGAAATAAGGACAAATTCAGGACCTTCTCAGACAACCGCAGGCCGGGTTTTAGACCCCCACCTTTCCGGAAACATAACAATAGTTTCCCACCCAACAGAAGCTTCAGCCGACCCCAAGCTCGATCTAATGCACCCACACCACCAACCAATAGGCCAGCCTTCAACAAAGGGGCAAAGATAGTCCCACCAACTGTTTCTTGTGGGAAATGCCAGCCTGGACCACATTACTATAGAGACTGCCCCAACAAAACAGATGGGACTTTACACAACATCCAAACAGAACTTACCGTGGGGGACGTGGCAAAAACAACGAGGATTTATGCTGCCCTTGATGGCCGGCAGGAAGATCATCAAGCCACCATGGTAGAAATTGAGGGTAAGATATCTAACAATATCATTTCAGTTTTAATAGACCCCGGTGCTTGCCTGAACTACATCTCTCCTAGAATAGTAGAGTCTTGTAAATTGAACTGAGAGAGTCACAAAGCACCATGGCTGGTATAATTAGCCACCGGTACCAAGCGGAAAGTCTCCGAACTAGTTAAGAATTGTGAGATAGATTTGAACGGCTTTCTAACTAGGATATATTTGGACATCTTACTGCTAGGATCTTATGATGTAATAATAGGCATGGATTGGTTGGAAGGACATCATGCCTTGTTGGATTGCTTAAATAAGTCAATCCTAAGCACAGATAGTCAAGGAAACCAACAAACCATCCAAGGTATACCTAAGGAAGTATCAGTACGGAAAATATCGGCATTGCAAGCAAAGAAATGCTTAAGAAAGGGTTGTAAACTATTTGCAATCCACCTTCAATCACTAGAAGCCGATAGGGAACAAAAAATCGAGGATCTCCCGATACTAGTAGAATTCAGAGACGTGTTTCCCGAGGAGATACCCAAGTTACCACCCAAGCGGGACTTAGACTTTTCCATAGAACTAACCCCTGGATCAGTACCTGTCTCTGGGACCCCGTACCGTATGAGTACACCCGAACTGGTAGAACTCAAGATATAATTACAAGAACTAATAGACAAGGGTTACATTCGACCGAGTGTGTCTCCATGGGGAGCACCAATCCTCTTTGTTAAAAAGAATGACGGCACGATGCGTATGTGCATCGATTACCGCCAACTCAACAACTTAACCATCAAGAACCGTTATCCACTCCCTAGGATCGATGACTTGTTTGACCAAATCGGAGGAGCAAAGATCTTCTCGAAGATCGACCTGCGATCCGGATATCACCAAGTGAGAATCCGTGACGAGGACATTAGTAAGACCGCGTTTCGCACCCGATATGGCCACTACGAGTTTGTAGTAATGCCTTTTGGTCTAGCGAATGCACCCACCAACTTCATGTGCATGATGAACAACGTTTTCAGTAAATATCTCAACCAATTTGTTCTAGTCTTCATAGATGATATCCTGATCTATTCCAAGAATAAAGAAGAACATGAAGAAAGGAATAGCGGTTGACATCAGCTATACGCAAAATTTAGCAAGTGTGATTTCTATAAACCTTAGATACAGTACTTAGGGCATATCATTTCTGAGAAAGGAATAGCGGTTGACCCTGAAAAGATCAAGGCTATCGAAGAATGGACCACACCTACGTGTGTTTTCGACATACGGTCATTCCTAGGTTTAGCCGGTTATTATCGAAAGTTCATTGAGAACTTCTCTCGGATCGCTTTCCCCATGACCACATTACAGAAGAAAACTAGTAAGTTCATCTGGACAGACAAGTGCGAAGAAAGTTTTCAGAAGTTAAAACAAATTCTGATTAGCGCACCAATACTACGAATCACCAACCCCAATGGGGACTTTGTAGTTTGCACCGATGCAAGCAAGGAAGGACTCGGTGGAGTCCTTATGCAAGATGAATTTTCCATCTGCTACGAGTCAAGAAAGCTAAAGGAACATGAGAAAAACTATCCCACTCATGACCTCGAATTGGTCGCCATTATCCACGCTCTAAAGATGTGGAGACATTACCTCATGGGTAAGAAATTCCTACTAAAGACAGACAGCATGAGTCTAAAGTACCTATTCGACCAACCAGACCTAAACGCTAGACAGGCTAGGTGGTTATCCTTTCTTAGTGAGTATCACTTTGAACTAAAACACATCAAGGGGAAAGAAAACAAGATCGCCGACGCCTTAAGTCGACGAGCTCATATGTTATATGAGGTAACTGAAAGTCGGACGGACTCCGACTTACATGACAGAATTAGAACGACATGCCAAAATGATAGGTTCTATGTCGAGATCCTTAAAAAGATCCAGGAAGATAGGATTTTTCAACAACAGAAAGAATACAAGATAGATGAATCAGGATTGTTATGGTCAAAAGAGAGACTTTACGTTCCCGAGGGGGGGGACATTAGACCTAACATACTCACCGAATTCCATCGAAGCCCCTATTCAGGACACCCCGGATATCAAAAGATGATTTCAGGCGTAAAGAAACACTACTTTTGGCCTAAACTGAAAGCTGACATCGCATTGTTCATCGCGAAGTGTCAGGAATGTCAGTTGGTCAAAGCAGAACACCAACACCCCTCCGGACTACTTCAATTGTTACCCATCCCAGAATGGAAGTGGGAGGTAATAAGTATGGATTTCATTACAAGCCTACCCAAGAGTAAGAAACAAAACGACTCCATCCTCATAGTAGTAGACAAGTTGTCTAAAGCCACACATTTTATACCAGTAAAATCTACCTACAAGGTAGTTCACATTGCGGAAATCTTCCTAAAAGATATTTTTCGGTTACATGGGATACCCAAAGCAATTATCTCGGATCGAGACACAAAGTTCACTAGTAACTTTTGGAGAGCATTGTTCTCCGGATTAGAAACACAACTACAGTTTAGTACAGCATACCACCCCCAAACCGATGGACAGACGGAACGAGTAAATTAAATCTTGGAAGACATGCTAAGAATGTATGTAATGAACAATCCCACTAAGTGGGAAGACTACTTACACCTCGTGGAGTTTGCATACAACAACGGGTATCAAACCTCGGCCAAAATGAGTCCCTTAGAGGTACTCTATGGTCGAAAGTGTTGAACCCCTGTCACCTAGGATAGCCCAGTGGAAAGGCTTATGCTAGGGCCAGACTTACTAAAAGAATTGGAACAACTAGTCTCCAAAGTGCAACTGAATTTAAAAGAATCACAAGACCGCCAAAAGAGTTACGCAGACAAGAAAAGAAAGGACAAGGACTACCAAATCGGTGAACATGTCTTCCTAAGAATAAAAGCGAAATGAAGCTCATTAAGTTTGGGACGTTGCGGTAAACTAGCCCCAAGGTTTTGTGGACCTTTTGAAATACGGGGCAAGAAGGGTCCAGTAGAATATGAGTTAGCCCTACCAGCACATATAAAATTTCATAATGTTTTTCATGCTTCTTTATTAAAGAAATATGTATACGATACTAAACATGTCATTGATTGGTCCTTATTACAGGCGGAGCCCGAAGGGGAGTTCACACCAGAACCACTCCACATTCTGGACAAGAGAGAGGTCCAGCTTAGGAGGAGGACCATTACTCAGTTGAAAGTGCAATGGAGGCACTTTGGACTAGATGAGGCCACTTGGGAGAATGAGGCTACCATGAGAGAGACATACCCTGCCTTGTTTCATGATCTCATTTCTAGTCCCTAGGAAACACCGGGATGGTGTTGTTCTAAGCGGGGAAGGATGTAATATCCCAACTTTTTGACTAACTATGTTATGATGTCATGTCGGGTCACGGCCCCAATATATGTGATTTATTATGTTTGACATAGCATTTATATGTTTTGATTTATTTCCTTTATGAGTGATATATTGGGCATGGACCCTGATTTGTTTCATTATTGAATATATGCGGGGCAGGAAAGCCGAATGAATAAACTATGTTGTATTTCGAGAAGTGATTACAAAATTATGATATACTGAGACTTTCTCTTTTGTTACATTATACTGTGCAGAGCATGATTTACATGGTTGATTAGTTAGTGTGTTGAGCGTGGACTCAGGAACACACAAAAGACCTATAAACTGGGCCTAAGCCCCGATGTACGTTGAGTGTTGGGCATGAGCCCTGGAGCACTCCAAGCTTGAAAGAAATGATTACCAGATCCGAGGACATTTAATTATCCTAAATGTGCCTCACAACCACATTCTAGCTCTAGTGTTGAGCAGAGGCTCTGGAATTGCACTAGCGTAACGCCCATGTGAGAGTGTTGAGTTAAGAGGCTCTGAAGAGCACTCGGGGTTACTACTTCTCAAGTGTTGATTCAAAGAGAACTCTGAATAGCACTTGCATGTCTTATCACAACTATTTCGACTTGATTAAATAAATCTTATTATCATCATCTACTGTGGGAACTACCATGTTAAAATGAGGGAATCTGACATGCAAAGGGAGAGACTAGAGGTGCCTTTACCAGCTTACCGAAACCGTCCAAAAAGAAGTGGACCCTTCCCTTAAAAAGAACTAAAAGAAGCATCTTGTGAAACAAAATGCTAAGGACCCCAAATTAGTATTATTATTAGGAGCTTCAATAATAAATATATATATATATTGGTTAATTATTATATATATATATTCTTTTATAAATGTTTACACTTTATAGATATCTATTTATGCATAAGTGGGCTGCCACTTACTAAATATTATTTATTAATATTTAGATGGTATTGTAAATTGTATATTAGTATTATTATGAAAATATCTAAAAGATTAAATAAACACTTTAATCAAACAGGTTGAGAAGTCCTAGTTCCTAATAAATTAGCAGTTAAAGTAAACAAGTATTATTTATAAATTAATTATTTTAAAGAAACCAGTATAATCAAACAGTCCTAATTTCAAGATTTGTCCTACTTAAGGAGGACAGACCCCAAATATTGGGGGATCTTTTCTTTTGGTATTATTATTATGCCAAGAAGAACTCTCTGCTAAAGAAAGTGAATTCTACCCATAGATTTGGAGATCTGAACCAGCTACACACCTAGGGCCTCTACTTCTCAATTTGCATGTCAGAACCAGCTCGGGGGGATTCCTACTGAACTAGGAATGGTTGTAGAATCATGGTTGGGAGGAACGTGGTAGTCCCAAAGTCATCCAATCCAAGATAAATTCTCAGGTCAGCGAAGAGCTCAGGAGGTTTTCATTAATTAGTGGTTGAGTGTGCATATCATCATCAGCAGGAACAAGCTACAGGGATCAGTAGGACATTAACAGCTGGAACAAGCTACAAGGATCAATAGGTATGAGAGCTGTATAAACCCTCTTATAATTTATACATTGTTTATTCATGCATGAAACTTTAAATTAGTAATGTTCTAAATTTATATTTTAAAACAAGTTTTCCCATAGTCGATTGGCATTCCTAGCCTTTGTTAGTCATTGTATTGCTTACTAGAATATCAGAATCGTTGATCTAATTCAATTGAAATCTTTTATGGTTATTTTTCTTTCATCTTAAACAACAACTGTAAACTTCATCAAGACATTTTAGAAAATGAGATCCAGTTTTGCTTTAAACAGAGAAATCTTTAGTCCAGACATTTCGAATACCCAACAACACCAAATCTGACGTAAGAAAAACATAGCATCATTCTTCGTATCAATTATTTTCTATCTACTTCATTTCTTGGAAAGCCACACGGATTTTTACACAAACTGCATTGGTTTTAAAAAAATGACAATAGGAAGAACAGGAATCCTCGATTTCTTTTATACATTCCTCTTTTTTAATACAAAACACACGTAACATTCTGCCAACGCTACCACCATCGATCTAATCTTCAAAGAGAATAGAGTTTCAAAATCTCACAGATCGATACCCTACCCAGACTCGATCTAACCCTAACAACTTTACATTATAATTTGACAGTGTTTAGAGATGCCAGAAAGTCACAAACGCAGATGCATAAACGAAAAACAGAGATCAAAGGTCAAATCCCACGACTATCTCACGCCCCAAAACTGGTAGGAATCCCCTACAGGGGTCGTGGTCATCAACAGTAGAGGAATAAAAGTGCTGAATACAACTTGGAAACCCTCCTCATATCAGCAGCCATTATATTCACGCCATTAGTAAGATAAGCGAAGTATGCTAACCCCAGTACAAGAGACAAAGGCGTAGAACATCCTCATTTATATCCTTTACAGGCAATACTTTATTTACATAGTAAACATCCTAGCAAATCTTTCAATACAGTAACAAATGCAAAATGTAATTAACACATAAATCACATCCATAGTTCCCAAACTGAAGGCGCTAAGACCTATTATCATTGAATGATTACTGTACAAACAGATTTCCCAAAATACTCAAGAACCCATAATAGAAGCATCAATAAGTTTCGGCTTAAAGCCTTAGATTCAAAAAAAGAAATCTAAAATGTCTCATTGGAACCTTGCAACTGTACAGGAGTCATACTCAGACAAAATAGCATTTCATTTTTACAATATTTCGCAAAATCGAATGGCCAGTAAGACCCAGTTACTAAAACAAGTTCTTTTACTCTTCCACTATTAAAATTACAGCGAGAATCCCATCCTTTCGGGGCTAGCCAAATGACACATAACGACTTCCAAAGGTGATTTAGTAAGCCCAAGGCTTGCGAAAGCCTCCATGCTAGACCAGGCTAAATGCATACATACAAACACCAGAGGTGCGAGAGGTAGGGCCCAAGTGGGTAAGTCAGACTTACCATTACCCTAGCCATGGCACCATGAACCATCGTAGCTCCCTGACCAAAGCTTTATCACCTGTCATTTTGCAACAAGTTTAATAGTTAGTTAAAGATCGATACAGAAAGATGAAAGTGTCAAAAGCAATGAGGAACCATTCGTCCCTTACCTGTAATAAGTAGGAACGCCTTACACCATAGTCCACTTCAATACCTACCAAGGGTACTGACCACGAGCAGGGCTTGGGTCAGTATACAACGCAACCACCATACAATGAAGAGCAGATCCAGAGATGCAGAAAGTCGACTACAAGGAACAGTGATAGAAAACCCCAACTCATTACCCAAACCCTTGTGGGACAGGCTGTTACTCATACTCATTAAAAGCGCATTTAAGAATATACCAATCTCTTCATAGTGGAGGTTCGATTTAATTACAAAGTCTATAGTGAATTCGTGGGTATAACCCCACTTGCTTTTAAAACTCAATAGGCTCAATTTTTGTACAAAGTATATAGTAAGACTATGACCCACCCCACGTTTCTTTCAAAGTACTTTAAACTCCTAGTTGTACACCTTACATTGGGGAGACCTTTATGTATGAAACCCCATGGTAATGGGATCCTCATTTTATACAAAATTATCATTATCCTGGTGAGACAGGACCAGTAGTAAAATGTGCACCAACTATTTAGGGATAGCACTCTCAGATAGAATAGACCTGCAAACATAGGAGTACGATTTAATGTTAGCATGTTGCTAAGTAAGTCCTACCACCACAACATTCACCCATACCTCTCGGCAACCCTGCCGAGGTATGTAATTACCTCTCCTGGAGCAGAATAGTACCACCATATGAATCACATACCGACATCACATAAATCTATCACCTGAAGGCGACATTAGACATCATAATTTAGACCATATAGTTCTTAAAACAATAATGAGTGTTATTTACAACCAGTAGTTATAATTTCAATGGAAACATGACTTCATAGTATTTTTTCCACACCACTTCCGCAACTCAAAAACAATACATAACAGAGACCATGTAATACAAAGGAGATTGGCTTACATTTGTTTGTATAAGTAGGAATGTTTGACCACATTAAATCTAAAGTATGCAGTCTGTTATTTTAAACTAACATTTATTGTAGACAACGAAAATTTTAAATTTTTGCTATTTTTGGGACATTACACGAGTACAACAGCAGTGACGATGATGCTCTGTGATCTAGTGACGATGATCCAGCTCCATAATTGAAGACTTGTGCCTATATGTATTGATGACCTGTGTCAAGAGAATACCTTCCTAGTTAAGAGGGAGTGTTTATGTATTTGTAACTTCGGAAGATATTCACTTGTATATTTTATGTATTGCATTTGTACTTTATTGTATCCCCAACGAAGATGTATTATTCCTCCGGTTGGAAGTGTCATCATTTGTATTTGCAAGTGTCGCAAGTTATATTGTAAGTGTTGTAACTTATATTTGATGGGTTATTAGACCACCTTAGAGGGTTCGGCCCAATGTCGATCAAAGGGTTATTAGACCACCTAGTGGGTTCGGACCAGTGACATGTGGATGAGTTATTAGGCTTCCTTAGGAAGTCAGTCCAGTTAGGATTAAAGGCAAGTCAAGTCATTGTATAAATAGAGAGTGTGTGTTTCTCATTCTATTCATTCACTCACTCACTCACTTCGCATTAGTGAGAGAGAGGAGAAGTGCGCACAAGTGGAGGAGGAGCAGCTTCTAGGAAACTATCTCTTGTTTTGGGTTTTGATCTTTGTGATCTTTGTATTGGTGCTCATTCTATCTATGAGGAAGTTGTGGGGTTTTTCACCTTCTTGGTTTTCCCCGGTGAAATGCTTTGTGTCTCTTGTATCTTATGTTTGATATGTTGTACATGTTGTTCTCTCAGTTAAGATCCTAGATCATAATGAATTAAATGTTGAAAAACTAACATTTTTTTTATAAGAATCTAGTAGACCACTAAGGAAATGAAACAAAGAAAGTTCGTTTCCTAATAGAACACCCAGTGTAAATAAGATAAATACTCCATAAATGGAAAGAATGTCTAAAAATGAATAATTGATAAGTGATGCTTTACAATTATAAAAAGGCTTGTATATGTATATTCCATTGGGTTGTCTTGGAACCTTTACAAAAAGGCATGACTTTTTGGTTTTAGATAATTTATTTATTTTATCTCTTTTATTATTTTAATTTATTTAATTTCTTTCTTTCTTAATGTTATTTTATATTTATATATATATATTTTTATATAACATTGCCTTCCTCTTAAAAAATGCTTTGTCCTCAAAGCATATTTATAGAATATGTTTATCGCTTATTATTGTTCATAAGTTGTAACGCTTTCTCGTGATATTTTGTGTTGGTATCTACAACACTTGACGAAATGAGATGATGTGTTATTTTAAACATCGAGTGAAAATTTTGCGTCATTTTTGAAGTGGTCCATTCGAGATTTAACTTCATTGGAATTGTTTGTTGATCGATTGTTCGGGTAGAACTTCTTGTTTTTTGCTTCCACCCAGTTTGTTGATTTGGTCTCCATTATGTTTTGAAACCATAACTCGTCTTTTTATGTTCCTTTGGGCCTTGTCGTTGGTCAGATCATTTTTTATGATTTGGATGATGATAAGCAATCCTAATCTTTTGTGATTTCTCTTCTGAACTATATTGTCTTGATATTTGTAGTGATTTGTCAGTATAAACATTCATCTAAATTTGATCATTTTTTGACTCTATATTGGTTCCCCTTTTTGGTTTTTGAATTTGAGCATTTGATGACTTGTCTATTGGGTCAGTCATCATTTCCTTGTCAATTAATGATCCCTTGCGATTTAACTTTTCTTGTAAAGATTTATTATCATGCTTTAGTTTTCTAATTTGTGTGAGTAAATCTTGATTATGTCTCCTTAAGTGTAAGAGTTCTTCCTTATAATCTAACTTGTCAACTTCATCTTGACCATCTTGATTCTCTTGTTCTCCTTCTCTTAATTTTTTTATTTGTTCTAGCAATTCCTAATTAACCTTCCTTAAGGAGGAATTTTCTTCGTCTTTTCTAGATAATTTTTGTTGGAGGTCTTGAATCTCCTCTTCTAACTTTTGATTGCACTGTGTTTTATCCTTCGTCTTCTTGATTTGAAGAAGCAATTTCTGATTATGATCTTGTAGAGGAGAGATATCTTCCTCTCATTCTTGTATGGCCTTGTTAAATTTGTTTCTTGTCATTTCAAATTCCTTAATTTGTGTTGTAGAATCCCGAATACGATCTTTGAATTTGGAATTTTATGTTTTTATCAAACCATTAAAATACTTCTCTTTGTCCTTTTCAAATTGTGAATTTTTATTGCTTCCCTTGTGATATTGTAGTTCACCTTCCAATTTCTCTATTTGCGATTGCAATTGAGAATGTCATTGATATTCTTAAATAATAAAATATTTGCTACATATTGGATAGGGGTGATTGCAATTTTAAAAACTGACACATACTCGAACTCTAATTTGCAATGAGGGCACTCAGCCCAAAATTTAGACTTATATATGGAATCCATAATTTGTCAATCACTTCTTTAATAAATACACAAATATGCTTCAATAACTTCCTTCAATATATTCTTTTCTTTGTCCAATAATTATTATTACTCTTATTAAAAGTAATAATAATATTATACCAATATGGAATACACTGAACACTGTAAAACAAATAATAGAAAAAATTTGATAAAGAATATATTCCAATAAAACCAATCATATATATATTATATAATTAATAAACTTTTGGATCTTTCTCTTTTTTATTATTATTAAAGGGTTACTTTATAACCCATTTTAGCTCATGATTAGTAATATATATATATATATATATATATATATTACACCTTGGGAAAACCATGTGTGGTTTTATAAAACCACATTTTAGTTTTACTTTTTTTGTCTTTTTCCTTTCAAAAGTTTTCTTTCTTCTTTTTCTTTTTAAGTTCTTTTTTTTCTTTCCCCGCTTATTATTTGCATGTAATAATTAATTACTTCGAATTGATGGACAAAATCCAAATTATACAAAGTCTAAATAATGGGTAAAGGTTGGATCAGACAACAGGCTCTGATACCACTGAAACGAAGAAATTTTGTTTCATAAGAGAACACCTAGTGTAAATAAGATAAATACACCATAAATGGAAAAAATGTGTATAAAGCGAGCAAATAATTGATAAGTGATGCTTTACAATTTTTTTAACCGAAATGAGAAGAGAAATTTGTATTATAAAAATGTGAGATTATAGATGCCCCCAGGGCAGCATAGCATCAACAGTGTCTTAATAAGGTCCAAAACTAGAGATTCGGGCAAAACATAACTACAAATGCCTCCATCAGTTCATGGATTTTACATCTTTTAACAAAGCTAGTTCTGTTGCTTCTAACAGTAGAAACTCTGAAAAACTGGTTTCCTATCAAAATGTAAAAAAAAATCTATATCTTAATCAAAAAGAAAGAAAAGACTTCATTCATGAACATTAACATTGTCGAATTTAGGCTGTGAGACTGAAGCATCATCCATGGGGCTGGCCCCAGCTTGATCCCCTCTTGGTTCACGGTTGAATGGGTACAGGCCATTGACGTCTGCGTGAATTTCTTCAATAATTTCCTTTAGTTGAATAAATTTTCTCTCATCTCGCTCAGCATTGTTTAGGATTTTCTCCTACAACAAACGACGGAGCTCCACTACACATCTACGAACCCCATCTAATTTGGTTGTCAATTTCCTTTCCATTTTGGCCACACACCTCTTTAGATACTTGACCTCCCCTATTTGGACTCTGTACCCGGTCTCGACATCCTTAATATGAGTTTCAAAATGCGTCAATTCCAGGCCGGTCTGTCTGGACTCTTCCAGAATGGCTTTGGAAACGTCGTAGATACACCTAGTCATCTTCTTCAGGTCTGTTAAGTCCACTTTATTACCACTAATTTCCTTCATGACATACTGTAATCCTAAGTCCTCCTTCGAGTGGTGCAACCTCACATCCTTCTGTAGTTAGAACCTATTTCTGCCATATCAAAAGCCTTATGAGTCGACAAAAGCACTCTAATCACAGAATTTCCAGAGCAATGCAGGTAGGAAAAGGATGCTTGCATCTCTCTTATACCATCCAACACCGGGGATGACGGAGAGTCTTCCATTAACATCCAGGGAATATTGTACCCTTTGCCGACATGCTCAGCACGAACGAAGAGAAGGAGAGTAAATGGAGTATTCGGACAAGACTCTCCCATGCCATAAATAACTGCACCTTTACCATCTGTCATCCCTTGCCTATAATGGCAACTATCAACATTGATCCTCCTGATCGACATTAAATGGGACATCAGAAATACCAGCACCATTTGACAGTGGAAGGGGATTCATTAAGGGATAAAACCCCCTTCTTTAACCTTGATACTAGGTTATCCATTCGATCAACCACCCCATCTAAGCACCTTTTAATATGGTATAAATGAATCTTAGAGTTTCTATGAAACAAATTGGAAATTCAGTATTGGAAGCTATTTTTTATTTTTTTTGTTCTTTTCCATACATTCATAGCATAAATAAAAATCTGAGAATATCCAAAGACCATGAAGTCTTCAATCTAAAGATCAGACATGCATTTCATCCCTTGTGTCAATGCAACACATTCAACATAGTTGTTGGTGCGGTTTCCGAGTCCCCACGCAAAAGTTCTGATAATATTCCCACGAGGTTCATGAATGACCCCTCCCACACCTGTCGCCCCTAACTGATGATTTACAATTATAAAAAGGCATATATATATATATATATATATATATATATATATATCATTGTTTTGTCTTGGCACCTTTACAAAAAGCAATGACTTTTCAATTTTAGATCATTTATTTATTTGATCACTTTTATGATTTTAATTTATTTATTTTATTGCTTTCTTAATGTTATTTTATATTTTTATATAACAGGAACCTCTAAATCTTCACTTTCTCATCCTTTATGAAAATTGCATACTTCAAGAGATCTAGGAACCTTTTCTCATAAGCTTCCATTGTAATATCCTGAGTTTGACCCCATTGCATTAAAATGTAATGGATGTAATATTGTTATAAAATCATGGTGAGGAGCTCACGGCCAAGGCCCCGCCATTGATTTAGTGATGCATATAGTTTGCATGTTAGCTAGGAACAATGAAATTGCAAATATCATGTAATTATTCATTTTAATAAAATACCCACAACTAGCTATGCAATGCAATAAGAGATGGGGGCATGATTTTTACAAGGAATTGGGAGGGAAATATTCAAATCCTTGGAGCCAATCAAGTCAAGCCATGTGTCAATGAGAGAACCCATAAACCCTCAACTACCCATGTTGTATTTTGTACCCCATCATTTATTTCTCCCAAGAGTTGGTTGGAGTAGTTAATGCCTTGGGGAATGGAGAGGTATGGCTGTCCAAATTCGGGTATGGGCAAGCCACCCTTCATAGAAATTCATTTTTGACTCCTCGGGCAAGAGGAGAGCCACGAAATTGCTCCCCAAGCCATTATTCACCCTTGCCTTTGCTCCCTCACGCAGTTAGAGCTTCTTGGGCGTTTTTCCTCCACGTTTTCCTGGTTTTCTCTTGTTTTCTAGCTGGGAAGAGGGCGTTTTTATGTTGCAGAGCTGCTATGAGGAAGGGAGCTCGATTTGGGGTTTCATTGAGGCCGTTTTGGCCATTTGGAATGCTCATAACCTGTGGTTGAATTGCCCTTTCCATAGTTTGTTTTGGGTGAGCCACGATTTGGGGAAAACCCATGGACCCTGTTTTGTAAATCCCTTGTTGAAAATGTGTATCCATGCCCAATGATTGTGTTTGTTGTGTGTAGAAAGAGTATGTTGGGGTATGGGTTATGGGTATCCATTGTTTTGGCTTGAGCTTGAGTGCAAGTATCCAGAAATGAAGAGGGTTGAGATTTAGCCTGATAAACCTAGCTGTGGGATGGCTTGGCTTAGATATGACGTTGCTTGGGCTGTGCTGAGCTTGAGAGTCCCCTTTTCCTTGTAGAAATCATGCCCAGCTCGAGGGTGGCAGTTGTTTTGAGAGATTGATGAACACAACTGGCTTATGGTTGGGTGGAACGTTGCAGCGATATAGCTAGTTGCTTGGGACAACATTACATCAAGATGAGTATTTTATTTATGTTTTTTACTTCTGCAAGGTTTTAATTATTTGATGAATGTTATCAAAATGCTGGAATTTGCATGATATATGTGTGTGTCGAAGAATTTTACTTCCGTTGTGTTTGTTAGATCTGCACATACATATGTTTTTATTTGTATGAATCTAATGAATGGGACTGAGTTTATGTAAAATCCCAAGATCTGTAGTCATGTTCCCTTCCTTGTGTTGGATCCACAGGAGGGGACGTGACATCCATGGTCATGCTGCCCAACTTGAGTTCAAAGAACTCCTCCATTTCTTGTCATAGTAGTGTTCTAAGAGATATTCTTTCTGGAAATATTTATTGAGATTTCTCCAAGATATTAGACTTCATTGATATCTTTTAGTTTGACTAGTTGACCCCACCAAATGGATTATTTACCATGCAAATTGTAGATGGATACCCTTACTTTTATGTTTGATGTGTATTGATGCAATTGAAAAAACAATCTAAGTCCCAACAACCGAGATTCAACATCTTCACCCTGCTTTGCTTCTCCATCAAAGGTTGGGGGTTTGATTCTTCTTAGTTTTCCCATCAGTTCATTTTGTACAAACCTTCTCTTCTTATATCTTACTGGGGATATTTCAAGGCTTCTTTTTTAGCTGCTTGATGAATACCTTTTCTTCTTCACTACAGAGGGCATGTGATGAGGTCTTCTTGAGGATGATCTAGATCTTTCATAATCTCTTCTTGGTACATGTCTTACGGCATCCTGATTGTTTCTTGGATCTATTCTTTGGGTTCTTTGCAATTGTTTCAGATCATGCATGATTTGTTCTTGAATGTTAATGATCATTTCATTATATTCTCTGCACTTTCTTACTGAATCTTCCAAACTTAAGGTTTCACTGCTTCTCTTGTGTCCATTTGTCTTAGCTTCTCTTCTTCCAAACTCCTCTACAAGGATGTATGGTAAGTGTCCTTCTTCCAAATCCATCTCTGATCTTTGTAGCTTATTTCTAATCACTTGTTGTTGTAGCTTCCTCTTCAATGTACTTACTGAGTCTTTGGTCTTCACTGCTTCATTTGGGGTATAAAATTTTATTTCAATAAGCACATTACATGCTCATTCATTAACTGACATAACTGGGGCTGCAATGTGTTCAATATCAATCATTGTGAGCATACTACACATCTATTTCATAATACATATATTAAGATTCCAAAACATAAACACAAAGTTATAAATATGTAGAAGGACCAATAGTTGAAGAGTTGAACACTAGCTCCGATACCACTATGTGATGTCCCCAACCCCTAAACCAAGGCCAAGGACACATGGGAACCCAAGGGAAATGATGAATAAGGATAATGCACGACAAAATAAGGGTAACTAAGTCTAGGAAAGCATGCCAAAAGGACCATAAAATAAAACATTCAACCTCTTTAATTTGAAATGCAAGAATAGAATGCATATCATTCCCCAATACACATGTTATGGAAGGTAAATGCATGCATGAAAAGCAACCAGATATGAGCAAGCTATTAACATGATTCCAAACATTAATATCAGATCTATTACAACCATATAAACACTAATAAAATCAGATTTGCAAGCTTCCATAAACAATGTAATAATTAGATCTACATGCTATCATCCATAGTGCTAAAAATCAGATCTACTAACTGCCACGTTCATGAAGACTGCCATATACAACAATATAAATAGTAATAACATCAGATATCATGGTTTTCACCTACAACCATGTAAACAACAATAAAATCATATCCATGAGCATATATATATATACATATAAGAAATTGCAGTAAATAAACACATAACAAAATACTCATCTTAATGAAAAGAAACTAGCTTCAACAGGACAACATTCCACCCAGCCATAGACATGCCATGCTCATGCATATTTTGTCACATCCCCATTTTGACCCCCTTTGTATTAAATCGTAAATGATGTGAGTATTGTAAATTGATCATGGTGAGGAGCTCAAGGCCAAGGCCCCACCATTGATTTAGCATTTTATGTATCGGCAATTAAAAATAGATGCCTATGGTTCTTGTGCTAGATGGGTACAATGTAAATAAAACATCATGTAAATACGAATTTTAATGAAAACTACCCACAACTAGCTATGCAATGCAACAAAAGAGATGGGGCATGATTCTACAAGGGAAAGGGAGGGAAATGATTCAAACCCTTGAGCCAATGGTGTTAATCCATGTATCAATGGGGAAACCCATAAACCACCAACTACCCATTTTGTCTCATGCACCCAATCATTTAATTCTTCCAAACATTGGTTGGGGCAGTTATTGTCTTGGGATTGGAGAAGTATGGCAGCCAGATTTTCGTGCATGGGCAAGCCATCAACCTGAAAATCGTATTTTGTCTTGCTAGGAAAGAAAACCCCCACGAAATGCTGCCTAAGGCAATTCCTCATCCATTACGTTCTTCCTCTCACGCAGATTGAGCTCACTGGAAGTTATCCTCACGTTTTTCACCATAACCCTGCGTTTTTCCATGCCTAGGAGCTCGTTTTGGTATTTTGCAGCAGCTGGGGAAGGAGGGACATGATTTTGGACTGAGGGAGAGGTCGTTTTTGCCCTTGGGGCGTTTTTATGGAATGGGTTGCTGTCCTAGTCGAATTTTCCTAGTTGCCAATTCGTTTTGAGTCTACCCATGTTTTTCTGAAGCTCAGGAAACCCCACCTCATGCATTCCACTGTTGAAACGTTTTTCTCATGCTCAGCAAGTGTAGTTTTGCTGTTATGAGCATCCTTGTTTGATTTGAACCTGTAAGCAAGAAAATGGAGTGGTAGTGGACAGAATTAGCTTGATAAACCTAGTGTGGGGAGTAACCTCTCAAGAAGATCAAGAGGGCTGGCTACTTTTCTATGCACACCCTGAGAGCACTAGAAAGGAAGGTATGGCTTGAGGGACTGTGTGGCAATGAAGAGAATACTTCCTGGTGTTGGGTGTGTAGGCATTGTGAGTGCCAAGCTGAATAGATCTGGGAGGGGTACCCATAGCTCTGTGGTTGAGCTCACTAGCTTAGCAATTCTTCCTTCCCATTTCCTAGCAGCCTGATAAACCCAATTGCAGATTGGCTTGGCTCATCTTGGGGTATGCTTGGCTATGTGTGAGTCTGTTGTTCCCTGGTTCCTTGTAGTAATCATGCCCAGCTCGGGGGTGGCAGTTGCATCAAGAGGTTGATAAGCACAACTGGCCTATGGTTGGGTGGAACGTTGCAGTTGCATAGCCAATTGCTTGGGATTGCCCTATTGAGATAAGTATTCTCCTGTATTAACTTGCAATTACTTATTTGATGAACATCTTAAATGTATGATGGATGTGCAATTCTTAATATTCCGCTGTGATTTTCTTAAAATCATACATTTCCATATGTCTCTGTTATATTATGTGAATGCTTATGGTTAAAAGTTTCATGGGGCTAGACGCCTACTTTAGCATCACGCCTGGTATGCACTTTTGTATGTATATTTTCATTTTAATTTGAATGCTTGTTTACTATGTATGGGGATGGATGCCCGATTTAACCTCATGATCCTCTCCATCTAGATGGTAGGATGGGAGGGGACGTGACATATTTCAACATGATATTCACACCCAAGCTTAGGCCATAGATCCACAAGAGATGTACTCTCAAACCAAAAGATATGGTGCACTCATCTCAACACCAGGAACACCACCACACAAAAATAGTTGTATCTCAGTCATACATAAACTTGTTTTAGTGAAACAAAAAGTAATCCTTACAAGAAACGACATTCTAGACGCAATGAAATGGGTCTCACAACCCAGAAATTCTCAAAAATATATGAACCAAAACATATGG
Organism: Larix kaempferi; assembly: GCA_027924585.1. NCBI lineage: Eukaryota > Viridiplantae > Streptophyta > Pinopsida > Pinales > Pinaceae > Larix > Larix kaempferi. Next base: position 20,569,899 of record BSBM01000458.1, on the reverse strand, counting down.
TTGTGCCCTTATCAACACCATGAGAATACCACAACTACACCTTTCACCATATTAGTTTTCCCTTCCATCTACACTACATAGTGAGTTGTGGCTCCCATCGCTACAAAAGACCTCAGGATATCACCACCCTCACCCAGGATTCGAGCTAGATTGTTCAAAGACAACCAATGGGTGAAGGACTCATGTTGTGTAAGCATAGATCAATCTTCAATCCCCATCACAGGGTCTTCAAACCTCATTACAATGCCTTCAATCTTCCTGAAATACTATGCATCTTGTACTTGAGTATTTTCCATACAAAAGAGCATTCCACTGCACTCGAAAGATTAGAGAGAGAGAAGAAGAGTGAAAGAGATCCAATTTGAATCCTTTTATAGCCATTCGAATTCCCAAGGGAGTGACTCAAATTCCAAGAGAGGTAACTCAAATTCACTGGGGGTTACTCAATTCATGAGAGAGAGGTTACAATTAGATATTCCCTTTCCCATAATAGAAAAATATTAAACAAGAGGGGGGTTACACTTTTTCAAGGAGTGCAAGCTAAAAATAGCTAGTGAGGGCACACTAGCACATGAGGAGCATCACAGGAGGCTTGGAATAGCCAAGGAGGGCACACTAGCCAAGAGGGTCCCACAAAACATCAAACAGGTTGTAATAGTAACTACCTAAACCAAAATAATAAAAAATAGGGTTCAAAGAGTAATGTTAGGGAGAGCAACAACTCCTAGTCCCCAAACCCCTCACATGTGGAATCCATGGCCCCCATTCTCATTAGTTGTCCATGTTGAGCTAGTTATTTAATTAATCAATAATAATATCAAAGTCCATAGTTTTGGCACCTAGTGCCAAAATAATAATATATGTCCAGGGCTTAACAACCGGTTTATTACATGCACTATTTGCGATTCTTGTCAGTTTAAAGAGCACCAGAGGTGGTGCGTTCCTGTAATTTAGGTGCACCGCTTGTCAAATTAATTTATTTTAAGAAAAGCCATTTATTATTTGATGTTAATAAATAACAATGTACAAATTACAAGTTGGACAATTACAACTACAAATTTAGAATCACAAATTGTAGTTGCAGTTACAATAAGAACTCGCAAATTACAATTACAAATTTGCAATTATGATTACAAATTAATTTACAAATTATAAAATTATTTATAAAATTGCAAAATTACAAAATAATTTACGAAATTGCAAAATTTAAATCATTTTAATCATCGTATCCATTAAATATGGGGTGGTCAACTATAAAACATTTAATTGATCAACCAATGATTTTAAGTCTTTTATGATATGTCATGCATTATATGTGAAAGCCTTAGATTTTCTTGATACTAATATCTATAATGTGCTATACAAATAAGTTGCAAATAATTATAGAATTGAAGTTGTAGTTACTATATCTAAAAATAATAATTGCATCTATATATCATAACTATAAACTCAATGATATGAACACAGTAAACAATGAGAAAACACTATTATAATTGTTTTAACAGCAAAGGATACTTCCATAAAACATATTTCAAAAAGAATTTTTAATAGAAGAGGTTTTTTTTCTATGTTCATAAATAAATTCTTGTAAAACTATAAATGGAGCACCAACAATCCAAATACAGAACCGATGCACCAAGGATGAAAATAATAATTAATAATAAATCATAAACCATTCTATGATTAGAATGTTTCCTCTAATCAAACCTTACAATTATTTAATTAATAACTAATTAGACAACATAATGCTTGAATTTCAATTTGACATTAATAATTAATTATCCCATCCACATAAACCAAATGTAACCTAGAGGATGGGAGCAATTAATCTCTCATGCACGCACATGCGCGCGCTCACACATGCGCACACATGCACACTCACACACACACGAAAATAGAAGAAAAATATGACCAAGGACAACCAATGAAGACATAATTATGAATCCACTACCCATTAACAATTGTTTTGCCTACAATCAAGTGTGTCTCTCTAGAAAGAGTCATGTTAAATAACCAAAATTCATTTAATAGTGCTTGGATTGACTTGCCATGTTTTTCCAACAACTATTATCATTATTTTTTAAAGTGGCAAAAATTTATATAGATAAATAAGCATAGTCATGGCTTAACCCATACAACTATAATATAATGGACCCAAACAAATTCAAAAGATCTTCAAAAATCAAGCTTTCTTGTTATCCCCAAATAGGATGGATTGGGTCAAGTGTTTTTTATTTCATATATGAATTACCCATCGCAACATCATACATAATAGAGAACCAAAAACCCAATTACGTTACCCACAACCTAGATACATCATCTTAGACTTTCCTTGTGCTATAGTTTTGTCTTCAATCTATACCTTCTCTTCTCTTTGTCACTCTTCTTCTATCCTTCTCCTATGTTCTTTGATACTCTTCTCTTTTGCCTTATGCTCCCTTATATACTTGCGAGGGCAAGTCCAAAACCATTAAGGCCGTTAGATGCTTACACAACTCTCGCTCCTTTATCCCATGTTTTTTCTGCCTTTTACGACCCTTCCCAAAAATGAAGGATACAATAGGCCCCAACCACAAGTATTGACTTTCCCTCGAGTCAACTCAGATACATTCATGAACCTTGTGTGTCATCTTCTACTGTCTCTTCAAATGAAGGAACCAACTCTGGTACTTTTGTGAATGTCGACTTTCTAAGTTCTTCGAATACTTCCAACTTCTTCCTCTATTTACCAAGAAAAATATTGGCACTGGCCAAAAAGTTTTGAGCTTTCTCTATATCCAAGAGGGTGGGATTTTGTTGCTAAAATGGTTGATTCTTTGTGTTTGACAATTGTTACAGTGTATGTGACTTGGTATGTAGAATTTAACTCTTGCAGGACTTGTTTAGAGGTGTAGACTTTATCATAAAGTGTGGCCATCTGATTATCAACTTGTCGTGCTTCCTTATACATGCATTCACATCCGAGAGGGTTATCTGTGAGCTAGGATTCGTTGTTCAATTGCTTAACTCTTCTGCGCAAAGCATCCACTGATTGTTGGTTCTTTTCTAGGATTCTGACCCAATATTTAAGTGCCACAAAGATATCCTAGATTTGTTGCATTGCCTGTTGTAGCTGGTTGCAGGTGTTATGCACCAAAGCTGATGCAACAATCCAGTGAGGCTAAGCCTACAACAAGGGGTCAATTTTTTTTTTATTATGCAGGCCAAACTGGGCTTTGTTGTATGGATATTTGGATTGGGGATTGTTTACCCCCTGTATTGGTCAGGTCCATCCCCCTTGTTTTCACTCTCAGAATTACTTGGCTTAGCGGTTTTGCTGACTGCCCCTTAGGTGTGTGGACGTCCCCACCATGCAAGGATTTTATCCCATGGGTTGGTGTTTCGGGGATACTAGGGGTGACCCACCGGGGCACATGATCATCCTGGTTTTATTTATGAACAAGTCATTATGTGTTGAAAAGGGTTGGTATCCCTTATTAGCACACCTTCTGCACCCACTTTGACCTATTTTCAACATCCAGAAACCACTACTCTACGGCTACTTGCCTATGACATCATCCTTCCAGCATATGAGGTTACAAGACCCAGAAGGGGGGATGCTCATTTACAAGGATCATTTTGTGGTTAGATGGGGCATGACATCCCCCCTTGGCTCACTACTTCATCCAGTGAAGCCTTTTCTTAGCTTATTTTTTCTATTTTTATCTACTTTAGGGTAAAATTCCTAAATTATGTAAAATTTACCCTAAAAATATTATTATTTTATTTTTAGGACTTGTAGATTCAAATTAAAATATTGAAGAGGAAAAGGTATAAATAAACCTCCTCACGGTCACGGTTATTTTCAAGGAGTTAATGCCAATTTACAATTATTGGTGCACTCCATAATCGCGCCAACACATCATGAGGACGCCAACCCATAGAGAAATAGACTATTGCGCCTTACCATCACAGGATTTTGTTTAATATCTCATATCAATCCCATTTTTACATGACTACAATTTTTTATCTCACAGTAATCTCGAATTATTTTATGAATTTACAATGACATAATTGTCTTCCATTTGTACAGGATGTGAAGGATTAGATAAATTTTTCAACCAACAAGATGGGGATACAATTTAATTCTTTTCCATCATATCATCGAAGTTCTGCCAACTCAAACGAAATATGCCATCCCTCTCAAATTTCTCTACCTTACGCTAAAATCGTTCCATTCGCCACTGATTAATTCACAGAGGTTACAACAAAATTCAAGATGAAGAGGAATATTTATTTTTGAGTGCACCTTAATACGCCATGAGTTAGCAGTTTACTCACTACGTGAAATGGAAGATCTGCATAAGTTCTAAGGAGAATATCCGGTAGAGTTTGTGGAAAGCATTGTATTGCATTTGTCTGCCTTAAGTGGTATTCCATCTGAGCATCTAAACATTTAGATGAGGTAGGCAAAGAAAAAGTGGGCATAGTATTGTCAATTTGTAATACAAAAGTAATAGGCTTTCAATTGCTGAGATCACAAAGAAATCAATAGAGAATGACACGATGGTGATGTCAATACCGGATGCTATCATATCAAAAAGGAAGAGGACGTTGCAGTTTCAGGGCATTCTTACTTTATAGCCTTCGTCTAGGGATTTCATCCCTAAATTGTATTTATAGCCCTAAAACTAAAAGATAAACTAAGAACATGCAGAGTGAACATGGCATGAATGTGTGGAAAATGATTGTCAAGAAATCAATTAACATTGAAACTCGACTGCCCATTTTCCCTACACTATTTTTGCAGAGCCCCCTTCAGTGAATATGCACATGCATAGTGATGTACATGGGGACTGCATCCATTCAAAACTCAAAACCCCAATATTACCTCCCACATATGATTGAATCATTAAAAAAAATCTGACAATTACATGGAAAACGAAAACCCTTACTGTAAAGAGAAATCAAACACAAAGGTTGTTGACTACCCAGCATCAAAAATGCAAATCCACAGGTTGGTCTCCCATTTAACCCAATATAGCATCCCATATCAAGCAGTGCATCCTAACTAGAAAAAAATAGACCTATATAGTTGGTTCTGTAAATAAACTTAATTCTTTAAATAATACCCTGAGATTGGAAACTACATCGAAAGAGCCAAGGATAGGGCATCAGAGAGTACACGGAATACATGCCTCTTTGCCATAAGCAGAAGAACATAACCTTCACATGGTGCAAGTGAAATTGCAAAAAAGTGTATTTCTAGCCCTCATCTCCTTGCAAAGTTGGAGTGGAGCACCATCTAAGCCGCCTTGCAATGTTGGAGTGGACCACACTCTGTGGCAGGGAAAGGAAGGAGAATGAGTAGAACAAAAACATGGATTAACAATGACAATATGTGAAGCACCATCAAAGCCGGAAGATGAAGACAACGGAACAAAATTGCGAATCATGGAAGCGGACAGATGAAGACAACACAACAGAATTGTGAGTCATGGAAGGGGCCGCCCCTGAGTTAAGCAAAGAAGAACTACCCAGGCCTTCCCTGCCCAGCTGAATTAGACAAAGCCGAACTTCCCTCATTAGATACATGAATATTGTTAAATGTAATTCCGCCTCTCACCACCTTCATTGTACCTAGTTATTCAGTACAGTAAGTAGTTGTCTTTTACAAGGTAGCTGATAGGCATTTAATGCAGAGTAGATAGTTTATTTAATGCATGCAATTACTGCAGGAGACTCGTCTCTCTTTGACTTAGTTTTTCATCCTATTGTACTTTGTCTTTATGTTTTCACTAATGTGAGAAGAGCCTAAGCAGCTCCTGTTTTGTGTTTGCCTTCGAATACTCTATTTTGCTCTGCCCCTGCACTTGAACATGGTATCAGAGAAAGCAATCTGAAAATAGATTAAAATCTTGTGAGAAGTATTGAGTCATGTGTTGAGTCGTCACTGGACAGCACCGTCACAAAGTGAAGAAGAGAGTCGTCAATCGGAACCACTACCAGGTTTGGAACTGTGTGAGAGAGCCAACGAAAAGAGGCATCTTTGTTTCTAATTCCACAAAACAAAAGGTGGAGCTAATACTTAAAGATACCCACTGATATAACTCTAGCCGCCATCAAAGAGCTCATGAATAAGAAGAAAAACCAGACATGAAGGTATGAGCTAGAAATTCATTTTTATTAAAAGAAATCCCTTTTTTAAAGGCAAAGGCGGATTAGTTTTAGAAATTAAAAAATTAGAAAAAGAAGAAGAAAAGAGTATTTGGGTGAGAAAACTAGTAACCAGTAATGATTTTTTTATATTCCAAGTGGAAAGAGGGTAGTGGTTTTGTGTTGACTGGAAAATCACCCATGGTTTCTTACAAACTACCATTCCAAGGTTGAAGAGCCAAAGAATATAGCCACATATCCTATGCACAAAGGTTTAGGGTATGCACATCTTTCCAACCGCTGCCGAGTTTGTTGATTGTGGTTTAATTAGGTGGAAAGGGAAAAAGAAAAGTTTTTTATATAAAAGAAATTGACCATCATTTAACAGAAAAATTTCTAGATTTAAAGTTTTTTTTAGCCATGGAGTTAGAATTGTTCACTCTTAACAACAAAAATTTCAGATTTAATTAAGAAAGGGGGAGCAAACTATTTCTATAACAGAGATTATGGCTTCCAGCAACAGTTCATCACAGGCACAAAGTCCAATTTTAACAGGAAGAAATTATGAAATGTGGTCAGTAAAAATGTGGAGTTTTCTGAAGTCACGAGACTGTTGGGAACCAATGGAACACGAGTTCATTGAACCAGATGCAGGGGCTCTACAAGCAATGAATAACAATCATAGAAATGAAATAAGTGAGAACATAAAAAAGGATACAAGAGCCTTGTGGTTTCTACACAATGGGGTGGAAGACTCAATTTTTCCAAAAATTGCAGCAACTAAAAAGGCATATCATGCATGGAAAATTCTTAAAACTGCCTATCAAGGCACAAATAAAGTAAAAAATGAAAAGCTACAAACATTAATAAAGAGCTTTGAGACTCTTTAGATGAAGGATATAGATTTCGTTGACCAGTTCATGACATAGACAATGGATGTTGTAAACCAATTATGAGCACATGGAGAAGATGTCTCAGATCAGAAAGTGGTCGAGAAGGTTCTCCGAAGTCTTCCATAGAAATTTGATATGGTTGTAATAGCCATGGAGGAGAGCAAAAATCTAGCACAACTTTCCATAGAAGAGATAACATGCTCATTATTAAATCATGAAACAAGAATCAACAGACATGGTCATTCATTGGAAAATGCATTCCAATCTCAAGTATTCATCAACAGAGGTAGAGGAAGAGGCAATAGAAGCAGAGGCAGAAGAGGAAGAGGTCGTTCTCAATCAGTGAACAGAACAACAACATCAGAACACTTCAAACAACCACAGTATCCCTTTCAAAACAGAGGAGGAAGAGGTCGAAACTACAGTCAACCAAGGAGAATTGACAAATCAAATGTTCAGTGTTATTATTGCAAGAAATATGGCCATTTTGAGAGTGAATGCAGGGGAAAACAATCAGATTTGAACAAAGGTAGAGAAAATGTCACAAATACAGAAGAAGGGACATCAAACTCAATGTTTATTTCATGCCAAGTATCAAAAGAAGCTAACAACAAAGATGTATGGTTATTGGACAGCGGATGTAGCAATCACATGACAGGTAATAAAGAAATTTTCTCAAGTTTAGATGATTCTATCAAATCTGAAATCAAACTCGGTAATGATCATATATGCAATGCCTTAGGAAAAGGTATAGTCACTGTTGTAAATAATCAACATGAAAATATAAATATTCCTAATATCTATTATGTCCAAGATCTAAAGCATAATCTATTGAGTGTAGGTCAAATGAGTCAAAATGGTTATAAATTCATATTCAATGGACTCACGTGTACAAGCTTGGATAAGCCACCAAGCAAAAGAGTCATAGCAAGAATTCAAATGACCCAAAATAGAATGTTTCCTCTAGCCATGAGAAACACAAATCAGTCACAGTCATATGCACAAAATGTTACAAGTTCAGGTGAAACTTGGTTATGGCATCTTAGATATGGTCATTTGCCCTTTCACAATCTAAATATTTTGCAAAAGAAGTCTATGGTAAAAGGTCTACCGCTGATAGATGTCAACCATAATACTTGTGAGAGTTGCATAATTTCCAAACATCAAAGGGACAGTTTTCCAAATGCTGCCACCTATAGATCCAAAGAACCCCTTGAGTTAGTCCATACCGATCTTTGTGGTCCAATGCAAACCCAGTCAATAGGAGGAAGTTTTTATTTTCTGACATTTACTTATGACTTCAGTAGAATGACATGGGTGTTCTTTATCAAGAAAAAATCTAAAACATTTGCAAAATTCAAAATATTTAAAGCTATGGCAAAAAAACGGAGTGGAAGGTACCTCAAAGTACTAAGATCAAATGGTGGAGGAGAATATGATTCAAAACCTTTTCAGAATATTGCAAGAAGCAAGGTATTAAAAGACAGTTCACAACTAGATATACTCCACATCAAAACGGAGTTGCAGAAAGAAAGAATCAAACAATCATGAACATGGCAAGAAGTATGTTGAAAGGAAAGAACTTTCCAAATGTATATTGGGTAGAAGCAGTTGCATGCTCAATTTATATTTTGAACAGATCTCCAACCAAAAGTGTAAAAGAAAAAGTTCCTCTTAAAGCATGGAGTGGCATGAAGTCAAGGTCTCACATCTTAGAATTTTTGGTTGTGTAACCTATGCACATGTTCCAACAGAAATAAGAAGAAAACTTGATGATAGAAGTGAGAAATGCATATTCGTTGGCTACAGTGAAGAATCAAAAGCTTATAAATTGTACAATTTAGTCACTAAGAAAACAATCATAACAAGAGATGTCAAACTTCTTGAAAACCAATCATGGAATGATAGAGTTGATGGAACAAACAAAAAGCAGCCATTTCCACATGCATTTGAACCAATGGATAATTCAGGGAATCAAGACCCTACACAAAGATTACCACGACTACAAGTTCAAGGAGAAGCATTAAGACAAGGTGGACAAACTGCATGTAACATCCCAATAAATTCATAAAAATTTAAAACTTTTAAAACATTATTAAATGTTAAAATTTACGAATGCGGAAATAATAAATGCTTAACAAGACAACATCGGATAATAAGGTCATTAGTGCTGAAAACAATTGATTACTGAGTCTCATAACTAACAACAATTTAATGACAGCGACACGACACACTTCTTTTAACAAGCTTATGACATTAGTTATGCTTGTGTCAACCGTAATTTGAAATATTATATGATCAGAATTTCTTGACAACGTATTGACAGTTTGTTTTTTGATGATGATGAAGGGGGTCCTACGGGGTACCCTAAGGCTTACTTAGCTATGTTAGCTAAAGCATTTGTACCTGTCCCTCTTGCACAGATTCGCAGGTAAGGGAAACATGATAATTCAAGTATTAAAAGTAACTATGTTTTTCAGTTAGTCGTCAAAGTTTGATGAAGATTCTAAGTGCTTCCTTGCTTCAAGTATGAGTCTTTGTCTATCCTAGATGTATTTTTTTTAGCATAAATACATGTTGCAGAAGTTGCGATCAATGAATTCTAAAACTATACTCAATGATACATTTGTCAAAAAAGAAAATACTTATGCTTATGAGAATTCCAAGAAATGTACTAGGTTACAATAACTAAACGCTAAAATGACATTATTGATATCTTTTCCTTTCATAAGAAATATTATTTCTACAAGTATTGATTTATATCGTCTTGACTCTGGGTAGAGCCTTAGACTATTGAAAAATGTGAAAACATTTAGAGTATTGAAAAAAGAAAAAAAAACATGAATGAATTGAAAGCTATTATAATTGCAAATATAATATTTGTGCTTTTCTAAATGCATGAACAAACATACTATTGGTGTAATATTTAATAGTGTCCTACCTTTATATTATAATGATGATTCCACTATAGAATTGCAACAAACTAGAGAGATATTACCCTTTTAAATTTATTAAATCCATGATGTTATGAGCTATTCTATATGAACAATTAATACGATGTAAAACAATATGGATTTCCAACTAAGGGTTACTATATGTATCAACTTATGAATAATATATATGAATTCATTGGAGAAGCTATACAAATATATTTATGTTGCATAATATGAAAATAATGGAATGTAACACAACTTATCCAAAGTCGACTATACACAAACAAATGTCATAAATCATACATTTGATTTATCAATACAATGGAATGATATGAGATACATTTAACATTGAAAACCTTGACATGGAAGGTGTTACGACGGTAATGAATGTTGAGTACGAAAAGGCTCTGGCACATCACCAGTTCTGGTCTTAGCATTGAAGTCTTCTAGCAGTTGTAGTTAGTGGATGTATGAGTGTATGCTACCGTGGCTATGAGCACGTGAAGGAGTTGATAAAATTGTAATATGAGTCCGAGCTATAACTAGCTCTGCCCTTTGGACTATTGAGTTTGCATCGACGTGGATGGATTATTAAGTGGAGAATTAAATGCAGTAGGTGCTCGTCTTCCAACGTTGATGATTGACAAAAGCTCCGTCGTTGATCTCAATAGATCTTAACCGTTGGATGGTAACCCTATCTCTTCATCGTAAATGATGTTTGAAGTTTCTTTCGGACTTCATTTCACCTGTTAGTTTTCGAGGCAACGAGGCCGACAGGCCACTACTATGTAGGGTTTGGGGAGAGTGTAAAATGGAGGGTTCACTCCAAGGATTCGAACTTAAAACCGGTGGAAAGAACCTGCAAATTCTCAGGTTTAAGTAATTTGCAATATCGAGCCACCAGGCAAATCGATGATGTTTTAAGAAGAGGTTTTCAGAGTGTATTTCTTGTTTGGAGATGAAGTTTTTCTCCCACTTTGATGCATGTACAAAATGGTGCCAACGCCAAAAGTATCCGGCGTCTTTCTCCTAGATTTTGCAGAATACTGGTAAGGTTTCAACCCGCAGTCATGGCTTAGTTTTCTTACGTTTTAAATTAGCTCGTAGATTTAAATCTCATTTTAACCTTCGTCTCGTTGTTGTGACAGGTTAAGAATTCATCGAAATTTTGCAGGGTCTTGAGGCTTTAAGGAAAATATGTTGCTCAGCCACTGGGTAAGCCTCGGAGGTTCACTTTCTCGTAGTTACCCTGGGTTCGGTGTGGCCATTGTTCTTATGTTTGACCACTGTCTGTTGCTTAGGTTTTTGGCAAGAGTTTTCCTAGTGTCTGTAACTTTTGGAAACAAAGTCCAATATCTAAGGTCTCGGCTTGTTGAAAAACTCTATTCGGCAACGTTTTAGCTGTAGAGTTTGGTTGAAATGTAAATTTGTTTTGGAAATGTAAAAAGCGTTGACCCTCGTCGTAATGAATGGAAAATACAGTATTTAACTCAAGAAGTTTTCTAAGTAATGTTTAAATTTGCTTCATCGATGTGTGTGAAACGTGAAGTGTTCTACTAGAATTTTAAGGCCATTTGGACGACTCGTTGCTGTAATGAATGCAGTTGATAAGTGGTTTTGAAAGATGTTGTTTTTTTTTAAATTTAAGTTTAAAAGATGGTGTTGTAATTCTGGATCTGTTAAGTGTTTTAAAAAGGCTAAAAGCCACAGGTTTCAATCTTGTTTTCAACAAACGAAACCCTACCTGTGAAAGTCGTTGGGTTTTTGATACTATTTTAAGTTTTTAGTTAGGGTTTAAAACTACTTGTTAGATAACGATACTAAGATCGTGTCTTCTGTTAAGTGATGTTATGAGTCTTGTTAGTAATCTCATAAATAAAAGAAGAAAAGTAAGGTTAAATAAAATGTAGATTAAAATTAGATAACAGGTCTGTTATAAAAATAATTATCTAAAGTTTGCCATGAATGGCTTGATGAGAAGTTTAAGAACTGTGTAATCAGAATCTAAGCTTTGTGATAACTTAGGGTTTTGATGCTACTATGCTAGTATTTGTATTTAATATTTGAAATCAAATATGATAGTTTGTGAATAAATAATATGTGTGTACTCATAACAATGTACAAAACATAGTTTTTGCAGCTGCCATATTTCTTAGAAAATAGATACTTGAAAATATAGAATTTATGATATTGAAATGCATGTGATTACTATCTGAAATAGATAGAGTTGAAAAGAAAAGTATAGAACTGTGCAGAAACAAAATGTGTTTTTATTTAAGAATGAGATGAATGCTATGCATCTGTTTATACTATACTGTAATATATCCTACGTTTAAACATATGACAGAATTTAACAAGAACACTACTGTATTCATCTTTTCAATCAATGGCATTCTGCCTATCACTCATCTTTCTTAATTTACTTCTCTATACTGGAGTACGATGCAAAAAACAGCATGGGGAAAAATATAGAGATGGTTATCGATTCAATCATTTCATAAATCTTTTTCATTCAGAATCATACTTAGATCAGAAAATAAAATAGTTTCTTCTATATGACTGAAATTAATAATTCTATTATGCAGAAACATTTAACTGTAAACAAAAGTAAGAACAGTAAACCTGGTTGACTGTAGAAGAAACAAACAGCCCAAGGAACCTGTTCCACCCAACCTATTCCTGAAGACAGCCAAGGTGCAGCCAAGTTACTTACCTTAGGACCCCCGATCCTGTTCACTGAACCACCAGGAGGAAGATTCTGTAGAAGCCTTAGTACATCAACTTGCAATAGAATATAGATTATCCAGTCATAAAGAATCAGCAGTCAAAGAGACCTACACTAGCACCTTTGGTTTTCCTTCTCAGTATACTAAGAAGACTCACAGTTGCACTCTCACATAGCCTCCCTATTTGAATCTCTCAGTGATCACCTGATGCACTTGAGGAATATTTCTGTAGAAAATATTGTAGGAGCTGCCTACACAATTCGAATTTCCTTATCTAGGCTGCCTAGGCATTTTAGTGGTTAATTGGTCATTAATGAGCTTCCTTCTCTCTTCCACCCACCTGGGGGATAATGCCACAAATTTAGGGGTAGTTGTCCCATAACCAACAGCTAGTGGTGGAGTGCAATTGCTGCCATCTGTCCCATACCTTCTAACAGCTTCCATTCCTCCTAGTGGGTCAGTGAACAATCATTTAACAGTCCCCTTGGGTGTTTGTCTCCTATTTTAATTTATTAAATAATAATAATCAGTAATTACAATCATCCTTGACCAAACTTGGTCATAATTACAAAACTTTGTAATTAAAACTTAACATGCAGTATTTTGCAAATAAAATAATATTCTCAAAATTTGGATGGGTGACATACACCCCCCCTTAAGTCTCAACATCGTCCTCGATGTTGTTTATTCACTCTCTGAGTGTTCCTGAAACAGAGTTGGGTATGTTGCCCACATACTACTCTCCAACTCCTAGGTTGCCTCTTCTGGGCTAAGGTGCTTCCATTGCACCTTTACTTGCCCAATGGTGCGATTTCGGAGTAGAGTTTCCCTCCTTTCGAGGATACAGTCCGGTTCCACCTTAAAATCGTCGTCTTGTCCCACCTTGAATATATACCATAGAGACTTGATGATTTTCTTGCCTATTGTCTAGAGCTGCATTAATTATGGGCATCCCCCTTGCCAAGTCTCCCACAGTAGGTTTTGTTTGTATGGAATGAATATGGTTAGTTGTCCGCTTCCTCTTGGGGCATTCTGAAGCATAATGAGGGCCTTGACACTCAAAACATTTGATAGGTGCCTTTTGGTCATTAGTCCTGGTAGCATTGCGAGTATTTCTAAGAGCTATAAAATTCTGCTGCTGATTATTTCTGGGATTATTTCCTTGAAAATTTCGATTCTGAAAATTTTTCTTTTGGGAACCAGAATTTCCACTAAACCTGAAATTTTTCTTTTTCAGCTCAAAGTTGTTGGGTTTATGACTTTTCCAGTTTGATATCCCTTCTCTTTTCCGATTAGTGTCATAACAAAAAGTTGCTTTCCTCATGGCCTCTTCTAAGCAGGGTAATTTTTAAGGGCGAAATTTCGCCAATTGGCTATTTTTGGGGTTTTTTTTCAAAAAATAAATTAGCTATTTGGTCATTTTTAGTCTCTAATATCGCCTATATTTACATAAAAGATGTTTTTTTATCATAATATTCGCCAAAAATTACACATTTCAGTAGTAAATTTATGTTTCATATTTAATATTCGCCTACCTATCTATATACATGTTTTTTTCAATAAAAAATAATCGCCTACGATACTATACTTAAGTATAATATTAGAATCCTTAAAAAATACCCTGCTTCTAAGGTCTTTGGATTGTCATACTATATTCTGTCCTTGCTGTTGAAAGGTAGACAACTTAGATATATTTGAATCTTCGGTTTCTCTTCTAGTAGATATGACACATACCTTAGCAAATTTAGAAATTTACTGTTCATCTCTTTCATGTTCATAGTTCCCAGCTTTAAATCATAAAATTCCTTGGATTTTTCTTCATAGTATTGTTCAGATAAGAATTTCTTCTTGAAGAACCTTTTAAAAGTGCTCCATTTCACTTCCTTGTCCTTGATGCCTTTTACTCTTTTGATGTCCTGCCACCAAATGTTTGCCTTCCCAGTCAAGTTGTATATTGCCATCTTTGCCTTCAATGATTCTGAATAATCATAAATTTGGAAGTACTTCTTCATGTCGAACAACCATGCTTCTGCTATCTCTCCTTTCTCAGTTTCACCATTGAAGGTTGGGGGTTTGATTTTCTTAAACTCCCCATAAATCTATTCATACTATTTGTGACTTTTTCTCTTGGGTTTGTAATCTCCTTCGCTGCTATCACTTGAATAATTACATTTCTTCTTGCGTTTTTCATTGGCAACTTCTGATGATGTTGAAATGATGTTTGCATCATCAGTTTTTATTTTCTTACCCTTGTCTTGATGAGGTAATTCTTCAACTTTGGAGGTGTTTTCAATTCCTCTATATTGTTCATTAGGTGGGCATTGTTCAAACAGTACTTGGTTAAGCTCTTCTTGTGCTTTTAGAATTCTCTCATTGTCCTGTTTTATAGATCTGATTTTTGCTTTTAACTCCTGAAATGCATGTAACAATTCTGATGAATTTTCATTCAATTCGCCATGGAATTCTTCTTCAAAATGCTATCCCGTACTATGACTATTTGGTCAAAATCTGTCCTCCATATGTTTAGCCGATCCTTCCATTTCTGTAGCTTAGAAAACAGTTTTCTGATATAACAAAAATAATTTAAATTGAATTAGTAAAGAGTTCTGCTGTATTAAAATTTGTTGTTGCATGTTCTTTGGACGTGTTTAGGCCGAGAGTTCGAACATGAACTCTGATACCACATGTAAGATCCCGATAAATTCATAAAAAATTAAAACTTTTAAAATAGTATTAAATGTTAAAATTTACGAATGCGGAAATAATAAATGCTTAACAAGACAGCATCGGATAATAAGGTCATTAGTGTTGAAAACAATTGATTACTGAGTCTCATAACTAAAAGCAATTTAATGACAACGACATGACACACTTCTTTTAACAAGCTTACGACATTATTTATGCTTGTGTCAACCGTAATTTGAAATATTATATGATCAGAATTTCTTGACAACGTACTGACAGTTTGTTTCTTGATGATGATGAAGGGGGTCCTACAGGGTACCCTGAGGCTTACTTAGCTATGTTAGCTAAAGCATTTGTACCTACCCCTCTTGCGTAGATTCGCAGGTAAGGGTAACATGACAATTCAAGTATTAAAAGTAACTATGTTTTTCAATTAGTCACCAAAGTTTGATGAAGATTCTAAGTGCTTCCTTGCTTCAGGTATGAGTCTTTGTCTATCCTAGATGTATTGTTTTGAGCATAAATACATGTTGCAGAAGTTGCGATAAATGAATTCTAAAACTATACTCAATGATACATTTGTCAGAAAAGAAAATACTTATGCTTATGAGAATTCCAAGAAATGTACTAGGTTACAATATCTAAACGCTAAAATAGCATTATTGATATCTTTTCCTTTTATAAGAAATATTATTTTTACAAGTATTGATTTATATTGTCTTGACTCTGGGTAGAGCTTTAGACTATTGAAAAATGTGAAAACATTTAGAGTACTGAAATAAAAAATAAAAATAAAAACATGAATGAATTGAATGCTATTATAATTGCAAATATAATATTTGTGCTTTTCTAAATGCATGAACAAACATAATATTGGTGTAATATTCAATAGTGTCCTACCTTTATATTATAATGATGGTTCCACTATAGAATTGCAACAAACTAGAGAGATTTGACCCTTTTAAATTTATTAAATCCATGTTGTTATGAGCTATGCTATATGAACAATTAATACGATGTAAAACAATATGGATTTCCAACTAAGGGTTACTATATGTATCAACTTATGAATATATATGAATTCATTGGAGAAACTATACGAATATATTTATGTTGCATAATATGAAAATAATGGAATGCAACACAACTTATCCAAAGTCGACTATACACAAACAAATGTCATAAATCATACATTTGATTTATCAATACAATGGAATGATATGAGATACATTTAATGTTGAAAACCTTGACATGGAAAGTGTTACGACGGTAATGAATGTTGAGTACGAAAAGGCTCTGGCATATCACCAGTTCTGGTCTTAGCATTGAAGTCTTATGGCAGTTGTAGTTAGTGGATGTATGAGTGTATGCTACGGTGGATATGAGCACGTGAAGGAGTTGATAAAATTGTAATACGAGTCCGAGTTGTAACTAGCTCTGCCCTTTGGGCTGTTGAGTTGGCATCGACATGGATGAAGTATTAAGTGGAGAATTAAATGCAGTAGGTGCTCGTCTTCCAACATTGATGATTGACAAAAGCTCCGTCGTTGATCTCAATAGATCTTAACTGTTGGATGGTAACCCTAGCTCTTCGTCGTAAATAATGTTTGAAGTTTCTTTCAAACTTCATTTCACCTGTTAGTTTTCGAGGCAACGAGGCCAACAGGCCACTACTATGTAGGGTTTGGGGAGAGTGTAAAACGGAGGCTTCACTCCAAGGATTAGAACTTAAAACCGGTGGAAAGAACCTGCAAATTCTCAAGTTTAAGTAATTTGCAATATCGAGCCACCAGGCAAATCGATGAGGTTTTAAGAAGAGGTTTTCAGAGTGTATTTCTTGTCTGGAGATGAACTTTTTCTCCTACTTTGATGCATGTACAAAATGGTGCCAACACCAAAAGTATCTGGCGTCTTTCTCTTGGAGTTTGCAAAATAGTGGTAAGGTTTCAACCCGCAATCATGGCTTAGTTTTCTTACATTTTAAATTAGCTCGTAGATTTAAATCTAGTTTTAACCTTCGTCTCATTGTTGTGACAGGTGAAGAATTCGTCGAAATTTTGCATGGTCTTGAGGCTTTAAGGAAAATATGTTGCTCGGCCACCAGTTAAGCCTCGGTGGTTCACTTCCTCATAGTTACCCTCGGCTCAGTGTGGCTGTTGTTCTTATTTTTTACCACCGTCTGCTGCTTAGGTTTTTGGCAAGAGTTTGCCTAGTGTCTATAACTTTTGGAAACAAAGTCCAATATCTAAGGTCTCGGCTTGTTGAAAAACTCTATTCGGCAACGTTTTAGCTATAGAGTTTGTTTGAAATGTAACTTTGTTTTGGAAATGTAAAAAGAGTTGACCCTTGTCGTAATGAATGGAAAATATAGTATTTAACTCAAGAAGTTTTCTGAGTAATGTTTAAATTTGTGTCGTCGATGTGTGTGAAACGTAAAGTGTTCTGCTGGAAGTTTAAGGCCATTTGGCCGACTCGTTCCTGTAATGAATGCAGTTGATAAGTGGTTTTGAAAGATGTTTTTTTTTTAATTTAATTTAAAAGATGGTGTTGTAAGTATGGATCTGTTAAGTGTTTTAAAAAGGCTTAAAGCCACAGGTTTCGATCTTGTTTTCAACAAACGAAACCCTATCTGTGAAAGTCGTTGGGGTTTCAATACTATTTTAAGTTTCTAGTTAGGGTTTAAAACTACTTGTTAGATAACGATACTAGATTGTGTCTTCTGTTAAGTGATGTTATGAGTCTTGTTAGTATTCTCAGAAATAAAAGAAGAAAAGTAAGGTTAAATAAAATGTAGTTTAGAGTTAGATAGGAGGTCTGTTATAAAAATAATTATCTAAATTTTGCCATGAATGACTTGATGAGAAGTTTAAGAACTGTGTAATCAGAATCTAAGCTTTGTGATAACTTAGGGTTTTGATGCTACTATGCTAGTATTTGTATTTAATATTTGAAATCAAATATGATAGTTTGTGAAGAAATAATATGTGTGTACTCATAACAATTTTGTACAAGACATAGTTTTTGCAGCTGCTATATTTCTTAGAAAATAAATACTTGAAAATATAGAATTTATGTTATTGAAATGCATGTGATTACTATCTGAAATAGATAGAGTTGAAAACAAAAGTATAGAACTATGCATAAACAAAATGTGTTTTTATCTAAGAATGAGATGAATGCTATGCATCTGTTTATACTATACTGTAATATATCCTACGTTTAAACATATGACAGAATTTAACAAGAACACTACTGTATTCATCTTTTCAATCAATGGCATTCTGGCTTTCACTCATCTTTCTTAATTTACTTCTCTATACTGGAGTATGATGCAAAAAACAACATGGAGAAAAATATAGAGATGGTTATCGATTCAATCATTTCATAAATCTTTTTCATTCAGAATCATACTTAGATCAGAAAATAAAATAGTTTCTTCTATATGACTGAAATTAATAATTCTATTATGCAGAAACATTTAACTGTAAACAAAAGTAAGAATAGTAAAACCTGGTTGATTGTAGGAGAAACAAACAGCCCAAGGAACCTGTTCCACCCAACCTATTCCTAAAGACAGCCAAGTTACTTACCTTAGGACCCCCGAGCTTGTTCACTGAACCACCAGGAGGAAGATTCTGTAGAAGCCTTAGTACATCAACTTGCAGTATAATATAGATTATCCAGTCATAATGACTCAGCAATCAAAGAGACCTGCACCAGCAGCTCTGGTTTTCCTTCTCAGTATACCAAGCAGACTCACAGTTGCACTCTCACATAGCTTCCCTATTCGAATCTCTCAGTGATCACTTGATGCACTTGAGGAATATTTATGAAGAAAATATTGTAGGAGCTGCCTGCTCAATTCAAATTGCCTTATCTAGGCTGCCTAAGCCTTTTAGTGGTTAACTGGTCATTAATGAGCTGCCTGCTCTCTTCCACCCACCTAGGGGATAATGCCACAAATTTAGAGGTAGTTGTCCCATAACCAACAGCTAGTGGTGGAGTACAAATGCTGCCATATATCCCATACCTTCTAACAGCTTCCATTCATCCTAATGGGCCAGTGAACACTCATTTAACAGTTCCCTTAGGTGTTTGTCTCCTATTTTAATTTATTAAATAATAATAATCAATAATTACAATCATCCTTGACCAAACTTGGTCATAATTACAAAACTTTGTAATTAAAACTTAACATAAAGTATTTTGCAAATAAAATAATATTCTCAAAATTTGGGTAGGTGACACTACACATAGTCCATCTGTTGATGTATATGTAACTTCGGAATGTATTTCACATATATGTATATTGTATTCCTATAGAGATGGTATTATTCCTCTATAAGGAAGTGTCGTCATTTATATTGTAAGTGTCGTAACTTATACTTGATGGGTTATTAGACCACCTTATTTGGGGTCGGCCCTATATAAGTCATGTGGGTCAAAGGGTTATTAGACCACCCTATTGGGGGTCGGCCATGTGGGTCAAAGGGTTATTAGACCACCCTATTGGGGGTCGGCCCACTCAGCATTATGTTATGTGGTTAAGTTCGAGCCTACATGAGTTAGGTAAAAAGGCAAGTCAAGTCAAGTATAAATAGAGTGCGGGAGGCACTCTATTTGCTCACTCACTTCTCACACATGCACTCAAGGAGGAGAGGCGCACTTATGGAGGAGGAGGATTGCTGCTAGGTTATGGCTATCTCTCTTGGTTGGTTGTATCATTGCTCTATCTATCTCTGAGGAAGTTATTGGGGTTTTTCACCTTTATGGTTTTCCCCAAGTAAATCTTTGTGTCTCTTGTGTGCTTGCATTATTGTCTCCATGATTGATATGCTGTAGATATGCTGTACATGTTGTTCTCTCAGTTAAGATCCTAGATCATATTGAAGTAAATTCTGAAAATTTAACATGGTATCAGAGCTAGCCTGAAAGAAGGCATGATATGGCATGTATGACACTTGTTGCACTTACGATGCTAGGGCTTGATATAGTAAAAACCAGTCGTCGTAGAACTTTCGCTATAAATCCGTTTTGGCAAAGGTTTCGGATCTGAAATTGTTACAGGTCGAAGCTAAAATATCCAGGTACCTTGTGTCCAAAGGACAACCTCTAATTCGTTGTACTTTGTGATTTATGATCTGTACAATATAGGGTTTCTGCCTCTTCCAGATCTGAGTCAAAATCAGGTGACCTTGGGAAAAAGGTCATATCCTGGGCTAGGAAGCTCCAAATGAAATTTAGTAAAAAGTGACAGGTAGTACACAGTCTGTACTATCTCAGAAAAAAATTTCAGAGGCCGAAGTTGAACCAGTGACACGTGGCACTCCGTACAAGTGCGCTCTCCTGTATTATCCCATAAACAGGTCATGTTGCGACATTTGGCATAACTCTCTCTCAGAGAGTCCAATTGAGGTCAGACCTGTCAGGATGGAAAGATAACAGGTCAGGCTATCTTAGAAAAAATTTTCAGACCCTGTGGATCAAAAATTTCGGAGTTACACCAGAAACAATCAGGTACATATTTCTGTCAAAACAGAATTATTTTTTGGTACCTTCATTCATGGCTTCCGGAATTTAGGGCTTTGGAGAAAGTTGGAATTTTTGTAATCGGAGACCACGGCTGGATGCTACTCATCAAAATAGAAATTTAGAGACCAATATCAGAATTTTTGGTTGGGCAGAAGGCCGGGCTTGATTAGACCCTAGTTCGGTACTTTGATCAGAAAAGTGGAAAATTAGGGCTTATGTAAAAATGGGAATTTTTGAAATCTGTGACCACGGCTGGAAGCTCCTCAGAAAAATAGAAGCTTAGAGCTTTGGATCAAACATTTTGATTGGGTAGAAGAGTGGGCTTCATCAAACCCCAGTTCAGGGTCACGTCCAGTGAATCTGGAAGTTTCAAAGGAAAAATTGAAGAGTGAAACTTTGCAGTTTTCAAATTCTGAATATACCGGTTTGATCAGCTTATCAAGGCGCATATTTCTATCCTTTCGGAAGTTTGAAATTCAAAGTTTGAATTTTTGGGGTTTCTCTGACAAACCCATATCCAGCTCAAGGTCCAGTTCTCGCAAATCAAGTGGATTGGGTTAATCCTAGAAGAAGATGGATTGATCATCTGCATGAGTGAAGAAGTTCCTGTTTCAGAGGGAGATGAGGCTAAGGCCTTATATAAGAAGATTACAAGTGATCTCGACAGGTATGACTCATCGAGGTATGTTTCGATATTTGTCCATGATTAAGTTTATGGTATGTTTGTCTTCATGTTATTACGGTTAGTACAATTTTGATTTTAGATTTGTCGTATCACCTTAAATTATGAATGCATGATAGAAGATATTCATTGGTTAGGGTGTTGACACTTATGATTGTACTAATGCATTATGGTGTCGTATGAGGTTTATGTTGTCTACTAACATGAAAGGTACACCAAGAAAGACAAATCATGTTCTGGTCCAAGAACATATGATCATGATAACATGAGGACAAAGATTCATCCATTGTCATGGATCTCATAGAAGATCCATTTACGAGGTATGTATAACTTGGTTTTGTAATAGTTAACCTATGAGATATACAGGTTACTAGCACAAGTCATTGAAGAAGAACAAGAAGACATCATGTGAGTATGTTAGACATAAATAGCTAGCATGCTAATCCAGGTATGTTTTTCCTATATCAAGTTAGAATCCTACCTTGTGTTAGGATCTTATACTGTTGTTGATAATGATTATTCATGAAGTCATAGGTTGTATGCATATTATGAAATAATTAACCAGAAGAATCAGGTTTGAATAATCACAGGTTTTATGCATTTTTATATCTCTTATCTTGATTGATGATTCAACTAACCTGAAGAGTCATAGGTTTGAGTAATTACAGGTTTAGACATGTTATGTTTCTTATGATTTGACTAACCATAAGAATCCTACATAAACCTTGAATGCTAATGCTTATTATTTCTGTTTGAAATGATCATGACTATACATGCTTGAGATTATTGTGTTTTAATAGTATACTAATGAATGTATGATTTTATATGAGATCACAAGGATAACACATTCATGATACTAATAAGCATGCATAGGGACCAAGGATGAGTATGAGATTCAAGAACAGGTAATCCAGGAAGCAAAGATCAAGAGGGAGTACACTCCAGTGGTTTATGCAAGGATGCAGATATTCAGAGGGAGTTGACCATCTCTCTACATCCCACAACAGAAAGGTGTAGAAGAAGCTACTTCAGATTAGGACTCCAGCAGCTCCTGCAAGGAAGCGAAGACTCAGAGGGAGTCCACCCAATGAACAAACAAAGATAAGTATTTGAATTGTCATTTCTTAAATAATACTGTTCAATAATGTATATACTGATGTTCCTAGAATTAGGTTGTGTATTATGCATATTAGAATAATTGCATTGATGAACAGTATACTCCTAATATACATGGGTAAGTGGCCTATGGCACTGTACAACATTCCATTGCTACTTATCTAGAATGAAACCTCTTTGCTGACATGTTGGGAGTTGTGCACACTCTTAACAATGTTCTGGTAGAGATTGGAAGGCATCTAGAAAGTTACGGAATATGGTTAAATGTTGTATTGAAGCATTGGCTAAGATAATTGCATGACTATATGGCATATTTCTTTATGTGTAAGAATTTGTTCTGAAAACTATGAGATGTTTTCTAATCATGCAATTTAACTTGTTGTGTAGGAAAGATCGTATGCCATCTCCTACAAAAGAAGAACTACAACATTTTGTTCCAGCAACAAAGATATCTATTGAAGATATTGAAGATATTGAAGTTCCCAGGATCTGGGATGAAGAAATGAAATGCCATGATCCGTCGATCATGAAGAATGATGTTTGGGATGTAGTCCCAAGATGTGAAGGGAAGTGTGTTATGACTTCCAAATGGAACTATCAGATCAAGCATGTTGCAGATGGCAGCATTGAGAAATATAAAAGTGATGAAATAGAAGATGCACCAGATGGATCTCAAGACAGCATGGTGTAGTCATATATGTGTGCAGAACTTGGTATGGTAGGATAGACAGCTTTCTATCCAGTTTGGGCGTTACCAAGAGTAAAGCAGATTCCAACCTTTTCTACAAGGTTGAAGAAGGCAATCCAGTGATACTACTTTTGTATGCAGATAACCTGTTTGTTACAAGTAAAGATAGATTGATTGTCGACACGCAGCGGAAGCTTTCTTCCAAGTTCGAGATGAAGAACTTGGGGATGATGCACTATTTGTTTTTGGCATGGAGGTGTGGCAGAGTGCATATGGAATCTTCCTTGGACAAGGGAAGTATGTAGTAGAGATCCTGAAGAGGTTCGGGATGATGGACTGCAAGGATATGGCCACACCTATGGCATCGAATCTGAAGCTTCTATGTGATGCTTCATCTGAGCCAGTTGATATCTCTTTGTATCGTCAGATGATTGGATCCTTGATGTACCTGACGAACACGAGACCAGACATTTGCTTTGCTGTGAACACATTGATCCAGTTCCTGACGGATCCGAGGAGTGTTCACCTGGTTGCTGTAAAGCATATTCTGAGGTACCTGAAGGGTACAATGGATTATGGGCTCAGGTATGAGGCGAATCAAAAGTTTAACTTGCAGGGTTATGTTGATTCAGATTGGGCTGGCAGTGCTGCAGATAGGAAGAGCACATCTGGGTGCTACTTCAGTATGGGATCAGGTGTGATCTCTTAGTTTAGCAGGAAGCAGTCCTGCGTAGCACTGAGTACAGCTGAGGCAGAGTATGTTGCAGCTAGTTGCGAGGCAGTATGGCTACGGAAGCTACTGTCTGAGTTATTTGATCTCCCGTTGGAGGCTACTGGTATCTTCTGTGATAACCAGAGTTGTGTGAAGCTGTCCGAGAACCCAGTGTTTCATGACAGGTCGAAACACATAGAGATCAAATATCACTATATCAGGGATATGGTGCAGAGAGGAACTGTGAATCTCCTGTATGTTGCGACAGACAAGCAGATTGCAGATGTGCTGATGAAGCCACTAGCCAGAGTGAAGTTCGAGTACTTCAGAGAGAGGCTTGGCGTTCTTCAGATCGAGGAAACTTCGAGGAAGAAGTGATGGACACATTTGCTGAAGCCATTCCAAGCATGTTGGAAGGGGGATCCTTCACATGGCTGTGGATGTAAGCGCTGGATGATGAGCATCAGGATGATGTTCTGGTTTCTGGTTGGATATGATCAGTTGGATCATTATATGTATGTATGTATGCATCATGTTGGATGCTGGATAAGATCAGTTGGATCATTTATATGTATGTACGCATCATGTTGGATGCTGGATATGATCAGTTGGATCATTTATATGTATGTACGCATCATGTTGGATGCTGGATATGATCGGATGGATCATGTGTATGTATTTTGTATGAACGCATCATGTTGGATGCTGATGGATACATTGTGTGGATCATGTATCTTTGTATGATCAGGCAGATCATGTATGTTGATGGATACATTGTGTGGATCATGTATCTTTGGATGATCAGGATGATCATGTGTACATCAGGATGATGTTTGATGAGTATCAGATGATACTTTGTGGCCGTGGATCAGGTTGTGCAGGAAAGCATGTAATTTGTGCCCTGGGAGATTTGTAGATGGTTTTTCGAGGTTTTGCCTATGGCATGTAATTCGGTGCCGTGGGACATCTGGAAAATGCTCTTGCGAGGTTTTGCTTGGAAGGACATGTAATTTGTGCCCTGGGAGATCTGCAGATAGTCTTTCGAGGTTTTGCCTATGGCATGTAATTCGGTGCCCTGGGATATCTGGCAGATGCTCTTGCGAGGTTTTGTCCTATGGCATGTAATTTGCTCCTGGGAGATCTGGACAGGATGAAAAAGGCCTCAGATGCTTCAGCCAGGTTTTGCCATGACCACATGTAATTTGCTCCTGGGAGATCTGGACAGGATGAAAAAGGCCTCAGATGCTTCAGCCAGGTTTTGTGGTGGACCACATGTAATGTGCTCTTGGGAGATCCGACAGGTAGAGCTGTGTGCTCGTAACAGCCTGGGATGCTTCAGCCAGGTTTTGTGGTGAGATCACATGTAATGTGCTCCTGGGAGATCCGACAGGTAGAGCTGCATGCTCGTAACAGCCTGGGATGCTTCAGCCAGGTTTTGTGATGGGTCACATGTAATGTGCTCCTGGGAGATCCTACAGGTAGAGCTGTGTGCTCGTAATAGCCTGGGATGATGCAGCCAGGTTTTGTGACGCACGTAATAAGTCCTGAGGATTCCACAGTATGGCCAGTGATGACGAAGACCTGCAGGTGGTGGGCTTACATCCAGTATGAAAAAGGACTGGCTCTGTAGAACTTCCTATGACGAGTAGATTCAGAGATTGATTGAGATAGCAGCAGCAGTGACGATGATGATGACTCGATGACGATTATCCAGTGACGATGATCCAGAGAAGATGACTTGTGCTAGAAGAACTGTGCTGAGAAATACCTTCCTAGTTAAGAGGGAGTGTTGATGTATATGTAACTTCGGAATGTATTTCACATATATGTATATTGTATTCCTATAGAGATGGTATTATTCCTCTATAAGGAAGTGTCGTCATTTATATTGTAAGTGTCGTAACTTATACTTGATGGGTTATTAGACCACCTTATTTGGGGTCGGCCCTGTATAAGTCATGTGGGTCAAAGGGTTATTAGACCACCCTATTGGGGGTCGTCCATGTGGGTCAAAGGGTTATTAGACCACCCTATTGGGGGTCGGCCCACTCAGCATTATGTTATGTGGTTAAGTTCGAGCCTACATGAGTTAGGTAAAAAGGCAAGTCAAGTCAAGTATAAATAGAGTGCGGGAGGCACTCTATTTGCTCACTCACTTCTCACACATGCACTCAAGGAGGAGAGGCGCACTTATGGAGGAGGAGGATTGCTGCTAGGTTATGGCTATCTCTCTTGGTTGGTTGTATCATTGCTCTATCTATCTCTGAGGAAGTTATTGGGGTTTTTCACCTTTATGGTTTTCCCCAAGTAAATCTTTGTGTCTCTTGTGTGCTTGCATTATTGTCTCCATGATTGATATGCTGTAGATATGCTGTACATGTTGTTCTCTCAGTTAAGATCCTAGATCATATTGAAGTAAATTCTGAAAATTTAACACCATCCTCAAGCAAGGATTCAGATCCCACATTAGCCTCACTTAGAAATCAAAAAACAAGAAGTCTAAGAGACATCTATGAACAACGTGACGATATAGATGAGCATGTTCATTTTGCTCTATTGTCATTTCAGCCAGCTCATTTTGAAGAAGCAATCAAAGAAAAAGAATGGGTTGAAGCAATGAACGAAGAAATAGAAGCAATTGAAAAGAATGACACATGGGATCTTGTAAATCTTCCAAGAGGGAAAACAAGTATTGGAATGAAATGGGTTTATAAAACCAAGTATAATGAAAAATGCCAAGTTGAGAAACATAAAGCCAGATTGGTTGCAAAAGGATTTGCACAGCAACCTGGTGTTGATTATGGAGAAACCTTTGCACCTGTTGCAAGGTTAGACATAGTCATAACAGTTTTGGCAATAGCAGCCCAAAACAAATGGTCAGTTTATCACTTAGATGTCAAATCAACGTTCTTAAATGGCATCTTTAAATAAGAAGTGTATGTAGACCAGCCACCAGGATTTGAAGTCAAAGGTCAAGAACTAAAAGTCTACAAGTTAAACAAAGCATTATATGGTTTGAAGCAAGCACCAAGGGCGTGGTACAATAGAATTGATTCATATTTGCTTAACAATGGGTTCAAAAGAAGCAACAATGAGCCCACACTTTACACAAAAATAGATCAACAAGTTAAAATCTTAAATGTTTGCCTTTGTGTGGATGATATGATTTATACAAGAAACTTGAAACTTGCAGATTTCAAATCAGCAATGAAAATAGAATTTAAAATAATTGATCTTGGTCTTATGAAATACTTTCTTGGTATCGAAAGTTGAGCAATCCGATGAAGGAATTTTCATTTGTCAAAAGAAATATGCTACATATGTTTTGAAAAGGTTCAGGATGAACAAATGTAAACCAGCAAACACACCAATTACCACATGTACAAAATTGAACAAAGAAAGTAAGGGTTCGACAGTTAATCCTAAATTATACAAACAACTAGTAGGAAGCCTTATGTAACTTACAACAACAAGGCCAGACATAATGTATCCAGTCGGCCTTATTTCTAGGTTTATAGAGTCTCCCAAAGACCCACACTGGAAAGTTGGAAAAATAATTTTAAGGTATGTTGCAGGTACAGTTCAACATGGAATAATGTACAAAGCTTCCAAGAATAATTCTCTTGTTGGTTACACAGATAGTGATTTTGCAGGAAGCATTGATGATCGAAAAAGTACATTAGGTTCGCATTTCATTTAGGTACAGGTCTGATTTCATAGGCATCAAAGAAGCAGCCCATAGTTACCATTTCCTTAGCAGAAGCATAGTATGTAGCAACAACATCAACAACATGCCACGTAGTTTGGTTGAGAAGATTATTGAGCAATCATGCACATGAACAAAAGGAGGCAAATCCTATCTTTTGTGATAACAATTTAGCCATTACATTGTCTAAAAATCATGTGTTTCACCGCAAGAGTAAGCACATTGATACTCGCTTTCATTTCATACGAGAGCTTGCAAGCAATGGTGAATTAAATCTACATTTGTGTGGTTCAAAAGACCAATTGGCGGATATCTTCACCAAGCCATTGGCAAAAGATAGTTTTGAATTTCAAAAACAACACTTGGGAATTGTATGTGCTGATGATTGTAAAGTCGGAATTAAGGAGGAGTGTTAAATGTAATTCCGCCTCTCACCACCTTCATTGTACCCAGTTATTCAGTGCAGTAAGTAGTTGTCTTTTACAAGGTAGCTGATAGGCATTTAATGTAGAGTAGATAGTTTATTGAATGCATGTAATTACTACAGGAGACTTGTCTCTCTTTGACTTAGGTTTTCATCCTATTGTACTTTGTCCTTATGTTTTCGCTAATGTGAGAAGAGCCTAAGCAGCTCCTGTTTTGTGTTTGCCTCTAAATACTCTGTTTTGCTCTGCCCCTGCACTTGAACAAATATTGGTTGTATTAAAATCTTGAGTTGAAGTCTAAGTTGTTTACATTCAGGCTTAATTAGTAAGCATAGGAATCCAGGCCAATAAATAGAGTTTGCACAACAAATAGAGTTTGCACAACATATTATTTGTTGATTGACAACAACACATTGGAGGATTGTCTCTTTACTGGGCACTCACCCAAACCTGCACATACCACAAGGAGTTCTTGGAACCAATTGTAAACCAATGTTCTCATAAACCTTGCATATTGATGATTGGAGGCATGGGGATGATGAATGAAGGCATAGGAATTTCTTGAGAACAATGATCTTTGTATAAGACTAAGAGTAGAGAACCAAATTAATTCCAATCATCTTTTTCGTAGAGTGCATGCTTCAATGAAGGCATGGAAATTGTTGTGGACTGCCAAAATAACATGTGGGAATCTCGACGAAAGGGTGGTTGTGCGACTGCGAGGTGAAAGGGCACTCAGTCATTTGTTTTCGTAGGAATAGGGTTTGAAAATGAGATGGGAGGTTTCTACCTTCTCCCACATTCTCATTATTAATGGTTTCATACAATTCACATTGAAGCCACGGAAATTTTATTTCAAATGGTGCTGCTGAGTGTGGATCACAAAACGTGTCGTAAGGCGGACAAATACTAAAAAGAAGCAAAGAAAAATTGTTTGGAAATCTGCATTATAGTTTGACATTGAGAGTTTTCCTTTTATTTTGAACCTGGTCACTCGTCACCTTTTGAACATACGGATCCTTGTCTTAACCTTCGATCTATATATATATATATATATATTACTTAAATGACACTTAAGAAGATATAATTTTGTCCTCATAAATTTTTATTATGAGAGGATGATGTCATAATTTATGAAAGGTTATATAATTTGAGTTTTCTTAATTAACATAAATAGCAATGTTAATGTGATGATTTGGCCTTTATTTGTTTATTCATAGAACAACTGTTTTGTTGTTATTATTATTAGAAAATGTGGGCACTCCACTTTTAAGGAAGGGTTGAAATGCACGAGCAAAAAAAACAGTCTTTTTGGGTTTTCTTTCATCTTTAATATTAATTCTATTACATATATTAATGTTATAATTTTTTCTTAGTTTTTCAGATTTTCAATGTCCATGTATTATGGAGCTTGGGAAAACCCTTCATTAACTACGGTTTAAATCTTTTGTTTCAAAAAAGACATACCCCAATGCTCCATGCCTTGTGCATTACATGGCCTTCCATTGGTTCCCTTTAATATCTATATTCTTGTTTATTTTTACTTTAATATCTATATTCTTGTTTATTTTTAAAAGTGGAAATATTAAACCTAAAACTTCAAATATCCTTCTTTGATATTTCATTATAACAAAATGGTGAAAAATTAATATATCTATATTCTTGTTTATCTTTAAAAGTGGAAATATTAAACCTAAAACTTCAAATATCCTTCTTTGATATCTCATTATAACAAAATGATGAAAAATTAATGAGTGACAAAACCATTAACGATTTTATTAATTTATGACTTATTAGACAACTTTAATGAACATAGCTAGTTCCAAGTTTGTCTTAGTTTTCAACTTACAATTGATATTCCATTATAACAAAATGATGAAAAATTAATGGCGGACAAAACCATTAACAACTTTATTAATGTGTGACTTATTAAACAACTTTAATGAACATAGCTAGTTCCAAGTTTGTCTTAGTTTTCAACCTACAATTAGAGATGTGGTATATATTGTGTCCTCAACTTTCTACTAACACCAACTACTTCATTTCATTTTTTTTAAAAATACAAAGTACTTAGGTTACGTGTTTCACTTAAACTCTCTTTTATATATATATATATAATTGGAATATTTTTTTAACTATTTTTATGATTTAAAAGAGTTATTAAAATTGTTTATATATTTATATAATTGGAATTTTTCTAACATTTAAAAAAGTTATTAAAATTATATATATTAATAATTAAAATTACATAATAAAAATATTTGAAATAATAAATTTATTTATATATTCAATTTTAACAAAATTTATATAATCAAAATGTAAAATGTAATGATGATAAAAAAATCTCCTTCATATAACATTTAAACCACAAAAGAGTTCTCTTAAATTTGTTCATAAAAAATATTTAAAAATAAATTAATCTACATAACATGTGAACATGCTCAAGATGTGTCTTGAAACAGGTTTGAAATTTGGACTTTGGCATGAAATAAAAGTGCTACATGTTTAGGTTGAGGTAGGGTTTGATACAAATTTTCTTTAGAGCGCACATTTCAAAAATAGCTAATCTCCTAAACCTGCGCATAAATAATGGCGTTGCATACCCACATGATACTTCCACCTTTATTGCAATTTTAAACCATTACTCCTTAAAAACAAAACTTTGACCGATCGATCTACCACTTAAGCCTATAACCCTTAAAGATATATCTTGCTTTTTACCACTTAAGCCTATAACCCTTAAAGATATATCTTGCAAAAGCAGAGTTACAATGAGAATCATAAATTTGAAAATCTCTTTCTCCTAATATATACATTTATTTTGTTTTTATTTTTAAATAATAGTTTTTTTTTGTTATATAACTAATTTATTAGGAGAAATACCAACACCTGCTATTCAGTATTCTAAATAAAAAAATCAAATTATAACCAAAAATACAATCAATAAGACTCAAACAATAACCTTACCATGTTTCCAGTTTATACAAACCAATACCATTATCTAATTCTAGTTTATATAAACCAATACCATTATCTAATTGGGAGCTATCACATAGTGAGTTCTAAGGCTGCTTGACTAGCCCCATGTCATATCAAATCTTCTGGAGTACATAAAATAATTTGACCTTTGAACACGTTTGGAAATGATATCCACGTCACCTGAACCTCATTTTCTCAAATTCTAATCTTTCAATCCCACTCTTGGAATTAGGCTTCCGACTTCCACCGTTATAGATAGAATTGGTCTGTCCACTGATTGTTGGTGTTCTCCAGAATCGCAGCTCTAGTAACTCCCATATATGCGATTTCCATTCCGTGAGCCATGGCTCAACCCCAAAAAAATCTGCTAACTATTCTGCTCTTCATCACATCTTCACTGATCTATTCCTCCTCATCCTCTTCGAATAATAATACTAATAGCAGTAATGGTGGAGGAGTGAAGGGCGCCTATTGGCCATCACACAGAGTTTCTTATTCGCCTCCATCCTCCATTAACACAGATCTCTTCACGCATATCTTCTACGCTTTCGCACACTTAAACCAGACATTCCAGGTGGAAGTACCTTCCACTGACGACCCAGCAGAATTCACCTCAACTCTGCTCAAGAAAAACCCCTCTCTCAAGACACTCATTTCTATCGGCGGCGGGGCATCGAATACCAGTGCCTTTGCTTTAATGGCCAGCGAAGCCAACCACCGCAAGGTGTTCATAAATTCAGCCATCGCCGTGGCCAGGAAATACGGTTTTCACGGGCTCGACCTCGATTGGGAATTTCCCAAAGACGCAGTTGAGATGGAGAACTTAGGCACTCTCTTCGCTGAGTGGAGACAAACCATTGAGTTGGAAGCCACCGCTTCGGGTCGCCCTCGGCTCCTCCTAACCGCAGCCGTGTATTTTGCACAGTACTTTTTCCTATCAGGCAAGAAGAGGGCGTACCCGGCGACCTCCATTGCCCAAAATTTGGACTGGGTGAACGTCATGTGCTACGACTATCACGGCACCTGGAACACCTCCGCCACCGGAGCTCACGCGGCCCTGTATGATCCGTCCTCCAACGTCAGCACTAGTTTCGGGATTGGATCGTGGCTCAACTCCGGGGTTTCCCCCAACAAAGTTGTCATGGGAATGCCGCTCTACGGGCGTTCCTGGATACTGAAAAGCCTCGACGAGACGAGAATCGGAGCCCCTGCTGTGGCTGCCAGTCCGAAGCTAACCCTGAGCAACGAAAAGGGAGTGATGTTCTTCTCCGAGATCAGAGACTTCATAAGTCAGAAAAACGCAACAGAGGCCTTCGACAAGGAAACTGTTTCGGCCTACTCGTACTCCTCAGACATGATCTGGGTTGGTTACGACAACCAAGATTCCGTCTCAACAAAGGTTTCGTTCGCCAAAGATAGGGGTCTGTTAGGTTATTTCTTTTGGGCTATCAGTCAAGATAGCAACTGGATGCTTTCCACCCAAGGTAAAAATCTTGGAACTGAAACGACTCCCTTGTTATAATTGTATTTGGATTGAACTTAACCGTTTTGCTTTTATTTTAATTTGCCCTTATGTTGGTGGTGCAGCTTCCGAGTCATGGGAACAAGAACGATGAGCTCCACATTATTCTTGACATTGTTATTTCTGTGGCGTTGTGAATTTTGGAGGAGCCATCCAATGACTTAGTACAGGTCCAGTAAGCAGCTTCACAAGTTATAGTTAGGGGCGATGTCTTGTTCTGTTTCTGCAAATAAATCAACAATAATTGGGACGAACTGTTACTGCAATGTAATCATCCACTGTCTTACAAATTTGGATTTAAAATGTTGTATGATTTTGCGAGCCTCAGCCTACTTAACTACTTTGATATGAGACGATACTTGGTATATATTAACAGCACATCGGTGCTCTAATTATGAATAAAGTGGCATGCAAAGTAATGCTGCAGGGGTGTAATTCGGTTCACTTCGACCCTGATTCAACTGAGATCGATGCTCAATTTAGCAATACCGCTCTTGTCTTCTTCAATGGTAGATTTACTTAATTGCATTGTGTTGTTTACAGATTGAATGAATTACTTTGAGTTGTAATAAAGCAAGCAACAATTTCCGTTTCTGTTTTTAGTTGATTGTTGATAATTCCTATGCACTCAATTACTATAGCTTGATGTAATCGTTTGTGGAGAATAATAAGAAGAAAGCAGATTTCTCTGTTGATTATTGCAGCAGCAGACTTGTCTATTCTGTAAGCATTTGATCTGTTATTGAATTCCTTATTTCTTAATATATTTTTGTGTACTCTGTTTTGCTGTAAACTCTGTTAAGAACAGCAGAAATTAACCTTCAATCGGCATCAGAGTAGTAGGTTACAGAGTAGCAGGAGTTAGTAGATTTCTCTGTCAGGAAGTGCCACTGTTCCAGCAGTTCGCAATACAATGAAAATAGTCATAGGAGGCATGTTTGTAGTCCCAGCTTTTGTACAAGTTTCAGAAGGTGAATAGTTCAAAGTAGGAGGAGTCATAGCCAGCAACAGTGTAACTTCAACCTTATTCAGGCTCAGAGCACTCATTTTTTAAGGGGGAGAACTATCAGATCACTCAGTTTTAGGAGAACCATGCATTGTGGAGCATTAAGATGAAGATGTTATTCTGTTCTCAGGGTATATGCCTGCTGACCAAAGATTAAGAAATTTCAAAATGTAAAACTTGGAAACAAGACAAAGGTGCCACTTATGGTAAAAGCGTCATCTTAATGAAGACAAAGCAAGCTTAAAATAAGCCTCCATGTTAAAACACAGTTTCGCTTTGGGTTCGACAACAAATTGAAAATGGCTATCCAATTGTCTTTCGGAACCAGAAGTGTCTTACTGAAAAAGGGCTATCCAGATGTCTTTAGGAACAAGAAATGTTTTATTTATGATAAAGTTGGTTGCAATAAAATTATTGGAAAGGTGTCACTAATGGGTAAAAGCATCATCTCAATCATGACAAAGAAAGGTTCAAATAAATCCATTTCTCTTGTTTATTATGCCCCTATGTTAGAACACAATTCGCTTAGAACACAACAACAAATTGAAAACGGCTATCCAAATGTCTTTCAGAACAAGAAGTGTGTTATTTACGACAAATTTGGTAGCAATAAAAGTATGATAGAGGTGTCGATGATGAATCTTGGTTGTAGCATATGAGGTTGGGTATTTAAGTTTTCACGGTTTGCATTTATTTTACAAGAAACATGAGGTGAATGGGTTGCCAATCATGTCTCAGAAGTGTCAAGTATATAAAGGTTGGGTTGTCAATAATGGTGCAAAGTATCAAGTATATAAAGGATGTATTTTTAGAAAACAAGATGGGTATTCTTTTCTTGTAGGAAGATTATGGGGGATCATGGCACCTCTTGCACCTCTTGAGCTTGTGCATGCAAGAAATCAAAAGCCTTCAATTTTTTCAACCAATTTAAGGCTATTGTATAGAAACATGGTGGATGTTTTTGAAGGTGTTGTGTATGTATAGATGGGGGAGTTTACCTCCAATTGATTCCAAGATTTTTTCAAGGAGAATGGAATAAGGAGGCAGTTGACTGCAACCCCTCCACAAAATGGGGTGGATGGATGCAAAAATTGGACAACAGCTTAAATGGCACAAAGTATGATTAAGACCAAAATTCTTCCGAACACTTTTTGGGTTGAAGATGTAGCTCTTTAGTGCTTGTTAAATAGGTGTCCTATGCAGAGAGTGAAGGGAATGGACCCAAAAGATGATTGAAGTGGAAGGAATCCAAGTGTGGATCATATTAAGGTGTTTGGATGTATCGCTTAGTCTCATGTTCCCAAGGACAACTAGTAGAAACTTAATGATAAAAGTGAAAGTGTCTTTGTTGGTTATAGTGGGGAGATACCAAGTTATAAGATGTAGTGATGTAAACTTTGATGAAGAGGAGTGGTAGTGGCAAGAAGATGCAATGTGGGAAAAACTACCAATTGTGGTAGTAAAGTCATCACACATTGACATCTCTCCCTTCCTACAAACTCAAGTAGTCGCTCAAGTTCCAGTGGTTGTCAAATTTTTCCTTCAAGAACTTCTTTGTCAAGTTTAGTACAAGTCCAACATCAAGTCCAACTCTTCAAAGAAATTTATCAAAAGACTAACAATAAATACACGATAAATACAATATTGTTGATTTTTCCATACTTTCTTAGGTTGAAGTAGAACCAAGTTATTATGAAGATGCAGTGAAGCATACAATTTGGCATGAAGCAATGGATGTCAAAATTGATGCACTATAAAGAAATAAAACATGTGAATTGATTAATCTCCTTTGAGGCAAGGATGCCATAGAAGTCAAATGGATCTACAAAACAAAGCATAAGGCATATGAATTAGTTGAAAGGTGCATGGAAAGATCGGTGGCAAAGAACTACTCACAACAACCAAGGATAGATTATAATGAAACTTTTGTTCTTGTTGCAAGATTAGATACAATAAGGATTCAGCGTCAACATTATCAATTTGGTTTAAGTGGAAAGGTTTTTAGTTATATGGGAAAATAATGTTTTTGAATGGTTTCTTGGATGAGGAGGCATTTTTGGAGCGGCCACTAGGGTATGAAATCGCATGGCAAGAACACGAGGCTTACAAGTTGAATAAGGATTTACATGCATTTAAGCAAGCTCCAAGGGATTGTTATGGAATAATAGGTGAGTACCTTCATAAAATGTCTTAAAAACAAGTACAATTGAGCCAACTCTCTTTCTCAAGTTCAACGCGTTGGAACAACAAGTCTTACTAGTTCATCACAACTTTAGATCTTTTGGAGACAAATATTTGAGAGTTGATAGTCGACTTGAAGAATTGACTAAGAAATCGATTGGCGGATCAACTAAGAAGTCGACTAGTTGATTGACTAAGCATCTGGTCGGGCTGTTAGAACAGAACAATCGACTATGGCACAAAACAAGGAAAAAATCATAGAGGTCATTTTGTGCTATGACCCAAGTATGTATACATGTTCTTTCTCACTTCAAGGGAGTTTGTTACATCTTGGTGCTATAAAGGGATGGCCCTATTGGTAAATGTAGTGTGAAACAATGTTGTGTGTGTGTGATGGAAGATATTATTCTGTGTGATAGCATATGCCTTCTTAATGCGTTTTGATGTCTTTATATGTTGGCAATGCTAGCTTGTGCATAAGTGTTGTAACAGTGTCTCGCAACACCACATCTTCTTGGAATCATTATCTATCTGGTCTATCTAATTCCTTGATTCTCTAATATGGTATCAAAGTTATTGGTTTGAGTCACCATCTATTGTTTACAAGTCTTTTGCAAATCGATTAACAAAATAAAACACCCTTTCATAAATGAAGGTTGTTCGTGTATAAAGAAAGAACATCCATGGACATTAAATAAAAGAAACTTATAAAATTTTAAACCAATAATAAATCACAATGTTATAACATCAAGGTTTTCATCAAAATATTGTGAATTGCCGGAATTCATTCACAAGTAAAAATTATCCAATGGTGGCAAGTTATGCTTATTAGTGTATGAAATAGTTATTGAATGAGGCCTTCGAAAGAGTTTTATTGATTGGAAATTGCATATTTTAATTTATGGAAAATATTACAGTAAATATCTTATATTTTGGAAAATTATTAAGGCTAATCTAGCACTCTAAAAATTCATATTTCTATTCTTAAAAATTCTGCATTCTTTGCTACTTATATCTAAGTTTTATTTGAGTTTTCTTGCTATTTATGACTGCAAATTTGTTTGAGACAACACCTAATAAATTCTAGAAAAGTTGTGTTGGTTAAATATTAATTTTTACTCGCTAAATCATCGTGCAAATTTGTTTGAGACAACAACTAATCAATTCTAGAAATGTTGTGTTGGTTAGATATTAATTTTTACTTGCTAAATCATCGTATATTGACTAAGTAGGCCTATTTGAATTCTGGAAATTAAGTGGGTGTATTTGAATTTTGGAAATTTTCATTTGCACAAAGCTCACGAGTTTACTTTTCTTTCATACATCAATGAATATATGGAGTTATTGACCTTTCAATGTCTTATGGTTAATATTTATGATTGTATGTAGCCTTATATCTAATAAAATGTAAAAAGCAATTATTTTAATTAAAAAATAATTAAAAACAATCATGTTGGCTCATAAAATCAAAAATTTTTATGGAAAGTATTTTAAAAAAATCCATGTTGGTTCATAAAATAAAAACTTAAACTCGTATCTATAAATCAAGAGAGATCACATTTCATGAATTTAAATTTAAAAAAAGAAATACACCTCAAGAAATTAGATCCCTCTGGGTGCTTGATAGATACGACTTTAAGATGAATCTATGCTAATATTATTTCAAGCTCTTCAAGAATTTTTAAGTATTTGATTTATTGAATATTGTACATCTTGAATAATTAATTGCTTATTTGGCAAATCAATTAACATAACAACCATCAAATTAAGTTGATCTCATTTCTTTTAGCTCTATCTTTAAACCAAACTAAATGCAACATATAAAGACCCCTCCCTTGGATTTTGAGAGCTGGCCTGGCCTAAAAGTGAGAAATTACAACTATGGTGATAGTGGTGCTTCTTTGCTAAGTTGTTTTTTATAGTACCGGTGGATTGAGAATTTTCCACCCTAAATGCTAAATCAAGTTGTAATAGGACACACAACTAGAGTCGGTGGAGGGATGACATGTTTGGGTCAACTTTAGCATGGAGTGGGTTGCAAGGAACTTCACTTAGAGGATACATATAAAGACAGTAAAAACAAGAGTGGACTTTGAAGCATTGGAAATGGTATATTTGGTTTTTAGTGCGTCTTTAAAAGACATAGTTTTGAAGTTGAAAGCATCCCACTAACCCACCCTAAATACATTAGCCGAGAGGGGCGCATTCTTATAAAGTTGATTGGAACTAAACATGATATCACTGGTCGCATCTATTAGTGGAAAGTAAGTGCTCATTTATTATCTTTTTCTTTCATTGGACTTTGAAATGGGCACAATCCAAATGCCGTGCAAAGCAGATCACATTCGAAGGATATGCTGCACGAGTGGAGTTACTAGTCCGAGATCCAGCCACCCAGAGACTTTGTGCGCCACTTGCAGAGTCAACTGGAGGCAGCTTGACTCACCCCATTTTATGAAATGTAATAGTCAACCTTCCAGAAACCAAACAGCCGGAACACGTTTGCAAATCATATCTACCTCTCCCCAATCTCATGACATTCTAGTCACCAATTTCCATTATAAAAACGAGTATATAGATTTGGTATCTCCATTCATTGTTGTTGTTCTCGAGAATCACAGCTCTTGTAACTGCTATCTGTGATTTCCGTTTATGCGAGCCATGGCTCAACCTCAAAAGTATCTGCTCATTATTCTGCTCTCCCTGTGTACATCTTTAGTTTAT
The DNA here is from genome assembly GCA_027924585.1 of Larix kaempferi. NCBI lineage: Eukaryota > Viridiplantae > Streptophyta > Pinopsida > Pinales > Pinaceae > Larix > Larix kaempferi. The sequence goes on along the minus strand of BSBM01000458.1, from coordinate 20,531,254 downwards.
TCCTCCTCTGTTCAACCTGCATCTGATCGCGGTCATTATTCAAATAATGGCGGAGGAGTGAAGGCCGCGTACTGGCCATCCTACACAGTCTCTTACGCACCTCCATCTTCCATCAACGCAGCCCTCTTCACGCACATCTTCTACGCTTTTGCAGACTTAAACGACCAGACGTTCAAGGTGGAATTGCCTGCCACTGCGAAACCCGCAGAATTCACCCCAACTCTGCTCAAGAAAAACCCCTCTCTCAAGACACTTATTTCTATCGGCGGCGGGGGATCGAATGCCACTGCCTTCGCATTAATGGCCAGCGACGCCTTCCGACGCAAGGTGTTCATAAATTCAGCCATCGCCGTGGCCAGGAAATACGGTTTTCACGGCCTTGACCTCGACTGGGAGTTTCCCAAAGATACTGTGGAGATGCAGAACTTAGGCAAGCTCTTCGCTGAATGGAGGCATGCCATTGACTTAGAAGCCACGGCTTCGCGTCGCCCTCGGCTCCTGCTCACCGCGGCCGTTTATTTTGCGCAGTATTTCTTCGTATGGGGCGAGAAGAGGGCGTACCCGGCGACATCCATTGCACGAAATTTGGACTGGGTGAATGCCATGTGCTTCGACTATCACGGCTCCTGGGACACTTCCGAAACCGGAGCTCATGCGGCACTGTATGATCCCTCCTCCAACATCAGCACCAGCTTCGGAATTGGATCGTGGCTCAACTCTGGGATTCCCCCCAACAAAGTTGTCATGGGAATGCCACTCTACGGGCGTTCCTGGAAACTGAAAAACCTGGAAGAGACGGGGATCGGAGCCCCCGCTATGGCTGCTGGTCCCAAGCTAACCCTGAGTAGCGAAACGGGAGTGATGTTCTTCTCCGAGATCAGAGATTTCATAAGGCAGAACAACGCAACAGAAGTCTTCGACAAGGAAACAGCGTCGGCCTACTCATACTCGTCAGAGCTTATCTGGGTTGGTTATGATAACACAGATTCCGTGGCAGCAAAGGTTTTGTTCGCGAAAAAGAAACGTCTGTTGGGTTATTTCTTCTGGGCTATCAGTCAAGATAGCAACTGGATGCTTTCCACCCAAGGTAAATTTATGACTCCCTTGTTAATATTACATTTCAATGAAAAGTTATCACTTTTTGTTTTTTTATTTTGCCATTGTCGTTGATTATTAAATTGCGGATTTTTGTGGTGCAGCTTCTAAGTCATGGAATGAAGCACGATAAGTGAGATACTATTGCTATGGCCTTGTGAATTTTGAAGACAAGCATCTATGACCGAACACAGGAATTGTTAGATTCTGTACGATAGTTAAGGGCGTTGTCTTGTTTTCTTTCTGCAAATAAAACAATAAATAATTGCAATCTTCTATTTAAAACTTCTATGGAGATCAAATGTATGTTACTGATAAATTATTTGTTAATGGTTTTCTATATATAATTATAAATATGCTATAAAATGCTGATTATTTATATATAATTAATTTTGACAATACACTTATCTCATCATTCTTCAATCTTAAAAAACATAAGTAATAATCCACCACAAATTCTAAAATATAAACAATAAAGATGTAATAAAATATGTCCAACCAATTCCAAACTAAGATATACTAATAATTAATAGTAAAAACAACTCTTATATCACCGAAATAATTATCAAACCACAAAATGTTAGACTTCATGAGATTTGTCTACACGCCAACAAATCATCATCTCCACTGTTCATCACTCGAATAATCTCCACCATCCAACTCAAAATCACACCTAGCATATGGGCTCTCTCTAGTTGGTTCTTTTGTTCATGCAATTCAAAATTTGCATGGGAGAGCTTGTCAAGGGAAAAGAACACCATGCAGTTAAAAACAAATAGCATAAATGGAACTTCGTATTTATGGAACTTCACATAAATGAACTTTGCATTTATGTGAAGATACTTTGCAAATTTCTTTAACTTCATTGAGATTAACTTCCCACAAACCCACTCTTAAACAAGCTTTTCATTAAAATATAAATAACTTTTAGCACCTTAAAATATTTGAGAATTCTTGATTTCTTTTCCACACCACAAATGTAAACAACAATTTAGACAAGTAAATCTCAGAAGATGTGGGGCATGCAATATTCAACAATCTTGAGAATGAATACATAAAACTATAGACTTATATATTACCACAGTAAAACATAGCAACTTGACCAAGAGATGGAATTTACTTCTATCTTTCACCTTTTAGAGAACTTGAACGTTTAATACACTTGGCAACTATGAACTTGGGCCCAAACTAAATACACAATCAGCTCATAATTACATTTTTCCAACAACTTGCTCCTTTATATCTTTATTCTTATGTAAGTTCATCCTTCCACCACCCTCCATTGTCAAATAACAGATCTTTAACAAACTGCCTTAGCATATAGAGTAAGAAAATTCCAGTTTACATTGACAAAATCCGAGACTTTACAAAGACTATTGCAACTACAAAAGAAATCTAAATCCATTCACAGTTGGGAAGCTTTAAACTATAAGTTCACATTTGGGAATCTTTAAACTATAAGCCCTTCAATTATTTATTTTAAATTGCATATTATACACATTTAAGAAACACAATAAACCTATCAAATTCCAAAAATAAACGCATGTCGAACATACATTCCGTCAAATAATTTGCCAAACGCATGTCCACACAATTAAACCAATTTCCTAATAAAGTTCACACAATTACACAATGCGCTCATTAAGCGAAGACACACCCCTAAGTTAAGAGCCATAATGTAAGGACCACCATTTAAGTTTAACCCATGCATACAACATGCAATAGTAATACTCTCACGGGACGACCAATCTTTTAATAAATTCCAAGTATACTTCTTAAGAACATGGCATACACCTTAAATAGACACTTTAAAGGTTAAACCTTTTATGGTATGGGTTATTTTTTTGGTATTTATGGAAATCGGTTTAAAATGGTTTGAATTGTAATTTGTTTAAAATAGTTTGAATTGTAATTTTTTTTAATAAAAAAAAAATTGTAATTTTTTTTAATAAAAAAAAAATTGTAATTTTGTTTTTCAATAAGAAATAAGAAAAAAACATTGTTACTCGATATTCATTAAGTTATGAATCAAAGATAACATACAAAGTTCTGTGTAGCTGATAACAACTGCTTCAGTTTAACTCCAAAAGTGAATCACTGAATCTTTTCCATCCTTCAAAAAGAAGAATAATTATGTTAAAAAAAAAAACAAAGACCATATTACAGAAATAGTCACTAATGACTATATCACAAAAATCACAAAAGACCAAATCTCAACAGTTAGAGAGTTCTAAAGGCCAAAAATGGCCTTGCCCATAGGAGTATACATAAACCACATACAAATAAACAAAAAAGATTAGTAAACTTGCAAAACCCTAGAATCCACCCTGGTTGTCCCAAGGAACTCCTCAAAATACATGTGACCTTCTACTTGACCAAGTGCTTTCTTCAATAACTTATTCGCCATTGAGTTCAGCTCCCTGTAGATGTGATTGAACTTGATAAAATGAAAATCTGATATCAAAATCTGGATTCTGTGTTTCCAATGCAAAAATGTTGTAATCTGAAGATTACTTTCCCATTTTCCCAATCTATCACTTCTTGGGAATCACTAAATACATAGCGGGCAAACACAAAAAGGCACCACAAGGCCAAAAGCTCAACAAGTGAATTTGTTCTAGGACCACAAAATAAATTGATATGATAATAATGAATGCACAATTCTAACATCACATATTCCACCCTCTGCAGCTCTATATCGAATAGGCATACCATAGAGCCACCACAAATGTTAGGAAAGGTAATATGACATGCCGGGAGCACCTTTGAAGAATGCATATAGTTCCTATAATTTCCAATGATCAGGGATGTGGTGTACGCCATACTAGAACTCTTGTTGTCAAAGATAATAGCATTCATGTGCCTCCATCTAAACCAAATAAAAAATAGTGGCAAATTTGACACCAAGCCATACGATACCATCCCAGCTTTGTAACTCTCTTCAAAAACAACATTCTTCCACACCAAAGAGACATTTAAGCCTCGTGATATTTCCAACCAGATCGACTGAAAGAAGGGACAATCAACAAAAATGTGGTCAATTGAGTCTTCTCATAACCGCAAAGTACACATAGAAAAGGCCACATTTTTTACCACAAAGTACTCAATTGAGTCTTCAAAAGCACGGTTTATCTTGAGGAAATAGACCAGTTATTTGAAACCTAGATCCAGAGGCTCCGACTCTAAAGAAAATAAGGAATTTAACCTATTCAAACACTCAGTTGAAACCCCCCCATATGGAGAAAAATTGACTTTCGAGAGCTAATCTCCATTCCGCTAGCTTTACTAAAAATCTTAATAATGTCTCGAAAATCTTGCCACTCAACCAAAGTCCCTAGACCGAACAAAAGAATTGTAAATAAATTGCATAAGTATGATGTCGAAAATTATTTGAAGGCATTTTTTGCAATCAAAACAAAAATACAATTTGAAAAATGAAAAAAATAATTTTCATGAAAAAATTTATTACTGGATTTCTATAAAAATGACTTACAAATCCACAGCTTAAAAACATTTAGCAAACTCCTAAATACATTAAAGGAGAGACACATTCTTATAAAATAGAAATAGATTAGAATTAAACATGATCTTTTGGGTGCATCCATTGGTGGAAATTAAGTGTTAGTGAATGGCACAAAGCAGGAATATTCTGCCATTCCATAGTCAATTCCAGGTTGCTTGACTCACCCTATTTCATAAAATATGATAGTAAACCTTCAAATAGTTGGAGCATGTTTGCAAATCATATATACCTCTCACCAATCTCATCAAATTCTAGTCAGCAATTTCCATTACAAATACTAGTATATAGAATTGGTATCTCCATTCATTGTTGTCACATTCTCAAGAATCCCAGTTCTAGGAACTTCTATCTGTGATTTCCATTTCTACGAGCCATGGCTCAACCCCAAAATTATTTGCTCGTTATTTTCCTCTCATTGCGTGCATCTTTAGTTTATTCCTTCTTAGCTCAATATGCATCTCATGGCAGTGATTATTTGAATAAGAATAATGGAGGAGTGAAATCCTCCTACTGGCCATCCTCCACAGTCTCTTATGCACCTCCATCCTCAATCAATACAAACCTCTTTACGCATATCTTCTATGCTTCCATGGACTTAAATAACCAGACATTAGAGGTGGAAGTGCGTACCACTGACGACCCCACAAAATTCACCCCAATTCTGCTCAAGAAAAACCTCTCTCAAGACACTCATTTCAATCATTGATGGGAGTTTGAATGCCAATGCATTCGCTTTAATGGCTAACAACGCCTCCCACTACAAGGTGTTCATAAATTCAACCATTGTCATGCCCAGTGTCAAAGTTGTGACAACTAATTAACAAAAATGGTTTCTCAACCGTCTAAACATTGGTTGGTTGGAAGTTACTCTAACTGGTGGCAAGTGTCCTATCTATGCAACTTCTTGAACAAATGTATTTATATGTAATTTGAGAGGAGTACGTATGAGAGAAATGTATGGATGAGAAAATGCCTGATTGTAATCTCCATTATTGAAAGGAATAAGACATCAATACTTTAGTATGAGAGAAATGTATGGATGAGAAAATACCTGATTGTAATCTCCATTATTGAAAGGAATAAGACATCAATACTTTTCCTGGTGGATGTTTCCCCAAATTGGGGTTTAACCACTTTAAAATCTTGTGTAATTTATGTGTTCTGTTTGTCCATTTTTCTGTCTATTAGTTTTAATTCAAACTCGGAATACCAACAAGTGGTATCAGAGCTTTAGGCTGGAGGTCCGTGAGGCTAGAACAACTGTGAGGCAGAGGCAAGCAGAGGTTCCTCGTTGTGATAGAATCTGAACTAGGGGTAAGTTAAGATCGTTGCAACCTGTTTGCGTGGATGAAGACACAAAGTGGAGCCCGTGAGTCTAAATCTTCGGACATGAAGCTGAGCCAGAGAGAACGTCATTTCCATGGAATTTTGTAGCAATCTTGTCCGTAGAATAGAGAGCCACCAGTTTCGTGGTTGTAGCCATTCCCGTGGAGAGCCTCCATTTCTCATGTAAGAGAGGAGTGGCTCTGCGTTGAACATAAGACGCGAAGGGAGATAATGTTGCGTGCAGTAGAAGTGGCAACCTATGTGTATTGCTAGATGTTGCAAGAAGAGCAAAGTGAAAGCCTTGGATGTTGCAATGAAACCTTGAAGGTGAAGAGTTGCATCAATTCCAGAGCCGCCACCGTTGTAGCGTGATTTGTGAGCCATTGCATCCAACATCTCCCGTTGCTGCATAGAGAGACGTTGTGTGAAGGTGCATTGTGTATCTTGTCAGACCGTTTCCCTTGCTATAGCCGCTGCAGAAGACGTGCCCATAACTCATCTGGGAAGGACCTATATATTTTTCCAGAAGTGACAAGTTTGTGAGGATCATATTTTTAATTTTTTTTTGGGAGGGGGAGTTTGTGTTAAAAATTGATGGCAAAAATGTATAATACTAAATTCGAAATTGAAAAGTTTAATGGCAAAAATAATTTTGAATTGTGGAAACTTAAGATGCGAGATTTGTTAGTTCAGCAAGGGTTGCAGAAGGCCTTAGATGGCAAGAGAAATCAACCCGTAACTATGACAGATGATGAATGGGAGGATCTAGATGCCATAGCACTTAGCACAATTCAGTTATGTCTTGCGAACGATGTCTTGTTTAATATTGTTGCAGAAAAGTCAACAAGAAGTTTATGGAGCAAGTTGGAAAGCCTGTATATGACGAAGTCTTTAACAAACATAATTTACTTGAAGAGGCAACTATATGGTATGAAAATGAAAGAAAGTACAAAGATTGCAGATCATTTGAATGTCTTTAATACTCTTATTTTCCAGTTGACTAGTATGGATGTTAAGATTGATGATGAAGATAAGGCAGTAAATATTTGATGTACTTTACCTGAATCTTGGGTTCACGTAGTATCTTCCATTAGTCTTAGTACAATTGATACTTTGGAATTTGACAATGTGGTTGGAGCTTTGTTGTCTGAGGAGTTAAGAATAAAGCTAGAATGGAGTCCTCTACACTAGAAGTTTTGTTTGTTAGAGGTCGATCTAAGGATAGAGGAGAAAATTTAAGAGGTATTTCCAGATCTAAATCAGAGGGCAGAAAGAGAAAACTCAAATGTTGGTACTGCAACAAGAATGGTCATCTCAAGAAGGACTGTTGGAAAAGACAAGAATAAAAAAAGGAAGACTCCAAATCTGAGGCAAATTCAGTTGAAACCGATTCAGGTATGATTGACAAGGTTTTTTCCATTTGTAGTGTTTCGGAATACAATGAAGAATGACTATTAGATTCTGGTGCTTCGCACCATGTCTGTCCTGATAAAGATTGGCTTACTTCTTATCAAACAGTTCATGATGGTGTAGTTCTTTGGGGAAACAATTATTCATGTAAGACTGTTGGGGTTGGAAGTATTAAAATTAAAATGTTTCATAGAGTTATAAGAACACTAACATATGTTAGACATGTGCCTAAATTAAAGAAAAACTTAATCTCTTTGGGAGTGTTGGATTCTTGTGGTCATAAGTTTACAGGTTTAAGTGGCGTACTAAAAGTATCTTAGGGTGCTTTAGTGATCATGAAGGCATTGAAAATAGGAAACCTTTACAAACTGGTTGGAAGAACTCAAGTTAATGAAACAACATTGGTATCTGAAGAGGCATCAGAATCCACTCGATTATGGCATCAGCGTCTTGGTCATATGAGTGAGAGAGGACTACAGGGATTAATTTATCGTAATTTACTTCTAAATTTGAAATATTTGGATTTGATGTTTTGTAGACATTGTATATTTGGGAAATAGTGTAGACAAAAATTCAAAGTAGGGATTCATGTTAGTAAAGGTGTTCTTGACTACATTCATTCTTATGTATGGGGTCCATCTCCTATTGTTTCCTATGGATGAGCAACATATTTTGTGTTGTTTGTGGATGATTTTTCAATGAAATTTTGGGTCTATGTTTTAAAAAGAAAAGTTGATGCATTTGATACTTTCAAACGTTTTAAAATTATGGTTGAAAAAAGAACTGGCAAGACAATCAAATACTTAAGAACGGATAACGGAGGTGATTTTACTTCTTTATAGTTTGAAAAGTATTGCAAAGAAGAAGGGATCGTAAGACATAAAACAAATGTATGCACTCCTCAGCAAAATGGCGTTGCAGGACGCATGAATAGGACTCTTCTACAGAGAGCAAGGAGCATGCTTAGTGATGCTAATTTGGGTCAAGAGTTGTGGGAAGAGGCCGTTTCCACTACTTGTTATTTAATAAATCGGTCACTGTCAATTGCAATAAATTGTAAAATTCCAGAAGAGGTATGGACTGGTCAGCCTTTTAGTTATTCAAATTTGAAAATTTTTGGTTGTGAATCTTATGCACTTACTCCTAAAAATCAGCATTCTACGTTAGACCCCAGATCAAAGAAATGCATCTTTGTTGGTTATGATGATGTAACGAAAGGATATAGGTTGTGAGATCCTACTACTCAAAAAATTGTCATTAGCAGAGACGTAATTTTTTATGAGTCTTCTCTCAATTGGATTCCCAATCTTCTCATGACTCAAAGAAACAAGAAGAAGTTTCTGGTGATAAAGAAGTCACAGAGGATGAATAAATTCAGGAAATTGTAGAAACTCCATAACCTACACCAAGAATATCTACGAGGGAGGGAAATCTCCTAAAAGGTCTACCAATTTTGTTTTGTCTGTTGCTTTATTTACTAATGATGAAGAACCTTCATGTTTTCAGGAAGCCATTGATTGTGTTGACAATGCTAAATGGAAGGTGGCAATGAAAGAAGAAATGGATTCTCTAGATAAGAATGAGACCTGGAACTTGGTTGAACTCCCTAAAGATAGAAAATTTGTTGGATGTAAGTGGGTCTTCAAGTTGAAGAAAGGTGTTGATGGTAAGATTGAAATGTACAAAGCCAGATTGGTCACGAAAGGGTACTCTCAAATGGAAGGTATTGATTATCATGAGATATTTTCACCAGTTGTCAAGCTTGTATCTATTTGTATTGTGTTAGCACTAGTTGCAGTGCTTGATTTGGAGTTAGAGCAACTAGATGTTAAAACAACATTTCTACATGTAGATTTAGATGAGAAGATTTTTATGGAACAACCAGAGGGTTTTGTACAACATTGTAAAGAAAAATTAGTTTGCAATCTCAAGAAATCATTGTATGGCCTGAAACAGTCACCTAGGCAATGGTACAATAAGTTTGATTCTTTCATGGTAAATCAAGGTTATACTAGAAGTGAGTATGATCATTGTTTGTACTTCAAAATGTTGAATGACATATTCATTATCTTAGTATTGTATGTTGATGATATGCTTATTGTGAGTAAAAGCATGGTTGAGATTGACAGGTTGAAGGCTCAGATGGCTAGGGCATTTGATATCAATGATCTTGGAGCTACAAAACAATTTTTAGGTATTGAAGTACACAGAGACAAAAGAAATGGTAAGCTTAGTTTTTCACAGGAGAAGTATGTTGAGAAAATACTTGTAAGATTCAGAATGAATAAGGTAAAACCTGTGAATTTTCCTTTGGCTTCCCATTTTAAGCTTTCTTCAAGTTTATGTCCTAGTAGTGATGAAGAAAAGGATTATATTTCTCATGTTACATATGCCAATGCAGTAGGATGTTTAATGTATGCAATGGTGCGTACTAGACCTGATATTTCACATGCAGTAGGTGCTGTCAGTAAATACATGGAAAATTAGGGAAAAGAACATTGGAACACAGTAAAATGGGTGCTTCGTATCTAAGAGGCACAAGTGACTATTGTATCACCTTCAATTATAACAGTGCTTATGTATGTGGTTTTGTTGATTCAAATTTTGCAGGTGATTTGGACAAGAGAAGGTCTACTTTAGGTTATGTCTTTACTCTTGTAGGTGGAGCTATAAGTTGGATGTCAACGTTTCATGAAATAGTTGCTTTATCCACTATAGAGGTATAAGCATAAGTTGGAGCTATAAGTTGGATGTCAACATTGGTGCAAGCATACGTCTCTTAAAGTAGTTAAGCAAGAGGTATGAATTATTTCAATTGTCTCATCATACTTAGGGGACTTTGGACATGTTGGAGCATTTGAAGGCAATGGATGTGATGGTTATTTGTCACCCTCTTGTTATTGACAGTGTGCCTTAGGGAAGCTTGCTACCTAGGAGCTAGCAATAGAGCCTAAGTGCACAAGAAAAAGGTGCCAAGTTGGACTAGCCAACTAATTGATTCAAGTTATGGAAGAGCTTAATGTATAGAATCATTAGAATGGGTCAAAAGTACAAAAGCAACAATAAGTCTAAAAACCAAAACGTTGGACAATTGTATGACCTTCTAAGTGGAGGTTGAGTTCCAAAAGCAACCAAGGAAAATTTTAAGGATACTTAATTTTCATATAGTGTAGAAACCTTGCAAATCTCACTAATTCTTAGATTTCCAACCATAAAATGTTTGGTGACATTTTTGTAAAAATAATCAAATTTCTAAGGATTTTATATAGTTTCTAGAAAATTTTGGCAATGTTTAGAGTAAAATATTTTTCCAATTTGGAATTTGGGAGAATTATTTTAGAAGAAAAAACACTTTTTGGAAAAAAACACTAAAAATTATCCCATGGGCTGCATTTTGTTCCTAAAAGTTTCCCTCATAGCAATAGGAGGCAATGATAACAAAATTGGACACTTGGGTTGTTGTAGTAGCAATGAGAAGCTACAAAAACTATTCAATTGTAGTAGCAGCTGAAGACAGTCACAACAACATTGGACAATTGGATTGCATCAATATAGAAGGAAAAGGAAACAATGTTGGATAGTTATATGACCTTAGTGAAGGTTGGATTGCAATAGTGGCAGGAAGTAGCAGTAACACCGTGGACATCCAGGAAGCAACGTTGACAGAGTTTGGGCAAAGGCACTTTCATTCAAAGGGAGATCAGGCAGTGGACAATTGCACAATGATTATGGCAGTGGCATTTCCAAGTGGTTGAACGAGTTTTTCACAGATGGACGTATGAGTATGAGCAATAGAGTTTGGAGGGAAATGGCGTCTTGGTAAGGTTGTTGGGGATGGTAATAACTTTAAAAGGGGTAGGATGTAAGGTTCCATCCTTGAATGAATTCAGGTAGATCCATGTTACAATCACTTTCGTGGTCATTGGTTGACATAGACAAACACAATAGTAAATTGATTGGAGGAACGAGTTGGCTTGGGAACCCTTGCATCATGGCAACAACACACATTGTAGACTTATCAGGCAACCTTTCATGATGAAAGGATGCACTGCAAACAATTGGGAAGCTTCTCATGGTGGATGGATGTGCCAAGGGAAGTTTGACGAAGAGATTGGTTGAGGTAGGAAATGTTGGGGTTTCATGCGAGTGACCTTGCATAGATTGGGAAAGAGACTTGTCTAGATTAATAAACTTGGGTGCCTTGGGAAACTTGCAGACCCAAAGAGATGGGAAATCCATTACTTGGAGTTGCAACTATTGGATGCAAGCATTGAATGAAACTATTGGACACAACTGGTGGATGGAACTGGTGGACGCAATTGGTGGATGCAACCTTTGGATGCACAATTGTTGGACACATGGGCATATCAATACAAGTTACCAAAATGTGTGGATGTATCAGCGAACACAAGTCATAGAAGAGAACGAAAATATCGAGTGTAGGTGGTCAATGGACAAGTCACCTTTGGGTGCATGCAATTGGAGTCAACGGGCAGTGTAACACACCCAGTGTCACATTAACTTAACTCACATAAGAATAATTTTTTTTTCAAAATATTATATGCATAATGTTCATATGCATTATTTAAGCTAATGCACAACATAGCAAAAACATATTAAATCAATCTTTTTAGGGGAAGCTTAATTTAATTATATGTTGAGCATTTATCAATTCTAATATTACTTAATCATTAATTCACATATTAAATATTTTCCAATAAAAATATCTTATTATGGACCCATGATATATTAATACCTACACCAACTTTTCTTTAAATCCTTTACTAAAACTGGACTGTAAATATTTTATTGTTAAATTTATTAGTCTAACAATTACCATCTTCATGTTATGAATTTTTCTTATTATAATCATATTCATAACATAATTTATAAATAACTTAACTAAGTGGTAAGAATTATGCAGACTAAAGACTCACTTTTACACTAGCTTATCTATTTTAAAAACGGCTCACATAATTAAAACAAGGAAATTCTAACTCTATTTCCCTATCATTATTTCCAATGTCAATTTGGGTTTATGCACTTTAAGAATAAGAAGTAGAACACCATAAAATTGCATAGTAAAAAACTTTTACATTAAGACATGGTTAGTAATAATTATGTGCAACCTATAGTACCAGGTTTTTGGAATAAATAAACAGGTCTAAATTTAACTCTTACATATCATTTAACTTATCTGTGGTTTTTATATACCATTTATTACAAGGCATATTAATTCAGCCTTAACATATGGTATTTGTTTTATGTTTATCAATTAAGTATAAATGTTAATTATGTGCATCTTAATGCAATTACCACATATTTCTTCCATATGGTTTATAATTTTTGGGTGTGGTTTATTAAGTTTCATGACAAACAACCACTTGAATAAATAACAAATTCAAGGCAATATTATGGCCATTGGGCACTCTAACATTAACTTATGCAAAAACTTATCTGAAAACACTTGAAATGGTCGTAGGCAATTTTTCTAATCTATCTCTGAGCAAAATGCCACCCCCGAGCTGAGACTCATGCATTCACCAAGAGACCTCTCCAATTCTCAAGTTTCTTTTAGTATATCCTCACTTAGCAAAATTGATTTACTGGGAAAATGGACAATATTTCAGCAGAGATTTATCAACAATTTGGCTCACAAGTTGAGAAAGGCAGAATTTGCCTGCCCTGTTCTCTTAGACACACCCTAGCAAGGTAATTTTTTCAGAGGTCAGTTTTCTTCCCAACCGTCACACAAAATGGCCCATACCCACCTTTCCTTGCATGCATAAGTCTCTGCATGCAAACTAGAAAAAGACGTGGGCTCTCCCAACCATTTAATTAAAACACATAATCACTTAATTAATATTCTTAATTCATATTTAAACTAAGTCTTAAGTCATTTTTATGGAATTATGACTTAGCCAAAACTTTGGGTATTTTTAGGGACTTAGGATTATAAAAGGGTCTTAGTAAAGGTTTTCCCACCTAAGGCATTTTAACCCCCTTGTTGACTCTGGTGAATACATGAGTCCCCACAACCAGTTATAATTTGTATTATTATAATGTCAGAATGTACAATTGTCTTGCCTTTTAGGCATTACATAATAATATTCACATTGTATTTAGGATCAATTCAGGGTCTTTGCCCAAGGCATTACAAACAGAAGGCATGTTTGGATCCACTTTAGCATGAAGTGGGTTGCAAGGCACTTCACTTAGAGGACACATATAAGCACTGCATTGAAAATGGTATATTTGTTTTTTATTGCATCCCTTAAAGTCATAGGTTTTGAAGTTGAAGGCATCCCACTAGTCCACCAAGCCTCATTGCAAATATAACATGATTGCAAATATAACACCAAAATAAGTATTTGAATCTTAACTATATTGTAGTTGAAGAAATGAATAAATTCTCAAATTGTTTACCCCTAAAATTAAGGATAGTTGAACAATATTAATTTTGTATGGTACCTTTTTAATATCCACCATATAATCAACAAAAGTCACCCACAAAATTAAGCACTTAAAAAAAAACACTTCATTATTTGAACATTTTCCTTTGCATCCAGCAACACTTACTTTCAAGCATCTCATTAAACACTTTGCTAACATGCGTTCCGTCTTATCATTTGGCAAGTCAGTCTGTGCAATTTAGGGAGAGAATTGCCAAACAACCAATCGATGATGCACAATTTGAGCAGGATGCCCAACAAGTCGTCCAAACTTTCCTACCAATTCGATTGAAACACTTATCCACCTCCAACGATGGCTCCCACCATCATCGAATACTCGGGAATAGTTTCAAACACGGACCTCAAATATGGAGCAGCCTCCACGAAAGATTAAGCGCCTCCCAATAAACCCGCATATCTACACATTGACCAATCATCTTACTTTTTTCCTACGTGGACTCCATCGCAGTAGCAATGTCTTGAACGCAAGTGCTACTAAAACCCAATAATCTGTAAACATAAAACCATCACATTTAGAAACCTATAACCCAATTTCCTCACGAAGATTCTTCACGCAATTACAACAACAGACTCTTAAACAAAGACCCCCTTAAGTTAAGAGCCATAATGTAAGGTCCTTATCTAAGGCCCACCGCCTAAGTTTGAGTCATGCGTAATAGTAATTCCCTCAAAGTAACATGGATTTTTTAATAAATTCCAAATATACACTTTACTTTAAATACATTACTACAATGGATTTTTTAATAAATTTATAAGTATACACTTTAAATACATTAGTGGAGAGAGACGCATTCTTATAAAGTAGATTAGAAGGCGCATTCTGATAAAGTAGATTAGAACTAAACGTCACATCACTGGGAGCGTCCATTGGTGGAAACTTGAAAGTAGGATGCCGTCAGGCCAACTGCCAAATAGAATAATAGATGCGCAAAAGATAACTTCACTTGACTTGCTATTGTACAGGGACCACTTGGAAAAGGTCAGAATTATTGAGCTTTGAAATGTTCTTTGCCGGGTGAGTAGAAATGAGCACAATACAAATGCCGTGGACTTGGCAAGCAGATCACATTCAAAGGATATACTGCGAGAGTGGAGTTACCATTACGAGATACTAATCCACCCAGAGACTTAGTGCGCCACTGCAGAGTCAAAAGGAGGCAGCTTGACTCACCCCATTTTATGAAATGTAATAGTCAACCTTCCAGAAACCAAACAGCCGGAACACGTTTGAAAATCATATCCACCTCTCGCCAATCTCATGACATTCTAGTCACCAATTTCCATTATAAAAACGAGTATATAGATTTGGTATCTCCATTCATTGTTGTTGTTCTCGAGAATCACAGCTCTAGTAACTCCGATCTGTGATTTCCGTTTATGCGAGCCATGGCTCAACCCCAAAAGTATTTGCTCATTATTCTGCTCTCCCTCTGTACATCTTTAGTTTATACCTCCTCAGCTCAACCTCCATCTGATCGCGGTCATTATTCCAATAATGGCGGAGGAGTGAAGGCCGCGTACTGGCCATCCTACACAGTCTCTTTTGCACCTCCATCCTCCATCAATGCAACCCTCTTCACTCACATCTTCTACGCTTTTGCAGACTTAAACGACCAGACGTTCCAGGTGGAATTGCCTGCCACTGCCACAGACAAACCCGAAGAATTCACCCCAACTCTGCTCAAGAAAAACCCCTCTCTTAAGACACTTATTTCTATCGGCGGCGGGGGATCGAATTCCACTGCCTTCGCATTAATGGCCAGCAACGCCTTCCGACGCAAGGTGTTCATAAATTCAGCCATCGCCGTGGCCAGGAAATACGGTTTTCACGGCCTCGATCTCGACTGGGAGTTTCCCAAAGACACTGTGGAGATGCAGAACTTAGGCAGGCTCTTCGCTGAGTGGAGGCATGCCATTGACTTGGAAGCCACGGCTTCGCGTCGCCCTCGGCTCCTCCTCACCGCAGCCGTTTATTTTGCGCAGCATTTCTTCCTGTCGGCCGAGAACAGGGCGTACCCGGCGACGTCCATTGCCCAAAATTTGGACTGGGTGAACGCCATGTGCTTCGACTATCACGGCTCCTGGGACACTTCGGAAACCGGAGCTCATGCGGCACTGTATGACCCCTCCTCCAACATCAGCAGCAGCTACGGAATTGGATCGTGGCTCAACTCTGGGATTCCCCCCAACAAAGTTGTCATGGGAATGCCACTCTACGGGCGTTCCTGGAAACTGAAAAACCTGGAAGAGACGGGGATTGGAGCCCCCGCCGTGGCTGCTGGTCCCAAGCTAACCCTGAGCAGCGAAACGGGAGTGATGTTCTTCTCCGAGATCAGAGACTTCATAAGCCAGAACAACGCAACAGAGGTCTTCGACAAGGAAACCGTGTCGGCCTACTCATACTCGTCAGATCAGCTGATCTGGGTTGGTTATGACAACAAAGACTCCGTGGCAGCGAAGGTTTTGTTCGCGAAAGAGAAACGTCTGCTGGGTTATTTCTTCTGGGCTATCAGTCAAGATAGCAACTGGACGCTTTCCGGCCAAGGTAAATTAATGACTCCCTTGTTAATATTACATTCGAACTGAACATATCACTTTGTGTATTTTTATTTTGCCATTGTCGTGATTATTAAATCGCGGATTTTTTTGGTGCAGCTTCTGAGTCATGGAATCAAGCACGATAAGCGAGATACTGTTGCTATGGCATTGTGAATTTTAAACGTCTTTGAAGTCAAATTGCTATACTATTGCTATGGCTATGGCATCTATGATCGAAGTTCGAACACAGGAATTGCGAGGTTCTGTACGATAGTTAAGAGCGTCGTGTTGTTTTCTTTCTGCAAATTAAAACAATAAATAATTGTGATCTTCGACTTACAATTTCTGTGGACATAAAATGTGTGATTTTGCGGATAGGACATATAATATTAACAGGATTTTCACCGCAATAGATAATCTAAGTGCGAACAAAGCCGATTCCGTCTTTCACAGATAGTTATCAAATAAAAATAAAATGCGGCCTGGGATTCCCATTTTAGGTCAAACCGAAGATGCATTTAAATTGCATAATAACTAATAATTAGCACAGGCTGATACTAATAATTAGCACAGGCTGATACCAGTGATAAGCCACAATTAAGTGGTATTAATAAGTGATTTTTTTCTATTTAAAAGAGTTGTTAACCACAAATTATCTGTTATCAGTTGTTTTTAATAATTGTTTGTTTTTAATTTAGAGAAACTATCATAATTTATCAGTAAAAAAAATTGTAACTTGCTTTTCAAAATAAAAAATCTAATTTACAAATATAAAAAACTAAGGTGTGTGAGAACCTCTGACCATTAAACTAAAACAAAGACCCTCACGATTCCTTGACACAACACAACAAAAAATACAACTCGACATATCCTGATACTGTGCTATGAACCCCCTTCTACTAGTTATAAAAACCTAAATTCAACGTCTCGTTGAAATTAAATTTGGATATTTAAATTCAACGTCCTATCAAATTTTCAGTTGAACATAATAAGTAATTTTAGTGAAAGCAGTAAACCAATTTCTAAAAAAGTTCACACAGTTATACAATGCTCTCTTAAGTAAAGAAATTGTTGATAACGATGCTGTAAAAAATTCTAACAATGTGTAATTTATTTTTAGCTTGCATGTGTTTGTTAAATAATTAGCAATAAACTTTACTGCATATTAATGTAGGTAAAGAATAAAATAAATCTGCAAAATTCTACATAAATATATAATTAACTTTAAAACATATAAAAAATTAATAAAATATTTTTATTAACTTCCTACACAATGTAATCAACATATAAATATGTAGCTCTGCAACTTCTTGATTAAAGTGGAGATAAATAATAATAAAAAATTATTGTCCTATGTTGTTTTATGTGTTGTGTTCTTTGTATTATTGTAATTTTAGCTTTTTCATAATCTTCACCAGTTAAAAGCCATAATGTAAGGACCACCATTTAAGTTTGAGTCATGTATGCAATAGTAATACTCTCATGGAACCACCAATAATGTAATGTAAGGAACACCATTTAAGTTTGAGCCATATATGCCATAGTAATATTCTCATGGAACCACCAATCTTTTAATAAAATCCAAGTACACATCTCCAATACATAGACCATACACCTTAAATCATAGTTACCAAATGCGTCCGTATCAAATCATGGTTACCAAATTTGGTTAGTTGTCTTCTTAATTATTAAGTTTAATTTGGTTCGTTTATACATATAGCATACACCTTAAATCATAGTTACAAAATGCATCCGTATCAAATCGTAGTTACTAAATTTGGTTAGTTTTCTTCTTAATTATTAAATTTAATTTGGTTCGTTTATACATATAGCATACATTTTAAATCATTGTGTTGAGAGGCGCTCTATAGCTCAGTATGAGAGAGATCTTGTAACATGTGTGGAGTGTTTGTCGAGTAACAATAAACAAAGTATGAGGGAGATCTTGTAACATGTGTCGAGTGTTTGTCGAGTAACAAAATAATACAAAGTAAACAAAAAAGAATAATACAAAGTAAAAAGTAATAAATATTATGTCGGCCATAAACAAAAAAGAATAATACAATGTAAAAAGTAAATATGAGGGAGATCTTGTTCAAGTATTTCTTGAGTAAAAAGATAATACAAAGTAAAGAGAAAAGAATAATACAAAGTAAAAAGTAAATATGAGGGAGATTTGATCCCTCTCGGCACTAGATAGAGTCTAGGATTTGGATCTATGCTAATTAAGTTTAATTTGGTTTGTTCAAAAATTAATTCAATTATACATGATAACGATGTAAACCAAAATCTTGATGTTGGAAAATAAAATGCTCCATAGCGGGCTTAATAATTGAGTGCAAGTTTTTATTAATAATGCCTATGATTCGTTGAGAACACTATTTCTGATGCACATTAAGGGTAGGCGGCTACCCTGTAAAGTCAGCTTGCCACGATAACTCGAGCGATCGATCCACCATGTTCCTATATTTTTATCCGCCGAACCCCATTATTTACCTGATTTCTATCAGCCCTGAAGTATATTAATGAATTTGTAAGTTTCTAGTGGTGTAACAAGTATACTGTTAACGAATTTTTTTCGTACCAAAAATTTGTCTATCGATTGTTTTTCCTTTCGAATTCGAACTTAAATACATATAGTATACATCTTAAATACATAGCGTAGTTTAAAAGTTTTATGTTTTGAATTATCTTTGAACTACATTTTTTTAAAATGGTTGGAATTATAGATATGTTGCATAATTTTGGTGTTTATGGTTATTTAAAGGAATTGAATTTATTTTTACAATCAAAAATTTAATTTGAATCATGAAAAATCAGTTTTTATTACAAATTTTAAATTATTAAATTCTTATAAAAATGAAAAAAATCCACAACTTAAAACATTTAACCAACTCCTAAATACATTATTAAAATTACAAATATATTAATATAAAGAATTATTTAAAAACACTAAATCCATTTCTACAATTAAAAATACAATTTGAACATAAAAAAACAATTTTTATCACAAAATTGATCACTAAATACTTAAAACAAAATCCATATTTAAAACATTTAGCACACTCCTAAATACATTATTGGAGAGAGACGCATTCTTATAAAGTAGAAATATATTATAAGTAAACATTATATTGTGGGCGCATCCATGGGTGGAATCAAGTGCTAGAAAATGGCCCAAAGTGGGAATTTTCGGCCATTTCACATAGTCAATATGAGGCTGCTTGACTCACACTATTTCATAAAATCTGAGAGGCAACCTTCGAGAAACCAAACAGCTGCAACACGTTTGCAAATAATATCCACCTCTCGCCAATCTCATGACATTCTAGTCACCGATTTCCATTATAAAAACGAGTATATAGATTTGGTATCTCCATTCATTGTTGTTGTTCTCGAGAATCTGGGTTCTAGGAACTCCTATCTGTGATTTCCATTTCTGCGAACCATGGCTCAACCCCAAAAACATCTGCTCGTTATTCTGTTCTCACTGTGTACATCTTTAGTTTATTCCACCTCAGCTCAATCTGCATCTGTTCGCGGTCATTATTCGAATAAGAATAATGGCGGAGGAGTGAAAGCCGCCTACTGGCCATCCTCCGCAGTCTCTTATGCACCTCCATCCTCCATCAACACAGACCTCTTCACGCATATTTTCTACGCTTCCGCAGACTTAAACAACCAGACATTCCAGGTGGCAGTGCGTACCACAGACGACCCCGCAAAATTCACCCCAATTCTGCTGAAGAAAAACCCTTCTCTCAAGACACTCATTTCAATCGCCGACGGGAGATCAAATGCCACTGCCTTCGCTTTAATGGCTAGCAACGCCTCCCACCGCAAGGTGTTCATAAATTCAGCAATCGCCGTGGCCAGGAAATACGGTTTTCACGGGCTCGACCTCGATTATGAATTTCCCAAAGACGCAGTTGAGATGGAGAACTTAGGCACTCTCTTTGCTGAGTGGAGACAGACCATAGACTTGGAAGCCACCGCTTCGGGTCGCCCTCGGCTTCTCCTCACCGCAGCCGTGTATTTTGCACAGTACTTCTTCCTATCGGGCGAGAGGAGGGCGTACCCGGCGACCTCCATTGCCCAAAATTTGGACTGGGTGAACGTCATGTGCTACGACTATCATGGCTCATGGGACACCTCCGCCACCGGAGCTCACGCGGCCCTGTATGATCCATCCTCCCACATCAGCACTAGTTTTGGAATTGGATCGTGGCTCAACTCTGGGGTTCCGCCCAACAAAGTTGTCATGGGAATGCCGCTCTACGGGCGTTCCTGGATACTGAAAAGCCTAGACGAGACGACGATCGGAGCCCCCGCTGTGGCCGCCGGTCCAGAGCTAACCCTAAGCAACGAAAAGGGAGTGATGTTCTTCTCGGAGATCAGAGAGTTCATAAGTGAGAAGAACACAACAGAGGTCTTTGACAAGGAAACCGTGTCGGCCTACTCCTATTCCTCAGATATGATCTGGGTTGGTTACGACAACAAAGATTCCATCGCAATAAAGGTTTCGTTCGCTAAAGAGAGGCGGCTGTTGGGTTATTTCTTCTGGGCTGTCAGTCAAGATAGCAACTGGATGCTTTCTACCCAAGGTAAATAAGTCACTCCCTTGTTAATTTTACATTTGAATTGAAATGATCATTCTCTGTCTTTTTATTTTGCCATTGTCATTGATTATTAAATTGCGGATTTGTTGGCACAGCTTCTGAGTCATGGAATCAAGCACGCTAAGCGAGATACTATTGCTATGGCCTTGTCACTTTTGAAGACAAACGTCTATGATCGAACGGGAATCGCGAGCTTCTGTGGTATAGTCAAGGGCGTTGTATTGTTTATTTACTTTCAGCAAATAAAGCAATAAATAATTGCGATCTTTGACCTACAAATTTTGTGAAGATAAAATGTGTGATTTCGTGGATAGGACACAATACTTACTTTCTAAAAATAACACAATTTCAACTGCCATTGTCAAAGCAGTAGATAATGGAGGTGCTGACGAAGCCGAGTCTGTATTCGACAAAATGTTATCCCATCATAGTTCAAATCGAAGATGCATTTAACATAAATAATAATTTAAAAGAAACATTTTGACTTTTTGTTTTTTTCATCATTGAAATCTGGTTGAAATTGTTGGAATTGGATAATCAACTATCTAGTGGTATTTAAATTTACAAAGATTTTACAGAAAAATTAATCCAGAAAACCCAAAACTTGGTCACATACATGATAAGCCTTATCTAAATAATTAAAAAATAAATCATCATCTCCACTTTTCATCACTCTATTCTCCATTGTCCAAATCAAAATCACACCTAGAATGGCCCTTTGATGCAAATAAGGAACCTCACCTCCTGATGCAAGTATTCCAACTCATACAATAACTTCCTAGGAGGCACCATAGGCCTCCAACATGCATGTCAAGGACACAAGAGGCCCTCATTGCTACCTAACCTACAATATAAATTTAACCCACACACAAATAGAACTGGAGAGCACAATAGGCCCCTCCATTCACAGAGTGACAACTCCTCAAGCGAAAAATTCAAACACATACACGGAAATTCTCTTCACAAAGTTGACTCAACAAGCTTTTCATTAAAATTCAAGTCTCGTAAAATTTACAATTTTATAGTGTCAAGTCTCAAAGAGCTTTACCTTTCAGAATTCAGAATGGGCCCAAAGTCCCTTTAACCTTTATAAGAAAAACAAACTCTTGCCTATTGAAAGAAAAAAATAGTTTCTTGCCCGTTGGTCTCAATCTCAGCCAGGCTTACATTTACTTTCAAAATTTTACAAACAAGATGATTTCACCTGAAGTTTCCTTGCTTAATGTTGTTCCTGCCAATTTCCTCTTAATTCTTCATCTATTTTCCATACTGTCATTGCTGCTCTTTAGTCAGTTGCTCCCTTCTTCTTCTTGTATCTCCTCTCCATCTACTTTGCATTAGCCCCTCATTCTCAAACCCAACCACCCTTATCTTCTCTATTTCATTCAAGTTGTTTCCTTGTCCTCATCTCCATGTTTGGCCTATGTCCAGGGCTTCACATTGATCTCTTCTTGATTCACATGGACCTCCTCCAATTCTTCCACAACTCCTTCATTTAACATTGCCCTTCCCCTCCTTTGAGATGGATTGCCCCTTTGTAATGCGGCCTCCTCTTCCTTCCATGCGGACCCCTTTCTTCCACCATAATACAAACTCTCCCTCTTCTCCTATGCGTGCTTTCATCTATATTGTAGGACGTATTTTTTAAGGTTAATTAGTTTTTCAAACCGTCATTAATATGTATTAATAGGCTTGTTAAGATATGTGTATGCCTAGATAAGTGGCTTGCAGTAAGTGGTTGCTATTATATATGTAATAACGGAGATTGGAACATTCCCATTTGATTGAAGAGTAGGTGAGTGAGTTTTCCTTCAATGTGGATGGCTTTGCTTTCATTCCATTTCTTCTTTCTTTCTTATATTGGCCTAGCATTGTCCCAATATGGGATCGCGCCTTTCCTTTCAATGCCTTTCCCTACCCTTTGTGCACTTCCTTCAAAGGATAAGTCAGTTTTCAAGTCCGAAAGTGCAACTCTGAGAGAGAGGTGGGTACCATTTTAGAAGAAGTCACTGGTTTTAAACTATGTTAATGAAAGAATTAACCCAATGACCCACCAAGCATCAACAATTTATCAATTTATCAACTACTGAATTTACCAAGCATCACCTAAGGAATTTTAGACATGCTTTGTCATGGGCCTAGACTTATTTTTCCATCTCGAGCGCCCCGTAACATCCAAAAGTCTAGTCATTGCGCGACATTGACGTGACCTTGCTAGTTGGGCTTGGCCATCAACCGTAAGTATCACCCGGACTACGCCTTACCGAAACTAGCCTAACTCAACCCAAGTCAGACACCATAGAGTTGTGTGGAATGTCAAGTGCTTGTTTCAATGTAGGCGATGCAGTCCGTCGCATCACCACCCAACCTTAGACAGTGTTGTTCGCCGCATGTCCACCCTCGAGCCAACACTTGAACGACCAAATGCCCAACGCATGATGATGTGCTCGCCTATCTAGTTACAATCTTGGATGGTGCTCAAAGGACATGTCTTGGCTCAGCTCGACCACATACCATCGTTGTACCCATCCACTCTATTGTCTTAGTATCACTGCTAGACCGCACATTACATTTCCAATCGCATCATCCTCCGTCGAGCCTGCTATGCAGAAGCCTCACCGATTTGTCTCATCTTACTCAACTCGACATCACCCTTGGTCCTCCTAGCGAGCCTACTCGCTAGTACACCTTCATGTCTGTCTCAAGGCCAACAACCAACAGTCGGCCACCAAGGCTACCAAAATGTCTTGGACTCGTCGTGCACCCTTAAGTGATGCATCCCAGTGCACCCTCTGTCACATGGTATTGTCGTCCATCCTTAATTAATGCATCTCGAAGAGCCTTCCGGCATGCCACTGCCAATGGCGTTCAGCATAGGGTCATTACATGCTTTCTTTTTTAGTCACTGGGCCTCGAAAGTTAAAAGCACCTGCTGAATTTAGATACCCATTTCTCTAAAAAATTTGAAACTACTCTCCTTTGGATGCCACAGACTTGGAGCTACTAATTTTGGTAAGATGCTATTTTCAATTTTTCTATAAATTTGATAATAATCTAAAAACAAATTTTAATGAAACTATTATGTGTTTTTTCTTAAACATGAAATTGTTTTTGTTAGTTTGATATTGAGTTGGGTTAACATTTATGGCTCAGGACAAAGGCATGGGAATAGGGTTTTGTTGTGGGAGTCTCCCAATCCCACTTTGGACGCTTCCAATACTTCCAAGTTACAATTTATAGGTCTTGTTGCTAAAAGCTTTATCAATTCACATTTTTTTGAAAATGATTTATTTGATATATGTTAAAAATTAGTAACATTTTATTATTATCTTAGTCTTAGTCATTGGTTGAAACAATTACTTTTACTCATGGGAAAAAAAGCTTATAAATAAGTTTGAAGCTGAAAGTGGTTTCTTCTTATCCATTTAAAACTAAGGGAAAGTGAATGGCCCAAAGAAGAAAGAAGGAACCATGAAGTGGTTGGTACAAATATTGGCCCCCCCAAAGGCATGAGAATAGGGTTTTGTTGTGGGAGTCTCCCAATCCCACTTTGGACGCTTCCAATACTTCCAAGTTACAATTTATAGGTCTTGTTGCTAAAAGCTTTTCATGTATCAATTCACATTTTTTTGAAAATGATTTATTTGATATATGTTAAAAATTAGTAACATTTTATTATTATCTTAGTTTTAGTCATTGGTTGAAACAATTACTTTTACTCATGGGAAAAAAAGCTTATAAACAAGTTTGAAGCTGAAAGTGGTTTCTTCTTATCCATTTAAAACTAAGGGAAAGTGAATGGCCCAAAGATGAAAGAAGGAACCATGAAGTGGTTGGTACAAATATTGACCCCCCACACAAAAACACGCCGAGAATTAAATCGAACCCCATGGTTGTCAATTTGAATGGGAAAATGTATCACATCACTGGCTTTATATTAGTAAAACTTGTGCCCAAAAAATAGTTTTCACTGCCAAAAAATAAGTTTTCACCAGAAGAATTTGTATATATTCCAGTTACGATGTCAAATTATATAAGTTTACATTAGTCTATTTTTATAAAATTAAAATAAAATGAATTACCTATACTAGGAAACTAAATGTGAATTACCTATATTAGAAAACTAAATGCTTTGCAAAACAAAAGAAATTTATTTTATCAAATTCTCATCAAAGTGCATCATAGATAATACATAGACAACTCCACTTCCGTGAAATATTTGCTTAATATAGTTGAGGAATAATATAGACAACTCCACTTCACATGCAATAATAGTTGAGGAATCCAAAATAGTCCATACCTTGGAAAAACAACGTTATTAAACTTTTTTTTACAAAAGGAGAGAGCATCATAATACAATATCAATTGCAATGTGTTTTTTTAATGAAATATCGCCTCTACAAAGGGCATATTAGATTTATATGGCCTTTTGACTCAAGTCCTTTGGAATAATGTCATAATTTCAATTACACCATCGATCCAACATGTTTACCTTGAAAATTTTTGTATGTTGCATTACATGTGGCCTGACATTAACCTCTGGTTCAAGGATTCTAGGTTCCACCTTTTGTTTGTTTCCTAAGTTTATCACTTATTGTACTTCATATGCATAATGTCGGCACATGTTACATTTGAGTTGTCTGTGTCAATGTTAATAGGTTGTTTTGTTCCACCCTCGATTTTCAGAGTACACGATCAATGAAAAACATGGGTAAACAAGTCTATTGTTATCTTTTAATTGGAAATTAAACTCAATATGATCATATCTTTTAATTGAAAATTAAAATGTCACAATTTCAATTACACCATTGACGCAACATGTTAACCTTGCAAAATTTTGCATGTGGTCTGACATTAACCTTTGGAAAGGATTCTAGGTTCCATGCTTTGTTTGTTTCTTAAGTTTATCACTTAATGTACTTTAGATGCATAATGCCTACACATGTTACTTTTGAGTTGTCTATGTTACTATTAGTGGGTTTTTTTTCCACCCTCGATTTTCAAAGCACACGATCAACAAAATCCGCAGGGAATCCTCATTGGGAAGTATCCATGGAGGAGGAGTACAACTCCCTCATTAAGAACCAAAATTAGGACTTAGTTCTACTTCCCTCTAATTGTAAGCTTGTTAGATGCAAGTGAGTCTATAGGACAAAGAAAGCAACAGATGGACTTGTGAGAAGATACAAAGCAAGGTTGGTGACCAAAGGCTTCCAACAAGTTCATGGCATTTATTATGATGAAACTTTTGATCCAGTGGAAAAAATGGACTCCATTCGGTTGGATCTTTCCATTGTAGCAAAAAGAAGGTGGGAGGTTCACCAAATGGATGTGAATAATGCATCTCTTCATAGTTATCTCAAGGAGGAAATCTACATGGAGAAGCCACAAGGGTATGTACAAAATTCATCATTGGTATGCAGAGTCAAGAAATCACTCTATGGCCTCAAGCAGGCACCTAGAGCTTGGTATGCTAAAATGGATTCTTATTTATTGTATCAAATTTTAATTTGATAGGAATATGATCCAAATGTTTATATGTTGAGAACATATGACTCTTTGTTTCTCATAGTACCCTATGTATATGATCTACTAATAATAGGAAGTTCAACCTCGGCCATTGTTGCAATCAAAACCACTTTGCATGACAAGTTTGCTATGACACACATGGGTCTACTACACTACTTCCTTGGATTTGAAATTATCCAAAATGATTCAGGAATCAAAGTTGCTCAGTCCAAGTATGCGAAAGATCTCTTGGTTTGATTTCATATGACTAACTGCAAGCTAGCAGCCACACCTTTCCTATCAAGGGTAAAACTTGAGGATGGCAAGGATACACAATTGGTCGATTACACACTATACCATCAACTTGTGGGGAGTCTTCTTTATCTCACTCACACTCGTCCAGATCTCTCATATGCAGTGGAGGCAGTTTATAGATACATGCAGGAGCCACATGAGCTACATTGAAAAGCTTCCAAGCACATGCTTCGATATGTTCAGGGAACCGTCAACCATGGGATTCATTATTCAACAAGAGTGCTTTAGATCTCATTGGTCACACTAACTCAAATTGGGCTGGCGACAACATTATCACAAGTCCACTTCAGGATATGTTCTTAGTTTGGGGTCCGACCCCATTTATTGGTCTAGCAAGAACCAATTTGCCATTTGTTTACCATCAGCAGAGGCCAAATACAGAGGCGCAGTCAATGTTACCATTCATGCCATTTGGTTGCATAAATTCCTCACTGAGCTCAATATCCTATCTCACCATCCGAGTGTCATTTGGTGCGACAATCCTAGTACACTGAAGTTTTGTAGAGACCCAATGCAGCGATAGTGGACCAAACACATCGAGAACCACATGCACTACATCCGAGGAATGATACATGATGGATTCATCAACTTGAAGTAATGTCCTACTTCTGAAGAGACTACCTACATCTTCACAAAGGCCTTCACTGAGCAAAATTTTCACTTTCTACGCGACCGTCTTGGCGTGAAGGACACAACTCCCTAGCAGTGGTATTTTTTTTTAATTGTATTTTGAGGGGGGGGGTTTGTTCGCACTAGGATTTCCCTCTTTCCTCTTTTATGCATTGCACATGGGTACCTCATCAATATTATTAATGGGACCCATTCATTATGTTCTCCATTGTTCTGCTTCACGGGGGTATTGGATATATGTCTGTACATGAACCACATGCGCATCTAGTGAGGGCGCTCCACACTTCAGTTAAACTCACCGTTACTAGTTTGACTGAGTGCATGTGCATGCATAGATGCCCAACTACGGATGGATGTAGTTCTTTTCTTTATCTCCTATCATTATTTATTGATTAGCGGCATAATAGAAATTAGTATATTCGTTTTCATTCTCTACTTATAATCTTTTACTTTGCAAGTTATGTTCATTGATTTTTTGGTTAAATCCATTATGTGCAGGATTAGCTGCAGTTTTACAAATCATGAGGGTCTTAAAAACTTGTACATCCTTTCGTAACTCACGGTGATGGAAGCAAATTGGGTCATTAAATTGGCGTAGTCTAAAATGCCAACGCTTTGCACCTTTCCCATTGGCCTTTTCAAGGCGTCCTCTTCTGATTCCGACAACCAATCTTCCGGCCTTGTCGTTGTTAAGGAGCCTTGTCGTTGTTAAGGAGCTGAAGGCGGAGTTGTCTATGGATGGAGAAGACGATGGATTGCTTCATGTTTATCAATAGGTGTTGCATGGCTTCTCGGAAAGGTTGACGGACGAGGAAGCCTCAAAGATGGAAAGCACAACGGGTGTTCTTACCATTTTTTCTAATCAGGCTTGCCAGCTGCAAACGACATGGTCTCTACAGTTTGTCGGGCTTGAAAGGCCCAATGGAGGAAAAGGCTAAGCTTGTGTGTAATAAGTGTGCAGGGATTTCCCATATAATCAAAGATGTAGGGTGGCAATGGTGAGAAATACTCATGCTCAATAGTGGGAATGGGTTCTCCACAGGTTGCAAAATGTCGCCAGTCTCGATGATTTCCTAAGTTTGAGCTTCAATGAACTTGGAAACAATGACGTTAACATGCAATTGTGCTTTCAAAACATAGTTGCTACCTTCCCAAAAGACGAGATCATTGATGCCCAGGAGGTGATTCCCTTGTGGATGGGAGAAGGTCTCCTTGCAAGGAAAAAGCTACAACATGTGCCTCAACACATTTTAGTAGATCAATGTCTTATTGAACCAATGATAAGAAACACTAAAGGATGCCCAGTTTGCCTTAGGATGCAAGACCAATTTGAGCTCGGAAATATTTATCTCCACCTTTTAGCAAAACACTGTTTGATTGAACCTGCGGTTACAGACGCTAATGGGAGCATGCATTGCTTCAGGATGCTCAAAGTCGTGTGTGATTTAGCAATCCCAATTGCTAAGAATGAAGAAAATTTCTACATTTTTGTGGGTAACGGTTTGGAGAATTTGCAAAATAATGAGTTCCCAAAAATCAAACAGATTTTATTAAGCCGGAATGATTTGAGATCTCTTCAACAAATTTTTTCATCTTCCAAAATGTGCTCATTGTTAATTTCTCAAAACAAAGGATTAGCAAAAATTCCAGAAAAGGTGATCGACAGTATGTTGTCTCTCAAGGTTCTGTATTTGAGTGGAACGTCAGCGTTCTCATTTCTAGAGAATGTGGGGTGTCTGAAAGAGTTAATATGCTTAAAATTATCCGGCACACAGATCCAAAGTCTCCCTAAATCTCTTATGGATCTTGGACACCTTGAGATCCTTGATGTTAGCTTCACTAATATCAAAGAATTACCATCTTACATTCATATGGTTCTGTTCATATAAATTCTAAGGTCACTTTCTACTGGGAGAAAAGATGCACATTGATGCATGTCTGTCCATGGACTATCCCCTAATGACATAGCCTCGAGAATTGCTTCATCAGATGGCAAGACAGTGTCTAAGGGGTTGTGACATGGCATAGAATTGATGACCCAAATGGGCATAGAATACTGGTCATTTGATTCTAAAACCGAATGTAAACCAGCATGGTCTACTTCATTATAAATAGTGGCTTGGTAATCTATTTTGGCTGTAGACAATGCTTGATTAGTCCGACTACACCCAGCTTCTATAGTTGGCAGTTTCCAAGGGTCATTAAAATATGAAGTTTTAAAATGAGAGACTTATCCATAGAAATCATGGCAACCATGGATATTGTGTGTATCGGGGATGCATTCGCATGCAATTTAGGTGTGGGAGATTGAAAGTTCCCATCAGTGTAGGGTACATTCCCACACCAACATTCTCGCAATCCTTCATGGAATGGGAAACCAGGGGATGTTGGAACCATTATGGTGGTTGGAACCATTGGTACAAAATGACAATTGATTAATGGTAACTTAATGACTTGGAAGATTGAAGAAACTATAGCCACCATTGCTTGGTTCCAACTTCTCCCTAACAACATATTATAATCTAATGGAGAGTCGACCACTTCCACTTCTACATTAACCGTTTTTTCCCCTAGCTCTACTGGGAGAGATGGAATTATTCCGTGAGGTTTGAATACGTGGCCATCAAAATCCTTTAACGTTGTGACGAGAGCTACTACCTCGGGTGATCCTATGGCCTTCCAACATGATAGTGACATCACGCAAGTGAAGGCACCCTCATCGACAATCATATGGTGTATAGTAGAGTTTCCAAGAATCACTTGGATCTGAAAAGTTGCATGATGGGGTAAGCGAGACTTCTAATTATCACAATCAAAAGCCATATTTTGACTATATGAGGAATCAAACATGCCTAAAGCTGAAAGCATATTCCTGTGTTGAGTTGGGAAGCTCTGTAGAAGCTCTAAAGTATTAGTTAAGTAATATAATAATAATTTATGGAGTAGAAAAAATTACTTATTTTAAATAAGTTTTATTAAAAAGTTATCATTTTTTAATGTAGTCATTATCGATTTGTTTAAGATTGTAAAAATTTGGAAGGACAGTATTTGATTTAAATACATTTTTAATGAATGATTTATTTAATTTATACTTGATGTAATATCTTTGAAATTGAAATTAAGACATATCCTTTAAATTTGATCATAGCGTTGGTAATCCAATCACTTTGTCTATGTTGGTGGACATTCATTCTTTGACCCATGTGGCATGTACTTCATATTTTTATGGTACTTGATATTGCTATGTACTTCACTCTATTTTGTTGTATAAACTTTTTAGAGTGGTGGTAGAGCATACTCTACGTTTTTAAAGCTTTTATAAAATTTCTATATCGTTAATTGTTTGTATGTGAACTATATTTCAATTTTTCACCATAAAATTATTGTTTTTTAAATTTCTTTTAATTTTTTATCAGAGGAATACAAGGGATTTGGTTGAATCATATTTATTTGGTTGCTAGAAATGTCTATTATAGTCATATGCTAATTCTTTTAGTAATACATTGTTATATATTGGGATAATATTTAGTAAATAAAGTAGCATTTACTCAAAAATAGAATTCCAAATAAAAAAGAAATATGGATTAATAATATGATTTTTTTTAGAAAGTATGAATCAATAAATTTTATAGTTATTAATATAGATTTATCTTAATATTAATTTTTAATTTTCAAAGTTTTAAATTAGTCATTTATATTATTTATTTTTTGATTAATTTATAAATTATAAAGTTTAAATTAATATAAATAGTTGATTTTTTTTTTTAAATGTTATTTAAAAAAATTACTTGAAGAGAGAATTTATTTCACCAAATGCATGACTAAAATTTAATGTGATTATTATTATCTATTTTAATTTTAAAGACTCCCAACATCCTCCCTTTATTATGTGAGAAAGTTCTTTGGAGTTCATATAAATTTAATGGGCGTATTTGAGGTAGATTGATATTGGTTATATATGATGCTTTTGGTGGTTTAATGAAATCATGAACATATTAGGTGGCAGAAACTTGCACATTTGGTGGTTCAATCTCAAACAAACTTAATGGAACCATGAGCTCTATTTATGGAACCATGAGCATTGTTGGTGGAACCATGTGCTCTATTTATGGAACCATGATCATTATCGGTGGAACCATGAGTATGGGTGTCATAGAAATTAACATTGCATCCACTCACTACACGGTGGTTAATAAGATATGTCAACTTGCACGAAGCATAAATTTTGCATATAAACTCCAATTGAGGCCAGTTTTTCATTGTTTCAAATCTCTTGATGTGTAAAACAATGTTGAGATACTAGGAGATAAGCTCATTAATGTTTTACCCCAAAAGTATTGTCGAAGAGGTGGCGGAGCATTTATTGCCCACCTTCATTGGGCATGGGATAAATAGGAGTTATGGGAGGGTAAGAGAGAAAAGCTAACCGCTCTTGGTTGTAAGGAGTTGTGGGTACTTTGTGAAGTCAAAGGATTGAGGTGAGGCTTACGTATTTAGTCATTATGTTATGAATAAAGTAGATCCAAGTTAATGATTTGGTTATTATGTGTTTTTTCTTGTTATTGCACATGTTATGTAGTTGTGGAAGCCTTTCTTCTAGTTACAAAAGTATAGTTGTTGTGGGTTTCGTGTGGTTTATGGATGATTAAGATTAGGGTTTTCATGTAATAAAACGTTGGCAATGAAAAAGTGACAACATATTGAATGAGCTTGGAAGGTGATCCATGAGCCTCCCTCCATGGACGGGTGGCATCAACATCATGAATATGATATTACTGCATGAACTTGTAGTCGAAGGAATTTTTTTTCAAGATTGAGATCTAGAATATTGGATTGGTGTTAACACCCAAAAAGTGATCACTAGCTCATTCCCTTATTCACATGACCCATTTGTCAACTTTTCCACCATTTGAGCCCCTAAAGCCATCAAAAGGTCACCAAAAAGACCATAATACCCCTTTTCCCCCCTCAAAATATGTATTTTTTCCTCAAAAAACACAAAAAACCCTAAAAAAGGGTCCAGAATTCCCAAAAAATATTAAAAGGGAATACAAATATTCAAAATATTCAAAAAAGGAAAAAGAGGAAAAAAGGTACCTAAACCATGTTGGTCAATACCATTGGTTTCCTCAAAACCATAATGGTATTCCCCATCACCAAAAACTATAAAAAGGTGATAAGGGCTCCTCACTTTCCATCCACATTTTATCATATCCTTATGCTTCCAAATCCCCTTTGAGAGCCATTGCCTCCCATTTCGAGTTTGAAGATCCCCATTGAAGCTTTGGAGAAGAAGAGACCATTGGATATTGGAGCTTCTCAACCTTGGAGTTGCTCAACACCCATCATCCTCACCATTTGAGGTAATACAAAAACAAATTCTTTTAAAGTTCTTGTCTTATTTGCTTATTGTTATCAATCTAGTTCTTTACTTTTCTTATACATGTTAATGTTAGATTAGATTCAGTTTATTGTTATTTACTTTTCATTCGAGACTGCTATTACAAGTTAATAGGTGCATCCTTGCACATGCTTGGTTGAAAAACCAAGCAACAGTTTCTTGCGACTCCGTTGGTATTCGAATTTTTGAATCTTACACTTTAGCTTTAGATCTTTGTTTTTTTACTAGTTTTATCATTCCAATTTGCAGATATGCCATACTAGACAACATATTCATTGTTGCTCTAGCTTTTGGCCCTTTCTGTAGCCTTTAACAGCCCGAAATTTCACTTTTCGGTTTCGTTTCCGGCGACAATTTTTTCTTTTTTGCATAGCACTTTTTCGCCCGACAGTCGCGCGGCTCATCGCGGCCTCACAGCCTTTTTTCGCATTGCACGTCGCGGCTTCGCGGCTTTTTTCCGTGCTGCACATCGTGGCTTCGCGGCTTTTTTCCGCGCTGCACATCGCGGCTTCACGGCTTTTTTCCACGCTGCACTTCGTGGCTTAAACTCACGATGCACATCGCGGCTTTTGCCCATAAACCCGCGATGCCATTTTTTTTCGCTCGGCCCAATTTTTAGAAAATTTCTGCTACATTTTTACCCATTTAGCCTATTCGTCCAGCATTATTTTTTCTGCATTATTGCAGCAATAGTAAATCATTTTCTATTACATATGCTCAATTAAAATCTTTTAAAAAATTTCAACAAGTGAAAGAAAGGTTTTTTAGCACTGTGTTTAGATCATAGATTTCACTTCTTTGCAAATTTCGAACCATCTTTCCGATTTGCTCAATAGTTTTTCCCAAGCAAGCACATAGAAATCCATTTACTTTTTGCAATTTTTTCGATATTTGCTTTCCTTTAAAAAATTGTTTCAAAAGTCCATAATTTTTTAATTATTTTTGTTAAAGCATTTACATTTCAGAAAAAAAAAAAAAAAAAAAAAAAAAAAAAAAAAAAGCCTTTTTATTTTTTGCAAATTTAAATCGTCTTGTTTTTTAATTTGTAATCAATTGTCCAAGCGAGGCAAATTCGTTTTCAGTTAAATAATCACACTTGCACCCAATCTGCCACATTTTTAATTAACTGGGCCTTAAAATCTACCTAAACTCAACAAACACTTTAACCCCACTTGGGGAACACTTCTTGTAGCTAGGTAGGATTGGGGGGATAGGTGTTCCAATAACACCCCTCAATTATTTATATATGAGACATAGTGGTTGAATTTTAGGGTCCCAAAAATTCCTTATTATTTGTTAACACGGTTATACACCGATTTATCGGGAAGGCCTCTCCCTTAGGAGGGTTGAAGTAGCCAGACTGGTTCCGGAAGCTTGAGTGGAATACCGCTATCCATTTAGTAACCGAATGATACCTTTCGCAGTTCTCGGTGTACCACCCATATGGGAGTACAACGGCGATAGAACCAAACTACAGATTCACCCAAACGAACGTGTCATGAACAGGGTATCTTAGTGGCCAATTTTTAGGATTGTCTACCTGGTGTCCCTCCCGGTAGGGCGATATCTAGCCTTTGATTCCACTACTCATATTTTTTGACTTGGATTTCATCACCATGCAGAGGATATGTTTCGTTGAATCATAATACCACTTTTAGTTAGGCGTTTGCATGCTCTACTACCCCCCTTGGTCTAGTGAAACACCACTTTTTTCTAGGAGCCAATTGATTTTTGGTATTCCGACCACTTTTCTTGATCCCTTCACTTATTATAACACAGTTGTTATAGTAAGTGCTTTTGAGGTTGGTTGTTGGCCTGAGAGCCATTGTTTTTTCACACTCCCCTCCTGCACACATTGTGGCATTAGGGTCTTGAGTTTTTTATCTCACCACCATCCATTGGCATTTCTAGACATCTCTCACCATTGAGAACATAAGACGATCCCGGTGTTGTCAGGGTGAACCCCCTCAATTCGGTACACTTGACTCTACACGTCATAGACGTAGAGCGTTATCCCTTGACTCCACACGTCATCGGCATAGAACCTAGTCATCCAATTCTGATGCGCCTCATTTTATATCTGATTCTGAGGCTGAATCCAAACACCCTACCGAGACATCACCAACCAACCCCATGGCTGGATCACAATATGACCCCCTTTTCACCAGTGTTATTGGAGCTACATCAACAAACCCCGCTACTACTGTGACAACCACGGTAGCCACAACCCCCTTAGGCATGCCTAACATGGGGGCCACACCCGCTCTAGGCATGCCCAACATAGGACCACCACCTATATTAGGTATGCCCAACATGGGTGTCACCCCCCCCCTCATCGCCACTACCCAGATCCCAGTGATTACTAGAACCATTCCTAATCCATCTGCAACTCATGTTTCACTTGGGAGCACAGGCCCCTCCCACACCACATCGGTTGGAGGACACATCCCTTTCACACCTAACATACCCTTAGGGGGCACTAGACCAATCCACAATGCTACCATTAGCAATTATTCCCCAGTGACCATACCACACCCATCTGCCAGTCTGCCATACATGGCTAGTCTAAACTTACCAGACTTGACAAGGTTAACCAATGACCCTATTAGGCACGACCCTACGTGGCCCCCCATGCCCACAAATCTCCCCTCGGATATCCCAAAATTTGAAGGAAAAGCTGGGGAAGATCCCCAAAACCACATCATGTCATTTCACCTATGGTTTTCCTCTAACTCCATAGTAGATGATTCCATTAGACTGAGACTTTTACAAAGAACTTTCATCAGCTCTGCAGCCAAATGGTACATTGAGCAGCCACATGGGACTCACAACACATTCACATCCCTCGCCTCAACCTTCCTCCAGTTCTTTGAACTACCTGTACGCTATGATGCAGGAGTGGAAATACTTTTGTCTTGTAGACAGAACACCGCTACACACATCACCGATCATATCCATGAGTGGCGTAAGCGCCGTAGCCTCTGCAAGATAAAACTTGATGACCGTATCTTTTTGGATTGGTTCCTCAAATCACCCCTCCCCCTGATAGCCAAAGATGTGGCTTCTGAATGACCCCGGTTAGAAGAAGAAGCCATCTTAAAAGCTCAGCAGTTCGACCTCATATATGCTCAATCAGGATATCTATACACTATTTTACCTGACGCCCCGCGTGGCGATCCATCCCGCCATGACGCGCCGGGGGCATCCCATGCTACCGATGGTATTATCGTCCAGGTTATGGTGCAAAACAAACCTTTTACCATGATGAGTACAAACAACACCCTAGATCTTTCTAGGGCTTCATCTCATTCTGGAGCTACAACTTCGTATGCTCCAGTAACGCACACCCACCACACTCATGGACCCTCATGTCCACCACAGTGTTACGGGAAAACACCATCAGCTTATGTGCCAACTCCATATTATAACCAGTAGGCCCACCAAACTCCGTTTCAACCACAAGCCCAAGTGGCTCATTATCCTCAACAGGCAGCACCTCTTGCTCCAACACTTCCAGCAGCTCAAGGTTACCCACAACCGCAACAAACACCAGGGCCACCTCAGAACCCTCCGGCTTACTACCCACCACAACCTGCTCCAGAGGCTGCACGACCTCAAAACCCACCTACTGCCCAAGGGCATGTCTACGCACAGCAAAACCAACCTCCAAACCAGAACAACCAACGTAACCAAGGAGGTCAACAAAACCGCGGAAGAGGATGTAACCGCGGAAACAACCAACAACATAACCAAGGTGGACCACCACCTAATCCCCCAAATAATAATAACGCTGCTCCCCCCAACCAAAACCCTGACCGTCCACAGAAACAGGCCAAAAATAATAACTTGAGAACAAACCATCCATTATCCATATGTCGAGTCTACGACCATTACACACATAATTGTCCCCATTTAGATTGAGCGCATCAACTCTGGACCTACGACGCCCAATGACAAGGACACATAGCACAGCCAGCACCTCCCCCTCAGCCACAACCCATGATATTGCAAAATCCCTTACCAAACCAAGGCACAGTAAACACTCGTCCAAATGATCCCCATCAAGGATCCGCTGCGCCACAGCAGCAAATTACCTACGCAGTCACCGATTACCAGCATGTAGAGTCCAACACTCACCATTTGCTAATGATGTCATCAAATGATGTCAATCTTCAAACCCGTTGAAATCAATACGGCTCAGCCCCTGAGACCACACCTACCAACCCATCGTCGAGTACTCTCCCAACCGATCAACCACTTCGCATACCCAATATGCCCATGGACGGGGGTCCAAAATCACCTCGTTTCCCTTTGAGATGAATTAACAATAACCCGAACGCTCATGCAGCTTCCAACTATAACATTGTAGAGGATTTAGCTCAGTCCCTCGCTGCTATGTCCGCTCTCGAAATCCTAAAAAATTGTCGTGCATAGAGAAAATTATTGTTATCTGCCATTGGTGCTATCGACCCTAACGACTCCAACATGATGGCTTTCGACTTAGAACAAGTTGAACCTCGCCTGCCTTCATCTCTAGCTTTTCAAGTTTCCGTCTCCATTCGCAACCTCGTCATTCATCGATGCATAATCGATGAAGGGGCCTCTACCTACGTTATGTCGACTTTCATATGGCAGAAACTTGGATCCCCAACGCTACAACCGTCAACTACCGCATTGCGAGCTTACAATGGCTGTGCGGCTCAACCTCAAGGTTTGTTAGTGAACGTACCAATACAGCTTGGGGGCAAATTGGTTCTCATAGATATAGAGGTCATTAACGCCCAACTTGATTACAATCTCCTTCTGGGACGAAGCTACATGTATAAAATGAAAGCTGTCGCTTCTTCAGTTTTCTGCATCATGATGTTCCCCCATGAAGGACGCATAGTCAAAATCAACCAGATTACATACTATGATCCCAATGCCCCCGCAGCACCAGAAAATGTTCTTCCCATGATTGAACAACCCATTCTCAGTGCACTGACATCATTCATCTCATCAGTCGGCCCCGGGATATATTCGAATACTCCCATGACCAGCACTTTCCCGTCAATCCCACCTCCTCTCTAGGTAACTAAAGTATCCGATTTGTGCACCTTATCGCACAATGAACAACAACATCCTCAACAACCTCAACCACTGCCACAAGCACCCATCGTGCCTAGTCATATCGGAACAACACCGATTCATACTATCCCATTCTTGTTTCCATTTTCAGGAGTTGTCAGCACGCCAGTAATGGCTACACTCAACCTTCCCGGTTTAACGTTAGGATTACCTGTATGGTACTTACCTGCCCCAACTCCTCCACCGACTCCAACCGTTGTTCTACAACCAGTGCAACCCATGAATATGTCGAACCATCCACCACCTGGCATAACAAACCCCCAAAATCGCCCCCACCACCTGGTGGTACGAACCCCCAAAACCGATCAATTCCAACAGGGGGCACTGCATCAACATCTAGTTATGTCCCCCCTCAATCCCGCCACACTGGGTGTAGAGGTCCACCAACCTACAACACTGCACCCACAACTCGCACCCCCCCAGTGACTCCCAAATTAGCCAAGAATCCCCCAACCCGTGTGCTCCGTAAGTGCTCCTTGTGCGACAATATAGGCCACGCTACCCATCTATGTCCACAACTACCGGCACTTCAAGAACACATGAATATGTTGGATGACGACACCAACGTTCCAGTAGTCAAACTAGAACTCCCCCCTCAACCTCGTGATAAATCATTGCGCACAAACCATCCTTGTGCAATATGCGGCATCTACGGCCATTATTCACATCACTGCCCCGATCTCCCAGATTACAGAGTAGCACTATACGAGATGAATAATGCCGACCTAGAGATATCCCCCCCACTTATTGAGGAAATATTCCCTCCAGAATCGTCCCATTCAGAAGAAATCAATACTATTTACATGATTTCAACTACCTATAAACCCGAGCCAGTTAATTTATGGTCCCACTACTTTTGTACTGGTGAGGAAATTGTAGAAACACTCACTGCACCAGACTACCCTTGGGATGATATGCATCATCGATCGTACTTCATCCCCGAGGCATCTACGTCCACCGTGGCAAACCAACTATCCGTTGAATCCAAGGACTTCTTACCAACCAAGGTCGATTGGTTCAAGGACCCAATCCCAGCTCCAGAATCCTTTGAAGAAGGTAACATGGCTAACATTTCGCCCATTATAAAAATCGACATTTCCACCACCCCCGGAAAACCTGACCTTATCTCTTTGGGCGCTTCATGCACTGAGAAAGAAACCCAAGCTTATAAGAAACTCTTCCAAGAATTTCGAGATGTCTTCGCCTGGTCTTATACTGAGATGCCTGGTCTTGATCCTACCATCGTAGAACATCACATAGACACTTGGCCTAACATATCATCGGTTCGCTAGAAACAACGTCCCATTCACCCATCCAAGCTTCCAGCCGTCAAAGCAGAAATTGAGAAGCTTCAAGCAGCAGGTTTCATATACCCTATTGCATACACCACCTGGGTTTCAAACCCAGTACCAGTCAATAAGAAAGTCGGCACCATCAATGTATGTACTGACTTCCGTGACCTCAACCTAGCTTGTCCCAAAGACAACTTCCCCACACCATTTGTTGACCAACTAATCGATGAGTGTGTAGGGCATGAGGTACTTTCTTTTATGGACGGTTTCTCCGGATACAACCAAATCAAAATCCATAAAGAAGATCAATACAAGACCGCTTTTACTACCCCATGGGGCACCTTCGCCTATCGCGTCATGCCTTTCGGTCTCAAGAATGCAAGAGCCACTTTCCAATGTGCCATGACTTATTGCTTTCACGATCCGCATAAAATCATATTAGTTTATCTAGACGATCTCACGGCTCGATCTAAGAAACAATCTGACCATTTAGACGATCTTCGACAAGTTTTCTTGCGTTGTCGAAAATACAACATCCGCTTGAACCCACTCAAGTGTGTCTTTTGTGTTCCAGCAAGTCGCTTGCTGGGGTTTCTTCATTTCGGAAAAAGGGATCACCGTTGACCCTCTAAAAGTTCAAGCCATAGTGGACCTTCCATCACCACGTACATTAAGACAGCTTCAAAGCCTCCAAGGGAAATCCAACTTCCTTCTTCGTTTTGTCCCAGACTATGCCACCACTGTCCATGGTTTCCTCCATTTGCTACGTCTTCATACCCGTTCCGTATGGGACAACCAAGCAGAAGGAGCTTTCATAGATCTAAAAAAAGAAACTACCAGCGCCTCGTTGATTTCTCCACCAGATTTCACAAGATACTTTACTCTTTACATTCGGCATCAGATTACGCCGTTTCCGGAGTACTCGTCCAAGAAGACTCCGCTCGTCAAGAACACGTCATTTACTATGTGAGCCAGACCTTGTCAGGCCCACCACTGCGCTACCCACATGAAGAGAAAATGGCCCTCGTCGTCGTCTTTTCAATACAAAAGCTGCGACATTACATTCTCCTCAGCCATACCACAGTTGTGGCAAATTCCAACCCAATGGTCTATCTCTTGAATTGTCGCCTTCTACAAGGCCATGTTGCTAAATGGGTGATTATCTTACAAGAATATGACCTAACTTTTAAAACTCCGAAGAGCACCAAAGCATTAGCACTCACTCAACTCATTACGGACTTACCATCATCTTCGTCATCACCAACTATCCATACTGATATAATCGACGAACATTTGTTCATCATCTCGTCTGACGACCCTTGGTATGGCGACATTTTGGTATACCTCCGCACACAGAAATTTCGACCCAACATCGACCGTGACAGACGCCGTCGCATCCGTCACCATGCCCCCCTTTATCTCCTCTTGGGTGATGTCCTCTATCTATGTGGCGTCGACACAATCCTACATCGATGCCTTTCCCAAGATGAAGCAGAACAAGTCCTTAATGACTGTCATAGTGGTGCCTGTGGCGGCCATTTCTCCGGAATGGCCACCGCTCAAAAGGTAATCCGCACATGTTATTTTTGGCCATCATTATTCACCGATTGTATCACAGCAGTCAAACACTACCAAAACTGCCAGCTCTTTGCCCTAAAGGCAAGAACCCCCCCCCCTCCCCCCTTCATCTAGTCGTCACTGCTGGACCATTTTGCAAATGGGCCATCGACTTCATGGATTGCAATCCCACATCACCCGGCGGCCACAAACACATTATTCTGGCTGTTGATTACTTTACCAAATGGGCAGAAGCCATGCCTACTTGCAATTGCAAAGCCGACACTGCAGCCCGTTTTTTCCTCAACCATGTTATTGCTCGCTTCGGAGTACCAAAACAACTCATCTCAGACCACAGCTCTCACTTCGAAGACTCCGTTTGGAGAGAATTTTCCATACTCCTTAAGTTTGAACACCATTTCTCCTCCGCCTACTACCCCCAAGGGAACGGCCAAGTCGAAGCTGTTAACAAAATTTTGAAGACCATCCTCCAACGCACTATCGACAAACATAAATCCAATTGGCATCACATGAGTTTTCCCGCATTATGGGATTATCTCACGTCGACCAAAACCGCCACCGGCTTTACCCCATTCCATTTAGTTCATGGCGTGGAATCTGTCCTCCCCATTGAATGCCAGATACCAACATTACAAATTTCCATAGAACTTCTCCCCGATATGTCACTAATTGAAGAACATCTGCTTCTTTTAGACCAGGCTGACGAAGATCGCTGCGCAGCTCTTCAAACAATCGAAGCTGCGAAGAACAAATCTAAACTCCATTACGATAAACATGTTCACCCACGAGCATTTAGTGAAGGAGAGCTGGTCCTTGTTTACAATCAAGCCCATGACAAAACAGGCAAAGGAAAGTTCGAATCTATGTGACAAGGCCCATATATCATACACACTTGCCTTGAACATGGAGCATACATTTTGACCGATTCGAAAGGAAATCCCATGTGCAACCCCCATAACGGGTTGTACCTCAAAAGATTCTACCCATAAAAACTCTTGGACACCATAGTCCATACTGTACAGTTTTTTGATTTTTTCACTGTAAAATTCTCATTTCAATTCTTTCCTACATGAACACAGATGGATCCTGTTCCACTCTACCACATCGGCTTTGCCGATGGCGCAAGTCGTTGGTCTCCAAATCTCGCGTCAGTAGCTTGGGTAATTTATTCCCCTTCACATGAGTTGATCCACCTCGACGGAGTGTGTATAGGTGCTGCCACAAACAACCAAGCTGAGTACGATGTCGTGACCAGTCTCCTCGCCACCGCTCTCCAAATGGGCTCTAGTAACCTTCGTGTTTTCCTGGACTCCCAGCTCCTTGTTTCCCAGCTCAACAACTGTTATCAGGTATGAGATCCCTGTCTATTTAGAAAATTCCTGGGCACAAAACAAATGATTCGACATTTTGAATCCATCTCTTTCACTCATGTCCCAAGAAATCATAGCACTGTAGCAGACCAAATGGCTAACAACATTCTAGATTGGCATGTCAACCAAAACATGTAGGACATCACAACATGAATCACATAGGCATTATAAAATTATCAAAACATTGCATCCACGTGCATAACATGTGCCTCCACGAGCGTACAAAAATCCAACCATTGCATCCACGTGCATAACATATGCCTCCACGGGCGTACAAAGAAGTGAAACATTGCATCCACGTGCATAAGATATGCCTCCACGGGCGTACAAAAATCAAACATGCCTCCAAGGGCAAACAAACAAACTACAGTTGCATCCACGTGCAACAAAAATGTAATCAAGACAAGATGTGCATCCATGTGCATACACAACTATATACCAAAACATATATATATATATCATCATAATAGTCACAATGTCAGAAGTTCCTTCAGCACCCAAATATACAAAAAATACATAGCCGTACAAAAAGATACATCCCCATATGCTCATAAGCATTTGGGGAAAAATATAAGATCACCTGATCATCGTGATCCCCAGGATCCTCTGGCTCCTTCGGATCATACTGATCCCGAGCCCTCCTCTCGGCCATCACAACAGCTACTCTGAGTAGGATAGACCGCCACTCACGGGGCACATCGAAACAACGCTCAATAGTAGGATGATCCAAATCCCTCCAACCCTCCTTTGGTGCTCCCACTAGAAGCCCCTCCAAAGTCTTACGTATGCCCTTTAGGGAATCATCTCGAGGACGCACAACTCCTTGAGAACGAGGAGGCGGTGCTGCTATAGGTGGAGGTACCACCACCATCATCCGTCCCTGACGGCCTATATGATCAGCTGGTGGCCTCGGACCAATATCTGCACAATCACACAAGTGAACCAAGTCAATATCATATAAATATCTCTAGATATACTCATAACAAAAACATCTAAACATGATGTAACAGAGAACCAAAAACAAAGACATACCATCTGGACCCCAGGCCTATCCCTGAGCCCAAGGCATCTCCGGATCTCCTCGGAAGTCCATACCAGCATATGGATAATCATCAATAAGTAGGGGTATCTGCTCCCACTGCTCATACATATCTGCAGAAAAGAAACGCTGGATCCCACCACCACCCCGGGGCATCATCTCCCCCCACCGCACCATCCGCGGCTCACTCCTCAACCCATCCCGCACCAGCACACGGGGCCGCAAAGTAGGGACCCACTAAAAAAAAAAACAACAGAGGAAGGAGGCATAGCTAAACTCCCCTCCCTCCTGACTGACCTTGTCCAGCTCTCGGCAAACACAGGCCAAAAACATCTGACCCCAGGCAAAGTAGGTCCCTCTCAAAACACGGTCTACCATCATCGTTTCCCCCCCAGACAAACAATGTGGCACCTGTGCACCAAGCACCCGCAAAACACAAGCCCCCACTGCCTGCATCGCCGGCTCCCGCAGGTCCGAAATACTCAGGGCGTTGTTCTGTGTACGAGCCCCAGGAACACAGAATCTCTCTGGTAGATCCTCTATGTCCAAACCAGCCGGAATCCTCGGCTGCACCTCCCCAATCTCCCCCAAACGGGGCAAGCCAGTAAGGAAATAAACATCACTCAAGGTGATCTCTAGTCCCTCACCCTGTACCATGAATGCGCCCTCTCCCGGAACCCAGAAATCCACCAATTTGTTTAGCAGAGCTTTGACTGAACGCATAAGAGGAACCTGAGCGAACTTTAGGAGTCCACCCTCAGCCAAGGCCGCCTGCACACCCGGGTCATCATGAATCTGACCCATCAATCCCACATCTATCTCTCTCTCCCGCCATGACACTAGCGGCCTCCTCAACATCCTGCCAAAAAACAAAGAAGAAAAATTTTAGAAACAAATTTTTTTCTCAAAAAACCCCATCGCGACTTTCAGCTCCAAAGCCGCGATGAGCATCGCGGTTGTCAGACCGAAAGTCGCAATGAACATCGCGGCTGTCTGCCAGAAAGCCACGATGAACATCGTGACTTTCAGCCCCGAAATCCGCGATGCACATCGCAGCTATCAAGCCAATACCCACGATTTACATCGCGAAAAATGAGCCGAAACCCGCAATATTCCACGTTGGAAAGCCAAAGTGGAATTACGCGGCCTTCAAGGGCCCGCCGCTAACCAGAAAGCAAATAATTGGAAAGACTAAGGCAAATAGGCTTACTTGAAACTCGCAGAATCAAAAACCAACGGTCGAATCTCCCCCAAATCGACAAAATGCTCTGACCACGTCAATTACTCTGTGAAATTCAACGGTGAAAATGACACTTGTCACATTGGGCCCACTTGCTATTTATAGGAATTTAACAATTTTCAAACAACCATTCCGGCACCATACGATGTCCGTTTTTCAAACCGTTGGCATCGTTGGAATCAGCACAGCGAGAACTTCATGATAGTCCACTCCTTTTCCTGATTCCACCAGGTCCATTTTTTGGGCAATTTTCCCATGCCCCTCGTCGCCTCGATTTGCGTGCCACATCATCTGTCGTCCATTTTTTAAGAGTCTTATATCACCTGATTCAGTTTTTCGTGCTCGTGATGATGCTTGAGACCATTTCTCGCTCTCACCTCCAGTTTTTTCGAGCATTTTTTCCCATGCCCCTCGTCA
Source organism: Larix kaempferi (assembly GCA_027924585.1). Classification (NCBI taxonomy): domain Eukaryota; kingdom Viridiplantae; phylum Streptophyta; class Pinopsida; order Pinales; family Pinaceae; genus Larix; species Larix kaempferi. Next base: position 20,486,353 of record BSBM01000458.1, on the reverse strand, counting down.
CCTCGGTTTGCGTGCCACTTCGGTCATCGTCCGTTTTTGACAAGTCTTATATCGCCGGATTCAATTTTTCGCGCTCGTGACGATGCTTGAGATCATTTCTCGCTGTCACCACTAGTTCTTTCAGGCATTTTTTTTCCATGCCCCTCGTCGCCTCGATTTACGTGCCACAGCGGTCATGGTCTGTTTTTCACAAGTTTTATATCGTCGGATTCAGTTTTCTGCGCTCGTTATGATGCTTGAGACCATTTCTCGCTCTCACCCCCATAATTTTCAAGCATTTTTTCAAAATGCCACTCATCACCTCGGTTTGCGTGCCACATCGGGCGTTGCTCATTTTTTACGATCTTTATGTCACCGAAGTCAGTTTTCCGTGCTCATGACGATGCTCGAGATCATTCCTTGCTCTCACCAATACCTTTTTGTTCGGTATAATTTTATCCCTTTTTCGGGGCCGAGCAATTCCTTTATGAAAAAGGCACTTAGGGAGTTTCTGTTAAGCTCTTTTCTGACTCCTAAAACAATGAAAAGATCGCCGAGCAACCTTGCTTCCTTTCATGCTCGCTAAAAGTATTTGAAAGGGCATCTACCTGGTATAATTTTACCCCTTTTCCAGACCTTGTAGACTAATTATGAAAAAGGAATACTCTAGTCACATTGGCTAGAAGAGTTCTCCATCTGCATCATTTTTTCCTTTTTTCGGGCCTTGCAGACTAACATACGAAAAAGAACACCAATGGAGTCTACTTATCGCTTTCAGACTCTCAAAAAATGAAAGCAACCATGAGCAATCATCGTCTTGGGCTCATACAAATCCACAGGACGGTACTCCTCCACCAATTCAGAGTCTTCTTATTGTTTTCAGACTCCTTAAAAATGAAAGCACTCACGAGCATAAATAGTCCTGGGCTCGCATAAATCCACAGGACAGTACCATTTTAGAGCACACTTTTATCCCTTCTTGGAGCTCGTTAAAACTATGAAGAAGGACCCAACGGTGCTTTTTCGGTGCCACAACAGATCATGTCTTCTCATAAGGCAGCTTCCCCATTATGGTCGCCTTTTGTTCAGAGCATTCTGCAGTATGTCACCCTGAGAGTCCCCCAATAACATCCATCAGCTTGTCCCCCCCAGAGTCACTCCAGTCTGCAACACATATCCCTGATCCCTTAAAGTTATGGTCCTCACACCTAAAAGTCAGTTTCCTATGCTGCCAAGTCAACCATGTCATCATGCTCTGAACAAAGGAAGTTTGAGTCCACCCACTCTATGACCCCAGTTTTATTTTTCCACATCCCCACAGTATGTCAGTCCTACCATCAGTACTACCACACTTCAGTTGTACACCTCGCGCTCCTACCAAGGAAACATCATTGCCTTGATAGTTGTTGGTCTCCCTCTGTCGACGCCAACCAAATCTATTCTAGAGGGTAGACCAAGAGGTACCTGTGCCTTGGACTCATCACCATTAGTGATGAGTGCCTACGGATCATTTTGACAGGAGTCCTCAGTGCCTCTCCCAATGATTGTTTCTCACATGCTTGACTTCAACACCTTGATCTCATCGTTGAGACTCGTACAAGGTATCGGTCCTTTCAGTTTTTTGGTTGAAGACCCCGGATATCACCTAACTCTACCACATTTGAGAGTCTAAATTGAGGAAACCACCAATTACACATTCCTACGGATATTCAGGTTGCGCTCGGCAACAATTTACAGATGTACCGCATTTTTACACTCCCTCAAGTATACAGTTATATATACACCTCAGAATTGACTCACAGTTATTGAGTCCCTACAGATGCAGGACACCTTCAGTTTTAGCAGTTCATCAACCCTTCGGATACCTTATTCAAAACGGTTGTTGCTTTATTCCAGTGTATCAGTTATTGAGATCAGTCATGTCATGACCATGAGTGTATGTCCCAGCATTATGTCCCCTCTGGACCATTATGATGTAATAATAGTTTTTTATGTATTATTCAGGTCCCCCTTCTTGGGCCTAATTGTTATGTATATGTCTTGATACGAGCATGGGTATGCCCGCCTCGTCCATAATCAAAGATAAGTCCTCATTCACTTTGAGGCCATGTATTTTTTCAGTTTTTGCAGCTTCCAAGGGGCCATTGTTCCAGTCTCCAACCGGTCTATTCTCTTCTCCAAGCACCAGGAAAAAGACAAGAACTATGATGTATATCGGCCATACGATGAGCTCCTGCCCTCACACATCAAGGGGCAATCTGTTAACACCCAAAAAGTGCTCACTAGCTCATTCCCTTATTCACATGACCCATTTGTCCACTTTTCCACCATTTGAGCCTCTAAAGCCATCAAAAGGTCACCAAAAAGACCATAATACCCCTTTTTCCCCTCAAAATATGTATTTTTTCCTCAAAAAACACAAAAAAAAACCTTAAAAAAGGGTCCAGAATTCCCAAAAAATATTAAAATGGAATAAAAATATTCAAAATATTAAAAAAAGGAAAAAGAGGGGAAAAGGTACATAAACCATGTTGGTCAATACCATTGGTTTCCTCAAAACCATAATGGTATTCCCCATCACCAAAAACTATAAAAAGGTGATAGGGGCTCCTCACTTTCCATCCACATTTCATCCTATCCTTATGCTGCCAAATTCCCTTTGAGAGCCATTGCCTCCCATTTCGAGTTTGAAGATCCCCATTGAAACTTTGGAGAAGAAGAGACCATTGGATATTGGAGCTTCTCAACCTTGGAGTTGCTCAACACCCATCATCCTCACCATTTGAGGTAATACAAAAAAAAATTATTTTAAAGTTCTTGTCTTATTTGCTTATTGTTATCAATCTAGTTCTTTACTTTTCTTATACATGTTAATGTTAGATTAGATTCAGTTTATTGTTATTTGCTTTTCATTCGAGACTGCTATTACAAGTTAATAGGTGCATCCTTGCACATGCTTGGTTGAAAAAACAAGCAACAGTTGGATGGATGATTGATCTCTTTAATTCAAGATCCAAATCCATATTATGAGTTGAAGGTGGTTGTTTTTCTAGATCTACTTTAAGGTGGAACCATGAGCTTTAGTTATGGAACTATGAGCATTATTGTTGGAACCATGAGCACCATTGGTGGAACCAAGAGCTTTGTTTATGGAACGATGAGCTCTATTTATGGAACCATGAGCATTGATCATGTAACGTCCCCATCTCTGGTAAAATTCTTATTTACTCAATTTTGTTTATTTACATAGCGACACTATGTAAAAACCTATACTAGAGCAGGCAATGCAACCTAGAGTGGAAAAAGGGCACGGTGAACCACAAGGGGGAGAGTTTTGAGGTTGATGAGGCTTCAGGATTCTTTGGCTTTGACTAGCCTTTGAGCATGAGTTAACCATGTCGTGTTTTGGTTTTTAGGTTAATTAATCTATGGCATATATGTATATAATATATACCTATTTTATAAAGGAGTATCATTTTGGGTGGCTTTTAATTAAAGCCTCGTAACCATTTCTATCTAAATACATATGTATATGTACTGCCTCTATAATATATATATATATATATATATATATATATATATATATATATATGAGATTATATAAATATAAAGAAGTGCAAACTCTTTACTATATATTTATTCTCTAGTATATATATATGTAAATGTTTTATGTGAGATAATATTAATATATAGAAATGCGTATCTTTTATTTATATGTATATGTTTTTATTTGAGAAAATGTATATGATTATTCTAACCTAGTTTGGCACCCTTCTTATTACCCTCACGCAGATGTATTGGGGAGGTTGTTAATTAATACAGTTAATGACTCTGCCATTCGGTGGGGCGTGGTTCTAGTTAGGGATCTACGTGGTATTCAACGCTGGAAGGGTGAGTATTTGGGGGTAAAAACATTTGAAGGCATTTTTGTTTTGGGACTGCTTCGTTTTTGGGGAAATAAGAGGAGGTTTTTTGGTTTAACGTTTTCTTGGTCTCAGCGAGAAGATTTGGGAAGAAGCTTAAACCGAGAGGATGTTTTCGGTTTGGAAAAGATATGCTTCCAGGATCACAGCGATCCTAGGTTCATGTTTATATCTATTTATATATGTTGTCACGAATACTGCTGCATTGAGACCATTTTCTTTGTTTGAATGCAAGAGCTGTAAAGAAAATCATGGCGGTTATGTTATTGGTATTAGTATTCTATTGATTAATGGTATTAATGTTTCTATTGGTTTCGAGTTTGGGGAAGGGATGGTTGAAGCTTAACCCAATCCATGTGAAATCAGATTAGATATATATATTATATCTATTTATATATGTTGTCACGAATACTTCTGCAACGAGACCATTTTCTCTATTTTCTCGTGGAAGGAGAAAGTGACACCCTGGGTAAATTCTGTGGCGTTTGGGAATGGATCCATGTTGGGATCTTCTTTTTGCATTTATGCTGACCACCAAGTTCATGTTATCCCTATTGGGATATTCTTTATGCATTTATGCTACCACCGAGTTCGTCTTATCCCTGTTTGGATTTTCTTTATGCATTTATGCTGCCACCGAGTTTGTGTTATTCCTGTTGGGATTTTCTGTATGCGTTTATGCTACCGAGTTCATGTTATCCTCATTGGGAATTTCTTTATGTGTTTATGCTGCCACATAAATCGTTGATTCCTGTTTACATTCCAAAGGTCATATATATTAATTGTTGAAGGTTTTATTGTGCCTGCACATGCATGGGAAAGGATTTTCCATTTTACAGTTCTTTGATAGCTTGATAAGAAGTGTGCATGGTGGAATTGTTGTCCGTGCAGAGCTTGGGGAGATGGATCCCAGTGGAAGGTTGTGGTTTGTTATATTAAGTATACATATGTGCTTAATGTGTTATGCATGCTTCTTTTGTGTTTGTGCAGAGCTTGGGGACGCTCCCTCAAATCCTTTTGTTGATATATTATTATATATAATACTTCTTTTGGATGTCTGCGCAGAGATGGGAGGAAATCCCTGTAGTGTATGATTATGCTGCATATTTCATGCACTGGTTATGTTACATATATTTTATGCATTGGTTGTATTGTTGCGCCGAGGATGGGGAAAATCCCTATATATTAAGTATATTGCATGCTGCCGTTATCCATTTCCCAGAGATGGGAGAAAGTTCCTTGTACATTTCATTAATTGCATGTATATCTATGCTGCATGTCGTGGCTATTGGTATGATTATCCCTGTTGTGTTTGGGAATAGGGTGTTGTTGAGATAATACTTGTATTTATTATTATCCGCATGCTATATATATTTTATCCCTATTGTATGTGGGGGCATGAAACCCAAATCGTTAAACATTTGTATGTGTCGTAGAGCATAGAAGGTCAAGTCTGGAGTATAGGCTTGGGCCATAAGAGAACAACCCTACAGCCTGTAAGAGGATAGAACAAGAGATGTGTTCAGGTAGGAGCAATACCTCATGGATTGCAGGAGCACTGAAATACCCACTAATGCTGTGAGTGGTTGGTTCTAGGGTATCGAGACTTAAAAGTCCCTATCCTACTTGTGGATCACCATGCCCAGCTCGGGGGTGGCCTTCGGACGGATTAAGTAGAAGCTGTTGGAGAGCCTACGGTTGGGTGGAGAGTTGGATTTCCCAAAATAGTTCCCCTTAATAATATTGATGAATGATAATCAAATAGACGTCTTATGTGTTTAATGGAAAAGCATCTATAGTTTTAGAGCATAAAGTTAGAATTAGTAGTACTAATGAATGTTACAAGTGTGATGAAGCCAGGTAGAAGAAGGCGGGGAGGAAACTTTCTTTCAGTTCTACCAAACTGGTCAGAAAAGTATGCTCTGTAAAGCGATTGTAATCTTTGATATACATTGTACCATAAAGCTAGTAAAGAGGAAGTGATAAGATAACTCAAGTATTCTATCTCTAATAGTATTCTGGTAATGTAAGTGAAGAGTATTTTCTCATGTTTACTTTTCTATGTATCTATGCAAAGTTGATTGGTAGATAGTCAATGGAAAAAGACACTTACATTTAGTTTGTATGAATTTTGGATAAGAGACTTCGATATGGTACTAACCTTATAGATGAATAGTATCATACATAGGATTATGGTTTCACTATTTCGTTATCTATATGATGTATTCGCATTCAGGATGTAATAGAACTTATGTCTAATGTATGAGCATATAGTTATGGGTACAATAAAAGAATGAATGAGATTCTGTTTAAAGTAACATGGTGCACTTGCATGTTCTCCATATTTAATGTTTAAATCTTATACGGATAAAGAGTAATACACTATCTCGAGTATAAAGAATTAAATTATAGCAATGACTATTACAAATGGTTACATAGAAAGGTCTCTTACAATAATTTTGCATCAATGTTGATATATGTAAAAGAATGTGTGAAAAAGGACATGTTGAACAATCATGATTGTATTCAATTTGTGAATGATGTAAAGGAGGACAGTTAATATAGCATAGCTAAATCCTCTTGAGCTATAATTGCACCACTTGATATAATCTGTTGTTGATATAATGTTTAATGGGTGTAAGAGAAAAACTATGACATGCCATCATATGGAAAGATAAGTGTTTATCTTTGTCTACATTTGACCTATGGTGAGATTAATGGTACATTTGCATGCTTCTAATGTTTAGTTGAATTTTGTTAAGAAAATATATGTTAAGAGGATGTGACATCGTGGTATTGATCCAACTTACTTCGCAGAAGAAGTTCTCCTCCATGACTTACTAAGTTGGAAAGGATTTTCATTATTGCAGTAAAGGTGTGTTACCTGTTGTCTAGATGTTATTTGAATATGGTAAGTGAATTGATCTTGGATTAAGACATATGAATGTTTGTTCTTTAACTGAACAAAGAATTACCAAGTATGTTTTGGTTTAAAACAGATTTGCTTATTCGACAAGAAATAAAATAAAATAAAATAAAATCACCCCATTTTCTTTAGAACGTGACGAGGATTTTGGGGTTGTTATAGATGGTAGAACACGAGCTCTATCTATAGAACCATGCGCATTGTTGGTGGAACATTGAGACCTATTGGTGGAACCGAGAGATCTGTTATGGAACATTGAGAACTATTGGTGGAACCAAGAGATCCGTTTATGGAACCATGAGATCTATTGATGGAACCATAAGCATTGTTGGTGGAACCATGAGCATTGTTTGTGGAACCATGAGCATTACTAGTGGAACATTGAGAATTACTCATGGGAATATTTGTGATTCCCTAGAAAATACACAAACACATTTCCTATTACTCATGGTTCCATAAATAGAGCTCATGGTCCATAAATAAAGCTGGTTCCACCAATAATGTTCATGGTTCCATAACTAGATATCATGGTTCCATAACTAAAGCTCATGGTTCCCCCAACAATTCTCATGGTTCCATAAATACAGCTCATGGTTCCACCAATAATTCTCATGTTTCCATAAATAGAGCTCATGGTTCTACGGACAGTGCTCATGGTTCCACGAACAATGTTCATGGTTCCATAACTAGAGGTCATGGTTCCACCAACAATGTTCATAAATAAAGCTCATGGTTCCCCCAACCATTCTCATGGTTCCATAAATAGAGCTCATGGTTCCACCAACAATGCTCATGGTTCCATAAATAGAGCTCATGGTTCCACGAACAATGCTCATGGTTCCACGAACAGTGCTCATGGTTCCACCAATAATGTTCATGATTCCATAACTACAGCTCATGTTTCCACCAACAATGCTGATGGTTCCATCAATAATGTTCATGGTTCCATAACTACGTTCCACCAATAATGCTCATGGTTTCATAAACAGAGCTCATGGTTCCATAAATAGAGCTCATAGTTTTACCAACAATGCTCATGGTTCCACCAATAATGTTCATGGTTCCATAACTAGAGCTCATGGTTCCATAACTAAAACTCATGGTTCCACCAACAATGCTCATAACTAGAGTTCATGGTTCCACCAACAATGTTCATGGTTCCATAAATAGAGCTCATGGTTCCATAACTAAAGCTCATAGTTCCACCAATAATGTTCATGGTTCCATAACTAGAGCTCATGGTTCCACCAACAATGCTCATGGTTCCACCAATAATGTTCATGGTTCCATAACTAGATCTCATGGTTCCATAACTAAATGTCATGGTTCCACCAACTAAAGCTCATGGTTCCACCGATAATGTTCATGGTTCCATAACTAGAGCTCATGGTTCCACCAACAATGCTCATGGTTCCACCAATAATGTTCATGGTTCCATAACTAGATCTCATGGTTCCATAACTAAAGCTCATGGTTCCACCAACAATGCTCATGGTTTCATTAATAGAGCTTATGGTTCCACCGACAATGCTCATAACTAGAGCTCATGGTTCCACCAACAATGCTCATGGTTCCATAACTAAAGATCATGGTTCCACCAACTAATGCTCATGGTTCCACCAATAATGTTCATGGTTCCATAACTAGAGCTCATGGTTCCACCAATAATGTTCATGGTTCCATAACTAGATCTCATGGTTCCATAACTAAAGCTCATGGTTCCACCAACAATGCTCATAGTTCCATCAATAGAGCTTGCTATAGGTCAAATCTGCACTTCTCCGTCCGTGATCACATCTAGCTGTCGATCACACAAAAGGACAACTTGGATTGAAGAGCATGATTACCCTAGATGATATATGGACTAGACTTACCCCTTTGCAGCTGACAAAACACTCATTCTACCTACTTTTTGAGAAAAACGCTACTCTATAAGCATGATAGTAGCGTTCACTTACTGAAATACTCTACCCTACTTAAATAGACTAGCGTTTACCTGCTGAAATACTCTACTTTGCTTCAGTAGACTAGCGTACAGCTCAAAAACTCTTGCAAACGCTGGTTGTAAAGCAGGAAAGTCACATATTGAACGCTACTCCACTTAAGAAAACTAGCGTACACCTTAAAAAGTAATCAAAAATATATTAATTTGACGAATTGGGATTAGTTGAAGTTGGTTTTGCAACTTCCCCAACTTCCCAATCAAACTACCTCTCGATCCAAACTGCCTACCTTGTCCCATAAATACGAGGATCCATGAGAGGGGTTACTCATAATGGTCATAATGACCTACGAGGAGAAACGATGCATTAAGGGTTGTTACCCTGGAGGAATTCCAAAGTTAGTGTGAAGAGCAGGAGACCAGGATCCGGTTACACAAGCACTCTAAATGATTAGGTATACTTGTACTGATTATTTGCTTTTGACAATAAAGGTTGAAATGCCCTTCCCGTCCCAACCAAATGTCTAATGGAATGCATATTTGTTTGGATTAAATGCTTGATTGTATTTGATGTCTAAATTGTATTTCAATTTCATCATTGTTATATCAGTCAAGATACGCTGAGGAAGGTATCTATTGTATTGCAGGTTCGTCAAACGGAAGATCAAGTGGAGGATCGATCGAAGGAGCAAGCAAAAGCTAGGATCGAACTTTGTTAATAAGGTATGCATGTTGGGCCCAAGTTGAGATAAAGTTTTGGAAGCACCTTTTTGAGGCAAGCAGGGAAAGCTGAGCTGAGCATAGCTCAGAAACACAATTTTGGATAAGTATTAAGGATGCTGTGAAGTTGCGCGCAGCATCCAAGTTTTGACCAGATTACGGAGTTGCGCACAACATCGAAGTTTTGGCCGTGATGCGAAGCCCAGTACTGCGCCGAAGCAGTGCTGCGAAGTTAGGAGGCCACATGGAGCCAACAAAGCGGTATGCTGGACAAGTATCAAATATAGCTACCGGCTCGACTGGTAGCAGCCATTTTTGGAAAAGATATTCCAGGATTGCCGAGCGGCGGACGTAGGCAAAACAGGAAGGCGGCCATGCGTGGGTTGTTAAGGAAAGCGACGTTTGGCATGCTTAGAAGGTAAAACCGTTAGAGAGAAATAGTTCAGCAGAAGCAGCCTGTAAGCACGCGTGCGACACGAAGGCCGATAGCGATAGAAAGAGGACGTGGAGATCCGCCATGATCAAGCAGACGCTACCAGAAGCCAGCAAGACGGTTTGGAAAACCGGCGCAGTTTTGGAAACCCTTAGGGTTTTGGGTTTTAGGTCTTCGACATTGTCCAGACATGACCATCGGGCATGATCTATTTAAGAATACATTTTTGTATGGGATGGGAGTTCTTTTGTTGCTGCTAAGAATTTAAGAAGATAACCTTTGTGTATTGTAAAATCTCTCTGAGCTGAGAATATTGTAAAGGCTCTGCAGCTGTGTGCACAGAGACCTAGCCGAGAGAAAGGAGAGTCTGCAACTGAGTGCACAGGCTAAGAACGATTTCCCCATCCCTTTTGAAAGAAATATATTACCAACCGTTCTTGTGGACGTAGCTTTCCATCCGTGGAAGTGAACCACGTTAAATCATGTGTTATGTGATGATGTTTATGAATGAATGACTTTGTATTTTCTGTAGAATGAATGCTTGAATGTTTCCTTGCATGCTATAATATGAGAACTTTGATATTCATTTACCAATAGGAGAAGTTTGGGAATGATATGCTAGGTTCCACGGAAGCAGATGAATGGAAAACATTTCAATTCTATGTTAAGGTCGTGAATCAATCATTTAAGTTTAAATACTTTCTTAAACACAGTGAAGGAACGCAGCACAGTTAGTCATGCCTATCATTTCAATTCACATTGTAATAATCCTAGTTCTAGAATGAATGCTAGAAAGATAACCCGTAAGTGCCTGAATGGATGGATGAGTGATATTCATTTTAGTGCCTTAACGTTTCCGAGATCTTCCAAGTAGAGGTTAAGTGTGGGTAATTCGCAGTTCCAGTAGAAGATTCATAGCAGTAAGAAGCCCTTAGTGAGGCCCGCAGTGTTACCTCCACCGCGCAGTACCGCTCGCAGCATAGATCCTGCTGCATACCGCATCACTTTTCCCCACAGTGCACTCCTTCTGTCCTGCACTGTGCAGCTTGTTCATATAAACAACTCATCATTTACTGTGGAAACCTGATTCCGCAGTACCCCATAAGATACACCTCGGGTGAGACCTCAACCTACTCGCAGGTTGTTTCCAAAAGGGCCGGTGCGAAAGGGTTTTGTTGGTCAAAGGGAGAACCGCAAAGAACCTGGGTCTAATTGGAAACCTCTGGGTCAATTTAAGCCAACAAATGGTTCCGTTGCCGCGCTAGAATCCATGATGAGTTGCAATCACGATGTGTGAAGAAGAATATCAGTTCCTCGAAGGATCTAACTATTGGCATCCCGAAAAGACAAAAATCCAAGCTTGGTGGGATAAGACCATAAGCGATTTTAACAGACAAGAAAATAGACATCCCCATCTAAGCGACACACAGTGGTCGAATAGATATCTATTGGACGACATTCATGAGATCTTTTGGGCATCGTTTCCAAACAAGCTGCATGCGTGGATCTCGCGGCTCGCAGAGAAGAAAAATTGTTTCCAAGGAGGAGTTCCTACGGAGTGGACTCTCGAACTCACAACGCAGCTTAAAGCGTTAGACAGCCCATTGTCACGTGTAGTTGATTATTGGGTCAATCATATGCTAAAAGGCTTTGTAACAGAATTTGTTGTAGACACACTCAAGTCCTACAGCCAAGCAGAAGCACATTTGTTCGGAGGATTTCAAGGTAAGTTTCTGAACAATCTCAGTCTATACGTTAAGATGTTGTTAGCTGAGAAAGGTGTTCTAAGAATGCAGTAATATTCTTGAAGTTTGTCATGATAAACAGTACATATATTGATTCTGACGAAGAGACACATACTCTTAGAAGTGGTAAGAGATATAAAATTAATAAGAATCCGGAAGTCCATAAACATCATATAGATACTGAGATCCCCTGCGATCTTGATAGCGAAGTTACACAACCATTTAAATCCGCCAGCTGCACAAACCACGCCACCATTATCGTAGAACCCACCTGCTACGCATCCCACCCCACAGAAGACTCGGCCTAGTCCATCTCTCCCGATAGTCCCATTTGTATTTACTGCACAGATACCTTTACAGCAGCCGCGCACTAATCCCGGTGCCCCACCACCTAATAGCACAATGGCAAACACTGATATGAAACTGCCAATATTCAGAGGAACTGGCCTAGAAGACCCTGATCAACATTGGTTCCTTTATGAAGCCGTATGGAGTGTAAGACAAATCCAGGACGATGCCGTGAAGCAAGCACAGCTCATTGCCACTTTCAGGGATAGAGCGCTACATTGGTTTATGAAATACTCTACCATACAGCCGAGAACCCTCGCAGAAATTAAAGTCGCGCTCGTGGCAGAGTTCAAGAAACCTAAGTTAGAGATTGTGTTAACCCATGCACTACGTGCAATTATTGTAAATCGTTTGAGCATGTCATTGAAGATTGCCCAGTATTAGAGGTGGAAATGCAGAAGAGAAGACGAACAGAGGCTCCAAATCCAAACGTCCAGTGGATCGCAGTAGAAAATAGACCAGTGGATCCGAGCATTAATGTGGTCACGTGCAGTGGCGCTGAGATAGTTCGCAACAGAGGAGCAGAAGCTTCAACATCAGGGGAAGCACATATGAAGAAGGATCCCCTTAAAACAGTATGGATAAGGAAAGCTACAGGAAAAGCACCCCCTCTTAACCTACATAAGAACAAGGAGATCTTCATTGACGCACAGGATACCTTTAGAGAACCAACAGATAAGTCATCAAGGATCCCGTTGCGCAGAGAAACACCGCATGTTGAGGACATGCCGGCCCCGTATGATAAAACAAGTACTACGACAGATGTCCGTACTTCTGTTGCGCAGTTCTTGCGAAGTTGCATGAAGTTACTAAAAAGAGAAAAAGCCATAGTAGAGCTCCAGAAGCTCATTAGCTAGTATAAACCTCAGATTGCAACAGAGACTCCAGATAGCGCTGTACATCATATAAGGAAGCACAAAAGAACAGGCCGAGAGATTAGGCTTACTGCACAGATAGGATATTTTGAAATGGATGAAGTCATCCTTGATCTTGGATTAGAAGTGAATGTCTTGACTAAGCAGACATGGCAGCAGATGGGTCGACCAAAGTTGCTCTGGTCACCTATTCAATTACGAATGGCTAATCAGGAGAAGGTCATACCTTTTGGCCACTTAGCTAATGTAGTAGTTGACATCGACGAAGTACAAAGTCATGCAGACTTTGAGGTTATTGAAATTGTGGATGATAGTCAACCTTTTCCAGCAATATTGGGAATTGATTGAGCTATGGATAACTTGGCTATCATAAACTTGAAGACAAAGAAGATGATCTTTGAAGGGAAGCATCTTAGGGTCATCGCACCATTGGATCCTAAAGATGGTGATAGATATAGTGAGCCGATTCAGGAGGAATCCCAAGCTCAAGATTTAGACCGACTATACCAGCTGACTGTGAACAAGGAAGACTACATTAATCCTACTGCGGACGGTACGCTCAGCTGGCGATGTGACACTTCTTGTATCTTTGACTCGGATACAGGACTGGAGAATTGGCAAATCCGTATGCATGAAGTATCAGCAAGAAGATGTGCGCAGGTTACAAAATCACTACGCTGGATCGGAAAAGAGGTGAGTCCTATTCCCACATATGATGGTTCTGCTAATGTTTATTGTTTCATAAGGGAATATACTGCAGCTATACCAGATGAGCATTGACAAGCTCTTTAATTCTCTTTTTAATTAAATTAAGAATAGAAAGCTGTGCATAAATTATCAACCCAGGGCTACAAAAGCTTACGAGCTACCAAGCAAAATATATGCCAGACAATGCAACTTGGGAGATCTTAACATAGAGAAGATTAATGAATTACTGAATCGAAATTAGGATATAATCTTTTGGTGAATGGACTCCTAAGAAATTGCTGAATACTGAAGCAATCTTGCAATCAAATGAAAGCATCTAACTATCAATAACATTCAGCTAAACTACTGAAAGAAATCACTACCAACAACAATCTGTTAAATTACAGAAAGCAATTAAATGTCCAATTCTAATTAATAAGCTGAGAAATCCCTAAGGAAAATAATTCACTGAATCACCACTGTAATGAAAAGGTTGAATTCTAATCAAATTCTACGATCTGCTTCTACTCTTGAACACTCACAACAGAATTCTGAAAGAACTTAATTACATCCATTCACTGCAGAATTTATGCTAATTTGACATTCATCATTCATATACTCCTCTGGAAATGGTAACAAAAATAACTCTGTAATCAATTCTCACCACTCATTAAAGGATTCACACGCAACTATAATCACACACCAATTCTGTATATCAATGAATCAAACCAATCCACACTGCGTTAATAATTAAGCTATGAATCTGAACACACATGCATAAAGGAAAGAAATCCTAATTATAGCAGCACCTGTCACAGAAGGGGGCCCTGCCTTCGGCAATAGGAGCTGAACATCCTCTCAATCACACGAAATGGATCAACACATCGAATTAGATAAAACCAGGAGTTTCTTATATATAAAACTGATACAGTGTTCAATAATTCTTATGCAATTGAGGCTAACCCCTCTGAAGAGTCCCCCTGTCTTTTATACATCAACGCTTATGAGAGGATAAATGAGGAATCACATTTTTACAACGAATTCCCCAATAAAGCCTATCTACGGATCCTTAATAAGATATTTCTGGGATATACATCGTGGATAGTGGAGGAATATCCCTGGGATGTAGGGATGGTCAACTATGAGTCATCATGGACCCATAATACCAAATTAAGCATGAAACCTCCATCTCCTTGGATCGAATGCAGCATCATCTGATTGTTGGATAGGTAACCAAAATACTGCAACAAAATACATCAAGTTGGATACCTCGATGTACAAGCTCCAGACTAAGATGCATATCTCCCAGCTTCCATAGTCCTTCATTCTGCAACCTGTAGATGAACTGATACCGAACCTGAAACATATCTTCTTTAGTAGGCAATAATAGCAACATAGCCCTATCAATCATAAGCAATTGACAAATAACAGAAGAGACAAGATCAATTCTTACCAAGGCCAGAATGTGCAAAATACAACCAAAAGAGAAGGTAGTAATACAGGAGTATGTCAAAAAGGAGTAAAAAACAAAGTAGAAAGGAGGAACAAAAAGGGTCATATGCATAGCCCGTCAAGCATAGACTGCCAGCTTTAGATATAGCATTGCGCGATAAACCTGCCAAATGGTGGAATGCACATAAGAAAACATTGACCACTTGGGATCAATGCAGAACTAAGATGCAGATCCGGTTCACCGAAAATGTTACTTTACCCTTTGAAAAGTATAATGGACAGACAGACCCTAGTCAGCACATTGAAATCTGTTCAAAGGCATGGGTGGAAAGACCACTTACAGAATGGGTACATTTATTTGTACATACATTGGATGTGGGTATCCCAGATAAATGGTACCTAGACCTGGAGTTGCGCAGTGAACTCACTGATTGGGAGCTGCTCGCTGCGAACTTCTGAAAGGACTTCAGTTTTGAAGATGAGAATCCATTAATCCATGAAGCATTACAACTAATCAAGAAGCGCATATTCCAAGATGACTGTCCTCATCAAAACATAACATTGCAGGAGTTTTTTGGGATAGAGTGCATTCCTGCGCACCTACAGTCAGAATGGAAGGAACATGAAGAGCACTTGATCGAGTGTTACAACTTAGCTAAAGATACCAATGATACAAATGAAGACAATGAGGAGGACCCACGCAACATAGATATACCAGATTCAGAAGGCGCGCGTCAGGTAGAAGGACCTCCGTTGGAAATCCCAGCTATGACTGGACCAATAAAAACACAAAAAGTGAACATTGGCACAGACAAAGAGCCGAAGTTCGCATCAATAGGAGATTATTGGGACGATCAGACTATTGCAGAGATCGCAGATACCTTACATGAGTATCAAGAACTGTTTCCAACAAAATTTACAGAGATGAAAGGAATTTTGGGAGACCTAGGGGTTATGAAAATACCTTTAAAGCCAGGTGCTAAGCCTGTCAAGCAGAGGCCATACAGATTGAATCCGCGCTATAAGGAAAAAGTCCACGCAGAGCTAGATAAGATGCTAGAAGCAAGAATCATTGAACCAATCGAAGAATCCAAATGGATTAGCCCCATGGTTGTTCAAGACAGGAAAGCAAAAGGCGAGATCAGGATTTGTGTGGATCTCAGAAAGCTTAATGATGCTTCCATGCACGACCCATTTCCCACTCCATTCACAGACGAAGTGCTTGATAACGTTGGAGGAAATGAGACATATTCTTTCACTGATAGTTTCTCTGGTTATCATCAGATCAGGATTGATCCTGCGGATAGGCATAAGACGACATTTGCTACAGAATGGGGGTCATTCCAATACACCGTCATGCCTTTTGGGCTAAAGAATGCACCTGCCATATTCTCTAGAGTTGTCGTCACAGCATTTCAATATTTTATGCACAAGTTTTTAGAAGCGTATTTTGATGATTGGACTGTATTTGGTCTATTGAAAAATCATTGCGCGAACCTCCGCATGATGCTCGAGAAGTGTCGACAGCATCAAATATCCTTGAATTTGAAAAAGTGTATTTTCTGTGTGCCTTATGGAATTTTACTTGGCCACATTGTCTGTAAGCAAGGATTGATGGTAGACCCTGCGAAGATTGCAGTTATTGCAAACTTACCAACAACAAATTCAATCAAGATGTTGCGATCTACATTAGGCCGTACTGGATATTACAGGAAATTTATAAAGGGTTATGCACAGATAACTGCAGCAATGGAAAAGCCGTTGAAGAAAGACGCACCGTTCATTTGGAACGCAGAATGCGAACAGGGTTTTGAAACATTAAAAGAAAAGATGGTCATTGCGCCTATTCTAGTCTTTCCAGACTGGACAAAGCCATTCCATGTCCATGTTGACTCATCATGTATTGCCCTGGGGATCGTGTTAGCTCATCCAGGAGAGGGAGGTATTGAACACCTTATTGCATGTTCTAGCAGAAAGCTTTCAACAACAGAGAAGAACTATACTACTACTGAGAGGGAAGGTCTTGCGATGGTATATGCCCTACAGAAATTTAGGCACTACTTGCTGGGATCGCACTTCCTTATGTTTACTAACCATTCTGTGTTGAAATATTTGGTCAACAAGCCAGTGTTAGGGGGACGCATATGTCGATGGCTATTGCTGTTCCAGGAATATGACTTTGAAATTATTGTCAAGCCAGGTAGACTAAACTTGGGACCTGATCATCTGTCAAGGATCGAGTCAGGAGAGGAGCCGACGAATATTGAAGACAGTCTGCCTGATGTGCAATTATTTAGTATACAAGTTGCCGATGATTATTACAAGGATATCATTGACTTCCTAACCACAGGGCTGGCACCCCAGGAATTCTCGGTCCAGCAAAAAAAACAGTTAGTGGTGCGCACCGCGGACTTCACTATAATTGCAGATCATTTATACAAACTTGGGCCGGATGAAGTCCTGCGCTGATGCGTACTCGATCATGAGAAGCCATTTATTCTAGCCGACGCACACTCAGGAATCACTGGAGGTCACTATGCAGGAAGGGCTACTGCGCAGAAGATATTGCGCGCAGGGCTATGGTGGCCTACACTCCATAAAGATGCCAAAGAACATTGCAGGCACTGTGATGTCTGTCAGAGGACAGGAAAACCATCACGCCGAGATGAAATGCCATTGAATCCACAGTTGACACTGTATCCATTTGAAAAATGGGCAATAGACTTTGTGGGTCCTATAAACCCACCAGGAAAAAGAACAGGTGCAAGGTATATTATTACTGCTACAGATTACCTCACCAGATGGGCGGAAGCAAAACCAGTTAAGGACTGCAGCGCCAATACTGCTGTGCAGTTTATTTTTGAAGAAATACTCACCAGATTTGGTTGTCCGAATATTTTGATGAGTGACCAAGGTACTCACTTTTTGAATAAGATGATTGAGGCGCTTACAGAAGAATTCTACATTCGTCATCAGTGCAATACTCCATATCATCCACAGGCGAATGGTACTATAGAGGCTTTCAATAAAATATTGGAAAACACACTCACTAAGGTGTGCAATGTAAATAGAGATGATTGGGACCTGCACGTCTCATCTGTGCTATGGGCATACAGGACCACATGCAAGAAATTGACAAGACAGACACCCTTTCGGTTGGTTTATGGGCAGGAGGCTATCATGCCTATGGAATATATTGTCCCTAGTTTGAGAATCGTTGCATTTACAGGGATGGCAGACTGCGAAGCTCTAGAAGAAAGAGTAATACACTTATTGGGCTTGGAGGAAGATCGCTTCATCGCAGGCTTCCACCAGCAAGCTCAGAAGGACCGCGAGAAAGCATGGCATGATCACCATATAAAGAACAAGTGTTTTCAGGTAGGTGATCTAGTCCTCCTGTATGATAGCAAATTCATGAAATTCCCTGGTAAATTTAAGATGCATTGGCTTGGCCCATATACTGTGATACATGTTACTAACACTGGTGCAGTCCAGTTAGCCAATTTAGTTGGTGATACCTTGTCAACTTTGATAAATGGAAGCAGGCTAAAGCTATACCATGATAGCACTACTTCACAAAACCCTGAATAACGAGCCAAGGAAGGAAGTTCTAAGTGTCAAGTACAGTTGAAAGTGGACACTAGAAATGTAAAGGAGTCTGTACATGTATGATAAAAGGAAGAAGGTATGATAAGAAGAATGATCTATGCACCGCGCAGCACTGTTGAAGCTGCACGCAAATATATATATATATATATAGAGAGAGAGAGAGAGAGAGAGAGAGAGAGAGAGCCGCGCAGATAGAAATTTTTGACACTGCGAAGTAGATGCGCAGGGTTGCAGATGGCTTGCTGCGCAGTTCGGCGCAGCACTCATAGAAAAATATCCGTTGTAGGGATTTTCAGAAAATAGCCGTTAGATGACTGTTGCAGCAACCGCTTTAGCATTTAAAGAGAAGATAGCCGTTCTGAACACGCTGATGATAGAAAAGACCAAAGGATCCACTCAAATTCGCCAATGGACACCACATTAATTGCTTATCTAGCCATTGAAGGGAGCGGGAGAGGGTCTGCTGTGCCTATAAATAACACCGTTGGGAGACTTGCAGGTGTTACCAAGCACTTAGAATTTTCCTGTGATTAACCTCTCCGAGTTAGTAGCCATCTGTATTCTATCTGCCTTAGCCGCTACCTCATTTATGAATGTCTGAACCTTCCTTTAGAGAAGAAGAACTCACCATTGAAGAAGCATTGAGGATATTTCAGCATGGAGGGATTCAGCAGTTAATGAAAACTCCAGTTAAGGTCACCGTAGAACAAGGTGAAGGATCCCGCAGATCACCAAGAATTAATCCGACGATGCAGGAAAAAGAAAAAGATAAAGGAAAAGTTGTAACTGCACCTCGATCCAACAGCATAAAGATGGGCTCCTCGACACAGAAATCGCCAGTCTTTCAGACAGAACCTTTGAAGATGACACTCGAATATATCTCCCCGCGGGCACTGAATGCCCCTGTGTTTAAATTGTCCAAGAATGCGAGATACGACATCCCACTGTCACCTATCTCAAAGCATGTAAACGTTGCTAAGAATCTGCTGGGAAAGATAGTAGATTGTAAATGGGAGGATTATGACCTCTTGGGAATGAAGAAAGACAAGCCAGATGTTCCCAAATACCCAGATTTTCAACCAGACCAGTATATGTGCTGGAAAAAGGACGCCAAGGGAAATATGAACTTGGTAGCTGACAGTTGGTTAGCACCTGTCGTTCAGTCGGGGCTACTGAACTTGCTGAGATTTCCACATTTTGGTCGTTCTCTAGAACTTAATATCGTGGTTCGCACACTCATGGCGCGAATCCACCAAGGTTATCTGTGGCTGGACAGGAACATTGATATTAACATTGATTTGATCCACCGCATCACCGGGCTAAGCAAGCGCGTTAAGGATCCAAAGCAATTCTTCCAGGGGAAGAGCAAAGAAAAAGAGGCTATTGAGAAGATGAAGAAAACCCATTCGGTGGTGAAGGAAAAAAGAGGTTTCCCGACAGAAGATATAGAGGATAGAGAAATAAGATTTGTAACGCAGTTGCTCGCAGGCAAGATACTCAAAACAGCTAGGCCTTCGGAGGTGCCTACGGGCGCAATACTCCTTGGTGCCACAGCGGCCGAAGGAAACAGCTTTAATTGGTGTCAGTTTCTGTTGAATGAGTTCCTTGAAGAACTCAACGACACACAGGTGAATGGAGGCTAGTTCCATTTCACCTGGCTCATCGTCCTGATTGCTTTGTGTGGATGGAAGGAGCCACGAGATTATGCGGGCGTCATTATGGACACCAAGGATCCTAGAGGGTTTAAGTTCGTCAACCTCTGGGCAAACACAAATGCAGAGCACCAACATGCGACAGCAAAAGTCTTTTACCAGTACTATATTCAGCTGCGCGACGCAATCACGAAGACACCCCGCATTACAAAGTAGGTCACGGCGAAGTATATCCGCATCATCGACTTTGAGGCGGATATGAAATGTATATTCATATCGTCGAAAGCACAAACGAGGAAACCAGAGTGGTTCCCAGGGAAGTACATCATGTATGAGCAGGATATTGAGGACCTCATGAAATATTGGCCAGCAGAGTTCTGGGTAGAGGTCATGGATGTGGAGACAGATTCAGCAGAAGATGAGTCGATCCTGCTCTCATGCCCAATCATTGAAGAAACAGGGAAGAGAAAAGAAGCTGAGACTTTGGAGAAGCCAAAGTCGAGGAAAAAGGTGAAGGCTACAAAGATTCAATCGGAGGCAGTCCTCAATGATGATGACTACGAGATGATAGCCGAAACAGTCTCAAAGCAAATGAAGGAGCTTATGGCGGCTAAAGAAAAGAAGGACATGGTCATCCAGGATGACCTACACAAGACGCAGCTCGCAATGCAAGGCCTAATGAAGAAAATGGACGATGTCCAGAAAAGCCTTATTTTTCCGCAGGAAGCAGGGGCTGAAAAAAGGTCTGTAGGGACCTTGCACCAAGGAAGCCAACAACTAGCATTAACGCTGCCATCGAAGACTAGAATTGTCCATCTGGACCCATTGGCTGTTGCGTTGCCAATGGCAGAACAAGTTGTCTTGGACACAAAGGGAGTCGAGAGGGTAGAGCTCGACTTAGCCAAAATCCCTTTACCAGGATTGCACTTCATCCACACGCAGATCGTGGAGGAGATGCATGAACGGACGGTTGAATCAATGAAGTTACAAGCAGAGCTCACCACAGCAAACAGGAAAATTCAGCTGCAGGCAGAAGTACAACTATGCAACGAACTGGATCGCCGACAAAATTTGGAGACTACCATATCCAATGTGGCGAAGGATATCAAAGGCATAGAAATCCAGGATGATCCTGCAAACACAGTTCTGAGGATCGGAGATAAGGTGAAATCCTTGCAGATGGAGATGCAGGATAAAGAGATTTATTATGAGGTCGATATTGCCACATTGAGGGATAAGCTCAATAAGTAGGCGCCACTAACTGAGCAGCAAGTCAGAGAACAAGCAGTGAGCACCACCTCGAAAAGAATTACAAGTGAGATGGCTAAGTGCCAATCGCTCCTGGATAAGGTGTCACAGGCAATCACGACCCTTGAAGAGGATCAAGGGTTGCTGCAGGTCAAAACCGCGGTACAATAAAAACAGACTGCACTAGACAAGTTGAACGCAGAGGTTAAAGCTCTACCACCCAGAGAAAGGTTGCCGAGATACAAGTAGATATCCAGCTTAAAGAAAGAAGTACAGGAATTACGACAAAAAGACACTGAGATGGATAATCAGTCGCGGCAGCTCCTGGAGAATGCCATGGCAGTATCGCAGCAGATTGAAGATAAGTTAGTAGAACTGCGCGATAACCAGGAGCAAGTACAAGACCAAATTGGAAAAGAAATAACTCCAACACTACTTGAGATGATTAAACAGGTTGAGGAGGATATAAGAGAAGCAGTGGTGCAGTTGTGCGGTACATATGACGAGTTCGCAGCCAAGTTCGTTCCACTGGTCGCGGCGCAGAGTGAGACAGCTGAAACAATCAGTGGCTTGGGGATGAGCCACATGTAAGTGTTAGGGGCATGTTGGGCCCAGGTTGAGATAAAGTTTTGGAAGCACCTTTTTTAGGCAAGCAAGGAAAGATGAGCTAAGCGCAGCTCAGAAACACAATTTTGGCTAAGAATTGAGGATGCTGCGAAGTTGCGCGCAACATCCAACTTTTGACCAGACTACGGAGTTGCGCACAGCATCGAAGTTTTGGCCGTGATACGAAGCCCAGTACTGCGTCGAAGAAGTGCTGCGGAGTTAGGAGGCCACGTGGAGCCAGCAAAGCGGTGTGCTGGACAAGTATCAAGTATAGCTACCGGCTCGACCGGTAACAGCCATTTTTGGAAAAGATATTCCAAGATTGTCGAGCGGCAGACGTAGGCAAAACAGGAAGGCGACCACGCGTGGGTTGTTAAGGAAAGCAACGTTTGGCACGCTTAGAAGGTAAAACCGTTAGAGAGAAACAGTTCAACAGAAGAAGCCTTTAGGAATGCGTGCGACAGGAAGGCCAATAGCGACAGAATGAGGATGTGGAGATCCGCCATGATCAAGCAGATGCTACCAAAAGCCAGCAAGACGGTTTGGAAAACCGACGCAGTTTTGGAAACCATTAGGGTTTTGGGTTTTAGGTCTTCGACATTGTACAGACATGACCTTCAGGCATGATATATTTAAGAAGACATTTTTGTATGGGATGGGGGTTCTTTTGTTGCTGCTGAGAATTTAAGAAGATAACCTTTTTGTATTGTAAAATCTCTCTGAGCTGAGAATATTGTAAAGGCTCTGCAACTGTGTGCGCAGAGACCTAGCCGAGAGAAAGGAGAGTCTGCAGCTGAGTGCGCAGGCTAAGAACGATTGCCCCATCCCTTTTGAAAGAAATATATTACCAACCATTCTTGTGGAAGTAGCTTTCCATCCGGGGAAGTGAACCATGTTAAATCCTGTGTTATGTGATGATGTTTATGAATGAATGACTGTCTGTATTTTTTGTAGATTGAATGCTTGAATGTTTCCTTGCATGCTGTAATATGAGAACTTTGATATGCATTTACCAATAGGAGAAGTTTGGGAATGATATGCTAGGTTCCACAGAAGCAAATGAATGGAAAACATTTCAATTCTATGTTAAGGTCGTGAATCAGTCATTTAAGTTTAAATATTTTCTTAAACATAGTGAAGGAACGCAGCACAGTTAGTCATGCCTATCATTTCAGTTCACATTGTAATAATCCTAGTTCTAGAATGAATGTTAGAAAGATAACCCGTAAGTGCCTGAATGGATGGATGAGTGATATTCATTTTAGTGCCTTAACGTTTCCAAGATCTTCCAAGTAGAGGATAAGTGTGGTTAATTCGCAGTTCCAGTAGAAGATTCGCAGCAGTAAGAAGCCCTTAGTGAGGCCCGCAATGTTACCTCCACCGCGCAGTACCGCTCGCAACATAGATCCTATTGCGTACCGCATCACTTTGCCCCGCAGTGCACTCCTTCTGTCCTGCACTGCGCAGCTTGTTCATATAAAAAACTCATCATTTACTGTGGAAACCTGATTCCGCAGTACCCCATAAGATACACCTTGAGTGAGACCTCAACATGCTCACAGTTTGTTGTCGAAAGGGTCGGTGCGAAGGGGTTTTGTTGGTCAAAGGGAGAACCGCAAAGAACCTGGGTCTAATTGGAAACCTCTGGGTCAGTTTAAGCCAACAATGCCTTCAAGAACCTTGATCTCTTTCCTTTTGTAGAAGCCTATGTGATATGATAAATGTATTTACCTGTCACCCCAGAAGTTGGTAGTGTCCCTCTCCTTGCTATAGGGTAGAAATCTCGAACAACAGACTGGCGACCATACTGGGGACCGGTTGTTTTCTGCTTTAGGAGACATAGTTAGCTTTCCTTCCAGTACTTTTTGATCTTTTTGATCCTCTAAGAGGCTTTGTAGGTTACTGTAGCCTGTTTCCATTCCTTGACTCATCTCAGTTTGACGTTTTAGAGCTTGTTTCAAACCTTCTCTGGAAAAAACGCTGGTATCTCTTGCACACAGTAGAATACACCTGCTGAAAAATGCTACTTTACCTATTGCACAGTAGAGTACACATGCTGAAAAACGTTGCTTTACCTATTGCACAGTAGAGTACACCTGCCAGTGTGAGAGGGTTTATATACTGCACAGTAGAGTTTTTTCCTGTAAGTCTCTGTTTGCTTTTGGGATTTCATTTCCAATTGTTTGGTTTGATTTCCAGCCTCTTGCTTTGTCTTTTTAATTGATCCTTGAGGTCTTTATGCCCTTGTTGAGTCTTGTTTTCCTCTCCTAAGTCCCTTAGGTCATCTTTTTCTTGCTTGAGAACTTTTGAGGTGTCTTGTTCTTTTGTGACTCTTTTTAAAGACCGCTTACAGTTCCTTGTTGGACATAGCTGCACTTTTGTATCCTAGATGCTTGTTGCAAGTATACAAACCTTTGTTTTGTAACATTTGTTGTTTGTGGCAACACTAAGCATGCTTTGACGATGTCTTGGACTTTGATTTAGGGTTTGACCCCAAGTTGGAGTCCTTAGGGTGTTTTCAAAAGCTTTTTGAGTCTAGACACTTTGTGATTGCTTTGTCAGTTTCAGTCCAAGTAAGTGTTGACCAACGCGACCTCAGTCGACAGGGGTTCGCCTCACTGTCGACACATACCGCAGTCTCCCTGGGCACCGGCCTGAGCAAGTTTGAGCCCACCCAGCAACACCCGTAGAGCGGATGAGATCTCACCCGAGGCGTCCAGGAAGAGCAGACGGAACCATGTTTCCGTCGAGGGAGGAGGAGAGTTGTGGCTGTGCAGACTATCTCTATTGCAGTACTTAAACATAACTCAAAACATGGAATTATAACATTTTAACTAATCGCAGCATTCATATTCCACATGAAACAGATCATTTAATCGCATCATTTATCATTCCAGCAATAGTAAGCAGATATTACATCAAACAAAATTTATATATCGCACCTATTGCATAGAGATTGCACCAAAATATCATTATATTACTGTTGTGGTCAAAATACCAGAGGCAAAACATACATCTTCTTATCTCTCGCCTACTATTCTCCGGTCTTCTATCTTGATCTCTCGCTATCTATCTTCCCTCTTTAACACTTACAACTCTCATCTATTTATAGGCTTCTGCCATTACAATATTTGTCCACTTACAACTAACTTCCTAACCGACACTATGGACAATTGACCCAAAAACCCGCATACGGCGGTACAACTGACTCACTATTACATAATATATGGTCCAAGTGACCCAAAACCCGCCAACTGCGGTATTATTTAACATAAAATACTCCTTTCGCGCCCTCATCTGATGTGTCGCAGCGTCGGCGGTGCCGCGACCTTTCCCCATCAAACCGCCTGCCAACAGGCCCCCAACACAATCTTGTGGCTCACCCTCGAGCCACGTCAACTGCTGGACATAGTTCCTTCGAACTGAACTACGTTTTGGTAACTGTTCTTGCTATCTGGATCACGCGGTGTTGTCCCGCTCCTTCTGCTACATTGATCGTCGACTCATTGTGCTGTATGGTTAACCCAAAATTGTCATCGCTCGACTTGTTGTCATGTACTTCTCAAACTCATCCTCGAGTCTCTTGGATGGGTACTGACAGGAAGAAAAAGAGGATGAATAGTACCAAGGTGCAAAATTAGCAAATGACTCTGGCACATCTATTTCGCACCGGCAACTGGTTCCTACTATGGGCAGGGAGCTAACGCCCCAACCCGCTTAGGGGTCGAGAAGAGCACAATCCTTCGAACAACTACTGCATACTTAACCATGCTGAACCGATCCTCAGCTCGGGCATAACATAGTGTAATTGCACTCGCTGTATCAAGTCGGTCAGGGACACTCGTCGTTCGGGCTCGCAGGGCCCCTGGGGTGCTTCCACGGGAAACGAAGTGAAGCATTTCCACAGCCTCCTTGGAATTCCTCACAACTCAATTCACAAACTGATCAACCAGCATAACCACTCTATTTCAGAACAAGCGTCGTTGTAGCGAACTACCAGCTGCCTCGGCTACTTATAGCAGGATCATTCCTGGGTTACGATAGTGGGAATGATGCTCCATTACCTCTCATCTGCATGCGTAACCCCATCGACTGACACCACGGGGGGTGACCATGCTGTCATCGAAGATCCCACATGCCGACGTGTGAGCAATCTCCTCACATCATGCTGATCGTACCAGCCCAGCGTGCCATGTGCAAAACATGTCGTCGTCTTGTGGTAATCTGGCTGAATCTGTCTAGTGCAATCATGTATAGGGATGATGGGCAGTGGTCACAAGATATTAGTGGAACAGTAGTCACAACACTTCCCTGTACCCCCCAAATCCTCCGTAATCATCCCAAAATCCTTCAACAAAATCTGTCATCGGTCCTGGTCGCAATACTGCCATGAGTCTCCGACTGTTCCAACTTGCGGCCCAAGCCTCCCTGCTTCCGCATACCTTCTTCTGTTGTGCGCCATCTGCCACTAAGCAACCTGCAACACACACACTTTTTTTTTCTTTCATCGATCCGACTCAGACATCGCACTGCTCCAAGCCCGAGCGATAAGGCTTCAACCTGTGACCATTTACCAGTTTGGGGAGCATCGCTGCAACTGAACCGCTCCTCCTGAAGTAATACTATTGATGCGATATGGACCCAGGAAATGCATCTGCAACTTTCCTGGATGTTTCATAAACTTGCTGGCGTATAACAGCACCAAGTCGCCTTGCTGAAACTGCTTACTTTTGATGTGGCAATCATGCCATGCATTCTGGCAATCCTTCTCAACCCCTTGGTGAAAGCCTGCGATAAATTGATCCTCTTCCAGCTCCACCAATTGTGCTAGACGTTCATCTAATGCTGCAACATCATCCATGCTCGTAACAGCCGCAATTCGTAGACTTGGAACAATGTACTCCATAGGCATAATTGCTTCCCTCCCATATAACAGCTTGAAAGGTGTCTGACCAGTCAACCTTTTACATGTGGTGCGATAGGCCCACAACATTGCTGAGATTTTTAAATCCCAGTCGTCGCAGTTTGCATTGCACAACTTTGTCAATGAATGCTCCAACACCTCGTTAAACGCCTCCACCATTCCATTTTCCTGTGGGTGATAGGGTGTACTCTTCTTATGCTGTATCCGCAACTCCTCTGTTAATGCGCTGATAGTGCGATTAAGAAAGTGGCTGCCTTGATCACTCAGCAATATCTTGGGGCAGCCAAAACGGGTGATAATGTGATCAAACAAAAATCGAGCAGCCGTTGCGGTGGAGCAATCAACTACAGGTGCTCCCTCAGCCCATTGGGTTAAATACTTTGTCATTGTGACAATATATCGCGCACCTATGCGTTTCCCTGGTGGATGGATCGGTCCGACAAAGTCCACAGCCCATTTTTCGAACGGTTACAATGGCACCTGAGGTAGCAGCGGCATCTCGTCTTGTCTGGACGGCTTTCCAGTTCGCTGACAAACATCACAAGACCACGCATAGTCTGTCACATCATTATGTAATGTGGGCCACCAAATTCTTGCACGCAATACCTTCCGGGCAGTCGCTCGACCGCCATAATGTCCTCCCGCTACTCCACCATGTGCCTTAGCCAATATCTGCGCTTGCTCATGTGGCAAGACACATCTGCGTAATATCTCATCAGCGCCCAATTTATACAACTCTCCCGCGATTAGCTGAAAGTCAGCAGCCTTGACAACCAATTGCTTCTTCTGAATAGTGGTAAAGTCAAGGGGCGCAGTGCCGATCACCGGAAACTGAAGGATGTCATCAAAATATTGATCAACGGCGGTAACGTGAAATAGTTGGGCATCCGGCAATCCGTCTTCGATATTAGTCGGTTCCTCCCCTGTATTAATCTGTGACAAATGATCTGGTCCAACATTCAACCGCCTTGGTTTCACAATGACTTCAAAATCAAACTCCTGGAACAAAAGTAGCCACCGACAGATCTTCCCCCCCAACACAGGCTTATTGACCAAGTATTTCAATGTAGTATGATCAGTGAACATTTTAAAGTGGCCACCCAACAAATAGTGCCTGAATTTCTGCAGCGCGTAAACCATGGCCAAACCTTCTCGCTCTGTGGTAGTGTAATTACGTTCTGCAGAGGACAACTTCCGACTGGAAAAAGCAATGGGATGATCAAGGTCGCCTTCTCCTGGTTGAGCCAACACAACCCCTAATGCAATCGATGAAGCATCAACATGGACATGGAATTCCTTACTCCAGTCCGGAAAGACCAAGATTGGTGCCAACGTCATCTTCGCCTTCAGCGTTTCAAAGCTATCCTGACATTCCGGGCTCCACTGGAATGCCGCATATTTCTTCAACAACTTTTCCATAGGGGCAGTAATCGCAACATACCCCCTAATGAACTTGCGATAATATCCCGTATGACCCAAGGTGGCGCGCAACTGCTTAACAGTGGTTGGCGGTTGCAACCCCAAAATGAGCGCAATTTTGGTTGGATCGACCAGCAATCCCTGCTTACACACGATATGTCCCAGCAATATCCCAAACGATGCGCATAAAATACATTTCTTCAAGTTCAACGATATCTGGTAATGTCGGCATCGCTCAAGCATTAACCGCAGATTGGCCAGATGATCACGAATCAATCCATAAACGGTCCAATCATCCATATATACCTGCAAAAAATTCTGAATAAAATCTTTGAATGCGGCAACAACGACTTGGGAGAATATCACAGGTGCATTCTTCAAACCAAACGGCATTACCGTGTACTGAAAGCAACCCCATTTAGTAACAAAAGTGGTTTTATGGTAATCTTCCTTACCAATGCGAATCTGATGGTAGCCAAAGAATCCATTAGTGAAAGAGTACATCTCCTGGCCGCCCACTCCCTCAAGTACTTCATCAGTAAATGGGGTCGAAAAAGGGTCATGCAAGCAGGCATCGTTCAATTTTCGCAAGTCGACGCAAATGCGCACTTCGCCTATTTTCTTGTCCTGCACCACCAAAAGACTGATCCACTCGGACTCTTCTACAGGTTCAATAATACCGGCATCCAACATGCGATCAAGTTCCGCCTTGAACTTTTCTTTATGTTGCGGATTCAGCCGATAAGGTCGCTGTCAGACTGGCTTAGCATCTGGTTTCAATGGAATCTTCATTTCTCCTAGATCACCCAGGATTCCCTTCATTTCAGAAAACTTCGTGGGAAACACATCTTGAAACTCATGAAGTAGCTCAGTAACCTTACTCATCATCTCTTCGTCCCAATAATCCCCAACATTGGCAAACTTGGGAGTAGCCTCGGTGCCGATATTCATCTTGCGAAGCTGCAATGGTTGACTGAATGGATTACTTGGCGCAACAGGTGGGACTACATCGTGACTTGCTTCAGATTTGGGAATGTTAACATTTCGGGGATCATCATCGTCCTCCGGGCCACCCCTGACGTTGAAGCACTCCATGAGAGACTGCATCTGATAGTGTGTGTGCGGGTCGACAAGGTAGGCTGCCGGAACAACCTGAAATATCACATCGCGGATGAACTGCAGGGCGTTATGGACATCAAGGTTGGCATCTGCAAAAGTGAACGTATGAGTGAAATAGATCGTCAACTCCCCCCATGTTGTAATATCTCAGCGCAACTCGGCTGCAGTGTACCATGAGCGCGGTATCTCATCCAAAGTATGGACAAAATCATGGACCCACTCATCTCTGGGTCGCGCTACCCATAAGCATTGGCACTCCATCACATGATCACTGGGATCAGTCCGGCCATCATACTTGCCAGTGTGATAAACTTCAGTATCGTTGAACCGAACCATCATTATCCTTCGACACTGTGACCAACCTTTAATGAACTTCTTATGTGTCGCCCACCATCGTGTTGGAGCAACCTTCAGTGCTTCCTCCAAGGCCAGCAATCGCTGTGGTTCTGGGACGCAGTATTCAAACTCTGCTAAAAAGGTGTTTAGGCTAGAAAGCCCCTCATAAACAGGCAATGTGATCGTTTCTGTCGCAACACGACATAAGGATTGCGTAACTAAGCCACATTTTTGGATCGATACTTCATGCATTCGATTCTGCCAATGTTCCAATGCATCATCAGAGTCGAAAGACGCAGAGCTCTCGCTGCGCCACTCCAACTCACCGTGGTTAGTGGGATGAATATAATCTTCTGAAATGTTGAATGCATGGTCCCATCCAATGGTATCATCATCTCTTACAGGTTCAACATATCGGCATCCTTCAGCTGGATCCAACGGGGCTATGACTCTGAAATCGCGATTCTCAAAGGTCATCATGCGCTTCTTGAAGTTGATTACAGCTCCACTATTGTTAGCCCATCCAATCCCCAAGAGTGTCGGATAAGAGCTTCCTCCCTCAACCACTTCAATAACATCAAAGTCTGCATAAGTCTTCATGCCCTCAATATCAATCGTAAGCTGCGGAACTCGTCCAATGGGTGTTACCTTCTCATGGTTAGCCAACCGGAGCTGTACAAGAGACCAGCTCAATGGGGGACTCCCCATATTCTGCCATGCCTTCTTGGTTAAGATGTTAACATCCGAACCAAGGTCAAGAATCACAGAATCAACATCATAGTCACCAATCTGAATATTCATTCGCATCTCCTTTCCAGTCTTCTGTCGTTGTAGGGAGTTTACTGCCGACTCCTGCCATCCTTTCAGAAATCGCTACAACCATCCCTCAATCTCAACCAGGGCAGTCGGGTCTCGTGCCAATGATAGACAGCTTTCAAGGAACTTTTGCAATGCCCCCGGTGGTGGTGGTCGATCAGCATCTGATGTAGTATCAAAGATAGGCGGCATATCGCAAACAACAGCCTTACCGCGGTCTTTCTCCAAAGTGCGACGTGCCTCCAGGAATTTCTCTCGCTCCATATCAATGTCGAAGGGTACCATCTTCTGACCAGCCAACCGAATCAGTGGTCGCGAACCATCTTCCCCATTCGTCTTGCCTCCACGAGTGACAACAGCCACCGAAGCATCTTGTGGTCGTGGTTCTACAGAAATGGTCGCAATATTTGTACCCTGCGTCTATTTCTGCTACAGATTCCCCGGTTGATTGACATTTTGATTGGCATTTGGCAGTGGTCGCAGGGGCTGGTTCTGCACTGGTTGCTGTACAAGGTTCTATACCGGTTCCTGTGGCTGGGCCTGATTCTATAGCTGCGGAGCATTGCCAACCTGCCATCGTGCAATTAACTGTGGACAATTCTCAACCGTATGATCATTACCAAAAAAAAACGTACACTGATTTTGTAGCAGTGGCCAATCGCGCTGATAATTCCCCCATACCGCATGGTGGTAACATTGAACATCGCACCTATTGCACAGAGATTGCACCAAAACATCATTATATTACTGTTGCGGTCAAAATATTAGAGGCAAAACATACATCTTCTTATCTCTCGCCCGCTATTCTCTTGTCTTCTATCTTGATCTCTCGTTATCTATCTTCCCTCTTTAACATTTACAACTCTCATCTATTTATATGCTTCTGCCATTACAATATTTGTCCACGTACAACTAACTTCCTAACCGACACTATGGACAATTGACCCAATAACACCAAAAACCCACATACTGTGGCACAACTGACTCACTATTACATAATATATGGTCCAAGTGACCCAAAACCCGCCAACTGCGGTATTCTTTAACAAAAAATACTCCTTTCGCGCCCTCATCCGATACATCGCAGCGTCGACAGTGTCGCGACCTTTCCCCATCAAACCGCCTGCCAACAGTAAGTTGAATTCCTTTAGTTTGCTTTCTTTCGAGTCGTTGTGATTGTAAGGCCATCTTTGGTTCACTTGCCTACCTTTTGCTTGACTTAGTGCTTTCTTAGGGTTCTTGGTGCTTTGGAGCAACCTTTGAGGTTTGCCTTTCCATTTTAAGCGTCTCTTATCCCTCTTTTCTTTTCACTTTGTTTTCCAAGCCCAAAGTTTTTCCTTTAAAAATTTTTTGGGGACAAGTCTTTGTCAAGACATCAAGTTGATTGTTGTGAGCCTTAGAGTTGCTTTTCCTTACTTACATTGCTCTTTTAGGTCTTACTTGCTTCCATTTTTGAGTTCTTTTTCTTTTACATATATCAGAAAAGGCAAAAAATGAGTTTGGTAGTTTAGAGTAGTGAGACTTATAATCATTTCAAAGTAGCGTAGTTTACTTTGTTTTGAATTTGAAAAGAAAATAAAAAGAGACTTGTTTTAGGTTTGCTTATCTTTAGTTTTGGAAAACAATGAATGAGAAAGTTTAGTGAAAGTTTTTTACTTTTATGTACTTCCCATTTCTGTCACAACCACGCCACACAATGCACTGCAACCTTTGAGTAAAGAACAACCCTTAAAAAGAATAATTAATAAAATTTATTAGCAACTTTTGTTTATAGGGATGTCACTACACCAACTAGCTTAGGCTAGGGTTTCAGATTAGAACACGCTTTAACTATCTGAAACCATTTTCATTACTCAAAAATCGTAGTGAGACGGTTTTTAGGTAAACCCATTGACATCAAAGTTGTTATGGAAGCTCCATTGAAACCGGAGTTAAGCACGAGGTCTTGCGAAGGTGAAATAGTGAGGATACCCCTTCACTTTTCATTCGGAGCATACACCAAGGTTTGTTTGCGTACGGGGATCCTTTTGGATTTCGGGCTTAGCTACCCTGCCCATGCGTTCTAGTCAGACCTACGACTGTCCCCCAGAGCTTCTTTCATGTTAATGGTAGCCTTAGTATCTTGACTTTAGGGCTTCTTACACAGGTGGCAGTGAAAGGCTATTTTCATCGTACCTAGGAAAGATACGAAAGGTAACCCTTTTCAGTAATCCCAGGAGGGCAATTTGGTGATTCAAACGCTTGCACCCAGAGGACCTGAACTGGACGCCATATAACTGTTCTTCGATGCTCTACTAGCTTGTTCTGGGCCCTGATCATCCCAGACTTTCAATTGAGAGTATTCACCATCCTTGTTCGCCTGGTTTTGGATACTTAGGATTTTGTAGTGGTGTGCTCTTTGTGCCTCTCGCCCTTAGTTGGCCTTAGATATTTCTGGCCCATTGAGTTGGAACTATGGATAGCATCCCGGTGAGCACCAATCAAGGGACCCCTGTTCAAGGGGATCCTTGTGCTTTTCCATTCATTGGGAACATTGGTACTCCCTTAATGGCTACCTTGAATCTTCCCGGATTCACTATAGGGCTACCGATTTGGTTGTTTTCCACTCTGAATGCCTTGCATGCTCCTGATGCTTCTCAAGTGAGCACTTCACATCAATAGTAGCAGAACCCTATGCCCGCTTCGCTAGTAGCATCTTCTCCTCCTCCTTCTACCTTATGTGGTGAAAGTAGTAATACTAGTGACCAGCAGTCTAAAAGGAATAGACGAAGGAAGAATAGGAAGAAGATGCCAAAGCAAGGGGGCATCCACCCAGCCTCTGCAAGTCATGCTGGGGGCATCCACCCAGCCTCTACAAGTCATACTGGGGGCACCTACCCAGCCTTTGGAGGTCATGCTGGGAAAAAACACTCAGTCACTGCGAATCATACTAAACCTTGCCACCCTGCCTCTGAAAGTCACACTAGGGGCACCTACCCAGCCTCTGGAAGTCATGCTGGGAGGAAACTTTTAGTCACTGCAAATAATACTGAAATTATGTCTTTAACCACTGTTTCTCATGTTGAGGACACATCATTGATCACTGTTGGTCATATTAATGACAAGTCACCAGTTCCTGTGAGTCATACTGGAGACACTGAATCAACCACTGCAAGTCATGCTGAGAATGTTGACATTGTCAACAAACCTAATAAACAGAAGCTTAAGTTCCCTTGTAAGTTTTGCGAGGGAGACCATCTTACTCACTGGCGCCCTGCTATTCCAGAGGTGCAAAGAGTGTAGTCCATAGTTCAAAAGTCTTATGCTTCTGAGCAACCAGCCAATGCAAGTCACGCTGGGGCCAATTTGTCAGCCAATGCTATTCATGCTGAGAGTATTGTTGTTGTTACGGAGTCTAATCTTATAGGATGCAAGCCAAAGTTCCCTTGTAAACTTTGTAAGGGAGATCACCTTACTCACTGATGCCCTACTATTCCAGAGGTGCGGAGAGTGTGGTCCATGTTTAAGGATCCTCTGCTCCTGAACTGTCTATAGAATCCCAACAGCCTAATCAACCTTTGGTTGATGAAGTGGTTGAACCAATGCAATCTTTGGTCAACCCCACTCTTCCTTTGGAGAGTGAAGCGATCGAATCGATGCAATCTTCGACCGATCCCATTAGTCCTTCGGAGACTGATGCGTCTACCCCTGAAATCTTCTGCATTACCAGTTCGGATGTTTCTAAAAATGGGGGCACTTCATCTGTGCCGAGTGAACCCCTACCAAGCTCTAGGATCATTTCCTTTGATTGGAATAGTCTAATTGGGCCTCGCCTTCCTTCTGCTACACCTTTCCAGATAAAGGTTGATATCAGAAACCATGTGGTTCACCGATGTGTTGTAGATGAAGGAGCCTCTGTTAGTATCCTATCCCCTTATGCTTGGAGAGATTTAGGTTTTCCTAACCTTGTTCCAACTATTAATTGGCCGCTGACTTTCGATAAAAGACCTAGTGAACCGTTGGGATTCCTCCCTCAAGTACCCGTTAATTTGGGTGGAAAAACAGTCTTAGTTGATTTTATGGTTTTAAAGGACTCTATGGACTTTGATATCATCCTAGGGAGCGACTACATATATACTATGTAGGCTGTGGTGTCTACGCTCTTTCGTGTGATGCATTTTCCTCACAACGAAAGCATTGTCACCATTGATCAGCTTACATTTGTGGACCCCTCTTATTACCCAACTATAGACCAGGTGTATCCCTCGTCAATAGGCACTACTATGTCAAAATCAAATTATGTGGCATTCTATTCCTTGAGTCCAATTGCTACTGAGAATAAGACTTTGAATTCATGCTTACCTTCTCGGGACTGGTTCCCGGCAATTGACCAGGTGATGACACCATCTGAATGTTTAGATATGTGTTCCATCTGGGATAATATACTTCCTTATGATGAAGTTTTCCTAGAGTCTATAATACAGTCTACCATTCATTTGGACATTGATCTACCTATGAGCATTCTTCCACCTTTTCTTCGAGCTCGTTAAAAACAGTAAGGAAGCTTCGATCATTCTTCCACCTTCACTTCGTTCTCGTTAAAAATAGTAAGGAAGTTACGAGCATTCTTCCATCTCTCCTTTGAGCTCGTTAAAAACAGTAAGGAGGTCACGAGTTTACTTTTTTGGGCTCGTTAAAATTTTACAAAAAAGATTCTTATGGAGTTCTCTCTAAGATCTTGTTAGACTCTTTAAATATGACAAGATTGCCAAGTATAGTTGTCTTTTCAGACTCGTTAAAGGATTTGAAGCAACATCTGCTTAAGTATAAGTTTAACCCTTTTCCGGACTTTTGCGGCTTACTTACGAAAAAGGAATACTCTAGTCATCCATGGATAGAAGAGTTATTCTTCCATTGTTTCACACTTTTTCGGGGGAGGAGACTAACTATACAAAAAATGACCTTTTGGAGCCTTCTTTAGGGTTTTCAGGCTCTCAAAACATGAAAACACCAGCGAGCACTCACCTACTCAGGATCGATGTGAAATCCACGAGAGGGTAAATAGAGGATTGTTTAAGTTTTTCAGGCTCTATAAATAGGAAAACACCGACGAGCATTAACCTACTTGGGCTCGATATTAAAATCCACGAGTAGGTGTATCGATTTATTGTTTAAGATTTTCAGACTCCTTAAAATTGAAAACACCGGCGAGCAAGAACAGATCTCGGCTCGATATTAAAATCCAGAGATCAGTATAATAGATTATTCTTCTATCTCTTCTTCGAACTATGTAAACAATGAAGAAGGTCCTGAGGCTTCCTCCCATGCACTCGTTAAACTCTTTACATGGTTGGATCTATTGAGTTTTCATTATTTCTTGGACTCATTAAAACAACAAGAAAGGTATTGTTTTATCTACAAAGAATAAGGGATAAGAAGGGTATATCACATCTTGCAGTTTCAAAGGCAGTTCAGTCAGTCCTATCCTTGAACACAACACCTATTTGAGTCTATCATTTCAGTTGGGTTTAGTTTTTGACCTTAGGGTGAACCTGATCTCTGAGTTGTTTACTCCCCTGGTTGGTTATTCTTCCAACCATATGGAGGGTCTGCTAATGTCTCCTACATTGCAGGTTGATATCACTTTCCCATCATGTTGAAAACTGCCTAAGTCACTTTTTGTCGTGCTTATTGTTCAAGGATACAGCCTGTGTCGGCCATTCTGCAGTTTATCTTGACCTCATGTGTCGGCCTTCCTAGTGTCAGTCTTGTTACTTGTACTACTCCACATCAACTCAAACCATTTGAGTGTTTCTCGTGTTGGATGAAGGAGGATTCCTTAATGCCTCCCTTCCAATGGACTTCTTCCCATCGACATCAACTCATTTTTCTCTGGGAATGAACTTTAGAGTTTCGGTTAGTACCTTGAGGATTGCAGTCACCAGTGGCAATCTCTCTCGCTGTTGAATTATGAGAATACATCAATGTCTCTTATTTGACAGGTTCCTCAAGTGTTCGACGTCAATTTCACTTATTCACACTTGTTGGATCGTACTAGGTACCTTGGACCCCATTATCATTATCGGGGGAAGCCCTCGCGTTTGTTAACGGTATACATCAATGACCGGTAATCAAACGATACCCCCCATGTTCAACTTTAGCTCATTTATTCACATGGTTAGGGTTTGTACCTTGGGTTGTTTGGATGAAGACCTTGGGATTCTGATAGCATTTTCTCATTATGTTATCACCCAAGCTGACAAGGCTGAGCCTCACTCATTTTTGGCTCTCCATGAGACATAGATCCAATTTGTTGTTATGGCTATGATCTCTCATTCTGGCATGGATCCACGCTTGTATTTCAGTGGCCATTATACATCTCCTAGTTATGTATCAGAGATCATGTTGTATCATGCTACACATCTATATGATGTCAAGATTGTAATTGCTCGCTGACCTTGATCTTTATTTCAGGTACTTTTGTGACTTGGTTCTATGGTTTCTTGCTCCTCCGCTGACTTGGAATTATAATGTATTTCGGCCATCGTTTCCCTCTGACCTCACACATTAGGGGGCATCTGTTATAGGTCAAATATGCACTTCTCCGTCCGTGATCATATCTAGTTGTTGATCACATAAAAGGACAACTTGGATTGAAGAGCATGATTACCCTAGATGATGTATGGACTAGACTTACCCCTTTGCAGCTGATAAAACACTCATTCTACCTACTTTTTGAGAAAAACGCTACCCTATAAGCATGATAGTAGCATTCACTTACTGAAATACTCTACTCTACTTCAATAGACTAGCGTTTACCTGCTGAAATACTCTACTTTGCTTCAGTAGACTAGCGTACAGCTCAAAAACTCTTGCAAACGCTGGTTGTAAAGCAGGAAAGTCGCATATTGAACGCTACTCCACTTAAGAAAACTAGCGTACACCTTAAAAAGTAATCAAAAATATATTAATTTGATGAATTTGAATTAGTTGAAGTTGGTTTTGCAACTTCCCCAACTTCCCAATCAAACTACCTCTCGATCCAAACTACCTACCTTGTCCCATAAATACAAGGAGGATCCATGAGAGGGGTTACTCATAATGGTCATTAAGACCTAGAAGGAGAAACGATGCATTAAGGGTTGTTACGCTGGAGGAATTCCAAAGTTAGTGTGAAGAGAAGGAGCCCAGGATCCGGTTGCATAAGCACTCTGAATGATCATGTATACTTGTACTGATTATTTGCTTTTGACAATAAAGATTGAAATGCCCTTCCCGTCTCAATCAAATGTCTAATGGATTGCATATTTGTTTGGATTAAATGCTTGATTGTATTTGATGTCTAAATTGTATTTCAATTTCATCATTGTTATATCAGTCAAGATATGCTGAGGAAGGTATCTATTGTATTGCAGGTTCATCAAACAGAAGATCAGGTGGATGATTGATCGAAGGAGCAAGCGAAAGCTAGGATTGAACTTCGTTAATAAGGTATGCCTTCAAGAACCTTGATCTCTTTCCTTTTGTAGAAGCCTATGTGATATGATAAATGTATTTACCTGTCACCCCAGAAGTTGGTAGTGTCCCTCTCCTCGCTATAGGGTAGAAATCTCGAACAACAGACTGGCGACCATACTGGGGACCAGTTGTTTTCTGCTTTAGGAGACATAGTTAGCTTTCCTTCTAGTACTTTTTGATATTTTTGATCCTCTGAGAGGCTCTGTAGGTTACTGTAGCCTATTTCCATTGCTTGACTCAACTCAATTTGAGTTTTTATAGCTTGTTTCAAACCTTCTCTGGCAAAAACGCTGGTATCTCTTGCACATAGTAGCGTACACCTGCTGAAAAACGCTACTTTACATATTGCACAATAGAGTACACATGCTGAAAAACGTTGCTTTACCTATTGCACAGTAGAGTACACCTCCCAGTGTGCGCAAGTTTATATACTGCATAGTAAAGTTTTTTCCTGTAAGTCTCTGTTTGCTTTTGGGATTTGATTTCCACTTGTTTGGTTTGATTTCCAGCCTCTTGCTTTGACTTTTTAACTGATCCTTGAGGTCTTTATGCCCTTGTTGAGTCTTGTTTTCCTCTCCTAAGTCCCTTAGGTCATTTTTTGCTTGCTTGAGTACTTTTGAGGTGTCTTGTTCATTTGTGACTCTTTTTGAAGACCGCTTACTGTTCCTTGTTGGACATAGCTACACTTTTGTATCCTAGATGCTTGTTGCAAGTATACAAACCTTTGTTTTGTAACATTTGTTGTTTGTGGAAACACTAAGCACGCTTTGACGGTGTCTTGGCCTCTGATTTAGGGTTTGACCTCAAGTTGGAGTCCTTATGGTGTTTTCAAAAGCTTTTTGAGTCTAGACACTTCCTGATTGCTTTGTCAGTTTCAGTCCAAGTAATTTGAAGTCCTTTAGTTTGCTTTCTTTCAAGTCTTTGTGATTGTAAGGCCATCTTTGGTTCACTTGCCTACCTTTTGCTTGGCTTAGTGCTTTCTTAGGGTTCTTGGTGCTTTGGAGAAACCTTTGAGGTTTTCCTTTCCATTTTAAGCATCTCTTATCCCTCTTTTCTTTTCACTTTGTTTTCCAAGCCCAAAGTTTTTCCTTTAAAAAACTTTGTAGGACAAGTCTTTGTCAAGACATCAAGTTGATTGTTGTGAGCCTTAGAGTTGCTTTTCCTTACATACATTTCTCTTTTAGGTCTTACTTGCTTCCATTTTCGAGTTCTTTTTCTTTTACATATATCAGAAAAGGCAAAAAATGAGTTTGGTAGTTTAGAGTAGTGAGACTTATAATCATTTCGAAGTAGCGTAGTTTACTTTGTTTTGAATTTGAAAAGAAAATAAAAAGATACATTTTTTAGGTTTGCTTATCTTTAGTTTTGGAAAACAATGAATGAGGAAGTTTAGTGAAAGTTTTTTACTTTTATATACTTCCCATTTCTGTCACAACCATGCCAGACAATGCAGTGCAACCTTTGAGTAAAGAACAACCCTTAAAAAGAATAATTAATAAAATTTATTAGCAACTTTTCTTTTTAGGGATGTCACTACACCAACTAGCTTAGGCTAGGGTTTCGGATTAGAACACACTTTAACTATCCGAAACCATTTTCATTACTCAATAATCATAGTGCGACTGTTTTTAGGTAAATCCATTGACATCAAAGTTGTTCTCGAAGCTCCATTGAAACATGAGTTAAGCACGAGGTCTTGCGAAGGTGAAATAGTGAGGATACCCCTTCACTTTTCATTTGGAGAATACACCAAGGTTGGTTCATGTACGGGGATCCTTTTGGATTTCGGGCTTAGCTACCCTGCCCATGCATTCTAGTCGGACCTACGACTGTCCCCCAGATCTTCTTTGGTGTTAATGGTAGCCTTAGTATCTAGACTTTAGGGCTTCTTACACAGGTGGCAGTGAAAGGCTATTTTCATTGTACCTAGGACAGATACGGAAGGTAACCCTTTTCAATAATCTCGGGAGGGCGGTTTAGTGATTCAAATGCTTGCACCCAAAGGACCTGAACCGGACGACGTATAACTGTTCTTCGATGCTCTACTAGCTTGTTCTGGGCCCTGATCATCCCAAACTTTCTATTGAGAGTATTCACCATCCTTTTTTTCCTGGTTTCGGATACTTAGGATTTTGTAGTGGTGTGCTCTTTGTGCCTCTCGCCCTTAGTTGGCCTTAGATATTTCTGGCCCATTGAGTCGGAACTATGGATAGCATCCCGGTGAGCACCAATCAAGGGACCCCTATTCAAGGGGATCCTTGTGCTTTTCCATTCATTGGGAACATTGGTACTCCCTTAATGGATACCTTGAATCTTCTGGGATTCACTATAGGGCTACCGGTTTGGTTGTTTTCCACTCTGAATGCCTTGCATGCTCCTGATGCTTCTCAAGTGAGCACTTCACATCAAGATCAGCAGAACCCTATGCCTGCTTCGCTAGTAGCATCTTCTCCTCCTCCTTCTACCTCAGGTGGTGAAAGTAGTAATACTAGTGACCAGCAGTCTAAAAGGAATAGACAGAGGAAGAATAGGAAGAAGATGCCAAAGCAAGGGGGAATCCAGCCAGCTTCTGCAAGTCATGCTGGGGGCAACCACCCAGCCTCTACAAGTCATACTAGGGGCACCTACCCAGCCTCTGGAGGTCATGCTGGGAAAAAACACTCAATCACTACGAATCATACTAAACCTTGCCACCCTGCCTTTGAAAGTCATGCTGGGGGCACCTACCCAGCCTCTGGAAGTCATGCTGGGAGGAAACTTTCAGTCACTGCAAATCATACTGAAAGTATGTCTTCAACCACTGTTTCTCATGTTGAGGACACGTCATTGATCACTGCTGGTCATATTAATGACAAGTCACCAGTTCCTGTGAGTCATACTGGAGACACTAAATCAGCCACTGCAAGTCATGCTGAGAATGTTGACATTGTAGACAAACCTAATAAACAGAATCTTAAGTTCCCTTGTAAGTTTTGCGAGGGAGACCATCTTACTCACTAGTGCCCTGCTATTCCAG
Organism: Larix kaempferi; assembly: GCA_027924585.1. Classification (NCBI taxonomy): domain Eukaryota; kingdom Viridiplantae; phylum Streptophyta; class Pinopsida; order Pinales; family Pinaceae; genus Larix; species Larix kaempferi. The sequence goes on along the minus strand of BSBM01000458.1, from coordinate 20,445,081 downwards.
AGGTGCAAAGACTGTGGTCCATAGTTCAAAAGTCTTCTGCTTCTGATCCTCCAGCCAATGCAAGTCACGCTGGGGCCAAGCTATCAGCCAATGCTAGTCATGCTGAGAGTATTGTTTTTGTTATGGAGTCTAAGCTTATAGGACGCAAGCCAAAGTTCCCTTGTAAACTTTGTAAGGGAGATTGCCTTACTCACCGGTGCCCTGCTACCCCAGAGGTGCGGAGAGTGTGGTCCATGTCTAAAGGATCCTCTGCTCCTGAACTGTCTATAGATTCCCAACAGTTTGATCAACCTTTGGTTGATGAAGTGGTTGAACCAATGCAAACTTTGGTCAACCCACTCTTCCTTTGGAGAGTGAAGTGATCGAATCAATGCAATCTTCGACCGATCCCATCAGTCCTTCGAAGACTGATGTGTCTATCCATGAAATATTCTTCATTACCAGTTCAGATTTTTTTGAAAATGGGGACACTTCATCTGTGCCGAGTGAACTCCTACCAAGCTCTAGGATCATTTCCTTTGATTGGAATAGTCTAACTGGGCCTCGCCTTCCTTCTGCTACACCTTTCCAGATAAAGGTTGATATTGGAAACCATGTGGTTCACCGATGTGTTGTAGATGAAGGAGCCTGCGTTACTATCCTATCCCCTTATGCTTGGAGAGATTTAGGTTTTCCTAACCTTGTTCCAGCTGTTAATTGGTCGTTGACTTTCGATAAAAGACCTAGTGAACCATTGGGATTCCTCCCTCAAGTACCCGTTACTTTGGGTGGAAAAAATGTCTTAGTTGATTTTATGGTTTTAAAGGACTCTATGGACTTTGATATGATCCTAGGGTGTGATTACGTATATACTATGCAGGCTGTGGTGTCTACGCTTTTTCGTGTGATGCATTTTCCTCACAACGAAAGAATTGTCACCATCGATCAGCTTACATTTGTGGATCCCTCTTATTACCCAACTATAGACCAAGTGTATCACCCGTCAGTAGGCACTACTATGTCACAATCAAATTATGTGGCATATTGTTCCTTAAGCCCAATTGCTACTGAGAATAGGCCTTTGAATTCATGCTTACCTTCTCGGGACTGGGTCCCGGCAATTGACCAGGTGATGACTCCATCTGAATGTTTAGATATGTGTTACATCTGGGATAATATACTTCCTTCTGATGAAGTTTTCCTAGAGTCCATAATACAGTCTGCCATTCATTTGGACATTGATCCACCTACAAGCATTCTTCCACCTTTTCTTCGACCTCGTTAAAAACAGTAAGGAAGCTTCGAGCATTCTTCCACCTTTACTTCGAGCTCGTTAAAAACAGTAAGGAAGTTACGAGCATTCTTCCATCTCTCCTTTGAGCTCGTTAAAAACAGTAAGGAGGTCACGAGTTTACTTTTTTGGGCTCATTAAAATTTTACGAAAAGATTCTTATGGAGTTCTCTATAAGCTCTTGTTAGACTCTTTAAATATGACAAGATTACCGAGTATAGTTTTTTTTTCAGACTTGCTAAAGGATTTGAAGCGACATCTGCTTAAGTATAAGTTTAACCATTTTCCAGACTTTTGCAGATTACTTACGAAAAAGGAATACTCTAGTCATCCGTGGCTAGAAGAGATCTTCTTCCATTGTTTTACACTTTTTCGGGGGAGGAGACTAACTTTACGAAAAAGGACCTTTTGGAGCCTTCTTTAGGGTTCTCAGGCTATCGAAACATGAAAACACTAGCGAGCACTCATCTACTCAGTCTCGATGTGAAATCCACGAGAGGGTAAATAGAGGATTGTTTAAGTTTTTCAGACTCTATAAATAGGAAAACACCGGCGAGCATTAACCTACTTGGGCTCGATATTAAAATCCATGAGTAGGTGTATGGAGTTATTGTTTGAGTTTTTAAGACTCCTTAAAATTGAAAACACTGGCGAGCAAGAGTAGATCTCGGCTCGATATTAAAATCCAGAGATTAGTATAATAGAGTATTCTTCTATCTCTTCTTCGAACTCTGTAAACAATGAAGAAGGCCCTGAGTCTTCCTCCCATGGGCTCGTTAAACTCTTTACATGGTTGGATCTATTGAGTTTTCATTCTTTCTTGGACTCATGAAAACAACAAGAAAGGTATTATTTTATCTAAAAAGAATAAGGGATAAGAAGGGTATATCACATCTTGTAGTTTCAAAGGCAGTTCAGTCAATCATATCCTTGAACACATCACCTATTTGAGTCTATCATTTCAATTGGGTTTAGTTTTTGACCTTAGGGTGAACCTGATCTCCTAGTTTTTTACTCCCCCGATTGGTTATTCTTCTAACCATATGGAGGGTTTGCTAATGTTTCCTACATTGCAGGCTGATATCACTTTCCCATCATGTTGAAAACTGCCTAAGTCACTTTGTGTCATGCTTACTATTCAAGGATACAGCCTGTGTCGGCCATTCTGTAGTTTATCTTGACCTCATGTGTCGGCCTTCCTAGTGTCAGTCTTATTACTTGTACTACTCCACATCAGCTCATACCATTTGAGTGTTCCTCGTGTTGGATGATGGAGGATGCCTTAATGCCTCCCTTCCAACGGACTTCTTCCCATCGACATCAACTCATTTTTCTCTGGGAATGAAGTTTAGAGTTTCGGTTAGTACCTTGAGGATTGCAGTCACCAGTGGAAATCTCTCTCGCTGTTTAATTATGAGAATACATCAATGTCTCCTATTTGATAGGTTGCTCAAGTGTTCGACGTCAAGCCCACTTATTCACACTTGTTGGATCGTACTAGGTACCTTGGGCCCCATTATCATTATCGGTGGAATCCCTCGCGTTTGTTAATGGTATACATCAATGACTGGTAATCAAACGATTCACCCTATGTTCGACTTCAGCTCATTTATTCACATGGTTAGGGTTTGTACCTTGGGTTGTTTGGATGAAGACCTTGGAATTCTGATAGCATTTTCTCATTATGTTATCACCCAAGCTGCGCAAGACTGAGCCTCACTCATTTTTGGCTCTCCATGAGACATAGATCCAGTTTGTTGTTATGGCTATGATCTCTTATTCTTACATGGATCCACTCTTGTATTTAAGTGGCCATGCTATCTATACATCTCCTAGTTATCTATCAGAGATCATGTTGTATAATGCTACACATCTATATGATGTCAAGATTGTAATTGCTCGCTGACCTTGATCTTTATTTCAGGTACTTTTGTGACTTGGTTCTGTGGTTTCTTGCTCCTCCGCTGAATTGGAATTATAATGTATTTCGGCCATCATTTCCATCTGACCTCACACATTAGGGGGCATCTTTTATAGGTCAAATCTACACTTCTCTGTCCATGATCACATCTAGCTATCGATCACACAAAAGGACAACTTGGATTGAAGAGCATGATTACCCTAGATGATGTATGGACTATAATTACCCCTTCGCAGCTAATAAAACACTCATTCTACCTACTTTTTGAGAAAAACGCTACCCTATAAGCATGATAGTAGCGTTCACTTACTGAAATACTCTACTCTACTTCAATAGACTAGCATTTACCTGCTGAAATACTCTACTTTGCTTCAGTAGACTAGTGTACAGCTCAAAAACTCTTGCAAACGCTGGTTGTAAAGCAAGAAAGTTGCATATTGAACACTACTCCACTTAAGAAAACTAGCGTACACCTTAAAAAGTAATCAAAAATATATTAATTTGACGAATTGGGATTAGTTGAAGTTGGTTTTGCAACTTCCCCAACTTCCCAATCAAACTACCTCTCGATCCAAACTTCCTACCTTGTCCCATAAATACAAGGAGGATCCATGAGAGGGGTTACTCATAATTGTCATAATGACCTAGGAGGAGAAACTATGCATTAAGGGTTGTTACGCTGGAGGAATTCCAAAGTTAGTGTGAAGAGCAGGAGCCCAGGATCTGGTTGCACAAGCACTCTGAATGATCAGGTATACTTGTACTGATTATTTGCTTTTGACAATAAAGGTTGAAATGCCCTTCCCGTCCCAATCAAATTTCTAATGGATTGCATATTTGTTTGGATTAAATGCTTGATTGTATTTGATGTCTAAATTGTATTTCAATTTCATCATTGTTATATCAGTCAAGATACGCTGAGGAAGGTATCTATTGTACTGCAGTCTTGTTAAACGAAATATCAGGTGGAGGATCGATCGAAGGAGCAAGCGAAAGCTAGGATCGAACTTTGTTAATAAGGTATGCCGTCAAGAACCTTGATCTCTTTCCTTTTGTAGAAGCCTATGTGATATGATAAATGTATTTACCTGTCACGCCAGAAGTTGGTAGTGTCCCTCTCCTCGCTATAGGGTAGAAATCCCGAACAACAGAGCTCATGGTTCCACCAACAATGTTCATAACTAGAGTTCATGGTTCCATAAATAGAGCTCATGTTTCATAACTAAAGCTCATGGTTCCACCAATAATGTTCATGGTTCCATAACTAGAGCTCATGGTTCCACTAACAATGCTCGTGGTTCCACCAATAATGTTCATGGTTCCATAACTAGATCTCATGGTTCCATAACTAAAGCTCATGGTTCCACCAACAATGCTCATGGTTCCATCAATAGAGCTCATGGTTCCACCAACAATGTTCATAACTAGAGCTCATGGTTCCAAAAATAGAGATCATGGTTCCACCAATAGTGCTCATGGTTCCACCAATAATGTTCATGGTTCCATAACTAAAGCTCATGGGTCCCCCAAAAATAATTTTTTGACTATTTTTAGAAGCAAATATTGAAATTTGAATTATAAATTGATTATATTAATTAACAACTATAAATAGGAGTTTGATTTAGGAGGAATAATACTTGAATTATAAGAGTTTGATTAAGGAGGAGTAATGCTTGAATTATACATTGGTTAAGTTTGGTTAAGCTTGGTTAAGGACCCACATTAAATCTATATAAATTCTAAAACGCTTTCTAACATAATAAAGGAAGGATGCACTCTCTCACATAATAAAGGGAGGATGTTGAGATATTTCAAATTAACTAAGATAATAACAATCAACTACACAATGGCATTAGAAGTGAAAACCCTACTTTAAATTTTTCCTAAAAGTAATATAGCATTGACAAACTGTAAAAATATATGAGCTATTGTAAATTAAAATAACTCATTAACAAAACTAAATGATTTGAACTTTATAACTTAATCCACAATTCAACATACCTCATAAGTTCAAATCCGGAATCAATGGTCTTGTCGGCATGTTTGAGTCCACCTCTTTCGCTAAATCATTTCCTTGATTTAACATTATACACCATTTAATAACCTTTAGCAATGTTTTGGTTCTATAACATATTACATAAACAACAAATAATTCTATAACTCGCATGCATTTACAATATTTCTAATATAAATACCTGTGTTATCCTGAACAATATCGTCAGAAAATAATCGAAGCCGACAATGTCGAACATCAAGAGGTCTCATGTGAAATGTGGACTTCTCGACTATGAAAACAATGAATAAAATACTATTATTGTTACATTCAAGTCAACAATATAATGTATTTCATAGACATTTCATAATGGGGTTGATAATATAGCTTGCAATATCACATAAAATAAATTAAAATATCAAATTGAAATACATGTATTACATGGCACATGATGTTTGACTGGACCTATTGTTTCATGCACATTTATTTGTTCTTTCCTAGAAAACTTTGTTATCTTGTCCATGGTTTTCTTTTTTCCACAAGCTCGTCCAACCCTTTGGAATTGTTGCATATCCTTGGTTGAATGTGACTCACCAATGCATCTTTTCTTTTTACTAACTGGGCTCAAAAAACTGTGTTGCCTCTTTGTATTGATCTTAGATGGAGATACAGTATTTATAAACTCTGTTTTGAACTCTTGGCTCAAAGTGTTGAATAAGCTCTTAAGGCCATTGTTAAGTGCACATGATCGCTTGAAACTTGTGCCTGGGTCACCTAATATAGCCCTCCCATATTGTTTATTTTCTAACACAATAACTTCCAATTCGTTATCCTCGGACATTAAATGGTCCAACCCTATAGTGGCAAAATGAATAAGATATAACAAATTCTCTAAATTGTTAGAAGAATGCACGCATGGAGAAAGCATTATATCTTCAGAAGGTTTTGTTTTTGGAGATCCGATAAAGGGTTCAATGGAATAGTGTCATTTAAGTCAACTAATGATCTAGGTGACTCAAGAATTGGATTTGAAACATTTGGTAATACATCAATGCCTTCAACATCTTTGCTTACCAACATCTCAACTTTTAAGATATGTTTACAGACATTCCCATTCAATTCCCAATCATAGCTACAAAAATTAAACTCGGACCCTGTATATATGACATGATACCAAGTATCAAGAAAACCTTGTTTTGAATACGAACGAGAAAATGATCTGTTTTATTTTGGTAATGCATACAATCTTCATTTGGTATTTGAGATGCTCTGTACTTCGATAAAATTAATTGTTTCTCAGATTTTATGGGCCTTATAACTTCAGCTTCTTTCAATCATTGATTATGAATGTAATACAGTACAACTTTCATCAACAATAAATAGATTAACCAGTCAACTCAACGATTACATGCATTGCTTTCCTCATTTATGTACCTCCTCTTTATTTACCTGTGGTAGGATTCTATGGCATTGTTTGTGTCTTGATTTGAATGAGGAAATTTGCGATAAGCCTTTGCCCACATATCTAAAGAAATAAAAAATAAATGTTAACCATAAAAAAATTAACTAAATGCATGCCATCATAGAATATATACATACATGGACACTACAAATCACTTACATATTTTATTATTTGTTAACCAAGTGTTCTGGAAATATTTTATAAATTTATTTTGATCTTGGAATTTTTCATGCATCCTTTTAACTGCTTCTCGCACAAATTCATCATCATGGTAAGAGTGCATAATTTCTCCAAGAGAATGATAAATTTGCGCTTGGTTTTCTTTTCCACAAACTTTGTTCTGGATGTTCTTTAGCCATGCTAGATGCACATGCCAAACGCACAATAATATGGTGGAATTGGTTACCCTCCTAAAATGACATTACAACAGAAGGGTATAAGTTATATATTTTAATGTAACATTGTCTTTTCATGACTCCTAAAAATAATGTCACCTTAATGCTTGAATTTCAGCTACGGCATCATCTGTGATAAAGGCTCGAACATTCCAATCTAAACATTCTTTCAATCCAACAATAAATAGTGTTGAAAACCATTTACTAATATCCCCGGTGGTGTTTCGTGATGAAATCGCCCACGCTATAGGGACACCATTACGATGTTTGTCGAATACCATCAATGTATATAGTTGGTACTACATTCAAAGAACTCAATTGGAATTATATATTCAATCAAATAATTAAATTTATAAAGTGAAAATAAATGAGAGCTATAATAAATATTAACCCACCCCATACATATTCGTTTTGAAAGTAGAATCCATTGATATAACATCATTGTGTGAATGTCTCACCATCAGGGAACGCATCCAACTTGTTTGTATACCTATAATGAATGGAATTCCTTGCACTATATCTTGATTTTGGTAGTAGAAAAAATTATCGGGAAATTGGTTGTACCAACATTCAACACTAACTGGATCTCTATCATCCTTCACATATTCTTTCCTCTTTATATTGTGGTAAATGTTTAAAATGTCTTGCCTTGTCATCAAGGTATCTTGAGTCACCCCTATGAACAACTCACCAGATTGGTAGCGTTAGTTGGTGTCTTATCATATACAGGAATCAAAGAATCCCCACCACATGAATGAGACATGTCCTCTAATGCATTTTCTATAGAAAAACTAGTATATTTTCTAGAGGATCCCATTTGATCAACAACATGGATTGACTCCTCGTGGAAGGGACTAGGTACTTCATCAAAAAATGGTTCAGAACCCCTCATTTCATGGTTGTATTCCTAAATGGATCACAAATATTACAAATTTGTATTTCTTGGATTATCCAATAACAAATTTAATGGAAGAATAGCAATAGATCTTCAAAGGCTTCACATATTTGCAATCAATGTATCTTTGCAAGATACGTCCGAGTTGTATTATGATAATCATGCCATCCCAAACAATACAATAGCCGAAGAATTGACAATTGGCATTAAAGGTAGTGAGTATAGTCTCCCATATGTGCTACTGATATTCATTGTGTTAGATTTGTCTAGCAATAATCTTACAGGGAAATACCTACAAGCATAAGTATGAATTGTTTGGTATAGTGGAATTTATCTCAGAACTACTTGGAAGGTGTACTTCCCACATCTCTTAGTAACATATCTACTTTGGAGGAGTTGGACTTGGCAAAAAAAAATTCAATGGACCAATTCCTAAGGAACTTTCTAATATGCATGGGTTGGAAGTATTGGATGCTTCATTTAACAACCTATGCGGGTTAATCCAAACAGAGGCACAATTTTCCACTTTTAGTGTAGCTTCATTTCAAATGAATAAGTGTTTACACGAGTGTCCTTTAGATCCATGCAATAAAAAAAAAATCTATGAGAGAAGGTAATAGTACTAGTAAGAGAAAAGGTAAGAGTATTAGTAAGAGTATTCACATGTTAAAGTGGGTTGGATAAGTCATTTGAATGAAAAAATGTCATTAAAGGCATTGGTGATAAGGTTCAGAATTGGATTTGGAGGAATTGTTGTTATATTCATAAGGTGGCAAAGAGCTAATTGCTGGATATTTCGTCTCTTACCCAAAAAACCACAAACTTTTTATCGACTTCCTACATAATAAAGCACATCATTATATGAATAAAATAACGTTATGCTATGCTTTAAAAAATGATAATGCAAAATGAAACATAATTATGTTTATCTAAATCATTATACAAAACATTACATAATTACATGGATAGGTGTTTATATTTTAAAATTTGGGGTCGGTTAAAGTTTGTTTTTCCTAGATTGCACGAGGATGAAACAAATGACCCATTTAACTAAGAGAAACAGATATGGTTATAACTTGTTGGTGGCATTTAACATATGGTCTACCTATCGTAAGTTAAGTGGCTCTCTAGTACATATTATGCACACAAAACAACTAGATTATTCTCTTTTTACAATATAAAATTGTCTTAAAATTATAAAGGGTTTTTTTTATGTTTATATATTTGACAATTCCCTCATATTTGTTATGTTTAGTATAGTGTAATTTTTTAATTAGACTTATTTTATTTTTATTTCAATAAAATATTATATGTATTTTTAATATTAATCGAAAATGTTTTTTATTTAAAATTATTTGAAAATGTTTTTTTTTTACAAGAACATTTGGGAATTGTATTAGAGCCGGTATTTTAGCAACCGAAAGCTTTTACATAGAAATTCTAGCAACAATACACCTCTGTAGTAGATCAGCGAGCTTATAGAGTTCGCCCAAAACATGGCAGGGCTCCCTACTCCCATATGCCAGACTTATTTAGCTATAACAGGGAAGAGAGGCGTAATATGCAGCAGGGACTGTCCTCATTTTTCCAGTTTATCTTTCAGGATGGAGACTTGAGCTTCCAGTGCTGCGATTCGATGCCCAAAATTACCATTAGTGTTCGCCACGTCCTTGAAGCCTGTGCGAGTCTCATCTTTAAAGTCTTCCATTTGTTCAGATAGTTCAGTCTTCAGCTGCATGATGTCTTTGTTCAGGAGGTCCCAGGTTTGCTCCCCTGCCTTGGAGAGCGCCTCTATTTTAGCCTTCTGACTGTCATATTTTCCCCTCAAACGCCCGAGTGCCTCTTCCAGGGCTCCAATACGTTCATCTGCAGTGAGGCCGGAACTGGAGGAGCTCGCCATCTTGTGCAGGGGCGCGCGATGAACCACGATCTGAGTCGGATCTAGAGAATGGATCCTCAGCAAGCCTGTAGCCGAGTGCTTTACCAACGTGCTCGGTTTGCAGAGTGGAGTGAGAACGAGAACAGGGAGGAGTTCCTTTAAGAGCGAGCAGGGAGACTCCCGAGGGCACAAGGACCAGTCCCTGAGCTGGAGTGCAGGGAATCTCTGCAAATTCATGAAAAACGTGATTTTGGGAAGCCCAGGAGCATGCTGTGAGAAGATACAGGATCTTCTACAGCTAGGGGATGTCACATCGCTGACACAACCCATTGATTTTTAGATTTCCTTGAGCCAGTTCGACCCCTTTGTTGGCTTCCATGTCTGCATGTTTATTGAGCGCACGAAGCACATGGAAGAATCTTATTTTATGGAAAAGTTTGCTAGTCTGGAGAATTTTTTGAAAAATATGGCGGAGTTGGACATTCGGGGAGCTTTCTTGGTTATGAGGGCCTTGATTAGGATCCTGGAGTCTCCCAAGACTGTTAAGTGACGAATTCCATGGTTACGAGCAATTTTTAAACCTTGCCAAAGACTGCAGAATTCGGCAGTGTTATTAGTTCCATTTCCAAGTCCCCAGGAGTATTTGATGCTGACTATCCCTCTTTCTGATTTGATAATACCTCCGGCACCGGCTGGACCTGGGTTTCCTTTTGAGGCCCCATCGAAAAACAGGCATGGTTCATTCAGAGAGTCTTCCCAGCATCTGAAGTCTGCATCCTCTTATTTGAAAATGTTATTTAGTACAAAATTTCATATTTCTTAAAAAGGACTTACACTGCAAATTTTTTATTATAAATGTTTGGTTTTTTTTTTAAATTAATTATATAAATTAGAATACACACTATAAACAAATTTAAATATATATAATATAATAGGGAATTTCATAATTTCTCAAATATAATTATGAAGTAGGATATAGTGTTTATATTAAAAATATCCTTCTTTTTTTACAGAAACGGTTGTATAAGTTTGTATTAAAAAAGAGAAACTATTACATCAGGATGGGGAGACTGTACCCATCAAAATGAGGGAAGTAGGCACCTCAGTCCCAGTCTCTCTATTATGGAAAGACAGAAATATAACAGTAGTTGAAAAGCAAAGAAACAGACTGCTGAACTAAACATTACATATCGATTACAAAAAACTACTAAGAGAAAAACCGATGTTCAGATAGCATTGGAGTGACGGGTCTTCTTCTTGCAGCCTTCTTCCATGTCTTCTTTGTCCTGCAAACCCAGAATCGCCGAAGGGTTGTTGTCCTTACTGGTTTGAATGTAATCTACCTTGGCCTCGACAATTCTGATGCAGCTGTGCATGGAGTCCATTTTTCCAGCAATTCCTTCATAGTACTCCTTCATTTTATTGATGTTGTTCCTTACGTCAAAGTTCGAAATTTGAACGAAAGTGGCCAAGTGGGAAAGAGCTTGCTTTAACTCTTTGTTTTCTCCCCTCAACCAGTTCACCTAAGATTCAATATCTTGGAGGTGGGATAGAACCCCAGGAGAGGGACTGTCCGGTCCATCTGGAGAGTCTAAATTCACGATTCCCATGCTTTCACCTACCATGTTCCAGAGTTTACCAGTATCGCCAAGGCTAACTCGTCGAGAACTGTTATGCACAGAGCCATCCTGTAGAGAGCCCTGCTACAAAGGGATGCCTATAGGTTGGATGTTGCTCGACTCGAGGGGACGCCAATTTCTTCCCCCATCGAACATGAAACCATTCTGAACCAAGTTTGCAGGGCTCCATCCCTGCCCAACTTCTTGCTGAGAACCGACCCTGCCATTCTCATCCATATTGGAGACACAATGGACATGTTTCATATGGTTGTCGAGAGAGTTGTTCACTAATTTCTCACCATTCTCATTACCCTGCACCACTTCGAGGGATGAGAGGTAGCACTTCAAACCAATGCCTCCATTAGTGACATGGATATGGGTCTTACAGCGATTGCATTTCAACCCTGGAAGGAAGAACCCAGAATTGTTGCCAGTGTTGCCACTATCCATGCTCAAACTATAGCTGCAGAGCCTGGACCAAAGAGAGTAAATATTCCAGAGAATGCCGGAGGGGAATGTTTTTGCAGGACCGTCACCTTGATGCCTCATATAATGGTGGGATTCTCTGTCACCTGCATGCATTAAAGCCACGCATGCGAGCCAGATGTAATCAATCTGTCTACGTCGTCATTTGATCCTAGGGAACAGGGGAAGAAATCTTGAGTGGATTTCGACAATGACCATGGTGAGATTCGGCCAATGGGTTGGATGGGCCATTAATAGCCAGAGAAACCTAGGGATCCTAAGGAACCCACACATTTTCACTATGTTTCCCATTGCTAAAAAGGGTCCCGCAATTCAGCCTAGCGCCAATATTGGCCAATGTGTCCCCTCCATGGTTATTGTCTCTTAAAATGTGGAAGAAGGACATGAAAGTGAAGTTTTTTGGTAAAGTCTTGAAGTGGAAATGAAATTTGGATGAGGGAGAGTGATACTTCTTTGCTAAGGCCCGAGCTTCTTTGATAACCATCAATGAACCTCCAATCACCAGTACCTTCTGAATGTTGTTCTCCTTTAGGATGTTCAAGCCTCTGATCAATGCAAGCCACTCCGCGTCATTATTCGTTTGCCTTCCTAGCCCCCAAGCAAAATCTGTCATTTTGCTTCCATCAAAGTCCAAAAGGACTCCCCCCACACCTGCCAACCCTGGATTGCCTTTGGAGGCTCTGTCAAAGAGAAGGATGTGATTGTCACAATTTTTTAACCAAGACTGGAATTCTTTGGGTTCCAATCTGAGCTGCCAAGAAATGAGCTTTCGGCTCCTCCTGGAGAGAGAGGGAGTAGGGGCGTAGTGTGGAATCAAGAGATCAGCGACCCATAGTTTTTCTTCAACACTTAATGGTTCATTTACCAGATTTCCCATACCTTTTGAGGTGAGAGCTTCGACCCAAAGAGAAATGGTGGATGAGAGAACTTTACCCGAGGAGGTCAGAGCCTCCTCGAAGACTGCTTTGTTTCTCGCATTCCAAAGTTTCCAGCAAATATATTTAGGGAACACAATCCAAGCTCTCTTGAAGTAAGGTTTTTTGGTCATTGTATTAGAGTAGAAATGGTGCCAGTTTGCAAAGAGATCGTTCCAATCAGTGGGGAGGATTAAATTTGGTTGAACGTTATGGTAAGCCTTGTGCCAAACCTCTTTTGCAAAAGAGCACTCGAGGAAGAGATGCTCGACTGACTCCTCCTCTGCTTTACATAGAATGGATCTTGCTGGCCCTGCTATACCTCTCTTCTTAAGATTTTTCGTGGTGAGGATCTTCTTATGAGCCAGCATCCAAGTAAAGAAATTGATTTTTGGGAGTCCATCCTTGTCCCAGATTCTATTCCATTTTTTGTCCTTATTGCCGTGAACATTGAGAGTATTTAGATAGCTATATCCTTCCTTGACCGAGTAGGAGCCTGCTTTCCCACACCCATGTTTATCTTTTATAGAGAGGTGGATTGGAAGAGCTCCATGGAAAAGCAAGAGAATAATGTTATACTCTTGTTTTAGATGATCTAGGAGATCGAGGTCACGCCATCCGATCCAATTTCCGTGAATGGACCACAAGGAGATATCGTGAAGAGTGTGAATGTCTACTTGATCCATCCAGTGTTTCAGATCCTCAAGCTCATGAAGGAAATTCGCAGGGGGGTTGGAGCAAAGTTTGTCCCTCCATTTATTTATCTGCTTCCCATTGCCTGGGATCCAAGTAAGATTGTTCTGAATGATAGATGTTGCTCTCTTACAGAGGTTCCAAATGGGCGTTCCCTTCTTCTCCAAATCAATGTTATCAACACAACGTTTTCTGGTTCCATGCATATATTTTTTGTATAGTATTTCCTTCCACCAGGCTTTCTTGCCGGAGATGATTCTCCAGAGGATCTTGGCTCCAAGGGCTAGGTTCATCTGAAACGGGTCCTTAATCCTTGTTCCTCCAAAAAAATTTGGTCTGCAAATAGTGTTCCAGCTAACCAAATGGAATGTTTTGGTGCTATTGTTTTTCCCACCTTGCCAGAGAAACTTGTGGAGTTCTTTGGTGAGTTCATTCATCACTGATTTGGGGGCTAGAGAGATGGAGCACACATAGAGGGGTAAGCGGAGAGGATGGACTTGATGAGGACCAGTTTGCCAGCCTGATTGAGCCACCTAGCTCCCCATGAGCTGATTTTCTTTTTTATTTTTTCTACCAGACCTGCCCAATCTGCTACTTTTTTCTTGCCTCTGAAAATAGGGATTCCAAGGTAATTGAAGGAATTCCACTCTCTGATTCCTTCAAAACCCAGGATTCGAGAAATTCTAGCCAGAGTCCCGGGATTGCAGTTCCAACAATAGATTTTTTATTTTTCAGAATTGATTTTCCCATCTGATGCTCGAAGAAAGGAGGAGAGGACTGTACTGAACCTCTCGAAAACTGTCAAGGAGGCACCGCCTAGCAAGATAGTATCATCAGCAAACTGAGCATGGTTGACAAGCTTTACTCCACGGACAATTTTTATTCCTTTTAACTCTCCAGAGGCTTGAAGGGAGAGGAGTTTCCTACTCATGGAGTCCGTAACAAGGAGATAGAGAAAGGGAGATAAGGGGCAGCGTTGTCACAGACCCCGGGAAGCCGAAAAGAAATCCTTGGGTCTTCCATTGATCAAGGGGGCGATCCACGGGCTGTGAATGCAGGATTTGATCCATCTCACGAACCTTCTAGAGAATCCGAATTTTAGCATGATGTCAAACAGAAAATTGTGGTTTACTTTGTCAAAAGCGTTGGCCATATCCAACTTAATGGCCATACCTTGGTGATTTTTCCCAGTGCTTGTGTGAATAGCTTCCTGCACCATAATAATGTTGTCCAAAATTTTTCGACCAACAAGAAATCCCCCTTGGGTTTCTGAGATGATTTTTCCCATTGTTTTTTTCATTCTAGTAGCAAGAATTTTGGAAAGAATTTTGTAGGAATAGTTGCAGAGGGAGATGGGTCTGAACCTGCCAATGGAACCTAGAGCTTTGTCTTTTGGAATGAGAGCGAGAAAGGACGAATTGGTAGCCCCGCCGATTTTGTCTTTATTTCTCGTCCAATTGAGCATTCTTCTGAGATCATCTTTAATAATGTCCCACACAGCCCTGTAGAAATTTATAGTGAGACCGTCAGGACCTGGAGCTTTATCAATTTGAAGGGACCAGATTGCATTTTCAATTTCATGTTCCAAAATCGGTTGTGAGAGTTCCCTGTTGGTGTTTTCAGAGATTAGATTGGGGATTCCTTCCAGAAAATCCGCTTGAGCCTCCGAATCAAACTGTCCATTGTCCGAGAAAAGATCCCTGAAGTGGTTGAAAGCCAACAGTTGGAGATTTTCCTGCCCTCAAATTTTTTCTCCAGTGGAATTTTTTTGTTCCACAATTGCATTATGACTACAACGAGCCTTGGCTTGATTGTAGAAGTACTTGGAGTTGCTATCTCCCCCCTTAAGCCAAAGCTGTCGTGACTTAATTCTCCAAGACTCTTCTTCTTGCTTAGCGGCTCTCAGAATTTCAATTTCCAAGTCTTTCTCTTGATTAAGGAGGGAAGGTGAGACATCATCGATTTCCATTCTAAGTTGGATAGAGGCAAACTTGGATTGGTATCTAAGTTTGACGGCGCTGGGATTTTTAAAGGAGGACTTGGCCCAGCATTTGAAGGAAAATTTGACGGCTCTAAGCTTAGACTCCCATATAAAGCTAGGAGAGCTCGTGAAAGACGAAGACCAATCCTAGGAAACGAGGCCTAAAAAGTCTGGGTGATGGATCCAGAGGGGATTGAAGCGGAAGGTTATGGGGCCGAGTTTTTCAGGATGATAGAGGGAAAGACCGATAGGCTTATGTTCAGAGGAGGCACATGGATTGGAGAAAGCACAAATTAAAAGGTCTGAGTTTAGGAAGGAAGAACTTACCAGAAAGCGATCCAATCTAGCCGCTATGTGACCTGGACTGCATCTTCTATTGTTCCCGATGAATTTAGCATTTTTGAGAGGAATATCCATTAAGTCCAAATCGACGAGAAGATCCTCAAGTTTCTCACCAAAGGGGTCCCTCACGATGCTACCTCCTCTCTTTTCCTGTTGAGATTTAGTGACGTTAAAGTCCCCGGCAGTGATAAATTTTTTGCCCTGCATACTATCTCTGAGATTACTCAAATATTCCCAGAAGATGAGTTTGTCCCTATAGTGATTGGGTCCATATACATTGCAGATATGGAAAGTTTCATTGCTACTTCTATCTTTGATTTCAACTAGCAACCAGCGTCTATTTTCCTTGGTGGAGATGATGGAGAAATTTGGGGAGATCAGCGTAGCAATGCCCCCAGAGGCTCCACGAGCACTAATCACAGAGCCATGGCTGTCTTTCCAAATGTGACTCGAGAGTGCCAAAGTCTCATCACCCCGCATTTTTGTCTCTTGGATGAGCATAAGATCTGGTTTTTCAGTTTTGATCATATTTTTCAAAGCTTCGATTTTATTCTTTCCTCCTAAACCCCTGCAGTTCCAAGAGACAATTAACATTACTTTTTAGCTGCTTGAGGTCCTACACGGGACCTACCTTCCTTTCCCCCATTCCAGGTTTTAGAGTTCTGGATTATCTTCATATCTTCCAGGATTTTTTGTCTTCCCATTTCTAGTTCCCTTTCCGCCTCGAGTTCCCTATGATATTTGTGCGATTTCCTTCCCTTGGTGTTTGGTGGTTGCACTTCCCCCGGCTCATCCTGGGATTCCGAGGATATATCCATAGATGAGGAAGAAGACACAAATTTACTTTTAACCTTATCAACCCATGAGCCGCCAGGTGTGGTGGAAGTCCCATCTGTTCCTCCTGTCTCTAAGATTGGGATGGTCGAAGATGGGGCTGGAATTTCCTCCCTTTCAAAGTCTGCTGGTTGATCTTTTGGGATGGCTATTTTCCCTTCTTCTAAGGGTAATTCCTGAAATTTGTTGAGCGTTGCACCCTCCCGAGGATCTGATGCGGAACATGAGGTTTGTTTAGGGCGTGTTTCTTTTGCAGAGTGGGAGGCTGAGACTGTTTTTTTCCCTTTTTTAACTTGCTGCCACTCCTCTTCTTGACCTTTCTCGGGGATTTCTTGGACTGCTTTGGGGCAATTTTTCACGAAGTGGCCGTATTTGTGACATTTTTTACACTTGAAGGGTAACTGTTCATAGTCCAATTTTTGCATGTGTTCCCACCCATCCATGAGAAGGTTAACTTCCTCCGGCAAACCTTTTTCTAGGTCAACTTCTACGCAGATTCTGGCGCATGAGAAGAGAGGGGCCTTTGGTTTAGCCTTATCAATGTATTTCCCAAGATAATTTCCAATGGCTTGGAGGGTGTCGTCGTTCCAGCAGTGGAGAGGTAAGTGAGGGAGACGAACCCAGACGGGCACAGCCGAAGGGACATCCTTCTCTGGATTGAAAGATAAGCTCCAGCGATTCAGGTATAGACCACGGGGACCCATGAAATAAGGCCGGCTCGAAAAAATGAGATCTCTATTAGATTTATTTTCAAAGAGAAAGGTAAAGAAGCCCCTACCACAGAAGCAGTGTTGCAGACCACCAGTGATCAACGGCATCCAATTCTTGTTGATCCATGTTTCCATAGTTTTAGGAGATGGCCAAATCCTGGTGAACTGTCCAATGAGCCCTTTCTCATGTAAAGCTAAAGCTTTGAGCTTTGAAGCTGCCGACAGGATATGAATCCAAGGAGCGGCTTCCCGCTTGATGAAACTGGCGTCCGAGGGGTCCGAAGGAGTGGAGAGAGGAGGTGAGGAAGCGACCAAGTCTCAAAAATCTACATCCAGAAGACGTCGTCGAGACTCAGCGGAGGGGGGCGGCTGCTCCAAACCTGCCATCATAGGAGAAGCCCGCGAGGAGTCGAGGGTTCACCAGTCGAGGGCTCTAGGGTTTACACAGCTATGCGCAAAATTCACTTAAAGAAAAACCCACCAATACTTCCCCACATTTCATGGATGGTAAGGATGGTAAACCGTCGGCCAACAATAACGGCTGGCCTAACCCCTTAGGACTCTAGGCTTGAACTCGTGACTTCCCCGTACCGAGAGAGTGTTCGCACATCTTACCAATTGAGCTAACCCTTAGGGCTTTTAAAAATATTCTTACTAAAGACGTTATTCTAAAGAAATTATTCTAATGTATTAAAATTAAAGTGATTTAAAAACATCACAACAAATAATTTTAATTTAATCATTTATTTTAAGAGATTTTTATTTTATTTTAAAATGATTGAAATAAAAATAGATATTTATTTAAAAAATCTAAAAATATAATTAATTTGTATTAAATTTAATGGACCTAAAACATTAAAATAAATGTAATAAGATTTATATATAATATCAATTCAAAATATATTATTATTTTCATAGTATTTAATTAAGATATAGCATGTCATTTTCAAAATATATTATTCTTTTCATAGTATTTACTTAAGATATAACATGTCATTCAATTTTTTCATTAAAAGTAGAGACACTTCACTCTAGTTCATATATGTTGTCAAAATGACAACTAATATCCAATAGAGATTTTTTTTTGTCTAAACATCTTTTACATTTTATTTCTCATTTTAAATGGATGACTAGTTTACAAGTCTTTCTTTCAAAATAGAGAAACTACTTCAAGTTTTTAAAAAATAGACTAAACAACTGTCAATGACAAGCCCAAAAAATGATATGGTAAATCCCCTAGCTACCAAAAGGAGTTTGAAATGACTAATCTTGGTTTCATGAAGTACCTCCTTGGTCTAGAAGTTGACCAAAATGAAAATGGCATTTTCATCTGTCAACATAAGTATGCTACAGACATTATGCAAATATTCAGAATGGATAAATGCAAACCAACAAAAATCCCCATTGCTACAGGAACCAAGTTAAGAAAGAATGATGATGGACCAACAATGAAATCTACAATTTACAAAAGATTGGTAGGAAGTTTAATGTACTTGACTGCAACTAGACATGATTTGATGTATGATGTCATCATGATCTCTAGGTTTATGGAGTCTCCCAAAGACTCTCACTAGAGTTGGTAAAAGAATTCTGATATATGTTGCAGGCATAGTTGGTTATGGACTTTGGTACTCTCATTCACCAGACAGTACTCTTACAGGGTACACTGACAGTGATTTTGCAGGAAGTATTGATGATAGGAAAATCACATCTGGTTATTCTTTCCATTTGGGTACCAATCTGATTTCATGGGTTTCTCAGAAACAACCCATTGTAAGCATGTCTTCGGAAGAAGCAGAATATGTAGCAACAACTACAGCAGCATGCCACGCAGTTTGGTTAAGAAGAATTTTGAAGGATATGGGACACACAGAAAAAGAACCAACACCTATTTTTGTGACAATAGTTCAACAATCACTTTGTCCAAACATAATGTGTTCCACAGAAAAAGTAAACATATTGACACTCACTATCACTTTATGCATGAGTTAGTCAATAGTGGAGAGATTACTTTGCTATTTTGTGGCTCTAAGGAGCAATTGGCTGATATGTTTACCAAACCTTTGGGAACATCTGCATTTGAGTTTCAAAGAAAGCACTTAGGCATTGATAGTGCTAAGAATATTGTCCCAGTTGAGATTAAGGTGATTGTATGTTAAGAATTTTAATCTCACTGGTCATCGGTGCATTAATTAATTGAGTGATTAGTTGGTTAGTTTGACTAGGACACTTTGATGTCCCATAGTATTATTTGTCCCATGGTATTTACCTATATTATTGTTGTGATGTAATCCTATATATTCTTATAGTTAATAATGAGAAGGAAAGGAATATGCCCACTTGTGTTCCATTCTTTACTGTCTTATAAAATTTAACAAATTTTACCCTCCATAACCACCACTAACACAGGTCAAAAATATGAGTGAAAAGCCAAAGTGAATGAAGAGAAAAATTATCCGAAATCAAAGGAATGCAAGTGTCAATATTTCAAGGTGGAATTTGATTTATGCTTTAGCTCTACGGCTCTTGTTTGTTCTCTCAAGAATCAATATCCTTCCTCTGCTCGAAAGGGGTTCTAACTAGGAGTCCAATGATCACAAAGACATAGGTCGACCCAATGGCCATAAATTTTGCAGGAGTTGCTTGCACCCAAGCAACTTAATTTAACTTGCATAATAGTTGCATTAACCCTTAGATCAATTGAATACCCCTCTACAAAAACTAAAGCTTATTTTGTATGCACAAGGTATGGTAGGGTTAAGATCTTTGTTACACCTGGCCCATTGTTCTCCTTCGTAACTCATGATCAAACCCCATTGTCATATGCATAGAAATTGTAGAGAATATTGGACGAATTCGATTGGAAGGTGCATTACATTGTGAAAGAAGAAAAATATATTAATTAGTTTGGATTTGTGTTGGTTTTGTTGTTGGCAATGTTGTTGATGCTGCTCTGCCAGACTCCCAAATGTCAACGTCCAGTGAGAGGATTCATGGTCATCGTCAGGTGAGAGGATTCTAGTGATACTAACACAATTCCTTACATCTTTTGCTATGTGATTACTTTGGTTTTTATTATTGCAACAAAAGAATCATTTTACAGCCTTGGTCGGATGATATGTATCCAATTTTGGTGTACCAATTGAATCTAAACAATGTATTGAGTGAATTTATATGGGTGTCAAGCCTGGTAACAACATAGCTTTGTTCAAAAACATGAAGGCAGTTTGCTCTAGCTATATTAGTTGTGCCTCCCATTTGCAGCGATTGAACATGGAAGAAGAATTTGAGAGTCCTACTAGAACTATATATGTATGATAGGGAGCTTGACGTTGTAGTGAAGGAAGTACAATTGGTAGTTGTGTACTTTGCTAACGTGTTCAAGATCGCTTCCTGAAAAATGAAGAAAAAATTAATTCCAAAGAGGATATCTCATTTGTTACAATCGTAGGTACTCCCTTAGTTGATTTATCTGGTTTTGATATCAATGATTTCTCCGGCCTCATTATTTTCACCTTCATTGCAAATTTTCTTAATAACTGAAGCTTGATAGAGAGAGACTATTTATTAGAATGATAAGCATAATTTATTTATTTGAATATTCCTTCTTCAAACAAAATATTGTTTGTGATTATTGGAACGTACCAGTACTGTTGTCTTTTCATCTAGCTTAAGGAAATTATGACTCTGAAAAGACTCCTAAATGTTCTTGTTTCTCTAACTCCCTAGTATAGATTTAACTAGTGCAATGGAACTTCTACTATTTCATTTTTCATTCAAGAATCATCACAGTAAAATTGGCAATGACTGGCAGATATTTAAGTGCAATGGAACTACTATTTTATTAGTCATTCAAAAATCAACACAGTAAAATTGGCAAGTAAAGATTGCTTTCCTTTGCAAATCATTCTCAGACCATCGGACCTCTTGATGTTGTTCTTCTGGTTAAAAAGGATGCCATGTAACACCCCGATTTTGACCTCATTGCATTAAACTTGTAATTGATGTAATATCATTATAAAAATTGTGGTGAGGAGCTCAAGACCAAGGCCCTGCCATCGATTTAGCGTTTTATCTATCGGAAATTAAAAATCAATGCACGCGGATCGCGTGCTAGCCATGCACGATAGAAATCATAAATATGATGTAAATATGTGTTTTAATAAATAAAAACCCACAACTAGCTATGGAATGCAACAAGAGTATGGGGGCATGATTTTTACAAGGAATAGAGAGGGAAATATTCAAACCCTTGAACCCAATAGTGTCAAGCCAAGTGTCAATGAGAGAACCCATAAACCATTAACTACCCATTTTGACATATGCATCCAATCATTTATTTCTTCAAAAAGGTCGTTGTGGTAGTTATTATGTTGGGAAATGGAGAGGTATGGCTATCTAAATTTAGTGTATGGGAAAGCCACCATTTTGGAAAATAGTGTTTCTCTTCTTGGGAAAGAAAACACCCACAATTTTCCTTCCCAGCCCATTATTCATGCATGGGTTTTTGTCTCTCACATCCACATAGCTTGCTAGGCATTTTCCTTCACGTTTTTGCTGAGTATTCCTTCATTTTCTAGCTGGTAAACACGTTTTTGGTGTTGCAAAACGACTTGGAAGAAGAGAAATTTGATTTGGGGGTCCATAGTGGTCGTTTTTTTCCATTTGAATTTCCATATACATGTTGGGGGTTCTATTGATAGCTCCCAGCTGTTGTTTTCCCATCTCAAGGGTCGTTTTTGGTGTGCCGCGAATTGGAAGAACCCATGGGAATCTTGTTTTGTGCATCCCACAGTTAAAAAAAAAATTTCCATGCCCAACATTTGTGCCTTGCTATTATGTGCATCCATGTTTTGGATTGAACTTGTGAATAAAAAACTAGGAGTAGAAGAGGATTAGAATTGGTTTGATAAACCTAGTGAAGAGTGTAACCTCACCAAAATATCAAAGGGCTTTGACTACTTTTCTATCCACACCCTGAAGAGCATTAGAAGGGAAGGTATGGCCTAAGGGACTGTGTAGCAGTGAAGGGAATACTTCCTTGTGTTGGGTGTGTAGGTATTGTGGGTGCCAAGCTTGCTATATCTTGTAGAGGTACCAAGAGCTCTATGGTTGAGCTCACTAGCTTAGCAATTCCTTCCTTTCTACTACCTTAATAGCCTGATAAACCCAGATGTAGACTGGCTTGGCTGAGATGTGTATAGACTTGTCTATGTGTTACTTTTTGTTCCCTTTCCTTGTGGAAATCATGCCCAGCTCAGGCGTGACAATTGTGTTGAGACATTGATGAGCACAATTGGCCTATGGATGGGTGGAACGTTGCAGTTGCATAGCCAGTTGCTCAGGACAACTCATTTCAAGATAAGTATTTTCTTGTATTTCAATTATGCAATGTTTTTTATTGAAGACTGTTATGATAATGTTGAATGCATGCTAGATGTGTGTAGTAGATTTTATTTCCAATGTATGTTTATTTATACATCTACACATGCATTTTATTTGCTATGAATTTGTTAATGATGAATGGGGCTGAGAAGTAGAAGTGGCCCGAATTTTTAGTCATGTTCCCTTCCTTGCTTCGGATTGAAGGGAGGGGACGTGACATGCCACAAACTAAAATTTGAGTAGCTGGAAAGGGAGTCAACTGCAATGATCGAAGGTGGTGACTATAGTTTCATTATAGGTGCACCGGGGTGCTTCTTCTCCATACAATTCATTCAACGAAGAACCTTGATTCATTAACCAAATAAGGCACTTAAGCCCCATCTATAGTTTTGTGTTTTTTCCTATAGTTCTGTGTTGTTTCTGTGAAGAGAATAACTGAGATAGATTGATGGGCCTCTTCTCCAGCATTGAAACAATAAAAAACAAGTAGATAATTGCAATATGCTTAAGTGGAAGAATAATTGAGATAGATGGATGGGCCTCTTCTCTATCATTGAAACAATAAAAACAAGTCGATAATTGCAATCTGCTTAAGTGGAATGGTCATAGAGGCACAAAGGATGTGTTGTGGTGCATATGCCGCACAAAGGCGGTGCAGTGGTGGAAGAGGCAGTCTGAAGGCAGTGGGGCAGTGGCACAGGTAGTCTGACAAAGGCTGATAGTGTGTAGTGATGTGCGATGTAGGCGATGCAAATGAATTCAATGTTTAGTTCTAGTTCCATAGAATTCCACCCCCACCGTTGCAATAACACCCCAAAGTACATAGAAAATAGAAATAGAATATGCATTTATTTATTTAAATTCAAATTTAATTGAAAAAAATTAAAACCATAGCATCAAACATTGGTTAAAAATAAAAATGTAAAAGTCAACATTGAAGTTAAGATTATAGTTAAGATATAGTTTGCGTGTTTATAAAAAATAAATTAATTATACCAATAGGTGTTTATATCTTAGAATTTGGGGTGGACTAACACCTATGCTTTTCCTAAATTGCATCAAGATGAGACAAGTGTTTTGTCTATATAACATTGTTCCAAATTCAAAATGAACAATTATAAAAAAATAAAAAATAACTCAAATAAAACCCTTATATTAATGCATAACCCCGGGCCATATCATCCAAGTATAATTTAAAATAATATATATTTTAAACAATTATCAATTAAGAATTTCAACTTGGATCAAAACTCTTAGATTGCTAGACGAACTTTATTATAACAACCTCAAAGCTTGCCAGAAACGTGCATAAATTTAAATATCTTATCTACTCTCATGTTCTTTCCAATTTTTTCTTAGGAAAGCAACGCATTATTCTCTACCTACTTTGGACTTTAATACCCTGTCTGAGATGGTCAAATGTTGGTACCATATTATTCTGTCATTTTTCTCTGCCACTGGAAAATTAAAAGCTTTCATTGGTCCAATTGAAAGGGTGGACAAAATATAAATGGCAAAATTGTTTTGAACGTGTGTAGGTTTAGAGTCTTTAGGAACAATGAAGTTTATTTATTTAAATTCACATAAGCACCCTGCGTTTTAGATATTTTACAACCTGTTTTTTATCATTTTTCTATCATTGGTCAATATCTAGGATGGTGTGTTTGAGCAGTTGCGTTTAAAAATTTCTTCACTCGACTTCATGTTTATTAAATTTTGAGAAAATTACACTATAATGTTGTTGAGAATAAACTGCCCATTGGTAATATCATAATAGATTATGTGGAGCTTAATTCATGTGGAGGCTCTCAAAGATTTCGACCATGAATTCGTTGACACAAATTAAGCTTTATGACTCGAATACAGTATGTCAATTTTGTTTTCTTGAAGAGCTCGGCTTATAAAGTATTAACAAGGTAAACAATCGCCTGCCTTTAACCAATTAAGTTAAGATTTGGGTATCTTAGTTTTATTACTAAGGATTTACGAGGTAAGATTTTCATGCAGAGAGTTGGCAGCAATCAGAGGTGGCAAGCTTGACCCTGCCAAGGATGGTTAGATTAAAGTAGTAGGAAAAAGACATGTACATGAAAACCTTTTTAAAACTGTGCTAGATTGTATATTTTTTATACATTTTAAGATTTTGAATGATTATTAATTTAAGTTTTATTTTTAATTTTATGTCTATTAGATTAGAGGGTTGAGGTTTGAATTGGTATTTTGAATATTTTAAAAGCTTTTGTATGATTATAGAATTGATTTTTTTTTTATAATTTTATTGAATTGGTATTTTGGATATATTGAATTTTGTTTTTATAATTTTATTGAATTGGTATTTGGATATTTTAAAAATTTTAGTATAAATATTAAAATTAAATTTTGGTTTTATAATTTTATTAAATTAGTAGTTTGGATACTTTTGAAAGCTTTTGCACATTATTAAAATTAAATTTTGTTTTTATAATTTTATTGGTGTTAGTTTATGTGGTTATTGGTTTTCACATTTTTTATAGGCATATTGCAAAACAAATTGTAACATTAAGTTAGAGAATAATCATGTTTAATATGGTGACAAATTTAGTCATTACAATATGGGCTCAACAAGAGCATCACGTCACTTACAAGAATTGAACTTGGATGCTGAGGACAACAATCATTCCTCTCAACTACCCAAGCTACAATCAATGGACCAAATATTTAAGCACTTTACATTGGCACTTGAGCAATATATCTATTAAATCATTACAAATTACTATTTTTTCAAATTTGATTTATTTTCATATTTTTAATAAATTGTTAATGAGACTATATATCCAATCTTATTACATGATTAAAAAGTAAGTACCCAAAAAATTATTTATTTAAAAAAATATTAATGTGTAATTAATTTTTTTCTTCATTCATAATCATGTTATGTATTCACATACATTTTGAATATTAATTTTTAAACTTAAGAGAGATTTTTTTTTTTAAAAGGTGGTTCGCCGTTTGTTAGAGGGCTAGTCCACCTGGGAAATGAAGTTATAGACCATAATTTTATCTATTTAGTTATAGTTATATATGTAATTTGTTATTATAGAGTTATTTATGATAATCCATATTTCTTGTTTATATTCCATATTTTTCAATTAAATATAAAGTTATAAATACACACAAAAAATAATTTTTATATTATTTATAATTATTATCTCTTACAAATATTTGATTTGTATTTTTGTCATACTTGTAGATACTTAAAATTAAATATGATATGTATACTTTCATTTCAATGCAATAAGAGGTAAATAATATTTTGTCCCTTCAAATTAAATAATAGGTTGTGTACATAGAATCTTGGAGGAAGATTCAACAAAGCCATATTAGCGTTAAAAGTAATACACCTTATCCTATTCTTCTAATAGAAGTGGGTCTTCCCACCATCGAGAACATTGCTATGACTAGGTACTTGGTGTACAAGTACAATATTATTAACACGGGAGACCAAAGACTTCCTAAAATTGCTTTAAAATCCAGTCAAGACAACTTGTGGCTCAGAGAGGTTGGTATAAAGACGCGATGGCTTGGTTAAACCATTGGGGGATTGACAAAAATGCCACTTTGCAAAATATCAATAACATTACCAATATTATCACATACTAATATGATATCATAGTCATGAAATTTGAGACTATTTAAACATATAGAGATGTCATGCAAATTCATATGGTTCAAGTAATCAAGCTATAGTGCTGAGGGTTTTTGGAGATTGCTGGCATGGAAAATATTAAAAATGGGGTGTTCCTCTTTTAGGGGCACTTGACTGTGTTTTACGTTATTGTTTGGGTGAGCTTTTAGTGGCATAAATATGTTGTTGTGTGGTTGCCTATTTCCTTGACTCTTGTGGTTTTTAAGAGAATGCCAGACAAGATGTTAGATTTTGACTTTTGCATGTAGTGGTCACTACAATGGTAGATCTCTAGAGGATCACTTAATTTATGTGAGATCTAATATTGTTAATTATAAGAAAATTAGAAAATAAAATTGGCTACCATTATGAAGTTGTTCTTTGTGGTTTTAGAGCAAGGAATTCTGAAGTTTGTGTTTTTGTTGGCTTAGCCTCTTTATGTGAATAGGTTGCACTATCCTTCGTTCTTTGGTCATTGCTTGAGAATAAAATATGACAAAGCAATGGCTTTGTTTACACAAGAACTCCATTCTGACTCAAAATGTATTATTTTAGAGAAACACATAGGTTTATGGCAAACTAGGCCTATATGCATCAGAATTGAATATGGACCAAATTAAGTGCTTACTTGATTAGATGTAAAATATAAGGGCCTATTTTGTAGCTCTTTATGTAGAGATAGATTCATGGAGTGAAAAAAATAGAGTATTTTACCTATCAAATATAATGATATCCTTAACATACCTAGGATTCTCATTACATTTTTATCAGTATAGGATAGTGATAGGTTGAGTTTGTCCTTCTCTTGGAGATAGAGATTCTGGGTGTTCGTTAGAGTTGTAGAGAATTTGAAGCGGAAGAACATAATATCACTTGTAATACTGTTGAGTATTTTTTTTATTAAATTCATTTTCTCCCTCAATAAAGATTTCTTTTGGTTTTCATCATAGTGAGAGGGTGCATCAATCTTCTTGGTGTTTGTGCCTCACAAATTTGTCTCTATTTGTAAAAAATGGGAAGAAGAACGGGTTAATGCTTTACTATGTAAGAAGGTTTATGTCATGTCAAAAATCCTATGGTTCCATAAATAGGTCAAGTCATAGAATAAAAGTGACTTTCCCCTCATTGAAAAATATTATCATTTGTCCCATCTAAACACAATTATCATTTAATTATTGTACAAGGAAAAGAAAATTAGGTTTAATATTATTACAGATTTAATTTTACAAACCTAGAACTAACTCACAATCTACCCCTTGTAGATGTGTTCAAAATGGCAACAACTTCTAGCTCTTGTAGTGTAGGATCTCGAAAAAACAAACTTTTCTTTTTTTTATTTGCACTAAAGTATGATTGGAGGTAACAATGTTGCTTGGATCGAATCAAATAGATATAATGAGTTCATTATCGGGGAAATCAAAAGGTTATTGTATCCAACGAGCTTTCGAAAAAAAATTAGCCAGAAATCAAAACAACAAAATAAACATGTTGGAAATCAAAAGTGTAGAATCAACACCCCTTTGGAATATATAGTGTAAGTGCTTTGTTGCTACTTTCTTTTTCTTACATTAATTTTGTTTTAAATTCAAATTTTAGTGTGTTAGTATTTTGTCGTTGCTTACAGGTTTTGGTGTTCATATGGGTTAGAGGACTATCGAGAGATTGATGCATTTCCTTATGATATATCAAGATTTCCTAAAAAGGGTACATGGAGTCATCCAGATCGTAAGTATTTAAGACGTGGTTTCGCGTGTCATTTTAGTGTTCACATACCCAATAAGACACCAGAACATGCCCTGATCACTTATACCGAGATGAATCATATAGATATTACAGGTAAACTTTTCCATAGACAAGACGTTGGTGACTTTGTAGGAACAAGGGAATTTCATGAACCACATATTAACAAGAAACTTCTTCAATGGGTTGAAAGATGTTTCTTGTTGGGAATGTCAACGAAATGTGTACATCACAAGCATCGTGAACTAGTGCATGTAAAAGTAACGTCATCTAAAGTTTAGTTTGATCAAAATGATTTTCTTACTCGTGATGACATTGGCAATATAGAGAGGAGATTGAAACATTCCCAATATATGTTTGACAAGAATGATGATCAAAGTGTGTGTGTATATGGAAAGCTACAAATCTCGATAAAATAGTCTACTACTCAAAGTTTGACAATGCCATAGATGATGAGGGACACAATCCCTTCATTTTAGGCATTCAACAATCACTACAACTAGAATGGATGAGAAAATATCATGGCCACGATAGTATATTAGCATTGGACTCTACATTTGGAACAAACGACTTTAAGAAAAGCATATACATCATATACTATTTTTTTGCTAGATCATTTGTTATTTATGAGATTATCAAAGCATGTAACTAATGTCATGCTTATTTGTATGCAATTCCAAATTTATACATTGTTGGCATTTGATTCCCAACATAATGGTGTTCCTATGGCATCGATTCTCATGTCTAGATACATGACCTTTGATGTTTCTAAATGGATGGAATCACTACTTCTTAAAGTACTCATGGGTATGTTGGAATGGAAAGTGAATGCATTCATGGTAGATGCAACAACAACAGATGATATATTCAACCTGAATTCTTTTTAAACTCAGTTGCATATAATAAGAAGAGTCGAGCATGTGTTGTGAAGAAGAATTAAAGTGTTG
Source organism: Larix kaempferi (assembly GCA_027924585.1). Lineage (NCBI taxonomy): Eukaryota > Viridiplantae > Streptophyta > Pinopsida > Pinales > Pinaceae > Larix > Larix kaempferi. The sequence goes on along the minus strand of BSBM01000458.1, from coordinate 20,415,951 downwards.
TGAGTCATACATGAGGTAAGTACCGGTACTCCCTTCCATCTTATTTATTAGTTTATCTGAAATGCAATCAACTAACTAATGTTATAGTTTGTATTTTTAATTTAATTTAGGATATATGTTTTGATTAATACTATAATGATAAGTTAATCAAATTTGACAATATTTTATATGAAATTCATTAAAGGTTTCATTAATTTTGTGTTAAAAACTTAAAATATGATGTTATATATAGGATTATAATAAGAGGTTTTAAAGTTATGCTTTTATGTGACTTTTGGTCAATTTATTATGTTTTAATGAAAAATTAAAATTTTGTGATTAAATTTCAAATTAATGGTGATGAAATGATTTAAAGTTATGTTTTTATGTTATTTTTATAAATATATTATATTTTAATTAGGAAGTAAAGTTTTGTGAAATTTTAAATTTATGAAAATATATGTTTTATATATAAATATTAAGTGATCTAATAATTAATGTATTGTTTTTTAGGGTTATTTTCTTAGCGCTCACCGCTATATATGCGTCTATCTATAGGATTTTTTTTATAATACCTGCCAAGAGGCAGTGTATCTTGTATTCGATGTATTTGATTTGGTGTTGATTTCCTATTAGTCATGTTGACTGCTTATTAATTTTGTGTTCATTTTTTAATTTTAACCAAACTTTACAAAATCATGATTTCATGTGGTGCCACTATCCAAAATTTTAAATCATTTTATACGCCTTGCAGTTGGTTAAGATATTAGGGGTCTTATTGCGAAGCCAGCAATGGCTTCTTGGTATAGAAGCATTCCATTTTGACCTCTTCATACACTCTATTGTGCACTTACGGGTCCATTTGTGGTTGATCTTGGCCCCATTTGTGGTATCTATGCACATAGACCCTTCAATGTTGGTACCCCCATTAATTATTGACACGCCACATCCTTTTTCAACTACTTGGATCACTGCGGATTCACTTTGACCTCCCTCACAAGATGTTCGTGCTCTTTTTGTTGTTGGATATATCAACAAAAGTGACAAGTGATTTTTAGAATGACAAGTGGCTTTGTTTTACAATAGTTCTCTATGCAACCACTACCTATTTTCCATTGGCTCTAGGTGGTGTGGGAGGGGCGACATTCTTTAAATTTCAACAAAATAGAACAAATCATGACATTGAAAATTGCAAACACAAACTAAACCACATCCATACAAACAACTTGCAAATTTAACATACTAGGATAGTAGCTATAATTACCTTGAAGCCTATGCCCTTGGGAGTAAAATGGGGGAAAAGGATTAGAAAGAAGCATTGTCAATAGTACTCCCATATGTATCAACATCTAAGTATCACATTATGATAGAGGTTTCTCTTTCAGTGCTTTGGAACATAATGTTTGGTTTGTTGCAGGGTATTACCACCTTCTCTTTATCAATATTCAAGAATTGTATGTTAATGGCTTTTCCAATACTAAATGTGAAAATCCCTTAACCAATGTGAAATAAACTAACTATCACCACCTTCTCATTTTTAGTTAAAAGAATGTGAAATAAACTAACTATTGAAATTTCATTTTTTGTTAAAAGAATGTGAATTTATCATGAATTTGTTGCTGCAATTTGAATTAAATCTTCCAAAATTCCAAATATGCAATTATTGGAATGGTAATCAATTGATTATTGAAATTGTGGAAATTAGAATTTCTTGATGCTATAATTCCATTTTCTCATTAATTGTTGAAATCGTCATCTTTGTATGCTAAAATTGCAATTGTTATAACTCTTCAATTGTTGAAACTGTAGTTCTTGGTTGATGGGTCTTAGATACTCATCCCTAATGGTAACCTTCCTATAAACTAGCCTCCATGGGAAACATGATATACAAATGCATGCACAAGGGATTAAAACATAAAAACACAATAGAATAAGCAAACCCATAAACACACACGCATATCGTCACATTAATTTAGAAGGAATGATAAACATTGCATAAACATAATAACAATGAATAGTTATGTTCAATGAAAATTGGTCCAAGCAACTGACTATGTAGGGGCAACATTCCATACAATCGTAGGTATCAACCTCTGATATCGCCCCTGAGACAGGATATGAGGTCACCTAGGCAAATAAACCTATATGATTTTCTCTCAGCCCAAAACCCATTTGCTCTCAATGCTCAGCCAAATGATCATCTAAAGCTTCTATATGAACCTTCACTTAGCCACCATAGCCATGGTACTCCTTTCAACTACCCCACACAACAAAAGGAAGGAATTCCCTTCACTGATCCATAATTCCCTTAGGAAATCCAACCCCTACAATGCTTACTGGTGTGTGCAGTAAGAGTCCAAGCTATTATTTGACTTTTGTTAAAAAATTGCAACTTTCTCCTCAATCATATAACTAGTTGAAAATTCAATTTTGTAGATGTTGAAATTGCAATTTCTCCTCAATCCTTTTATTGTTTAATTTGTGAATTGTTATAATCACATTCCCCTAAAATTGAAATTACAACATGAATACAAAATATTTCTAAAATTTTGATATACAAATATCGAAACTACAATCAATTAATTGTTGAAATTACAATTTCTAGATGCTATTGTTCCAATTTATCATTAAAAGGTTGCAATTTTTTATAATTCCATGGTTGTAGAAATTGCAATTCTTGATTGTTGAAATAACATTTTTCATTAAAAAAATAAATTGCAAATTTGTAGTTATTAAAATTCTTGAATTTGTAATTATCCAAAGTTCAAAATTGCAATTTCAAATTTAAATGAAAAATTCATGAAATTGCAAATGTAATTATCAAATTTGCAATCAATTAATTATTGGCATTGTAGAAATTGAAAATTTTGATAAAAATTTACAATTTTTATAATTTTTGAATTGTTGAAACTATAAATTTTGATTGTTGAAATTGCTTTTCTCTTAAATAAAGTGAATTTCCCTCAATCGTACTTATTAAAATTGTGAATTTGTAATTGTCAAAATTGCAATTTCTCTTCAATATGTTTATTGTTGAATTTGTAATTGTCCAAGTTGCAATATGTAATTATGGAAATTGTTGAAATTACAATTTTTGGATGGTCAGATTACAATTTCTCATAAACAATTGCAATAGCTTTAATTTTTCAATTCTTGGTTCGTTGCAATTCATGATCGTTGAAATGGTAGTCAATCAGTTGTTGAAATTGCACTTTTCTTTTACAAAATGTGCTCAATTATACTTATTTAAATTCTCAAATTTGTAAGTATCAAAATGCCAAAATTACATTTTCCTATTGTTGAAATTGCAATTTTAATAATCCTTTAGTAGTTGAAATTTTAATTCTACATCGTTGAAATTTTAATTCTACATCGTTAAAATTGCAATCAACCAATTTTTGAAATTTTAGTTTTTATTAAAACAACATCAATTTCTCCTCGATCATATACTTGTTAAGATTGCAAATTTGTATTGTCAAAATTGAAATTTTATTGTTGCAATTAATTGCTGAAATTGCAATTTTTGGATGGTTAGATTACAATTTCTCATAAGAAATTGCAACTTCTATAATTTTTCGATTCTTGGAATTGTAGTAAATCAATTGTTGAAATTGTGCTCCATGACATAGATATTGAGTATTGAGGATATCAATAATATTAGGAGGATTAAGTATTAGGTATAGGTATTGGGATCCATGAGATAGTAAGGGGAGGAAACTTGGGCCTTATCCTTTAAAGAACACTTCTAGATATCAAGGGCCACCACATGTGACCTCTCAATGATATCCTTAGCCTATAAGTGACAATATTAGATAAATTTGGAGGATTTCAATGCTAGATATTAGTTCTAAGGACTTGGACACCATTTGGGAAGGAATTCCAACTTCGTTTAAGAGAGAAAGGGAGATTCTAAGAATATGGAAAATATTAATTTCTAAAAATACCACATCGGATGGCATCTTGAAGGCATCCTTGTCTTCCAAGTATGGATACATGCATTATAGATTATTTTGAGCACTTTTTATGAGTCCCAAGGCCCTGAACATGGTAATGGGAGTAAACATAGTGATTTACCCTAAAGTAATATTTTGGGATTACATGGCAATGAAAAACACCTTGAACCACCACATATGAGTTTTCAAGGTTATCCTTCCTTTGAGTAGGGATATATATGCTATCAAAAAAAATTTGATGATAGGTACATGATTCTTTGAGCCCTAAACATGGTTGAAGTAGTAAACTTAGGACTTATGATTAAGAATAATTTCACATATTTTTAACCAAAAAATGCAATTTCATTAACAATTGATTAATTGCAATTTTAACAACAAAAAATTGCAAATTCAAAAATTGGAGTATTAAAATATAATGCAATTTATGCAATATCAAGTTCAAGAAATTAAAATTTTAACAAATTTCAAACAAATGGAGAATGATAAAAAAATCCAATTTTAACATCCAAAAATTTAATTTTCAACAATTAATTGATTGCAATTTCAATATCTACAAATTTCAATTCATTAATAAGAAGATTGAAATACAAATTTGCAATTTCAACAAATATATGATTAAGAAGAATTTCACATCTTTTTAACAAACAAAAAATGCAATTTCATCAACAATTGATTAATTGCAATTTCAACAATTGAAGAATTATAAAAATTGCAATTTTAACATCCAAATATTGCAATTTCAACAATTACTTGATTACAATTTTGATAATTGCATATTGCAATTTCATGCATTCAAGATTGCAATTTCAACAATTGGAAAATTATAAAAATTGCATATACTTTTAAAATTACCAAATTTGTATTTTTTTTGTGGCATATGGGACTAGCTTGTGGTCTAAGAACTAGGGCACACCAACCTTTTGCATGTGAATTTCTTTTCAGTCATAAACTTGTTGAAATTTGGAATTTGTAGTTGCTAAGATGGCAATTTCTCATCAATCTTTTTATTTTTTGAATTTGTCAATTGTTATTGCAAAAATTGCAATCCTAGAGTTGAAATTGCAATTTTTATAATTCATTAATTGTTGAAATTGCAATTTTTGTAATTATTTAATGTACAAATATCTAAATTGGATGAAATAAATTACTGAAATTGCAATTTTAGCATCCAACAACATGCAATTTCTACTCCCGGTTCAAATTTCTTTCTCGTCAATCACAAGTTGAAATTTCAAATTTGTAGTTGCCAAAATCGCAATTCTCTTCAATCATTTTATTGTCCAAAATTGCATTTCCTTGAAATTTAAATTACAACTTGAATACAAAATTCCTAAAATTGCTACATGAAATTTCAAATTTGTAGTTTCCGAAATCGCAATTCTTGATCGTTCAAATAACATTTTTCATTAAAAGAAATTAATTGCAAATTTGTAGTTGTTAAAATTATTGAATTGGTAACTATCGAAAGTTCAAAATTCCAATTTCAAATTTAAATGAAAAAAATCATGACATTGCAAATGTAGTTATCAAAGTTGCAATCAATTAATTATTGACATTGATGCAATTGATTTTTTTGATAAAAATCTACATTTTTTACAAATTTCAAATTGTTTGAGACTATGAATTTTAATTGTTAAAATTGAAGTCAATTAATTGTTGAAATTGTTTTTTCTTTGAAAAAACATGAATTTCCCTCAATCTTACTTGTTAAAATTGTGAATTTGTAATTGCCAATTTTGTAATTTCTCTTCAACATGTATATTATTGAATTTGTAATTGCCAATTTTGTAATTTCGCTTCAACATGTATATTATTGAATTTGTAACTGTCCAAATTGAAATATGCAATTATGAAAATTGTTGAAATTCCAATTTTTCAATAGTCAAATTATATTTTCTCATAAAAAATTATAATAGCTTTAATTGTTAAATTCTTGGTATATTGCAATTCATGATCGTTGAAATTGTAGACTTCAGTTAGTTGTTGAAATTGCACTTTTCTTTTAGAAAATATGAATTCTCTTCAATTATACTCGCTGAAATTCTCAAAGTTGTAATTATCAAAATGCTGAAATTGCATTTTCCTACAGTTGAAATCGCAATTTTAATAATTCTTCAATCATTGAAATTGTAATTCTTCATCTATGAAATTGCAATCAACCATTTTTTGAATGTAAAACAACATCAATTTCTCCTCAATCATTTACTTGTTAAAATTGTTAATTTGTATTGTCAAAATTGAATTTTATGGTTGCGATTAATTGCTGAAATTACAATTTTTGGATGGTCATATTACAATTTCTCATAAGAAATTGCAACTGAACCATAAATTTTCAATTTTTGGAATTGTAATAAATCAGTTGTTGAAATTTCGCTCCATGACATAGACATCGAGTATTGAGGATATCAATAATATTAGGAGGATTGAGTATTAGGTTTAGATATTGAGCTCCATGACATGGTAAGAGAAGGAAACTTGGTCCTTAGCCTCGAAATGACACTTCTAGATCTATCAAGGGACACCACATGCGACCTCCATGTTATCACTAGAAGATGCACCTTGACTGCAGAAGGAGCATGGCTAGTGAATCTTAAAAATATGTAAGGGATAAGATGACTAGGTATGAAAGTTATAAACAGGTAAATGTTACAAAGATCAGGTTATGATACAGGATATGACTGCAGGAAATGTATCATGTTATATACATTAATAGAAAGGCTTATGAGCATGAATTTATAAAAGGAATGAGTTAGGTTCTGTTCAGATCTCTAAAGAACATACATGTGATCATAAGAATTCTGGTACAGATGAAGAGGACTATACAGAGAATAAAATCATGAGCAACATATAATATTTATCAATTAAATTATTAAAACAAAACTTGGCTCATTCGATCATAATCATTTCAAAGTAATCCTTTCATATTAAGAGACACATAATACATACATGCCTGCAAATCATAACAATAGTCTAACCTCCATAATTCGTTCTAACCTCTTCCTTAGCCCTCAGTTGGAACTCTCCCTCCTTTATTCCAAAAAGACCCCTGTTTTATAGAAAAACTCTCATCCTTTAACTACTATGAGCTTTCTAGAATCGAATCTCTGTAAAGACTAAAAATAAACAAATTGTTTATCAATTACATAAAATTTGGAACTAAAAGAATCGACTGCCTTCGAATTTGTAGTTTACAGTTGTTAGATATTCTACCACTTGTGTCTAAACCAACTTAAATACTGGCTAGAAATACTCGGTGGATCACTAAAATTCTGATACTGTTGCTAATTTTATGCATGAAATTATGGAATGGTTACTCTGCCAAATGCTCCACCACCTGTGAAATCTAAAATGATACCCAATATACTGGAAACAAACCATTGTCGATGTTTGAACCTCGACACATGTAAGATTATACCGAGTATCGTACAAGACCAATAAGTTTGCACTACCCAGGAAGCAAAGAAGTTGAAATAGGGCCATTTAGATGTTGAAGCTCATCATTTTTACCTGGCTTAAGCTTTACTAACTTCACCTTGGTATACTCTACAAATGGAAGAGAGAGATGACATTCAAACTGCATCAACATAAAAAATCATAAAAGTTGCAACCTTCCTACATCACGAACCAACAACGAGTCCAAACTATTATCATCATGCTCAGCTCTGGGAATAAGCATTTGCAACCTTAGGTTTTGCACTGTCTTGCACGAATGATTACATATCAATATACTAAGAAATGGACCATCGCCTGAAATTGCTGGGTCGTTATGAGAGCAATGAATGAGGATGGCCATCGAGATATATTCTCAACCATTCCTTTCTCTGCCTGGGTGTGCTCCGAACTAGTAGTTGCATCTTCTTCACTTCAAACATAGCTTGCAGCTTTACCTTTTAAACAATGATTGCAATAAACAGAGTTTTGACTAGTTTTTGTTTTAATGTTAATCTCCATCTTGGACTTCCTCTCTTGGGCGCTCTTGGATGATCTATTGGGAGTTAAGTTATGTATTGTGGATGACCATCTCTGCAAAAACTAAATAAGTGAAATGTTCACGGTGTACTCATAATTTGAATTCGTGCTCAAATTCTACCATTCAACCTTGCAGACTTGACACCTTGCAATATGTTGGCAGCCTGGCCTTCTATTATTTTGGACACCTGTGCAATCACTCTGAGTAGCTGGAAATGAAAATCATTCACCTTAACATGGACACTTGGCGCTGTAGCGCTTCATGCAGCACCTAATATACATGACAATCGGCTTGTTGATGCCTCGAAAATCGTACCATCAATCAGCAAGGGATTCTTCCCGGTAAGTAAGCCCAATTAGATCGCTCACCGTTTGATGTGGGGAATCCGTCTGGTTAACGGTCCGGCTACCGTGTAAGTTTTAAAGATTTGTTTATTTTATCGATTCCAGCCCGATCCACAGTTTATATATTTTAAAATATGATATGCAAGTGCCCTAACTAAATGCATGTGATAAACAAATCTATTTTAAGCTATTTAATCTATTTTAACCTATCCTTGCAAGGAGCAGAATTTAAAGTATGAAAAAAAAAAAAAAAAAAATAAATAAATAAAATAAAATAAAATAAAAATTAAAAAAAAAAATAAAAATTGAACAGATAGCCATTAAATTACAAAGATGTATTTTCAGCAGAATGTAAATGATATCAAAGATAGCTCTGATTTTATTAAAGCATTCCATTACTCATGAGGTACAGAAATTTTGCAAAAGAAATAAGATCATTCACAGCATAGAATTAATTCACAAAAGCTAGGAAAGATCTCACTGAATGTATGCGAAAAATGCAGAAATAGTTCGACAATCATCCATCACAACCCAAAGCAAAATGATGCACCAGCTTTCACAGGCCAAAATATTTTTTCTATTCATGTAGCTGAAGTAGTTCTCATACACAAGAAGAAATTCCTTTCACCTTCCAAAAGTCCAGCTATCTTTCATTAATTAGCTATATATAGCTTTACAAATGCTCCAAGAGCTGCCACCTAAACCCTGACTTTCCAAATTCTTTTGATTTGTCTTGTAGTGCCCCAATTTACAAAAAGAATAAAACCCCAGCGATATTACAAAAAGGATGGGAAAGGGGTCCACATGTCACTTTAATAATTAAAATAAACAAAGGTTGAAAGAAAGCACGTTGGCTATAAGTTAAAAGATAAACAAAGGTGGGTCACTTCTGAGCTGGCTCGTTTGCTAACTCAGGCGCTTCTACTACAGCTGGTACTCCTGTTGGAAATTGTGCCCCTGTTGTTGCCGATAATTCCTCTGAGGTCGATGTCCCTACTTCTCCTGCTAATACTTGATGTGTCTCTGCTGTTAGTGCTCTGTCTGCTTCTGCTATATGTCTCACCCAGATACTGGTTTCTTTTATGACATTGTTTGCATCAAGAGGGAGCATGGTTTTCAGAGAAACTTCATTCTTGGCAAGCTCTTCCTCAAGGTCAACGATTTCTATTGTTGTAGCCTGGAGGCTTTCTTGCAGAATATGTGCATGAATAGCAGCCTGGCCAACCCACTGGTAAAGTTCTTTCGCGGTCAAAACCTCCACCTTCCTTACATAATATATTTCAGCACTTAGCCCATCCCTTAGGTCAGACAAACGTTGGAGTTTGTCTGGAAATTCTTCTATAGTCTGGAGCATTATCATCAGGAAATTCTCTTGGGTGGTTCGTATCTTTGAATACAAGTTCCCGCACTGTTCAAGAGTGACCATGGCCACCTCGTTTAGCTTCACTCCAAAATCCTTGCAAAACCCCAAAAGGCAGATATCTGCTTTGAAACCAGAGATGGATTTAAGAAGGAGATTTTCTGGGAATCCGGACTTTCCTTCTCTCCATTCCATTTGCCTATTAATGTCCTCACTAATGCATACATATTTTCTCCTACGCCTAGTGGCTTCAACATTTATTTCCTTGATTCTGGCAACCACTCCTTTTAATTTGCAGACTTCCTCCGTTATGAGCTCTTGAATCCCGTGTATCCTCTTCAATATTTCGCAAGCTTTCTCATGAAAGGGACTCAGATCACCAACCTTGCTAGTTGCAAGTTCTAATTGTTGTTCTAGCAATTCCCCACTTTCCTCTAACTTCTCTATGTTCTCTTTTAAGTCATCGATCTACTGAGTGGTATCAAATTTCTCGGACTCCAGCTGCAAATTCCTACTTTCAAGATCTTGTTTTTCTGCTTCCAGGGCCCTCATTTGTATGACCAAGGCTCTCTTTTCAGTTTCTAGGTGCTGAAATTTTATGTTTAACTCTCCCTTTTCTAACACAAGGATGTCACATTTCTCCACCATCAAATTTGAATAATTATGTTCTTTGACCAGAGTTTCCTGCAAATGGTGGGCTCTCTCCTTTTCCAATTCTAACTCATCTGCTAATATGTTGACATTGTCTGCAGTTGCTTGAACAAAGGCCACAGAAATGGATGCCACGAGTTTGTGTGCACGCTTAGTACCTTGCATGATTGTTGTTTCATGTCTGGTGACAATGTTTGGTTGAAAAGGTCTCTTCATCCTAGTCACTGTTTCTTTGAAAATAGATTTCCTCTTCTTGTTGTAAGCGAACCTGTCCCATTGGGACACTGTGCTACTTTTTGATGGTGTAAAGGGGACAAGCGAGAGGTCTCTTATAGGGATGTCTGTATCCATGTCTTGGACATTTGGGCTCTTTGGTTCAGCATCCTCCTTCAATTTGTTTTCTTCTTCCGCTTTCCTTTGCGCTTCTTCTCTTGCAGCCTTCCTCTGAGCTTCCTCTTCTACTTGTTTGGAAATCCCTTCCAATTTGATCCGTTCTTCCTCTTGAACTCTTCGAGCTTCTTCCTCCGTTGCTTGGATCTTTTGAGTTTCTTCTTCCCGAAGTTCGTCCTCCTTCGCCTTGTTTTCCTTTCTAACAGCTTCTCTTTGGATTCTCTCGGCTTCTTCCTTGAGCCTTTGCTCTTCTTTAGAGAGGGTTTGAGCGGTTTCTGATGTTTCCTTTTCCTACTGTTGCTTTGCTTCCTTGATATTCCCAGAGATAGAACTGGCCCTGGTTTTGCTTAGTCGGCAAATCTGTAGTTCGGTCATGTTAATGACCCCTCTATACACTTCTTCATCTTCATCATAATAGTGAGCATATTCAAATCTAGCATGGATCTCCCTGCAATGTTGTGCAGCCTTTCCTCGTCGATCGTTCCTCCAAAAAATATTTTCCCCAAAGTGAAAGTCTCTCAGTTCTGCGATAAATTCTTCTACTGTTGCAATCCCTGAGAACTTGTAGGCCCCAACATAAAAAGGTAAAGGCGGGAAAGTGGCCTTCTTTTCCTTGTACAAGGTGCTACCAACCCCATCAAGGAAAACTTGTTTCACTGCCTCCTTGTGGACTATGTAGTCAGTAGCATATCTGGGTAGGATATATGGGGGTTTAGAGCCTCCATACATTCTTATGAAAGTGCCTTCCGGTGAAAAATAGAAATCACCATAATTCTCCAGGACCTCCATGGCGTTTTCGGACAAGCAGTTAGGTTCTTCATTGAACATTAACTCATATAAAGGTATGATAAATTCCTCACAAATGAGTTTGTAATGCCACTTGTAGTTCTGATCCCAAAAGAGTTTGTAAGCAGTGAATACTGGGGTGTCGGCCTCTCTCCAGTTACATCTAAGCTTTGGAAATGAGCGCTTTGCCACAATGCAGTCTATCAAGTAGGATGGCATGTAGAATTCTGGCTTCTTGTCCCTTAATCCTTCTTATGCAACAATTATGGCTGATGATAGGCTGTCTAAGAGAATATCTACCCAATTAAAAATTGTTCCTCTAAACGCTACATAGTGGATAATGGGAATCCATTGGAGCATAAAAACAGTGCCATTGGGCCTTCCAAAGATTCTGCTAAGCATGAGGGCAATCATTCTGAAAGGAGGCCTCAGATTCTGAACCTCGTACTCCTCACTATCCTTTTTTCTGATTTGTTTGCCTGAGATCAATAACTTTCTAGCCATCTCTAGATTATCCATTTTGATTTGTCCTAGCCATTCATCATCAAGCCGCTGATGAGATCGAGGAAATTTGTAAGCTACTGCGATATAAGATGGATGGAAGGATGCAAAAGCTTCCCCCTTACTGTCCGAAAGAACCCTCGTCTGCACATTCGCATGCTGCAGAATCCATCCAATTACTTCCAAGCATGGAAAAAGTTCCAGACGTGTGGCTGCTTTGGACATGCAGGAGGTTCTGATGTTCCAGTATAGGTATTCTTCCTCAAGGAGTGCCTCAAGTATGTCCTGGTCTCTTATCATACGATATATGTCTCCCCATTTGACTTTTGGAGGAACGTCTGTAATGCACTTGGTGTCTTCATATAGAGTTTCTACTCTCGTGGGGGCTAATCCTGGCTCGGTCGCTTTGGACTTTCGTTTGCCACCTTTAGGCATTTTGGCTTAAAACCCTGTACAACAACATGCATACGTATATATCAGAAAAATTATGATTGTAGCATCAATAATCTAGACCAGCATTCTGCACATAACATCCAGTTTTAAGAATACGTTGAGAAACCTTTGTGCAGATACTATCGATTACCCCACAACTAAAAGATCTAACCTAATCTGATTCTTATGCTTTCAATTTCAGATTAAGACATTTATTTCGCATGTTATTAAAAAAGAGAAATCCTACGGGAACCGCATAGTGGTGTTTTGAGCCACGTCGCAACTATGAAATATAAGAGAAATGTATTTCCATAATAACAAATCGGAACAAAACAAAGTGATTCCGAGTATAATATGTTTCATGGCATGAACGTTCGCAGCTGGATAGGGACACCAATGTTCTTCTTGTAAGGGTAGACAGGACTGGTTTCAACAACCACAACGGGTAGAGGTATGCTGCGGACTCTCTTGACGATCATACTATGGGTGATTAAGGTCCTAAAAAACTTCTATGCTCATATGAACACGGGCTTGGGTAAGCTTAGTTAGGTATGGGCATGGGTCCGCTTGGGCCGTAGTTTAAACTAAAAAAAACTTCTGCTATGGCCAGGCTAAAACGAAAAAACCAATGAAATATGGCATTCATTTCAACGAGAAAAACCACCTCAAGAGAGGATACAAGTCCTAAAAGGTACTAACCTGCTAGAAAATGATCGTGTATGAAAATGTTGACGCTGCGGCGAGCTTGGATTGGGCGGTCGTGGTCTCAAACGGACAGGGATACAAGCCTATATCAAATTGAACAATGAAAACCAATAGGGTTTATGCCCTATATATAGAATTTTGACACGTGTGAGCCATTAATAGGGTAGTTGTGAAAATTAAATGGGGTTAATGGGCGTACGGATGGGGTCAAATCGACACATTCGATATTTAAGAGTGACTGCCAAAACCGGAAAGACTTGGCCAACTTCTCCGACCGTTGCGGGGAAACTATCTGAGTTCTTCCGCAAAAGGCGAGCGTGAAGTCGCGGAAAAGTTGTGGGAGTTACTCCGCCTTTGCGGGAAAGTTACCTGAATTCTTCCGCCCAGGTCTGACTTGTTCATTCCTTTTCGTTTACTCCGTCGTTGAGGGAAAGTTACCTGAATTCTTTGCCCATGTCTAACTTGTTCATTCCTTTTCATCGTTGCTGAAGATTTCCGCGAGTTCCTCCGCCGTTGCGGAAAGGATTGGTGGAAAAGGTTCCGGAAAGCTGGCGCAGCTCTCTCTTGAAATGGTGAAGTTCAAGTCTCAACCGAACCTCCTGTCTATTGCGGTGAAACTCAGTGAGTTTATCCGAAAAGTGAAGCTTCAATTCCTAAGCAAAGTGATCCGCTGTTGCGGCAAAGTTGTCCGAGTTCTTCCATTGTTTCGGAAAGACTTGACGAGTTCCTCTGCCGTTTCGGAAGGACTTGGCGAGGTCTTCTGCCGATATTTTAACTTAGCCAAATTTTCTCGCCATTGTGGAAAAGTTGGATGCGCTCTTTCGCAGTTGCGGCTTAAAGCCACGAGTTTTATTTGGGCCAAAACAACGAAATTGAACTCAAATGCAACAAGCAAAGGGTTTTCTCAAGAAAACTAAGTAAGGGAAAGGTTATGATGGCCTTTAGGCTCCTAGGCAAACTTTCTCTTCAAAATTGAAGGAGGGGCCCCAAGTTTTTTCAAATATTGGGGGGGGGGGTTGTTGTAGCAACAACATGGCTCCTGCAGGGTTCCTTTCCCTCGTGGCTACGATTTGATGCTCGATGCTAGGTTTTGACTTGTGTTATATGTAATTGCTAACCCATGTGTTGAATTGATGGCAGGTGCTCGAAGACTTGGAGATTGGACGAAACAACAAAGCTCAAGGTTATGTGGATAAGTGGAGCCAATTTGGAAACACAATTCTTCACCAGCAAGTGAAATTCATGCCTAAAATATTATCAGATGCAAACTATGAATTCAACAAAATTAGTTGATGGCTCTGGCCAAAGATGATTCATGCATTAAAAGTAGTTTGCAAAGTCAGTTAACAACACAGTGCCTTTGGGGATGCTGCTAAAATCTGAGAATTTTGTAGGACAGATTCGGTGACAACACTCTCAATGATATCCTTGGGCTATAGGTGACAATATTAGAGAAATTGGAGTTGGAGGTGTCTTATTCCTACATGAAGAGCATAAAATAATTTAGATTATGATGCAGTTCTAACCATGTAGACCATAATTCACATACATAATTCTTGGGTGAATGTTTTATTGAAAATGTGAATTTATTCTCTAGTATACTTGTTAAAATTGTGAATTTGTAGTCACCAAAAATGCAATTACTATTAAATATTTTTTATTGTTAACTTTGGAACTGCCAGCAATGCCATTAATTGTTAAGATTGCAATTTTTGGATGCTAAATTGCAGTTTATTGCAATCCATTAATTGTTGAAATTGCAATTTATGAATGGTAAAATTACACTTTCTTAATTCTCCACTTGTTGAAAGTGCAAATCTCTTGACCACTATGATTTATTTTTCTTAATTGTTTAAATTGCAATTTGAAATTTAAATAGAAAAATTCATGAAATTACAAATGTAATTATAGAAATTGCAATCAGTTAATTGTTCACATTACACAAACTGAAATTTTTTATCATTTTTGAATAGTTGAAACTATAAATTTTGATCGTTGAAGTTGCAATCAATTGATTGTTGAAATGGCATTTTCTCTTCATTCCCTCAATCATACTTGTTAAGATTGTGAATTTGTAATTGTTAAAATTGCAATTTCTCTTCAATATTGTCCAAATTGCAATATGTAATTATGAAAATTGTTGAAATTGTAATTTTTGGAAGGTGAAATTACAATTTCTCATTTATAATTGTAATTATCCAAATTGCAATATGTAATTATGAAAATTGTTGAAATTTCAATTTTTGGATAGTGAACCCAATTAACTAAACAAAACGTGTTTTTAATAAATCTTTCAATCTAATAATTATTAGTTTTTTATTATAAAATTTAAAAATAAATAACAAATTATATAATTATTTACTTTTAATAAAATATATACAAATTATATAATTATTTACTTTTAATGAAAACTATATAAATTATAAATGGAATATTTTTATTTTCTAAAGAATTTCCTTTTTCCACAAATATATGGAAAGATTTGACAATCTTACATATAGAGAGAGATTATGTTATGTCATATGTACAATTACTTCTTGATGTTTCATTATTACCTTAAACTATCAAATTAAAAAACTTTGTGAAAACCATCACTCATAAACATCAATCCCAAACTCTTTGAGCTTCATTCATACATGTTAATTAAAATTGATATAAATTTTGCATTGCAATTCTTTTTCATATCCATATAAACATGATAATAGATTTTGCATTACATTTTTAAATTATGGATACTTTTGTAACTTATCATATTAGTATATTAGTATTTTGTATTTTGTTTAGTACCCAATTAAGTAATGTCATTTAAATTTATGATACAAATCTCATAATTTAAAAGTAATCATATACAAAACAAAACAAAATGAAAGGTCATTGCCTTATCAATATTTAGAAAGCATTTATATATTTTTAGAAATATAATATTTTATGAATAAATATTTATTCGAATGAATAATTATTAGTTTATGGATATTAGCTTAAAATATATATATGAAAAAATAAAATTTAATTTTATATATCAATTTTTAAGAAATAAAAAACATATAATTATGATATCTAAAATTAATTAGAAAATTTCAGAACAACAAAAATAATATTAACTAAAAATTACATTATTATCATAACAATCCACATTATTTCAACAACTTTAATTTTTGTATCCTTTATAAATTTTAATTCCTTGACATATAAAATACACCTTTTCAGTTAAATTTTTACCAGAATATGATGAAACATATATTTACAGTTGGAACGGATTATCCCTATCAAGTTTTCTTTGACACCATGGACCACATCAAAGAACCCAGAACTTATAGAATAACCATAAGCGATTCACAGTGAAACTATGGTTTTGAGTTGTACATAAATTATGGTAAGAAATAATGTACATTGTAAGTGTTATTCAGCCCAGCCCATTAATATATTCACCAATACAAGAGCAAATCCTGCTAATAGCCTTGAGAATTTGAAGAAAATATCAAAGCCCAAATGCACAACGTGTAGATACTTGAGACTACCGAAAACATCTGGAACAGATACCATTCTTGGAGATCGTAGAGATTTACCAGAGGCTGAGGGATAAAACCACTGAGCTTATTACTGTCGAGAATGAGCTTCTTCAACCACTGGAGCTTCCCGAGTGATGAGGGAATGGAGCCGGTGATTTGTTTCAAGTCCTCCAGGTTCAAAATTTCCAGAAACTCCATTCCGACAGTGTGCCCAACTCCATTCCGACAGTGTGCCCTTCATATAGACATTAAATATGGACACATCTTGGGAGTAATTTGATTATTCCTCCCCACTGGCAGTAGTTGGAGACGTTCCATGACCGCAAACGCCCAGACTGGTCATCCATAATCCAAGCCTTGAAGCGCAACAGCGCCTTCAGGTCACGAGCATCCATCAAACTGGTGCACAATTAAATTTGGTGCCATCTCTTGAATGAAAGTAGATGCACAATTAATTATGGGTTCCATCAAACGTTGGTGAATCTTTGATATCTCAAATTCTGTCACGTACCCAAATGTGTGAAAATTTAAAAATTTTCTAAGTGATTTTATTTCCCTTCCAAAAGATTTAATCACCAAAAAAATGCTTTGCGTAATTATAAATATATAATGAGTATCTAAATTTCTATTTAATAATGTGACATGTAATGCTTTATAAAATTTATCATTTGAATACATGAAATATCTTTTAACAATATTAACATGAATTACCCATTGCCAAGATGCATTATATGTTATAAACATCAATTATCAAGATAGCCCATATGAGAGAAAAATCATACAATCGTCAAGAAGGAACATACACATATAGTAAAAGTCATAGACAAATAAACTAGACCAAAATAACGTGGTTCACCCTACACGGGCTAGTCCACAAAAGGTGTGTGCATCTTTTATTAAGCAAAAAGAAGTATTACAACTAGCAACATGGTTGCTGCAACGAGATTCCTTCCCCTTCCGTCAAGCTTCTATCAAATAGAACTTTTTCATGAATCAACCAAATATAAAAATAGTTTCCGTCAAGCTTCTATCAAATAGAACTTTTTCATGAATCAACCAAATATAAAAATAGTTGAGTCCTAATTAACTTTAAGGCATCAAATAGCCGTACAAAAAGGCTAGAAGGAAACCATATTTTCACAAAATGTCTACAATAATATGCGCGAACTAGCATAACAATAACATCATTTTAGCATATTGCAAGGACAACTATGTTTGTATCCCTAAATAATTTTCTTAACATTTTCAAATAGTATCTACAACTATTTTTACTGAGACATAAGTAGAAATCTTCATATCCCTATTTTAATATGACAATATCCTCGTCCTAATGCTTTTACTTATATCACTAGATCTAAATGAAATAGGTTAATATCTTTTAACATATATATGAATAATCATTATTAAATAGTTTGAATCCTAAGCTTGAAGTTTCTTTCATATTACTAAGCTTTACCCCTCTTCCTTAATCATATTCAAAAGAATATAAATCAACCAAGATTTCTACTAAAAGAATACATATTTATAAATTTAATATTTTAATTAAGGTATACCTTTTTTATATTTTTAATCATACATTAAAAATATATCACCAAAACCAAGATTTCTACTAAAAGAATACATATTTATAAATTTAATATTTTAATTAAGGAATACCTTTTTATATTTTTAATCATACATTAAAAATATATCACCAAAAGTTATCTCTCCATACTTTAATCTTATATTAAGAATATAAATGCTTTTCATTATTTTTACTAAAGGATACCTTACCGTTCCTTAAACATATATTAAGAATTACACTCTCTTTTAATTATTTACTCTAACAACAAGGTATTTTGACTAATGCTAAACCCTCCATACTTTAATACTAAGGGTCCATCTTCTTCAATAATCTATCATATACCTTTAAGAGAAGAAATATAAAACAACTCACATTCAATAATCTATCATATACCTTTAAGAGAAGAAATATAAAACAACTCACATATGTATTAATTCACTAGACAAATCTTACCTTAGCAATTAAAGGTATTTTGACTAATGCTAAGCCCTCCTTAGCTATATTTAAGAGAATTTGACTAGGCCCCTTAAATCTTCCAACTAGAACATACCCCTATATTTAAGAGAAAGAATTTGACTAGGCCCTTAAATCTTCCAACTAGAACATACCCCTATTTGCATTCAGACACAATATAAACAAATATTCATATTTCTATTTAAATATGTTACTATCCTTTTAACAAGAATTTAAATAAATCATCTTTCACTTTAATAAAGTGATGATTGAAAAGTCATATATAACCACATATTATGTATTGTTTTACTTGCTCTAAATAATGTTTCCTATCAACTATATATATTGGTAAGCTCTTTATTTATTAGATTACCTTAAGAGATGTCCCCTCTCCTCGTAACTCTCAACGCTGATACATGTCATCAATGTATTACGATATGGTGAGCTTACTATATAAAGGGTATTTAAATTCCAAAATTGACTTATATATATAACTGGTTGCATAGTTTACCAATCTGAAAAATATGTCTTTATGTAAAAATAAAATATGTATTTAACAGAAATAAACATTGTGAGTTTTCTTACGCAACTCCTCCTTTTATGAACAAAAAACAATAGAATATATACATGTAAGCATATATTTATATATATGCGAAATATAAAACAACTAAGCTACGCCATGGTGGAGGTCTCCACAGAGGTCCTCGCATTTAAACCAAATGGGTTGCGCCGTTGTGGAGCTCCCGAATATATAACACATTATTTGAACCGAGACTTTGCTAGAATAGAATTCCAAACAAAACAACACCATTTGATCATATGAAGATCAACATTTGACAAACAACAGTATTTTAATGTGGAGTCTACAATCTCAGACGAACAAAGATCGAGCCAAACACGAGCAGAGGTAAAAGCAAATAAAACAATACCCTAAAGCATATTGAGATTCTCGCCGAGCTAACCTCTATCGTAGAATCAAAAAAAAGTATCAAGAGCAGGGTTTCACTTGGTTTCATCATGCAGGAAAATATGCTTAAAGTGGAACATACGGGACTTTAATGCAAGATCCGACCCTCTCCAATAACGATGGGGAGGTAGGAAAAATATCTAAGATGTAAAACGTTTGTTCTGCATAGATCCCTCGTAGAGCTTACAGCGTATCCAAACTAGGAGTTAGGCAAAGATCCTATCTTCCTTGGCTTAAAAATTAATACGGAGTTAAATGTACACCCTATAGCGACTTTGGGCAATAGTTAAAGAAGGAGAAACCTGGTTGTAAACATTCGTTGCCCAGGTATAGCCAGCGATTGATGCACCTCAGAGATCTATAATATAAATATACTAAACACATTCTTAAAGAGATAAACTCTGACTTACTGAAAACAACACTGTCTACGTATTTGCGGAAATAAACTCAAAGTTTACTTCTCCAGCAGTAACGATACCAGCTTGACAAATTACTTAAAAAAAATGAAAGTCAAGGATTGTATACCTGACCTCTATCGCTCAAACTTCCACTGTAGCTATCGGTCCTCTCGTTCTTACCACGCTTAGCTGCCCCTTGGCGAAGCATTTTCCCTCCTGCAAAGAGAGAACCCCCAACTTAAGCAACTAACAAACTCCCTCTCATCTCTTGAGTAAGCAAAGCGTCTAGCTACCCCCTTCGCAGAAAACGAGAGCTCGACAGATCACCCCCCTCGGACAAATTCGTATCACCTCTAAAATACAGAGGTCTTCGATGATAAGGAGTTACGGAGACAACCGTCGATGATAAGGAGTTACGGAGACAAATGGCGATGGTAAGGGTTCAGGTGTTCCCTTAAGGAGACAGCCCTCCTACAATTTCTCCACAACGATCCCCTTTATACTTGGTTACCGAATTATTAAAGACATTTTAATCATCTCTAAACATGAGATAATTGTCATTAAAGAAGTAAATAAATTTTCTCTTAACTTAAAGACGATTGTTATTTAAATCCCAATATATAGACTTGTACATAGTTGTAGTTTCACTACCGCATATCTCTTATACATGTATATTGGATCTTATATATATATAATCGCATGTGTTGTATAATTAATATTATCTTTTCTAAGGAAAGTATTGTAATTATTATAGTAATTTATACCATAGTCTATATATGTTATATAACTTCAATAAAAAGTGTTTATATCATACATTATATATATATATATATATATATTCATATTTTATATATATCTACATGATATGGTAACTTTCCCTATGTTTAAATGTAAAATATGACATAGCTATTGTTTATAAGACTAATTTTCTTTATGAGTACAACCCCTTCTCCATTTAAAAAAGTGTGCCTTATTTAGGGTATAATATATTTATTTAATAATAATTCATTTTCATAAATTTTCTTTTAATAAAAAATATATATATATATATATATATATATATATATATATATATATATTCCCACTCTATATTTTATAGTAAATTATTGATTTATGGTGTAGGCATCTTTGTAGGCAATCCTATGTAGTTTCAAATTTACATAACCTTAAATATATTTCAAAATATTTTGAAAGTATTATTATGATTTAATAATATTTGGTCCACCTAAATATATAGGTGTATATCCATTTAAAAAAGTGTGCCTTATTTAGGGTATAATATATTTATTTAATAATAATTCATTTTCATAAATTTTCTTTTAATAAAAAATATATATATATATATATATATATATATATATTCCCACTCTATATTTTATAGTAAATTATTGATTTATGGTGTAGGCATCTTTGTAGGCAATCCTATGTAGTTTCAAATTTACATAACCTTAAATACATTTCAAAATATTTTGAAAGTATTATTATGATTTAATAATATTTGGTCCACCTAAATATATAGGTGTATACCCATCTTTTTAACTTCCCAAGATACTACTTATATCTTTTAGGGTTTCATTAACTATACTAAGATAGATTTAGCATTCAGCTAATTAATATAGTGAGCTTAGTAATGGATCCCTTACCTCTCCTTAGTGAAGTCGGTTGCCATTTCTTATGTCATCTTTTAGTTTCTTAAGTATATAATAACATATATGTCTAGAAAAATAAAGTAACCATACTCACAAAGTCTATTGGTGGGGCCTTGGCCTTGAGCTCCTCACCATGACTATTTACAACATTCAAAATTACATTTACAAGAGTAATAACAATAGGGTCGAATTTTGAGGGATGTTACAAATCTCATCGTACCGGCTACTCCCCTGTCACCTTCACCATTGTACATGGGCATTTGTCATGCATGACCTCGATAGCATGGCCAACGACATCCACCATATGATGGGCATCCATCGGAGGTACAAGAAAATGGATCCGGGTTACTGTAAAAAGGAGATGGAGAGGCGGGACCATGTAGCCACGTCAGCTTGAGAAAGGAATCTGCAATCGGGATAAGGATTGCCATATCACTCTCAAAGATGGTCCTGGCCACTGCAAGGGCAATTTCTGGCCTCATGTTCATCATTGTTCTGCTGAATTCTTTCACCGTTGAGGGCTCATCCACAACAATCATCAGAGGGGCAAAACCTGAAACCCATGCTGCATAGTCAAGGAAAGGAAGAGTCTAAAGCTTCGACGATTTCGCTGGGCATTAGACTACTCCGTCACCGCGTCGTCCACCCCTTCACCGTCTTCGTGATCCCTTATCGCAGACTCATTAATGCTGATGCGGGGTCTATGACATAGCCTTAACACTCCATTACCCTCGGTCACATCATATTTCATGGTAAGAAATTTCGAGCGGCCGATTTAGGCATGTCACCATTAAATGCATAGTTTCTCGGTATATACAATAGAATATTATCAATTTTCTGATGGCATCGATTCTGTGCAATAGAATACATGTTTTGTTTAAAAGAAACAGATTTAAAACAATTTGAATGGTAACGAATTTTATACATGTTCTGTTTAAATGAATCAGATTTAAAACAATTTGAATGGTGACAATTTTTTTTAAATAATCACATTCTGAAATCTTGATTTATATTTTTTAAAGTCAAAACTTAGTTTAAGTCCGTGCAAATTATTCAAGATCAAGGGCAAAGTTATTCTTTATCTAAGCTTAGCAAGTTAAATTGCCTGTCGACAAATCATAAATGTAGCGAATGACAATTAAATCAAAATTACAGGAGTAAAAATATGCTCCGCAACTAATGTAGGTAGTCATTTATCATACTTCTATAACAAGATTGTGAACTGCATATACTACTATGACAGGGGCACCAAGCTACTCTTGTGTGAGTGGTACAAATCCACCTATTATAAAAAATTAAATAAGATTAAATTTAAATTTGAAACTTACAAAATAAGATAAGATTATAAAAAAATTTAATAAGATCAAATTTAAATTTGAATTTGAAACTTACAAAATAAGATAAGATTATAAAAAAAATTAATAAGATCAAATTTAAATTTGAAACTTACAAAACAAGATAAGATTATAAAAAAGTCTGGATCTAGTAGAATCCTGGAAAATATTGTCTCTGAAGTTGACATTGACATGGAAGAATACAAACACAGAATTATGCTGCAAAACGCTGTGAGGTCTTCACATCTGATCATGATTATTAAGCTCATTTGGAATCATCCACATTTGTCTCGGCTCTCTTTGGCTAATGATGCCAAAAATTGCTTTCCTGCCATAAGACTCCACTGCCACCTTGTGTTTTTGTTTGATGTTTTTCCAGATTAGATTGAGAGCAGACTGTCTATGTTTATCTTTATCTTCAGTTAATGCATATTTTCCTCGAGATTTTTAATGTATTTGATGGCTTCCTCCAATAATCCGCCGCATCTGTCAAGCTGGATAAGACAATAAACAAAAAATGATTTAGGGAAAACCATCATACAAATACAATATAAAGCTATGCAATACAAATGAATAATTATACTGATAAGCAAAGTTTGATTTAAAAATTTGTACCAGTCGTGGAAGTTGTCTAATTACCTTGGCAGGAGTAACGGGTAAAGTTGTGTACACAAAGATTCCATCTGTTTCCTGCCCATTTGTTCAGCAAATATTTGGCTTTCTGGAAGCAGTAACTTGGCAATTGATCTGCCTATTGCATCCTGGAACACTTGAATACAATGTTCTGGTCGCAAGAAAAGAATGAGAAAACGGACAATCTGATGCGATAGGGGATATCCAAATTCCTGAGGCTATAGGGGATATCCAAATTCCTGTGAACAAATAAATTTCTAAAGTAGAACAGCGATCAACCAACTGATTTTATTGAAAATATGCGAGAATATAATTTATTTGAATAAACTTTCTTGTATAAACCCAAGAAAATACACAATGAATTAAAGCAAAAGTTATCCAAACATATTCAGTAATCACTTCTATGAGTTTCTAATTATAACAGTAAACTCCATCCGCGTTTACCTTAGCTAGGCCTAGATCCATTCTTAATTTTCTTACCACATTTCTATTTATGTGTTCTACCCGATAATCCCCCATGTGACACCATCCAGGCGTTCAGTATCTCTCCGGAGTCCGGCCAAAAGGGGATTTTCTAGATACTGAGTATCTATATTTCAACAAAACAAAAATAAAATTAGCAATGTAGTCTGGTGCTCTCATATAACGCGGCGAGCTCAAATGTGAAGCTGCTTCTGGACTTTAAAAATGGCTTCCGCCGATATCCTGAGACGATGGGATTCTTCTTCTGTCAAGTGAATGCTGGCAACGCCCAATATCCCTCCTCTTCCCAGCTGAGCGGGCAGGCTTAGGAACACCTCCTCTTCGATACCATGGAAGTCCTTGGCCATCACGAAAACGGGGTGAATCCTCCTCTGATTACGAATAATACTTTTCACCAAGTTCGAAGTGGAGTATCTGATAGCCCACGAAGTGTAGCCCTTCAATTTGATAACATCATAAGCGCTGTTAACCACGGTCTGATGAATGGCTTCCAGATGCTCTTTCTCGTACGGGATTTCCTGCTTGTCCAAGAAGCTCAACACGGGGACGCCCCCCACGCTGATGCTCGACCACAGAGCCACGGAGTTGTCTCCGTGTTCGCCTATGATGTAGGCTTGCACCGTTGCACGTCCTTCCCGTTCACATCGAGATGATCTGCGAGCATGAAACGGAAGCGCGAGGAATCGAGGTTGGTACCGCTGCCCATCACTTTGTTGGACCGAAAACCACAGAGCTTCCAAGCGATGTAAGTCGTTGTTCTACTTTAGAAATTAATTTGTTCACAGGAATGAGAAAACGGACAATCTGATGCCATAATCAATTCTCCAAGATTGTGGCCGCTTGAATCCCAGAAGCCTGCAACTAATGCATACCAAAACATCAGGTTCCTCAATTCGACCTCATCGTCCAGTGTTCGCAGTGGAGACCATTTCTCTACTACGTCTACACAAAGTTCCCATAAAAAACGATGACTCATACAAACTATGGATGCACTGTAATGGCGTTTTTGGAAGTCACAGCTGAGAATCCGCATTCTCGGCCGTATTTTGGGACGGAGCTTTTCACGCAGTTGCAGGACTGATGGGCGGGTTCACAAATTCAAAACCCAAATTTGAATTCTATTACATTGATCTTTAGCGCCTTTATAATTGAAAAATTCAAATCAGGATGGCATTAATGCTGGCCGTATTGATTCCCATTGTTTCGTATGTGCGTGCACCGATGGATGGGCATGGATCCATAATCCATGGATATGCATGATGGTGGGAAAGGCTAAACCGGCCGCCCGGAATTTCTTACCGTGAAATATGATGTGACCGAGGGTAATGGAGTGTTAAGGCTATGTCATAGACCCCGCAGCAGCATTAATGAGTCTGCGATAAGGGATCACAGAGACGGTGAAGGGGTGGACGGCGCGGTGACGGAGTAGTCTAACGCCCGGCGAAATCGTCGAAGCGTTAGACTCTTCCGTCAAGGAAGGTTCGAATTCATCCTCAGCTTGTTGGAATTAATAAATACACAATACAAGCATGGCTGCCAAAAATGGCGGGTTTATTCCATTTAAATTTTAAATTTTAAATTTAAATAATCCGCCCAAATCGATCGGCGCCCATGTCCTTCTACGTCAGTTAAATTGGATCGTCCAGCTGCAGACGTACACGCCATCATGATAGAGAAGTGAAGTGATCACGCCGTCGCCACCGAGCCCCTTCGCGAGTGCACTTGAGTAGAGTAGATTAGACTGAGAGTTTTCTGTCAACGGAATCACAAATGGAGCTACCGTGGAGAATTATCATGGAGCATGCCATACTCTCATCATGCCGATTGATACCATGAATGCATACCATATCCATACGGTAGACATACTCCCCTGTTTTTTCCCCGAAAAGTAGACATACCTGTTATGGATGGAGGTGAATGGGATTCCAGATGCTCCGACACCAGACAGGCTCGCCTTAAAAGCGAGTCTGTCAGTTACATAAGGCTCGCCGAGGACGGTAGGAGCGGCAGCTACGAGTGGACCCAGGGCAATGAGGGGACCGATGACGCCGTGGAAAGCTTATGCCGGAAAGGAAAAAGGAACGATTTTTTTCGCCCAAAATCTCCGAAGATTTAGACCACTCATATATATATATAATATATTTTGCCTTTTCAGCTATAGTCATGAATTGCAAATTAAAGGAGACATACAAAATAAGTGGGAAGTTGATTTTCTCTGCTAACAATAGGGTAGGTTGCTGTGCTTGTTCCCGGCTATTTTGGGGTTTTGGTTTTTTGTCTATTGCTTTTCAGATTATTTGCTTGGGAGGTGGCGGTTTCTCTACGTTCCTTCTTAGACTGTCGGGTCTCCTACTATATTGGCGGTTTTCTGGCGTTTGTGGTGGAAAACCCTTTCTGCAGGGTTTTTGGCGGTTGGGCTTTCTACTATATTGGCGGTTTTATCGGCGTTTGTGGCGGATACCCTTACTGCAGGGTCTGACGGTACGGGTAGCCCATGTGACTGGCAACTGCCGGTTTCCAGGGTTTTGATATGATGGATGCCGTAGAATGTATTGATGGTCTCCCCGTGACTGCTGTAGAGGGTTCTGGAAAGGAGGGAGGGTTTTCGCATCTGAAGGACTTTGGCGGTCGGGGGAAGGGAGATGCCGCTGTTTCACAGCCATGGGAGAGTAGGTTTCGGGGGTCGAAGGCACGACAGCGCCGACTGAACAAGCCATTGAAGGTTCGTGAGGGTTTACAGCAGTTCTCTATTCCTGTGGAGACCAATTTGGAACGCATTAGAATGCTGAGTTCTCGTGCTGTAGTAGGGCGTTTGGAATTCACCAATGGTGACCAGACTGAACTACTGGACTGGGTCAGGAAGAATTGGGTGCCAATCTGTGGGGACATGCCGCGGGTAATGATGCTACTTAATAGATGGGTCATGATTATCTTTACTAAACCCGAACATGTTGGATTGGTCCTGCGGCGATTCTGGTGCTTTAAGGAGGGTTCGTTATGCCTCAAGAAGTGGCATCTCTCCTTTGACCCACTGCGGGAGACTCAACAATTCCGTCATCTTTGGCTGTTGGTTCCAGGCCTACCGATTGAACTCTGGACGGAGAACATCCTTATCGGGTTAGCCAATACTGTAGGTCGTTTCGTCCGCCTGGACAATAACTCTCTTTTTGGGTTTGATCGAAGGGCGGCGAAGGTAATGGTGGAGTTTAATATGGCCTTAGGCCTTCCTGCAGAAGTTGAATTACTCTGGGGTGATAGGGTTTGGAGGCAGAGACTTGATTACTTCAGAATGCCGTTTAGATGTCATTTGTGCTCGCAGACGGGGCATATCCGTCGCCATTGCCCGGGGAACAGACCTCCTTCACCTGTGCCGCGGTCTCCGTTACAAACTGGAACGGTTGCATTACAACAGACCTGCCTGAAGGCCTCTGAGTCGAATGAGAAGGTTTCCCCAGGTATGTTTCTACCGGCTATCGGTTCTCCTATCCCTTATATCTCTGAGGATGAATTGGATTGTATTGAGGCTACGGAATTATTGGTTTCTGCTCGTAAATTGGAAGGGGATTCTAGTGTTTATTCTGGTAAGGAAGGGGTTTCGGGGGTTTCGTCGGTTGATAATTTAGACCCGTTTAGGGTCGTCGGCGGTCTTTTGGGTGAAAGTCCCGGTGCTTTTCGTGAACCCTCTGTCTCTCATCCGGTTTCTGCTACATACCCGCATCTTCCTGATTGTCTTCCTACTACTACTGATTTGTCGGGTAATAAGGTTAGGGTGTGTGAGCCGTCTGGTCTGGTTGGTGAGATTTCGGGGAAGACTGAGTCACATAGTGGAGAGGCTCTTATTATTTCTGGAGATACTGATAACAGTGATATACTCACCCCACTGCCTATTTATTCCAGAAACCCTTCATCAAATCCTTCGGTGCAACCTTGTCATTCATCTCGGTTTCAGAATGTTACTCTTAGGAAACCCCGGCGAGGTGGCAGGAAGGGTTTGGGGGGGAATGACACTTCTTCTATTTCGACGGTCTCTGTCTCTGAACGTATTCTCCATGATTTGGATGCTGGGGCGGATAATTCTGGGTCAGGGGATAATGGTGGGGTGGATAAAGTAGTTCCTTTGGAGGAATTGCGGGGGATTTCTGTCACTGGGGGCCTTAGAGATACTCCCCGATTATTAGGGGTTCCCTAATGTCAATCTGTTCAGTGAACATCCGCGGATTGGGAGCGACTGTTCGAGCCAGGGTCCTCTCTAATCTTATCTCTACTGCTCGCCCTTCGATTGTTCTCTTACAAGAAACTATGTGCACTGATCAGGTGGCGATTTCTCGGATGGCTAGTATTGTTCCTAGCTGGGAAATTGCGGCTATGAGTTCGAGTGGACTGTCGGGAGGCATTTTGGCCACTTGGGATCCTAGATACTTCTCATTTGCTGTGTACAAGACCCGGTGGGGTTTACTATTGAAAGGGTTTTGTAAATTGAATCAATTGCAGATTAATATTATTAACTGTTATGCGCCTTACTCTGACCGGGAGGGTTTCTGGCTAGGATTACAGAATTCTGGTTTACTGTTGTTGGAGAATATTATGGTGGCGGGGGACTTAAATTTTACCCGATTTGTTAATGAAATTTGGGGCGTTCGAGCGAAGTTGGATCCACTTTCTAATTTTTTCAGTGACTTTCTTGTTAACAACAAGCTCATTGATGTTGTTACAGGTGCCTATTCCCCCACCTGGACCAATGGTCGTTGCGGTTCTGAGGGGATACACAAGAGATTAGATAAGTTCTTAGTACATGAATCTTTATTGGAGGCTGTTGGTCGTTACAAATTCTGGGTGGGAAAGAACAAAATTTCGGACCACTGGCCTGTCTTTCTGCAATTTGATGATTGTGCTCAGTTAAAGAATTTTCCTTATAAGTTTGATTGTTCGTGGCTTAAAGTGGATGATTTTGTGCAATTTGCTGAGACTGAATGGCGGAATATTGAAGATGATATCGACCTTAATCCAGTTGATAATTTCTGCTGGAAGCTTCGTTGTTTTAAGAAGGCTGTCTCTGGCTGGATTCATATGAAAAAACATGCTGATAAGCAGAGACTTTTATGGGTTGAAGATCAGCTACAGGCACTTTATGGCAGGGTTTGGAATGGGTCTTTGGACGGTGGGAATTTTAACTGCATCAAGGATCTTGAAAAGGAAAAGCAAGAGATACTTTTAAGGGATGAAATGGAGTGGCGCATGAAAAGTAGGGCACTTTGGGTGCAATATGGGGATAGCAACACTCGATTTTTTCACTCATTTGCTGCAGCTAGAAGGAATGGTAATTCTATTTGGCAGATTACTAATGGATCGGGGACTGTTATTTCGGGTCAACAAGAAATTCAGAAACTTGCTTTGGAGCATTTTCGTAAGATTTATACTGTTGATACTTCTTGTGATTTAGAGTCCCAATTGCAGGTGATTCAGCACTTCCCTAGGTTTTTCGATGATTCCTCGGCTGCGGAATTATATAGGGAAGTGACTCTGGAGGAAGTGGAAAATACACTGAAACTATTTGCTAAAGAGAAGAGTCCTGGGCCGGATGGCTGGACGGTTGAATTGTTTATCCAGTTTTTTGATTTAATGGGGAATGATTTGGTCAGATTGGTGGAGTACACTAGGCTGGAGGGGTATATGTCGGGGGCTTTAAATTCTACTTTCTTAACCCTTATTCCTAAGGTTAATGATCCGCAGCAATTTGGTGACTTCAGGCCTATTGCGCTTTGTAACCTGGTTTACAAGATTGTCTCAAAGATAATTGCCAGCCGATTGAAGCCAGTGCTCTCCAGACATATATCTATGGAGCAATTTGGCTTCTTACAAGACCGACAGATTCATGACGCTGTGGGGATTACGCAGGAGATTCTTCATTCTGCTAAACTTAAGAAGAAAAAAGCATTCTTTCTCAAAATTGACTTAGAGAAAGCCTATGATAGGGTCAACTGGGATTATCTTAGATTAATCTTGATACAAATTGGGGTTCCGGCTTTGGCGATTAGATGGATCATGTCGTGTGTTGATACTGCTAATATAGCGGTTCTGGTGAATGGGGCTCCCACCTCCTTTTTCAGTTGCTCTCGTGGTATTCGGCAGGGGTGCTCACTCTCTCCTTTACTTTTCCTACTGGTGATAGAAGGCCTCAGCAGAATGATTTCACAGGCAAAAAGGGAGGGTAAGATTACTGGTTTCAGAATTACTAAGGATTTCTATATTACACACGTTTTGTTTGTTGATGATGTGCTACTTGCTGGCCTGGATACTGTTTCGGAATGGAAATATTTTCAGAAGATTCTGACATTGTTTTGTAAGGCGTCAGGGATGGCAATCAGTAGTAGAAAGTCTTGCTTTTATGGTAACCTGATTCCGGAGATTCGAGTGCAGGAGATACAGAACTTGTTACCTTATAATTTCTGCTGTATCAATGATGGTTTTAAGTACCTGGGTTTTACACTTAAGCCTAATGGCTATTTAATCCGGGACTGGGATTGGCTCATCAAGAAATTTGAAAACCGGATATCCAATTGGACATATCGACTGTTGTCGGTCGGTGGTAAGTTAACTTTGGTAAAATCAGTCCTCTTGGGAATGCCGGTGTACTGGCTTTCACTGTTACCCATTCCTAGTTCTGTCATTAACACTCTGCGCAGACTAATGTTTAATTTTCTATGGTCTGGGGGCTTATCACAACACAAGCTGGTGATGGTAGGATGGGAAAGGCTATCATTGCCTTTAGATGCAGGTGGCTGGGGTATCCGGGACCTTTCCATTTTCAGCGCTGCATTAAGATTAAAAAGCCTATGGCGGGCTTTATTTGGTAATACATTGTGGTCACATCTCATACACCAAAAGTATATAAAACTTCCAGTCTCACACTGGCTGCGTACTCCGGCTAAGAAGATCAGAGGTATATCTCCCATGTGGAATGGATTTCTGAAAGTGTATAAATGGCTGGCTTTGGAACTTTCTTGGAAAGTCGGGTGTGGGCATGAGATTGCTATTGGAGTTGATCCCATTGTGGGACTACAGGATTCATACCGTCTATCGCCTGTATTACTACAGCAGCTGCGGGCTGGAGGATATGTTACATTGGATTCTATTGGCAATGCTTTAACAGGTCATTGGCTCAATGAAGACATTCTCCAGATTAATTCGGCCTACATTGAAGAATGGAGACGCTATATTCACAGACTGAAAATTAATGGTATCAGGCTTAGTGCTGGAGCGGATATGGTGGTTTGGTGTGGTAATGACATTGATGGGTCTGTTACTGTGAGATCGGCATATAATTATTTGATTAGAGGTCGTTGTATATTTCCGAAGCAGTGGTGGTATACCAAACTGTGGAAATGGCCTGTACCATTAAAAATGAAGTGTTTCTTTTGGTTGGCTTTACTGGACAGATTGAAGTCATGGGATAATTTACAATCTTTGGGATGGGCGGGGCCCAGCATGTGCATTCTGTGTCGTTCTAATATGGAAACTACAAAGCACATTTTTCTGGAATGTTCTTTTACCCAGACTCTTTGGGATCATATCTGCAATCACCTGCATATTAATAATAGATGGTCTGGGGATTACATCGCCAATTCTCTGCACAAATGGCGATCTGAATGTGTTCAACATCAGACCTTGCCTATATATATCTGTTGGGTTATATGGAGAGCCAGAAATAAAGCTATTTTCGAAGATTTACAACCTCGACTGCAGCAGGTATCTGAGTTGCTGTTCAGCTATTACTCCAAAGCACTGGGGGGTTGTAAAACACGGAGGCTGCGAGACATTGGTTCACTGAACTTCACTTATTCGCGGCCTATTTGTTTCTTTGATGGTGCTTCGGACTCGGGTGAATGTGGAGCTGGGGGACTCATATATCTTAATAGTGAGCACTATTTTACTTTGCAGATGAAATGTGGTAAGGGTACCAATATGAAGGCGGAGATCCTGGCACTATGGTGTGTTGTCAAGGTGGCAAATTGTTTTGGATTAGTTAATGCACTTATTTTTGGTGATTCTAGGGTCACCATTAAGTGGGCATTGGGGGAGTATCAATTGAATGTTTTAAATTTGACATATTGGTGTGATCGTCTTAAAGCAGAACTACTTAATCTGGGACAGTTCACCTTAGAGCACATTTATCGGGAGCATAATCAGAAGGCTGACATACTCTCCAAAAAGGCATTGGCTGCTGCAGAAGATTACATATTGTGGGAGGAGTATTTAGAAAACCAGTGTGTTGATGCTGGTTGTTACTATTTTCTAGACTAATTTACTGTTATATTTTGTACATAAGCTAAGTATTTTGTCATTATAAGATATATCTGATAACAGCTATATGCTGGGCCAAGGACCTTCTGCGGTCTGTTTTTGGTTTTGCTTGTATAAGTTATTCCTGTAACTCACTCCTTTGCAGGGTGGATGATACTAGACTTTGATCATTGATCATTATGTACTATTTGATTCATAGATGAATACCAATAGTATGCTTTTTTTCTCGGAAAAAAAAAATTAAAGGAGACAAAGCCCTGACCCAGTTTAGTGCTGTCCATTCATGTAGTCTCGACGAGTAGCGTGTACAGCTGGTAACGCGGTGACCATAGCTGTCCACGTGGTTATTTATCCCGTGCATTGTACAAATGTGCACCGAAATTTCTTGGGAGTCGGTACATTTCTCTTTGACCTGAGAGTCGGTGCACCGAAATTTCTTGGGAGCAGGCTTTGTGCAGTTGATGGTCGGCCACTACGAAATCGCGCGTTCAGACATCAGCAAATACGAGGAGTAAAGGGTTTGGTCTTTATTTTTATAACGATAATCCTGCATAGCATCGCATCACACTGTTTGGTTTTCCATTGCAATTTCTTGAGGGTTTAGGAAACTCTGAACTCATCTCCTACCCTGCAGACTGCGTATGGGTCTAAATCTCGCCAGTCCTTCAGATCTCCCCCATTTCTGTGTCGATTCTCAAATCGGCAATGGCTGAATCCTCTTCCTCCTCCTCCACCTCCACCTCGACCTACGATGTGTTTATAAACAATTGTGGTCCCGATGTTCAGAAAATCTTCGTGTGCTATCTCTACCGCCTGTTTCTTTCATACGGATTGAAGGTCTTTCTGGATCCGGAGGATTTGAAACGAGGAGACTGTAGTAACTCTCAAATGGAAGGGGTTATTCGAACAGCCTCTCTCCATGTCGCCATTTTCTCTTCCGAATACCTCGGCCCAACCTGGTGTCTAAAAGAGCTCATATTGATGAAGTATGATCCTCAAACTCCGCAAGAAACACCGCGACACGACTCAGCGACTCTTGGACAATGGAGAAATGCTCTTTCTATCGTTGTGAGAGAAAGCGGTTTCGAGCTGGAGGACTGTAACAGGTAAGCATTCACACTTTCCTCTCAGTATTTGTATTACCTTATGCTGATTAGATATACATAGACTCGTTTTTCTCACTAGTTATAATGTTTCCCTGTGAATAACCAGTGACCAGGCGATCTTGCTAAATAAAGAGGTTGAAAGTGTGTTGAGTATTGTGATAAAACCATTGGATGTAGTCAAATATCCAACAGGTTTAGATGAAAATGTAACGATTTAGAATATAAAGTTTTATTGCAGCATCAACACATGGAGGAAAACCTCGGGTGGTGGGGATTGTTGGGTTGGGTGGGGCTGGAAAAACAACGCTGGCAAAAGAACTCTTCAATAGAAAGAGAAACATATGTTGTTTTTTATCAGATGTAAGAGAAACTGTGTTGTTTTTATCTGATAGAAAAAGAAACATATGTTTTTTTTCTATCAGATGTAAGAGAAAACTGTGTTGTTTTTATCTGATAGAAAGAGAAACATATTTTTTTTCTATCAGATGTAAGAGAAAACTGTGTTGTTTTTATCTGATGTAAGAGAAAGGGGAGAAACTATGTTGTTTTTATCTGATGTAAGAAAAAGGATTTTAGAGAAAGGGTGGGAAAATATCTTTAATTTCATAGCAGAGCAATCTTCTTAAAAGCTTGACTGGATCAGATCTGCCAATAAACAATAAAGATGCAGGAATAAAAATGCTTCAAAAGGATCTTTCCTTTCACCGGATTTTATGAATTGTAAGTGGCTGAAGATAATGTCTCAGCATGTCCCAAATTACAGTGTCCGTTGTGGAAGAAGTGGACCAGCTGCCTCGAGTAGATGGAACGCAAAACAGAAAAGCAACCGTGATAATACAATTGGGTTGATTTTCATTTATGTAAACCTGAAGCAAAGCAATTGATTGTAACACATGGGGTCGCCATTTATATCATGATCCTGTCTCTGTTTTTTCATATAATTAATTATTTAATGAATAGTTTTGTTAACCTATTCTCAATAATTTTAAAGTCAAGTTCGGATGACTCAAATAGCCATGATACATATCAATTTTCAATTTTTTATAAAGTTTTTAAAAGTAAAAATTTAAATGAATTTGTTAGATAAAAAATACTTTTCTTATATTATTAATAAATATATATTAACGGAGTGGATACGTATATAGGTTGGTTGTTAAAGTGTTTGTTTATGCATATGGTTGTAACTTGTAGATTAACAGACATTTGTTTTGTAACGTGAGTATGTTTTTTTGTTTATGCATTTCATAACGAGTTGTAGATGGTTGTAACTTTGTGCATTAAAGTCATTTTAATACATTTATTTTTCCATAGATTTGTATAGATTTTATGTTCAAATAGGCAATTTTTATTAAAAATATTTTGGTTGATAGTAGACATGTTTTTGTATCTACTCAAACCATTAACGGTAGACATGTTTTTGTATCTACTCAAACCATGGTGGATATAATTTTGTCTTTAAGACTAAGTCAATTTTAATTTTATGTATTTTTTCTTTCTTATTTCTTATTAAAGCCAACTAAAACCAAACTATATAAAAAGCCCTTCAAACTTTTCATTCTCTATTTGGAAGCATTAAGAACAAAAAAATGTTCTCCACAAAACCCTCAAAATATTTCCTTTTGGAATGGGTTTATATAAGTCAACTTTATACACAACCAAGTCAAAGAGTACATCTTTTCATATTATAATTCACTAAACTAACATAATCCCACTTGTAAGAGCTGCTTGATCATTAAAAATACATAGAACGCCCTTGTTGACCCCTTCAACAAGCCTAAAGCAGGTGTCATTAGCATTGCTCAAATGATGAAAACATGTGCAAAACGTATCCTTTTCCAGCGCACCTCAGAGCTTCATCTAAGCGCAGGTATTGATGAGTGCCCTTTGATTACATATTTATACTTATATTCCTAATTAAATCAGGGCTGACCTTTTACATTTTGAGGCTTTAATTAACTGGGCCAACCTTACATTTTGAGGTTTTATTTAACTGGGCCGATCTATACATTTTTATCTTGCTGGGAATATCATTCTTTTCCGAGTACTAATCTGCTATAGATCTACGTTGTAGGGCAATGAAAGAGGACTTCCTTGTGCTTCAATATAGGCTAGAAAGTGAGCGTGTCTGCTGAAATAGACCCGCAAATGGTGATAAGTCTGAAAGTACCCTCAAAACAGCCCTTAATGCCTGATCTCTTCAAATTTGTATTCATTGAGTATGCTGGAAAATGACCTTCAGTAGTTCTGGAAAAAAATAGTCTGTTCTGCTCCATCCACCAAAGTTAAATTTCATATCTAGACTGTCCTCAACAATGATGGATTTGCAGGTCATGAAGGAGGGTATTATTTCTAGGACAAGCTGCTAGAATGGGTTTATTTTCTCTCCTAAGGCTGCTGACTGTTATGTGCACACCTTTTTTTGAAATCCAAGCATAATTGAACCATTTCAACTTTTACCACTTTTTCAAAACTGTCCTCCAAATGTGGTGGTAACAGAATGTAGTATTTACTAATTTACATGAGATAAATTGTTATGGTTGAGATTTGTATTTTTCATATTTTTATGTTTTTATAATTTTTATAACTCTGATGTCCACATTCCTTTGAATTTCCTTAAATTTGAGGATGGTCTCCACATATCCCAAATGTGTGTTTCCCCACTCCTATTTGTGGCTCCTTTTCTTTACATAAAATTTTGTTCACTCTTCAGGTTGCTGAAGTGCTCACTCTTCCGGTTGCTGAAGGACTGACTCTATTACCACCCAAATATATGGGATATTTAAGGAAGTGAAATGAAAAAAAAGAAGATCCTGGATAATAAAATTGGAAGAGATACAAAGTTATCAATTTCTATGCAACCCATGGACCGAATCCAATCTGGTGAGATTGTTAATTCAAATGTATGGTTGTTTACTTCTCTTTCCAAGTACTATATACGAACGAAAGGAATGAAGAAATGCCATCCTACACAATCGAGTAAAGTTGATGTGCCGCAGTTTTCAAGACTAAGGATAACAAACTTCTGTTTACTTCTCTTTCCAAGTACTATATACGAAGGAAAGGAATGAAGAAATGCCATCCTACACAATCGAGTAAAGTTGATGTGCCACAGTTTTCAAGACTAAGGATAACAAACTTCTATAAACACTGAGGTCTTACTAGTTCACTTAGTGTATCATTCGGAGAAACCCCGGTGATAATATCCGGTTTCTTAGTATTTCACTTCTACTGCCCAATCCAGATGCATGGCTTCCACCAAGAGATTAAGTAGAGTACTCAAGGCCCTCGGTGAGGACCTACAATTGAAAACCATCATCTTGTAAAGATTTCCTTTGATTTCTCTGGTATGGAAGCTTTAGTAGGGCTTCATTAGATTTGTGAAGAGAATCTCGTGGCACCTACAACTGACTATGGACATTTGTTTCAAAAACCCTTCGACGACTTTGAATTTCTTGGCTCATCTGAGTTTGTCAATGAGAACATCGTAGATCATATACGTGTTGTTAAACCCCTCATGAAAGACTATTATCGTCTCTTCTTTGAAAACAATAACATTTTGAGTCTCTCCTTCGATGGAAATGGCAATTCTGTAGTCTACTATCCTGATCCAGATCTCATCGCCTACACATCTAGTAGAAGTCATTATAGCAACACCTTAACGACAACGATGTATGAGCAGGGAAATTTCCAGTCCAATGATGGATATACCCCAATACATCGGACTAACAGAGAGGCAACTGAAAATACTAACCTTGGACCCCGACGACAACCTCATATCTTACAATTGGGACGACACTTCCTCGGATTGGAACATTATTTGGGAAGCATTTATGTAGCTTTGCAAAATTCAAGATCTCTGGGGAAGCAATTCACTTTGCCTGGACAATACCCTAAAGCCCCATTGTGCCTATCTATCGGGCTTTCGCATAGGATGTTGATGTCTGAACTAGCAAATATAAAAGCTGAAAGACTATAGATATAAGAGCTTCTGCAACTCAATGATCCATCCAGGGTTTCTTCACCAACATGGTCACAATGAGAAATCATGGCCTCCCATGCCCATGGGATGATCAACCGAAGCTCCATTCCCCATACAAGAATGTTAGAATACTGAAGGCGGTTGTACCTGGATTGACTAGTGTGATGGATAAGGGGGTCATCCGATTCCCCTCTCCCCAAGAAATGTAAAATCATCTACATCCGTCCATTGCCACTTGGACCTTATAACCCACCTTATTCTCTCACTAGTAGCAATGGCTTATACTAAGAAGACAAGATTGAATCAGTCCATCATATTTTCGAAAAGAGACAGGCAAGATGGCCAGCGAGCAAGGTTGGAGGTTGCTCCGTATTGTGTGTGTGTGTTACTTCATTCCTATGGTATACTTCATTTAGCGCAGGTGTTACTTGGTCATTAGGTTCCTATTCATCCGCCTACAATCACAACCTCATCTCAGAAAAAGCCTCTCCCTCAAGCCAAAAGGGAAAGAAGCCAAAATAAGTCCATAACCGTTTTTAGTTATGATCACACGACCCTAATTTTGTGGATTTGAGAAAAGAGTGGGGACCCTAATAAAGAATTACGCCGTAATGAAGAGAGAAATAATGCCAACACCATCCAGGCCTTCAGACTCTATATAAGTAGCCCTCAAGAGCAGGACAAAGGATCAAGAATTTGTATGCAGTCGGGCTGCTTAAATTTTGAGTCAAGAGCATTCCTTATTCTGTAATAGATTCTTTGGGTTGGGTAGAGAGGTCCTGTTGTAGACCTGATCACGGGAAATGTATATGTCCTTATTCTGTAATAGATTCTTTGGGTTGGGTAGAGAGGTCCTGTTGTAGACCTGATCACGGGAAATGTATATGTCCTTATTCTGTAATAGATTCTTTGGGTTGGGTAGACAGGTCCTGTTGTAGACCTGATCACGGGAAATGTATATGTCCTTATTCTGTAATAGATTCTTTGGGTTGGGTAGACAGGTCCTGTTGTAGACCTGATCACGGGAAATGTATATGGGTATGGGAAACAATAAGGCCCAGGACTACGATTTGATACTCCCCGTCTGGTGATTTTTATTGTATTTAAATAACAGTTGGATGCGATTTTGTATCCAGGACCGAGGTGGCATTCGGCACTGGTGAATTAATGAAATTCAAGTTATCCTGGTTCCCTCTGTATTATATATTGTCATTGGATTGAATGAATGAATGGATAATGGATGTCATTTTCATTTTCTTTTCTGTCTTCATGTATTGTATGTAATAATATTGTGAAAGTCTCAATGAATCTATGTTTCAACAATCTGTCTGGTTTGTTTCCTTAATTTGAAAGTTTGTGTCTATAATATGCTCATCGTTTTAATTTCCATCTGTTTAAATACATCAAAATCTGATCTACCAATCACAAGGCAGAGGCTTTTGGGGCTTTTCATGATATATATTAGCATAAGGAGCTTTGTTAAGGTAAACTACATCCTCATTTTGAGTAGGAATCTGTATCCACTTAGGAAAATCATCTGTAGGCTCGCTTGTAGCCTTTCCTTGTACTATTGGTAATGGCAAAAATACATCTCCTCGCCTACTATTCATTTTCAGAATTACCATCAATGCACAAGTAGTTCATGTAACTATTCACTTGAAACCATGCACAAATCGAACATTATGCAAGCATATAGATAATGGTTTTTGGTATGGATAAGGTAGGAAAATAATGACAACAGTCATGTATGAAGTGCAGAGGGGTATATGTTCAAAAGGTGGTTGGAAACTCTACTGACATTATCCATTTAACACTTCAAGTGGCATGAAACATGGGAAAAGTGCTTTTGTGAATAAAAACAGAAACAAACACCAATCACAAACACGCTCAATAACAAAAACACATTGTTATTTAAAGCTTGGGCATATAGAATTGGAATTGAGCAGCATACTACAATCCATCACATTAGGGTCTTCATCAATTAACTCTAGGGCACTATGCATCCAACAAGTTGACATCAAATTACCATAAATCACTTCTGAATTTTTTGTTAATTTAAACATACAAAATGTCATATATCCATGGATATATTCATGCCAACCCAAGCTAGATTTTGCAGATAACTTTTTGATTATGTTACATATATATCTGTGCATAAAAAACCCATTTAATGTATGGATATAAGCTAAAAGTTATGCATGCAACCAAACTCTCCACTAGTTTTGAGCATGGATGCATCTGAAAATATTGTGCATGCAAGAAGCACCTTCAAACAATTTTGGGTTTTGATATATGTACACAATATAATTGTTTTGCAGAGATACAATTTCAAAAAGTTTTGGGCATGCATGTCCATATATAAATCAGTATCAAGCCTTTAGCATACACAGAATTTTCTTAACAGATTATGGGCATGCATATATTTTGTAAATCAGGAAAATGTGTGCATCAATATCTGTATCCAAAAATCAAAATACTTCCATCTAAAAGCCTATTACCTAAGCAAGACAACCATACAAGCATCAACAAGAAGCATACATAGGTATTGATCTGAAGCAAGTTTTTATTCATGCAACAAACAATAACAATAGTGTTGTCCAATGCTTTTGTTGGGTCAATTTATTGTTCTTTGGAATCATGTAATCTACCAATCATTAAATGTCAAACCAGGGCAAGAATTATTATTTCAAAGTTATTGTGCAAAATATATGTAGGATACAAAGCATTGTCTTTCACTAATTCCTCTTATGTTGTGTAATAAAAATGCTAAAAAACAATCAATTATTCAAATTGATCGATTCTAGGTAAGAAACATTCTAACTTTTTTGCAACAAGTATAACAGAGGTTTGGTCCTTAGTTTTGAGAATTGTACTAAATGAAATCCAATCCAAACTACAATGGCCACATTAAAACATGAATTCAATCATTCCAATTTCGACATGAGAAATGCATAAAACAAAGTAAATATTTCTACCATTATAACCAAAATGAAATCCAATCCAAACTACAATGGCCACATTAAAACATGAATTCAATCATTCCAATTTCGACATGAGAAATGCATAAAACAAAGTAAATATTTCTACCACTAATAACCAATAAATCAGAGTTACTAGTTGCAAAATAAACTAGCAATTGCCCCAGAAGGTGCAAAGGAACGCCGAAAGGGAAAAATGGGAAGAAAGTATATGTGATAAAGTGTAAAACAGAGTAGTATTATTTTCGTGATAATCACTAGTATAAGTTGGGATTCAACCCCGTGATGATCTTCCACCCAATGTCGTGCAACTTGATGAAGTAAAATGCACACCCACTTGAATAGGTGTGCTACATTGTTCATTTAGTGTTGGGACCACATGCTTATATAGCATTTCATTTCTACAGTGTTCTCAAACGATGCAAATTTCATCATGGTATCTACAATAAAATATAGATATTGACAAAATACGTGAATAGATTCAAACCCATTTAATTGTTAAAAATATCAATATGATGAGTCATTGAGTAATTTTGTAATGTTGTTTCATTTAAGGAATATGAGAGGTTTTTTTAATGTAAGTGGAAAGTTTCTTATATTGTATTAGGCCAATAGATTGGAAGAGATTCATGAATAATGTAACATATTTTTTTGTGTTAGAATGTTTTTTATATGTCATCCACACATAGTTTTATATTTTCATGGTAGTTGGTTGCCATGGTGCAAACCAATGATTTCCAAAACATTCCAATAGGAAAACTTAACACAAAAGAAATATGCCTGCCAAAAATTTGAAGCATTTACCTCCAGGGTCAAAGAAAAGGGTGCAAAAAGAAGGTAAGACTAGATTATAATTGAAGAATACAAGGATGAAGTGCTCTTGAAGCTTATAAAGGAAAATAACTTGAGGTAGACTAGGTCCCAAAAATACCAAAGCTTATAAAGAAAAATAACTTGAGCTAGACTAGGTCCCAAAAATACCAAGCTCTTGGAAAAGTTCAAAATAGGAAGCAAAACGTATTATAAGATTAATGTTAAGAGAGGCAAACCCATATAGTTGTTAATAGAATTATCCCTAAAGAAACGTGTTGGGCCCATTGTGCATGATGCAATCGTCAAGCACATAATTTGCAAAATGTTCAAAGAACGCCAACCAATAGCATGTCAAATAAACTGCCTACGCTAGAGTAGTAGTAATGGCCTTTTAGACATCATAATCATTGTTTGTCAAGCTTTGCAAGCAATGAGAAAGGAAACCAAGCCAAATTCTTTATATTTTGGGCATTGAAAAGTGCGAGGTTTCTTGTCTCAAAATGGAAATCACCACCATTTTCAACTAGGTATGTTAACATATTCAAGCAAGGATTTCATGTCAATTTTTCTTGTATTGACAACACAATCATATGTTTGTGCATTTTTATCTGAAATAGAAGCGTTATCACTACGTTTCCCCATTTTCTTCCTAACTTCATGGAACAAAATGTAGAATGAAACATAATCTTCAAGTATTAGGTTGTATGGTGAGTTGTTGTCTCAAATTGTCAGCAACTGGTTATATGCACATTCTCATCTCTTGATAACTTATGTGACTCTTCATCAATTTTGAAAATTTGAGAAATGCATGCATTACATAAAGGTAAAAGTTATGTTACCAAAGATGAAAAACAGGGAAACGAAACATGCAATTGATATAGTATGAGAAGAGATTCATTCTCATCTCTTGATAACTTATGTGACTCTTCATCAATTTTGAAAATTTGAGAAATGCATGCATTGCATAAAGGTAAAATTTTTGTTACCAAAGAT
The DNA here is from genome assembly GCA_027924585.1 of Larix kaempferi. NCBI lineage: Eukaryota > Viridiplantae > Streptophyta > Pinopsida > Pinales > Pinaceae > Larix > Larix kaempferi. The sequence continues at coordinate 20,373,720 of BSBM01000458.1, read as the reverse complement.
GAAAAACAGGGAAACGAAACATGCAACTGATATAGTATGAGAAGAGATTCTTGGTTTCCCACAAGGAATGTTGTGTGTGTGTGTGTCACATCAGATATTTGTGCTTGCATAGCTACTGCGGCATAAACAACTTCATTGCCAAGCTTAAACACTCAAACTTCACCAAAATTGTTTTAACGCGGGAAGGGAAAAGACAATGAATTATGGATATATAAAAGGTTTTCTCTTGGACCAAATCTTCGTCTAATGTTTTGGTTAGGATTAATTTTATATAATAGAAAGAAAAAAAAGATTAGCAAATATTAAATCAAATCCATTTCAATATTTTAATTTATTATGGGTTTGATGGATAATGGATTATGGGCATATATAGAGTTTCTCTCTTCCACTTTAAAGATTAAGTAAATTTAAATTTGATGCAAGTTCAAATGAATGCCATCTCTGTTAAATACTATGATGATATTATGTAGATCTACGACAAGTCCTACATCATGTTTCATGTTTAATTTATGGAGTGAATGTTGGACCCAATATTCAATAAAGTTATTTATTAGATTCATGAAATCTAAATCTAAATGTTGAATATCATCTCTCTTGAATACTATGATGATATAATATATACTTAGGATGTGTGCCAAGTCTTGCATCATGTTTGCATTCTATAGTGAACTTTGGGCCTATTCGATTCCTTAGATCAAAATATAAATGCTCAACAAAGCTCAAGAGAAGTTAGCTTCATGGAAGAGCCTTTTGAATTTAGAAAACATTTATATGGTCATTTTCTTTTTAAGAAAAAAAAAGTCCTTCCAGATTTCCAGAAATGCGTTATTGTTTTCTTTATAACAAAAAAAGGGATCAAAATAACGCGGTTGAAAAGCACATCAAATTATCTTGACTACTCATGAGGACTCTTTTACTATGAAGTGCTTACGATGTTCCCTTAAAACTATTTGTGTTCCCAAGGTTGATGAAATTGGCTACAAAATTTCTAATGTCAATTTTTTTGTTGGAAAATATTAATGTCAGTTTTATTGGTGGAAAAGCTTGATTTAGTTACACTATTGTCAAGTTTAGTAATGTGTTTTAACAAATATTAAAAGGATAACCTCTTCATTAGGTTTTAGGCATAAGGCCATGTTTAATGTTGATGTTGTACTTTGGAGACGTGCAACAGTTTAAGTTCAAAATATCATAGATAGTTGATTTTTATAATACCATATAGGATTCTATTAACCAAGCTCAAATTTAGGAATAGGGGGGTTGTTTAGTTGTGTGGCACAGTCAAAATTTATCAATGTTCAGTAATTAAGGTTCTAAATTAGTCTCAATTTTTTGTGCGTGAATGTTTCCCCATTTAAAAGAAATATCTTTTACTTGAGAGGGTGAATTATTCCAACCATTGCAAATTGCTATCGATTTCACCTATACAAAGATTTCTAAAGTTTCAACATGAATTAATGGATCATTTAACATGTACACAGTGTATTGCCTATGGTATTAGTATTGTATTCCCTTGGAAAATAGAGTGATACAAGAGCAAACTGGCTTAATGAAACTTGCCATTTTTTAGTTTCTTGGACAACAGTTCCATTAAAAACATTTAATCGAGTGGATTATAAACCTTATCCTGGTCAACATGTTGATAAAATATCATGACTTTCTTTGTCTTCTTCACTAAAAAATCATTCTACCACTCTCATTGGAATGATTTCTCCTTAGCTCAAGAACAACAATCTCTCTCTTCTTTATGAGCTACATGATTGTTCTCATTTGGTAGCCTCTAGTGTAGTTCTACCCAAAAACTTGCATATCTATATTCTTGAAAAGATATTCTACCCAGTTTGGAATGTCAACCACAATTTATGCCTCCTTTCTCCATGATTTATAGGTTCATTCCCTTCACTCACAATTCTACCTAGTCTTCTCTACACTAAAAACATCTACATGATTGTTCTCATTTGGTAGCCTCTAGTGTAGTTCTACCCAAAAAATTGCATATCTATATTCTTGAAAAGATATTCTACCCAGTTTGGAACTTCAACCACAATTTATGCCTCCTTTCTCCATGATTTATAGGTTCATTTCCTTCACTCACAATTCTACCCGGTCTTCTCTACACTAAAAACATATTGAATCTACTTGGTCATCTCTCTCTCTTCTAGGTAGGCTTCTCTTACTTTATGAGAGATTATGTGGTGTTTTCCACACTACAAGAGGTCATCCTGATCCTTCACTATCTTCTTCTCATAATTGAATGAACCCCTCTTCCTACTATCTAGGCTCACTTTATTTTCCCTTCATTAAAACCTTCAAACTACTCAACCAATCTCTTTAACATCTAATTAGAGTTTCCTTTCTTCTCATGCCATGTACCCTCAAACAACCACCAACATAAAAAAATTTGCATGCATCAACTCTATATTAAAATAAGACACGATCCTCACTCCTTGCACTATCTAACCAAACCCTCACAATGTGGCAAGTTTTGGTTTGGGAAATGGGGCCCTTTATATGATTCTTACCATCTTCCACTTAATATCCCAGGGAGATTCCTCCATCATCAATATGGATATGTTATTGATTGTCCCTAGTATCAGCATTCTAGAAGGCCATCGCAAGGTGGGCATCCTCTGTAGCCAATACCGCAATATTTTCCATAGAGTCACTTCTTTCATGTGTGCATCAAGTAATTATATTTATATTTATTTATAAGGCAGTTGTAACCTAGTTAAATCTAAACAAAAAGAACAGACTAAATGCAAAGAATCTACCATATCTAAAAAGAAACTCGATTCGCACTCTCTACTACATCCCACGTCTATTTTGAGGGCATCAACACCTGCTATATTGCTAATTGAAAAGATGCAACTTCTTATAGCAATGAGGGAAGAGATCACTACTCATATGCATGAGCTGCTAACCTCATGGGGTCCTCCTCTGTATTTTTTTTCAGTCATAACCTCTTTGAGAGGATGAGGAAAATATGGCCGATAGGTACCTTGATCATAAATGGCATTGAATTTCATATACAACAAGTCTCCATGCACTTACAATTTTTTTGGATGATGCAAGGCCACATAGGGTGTCTCTTAAGGCACCTGTAAAACAACGCCCTCACTTTTCACTTGTAATTGCTATGGAAAATGCAAGATAAGACCAAAATTGATCCCTCTGAAAGTATGTTGTTAGAAACAAGCAACAAACAAAGATTGACAGATTAGTCGGGGATCAACATCCTTCAATGTTTAAAGTTTGCTGGTGATATGTAAGCTAAGTAGTTGGGTCTAGTCTATCAAGTATTGCCAACCATTCCCTCTAAACTAAGTTCTGGATCTAGATTTGGCTCAACTACTAGAAAGATGAAAGAATGAAAAAGTCCACAACTGCACCTAAAGTTTATGTTGGTATCTTTGCTTCCTTGTATCAATGTATTTTATTCCAAAACTATATCAAAGTCTATTTTGTACAAAATATCTATTTTTACCCCTCCCACCCTTACATATATGAAAAATAATAATACCATTAAGGCTAACAATAAATGTTTCCATATGTTGTTTTTGTTCCACAACCTACCCTTCCTGAAATCCAATTGAATAGCAATCATGTAAGGTTATTTAGGAAAGAATAAGGTTCCTCGAGAAACAATGGAGCATTGAAGATCTAAACCCTTACCTCTTTCCTAACTACACTTTCTCCAAGAGTGAGAGTGTGCAGATCATATGTGTTGTGGGGCGATGGACAAAAGGTGGAAGGTGTTGCCGCCTGGTTCCACACCTGGGAAAATGCAGCAAAAGTCTTCAAGCTGCTGGTGTGGCCTTGGGGGCAAGTCAGAGTCAAGTGCTGTCACTTGGGACTCGACTCCTCCGTCTAGGCTTTCCTAGCGAAGCCAAGGGGGGTAGACCCTAAAAAATTAAAAGAAACTAAAGCCTCTAATCTAGGAGTTAGAAAAAATACTTTTGCAACCAAGACAGACAACATATACTTTTTTCAAATAAAAAAACATCATTTATCATTTACTCCCATTTAGAATAATCATCATTCAACTGCATACTAGTCAACAATATAAAATGAAATTTGCATCAAGACCAGTGCCTTGTTACGGAGTCAAATAACAAATGCATAAACAGAAAAAGTAAATGTTGTGGAGTGTTCTTGGTTTATTTTAAAATTTAATGTGATGGTGATCTTTTTTATTAAGGCAGGTGGGTTCCCGATATACGCAAGGTACGGGGGAACATGTCCGGAAATTTGAAGCGTGGCTTCCCTCTCAGGATTTAGGCTGGATCGGAGTCTCGAGGAGGTGTTCAGATGCTATACCAACGAGGGCAAGCCTAACGGTTTCCAATAGGTCGCTATCCAGTTTTATCCCAAGCCTTCTGGGAAATTTGCCCACGACAACAAATTGCGTGTTGTGCCGGATTTTCACAAAAAGGGTTTTTTATTGGGGTGGTGTTAAGTCCTATTACTAGTCATCCACTCCTTTCTGGTGTGTACCAACTGGATCAGACTAAGCTGCAAGTTGGCCACAGAGCATACGGGAGAAGACCTTGGTATATTTTTATAAAATTTTAAGAACCCAAATTTTATCTTTTTATAACCCCAAGAGTCTCTTTTCAGGCATGTATTTCGGGCAAGCCCTCATACAAAACCCTACTTCGGGAAAGCAAGGGGGGCGTTATGAGTTTGTAAAAAAAATGTGAAAAGCTAGGTTGTGAGTGAACTTGTGGCCCGCTAGTGGAACGGACCAACAAGGTTTATTTTAATCCTAATTTATTTTATTTAATGCCGGAAAACAAAGAAATAAACTACTCTAACATTCACGCCATGAAAATGAGACGACACAGGCCACCCCTGGGGGGATGGGGTATGGGCGCTGGCTAGCCCACTTGCTCTCGTTTAAAAATGTTTACAATGATATAGAGAAGTGCCCCAAGTCTACTTAATGTGACTTGGTGGCTTACAAAATTATAGAAAAAATATGACCGGTTTTGAAAAATATGGAAATTTGTATTCCGGATCGCCTGGATGCTCGAAATTTTGCCAGCACTTCCTCCTACCTGCTCATCTTTTGCTGCAAACCAGCAAGCAATAATTAGTACAAGATGCCCAAAAACACTTTAAGAGTGTCTTTGGAACACCTCCTAAAAAAACCAAAAAATTCTAAGTTAAAAACTAAGTAAAAATGACGAAAAATAACCAAGTAAAACAAGCTATGGAGCTTGTCTACTTGGGATCTTTGCTAGCCCTTTAATGGCTGCAAATTCTAAGCTCTATGGCAGCCAGATAATACTTTGCAATCAGATCTAATACTTCTTTAGAAAAAATTTGAAAGATTTCGACAACTTAAACTAGTTTTTTGAAAAGAAAGTACTAGTAAATCATAAAATTTGAATTTTTTATAAATGAGAGAGAGAGAGATGGAACAAATCCTTGTTGAAAATCGAAGCTTTGAAGATGGTTCAGTGATGTTTGAAGGGACTATATTTGCAAATAATGATTAGTAAAAAGCGGAAACAAACAAGATCCTGCTTCTTGCCAACTCAAGAAGACACCTGCACATCACAGATCTCACCAAACAAAAGATTAAGTGTAGATATATATACTCATAAGAAACTAAGCTGCTACAAATAAACAAATTTGACAAACAACTTATCTCATAGATGAGCACACTACACCCTTGAAGAATAAGACTTATGCACAAGTCACCTTGGAAAAGAAATCAAGATACTTCATCCACATGTAACCAAAACACCACAAGCTGACCTCCAAAGTCTTCTTTTATTCAAAATGATAAAACTATTACAATCATAAGTCAGCTGCTCCAATTCTCACTCTAAAGAAAATGGAGTGGGCAGCCATGCTTAAATAGCCAAAGATGGAGAGAAATGGGTGGAATGAGTGGCATAACTCGTGGAGAAAATGGGGCTGCCCACTCCCATGTAATGGGCTGCCAAAATCAGCCCCAAATCAGCTAAAAATCAGCCATGTGACAGCCCATAAACATAGCTGAAATTCCATGATTGAAGGGGCCCAATTTTGGGAAATATGCCCCCCTCAAATGGGGAAGTAATCCCACTAATATAGCTGCCCGGAATCTTTCCAAAATCAGCTCTTACAACTCCTAAAACATAGCTGAAAAAATCAGTCCATAAATCACTCCCAAAATTTAATATTTTTATGAGTCATTTTTTCACTTTTTCTATTTTTTCATGACTTTTTTGGGTTTTTTTGGGTTTTTTTTGGATTTTTGTGGAAAAATAATCACCCAAACATTAGAAAGAGTGGGTTTAGGGGTTTAGGGGGTGCTCTGAGTTAGAAAACGAGCACCCCTAAGACAAAAAATACCTCCAGATGCCCCTTATAGGCCAATTAAATTTTTTTTAATTGAACCATTAAAAAATGGCCCAATTTACGGAAAAAATAAAACTTGCCGAAAATTAAAAACAACCCAGGGGGACTTAGCACATGTCCATATGACTCAAAATTAACGCCTAGCATGTTCATATACATTGACCCATAGACTTTAACAATCCCCTAAGGCCCGTCAGCCTCCCCACGCATTCCAGCTTTGGAGGAGCAGGAGAAAAACCCATTAATTATGTTATGCACTAATGCAAGACATAATAGATAGGTGAAAAAACTCCTTGGAATCCCTGACTTAGCCAAAAAGTCCTAGGGAACCAAGTCTTTTACAAAACACCATGCTAGTACGTTTTGCTAGTACGTTTTGTTACAAACCCCGCAGGGCCATGGACATGTGAAAAATTTTAAAAACGGGGGCCTTTAAAAGGCCAGCTGGATATCAATTCACCAAAAATGAACATGTATCATGTTCCACTCTGCCCGCTCGCTTGATAATCCAACAAAGTACAACTTAGTTGGCAACAGAAGGAATTTGAAACAAATATGGAATAGGTCTCAATCAAAATAAAATCATCTTCAATTTATATAGAATCGAATATCTACTACTTAATACATAGAGACAAATATTGCATGACCAACGCCCCTTTCCTTATAATATTACTACAATATTTTGGAATTATGGAGATTTTCAGTAGGATAGGATGGTAAACCACTGAACTTGAAGAAACCATAAGAAACATATTTCCAAAGGGATCCCAATGGTCCTATTGACATATATCATACATAGGAATTAATAGGTAATTCGAACAAAGTAAATAACAATATTGATTTTGACTATCTTTTGATGATGAATAAATGGAGTCGCAAAATAATCTAAATTTAAAATAAGAAATAAACCTGGAATAGTATTAATATAAAATAAGTCTTCTATCATATTTAATTTGATTTTCCAACTCCTTCCTAGCTTGGCCAGGTTGATTCTCAAAGCCACCCCATGATTTCACAGAAGGTGGTTGTTTGTTATTGCTTTTCTTTCCACCCTGCTCAGGAGGGGTCACCCCTCGTGGCTTGCTCTTGAGCCTAAAGTGATAGAGGTCTTCTGCCTAGGTTACAGTGGTGCTCTGTGGATTAAGCCCCTACTTGTGATACTTCTGAGTAACCTCTGCGGAATAGATTCAATTAGGCCCCTTGGGTAGCATGCCACTCCACCCCTTTCCCTGAAGCAATATCTAAAAGCCATCCATGTTGGTCCGTCCGATCTTGACTAATATCTTCCTGAGCTCTATCTAGAGAAGGGGGGTTTCCCAGGACCTTACCGCATACTAGTGAAAAGCTATGAAATGGGCGTATAGGTAGGCCACCGTCTAACTCTTCAATTTAAAAACATGTAACGTGTTAATAAACTTTCTAAAGAGTGATTTATGGGCTATAGCAACAGGAGGCTTGGATGCGTGAGAGAGAATATTTATTTCTTTCTACTTCAGCATTAGCCTTCCTCCTTATGATTAGTTTCCTTCTTCTTATAAGTATTCCACATTTCAAATTAGCTCCAACTATGCTGCCTATAGTTCTCATTTCAATCTTTCCTCTGCTTTGAAAGCCTTTCATTCAAAATACAAAGACATATTTTTTTTATTTCAGGTTAACTCAATTGTTTGGATCATTTATCAAACAAGTTCCAATTCCATTAAATTACACGAAACTGTCAACTTATTTTGCAGATTGATCACAAAAATATGATATCCATCCAGAAAATTAAAAGAAAAAGGGAGAGTCCTACGAGGTTGATAACCCAGAATATTACCAACATCAAGGTCGACATCTATCCAGAAGTCTTCACCCAAAAGGAGAGTACTCTAACATTACTTTATGGTTGATAACTTAAAATATTACCAAGCAAGATTGGCATCTATTCAAAAGTGCAAAAAAGTGTTCGATGAACATAACCTTTTAGTTGGTGGTTTGTTAGATTAACCATCAATCAAAGACAACTTATTAGTGAACAGGTCAGAAGTTGCAGCTTAATTGAAAACTCAACCTTCCAAAATAGTAATGGAATTGAGTCATGAGAAATAATGAAGAAGGAACTACTACCAGGATTTGCCATTTTTGCTGGTGGCATAATGAAATAATAATTCATGCATGAACACTGAGAAGAAAATATGCTCAAGTTAGCAGAGATAAGGTAATGACGGGACAATTAATTACAAGCAGCTTGAAGAAAGCATGGTGAGTGATCTAAGAGGAAAAGAATCCACGATTTTAAAAAATTCCAGTGAAAAAACACAATATATGGCCTACACCCAAATTAAAAGGACATGTCCAAAAGAAAATATATGAAATCCTAACTGCTAAACTTATAGACAGAGTAAAATTATCTTAACTCTAATAGGCATATTTTCTTCAAGACGCAGGTCCTTACGGCCATCCATTACATATTTTGCCAAACCACAAGTCTTCAAGTGAACATAAAACCACTGAGAAAAGAATTTGAAAATGCATCAATTAAGAAACGAAGGAATGACCTGCAGAAGACGAACCAAATTCATTAGAATAAGAAATCTCTTAATTGACTTAAATAAATTAAAGACCCAGCCTTTGGTAACGGATGACATTAATTCCATGAAAACTATGAGAACGTTAGCTTGGTTTTATAATGTTTATAAATCACATTGCGTCCAACATCTGTATCTCATTATTTTGGACCAACAGAGCTGCCTGAGCCACTGCCAGAGTGTTTAAAGAACGGTCTGGGAGGGGTGAAAACTCTTTGGCCTTTTTCTTGGCTAAATCCAAGGATATTGGTTCACACTCAAGCATATGAACGGCCTGAGCCAGAAGGTGCGTGGGAACACCATTGGATTCATCATGTTAACGCGAATCCCAAACCCTCGGAGCTCCACGCATGCTAACCTCACAAGGCCAACCAAAGCTGTCTTGCAGACATTATAGGCACGAGGACCCATCCCTCCCACCGCATCCGCCATGCTTCCCGTGGAGATGATGGACCCTTTATTTGTCGGCTTCATCACTCGAGCTATGTGTTTGACGCCAAGAAATGCTCCCCTAATATTGACGGCCAGGTGTAATCGAACTCGTCCATGCTTGTCTCGTCAATAGGATCGACAGCTCCAAGAATGCCTGCATTGTGGTGGAAGACGTCCACTCTCCCTTCCCCCATTAAAACGCTTTTGTCCACTGTAGCTGCTACTTGCTCTTCATTCCTCACATCACACTGGACGAACTCGGATATGTTGCCCAGCTCCTTAGCTAGATTCTCTGCGTTTTGCACATCTGATATCAGGACTCCGACACCATGTGCTGCGAACAGACGAGCTGTTGTCTTTCCTATGCCGTTCGCTACACCAATGATGATTGCCATCTTGCCTTACAGCCTGATTATATTTTATTACAATTAAAATGTGGATTATTCCAGTAGGAAAACCTATCTAAAATATTTCAAATTCGAAATCATATGCACTCAGAAGTTTCCAAATTCTATGCACTCAGAAGTTTCCAAAGTCTGGTTTGTTTATGGGGAACCTGAAATAAAAACCAAATTCAAGCTGATCTGCACACACCTGAAATCAAAATTAAACCTAGTTTATAAAATAAAAAATATATGTATCTGTGTTCTGATTTACACTTTTCTTTAACACAATATCAAGATAACCTTTGTACTTCTCTGTAAAACGGACGATATTACCATTATTGAAAAAATGAATCGATGCAACATATCATCTAGGCAAGGATTCGAAACGACTTACAGCAATGCCGCTTTGTTTGAGCGTCCGTTCGATCCCTAATGCAAAATCTACAGAAGGGTCAAAAACAAAGTCTGAAAGTATTATCTTCAAAAGGCTACCTGTGGATGTTGCCCTCCATGACAAGGGGAGGAGAGGCCATCGGATCGAATCCCACGATATCTGAAACGCCTCCTTCAAAGCAAGAACCTCATTCCCGTCTTTAGTGCCGACGCAGGAAACTTTCGCAACACACTATAACCTCATGGCCGTCTTCAGCGCCGATGTAGGAAACCTTCAGAGCACGCAATGGACCGACTGACGCAGGAAACCTTCGGAACACGCTAGGGCTAGAGCAGAAGTGAACCGACGGACAAGGTAAACACAGTGAACACGTGGCGAGCGACAGTGAACTGACGGACAAGGAACCGATACAGGCAAAAATGAGAAGATACACGTGGCGAGATTCCATTCGTCCGATAGACGAGGAATCTCGCTACAGTGTTTACAAACAACTTCTCATTGTAGAAACGCCTACGGCGTAAATATAGATTCATTAACTTTCAAAAACCATATACAAGGAATAGAAATACAAATCAAGCATAAACCAATACACAATTAATCCACATAATTACTAATATATACATACACGCAATACATGTTCTAAGAAGGGCCCCCTCTCTTCTCCTTTGAACAAACATTGTGGAAGATCACAAAGACTACGAATCACTCACATAAACATAGTGGTCGAAGAATGAAACGGTCTTATATTAACACTATAGCAAGATACAACCCACTATATTCCTTTCTTAACAACTTGACAACCTATTTATAGAGAAAAATAGTCTTATTTATACTTGAAATGATGTTATAAAACATTCTAAAGATAAATAGTCCGATGATAGTTCAAAACTATCCCGATCTTTAAGGCGATTGTACTATGATAAATATAGGGCTTCTTGAATTGACTGTTGAAATGTTTCTACAAGATGCTATTTCAAACCAATCGTTCTAATATGGGTGAAACCATCTCCTGTTTAGCTCCTGACGAGTAGATTTGTAACACAAGAATTGTTACATATATCTTAATCATATATCCGCAACCACCAGATTCTCATCTTCGGCAACGACCGTCCACTCTAGATCTTCCACAACTTGTTTCGCAACTTTCATGACGTTACATAGCTTATGCGATTTGTTTCACAACTTCTTTTGCAATTTCCATAACTTATGTCAACTCCGCAACTCTTGGATCATTCCACAACCAATTACATGGCTTTCACAACTTGTTTCCTGCAATCATACTCAAAAGGTAATCACAGGGTATACAATCTTCTCATTATTCATTCAAAATGCAGGAAACACAATGACAGATACATGTTATCAAAACTATGCTTATTCATCCCAAAAGGTCTCCTAATGGTGACAAAAATAGGACAGAGAATTGATAAAAATGTATCAAAATAATGACATTTATGACCCCCCAACATCTCCCCCAGGTGAAGATATTGCATGTCCCCATGCAAAGGCCAATTTAGGATTTGTAGATGCAAGAGACGAGAAATCAGAGTATAAGTTGCTCCAATCTGCTCCAATTATATGTTGCATGACACTTCTCATTAGGTAAATAATAACCTAAATTGGATATTGTGGTTGCCCAAAAATTTGACTCCTTGCGTGGTTGCACTGGATGCCACGATATTGGGAAATTAAACTTTAGATCGATCCATCGAATACCCAAAGTCTTTAGATAGTTCATGTATCATGGTACTCGATCTAAAGCAATGCCAAAATGATTGAAATAAAATGGTTCATTGCTTGTCTACCATTGTGGAAAAGACTCATGTTGCTTCTGAATACACACAATAGTCTCTAGTCTATTTAGGGATATCCATTTCTCACATACTAGTAACAACTGACATCTACACCTCTACAAAAGAAGAAACAAAACGTGGGTCTTTCAACATCTTATCTTTCTGTGCATACAACTCAAATGGATTAGGTTCCCCTCTCAATTTCAGGTCTGTAGACTTCTCGATGTATTCAAGAAAAGACGATGATTTTCCCCAACTTATTTGATTCTTTAATCATGAAGAAAAATACCTCAATTGAATGTCACCCACACATGAGTTGGGGTCCCATCCATCATCTTCAGTCATTACCAAGTCATGTAGATATAACTCAGTCAACAAATTCTTGTCTTCCTCATCACAAATAAAGTACAATTTCAAAAATTGGTCTCTGCTATTAATGTAGCAAGAGTTATCAACAACCAAAGCCCTTATCTGGAGAAGAACTAACTATCCTTGTAGGTATACAGAGGAAGGGGGGGTCTTTCAACATCTTATCTTTTTGTGCATACAACTCAAATGGATTAGGTTCCCCTCTCAATTTCAGGTCCGTAGACTTCTTGGTGTATTCAAGAAAAGACGATGATTTTCTCCAACTTATTTGATTCTTTAATTATGAAGAAAAATACCTCAATTGAATGTCACCCACATATGAGTTGAGGTCCCACCCATCATCTTCAGTCATTACCAAGTCATGTAGATATAACTCACTTAACAAATTATTGTCTTCCTCATCACAAATAAAGTACAATTTCAAAAATTGGTCTCTGTTATTAATGTAGCAAGAGTTATCAACAACCAAAGCCCTTATCTGGAGAAGAACTAACTATCCTTGTAGGTATACAGAGGAAGGGGGGGTCTTTCAACATCTTATCTTTCTGTGCATACAACTCAAATGGATTAGGTTCCCCTCTCAATTTCAGGTCCGTAGACTTCTCAGTGTATTCAAGAAAAGACGATGATTTTCCCCAACTTATTTGGTTCTTTAATTATGAAGAAAAATACCTCAATTGAATGTCACCCACATATGATTTGGGGTCCCACCCATCATCTTCAGTCATTACCAAGTCATGTAGATATAACTCACTCAACAAATTCTTCTCTTCCTCATCACAAATAAAGTACAATTTCAGAAATCGGTATTTGTTATTAATGTAGCAAGAGTTATCAACAACCAAAGCCCTTATCTGGAGAAGAACTAACTATCCTTGTAGGTATACAGAGTATACAGAGGAAGGAGTACAATAAGTCCTCATAACATGACTCAAATGGCACAAATATTGCTTATCCTGTTTGAGCCTCTCGATCACTCCATTCAATCTAAGAATCTCCAAGTGAGCCTATTGTAACTCCATATTCCATGATCTCAAATGCATAACAACCTCTTCTTGTTGCGACACGAGATGGTCTATACATCTCTCCAAATAACATACTCAATTTCTCCACTCTGTACATCTCTACTTTAAGTACTCATTCTCTTGAAACTATGTTTCTTTCCCACGACCAAATACTATTCTTTCAATACTTTGGAAGGAGGTTTTGTCCTCATGCAATTAAGACTACCCCTTTTGATGCAATTGGATATCATCGTGTTGTGCAAATGATAGCCAACTGTCTTGTTCGTACATAACCCATATGAGAGAGTCTAATCCTAGTCTGCATTCATGAACTTTTATTTTTTCTTTGGCCAAATCCAATTCCTTCTGTAGCTCCTGATTAGTTTTCCGTAATATTTCATTAAGCTTCCTCATCTTTTCATAGGACCTCTGAAAATGGGCAATTAGGTACAAAGGTCGATTCTTGGAAAATAAGGGATTTCTTGGTTTCTTATAGCTAGCTCTGGGTTTGGATTCTAGAATAACATCCTCAATTTGACATCTATTTCCAATTCCTCTTCTGTATCCAACTGGATTATTTCAGGAATCTCTTCAATGTTTTTAATTCTGCCAAGATGAGTCTTGGTCCTCATTGGGGTGGTTGGAGGAAAAAAAACCCGCAAACCTTTGTGTTCAATCCTTCCAGAACTTCAAACTCATGTAGATGTTTTGAAAACATCAACATGAAATTTAGTTTCTTTCAAGTATTCTTCAAATTCTCTTACTGATGTTGTTATGATGGATTTTGTAGCCTCTATAGCCGTCGCTTCTTCCTGCATGCCTTCATCTCCATTCTACCCAATGAAAGTAACCCAACTCCACCTAGTTGATAGTAAAGCATCTTTAACTAACAACTTCACCAACACATGATGAGTCAAGCTTGTTTTTGGATTTCAGTTTCGTATCACTTTTGTAGTCATAATCTCGATTGATCAAAGAAGAAAATAGGGAAAATTCACATATGCTTTATGCCATAAATGTATCAAAAGTATGAAATGAAAACCAAAAGGAACTGATACCTCCCTTTGCAAGTGAGAAACCTTTGAATGCACAGAGCAACTTCCAAATAATGTTTTGCTAATGAACTCCTAAGAATTCCTCTTTCATCTCCCATGAGATTTTCACTACCCCTTACAGATTCTTCTCGAAGGGAAACAAGAGAACCTTTTCCTTCAAGCCATCATTCCTCCTTTATTTCTAATCATGTCACTCAATCCATACTCTCTTATGTTATCTTATTAATAACATCCCTGGCCGTGGCAACATAATATCATAATGACCTAGCGCATTCCAGTGTTATTTCTTCATCAAAACCTTGTAAGTGATCGAAATATTTGAGCCATCATGCTTCTTCAAAAATTTGTGCAACTTCTGGATTCTTGTAAATCAACAAAGTATCTTCTAGTTTGCTTCTCACTGGAGGACATACCATGGTTGGATTTGGCAAAGATGGTGGATTTTAAGATTGCAAAAAACCTTCACATAATAGGTGTAGACGATATGGAATGTTATGGAAGTGTTTGTTCAAATGATTAATATAGGAGGCAATGAGTGCAAATGATTTTTATCATGGTGAGGGAAATAATGGTGTGTGCATCAAAATATTATCCTCATGTCAACACATGTGCAAATGGTCAAGTCGACAATAACAAATCATGCGAGTTTGTATGCTATGATTTTGTAATGATGACAACCCGGGGTGCCCGAAAGATAGGGATTCAACCAACTTAGGAATTAGGTAGTTGTTAAATGCAACTCATCAATTAATAGACCATGTCTCGTCCTAAGTGAAAGATTTTCCAGTCCTTGGGCATAACACACAGTATGATATAGGTATACCGTAATTGCATTCCACACTTTAAAATGAACAAATGAGAAGAAACATACATGTTCTTACCTAGTTGAGTGAAGTTGAAATAGGAAAGATGTTGCGAGAAGAAAACCATAAGATATTCGCCCTTTGAAATCCATGATTGGTCGCATGTGTTGGATGGTAGTTCATTGCGGCAATGGAAGACAACTCTTAATGGCTGATGTTGGTTCTCTAATCTGTTTTTTCAGGAACAAAGATGATTTGTAGCCATAAATGTTACGCAACAATTTTTTTTGTAGCAATGAAAATGATCTGCAACAAAGTTGTTATGGAGCAAAAGTATTTTGCGACAAAAATGATATGCGGTAAAATTGTTTTACAACAAAAAAAATCTGTGGTGAAAATGATATGCAACAAAATTGTTTAGCAGCAAAAATGTTTTGTGAGAATGAAAAATTTATCCGCAACAACGTCGAGACTAGAAGAAGATTCCTTTTTGAATTTTGTATTCTTTTAAGCGAACCTCACTCGCCAACAAGTTGGTTTTCAAGTAATGTATATCTAAGTGCGCCCCAATGGAGTTTTCACATCTAGATTTTATTTTTATTTTTTTCCCAGTGGTATCATCCAAAAATTGGTTTTCTGATACATTTGGGTCCTACATTGCACCTTGGGTTTTCACTACCGAAAATTTATTTATTTATTTTAATGGAAGAAAACAAACCATATTGTTGTTCATGCAGATGGAAAAGCCTCTGCATCAACCTTCTCTAAATTTAATATAGCGGCAACTTGACAAACAAAAGATTCTATAGTCAATGGTTTTTGATATACCCTCAATCAATGTCCCTTGGCAAGCAGAGGAATTCAAATTTTGTCAATGGTTCTCAATTTGACAATACCATTGTCAAACCTTGTATCCACTTCATAAGGATCTAACAATATTGTGCACAAATTCTCCTTGAATTCTTTGAACCTTAAGTCATATAGAAATTCCCAGTCCCCTACATGGAATGTTTTCTTCTTGATAAATTTATCGTGTCATTTTTCCTGCTATTGTTGAACAATTGAGATCCATTGGAAAACAACTTTTTGCATCTCATGTGTCTCATTGAGTTCCTGTGTAAGTAGTGTTGATGTGCTTCTATAAGATCCAATCCCACTTGTACAACAATTCTGAGTGTTTTGATTTTGAATTCAATCTAAAAAATAACATTCTTACCATAAAAAAGCTTGTAAAGAGTGAATCCTGTAGTATTCCTCTTGGTAGTTTTCTAGGCCCAGAGAGCCTATGGGTGTCTAGCATCCCAATTGGCGTGATGGATTTGCACAATTTTTGTCAATATTGATTCCATCAATTTATTGGTACTTTATAGCTATCCATTAGCCTGGGGATGATAAGGTGAAGTCACCCTATGTTGGATCCAAAATTGTTGAGTAAGTCTCGAAATAAAATGGGACGTGAACTAGGACCCTCCATATGTGATTATCCCTCATAGAACCCCAAAGAAAACAAAAATTTCCTCATAAAGGAAATCTAATACGACTTGTTATGTTTCCATGGGAAGCGCTTTTGTTTCAACCCACTTTGTGACATAGTCCATGCATAGTAGGATACATATCTTCTACCAATATGGGGGGTTAATTGGTCCCACGAAGTCTAACGCCCATCTCTCAAAAGGATCTATCACAACCTGAGTGTGAAGTGGCATCTTGTCGATCTTCCCTGGTTGTCCCATCCTCTGGTAGGCATCACAACCTTTCAGATACCTATTGGGATCCCAAAAGTATCCCAATCACAACACCTTGTGGCTTGTTCTTTTGTCAGCAAAGTTCCCTCCATAAGGCTCATTGTGGGAAGCCCTGAGAATATCATGGATCTCATACTCTCTTACACAACGTCGGATCACAAGATTTGGTCTTGTGTAAAATATATAACCCTCGATCCAGGAATACCTAACACTTTTTCATATAATACATTGTCATTATTTTGAGGAGAGGTGGCTCAGAAGCTTCCCCGCAACCAAATAATTAGCAATATCTACATACCAAGGAGGATTAATAGATACCAAAAAAATATGTTCATCGGAAAAGCTATACTCTATGGGTAAAGATTCACCATCATTGGTAAGTTGTGAGAGGAAGTATGTAACAACATTTTCTCTCCCAGGTCTATCAATTATGATGATATCGAATTATTGGAGAAACAATAATCACCTAGTCACTATACCATTTTTATAGGTTTATTCATTAAATAGAGAATGGTAGAGTAAATGTATAAATACTTGACACCCAATTATATTGTGGCGGAAGTTATTGATGAAGTAAACAAAAACACAAAATTCTTTCCAGTTACCGCGTAATTGAGTTCAACAGGAGACAAGTTCTTACTGATGAAGTAGATAACATACAACTTCTATTCTTCTTGACGTCCAAGTACCACACCAATGATTATGTCTGATATTCCTTTGGAGATGTGAAAAGGTAGGGACCAATCATGACCCCTCAAAACTGGCGCTTCTGGTAAACATTCCTTTAATGTTGTAAAAGTAGATTGGAAGTAATTAGTCCAAGTAAAATCTACATATTTAGAAATTAATGAAAATAAAGGAGACACAAGTTTAGTGAATTGCTCAATAAAACAACGATAATAACCAACATGTCCAAGAAAACTGTTGGAGAACCTCTTAACCTTGAACTATATAAAAGAAAAGAAAATCTCGGAAGGGAACAATACTCCAAGAAGAACGGTGGTGTCTAAAGACACCGTTGCAACACTTAAGCATAGAGCATTATGATCATAACATCATAATGCATATTGAGAATTTTTCAAAATACTAGCAAAACCCATAGGGTCGTCCTTTTATGGTTTCCATATCTAATAACGAACTTCCTGGAAGTGAGGAAGATCTGGTCCACAAATAGGGGTTGTTGGTTCTAACGGTTTCCACAAAATCCGCAACGTCCCAAAGTGTAGTTTGTAGTTGTATTTGCACCGGCCACGACCATTCAATTGTTTGTTCAACTAAATATTAAGTTGTTCTTCCAACTCGTCTAGTCGAGACTCCAGTTAACTGCTTCACTAGTCACCTGTCGTCAAACGAAGGATTGTCTCTAGAAGATCCAAAGGTGTGATGAACCATCAAGAACTTAGGTTCCAAAACCCCCACATTATCACAATGCTTTGGAGATTCAGGACATGAAATTACTTGATATAAACATTCCCCCATAATTGCAACTTCCTGAAGCCCAATCATAGCCCAAAGTTTCACAAACTTAGCTTCTAGAAACGGGTTCGTAAATATATCAACAACCTAATCATCCGTCCTACAATAAACAAGTGAGACAACATTTTCCTGTACCAATTATCTCAAATGATGAACATGTAGTTCAACATGCTTCATCTTGCTATGAGCAACAAGATTATCATCAACATGAATAGTACTTTGATTATCACAATAAACAATAGTTGGGGCCTAAATTGGAAATCCAAGATCCTCAAGAATCTGACGAATCCAAACTTCCTCCATACTTGCATCGACAACACCACGATATTCGAATTCTATATTTGAGAGAGAGAGTACCTTCTATTTTTTACATGACCAAACCAAGGGTCCAAAATTCAGTCAAAACACATAGCCAGAAGTGGACTTGTGGTCATCAATGTCACCGCCCCGGTCAAAATCAAGGAAATCGACAAGTGGTTCTATATTTGTGACAATACGTAATACCATACTTATAGGGACCCTTAATATTGCGAACAAATCTCTTTGCATATTTTTAGTGGATTTCTTGAGGATCCTGCATGAACCGGGAGACCATGCTAACAAAAAATGAGAGATCCAGTCAATTGTGAGTTAAGTAAATCAAGCTACTGACCAACTATCTGTAGAGAGTGGTGTCGACTCGTGGTGGGTCACAACTTTTGACAAATTCACTCTTAACTGATAAGGTGTAGAACACGACTTACAGTTGTCCATCTTGAATCATTTCAAAAGATCCAAAGCATATTTACGTTGAGAAAGAAAGATAGAATCATCCAATTTCAAAACTTGAATGCCAAGAAAGAAATGCAAAAGACCAAGGTCAGTCATTTCAAAGGTATCTATAAATTGTTTCTTCAAACAAAAAATCAGATTGACATTATTTCAATTTATGACTAAATCATCAACATAAAATGCCACAATTAAGGTATCACCATTAACATGTAATACATAAATACTGTGATCATATTCATAATGTTTGAAGACATGATTAACAAAGAAGCAATCAATCTTCTCATACCAAGAATGAGGTGCCTATTTCAAGCCATACAATGACTTCTTCAGTCGACAAACAAGACCAAAATCTGTCACAAAGCTAGGAGGTTGCTCCATATAAACTTCTTCAGTCAGATCTCCATGAAGAAAGGTACTCTTGATGTCCATTTGATGAAGCTCCCATCCAAAATGAGCAGCAAGGGAAAGGATCAGCCGAATAGAGTTTATCTTTGCAACATGAGCAAAGTTTTCGGTGTAGTCGATGCCTTCTTGCTAAGAGAATCCCTTAGCGACCAAACGAGCCTTGTGGCATTCAACAACATCGTCAGAGGTAAACTTAGTCTTATAGATGCATCAACACTTCATGACATTCCTTCCTTGTGGTCGAGGGACAAGTTCCCATGCCTGATTCTTCCTCAAAGAATCAATTTCACCAGTCATAGAAGTTTCCCACTCTTGTATAACCTGAGCATCAACATACATATCAGGATCACAAGTGTCAAGAACATCCGCTATTAAGGAAACACGGCCACATTATTTTTTAATATGAGTCTATCGATCAATACTAACATCTCCATCATTCGATCCAACAGCTTCAGTTGTCTTAACAACTTACCGAGGTAAGCAAGTCAACAAGGATTCAAGTTGGCTATCCTCGGTCATGTGGGTCAGTGAAGTCGGACTGTCGAATTCAATAGTCACAGTAGATTGACTACTAGTTGAATCAGTAGCATAATTCATTGATCTGGTTGGTACTCCATATATGGGTACAGTTGATCCAGAATCATCAAGAATATTGAACGGATTACTGTTCAATAGGCTAGAGAAGGGATTCAATATCTTTTTCCTTAAAATATTCTCATCAAAGATCACACTTTTGCTTAACATCATCTATTGTTTGACAAGATCAAACAACCTATAGGATTTCGACTCATCAGAGTATCCCATCATGATGCAAGCATGACTCTTTGCATCCAATTTATTTTTGCAGTTATCATTGATATGTGTCCAAGCAACACATATAAAGGTTCCAAGGTGTCCAACATAGGGTTTCTTGCCATTCCATTTCTCGACTGGAGTCATGTTAGCGACTACTCTGGTGGAAACAAGGTTCAAGAGATAATTTGAGCAGTAAATAGCTTATGCCCAAAACTTTGTCAGAAGATATTTGGTTTGCAGTAGGCACCTGACCATTTCTACCAAAGTCTGATTCTTCCTTTCTGCGATGCCATTCTGCTGAGGATTGTGAGGGATAGATCTTTGGCAAGAAATACTATTTTGCAAGAGATATTCTTCAAACTGTCGACTCACATATTCATCACCATTGTATGATCTCAGACATTTAATGGGTCAATCACACTATTTTCCAACCAATGCTCTAAATTCCTTCAATATTTCAAAGACTTGACTCTTATTATTCAAGAAATATACCCATGTAAATCTAGAGAAATCATAAATGAAGGTCAGAATATACTTTGCACTTGCTAATGAGGGTTTGTTCATGCAACATAGATCACCATGAATGATCTCCAGTTGGTTTCGTGCACACCATGCTTTCTAGGAAACAAAGGTTTCCTAATGATGCTTCCCAAGCATATATCCTTTACAATATCCATCAGGTGGGATGGTATTTGGAAGAACAATAACCATGTTGTGAGTTTCCATCATCTTCAAACTTCAAAAGTTTAGATGTCTAAGTCATTCATTCCAGATTCAACTTCCGTTGTCGGTTTGAGCAATGAGTGTAGTCAGTCCAGACGCCACACTTGCTGTAGTTGATACATTTATTTGGGAGGAGTCACAGAACATATAAACTATATTTTTTAGGTCCAAACACCTTGAAGCAAGAACTGCTCCCCCAAGCCTTAGATCCTTTACGATAAAGTGATCCGACCAGAACTCAATAGTTTTCTTAGTATTTGATAGTTGAGAAACCAACAACAAGTTTGCACTCAAACTAGGCACATGATAGACATTTGATATTCGACCATGTTGACATTCAACATATCCACTTCTAGTGACCATGAGAGTGTAATCATCAAAAACATAAATATGCTCTCCAGGGGCTCCAATTAAGGAAGAAAACAAAGAAGCATCCTTTTCCATATGATGGGTACATCCAGAGTCAACTATCCATTATGTCTAGGAAGTATGAGCATGTAATGTCTGGGAAGTGCTAATAAAGAAGGTATAGTTTTTGGGAGTTTGATTGGTCAACTGTCTAGTCAATGCACTATTCTCAAAGTTATGGTTCTTCTCGACATGTCCTAATTTTCCACAATGTCGGCAGGGCTTCTTCTTTCGATCCTTCTTCTTTGACAATGAATCTTTTGTAGATTGGTCGATACATTTTGGTTAGTGACCTTGTCGACCACATTATTTAAAGTTTGGATTACCTTGCTTTTCAACAAGTGAGCGTGGTGTTTGCTACTAAGATTCCCTTATTCAAGCAACTTTTGTTGGTCTTTAATCAACAAATCACATAAACTATCAAAGGAAAAATAATTACCATATTGTTTGCGTGACATCCAATTAGTGCAAAATGAGGACCATAAAAAATCATATGGTGTCTTCAAATTCATCAGAACCAGATCAATGAGTTTTCCATCCTTCTCTAGAAAATCATTTCCACACTCGCCCAATTTCAGCTGTAGCTCCTTGATGTGAGCTAAATATTCCTTGATCCGATCAAATGAAAGAGGTTCCAAATAGATCAACTCTTTATATATATGTATAACTTCACATTCATTTATCTAGTTGAACAAGGTATTTAGATTTTTCCAGATGGCACGAGGACAGTCGATACCGCTTGTATGCAAGTGAATCTCCCTCAAAATGTAAATCAGGATAACACCCACAGCTTCATCCTTTTTAACGCCAATGGTAAAATTGGCATCGACGTTCGTTAGATCAACAATAACAGTCTTCGTGAACTGCCACAATGCTTTGCTCTTCAATAAGGTTTCCATGTCTGTCGCACATATTGCATAATTATGTCCATTGAGAACAACAGGTTGTATCCTCGAAATCATCCTTCTGATCTAACATATCTGATCAAAATTCAAGTAGAGGTATTAGTCATCAAATCTTCAGCTCATAGTTTATCAACCCTAGATCCAACTCAACATGATCTGTAGACAACGGGTCTAGGTCAAAACCAACATCGATGATACCATGTTGGAGAACCTCTTAAACTTGAAGTATATAACATAAAAGAAAATCTCAGAAGGGAACAATACTCCAATAGGAATGGTGATGTCTAACTTACACCGTTGTAGCACTTAAGAATATAACATTATGATCATAACATCACAATGCATATTGAGCATTTTTCAACATACTAGCACAACCCATAGGATCGTCCTTTTATAGTTTACAAATCTAACGAACTCCCTGAAAGGATGATATGGTCCACAAATGGAGGTCATTGGTTCTAACAGTTTCCACAAAATACGCAAAGTCCCAAAGTGTAGTCAGTAGTTGTAGTTGCACTGACCACAGTCATTCAATTGTTTGTTCAACTGACTGTTTAGTAGTTCTTCCGACTTGGCTAGTTGAGTCTCCAGTCGACTGCTTCACTAGTATCCTATCGTCAAAGGACTGATTCTCTCTAGAATATCCCGAGGTGTGATGAACCATCAAGACCTTAGGTTCCAACAAAAACTACATACCTGTTTTTGAGTTTTAGGGGCTAGAAGATTTAAAATTACCTTGATATTTTTTGGATACATATTAATACCTACAGCATAAATGTGGTTCTCAAGGTCAATACCCTCAATGAGTAGCATGTGGACTCATCACTGAGGGAAATATTGGTCTCTCTGCATCGTTTTAGTGCCTTCTCAAGGTTATCCAAGGGCTCTTGAAATGTCTAGCCATAAGTTGTGAATTAATCCATATATATTTCAATGCACTCATGGATCAAATCCAAGAAGATCCCAAGCATAGCCCTGTGAAAAGTGGCAGGTGAATTACAAAGTACGAAAGGGAGTACCCTATAGGAAAGTGTTCCCCAGGGGCATGTGAAGGTAGTCTTATCTTGGTCCTTTGGAGCGATTTGGATATGATTATAGCCACTAAATCCATTGAGAAAGGAGAAGGATTGTTTTCCTGCTAATGTGTCGAGGACCTCATCAATGAAGGGAAAAGGGAAATGGTATTTTTGAGTGGCTTTATTTAATTCTCTGTAAACAACACATATATGCTACTTTCCATTTTCTTGTGTACAATTACCAAAGGAAAAATCTACCAGCTATCAGATATTGGATATATGAAGTTCACATTCATAATTTTTTTCAATCTTTCTTGACTTTATCCCTCAAAATTGGTTTCATGCAGAACCAGGGCTACTGAACAGGTTGAGCATTGTTTTGGATGTAAATTTAGTGGATGCGTAGATTAGGGTGGATTCCCTTCATATCCATCTACTCCCATGCAAATGAATCCATATGTTCTTGTAATAAACGGATCAATTTTTCTTTTCGTGAAGGGGACAACTTTGGATTAATATTTAGACTCTTCCTTGGTTCGATTTATACAGAAATACTAGTAAGTTTAATATCAAACAAAGGTAGGGAATCTATGGATAACTTTGTCACACCATCCTCTTGAATAAAAGATTCCATTATGGAATCCAAAATTTGAAAGTTTGATAGAGAGGATGATGATAGATTGCTCAGAAAACTACTAATTACATCATCTTGAGATTCATTTTTAAAACAAAGTTATTTCTCAATGGTAAGTAATGTCTGGACAATTTTGATATCAGACTCTTCCTTTTCCACCCACATGGGGCCGGTTTTGTTATCTATTATAGACTTGGAATGAGTGTACAAAGTAAGATCCTTAGTGGATCTACCATGAGATATTGTCATGCTACCATATATGCAGCCAATATATGCATTGGATGTGCTAACCATGGCCTTCCAAGTATTAGGGGATGTCCCCCTAAACGATATTTTGGTTGTAAGAGCATTAAGTCTATTGGTTAATCCCATGAATATACAGATACGAATATGTCCTCCAAAATTCCTTATGGTATAATAGTGGATTGATCTTCTAATTCCAAGAACGTGGAGGTTTCTATGGAGTGGAGTCCTAGTTGCTCCATGGTTTCCTTGGTTAATATTATGTTTATGGTGGCTCCTAAATCAATCAAGGTGTTTGTGATGCGAACATTGTTGATGTAAACATCCACGATGGGAATACCATGATCCTTATACTTGGGAGTTAGTACTCTTCCACGCATTAAGTCTGCCAATTGACCAATCACATGTATAGTGGGAGGATCCTTTGACTTCGTTCCATGTTTTCTAATGCACAATTCTCTAAGAAATTTTTTGTATATTGGTATGTCCTTGATGGCCTAAAACAATGGAATATTGGAACACACATTCTGCAACTCTCATATCAAATCAAACATAGACTGGGTAAGGGGTTATGTTAGTCCTAACATCTCAGGGTAAGGAGGAAGATGCAAAACCCATTTAGTTAGTGGCTGGTCTAAATTCCTAGGGGAGATAGGTTGTGGTGTCTAAGAGGGGTGTTTATCATTTTTCTTTTCAGAATGACTTGTTTCTAGTTGGATAATATCCTCTTCTTCATGTTCTATGATTTAGTACTCTCCTTGATCTAAGATGGATGTCATAACATTCTATGAGGGGGATGGAATATGTGGGGTAGCCAGGAAATACAACAAACTAAGTATGTTGAATCTCTTTATTATTGGGATTAGGGTTCGGTTTTGCAAGCATTTGTGGTCTTGGAGGAGGATTACTTATGGAGCTATTTGCAAGTAGCTGCAATTGCTGTCGCTGAGGTAGTTGTGGTTGTGGCACCAACAATTGTTGATTTCCAAGAGATGGTCCTTGTGACCAATGTTCCCAAGGTGTAGGAGGATACCATTGAGAGGGGAATTGTAGCTATTGGGGAGGATATTGAAACTGTGGATTGACCCAATATGCATTAAAAAACTATGTGGGATCTTGATTCATACATGTTGGCCTAGGTTTCCAAGGCCTCTTGGTAGCTATGAAGCAAGCTTTCTCTTTTTCTACCTTTGTTCCTTCATGTGATTCTTTCAATCCAAGAAAAGATGGATAGTTGTTGGTAGGGTGATCCTGTTCATAAATGCCACAAATATTAATACTATTAAGTGGGCACTCTTTTAAAGGGTGATTATGTCTACATTTGTGACATAAGATAACCATAATTTTTTCCATTTATTCCTGCTTTTGCTTTACCTACATGTCAATTTGAGAAGCCAAGGAACTTAAGATGTTAGTTTTAAATTATCAAGAAAACAACCCAATTCAACACACGTGACTCCTCTTGAGGATGATTTTGGGGCTCTAGGAAATTCTTTCCATAGGCTTTTTCCATCCTTAGATGTTCCCATGGAATATCTTCTGCAGAGATTACATATCTCATCAAAGTCTACATTGGAAATATCAGCTTTCCCCATCAGTTTTAGGATGCCCACATATTCAGCCCTCATCCCTCTTATCAACATGGTTTTTAGTGCTTTCTTACCTAAATTATTGTGTTTGGATCTCCACAAATTATACTCGAACTGTTCAACATAATCCTACAAGATCTCCTCCTTATATGTTTGAGTCATTTTAAAAATATCTTCCTGCAAATCCTTTGTGCTGCAATATTCCTTGTACTTTTGGATAAAGGCACATTTCATATCTTACCATGTGTTGATGGAATATCCTACAAGTCCCATGAACCATCTTAGTGCTACACTTTTTAGTGTAGTAGCAAATAACTTTAGTTTTTGTGCATTTGAAAAATTAATAATCATAACTATAACACAAAATATCAAATTCAGAGAGGAAAATATTAATATCTTCACTTGTAAACCCATGAAAAGTGGGTAGGGATGAAAGAGGAATATTTTTCATCGGTGGTTCTCCCCTGATATCCCCAATCGGGATGTGAAAGTGGTGTTGGAAGAAAATTGCTCTTCTACCATATTATTCTCCATATTTTCCAAGGAATTCCTTGTGATCCTTGATTCTTTAGAGGGGGAAGATTCTGATGGTTCAAAGACAATATTAGTTTGACCCTTAGGCTCCGAGCCTCCTTGTTCACTAATTAGTTCATCTGCATGTCCTTTCCCCTCTGTAAAACTATATAAATTAGCTTTAGATGAAGAGGATGCAACCTTCTCCAGAGTTCCTAATGGAGGGATCTCTTGTCTATTGTTGCTTCCACATCCTCCTCGACCTCTTCTAACTGCATGTCTGTTAATATGGGGGGTGGTTTTTACTACACCATGTGCTATTAAATTTCCTCTATAACTCATGCAAATCTCATGTCTTAAACACAGTTGAGTAGGAGGTCACATTCCAAGAGAATGTGCAGGTTCATACCTCTCATCTTACCACTCATTTTTCCCCGCATTCAAGACACTCTAACTATGATTCTAAATGAAAACTCCCACTATGTATGGGATGTCATGAAGGATTCAGTTTGACAATTACTTCTAATAAACCCCAATACTATGTGCCAACAAATAACCCAACGCTAAATGTACTATTGTTCCCTGAATAACTTCCCTAGAAATGACACCAAAATGTTGGGTCAATTAATTGTTCTTTTGAAGCATCTAATATACCAATCATTAAATTTCAAACTAGAGAAAGATTTATTATTTCAAAGTCATTGCACAAAATATATGCAAGTTACGAAGCATTGTCTTTCACTGGTTCGTCTTATGCCATGTAATAAAAATGCTAAATAAAAGCAATCATTCTAATTAGTCGATTCTAGCTAAGAAACATTCTATAAATTTTCCGCAACATGTATAATGGAGGTTTGTTCCTCATTCAGTTTTGAAAGTTGTACTAAATGAAATCCAATCCAAACTACAGTGGACACCTTAAAACATGAATTAAATCATTCCAATTATGACTTGAGAAATGCATACAAAAAGTAAATATTTCTACCACTAATTACCAATAATGAGTTACTGGTTGTGCAATAAAATATAGATTGATTAAATTTCAATATATATATATATATATATATATATATACGAGGAATAGAAATAAAAATCAAACATATACTGACACCCAACTAATCCAAACAATTACTAATATGCATGTAGTACCTACCCTCGGAAGGGGCCCTTCCTCCTTTGAACAAACATTGTAGAATATCACAAAGGCTACAAAGCACTCACATAAACATAATGATTGAAGAATGAAACTATCTTACATTAACACTGTAGCAAGAAACAACCCACTCTATTCCTTTCCTAACAACTTGACAACATTTTTACAGAGAAAAAGGGTCTTATTTATACTTGAAATTGTGTTACAAAACATTCAAAAGATAAATAGTTTGGTGACAATTCAAAACCATCCCAATCTTCAAAGAAACTATATGATAAATATAGGCTTACTGAATTGATTGTTGAAAGGATTCCACAAGATTCTATTTCAAACCAACTGTTCCAATCTGGGTCAAACCATCACTTGTTTATCTACTAATGAGTAGATTTGTAACACAAGAGTTGTTACAAATCTCCTAATCATATATTTGCAGCCACTAGATTCTCGGATACAGAAATGGTCATCCACTTTGGAGATTCCACAACTTGTTCTGTAGCTATCGTGGCATACCACAACTTTTGTGACTTGTTTCACAACTTATTTCACAATTTCCACAACTTTTTTCAACTCCGCAACTCCTACATCATTTCGTGACTCACTCCATAGATTCCACAACTCGTTTCATGTCTTCCACAACTTGTCTCCTGCAATCATACTCAAAAGGTAATCATTGGGTATAGAATATTCTCATTATTAATTTAAAATGTAGGAAACACAATGACAAATGCCTATTCAAAACTTAAGTGTATACTGCAGTCACTGCTTTATTATTAAAGTTATGAATGGTTGAACAAGATGGATTGTAGTTTCTTTTGTTTTCTTCAATTATTAAAATTTTGATGAATATTTAAACTTGAGTGAACAAGGTTATAAATGCTTCATTATTAAAGTTATAAATGGTTGGATGAGACTAGTTTTTCTATTTGTTGTATACAATTTTGATGGTTAGCCTTTGGGTGCGCATTTAATTGAGAAGGGATTAGGTTGATATCTTCATATATTTTGATCTCTTAATGTGTGTTCTATGTAATATATTTAATGATTTATGATTTGTCGGTACAAGTTATTTTTGTAAGTTGTTAGATGGTTCAAGCGTTTCTTTTATGTTAGTTTTTTTGTGTGATTTGTTGCCTTTCACATGGAGAGCTAAGTTATTGTTGTGTGTAAGTTGTTAGCTGGCAAGTATAGGACCAACATAGTTATAAGGGATTTTATCACAAATTTGACCTATTGTGGAATTGGCATGGGATAAAAACAATTTGCACCATGGTTCGTGCACTGTTTTCATCCAAGTGTTATTGTAGGAACATCAAATTTGTATTGGGACATTCATTATAACTCCCTAATAATTGATAAGAGATGATGTTGATGAATTGATATATTTTGATTTCTCAATGGGTCTTTTATGTTAATCTATTTAATGCTTTATGATTTCTTGGTGCTCACATGGAGAGTTGAGTTATTGTTGTAAGTTGTTAGATGGTTCAAGTGTCTCTTTTATGTCAGTTTATTGTGTGATTTTTTGTCTCTCATGTGGAGAGCTAAGTTATTGTTGGGTGTAGGTTGTTAGTTGTCCAAGTATGGGACTGACATAGTTATAAGGGATTTTTGCACAAATTTTACCTATTGTGCACTGACATGAGGCAAAAGTTTTAAGAACCATGGTTCTTCTTGTTTTCATTCAAGTGTTAGTGTAGGGATATCAAATTTGTATTGGGACATGGATTAGAACTCCTCCTAAACATAATGGTCCCCATTCCTACTCCATCTTTGAAAGAATTAGTCCTTATTGTGTTGTTAAGTGAGGGAACCTTTGACACTTTTGATTTAAAGTGGAGTACTATGTTTGAATGAGGATTCACTCTATCCAACAATTTTGTAAAGTGGAGTGTAGGGAAATTATATGGGTAAAATTTATCCCTTGGGCTAATTCTCCATGGTTTTTTTCAAGAAAAGAATTGCCAATTTTCATTTTTTTAAATGATTCATTCAATTTCCACATGATAAACATATTTTACTTTAAACATTGCCAAAATTGTCCAAAAACTATATAAAATCTTTATAAATTTGAATATTTAAAAAAAAATATTAACAAACATTTTATGGTTTTAAGAAAGATTCATCAAAGTTTCTACACTTTAGAAAATTTATGAATACTTAAAATTTTCCTTGGTGGAATGGTCTTATTCCTATTACCTTTAGTGTTGTTAACTATCTAGTCAACTTGCATTCACTCACTAAACATAGTATATGTCATATGGGTGTTTACATTGTGTACTTAACTTTTGAAAAAGAGGTGAATTATAATGTCGCGGAAGCTCCATCCTGATATCACTATGGTGTGAAAGTCGTTGCTAGTTGGCTAGGTGTAAGACTTGGTATGGTTGTCATGATTTAACACACATTTATTATTGCATAGAACTAGGATTGACATGTAAGTGTATGATGTTATTGAATTGTGGCCCTTGCATAATTTTGATCATGATGTTAGTGTAGGTATATCAAAATTGTATCAGGACATGGATTATAATTCCCTTTGATAATAATGATCCCAATTACATCTCAAAGGCCTTTAGAGGAATTAGTCCCATTGCACTGTTAAGTGAGGGAATTTTTGACACATTTGATTTAGAGTGAATTAGTTTCTTGATGCAAGGACTTTATTGTTAGGATATTTAGACTCTTGGGAGTTAGTTATGATCAACTTGATCCAATGTGTCTTTAAGTAAAGTGTGTTTCTTTAGTGTGCATTTGTGATTATCTAATTCGATGGTCACAATTATCTCATTAGACATAAAATGATTAGATGGTTCATATTATTCTTGACACGAATTGTAATATTCCAAACTGATTTTATTTTTTTTGTGTTGTCTAGTAGTCTTATGCCTCAATGAAGTATGAAGCTATGCACTTATCTTTGCATGCATGCAGATCTATAAACCAGATAACTGAAATGCTATAAAATAGGAGGAATCAATGCATGTACATACTAGTAGATAGATCGACTGATGTAGATCAATATAATCCCATCATGCAAGAATTGTGCCGGTGAATAAGTGAGATAAAACTGAATCCTCTCCAGAGAATGCGCCCTTGAGATAAATGCGCCCTTCCTAGCTTGTTGATTGCTGAAAGGATGATCCGGATAAACAAGGGTGATTCCGGAAGTGGTGCACTGGGGTAATAGGCTCCCTCTGATCACAATAGAAGAAGCATGCAAAGCTTCCACTCACTATAGGATAGAAAACATGATAGCCTCAGAGAAAGTTGCCCATGCAGAGGAATGTGCCCTTTGAAAGATTGAGATGATGATAAATAAATGCTCAGGATGATTGGGAAGCTCCTCCTCCAGGAATAGTATAATAATGCTGCTCTGAGAAGTTTAGAACCAACATGCAAATGAACCAGTGCCTGGATAATTAAATATGAAGAGATCCTCTTTGAGCAATGCACCCATGCAGAGAGGGTGAGCTTCCTTGCCCAATATATAACTCGAACTCTGTAGAAACTGAATAATAGTAATACCTGATGATAAGCTGTACTAGATTTGGATGATCCAACCTGATAGTGACTAGGGTAGATAGATTTCACTGCTGAAATACACTAGTTAGCTGAGTGCATGCACTCAACCCCAACTTAGCTCGCTGAGCTCTCCAATTCAGAATCACAAATCAATAATCATATAAGCAAGTCTTCTTTACTAGCTTTACCTTTCTTTTATAACATTCACCTATCAGACCTAACTTTTGACCTAATTAGGTCACTTTATCTTCTAATTCGCAGTTGACTTGCATGCAGTGTGTCTGGCGACTCAATCAATGCATGCATCATGAAATAATGCACGTATGTCATGCATGCAAGTGGCCTTCAGCTCCGGTGGCCCCGATTTATCTACTGGTGATCTAATAACCATGCTAAAGATCTTCTGAAGGTGAATATGGCATTGATCCTCAGTAAGTTCCACTATAGTTAAAAAGGGAATATTACACGAATGCCTATTAATATGTCGCTTAAAATTCTAACTTTCCCATTTAGACAGGAAATCTTCCCTGACAAAAACTTTGCCTCGACAGAAACTCTACCTGACAGGTACTCTTCCTTGTGAGTTCATAAAAAACTGAAAAACTAAATGAGATATTTATTTAAAAATCATCACAAAACTCCACAAATTCTAGGAAATAATATATCAAACAACATAATTTGAACTTTACTGGAGTTTCGATAGCTGCAGGAGTCGAGGGAGACATGAACTCTTCCCGGCAGGAACTTTTCCCCTGTAGGAAGTATGCTCCGCTAAGAACTCTGCTATGATATGAACTACGACTGACCAATAAGCACCTAAATAATAAGGCAGGAACTTTGCCCCAACAGGATCTTTGCTCGACATGAACTCTACCCCAACGGGAATTTTTCCCAACATGAAATCTGCTCGATAGGAACTTTGCCCCGATAGGAACTCTACCCCGATATGAACTCTACCCGACATGAACTCTTCCCAATGATAAACTCTACCAAATAGAACTTTTCCTTATAGGAACTACGAACAACAAGACAAGAACTCTTCCCCAACATAAACTCTACTTGGCATGAACTCTGCTCTGATAGGAACTCTGGCCCGATATGAACTTGAACCTAACTAACAAGGAATGAACTTTGTCCCGATATGAACCCTGCCTTGTGAATTCATCAAAAACTAAAAAACTGAATGAGATCTTTATTTAAAAATCATCACAAAACTCCACAAATTTCAAGAAATAATATCTAAAACAACATAATTTGAAGTTTATCGTAGTTTCGACAGCTTTAGGAGTCAAGGGAGACAGGAACTTTCCCTGACAGGAACTTTTCCCCTATAGGAACTCTTCCCTGATAGGAACTTTTCCATGATATGAACTATGATTGACCAATAGGAACCTAACTTTGCCTAATCATAATTATGCTCAACAAGAAATTTGCTCCGATAGGAACTCTACCCCGATATGAACTCTACCTGACAAGAACTCTGCCCAACAAAAAAACTTTACCGAAATATAACTTTTCCTTATAGGAACTACGATCAGCAAGACAAGAACTTTTCCGCGACATAAAATCTACCCGAAAGAAACTCTGCTCAATAGGAAATTTGACCCGATTGGAACTCTACCCTAATATGAACTCTACCTATTAGAAACTCTTCCCAACAAGAAAACTCTGCTGAAATAGAACTTTACCTTATAAGAACTACGACTGACAAAATAGGAACTCTACCCTGACATGATCTATACCCGACAAGAACTCTGCTCCGACATGAACTCCACCCTGACATGATCTCTTCCCAACAAGAACTCTACCTGGCATGAACTCTGCCTCGATAAGAACTATGCCCCGATATGAACTACGACCGACCAATAGGAACCTAACTAATAGGGAAAGAACTCTGCCTCGGCAGGAACTCAACCCTATAGGAACTCTGCTTGATAGGAACTATGCTCTGATAGGAACCCTGGTCAATAGGAACTATGCCTTGACATGAACTCTTCCAGACAAGAACTCTGCTCCGATAGGAACTCTGACTGACAAGAACTCTATCCAACATGAACTCTATCCCGACATGAACTCTGGCTCGATATGAAATACAACCGACCAACAGGAACCTAACTAACAAGGAAGGAACTCTTCCCCGACAGGAACTCTGCCTTGACAAAAAATCTTCCCCAATAGGAACTCTACTCCTAGAGTTCCTGCCGGGTAGAGATCATATTGGGGCAAAATATAATTCCCAAGGAAGTGAAAAGTTTCCAGTTCCAAGGAATGCATGAGCAAAATGTTGGAAATTATATTCTCCACCCTTGCAATTACGAGCGAATCTTCTAAGAGAGGATTGAACCTGGCCACCTCCTCCTCATCATCATCCAAGAAGAGGGGTGGGGAAGAGATAGTGAGTTGGGGAATTTGGGTTAGAAAAATCTCCATATGTGGGAAAGAATAGAGCATCTGACAGCCTATATAATTGGGAGCTTAAAGGATGGAGCAGATATTCCATCTTCAACCTTGGAATCCATATAGTGAGGTTTATTGTATCCTACAAAATTAGCTCTATTAGCCACCCATACCATCGCTTGGAGAAACTAGGTATTTGTTATCCGAAGGATTTCAACCAACATTTTCCCACAGAGTAGTGGAGACAACCAATTCCTCGTTATACCCTTTCCCTACTTTCACACTGCCCACCAAAATGTATAACTGCATTAAAAAAATTGTAAGGAATATTTGCGGGGCAGTGTCCACGACTTTTGACATGATACCCGAGGGATATGCATTCTCAGAGATGGACATCGATTGACAAGGAGGTGTCGAGTCAGACTTAGGAGGTGCAAGGTAAACATATCAATGTCTACCCCATGGAATTAGTAACTCAAAAAAAGTTAAAATTTACATGAAAATTGCAATTTGTGTCTCTCCTTTGTGAGAATTGGGATTTGATTTCTCCCCCCTTTCGAGTCTATTGAAATTGGAACTTCGAATGACATGGAATAGGCGGGAAATTCAAATCTGAACCTCGGGCGCCTTCACCAAATTCAAAATTTAAACATGGTTTAGATGGCATCATCGAACAAATACCCTATGGGGTTATTAACATTCATCCATTGGAATGAACCCATGGATCCAGATACCATGAGCCGTGGATCCATGGGTTCTCCACGGCATGCATGTATAGGTGCATTAACTTGGGAGGAGACCTGCGTGTTGACAGAGGTGGAGAACGGTAGGAGTGGCAGCTACGAGTGGACCGAGGGTGACGAGGGGACCGATGACACCGTGGAATAGGCTTGGAATTTGACGACCCATGGAACGTTTTTTTCTTTCTAACACGTATTTGACAGGTAGATTTGAAACTGGCACGTCAAGAATGACAGGTAATAAAATATTTGAAACGTCTATATGACGTCTGTGAATTTAGATGTCCCGTCAGAAATTTTAATACCTGTGATCCTAGACCCTAGCCTGTACATACCCTTGGCCATTTTACTGTGCCCGCTTCTGCATTGCTCGTAATTGCCCTTGGCCATTGTGCTTGATTGCTTAGGATACTCGTCCAAAAAAATTAGTTTCTAACCCACATATTATATTTTGCAATACTTAATACTAACCCACATATTATGTTTTGTAATACTTAATTCTAGTCAGGTTCCCGCCTACGGAGCAATGCCAATCTCATTCAATGCAGGCCTCGCCTTGTCAATCGATGGGGAATATTAACCCCCAGTGGGAAACCTTGCAGATGGCCATTCTGGTTCTCAAGACTGCTATCCTAACTCCTGTTACCCATGGCAATATTTCTAGGTGAAAACAGTTAAATTCCCTTTTGTCCAAGCTTAACAGGGCTTGTTAGGTGCCATTTTCTGAACATAATCAGTAAAGCTTTGCCAACAATAAAAACTTCACATTCTTTGCTTTTTGGCAAATGACTTCATGGCGGCATCCATTTCGTTGTTCCAAATCGAGGATTTGGGGGCAAAGCTCAACTTTTGGATAGCTCGCTTTAATATTTGTTCAAGGATTTGTAAGGTAGACCTTTTGATAAGTCTTGAACAGATTTTCCCCTGAAAATCTAGTCGTCTCGGGCAGTTGGGCACCAAAGATGCTAGTTGGCGGTGGCATGATCCACAGAGACATTATTTCAAGCTGTTTTTTTGTGTTGGGATTGTTTGATTGCTGGAATAATGGGAGGCTGTTTCAATTTGTTGGCCATGGGCTTTTGCTTTTGCTTCTATGAAAATCCAAAACAAAAACCAAACTGCATGAATGAAGGTAAGTGGTGTCTCAGATCATTTCTTTCTCTGTTTCTTGTTATGGATAATTTTGATTTCTTTGTTAAGGAAGATGAATGTTTTACTATATATGTTGAGGATCATGTTAATATGTTTTTAATGGCTATCATCAACATTAACAATGAAATATCTGTCCCAAATCGCTGTAATCGCCTTGCTACTGTCGGTTTCTACTTATCATGTGGGCAGCTGGTAACAAAACAAGCTGATGGGTCTCTCAAATTTTTAGTAATTGGATATTGGGGGAGAAAAGGGCTCTACAACCAGTCCCATGTGGCATATCAGGCACTATTTTAAGACCTTCATTTTTATCAAATTTCTGGCATTGCTTATCTGTGATTCTACGTTCTATATTTGCATTAACTTCTTTGTTTTATAAATGGATTAATAGATGGGGAGGATAGGAGAGGCTTTGGATGTACAATTCACCATCTCCACTGGTGACAACTTCTATGAGGACGAGCTAACTGGTGTTGCAGGCCCCAACTTTTTAGAATCATTCTCTCACATCTACACTGCAAAGAGTCTACAAAAGCCTTGGCATGCTGGTATGTATGATTACTGGACTGTTTTTATTTATATTCACAGCTTTGATTTATTTCACAGAAACAAGTAGTTAGATTAAAACTTGTAGGCGTTAATCTCCATTTTAATTGTCAAAGTTAAGATTCATCAGAGGGGATTAACCCATGCTACCAATCTCTTCCCCCATGCCACCAATCTTTGTTTTAATCATCAAAATTAAGATCCACCAAAGAAGATTAACTCATGTCAAGAAACTCATAGCTTTAATAATCAAAGTTAAGATCCACTAGAGAGGATTAATCCATGTCACGAAACTCATTGTGAGCTAGACACAAATGCCAACACATAAACTACCAGAATCTTTAAGAAGAATAGAATGTTTCTATCTCAGAGCCACAGTTTAATCTTCATGTCTCTGTGTTTCCTGTTTGAACTCTGAAATCATATATCGTTGGAGTTTTGAATCTATCTCAGAGACATAGTTTAATCTTCATGTCTCTGTGTTTCCTATTTGACCGTGCAATCACATATCTGTGCAGTTTTAGGCAACCATGACTACAAACGGGACGTTTTGGCTCAACTGGATCCGGTTTTGAAAGAAATTGATAACAGATGGCATTGTGAGAGATCATTCGGCCTTAAATACAACCTTTGCACATTACCTTATGCTTCTGCAAATGGTATGTTTATAAATTGATACCCTGCCATTCCAAATTCCAGACTTCTGTTCACACTATTTTCTTAATCCATTTGCGTTTCTCTCCAAACATAATCAAACAAACCACGAATCAGGCTTATTTGGCATAGGGAGAGGTTTAAATTAGAAGCGAAAAATATATATATATTTTTAAATTTATTTCTTTGGGTTCACAGGCATAGACTGTCCTTCGGCCGCGGAGCTATATTTTGTGGATATAATGCCATTGGTCGATAAATATTGTTTACGGATCAATGAGGACCAGCAAATACCATTTAACCTTGATGTAACTAGAAAATACGGGCTTTTGCTTGATGTATGCTTTCCACTTAGATTACCCCTTGACTCTCTTTCAGATTTTTCCCTTCTGAATTTATGAAGTATTTTTTTATGATTTTAGAATTTGCTTACTGCATGAGTAAATTACACAAATATTTTAATTACATTTACAAATAACATAAAAATAATTGACAGTCAGTAAAATTGCTTAGACCTTATGATAGGTACCAAAAACTTAAAACCGTCATACAAAAAAATTGACAAGCAAAAGAAATTTGAAATTCCAGGCATGTAGACCTTGCTTAGGAAATTGTATACCTCCCTGCAAACCCTTTTATAATGGCCCAGTAGACAATAAACAACTATGGCTTCCTTTAGAATATACTCTCCTAGGTTGACAACATGGAAGGTGGTGTAAAAAAGGCTTAATAACTTATGGAAGGCTAATTACATAAGGCTATGACTGAAGAGAATAGGAATAGGGCACTGAAGCTGCTACTACTCTGAAGGACATGAGTTAGGAAAGCTTATGCCGGAGGCCCGGAAGGGAAAAAGGACGCCGGGAGTATGACTGATGATTTAGACAACTCACATATATATATATTTAATTTTTTTGCTTTTTGATATAGAACATGAATTGCAAATTAAAGGGAACACAGCCCTGACCGAGTTTAGTGCTATCCATTCATGTAGCGTGTACAGCTTCTAACGCGGTGACCATAGCTGTCCACGTGGTTATTTATCCCCTGCATTGTGTGCACCGAAATTTCTTGGGAGTCGGTACATTTCTTTTTGACCTGGGAGTCGGTGCACCGAAGTTTCTTGGGAGCAGGCTTGATGGTCGGCCACTACGAAATCGCGCGTTCAGAGTTCAGACATCAGCAAAAACGAGGAGTAAAGGGTTTGGTCTTTATTTTTATATCGAAATTTCTGCACAGCATCGCATCACAGTGTTTGGTTTTCCATTGTAATTTCTCGAGGGTTTAGGAAACTCTGAACTCATCTCCTCCCCTGCAGACTTCGTCTGGGTCTAAGTCATCGCCAATCCTTCAGATCTCCCCATTTCTGTGTCGAATCTCTAATCGGCAATGGCTGAATCCTCTTCCTCCTCCACCTCGATCTACGATGTGTTTATAAACAATTGTGGTCCGGATGTTCAGAAAACCTTCGCATGCTATCTCTACCGCCTGTTTCTTTCATACGGATTGAAGGTATTTCTGGATCCGGAGGATTTGAAACGAGGAGACTATAATAACTCTCAAATGGAAGGGGTTATTCGAACAGCGTCTTTCCATGTCGCCATTTTCTCTTCCGAATACGCCGGCTCAACCTGGTGTCTAAAAGACCTCCTTTTGATGAAGTATGATCCTCAAACTCCGCAAGAGACTCCGCGACACGACTCAGCGACTGTTGGACAGTGGAGAAATGCTCTTTCTATCGTTGCTGGAGAAAGCGGTTTCGAGCTGGAGGACTGTAACAGGTAAGCACTCAAACTTTTCTCTCAGTATTTGTATTACCTTATGCTGATTAGATATACATAGGCTCGTGTTTCTCACTAGTTATAATATTTCCCTGTGAATAACCAGTGACGAGGGGATCTTGCTAAATAAAGAGGTTAAAAGTGTGTTGAGTAATGTGAAAAAACCATTGGATGTTGCCAAATATCCAACAGGTTTAGATGAAAATGTAACGATTTAGAACATAAAGTTTTATTGCAGCATCAACACATGGAGGAAAACCTCGGGTGGTTGGGATTGTTGGGTTGGGTGGGGCTGGAAAGACAACACTGGCAAAAGAACTCTTCAATAGAAAGAAAAACATATGTTTTTTTCTATCTGATATAAGAGAAACTGTGTTGTTTTTATCTCATGTAAGTGAAACTGTGGGAAAATGCTCTTTAAGTTCATAACAGAGCAATCTTCTTGAAAGCTTGACTGGATCAGATCTATCAATAAACAATAAGGATGCAGGAATAAAAATGCTTCAAAAGCATCTTTCATTTTCACCGGATTTTATGAATTGTAAGTGGCTGAAGATAATGTCTCAGCATGTCCCAAATTAGTGTCCGGTGTGGGAGAAGTGGACCAGCTGCCTCGAGTAAATGGAACACAAAACAGAAAAGCAACCGTGATAATACAATTGGGTTGATTTTCATTTATGTAAACTTGAAGCAAAGCAATTGATTGTAACACATGGGGTCGCCATTTATATCATGATCCTGTCTCTGTATTTTCATATAATTAATTATTTAATGGATAGTTTTGTTAACCTATTCTCAATAATTTTAAAGTCGAGTTCGGATTAGTCAAATAGACATGATACATATCAATTTTCAATTTTTATAAAGTTTTTAAAAGTAAAAATTTAAATGAATTTGTTAGACCAGAAAATACTTTTCTTATATTATTAGTGAATATATATTAACGGAGTGTTTGTTTATGTATATGGTTGTAGATTAACTGAAATTTGTTTTGTAACGTGAGTGTTTTTTGTTTATGCATTTCATAACGAGTTGTAGATGGTTGTCCAACTTTGTGCATTAAAGTCATTTTAATACATTTATTTTTCCATAGATTTTATGTTTAAATAGGCAATTTTTATTAATTTTTTTTGGTTTATGGTAAATCTGATACCATCCAAGATTATGGTTTTTTAAAACCAGAGTTGAGCATTCATTCAAACCACTGATGGTGGACATATTTTTGAATCTACTCAAGCCATTGATGGTGGACATATTTTTGTCTTGTAATACTAAATAAATTCTAATTCTATCCATTTTTCCCCTTGAAACCTCATTTCCTATTTGGAAACATTAGGAACAGAGAATGTTCTCCACAAAACCCTCAATATTTCCCTTTGGAATGGGGTTACATAAGTCAAAGAGTACATCTCTTCATATTATAATTCAGTAAACTAACATAATCCCACTTGTAAGAGCTGCCTGATCATTGAAAAAACATAGAACGCCCTTGTTGGTC
Organism: Larix kaempferi; assembly: GCA_027924585.1. Lineage (NCBI taxonomy): Eukaryota > Viridiplantae > Streptophyta > Pinopsida > Pinales > Pinaceae > Larix > Larix kaempferi. Next base: position 20,333,903 of record BSBM01000458.1, on the reverse strand, counting down.
CCTTCAACAAGCCTAAAGCAGGTAGAGCTGCCTGATCATTGAAAAAACATAGAACGCCCTTGTTGGTTCCTTCAACAAGCCTAAAGCAGGTCTCATTAGCATTGCTCAAATGATGAAAACATGTGCAAAAGGTATCCTTTTCCAGCGCACCTCAGTGCTTCATCTAAGCGCAGGTATTGATGAGTGCCCTTTGATTACATATTTATACTTATATTCCTAATTAAATCAGGGCCGACCTTACCTTTTGAGGCTTTATCTAAATGAGCTGACCTTACATTTTGAGGCTTTATTTAACTGGGCCGATCTATACATTTTAATCTTGCTGGGAATATCATTCTTTTCTGAGTACTAATCTGTTATAGATCTACGTTTTAGGGCAATGAAAGAAGACCTCCTTGTGCTTCAATATAGGCTGGAAAGTGAGCTTGACTGCTGAAATAGACCTGCAAATGGTGATTAGTCTGAAAGTACCTCAAAACAACCCTTAATGCCTGATCTTCAGTAGTTCTGGAAAATGACCTTCAGTAATTCTGGAAAAAATGGTCTGTTCTGCTCCATCCACCAATGTTAAATTTCAGATCTAGACTGTCCTCAACAATGATGGATTTGCAGGTCATGAAGGAGGGTATTATTTCTAGTGCAAGCTGCTAGAATGGGTTTATTTTCTCTCCTAAGGCTACTGACTGTTATGTGCACACTGGGACCTTTTTTTGAAATCCAAGCATAACTGAACCATTTCAACTTCTACCACTTTCTCAAAACTGTCCTCCAAATTTGGTGGTAACAGAATGTAGTATTTACTAATTTGCATGGGATAAATTGTTATTGTTGAGATTTATATTTTTCATATTTTTAAAAATTATAATTTTTATGATTCTTACATCCCCATTCCTCTGAATTTCCCTAAATTTGGGAATGGTCTCCACACATCCCAAATGTGGGTTTCCCCACTCCCGTTTGTCCGTTTGTCGCTCCTGCATTTTGCATATGGTTGTTTACTTCTGCATTTTGCATGGTTGTTTACTTCTCTTTCCAAGTACAATATACGCAGGAAAGGAATGAAAAATGCCATCCTACACAATTGAATAAAGTTGTTGTGCCACAATTTTCAAGACTAAGGATAACAAACTTCTATCAACACTGAGGTCTTACTAGTTCACTTAGTGTATCATTCGGAGAAACCCTGGTGATAATATCTGGTTTCATTTGGAGAAACCCTAGTGTATCTTAGTATTTCACTTCACTGCCCAATCCAGATGCATGGCTTCCTCCAAGAGATTAAGTAGAGTATTCAAGGCCCTCGGTGAGAACCTACAATTGAAAACCATCATCTTGTAAAGATTTCCTTTGATTTCTCTGGTATGGAAGCTCTAGCAGGGCTTCATTAGATTTGTGAAGAGAATCTCGTGGCACCTACAACTTACTATCGACATTTGTTTCAAAAACCCTTCGACGAGTTTGAATTTGTTGGCTCATCCGAGTTTGTCAATGAGAACATCGTAGATCATATACGTGTTGTTACACCCCTCATGAAAGACAATCGTCTCTTCTTTGAAAACAATAACATTTTGAGTCTCTCCTTCGATGGAAATGGCAATTATGTAGTCTACTATCCTGATCCAGATCTCATTGCCTACACATCTAGTAGAAGTCATTATAGCAACACCCTAACGACAACGATGTATGAGCTGGGAAATTTCCAGTCCAATGATGGATATACCCCAATACATCGGACTAACAGAGAAAGGCAACTGAAAATAGTAACCATGGACCCGGACGACAACCTCATATCTTACAATTGGGACGACACTTCCTCCCAGTGGAACATTGTTTGGGAAGCAATTATGTAGCTTTGCAAAATTCAAGGTCTCTGGGGAAGCAATTCACCTTCCCTGGTCAATTCCCTAAAGCCCCATTGTGCCTATCTACAGGGCTTTCGCATAGGATGTTGATGTCTGAACTAGCAAGTATAAAAGCTGAAAGACTATAGATATAAGAGCTTCTGCAACTCAATGGTCCATCAAGGGTTTCTTCACCAACATGGTCACATTGAGAAATCATGGCCTCCCATGCCCATGGGATGATCAACCGAAGCTCCATTCCCCATACAAGAATGTTGGAATACTGAAGGCGGTTGTACCTGGATTGACTAGTGTGATGGATAAGGGGGTCATCCCCTCTCCCCAAGAAATGTAAAATCATCTACATCCGTCCATTGCCACTCGGACCTTATAACCCACCTTATCTCTCACTAGTAGCAATGGATTATACTAAAAAGACAAGGTTGAATAAGTCCATAATAATTTCGAAAAGAGACAGGCAAGACAGTCAGTGAGCAAGGTTGGAGGTTGCTCAGTATTGTGTGTGACTATGCCACAAGGGGTTCCCGAAAGAAAATTCCTATGGTATACCTCATTTAGCCTAGTTGTTACTTGGTCATTAGGTTCCTATTCAGCCGCCTACAACCACAACCCCATCTCAGAAAAAGCATCCCCCTCAAGCCAAAAGGGAAAGAAGCCAAAATAAGTTCATAACCGTTTTTAGTTATGCTCACATGACCGTAATTTTTTGGATTTGAGAAAAGAGTGGGGACCCTAATAAAGATTTACGCCGTAATGAAGAGAGAAATAATGCCAACACCATCCAGGCCTTCAGACTCTATATAAACAGCCCTCAAGAGCAGGACAAAGGATCAAGAATTTGTATGCAGTCGGGCTGCTTAAATTTTGAGTCAAGAGCATTCTTTATTCTGTAATAGATTCTTTGGGTTGGGTAGACAGGTCCTGTTGTAGACCTGATCACGGGAAATTTATAGGGGTATGGGAAATAATAAGGCCCAGGACTAAGATTTGATAATTGTCCCCGTCTGGTGACTTTTATTGTATTTAAAGAACAGTTGGATGCGATTTTGTATCCGGGACCGAGGTGGCATTTGGCACTGGTGAATTAATGAAATTCAAGTAAGTTATGCTTGCTCCCTCTGTATTATATATTGTCATTTGATTGAATGAATGGATAATGAATGTCATTCCCATTTTCTTTTCTGTCTTCATGTATTGTATGTAATGATATTGTGAAAGTTTACTTCATCTTGCAAAAATTTCATGTATCTTTCATCTAGAACATCTTCTGGAGCACAAAGCATGATTAAGACACCCTTATATCCTAGTCTCAATGAATCTATGTTTCAACAGTCTTTCTGGTTTGTTTCCTTAATTTGAAATTTTGTGGCTATAATATGCTCATCGTTTAATTTCCATCTGTTTAAATACATCAAAATCTGATCTACTAATCACAAGGCAGAGGCTTTTGGGGCCTTTCATGATATATATTAGCATAAGGAGCTTTGTTAAGGTAAACTACATCCTCATTTTGAGTAGGAATCTGTATCCACTTGGGAAAATCATCTGTAGGCTCGCTTGTAGCCTTTCCTTGTACTATTGGTAATGCCAAAAAATCTATCTCCTCTCCTACTACTCATTTTCAGAATTACCATCAATGCACAAGTAGTTCATGTAACTATTCACCTGAAACCATGCACAAATCAAACATTATGCAAGCATATAGGTAATGATTTTTGGTATGGATAAGGTAGGAAAATAATGACAACAGTCATGTATGAAGTGCAGAGGGGTATATGTTCAAAAGGTCGTTGGAAACTCTACTGACATTATCCATTTAACACTTCAAGAGGCATGAAACATGGGAAAAATGTTTTTTGTGAATAAAAACAGAAACAAACACCAATCACAAACATGCTCAATAACCAAAAAAACATTGTTATTTAAAGCTTGGGCATATAGAATTGGAATTGGGCAGCATACTACAATCTATCTCATAATGGTCTTCATCAATAAACTCTAGAGCACTATGCATCCAACAAGTTGACATCAAACTACCATAAATCACTTCTGAATTTTCCTTTAATTTAAACATACAAAATGTCATATATCCATGGATATATTCATGCCGACCCAAGCTAGAATTTGCATATAACTCTTTGACTATGTTGCATATATATCTGTGCATAAAAAAAACCCATTTAATTGCATATATATCTGTGCATAAAAAACCCATTTAATGTAAGGATATAAGCCAAAGGTTATGCATGCAACCAAACTCTCCACTAGTTATATAAATCTTTGATTATGTTGCATATATATCTGTGCATTAAAAACCCATTTAATGTATGGATATAAGCTGAAAGTTATGCATGCAACCAAATTCTCCACTAGTTTTGAGCATGGATGCATATAAAAATATTGTGCATGAAAGAAGCACCTTCAAACAATTTTGGGTTTTGATATATGTACACAATATAACTGTTTTGCAGAGATACAATTTCAAAAAGCTATGTATGTAAGTTTTGGGCATGCATGTCCATATATAACTCAGTACCAAGCCTTTAGCATACATAGAATTTCCTAACAGATTATGGGCATGGATATATTTTGTAAATCAAACAAGGAAATTGTGTGCATCAATATTTGTATCCAAAAATCAAAATACTTCCATCTAAAAGCTTATTACCTAAGCAAGACAACCATAAACTAGAAGCATACACGGGTATTGATCCGAAGCAAGTTTTTATTCACGCAACAAACAATAACAATGTTGATGTATATGTAACTTTGGAATTTATTTCACATATATGTATATTGTATTCCTATAAATATGTTATTATTCTTCTATACGGAAGTGTCGTCATTTATATTGTAAGTGTCTTAACTTATACTTGATGGGTTAGCCCTGTATAAGTCATGTGGGTCAAAGGGTTATTAGACCACCCTATTGGGGGTCGGCCATGTGGGTCAAAGGGTTATTAGACCACCCTAGTGGGGGTCGGCCCAGTCAGCATTATGTTAAGTGGTTAAGTTGAGGTCGACCTAGTTAAGTAAAGGTCAAGTCAAGTTAGTGTATAAATAGAGAGTGTGTCTCTCTCATTTTACATATTCTATTCTCTCACTCACACTTGGGAGAGTGGCGCACTTGTGGAAGAGGAGGCTCTGCTGCTAGGAGAAGACTATCTCTTGTATTCTGGTTGTATCATTGCTCTATCTATCTTTGAGGAATTTATCGGGGTTTTTCACCTTTATGGTTTTTCCCAAGTAAACTCAATGTCTCTTGTGTGCTTGCATTATTGTGTCTATGATTGATATGCTGTAGATTTGTTGTACATGTTGTTCTCTCAGTTAAGATCCTAGATCAGATTGAACTAAATTCTGAAAATTTAACATGGTATCAGAGTTAGCTTGAAAGAAGGCATGATATGGCATGTATGGCACTTGTTGCACTTACAATGCTAGGGCTTGATAGAGCAAAAACCAGTCATCGTAGAACTTTCGCTATAAATCCATTTTGGCAAAGTTTTCGGATCTGAAACTTTTACAGGTCGAAGAGCAGATCCCCATGTACTTTGTGTCCAAAGGAAAACCTCTAATTCGTTGTACTTTGTGATTTATGATCTATACAATATAGGGTTTATGCCTCTTCCAGATCCGAGTCAAAATCAGGTGACCTTGGGAAAATGTCATAACTTGGGCTAGGAAGCTCCAAATGAAATTTCGTAAAAAGTGACAGGTAGTACACAGAATGTACTATCTTAGGAAAAATTTTCAGAGGTCGAAGTTGAACCAGTGACACGTGGCACGCTATACAAGTTTGCTCTCCTGTATTATCCAATAAACAGGTCACGTTGCGACACTTGGCATAATTCTCTCTTAGAGAATCCAATTGAGGTCAGACCTGTCGGGATGGAAAGATAACAGGTCGGGTTATCTTCGGAATTTTTTTTAGAGGCCGAAGTTGAACTAGTGACACGTGGCACGCCGTACAAGTTCGCTCTCTTGTATTATCCCATAAACAGGTCACCTTGCGACACTTGACATATCTCTCTCTCAGAGAATCCAATTGAGGTCAGACCTGTTGGGATGGAAAGGTAATAGGTCGGGCTATCTCAGGAAAATTTTTCAGACCCTGTGGATTGAAAAGTTCGGAGTTACACCAGAAACAATCAGGTACATATTTCTGTCAAAACATAATTATTTTTTAGCACCTCCATTCATGGCTTCCAGAATTTAGGGCTTCGGAGAAAGTTGGAATTTTTGTAATCGAAGACCACGACTGGATGCTACTCATCAAAATTGAAATTTAGAGACCAAGATCAGCTTTTTTGGTTGGGCAGAAGGCCAAGCTTGATCAAATCCCAGTTCGGGACTTTGATCGGAAAGATGGAAAATTAGGGCTTCTGCAAAAATTAGAATTTTGGAAATCTGTGACCACGGCTGGAAGCTCCTCAGAAAAATCGAAGCTTAGAGCTTTGAATCGAACCTTTTGATTGGAAAGAAGGGTGGGCTTTATCAAACCCTAGTTCGAGGTCATGTCCAGTGAATCCGAAAGTTTCAAAGGCAAAATTAAGGGGTGAAACTTTGTAGTTTTCAAATTCTGAATATACCGGCTTGATCAGCTCATCAAGGTGCATCTTTCTATCTTTTCAGAAGTTTGAAATTCAAAGTTTGAATTTCTAGGGTTTCTCTAACAAACCCTAATCCAGCTCTAGATCCAGTTCCTGCAAATCAAGTGGATTGGGTTAATCCTAGAAGAGAATGGATTGGTCACCTGCATAAGTGAAGAAGTTCTTGTTTCAGAGGGAGATGAGGTTGGGGCCTTACATAAGAATATTACAAGCAATCTCGACAGGTATGACTCATAATCTGAAGCATCTGTCTCGATCTCAAAGGGATGTTGCAGGTCCAGTAATGAGAGTACTGACAATGAGCACAAACGCTTCTTCAAGTCATCGAAGGCCTATTGTTGGGATAGGCCCCACACAAATTTTGCCTTACCACCACCCCTGGTCACTTGGCTGAGGTCCCATGCGATATAAGAGAATCCCAACACGAACCGACAATAGAAATTGGCAAGGCCCAAGAAGCTCCGAAGTTCAGTGAGTCTGGTTGGCGCTGGTCAGTCACGAATGACCTAGATCTTGGTTGGATCCACATGCACACCATGTCGATCAACGATGTAGAATAGGTAATGGACCCTGTCCATGCCAAAGGAGCATTTTTCCAATTTTGCATATAGTTTGTGCTGCCGCAGGGTGTGCAGAACCTGTTGAATATGCTGCAAGTGTTCCTCCCAAGTCTTGCTCTAGATGAGGATGTAATCTAGATACACCACTACAAAAGTATTGGTGAAAGGTCGTAGGATATCGTCCATCATCCTCATAAAAGTTGTTGGAGAATTTGTCAAACCAAAAGGCATGATCAACCATTCAATAATATCTTCTTTTGGCTTGAAGGCAGCTTTCCATACGTCTGTTTGTTCTATTGGGACCTGGTGGTAGCTAGACTTCATATCAATCTTACTGAAGTATTTCGCCCCCGTGAGCCGATCAAGGAGGTCGTCGATTCAGGGAATCGGGTACTGGTTGTGGACTGTGATTTTATTCAAGGCCCGATAATCAATGTCGAGTCGCTAGGTCCCATCTTTCTTCTACACCAGCACGATTGGGCTCCCACAAGGTGATGAGCTGGGATGGATGTGCCCCTTGCGGAGCAAATCTTGGATCTGCGTCTTGATCTCCTCATTTTCCAACAGAGAGCGGTGATAGACTGGCCCATTGGGTAGTGGTGTGCTTGGGGTTAGATAGATGGGATGCTTGACCTGGAAGTGCAGAGGTACCCCGGTAGGAGAGGAGAAGATATCTGAGTATCCTTCCACCACCTTATCCACTTGCTTCTGTTGTGTGGAGAGATCGGTCGTGGAGGCTCTGGATGGGGCTGCGATCCTTCTCTCACTCTGAGAGCGAATCATGAAGAAGACAAATTTCCCAGTCTGAGAGATGAGCTTCCTGCATTGCTTGGCAGAGATCAAGGAAATGGCACTAGGAGGGATTGCCTCGAGTATCTTGTACAATTCCTGTTCAAAGAAATAATAACACAAAGAGGCGTAGACTCATATATAGCACGACGTTTCCATAAATAAGGTTTGCCCAAAAGAACATCTGAAACTTTGAGAGGAGCAAAATCACACAATACCTCATCCTTGAAGGGCTTGATGCCGTATGACAGTCGGCATTGTTGGCTAACGCGGAGATCGCTTCCTTTGCGGAGCCATCCAATGGTGTAGGGTTGTGGGTGTGGCGTTGTCGGTAGGGCCAGGCGCTTGACGACCTCTGCTAAGATGAGGTTCTTCTGGCTAGCGCTATCAATGATGAAGTGCAGCGGGGTGCCTTTTACCCACATCTATGAATGGAAGAGGCGTTCTCCTTCTTCTGGCTTGTCTGGTTCATCAGGCTGGAGCTTGGTGGTAGCAATGGTGGCACTGGGTTCCATGTCAATGATCTGTCTTCCCTTTTCTGGTTCGAAATCAGAGTCAGAACGTGCATCTGATTTAGATGCTTTTACTTCGGCTACCAACGACTGCTTTGAGCGGCAGTCAACAGTGTTATGCCAAGGGCTCTTATGGAAGTCATAGCACTTCCCAATATCTTTCTTCGTCTTTCTGGTGTCCTTCTTTTCTTGCAGCTTGCACTGGTTGTCCTGATACTGTCCATCTTTGCTCTGTCCTTTATTCTGTGGGTTGGGGCCGCCCTTTCCTGTCTTTTGCTGTGAGGGGTTCCCAGGCCCAAATTGTCGCGTCTTTTGTTTGAGCTTCTGCTCGATTTTGATCGCATATCGGTAGGCCATGTCCAAGGAAGAGATGTCTAGAAATTCCATTTCGGTCTGGATGTGTCTATGTATACCATCGCGATACTTGAGCACTAGATGTCGCTCTGAATCTTCAATACCCAGCTTGGTGCGTAAGGTATGGAAGATATTTGTGAACTCTAGCACTCCTTGGTCTCTTTGTTGTCGTAGTGTGGTCCATTTGGTATACAAGTCGTCATAACTTCCAACAGGGTAGTATTGTTCCCTAATAGAATCCCTAAAGGATTGCCCGGTGGCCATGACTGAAAATAATGAGGCTTCCTCCGTGTCCTTTTGTTCGCAGAAAGTTTCCCACCAATCTTTGACATGGGGAACGGCTTTGAGGAGCGCAAAAGTAATATTTTCTCTATTCGAAAAGTTATGGACATAAAAATACCCTTCTAGTAGATTCAACCAATTATCTACAACATCTGCGTCTATCTGTCCTTCAAATATAGGAATATCGAAGTTGATTTGTACCTTGAAGGGGGCGGTGCCTCCACTCGAGGAAGATGCGTCAGTTGTTGGTAGTCGCCGAAGGATTTGCGCGAAACTATCCATCATCTCGTTTCTTTCTTGCGTGAGGGCTTCCTCAAGCAACATTTTGATAGGATATCCTGTCCTGTCATCTTTCTTTTCTCCTACCATGAGAGGTCGCTTGGGCATGCGAGAGCTTTTGTCCTCAAGAGAAACAAGCTCGAGACCCAATTCTTTGTACCCTGACCTCGTTGGGGACATGCATTAAGACGAAAAGGAGCACCGCTCTGATACCACTAATCCAAATTTTATGAGCAGAACGAACTGAATACAGATTATTATCAGACACTTAACACAAAATAACAGAGATACAGTAAATCTGGTTTTCTATTCATTAAGGAAATAAGCTAAAACTGTAAAATGCAGAGGAAAACAAGCTTGCTGGAATGGTGGCGGCTTATCTTTGAGAAGAGATGTGACGAATGCACTCATTTCGCAAGAAGATGGTTACAATGAGGCTCTCAAGGCATTTTACAATAAACAGGAATGTCAAAAACCATAGAGATCCAAAAACCTAACCCTAGGAGATGAAGCGCCAAAAGTCATGTGGGCCCCGTTTGGGTAAGTTAGTACATACTTTTCTCGGGGTCATAAATTTTGCATACGATCTCCATTTGGGGTGCTCGATAGCCCGTTGGAAAGGTCTATCCAAGATTTACGGCTTTCGAATTAGACCAAATGCATGCCCGAAGCATCCATTTGGCCTCCCAAATCGTCAAAAAAGGTTGTTCAGAGCCTCAAAATGGCCCCGGAAGTTCAGGACCCAAAAAACTGCTAAAAATAGTACATTACTAAAATTGCCAGAACCAGAACCAGAACCTCTTTCAAGCTCCAGACGGAGTACCTCAACATTGTCAGGTAAAACACTCCATTGAACTTCCTGGTTCTTCTTTTCCTAACACATTTGTTTATAGAAGATCCATTCTCGAAAATGAAGAAATTCGTAGACAAATCCAAGAATTAATCGACAAAGGTCATATACAACCCATCTCCTCTCCTTGTGGAACTCCAGTCGTCATGGTTCCGAAGGAAGACGAGACTTGGTGCATGTGCATCGACTATAGAGCTCTCAACAAAATATCGGTGAAGAATCGGTACCCTTTGCCGCGGATAGACGAGCTCATCGACTGTCTGAAAGGTGCTAAATTCTTTACTAAGCTCAAACTCAAGTCGGGATACCATCAGATTCCAATCGATCCCTCAGATGTGTGTAAAACTGCTTTCAAGACCAAGGAAGGATTGTTTGAATGGCTAGTCATGCCTTTCGGCCTAACCAACGCACCTGCGACCTTCATGCGACATATGGATAATCTTCTGCAACCTTTCATCGGCAAATGGGTTATTGTCTATCTCGACGACATATTGATTTTCAGTCGGTCATGGGAAGAACATGTTGGACATCTTCGACAAGTCTGTCACGAACCCAAATTTTCATAGTTAGTAAAATTGGTGAATTTTCAATTTTTTTAATAAACCATTAAATATATTTTCATTGAAAATTAGTTGTGATAAGAATGATGACCGTTGTACTTGCATTGAGAACCAAAAGTCCACCATCCTTGCTTTGATAAAGGATGAATAGTTAAAAGTAAGTAAATCTCCATCCCCTTTTACTTTCTTTAATTCTTCATTAATAATAATATCTAAGCAAGTTCTTTTATCACACTTTAGACTATCCTAAGTAAGAGGAAACATTGCACTGCTTACTAAGTTTAATAATTTGTTTCAACCATTTCAATAGCTTATATAAGTCCAACAATTTGCACCTAAACATAATATCATACACTAGAGCATTCCATCTTACCATAAACAACATCATGAAATTATTTCGGTTTAATGTACTTTATTCCAAATAATAGATATATTTCTAACTGCCATCACTTTAGACTATCATCACTCGAACAATATGAAGCTATCATTGAGTTATATTTTATTTAAAGAACATTAATGAGGTATGCAATTATACATTGGTAAAATCACAAGGCACACATATGAAGACATGTATTAATTAAACATCCAAGCAAATCTTACTCACAATTAGGAACAAATCATAAATAGTCATAAACACTCTAAGAGAGAGTTGAGTATACACATAGGAAACACATAATAATAACACTGTTTTATCATGGTTCACACTTAACTTGGGCTACGTCCACAAAGGGGGTTATTTTATTAATATGAAAATATAGAAGAGTGTACACTTTTGCAATAGAGACATTCACTTCCATCTCTAAACAAACTTGACCCTTGTCAAGTTAAATCTCTCTCTACCACTTGTACTATACAGGTGGATATAGTATTTAAACTAAGGTAATACAAACTCTTTTAGACTATTTACATTTATGTTCTAATTATTTTACCCCCGACTCTCCACACTCAGATTTCAACGTGATTTTATTAATTAAAGAATGAGATACAAGGGTTGTTTATCTATATTCGTCTTAAAAGGTCTAGATCCTCATGAGACAAGGATCCTCCAATAAAAAAAATACTCTCTTACATTCAGAATTCCATCTTAACAATAATCGGTCATCCTACGAAAACTATATAAATACATTCCATGTATATATATATAAATGTTGGTTCATAAAAATTTAAGCGGTATGTATAATTAATAGTTCATCTCAAACTTTATGCAATATATAAATGATATATATATCGAATTGCAAACTATATATATAGTATAAAAATGCAGAGCAAGCTATTTCTCAGACTATTCTTTCTTCATTCCTAGACACAAATATACATAAACAACTGAAAGATAAACCTAGAAATAACAATGCTATCTTGTATTATCGTTGTTAAGTAGAGTATAAGACTTGGCATTTGGGTCTCGCCTAAACCTAGCAGAGTGCATAAGTATAAACTAGGAAAAGATGATGTTTCGAAGTAATTTATGCAAAGATTAATCTCCATATCAGGCTTTCAACTAAAACGTGGTGAATGCAGATATAATAAATTATATTTCATAATATTTGTGCTCTCTACTTCTATAATAGTATAAATGTATATAGGTTGGCCTTCACACAAATATGTAACATTCAACTCTTACATTTGTATGAGCATATGACAGATATAAATCAATGTGCAAACTTCAAGCAGCCCCTCCTTAAGAATTTACCCAGATAGGGCTTTCACATTCATGTAATCATAAAAGGAAGAAGTCAATACTGAGTTACCCCAGGTAGCATGCCTATATAACTAAGATGCCGATCCTCCAAGGATCGCAACAGGAAAAGTATAAAAGTATCTATCAAGAGGAATGTATCAGACGTCATGTAAATGAAAAGATGAGTTTTCCCACAGAATGATAAAAGTGAGATCTAGTAGTTTTCCCATGCATTATTAAGGAAGAAAACATATTCAATGCAGAAAAAATATCTAAACCGAAGAATCCAGATGTATATGCATTTAATGCAGAGAGAGATCTAAGCAACATGATCTAGAAGACATAGTCTGTAGCTAGGGTTTTCACCCCAGCTTGTGCAAATGAGAACCTACTAAGGAGAAGGGCCTCCTTAGTAGCAGTTCAATAAACAGTAAATTAAAGCAGTAAAATAGTATGAAATTTAACCTAGCATGAGCATTAACATAACTAGTAAAACATGAAAATATGGCAAAAGATTTCTCTTTTTGTATTAAAGATTACCTCAGGTGTAGAGGTTGGTGAAGCTCTTGCAGCAGTCCAGGAGGGTTGCTTCCAAGCTTCCAGTTTTGCTTCTTTCTCTTTCTCCAAAGGGCTAGAAATGGGTCAAAAGGGGCACTCAAATGTGAAAATAGCTCAAGGGTGAGCTAGGGTTTCAAGAGTGATTTTGGCAGAGTAAGGGTGTGTTTGACTGTGGATATGAAATGAGGGGCCTCCATCACCTATTTATAGGTTTTTAGTAGTGGAGTGCTGGCCCATAGTTTTTGGCACCATATGGTTTAGGTCAACTGTATAGGGTTTTTTCCTCCTTTTTCCCTCTTTTTCCTCTTTTTTTTTGTATTTTTATTCCATTTTTAGAGGGTTTTTGCTATTTTGGAGGAATTTTGGATTATTTTGGGGGAAAAAGGGGTTTTTTGGCCTTTTGGAGGCAAATATGGTAGGAAATATTGACAAATGAGTCATGTAATGGGGTAGATGAGGTAGTGAGCACTTTTTGGGTGTTAACATAGTCTATAAAAATAAATGACAACTAAGGTACATGGATAGTCTTTCGGCTGTCCATTATGCAACCATAAGCTCCGTGGAACTGAACAGTTGGTGTACTTCCCACGAAAGAAGGAGCCTCTCATCGAAACGACCTCTTCTTTCACAGGGCGGAAAACAAGAACAAAAGAACAGAGTACTGCTATGTGCATAGGCTAATACCAAAACAGAGGTATCTATTGGATTATCACAACAAAACAAAAAATGTAAGGATACATTTCAGGTCGCGACTCTTTTTAAGAGACTTGCGCTAACAGAAAGGAAGGTGAAGATCGCAGATCTCTTAAAGAGACTGCTATTCATCAAATTCATGCCAAAAAGGGGTCTGCAGGTCGCAGCTCTCACTAAGAGGCTGTGCTAACTTAGAAGGGGGAGATTTCATAACTCTTTAAGAGACTGCACTAAAATACACAATTCCAGGGGAGAGGTCACTCAATTACCTAACCATGAAGGTGCATTAACTGTCACCTAGATGTAACAGGGAAAAATATTACATATAAATGAATACAGGTAGACAAAAAAACTTTGTGGTCAGGCACAGAGATTTAGGATCTCTATCCTGCTGTAAACATACGCTAACCAAGCTCTAACATGGATCACAAAATGAAAAAAAAAACTCTGTCGAGTACACAAAAGTAGCAAAAGTGACTGTGAAACCAAGCTGAGCCGTCCTATTTTAGAATCGACATAATAAAATACCCAAAAATATGACCAACATATTTGGATCGAGCTCTTCGAGGGTCATCTTATCCCTTTGCATACTATAATACAACCAAACTCTTGATATATAAAGTTCCATTTAGAGCCATACTATTTCCAAAGAAATACAATGATCAATCCACAGCAAGAGCCATGCTCTTATCCTGGGCGATTTCGGTAGTAGGGTTATGGATACAATACATTATAATTCATTCAAGGCAAGGCGCCCTAACCAGGGATAATTTTAAGGACCCATACTTATTTAAAAGTGTATAAAACTTGGCGAATCTTACCAATTCTTAAAATGTCAACTATAAAATATTTGGCGATATTTTTCTAAAATTATTTCAATTTCTAAGGATTTTATATAGTTTATATAATAATTTTGCGATTTTTAGAGTGAAACAAGTTTACCCCATCAAAATTGGGCAAAATGGGACTTCAAAAAAAGCAAATTGGCGAATCTCTTTTTGGAAAAAAAATGGAAAAATAGCCCATGGGCTAAATTTCGCCCCTAAAATTATCCTTGGCCCTAACTCTCCGATCTATTCAGTTAGATATGTAATGAAATAACGAAACCCAAATTAGAGATCACTTACTTCTATGGAAGCGATCAATTTCCACCTTCTTCCAAATGCAAAGCTACTCAGATCGCATCCCAACACATGTAAACTCTATTCTTCCCCCCCTCCTTCTACGCAACATCCTACCTTAAGAAGAATAAACCCCCCACCTCTCTAAAATGACACTTGGTAACTCTTAACACCTAACACTTCAACAAAGGAACAAGTGGCACCAACTATATTTCAATAATCCACTCCGCAGACAAGCTCCCACAAAATCTCCACCTGCTTTCCCTATCGTGGAGTCGTTCCCGTCGCAGGGTATCTTATGTGACGAGGAGCACACATTCTCCACTATCATAATAATGGTGGAGTGGGCCTTATTCCATAATATATCTAAT
Organism: Larix kaempferi; assembly: GCA_027924585.1. NCBI lineage: Eukaryota > Viridiplantae > Streptophyta > Pinopsida > Pinales > Pinaceae > Larix > Larix kaempferi. Next base: position 20,318,821 of record BSBM01000458.1, on the reverse strand, counting down.
ATATTTATATATTTAGATATGGCAGATGTAATCGTTATAAAAATAAAAAAGACAAGAAGGATCAGTCACCCCTTATATGATGATCGCTCCTTCTATGATTGATTCTATCTCAAATGACTATATAAAATGTTCATTCGATATCTCATGGATAATTCTAGCAAATTTGTTCTTAATCAATCAATTGATTTTGGAAATGAGCAGTCGTTCCTTCTCCATCGACCATTAGCCTGAAAATTTGCAAGTATACATATAATATTAAAACACTAATTGATAATTATAAACATTGTATGCATTCTTATATTAAATACACAATATTTAATGTTTTGCAGATAAAACATGTTTGTGTTGTTGAGCCTTAGTCAATACCAGGAAATCTCGTTCCTTGATTTGTTAAAAGATCACAACCTTGGTTTATTCAAGCATGGATGGTATGTTGAGATGGTTGAACCAGATAATTTGTACCCGGATTTATATTTATTCTACTTGGATGAGGAAGGATCTCCAACTTGAGCTGGAATATTGACATCTGCAGATCCCATTTCTGACAATTTATTGCCTGTTCAAGTTGAAGTGGTCGAGAGAGACCGATGTTTCCTTCTACAGGATGATCTTATGGTTTGTAATTTTGACCAAATCTAATGAAAAGTGGTCCCGATTCAGATATGGTTTCCTGTGCGAAGAAAGGGTGGGTTTTCCCCTCATATGATGTTTGTAATGGGTCTGGAATTAATACCGCGTCATCTTTGAAGAAAGGAACTTTGTTGGTATGGAAGAAAAGAATCCTAGCTACGAAAACCTCGTCTGTATTGCATTACATGAATATTGAAAAGAAGTTGACAAATGTAGATCATGAAAAGATTCTTTTCTACCTTAGAAGAACATTTCTCAATCATATGGAAAAAGATGTGACCAAATCTTCCTTCAAAGCACTCAAATCAAGTCCTTCTATAGTGATGATGCAGAAAGCGACTGAGAGTTTCAAAAGTTCAACAAGAACAGATCAAATACTTTTTGTTCAATGAGAAATTTTTTCTATTCGCGTAACAAGATGTGTTGTTGCGCCTCCGCATTTGAAATATCGAAAAGTTGATAAGGAGGTCGTGGCAAAGATGGTTTTATCTCTTCTCTCAACTTTTACAACAACATTGAGAGATGTTATTCTATTGCCTTTCGATAAGGATACCACACTGGAATTTCTTCCTAGAAATGAAGACGAAATTAATTTTCCTTCAGTAATTTTTTATATATTGGATGGGAAGCATACTATTTCCGCGCAGAAAAAAATCATTGAAACTAATAAATATCAATCAGTCCATTCAAGGTATTACCATCAAACAACTCGTCTTATACATAAAGATGTTCCTCAACACATTATCAACAAATTATGCAAACAACAAAATTTATCAAACAAGGAATTTGCAGACACTCCATTCATTTCTCAAGTTGTAAAAGCAAGGGAGAAATGGATATCCTGCGGTAGGACATCCCGCCCGGGAAAGAGAAACGCTTCCAGTGATGATTGGAAGGTATATAATTTTTCTTCTTATCAATCAAAGTATTTAGATTGTTGCATGTGTTATGAAATTAGCAAATTAATATCATCTTTAATTTTATATGTTTGCAGTCTTTCCAAAGTGAATGTATGGATATATTTGTTGTTCAAAAAAAGGATATCCTTAAAGACAAGCTAACTCTTGTTTTGACATCGGATCGACTGTGGAGAAAATGGATGTTTGTATTCGAGATTTAAAAAAGTGGTTCCTTGCCATGCTCACCCAAGAGCACCACTCAGGTTGATTTTGTTCAAAATAAAATAAAGAATCATGGATCTAATTTTTTTAGACCATTGTGTGATCTAGATGAAGATTAATTGACCGTTGTGGTGGACAATATAATCAATGGATTGGTTTGGTCGAGCACATCAGTCAACAAAAATGTTTGTGTAGAGACTTTATATCAATATTGCAAGCGAATCAAGGAAAATAGGTCAACCAAGCATTCGATCTTTGAATATTTCAAAGTTCATGATGTTCAAACTTTTCGATCATAGATTATCACTGATGATAATGTCATTGAAATCTATAAAATTGCACCAAATCATCTCCAGCAACTGTGCAATATTTTATGCTCTGAAAAGCAAGCAAAATCTCTATGTAAAAAGATAAAGAAAGAATCTGAAGAGTATAATGGTACCAAATTACCAAATGATGCTGAGAAAATATTGAACATATATATCAATAAAGAGGGGATGGGTATGTCCATTGACTCCGTCAAAGATAGTTTACAATTTGCTTTTCAATGTTGTTATCCTGCATCTTTGGTCAACATAGTAAGATCCATTTCATTTTTTGGTGCAACAATCAGCTGTGAATTTGTTGTTTTTGATATGTGTAATTGTGATCGTCCCTAGACAGAAGAAGATATGCTTGCATTGTTGTACTACTTAGAATAAAATTAAGCAACATATACTTGTATTTTTTTAGCTAATATGGAAAACTCTTTTATGATTTCTAAAGCTTTCACACTTTTCAGCAAGAAATAAAAAAAAGGTAACGCAGAATCCTACCAAGGGAGTTTATAGAGATTTCTCCAATGACTTATTTATAATATTCTCTATTATACAGTGTTGGATAATTGGAAGGGATGAGGATAATTTGTCTACTTTTCAAATGGATATGTATTGGAAGGATGAGGGCCTACCAATGATTGATTTACCTTTTTGCAAGGTTAACAATGATAGTTTGAGAAGCCATGTTTTTGCAAAAGAAAGGAAACAAGAATTATGGGATCACATAGTTTCCAGATTGGTCTCTTCTCGAAATACATTTCTTTCGTTGTACGCAGGAGGTAGAGTTCTTCGTTCCTTGATCAGGTCGATATAGAATAGTTATTTCTATTGTCGAGACAGTACAACAAGAGCTGTTTATGAACAATTTCTATCATGAATTGGGTATAAACCAAGGTATTTGTATTAACATTTTCAGATGTCTTATTTCATTGTATTTTACTTTTCTCGGTCGGTTATGTTCAATAACTTCTTCAAATTCCTATTCTACTACAACTACAAATAAATAGCACACTCAGGTATCGTCCAATAAAATTATAGTATCCGATGACGACATTGAATGTGATGGAGAATCCATAAAGAACTACCAAACTCAAGAACAAGATGGACAAGAAGGTAAAAAATTATTATTCAAAGATCCCCGTTAAATTAAATAAATTATGAACGTGGATAGTGACCTTGAATATTTGCAAAAAGTTATATAAAATGTATACCTGCAAATTTCCAGGTTAAGATGATTGGATTGCTATTCAATATGTGGATCATCCACAACCAGAGATGGGATCGACGATGTCCGTGGATATTAGCCAAAAAATCACATTGGATAATAATGAACCAGGCGATAGCTTGGATAATAATGAACTAGACGAGGGCTTGGTGTCAAAACACGGTATCTCCAGCAATGTTACTCACCACTCAAATGTTGGTCTGGCATTGACAGGTAAAAGACAAATATTATTTTCTACTTAATTGATAAAACAAATTTATTCTGAAATATATAATGAAAAGAAATATTTATGTGCGGCTCCCCATACAAAAATGTTATTGATATTAGAAATGGAAGGTTTTCTATTTTGCAATAAAGTCACAGAAAATTACTCCAAAAGAGAAAAAAAGGGAAATAAAAAAATACTGTTGGAGGGAAAAAAGTAAAAAAGGGGAAAGAAAGTATTGTTGGTGAATTTGAATTTAAACACAAAGAAACTTCATATGAGTCACAGACATATTCCATAAAAAAATTGGGATTATGTATTTCCAAATTCAATGTTTGGATTTGGTCATCTAAATGTGGGGTCAATGAGGGGAAGTCATTGTTTACAAAAATTTTGAGGGCATGTAGTGCAGAAAAATCAAATGGGGAACAAATTTTATTTTTATGGTTTCAAGAGAGATGTACCAACGATAAAGAAGGAAATACACAAAAAATATGGAGAGTGCGTGGGAGGAGTTCCCAATGAAATATTAGCAAATTAATACATCAATGATTGTTTTGGAGGGTGATGATGTGAAAACACATCCATGTGAAAACTGTATTTTGAGTAATCCCTTTATTGCATCATACGCTAGGACAGATAGTGAATTGGTACATCGAATCTAGCAGGGTTTTAGTAAAATGCATGAAGCAACTGATATCAGAACCTTCAATTCCTTCTTCTAGTTGAGTGACATCCATCAAATGTAACCTGTCATTGCCTCTTTCAAGAGCGGGAAACACTAGATGTAACCTATGGAGATTTTAAATCATTCAATGTGTTTTCTGTTTTTTTGGTTACATTGCTATTTTCGTCTGAATCTAACATATTATTAGTTCAGTGTGATGCTTTTATTAAATCATTTGAATCTGTGAAGTTTTGAGTGATTTTTGTCTTAATATTTGGAAATCAAAATCTTCATTTACAGTTTCATGTTTGTGATCATTAACTTCATGAACGAAGTGTTGTTGGTGCGGTTATATATATAGTCACGGTTTTTGTATGCAGTCCGGATATCACTGCAAAATAAAATATTGGTCCGAGGAGTAGATGGATTTCTCTTTGGAGTTCAGATGTTATCCAACATTGAATATTTTTACAAACAACCTCATTTTGTCCATAATTTCTATCGTTATTATGCACGGATGTTCAGCCCCTATATTATCAATGTTGCCAAAGAACTTTTTGACATTGCTCTCTGGTTTTCCTCGCTCAACAACATGGAAATTAAAAAATTCCTTGGTATATTTGAATGGTTGAAGAATGAAGAATTTGTATTTATTTTTGGTCAAGAGCAATGTAAACATAGTACTATTTATAATTACTCAATGTCTACATATTATAATGTTGATGAAGCACTGCACATACACAAAAGGTCGTTCAAGGATGTACTTATCCAATATGGAGATATATAATAAACAAATAGACATGTTGTTTATAGATGAAGGGAAATATCAATAAGCAGATAATAGCAAGGAAAACTGCTTGAAAATGCCAACTAGTTGGACATTTGACGGTTCACAAGAGAGAGAAATAACTATAAAAACAATGTTGTGTTCTCTGTTGAATTATCTTGGGCCTCGTTAAAAAATGAGGCATTGGTTAAATACATTCAACTTCAAATGATCATCATATTATACAAACAACAATTCATTTAGTGATTTGTGTATTTTTGACAACTTCTATATTTAATTGAAGTAAATTTTAATGGATAATTCTCATATTATTTATGGACAACATATCATGGATCTGGTGATGTCTTTCAAAAATTGCAGAACATGGAAGCAATATACTTAGAAACATTGAAACGTAATATTTTATTGATTGGGTTGTGTGTCTGTTTATTTTGTTTGCAGATACTAGAAGATTTTTTACTAGTAAACCATTGATTATTTTTGATTTCAATGGAGTTTTGTTACACGCGGTTCATAAAATAAAGAAATTCGGATTGGCACGAACACCATATATCGAATCAACCAAAAAGTATTATTTTATATGTCCAGGATTTAGGGAATTTTTTGAAAAATGCTTTAGTATATTTGAAGTTGGGGTATGGACATCTGCACAACAAAAAAACGTTGACGAGTTTTTTCCAACATTATTACAAAGAACAAGATTGCAAAGGGAACAATTTAGATTAATTTTAACACAAGAATATTGTTCTTGCATAGCCACAGAGGGTTATCAGGGTGATGGAAATCCTTATGTATTTATCAAGCCTTTAAACAAATTTTGGGACATTTTGATCCATGGTTGGGATGCTATAAATACAATGATTTTAGATGACTCAAAAGAAAAACATGTTTGTAATGAAGAAGGGAACTGTACTATAACAAAAATGTATACTTGCCAAGATGTCAATGACACATTCTTATTAGATCAATTATGTCCTTGATTCCTTCACTTGAATGGCGTGAATAATGTGAGGCCAATTGTGAATAAAATTAAATTATTTTGTTAAATAATACACTTGAATGTTTGTTTGTACTAGTATGTTCAATTTCACTGTGATTATAATACTTATAAAGTGTCGAGTTTGGTTTTCGAAAGTGCAAAATCAGAGCTTGAAAGTGCCAAAATCGGTTTTCACAATTGCAAATTTAAGTATTGGAAGTGTCAAAAGTATCCTTCCAATGTGATGTATTTGTAACTTCAAAAGATATTCACTTGTATATTATATGTATTACATTTGTACTTTATTGTATCCCCGACAGAGATGTCTTATTCCTCTGATCGGAAGTGTCGTCATTTGTATTCTATTGTTGTACCTCCAACGGAGATGTTTGTTCCTCTAGGCCGGAGATTTCATTATTGTACTTGAGTCATGTAAAGTCATTGAGGTCCATCCTCCCATGTATGACAAGGCATTAGACCCCGGAGTAGCATTGCACGTTATATTGTAAGTGTTGTAACTTATATTTGATGGGTTATTAGACCACCTTAGAGGGGTCGGCCCAATGTGGTTTAAAAGGTTATTAGAGAACCCTAGTGGGGTCGTCCGAGTAACATGGATGGGTTATTAGGATTCCTTAGGAATTCGGCCTAGTTAGGATTAAAGGCAAGTCAAGTCATTGTATAAATAGAGAGTGTGTGTCTCTCGTTCTATTCATTCATTCACTCACTCACTTCGCATTAGTGAGAGAGAGAGGAGGAGTAGCTGCTGCAGACATCCATCTTTTGGGTTTGATCCTTGTGATCCTTTTATTGGTGCTCATTCTATCTCTAAGGAATTTGCGGGGTTTTTCACCTTATTGTTTTTCCCCGGTGAAATGCTTTGTATCTCTTGTCTCTTGTGTTTGATATGCTCTACATGTTGTTCTCTCAGTTAAGATCCTAGATCATATTGATTTAAATGATGAAAAAATAACATCGTATCAGAGATAGCCTGAAGGAAGGCATTTTATGGCATTTACGACACTTGTTGCACTTGTGACAAATTGGAAGCTAGGGATTGGTGTAATAAAAACCTATCATCGTGGAACTTTCACTATAATTCAGTTTTGGAGAAGTTTCAGGATATTAAACTTTTACAAGACGAAGATGAAATGTTCATGTACCTGGTGTCCAAAGCTTAGCCTTAGATTTGTTTTACTTTGTGAGATATGATTCGTACAAGTTAGGGTTTATGCCTCTTCCAGAATGCACTCCTAAACAGGTGGCCTAGGAACATAGGTAATATATCGAGCTAGGAAGAGAGACTTGTTTCGAAGAACAAGCGACGAAGACTCAACAAATCTAGAAAACTACCCACTGAAGAGATTGAAGAATCTAAAGTTCCCAAGATCCGGGATGCAGTAATGGAAGGATGCCATGATCGAGGAGTACCAATCGATCATGAATAATGATGTTTGGGATGTGGTCCCAAGACTAGAACGAAAGTCTATTGTGACTTCCAAGTGGATCTACAAGATCAAGCATGCTGCAGATGGTAGCATAGAGAAATACAAGGAAAGGTTTGTGGCTCGAAGGGATAGATTATGAAGAGACTTTTGCTCCTGTAGCCAGATACACTTCCATTAGAACAATACTTTCTATGGCTGCAGTAATGAAGTGGAAAATACACCAGATGGATGTCAAGACAACTTTCTTGAATGGTGTAGTTGAAGAGGAAGTGTATGTGGAGCAACCACTCGGTTTTGAGAAACATAACAGGGAGTCACATGTGTGCAAGTTAAAGAAATACTTGTATGGCTTGAAGCTAGAACCCAGGACATGGTACAACGCGATATAAAACTTCCTCCAGTTTGGCCTTTACCAAGAGTAAAGCAGATTCCAACCTTTACTACAAGGTTGACGAAGGAAATCCAATGATACTCCTACTATATGTGGATGACCTATTTGTGACAGGTGAGGATAGGTTGATTTTCGGCATGAAGAGGAAGCTTTCTACCGAGTTCAAGATGAAGGACTTGGGTATGATGCATTACTTTCTAGGTATGGAGGTGTAGTAAAATGCAGATGGAATCTTCCTTGGACAATGGAAGTATGCAGTAGAGATCTTGAAGCGGTTCGGGATGATGGAATACAAGGACATGGCCACACCTATGGCATCGAACCTGAAGCTATTGAGTGGTGCTTCATTAGAGTCGGTTGATGCCATGATGTATCGTCAAATGATTGGGTCCTTGATGTACCTGACGAACACGAGACCAGATATTTGCGTTGCGGTGAACACATTGATCCAGTTTCTGATGGATCCTAGACATGTTCAACTGATAGTTGTAAAGCATATTCTGAGGTACCTGAAGGGTACAGTTGATTATGGGCTCAAGTATGATGCAAATCAAAAGTTTAACTTGGAGGGTTATGTTGATTCAGATTGGGTAGGAAATGTTACAGATAGGAAGAGCACTTCGGGGTGCTGCTTCAGTATGGGATTAGGTGTGATCTCTTGGTTTAGCAGAAAGCAATCCTGCATAGTACTGAGTACAGCCGAAGCAGAGTATGTTACAGCTTGTTCGGCTAGTTGTGAGGAAGTATGGATAAGGAAGCTACTATCTGATTTATTTGATCTCCAATTGGCTGCTACTTGTATCTATTGTGACAACCAGAGTTGTGTGAAGTTGTCAGAGAACCCGATGTTCCTTGACAAGTCAAAGCATATCGAGATCAAATATCACTCTATCAGGGATATGGTGCAGAGAGGAGTAGTGAAGCTCCTGTATGTTGCAACAGATGAGCAAATTGCAGATATGTTGACCAAACCACTAGCCAGAGTGAAGTTCGAGTACTTCAAAGAGAGGCTTGGTGTTCTTCAGATAGAAGATACTTCAAGGAGGAAGTGATGGGACACATTTGCAGGAGCCATTCCAATCATGGTGGTAGGAGGATCCTTCCCATGATTGTGGATGTAAGCGATGTGTGATGAGCATCAGGACAATGCTCTAGATGATGCTATGTATGATGATGATCAGGATGATCATGTGTGATGAGCATCAGGACGATGATCCAGATGATACGCATCAGGACGATTCTATGACAATGATCAGGATGATCATGTGATGATGATGTGCATCAGGATTATGTATTGTATGTTGATGATCAGTATGATCATGAGTATCAAGATGATACTCCGTGGCCGTGGACAGGTTGTGCAGGTGCATGTAATCAGTCCTGGAGATCCATACAGATTGTGTTAGGCACGTAAAAGATCCTGGGATGCTCTTTAGAGATCTTGCAGGTTGCAAGACACTCTTTTAAGGTTTTGCGAGTTCACCTGTAATCAGTCCTAGACAGGTTGTGCTAGGGACGTAAAAGATCTTGGGATGCTCTTTAGAGATCTTGCAGGTCACAAGACACTCTTTTAAGGTTTTGTAAAGGTCACATGTAAAAGATCCTGGGAGATCTGATAGGTTGAGCAGTAAGCTCGTAAAAGTCCTGGGATGCTCTTTCGAGGTTTTGTTGACGCACGTAATCATCGCTGAGAATTCCATAGGATGGCATGCTCGCAGAGATGATGAAGACCTACATGAGGCTAGGCCTACATCCAGCATGAAAAAGGGTGGGCTCTGTAGAACTTCCTATGACAAGAAGGATTGAGAGATAGCACCAGTGATTGAGATGACGAGTACAGCAGCAGTGATGATGATGCTCCGTGATCCAGTGACACTGATCCAACTCTAGAATTGAAGACTTGTGACTATATGTATTGATGACCTGTGTCAAGAGAATACCTTCCTAGTTAAGAGGGAGTGTTGATGTATTTGAAACATCGGAAGATATTCACTTGTATATTGTATGTATTACATTTGTACTTTATTGTATCCCCAACGAAGATGTCTTATTCCTCCGATCGGAAGTGTCGTCATTTGTATTTTATTGTTGTACCTCCGATGGAGATGTTTGTTCCTCCAGGTCGGAGAATTCGTTATTGTACTTGAGTCATGTAAATCCATTGAGTTCCATCCTCCCATGTATGACAGGGCATTAGACCCTGGAGTAGTGTCGCAAGTTATATTGTAAGTGTTGTAACTTATATTTGTTGGGTTATTAGACCACCTTAGAGGGGTCGGCCCAGTGTGGGTTAAAGGGTTATTAGACCACCCTAGTGGGGTCGGCCCAATGACATGTGGATGGGTTATTAGGATTCTTTAGGAAGTCAACCTAGTTAGGATTAAAGGAAAGTCAAGTCATTGTATAAATAGAGAGTGTGTGTCTCTCATTCTATTCATTCATTCACTCACTCACTTCGCATGAGTGAGAGAGAGGAGGAGTGCACACAAGTGGAGGAGGAGTAGTTGCCACAGACATCTATCTTTTGGGTTTGATCCTTGTGATCCTTTTATTGGTGCTCATTCTATCTTTGAGGAAGTTGTGGGATTCTTCACCTTCTTGGTTTTCCCCAGTGAAATGCTTTGTGTCTCTTCTCTCTTGTGTTTGGTATGTTGTACATGTTGTTCTCTCAGTTAAGATCCTAGATCATATTGATTTAAATGATGAAAAACTAACATCCAAAAGGGAAGAATTAGGTTCTAAAAGTGCCATTATCATATTTATAATATAGGAAAAGTGCAAAAACCAATTTCAAAAGTGGCGATATCAAAAGCAAAAGTATGCTTTTGGAACCTGGACTTGGCACTTTTGGAACCGAATTTGGTACTTTTGGAACCATATTTTGCACTTTAGAAACCTTGATTTTGGGGTTTAGAAAGCCTATTTTTGACGCGTCTTCAAAGTGAATTAGACTATAATTTGTCCAAGTTTAATGAAATAGGCGTTAAGGTCACTTTCTGAGAGAATGCGCAGGTTCATACCTCTCATCTTACCACTCATTTTTCCCTGCATCCAAGACACTCTAACTATGATTCTAAATGCAAAATCCCACTAGTATGGGATGTCCTGAAGGATTCAGTTTGACAATTACTTCTAATAAACCCCAATACTATGTTCCAAAAAAGAAACCAACGCTAAATGTACTATTGTTCCCTGAATAACTTCCCTGGAAATGACACCAAAATGTTGGGTAAATTAATTGTTCTTTTGAAGCATCTAATATACCAATCATTAAATGTTAAACTAGAGAAATATTTCTTATATCAAAGTCATCGCACAAAATATACTCAAGCTACACAACGTTGTCTTTCACTGGTTCCTCTTATGCCATGTAATAAAAATGCTAAAAGAAAATCAATCATTCTAATTAGTCGATTCTAGCTAAGAAACATTCTATAACTTTTCCGCAACATGTATAATGGAGGTTTGTTCCTTAGTCAGTTTCTAAATTTGTACTAAATGAAATGCAATCCAAACTACAGTGGCAACCTTAAAACATGAATTAAATCATTCCAATTATAACTTGAGAAATGCATAAAAAAAAGTAAATATTTCTACCACTAATTACCAATAATGACTTACTGGTTGTGCAATAAAATATAGATTAATTAACTTTCAATAGATATATACAAGGAATAGAAATAAAAATAAAACGTAAACTGGCACCCAACTAATCCACAAAATTACTAATATGCATGTAGTACCTACCCTCAGAAGGGGCCCTTCCTTCTTTGAACATACATTGCAGAATATCACAAAGACTACATGGCACTCACATAAACATAATGATTGAATAATGAAACTATCTTACATTAACATTGTAGCAAGATACAACCCACTCTATTCCTTTCCTAACAACTTGAAAACATTTTTACAAAGAAAAATGTTCTTATTTATACTTGAAATTATGTTACAAAACATTCTAAAGATAAATAGTTTGGTGACAATTCAAAAACGTCCCAATCTTCAAGGAAACTATATGATAAATATAGGGATTCCTAGATTGATTGTTGAAAGGATTCCATGAGATTATATTTCAAACCAATTGTTCCAATCTGGGTCAGACCATCACTTGTTTATCTCCTTATGAGTAGATTTGTAACACAAGAGTTGTTACAAATCTCTTAATCATATATTTGCAGCCGCTAGATTCTAGGATTAAGCAATGGTCATCCACTTTGGAGCTTCCACAACGTTTTTTGCAGCTATTGTGGAACACCACAACTTTTGTGACTTGTTTCACAACTTATTTCACAATTTCCATAACTTTTTCAACTCTGCAACTCCTACATCATTTCGCGACTCACTCCATAGCTTCCACAACTTGTCTCCTGCAATCATACTCAAAAGGTAATCATTGGGTATATAATATTCTCATTATTAATTTAAAATGTAGGAAACACAATGACGAATGCCTATTCAAAATTGTTCTTATTAAGTGCATAAGGTCTCCTCATGGTAAAAAAAAGTAGGACAGAGGATTGATAAAAAGGTATCAAAATAATGACATTTCTGACTCCCAACAACTTCAAATGCTAGGAATTTTAATACTACTAAAGAATCCAAGCATCTGATATATATCATTCACCCATGATGACCCTCGACCATTGCCATCAAGAACAACGTTATGCCATGATAATGCAATCCAACCACAATACAAGATTCCAATAACTATGATTCATATAGATGAGTACATAGATGTTGTCTCATACCATGATTCCTCCCTCAAAGACATAAATCAATTTTTCAAATCGGTTGCAAGCATAGGTTAAAGGTCATTTTTGGTTTGCAAAGAGGAAAGGGTATATAAAATGATAGGTTTGTGGGATTTGTCCCTAAACTCACAAGGGTCCACCAGGTTGGGGATTGACCCAAATCAAGCGTTCAACAAGTATATGCTAACAAATATGTGGTTCAAGCCTCAAGGCTTACCCATATTCAACAAAATATACACATGAATGAGAGTGCTAGAAAAATGAATAAATCACTAGAGAAAACAACCAAGAACCTGGAAAAGATGCATGGTATCACAGTGGTGAGAATGGCTCATACCCAGGCTGAAAATATAAGGGTTGGAATTATAAACAATAGGTTGGTTTGGATTATGTTAACCTTAACTACACCTAGACACATTACCATGCAACAAAAACAATGGCAATTACATGTTGATTAATCTATAAGTAGAGGACCTACCTCCTAGGAAATTTTTAAGGATCCATATCTTCCTGAAAGTGTAGAAACCTTGGCTTATCTTACTTATTCTTAAATTTGTAACCATAAAATGTTTGGCAATTTTTTTAAAAAAATTGCCAAATTTCTTAGGACTTTATATAGTTTTTGGATAATTTTAGCAATTTTTAGAGTAAAAAAAATTATCCCATGGAATTTGGGCAAATCATCTTTGAAAAAAAGGAAAATTGGTGAATCTTTTTTTGGAAAAAAAGGTCGAAAAATAGCCCATTGACTAAATTTTGCCCCTAAATTTTTCCTTGCCTACCTCTCGTACAACGCTAGATCCTGAAGAAGAAACTTAGTGATGGGCGGGCCTTCCATTTCTTGATTGGGAAAAACAATGAATACCTAGTTCCAAAACTTATTAAGCAAGTAAATCATTGATTCATATAGGCTATGAGTATATTTTGTAGTTTGGCCTTCACTCACCACTTTGTAATTTGAAAGTGGATGACCAAACTCGGACCATTAAGTTGAACCTTCAAATAAGAGCTATGTGAATAGGAGAACACCCATATTCAGGGTTTATACCATACACAAATGCCAATAGAAAGGGATTTATATCATTCTTAGGAGAGATAGAGAAAAGGATTTACTAGAGAGAAAAATGAGTCAAAAACTAGGGATATTGTTATTTTGCAGCATTGTTGAATATGACCGGTGATTTTTGAAGCTCACATATATAAACCACATCGTCATGTGAGAGATATTTGATCTTTTTTTATTCCTTTTTGGATCATTTGCGTGTCATTTTTCTGGTCTATGGGGGTTTTCAAATTGGAAATTTGCAGAGAATTTGGTGCCTAGAGTGATTTGAAGGGGATAAATCCATGGAGTCGAAGAAAATCCCCAAGAAAATAAGTCACCCACAAGAGATTTTGTTGATAAACACTCAACTATGTTCCTTATGTTTGATATTTTTCAAGTCGTACCAAGTCTAAGTGGGATTTAAAATTTCCATGCAAACCAATATTTTTGTTTGAAAACATTCCATCTTAACGTCGATTAAGATACAATAAGATGGAAATGTCCCTGTTAACACACAAGTTAACATCCTCAATAGTGTAGGCCAAAAGCATGATTTGATTTTCACTTGCAACATTAATACATAACTAAAAGCACTAAAAGAGACATAATCTCTTATTCCAACTGCTACTTTCTAAAAGGGAGTTGTGAATGAAGAACCATGTACCCTGCAAGGGGTAAATTCAATAAATGAATTTCCTACCAAAAGGTAAAGACAACCTCCACAAACTGAAAGTGGAAGGACAATACATGGCATGTGTGTTTTGTGAATTAAATGCTCCATTATTCATGATAAATGCCCAAAAATATGGAAATGAAGGTAAATGGAGGAAATTAAGTTGGGATTCTCATTCTATATTGAAAAGTTATCTCTCATCACTCAAATCCTAAAACTATATAAGATGAATTTGAGATGAGGATTAAGGAGGAATGATTGAAGAACAAAGTTACTATAGTGATATTGTGAGAGACTCTTTTGCTTCACAATTTTGGTGATCAAAGGCTTGAAGGGAAAGGGAGGGAACCTAGAGCAAAGGAGGAGGAAGTATCTCATGATGAGGTTGTGATCTTCCACTTTTATTTGAATGAATATGAAAGAATTCAATTGTCCCCCAAATGATTTTTTTTTATCTATTTGTACGATGTTAGATCTACTTTTGGTTTGAGTATCATATAGAATGTTGTTTTTAGAATAGAGAAGACATATTGTGCTTTAGTTTTGTAGGTACTAAGAAGAGAATTGAAGAGAAGAAAACAAGCAATGAAGAGCAAACAAACATTGAAGAGCAACCAACATTGAAGAGCAGCAAACAAGCAAAGGTCTTTCCAAAAATATTCTCCAAACGATGCGCTACAAGAGGTATTCTCCTTTCTTCTCATCCCTAACTCAAACGCTTTGAATAAATTGTAGATTTAGCTATGGATAGTTGTTATTAATTCTTTTGTATTGCTGGAAATGGGATTCACCAACCCATTGGTAAAGGAAAAGGATCTCAACCTAGCTATCTAGCTATGTTGTTGATTCTCCGTCTATTAGAATGGCGACTCCGCTGGGGAAGGGATTTTCTTTCTATCTCTTCCTCTCTCAAAGTTTGGTGTTATTAATTATAATTGGTATCTAATTTTTCTTTAAATCAGGTTAGAATTCTTCTAGGAATGATTAGGAAAACTTTGGTTTTATTTGGAGTCGTTATACCTTGTTTCTAGCTCATTTTTTTTGTATTTTTTCACTCTTAGATGTGCTTTTTCCTCATGTTATAGGGTCATCAACCCCCCTAGTTGGATACAGAGTGTTGAACCCTATTTCATCACTCCCTAATATTTTTTTAGGGAGCGTTGACCCCTGTTTCATCAGTCCTTGCTAAGTGTCAAAGGAGTGATGAACCCCATAGGTGTCCATTTGACTTGAAAAGTGATTTTTCCACTTCTATTTTGGCATGATGTCTTAATTATGAGAGCGTTTTGGTTTGTAATCATTGTTTTGATTCCATTAAAGTGTTTTTATTTGGTTTATAAGATATCTAATCCCTACTTCATTTTGATGTTATTTGATTTTGCATGCTTGATTTGTGCAATATCATCCTCAGAACAGATAAACATGGCAGGAAACCACTGCCTCTCAATATCCCTTTTGGCATGTATGTAAGTATGATGCATTCCAATTTTGAAACGCACAATCCATTTGTATGCTTCGACTATGTGAGGTTGTATGCGTGGAGTCTCCTGTAAGATGAATCTAATCTCCTCATTGTATAGGAAAAAGTTGATGTTGATTTCTTCCTATCTACACGCAATATTAGAAAACCACATGTTTGTATATCTTGCTGCTAAGAAGGGTTTTCTATTCCTGTCAAAGAATTGACTCCCTTTGGGTTCCTTCCATCCTGTGAGTGAAACACATATCAATAACCAAGTATAATGAAAGTGTTACCTTTTTCTTATGCTTCCAAGAAGTCTTCAAGGAATTCATTCAACAAGAAAGTTGACCAATTCATCTGTACTCCCTACACAAACTTTGCTGTGGCTGCAATGATTGCACATAAGACTTGGTCCCGAAGAATCTTCCGGAATAGATTACATGCCAATAACTAGACAATAAATATAACAACATCATCCTTTATATGTGTGAGTGAGAATCCTCTGTTGGCCCGTTCAGTTCCATATTTTTCATCCATCTTCTTTCCAAGGGCCTTTTCTTGTCTCCTATCCATAATAAGACTTACATATTCCCCTACGATAGGCATCCCTATGAGTGTTTCGATCATCTTGGCATCAATTGTGATAAGACTATTTAACCACAAGTATCCACCATGCACTTGCAATAACAAAAAATTTGCACACTTTTTCAACTATGCGGACCTTCCAAAGTGAGTGATTTCCAACAGGTTCAGTATTCCTGATTTTGACAGCCCATTTTCCCATGTCTTGAGCTCCATTACAGTTGGTACCTTAGGGTTTGGACTTACCTTCCTGTCCATGTAGTTGTCCATAACTAGTTTAGGGAATTTCTCAGGGTTAATGACATCATGATATGCAAACGAGAACTTGTGTAGTTGTTCGAGTAGGTTTTCTTCAACAATTACGCCTTCAGAAGCCTTTCGTGCTTGTATGTCCATGTTCTCTACATTGGGAAAATTAACGTGTGGTGAATCAATTTTTCTAGATCGAATGTAGTCACGAGGAATTCTTACAAGCTTTGATGAAGACATACTTGGAGTTCGTACGAATTCTCCCTGCACATTTACTGATGGGTTCTTTGACCTGCATTGTTTCTTGGGTTCCATGGATTCCGAGCTTCAACCTTTCACTCAAAACTGTTCAATTTGTAGCTAAAGTTCTCAATATACTTGGGGGTTCATACTGGAGATATTCATGGCTTATAAGGATTTGGTTTCCTTCCTCTATCATTAATGATTTCCATTCCTTGCGAATTTACCTAGATTTGGTATGTTTTCCAGAACTGGAATGTTTTTATTTTCTCAATATTTTTATTGATCTTGTCCAAATTAAACTAACAATTTTCTATCATTAAATGTTGATTCCACCCATTAATTAATCACCACTACGGTCACTACCCCATTAGTCGTTAATGTTCACCTTTTGTCATAGTCTGTTTTGCACATAATTTTCTTTCTGCGATAGGTCCATCTGTCTATGGACTAATCTGGGGTTGGAGTGGAGACAAATTGGTCTCCCAAGCTCTTCACTTTTTCATTTAGTACAAAGGACTTATTCATATTTTCACTAACTTCACATAGGGTCAGGACATTATCTTCATTCACAGACTTCCTTTCCCAAATCATTCTACATTGTTCTTTTCCTTGATTTGCGGGAATACAACTTATTTTGTAAAGAACATACTGAGATTCCTCATTTGTTTTCTTCTTCCAATATTTGATGGATTTATTTGAATTTCCAAAGTTATGAGCTTTGTGACCAATTTTATTGCACTTGTAATAGACTATATTGTTGCAAAATTTTCCAGTATGTCTAGTGTGTTGCACTTCCAACATTTAATAGTTATGCACAATTGTAGTTCCTCTAGTTGCGCATTATTCTTGTTATTTGTCCTTTGATTTTTATTCTGATTGGTTTCTTCATTTTCTTCCTTGTAGCTAATGCCAACCTTGTATCCTACACCATATTTGTTAAACGAAAATCTCTATTTGCTTATGTTACACCTAAAATCTACCCATAATGAGATTCAGTGTATACACCCCTGAAGATATCTTGACTAAGTGATTAACCTGGGAGGATTTGTACCCAATTGTACCAGGTTTTGAGAGGTCATCGCAGGTTGCACTCATGCAACATGAGACGTCGCATCTTGTTGCATTGCAGGGTGCAACAAAGTCAGTTAATAGGAAAAAATAGCTTCTTCGAGGTTCTTCTCGAAACTTGCTGACTTGGGGACCTATCCCTGACCTCTAGGGGAGTTGGTACTCGATTCCTAACACCTTGGGAAGATCCCCTATCTCTCTCCTACCATATCTCAACCTATCCTATCCATACCCTATTCACTTATTCCTATATAAGAGAAGCCTACCGCTCTCCAAAGGGAGGAAGTCTATGGTGTCTACATGCTGGTGAAATCACTCTTGAGAGATCTCTACTCATCCTTTAGAGACTCAAACTTCCTTAGGAGGAATGGAAAATGGCTTTGTTGGAGAAGGGCTGCAGTGTTAAGCCTTGGTTGTAGTTTTATATCTCTACCATGTATTTCCCTATTTTTACAGTAATACAAATGCTTTCCACCAATATTGTTCATGTGTGTAATGATATTGAGTAGTTTACCTGCTTAACTGTTCACTTAGATCTCTTATTGTATAGATGCCCTTTACTTGTTTCCCTTGTTTCTTATCTTGACAGGTCTTGTAGCTTGGATCTGACGACCGTGAGATGTGGAGCATCGTTCAGGAGAAAGGATAGCGAAGTGAAAGGTAAGACATCTAGTACTTGATCCTTAAGTATATCTAGGAAATGCATTCGTAGCCTGTCTCATTTGTTCTAGACTCACATTGAGCTAGGTGGATCTAGATCGCATCCGCTTGAGTGGATTGTCTGATAAAAAAATCTGGCGACCATACTGGGGGATACATTGTGTCTAATTCTGTAATCACCTGAGAGTCATTTTCAGTTGATTGCTTGATACAACCTTCCATTTGTCATTTGCTTCGTGAGTTGATCTCACTATCAGATCTTCGTCTTGAAGACTCTGATCTACTTCCTTTGATTTTATATTACTCGTCCCCAAACCATTCCATGGTTCATTGCTTAGAGATCTGATTCATTTTTGGACTTAGATCTCACCCATCGCACCTGGTTAGTGGAAATAGAGTGACACTGTGTCACTTTATGGCCTCTATTCTTTACCTGTTAGTCACTCGTTGCAGCCTTTTCATTGGTATACTACGACGTCGTCGCACTTCCCGCATTAGTGAACTGCGACGTCGCACTGTGTACAAGCACAGAGTGCGCTGATTTGTCAAAATTTGGCATGCAGGCATCCCCTCTCCATTGGTCATTTTGAACATTGGTTTGTTGCATGAACTCCCTCTGTGCTGCAAGATCCATCCAGAGACCCCATTCTTGATTCGTGTATTGAGTGTTTGGTTTTGTTTGGATTGACTTTGGGTTATGCTTTGGATAAATTTGAGGACCAGTAGTGGTGGGCACTCTTGTCTCCTCCACCTTCATCCGCTCACCCTTGCATTCCCTTCCTTCCATCCCTGATCTGATCATTACATTAGATCAGTTTCCAGACCTCGTTTACATTTATTTTTGAGCTTGGCTTGCTTGGTTTGCTTGCTACTATTGATTTTGAGTTAAGTGTGTCTTTTAGCTTGATTAGGTGCTTGTCTTTTCTTGAGTTTTCTGAGTGTACCAGTGTTGCAAGTAGTGTTTTCTTTTCATTCATTTAGAACTGAAATCTCAATTGTTATCAAGTTTATTCTTTGATGCATCCATTGAAAAGTTAAAAAGTGTTTCTTTCCCATCATTTCTTGAGTGTTTTTTAAGAAAAACGTCCTTTCGTTAGAATTTTTCGTTTATCAATCTTTTGGAAAATTGAATGAATGTATGATCATTTGTGTTTTTCTTGAAATATGAATCGCACATCTTCTTGAAAGACTCAAGTTACACTTCCAATTTTGAAAAAGTATTTCCATGCTAGGGAAAGATAGGTGCAATTTTATTTTGCATTGCTTTTAGGCCATTGAAAGTGAAATTGAAAAGCTTGCATACCCTATCTTAGAATTCTCTCTTTTCATTACCTAGCATCATTTTCGTTTTGAAAAGAAAAAGAAAAAGAAATGTTGTGATTTGGATTAGTAATGTTGTGATTTTATGTTTCGGAAAAATGAAAAGAATACTTTCATAGTCTAACTTGTTTGAAATGGGAATTGTTGCATTGTATTGTTTTGGTAATCTCATCGAAAAGAAAAAGATTTCTCCTTCCCATAGCTAGAATTCATTGAAAGAAAAGAATATTTCATGCATGTAGCTAGAACTTGCATTATGCTTCCGATTATGTACTCACCTCATGCATTCACCTAACTGTCCAAGATAAAATTAACGGTAGAACTAGGTAAAAATTTTTGCAACTTGTGTGTAAGTCAGAGACGTGTTCCGGCGTTGTTAAGTGTGGTAGTTGTTGTTATTTTCCATCACTGTATCCCGGGGGTATTGTAGTCTTCCACGTATTAATCGGTATATCAAGCTCCTTCACGTACCCACCAAGTACCATAATCCATACTTGGCGTATATCGAAGGGTGTGTCATGTACTCGGTAGTATATCAGAATATCTCTCGCCGAATGGTTGTGCATTAGACAGCACCACTACGGATTTGAGCTCCCACGTAACTTGTGTATATCGGGAGACACCACTAGGATTCCTGAAACCAACTAAGTTAACCATTTGGCCGTTTTGGCAAAGCAATACACCGAGAACAACACTCGAGGAGATTAACACGCACGTACTGTCTAGGTAATCGGGTATGCAGGAAAGGGTATGGTCCCAATCCTCCTTGTCGCGTCATATTGTTGGACCCTGCAGTATATCGCAGTTTGCGATGCCTTGATAATCTCGTGAGGTTCCAAACTTTTGAATCCAATCTGTCACATAAGTCTACTTGTTACCTTAGTTTGAGTAGGTTTTTCTGTACTCCTTTTCTTTTTAGCATACCCTTAGGAGAAACATTGTTTCAGCCATCCTAGCTGACTTTTCCGACACTCTAGTGGATTTTCCCTGGAGAAGATCCCATAGGATCTTAAACTTATCACCCGAATATCCCCTTAATCCGGATGTTATTTCGAGGGTAAGAATGGATCAACGTAACTCGATCTTAGTTACTGAAGTGAAAAACCCCACTTTGAACGTTGGAGGACTTTTGTTTCCACAAAATCCTCTGGATTCACCTGCCTCTCATCCCCCATAGGATGAAGGAGCACAAATACCCACTTCACAAGATATTGCTCCCGTCATGTCGGGAGAACCTGGATCGTTGGAATGGATAAACCGACCCCAAGACGACCCTACAGCAGTTGTTGGACCTTCAGCAGCTTACTGGAAATCTTCTATTGGTCATCCAGTAGCTCATTTTTCCATCGCATCACCACCCAACTAGACTACTCCAGAGCTCTTTAGACCCTTCTACATGCCCTACCCCGCCGAAATATTTGCTCCTATTCATGAACGCTTAGATCGGTTACGCATTAAGGGTAATGAACTTCGAAGACAAAGTCTCGAACAAATATCTGGGTATAGAGATACCTCAATTCATTCGATATCTTTTGCTTCACCAGAACCATCCTCCCACAACGCGACCATTAATGAGATTGATCATCCCTCACAAGAGTCCAGTCCTGCACTTCAAGTGAACCAACCGGTGGAAGGACAACAGTCCAACACACCTGCTACTACCACAGTTACTTTACCAGTTCCTCCCCCACCTTAAAATTCAAGGGGAGGATATTCCATTCCCACGGATTATCTCATTGGTAACGTTATTACTACGGTATCTAATCAACAACCTACGTTGGTTCAACCTTTGAATAGTGGTCAGCCTATTGTGGCTGGGGGGAAACCCCTGTTTCCTAACCAGAACGTAGGAGGTGGAATCCCCAACGGACCTTCCATTGGAACTTCTCAACCCGCTAGACCATCCACCATGGGATAATCTCATGTTGGGGGGCCATCCAATGTAACTCAACCCTCATGGATTCAAGTGTATCCAAGTTCCGTTAACCCTGTGACGGGTCAAATTCATCCTGAAAATGCACCATATGGGATACCTTATCCCAGAAACCCATACACTCTATGGGGGCAACAACCCATTTTACAACATGGACCCCAACCAATAATCCCTCAAGCACCACCACCCCCACCTCCCGCTGGAGGTGGTGGGCCCCCACCTAGCTTTGGAGGAGGCAGACCTCTACCTTCTGGCGAAGGTCCAACCCATTCTACCAACAACGGCCCCCACCCTTCCAGCAAGGGAGAGAATGGTCCATCGTCCCCCCAGGCGGAGGCGGTGGAGGACCACCCTACTATGGTGGGGGAAGACATTTTCCTTCGGGCGGTGGAGGTCGTCCCCTACCCCCTCCAGGTGGAGGAGGTAGCGGGCCTAATTATTATGGTGGTGGTGGTGGAGGCCCCCATCCCTTCAGTAGCGGAGGTGGCGAGGGCCCCTATCATTCTGGTGGTGGAGGTGGTCCACCACCCCCTCCAGGCAGAGGCGGTGGCAGGCCACCTTATTATGGTTATGGACCTCCACCTCCCCCCGGCGGTGGTGGTGGACCTCCACCTCCCCCCGACAGTGGTGGCGAAACTCCACCTCCTCCTGGTGGTGGAAGTGGAACCCCACCTTATTGGAACGGACCACCTTATGGTGGCGGACCCCCTTACGGTCTGGGCGGCACACCCCCTTACGGTCAATTTACCCCGTGGTCACCTTTTAATCAGTCGATACGAGGTCCTATCGGTCCTTATATGCCTTATCAGTACTACCAGTACCCGCAGCCTAATCAATAGCTTCCCTTTTTGGCTACTTTGGACCTACCCGATCTGTCTCGACTGACGAACGACCCCATCTACCATGGGACTAACTGGCCCCCGATTTCGGTGAAACTTCCATCGAATATCCCCAACTTTGACGACAATCCAGACGAGGATCCTAAACACGACATGATGACATACCATTTATGGTGCTCATCCAACTCTCTGATGGACGACTCGATCCGTCTAAGGTTATTTCAACGGACTCTCACTCGTTCGGCTGCAAAGTGGTATATTGAATTACCACCACATTCTTTTCATGATTTTGGGTCTCTTGCTATGAAATTCTTGACTCACTTCCAACTGCCTATACAGTACGAGACTAGTACAGACCTTCTCACCTCTCTCCGTCAGAACACCGCTACTCATATCTCTACTCATATACATGAGTGGCAAAGGAGAAGATGTTTGATTAAGGCTCCCATTCCAGAACAACTCCTAGCAGATTGGTTCACGAAGTCCCTCATCCCTCACATAGCTTGATATGTCGCCATGGGTGGCGTTCTCACTGAAGAGCAAGCTATCGCTCATGCCCATTACCTAGACTTGGTCTATGCTCAATCGGGCACGTTGTTTGAGATTCTTCTTGATGCACCTCGCGACACTTATGACCCCACGAAACCTCCTAAGGGACCCCAAACTAATGGCATCATTGGATCCCTTACCACCCAGCCTGTTGGATCATCGAGCCTCCATGGTTCCTCCTCATTACCAACTCAGGATGGGCAGAGCACTACCAAACCAACCACTCCTGCTGTAACCGAAGAGGTGAATTCTATCCAATCAGCTTCATCTCAGAAGTTCAGAGGAAAGAAGAAAAAGAAAGGGAAACCTAAGAAGTCTTCCACCCCACAAGAACAAAAGAGCACTCCTGACGACGCTTAACAGAAACAAAAACTAAAATTTCCTTGTTTACTGTATGGAGATGATCATTTTTCCAAAGAGTGTCACCATAGAGACGAAGTTAAAAAGTTTCTTAGGGGAAAACTGCCTCCCACAGTCCTCAACGATCTGTTTCCCACTCAAAATCAGCAAATGATTGCTCAAACCCCCCCCTCGGGCCCATGGGGAACCATCCAATACCACGCATGTTCTCATGGTGTGTAACAAAACGATCAATTTGAACACTTGCTTGCGATTGTATGACTCGGTTCCTTCGAAAGAACCCATTGGAAGCAATACTGAAAAAAATTCCAACTCTATACCTGACGTCACTGTACCGTCGACTTCTCTCACCATTGAGAAGCCATCTTTAGATTCGATATTGTGACCGCCCAAGAGCATGATTCAAAAATCCATTTTCAATCCTAATGCTCGGGCAGCACAAAATTACAATATTGTAGAAGACTTGGCACAAGATCCTTGCACCATGTCCACGCTGGAAGTTTTGCAGAATTGTCCCAATCAACACAAAACTCTCCTTGCAGCAATCGGTGTAGTTGACCCTGATTCTTCGAATACCATCATGTTTCGACTTGACTACTTCAAGCCGAGGCTTTCCCATCAGCTTGCATTCCAAGTGGCTACAAATATTGCTGGGAAAATTGTCCATCTCTCCATTTTGGACGAAGGTGCCTCTACTTCTGTCATGTCGATCGCCTGTTGGAGAGCCACTGGCTCCCTCGAATTGAATCGTTCTCCTACCATGTTGAAAGCATTCGACAGATGTGGCTTTCAACTTCATGGGCTCCTACAATCTCTCGCATTTGATTTGGGTGGAAAGACCGTAACCAACAATGTGGAAGTGGTCTCGCCCCCGATAGATTATAATCTCTTGCTTGGTCGCAATTGGTTTTATTCCATGCAGGCGGTAGCCTCTTCAATCTTCCGCATAGTACAATTCCCCCATCAAGGACGAATGTTACAGTCGACCAACTAGATTTTTGCACATCGGACACTACTACTCATCCTGGTGACCATGTTCCTTCCATTGGACAAACATCAAAATAGTATGAGAGTATAGGGGTTGGCATTTTGAAAGATTCATCTCTCATGGGCATGTTTTCAATCTGGGACCCCCCTAATCATGTTTCCTCGGTGAACATGATCTCCACAGATATTTCATATCACTCTGCTAATGCTTGGCTTGTACCTGATAAAGCCACAACACTCCTGATTGGGAATGCGATGCCTCTTTCACCCGCTAAACATATCTATGAGGTTATCCAATCAGCACCAGAGGACCACTTAACTTTGGCCTCCCCATCCTGTTCTCTACTACGGGCATCATCTCTACCTGATCTCTTACTTCAGAATTTTCATTCAGATGAGTCCATCATGGAAGTAATGAATGTTGATGATGGTCCATGGGATGACCTCCATCATAGGTCGTCTTTTCTTCCCCTGTTGGAGTACATAGAGAACAACATCGATGCCATATTTTCACCGAATATCTACCCGTTCCCCCAGTCCCCTGTACTTACATGTCTTTCGGACACTAAGGGTAACTTGGCCAACATTGAGCCTACCACCCCGGTAGACATCGGTAAAACCTGGTATAGTGGAACACATTCGCATAGGCCAAAAGTGTTCCCCTGAAGAAATAGTTATGGGTACGGCCTTATTCAAGCGATTCCGAGACGTATTCGCTTGGTCCTATGAGGAGATGCCTAGGATAGACACCACGATTGTTTCTCACGAAATAAAATCCTATCCCGACATCAAACCTGTACATCAAAATTTGCGACCGGTACACCCCCGGAAGACTGCAACAATCAAGGCAGAGATTGAAAAACTCTTAAAGGTTGGTTTCATTTATCTTGTCCCGTTGATGGATTGGGTCTCAAACGTCATCCCTGTGAACAAAAAGAAGGGCACCATTTGAGTCTGTGTCGATTATCGGGACCTTAACAAGGCTTGACCAAAGGACAATTACCCGACCCCATTCATTGACCAGATTATTGACAATTGTGTCGGAAGCGTCATCTTTTCATTCATGGATGGCTTTTCTGGTTACAACAAAATTGAGATCAACCCAGCCAACCAACATAAGATGACTTTCATCTGTCCTTGGGGCACGTTTGCATATCGCAAAATTCCATTTGGCCTTAAAAACGTTGGCACCACATTCCAGCAAGCCATGTCGTATGCCTTCCATGATATTAAGGACTTTGTGGAACCTTACCTGGACGGTCTCCCTGCTCATTCAAAGCAGCGTGAGTTCCACATGGATCATCTGAAGGCCATTTTCCTTAGATGCAGACGATACAATATCCGTCTGAATCCTCACAAGTGTATCTTTTGCGTTGAATCTGGACGCCTCTTAGGATTTATCGTCTCGAAGGATGGGATCCGCATTGATCCCTTAAAGGTGGAGGCTATTGTCAACCTACCACCTCCAACCGATGTGACGGAACTTCAAAGTCTCCAAGGGAAGGCGACTTATTTACGGCGTTTTGTTTGCAACTTCGTGGAAAAGACTCAGGGATATATGAGATTGCTTAAGAAGGATGTCCCATTCATTTGGGACGATCAAGCGCAGAAATCCTTTGACAACATCAAACATGCCCCTGTAATCCAACCGCCAAATTATTTCCGAGATTACATCTTATATCTCGCCGCTTCTGCTACCACTATCGCCATGGTTTTGGTGCAGGAAAATCAAAATGCCCAGGAACATGTAAT
The DNA here is from genome assembly GCA_027924585.1 of Larix kaempferi. Lineage (NCBI taxonomy): Eukaryota > Viridiplantae > Streptophyta > Pinopsida > Pinales > Pinaceae > Larix > Larix kaempferi. Next base: position 20,292,575 of record BSBM01000458.1, on the reverse strand, counting down.
ATACTATGTAAGTAAGGGTCTCACTGACACTGAAACTAGATATTCACATGTCAAAAAACTCGCTTTTGCAGCAGTCATCACCGTCCAAAAGTTCCGCCAGTATATCTTGCTCCGCACCACCACTGTCATCGCCGACTTGAACCCCATGTACCACATACTGACATGTCAAGTGCTTGGGGGCAATTACTCACGCTGGATTGTGATACTGCAATAATTTGACCTTCTTTTCGAGAAAGCCAAGTCCAAAAAGTCCCTGGTGCTTGTTGAGCTTATTTGTGACCTTCCCCATTCTGATGTAGAAGTTGAGCACAATGACTCTTTTCCAGACGAATCATTGTTTCTCATCAGTACGACTGATCCATGGTATGGAGATATCTCATTATATCTTCAAACCCAATGCTTCAACCCTCAACTGTCACACGACGACCGTCGTAGAATACTTCACCATGTGAAGTATTATTTGATCATTAGTGATACTTTGTACCGTCGTGGCGTCGATTCAATTCTTCGATGTTGTCTGACTCACGATGAGGCTGAATGCGTTCTGAATGACTGTCACGGTGGGGCGTGTGGCGGTCACCTCTTTGGGATGGCTACAGCCTAGAATATTTTTCTCGCAGGATATTACTGGCCTACTATATTCAAAGATTGTATCGCGGTCATACAGAGATGTCCTCCATATCAACACTTCCATACGAAGAAGTGCACCCACCCCGCCCCATTACACTCGGTTATTGTCGTGGGTCCCTTCACAAAACGGGGCATCAATTTTATGCATTGTAAGCCTACCTCGGCCGGGGGTCATAGTTACATCATTGTAGCTATGGATTACTTCACAAAGTGGGCCGAGGAAATGCCTACATACCAAAACGACGGCAAAACTGCCGCACTCTTCATGTTCAATCATGTAATAGCGCGGTTTGGAGTTCCGCAGGCAATAGTGACCGACCATGGTTCTCACTTCTAGAACCATATGGTCGATGAACTGAGCGATATATTGGGTTTTCATCATGAAAACTCAACACCCTACTACCCGCAATCCAACGGTCAGGTCAAGGCCATTAACAAGGTCTTGAAAACTATGGTCCAATGGATGGTAGGTACACATAAGTCCAACTGTCATAATATGCTCTTTTCAGCATTATGGGCCTACAGAACTTTCGTTAAAAATCGCCATAGGTTTCACTCCTTTCCAATTGGTGTATGTATTGGAGGCCATCCTGCCTATAGAGTGCGAAATTCCATCTCTACAACTCACTGTCGAACTTCTTCCTAACACTATTGCTGAGGAAGAAAATTTCTTGTACATAGCCAAACTCGACGAGTCTCGCCGAGATGCTTCTCTTGCTAACAAAGCAGATAAGAAACACATCAAATCTCAATACGACAAGTCAGTCGAACCTTGTATCTTCAACGAGGGTAACTTGGTCCTCACATACAACCAAAGACATGACAAACTAGGGGCAGGAAAGTTCGAGTCCATGTGGCACAGACCTTACATTGTCAAACGTGTTTTGGAAAAAAGAGCTTACGAGCTCTAAGATTACGATGAAATATCTTTGGGTGAACCCCGCAATGGGCTTTACCTGAAGAGATACTATGCATAACCCTCTCATGTATAGATTTTCATGTATATACCGTACATGGTGTGTTTGTGTGTTTTTGTGTGGTGTGATGCACTTGTTTTTTTAGAGTCTCTAGATCTTGCTTCCGCTTCTTATACCATGTTCTGTCTGCATGTGCATATGGAAACGTGCTACGGATTCACGGACGGCACCAGCTAGCATACCCGTAACCTTGCTTCAACAGCCTGGGTACTGCATTCAGCTCAGGAGGAAGTTTCCTTGGATTCGCAACCAACAATGCCACAGAATACCTGGTAGTTGTTGGAAACTTAACCGACACGAATTCCTTGGGTATGGACCACATTGTCATCCACTTGGATTCCCAACTAGTGGTTTCCCATCTTAACCAGGTTTACACTATCCATGATCCTACCTTACTCTGTCTCTTTAGACGAGTTCGTCTCTTGGAAAGGTCATTTGAATCCGTTCAATACCTGCACATTCCACGAGAGTTAAACATAGTTGCCGACTCGATGGCCAACTTCATTCTAGATTGGTACATCGCACACACATGATACTCATAACATGTAAAAGCATTCACAATGTGTAAATAATACATCGTATAAAAAGAAAAGCATATAAAAAAGATGACATCATCGATTTTTCTTAAACACATAATGTATAAATCGCCAGACTATCTGTATATTAAAAATATAATCTCAAAAAGGTAGTGCTGATACAAAATTCTGAAGCACGATAGCTTTCAGTAAGTCTCTACAAAATATGAATCTCCGTAGCTTTCAGTAGTACAAAATATGAGGCCTCTAAGCTCTCAGTACACACACAATGACAATATGTGGCCTATTGCCTGGCCCGTACAACCCTAGGTGGTCTAGCAGCCCTAGCCGGCTGATTCTGGAAACAGTCCACTACTCTCGCAACCTTGCGAAGCAGTGCGTTGAAGCGCACAGTCGCTCCAACTGTGTGCACCTGCATAGGCCGCAGCACCTCATCCACCGTCAGCTCAAGAACAGCCAGTGTCAACCCACTCAGGTTGGCATAGACTCTGTCCATCTCCAGGATGGTACCATGGACAGTTGGATCCACCAACGCTCCCTCTCCTCTCTCTCTCCTAGCCAGAAGAGAGGTCCCCACTAGTCGTATAGGCCCCACATTTGCACACACATGTCGTTCACCTGTCAGCACTATATCAAAAAAAAAATCATAAATGCACAAAACTTAAAAAGTTCAAGGGTCATTTGTTCTTACCTAAGTCTCCCCAGGATGCTCCCTCGGGCAGTGGCAAGTCTGGATCATCTGTGAAGTCAGTGCCACTATATGGAAATTCCTCCACCTTCAATAACTGGCCCTCCAGCCAAGTGAAGACCTCAAGAGGGAATCCGATGATAGGACCCCCACCATGCCTAGCCATCACATCGGTCCACCTAGCCATGTGTGGATCTCTGAGGTCCCTATACTCTAGTGGTACCTGAGGACGAAGATGAGGAACCCATTCTAGCAAGAACAAGATCATGATAGATCCATAGCCGAACTACTTGAGCTCTCCCCGCCGACACTTTGTCAGCTGAGCTCGTACGTTTGTGAGGATCCACTCGCACCAGTTGAAGATATTTGGAGACAAACAGTCCTCCGCATAAAGCATCTGTGCTCTGGTGGCTAGGTGAGGAGCCGGACTCCCCGCCATCCTCTTAATGGTGAATAAAATGGCCCACAATGGGCACTCCCGTACATCTTTGATGCAAATATTCCCGCTAGATGCACAGGCGTTGGGACCACAATGCTGTCGAATCAAATCTTCCACGGTTCGATCACTCCCGTGTGATCCAGTGAGTGTCACATTTTCCCCCCTTCGGGACAAACCAGTCAGGAAATAGATGTCCTCGACATCTATGTGAAGCTCATGCTCACCAACCATGAAGTACTGCTGGGACGCAACCCAACATTGGAGCATGTGGATCAGTAGTGGAAGTTGGGATCTCATCCCCTGAATGCGGAAGAACTTGAGAAGCCCACAGTTTCTCAATGCTTCTACATAATTTGGGTCATTGGCAGCTTGTTCATCATCTAATTCGTGTTCCCTTTCCCGCCATTTAAAAACCATTTTGGATGCTTGGAACCTTTCAACCGAAAGTTTTTAACATTATTAGAACTTGCTTCACCCACTGGAAGTCCCTCTTTTGAGTTTTGTTTGAGTTTGGGGATGGACGTCACCATCGTCGCACCCCGTTTTTGAAAACAAGGCAACGTCATCGCAGTCCATCTATACTCTATTGGCGACGACTCGGTCTCATCGCAGTTCCCGAAAGGGCCAACTACGACAAGCTGAGGGCGCAATGGCCCTTCCCAAATCAAGCCAAAACCCAAAAAAATGATTGAAAATCAAAATTGTAAACCACTACGATTTTGCTGGCTAAAGTTTAGGGTTACCTGTTCCTGACAGCAGGTGAAATGGTTGATCGTAGCTCCCGGAATCAACAAGTGAAGATCTAGTAGCAAATGGCACTATTCCTCCCAAATTTGGAAAAAGAACAATGGTGACTATATTTGGTTTTTATTTCTTTTCATAAAGCAAATGGAATATTCCTTTTCAAATATTTGATGTCGTTATGTTATTTTTCTATAGTTTGGATCAGTTTTATTGTATTTGAACGTTCGGTTGACTATTTGACCTAGCTTCCAAGTGTGCAGGAGTTGTGAAGTGCCTTTCTATGTCGTTTTTCACATTGGAACGGTCATCTCAGGTATAAACACCCCTTGTGAGTTTTTGTCGTTTACCCATTTTTGCATATATTTCAATTAATGAGCTTACTCTTTTTTCTTTCTCGTGCTCTTGAAACCATGAGAAAACGTCACCGAGTTACGATTTATCACTTTTCTGGGCTCGTTAAACTCCTACAGAAAAGGAACCCCCCGGAGTCTACCTTTAAGCTCTTTTCAAGCTCTCGAAATATGAAAAGATTGCCAAGCGAACTTGTCGCGTTCACGCTTGTAAAAGAATTTGAATGGTCGTCTTCATGGTGATAGTTTACCCCTTTTTCGGACCAGGGGGCACTAGTTATGAAAAAGGTATACTCTAGCCAATCATGACTGGAAGAGTCCTCTCCTGCGTTGTTTTACCCTTTTTCGGGAGATGAGGCTAACTTTACGAAAAAGGACCATTGGACTCTTCTTTAGTTCTTTTCAGACTCTCTAAACATGAAATGACGACTGATTTTACCTTCTATGGACTCGTTAAATTCTTACATTGAAGGGCCCACCATGGGACGAACCCCTCCTATCCCAGGTTCAAAACATATTTGGGATTGGACTCATATATGAGATGAGCTATATCGAGCATCTGGTTACCCTCATCAAGATCGTAAAAAACACATGAAGCACTCATCGTTCATGATGGGAAAAAGGAATGCTTTTGTGTTACGTACTTTGTCATTGGCAGTGCAGAGTCGTTCTTGAACATGGCACTCATCTGCATTTGCATACAACACTTGGATCATCTGTTTGTCCTCAAGTTCTGCTTACTTCCCGAGTCTTGTTACTCCTTTGAGTCATTCAAAGAAATCTTCCATCATCAGTCGCATTAGAAATTTGTGTCGTACTCATCATGTCAATACTGCCAAGTCATGCCATGCCCATGTTCAAGAATATGTCCATCATTTATCATCTACAGTCAGTACACCCACCACCATGTCGATCTACTCTGAGTCAATCTTGCATGTTACTGTACGATCCGATCTACTTTACACATCTTTGTCGTGTTTCGTGTCGATTGATGGGGGATTCATCATGGCCCTCCTTCGACGGATTCATCCTTGTCGACATCAGCTCATCATCCAAGGATTGAATTTAGAAACCAGTCAAGTACCTTGGCCCTACATGCCTCAATGGCAGGTTACCTCGCTTTCAACATAAGTTTACATCATTAACTCTTGATTGAAATATTTCATCTTGCGTTTGACTTCAACTCATTTATTCACGCTTGATGATATGTACTGTGATACCTTGGGAATCATTGACATCAATGGTGATCTCCCTCGCGCTTGGTAATGGTTTACATCAATGACCGGTAATCAAGTGGTTTCTACCATGTTTGACCTCAAGACATTTGTAATCACATGGATAAGATTTGTATCATTGTGGGTTTAGCTTGAAGACCCTGGGGATTCATGTTTTACCCAGGTTGTGATGGAGTTTGTATTGAGTTATATTACACGGATCCACATTTTTATTGGTCGTGGCTGTGTTATCATCTCATCATGGATCTATGCTTGTGTCCAGTAGCCATGATTGTGTTCAGTCGGTCATTACTAGCATGGATCTGCATTGTATTGGTCGGCAGCCATGTTGTACTTCATATGATATTGTCAGTTCAGAGTCAGTTGTACTACAGCAGTGTCCTTCGTCTGACGAGTCTATTTCCATTTATTCTATCAAAGAACTTCACATGTCTATCTTCAACAGCTTCATGCTTTGGGGGGCATTCTGTTACACCTAAAATGTACCCATCATGAGATTCAGTGTATACACCCTTGAAGATATCTTGGATAAGTGATTAACCTGAGAGGATTTGTACCCAATTGTACCAGGTTTTGAGAGGTCGTCGTAGGTTGCACTCATGCAATATGCGACGTCGCATCTTGCTGCATTTCAGGGTGCGACGAAGTCATTTAATAGGAAAAAATAGCTTCTTCGAGGTTCTTCTCGAAACTTGCTGACTTGGGGGCCTATCCCCGACCTCTAGGGGAGTTGGTACTTGATTCCTAACATCTTGGGAAGATCCCCTATCTCTCTCCTACCATATCTCAACCTATCCTATCCATACCCTATTCACTTAGTCCTATATAAGAGAAGCTCTACCCCTCTCCAAAGGGAGGAAGTCTATGGTGTCTACATGCTGGTGAAATCACTCTTGAGATATCTCTACTCATCCTTGGGAGACTCAAACTTCCTTAGGAGGAATGGCAAATGGCTTTGTTGGAGAAGGGCTGCAGCGTTAAGCCTTGGTTGTAGTTCTATATCTCTACCATGTATTTTCCTATTTTTACAGTAATACAAATGCTTTCCACCAAGTTGTTCATGTGTGTAATGATATTGAGTAATTTACCTACTTAACTGCTCACTTAGATCTCTTATTGTATAGATGCCCTTTACTCATTTCTCTTGTTTCTTGTCTTGACAGGTCTTGTAGCTTGGATCTGACAACCGTGAGACGTGGAGCATCGTTCAGGAGAAAGAATAGCGAAGTGAAAGGTAAGACATCTAGTACTCAATCCTTAAGTAGATCTAGGAAATGCATTCGTAGCCTATATCATTTTTTCTAGACTCACATTCAGCTAGGGAGATCTGGCTCGCGTCTGCTCGAGTGGATTGTCCGATAAACAACTTAGAATTTCATTTCAATATTTATGTACCTTTGGCAAACTTGTCATTTGTCCTCAGTTGTGTTTGCAGTTTATTGACTTCTTGTTCCTTCTCCAGTATTTGAGTCTTTTGTTCATCAACCATTCTTAGATACTCATAATTATTTTCTTTCTGCTAGACGTTTTCAAGCTATGTTGTTTGAATTAATATGCTATCATCGTTATTCTATCTATGAGACTTTTGGAGTTGATTCTTAAGTGACAAAATTTCTTCATTTGACTTGGAAACTCTTTCTACCTTTTCTTGTCTGACATGTTTCAATTCTTTCTTCATAAGTATGATTTCTTTGGTCAAATTTTGTTTTTCTGTAGTTTATTTTTCAACTTCACTCTCCAGTGTGTCAATCTTAAGTTTCTCAGTTTGACAGGTTTTATCCATCTCCTATAATTGATCAGTAAAGTATGCTGCCATCCTTTTTTATTCTTCTTCTTTATTTTTTCAGAGTTTGCATGACATTTGTTGCAACCTTTTTTACCTCTTCTATAGTTTTTATTTGAATGTGAATGGCATACCTTGATTCCACGACAAAGATATTTTTTGTGCTCCCATTTTCCTGTAACCATGATGCTTCACCTTGTGAGGATTTTTCTTTTCCACCCATAACTGCACAAGGATCTATCTTCCAGATTTTAGGATGTTACTGAAGAAAGCCACTTTGATACCAATTGTTGGAACCTTATTAATACTGAGAGGGGGGGGTGAATTAATATTAGCGTAGTTATGAACAATTTTTACTTCTTATCAGATCTAAAGATAAAAATTCAACATCACATATGCGCGATACATAAAACACATATATTTTTATGTGGAAACCTAAATGGGAGAAAACCACAGAATGCTCTCTTATAATATAAATATTACATTAATAGAAGCACCAACTTCCGAAGTTCTCCATGACCAACTGGAAGGAGGAACCACCCCCATGGTTTTGTAGGATACAACCTAAAGGAAGCACCAAATCCCTGATTTACTAGATTAAACTGGAAGGAGGCACCGACCCCCTTCTCCTTGCTCCATCCGACCACCATGATATGACAATAGAATATATTGTTGTGACATTCTACTGATCTGTGCACTCTTCATATTAACTGTTGTTCGTTCTTTTATGCGCACCTTTTGTATTCTTGAGATGTTGTAATCACTAAGCTATATCACGAACTTCATTTCACTGCATTAGCGTCATACAATTGACTTCATACTTCTCAAAATGTGTGTTGTTTAATCTTACCATTGTGTTCCTGCACACTTAACTAATACTATGCATCTTATGTTGTGTTGTTCTGACTTTGTGCATCTGTACCTGATCATACTGCGCATCTTCGACTATTCTATTGTTCTAAATTTGCGTATCTATATCAGATCTCACTACGCACCTTCTGATATGGTAAAATTCTATGTTCATGCATCTGTCTTGGAACTATTTGTGACCTTCTATGCATCAACTATGATAAGTAACAACTTAAACCTTCATGAATTTCACAATCCAATATGACCTTTGATTGATGCCACAATGCGACAAAACCATTATGGAATGTACCAAACATAACTAAACCCAACCCTTGCAAAACCTTATAATGAATCTCATAATGAGACAAAATCCATTAATGAACATAACCATAATGCAACATGACCATGGAGGAATGTCACAATCCAACATAAGCCTTTGAACATCGTAATCCAACATAACCCTTGATAAATGTCACACTGCGACAAAACCATTCCAAACATAACTAAACCCAACCCTTGCAAAACCTTATAATTAATCTCATAATGTGACAAAATCCATTAAGGAGCATAACCATAATGCAACATGACCATGGAGGAATGTTGCAATCCAACATAATCATTGATGAACATAGTAATCCAACATAATCCTTGATGAATGCTGTAATCCAACATAACACTTGATTAATGTTGCAATGTGACAAAAGCATTAAGGAATGTACCAAACATAACCGAAACCCTTCAGAAGCATTCCAAATATGAATGACATAGTTTATGTGACAACTATAGAGGAATTTTGCAATCCAACATAACCCTTAATGAATGTTGCACTATTACAATCCAATAAAACCTTCGAGGAACATTGCAGATATGAATCTCACAATGTGACAGAACCATGGAGGAATGTGTTAGTTTTTCATCATTTAATTCAATAGATCTAGGATCTTAACTGAAAGAATAACATGTACAGCATATCAAGCATAAGAGACAACAGACATGAAAAATTTCACTGGGGAAAACCAAGAAGGTGAAAACCCTGCAACTTCCTCAGAGATAGAATAAGCATCAATACAAGGATCGCCATGATCAAACCCATGAGATAGATATCTTCAGCAGCATGCTCCTCCTCCACTTGTGCGAACTCCTCCTCTCTCTCACTAATGCGAAGTGAGTGAATAATAGAATGTGTAAAATGAGAGAGAGGCACACTCTCTATTTATACACTAACTTTCACTTGACCTTTACTCAACTAGGTCGGCCCCAACTTAACCACTTAACATAATGCTAACTAGGCCGAACCCACTAAGGTGGTCTAATAACCCTTTAACCTACAAGACTCATACAGGGCCGACCCCATCAAGGTGGTCTAATAAGCCATCAAGTATAAGTTACGACACTTACAATATAACTTGCGACACTTGCAAGTACAACTGACGACACTTCCAATCGGAGGAATAATACATCTCCGTTAGGGATACAATAAAGTACAAATGCAATATACAAGTGAATATCTTCCAAAGTTACAAATACATCAATACTCCCTCTTAACTAGGAAGGTATTCTCTTGACACAAGTAATCAATACATATAGGCAAAAGTCTTCAATTTTGGAGTTGGATCATCAACACTGGATCACGAAGCATCATCATCATCACTGCTGCTGTACTTGACATCTTGATCACTAGGCTATCTCATAATTCTTCTTGTCATAGGACGTTATACAGAGCCAACCCTTTTTCATATTGGATGTAGGCCCACCTCCTGTAGGTCTTCATCAACATTTGCCATACTATGGAATCCTCGGGACTTATTACGTGCATCACAATGCTTCGAAAGAGTATCCCAGGATCCTTTATGTGCCGAAGCATGACCGAAAAGATCTCCCAAGTCAACTTACATGTGACTCCCACCACAATGCCTCGAAAGAGTATCCTACAATCCTTTATGTGAAGAAGCACGACCGGCAAGATCTCCCAGGTCTACTTACATGTGGTCACCACAAAGCCTTGAAACAACATCCCAGGATTGATTACAAGCATACTTCTCAACCTATCGGATCTCCCAGGTCTAGTTACATGTGGTCATGGAAAAACCTTGAAAGAGCATCCCAGGACTGATTACGAGCGTACTGCTCAACCTATCAGATATCCCAGGGTGTTATTATATGCCATAGGACAAAGCCTCAAAAGAGTATCCCAGGATCCTTTATGTGCCACAGCACGACCGACAAGATCTCCCAGGTCTAGTTACATGTCCTCCCAGAGCAATGCCTCTAGAGAGTATCCCAGGATCCTTTATTTTCCGCAACATGACCGACAAGCTCTCCTGGGTCAACTTACATGCTCATCTGCACAACCTGTCCACGACCACAGAGTATCAACCTGCTACTCACCATACATCATCCTGATGTACATGATCATCCTGATCATCATCATAGCATCATCTTGATGCATATCATCCAGAGTATCATCCTGATACTCATCACACATGATCATCATGATCATCGTCACTGCATCATCCTGATACTCATCACACATGATCATCCTGATCATCATCACTGCATCATCCTAATGCATGTCATCCAGAGCATAATACTGATACTCGTCACACATGATCATCTTGATCATTCTCACGCCATCGTCTTGATGCATGTCATCCAGAGCATCGTCTTGATACTCATCACACATGATCATCCTGATCATCGTCACTGTATCGTCCTAATGCATGTCATCATACATGATCCAACTAATCATACAAATCATCCACCTGATGCATATCAATATACATGATCCAACTGATCATACACAGCATCCAACTGATGCATATCCAAAGCAGTAACTAGAGCATCGTCCTGATGCTCATCACACAGCGCTTACATCCACAACCATGGGAAGGATCCTCCTCTCACCATGCTTGGAATGGCTCCTGCAAATGTGTCCCATCACTTCTTCCTCGAAGTATCTTCAATCTGAAGAATGCTAAGCCTCTCTCTGAAGTACTGAAACTTCACTCTGGCTAGTGGTTTCGTCAACACATCTGCAACCTGCTCATCCACTGCACATACAGGAGCTTCACTGCTCCTCTCTACACCATATCCCTGATATAGTGATATTTGATCTCAATGTGCTTTGACCTGTCATGGAACACCGGGTTCTCAAACAACTTCACACAACTTTGGTTGTCACAAAAGGTACCAGTAGCATCCAACAGGAGATCAAATAACTCAGACAGTAGCTTCCTAATCCATACTGCCTCATAACTAGCCGAACAAGCTGCGACATACACTGCTTCGGCTGTACTTAGTGCTACGCAGGACTGCTTCCTGCTAAACCAAGAGATCACACATGATCCCATGCTGAAGTAGCACCTATAAGTGCTCTTCCTATCTGCAGCACTTCCTGCCCAATCTGAATCAACATAACCCTCTAGGTTAAACTTTTGATTCACATCATACTTGAGCCCATAATCAACTGTACCCTTCAGGTACCTCAGAATATGCTTTACAACAATCAGGTGAACATGTCTAGGATCCGGCACGAACTGGCTCAATGTGTTCACCGCAAAGCAAATATCTGGTCTCGTGTTCGTCGGGTACATAAAGGACCCAATCATCTGATGATACATCGTGGCATCAACCAAATCTGATGAAACACCACTCAATAGCTTTAGGTTCGATGCCATAGGTGTGGCCATGGCCTTGTAGTCCATCATCCTGAACCGCTTCAGGATCTCTACTGCATACTTCCCTTATCCAAGGAAGATTCCATCTGCACTCTGCCACACCTCCATGCCTAGAAAATAATGCATCATCCCCAAGTCCTTCATCTCGAACTCGGCTACAAGCTTCCTCTTGGTGTCGAAAATCAACCCATCCTATCTTGTAACAAATAGGTCATCCACATATAGGAGTAGTATCACTAGATTTCCTTCCTCAACCTTGTAGTAAAGGTTGGAATCCTCTTAACTCTTAGTAAAGCCCAAACTAGATAGGAAACTGTCTATCCTACCCTACCAAGTCCTAGGAGCTTGCTTCAAGCCATACAAGGATTTCTTCAACTTGTACACATATGACTCCCTGTCATGTGTCTCAAAACCGAGTGGCTACTCCACATACACTTCCTCTTCGACTACACCATTCAAGAAAGATGTCTTGACATCCATTTGGTGTATCTTCCACTTCATCACTGCAGCCAGAGCAAGTACTGTTTTGATGGAAGTGCATCTGGCTACAGGAGAAAAAGTCTCTTCATAATCTATTCCCTCTTTCTTGGAGAAGCCACAAACCTCGCTTTGTATTTATCTATGCTACCATCTGCAGCATGCTTGATCTTATAGATCCACTTGGAAGTCACAACAGACTTCCCGTCTGGTCTCGGGACCACATCCTAGACATCATTCTTCATGATCGATTGGTACTCCTTGATCATGGCATTATTCCGTTACTGCATCCCGAATCTTGGGAACTTCAGGTTCTTCAATATCTTCAATAGATAATTTTCTTGAACTTCGGTGCTGGAACAAATGTTGTTTTCCTTCTTTTGTAGGTGATAGTACACGATCTTTCCTACAAGTCAAATTCAATTGCATGATTAGAAAATTCTCATAGTTTTTCAAAAACACATTCTTATGCATAAATATATATGTCATGCATTCATGCAATTATCTTAGCCAATGCTTCAATACAACATTTATCCATGTCCTGTAACTTTCTAGATGCCTTCCATCTCTACCAGAACATTTGTTAAGAGTGTGCAAAACTCCCAACATGTTAGCAAAGAGGTTTCATTCTAGATAAGTAGCAATGGAATGCTGTACAGTACCATAGGCCACTTACCCATTACTATATTAGTAGTATCTTGTTCATTGATACAACTTTTCTAAAAAGCATAATATACATCCTAAATCTAGGAACCTAAGTATGTACATGACTGAACAACATCATTTAAGTAATCATATATATAATAAATGACGATTCAAATACTTATCTTTGTTTGGTTGTTGGGTGGACTCCCTCTTAATATTTGCTTCCTTACATGAATTACTAGAGTGTGCTCCCTCTTGATCTTTACTTCCTAGATTACCTGTCCTTGAACTAATATCCATCCTAGACCAATATGCATGCTTAAGTGTGCACTAGTGTCATCATTGTGTTATCCTCAATATCTCATACATAACCATACATATATTAGTATAATATCAATACTATCAAAACATTATGATCCCAAATACTCTTAACATCTATGGTCATGATCATTTCGCACATAGGTAATAAGCGTTAGTATTCAAGGTTTCAAGGAAGACTTCTTTTACTCATTTTGACCATAGGACTCTTCTAGTTAGTCATATCATCAATCAAAGTAAGAAAAATAATATGCATAAACCCATGATTGCCCAAACTAATAACTTCATGAATAATCATTATCAATCATGCCAAATATACTTATCTAAGAGATCCTAACACAAGATAGGATTCTAACTTGATATAGGAAAAACATACCTGGATTTCCTCAAGTCATACCTATCGAGATTTCTTGTAGTCTTCTTATGTAAGGATTTAGCCTTATATCCTTCTGGAACTAGAACTTCTTCACTTATGCAAGTGTCCAATCCATTCTCTTCTAGGATTAACCCAATCCACTTAGATTTGTTGAAACTCGATTTGGAGCTGGATTAGGGTTTGTCAGAGAAACCCTAAAAATTCAAACTTTGAATTTCAAACTTCTGATTGGATGAAAAGATGTGCATTTCTTAGCTGATCAAGTTGGTATACTTCAATTTTGAAATCTCTAAAATTTGACCCCTTAAAAATGCCTTTGAAACTTCCGGATCTTCTAGACAGGATCCCGAACTAGGGTTTGAATAAACCCAATCTTCTGCCCATCCAAAAGGTTCGATATCGTGTTCTAAACTCTGATTTTTCTGAGGAGCTTCCTGTCGTGGTCACAAATTTCAAAAATTCCAACTTTTGCAGAAGCCCTAATTTTCCACCTTTCCGATCAAAATCCTGAACTAGGGTTTGATCAAGCCCAGCCTTCTTCCCAACCAAAAAATTCGCGCTTGGTCTCTAAATTTTGATTTTGATGAGGAGAATTCGGCCGTGAACTTCGATTCCAAAACTTCCAACTTTCTCCGAAGCCCTAAATTCTCGTGGCAGTGACAAGCCAAGAATGAAGGTGCTTAGAATCCAATTCTGTTTTGATACAAATATGCACCTGATTGTTTCTGGTGCATCTCTGAAATTACAAATCCACGGGGTCTGAAACTTTATCTTGTGGTAGCCTGACCTGTCATATTTCCAACCCCACAGGTCTGACCTCAATTGGATTCTCTAAGAGAGAGTTATGCCAAGTGTTGCAATGTGACCTGTTTATGGGATAAAACCGGAGAGCGGACTTGTACGGCGTGCCACATGTCACTGGTTCAACTTCGGCCTCTGACAAGCGGACCTGTGAAAGTACAGTCCGTTCCCTACCTTTTTTACGAAATTTCATTTGGAGCTTCCTAGCCCAAGTTGTGACATTTTGTTCCTAGGTTAGCTGTTTATGATTGAGATCTGGAAGAGGCAGAAACCCTATATTATATGTATCATATCTCACAAAGTACAACGAATCCGATGCTGTTCTTCGGACACAAGGTACATGGGGATGTTATATACAAACTGTAGAATTTTTCAGAACCTGAACATTCACCAAAATGGATTTATAGCGAAAATTCCATGATGGCTGGTTTTTGCTATATCAAGCCCTAACTTCCAATTTGTCGCAAGTGCAACAAGTCTCATAAATTCCATACCATGCCTTCCTTCAGGATAGCTCTGATATAATGTTAGTTTTTCATCATTTAATTCAATATATCTAGGATCTTAACTGAAATAATAACATGTACATCATATCAAGCATAAGAGACAAGAGACAAGAGACACAAAACATTTCACCGGGGAAAACCAAGAAGGTGAAAAACCCCTCAACTTCCTCAGAGATAGAATAAGCATCAATACAAGGATCACAATAATAAAACCCAAGAGACAGACATCTTCAGCAGCATGGTCCTCCTCCACTTGTGCGAACTCCTCCTTTCTCTCACTAATGCGAAGTGAGTGAATAATAGAATGTGTAAAATGAGAGAGACACACTCTCTATTTATACACTAACTTTCACTTGACCTTTACTCAAATAGGTCAGCCCCAACTTAACCACTTAGCCTAATGCTAACTAGGACGACCCCACTAGGGTGGTCTAATAACCCCTTAACCCACAAGACTCATACACGTCCGACCCCATCAAGGTGGTCTAATAACCCATCAAGTATAAGTTACGACACTTACAATATAACTTGCGACACTTGTAAGTACAACTGACGACACTTCCAATCGGAGGAATAATACATCTCCGTTGGGGATACAATAAAGTACAAATACAATATACAAGTGAATATCTTCCGAAGTTACAAATACATCAACAAAATGTCGCAACCAAACATGGCACATGATGAACATCATCATGTGACAAAACCATCGCAAAACTTTATAATGAATTTCATAATGTGACAAAATCTATTAAGGAACATAACCATAATGCAACATAACCATGGATTAATGTCGCAATCCAACATAAGTCTCGATGAACATCGTAATCCAATATAACCCTTCCTAAATGTCACAATGAAACAAAACCATTCCAAACATAACTAAATCCAACCCTTGCAAAACCTTATAATGAATCTCATAATGCGACAAAAACCATTAAGGAACATTACCATAATGCAATATGACCAAGGAGGAATGTCGCAATGCAACATAAGCCTTAATGAACGTCACAATCCAACATAGTACTTGATGAATGTCACAATGAGACAAAACCATTAAGGAATGTACCAAACATAACCAAACCCTTAAGAAACATTCCAAATATGAATGCCATAATTTATGTGACAACCATGTAGCGATGTCGCAATCCAACATAACCCTTGATGAATGTTGCACTATTACAATTCAATAAATCCTTCGAGGAACATTGTAGATATCAATATCATAATGTGACATAACCATGGAGGAATGTCGCCATCAAACATGGCACTTTATGAACATCCTCATGTGACAAAACCCTCATAAAGCATTATAATGAATCTCATAATGCGATAAAACCCATTAAAG
This sequence comes from Larix kaempferi, assembly GCA_027924585.1. Classification (NCBI taxonomy): domain Eukaryota; kingdom Viridiplantae; phylum Streptophyta; class Pinopsida; order Pinales; family Pinaceae; genus Larix; species Larix kaempferi. Next base: position 20,276,196 of record BSBM01000458.1, on the reverse strand, counting down.
AACATATATAACCATAATGAAACATAACCATGGTTGACTTTGGTTAACCATGTTTTATTTTAGTTTGACCATAGTTAACCATGGTTTACTTTATCAACCATGATTTACTTTAGTCAACCATGTTTGACTTTAGTCAACGATGGTTGACTTTGGTTAACCATGCTTGAATTTAGTTTGACCATAGTTAACCATGGTTGAATTTAGTGAACCACGTGGCCATACTTCACAATGCAACATGAAATTTTATGAACACCAAATGTCGCATTAGTGATGTATCACATCTTGGGCATTATCGCAATGTGATATAACAGTTGATCAATGTCGCAATGTGACATAACCCTTGATGAACGTCGCAATGCAACATAATCCTTGATAAACATCACAATGCGATATAACACTTGATGAATTTTGAATGCCACATTATTAATGTGTTGCATCTTGGGTTATGTCAGCATATATTGGATTTTTTAGCAAACCATGGATGAATTTGGTTAACCATGTTTGATTTTAGTTTGACCATAATCAACCATGGTTCACTTTAGTGAACCATGGTTGACTTTAGTGAACCATGTTTGACTTTGGTTAACCATGGTTGACTTTAGTGAACCATGTGGCCATAGTTCACAATGCAACATGACATTTTCTGAACATTGAATGTCACATTATTAATGTGTCATATCTTGGGAATTATCACAATGTGACATAACCCTTGATCAATGTCGCAGTGTGACATAATCCTTTATGAACATCGCAATGCAATATATCCCTTGATAAACATCACAATGCAAGATAAACCTTGATGAACATCAAATGTCACATTATTAATGTGTCACATCTTGGGTTGTGTTGGCATATATCGAGCACTTTAGCGAACCATGGATGAATTTGGTTAACCGTGTTTGACTTTAGTTTGACCATAGTCAACCATGGTTGAATTTAGTTTGACCATAGTCAACCATGGTTGACTTTAGTGAACCATGTTTGACTTTGGATGACTTGATTTTGACCATAGCTAACCATGGTTGACTTTAGTGAACCACGTGGCCATAGTTCACAATGCAACATGAAATTTTATGAACCTTGAATGTCACATTATTAATGTGTCACAGCTTGGGCATTATCCCAATGTGACATAACCCTTGATCAATGTCGCAATGTGACATAACCCTTGATGAACTTCGCAATGCAACATAACCCTTGATAAACATCACAATGCGACATAACCCTTGATAAACATCACAATGCGACATAACCCTTGATGAACCTCAAATGTCACATTGTTGATGTGTTGCATATTGGGTTGTGTATGCATATACCGTACACTTTAGTAAACCATGGCTGACTTTGGTTAACCATGTTTGACTTTAGTTTGACCATAGTCAACCATGGTTGACTTTCGTTAACCATGGTTGAATTTTGTTTGACCATAGTTAACCATCATTGACTTTAGTGAACCAATGCAACATAACCTTTGTTGTTCCATTAGTTAATAGTGTCATTAATAGTTTATTTTCACTTAGCCCTCTTAATTTCCCCATTTTTAATTTTTATATTAACTTTACCTATCCCTATGCAAGGATGTAGCAATTATTTCAAGCACTCATGTGCTTCTCGCACCACATCTATATAAGAATTCAAACTTGATAGCCAATAAAGAATAGCATTGATTTAGTCTATCTCAGTTTTCGTGAAAGTGATACCATTTGTCTTCTTCTTTTTTCTAGACGTCTCCTCCAATATGAAATGGTTTAAACACTCCAAAGGACTCATCTCTAACATTTGAATGTTTTTTGTTTTTTCTAGAAGTCTCCTCCAATATTAAATGATTGAAAGACTCCAATGGAACATCTGTAACATGTTTTTCCATTCAAAGTTTGAACTGTTTTTTGTTTTTTCTAGAAGTCTCCTCCAATATTAAATGATTGAAAGACTCCAATGACACATTTCTAACATGTTTTTCCATTCAAAGTTTGAATTGTTTTTTGTTTTTTCTAGAAGTCTCCTCCAATATTAAATGATTGAAAGACTCCAATGGCACATTTCTAACATGTTTTTCCATTCAAAGTTTGAACTGTTTTTTGTTTTTTCTAGAAGTCTCCTCCAATATTAAATGATTGAAAGACTCCAATGGCACATCTCTAACATGTTTTTCCATTCAAAGTTTGAACTTAATTGCGATTGGTCTTACATAAATGATTTTGTTTTTATATTTATATGTAGAATTTCACTTTGTCCTGCACGTGTCAAAAACAATTGCATTCATTTTTTTTAAGTTATAAACAATAAAAGCATTCATACATTCCTCGATTAAGTTGCATTACAACATTTAATGGAAAAAAGAATTCAACAATGTTAGTTGGATCCAAACATTTAAATATAAAAACTCTATATAAACCAAATTTATGGAATAAGGAGAAATTCCAACCCCTTTTATAGAACTTTTGTTACCAAAAGTATATGTCTAAATCTTAGAAATCCATTAAGCATAAGTTGGATTAGAAAAATAAATCAAAATTATAGACTAAACTAAAAACATTTTTGAGATATAATGAGCTTTTTCTATTTATTAATAACATATAAATAAAAATAAACATTAAAAATGACATTTTAGTTGATAATGGGTTTCTTACTATTTGTTATAATTATAAAAAAAACTAAGTATAAGATTTCTTATTAAAAATTATTCTAATTTTTTAAGAAACAAAAAAATATTAATAATTATTCTAATTTTCTCTTAAAAAAATTTAAACATAATATTTTTAAAATTTTAAGTTATATCTATAAAAAAAATTAAAAATTATATTTATAAAAAACATAAATTTTTTTTTAATTCTAAGTTATTTAGTAAAAGCCAAAATTTTGAATTTTGTTAAGCTATTTATTAAAGTCGAAACGGTCAAAATGATTCTTTAAGAATTAGTAAAAGCCACTATCATTTATATAGAAAAGAGCATGAATAATCATAAATAATAATCATATTACAAAACATTAAATATATAACTTTCATAAGCGCATTTGCATGAGCCAGAATTGTTTATCATTGACCTTGCATGATATTCATCCAACGGAAAGGGATCCAAAAATATTTAGTCCTTCCGTAACAAGTTAAAATGAGACTTAGAGGTCGATAACGATGCCATCTAACACATTTATTTTACCGGAAAGAAAGATGCAATGTTTGGGAATTGGGAATTTTCATATCAGTTTTTTGTTATAATTTTTATTCAAAATTTGATAAAAATAAATAAAAAGACCTAATGAAATTAAGATTTAATCAGTTATGAAAAATTGTAATTTTATTAAAGATCAAAGATCAAATAATGGGATTTAATTGAAAAGTCCAAATTTTATAACACTTTTCAAGTTGGTGAGGGTTCTTTCTAAAACATAAATATAAAAATGTAGAAGAGAAACATAAAATACATCAATTTTAATGGCATTAAAATCCATATATAATATCTACAACTTACACAGAGTATAGGGAAAATACATGCCTTCAAAAAAGAGCAAGCCAAAAGATTAGGCATAAGTCATCCAAAAGGAAAAAGTCTCCAAAGTTTCAGGCAGACTTTTCTTCTTCTTTTTTCTTCTTGTAGTTTTGACATAATAATTATTATGAGTTTAGTTAAAAAAATGTATATCAAAATCATCTCGTTCTTAGTTGGGAGTAAGTGATCACGGCATAACGGACCCGACGAACAATCGGAAGAGTATTTTGATGTACTATTTTTAGAAAGCCAAGTTATATGAATCGATCCGACTATATTCAATCTATAAAGTGGAATTTAACTCTACCAAACTTTCATAATATCTTCATGGTCCTAAATTTTTGCCTTTTACAGTATAGATTCTATTACATAGAAACCTGCAGAAAAACATAAAATTATACTTCAAAAAGAGATAGTTAGGGTGGCATTTCATTCCTGATTCGGGGTCCTTCTTGTTTAAAGTTGTAGAGCTGCATCTTCTTCCATTGAGGTGTTCACCACTTGCTGCACCTGGTTGCACTAGTTCTCCTTGAGTCCTTCCACACCTCTCTGAACTTCAAGAAGAATCTCCTTTAGCTGGGTGAAATGGTCCTCATTCTGTTCATTACCATGCATGAAAGATTCTTGGTGTTGAAAATTCATGCTAGCCAGAGTTCTCTTCAAAACCTCGAGTCGTTCCAACTACATCTTCCCCATGTTGCTCACCGTCTTCCTCAGTTCCTCCACTTCGCCTATTTGCACCTGAGAGTGGGTCTCGATATCTTCCACACGAGAATCTAGGCAGGTAATGTCTAGAGCAGTTTTCTGGCCTTCCTCCAATGCATCCCTTGAAAATTCATAGGCGCACCATCTTTCTCATGTGCGTCAAAATATTTTTAATTTCCTTGACCTCGCCCAAGAGATTTTCCATTTATCTTCTCATGGAAGTAGGGTTCCTCATCCTTAAACCCCAACTTCCTTCATAGGCACTCAACACTAATCTCGTGAAACTGCTCTCCGAATTATGTGAGATGATACAGGTCTTCTCCATTTTAACAAGGCTTTTTGTTAGAGGAGCATGTGAAGTAATGACCTGATCCTTTCCCTGCTAGGCCTTAAAATCATTTTCCTGATCAAAGAATTCCTTCAAATTCTCGAGGGGATCGACCATTAAAGGGAAATTAAGGGTTGTCAACTCACATTGCCTTACAGTTGTCAACCAATTTACCTTACTCCACCGCATGCCTTCGTTTCTCTCCTTGAGATATGGGGGCTTAGAGCTAAAGGTCCGCTATGTGGCACCCTCTCTCCCAAGGTGTTGAACTAAGGAGGGGTGACCTCTTTCCCCAACTAGCATGATAACCATTTAAACGATATTGAGGGACTATTTTCCATGATTTCCCCTTGGCCAAGCCTGGATCCCTTGTTGGCCATTGAAGTGTAAAAAATTCATATCTGTATCTGAATACTATAAAAGAAGACTGTATCCAAGTCATGGAGGAAGATGTTCCATCTTCAGATAAGATAAATATATAAAGATAAAAATATGAATGGATAGATGATGATAACATTTTACAATGATGCTCGCCTTTATAGGCTTGAGCGTGCATAGTGAAGGGTTACACCCTTTCACTTAGTAATTAATATATTATTTTATATTTGTTACATTGCCTTCCCCTTAAGGGAAGCTTTGCCCTCAAAGCTTATTGAAGACAAGGGTTATGTATGATTTTTTGCTTGAACCGTCATCTCTAGATCATTTTTTTTAGTATTTGCGACACTTGATGAAATGAAGCGATACGAGTTACGAATTCCAAAGAAGAACTGTTGCATCGTCTCTGTTGTGGTCTATCCAAGATCTATTTTTATCAGAGCTATTTGATCGCTTTGTGGGATGGGTCTTTTTGTTTCTTGCTTGGTATGTTGATTTTAGGTTCTTGCTTGTATGATATCGTAATTCCTTTATGTATGTTCATTTGAACCTCTCGTTGGTCAAAATGCTTTTTATAATTTGGGTGACGATAAGGAGACCTTGTTGTCTGTTTTTTTACTAAAAGGGTTTCGTTTTCTTGAACTTGAGTTTGCTTTTCAGAGAGTCTGGATGCTTCCTTCTGGATTTGCTCTAATTTTCTCTCTAATATATTGTTATTACTCTGAATCTTCTCGAACCTTTCGTATTGCGACTTTTTTTCTTCTTCAAACTTCTCAATTTGTTTATCTAGTTCTTGATTACAATTTTTTAGATGATGGTTTTCTTCTTGTTATTCTAGTATTTTTCCTTCTAGGTCTGCATTGGAGTGTTCCATCTTCTCACTATGTTTCAACTTTTTGATTTCCGTAAGTAATGTTTTGTTATGAATTCTTAGTCGAAATAGTTCTTCAGTATTGCTTGCTAATATGTCGTTGATTTTCTTAATTTCCAGCTTATACACCTTTTTAGTAGCGTCGTACGTCTACTGGAGTTCTTTATTCTTTTGTTGTTGTTGACCTATCTCTGATTCTTGACTTTGTAGCTTTCTCTGGACTTGCGTCAACTCACCATCTTTGTCCACGACGATCTAGTTTAAACGCTTTATGTCTTCTTCTAAATCGTTATCACTTCTATACATGATTCTTTGTTATCTTCAAACTTTTTGTTTTTGTCTTCAAGATCTTGATTGTGATTTTTTAATCGAGATATTCTCTTGTTCTATCAACTGATAAAAAATTCTCTGATATCACATGAAGTGTAAAAACTTCTTATCCTTATTCGGATATTATAAAAGAAGACCGTATCCAGGTCATGGAGGAAGATGTTCTATCTTTAGATAAGATAAATATATATATAGATAAAAATATGAATGGATAGATGATGATAACATTTTACAATGATGCTCACCTTTATAGGCTTGAGCGTGCATAGTGAAGGGTTACACCCTTTCACTTAGTAATTAATAAATTATAATTAATATATTATTTTATATTTGTTACAGCCATAGTGTCATGTTCTGGTACTTTATGTGAAAAAACTGCAGCGTGTCTATTTCAGGAATAAAGTCTAGGATTCTTTTATGTATCCTACTAGCTTCTTGGTATATTATGCATCTTCTGGATGACAATCTTTCAGTCACCAAAAACCTGGTAAGACTCAATTCCTAGATTTCTGCCTGATTGTTCGTTTTCGTTTTCTTCCCAGGACCCAAGCATTGGAGAAAACCTTCATTCCTCATTTTGTGATTCATTTTATTAGCCGAGAGAGAGCTTGGTAATACTCCAAGACTGACCATCAGTTGGAGGACTAGAATTGCAGAATGTTTGCAAAAGTGGAGGACGAGAAAGGCCGGCTGCCGCTATGGACGAAATTAAATCTGTGAGCATGATGATCATCAATATTATAAGTCGATAGAAATGGAACTTGCGTTGATAGAAATGTATTGGAATTACTCAATATGCTTTCGACATCAAAGTTGTTCGTGGCATCGTTGTAAGAGAAAAATGGTGAACACAACCAAGAAGGAATGCTCTTCTTTGAGGTCAATTAAACCTTAAGGACCTAATTTGAAAATTAGGAAAACTTTGCCAACGATTTGCAAGCAAGCGAGTGGGTCTGCGATCATCTCCAAAAAGATTATTCGAGCAGTTTCGGCTTTCCAGTATCTCCCAGAACCTGAAAGTAGAAAAAAAAATTGCAGTTAGAATCGAACGCAAGAAAAACCCTAATACTATACAAGAAAAACCCTAATATATAAATTGTAGATACCTAATCTCTGCGGAGTCTCGTTCAGTATTAAAATGTCGTCATTGGATTGTGATCTTTCTTAGTAAACACTCTGAAATTCTCAAAATTCGTTTTACACGTACCAAAACTGTTACATTTTGAAAGAGCTATGTGTTAAGCTAACTACCACGCGATGTTTTGTTAACACTGTTAACCTCTAAATTGTTAACCAATTCATTTGCTGATTTATTTATTAGTTTTCCCAGTTTGTGCCATGCCCAATATTCAGCATAGTTAAGACATTGTTTACCTACCACTTTCACACGTCAGTGACACTGCCCAACAATGTTTGTCAAGTCTTCTCCTGGCAGTTAAACCCATTCTTAAAGAAATAGTTAAACCTAACTAAAATACGACGACCATCAAATAAATCCAGGATTTATACTTGTTTCACTCTAATTAATCGTGATGATACATACTTTGAAGTCCAAAAAGTCAAATATAAACACCTATACATGTAACAAGGAATCGCATGCATAGGATGAGTCATTTCATTCAAAATGCAAAATTGATAAAAACTCGATAAATTTAACATTGTTTAACATTGTTTTGAGAAAAAAATTTGGGGTTAATATTGTCCATTTGTATTTCAAATTGAAACAAATATTCATCCAAACTATTATATGGCATTCTTCAACTTTAAACAAATAGTCACCTAGAATTCCATAGAATAGAAAAATCTTTCATCATTTTAGAAACCTTGAAAAATATCATCACATTTGAGAATCATAGGCCAAGGTTTCTACACTAAACATAAAATTTTTATGGGTCATCAAAATTCCTCAAAATTGAGGTAAAACAAATTGAAATGTGATTAAGTTAAAAAAGAATGTTATGTTTTGCATCATCAAACACCTTTTCTTCTTTATTTCCCTTTAAATCCCCAAATTAATCGAAATTTGAACACAACAGAAATTAATGGAAATTCGAACATGGCAATTACACGCTCGAAATCCTAAAAAATGGCTACCACACTCCATAGCAGATGAAACATATTTGGAGTCAATACCAATCAAATATACCTAGTAGCTACCAAAGTTGATAACCTTCTATTGAAATAGACAATGGCATAACCTTGAGGTTATAAGGTTATCCAAGTTGGAAAACGTGCCTTTCGTCCTAGCAATCCAAGGCTTTAGTTGTCAGATTGTAAAGAATCAACAAAAATGCATAACCTTAAGGTTATCGAAGTTGTCAAACATGCCTTTCATCCGTACCAGTCCAAGAGTTTATTTGCTAGGTTGCAAAGCTTCAACAAAAATGCAATCAAAGATTAATGGAAGATTACAATCAACCTTTCGAGCTCCAAATGCACAACGAACTCATTCAATGTATGGTGCAATGTTTGCATCCTTTTCACTAATGTCTCACTATTCCCCTTCATCCCCCTCAATCAAATGTGGAAATTCTTGCAATATACTAAACTTATTACATGTACGAGGAAATGCATTATCCCTACCAACAACGGCTACTTTCTTCATCGGTAGTGACATGCAAACCACAATCCAACACATATCAACGAACTTGCTAACCCACTAAAAATTTCCACTTGCCTCAACAACTTTGCAAAACATAATATGAGGTAGATATTACGATGTCGTCAAAGTTTGAGTGACCAACATGATGCCATTTACAAAGTGACTTTTAAACCAAAGCAAGATTAGATATGACATGGTTTTAATAAAATATTGAGATGTTGGAGCTTGTGGTGTCTTAATAAATTCTTGTTAGAGCTTTTCATCGTCAAAGAAATGTTTGCGATTTACAAAGTGACTTTTAAACCAAAGCAAGATTAGATATGACATGGTGTTTTAATAAAATCTTGAGATGTTGGAGCTTGTGGTGTCTTAATAAATTCTTGTTAGAGCTTTTCCTCATCAAAGAAATGTTATTATTTCTCGAGATTAAAAAAAAAATATTTATGCATGCATCATCATTATTCCAATCATTTGTATTGAGGTCAAATTCCAATTTAAGGTAATAAAAAAAAATATAGTGGTTAGGATTCAACTCTATAATGTGGAATTCTCACAACTAAATAAACGCCAACGACCAAGTAATTCATCATATTTGGACCATTTCTTACATATTATTAAATTATTTTTAATGACAAATTTGAGAATGGTTTTGATAATTGGTTTTGATTGATTTGACCAAATGGTATAGTATGAATAGTTAGAACTTATAACCATATTCCATATTCCATGTGATCTATCCACTCATTGAGTTGAATCCAATTTTGTTTTTTTCTAATTTCTTATGATTCAATTTAAGGAAACTTCTTATTGCATATTTGTATGCATCATATAATAAATAATAAAAAATGTGAATGTATTATAAATTTACATATTATTTATTAACAAGGGGCAACTATTTTCTATAATGGTATTATATCAACTTTGAAACAAGTTAATCTGGTATGAAAAAAAAATAAAAAATATCTAAATATCTCACATCTCACAAGAGAAAACTAAATACGTAGCTAGGTTAGTCCAAAGTAAGAATCCTAGGAAGATATATTACAAGCTTTATTAAGAATAGGCTATCACATTTACATTAAAAGCAAATATGATTGCTAAGAGTAACTTGCCATGTTGATTAGTTGACTAAATATCATCATCATCTATGTATTATTGAAAAGAACATAGTTTAAGAAATTGAGTTTACTATTTTAGAAATTGATTACTATTTCATACATATGTTAGTAAATATTGAAACCATAAACACAATGTTTCACTATTTCAAAACTAATGAATATTGAGAAGAATATTAAAGACGCTAATTGTTTAGTTTTAGTATAAATTTGTTATTTTAATTTATTGTGTGTGTATAATTTGTGTATTTACTTATTCTATTGTGTTAATTGATTAAATATGTGTAAATCTTCAAAAATATTTCTTATTGGTTGCTTTAAGAAAAACAAAGGCAATTACCACTATTTTGAAAGAAAAAAGTGTTTATTTATTCATTTTTATTGAAATTTTAATGATTTTTTTTAAATAGTTAGTGTTTAATTTTTTAAGATTGTAAAGATTTGAAAGGACAATATTTTTCACTCTTTTTATAAAGATTAGAAGTACAATTATTTATATAAGATCCTTCATTATTGAAAGCTTAGAATACATGCCTTTCAAATTGAAATCTAAACCAACCTTTCAAATTTAATCATGATTCTTACACATTCATAGATAATTTGGACATACAAACCATAAATATAGATAGAAGATTTTATAAAAAAGAATATTCAAATAAATAACAAAATTTAAATACTCATAAAAAAATTATGAAGAAAGGAGAAAAGGGAGATACATATTTACAAAAAGGAAAGACTCAAGTTTCTATTGGTTGTAGTTTGGGTGGTTGGGAGGAATGGTTGTTACCCTTCCTTGTTGAGCCCCTATTGTAATGATTGTATTTTTGGCTTGTCATAGATAAACTTTGACTTTATATTAATCCTAAAACAAATTAATAATGTTTCTTATTGTTTTGTAGTTTTTATGTATTAAATTTAATATTTTGAAAATATAAATTATTTTGTTAAATATTTAAAAATATATATATATATTATGATTGGTTAAAGGCCTTGAAGTGACAAATTACCCCTTCTAGCTTGGCATGTGGTCTTTGTACTAAATGTTTCATTAATGCTAATTAATGCTATCATTTTTGTACACTTGTGAAATTGTTTAAATAAAATAATAATTAAAAATTAAAAAAAAACTAGCTTGACATGTGGTCTTTGTATTAAAGGTTTCATTAATGCTATTGAATACTATCATTAATGATAAGTACACAATTATGTTAATGATATATTTTTGTGCAATCTACCATATTCACATTAAAATTAAATTCTAATTCTAAAAACTCAATCATGGAAATCTTTTTTCCTTTTAACCAAACACTAATATACACAAGTGTTTATAATACGTAGACAATGTATAAACATATGTTTGTCATTTTATTAGCATATATATTTTTAATCAATAAGAATATATTAATATAAGATTCTTTAATATACATATTTTTATCTTTTGACTTAAACTTTTGTGGTTACACAAACTATACATGTGTGTGTGTTGTTGTTTTTTTTTATTGACATATGCATTTTGAATTAATATAATACATTTGACTTACTTTTTAACATGTAAGATATAATTGCACATTATTATTTATACTTATTTTTTATTTTTACAAAATATATATTTTTAAATATTATACACCCTGAAATTTATAATAATACACATTTAATTTAATTGTTCTACAAAATATATATTCTTAACATAATATATACTTTAAAATGGTAAATATAGACATACTCATTTATCATACTTTAGTTTAGTTGTATATATATCATATTTAGAATCTTTAGAATTTTAACACCACTTTTACCTTATTTCACTTCAAGGTAAGTGGCTAATTCTTTTAAAAATAAAGATATGAATTAACTTTTATCAATAATATTTTTAATAATAAATAAGTAACAAAAATAATATCATATATACTAAAAAAAGTATAAACATATAAATCATATCTTAAATATAAACATAATATTAAGGCACGGACTAGTTGCTTTGCCACTATTTCTCTTGTTACATAATAGAATTGGTTATACTTTTATTATCTAATATACCAATTATTTTAATAATTGATATTAAGGTCAACAAATTAAAATATATAGCATCATATATTATATAATAACAAGTTTATCATCTAATATAGTTGATTATATTTTTTTAATTTTTCTTATATTTTTTTATGTCTTTGTGGAACATATAGTGCCTACACGTGCATATTAATTCAACCGTACAGCATGCCTCGTAACCAAACTGAATGCGAATAGAAACTTCATTCGCTTGTAGGTTCTGCGATAGTGGACAGAGAATTCATTGGCTGAAAATATTTGTCATTGGCACAGGTGTCATCGTAATACTATCTTCTTTCAGACCCATTTTATTTGGGGGTTATGGAGGTATCGATGCTCGATTCTTCTTGGGGATACCAATTTCTCCATGATGGGAGCAGTCAATTTTATTTGTGTTTTCTCTTATGGTGCTTCACTGGGTATAACTAAGACAAAGGCGGTGACTCCCCAGATCCCTTCTTTCCCATCTCACTTATTGGTGTTATATTTTGACGTGGCATTTGTGGTGCTGGAGTGTTTATATTGACAAATTATGGTCTACATTTTGAACTAAGTTTGGGTTGCAGTGATGGCACCAATACTCGCGCAGAACTTCTTTCTTGTTGGGGAGCCTTAGTGATAGCCAATAGAAAAGAGATCCCTTTGCTCCAATTAACAACCCGGACTCCTAAGCCATTATTAATTGGCTCAGAGGCAATCATCATCTTCAAATTCCACTACTAATTCATTGGCAAAGACATATTAGGAATCTGATTGGGCGGTTTGAGGAAGTCAATTTCACTCATATTACAAGGAATTTTAATGAGAAAGAAGATTTCCTTTCCAAAGCAGGTTTAAGACTGGATGATGGTTGGTCTCAACTTCATGGTTATCAAGACCAGATACTCTTTGAAGACACTCGGTTGAGGCTTTATTGATCCATTTTTCAGGTTTCCTGGGTTTTTTGTTGTTGTTGTTGTTTCTCTCTGCATTTTTGGGTTTTGTAAAGATCAACTCAATAGTATAATGAACTTTTAGATCAATTTTTGATGAGTTATTTTGGAGACCCCAATGCCTAGGGTTCTGCCTATTGTATCAGGTAACTAGTCAAGGGTCTGAACTACTGTACTATCTGTAAAATCTGTGTCACTTGCATATTTTTGCATTATTGTAACTTCTTTGGTTCATCATTTGAATAGCAAGAATTTTTTTACTTCTATAAAAAAAAAATGAAGTTTGAACTTTACAAGTATTTTTGCACATTATTTAAAAACCAATTAAACAATCATTTTATTTTTGTTTTGATTTGTTCGTGCAGCAATGACGTCTACACTCTAGATAATCCGAGGAGTTTCATCTGCCACTTTCCCACCATGTCGTCACCATTTCCTTCCATTTTCATGTACTCACCTTTGCCATGTGTTTACCCAAAGGGTTTAAGGTACTTGGCCTCAAGTTTGATGTGGGGTGAAGTTTTTGCGGCTTGTTTTACTGAGGGATCCAAGGGATGAGGTCTCATAAGCTTATGCTCTTGGCTCAACCTAAAACCTGAGTTGATATTTAGGTCTTGATGGGTTTTACACCTCTACATTTTGGTGTCAAATCCTTAATGTTCTTTGTGGTTTTCTTTACCCAAAAGGACTATCTATTTACCTCTAGTTACATTTGAAGAGGATGGAATAATTACATATTTTATTTAAGCTCCAAGGTTCTGAGCTCAAGGTTTCTTAGAGGTGTCTTCCTTTTAATCAAGGGTTTTAATACAGTAGTTGTTCCTTGTTTATTCCTTGTATATATTTTTGGGTATACGCATTCTAATAACATCTATTTCTTGTTGCATAGATGACTGAATACTATCGGGAATGATGCATTTTTAGGGTTTAATCAAGTATACTTTCACTCCTTATACTTCGTAAAAATAATCCTTAGCAATTGAGTCTTCTCTCTCAATGAAGCTTATAGATATCCCCCTTTCGTCGGTGTCTGAACCTTTTTCTTAAAAAAAATTGTACAATATAAGGAGTTTTTGGAAAGTATATATATGTATTTTCCAGATTTATACTAGGGTTCGACAAAAAAAACCCTTGTATTGGTTATATTTTCATAATTATATTATTTCTTCTAGTTTAAACTCATTATTAGAGGTACCATGTCATGTTTTAAAAATTTATCTTATAATATTTTATATGTCGAATAATAAACCCCCTTTTTTATTTGCACGGGTTGAGGGAATTTCTCAGCAAGCCACGCCTCATACGTCGATCCTTTCTTAACCCTTCATTATACTTGGTTTTACTTATGCGTTTAAATTGCTTACATTTTATTTTATCATTTGTCTCTGGGGGTTTTTCTTTCTTAGGTTTCGTTGGCTTCTCCAAAGCATGCCCACAAACCTCGTATTAGCTCTATACCCGTAATTTATTTCGATCCTACTAGGACATTTGATCAGTACTTGTAGAGTTAAATTAATTCCCAAAGCTTTTAGCTTAGTTTTTAAGGGCTTCGAGCCTCCACTTATTTATTACTGAGGAAAACATTTTAGTTTTTCAGTGAACACCATGTACATAGAAATGATTAATTTCAGGCTAGGGTTTAATACCTTGTACCTATAAATTTATAATTTGAAGGGTTTAAACTCATGGTCATACCCAAATTTATCTACGAGAGTGTTTTTATTCATATTTGTGTTCTTAGTTGAAATGGTCACAGGACCTGAAAGGTTCTTTTTAGATTTAGGACAAATATACATTGTTTGTTTAAGAGATTTCTCATTTGTTATACTCATAAGAGCTATTGTTCATATTTTCCATCATTCATCCATATTAATAATCATACTGTGAGAAATATTTCCTAGATGGACATTTAGCCATTGTTGTAGTTTAGACTTATTTGACTAAGGCATATTTGTTTGTTTGACAACCTTTCTCTGCTCTACTTGTATATATTTATATGGTGGTTCTTTATAAATACTCAACTTTCAGTTATGTAAAATTATTTTGTCTTGGGAATAATTTGTCAACTCTTCCCTTCTTTCCCCCAAAAAAATCGCGCTTTCTATTCAATAAGAATGAAAACTACATTTCTCAAAAGTGCACAACACTTCTCAAAAAAGATTGTACAAAAAAAATACCATAAGTCTTGTCCTTCTACATATAGCATTATAGAGATAGTTGTCTCAGCTTTAAGCTTTAACATGCAGAAAGATGCACCCAACATCCCTTATTATTGTAATCTTCTAATCAACAGTCTTAAAAAATACTCAAAAACAGTCTCTTCAGGACCTATTTAGCTTAAACTTAATCATCAAAAGTGCACAACACTTATCAAAAAAGATAGACCATCAAATTGGCATTCTACATATACAAAGACTCAAATATCTGAAAGTCTAAGCTTTAAGCTTTAACTAGTCTTTAAAATGACTCAAGTTTGAAGTTTATAATCCACTAGTTGTGCCCAACATCCCTTCTACTAGTTGATCAATATGTATTGTAAGCTTGAATATTAGTTCATCCCAAATGCGTACTCTACAGTCTTAAAAAAACTAAAAAAATGTCTCTTCAAAAACCTTCTTAGCTGAAATTTTAATAAATCCCAGTACAAACAAAGTTTGCCTTCGATCAGCACGGAATGCACATCTATATGTATTTAACCAATTGGTGATCAAAGACAAAAAAAAAAAACTCTTACCCTTTGTTAAAGGCTTTGTTGCAAAATTCTTTCTTCTGTATTTCAACCATCATCATGATCCTATCACAAATTCTAAGTTGAATCAGAAATTACATCATCATCCACATCTTGGATATAGATTGTTCCAAGATCCTTTGATAGGCCGTTTTTAATGATCTGTCGGCGAGATTATTATGTTCTCTAAAAACATGTGAGAAAGAGATATGTATGAAACTTTTGGTTGCATGTTTGACTTCATGGGCCAGGTTCTTTAACGTTATATATCTAATGTTTATAGAGTTGTTCATCCATTTAATTACATGGAGAGAGTGTCGAAAGACTTGAATGGATTTCAGATTCCTTTGAGAGGCCACTTGTAGGACGACTCGAAGGGCCATGAATTTATCCACATTATTAGATCCTTCTCCTAGACAAGCTGACAATTGAATGAATTTACTTCTTTCTAAAAAATCACTACTCCTACTACTCCTATTCCACCTCATAACTCATTCCTTTGATATGATCCATCAAAACACGGCCATGGTTGACTCATAATTTATTTGTAGATACTGCATAGGTCTACCATCTTTGTTTTCACTTCTTCCTTAAAGAATTTGGCCAGCTAACAGGTAGAGGCATCAACTTGAGAGGACTGAGTGAATCGATTTTCAAAAAGTGTCATATTTCTAGATAGCCAAAGACTCTAGATCATTAGGAAAGGGATCGCTCAAAATCACTTTAAATCACCTCTTTGAAAGTAGGCTTTAAGACCTTCTTCAACTAAATCGTAGATCCAGATGTTCTTTATCTCTAACCAACATTCAATTTTCCTCCAAACTTGTAAAGAGGAAGGGAATTTGGTACATATGTGAGAATTATGTTTTGATTTCAACAATGCATTGTTTTTCTTTTTTACATGTATGCATTGAATTCATCAATTTAATAAAAAAACATTGTTGTATTGATTCCAACAATGCATTGTTTAATAAACTACAAACAAATGTTCTTCAAAAACACAAGATGCATATTAATTGATTATTTGCATTGATT
The DNA here is from genome assembly GCA_027924585.1 of Larix kaempferi. Classification (NCBI taxonomy): domain Eukaryota; kingdom Viridiplantae; phylum Streptophyta; class Pinopsida; order Pinales; family Pinaceae; genus Larix; species Larix kaempferi. The sequence continues at coordinate 20,259,635 of BSBM01000458.1, read as the reverse complement.
TCAACAATGAATTTTTTTTGTTATTTACATCTATGCATTGAATTCATCAATTTAATAAAAAAATATTACCAAAAAATATATTATAGCTGACATAAAAACTAGAAATGTAAGAAGTAAAAAAATATTATAACTCACACAAAAAGTAGAAACATAAGAAATAAAATCAAAAGAGTAAAAAAAAAATATTATAGTAGTCATAAGAAGTAGAAACAAAATAAGTAAAAAAAAATACTATAATAGAAAAAATAGAAGGGATTTGAACCTTAAGTCCAATCATCTCACTACATACCAATAGACAACAAACAAATGTTCTTAAAAAACACAAGATGTATGTTGATTTGATTAGTTGCGTTGATTTCAAAAATGCATTGTTTTTGTTTTTTACATGTATGCATTGAATTTATCAATTTAATAAAAAAACATTGTTGCATTGATTTCAACAATGCATTGTTTAATAAACTACAAACAAATGTTCTTCAAAAACACAAGATGCATATTAATTTGATTATTTGCATTGATTTCAACAATGCATTCTTATTTGTTATTTACATCTATGCATTGAATTCATAGATTTAATAAAAAAATGTTACAAAAAAATATATTATAGCTGACATAAAAACTAGAAATGTAAGAAGTAAGAAAATATTATAACTCACATAAAAAGTAGAAACATAAGAAATAAAATCAAAAAAGTAAAACAAATATATTGTAGTAGTCATAAGAAGTAGAAACAAAATAAGTAAAAAAAATACTATAACCCACATAAGAAATAGAAAAAATAGAATTGATTTGAACCTTAAGTCCAATCATCTCACTACTTACCAATAGACAACAAATACATGTTCTTAAAAAACACAAGATGTATGTTGCTTTGATTAGTTGCATTGATTTCAACAATGCATTGTTTTTGTTTTTTTCATGTATGCATTGAATTCATCAATTTTAATAAAACATTGTGATGCATTGTTTAATAAACCATAAACAAATGTTCTGCAAAAACACAATATGCATATTAATTTGATTATTTGCATTGATTTAGTCAATGTTTTTTTTTTATTTACATTTATACATTGAATTCATCAATTTAATAAAAAGATGTTTAAAAAAAATATATTATAAATTTATAGCTCACATAAAAACTAGAAATGTAAGAAGTAAAAAAATATTATAACTCACATAAAAAGTAGAAACATAAGAAATAAAATCAAAAAAGTAAAAAAATATTATAGTAGTCATAAGAAGTAGAAACAAAATAAGTAAAAAAAAATACTTCAATAGAAAAAATAGAAGGAATTTGAACCTTAAGTCCAATCATCTCACTACTTACCAATAGACAACAAACAAATGTTCTTAAAAAACACAAGATGTATGTTGATTTGATTAGTTGCATTGATTTCAACAATGCATTGTTTAATAAACCACAAACAAATGTTCTTAAAAAACTTATAGATTTGATAACTAAATATAACTCCAAGCAAAAAGGGTTTTGAACCTTGGTATTTATGTTAACACAAGCCCAATAACATTACTGCTTACCAATAAACCACACACAAATGTTGTTAAATAACACAAGATGCATATTTATTTGATTCATTGCATTGATTTTAACAATGCATATTTTGTTTTGTTTTTTACATGTATGTATTCAATTTATCAATTTAATAAAAAGTAAAAAATTTGCATTGATTTCAACAATGCATTGTATTTTGTTATTTACATTTATACATTGAATTTATCTATTTAATAGAAAAAACTATTTGCAATGATTTTAACATATTAAAGTTTTGTTTTCTCTATTTTAGGGTATATTGTGGATCATCATAATAATATTGCAAATAATGAAGATAATGATGATCAATAAATAAAAGTACGAAAAATGTATAGAAGAGAAAGAGAAAAAGAATCATTAGAACATATAGAAGAACCTAGAAAACACGACCATGAACTAAAGAGATCATGAAGAAGTGTTATTTGTGCAAAGGGGTTCTCAAAATCATGAATGGGAGATAATTTCAGGGTCATATAGGAATTAGTATATAACTACAAATGAATATGACATACTTGGATACATGGAATGTGATAACAAGGAAAATTAAAACTATAATTTTGTTGATATGGAAATTTTCAATCGTGCACTACATTTCATATTTGAAAACCGACAATTGAATGTCATTGTTCATAATAATCGTACTCAAAATAATTCAATTGAAATTTTAGTGGAGAAGCAAAGAAAATCATTTGAGATTATTCTTGAGCATTATAGAGGTGGAAACAATGAACCACTACGAATGATTATCCAAGGAACTGTCGGTACAAGAAAATCTTACTTGATTGGAGCTATTAGACAAACACTAGAAATTGATTATTTTTCAGATAAGTCACCATGACTTCTTTTGACCCTAACCAGTGTTGCAACGTTTAATATATCTAGATCAACAGTGCAAAAAAAAATGGGGATTAACATTGGAGAATGAAACTATAAATATTGGAAACAAAGAACGACGGGGACTCCCATTTACAACAATATCATGAGTAAAAGGTCTGGATGGTCTTCCTCCTTTCACATATGATCGATACGAGAAGATGCCAAAGGGAGCAGGAGTGGAATCAAGAAAAAATGAAGAAGACATATCAAAATTGATCACATTGTAATATATTGATTAATACGAGTCGATTATGATTTATATTGCTGGATATTAGAATTCCAAAGCCTTAATTTGGTGTTTTTTGTTTTTATATATTTGATGTTTTATATCCTCATTAGCATAATGACTTTGTAATGAATAATAGGTAGTAATATTGTTTAGATAAAATTGGCTTATCTTTTTTTTCAATAATATATTTGATGTTTTATATCCTTATTAGCATAATGACTTTGTAATGAATAATAGGTAGTAATATTGTTTAGATAAAATTGGCTTATCTTTTTTTTTCAATACAATGTAACTGACCTTTTTTTTTCAATAATATATTTGATGTTTTATATCCTCATTAGCATAATGACTTTGTAATGAATAATAGGTAGTAATATTGTTTAGATAAAATTGGCTTATCTTTTTTTTTTAATACAATGTAACTAACGCTTGATAATGTGGGGATGCAGCTTTTTTTTTCAATACAATGTAACTAACGCTCGATAATGTGGGGATGCAACTTTTTTTATTTTCAATACAATGTAACTGACGCTAGATAATGTGGAGATGCAGTAAAACGAGGGCATAGGATTCGATCCGGGGTGGGGACGACCACAACCGACCACCCCAGCCACCCCACCTGTTAGTAGAACCCCAAAATGGACTTACCCTGTTACATATATAAACATCTATAGCGTTGTAAGGCCGTAATAAATGTAAAAATACTCATTAAATTTAGCATTTCTTAATTGATACCAAGAGAGTCCTCTATTCAATAGATTTGTTGTGTATAAATATCTTTTATAATTTCTTACTTTTACATTCATATAAAAATCCTTATTAAATTTAGTATTTCTTAATTAATACCGAGGGAGTCCTATATTCAATAATACATTTGTTGTGTATAAATATATTTTAGAACTAAATGAGTAATTTCTTATTCTTTTATATATATAATTCTCTTTATGAAAAATAAATTCAAAGCTTATATTTTCTTCATAAACATGTCTAAATACTAATACTAATACATTTATGGTAAATTGTTCGATATGACTCGTAAGAATATAAGTAAATTTATGACTGGTAAACAATTAAATAATGCAAACGTTTTTTATTAAGCCATCAATTTGTTAAATAATGCAAACGTTTTTTTATCAAGCCATCAATTTCACCACATTTAAAATTAAGCTATGGATAATCGTTTTTGAAAAATAGTTAACAATCAGCTATAATTAATCACATTCATTAGAGTTAATAATATAAACTTTGTATAACCTTTACAACAATATTTGTAATGGAAAATAGGAATTCTAACTTATGTGTTGTATAATATAGGAATTTTAACTTATATGTTCTATTCTTGAAGATATTAAAATTGGATATTAAATTCTAGTATAGAAACTAGAAATATCTATAATTGAGAGCAAATTGACTAGATAACTGCTTTGGAAACTATCACCTCAAAACTCATGTCTCTCCTCATCATTCAAAGCCGAGGAATTTGCAGGCCTATCAAATTCCTTGTTGTTTTTTCACATCTCCATTTGTGGTTGATTCCTCTAACCAACATACAATGGTTTTCGAGGTGACTATTGAACTTCCTCAAAGCGTCTCATCATTTAAACCTCTTATGTAAAGTTTTTCTACCAATATTAATATGCAACATTTGAATGCGAGTTCTTGAAATGGGGATCATCTCACATTATGTGATTATTGGCCTTTCACAAAGTTCCTCCATAGAGAGAACCCTAATGTCAACCTTAGTCTTCCATCAATTCTTTGAAGGATTTGCACTTGGGGGTTGTGTTTCACAAGCTACTACTCGATTGTAAAAATGCAATTGTGACAGACAAGGACATGAAGTTCAAAACCATGTTCGAGGAAATAAGGAAGGAAGTATTGGAGGATAATTCACATCTACTCTGATGCTACCCACTGTTAGGAACCCATGTCTTTAATTTGTTAGTATATTGTTGTTGGACGCATATGCTTTGTAAGTCGTCCCATGGTATTTGTTGATCCATAGTTTATATTAGCCCATAGTATTGACCTATAGTATTGGACGTATATGCTTTGTAAGTCATCCCATAGTATTATATGTCCCATGGTTTTGACTCATAGTATTGGCGCCTAGACTTAGCCCATGGTATTGGCGCCTAGACTTAGTATATAAGTGTGTGTTGAGGCCTATGAAGGCACCGTGAAGTTAATTGTATTGAGCTTGCTCAAAGGAGGTTGCCCCCTCGAAGTGGCCCGTGATCAATATAAAAGTGATTCTGAGTTCTATTATTTCTGATATCTCGTGTATTTGCATTAATTAATTATTGTAGGTTCATCACATATGATATCAGAGCACTTTCTTGGGCTCGTTGGGTGGAATTTTTGCCAAATTTATTTTTTTCGCATCTGTTGCAGCTTCGGATTTGGGAATAATCCCTATCCACTTAAATGTGGGAAGTACTTGGGCATAAGCCCTAAAACTCATTGTGAGGAGTACCACAGGAACCCCAAAGTAGTTGGCCCATTGAGAGGACCTTCCAGCGAAAAGGGCAACGACCCCTACCTGATTGACTAGTTCCCACCCGTGAGGTAAACCAAGAGCTGTCGTGTGTGGAAAAGTGGTTATCAGTTTTACCTGAGCCTTGGAGTGAGGGGTGCTGCCCCAATACGCAAGCCGTCAGATAGCATTGGTGGCTGAGTGAAACACCTGAACTGTTAGGAAGCTGTACATACTTGGGGTCCATATCTATTTTCAGTTGAACTGTTGCCGATCACTTCCACTCCAGATCCAGCCGTTTCAGATCTATTCTAAAATTCGTTCTAGATCCAGTCGCCATTTCAGATCCAGCCATTTTCGATCCCTTCCGCGTCGTTTCAGATCCATCTGTTGCGGATCCCTTCCGCGCTGCTGTTGCTGATCCATTTATGATAAAAAATAAAATAAAAAAATCTGTTTTTCAGCCATATCTCCCTTGTTTCAACTCTGTTTTCCCTTAAACTTCACTGACATCCCTACAATCCCATTCTGCATATTTCAATCTTGAAGACCCTATCCCAAATTCCACTTCCCAAGACCAGAAATCCCACATTTGTCTATTTTCAGGGTTTGCCATAACTTCTTCAATTTTCACCCAATTGCCTTCAAATTTTACCATAGAGTTCCCGCTTCTGAAATCCCCATTTTTTGCTTCCCTGTCCCTCAGAAAGTGTTGAAAACCTAGTCAAACCCCAATTACCCCTCCGTGTTTTTTCCAAATCCAAATTTCCCCTTACTAAATAAGCTTGTGTTTGTGTTTGTCTATCCATTCCCCCCCCACAAAAAAAAAAAATTACTAGTTATGGTTGTCACTCGCACAGGAGAAAACACCATGGAGGAAGCACTTGCAGCCATCCAAACCAAACTCCAAGATCTGGATGAAAAAATTTTCATCCTCCATCTTCAGCATTCAGCCATGAACAATAACCGACAGCCAGAATCTTTTGCAGCCACCGGGTTCTCTTCTTCCAGCAATTTTCGTGGGCCGAAGCTTGATTTTCCTCGCTTCAATGGTACTGATCCGACTGGATAGATATACCGAGCAGAACAATATTTCAGTTTGCATAATACTTTTGATGTTCAGAAAGTTCCACTTGCATCCTTTTATTTGGAACAGGAAGCCCTTCAATGGTACCGTTGGTACATCATAGCTCATCCCGAGCCAAACTGGACAGATTTTTGCCAACTTCTTTTGCCACGATTTGGTCCTAGTGCTTTTGACGACTTCACAGGAGCACTCACTAAACTTCACCAATCTGGGATAGTGAGAGAGTATCAGACGGAATTTGAGAAACTAGCCAATCACACAGAAGGATTGTCTGATGAATTCTACAGGAGTTGTTTTATCAGTGGTCTCAAGGATGAAATCCGCTCAGAGGTCAAAATGTTTTGTCCCAACACAATGATGGAAGTCCTAGGGTTGGCTAAGATGGCCGAGGACAAGATCGCAACTCAACAACGCTCCAAACCCACCTTTGTTCCCTTCAGAAATATGGGTTCCCAACGACCTCCCATCACGCATGCTCCTCAACCAACTCCTATCAAGCAGTTGTCTGAAACAAAGATGCAGGAACGCCGAGAAAAAGGGCTTTGTTATAATTGTGATGAGAAATTCACTCGGGGACATAGATGTGTTCAACAAAATCTCTATCTCTTGGATGTGGATTCTCCGCTTGCCTCAGAACTTGATGAAGAAGCTCCAGATACAGTAGATTATCAGGTCGACATTCAACACCCTCCTGTCGACACCCCATCTCAGGACGACCCACCCAAGATCTCTCTCCATGCTGTAACCAGTGTCACCACCCCACAAACAATGCGAGTCAGGGGATACTTCAAGAAGCTCCCTCTTACCATACTCATTGATTCTGGTAGCACTCATAACTTCATTGATCCTCGGATTTCCAAATAGGCTAATTGTTTTGTCCATCCTTTCTCTAACTTTGAAGTCATGGTTTCCAATGGGGGCACCTTACCTTGCAAGGGGAAGTGTCACAATGTGCGTATCTCTATGGAAGATTATAACCTGCGCTCTCGCATGTTTTCCTTGTCCTTAGGCGGATGTGATGTGGTTTTGGGCGTTCAATGGTTACGCACACTTGGCCCCATCTTATGGGATTTTGCTGAACTTTGGATGCAGTTTTCAATCAATGGGGCACAACACAAATTTATGGGCTTACAACCAGGGTCTCTCTGCATCATCAGTTCACATTGCCTGAAAAATTCACATGGTGTCATCACTCAGCTCCATTCCATTCAGATGCACCCATCAGTTCAGTTAAGAAGAATTCACATGGTGTCATCGCTCAGCTCCATTCCATTCAGATGCACCCATCAACAGTCTCCACTACTTCATTGGATAGATATGCAGGCATCTTTGCTGAACCAATGAGCTTGTTGCCTTCAAGAGACCTTTCCGGTAAGAATTTAGCCGCATCTACCTCTCAGCAGGAAATGATGACTATTTTGCATACAGTACAGAAGTGGCAGCCATCCCTATTTGAGAATTATTTATGCATCAAGACTGATCTCCAGAGTCTAGAAAATTTCCCGGAACAACGGGTCTCCTCCCCAACACACCTGAAATGGGTTATCCAACTCATGGGTTATGACTATGTGACCACTTACCAGAAGGGTAAGGACAATATGGTGGAAGCTGCTCCTCCTCGCACATTTGATGACCCAGTTTCTCTTACAACTATTTCTCTGCTTGTTCCAAATTGGTTGCAATCTGTTCAACGGGGCTATCTCTTCTATGAACTCCATGCTTCTTCATCAGTAGGGCACTCTGGGTTCCTCAAAACGTATGACTAGGAACAATGTAACTTCTTTTGGCAGGGACTCAAAAGGACAATTCAACGGATGGTGGTTGACTGTAATACTTTCCAGGTCAACAAGGGTGAAACGACCCTCCTTTCGGGACTGCTCGAACCCTTGCCCATCCCTCCACAGATTTGGACAACTATTTCTATGGATTTCCTAGAAGCACTCCAGTGGTATAGTACCACATCTCAAAGGACACCATATGAAGCAGTCTTTGGACAAGCACCACCAGTTCTTCTTCCATACACCTTCAACAGCTCCCCAGTTCAAGCAATTGACTCAATTCTTCGAAACCATGATCAGCTTCTTCTCATTCTGCAGGACAATTTTTACATGGTAAGAATTCGACTGAAACAACAAGCTGATCAGCACCGTTCTGAGTGCACTTTTCACATCGATGATATGGTTCTTCTTCCTCTACAACCTTCCATGCAATTCTCCCTGAAACTCCAAAGTCGCCAGTGGCTCGGAATGCAACCCAAGGATGCTATAGGGGACCCACTCCTTCAAATTCTGCATCAATTTCCACATCTAAATCTTTGAGGACAAAGCTTTTTCTAAGAGAGAGGAGATGTTAAGAACCCATGTCTTTACTTTGTTAGTATATTGTTGTTGGACGTATATGCTTTGTAAGTCGTTCCGTAGTATTTGTTGATCCATAGTTTATATTAGCCCATAGTATTGGACGCATATGCTTTGTAAGTCGTCCCATAGTATTATATGTCCCATGGTTTTGACTCATAGTATTGGCGCCTAGACTTAGCCCATGGTTTGCATCGACACATAGTATTGACCCACCGTATTGGCGCCTAGACTTAGTATATAAGTGTGTGTTGAGGCCTATGAAGGCACCGTGAAGTTAATTGTATTGATCTTGCTCAAAGGAGGTTTCCCCCTCGAAGTGGCCCATGATCAATATAAAAGTGATTCTGAGTTCTATTATTTCCGATATCTCGTATATTTGCATTAATTAATTATTGCAGGTTCATCACACCCACACCCCTTAAACAAATCAATGGTTGGAACATCTATATTGCTTCTAGGTGCAGAGGATTTGTTTAAACAATAAAGTTGTTGGAGTAACCTCAAGTGCCTCATTGTTTTCCTCTAACAAATTTACTGTTTAAATGAATTTCCCAGCCTCACTGATTTTCTAGATTCTACATAAACATGCAGGGTAGGGAAAGGCTAACCACCATGTCACATGTTAGGCAATGACCAGTGAGTCAATTGATTGCATAGATTGTAAGCTCGAGTTCTATTAACAAAGATTACACAACTATTTGAACTCCTTATTTACAGGATTCATGTGATGCACTGGCCAAGTTCATTCTCTTTTTCGAAGGACAATTATTTGGAAAGTTTTCTTCAAATTGAAGAGTGAATTGGAGAGGAGATTCTAGACTTTTAATTAATGGTATACTAGGCCACATAATTCTTACAATACAAAACAAATCATAATAAGAATGAGATGTGTTCCTAATTAATTCAATTCAATGGCTCTTTTTCTCTTTTAATGCCTTTTATTTCAATAGTTTTGCAAGTAGATTTCGTATGGTTCATGTATTTTGATGGTGTATGTGGGAATCACTACTTTCATTACAGTCTGGTGTAATCGTGTATCCCCCAAATAATTTTTCAAGATATTGTGCAAGTTATCCACGGAATATTTGGGGCCATTCATAATCTTGAATGTGGATTGCAATAAGCCTATCCAGTAATTCATTTTTTATTAACTCAATTTTAATGTTGCTTGTAACAGAAAAAAGAGAAGAAACGAGTACAAAATCAACTGGCATAAAAACATTACTCAATTCATGCAAAATATATTTGTGTATCTTAAACCTTTTTCTTAATAATATTGAGAGGGGGGATGAATTAGTATTAGCACAGTTATGAACAATTTTTACTTATTATCAATTGATCTTGAACTTAGATTGTGCATTCACCATAAACAGAAAAATTCAACATCACATGCGCAATACATTGAACACAAAGATATTTGCATGGGAACCCAAACAAGAGAAAAACACAGAATGCTCTCTTATACTGAAAATAGTACATTCATGGAAGTACCACATTCCAAAGTTTTCCACCACCAACTGGAAGGAGGCACCGACCCCATGGTTTTACAAGTTATGACCTGAATGAAGCACCAACTCCCTGATTTACCGGCTTTAACTGGAAGGAGACTTCGACCCCCTGTTCTTTGCCCTGTCTTGCCTCCCTTGTATGACTATAGAATATATTTCTTTGTTTTTCTACTGATCCGCGCACATACATTGTGCACACCTTATGTATATTGATATCTTGCAATCACTGAACTTTATCATGTACTTCACTTCTCTACATCAACATCTCACACTTGGATTAATACTTCTCAAACTGTGGGTTCGATTTATCATATCACTATGTTTCTGCACACTTAACTGACACTGCGCATCCTATGTTTTGTTGTTGTTCTCATTGCGCATATGTATCAGATCACCATACGCACCTTCTTCTATGCAACACTTATATCTTGGCGCATCCGTCTTAGATAATCTACGACCTTCTGCGTACCATCTACGATATTGCATTTAAGTTCTTCGCAATTGTCTTATATTACCCTCCTCATACTATATATCTTCTGATATGCTGCATCTCTGTCTTCGTGCATCTGTCACAGATAAACTACTTCACTTCTAGCATCACGAGTTGTGCTTCAAGTCTGTCTTCGCACATATGTCACAGATAAACTGCATCATCACGTGCATCACGATCTATGCTTCAAGTATGTCTTCGCGCGTGTGTCAGAGATAAACTACATCATCCTACGCACCATCAACAATTATTTTTGTCTGTTCGTGCACACTTGGCTCTCTGCTAGATCATGGTGTTCCAGTTCCATGAGCCCTTAATACCCAAAATAAGAAGCTTTCCAAATCATATTACTACCACATTCGCTTCTTCAAGCTTACTTCAACTCTCCAACTTGGATTCTTATTTATACTTGTCCTACGCGGATGGTATCTCCACAAGTTGGTCGTAGCATCCCTTCTTCCTTGACTCACGATTAGGCTTAACTCACACTTTCGCCATTTGTCATCATCTGCGCCACTGAATTATCACACCTTGTGGGTCTTACAAATATTTGGTCCTTTGCACAGTGGGTCTTGTGCACTTTGTGTGTGGTCTTGCACCCTTTAAGTACCATCTCTTGTGGGTATTGCGCACTTGATTTTTCTAACTGCCACTTCCTTCTAGTACTCTTGCACACTTAAACAAATTGTATATTTATTCCAATTGGTGAGTTTTATGCACTTTTGGGACTTGCTTACGTGTCCAACCGCGTCTTTCTCTTGTGCACTCCTAAAACTTTTTGAACCATCTCTTTGGCATATACCTTTGAAGTAGTATGACTAGGTGGACTTGTGACTTACGCATGTACCTTATGTGCTTCTTCAAACTAAATGTAATTCTTATGTAGTTCTTCAAACTAGATGTGCTTTTGCAATCTAGATGTACTTCTTATGCACTTCTTCAAACTAGATTTCATATACTTCTTCATTCTTAAAACTAGCTTTCATATATTTCTTCAAAGTGGCACAAGTATACTAATTCCTCTTTGACATCAGTTGACATCAATGACAATCAAATTTCAACAATCTCCCCTTTTGGCATTGATGTCAAAAACTCTTGAAGTTATGCATGTCAATCATCTCATGAAGTTGTGTTTTTCCTCTATTATGTTCGCAGCACTCCCCCTGTGTGTACCCCCCCTTTGTTCTTTCTAGTATGAGCCTTTTCTCCTTTGCGCATCCTATTGTTAGTTACTTTCTACTATATTTCATTTATGTTTGGATCCCTTCTACTAATGCATGCATTTTGATATTTCTCCTTGGTTTCTTTGCGCTACATGGATCAGTACTTTTCTATTGTTTCTCATCTTTGTGTTGATCGCATGCTTCATGATCTTTCTCTACTATTATTTGTGCTACCATGGATTAGTACTTCTTTATTTTTTTCATATCTGCGTTGATCGCATGCTTCATGATATTTCTCCCCCTTTGACATCAATGGCAAAGAGGTGCCTTCAATACACAAATCCATATCCTACTTTCTTTGATTTTGCGTTGGCCTTCATTCATTTGCTTGCTTGAAATACTCCCCCTGTCATCATGCTTTATTTTCTTCCTTTTGTTGGGGTTGCTGTGCAGAACTCAGTCATATTACAATATATACATTCAACATTGTCTCTATGGCTATCTCGTATATGCTTCCCCTGTACAATTGCTAACTTCTTCTTATCTTGATCTCATGCTTCTGTCATACTTATTACTCACACACACTTCTTCATTTCTTATGCAATCTTCCAAGGTATATTTTTGTCGCATTCACTATGCACTACAGATTTTCATCTTCCTTCGGGTTCCATATCAATTTATTCCAGCATCCAACCTTTCCTTTTTGTTGCATTCATTTCACTGGGACCAATCTTCATTACATTCTTTGAATTCCCATATCTTGCCACAACATCCGAAGATTGCTTCTTAATATCGTACATACTTCCAACCATCATCCAGGATGGAAACAATGCGATGTGGCTACTAACTCGTGTGGAAAAAATCAACGTGTCATTTTCGTACTTAAGCTTTTTGGGAAACATTATTTTGGTCGCATAGAACAATGAATTGAATTTTTGCTTTTTGTCCTCTTACCTGATTTCATTAACTCATGCAATAACTTTTGACTTCTCCGTAGTCAGCTTCGAATCGCGCAAACATGAATACCATTAATCTCACATGTCTTCAATTTATTTTCGCACATGCAGAGAACCACCTTCCAATGCTATAAATGAGTTTTGTATTTCCCGGTTCATCAAACTGGTTCATTTCCTTGTCAAGCTTGTTCTTCGTGTCATAGAATTTAAGTTTCTCTTCTTCGTTTATCATGTCTTCCTTCTTTCAGAGTTTCAACAACGCATTCAAAAATCTTCACTCGGTAGTTCAGTCACAACAGGATTAATTTGCATGACTGAGAGTGGACATGGGATTTTGGCAGTCCCAGATGAAGGATTCTGACCTCCACCAATGGTATGTGCAGTCGCGGGTTAATCATGGCACTAGTGAGGAGTTATTTAGACTAAACAAGAGAATCGAATTCTTGGAGCGGCAACAACAACGAATCCTCGACTTGTTGAACATGATTCGAGTCGAACACTCCACTTCCAATGCATCGTATTCTAATCTAAATATTTTTCCATAGTTGCAACCCACAGATTTCGTTGAGCTAGCCTCAATGGATCTAGATCTTTGTCTTTCATAGCATCCTGCCAATCATGACACAGAGTTGGATCTTGAGCTGTGGCTCTGAATCGATTTCGCTCTTCAATTTTGTTCAATTTAACTCCCATTATCACCTTTGTACTTCAATTCTCGTTAGGCCTCATCATGTTATCTCTTTGTACTTCAACTCTATTTTCTACGAAAGTGGTCTCATGTAATTTTGTAAAGACAAATTTCGAATATAATACAAACTTTGTTTATGTATCTGTGCAAGCCTTGTGTTTGTTCGACGACAATATCCTTGTGTTTTTTTCTTTCTACTTTTGCATGTATGAGCTCTTTTATACAAAAATTCAACACATTTTTGGACATGATTGAATAAATGCACATTTCCTTTGCAACATCATACTAACGTGACAACCAACTTCAAATATATCTGCAAAAATTCACTAACGCACTCCTTGAATTCCTAATGAATATCGTGTTGAATTCAAGGATCTTACTCAATCTCTTAGAGATTAGAAAGATGGGAAACAATTGCTTGTTGCTTGAGACATACTTTGGTTGTTTGCTTCTTTTGTTCATGTTTGAGGAGTTTTCCTTACCCATACCTTCATGTGCGCACTTCCATTTTGATAATGTGCCTAGTTGTCTTCCCTTTTGGTCATTGTATTGCAATTGATGTTTATGTAGAATATTTCTATCTAGACAATTCATTTCTCTTCGATAATATTGAACCTTTTGTCCAAAACCATCACATGCATAGCATCTCACAATTTGACAATATTTCGCAATATGACCAATGTAATTGCACCTTGCGCACTTCAATGTATTGATCCTTCTTTTGGTAGTGTAGTAGAAGGAATTGTAATTGATAAAGGAATTATCATACCTTAATGGCTTCATTTGATTTTGACTATCCATGCTATCGCAGACCTTCTCAAATATTATGTCATAGTTTAGTCATGTCTTGTCTACTGGCGATCTTTGATCGTTCAAAATCTTATTCAAAATTAATGCATTTTCTTTGAATTTGTTCTTCATTTCTACTTTAAGACACGTTTTTTCACTTCCTGAATGTGCGCAGTTCGGAGTATCACTCATGATGTGACCTTGAACCTATTTCTTCCATTTTATCTCAGTCAATTTATCTTCTAAGCACGATATCTCTCTATTCTTCTGCTCAAATTGACTTGTCAACAATTCATTTTTCTGCTCTAACTCTTCTAGTGATGTCTTCAATATTGATTTCTCTTCCTCGAGATTTTTTATTTTTTCTACTGCACAATTTAGTTGTTTCTCACAATTCATTACCTTTTCACTAACCTAGTTTTCAAGAGACTCTTGAATCACTTGGCTTGCTTGGCTTGTTCTTCATACTTTGATGGTTGGTCCTGTAATATTTTGTTCTTCCTTCTTGACTTCTTCAATTCATCCAAGGCACTAACCAATTCACCTTCCCATTCAACCTCTGCAGCTTCTTCTTATTTAGATTGACTGTCTAATTTAATTTATGCGATAGGATTAAGAGGTGTATTAAAGGATCCACTAAAGAAATACTTGTCCAGTGTACCTGATTGATTGTTCGCATTCGATGCGTCTTTCTTGATAGAGGGACAACACTTTTATTTTCTTCACTACTTTCATCTTCCACAAATGCCATGAAAACTACTTCTTTTGGGCTGTCATCACATTCACTTTCTTTGGATGAACTACTATCTTCTTTGGAGTACAAACTCTTCTTTTGTTTTGGGACTTTCTGTTGGTAGTACGGCTGCCGTTACACCAAAACCCACAGGTGATTGGTAAACTCACCACCACCAGATTTCAAGGATCCACGAGAGGCGATTAATCCCTTGTCGCGACACACCGGGGAGTGCTGACTACTTGCAATTTCGTGCAACAATCTCCCCCTCAGCACGAGCCAAGTGTGTATCGAACTCGTGACCTCTAGCTCTGATACCAATTGTTGGTAGTACGGCTACCGTTACACCAAAACCCGCAGGTGATTGGTAAACTCACCACCGCTAGATTTCAAGGATCCATGAGAGGCGATTAGTCCCTTGTTGCGATACACTGGGGAGCGTTGAATACTTGCAATTTCGTGCAACACTTTCTTCTTGTTCTCATATATGTCTTGTGTGCTCACCATTCTTCGTTCATAAGCCTCTTCTTCACTATCACTATCTATGTCTTAATTATACAGACACTTTGAGGCGAAGTGGCCTACTCTTCCACATTTGAATGGTAACTTTCCCTTATACTTGCCACGTTCTCTTTTCAACTTTATCACAAATTTTGCTTCTTCCTCATCTAGTTCATCACAAGAGCCTTTGTCATGCTCATTTTTTTCTTTCATGGTAGCTTTAAAGGCTGCTTCTTCTCTGATGGTATTTTCCCTTTCAGTTCTCATCTCATATGTATTCAGGATCCCTTGAAGCTCATCCTTTGTTAAATCTACAAGATTGGATTTTTTTTTCTAACACAGACACCTTTGAGTCAAATCTTGGAGGCTGAGTTCTTAGTATCTTCTGTACAATCGATTCTTCAGCCAGTGTTACTCCAAGACTTTTGATGGAATTAACTAACTCATCAACTCAAAGGAAGTATGTGGCACTATTTTATTTATCTTTAATTCTCAAGGACTCATATAGTCCAGAGTAATTCTGCAGCTTGGCCTTCTTTACTTTCTCGTCACCTTCATAGATATTTATGAGCTTATCCCATGCATCCTTAGCTGAAGCGCAATGCATGACTTTAGTGAATTCATTGTCTACTAGTCCACATAATAGTACATTCCTTGATCTTTCATTGCATTCATATTGTCTTCTCTCAAGTGGATCATCTAGTCCGGTTGCAGTAACATTATAACCATCCTCAATGGACTACCATACATCATCTCCGATGGATTGTAGATATACTTCCATTCTTATCCTCCAAAAGGTGTAGTTGGTGCCATCAAATTGTGGTGCGCTATTGTTGGAGAGTCCTTCCTGCTTATCCATATCTATGCAAGGAACTATCTTCTAGATATTAATTTATTAGAGAAGACACCCACTCTGACACAAATTGTTAGAATATTATTAATATTAACAGGGGGTGAATCAGTATAAGTGCAGTTATGAGGAATTTTTACTTCTTATCAATTTACCTTGAACTTAAATTGTGCATTAACCATAAAAAAAAAACATTCAACATCAAATGTGCAATACACAGAACAAAAATATTTTTACATGGAAACCCAAACGGGAGAAAACCATAGAATGCTCTCTTATATTGAAAAGATTACATTCATGGAAGCACCAACTTCCGAATTTTTCGAGCACCAACTGGAAGGAGGAACGGACCCCCTGGTTTTACAGGCTATGACCTGAAGGAAGCATTGACTCCCTGCTTTACCATATTCAATTGGAAGGAGGCTCTGACCCCCTGTTCCTTGCCCCGTCCCGCTGCCCTTGTATGACTGTAGAAGATATTTCTTTGTTTTTCTATTGATCCACGCACTATTTAGATTAATAGCAATTCATTACATTTTGCGCACCTTCTGTATACTAAGATATTGCAACCATTGAACTGTATCACATACTTCACTTCTCTACATCAACATCTCACACTTGACTTAATACTTCACAAAATATGTGTTACTTTATCATATCACTATGTTTCTGCACACGTAACTGATACTACGCATCATGTGCTTTGATATTGTTTTGTCATTGTGCATCTATATCAAATCACTCTGTGCATCTTCTTTTATGCAACACTTCTATCTTGGTGCATCTATATTAGATCATCTGCGACCTTCCACGTACCATCTGTGATACTAACTTTCTGTTCTTCGCACTTGTCTTAGATTACCCTCGTCATACTGTGCATCTTATGTTATGTTGCATCTCTATATTCATGCATCTGTCACAGATAAACTACTTCACTTCGAGCATCACGATGTGTGATTCAAGTCTGTCTTCGTGCATCTGTCATAGATGAACTACATCATCATGCGCATCACAAGCTATGCTTCAAGTATGTTGTCACCTACCCAAATTTATGAAAATTACTATTTTATTTGCAAAATACTTTATGTTAAATTTAATTACAAAGTTTTGTAATTATGATCAGTTTTGATCATGGATGAATGTAATTACTTAATATTATTATTTAAATAAATTAATTAGGAGACAAACACCCAAGAGGACTGTTAAATGAGTGTTCACTGACCCACTAGGGGAATGGAAGTTGTTGGAAGGTATGGGACAGATGGCAGCAAATTCACTTCACCACTAGCTATTGGTTATGGGACAACTACCCCTAAAAATAGGGCATTATCCCCCAGGTGGAGGGAGTGAGCAGGAAGCTCATTTAATGACCCGGTAACATCTGAAAAGGCCTAGGCAGCCTAAAAAGTCAAATTCGAATTGAGCAAACAACTCTTAATCAATATTTCTGCAGAATATTTTCCTCGTGTGAATCAGGTGATCACAGAGAGATTCGAATAGGGAGGCTAGTGGTGACTGAAATATTAAGTTTGCGTATTGCTGAGAAGAAACAGAATTGCTGGTGCAGGTCTATTGGACTGTTAGCTATTGAAGATTCAGAAGTTAATTGCTACAGCAAGAAGAAGTTCTAATTCTTGAGTTTCTTCCTCCTGGTGGTTCAGTGAACAGGCTCGAGGGTCCTAAGACAGTACTTGACTGTTTTCAGGAATTGGTTGGGTGGAACAGTCTTCTTGGTATGTTTGTTGCCCTACATGGTTTCTCAGGTTCTCCATATTTTCTACTTATTCTCAGTTAATAATTTTGTTCAGTTTAATTAGCATTTTTTGTCTTTCTGCTTTGAAAAATAATTCAATCCTAGATTTGTTTAAAGTCTGAATGTTTAAGTTTAATGTTGATTTTAAATTGATAAACCAATATCTATATTTTTCCACATGTTGTTTTGAAGCATCGTACTCTAGTATAGATACGCAAATTAAAAATAGATTAGAAGATAGGAAAATGCCATTGATTCGAATAGATAGAACAATGATTGAATTAGAAACCATTACAATCTACACAGATTACCTATCAAAACAAAGTTCCTTTTCGAAAATATAATATCTTTTCAACTAAACACGATATAGGGTTTGGCTTGATCTTTTACACTATCAATGATTTCATTACCATTCAAACAACATACATTACAAAGTTACCATTATTCAACCCTGGCATAAGTTAGGAAACACGATTTACACTTACAACAATTAACTCGTGATTACCGACTCGACTTGTTTTTCATACATTTTAGTTTCGTTTTGATTCATAGCTTGAACTAACATTGAGAGCCGTCAATCTGGGCATAGCCCGATACCTCTCTTCACTCATCAAAGACAAGATCTTTTCTATCTTTGTCATAAACATTACAGTTTCATAATCTTGAAAACAAGTACCACAGTTATAACTGACACAGAAAACAAACCAGATAACATTGAATGCAATCAATGGTTTATCATTCGAGAAACAGATTTGTATTCATAAATTTATGCAAGTCTCGGCTCCATTTATTTTCATATTAACACATATCAACAGGAGAGAGACTCAACGTTTTTACTATTACACAGTCCCGACTTCAAGAAAATAAGTCATTGTTTACAGAAAAAGATTTACATCATATTTTTCCAAAATAAAACAGACAAGGTTCACACCCAAGCTCAACAATCGAAACCAGTCCTCAAAACTTCGACATGGATGAGCTTAACTTTTCCCAGTTTCGACGAAGTTAAAAAAAATAGAAACCAAAAACCATTTAAATAAACGAAAGTTTTAATACCGAAACAGTTATCATTGTTTTTCAAATGATGCTTCGAGTTTCTTCAAACGACAACGAGTCATGGCTTGAACCAGTAACCATCTTGAAACCCCTTCAACCACAATTACAGAGTACCTACGAGGGTTTCTGGAAAGACCAGGAGCTTACCCGTTTGAAAACTCGCCAACTTTACAAACCCTCGCTCGATTCTCTTTCTCATCACCTGCAACTGACATAAAACGATGGCTTAGATTTAAGATGACTGAAACCATTTCAAAACTAAAAGATGAAAACACATTGAATGAAATGTTATTCGTTTAGGGAAAACTTACATTGTTCTAAGTACCAACGCATTCCACTTTAACCAGCTACAGGATGATTTCCACGATGAAGGCGAGACCAGAAAATCTCTGTCCTTATTCTTTCATTCAAACTAAACGATAAGTTCCAGAACTGTCATCCCTTGACACCATAAACTTGTTACACTGTCTATCAAAACGACGCCATTGCAGAACGAAGGGACCTGTAGCCTTCCCAAACCAGAGATCTAGAGGTCGAACCTCATACAAATTTTAAACTAAAATTTCGGCATCCTGTTGGCCACAGACCGAAAAAAAATGGAGACATTAAACAATAATTGCCAAGCTCATAAACCAAAACCTCGACTCAATTGATTAGGGTTTGATCCAATGAACAACACCAATGTTGATCAATGATCGAAAATGTGCCAACGATGCTGCATTGGGTCGAACAACCCTAACATTCAATGCACTATCATTTCACACACAGGGTAATTGCCACGATGGATCACGGTGGAACGTTTTCACATCCAGCTCAGAGAATATCAACTCACAACCATTGCTAAGTAGTCTCGGATTACAACCATTACAGTGTTCATACATTACGTGGAGTGGTGGCGATCCTTGTCACCAGGAGAATTCATTTCAAACCTTTAATGCAAGATCAAAACTCGATTTCCTTGATAGCTCGAGCCTTGTGCCATTAATAAACCAGCCGTTCGCCACCCTGCCAATATTTATTGCATGTCAATGTTATATTTCCAACGTTACATTTCAACCCTGATACATGACATTATAACATTATGCTATGATAAGACGAATCACAAGTTTTCGTATAGCATATGTATGGTATCATTTGACCCACGACGTACACAATCCTTATAGATCAACCTTCTAATTGTTTTTCTTAGTCCCAAGGTTCTATTTATAGATTTAAATATTAATGTTAGGACTTAGATATTAATTAATAGGGTAACTATAATCACATTATTGCTATGGTCTCGTTTTATGCCATTCTTGCTAATAGATACAAACCCTTGTACGGGTTATATGTATCATTAGTTCAACATAGTAAGGTTACGATTAAAATAGCTCATACTTAGGAAATTATAATATTACCCTTGTAACTTTGGTTGTGATTTTACAAACTCTGTTATCAAAGATACAAAAAGAATAATCAGTTTGTATAGTAGACATTTGATGGATCCAAATATATATATATAATGTGAAGATTGACTAAATTACTATGAGTTCTTACCATATTCTTTCATGCAAACATTAAATGACCTTGTGATATATTTATTACATTAATGATGGAAAGATAAAGACGACATTTAATCCAACTAGTACAATGACAAAACCACCAGCAGAATGACGTACTTAGATAATTCTATTTTAACATCGTGGAGTTGTTGGACAACATCTTAAAGAAGTAATTGTAGCATTGAAATCCATACCTGCTCATTTCTGGTAAGTCGCAACAGAAATTATAACATTCTATTTATTTATGACGCTGAAAACTGAACTACACGTACTTCATTCTTACCTGCCGTCTACACATAGGACATTCAAGAAGCTTTAGTGTTGAAGCTAAGTAAGCTTAAGGGTACCTCGTAGGACACCCTTATGCAGCAAAGTCAAACTGTCAGTATTATTACAAAAGAGAAAGTGGCGTATCATTTTTCCCAACCTGTTTATTTCATTGTCGTCATAATCATGTTACTAGTTATGTGTTAACAACTGTCATTATCTTATTGTTGTTAAAACAAAAAAATAAAGCATGCTTAGTATTAACAATTGTACCACTAATGTTGTCATAATCGCAATTAATATTTCCGCAATTATCATTTGTCATAATTAATGCTGTTATCAAAAATTTTAAATTTTTATGAAATTTCGAGATGTTACATGTGGTATCAGAGCACAGATTCGAACTCTAGGCATGAATGAGGTACAAAACACGCAGTAGAAAATTTTCATACAGCAGAAAATTGTACTAACTTGAAAATTGAATCATTATGTTATTCAGAAATTATTTTCAGTTACAGGTATGGAGAACTCAGCTGAACATTTAAGCGATATATTTCAGCCAAAAAGTCACAGTTCGGGACAACACTATGTAGAGGAAGGTCACGGGGAATTAAATAATAGTTCGATAGAACTGTTACGTGCCTTTCAAGAATTAAAAGTAGAAATCAGATCTGTGAAACAAGATAATGAAAGGATTCTGCAAACACAAGAACAACTAAATCAAGTGTTGTTTGAACACAGCCAAACATAGGAACAAGAGAGAAACAATGAAGATATTTCCAAAGTTGAGGATATGCCTCACACTGATAAAAATCAGAACATAAAAATCAGTGAAGTAAAAGATAACTCAACCTCATCAGGAGATGCTATTGAAGTACGCAAATGGAAACTTAACTATACCAGTGACAGCAGTGAAGGAGATTCCAAACCAAGAAGGAAAAATCATAAGGAATATGAGCAGATCTCTGGAGAATTCAAGAAGATAAGACCTCCAACTTTCAATGGAGAAACTGAGAAAGGTGAGACAGCTGAAGCTTGGTTGTCTGGTATGAAGAAATACTTCCAGATCTATAACTATTCAAAGTTCTTAAAGGCAAAAATGGCTATATATAACTTGACCGGAAAAGCAGATATTTGGTGGCAGGACATCAAACGAGTAAAAAGTATCAAAGATAAAGATGTAAGCTGGAGTGCTTTTAAATGATATTTTAAGAAGAAGTATCTATCTGAACAGTACTATGAAGAAAAATCTAAAGAGTTCTACGATTTGAAGTTGGGAGGTATGAACATGAAGGAAATGAACAGTAAGTTTCTGAACTTACTGAGATATGTGCCATACCTCATAGAAGAAAAACCAAAAATTCAAAGGTACTTGAGCTGTTTACCTTTCAGTATTAAGGACAGAATCGAGTATGACAGTCCTAAAACCTTGGAAGAGGCAATGAGAAAGGCAGTTTTCTGTTATGACAAAAATCGGAAAAGAGAGGGAATGTCAAACTGGGAAAATCATAAGCCCAACAATTTTGAGAAGAAAAAGAAAAATTTCAGATTCAGTGGAAATTCCGGATTTCAAAGGAAAAATTTTCAGAACCGGAATTATCAAGGGAACAATTCCAGAAATAATTCACAGCAGAATTCTACAGCACCCAGAAATGCACTTAATACTGCCAAGACCAGTGAGTTAAAGACACATATTAAATTTTTTGAATGTCAAGGCCCCCATTACGCATCAGAATGTCCCTTAAGGAAGCGGAAGGCAAACAACATCAACTCTATTCAGATTGAACCTACTGTTGGAGATGTGGCAAGGGAGATGCCAAGAATTAATGCAACACTTGACAACAGGCAAGCAGATCATCAAATCTCCATGGTAGAGATTGAAGGTATGATACATGACCATCCTGTTACTGTTTTAATTGATCCAGGTGCTAGTTTAAGTTATATATCACCAGATATTGTGGAAAGTCTTAAACTGAAAACTGAAAATTTTAGTAAATCATGGCTAGTTAGACTAGCAACTGGAACAAAGAGGAAAGTATTAGATTTTATAGAAAACTGTGTGTTGTCCATGAATCATTTACAAACACAAATCAAGTTGAATATTCTACCTTTAGGTTCTTACAATATTATAGTTGGGATGGACTAGTTAGAAGCCCATCATGTCATCCTGGACTGTTATGGAAAAAGTTTTACATGTTTAAATGACAAAGGAAAAACTGTAGAAATAAAAGGCATTCCAAGGAAGGTAACCCTTAGACAGATTTCAACCATGCAAGTTAAGAGGGCAGTTAGGAAAGGATGTCAAATGTTTGCAGTAAACATGGTAAATGATGAATTTATGGATAAAGAGGACAAACTGAAATTAGAGGACATACCTGTCCTAAAGGATTTTAAAGATGTATTTCGTGAGGAGATACCAGGATTACCACCCAAAAGAGATTTATATTTTACCATAGAGTTGATACCAGGAGTAGTACCAAACTCTAAAGCTTCGTACAGAATGAACATATTGGAGTTAAATGAATTAAAATCACAGTTGAAAGAACTTATTGACAAGAAGTATATTAGACCCAGTTTGTCTCCTTGGGGAGCACCTGTCATCTTTGTTAAGAAGAAAGACGGAACATTAAGACTGTGCATAGATTATCGCCAGCTTAATAAGATGACGATCAAGAATAAGTATCCATTGCTCCGCATAGATGATCTATTCGATCAGCTGCGTGGAGAAACAGTATTTTCGAAGATTGATCTACGATCAGGATATCATCAAGTAAGGGTTAAGGACGAAGATCTTTTCAAGACAGCTTTCCGAACTTGGTATGGACATTACGAGTTCGTAGTCATGCCGTTTGGCTTGACTAATGCCCCGACTGTATTTATGTGTCTGATGAATAATATTTTGCATAAATACTTAGACAAGTTTGATGTTGTGTTTATAGACGACATTTTAGTATACTCAAAAAGCAAAGAAGAGCATGATGAACATTTACGGATTATCTTACAAGTATTAAGAGATCATCAACTATACGCCAAATTTAGTAAGTGTGACTTCCACAAAGACAAAATTTAGTATCTAGGACACATAATTTTAGCAAAAGGAATCTCGGTTGACCCCGACAAGATAAGGACCATTAACGACTGGTCGTTTCCTAAAGATGTGTCAGATGTAAGATCATTTATGGGCATTACGGGGTATTACATAAAGTTTATAGAGAATTTTTCAAAAATTGTCAACCCCATAACTTCCTTGCAGAAGAAAGGGAAGAAAATTGTTTGGGATCAGAAATGTTCTGACAGTTTTAAGAAATTGAAGGAACTGTTGACGACAGCACCCATCTTGAGGATAGCATACCCCAACAAGGATTTTGTAGTTTGTATAGACGCATGCAATGACGGACTCGGTGGAGTCTTGACACAGGAAGGACATGCGGTGGCATACGAATCTAGAAAGCTAAAAGTACATGAAAAGAATTACTCTACCTATGATTTAGAGTTATTAGCAGTTATTCATGCCTTAAAAATGTGGCATCACCACCTTATTGGCAGAAAATTTACGTTACTGACAGATAACATGGGTCTGAAATATTTATTAGATCAGACAAACTTGAATGCTAGACAAGCTAGATGGTGGGCGTTCTTAAGTGAGTATGATTTCGAAATTCAGCATATTAAAGGGAAGGAAAATAAGGTTGCAGATGCCTTGAGTCGCAAGTCAAAACTAAATTTTATTTCAGCAATCAGTACTTATTCAACTAATTTGGAAAATCAGATTCTAGAAAAGAGTGAAACAAATGAAGAATACAGAAAAATGAAGGAAATGACAGCAAACAACAGTTCTGAAAATTGTATGGCAGATTATAGCATGAAGGAAAACGATTTATTACTGTTTAAGAATAGATTGTATGTACCAGACATACCAGAAATAAAATTTCTGATATTAAATAAGATGCATAAAAGTCATTATTCTGGTCATCCAGGTTATCAAAAGACCATTAGTATGCTGAGAAAAGAATACTATTGGCCCCGAATGAAGGATGAAGTAGCAGAGTACATAGCTAAATGTTTGGATTTTCAAAAGGTGAAGGTTGAACACCAACATCCTGCTGGATTGTTGCAACCATTACCGATACCAAGTTGGAAATGGGAAGTGATCAGCATAGATTTTATTACCGGATTACCTAAAAATCAGAAACAACATGATTCTATCATGGTGGTTGTGGACAAACTCAGCAAGGCAGCACACTTCATACCCATAAATACTACTCATAAAGCTCCAGATATTGCAGAGATCTTTATGAAACAGATTTTTAGACTACATGGAATACCGAAGGTAATAATTTCAGATCGTGACTCGAATTTTACAGGTAACTTCTGGAGGTCACTGTTTAAAGGGTTGAACACAACTTTAAATTTCAGTACAGCATTTCATCCACAGACAGATGGTCGGGCAGAAAGAGTAAACCAAGTTTTAGAAGATTTATTAAGAATGTATGTTAAGGATCAGCCTGGTAAGTGGGAAGACTACTTGCACTTAGAAGAATTTGCTTATAATAATCATTATCATGCATCGGCCAAAATTAGTCCTTTTGAAATTCTTTATGGTAGGAAATGTAATACACCTGTTTTGTGGAATGATCCAGTAAATAGAGTTGTTTTAGGACCTGAATTATTGCAGGAATTAGAACTAATTGTGAAACAGGTGCAAGGACATTTAAAAGCTGCTCAAGATAGGAAAAAAAGTCAAGCAGATTCAAAAAGAACTCATAAAGAGTTCCAGGTTGGTGAACATGTATTCCTCAAGGTAAGACCGAAAAAGAGTTCACTGAAATTGGGAAGTTGTGCCAAGTTGGCACCCAGGTATTGCGGTCCTTTCGAAATATTGTCTAAGGTTGGAGCAGTGGCATACCAACTGGCTTTTCCACCTAACTTAAAAATACATAATGTGTTTCATATATCATTTTTAAAGAAATATGTGCACGATACTACTCATGTTGTAAACCAGAATGATGTACAGGTGGGACAAGACGGAGAATTTCTGGTGGAACCACATTGTATCCTCGGAAGGAGGGAAACTATTCTCCAGAATCGCAACATTGGGCAAGTGAAGGTGCAATGGAAGCACCTTAGCCCAGAAGAGGCAACCTGGGAGTGGGAGAGTAGTATGCGGGCAACATGCCCAACTCTATTTCAGGAACACTCGAGGAGTGATTAACCAACATCGAGGACGATGTTGAGACTTAAGGGGGGGTGTATGTCACCTACCCAAATTTCTGAAAATTACTATTTTATTTGCAAAATACTTTATGTTAAATTTAATTACAATTTTTTGTAATTATGATCAGTTTTGATCATGGATGAATGTAATTACTGAATATTATTATTTAAATAAATTAATGAGGAGACAAACACCCAAGAGGACTATTAAATGAGTGTTCACTGACCCACTAGGAGGAATGGAAGTTGTTGGAAGGTATGGGACAGATGGCAGCAAATTCACTTCACCACTAGCTGTTGGTTATGGGACAACTACCCCTAAAAATAGGGCATTATCCCCCAAGTGGAGGGAATGAGCAGGAAGCTCATTTAATGACCCAGTAATATCTGAAAAGGCCTAAGCAACCTATAAAGGAAAATTCAAATTGAGTAGGTAGCTCTTAATCAATATTTCTGCAGAATATTTTCCTTATTTTCCTCATGTGAATCAGGTGATCACAAAGAGATTCAAATAGGGAGGCTAGTGGTGACTGAAATCTTAAGTCTGCATATTGCTGAGAAGAAACAGAGTTGCTGGTGCAGTTCTATTGGACTATTAGATATTGAAGATTCAGAAGTTAATTGCTACAGCAGGAAGAAGTTCTAATTCTTGAGTTTCTTCCTCCTGGTGGTTCAGTTAACAGGCTCGGGGTTCCTAAGACAGTACTTGACTGTTTTCAGGAATTGATTGAGTGGAACAGTCTTCTTGGGCTATTTGTTGCTCTACAAATTTTTTCAAGTTCTATAGATTTTCTACTTATTCTCAATTAATAATTCTGTTTTTTTTAATTAGCATTTTCTGTCTTTCTGCTTCGAAAAAGAATTCAATCCTAGATTTGTTTAAAGTCTGAATGTTTAAGTTTAATGTTGATTTTAAATTGTTAAACCAATATCTATATTTTTCCACATGTTGTTTTGAAGCATCGTACTCTAGTATAGATACGCAAATTAAAAATAGATTAGAAGATAGGAAAATGCCATTGATTCGAATAGGTAGAATAGTGATTGAATTATGTTTTCCTATTTTGCCCTATATTTTCCAGTAGTAAAATTTACTGTATAAAATGGTCCTAAACTACAGCATTGTTTCATAAAATATAAGTATTGTTCTCTTCTCTGTGTATATATATTATAGTTTGCTCATTCTATTAGTTTATGTAGAATTCAAATGTAAATTGACAAACCATGTTTATACCATAGCTTCAAATTAAACAATATTATCATCATCATTCACATGCTGCAAACGCAAGCATTACACAGTCATTCTATATTACACTGTTTTCACATTGCACAAATTACACTTTGAATTCATATTCTATTGTAATTATTTCCAAGATTATTATCCAGCTTATTTGGAACATATTAAACCTTGTTTTGATGATTTCCCTCTCATTCCTCTATATTATAAACCATACGTATTATGAATTGTTTTTACTATTTCAAATAAAAACTGGATTTCTATCAAACCCTAAGTTGGGTCTTCAATTTCCATTTTATCGTTTTACAATTAGAAACCATTACAATCTACACAGATTACCTATCAAAACAAAGTTCCTTTTCGAAAATATAATATCTTTTCAACTAAACATGATCTAGGGTTTGGCTTGATCTTTTCCACTATCAACGATTTCATTACCATTCAAACAGCATACATTAAAAAGTTACCATTATTCAACCCTAGCATAAGACAGGAAACATGATTTACACTTACAACAATTAAGTCGTGATTACCAACTCGACTTGTTTTTCATACATTTTAGTTTCATTTTGATTCATAGCTTGAACTAACATTGAGAGCATTCAATCTGGGCATAGACCAATACCTCTCTTCACTCATCAAAGACAAGATCTTTTCTATCTTTGTCATAAACATTACAGTTTCATAATCTTGAAAACAAGTACCATAGTTATAACTGACACAGAAAACAAACCAAATAACATTGAATGCAATCAATGGTTTATCATTCAAGAAACAGATTTGTATTCATAAATTTATGCAAGTTTCGTCTCCATTTCTTTTCATATTAACACATATCAACAGGAGAGAGACTCAACGTTTTTACTATTACATAGTCCCGACTTCAAGAAAATAAGTCGTTGTGTACAGAAAAAAGATTTACATCATATTTTTCCAAAACAAAACAGACAGGGTTCACACCCAAGCTCAACACTCGAAACCAGTCCTCAAAACTTCGACATGGATGAGCTTAACTTTTCCCAGTTTCGACGAAGTTAAAAAAAAATAGAAACGAAAAACCATTTAAATAAACGAAATTTTTAATACCGAAACAGTTATCATTGTTTTTCAAATGATGCTTCAAGTTTCTTCAAACGACAACGAGTCACGACTTGAACCAGTAACCATCTTGAAACCCCTTCAACCACAGTTACAGAGCACCTATGAGGGTTTCTGGAAAGACCCGGAGCTTACCCGTTTGAAAACTCGCCAACTTTACAAACCCTCGCTCGATTCTCTTTCTCATCACCTGCAACTGACATAAAACGATGGCTAAGATTTAAGATGATTGAAACCCTTTCAAAACTGAAAGATGAAAACACATTGAATGAAATTTTATTCGTTCAAGGAAAACTTACATTGCTGTAAGTACCAAAGCATTCAACTTTAACCAGCTACAGGATGATTTCCACGATGAAGGCGAGACCAGAAAATCTCTGTCCTTATTCTTTCATTCAAACTAAACGATAAGTTCCAGAACTGTCAGCCCTTGACACCATAAACTTGTTACACTGTCTATCAAAACGACGCCATTGCAAAAGGAAGGGACCTATAGCCTTCCCAAACCAGAGATCTAGAGGTCGAACCTCATACAAAGTTTAAACTAAAATTTCGGCAGCCTGTCGGCCACAGACCGAAAAAAATGGAGACATTAAACAATAATTTCCAAGCTCATAAACCAAAACCTCGACTCAATTGATTAGGGTTTGATCCAACGAACAACACCAATGTTGATCAATGATCGAAAATGTGCCAACGATGCTGCATTGGGTTAAACAACCCTAACATTCAATGCACTATCATTTCACACACAGGGTAATTGCCACGATGGATCACGGTGGAACGTTTTCACGTCTAGCTCGGAGAATATCAACTCACAACCGTTGCTAAGTAGTCTCGGATTACAACCATTACAGCGTTCATACATTACGTGGAGTGGTGGCGATCCTTGTCACCAGGAGAATTCATTTCAAACCTTTAATGCAAGATCAAAACTCGATTTCCTTGATAGCTCGAGCCTTGTGCCATTAATAAACCAGCCGTTCGCCACCATGCCAATATTTATTGCATGTCAATGTTATATTTCCAACGTTACATTTCAACCGTGATACATGACATTATAACATTATGCTATGATAAGACGAATCACAAGTTTTCGTATGGTTCTAAGTTACATTTAATATCATATGTATGGTATCGTTTGACCCACAACGATACACAATCCTTATAGATCAACCTTCTAATTGTTTTTCTTAGTCCCAAGGTTCTATTTTATAGATTTAAATATTAATGTTAGGACTTAGATATTAATTAATAGGGTAACTATAATCACATTATTGCTATGGTCTCGTTTTATGCCATTCTTGCTAATAGATACAAACCCTTGTATGGGTTATATGTATCATTAGTTCAACATAGTAAGGTTACGGTTAAAATAGCTCATACTTAGGAAATTATAATATTACCCTTGTAACTTTGGTTGTGATTTTACAAACTCTGTTATCAAAGATACAAAAAGAATAATCAGTTTGTATAGTAGACATTTGATGGATCCATATATATATATATATATATATATAATGTGAAGATTGACTAAATTACTATGAGTTCTTACCATATTCTTTCATGCAAACATTAAATGACCTTGCGATATATTTATTACATTAATGATGGAAATATAAATAAAGATGACATTTAAGCCAGCTAGTACAATGAAAAAACCACCAGCAGAATGACGTACTTAGATAATTCTATTTTAACATCATGGAGTTATCGAACAACATCTTAAAGTAGTAATTGTAGCATTGAAATCCATACGTACTCATTTCTGGTAAGTCGCAACAGAAATTATAACATTCTATTTATTTATGACGCTGAAAACTGAACTACACATACTTCGTTCTTACCTGTCGTCTGCACATAGGACATTCAAGAAGCTTTAGCGTTGCAGCTAAGTAAGCTCCAGGGCACCTCATAGGACACCCTTATGCAGCAAAGTCAAACTGTCAGTATTATTGCAAAAGAGAAAGTGTCGTATCATTTTTCCCAACCTATTTATTTCATTGTCGTCATAATCATGTTACTAGTTATGTGTTAACAACTATCATTATCTTATTGTTGTTAAAACAAAAAAATAAAGCATGCTTAGTATTAACAATTGTACCACTAATGTTGTCATAATCGCAATTAATATTTCCACAATTATAATTTGTCATAATTAATGTTGTTATCAAAAATTTTAAATTTTTATGAAACTTTGAGATGTTACATATGTCACAAATAAACTACATCATCCTGCGCACCATCAACATTTTTTTCTTTTGTTCCTACAAACTTGTCTCTTTAGTAGATCATCTTGTTCCGGTTCCACAAGCCCTTGATACCCAAAATAAGAAGCTTTCCAAATAAAAGTACTACTACATTCGCATCTTCAAGCTTAATTCAACTCTCCAACTTGGCTTATTATTTATACTTGTCTTGCGCGAATGGTATGTCCACAAGTTGGTCATAGCGTCCCTTCTTCTTTGCTTCATGGTTAGGGTTGATTCATGCTTTTTCCACTTGTCATGTTCTGCGCCACTGAATTATCACATCTTATGGGTCTTACGCATACTTGGTCCTTTGCATAGCGGGTCTTGTGCACTTTGTGTGTGGTCTTGCGCCCTTGAAGTACTATTGCTTGTGGGTCTTGCACACGTGACTTGTCTAACTACCACTTCCTTCTGGCACTCTTGCACGCTTCAACAACTTGTATGCTTCTTCTGATTGGTGAGTCTTGCGCACTTTCAGGGATTGCTTACATGTCCAACCGCTTCTCGCTCTTACACACTCCCGAAACTTTTCCAACCATCTCTTTGGAATATACCTTTGAAGTAGTATGACTAGGTGGACTTGTGACTTACGCATGTACCTTATATGCTTCTTCAAAACGGATGTACTTCTTATGTATTTCTTCAAAATGGATGTGCTTCTGCAATCTGGATGTACTTCTTATGCACTTCTTCAAACTAGATTTCATATACTTCTTCATTCTTCAAACTAGATTTCATATATTTTTTCAAACTGGCACAAGGATACCCTCTTTGACATCAATGGAAACCAAAGTTCAACACTTGCAATAAATTTCAATTGAGTTGTTAATAAATTTCAATTTCAATTTCAATTTCATGGATCTTGTTATATAATAGAATTGGTTATACTTTTATTGTAGAATAGAATTTGTTTTTTATATTATATGTTTTCTTTAAATTGGTTGAAAGGGAAATATAATGATAAACCCATTCCATAATTTACTACTATAATATTTCTTCCATACATAACAAGCTGCAAATTTTGTCTTCTCCATTGAAGGAGTGTTTAAAATTTCAATGGAATAGATAGGTGAGATCTTTTTTACTTTGGGAACCATTTGAAGGATACAATATTTAGAGAAAAATGACATCATTCCCTAGTGCAGTTTCTAGATGAGTTAGGATTTATTTAACAAAATCATGTTCATCAAAGAGTGTGCAATTGATACCACATATTTTAGAGATCATAACCCTTGATCCTTTACAATGCACTAATAATTGTTTTCTCCTAAGCACTCTCCTCTAAAAATGTTAATGATTAAGAACAAAGTCTCAAGTAAAATACCCAAATAGAAATTCAATAGAATTACAAATTGTCATTTAATCATTCACTCCTCTTGTTGTAAGGCTGGTGCACTTCCAACTCAAGGATGGTATCCTTAATGTTTTGGTTTATCATTGAATCTCTTGTCCTCTGGAATTTGCAATGTATCATAAAAGGTTTGCACAATGAAAGTGAAATAATGGACACCAAACATAAATCTCTAAAGGGATCTTAACAAGTGGAATGGTTCCTTAAAACTGATCTATGGAGATGAAGAGATTATATTCAAGGTTTGAAATGGATGCTTAGAAACTAAATTGCTTACTCTTTATATACGATATATACTTCCCTTTGAGTGGAACACAGCAACTAGAGGTTATGAGCTGACCAGGTAGTACCCTTATAGACTATATAGGTATAATTTTTCTATTACTATACTAATTTATACTAATTTATATTATATAATATGATACTTATTTCTACAAGGTTACCAGGCATATCGATCTACTTCCAGTACACAGTATTATAGTATAAGTTAGTGCCTAATATTAGCCTAATCCTATAGACTAGTGGGGCATTGTGTTTTTATCAACCCCAAATAATCATATTTGACAAAGATTAAGGGATTTGAAATAATAAACCACGCCCATCAATAGAGAATAGGGAAATCAAGTAAACTAAATGACCAATAGGTACATTGAACATAGTTATTTAGTTTCAAAACAATTTGAACAACATAACCATTCAAACTATTTAAATTAAAAAGAAATATATGAGAATCAATGATATCACAATTGCATCTTCAATTTCTTCCTTTAATTAAAATCTATAGGGATCAACAAAAGGATCCATGAGTCAATGTTACTAGAAGTAGTTCCTACAACCTACAAGGCAAAATGATAGGTCTGAGATATAGGAAGGGGAGAGAAAAAAATGAGAGACACTTGTAGAATATGATTTTTCCCCATGGAGCTGCCAACCAATCCCTCCATTACTAAATGGTTAAACCCTTTCTCTATAGAGAAAATGCACATATATTTCCCATGAAGCTCTTTGTTGGTCAATGAATTTTTTTCCTGGAATAAATATTGTTAGGAACCCATGTCAACCCTTCTCCTTACTTTGTTAGTATATTGTTGTTGGACGCATATGCTTTGTAAGTCGTACCGTAGTATTTGTTGATCCATAGTTTGTATTGGCCTGTGGTTTTGACCCATAGTATTGGCGCCTAAACTTAGTGTATAAGTTTGTGTTGAGGCCAATGAAGGCATCGTGAAGTTATTTGTATTGAGCTTTCTCAAAGGAGGTTTCCCCTCGAAGTGGCCTGCGATCAATAAAAATATTCTATGATATGATATATCGTGTATTTCATCAATTAAAGTGTTGCAGGTTCTTCGCATATGGTATCAGAGCACTTTCTTGGGCTCGTTGGGTGAAATTTCTGCCAAATTTTTCTTTGCATCTGTTGCAAGTTCGGATCTGGGAATAATCCTTATCCACTTAACTGTGGGAAGTACTTGGGAATAATACCTAAAATTCATTGTAAGGAGTACCACAAGAACCCCAAAGTAGCTGGCCCATTGAGAGGACATGTCATCGAAAAGGGCAACGACCCCTACCTGATTGACTAGTTCCCACCTGTGAGGTAAACCAAAAGCTGTCGTTTGTAGAAAAGCAGTTATCAGTTTTACTTGAGCCATGGAGTGAGGGGTACTGCCCCAATACGCAAGTCATCGGACAACATTGGTTGCCGAGTGAATCCCCTAAATCATTAGGAAGCCGAGCATACCTAGGGTCCATATCTATTTTCAGTTGATAAATCACTAATTTCCTCTGTCCAGAACTGTTGCCAATCACTTCCGCGTCGTTGCAGATCTGTCTGTTGCCGATCACTTCCGTGTCATTGCAGATCCATCTGTTTTCGATCCCTTCTGTGTCGCAGCAAATCCATTCTGGAAAAATAAAAATAAAAGTATAAAATTCTGTTTTTTCGCCATATCCCACATTTGTCTATTTTTAGGGTTTTCCATAACTTCTTCGACTTTCACCCAATCACCTTCAAATTTTACCACAGAGATCCTTTCATATTTTTGCTTCTTTGTCCCTCTCTGCCAAATTTTCTCATTCTTTCACCCCACTTCTAAAATCTTCCTTTTCTGCTTCCCTGACCATTAGAAAGTGTCCAAAACCTAGTCAAACCCAAATTACCCATCAGATTTTTTCCCAAATCTAGATATTCCTTTACTGAAACAGTTTTTGTTTTTATTTTTCTACCCACTCAAAAAAAAAAGACCTGGTTATGGTTGTCACCCGTGCAGGAGAAAAAACCATGGAGGAAGCACTTGCAGCCATCCAAACCAAACTCCAGGATCTTGATGAAAAATTTATTGGCCTCCATCTTGAGCATTCAGCCATGAACAACAAACGACAGTTAGAGTCTTCATCATACAATGGGTTCTCTTCTTCCAAAATTTTTGGTGGTCCGAAGCTTGATCTTCCTTGCTTCAATGGTATTGATCTGACTGGATGGATCTATCGTGCAGAACAGTATTTTAGTCTGCATAATACTTTTGATGTTAACAAAGTTCCACTTGCATCCTTTCATTTGGAACAGGAAGCTCTTCAATGGTACCGTTGGTACATCAAGGCTCATGAAGAGCCAAAATGGACAGATTTTTTTCAGCTCCTTTTGCAATGATTTGGTCCTAGTGCTTTTGATGACTTCACAGGAGCCCTCACTAAACTTCTCCAAATTGGCATTGTGAGAGAGTATCAAACCGAATTTGAGAAACTATTCAACCACACCGAAGGATTTCCTAATGACTTCTACCGAATTTGTTTTATCAATGGTCTAAAGGATGCAATCCGCTCTGAGGTCAAAATGTTCTGTCCCAACACAATGATGGAAGCCTTTGGGTTGGAAGAAGACAAGATTGCAGCCCAACAACGCTCCAAACCCACTTTTATTCCCTTCTGAAATATGGGTTCCCAACAAACTCCCATCCTGCCAGCTCCTCGACCAACTCCTATCAAGCATTTGTGACTAATGACTCGATCCTTTGATCCCTTCGAGAATATTGACTAGGATTGACTAACTACTCCATCCAGCTTGATGCCTTCCATGCCAAGATATTTTTAGCTTCCAAGTCACCAAAATATGACACTGTGGGATCACGAGGATTATTCTTTTTAGGTCCAATTTGTCAATTATTCATTTTAGGTTCATTAGGGTTATTCATTTCAGGTACAATTTTCCAATTTGTCAATACGACGACGTGGGATCACGAGGGTTTGTCGCGGTTATGTTGGAATTGGGGAGCAAAACAATATTTAAACAAATATCGTTGTATAGCTCTTCAAACACCAGATTCATGAGCATAAATCTCTTTCTGTATTAACCTCACTCCAATCACCTATCTTACAGTCTGAAATAGATATGCAGGCACGCAGAGAAAAAGGGCTTTGTTATAATTATGATGAGAAATTCACTCGGGGACATAGATGTGCTCAGTAAAATCTCTATCTCTTGGATATGGATTCTCCGCCTGCCTCTGAAATTGGTGAAGAATCTCAAGAAACAATGGATGATCAGGTCGACATTCAAGAGCCGCCTATTGACCCTTCGTCTCAGGAAGACCACCCAGAGATATCTCTCCATGCTTTAGCTGGAATCACCACCCCCCAAACAATGCGGGTCAGGGGTTACTTCAAGAAGCTTCCTCTTACAATACTCATTTATTCTGGTAGCACTCATAACTTCATTGACCCTCGGATCACCAAACAGGCTGATTTTTTTGTCCATCCTTGCTCCAACTTTCAATTCATGGTTTCCAATGGGGGCACCTTACCTTGCAAAGGGAAGTGTCACAATGTGTGTATCTCTATGGGATATTGTAACATGCGCTTTGACATGTTTTCCTTGACCTTAGGTGGATGTGATGTGGTTTTGGGTGCTCAATGGCTACACACACTTGGCCCCATCTTATGGGATTTTACTGAACTTTGGATGCATTTTTCACCCAATGGACAAAAACACACATTGATAGGCTTACAACCAGGGTCTCTTAGCATCATCAGTTCA
Organism: Larix kaempferi; assembly: GCA_027924585.1. Taxonomy (NCBI): domain Eukaryota; kingdom Viridiplantae; phylum Streptophyta; class Pinopsida; order Pinales; family Pinaceae; genus Larix; species Larix kaempferi. The sequence continues at coordinate 20,223,578 of BSBM01000458.1, read as the reverse complement.
CATCGCATGGAAAAACTCCTTAAGAAGAATTCACATGGTGTCATTCCTCAGCTCCATTCCATTTAGATGCAACCTTCAGCGGTCTCCACTACTCCTTTGGATCTACAACAAATTCTGGATCAATATACAAGTGTCTTTGTTGAACCAATGGGATTTCAACCTTCAAGGCCAGAGGACTATCGTATTCCGCTCCTTCCTGGAAGTGTTCCTCCCAACATCAGGCCATATAGCTACCCATTTCACCAAAAATAAGAGATTGAAATGCTCGGGACTTACTGAAGCAAGGTATTATTCGCCCAAGCACTAGCTCCTTTTCTTCACCATTTCTTCTTGTCCGCAAAAAAGATGGGTCATGGCACGTCTACATTGACTTTCGAGCACTTAATCATCTCACAATCAAGGATAAGCTTCCAATTCTTGTTGTTGATGAGCTTCTTGATGAGCTTCATGGTGCTCATTTTTTCTCCAAGTTGGATCTTCGTTCTGGGTATCATCAAATTCGGGTTCATGAGGATGATATCCCTAAAACAGCTTTCCGCACACATGATGGCCACTATGAGTTTTTGGTCATGCCCTTTGGCCTCACTAATGCTCCTTCCACATTCCAGGCCTTGATGAATAAAATATTCCAGCCCTACTTGTGGAAATTCATTATGGTCTTCTTTGATGATATCCTCATCTACAGTAAAACATGGGATGAACATCTCCAGCATCTGGATCTTGTAATGCAAATTTTCTCTAACCATCATCTCCACGCCAAACAGTCTAAATGTTTTTTTGGACAGAAGGAAGTAGAGTATCTCGGGCACATTATTTTAGCATAAGGGGTTCATGTGGATCCTACCAAAATCATTGCCATGAACAATTGGCTACATCCTCATACACTCAAGAGCCTTCGTGTTTTTTTCGGGTTGATTGGTTACTACTGCAAGTTTGTCAAGGATTATGGCAATATTGCAGCTCCATTAACTACTCTATTGAAAAAGGATTCTTTTACATGGACACCTGCTACTAAGTGTGCATTTTCCAAACTGAAACAAACTATGTGTACTACACATGTTCTAGCTATGCCCGATTTTTCCAAGCCCTTCACTATTGAGAGTGATGCTTACGGCAATGGACTTGGCAATGTTCTCCTTCAAGATGAACACCCCATTGCGTTCATCAGCAAAGCCCTTTCAGGTAAGAATTTAGCTGCCTCTACATATGAGAAGGAAATGATGGCTATTTTTCATGCAGTCCAGAAGTGGCGACCCTACCTATTAGGGAATCATTTCTGCATCAAAAATGATCACCAGAGTCTGAAATATTTCCTGGAATAGTGTGTATCCTCCCTAGCACAACAGAAATGGGTTAGAAAACTCATAGGTTATGACTATGAGATCACTTACAAGAAAGGTAAGGACAATATTGTGGTGGATGCTCTTTCTTGCACATTTGATGACCACGGTTCTCTTTCAACTATTTCTATGCATGTCCCAAATTGGTTGCAATTTATTCAACAAGGCTATGTCAATGACTCTTCATTATCTCAAATCATCCAACGCTTGGCCAATAACCCTTCTGTTGTACCACATTACTCTTGGGATGGTGCTTCCCTGAGATACAAGGGTCATCTAGTGCTTCCCCAGAGCACAGATCTTCAACAGGCTATCTTCTATGAACTCCATGCTTCTCCATCGGCATGGCACTCTGGGTTCCTCAAAAAGTATGAGCGGGCATGGCGTAACTTCTTTTGGCGGGGAATGAAAAGGAAAATTTAACATATGGTGGTTGAATGTGATACCTACCAGTGCAATAAGGGTGAAACGACACTCCTTCCGGGATTGCTCGAACCCTTTCCCATACCTACACGGATTTGGACAAATATTTCTATGGATTTCATTGAAGGGCTCCCTAAATCTAGAGGGAAGATTGTGATTTTGGTTGTGGTTGATCGCCTCTCCAAATATAGTCATTTTTATGCTCTTAGCCATCCCTATACAACCTCCTTGGTCTCTCAAATTTTGCTAGACCAAATATTTCACCTTCATGGAATCCCTTCTTCCATTGTCTCGGATCGTGATGCGACTTTGACCAGTCATTTTTGGAAATAATAATTTCGCCACACTGGCACCAAACTAAAGATGAGTTTAGGGTATCACCCACAAGTAGATGGTCAAACTGAAATTATCAATAAATGCTTGGAAACTTATCTTCGTTGCTTCAACTCTGAATAACAACATCAGTGAGAAAAGTGGCTCCCTCTAGCTGAATGGTGGTACAATACCTCTTACCACACTGCCTTTAAAATGACTCCATATGAAGCAGTTTATGGTCAGGCACCGCTAGTTCTTCTTCCATACACCCCCAGCAGTTCACCAGTTCAGGCAGTTGACACGGTCCTTCAGAACTGCGATCATATTCTTCGCATTTTATGGGACAATCTTCACATGGAAAGAAATCGCATGAAGCAACAAGTCAATCAGCATTGTTCTTAGCGCACTTTTCAAGCATGTGATATGATTTTTCTTCATCTCCGGCCTTACAAGAAATCCTCCCTGAAACTCAAAGGGCGTCATAAGCTCACTCCAAAGTTCTGTAGGCCATATAATATTCTTCATAATATTGGGTTTGTTGCTTATAAATTGGAACTTCCTCCTTCTTCCCGCATTCATCCAGTATTTCATGTCTCTTGTCTGAAGAAAGTTCTTGGCACCAACATCAGAGGACAAACTATTTTACCAGAACTGGATAATGAAGGATCCATACTTTTGGAGCCAGAGGCTGTACTCAATAAGCGTACTCGTCAGCTTCTCTCTCGCTCTGTCACAAATTTCTTAATTCAGTGGCACGAACTACAACCAGAGGATGCTACATGGGAATCACTCCTTCAGATTCAGCAACAATTTCCACATCTAAAGCTTTGAGGACAAAGCTTTTTCTAAGGGGGAGGGGATGTTATGAACCCATGTCAACCCTTCTCCTTACTTTGTTAGTATACTTTTGTTGGACGCATATGCTTTGTAAGTCGTCCCATAGTATTTTTTTATCCATAGTTTGTATTATTGTTGTTGGACGCATATGCTTTGTAAGTCGTCTCGTAGTATTTGTTGATCCATAGTTTGTATTGGCCCATGGTTTTGACCCATAGTATTGGTGCTATACTTAGTATATAAGTTTTTGTTGAGGCCAATGAAGGCACCGTGAATTTATTTGTATTGAGCTTGCTCATAGGAGGTTTCCCCCTGGAAGTGGCCTGCGATCAATAAAAATATTATGTGATCTGATATATCGTGTATTTCATCAATTAATTGTTGCAGGTTCTTCACAAATATGCATCCAACCCCTCTCAAAATGTTCCCCTCTCTCATTAAAATATTTCAATCACAATTGAGTGTGTCCATAACTCTAGTGGGTCAAACATTTCTCATACTAGTGCCATGAACCATTTGTTATGCTAAGATAATATGAACGAGTGTGGGGAAAATTTACTACCAATAGATTATGTTTTTTCCATTTATGGAGAAAGAATGGTCAATTTAGTGATCTATAAACTATCATAGATATTCCACTAGAAAAGTTCGTCACAATGGTTATCATCATTTAATTTATTGTATTAACTTATTTCCATAAAATGATAAATAAAAAGGAACTAAAAGGAAAGTAACTAGAGAAAAATAACGCATCCACATAAATAACAAAAAATATACCCTGGGAAAACCCACCAAGGGGGGAAATCTAGCTAGGAGTGAGGACTATTCCTTTGATCCAGGTCGATATTGGTGGCCACCCACTTGTTCCACCAAGTTACAATGATTCTCCATCTTCTTGGCAAATTTCTATGGTTTTTTCAGTCCCAAACTTTCGGGGACGTTTTGAGGCCCTAAATGATTTTTTTTTCCAATCGGGGGGTAGGGATTGTTTTGGCATACCCTAGTCCCAATCAAGAGTTGTAATTATCTGTTATTTATTTCCAATGAGATATCAAGCACCCTAAATGGATATCATATATAAAATTTGCACCCATGGGAAGTTGACGTATCAACTAGCCACCTCAAGGCCCACAAATACTTTTGGCAAGTTTCATCTCCTAGGATTAGGTTTTTGGATGTTAGGGTTTTTCCTCTTTATGCTTATGATAAAAATTCCCTTTGCGGTATCTTTGTAATCGGCTCTTGTGAAAGAGCGTAGCCGACACATCTCTCTTCAAAGATAAGCTACCACCATCTAAGCTAGTTTGTATTGATTTGCAATTTACAGTGTTTTTCCATTCCATTCACTAATAAAATTTGGGTTTTACTGCAATATTGTGTTTTCTGCAAAACATTTGTGTATATATTTCCATTTTATATTGCTTTATTCATTTCATTCTACAAATAATCCATATCATCCTTTCTCTTTTCTTCTCCAATATGCAATGCAAATACAAAGAAAGTGGTATTCTTTGTGGAGTTACCTATGACTCTACAACCAAAATGGCAACTACAAGATCTCCTACTTCCTCTGTTATGCTCTAATGGAAACTCTCGTGGTGTTTCTCAACTATGGAACAATACGATAACATCATAAGAATGAAACCCCTTGTTTTCCTAACGGATTGGTATTTAACATAGCCTAATAGCCATCTAGGGTTATTTTTATGGTTATTGCATGCCTCGAATATCAAGGGTTAGGTGTTTGGACCTTCTATAATGTTCTTTAAATTCCACACATGACTAGCTCCACATGTCTAAAAAATGAGAGTTGATGTGGAATCCACTCAGTACCATGATGGTCAACTTGCGGGAGGCATAACTTCCTCATGCGAACTCCAATTAAGGTGATTATTGAACTGTTGGAAAGGTGTGAAAGTGTAGAATAGTGTTAATGGGTGGGGCACAACGTTAAAATTTTAATCCCAAAAAACATCATTTAATCCCTCAAACAGACCTTGAAAGGTCATGGACCCGAAATCTGCAAAGTTAGACCTACCCTTAAAATGGGCCTTGCAATCCAATTCATCTAATATTTCTACCCATAAATCACCAAAATAGATGTCGAATTATATATTGACCCATTTTGGATCACACATCCCCATTTTGGGATGGTTTTGGTCACCAAAATCTTGTATTGAATGAGGTGAGGAATATTTTCATCTACCCTCTCCTTGGAGTACCATTTAGCCTTTCCTAGAAGTTGTCCTTTCAACCTCACCTTCCAGAGTCCATATTTTCCTTTCCTGTTTGTTCTAAACTTCTTCTATAAAACTATGTCTTATACTAACTCTACCTAGGCCTTTAGTGCTAAGTCCTCTATACAAGGTAAGACATGCTTAGGTTCCTAGTCCAACATGGAAGGTTCATAGACTTTCATAATTTCTACATTCGCTACTAAGTAAATGTGCATATATGGGGATAGATTGAATCTGTGGCATTATCTCTTACCTCCTCCAACACATTAAAAGGACCGTATCATAATTCCTTTATATTCTTACCAGTACCTTGCAATCTTTCATTATTCAAGTGCAACCAATATCTGTCTCCCACCTTGAGTTTTTTCTCAACATTGTGTTGATCTAGCCTTGTAATTTTATTGTGACTTATTCAATGTATCATGTACTTGCAAATGGATTTTCCTAATCTTATCAATGAAATTTTCATCTCTTAATAGTTCATCGATGGTGTATTCCCTCACTCCCCCTTCATGTCCATAAAAAACATCTAGAGGTGAAAGTGGAAGATATCCAAAACAAGTTTCAAAACGGAACTTACCAATGTAAGTCTGGATTAATCTATTATAAGAGTGTTGGGTGTAGATGTAATACCCCAATTTTGACCCTTATGAAATATTGGCTTTTAATGTAAATATTGTATACATGCGTTGTATGTTTCCCTAGCGTGGAGCTCAAGGTCAAGCCCCGCTAGTGTATGTCATATTTTATTTAAAACAAGCAAGTATTTGATATTTTGATATCCATGTGCTATTAAGCCATGGAATATTGTAAATTGATGTAAATGTTAATATTGCAATAAAATACCAAAACTGGCTATGGAAACAACCAATGAGAAGGGGCCATGTGTATCCACTAAGGAGTGGTGAGGGGGTTGTGGGAATGAAGCATACACTTCCAAATGTCATTGTGAGAACCCATTTGACTTTCCTTGGTGACATTTATTTATGTTGTAAGGAAGTTGTTGGAGATTTCAATCCATGGCTTCAATGGAGCATGGGCAGCCCAGAAATTCGTATGGCAGAGTATGGGCTTTGTTTTCTTGTACCAAAAGTCACTCTACCTCATGGCAGTTGCTTCTTCCTCATACCCATTCCATTGTGGAGGCAACCAACATCATTTTTGCATCCAAAAAAACGAATTGCCAGCAGGGAGAAAAACCAGAAATCGCAACTTTGAAAGAACCCGCGTTTTGAAGAGCCAAAAATGCCCAGATTTGGTATTTGACAGTGAAATCCAATGGGGGATCCATATATATGAACCTTGGGGTGAATTTAAGAGTATTAGATACCCCAAAATCCATTGGAAAACCCAGTTTTTATAGCCCAGAAAACCAGTGACGGGATTGAGTTATTTGATGAACAGAATTGTGAGAAATCCAATTGTGGATGACTGAGCAGAGGTTGGGTTTGCTTGATAAACCCATTGAAGGATAGAATCTCAAGGATTAGCGGCTGGACCTTTCTATGCCCACCCTGAAGAGCACTGGAGGGAAGGGACACCTAAGGGACTGTGCAGCAGAGAAGGGGACCTTCCTTGTGTTGGGTGTGGTAGGTAATGTGGGTGCCTTGACTGTTGAATTCATTTGAGATGCCTATAGCTCTGTGGTTGAGCTCACTGGCTTAGCATTTCCCTCCTTTGTCTTTCATATGCTTAATAAACCCAACTGTGTGTTGGCTTAGCATAGTTGTTGAGTGAAATCATGGCTGTGAGTGAGCCCAGCTAGTTCCTCCTTAGTGGATACACAACCCAGCTCGGGGGTGATCTCTCAACTGAAAGAATACGAGTTGGACAGAGATCTATGGTTGGGTGGAACGTTGCTCTCACATAGTCAGTTGTTTGGACAGCTTCATCTTCAAGATAAGTGTTCTCTGTGTTATAAATTATATGCATTTTGAGTTCTGTAATGTGTTAATTTGGAATGGTAATTATTCATGTTAATGGAATTGGATACGAGTCTGTGCATAGCCTGGGATTGGAATTTAAAACCATGGGTATTGAATCATCATATGCTTGTGTTAGATATGAGAATGCATTAGTGTTTGTGTGCTTGCTAGTATGTTTATTTCCGCTGTGTTTACTTGAAGTATGAGTCTGCACACGACAAGTTTTAAATTGTTATGAATTGTTGAGAAAGGTATGCGGATGAGAGTGTCAATAAGCCCGGTAAGTCAGTCATGTTTCCTTCCTTGCATTGCAATGAGAGAAGGGGACGCTACAGTAGATCAAATTGTCATACCAAGTATTCAAATGCTTATGATTCTAACCCTTCAAAAGTTGTACAGAAGTATTGTTGACTACTTTTATTTTCCCATCTGCATGTGGATGGCATGTTGTAGATCTCTTCAACTTAGTGTCCATCTTCTTCCAAAGTGTATTCCAAAAGGAACTAATAAATGAGGTATCCATGTATGATACGATGCTCCTTGGTATCTGTATCCAAAAATGCACCAAACCTACTCAAATAACATGTTCGTTGCTTCTTGTCCTATGATGGTATTTTTGCAAGGAATAAGAATGCACATATTGTTGAATCTATCAACTAACACAAATAAATAGTCATATCCCATCCTGGTGGTTGGAAGACCACCCACAAAATCGATGGATATTACCTTCCATGGTATCATAGGTATAGGTAAGGGATGGTATAGACCTTGGTTTCTATTACTAGGATTGCTTGTACAACAAAGTATGCATCCTCTAATAAACTAAGCTACATCTTCTTGCATTCTAGGCCAATAAACATACCTTTGTAAGTTGTCAATTGTCTTCCCAACACCAAAATGTCCTGCAACTTTTGAGGTGTGAGCCTCTCTCATGATTTGCAATATCCTACCTTTAGGAACATAGAGCTTGTCCATCTTGTAGAGTAACCCATCATGGATATGATAGTCATCCTTTTTGTCACCTTCTTCTACATGTAATTGGCCTTGTAGCTACTGAAATACCACCTTGAAGTCCTCATCGTCTATGTATTCCTCCTTGTATGCATCATGGGTGAAACCCTCCATATGCCTAAGAGTATCCAAAGATGTGATCTTGGATATAGGTGGCCTTAAGAGCATGTTTTCCATCTTATATGTATTGCGATGACTAAATGGAATTGTTGTAAAAATACCATCCACTTGTAGTGACGTGTTTGATGTAGCTTACTCATGGCCTACAAATACTGCAGTAGTTGTTGATCAATGTGAATGATGGTCTCCTTGCCCATTAGATAGTGATTGCACTTCTTAACAGCTTGAACCAAGGCATAAAGTTACTTTCCATATGTAGGGTAGTTCAAGATGCTGCCATGGAACATTTCAGAATGATAGCATAATGGCCTCCCCCTTTGCATAAAAACCACTCCCATAGCATACCCACTTACGTCCGTCTCCAATTAGAAAGGCTTCTACAAGTTAGGCAATTCAAGAATTGGTGCTTGACTGATCTTTTGCTTAAGCTTCTCAAATACTTTATGTTCATTCTTTCCCCACTGGAACCCCTTGATGTTGGTTGTTATGGAATAGAGAGGTGTAGCCACAACCAAAAAGGAATCTATAAACTTTTGAACATATTGTGTTTCCCCCAAAAAGATCCTAACTTCATTGACATATGTAGGAGTAGGCCACTTAGTGGTGGCATCCATCTTTGCAAGATCAATCTTAAGTTCTCCTCCACTAATCTCATACCCTAAATACACCAAATATTGTTGAGAAAATTCACATTTCTTAATGTTTTCCAGCAGTTGATTTTTTTTCAAGGTCTCCAACACCTGCTTGAGATGTGATATATGATCTTCCCAAGTAGCAATATAAACCAATACATCATCCAAATATACACTATTACAAATGAATCTATGAAAGGACACAATATGGCCGCATTAATCAAACACATAAATGTAGTTGGTGCATTACACAAACCAAAAGGAATTACTAACCATTGATATAGACCTTTGTTAGTCTTGAAGGTGGTTTTCTAGGTGTCCTCTTATTTTACTTTTACCTAGTGGTATCCCGATTTGAGATCCAACTTGGTGAAGTACTTGGCATGCTGCAATGATCTTGCAAATCATTTATCCTAGGTAGAGGGTGTCAAATCTTGAGGGTGATCTTATTTAGAGCTCTGGAACCAATACACATCCTCCAAATCCCATCCTTCTTGGGGAGTATGACAATAGGTGACCCACAAAGTGAGGTGCTTGGTCAGATTACTCCCTGCTTCAGCAGTTGCTGCAACTGCTTCTTCACTTCTTATTCCTCTAGAACAAACTATTTGTGCAATATGATGTTCAAAAATGGATAATTTGGTTGTATTTGTATCTTATGCTCTACTTCCCTCTTAGGAGGTATCCCTCTAGGATCCTAGAACACTTCTCTCTATGTATGCAAAAGGTTCTTCAACTAGTGTTTCTGATTTTTGGTACATCCGTCCAGAGAATTGCCTTTACTTTTACCAATTCACCTTATTGCCGATTATGTCTTAAGAAAAGCAACACAAACTTTCTACTTTAACCAATCAGCTTCTTTTCTTGGTTATCACTTACCAGAGAGATCTTTGATTTACCTTTGTGTGCATTGATGATGAAATATTTCTCGTCCTTGATCAATTGGTATAGGTTTTCTTTCCTTGTGAAAATCACATCCCTCTTATGCATGTAGGGACATCCAAACACTACACCCCAAACATCAATGGGTACTACATCTACCTCCACTTCATCAATATAATCTGCACTTATGGAAAAAATTAATCTTGCACTATTTTGTGACCCTAAGTTTTGCATCCTTAGTTACCCGTCCCAATGGATAAGGGTTAGGGTGATCATGTACTTCCAATCCAATCTTATTTGTCAAATATTCTACTATGATATTGGCATGTGAACCGGAATCACATAGAGCATCAATCTTGGTCTTTTTATCTAAACATTGATATGGAATATTTTCATCATCTCCTTCTCTTCCTTGGGATAAAGGCTACTCAGGTTCATCTTCTCTACACTGTAGTGCAGACAATATTCTCATCCACATATGATTTTCTCTCTACCTTTTTTCTTGAATCTGTGGCTAGAAGGTTCTTCTTCTTAGCATCATTCTTGCGGTTCTTAAGGTTTAGCTCTAGATGTAGCTTCCAGCATGTTTCTTTAGTGTGACCATTGATGTTACAATGGTTATAGTGGTTATTTGAATCCTTGCACTGATATGTCGTGTTTGTAGTCTTCTTATCTTTCCATTTCCACTTCTTCTTCCCCTCCTTGGAAGTATCTTGGTTCTCTTTCTATTTGGAACCACTTGGTTGCCCTTTCTTATGGCCTATATTCTCCAAGTATTATGCTTGCACACATGCCTTATCAATTGTATTGGGAGTAAAGAGCATCACTTGCTTTCATAAATGATTTTGTATACCCCCATATACTTGAGGAATACATATGGATTATTGGGTGAGATGCCCAACATAATATCCATCTCTCTGAATTCGATGGTGTACTCTTGCACACTATGCCCTTGCCTTTTCCTGAAGTAATTCCAACAAATCCATTGGTCCTATACATACTCGATAGGGTAGAAATATGAATTAATGAGGGTTTTTAAATCCCCCCACTTAGTTACTGATGGATCACCCCCTAAGTTCCTTTGTGTGGATTCCCCACCAGGTTCATGCATGGCCCTCAAATTTCAGTCGAGCAGATGAAATTTTATGCTCCTCATATATTTGATGGATACTAAAATAGACCTCTAATTAAGGCAACCAATAATTCAACGTTAAAGAATCGATTTCACCTTGGTATGGCTTGATATTGACTTTCACTTCCATCTTGAATAAATACTGGGAAGGGGTAATGGCACTAGGACTTGACTGCTCTTTCTCAGGTTCTTTCCTCGACTCCTATTCTAGGTCGTCTTTATCTTCTATTTCTCCTTTGATCCAATCTCTGATTTAGAGCCTCCAAAATATCTGAAAGGTCCAAACTTGTTCTCCATATCCTCCATGACAATTGATATTTTGCATGAGATATCGACGACTTGTATTTCTAGCTTTGTAAATCGTTGCTCATATTCTCCCACCGCTTCTTCACCATACTCATCCACCATGGCTAGGGGTTGAATACTTTTTCTTTATTATACCACTATATACAACAATTTCCCACAAAACCTCAAAGAAAAATGCTCGGATACCAATATGATATGTAAACTATCGTGGATATTCCATTGGAACAGATTGTCACAATGGATCTAACAACTTAATTCATTGTGTTAACTTATTTCCACTAAATGCTAAATAAAATGGAATTGGAAGGAAAATAACTAGAGAAAAAAACACATGCACACAAATAACACAAGACATGCCCTAGTAAAACCCACCAAGGGGAAAAACCTAGCCAAAAGTGAGGACTATGCCTTACTCTTTTCTTCTCCAATATGCAGTGAAAATACAAAGAAAGTGGTACTCTATATGGAGTTACCTATGACTCTGCGGCCAGAATGAATACTAGAAGATCTCCTACTTCCTCTGTTATGCTTTAATATCCACTTATGTGTTGTTCCTAAACTATGGAATAATACCATAACATCATAATAATGGAACCCCTTATTTTCCTAACATCCCGGTATTTAACATTGCTCGATAGTCATCTAGGGTTAGTTCTAGGGGTTTTGCATGCATAGACTCCCTATAAGGGTTAGGTTTTGAACCTTCTAGAATGTTCTTTAAATTCAACACATGAATATCTGCACTCATGTGTGAGAAATGAGAGATGGCGTGGAATACACTCGATATTGTTAAAATTCAATATGCTAAGACAGAAAATAGAAGCATTACATTCCATTTCACAATAATAGCATATACAGGATCACTGAAGAAACAACAAGCATAGCATAAACACAAGAGACAGAGATTTATCCTGGGAAACCCTCATGGGGTAGAAAACCCAGCAAAGCTTCCTCAATATAGATGACCAGCAATATACAAAGATGCAAACCCTGAGCATAAGCTCCTTCTTCTCCATAGCAGACCTCTCCTCCACAAGTGCGCCTTTCTCAAGTGAGTGAGTGTGTATAATGAGGAACACACCTCCTCTATTTATACACTACTCTGATATGTATTTTACACAAGTACATGTAGGCTCGTATTTAACCATTAGGTTAAATACCCCATTATAACTGACTGGGTCGACCCCCACATGGTGGGTCTAATAACCCTAGTTACCACACCCAACTCGGAGGAATAAACATCTCCGGATTTATAGTATAATCACATCGGAGGTATGGAACATCTCCGGAATAGATAATATACAAATATAATATTCTTTGAAGTTACAATATTTCAACACTCCCCCTTAACGAGAAGGATATTATAACAGTATCTGCACGAGCAAGGAGTCATCAACATCATACATGATACATCTATAAATCATTGGAAGCTTTCTCAACATCATCAGTAACTCAAGCAGTTACTGGAACATCTTCAATACTGGAACATCAACATCTTCAGTACTGAGTCTTTATCTTCTGCAGCACTCGAACAGCTACAACAACATCAACATCTGGATCCTCACGATCATCAGTATCGTCATCTCACGATCATCAGCATCGTCATCACACGATCATCAGCATCGTCATCACACGATCATCAACATCGTCATCACACGATCATCAGCATCGTCATCTCACGATCATCAGCATCGTCATCTCACTATCATCAGCATCGTCATCACACGATCATCAGCATCGTCATCACACGATCATCAGCATCGTCATCTCACGATCATCAGCATCATCATCTTACGATCATCAGCATCGTCATCACACGATCATCAGCATCGTCATCACACGATCATCAGCATCGTCATCTCACGATCATCAGCATCGTCATCACACGATCATCAGCATCGTCATCGATACAGGTATCCATAACAATACAAGTATCCACATCATTAGTACACATATTCATGCCAATACAAGTATACATATCATCAATACAAGTATCCACACTGATACAAGTAAACATATCATCAATACAAGTATCCTACCGATACAAGTAACCACATCATCAATACAAGTATCCTACCGATACAAGTAACCATATCATCAATACAAGTATCCTACCGATACAAGTAACCACATCATCAATACAAGTATCCTACCGATACAAGTAACCACATCATCAATACAAGTATCCTACCGATACAAGTAACCAAATCATCAATACAAGTATCCTACCGATACAAGTAACCACATCATCAATAAAATCACTTTCTCGGAGACCATTTGTCTACGGATCAATTCAGGGACCGAAGTCCGGGGATGATACAATCCCCATCACGTACATTTTGAACTATCAGTTCCGGGATGATGCAATCCCCATCACGTACATTTTGAACTATCAGTTCCGGGATGATGCAATCCCCATCACGTACATTTTGAACTATCAGTTCCGGGATGATGCAATCCCCATCACGTACATTTTGAACTATCAGTTCCGGGATGATGCAATCCCCATCACGTACATTTTGAACTATCAGTTCCGGGATGATGCAATCCCCATCACGTACATTTTGAACTAGCAGTTCCGGGATGATGCAATCCCCATCACGTACATTTTGAACTAGCAGTTCCGGGATGATGCAATCCCCATCACGTACATTTTGAACTATCAGTTCCGGGATGATGCAATCCCCATCACGTACATTTTGAACTAGCAGTTCCGGGATGATGCAATCCCCATCACGTACATTTTGAACTAGCAGTTCCGGGATGATGCAATCCCCATCACGTACATTTTGAACTAGCAGTTCCGGGATGATGCAATCCCCATCACGTACATTTTGAACTAGCAGTTCCGGGATGATGCAATCCCCATCACGTACATTTTGAACTAGCAGTTCCGGGATGATGCAATCCCCATCACGTACATTTTGAACTATCAGTTCAGGGACGATGCAGTCCTATCCTCTATTCTCGGAGACCTCACGTCTACGGCTCTCTTTAGGACTGAGAGTCCAGGGATGATCCAATCCCCTCAAGTCCATCAAGGACTTCATTCTCGGAGACCTCACGTCTACGGCTCTCTTTAGGACTGAAAGTCCAGGGATGATCCAATCCCCTCAAGTCCACCAAGGACTTCATTCTCGGAGACCTCACGTCTACGGCTCTCTTTAGGACTGAAAGTCCAGGGATGATCCAATCCCCTCAACTGTCCACTAAGGACTTCATTCTCGGAGACCTTACGTCTACGGCTCTCTTTAGGACTGAAAGTCCAGGGATGATCCAATCCCCTCAACTGTCCACTAAGGACTTCATTCTCGGAGACCTTACGTCTACGGCTCTCTTTAGGACTGAAAGTCCAGGGATGATCCAATCCCCTCAACTGTCCATTAAGGACTTCATTCTCGGATACCTTACGTCTACGGCTCTCTTTAGGACTGAAAGTCCAGGGATGATCCAATCCCCTCAACTGTCCACTAAGGACTTCATTCTCGGAGACCTTACGTCTACGACTCTCTTTAGGACTGAAAGTCCAGGGATGATCCAATCCCCTCAACTGTATTCTCATCTATACAAGAGCAGTTATCACATTAGCATGTATTCTCACCAATACATCAAAACATGTATACATCACACCAAAACATGTATACATCACAACTAGCATGTATTCTTACTAACACATCAAAACATGTATACATCACATCTAGCATGTATTCTTACTAATACATCTAACATCAAAACATGTATACATCACAACTAGCATGTATTCTTACTAATACATCAAAACATGTATACATCACAACTAGCATGTATTCTTACTAATACATCAAAACATGTATACATCACATCTAGCATGTATTCTTACTAATACATCTAACATCAAAACATGTATACATCACAACTAGCATGTATTCTTACTAATACATCAAAACATGTATACATCACATCTAGCATGTAAAAGTAAAACTAAGTATTCTAAGTATAAGAGTCCTAAATCTAAATATTTCTAAGTACCTAGGTGTAGAGAACAGGTTACCTCAATATCGACCTTGTTGTATGATGAGACAATCTCATCATCAGTGACTATACTACTCCCCCTTTCGAGGAGGGTCCTTTTGAACTACACCAAGCTTGTCTCGGAAGTACACTCAAGACAAAGGTTTGGTTAGTACATTGGTAACCTGTTACAAATTCAAACTTTATAGTTCCTTCCTGCGTCAAATCTTGTTAGATCCCTATCTTCTTTGACTTATCATGGAGCACTAGATTCTATGTTATCTTGATACAACTCTATTTGTTACATAGGATCACAGTTGGTTCTTTCTCTAAGTCAAACAATCCTGAAGCCAAACTTCTTCACAACTAGCAAAGCAATCAGCCATATATTCCGCTTGTGTTGAGAGCCACACTAGACTGCTTCCAGCTAAACCACGAGATCATGGCTAAACCCAGACAATAACATCCTCTCGATGTGTTCTTCCTGTCTGAAACACTTCCTGCCCAATCAGAATTTGAATAGCCATCTGAAGTCATGATCTTCAAGATAGCATAGATCAAATTCTATCGTGTCCTTTATGTGCCTCATCACATGCTTTGCAACTATTAGGTAAGCACATCTAGTTTCCACTAGATACTGACTCAAGGTGTTCATAACAAGGCATATATCTAACCTAGTATATGTTGGATATATCAAAGGCCCAATAATTTGTCTGTTCAGAGTTATATCCACTAACTCTAATGAGTCATCTGCTAAGAACTTCAAGTTGGAATTCATGAGAGTGGCCATTCCTTTTAATATTTCTCAGCACACTTTCCCTGGTTGAGAAAGATTCCTTCTAAGCCTTGCCATACTTCCAGACTTAGGAAGTAATGCATCAATCTGAGATCTTTCATTTTTCATTTCTGCAACCATCTTCTTCTTTCTTTTCATGATCTGTTTCTCATTCCCTATAAGAAAAATATTATAATAGTATGATCCATAGCCTTAAGGTAAAGGTTAGAAACAACTTTACTTTTGGTAAAGCCCAAGCTTATTAAGAAACTGTCAATTCTCCCTTTGTGACTGAACATCATTCACACTCTGCATTGAATGATTTTCTGCATATCTATCTGTGCCATCTCTCGATAGATGGGTCTACTGATATGAGCCTCAATATTTTGTTTGATTTGTAAATCTTCTTGTTTGAACATCCACCACTTGTATGGTGTCCATCATTCTTCATGACCTTTCCTACAAATCAAAATTAAGTACATGATTAGTAATACTTCATAATCATCAAATCATATTGACATGATAACCTATTATGCATACAGATATCATTTACATAGTGATGCAACTATTTTGACCAATACTTTGGCACAACACTTTCCCATATCCTGTATGCATACAGTGGCTATCTAGATGCCTTCCATCTCTACCAGAACATACTATCGAGAGTGTGCACAACTCTCAGCATGTCAGCAAAGAGGTTTCATTCTAGACAAGCAACAATGGAATGTTTGTCCAACTTACCAATCATATGCATATTAGTAGTATATTGTTCAATGTTCTATGAATATTTACACTCAGCATGATACATTATAGGAATACAAATATGCATCCAACCTATTACAGGCAATATCATTACTATTTCAAATAACAACTCAAATACTTATCTTTTATGTTTGTGTGGCTTCCTCCCGCTTGATCTTCTGTATGTCTTTTGAACTTCTATTCATTCTGTACCACTGTGCATGCTCAAGAGTCATCCTCATGATCTCATACACAAACATACACTCATTAGTATATTCTAAAAACATAATCTTGAAAATGTATAGTCATGATTAATAAACATTAGTATTCAAGATTTCAGGGAAGTCTTCTTTTACTCATGCATATCATCAATTAAGATAAAAGATATAATATGCATAATCCCTTGATTACTAACTTTATGAATAAGCATAACCAATCATTCCAAGTATACTTATATAAGGGATCCTAACACAAGGTAAGATTCATGGGAAACATACCTGGATTAGTATACCTACTTGGTTATGTACAACATACCTAAACAATCTCTTCAATGATTTAGAGATCCTGAGCTAGAACCTGCATGTCTCATAGGTTAAGCATAATGTAACAAAGTCATACATACCTCGTAAGTAGAACAAAGATTATGGATGAGTCTTTGTCTTCATGTTTTCATGGTCATGGAACCTGATTTGTCTTTTTTTTTTTATGTACCTGTATCTTGTTAGCAGACAACATCAACCTCACACAACATCATAATGCATTAGTACAATCATAAGTGTCAACACCTTAACCAATGAATATGCATTCATAATTTTGTTAAGGTTACACGACAAATCTAAAATCAAAATTGTACTAACTGTAATAACCTGAAGACAAACATACCATAAACTTAATCATGGACAAATATCGAAACATACCTCGATGAGTCATACCTATCGAGATCGCTTGTAATCTCCTTATGTAAAGCCTTAGCCTCATCTCCCTCTGAAACATGAACTCCTTCACTTATGTAGGTGACCAATCCATCTTCTTCTAGGATTAACCCTATCCACTTGATTTGCAAGAACTGGACCTAGAGCTGGATATGGGTTTGTCAGAGAAACCCCAAAAATTCAAACTTTGAATTTCAAACTTCCGAAAGGATAGATATATGCGCCTTGATGGGCTGATCAAACTGATATATTCAGAATTTAAAAACTGCAAAGTTTTACTCCTCAATTTTGCCTATGAAACTTTCGGATTCACTGGACGTGACCCTGAACTGGGGTTTGATGAAGCCCACTCTTTTGCCCCATCAAAAAGTTTGATCCAAAGCTCTAAGCTTCTATTTTTCTGAGGAGCTTCCAGCCGTGGTCACAGATTTCAAAATTTCCCATTTTTACAGAAGCCCTAATTTTCCGCTTTTCTGATCAAAGTCCCGAACTAGGGTCTAATCAAGCCCGGCCTTCTGCCCAACCAAAAATTCTGATCTAGGTCTCTAAATTTCTATTTTGATGAGTAGCATCCAGCCGTGGTCTCCGATTACAAAAATTCCAACTTTCTTCAAAGCCCTAAATTCCGGAAGCCATGAATGAAGGTACCAAAAAATAATTCTGTTTTGACAGAAATATGTACCTGATTGTTTCTGATGTAACTCCGAAATTTTTGATCCACGGGGTCTGAAAAAGTTTCCTGAGATAGCCTGACCTGTTATCTTTCCATCCTGACAGGTCTGACCTCAATTGGATTCTCTGAGAGAGAGTTATGCCAAATGTCGCAACGTGACCTGTTTTGGGAAAATACAGGAGAGCAAACTTGTACGGCGTGCCACATGTCACTGTTTGACCTTCGGCCTCTGAAAAAGTTTTCTGAGATAGCTCGGCCTGTTATCTTTCCATCCTGACAGGTCTGACCTCAATTGGATTTTCTGAGAGAGAGTTATGCCAAGTGTCGCAACGTGACCTGTTTATGGGATAATGCAGGAGAGCGAACTTGTACGGAGTGCCACGTGTCACTGGTTCAACTTCGGCCTCTGAAAAAGTTTTCTGAGATAGTGCAGACTGTGTACTACCTGTCACTTTTTACGAAATTTCATTTGGATCTTCCTAGCCCAAGATATGACCTTTTTCCCAAGGTCACCTGATTTTGACTCAGATCTGGAAGAGGCAGAAACCCTATATTGTACAGATCTTAAATCACAAAGTACAACGAATTAGAGGTTGTCCTTTGGACACAAGGTACCGGGAGATGTTAGCTTCGTCCTGTAACAATTTCAGATCCGAAAACTTCTCCAAAACGGATTTATAGCGAAAGTGCTACGATGACTGGTTTTTTCTATGTAAAACCCTAACCTTCAAATTGTCGTAAGTAAAGCAAGTGTCTTTAGTGCCATACCTTGTCTTCCTTCAGGTTAGCTCTGATACCATGTTAAAATTCAATATGCTAAGACAGAAAATAGAAGCATTACATTCCATTTCACAATAATAGCATATACAGGATCACTGAAGAAACAACAAGCATAGCATAAACACAAGAGACAGAGATTTATCCTGGGAAACCCTCATGGGGTAGAAAACCCAGCAAAGCTTCCTCAATATAGATGACCAGCAATATACAAAGATGCAAACCCTGAGCATAAGCTCCTTCTTCTCCATAGCAGACCTCTCCTCCACAAGTGCGCCTTTCTCAAGTGAGTGAGTGTGTATAATGAGGAACACACCTCCTCTATTTATACACTACTCTGATATGTATTTTACACAAGTACATGTAGGCTCGTATTTAACCATTAGGTTAAATACCCCATTATAACTGACTGGGCCGACCCCCACATGGTGGGTGTAATAACCCTAGTTACCACACCCAACTCGGAGGAATAAACATCTCCGGATTTATAGTATAATCACATCGGAGGTATGGAACATCTCCGGAATAAATAATATACAAATATAATATTCTTTGAAGTTACAATATTTCAACAGATATCATGGTGGTCAACCAAATAGGTCAACTTACGGGAGGCATAACATCCTCATACTGACTCCGATTGAGGCAATTCTTGAACCGTTGGAAAGGTATCAAAGTGTATAATAACATCAAGGTGTATGGAACAAATGATAAACTTTTGACCCCAAATAACATCATTTAATCCCTCAAACAAGCCTCAAGAGGTTCTAGATCCCAATTCTGCAAAGTGAGACATGCCCCTAAAATGGGCCATGTAAGCCAATTCATCCAATCTTTCTACCCAAAAAGCACCAAAATATATGACAAATTATATATTGATCCATTTCGGATCATTAGTTTCCTCTCCCCAAGGGCATGAAGCATTCACTCAACATGTTAGTGTGTAGTTGGGTTCTTAAATTTGTTTTTGGACAAAGTCATGGGAAAAACCATCAATTCTAACTCGTACTTAGGCCCAATTATACAAATTTTTGGGTTTCATATTGTTTACATTGTGGATGAGACATTTATATTCCATGATGACCCTTCTTTCATATAACTACAACTTTCATAGGCCCCCCAATAAGATTTGCGTATATATTGTAGTTTGAGTGTCATGGCCTTTGTCTTTAGGTATCTCTAAAACAAAGAGAAAATGAAACAATAATTAAAATAACATATATGGGTTCTTTCTATGTAAAAAGGGACCACTCATTGATTTAAAATAAAGGTGGGGCCTAAATTTCATGTGGCATTCAATGACTGGTCCATGCATGTTTCTCTCTCTTTCTAGGTCATCTCACCCTTCTAGTCAAATTGTATGACTTTCCTTCCCCATTTTTTCTTATTGGCAATGAAAATGGAAATGATACAATGCACATCGTTATTACTAAAATTGCAAGGTAAGCATATGTTCATGAGTTAGGAATACTTCTCCATTAAATTACTCATGGAGTGGAGGAAACAAAATGGGGTAGAAGTAAAGGATAGAAGCTAAAGTGAAACTTTCCTGCACCCTTTGCCTCAATCAAATGCATTGGATGGATCAAAGGGTGGAAAGGAGCACATTCTAGAGAAAAGTGGAATGCAAAGATGGAAAGGAAGGAAAAATGGAGGAAGGAAATAGATGAATATGGGGTAGATACAATAATCAAAATGGATCGGTGGGTTATATCTTCCCAAAATGGATCGGTGGGTTATATCTTCCCTTTGCTCCCTACCCCAAAGGAAGGTAGAATGAAGAGTATGGAAGTAGATGAAGTGTGGGATAGATGAAACATAAGCATGGGAAGTGAAGAGTACCTCCACCCTCTACCTTAATAAAAGGAACACAAGGAGTGTTGAAGGGTAAGCAAAAAAAGGGAAAAGGAAGGTGGAAAGGCAAAAATGTGGGTAAAAGGAAAATAAAGTTGGAAATGTAAATGGAGCTCAGGGTGGAGGAAATATAAGGAAGGAAGTGAATGAAATGCTTATGCCCTCTGCCCCAAGAGAAGATGAGTGTGGAAGGTAGGAACACTCTAAGAAAAGAAAAAATGGGGGACATGCCACAACCATGCATTTCTCAAAAATCACTAGCCAACTTTTCCTCTAATGGTGAAAGATGTTTAAGCACAAAGGGAAGGTTAGATCTCCATTAAACTAGGAAAGTTATTGACTCAAATGCCGAAATTTGTCATTTTTCCTAGAATTCCTTTTGGATGAAGAATTATATTAATTTCCCAAACTCAAAAATTCCCTCCATAAATTAATTAGTCATAATTAAGTCAAAGACCGATAGATTAGTAGCTTCTTCTTTCTCTTGCTAATGATATGAAAAAAAAAACAAAGAATTCCATTTCTACTTTATTTGTAACTAGAAACCAAATGCATAGGGTGCAATTATGATCACCAACACACACTTTCAATAATTAACTTGGATACTACATTGTATCCATGATCTTACAATATTAGTTTCTATAAATCAAGGCAAGAAATTATATGCCATGCAATAATGTAAGTATTTTATCAAAACTCAAAAATTATATTTTGAGTAACTCAATGTCTTTTAATAACGTAATTGGTTATTTTTGTGTGATATGGTGCCTATTAGTATTTATGATAAAGTATTCATGAGAAGTATATTAATCTCTATAATATATAATTTGAAAGTGTGATTTTTTAACATGGGAAACCAACACTAAGAATGGTATTCTAAGTACAAAACTATAACATGGGACACCAACACTAAAAATGGTATTCTAAGTACAAAACTCTCCATCATTACAAAGAAGTATAATAAACTTATACCTAAAATTACTACTGGAAAAACATATAAATATCATTGGGCCAAGTGGGCTCTACATAATAATTATGGATAGAGATACTAAATCTCTAGTATATTTATTCAACCCTATTCTCTTTTTCACTCTTCTACGGGGATTCAGAGCTGAATGGAATAACTTATTGGATCGGGACTAACGGGAATCGAACCCACAACTTCCATCTTGACAGGGCGGTACTCTAACCAATTGAACTACAATCCCATACATTCATAAAAGTCCAAAAATATTGATGACTCACCTATATGACTAGCATAAGACCATGGTGTAGACGAATTTAATCTCAAACAAAATATTGACGACTCACCTATATGACTAGCTGGCTTTGTCATCGTCTTAAGATAATTAATAATTGTATATGACAAATGTCGTAATTGTATCTCAAATCTTCAAATGCATTGCATTAAGAAGTTAGGGTATGAAATACAAAGTACTAGCATGGTTTTTATACTAATATCTAAACGATGTATTTATTTGAAATCCCAAAATGCATCTCTTATCGTTTTAGTATTTACAACAATGAAATCTATGAAAAGGTATAAATCATGTTAACAATATAGTTCTTATGAATTTGCTAACCTATGTAATAAATTGACAACGATTAAACTACTCACTATATATATAAAAACATTATACCTTAAAATTAAATAATGTTCACAACATTAAACTTATAAATATTTTTTTTTTGACAGAAACGGGTAGTTTTATATTAAAAAAAGATGGCAGAGCCATCAGCAAAATTACATTTCCAAAACAGAATTTCTCTTATCAGTCTTACATACAGAGAATTCATATGCCAGTGCAATAACAAAACCAGAACTTTAAAAGCATTGATACAAGGATAGCCAGATAAACCAGGATAAATTCGGACTTAGCGATGTTTTGCCTTTGAAGTAGGGATGCTATCCAATTGATTCTTGCCCTTGTCCGTTTTCCCAGTTTCCCGTAATGTCTCCAGAGTCTTTTCCATATTTCGGAGCCTGAAGTCCATGTTCTCAATTGCAGTTGTGACCCTAGCCTCCATTGCCTCCAACGCTGCTGCGAATTCTGCTCTGATGCTTCGTATGTCCTCGTCCATCCTTTCGAGCCGCCTCCCTCCATATTCATCCATTTGGTGGACGAGTTCCCCTTTCCTTCTGACCCGTCTTCGCAATACTCTGATCTCGGCTTCCAACTCCAGCAGTGGGTCTGGGGAGGAGGCCGCAGAGTGCCCAGAATCTGCCATAACTCCGGCTGGCCCCAAAATGTTATCCGAGGTTTGCAGGAGGACGTCGCCGTGAATCTCCGACTGATTTCGCCACCCGGGACCGATCTTTTCCAGCGCTAATGGATTCCTTGGTAATGAGGCAAGATGGCCCCGAATGAGGTTTATAATGCTGAAGTCATTTCCATGGCATAAGTGCAATTTAATTTCCGTTAAGATGAGGCATTCAGGAAGTTCAATCAACCGCCGTTGGGGATTCGCAATGCCGGGTCCCGTACACTTCAATGAAGAGCTGCTCTCGCTTACCTGGTTGTTCTCAAAGCAGAGCACGTATACAGCGTGCCAAATCACATGGTTTTTTAATGAATTCATACCTGTAAGCTCGGAGGAAAACGAAGCCGCACGCGCGAGGGAGGAGTGAAATGAACTCATCCGATTTTGGAGGATGTTGCTGCATGCCCGATCTTGGTCCGTAGTACCTTGGCAGGTACAATCCTGCATCAGCATGAACGAAGGCAGCTCCACCCTGGAAATTAACAAGCGAACTATGTGGAGGTTGATAGCAACCGAGATGGTATAAAAGCGAGATGACTCGTGAGGGAGGTCCACGCTATAAGCGTAGTTGAGACCCACCCGGCACCCTGAGCTTATAACACCTGTCAAATGTTCCATGCACAAATCGTTCCACCTTGTTTTCGGAACCTCACCACTACGGAATGGGGACAAGTTTATATTCATTATTAACTTTCAGAGTACCTTTACCAAGGCCCATAGAATCATTAGCCGCCTTGTCGGCGTGCTCATTGTTCTTCCTTAATATATGATAGAAGTCGATGGCTCGAAACTGAGGAGTTATGAGTCCAATTCTTCGAAGGATTTGTCGAAGCCGAATAGAAGAAGGTAGTTTCATAGAATTCATGCTTTGAATGATCAACCTGGAGTCCCCAATAACCGTAAGGGACTGTATGCCATAATAAAAAGCTTGGTTTAGGCCTTGCCACAACGCCATGGCTTCCGCCACGTTATTGGTTTCCATTCCCAGATTCCAGGAATAAGTGCAAATTCTTTCTCCATCGGGGCTTAAAATCACCCCTCCCCCTACTGCCTCCCCTGGATTACCTTTTGAAGCTCCATCAAAGAATAGAAGATACTTTCCACGCTTTTTATACCAAGATTCAAAATCCTCTCCCTCTGATCTTATTTCCCAATTCTGCAATAATGGGGGCCTAACAGGGAGGCTGACCAAAGGGCCCGGGCTCAAGCTTTGAAGCCAGATGGCTTCCTCATTGGTCAAGTGGTTTTGGAGACTTAAGAGAGACCTGGACCTGATGAAGTCCCCTAACAAGGCTTTGATTCTAACCACCACTTGGATGGGTGAAGAGCTGGAACCTCTGAAAATTCGGTTATTTCTTTCGATCCACAGTTTCCAACAAACGAATTTAGGCAGGGCTAGCCAGGCAATGGCCAAAGAGTCCTTAGCATGGTTCCTAACAGGGGAAGAGTCTGGCCAGTGACAGAGAAGGTCGGGGATATCTTCAAACTGCAGGGGAGGATGCCATGGTAGGGTTAAAAGATTCCAGACCACAATGGCATAGGGGCAGGAGAGAAAAAGATGGGGGGAGGATTCTTCCTCAGCTTTGCAAAGAGGACAACGCGACGGACCTTCCAATCCTTTCCTTCGGAGAGCTTCGGCAGTAAAGACACTGTTATGAGCAAGAAGCCAGGTAAAATGATCAACTTTTGGCAACATCTTATTTGACCAAATGTACTTCCAAATTGCTGGATTTCTAGGGACATTAGGAACAACTTTGACACGTCTGTAGCCTTCCGCCACGGAGTAATTGCCAGATTTTGTTCCCCACCCTCTCGCATCCTTATGATTCTTGGCAATCGGAGATTTCCCATTCAAGCAGTTGAGGAGAAGGGCTTTTTCTTCTTCGAGATTTGGAGGGCACTCCGGGATGTCCCATCCTATCCATCTATGCTGACCTCCAGGATGCCACTTAGATATATCCCAGAGTTTGGAAATCCCAAGAGTTGAAAGGTGTCTTCGAATGCCTTCCATTCCTCCCATGTTTCCCAATGGGAGGTTACCTGAGATGGAGTCCTCCCATATTCTGATTTTTTTCCCATTGCCAGGGATCCAGGTAAGGTCCTCCACGAAGAAAGGAAGCGCTTTAGAACAGAGAGCTAGCAGGGGAGAACCTTTGGTCACCTTCGGTCCCTGGTCCAAGCATCTGAGCCTATTACCACCAAAATATTTTTTCCATAGCACTTGTTTACTCCAGGAGGCTTTCCCAGAAACCACATTCCACAGCAGCTTTGCTCCCAGGGCTAGGTTTTGGGCCCTAAGGTCACGCAGGTGCAATCCTCCTTCAAGATAGGAAGCAATTACTTTTTCCCATTTTACCAAGGAGAGCTTATTTTCATTATTTTTCCTTCATTTCCATAGGAATCTCCTGAGGAGGGCTTCGATTTTCTTAAGTACAGTAATGGGGGCTAGAAGAAGGGAACATTGAAAGACAGGCATGCTCGCTAGAACGGATTTTATAAGCACCGATTTACCTGCAAGATTGAGCCAAGAGGCTCCCCAAGCTTTAATTTTTAAATTCAGTTTTTCTATCATCGGCTCCCAACTGGATATATTAGGTTTGTCCTTGAAGATTGGAACTCCCAGATATTTAAATTCAGTCCATTGGTATTTCCCTTCTATCTTGAGAATACGGGATATAGCTTGCAGCTCAATAGGGGAACAATTCCAGCTGTATATTTTGCTCTTGCGATGATTGATTTTGCTTCCAAACACATCCTGGTAGCTATCTAGAGCCTCTTTAAACTTCCTTGCTGTGGTTGGACTCGCTCCACTTAGAAGGAGAGTGTCATCTGCAAATTGGGCATGATTGACTTCTTTGATTCCTCTCACAATCTTCAACCCCAGCAGGTCTTCGCGAGTTCTATAGTGTTCTAGCAGAAAGCTAAGAGAGGCCGCTTGAATGGCATAGAGCAGGGGGGAGAGGGGGCATCCTTGTCGAAGGCCTCTTGAAGCTTGGAAGAAATCAGCAACTCTTCCATTAACCAGAGGTGCAATCCAGGGAGTGCTAATACAAGATTTGATCCATGATATCAAGCCTGGATCAAACCCGAACCTGGTCATTACCTGAAACAGAAAGCCATGTCGAACTCTGTCAAAGGCATTAGCTAGATCCAATTTGATAACCATACCTTTTTCTTTTCTTGAGACGCTTGAATGGATGGCTTCTTGGACTAAGATGATGTTGTCTGAAATTTGTTGGCCTTTGATGAATCCTCCTTGATTCTCTGGAATGATAAGAGGAAGAACCGCTTTCAATCTATTTGCCAAAACCTTGGTGATAACCTTATACCCTATGTTGCAAAGGGAGATAGGGAGAAATCGAGAGAAAGAGATGGCTCCTTTTTCTTTGGGGACGAGGGAAAGAAAGGAGGAATTAGTACCTCCTCCTATTTTGAGACAAGACTGAGATTTTTGGACCATCCTAAGCAGATCGGAGTGGACAATGGGCCAGCAGGTTGAGAGAAATCTGGCTGTAAAACCATCAGGTCCAGGGGCCTTATCAGGATTCATGCTGTCAACAGCTGATTTAACTTCACCAAGGGAGATAGGTCTAAGGAGCTGGTGGTTTAGCTGATCTGAAATCAAGAGAGGGATATTATCCAGGAGCTTGCAGTGGCTGAGATCCATCCCTGGAGTCGATTCAGTGTACATTTCCTGGAAGTGATCATGAGCTGCTTTTTTAATTTCTTCAAATTCAGTAAGCATCTTCCCCAAGTGATCTATCTTATTTACAGTCTTGAAATGTTTTCTTATTTCTGCTTGCTTGTGGAAGAACTTTGTATTTTTGTCCCCTTCCTGAAGCCAAGTGTTCCTTGATTTTATTTTCCAGTAGTTTTCTTCAAGTCTGCAGACTTCGTGAAGCTTATTGTGCAGAGAGATTTCTTTATCTAAAGAGATTTGAGAGAGGTTCCCTTCATTTTTGAAAATATGCTCCTCCAAGGCTTTCTCTGCTTCCATCCTTTGTATTTTAGGTGACTTGAATAGCTTCGCCCAGTCTTTAAGGGCTTTTTTCACATTCCTTAATTTTGCTTCCCATACAAATAAGGGAGACCCTCTGATGTTGATTTTCCAGGCTTCCTTAACTATGTCCATAAAACCTTCCGTTGGGATCCAAGCGGGGTTGAATCTGAAGGGGATGGGTCCCAGGTTCAAGTCTTTGGTAAAAGTAAGAGAAATAGGTTTATGATCAGAAGCACAAAAAGGCAGGATGGAGGAAGAGAGATCATAACCATGAACATGAAGAGAAAACTGGACCAGGAATCTATCCAGCCTAGCTGCAATGTGACCAGGTCCTACCCTTTTATTCGTCCAGGTGAATTTTCCTTTGGTAGGCTTTATGTCTTCCAGATCCCAATCCGAGATAATGTCTTCCATCCATTCCCTGGCAGGATCCCTAACAATATTGCCCCCTCTTTTTTCAGCAGAGGAAAGAGTAAGATTCAGATCCCCCGCTATGACAAAGTTTTCCCGATGCGAGGTGGTCATATGGTTATTCAAGCTGGTCCAGCAGGCTTGCTTCTCAGAGATAGTCATAGGTGCATAAACATTAAAAAGGCTTATTTGAAGATTTGCATCTTTAAAAAGAAATTCTGTGAAAATCCAGTGAGAGGATTTAGCTTGACTTACCAATCCAATCTTGGTTGGGTCCCAGAGCGTTGCTACACCGCCAGACGCTCCTCTTGAACTTACCGCTATGCCTTCTGCTTTGTTCCAGAAAAAAGGAGCAGCCTGCAGAACGGCCTGCTCTTCCATTTTTGTCTCCTGGATCAGGAGGATGGAGGGGTTCGCTATTTTGATTAAATCTTTCATTGATACCATTTTCGATTTGCTTCCTAACCCCCTACAGTTCCAGGAGACAATCTGCATTACTTACCTTTGGAGATGGTGTTTGCCCCTTTAGAGGCATTCCCTTGTTGTCTGGTATTTCTAGGGTTTAGGTGTTTTTCCAGAGTTGTTTGGACTCCTGCTAGCCGGTCCCTGTAAGTGGTTGTTTCCCTTCTTTCCTTATCCGTCTTTCTTCCTCGCCGGTCCTTTTTAGCTGGTTTCGGTGATTCAGGGTCCTCCTCATCCGTTTCCTCTTCTTCAGTGCATGCCTCCATTGCTAGGTCTTGCTTCTAATCTTCCTTTGCTGGGCTTCCTGCCTCTGTTTCTTCATTCGGCTTTTCTAGTGTTCTGACCTCTTTACTTTTGACCTGGAGGGAAGAGGCCGTTGGGGATGTTTCCCCTTGCTCTATTGGATTGACCTGTGGGTCTTGTTCTCCGAGGATAGAGAAGCTATTTCCAGATCTAGCCTTCAGACTGCTTTCGTTATCTTTCGAGGGCTCCTGGTCTGCGGTTGGGATGTCTTTCGAAGGCACAGTAGGAGGGACTCCCCTGGAGCCCTTTCTTCTGGGATTCGATTTTTGCTTCTTAGCTTTCTGCCATTCTTCTTCTGGGTTCTTCTCAGCTTCCGATTTTTGGATTTTTGAACAGTTCCTCTGGAAATGGCCATATTCATGGCAGTGTCTGCATTTAAAGGGCAACTGTTCGTAGTCAAGTTGCTGGAAGTGTTTCCATCCTTTGATTGATAGTTTCACCGCTTCAGGCAGCCCCGCTTCTAGGTCAACTTCCACACAGATCCGGGCAAATGAGTATTGACCCTTTGGGTCTTCTTTGTCGATATACTTGCCTAGGCCATTTCCAATAAACCGTAAGGATTCTTCACTCCAGCAATGCATTGGGAGATTCGGCAGTCGTACCCAGACTGGGACTGCTTTGGGAACATCCAGAGCCGGGTTGAAATCAGGATTCCATCGATTCAGATATAAACCTTGAGGGCCCATAAAGTAAGGACCGCTTCTAAAGATCAGATCCCTGTCATCTTTTGAAGCAAAATCGAATAGAAAATACCCTCTTCCTATCGCGTAGCTTGTGACTCCCTGAGAGATCAGGGGGCGCCAGTTGTTCTGAATCCAGGTTTCGGTGGAGCGAGGAGATGGCCACAGACCGGTGAACTGCCCAATAAGGGCTCTATCCGCGAGGGAAACGACCAGATGAATGGGTTTCTCGGATGGCAATTCAATTTCTGGTATAGATTCTAGCTTCTTGACAAACTTTGGTGGAGGTGTTGCGTCGACCTTCTTCCCGTTCGCATTAACCAGCCTGGCAAATGCTGCTTCCTCAGCGGACATCAGATGAGGAGGAGGCGAGCCTCCTCCAGAGGGGCACATTCTCAAACCCCCGAACAGCTTCGATCGCGTCAAACCCTAGGCGTGTTGCAGAGATCTTTGTGGCAACATAACGTGTTTTAAAAATCTATTAAACTTATAAATATTATGACTATGATCGTGGCTAAATGTATAAAACATTAATATCCAAATGATATATTGAAATTGCGACAATAACTTAGAACTATATCGTTGATGTTCACGGTACTGACATGGTATTAAAAATTGAATGGACAGGTTGATAGGATTTTAAGCTTGGCATGTGCTTCGAGCTGGCGTGGAGATAGCGTTTCAGTCTTGCATTAAAAGCTCGAACCAAACTCCATGGTAACAAAAATGTAATGGTGATTATGGAAGCCACTGTGTAATGGTTGTAAATTGGAAACTCTTCCGAGCTGGCTGTTGATCGATCCACCCAGTGCAAATGTGGCAATGCCATGCTTGTGTTAATAAATGAAACATTAAATGCAGTTGGTGTTCGTCCCAATGCAACCTTGCTGGCACTCTTATGATCGTCGATTGTGATGAGTTTGGGTCGTTGGATGCAACCCTAGCTTTTCTTCGTCGTGTTGGTTGAAGAAGAGTTAATGTGTTTTCATTGTATCACTAGTGTATCAAGCAGCAAGGTCGACAGGCTGCTAGAAGTTAGGGTTTAGCCAAAAGAAATGTGAAGAGGCTTCGACCTCATGACCTGTAGAATTAGGTTAAAGTTGCAGGTTCCGTCCTCCCTGTAATGGCGTTGTGCTATAATGTTGGGTCTCTGGTTTGAATTGTTGTCGAGTTGATAGTTTATAGTTCTTGTTTTGATTGGAACACACCTTCCTGCAACAAGAATGAGGGTATCCTGGTCTCGTGTACAGCAGGGAGCTCGTCGTTTGCTGGACGATGTATAGAGCACGATCACTAAGAAAAGGTAAACAGTTTCGAAAACTCAATGGTTCTTTTGTTGAAAGTTTGTCTTACAGTTTACATAAAACAATTGTCTAACTCTTGGAAAATGATGTATCAGTTGCAGGGTTCGATGGGCGACTTTGGGCAAGGGTTTGGAAATGGTTTGCGAGCCTCCATTCCTAGTAATCTCCGGTGATTTCAAACCCTTCGTAGGTGCTCGTTTGGACTTGGTTGATAATGAATCAACACAGTTAGTCAAAATGTTCACCATGCTCTCAGCAATGTCTAGTAGTCGGGTTTTGTAAAAAAAACTTTCGTAATGAACTGAAAACTTGTACATGGAAAAAGACCCTCGTAGTTTAAATGTTACTTGGCCTATTTCTTTGGATGCTTAGTCCGTCAATGTTGAAAGTTTCAAAACTCGTTTTTAAAGCTCAAGGACGGGGATACACCCTGCGTGGTTTTTCGTTTGAAAAATGTATTGAAGTTTCATTCTGAGAAATGTTGGTTTCTCTTTCGTGAAGTTGGAACTTGTAATGGTTTTAAAAACTTGATATCTAACATACATTCAATATTCCTGTGACAGTCATTAAATAAAGACCTTTGCCGAATTATAAAGGGCATATGGAAATGCATAATCGTTGAATACACAGCGGAAGTAAATTTATTAGCACATCCATAATCCATTCCGGCTATTCATCAAAGGAACTATTGCAAAGTTACAAACACAAGAGAATACTTATCTTAATGAAGTAGTCCCAAACAACCAGCTACGCTTCTGCAACGTTCCACCCAACCGTAGGCCAGTGTGCTCCTCAATCTCTCAGCATCACTGCCACCCCCGAGCTGGGCATGATCTCCACACGGAAAAAGGGGAAAACAGGCTCTCACATAGCCAAAGACATGCCAGAATCAGCCAAGCCAACCAGCAGTTGGGTTTCTCAGGCTGCTAAGAGATGGGAAGAGGTGGATTACTAGGTTAGTGGCTCAATCATGGAGCTATGGATACTTCATTGGCTCATCAAGCCAAATTTGTTCTCTTCCACTCTTGAGGCTCCTGCTCACAGGTTCAAATCCAAAACGGGATACACTTAACAACAAAACCACAATTACTGGGCATGAGGAAAACGCTTTCCACAGTGGAATGCCTGAGATTGGGGTTTCAACTCACTCAGAAAAACGTAGGAACACACAAAAACGAAATGGGAAGATGGGGAACAACCCTGGGAAGCCCATCCGTTTTTAGAAAAAATGTCCTTGGACATTCGGGGGCAAAAACGACCTCCATACAGTCCCCAAATCGTGGCCCTTCTCTCCCAGGCTACTGTATATGCAAAAACGAACTCCCAGGCATGGAAAAATGCAGGATTTTGCTGAAAAACGTGAAGGGGAAGACCCAGATAGCTCCTACTGCGTGAATGAATGAAGACTCCCCATTCCCTATGGCTTTGGGCACCATTTCGTGGGTGGTTTCTTGCCCAACAAGCAAAAACACGAATTTCCAAGTTGATGGCTTGCCCATGCACGAAAATGGCTTGCCCATACTTCTTCATTTCCAAGGCATTAACTGCCTTAACCAATTTCTTGGGAGAATTAAATGAATTGGTTCATAACCCAAAATGGGTAGTTGAGAGTTCATGGCTTTCCTCAATGAAATGGCTTAACACCATGGTTCAAGGGTTTGGGTTATTTCCCCCCCCTTATTCCTTGTAAAGATCATGCCCCATCTCTTTGTTGCATTGCGTAGCTGGTTGTGGGTTTTTATTGAAATGGGATATTTACATGATGTCTGATTTTTACATTGTGCACAGCTAGCACAAGAACTCTATGCATCTATTCTAATTGCCGATACATAGAACATTAAATCAATGGCGGGGCCTTGGCCTTGAGCTCCTCACCATGACTAAATAACAATATTTACATCATTTACAATATTAATGCAATAGGGTCAAGCTGGGGACATTACATTCCCCTCCCCTTGGAATAACACCGTCCTCGGTGTTCCAACACTTCGGAAAATAAATACCCACTTTACATATGTCCAAAAATTCACAAAAACTTTGCAGATCTGCCCTGCATTCGGTTCTTTACATTGAACTTTCAGGACCAAGTCCTTTGATCTTCACGAGCTGCTCCTGCTGATTCGGATCTTCTAGCTCATCCCTAAGTCCGAAAACTTTATGGCTTCTACCCTCTTGAGGTTCTCTTGTTGGGCAGTTGCGGAGGTAATGATCCCCCTCACAATTCCAACACTTCACGGGTTGCTTCATCTTTATCTGCTCAATTTCCTTTGAGTCTTCCCACTTGGAGCGTTTCTTAATCGGACGATTGGATGAATGCTTCTTCACTGATCCACTTTTCTTTCCCTTGCTGATCGCTTTCATAATGCTTTTTACCTTTTTCTGCAGACGAATAGAGTCCTGCAAGACCTTGTGGTTCATCTTGTTCTGCTGCTTTTGCATCTTGAGCATCTCTCCAAGATTTTCTTGGGTCTTGGCAATTGCTTGAAGAAGATTTCCGGCCAATCCTAATAGCCCTTGGTCTGCCGCCATGGTCAATGGAGACAACTGACCACCCTTTGCTCACTAGCACACCTGCCTGTACCGACTGCAACCAATTGATTCAATTTCACCTGTGAAATTCATCATTACAATTCTCGTTAGGTCAAGCATAACCCAAAACATTAAAATCAGTCAATGGTTTTTCCCCAGTTGACATGGATAGTCCATGCCTTACTCATGAGACTTCCACACTTTTCATGCTTGCATAACATACACATGAATTTCTTCATGTTCATCCATTCACAGGAAATTCATTATTTAGCATTCACAATTCACTTTAATCAAATAAACACACTTTTACTTTCAGTCATGCATGCATTCAGCATTTTTCTAATTCTATAATTGCATCAAAAAAAAGGAAAGAGAGAGAGCCGTAAGAGTTTCTCCTCTTAGTTTTGTTCCGTTCCGGAATCCCACACCACCACTGTGGTTTTCATGCCCCCGTCCTCTTTCACTTCTTGTGAATGCTCAACTTGCCCTTTTTGGCTATGACACTTAGTGTCTAAGGTCTGCATATGGATTTCAACTAGGGAACCCTTCCCCTTGTCGCTTACAGAACCTTTGGCTGCTAGGACCCACACAGTTCCACTAGCACCATCTTCCATTACTGCTCATACTGAGTTCTTCAAGGTGGTTACATGTCCACCTGCATTCTTAAGATGCTTTAGGGTCCTTGCTTCCAACAATACCCGCGTTGGATGTCTTCACTTTATCCCACAAGATCCTTCTTTGCTTTCCAAGCATTGGATTTCCCGTGGATACAACAATGAATGTTGGGCCAGCACGCAGGCTACTTCACAACCATTTGAATAGGCAATGCCAGGCCAGTACGCTGACTGGTTTTATCAATTGTTTAAGGGAATGTTTGGCCAGCACGCCGGCTGCTCCACAACATCAAGTGGTTAGTATTCCCACCAACTACCCTCTGAATTTACCGAGAATTTTATAGTTCCAACCAGTTACTCTCTGGCTTTACCAAGCATTTATAGCTCTTTCCAAGGTCCTTGTTTCCTGTAATGGCCAAGGTTTCCAACAAAGAAACAACAGTGTATTAGCTGGGTTACAATAAGATTCGTACCCGAAATCTTCATTATTCCAAACAAGAATTAAATGAAAATGAATACTTATCTGTATTGTGCGTTTCCTCGCTACTCCACAGGTTTCCTTCTCTGCTTTACAAGCCTTGGATCACCTGTGGGGTGGATGCTTGGCCAGCACACATGCTGCTCCACAACATTATCCGAATAGGCAATGCCAAGCCAGTGCGCCGACTGGGTTTATCAGGCATCCCATCAATCAGTATGCTAAGCCAGTACTCCGACTGGGTTTATCAAGCATTTCAAAAATCAGTATGCTAAGCCAGTGCGCCGACTGGGTTTATCAAGCATTTCAAAAATCAGTATGCTAAGCCAGTACGCCGACTGGGTTTATAAAGCATTTCAAAAATCAGTATGCTAAGCCAGTACGCCGACTGGGTTTATCAAGCATTTCAAAAATCAGTATGCTAAGCCAGTACGCCGACTGGGTTTATCAAGCATTTCAAAAATCAGTATGCTAAGCCAGTACGCCGACTGGGTTTATCAAGCATTTCAAAAATCAGTATGCTAAGCCAGTACGCCGACTGGGTTTATCAAGCATACAACAACCATTCGTCACAACTCCCAAATAACCAATGCCAAGCCAGTACGCCGACTGGGTTTATCAGGCAATATGAACAACATAATATGATTACATGGCTCCTTCCCTTGTGCAACCAGCGGTTCCCTCCAGGAACTCCACAGGTGACTCACTTGACTGCAGGCTAGCATGGCCCCACAATACCCACTCACACTTCACAAGGATGATACCCCTTTTCTGCAGCACAGTTACTCGGGTCTATCCATCCCTTCTAGTGTCCTTTAGTGCGAGCGTAGAAAGGTTACCACTACCCATACAGTCCTCTTTGAGCATCCTTCTTCACTTTGCCCCTTACGTGCAACACCAAGTTGCATTTGTGTAAGCTGTTAGCACAAGAAGGATAAGCAGGCTCATCAGTATTACTGCCCAAAATTGTAATCATATTTCATATCATTCACTATCAAGTATTGAAACACCAGGAATGCGTCCATTCCCTTAGGGTGTAGTCAATATTGAAAACCCTACCATGACCCAGCACCAGAAAAGGTGTGCACCCCCCTTTCTGATGTGCGCCATGTAGGCCCTAATCATACTCAAGCAGTCTGGAACAATAGTAAAATAATAAAACATGCTCTGCATATTAAATCTAATAACCAGACACATATATTCTTGGTTAGGGTTACGGGATACTCATTCGTTTCACAGATGTTTATTTTCTGCATTTGTGAAGAATGGGGCTCCCTTCTCTGAGTCAACAGTCCTTCGGTTTTCCACCCCAATCTTTTCACGAGCCATAACCCACACACGCCTTCTTGGCATAATTTACTGTCTCACTCACATGCCTTACCCACATGCAGTTTGTCTGAGACATTATCAACCTTTACAATGGCGTTTCACCCGAAACCCATTTCCAAAGCATGGGATCCTTCCCATCTAGTTTGGCTTCGGCAGGCCATCACACATGATCTTCCTGCAATGTGTCATCCTGGCACACTTTATCAAATAGCCAAACAGTCAGCACATTTAGCGCTAAGCCTCAAATATGATTGTTCCATAACCAATCAATAGCATTAATAATTAATTCAATATGAATTTACAATTCTGTCTACTACAGAAATTAGTTTTCTCATCCATGAGGCTATCCTCATATTGTTTGGCTCCTGTAAGTGACACCACTCTGCCCATTATGGTCTTATGCCCGCTGCCATATGGGAGCATCTACTTACAGCATGTCCTCCTGACACATTTTCATATAAGCCAAACGGTCATTAGCAATTATTAGCAAAATTTCAAATCCGAAACCATTACAAATCTGATATTTGCAACTGCTCTTTACTAACAAAACTTATAGCTCTCAACCATGAGATTTCTCCTCATACGCTTTAGATCAAAATTTCACAGTCATATCATTCATACAACTCTGTACTTCCACAAAGCATTCTAGCGGCCCATCGATCATGATTGGGCTCTTCATGCCCTTACTATTCTGCATTCAAAACAGCCCATGAAATGATCCTAGAATTATCATCAATTCATTATTTACTTTGCAATAACATATGCATCATCCCTATGCATTCATACAATGCATCACAAGATTTATAAAATCTCTTAATGCACATCTACTCAATGCTACCTTGCATTGTTTCATGAGTACTATGCATTCAAGCATATGATGATCGAAACATGACTATCTCATATAACTTGCATTATCATAATCAGGACCACTAGTCCTCACTTGCTTTGGTTATTAAGTACATAACCAACATACACATGGCATGATATAAATTCATATGAATGCATTGAGATTTCTAAATAGTCATAGGGTGTAAGGTTCATTTCCTTCACTTACCCACACCTCACCAAGCTTGGTAGGTCGTAGCTCAAACATAGTTGAAGAGATCTTACCAAATCCCCTTTCAACATTCATGCAATTTGGCACCAATAATCATTACCTGCATGGGTACCATTAACATCGTCTGATGTCACCTGATCAGTTGGCCTCTTACCAAGGTTGCTCAATCCTTTTTCCAACTTTATGATCACAGATTTGTTGCGCCATTCTTTCTGCATAAGGTTGTTGGCTTCATGCAACAAAATCCTCAGAACATTTAGCCATGCTCTTTATTATCTTTGGTCCTACAACCAATACCGACATCAATAGTGATTATCAACCACAGTATTCTACATTAGTGGTTTATTGCATATGCCTACTTCATTTGTTCTACCAATGTGCAATATCCCATTTATGCACAGGCGTTTCTATATGCACTATGCAATTTGTTAAGATGCTATCTAGTGCATATACATCTATGTAATCCTTTACTTTTTTAACATTTTTATGCCATATGACAATTTCATAATTATAAGTATGATAACAAACAGAGGTTTAAGAAATTCTTCCCTTTTCGATCCCTCATCGTAACATGGAATTCCTGTTCCATATCCTGCATTTGTAGAAATTGCCCACATTGACAACAAAATTTGTTTGTCAAAACAGCCACTGGCACTCTTCTGCACTAAATATCTATGATATATGTAGACCTCCTTCAAACTCTGGTCATGCACCATTCTGACATCAGGTGCGGGAACTGCATCCTTTCAAAAATGACAACTTTCACTCCCATTCTGCACATTTTACACAGTTGCATTATATTCTCAAAAATTCACAAGATTCTTTCATGCACGTGGGAAGAATGCCATACTGACAATTTGTCAAACCGCAAACAAAGACACATGAGGGGAAAAAGAAAGGGGGTCAAGGGGGCGGTTCATTGAATCCTGCCGCAATGGGCGGGGCGATAGCCTGAAAGCTTCCGCAACTGCGAGCCGGTTGGGTGAAGCCCTCCGCAACTGCGGGGCGTTTGGCGGAACCCTTCCGCAATGCGGGGCAGTTCGGCAACGGCTTCCGCGCGGCGCGGTTCGGCGACGGCTTCCGCAATTGCGGAGCAGTTCGCCGAACGCTTCCGCAATTGCGGAGCAGTTCGCCGAACGCTTCCGCAATTGCGGAGCCATTCGGCGAAGGCTTCCGCAGCTTCGGAGCCGTTCGCGGAATGCTTCCGGGGGTTTCGGGCAGTTATTGCGAAAATCTTTTTCGGGACGACTTTATCAAATCGTGTTTATTTATTTAATGGAAAACAATGTTATGGTTTTGGAAAAACTATCTAGGGTTTGATACGAAACCCAATTGTGAACAATACTTACAGATTGTAAAATAAATAGAAGTAAGATGAATGGAAACGAGATAGGGTTTACATTAATTTTATTCTCTGATAATACTAAAATAAAATAAATAATGTAAATGTTATAGCAGAAGATTTATACAGAAAACAATGTGTGTGTGAGAAATATGAAGACTGTGTATTGACTATGATTTGTACTTATTTCTATCGTTAGCAATTCTATTTATTTGCAGTTATGATGTATGGAAATTTGAATTACATTTATTTCCTATGTAATTAATAGAGGTAAGAAAAACACAATGTATTGTACAGAGAATAAACAATATTTGTTTTTCATGAAACAATGAGATATTCTATATTATTTTAGATACTATACAGTAATTTCTACTATTGTTAACTATAGAGCAAAAAATGAAAAATATATAAATTATTGTACTTATCTATCGAATCAATGGCAGTTTGCATATCTTTTCATCTATACTTAATTTGCTTCTCTACACTAGAGTACGATGCAAATAACAGCATGTGGAAAAATGTAGAGATTGGATTTTCAATTCAATTTATCATTAAACTTAGCATTCAGACTTAAACCAAATCAGAGATCAATCATTCTTCAAAACAGAGTTTACTAATTTTTACTAACAGAACTACTAAATTGAAACAAATTAGGAAACAGTAGAACCTGGATTAATTCTGTAGGGAAACAAACAGCCAAGGAGCCTGTTCCACCCAACCAATTCCTGAAGACAGCCAAGTACTTGCCTTAGGACCCCCGAGCCTGTTCACTGAACCACCAGGAGGAAGAAACTTAGGAATTTAGGATCTCCACTTGCAATAGCAATAACTGTCAAATCTTCAAGAACTAGCAGTCCAAAGAACCTGCACCAACACCTCTGGTTCTCCTTATCAAATAGTTTGCAGACTTATGATTACACTCACAACTAGCCTCCCTATTCGAATCTCTCAGTGATCACCTGATGCACATGAGGAAATATTTTTGCAGAAAATATTGTGTAAGAGCTGCCTGCTCAATTCGAATTTGCCTTATGTAGGCTTCCTAGGCCTTTTTAGTTGTTACTTGGTCATTAAATGAGCTGCCTGCCCACTCCCACCACCTGGGGGATAATGCCACATTATTAGGGGTAGTTGTCCCATAACCAACAACTAGTGGTGTAGTGCAATTGCCGCCATCTGTCCCATACCTTCCAACAGCTTCCATTCCTCCAGTTCCCTTGGGTGTTTGTCTCCTACTTTAATTTATTAAATAATAATAATTCAGTAATTACATTCATCTTGACCAAACTTGGTCATAATTTCAAAACTTTGAAATTAAAATTTAACATAAAGTATTTTTACAAATAAAATATTATTTTCAAAATTAGAGTAGGTAAAAATCCATGGTATAATTGATCCATTTAAAAAATTATTATATCATAATGAAAATCTAGGAATTTAGGACTTTACATAGCAAAAATAGAAATACCACAAATAAATTGGATGGCATTCTTATGGACCCTTTTGTAATAAATCCATTTAGAAGAATGATTACATCATAATGAAAATCTAGGAGTTACTCCTTTTGTGCATACTAGAACAAAAAGTAGAATTGACATTTTTATGGAAATCTCCGCCGTATAAAAAACACAAGCAATCATCCATGACTTTATGCAAAAGATTTGCACTACATGTAATTGTCTTAAGAACTAAAAAAAAACATATGACTTGACACCTAAAGAGAAAACACTCTCATTTATATGTTTAAATAAGTTTGAAACATGTGACTAAAATACATTTAAAAGAGAAAACGTAATAAAGTGGAAGTAAATATGATATTATACTATTGGAAACTTTGAATGGATCAAAGTGTGAATATTATTTATTTATGTATATATATTAGTTTAGTAACTTCGAACTACAATACAATAGAAATAGTTATACTGATGCTCAAAACACCCAAGTTGACTTTTTATATTACACTCTGCAAGATTTCTTGGAAAATATATTCGTGACTATCGTAAGCAACAGAGCTCCATATATTTTCTTCTATTCGCCTTTGAATTATTCTTCTTCGCCGGTTGTGTAGAAATGGTCAAAGTCCAAACTCTATCGACTTCAAAAAATATATATACTGCACAGGTGGAGTTACACTTACGCTATCCACTTTCTTATAAAGCACTCCATCTATTATCTACCTGGACATTCAGATAGGGTAATTGTTTTACGATAATGATCATTATGATGGTAATTTTTTATTTAAAATTTAATTGAAATTATTAAAATTGTTATTTGAGGAAGTTAAATTTATTTTTTAATCAAATTTATAAATTAAATTTATTTTTGCAATAAAATTTACAAATTGAACAATGAAAATGGACAATTCCAAAAAATAAAATCATCACCAATGATTAACTTATCCGAAGTGAGCTAAAGTCTAAATTATTTACACATTTTCCCACACGTTTCGTAGGAATCCGACAACACCATGTTGCTGAAAATTGAAATTGCAATTTTCATGGATGAAATTGCAATTTTAATTGCAGAAATAGATTCAGTGCCTTCTATTACCCTTGGGGCACCCTGACTCTATGAAAACTGCCATTTCAACAATTTTCGCTAGATTTTAAGAGAAAAAATTACCCATTAATTAATGCGAATCATCTAAACTTTGCCCTACACCATTCCTGAATGGCCTGTGATAATTGGCATTCAAATCACCCCTGCTGGTCTGGGAGGCACAATTCCACCCCTTCTCGTTATTTTTTTGGAATTTTGACAATTTGGGTCGTCTTAAAATGACCAAAACCCCTTAAGACACAGTTCCATTCCATGACATAAATCCGCAGTACATGGGATGAAACTACAATGCCGCTAGTTTTTATAACCAAATCTAAGAAACAAATTACAGGAAAAGCGAGGCTATTTGAGTGCCAGTTATCCAAATTACAGGAAAAGCGAGGCTATTTGAGTGACAGTTATCCCACGCCTTCCGGAATGACTGACTCACCCCATTTGATCCAATGACTTAGTCAACCTTCCAGAAATCAAACAGCTCACGATGAGATCACGTTTGCTTATCAGATCCACCCCTCACGAATCTCATCACATCAAATTTCAATCTCCATCCCCCAATACTATATACGTTTACTTTCTTTATCCTCCTGTCTTCCGCCATTATAAATACAAGTATATAGACTTGGTCTGTCCATTCATTGTTCTTGTTCTCGACAATCACAGCTCTAATAACTCTTACCTGTGATTTCCATTTCTGTGAGCCATGGCTCAACCACAGAAATACTTGCTAATTATTCTGCTCTGCTTGAGTACATCTTTAGTTTATTCCTCCTCATCTAAATCTGCATCCCATCAGGGTAGTTATTTGCTGAAGAAAAATGCCAGAGGAGTGAAGGCAGCATACTGGCCATCCTACACAGCCTCTTTCACGCCTCCATCCTCCATTAACGCAAAACTCTTCACGCACATCTTCTACGCTTTTGCGGACTTAAACGACCAGACGTTCCAGGTGGATTTCGCTGCCACTGACGACCCCGCAGAATTCACCCCGACTCTGGTCAAGAAAAACCCCTCTATCAAGACACTCATTTCAATCGGCGGCGGGGGATCGAATGCCACTGCCTTCGCTTTAATGGCCAACAACACCTCCCACCGCAAGGTATTCATAAAGTCAACCATCGCCTTGGCAAGGAAATACGGTTTTCATGGCCTTGACCTCGACTGGGAGTTTCCCCAAGATGCGCTGGAGATGAAGCACTTAGGCAAGCTTTTCGCTAAGTGGAGGCGTGCCATTAACTCGGAAGCCAAAGCTTCGGGTCGCCCTCGGCTCCTCCTCACCGCAGCCGTCTATTTTGCGCAGCATTTCTTCCTCACGGCCGAGAACAGGGCGTACCCTTCGAAGTCCATTGCCCGAAATTTGGACTGGGTGAACGCCATGTGCTTCGATTATCATGGCTCCTGGGACACTTCTGCGACTGGATCTCACGCGGCACTGTTTGACCCATCCTCCAACATTAGCACCAGCTTCGGAATTGGATCGTGGCTCGACTCTGGAGTCCCCCACCACAAAGTTGTCATGGGAATGCCGCTCTACGGGCGTTCCTGGATACTGAAAAGCCTCAACCAGACGGGAATTGGAGCCCCCGCCGTGGCTGCTGGTCCCATACAAACCCTAAGCGCCGAAACGGGAGTGATGTTCTTCTCCGAGATCAGAGAGTTCATAAAAGAGAAAAAGGCAACAGAGATCTTCGACAAGAAAACCGTGTCGGCCTACTCATACTCGTCAGATCTGATCTGGGTTGGTTACGACAACAAAGAATCCGTGGCAGCAAAGGTTTTGTTCGCGAAAAAGAAACATCTGCGGGGTTATTTCTTCTGGGCTATCAG
The DNA here is from genome assembly GCA_027924585.1 of Larix kaempferi. NCBI lineage: Eukaryota > Viridiplantae > Streptophyta > Pinopsida > Pinales > Pinaceae > Larix > Larix kaempferi. Next base: position 20,181,522 of record BSBM01000458.1, on the reverse strand, counting down.
TCAAGATAGCAACTGGACGCTTTCCACTCAAGGTAAATCCATTGCTCCCTGGTTCAAATTGCTTCTGAGATTAACTTATCATTTTTCGTTTATTTTATTTTTTATAAATTTGCCATTGTCATTAATGGATAAACTGCGGATTTTGGTGGTGCAGCTTCTGAGTCATGGAATAAATCAAGATAAGCGAGACATTATCGCTGTGGCGTTGTGAATTTTGAAGTCAAACGTCTATGATCGGTAGCTTCTGAACAATTGTCACGGGCGCTGTGTTGTTTCTTTCTGCAATAAAGCAATAATAAATAAGTGCTATATTCCATTTACCCAATTCTTTTGGAGATAAAATGTGCAATAAATCATTAAAGAATTGCTATATTCCACTTAGCCAATTCTTTTGGAGATAAAATGTGCAATAAATCTTTAAATAATTGCTATTTTCCACTTACCCAATTTTTTGGAGATAAATGTGTATGCTTTTGCTGATATGACACGATACATATTGTAGGATAATAACGCACGTTTTACTGCAATTCTCAAAGCAATATTCATTAAGATCTAATCTTGTGTAAAAAAATTTACATCTATCATTTAAAAAATATATGTAAACTAGCTGTAACTAAATCTTTTTATAACACAATTCATATTTGGTAATTAAATTTATTGTATAAACTATACCTATTTTGTAATTAAATTATCTTTTCTCTGACCCAATTCAATTCATACTGTAATTAAATTTATTGTATACACTACCCATATTCTGTAATTAAATTTATTCTATTTGAAAAACAATTCATCTTCATTTACAATTGATCTAATTGTCATAAGAATACAATTTTATTTTAATATTTTAGTGATGTATTTATCACAAAGAACAAAATGTTTAATGTTTTTATTTTAAGTATATTAAGTTTAAAAGTGAACATAACTTAAATATTTAACTTTAAAGAATTATACAAATTAATGATGATATTAATTATTCAATTACAAATTGTAATTATGAGAGCCTTAAATTATTAAAATTTTCAATTAGAAATCTATTGTTTAGATAAAGTGAAGCATATTGTTTACATAAAGTGAATCATATAATTGAAATTGTTTAGATATAGTGAATCATATTGTTTACATAAAGTGAATCCTATAATTGAAATAGATAAAAAAAAATAAGAAACAACCATTCTTTTTTATTTTTTATTATGAAAGATAATATTTGGTTTCATATTATTTATATTTTTATTAAATAAGTAAAAAAAAAATATTTTAAAAAAATGAAAAAATAGTAATACTTTTTTTTTAAGAAGTTATAGATTAATAAATAAAAATTGGTTTTTTTTATAAAGAAAGAGAAAATTGTTCAAATACATTGACATTGATTTGAGTGACAATATATACTTATATCGATTTATTATTGATATCATATATATGTTGTGTGCAATATGATTGGTAATTTATATAATTGGATTGATTGCTGAATGATTTAGGGTATTGATTTGAAAATTAAAACCATTATTTATGTTTTTTTTATAATTTTTTTTTCCTCGGAAAAAAGCGTAATTTCATTTCAGCAAGTGAAGAAATTACATTCTGAATATGCATAAAAGCATACAGTTGTCCAATTAAGGATCAGAAAATTGTTCACAAAAAAACTAAAAACTTTCCATACATACATCCAGTCTTCCTGACTGTATAGTCCGTTGAGAAAGCAGTCTTAGATATCACATGGCTCCCCGAGCCTCTAGCACAGTAAAATACCATTCAGTAATTACAGCCATCAACATTACAGTTCCATAATCTCTCATAATCGAGAGGTGCACAAAATTTTCCCAAAGACCAGCAAAAAAAACAAAATTCAGATGGCTCCCCGAGCCTCTAATAAGTGTTCCCAGTATATCAGTTTTGTATAGACCATAAGATAACTTCACAGCCTGCAAAAAAGTAGTATAATAACATTCATAGGCACTCAGAGATCCTGTGCCAATTCCTGCCCTTGTTGTATAATTCCATCCATGAAAGGTCGATGGTAGTACTCGTAGAAAGTTCCATCTGTGTATTCCGTCACTTTCCACTCCCCCACTTCCAAGTCCCGGCCAATCTTAGAAGACGCGTCCGCCTCCTGGTTGTTCTCCCGATATACATGTCTGCAAGAAAAATGTAAGAATGAGAGTTTCAGTTGCACTATGTCCTGTAGAATGTTTTCAAGTCTAAGATCCCTGCAATGTTGAGTGCCACCAGTCCAGTTTGTGACATTCATTGAGTCACCATACACATTTAACTGTTGACATCCCTGTTCCTTTGCAAAGATAAGAAGAATTTTTAGGCTCATGAATTCAGCAAAATTATTCCCACCCTCCCCCAATCCCCAGGAAAGGTGGTATGAGTGGTTTGTAGAAAGATGCAGTACAGCCCCTCCCCCACATGTTAATCCCAAAGCAGATCCATCATAGAAACCCCACGGTATTTACTCATCAATGTCCAGTGCCAGAACCTCTCGTTGTTTTGCCACCTTGATATGGTGTGGGAAAGCCTCACGGTATCCACAGATCTGTACCGCAGTAACCACAGGAGTACAGTATTTTCCATTGAATACCATACCATTCCTAGCCATCCAGATGCCCCATGCCACCAATAAAGGAAGATTCAAGTAGGTTTTTCCAATAGGGTCCAAAACCCACTGTGTCCAAGCCGATATCACCGAATCCCCAGCCCAAGTAAAAAAAGAATTGTAAATTCTGGAGCATTCCGCCCACACCTGCACCGTGAAAGGACATTGGAGGAGTAAATGGTAACAAGTTTCCAAGTTGGCTTTGCATAAAATGCACCAGCCCGGTCCAATCCTATTCTTCCGCTATAGAAAATCCCAGGTGGGTATAGTGTTTTCAAGGACATTCCACATAAAGAGGCGATGTTTCAAAGGACAGTCGATTTTCCATATTTTAGACCACCACCCAACCAAAACACGAGGATTCATGAAGTGACTCAGACAGTTGTATCCATCCTTGGGTGTGTACAAACCAGTAAGGGCACCTTCCCATACCAATTCATCATCCCTGGCTCGGATTTGTATATTTGAACCAATAATTGCATCTACATAAGACCTCAGCTCCCCCCGTTCATCCACAGAAAGTGCCAAAGAATCCACATCCACCCATGACTGGTGCCACAGGTGTCTCCTATTCGATACATCCAAATGAGATAAATAGAATATACCCAAATCCCGCAGAGAAATGATTAAATTACCTGATAAGAGGTGACGCCCAGCGCTCCCAAACCAGGGGTCCTCCCCAACACAAAGGGCCTGTCCATTTCCAACATTCCAAGCCAGATGATCCCCTACCACCGGGAAAGAATTTATGACTGCTTTCCAAATAACAGAGCAGCCAGTATGAGATTTATCCATCGACCGCACCCATTCCAAAATAGAAATAGGGGCAATATACTTCCGAAAGACCACTTTAGTCCATAAACTCTCAGATTTTAACAATCTCCACACCCCTTTTGCAGCCAGTGCCTTTGCAAACAGATGAATATTTTTAAGACCCCATCCCCCTAAAGCTTTTGGCATGGCGATCTTCTGCCACCGAACCCATGGGGAAACATAGTCTCCTTTGCCGCTCCATATGAAACGAAAGCATAATTTGCGAGCTTTTTCTAACGTCCCTTTTGGTATCCATGATAGGGCCATCCAATAGACCGGAATAGCCTCTAATACCGATTTCACAAGGACCAGTCTTCCAACCCGCGACAACCACCTGTGACTCCACACCTTCAACCGCTTGTGAATTTTTTCAATGAGCCATTGCCAATCCTGTTTAGTATAGGCATTAGGTTTTAAGTGAAACCCAAGGTAACAGAAACCATCTTCAAGGTGAAGGAAGGTAAATGGGAAAATCCTACGTAAAGCCACAATCTCACTTTCCCTGAGTAAGTGTGTCGATAGAGTGGACTTCCGCTCATTGATCTCCATTCCCGTAGCCTTAGAGAAGAGTAGAAAAATGTCCTTTAGGGTTTGCAAGTCCATTACCGATCCAGTACAAAAGATGAGGATATCATCCACAAAAAGCAGATGAGAGATAATAAAATCAGGAGCCACTAGGATACCATGAAGAGTGCCATCCCTACATGCTTTTTTCAAGGCTTTACTAAGCCCCTCAGCAACCAGCAGGAAAAGTAAGGGGGATAGAGGACATCCCTGACGAAGGCCTCTTTCGGACCGGAAAAAAGGAGAGGCAGCACCATTAATGAGCACCGCGAAGGATACCGTAGTGATACAACTCATAATCCACCTAATAAAATCCACAGTAAAACCCAGATGAGTGAGAAGTAAATGAATATACAGCCAACTCACCTTATCATATGCTTTGGATAAGTCAATCTTGATAATGGCCCCTTTGATTTTCCGAGCCTTCATACTATGTATGCCCTCCTGTGCTACACCAATGGCCTCATGGATCTGTCTTCCTTCCAGAAACCCAAACTGTTCCTCCGAAATATGTTTGGACAGAATACCCTTTAGCCGCCCGGCAATGATCTTTGACACCACCTTATATACACAGTTGCACAGAGAGATGGGTTTGAAATCATTTAAAGAAGAGGAGTTGTCAGTTTTTGGTATAAGGGCAATAAAGGTGGATTTCATGGCAGCTGGAATGCGCCCCGATCTACGAGTGTCATCCACCATCCGTAACAGATCATTCCCAATAAGGTCGAAGAGTGCCAGGATAAATTCCACCGTCCATCCGTCCGGTCCCGGGCTTTTGTCTTTATGGAAGCTCTGTAAAACTCCTTTCAGTTCTTCGACGATGACTTCAGCCATCAGAGTGTCATTGTCCTCCTCTTCCACAAACTGAGGAAATAATTGAGCCATCCGGACCACCTCCAATATGCTAGCCTGTGCAGGAGCTTTGAAGAGTGTTTTGAAATGATTTACCCCAACCCCCGCCATACCATCAAAAGACTTCTGGGTATTCCCCAAAGAGTCTTCCAAACTCCATATGGTATTTTCCGCCTTCCTGCCCTTAGCATATGCATGGAAAAACTTAGTGTTCTCATCCCCAGCCGATAGCCAAATAGCCCTGCTCTTTAACCGCCAAGTCTCCTCTTTTTCCAATAGCAGCTTATTTCTCCTACCCTCCAGAGACACCAAATGGGCTTTCTCATCCGGTGTACCCAGACCCCCAGATCCTGAATCATAAATGAACTGCAACTCCAGTTCAATAGCCATTAATTCTCCGTTATCCCTATGAATCTTTTCATAAGCCCAAGCCTTCACTGGCCCTTTAATCCTTTGATATTGTCCGAGAACTGTTGTGAGGCAGAGAGGCCCACCCTAGTGTTGTAAGGTACCCAATGGGATTCAATAAGTTCATTAAATGTCTCATCACTTAACCAAATCTTATTAAACTTAAGGGGCCCAGCTGGTTTCAAAGGACCATCCCGCATCTCCATGAAAATAGGAAAATGGTCAGAAGCACCCCCCGAGCCAACCCACTACCTCATAAGATAGTTCCTATCAGCAAAAATTTCAGACACTAGGAAGCGGTCCAGACGTTTTTCAACTCTGTAATCTCCAGTCCTGTTATTTCTCCAAGTAGATTTAAGGAGGGTTGGCTCAATATCAAGCAGATTTCGGATGACCAACTGATGTATGAAGTAATCAGTCAGAGGGTCTGGCCGAGCTCTGATGCCCCACACTTCTGCCGGCCCAAGAGAGAAATTGAGATCCCCTCCAAGTAATAGATTTCCTTCTTGTAACAAGGGATGAGAGAACAAAGCGTCCCAGAAGGGAATACGGTTTAAATATGGACCGTATATATTAACCACCGTGAAAGTATCACTAAGGTCTAGCGACGAGCAATTCATCCCCAAAACCCCATCCATACCCCATAGATTATGACACTGCACAGAGCGAGTATTCCAGCCAATAGCCTGTCCCCCCGACCTGCCACGAGCATCCAAAGTGGCAAAAGTCCAGCCACCAAACCAACATTCGAGTAAAGATTTTATAGTCTCACCAACACCCATAGTCTCCTGAAGCAGAATGATATCCGGGTGTTCAATAGATACCACTCTGCGAAGTGCTGATCTTTTATGGGGACCAGCAAGACCCCTGCAATTAAAAGACATCACCTTCATCAAAGACCCCGTTTCTGGGCTCGCACCGCTCTAAGAACCCGATCTATAGTCACTTGTTTGCCTTCCATAAGATCCATCTTAGCCTTTGTTTGAGCCCGCGAGAGATGGGATTTTCGTCCCCGACTCCTACCAGATTTTCCAGTCTTGTTTACCCCAGGACCCAATCCACCCGGGGGAGTTTTCAATAGGGAACGAAGGAAATATCCAGGTTCAGATGAAGTAGTAGGGGAGGAGGGGGAAAGGTCTTCCGTAGGCCCAGGTTCAACCGCAGAGGGGTGGTCAATCATCAAAACCCCAGGGTATGGTAGAGCAGATGAGCAAGATGGTGTGTCAGTGTTTAAGCTAGTAGGAAGTTCCATCTCCATTGCCGAAGATAAATTCAAATTTTTCAAAGCCTCTATCCAGTCAGGATTTTCACAAGACAAATTCTTAAAAATAAAATGAAAGGAGAGAGGTTTAATGGAATGAGTGATACCCGCGGACGAAGACCCGGGTTCCGTGAGAGCAGCCGGATGAGTAGATACAATAGCCGAAGTCCCCGGTAACGCTTCCTCCGTATGTGGTGCCTCCACTCCAAACTCCTGTTGTATGTCTGCAACCCCATCCATCAGTGCACCAGAAACCAGTAGAGCAGAGTCTGGGGAACGAGTGTCCACCCTATCCCCATGTGAACCATGCCCATCATCCTCATTCAAAACAACATTTGGCGGATTTTCCGTCACTGGGTAATCCGCAGCAGGGTTTATATCCACAGCAATTGGGGCTTTTTGCGAGCCAACAAAATTCCAGCGAAAAGGTAGATTACATTCAGCAGCCGGATGGCCGTAAGCATGGCAACGCCGGCATCTGAAAGGAACATTCTCATAGTCCAATTTCTGCACATAAACATAGGGTCCCCATGTGAGGGTAACATCCGGTACGATTCCATCTCTAAGATTCAAATTGACCAGGATACGAGCAACCTTCCTCTGTCGAGTTTGAAGAAAACTATAGTCACCATCAAGATATGTACCAATCATGTTTCCAATCCCCCTGAAATGTCGCTCCGACCAGTAATGAAGGGGTAAACCAGGGAGCCGAACCCACAATGGAACAAAATCCAGTCGTTCCCGGCTAGCGTCAAACATCGGGTGCCACGGTTTTATCATAACCGGACAGTGATCCCAGCTCCAGTTTGAATTCAGTACCCATCTGGTATGTGCCTCCTCATGGAAATTGAAGGCAAACCAGTTGCGTGTAAGCTCCACTACTTCCAGGGAATAGCCCAAAACCCCAGCCCAGTGTTCCCCCACCCAGGCTTCAATGGTGCCAAGGGAGAAAGATCTGCCCAAAGCTTTACCCACCAAAGTAATACTGGACATCATGATCAATTGATCCCACTCTACATCCTCCCCCAAGGCATAATTGTATTTCGTCCGGCTAAGTTTCAGCCAACGCTTCTTTCCCCGTTTCCCCTGCTGAGTATTCTCCCCCGAAGAATGTCCTCCCCACTCGTCCGAGCTAGTACCAGAGGCCACAACGGGACTGGCAAAACCCCTGTGTTCATGAAGCTCCAGTCCCGTCCTCAGGCCTACCCCAACCTCCGCCCCACAAGAAGCAGTAACAGGAGCCGATGTAGAAACCCCGCAAACAGTTCCCAGGGAACCGTCAGCTACATGGACAGGACCCTTGTTACGATCCGCCGAGCCCTCCAAAGATGTTAATACCTGATCCGATGTCCAAAGCGTCCCCGCATCCTTCAAAGGTGATAGAGGTGGTATACAGTGTAGCGGTGTTGTTATCGGTCCCGAGCCAGGAGAAAACGCCAGAAAACTAGAAGGTGAGAAACCAAGCGCAGTACTGGTTTCCACAGAAGAAGTGACCGCCACCACGTCTGCCCCAGGAGAAACCCCCACCCTCCACCCGGCACCCTGCTGATGAGTCCAAATATCCGCATCATCCGATGGGTCGTAGGTATAATCTAATCTGTCGTCGTAGGTAGCCATAGGGAGGCAGACCTACCACCAAACCACCGTAACCCTGGTAAATGGAACCAAGGGTATCCGCAGACAGGGAGTTATGCAACCAGACCGGTAACAGGGAAGGAGCAGCGCACCACTAACCGTGCCAGGTGGGCGTTTGCATGCAAATATGACAGCCACACCGCCCGATGTGCAACCCAGGTATCTAGGGTTCCGTCAAAAGCATGCAGACCCTACCTCCGTCACAGTAAACATCATCCATTAAAACCCCGTTCAAGAAGTTGCTCCAAGAAGTCCCTTGTTCACCTCATAAATTCATCCGACTAATAATACATCATATAACAAAGGTGATGAAAATATCATTCATTATGTTTTTTTTATAATATTAATATCTCTAGAATGCATTGAAATCAAGAGCATTTAGTACTATGCAAATAAAATTATGAGGAACATATGAGGTTACAAAAATTGTTTGCAAATGTGGATAAAGAAAAATCTAAAGAGAACAAATTGATTATTAAGGAATGTATCCAACTTCTTCATCATTGAACGTTGTTATTTTATTATTATTCACCTTATTATAAATGATACTTAGTAAATTAAAAAATACAATCTATCCAACTTTTTCATTATTGAACATTGTTATTTTAGGTTTTAAAAAGTGTTTACACCTGAAAATCTCCCAACCTTTATACATGATCTACACTAATATAGTTTATACACCATAGCTAAACTATGTTAAGGTGCTACCAAAATGTAACCTACAAGATTTCTCCATTGCTAATTAGGGAACTGGGGTACATGAATTTTTTTTATTATGTCGTAAGGCGTTTCAACAAGTGGGAATCGACTCTCCGAAGAAAAAAAATTATTGGTTTTTAGTCGTCCGATGCTTCGTCCGACGATTGGGAAAATTTGCCTCGTTGATCTACTCTGTTGCCTATCTTCTCTATTGCCTGGCATTTATGCCATTGAATAGATAGCCACCTACTCCCTTAAATGCACATCAATGCATGCTGACACTCTTAGGCAGTGATGCCTCCATCTACCTCTGGTTGCCCTTCAATTTGTATTCCTCGCAGTTCCCTGTATCGGTTTTCTATCCGTCCAGTTCAATTCGTATGCACACCAGTATCGGTTTTATGTCCATTCGCCACAGTTCCCTTCAGTGTTTGTCGCAGTTCCCTTGAGTTTATAGTCGCATTCGAACAGTCCCTTGAGTTTACAGTCGCACAGTCCCTGCACAACACATTCCGTAGGACACACATGTTTGGATTCCAAATGCAATATTTATTTATTGGTTACCATACAAATTACATTCGTAAATTGGACTTCAACAAAAAAAATTGACTTGTCTTTTTCTATACCTGATTGTTGTCCATAGATAACCTAAGTACAGGTCTACGTTGAGAGTCTTGAGAATCCTCATGAAAAAGTTTCTGCTGAAAAAATTGAACTCTATCTATAATAACCTTGTTTTCATCATCACCCGATTAGTTGTAAGCTTAACTGATTTGCTTGAAAGAAGTAGGTTCGCTATTGGAGAAACCAAACCTGCTTCTCCATCCAAAACAGCTTGAGGAATACACGGAAGCCTCTCCTTCCCATCCCGCATATTAGGCATTGCAACATGAATTATGTTCAGATAATCATTGATTTTCTTAGACTTCATCTGCATTTCCACTCTCTGTTCCAACAGCCTCTCACATGCCACATTCTTCACCTCAATGACCCTTCTTCTTTTAGAGCGCTCATAGAGAGAAGCACACATTCATTCTACCCCATCTTTCCATATTGCCCCACCATAGTCTTCGCAACTTCCACCCTCATCTATGCTATCAAATTCGCATCATCCTCAGGAAGACTCTCCAGGGGATGCAAATCAATCTTATTGTAGACAACAATGAGAGGTTTATTCACCAACAAAGGCTTTATGCTATGAAAAAGTGCATCATGTTGTGCGATGGTGTAGCCACAGGACCCCGAAAAATCCAAGAAAAACAGAGCAACTGTCATATCAATAATAATAAAAAATTACCTTTTATTAATAAACTTAACTCTTCATCCCAATTTAAAGCTAAATGTACAAAACATTACATTTCCTATTATCAAGCTTACAAGATCTTTCTTCCTTTTATTATTTCTCCTTTGTTTTTTTTTTCTAAGTATAAACTATAATGGGATCTTTTCAATCCAATAAAGAAAGATCCCAAATAAAACATAAGCGAGCTTCATGAAAAGAAAGGGAAGTACCTATATAGATATAAATATATTCATATATTTACCTATCGAAGAGGCATGATTCCTAAAGATACAAAACGACCAATGTGTATAGATCTTATAATTCACTTCCAAACAAACTCCATAATATATATATTAACAAATCAAGTCATTTAATCTATGCTAGATCTTATAATTCACTTTCCAAATAGACTCTATATATATATATATTAAAAAATAAAATCTTTTAATCTATACAAGAAAAGAAATATAACAGATATATATATAAATATAATAGAGTTAATAGCTTATATAGATATATATATGTCTGTGTGTGTGTGTGTAAATCAAGTTGATCGGTAGGATCAATCAAATTGACAGACAACAGAGTTAGCTTAAAAAGATAAATATAAGGCAATATAAACACAGGGTGTAAATAACGCGGTAGCTCATCCGGAGCTCGCCCGGTTTAGGAGGAACTTGCCAGCGACCCAAAACCACTAAGATCTCCACAATTAAAGAAAACTCGGGACAACATTACAACACTCGCACTGAAGTGGAGATCGTCGAACGTGATAGCCGAAATTACAGGGTTGAGAACACTGCGGCACCTCATAAGGAACTCGTGTGGGTAGATGGGGTAGGTGGGGATCGCCAACCATCAACATAGTACCAAGATCACACAGGTAGCAGTGATCCAAGGAAGCAAGGTAAATGTAACCGGTTTAAGGTCTAGAAACAGAACGACCATCATACAATACACTTAGAACAGGAGAGACAAAAAGAAAAGCATGCAGTAACCTCAGATAGACTCCGACTGGGAGACACGACACGACTCGTACAATACGAGGCCATCGACCCACCCCATCTTGCAAACGTAAACATACGGCAACGGCTTAGACCCATAAGGAAGAATATTGCACTCCAATCAACATTCAGGATGTACACGCATTCGACCAACAACAAAGGGTAAACTTCCGGATGAAAATGCATTCAAACAACAGTAAGGGAATAAATCCGGGAATGCAATGCATTATACACATTCAGCAGTAAGGAAATAAATTCAGGGATTTAAAATGCATTATACTCATTCATAGAATGAAAACGAACTATACACATTCAATAGTAAGTAAATAATTTCAGGAAAGAAATGCATTATACACATTCATCAATAAAGAAATAATTTCAGGGATTTAAAACGCATTATACTCATTCAAAGAATGAAAACGAACTATACGCATTCAACAATAAGTAAATAATTCAGGAAAGAAACGCATTATACACATTCATCAGTAAAGAAATAATTTCAGGGATTAAAACGTATTATACACATTCAACAGAATGAAAACGCACTCTATGCATTCAACAGTAAGGAAATAATTCCAAGAAGGAAACGCTACCACAGTTGGGATCGGTCTTATACAAGTCGTCCTCTCCTCAGAGAAGATCTTACAACCCAAGCAATCAAGGAAACAATGCTTACGGTTTTACATATTCATTATACAGTAAGTCAAATCGACAGCATATAGATGTAATTCATAGTGAGAACAATATTGACCGCATATGAATGCTACAGCAAGAACCAAACTTACAGTATATATATTTTCTACCGTAAGAGAAAAATCGACGGCATGAACAATCTAAAATAAGAACAAATCTAACAGTATATATATACTTTCACGATTGATATATATAAGAGCAAATTGCAGTCTATAAAAGGAGAAAATAAAACCGAACCAACAGAGGTCTCCACTACGGCAATACTGTAAAATTAGTCACAACAGATCTATTGAACAAGAATAACAATCACAAAGATGCAAAACAATTTGGAGTAAAAAACTGTGCAGGAGAGATGCATCAGTGCTCTATAATCCAGAATGGTAGAATTACAATACAATACTGTCACAATGAGTGAGCAATTCGAATTAGCCAAGGAGGTCATTCAAATATACTGCATGGTGTAGCTTGGCTCCAACTAGGAGTCATCATCATCAATCGGTGGTGGTCATCAATGCACAAGTAACTGTCAGCCAGGTGTCAAACTGAGTCTAACTGAGTGTAATGAGTGTAACTGATGGTAATGCCACTAATGTAGGTAAGGAGGCTCAGTGGAGGGCGCATGAGGAGTTAACTGCACTCAGAATAGGTAGTCAGGTCTCATCGGAGGTCCATCGGAGTGATAACAACAGTTAGGAGTCAGTCTAGCCTCAAATCAAGGAAAGACAACTAGCTAACTGAAGTGAACTAGAGTGGTAGGTGAGAAAAGGCGCCCTTCTCAAGTGGTGGGTGAGAAGTGGGCGCCTCCCTGACTAGGAGGGCTAAAACTGAATGGAAATAAGCTCTCGGGTGCTAGCAAACTAGGGACTAGGTGTTGGAGGCATCAAACGGGTGACTGGGCAGCATGCGGATGCATACAATGCATGCATGCATGCAAAGTACATACTGAATGATGAGATATCCTAACACCCCCCCCTCAAGCTATACTATGATGTAAAAAATAAAATGTAGGGCCTTGGTTACAGAGACCAAAGGTCACCCCAATACAATAATCCAAAAATGCTGAAAATAAGCTAAGAGAGGAAAGAGGGAAAACCCAGTGGGAAGAAAGCCCCCCCTCAAGCTAAACATAAAAATGGATCTAATCTGTCTCCACCATGATGGAACTCACCCCCAACAGTGAACGAAGGTAAGAGAACTTCTTCTCAGTGAAGCTCTTGGTGAAGATGTCTGCAATTTGCTCATCGGTAGGGCAATATTGCAGAATGATGGTGCGATCATGCACCAACTCTCGGATGTAGTGCATATGAATCTCAATGTGCTTAGTCCTCTGCCGATGAACTATATCTGTGGAGATCTTAATATCACTTTGATTGTCACAAAATATGACACTCGAAGTAGTGCTACCAAAATCAAACTCGGAAAGAATACCCTGCAACCAAACTACCTGAATGCAGGCATTGACTGCCCCTCGATACTCTGCCTCTGCTGAAGAAGGTGCAATGGCTGCCTACTTTTTTCTTGACTAGAAAATAGGGCCATGGCCAATCATGAAAACATAACTAAAATTGGACTTCCGATCAATGCTATCATGCACCCAATTTGAATCAGTAAAACCAATGAAATCTAGCTTAGAATCTGCAGCATAATGTATGCCAAAATGTCTCGTACCTTGCACATACTGCAAGATCTGCTTGGTTTCCCACTAATGAAGCTCATGGGGCTGCTGCATATACCTTTATACAGCACTCACGGCATAAGAAATATCAGGCCTTGAGTGTGTCAAGTAGAGTAGTGAACCAATCAACTGTCGATACATAGTGCAATCTGCAAGAGGTGTAGAATTTCCCTCCTCAAGATTGATTCCTAAGAGGAATGGAAACGAAGCAACCTTACATTCTGCCATATTAAAATTTAATAGCAGGTCTAAAGCATACTTTTCCTGAGATAATGTGATCCCATCAAATTTTTGAGCTATCTCCAAGCCCAAAAATTGCTTAAGCAAGCCCAAATCGGTCATGTCAAAAGCTAGATTTAAAGCGGTTTTTAGCTTGTTGATTGTAAGGAGAGTGCTACCAGTAATGAGATATCATCAACATAGAGAAATACAATCAGAAAATTACCTTTAACTTGTTGTAGGTACACATTCGGATCAGATTTGCATCTTTTGAAATTCTGAGAAAGAAGGAAGGAATCCATCTTTGCGTACCAAGCTCTTGGGGCCTGTTTCAATCCATACAAAGATTTCTTCAATCTGCAAACTAATGATGGATATAAAATGTATCCTTATGGCTGCTTCATATATACTTCTTCATCAAGGTATCCATGTAGAAAATCACTCTTCACATCCATATGGTGCACTTCCCAGTGCTTGGATGCGGAAATGGCCAAAACTAGGCAGATGGAATCCATCTTTACAACTGGTGCAAAGGTCTCATTGTAGTCCACTCCTTGGACTTGGGAGAAACCTTTTTCCACCAACCTAGATTTTTATTTGTTAATAGAGCCATCAGAAACAACTTTCGTGTGGTAGACCCACTTACATTGAACTAATTTTCTTCCAGGTGGAAGAGAAACTAGCTCCCATGTATTGTTCTTTTGAAGAGAACTATACTCTTCATCCATGGCAGTTTGCCATCGTGGATCTCGGTGGGAATGATAGTATGATTTGGGATCTGAACCAATCATCAAATAAAATTTCTCACATGATAATGGATCAGAAAATGAAAGAGCCATACTTGCTCTTTGAAAGTATGCTCTTGTTCTCCTTGGATCAGCAGGATTTCCAATGTTTGGAGCAGCAGATTGTAGAGTGTTTTGGGCCCACTTTGGTAACTGAGGAGGATCATTATGGTCATATTCTGAACCTGATATGTCATGGCCATCAAATTATGATAAAATATCATAAATATTTCTTCATCTTCTCTTGAAACTTCTTCTTGTAGAGACTGCGGATCGACAGTGTTTTCCTTGACTAGTTTCAGATCTGGAAGCGGTTCTTCAAACTTCACACTTCGCTCTATGAATATCTTTTTGGATCTGATGTTCATGAGTTTATATGCTTTTGATTCTTCTCCATATCCTATTAGGATGCATTCAGTACTTTGTGGATCCAAAGCTTTTCTCTTATCAGAAGGAATTCTAGCCCATGCAGTTGAGCCAAAAACCCTCAAATTGGACACTTTCGGTTTGTGACGAGTGAATGCTTCGAAAGGAGTTTTACCTTTCACAGATGAATGTGTAACTCGGTTCTAAATGTATGCAGCAACATTCATGGCTTCATCCCAAATATTTGCAGCCAAACCTTTTGACTCAAGCATACAGGTAGCCATCTCTTTCAGTGACCGATTATTTCTTTCCGCTACACCGTTCTACTGGGGTGTGTAGGGAACTGTATGTTGGATCTAAATTCCTCTTTCGACACAAAGTTGCAGAAAATCAGTATTGATATATTATCCACCATTATCAAATCTAAGATCTTTGATCTTGCTCTCAATGGCGGTCTCAACAAAAGCCTTAAAAACCTTGAATTTTCCAAGCACTTCTGACTTGTTTTTGAGAAAAAATACCCAAGTAAAGCGGGAGAAGTCATCGATGAATGTCAAAACATACCTTGAAACATTCATGGAAATATTTGGTAGTGGACCACTGATATCAGAATGTATGAGACCCAAAATAGTAGAAGCTTTGCTATATTTTCCGTAGTCGAACTTGTGCTCGGGGTGCTTCCCAATGATGCAACCTGGGCAAATTCCCTTCGAGGAACAGAGGTGCGGAAGACCATCAACCATGGATTTGTTTTGTAACAGAAGCAAATACTTGTAATTAAGGTCTCCAAACCTTTCATGCCAAAGCCTACCAACCTGATTTCCATGAGTGAGAAGAGCAGTGGGCTTTTCAAGTGGCACAAAGTGTGAAAACTCATAGTATTTTGCAATATGATTTGCCTTTCCGACTGCAATAAGTCTTCCACTTTCAATATCAGAAATTTCAACTTTGTTAGAGCTGAATGTAACTTGCTTCGGTGCACCAGTGTGTGTCATTTGATACACAGAAAGTAGATTTGAAGCCAAGGAAGGCACATAAATAACATTCTGAAAACTTCCATGCTCTAAATGGATGGTGCCTTTACCCTTTGATGAAATTTTTGAGTCATCTCCCAAATGGATGGGGATGGAGCTGTTTGGATCAAATGAAGAAAAGGAGTCAATATTTTCAGCCATATTATTCGAGGCACCGGAATCGATCAGTAGAGTGGTGGGTTTCAAAACAGCTTCCATGAGTGCTTGACCTATTTCATGATCATCATTTTTATCCTTCTTTCGTGCACCGTCGGGAAGAGTTATGTTATTATTTTCCAAAAGGAGGGCCATTTGATCTATTGTTTTCTTCATGCATGAAATTTCAGGATGAAAGCCATGGTTGCAATATGAACACTTAGATTTTTCTTTACCATCTTTACCCTTTTGCTTGTTCCTTGAACTGGATGGTGCATCCGATGGTTTGCTTTTCTCTCTTTGCTTGGTAGGATCGAATTTGGGCTTCTCTTTCTTTTGCTTCCCTTTTCCATTTGAATTCTTGGATCCTTGAACAAAGAGGGCTGAATATTTGGATCTTATGGACCCCATTTGAATTAGCTTATCATGCTCTTTGGTAATGGACTCAATGAAGGCATTCAAGGTAGGCATCTTCCAATTCAGGGTAGTTAGCCGACCGGAATTGAAAGTAGAGACAAATACCGAGAAATCTTTACCAGTTTTTGAAAGAATGGAGAGGATCAATTGCTTATCCTCTTTGATAACTCCATTGTTCTTCAATTGCAAAGACAAATGCTTGAATCTTGTGAAAAAATCATTGATGGTCTCGAAATTCTTAGGATTCAAGGCAATCAATTCATTTTCCAATTGAAAAGACTGCATGTCATCTTGCTTTCCAAAAAGATTCTCGAGTTGCTCCCATACTTCCTTCGGAGTAGTCAATCCACTGAGGTGAAAGTAAAGATCCTTGGAAATATTGAGGCAAAGAAGACCATATGCTTCATCCAATTTGTTGAAGTGTTTGGATTTTTCAATGAGAGTATTGGGCTCAACTTCAAGGCCCATGGTGACTTTGTAGTACCCTTTTGAGTGCAACATAATCTCCATGTCATTCTTCTATTCAAAATAATTGAAGGGAGTGAGTAGCTTTGAAGAAGAAGAATCCATCTCAATGATAGCGAATGCACTTGATGGAGATGATTAACCTACAAATCACAACCAAAACAAGAACAGTAAGGTCGAACAATCCACCCTTTTAGAGTTGCATCACACCTGGGATTGGAGATCAAGCAAGCTTGAAGATCCAATATATCAATTCTAGGAATTCTGTGGAAAACTCAAGCTTCTGGAGTGGATTGGTGAGTATTTTTCAGCTTTGCATGCACATGAGCGAATGCACATGAGATTTTGCATGCCAAAACTTCAGTAATTTTGAGCAAATTCACTCAATTCTTCATGTAGAACACCTGTAGAAGAGAGATCTTGTCCCTACAATGGCTCTGATACCATCTAAAATTAGTCACAGCAGATCTATTGAACAAGAATATCAATCACAAAGATGTAAAACAATTTGGAGTTAAAAACTGTGCAAGAGAGATGCATCAGTGCTCTATAATCCAGAATGGTAGAATTACAATACAATACTGTCACAATGAGTGAGCAATTCGAATTAGCGAAGGAGGTCATTCAAATATACTGCACGGTGTAGCTTGGCTCCAACTAGGAGTCCTCATCATCAATCGGTGGTGGTCATCAATGCACAAGTAACTGTCATCTAAGTGTCAAACTGAGTCTAACTGAGTGTAATGAGTGTAATTAATGGTAATGCCACTAATGTAGGGAAGGAGGCTCAGTGGAGGGTGCATGAGGAGTTAACTGTACTCAGAAAAGGTAGCCAAGTCTCATCGTAGGTCCATTGGAGTGATAACAACAGTTAGGAGTCAATATAGCCTCAAATAAAGGAAAGACAACTAGCTACCTGAAGTGAACTGGAGTGGTAGGTGATAAAAGCCGCCCTTCTCAAGTGGTGGGTGAGAAGTGGGCGCCTCCCTGACTAGGAGGGATAAAACTGAATGGAAATGAGCTCTCGGGTGCTGGCAGACTAAGGACTAGGTGCTGGAGGCATAAAAATGGTGACTGGGCAGCATCCGATGCATGCATGCATGCAAAGTACATACTGAATGATGAGATATCCTAACAAATACATCATATAATGTTTAAAGGAGAGAAATTTCATTTTACCATTCAAATACTTTAATCTATTTATAACTAATAACCAGCACCACAGAGACTATACTTACTTGAACAGAAAAATTGTGCCGATATGGGAAAACACGGGAGAGGAATCAATTCCTTCCAACCATAGAGAACCTGGAATCCGCCAGATCTCACTCCCGAGCTGGATCACCACCTCAACTACTGGACCAACACTACTGCAACGCAACACTCCTACCTTGGAGTCTGTAACAATAAAATCGATGGACTTATCAAACAAGAGGGCTCAACAAAAATGCTCCAGCATAATGGTACTCCTTTTCACACCATCCCTGATGCTCTCTCAATGCCCCTCTTTATAGTATTTTCCTAGGTCTTGTGCCATCACCAACCCAATCCCAAGTAAATCCTGAGATCCTAAGTTTTGTGGATCTTGTTGGAGTGTTGAAGTCTCCACTTGGATTGATTTATTTTTATCATAATGCTTGTGTTATCTCTTGTCCTTAGTTGTAGGTGGTATCCCCTCATTCAATTGATCCTCTCCCATGTTAATTTCTTTTATTAAAAATAATAATAATAATAGTTTTGTGTGGACATCATTCTCACATAACTGTGAGTTACAATTTGTGAGTTTTAATAACTCAAATAATAAAACAAAATAAAATAATAATCTTTTACTTCAAGTAAAAATTGTTTTGTGAGGGGGTGTCACATTCCCCCCCCCTTATTCTGAATACTGTCCTCAGTGTTACCTTTTGTTTATTCTTAATCAGATCCTTCTTGATCTTGCTGGAAAAACGAAGGGTATGCATCTCGCATTTTATCCTCCAATTCCCATGTAGCCTCTTATGGGATAAAGTGCTTCCACTGCACTTTAATTCGAGCGATAGCTCGGTTCCGTAGCGTTATCTCCTTCCTCCTCTTGAGGATACGCATAGGCTCGGTTTGGAACTCTCCCTCGGGCTCTACCTGAATCATATCCCAATCAAGTATGTGAGTGGCATCATGAACATACTTTTTTTAAAAAGATACATGAAAGACATTATGAACTTTAATGGGAGGAGGAAGTGCAAGTTTGTAGGCTACCAGCCCTACCTTTTCCAGCACCTTGAATGGTCCACAATACCTGGGAGCGAACTTCAAACACTTACCTAACCTTAAGGAACTTCTTTTTGCTTTTACCTTTAAGTGGACATGGTCTCCGACATTGAACTCTCTTTGAGTTCTTTTGAGATCTGCATAGCTTTTTTGACGATCTTGTGCACATTTTAGATTTTGTTGTACCTGTTTAACAATTTGTTCCATGTCTCTTAACAAATCAAGTCCGAGCACAATCCTATCCATGGATATATCCCATGTTATAGGTGTGCGGCACTTTCTTCCATATAGTATTTCAAAGGGTGTCATTTTTGTTGACGTTTGATAACCATTGTTATATGCAAACTCGACTAAATGCAAATATTCTTCCCATTTAACTAGTTGGTTCATCACGTACATCCTTAACTTGTCTTCAAGTATTTGTTTAGTTCTTTTCGTTTTCCCATCTGTTTATGGATGGTATGCGGTACTAAAATTTAACTGTCTCTAACCCTTGAAATAATGCTTTCCAAAAATTGCTAGTAAATTTTGAATCTCTATCTGATATCACCACTTTTGGAATGCCATGCAATCTAAATATTTCCTTCATAAAAATGTCATTAATATTAACAGCTTTAAAAGTAGACTTAACCGGAATGAAATGTGCATCTTTACTTAATTTATCAACTACTACCATAATTGAATCATGTTGTCTGCTATTTTTAGGTAATCCGGTTATGAAGTCCATACTTATCACTTCCCACTTCCATTCTGGAATGGGAAAGGGTTGCAACAACCCAACTGGATGTTTATGTTTGGTTTTTACCTGCTGACATTCTAGACATCTGGCTAGATAGTCAGCAACTTCTTTCTTCATGTTAGGCCAATAATATTCCTTCTTTAAAGTTGTTAACATTTTCTGGTACCCTGGATGGTCGGAGTCAGGGTATTTTTTAAGGATTATAAAAGTATACTTAAGTATAGTATTCTAGGCGATTATTTTGGATTGAAAAAAAGATATATATAGATTGGTAGGCGAATATCAAATATGAAACATACAATTTACTATTGAAATTTGTAAATTTTGGCGAATATTATGATAAAAAAACATATTTTATGTAAATATAGGCGATATTAGAGACTAAAAATGACCAAATAGCGAATTTATTTTTTGAAAAAAAAACCCAAAAATAGCCAATTGGCGAAATTTTGCCCCTAAAAATTTCCCTGGTCGGAGTAAGGTTTCTTATGAGTTTCATTTAAGATTAATCTTTTTACTTCTTCCGAATTGGGTACATATATTCGGTTCTTATATTTAAGCAAGTTGTCGGTTCCGACACTAAAGTCGGTTGGTTCTTTCTCAGTAACACTTTTTTTCCACTTTTCTTTAGTTCTTAAATACTCTTGATCATTTTCAACAGCATTATTGATTATGTTCTCCAAGTCTGTTTTATAACTGCTCATCGCAGTAGAAATTTGGAAATTTACATTCCTACTCAGAGCATCGGCTATCTTATTTTATTTTCCCTTAATGTGTTTAATTTCAAAGTCGTACTCGCTCAAGAAGGCCAACCACCTTGCTTGTAGAGCATTGAGATTGTGAAAATCCTCACAGCAGATCTAAGAGATGATGTATAACTCACAAGAGTAATTATGATTAAGCAGGAAAATAGAAGAAGAGTGAACAATACAGTATAATGAGCAACAGAATAATATGGTACAGTAGAAATCATATAGAAACAATAATACTTCACACACACTAATTAATTAGTCACAGTATGGACAAATAAATAGTACAATGGTAGAGAGGATTCAAATTCCTAAGGTGGCAATTCAAATTAGCCTCTCAGAGTGATCATAAGATCAATAGAGTGTCATCGGAGCACAACTAGGTGTCCTCATGATCATCGGAGCGCAACTGGAATTCTTCATCATCATCAGTGGAGTCATCAATGCTCAAGTAACTGTCAACCATTAGTCAAACTAACTCTGGTAGGTGTAACTGAGTGTAACTCAATGTAACTAAGTGTAACTGAGTGTAACTGACTATAACTGAGTGTAACTAAGTGTAACTGACTGTAACTGACTGTAACTGAGTATAACTGAGTGACAACTGGACTAGTAGGTGAAGAAGGGAAATTTTCTCCCTAAAATCAAGGAAGAAGGGCACATTAAGCAACTGGAGGGATAAAACTGAATAGTGAGAAGCTCCTGGGGGATGGCTAACTGAGGGATAGGTGCTGGACTGATGATTGGGATGCATGCAAAATGCATGCAAACCCTAGAATGCATGCAAACCCTAAAGGTGCATGCATGACTGAAAATGTAAATGATCAAAATACTGGTGGGACTAGGATGGAGTATAGGAATATCCTAACACCCCCCCTTAATCCATCCTGGGCCCTGGTAACTAAGACCAAAGGTCACCCAATACAATGAATAATAACAATCAGTAAACCAAGGAAGTGGAAAAATTTCATGGGAAACATACCCCCTCCTCAAAAAATAAATGCTCCAAACTCAAGCATGTGTGATGCTTGGTCATATGTCTGGAGGTATCTTCTTCTTGGGAAGAAGTGGATCATGCTCAAAAATCATGTGCTTGTACTTGCTCTTCAGATCAAATGTGATGAGAACAAATCCAACAGTATGAGAATGATCCTTGAACCTGTGATTCGAATCAGCTGAGGTAGGATCAAATCAATGAAAGTGCGTATAGTCTTTTGTCTTCTCCTTTGAACCACCATGGGTGATATTATGCCAAAAATAACTATTACATGTTTGCTTGAAATAAAAATCAGATTTAAGACTTAAAAAACAGTTTCTTGAGATCTCCTTTGAACCAGCAGGGGTGAGATCAAAACTATCATATGCATGAGAAATTATCCCAAGCAATAATTGCTTAGAATCCAAATTAGATCCAAGACTTGAATCATGGTTTATTGAGATCTCCTTTGAACCATGAGAGGTGAGATCAAAACCAGTAGATGCATGAGAAATTATCCCAAGCGAATGGCAATGGCCATATTCTTCAATGACCTTCTGAAAGCATGGAATTATGATCATATAGTAGTATAAAAGAGGAGTTAGCTGGAGAGGAGCGAATTCATTACCTTCAAAAGCTGTTTTGACCTCCGAAATAATCATGTGATCATGATGCAAACCAACAGACTCTGGTGCAAGAGAGGATTTAGGACCTTCTGCAATATCTAGAGTGTGAGCTGGCACAGAAAGAGAAGAAAGTTTGAGCATGAGTGGAGAATCTGCAAGTTCTTTGTCAACAAATTCAATATGAGATGATACTGGTTCATGATCTGAGAGACCATCAAGAGGAGTGAATGCATCACTTTGCTTGATTTTGAAGGGGTTTGGACCAAACCCTTCATTCTTTCTGCCAAATTTTTCATCCAGGTGAGCCCATAGCTCTTTTGGAGTTTCAATATCAATAATGATTGGGAGCAATATGTAATCCAGCATAGTAAGCTTCATTCTTCCAATGTGCATGTCACCTTTATTCAACCAGACAATATTCTCATAAGAGGATTCGAACTCTCTTTCAAAATAACAATCAAAGAGATCATGGCTCTTTAAATATGCTATTATTTTTGGTTTCCTTTCATCATAGTTGAATAGAGAAAGAGGAGTGATTTATTCTAATTCAGGATACATTGAAGATATAGAAGACCTGCAAAAAACAATATAGAATAACTGCAACTGCTACTGTTGCACTCAAAATATGGATAATAACCTACAAAAAACTCTCAAGAATGGAGATAAACAATACTCTCAACATGCTCTGATACCATGTGAAAATCCTCACACCAGATCTAAGAGATTATGTATAACTCACAAGAGTAATTATGATTAAGCAGGAAAATAGAAGAAGAGTGAACAATACAGTATAATGAGCAACAAAATAATATGGTACAGTAGAACTCATATAGAAGCAATAATACTTCACACACACTAATTAATTAATCACAGTATGGACAAATAAATAGTACAATGGTAGAGAGGATTCAAATGCCTAAGGTGGCAATTCAAATTCAAACTGATCATAAGATCAATGTAGTGTCATCGGAGCACAACTAGGTGTCCTCATGATCATCGAAGCGCAACTGGAAGTCTTCATCATCATCAGTGGAGTCATCAATGCTCAAGTAACTGTCAACCATCAGTCAAACTAACTCTGGTAGGTGTAACTGAGTGTAACTCAATGTAACTAAGTGTAACTGACTGTAACTGACTGTAACTGACTGTAACTGAGTGTAACTGAGTGTAACTAAGTGTAACTAAGTGTAACTGACTGTAACTGACTGTAACTGAGTGACAACTGGACTGGTAGGTGAAGAAGGGCGAGTTGCTCCCTAAAATCAAGGAAGAAGGAAGCATTAAGCAACTAGAGGGCTAAAACTGAATAGTGGGAAGCTCCTGGGGGTTGGCTAACTGAGGGCTAGGTGCTGGACTGATGACTGGGATGCATGCAAAATGCATGCAAACCCTAGAATGCATGCAAACCCTAAAGGTGCATGCATGACTGAAAATGTAAATGATCAAAATACTGGTGGGACTAGGATGGAGTATAGGAATATCCTAACAGAGATTTTGTTGGTCGAAAACGTATTTTAAGCTTATGTTATATGTTTTTAAAATGAATCTTTTACCGATTAGATAATGCCGCCACATTCTCAAAGCGTGAATTATGGCCGCCAACTCTATGTCATGAGTCGCATAGTTCTTTTCATGTTGCTTAAGTTTTCTAGATTCATAGCTTATTACATGGTCTTCTTGTAATAATACCCCACCTAGCCCTTCTAGACATGCATATGTACAAACCACAAAGTCTTTGTAGGGATCAACTATTTTTAGAATGGGTGCGGTGGTAAGTAAGTGTTTTAACTTTTCAAAGCTTTCTTGACACTTAGTTTTCCAATTAATTTTATCCCTTTCTTTTGGAGTCAGGTTATACGATATGCAATTTTCGAAAATCCTTCGATGAATCTACGGTAGTAACCCGTGATCCCCTTGAAGGATCTAATGCCCGTCACATCCCTTGGGACTGGCCAATCTATGATTTCTTTGATTTTGTCCGGGTCTACCACGATTCTATCTTTCGAAATTACATGTCCTAGATATTGTACTTTATCTTGGTAAAAATCACATTTACTAAACTTCGCTTAGAGTTTGTGTTCTCTTAAAGTTTGTAGGACCATTCTTAGGTGTTCTTCATGTTCGTCTTTATTTCTAGAGTAAATTAAGATGTCATCTATAAAGACGAAGACAAATTTATCCAGAAATTTGTGTAACACACTGTTCATTAGACACATGAACGTTGTTAGGGCATTGGTCAAACCAAAAGGTATGACTATGAACTCATAGTGCCCATAACGTGTTCTGAAGAAAGTTTTATAAACATCTTCATCCTTTATTCTTATTTGATGGTATCCAGTTCTTAACAATTTTAGAAAACACTGTCACTCCTCGCACTTGATCGAATAGATCATATGCGAGGGAGCGGGTATCGATTTTTAATGGTCATCTTTTTTAATTGACGATAGTCAATACACAACCTCAATGTGCCATCTTTCTTTTTAACAAAAAGCACCTGTGCTCCCCACGGGGACACACTCGGTCTAATGTAGTGTTTATCAATTAACTCTTGTAATTGGATTTTTAGTTCTATTAGTTCAGGTTGATTCATTCGGTAAGGGGCCTTAGAGGCAGGTACTTCACCAGGTACCAATTCGATAATGAAATCGATATCCCTCCTAGGGGGTAAACCAAGAACTTCGTCAGGGAACACATCTTTAAATTCTTGAAGGATGGAGTAATCTTCTAGATTAGGTTTATTCTTTTCATTAGAGGTTTATGTAATATGCACAGCAAAAAATTTACAACCTTTTCTAGCACACTTCTTAATTTGTAATGCAGATACTTTTCTAATTGTACCTTTCTTTGGAATGCCTCTAATAACTCTATGATTACCAGATTCATCAATGCAAGTAAAACTTTTGTCATAACAATATAAAATTACTCTATGACTTTCAAGCCAATCCATACCAATCAAGATATCATAGGATCCTAAAGGTAATATGTGTAAATCATCTTTTGTAATATAATCATTCATATTAAATTCACATGTGGAAATAAAACTTGTCACTTTTCTCTTTGTGCATGTGGTTAATTGAACTAACCAGGATTTTTGAAATTCATGTTTCTTCAATTTACAAGCATATACCAAACTAGGATATATGTAACTTAACGTTGAACCATAATCAATTAAAATTGAAATAGATCTTTCAGATATTTTACCTTCTACCTCTATCATGGAGGGCTGAAAATCTGCTTGACGATTATCCAAGGTTGCGCTTATCTTTGGAATACTCCTCGCAACTTCTCCCACTATGGAAGCTTCTCTGACTGCATGTATGCTTCGGTTATCCTTTTTATGCGGACGATCCCTGTAGAAATGGATTTCTCCACATCCCCAACATTTTAAAGGTTCTCTTTTTATTTCTCCATTTTTCTTATACCTAGTGTTATCTTTAAATTCAGGTTTGGTTGGTTGAATTCTGTTAAAATTATTTTTGGGAAAGTTTTTATTCTTATTAAAGGGATTGAATTCTCTTCTTTTAAAATCTTGTCCCTCCCTCTTCTTAAAGGTTTTTGGGTTATCTTTTCTATGTTTAGCTTAATCATAAGCTAGCTTATCTTTTTGCATGGCTTCATAAAGTGTTTTAGGGTTATCAAATTCTAGTCGATCTTTATAGAAGTTAGGCAGACAACCAAGGAACCTATGTATTTTAGGATTTTCCTCAGTGAGGTAGGGTATATATCTTAATAAGGACAGGAATTTAGTGCATAGGCCATGCATAGACATTTTCCCCAATCTTATTTTATAAAATTCTTTAGACTTACCCTCATAATAATATTCAGGCAGATACTCTTTTTTAAACATCTTTTTAAACCAACACCAAGTAACTTTGCGGTCATTAATCCCTTTAGCTTTCTTTAGGTATTTCCACCAAATTTAAGCCTTCCCAACCAAGTTAAAGATAGCCATTTTTGCTTTCATTGAATTAGAGTAGTTATACATGATGAAATACTTTTTCATACCCGATAGCCATGCTTCGGCTTCCTCTCCTTTCTTGATTTCCTAGTCAAAGATAGGAGGTTTAATATTTTTAAATTCACCGGATATCTCATCCCTACGTCTCTTTTTCCTTCCTCATCTATGCTCATCATCACTGATAGAGTCATCCAACTTGGCCAGCGGAGCTATCATCGGAAAAATTTTCGGATGAAGAATCCATTTTTATATTTTTATATTTTCTTTTTATCCCCACATGAGTTAATTTTTGTAATAAAGCTTCATTTACATCTTCTTGGGTTTGCATCACCCATTCATGTTCGAGTTTAAAAGTTTGCAAGTTATTTTGAAGTTCTCTTACAGTTTGCAGAATTTCCTCTTGATTATCATTCATCATTTTATCATGTTGTTCTTCTTCAGTTAATTCGACATAAATGGGAGTGGAAGATCTTTCTTCGGCCATTTCTCAATAATAAGAACTTAATCACAATCTATCAAAAGAAAACATAATTATCACTTGGTCAGAAATTTATATAATATAAATAAACATCAACAATGAGCTCCATTAGGTCCTAGTGTAGGAACCTAGGGCTCTGATAACACATTGTCATGTCACTAAAAAAAAAAATTACCTTTTATTAATAAACTAAACTCTGCATCCCAATTTAAAGCTGTATGTACAAAACATTACATTTCCTATTATCAAGCTTACAAGACCTTTCTTCCTTTTATTATTTCTCCTTTGTTTTTTGTTTTTTTCTAAGTATAAACTATAATGGAATCTTTTCAATCCAATAAATAAAGAGCCCACATAAAACATAAGCGAGCTTCATGAAAAGAAAGGGAAGTACCTATATAGATATAAATATATTCATATATTTACTTAGGGAATAGGCATGATTCCTAAAGATACAAAATGACCAATGTGTATAGATCTTATAATTCACTTCCAAACAGACTCCATGATAAGATATATATATATATATATATTAACAAATAAAATCATTTAATCTATGCTAGATCTTATAATTCACTTTCCAAATAGAATCCATAAGATATATATATATATATATATATATATATATATATATATATATATATATATTAACAAATAAAATCTTTTAATTTATGCAAGAAAAGAAATATAACATATATATATATATATATATATATATATATATATTATTCCAGTCGATGGGCCAATAGAGTTAGCTTATATATATATATATATATATATAAATCAAGTTGATCGGTAGGATCAATCCAATTGACAGACAACGGAGTTAGCGTGAACAGATAAATATAAGGCAATGTAAACACAGGGTGTAAATAATGCGGAAGCTCATCCGGAGCTCGTCTGGTTTAGGAGGAACTTTCCAGCAACCCAAAACCACTGAAATCTCCACAGTTAAAGAAAACTTGGGGCGGTGTTACAGCACTCGCACTGAAGTGGAGATCTCCGAACGTGACAGCCTAAATTACCGGGTTGAGAACACCGCGGCACCTCATAAGGAACTCATCTGGGTAGATGGGGTAGGTGGGGATCGCCAACCATCAACTAACTTTCCAGCAACCCAAAACCATTGAAATCTCCACAGTTAAAGAAAACTCGGGACAACGTTACAGCACTCGCACTAAAGTGGAGATCTCCGAACGTAACAGCCTAAATTACCGGGTTGAGAACACCACTGCACCTCATAAGGACCTCGTTTGGGTATATGGGGTAGGTGGGGATCGCCAACCATCAACTAAGTACCGAGATCACGCAGGTAGCATTTATCCAAGGCAGCAAGGTAAACATAACCGGTTTAAGGTCTAGAAACAGAACAACCATCACACAATACACTCAGAACAGGAGAGACAAAAAGAAAATCATGTAGTAACCTCGGATAGACTCCGACTGGGAGACATGACACGACTCGTACAATACGATGCCATTGACCCACCCCAGCTTGCAAACGTAAACATACAGAAATAGCTTAGACCCATAAGGAAGAATATTGCACTCCAATCAGCATTCATGATATACACGCATTCGACCAACAATAAAGGGTAAACTTTCGGATGAAAACACATTCAAACAACAGTAAGGGAATAAATCTGGGAATGCAATGCATTATACACATTCAACAGTAAGGAAATAAATTCAGGGATTTAAAACGCATTATACTCATTCACATAATGAAAACGCACTATACGCATTCAACAGTAAGTAAAGAATTTCAGGAAAGAAACACATTATACACATTCATCAGTAAAGAAATAGTTTCAAGGATTTAAAACGCATTATACTCATTCACAGAATGAAAACGCACTATACTCATTCAACAGTAAGTAAAGAATTTCATGAAAGAAACACATTATACGCATTCATCAGTAAAGAAATAATTTCAGGGATTAAAATGCATTATACACATTCAACAGAATGAAAACGCACTCTATGCATTCAACAGTAAGGAAATAATTCCAGGAAGGAAATTCTACCACAGTTGGGATCGGGCTTGGACAAGCCATCCTCTCCTCAGAGAAGATCTTACAACCCAAGCAATCAAGGAAACAATGCTCAGGGTTTTACATATTCATTATACAGTAAGTCAAATCGACATCATATAGATGTAATTCATAGTGAGAACAATATCGACCGCATATGAATGTTACAGCAAGAACCAAACTTACAGTATATATATTTTCTACAGTAAGAGAAAAAATGACGGCATAAACGATCTAAAATAAGAACAAATCTAATAGTATATATATACTTTCACGATCGATCTATATAAGAGAAAATTGAAGTCTATAAAAGGAGAAAAGAAAACCGAACTGACAGAGGTCTCCACTACTATAATACATCATATAATGTTTAAAGGAGAGAAACGTCATTTTACCATTCAAATACTTTAATCTATTTATAACTAATAACCAACACCACAGAGACTATACTTACTTGAACAGAAAAATTGTGTTGATCTGGAAAAACACGGGAGAGGAATCAATTTCTCCCAACCATAGAGAACCTGGAATCCGCCATATCTCACCCCCGAGCTGGAACACCACCTCAACTACAGGACCAGCACTACTGCAACGCAGCACTCCTACCTTGGAGTTTGTAATAGTAAAATTGATGGACTTATCAAACAAGAGGGCTCAACAAAAATGCTACAACATAATGGTACTCCTTTGCACAACATCCATGATGCTCTCTCAGTGCCCCTCTTTATAGTATTTGCCTAGGTCTTGTGATATCACCAACCCAATCCCAAGTAAATCCTGAGATCCTATTTTTGTGGATCTTGTTGGAGTGTTGAGGTCTCCACTTGGATTGATTTATTTTTATCATAATTCTTGTGCTATCTCTTGTCCATAGTTGTAGGCGGTGTCCCCTCATTCAATTGACCCTCTCCCATGTTTATTTATTTTATTAAAAATAATAATAAAAATAGTTTTTTGTGCACATCATTCTCACGTAACTGTGAGTTACAATTTGTGAGTTTTAATAACTCAAATAATAAAACAAAATAAAATAATAATCTTTTACTTCAACTAAAAATTATTTTGTGAGGGGGTGTCATAACAACTGCTTTCAAATGGGCAAGAGCTGTAATACTCAACATCTCTATAGTATTCCTATATTCCAATGGATGATCCAGAATACCAGGAGTATCAATGACCTGATACCTCAAATACTTATAATCAGTGTGCCCAACAAATAGAGACTTGGTAGTAAATGCATAAGGTTGAACATATACATCTGCCTTAGTAATCTTATTGAAAGAACTCTTACCCACCTATGATCTTTGCTTCACATGGGCCGCCAAATTGTGAGCTGCCCTGCGAAATCAGAGGGGTAGTTTTCAAACGATAAACGATAAGCAAGCAGATATCAGCTTTCCACCACTGTCTAAGAATCCCCCAAAACTCATTACTCCTGAATATCCCTCCTCTTCCTTAGTGAATACCCATGAAAAAATCCCAATCACAACCTCCATCTCCACGGCCCACGGCAAACATAGTTGGGCACAACGCGTCTTAGAGGCCGCATGCGGATATGGTTTTCGTGCCATCTGGGGCCTCATGCAGGTAAGATTACCATTCCATCTAGGCAGCATGCAGTATGGACATGCATATGTGTATGTCGATGACGGTGGCACTCAATTCTATTTTTTTATATAAGAATTTATTAGCATGATTATTTAGTCTCCTTGTTAACTTTGTGGCGGATTGTTATCAATCCTCAACCCACTGTTTGTAGTTGGAAATAAACCGCAACATTGTCAACATAGATAAAGGATTCTTCTTTCTGTAATGTGTGCCCAATTTCTCGTTGTCCATCGCTTTTGCTCATAAATTATGTTCATGGTTAGGGTTCGTTTAATATATCCACTAAAATTGTCATGGAAGTTAGGAGTTGGCTGCATAGCATAGTATGTGACAATTTGTTTTGCATTATTTCATGCATGCATGCATGCTTTCCCATGCTTTTAAGTCACACAGTCTGCATGGCTCTCAAAGACGACAAGGGTTCTGAGAAATAAATCTGCATATTGATGCGTAGGGTTCCCAATTAGAGGTTGTTTTCATCCATTTTCTTCTCCATGTGTTGATGTAATATTGATTCTCTTGGTTCCTAAGATTTTGTTTTCATCCATTTTCTCTACATGTGTTGACTAGTGTCAACTGGTTCAATTCGGTGCATGGCTGCCCATGTGTTGCAATTATTGTCGATGTGCTTTATGTATAGTACGAGCTAAATCAATGGATTGCAATGACTCTATTTGTTTTCTTATTTTAGAAAATAAATTAATTTGAGTTATCAGTTGTAGTGCTTTGATGTCAATAGTTAATTAAAGCAATTATTTCGATCTTAACTCTTTGATGTAAGCTTGAATGCTTTATTTTGGCATTGAGATTAAAATATTTTATAAGACTTATAAGCTGGAATTAAATGTGTCTAATGATGTAACCATAAACTGGCTAGTGTGGTTGTATGTGCCTTCCTGGAAAACCTCGGTTTATTTGGGCCATGGAAAATAAACTGGAACCTCGGTTTATTTGGGCCATGGAAAACAAACTGGCTGGAACGCCAGTCCATGTGCTGCAAGCTTTTGTACTTGATATTATATGACTCCTTTCCATATATTATGGGTTTTCACCACCCAAAAAAAATGTTTATGAAGAGTACAACTATTTATGCACATTCTCTTGTACATCTTGTTTAATTGTTACCCAGGTTATAATAACCTTTTCATTTTCACGTAAAAATTTGAGAAATTTTCTTTCACGTAATGTTTTTAAAGAGCGATTTTTAGATTTATTTCTCGTATTGGAGCTCCCTGCAATTACTACGAAGGCATTGAGAAAGGAAGAGTCTCCCACTGAGTCAAGGTGAGCAGTTTTACCTTTTTCTCGTGGTTCTGCAGTCGATATATATCACACGGGGGGGATATTGGTCCGCCAAAATCCCAGATACACATTCTGAATGGAAGACTGAAGTTCGACAGAGTTTACTATAATCTATTAACAAGGTCTTTGACAAAACAACATCTGTGGGAGGTGGCAGGAGCGTGGTTGGGAGAATAGGCCTATATGTGCCATCTCACAATGAACAAACATGACATTAATATTTTATCAATTATTATTTATTTATATTTATATCCTTATGCATAATATTGGTATTCAATTGTTTATGTACATAGCAATTGATATCTTTAGATCCATGTAGACCCTGTGATAACTTTTGTACATTCATCTCATTAATTTATGAGAGCATTCTCCATGCTATAATGTCTTGAGTAAGTGATGGTGTCATTATATTTTTTGTACATTCTTGAGTAAGTGATGGTGTCATTAGAATTGAAAGCTTTAATTATGCTTATCTATATTAATATCTAACTATATATCTATATCTATATTTATATTTAACTATATCTATATCTATATAGAGATTATTTATCAATTTATAATATTTTGTTTATTTCAAACTGATTACTCATTTAGTTTAGAACATTTAGTTTTTTATGTTTAGACAATTTTATATTTTTATAATATACAATTTATAAAAAAATAAAAATAATATCAATTCTTAAACAATACAAATTTTCAAATATTTTAAATAATAAACTTAATCAAGAATTATTGCAACAAAATTTGTTAACCAAATGGTATATTGTTGATGTGAATTTATATTGAAGAAACACTTTCAATTTCAATGATATAATGGAGACCCAATTAACAATTTTGTTAAAACAAATTAACAAATTCAAATCTAACATGATAAAGAGTGTATTAATTTATATGCCATTTGCACTAAAAAAAAATGTTATTTTCAACTTCATTAATTTGTAGAGAAAATTGTAAATCAATTATAGTATAGAGTATTCTACAATTATCTAGCACATAGATAGTTAGCACAAACATATTCCAAAGGGGAGGATTGGACTTGATGAGATTGGGAAGCTAGATGGGATAAGGTCATGGTATTGAAAGAAGTATATATATTTGTAAATTGGACATATATATTCGTATATTTTTCAATTACCCATTTTCCAAATCGTTCCCATATCAAAATGCCACATTATTATTATATTTCATTAAAATGCATGGTATTAGATATTGAAATCTCTTTTTCAATGAGCTCATTTTCCAATTCAATTCTCCTTTAAATATTAATTGGTAGTGTGGCATTCGAGTTATATAGGGTTAATTTTGGTTTTTAAATGAGGTTCATGAGTGGATATGTGTATGTTTTTTTTAGTTTTAACAAAAAATTTCCATGCATCCAAAATGACATAATGGCATAGCCAAGTATTGCAGGTGCACATCCAAGTGCAAAGTCCAAAAACAAAAGGTGTGCACGGTGTAAGGTATACTTTTCTTTTATATGCATGCGTCTCATAGTATATATTCTTAAAAAGATTACATAGTACATAAACAATAGAAAATCACATGAAGACACCTCCTTATTTTATATGTATACTCAAATTGTCTGGGAACCCCATTTATGTACGTGCAATCGTTTCTATGTTTATAGTGTTTTTTAAAAGCGAGTTGTTAAGATAGACTTACTTCTGAAAACTGATTATAAATTTAAAGGATTTTGGACTTACTAATTTCATACCATGTTTTTTTAATCTAGATTATTTAACAACGAAATAAAATATCATACTTATAAATAATATGTTTTCTTTAGTGGGTTTTATTGAATTATCTCCTTGAAGAGTGCAAAAAAAACATATTTTGATCAAACCACTTCTCACTACACTATATCAATATTTTAAAATGTTGTTTTTAAAAATGCACCACATGTTTTTCCACCACTTGCACACACTAAAGGACCTATATTATTTCATAACAAAAAAAATTGATAACATTTCATTATGACCATGCTTTTGGATATTACGCTATATCAAACTTGTATTTCCTTTACTTTTACTTTACACTCTTATTGTTACTTTCCTTAATGCAAAATAGACCCTTAAAATCAACTTTGTAAATTTCCAACCAACTAAAATCCTCCACATGAGGTCATAAAACAATTATTTTAGTTAGGTAGGATTGATTGGGCTAGGCATCCGTCAATGCCCTCCAATCTAGTTTCATTAGGCATATTTTGAAACATTGCATTGTTGACTTATAGGATGCTTTATAAATCCTACTATAAGCAAGTGTTCAAAGAAAACCCAGATCAAAAGTGCGTTGTGCCCAAGGAGGTTAAATCCAAGGTATAGTTTCCCTACTCTCCCCTACAAGTCCCTCAACTCGTTGTAGGGAGACGACACTATACCGTGCAGGATGAACCACTGATCCACACTTGACGCAACGTATCTTAGTGGCCAAACTTAGGACATTGCCAAGGATCAATTATGAGTGCAATTGACTCCTGAATTTAGTATTGTTGTTGGGAGGTGTTGCCAAGTCTTCTAGATTGGAATATTTGCCCCATCGCTAGTAGAACTTCCTCTTTGTTATCTTCACTAGTCAATTGGTGCGTGGATCCGATTATCACCATCAATTGTGCTTTTGGAAGGCCCTGTTACATTTCAAAGGAAGGTCATAAGGTCTTTTAGGTAATTGACCCTTATTTTTCTTTATACATACAAGCTACCTAACTCGTAATTAAACATAACCTACATGTTGTGACTCTTTCACTAAACCAAATTTGCACATATCGCTCACTTTTTCCACCTTGTACACTTATTCTTCTTTATAAATACAAGATACCTAACTCGTAATTAAACAGAACCTACATGTTGTGACTCTTTCCCTAAACCAACTTTCCACATATCACTCACTTTTTTCACCTTATTGCATTTGTTATGGTTCACATGTTACATTTTTTTGGATGGCTTCCCTCACTCACATGCTGCAATGTCCACACTAGACCTACTACAATCATTCCCACCCCCAACAAAATGAATTACGCAATGCACTACATGCCTTCGATCCTTCCGACTCAATCGTCATGACCTTTGATCTCGACAAATTTAAGTCACGCCTGCACTCCTACCATCCATCCATGTTTGTTCAATATGTAAAGAATCGTATCCTGGTCTCCATTTCCGTTTTTTTAAGCTTCGCCATACTTGTTGTAGATGTTATTTAGAAAACAAATTCCCACCACTTCTCCCTCTAGAACAACATGGACCCTTTTGAACAACCCCTTGTTCTATCCATCAATACACAAGTTTAAGAAATGACTATTTCACGTGTCAACCTTGTTTTTCATGTAACCCATGCTCGTGGTGGACAATACAAATATAGTGGCCATACAATAAGCTTTCCACAAGACATTTCAACCATCCTCAATTTTTTGTATCGACGTGTTGAAGACTTGGACATTTTAGATGTCACTCGCAAAACCTTCAACCTTGGACATTTTAGTTGGTAACATTGTCCAGTCACTTTTGGATTTTATATCACAATTTTTTTTCTTTAAACCCCTTCCTATTTCTTTGTTAACAAAATCATCATTTCATAGAATAATATGCTTTAATATTGTCTTTATTGTATCATTTTGTAAATATTGGTTATGACACTGCATTCCTAAGATTGACTTGCTTTCTTTCAATGTTTTCTATATTTAAGGCATAAATGCTTGTCATTCCTGATAAGATTTCTGATTATTAGCAACACCTAACTGACCCCTTTTTTAACTCTTCCCTTACACCCAATTTCCTTGTATTTTCTTTTTCCTCCCAAGTAACAAATAATGGCCACCACTTTGACCGAACATGCCATTGAATTACTACTTGCACTAACCTCTGACATGCAACCGTTCCTACAAATTTTTGATGTGGAGCAAGTCAAATCTATTCGCACCTCAACCATGCGATACTGGACAACAATCTTTGATGGGACACACATGCACCACACCATGATTCCATCAAAGTTCAATTCCCTCATCGCTTCAGGAAGACTTCAAAAAGAGTCTATTATACACCTTAAGAAATGGACATGTGCAGTTCTCTGCCAATGCATGTAAGCTTCATTTTTTATTCTACTACTATGTTTTCGTTTTTTCCCATTTAGTGAAATCATTATTTCTTTGTTTTTTTTTTTTTTTCCCTTGCGCAGGTCTATCTTACTACAGGACTTTGACATCATCGAGCCCTCTGCATCATTGATTTTCCACCCAATCGCTATTTCTCTCCCACCTTCTCTTGAAACAACTTCCCCATGCTCTTCAATGCAAGAACCACCTCAAAAGAAACAATGCACACTTCTTCAAAGTGCTTCAACATCCACTGTTGAAACAACAATTCCTATCAATGCATTGAGCCCGTACACCTAAAACTGGTCCATAAAGGGTCATGTCCAGGATAAATCAACCCTTCGCCACTTCAATAACCAGAAATGCCCTGGGAAGGTGTTTGGATTTGACTTTATTGATAAGGATGGGGGGGGGAATACACATCACTTGCTTTAATGATTCTGCAGATGCTTTTTATGATCAAGTATTTCTTGGCCATGTCTACCTCATTTTCAAAGGCACTATCAAACCAGCAAACAATATGTATATCTATCTTACAAATGAATGGGAAATCTTCTTGCAACCAAGCTCCATTGTTCAACATTTTCCATTGGAAAGCACTCTACTTCCACAAATGCATTTCAACTTCAAAACAATTCAAGATATCAAATCATCTCCTGCCAAATCCATTGTTGACATCGTTGGTGTTACCACAAACACATCCCCTACTGACCCTATACATCGGAAAGATGGTTCAGAAACTATTAAAAAAACAATCCATATAAAGGACAGCTTGGGTTTTTATCATGGATGTTACTTTGTGGGGAGAACATTGTCGTGTAGAAGGCCAAGAACTATCTACCTTGCGCTCTGAAAATTCCCACCATTTGCTAGCAATCAAGGGAGGTCGTGTATCTGAGTTTAATGGAAAGACAGTTGGGACTACTTCCAAATCCATCACTATAATAAACCCAGATATACCAGAAAAGCACAAGCTCACCCAGTGGTTTGAAAAAGAGGGCTTCCATGCTTCATCCCCATCCTTAACTACATGATACCCAACTTTTCCTAAGCAGATGAATAAGAAACGAACCCTTCTTGAAGTTGAAAACATGCATCCTTCTGAAAGAGCAGAATGGGTTTCTGTAAAGGCTACCATAACACATATTGATCCTGACAACTTCTACTACCTTGCTTGCCCTTTAATTTCTGATTCAAAACAATGCATGGAAAAAATCATCAAGAATTCTACCAATGGTTGGCATTGTCCCAAATGTGAGGTTGACTTATCTGATTGTGACTACGGGTATTTGTTGAAACTGAAACTTCAAGACCACACTGCTTCTCTTTACTCTGTCATTGCATTCGAGGATGCATCCACTGAACTCCTTGGTATTATTGCAAAGGATATGCAATTACTTTCTTATGATCCTTCCTCCATCAAGGAAATATTCTATAAGGTTGAATGCACACAACTCCTACTCACACTTTCCATTAAAATGGAAACATTTAAAGACAAGCCTCAATTGAAGGTCACCATCATGCGCTCTAAAAATGTTGATTTTGCGGCAGCCAGCACCTTACTGCTCCTTGAAAATGCCAAATTGGGGCATGCATAGAAGGCATTTACAAACATTTCATTGCCTTCTTTTTTGTAATAGTTTAACTATATATACTTTTCATAGCAATCTTTGCCATACATGCAAGCAAACAATTTCCATTCCGCATTACTATAGCTACAATTTCTACACTTGAAGCTACTCTTATTTATTTATGTCTCATTTTAATTTCATGCAGTCACTTTTAGCTACAGTTTACTTATGGTAGCCATTTATACACTATTCCAAATACACACATTATTTAGTTCTTTTTTACACTTACAATGATTTCAATTTTTTTTTAAATGTACATTGAAAAACAAAAAACACAATACTACTATGTTATTTATCAACAACTGCTTCTACATGTGATTGATTTACTTCATTTATCTAGCCTTTTTTCAATTATTTTTATATTTTTTCTTTCTTCAAACACTTTCCATCCCTTTAATGCTTTTCATATTTTATGTACCTTGAAAAAAAAACAATTAGAATGTCCTACATATAACATGTTGTTTCTTTATAATGTCCCTGAAAAAAATGCAATTTCAATGTCTCTTTAAATGTCTTACATATAACATGGTGTTTCTTGTTTTCTTAATCAAATTCAGGTGCCTTCGTTCCTCACCTACATTTGGATATGTATCCTCCTTCCAAAAAAGAGCGTGCACATGCCTATCATTTGGCTAACAAAGACCGCATAAATGCACATAGGAGACATATTTACCAACAAAAAAAAGATTCCCTCTCCCTCCATATGGTAGAGTTTCATGTTCCCACACCAACTCCTACAACATCCGAGCTTTCAAATCCCACCCATCCATTTGCAGACGACAATGAAACAATCATACTTCCCTCCATGCAAACCAAAGCTACAACTTCACATGCTCATCTCGACCATCTTCCATCATTAGACTACCATTCCACTTCTCAAACAACCTTTTCCCCAACCATCCCAAATACCATTACTCCACCTAACACAGCCATCCATTCCTTCAATGACAATAACATATCTCAACCACATCACCGCTTTCGCTTAAGGCTAGATAAGCTACCATCGATCCATGTTTGTTCAATCTGTAAAGAATCTTATCCTGGTCTTCATTTCCACTTTTTAAATGGCCACCATACCTGTTTGAGATGTTATTCAGAAGAAGAAAAAAATGGCCACCACTTCTCCCTCTGGAACAACATGGACCCTGGTGAACAACCCCTTGTTCTATCCATCCTTACTCAAGTTGAAGAAATGCTCATTTCACGTGTCAACCCTATTTTGCAAGTAACCCATGCTCGTGGTGGACAATACAAATATAGTGGCCATACAATAAGCTTTCCACAAGAAATTTCAACCATCCTTAATTTTTTGCCTCAACGTGTTGAAGACTTGGACATTTTAGTTGTCACTTGCAAGACCTTCAACCATCAATACTATGATTGCATTGTCAGCAGATCCCATGTTCTTGCAGCCTTGGAATACAAGATAGCACATGACCCATACTATAAGGATGTACATCTTGACCAACCTGCACTTATGGCTTTGCCAATTTCCCCCACTAATGTTTCCCCTTTTCTTCGACATTCACACTCCACTGCCCCTGATTCTACTTTTTCCGCTGAAGATGTTCGCCCTTATCAACTCAACATTTCAGAGCCAAAATCCCAACAAAGTTCATCCTTTGCTAATATTCTCCCCAATACAGACACAGAGTTCCAACAAATCATAAATTTCTTGCAAACATCTTCTTCATCACCAACAAATGCAATGGATTGGCCACATATAGGTTTGTCACCTATCAATGAATACAATACAGAGGGCCTTTCTCAATGGCATTTCCATCACTTTTCCCCCAAGGCAATTCCATGTTCAAACAACCACATTTTAAATCAGTTGATCTCCATGAATATGCATTGCACCTTCTTCGACACTATGATAACAAGTTTGGTTGCCACCCACGATTCTACTACTACCTTTACAATCTCATCATGCACCGTCGTAGCCAATCAATAGCAGCAGTCTTCATTAAAAAAAACTTTGAAGACAACTTTCCCACTACCATCTCTGAACTCAACAACTACTTGGAACAAACACCTTCGGACAAACTCCCAAATCAGATCATGCGTTTTGGTGCAACACTCCGTGGAACACGCTCTTTCTAGCACAAATCAGGGAACGAATTAAAAGATATGATTTCCCATCTTGGCTGCCCAACTTTTTCTTCACTTTGAGAGCGGCCGACACTAAGTGGCCCTACCTGCATGCGGTCATACCAGGGACAGCACCCACTACTTCGAGCAAGCACCAAAAATGGCAGGAACAAAATATCATCTCCAACCCACATCTTGCATCGCTCTACATGCACCACAGGTTCACAATATTTCGTGAAGAGGTCTTGGTTAAACACCTCCTTGCACACGACTTCTGGTATATGTAAACTTTCCTATCCCTTATTCCAACAACAAATCTATTTTTTCCTTTTATTGTTTTGCCACATATTACTAACACATATCACATGCATAGGTATGAATGGAAAAGTATAGGCTCTGCACATATTCAGGGTTTCATATGGTTACCAAATGCACCTACTATGGACACGCTTGACTGGGGGAATGCTACTGAGGTTGAAAAAGCTAAGGACTTCTTTGATCATTTTATTTCTACTTGGAACACATGATATAACCACCAACAAGCCCCCTTCTTACCCCTCTCTGCTATGCCCGATCCATGCTTGTTATCTACTGACGACATTCTAAAAGAAAACCTTTTGCATGACTATACAGAACTACTCAATCGCATCCAATGACACACAAAATGCACAACAAATACATGCCTTTGAAAAAAAGGGTCTTCCTACACATGTCGTTATAATGCACCATGGCCTTTGCAAAACTCATCTTCCATGTTCATTGATGCCAATGGAAAAAAAACATACAAACCAGCTCGCAATGATGACCATTTGAATAGCCATGTCCCTTCCATCCTATCAATATGGTGTGGGAATGTTGACTATCAACCAGTGCTCGACATAGATGTCGTTCAAAAATACATTACTAAGTATGCATCTAAATCAAAAACAAAATATGAAATCTTTCACCAAATGCTTCGATGAATTGTCCATGCCGCACCACTTCTTGACCCTTCCATTGTTGCTATTCAAAAATTCCTTTCTGAAACATTTGTTGATCGTGACATTAGATCCCAAGAAACATGCCATATGTTGCAAAAACTACCTCTCACAATTAGTAGCTGCACTTTCTTCTCCCTCAATGTCAACCGCAAAACTTATAAATGTGTCTCATCAGACAATCCCACATCCTTCACATCAACAAACTTCATAGATTCCTACCTTTCACGCCCTCCCGCTCTTCATTCCATCTCTCTCATTGAGGCTGCAAGATCTTGGTCATATAATGCTCGTAGGAAAAAGGAAAAATGGAAACCAAGAGACCCCCCCGCCATCGTTCGTGTTCTTCCCCGTTACTATTCAATCCCCTCCATAGATACACCCTTGTTCATTGATTTCTGCAGATCTGAACTCATGTTGTACAAACCTTTCCGCAATATACAACTCGACATTGGTGCCTCCGATGAAGCCATTGTTACAAATTGGGAAGAACTGAAGCTGACCTACACTCCTTGGCATGTTGACCGGAAGCCATCTGAACCCCTTTCCTTATCGGAACACCCCATAGTTTCTGACGATTTGCAAAACCCACAACCCATCCAATTGGATGAATGGGAATTGCTCTCCCAACTACACCCTACCAATGACATGCAAATAAGTGACCTTGACATCCTGGGTCATCGTGAATTTGACAACAACCATAATTGGCATGCTACAACCATCCCCCTCGTCTTGCGCGAACTTGCCATTGACTTCATACAAATTAATCGCTCGCACCACCACCTCCCTCAACCATCCTACTCTGATACACCAAATTATGAAACATTGTCCCCCACTCAAATGAAATCCCAATCCATTGTCATGAATCACTCCATAAACATCAAAGC
This sequence comes from Larix kaempferi, assembly GCA_027924585.1. NCBI lineage: Eukaryota > Viridiplantae > Streptophyta > Pinopsida > Pinales > Pinaceae > Larix > Larix kaempferi. The sequence continues at coordinate 20,140,227 of BSBM01000458.1, read as the reverse complement.
AAGTCCTCCACTCAGAATGGTTGTACAAGGGACTGCTGGCACTGGCAAATCATTATGCATTCGTTGCATAAGAGAATCCCTTTCATTGAACAAAAACTTCAGTCAATCCCCGTTATTGCTAGTTTCCCCTACCGGCGCCGCAGCATTCAACATCCAAGCATCTACTATCCGTTCAACCCTCCATATTCCTATAAAAACTTTCATGCCTTTGGAAGGAAATTCACTTTCAAACCTCCAAGTGGAACTTCACCATATCCACTACATTCTCATTGATGAAATGAGCTTCCTAGGCCCAACACTTTTAACCCAAATTGATGAACGTCTCCGTGAAGCATTCCCTCACAATAAAAACATCTCTTTCGATGGTTGCTCAATTATTCTTGTTGGAGACCTTGCCCAATTTCAACTGTTTTTCGCCAGCAAGGCAATGACCCATCACAAGTCACCTTCGGGAACCTTCTTAACAACATCAAAAATGCATCAGCTACTATAGAGGATTGGAAGCTTCTCATGTCCAGGACAAACTCCTTCCTTTCTAAGGATGAGTGATCTACTTTCAAAGGTTCCATGCACTTATTTGCAACCAACCAACTAGCTTCGCTTCATAATCTACACATGTTGAAGTCTTTGCAAATTCCAATAGCACTCTCTATTGATGAGCACATAAACAACCATGCTACTTCTCAAGCTGAAGATGAGCAATTGGAGTGTGCATTGTTGATGTGCCCTGGGCAACGAGTAATGTTAACATCAAACTTGTGGGTTTCAACAAGCCTCATTAATGGATCGCTTGGACAAGTGGTTGATATTTTCTACAAATCAAACCATCATCCTCCACAACTTCCAACATTTGTTGTTGTTAACTTCCAAAAGTACATTGGTCCTCCGTGGGATACCAACAATCCTACTTTTCTACCAATTCCACCTATACAAAGGGGGGGTCGTACTCAAATCCCACTTAAAATGGCACAGGAATTGACAATACATAAATCTCAAGGCATGACATTACCAAAGGCTACAATAGACATTAGTACAATGGAGCGTCAAGGTTTGACCTTCACTGCACTTTCCAGAGTTCCTTCTCTTAAGGATCTTCACATCTCCCCAGCATTTTCCTATGATCGATACAAACGTATGCAGGATAATCCACATGTCAAGGTAGGGAAAACTATAGAGACGTTGCTACAATCAACGGAGCTCCCTTAACTACGTTCTATATGTAGGTACTTCTCTTTTTCCACTATTTCATTTTCCTTAACTTCCTTTCAAGCTCTCTCTGAATTCTCCCTTCTCCCTAACAACTTTTCTACTTTTCATGTCCAGGATCTAATTCTCAACAAACAACAAATTGCTTTCTATAAACTACACCTCTTTCTTCTATTTTGTATTGACATATATGTAATCGTATTTTACTCCCAGATTTTTACATTCAACTTTTACATTTACTTGATACACATTTCAACATTATGCTATTCCATCTACTTGTTTCACTTTAAATTACGGTGTTCTTTTATCGCACCCCAAGGTGCAATTGCTAGTTTAACTTCTCTCAACAAACCAATTATGTTAGTACCATTCATTACATGCCATGATAAGATCACTATATCAATGATGTGGTACAACTCTATATTTTACTCATAAAAAAAACTGTAGTTTGATTCTAATAATAATCTTGATTACGGAACAATTAAGGTTCTTAACCATAAAAAGCTACTTGGTTTACCTTTACCAAATGTTTGCTTCTCTAACCATGACATAATTTTCATCAACTTAGCCCATTGCATAAGGCCATGTTAACTAATTACAATTATCTAGTAACAATTATAGTGAGCAAGTTACACGAGGAAGAAGGTAGGCGCGGAAGGGATGCCAAGCATGGAAACATTAGTGGATGGTCGTCTAGTCAGACCTGCGCATTCAATCATAGCACCAGGATCCAAAACCTACGCAACTAGAAATCTCAGCCCTTTAAAAATTCTAAGAACCTCAGACTTTATCATAGAGAGGGAGACGATGATAGAGAGCGAAAAATCAGAGAGGGAAAACAAAAAGGGACAGTGATCCATCCCTACAGATGAGACAGGGGCCAACGTTTTACAACAACTGCATCGATCCCAATAGTGGAGATCGATTCTCTTTTCTTTGTTAAAGGAAATCGGGCATGAACTCCACAAGTGCTATGATATCTAATACCCCAATCTCAGGCCTTGAGATTTTCAAGGCATGTTATAGTTTTCTCTACATTTACAATTTGCACATAACTACCGTGTAGTTTTCACATAATTGTTCCAAATAATAATTGTTTTGAAATTATTTCAAAGATACTTAATAAAAAATAAATCAAAATGTCTCAGAAATATTACACAAAATTTGAGAAATACTTAACCTTTACATGCAATAATAAACATCTAATCATTTTAAATTAAAAAATATTTAAAAATATAAAATGTTATTAAATTGGATGAGTTTATAATTGGATCATTTATAAATATAAGATTAACTTAATAATAAATATAAATGAAAATTTATTTTGATTTTGCAAAATCTTCTTTAGATATTATAAATAAAGTATAAAGTTGTAATGTTATTTTTACATTTGTTTTGCTATAGAATATACACTTAATATTGTTTAAAAATTAGTTATTCCATATTTGCAATTCAAAGAATATTACCTTAAAAGTAATTTAAAAAGATTTTATTTCTCAAAATTAAGGTAATTTATAATAATAGAAAATTCATTGAAAATTACCTATAAATTGTTCTTCTTGTATTTTACTTTTTCTCTTTAGAAATAAAGCACAAAGTTTCAGTACATTTTTAACATTTACTTTTTAATAAAATTTAGATTTAATGTTGTTTAAAAAATTATTATCTCAAATTTACAATTCAAAGTATATTACCTATAAAGATATTTAAAAAAGAATTTGATTTCTCAAAATTAAGTCGTTTATAAGAAAAGAAATTTAATGAAATTGCCTACAAGTTGTTATTCTGGTATTTGAAATTGGAGAAATTCTTCAATGCACATTTCACCTACATATATATAATTTGGCCCATTGTTACGGAGAAAAACTCCCTATGGCTCGGGGTAGACCACAACAGACAGATGACTACCAAAAAATGACTCAATTCCCAATGCAATGCTATCTATTATAATGAAAATGCTAAGATATGGAGAATAAAACCAACCTTCAACCGGATGTTCGAAAAAGATCCCCGTTGAGCTTTCAACCTCTACACTTGACCGTGCAGATTAGTCTCAACAACAAATACAAGAAAGTGCATATAATATGTGAAAGATATTAGCATAATCAATAACATGATCCATGATATCATAAGCAAATGTAACCAATGTAAATTAACAACATTCACAACATCAATTGGACGAGAAAATGAGTATTTCCATTAATAAATAACAAGAAGTACATGATAGGACCTCTTGCCGGCAACCAATCTGAACCAAGAACTAGGTCTCTCCACTTGTGCCTCCACCACTTCAATCCCCCATGCAATGGAAAACTCAAACTATGAAAGGATTTTGGTAGGTGAACATAAGGGGTTCGCAACAACAAGGATCAATGAATGTAGACTCAAGTCACGGAAAAAATCCACTAGAGTTATGTTGCTCTCTCTTTCTCCTCACTTCCATACACCATAAGAGCTCAATATATAGCCTTCCAAAGGTAAGTGAAAGGTCGAATCGAGTCATTTAGGGGTATATGGAGGGCCAAAGGTCACCCTAAGACTGTTTTTTGGGAGTAAAAAGTAATTTTTCTATTGTTTTTACCATGTAACTCGATGTACGCGAGCTAATTAGGTTCAGCCTGCGTGTACGCTGGCTTAATGGAACAACAAGCGTACAGGAATCAAAATAGGGAAACTTGGTTCCTGAAGGGAAAATAATGGATCTGAGTCAATACAATGGATACTGAAGGCCAATCAATGTTGATGCTCACAAGGTGGAAAATTACGCTGTAACAGATGCCCCCTAATGTGTGAGGTCAGAGAAGGTACTACGATGGCTAAAATACATTATAAATCTCAGAGGTGGAGTGATGGAGACACAAATGGAAAGAGCAACCCACTCGTCATCATACAATAATATATCTAGATACATATCGGTACAATACAACAATCTGATAGAATGGCCATGATAGGCAGTATATAGTGAATACATGTCATAGGTGGTCACAGCCACGACCCATACAGTAAGATATGGTCTCCTGTTAAAAGGAAACAACTGGTGCAATACTGGAGGTACAAACTGTTGATGTATGAGAAATGATATCTCATAAGTACAATCATGATCATGAGCAGCATACTGAATGCTACTAATGTCCAGGGTCTTCTACACAAATCATCTGCGGTGCAAGTCCCATCAAGTGAATAAAGGTGTTGAAGTCGAACCTGATGCAACATCGTCTAATTATCGGTCAATGATGTATACCGTTAACAAACGCGAGATAACCCACCAATAACGAAAATGGGCATCAAGGCACAGAGTACAATCATCAAAGTGTGAATAGATGTGTTGAGGTCAAACACTAAGATGAATCCATCAATCAGGGGACATTGATGTATTCCCAAAACTGTCGATGGCAAGAGAACCTACCACTAATGAATACAAGCCTCAAGGTACTCAACCAGCTCTAAGTCTCAATTCCAGAATAAATGAGTTGATGTCGACGGAACGAAACTCGATGGAACGAGGGCATTAAGGAATCCCCCATCAACCAGCACGAGGTAACAGCTACGCTGCAAGATTTGGAAGAACTCGGACGAACGGACTGATTCAATAAGGATGGCTAACATGCAATAGTCAAGAGATCTGAGGAGTGGCCTACTCTGGTTTCAGGACTTCCTTTGAACAAGAACATGAGCAGATGGATAGACTCAGGCAGCATAGACTCAATGATATTAACGTTGTGTGATGCAGGGGGCATCAACAAAGGGATCCATAATGACTGAAAGCTTAACCAATCGGTGGATTAAAATCTAAGAAACGAGTACATCTCCTAGGGTCCTACTATAGTCCCGACTCATAATGGATGGAGTGGAATGAATGATCTGTTCAAAGGAAACACAATAGATGCCAACAAAAAAGAAGTAACGATTTTTCCGTCCGGCTTTTTGGAATATTTGATTTTTTTGGTCTTTTTCATATTTGGAAAGCTTGAAAAAGAATAAAATTGCTTATAGTACAACAAGTGAGGGAACGAGTGTCAAATAGCGAGCAAACTAGTCCCAAGTAGTGGAACATACCTATGATCAATGCAAGGAAGCATGTGCAGGAACACTCGGGGGGGGTGTTCCCTTAGGGTCAAAAGGTCATCAAATTGCGAAAGGAAAATGAAAGCTCTGCAGGGCTCGACAAGGAAAGTGCTCATGCACCAGGCTAACAATTGAGTCAGCGGGAGCCGACACGAGACTCAAGCAGCAAGCAGGATGATGCAATGCAATCACAACTTGATAAAAATGGGGGAGTCCTTATGGGAGATGGCCAACATAAGACAAAGTAGAGTATGAGACTTTATCGCAAAGTCATGGTGTAACTACGAAGGACTCCCGACCTAAGGAGAGACAACGGCATGGGAGACAAAAGGCATAAAAAGGCTCTAACTAGGGCACCCATGTTTGGACAAGCCCTATCGCCAAATAATGACACTTCTATAACAATGTGAAGGCTCTGTGTTGGTTAAAAAGCGAGGTCGCACCTAGGGTTAATGACAAATGGTCAGAGATCAAATGCATAATACAGGTGAAAATGAAATCTAACCTATATTATGGGTGTGAAATATACCTGTCGTAGGCACGAAACGGTCAAAAAATCAACTCTCGTCGAAAAAACCTATTCAAAATGGTACTCCAAGACATTATATTAGTCCAAAACAACTTAAAATGGTGAAAACTATAGCAAAGTGGGTTTGAAAAACTATAAATAGTAAAAATAAATTACTATTTACCAATTCATTTTCATATTTCACCCAAATAGTAATTTTGGTTAGTTTTCACCTCAGATTTCAATTGCTGGTCCGGAAGCTGCGGGCGTCCATTTCACGAGCCGTCTGGAGCAAGTTAGTCATCCTATCCTCCTCTTTCATCTGATAGATTTTATTTCAATTTTTAGTGGTCAAATTTTTTTATTAGGCCAACCCTACTTATCCACGGCGCTGTAAGCGAGTTGCGGGTAGGGCCTGCTAGACGCGGTCAACACATGCGTTGACCGCAGGTAGATGCCCCTGTCTACTCTTTTTCCCGCGGGTATGGCCGTGAAGATGGTTTTTTAAATGATAAAAGCTAAAAAACTTTTTGTTTTTTCTCCAGGATGGTCCTAGAGTGGAGGGAAAGGGAGCATGATGTGGTGGATGAGCAAGTCCGCCAAGATTTACCCGCGCAACAAGCATTGCAAGCATGTGGTCTTTACAAATTCTGGAGCATTGGGGGTTTAAGGGCCCAAAACCAATTGCTTCGTAGATTGATTGATTACTGGGATGTAGACGCGCAGAACTTCAACCTGGATGGTCAAACACTTTCACTAGAGGTGGATGACATATACTTTATTACCGGGTTGTCCCGCCGAGGGGAGGTGGCTAGTCTCAAATCTTGCACTATAGGTGGTGGGATCACCATTGATGACTATATAGACCGGTACTGTATTCCCGGTACCCAGAAGGTGGGGAGTCAGATACCCATGGGGGCCATTGTGAGCTTGAGCATGAAGATCATAGTGCTCACCCTCGTGAGAATAACTGGTTCAGCGGCTTTACATCAAGCTTCAAGGCCAGTAGTGTTCAACGCAACAAAGTGCATGAGACCTGTAGTGTATGAATGGTCCACAACGTTACTAGGTATTGTGAAGACTCAGTTAACGGAGTACAGGCTTGGACGGGAAAAGAACTTCGGGTTCGGCAGTATAATCTGCAGTTTATTCGAGAGAGAGTTCCAGGGCTTAGTCTGAGGGTTGAAGTCCCTCCACACAGTCTTCGTGATCCATCCCTGACCCAGTGGGTTGAAGTATTGACATGACAGGGTGGTGGCCGATAGGCATCACCATATTCATATGAGTTCTTTGACTGGTGGGATCGACAGGTCATCGCCATCGATGACCACCCATATGCCGGGATAGACTATCGGGGCGACCGCGACATGCCGCTCCCTCCAGGGGCCGCATTCGGAGACATTGGTATGTTACTCTTTTTAGGTTTTGTGTATTTAATTTTTTGGGATTTTTTATTATATATGAAAATGCAAAAATATTTTTGGTGTAGTATCACATATTGGCATTCCACTGTTTGCTCGCAAATGTTGGTATGCGAAGACCAGAGGGCTACCCAATACATTGTCATCGAGGAAGGGGTGAGAGGTGGTTGGCACTACAGTAGAGCGCACACTAGAGACAGTACGGGTCAACCTATCCCATATGACTACCAGAGTACCCATGATTGAGGTGGAGCAACTGCCAGAGGCGATGCAACGACATGTTATAGGAGTACCGGGCACCTAGGTGCGGTTACTGTGATGCATAACCAATGCAGTACATTACTATGTTCAGACACATCCTGCCGAGGCAGCTAGGCCTCCCCCTAGGGCTTAGATATCTCAGAGTCCTATATTTTTGTATCAGTTATGTATATTTTTTAGAGCTACGGGCTCCAGTTTTTTACTGTGACACTACCTTTTTGGACATATTATTTATAAAAAACTATGATTCTCCAATTCTACTATATGTGTATGTACAAATGTGTGAATGAATGTTTATTTGTGTGCTTCTTTAATGATGAGACAAATGCCAATCTAGGACATAATTAGCATATGCATCAGATACATGATTAAAACATCTTGGAACATGAATGTATGTAATGGAAACAAAATGACGCTCCAAGAGTCTTACCCTTAAGAACCTCTGTAGTAATGTAGGATCCCTCACACGGTATCGGCCATTCAATTGAGTCACAACCAGTTGTGAATCCAGGCGGACTTCTAAAGACTGAATACCATGCGAAATGGCATCACGAAGTAGCTCGACAACGGCACTGTACTCGGCCACATTGTTGGATGTAGGACCAAGACAAGCACCTCTCGAAGACACAATCTGATGGTCAGGTGAATAAATAACCCACGCAGCAGAAGAGAGGTTGTGCGTATGACGGCTAGCACCATCCATGAATCCCAAGAACACAGGAGATTCCGCTGACATCTGTCAATCAAACGGAAGCGAATCAGCATATCCAAAAAACCAAAAGAAATCTAAACTATGTACAGAAGTAACTATACAATAGTGTACAAAAGTATTAGCTCGAGCTAGAAGCTCAAGCGTAATACTGCTTGAGGTAGAGCCCATTTCTAGGCTCCTTTAAGGTGTTCCCCTCATAGTATTCCAATTCGTAGGCTCCTTTCTCAAGGACGCGCCTCACTATGTAAGGTTCATGCCACATGGGGTTAAACTTGCCTACCCCCAGGGGTTCCTTAGCTTGGTCATACAAGAGGACCCAGTCACCTTCAGCATACTGTCGGGGACAGATAGACCTATCATACTGAACCTTGACACGACGTTTGTTGGCATATATAGCCACGGCGGCATCTCAACGCTACTCGTCAAGCTGCTCAAGGTGGATCAAACGTTGCTCAACATCTGACGTATCAGGCGGGAGCTATATGGCTAGTTTCAATGAAGGGATTTTGCATTCAATCGGCAATATAGACTCCACACCATGTACTAGCTGAAATTCTGAGAAACCGATGGCAGTCTTAACTGCGGTTTGATATGCCCACAAAGCAGGTTATAACATAATGTGTCAGTTGCTCTTGCTTTGCTGGATGGTACATTGGAGAATGGTCTTTAAGGACTTATTGACTACCTCAACCTGACCATTCGCTTGGGGGTAGTACAAAGATGAATGATCTTGATGAAACCCAAGCTTGAGTGACAAATCCGCCATCATTTTTTTTTCTGAAAGTGGTTGTTGTGGTCAGTGACAATCTCTTTCGAGATACCGAATCAAGAGATAATTTGATTGAACACAAAGTGGGCTACAGTAGCATCGTCGGCTTTTACGGTCGGCATGGCCTCAACCCATTTGGAAAAGTAGTCCAGGGCCACAATGATATAGTGATGCCCCCCAACCGATGCTAGTTTGCAATCCATGAAATCCACCCCCCACTTAGTAAAGGGACCAACGGTGACGACCAGATGGAGAGGCGCAGGATGCGAGTGTATATTTCGAGAAAACACCTGGCAAGGGTGACATCTCTTCACGGCGTTCATACAATCTTTAAAGATCGAAGGCCAGAAGTAACCAACTCGCATGATACGTTGGGTTGTCTCACACCCAGATAAGTGACCACCACATGCCCCACTGTGGCAGTCATTCAGCACTAACTCCACTTCTTCATGACTCAAACAACGACGAAGGATAGAGTCCTTTCCCCGACGATACAAAGTGTCATCGACGATGACATAATCTTTAGCGTGATGTCTCACACGCCGTCGTTCATCCCGTAAATAGTGCGAAGGGAACTTCAGAGTTTTTAGGTACACAATGATATCCCCATACCAAGGGTCCACCGACGCGATAAGAAATAAGTGCTCGTCCAAAAAGGAATCTTCATGGATGATGTCCTCATCAAGTCACGAAAAATATGACATGAGCTCAGCGAAAACCAAGGATTTCACCGACTTCGCCAAAGCAAAATTGAGATCAAACTCCTGAAGAATAACAATCCATTTATTATACTTCCCCCCTATTAGATGTCATGATAGCACGAACTGAAATGGATTGATGTGTGCTATGACACTGGTTTTCCTAAGCATAATGGAATGACGTAAATGTTGGACTGCATGAACAGTCACAAGTGCCAACTTCTCCACGTGAGTGTATCTCAGCTCAGCGTCTATTAGATTTCGACTGAGATAATAGACAACATGCTCTTGGAGCGCATCATCTACCCGAACTAAGACCATGCCAATCGTCTCAAGAGACGCGGCCACATAATGCAAGAAATCTCTAGCAAATTCAGGTGGACTAAGCAGCGGGGCCGATACCAAAGCTTTCTTCAAAGCGTCGAAGTACTGTTGGGCTCTCTCATCCTAGATAAACGGTGTGTCCTTCTTCAAAAGTCACGTGAAACCTTTGGTAAGATTGGCATAATTCACTATAAAACGTCGTAGAAAAGTGGCTCTCCCTTGGAGGCTCTAAAGTTGAATTAAGTTACATGGGGGAGGAAACCGAAGTATTGCCTCAACCTTAAGAGGATCAACTCTTATACCCTCTTTGGAAACTACGAACCCTAAAAGGCGACCCGTTCTCATGACAAAGATGCACTTGTTGGGGTTCAAACGAATTTTGTAACACCGGCATCTTTCGAAAATGAGGCGGAGGTGCTTGGGGTGGTCCACTCTCTTACGAGAATGGACAGTAGGATCATCCAAGTAAGCCTCTACTATACGCTTAAGTTCATGAAACGCATAGGTCATGGCACGCTGAAATGTGGCTCCGGAAATTTTAAGGCCGAAGGGCATCTTCCGGTACGCAAATGTACCCCAAGGACATATAAAAGCAGTTTTATGTTGGTCCTCGGGCTTAATCTAGATCTGGTTATATCCTCAGAAACTGTCCATAAACGAAAAGACTTCGCTTCCCGCACACGCATCCAAAATATGATCTATGAATGGAGTGGGGAAGTTGTCTTTCGGACATGCTCAGTTCAGATCTCTAAAATATGTGCATACACGGATGGTTCCCTGCTTCTTATCCACAGGAACGGGATTTGACACCCATTCGGTAAGGGCAACCGGGTAGATGAAACCAGCTTTAAGTAGTTTCTCCACCTCTACCTTAATCGCGGTTGCCTCCCTAGGATTCACAGCACGAAGTCGTTGTCGAACTGGCTTAGCATTAGGGTATGTCTTAATCTCATGTTCGACAATGCTAGGGTCTATTCCTGGCATCTCCCAATATGACCAGGTGAAAACATCCCAAAATTCCTTGAACAACTCGGTGTATATGCAGATCTCACCGAAAGAACAATTAGCACCGATATAAACGTTCTCTATCTTTCCGTGCATGCGAGAGATGTTGATCGGTATGGTTGGCGAGATATTAACCATATTCCCCTCCGCGTAAATCCCAAGTGAGTCCAAAGGAGCCACAAGGTGACCAACCTCCTCTGCAAGATTCATCCTAAACTCTTCTTGCTCAATAAGATCGAGATTGGGAAGAAAATAAGAGCGATGATGCAAGTCCTCCCAAGGTCTCTCACTACCACACATGGCCTCAATGATGGCTTCATCTGAAGGAAAAGTACCATCAAGACAATCGTGCGAGCAAGACGAGTCGGCTGCCCATGTTGGCAGCATAACGGGATCTTCTTCTTATGTCCGTGAAGAAGAGGGATCCGGATATGTGGTGGCTTATTGAATTTCACGGTATGCAAGCTCAGTTGCAGATAATGGCATAGCCATTCCAATGTGCAAAATGTCTCCAGACGAGGCACTCATGGATGGTAAAGTCCACAAATAATTAAAATACGAAGTCCAGAATGGTACATTACTCAATGAGGATGGCGCACTATCAGAAACGGTTCCAATAAAGGCAATTGGTGCAACAAAGTCGAATGATCCCATCAAGGATGGATACAATCCTACACCAATGTTCCTAGTTGCCGGCTGAGAATCTTTGATCTGGGGAACAACAGTTCTCGGCGATGCTATGGAATTAGAACTAGGGAATTCTAGTTGATCAACCATCACAATTCTGCCTTCATGAGGAAAGCAATTAACTCCAAACACGGAGGACGCGATCGCTTTCATTGCGTAGATCTAATTCCTACACAGAAGAAGGTTGTAGTCGATGGGTGCATCAACCACCTCGACTTCAATAGGCACGGATTTCCCACCCAAGTGGACCTCAAGGGAAGGGAGAATACCATGCTGCCTAAACGACCGACCATCAACGCAGTAAGCACGGTCATAGATTTTAACAAGGGAGGAGAGCCAAGAGCTTTCCAACAATCCAATGACATCACTGAGGTGGAAGCACCTTCGTCAACCACCGTACGTTTAACGAATTTATCTAAGCACCTCACATGGACTTGAAAAGCCACATGATAAGGCAAGCGAGGATGGATATCAGTAGTGTCGAATTTAATGACGCTAGGGATACTCTCATCCTGAAATCCCAAAGAAGATAAAAGGGCATTCCTTTGTGAAGGACATGCCTGTAAAACCTCAAGAGCCGACATGGCACACGGAGTTTGGCCCAAATCTTCTGCAATGTAGTAGTTATGGCGGCTCGGGCATTGGGATTGTGCGTTGAGCGCTTAAGAACACCTTTCGGTATCTGCGGCATAGTAGTGGGTTTCTCGATATGCATAGAAGTATCAGGAGGAGGAGGAGGCTCATTCCCCATATTCGGTTGTGGTGCACCATAATCGCGTTGACGAGTAGCAACACTAACCTGAGATTGTACCATGTTCACGCATCTGTATCCACTGGCATGAGAAGAGGACGTAGTAGTTTCATTAGTCCCATATCCAATGACGGGAGCATTCGAAGCCATATTCTGATGATGCGGAAGGGGATCTTTCAACACAGTTGGGATCTGTGCAAGATGCTTCCATGCTTCTTCAATTCTAGGACACAAGTGAGTCAAATGATCCTCCCCACAAAGTTTGCAAGGGAATTTCACCTTACGTCTCGGCTTACGGTCCCCACCAGCATTTTCGCCTTCCCAAGGAGGGTTGGCATTCTCTTTCCTAGGAGTATTTCGATTACTTCCATTATTTCCATTATTCCCACCCTTACAATTTTTTCTCCCCTTCTTCTTTCCACCAGGTTGTTGGTTACCTGATGGGTTCGCCGACTGTATAGAATGGACATCAGACGATTGGGTGGAAGTGGATGAGGCATGAGCCTGTCCAGGGGTAGACTGGCTAATAGACAAATTTTTCATTTGATTTGTAACCAAGTCTATGGGTCGAGTACTTGTGGATCCAACAATTCCATCAACATGTGGTCCAGGAACAGGCTTGGGCTCATGACGTGAGCACGGTGCGTCAGGAATAATGTCGTACAGGATACCAGATTGAGCGTAGAGTAAATCTAGTTGCTGGGCTTTGAATATAGCTTGCTCCTCATTCGTAATGTCGGACACCGAAACATCCTTAGATATATAGGGAAGCAAATACTTGAGGAACCTCTCCAACAGAAATTCTGGAGGAATGTTGGCTTTCACTAGCCTCTTCCACCGATGCCACTCTTGAATGTGATCAGATATGTGCGTGGCCTTGTTCTGACGGAAGGTAGATAAAATTTTGGTGCTAGTATTGTAACGAACCGACAACTGAAAGTGATTTAAGAAAACCAAGGATATCTCATTAAAACCCCTGTAAGTGTCCCCGGACAACTCGGCATACCACTTTGTGGCTACCCTCGTGAGGGTGCATTGAAATAGTCTCAAACGGATGGAGTCGTGATTTAACGAATTCAAGGAGCACCAAAGGTGAAAAGTAGTAACATAATCACCCGGATCCTCACCATTCTTCCCTTCGAAATTCAGAATGTCAGAAGGGAGCTTGGTAGGGACTGGAGGACAAGAAGGATCGTGACACACCGGATCATTCATGAGCTTCGAAAGATCTTGTAGATTCAAACGAGCAAGAAACGGGAGTTGTGGTTGTGTGGCTAGATTAAAAGCTCCCAAAAGAGGCTGACCTTGCGGACCGTAAGGATGATATGAACCATGACCATGACCATAAGGCTGATAACCGCCTCCACCTTGACCCGTGTAAGGGTACGAAGGTATATATGTGTTGTAGGCACCATAGCGAGGAGGGTTGTAATAAGGGCCAGAACTGGCTGCATTATAATGAGGGTTACCACCATAATTATGGGGCATATAGGTGATATTCATAGCAGGAGTAGTCGAGTAATGACCATAAGTATAGGGTATGTTCCCACCCCCAGTATTAGGAAGGTTGTTAACGTTAGGAAACGTGGTCTTAGTCACAGGTATATGTGTAGAAACATGCGGGTTAACTTGTGGAATATGAGATGTGTTATGAGAAGTGTTCCCACCAAAGGTAGGGGCAGTTATGGGAGGTGGTCCTCCCCCAACAGCTACAGAAGCTGAAGGGATATGACCAGACTTAAATTGAAATGGAGCATAATAGGGTGCACCTCGCCCAGAGGGAGCAGTTCCCCAACACCAAGGCTAGTGTTAGCTTGACTACTCGACGAAGTGGATGTAACATTCGAATTAAGACTGGGCATACCAACTGAAAAGGGATTAGTGGTCGAAGGGGTTGTAGTGTTATCAAGATCTGGCATCCCATATCGGAAACCTTGTGAGTGTGTACCATAAGATGGGTTTTGAATCCGGGGGTGGGTTCGGCCCAAAACCTGAAAAAGTGACGTGTGGGGGCGAACCTTCCTCTCCAACCTCCCTAGGGGTGGAAGGAACGGTTTGTCCATCGACCTCTCCCGACGAAGTCATGGGAATCTGTCCCACCATGCCAGATGCAAAATTCATAATGTAATCTTGAAGCTCGTTAAAAGTATCAAAAGGATCAAGAGGGAGATTCCGGCGCCTCTTATAAAAAGGACGTGCTACCTCGTCGGCTAGTAGACCAGCCAAACGACGAGACCGATAGAGAGGTGTATCTTGCTCCACGATAAATCCAAAAATTCCACTAAATTAAACACCCCCTAACGGCCAACTAATGATCAAATAGCACACACCTAAAGAAACTACAGCCAAATGCACACAAACAAGACTGGCCCAAGGGATCTCCCGGCACTACAGCCGGTATGTCTCGCCTAGGAAAGGTTTGAGACTCCCAAACTATAACTGGAGGTAACAAAATCAGTTATAAGGGTTCCCAGTCTTCATTGCGTGCACAAGGTCAAATCCCTATACAATAGGAAACTGTGTTGTCCAACCCCTATCTGACTCAGGACAATCGCAGAATAACCGCAACGAATGCCCTATGTGATGCCTAGGTAAAGAAACTAAGGTCACCACAATATAACCAATGCTCAGGCGGACAGTCGCAGGTGGGATCTGTCATATGGGAAGGGTAACTAAGCCCGAAACTCAAGAGGGTCAAATCCCCCAGAGCCCCCGTACATGAACAAACCCTGGAAATATATCCCACGTTCAACTAGTATTGGAGGGCTATCTCCGCAACCAACCTCCCGTGACCTCGTGCTTAACTTTGGTTTTAGTAGAGCTTCATGAGAACACTAATGTATACCATGGGTTTCACCACTCCTTGGTCAGACACATAATGTTGGTTCAATAGTATTGGATTGTTAACTCACAATGATCTATTCCAAGACTCTAAACCTAAGCTAGTTGGTGCACCCTATAAAAGAAAATCGTTTCTAATCAATTTTAAGATTAAGCGGTGATTTTAAATGGTTGTAATTACTCAAAGGATATGGTCGTGAAACGAATGATGTATAAGACTCAATGGTATGCACAATCGAAAAACACTAAACTCATCTATTCAATAAAAGAGCATGCCACTAATATGACAATCAATCCAACGATTCGAAATAAAATGCATTCTCTTTTAAAATTTCAATGCACAAGCAAGTCCAAGATGAAATCACAAGCACTCTAATGCAAAATGCAGAACATAAAGCAAATATTTTTGTATTTTCACTTATAAATGGAAGGAAAATGCAAAACAATGTTTTTGTATTTTTTCAATATAAATGGAAATGAAAAAATGCAAGCAAAATCTAACTATTCAGTAAAGAAATGTAGATCAAATCAAGTAGACAACCCAGCAAATCCCAAACAGTAAGACTCAGCCAATCTAATGAGCTATAAAAAACAAAAATGGTGGAAAACCAAAAATCTCAAAAACTACAGAGAGAGGAGTTGCTGGTCACGAACAAAGCATGGAACAGTCAGGAAACAGGCCAACTAAGACTCAGGAACACTCAGAACCAACCCAGCAACAACCCAAGGTCAAAAATCAAGAAATATCGGAGTTATATGTGATTGTTCAAAGAACAGCGGCGAGTAGACACGGGCTACAGTTCACACAGAGGCGGGTAGACGCAGTCAAAACTAGGTTGACCCGCGTATAGGAAAAGGAAAATGATCCCAAAAAGAGTCAAACAGCCCAGAAAAAGCTATTTTTCCAATGTAAATCCCAACGGCCAATCAATTACACAGAAGCTCGACAAACAACAACTCAAAATAAGGACAAATGCCTAAAAATCCCCAAAATGGAAATATTTCCCCAGTGGAGTCGCCATTTCTGTTACGGAGAAAAACTTCCTATGGCTCGAGGTAGACCACAACAGACAAATGACTACCAGAAAATTACTCGATTCCCAATGCAATGCTATTATAATGAAAATGCTAAGATATGGAGAATAAAACCAACCTTCAACCGAATGTTCGAAGAAGATCCCCGTTGAGCTTTCAACCTCTACACTTGACCCTACAAATTAGTCTCAACAACAAATATAAGCAAGTGCATATAATATGTAAAAGATATTAGCATAATCAATAGCATGATCCATGATATCATAAGCAAATGTAACCTAATGTAAATTAACAACATTCACAACACCAATTGGACGAGAAAATGAGTATTTACATTAATAAATAGCAAGAAGTACATGATACGACCTCTTGCCGACAACCAATCTGAACCAAGAACTAGGTCTCTCCACTTGTGCCTCCACCACTTCAATCCCCCATGCAATGGAAAACTCAAACTATGAAAGGATTTTGGTAGGTGAACATAAGGGGTTCACAACAACAAGGATCAATGAGTGTAGACTCAAGTCACAGCAAAAATCCACTAGAGTTATGTTGCTCTCTCTTTCTCCTCCCTTCCATACACCATAAGAGCTCAATATATAGCCTTCCAAAGGTAAGTGAAAAGTCGAATCGAGTCATTTCGGGGTATATGGAGTGCCAAAGGTCACCCAAAGACCGCTTTTTGGGAGTAAAAAGTAATTTTTCTATTGTTTTTACCATGTAACTCGATGTACGCAGGCTAATTAGGTTCAGCCTACGTGTACACTGGCTATAATGGGACAACAAGCATACAGGAATGAAAATAGGGAAACTTGGTTCCTGAAGGGAAAATAATGGATCTGAATCAATACAATGGATACTAAAGGCCAATCAATGTTGATGCTCACAAGGTGGAAAATTACGCTGTAACACCCATCTTTTTTTTTCATGTGACATTTTGGTCAATTCAGTGAACCAACAAAATACAAGGACTAATAAATTACAACCTTGAAATTTAAACAATTCCTAAGTATTTTTCTAACTAATACACACATAATTTCTCCTTTTCTGTTAACATTCTCATCATAAAACAATTCTTTTTTTTGCTCGAAACTCCCTAGACTTGTGGGAGTGGCCTATGGTCTGAGAAACCATGACCCAGGGGCATCTAAGCCATCAAAATCACTCGAGGGTCGCACCCAGTGTAGACTGCACCAACCTCAATTTGACTGGGTTTTTGGGTGTCTCCTCCCAACTAAGTCACCCCTAAGGAGAATTGAACTCGGGTCTCCTTACTGACAATACATGCGCCTTAACGGAGTGAGCTAGTGGGAATTAACCATCATAAGACAATTCTTATTAAATATAAATATATATTAAAAAAGAGTCCATGTTATGTAGAGAAAACCATAATATATATATATATATATATATATATATATATATATATATATATATATATATATATATATATATATATTAAAAAGATTATGTTTCAAAATTAAAAATTAGTAAGGTTCGCCAAGGTTTCTACACTTCAAGAAAATTATGGATCCTTAAAATTTTCTTTGATGAGAAAGTGATTTTCATCTTTAACCCTCTTTTTTTGCTCTAAGCTCCCTGAATTGCGGGAGTGGCCTGTGGTCTGAGAGACCACGACCCAGGGGAATCTAAGCCTTCAAAATCACCCGGAGATCGCACCCGGCCTACACTAGCCTCAACTTGACTGGGTTTTTGGCTGTTGCCCCCCAACTAAATCACCCCTAAGGGGAATTGAACTCGGGTTTCCTTGCTGACGAGACCCACACCTTAATTGAGTGAGCTAGGTGGAATTGACTTCATCTTTAACCCTCTTAGTGTCATGAAGATGACAAATTCTTAGTTTGTTCTTATTTTAGCAATGTTGATTTTCTTCTTTTTGCTAGTTAAAAGAAAGAGATACTTTTAATATTCTAGATTATGGTTGATCAAATCCTTATAATATCTTGATTTTCTCTTGTCTTCTAATTATTTATTGCACCACAACTTCTCCTTAAATTTAGATGCAATAATACTTTTAATTGTATCATTATTCTACAGAGTGACATCTTCCTCAACTCCCCAATGATTTAGCCAAGACTTGGAATCTTTATGTCGGTCTTTCTTTTAGCCACAAATGGTTTTGACTAGAGTATGAAACAATCTTAAGAAGCCTCTTATCTATGTCGCTTATCTTGTTCTTGTACATTAGGTTCCTGGTTATAACTATGCTCTCAATGGGGGAGAGACTCGCTCCTATAAGGAGGATAGGATAGGGTGTATTGCCTTTCATTTTGATATCTTATTCTCCATGATTCTCTAGAGATCTTGTATCCTCAAACTTCAGATCCATATAAGAAAAAAGGAGTGACCAAAGTCTTAAAGAAGAGTTTATTTTTATCCCAAAGCCATAGGTTTGTTGATTTACAATTGCCTTCAAGTCCATAAAATATTTCCACCCTCCATTAATCATTTTCTCAATGATATAGTTATATTCAAGCTTGTGATAAATATCGATTTGAGCATTCCATATGAAGTAGATTTTTCTAGAGACGAATTGTGTTGCAATTTTGAAACGTCTTAACATTTCAAGTGGACACTCTACCCATCATCAATAGTAGCAGAAAGATTTTAAAAAAAGTGACCTAGAATTGAATCAATATGAGGTGAGATAATTAGTTTTTAAAGGATAATAATTAATTATTTTAATTAGCCATAAATTATAAATTAATTGATAATGATAAATTATAAATTAAAATTATTCACCCAAATTCCATGGGATAATTGTTTTTACTCTAAATATCGCCAAATTTGTCCAAAAACTCTATAGAGTCCTTAGAAATTTGAATATTTTTACAAAACTTTCGTCAAACATTTTATGTTTCAAAATTAAAAATTAGTAATGTTTGCCAAGGTTTCTATGCTCTGCCCAAATTCTATGGGATAATTTTTTTTAACTCTAAATCACCAAAATTGTCCAAAAATTATATGAAGTATTTAGAAATTTGAATATTTTTACAAAACTTTCGCCAAATATTTTATGCTTCAAAATTAAATTTAGTAAGGTTCACCGAGGTTTCTACACTTCAAGAAAATTATGGATCCTTAAAATTTTCCCTAATGAGAAAGTGATTTTCATCTTTAACCCTCTTAGTGTCACAAAGATGACAAATTCTTAGTTATTTTTATTTTAGCAATGTTGATTTTTTTCTTTTTGCTAGTTAAAACAAAGAGATACTTTTAATCTTATAGTTAGGGTTGATCACGTCCTTCTAATATCTTAATTTTCTCTTGTCTTCTAATTATTTATCACACCACAACTTCTCCTTAAATTTAGATGTAATAATACTTTTAATGGTATCATTATTCTACAAAGTGACCTCTTCCTCAACTCCCCAATGATTTAGCCAAGAGTTGGAATCTTTATGTCGGTCTTGCTTAAGCCACAAATGGTTTTGACTAGAGTATGAAGCAATCTTAGGAAGCCTCTTATCTCCCATGATATTTATCTTTTTCTTGTACATTAGGTGCTTGGTTATAACCATGCTCTCAATGGGGGAGAGACTCGCTCCTATGAGAAGGATAGGATAAGGTGTATTGCCTTTCATTTTGAGATCTTATTCTCCATGATTCTCTAGAGATCTTGTATCCTCAAACTTCACATCCATATAAGATAAAAGTAGTGACCATAGTCTTAAAGAAGAGTTTATTTTTATCCCAAATTCATAGGTTTGTTGATTTACAATTGTCTTTAAGTCCATAAAACATTTCCACCCTCCATTAATCATTTTCTCAGTGCTATAGTTCTAGTCAAGCTTGTGATAAATATCGATTTTAGTATTCCATATGTAGATTTTTCTAGAGACAAATTGTGTTGCAATTTTGAAACTTCTTAACATTTCGAGTGGACACTCTGTCCATCATCAATAGAAGCAGAAAGATAAAAAAGAATGTTATCCTAAGAATTGAATAAATATGAGATGAGATAATTAGTTGTTAGAGGATAATAATCAGTTATATTATACTAGCCATTAAATGATAATGATAAATTATAAATTAAAATGATTCACCCAAATTCCATGGGATGAATGCAATTGAGAGATGATGTATTGATATAACCAATGGATGAGGGGTTTCTAAGAATGACTAAGTGTCTTTTTCAATTTTGAGGGATTCTCTAATGATTCGAGATGAGTAGTGGGGATCGGATGCTAAGATGTTAGTTTTGTCAAAGAAAATGAGGTGTTTGGAATTATAGGATTGTTCTGTGATAGCTTACTTTGAGAGGTGGTTGTTAATTCTATCAATTATGTGTTCTTTGCGGTAGAACACTCTCTAACTCAGTTATAGTGGAACATTCCTATAATTCTAAGCACCTCATTTTCTTTGAAAAAACTAAAATTCTAGCATCCATGACCCACTACTCATCTTGAATCATTAGCGAATCCATGGAAATTGAAAAACACCCTCACAACTTTTGTGAGAACGGTTATAAAATCACTCATTCTTGAAAACCTTTCATCCAAATTTTATATCAATAGATTGTCTCTATATTCTCTTCATATTCATTCATTCGTTCTTCGAATATTTACCCCCTCCTTACTCATTTATTATATCAATATTATTGATCTAGTTTTCGGCCAACTCAAATATTGATGTTTGTTTCATTTTAACATCTCTTATGTTTTATCTTTCTTATCCCACCCTAAACCTTTCACCCCACTTCCTCTTAAATATAGCAAGCCTAAAGTATAGAGTTATTCTCCTATGTATTCCTTCTCTTTCCCATTTAAACCTTTCACCCCACTTCCTCTTAAATATAGCAAGCCTTTTTTTCACAGAAAAATATAACTTACTATTAATATGCGAAATAGTAAAATATGTCCAGTTGTCAGTCCATAACAAAGTCATAATAGAGCTATCAAAAGTAGTTAAATATAGCAAGCCTATAAGTATAGAGTTATTCTCCTATGTATTCCTTCTCTTTCCCATTTTCTCGGCTTCTTTATCTTAATTCCTTCTTAATCTTTTCCATCTTATCCTACTTTAGCTATCTCATTCTTCTTATATATCTCATACCTTTGGCCCTTATTAGCCGTTCTTAACCTTTCTTCTAGTTTTTCATTCCATCTCCTCCTCCATTTTTAAAATTATTAAATCATTTATTAGATAAACCTTTTAATTTTGACCCAACAATCTTTGCATCCATTTTAATTTATAATTTATCATTATTTTTGGTGAAAGAATAATTAATTATTGTCCTCTCAAGTTAATTCTTTATCTTCATATTTATTTAATTCTTAGGCTTATTCTTTTTTAATTTTGTGCTTGTAAAGATTCACTTGATTATGAGTGGAATGTCCACTCAAAACATTGAGAAGTTTCAAAACCGCTCATCTCTTAAAAAAATATTTCATATGAATATTGATTATAAGAAAGAATAATTAATTATTATCCTCTAAAGTTAAATCTTTATCCTCGCATTTATTCAATTATTAGGCTTAATATTTTTCGATTTTTTTGCTTGTAAGAGTTGACTTGATTATAGGTGGAGTGTCCACTCGAAACATTGGGAAGTTTCAAAAGTGCACCACAGTTCATCTCTAGAAAAATATACTTCATATGAATATTGATTATGAGTTATATGTATGAAGTCACTTCCTCCAAGTTGTTGTTTTCATCCACGAAATTAGCATAAGTAGTCTTTGGGTTTTGATTATCATAACCTTCATTTTGTCAATGTTAATAATCATAACCGTACTAGAGAAAAAATCCTCGAGAATTTTTAGTTGCTTGTCAAGATCATAAGAACTCCTCACCATAAAAACAATATCATCAACGTAGAGAAGAAGAATGATGACAATACCATCCAAATTCATGCCAACACAACCTGTGTCTTCCAAACAACCCTCTTGTTTGTCAATGTATAGACCAAAAAGGGTAGGGGGATAGGATACAACCTTCTTGACTCCTTTATTACAATTAATTTCTTATAACCATCCCTCAAAGATCATAAACTTCACAATAACCTTCTCGTGCAACCTTATCACAGCATCTCTCAACTTGAAAAGGACTTTTATGTCAAATGTTGATGGTTATTAACTATTATATATATATATATATATATATATATATATATATATTTGGTTCACAATGATAATGATGATGTTTAACATCCACTGAGACCCACTTGGTCTATCGAACTTTAAGAGAAGAGAGACTTGGTTAATGGGAATGTTGTAAAATTTTATTCCTATGATAAAAAAATCTTAGTTCAGATTTGTATTGTAGCAAAGATTATGAAATTGTGATCGGATGTGGATGTATGTCGGGCACTCTAAGAGAAGGTGACTTCCATCCTCAACACTCATAGTCTCACAGATATTGCAAATCATTTCCTCCCACGGTGTTTTAGGAGTTGTCCAGTGCCATGTTTCACTATGGAGCTCATGTGAGTTTGTTCTTATCTTGGCTATATTAATTTTCTTCTTCGAACTAGTTAAGATAGGGAGATACTTTTGATCTTCCAGATTAGGGTTAATGACCTCTTTATAGTATCTTAATTTTCTTTTAACCTCTAGATCTTTCTAGTCCCACATTTTAATCTAGCTTCTCTTGGGTTGATGATCATCTTGATAAGATACTTATAAGAAGAAAAAATTATATATATAAGTGTTGGTTCATATGATACATTATAAGAAAAAATGGTTGAATAGGTAGTTTTCTAACCCATAAAATTTATATGTTAACAATTTTTCTTCACATTAAAAATGTTCAAAATAGATTTAAAAATTAAAATTTCAGAATTGGTTTGATTTGGATGTTAGGTGTATATATATATTTGTATTATTTTATATTTGATTTGGATGTTAAGTGTATGTCTATATATAGGTTTGTATTATTTTATATTTTTGTTTTTATATAGTGGACATGTGATTTTGTTGGTAATGGGTTGTTTATATTATATTTATGCTTGTCAATGAAATTTAAAGATAAGATATAGAATTATTATAAAGAACTTGAAATACTATTAAGATTTTATAGAGTAGTCTAAATATTCTATATTTTTAATTTTTTGTGGGTATATTTTATGGTTTGTTTTGTTAAGAGGAATCTAAGATTAAAAATTTTAGAGGCTCATATATTAGTTGTGAAAATTGCATAATCTCAGTATTATAGAAGTATTTAAGGGTGCTAAATCCATTTATGTATTCAAAAACACAATTTAAATGCTTCAAAATTTAGATTTTATAAAGAAAAAAATTATCCAATTACAACCAAAAATACACCTTAAAATAAATAAACTACTTTTATAAATCATAATTTCAATAATCAAAATTATTTTTCTCACGTTATGAATTTAAAAAACAAAATGAATATTGTCAAAATTAAAATAAATCCTTATAATTTCATACTATTCGAATAAATCCAATAAACACCTTAAAATGACTAAATTAGCAAGTAATTGGTGTGCGCCATGCAGACTTGGTCAACCTTCAAGAATGGAAGTGGGTATAAAGACAAACTGCATAGATAATCCAATTAAGTAATGTGATAATGACACATTGTTACTTTAATTGTCAATACAATAGATAATGGGTTTGGTTTGTCAATTGAATATAGATTAGGTGGTTGAGTTTCACAAAATATCGCTTTCCGAAATATCAGATATTGACCTTGTTCCGATAGATGATGGGTTCAGACAAAACATGCCTTTCACAAAATATCGCTTTCCCAAGAACGAAAGGAGGAAAAATTAATTAATTCCAAATGTAACAAGTAGTGCATAGTATTCGATTTCTTTCGCATTCCCCAATGTATTGGTCAAACCAAAGGGGCACTCCACTTAAATAATAATTTATGTGGGTTGAGTATGAGATACGTAAAGGCTTTCGTTCATGGCACATACTTTTAAAAGTGAATATCACACCTCACACCACTATATCACTCAGTTTTTTCTCTATGTAATAGATTTTGGGGGCTCATGTTTGTTGGTGGATGGGTAAAGCTATCTCTCTTATTTATTGGTATTCGAGGAGGTCTTAAGTTCAATTTCAAGTGTTGTATATTTGAGTTTAGATGTGTTAGTTGAGGTTTTCAACAAGGTGGTCGGACTTTAAATGAAGCGTGAGGGTTTTGGATCCACTAAAAGGTATGTCTCTCAAGTGGCAGTCGGCAAGTCATTGATGACTGCCCATTAAAAAAATCTTAGATTGTTGTGGGTTCAAATTTGGATTCACTAAAAGGTATGTCCCCCAAGTGGCAGTCGACAAGTCATTGATGACTGCTCATTAAAAAAAATCTTAGATTGTTGTGGGTTCAAATTTATTCAGTGGCCTTTCGAAGCATAGTTATTATATTGTCATGAATGATTCGGTGGTCTCACATTGAGTGAGTGGTTGATTTTCACTTTGGAGAATATTGAGTTTGGCATAAATTCCTTTAGTAAAAGGAAAAACTATAGACATGAAAGGTTATTAGGTAGAAATCAATCATTCATAGTGATAATTTTTTTTCAATTTATCAATCAAACAAGGTTTTTTAAAATCTTGGATTGAAGTTCCATTGCTTCTATTTTTTGAAGTAGTGATACAAATAGTCCTCGTATTATAGGATCATTATGATTAGTTGTCTTTTAGCCAAGTTGTGAAGAATATTTTGAAGAAAAATATTAGTTTTTGGTTAAAAAGTTACGAGAAGAGAAACAAAGGACAAGGCAGTGTTCAAATCTATCCGAACACCTAATTAATTTTAGGGTTGTCGTAAAGGTGTGCCAAGGTATCAAAAACAATCTTCTTTGTTTTATTGATTTTCGGCCCAAGATTTTGACATAGTGACTAGAAATAAAATGTGGAAGAGGTTGGAAGATCTAAAGGTTCCTTTCAAGTTGAGAGTTGTCATGTTAAGGTTGTATGAGAAACTTGTTTCTAAGTTCATGAACAACGAGCACTTTGTCATAAGAAAGTAATTTCAATACAGAGGTTAAGGAATGGTGACATCTATCCCCTACCGTTATCTATGCTTATATTGACAAATTAGATGTGTGTTTGGAGAACACATGTTCCATTGGCACCGCTTTGGTTGGGATAGTCATCATTGGTTGGGACAGTCGTTATTCCTACTCTTTATGCAAATGATATTGTTCTTTTACCAAAGAGCCCCCCTATCCTAGTAAGCAACTCAAAACTCTCAAAGAATTTTGTGACAACTTTGATTTGCTAATGAATATGGATAAGTCAAAGGTGATGATCATCAAAACAAAGCAAATCACCTATCTTAATTTTGTGTATAATAATAACATCTTGGAAGAAGTTATTTTATTCAAATATCTTGGAGTTGACCTTGATCACAAGCTCGTTTTTCAAACAACATTGTAAAAATAAGGATTAACAAAGGTTAGAAATCTAATTTTAGTCTTGAGAACATTGGTTTAAAAAACATAATTTTTTGTGATGGAAAAAAATTAAGTCATCTTTGATAGACTTGTTATTTTGGTGATTTTATAGGACTATGAAGTATGGGGTTGTAGCACTTCTATAGAAACTTGGAGATAGTTAATAATCTTAAAAAGTTAAAACAATATGCTCTATCCAATCCTTCTCATATAGATTGGGTTTCTTGTCATTGAGAGTAAGGCTATTATCAAGTACTCAATGTCTAAGGAGATGCTAATCAACATGATCACTTAAGCCTTAAGAGAAGGTGGATTAAACATACAAATTCTTAGCTTAAATACGGTAGGATAAGTGAGCAGGTCTTTCTTCAAAAATTGATACCATTGAATGTACTATCAAAACTAAATTTAAAGAGTAGATTGTGGTGCAGTGAGGAAATTGAGAATAAGAGAAAGCTAATGTATTATAAAGAAAAATATAAACCCCAAGCTTGAATATCAAAATTATTTTTTATTTTGGGTAGTTTAAAAAAAATAATAGAATAGTTACCAATTTGACGAGAAATCTTTAGAGTTCTTTTTCTTAAAGATCACATTTAGTGGCCATTGTTATCCTCATTTTGAAAATCGGTACTATGGTAGCACCTTTTGGGGGGGATTAAAATTACAATATATTTAACAACATAACTTTAACAACCTCACAATGTTGCTAACCAAAATCTTAAAATCTACCCATGAATTGAAAAGTGGCACTACCAACAACCCCTCCCCTTCATTGGTGGGTTAAAATTGCAAATCTTTTTACACTGTGGCCCAATAATCAATGCCATTGCAATCAAAATCCTAAAAACAACCTCCAAATAAAAAACAAATCCCACTAATTATTTACATACTATCTTAAGTCCATCCTATGTGATTTTTGTCCATGTTCAAATCCGTCGGAGGAGGAGGAGCTGCACCTTGATGTCCAAAAGCCACCGAAGTAGCAACGTTGTGAGCCACATTGCTTTGAGTCATGTTTGAATCCAGAAAATGCAGGTGAGCATTGAGGTTCGCCTCAATCCTCATAGTCTTGCGCCCCTGCTCATTAACAATTCCCCTTATCTCCTCTAAATCCTAATGCATGTCCACAATTTGTTCATGTTGATTACCATATATGGTGGATAGCACCCTCTACATCCCATTGATTTCATCCCTTAGAATCCTTATGTCCCTTCACATATCCGCTATGTCACAGGTGAGGCACCGGTTACACGCCATATCTGTCGCTTGTTATGTGCTCTCCACCAGGCGCAGGTTCTCAAACTTCAACCCCACTCTACTTCCCTTCGCATGCACTTTCCAGTGGTCTTGTTCTTCTCCCGACGCCCACCTATGATGGCAGGTGCTAGCATCCACAATCGGTAACACACAGTAAATTCCAGAATTATCCTCTTCCCACCTTTGTCTTTCCAAGCATCATCGAAACTTGTTGTGAATGCTTTCCATCCCTCCAAAGCGTGCTAAATAGATGTGAGACCGCCTTCCGCAAACCTTCATCCCATCACATCTCATGTTGTTCGCTGCCATCCATCCGCTCGTACTCCAATTGTTGTATGCCTCAACTAACACTGACGGTTTCCAACCCATGGCATCCATAAGTATGATGGGACCGCTCCAATTTTGAGGACCCCCTTCCTTGGGACGACCCCTCTGTTGGCTCGCTCACCAGCTTGCCTATTGTTCTTCCTTAGAACATGAAGATACGTTATTGAATCTAGGGTGTGAGCATTATGTGATGATCTCATCAGTGCTTTCCCAAGGGGTGATATATCATCATTGTCCCCTCTCACCATTGGGATTCTCCTAAGCTATGATCAGCGTTATTCCTTTTTCTTTAATTAAACGAATGCTAACATACAATGTTAGAGCTTCAACCATGTTGTTAG
This sequence comes from Larix kaempferi, assembly GCA_027924585.1. Classification (NCBI taxonomy): domain Eukaryota; kingdom Viridiplantae; phylum Streptophyta; class Pinopsida; order Pinales; family Pinaceae; genus Larix; species Larix kaempferi. The sequence continues at coordinate 20,112,625 of BSBM01000458.1, read as the reverse complement.
TCTCCTTTCCTATGCCTCAGATTAATTCTTCCTATCCATCGAGGTCGTAAATGGCCTCCCACACCTACCACCACTAATAAAAATAAGTATTAAAATATATATATATGTATATGAAAAATAAAAAAACACACATTTTAACTTTAAAAAATAAAATAAAAATAATCAAAAAAACACCCACAAAATAATAATAATAGCAATAAAACACATTTATAATAATTTTAAAAATTGTCAAATCAGAAAAAATAAAAAATAAAAAATAATATTAAAAAATAACAAAGTTGAAAAAAGTTTATATATAAACTAATATTAAAAAAATAATGATGTGAAAACGAATTATATATATATATTATATAAGAGAAAACTACAAATTAAAAGAAAATGAAAAAGAAGGATTGAAAAGGATTTTAATTTTTTTTCCAAATGTATTTTTTAGTTGTATTTATCAAATAATCTTTAATTTATTTTAATATCGCTATTTTTTAAAATTAATTTTCAATATTATATTTTAAAATTATTTTTTATAATTTCTTTAAATGTCTACCCATTTTTCAAAATGGTTATCATTGTGTTTTTTAAATTCATTTTTAATTAAATGATGTAAATGGGTTTTTTCTTATTTTTTTATTTTTTAAATTTGTTTTTTAATATTTTTCATTTTTATAATTTTGTTTATAATATTATTAGCTTTTGAAGTTATGGTTTTGGAAAGTTGTAATTTTAAGTCCTATACAAAGGTGTGACAATGACATCACTTCATATTGATTGAGGGTTTGATTTTAGGATTTTGCTTACAGTGATACAATCTTGTAAAAAAAAGAGGGGGCACGTAGTATCACTTTTCAATTTGATGGTTGATTCTAAGGTTTTGGTTAACAACATTGTGAGGTTGTTGAGGTCGTGATATTAACCTCAAAAAAGATAGAAGTGCTACTAGTAATGTCACTTTTGATTCAAGGGTTGATTTTAAGGTTTTGGTTAGAAACATTACAAGATTGTTAAGGAAATGGTTGCAAAAGGTTGTAATTTAACCACAAACACAAAAGTATAGTGCAAGTAACACTAATTTTCAATTTTGGGATTGGTTTTGGTGTTTTTTACCCAAAAATATTAAGTTTTAGGGCTAGAGTTCTCATTTGAAGTCACAATTCTCCTCGGGTCAATAATTATGATAAATTAATATTGATAAAATAAGAACAAAATCTTGTGAGTTTCAAAGTGAAATTGGGTGATGGAGTAAACCTAAAACATACTGGAAAGGAAAAATATGTAATTTTTGTGATACTAAAAAGGATTACCATACCTACATATAAATTATATTTCATTAATTTGTAACACTGTGAATCTTCATAATATATGAATTCATAAAAAATAAAAAATATTTTAAAATACTTCTTTTTAATATTTTTAATCGTAAAAACATCAAACATATAAATTAATTATTATACTTATTTTCTTAAAATGTAATAAAAAAATTAATAAACAATAATAATCATCATTACATTACTAATATACTACACTATCATACACATAAAGCTTCTTTTCTAACATGCTCTCACATAAAATAATTTAATAATAATATGCCCAACTATGTAATAAACTATTTAACCCAGCCCTCCTATTGAATTGGGCTTTAACACATAGTCTCACTTTAAAAGTCCAATTCAAAGTAGAGCAATTAGCAAAGAAGGTTACATGGTGGCGAAGTCCTAGGCAACTCATCGAAGATCCCTTAAGCTTCATTTGAACAGGGTCTCAAGCAATTTATCGAGGATCAAGCTAAACCTAGAATTACCAGGCATGCTCTTTGGAGAGGGTTCCTTCTCCAATTTTTCATAATTGTCTTATGTATTGCAAGTGTCTTAAGATGTTAAGAATTTTTTGTGGAATTTATAGTAATAGGATGAGTAACGGAACTGTTAAATCTCCCCAGGAAAAAGGATCTTTTGTAATAAGTAGAAGTAAGGCTCTTAGTCTCTACTCTAGTTCCTATGGGATATAAGTCTATGAACGTCTGTAATTTTGATGGGTGGCTCAGCAAAAGTTTTAATGCAAAAACACTGCTCGTTTTGGTTATAAAAAAAAACACCTGATTGATCTATGATATTTATTTAAAGAGCATAGAGGGTCATTTGCTTGATGATCAATTGTAAGAAACTCACATGAAAAATATGTTTCATATATTTAATATATTGCCTCAAGTAGCTATTTGGTTGGGGTCATGGAACGTTTTCCTCTTTGAGAGTTTTAAACACGTAAAACAATGTTGTGTTGATATGCGATATGTTTGTGTGAGTGGTTGCTTAAGGTGTTTGATCTTTTGAAAATACTATGTGTTAGTCGAACATGGTATCATAGCACTTATGAAGTCCTACTTCCATTGTTGATCGAATCTTGAATCATTGTAGCCATGTGCATCAAAGGATTTCTAGCTTATGTTATTTATGTGCATGTATGGGTTGAGAGAGGTGTTCCATTACATCCAGAATACTTTTTTCGGTTGGAAATGTCTTTCATTTCACTCAAAAATATTTTTATTTTCCCAAGATACAACCATTTTACCAGATCCAAAGGTATATTGTTTACAATTACAGATTTTTTTAAAATCTTTCTCATATTCTATCATGGTTTTCGATTGTATTCTTGTCTTGCTACTTTTTCAGTCTGTGTATGTTATTTTCCATGTGCTTTATGTGAACTCAACAAATTAGAAACAAAGCAGAAAGAGTTTTCTTAACTGTGTATGCTCTTTGTCGTGCTCCTTGTGCGAACTCGGTAAACGAGAAACAATGAGAAAACTTACATTTTTTTGGTAAGCTAACCAAGGAATAACCCAAATTTTGAGAAATTTTAGTTTTGGAATTCCGTTTTCTATTTTTGTGTGGTGGTATAGTGTGTCTTGCTGTCCAACAAGCAAGATTTTTTTGATAGGCACACTCTCCCAACAACAACAACAACCACCCCCATTATCCTCCATAATATTAATAAATATTTTGCTTAACTCAATTAGTTGAAAGCTACTTTAAATAAGAGGTCCTAGGTTCAAGTCCTTTTGTTACTTTTTACAAAATTTCATGTAACTTTAATTTATAAAGTAACTCTTTGTAAAAGTGTTTCCCACTTGTTTTATAGAAGTGGGTCGCTTATTTTAAAATAACTTATTTGTAAAAGTGGGCTTATAGGTAAAGTTAGTAAGGGGGGTGGGATGGGAGCGATGGCGGTCTAGAGGGTTGGGTTGTTAGGGTTTTGTGGTGATTTATGTAGTCATTGAAGGGATCTAGAACAGTCTTAGGGTTTTGGGTGTCCTTGGTTTTGACTTCATCGAAGCTCGGGTGGGAATTGTTTGGGGGGATGATGACCTTATGTGGGAGAAATATGGTATTATCAAACCAAATGAGGAATACCAACAGTTGTATGATGATGCTCGTGATCATAACAAGGTTTTTATGTGTCTGGGGGTGTTGGTGGACAAGGATGTGGGGGTTGACCTGCAGTCGAAGTATTTTTCAGGAAATTTACATTTTGGTACTATTTTGGAGGATGTGTCATAGTCGAGCATATCTGGGTCACGTGATTCTGGATTGTGGCGTGATACTTGAGTTGACTCTCAAATAGTTGTTTCTGGTGATGTTCCTCGAAAAAACCCTAGGGTTTTCGGGGTAGCAGAAAAAGCTAAACGGTTTTCAAGGCCATGATTGCTAGTTCTGAGAAGGTGCCAATGACTTTGGGGAAGGACGTTAACCTCCACATGGTGGAGAGTTTGGTGGAGAGGGCTCTTGTTGGACGCCTAATGTATATGTTGATGAACATGCTAGAAATGCTCTCCTGGATTTCACAGATTTGGAAGCCATTATTAGGGTATTGTCCAAGGCTGAATATTATAATGAACAATTGGTTTTGTTTCCGGTTCTTGGAGGAAGAGCACCTGTTGAAGGTTTTGGGTCGCTCTCGGGTTAAAAACAAGGGTTTTCTTTTGTTGAAGAGGTGGTCATTGAATTTTAAACCATACAAAGAAATATTTCTAAGGAAGCAAGTGTGGGTGCTTTTCCCAGGGCTCTCTCTTGGACTCTGGTCCAGATAGGTGATGGTAGAATTGGAAAACACAGTGACAAAACTTATCTTTTTTTACAATTCTTCCCTTCATCAAGTGGATAAGAGGGTCGCTTTGGTTTTAGTGGACATAAACCCTACTACAAAATAGTCGGTTGAAATGGTTATTACGTGGGTGACAGGGTAATCTCTCAAATGATCGATTAGTTTCATCTATCATTCAGATGTCACAGGTGCCACAAAAATGGACACCTATGGAAGGATTGTAAGGGGGGGAAATGACAGAACATTGTATGTCACATGATTCCATGGGACAGACAATGAACCAGGACTCTTTTCCATCTGGGGAGGGTGGCGGCGAGCAAATCTTATCTAGTCCGTAGGTGGTTACCTCTAAGCAGGGGCAAAATTAATTCTCGGGTATGTTAAAATATATGTTTTTGTCGTTCTTCAATTCATTAAAAGCATAAGAGTTGTCCTTCCTTGAATCTATGGATATAAGGGGATTGGCAGTGGAGCCTTGTTCTTTGGAAGTTGGTTTGGTTGCGGATGGTAGTATTGATGGAGAATATATCTTGTAGGGGCTGGAGAAGAGTGGGGTTTCTAGGGACATGCCTGGGGTGATGGATAATGCTAGTTTATCTAATGGAGGTTATCCTTTTGCTAAGGTAGTCGGTTCGGGGGAGTTATTTTTCGGTTCCTATGACTACACCCTCTCGTTTGGGGGAGGAGAGTGGGTTTGGTTATGAGGTGGTGGATGGTGTTGATTTTTTTTTTCTAATGTGGGTTCACCCTTGGTTGAGACTAGTGTCTCATTGGATATCTCTGCATCCAAGCCCTATTTCAAATATATTCTGAATATGACCCCTTTAAAGATATTTTCGGTTGATGCTTTGGAAGGAGGGATCTAGGAAAGATATCCCCATAGCAGTTATCCAATGTGACTATCAGAAGGAAAAATATAAAAACCATCAAGAGGGATATAAGGGGAGGTTTGGAAGGTAGTGGTAAGTCCCTTAATGGTTCTTTGTCTTATGTGGTGAGTGGTAGGATCGCGACAGTGGAATCTTCTTCTTTGGTTCAGCTTTCAGCTGTCAAGGCCCTTAGAGCATCAATTCCCTCACCAAATGTTTCATAATGAAAATTATGTATTTTAACATCAAGGAGGTGGGGGGCAAGGGGAAGTTCCTTGCTTTGAAAATATTCGTCTAGATGGAGAAACTGGATATTGTCATGATTTAGGAAACCATGGTCCTAGGGCCAAGGCAAGGGATATCTTTTTGAAATTGTTGCCTAGTTGGGAATGTTCTTCAACTGATGCATGAGGTATGTCAAGTGGTTTATTGTGGGTGAGGAACCCTTGGGTCATTATATGTCGGCCTTTCCATACTTGTGTATGCATCCTTTTGGTAGGTACCAGCGGAGTTATTCATTCATATTTTTTGGTGCTAAATGTATACGGCCCCTACTTTGAGAAGCAATATTTTTGGCAAGAAGTTGTGGATAGTGGTCTTTTGAGTTATCCTTCCTTGATTTTGGGTGGTGATTTAAACTTGGCCCTGGGTGTTAGGGAAGTGTGGGGATCCAATCCTCACTTGGATCCTCTTGTGAATTGGTTCTAGAAGACTTTTAATGATGTGAATCTGATTGCATTGAACCCATCCCACTGGCGTCAACCTGGAGAAATGGGAGGATGGGTGTAGGGAGTATCTATAAGAGACTGGACCATTTATTATTAGCAGAGAATATTTTTCCAGTATTGGGTTGATACAGGTCCTATCTGGCTAGTGTAAATATTTTGGACCATATTTTGATCGTACTATAGTTTGAGGGTACAACTCAGAAGATCAGGTATTTGTTTAAATATAACCATTATTGGATTGATGTGGATGGTTTCAGGTCGATAATCTAGGAGAAGTGGATATCCCTTTCAAATGTGGAAGGCATGTCAACCATGAGTAGATTCTCTAACAAGCTTAAAGAGTTGTCATGGGATGTCATAAACTGGGAAAGGAATCAGAAAGTGGTGATGGTGTTGAATTAAAAGACATTGAGACCCAAATTATCTCTTGTTACGAGAGAAATACCTCGGGGATCTTCACGGTGCAGGATAGAGATATCCTTGCAGATATGGAAGGTAGAGAGTCCATACTTATTTTTTTGGAGGAAGAAAGGTGGATACTGAAGAGCAGGGCAGTTTGTTGTGCGCTTGGATATTATAAAAATACAAAAAAAAAATCAAAGGTTTGCAGATAGCCAGAGAGTTCATAACTATATTTTGGGGTTTTATAATGGATCGAGGGAGTATATTTCGGTCCTTAGTGACCTTAAATCAGAATTTGTGGATCATTTCAGTGGTTACTATAAGGATCCTAAGACTTTAGTGTTTGGTACACAAATGAAGGTTAATAGAAGCATGCCCAGATTTTTTGATAATGAAGATTGTGAAGCTATCGGAGCTCGGGTCACTTTGAAGGAGATTGAAGATGTGCTTAAATATTTTTCCAAGGACAAGAGCCCTGGCCTAGACGACTAGTTCATTGAATTTTTCCTGCAATTCTTTGAGCTTGTTGGACAAGAGCTTCTTGAGGTTGTTGAAGAATTGAGGATCTCGGGAAAGGTCTCTTTGGGATTGAATGATACTTACATAGCTTTAATTCCGAAGACAAATAATCCAGTTTCCTTCAACGACTTTCGGCCAATTTCTTTGTGCGATTTGGTATACAAACTAATTACAAAAGTAATTGCATGCACATTAAATCCCTGTCTAGCAAGGGTAATTTCAGGTAAGCAATTTGGTAATTTCGGGTGAGCAATTTGGTTTTCTATAGAACATGTTAATATTTAATGCTATTGGGGTCACCCGAGAATCATTACATTCTATCAAAATTAAAAATTTGTCGGCTCTCATTCTGAAAATGGACCTTGTAGAAGCTTATGACAGGGTTAATTGGTCCTTTTTGAGACTAATCCTTTTATAGGTGGGTTTATCTCTTAAAATTATTGATTGGGTAATGGGGTATGTTATGTCTGCTAATTTTTTTGCTCTTATAAATGGTTCACCTTCTTCCTTTATTAAGTGTTCCAAGGGATTGAGACAGGGGTGTCCCCTTTCCCCTCTCCTTTTCATTTTTTTGATTTAGGGTTTGTGTAGGTTAATTAAATAGGAAAAGACTGATCGAAAAATTTTGGGCATCAAGATTGCATAAAATCTTGACATCGCACAATTGATTTTTGTTGATGACGTGCTTATCTTGGGTATGGGGACTCTGGAGGAATAGTTGGTCTACAAGGAAATTATACAAGTATTTTTTAATGCAAGTGGGATGGAAATAAGTGTGCAGAAGTCCTCCTTTTATCATCACGAGGTTGAATATCTTATAAATAGTGTGGTCGATATCCTACATTTTCAGTTCGAAGCAGTTGAGACAGGATTTAAGTATTTGGGATATTTTGTGAATCCAAATAAGTATTCTCCTGGGGATTGGCTTTGGCTAGTGGGTAAAGTGGAAAAGTAGAGAAATCATTGGACAAACAGATGGCTCTCATTGGGGGGGATATATATTATGATTCAATCGGTCCTTCAAAATCTACCAATTTATCGACTTTTGCTAGCCAAAGTTCGTGTGGGTATTATACACAAGTTGCGATAGAGGATCTTTGATTTCATTTGGAAAGGTGGTAGGAAAAAACAAGGCTTACAATTGGTTAGTTGTTCTAAAATTCTTTGTCGAAGGAGTTTGGGGGTGGGGCCTGAGAAATTTGTTCTGGTTCGCTAGAGCCCTAGCATGTAAGAGTTTGTGGAGGGCCCTGTTTAGTGGGGATCTATGGTATTTGGTTATAAAAGAATAATATTTGAAAATATTTTGGGTTGTGGATTGGTTGAGAAGGCCACGAAATTTGTACCCTTCTGCATCAAATATTCGGTGTGGGTTAATATGTGCACTACTGGTTTTAAAGGAGTGGATTGCTTGGCAAGTTGGAAATGGATGCCAAATTAGAATTGGAGCTGACCTAATCATGGGCTTTCTTGGGCAGCAAAACCTCTCACCTCCCATCATCTGGCACCTAAAATTTTATGGTTTTTACATATTACATCATGTACGTAACCCGATGGCTAGTCAATTGGATGACAATTACTAGTTCTGCTTGGAGGAACTGGGTCTGGGCGGTATATATGCATTGGAATGGAACCAATTCGTCAATGGCTTAGAACATAATGGCGTGAGCTAGAAGGAGTCTGATGATAAATTAATTTGGTCATGGAACACTTCAACGAGACAGGTAACGGTCCATCTTGCTTATGATTCTCTGTCCTATGATTCGAAGGCAGCGCATGAAAAGTGGTGGCATAAGGTTTTATGGTGATGGAAGGCCCCATTAAAGTTACAGCTCTTTTTCTAGATGGCATTAGAAGAAAAAATCTCGGTGGGAGTCAGTTTGCAGAAGCGGGGCTTTGTTGGTCCATTTCAATGCTCATTATGTTGTAGGCGGAGGATTCAGTAGACCATATTTTTGCTATGTGTTCTTTCTCACAAAATATATGGTTGCAGGAAGTTCTTAGGGGTCTGTGTAAAATATCTCATGGGAAGGAACCACTTTTGATCAGTTTCTAAAAGGATGGGCTCTTTTGGCGAGTTCCATGACTAATTTAACTCTATTCGTCATTTGGAACATTTGGTGTGCAAGGAACGTGAGTATTCTTGAAAATAAAAGAATAAATATGTACAACATATTATCCAAAATCATCGGGAAGCTCAAGGAGCACTATATGGGTTCCTTGGTTCAAAGGCCTCGACAAATTCGATTGCCACAGATTTCACAAGACTTCCCTATGGGTTTTTTCGATGGTGTTGAGCAAGGTGGTATATGTGGGGCGGGTTTTGTCATAAAAATGAGTATGAATCACTTCTATCAGTGTTGGTTGACTTGCAAAATTGGTACCAACTCAAGGGTTGATTTAATCACACTTTGGGGTCTCTTATATTTTGCTTCAAGAATTGCTACTCTTTTCATACAGGTCCTGGGGTACTCGTAGGCCATCATTGATTGGGTGGATGGTCATTCACCTCTTCAAGTATGTGAAATGGAAGATTGGAATGGTAGATTCATGAACTTCTATCTTCCCTTCATGTTGTGTCTTTCATCCACATTTATAGGCAGCTAAATCTCTGAGTTGATCGTATGTCAAAGAAAGTTGTGGGAAAGTATTAGCGCATTTTGTTTTTTGAAGAATCCATAGATTCCATTAGGATCACAACAGGATCTTTCCAGGTATATGGTAGAGGATAAATTTTGTGAACCTTTGTCTTTATTCCTTCGATATTATGCCATTTTTGAACTATTGTTATAGGAAATTATGCTATGAAATTTCCCTCTATGTTTTTTTATAGAGAAGATTGTTGGGATCACTTTAAGCTTATTTCAGACCTTTATTTTGAGTCAGTTATGTAATGTCTATGCATAAACAATGGGGATGTAAAATAGTTTTGTCGGTATACACTAGTTAAAAACTGGGGATGGTTGGAAAATTGTTGATGTAGAGTTACTTTTTTCCTCTATAGTTATTTTGTGAAGTTGTCTTTGATTCAAATCTCATGAAAATCAAGCAACGACATTTTTTTCTTATTGAAAAAAAATGTAAAGTTAGTAAGAGGGGAATTTAGTCTTTGTAAAAGTGCTTCCCACTTGTTTTATAAAAGTGAGCCACTTACTTTAAAGTAACTTATTTGTAAAAGTGAACTTATAGGTAAATTTAGTGGGGGGGGATTCTTTGCTTCTTTTTTCTTTCCCCCATCACCATGTGGTTCAAATTCTATCTGCCATGTGGCACCCTAGTTCCATTTTATGTCTTTCTTCAAAAAGGCATAGCTTCAACATTTGAAGTCCATTTTCACTACCTTTTTTTAAACTACTTATTTTTTCGAGATCTTTGCATCTAGACTATTAGATTCTACCTTTGAATCCACATTATCTACATATTATAATATGGTCACTGTAAGTGATATTATGATTACTAGTACCAACTACTTCTCATGGATAGCACATATAGAGGATGTCCTACGAAGTAGGAGACTTTACCATATTAACTTGGGAAAAGTAATTTCCCCCACTGATGCCGATAAGAAATACAATGGGATAATAATGATATTCGAGGTCACCAACTTGAAATTCAATTGGTTACTTTAAATCCAAGTGATTTCTCTTGCATTCATGACTATCTATCTCAGTACAAAACCATTAGACTTTTATCTAAAGAGAGCAGCATAAAAAAATCCAAAAAAACAATGTATTTATCATATTCTTTCAAAGCTTGGTCCTACTTATTATGTTTTTGTATCTACTTTTTACTCCATCAAAGAAACTATTTCAACACTTGAATCCTTTTGGGATTCTTTGATTCAAGAGAAAGATAAGATATTACATATTGGGTGATTAGCACTGTCAATACATCTAGAAAAACCTTAGTGGCACAACAAAATGATAATTCCAAGCTACCAAAGAAGCAACATCCTGGAAACAATAAGCAAAACAAGAGTCCCAAACCCTCTCAACTAGCTCATTCTTCCAATGGTGACAAAGGAACCAAATCAAAGGTAATAAGACTGAGCGTAATTGCAATTTTTGCAGGAAAAATGGTCATGTGGAATCTAAGCATTTCAAGGAAATGGAAGCCTTGAAAACAGTAATGAAGAAGCACAACATCAACCTTAATTCTTCTTCTAACTCTATTTTTCATGGACATGCACTTTCTGCTTCTAGTTTTTCCATCAATGCAACTTCTTCTTTTGCTTCTTCTAATGAGTGGCTCATTGATTTTAGAGAATCTTATCATATGACTAAGGATAAAGTCATTTTTTCTACTCTAAATGAATATAACACCAAACAAATATTTGTTGGTGATGATAGATCTCTTAATGTTGTAGGATTTGGAATTGTTCATCTAGATGATGGTCGATTCAATGTTGTATTATATGTTCAAATAATTTCCTCCAATTTGTTGTTAGTCTATCAAATCAATCATTATGGTGAAGGTCATATTGTAGAGTTTACACCTCACCAAGTTGTAATCAAGGATTTCAAATATCATAAGCACGTCCTAGCAACTGGAATTGTTGATGATATTATCAGGTTGTACAGATTCAACTTTGGGTTATCAATTTTTCCCTCAATTTTATTGCTCATAGAGATGACCTAAGAAAAATTTGGCACAAGTGATTTGGTCATTTAAATTATTTCTCATCGCAACAACTATGTAATAAAAAAATGGTGACTAGTATTCCTCTTGTTTCTTGTATATATGGTGTTTTCCCTCGGTATGTTCTCAACAACCATCATCGGGATAATTTTGAAAAGTGTGCCTCTTGGCATGCCTTGACCCCCTTGCAGCTTGTTCACCATGATTTGTGTGGTTCATTTCCTTCTGATTCTTCTTATGGCTTCAAGTATTTCTTAACTTGCATTGATGACTTCTCCAAATGCACTTGGGTTTACTTCTTAAAATTTAATAGTGAAGCTTTTGACAAGTTCTTGGCCTACAAGGCCCTTGTAGAAAAATAATATGGACGTCAAATACAAAGGTTAAGAATAGATAATGGAGGCGAATATGTAAACAATAAATTTACAAATTATTGCATTGCACAAGGGATTCAAATGCAATATATTGTTCCATACACACCACAACAAAATGATGTTGTTGAGAGAAAGAATCACACATTAAAAAATGGTTGATTCTATGTTCCAAGCTAAGGGATTAAGTCTTCAATTTTGGGTTTAAGACATTTATTGTGCCAATTACATAGTCAATAGCACTCCCACCATAGCTCTAAAATATGTAACACCAGGATAAGCATGGAGTAACATTAAACCAAATGTCATCCACTTTCGAATGTTTGGTAGTGAAGCATGGGCTCACATTCCCGATAAAAAATGAAAATCATTATCGACTAAGAGTGAAAGTGCATATTTGTTGGATATTCTGAAGATGTAAAATATTATAGGATTATTCAACCAAAATCAAATTACATTATTATTAGAAATGATGTTCAATTTGATGAAAGTCTCTTGTTTTGCAAGCCTAATTCAGTGTCTGTGCCAACTTTGGCATGTGAACCATCTTCGTTGAATGTGCCACCTAATCCCAACTTCTTTAACAGTGTTCATACTCCGACTTCTTTTGATGATGACAGTGAGGATGAAAATGAACCTCTTCCTTCTTAGTTTCCTCTAGCTTCACCAACACAACCACTTCCTAAATGGGTCTGTACAACATGTGAAGTAGTTGGTGATCTTGTTGATGATCTCGGGGATCAATGTTGAAGACATTCACAGTTCTAGTGAGCCTCTTCTCTTTTGGCTCAAGTTTAAGAGACCCATGATCCAAACACATTTGCAAAATCTTTTGGCCATCCATATTGGGATGCAACAATGAATGAAGAATATTGTTCCCTAATGGTGCATGATACTTGGGATTTTGTGCCTCTTCTGAAAGGACAAATACTTTTCAGATGTAAATGGGTCTATAGAAGTAAGTGTGCATCCAATGGAAGTGTTGAAAGACTTAAGGAAAGGTTAATTTCCAAAGGATTTTCCCAAGTTGAAGGAATTGACTACAATGAAACATTTTCCCCTGTCGTCAAAATGAACTCCATCTTCCTTATTCTTGCCCTTGTCGCTTCACATAAATGGGAGGTCCACCAAATGGATGTCAAGTATGTCATTTTGCATGCGGATATGCAATACGAAATTTACATGAAACGACATCCTAGATATGTTTAGAATAACTCCATCCTTGTCTTTCACCTTAAAAAATCTCTCTATGGCCTTAAGCAAGGTCCTCAAGAATGGTATGCCAAAATAGATAGCTTTCTCCTTGACACTAGTTTTTCTAGATGTCATTTTGACCCCAATGTCTATACCAAGAAAGTAGGAAACCATCTCAACATCCTTGTTCTTTATGTTGATAACCTTATTATTAGTTGTAGTGACAATAACCTTTTAACCCATGTCAAATCTATCCTTAAGAAGAAATTTGAAATGACTGACTAGGACATTTGCATTATTATTTTGACCTCCAAGTATTGTGAACCAAAGAAAGAATTTTTATTTATCATTCAAAGTATGCTTGTGACCTTTTTTGTCGCTTTCACATGGATGATTATAAACCAACCCCATCTCCCTTCCAGTATGGAGACAAACTTACTACCACTTGCACTACACCCAAAGTAGATGCTACCTTGTACCATTAGTTAGTTGGCAGTCTTTTGTACTTGATTCTTACTCGTCCCAATATTTCTTTTTTTGTTGGTATCGTTTCCTGGTATATGGAAATTCCCCATGAAATCTCTTGGAAAGAATAAAAAATGATACCTTAGTGTATCTAGGGTAAATTTCAGTTTGGGATTCATTACAGTTCAGGGGAGACTCCATTATTGGTTGGTTTCACTAATTTAGTTTGGGTCGGTGATCCGATTATTGGAAGTCTACTGCAAGTTATGTTTTTAGTCTTCATTTAGGACTTGTCACTTGGAATTGTAAGAAACAAAAATCTCTTTCCCTTCCTTTAGCAGAAGCAGGGTATCGAGTCACAGTTAATGCAAGTCAGGAAATCATGTGGCTTTGAAAAATCCTTTCATAGTTTGGATTCGAGCAGTAGCATCAGACTACCCTTTGGTGTAACAATTAGAATGCCATCAAACTCACCAAATGTCCAGTTCAAAATCAACACAACAAACACATTGAGCTATAGATGTACTTCATCATAAAGCTTGTTTATGATCGCATTTGTGAAGTGATCTTTTTCCCTACAAATGATCAAGTTGTAAACATCTTCACAAAGTCTCTTATTGAAGTGAATTTTTCTAAACTTCGATCTATGTTAGGAGTTTAGGAATTTGTCATTAAGGGGAGATAGGCTCTAATGCCTCCTTCCTTCTCCTATAGTGTCACTTTTGTAAATCCTTCAATCCTATCCCAAGCTATTCTTAAGGGGGGGTGTTAGGATATTTAGACACGGTAGGACTTAGTTAAAGTCAACTTGGTAAAATGTGTCTTTAGGTAAAATGTGTTTCTTTAGTACGCATTTGTACGTATGTAATCCAATGATCACGATATTTTCTAGACATGGAGGGATTTGATGGTTCAGCTTCACCTCAATCTTAACGGCTACTGATATGTTTCTTAACACCCAATTGGTCTATGATCTCTATTTAAAGAGCATGGAGGAACATTTGCATGATGATCGATTGTGAGAAACTCATATGTAAAATATTTTTCCTTTGCTTAATATATTGCCTCAATTAGTTATTTAGATGGGGTCATGGACTATTTCCCTCTTCAAGGATTTTAACCACCTAAAACATTGGTGTGTTGATATGCGATATGTTTAAATGAGTGGTTGCTTAAGGTGTTCAATCTTCTAGAAATACCCTATGTTAGTCGAACATATTGTAAGCATCTTAGTGGAAATTTAGTTGAGTGTGTCCTTTTTCCATATAAGGACACATTGAACCTTCATAGATAGGTTGGTTGCTACTATGTTGTTCATTCTAAAGGCTTGATAGTGTATCATTGTAATGGAGCATGGAGGATAAGGGTAGGTTGCATCCTTATCTTCATGCCACATGTTGAGATACTAGTGGACTATTATATATATTTTCCCACGACAATCGGGTTCCCACTTAAATCTAGGACATTATTATAGTTATGTTCACAATAATGGTTATAATTTTTTACTACCTATGATACAAGATACAGGGTAAACGCCCTATATCTTGTATCCACATGGAAAACATGTGGATATGGCGGTCCTGCATATCCAAATGCTTTGCCGATGTGTCATGTGTTGAACGCATATCTAATACATGTTATATACATAGGGCTTGCATATTTAAAACATTGGCATTACGAAAAACACACTAAATTGCATTTTAAGGTTTAAAATTGTTGTAAAGTAGTGGTTTAGTGCCACAATCATTCACCATTTGAATGAGGGAAACATTGTGTGTAGGTTAACATATGTCTCAAGATTCTTGGAATTTGGTGCAAGGTATATCTACCTTTGATTTTTAAGATTGTCATTTTTCATTTTTGTTACAATTGAGTGTTCTTCCACCAAAACTATGCCCCAACCAGCAAGGGTTGCTACTCAAAAGAAGGGGAAAATGTTTGTGTTTGTGTTCCTCCTTCATATACATATCCAAGTGTTGTAGATGTTGATGTTAGTGCTTTGTATATTGAAAATGAAGCCTCCATTGAAAAAAATAAATCACTCACAAATACCCACTTTTGAACTTATGTGCCTAGAAGACCAGTACTTGGGGGGGAAATGGTGGAAATTTCTATTGGATATGCTTGTTTTACAATATTGAGTTTAAAAGTAACTACTTTCGTCTCAATGGCCATTTATTGGGTCTCAAGAGAGGGATTGGAGAATGCCCAAAATATTCTTAGAGCTAAAGAAAAAGCATAACTAAATAGAATGATGTTGATGAGGCAAACATTGTAGCAACATGTCAAACACATATATATAGGAAGATCATGTTTCATTTTTTAAGAAGTCGTGCAACAAAGATGGGAGTGGGGTTGAATTTGACAATGACCTAGCGATAGCAATAAGCAAGAGGCATGCTTGCAGTGGTTCAATGAACAAGATATTCGATGCAGAGTTGTGGTATGAAATGGATCTTACCATCAGGTTCTATTTCTCTCTTAATTTTATTTCATTTAATGTTGCATGCCCCCCTTTATTTATTGATATGTGTCAATCTCTATCTAAACATGTTGTGATTGGTTATGTAACTCCAATTTTGGAGAAGCTTAGAACCACACTATTGGTTAAGAAAAAGAAGGAGGTGGATAAACTCCTTACACCTATTAAATCAACATGGCCCTCATCAAGTGTTAGTATTTCTTATGATGGATAAAGATATTAAACATGCCATCCCCCTCATCGGTTTCATGGTTTCATCAAAGAATGGTCCAGTATTCTTGAAAGTAGTGGATACTCTTGGAAAATACAAGGATTCATTGTTTATGGGCAACTTGTTCAGTGAAATCATTGAAGAAGTAGGCATTGATTCTATTGTGCAAATTATCACATATAATGTGCTTGTGTGCAAAGCTATTAACATGGTTGTGTGAACGAAATATATACATGTATTTGGACACCTTTCATTATTCATTCTTTGAATTTAGCACTTAAATATATTACTTCAAATGTGACGTGGAAAGGAGAGTTAATTTATGATGCATACCATATCCTTAATTTTGTACAAAACCATACCCATTCCCTCACGCACTATAGAGTATGAAAATCTATCGTTGTTGAAGATTGCAGATACTCAATTTGCATCCTCATTCATCATGCTTAATAGGTCAAGGGGACTCAAAATCATTATTTCATCCAAGTTTATTTCAGATTCTTGGGATTTCTAGAAAACGAAAGATGTAAACATTGTAAACGTAGGTAAAGGGTACAATGCCAAATGATTGCTGGTTGGAAAGGGTAAAACTTGCCATTAATATCATGGACCCTAGCAATTTTTTGTTATAGTTTGTAGGTACATGGGAGATGTTTATGAGGGGTGGGACCCAACAATTGAGTATGTGAAAATAATTATTTGTTAGTGTCTCGAGTACATGACATAAAAAAAGATCTTGTTCTACACCATATGGATATTATTGTTAACAACTGGGAGAATAATTGTACACATTTTCATTACATGGGCCTACATGCAAATTTCCTCCTCGTAAGGACTTGTAGATTTCATAGAGGAATATTGCATTGAGTAGGATATATCATGATAAAGACACCCTTGATGCGGTGGAGGAATTCATATATATTTTTCACTTGCATTGAAATATCTAGAGGCTATGATGTGATCAAAGATAAGCAACTTGAAGGGCCCTATGCTGGTAGCAATGCATTGGGTTCCATGCACTATTTCGTAGGAATTAGTCATGACATTCCTCTCTCAGAGTACTTCATCCTCTTATTACAACAGGAATTGGAGTATATATGGAAATGAGCAAGCTTTGAAGAAGAACATACTTGTGTTGTCTAGAGCACAGAAATTGGTGCATGTGTACACCAACCTTTGTCTTAAACAAAGGGTGAGAGAAGACTGGTTGAGGGGAAGGAGAAAGATGTGGGATGTATCTCCTAATGATATGGGTATGAACAACACCTTTGAGTTGGCATTGGCCAACTTGGATCTTAACGAACAATCTTAGAGCCAATCACTCTTGATGATGGTATTAGAAATCCGAATGAGGTGTCATCATCAACACCAATAGGTGTAGATCATGGATTGGAGAACCTAAATGAGAAGGAAAGCACAATGGAAGTGGTGTCGATATTGATGTTTTGGATTATGACTATGATATGAAGTAGTTATTAATATATACTATTGTGTTTCAACATTCATCTTATCTATGCAATAGTTATTAATATATACTATCATGTTTCAACATTCATATTATCTATATAATACATTTTGACAACACTAAATAAGAAAACTATAAAAACATTGACTCATAAGATTTATAGTTTGATTATCTATATCAATATGCATGATCTATGGTTCTATACTTTAGTTTATAAATTTTTTTTTATGTTTGATCATTTAATATAGTTCTATTTTCATTTTTTCCAAAGAAAGAATCTTTGGTTCTATTCATAGTAAAATGGAATTAAATTTCTTATTTGTTGTTGCACTTACAATGACCAAGGAAAAAATGCATACATGTCCATCATACCTTAATAAATAGGTTTCATCCTCTAAAAACAAAGGTATCAATACCTCTTCTATACTTAAAATAAATTAATTAATTAAAAAAGACCGAAGTGTAAACAGTTTTGAAGAGCATATATGATTTTTCGTCAAAATAATTTCATTATAAGAAGTTTTCAAATAGATTTTAACATAAACTACAAATATGTTTATATACCTCGGAAACAACACTTATCAAAACCTATTTTCATAAATTGTAACATTGCCAATTTTGTTTTCCTATGGTGTTAGGGTGCCTTCCACAACCTAATAAACTTCTTTTGAAAGTGTATCAGCTTCAATATTCATTTCTCTATATATATGAGTGAAACAAATGGACTCAAAAGAAGATGTCGCCTCTTTTAATTGTTCTCCTATAGGTATGGGATTGATGTTGAGAAGCTAACTTGTCCCTTTCATCCAATTTATAACCATACTAGAGTCCCCTAATCCCTATAACTACTGTAAATTTTGTCCCAAGCACATTTTACCAAAAATATTAGAACCATTAACACAAAACAATTGTTAGATAATGCCACAAGTCCTACTTTAAGCTTTATACTATGGTTCTCAAATAGATACAAAGATCCTCGAGCGCTACTAAATTCTAGAATACCTTGTCTTGCTACATCGAAAAATCCCCTTGCTTGAGATTTATTGATGTCAATATCCTCTCTTTCTTCTTGTCTTTTTTTGACAAAATGATTACTACTTTGAGAGATAGCCCTTATCTAAGAAAAGATTTTGAAAAGTAGGGGAATATATTTGTCCTCAGGAATATGAGTTTCTTGCCAACCATATTCCCCGAAGGATTATGCAAGGAAATACCTTGAAAGCTTATATTGTTCATCAAATTTTTTAGACATTCTTCCATAGTCTCCCCAACCCACCATCTTGTACACCTTTTTTTGTTTTGATTCTGTCCAAATTTGCCTAGTGTGGGGGAATTTTATGAGTAGATGGGAATTGTCTCTTTTTTCTATTTTTTGTTTGTTCTTCTTATTGACTGAGAAAGGCCTAGAACATAATTTGGGAATTCGGCATGAGCTCAAAGCACTTCGTCTTCTTCTTCTAGCCCACCCCAAATCCTCCTTTGGTCTTTTATGCCAAGCTGCTCAAAATTGGAGCGATGGATGAATATGACAACCAACAGGTAGGCATTATCCATTTAAACTAGTGGTAGAAAGCTTGGTTGGACAACGCACCAATCTATGAACCTATTAAGTGTTTCCAATTCATTCCCCCAATGTTTTAAAATATTTAAATACTATACCAATTCATTTCATTAGTTTTTTTTTCTTCTTAAGCTTGTAGCTCAGATTTGCAAGAGTGAGTGTGACCATTTGTGGCATTAGAAGATTTGAACTAAAACGTCATTCGCATATATGAGCATTAATCACAGTACCTAGAGCTTGGAAGGATGCTTAGGTGAAATTCTCCTTCGTTGATGAAAGGCCTTTTGACTAATCCAAAGGTTCATGAAACTATTCACAACCACATAAGTCTCAGTGTGGGTAGTAATGGAGGAAGGGGCACAACACAAAATCTTTTACGTAGCTTATTGCAAAATTGGAAGCACATGATACGAGGCAAGCTAAGGATAATATGGTGAATTCAAAGTTGTGGATTCTCACAGGTAACAAATCCTATTGACAAGTCTTGATGTAAAATAATTCATAGACGAAACACTCTGATAGCAAAAACATTAATTGTATCAATAACATCCGCATAAACAACATTAATTGTATCAACAACATCTGCATAAACATCTGGCGAGAATGATGGTACAACAACTCAAACCATATGAACAGCAGTAAGGACGAGCACTAGGGAGCCCAAAATTTTAATAGAGAGTAGATGTGTTGAACCCTTTGTTGAAATGTGGTACCTACCTATTGGGAAGCAGAGTCTCTTTCCTCCTTGTATGCTTGGTCTGTGGGGTTACAATCTTATTGAACTTATGCTGGGATTTTTATTTCTCGGCT
This sequence comes from Larix kaempferi, assembly GCA_027924585.1. Classification (NCBI taxonomy): domain Eukaryota; kingdom Viridiplantae; phylum Streptophyta; class Pinopsida; order Pinales; family Pinaceae; genus Larix; species Larix kaempferi. The sequence continues at coordinate 20,092,821 of BSBM01000458.1, read as the reverse complement.
ATTTTCAATAGAATTAGTTTCAAGCAACCTTAAGCTATATATAAGTAACTAAAGAATAGACTAGACACAAACAGAAGAGAGGAATTGTTAGAGAATCCAAATTAGTTTTATAAATACTGTCACTCATTCATATCGCTTTCTTAGAATCGATTCATGCGCATCTATAACATATTTTGGGGTGTGTAGCCAGAATCCCCCCTCTTAAAATACATCAATGAGTTTATGTTTGTGGCATTCTTAGTCATCACATGAAAGGAGGCTTCAAGGATTCCAAATGATGTTAGGCATCATGGCTTGGATCACCAAGCACATCAGTTTGCAAATCTGGAGAGAAAGGATGATTCTACACAATCAATTATTCATAAGCAGACGGTTATGAAGGAAGCAGCATGAACCGCAACAGAAATTGGAACTTTATCCTCCCTCATTGATAGTACTCCTTCATTCATTCAACGATCCCATCCAAACCATTAGTCGAATACAAAGAGTATGTATTATTTTAACCAAAACTTTCGACTAAAAAGGGGCCAACCAGAAGATGAAGATAAGGGATTTATTTTGCAATCGCTATAGTGAAACAAAGCATATGTTTTTTTTTTCTTTCAAATATGTGATCTTTCTTTTCAGAAAAAGTGAAACAAAGCATTTGTTGTTATTTTTGTTTTCAAAAATATACAATAGTCTATAATATTCTTTTCTTAAATGGTGCATTAATAACCATGGAATTTTGTTATTCTTTTACTCAATTGTGAAATCTATTTTATTGTCATCAAATCACTCTATATTTTATTTTTCTGATGTGTTGTTTCATTTATTGTCTTGAACTAAGTAAGTTGTCGGACAAACAAGGCCCTGATGTCATAGAATATTACATGTTGCAAGCTTTAAACTACAACGTTACTATTCATGGAGGATGTACCTTCAATTCTCTTATAGAGAGTCTATTATATATAGAGAGATATTCACGCCTTTTTTTCCTAACATCTTATGCAAATTACTACCATTATATATATATATATAAGAAAAATGTCAGTAATATGCCTAATATATCAAGAAAAATAGGCGTGAATATCTATGTAGTGTCTAGCTTGTATTGTGTTGTGTAGAAGAAGAAAAATATCTGCATAATTGTTTTAATTAAGCCTGTAGATTTCATTGTAGCTTAACTTATGTAGCTCGTATTGTGCTATATGTAACAAGGCGTGAAACTGGAAACTGTCAACAAAGTTAGCACTAGAGTGAGGGAAGATGCTATGACATGACCCCTGTAATTTAGTATTTCCATGTGTAATAAGGCATGACACTGGAAAATGTTAGCAATGTTAGTACAACTGCACAGGAATTACACTCCAAATCCAATTTCTAAATTGGTAAATCTTTTGGTGCAGGTAATGTCTTATAATTCATAAATGATCTTTGTCTTACAATTTATTATGCATGCAGGATTATTCACAACACATACCCAAGGAGATATTAAAACACACAAAATTTATGAGCATTAATGTAGAACAAAATCCCAACATAGGGATATGCCACTGTAGCTAGATAGAAATCTAACATAACATTATAACATAGATAAGAAACACAAGCCAAAAATGGCCCACAATGTATGATCTTGATGGCTTGTAATATAACATAGATAACAACCACAAGCCAAAGATGACCAATAACCCATTAGGCCAAAACGGTGGGAAATGTTAACATTGGAATGAAACATGATGCTCTCACATCAACTAGGGGACTTGCATCCAAAAACTAGCTTCCTGGGAAAAGCACCTAACTTCTCTGGGTGAAAACATTCTGAGAAAGATCACGGCAATTTAATTTTGAAAAATAGAACTCATGCCTATGTACTTAAGTGAACACATAAATGGACTAGAATCTACACTGCTAAAAATTGCTCTACTGCGAGGAGGAAAATTCCACAAGTATCTGAAGAACATGAAAGTGATAAAATAAAATTGACTCCCGAAGAATTGATTTATTCTTGGCTGAATGATTACATGAGCATCTTTGGTGAATAAAATGTTTAATAGATTTGACAAATAATTATCTTAGAAAATAAAGCATTCAATATCAAGTAAAGGCATACACTACTAGATTTTCCTTTACTGCCAAGCGGGGAAAAAACGCATCAAAAAAAAAAATCTTTCAAATAATAAAACAAAATTGACCTGCTCTTGGTTAAGTAACTCTTGAAGCTAATTCTCTGGATTGGCAGGTGCGGGGGGAGTAATTTCTTACTCCAAGGGGAACAAGCAGAAGGAGTTTGCCTGGGGCATTGGAAGAAAGACCAACAATGGAGCTGAATGGCTTGGTCTCATCAAAGGGCTGGAGATTGCTATAAACCTAGGACTAAAGGAACTGATGGTCTTAGGAGACTCCTTAATCATTATTCGAGAAGCCAGAGGCATTATTGACAAAAGAAAGGACCCCTCCTCAAAATTGCATCATCTCCTACTCTACATCAGTAAATACTTCCACGAGCTTACCTTTCTTCATATTCTGCGAGGATTAAATGGGCAAGCTAACGGAATGGATAATATAGGAGTCGAGCTCACTTATGGCTCTCTAAGGTATGACAATGTTACTTGGGAAAATTCTTGGATTCCATAGACTAAGTATAACCCTTAGTGATTGGGCTCATGCCTCGCTTTTTTGGCCCCTTCATCATCTTTGGGATCAATTCATTAGAATTTCAAACCTTTTGATTTTTCGGGAAGCTTCCCTCAGAAAACCGACGGCCTCCTTACTCCTCGTAAGCCTCCCTCACATGCACGAATTTATGGCAATAAATCAGCCTGCCAGTTGGTCGGCATGCATGTTGGTGGTTGTGGTTTATCAAGGCATTTGGGTACGCCTCTGTTTTCAATCCACCATTAGCTCCAGAACTCTGCATTTGTTGTTCGTCTGTTCGAATTGTCACTGTGTTGTCAGGATTATGGAACACCATGGTGTTGGGCGTCCTCAAGGAGGAGGCAATTTGTTCTACCGTGGTGTTGAGCGTCCTTAGGGAGGGGGCGATGTGTACTTGAAGTGGGGAAGGTGCTACAAGCTTGGGAGAGGCCCCAATGGTGGATGTAGCTGGGGTTTGCGGCCGAATGATATGAGGGGAGATTCGGCTGAAACGGAGAGCAACCCTGGGCTTGGCCCTTGTTGAAGGCAAGCCGGGGTTGGGAATTCTCATGGACAGGATGGGAAACGTGGCATTTCAAAATTTGAAGTAGAATTCTTGGACCGTTTACAGGAGCTGGAGCTGCAAGTCAGGATGATTCGTAGTGAAAATATGGAGTACAAGAAGGTTATAACCCGCCTCTACAATCTGGTGTCTACTACCCACTCCGAGGTAAAAACTCAAAACAATAGCATGGTTGAGAAAATTGAGCATCTGGAAGAGACCCTGGGTCTAGTTTATCCTCACAAGGCCCGCAAGCTTAAAGTCTCTGGAAAAGAACTTGAGGACATCAACAGGAAAATGGAGAAACTGCAGAAGTTCATGGAAAATGCAGGGAATTCCGTGGACCTCAGCTCGGAGAAGAACGTGGCAACAGACTCTACAGGTGTTGCCATGGATATGGGACTCCAGTAGCAGCTCGCCAGTTTTGGTCACGGGTTGGCCCTTTTCTAGTTTTTTTATGTATTTACTGCTCTTTAGTAATATGTATAAGGATTCTGAAACTCATAGGATAGGAACCAACTGCAGTTTTAGCAATCCAGAAGGACTTAATTTTCAGTTTTTGTATAAAGCAGTCTATTAGCAATGTTTTATTTCTACTTACTCCTAGGGCAGTTCATAAGATGTTATAGTTTTCATAACACGGGAAGATATCATGCTAGTTATCAATTTGAACATGATGAACTTGGAGTGATGGATGTCTTCCTCTCATGGGAGAAATCTGATCAATTTCTCCTATGTATTCTCCTACTTTTTATATAATCAAAGATGGTTAGTTGTTTCTTTTAAGAAAAAAAACTCCTGAAGCTAATTCTTAAGCTTAGGTCCCAATCTACTGCCACTCTTAGAGTTAATAAAGACAACAAGAGGAGCTTATGTGATATGTATTTAAATCAAAATTTTCATGAATATTTATTTTTATGAATGCATTTTTTGTTACACATTTTTGTTTCAATTTTGGTTATATGTTTTTGTCTATATATTTTGACAAAATTTTCTTATATAGAAAGTTTGTTGACTCTCTTCCTTATCATTATTTTTCCAATTTCCTGGAATTATTTATCCAAATTCTAGATTCAACAGCATGTGGGATATCAAATCATCGATAATGCTTTGATTTTAAATTTAGCAAGCATCCAATGTTTTCAAATCCAAATTGACCAAGTTTCTAAATTATGACAAAATGAAACATCAAAACTATTGAATTCTAGAGACCACGCTTATATATCATATAGACACCCTTTATGATGGTGCCTTTAAGGTTTTTAAGAGCTTGTGATATGTTTTATGTTACAGTGGAATCGTAGTGTGTTAATGTTTGTAAGAGTTTGTGATATATTTTTAGTGTGAAATTTGATTCAGTGTGAACTTTGATTCTATTTAAGGGTGCTAGTTCAATGGAAGAGCACCTGCCTTACAGGAAGGAGGTTGGTGGTTCGATTCATCCGTGCCCTATCTACATAAATCAATGACTAATTAAATGACCAGTTAACAACAATCAATGACCAAATAAATAACTAGTTAACAACAACTAAGGACTAAATAAATGACCACTTAACAGCAATCAATGACTAAATAAATGACCACTTAACAACAATCAATGACTAAATAAATGACCAGTTAACAACAATCAATGACTAAATAAACAACTAAATGTACTACCAAACAACGATAATTAATGACCAAATAGTGACAATTAATGACCAAATAAATGACTAAATATATGACCAACACATGAAGCAATTCAAGCGATTTATGACCAAGTGATAAATGACCAATTTGGTTGGGTGATAAGTGACTGCTAATTTATGACCTGTGGTCACGTGACCAAATTTAGTCATTTATCACCCATTTTTAGTCATTTTTTGGTCACTTATCACCCATTTTGTACTAGTGTTAGGTACATTCCTTAGGTACCTACTTCAAACCATAAAGTGTTTTACCAATGTGCAAACCAAAGGCTCCTTATCTTTTACCTCAAACCCTTTCAACAAAGTCATAAACACCTCTTCTTTGAGGTCTCCATTCAAAACACTCTTCGTGTCCATTTAGTGGATGTTCCAACCAAATTGCATTGCAAAAACTAGCATCAACTTGACTATGATTATCTTTTCAATCAAAGCGAAAGCCTCCTCAAATCCAACCACTCCTTGTTGTGCATATAGGTTTTCCAACTGCCTCACCCTCTACTTATCTATGAATCCATCTTTGTTATATTTCATTCTAATCACCCATTTTCAACAAATAAGGTTTCTTTCCTTCAAGGAACTCAATGAACTTCTCAGTCCTATTTCTTTGCAATGCTTCAAACACCACATTCATCGCATCATTACATTCTTTACTATTCTTTGCTTTTGCACAAATCTAGGTTAAGAAGAACTTGCCAACTCACTCATAAGAGAAAAAGTAACAAAATTTACCTATTTCTCCCATAACTTCATAGTGATTCTCTCTAATCTACTAGGTTTTGATTCTTGAAACCTCAACTTCTTCTTCTTCTTGTATTTTATCATCTTACTATGTTTCTTCTGCCATGTTTTCTCTTTGTTTGGAGGTGATCACTCACGTTCTTGCAAAAGCTTCCAAAGATGCTAATAAAAGCTCGATAGCACTGTTGTCCTTGTTACTTATCTCCATTGTTGCATTTATAAGTTCATCAAAAGGAACATCCCCATTGAAAAGCATATTTTATCAATAGGTGTGAAATTAGTCACAGCAGATCTAATGAACAAGTAAATCAATCACAACAGATGAACATAGAAAATATGGTGCAAAACTGTGCAAAACATGCAGCAGTGCTCAATATCCCAATAAGGGTGAATGATTACAATATATAACTGTGTCAATGACTAAGCAATTCGAATTTCCTAAGTAGGTCATTCGAATCATTGAATGGAGTAGCTTGAATCCAACTAGGAGTCCTCATCATCAATCGGTGGTGGTCATCAATGCACAAGAACCAGTCATCCAGGTGTCAATCTGAGTCTAACTGAGTGTGTCATGTGTAACTGAAGTGTGTAGCACTGATTAAGGAAAGGAGGCTCAGTGGGGGCGCATGGGAGGCTAACTGAAGTCAGAACAAGTCATCTAGTCAATCTGGAGGTCCAACGGAAGTGAAACAATCAGTCGGGAGTGAAACTAGCCTCAAATCAGGAAGAATCGGAGCTAACTGAGTGTAACTGAAGTGGAACTGCAGTGGTAGGTGAACAAGTGCGCCCTTCTCTGGCAGTAGGTGAGAAGTGGGTGCCTTTCAGCCTAGGAGGGCTAAAACTCTATAGTAAGTGGCTCCCGGGTGCTAGAATGAGGTGGCTAAGGTGCTGGAGGCATCAAACTGGTGACTGGTATGCATGCAAGTGCATGCAGGTGCATGGAAACCCTAATTGCATGCAAGATGCAAGATCCTGAAAAAGATGATGTGGATATCCGAACACCCCCCCTCAAGCTAGACTATGATGTGCAAAAAATAATGTGGGGCCCTGGTAACTAAGACCAAAGGTCACCCCAATACAATAATCCAAAAAATGCTGAAAATAAACTAAGTGAGGAAAGAGGGAAAACCCAGTGGGAAGAAAGCCCCCCCTCAAGCTAAAGCATAATAATGAATCAATCTGTCTCCACCATGATGGAACTCACCCCCAACAGTGAACGGAGGTAAGAGAACTTCTTCTCAGTGAAGCTCTTGGTGAAGATGTCTGCAATTTGCTCATCAGTAGGGCAATATTGCAGAATGATGGTGCGGTCATGCACCAACTGTCGAATGTAATGCATATGAATCTCAATGTGTTTGGTCCTCTGCCGCTGAACTGGATCTGTGGAAATCTTGATAGCACTTTGATTGTCACAAAATAGGACAGTCGAAGTAGTGCCACCAAAACCAAACTCGGAAAGAATACCCTACAACCAAACTGCCTGAATGCAAGCATTGACTGCCCCTCGATACTCTGCCTCTACTGAAGAAAGTGCAATGGTTGCTTGCTTTTTGCTAGACTAGCAAATAACACCATGACCAATCATGAAAACATAATCGGAAGTGGACTTCCGATCAATGCTATCACCTGCCCAATCTGAATCAGTAAAACCAATGAAATCTAGCTCAGAATCTGCAGCATAATGTATGCCAAAATGTCTCGTACCTTGCACATACTGCAAGATCCGCTTGGTTGCTCGCCAATGAATCTCATGTGGCTGCTGCATATATCTTGACACGGCACTCACGGCATATGAGATATCTGGCCGTGAGTGTGTCAAATAAAGTAGTGAACCAATCAACTGTCGATACATACTGCAATCTGCAAGCGGTGTAGAATCTCCCTCCTCAAGACTGATTCCTGAGAGGAAGGGGAATGGGGCTGCCTTACATTCAGCCATATTAAACTTCAATAACAGGTTGGAAGCATATTTTTGCTGAGATATAGTGATCCCATCAAAATTTTGAGCTATCTCCAAGCCCAAAAAGTGACTCAGCAAGCCCAAATCGCTCATGTCAAAAGCTAGATTTAAGGCAGATTTTAGCTTGTTTATTGAAGTAAGTGTGCTACCAGTAATGAGAAGATCATCAACATAAAGTACAATAACCAACAAATTACCTTTAACTCGCTGAAGATACACATTCGGATCAGATTTGCATCTTTGGAAATTCTGAGGAAGAAGGAAGGAGTCCATCTTTGCGTACCAAGCTCTTGGGGCTTGTTTTAACCCGTACAAAGATTTCTTCAATCTACAAACCAATGATGGAGCTGATGTATAACCCTCTATTTGCTGCATATATACCTCTTCAGCAAGGTCTCCATGTAAAAATGCACTCTTCACATCCATGTGGTGCACTTCCCAGTGCTTGGATGCGGCAATAGCTAAAACAAGGCGGATGGAATCCATCTTTGCAACCGGTGCAAAGGTCTCAGTGTAGTCCACTCCTTGGACTTGGGAGAAACCTTTTGCCACCAACCTTGCTTTATATTTGTTGATAGTGCCATCAGCAGCAACTTTAGTACGGTAGACCCATTTACACTTCACTATTTTCTTCCAGGTGGAAGAGAAACTAGCTCCCATGTGTTGTTCTTTTGAAGAGAATTGTACTCTTCATCCATGGCACTTTTCCATCTCGGATCTCGATGAGCAGAATAGTATGATGTAGGATCTGAACCAGCCATCAAATAACAAATCTCAGGAAGAAATGGATCAGCAATAGAAAGAGCCATACCTGCTCTTTGAAAGTCTCCTCTTGTTCGTCTCGGATCAGCAGGATTTCCAAGATTCGAACCAACAGATTGTAGAGTGTTTTGGGCCCACTTTGGTAACTGAGGAGGATCATAATGGTCGGATTCCGAACCTGATATGTCATGATCATCATATGCTGCTACAATATCAGAAATATCAGAACTCATACCTTCATTATCGCTGCACGGATCTTCTTCTGGTGAAGGCGGTGAATCGGCAGTCTTCTCCTCGACTAGTTGCAATTCTTGAAGCGGTTCTTCAAATTGCACACTGCGCTCTATGAATATCTTTTTAGATATGATATCCATGAGTTTATATGCTTTTGATTCTTCCCCATATCCTATCAATATGCACTCGATACTTTGTGGATCCAAAGCTCGTCTCTTCTCAGAAGGAATTCTAGCCCATGCAGTAGAGCCAAAAACTCTCAAATTTGACACATCCGGTTTGTGACCAAAGAATGCTTCGAAAGGAGTCATACCTTTCACGGATGAATGTGGAACACGGTTCTGTATATATGCAGCAACATTGATTGCTTCAGCCCAAAGATTTGCAGCCAAACCTTTTGATTCAATCATGCATGTAGCCATCTCTTTCAGTGACTGATTTTTCCTTTCCGCTACACCGTTCTGCTGGGGTGTGTAGGGAACTGTATGTTGGATCTTGATTCCGCTTTGGGCACAAAGTTGCAGCAACTCGGATTTAATATATTCCCCACCATTATCAGATCTAAGAGCTTTGATCTTGCTCTCAGTGGCGGTCTCAACAGAAGCCTTAAAATCCTTGAATTTTCCAAGCACTTCTGACTTGTTTTTGAGAAAGAATACCCATGTAAAGCGGGAAAAATCGTCAATAAATGTCAAAACATACCTTGAACCATTTAATGATATATGGAGCAGCGGACCACTGATATCAGAATGGATCAATCCCAAAATAGTAGAAGCTCTGCTAGCTTTGCCGCGGTCGAATCTGTGCTCGGGGTGCTTCCCAATGATGCAACCAGTGCATATTCCCTTCGAGGAACGGAGTTGTGGAAGCCCATCTACCATGGATTTGTTTGATAACAGCAGCAAATACTTATAATTAAGATGTCCAAATATTTCATGCCAAAGCCTACTAACCTCATTACCATGTGTGCGAAGAGCAGTGGGCTTTGCAAGCGGAATAAAGTGTGAAAACTCATAGCATTTTGCAGTGTGATTTGCCTTTCCGACTGCAACTAGTCTTCCACTTTTGATATCAGAAATTTCAACTGTATTAGGGCTGAATGTAACTTGCTTTGGTTCACCAGTGTGTGTCATTTGATACACAGAAAGGAGATTTGAAGCCAAGGAAGGCACATAGAGAACATTTTGAAAGCTTCCGTGTTCTACATGAATCGTACCTTTGCCCTTTGAAGAAATTTTTGAGTCATCTCCCAAATGGATGGGGATGGAGCTGTTTGGATCGAATGAGGAAAAAGAATCAATATTTGCAGCCATATGATTTGATGCACCTGAATCTATCAAGAGAGTAGTGGGCTTCGAAACCGTTGCCATGAGTGCTTGTCCTCTTTCATGATCATCATTCCTATCCTTCTTCCTTGCACCGTCGGGAAGAGTTATGTTGTTCTTTTCCAAAAGGAGGGCCATTTGATCTATAGTTTTCTTCATACATGAACTTTCGGGATGAAAGCCACGATTGCAATAAGTACATTTAGATTTTTGGTTACTTTCTTTGCCCTTTTGCTTGAACTTCGAACTGGATGGTGCATCCGTTTGCTTGCCTTTGTCTTTTTGCTTGTGAGGCTCGAATTTGGGCTTCTTCTTCTTTTGCTTTCCTTTACCATTCGAGATCTTGGGTCCTTGAACATATAGGGCTGAATCTTTGGAGCTTATGGACCCCATTTGAATCAACTTGTCATGCTCTTTTGTGACGGACTCAATGAAGGCTTTCAAGGTAGGCATCTTCCAGTTCGGGGTAGTTAGCCGACCGGAATTGAAAGTAGAGACAAATACCGAATAATCTTTCCCAAGCTTGCTTAGAATGGAGAGGATCAATTGTTTATCCTCTTTGATAACTCCACTGTTCTTCAATTGCAAGTTCAAGTTCTTGAATTTTGTGAAGAATTCATTGATGGTCTCGAAATTCTCAGGACTAAGGGCAATCAATTCATTCTCTAATTGAAAGGCCCTAAGCTCATCCTGCTTGCCAAATAGTGTTTCAAGTTGCTCCCATATATCTTTTGGAGTCTTCAATCCGCTGAGATGGAAGTGAAGATCTTTGGAGATGGAGAGACAAAGAAGACCATAAGCTTCATCAAGCTTGTTGTAGTGTTTGGTTCTATCTGATAGATTGCTTGGCTCCAATTCAAGACCAATAGTGACTCGGTAGTAACCTTTTGAACGTAATATGATCTCCATATCATCTTTCCAATCAAAATAATTGAATGGGGTGAGGATAGGCTTTGAAGAAGAGTATTCCATTGCTAGGAGCGAGTCAAACTGATGTAGAAGAAGCTTGCATGCACAGTGTAGCGAATGCAATTGCTGTAGGGAAGCTTGCATGCACAATGTAGCAAGTGCAATTGATGAAGACAATAAACCTGTAAATCACAATAAAACAAACACAATAAGGTCAAACAATCCACCCTTTTAGAGTTGCATCACACCTGGGATTGGAGATCAAACAATGTTGAATGGGTCCAATGTATCAGATCCAGGAATTATGTGGAAACTCAAGCTTCTGGAGTGGTATTGGAATAATTTTCAAGCTTTGCATGCACAGGAGCGAATGCCCTTGAGATATCTCATGCCAAAACTTTTTGCAATTTTGAGCAATTCAATCAAATCTTCTTGTACAAACACCTGTAGAAAAGAGATCTTGTCCCTGCAATGGCTCTGATACCATGTGAAATTAGTCACAGCAGATCTAATGAACAAGTAAATCAATCACAACAGATGAACATAGAAAATATGGTGCAAAACTGTGCAAAACATGCAGCAGTGCTCAATATCCCAATAAGGGTGAATGATTACAATATATAACTGTGTCAATGACTAAGCAATTCTAATTGCCTAAGTAGGTCATTCGAATCACTGAATGGAGTAGCTTGACTCCAACTAGGAGTCCTCATCATCAATCGGTGGTGGTCATCAATGCACAAGAACCAGTCATCCAGGTGTCAATCTGAGTCTAACTGAGTGTGTCATGTGTAACTGAAGTGTGTAGCACTGATTAAGGAAAGGAGGCTCAGTGGGGGCGCATGGGAGGCTAACTGAAGTCAGAACAAGTCATCTAGTCAATCTGGAGGTCCAACGGAAGTGAAACAATCAGTCGGGAGTGAAACTAGCCTCAAATCAGGGAGAATCGGAGCTAACTGAGTGTAACTAAAGTGGAACTGCAGTGGTAGGTGAACAAGTGCGCCCTTCTCTGGAAGTAGGTGAGAAGTGGGCACCTTTCAGCCTAGGAGGGCTAAAACTCTGTAGTAAGTGGCTCCCGGGTGCTAGAATGAGGTGGCTAAGGTGCTGGAGGCATCAAACTGGTGACTGGGATGCATGCAGGTGCATGCAAGCCCTAGATTTTGCATGCAAACCCTAATTGCATGCAAGATGCAAGATCCTGAAAAAGATGATGTGGATATCCGAACAATAGGATCATATAAATTATACGCTTTTGACAATTCACTATAGCTAATAGCATTGCACTCCCTATCTTTGTTTTCCACCTTTTTTCTTTAGGAGCATGCATAAAAACTTTGCATCCAAAAGTTCTCAAATGCTAAAGATCCAATTTCATACATGACCACACTTCTTTCGAAATATTCCCTTCTATTGCATTAGTTGTCAATCTATTCAATATGTATGTTGTTGTTGTCCTTGATACTTATCTCCTCAATTGCTACATCTGCAAGTTCATCAAAAATAGCATCCCTACTAACAAGCATCTTTTTAGCAATAGGATTATATAACTTATACGCTTTTGACAATTCACTATAGCTAATAGATTTTCACTCCATGTCTTTGTTGTCCAACTTGTTCCTATTTTCTTTAGGAGCATGCATAAAAACTTTGCATCCAAAAGTTCGCAGAGAGATGTGATACCACTTCACTAGATGGACTCCATCCTTTGTTTTGTTTCTCATCCAAAGAAAACTAAAGATTTTCTTCCTAATTTTATGCAAGATTCCCTTTGGAACCTTTGCTAGAGATAACCAATATTTAAGAATTTCAGCTTACGTTCACCTCCGTTTTTTAAATGTCAAGCATTTCTGTCTCACAGATTTGCACACTTCTATTCTTTCCTAGCATCCTTGATCTCCAATTAGATTTAAGTGTCATTCCTAGTATCCAATCCAATGTGCCCTATGTTATCTTGACCTCTATTTGCAAGGACTCCATATGGGTTCAAGCTAAGGGAAACTATGGAAAATTGATACTTGTTACCTATCTTTTCTTCTGGACACTTTAAAGTGGTTGTATGAACCACTAAATGGGGGATTCCCTAAAATGCAACTAAGTCTTAAGAATATTGACAAATAACTTAGATTAAGGTTAGATTGGAAAGTGTATCAATTAAGTTGAAGTTTACAATTATGAAAGAGTGACTTACAACTTTATCGCAAGATCCATGAATCCATTAAATTGGTTATAACATGAAACATGCAAAAGAAACCAATGTCATTAAGTAATTTTCCAAGTGAATAGTGATAAACGTGTTGCATGAAATAGATTAAAAAATGTGCAATGAGGATTTAAACATTATCATTGTAGTACAACTCATTAAACATTATTAATCCATGGAAGGAAGCTAAACTAACCATAAGAATAGAGATATGACCATGTGGCTAATTGTAATAAAATTCCAGCAACTTAGCTTGAAAAAATGCCATTAGCATAAGCAATAAAATTTTAGATATAAAATGTAAGTAAATGAACCATCATAACCAAAGATCTAAATAACATTAAAAAAGGTTTTTTTAGAGTGTAAATAATGATATTTTGTAAACAAATCAAAAGCAATAAAGTTTAATTCATTGAAAGATAAAAAAAAAAAAATCTGGGTGAACTTAAACAAAAATCTCATTGATCTCATTTTAGCTTTAGATCATAGCAAGTAAAGATAACCATCTAACCATTATAACACAAGATTAGTGATTTGAAGTGCACCTCCAAAGGGGATGATTTAGGTGTTCTTTACTTGTTTTAATATATGAGATCAAATGTTAATTTTCCATGTTTTTAAAATCAAGTGCTTAAAAAAATGAATGCTTTTGTTGGCTAAAAATATAGAGTAAGAAGGTTTCTTACAAGTGCCTATAATCCAATGAAAGAGAACGAGGTCATTAAAAAAGAAAGTGAGACTCTTGGTGATCAAAGAGCAAGACTTGGCGGAACTCTTGGCAAGGTTTTGTGGATGATGAGTTTTCATATGCCTTTGATTTTATGTGCATTTCCAACCTTAATTTGTGAATATTGTGGCATGTGCTACTTCTACGATTAATGGTGTCTTGTCTTGGTCCTTTCCCTAGAAATTAGAAGATTAAAAAAAACTTCACATTTCGTGGGGTCAACCTAATTAACCTATCTAGTGGATCCACAATAAAATTTAGGCAAGAAACCTTGTACTAGAAGTTCTTTTCAAGAGATTTTTCCTAGTTTCCTCAAACCTGAGAGAATTTATAGAAAGAAAATCAAACACAACTCTCAAGTTTCAATCCCAAGTATCATGTCTATTGGATCTAGCAAATATTCAAGTTCAAATCCAACAATCATGGCCAATCCATGGCTAACCAACGCTTGCAATCCATTAGACATGACCCAAATTCCAGTATTTCCTCGTGACATGCCTAAGAAAACTTATTGGGTTCCTTTTTTCCCATGAAATAATGCAATTATAGCTAAGGAACACATTACTAGCTTCTATGACAAAACTGGAAGTTTCCAAATTCAAGATGAATATGTGGTTATGAAGCTCTTTGCTTTGTCCTTACAAGAAAATGCTAAAACTTGGTTTCTTACTCTACCTTATGGGGGCATTAAGACATGGGATGCATTCATGAAGAGATGGGGTACTAGGGTATATGGGAGTAAGATACTTAATCAACACCGTGAACTCAAGAAGAGAGAAAATGAAACTATTTATGAATTTGACAATAGGTTTACATCCTTTTTGAATAAAATCCTATATTCAATCAAGCCTAGAGATGAAGCCCTCGTCATCCACTATCTCAATGCTTTCTGAGGTCGATTTGGCCTTCATTTGAGAGATCAATTCCCTACAACCTTAGTAGAAGCACAAGAATGGGATAGAAAACTTAAAGGAGTGTTTCTTTCATCTAAGTTTGGCATAGGGTCTATATGGGAATCTACTTCTAAGGATAAAACCAAGCCTAAAACCATGAATAATGCTAAAACAACCTCGGATCCTACTATTCCCTTAGCTCTGAAATTTGAGAAGATTATAGTTGAGTTAATTTAATCCCAAACATACTTATTAAACAAAGTGACAAATCTAGAAAAAGAGAGAGAACAACAAAGGAATTTCACTCCTATATTTCAACACAGCACTCAACATAGAGGGAACCAAACATGGAAGATTAGGCCTAGCCAAGAGTAAAAGATTCCTAACACACTTGCACCAATAACTTAGTAAATCAAGAAGATTATCTATGGTGTCTAAAGTGTGATCAACCTCATAATGAATGGGAATATCCTAACTTTGGGAATAAGGTCAAAAATAAGGAAGAAGCAAGTACTTCCACACATGACAACATGAATTTCTTGGAAGATGATGTAGAAAGTATTTAAACTCATCTTGTTACTATGGAACAGTTGAGACAAATCAAAGAAAGAAGAATAGATGTTTCTAGGGAAGCAAGGATGGACTTGCTTAATTCAATGGATGAGAAATCCAAGGATAAGCTTAGGAAGGGAATTATATTGAATAAATGAGAAAGAATAAGGAACAAGAAATTTCTCCTTTAACATTGAACACTTCCCTTTTGACTTCATCCAATGAAAATGTGCTCACCAAGGATTTGGATCTAAAAGTAGATGTAGTCAATACTTTGACCAAACTCATCATTCGTGTTCCTATCTTATAATTGGTTAAAATTTCTTCACAAATGGAGAAAGTGAAGAAGTCATTCAAGATATAGGAATCCATAGTGAAACCCATAGTGGAACTCATAGAATATCCCATTGAAGATCCTCCTGTAGTATTGAAAGCTATGAACCACGATAGGAAAATTGGGAACCATTCACCTTTCTACATTACCTTGATGTTCAATTACCTTCTCTTGCATAATTGTATGCTTGAATCAAGGCCATCAACCAATGTTATGCCTTTGAAGGTTGTGAAGCAGATAGGCTTGACTACCACAAGACCTTATAGAAATGTGTTTGGCATAGATTTGAAAGTTGTCCAAGTTCATGGCCTAATGAAGTATTTAAAGGTTAGTCAAGATGAATATCTAGATATTTATGTATTGATAGATGTCGTAGTTATTGATGCACCCAATGTGTGGGGGATACTTTATTTAGGAAATGGGCTGCAAGTTTGGGGAGTAACCTTCAAATGGAATTATCATATTGCACCACCCCAACCCGTGATAGAAGCTTTGTCACACTTCATAGGGAACCATCCATGAGGTACCAAGTAGAAGATCCTAAGGAACCAATGATTGAAAAGTTGTACAATGATGAAGTGCTTAGAAACCTTAGTGTTCATACATATTCCTTGGCACTACAAAACTTTAGAAACCAATCATGAGGAATTTGAAGGAGTTTGGACCGTGCACTTTGATGGTGTTGTGTCTAAAACAGGAGCCAGAGCTAGAATTGTTTTTACTTTTCCTATGGGAGCTGTTAAGACTTTATTCTATAGACTTGAGTTTGCTTGAACCAATAATATTGTTGAATATGAAACCTTAGGTCTAGCATTAGAATTAGTATGTGCTATGAACATTAAATGCCTAAAATCAATTAGTGATTCTAACTTGATTGTATTACAATTCAAGCAATCATTTGGGGCTAAAAATGAGAGGCTCAAATGATAGAAATACAACATGTGATACCATAGAAATTTTTTATGTCTTCTCTATTGAAGCAACTCATAGGGAAATGAATACTATGGTTAATGTGTTAGTTGTAGCTGGGGCCACCTTGCAACCTTGTGAGGAGTTGGGTGAATACAAAATGGAGGTATTATTTAGGCCAACTATCCTGGATAATTGTGAGCATTGGAAAATTTTTAATGATGATGCTCAAATTATTTGTTTCCTTAGTAACTTGCAAGAATTTGAATAAAATTGTATTAATTGGCAATATCAAAAAAATAATGATTATATACATGTTGAAAAGTTTCCAACTAATAGAATCCCAAAAGGAGTAGTCCCTTTAGAGAGAATGTTCAATAGCAATGGTATGTTCAAGCATATACCAAGTTGTGATCAATCTGAGGATTAGTTGAATTAATGTTGGATCAAAAGCTAGCCCCAAGATGATTCAAGTAGGTAAGAACCTTACTCTAGAGGAAAGAAGGGACATTGAGAGATTAATCTGTGAATATCAAGATGTTTTAGCATGGCTTTATGGTAAATTAAAGGCATATAAGGGATTTTTTTTAGCACATGATCCCATTGAAAGAGGGGGCTTGACCATTTACACAAAAGCAAAGAAACATTAACATGAAGTTAGCTCCCTTAATCCAAAAGGAACTACAAAAGATGTTGAATGCTAAGATTTTAGCACCAGTTAGACATTCCCCTTGGGTGGATACTTTGGACATGGTAGTTTGAAAAATTAATGGGGAAATTCACCTATGTGTTGACTTTAGGAATTTGAATCAACTCTCCCTAAAAGATAATTACCCCTTTCCTAACATGGAAAATCTTTCACAAAGGGTAACCGGGGCTGGAATGATGTCTATGTTGGATGGGTTTTCAAGATACAATCAAATTTTGGTTAAGAAAGAATGCCACCTAAATACAACCTTTGCTAACCCATGGGGAACCTTCAAATATCTAAGATTTCCCTTTGGACTTTTGAATGCTAGATCTACTTTTCAAGAGGCTATGGATTTGCCTTTAGGGATCTAAATGGGAAAATTCTTGAAATTTATCAAGATGATTTAACAGTAATTTCAAGAAATAGGGGTGATCATATTTCCCACTTACGGAAGGTGTTTGAAAGGTGTAGACAATATGGAATCTCCTTGAACCCAAAAAAGTCTTATCTTCGGTGTGGATCAAAGAAAATTGTTGGGTCATATTGTGTCAAAGGATCATATATTTATTGACCCAACAAGATTCCATTCCATGAAGAGGATT
Source organism: Larix kaempferi (assembly GCA_027924585.1). Lineage (NCBI taxonomy): Eukaryota > Viridiplantae > Streptophyta > Pinopsida > Pinales > Pinaceae > Larix > Larix kaempferi. The sequence continues at coordinate 20,075,119 of BSBM01000458.1, read as the reverse complement.
ACCCTTCCTGAAAATCGAAAAGCCATAAAATCATCTTAATAGAATTAACTAATTTCGAAGATTTATCCCTAATTTCATTGATATAGTCAAACCAATGGCCAACTTGTTGAAGAAAGACTATTATTTCACATGGTATGATGATAAGGGGAAAGCATTCAAGAATATCAAACAAGTTGTAGCATCAACCCCTATTTTGGTTAGCCCCAATTATAGCAAAGACTTCATCATATTTTCCTTTGCCTCTAAGCATACAATCGTTGGTATGCTTTTGCAAAAGAACAAAGAAACAAGGAGAAACCCATTGTTTCTATGAGTAAAAACCTTAGGGATGGGGAATTAAAGTACACCATAACTAATAAGCGATCCTATGCCTTAGTTAAATCAATGAAACGCTTTAGAACTTATGTCAAGCATTCAAATATTGTTGCCTATGTCCCTTATCCAGTTGTCAAGGATGTCTTAACTCAACAAGATTTCCTTGGGGTTATGGGTAAATGGGTCTCAAAGATGCAAGAGTGTGCCCTTGACATTAATCCCACAAAGATCATAAAGGGGCAAGGTTTAGCTAAGTTGTTGACAAAGGGAAATGAGAAATCCTTAGAGAAAGCAAACAATGATCAAATTCATGTGGTTCTTGAGGAGTTAGAGAAACTTGAGTGGCATAGAGACATTATTGTTTACTTGAAAAATGTACCATATCCTTACCCCTTATTTGAGCCTCAATGAAGGACATTAAGGCTTAAGGATGCTATGTTTTGTTTAATACAAGGGGGTCTTGGTTGGAGAAATAGAGCGGATTATTTTTGGATGTGTAACAAAAGAGGAATCTAATGAACTCTTAGAAGAATTCCATGTTGCATTTTTTGGGGGGCACCTTGTTTCCTACACAACTACCATAAGATCTTGAGAGTCAAATACTACTGGCCTACTTTATTACATGTTGTCCATCTTTATGTTAGGCCTTGTGAACCATGCCGATTGTTTTCTGGAAACAACATTTGTTTGCTCTACCCTCGAAACTTGTTATTGTAGAAGCCCACTTTCAACAATGATGTTTAGATTTCAATAGTGAATTCAAAAATAATACTAGTAATGGATACCGGTGGATCTTGACCGCTACAGCCTACTTTACTAGGTGGGTAGAAGTCATTCCAACAAAGAAGGCAATTGAATAAGTTGTTATGAGTTTCCTTGAGGATAATATCATTACTCAATTTGGGGTCCCATAATGCCAAAGCCTTTAGTTCAGTAGCCTTACCTATTTTTTTCTTTGAGTATGGTATTGTGCTATCACAGTCATCAAATTATTATCCAAAAGGGAATGGTATGGATGAGTCAAATAGTAAGAATTTGATGAAATGTTGAAGAAAACCATAGGTGATAACAAGAAAAGTTGGGACAATAAATCACATATGCTTTATGGGAAGATAGAGTCACCACCAAGGGAGCCACAGGGAAGAGTCCTTTTGAGTCAGTGTATGGGATGAATGTCGAATTTCCTATCAACTTAAAGGTCCCAACCTATCAATGTTTACAACAATTCACCACTAACCAAGAGGCATTGCAAGCAAGGATTAATCAACTTGTTGAGTTAGATGAGTCTAGGTGAAAGGCCATTGATCAAATGATGAAGAATCAAGGTAGAATCAAAGGGTCATGCCAAGATCATTTAAGAAGACCTTGTCTTCCTTTGGGATAAAAGACATGAGAAATATGGCATGCATGAGAAAGTTTGATAGCTTATGGCTAGTTCCTTATCAAATTGAGAAAAAGGTTTGATATTAATTCATTCTACCTTATTTTCCTTAATGATGAGAAGTTGCCTCTTCCAGTGAATAGGAAACATCTCAAGCTTTTACTTCCATTAACCACCTCTTAATCTTAGAGTTACAATTCTAAAAAGAATAAGCTCTTTAGTGTGAGCATTAGTTTGAATTTTAACGTGGATTGTTGTTTGCTACATTTTTTATTATATGCATTGCATCAGATAGATTTATTTTATGATTTTACTTGTTTTCTATATATATATATATATATATATTCCGGGGGAATCATCTCACCCCATCATACTGATATGTTGACTCTCTCTCTCTTAGACATGAATAGGTCATGGATGAGCTCTTATTTGAGCAAATGTTGTTTGTGTTTCTTGTACCAGAGTTTGGAGTGCTAGATATTTTTGAGGTTCTCATGCAGTCTATCACTGATTACATGTCTCGCGGGATGATCAAGTCACCCCGTGACATATGTGGGGTGACTAGATCATCATTTCCTTTGTGATCTTCCATCACATCCAACAGTTCCACAATGACATATATGGTTTCCCAATGGATACTTAACATAGACACTTCCAGCTTGCTCGATTTGTCATTTCATATGCCAAAAAAAGATGGGGACATTCACTTGACACCAATGTTATGGCATATCCTCCCTACCTAGCCTATGGTAAATGCTTCCTTATGTGTGTACATGACCATAGGAGCTCAAAGGTGTTACTCTATAATTGCTCATGTATCCTCAAATATGGTTTTGATAACTTTAGGGAGCATCATGGTGTGTTTAAAATTCTTCTTTCTTATTAAATTAAGTGTATGACCTTGAGGGTTAGGTGTGCCCCTAAGGATATAAGCAAGCGTGACCATATTACCTAGCCATCTTTCATATCATGTCATTTCACTAGCCATTTCACCCATTTTCATCATGTCCCCCTCTCACAATTAACTAATGATATGCCATGCTCTAAGATCTCTTTTCCATGTTTTGGGTTCTTCAAGCACGGTCTTCGTCCTCTTGTTGGTCACTTGGGTAACTTCTTCAACCATGTAGTACGTACAGGTTTTCCACTTGCATGGCCACATCATACCATCCACTCGATACACAAATTAGGTCCCAGTTCAAATCCCAACAACTACAGGACGATCATGGTGGGCCACGCATTCTTGAAGCTCTATGCTATGGTTCTTCATATGAGGCCCTCTAATGAGCTTGAGCAGAGACACCTTAGAGCTAAGGGGCATGCAAGATTCTGACCCGCTCATCAGACCATTGATCATATATTTACCCTCTGGGCCATCATTGAGGAGGCACGACATTGCACTTTGAAAGTCTACTATTTCTTTGTAGATTCTCGAAAATATTTTGACTTTGTCCCATGTGAAGCCTTATTCCATAGGTTCATAGACATTGGCATCTGCACAACCGTACTGACATCCAGCATGCACTTATATGAGTCGTTCCTTGGTTGTCTCTAGACACTTCATGGGATGTCTGATTTCATTAAGAGTACTAATGGGGTTAAACAAGGTTGCCTCTGACCCCCACCTTGTTTGGGATTTATATTGATGTGTTGGAGACCTTCCTTCACAAGCTTATCCGAGACAAAGATGGGTGCCTCCTCCACTAGGTTCTAATATCAATCCTACTCTTTGTTGATGATGTGGTTCTCTTCTCCTCATCTCCAATGGGACTACAAAGGAAGTTGGATGCCTTAGCTCTCTTAGACGACCTTCGGCAGCTGATGGTCAACCTTGGTAAAACCAAGGTTATGATCTTCAACCGATTGAAGAAGATCTCGAACCTTCATTTATTCTTCGGAGGTGAGGAGAACAAGATCACCAACACCTACACATACTAGGGGGTGCAATTCTCAAGACCTCAATTCAATCTACGACCGACCCTCCAACCTTGGATCAACAAGGGTTACGGGTCCTTAGCCTTTATCGAGAGACAATGCTTCCAACACCATTTTCAGGACATCTCATCTAATGTCTCTCATTGACTCTCTTGTTCGACCCACTATTATCTATGGCTTAGAGGTTTGGGGAACATCTTTACTTGAGTTGGATTGGGTCTCAATTGAGAGTCCAGATTCTTCTCCTTCGGTGCATCATTAGATGCAAGCAGACCCTTAGCACATCATCCTAGCAAAGTTTGGGGCCCGACCATTTCAACTTGATATAATATTTAGATTGGTATCTTTTCTACATCATGTCCGGAGCTTTGCTAGGTTGATGAATGGGTGAGACCGGTACCCATACTTGGCCTATTATTTTGAAGAGACTATTGCCTTGTATATTACTCTAGGTCGAGTTAGAAGTTGGTTCCCAGGGGTTTCAGATCTTTTAGATTTTGTGGTCATTCAAATGGACCGTCTCCCTCCATTCAAATATTCCTTAGATGCACTTGGTCACCTTCTACCTACCAAACAGGAGTTGAACAAGATTATCACGAATGACATTTACAAGTAGTTCATCTAGATCACTTGGGTCAACCCTCAGGGGGGGTTGCACCCAAAGATGGTCTTCTACATTGAGCACTTCTTGGAGTTGAGGGACGAGCTCATTGTTCGACCCCATTACACATCTGCCATTGGATGCGCATACCCTTCGCATTCCCCTACACCAGTTCAGACTGGGTTCTCATAGACTTCAGGTAGAGATAGATCACCAAATTAATCGATCATACAGGATCTGCCAGCTATGCCATCTACAGGAGGTGGAGAATAAGGAGCACTTCATCTTTCACTACCCCGCCTACTATGAGATTAGGGGGAGGTTCCATTACTTATTTAGAGGTCCCCCAAACCCTCCCTGGTTTCTTCTGATACTCCGACCATAGATGCTTAGCTTTAAATATGCAAGAGGCCCTCGAGCTCTAAGCCCATATTCTTCAATCTTATACTAGGCTAGATACTACCCAACGGGTCACTCCTTATTGTACGGTGCTTCCTTCAGGAAGGGGCACCAAGCGACAGATAAAATATTAGTACAGATCCATACTCCAGATTAGTGCAGACCTGTGGGTCCTTCCCCTATCCCATGAAATCTCAGGAACATGACCAAACCAGATCCTTCCCAAACAAATGGATGCATGAGATTCCCCAGTCCTCAACGGTGCACCACCTTGTTCAAACAACAATGCAATGGAGATTCCAGGCATCCCATCAGTTATTTTTCTGAGCATCATAGTATACTAAGTTTCCTTCGTTTGACCTTGGATGTTAGGAGAGATGGATCAATTCCATGACAACCCTACCCTTTTGATGCAAAGCACTCTAAAATCTTTTAAGCCACTTGCAAGGTACTCTATTCAGAAAATGAATCAAAATTCTTTATGCTTTTCAAAGGTAAGAAACAAAACTGAAACTAACCTACAATCAAAGCAAAGCAAAGAAACTTCCAGGTTCTTTTTATGAAACAGTAAAAGCTACCAAATATGACTTTCAAATTCTTATTGATGTAAGGATGCCAAACATTAGCAAAAGAGTACGAAAACTACTTTTAGACCCAAACGAAGCAAATGACCTACGAAGAAGTACGGTTTGGTAAAATCAGGTCTGCACATAAACAATGCAAACAAGGTCTTGAACAACAGCCAAAACACTTGAGCTTTCACTACAAAAGAAAACTTAAAAGCATAAGGGAGGATAAAAAACCAATCTAAAAGAGAAATTTCACTCAAATAGATACAAACAGGGTCAAGAAGACTCAAAAGGTTTCAAATCCAGTGGAAATGGGGCAAGCAGGTTCAGTCAGACTCAAATTAGGGTACAAAACACCAAACGGGTCCACAACCCCCCAACTTAGGTCAACAAGCCCCAAAACTTTCCAAACAAGCCCAAATTGATCAAAAGAGGTTCAAATCATGAATGTAGGATCAGTACAAGGATGGGAGACCACTTCCAGGGGTTTAACACAGACCTAGGGTCATCAGGGACCACAAAAATGCAGCCAGAACCCCCAGATTTGGGTCCACAACCCAAAAAACTCAAAAATTTAAACCCACATTTTGAGCGCTACTGTGTATGGAGACTAACACCCAGGGCGCTACTGTACTGCACAACAGTAGCGTACATGTTGAAAAAATTGAAAAAATGGGGTTCAAACACCCCACACCTAGGTCCACAAGGGTTTGTAAGAGCCGGGAAGGGTCTGTAAAAGCCCAGTAGAGTCAAATAGAGCCTACTAACTGATCCTAATCAAGGAAATGAACAAAGACCATCAAACAAGACTGAAGAAATGACCTTGGATACCCCTAAGCAGTTAGGCTTTCCCCAGCGGAGTCGCCATTCTGTTTATGGGGAAAATGCACCTATAGTTCAGGGGAGAAACTACCAACTTACGGTGATAAAGATAGGCTTACAAGCATTCTGCAAGTACAAAAAATAAATGAAGAGATTAGGGTTTAGAGATGTAGGCACCTCATTCAGAAGGTTGATCCTAGCTTTGCCTCCTTCGCTCTTCAATGCTTATCCAGTGTCGCAATGCCCAGACCTGCAAAACAACTTGATACCTTTCTCAAACACATTTGACTACACATATAAGACTAATATTCATAATAGAAGAAGACATCAAATTATAAACAAACTGTAATCAAATCTGAGACACATTAATAGGTCATATTTGGAAAGAGAAGAACATCTAATCTTTATTGATGAATGAAAGCAAGTACATAAAGTTATACCTTCCTTCAAGCTTGGCACTTCACGAAACCTAGATTCAAGGTCTCCTGCTTCTGTTCTCCAAGGATTCCAGCCTCTAATCAACTGTGCTAGGGTTTACCAAAACTGAAGCACAAGAGAGGAGGATGAGGGTCTCCATTCCTCCAGCATAACAATATTGTAGACTTGGTCCCTTCACCTGGCCCTTCTACCCTCCTTATATAGTCAGTGAGGAAGAGGAAAAGAAGTTATAACCACTCAAGAGGTTTCCAAACCAACTTAACTTACTCGAATTTCGAGATTTTGACCAAAACAGGGGTGTACTCTACTCTACAGTAGACAAAGTAGCGTACATATGGAGTTGAGCGCTACTATTTCAACAGCGGAGTCGCGCTCAGAAGGTTTGAGTGCTACTATTGTACACTAGAGTAGGGTACACACGCTACTATCATGCATGTGTACCAGCGCTCATGTTAAAAAATGGCCAAAAACAAACTTTTCTGCTTATTTTTGGGAGATGGTTTGGTCTGGAAAAATGTTCCTAAGGGTCATATACATCAAATGGGCCAAGAATGAGGTAATTTCAACCATTTTTAGTGCCCCAAATGACTCCTCCATCCACAAATGTCCTGTTATGTGACTGAACTTGATCTCAAGAAATGTCGTCATGCAAACAAGGGAAGCAAGTGTCATCACGGACGAAGAGGTGTCATTTCAAGCTATAACATTCATTACCTCCGGTTCTTCTTGCTCCCGGATCTTCACTCCTATACATATTCGCCCCATTGAAGGTTTCTGGACTTGGAGCCAAGGGCTATCCATGCCTCAATCATGTTCTCACTCTCTACTTCATCTTACATTATCTTACTTTTTGCATCTTTTCTTTTTATAGGAGACCATTTGGTACTCCCACTTTGTAATGACATAATTGTATTCAGCAATCCCTTTGACCTACTTTTGTGGTCATTTGTTGTACATTAATAAAATTATCTTATATTATCTTATCTTATCTACATAATACTCCTATGTATGGTGCTTAAGTTAAAGTCAAGAGTCAAAGTACTCTAAGGGAAATGAGATTAAATGATAAATGAAAGCTATGCCCCCCCTGCAAAAGCCATGATCATTATGTCCCAACTTATCAAAATTAAATCCAAAGAAAGGGACTAATATTATCAATAAAATGATCATAAAAATGGCACAAGGAAATGATAACTCAAGAAAAATAAAATTATCTTTCAATTAACACATATATGGAAGAAAAATTATTAACCCCTAGCTCTTGAAAGCTAAGGGGCAGACTTAGAACTCGGACACCCTCTCATGATAGCTAATTTGCAAACCCCTTTCCCTAGCATTACAATTAATTCGGCTTTCATTACATTAGATTCACTTCATTACCCTCCTATTGCTTAGAAACTTAGGAAGTTCACTTACTATTAAGGGTGTAACATGAAAATCTGAATCAATTTTAATTGCACCATGGTAGTTTTAAGGTTATTGAGATAATTCATTAATTAAGGTTATTGGAATAATTCATTAATAAGTTATTAAAAAATGCACATAATAGTATTTTATGTTAATACTATACTAGCATTACAATTAATTCGGCTTTCATTACATTAGATTCACTTCATTACCCTCCTATTGCTTAGAAACTTAGGAAGTTCACTTACTATTAAGGGTGTAACATGAAAATCTGAATCAATTTTAATTGCACCATGGTAGTTTTAAGGTTATTGAGATAATTCATTAATTAAGGTTATTGGAATAATTCATTAATAAGTTATTAAAAAATGCACATAATAGTATTTTATGTTAATATTTGCATATAATTAAATTATTTCCCTAAGTCATACTTTATAATGTCTACACTTTGTGTTGTTCTATAGTTTATGTCCTTTTTTTCTAAGTGATGCACCCCCTTCATGCATACATGGGAGCTCAATGAGGCACATTTCTTCATCGTCTTAGCATGTGTGAGAGAGCCAACCCTCTTAGACCACTTGGACAAGTTGTCATGAGCTTTGACCACCTTGTTGAAGAATTTGGACATTTTGACCATTATTCTCTCTTCTTGAACCTTGGCACATTGTTTGAGTTGGTTACAGGAGCATTGCACTATTTGAGGCATCTTCACCATGGTTGGACCACTTCATGAGGGCACACTACATGTTTTGGGACAATTTCATGCCACCTGTGCCACCTCATCATGAGTATTTATCATCCTCGACTTGATTTGTTGGAGGGAACCCTTCTTTTGAGGCATTAGCACATCATTTCATGAGAGCACGCTTGTTCTTTATGGAGGATTGATTCATTTGACCACATGTAATGATGAGGCTAAGTTGCTCCTTTTGGCTTGTCAAGGATATGGATAGGTTGTTACACCTTATTAGTTGGATTTTGAACCAACTATTATTATTTTTCCTAGCTCTACTTGGGCACTCTTGTCCTGGAGATAATTTGTATCACACGTGTATTATCTCTCATATTTTGGTGGCGCGCCCCCCCCTTCTCATGGTCAAAGTTGTTAGAAGGTTGAATTAGAGTTTTAGATTTATGATTGCTAGTTTTGACCATGCCATTTGAGGATTTAGCAACTTTCTCATCAATATAAGAGAAACACTTCTCATCATTTCTCTTGGTTAGAACTTGGAGATATAGAACTTATTTTTACTCTACTTGTGTATTATGTTTATGTAGTGTATTGGGCAAATTTTAAGAGTTAATTGTGTATTGATGGTTAAATTTAACTAAGAATTACTTCCTTTTGTTCAAGAATGAATGAAAACTAAGGTAATATCTTCCCATAATACTACATGATTTTGTTAATTAGATAGTAACATTTCAACACTTGAAATCATGCATCTCTTTGTGTATTCTGTGGTGCCTATTGCAGGTTTTTTCTTATCTATTTGCAGATTTATTAAACGGTTTTTAACTTATGGAATCCTCTACTTGGACAAAATAAAAAGTGCTACTCGGCTATCAAAGACCAATACTAAGGTTTCCAGCTACTACTGCTCTTTAATCACCAAGAGATCTACTCTCGTCTATCATGACCCCTTGCCCGTTTACTAGACTTTAGACAATAGTCATTACATCTTTCTCACACTTTTGTTTTAGCTATTAGAATTAATCTGATATTTTCCTTTTAAGCATTTTTTTACAAGTCTGAAAATTAATTTTCATCTTAAGTTCATGTTTAAACTTATAGTTACATTCATGGCAAATCTTTGCTTCTTGGTTTCTAAATCAACTTATAGTGAATGGAGATTTTCAATTTGTTTTTAGCTCTAGTTATTAACATTTCACACATCTTAAATTGGGGCTAGATATAAGTTGTTCAAGAGCTAGATTTCAATCAATTCCTTTAGCATACTCTTGATCAATCTTGCTTTAGTTTTCAGATCTTAGACATTCTTGCATAGAACTTTAATTAAATCTGGAAATAATCTACTGTTGTCACATATCAAGGGAATCAAAATAGTTTGATTAAATAGCAATTGCATAGAACTTTAATTAATTCTGGAAATAATCTATTTTTGTCACATATCAAGGGAATCAAAATAGTTTGATTAATTAGCAATGTTATACTTATACATTTAAGGTGTTGGTACTGTTAATGTTTATAACCATTTCATTTCACTCCATAACTCTTCACGGGCAAGTTAAACAATCTCCATTGGTGTAATTCATGAAATCGATCTCTCAAGTTCTATTAACAACTCTAGCAATAGAATAGAGCTTAAGATTTTAAATGAATTATTCAAGCACATTTTACATTGTCAATAATCAACATTTGTTTTCACTTGTGATAACAGCACATTCAAGTAAGCTTAATACACTTAGCCCACGATGCATAGAATAGATGGTGATTGGATGTACTGTTAAGGCACTCCTTGCATAAGGTCACTGGTTTGAAACTCTGTGGTTACGAGCCTATATAAAACAAAACAAAAAAACTTAATCCACTTATTTTCTTTGCATTTATTTTCACTCTTTTAAGAAAATAAATATGTATTGTTTACAGCCATATATTGTCATTTGTCAACATCACTTGTAGACTTATAAACAATTTATCTTGTTGGTATATTTTATGTCTAGAATGACTTTTCTGTTGGAAAAACTAGCAATAAAAATAAGTTTATATTGATGTTTAAGATCTATTCTTGAAATCAATCTTTGCAAACTTAATGGCACAATTCCATTGAAGCATTTACTTGGTTAAATTGTCATATTTGATGCTCTTAATTCTGTTTTTCAGTGTTGCTCATGCAAATTTATTTTATCACAATAAGAACAATCTTTCTTGGTCAACATCCCTTTCTCGTGGCCATTTATTTTTATGATTATTGATCAATTGGTTACAGCAACAAAGTCTCCTTGGCATGTTCATTTAATGATGATGGTTATTCATGTTTCACTCAATATATCTTTTGTGCTCAATGGTTCACAAGTTAATGATCATCAAGTGATTCAATTCATTTTTTAGTAAACATTTTGGGCCTTCAACCAATCAAAACTAAGTGAGTAGATCATTTGACTTAGTTGCCTCAGGGAATCCCCCTTTAGTGGTTCATCTAACCACTTAAAATGAAGGGAAGAAGACATAGGTGACAGCTATTATTTTTCCATAGTTGTCCTTAAGCTTGAACCCATCTTGAGTCCTTGCAATTAGTGGTCAAGTTTTTGTGGCAACAGCCTCCATCAGAGGCCTTGGACCTCTAATTGCTCTATTACCATGTTGATCAAAGAGATGGAAGTAAATTGTGAACAATGTGACAAAATCATTTCATTATAGAAGATAAATTTATGTGCATGCCTCTGGATATAACAACATAACTCCCAATGGGGAAGCACACATGACACACAATACCATGGGAGTTAAACAAAGGGTGTCCACTTTCACCTACACTCTTTGGACTTTATATTGATGAACTAGAACATTTCATTTCAAAATCTGGCGGTTGCCTTCTGTATGGGGATTACGTTGACTTTTACTAGTCAGGGATGACATTGCCTTTAAACACATAATCGAAGGACTCCAAAAAACAGTTGGATACTTTGAATCCATTCTATGATAGTCATGGTCTTCAGGTCAATCTCACAAAGATAAAGATTATGGCCTTTTATCTCAAAGAAAGAGGCACGGTGCATTATGCATCCCATATCATTCTCACCTTTAAAGGACAAGAGATAGAAGTTGTAACATATTTCACTTCCTTGGGAGTGGTAGTCTCTGGCCCATCTTTCAACTTTATAAGAAATTAAGATTCAGTAGAGTTTATGCAACGTTAACAACCTTGGAGAAACAATATTTCAAGCTTCAGTTTCAGCCTTCTAGATTTTAGGACCAAGATCTGCTTCTTGCACGCTATAGTGGCACATTTCCTCATTTATGGCTGTGAGATTCGGAGCCCATTCCTAAGGCACACATGTCAGGGCTGCATCGAGAGGGTACTCATTACTACGCTTTAAAAACTTATACTGGTAAAGTAAATGGCTCTGCACTCTATTGAGCTAGCTGAGTTAGATGCCTGCCCCCTCACCCCGTCTATGATTTTCCATGTTGTGATCATGCTGCACAGGACTTGAAGCGTCATTGTAGGGGTCGCCGTCTACGATGTCATAAATTATTTTTTTCTTTTCAAAAGGTTATTAAACGCTAATAAGTACTAACTGAGTTTGATGTGTACATTATTAAGTAGTTGACTCAGAGAATATACATGTCAGACTGGGGCCACCATGGTAAACACATTCCTTTGGACATTCTTTAATTGTTGTTTTTCTAGGTGTCCCACGTCTCGTTTAAAAGGAATGAGCAAGTTACTTTTTGTTTTCCCTCTCTAAATGAAATGACTGAGTTAATTTTTTATTCGCTTCTGTAAACGGAATGAGTAACTTTCTTATTCCCTTTAAATGGCATCAGTAAGTTAATTTTTCTACTCAGATATTTTGATTTTTCAAATATTTTTCTGTTTAAAACTATTTTCTTCTTAGACAGATTCATACTTCAGATTTTTAGGATATTTTGATGATCCCATCCAACATTCGGTTTCTTCTGGATTCATGACCTTGTATAGTGAAGGATCTCTTCGCTGGACGAATTCATACTTGTCTTTTTACAAGATTTTTCCTATGACTCCAGCACTAAACAATGGTTCACTACTTGGTTGAAACTCTTCATCATTGCCTACTCTGAAGGATCTCTTCGCTGGACGAATTCATACTAGTCTTTTTACAAGATTTTTCCTATGACTCCAGCACTAAACAACGGTTCACTACTTGGTTGAAACTCTTCATCATTGCCCACTCTGAGTATTGCAAATAGGATCATATTTATGTTATTGGTCTTAAAACCTCTACCGAAATTTTCTGAATCAAAGTATTCTATGGAAAAAGTACATAATTAGGTGGGTTCTAATGTTATTTTAAGAAGACTTAAATTCCATTTTAATGAGGAATGCCAATTTTTGTGTTTGTCCAAAAACTCCCATCTGATTTCAAATCTCTTAAGTCTGTTTGAAACCCATTAAGATTTCCAGAGTAAAGTCAGTACTACAACAATGGTTTCAGTGGAATGCTGAAACTCTTCATCGTTGCCTACTCTGAGTTTTGCAAATGGGATCATATTTATGCTATCGATCTTAAAACCTGTACTGAAATTTTTTGAATCAAAGTATTCTATGGAAATAGTATATAATTAGGTTGGTTCTAATCTTATTCTAAGAAAACTTAAATTCCATTTTAATGAAAGCTAAATTTTGCGTGTCCCAAAACTCCTATCTGATTTCCAATCTCTTAAGTCTGTTTGAAACCCATTAAAATTTAGAGAGTAAATTCAGTACTACATAAAATAATAATGAAATAAACAGAACTTGCAATTCAGATTGCAGTCATATTTTCATAGACCCTAGGGAAACCTAAAACTGGTACTCACTATCACCTTAGTGACCACTTCTGTCACTTTAGGCTGGCTCCCATCTGGCACAAAGGGGGTTTCCCTAGATGATATTGCTAAATCAGCCTTTATTAACCCTTGATATAAAATCAGAATTAGCAATCAAAGATTGATGATATGCAATACATGTTATGTCGGTGGATATGGGCATAGTATCAGTGCCTAATCCTTGGGCAATGGAGTCAAAACACTTAAAGACTTGGAGAGTTCAACAATGGACAATATTCAATCAATGAAGATGCATGAACAGAAGTCCTTAATTCTGACAATACTGAAATTCAAATTCCAGCGAAAATACTATGCTCATAAAGATACAATAACACCCCTGTTACATTCTTGCTTCATCACATAAATTGGAATCTGAAATATGAAGTAAAAAACAGTCTTCTACTAAAAAAATACAGTCAGAGTACATAACAAAAAACAAATTTGAAATCATGGGTCCTCCAGAGGACAACAATGTCACTGATCAGACCTCTTTATGCTGGAAATTAACCCTAAAACAGCAGAAACATTTCCTGCCAAGAAGAGAGGACGACAAGATATAACAGTGACCTTACAAGAAAATTTGTAGCCCTAAATATTTATTTAATGATGCTCCGAACCTGACCAAGATATCTTCACTTTCAGCCCAATGGTCTAGGGTTTTCTCCACAATAAAAACACACTTTGTGAAATGGAAGAGATAACCCGTTTATAGACTCCTCTTGTAACTTATTGGGGAATAAAATAATAATGGAATGATCTAAATTCCCTTAGAAGTGGGACGTCTCACAAAAATAACCTTAATTTAGTCAAAGATGTCCAAGTGTAACCTTCTCATGACAGACGTCCCTCCAAAAAAAAAATTCACAAAGTTCAAGCCATTCAAGAGGCTTCTCCATGGGACATCTCACTAAAAGAGGGCCAACTGATCATAAATAACTTTCTAAAATAACCCCCTAGAGTCTTCCAGGCTGGCAGTTCCACAAACTAGGGCTTCCAAGTCCTTTTAAATACTATTTTCATGAAATGATGTGCTATATGTGGGCTGGGATGATGGACAGTCTCAACAAAGTATATTTCCATGCACTAAATGTTCCTCGAAACCTACCTAAAGGCTGGATGGATGCTTGTCATGAGACTAATCACCCTTGAAGAAGGTTTAGAATGCCACATGTCCTCATCATATGAGAGGCATTCCATCTAAAAGCCATACAGTGCCAACATGTCAAACCATGCCTCCAAATATATAAAACATGACTCATGAGTTCTGTAAGGTACCAGTGAAGATGAGCATGCCTTCAAATATGCAAATATTATGCCTTGGAGAATGTGAACATGCATCAAAAGTATCCTCAATGAAGATCATGCATTCAAAAGCGTGATAATGCCAACCTTTCTCCAACACCTTTGATGATGACCCTTTGACCTTGAAACAAGCAATGATTTGCCACATGTCACCCCCTATGGATGACCATGTGTTGAGCCTTCAATAGCTCCCCATGTCATGTAACTTGGGGCCCCAACTTAATTCTTGGATCAAGGATCCATGACCCAAATGTACTCTCCCTCAACCATGCTTCATCAATTTCAGCTTAATTGTGGCACGTTGTTGGCTGGTATGTTTTTAAGCATTTCTCTGAGCAATTCTTATATCATTGATCACTTTGGTGCATTCCTCGATTGGTTTTATCACTTTCCCCTTGATCTATCTTATCGTGTTGCATGCTTGTAAGTGATTAAGAAGACTTGAGGAGTCTAGAGTCGTAGGCAAAAGAACCGGTAGCTTGTCCTGAGGTGGGATCATCAGTTATGAATGACTCAAACATCTGATTCAAAGACTGTAGCAGCTATTAGGTACTCTTCAGATGACATTTGCAACATTTGGAGAGCAGTTAGGAAGAGTTGGATTTCATTAGGGATGCCTTGATGTTATTAGGGTCACCTAGATGCCATTAGGGTCATTAAGGTGACACTAGGATCACCCAAATGCCATTAGGGTCATTAGGATTGCATTCGGGTCACCCAGATGCCAGTAGGGTGGCATTAGGGTCACTGAAGAGCCAATTAGTGCTATGACATTAGGTTTAACTTTTTAAGCTTATGTTGGTCTCAAAGTTTCATGATAACCCTTAGTCTTATCCTTTCTCAAAGCATCTGGGTTGGCCTTAAAGAAATCGACCAAACACTCAAGAATTTTCAAGATAATCTCCTTGCAAAAATTTTGCCTTGCAATTGTTCACTCAAAAAAAGCTTTCTATAACGATCAATTTTGCTCCCAAAAAAGCTCTTTGTCATCAATGTATCAACCCAAAAAGGGCTATGCACCAATACATCAGCAATAAAGATGTCTTACCTGCCGAAATGTTAAAGCAAATCTCAATTTTGCTCTGAAATGTCTAGGTTTTATGTCCTTAAAGGTCGAATCTTCAAAGCTCTATGTCGCAAATTGGGCTGAAAATTTGGACCTTTAAGTCTCAAATAAGCCAACATTTTGGAGCTTCAAGCCTACATTGGCCGAAATGTCAAAAAAAAAAGGCTCAAATTGGCCAAAATGTCGAAGAAATAAGGCTCAAAATGGTCAACGTTTCGAAGCTTAAGCCCTTAAATGAGCCGACATTTTGACACTTAAGGCTTCTAAGGGCCGATATTTCAGAGATTAAGGCCTCTAAGGGTCGACATTTAGAGGTTAGGGCCTCTAAAGGCTGACATGTTGAAGCACTAGGTCCCTAACTAGCCAACAATTCAGAGGATTAAGCCTCTAACTGGTCGAAACTACAAAAAGTGACCTCATAGTTTTTCTCTTAACTTTTGACTCCAACCTCCATTTTGGGAGTTCTTTATACTGTTGGAAAGATCTCGAAGAGCCTTAGAACTTTGTTTTTATAATTTTTCTCATATGACCTGATACAAGGTTATTAAATTGCAAACAAACATAGGGGTACATTGTTAGTGGCAAAAAAAGGACCAAGTTGAGTTGTAGAACGACCAAGAAACTTGGTAGCACAAACAAAAGCAACGAAGGTATTGGACTTGGGGAAGTAAACTTTAAAACCTTATTATGATGAAAATTGACTTCCTTAGGTTGAAGGAAGATTGCTAAAGTTTGATTTGAATCTTGTATATATTCTTAACTTATGTCCCTTGTTGTGATGTTACCCAAGTATTGGTGCTAAGAGGGATCGATGGACACTCAAAGGATAGCAGTTAAACGGAAGAGGAAATATAGTCGAAGGAAAGAGGATGAAGACTTGTGATAGACATGTCAAACACACAAAAAACGCATGTCCCTATTCAACAAATCTCATGGAGAGGAAACTGCACTCCTTGTTGTTTCAAAAGAAGACAAGCACATATTTCATTATTTCAAACATGTATTGGATATTCAAATGATGAAAGTGACAAAAGAATTTGAAAGTAAATGTTATGTAAAATTCAAATGAGAGAAAAGGACAAACCAATGAGAGAATTGAAAAGTCATGGAAGGAGGCCAAGAGTCACCTAGAAGGCCAAAGGCCATTGGAAATCCAAGGGTCATTCTTATTCTTTATAAAATGTACTCTTGGGCTCATTAGTTGAGGAGGAGTTTTGGCTCTTGAGAGGGGCTTCTACTTGTAAACTTTATGTAAAACCTTTTCTACAAAGTTCTAATAAGGAGAAGCCATTGTTGACCTAGCTATTTTGGAGGTGAATTTCAACTCTGGGACCTCAATGCATGGAACTTTTTCCGATAAGTAGTTACATTCCAAAATTGTTGTGAGAATGTTTTTCTACATTGTAGACTACTATGTTATAGAAGTAGCGTTTCTTTCTCAAATTTGTCTCTAGAATGCTTGCGCTATAGCCGTGAATATAGTACCGTAATCAACTACTCATTTTTCAAATTGTTTTGGTGTATAATTGGTATTTATGTTTATGTTCTTGTTCATACAGTAATTGTTTATTGAAGATCAAAACATTTACATATTTGGTGTTGCGTTCATATTTTAGGTTCTGTGTTCACATTTCCAGTTTGGTTGGTTAGCTCGGCCATCATTTTGTGTTCTACATCTTAGATTAGTTGCATTTTGTATATTGCAATTCAAAAACCCTAAACAGTAGATCGGGCCACAAACAATAAAACCTCAAACCATAATGGTTGTAGGGCCATAATCCAAATGGGTTTCCTATTCCAAACGATGTTCGGTCTAACTAGGACCTTTCACCAGGGGTAACCCCTTTTGTTTGCACAAGATGAATTCCGCCCTGTCAACACCACGCTAGTGGAATGTGCCAAGGGTCTCATGGTGCATCAAATGTATCACCTTTGTTATGAGATGCATCCACAATGTTGATCAGACCAGTTATTAACTCCAAATATCAATATGAATTAAAAAGAGCTATCTTCATTACACCATCCCAAAGACAACACTTTGATATCACTCATGGCAATTTGTCTCTACCATTAGCTGAAGCTTGAAAGTCATCATGATCACAATGCTTGAACTGCTCATGCATTTTGAGGGGTAGCATGACTCATAGATTGTACTTTCCTGTCAAGATATAAACTACCATTTGTACTTATCAACTACAATCAAATACACTTAAACCTCTATTACATAACCATCAACAATATATAAGGAATTCAAATGAGGCTTCATAGGAGATAGTTGGGAATAAGATTGCTTCTTGAGATGTTCAACTTCTAATATATTCTTGTGAAGCATAGTCCGGGCACGAATATACCTCCCAAACAACTCCCAGGGTACTCTTCATCCCCAGAGATGCATTGTTCTGCATAAAGTTATCTATGGGGGGAATGAGGAACTGTTGTACAAACTTAAGACGATAAAATTGTCTCACTGTACTTGCTGTCAGTTACCAAAAGAACCAAGGACCAAGGAATTAAAAGGGGCAAACATTGTGCATTGATCCAAGCCACTCCAACTCTCATACATGAGAGAAATAAGACAACCCTTTCCCAATGAAATTCAAATACTTTGAAAGAGTAATGACTCTTGAGTCTAACAAATACCTAGTGTTCCGAAGATCAACTTTTAAGAACCCATTATCCCCCCAAATATGTTGATCAGTTTTACCAAAACCCTCCATGCCACAACTCTTAATATTTGCACCTTCCCTAGCAAGAATACCGCAGGGGAAGTCTCAAAATAATGGCTTGGACTTTGGCCAAACCAAGACAACCAACAATTTTTTTTCAAACCGATTTTTTGTTTGAGGTTTTGGTGACTTGGCAACTTCCCTAGGTGATTCCGATAACTGTGCTCTAAATGCATTGTTGCACTTTTTACAGTCCCAATGGCCACAAACCAATGGACTTTAATATTTAAACAAAACTAAATTAAATGCATGCATGCGTTTCCCGACACATACCCTACAAGGGAAGGAGACCAAAGTTTCTTTGTCATCCCTATGCAAGTTATGATGTCTAGTACATACTTTTCATTCAATGCCAAAGAAATTTGCTCCATGGTCTCTTCCTTAGGTTGGCTTCAACCTAAATTATGACCTTCTAGCCCACCCCTATCAGGGTCTTTGGTCTTTAACAGCATCACAAACTAGTTATCATATTCTCCCATCATCATTGATTCAATTGTGCTCCAGTTGGCTTTGTACATGCATGCGTTTCCCGACACATACCCAACAAGGGAAGGAGACCAATGTTTCTTTGTCATCCCTATGCAAGTTATGATGTCTAGTACATACTTTTCATTCAATGCCAAAGAATTTTGCTCCATGGTCTCTTCCATAGGTTGGCTTCAACCTAAACTATGACCTTCTAGCCCACCCCTATCAGGGTCTTTGGTCTTTAACAGCATCACAAACTAGTTATCAATTTCTCCCATCATCATTTATTCAATTGTTCTCCAGTTGGCTTTGTACAAGTCGTTCATGAGCTTCTTTGTACTTGAGAAATTTGCTTTTGTAGGGATTTCAAAGGTTTTACCCACACATTGGGTAATATTTACTACCCAAACTTATTTTCCTTTCTTTTGAAGTCTTTAACATGTCCTTTATGGTTCTCATATACTTCCCCATCTTTAGTCTCTTCTTTCTGAGTAATTATTTTGATGAATGTTTACTTGCCTCAAATGGATTGGATATTTCTATAATATTCTATTCCCTACAAATAACAACTTTGTTACTTTTAGCACTTTGAACGAGTCCCAAGCTCAATGGTGTTGTTTGGCTAAGGTTATCTTCCAATCCCTTATATATATGAAAGAGGAGATTGCTCACATTCACTCTCCTTTAGATGACGAGTTGATGATTGCTTGTCTGCACCAAATGAGTATCCCCACATTTTCCAACATCATTATGAAATTGGAAACTCCATGCTTTTTGCATCTCATTCGTTATGGAACATCTCAAACTTCTCACCTTTATTCGTCAGCCCTACATTTCCCCCATCGCCCTTGCCAACCATGCTCTTCTCTCCTCCTCTCTCCAAGCTAACACCCCCCTCCCACCACACCACCCTCCCTGGGACCATCTCGTACTACTATCATTTTCGATGAGGGGAAATCCAAACACATTCTCTTTCCACCTACCTGAGATGCTCCCCCCCAAGTCCTAGTTTTCTTTAGTTGATTTAGACTCTTCCAAGTATGCATGCCTCTCATCTACCATCTAGTAAGCATCCTTAAAGTCATACCTTCACTCCACCTAGTCCATTCCCACTACCCTAAAACTCAAATAATGCCCTATGAACCAATGGTAGAACAAGGAGAGAAAGGCTCTTTAGCACCAAGTTCGATGAGCATTCCCTCATGCTCAGCCCTCCTACTCCAACCTTAAAGCTTCCTATCGTTGTCTCCTCCGCCATAAGAAATGCTTCTTCATCTCTCAAAGGAGACGAGACTTATGTGCTTCCCTCATCCACTCTTCTCCCAAAACCTTATGGTGCACCATCTTCCCCCACCAATCTCCCCTCCCAACTAATCTTAACCTCATCCATGTACTCTCATACCTCCACCCTCTATGATGTCCTTGGGCAACCCCAGATTCAGGTTACTTCTCCACCCCCTTCATGTTACTTATTCTCACATCGAGACATCATAGGGGTTATTTGAGTAATGAACACCAGCAAAGCAGAGGATGAGGAGAGTTTCCAAGCAGAGTTCTTCAAGCATGACCTTCCCACTCTAGATAATTACTTGGTTGATCTCTTCAACCATGTGGTCCAAACAAATTTTCCACCAACTAGTTACATCACACCATTCACCCGATACACAAATTGGTTTCTAGCTCATATCCCAACAACTATCAGATGATCAAGGTGGCCACACATTCTCGAAGCTCTATGCTACAGTCCTTCATATAAAGCTTTCTGAAGAACTTGAGAGGAGACATCTTAGAGCTAGAGAGCAAGCAAGTTTCAACCTGCTCATTAGACCATTAACCACATCTTTACCCTCTAGACCATCATTGAGGAGGCGCGGCATTGCTCTTCAAAAGTCTACTGCCACTTTATAGATTTTTGAAAAGCTTTTAATTATATCCCTTGAGAGACCTTATTCCAAAGGCTTAGAGACATCGGCATCTCTGAGGCCCTACTAACTGTCATCATGCACCTATTGGTCGTCTCTGCACAGCTCATGGGGTATCAAATTTCAGCCAAAGAACCATTGGGGCTAATAAGGGATGCCCCCCGTCCCCCACCTTGTTTGGGATCTATATGGATGAGTTGGAGGCCTTCCTCCACGTTCATATCCAAGACAACAATGGGTGCCTCCTCCTCCAGGTTTTGATATATATCACCCTTTTTGTTGACGACATGGTCCTCCTAGCCCCATCTCCAAAGGGTTTGCAAAGACAATTGTATGCTTTTATGTGATCTTCGACAATTGACAATCAACCTGGGTAAAACCAAGGTTATGATCTTCAACGAGACGAAGAAGACTTTATCAAACCTTCATTTCTTCTTCAAAGGGGAGGAGATTGAGATCACCAGCTCCTACACATACTTGGGATTGCAATTTTCAGGACCCAGCTTCACTTTGCAACATGCCCTTCAACCTCGATTCAACGAGGGCTAAGTATCCTCTTTGAGAGAATGCTTTCGACACCACTTTCAGAACATCTCATCCAAGATGGCCCTCATGGACTCCCTTATCCAATCCATTTTTCTCTACGACTCAGAGATTTGGGGGACTTGCTTGCTAGTATCTCATTAGGCCTCAATCGAGAGAGACTGGACTCTTCTTCAACACATCATTAGGTGCAAACAAACAGTTCCTTAGCACATCATCCTAGTAGAGTTTGGTGCCCAACCCTTCCGACTTGAGATGGTGTTTAGTCCAATCTCCTTTCAACATCACCTCCGAAGCTTTGCTGACTCGACGACAGGGCAAGACCAATACCCGTACTTGGCCTATTGTTCTTCAAAGATTATTCTATCATCTAGCCCTCCAGATTATGCTCGAGGTTGGTTTGCAGGAGTCTCAATTCTCTTGGAGTTCGTGGGCATTCAATGGACCGACTCCCTCCTACCATATATTCTTCGATTGCACCTGGCCACCTCCTACCTATTAGACAGGAATTGAACAAGATCATTAGAGATGACATTTACAGGCAGTTTATCCAAATCACTTGGGTTATGCCCTAAGATGGCCTTCTATGCTGAGCACTTCTTGGAGATGAACGACAGACTCATTATTCAACCACAGTATACTCTATGACATTGGTTACACACTATTCACATTCCCCTCAACCAGTTTAGAGTGGGTTCTCACAAACTTCTGGTAGAGACACACCATCAAATCGACCATTCTAACAAGATCTACCAGTCATGCCATCTTTAGGAGGTCGAAACATAGGAGCACTTCATCTTCTGTTGCCCCATCTACTACAAAATTAGAGGGAGGTTCCATTTCCTTTTCAAGGGGGCTCATCCCTCGCCAGCTTCTTCAGATATCCCAACCAGAGAGATTTGGCATTATACATGCAGAAGACCCTCAGGCTCCAATCCCATACTCTTCAACCTTCTACTCGACCAGATGTGACCCAACGGATCACTTCCTTTTCCACGGGGCTACCCTCAGGAAGGGGCACTAAGAGATAGTCTGATAGCATCATAGCCTTAACCTCTACATCAGTGCGGACCTGTGGGACCCTCCTCCATACACCAAGATCTCAACAGCGTGACATGACCAAATTTCTCCCCGTGAGGCACACGAGAC
Organism: Larix kaempferi; assembly: GCA_027924585.1. Taxonomy (NCBI): domain Eukaryota; kingdom Viridiplantae; phylum Streptophyta; class Pinopsida; order Pinales; family Pinaceae; genus Larix; species Larix kaempferi. The sequence goes on along the minus strand of BSBM01000458.1, from coordinate 20,052,549 downwards.
CCCCTAGGCCTCAGCGATGAGCTACTACCTCCCGACAACAACGTAGTGAGCAGCCCGGACCTTCCACTAGCTCTTCCTATGGACACCATACTATTTTGAGTTTCCTTCACTCGACCTCGAATGTTAGGAGATACGGGTCTATTCCATGATAGACCTACCCCACATTACTTCTAGATTTCCTTGCTCTTGAATCTTTTACTCTTGTACATATCCACCCCAACCCCTTCATCCCCCCATGCAACCTTCCATGCTCGAGATCAAGGGTTTTTCATGTTGTAACATAGACTTCAAGCTCTGTTCTGCTTCACTTTCCTTTCCTACCTTTTTCCTTTTATATGAGACTGTTTGGTACTCCTGTTTTGTAATGACATCATTGTACTCAGCAATCACATTGACCTGTTTTGTGGTCATTAGTTGGACATTAGTAAAATGATCTTATCTTATCTTATCTAGGTGCCCCACTTTCAATGAATCTATTTAAAAACCATCAATGGATGAAAGGGTAGATAATATTGTTAAGTTTAGCATAAAATTCACAACAAGAGCATAATAAGGATCACTGAAAGAAACACAATCACAAGATGGACACAGATTTATCGTGGGAAACCCTCATGGGGTAGAAAACCCAGCAAAACTTCCTCAATATAGATGATCAACAAATACAAAGATGTAATCCCCAAACAAGAGCTCCTTCTCCTCCTTCGTAGATCTCTCTCTCTCCTATGCTAGTTTCACAAGTGAGTGAGTGTGTGTTAAATGAGGAACACACCTCCTCTATTTATACTTTACTTCACTTGACTTTTAACCCTAACTGGGCCGACTTCTCCTAGGAGAGTCTAATAAACCCTAATAACTTAACTCAGGGCCGACCCCACTAGGGAAGTCTAATAACCCTAGTTATAACATCTCGACAAAGGAATAAAACATCTCCGGATGAATAATAGTATCCCGACGAAGGAATAAAACATCTCTGGATAATAAAGTACAAATAGAATATTCTTAGAAGTTACAATATTTCAACACTCCGCCTTAACGAGAAGGATATTCTAACATCTGCAGGAGCAAGGAGTCATCAACAACATCATAGTGATACATCTATAAATCATTGGAAGTTTTCTTCAATCATCATCAGTAACTAAAACAGCTATTGGAACTTCTTCAATATCTTCAATACTGGAACATCAACATCTTCAGTACTGAGTCTTCATCTTTTGCAGCACTCGATCACTCGATCAGCTACAGCAACAACATCATCTGGATCTCTTGATCAATAGCATCATCTGGATCTCTCGATCAACAGCATCATCATCTGGATCTTCCGATCAACAGCATCATTTGATCTCTCGATCAACAGCATCATCATCTGGATCTCTCGATCAACAACATCGTCATCTAGATCTCTTGATCAACAGCATCCTCTAGATCTCTCGATCAACAGCATCATAATCTGCAACACACATGATCCAATTACGGCATGATCAATCCCTCTCACTTTAGGACATAAGTCCAAGGATGATACAATCCTGATCCACTTACAGGATGATCAATCCCTATCAATTTAAGACACCATATCATGTCTAGGGACGATGCAATCCACTTGTCAACTTAGACAAAGTCTAAGGACCACTTCTCGAAGACACGGGTCTCTGGATCCATTTAGGACTAAAGTCTAGGGATGATGCAATCCACTCGTCCACTTAGACAAGATCTAAGGACCACTTCTCTAAGACACAGGTCTCCGGATCCATTTAGGACTAAAGTCCAGGGATGATGCAATCCACTCGTCCATTTAGACAAAGTCTAAGGACCACTTCTCAAAGACACAGGTCTCCGGATCCATTTAGGACTAGAGTCCAGGGATGATGCAATCCACTCGTCCACTTAAACAAAGTCTAAGGACCACTTCTCGAAGACACAAGTCTCTGGATCCATTTAGGACTAAAGTCCAGGGATGATATAATCCACTCGTCAACTTAGACAAAGTCTAAGGACCACTCATCAACCTCGTCGTCGGTACAAGTATCCTCATCATCGACCTCATCGTCGGAACAGGTATCCTCATCGTTGGTACAGGCATCCTCATCATCGATACAAGTATCCTCATCATCAACCTTATCGTCGATCCAAATATCATCATCGACCATATCACTCCCCATTTCGAGAAAGGTCCTTCTGAACTACACCAAGCTTGTCTCAGAAATACTCAAACGTTACTCGAGACAGAGGTTTGGTCAATATATCTGGAACTTGTTCATCAGTGCTCACATACTCGAGCTTTATAGCTCCTTTCTGCACCATATCTCGTATATAGAAATATCGGATCTCTATGTGCTTTGACTTATCATGGAACACTGGATTCTCCATCATCTTGATACAACTCTGGTTGTCACATAGGATCACAGTGGAATCCATCTCTAAGTCAAATAGTCCTGATAACAGCTTCCGAAGCCATATGGCTTCACAACTAGCAGAGCAGGCTGCTATATATTCCGCTTCAGCTGTGCTAAGAGCCACACTAGACTGCTTCCTACTAAACCACGAGATCATAGCAGATCCCAGACAATAACATCCACCCGATGTGCTCTTTCTGTCTGAGACACTTCTAGCCCAATCTGCATCTGTATAACCATACAATCTGAAGTCATGATCTCCAAGATAATATAGACCAAAGTCTATTGTACCTTTTAGGTACCTCATCACATGCTTTGCAGCTATCAGGTGAACACGTCTAGGCTCAACTAGATATTGACTCAGGGGGTTCACAGCAAAGCATATATCTGGCCTGGTATTCGTCAGATACATCAGCGACCCAATAATCTATCTGTACTGAGTCACATCCACTAATTCTGATGATTCATCAGCTAACAGCTTCAAGTTGGTATCCATGGGAGTGGCCATGGCTTTACATTCCAACATATCAAATCTCTTCAAGATTTCCACCGCATGCTTTCCCTGGTTGAGAAAGATTCCTTCTGGGCCTTGCCATACTTCCAGACCTAGGAAGTAATGCATCAATCCGAGATCTTTCTTCTCAAATTCTGCAGCTAGCTTCTTCTTGCTTTCCATGATGTGCTTCTCATTCCCTGTCAGAAAGAGATCATCCACATACAGTAATAGTATGACAGGTTCATCATTCATAACCTTAAGGTAAAGGTTAGGATCAGCTTTACTTTTGGTAAAGCCCAGGCTTGTCAAGAAGCTATCAATTCTCCCATACCAAGCTCTAGGAGCTTGTTTCAACCCGTACATAACTTTTTTCAGCTTGCATACGTGGGTTCTTCTATCTTCAACTTCAAATCCTTGTGGTTGTTCTATGTACACTTCTTCCTCAATTACACCATTCAGGAAGGTTGTCTTCACATCCATCTGGTGTAAGCTCCACTTCATCATGGATGCAAGTGCCATGATGGTGCTAATGGAAGTGTACCTTGCAACTGGTGCAAATGTTTCTTCATAGTCAATTCCCTCTTTCTGAGAGAATCCTCTGGCCACAAACCTTGCCTTATACTTTTCAATGCTACCATCCGCAGCATGCTTTATCTTGTATATCCATTTGGAGGATACCACACTCTTGTCTTTTGGTTTGGGAACTACATCCCAAACATCATTCTTCATTATTGATTGTGATTGGTACTCCTTCGTCATTGCTTCTACCCATTCTTTCTTATGAACTGATTCTTCATAACTGGTGGGTTCTTGATCTACAAGATCACACATCAAAGCCACATAGCTGGAGAATGGCTTTGGTTTCTTGCCTACTCTTGTGGAACCTTCTGGAGCTCCATATCTTTCTGCTTCTTGTATAATTTCTCTTACCCATGTTGGCTTTCTCTTCTGTGATATGTTCATAGGTGGGGGTTCTTGAGGTTCTAGCATATCATGGTCTTCTGGTGTTTCCTCTTCAAGGAAGGAAACAGCTTCTGTATTTCTAGGAGGTATATCTTCTTCATATACTTCTTCATACTGGCACTTTTTGGATCTTTTGAGAGCAGCTTCTTCATCAAAGGTTACATCTCTACTAATTTCCATGTGATGGAATCCTGGGATGTATATTTTGAATGCCTTGGATGCTTCACAATACCCAACAAATATTCCCTTCTTTCCGGAAGGGTCCAACTTAGATCTTTTCTCGTTTGGTATGTGGACATATACGGGGCACCCAAATATCTGGAGGTGGCTTACCTCAGGCTTCTTCCCTGTGAACACTTCTTCTAGAGTCTTGAATAGTTGAACTATTGTCACTTGTTCTATGGAACAAGTCTCATCATTCTTCATTTGTAGGTGATCGTTGTACGATACTTCCTACAAGTCAAATTCAATAGTATGGTTAGAAACATCTCATAGTTTCCAAATAAATGCATAAAAACATAAGTCATACTATCTTAGCCAATGCTACAACATTCATCCATATCCCACATTCATATGGTAGCTTTCTAGATGCCTTCCATCTCTACCAGGACATTATTAAGAGTGTGCCCTACTCCCAATATTTCAACAAAGAGGTTTCACTCTAGATAAGTAGCAATGGAATGTTGTATGGCACCATAGGCTACTTACCCATCACATGCATGACACTACAAACATCCTAACACACATCCTAAATAAATGTGTATACAACTGGATACTATCATTTAAACAATGTGATAGAAATGACAATTCAAATACTTATCTTTGTTTGTTTGGTAGGATCTCCTTTTGATCCTAGTCTTCTGATCATCATCAGAGTTTCTGAATCAATCTTGTATGTTGCTTCTCCCCTATTCTACTAGATAGCTTTGTGAGGGGACTCCTTTTCTTCTAAACTAGAGAGACTCTTCTTCTCTCCTGTCATGTGCTTTGAAGCACCACTGTTACAAGACATATTCTTCGATTTCTTCCTTTGCTTGCTTCCTGGGAGGTTCTTCATCCTCTTCTTCTTCACTATCATCTTCTGCTAGATGTGCTTGATGTCTTTTGTGGTGGAAACCCTTCTTTTTCTTTGAAGGACAATTTCTAGCAATGTGTCCTATTTTGTGACAATTGAAACATTGGAATGAAGAGTGATCTCTTTCTGGATTGGTTCTTCTTTTCTTTTGAAACCTTTGTGGAGGTTGAGACTCCGTGTGGCTTTCCTTCTTGAAGTTGGATTGACTTCTTCTCTTGGTATGGGTGGCTAATGCTTGATTATCTTCTTTGAGTAAGGCTTCTTTATTGGCTACTCTAGCCTCTTCTTGAATGCAATCCTCCCATACAATATCAAACTTCATGCTTTCCTTTCTAGCACACATGGTCTAGATGAATGAATCCCAAGGTCTAATGAGACCAATGAGAGCAATCATGACTAGTTCATCTTCATCAAGGGAGTCTCCAATGGCTTCTAGTTGTTCCTTGAACTGGGAGACCCTTGTGAAGTAATCTTGAATGGATTCTCCTTGACTCATCTTGGTGCTCTTCAATTGAGCTCTTAGGTTCATCTTCCTGTTGATGTTCCTTCCTTCATACATTCCGACTAGGGCATCATACATTTCTTTTGGGGTCTTCTTTGATGACACTTGAGGGATCAAGTGGTCTTTGATAGAATCAGCAATGATTCTCTTTGCCCTAATCATGTCCTTCTTGTACTTCTCTTTAGCTTCATCTTCCTTAGGTTCTACAACTTCATCTTTGATGTATTGGGCAAGGTCATTCTCTTCAAGAATGAGGCCTATCCTATATTTCCATGCCCGGAAATTCTCTATGCCCTCTAGCTTATCCTCAAGCTTTAGTGCTTGGGGCCATCTTATCTAGGAGGTCACCAAAAATTGAAAATTCTCAAAATGCAAAACAGACCTTACCAGGAGATGTGCTTGACTGAATTGACTTGACTGGTGTACTTGGTTTCTGAAAACTTCAACTTTTCACCCTTCAAACTTGACCAGCGAATTTCGTATCTGCAACAAGTTTTCTGGTTCACTGGTTTACTGGTTCGCAACTTTTTTGGTTCACTGGTTCACTAGCTCACAGCTTTTCTGGTTCACTGGTTCGCAGCTTTTCTGTTTCACTGGTTCTCAGTTTTTCTGGATCTTCTAGTCCAGGAGTCAAACTAGGGTTTGACTTATACCGAGGATCTACCCACTCAAAAACTTCGATCTAGGGCTCAAAATTTCGCTTTTGAGGAGGAGCATCAAGCCATGCAATCAGATTCCAAAAATTTTAACTTTTGCAGAAACCTTAATTTCTCACCGAAGGAAGAAGAGAGGGATTTTTCACCTTGTGAAAGATGTCCTATTCAGGCTAGCTCTGATACCATGTTAAGTTTAGCATAAAATTCACAACAAGAGCATAATAAGGATCACTGAAAGAAACACAATCACAAGATAGACAGAGATTTATCCTGGGAAACCCTCATGGGGTAGAAAACCCAGCAAAACTTTCTCAATATAGATGATCAACAAATACAAAGATGTAATCCCCAAACAAGAGCTCTTTCTCCTCCTTCGCAGATCTCTGTCTCTCCTATGCGAGTTTCACAAGTGAGTGAGTGTGTGTTAAATGAGGAACACACCTCCTCTATTTATACTTTACTTCACTTGACTTTTAACCCTAACTGGGCCGACTTCTCCTAGGAGAGTCTAATAACCCCTAATAACTTAACTCAGGGCCAACCCCACTAGGGAAGTCTAATAACCCTAGTTATAACATCTCGACGGAGGAATAAAACATCTCCAGATGAATAATAGTATCCCGACGGAGGAATAAAACATCTCCGGATAATAAAGTACAAATAGAATATTCTTAGAAGTTACAATATTTCAACAAATATGTGGATGCTTTCTCCTCTAACTTGTATGATTTCAATTTTCAAGAAATATTCTCGTCCCAAACAAATGGATTTTTCTGCACCTCCTTGAAATTGGCGAAGTCTTACTTTTGACACCATTTTTCTTTCTTAGGGCTTCCAAACTGCTCTGAAGGTCAACTCCTAAAAATTTCTAGAAATTATTGGGTACGGAATTAGGTGTAAGCTCTGTATGAGGTGTAGATAGTGTGCTGGATATTGATCACCATGGCAAATGCAAAATGACAACTTATAACTTTTATAAGGTATTTTTGCCCACGTGAATAGTAGCCCACTATTTGCCATTGCTCTATCATGTTTGAACAGGAGCACTAAAATGGAAAGTTGTCTGGAATCATGTGAAGGCTCTGGCTCAGTTGAATCATTTTTTCTCATTATCCCTGTTATAGGGCAGTTTTGGTCAAATTATTGATTTTCACCTCTACCAGAAAATAGTAATTTTTTCTGCTTTAGGTCTGAGATCCATTTTATGCTCTGGATTATGATCTTCTTGTTCTGTCCCTGCATTTCAATTTTCGGCTTATCTGGGTTGTGGATGAAATTTGGCTCCTAACTCTGTAAAACGTGCCACCCACAAAAATCTTGAAACAAAACTGAAATCCAGTCAAGACTTATTTATGTGGAATCAAGCCATGTTTCTACCCTTCAATTCTCAGGTTGACATCCAAACTCAAATATAGGAGATATCCTCAAAAAATCAATTTCTCCAACACTTCTTTTTTGGAGTTTTCATTTTGGAAACCTTCTCATTGACACTTTTGCATTCCCTCTTGGTTGAGTGACTTGTTGAACTCCTCCAACACTTGGTCAATTTTCTGACTTAGATAACTTCCCTGTTAGCACTATTGGGATCTGTCTTGGTTGGGTGACTTGCTGATGCCCAACTTGTCAAAATCTTCCAACACTTGGTTATTTTTTTCACCTCAGAAACCACCTCATCAACGTTCTCAGGTTCCCTGTCAGTTGGGTGACTTGCCAATACTACACTTGACGAAGTCCAAGTAGGATAAAGAACAACCAAAACACCCCATTTTTTCGGCTTTTTTTAATCAAATCTGGTCAAAATTGCAATTTCTGCAATTATGCAATTCCAACAATCACCATGATCTGTCCTAGACAAAATGGAGATTTTAAAACTACCCAAATCGTCGAAAACACAATTTGAGCAATGGAAACTGCAAATTCAATCATTCCTGCTCTGCCGGATTCCGGTGGATAGGGGGCAATTTGGTTTGCCCATCTACTGCTCCGACGAAGTCCTCTAACACTTGATCAGTTTTTTATCCTTGAGAAACTTTTCATCAACACTCTTGGATTCTTCTCAATTGGGTAACTTGCCAAAGCCAAGCTTGCCCACGTCCTCTAACACGATCAATTTTTTTAGTTCGACAACTTTCTCAGAGATACTCTTAGGGCCCCTCTCTGTTGGTTGACTTGCTGATGGCCTGACTGTAAAATTTTCTCAATACTTAGCCGATCTTTTTTTATTTCAACAACTTCCATTTCAACACTTTATTTTCCGATTCCCAAACTTTGCCTATCAAAACCCCAAGGTGTGGATCCTTCCAATAATTTGTAGAATTTTGGGTTTGACAACCCCTAAACACTTCTTTATGGGTTCCAAACTGATGAGTTCCTTCTTTAAGGCCTATGACTTTTTCGACTCTTCTACACCCCCTCATAGTATCAGGTTTCCTTTGAACCATTGTCCCATTGTTTATGTAATGTAGCTCATTTCTATACTTCACTTGTGTAGAGTGTAGCAAATTGAATTTTATAACAAGCGATTCATTCTTTTATTTGTCTTTCTTGAGGGCATAGTATTTGAACTTGGTACAAAATGACAGAAAGCTAGTAACAACCCTTCTACAACAAGTTAAAACCATTAACAGATAAATCATGATTTATCCAACCAGTAACCTTTCTAAGATCCTTTCCCGCCGTTAGCAAATATCCACCTTCTCACAACTCTGTATTACAGGTTTCTTATTTCCCATACTTGTATCTTGCAGGTATTCAACTCTTGAATCACGGTCCAACCAAAAATCTAATATAGTAAAACCAAAAATCTATTATAGTAAAATCGATAAGCCTATGCATATACTCATGCTCGTCACATGTTTTCTAAAGCATTGCTAAATTTATGTGTCTGAACATTGATAACTAACTACATGAGTTTGGAATAATAAGTGCAAACTGGAAGTACCTCCATGGGGTCACATTCACTTTCAGGGAAGCTGTTCATTGTTGAATGTTGAAAGCTGCTGCCCCTGGTACTTCACTGACACACTAAAATCTTATCATACTATATTTTCTTTAATTGTAGGAGGGTTGCTGGACCCAACCTTTCCTGCAACAAACTAAAAAGAAACACCAAACACATGCATTATCAAATTAAATATGTTCCTATTCCGGCAAATTTATGCCATACTTCTAATTCTTCTCTAACGTAATGATAGCTGACAAATTTATGGCAATTATTATCATCCTTTTGCTTTTCTACTGATGGATGAATGCAGGATTGTTGTTTTTATCTCAAATTATGCACATTTTCTAGTTTGTGTAATTCTGTATAATATGTTTTCCTCTTTATGCAAAAAGTATTTTCTTCCAATGTTTAGACATTCCATGTTCGTTGTTTCTTATTTCTGGTAAGACAGCCATGATGCTACATGTGAAATTCTTGCTGACTAATTATTGGATTTCCAACTTTCCAGTTTATCCCTTATGGATGCACAGTACTACACAACTCTCTATCTTGCCCAACCTAGTTTTTTTATGATAGACAACCTGCTGTGCAACCATGCTCTTTTGTAATCACAAAAAATTGGTGGTAGCCAGCCCAGACTTGGGAGCTTTAGTGATTATTTTATAAGTAGTCTAATCTCTGTATGAATGATTTGAATGCAGACTAAGACACTGCAACTTGTCCTGCTACTTCTGTTGAAAAGTTTAGTATATTCAAAGTATCCTTCTATGTCCTCCTGTAAAGTCAGATGGTTGATGTGCCTGGTGCCATACATGTAGACAACTGAAAATTGTGTCCTTTGTAAAAAGGATCAAAGGATCATGTCCAGGCAATCTGTGTCACTGTTTGTCATTCATACTGGACCAAAATCAACATTGATTTGATCACCTTTTTCCGGTTTATCTTCCTCATGTCTCAAATCTACCTGATCCATGCTGGCCACTATCATTCCTTTCCGGTTTATCTTCTGCATTGCCTTGAGTTAATCTTGCTTCTCTTATTTGAAGAATGTTTTTCTACTATGAGCAAAACTGTAATAGGAAATTATGCTTGAAAAACAAATGATAACAGCAGGCTAGCTTGCTTTTAATTTATTGTTCCTCACTTACACATATTTCTTGCAAATGCTTTGTGGATTTTCGAAAGGCTTTTGACTCCGTCCCGAGAGAAGCCCTGTTTCAGAGGCTAACAGACATCGGCATCTCCCATACCTTACAGACTGCCATCATGCGCCTCTATGAGTCAGTTCTTGGTCGCCTCCACACAGCTCACGGTATGTCAGACTTCATCAAGAGTACCATCGGAGTTAAACAGGGCTGCCCCCTGTCCCACACACTGTTTGGGATTTATATTGATGAGCTAGAGGCCTTTCTCCACAAGCATATACAGGACAGTGATGAATGTCTCCTCCACCAGGTTCTGATATCCATCTTGCTTTTCGCCGATGATGTGGTCCTCCTAGCCTCGTCTCCAGCGGGATTATAGAGATAGTTGGATGCTCTAGTTCTCTTCTGCGACCTTCAACAGTTAACGGTCAACCTGGGTAAAACCAAGGTTATGATTTTCAACGGGTCGAAGAAGTCCGTAGACCTTCATTTCTTTTTCAGAGGGGAGAGAATCGAAATCACCAGTGCCTACACGTACTTGGGAGTACGATTTTCAGGACCCCGTTTCAATTTGAGACCAGCCCTCCAGCCTCGGATTGCCAAGTGTTATGGGTCTTTAGCCCTTCTCGAGAGACAGTGTTTCCGTCACCATTTTCAAGACATTTCTTCCAAGATGTCCCTCATGGACTCCCCTCATGGACTCCCTTATTCGACCCACTGTTCTCTATGGCTCAGAGATCTAGGGGCTTTCATTACTGGAGTCTGATTGGGCCTCATTTGAGAGAGTCCAAACCAATGTTATTGGAACTGGACTGGAACCGGTAAAACCGGCCGGTCCAACTGGTTCACAGGCCTAACAGGTCCGGTTAGGTGCTTGAACCGGAAATTGATTTGGACCGGTTTTGAACCGGCTGTGAACCGGCCGGAACCGGCCAAAACCAGCCGAACCGACTGTGAACCGGCTGGTTTTGACCGGTTCCGTACGGAACCAGTTAGTCCATACTTTGCTTATTTTTTTGACTCTAGGGTCCATTTAGAGCCTCTTTATTAATGTATTTTGGTTCAGAACTTCAAAGATGTATTGCACTCGGTGCTATTTTGGTTATTTGCACCCATAATGGCTATATATATGAGAAACTTTGCATATTTGTGTATTAATGGTTTGGATTCATATGTATGCACATGAATATATATATTTTTTTACAAAATATGAATAGTTTATGTATTTTTTGGTCGACCGGTTTTTTCCGGTTCCAGTCTGGTTTCCGATTCGGTTCACATTTTGGGCTCTGCCAGTTCGATCACCGGTTCGGTTCTAATAACATTGGTCCAAACCCTTCTCCTCCAACGCATTAGATGCAAGCAAACAGTTCCTCATCACATCATCCTAGCAGAATTTGGGGCTCGGCCCTTCCGACTTGAAACAGTGTTCGGACTGGTCTCTTTTCTACATCGCATCCGGGACTTAGCCGACTCAACAAACGGGCGAGACCAGTACCCGTACTTGGCTTACCGCTCTTCGGAGACCATTGCCCTCTCTAGCTTATTGGGCCGAGCTCGAGGTTGGTTTGCAAGGATTTCAATTCTTTGGGTCTGTGGGCATTCAAATGGATTGCCTCCCCCCATTTCAGTATTCCTTGGATGCACTCGGACATCTCCTACCAACCAGACAGGTGTTGCACAAGATCATCAAAGATGACATTTATAGGCAGTTTATCCACTTTATTTAGATTAACCCTCCTGGTGGGTTACACCCAAAGATGGCATTTTATGCTAAGCATTTCTTGGAGCTTAGGGACGGGATCATCGTTCAACCACAGTATACATTCTGACACTAGGCACATGCTCTTTGCCTTCCTCTAGGCCAGCTCAGAGTGGGTTCTCATAGACTTCGTGTAGAGACAAACCACCAGATCGATCGACCAGACAAGATCTGTCAACTATGGCCACTTTGGTTGTCCTCAATAAACCGATCCCCCTGGTCCAATGTTATCATAACCGAGTCACACTTTACTTCTACGTTTCTCTTTAATATAAATCTTTATCCATTCTCATTTTTAAAAAAAGAGTTAGTCCGACTCGCCATTTCGAACTTGCCATGGCCTAAAAACAAGACGAGTCTGCTATTGACTTGGTTGTACTGGATCAAGTCACAATCGGATTGCACCAAGTCACAATTGGCTTCAACTGAGTTTGTATCAATGTTTTAAAACTCAGACTTAGACTCAGGATCGGTAATGAATCGGTAAGGACTCAACCGATTTGAATTCAATGACTTGGTTTACTAAAAAACACATAAAATATTTAAATTTTAAAGAAAAACAATATTTTAAAGATTCTAATCCATGATTCCAAAACATTAGAGACAAAATATCCAAAGTTTGCTCATGTATAAACTTTGATATGGTCCTATTAACCTAGAGTTTCAAAACCCATGATCTCAGTACATGGAAAAGCATGCAAAGTTAAGGAAAAACTTTACATTATTATACAAAGAGAGTGACCTTGACTAATAAGTACCCAATTATTTTCGAACACTCCTTGGTCTTGTAGTGTACAACCTCGCAAGAATTGGAGTGTCTAGGTGTGTGCACATTTGAATAAAATCTAGGGCGCCTTAGGGTACACAAGGCATGTACATCATATGATTAAATAGGTTGCTACCTTGGTTCTATGACATTAGAGTTCCCTTCCTTTTCAAGTTTCACAATTGTACATGCATGCTAGAGTGACCCAACGGACTCAACAGACTCAACACTCAACGAGTCAACAGTGAACACTCAACACTCATGAGTAGTGACTCAACAGTTCTCCAATCTCTCACAAAGACAACATCACGACAGCCTTGTGGGCTTGTAGAATGGTGGTGGTTGGAAACTTGGAGACCGAAAGCACTGTGCAATCAACAGACTCGGTAGTCAGTACTAAAAGTTAAAGCTTCTCCCAAGCCCGACTTTAACATACTAATCACTAATCACAGTCCACCAGACCATGACTCCACAAATTCACAGTTTCACACCTATGTGACATCCGCAGAACCCTCGCGAAATTTAAGTGGTATTCTTACTCCATGTCAAATGGAACCTCACGAACCAGTTGTAAGACCCATGTCCTAATTAATAAATAAATCTATGTTTCCTTCTTTACTTTGTTTTTTATTCTGTTTCAGGTCTCTGTTTTGGTTTCTAGTTTAGGTTTAAATATCATGCCTGTAAAATAATATATCACATTTACATTTACAGCTTGTAAATAATTTACTGTTTTATCTATTTCTAACAATTACTATCTGTGCAGGTGTAACAGCAAATATATATGTGTACTCATTCACAAAATATCATTTTCAATAACTTGAAAAAAATGATTTACAGGGTTAGAAATTTATTCCTATACCTGTGGGATAAGTACCCATAAATAGCTAGTCGATCTCCTTTTGTTGCTCCTTTTTGCCCTGTTGTATGCCCTGCTATAGCCCTGTAACCAAAAGCCTTCCCAAAACCAAGAAACTCAACCGACCAGACAATCTGGTATGCCACCTTGCCAACTGGCGAGGTCTCGCCGACCACCCAGCTCCAAAGGTACCCCTTTGGACCCCCGAGCCCAAACCGAATACAAGCCAACCAATTCTATCCCTCTGCAAATTCTCCAACAAGAACCCCCTTCTTTTCTACTCTGTAATTTCTATCTCTGCTAAAATTCTCAAATATCCAAAGGTGAAGATCCCCTCTCCCCCATTTTCTTCTCAACCTAATTCCCCCTCTTTCCCGACTCTCCCCCTGCCATTAATACCCCTATCTCAATCTTAAAGGTTTTAACCTCCATGTCAGTCTTCGAGCCCTTAACCTTTAACTCAAAACATTAACTTCCATTATTTTAATATTCTTTCCTTATTTCAAAATATAATATTTTATTTAATCAAGAATAAAAGTTATATAAAGTTTAAGTTTTTGGTCGATTTACTCACCAACCGTAAGTGTTTTACACTTACACGTTTCACCACATTAATTACTAGTCAACCTCGGTAACCTCATAATTAAATGTTTCATAATTAATTTATAATTAATTTATCATTTTTATGTACCATCCCAAAATGTATATCTCGACACTTGTTTATCAATTTCATATTATATCTATTTATAATTTAGCCCAAGTTCTAATTAACTTCGGCATGATCATAATAAAATGAACAGTTATAAATTAATTCTAATCCATATATTTTAATTAATTAACTAACCTTGTAATTAATATTAACTTATCAAATTAATAATACTTTAATTAACATTACAATAATCATTTAACATTTTAACCCTTAGTCTTGACTAATTAAATTCATTAATATTCAATCATGCATTACAAACCAAATGCATTAATTACTACCTAAGTTAACTTTAACTTGTTTATTAATCAACAATAATTAATCATTAATCGACAATAATTAACATTAATCAACATTATTAACATTAATCGACAATAATTAACATTAGAACTTGATCATCATTCATTACCACCTAAGTTCTTCATTCAACCTATTCCGTTATCTTAATCATAAATTACTAACTCAACGTATTAGTTTAATCTCTTGGTTAGATAAGTAGTAATAATGTAATTAATGCCTAAACATTATAGTTCAGTATTATTTCACACAATTTATAAATATCTAGGCGAGTTATGTAAGCGTAGCTACTGCTTACATACCTCGCGTAAGTACACTAACAGTACTAAATCACACACATCAATAATAATCACGAAATTTATTGTTTACTGACACAGATTTAAACATTGTTTGCAAGGTACAATCTTTTACCTAACTACATCTTATTAAGTTATGACAATGCATACATTACTGAGTTACAACACATAATCAATCAAAGGTTTTCAACATACACAGTTAGATCATGTTTTCTTCCCGACTTCAAGCTACACCTATCTACCTACATCATCTACCTAATCACAACTAACTTCCACGTCCTATCCTTTCCTCTGTTGGACTATCCTTAAGTGTTAAGCCATGACTGGCTCCAGTTAGAACCCGTAAGCAAAAGTGTCGACTACATCGACCAAGCTTCCCCAGCAGGCAACCACCAATCATCATCACACACCTTGGGGAGCGCATCGTATCACAGCCCTCTCATGACTCTGGGTTTCGGGTATAAACGGTGGGTAAAGCCTCCACCCCCCTAATGAAACACGGGACTATGTCTACACCGACATAATAACTGCGTTGCACTTGTACTTAGTTTGTCATCGTATAACCAATCTGGGCGGTTGAATTTCCCGAAACCCTACCCCACCCATACATCATAATAATCATGCGTAAATAAATAATGCATCACTTGCATACCATTTATCTTTCGGAGTCCATGTCCACGAGGCTCTCCCAACTCGTAGGATCCAACTATCACTTAGCCATTTTAACCTGTAAGTTAGTCTCCAACATACAATCTAGAATATCGTGCATAAATCCTCGACATGTATACATACATTTCATCATAATAAAACAATAATCAATTCATTTATTCACCATGCACCTAGCATAACATTCCTTCATTCAAGATAGAACTTTAACGGTATCCACGTACCCATCATTCAGTAATTTGCATATATGAGACATAATTAACACATGATACATATCTAAACATGACTACATATCATAATACTAACATCACACACACACACACATATATCTCGGCAAAATAATAGAACCATACGTCCACAGTGTCGTCAAACCAACGAAGTCTCACAATCAAGCAATACAACATATAATAATAGTTCAGGTAGTAATGTCAAAACGGGGCGTTGCATACACCCACCCTTCAGGAAACTTCGTCCCGAAGTTATGGTCAAAATAGTGTGGGATAATCACGACGCATGGTCTCTGCATCCTCCCAGGTAGCAAAAACTAGGCTATGCCGATCCCATTAGACCTTAACCTGGTCCACCAAACGGTGCCTAAGCTGTCTAACCCTGCGGTCCAATATACGTAATGGTTCGACCCTGATGGTCCCCTCGTCCGAAACCTGCAGTTCCTTCCAATTTATTTTATGAGACTCATCAGCGACATAATGTCGTAAAACAGATACATGAAAAACATTATGAGTTTTGTGCAAATGGGGTGGCAACGCAAGACGATACGCGACGGATCCAACCTTCTCTAAAATTTCAAAGGGTCCTATAAATCGTGGCGACAACTTTGTCCCTTTCCCAAACTAGATGGTGCTTTTGCTAGGCCTGATGCGGACGAACACTGCATCACCAACCTTATAGTTTCGTTCAACCCTATGCGCATCGACATAGCTCTTATGTCTATCCTGAGCTTCCTTTAACCGTTGTCTAATTTGAACAACCTGTTCTTCCATCTCCTGAATCAACTCAGGTCCTATAATCACTCGATCCTCTAACCTTTCCCAACTCAATGGTGTTCTGCATGGCCTTCCATATAACACTTCATATGGAGGCATCCCAATTAAGCTATGGTAATTGTTGTTGTAAGCGAACTCTACCAAAGGTAAGTGCTTTTCCCAATGAGTCTGTTGATCCATGACATACATCCTAAGCATGTCCTCCATTACCTGATTCACTCTTTTTGTTTGCCCATCTGTCTTTGAATGGTAAGCGGTGCTTAGATTCAACTAAGTACCTAACGCCGATTGCAAACTTGTCCAAAACCTGGACGTAAACCTGGAATCTCTGTTCGAGATAATCTTCTTGAGAAACCCATGGAGACGAACTACTTCATTTATGAACACACGAGTCACATCCGTGACATCATAGATCTCCTTAACTAGAATGAAGTGAGCAATTTGGTTAGTTTGTCAACGATGACCATAATGGCATCATGCCTATGAGAGGTAAAAGGCAATCCCACCACGAAGTCCATGGAGATAACCTCCCACTTCGACATAGGAATGTCATGCGGTTGCAATAGTCCAGTCGAGTGGTGATGATCAGCTTTTACCTGCTGACACTCAAGGCACCTAGCGACAAATTTGACCACGTCGCTTTTCATCCCTGCCCAAAAAAAGAGTTGCTTCATGTCTGCATACATCTTCTTCACACCCGGGTGTGCGCAATATACTGCTCTGTGGGCTTCCTTAAGGATAGTCTCTCTAATATCCCCCTCATCAGGAATATACATCCTCCCTTGATATCGTAACAACCCATCGGCTTCCAACTCATAGCCTTCAAACTTAGGTCCCACCGGTTTCCCATTCTAGAGTGCCGACGTGACGTTTAGGTACCAACTATCCCCGATTAGTTGTCCTAAAACTCTTTCCCTCAAATCAACCTTCAAAGGTATAAGAAAGAAAAGTCTTGGTTTTCTGCTTAATGCATCAGCTACCACATTCTCCTTCCCTTTGATGTATGAAATCCCAAAATCATACTCACTCATGAATTCACTCCATCGCCTTTGCCTAGCATTTAGGTCTCTCTGAGTGAAGATATACCTTAAGCTTTGGTGATCATACTTGAGCTCAAAGCTTCGTCCAACAAGGTAATGTCTCCAAAGCTTCAAAGCTAACATCACCGCAGCTAACTCTAGGTCATGGGTAGGGTAATTCTCTTCATGTGTTTTTAACTTTCTCGACGCATAAGCTATTACCCCTCCTTCCTGCATCAACACTACAACCAAACCTTGCCTTGAGGCATCTGTGCAAACTATGAATTCCTTCTCCATATCTGGCACTCGTAGAATCGATGCACTCGTCAATAGTCTTTTCAGCTCGGCGAATGCGACATCGCATTCATCCGTCCATTCATACCTAGTGCCTTTACGTTGTAGGGTAGTTATGGGTTTTGCAATTTTTGAGAAACCCTCAACAAACCTTCTACAATACCCGGTAACCCCATGAAGCTTCTTACTTAATGCGCATTTCTTGGCACGGGCCAATCCATTATGGCCTTCACCTTCTTAGGGTCAACTGAAATTCCCTCACCGGAAATTATATGCCCTAGATAATGGATCTCCTTCTGATAAAACGAGCATTTGGACAACTTACCGTACAACTAGTGCTCCCTTAAGCATAACAACACTATCCGCGGGTGTTCCTCGTGTTCACTTTCATTCTTGGAGTAGATGAGGATGTCATCCAAGAAGACTTGCACAAACCGATCTAAGTACTTTCGAAATACGCCATTCATGAGGCTCATGAATACAGTTGCACAAACCAATCTAAGTACTTTCGAAACAAGCCATTCATGAGGCTCATGAATACAGTTGGGGCATTGGTCAAACCAAAGGGTACCACTACAAACTCATAGTGCCCAAACCTTGTTCGAAAAGCAGTCTTAAGTATATCACCTTCCTTAATTCGTAGTTGGTGGTAACCTGATCGCAAGTCGATATTTTGGGAAGATTGTCGCCCCTTTCATTTTATCAAAGAGGTCATCAATTCGAGGCATCGGGTACCTATTCTTCACGATGGCTCTGTTCAAATCTCGGTAATCGATGCAAAGACGCAAAGAACCATCCTTCTTCACAAAAATTACTGGTGCACCCCACGATGAAATACTTGGTCTAATGAACCCTAGGTCTAGCAGTTCCTTCAACTGCATTTGCAACTCACAAAGTTTCAGGGCTGTCATCCTGTAAGGTGTCTTTGATGTTGGCTCCGAACCGAGTTTTACCTCAATGGTAAAATCAAGTTCCCTCTTAGGAGGTAAACCAGGCAATTCCTTTGGAAAGACGTCACCGAATTCAGCTAACACTAGGTACTCATCAAAGGAGGGTCCCTTCTCGTTGTTTACTGCTTCAACAACATACAACTGACATCCCTATCGCATACATCACTTTACGTTCATCGTGGATATGAAACGTAGGGACACCTTCCGTTTGATACCCTGGATCTCGATGGCCTCTCCCTTGTCGTCAAAGCAAAGAACTTTCTTCCCATAACAGTCCAAGAAAGCTCGATGTTCCTCTAGCCAGTTCATACCTATGATGAGATCATAAGTTCTGAGGGTGGTGACGTACACGACTTGTTTAACACACACCCCGAGATCCACTACGCACTTGTTGACACTAGGTCCTACCGCTTGCTTAACCCCTAAAGCCATTTCGACTAAGTTGAAATCGTCATGCTCGTAGGCTGCCAACCCACATTTGTCTAATGCATATGGAGAAATAAAGCTATCTGTAGCACCAGGATCAAACAATATTCTAAGTTTAACATTATTGACCGTACCTGATGATTTCACAATAGTGGATTGGTGCTCTTCCTGATGGTTGTTTACTGTTGTCGAGATCTGATGCCTACTACCCCCCACTCCCCATTGGAGCCTTTCCTTCTCGATGCACTGTACCGGATCGTAATTCGGGACAGTCACGCTAGTAATGTGGACTTCCACATCCCCAACAAGCAACCTGTAATGGAGTGGGCAAGATAACCTGTTCAGACCTCTAAGTGGGGCTCACCGGATCGTAATTTGGGACAGTCACGCTAGTAATGTGGACTTCCACATCCCCAACAAGCAACCTCTAATGGAGTGGGCGAGATAACCTGTTCAGACCTCTGAGAGGGGTTCCTCCCCCTGGGACCCCTTCCCCTGCCGACTGATCCTCTAAAATTTCTCACACTTTGGTGAGTTCCTGTGGCTGACTAGGGCACTGCTCTAGTTGCCATTGACCTGTCTACCGCCGCAACTCTCGGTGTAAACCTATTTTCGTAGGGAGGTGACCTCGCATACCCTCCCCGAGGGTAGCTTCAAGGGGCCTTCCCTATAAACCCTGACTGCTGAGAGTTGAATGGCTTGATGGGCTTTGCACCCAGCATCTCCTCTGTGTAACGAGCGCAATCAACCGCTTCGACAACCGAAGTCGATTTCCACATCCGCTTGGGCCCTAATCTTGGTATTGAGCCCATACACGAAGCGCTCAACCTGGCGTTCATCGTTGTCCAAGTAAGGGACATACTTGACTAATTCCATGAACTTTTCTTCATAATCCTCCACGGATAGATGCCTTTGTACCAAGGCATGAAGGGCCCCTTCTTGTTCTTCCTGGTAGGATGCGGGTAAGTACTTCCCTTTGAACTTTTCCACAAATAGTTCCCATGGAACCATGTCTGGTGTAAGGTGCAACTACCTTTCTTGGTTCCCCCACCAATTCAAAGCGACCCCCTTTAATTGAAATATGGCGATCTTGGATTTGGACGTGGAAGTGTACTCCTGTAAGGTTAAGCACCTGGTCATCTCTTCCAACCAAGATTCCGCTCGTATCCCTACTCAACCCCCCTGAGAATTCTGGAAGCCTCATCTTCTGAAGCTCCCTTGTGATATCCTGATGCGGAAGTTTGGGTACCGTGTTCACTTCTACCTCGGGAATTTCTTCCCTTAGTGGAGGGGACTCCACTTCTACTTCCGAGGTAACACTTCCTCTCTGTAATCCCCGGAGTGTTTCGTTTATTGCCTCCAGCGAGCACAATATAAGGATGGTCTCTGGCGATGGTGCCGACACATTCGGCTCAGGTAATGTCGTCGCCTGACCTCACCACCGACCTGCTCGCGTCCTTACCATGTTTATCCTTGTAACATGGCATAATATGATAATTAGCATATGACGACATCTGGACTATTTTACTATTAAACTCAACTGTTAGTTCAAAAGGTGCGTCGGACGATTTTATTTTTTTTTACGAGCGTTTTTACATCAAGAGCTATACTTCTGGGCGTTTCGATCAGGTCATCTTGAGGCCACCCGGTACTAAATCTACTACAATAGTTCTACGTAAATCCATGTATTGGATTCCACACAATCTCCATTAAGTCGCAACTCAAACCTACTTGTAGTTTTAATTAATTTACTTGTGTAGACAACTTAATGATTAAATTACAATATTGATTACATTTTGTTACCTCCTTCCGCATTAACAATTATTTATTAATGAACTTCCATAGCAATTTGCATTAATCCTAACTTTATTAATCATACACTAGTATTATATTAATTAATATAACCTTAATAATTAACATTTAGTTAATAATTAATCTTCGAATTAAGGTTATAATCTCTAATTAACATTAATTAATAATTAATAATTAATCTTAATTATTAATTAATAATTCCCATTATAATTGTTTTTTAAACCAATCAACTAATCCTAAGGTTTAACTTAGGTATACATTGCATAAAGTGTTGCATAGTAATTATTAATCTTATATATCAAATTATATATAAGAATTTATATATATATACCATATATATTACTATAATACAATATGTAACAATAATAATAACTTATATATTAAATATTTATATATATATAAAAGAATTTATTTAATAAACCAAATAAAATTTTATACATAATGCCAAGAAAACAATATTTATATATATATATATATATATATATATAAAAACAATTTTTTTATCTATTTTAACCTATCATTAACCTATCGAACCTTTTTATACCTACCTAACCTATCTGACTTCTCTCCACCATGGATACACCTCACCTTTCTCTTCTCTACACGCGGGCCTCCACGAGGCAGCCCTCAATATCGACACCACCATCAACCACCTGCCCCTTAGCTGGTTGACTTTCCCACGGCACAAGGGGGCCCACCGAGCTGCATGCATGCCACGCGGGTTGCATGCACGCCCTCCTCCCACCGACTCAAGCAGAGTGCCTTTCTTACAAGGGAATCACTCCCCTCCTTGCACGCGAAGGTCATTTTAAGCGGCTCAAGCTTCCTCCTTCCTTCGAGGCCTCAGCGATGCAATGGGGGGCAAGAATTATTTTTTTTACTCTTCATCATTTTTTTTTGTGCTTCCGGACATGCTCCCACAGAGACACATAGTGTGCAATGCACATGCAAGCCCCTGCATAGACTCGCACTTGCACAGACTCTCCCTTCCCTTTTTCGGGAAGGCAACGATGGCCTTGACCTACACACTAGCAGACGGCCTCTTTGCGGCCTTAGTCTCGTTCCTCTCAATTTTTTTTGTGTACGCTATTCGTTTGCTCGCTGCTAATTTACCCAATTCACCCACGCCCTTGCTAGGCCCTCGCAACAACTACAGCAATGCGTTTGCACAATTTTGCATTGCCTCACAGGCTAAAAATGCCTCGCGACCATGGCTATTCGGCTAGCTCGTGAGGGTTGTGCTCCGCCCCTGGCCTGCAATGCCACCACCCACATTGGGTATTGGCTCGTCGGGTTCCTTCCTATGGCTCTCTCTCACCCTTTCTATCGATGGCTCCCACTCTCTGCACAAACTTGCGCCCACGACGTCCTCCTCTACATAGCCAGGCCTGCGACCTCTTCTCTTTGCTCAAACCGGCGGCCCTCCCTCTGCGCGTGAAATGGACAGTGCCCTTTCGTGCTCGCACAGGCAACGGGCCTTCCCCCTCAGCGCGAACCCACGCAATCACTCTCTGCACAGCCCACGGCTCGTGGGCTCTCCCTCTGCGCGGACGCACAATGCAAAGATGGACAGCTGCGCTCCCTCTGCTCAGACAAGTAGTGCAAGGATGGACGACGACGATCCCTTCGGTGGCTTGGTCGCTGGGCTTGAGGTTTACAGCGGTTAGGCCATGGCTGCTGCCCAAAAAAAAAAAATTTTTTTTTTTTATTTTACATATTATCTCCCCCCTTTTAAAAAAAAAATTGTTTATAAATTCAAATTTTTTTATATGTTTCATACATACATATATATAATAGGTATATATATTATATTAAAAAAACTTTGTTATAGTTTCGTTGTTTTTGTTTTCTTTTAATTTAAATTAAAATTTAGTTCATATATAAAATTCCTTTGTTTATATATAAAAAAAAATTGTTTATATGTATATACAAAAAAAAATTGTTATATATACATGCATATATATATATATATATATATAAATTTTTATCTCTAATTTCCTTCTTTTTTTAAAGCCATTTTACCATTTTCCTTTTTTTTTAACTAGAAGTCTTCTCTCTATAGTGAGCCCTCTGGTTCCAGATTTTGAACCATGGCTTTGATACCATGTCCTAATTAATAAATAAATCTATGTTTCCTTCTTTACTTTGTTTTCATTCTGTTTCAGGTCTCTGTTTTGGTTTCTAGTTTAGATTTAAATATCATGCCTGTAAAATAATATATCACATTTACATTTACAGGTTGTAAATAATTTATTGTTTTATCTATTTCTAACAATTACTATATGTGCAGGTGTAATAGCAAATATATATGTGTACTCATTCACAAAATATCATTTTCAATAACTTGAAAACAATGATTTACAGGGTTAGAAATTTATTCCTATACCTGTAGGATAAGTACCCGTAAATAGCTAGTAGATCCCCTTTTGCTGCTCCATTTTTGCCCTGTTGTAGCCCTGCAACCAAAAGCCTTCCCAAAACCTAGAAACTCAACCGACCAGACAATCTAGTATTCCACCCTGCCAACTGGCGAAGTCTCGCCGACCACCCAACTCCAAAGGTACCCATGCCACCATGCCAACTGGCGAAGTCTCGCCGACCACCCAGCTCCAAAGGTACCCCTTTGAACCCCGAGCTCAAACCGAGTACAAGCCAACCAGTTCTATCCCTCTGCAAATTCTCCAACAATAACCCCCTTCTTTTCTGCTCTGTAATTTCTATCTCTACTAAAATTCTCAAAGATCCAAAGGTGAACATCCCCTCTCCCTCATTGTCTTATCGACCTTATTCCCCCTCTTTGTCGACTCTCCCCATGTCATTAATACCCCTATCTCCATCTTAAATGTTTTAACCCCCATGTCAGTCCTCGAGCCCTTAACCTTTGACTCAAAACATTAACTTCCATTATTTTAATATTCTTTCCTTATTTCAAAATATAATATTTTATTGAATCAATAATAAAAGTTATATATTATAGTTTAAGTTTTGGGTCGGTTTACTCACCAACCATAAGTGTTTTACACTTACACGTTTCACCACATTAATTACTAGTCAACCTCGGTGACCTCATAATTAAATGTTTCATAATTAATTTATAATTAATTTATCATTTTTATGAACAATTCCAAAATGTATATCTCGACACTTGTTTATCAATTTCATATTATATCTATTTATAATTTACATTATGTTCTAAATAACTTCGGCATGATCATAATAAAATTAATAGTTATAAATTAATTATAATCCATATATTTTAATTAAGTAACCAACCTTGTAATTAATATTAACTTATCAAATTAATACTACTTTAATTAACATTACAATAATCATTTAACATTTTAACCCTTAGTCTTGACTAATTAAATTCATTAATATTCAATCATGCATTACTAACCAATTGTATTAATTACTACCTAAGTTAACCTTAACTTGTTATTAATCAACAATAATTAATCATTAATCGACAATAATTAACATTAATCAACATTATTAATATTAATCGACAATAATTAACATTAAAACTTGATCATCATTCATTACCACTTAAGTTACTCATTCAACCTATTCCGTTATCTTAATCATAAGTTACTAACTCAACGTATTAGTTTAATCTCCTAGTTAGATAAATAGTAATAATGTAATTAATGCCTAAACATTATAGTTCAATATTATTTCACGCAATTTATAAATATGTAGGTGAGTTATGTAAGCATAGTTACTACTTACATACCTCGCGTAAGTACAGTAACAGTACTAAATCACACACACCAGTCATAACCACGAAATTTATCGTTTACTGACACAGGTTTAAACATAGTTTGCAAGGTACAATCTTTTACCTAACTACATCTTATTAAGTTATGACAATTCATACATTACTGAGTTACGACACATAATCAATCAAAGGTTTTCAACATACACAATTAGATCACGTTTTCTTCCCGACTTCAAGCTACACCTATCTATCTACATCATCTACCTAATCACAACTAACTTCCACATCCTATCATTTCCTCTGTTGGACTACCCTGAAGTGTCAAGCCATGACCGGCTCCAATTAGAACCCGTAAGCGGAAATGTGGACTACAACGACCAAGCTTCCCCAACAGACAACCAGTAGTAATTATCACACACCTTGGGGAGCGCGTTGTAGCACAGCCCTCCCATGACTCTGGGTTTCGAGGATAAACGATAGGTAAAGCCTCCACCCCCCTAATGGAACAAGGGACTATGTCTACACCGACATAATAACTGCGTTGCACTTGTACTCAATTTGTCATCATATAACCAATCTGGGCAGTTGAGTTTCCCGAAACCCTACCCCACCCATACATCATAATAATCATGCGTAAATAAATAATGCATCACTTGCATACCATTTATCTTTCGGAGTCCATGTCCCCGAGGCTCTCCCACCTCGTAGGATCCAACTATCACTTAATCATTTTAACCTGTAAGTTAGTCTCCGACATACGATCTAGAATATCGTACATAAATCCTCGACATGTACACATACATTCCATCACAATAAAACAATAATCAATTCATTTATTCACCATGCACCTAGCATAACATTCATTCATTCAACATATAACTTTAACGGTATCCACGTACCCATCATTCAGTGATTTGCATATATGAGACATAATTAACACATGATACATATCTAAACATGACTGCATATCATAATACTAACATCAGACACACACGCATATATATCTTGGCAAAATAATAGAACCATACGTCCACAGTGTCGTCAAACCAACGAAGTCTCACAATTAAGCAATACAACATATAATAATAGTTCAAGTAGCCGAGTTGATCTCGAGCCGAGTTGAGTCGGGTTGTAACTCAGGCGAATTGGCCGGTTCGGTACCGAACCAGCCACTCGACCCGAGTTACAACCCGACTCAACTCGGCTCGAGACCAACTCGATCAACTTGGCCGAGTCTGAGTCCGAGTTCGAGTCGCCCAATATTTAAAACACTTGTCTATAAACACATAAGCCTTTTAGTGGGCCGAAAGCAAAAATAACAGAAAAAATGAGAAAAATAAAAATAAAAAAGCTTATCCTGCCTGAAACCTAAAACTATCTTCCTAAAAGCCCCCCTCACCTTTCTTGCCTCGTTTCATTTTCAAAGCGTGCATTTATACCTTTTAGAGCTGGAGTAAACCTTGCTTGGCAGCCTGCTGTTGGAGTTGATTTGGCATAGACTTATTGGTGGGACTCATTTGGTATCCATTGCCATGAATTGAAGGTTTTCATCCAATCACCTTAGTAGGACTCATTTGGTAACCATTGCTCTGAGTTGAAGGTTTTCCTCCAATCACCCTAGTGGGCCTCCACCAGACCATTTCAGATTCATGCCTCCCAGACCAGTAATTACTCTCAGAATTTTAATTTCATGTATTTCAGAACTTAGAATTTATGCATCCCAAAATGATTTTGCCTAGCACCTTTACATGCATATAAAGTAGCAAACTTGCACATTTGGTGTCTAATTGTCTGCATATATATCTATATATATATATACACTAAAATTTGAATATTTTTATGTATCCTTTAATTTTTCCAAGTTGAAGGAACTCAGAATTTATGTATCTCAAGAAGATTTTGCCCAGCACACTTACATGCATATAAATTAGCAAACTTACACACTTGGTGTCTAATTGTTTGTATATACATTGATGAGCATGAAATATAAAAATTTGTATATTTTATATTTTTTTAATTTTTCCAAGTCAACTCTGAGTTGAAGACCCGAGTTCAGGTTGAGTCCCAGTCAAA
This sequence comes from Larix kaempferi, assembly GCA_027924585.1. NCBI lineage: Eukaryota > Viridiplantae > Streptophyta > Pinopsida > Pinales > Pinaceae > Larix > Larix kaempferi. Next base: position 20,025,730 of record BSBM01000458.1, on the reverse strand, counting down.
GGGCCCACTGAGTCTGAGTCTTAGACCTAAACAATCCATTGAAGTCTTTGGATTGTGATCTTGTGCTATTTTAGGTACAATCATTGTCTATAAACTTTTTGATGACTGAATCTCAAGTGCAGTCCTCTTTGTACCATAATGAATAGTAGAAGGATTACCATAATCAAGACTATAAGGATTCGTAATCTTGGTTCTTAATTTACAGAAATTAGAAAGATATTGCTTGCTATGGTTCAACCTTTTCTCTTTCTTTTACATTTGCCTCTTTCTAATAATTAACTGGACGTGATTGCCATTAGTTTACTAAGATTAACTAGTGGTAGGTTGTTGCTATAAGTTGATGGTGGATGATAGACAGTGGCCCAAGGAATGCTGAAATGCTGTCTTATCGTTTTAATATTGCCCAATGGGTTATGGACAGTTAGTAGAGGAAAAATGATGGTGGATGCAAGGTCTTGATTGCTGGAGACTACGATGACGAAAATGAAGACTGACAAAGATTCAATGAACAATGGAGAAAATCTTTTGTGTTTTTCTCTGTTATAGCTTTCTGTTTCACCAGGAGTTAATCAAGGGGAACATGGTATACTTGGTAAGTTCTCAAATTTCTCATTTCAGAGGTCATTCAACTTATTTTTCGAGTATGTCATCACAGATCAGTGTATCAAAACCCAAGGAAAAGTTATCATACTCTATGCACACAGCACAACTATAATCTAAGCAATACAGTATAAGACACTGAACCCATTTATTCTGTATATGTTTATTTGAATCTGAGTATTTTTCTGCCTTCTTTGGCTTGTTGTATTTCGTTTTAGAAGTCATTTACCTTAGCTTCATAACCTTTCTCTGTTTAAAGGTGGGGCTGATATCTGCTGATTTGGTCATTTCTGCATCAAATTTGCCATTCTGGGAAATTTTAATTGATTTTGAGCCTCGTTAAACTCAGATTCATGGAAGAACAACAGTTGCATACCCCTTGAATTTTCATCCTATTTTTGTAATTCTACCATCAACAGGGAACTTGGCGACATGACAAGCATATTAGGACATTTACCTTGTTCAACTGATATGATTTCTCTTGTATACTCCCTCCCTTTCTCTTGGTAATTCTGCCCAGCTATTATCCAAGACACCAAGCATAGCCAACATGCTTGTTGCTCTTGCTTCATTTCTGAGGATGTTTCTTAAAGTTTTAAACACATCCAATGCTTCATATAGCTAGGAACAATTGTCAAATGGGGTCTATATGGGATGGTTGTGAGTGGGAGAATTATCCTTCCCACCCAGGTTCAATTCCCGCAAGTGACATGTTGAGCTCTTGAATGAGTATATCTTTGACAAAGCCTCGAGCTTCTGCAGAATCCAGTTTATCCTGGGTACCGTCCTTGTAATGAGGGGATGTGCCTGGTAGGTTTCCCGACGAAATGTATTCCACGGACATTTAAAAACATAAAATAAAATAAAAATAGCTAGGAACAATTACTAACAATCATGGAAAGTAATTTATGATATTACATTGATTCTAAAGCGGTTCTTGCGGAGGATTTTTGGAGGCTCAATCGCTGCAAATCAACTCTACATTGGAGTTGTTTCACCTTGCAATAGACAAGATGTTGTCAACATTGGTCTTTATTTTATTTCCTACCCAATTAAACATTAAAGGGGGGTTATTGTAGTGTTTATTTTAATTTGGCCAATTTTTTGTTTACCACGTCTTTCCCAAGTGTATATATTCACAGGGGTTGTTGGGATGCAAATTTTACTTGGTTCAATATCCTTTATGCCAACTTTTCTTGTCTAAAAGAAATTGAAATTTTCACTTTATAGAAGATTTGTATTCAACGTTTCGAGCTTCTAAAGCAAAGCTCATCTTCGGGATGTTTGGTAACTGCAGAACCACAGATGACACTTACCAATACCAGTGCCACCTTTATTAAGATCCAAAGACCACTGAAATTGAGTTCTCAGCAACAGCAACATTTTGGGGGTCAAAAGGGTAGAGTAATCGTGACAATAAGATCCAAATATTCTCAGATCACATAGGGCCACTTTGCATAGGCTGTCATAGCAGGTTGAGGTTCATAGATTAATCTTTTTTCCAAGTATAATGTCAGAACTTTTAAAGGAGGATAAATGCTTCTTTAAGAACCAGGGAATTTAGTCCAACAGAAACCTTGATAGACTGAAGTATGAAACCACCACAAGTCATCTATTCATCTGCTGTGTGAGTGCACCATTACAGGTCAATATATTCCTGTGAAAGAGCACTTGTTGCATGCCTCTACTTGAATGTGAAAACAGCTAATACATATTTAGCTGCATGTATGTTCTATTTAAAAGGACGTGTAGATGATAGCTAAGTTGGGATGGGATTTTGCATTCATTGGGAAGATGATAATCAATGAAATTCAACCTCGATGCTCATACAGTACAGCTTTCATGACAACTCTTCACATCCAATGCTTGACCTGCAACATAAAGGTTATATGACACAAACACTTATTTCAGCCTTCAGGTTTTCAAGGCTCCTCATGGGTTCAAAAAATCATGGTGAGATGTAGTGTCCATGAGATTTGAACCCAAAATCTATGGGTGCAATACACATACTCGGGAACCCTGCCCTCAACTCAATAATGAATTTACACAGAGGTTGACTTGTTGTTTTGATCATGAATTTACAAAAACTAAAGGGCACAAAAACATGTTAAAGAACAATAAGCATGCTTTTATTATAAATCAGCCATCTAAAACTGGAAGAAATCCCAAAAAAAAAAACTTTACGCTACCTTGTATATCCAAACTTGACCAAACAAAACTCAGCAAGCATGAGAATCTGAATAAATAATATCATGAAACTATAAGTAGTAAATACACATAAGGAGTGCAGCAAACCCCTACAGCAGCTATGCAATAGAAGATTCTAGTAACAAAATACCTGGGAACTATTACCAGGAATATTAAACTATGAAGAATATGCCTACAAACTTGCAGTTAAGGTAGAGGAAACGCTTACAAGATTGAGAACAGAGGAAATAGACTTCTGACAGCAAAATATGGCGCACTTATGTGGCGTTACCTTATCGTATGCACCAGTCACATAATAGCAATAAAATGCTCGTTTTGCAACTGAAATAATAGAATGCCACAGTAGCATACATTCACTCTTACACGAGGATCAACTCTGGCAATGTTCTTCCATGTTTCAACAACAGTTTTCCTTCATTGATCAAAAGAAGGCACCAAATGCATCCTCTACTGTTATATAGCATCTGAAGAATGTACAAAAATCAAACCATATTCTCCTATATTTGCCCATATCATAGCCCAGTCGTATCTGAAACACTGGCTATTGAGCGGCAATATTAATACATTGGCCTCCTGAACCCAAAACGTGAAGGTCAATTATTCAAAGCATCTTCATGCCATCACAAATCCATATTTACATATTCAAGTCTCTCATTACATGATTTACTAGATTGCAGTTGAATACTATCAAATCGGAGGTTAGAAGGAAAACAGCCCTGATGGGCTCTACAGATCTTGAAAAGATTTATCCAAGAGACGCACCCCATCAGTCTGAAACGCATTTAAAACCACGACAGACGCAGAGCCACACGACAAACAGTATTGCGCAAACAACAAAATCCAAAAGGAGAACAACCCTGACATTGCGCCACCACATTCTCTGTGCAATCTGCTGACCTTTAGTTCTCATACTAGCAGTCCTCTGCAATGACATAGCTGAAGCGCCTCCAGTATTTCCATCGACCGTAACCTCAAGCTTCTGACCCTTATCCAATGCTTTGCCACTGCTCTCCATCATGATCTCTTCCACCTGAGTCAATTGATCCCTGACCTTCTTCTTTTCATGTTTGTTCGACTTCAGCAACAAAGGCGATATAGAGCAGAGAGATCTCTTATCCTTTCTAGGCTTGGAATCGGGTTGGGGTCTCCCATACAGTGGCGCCGAAGCAGTGGGGGAGCAAACCTCGGTCTCGGTCTCATCCTCTCCCTGGCGGGCACTTGCTGCTTCTTCCTCCATCCTACACTTTTCGGTCTGGGGAATCCCCACCAGTGGGGCAACCAATCGTTTAAACGTGTGAGCAAAATCATCACCCAGGCCACAACCCTGCAGGGTTTCATCCTTAATATTTAACAAACCCTTGGCCCTGAGCAGTCTCTTGAACTCATTCCTTACCTGCTCTAAAAATGCAAAAACCGCAACTTTCCCAAGGGCCTCATCAACTATTGCACAAAACACAAACTCTGAATCCATGAGAAAACTGTATCTTCTGTTTTTAGTGGCGTGAGTGAATCTGCTGTGATATGGAGGGACTCTGTCTAAGCATTCGGTGGCTATTGCCTGGAGATCCGCGTCCCCTAAACCATTGTATTGGGCTACAATTACTGGGCCTTTCGAAACACAAGAATAATAAACCAGGTTTCGCATAAGCTCCATCAATATTTCTTCTTGTTATTATTACCAATCAACCTCTTCCTGAAACCCGAAAAATGATCTTAAGGATAAGGCTAAAAACGTATAGAAAAGCATACAAACCTGGAAAATCGAACCAGAGACTTTCCAAACTAATCCACGGTTTCGTTTCTGTAGAAAAATCAAACGCGAGACCGATCGGAGACCATAGCGGACGGGTCACGGAATTACGAATTTCTTTGTTTCCTGGAAAGTGTTTGGCAAAATCCACCCGCGGACCAAGAAACCAAAGGATGTTTCGCGTCTCATTTCACCGAGTGCTCAGATAGGGAAACAACCAGACTGCTTCACTAAGGGACGGACTCCGGCAGTTTCATGAAATGATATGGCAATGGCAGACCCTGTTTTCCATAGGGGTTGGATTGAATCTGCCTGCCTACATCCTGATTTTTTTAATTTTCGAACCTATCTGTCCGTCGGCGACTTGTCCGGAGCAGAGAAGAATAGGTGGCTTGCGTCTTTTGACGAGGATCGCGAAATTGATGGGTTTCGTCCTCCCTCACAGGGGACCCACCGGTCGACATTCGAAACCGCGTTGCGTCGTTGTCATAGAAAAAGAAAGTTGGAATGAGTCTGAGTCGAGTTGTCGAATGTCCACGTGGCTTTTGACGTGGCTATACACCCCACCCTATATCACCTGCGATAATGTAAAGTGAGTGCGTAGCCCTTAATGTCGGATTCCAGATTTCGTACCTTATTTTCGTAGCTACATAGACTACTTTATTGACGTTGTTCGGATCTATTTTATTAAGAATTTTATTCGGATGGAATATTGTTTTAAATTTTTATTTTGTTTATATCTAATGGTGGGCTGGGCTACGATGATACATAGCATATATTTTTGTTCAATCACTTTCAATATTTATGTCCAAGTAAAATATGGGATATGGGATGGAATGTGAAATATGGGGTATGGGATGGAATGTGATCTTCTTAATGTGAGTTTTATTTTTGTAAGTGATATATTGAGTTTATAATGAGAATATTGTTTTAATGATTTTGTGTTTTTGTTGATTTGGTCTTGTGCTTTGAAGATTCCAGTGTTTACTGTATCATTCTCAAAATGAGGGAAAGTACTTCCAGTTTTATCCCAAGTTTGTCCTGAAAAAATTGTGAGATGGATCTTCTATGATATGTAATATTGATTAAATTTGAAAAGTTGGTTTAAATTTCAATTTGAAAGACATATATTTAGCTAAACCTTCAATGATTAAGAGTTATATAAATATTTGTACTTTTATTGAATAATGTGAATTAAATAAGTCTTTATTTAATTAAAAAAAAAGTGAAAATAAAATATTGTCCTTGCAAATCTTTACAATCTTAAGAAATTAAACACTAACTATATATTTTTTTTAAAATAATAAAATTAACAAAAAAATCAAAATCACGGTATCTATCAAATTATTACTTTTGTAAATTTTACATAAATGAACACATTTTAGTTGAAAATAGCAAACATGTTTTTCCTTCCATTCATTTAATATTCTTCAAAAATATTTGAGCTTTATCATTGAAAACATGAATTTAATTTTTGAGCTTTATCATTGAAAACATGAATTTATTTTCCCAATGGAAGAGGTTTTCTAGTTTTCATTTGTTTCCATATATCATAAACAACATTTTGATTTACTTAATTTAGAGCATGAGGTGCACTTATGAATCTTAAATGATGAAATTTGCAGAGTCATCAAATGAACGCATGTAATGCATGAGGAAATGCACCAAAAAATACTTGAGCAATTGTCTAGCACAAGAAGCATTAGCATAAAAATGTATTGGAGGAAATGGTGGAGAAGTTGAGCTTTAAATAAAATCTATGGGCACATGAGTCAAGGATACGAGAATTGGCAGAATTAATGCATGAAGTTGAATATTGTCTTTAATGTCAGGCCCGCCCACATATTTAGTTTTAACTTGTGAGTGGAACCCACAGATTTAGTTTTTTAGTTGATTCCACAAGCAGCTACGATTCACGAACCTTGGGTTCTAAAAAAATTATATAAATTGTTTTAGATTGTTCGCTATTATGTGTTTTGGTCAAATTTGTGATTTTGTAATATATCATTTCTCATACTAGATTAACTTGTTTCGTATAATGCCATTATAGAAAATAGTTGCATCCCCTTAATATGTAATACACTCACCTTTTTTATTGTTTATTATATGGTGTATGCAATGAGAAGTTTTGTGAAATTTAACCATCAAGAAATTGGAAAAAACATAATTGGATTCAACTCAATGTGTGGACAAATGGAATATGGTTCCCACTTCCAACTATTAATTCAACAAGTTTTGTTGAGGAATTAAGGACAAATTTCAATGGAAATGTTGACCATTCTTATTTGGTAAGAATTTTGTTGTATCAGAGTATAAGTCATAATTCTTCTTTTGAAAGTCCGATAACAATTGAATATTTTAAAATGCGTCAAATCAAATAAAACTTCACCAACCAAATTCCCTTCTTTTAAAAGATTTACATCTACTTTTCCCTTCTTTATTGGTAGGGTAAAATTAAGATTTCAAATTTTTTTTAAGGGTAATTTTTAATTAACACTTATGGGATGGGTCAAAAACCTTTGGAATGGTCGAGACAGGTTCAAATTTGATCATTGGGTCACTCACAACCTCTTTATTGTTTTGTCTAGTTGATTTTGACATTCACAAATTACCGTCACACACATTTTCAATGAATGCCCCGAAGCTTTTCAAGAGAGAAAACCAAAAGTATTTGATTGAAATCTACAAATCCTATATTATGGCTTACCCCAAATCTCCATCATTACTCCAATTTATATAATTACTTTAAAGATGGATTCATCAAACTTTTTGGGTACACCAAACTCTAATGCCTGTGCAATGTAAGGATTCCTCTTACACAACTCGTACTCTATTCCCATCTACTTTTCATTGAGACAGACCACTATATTCCCCGAAGGAATTATACATCCCAAAATGATGTACAATGCATTATAAAGCCCAAGACTGAGTGGTATTGCGTATTCAAATGATGCTCATGTTATGAAACCAAAGGGTGCTTCCACTATTTCTTTAGGGACTCACATAGCTCCCTTTAATGTTTCATGGTTAATGAGGACCAAAGATGCCTAGCCCTTTTCTTTGCAAGGTGCTCAAGTTTTATCCACTATCCTACATTGGGTTGATTACTCCCTTCATTCGACCTTTTCACATTGTTAGTACAAAGAGACCCTGTATCAATGTTAGTGGTAACTTTATGAAGCAACGTGGATCCAAGGAGTTATCGCTCACCTTATATTCATCATGCACTTTTTTGTGATCTTGAATGTTAAACGTATGTCCCATACCATAATATACTTTTGTTTCTATAAAAAATATTAATAAATGTTTTGATTTTTTATTTATTTATTTTTTGGAATGTGGCAAAACTTATCATAATTAAATTATCAATTAACAGTGAGGACAACCATCATTAGTTAATATCCGAAACTGTAGGTTCAATCATCATTATTGTTCAAAGAAAACCATACAACCTTATATAACCTATTAATGGTCCATAAAGAATAAACTTTAACTCTTATCAAATACCTCTCAATCCTTAGGTCTTAAGTCATTATCATGTTTTCTTAATTTAATAATGACAAATTCTTAACCAATTAAAAAGAATTTCAAATCTTATTCCAAAACTATATATAAACAAACAAATATTTTAATATTCTTCATTATAACAATTATAAATTTAATATTTTAATTTTAAATATTCTTTTGTTTTTTTATTCATTTATAAAAATATATACACCTTTTACTTTATATACATATATATATATATATATATATGAATTATTTTCTCAAAGTGACATAACCATAATCTTTTATTTTTTATTAATTTATAAAAATATATATACACCTTTTACTTATCATATTATTTATTTTATTATATATATATATATTCAAATGTTGTCATCCATAGCGAACTTCTAGCAGAAGTATGACAAAATGATTGTATACCTACTTTGTTGACGAAACCACTCTCTCTCTTGACCCCTAACAAAACATAAATTGAAATTATCCCTCCACCCGTAACCGTGAAAACATGTGATGAAATTCTGTGCCAATTCATAGGATACCATGACTAAGCTTTACGAATTCATGGAATCTATGATATAGGAAATTTGAAAGGTCAAAACCCATTCCAATGGTCATATCGTGCACATCACCCGTCCCCATCGGAAAATATGTTGAAATTCTATGGGTTCATAACAACCATTACTATGCTTTGCGAAATCATGGAATTTATCATTAGAAATTATTCATTACACTTTATGAATTCATCAAAAAAAAATTTAAAATATTGAATTATCTCTCATATACCTAACATTTTGAATTAGTTATCATATACCAAATTCTATTTCCTTATATTATTTTTCATTATTATGATAATTTGAAAAAAGTGAATTGGGAGATGGAGGATTAGGTAAGGAGTTTGTGCTAAGTCCGATGTCATAAGAAAGAGGATTGTAGAATCATGATTAAAGTAGGAGCCATTGTCAAACCAATAAACAATTTGTGATCAAAGTAAAGTTCACGATAGATCACAATCGAGATCTTGGCCAATATTAAACATATTGATATAGCTTGAATTTATTAAGTAATCTAAACTTATATTACAAATTATGCATTTCCCTCTTAAGACTTGATTTTTGTGAGGACAATTCTAGGGCTTTTAATGCAAGCAAACATAGTCATCTATGTGATTATGAAACACAGCGTGACAAAAGTGGCAACGAGCAATATGTTGAATGCATGGTCTGGAGCAATGAGCCTTTCCATTGCTTCTGAGAGCCATAAGAAATATAACATATAGCTTATATAGTACAAAGTAGCACAAAGCATTTGGGGATGAGACTTTTCGATGGTGATCAAGATGCTTGCAATCAAAGAAAATTCATAGACAAAATTCAATCATGGTCATCTATCATGACATGAAGGGGCAAGGTGCCACACGTCAATGACAATGTTTATCATTTGTCAATATTGAACTTTTTTGCATATTTGTTAAGAATTTAACTCCCACTACATATTTAAAAGAAAAAACATTGTATGAGTGAAAACCACATATCTTACACTATGTGATTGAATGAAAGTTAATAGTAAGAAGGGAAAGGGATTAGATGAGGATGTGCAAAAAAAAAGTACATAAAGTTTGTTTCCCACAAAGATTTATCCACCACATATCCAAAGGGAAGATCGTCATCATATTGATGAATTGAATGAATGTTGGTAGAGGTTAAGGAACAATATGTCAATGTGGAAGAGAATGGTATGAACCTAAACTTTGATTCCCATAAGTATTTCCACCACATGTCACAAAGAAAGATCACCATCTCATTGAAAACTACATATCATTCACAATTGATGGAATAATAATTGTTGTAGGTTGAGGGGTGGGATATTGATTTGGAGGAGAATGTTACGAACATAAAAGAAATGAAGCTCTTGGTTCCCACACGTATTTTTCCACGTCATTTATGTTTGTGTCTAGAAATACACAATTATTCATTTTGTAGGTGAAATGAAGAGAAGGTGACTCCTCGTAGTCAATCTTACTTATTGAAGAAATATGTCGATAACAGAATTGCGCGCTTGCATGTGTTGTTGTTCATGTTTGAGTAAGTGGCACTACTAAAAGAATTAACAAAGGAAGGAAAACAATTGATCTAAAAGCAGTGTATAATCCATACTCCACCCACCCTCACAACACATTGTCTCCTTCATTTGTTATGCAAACAAGATGTCAATGGGATGACCAGCCTCCATCAAGGAAAATTTTAGGGGCGAAATTTAGCCCATGGGTTAATTTTTTATGTTTTATCCAAAAAACTATTCACAAATTTCTATTTTTCTCTAAAATAATTCACCCAAATTCCATAGGATAAAATGTTTTACTCTAAACATTACCAAAATTGTCTAGAAATAAATAAAATCCATAGAATTTGAATATTTTTACAAAACTATGGTCAAACATTTTATGGATGGAAATTTAAGAATTAGTAAGATTCGCCAAAGTTTATTGATTTTAATAAATATATTGATCCTTAAAAGTTTCCTTGGTCTCCATAGATTCCTTTGCAATCACACTACAAAGACAAATAAATGCGAACAAATGTTGTAAAACGAAACATCTATCTCAAATAACGAAAAATGAGGTATAAACTAATTGAAATCCAAGTTTTTAGGTATAAACCCATTCCAATGGTGATGCCATGTATGATGCATGTTACATGTCACCATGGAAAAATATGTTGAAATTCTATGAGTTCATAACATACCATTACTAATCTTTATGAATTCATAGAATTTTTCATTAGAAATGTTTGATTACACTATAGGAATTCGAGAAAAAAAAAATCTAACATTTTGAACTAATTATCATGTACCAAACATTTTGAATAAATTATCATGTACCAATGGCTTATTGATTCTATTTCTTTGTATTATTTTTCATTATTATGATCATTTGAAAGAATTGAATATGTCAAAATGAATTAGGAGATGGACAAGCAGGATGAGGTAAGGAGTTTGTGGTATCTTTGATGTTATAGGAAAGAGGATTGCATAATCATGATTAAAATATGAGTCATTATCAAATCAATAAGAAATTTGTGATCAAAGATCTCATCCTCAATTGCCTATAGCAACTTCAATTAAATATCACAATCAAGATCCTAGCTAGTATTAAACATATTGATTTGGCTCATATTTATCAAGTAATCAATGTTAAAAGAAAACCCATTTTTCACACAACATATCCAAAAGAAAAAACCTTGTTTGATTGAAAACCACATATCCAAAAGAAAAAACCTTGTTTGATTGAAAACCACATATCCAAAAGAAAAAACCTTGTTTGATTGAAAACCACATATCTTGCACTATGTGATTGAATGAAAGACTCGTAGAAAGGGAAAGGGATCACATGAGGATGTGGAGAAGAAAGCTATGAACATAAAGTTTGTTTCCCACGAATATTTATCCACCACATGTCCAAAGGGAATATCATCCGTCATCAATTATATGAATGTTGATAGAGGTCAAGGGCCAGGATGTCTATGTGGAGGAAAATGCTATGAACCTAAAATTTGATTCCCATGAGTGTTTCCACCACAAATCATGAAGAAATGTCACCATGTCATTGAAAACTACATATCATCCACCGTTGATTGAATGATAATTGTTCTAGGTTAAGGGGTGGGATGTTGATTTAGAGGAGAAACGGTTATGAACATAAAAGAAATGAAGCTCTTGGTTCCCATACATATTTCTCCACATCGTTTATGTTTGTGTCTACAAATAGAAAATTATTCATTTTGTAGGTGAGATGGAGAGAAAGTGACTCCTCAAAGTCAATCTTACTTATTGAAGAAATCCATCGATAAGAGAATTGTGCTCTTGTTTGTGTTGTTGTTCATATTTGAGTAGGTGGCACTACTAAAAGAATTAACAAGGGAGGGAAACAATTGATCTAAAGACAAGGCCTAGAAGAATGATTAGCATACTCCACCTTGCACCCTTACAACACATTGTCTCCATCATTTGCCATGCTTACAAGATGCCAATGAGATGACCAAACTCGAATCTCCATAGGTTCCTTTGAAATCACACTACAAGGATAAATGGACACAAACAATTGGAGAAATAAAGTTCTTGTGCAAAATGGATCCTTTATCTCAAATAATGCAAAATGAGGTATAAACTAATTCAAATCCAACTTTTTAGGAAATAAGGGATGGAAACTCAATGCTTTTCTAAGAAGATGCTCAAGAGAAAAATAATCCCTTGGGAAATTATGAGGACCTTGATGGAGCTATACTTTTCCAAAGAGTGATCTTGCAAAAATCAATAAATGTCATATGTGGATCAAGGAAGTCCAATACAAGTACGACAAACAAAATGGCAAAAAGTGGAAAGCACCATACCAATGACTAGAATGAATGAAAAATGAGGTTAAGGAGAGACTATGCAGGAAATTGAGAACAAGGTTGATCCCAAGAAGACATGGTAATGATAAATGAAGATGGGGTATGCTTGTATTAGGAATCTACATACTCAACAAAGCTCATAGACCATTAATTTCATGAGAGGATAAGGAAGAGATTGATTGATTATGGGTAAAAGTCTGGAATCAAGCACGCTAGTCTAAATATTTTACATTCCTACTATTAATCACAAAGAATATCATCCTAACATGAGATAATGTAACAATAATAGGATAGCAAGGTTTGTCTCTTTGTGTTTTATGTCGTAGTGTCGAACTGGGGATTGCTTATATTTTCTTACATTGTAAGCTAGCGAAGAAATGTACTTTTATATTTCTACGTGCTTCCAAAATCATGCCAATAGGGTTTACACCACATAATACAAAGTTTATTCGATTTAGATGCCAACACAATTGAAGTGTATCTATTCTACCAAATTCACTCATGATTTACACTAAACATAATCCCTTTTTTTAACAATGTGGCATTCAATTGGGCCAAACCATAATGAGAATGGAATGTCAGTGTACAATTTTTCACACTCCACAACCTTAATAGTGAACCAAGCCCCCATTTATTCTAGCAACCAAGCAACATTTCTCACATTGTAATCAAAACCCATATGATTACTAATCTACGACTGAAATTCCACATGTTCATCATCATTCAATTTTGCAAGTGAAAAATGAAAGTAAAAAAGGGAAAATATATCTTACATATGCATCAATCTTGTTGGGATTCATTATATCCTCGATAAAACATCCCTTTTAAATAGAAATTCAAGCATCTATTACATGGGGACGTATTTCCATGTTATACTTAGTTTTTTTCTCAAGATAACACCCCTTAGGTTTTTTTCCTAAGTCGAGGACTTATTTCCACCCAACCCACTACTATAATATATTTGTATCTACCAAGATTGGGTTGGAATTTTTCTAACTACATTACTAGGACATGTCCCTCTGAGGACTCCTTAGGAAGGTGCAAGAGCATCATCCATTAGGAATCAAACCTAGACCAGTGTAAGAAACCATTTGTTACCATTATACCATAGCTAAGTTGACCAAATTATGTTTTTTCAATAATACTTTTGAGGTGTGGTGTGGCGTTCCCATAACTCTTTATTAAGTAATGGGGAATTAATTCACCTCAATTTTTATTCTTTTCAAGTTAATGAAGTAGTGTTGATGTAGCTAGGGTTTTACCCCTAGCTTGTGCCAATGAGCACCTACTAAGGAGAATGGACTCCTTAGTAGCAGTTCAGTATATTAAACTAATAATGTAATAAACAAAACATTAAATTATTTCTAATACAAGCATAAAGCATAAACACCAAAATGAAAGAATGTCTTTGTATTGATGTTACCTTGAGTGTCAAGGTTGGTGAAGCCCTTTGCAGTGTCCAAGAGGATGCTCCAAGCTCCAAGAATGCTCCTTCTCCTTCTCCAATGTTGGGGATGGGCCAAAGGTGGCTCTCAAGGTGAAACTAGTTCAAAGGTGGACTAGGGTTTCGAGAGAGATTTTGGCAGAGTAAGGGTGCTTGTGATTGTGGATATGGAATAAGGGATCTCCATCACCTATTTATAGTTTTTTGGTGGTGGAGTGCTGACCCATGGTTTTAGGAAACACATGGTTTTAGGCAGCTGTATAGGGTTTTTTCTTCCTTTTCCTCGTTATTTTATATTTTTATTCCCTTTTTAGGGAATTTTTGCTATTTTTGGAGGAAAAGGGGGTTTTTTAGCCTTTTTTAGGCTATTTTGATGGTTTTTTTGGCCTTTTGGAGGCATTTTAGGCCTTTTGGAGGCTTTTTAATGGGTTTTTTGGGATTTTTAATGGAAATATGGTAGGAAAATGGACAAATGAGTCATGTAATGTGGTAAATGAGCTAGTGAGCACTTTTTGGGTGTTAACAGATTGCCCCCTGATGTGCGAGGGCAGGAGCTCATCGTATGGCCGATGGACATCATAAGTCATGAATGGTTTTCCTGGGATGTGGAGAGAAGAGAAGAAACAAACTGAAGCCCGGAACAACGATCCCGGACAACTGCAAGAACTAAAAGTACATAACCTCAATAAAGGATGAGGAATCATCTGATCATATGGACGAGGCGGGCATTCCCATGCTCGTATCAGGATATAACATAATAACAACAATGGGGTCCAAAAATGGGGACCTGAAATATACATGACCTCAAATACTGACTGAGGAATAATCTCAATATATGGACGAGGCGGGCATACCCATGCTCGTATCAAGATACATAAATATAACTGTGAGGCCCAAAAAAGGGGACCTGTAAGATACATGACCACTGTGTACATCATAAGAGTCCAGAGGGGACACAAATCTGGGACATACTGCTGAGTGGATCATGTGTGAACTGTAGAACTGGTGCACCGGAACAATCAACAGTGCTACTGAGTGTGGTACCAAAGGAACTGGTGAGCTGCTGGATCATAGTGACTGGGGTCAAACTCTCCATGGTACACGGAACTGGAACGGATCTGGAACTGAAACTGGGTACTCAAGGAAGCATGGAACTGGATGGCTTCCGAATACAGACGCCAACGCAGCCCGGACATCCACGGGAACATACAACTGGGTGTTCCAAAGTGACTCACCAATGTGCTAGAGTCGGGGGAAATCCGGGGTCTTCGACTAAAAACTGATGGAATATAATCCTACGCGATCCTCAACGATGCGATCAAGGTGCTGAAGTCGAGCATGTGAGGAACAACCACTCGGAGAGGCAATGATGTCTCCTCTCAGAATGATCCGTAGGCACCTACCACAGATGGTGATAAGTCCAAGGCGTAGGGACCTCTGGGCCTATCCTCTGGAATAGAGGAGCTGTCGTCGACAGAGGGAGACCTGCCCCTAGCAAGGCAATGATGTTTCCTTGACAGGAGCGCGAGGTACAAGACCGAAATGTGATAGTACTGATGGCAGAACTGATAAACTGTGGGGGGACAACTGGGCAAGTAGAGCGGGTGGACTCAAACTTCCTTTGTTCAGAGTATGATAATGGGAATGATCTGGCAGCATATGAAACTGACTCAGGGGAAATGGATCATAGCTGTAATGGATCTGGGGGAATAACTGGCTGAGGGAGACTCAAGCTGGTGTAACATGGCAGGAGACTGCAGAATACTCTGAACAAAGGCGACCTAATTGGGGGTGCTGCCGAGATGATCGATCATAGTGCCATGAGGCACGGGAGGATACTTCTTCATGGGTTAAGGAACTAGAAGAAGTGTGTGGATAAAAGATACTGTCGTGTGGATTTTACGAGCCCAGGACAGTGCATGCTCGTGGTTGCTTTCAATTTTAAGGAGTCTGAAAGCGATAAGAAGACTCTGAAGTGATGGAATGGTACTGTCGTGTGGATTTGACGAGCCCAGGACAGTGCATGCTCGTGGTTGCTTTCAATTTTAGAGAGTCTGAAAGCAAGTAAGAAGACTCCAGGGGGTTGCTTTTTCGTAGATTTAGTCTCCAAGGCCCAAAGAAGCATAAAAGGATGCAATGAAGAACTCTTCTAGCCGGTGTGACTAGAGTATTCCTTTTTCGTAATTAGTCTACCAGGTCCGGAAAAGGGTTAAACTTATACCAGATAGACGCCCTTTCAGGTACTTTAACGAGCATGAAAGGAAGCAAGATTGCTCGGCGATCTTTTCATTCTTTTAGGAGTCAGAAAAGAGCTTAACGGAAACTCCCTAAGTGCCTTTTTCGTAAAGGACTTGTCCGGCCCGAAAAAGGGATAAAATTATACCGAACAAAAGGAATGGCCAGGCAAGGAGGAAGTGTTCAATCAAGGTTTAGGAATGATGACCAAGAACGAGGGTAGGTGGGAACACTGATGGACCTCCTTGCAGGGTAGAGGAAATGGTGGCAAAATAACGAAACATTTGCAGTATGACAGGAGTGAATGGCTCATGTAAAAATGTGGAACAATCCGATGGCGGCCGACGTGGCGCGCAAACCGAGGCAGCAAGGTGTTGGGACACAATGTTGAAATTGTACCAAGTGAGAGCGAGAAATGATCTCAAGCATCATCACGGGCTCGGAAAAATGAATCCGGCGATATAAAGGATGTTAAAAACGGGTGGCGGCCGATGTGGCACGCAAACCGAGGTGACGGGGGCCTTTTGAAAAATGCCCGGAAAAACTGGAGGTGAGAGCGAGAAATGATCTCTAGCATCATCACCAGCTCGGAAAAATGAATCCGATGATATAAAACATGTGAAAAACGGAGAACGGCCGATGTGGTACGCAGACCGAGGCGACTAGTGGCGTCTGAAAAATGGGTAAAAAATGACAGGACAAAAATAATGCAACGAGGTGACCATTATGACGGTCACGTCGCGCTGATTCCAGTGGTGGAAACGGTTGGTAAAAACAAAAACAAAAAGGAAAGTACTGTACAACGCAGACCAATGAGGTCGCGGGTTTCTTTTTCAAAACTGTAGCTAGGGTTTTACCCCTAGCTTGTGCCAATGAGCACCTACTAAGGAGAATGGACTCCTTAGTAGCAGTTCAGTATATTAAACTAATAATGTAATAAACAAAACATTAAATTATTTCTAATACAAGCATAAAGCATAAACACCAAAATGAAAGAATGTCTTTGTATTGATGTTACCTTGAGTGTCAAGGTTGGTGAAGCCCTTTGCAGTGTCCAAGAGGATGCTCCAAGCTCCAAGAATGCTCCTTCTCCTTCTCCAATGTTGGGGATGGGCCAAAGGTGGCTCTCAAGGTGAAACTAGTTCAAAGGTGGACTAGGGTTTCGAGAGAGATTTTGGCAGAGTAAGGGTGCTTGTGATTGTGGATATGGAATAAGGGATCTCCATCACCTATTTATAGTTTTTTGGTGGTGGAGTGCTGACCCATGGTTTTAGGAAACACATGGTTTTAGGCAGCTGTATAGGGTTTTTTCTTCCTTTTCCTCGTTATTTTATATTTTTATTCCCTTTTTAGGGAATTTTTGCTATTTTTGGAGGAAAAGGGGGTTTTTTAGCCTTTTTTAGGCTATTTTGATGGTTTTTTGGCCTTTTGGAGGCATTTTAGGCCTTTTGGAGGCTTTTTAATGGGTTTTTTGGGATTTTTAATGGAAATATGGTAGGAAAATGGACAAATGAGTCATGTAATGTGGTAAATGAGCTAGTGAGCACTTTTTGGGTGTTAACAGTTGAGAAATGACAACAACTAAAATGATGTGACACGGAACAATAACAAAAGTAAGGAATGTTGTGAAAACTTAGTCTAAATTTGGAGAGTTTAAATAAGCGGTTCTAAATGGATTTTGTAAGATAATCACAAGATCCAGTATTTGGAATAAATGGAAGGAAAAGAATAGAAGGATCCTTTGAGACTAAACTTTATCTCTTAAGCAACGAGGCTGGAAGATATCCACAAACATTATGGAAACCATAACAACAAGGGGATGGATGCCTATGGAGGATATTAGAATGTCACTAGAAAAATGAGGTTAAGCTAAGCCATATAAAACAGGCCTTGTGAGATTCAGGGTTAAACCAAATCCACATAAAAAAGGGAACATGGTCCAAAGAAATATAGGAACCATTTAATCCATACAAGCTTAGAATTAAATTTGAATGATCATATAGAGGGAATCTAAGCAAGATTGGTATAGGAGGGATCATTAAATATTTCATAGGGGCTCATGTCTATATCTTTGGAATAAAAGCATGGGAAAAAACAAGCAACTTCATTGAGGTGTGAGTAGCCAAAGAAGGTATAGAAGTGTTAGAATTTGAGCATTAATTCAACATACTCTAGGATCTTTACTAAGAGAATAACATGTACAACATATCAAGTATAACAATGCATATCAATCACACCAAGCAATCACATGAGACAATAGACACACAGAGTTTCACTGGGGAAAACCATAAAGGTGAAAAACCCCACAACTTCCTCAAAGATAGAAAGAGCAATGATACAACCCAAGTACAAGAGATATTCTTCTACTAGCAACTACTCCTCCTCCTCAACTAGTGCACCACTTTCCGAGTGATGTAGAAGTGAATAATGAGATAATCAAATAGAGATCTCCCGCTCTCTATTTATACTTGTCTCGACTTGTCTAATACACTAGCAGGGCCGACTTCTCTAGGAGAGCCTCATAACCCATGGTTACATTAATCAGGGTCGACCCCACACTTGGTGGTCTAATAACCCATCACAGCAAGTTACGACACTTGCGACACTTGTCAATACAAATGACGACACTTCTGTATATAGGAATAATACCATCTCTATAGGAGTACAATATACATAGGTGAAATACATTCTGAAGTTACATATACATCAACACTCCCTCTTAACTAGGAAGGTATTTCTTGACACAGATCTGCTAGCACAAGTCTTCTTCTATGGATCATCATCACTGGATCATCGTCATCGAATCATCATCATCGTCATCGTCACTGCTGCTACTATCTCAATCAATCTCCAATCTACTCGTCATAGGAAGTTCTGCAGAGCCAACCCTTTTTCGTATAGGAGGGATCATTAAATATTTCATAGGGGCTCATGTCTATATCTTTGGAATAAAAGCATGGGAAAAAACAAGCAACTTCATTGAGGTGTGAGTAGCCAAAGAAGGTATGGAAGTGTTAGAATTTGAGCATTAATTCAACATACTCTAGGATCTTTACTGAGAGAATAACATGTACAGCATATCAAGTATAACAATGCATATCAATCACACCAAGCAATCACATGAGACAATAGACACACAAAGTTTCACTGGGGAAAACCATAAAGGTGAAAAACCCCACAACTTCCTCAGAGATAGAAAGAGCAATGATACAACCCAAGTACAAGAGATAGTCTTCTACTAGCAGCTACTCCTCCTCCTCAACTAGTGTGCCACTTTTCGAGTGATGTAGAAGTGAATAATGAGATAATCAAATAGAGATATCCCGCTCTCTATTTATACTTGTCCCGACTTGCCTAATACACTAGCAGGGCCGACTTCTCTAAGAGAGCCTAATAACCCATGGTTATATTAATCAGGGCCGACCCCACACTTGGTGGTCTAATAACCCATCACAACAAGTTACGACACTTGTCAATACAAATGACGACACTTCCATATATAGGAATAATACCATCTCTATAGGAGTACAATATACATAGGTGAAATACATTCCGAAGTTACATATACATCAACACTCCCTCTTAACTAGGAAGGTATTTCTTGACACAAATCTGCTAGCACAAGTCTTCTTCTATGGATCATCGTCATCGAATCATCATCATCGTCATCATCACTGTTGCTGCTATCTCAATCAATCTCCAATCTACTCGTCATAGGAATTTCTACAGAGCCAACCCTTTTTCATATTGGATGTAGGCCCACCACCTGCAGGTCTTCATTATCTACAAAGTCAGCCCTTTTTCATGCTGGATGTAGGCCTAGCCTTCATGTAGGTATTCAACATCTTCTGCGAGCAAGCCATCAAGTAGGTACACCTCAGGACTGATTACACTGCCTCTGCAAAACCTGCAAGATCTCCCATGACTGATTACACTGCCTTTACAAAACCTGCAAGAGCATCTCAGGACTGATCATATGCCTCTGCAAAACCTGTGTACCATACTGTCACATCATCGTCTTCAGATCACCATCATCATCCATGGAGCACAACCTAGATGCACATCACACAACACTTACACCACCGACATGGGAGACCACATCTATCACTATTCAGAGAAGGCTCAACACTTACATCACGACCATGGGAGAACACATCTGCCACCATGTCGAAAAGGCTCACTCGGCCCTTACATATCACCATGGGAGAACACATCTATCACCATGTGAGAATGGCCCCAGCCCTTACATTTCACCATGGGAGAACACATCTATCACCATGTGAAAATGGCCCAACCCTTATATTTCAACATAAGAGAACACATCTATCACTATCTGAAAATGGCTCCAGCCCTTACATCTCAGCATAGGAGAACATATCTATCACTATCTGAGAATGGCTCCAGCACTTACATCTCACCATGGGAGAACACATCTATCACCATGTGAGAAGGGTTCATGTGCATATGTGTCTCCAGACTCATCACTTCCCCTTGAAAGGATTCTCCATCTGAAGTACACCAAGTCTCCCTCTGAAATATTCAAACTTCACTCTAGCTAGTGGCTTGGTCAACACATCGGCTATCTACTCGTCCGTCGCAACATACAAGAGCTTCACTGCTCCTCTCTGCACCATATCCCTGATATAGTGATATTTGATCTCAATGTGCTTCGACTTGTCATGGAACACTGGGTTCTCCGACAACTTCACACAACTCTGGTTGTCGCAATATATACAAGTAGCACTCAGCTGGAGATCAAACAAATCAGACAGTAGCTTCCTAATCCATACTGCCTCACAACTAGCCGAACAAGTTGTAACATACTCTGCTTCGGCTGTACTCAGTGCCACACAGGACTGCTTCCTACTAAACCAAGAGATCATACCATATCCCATACTGAAGCAACACCCCGAAGTGCTCTTCCGATCAATGGCATTGCCTGCCCAATCTGAATCAACATAACCCTCTAGGTTAAACTTTTGATTCACCTCATACTTGAGCCCATAGTCAACTGTACCCTTCAGGTACCTCAGAATATGCTTTGTAGCTATCAAGTGAACATGTCTCAGATCTGTCAAGTATTGGCTCAAGGTGTTCACCGCAAAGCAGATGTCTAGTCTCATATTCATCGGGTACATCAAGGACCCAATCATCTAACGATACATCGTAGCATCAACCGGCTTAGATGAAGCATCACACAGAAGCTTCAGGTTCGATGCCATAGGTGTGGCCATGGCCTTGCAGTCCATCATCCCAAACCTCTTTAGGATCTCTACTACATACTTCCCTTGTCCAAGGAAGATTCCATCTACACTCTGCCACACCTCCATACCAAGAAAGTAGTGCATCATACCCAAGTCTTTCATCTCGAACTCGGCAGCAAGCTTCCTCTTAGTATCGGCAATCAATCCATCCTCACTTGTAACAAACAGGTCATCCACATACAGAAGTAGTATCATAGGATTGCCTTCCTCAACCTTGTAGTAAAGGTTGGAATCTGCTTTACTCTTAGTAAAGCCCAAACTGGATAGAAAGTTGTCTATCCTACCATACCAAGTCCTAAGAGCTTGCTTCAAGCCATACACGGTTTTCTTCAGTTTGCACACATGAGACCCTCGGTCATGTGTCTCAAACCCGAGTGGCTGCTCCACATACACTTCCTTTTGAACTACACCATTCAAGAAAGTTGTCTTGACATCCATCTGGTGTACCTTCAATTTCATCACTGCAGCCAGAGCAAGTACTAATCTAATGGAAGTGTATCTGGCCACAGGAGCAAAAGTTTCTTCATAATCAATCCCTTCTTTCTGAGAGAAGCCACGAGCTACAAACCTTGCCTTATATTTTTCTATGCTGCCATCTGCAGCATGCTTTATCTTATAGATCCACTTGGAAGTCACCACAGTTTTCCCATCTGGTCTTGGGACCACATCCCAAACATCATTCTTCATGATCGACGGATCATGGCATCCTTCCATTACTTCATCCCGAATCCTGGGAACTTCAGATTCTTCAATAGATAACTTTGTTGCTAGAACAAATGATGTAGTCCTTCTTTTGTAGGTGATGGCATCTGATCTTTCCTACAAGACAAGTTAAATTGCATGATTAGAGACATCTCATAGTTTTCAGAACAAATTCTTACACATAAAGAAATATGTCATACAGTCATGCAATTATTTTAGCCAATGCTTCAATACAACATTTATCCATATCCCGTAACTTTCTAGATGCCTTCCAATATCTACCAAAACATTGTTAAGAGTGTGCACAACTCCCAACATGTCAGCAAAGAGGTTTCATTCTAGATAAGTAGCATTGGAATGTTGTACAGTGCCATAGGCCACTTACCCATCATAAGCATATTAGTAGTATACTGTTCATTAATGCAATTATTCTAATATGCATAATACACAACCTAAGTCTAGGAACATAAGCATATACATCATTGAATAACATTATTTAAGCAAATAGAATATACAAGAAATGACAATTTAAATACTTATCTTTGTTTGTTTGTTGGGTGGACTCCCTCTGAATCTTTGCTTCCTTGCAGGAGCTGCTGGAGACCTATTATGAAGTAACTTCTTCTACTCCTTTCTGTTGTGAATTGTATGGAGTGGTGAACTCCCTCTTAATCCCTGAATCACTGCATAGCACTTGAAGTCTTCTGAAGTGATTTCTCCACCATTGTCGGATCTAAAGGTCTTGAACTTCTTTTCAATGTGGTTTTCTATCAAGGCCTTGAATTCCTTGAATTTGCTGAATACTTCATCTTTGTTATTCAAGAAATAAATCCCAAGTATTTCTAAAGAAATCATCAATGAAAGAACCATAGTATACATACCCACTCAGAGAACTGGATGATATCAGACTGCATACATCGGAGTGGATAATTCCTTTTTCCTTACTTGCTTGTAAATGTCTTCTTTGTATTCTTCCCCTTTGCACAACCTTTTCAAATGCCGTCATGTTTTGTCTGGATTTCAGGAAGACCTTCCACTGCTTTGCTTGCAATTGGAAGTGCCCTATAGTGCATGTGTGTAAGCCTTCTATGCCAAAGTTCACTTGGCTCTACTGAATCATGGACCATGGCTTGTTCTGGTTGGCCCTTCAATTTGTATAATCCTCCCTCTTACTCTCCAATCACCACTGCATCATCTATAGTCTTACCCTTTGGCCACATTAGGACTTGGCCATCTACAAATGCAACCCTCATGCCTTTTGCATCCAATGCAGATATGGAGAGTAGATTCTTCTTGAGACCTGGAACATATAGTACATCTTTCATCTTCATAGACTTTCCAGAGTCTAGTTTATAAGAGGCTTCACCACTCCCTTTTATTGGATACTGGTAGTCATCCCCAAGTTTCACTTTGTGGGGTGAATCATGTTCAGATAGGTTCATGAAGGATTCCTTGAATCCCGTCATATGTTCAGAAGCCCCACTATCTATAAGCCAATCATTACTTCCATGAGTAATGGTTCCAGTGAGAGCAGAAATCAAAACATATTCTTCATCACTTGAAGAATCTTCACTTTCTTCCCTAGCCCTTTTCCTGGGAGGTTCATCATCCTCTGCAGCATGAGCATGATGTTTTCTTTTGATGTTCTTCTTCCTTTTGTGAGAGCCACTTTATTGTTTCTAGGACAATCCCTGGCATAGTGTCCCTTTTCATCACATGTAAAGCATCGGACATTTGATATGTTTCTTTGAGATCTGAAGTTGCCCCTTTGATTCTGATGGTGATGCTTTTCTTTCTTACTGTGGTGATGTCCCTTCTTATCATCATGTATTTTGGAATGTGCTGTGAGAGCTTGGTCTTCATTCCCCATCTTTTCTTCTCGAGCAACAATTCGAGCTTCTTCCTGTGAGCATTCTTCCCACAGCCTACTGAATGAGATAAGTTTCTTCCTAGCACAAATTCTGTGGATGAAGGAATCCCATGAATTAGGAAGGCCATTAAGAGTGGTCATTACCACTTCTCCATTTTCTATGTCTTCTCCCACAGCTTCAAGTTGTTCTTTTATCTGGGAGACCCTTGAGAAATAAGACTGCATAGTCTCTGCATTCTGGATCTTGACATTCTTCAATTGATTCCTCAAGGTCATCTTCTGATTTATGTTCTTCCCTTCGAATAGCTTGGTCAAGGAATCAAACATCTCCTTTGGTGTCTTTAGAGATGACACATGTGGTATGAGATGGTCTTTGATAGAATCATCAATGATCCTCTTAGCCTTGACCAAATTCCTTTTGTGTAAGGCCTTAGCCTCTTCTTCCTCTGGGATAGGTACCTCTTCACTTATGTAAGTGTCCAACTCATTTTATTCCAGGATTAACCCAATCCTATACTTTCATGCTCGAAATTTATCAGCCCCTTCAAGCTTATCCTCAAGCTTGGTGTGGTGAGACATCTTAAAGAGTACTTCAAATGGAAATAGAAGAGATTTAGGTCTCACCACTTGATTTGTTGAAAACTGGATTTGGTCCCGGATTAGGGTTTGTCAAAGAAACCCTAAACATTCAAACTTCTGAAAGGATATAAAGATGCGCCTTGATGAGCTGATCAGCCTGGTATACTCAGAATTTGAAAACTGCAAAGTTTCACCCTTCAGAAATGTCTTTTAGTCTTCCCGGATTCATTGGGGAGGACCCTGAATTAGGATTTGAGTTTCCCAGAGCTTCACCCAACCAAAAATCTCGATCCAAGGCTCTAAACTTCTATTTTTCCAAGGAGCTTCTAGCTATGTCCTCAGATTTCAGAAATTCCTATTTTTGTGGAAACCCTAATTTTTAGGGCCAAAAATAAAAGTGCCCAGAATTGAATTCTGATTGGACAAAAAGATTCACCTTGTTGAGGAGAGTCAATCTATCATATTGCTTTTCCAAAATCTGTTGAGAGAAACCCAATAAACAAGAAACCCTAGTTTCTGCAACTGCACAGTGTCTTCTTCTCAGGTTAGCTCTGATACCATGTTAGAATTTGAGCATTAATTCAACATACTCTAGGATCTTTACTAAGAGAATAACATGTACAACATATCAAGTATAACAATGCATATCGATCACACCAAGCAATCACATGAGACAATAGACACACAGAGTTTCACTGGGGAAAACCATAAAGGTGAAAAACCCCACAACTTCCTCAAAGATAGAAAGAGCAATGATACAACCCAAGTATAAAAGATAGTCTTCTACTAGCAGCTACTCCTCCTCCTCAACTAGTGCGCCACTTTCCGAGTGATGTAGAAGTGAATAATGAGATAATCAAATAGAGATCTCCCGCTCTCTCTTTATACTTGTCCTGACTTGCCTAATACACTAGCAGGTCCGACTTCTCTAGGAGAGCCTAATAACCCATGGTTACATTAATCAGGGCCGACCCTACACTTGGTGGTCTAATAACCCATCACAGCAAGTTACGACACTTGCGACACTTGTCAATACAAATGACGACACTTCCATATAGAGGAATAATACCATCTCTATAGGAGTACAATATACATAGGTGAAATACATTCCGAAGTTACATATACATCAACAGGAAGTTATGTTGCTTACAAACATCAAAGGATTGGTAGTTTAGGGTGATTCAAAGATCATGATTGTGTTGGGTTCTAATACCTATTACAGTTATTATGCATGATTATTCTTATAGTTAAACATAATTAAACAATGGCACACAACAAATTCACATCGTACACATAAATTGCCCTGGAAACACTTTACTAAGAAAACCAACAAATTAGTGAGCTTAACTACTCATCTATTAGCAACGATTCATCTTACAAACTCATCAACCATACATACATGAGTTTCAATAATTACATTCTTATTATTCCATGTACATCCATTGCCATCACATCTATTTATAGATGCAATACACTAATTCATGAGAACTGAATTAGTTACAACTGATTGCTCCATTAATGGTGATCGATATCCTAACGCCTTTTAGTTATTATGTCACAATCGACTTGACTGAGTCAACTTTAGTCGACTTCTCATTAATCTTGCTAGTTGGGATCCTGTGTGCTTTTATGCTCGTTAACTACATGCATATTCAACTATACCATCAACAATACCGAGTCGACCACCCACGACTCTCGTTGACTAGCCGACCAGACTTCAACCGTTTATTGACTTTAACTCTTGTCAACTGTGTTCAACTAGTCGACCATCAACTTAGACCGTCTTTACATCTAGTTGTTCTATCTCAAGATCAAATGCTATGGCTAAGGACATTAATATCCTAATGGAATTTAACTTTGCAAAAGGAGAAAAAATCTCACCAAATTCGACTCCCTTGACTTGGGCATATCCTTTTGCTACCACTCGCGCCTTGTACTTCTCGACTTGCTTTGATGCATTCATTTTTTTCTTAAATACCCACTTACTGCCTACAATTTTCCTTCCATATGGAAACATGACCAAATCCCATGTTTCATTCTTTCTCAAATATTCCATTTCCTCTTTCATGGCCTTTTTCCAAAGTTCACCCTTTGTTGAGTCGATCGCTTCTTTGATTGTCCTGGGATCACCCTCTATGGCAGATAATACAAAAGTAGAGAAAAAATCTAGTAGACTATACCTTTCAGGTTGTTGTTTGCTCAACCATACCTCTTGACAATCAGAGTATATTGTTCCACCTCTATGTCGGATTCACTCGACTCATCTGAATCACAATTTTCGTCGTTCATTTCAAACTCTAGCTTTTATGGTTCCTTTTCCCATCTAACCTCTTCAATTCTAGAAGTACCTCCAACTTCTCTGAATACCAAATCTCTACTATAAATTGCCTTCCCTGTGACTGGATACCACAACTTGTACCCTTTCACTCCATCCTTGTACCCGATGAAGATGCATTTCTTAGACTTGCTGACAAGTTTATTTCTTTTTTTCCTAGGTACATGCACAAAGGCATCACACACAAAAGACTCTGAGATGTGCAAGAAAGGGACTTTTACCAGCCCATGCCTCAATCGACGATGACCTATTTACCAATTAGCATGTCGTGTCAACTGCTTCTTCCCGTAATTCTTGTGCGGTACCTACACCACTGATCATGCTCCTTGCTTTCTCCATCAACATTCTATTCACTCTTTCAACAACTACGTTCTGTTGAGGCGTGTATGGAGTTTTTTTTTCAAGCTATACCATGCTATTTGCAGAACCAATCGAACTCTTTACTGCAAAATTATCCTCCATTATCAGTTCTCAACACCTTAATCTTCCTGTCAGTTTGGTTTTCTATAGAAGTTTTCAACTCTTCCTTAGAAAATACAACCATGTAATTCTTGAGAATTCATCTATGAAAGAGACGTAATACTGGGATCCTCTTAGTGATGGGACCAATACTGGTCCAAACACATCACTGTGTAATAACTCCAATATTTTCTTAGTCCTAGTGGAACCAAATGGGAAACTTACATGACTATGTTTACCATAGATACAATGTTCACTTAAGTCTACTTCTAAAGAACAACTAGGGAGACCTTCAACCATATATTTGTTGTGCATAACACGAAGACCTTTCTCACCAATGTGTCCCATCTGTTGATGCCACAACATGGTTGAATCGAATAGACAAGAATATATCCCGTTGGATTTAGGAAAAAATTGTATTCGCACATCCATTTGAGTATGTTCTCTCCAATAGCTTGTACATAGTTCCAGTCCAGACTCCTCTCATCAATATAATCACTCCTCGCACCATTTTGCACGAATATTTCTCAAATATAGTGTGCACACACACATTTCCCATCTTACTAACATATATTGGGTTTTTAGCCAAACCTCGAATATGCAACACTCTTGGAAGGGTTTCTCTCCTTCCATATTTTAGTACCAATCAAAATTTACCTTGTCTGGTAATCATGGTCAGTGAATCATCTCTTAGAAGAACATCACCACCATCTAATTTCTCATATTCATAGAACCACTCTTTGTGTGGTGTCATATGACACGATGCACTAGAGTCAATCAACCAAGAGTCATGATCTAACTGTGTACTTCTCAAGGCCAAATACATGTCCCATTTTTCTTCTTGGGATGACTTACTTTCAACCGATTGTGCTTCCTTAGATCCTTTGCTCTTCTCAACTCTCATTGACTTGCAATATCTTTTATAATGCCCAACTTTACTGCATTTCCAACATTTTCTTATCGATTGAGTTGGAGATCTAGACCTGGTCTTAGATCTACCCCTCGACTTTGACTTTCTACTGCAGAATTTACCTTTACCTCTATCG
Source organism: Larix kaempferi (assembly GCA_027924585.1). Taxonomy (NCBI): domain Eukaryota; kingdom Viridiplantae; phylum Streptophyta; class Pinopsida; order Pinales; family Pinaceae; genus Larix; species Larix kaempferi. Next base: position 19,997,343 of record BSBM01000458.1, on the reverse strand, counting down.
ACCAATCGACCTCTCACCATCAAGGCATCATGGTTCAATCCTTTCATGATCTTCCATCTCATCTCCTCTGACAACAGAGATGCAACCACATCGTCAATCTTCAATGTGGTATTTTTGCTTCCAATAGCCACGACTAGGCTATCCCATGAGTTTGGAAAAGAACACAATAGATTGATACATTTCTCCTCCTTAGTGATTTTAATCTCCATGGACAACAAATGACTAATCACAGTGTTGAACACATTCAGGTGCTCTATAACTGAGTTTCCCTCATTCATCCTCATAAGATATAGCTTCTTCTGAAGAAACAACTTGTTAACCAAGGATTTCGACTGGTACAAGTTCCCCATCTTTTCCCATAATTTATTTACAGTGTCTTCTTCTAATACATGTATCAACATAGAATCTGCTAAGAAAAGTCAGATTGTAATTTCCTTGCTTTCCTATCAATTTTCTACCAATCTTCCTTTTATATACCCGTCAGATTTGTTCTAGGGTCGATAACAACCCATTGCTCTTGATCTATGAGGAGATCCTCCATTTTAAGCTTCAAAAGCTAAAAATTATGTCCATTAATCTTTTCAATTTTAATCCCTGAACTGTCGGTCATTTTCAACTATGAATCAATGTTCTAGAACTCCCATTGAAACTAGGTATACTCCAAATCCAAGACCAATTCAAACCCTCAGCAACAAAGGTGTCCCCTTGAATCCAAATATGGATTTGATTCCAAATGTTGGGTTCTAATATCTATTACAATGATTATCCATATTGATTATATAGTTAAACATAATTAAACAATGACATACAACAAATTCACACATTACACAAAAATTACCTTGGAAACCTTTTATCGGGAAAACTAGCAAACCAATGAGCTCAACCACTCATCTATTAACAATGATTCCTCTTACAAACTCATCAACCATACATACATGAGTTTTAGTAATTACATTCTTGTTATTCCATGTAATTCCCTTACCATCACATTCTATTCATAGATGTAATACACTAATTCATGACAGTCCAATTAGTTACAGCTAATTGCTCCATTAATGGTGATCCATAACTTCATGATGAATTTTAGTTACTCAGTTAAAGTCGAATTGACTGAGTCAACTTTAGTCGATCTCCTGTTGATCTTGTTGGTCAGGATCATGTGCGGTTTTATGCGCATCAACAGCGTGTGCATTCGACAATACCATCAACTATACTGAGTCGACCACCTGCAACTCTCATCGACTAGTCGACCAGAATTCGACCATCTGTTGACTTTAAATGTCGTCGACTGTGTTCAACTGGTCGACCATAGAATTAGACCATTGATTAACATGAAAAGAATATAACACTCCCAACAAATTGATCATCGTAGAGTCTCGGTACGAGAGGGTCTACAAAATATCATCAATGAAGAAGAGACTAAAAAATTGAAATCTAGGATGTAAACGAAATAAATTTAAAGAATGTTTAATTTATTCTCTTATATAGACTTCAATCATGCCAAGAGAATTGTTAATGAAGTGGCATACAAGATAATTAACATTGGAGTTGACATTGACAAGGGCATGTTAGAAAAAGTATAAAAAATATCCAAGTAAACAACAATAACAATAGAACACAAGATTTATATGGAAACCCTATTGTGTGCAGGAAAAACCACAAGGTAATGGTGCCTTCAATATTTTATTATTACTCAACAAAAAAATTACAAGGATTTCTTCTGTTGTGATACAATGCCATGGATCACTCTCCTTTTATACAATACATACGAGGGTTCAAGAATGAACTAAAATATACTAGAATGATCTATAAATTTTCGGATAGGGGGCTCCACTCCAACACCCTCAATAGGGGGTCCTAGTGGCAACCTTCTATGACCCCCCCCACTCGCCCAGTGCATACGAATCACACTATGGAATAGTTGTGTACCAATATACAGGAAAATGCTAGAGATCTAAATATTGACTTCACCTCCTAACATGGCACCCTTGAAATCAATATGGCATAACCTAATATAGGGAGAAACATGATAAATCATTCAAAAAAATATTGAATATGATTAAAGGGAATCAAAACTCAAGCAATAATTTGGACACTGAAACCCAAAGGCAAGAAAACATGAGGATAAACAAATTGTAGTGAATAGAAGCAATGAATTATGTATTACAAAAGCTAGAAACCCTAGATACATGAGAGTAATACATACAAGAACACAATACAATATTATGAGTAATTGGTGCAATTATTACATATGAGTTCATCTCCTTACATGTGGTTATTCATGGATCAAATCATTTCCGATTATGAACATGGGATAGATTTACTTTACACAAAAAGTGCAGAAACATAACTAAGCCATATGATGACTTTCATTGCAATAGGTAAGCCTTATATCCTAACACCCACTCTTAAGGCTTACAATACTAAAACCTAAACTAACTAAAGGAAAGCACACACTAACCAAAAACAAAATATAAGAAGTAATCATAACCAAACATTCTTCAAAAGATTTTTCTTTAAAAACAATTCCTGGACCAGGTATAGCTCTATCAAGCTACCTTGTAACCCTCATGAATGTGTAGCTCCCAAGTTCCTATATTCCACCTCCCTAGACTCTTGAATTACTGATCTCCTTAATTATTAGACAACCATCCATGTTGAGCTACATCCACAATGCTCCATCGAGTTGACTTGTGACCCTCATAAGGGTATAATCCCAAGATTCACAAACTCTTGAACTATCTGAGCAGCCATCCATGTTGATCTCTATATACATTAGATCCCTTCGAGTCTTCAAAGTCCGAGCTTCTTAAAACGTGTAAAATGTATTTTATTCAACAAGATCATCACCATTGTCTACATCCAACATATCTTCAACAATGATTACATTAGCTACATGTGATTTGTCCTTAAGTTTCCCCTTGAGAACATAAGCGGCTCGAAATATATAGTTCCAACCTGTGCGACCCATTTTGTTACAATAATAGCATTCCATCTCCCCTTTGTCTTTATCTAATCTACTATGAATGTATCTTGACTATAATGAAGTCTAAGGTTGAGAATCATTTTATGTATCTCTTGCCATGGTTCTCTTTTCTTCAGTGAAGAGAGCAACAATCACATCTTCTAGAGTTTGTGAAGACATTTGAGTAAGAGAAAAAATAACATTGTTGTATTTAGAAGGCAAGTTGTTTAACAAGATGTCTTGGGAATCCTCTTCCTCCATTGTAGCTTTAACTTCTGTTAGCTTTATTATGAGAGATCTCAAATTTATTGTCTGGTTAGACATAGCGACTTTGACAAACATGTTGAATCTAAAAAATTGTAGCTCCAAAGGAAATTTTGCATTCAGCATTTTTGCTCCAAACAATGAATTCAAATTTTCGAGTGTGGTAATTGAAACCAAAGTATTAATTTAATTGCATTTCCATGCTTAACATCCTAATCATAGAAATAAAAACACAAATCACTATATTGCTTTATCTAAAATCTCAAATTAAAAAATATATTTTTTGTTGATTTTTAAATGTATGAAAAAAACTTCCACAAACCACGATCTTCATATTCCCCCCCTCTATAACCAAAAAAAACTATGCTTGATTTGTTGCATTCATCCATGTTGCAAGAATAAATGCTAATAAGGAATTATAACGTAGTTAAACAATGATGATAAATCAAAGAGCTAAACATCCACTGGCATTCAATGGTTGTTGTCTTGACAATGCATCTCCTTTCTTCACAGCTCCATAAACATGAACGATGACTCAACAATTTATCTCCTTCAACATTGCATGCCAACTCCTTGATAACATTTTATGAGAAATTTCTATTTCTATCAAGCCTTTCTAATTCTTTGTATCATCATTTGGTGCAAGACTTTCTCCTGCTTTGATACCATATTACAAAATCTAGAAATATTATATAGGGTTACATCATATAACACATGAGATATATACACACAATAACACAATATGATATTATGAGTAATTAGTGCAATTATTGTATAGGAGTTCACCTCCTTATATATGGTCACTCATGGAGAAAACCATTTACAATTATGAAGATGGGATATATTTATTTTACACAAAAAGTACAAAAATACAACTAAGTCATAAAAATGACCTTTACCACAACATGTAAGCCTTAAATCCTAAAATTATGAGGGGGGATGCATAATGGAATCTCCATCAAGAGGAGACAACTAGAGTAGATAGAATTATTGTTGCATTGAATCACAACATTGACAATGATTAAGATGCATGGATTTGAGAGGATTTTGAGGAGGATAATGATGGCATAATCAACCATAATCTACATAATCTACACCAAGAAGAATCGCAATAGAAAGCATGAGAATGGTAAGGAGATGATGAAACTAAGAAGACATGAATCCATTGTTAGGAAAGAGAATGTAATTGCAATAACAAGATGGCAAAGGCTTCAATTATAATGAATCAAGTAAAATGCTTCCTTGTGGTATACAAGACGAGGGGAAGGAAATACTTAGAAACCAACATTGAGAAGTTAAGATATGGATTTCTTCAACTAAATTCGGTCTATATTATCATCAAGGTTTAGGGTGGACATTTTCTTTATGATCTTAAGAGTGAGTTGGAAAATAACTCAAACCAACATGCTTTAAGTGAATCAAGGCCAAGCGTATGAATGGTATTCATGGAAGCAGACAAGAGCAAAGGGTTAAGAATGATTGGTCATTTCTTAGTTGTTGCTAGTGTTTTCACACCAGCATGTGCTAAAAAGCACCTACTAAGACTTAGGGAAATCTTAGTAGCAGTTCAAACGGAAAGCAAAAACAAACTAGCTAAACCTAGAAAATAACAATAAAATAAAATCTAAACTACGTGAAGCATGTGTGTGGAAAATAAAACTAATCTAATATTTTTGAACATTCCTCCACAAATAGAGGGTAAGAGAAAGAATATTTTTCATGTTTCTTATGGTGTTCCTGGGACTGTCTTCTCTCTACGAATCCCATGGTATGAACAGTAATTATCAAACTCCTTGCTGCAGTATTCACCTCCATTATCAAATCTAAGACACTTACACCTTTTTCTTGTCTCATTCTCAACCAAATCTTTCCATTTCTTAAAAGTAGAAAACGCATAGATTTCTGTCTAATGCAATAAACCCAATTTTTTCTAATTGCATCATCAATAAAAGTAACATAGTAACGAGAGCCACCAAGAGATTGTACCTAAGCCGGTCCCCATACATATTTATGCACAAGCTCTAACTTTTCACTCTTTTTTTGTTTCCCAAACTTGAGAAATGTGACTCTCTTTTGTTTTCCATAAACACAGTTCTCACAGAATTCCAAACTTACCTGCTTCAGATCTGACAACAACTTCCTTGAGTGGAGAATTTGCATCCCCTTCTCACTCATGTGGCTAAGCCTATGATGCCACAATGTTGTATTTGTTCCGTGGAATCTAAAGAGATAGAATGGTCAGCATTATGAGGACATAAATACAACGTACCTATCATGTCTCCTTTTGCTATCACCATCGATCCTTTAGTTATATTCCACCACGTTTCTCCAAACGTAGATAAACAACAACCATATCCCAACTTCCCTGTTGAGATTAGATTTATTTTCATAGTAGGAATATGCCTTACATATTTCAGCAGCCATTCGCTATTCTTTAACTTTATCCGTACCTTACCCATTCCAACAATTTTACATGGTTCATCATCACCCAATAAAATATGTCCAAAATCACCCGAAACATAATCATGACAGAATTGCTATAGGGTGTAGCATGACATGAAGCCCCTGAATCTACTACCCAATAATCGCTAGTATTATCTAATGCAAGAATCAAAGCATCTTGTAACATATCACCTGCTACATTTGCTTCTTGAGTAGTCTCTTGATGTCCATCTCCTTTCTTCTTTAGAGATCTGCGGTCTTTCTTCAAATGTCCTTTCTTTCCATAGTTACAACACTCTATTTTTCCGAGTCTAGACTTGGATCTGCCCTTTTAAGACTTGCTGCGATTACCTGGGCTCTTTCCCATCTCCCTTTGTCTTCGCCTGCTCTCCATGGTCAACGCATTACCTGATGTCTTACCTGTGCTTTTCCTTCGCATTTCCTCGCTAAGAATAACACCAACAACATCATCAAATTTCAAAGTGTTTGAACCAGATACAGAGTTACTTATAGCCATGACCAAGCCATACCAAATTTCTAGCAATGAACACAAGATTAGAAGAGCCCTAACCTCATCATCAAATTTCACTTTTACAGAACTTAACTAATTTGTAATCGTATTAAATTCATTTAAATGATCAACAACAGATCCACCTTCTGACATCTTCATATTGAATAAGCACTTAATTAGAAATACCTCGTTGGATTCCGAGGGTTTTTCATACAGCTTACCCAATGCGCTCATCAGACCCTCCATTGTATTTTCTTTTGAAATATTGAAAGCCACCGATGAAGCCAAGCACAGTGGTATTGTTCCCAATGCCTTTTTGTCAAGAACCTCCCATTCTTCATTCTTCATAATCCATGACTGTTTTGTTTTTCCTCCCAACTGTAGGGATAGATCCTTTTGATAGAGATAGTCCTCCATTTGCATCTTCCATAACTGGTAGTTTTGGCCGTTAAATTTCTCAACCTTAAAATTTACTTCTTCCGCCATTACTCCCACTCGAACTAGGAACCCTTCTTTCCTACGAGTTTATCTGCCAAATAGACCTTTGGCTCTGATACCAATTGTTAGAAAAAACAAGATCACATAACAGTAACAATAAACAAGATGCAAATATAAATCACAAAAACACATTACAAGAGAGACACCGATATGAGGTGGTTCACCCAAGATGGGATACGTCCACACAGAAATTTTCAGTCCTTATTATTATACCATCCAACAAATGAAGGGATACAACCTGCAGCACATTCGCTACAACTTCCTCTTCACTCTCTCACTATCTCTCTTACACAATCAGAGATATTTACAATGCTCCAATACATTACACAGTCGTATTACAATGTCTTCCTTTTAAAGGGGAATTACCATGGATAAATACCACGGGCTACCCAAAACCATGGGCCCGTAATCTGTTGGCCAACAAAACAACCCCAAAAATTTCTTTTGGGGGCTTCGCCCCCGAACACTCACTGGCCCCCAAACCCCCTAGACCCCCGTGGGAGGGCGATGCCCCCCACACCCCCTGTTGGGGTGAGTGTACAATCCACCTATATATCATATAAATTGGGTACAAACATGGATGAACAACAACATCTCTGAATCGGGAAGATCAGGCTCCACAACCAACATGCAGTTGGCGCAGGGTGCGAGGAGATGGAAGGTCAAGAATGGCTTGAACCTTAAAGGTATCAACAACGATACCCTTTTGGGAAACAATTAATCCAATCAATCAGCCGACAGGAACACAAAACACGCACTTGAGAGGGTTTAAGTGAATTTTATACTTATGGCAACGAAGGAAGACATTCCAAAGGTCCTCCAAGTGTTGGGATCATTTCTTGGATCGGGCCGTGAGGTTGTCTAAGTAAACAAGGATGATGTGGAACAAGTCATGGAAACACATGGAAACATAAATTCATGGCTTGCTGAAAAGTGGATCCAATGTTCTTCATATAAAATGGCATGACTCGGTAAGCGAACGTGCCCCAAGGGTCAGTGAAGGAAGTTTTGTATTGATCCTCCTTGTGGATTTGAATCTAGTTGTAGCTAGAAAATCCATCCATGAAGGAAATAAATTCATGGATCGCACAACCGTCGATAAGCTGGTTGATGAACGGGATTGGTAAGTTGTCTTTGGGGCATGCCAAATTCATGTAACAAAAGTTGATACATACACATATGATGCCCTACTTTTTATTCATGGGGAGAGGGTTAGAAACCCAAGTGGTGTAAGCGATGGGGCATATGAAGCCGGCTTGGTGCAACTTCTGTATCTCATCCTTGATGGCCAACGCTTTGGACATATGAATTAGTCTCTACTTATGGCAAACATGCACAACATCAGGGCATGTGTCGATATGCTGGGAATCTGGGTGTATGACTAAGCGAAAACGTCATGGAACTCTTGGAAAATCTTCGTATAGGCGACAACTTCTTTTGGGGTACAGGAGGCGCCTAATGTGATATTGTCCGTAACATCAGGTTTGACATAAATATCCACCTGTATGGTGGGAAATATATTGGCCATATTCGCTTCTTCGAAGGTGTCGGGGGCTAGGATTGGATGTTTGAACCAATCGACACTTCCATGAGGGATGAAGTCTTTCGTTTCGACAGAGAGCTGATCTGATGAAGGTGTAGCAGATTCCTTAGGGATACAATAGGCACTATAGTGCATGCTATCCCAAGGGAAATCAGGTTCAGTTAACGATTCAAGGATCTCTTCATCGCTTCAAAATCATAGGCTAAGAATATCAGAGAGGTCATCATGTGTTGATGATGTGGAAGGTTGATCATGTGATGAAATAACATATATGGTGTTTGTCTCATTCGAACAAGATTCCATGGAGTGGATTTATTCGATAACGACGACTTGAGACTCCAAGGAGAGCTTATGCAAGTAAGCCAACATAGATTGGTATTCTGGCATATCTGGACAGTGGTGAGAGTAGTGACCGTAGAGAGCACAGACCGCACATGAACGGTTTGTACGTACGGACTTGTTGTGCACTTAGGGTGGGTCAGATACTTGGACCACCTGAATATTTTTTCCACCATCCAACGTTTGCATGTGAGTGCGTAGGATGGAAAACCATGGACAATTCTGGGTAGCGTGACCCAAAACATTGCACAAAGCACAAGGCGAAGGTGTTCTAGCTGAGGCAGTAGGGGGAGCGTTCATGAATTTGCTCGTTGTTCCCAGTGTGATTGTTTTGGTAGTATTACCCCTAGCCTTTATAGCCGAAGAAGGGGCAGAGGTTCAAGGGTGTTGTTGTGGACACACCGAGAGGTGTATGATTGGCAGTATTAATTGGTTGCATAGGTTGAAAAATGACTCATGGGGTTGGGGGAGGATTTAGCACAGGTAAGTACTAAATGAGAATGCCCAATGTAAATCCTGGGAGGTTAAGTGTTGCCCTCACAGGCATGCTGACAACTCCTGATGGTGAAAACAAGAATGGGATTGTATGTGTAGGGGTAGCCCCCACATGGTTTGGCACTGATGCAGGCTATGGTTGGGATTTTTGTTGGGGTTGCGATTGGGGCACAAGCTAAGTTGCAGGTTGTGGATGAGGAACCGGTTTTCCCAAAGAAACGGTGCATAGATCCGATATCTCAACGATCGATGGGGTTGGGGGTAGGTGTATCACCCCTATCTTGACCTTAATGTTTACTGGCTTCAATGTAAATAATGTATGCAATGTGTGTCACCCTAGTGTGGAGCTCAAGGCAAAGGCCCCACTAGTGGATGTTCAGGTTTTAGTTGCATAGGAAAGTATTTGACAGTTGATTATTCATGGGCTGTTAATCCATGAAGAAATGTAAATGATGTAAATATTAACATTTCAATAAACACCTAAGGTACTGGCTATGGAGGCAACGTGAGAAATAGGGGCTGGATATCCACTAGGGAGTGGTGAGGGGGTTGTGGGATGGGAACCCATGTTTCCACTTGTCCATTCATGAACCCATATGACCTCCCATAACACCATTAATGCAACTGTAAGAGAGTGGTTGAGAAATCGGCTCATGAAGTCGATGGAGTATGGAACAGACCTGCGGATCCATATGGCAGGGGACGACGTGTGCTTGCGTGCCCCAAAAACCACTCCATGCCTGGGGAATCTGCGCAACCTGTTTGTTATCCCATGGTTAGGGGAGAGGGTATCATTCATTCAGAAAGACTCACGAACCACAGAACAGAGACGGGAGAACCAAAGGTCGCAATTATGTGGAGGCACAAATTGTAGAGCCAAGTATTACCAGAAAACCCTATTTTAGAAGCAGATAGTGGAAATTTGTGAGGGGATTCACGTGGGCAGATTTTGGAAAAGATCCAAGAGTGGATTGAAGTGGGAAAAGGATCAATTCTATGGGGAACAAACTGTAAATTCATGTTTGAATTTAATTATTAATGCCATTGACTGAATATGGAAATCATATTTGAATATGATTGTTAAATGCTGATGATTGTTTGACTATTTGATAAGTGTGCCAGGAAGACACATTGCAGGAAGACCATATGTGATGGATTGCAGAAGCCAAACTTCATGGGAAGGATCCCATGCTTTGGAATGGGTTTCGGGTGAAACGCCATTGTGAATCTTGATGATATCTCAACTGAACTACATGTGGTAAACCATGCGAGTGAGATGGTAAAGATTATGTCAGGAAGACATGTGTGGGTTACAGAATGTAAAAAGGAAATGGGATGGAAAACCGAGGGACTATTAACTCAGAGAAGGGAGCCCCCATTCCTCACAAGTAAAGAGAGACTACATCTGCAAATGGATAAGTGTTCTGTAAACCCTGGCCGATATATATATGCATGTCAAATTGTTAGACTTACTATGCAGAGCATGTTTTGATTTTATTTCCATTATGGCAGACTGCTTGAGTATGATTAGGGGCCTACACGGCTCACATCAGTGAGGGGTGCACACTTTTTCGATGTTGGGTTATGGTAGGATTGTCAATATTGATTACGCCCTAAGGGAATGGACGCATTCCCAGTGTATCAATAGTTGATAGTGAATGTTATGAAATATGTTTACAATTTTGGAGCAACAACACTGATGAGCTTTTTTATCTAGCTTGTGTTGGCAGCTTGAACAAATGCAATTAGTGCTGCGCACTGAAGAAGCAAAGTGAAAAGGTTGTCGTGAGGGGTTGCGGGGAAGGGTGTTATGTGCATGAAGGGTTGTGGCACGTGTGAAAGGCTGATGTAAGCCTAAGGCAGAGTAGTAGAGCCTTGACCTATATGGTCAGTGGCACAGTTTCCTTCCATTGGCTGAAGACCCAGACTGATGTGTTGGCTCGCCAATGGAGAGGGCCAACTAGGTATGGGACTGGTTGGGCACCACCAAGCGCTTGGTAAACCATGTCGGTGTGAAGGTGTACTGGTTGGGCACTATAAACTAATTTATGTTATGGAGCAACATGTGTGCTGGACAAACATCCAAGTCCATAGGCGATCCCAAGGCATGCAAAAATGAAGCAGGACCCTGTGGACTAGAGAGGAAATGCACAATACAGATAAGTATTCAATTTCGTTTATTCTTGTTTGGAATAATGAAGAATTTAGGTATAAGCCTTCTAACAGCTAAGCTGATACACTGTTATTTCTTGTTGGAAACCTTGGTCAGTGCAAGAAGCAAGGACCCTAAGAGGGATACAAATGCTTGGTAAATCCAGAGAGTAACTGGTTGGGCGCTACAAATGCTTGGTAAATCCAGAGAGTAACTGGTTGGGAGCTACAAATGCTTGGTAAATCTAGAGAGTAACTGGTTGGGCGCTACAAATGCTTGGTAAATCCAGAGAATAACTGGTTGGGCGCTACAAATGATTGGTAAATCCAGAGAGTAACTGGTTGGGCATTAACTACTTAATGTTGTGGAGCAGCTGACGTGCTGGACAAACATTCCTTAAATAATTGATAAACCCAGTCGGAGTACTGGATTGGTATAATGCTAAAAGGGATGTTTGATAAACCCAGTCGACGTACTGGCTTGGCATTGCCTATTCGAATGGTTGTGGAGCAGCATGCATGCTGGCCGAACATTCATTATTGTACCCATGGGCAATCCAAGGCTTGTAAAACAAAGAAGGAGCCTGTGGAATAGAGTGAAGACATCCAATATAGCTAAGTATTTGGTTATCTTGCAGCTTTTTGCTTATTTAATATGAATATACGTGTGTATGTGATTTGATTATGATTTCTTAAACTCTTGCTTAAGGATAAACCCTATGAAAATAAACTAAACATGCGAATTGATTCAATGTTTGAGTGTAGGTATTACTGGAAGCAAGGACTATGAAGGCATCCTAAGGATGCATGTGGACATGTGACTGTCCTGGAAGAGCTCATAATGAGCAGCAATGAGAAAAATGGTGCTAGTGTACTTGTGTAGGTCCTAGCAGCCAAAGGTTATGTAGGCAAAAATGAGGAAGGGTTCCCTGGTTGAAAAGCCTTAGACAGACCTTAGACACTAATTGTCATAGCCAAGGAAGGGCGAGTCAAGAATTCACGTTGAAGTGAAAGAGGCCAAGAGCTTGAAAACCACAGTGGTGGTGATGGTTCCAGAATGGAACAAGACTAAGAGGAGAAAACTCTTACTGCTCTCTCTTTCCTTTTTATTGATGCATTTATAAAAACCGAAAATTGTTTGATGCATGTCATGACTTGAAATGATTGTGTTAATCGCTGGAAATAATTGTGAATGTTGAATTAGTGATTAACATGAATGAGTTCATTTGCATTTTGGGCAAGCATGAAATGCGTGGAAGTGTTTGGATAAAGCATGAACTCCCTATGTTAATTTGGAAAGTGATTGACTGATCTTAATGCTTATATTATGCTTGGCCTAACATAAATTGAAATGATGAATTTCACAGGTGAGAAATTGAAAGCAATTGGTTGCAGCTGTTATAAGACCAATGGAGCTAGCAAGCTAGTGTGGGCTGTTGTGCACATCAAACATGGCAGCAGACCAGAGACTATTGGATTTGGCCAAAAATCTGCTCCAAACAATTGCCAAGGCCCAAGGAAATCTTGGTAAGATGCTCAAGCTGCAAATGCAATAGAATGAGATGAGCCACAAGGTTTTGCAGGACTCTGTTTGCCTGCAAATGGAGGTAAAAAGCATTCAGGAATCCCTCAGCAATGGAAAGGACAGTGGATCGATGAAGAAGCATTCATCCAGTCATCCCATTAAGAAACATTACAGGCAGGAAGGCTCCAAGGAAAGTGAACGGGTAAAGATAAATAAACCACTAAAATGTTGGAAATGTGGAGGAGAGCATTGCCTCCGCAGCTGCTCAACAAGAAGCAACAAGAAAGCAAGCAGCCATAAAGATTTCAGGCTTGTAGATCAGTTGAGAAGCAAGGAAAAAGAAGGGATTGCTGTGGAGCAATGCCCACCCGCAGAACTGAAAGATCACATCCAGTTGGGATAGCTTGTGGAAGACAAAGGACTTGGCCCTGGAAATCCCAAGTAAAAGGGATGCAATGCACAGGCAAGCCTGCAACATTTTTGCAATTTTGGATATGTATAAATTGTAAATGTAATCTTAAGTAATGGAACACCGAGGACGGTGTTATTTTAAGGGAGGGGGAGTTGTAGTACCCCTATATTGACCCTAATGTTTATTGGCTTCAATGTAAATAGTGTATGCAATGTGTGTCACCCTAGTGTGGAGCTCAAGGCCAAGGCCCCACTAGTGGATGTTTAGGTTTTAGTTGCATACGCAAGTATTTGAAAGTTGATTATTCATGGGATGTTAAGCCATGAAGAAATGTAAATGATGTAAATATTAACATTTCAATAAACACCTAAGGGGCTGGCTATGGAGGCAGTGTGAGAAATAGGGGTTGCGTATCCACTAGGGAGTGGTGAGGGGATTGTGGGATGTGAACCCATGTTTCCACTTGTCCATTCATGAACCCATCTGACCTCCCATAACGCCATTAATGCAACTATAAGAGAGTGGTGGAGAAATCGGCTCATGAAGTCGATGGAGTATGGAACAGACCTGTGGACCCGTATGGTAGGGGACGACCTGTGCTTGTGTGCCCCGTAAACCACTCCATACCTGGGGAATCCGTGCAACCTGTTTGCTATCCCGTGGTTAGGGGAGAGGAATTCATTCATTCAGAAAGACTCACGAACTGCAAAACAGAGAGGGGAGAACCAGAGGTCGTGATTCTGTGGAAGCACAAATCGCAGAGCCAAGTATTACTAGAAAACCCTGTTTTAGAAGCGGATAGTGGAAATCTGTGAGGGGATTCACGTGAGCAAATTTTGGAAAAGATCAAGGGGTGGATTGAAGTGGGAAAAGGATCAAAGAGTTGGATTCCAGAGTGGAACTAGTGAAATCTCAAGTATCCATTGGTTTAGAAGTCAGGACCAACCATACCTTCCTAGATCAGTGCCGAGGGAAGGGGCGCCTGAGGGACTGTGTAGTAGAGAAGGGGACCTTACTCAGGTTGAGAGTGGAGGTGATGGGGGTGCATGGGCTGTCTGCAGCCAAGGGGATATGCGTGTAGCTCTATAATAGAGCTCAATGAGTTAGTAAACTCGGTCCTTGCCTTCCCATTTGCTTGACAAACCCACTGTGTGCTGAATGCCTTGAGTGACTGTGAACCAATGCCGTGAGTGAGCTTGAGATATACTCCTTAGTGGATACATAGCCCCAAATCGGGGGTGATCTTTGATTGCTTAAATAATAGAAGCTAGGCAGAGATCTATGGTTAGGATGAAACGTTGCAGTCCATAGACGGTTGCCTGGTGGTTTCCAATTAAAGATAAGTGCCTTGTTGTGTTTTGGAATAAGGATGTATCATGTGTTTATAACTATGCTTATTACATACCAGTTATTGGTTGAATGAATTTATATGGAAGTGGAGCAATAGGAATCTTTGTATGAGTAGGGTTGTATACTTATGCTTTGTATATGAACCTATGTTTGAAGTTGTTGTTGTGCCATGACGAATGTTGGATGCATGCTAGATGTGTATTATGTATTATGTATTATATTTTGGGCATGTCATTGCTTTGCTTCTGCACCTTGCATCTTATTGTTATGTTGGTAGTTATGCTTGAGGAATAAGGCTAAATACCTGTATGTCATTCCTCAATATGTTAGGAGAAATAGACTAAGTATGATCCCTTTCTAAGGGTGGATAATGCTTCAATACCTTGTGTTCATGGATGTATGGACCTTCCTACATGAGTTATTGAGCATGCTTCTGCATATTGCCTTTTTATACTATGTTGTACTTACATATGTTACCCCTTGATGAATAGGGATAAGTTCAAGGCTAAGAGGTGTAGCCTAGTCCAGTCAGGATTGTGATCAGGAGAACAGGCACCCTGTGTACCAGATGAAGGAGAAAAGATTTGGCAGAAGTGGAGCAGAACCCTGGCAGGAATAAGGTTTAAGTCTTTTAAATGGAATTATGGATAGAACTTTAGTGGGAAATTTATTATGGTATGAGTGCTCAGATGGTACAATGATTTCACCACTGGATAGAGCTCACCAAGAGCTTTCCAACGGTACCGACCTTGTCTCATTTGGACCAAGGATGTGGAAGTTATGCCCCTCAGAAGTTGTGGACAGTTACCATTGCAAGGGTATGGTTCCGCATTCCCGCATCCGCAATTGTAGATTGCAGATTACAGAAAGGTAATTTTTCCGGGTGGAAAATTCTGCATTCTCGCATCCACAATGCAGATTGTGGATTGCGGAACGGTAAGTTTGTCGAGGGGAAAATATTGCACTTCCGAATCCGCAAATGCAGATTACGGATTCGCGGTTGCGGATTGTGGATCCGACATTGTGTATTGCGGATTGCGGAAAGGTAAGTTTCTGGTTGTGGAGTTTGACCTTCCGCACCCGCAATTGCAGATTGTGGATTGCGGATCCGATGTTGTGGATTGCAGATTGCGGAAATGTAAGTTTTCGGTTGTGGAGTTTGACCTTCCGCACCCGCAATTGCGGATTGCGGATTGCGGATCCGACGTTGCGGATTGCAGAAAGGTAAGTTTCCGGTTGTGGAGTTTGACCTTCCACACTGGAAATTGCGGATTGCGGATCCGGTGATGCAATTGCGGAAAGGCATGAATGGAAGCATTTTGAAGAAGAAAAAAAGCATCAAGGTCTCCCATCACCTCTGAAGGACACCGAGGTGATCTGGGGACGTTACAGAGTGGTATCAGAGCTTCAGTTACAACATTCGGGCTGTTTGGGCCGAAGTACGTGCTAACAGGTTAGTCCAAGAGAGGCCAAGTTGGACTTGACCACAGATTCTGAAAGCAACGTGAGCAACAAGCATGTGAACCTGGTTCAATGAGAGTTGTTGCAATGCTCCAGGAGAGATACGGAAGGCTGACCGAGCCATGCAATTGGACCAACTATTACATGGAAGAAGAATTTGATGCCATGAAAGGGAATTGGGAGGGAGAATTCCTTAATCCCATTCTAATCTTGCGTTATATTTTATGATTGTATATACAGAAAATCATAGCATAGAGATGCTGAAATGCGAGATGATTAGATAAATTGAAATGAATATGCACTAGTAGACACATTGCTAGATATTGCATGGTACATGAATATGAAAATTGTAGATTGGTAAAGCTAGTGATGTTTTACATATGCAATAAACCACTAATGACAATTGTTGTGGTTGAATCCTAGTTGAAAATGCTGATGATGTTGTTGCATGTGACCAGTAAACTTATGAAGAAAGGTTGGTGCAGTAGATCTGTTATCATGAGGATTGGTGAAAGGACTGTGTAATCCTTGAAGCCAAGCTGACCAGGTAACATCAAGAATACTCATGGGAACCATGCAAGTATGATATGCTTGTGTTGACGGTACAAGTGTTGAAAGATTGGGTAAGAATCCCTTGAACCATACCTTATAATCATAAGCTGGTATGCATGTATGGTTGAATGCACTTGATGTGAATGCCATACCATCATGGCATGGTAAGGTATGGAGTAGTAAGGGCAAAGGACCTTCTACCATGTTACTATTTAAATGTTAGAATGCATTCATATGAAGTTACATCGCGCCATTTGCATAGATTGGTTATGAGTTTAATAACTAACCAAGTAAGGGCCATATGTGTTTGGAATGGTAAGTGTGCATTAGAGGATTTGTAAACCTATGGTTGCATGAAGTGAATGCACATGAAAAAGTTTGTGTAAATGTTGTAATGTGCATGCATAGGTGTGGATGCACATGTTGAGATGTATTGTGTGAATGCATGGTTGCGATGTATGATCATTGCAAATAAATAATAGATGAAACGATGAATTAGTGGTAATTCTGAGAACACTTCAATAACTGTTATACTGTTACAACAATGAAGAAGTTACATGCATGAAAACTTACAAGTGTTTGGCTGCTTTAAGTTTTAGATTTCAGGTAGAAATGTCTTGGGTATGGAAGTGTGGGTAAGACCATAGCGAAGACTGAAATCTACCATGTACAAGGGCCAAACAATATGAGAATGGTCTTTTGGGTAAACAAGTCAATTCTGTAGGGAACAAACTGTAAATTCATGTTTGAATTTAATTATTACTGCCATTGATTGAATATGGTTGTTAAATGTTGATGAGTGTTTGGCTATTTGATAAGTGTGCTAGGAAGACACATTGCAGGAAGACCATATGCGATGGCCTGCAGAAGCCAAACTTCATGGGAAGGATCCCATGCTTTGGAAATGGGTTTCGGGTGAAACGCCATTGTGAATCTTGATGATATCTCAGCTGAACTACATGTGGTAGGCCATGCGAGTGAGATGGTAAAGATTATGTTAGGAGGACATGTGTGGGTTACGGAATGTAAAAAGGAAATGGGATGGCAAACCGAGGGACTATTAAATCAGAGAAGGGAGCCCCCATTTCTCACAAGTAAAGAGATACTACATATGCAAATGGATAAGTGTTCTGTAAACCCTGGCCGATATATATATGCATGTCTAACTGTTAGACTTACTATGCAGAGAATGTTTTGATTTTATTTCCATTATGGCAGACTGCTTGAGTATGATTAGGGGCCTACTTAGCTCCCATTAGTGAGGGGTGCAGAATTTTCTGATGCTGGGTTATGATAGGATTGTCAATATTGATTACGCCCTAAGGGAATGGATGCATTCCTAGTGTTTCAATAGTTGATGGTGAATGTTATGAAATATGTTTACAATTTTGGAGCAGCAACATTGATGGGCTTGTTTATCCAACTTGAACAAATGCAATTAGTGGTGCGCACTGAAGAAGCAAAGTGAAAAGGTTGTCGTGAGGGGTTGCGGGGAAGGCTGTTATGTGCATGAAGGCTTGTGGCACGTGTGAAAGGATGATGCAAGCCCGAGGCAGAGTAGTAGAGCCTTGACCTATATGGTCGGTGGCGCAGTTTCCTTCCATTGGCTAAAGACCTAGACGGATGTGCTAGCTCGGCAATGGAGAGGGCCAACCAGGTATGGGACTGGTTGGGCACCACTAAGTGCTTGGTTTACCTAGTCGGCGTGAAGGTGTACTAGTTGGGCACTATAAACTAATTGATGTTGTGGAGCATCATGTGTGCTGGACAAACATCCAAGTCCATAGGCGATCCCAAGGCTTACAAAAGCGAAGCAGGACCTTGTGGACCAGAGAGGACATGCACAATATAGATAAGTATTCAATTTCATTTATTCTTGTTTGGAATAATGAATATTTCAGGTATTAGCCTTCTAATAGCTAAGCTGATACACTGTTATTTCTTGTTGGAAACCTTGGTCAGTGCAGGAAGCAAGGACCCTGAGAGAGCTACAAATGCTTGGTAAATCCAGAGAGTAATTGGTTGGGCGCTACAAATGCTTGGTAAATCCAGAGAGTAACTGGTTGGGCGCTACAAATGCTTGGTAAATCCAGAGAGTAACTGGTTGGGCGCTACAAATGCTTGGTAAATCTAGAGAGTAACTGGTTGGGCGCTACAAATGCTTGGTAAATCCAGAGAGTAACTGGTTGGGCATTAACTACTTAATGTTGTGGAGCAGCCGGCGTGTTGGACAAACATTACTTAAATACTTGATTAGCATATTGCTAAAAGGGATGTATGATAAACCCAGTCGACGTACTGGCTTGGCATTGCCTATCCGAATGGTTGTGGAGCAACCTGCATGCTGTCCCAACATTCATTATTGTACCCACAGGAAATCCAAGGCTTGTAAAACGAAGAAGGAGCCTATGGAATAGAGTGAAGACATCCAATACAACTAAGTATTTGGTTATCTTGCAGCTTATTGCTTATTTAATATGAAAATACGTGTGTATGTGATTTGATTATGATTTATTAAACTCTTGCTTAAGGATAAACCCTACGAAAATAAACTAAACATGTGAATTGATTCAATGTTTGAGTGTAGGTATTACTGGAAGCAAGGAATATGAAGGCATCCTAAGGATGCATGTGGACATGTGACTGTCCTGTAAGAGCTCATCATGAGAATCAATGAGGAAAATGGTGCTAGTATACTTGTGTAGGTCCTAGCAACCAAATGTTATGTAGGCAACAATGGGGAAGGGTTCCCTGGTTGAAAAGCCTTAGACAGACCTTAGACACTAAGTGTCATAGCCAAGGAAGGGCGAGTCAAGAATTCACGCTGAAGTGAAAGAGGCTAAGAGCATGAAAACAACAATGGTGGTGTGGGTTCTAGAATGGAACAAGACTAGGAGGATAAAACTCTTACTGCTCTCTCTTTCCTTTTTATTGATGCATTTATAAAAACAAAAAATTAATTGATGCATGTCATGACTTGAAATGATTGTGCTAATTGCTGTAAATAATTGTTAATGCTGAATTAGTGAATTCCCTGTGAAATGATGAACATGAATGAGTTCATTTGAATGTTGGGAAAGCATGAAATGTGTGGAAGTGTTTGGATAAATCATGAACTCCCTATGTCAATTTGGAAAGTGATTGACTGATCTTAATGTTTATATTATGCTTGGCCTAACAGAAATTGCAATGATGAATTTCATAGGTGATAAATTGAAAGCAATTGGTTGCAGTTGTTATAAGACCAACGGAGCTAACAAGCCAGTGTGGGCTATTGTGCACATCAACCATGGAAGCATACCAGATATTGTTGGATTTGGCCGAAAATATGCTCCAAACAATTGCCAAGACCCAAGGAAATCTTGCAGAGATTCTCAAGCTGCAAAGGCAACAAAATGAGATGAGCCACAAGGTTTTGCAGGACTCTGTTTGCCTGCAAAGGGAGGTAAAAATCATTATGGAATCCCTCAGCATTGGAAAGGACAGTGGATCGATGAAGAAGCATTCATCCAATCATCGCTTTAAGAAACGTTCCAGGCAGGAAGGCTCCAAGGAAAGTGATTAGGTAAAGATAAATCAACCACTGAAATGTTGGAAATGTGGAGTAGAGCATTGCCTCCGCAACTTCCCAACAAGAAGCAACAAGAAAGCTAGCAGCCATGAATATTTCAGGCTTGTAGATCAGTTGAGAAGCAAGGAAAAAGAAGGGAATGCCATGGAGCAATGCCCACCCGTAGAGCTGGAAGATCGCATCCAGCTGGGATAGCTTGTGGAAGACAAAGGACTTGGCCTTGGAAATCCCAAGTAAAAGGGATGCAATGCATGGGAAAACCTGCAACATTTTTGCAATTTTGGATAAGTATAAATTGTAAATGTAATCATGAGTAATGGAACACCGAGGACGGTGTTATTTTAAGGGAGGGGGAGTTGTAGTACCCCTATCTTGACCTTAATGTTTATTGGCTTCAATGTAAATAGTGTATGCAATGTGTGTCACCCTAGTGTGGAGCTCAAGGCCAAGGTCCCACTAGTGGATGTTTAGGTTTTAGTTGCATAGGCAAGTACTTGACAATTGATTATTCATGGGCTGTTAAGCCATGAAGAAATGTAAATGATGTAAATATTAACATTTCAATAAACACCTAAGGGAATCGCTATGGAGGCAATGTGAGAAATAGGGGTTGCGTATCCACTAGGGAGTGGTGAGGGGGTTGTGGGATGGGAACCCATGTTGCCACTTGTCCATTCATGAACCCATATGACCTCCCATAACGCCATTAATGCAACTGTAAGAGAGTGGTTGAGAAATCGGCTCATGAAGTCAATGGAGTATGGAATAGACCTGCGGACACGTATGGCAGGGGACGACGTGTGCTTGCGTGCCCCGTAAACCACTCCATGCCTGGGGAATCCGCGCAACCTGTTTGTTATCCCGTGGTTAGGGGAGAGGAATTCATTCACTCAGAAAGACTCACAAACCGCAGAACAGAGAGGGGAGAACCAGAGGTCGTGATTCTGTGGAGGCACAAATCGTAGAGACAAGTATTACCAGAAAACCTTGTTTTAGAAGTGGATAGTGGAAATATGTGAGGGGATTCATGTGGGCAGATTTTGGAAAAGATCCAAGAGTGGATTGAAGTGGGAAAATGATCAAAGAGTTGGATTCCAGAGTGGAAACAGTGAAATCTCAAGTATCCATTAGTTTAGAAGTCAGGACCCGCCATACCTACCTAGATCAGTGCTGAGCGAAGGGGTTCCTGAGGGACTGTGTAGTAGAGAAGGGGACATTACTCAGGATGAGGGTGGAGGTGATGGGGGTGCATGGGCTGTATGAAGTCAAGGGGATATGCTTTTAACTCTATTGTGGAGCTCAGTGAGTTAGTAAACTCAGTCCCTGCCTTCCCATTTGCTTGATAAACCCACTATGTGCTGAATGCCTTGAGTGACAGTGAACCAATGCTGTGAGTGATCCTGAGAGATACTCCTTAGTGGATACGTATCCCCAGCTCGAGGGTGATATCTGACTGCTGAAATAATAGAGGCTAGGTAGAGATCTATGGTTGGGATGGAACGTTGCAGTCCATAGCCAGTTGCCTGGTGGTTTCCAATTAAAGATAAGTGCCTTGTGGTGTTTTGGAATAAGCATGTCTCATGTGTTTATAACTATGCTTATTACATACCAGTTATTGGTTGAATGAATTTATATGGAAGTGGAGCAATAGGAGTCTTTGTATGAGTAGGGTTGTATACTTATGCTTTTTATATGAACCTGTGCTTGAAGTTGTTGTTGTGCCATGACGAATGTTGGATGCATGCTAGATGTGTATTATGCATTATGTATTATGTTGTGGGCATGTTATTGCTTTGCTTCTGCATCTTGCATCTTATTGTTATGTTGGTACTCATGCTTGAGGAATATGGCTAAATACCTGTATGTCATTCCTTAATATGTTAGGAGAAATATACTAAGTATAATCCCTTTCTAAGGGTGGATAATGCTTCAGTACCTTGTGTTCATGGATGTATGGACCTTCCTACATGAGTTATCGAGCATGCTTCTGCATAATTCCTTTTTATACTATGTTGTGCTTACATATGTTACCCCTTGATTAATAGGGCTAAGTTAAAGGCTAAGAGGTGCAATCTAGTCCAATCAGGACTGTGATCAGGAGAATAGGCACCCTGTGGACCAGATGAAGGAGAAAAGATTTGGAAGAAGTGGAGCAAAACCCTAGCAGGAATAAGGTTTAAGTCTTTTAGGTGGAGTTATGGACATAACTTCAGTGGGAAACTTAGCATGGTATGAGTGATCAAATGGTGCATGGATTTCACCACTGGATAGAGATCACGAAGAGATTTCCAACAGTACTGACCTTGTCTCATTTGGACCAGGGATGAGGAAGTTATGCCCCTCAAAAGTTGTGTGGAGAGTTACCATTGCAGGGGTGTGGTTCCGCATGCCTGCATCCGCAATTGCGGATTGCGGATTGCGAAAAGGTAAGTTTTCTGGGTGGGAAATTATGCATTCCTGCATTCGCAATGCGGATTGCGGATTGTGGAACGGTAAGTTTGTCGAGGGGGGAATCTTGCACTTCCGCATCCGCAAATGCGGATTGCGGATTGCATATCCGACGTTGCGGCTTGTGGAAAGGTAAGTTTCCGGTTATGGAGTTTGACCTTCCGCACCCGCAATTGTGGATTGCGGATCCGATGTTGTGGATTGCGGGTTGCGGAAAGGTAAGTTTTTGGTTGTGGAGTTTGACCTTCCGCACTCGCAATTGCGGATTGCGGATACAACGTTGCATATTGTGGAAAGGTAAGTTTTCGGTTGTGGAGTTTGACCTTCCTCACCCGTAATTGCAGATTGTGGATTATGGATCCAGTGATGCAATTGCGGAAAGGCGTGAATGGAAGTATTTTGAAGAAAAAAAAGTATAAGGGTCTCCCATCGCCTCTGAAGGACACCGATGTAATACCCCATTTTGACCCTTAGGATATATTAGCTTTTAATGTAAATATTGTATACATGTGATGTATGTTTTCCCAGCGTGGAGCTCAAGGCCAAGGCCCTGCTAGTGGATGCTCGAATTTGATTTAAAAAGGCAAGTACTAGATATTATGTTATCCATGTGCTATTTAGTCATGGAACATTGTAAAAATGATGTAGATAAACATCATGCAATAAAATACCAAAACTGGCTATGGAAGCAACTAATGAGAAGGGGCCATGTGTATTCCACTAGGGAGTGGTGAGGGGGTTGTGGGATTGAACCATAGGTTTCCAAATGTCATCTTGAGAACCCATTTGACTTTCTTTGTTGGCATTTAATTCTGTTAAGAAAGTTGTTGAAGAATTCAGTCCATGGCTTCATTGGAGCATGGGCAACCTAGAAATTCGTATGGCAGGGTATGTGCTTTGTTTTTCTTATACCACAAGTCACTCTCCCTCATAGGATTTGCTTTCTTCCTTATTCCCATTCCATTGTTGAACATCCCAGCATCAGTTTTCATCCATTAAACATGCCCAACAGTGAGAAAAACTAGAAATCGCAATTGTGAAAGAACCCACGTTTTGAAGTGCCATAAACGCCTAGAATTTGGTATTAACAGTGAAATCCAATTGGGGATCCATAGATATGAACCTTGGGGCAAAATTGAGAGCATTAGCTACCCCGAAATCCATTGAGAAACCCAGTTTTTATAGCCCAGAAATCCAGTAACGGGATTGAGTTATTTGATGACAGAATTGTGAGAAATCCAAGTGTGGATGTTTGAATAGAGGATTGGATTGCTTGAATTTAGCTTGAGATGTCTGTAGCTCTGTGGTTGAGTTCACTGGCTTAGCATCCTCCTCCTTTTCTTATTGCATGCTTGATAAACCCAACTATGTGTTGGCTTAGCATGACTGTTTGAGTAAAACCATAGCTGTGAGTGAGCCCAATTAGTTCTTCCTTAGTGGATACACAACCTAGCTCAGGGGTGGTCTCTCAACTGAAAGAATACAGGCTGGACAGAGACCTATGGTTGGGTGGAACATTGCTCTCCCATAGCCAGTTGTTGGACAGTTTCATCTTAAAGATAAGTATTCTCTGTGGTTAAAGTATGATCATTTTGTGTTATGTTCTGCACGTTTAAGTATTCATGTTAATTAAATGAAATGAATATCTTAAGCTAGTTGGCATGAATCCTGTGCATAGCATGGGAATGGGATTGATTATTGTATGATTGTTTCATTATTCTGCATGGAAGAAATAGGCTGATGTATTCCCTTTTACGTGTGTTATTATGGTTATTCCGTTGTGTCTATATTGAGTATGATTCTGCACTACATTTCAAGATAAGTGTTCTTTGTGGTTTGAGTTATGTTAATTCTGTGCTCTGCAATGTTTTAATCAATGAATGTGGTTTATATGCTGAATTCATGATGAAATGGTGTGTGGATAGTGTGTAATTCCGCTGTGTTTATTAAGTATGATATGTACACATAAGTTTTTATTTATTCATGGATTTTCTTACTAATGAATGGGGCTGAGTTTGTCAAATAGGCCTGGTATGTTTGGTCATGTTTCTTCCCTTGCACCGGATTGACGGGAGGGGACATGATAGAGTGGTATCAGAGCCCATGTTGCAGCATTGAGGTTGCTTGGGCCAAACTCCGAGTTTGCAGACAAGTAATAGAATGTTTTGACGTGGTATTGGTGAAGTTGGGGCGTCATCTTGGAATAGAAAAATGGCAGGATTAGAGTTCTCAGATGGGGTAGAGGACCACACAGGTGCATAGAGATCTGCAAGAGCTTTCCAATGGTACCAGACTCATCTCATTTGGCTAAGGGACGAAGGAGATATGAACCCTGCAAGTTGCAGGGACGTAAGTGTTTCACAATTGCGGATTTCAGGATTTCGGATTTCGGGAACGCAAATTTTTGAAAATTGCGTTTTGGATTTCCGTAATTCCGAACCCGCAATTTCAGGTTGCGGGAACGCAAATTTTTGAAAATTGCGTTTTGGATTTCCGTAATTCCGAACCCGCAATTTCGGGATTTTGGATTTCGGGTTACGGGAACGCAAATTTTTGAAAATTCCGTTTTGGATTTCCGCAATTCCGAACCCGCAATTTCGGGATTTCGGGTTGCAGGAACGCAAATTTTTGAAAATTGCGTTTTGGATTTCCGTAATTCCGCACCCGCAATTGGAAATTTCGGATTTCGGGTTTTAGGTTGCGGGTTGCGGGAATGCAAATTTTTGAAAATTGCATTTTGGATTTCCGCAATTCCGCACCCGCAATTTCGGATTTCGGCTTTCGGGTAAAAAAAAAAATATAGAGCCCGAAAATTGATTTTTGGATTACAGGAGCATGCGGTATCAGAATTGGATGAGTTAAGTGGCATTCTGAGGCCATTAACGAAGGCCATGGAAGGTCCAGTGAGGATCTCGAGTCCATTATGCTCCAATTTGGCATAAATTTGGGATTAATGGCTTTTAAAAATCGGTGTCCCGACGCTTGACAGAAGGTCGGATTGAGCCGAAACTGATATGGAGCGGTCATGGAGCAGGCACAGTGTTAATTTTGGAATTTTGGAGCCAAACTCCAAAGGATGTGGAGTCGGGGCGAGTGTGAAGGCCATAAAGCACTATTCCGAGCCACTTTTTGGAGATTTTGAAAAGCTTGCAGTGGATGAAAGTGACTCTGTAATTAGGATTCAAGAAATTTACTGAACTCAACATTTCATATTCTCATTAACACATGCATTTTCTGTTAGACAAAGATTTTCCAGAAATGCTCAGTTTGGGAGATAGCCATTTTTGGCCAAAAATTTGAAATTTTGGAAAAATGTTAAAAGTGAAACTAGTCAAACCCAAAAATTCATAAAAGATGAATGTTGCATCGGAACAAAGATCCACAAGTTGCTGAGTATTCCTTGTTGTATGGACTAACTTCGCCCAATATCAAAAATTTCCTAAATCTTCTTAGATTTGCTTCTACAGGTGGCTGAAGTTGGCATTCCAGACCAAAATACAGCTGTGTGAAAGTGCAAAATTTTGGTGAAAATTGTCATTTTTGAAGTAGTGTAATTTTCACACCCGAAGTTAGAATGGAGCATGTGGATAGGAATTGGAAAGCTTATCCAGCAGGGAACAATGGTGCATCACCAGAGTTTTAATGAGGTTTTCATATATCATAGATATTTAGAGCAGAAAAGTGCCAGTGGCTGTTTTGACAAAAAAAATTGTTGTCAATATGGACAATTCATAGAATTGCATGCCTAGAAGTAGCATGTAGGAATATTATGCATAAGTATATGTATTGAATTGTTGTTTGGTGAGAAAATCATAGCTAATGATTCCTTGTGTGGTTGCTAGAGACCATGAAATTGAACCAGCTATGATGTGGAAGAGAAAGTTCATGCAAAGATGAGGGATTGGAAAGGGAGAATTCCTTAACCCCTGTCTTGCTAACTATATTTATATTTTATAAGCTTTATGTACATAAAATTATGGCATGAGAATGCTGAAAATGCAAGAGATTAGATGGATGGCATGAATATACACTAGTTGACATATTAATAAACATTGCACAGTACATGAGCAGATGTTTGTGCACACATATGATATTACATATTGGTAAAAGTAGTAAGGTTCTACATATGCAATGAACCACTAATGGCAAATATTGTGGGTGATAATCACTATTGGTGTTGGTATTGGTTGTAGGACCAAAGACAACAGAAGCATGGCTAAATATGTTGATGATGTTGTTGCATGTGTCCAACAACCTTATGAAGAAAATGTTAGGGCAACAAATCCATGATTAAGAGGTTGGTGGAAGAATTCTGTAATCCTCTGTAAGCGACCAACTGATCAGGTAACATCAAAGGTGTAAATGGGATCCATACAGGTAATGGTTTAATTATACTGATTGCATACGTGTTGAAAGGGGATTGGGTAAGAATCCATTGAACCATATTTAGTAATCATAAAATGGTATGCATTTAGAGTTGAAATGCATTCATGTGAACGCAATACTGTGATAGTGTGGTGGAACATGGAGTGATGAAGGCAAGAGGTCTCATACCATGTGATTGTTTAGAAATTTAGACTACATTCATATAAAAATATATCATGCCATGTGTATGTTGGTTATGAGCTTGATAACCAAAATAAGTGAGGACTGGTGGTCTTGATTATGGTAATGCATCCTATATGAGGTAGTCATGGTTAGGCCATAATATGTTTGAATGCATAATATTCATGAATCAATACAAGGTAGCATTGAGTGGATATGCATTAAGATATTTTATAAATCTTGTAGTTATGCATTGAGTGGATGCATATGAAAAGTTTGAGTAAATGTTGTAAATGTGCATGCATAAGTGTGGGTGCACATGTTGTGATGCATTGCATGAATACATATGAATGGTGTGTGTGTTATTGCAAACTAAATAATGAATGAGATGATGACTTGATGATAATTCTAGGATCATTTCATGGGATGTTATGAATGCAGAATAGTAAGTGCATGAAGAGAGCATTCATGATTAATGGGCTGCCGGAGTGCTCTGTGGAAGGACAGAGTTGTATAAATGATATGACTGTGAAAAAATGAGTATCTAAAGTTTCATTTAAATTGCATAAATGATGGGACTGTACCTTGCAATTTTAGTATGATAATGATTCACGAGAAGTAAATGAGTTTTGGTGATATTGATATGTTAATAGCTGGAAGTGTTTGAATTCTGGAGCGATACAATTATGAAAAATGCTTCAATGACTGTTGCAACAATGAAATATCATATGCATAGAGACTTACAAAGTGTTTGGATGATTGAAGTTTCAAATTTCAGGTAGATTGTTCTGAGCATGGCAAGGTGGGTAAGTCCATGATGAAGGCTAGAATCTACCATGCGAAAGAGCCAAACCTCATGAGAAGGATCTCATGGCTGTGAAAATAGTTTATGTGCAGAACATATTGTCAATTCAGACTTGTAGATTTCATATTTGAGAATTTGCTGATAATTGCTAATCACCGTTGGCTTGCATAGAATTGTGTCAAGAAGACGTGTTGTAAATGGATGTTCATGTATGCTAGCAAGCATAAAATCCTTAAGGGCAGAGTGGTCCCACTTACAAGAGACAAATAGTATGAGGATAGCCTCATGACTAAGCAAATTGATTTCTGCAGTAAACAGAATTGCAAATTCATATTGAATTTAATTATTAGTGCCATTGATTGGTTATGTAACAATCAAATTTGAATTTTATTGTTAAATGTTGCTGACTGTTTGGCTATTTAATAAGTGTGCCAGGAAAACACATTGCAGTAAGACCATGAGAGAGGGCCTGCAGAAGCCAAACTTCATGGGAATGATCCTATATCTTGGAAATGGGTTTCGGGTGAAACGCCATTGGATATTTTGATAATGTCCCATCCACACTGCATGATTGGTAAACAATATGAGTGAGATGGCAAAGATTATGTCAGTAAGACATATGAGGGTTATGTAACATCAAAAGGAGTTGGGATGGAAAACCGAGGGACTGTCAACTCAGAGAAGGGAGCCCCATTCCTCATTAATGAAGAAGACTACATCTGCAAATGGATAAGTGTTCTGTAAACCCTGACTTATATATATATATATATATATACATATATGTGTGCAAGTCTAATTGTTAGAATTACTATGCAGAGCATATTCTATTTATGTATATTATTTAGACTGCTTGAAGTATGATTAGGACCTGCATAGTTCACATCAGTGAGGAGTGCACACCTTTTTGGTGTTGAGTTATGTTAGGGATGCCAATATTGATTACGCCCTAAGGGAATGGACGCATTCCTGGTGTTTAAATACTTGATAGTGAATGTTATGAAATATGGTTACAATTTTAGAGCAATAACGCTGATGAGTTTGCTTACACTACTTGCATTTTCAGCCTAAACAGATGCAATTTGGTGTTGCACACTAAAGAAGCAAAGTAAAAGGTTGTTGTGAGGGGTTGTGGTGGAAGGGTTGAGGTGTATGAAAAGATGTTGTGGAGGTTGTGGGGATTTTGATGAAGGGTTTTTGTACGCCTAATAAACCGAGTCGGTGTACTGGATTGGCATTTGTTACTTGGATGTTGTGAAGGTGTTGATGAAAGGGCTGTTATATGCCTATGGCTCAATAGTAGAGCCTTGACCTAGAAATGGTCGTGGTGAAGTTTCCTTCCAAGTCAGCGTGAAGGTGTACTGGTTGGACAATAATTATTTGATGTTGTGGAGCAGCCTGCGTGCTGGCCGAACATCCAAGTCCATAGGCGATCCCAAGGCTTGCAAAGCAAAGAAGGACCCTATGGACCAGAGAGAAAATGCACAATACAGATAAGTATTTGGTTATCTTACAACTTCTTGCTTATGAATCTATATGTGAATATGATTTGGTTAGGATTTCCTAAACTCTTTTTTAGAGATAAAACCTATGAAAATAAACTAAACATGTGAATTGATTCAATGTTTGAGTGTAGGTATTGTTGGAAGCAAGGACTATGAAGGCATCCTAGGGATGCATGTGGACGTGTGACCGTCCTAAGGAGCTCAGCATGAGCAGTAATGAAGATGGTGCTAGTAGGACTGTGTGGGTCCTAGCAGCCAAGAGTTGTAGACAAACCATGTGGAGGGACTCCATGGTTGAGAGGTCTGGAATATACCATAAACACTAAGTGTCATAGCCAAGAAGGACGAGTCAAGCATTCACGTAGAAGTGAAAGAGGCTAGGAGCATGAAACCACAATGGTGGTGTGGGTTCCAGAATGGAAAAAGACTAAGAGGAGAAAACTCTTACTGCTCTCTCTTTCCTTTTTTTATTGATGCATTTAGGAAACATAAAAATTTTGAATGCATGTTATGGCTAAAAGTAGAGTGTGTTTATTTGCTTGAAATAAATTGTGAACGCTGAAGCAATCAATTCCATGTAAAAGAATGGACATGAATGAGCTCATGTGCCTGTTGGGCAAGCATGAAAAGTATGAAAGTCTCATGGATAAAGCATGGACTGCCCATGTCAATTGGGCAATTAATTGACCGATTTTAATGTTTCTATTATGCTTGGCCTAACATAATTACAATGATGCATTTCACAGGTGAGAAAGTGAAGTTAATTTATTACAATTGTTGCAAAGCAAGTGCTACTTGTGAGCAAAGTGAAAGCCAGTTGTGCACATTGATCATGGAAGCAGACCAAAGGCTATTGGACTTGGCTGGAAGTCTCCTTCAAACAATTGCCAAGACCCAAGAAAATCTTGGAGAGATGCTCAAGATACAGAAGAGGCAGAATGAGATGAACCACAAGGTTTTGCAGGACTCTATTTGTCTGCAAAGGGAGGTAAAAAGCATTATGAGAGCAATCAGTAAGGGAAAGGAAAGTGGATCAATAATGAGGCATTCGTCCAATCGATCCATTAAGAAACGTTCCAGGCATGAAGATTCAAAGGAAATTGAGTAGGTAAAGATGAAGCAGCTAGTGAAATGTTGGAAATGTGGAGGAAATCATTGCCTTCGCAATTGTCCAACAAAGGAACATCAAGAGGGTAGTAGTCATAAAGCTTTCAGACTTGTGGACGAGCTGGAAGGTCAAAACCAGTAGGAGCAGTTTCTGGAAGCCAAAGGACTCGATCCTGAAAGTTCAAAATAAAGGATAGAATGCAGGGCAGATCTGCAAAAGTTTTGAAAATTTTGGACGTGTAAATTGTATATGTATTCCTAAGTATTGGAACACCGAGGACAGTGTTATTCTAAGGGGGAGGGGATTGTAATACCCCATTTTGACCCTTAGTATATATTAGCTTTGAATGTAAATATTGTATAAATGTGATGTATTTTTTCCCAGCGTGGAGCTCAAGGCCAAGGCCCCGCTAGTGGATGCTCGAATTTTATTTAAAAATGCAAGTATTAGATATTATGTTACCCATGTGCTATTTAGCCATGTAACATTGTAAAAATAATGTAAATAAACATTATGCAATAAAATACCAAAACTGGCTATGGAAGCAACTAATGAGAAGGGGCCATGTGTATTCCACTAGGGAGTGGTGAGGGGGTTGTGGGATTGAACCATAGGTTGCCAAATGTCATCTTGAGAACTCATTTGAATTTCTTTGCTGGCATTTAATTATGTGTAAGAAAGTTGTTGAAGAATTCAGTCTATGGCTTCAATGGAGCATGGGCAACCCATAAATTCGTATGGATGGGTATGGGCTCTGTTTTTCTTGTACCACAAGTCACTCTACCTCATGGGAGTTGCTTCTTCCTCATTCCCATTCCATTGTTGAACATCCCAGCATCATTTTTCATCCATTACACATGCCCAACAGT
Organism: Larix kaempferi; assembly: GCA_027924585.1. Classification (NCBI taxonomy): domain Eukaryota; kingdom Viridiplantae; phylum Streptophyta; class Pinopsida; order Pinales; family Pinaceae; genus Larix; species Larix kaempferi. Next base: position 19,965,987 of record BSBM01000458.1, on the reverse strand, counting down.
GAGAAAAACTAGAAATATCAATTGTGAAAGAACCCACGTTTTGAAGTGCCATAAATGCCCAGAATTTGGTATTGACAGTGAAATCCAATGGGGAACCATAGATATGAACCTTGGGGCAAAATTGAGAGCATTATATACCCCGAAATCCATTGGAAAACCCATTTTTTATAGCCCAGAAATCCAGTGACGGGATTGAGTTATTTGATGACAGAATTGTGAGAAATCCAAGTGTGGATGTTTGAACAGAGGATTGGATTGCTTGAATTTAGCTTGAGATGTCTGTAGCTCTGTGGTTGAGCTCACTGGCTTAGCATCCTCCTCCTTTGCTTATTGCATGCTTGATAAACCCAACTGTGTGTTGGCTTAGCATGACTGTTTGAGTGAAACCATGGTTGTGAGTGAGCCCATCTAGTTCCTCCTTAGTGGATACACAACCTAGCTCGGGGGTGGTCTCACAACTGAAAGAATACAGGCTGGACAGAGACCTATGGTTGGGTGGAATGTTGCTCTCCCATAACCAGTTGTTGGACAGTTTCATCTTAAAGATAAGTATTCTCTGTGGTTAAAGTATGATCATTCCGTGTTCTGTTCTGCATGTTTAATTATTCATGTTAATTGAATGAAATAAGTATCTTAAGCTAGTTGGCATGAAGCCCGTGCATAGCATGAGAATGGGATTGATTATTGTATGATTGTTTCATTATTCTGCGTGGAAGAAATAGGCTGATGTATTCCCTTCCGCGTGTGTGTTATTATGGTTATTCCGTTGTGTCCATATTGATTATGATTCTGCACTACATTTCAATATAAGTGTTCTTTGTGGTTTGAGTTATGTTAATACTGTGCTCTGCAATGTTTTAATCAATGACTGTGGTTTATATGCTGAATGCATGATGAAATGGTGTGTGGATAGTGTGTAATTCCGTTGTGTTTATTAAGTATGATCTACACACATAAGTTTTTATTTATTCATGGATTTTCTTACTAATGAATGGGGCTGAGTTTGTCAAATAGGCCTGGTATGTTTGGTCATGTTTCCTCCCTTGCACCAGATTGACGGGAGGGGACGTGACAACCGAGGTGATCTGGGGACATTGCAGCAGGGCTTGAGAAGTTGCAGTCATGGGAGTGTCACAATAAAGTCCCATCCCTCTGGTAGAAATTGATGGTATGGAAACACTAGGGATAATGTTGTTGACCATGAGGAGAACATTTCCTGGAGTAGTCGGCCCTTTGGGTTCATAGTAAGTCAATTGGTTAATTTTGATGACCTTCCCTTCATGAGGGGACATCATGAACTGGAATACTGATGAAGCAACAAATTTCCTTGCATACATGTAGTTGCTCCCAAGGAAGAGGTTATAGTCAAGCTGGCTGTTAACGACCTTAATGTCGATGAGGACGGTTTTTTCGGCCAATTCGACAAGTATATTTGGTAGAATTCCCTGGAATTGGGATGCACGACCATTATAAGCACACAGTGTTGTCGTGGATGGTTGTACCTTAAGGGACCCAAGTTTTTCCAAACAAAGGTGGACATGGCACATGTGGAGGTTCGCTCATTGACGATGCATCAATGGATCACTAAGTTTCGGATTGAGATGGGGATCTAGAACGTGATGGTACACATGAGGGGTTCTAATTGATCCAAGTCGAATGCCATCAAACGTGAATCAAATGGATCAATTGCACCTAAGGTTGTCAGTAAGGCTTTATGTTGCACAAGGAAGTAATTGAGAACTTCCAAGGTTGACATGGCGGTGGGAGATTGGGCCAAATCGTCTACAGTGCTATAATTGAGAGTGGATCAAGCATTGGGATTGTTTGCAATGCAACGCAAAGGAAACTTTGGGACTTTGGGTGTCCCATCAGTGGGGGGTTGGGGTAAATGCAAATACTGATCCATATAGATGGAGTCGATGACTTTGTCCGTGGGGATAGTCTTGGTATATTAACTGTATTGGTTGTGAGGAGTCTGGAGGTTGACCTCATAAGACAACATTAAAAGGTGTTGTACTCCTGAATCGAGAGGTTGACTCAAAGACGTGACATACATAACTGGGGGCTGTGTTGTGACAACCCCTTTAGTGGGTAAAGGGTTTTGCAACACCATTGGTTGTTGAACTGGTTGAGGTGGATTAGGTTGCACCTGAGGGGCGGTAATGGTATCGCGGGGATTGGCCTCATCCCAAAGCTGATGGGAATTGGAAAAATGGGGGTAGTGATGCATTTAATGTCCATAGAAATCGCATAAATAGCACAGATTGTTGGTCCATAACTCTGGGTTCTTTCTCTGCTTAGGTAGTTGGTTGGGGTCTTGGTTGGCAGGATTAGCTCCATTGTTTCCTGGAGGGTTAGAAGCTTGTTCGCTTCCTTCTTGGAGTTTATTGTTTCCGTTGTTCCTACCTCTTCTCTGGTTAGATTGATCGTTTTGGTTATTGGGGTTTGGTTGAGTTTTTGTTTGGTTTTGCATGGCGTAAAATTGCCCTTGCGGAATGGGAGGAGCTTGAGTTGGGGCTTGCACAGGAGCTACTAGCGGTGGGCTAGGGCAAGGATAATAAGGGTTGGAAGCTAGGGGAGGCACATAACTTTGAGGAGTGCTGCCAACGGTAGATCCTTGATAGGAAGTTCCATGGACATGTGAGGTGGGGGTCGGAGGCACATAAGAGGGTGTTGCTCCATAATGAGATGACGCACGTGAAAAATTAGGGCCACAACCCATTATTGGATGCTTAGTACTAGGGTTGCTGCCATATGCGGGAGTCATTGTGTGGGGTAAAGGAACATAAGCTCTAATGATGGATGCGATAGCACCAATAACACCATCTGTGGCATGTAATGCCCCTGTTTGATCCTTCCAAGAGGAATCTTCATGAGGCGCAACAAGGAGAATGATATATAGGCAGCATGACTGTGTGTATATATGGTCAAACTGTTGGGCTTTGAGAATAGACTCTTCTTCAGTTTGAGGATGTTCTTATGCCACATCCTTGACAATGGCTGGGATAAGGTACTTTAGGAACCAGTCCAAGAAGATCTGATCATCAAATTTGATATTACATAAGCTTCGTTGCATATGCCACTCATGAATGTGGACCGTGATGTGGGTAGAGATAGTCTAGCAGCAAGAAAGAAGGATATCGACGTTATCATCATATTGAATGAGTAACTTGATGAAGTTCAATAACGTGGAGGTTAAGGATGCAAAGGTGGGATGCACCCCATGGGGCTGGTCAATTTACCACTTAGATGCAACACCAATGAAGGTTCTCTGTAACAAATGTAGTCTAATGGGATCATCCACTATGGAGCTGGAGGAACACCATAAGTGGAAGGACATGATATGGTTCTGTAGGTCCTCTCTAACCTTCCCTTCAAACTTAGGAATGTTCGAGGGGATCTTGGTAGGCATAAGGGGCCACGTGGGGTCATGTCTAATAGGTTCATTGGTTAATCTATCCAATTCAGGTAGGTTAAGACTGGTAATGAATGACAAACTAGTAGTAGGATGTGACATGGTAGAACCAACGACTTGTTGGATGTAGATGCGATTGTGGATCCACCAACTATGGTGGATGTGAATGAGATCTTGGGGATGCTACCCCATAGTCTCAGAATCATAGTGGTACCAGGAATGGTGGCTCCGATGGAACTAATGACTATGTTGGTAATGGCAGTAACTTTCGAGTTGCAGCTGCTTCTGCTACTAACGGTGCCCCCAACAAAAGTAGTTGGGATATTTCTTGCCATATGGCTGGGCGTAGGTGAGTGTGTGGGTGAATCTAACTGATAGGAGTCTGAATCAATCTTGGATGTATCATAAAGTGGTTCCAGAGACTATGTAGTGTGACAAACATGGATCCAACGTTTATGGTCTAAGAAATCGTACTATGTTGACTGCCCCTGAAGCCTACAAGAGTAACTTGGAGGAGCAATAGTGACAAGAACGTGAAGTCTAAGCGAGTAAGGTTTCAAAAAATAGGCTAAAAAATACTAATGCGATAGAGTGCGTGGAAGGAGAGCTCTCAACAAAAGGGCTCTCATTCCAACAGGCTCAAAAATCTTAATGCAACCGACTGTCAAAAGGAGAGCTATGAAAAAAGAGGCACTCAGGCCAACAACAAGCTCAAAAAACCTACTGCAACTATGTGCTACAGCATGTGAGCAGCAACAAAGTGGCCACAAAGCCAATAAGCAACACTCCTAGAAAAATAAAAAAGACCCACTTACCTATTAGACAAGGGAGAAAGCATCCACCTAACTAAAAGATGGAAGCCCTCACAAATTGTTTCCTCTATAGGGTGATGAAATACGCAGTCAGAAAAAATTAAATGGAAGATGAATAAGGCTCTGGGATATCTCCCTATCGAGAGGGATTCCAGATAAAAGAGTCCTAAGAAGAAAGGATTCTAGGCTACCTCATTCAGGGCATGTCAGGAAAGGTTTCCCGTGGCTTCAATCCAAAGGCTACTAGCTGAATTCCTTTAGTACTAAGTGGAGAGCGATATTCCACCCAGCCCTCTGGTTCCAGTCTTACCACTTGTCCTCGTTAGATAAGAGGCCCCCTCGTAAATCGATCTCAATCATGCCCAAAAATACCAGAGGATTTTAGTACCATAAAGGACAACACTATGCCTGAGATGTAAATGACAAAGGGGAATTATTTGGATGCCTATCCCCAGTGTCCTACCCAACTACCCAATTATTTTTTTGTTCCTCAAGTGAGGTTAGTGTTGGTTGAATTAGGGTTAATTTTAATGCTAAGCTTGGGTTCATGAACCAAGAATTTGATGTTAAGGTGTGAACTGTGTGCACGTGTGGTGTGTAGCTAAAAAATAAATGTTGAATGTAAAAAACAGAAATAAAGAACTAAAAAAACTTGTTTCTTTTTTATTTCTTTTTAACTACAATCAAGCATCTAATTTTCAAGAGAAGAAACCACTAATTTTTTAAACACGCAGCTTGCTGAAACAAGAAAGATGTAGTTCTAGCGGATCTATATGGTTTTCATGAAATGCAATAAATACTTTAAAACATAATTCTTTTCACTACAGAATGGTCATAAAAGCATATCCAAAGAAGGCTACAACAAGCAAAAAGGGATGCAAGCAGAACATACAGAGTATTGCAAAAAAAGATATGGGTAAAACCAGAGCATGCTGCAAGGGGCAGATGCTGAATAAGGGGCTGAAAAACAACTGAAAAATGTAGAAACAGTGATAGGTTGCACCTATGGAAGGCACATAAGCGACCTGGAAGTCGCAAATCTGGAAAACATACGTAACTGGGGCAAGAAAACCCAGAAACAGACTGGGTTGCACTTATCGGGCAACAAAGGGTGACCGAGTCACACACAATAGGCCAAATTGGGTGAATGGGCGCACCAAACTGAAAAATAGAGACGACCTAGATTGTGTTCGGGTACACAGGTTACTACCAAAGGACCGAACACCAAGAGCAACCACTTCACACAAACAGATCACAGATCAACACACCGATGTTTTGACGTGGTTTAAACCCTCTTGAGGGAAACACTCCACGGCCCTGGCCAAATAGCTTCTACGGGACAATTTATTATGCAAAGAAAGAAAGTTACAAATGAGCTTCTCATAATCGATCAACTAAACAATGACCCTCCATGCTCTTTAAATAGAGATCATGGACCAATCGGGTGTTAAGCCACGGATCAAGGTTAGGTTTGATCTAAGAGAAGTTGAGCCGTCGGATCACTCTATGTCGGGAACATATCGTGACCGTCGGATTAAGTATTTACAAATGCATACTAATGCATACTAAAGAAACACACTATCCCTAACGGATATATTACACAAGTTGATCTTAACTAACTCCTAAGTGTCTAAATATCTTAACATCCCCCCTTAAGAACAACTTGGGATAGGATTGAAGGATTTACAAAAGTGACACTATTAGGAGAAGGAAGGAGGCATTAGAGCCTATCCACCCTTAATGACAAGTTCCTGAACTCCTAACATAGATCGAAGTTTAGAAAACTTTGCTTCTGTAAGAGACTTGGTGAAGATGTCTGCAACTTGATCATCTGTAGGGCAAAAGACCACTTCAAGAACACGATCATGAACAAGATTTCTGATGAAGTGCATATGTAGCTCAATGTGTTTGCTGCGTTGATGTAGAACTGGATCTTTGGCAAGCTTGATGGCACTTTGATTGTCGCACCAAAGTGGAGTAGGCTGCTGCTGCTCGAATCCAAACTCTGAAAGGATCTGTCGAAGCCATAAAGCTTCCTGACTGGCATTAACTGCTGCTCGATATTCTGCTTCTGCTGAAGAAAGAGCAAGAGCTTGTTGTTTCTCACAAGCCCAAGTAATAGGTCCAGATCCCAAACTGAAAACATAACCTGCAGTAGACTTTCGATCATCAGGATCGCCGACCCAATCTGAATCAGTGAAACCAACCAACAAAGGTTTCCCCCCTGTACTGTAATGAATCCCAAACTGAACTGTACCTCGAATATATCGAAGTATTCTTTTAGCTGCTTTCCAGTGACTTTCATGAGGTGTCTGCATATAACGGGAAACACGACCAACGACAAAGGAAAGGTCAGGACGGGAATGAGTCAAGTATAAGAGATTACCAACAAGCTGACGATATAAGGTGGCATCGACTTCAGGTGAAGTACAAGTGGCAGAAAGTTTGACTCCAGACTGGAAGGGAGAAGGGGCTGGTGTACAATCTTCCATGTGAAAGCGACGAAGAAGGTCACAAGCATACTTAGACTGAGAAAGAAAGATTCCTTCTTTGGTTTGCAGGACTTGGAGACCAAGAAAATAATGCAAATGTCCTAAGTCTGACATTTCAAAATTTTGTTTAAGACTGGATTTCACATGGGTTATAAGCTTAGGGTCACTACCAGTAAGAAAAAGGTCATCAACATATAGAACAAGTATGATGAGATGGTTTCCTACTTTCTTGGTATAGACATTGGGGTCAGAATGGCATCTAGAAAAACCATTGTCAAGGAGAAAGTTATCCATTTTGGCATACCAAGCTCTAGGAGCTTGCTTAAGGCCATATAAGGATTTCTTAAGGCGGCAGACAAGGCTAGAGTTATTCTGAACATAGCCAGGAGGTTGCTCCAGGTAAATTTCCTCCTGTAAATCACCATGTAAGAAGGCAAACTTGACATCCATTTGATGGACTTCCCAGTTGTGTAAGGCTGCAAGGGAAAGGACAAGGTGGATGGAGTTCATTTTTGCGACGGGAGCAAAGGTTTCATTGTAGTCAATCCCTTCAACTTGGGAAAAACCTTTGGCAACTAACCTTGCCTTAAGTCTTTCAACACTTCCATCTGATGCATACTTAGTTCTGTAGACCCATTTACATCTGACAAGTTTTCTTCCTTTTGGAAGAGGTACAAGATCCCAAGTATCATTCGCCATTAAGGAACGATATTCTTCATCCATCGTTGCATCCCAATCTGGATTTCTTGAAGCTTCTGCAAAAGTTTCTGGATCATGATTCTCGGAAACTTGAGCCAAAAAAGAAGAGGCTCGCTGAAACTGAGAACGGGTTCGACGTTCATCTCTAGGATCACCGGCAAGATCACCAGCTGCTTCACATGTTGAACGGACCAATCGAGGAAGCACTTGTGCTGGTGCAACTAGAGGAACATGAGCAGGTGGAGGTGGATTTTCATCCTCACTGTCATTATCAGAACTGGAGTTGGAAACTTGTCAAGGAAGTTGGAAGAAGAAGAAGAAGGCACAAACGCCGAATCAGGCTCGCAGGCCAAAGATGGCACAATCGCCGAGTTATGCTCGCAGGCCAAGAGATTTTCATCAAATTTAACATCTCTTCTAATTATTATATCATGAGAATGTGGTTGAAGAAGTCTTTAACCTTTTACATCTTCAGAATATCCAACAAATATGCACTTTTCACTTTTAGGCTGCAATGCTTTCCGTTTTTCATCCGGAATGTGAGCCCATGCTTCACTACCAAACACACGGAAGTGACTTACATCAGGTTTAGTTTTACTCCATGCTTCTTTCGGTGTTATACCTTGTAATGCTTTAGTGGGGGTGCAATTAACTATGTAATTTGCACAATTAATGGCTTCAGCCCAAAATTGAAGACTTAGTCCCTTAGATTGGATCATACAATTAACCATTTTGTTGTGGTGTATATGGAACAGTGTGCTGTTGTTGGATGCCATGTTTAGTGCAGAAAGTAGTGAACTTATTGTTAACATATTCTCCTCCATTGTCAGATCTTAACTTAATAATTTGATGACCAGATTGTTTTTCAACAAGGGCCTTATAGGCCAAGAACATGTTAAATACTTCGCTCTTAAGTTTTAGGAAATAAACCCAAGTGCGTCTGGTGTAATCATCAATGAAAGTTAAGAAATATTTGAAACCAGAAAAGGAAGCAGATGAAAGAGGACCACACAAGCCACTATGCACAAGCTCCAAGGGAACTGAGGCGTGCCAAGAGGCACATTTGTCAAAACTGTCCCGATGATGTTTTCCGAGTACACAACCGGAGCAAACACCATTCCTGCAAGATACCATCGGAAGACCTGTCACCATATTTTCTTTACATATTTGTTGCAATGAGCGATAAATTAAGTGACCAAATCGCTCATGCCAAAGTTTGCTCAAGTTATCACTATGAGCAACAAAAACTGAAGGAAAATGTGATGACCCAAAGTTGTTAAACTTGTACAACCTGGTAATATCATCAACAATTCCGGTAGCTAGGACCTGTTGAGGATCTTTAAAATCCTTGATTACAACTTGGTGAGGTGTAAAGGTCACAGTTTTACCTTCACCAGAATGAGTGATTTGATAGACTGATAACAAATTGCACGAAATTCTTGGAACACATAGTACATCACTAAAATGACCATTATCTATTGGAACTGTTCCAGCTCCTACAACACTTAGAGATCTATCATCACCAACAAATATTTGTTTGGTGTTACATTCACGCATAGTAGAAAAGATGGCTTGATCCTTAGCCATATGATAAGATGCTCTAGAATCAATGAGCCATTCATTTGAAGTAGAAGAAGAAGATGCATTATAAAAATAACCAGAAGCACAAAGTGTATGTCCATGAGAGGTAGATTCTGAAGACGAATCTAAGCTGATGTGGTGCTTCTTCATTGCTGCTTCCAAGGCTGCCATCTTCTTGAAACACTTAGATTCATCATGATTATCTTTCCCGCAATAGTTGCAATGACGCTCAGTCTTCTTGCCTTTTCGCTTGGATCCTTTGTCATTTTTTAAAGAAGGAGCTGACTGAGAGGGTTTTGGACCCTTGTTTGACTTATTATTGCGAAAATTTTGTTTCTTGGGAGGCTTTGACTTTTCTTTCTGTTGGGACAATAAGGCTTTCCCAGATGTATCTGCATTGTTGATTATTCCAAGATGAATGAGTTTATTTTGTTCTATAATCAATGAATCACAAAAGGATTCAAGACTAGGCTCTTGATAGCTAGCTGCATTCAAGGATGCTTTCATGGAGTAAAATGTAGATACAAAAACAGAATATGCAGGTCCAAGTTTGGAAAGAATATGATAAATGCATTGTTTGTCTTCCCTCTCAATCTTACATTCTGCACATAAGAGTTTAAGAGTTTTGTACTTAGATAAATAATCTTGAATGCATGAAAAGTCATTTGGATTTAAAGAAATCAACTCATTTTCGAGTTGGTGACCTCGAATTTCATTGTGTTTACCAAACACAGATTCCAACTTGTCCCAAGCAGCATTAGGTTCATCAATTCCATATATGTGGAATCGCAAATCGGTAGAGATTGACATCCCAATCAATCCATGATCTTCATCACATCTATTTGCCCATTTTATTTTCTTATCATCATCAGTGGGTTCTTTTTCTTTCCCTGAGGTAATTCTGAAAAGTCCCCTACTTCGTAGAACATCCTCCATATGAGATTTCCATGAGATAAAGTTGGAACTGTTAAGTAGAATATCACAAGGGGCGGCCATATTTGTAAATTAATGGCTGTAAAATCAGAAACCAATAGTCTAGATGTGAAGAGCTCGAAAAAATAGGTGGTTTAAAAAAAAAGAGCACTGAAAACTGACTTTGTATGATGAAGTTATGCTTGAACAAAGAAATTGTTGAAGATGTCCCCAATAGTGACATGGCAGCTAGAGAATGTCCAGCAAAAAAAAAAAGAACCCCCCTCTTTCCAAGATGAACCTTTTGACAATCACTTTACAAGAAAGTTGCTTTAAGTGAACCACTTTTATAAAATAAGTGATTTCAATTTTACAATGATACTACTTTTAAATAGTGCAACAATAAAAAAATCTTAAGTGACTCACTTGTATTTTTATTTTTTATTATTTAAGTGAGATGCACTTTTACAATGAGTGTAGATCGGGTGGTTGGGAGGAATATTGTTATCCTTCCCACCCGGGTTCAAATCTTGCTTTGTGACACTTGCTCCTTGGGAGCCGACTTTCTATGTAATGATTGTAATTCTGGCCATACCTTGATTCTCCGGAATAACAGGTGTTGGCATTAAAAAAAAGTCCATTGGTTGTAGCTTGGGTGGTTGGGAGGAATGTTTGTTACCCTCCCCACCCAGGTTCAATTCTTGTAAGTGACATATTGCTCTTGTTGATCCCATATTGTAATGATTGTAATTCGTGCCACCTTGATTCTCTAGAATAGCAGGTGGTGACCATTTCCCCAGGTGGACTAGCCTTCTAACAAACGGCGAACCACCCTTTCTTTAAAAAATAACTTGAAAATAGAAATTGCATGCACTTTTTCTTTTAAAAGTAACTTCCTAAGACTTGAACTCAAGACCTATTAAGGAATAAAACAACTTTGAACCAAGTGAGCTAGATTAAAAGGTATGTAAAATATGAGAATGAAGAAGGGGGCTTTTTTTTTTAAACTCTTCTTGCTCGGTTTGCGTGCTTGCCATTTTTCTTGCAAAACAAACCACAAATCGAAACAAAAACAAACTTTTCCACACTTGTCGATTTGGATCTTTTTAGCTTGCTCGGAAAGTCTACGTTTTCTCTCTGTTTCTGATTTGCCGAGATCGCGCAAGGTGCACGGCAAAGAGCATACGCAGCCGAGAAAGACCCTTTCCCTTTCTGTTTCTGATTTGCTGAGATCGCTCAAGGTGCATGGCAAAGAGCATACGCAGACGGGAAAGCAACAATCCGAACCCAAAAAAAATCTAACAGTAAAAAATGATGAAATATGAGATTTTTTTCCTTTTAAAAAAAAGAAAATAAAAAAATGCGTCATTGTAACATTATACCTTCAGATCTGATGAAATACGCATTTCTGGAGCAACCGGGAACCGTTTTCGATCAAACGAAAACTATTTCCCAATGAAAATGATGCTCCGGACACAATGGGCCACCTCCCATAGCCCAGAAATGCACATAAATACCAGAACTAGATACCCTTTCGAGTTTCAGCAAGAACAGTTCAAGATCTAGATCATAACCGGAAGCGACACTTCATAAAAGCTCTGATACCATGTTTGGGTACACAGGGTACTACCAAAGGACCGAACACCAAGAGAAACCACTTCACACAAATAGATCACAGATCAACACACCGATGTTTTGACGTGGTTTAAACCCTCTTGAGGGAAACACTCCACGACCCTAGCCAAATAGATTCTACTGGACAATTTATTTTGCAAAGAAAGAAAGTTATAAATGATCTTCACATAATCGATCAACTAAACAATGACCCTCCATGCTCTTTAAATAAAGATCATGGACCAATCGGGTGTTAAGCCACGGATCAAGGTTAGGTTTGATCTAAGAGAAGTTGAGCAGTCGGATCACTCTATGTTGGGAACATATCGTGACCGTCGGATTAAGTATTTACAAATGAATATTAATGCATACTAAAAAAACATACTATCCCTAACGGATATATTACACAAGTTGATCTTAACTAACTCCTAAGTGTCTAAATATCCTAACAGATTGAAGGAGGTAGGTCGCTCTTATCGTGCCATAGGAGGAAACTGGGTTGCACACTTTGGGCATAACTAGGCAACTGGAAAGCACCAAATAGGAAATAATATGTGACCTGGCATAAAGGAGGCAGGTCGCTCTTATTGGGCCACAAGGGGAAATTGGGTCACACTCTCCAGTCAAAATTATGTTATTGGGTCGCACCGAATAGAAAAACAGGAGCGACCTGGCCTGAGGAAGGAAGGTCTCTCTTATCTAGCCACTGGGTGCAACTAGGTCACTCTCTTTGGTAAAAACGAGGTGACTGGGTCACTCCAAAGGGTTGTAAATGTGTGACCTTTCCCATGAATATTTTTTTTGAAAAAAAGACCACGTTGATAGAGGTCAGACTGACAGGTTTAGGACAGTTCTCAGGACTGGAACAGACAGACAAAGATCGACAATTTGCAAATAGACAGAAATAAATACACTAAAGTAAAATGCAAAACAAACAAAAACCACAATGTATGGCGAAACAAAACCAGAGATCGAACTTGGTGGAGTTGTCAAAACTGTAGCTAGTGTTTTCACACTAGCTTGTGTCAAAAGACACCTACTAAGACTTAGGGAAATCTTAGTAGTAGTTCAAATGGAAAGCAAAGACAAACTAGCTAAACCCAATAAATAACAATAAAATAAAATCTAAACTACGTGAAGCATGTGCATAGAAAATAAAACTAATCTAATATTTTTGAACATTCCTTCATAAACAAAGGGTAAGAGAAACAATCATTTTCATTTTTATTATGTAAAAATAAGGTTTTTATAGTAGACCAAAGAATACCTCGAAATAGTGTTGATGGGGGCCCTTGTAGTTGTCCAAAGTAGAAGGTCCTTGGTCTATGAATAGTCTAGTGCTCTCCAACCACATGTCACAAGGTAGGAAATCTCCAAAGGTGAAACAAGAAGGCTCAAAAGGGGCTTCAATGGTTTCAATTGAAATTTTGGTAGAGTGATGGTAAGAAAATGTATGGAGAGAATGTGTGTGTAAAATGAGAGACCTTCATTATTGATATATAGGAAAATGGCCCTATGTATTAGCCTGTGGTATTGGGTGGCTCTTGGTATTGGCCAATAGTATTGGGTACCATATAGTGGTTTTCCTCTCTTTTGGACTTTTTGAATGTCTTTCCCCCTTTTTATTTTCTTTTTGAGGTTTTTGGGGAATTATCCCTATTTTGGGGAATTTTTCTTATTTTTTGGGGGAATATGCCACATTTCCCTATTTTGTGGAAAGGAAAATATCTAGAAATAGTAATTATGAGCCATTTTGGGTCTTTAACTTTAGTATTTTGGGCAAGTGAAGGTTTAATGTGGGAAAAATGAAGAATGGGATGATGTGACTAGGGAACGAGAATGGTGTGCAAATTTTTGGTGTTAACATCAGTCATACGAGAGCCACACCCAACCATGACAAAGAGAAAGAGAGAGGGCCTTTTAGGTTAAGAAATATTATTTCAAGTTATAAGGGTCAGAACAATCGATTTAAATTTGTTGATATTGTAAAGAAACATGAGCTCCCTATGATGCTCGTCACACCTCTCCTAAAAGAGAGCATTTAAATCCAAAGAATCCATTTTCAAATAGATCCAAAAAACACATTCGAGGGGCATTTTCAAGGTTGTTGATTCAAAGTAAGAATGGAGGGCCTTTTTCAAGGCAATTATTGATTTAAAATGGCCAATGAGAAAAGTGGTCTTAGGAATTATGAGAGTGTGGAAGACATTGGTGAACAAATTACCATGTTGGGCAATGTCATTCACCAATTTTCAATGGCAATAAGAGCTCATGTGTTTTTTTTTAAATTTAAATTTGAAGCGTGGCCTCCTTATACAACATTAGATTTAGTGGTCATCAATGATCACATCCAAACGTCAAACTCAAGAACTATTACAATATATGGTGCACAAGTAAGCCTTGTACTTGCTATTGTACCATAATATGCATTATTTTATTTTAGAAAACTAAAGCCTTGTGTTCAAGTCTCCAAAGTGACAAATTTTCCCTCATTAAACTACAAGGCCACCAAATCCACTAAAAAATTTAGAAACTAGCAATTGCAGTTGACGATGCAAAAAGTACATCTTAATAAGAGGGTGAAGTGGAAGTGATGATGTGAAGTGGAAGGAAGTGTTGAAAAAGTTAAAAGCGGGAAATCTATCAAATATGAAATAAAGTGATGTACAAGAAGACAATTATAATAATAATGTGAAGAAGACAAAAAATGTATAAATAATGCAAGACCTCTATCAAAGTGTTTATAATAGATTGTAGACACTTTTCTAAAGTCATACAAATGTTTTGCTTGTTGGTACATTGGACACTTAAAAGTATTATTTTCATAATCCAAATACCTAAGTCCATCTGGAACCTTTCCTTTGAAGGATTAGTATATATGATAACTCCTTACTACTCTTGAACTTTACAAATATACATGCATATGTAAAAAGTACCAAACTTTAGCCACTTTATATCTGTGTTTAAATATCTTCTCGATATATTCATGACGTTTTCAAAAAATATTAATCCCTAAAAGTGCATTGACAAATATGGGAGATGTACCCAAATATGAATTTAGTGCTAGACATAGAGGATGGGTTAAATTCTAGGAACCATGGGGTGACAAGAAGACCTACTCTTCCATAACACCACAAATCTCCCTCAATTTTTTTTTGATAATCAATAAAATTATTAAATTAGACAATAAAAAAACATTTAGAAACAAGATACACCTCACAATCCTTTGTCTAATTCATATAGAGTCACTAGTACACATTTAATGTCAAAAGCAAAAAATTATTAAATCAATAGATTAATGGGCCATAGATTAATAGTATAATAGGAGGTCAAAGACTATCCTTAATTCTTGACTTATCATGAATGTCACTAACGTCGCTACTCTCTATGTATCCTTCTCTTCTACTACATATTTTTGTTTGTCCGGGTCATTTTTCTATAGCGGTACTCCGCCTTATTGGTACCCCAACTTCCCCTTCCCCTAGGTACCACAAAATAAGTGTGATGCTATAGTTTCCCATGTGATTAACGATAACATCCACAACAAACCATGTTGAAAGGAAGAAAAGAAAAGCATGTTACAATGATCATAATATTTGTGATGATTGCAATTTACCTTTGATATCTATCCAATCAACCTAGTAATAGGGATGTGGAAATAATGAATAAATATACTAAATCCAGCTCATCATCATCTCAAGACAACCCAAAGGCCGCATGGCATCCTAGGTTCGAATCTGATTACTTTTACAAAATTGTGTACAAGACGAGGTGTAGGTGGCAGGCTTAGTGGGATGGACCACACGGGAGCGCTAACCTTCCCATATGTTCAATTGTCAAGAGATTTCCGAAAGAAGTTCCATTGTCATTATAACTACTGTTGTAGCATTTCAATCAAGCCAACTTCTCTACACTTTTTTTCAAACACATCGTCGCCCACCACCTGCCACTTGAGATCCTTCACATCATTTCTCTTCTTAAGCACCATGAAAATAATAATAATTTACCAAATGTTTTTTTTGTGTTCTGAGAACCTCTCAATTGATACACTCATAAAAAAAATGGCCACTCATGTCCACCTCACACAATTTGGCATGCCACCATTAATCCCCACAAATACTAAATGCACCCAAGTTTCAATTGTCGCTCAAATTCCCAAATGCTTATCTTTCATCTCCTACTCTACTTGGGTGTAGCTTAAACGTGAGAGATTTACAAGGAAATTTATGGTTACAAATGTGAGAGCAATACTTGTAGGAGAGTGGTGGCCTCATGTGCTTGAGCACCCTAGGTTTGATAAGTCTTAGTTTGAAGCTACTCCAAGTGCAGAAAAATGTAAACTCTATATATCTATCTATATTAATATATGTTTATCTTTGTGTGAGTTTATGTTTCAAACGCATATGGTCTGTATAGATAGATTGATACAGGTCTCTGTATGAAGCAAGATGGAAAATTGATTTCAATCATAGAGCCGTTGAAGGATGTTGATTTTTAAGGTATAGTTTCTGTGGTGACCAACTTTGTTATGGAATTTCTTGTTTCATTTTCATTTTAGGTATACTATATAAAATACCTTGGACATAGTTTTAATTGCAATATTGTCACATTTTTTTCTAATAGGCAATGAGTTCGTAAGCCAATCAATTTAAGAAGAAAGTTTTTCCTATTTCATTAGGCTGAAATTAATCAGTTGGTTAACCTCATCATCAACACTTCCACAACAACAAGGATATTTTCCTTGGGGAGCTCATAAAAAAATCATCTGATGTGAGTAAATAATATTTATTAATATTTGAATTCCTATTCCCATCCCATCCAAAGTGTAGGGTAATTTCCTCAAATAATTAGGTGAGACTTGAACCCTCGACCACACGAGAATAAATTAGGAAATATATTAAGTAATTATTGTTGTTTGTGGAATTCAAATTGGATGTAGGCGCTCGAAAAAATTCAGTTTGAAGGATGAGAAATAAGAGCAAGATTGATGCTTAGGCATAGCTTTTCTTTTGGATTATTCTCAACAAGGCTAACAAGTGCCTCACCATTACTGATAGTGGAATAGGCATGGCCAAAGCTGTTGAGTACACTAGTGATTGGATATGATTCTCACAAGTGTAAGTTCATTTAATTGACCAATCTTGAGATCATAATTGTTGTGGATATTATGTCTAGAATTTTATGATATGCAATGCAGTCTACAGATTTGCTGAACAATTGCGAGATCAGGGACAAGTAGTTCATGGAGGTTTTACAAGCTGGGGTACATGTGAGTATGATCGATCAGTTTGATGTGGGTTTCTATTCATCCTACCTTATGACTGAGAAAGTGATTGTTACCACCAAGCACAATGATGATGAACAATACATTTTGGAATCCCAGGCTAGGGGGGGCATTCATTATAACCAGATACGTCAATAGGAAGTCCCTCAGCAGGGGAACTAAAATTACTCAGTTTCTCAAGGAATACCTTGTATGTATAAATGTGTTCTTCTATCTTTTTTCATATGTTTGATTTGTTAATGGTGCTTGTTTTTTTATTAAATTTAATGGCATAACATGGCTTAGAGGGTTGTTCATTTCTTTTTAAATTTCGCTTGGCAACTTGAGTACTTGGAGGAGCAACAACTGAAGGATCTAATTAAGAAGCATTCCAAGTTTATCGATAACCCCATTTATTTGTGGAATGAGAAGACTATTGAGAAGGAGGTGGGCGACGACGAAGAGGAGGCTAAGGAAAAGAAGGAAGCTGAAGGGGATATTGAGGAAGTTGAGGAGGAGAAGGAGAAGGAGAAGAAGAAAAATAAGGTGAAGTATGTGTCACATGAATGGAATCTAGTGAACAAGCAAAATCCCTTTTGGATTCCATTCATCGGGGATCATGAAGGAAGGGAAGTATACGTTCACTTTTTTTATTGTTGTTGTTCTAGTTGCTTAGTATTTGGGGCATTTCCTTTTAACAACTCAAATTGTCTCATTTCATTGGCAATGAGCTGAATATACTTGATTTGGGTGGCTTAGCTTCATTTATAACCTTCCCATTTCCTTCCATTTATAGAATGAGGAGATCGCGAGAGTGAATGAGGGAACTACACGATTGGAGGGTGGATGGATGGTGGAGAGCTAGCCTAAATTTTTGCAGTTAAAATAGGACATAAGATTTGGAGGGATTATTCTTTAATTTATTGCAAAGCGATGAAGAGCCCTATATAGTTCCTAGTATGTGGTATTTTCTATCCCTATTGGCCTAAACTACATCAATAAGTGTGTTTAGATCAATAAGTGACAACATAAAGAATATTGGTCCAGGGTTGTGGCATACAACACCAACGCCATATGAACATGCTAGCCACCTAAAATGTTAGTCTCTAGTGGAAAGTTGAGCCATGAGGGTGGATTTAATGTTGGAAGAGAGTGCGAAGTATTCATACCTAAAGGAACATGTATCCATTATGAGGGTGAGTGAAGGTGGACCAATGGAATCCACAACTTGTTTAGATAAAGTGGAACAAATAAAGAATACTTGGATGAAATACCAAGCCAAGTCAATCAACCAGTAGAGTTCATGAAATTTTAAGAAATCTATTCTATGGTAATCTTAACAAAATTAATACATGAAATTTGCTTGAAGACTAAAAATTGGTAAGGGAGACAAGTTCATCTTGTGCTAGATCAAAACAAGAGAAATTGAAGCAAAGCTTCAAGTCCCTGCCAAGTCATTATAATCATAAACAATTTAACAGTATGTGATGATGCAATCTGAAAATGTTTTAGGCCAAGATTTGTGATTTCAAGATTTCAATATTATTCATCACAAAAGTTTGTGATTTCAAGATTTAAATATTATTCACCGCATGAAGCTTATGTAGTAAGAGTATACTTTGGAAATATATATGGAGATCATTTGTATCTCCTTCTTAGATAAGTGAGTCGGTGAATCCTTTAATTAGTAGTTGTTTTGTATTTGAGAATCCTGTGAACATATTGAGTAGATTTGCAGGTGCAAGTGCAGTTCATTCTTTGGGTTTGCGGGTGTCCCATTCTCTTTTCTCTCAAGTAGTAGTAGTGCCGTAAGCATGACCATTCCATTTACATATCCAAACCTCTTCCATTTGAATAAGCCGAGAATCGATCACTGCACACATTTAATAAGTCAATCAATACATATTGAATAAGTAATATGAGAAGAAAGAGATGAATAATAGTATTGAGATAAAAACCTTTAGCAGTGCTTCGTAAGCAGGCATGTAGCTTTGACGATTGTGAACTTTCTAATCAAATGAAATTAGAACCGTTTAAACAATGAAGTTGTGGAGTAACCAACCTCTGTAAATCAAGATGATCGAAGACTACATTGGCCTCTAATTTAGAGAGGTTATTCCAGTCTTCAACCTCTAATTTATAGAGGTTACTCCAACAACTATATTGTTTAGATGAATTCTCTGCAAGTGGCAGTAGTATAGATATTGCAACTTCCTTTTGAAGAGGAACAAAAACAAAAAAGTGAAAAATCCATAAGGTCAAGATTGTTAGGCTATACAAATGAAAATAAGGCAAGAAGCCCTGAAACCAATCAACGAATCAACCAAGGGTTTAGACTAGTACCTAAATCAGTAGGTACATTATCAGGAGCTATACCAATTCAAGGAAATTCAATTCTATGATGTAGATTTACAAAACCTTTTACAAAGATGTAGTGTGAGACGTGGATGCACCATTTGATGGGTTCCCTCGAACCAAATAAGGACCCAAACAATATATATATATATTATACTAATAAAACAAAAAAACTAGGATAATGAAATTGAAGACACATTACATGTGAGAAATCCCAAGCAAGAAAGTTAGAAAATTGAAGGGAGAAAAAAATCCATTTACTTCATTCGTTAAATAATCTAACAAATAATCTAACAGGATTGGAGAAGCATCCTAGCTCCGCAGTGAGAAAGAACAGAGAATTGTCTCCCTTCAACCGATAGTTCCTACCTATATTTAACTTACTTTATTGTTAGGCATCTACATCCAAATGACACAAACTTTAAGAACCGAAATTGCCATGACAACTATAACAATAACTTCACCATGGTTGCTAATGGGATTCACTATTCTTGTTTGCAACAAAAAAAACAATATAGAGTAGGTTCTCCCGCCCCTAAGATTGTTTTAAAAAACTTGGGAGTTTTCCTAATATTTACCTAATAACTCCAGGCAATTCTGTGTTGCAGATTTACAAAACCTTTTAAAAGATGGAGTGTGAGACGTGGATGCACCATTTGATTGGTTCCCTGAAACCAAATAAGAACCCAAACAATATATATATCATACCTCTAAAACAAAAAACTAGAGTAATGAAATTGAAGACACATTACATGTGAGAAATCCCAAGCAATAAAGTGGTTAGGAGTGGACCTAGTCTTCGATTTTGGCAAATTCTGCATAAGGAGGGGCATGGCTTCCATGTCACCCACATCAGCCGGTGCAACATATGAAGCTCTAATGGATGGACCGTATTTTCTTTCTAAAGGCATAAGCAGTAACAATGGAGGTTCTTCTGATGATGGTTTTAGTTCACTACTTTTGGTGTTCACAGTATTATCACCTTGTTTGGTGTTGATCTTAGTATTAGTATCAGTATTTTCTGTGAACTCCCCACTGTCATCTATTGATGAGATTTTGAGTTGCTTGAACATAGACTATCTTGATCTAGCCCTTTCTGCTACTTTCAATGCTTCATCTGTGGTCAACTTTATCATCCTCCAAGCATTGATACTTGTCTTATGTTATTTTTGGGATTGAGGAAATGCAAATTCCAAATCATGCCAGAGAGATAAGCGTCTTGACTATTTGGAATCTTCATGTTTCATCCATTCCAAAGCAATAATTGTATAAATAAACAAACAGGCAACCGCATAATTTCTACAAGTGGATCCAACACAAACTAGAGAAGAATGCCAACATGATGCAATGCAGATGCATTGTAGAGGCATTTGAATCACGCAAGAAAATCAGGCTTAGGTGAGTCACTGCCAAAAATTTATTCTGATCTAGATGGAGATGAGGGTGTGCTCAAATCTGATTCATCCAAGAAATATTCGGAGCTGCATTCTTGTCTCATGGGTAGAATGTAGTTTTTTATTAGTTATTATATTGCTCATCAAACCAATAAAACTACAGTCATTCGAACTGAAACAAAGCATCATTAATGAGAAGAATTTTACCACAATAGTTGCAAAATCCCCTATTGGGAATCTACTTCCAAACCTAAACTCAAGTTCATGCACGATGCCTCTTCGATTTGAAAAGCATTGAATAAATACATCAAGTCATGCTCCTCCCTCTAGTATGAGCTGAAAAGGGACATAACATATACAATGAAACTCGAATTCAGATCATGGATAAAGGTGCTGAAGGGTCTGGTTGTCAAGAAAGGGACATCTAGCATATTCTAATCCTACATTGATTCCATAGAAACCATTCTAACCACGGTGATTCCTGTTTGACCTCTGGTAAAAAATTGTGTTTTTCTGAGCTATTGGTCAACGGTCATAGCAAAGCTTATTTCAGAAATTAAGGAAGCATACAAAAGGTTTTGAAACACTATGGAGTATGATGTAGCATGTCTCATTTTAGGAAAAAGAAAGGAAAAACAAACCACTTTAACCCCCTGCATGAAGCAAAAGTTGTGTTAGTACAATGATCCAAGTTATCCTAGATTGAGTCCCACTACAAAAATTTCTTTCACTCACCATAATGAGGATCGAAGCCATAAGGAGCATGAAAGTAGTGTAATTCCTCCTTCCAACACAGTTGTTTAACCACTACAAAACATAGAACAAAATTACAAAATATTGCAAAGCCTTATGTGAGCTCAAATTCAAGCCAAATATAGTCACACCAAGTACTAAAATTAGCAAATAAGAAAACCCTAACATTTCTTTACATTTTCATGTCTTTCAAAATTAACATAACAAGATAGGGACCTGTTGATGCCTCGGATATCGTAGCATCAATCAGAAAGGGATTCTCCCCAATAGATTATCCCAATTAGATTATCTACCGTTTGGTATAGGGAATCCGTCCGGTTAGCGGTTCCGGCAACCGTGGATTTGGAGTTTTATTCCAATTATACCGGTTATGGCCCGATCCACCTTTATTTTGGATTTTATGTTTTATAATGAAATGCAAGTGCCTATTCTAAGTTTAATCTAAATGCAAGACTAGAAACACAGATCTAAGTTTAAGACTGAAATAAATCTAACTATCCCTGCAAGGAGCGAATTAAAAGCATAAGCAATGAGCTGTAGGAGATATCTTAAAGAAAGAACAGATAGCCATTAAATATTACAGGTAAAGCTACAACAAAGATGAGAAATACCAGAAGATAGCTTCTAATTTTATATGAAACACATTCATTACTCATGAAACAGAGAATTCGTTTGCACAGAAAGGAGTAAAATCATTAGTTACAAAGAAATAATTCAGACAGCAAGAAAGATCTCACATTAAAGTATGGAAGTCACCAGAATAATCCAATATACATCCATTCTTCATTCCCATGCATAAACGTCCTCTCCCAGGCTTTCATTAGAAGATTTTATTTTCTTAAAACATGTGCAGGACAGCCCATACAAGTCTAGAAAATAATTCCCTGCCAAAAGTCGTATTCATTCCTTCCTAACTTCTATTTATAGTTACAAAATTGCCCTTTGGGTTGCCACCTAGCCTTTTACACTTGTCATATGCAGGAATTTTCTTCTATAAGAGACAAAAATGTGACTTCCTTTCTTTTACAGAAATTATTTTAAAAGAAAATAGGGACAACTGTCCCCTAGCTTCCACGATTTACACATATGAAAAGCCCAAAATACAAAAAATCAGAATTAACGCTCTAACTCAGTGCTTTCAATCCTGCACGTGTGCTTCAGTTGGAAGAGAAGCACTCGATCCAACAGTTGATGCTGTTGCTGCCTTAGGAGAAGCACTCGAACCCACTGTTGCTGCTGCTACTGCCTGGGAAGAAGAAATCGAGCCAGCTGGAGTTTCTGTCACTGCTGGGAAAGAGGAAATCGAGCTAGCTGCCATAGCTGGGGCTGCTGGGAGAGAAGAGTCTGGGTTTACTGTTGCTCCTGCCACTGTTGCTGCTTTCTTCTCCTCCTCCACAATGTAACTATACCATATACCTGTGTCCCTTATGACTACATTTGCGGAAGCAGGGAGCAAGATTTTCTGAGAAGTTACATTTTTCCTAAGCTCTGCTCCAATGTCTTGAACTTCTGTTACTGCAGCTTGATGCACTTCTTTAAGCAAATGGCTGTGGACTGATGACATTCCAATATAATTTTGGAGGTCATCAATTACTAGGACATCAATTGTCTTCACATAATCAGTTTGGATGCCCAGTTCTTCCTTCTGTTCAGCCAAACGTTGTTCTTCACCCGGGAAAACATCGAGGGATTGCGGGAAACTCAATTTGCACCTGTCATGCACTCCCTGGATTCTTTGATACAGACTGATAATCCTATCCCTTGTCCCTTGTACGCTGGCCATTAGCTTACTGCCACAGTTTCTGCAGAATTCCAAAAGGGCTATGTGTTCGTTAAATCCCTCCACAGACTTGAATGGGAGATGTGTGGGGAAATCCCCCTTTCCTTCTCGCCATTCTATCTGGCTCAGGATATTTGCCTTAACCCGAGTATGCTTAGCTTTAAGCCTACGGGCCTCTGCATTAACTTCTTTTAACTTGACCACCATGGCCTTGAGCTTGCAAACTTCATTAGTGATTAGCCCCTGAGTGTCATGCATTTGCTTCAGGATGCTGCAGGACAGCTCATGGAAGGGAGACATGTCCATCATTCGACTCTCAGCTTGTTCTAATTGCAAAGCTAATGTCAGCTTGTCTGCTTCCAGCTGGGACACTCTGGCTCCTGCATCGTTCTTTTCTACTTCCACAATCATCATCAAGACTGATAGTTGTTCCTTTTCTTCCTCCAGCTGGTCATACTTGTTTGATAGCTCTTTATGCTCGACAGACAGGCGATTATACTAGTTCACCACAAGATCCCTGTAGGCTTGCTCATTAGCCACAGTATGTTGTAGCATACGAGCTCTCCTCTTTGTCGATTCATTTTCTCTAACTATATCACCAACGTTGTCCAGTGATGCTTTTGCTGTCTCCACAACTGCGGATGCCATAGCTAAGGGATCCTTATTTGTATTCCACATTACAGTGATCTCTCGGTGGGTAATGATATCCTCCTGGAAGAGTCTTTTGATCATCTCTTCCGATTTAAGGACCATTGCTTTCCTTTTCTTGTCATAGACAAATTCATCCCACCGGGACACCGTATGTTCTTCTGATGGAGTGTACGGGACAATTGGGAGGTCCATAATGTCTATTTCTACTTCAGCTGGTGGGGTCTAGACTACCTGAGCTTGATCTGTTCCCACATTTTGGGTACCAGATCCACCTGCCTGTGCTGCGTCCGCCTCCACATTTTGAGTGCCGGAGACACTTGTTTGAGGTATGTCAATTTCCATGTCCTGCACACCGGAGCCACCTGCCTGGGCATCTTCACCTGCTTTAAGCTCTTCTTCTGCTTTCCGCTCTACCTCAACTTGCTGCCCTTTCTCTTCCTCCTCAGCTTTCTGCTGTCTTTCATCTTCAGCCTCCTTTTACTGCTGGGCTTCCTCAGCTTCTTTCCGTAGCCTCTCACTTTTTGCTTCTTGCTGTAATCTGACAACTTCAGCCTCTTGCAGCAACCTCGTTTCCTCAGCTTCTTGCTGTGCCCTTGCTTCCTCTTTTAATCTGAGCTCTTCCTGAGCTCGGGCCTCATCTGCTTCTTTGTCTTTCTGCTGGCTGGTCTTCTGGGTCCTGTTAGAGCTAGAACTTGCTCCACTGCCTTGGCGAAAGGTTCGCAGCTTAGCCATGTTGCTGATGCCTCTGAATACCTCCTCCTCGGCATCATGATAATGAGAGTACTCGAAATGAGCATAAATCTCCTTACAGTGCTCAGCAACTTTTCCCTTCCTGTCATTCCTGTGGAAGATTACCTCACCGAAGTGGAAGGCTTTCAGCTCCTGAACAAACTCTTCGGCTGAGGAAACCCCCGAGAACGTGTAAGCTCCTATGCAGAAAGGTAGGGGGGGAAAGGAGGCCTTATGCTGCTTGTTGAGCATGGCTCCAATTCCATCCAGGAAAATCTGTCTCACTGCCTCTTTAAGGACCACATAATCTGTAGCATATCTTGGCAAAATATATGGGGCTTTAGTTCCTCCAAACATTCTGAGATAGGTGCCTTGATCCGAGAAATAAAAATCTCCATAATTTTCAAGGACTTCCATGGCATTCTCCGACAGGCAGTTGGGTTCTTCCTTGAATAGCTGCTCATATAGGGGCATGATGAACCCCTCACAGATGAGCTTATAGCTGGGTTTGTAATTCTGAGCCCACAACATCCTGAAAGCGGTATAAACCGAGGTGGTGGCCTTATCCCATGTGCAGCCCAATTTGGGGAAAGATAACTTGGCCAAAACACAATCAATAAGATATGAAGACATGAAAAATTCTTCCTTCTTCAAGGCCAGTCCTTCTCTTGCAGCAACTACCATTGAGGCCAAACTATCTGACAGGAGAGTGGCCCAGTCAAACACCGTTCCTTTAAATGCCACGAAGTGGATGATAGGGACCCACTGAATCTTGTACATGGTGCCATCTGGCATGCCGAAGATTCTGCACAACATCAAGGCGATCAATCTGAAAGGAGGTCTCAGATTCTGGACGTCATATTCGTCATTTCCTTTCTTTCTCAAATGCTTGCCTGCGACTAGTAGCTTTTTGGCCATTCCAATGTTGTTCATCTGGCCCAACCATTCATCAGTCAGAGATTGCTGGGTGCAGGGAAACTTGTAGGCCGCGGCCAAGTATGTTGGATGAAATGAGGCAATGGCTATCTTCCCGCTGTCGTGAATTATTCTTGCCTCCGCATCGGTATGTTGGAGTATCCACCCGATTACTTCAGAACATGGGAACAGTTCAGGGCGGGTAGCAGCCCTGGCTATGCCTGAAGCTCTGATATTTAGAGAAATCTGCCCCTCTTCTAGCAACATGTCCGGGACATCTTGGTCTCGGATCATCCTATAGATGTCACCCCCATCGGATTTCAAGAGGAATGCCGGTGGTGCACCTAGTATCCTGGAGTGTGGTCTCAGTTCTAAGTGGTGTAGGCTACTTTTCTGTCATTTTAGCCTTTTTCCTACCACCTTTTGGCATTTTGACTTATCCCTGATAGCAACCAAATACAAGTCATTATAAAAATGTGCAACATACTGTGAGATTTTAACAGAGAGCATCACCATTTTAACACGCTAATGAGATAAATACAATGTGAAGCTGCATGTTGGGAAGCAAAATACACCATTTCAACAGGAAACATAGTTATAGAAATTTGATTCTTTTAGAGGGACGGGGTTTGGAATGTTCCCGAAAGGATAGGTATGTCGGGGGAACAACCTGTTCTCGGTCTAGCTCTAGGGGAGAAGGTGCCCTTCATTTTGGTTCAAAAGGTAAATGGCAGGTTAGCTTGGGTTGATATAAATTTGAAACGAAGCCAGAGATGGCTCTCCGCGCTGATGAACAGGCGAGGGGCTCGGCCGGCTGCCAGGGTTTACTTATCTTATTTTGACGTGAAGCTCTATCGCCGAGGGTAGTGGCTGGTGCATACTCGGGCAGTCACTCTGTGGTTTCGGCTGATAGGAACGAGACCTTAACGCGAAAAATAACAACGTATGCGTTCAGGGTAGGAAGTTGGAAACATTCCACTCGTCAAAACTTACGCTCTTTACACCATATACACATGTTTTTACAATTGCTTTGGGAAATATGAAATTTAGACCGTATTTGACGGGCAAAATAGCCCATGACGGGCATTTTTCCCGTCAAAATCCAACCCTTGCGACCAATGCCTATCTTCTTCTAAAAAAGAACAACCCAAAGGTAAACTGACGCGTAGAAGAGACAAAAATAATGGTTAAAAATCCTACCTGGCACCGTGAAGATAGCTGAATGAGGTGGCCGTGAACGTGGACGAGCGAGCTGAGCTGGAGCGGTCGCGCGGCGTCCAACAATTTTGTTAATCGACACAAATAGCAATGGGGTCGGTCCAAATGCAATCGTTTATTTAAACGTTCTACGCATGTGTGAGGTTTTAATACGGTGGGTGGCGCCATTAAAATGCTTTTAAATTTTGTACGCCGCGGTCACATCGTTGTCTCGATATGCGCGCGTGACCACCATCTTCGGGATGGACTCACGAATTCTGTCCGCCATTACGGAAGCATATAGTGAAGGCTTCCGCCGTTTCGAAGGGAATTGTCGAATGTTTTCCGCAAAATGATCGTGAACGTGAAATTTTCGGTAAAAGGCTCCCGCGGTCGCGGAAAGAAAACTTAAAAGGCTCCGGCGTTTCGGAAGGTTCTCGCGAATGGCTTCCGAAATTGCGGAAGGCTTTCGCGAATAGCTTTCGCAGTCTCGGAAGGCTTCCGCGAATGCTTTCGCAAAAGGCTCCCGCAAACTTGAGAAATTTTCTAAGTCTTGGTCGGGCTTCGAGAGCGCTTCGGAAGGCTTTTGACATTAGCCTCCGCTGTTTCGGAAGGAATTGGTGAAAGCCCCCGTAGTTGCGGACGGCTTCTGCGAATGGTTCCAAAAAGGTCTAAGTGTTTCAGCGTTTCGGAAAGTTAACTCGAAGTCTTCCGCAACTGCGGGAGGAAAAAGCCAAACGGTTCTGTAATTTTGAAAGAAAAATTCTAAATTCTTTTCGGAGTTTCAGGGGAATTTGGCGAATGGCGCCCGTCGTTTCGGGATGAAAACTCGAATGCTTTCGCAACTTTCCCATAATAATTTCTAAGACTTTCGAGAGGCTTATACAAACGGTTCCCGCCGTTTCGGGAGAAAAGTTGAATTGTTCCGCGGGGCGTTCCGCAAACTTTCGAAAAAAATTTAAGTCCTTTTTCGGAAAGCTTATGCTAAATGGTTTTCGCCGTTTCGGGAGGAAAACCCGAATCCTTCCGCAACTGCGGGGCTTTCTCGAATTCCTCCGCCGTTTCGGAAGGAATTCTCCAATGGCTTCCGCAACTTTCCAACGAAAGTTTCTAAGTCTTTTTCGGGAGGTTTATGCGATTAACTCCTGCTGTTTCGGGACGAAAACTCGAATGCTTCCGAAACTGCGGGGAAGGATTCTGAAAAGCTCTGCATCTTCGGGAAGGCTTCACGAATTCTATCATTTGGAAGAAAACTTGGATGCTTTCAAAGCAAGATTTTTTTTTTTGTTTTTTTTTTTGTTGAGAACAAAGATAAAAGATGGAAATGACCTCTTAAGGTAACCTTTCTAAAAATAAAAGGAGGGGCCCCAATATGTACAAAATTTTTGGGGGGGATGTTGCTGCAACAACAATGGTGAGTCGCTGGCGAACACAGATCTCTGAAAAAAAAATTCTTCTTCATGGTCCGAAACCTCATCAAAGACATCCATCTTAGGTGCAATACTCAGCTGAGCATTTAAATTCATGTGAGGGGAAGAAGGCACTTTACCTGCTAGCCATTGGGGAAAGGGGAGCTTTGACCGAGACATCTTTACAACTCTCAAAGGGCTGACATATGAGATTCATTTTAGAAGGGTCATCTTTCAGATGGTTACTATTGTCGGACTCCACAGGATTTGCAACACTTTCTCATGGACATTATTGCTCTTGTTCCTCATTCCCATGTCGCTTGCATCCTTTTGGATGTTTGTACTTTGGACAGCTTAGCTGTTTGAGCCTTCCAGAGATATTTTCTTTGGACATGATCTTTGATTTAGGCTCCTCAATCCATAATGTCCTTTTGTGTGAGTTAGAAATTTTATTGATTTGATCAAGCCTCACGGACGGAGAGGAGCCCATTTTGGGCTGAGCCTTTTGGATAACCTTCTTTATTTCACACGTCTTTTGCTTTTATCTCAGCCATGCTTTAATTGAGGCGAGAATCTCTGGAAAACAGACCCTTGAATATAAGCCATTTTGGCTGTTAAATTTGCAGCATGGAGTCATTTCAATACCCTATGTCCTCAAGATGTGCTACTTTCCATGGGTCCAACTTTAACAACCTTCTTAAGATTCCTTTAAGTGTGAGAGTGGGTGGAGCCCAAAGATAGTGATGAAGATGGTCATGGGTCTCTGCTATTTGAAACAGGATTAGTGTGACTAGCAGAGTAGGCTTCCTTTCTTCTGAACATTTCAGCGAGAGCACAACAGACAGACTTTATTCGAGCATAGTTCCAGACTCATGGGTTGCGAGATTTCTTTGAGAGACTTATCCTCGATGAGAAACTCAACCAAAAGGGATTTCAGAAAACAAAACTTGTTGTAAAGGTTCAAATGACAATAAAAGAGACAAAATGGCCGAAAATAAAACAAGTAAAGGCTAAAGAAACAATAAAAGAAAAATTTATTTATGTACAGGAAGTCTCAAAGAGACTATGCAAAGTATTGTTTCAGGGCGAGGCCATTGAGAGGAAGGGTTACTTCTTCTCCCTCGAGATTTGTCAATTTATAAGTGGATGGGCCTAATTTTGCCGAAATTTGGTACGGGCCTACCCATAGATGTTGGAATTTCGTATGCATTCCTTTGCCTTCATGATTATGGTCCCATTTCAGGACTAAGTCCCCAACTTCAAAACTTCTTTTACCGGACTTCCTCTTGTCGAACCATCTCTTAACTATGTCTTGGTGTTGATGGAATCGATCTTTCGCTTTCTGTCGGGCTTCTTCAAGTTGAAGCATGGTATTGATCCTGGATTGTAAGGCTTGGCTACCAGAACCCCGAGAGGCTTGGGATAACTGTAAGGATGGGAGTAAGATGTTTGGAGGAAGGATGGCTTCCTTGCCATAGACAAGAGTGAAAGGGGAAACACCTAAAGCGTTCTTTGGGGTCACCCTATCTGCCCATAAGGCGTTTGGGAGAGCTACATGCCAACTTCTCTGGTTTTCTATCACAGTCTTCTTAAGAATCCGAATCAGATTCTTGTTTGAGGATTCAGCTAATCCGTTCCCCCGAGGATAATAATTGGCTGAATAATGCAACTTAATTCCCCATTCATAAACAAATTCATTTATCTTGCAAGACGAAAAATAAGTAGCATTATCAAAAATAAGGGAAATTGGAACCCCAAACCTGGTTATGATGTTCTCTTTCAAGAAGCTGATGACTGCGTCTTCATTGATCCTGCGCAACGGGATGGCTTTCATCCATCTAGTGAAGTAGTCGATAGCCGTCAGGATGTATCGATGTTGCAACGAAGAATTCGGATTTATCTCTCCGATAACATCTATACCCCACTGCTCAAAAGGCTCAGAGATAATAACCGGCTGCAAGGGTCCTGCTGCCTTAGGTAATTTCCCGGCACTTCTTTGACATACATCACAGTTTCGTGCATACGTGTGGGCATCTTGGAACAGAGTGGGCCAATAATATCCGGCTCTCAGTATCTTGTGTGCTGTTGTCTCTCCTGAATAATGTCCACCTGCGGGGCCATCATGCAATTCTTTGACAACTTTGTTTGCATCTTCCTTTTCCAAACATCTAAGGAAAACTCCATCATAATTCTGCCTGAAAAGTGTCCCATCAATGATTTGATAAGGTGCTGATTTCAAGCGGAGTGCTCGTCTTTGCTTAGAGTTCCAGTGCTCAGGTAGGTATCCCTGCTGTAAATAGTGCACCAGATCCCTATACCATGACTGGGGAGTTGTGAAGATATGACATACTTCAACCGAATTTAGCTCAGCTTCATTTTTCCAATGTTGCTCTTCATCAGTTGAGTTTCCCGCAAGTAATCTGCACAGGCCTTGCCCTTTGATGATCGTGGCTGATTTAAATTCCAAGTCATATTCTTGAAGAGCTGTGACCCAGTTCCCCCTCCTTTCTCCTAGTTCCTTTTGAACGAAAAGGGATCTAACAGCTGGGTGGGGAACTATAACTTTGGTTATGTTCTTAAGAATATATGGCGGGAACTGCTTGACTGCTTTGAAGACCGCATATGCATGCTTGTCAACCACGGGATAGTTCAGCTCAGCCCCCTGCAGACCAGTGCTCATAAACGAAATTGGGTATTCGTCCCCCAGCTCCACCTTTTGCGTGAGAACAGCTGCGAGGGAGTCATCCGAAGCAAAGGTATACAAGATAAAATCTTTATCAAAATATGGGCTTCTTACGGAAGGAGCCTTAGCTATAGCTGCCTTGATATCTCTAAATGCGTCCTTTTCCAAATTTGTCCACTTGAATTGTATGCTTTGTTTAACCATCTGTTGCAATGGCTTAACAATTTGTGCAAAATCTGGAACAAATCTACAGACAAAATTGATAGTGCCTATAAAAGATTGCATAGATTTCTTGTTGTAAGGCATTGGAATCTTTTTAATAGCTTGGACTCTTTCTTGATCTATTGACACTCCCCTTTTAGAAATGATATGACCCAAGAGCTTACCTTCGGGAACTGCAAATATGCTCTTCTTGGGATTCAAGGAAATACCATATTTTCGACAGCGATAAAAAATATGCTTTAAATGAACAACGTGATCTTCTCTTTTCTTTGAAAAGACTGTCACATCATCTAAGTATACAACAACACATTGCCCACCCAATCCTCGGAAGGCGATGTCCATTGCTCTTTGGAATGTAGCTCCCGCGTTTATCAGACCAAATGGCATCCTTCTGTATGCGAAAGTTCCCCACTTAGTTCGGAAAGTAGTCTTAAGACGATCTTCTTTAGCTACTAATACTTGATTGTAGCCAGAGAAACCATCGAGAAGAGAAAACAGTTCGGATCCTGACACCATTTGAAGGATTTGTTCCATTGAAGGAATGGGTTAGTTGTCTTTATCCGAAGCTTTGTTTAAATTTCTGAAATCTACACACAGCCTTATCTCTCCAGACTTCTTTCTTATGGGAACCAAGTTTGCAACCCACTCAGAATGCCGAACCTTAAAGATTATCTTAGTGTCCAGGAGATTTTTTAATTCCTTTTGAATCAGTAGTTCGAGAGTAGGATGCATCCTTCTTAATTGCTGCTGAAATGGATTGACACCCGCTTTCATTGGTATAACATGCTGAATAATGCGGACGTCATATGTTTTCAGATCTTTATAGGTCCATGCAAAAACATCCTTGTATAGTTTAAACAATTTGATGAACCTATCTCTTTCTCCTGGTGAACAACATTTGCCAAGGTTGACAAATTTTGGTTCTGCCTCGGTACCTAAATTAACTAACTCATGTTGCATTGATGAGCTGTTAGTTTTGGTATTAGCTGGCCTTTTGAACTTATTTTGAAGATCGAACAACATTTCGAGGGACCTTACCCCCTTGGGAATGAAATTTCCTTTCTCCTCATCCTTCTTCATCAAATCAGCATCGTGCTCTTCTTCATCTATCGCAGCTCCTTGGAAGATATCTTCGTTCGTTAGAAAGCTGATAATTTGTTCATCATCATCGAAGACTCTGAAGTTTGTGATGTTATCGGGAACGGAAGGCCTGAAAATCAATTCAATTTAGCATTTATTATTTGACGGCACCAATCTAGAAGCAGATGTTGCTAACAAATCAGCTGCAGAATTTTGCAATCTAGGAATAGATTTTATATTGAAAGCATCAAAATGCATAATTAAATCCCATTCCTCAGCCTGATAACCCTTCAAATGAGGTGAGAGACAATGAATGGTGTCCCTTACCTGTCTTACAACTATCTCGGAGTCACCAAAAACTTTCAGGTACTTAACATTTAAGCCAATGGCCTTCTTTAGTCCATGTACCAAAGCTTCATATTCAGCGGTGTTGTTAGTACAATCAAATTCTAATCTACAGGACAAAAAATACTTGTTTCTTTTTGGATCCATTAGAACACAACCGGCTTCGGATCCTTCCAGAGTTTTAGAACCATCAAAGTATAATGTCCAGAAAATATCTTTAGATTCAACTAAGTTAGTCTCTTTGTGATCTAAATCAGTAAATAAACTAACTATGTTACAATCAACACCATCAGTCCGAGAGAAATGAAGGAGATCGGACTGTTTATCTGATTCATGGCTAATGGCTTCAGACTGATAATTACCCGGATCCATTTCTAAGAAATAATTCCCCAGAACCGAAGATGAGAAAGCTACAACCTCATTTTTTTCTTCTAACTGAGTTACGTTTTGCTTCATATGAGGTTCTCTCAGGACTTTAATATGATTCTGCCTGTTCTTGTAAGGCAACCACAGGTGAGACCAATCAGTAGAAAAAGTAACCACTCAGCTTGGTAGACCAGTCCTTGCTTAAAATCAGCCCATAGGCCTTAGGAATATCGACCACCATTATGTCAATGAATTGACAGACTCTAGGGTCAGCTGATAATCTAATGAGAACGTCTTTCATCTCCCCAATTACTTTGACAACAGTCCTATCTAATTGTATAATTTGGGCTGGAGATGGCACAGGCTGCCCGTTAATTTTTTTACAAATGGACAGTGGCATGACATTTGAAGATGCCCTAGAATCTACCAAACAGTTGTGAACATTGTGATTAAAAATTTCAAAGGTCAATAGAAAAGGCAATGTTTGAGATTTAGATTTCCCTCCGATGCTAGCTTCATTAATTTCGGGATTTTCTTGAGAGTCCGTTAATGGAGTGCTGGTCTGGGGTTGTAGAACATGCAGCAGTTTGTCTCGTTGATGGGGCAAGCTGCACATGTCAAATATTGACACATTTGCTTTGACCTTCTTGATATCTTCAATAATATCGTATCCTATGTCAGATTCGTTCCCAATTCGAGCTGGCTGATCTGTTTTGCTCGTTGTGACCTTAGGTGGCTGGACTATGGTGTCAGCGTTTGACTGCTTGGTCACTGCTTGGCTAACTTTGGGTTGCGGTGGGATAATTGTTATATGCCTCCTAGGTGGTTCTTTTGAAACTTTAGGCTTATGAGGAGTTTCACTTGGCACAGGATCGGCAATTGGGCCTTTGCTGCGAGTAGCAACGTTTACGGTAGAGGGAGAGCTTTCTATGGGACCCTCTTCTGCCGATTCTGTCATCGGTACCCAATCCCATAACACCATAGTAGTGTTCGGGGTTGGTTCCTCTAACTCAGGGCTCGATTCCTCTGGAGAATCATCTTGGTTTGGGATCTGTGAATCTAGCATTTGGTTCATGACTAAGCTCATGGAATTAATCCATTGCGGGCAGCTCTTTTCCGAATGGGGTTCTTGATGAAAAGTGAAAATTTTTTCCATCCGATTTCGTTCAAGTTTAAAACAAGAGAAGTATTCATTGGTGGATGAGTTTGATCACCGTCTTCCCTCCTTTTATAAAATGGCTTGAAAGGTTTCCTAGATGTGCTAGCAGCCTTGTCTTTCTCGAGATCCACAATTTTATTAGATAATTTCTGCATCATCTTGACTACATTTTCCATGTCTGTAGATGGCTCTTCTTTACCTCTAGTGAGCAGCAAAGGTTTTTTGCTGGCTGCTGGTTTTGGTTCTGCATCTAAGGCATGTTTAGCAATGCTATCAGCTTCTTCTTCTACCTTTCTAGCTTCCTCAAAGTTTTCTATCAGGGTAGTTTTCTTGGACCTTTTCACAAACATTGCTATGGGTCCTTCAAGAGCTGTTGTATAGTATTCAATCAGAGATTCCTCTGCTGGTTTATTAGCTTCACTGAAATTATTTAACAGCGTTGTGAATCTTTGATTAAAGTCTTGGACCTTTTCTTTCTTTTCCATTCTCATGGATAAGAGTTCTTTCATAAGTGTGACCACAGTCTTTTGGTTTCCGTATTTCTTTAAGAAACAGTTTTCGAATTCATCCCAACTAGAGATCGAGCTGGGTTGTAGGCTAAAGTACCAGGATGATACTTTTGGCTCGAATGTGTATGGAAACAGCCTGCAAACTACATCTTCATGCTGTACATTCAAAAGATTCAGAGCTAAGTAGAAACTCTTGAGGTGATCTTCTGCTGAGATGGCTTTCCCTGGGTCGAACTTAGCTAAGACATTTTTTGGATTTTTTGGGAGATTATGGAATGGCCCAGCTAGATTCAGCGCTCCCCTTGCTCTCCAAGCAGGTACAGCCATGTTTGGATGTGGAGAACCTAGCGGAGAATTGTAAGGTGAATTGTGGGGGGTACTCTTTGGAGTGATTAGTTCTTCCAGGCCTTCACGATCTGA
Organism: Larix kaempferi; assembly: GCA_027924585.1. NCBI lineage: Eukaryota > Viridiplantae > Streptophyta > Pinopsida > Pinales > Pinaceae > Larix > Larix kaempferi. The sequence continues at coordinate 19,931,232 of BSBM01000458.1, read as the reverse complement.
AATGTTTTTTGAGTTTTCAAGATCTTCTTTGTTCATAGGGTCTGAAATTTCTTCTAAAGTTAAATTTACAAGTTCTTCAAAACTTTGCACAAGAATCGAATCTTGGGTATATTGTGGCTCTTGTCTAGGGGTAGTTTTCCTAAGGAGAAAATTTACAGCGTTTAAAACACCTAGCTGCTTAACGTAGGATCTTGTATTCCTTCTCAAATCTTCTATTTCTGTGAAGGGAACAACGTATAAAGCTTCTTGAGGCTCAGGATCAGAAATGAGGCTTTCTTGATTTAATAATTCAAGATCTGGGCTGTTTGAAATGCTTTCTTTAAGCGGGTTTTTAGTGACATCTATGACAGTGGGATATTTTCCTCTATCAGCCATGCACTTTCACGCCCACCTTCTAGCGCCAAAAACTGTTGATGCCTCGGATATTGTAGCATCAATCAGAAAGGGATTCTCCCCGATAGATTATCCCAATTAGATTATCTACCGTTTGGTATAGGGAATCCGTCCGGTTAGCGGTTCCAGCAACCGTGGATTTGGAGTTTTATTCCAATTATACCGGTTATGGCCCGATCCACCTTTCTTTTGGATTTTATGTTTTATAATGAAATGCAAGTGCCTATTCTAAGTTTAATCTAAATGCAAGACTGGAAACACAGATCTAAGTTTAAGACTGAAATAAATCTAACTATCCCTGCAAGGAGCGAATTAAAAGCATGAGCAATGAGCTGTAGGAGATATCTTAAAGAAAGAACAGATAGCCATTAAATCTTACAGGTAAAGCTACAGCAAAGATGAGAAATATCAGAAGATAGCTTCTAATTTTATATGAAACACATTCATTACTCATGAAACAGAGAATTCGTTTGCACAGAAAGGAGTAAAATCATTAGTTACAAAGAAATAATTCAGACAACAAGAAAGATCTCACATTAAAGTATGGAAGTCACCAGAATAATCCAATATACATCCATTCTTCATTCCCATGCATAAACGTCCTCTCCCAAGCTTTCATTAGAAGATTTTATTTTCTTAAAACATGTGCAGGACAGCCCGTACAAGTCTAGAAAATAATTCCCTGCCAAAAGTCGTATTCATTCCTTCCTAACTTCTATTTATAGTTACAAAATTGCCCTTTGGGCTGCCACCTGGCCGTTTACACTTGTCATCTACAGGAATTTTCTTCTATAAGAGACAAAAATGTGACTTCCTTTCTTTTACATAAATTATTTTAAAAGAAAATAGGGACACCTATCCCCTAGCTTCCACGATTTACACATATGAAAAGCCCAAAATACAAAAAATCAGAATTAACGCTCTAACTCAGTGCTTTCAATCCTGCACGTGTGCTTCAGTTGGAAGAGAAGCACTCGATCCAACAGTTGATGTTGCTACTGCCTTAGGAGAGGCACTCGAACCCACTGTTGCTGCTGCTGATTCCTGGGAAGAAGAAATCGAGCCAACTGGAGTTTCTGTCACTGCTGGGAAAGAGGAAATCGAGCTAGCTGCCATAGCTGGGGCTGCTGGGAGAGAAGAGTCTGGGTTTGTTGTTGCTCCTGCCACTGTTGCTGCTTTCTTCTCCTCCTCCGCAATGTAACTATACCATATACCTGTGTCCCTTATGACTACATTTGCGGAAGCAGGGAGCAAGATTTTTTGAGAAGTTACATTTTTCCTAAGCTCTGCTCCAATGTCTTGAACTTCTGTTACTGCAGCTTGATGCACTTCTTTAAGCAAATGGCTGTGGACTGATGACATTCCAATATAATGTTGGAGGTCATCAATTGCTAGGACATCAATTTTATTCACATAATCATTTTGGATGCCCAGTTCTTCCTTCAGTTCAGCCAAACGTTGTTCTTCACCCGGGAAAACATCGAGGGATTGCGGGAAACTCAATTTGCACCTGTCATGCACTCCCTGGATTCTTTGATACATACCGATAATCCTATCCCTTGTCCCTTGTACGCTGGCCATTAGCTTACTGCCACAGTTTCTGCAGAATTCCAAAAGGGCTATGTGTTCGTTAAATCCCTCCACAGACTTGAATGGGAGATGTGTGGGGAAATCCCCCTTTCCTTCTCGCCATTCTATCTGGCTCAGGATATTTGCCTTAACCTGAGTATGCTTAGTTTTAAGCCTATGGGCCTTTGCATTAACTTCTTTTAACCTGACCACCATGGCCTTGAGCTTGCAAATTTCATTAGTGATTAGCCCCTGAGTGTCATGCATTTGCTTCAGGATGCTGCAGGACAGCTCATGGAAGGGAGACATGTCCATCGTTCGACTCTCAGCTTGTTCTAATTGCTCAGCTAATGCCAGCTTGTCTGCTTCCAGCTGGGACACTTTGGCTCCTGCATCGTTCTTTTCTGCTTCCACAATCATCATCAAGACTGATAGTTGTTCCTTTTCTTCCTCCAGCTGGTCATACTTGTTTGATAGCTCTTTATGCTCGACAGACAGGCGATTATACTTGTTCACCACAATATCCCTGTAGGCTTGCTCATTAGCCACAGTATGTTGTAGCATACGAGCTCTCCTCTTTGTCGATTCATTTTCTCTAACTTTATCACCAACGTTGTCCAGTGATGCTTTTGCTGTCTCCACAACTGCGGATGCCATAGCTAAGGGATCCTTATTTGTATTCCGCATTAAAGTGATCTCTCGGTGGGTAATGATATCCTCCTGGAAGAGTCTTTTGATCATCTCTTCCGATTTAAGGACCATTGCTTTCCTTTTCTTGTCATAGACAAATTCATCCCACCGGGACACCGTATGTTCTTCTGATGGAGTGTACGGGACAATTGGGAGGTCCATAATGTCTATTTCTACTTCAGCTAGTGGTGTATGGACTACCTGAGCTTGATATGTTCCCACATTTTGGGTACCAGATCCACCTGCCTGTGCTGCGTCCGCCTCCACATTTTGAGTGCCGGAGACCCTTGTTTGAGGTATGTCAATTTCCATGTCTTGCGCACCCAAGCCACCTGCCTGGGCATCTTCACCTGCTTTAAGCTCTTCTTCTGCTTTCCGCTCTACCTCAACTTGCTGCCCTTTCTCTTCCTCCTCAAATTTCTGCTGTCTTTCATCTTCAGCCTCCTTTTGCTACTGGGCTTCCTCAACTTCTTTCCGTAGCCTCTCATTTTCTGCTTCTTGCTGTAATCTGACAACTTCAGCCTCTTGCAGCAACCTCGTTTCCTTAGCTTCCTGCTGTGCCCTTGCTTCCTCTTTTAATCTGAGCTCTTCCTGAGCTCGGGCCTCATTTGCTTCTTGTCTTTTTGCTAAAAGAAACTACCATTGAGGCCAAACTATCTGACAGGAGAGTGGCCTAGTCAAACACCGTTCCTTTAAATGCCACGAAGTGGATGATAGGGACCCACTGAATCTTGTACATGGTGCCATCTGGCATGCCGAAGATTCTGCACAACATCAAGGCGATCAATCTGAAAGGAGGTCTCAGATTCTGGACGTCATATTCGTCATTTCCTTTCTTTCTCAAATGCTTGCCTGCGACTAGTAGCTTTTTGGCCATTCCAATGTTGTTCATCTGGCCCGGCCATTCATCAGTCAGAGATTGCTGGGTGCGGGGAAACTTGTAGGCCGCGGCCAAGTATGCTGGATGAAATGAGGCAATGGCTATCTTCCCGCTGTCGTGAATTATTCTTGCCTCCGCATCGGTATGTTGGAGTATCCACCCGATTACTTCAGAACATGGGAATAGTTCAGGGCGGGTAGCAGTCCTGGCTATGCCTGAAGCTCTGATATTTAGATAAATCTGCCCCTCTTCTAGCAACATGTCCGGGACATCTTGGTCTCGGATCATCCTATAGATGTCACCCCATCGGATTTCAAGAGGAATGCCGGTGGTGCATCTAGTATCCCGGAGTGTGGTCTCAGTTCTAAGTGGTGTAGGCTGCTTTTCTGTCATTTTAGCCTTTTTCCTACCACCTTTTGGCATTTTGACTTATCCCTGATAGCAACCAAATACAAGTCATTATAAAAATGTGCAACATACTGTGAGATTTTAACAGAGAGCATCACCATTTTAACACGCTAATGAGATAAATACAATGTGAAGCTGCATGTTGGGAAGCAAAATACACCATTTCAATAGGAAACATAGTTATAGAAATTTGATTCTTTTAGAGGGACAAGGTTTGGAATGTTCCCGAAAGGATAGGTATGTCGGGGGAACGACCTGTTCTCGGTCTAGCTCTAGGGGAGAAGGTGCCCTTCATTTTGGTTCAAAAGGTAAATGGCAGGTTAGCTTGGGTTGATATAAATTTGAAACGAAGCCAGAGATGGCTCTCCGCGTTGATGAACAGGCGAGGGGCTCACCGGCCGCCAGGGTTTACTTATCGTATTTTGACGTAAATCTCTATGGCCGAGGGTAGTGGCTGGTGCATACTCGGGCAGTCACTCTATGGTTTCGGCTGATAGGAACGAAACCTTAACGCGAAAAATAATGACGTACGCGTTCAGAGTAGGAAGTTGGAAACATTCCACTCGTCAAAACTGACGCTCTTTACACCATATACACATGTTTTTACAATTGCTTTGGGAAATATGAAATTTAGACCGTATTTGACGGGCAAAATAGCCCATGACGGGCATTTTTCCCGTCAAAATCCAACCCTTGCGACCAATGCCTATCTTCTTCTAAAAAAGAACAACCCAAAGGTAAACTGACGCGTAGAAGAGACAAAAATAATGGTTAAAAATCCTACCTGGCACCGTGAAGATAGCTGAATGAGGTGGCCGTGAACGTGGACGAGCGAGCTGAGCTAGAGCGGTCGCGCGACGTCCAACAGTTTTGTTAATCGACACAAATAGCAATGGGGTTGGTCCAAACGCAATCGTTTATTTAAACGTTCTACGCACGTGTGAGGTTTTAATACGGTGGGTGGCGCCATTAAAACGCTTTTAAATTTTGTACGCCGCGGTCACATCGTTGTCTCGATATGCGTGCGTGACCGCCATCTTCGGGATGGACTCACGAATTCTGTCCGCCTTTGCGGAAGCATATAGTGAAGGCTTCCGCCGTTTCGAAGGGAATTGTCGAACGTTTTCCGCAAAATGATCGTGAACGTGAAATTTTCGGTAAAAGGCTCCCGCGGTCGCAGAAAGAAAGCTTAAAAGGCTTCAGCGTTTCGGAAGGTTCTCGCGAATGGCTTCCGAAATTGCGGAAGGCTTTCGCGAATAGCTTCCGTAGTCTCGGAAGGCTTCCGCGAATGCTTTCGCAAAAGGCTCCCGCAAACTTGAGAAATTTTCTAAGTCTTGGCCAGGCTTCGAGAGCGCTTCGGAAGGCTTTTGCCATTAGCCTCCGCCATTTTGGAAGGAATTGGTGAAAGCCCCCGCAGTTGCGGACGGCTTCTGCGAATGGTTCTGAAAAGGTCTAAGTGTTTCGGCGTTTCGGAAAGTTAACCCGAAGGCTTCCGCAACTGCGGGAGGAAAAAGCCAAACGGTTCCGTAATTTTGAAAGAAAATTTCTAAGTTCTTTTCGGAGTTTCGGGGGAATTTGGCGAATGGCGCCCATCGTTTCGGGACGAAAACTCGAATTCTTTCGCAACTTTCCCATAATAATTTCTAAGACTTTCGAGAGGCTTATACAAACGGTTCCCGCCGTTTCGGGAGAAAAGTTGAATTGTTCCGCGGGGCGTTCTGTAAACTTTCGAAAAAAATTTAAGTCCTTTTTCGGAAAGCTTATGCTAAATGGTTTCCGCCGTTTCGGGAGGAAAACCCGAATCCTTCCGCAACTGCGGGGCTTTCTCGAATTCCTCCACCGTTTCGGAAGGAATTCTCCAATGGCTTCCGCAAATTTCCAACGAAAGTTTCTAAGTCTTTTTCGGGAGGTTTATGCGATTAACTCCTGCTGTTTTGGGATGAAAATTCGAATGCTTCCGAAACTGCGGGGAAGGATTCTGAAAAGCTCTGCATCTTCGGGAAGGCTTCATGAATTCGATCATTTGGAAGAAAAATTGGATGCTTTCAAAGCAATATTTTTTCTGTTGAGAACAAAGATAAAAGATGGAAATGACCTCTTAAGGCAGCCTTTCTAAAAATAAAAGAAGGGGCCCCAATATGTACAAAAATTTTGGGGGGGGATGTTGCTGCAACAACAGGACCTGAACATAGAATCGAATTTACCCGGCAATGGTGATCAAATCCATCCACACACTTATCACAACTTCTACAGTGTTTGCTACTCTTTTTCACCTATCCATCCAGGAGTTGAATTCAAGGATTCAGGATAGGAACTCAAGCTTTAACCCTGAAAAATCCCTAACAGTAATGTTGAAGACCTCACAATGTACCCCATTTCACTAGAGAAAACACAGAGCTCAAGGGCAGATTGCTTTTCACCTTTTTGTTGCAAAGATTACAGAAAATGACATCATCCTCTGTAAGCTCAGGTGAAATTCCCTCGTTATTGATTAGGATAGGAGGCAAATAGGATTCCAGTTTAGCTGGGGGTTTCCATGGATCCGTATATCTTCTCCTGATATATGAATGGAGAATTTTCTTCTCCATCTTCTTTACATACCTCACAACTAAATGAACTAGAAGTACCTGTACTTTCTTATGCCCAAAATAATTCCCTGAAAATTTTCTTCCAGATTTCTTCAACGAACTTTTGTCTATTGGGTCTATGGCGGAACACCCTAGAAATAGAACCATCACATAAAATTCCTGCCAAGGAATCTAGTTACTTCATTTGCAAAGAAAATACAAGATAGGTATATCCCAATCCTTGGCTCTTTCCAATCTGATAAAACAAAGGTGACAGTGGGTACTGTTATCATACCACACACGAGAATATGGTAATTGCCATGGTCTCCACAACATTGTTAAATAACTCATAGTGAGCACATATCAAGAGTTTATTTTTTATAATCTATATATCATATGCAACTGTAGCTCTAGATATGTATATCCATCTTTAAATTTAATGTTGTATTGTGCTTCTTCTCTACAACACGTTTTGTATTCAAAGGTCTGGTTTGATTTATTGCTCCATCTTTAAATTTAATGTTGTATCATGCTTCTTCTCTACAACACGTTTTGTATTCAAAGGTATTTGTTCTTGATGCATCTGAAATGGTGAGTGATATGTGATATTCTGGCTCTCTTCATGGGTATCGATTCACAAAATGTGATCCCACCTTCACAGAAAATAGAAGGGAGACAAAAACCCATTTACCTCACTCGTTAAATAATTTAATAGGATTGTAGAAGCATCCTAGCTCCGAAATGAGAAAGACCAGTGAATTGTCTCCCTTCAACCGATCAATACTGGTAATCTCATCATATCTCATTTCGGTCACTAATAGCCCCCCTCCTACCAGATAAGTAATTTGATAAGTGAATAAGGCGAATATAATGCCTCCACAGAAACAAGGGTATAACCTCTTACTGTACGAAGTCTTGCTCAAACTATTTATAAGTGCAATGTTATAATTTTTCTGGGGGAATTAGGTTGATCCATCATCTCTACATGCATCCATGCATCCATCCATCTGGTGTTGCTTCTAAGAAAAATAGTCATGGGTTGGGCATCCAGAACTCCATCGTCCTAGGTAAGGTACACAATTTGGTTTTAATTCCAGACTCGTCCCAGCAGGGCTCCTAAGTGATATAGGTAATAGCTATACCCATAAGGTTCTATGTGGTACCCCGAAGCATTCATAAGGGAAGGAGGGATGAAACTAGAATCTCAATATACTTTTACAAAATGTGTTGGAATATTAAAAATTTGATCTGCTCAAAATGCTTCGCTAGACAAAAAAGCTAAAAGTGGGAGGTAGCACCAACTCTACCTTTTTGGCTTTAATTCCTAAGTAAAAGAACCCAAATGAAAATCCAACATAGCTAGTCCTAGGTAGTTTTGATGCATTACAAGAATCTTAAACTAAATTATCCATTAATAAGTAAAAAAACGTGATAAATAGAAAAATTGTATTAAATGTAATATGCCAAATAAAATGCCATATTGTGTCCAATAACCGGACTTTTATCTGGTTTTCTGCATAAAGTAGGATTCCTTCTTCCTTCAACTAAAATTCCTTGTAGTGGAATTGCACACCAAGCTGACAATGCTTGTAGTTTCGTTGAACAAGCCAAGGAGGCGATCATGGTGGATAGAGGCTTTTACTGTGGTTGACAGTTTGCATCGACTGCTTGAGTCAACTAGTTCTAGTTCTCTCCTAGACTGGAATTATAATAACAACCATTCACGAGCAACACTATTTCTTAAATTTCCAAAAACATGCTAAAATAACAAAAAACGAATCCAAGGGAAAAAACAATTGCAATTTATAAATTAAAACAAATACAAAGTCAATCAACAAATAGATAATTTTTTCATGACAATGATAATTCATGTCTTTGAGGAGTTGATCTCGGTTTCGCAATGTTTGCCTCTCAGTGGTTTCTTGAATAGAAATACAGATACAATGAGCTAATGATGACTAAGACGGCTGCATATATGTCAAACCTTGATTATTTTGACATAGTTTGGAATCTTGGATCACATTGTCGACTAGTATGACATGTTATTGTACTCTTTTTGGTTCTATCAGTGATAAATTTTCACCCTTCTGTTCTCTTGTGCACAATGAGCATTGTACTGTACTGTACTCGATCCACCGGTTCTATCCATCACATTTTACACCTTTTCCTAAGAATGGGTCAGTTATACTCTTGGTACACAATCAACAAACGAACTTTAGATACTCTGGAAAAAGTTAAAAGTACTGATTGTGGTATGTGCTTGGAGATGAATGTGCAAAACCTTCATTCAAGTTGCACCTATCGTTAGAGCAGTAGGGTATTTGGGGGAGATATTGGGTCAAAATCATTGAAGGTCATGCTGATATGCCTAGTTTCATCTGAGAAATCTATACATGCTTTATTAAATGTGGTAAGCAACACGATATCATCAGGTTGTGCTGCATACATGCGACATGTTCTAAGTTTTGCCTTATTCATTTGTACCTTTATATAATATTTAAATCTAAGCCCATCGAGAATCTGACTTTGGAGATTATCCTAATAATGGAAATACCCAATACAAAATAATAAATTGAAGAGTATAAGATAAGGGTTGTGCCCTTTTTCATTATTGTGCCATATTTTACTTATCCAAGTAATTGTTATAGAGAAGACCTTACTTTTCTTGTTCAGAAGTTCAAGCTTCAAGATTATTGCTTTTCTATGCAGGCTTGCATTATAATTTACGTAGTTAACTTAAAACAAATGGTTTCCAAGCAAACGAAGGGATCTTCCCTCTTGATTCTGGAGAGAGAGTGAGACATTCCATGCAAGTTTATACTAGGGTTTCTTTTTCCAACTAAGGACGCCCTCACTCAACAATACACAATCATATATAAAAAGGGAATAAGGTTTAGTTGTAGGAGTAAGGACCACACACATAAGGTGACATGGAGACCAATTGTTATGCAAGCTGCCAAGTGAGTCAACACATCCACCGGGAAACCTCGGGTAGGGGAATAAGTGCCTAGTAAAGTTGTGTGTAGGGTGTGGGTAGACCAGGAAATTGCAGGCAAGGTAGAGCATCCCTCCATGCATAGAGCTGCTCAGAATGACTTCTATGAGGAGACAGAAAGTGTACTCACTTTGGAATATTCCATTGATGAACTGGTGTAGGGATTTGTAGACGAGGTTAAAGATATGATTTGAACCCAACAAATCCAACTAACAAGATGTTTAAGGGATTACCGAGATTACCCGATATCACATTTTTCTAATATGACCAAATTGAGAACTAGTCAATCGGACTTCTTGAAACTTGTGTCATTATTTGTGGAAGAAGATAGCATTTTACTAGTCTATAAGTTATAACAGAAGCTAGAACCAACAAAATTAATAATCAAGTACTTATCATACAATTTGGATTTTCAAATTAGATTGCATGCTTCCTGAGGTTAATTATGCTTGGTTTGTGTGTATTGAAGTAAGTTATCCTTATATAAACTACTGATATCTATATAAGTAGATAACACAATTTGAGAAACTATATTTTACTATTTCCTAAGATTTGTCTGCTTGTTTCCAACAATCATTCTAAGCAATATTCTATGCATGATAAGACCTCGTGCTTTAGTAACTTTTGGTATGTATGCTATCAAACTCCAACTTTGTTTATAAGCAAAGATAATTTTCAGTGCTTCTCTAATCCCTTGTCTTGAGAGAAAATATGTTTTGGAACAAGGCAATGTATCCTGGAAAAGCTAGGGTGGAATTCTTCAACACCACAACAAAAAATATTCAACATACACAGTAACTTTACAAATACAAAACATTAATTCCCAAGGTTTTATATATATATATGTGTGTGTGTGTGTGTGTATGTATATATAAGACAGTCAAATTGGTTCCAAAGAATAGGACTGTGCAGTTGCAACAATTCCAATCTTGCAATGATTTCAATTCTAGATGCCATAGTAGCTATAGTAATAGTAGGTCTCTGGAAGAGGCCTAAATTTCATGAACAGATTACAAGGAAATACTCTTATATGACAGAATGAAAGGGAAACAAAATCCAAGGCAAAGATGAAGATTTTATTTGAAGTGGATAGTTTTATTTGATTAAGTAGGGTAGGTCATATGAACCAAATATAAACAATGCAGATACTAAGAGGGAAACCACTGGTCAAATCAGTGGGGGTAAAAGCTTCTAAAATTCTAGGGATGGTGCACTTTTAAATATATAGGCTTGAGCAAGTAGAAGATAAATTGGAAGCTACCCTCCAAATAAGGAGCGTCAAAATTTTTGTGCAACCAAATACAACCTCTCCTAAGAGGAGGTGTTGCCGCAATTCTAGCCTTCTCAGTATCATAGCATGCCTCTTCTTTTCGTGGGGTTTTTGAGTCAACTAGTTCTCATTCTCTCCTACACTAGAATTATAATAACAGTCACTCACAAGCAACATTGTTTCTTAAATTTCAAAAAACATGCTAAATCAAGAGCATAAACCCTAGGGATGTACTATGGATGAGAAGTACAATATGATATAAGCTTATATGTATACATATTAGGTTAGAGTGTAATCCCGTATTCAATGTACTATGAGAATTATCTAGGTGATTACTCATATGGGCTTGAACACTACTTATGCTTGGGATATGAGTCTTATTACCATTACTAAGCTAGGTGAAAGGTGTGATGCTTAGTTATGCTTATACTGTAAGATAAGTGAAATTAGGTTGGTTTAAGCTCAATATCACTATGGAATCAACTTTATGATTGAATTGACTACTACTAGTGTAATGAAGCTTTTATTATGTAGATACAATGGTTGATACCTACACATCTATCATTGTATTACATGATACTCGATAAGGGTTAGCACAATACTTATGTGATGCATAGTTAACTGATACTAAGCTGGTATGGTAATACAAAGATAAAGCTGAAATACTACTAGTATACATACAATGCCAATCCTAATATGTATGCTATTTAAGTTCCTTTATTCCCTTAGGTTATACAGAATCATACGACATCCAATTTCAGTATAGAACTTCGCAAACCATTATTTAGAAATTCTGATAACATTGAATAGAAGCAGAGCATACTTGTAAACTTGTAATTCTCTACAGCTTAGACCAATACGGCGAACATAAACATACACGAACAAAAAACAACTTAGGAGACATAATCATTATATATAATTTGTTTTTAAAACATTTCACCAACTTGCATGCTTACCACACACAAGTGGCAAGAGGAAAAGACAAGCGAGAAAGGATTGTTGTCGCTGTAGAGCATAAGCACAGATGGCAAAATAAATTCATGAAAATGTCTAAATATTATTCGTGGTCATCTTGTGGATGCAAAGTGTCGCGTAATAAATCAAAGGAAAATGTTTTCAAGTTTATATCTCATTAGTATGGTACGAAAGCATGCAGATCAAGTTGCACTTTTCCCTCGATAAATAAATTAACTTAACAAGGACTAGTGGTCCTAGGCCCAACGAATGAATGGAGAATTAATTTCCCCGAACAATAATTCATAGCGTATAATCTTGGTGAATGCTTCAGCTTAGGTAAATAGAAGCTAAATACATAAATAAAAGTGTACTGTAACTAAATAAATATGAAAAAAAAATCTCACAAAATAATTTCTTAAAATTGAAACAATTTCTTTATAATTATTTTCCCAGAACTTTAAAAATAACAAAAGTGAGGAATTGTGTATGCGTTGTTGGCGGATATTTCTACCCTATAGTTAGGAAACTAAAACTATCAACTTGGTTGGGGTGACAGGTAAGTGTATTGATGACGTTACAGAAGCATTTACAAAAAGAAAGAAGCCGTAGACGTAGGGAACATACCTTTAAACGAAGTCCGATCCTTGCCTTGACTTGGTCCTGTGTTCCACTTCCAAATCTACCTTTCCTTCAACAAACCTGCAACAAAAATACCTTTCTCAAAACATTTTGGGCAATAAATAAAGCTTGAAAGAAACACAAGTTATGTTTAACATTCAACATTGACCAAAATAAATCCAACTTAAGATGCCATTTGATAAAACATTCAAATTGGAACAAGAAAACACTTCAACCTTTATTTGTCAAAAGTAGAATGCAGTACAAATATACCTGACAATGAAGCAGGCTCCTGCAACTAGATTCTGGGCTCTGGCTTTCTTATGGCTTGGATATCTTCTGCAACAACTTCTCCAATGCAAGCTTCTTCAAAGTTTTTCCATTAATCAATCTCACTAACTCCAATTTCTAACCCTTCTCCTTTAACCTTCTTGGTATTTATAGGTTCAAAGAAGCAGTTCAGGTCGAGATGTAGTTATGGAGGAAGTTGGGGGAGTTAGGAAACTGCCATCAACTAATCCTCCTCGATGAATTAATATATTTTTTAATCATCTTTTAAGATATACGCGACTATTACTCAGTGGAGTAGCGTATAGGGCGCTACCCTATTGTTTAACAACTAGCGCTCATTCAGTTTTAAATGTTGAGCGCTACTTTGCTAAGAAGGAGTAGCGTATATATTGATATGGGCGCTACTATTATACACTGGAGTCGCGTATGGGAGCTAGTCTATTTAAGTGGAGTAGCGCTCATACCTCAAAATGATATTTTTGTATGTTTTCCAGTATTTTCAGGAAATAGGATGAGTTGTCATATGGTCCAAGGTCAACATGCTCCTCCATCCAAATTGTCCTTTTGTGTGATCAGCAGCTCAGGGTGATCACGGACGGAGAGGTGCAATTTTGACCTATAATAGATGCCCCCTAATGTGTGAGGTCAGAGGGAAACGATGGCCGAAATACATTACAATCCAAAGCCAGAGGAGGAGCACAAAACCGCAGAACAAGTCGCAAGAAACCTGCAAAAAAGATCAAGGTCAGCGAGCAATTACATTGTTGACATCTTATAGATGTGTAGTGAGATACAACATGATCTCCGATACATAACAAGGAGATGTATATAAAAGCATGGCCACTTGAAATACAAGCGTGGATCCATGTCAAACTGAGAGATCATAGCCATAACAACAAACTGGATCTATGTCTCATGGAGAGCCGAATATGAGTGAGGCTCAGTCTTGCGCAACTTGGGTGATAACAAAATGAGGTAATGTCATCAAAATCCAAAGGTCTTCATCCCACAATAACCCTAGGTACAAACCCGAACCATGTGAATAGATGAGCTGATAGTCGAACATGGAGGGCATCGTTTGATTACCGGTCATTGAGGTATACCGTTAACAAACGCGAGGACTTCCATCGATAATGATGATGGGGTCCAAGGTACCAAGTACGATTCTCCAAATGTGAATAGATGGACTTGGAGTCGAACACTTGGGAATCCTGTCGAAGAAGAGACATTGATGTATTCTCATCATTTAATAGCGAGGAAAATTGCCACTGGTGACTGCAATCTCCAAGGTACTAACCGAAACTCTAAACTTCAATCCCAGAATAATGATTTGGTGTCAATGGGAAGAAGTCCGTTGGAAGGGAGGCCTTAAGGCATCCTCCATCATCCAACTCGAGGAACACTCAACTGGTAAGAGCTGATATGGAATAATATGCGACAATACTGACACTAGGAAGGCCGACACATGAGGTCAAGGTAAACTGCAGAATGGCCGACACAGGGTATATCCTTGAACAGTGAGCACGACACAAAGTGACTTAGGCAGTTTCTGACATAATGGGGTAAATAAGTCTGAAATGTAAGAGACATTAACAGACCCTCCATATGGTTGGAAGAATAACCAACCGGGGGAGTAAATAACTCGGAGGAAAGGTTCACCCTGAGGCAAAAAACTAAACCCAACCGACAAGATAGACTCAAGTAGGTGCTGTGTTCAAGGATAGAACTTGACGAAAATTGCCTTTGACAATGAAGATATGATATGTTTTCCCGTTCCTTATTCTTTTTTAGATAAAAGAATACCCTTCTTGTGGATTTAATGAGTCCAAGAAAGAATGAAAACTCAATAGGTCCAACCATGTAAATAATTTAACGAGCCCATGGGAGGAAGACTCAGTACATTCTTCATAATTTAAAGAGTTCGAAGAAGAGATAGAAGATTACTCTATATGTACTGATCTCTGGATTTTAATATCGAGCCGAGATCTGTTCTTTCTCGCAGGTGTTTTCAATTTTAAGGAGTCTGAAAAACTTAAGCAATAACTCCATATATCTGCTCGTGGATTTTAATATCGAGCCCAAGCAGATTAATGCTCGCCAGTGTTTTCCTGTTTATAGAGTCTCAAAAACTTAAACAATCCTCTTTTCACCTATCCATGGATTTTATATCGAGCCCGGATTGGTCTATGCTCGGCGGTGTTTTCTTGTTTATAGAGTTGAAAAACTTAAACAGTCCTCTACTTACCCTCTCGTGGATTTTACATCGAGCCCGAGTAGGTAAATGCTCGCTTGGTATTTTCATGTTTAGAGAGTCTGAAAACCCTAAAGAGAGACTCCAACAGGTCCTTTTTCGTACAGTTAGTCTCATCCCCCGAAAAAGTATAAAACAATGAAAGGAGAACTCTTCTAGCGCATACAGGAGTATACCTAGAGTATACCTTTTCCGTAGTTAATCCACTGAGGCCCGGAAAAGGGATAATTCTATACCTGAGTGGATGAGCCTTCGGATACTTTAACGAGCTCGAAGAGGACAAGTTTGCTCGGCAATATTTTTTAGGTTTAAATAGTCCAAACAAGAGCTTAAAATGACTTAAAGGTTAGCTTCTGGGATCGTAGCTTCATGCCCTGCCAAAACTAGGTCTTCAACCAAATATTAGTCGATGCCGCAAAAATCTTAAATGATATATGAATTTGGAATGTTTAGCTAACTGACAAGGTCTATCATCAAGAAATTTGAGCTTAGGAGATGAATCCGACAACAATTGAGTGAAAATTGAACTTGGATCAGTGTTATACCTTATTTTATGTTTCAATTGATTAATTAGGGTTTTTGAAAGTTTTTTGAAACTATGGAAAATTAAAAATTATGGGTAAAAATCAAAATCCAATTTAATATATAATTTCATTGTTAAAAAATCAATTTTCATTTTGTGTTGTAGGGCAAAAATTGGGGCAACTTTTGCAAATTTCCAATCTCCATTGCGATCAAATCGGGCATCCAACCACCAAACTTCCTCCGCCAAGTAAGTAGAAATCTCCCTATCTTGCATTTCAATGGTTTATTTTTAAAATTTTGAGCAAAAAATGGTTTGTAATGCGATGTTCACAAGGTTTCATGCGCGGGCGCTACTGTGTATACACAAGAGTAGCGTACGAAGGCAATGGGCGCTACTTTGCTCAAACAGAGTAGCACCTACACGCTACTGTGTAGTATACACAGTAGCGTACATATTTGCAAAGCCACTTTCAAGCGCTGAGACTCAAAATTTTTGGGGTTTTTGTGCAGGATGGTCTTACAATGGAGGGAAAGGGAGCATGAAGACATGGATAGGCTAGCCATGCAAGACTCGGCTACCCTCCATGCGCTCCGTAGATGCGGTTTGTTGAAATTTTATTGAACCGTAAACATGCGGGCACTAAACAAGCTGTTTCGGAGATTGATTCAGTATTGGGATGTTGATACGAATACCTTCATCATCCGGGGACAAACTCTTGAGCTTACCGTTGAGGACATATACTTTATTACTGGTCTCTCAAGGAGAGGAGACGTAATCAATCTGAAAGGGACATCTCGTTTGGGTGCACGATCAATGCAAGAATATGTAAATACATACTGTGTTGCCGGAGCAGAAAAATCGGGAAGCCAAGTCCTAATTTCAACTATTGAGGGTCTCCCACTGAAAGTGATAGTGAGCATGATCAACCGGGTATCCGGTAGTGCATCACAACACTTAGCTTCCAGGCATTTGATGCATATTGGTGTACAGTGCTTGCGAGGCCATGTTTATGATTGGTGTACCAGTTTGTTAGCAAACATGAAGTATCAAATGACAAGTTGCAAATCCGGTTCCATGAAGAATTTTGGGTACGGAAGTATCTTGTGTACTTTCTTCTTCGAGAGGATGCCTGCTATTAGTTTGGGGATGCCTCTTCCACAGGTTAACCCCCGTGAGCCCAGACTAGGCCGTTGGGGTGACATTTTTCTCCACCAGGGTGGTGGAGAAAGTCACTATTGTTACCACACTGATGACTTCTGGGGGTGGTGGGAGAGGCAAGTACCCGCGTTTGAGTAGTTTCCCTATGCTGGATTGGATTTTCGTCACGATCCAGAGCTGGTGCTTCCTCCAGGTGGAGCCTGGGGAGATATTGGTATGTTTAAATTTTGAGAATTTATTTAATTTTTTCAAACTTTTCAAGTATTTGATTTTTTTTATGAATGAGTTTCGAAGTTCTAATCAAGTGTCAAATGCAGATGTTGGGCTTGTTCGTCCTGAGGGCCATCCTACCATCTATGTGAGGCCAGCAGATATCACCGCAGCGGATGCTATGTTGGGAACCCTAGAGAGGAAGATGAGTCGGTTGACTCATGAGATTCCTGCATGCCGCATGGACCAGATACCTGTAGACATGCAGGAAGATGTTGTTGGGGTGCCCCCAGCATGGCTTAGGGTGCTGCGGCGGATTGCTAGACTAGTGATATGCTATCGCAATGCGGTAGATGATGAGGAGGTTCCTCCTTCTCCGTAGGAGAAGAAAAACATTATATGTATATATTTTTGAGGCTACTATGCCCAGCTTTTGTACTTTTATGACTTGACTTGAGAGACTCATGACTCAAAAACTCATATTTTTTGATACGGTACCAGTTATATATACAGTATCGGTTATTTACATGTGTATGCGTTTAAAATTTATGTGTGGAATGTTGTTTACAATGTATGATGCAAATGCCAGTCTAACACATAATTTGCTAATGAATCAGCTAAAGTGTTTAAATTTCTTGGAATGTGTTCATATCTGATAGAATGAAATTGTCTTTCCAATAGTCTAACTCGTAGAAACTGACGTAGCAATCCTGGATCTCTGATCTGATAGACACCTGTTAACTGAAATACAATTAGTTGTGAGTCAAGCCTTACCTCCAGGTATGAAATGCCATGACTGAGGGCATCTCGGAGAAGTTCTATAACTACACTGTATTCAACCACATTATTCGTGGTAGGTCCCAAACAAACCCCCCCCGAAGAAACAAGTTGGTCAGCGGGTGAGTAAATGACCCAAGCTGCTGCAGCCAACTGGTAGGTGTGGCGACTGGCGCCATCAGCAAATCCTAGGAAATGTGCGGTTGACATCTGGTACATGAAAGGAAAACACACATAAGATCACCTAACGAGCATAACAAAACTAGCTTTACAAAAATATACAACTATGTTACAAGAAAAAGTATCTCAGCCTAGGCTTAGTACTTCTTCAGGTGGGGTCAATGCCTGGATCCTCCTCAGGAGGCCGGGCAAAGGTGTTATGGAACTCACGGAAAAGATAGGTATATGGGATGATTTCATCGAGATAGCATCCCGTTTCACAGAAAATGTTTCCGTTGACCCCAGTAAAAATGTTCACCAACGAGGTATGTACTCTATTTGCTTCAACAATGGAAACTTGTGAAGGAGTGAGACCAGTATTCTCATCGGGTGGTGAACAAAATTCACCTCTCTCCAACAAGTGAAGAAAAGGAAACAAGAAAGACGCGCGATTTATATGTTCACGAGGATGGTCCGGGTCATTCAAAGCTTCTAACATTTCCTCATCAGAAGGTAAAGTAATTCCTGAACTGTCGAGAGAATGAATTGGGTCAGGTGTTTGAGTAGTGGCACAATCCATGTTTGACTCTGCAGACACTGACGGAGTCAATATATCTTCTGTTGTAGTTTGATAAGAATCTAAGTGGGTGACTTCTACAACAGGGGTAGGCATTAAGGGGTTTTTATTAGTTGAGGGAAACTCAGAATCAGTTGTTAAACTGGTCATGGATGTTTCAGACGATGAACATCCCTCAGTACCAACAAATAAAGTAGGAGCGGGTAGGTCAAAAGTGCCAATTAGTGATCCAAAGAGTCCTTCTCCTAAACTCTCGTTAACTGGGGTAGTTTGATCAATCATAGGAACCATAGTTTCCGAAGAAGTCTGGTGTTTTCCTTGAGTGAAAGAAAGTTGATCGACATTAACGATCATACCTTCAAATGGGAACATGACCACTCGAAAAACTGCTGATGCTATAGCTTGCATGGCATAAGTCCAACTCTTTCCCAATAACATGTTGTAATCAAGCGGAGCGTCCAGAACCTCTATCTCAACAGCAACTGTCTTACCGGCCAAAGTGACATTAAATGATGGCAAAACTCCATGTGGATGAAAAGTTATGCCATCAAATGCAGTAAGCATTGTGTTGGAAGGGACTAACTGAGGAGAACCTAGAGCTTTCCAACAGGAAACATACATTACGCAAGTCGACGCTCCCTCATCTACTACAGCTCGTCTAATGGTCATTGGACCATGAACGACCTCAATCTGGAGGGCAACGTGATAGGGCAACCGGTATTTGACATCAGTCATGTCAAATCGCGCAGACATGTTGGAGGACTCCATACTCCCAATAGCTTCCAGAAGTGCATTTCGTTGCAATGGACAACTCTGCAAGACTTCTAGAGTAGACATGGCACAAGGGGTTTGGGCTAGATCTTCAACCACATTGTAGTTGGAAGCAGCCCGTGTGTTGGGATTGTGCGATGCCCTCTTCAAGACACCTTTCGAAATCTTGGGCATTGGATCCACAGGTATGTGGAGTGGAGTGGAGGATTCAGGAATCTCCTTATCCTTTCTCTGCATTTCCGGGGTATAGTTCTTGGCTCTAGTTTGCAAAAGTGCATCCGAGTTAACCATGTTTATGAATGTTTGATCAACCGAAGCGTGTGAAGTGCCCCCAGTTTTGGAGGTGCCAGAAGTTGAGCCTTGCCCTTTAGGAAATGGATCTTTCAAGACGGCAGGCTTCTTCTCTCTTAAGAGCTTCTGGGATTCTTCTAGTAGAGGGCATTGATGAGTAAGGTGATTCTGCTTGCAAAGTTTACAAGGGAACCTAACCTTCTTTTCCTCCTTGTCACCCTCTTCGGCGTTGTCTTTTTTGGGCTTTTGTTGGTTCCCCTCTCCTTTCTTGCCCTTCTTTTTGTTGTTGGGCTGCTGAGGGCCCTTTTGATTGTTCTGAACCTGATTAACAGATTCAGAAGTAGAAGGAGAGGTTGTGATGGAAGCAATGTCTACAGTCAAATGTCTGACAGTTAAGGATTGGACCTGTTTGGTCAGTGCTTCGAAGGCTGCAGAGTTAACCGAACCCACTATGCCGTCAGCATGTGGTCCAGTTTTGGGTCTACTCAGATCAGTGTTTGATCTCGGTGCGTCAGGTATAATCTCATACAGTAAACCAGATTGTGCATATACAAGGTCTAACTGTTGAGTCCTTAAGATGGCTTCTTCTTCATTGGATACTCCAGATGTCGCTACTTCCTTAGAAATATAAGGAAGGAGTGATTTTAAGTACCACTCAAGCAGGAACTCTGGAGGGATATTGGCCTTTATGAGCCTCTTCCGTCTTCGCCACTCCTGAATGTGGTCAGATAGGTGAGTGGATTTGTTTTGTCTAAAAGTAGACAAAAGTTCTGTTCCGGCATCATACCGAACAGGAAGTTGGAAATGGTTCAAAAAGACGGTTGCTAGATCCCCAAAACTAGAGAAGGTAGCCGCAGGTAACTCAATGTACCATTTGGCTGCGGGACCAGTTAAGGTCCTTTGAAACAATCTCAATCTGATGGAATCCTCGTTCAACGAATTTGAAGAACACCACAAGTGAAAGGTAGTGACATGGTCACCAGGGTCTTCACCAGCTTTGCCTTCGAATTTTGGAATATCCGAAGGTAATTTAGTGGGAACTGATGGCCACGTGGCATTATGACACACAGGATCATTTGTCAGTTTCGAAAGGTCTGGCAAATTCAAAGTTTCCAGAAAAGGTAGACGAGGCCGGTAAGATGAAGCTTGATAAGGGAAACCACCCATCGTTTGTCCCATGAATTGTTGGTAGGGGTTTCCCCCAGCCATTTGGTGATAAGGGTTGCCCCCGGCCATGTGCTGATAGGAGTTGCCACCTACCAACTGTTGATAGGGGTTACCCCCAGTTAACTATTGGTAGGGGTTACCCCCAGGTATTTGTTGGTAGGGGTTGCCCCCTGCCAGCTGTTGTTGTTGTGAGAAAGAATTATTAAAATTTCCCACCCATACGAGAGTGGATTAGTGCTTTACGGGTTCGTCCACTGTGGCTGGGTGTTAGCCCCGCCATATTGTTGGTTAAAGATATTACCCCATCCCCCTGAGAATAAGGAAAAAGGGATGTTACTTGCAGGCATGTTACCTTGATTCAAGTTAGGTCCTGCAAAGGTGTTGAAACCAGTAGAAGCTGATGTGGACGGTGCAGTCATGGTACCCATGACTGGCATGTTTGCAGAAGCACTTGGTCCTACCACAGGTGTGGAAACCCAAGTACTAGGGATCTGATATAACGGTTGCGAAGTAGAAGGTGTTGCACAATTAGCCATACTACTAGGTCCAACAGTAGACGTAGGAATAGATGCCATTGTTGTAAAACTAGGCATTCCTAATGTACTAGTGTTGAAACTGAAAGATGGAGTAGGATCAGATGTGGTTTGTGCCTGACTAGATGTAGCAGTAAAAGAAGGGTTAACTGTGCTGGTATTCATACCTAAAGTGGGAGTTTGGGGACCCCCTGGTTCACCTCCTGTGTTAGACATCAGATGATCGGGAAACAAAAGATCTGCACTGAAAAGGGGCTGCTGGAAACCAACAGGTGACATAAGCGGAATTCTAGTATTGGTTAAGGGAGGATTGAAAGGAGTGCTATACTCCGCGGAAGTAAGATCTTCCACCTCAACAGTACTAAAGTGTTGCTGATCTGTGATACCTGGTAGTGGTTCCTCAGGAACCTCAATTTCAAGGTTTTCTGTTACAAGGATTTCTTCAAGCAATTCTAATTCAGAGGTAATTTCTGAAGAAATACCGGGGTTTACCCGCTGTCTTCTAGCTGGTTGTATAGGTTCTGTTCTAACAGGTGGAAGGTTTTGAATCCTTCTCGATCTACGGAGTTGTTGATTCTCCGTGATTATAAATATAAAATAACAGCCTAGAACCTAATGGCCACTAAGACTAAGGGGCAAACATCACACCAACTAAAAAATTCCTAAGTATACAAACCAGTCAAACAAAGGTGCCTTCCGGAGAAGAGTCTGGGATGATGAGGGCCCAGAACAGATCAACGAAGGAAGAAAGACAGTTACCCGGGGTCCACAATACAATGACTAAGGGTGCAAGCACTGGAATCACCCAACCGCCCTCCCAAAGACCTGCATGGGGTTTCCTCCCATGTCTGTCTTAGGTACATCAGATATACCCTCCGCTGTCACCTATGTAAGAACCTAGAAGTCTGATACTATGGATACCACAACACCAAAAATTCCTGGGGGAACAGTCACCGGTCAAATCAGAAAGCGTGGGCAGGGTAGATAAGCCCGAAACTCGAAAGAGTCCCCAATACGCAATCCGATCCTGGCGTATGCTCGAACAAAAAGTAGGAGGAGTATTCCCACAAACTGATCTCGCAATGACCTACTGCATATGCTCCCAGGAAAATTTTGAGTGAGGTGGGTTTACCTATGATAGTCTCACTACGATTGTTGCGCAATGTGTGATCTTGGGTGGTTTAAGGTGATTTAAACCCAAGACCCTAACCAAAACTAGTTGGTGTAGTGTACCCTAAAAAGAAAAAGTTTCTAGTTCATTTTATTAACAAATTTTAGGGGCTTTTATTACGCAAAAAAGGATAGTGGGTGTGTGAGCGTGGTTATAACAAGAAAACAAAAATGCAAATATAATTCAATCTTTCCTACAACAAATTTTTTTTCATTTTTTCATCTACTTCTTTTTCAAAACTGAAAATCTAAGCAAACTTTCTTAAATTTTTTTTGTTTTCTTTTTAAATTATACAAAATATACTAAGCTATTTTGCAATGACGAAGACAAGTTCTATTTTAACTTAAAGTACCAAATTTTTTTTTTGCTTTTTCAATAACCGAAAAAGAACTATGCAAAAATGGAAAGCCAAATAAAACTTTAAATGTAGAGTGTGTAAGTATGGCTAAAAATTCTTGGGCTTATAGCTGTCGAAACCCTAGCTCGAGAAAGACTTGATCTACAGGTTTTTTACTAAGAAAAAACCTATAAACTTGGACACCAAGTGGGAGAAAACAAAGGAGAGAAACACCCAAGGACTAACCTAAAGTGTCTAGCCCTAGCAAGACCACAAAGCCAAGTACAAGTAGACAAGCAAGCTGCCCTACTAACCCAAAGAAACTGAGAGGTGAAACTAGCTTACAGCTGTTTAAAAAGTACTTGTGACCAGCAGAAGACAAGAAGTCCTGGAAGATAGAAACTTGACCTAAAAGAAGACACCCTAGAAGCTCTACCAAAGACCAAACCCTAAACCAAGGATGGGGGTAGTGGAGATCAGACAACTTCACCACAAACAACAGACACAGGAGTGTACAGGTTTGTAAACGGGCAACAAGCAGTCAGGGTCTGAAAAAAGTGAAAGTGTTCGTCACCAAACACCACCAAGTCTTCCAAAAAGTCAATAAAAGGTCCCAAAAATTCCAAAGGTCAACAAGTGGTTTAAAAGATGGAAAAACTTCAAGAGAAGGTTCTATGGCTTAAGTAACAGTTAAAACCTCATGCAACAGTCCAAAGGATCCCACAACAAAATCAGCAAATCACCACAGGGCTAAAACACAAGCAAACCAAAAAATTGACTGCTTCAGGAAATGTACTCTACTGTGTAGTAGAGCAACTCACGCCCAAACAGAAACGGGCGCTACTGTATATACAGGACAGTAGCGTATGGGCGCTACTGTACATATACCAGAGTAGCGCTCATATTTCAAAGGCTTGAAAACTGACTTTGGAAGGTATAGAAAACTGATGAAAGCAGGCAAGAACAATGCAAGGGATACCTAAAAAGGTTCTTGACACATCAAAGAAGTTAAAACAAACTAAAGAGACACCCAAAAACAAGGTTTCCTAAAGCCAAAAACTCTATTTCCCCAGCGGAGTCGCCAGTCTGTTGGCGGATATTTCTACCCTATAGTCAGGAAACTAAAACTATCAACTTGGTTGGGGTGACAGGTAAGTGTATTGATGCTGTTACAGAAGCATTTACAAAAAGAAAGAAGCTGTAGACGTAGGGAACATACCTTTAAACGAAGTCTAATCCTTGCCTTGACTTGGTCCTGTGTTCCACTTCCAAATCTACCTTTCATTCAGCAAACCTGCAACAACAATACCTTTCTCAAAACATTTTGGGCAATAAATAAAGCTTGAAAGAAACACAAGTTATGTTTAACATTCAGCATTGACCAAAATAAATCCAACTTAAGATGCCATTTGATAAAACATTCAAATTGGAACAAGAAAACACTTCAACCTTTATTTGTCAAAAGTAGAATGTGGTACAAATATACCTGACAATGAAGCAGGCTCCTGCAACTAGATTCTGGGCTCTGGCTTTCTTCTGGCTTGGATATCTTCTGCAACAACTTCTCCAATGCAAGCTTCTTCAAAGTTTTTCCATTAATCAATCTCACTAACTCCAATTTCTAACCCTTCTCCTTTAACCTTCTTGGTATTTATAGGTTCAAAGAAGCAGTTCAAGTCGAGATGTAGTTATGGAGGAAGTTGGGGGAGTTAGGAAACTGCCATCAACTAATCCTCCTCGATGAATTAATATATTTTTTAATCATCTTTTAAGATATACGCGACTATTACTCAGTGGAGTAGCGTATAGGGCGCTACCCTATTGTTTAACAACTAGCGCTCATTCAGTTTTAAATGTCGAACGCTACTTTGCTAAGAAGGAGTAGCGTATATATTGATATGGGCGCTACTATTATACACTGGAGTCGCGTATGGGCGCTAGTCTATTTAAGTGGAGTAGCGCTCATACCTCAAAATGATATTTTTGTATGTTTTCCAGTATTTTCAGGAAATAGGATGAGTTGTCATATGGTCCAAGGTCAACATGCTCCTCCATCCAAATTGTCCTTTTGTGTGATCAGCAGCTCAGGGTGATCACGGACGGAGAGGTGCAATTTTGACCTATAACATGCGTAAAATACAAAATTTATCTAAATAATAATGTCAAATTATAGGTTTTTCATAAATTAGATTTATCCAAATAAATTATTTTCGGAGAACTTTAAAAATAACAAAAGTGAGGAATTGTGTATTCGTAAAATACGAGATTTATCTAAATAATAATGTCAAATAAGAGGTTTTTCATAAATTAGTTCCAAGCGAAGTTGTTTCCTGGGCCGAATCTGTAGGCAATAAATAAATTACTTTATGGGCATAACCCACCTCGCTTACGGGTACCTAGATAGCGTGAATTCTAGATAAAACCGAGTTGAATAAGCACATGTATTTGTGATAAACCTATTAAGTCGAGTAGTAGATTGAGCAGTAGATTCAGAAGTAGATTATGCAGTAGCTTACCCAACATCATATTATTCTGTAGATTCTGTATATTATGCGGAGTAAGCTGTTTATTCATCTAATGACCTTGAACTAGCGCAGTTGATTAATGACCTTGAACCAACGCAGTTGATTAATCCATTTACCTCATTCGCTACCCGTCATTACCCGTCATAGCACACAAAAGCAACCGTAGAGCGAGGGAAAGATAGTAGCAGCACCGGAAAGTAGGGTATGCCTCAATAAAAGGCCAAATAAGACTCGCAATTTATTGATTCGCTAGAAGGAAATATAACCTAAAAAACTTTGGTTAAAACATATTGAAACATGTGTCAAGACTAATACAATCGCACAAAGCGATTTCTATAATCCCTACTGCTTGGCAGGCCGACAAAGTCTAATAAGAATAAATAACTATAAATTTGATGAATAATTTAGGATGAATTTGTTCACTTGAGGATCCCGACCTCCACTTTAATCCTACCATCCATTTAAAAGAAAGAACTCTAAATTCGAAGTAGTGAATTGTTCTTTGTTTTCTAGAAACTTTCAATTAGAAAAAAAACTACTCTAATTTCAAAGCAGTGAATTATTCTTTGTTTGCAAAAATCTTCAATTAAAAAAGAGAACAAGTACCTCTACATGATGCGTATAGTTAAAGGTGTGGTGCAAGAACCGAAGCATGTCGAGCTTTTCCTTAACAAACTTTTCTATCATTGAATTCAAATGTTTAAAGGTCGTATTTCTGAGCATCTTTACAACGAGTCAACGCCTTGTTCTTAGCATTGATCGCAAGTTTCTTGAAAACAAAATTACTTGCAACTTCTAAATTGCAATGTAAAAGTAAAAATAAGCATAGAATTCAAACGTGAAGGAAATTTAACATTAATTTTATTCCTTTTAGTTCCTAAAGCAAAGATAGCCTTTAAACTATACTGGTCACAATATCGAATGTTTTCTATAGATGAATTGTAATGGCAAATAGTTAGTAGAAAGATATTGTAATGCTAAAATTGTAATGTTGTTGGTTTTACTATATCGGCAGGAACTTTTGATTTGAATATCGAAAACCATAGACCATTCGTCGACAACAATGATTGACAAATTTCAAAAATTCAAATTCAAAGTTAAAGGACAATGGAGAGGTTTTAGTTTATTTTATTAAGAGAAGGATAAATATCATTTTTCTTGTGCTAGAGCTACACACATTTAAAGCAAAGCAACTTGACATCACTCCACATAGGATGGCTATGTAGCAATGGCCACAACTATTGTGTATCACAAGATAAATTATTGTTGAGCAATCAAATAAATGGAATAAACATAAATTATAATCGAACAATGACATAAATTAAATGGAATAAATATAATCGAAATGAAGACGTTAATTGAATTTGGTGTTTTTAACATGATTTTGCTCATTAAATGAGCTAAAATAAGAATTTTGGTTAGTTTATATTTTAAGCAAAACGAAAATAAGCAATACATTTCCAAATCCCAGGCTGGGGTGATTTACTCTAACCAAAAATGTCAATGGAGAGCCCCTACAAGGCATAGGAACTAAAATTACTATGTTTCTCAAGGGAGACCAGGTACGTATACATGCATTCTTTTAGTTTCTTTCATTTGTTTGATTTGTTAATGGTGCATGGGTTTTTATTGAATATAATGGTATGGTGTGGCTTGGAGGGTTGTTCATTTCTTTCTAAATTGATTCTTTTTTAAATTGGCTTGGCAACTTGAGTACTTGGAGGAGTGGCGACTGAAGGATCTAATCAAGAAGCATTCCGAGTTTATTAGTTACCCTAGCTAATTGTGGACTAACAAGACTATCAAGAAGGAGGTGAGCGATGATGAAGAGGAGGTTGAGGAAAAGAAAGAAGATGAATGGGATATTGAGGAAGTGGAGGAGCGCAAGAAGAAGGAGAAGGAGAAAAGGAAGGCGAAGGAAGTGTCACATGAATGGAGTCCGATGAACAAGTAGAAGCCCATTTGTACAAGGAAGCTAGAGGAGATTAGCAAGGAAGAATATGCATCCTTCTTCAGGAGCCTCACTAATGACTAGGAGGATCACTTGGCCGTGAAGCATTTCTTTGTGGAGGGTCAATTGGAGTTCAAGGCTATTATCTTTGTTCCTAAGAGGACGTCGTTCGATCTCTTTGACACTAAGAGGAAGCTCAACAACATTAAGCTATATGTAAGAAGGGCATTCATAATGGATAACTATGAGGAGCTCATTCCTGAATACTTGGGATTTGTTAAAGGAGTGGTGGATTCTAATGATCTACCCCTCAACATTTTGTAATGTCCCCATTCAAATAAATGCATAGCTAGACAATCCCATCAATCCTACCAGTTCCCTAGGTTGGATGGATACATTTGGAATTGTAATAAGGGAGCTAATAAATGATGTTTAGACATTAGAATAGTTCTAGTATTTAATAAAGAAGTTGAATAAAGAAATTCAAGAGAAATTCTAGGTGGCAATTGGTTTTGAAGACATATGGAGGATGTGGGACCCACACTAGCTTGATTTTTCAATGCCACATGGCATCTCTTTGTTTCCATTTCAAATCCATGAGAAGGAAAACATTTTTGGATGAGTTGGTAGGCTCATACACATGGCATTTAACATCATAGGTCGAATTTGGATGGAATGGTAACCTCCATGGAAGAGGAAGAGTCAAACTAGAGGTTTGTGGACACTTGGGCTAGATTCCCTAAAATCTATGACACTAATGATGAAGATGCTATGAAATCTATGAAAAATTGTAGACTTGAGGGATGACATATGACCATTATGACATATCAGACCTAAAAATAGCATCTAGGTGAGCGCCCAAGGGAGTTAGAGAAGGCCAAGAGATGCCTACTCGAAATTGTGGAAGGTGGAAGGCTAGGAAGTGGGAGACATGTGGCAATACTTCCATCACTCCCTAATTCGAATTGGCTTGGATACTATGGGTGTAATTGGAACCTTAGAAGGCTAAGGATTTTTATAAAATACAGGAATGAACCAAGAGAAGGGATTTTGACCAATTTGAGAATGTGCATTTGTGAAGAGAGAGAGCTAGTGGAATACTAGTCTTCTTGCCTTAGCCAATTTCGAGGGTGAAAGATTCCCATCCAAGTTGGTGTATGGAAATGCCATTCATACCTTTCATGGAGATTTAATGAATTTTTTATTTGCAGGTTTAAGCTACAGGGCAGCTCATGGTTTCTTCTAGTGCAACTCACTCCTTCAACCATTTCTAGTTTTCATTGCATATTATTGATCCTTGAGGAGAGGCGCTTTTGGTGAGCTATTGTACTCTTTGGGGGAGTTTCTAATGCCCCATTTCTTTTGTAATATGAATTAAATACTCTATTCTTCATCTCAGAAAGTTTCAGGTTGAAATTCCAAGTGGAAATGTATAAATCTGATTTTTAATGAAACCATAGTGCCATTTCCCCACTATCTTGATATGTAGCAATGATGTATTGATGTATTCGAATGGAAGATCATTAATCTGATGTATTTATGATTAATGGACTGCCATTTATGATCTACACAAGTTTCGTGTTCAATACTTAAGCATTTGGATCCATCTTGATCAGTTTTATTGCATTTGGAGAAGATTTAATGCCATTTCCCCCAAGGTCAAACTAGTGATTTTGTAGCTATTTGGGAGAGAGTTATAACAGATTTAATAAATTGAATAATGATGCACATGAGACCTTAATATTGTACCTGAGACATCCCCTAACTATGTTCAGAAATTCGAGTGGGTTTGGAAGCATTTGGAGAGCCATATTCAACATTTACCCCGGGGGGATTTGAACCCCAAATTGCTAGTAAAAACTCCTACTTTGAACAGATTCTAAATGGGGTTTGCAGAAGTCTTTTGATGGGTCTAAATCATACCTGAAAATCATAATCAAGTTCTAATATCATTCATACCCCTTCTCAGAATATTTGGGAGCATTTGGAGCAAATTGGAGACCTAGAGCTCAAAACTAGTCAATGGTCGAACTAGGGAAAAATGTGAGAAATTTGTCATTTTACTAAATTTATTAAAAAGGGACATTACAAGTGGTATCAGAGCATGGTATTGAAAATGATCCAAAGAAATAATCCACCACCCTTAGAACCTAAAGTTGAAGAGGAAATAATAGTAGAAGAAGAGTACATTGTTGAAACCATGCCTAAGGAAGGAAAGGAAACCTCAGGAAATGAGGAGGAATTTGTTGCAGTCATAAAACCATTTTTTGATGAAATTTAAATGGGTAGGAGAGACATAAGCAAACATATGATGAAAGGATTCAAATTGATGGCTAGCCAACTTGGAAGCAAAGGGGTAATAGGAGGTAGCAGTAGTTCACAATCAGAAGAAAGGAAGACAAAGGGTGAGCATATCTTTTCAAGCACAGGACCCCATAATAGACCTAATGAATTTCAGAGCACACCAAGGTCGACTGCACCTAAATTTCTTGTTCCCAAAGAAGAGCCTAACACCCCATTTGACATGAGTGAATTGGTAAAAGAATGGGAAAAGTTGAGTGAGGATTGTAGAAGGACTCTACCATTTGACCAATACTTTACTGTCTCAAACAAACTCAAGAAGAGGGAGGATAATAGGTCTCTATTGCAAAACAAAGAATTAAATTGTGCTATTGGTAAAATGCCACTTCCTACTTTTGATGGTTCCTCTCAAAGTTCTTCTAACACTTGGGTCCAAAAACTAGATGTGTATTTTCAACTGAATCCTATGGTGGAAGATGATGCATTAAAAATGGCCATTTTGCATTTAGAAGGAGATGCCAATGAATGGTGGTTCCATGGTCTGAAAAATTTGGGACATGATAAGGTTAAAACCTATGGAGAATTTGTTGATAGGGTATTAGAGAGATTTGAGGAAAAAGATACAGAATTGCCTTTCAAGGAACTAGTCCAACTGAAGCAAGTTGGAACTCCTGCTGAGTATATGATGGAATTTCAAAAATTATCAGTCAAGGTGGCTGATATATCTATGGTAAGATTAGTATTGTTGTTCACTGAAGGTTTGGATGAACCCTTAAAAGGTTTATTTAAGGCCCACAAACCCAATTCATTGAAGGATGCTATGAGTTTGACAAGGGATTTACAAAATGTACTACCTAGGACAAGGTTTCCTCCCAAGCCCAACTTACCTCACCAATTCAGATCTGAAAAGAAGCCATGGCAAGAAGATGAATGTGGAAAGGATAAGAAAGAGGAACTAAGCAGGGAAGATCTTAGAAGGAAGAAATTGTGTTACTCATGCTTCCAACCATGGGCACCAGGACATAAATGTGCTAAGGGAAAGGCCCAATTCATTGAAGTATTTTGTGATGATGGGTCTGAAGGGGGCATGGAGGAAGAAGGTCATAATTCATCCCAATAAGAGGGATACTCTACAATAGAAGAAGGGAAACAAGAGGTAAAGCATCCATCCCTCACCCACCAAAGTAAGAATGACAGTACTTTCAGCAGTGCCTCGTTATCACACTATTCGATGCAAGGGTGTGGTACTAGGACAAAGAGATTCAGTTTTGGTGGATGGAGGAGCCACACATAACTTCATTGATGCAGACATGGTGGAGATAAGGAAGATACCTATTGAACCATTCAATGGCTTCACAATTGTCATTCTCGGTCACAACACAATGGAGTGCAAAACATGGGTTCCACAGCTGCAAGTCACCATACGTAACTATACTTTTGTTGATAGATTTTATGTGGTTGATGTTGCTGATACTGATGTGGTTTTGGGAGTGCAATGGCTGTACTCTATAGGGGAGCATACAGTAAACTATCAAATTCCTCAGATGAAATTTCAAGATTCGAAAGGAATACTAAGGGTTGTGAGAGGGTAGCACACCTATCCGAATCAGGTAGTTTCTTCCCACATCATGGAACACCAGAATGGAAAGGTTTTGGGAGACATTCCTCATGGAAGGCCACCTGATAGAGGAGGAACAAGTTTGCAGCATGATAAATTGAGATTGCTTGAGGGCAAGCAATCTTGGGTGGGGAGGACTGTAATGTCCCCATTCAAATAAATGCATAGATAGACAATTTCATCAATCCAACCAGTTCCCTAGGTTGGATGGATACATTTGGATTTGTAATAAGGGAGCTAATAAATGATGTTTAGACATTGGAATAGTTCTAGTATTTAATAAAGAAGTTGAATAAAGAAATTGAAGATAAATTCTAGGTGGCAATTGGTTTTGAAGACATATGGAGGATGTGGGACCCACACTAGCTTGATTTTTCAATGCGATATGGAATCTCTCTGTTGCCATTTCGAATCCATGAGAAGGAAAAAATTCTTGGATGAGTTGGTAGGCTCATAAACATGGAATTTAACATCATAGGTCGAATTTGGATGGAATGGTGACCTCCATGGAAGAGGAAGAGTCAAACTAGAGGTTTGTGGACACTTGGGCTAGATTCCCTAACATCTATGACACCAATGATGAAGATGCTATGAAATCTATGACAAATTGCATACCTGAGGGCTGAAATATAACCATTATGACATATCAGACTAAAAATAGCATCTAGGTGAGCGCCCGAGGGAGTTAGAGAAGGCCAAGAGATGCCTACTTGAAATTGTGGAAGATGGAAGTCTAGGAAGTGGGAGACATGTGGCAATACTTCCATCACTCCCTAATTCGAATTGGCTTGGATACTATGGGTATAATTGGAACCTTAGAAGTCTAAGGATTTTTATAAAATACAGGAATGAACCAAGAGAAGGGATTTTGACCAATTTGAGAATGTGCATTTGTGAAGAGAGAGAGCTAGTGGAATACTAGTCTTCTTGCCTTAGCCAATTTCGAGGGTGAAAGATTCCCATCCAAGTTGGTGTATGGAAAGTACATTAAAACCTTTCATGGAGCATTAATGGAGTTTTTATTTGCAGGTGTAAGCTATAGGGCAGCTCATGGTTTCTTCTAGTGCAACTCACTCCTTCAACCATTTCCAGTTTTCATTGCATATTATTGATCCTTGAGGAGAGACGCTTTTGGTGAGATATTGTACTCTTTGGGAGAGATTATAATGCCCCATTTATTTTGTAATATGAAGTAAATACTCTTTTCTTCATCTTCAGAAATTTTCAGGTCTAAATTCCAAGTGGAAATGTATAAATCTGATTTTTAATGAAAGCATGGTGCCATTTCCACACTATCTTGATATGTAGCAATGATGTATTGATGTATTCTAATGGAAGATCATTCCTCTGGTGTATTTATAATTAATGGACTGTCATTTATGATATGCACAAGTTTCATGTTGAGTACTTAAGCATTTGGAGCCATCTTGCTCAGTTTTATTGCATTTGGAGAAGATTTAATGCCCTTTCTTTCCCCCAAGGTCGAACTAGTGATTTTGTAGCTGTTTGGGAGAGGGTTATAACAGACTTAATAAACTGAATAATGATGCACATGAGACCTTAATATTTTTCCTGAGACATCCCCTACCTCTGTTCATAAATTCGAGTGGGTTTGGAAGCATTTGGAGAGCCACATTCAACATTTACCCCGGGGGGATTTGAACCCCAAATTGCTAGTAAAAACTCCTACTTTGGAGAGAATCTAAATGGGGTTTTCCAAAGTATTTCGATGGGTCTAAATCATCCCTGAAAATCATAATCAAGTTCTAATATCATTCATACCCGTTCTCAAAATATTTGGTAGCATTTGGAGCAAATTGGATACCTAGAGCTCAAAACTAGTCAATGGTTGAACTAGGGAAAAAATGAGAAATTTGTCATTTTACTAAATTTCTTAAAAAGGGACATTACACATTTCTAGGGAAATGTTGTAGCAGAATAATATTATAAAGGTGATGAGAAAGAATTTGATGAGGAAATGTATTGATGTGTTTAATGAGATTGTCGAGAACAAAGAGGACTATGCCAAGTTCTACGAGACGTTTTCGAAGAACCTAAAACCGTGCATACACAAGGATATCCAGAACAAGGATGCACTCATAGATTTGTTGAGATATCACTCAACTAAGAACGAAGATGATATGATGAGCCTTAAGGACTACATGAACAAAAAAAAGAGCGGTATAAGGACATCTATTGCATCACTATTGAGAGCAAGACAACAGTGGATAATTCTCCATCCTTGGAGAGAATGAAAATGAAAAGGTATGAAGTCATGATCATGGTGGATTCCATTGATGAGTATGTCATAGGGAAGATTAAGGAGTATGATGGGAAGAAACCGACGTTTTCCAAAAAAAGAAGGGCTAAAGTTGGAGGAGGCTGAGGAAGAGAAGAAGAAGAAGGAAGAGAAGAAGGTTGCATTCGAGAGCATGTGCAAAGTGATGAAAGACATCTTGGGTGACAAAGTGGAGAAAGTAATGGCATTGGATCACGTAGTGGAATCTCCGTATTGTCTGCTTCCGAGCGAATATGGGTCGATGATGAACATGGAGAGAATAATGAAGGCTTAGGCCCTTCGTGACAACTCCATGTTGTCCTACATGTCTAGCAAGAAGACGATAGAGATCCAACCGGGAAATGCCATAATGGAAGAGTCGAGGCCGAAAAGCATGAAAAATCCATGAAGGATTTGGTGATGATTTTGTATGAGACCACCTTGATCACATCGAGGTTAAACCTAGAGGACCCCAATATAGGTTTGTTTAAATCTGATTACTACTACAAAATTGCGCATAGGTGGAGGAGGCGCAGGTGGTAGGTTGAGCGGGATGGACCCATGGGAGCTAAACGTCCCATATGAAGACATAAGCTCATAAAGAAATATGTCAATAGGTAAATGTTTCAATGGCATAAACTCTCCATATGGTCGTCTAACATCCAATGACCCATATTTGTGTATAAGCTTCAAAAAACATAAGACTCAGTAGAAGATAAACGCCTTACGACGTAATAAAATATTGACTAACTATATTGGTTTGTTTTATAAATGTTTTTTAATTTGCATAATCTTAAGCACCATCTTAAGAAGAATATAGAAACCTCTTTTGCAAAAGGCAGTCATCCTCGACAAGTGTGAAAATTGTAGTGAATGATAATTTTATGTAAAAGATAAGGATTATAATAAAGACAATATAATTTCAAAGTTATAATTTAAACGCTAAGGTCATAATAAAAATAATTAATTTAAATTTATAATTTAGACACTAAATTCATAATAAATAATTTCTTTGCATAATGATTTGATTGTTTAGTTTATAAAGGTGCATATACCTTGCTTACTCAATTTATCTATGATGTGGTGAATTACCTCCTCCTTATTTAGAGTTCACAGTTCAAGTTCATATTCTCTCTAGTTAACTATTCGGAAGTTTTATCCTCCCACTTTAATTTCTTGGATTGACAAAAATCATGAGGTGTACCCTTGGGCATGCCATCTTCATGACTTTCTGTAGGGTTGCACCAATTACAAGTAAATATAATCAGAAAGAACTTCAATGGTAACTCTTCCACCGAATGACTTAACTACTATAACTCTTTTCTATGATGTCTTCAAACTACTAAAGAGATACTGTGATATTTTTGGCCTTTTATTTTCTTTAAAAAACTCAATAAGTATATATCTTAAAAAATGTGTGTTGCATAAGCAACATCCACAAGCACATGCAAGAAAACCCTAGCATCTACCTTGGATGAACGTGCTACAAACCAAAATCTTCCCTCGAGAGAGCAGGATGAGCATTGAGCATAATCATCCCCCATAATTTGTCAATAGCGTGAGGGGAAAGCACACTCCCAAGGCTACATTCAAAGGCAAAGTGCCCTAAAATATATTGAAAACACTGTAAGAGGCCACATCCCCAACAAAAAAACACAACCATTGAAACAAATTTGAGCTCACACAACATACCTATAAGTACCTTAGGGAACACATTGGGCCTTGTTATAGCGTCTTCTGTCATAGTTTATCCCAAGACGTTATAGAGGTTGATCTTATCTTTTTTCCTAGTTGCAGACACCCCCTTTCCCTTGTGCCATTATGGATAGTCATATATCTTGAGAAATTCCCTTTAAAAAACCATATCTCATTATGTACGCTACCTATGCTTGGACAACTTGCGTATACACAATCTACATATGTCTAGCTTGCGTACATGTCCATACAAGGGTAAAAAATAAATAAAAAGTTATCTCACGGGTTAACTCTCAGTTGAAACCGTTCCCTAACTCCCAATCCCATGAATAACCACTCCTAACTCCCTAGCTGCTTTTCACAAACTATAAAAGTGCAAAGATGAGAGAAAAGTTGGTCACTAATTAATTACCTTGCAAATTCATGGTAAAGCTTTTCTTGGAGAAGAAACCCTCTTTATGATCAGATTGCACAACCCATTTCCCTTGTTTGCAATATCCCTCACTTCTTATATGGAACTCTTGTTTTCCAACCTTCTCATTGCAAGTCTATTATGCTAGAGAATCTCCATATTCTCTTGGGCATACTTCGTATTGGAAAGATCTTGAGTGAAGTTGAAGTGCTAAAGTGACTTGGGAGAAAGGACCGAGGACTTGTTTCTAGAATGATGCAACAACATGATCAGGTTCATTCTTTCCATGTATCTTGTTGTCAATTTTAATATATGAATGAACTCTCTTTTTCCTGTCCAATATATGATGTTCATTTGAACAGTTATTTGCTTTGAATTGGAAAGTTATCATTCTGTAAGTTATTTTGGTAATCTTTTATGTAGCAATTGTGATTCTTTCACTTTATTTTGTTTGTATTTTATAATTGTTGTAAAGGATTGAAGCAAAGGAGCAAAGCTCAAGACCTAAGGGATTCAACTACAAACGATTAGAACTGGGTATTTACTTCTTGAACTTTGTATGCTTATGCTTTATTATTTGTTGTAAAGACATCAATTGCTTGCTTGTTTGAATTAAGTTCATTTATGGGTTTTCTCTATGACAACTGAACCCAAACAGTTGTTGGGGATTTATTACCCTTAACAGAACTAGTGACTCCGCTGGTGTTTTTCCTTTTTATTTTGGGTATTTTAGGGTTGCTGAATTTTCGAGCTTCTTTTCTCATATTTCTTTTGTTTTGGTTTGCTGGGTTGTTAGATTTTAGTTTGAAACATTTACAATCATCTTGTAATCCTCATAAGCTTGTAAACTTGGATTTTGGGAAATGCGATTTTTAGTTTTTTAGCTTTCCCTGAGCTTGTACACTACCTATAATCATACATAGTTGCATACTTTTCCTGTAGGAAGGCATTTGTTGTTAAATTTCACTATTTTTCTGGCTATACGCGAGCTACACATTGACAAACTGCCTATACTCGAGCTACCTTCACCTAGGTTGTGTATAGTCCTGTTGCACTGTTTTTTAAGTAATTTGTTTGCTTGAACTTGAAATTTTGGATTGTTTGGTGGCTTGTGTGTTGTCTGGGATCTATTGGTTTGAGTGATTTTGTGGAATCTTTTTCTATTAGTTTTCACCCACACCTCTTGTTTCTTTCAATAATTATTGGCTGTTGAATTCATGTTTATAAAACTCGGATTTGCTCTTTGTTCTTTTTCTTATAAAAGAAACAAAATAAGAGAAAACTTTGTTATTGAATCTTTTTCTTCTTTTCATTGCTTAAGTAATTTACAAAATGAAAAAAGAAAATGTGTAGTCTGAAAGTTCGACTTTCAACGGAAAATTTTGATTTTTCTCGTAAGATTTTGAAAAAATCCAGCATAAAGTTCTAAAAATCTTGGTTACAACTGCCAAACTCTGAAATTTTGGGTGCCTCCAGGGTTTTTGATGGTGTTGAATCTATTTCTACTGTCAAAATCGCCATTAAAACACAGTTAAATTCAGATTTTGCAAAATAAAAAACGTCATATTCTGGCGATAAGCCCCCATCTAGGAAAAATCATCAAATATTTAGATAGCTTCAAAGAAAAATGATATTAAAGATTTAGATTTCTTTTTTTGGCGAACATTAAAAACAAGTTACAAGTTTTTAAATTTCTTTTCTTCACATAAAATGAAAAAGAACCATATTAGTAGGATCTAGTCTTTTCATTTCTTCATTTAGTTTTGAAAAAAAGAAAGAAAAAGGTTGTGCTTTTCATTTTTTTTTTTAAATTACAAAATAAAAAGGAAAAGAAGTGAAAGATAGGAGTGGTGTATACGCTTATTTTTCATTTGAAGATTTCGGTACTTCTTTGCTTTCTACGAATAGTTTTAATCTTAAAGTTGATTTCCTATAAGAGTCAAAACACCACAAGCTTCACATCCACATCCCTTGAGTAATAAAGCCACTTAAAATGAACGCTTAATTAAAAATAATTAGAAGTTTTCTTTTTATAGGAGCGTTCACCAATAGCTTAGGCTAA
Organism: Larix kaempferi; assembly: GCA_027924585.1. Lineage (NCBI taxonomy): Eukaryota > Viridiplantae > Streptophyta > Pinopsida > Pinales > Pinaceae > Larix > Larix kaempferi. The sequence continues at coordinate 19,893,824 of BSBM01000458.1, read as the reverse complement.
TGCTTTGGAATAGTATTATAAGATTGTTGTAAACTATTCAAAGCAAGTTAAATTTTAAAACGTAGTGGCCTTTTTCTCAGGATAGGTGAAATTCAATTATTGCAGAGGTGATCCAAAAAATATAATCAAACCAGACTCAAGCACAAGGTCGTGTGAGGTTAGGATGCAGAGAGATCCCTCCAATTCCTAATCGAGCATTTTCTAGAGACTTTACGTGTACGAGGAATTTTCAGTACAATCGGTGCTGTTAAGTTTCAGGATTAGCTACCCTTCCCATACGTATGGTCTCGACCTGTGATTGTTGTCCTGGATGCCGACTCTGGATTGGTAGCCATAGAATATTGTCCTCAGGGCTCTACATAGGTGTCAGTAGAGGATTTTCTACGACCACCTTGGGCATACTTTGTGACTGGATCATTAGTACCCTTGGAGGGTGTTTTCTAAATTTATATAGGAAAACACTTGCACCAAGAAGGGAAACACGCCCGATATTAGTAACTGCTTTCAGCCTTTGTTGTTTTAGCTGTGGGACTTAATCAACCCACAACTAGAAATTTGAGAGGATTATCTGTTTTTCTAGTTTGGTCTCTTTGGAATTTTTCTAGTGGTATGCTCTTTGTGTTGTGAGTGATTTTAGTTGGCCTTAGAAATTTATTGCTTGTTTAATTGGAAACTATGGATAGTATTCTTGTGGACACCAACCAAGGGAACCCAGTCCAAGGGGATCCTTGTGCTTTTCCATTTGTTGGGAATGTTGGTGCTCCCTTGATGGCCACTTTGAATCTTCTTGGATTCACCCTAGGGCTTCCAGTTTGCTTGTTTTCTACTCTAAATGACCTTAATGCTCTTGATGGTCCTCAAGCAAGCACCTTATATAAAGAGAATCAAAACCATGTTCCTTCCTAGCTAGCAACATCTTCTCCTCCTCCTTATACCTCACATGGTGAAATTTTTAATACTAGTAACCAACAGTCTTAAAGGAATAGAAGGAGAAATAATAGGAAAAAGATGTGAAAACAAGGGAACAGTTCCCCAACCTTTGCAAGTCATGCTGGAGGCACCCATCCAGTCACTGCCATTCATATTGGAGACAAGAAAACCAATCATTGCAAGTCATGCTGAGGGAAAGCAACCGACCGCTTCAAGTCATGATGGGGGGGAATTGTTAGACAATGCGATCATGCTAGACATGTTGACACTATTGATAAGTCTAAACATATAGGATGTAATCCTAAGTTCCCTTGTAATATTTATAAGGGATATCACCTTACTCACATGTACCCTGCTATTGCAGAGGTACAAAAAGTGTGGTCTGAGTCTCAAGGATCCTTTGCTCCTGAACAACCCTTAATTTCCCAACAACCTACACAACCTTTGGTTGATGAAGTGGTTGAACCAATGCAATCTTTGGTTAATACCACTCTTCTTATGAAGAGTGATAATCATCAAGTGGTCAAATCAATGTAATCTTCGTTCGATCCCACTCTTACTTTAGAGAGTGATGTTTTTGCCAATCATGTTTTCTTCACTGCTAGTTCATAATTTTCTGGACAAGGGGGCACTCAGTTTGCTTCAAATGAATCCCTGCCATTCTCTAAGATTGCTTCCTTTGATTGGAATAGTCTAACTGAGCTGTGCCTTCCTTCTGTTGCACCTTTTCAAATAAATGTTCAAGTTAAACACTACGCGATTGCTCATTGTATTGTAGATGAAGGAGCCTCTGTTAGTATCTTATCCATGCATGCTTGGAAAGGTTTGGGATCCCCCATCCTTGTGCTGACTGTTTATCAATCGTTGGCTTTCGATAGAAGACCTAGTGAAACTTTGGGATTTATTCCTCAATTTCCTATTACATTAGGTGGGAAGACTGTCTTAGTTGATTTTATGGTCATGGAGTACCCTTTGGACTTCAGTATGCTCCTTGGGCGTGATTACGTATATGCTATGCATGTTGTGGTGTTTACGCTCTTTCATGTGATGTATTTTCCTCACAACAGAAGCATTGTAATTATTGATCAGCTTGCATTCATTGATCCTTCTCATTACTTGAATTTAGACCAAGTATATCCTTTGTCAGTTCCTAGTGTTTCGATAAACACTACCCCGCCACGGGTGAATTATGTGACCTTGCCATGTATCCCTTGTGTCCAATTGCTACTGAGAAGAAGCCACTGTATTCATGCATACCTTCTTGGGACTTGGTACGAACATTTGACCAGGTGATCCATCCAATGGGGGCATTGGAGCTTGTTCCCCACCCTATTGGTCCAAGTGAATGTTTTGATATATATTCTCTCTGGGATGATATACTTCCTTCAGATGAAGCTTTCCTAGAGGCTATGTTAGAGTCTGACATTCCTTTGGATTTTGATATCCTTTCCAAATATCATCTTCCTAGATTGGACCCAGTTGCAATCAAATCCGGCCTTAATTTTCTTTTGGAGTATGATCTCCCTGTTTATATATCCTCAGGCAATGGCATTTTTGAGTCTTTGGACTCTGCCATTGAATTGCAAGTCAATGGTCTTGATGAGTTTGACTCCGTTAGTAGATTTTTTGACTCCCACGATGATGAGTTTGTACATGTAGACTTCATTACTTCTTTCAGCTTTGATCTTCCTCATGAGTTTGATCTTCTTGATTCTAGGTCCTCAGGCCTCGACACTCTTGAGTCTTCATCGATAAACTTTGCCTTGGTCATAAATATTGTTGAAGATACTAAAGTTGAAAGTATTTACCAAAGCAACTTGTACTAGATATTTTTTTTTAGATTTTTTAGATATAATAATGGTATTGTTGTTTCTTGGAGATAGGAACTTTAGCTAGATTCATGGTTGCTTTGGGATCATTTTTTGAATGTCGTTCGATCTAATCAGGAATCTTCGAGACCTTGCATATAGGTTTAGGTTTTCCTTCTATTACGATGCATTTGAATCTTTTGTTATCCGAATTTTCCATAGGGTCAAACCTTTTGGATATTGGTGCGTCAACCATCTCTAATTGCACTTTGCACCAGTCCATCAAAAGAGCCTACCTAACATGGGATACCCTAGTTAGCACCCTTTTTCCATTTTGGTGCCCATATAGAGTTTTTTCTCATAGGATCAGGAGCCTTTTTAGTTTTACCATGACTTTGAGAAGAAGCCGCATGCCACTCTTTCTCATATATTTCTGGTTACCCCCATAAGGCTCCTGCTTTTATTGAGGTTTCTTTAAGCTCTTTTCTCACTCTTTAAAAAATGAAAAGATTGTCGAGCGATCTCTTTTTCACGCTCGCTGAAGTATTTGAAAAGATGTCCACCTGGTATAATTTTACCCCATTTTAGACCAAGCAAACTATATTACGAAAAATCAATACTCTAGTCAATTTTGATTACAAGAGTTCTACTGTGTATTATTTTATGCTTTTTCGGAAGTAGGGGAATAACTTTACGAAAAAGATTACGCTTGGAGTCTTCTTTAAGTTTTTCAGAATTTCTAAATATGAAAACATCGATGAGCATTAATTGACCCGGGCTCACTAAAAATCCACAGGATAGAGTTTATGGAGTGTTTTTTAAAATTTTCAAACTCCTTAAAAATGAAAATTGTGGGTTGAAATTGAGTGTCATTATCTAGCTCCTCCATCCCTTTTGGAACTAGTTGGATTGTCTTGAAAGTCATTTATTCCCATGTACCATAGCATTCTTTTATTCTTTTTTCAGCTTTTTATAATATGAAAAAGACAACAAGAAAATTAAATATTCCAAAAAGATGGGTGGGAAATAATTTCATTCTGATTTTTATATGGCAGCAAGTTGTGTCGCTTTTGAACACAACACATTATTTTGAGTCTTGTCTCTGCAATTGGGCTGTAGTATGACTTAGGAAGATGAACTCGTATATACATTAACTCCCTTGATTGGTTAGTCTTCCAGTCACGATGGAGTTGTTTTTGATGTCTCATACGTCATTGACTTATGTCATGTTCCTTTTTGAGTCTATGCTGCCATAGTCACATTTGTGTCGTGTTGTTGTTCAAAGGAAGTCTTTGCCTGAGTTGGCCAATCCTCATAACTCTTAAATTCAGTTGTCAGCCTTCCTGTGTTTTGTTTATCTTAGAATCATAAGTTGTTCCAACAAATCTTTGGCCTCCCGCTATTACCTCGTGTTGGATGATGGGGGATGCCCTAATGCCCTCCTTCGAATGGTTCACATCCCATTGAATCCAAAAAATCTCTTTTGGGATCATGATATAAAGACCTTTTAGTACCTTGGAACTTGCAATCATCAATGGCAAGTCTCCTCACTAGCAAAAGTGGGAATGCGTCAATATCCCCTAATTGTTAGAGTCTACATGTGTTCGATGTCAACACATTTATTAACACTTGTTAGATTGTACTAGGTACCTTGCCTCTCGTTTTCATTATTGGTGAGTTGGCTCACTTGTGTTAACGGTATACACTAATGACTGGTAATCACACAGTGTCTTACTATTTTCGAGTTCAGTACATCTATGCACATAGTTTAGATTCGTACCAGTTTCGGTTGGTTTGAAGACCTCGAGTCCATATATAGCTTCATATAATTTTTGCTATGACTCGGGTCGCATTGGATTGCCACTTACTCATATTTCGGCATGGATTCTTATGGAGATTACTCTCTTCAGTATTATTTCTAGAGATCTTCAATTGATTTCGAGACGTAGATCCACTTTGTATTTTCGTGGCTGTGATTTCTCTTTAGATGTAGATTCCCTTTGTATTTTCATGGCTATGATCTATCTTTTGACATGGATCCACTTTGTATCCAACCACTATACTTTTGTTATTCCTGACCATGTGTATGCTCGCCTCGAGAAGATAATTCTTACTTGGTCGATTGTTGTTACTGCCTATGGCCGATGACTGGAAATTTCTTTTAGGTTGCTTTATGCACTCATTAGGGAAAGGTTGTAATGTATTTCGACCATCATATGCCCCTCTAACCTCACACATTAGGGGGCATTTGCTATAGCGTCTTTTGTCACAGTTTATCCCAAGACGTTATAGTGGTTGATCTTATCTTTTTTCCTAGTTGCAGACACCCCCTTTCCCTTGTGCCATTATGGATAGTCATATATCTTGAGGAATTCCCTTTAAAAATCATATTTCTCATTATGTATACTACCTATGCTGGGATAGGTTGCGTATATGCAGGATACATATGTCTAGCTCGAATACATGTATGTACAGGGGTAAAAAATAAATAAAAATTTATCTCACGGGTTTACTCTTAGTTGAGACCGTTCCCTAACTCCCAAATCCCATGAATAACCACTCCTAAATCCCTAACTACTCCTCACAAACTATAAAAGAGCATAGGTGAGAGAAAAGTTGGTCACTAATTAATTACCTTGGAAAATTATTGGTAAAGCTTTACTTGGAGAAGAAACCCTCTTTATGATCAGATTGCACAACCCATTTCTCTTGTCTGCAACATCAATCACCCCTTATATGGAACTCTTGTTTTCCATCCTTCTCATTGCAAGTCTATTATGCTAGAGAATCTCCATATTCTCTTGGACATACTTTGTATTGGAAAGATCTTGAGTGAAGTTAAGTGTTAAAGTGACTTGGGAGAAAGGACCCAAGACTTGGTTCTAGAACGGTGCAACACCATGATTAAGTTCATTCTTTCCATGTATCTTGTTTTCAATTTTAATATATAAATGAACTCTCTCTTTCCCGTCCAATATGTGATGTTCATTTGATTGGTTATTTGCTTTGAATTGGAAAGTTATAATTCTGCAAGTTATTTTGGTAATCTTTTATGTAGCAATTGTGACTCTTTCAATTTCTTTTGTTTCTATTTCGTAATTGTTGTAGGGGATTGAAGCAAAGGAGCAAAGCTCAAGACCTAAGGGATTCAGCTACAAACGATTGGAACCAGGCATGTACTTCTTGAACTTTGTATGCTTATGCTTTATTATTTGCCGTAAAGACATCAATTGCTTGCTCGTTTAAATTAAGTTCATATATGGGTTTGCTCTCTAACAACTGAACCCAAATAGTTGTTGGGGATTTATTCCCCTTAACAGGCATTGATCACAAATCCGACTACTATAATGCACTTTGAATCCCCCAAGTAGTGTTTATGACGAATCCGAGCCATATATTGTGGATTCTCCAAGAACCTTATCCACACAAGCACCAAAACTAAACAATACTAATGGTAGAAAGCTAAATATACTCTTGATCCATTTACACCATGAGCTAGGCCATACCAATGATTAAAAACAGGCTGCACAAGGCCAAATTTGAAATTAACACTAATTACACTAGGTATAAAAAAGCTTGAAAGAAACACAAACCCTAATTTACAACAAAAACTACCTTTATACAAAAATTATGGAACAAAAGACACATAACAAATCACATTGCACTACCACAAATGCTCACCACACTATGATCTACTCGATTATAGTAGCCTTTGATGCACTCTCAACCTCCGACCATTAGCTTCCTCACCATATTAGGCCTTCATTGTCTTCTGCAGTATACATAAGGAACCTTATGAGAGTTTGAGGCAAGCGATAATGAGGTGACATAGAAATGTGGGGGCGTCTCTACTCTTTTGCTTTGCTCCATCGAGAATTTCAATGAAAACCATCCTTTTCTGCTTTTACACTAAGCAACCATATGCAATGTCTTTACTCATTTAAAAATGTTATTTAAGTACATCAATGATAGAACACAACTAGGTGTGTTACATAGCTTTAGTAAAATTCAATATTGTTGCCATTCTTGGCATAAGGTGTCTTATAGACGAAGATTCTCAACTTCTATTAACTTTTTGCAAAAGTGGTTGCCAACCCTCCACTAGTGGGGGATCTAGGTGTTAAAGGTATAGCCACATATTTAATGGTTCCCCCAACTTTTAGGATTTCAATTTTTTTTTTTTTAAGTTACCAAGGCTTCAATGCTAAGGTGCGTTGGCAATTTCTTTTTAAATTTCCCATAAAGTGTGAAGATTCACCTAAAGAGATAGCTCTCCAATTGTTGGTCCCCTACAAAATATAAATGGATTATGTGGTGGGATTTTGTCTCACAAATGGAATTTATTTAATTAACCTTTTTGGGCTACCAATGCCTTGCTGAGAGACTAATTTTTTCGTATAGGAATATTTGTTACTACCTTTATGCTTTTTGTTCTCCTTTGGGAAGACCAAAGGTCTTCATAATTTGTTAGTCCTCTTGTAATTTGCTTTCACCTAACCTTACGCGTAAGAGAAAATGATTGTGTTCTTTTCCTAGGGATGGAAGAATTTTATTAGTCTTTGTCATTGGGCAAGGACTATACTTCTTGTTTTGAAGTCAAATTATATTCTACACATTGACCCAATAACCATGTTTATTGTTAAATTTCTGCCAAGTTTTGAAAAGTTCCGCGAAAAAATATATTAAATACATTATTTTTAAAAATATGAAATATTTTTTATATTAATAAAATTTATTCAATTAATTTTTTATTGGCTGAAATATTGTTAATGGATATAAATATCTTCAATAAAGATTTATTCTTTGGAATAAATGGAAGGAAGTTGTCTAAATATTCGATGATTTGGTCTGGATGGTTGCTTTTAGCCATAATTCAACGTTTTTTATTTTGCAAAATCTAAATTTAACTGTGTTTTAATAGCGATTTTGATGGTAGAAACAGATTCAACACCATAAAAAACCCTTGGGGCACCCAAAATTTCAGAATTTAACAGTTGTAACCAGGAATTTTTAAAATTTCTGCCGGATTTTTTTAAAATCGTGTCAAAAAAATCAAAATTTTCTATTCGAAATCGTAAAAATTTTAGACTACGCGTAAATGGAAGTATTGTTTGAGACTAAACTTTATCTCTTAAGAAACGATGTTAGAAGATATCCACAAACATTATGGAAACCATAGTAATAAGGAGATGGATGCCAAGGGAGGATCTTAGAACGTAAAAAAAATGAGGTTAAGATAAAGACACAAGGAATAGGCCTTGGGAGATTGAAGTTAAACCAAACTCCATATAAAAAAGGGAACATGGTTCAAAGAAATATAGGAACCCATTAATTCATATAAGCTAAAAATTAACTTTGATGCATCATCTAGAGGGAATCTAAGTTCAGTAAGGTTGGTATAAGAGGGATTATTAAAGATTTCATAGGGGATCATGTTTATATCTTTACAATAAAAGTATAGGAAAAAACAAATAACTTTGATGGATCGCCTAGAGGGAATCTCAATAAGGTTGGTATATGAGGGATCATTAAAGATTTCATAGGGCTCATGTTTATATCTTTGTGATAAAAGCAAGGGGAAAAACAAATAACTTCATTGAGGTGTGAGTAGCCAAAGAAGGTATGGAAGTTGTGTTGCTTATGGATATCAAAGAAGAGTTTAAGGTGATTCAAAGATCACAAATGATCATCGTAGAGTCTCGATACAATAGGGTCTACAAAATATCACCAATGAAGAAGAGATTAAAAAATTGAAATCTAGGATGTCAAGCAAATAAATTTAAAGAATGTTTAAATTATTCTCCTTTATAAATTTCAATCATGTCAAGAGAAAGGTTAATGAAGTGGCATACAAGATAGTTAACATTGGAGTTGACACTAACATGGGCATACTAGAAAAATATAAAAAACATAACCAAATAACAATAACAATAGAACACGACATTTATGTGGAAACCCGCTATTCATAGGAAAAAACCACGTGGCAAGGACAACTTTGATATTTTATTATTACTCGGCAAAAAACTTACAAGGTTTTCTTCTCTTGTGATACAATGCCATGGGTCACTTTTCTTTTTTACAACACATATGAGGGTTCCAAAAGGAACCAAAATACACTAAAAGGGTCTAGAAATTTTCACCTTGGGCGCTCCACCCCAACACCCTTGGACGCGGGGGCCTAGTGGCCCCTCCTATGACCCCCCTTGCACGCCCAACACGTACCATTATACAGGAAAATGCCATAGATCTAAATATTGACTTCACCTCCTAATAGGGCACCCCTAAAATTAAGATGTCATAACCTAATATAGGGAAAAACATGATAAACCATTCAAAAAAATATTGAATAGGATAATGGGAATCAAAACTCAAGCAATAATTTGGGCAATGAAACCCAAAAGAAAGAAAACATGAGGATAAACAAATTTTAGTGAACAAAAGCCACAACTTAGGTATTACAAAAGCTAGAAACCCTAGATACATGAGAGAGATACACACAAGAACATAATAGCATATTATGAATAATTGGTATAATTATTACATAGGAGATCAACTCCTTACATATGGTTATTCATGGAGCAAATCATTTCCACTTTTGAACATGGGATATATTTACTTTACACAAAAAGTACAAAAACATAACTAAGCCAGATAATGACTTTCATTGCGATAGGTAAGCATTATATTCTAACACCCACTCTTAAGGCTTACAATATTGAAACCCAAACTAACTAAAGGAAACCACACACTAACCAACAACAAAATATAAGAAGTAATCACAACCAACATTCTTTAGAATCTTTTTCTTTGAAAACAATTCTTGGGCTAGGTAGAGCTCCATCAAGCTACCTTGTAATCCTTGTGAAGGTGTAGCTCCTAAGTTCCTATATTCCACCTCCCCAAACCCCTGAATTTCAAACCTCCTTAATTATTGGACCACCATCCTTGTTTAGCTACATCCACAATGCTCTATTAAGTTGATTCGTGACCCTTGTAAGGGTATAATTCCCAAGATTCACAAACTCCTAAACTATCTAAGTAGCCATCCATGTTGAGCATTATCTACACTAGATCCCTTTCCGCCTTCAAAGTGTGAACTTCTTAAAATGTGTAAAATGACATTTCTTCAACAAGGTCATCACCATTGTCTATGTCTAATGGATCTTCAAAAATGGCTACATTAGTTACATGTGATTTGTCCTTGAGCTTCCCCCTAAGAACATAAGTGGCTCAAAATATGTAGTTCCAAGCTGCGTGACACATTTTGTTACAATAATAGCATTCCATCTCCCCTTTGTCCTTAGCTAATTGGATACGAATGTACCTTGAGTATAATGAAGTCCTAGTTTGAGAATATTTTTTTGTATCTCTTGCAATGGTTCTCTTTTCTTTAGCAAAGAGAACAACAATCATGTCTTCTAGGGTTTGTGAAGACATTTGACTAAGAGTAAAAATAACATTGTTGTATTTAGAAGGTAATTTGTTTAACAAGATGGCTCTGGCATCCTCTTCCTCCACTGTAGCTTTAATTTTTGCTAGTTTTTTTGATGAGAAATATCAAATTGCTTGTGTGATTTGACATAGTGACTTCAACAAACATCTCAAATCTAAATAATTGTAGATCCAAAGAAAAAATTTCATTTGCCATTTTTGCTCCAAACAATGAATTCAAAATTTCCAAGTGTGGAAATTGAAACCATAGTATTTCTCTAATCACATTTCCATGCTTAACATCCTAATAAGAGAAATAAAAAGACAAACTACTTTTTTGCTTGATCTGAATAGTCAAAATCTTAAAAGAATCGTTGTTGAAAGAGCAAATTTCTGGATTCTCCATGATAGCCATTTCAAAGTCGATGTTTCAAACCCTTAGCTGGATCATCCTCATGACATAATATCGAGGGAAGAATTGCAATCCAAGTGAATAAATAAAAGAGAGAGGATATAAATTAGGTATGTCCATTCAGTTCAAATGCCAATTAAACGTGAAGTAAGAACAAATTTAGTAAACAATCATTAGAGAAGCAAAGTTCCAAAGTCAATATAATAGTGAAAATTATAAAATCAAAGATCCTCAATTAATAATCATTATTGATATTATTAATAAGTAATTGCACCGAGTGTAAATGAGGTGCTTACAACCCAGTATGGGGGAGATCCTGTAACGGATGTCACATGTCACATGTAACGTTTTCAAAAGTAATAAAATGTAAAAAGTAATAGTATGGGGGAGATCCTGTAACGGATGTCACATGTCACATTTGTCATGTTTGTAGTATGGGGGAGATCCTGTAACGGATGTCACATGTCACATTTGTCACGTTTGTCACATTTGTCACGTTACGTTACAACCCAGTATGGGGGAGATGTTGTAACGTTTGTCACATTTGTCACGTTTGTCACGTTTGTCATGTTATGTTACAACCCAGTATGGGGGACATGTTGTAACGTTTGTCACGTTTGTCACGTTTGTCACATTTGTCACATTACGTTTGTCACAAGAAGATTTTTAATAAACTAAAAAGTATCATGCAATTTATGGGTGATTTTTTTATTGCACCGAGTGTAAATGAGGTGCTTACAACCTTGTATGGGGGAGATCCTGTAATGGATGTCACATGTCACATGTAACGTTTTCAAAAGTAATAAAATGTAAAAAGTAATAGTATGGGGGAGATCCTGTAACGGATGTCACATGTCACATTTGTCACATTTGTAGTATGGGGGAGATCTTGTAATGGATGTCACATGTCACATGTCACATTTGTCATGTTTGTCACGTTATGTTACAACCCAGTGTGGGGGAGACATTGTAACGTTTGTCACATTTGTCATGTTTGTCACGTTACATTACAACCCAATATGGGGGAGATGTTGTAACGTTTGTCACATTTGTCACGTTACGTTTCCATGTCGGCTCATAACTTATAAAAAATCAAAAGTAATTAAAAATTTCATGTTCGCTCATAACTTATCAAAAATTTAAAAAAAAAAAAAAAAATTAAAAGAGAGGGATCCAATTTCTTGAGGGGTAATTTTTTTCTTAATGTGTAAAAAATTTAAGATAAAACAAAAAAAATTACACCTCAAGAAATTGGATCCCTCTCGGTGCTTGATAGATCCGGGTTTGAGATGGATCTACGCTGGTAATAATATCAATTAATAATATTACTTATTGATAATATCAATAATATCAAGTAATAATAACCTACATTTAGCATTGTCACAACCTTTATTTAAGCAATATTTTGGATGATGTCTTGAGACTCTTGAGGTAATTTGAATCCTTCTCGTGTCGTCATGTCTATAAGGAGCGGAACACTACAGTGGACTACCTCTCAAAGCAGGGGATGAACCTCCCCTTTGGTCAATGGAAAATTTTGGAACTGGATCATGGTGCAGCATTTGAATACTATCACAGACCTTTCATTGATGGAATGGAGGTATATATTCCAACTTGATTTTGGACACTAAATTATCTTACGTCAAAACAAATTGGACACACATATGTTGCAGACTAACGGGGCCCTTGGGAGACCTCAAAAACTCTCTTTTTTTGTACATATCGGGATGCCGCTCTAAAAGAGGGCATATATTTTTTTTGCAACTGAAAGCTGGACCCTTATTTTGACAAAGGCAACTTAGCCTTCTACAATATGTAATTTGGTTTTATATAAATTAAGTTACATTTTTTTCCTTGGAAAAATAATAACCTATCAATTTCTTATTAATATTATGATAAGTTGTTGTTAAAAATTCTTCAATAATAATCATTATTAATATTAATAAGTAATAATAACCTATCCATATGTCTTATTAATATTAATAAGTAATAATGATAAGTTGTTGTTCTCAAATTAATTATTAATATTAATACTAATAAGTAATGATGATAAGTATTTGAATTTTAGATGATAAGTATTTGATAAGTTTCGATGATAAGTATATGATGACAGTTCTGAATTTTTCGAGATAAGACAGTCAGTTTTTTGGATTGTATAAGTTAGAAAGATATGTACTTTTTTATTCTAATAGAATATCAAAAGTATGATTTTTTCCTCTGAAAAAAGTAATGTTGATAAGTTATTGTTCTCAAATTAATTATTAATATTAATATTAATAAGTAATGAAGATAGGTTATTTTTCAAACTCAAATTAATTATTAATATTAATAAGTAATAATAACCTGCCAGATTCTTATTACTATTAATAAGCAATAATGATAATTTATTTGTCCCGCATGCCTCGATGCAAGAAGAGAAGGAAGGGTAACCTGAAAATCCCACCTTCATACCTGGTTTTGTCCATTACCTTCTTTGATGATAAGTGGGGGCCTTGAAATAAGTGAAAGATGGATGCCACTTATCATCAAAGAAGGTAATGGACAAAACCAGGTACGAAGGTGGATTTTCAGGTTACCCTTCCTTCCCTTCTTGCATTGAGGCATGTGGAAAAAATAACTTATCATTATTGCTTATTAATATTAATAAGAATACGAGAGGTTATTATTACTTATTAATATTAATAATTAATTTGAGCTTGAACAATAACCTATCATCATTACTTATTAATACTAATATTATTATTAATAATTAATTTGAGAACAATAAATTATCATCATTACTTATTAATATTAATATTAATAATTAATTTGAGAACACCAACTTATCATTATTACTTATTAATATTAATAAGAAATTTGTATAGGTTATTAATACTTATTAAATTAATAATGATTATTATTGAAGAATTTTTAACAACAACTTATCATAATATTAATAAGAAATTGATAGGTTATTATTACTTATTAATAATATCAATAATGATTATTAATTGAGGATCTTTGATTTTATAATTTTCACTATTATATTGACTTTGGAACTTTGCTTCTCTAATAATGATTGTTTACTAAATTTGTTCTTACTTCACGTTTAATTGGCATTTGAACTGAACGGACATACCTAATTTCTATCCTCTCTCCTTTATTTATTCACCTGGATTGCAACTCTTCCATCGATATTGTGTCTTGAGGATGAATCCAACTAAGGATTCGAAACGTCAACTTTGAAATGGCTACCGTGGAGAATCTAGAAATATGCTCTTCTAACACTACCCACCACATAAATCTTAAATCTTAAATTATTGTTGAATTGTAAATGTATGAACAAAAATTAACTTCTAAAAAACCCATCTTTAGATTTACCCCTCTAAAACTGAAAAAAGCTATGATTGATTTGTTGCATGCATCCATGTTGCAAAAGAAATGCTAATAATGAATTATAAGACAAGTGATTATTATTCGAAGAGATAAACCTCTATTAGCATTCAATGGTTGTTGTATTGACAGTGCATCTCCTTTCCCTCATGGCTCCATAAAAATGAAAGGTCGCTCAACAATTTAACTCCTTCAACATTACATGACAACTCCTTGATGACATTTTGTGAGAAATTGGTCTTTCTATCAAGCCTTTCCGATTCTCTAGATCATCATTTGTTGCAAGAGAAGAGCATACTAAAATTTTCAAGAAACCTATTCCTGCTTCAATACCATATTACAAATTCAAAAGTACTTAGTAGTCCCATAGAAACAAATTCTCAAAGTCAAATGTACTTAATCTTCAACAAAAGTAAAGCTCATCTTTTTCAAAATGATTTAAATAATAATCTATATCCTCTATCTAGCGGGGGCAACATAGAAGACCTTTATCATAATTTCTCTACAACCCTCTCCTCTTCCACTAACAAGTTCTCTATTGAAGTGCCATCTAAAAATAGAAATAGAATGGCCAACCCTTGGTATGACAAAGAGTATCAAATTGCAAGAAGAGAAATCAAAGAAGCTATTGAAGAGTCCCTAAAAGCTTACAAGATAAACAGGTACAAATCCCTCATTAAAAGAAAATAAAGGAACTATATAAAAAATAAGCAGGAGAAGCTTTTATACTTCTCTAAGATGGATCCTAATAAATTCCAGATACAAATTCTTACTCCAAAACTAAAGAGAATAATATTATTACCTTGAAGGACTAGAATTCCTATTTTAAGAAGATTTATAAATAAAAATGATGTCATGGACAACATTCAACCCCTTTTTATGGAAGATGAATTTTTTTCTTTAGAAAATATATATTTTTGGATTAAGCATCTCACGAATGGGAAAGCTAAGGACATCGAAGACTACCAAGCTTAAATCCTAAAAATTGGGGGGTCTTTCCTCATTCCTCACATCCACAGGCTCTTCAATCTATCAGTCAAGCAAGGCTTCCCTAAACCTTGGACTCAGAGCCTTATTACACTCATTTTTAAAAGCAACAATAAAAATAACCCCTCTAATTAAAAGGCCATTACGATTAGCCCTCTTTTAGCCAAGTTATATGGTATTATTTGGAAAATAAGATCAACAAATGGCTAGAAAGCCAAGGTAAAAGAGCTAAAGGGAAAGTCGGTTTTAGAAGGTATCATTCCACCATAAACCACCTCATTACTCTTAGGATCATTGCAGAGGAATGTTGAAATAAGAAGATCAATCTCCTTTATTGCTTTGTGGACTTTACGAAAGGTTTTGATATAGTGCCTAGAAATAACTTGTGGAAAAGATTAGAAGAGTCAAAGGTTCCTTTCGAATTGAGAGCCGCTGCAGTAAGGTTGTACAAGAATGCTATTTCCAAGTTTAAGAACACCGAGGGTGTATATTTTAAGCATATAGATCTAGATACTAAACACGATAACAATATTGTGAAAGAGAGCAACAATCAATCAAATTCATGCAACAAATGTGCTAAACATTAATCATCACACAAAAGAGAGAAGTCAAAGCAGAGAATGTTATATCACATCAAGCTTCAATAAATGAAGTGAAAGGAAATAAATATCAAGGTGATTCGAATCAGGTTAGGAGGTAATTCAAATTTCTCATGTAGTGCACGAGAAGCTAGTTACGCTTAACTAGAGCCAGAGACCCTTAGTTAGCCATGCACACTTTCCAAGATGAGTTTAACTAACTCATGACTTCCTTAAGTGAACTTATCTCCCTACATGCTAGGAGAAATTGACTACAACTGAAGGCACATGCAACTTACTGAAGGCGCATGCAACTTACTGAAGGCACATGCATGAGGTCCACATCCCTAAAAACAATCGAGGAGGACAAAACTGGCTCGTAATAGCAATAACAGAGGTGCATGGAATCCCTGAACAATGGAGAAAACTCCCCAGATTCACCCTATAACTCAAACTTGTAACGTCGTACCATAAAATCAAGGAAAATAAGCCCTAATTGATGGATTTCGCCCTCATATGCCAAATAGACTTTAGGAATCCTAAAAAAGGTAGATAAGGTAGTTTAGGACCCTTAGAGTTTAAAAGTAGTATCTAGGGTGACTTAGGTGGTCAAACTAAATGATATTTTGGCCCACTAGAATGATGGAATCATAGTCTAAGTCACTAGGTAGCATAATGAAGCTAAGGAGAGGTAATTATGCTCTCACACCCCCATAAGTTGAACTAGGTGAAATAAATGCAAAAAATGGGTCCCAGCAATTTGCATCCATGTTAGGTACCCATGTACAAAATATTCTCTAAAACTGAGTAAGACAAAAATACCACATGGGAACCCCCCCCGTAAAAGAGAATGTAAATGAGAAGGCTAAAGAGCCTGCTTAGAAGGAGCCTTCAATTTCAAGCAATTTGTAACTTGGTGAACAAATTCTCACTGAAGGGCTTTGCAAAGATGCTTGCAAACTTTTGTGAACCCCTCTTCTCTTAAAGTGCATGTGATCCCATTCACGAGATCCAAACAATTTGAAGTGCTTGAATGGTGGTTCTTAACCACTCCTTGCTTCAAATGGAGGAAACCTCTTGAAGCTTTTGTGCAGAACTTGGTGAATTGTAGGAGCAAAAGTTGTAGATCTAGAGTATGAAGAGACATTCTGGAAGTATTCAATGAGGGCCTGATTTGGGACAATTTCTCTCATAGATTTTGAGTATGAAGAGACATTCTAGAGGTCTTCTTCAATGGGAACTTGATTTGGGACAAGTTCTCCAATGGATAACAAATTTTTTTTGATCAACTCTTCTTCTTGGCCTGTAAAAGGGTCTTCCTCAACTGTGTGGTGGATCATAGATGTGCACATGTCCTCGTAGCCCATATTTTGTGAAGCTTCTGGGTCCTTTTTCAACCTATCAATGGATTTGAATATGTCCTTGTAGGGCATATGTTGTGAAGCTTCTGGGGCCTCCTTCAACCTTCAATAAGACTAAATCCCTGTAAAAACTAGTATACCAACTTGTTTAGCATCCCTACAACTCTAATACCATGTAGAATTTGAGCATATAGATCTAGATACTAAACAAGATAGCAATACTATGAAAAATATTAGCAATCAATCAAATTCATGGAATAAATGTGCTAAACATTAATCATTACACAAAAGAGAGAAGTCAAAAACATGAGAGAATGTTATATTACATCAAGCTTCAATGAATGAAGTGAAAGGAAATAAATAGCAAGGAAATTCAAAATAGGTTAGGAGGAAATTTTGTTTGCTCATGCAGTGCATGGGAAGCTAGTTAGGCTTAACTAGAGCCATAGACCCTTAGTTATCCATGCACACTCTCCAAGATGAGTTTAATTGAATCATGAATTCTATAAGTGGACTTAGCTCCCTCAATGATAGGAGCAACTAACTACAATTGATAGAAGGCACATGCAACTTACTGAAGGAACATGCATGAGGTGCACATCCCTAAAAAAACTCAAGGAGGTCGGAATTGTCTCATAATAGCTAAAAAAAGGTGCATGGAGTCCCTTAACAGTGGAGCAAATTCCCCAAATTCACTCCATAACTCAAATTTGCAACGTGGGGCCATAAAATAAAGGGAAATAAGTTCTAATTGAAGGAATTCACCCTCATATATCAAAATAGACTTCAAGAGTTCTAAAAAAGCCAGATAAGGTAGTTTAGGGCCGACAAAGTTTAGAAGTAAGCTCTAGGGTGACTTAGGTGGTCAAATTGAATGAGATTTGTCCCACAAGAATAATGAAATCATAGTCTAAGTCACTAGGTAGAAGAATGAAGCTAAGGAGAGGGTTATTCTGCTCTAACAAAGGGTTGGTCGGAAGATATTAATTGTAATATAGGAGTTAAGCAAGGTTTCCCCCTCTTCCCTACCCTTTTTGGTATATACATTGATAAGTTAGAAGGTTGTTTAATAGAGGCAGGCTGCATTGGCATGACGTTAGTGGGAATTGTCATCCTCCTCCTCCTTTATGCTGATGATATTGTTCTTTTGGAAAGATGTCCCTCTGATCTTGATAAGCAGTTCAGAATTCTCAAGGATTTTTGCTCTGGTATGGGCATGACCGTCAATGCCAACAAAACCAAAGTTATGTTGAAAAAATATAATAAGGTCACTTAGGCTCCTTTTTTGTATGATAATAGCGACTTGCAGGAAGTTACTTCCTACAACTATATTGGGATGATATCCATCACAAGTTTAACTAGAACTACAACATTGAGAAAATAATCAATGGAGGGTGGAAAAATTATTTTGGTCTTGAAAACAATTGTAAGTCGGAAAACCTTGTGATGTGGGATAAAAATAAATTCCTCTTTGAAACTCTCGTCACTCCTGTTCTCTTGTATGGGTGTGAAGTTTGGGGCTACAACCTCTCTATAGAATCTTGGAGAAGGATTGAGCAAATATAGAAGCATTTTATAGCTTACAATATTAAAATTAAAAGCAATACGCCATATCCTATTCTCCTGATTGAAGTGGGTCTTTCCCCATTGAGAGCATAACTATGACTAGGTACCTAATGCACAAGAAAAAAATAAATAACTTGGGAGACCAGATACTTCCAAAAATTGATTTGAATTCCAATCAAAACCACCTAAGGCTCAAGTGAGGTTGGCATAAAGATGCCATGTCTTGGTTAAGATGTTGGGGATTGATGAAAATGTCACTTTGAAAAATATAGATGATATTAAAAATATTACTACTTCGAACTTCCAAGATAAGTTGAGGTGTGATGAAAATTTAGAGGATACAAGAAAATTAAGATATTACAAGGAGGTCACTAACCCTAATATTGAAGATCAAAATTATCTCTCTGTTTTAACTAGCGTAAAGAAAAAGATCCACATAGCTAAAATAAGAAAGAACTCTCATGAGATACAAAGTGAAACATGACATTGGACCTTTCCTAAAACTTCGTGGGCTAAAAGGATCTGTCATCTTTGTAAGACTATGAGTGTTGAGGATGAAAACACTTCCTCTTAGATTTCCCTGCGGACACCCACATAAGATCTCAGTTTCAAAATTTTTGTTACAATACGAACCTCTCCAACCTTCTATCTCATCAAAATTGTAGTAATTTAGGAACTCTCCTCTCCAAGCTTTTTGAGCACATAAATAAAACTTTAAAGACAAGTAGTTCCTTACTTTTCTTTCTTAAGGTCTGATAGACCAAAATTGGTCTAAGTGGATGTTAACTATCCTCATCCTCATCATTATCATCACAACAATTAGAAACCTTAGATACGGTTACATCATAGAACACATGAGAGAGATGCACACAATAACCCAATATGATATTATGAGTAACTGGTGCAATTATTGCATAGGAGTTCACCTCCTTATATATGATTACTCATGGAGCAAACCTTTTCCAATTATGAATATGGGATAGATTTGTTTTACATAAAAAGTACAAAAAAACAACTAAGTCCTAAACGTAACCTTTATTACAACATGTAAGCTTTAACTCCTAACATTATGAGGGGGGATGCATAATGGAATCTCTATCAAGAGGAGACAACTCAAGTAGGTAGAATTAGTGTTGCATTGAATCACAACATTGACAACGATGCTAATTCATGGATTTGAGAAGATGTTAAGGAGGATAATGAATCAAAATCAACAATAATCTACACCAAGAAGGATCATAAGAGCAAGCATGATAATGGTAAGGACACGGTGAAACTGAGAACACATGAATCCATTGTTGGGAAAGAGAATGTAATCGCAATAACAACTATAATGATGGCAAAGGCTTCAATAATAAGGAATCAAGTAAAATGCTTCCTTGCGGTATACAAGATAAGGGGAAGGTGATACTTAGAAACCAACATTGGGAAGTTGAGATATGAATTTCTTTAAATGAAGTTGGTCTATATTTTATCATCAAGGTTTAGGGTGGACATTTACTTTATGATCTCAAACGTGAGTTGGAAAATAACTCAAACCAACATGTTTTGAGTTAATCAAGGCCAAGTTTATGAATTGTACTCATGGAAGTAGACAAGAGCAAAAGGTTAAGAATGATTAATCGTTACATAGTCATAAAAAGCCACATCCAACCATAACAAAGAAAATGAGACAAATCCTATAAATTAAGAAAAAATATTTATAATTACAAGATTCAAAACATTCGATTTAAATTTGTTGAAGAAACATGAACTCCCTATGATGCTAATTACACCTCTCATGAAAGAGAACATTTGAATCTCATGAAAGAGAGCATCTGAATCCAAAAGAATCCATTTTCAAACATAACCAAAGTATTTTCAAAGTCATTATTGATTCAAAATAAGAATGGAGGGGCATTTTCAAGGCAATGGTTGATTCAAAATGGTTAATGAGAAAAGTGGTCTTGGGAATTATGAGTATGGAAGATATGGGTGAACGAATTACCATGTTGGGCTATGTCATTCACCAATTCTCAAATGCAAATAAGAGTTCATGGCTTTTTAAAATTTAAATTTGAAGCATGGACTCCTTATACAACGTTAGCTTTAGTGGCCATTAATGTTGGCATCCAAATGTTAAACTGAAGACCTATTACAATCCATGGTGCACAAGTAATCCTTGTACTTCTATTGTACCGTAATATGGGTTATTTTATTTTAAAAACCTATGTCTTGTATTCAAGTTTCCAAAGCGACAAATTTTCCTTGGGTTAACTATAAGGCCACCGAATCCACTAGACAGATTAGAAATAAAATATTCACTAATTATATTTGGTTGTTTCATAAATGTTTCTTAATTTGCATAATCTTAGTCACCATCTTAATAAGAATATAGAAAATTCTTTTGCAAAGTGGTCATCTTCGACTCGTGTGAAAATTTTAGTTAATGATAATTTTGTATTAAAAATAAAAATTATAATAAAAATAATTTAATTTTAAAGTTGTAATTATCAATTCAAGAAATTAGAAATAAAATATTGACTAACTATATTGAGTTGTTTCATAAATGTTTTTTAATGTGCATAACCTTAGTCACCATCTTAAGAAGAATATAGAAACTTCTTTTGTAAATGTGGTCATTATCATTATAATAAAGATAATTTAATTTTAAAGTTATAATTGTCAATCTAAGAAATTAAAGTGGGAGGATAAAATTTATGAATAGTTAACTAGAGATAACATGAACTTATCTCTGAATTTTAAATAAGAAAGAAGGAAATGACCACATCAAAGACAACTTCAGTAGGCCTGATGATTAAGAATATGTGTAGAATTTATAAGTTTGAAGGTATATACACTTTTAATTTTAAAGTTATAATTTAGAGACTAAAGTTATTATAAAAAATTTCTCTGTATAATGATTTGATTGCTTAGTTTATAAAAGTGTATATACCTTTGAACTTATAATTTCCAAGGAGGAAACACATATTCTTAATCGTTAGGCCTACTTAAGTTGTCTTTGATGTTGTCAATTCCTTCCTTCTTGTTTACACTTCGCAAATAAATTCATGTTCTCTCTAGCTAACTATTCATAAGTTTTATCCTCCCACTTTAATTTCTTGGATTGAAAAAAATCATGAGGTGTACCCTTGGGCATTCCATCTTCATAACTGTCAATCGAATTGCACCAATTACTGCTAGATATAATTTAGA
Source organism: Larix kaempferi (assembly GCA_027924585.1). NCBI lineage: Eukaryota > Viridiplantae > Streptophyta > Pinopsida > Pinales > Pinaceae > Larix > Larix kaempferi. The sequence goes on along the minus strand of BSBM01000458.1, from coordinate 19,872,184 downwards.
CAGAAATTCATTTGCAACTATTCCACTGTAACACCCCTGGCCCAAATTAGAACTGTTATTGTAACTTGAACATTGTGGCTATGAGTCTGTACATAGCATGATAATATTTTAATATAATTACCAGCTGGCTACATGAGGAGCAATACGCTGAAGAGGGGATCCAGATATTAACCGAGGGTTGTGAGGGGGTAAGGTTGACTTAAGTACCTTGTTCCATAAACCCATGTTCTATAAACCTCGTGATAAACCCAAAACCCATATTCCTAACCATACTATTAATGGGGGATTATTGTTAATGTTAATTATTATTCAATGATGAAGATTAGGAGGCTAATCGTGCTTAAGGATGGGGAGGTAACGTGTGCCTCTGGGATAGAAACGTGGGAACCCAGAGGGGACATGAGGTTTCCTCGGTGATCCAGGTGGACGTGGGGGGCATGCTGATGCCACCCACAGCCTAGGTGGTGGGACGCCAGTCCAGGAGAAGAGACATAGGGAGCAAAGAGTTTTAGAGAATGTAAGCAGGAGGATGCACGCAGAGAGCACGGGGGTGCAGTGTCTGCTGAGTGCGTGGAGAAGTGCGAAAATCTTGAGTAGTTTCAGAGGGACAGTGAAGTGTATCACTGTGAGTTTGGAGTCCAGGAGAAGGACAGAGGGAGAATGCACGCAGAGGGAGCCTGGGGGGTTGGTCTAGAGGATGCATGCAGAGCACTGAGGAGAATGCACACAGAGCACGGGGGAAGTGTCTGCAGAGTGCAAGAGAAATGCAAAAATTTGGGAGGGAAGAGAGACATAGATAGTGAAGAGTTTCACGGCGTGTTCGGAATCCTGGAGAGAGTGAAGAATTCCCTGTGATGAACTGAACCTGAATTGTTGAGATTAACAGTTTTAGCCATGAATTCCTTGGTCGAATTTACCAGTAAATTGGAAATGAAGCATGAGACCCAGAGGGAGTCCCAATGTTTGCAGTGAAATGTGTCGCTGTACGTTTTGGGAAGGAACTTAGGTGGGTCAATTGCATAATTGACAAGGGATTGGTTACCCAATGGCTGTTTGCTGAACCCTGTATAAATATTTTACCTCTGTTATTTCCACCTGAGACTCTGAGAGTGAGTTGAAGAGAAATTGGTGAGATAACTCTGGTTAAAGTCTGGATCTTGGATCGGCGGTGAACTTGGGAGCTGAAATAGTACAGGCTAGACAAGTTCTAAGGTTGGGAGGAGGGTGGCTCACATGCAGCCAGTTTCCATCTTCATGTGAATTCAAATAAGTGTATCTGTGTATGATTTATAATGTTCCCGTGTTTTATTATGCTTGCTATGTTTAACCTGTGGAATGAATGTGTAAATTAATCTAATTCATGAATAAGCTATGTTAAGCCTGTTAGAAGGCTGTATTCATGAATGTAGCGACTTTCATTTGCATAGGCTGTCTACTGTATTAATTTGTATGTGAAGGATGAATGGCTCAACTTCATTTGTGTAAGGCATGTTTAATGGCTATCTATAGCTCTTAATATTGTATGCAATTCATTGTATGGGTTAAATATGGGTGTAGTTCCCTGTAGATTGTTATATCTGTTGTAGATATTTCTCCCTACGGATAGGTAGAAAATCTCTTAGGATAAAGCAGGATGCACTGACTCTATGCTAAGACAAAAAGGAAACAAATGCTACCTTGAGTTCCTGAACTAATCCTCACAACAAGATTAAATGCATTCAGAAGAGATGAAAGACGTAACTCACCTTCCAATTCGACGTTTGTCCCGCTTCTAGCTCTTGAACCTGAAGCTCCAATGTAGAACTTGTTGAAATCAAACAAAGGACAAGCATGCAAGCTTCCAAATACCTTGAAGCAAAGATTAAGTTCAAATCTAAAATAGATACATTTCATATCAAAGATTTATACAATACACATGAAATGGGAAAAACAAGACAAGTTATCTTTTATTACAAACTTGAAGAGTACTTACAAAGGTTGCTTGATATCCAAGCCAATCCTCCAGCTCCAAGTGCTTCCTCTAGCTATCTCTGCAGAAGTCTAAAGATCATAGGTTTGATGCCCCAAAAGTCCTCCCTTTGGCTCATGGAAGGCTTCTCTCTTATAGCACATGGGAAGGCTAACCAACAAGAGAGAAGTGTGGATCTATGGAGGGTTTAGTGGATCAGGCCAGCTAAACAGAGAAGGAGTTAGGATCGAACCAAGGGTGGTAATTCCAACAAAATCTCCTCAAAGGTCGAAATCCCAAAATCCAAGGCAAAAAGGCTAATTTCAGACTACCGCACCCCTATAACTGAGCATAACGCGATAGTACCGCACCCCAGAGAAGGAGCAACGCGCGATAGCGCTGACTACCGCGCCCTTGTAGATGTGTAGGGAGCGGTAGTGCTCACAAACAGGGCTAAATTGCGTTGGAAGATGGCAGCAAAAGGTTTTGCTTTCAGTGTTCAGTCAGTGTTTTTCACTCTGGATGTTCAGATGATCTTTAAGGGAAATTGTCGTTTAGGTCGCTAGTGCAAGGATGCGACACTAATACATAATGTGTAATATTGAGGTATAACAATATCATATGAAATTCATTTTATGGGTTTAAGATGGGCTAATAATGAGAAAGACGAAGCTGTTATTTGGATGCCTAATGGAAGGTGTTATGAGATTCAATGAAATATATGCATTAACCTGGGTATTGGCCGCTTGACTGCCTGATGTTCATAGAAGGATAGGCAACAACCGGATGATATGTTTGCATGCATGTTTGGGAGTCTTTTCTATGAATATGATTGTTTGTCATGTGGTGTGGTTAAACTCCGCCAGCTATGATATTCCTATCTAGCTCAGAGTATTTCCTATGTTTGCTTATGGGCCATTATTGAGTCTTTTGATGCTGTTAATAAGATACTTAATCGGAAAATTTTTAGTTGCATAGTTTTACTCTGTAATTATGAATATGTGTAACGAGGGTACGTTACAAATTGGTATTAGAGAGCCGGTTGCAGCTCTCGGTCCTCTAGAATTGAAATTATTTGCTAAAGAGATATTCGAATATGCACTGTAGTTAATTTGAGACTAATAATCATTGAAAATTTCAGATTGATGGCATTATACAGGAATATTCAGTCATTTGAATTGCAGACTGTCAGTAAAGACAGGCAATCAGAACTAAAGAAATGGTAGAGGATCCCAAATTCTCTAATTGTGTTGAAGATATCGGCGGTGAAATACATGGAAATGCATCCATCGGTCACTTAAGTGGGACAGGGACCGTGGATGTTGTGCAAATCCTGAAGGAATTGAAGGTTGGAAACCAAAGATTTTTGCAAAGTTTGAAATGACAGAACCAAATTAATCAATATTAATGCAAAATTTGGTTCAGCTGCAAAATCATATACATCAAGTGACTTCCAATGTGGGAAGAGGGAAAAATTCCTTAAACCCTATCTTGCCTTGTATTTACATTTTCTGAATCTATATGCATAAATTAGAGCATATGAATGATTGAAAGTGTAAGAGATCATGTATATGAAATGAATATGCACTAAAGGACACATTAATAGACACTACATAGTGCATGAGAATGTGTAGTGCATGTGTGTGAGATTGCATGTTGGTAAAATAGTGAGTACTACATATGCAATAAGCCACTAATGATAATTGTTGTGATTGATAATCACCATTGCTGTTGGTATTGGATATAGGACCAAAGACAATTGAAGCATGGATGAAGATGTTGTTGCTGATGTTGCTCGTGAAAAGCAATCTTACGAAGAAATGCTGGAGCAACAAATCTGTGATCAAGAGGTTGGTGGAAGGACTAGGTATTCCTTAGTAAGAAGCCAACTGATCAGGTAACAACAGTAGGGTGATGGCAGCCTTGCAGGTAAGGTTCATTATGTTAATATTATTAAGTATTGAGAGAGGATGGGTAATAATCCTTTATTTATGTTTTAGTCCTCATAAAAAGGTAAACATGTAATAGTGAATGACATTCCACAGGGCATGTTATCTTGTGATAGCTTAAGAATTTTGAATGCATTCATATGAAAGTAGATTATGCCATGTGTATAATGGTTATGGGTTGATAATCAAGCAAGTAAGGACTCATGGTCCTGTATGGTAGTGCATATTATGTGAGATATCCATGGATAGGGCCATATGTATTTGGAATGGTGGAATGCGTGACATGCTAAGTATAGTATTCATGAATCAATGCAAGATGACATTGAGTGGATATGCATTTAATTTTTTTGTAAATCTGTGGTTGCAAATTAAAAAGTTTTGTAAATCTGTGAGGTTGCATTAAGTGAATGCACATTAAAAGATTATGTAAATCTGGTTGATAATGCATGCATAGGTATGATTGTATATATGATAATATGCATTGTGTGAAAGCATGTTTATGGTGTACATTTCATTGCAATGGGGTAATATATGAAATGATAGAATTAATGATAATTTTGAGATCAATGTATGAGCTGCTGTGGATACAGAAAGATAATTGCATGAAGAAGGTAGTCATGTTGGTGGGCTACCAAGAGAGCTCTGCTAGAAGGACAGAGTTGCATGCAATGAAATGGTTGTGAAGTAATGAGTGATTAAAGCTTATTTAAATTGCATATATACAAAGTGAATGTATTTCATTATTTTTGAAATAATAACAACTGTTAGTATTTGAATTATTGAGTGTTGTAATTCTGAGATCACTTTAGTGATTGTTCTAAATATTGCAATGAAAGATATATGCATGGGCACTCACAATTGGTTTGGATGATTGAGAATTTCAGACTATAGGTAGATTGTCTTGGGCATGGCATGTGTGTAAGTCCATGATAAAGGCTGGAAGTCTACCGTGTGCAAGCCAAACATTATGAGAATGATCTCATGAATATGAAATGTGATTTCTATGTGAGGCATATTTGAAAATTTCCGATTTTAGTTTTATGAGAATGGATCGTGGTTGCAATCTAATTTCTGTAGGAAAACAGATTGTAAATATCATATTTTTGAATTTTGTTAGTATTGCTAATTGTTTGGCTTGTCTAGGATGATGTCAGGAGTACATGTTGCGAGTGGATGTGCAGGTATGGAAGTAAGTGCATAAGACCATAATGAACATAGCATTATCTCTTACAAGATCCAAACAATAGGAGCTTGGATTCATGGTTAAATAGACCCAATTTCTGTAGTAAACAAAATTGTAAATTCATGATTGAATTGGAGTATTAATGCCTTTGACTGAGTATGGAAAATCAGATTTGAATTTGAATTGGATTGCTAATGCTGATGACTGTTTGATTGATTATGAATTGTGCCAGGAGGGCATAATATAGGAGGACCATGTGTGATGGGCTGCAAGAGCCAGACATCATGAGAAGGACCTCATATTGGGAAATCTAATTTCTGTGCAAAACATAATTTGGAATTCTAAGTGAAATGGTTATGACAAATATCTCATGGCAATGATATAGAACATGTATTGCTTCATATTTCAATTTTAATGGGAATTATTATAATGACATCTCATGTGAACTGCATGATTGTATGAGATGTAGGTGAGATGGTGAAAGTATGCCAATGGGGAAGATGTCAGCTGGGAAGGCTGAAAATGTAAAGGAAATGCCAAGGGTGGCTTGGGTTTGAGAAACCTTGCAGAATATGTATGGGTGCTTGTTTCTCCGTAGTGCTGTTAAACCCAATAAGAGCATGGGTACTCAGGAAGATGCATGGGCATTGGTAACCTTTCTACGCTCACACTGAAGAGCACTGGAAAGGATGGGTATGCCCGAGGGACTGAGCAACAGAGAAGGGGTATCGTCCTTGTGTGGTGTGAGTGGGTATTGTGGGGCCGTCCTAGCCTGTAGACGAGTGAGTCACCTATGGATTTCCTGGAAGGAACCACTGGTTTACATAGGAGAAAAACCCATACAACTGTATCATTTTGTTTTATTGCCTGATAAACCCAATAGAGGCGTTGGTTTGGAAATGGATGTGGTATGCTTGATAAACCCAGTCAACATACTGGATTAGCATATTGGTTAACGGAAAAGAATGGTGCTAGTGGACTTGTGTGGGTCCTGGAAGCCAAGGGTTCTGTAGGAAACAATAGGGAAAGGTTCCCTAGTTGAGAGGCCTTGGAAAAACCTTAGACACTAAGTGTCATCGCCAAAAAAAAGGGCAAGTCAAGCATTCAAGTGTAAGGTGAAAGAGATCAAGGAGCATGGACCCACAGTGGCGGTGGAGCTCCGGATGAGAAATAAGATTAAGAGGGGGAAACTCTTACTCTTATCTTTCTTTATATTTTAGAAACATAAAATTGATTGAATGCATGTTTTGGATGAGAAATGATTGTGGTTGATTGCTTGAAATACTTGTGAAGGATGAATTAGTTAATTCCTTGTGAAAGGATGAACATGCATGAGTTCATGTGCATGTTTGGAAAGCATGAAAAGTGCAAAAGTCTCATGGATATAGCATGGAATTTTCCCTATCACTTGGGAAATTAATTGACTGATTTTAATGTTATGTTATGCTGGGCCTACCAGAATTACAATGATGTATTTCACAGGTGAGAAATTGAAGTTAATTTGCTGCAGGTGTTGCAAAGCAAGTACTACTTGTGAGCAAAGTGAGAGTCAATTGTGCACATTGACCATGGAAGCAGACCAAAGGCTATTGGATTTGGCTGAAAACCTTCTGGAAACAATTTCCAAGACCTAAGAAAAGCTTGGGGAGATGCTCAAGCTACAGAGGCAACATAATGAGATGAACCAAAAGGCTTCGTAGGACACTATTTGTCTGCAAAGAGAGGTAAAAAGAATTCTGGGAACAATCAACGGTGGAAAGGAAAGTGGATCAATGAAGAAGCTTTCGTCCAATCATCCCATTAAGAAACATTCCAGAACACATAGAGGATGCTTTCGCTTTGAAACTTGAACCCCAAGTTGGCACTCTTCTTGCGTGTGAGTGCCTTGGCAAGAAGGATCGCCTGAGGGACTGCTTAGCAGAGAAGGGGATGCCTGAGCAAGGAAGAGACATCACGAGGGTGTATCTGAAGAGGGCCATGAGCTGAACCTCATCTATGGCACACATGCTGAGACATATTCATTGAGATAAGTATCTGCTTGTATGCGTACTTGTCCTTTGGCATATGAATATGTTGCAAATTGTATTTTGGATTAATGAATATGTTCACTTGTGATGAATTCAAATTCATGTTATGAGATAATTTATTAAGATGAGCTATGTATGTATGATGGAATTATTTTTCGTTGTAGGTACAATTGTGTGTAGGAAAGTAACAACAATATATGGATAGAATTGCATGAAGATGGCCATCAAGTTCAAGCTGGAAATGGTAGTCTCCTGAAGTCAAGAAGATCATGAAAACAACATTGGTTTCCTTGGAAGGAATTGTAAAATTGTAAGAGCCTTGAGAAAGGCCATGAACTGTATCTGATTTGATACAATGTTAATCATCGAGGATGATGAAGAATCTAAGGGGAGGGAAAATGTAACACCCCTGGCCCAAATTAGAACTGTTTTTGTAACTTGAACATTGTGGCTATGAGTCTGTGCATAGCATGATAATATTTTAATATAATTACTAGCTGGTTGCATGAGGAGCAATACGTTGAAGAGGGGATCCAGATATTAACTGAGGGTTGTGAGGGGGTAAGGTTGACTTAAGTACCTTGTTCCCTAAACCCATGTTCTATAAACCTTGTGATAAACCCGAAACCCATATTCCTAACCATACTCTTAATGGGGGATTATTGTTAATGTTAATTATTATTCAATGATGAAGATTAGGAGGCTAATCGTGCTTAAGGATGGGGAGGTAACGTGTGCCTCTGGGAAAGCCACGTGGGAACCCAGATGGGACATGAGGTTGCCTTGCTTATCTAGGTGGATGTGGGGGGCATGCTGATGCCACCCACAACTTGGGTGGTGGGACGCCAGTCCAGGAGAAGGGACGCAGGGAGCACATATTTCTGGAGAATGCACGCAGAGAGAACGGGGGTGCAGTGTTTGCTGAGTGTGTGGAGAAGTGTGAAAATCCTGAGTAGTTTCAGAGGGACAATGAAGTGTATCAATGTGAGTTTGGAGTCCAAGAGAAGGACAGAGGGAGAATGCACGCATAGGGAGCCTGGGGGGTTGGTTTGGAGGATGCATGCAAAGCACCGGGGAGAATGCACGTAGAGCACGGGGAAGTGTCTGCAGAGTGCAAGAGAAATGCGAAAATTCGGGAGGGAAGGGAGACACGAACATTGAAGAGTTTCACGGTGTGTTCTGAATCCTAGAGAGAGTGAAGAAAACTCGGGAAGAATTCCCTGTGATGAACTGAACCCGAATTGTTGAGATTAATCGTTTTAGCCATGAATTCCTTGGTCGAATTTACCAGTGAATTAGCAATGAAGCATGAGACCCAGATGGATTCCCAATGTTTGCAGTGAAATGTGTCGCTGTACATTTTGGGAAGGAACCCAGGTGGGTCAATTGCAGAATTGACAAGGGATTGGTTACCCAATGGCTGTTTGTTGAACCTTGTATAAATATTTTACTTATGTTATTTCCACCTGAGACGTTGAGAGTGAGTTAGGGAGAAATTGGTGAGATACCTTTGGTTAAATTCTGGATCTCGGTTCGGAGGTGAACTTGGGAGCTGAAATAGTACAGGTTGGACAAGTTCTAAGGTTGGGAGGCTCATGGCTCACATGCAGCCAGTTGCCAGCTTCATGTGAATTCAGATAAGTGTATCTGTGTATGATTTATAATGTTCATGTGTTTTATTATGCTTGCTACGTTTAACTTGTGGAATGAATGTGTAAATTAATCTAATTCATGAATAAGCTATGTTAAGCCTGTTAGAAGGCTATAGTCATGAATATAGCTACTTTAATTTGCATAGGTTGTCTACTGTATTAATTTGTATGTGAAGGATGAATGGCTCAACTTCACTTGTGTAAGACATGTTTAATGGCTATCTGTAGCTCTTAATATTGTAAGCAATTCATTATGTGGGTTAAATATGGGTGTAGTTCCCTGTAGATTTTTATATGATATGAAATTCGTTTTATGGGTTTAAGATGGGCTAATAATGAGAAAGACGAAGCTATTAATTGGATGCCTAATGGAAGGTGTTATGAGATTCAGTGAATTATAGGCATTAACCTGGGTATTAGCTTGACTGCCTGATGTTCATAGAAGGATATGCAACAACTGGATGATATGTTTGCATGCCTGTTTGGGAGTCTTTTCTACGAATATGATTGTTTGTCATGTGGTGTGGTTAAACTCTGCCAGCTATGATATTCTTATGTAGCTCAGAGTATTTCCTATGGTTGCTTATGGGACATTATTGAGTCTTTTGATTCTATTAATAAGATACTTAATCAGAAAATTTTTAGTTGCATAGTTTTACTCTGTAATTATGAGTATGTGTATTGAGGGTATGTTACATCCACCCAAGGAATTGACTACTATAAACCATTTTCCATGATATGTCCAAATTACTAAAAAGATAATGTGGTCATTTTGGCCTTTAATTTCTTTGAAAAACTCTATTAAGTATATGTTAAAAAAATGTGTCTCATAAGCAACATCCACAAGCACAAGCAATAAAACCCTAACATATAGCTTAGTTATTATCAATAGGGATACCTTGGATGAATATGCTACAAACCAAAATATTCCCTTTAGGTAGCAACATGAGCATGGAGCGGAATTGTCCCCCAAAGTTTATCGATAGAGTGTGAGGGGAAAGCACACTCCCAGGGTTGCAATCAAAGGCAAAGTGCCTCAAAATCTCTAGAAAATACTCTAATAGGCCACATAGCCAACAAAAAAACACAACCACTGAAACAAATCTGAGCTCAAAGAACATACCTAGAAGCACCTCAGGGAACATACTAGGCCTTGATCATAGATCCGACCACTATAGTGCACTTAGAATCCCCCAAGCAGTGTCTAAGATGAATCAAATCCATAAATCATCGATTCTCCAAGTGTCATTCACATGAGCGCCAAAACTTAACAATACTAGTGGTAGAAAGCTAAATCTACACTTGATCCATTTGCACCATGAGCTAGGCCATACCAATGATTAAAAAAAGGTTGCACAAGGCCAAATTTGAAATTGGCACTAGTTACACTAAGCATAAAAAAGATTACAAGAACCCTAATTTACAGTAAAAGTTGCCTTCATACAAAAATTGTGAAACAAAAAACACATAGCAAATACACATTAAACAACCACAAAGATAACCCACAAATGCTCACCACACTATGATCTAAAGTAGCCTCTTACCCACCTTCAACCTCTAACCATTATCATCCTCACTATAATAGGCCTTCCATCATCTTCTATAAAATACTTACAAGTTCCCTTCCATCATCTTCTATAAGATACTTATGAAACCTACCCTGCTTTCCATCATCTTCTATAAGATAGAAAGAAGCCTTAATAGAATTCGAAGCAACAAAGAAACATGAGGCGCCTCTCCTCTTCTACTTTATTCCATCGAAAATTGCAATGAAAACCATTTTTTCACCTTTTATAATAAGTAACCATATACAATGTCTTTGCTCATTTAAACATATTATTTAAGTGCATCAATGATGGAACATAGATAGGTCGGTGATATGGTCTTCTCAATTTCTATTAACATATTAACATTCTGCAAAATTGGTTATTAACATATTAACATTTTGCAAAATTGGTTGCCACCCCTCCACTAGTGGGATCTAGGTGTTAAAGGTATAGCCACATAGCTAATGGCTCCCTCAACTTTTAGGATTTCGAATTTCAACTTCTAGGTTTTAAATTAAAGTTTTCAACTTTTAGGATTTCGAATTTCAACTTTTAGGATTTCAAATTAGTGTTTTTTAATGTCTAGAGCTTCAATGCGGAGGTGCCTTGCCATTTGTTTTTAAAATTTACTAATACACCTGAAGAGAACGTTCTTCAATTGTCGATCCCCGGCAAAGGATATATTGATTATGGGGTGGGCTATAGGCTCACAAATTGAACCTATTTAATATAACTTATTATTCTATAAAAAGGGCCTTTTTTGGCCACCAATGTGTCCTTAGAGACTAACTTTTTGGAGTGGAATATTTGTTACTACCTTTATACTTTTTGTTCCCCTTTGGGAAGACCAAAGGTCTTCATGATTTGTTAGTCCTCTTGTAATTTGCTTTCACCTAACCTTACGCGTAAGACAAAGTGAGCGTGTTCTTTTCCCAGAGAGGGAAGGATTTTATTAGTCTCTGCCGTTGGGCAAGGAGTATACTTCCTGTTTTGAAGTCAAATTATATGGACTACACATTGACCCAATGTTTATTGTAAATTTTTTTTGCCTAGTTTTAAAAAGTTTCAATAAAAGATAATTTGAACACATTATTTAATTTATTATTATTATTAGTAATGAAATTCATTCAATTGAATTTTTTGATTGCTTGGTAATATTGTTGATTTGATATAAATCTCTCAAGAATTTTTTTTAAGTACGAGTGACATTATATTATAGCATAAATAAAAGTACATAACATAGCCTGGGTAGGGATAAAGGCCCTTTGATAACTGATACCTTGAACTGTTAAGAGAGACTAATGCCTATACATTTTACAAAAAGAAGTCTTCTAAGCCCGAACACAAAACAAATAGTCTGATACATAATCAACCGTCGAAGTAAGGCATGTAGCAAGACAAAAACTGAGACAAAACATACATAAACTGAGACAAAACATACATAAACTGAGACATAAACTAAGTATTTTGACACCCCCATCTCCTGAGTGGAAACCCCATCCTGCACAACGAGAGTGTCATGATTGACAATAACCATCTGAGGCGAACCAATGTCGTGACCATAGAGGATAGAGAGAATAGCAGATATCTTTTTGTCCATTAATTCCAATATGAAAGTGACATCTTCCATGTGGCGATGATGTTCAAAGTGCATATCACATAAGGCATGAACCAAAGGAAAATTGTCCTCAAACTTCAAGTGCAGAGCCTTAGAGCAGCGAAAACATGAGGACTTACTTGAATTCGAAAAAGGAGACATAGTATCAGGTTGAGATAGAGGCGGTGGCAAGCTGTTGCCATATCCAAGCGAATTCCCCAAATCATCGAACTATTCCACTAGATATAACCATTCGTTCTTCTTCTGGTCGGCCTAAGACGCTTCATCACTTGCATAAAGATCCACGTCCCTTGACGAGGACCGTTCACTCGAAACATAAGGCAAGGGATGAGAATCCAAAGCAATCTAGGCCTGAGGATATCCACCACGCCCATGACGAGAGCGTCCCTTGAGCTTGAGAATATACATGCTCCAAACCAGAGCCCAACGTTCTTCAAATCCACAGATAACACAACAATAAAGTTGAGAGGTCGACCAGGGTGCCCACAAGAAATAGACTTCCCCTCCACCCTATGAGAAATTAAAACCATCCACCTCGAGCCAATGCATAATCGTTGGGAAGGACATCCCATTAGACCACTAGACCGGGTGATGTGACTGAGCGCAGGCACATTAAAATGAAATCTCATTAAACCAAAGACGAGCTGAATTAAATATACACGCCCTTCGATTCTAACCCTGTTGCACGTGGAGTTCATTGCTCGCCACCTATCACCCCCATCCGGGGAACTCTCTCAAGATATTGACTCGAATTGTAAATGTAAAATTAAAAAATAAAGAAAAATACAAATAATTCACTTCCCATCACTATGTTACATGTAACCTTTACTACATTTAACATGTGTGTGTGATGACTTGTAGGTTGTAACTTGTAAGTCAAGGGTGGGTAGTCTTGTATGTTGGCTTGCCATTATAAATCACATGGATCATAAATGGAAGGGGTGTAAGGATCTTCTGTGTGGAAATGTGCTTCTCGTGATGCTTTATGTAAAGGCCTCGAACCCAATTCATCGAACACGTAACTCTCACTACTTTTCCCTTGTTCCCTCTCTTTTCCACTCTCAGCTCCTCACATTTCTCTTCCAATCTCCCAAATGTGCATTCAACCTTGTAGGATTTGAACAATAAGCAATTACACAAATGGGTTATGCTTACATTGAGTTCTAGAGAACTTTTGTTGATAGTAATTAACCATATCTATGTGTATTTGGTAGGGGTTGTTGAGAAATTATGGCATTTGACTTAGTAGACATTTGTATGACCATCGATTAACCAAGTGATTGATTATCTAGGTATGGGCATAGTTGATAATGGCGGTTGAAAATTAATTACTATCTTTTCATCTTCTACAGTGCGAGCTATCTTTGTTCCCTATGTGTTTTGTAACGAGTTGTTGATGTTTTCAATTGTTGCTTGTGTATTTCACAAGGAGCCATTGTTGGTTTTCAATTGTAGGTGAATCAAGCATTGAAAGTCATCTTATCATAGGTAAAGAATACATCATTAACCCGACTGATTTCCTAGATTACAAAATAGAACTGTAAGTCCAATGTATCTGATATAATCTTGTATATGTTTTAATATACATATTAGAAACAATCCAAAAATATTTGTATTATGAGAAGTCATACATGAGTCCTCTTAGGATGTATACCATGTTTATTTCAAGTAGTTTTTATAAAACATAACACAAACCCATGTAAAATGAGGGTAATTTCATTCTCGAATAATAGAGTAACCTTCCAAAATTCTTTAAAACGCCCCCTACACACCCAAGTTGTATTGGTGTTTCAAAGATAACATACATAAGCATATGGTGCCTCTAGATTATCCACCTTTTTTGTTTTGTTAGCAATAATATCATTGTATGTTACATCACCTATATGAATAACTTTAAAATTTGTTATGCCAACCTCACTAATCAATTATTTTGTGAATTTAGAGAGATTTTTAATTGCCTTTTTTTTGTCTTATCTATTTCAATATCCCTCTCAATCAACCACTCTTTTACTAGTGTTGGACCTTCCATGGTATATACTTCTAACCCTCCTTTCTATGTTTCTTTATCAACCTCCACGTCTACCTTATTATTTAAAAGCACAATAAAATCTATGGACAAATCAATAGATGTCTTAGTCTTTGTCAGTAGTTTATGACTCATATCTACAATGTTTCAAAGCTCCCAATCAACCACTCTTTTAATGATGTTGGACATTTCATGCTATTGACTTCTAACCCTCCTTTTCTATGCTTCTATATCAACCTCCAGTTCTACTTTATTATTCAGAAGCACATTAAAATCTATGTAAATATCAAAAGATGTCTTAGTCTCTGTTAGTGGTTTCTGACTTAGGTCTATAATGTTATGAAGCTCTCAACCAACCACTCTTTTAATGATGTTAGACCTTCCATGGTATTGACTTATAACTCTCCTTTATATGCTTCTATATCAACCTTTAGGTATACCTTATTATTTGGAAGCACAATAAAATCTATAGACAAATCAAGAGATGTTTTAATCTTTGTTAGTTGCATGTAACACCCTCTAATGTTTTATCCCCCATTCTTTTATGTATGATGGCATGTAAGTTTTTTAAACTATTTATCTCCCCAATGACCTTGCCATGCATTTCTTTTCATCTAATCTCCCATCGATTCAATAAATTTTTTAGTTCCCACTCTTTGTTAATTTTTTAGTTCCCACTCTTTGTTAATTTTTTAGTTCCCACTCTTTAAGAACAAGGCTTTATGGGCTTCTAAAAGTTTTTTTTCCTTTTCTCAAGTAAGTGGGAATTTGAGAGACAAGCCCCCATCTAACTCCAAATTGTATATCAAATAATTAATTGTCTCCCAACATAGTTATTGCATCTCTTTGTATCTATAAAACAAAATATGCAGGTGAAAGTGTTTTAGAAAAACAATGTGGAGAAATAGTGGATAAAAGGCGAACTTAAGTCCTTTAAACCAACAAATTACAAAAAGAAAAGAAAAGAAAAGAAGTTGACATTGAGATGTGGAAAACATAGACATTGATTGCGATGTAAACGAACACAAACCTGAAACATAAATCCTCCACTGACATCTCCTAGATATGCTAAAGTTGTAATGTCGTTTCTAGTAATGCTTGGTTTGTTGCAAAGAGTTTACTATTGGTTTGCATTATTAACGAATCTCCATCCATGGTCAAAACTTTGCCTTCATTGGTTGACTCCACTAAATCCTTTCGAAGTCTGCAATATCTTCAACGATAGAGGTAACTTCAGACAACTTCAATTTTAACAAGGAAGATTGAAGCAGAGCTTTAAGTCTCTGCCAAGTCATAAAATTCATATTATAGAAATACCAAGTCATAGCTTAGATCTGCTCAGAGAATTTTGTCTGATTTTGTATAGAAAACATGCCAAGTCATAAAATTCATATTATAGAAATACCAAGTCATAGCTTAGATCTGCTCAGAGGATTTTGTCTGATTTTGCACAGAAAACATGTATAGCTTAGATCTGCTCAGAGGATTTTGTCTGATTTTGCACAGAAAACATGTATAGCTTAGATCTGCTCAGAGGATTTTGTCTGATTTTGCACAGAAAACATGTAGACAGGAGGCGAACAAATGAATAGATAAGTGGCAATATTATGCTATTATAGCAGTTGGAGTGGAATGAACACACATAACTCGCAGACACTCCCTACAGGATTGCACAACAAAACAAGAACTCACACCAAAACACTTAAGAGCGGCCACCGAAGTGGGCATGTAGATATTGATATTGCAGAAGATATGGAGATCTACACATTTGATCGAAGCATAATATTTTGTGTTTGTTTTCCTGGATTTGTCTAAATATTTGCAATTCAATGAATATTTCCTTTCAAAGTAAGACATAATGACACAACTTTGAAAAAGTTCGCTTTCATGGCATATAAAGTGAGCTACAGTTGAGTTTTTCTTTTCACTGTCATAGTAATCTTCTCGTCAATACTATGTGCTATTTAACTCCTTATTTCTTGTATATTAACAGGTATGAGGGTTCAACATAAAGGGTTTGGGTCGTACTATTTCGAAGCACAGGTAAACCCTATGGCATTTCTTGTGCATTTAGTTACTGCTCCCGAATTTGATAATTGTTTTTCAAAGTGTATTTGATAAGCACTACCAATATAGTTGAAGACCTTTCATAATGGCTCCTATTTCTTTACTTTTGGTTTTTAAGAAGAGGAAGAATAGTTGTGGCTTCCAAACTATGAGGTGGAAGCACAATCGGAAAGATAGTTATTTTTTCTCATGCAAATGATTAGAATAGTCACGCTTTAAATATTTGGGACTAGGAATTGGTTTTCTCTTTAAGTATGAAGAATACGAATCAGGACAATTCATTTTTGGTCTTCACATGCTTGTCTAAGATTTATAATTGCTTGATTTGCTTCTTTTACCATTTCTATTATCTTGTATTTCAAGACTGGAAAAGAAGAACAAGGGGGTTATTTCTATTCTGTTCTAAATTTTCATGCTGACAGTTTCTTTCGATCTCTAATTTTGATTCTAATGATGTTGCTAGAACTTGGATGCTAAGAAAATATTGGGTTTGATGTTATAATTATCACCAGGACTGCTTCGGTGTAGCAAAAGTTGCAGGCTGAGATGGATAAATGATCTTCGCATGATCTGAAACGAGGGCACTTTTCTGAAGACGAAGACGATCTTATTCTCAAACTGCACGCCTTCCTTGGAAATAAGTACGTTTCAAGAATATAGTTGTCTGCCTTGTTTAGTCCCTTCCCTCTATTCTTTTTTTGTTAATACATTGTAACTGAAGATAATCACTGTTTCTTTTTGTATTCCGGTTTCATTTTCAGGTGGTCTTTAATAGCTCGGCGTTTTCCAGGACGAACGGATAACTAGATAACGAACTACTGGAATTCGCATCTGAAGAGAAAACTTATCAGCATTTCAAAATAATTCTGGTCATCATCCTTCGCCTTCAAGGAATGTTAGAGCGGGCCTCAAACAGAACGTTTGCAAGGTATTGTACAAGATTTCTTTCGTTGCCCATCGGAATTAAGCATCAAATACGATCAAATTTCAGATGCGGCAAGCGTGGAATGAACATCCGAAGGACGTTGGTTTATATCCCCTATTCTAAACTTATTGATAGTAAAAGCTCTTATTTGACATTGTATATTTTTGTGCTCAAGCCTAAAAACTGCTCCAATAACATAAACTTGAGTATGAGCATGTATCAATGCAGAACGGTCTATGAAAGCTCCATAATCTGAATCGGTCAGGTGGCAATATTTTCTTTAAGATTACCCTTTGGGCCCTTCGATTCTAGTAACATATGGCACGATAAGTATTAAATTAATAAAAAGAAACCTCACGGTGATGATTCTCTCGGATGTGATCAAAGGCATGTAATATATTGTTTGGAAGGAATGATATAGTAAGTCAAACATGCAGTTAGAAAGAAAATCATGCAGTGAATTTCATTGACTAAAGATGGATCTCTAAAGGACTCGACCGACCCGTTCATGGGTATGTATGCCTTCGAATGGATGTCATTTATCAAGTTGAACAACTGGCTCGTGCTGACAAATGGCATTGCAAATGGTTTGCATGAGGCCAATTGGCCGAAAATTAAAGCTGTAAGAATTATTTAACAAGTTGTTTTCCAACTTCTGTGGTTCGGATAGTATGGTGTTTCTGTAGAAAATGAACAAAAATGAGCTAATGATTTTGTGAAGAGTCATATATGTTTCCTGAAAGGCGATGAACGATCCATATATGTTTGTTGAAACTTGAAAATGAGCAAATAACAATGTAAGATTGATGCTCTATGCTGCTAAATATTTGCTTCTGCATCTTATTTCTGTATTTCATAAAATAACTTTGAAATCCAATCATTTTTTCAATTTATTATGTCTGAACACTTTAGATATCGTTTTATTGTCATCCTAAGGTAAAATATTCCCCATCCTTCCAATTTTTCTAGGGAAAACTTCATGCATGATTCCTACTGTCTGATTTTTATTTGTGTAAACATGCGTGAACACTTTTCTAGGGTAAATATTGTTGCAGCTAGTAATTGATGTTGTAATTTTTCTACAAATAAAACAGATTACATGGAAGCTTGACAATTTCATTTATTGAAATATTTAAATGAAGAGGACAACCAATAATCTTTAAAAACGAGACACTAAATGCAATTAGCTATAACAAAACTTCAGATCGACTTCATGACTTCAACTCTAGAAACTATAATCCTCTTCAAACCCTTAAGACTGGAAATCATGCATTTGAATCCTTATTGCTCCACTTGGCCGTTTGGGCTGTTAGGCATTTCAGCCTCAACAACCTTCTGGGCATCACGAACATTGACAGGCTTCTGAAGTTGCGGAGTATCCATGGCATGCTACCATCAAATTTAAACTATCATTAATTTCCAAAATTGCAGGTCTTCATATTATTTCAAATTATTGTGATGTAATACAGAATGAATGCATAGTTTTGTTTGAGGGATACGTACAGCAGTGATTGTGCTCAAGTTGTTGTTGTCCTATCCCGAAGGGCCTCACAGAGGATTTGTTAGAACCAAATGTTGAAATAATGATTGGTGACACGAAAGGGGTTTATCAGGAGGGCCAAATTATTCATGGGTATATACTCGAGTGTCCTCAAACACTCCTATAATCAGAAAACACACATACATAATCAGAAAACACACATACATGCAACATAATACCAAATTCATTGATGAATATGCATCCCCAGTAACATAATAACAACATTGAATATAAAATATATGTGAACCAGGAACAAATAAGAGCTCACCTTAAAGCCCTTAAAGCCCTTACTGTAACATGTTTGCAAAAAAAATTGAAGAAGAAATTGCCTCCGTGAATAAAGACGATCATTCCTGTGCAACCCAATAATAAGTCTAACATTTTAGATTTCTCGCTTGCAAACTCTACAAATTCAGATAGACAAAATACTTCCGTAATTGCAAAAAAAATTGAAGAAGAAATTGGCTCCGTGAATAAAACAATCACTCCTGCGCAATCCAATAATAAGTCCAACATTTTAGCTTTCTGTCTTGCTAACTCTACAAATTCAGACATACAAAATACTTCCGCAAAACGAATGTAGGATGCCAAATAGTTGAAGTCAAATCTGAAAGCGATATGAACCGAGACATGACGATATGAACCAAGACATGACGATATGAACCGAGGGAAGGTGATATGTTTATACATCATCTGCCTGCCTCCCTGATTGCTACGCTCTGAGAAGCTCTGGTCTCATGCAGTCGTTGTCCCTCTTGCTTGCCACGCTCTCTGCAGCCTTGCTCTCCCTGCTTGCCACGCTCCCTGCAGCTTGCCACCTGAAGCCTTGGCCTCGAGACGAGGCCGAATAAGGCTTTCAATCCATTGATTGGTTTTAATAAAAAATAACCCTAAAACTTAGGATAAAATGTCTAGAAAAAAGTACAAAACTAATGCAATTCTACTCAAATGATTTATATAGGCCCTGCTGCACCTGCGGGCAGGGACTAATAAAGTTCAATATTATTTTTATATTGATTATTGGAACAATGAGTCATGAAAAAATTTCATAATTTGCTATCTAGAAACGCCTACCATAAAATGATTATCCATTTCATTTCACATATATAAGTGCTTTGCTTAATATCATTGTTATTGTTATATATTGCCATCAAATATCTTTGTTGAATATCATATTCAACATTTTGTTGAATTTATTTATACATAAATATATTTCTTTGCAACCACCCTCAAATACCAGCCTCGACATGCCAAACCTGAGTGAGCCCTAGGTCTATGCTCCAAAGCTTGGCGTGGCGTGCATCCTCTTTTGGCTGGAAAATGCCAAAACGCAAAGCACTCTGATTGGAGAGCTTCAAAATCCTCAAATGTAGGAAATCAAAGTAAATTACAACTCATCAATCGTCAGTTCTGGGCCCAAGGGAAAACTGTTGCAATTAAAATGATCCACTGACATCAAAATTTTGTTATTATTTCATTTGGATCATTCCTATTAATTTTTTTAGTTGCAAGGATTATTAAGTCTTGTATGTTTGAGTTCTTTAAGGTCCTTTTGCTTCTTGGAAAATACATTTGTAGTAGATAATATTTGTAGATTTTAGAGCAACTCTCTCCAAATGTGGCACATCACCACATATAAGATGTGTTTAAAAACAACAATCTCTCCCGTGACTCCAAGGGTTCATAGGTTGTTATCTTATCTCCTTTAATAAGGATTTTTTCTTCTTATAATTCTATATGTAGGTTATAAGGAACACCTCCTATACTTCAAAGCATTGGTAGAGATATACAAAGATGAGCATAAAATTAATACATATCAAATGAGAGTTACGTAGTTTGAGGACAAGATACTAAAGTAGGGTTAGTTTCTCTCTAAAGCCCATATTTTACTCCAATAGGTACTATGGTTTCAGTTCGGATTAAAATATCATTTGCTAAAGGATTTAGTGGTTAGTAGGCTAATTTATTTGTCGCAAAATATAATTTGAATGAGACATAATTTGGATATAGCTTATAGTGGGAGTGGTAGTATAGGAGTATTGCAGTGTTGCAATTATCATGTGTTTAATTTGAAAAAATGGTAGATACTGTCACGCCCCCGATCCCCTTGGTGACCTTTAGAGTGATGGGAAAACAACCTTGAAAAACCTGCTGGTCTTTTTTTCTCCAATTATACATTTTAAAACTAATCCGCAACTCTGATCTTTACACAGTCACAATTATCCTTGATTCGCAATCCGCAACTGCAAGTCAGAAGTCGGAAATCATATCTACAAAATACGTAGTGTTGAAAAAACCTCTCCGACTTCCGTGATCCGCGATGCGGGACTCAAAAAACCAGAGTGCGTTGACTAAACGCCTCTCTGGCTTTCGCAGTCCGCAATTCCGTAACGCGGGAGTCGGAAAGTCAGAGCGACAAAATCCAACTCCGAAGATTTCCACTTCCGAATTCTGCACTTCGTAGTCCGCGATGCGAGAGTCGAAAAGTCGGATCGCCGATTCACCAATTCGACGATTTACGCCTACGACTTCCCCACTCTGCATCTGCAATGCGGGAGTCGTAAAGTCGGATCACCCAACACACCGTTTCGATGAAAAAGTGCCTTCGACTTCCGCACTCCGCATCCGCGATGTGGGAGTCGGAATTCCCACTACACTGTGCCGAGAAAATGCGCCCTGACTTCCACATTCTGCAGTGCGGGAGTTGGGAGATCAGAACGCCAAACTTCCCGTTGTTGAAGAAAATGCGCCCCTGACTTCCGCATTCCACACTGCGAATTCAGAAAGTCGGAAGCTGGCCATACCCCTATGACCACCAACTTCTAATCTGATAACTTCTTCATCCTTAGTCCATTTTGGGAAAATACGGTACCGTTGGAAAGCTCTTGGTGAGCACTACGAAACTATAGGGTCTTAAACCACACCTAAGAACATTTGATCCTTCCCTTCTTCCACTCTAAAATATGGCCTTAAACCCCATCTATGCCTCCTTACCACTCTGTAAGAAGTTATGCTCCACTCTGCCATGACCTCTCTCCTTCAACTAGTCCACAGGGGTCATGAACACCACAGGGGGTGTCTATTCTTTCCCCATAGTCATGATTGAAGTATTTTACACCTCCTAGGCCTTGCACTTAGTCCTATTCATCAAAGAACCATTCAAATACTTAGTCCTATCCATCAAGGGACAATTCAAAGACATTATACTAATGGAAATGCAAATGTTTTGAAGCATACTCAATGAACACAAAGGAATGAAACATTATCCACACACATAGAATGGGATACATCAACATATCTCTCCCAGGAAGATTGATGAAATAACATGTAGATACTTAGCCATATTCCTCAAGCATAAATACATATGAGTACCAACATAAGGATAAGAATGTAATTGTGCAAGAGTAGGGTAAATAACACACATAATAGAAATTAGCCATATTAACACACAATGGAATGAGATGATGTCTTCACACATATCTATCATGCATTATTTATCTTCCACCATACAGTCAATAATGAAACATTATAGGACATATGATAACATGATTCAAAGCGCAAAAAACACTTATCTTTTTCCTTGATTCTCCAAGCAAATTGGCTAGGGACTGCAACGTTCCAATCCAACCATAGGTCTCTGCCCAACCTGTATTATTTCAGCACTCAGAGACCACCCCTGAGCTAGGGCTATGTATCCACTAAGGAGGGACTAGGCAAGCTTACTCACATCCTTGGTTTATAGTCAATCAGGGTCATCCAACACACAGTTGATTGTTAAGCAAGTGGGGAGGCAGGTAAGGGTTTTCTAGGTCAATAAACTCATCCACAGAGCTATAGGCATATTCAAATGACCTCAGACAGTTCAGTCACCCCCATCACCTCCACTCTCATCCTAAGTAAGGTCCCCTTATCTGTTGCTCAGTCCCTAGGGTTCCCCTTCCCTTAGCACTAACCTGGTAGGTGTGGCTGATCCTAACTGTTAGATCAAGGTAACTGATCCCTCTCTGACTCTACCATGCAGTCTAAACCCTCTTGGCCTCTTCCCACTGCGATTCGCACTTGGATATTCCTTCATGTTGCAGACGAATGGCGTTGTCCCTCAACAGGGTCTCGGTTATCCAAATCCGGTTCTCTCATGAAATTTCGGGCATCTAAACCTCTTAGATTCGATCCAAGGATTGGGTTTGTGGATCCTTGATCAAATTCCACCTCCCACACAATTTTTTTGAGTGATTTTGGCTTTGCAAATTACAACCTCCCTCAGGATCGCGTTTTCGGTTCCTCCTTCTCTGCCGGGTCTGCGTAAGGGTCCAACTGATGATTCCACGATCAGTAATCCCCTGGGGATGAGGAATGCGTCCTCCCAAGAGGTGGAGTGGCTTATGGGACAATCAATCAGAGCCCCATACCTTGTCTTACGGATTTCAGGGCTGTCCCATACTCCATCGACCTCATGAACAATGCTCTTCACCCACTTCCTTACAACATCATTCAATGGTAGATAGGACAGTCAAAGGGGTTCTCAAGGTGACATATGGTATCCTAGGGTTCAGTCCCACACCCCCTCAACTCTCCCTAGTGGATACACATAGCCCCCTCATTTAGTTGCATCCATAGCCATCCCTTGGTATTTTTATGTACATGGTATCATTTACATCATTTACAATTTCCATGGCTTAATAGCACATGGGTAACACAATGTCAAATAATTGCCTCTTCAAGGTTGAGCATTCACTAGCGGGGCCTTGGCCTTGAGCTCCACGCTAGGAATCATACATCACATGCATACAATATTTACATTACAACCAAAATATCCTAAGGGTCAAAATGAACGACATTACAATTCCCCCCCCCCCTAGAATAACACTGTCCTTGTTGTTCCAATAGTTAGGAATACATACACAATTTATACATGTCCAAAAATTCACAAAATGTGGCAGGTTTGTCCTGCATTTCATCCTTTACTTTGAGCTTCCAGAACCAAGTCCTTTGGCCTCTACAGGCTGCTCCTACTGGCTCTGACCTTCCAGGTCTATCCGTGGGCATTGTTTTACAACAATCCCTTCCTTTTCCTGACCTTCCAGCTGATCCACAAGCTTGAAATATTCATGGCTGCTATCTCCTTGATGCCCCGACAATTGTTTGAGGAACATTGTTAAGCCAAATCCAATAGCTTTTGGTCTGCTGCCATGGCCAATGTGCACATATGGCTCTCACTTTTCTCACTAGCAACACTTGGCTTGTAACAACTGTAATCAATTGCTTTAATTTTCATCTATGAATTCATCATGGCAACTTTTGTTATGCCCAACATAACATAAGCATTAAAATCAATCAATTACTTGCCCAATTGACATGGAAAGTTCATGCTTTATCATGAGACTTCCATACATTTCATGCTTGCCCAACATACACATGAACTCATTCATGCTCATCCTTTCACAGGGAATTTACTATTTCAACATTCACAATTTATTTCAAGCAAATAAACACAATCAACTTTCAGCCATATCATGCATTCAACAATTTTCTGTTTTCTAAATGCATCAATCAAAACAGAAAGAGAAGAGTAAGAGTTTCCCCCTCTTAGTCTTGTTCCAATATGGAGCCAAACCACCACTGTGGTTCCATGCTCCTTAGCTTCTTTTACTTCCAATGTGAATGCTTGACTCGCCCTTTCTTGTTTTGGTGATGACACTTAGTGTCTAAGTTCTATCCAAGGCTTTCTCAGCGAGGGAACCGCTCCCCATGGTTTGCCTACAGATCCCTTGGTTGCTAGGACCCACACAAGTCCACTAGCACCATTATCCATTGCTGCTCATACTGAGCTCTCTAGGACAATCACATGTCCAAATGCACCCTTAGGGTGCCCTCGAGGTCCTTGCATTCAACAATACCTACACTCAAACACTGAATCAATTCAATTTCCAATTTTACTTTCATAGGATTTATATCTAAACAAGGGTTTAAAAATCATAACCAAATCATATACACATGTATTTTCATATTAGATAAGCAAGAATATGCAAGATAAACCAAATACTTATCTTTATGAGCATCTTCCTTTAGCTCCATAGGTATCCCACATTGACTTGAGACAACTATGACACCCACAAGATCTGTCCCACCCCTTCCAGTGCTCTTCAGGTGTGCATCGAAAGGTAACCAAGTTTCTGTAAGCCTAAGATCCTTTGCATACAATAGCGAATGTTTGGCCAGCACACAGGCTGCTCCACAACATTCAAATATGAAATGCCAAGCTAGTACTCTGACTAGGTTTATCAGGCATCCCATTAATCAATATGCTAAGCCAGTACACCGACTGGGTTTATCAAACATTTAAGGAATCTTTATCCAGCACATAGGTGTTAGGATATCTCATCATTCAGTATGTACTTTACATGCATGCATGCATCCACATGCTTCCCAGTCACCAGTTTGATGCCTCCAGCACCTAGTCCCTAGTCTGCCAGCACTCGAGAGCCACTTTCCACTCTGTTTTAGCCCTCCTAGTCAGGAAGGCACCCACTTCTCACCCACCACTTGAGAAGGGCTCCTTTTCTCACCTACCAGTCTAGTTCACTTTAGTTAGCTAGTTGTCTTTCCTTGATTTGAGGCTAGACTGACTCCTCATTGCTATTATCACTCCGATTGACCTTCGATGAGACTTGAATACCTATTATGAGTGCATTTAACTCCTCATGCGCCCTCCACTGAGCCTCCATCCCTACATTAGTGCCACTTACCATCAGTTACACTTATTACACTCAGTTAGACTCAGTTTGACACCTGTCTGACAGTGACTTGTGCATTGATGACCACCACTGATTGATGATGAGGACTCCTATTTGGAGCCAAGCTACACCATGCAGTATATTCGAATGAACTCATTGGCTAATTCAAATTGCTCACTCATTGTGATAGTATTGTATTGTAATTCTACTATTCTGTATTATAGAGCACTGATGCATCTCTCTTGCATAGTTTTTACTCCAAATTGTTTTACATCTTTGTGATTGATATTCTTGTTCAATAGATCTGCTGTGACTAATTTTACATGGTATCAGAGCCATTGCAGGGACAACATATCTCTCTTACAGGTGTTCTACATGAAGAATTGAGTGAATTTGCTCAAAATTACTGAAGTTTTGGCATGCAAAATCTCATGTGCATTCGCTCATGTGCATACAAGGCTGAAAAATACTCTCCAATCCACTCCAGAAGCTTGAGTTTTCCACATAATTCCTAGATTTGATACATTGGATCATTCAAGCTTGCTTGATCTCCAATCCCAGGTGTGATGCAACTCTAAAAGGGTGGATTGTTCGACCTTACTGTTCTTGTTTTGATTGTGATTTGCAGGTTTATCATCTCCATCAAGTGCATTCACTATCTTTGAGATGGATTCTTCTTCTTCTAAGCTACTCACTCCTTTCAATTATTTTGAATGGAAGAATGACATGGAGATTATGTTGCTCTCAAGAGGGTACTACAGAGTCACCATGGGCCTCGAAGTTGAGCCCAATACACTCATTGAAAAATCAAAGCACTTCAACAAGTTTGATGAAGCATATGGTCTTCTTTGCCTCAATATTTCCAAGGATCTTCACTTTCACCTCAGTGGATTGAATACTCCAAAGGAAGTATGGGAGCAACTCGAGAAGTTTTTTGGGAAGCAAGATGACATGCGGTCTTTTCAATTGGAAAATGAATTGATTGCCTTGAATCCTGAGAATTTCGAGACCATCAATGGCTTTTTCACAAGATTCAAGCATTTGTCTTTGCAATTGAAGAACAGTGGAGTTGTTAAAGAGGATAATCAATTGATCCTCTCCATTCTTTCAAAGCTTGGTAAAGATTTCTCGGTATTTGTCTCTACTTTCAATTCCGGTCAGCTAACTTCCCCGAATTAGAAGATGCATACCTTGAATGCCTTCATTTAGTCCGTTACCAAAGAGCATGATAGGCTAATTCAAATGGGGTCCATAAGCTCCAAATATTCATCCCTCTTTGTTCAAGGATCCAAGAATTCGAATGGAAAAGGAAAGCAAAAGAAAGAGAACCCCAAATTCGAACCTAACAAGCAAAGAGAGAAAAGCAAACAATCTGATGCACCATCCGGTTCAAGGAACAAGCAAAAGGGTAAAGAGGGTAAGGAAAAATCTAAATGTTCATATTGCAACCGTGGCTTTGATCCTGAAAGTTCATGCATGAAGAAAACAATAGATCAAATGGCCCTCCTTTTGGAAAAGAATAACATATGTCTTCCCGACGGTGCACGGAAGAAGGATAGAAATGATGATCATGAAAGAGGTCAAGCACTCATGGAAACTGTTTCGAAACCCACCACTCTACTAATAGATTCCGGTTCCTTGAATCATATGGCTGCAAATATTGACTCCTTCTCTTCATTCGATCCAAACAGCTCCATCCCCAGATCCAACATACAGTTCCCTACACACCCCAGCAAAACGGTGTAGCGGAAAGGAAGAATTGTTCAGTGAAAGAGATGGCTACCTGTATGCTTGAGTCAAAAGGTTTGGCTGCAAATGTTTGGGCTGAAGCCATGAATGTTGCTGCATACATTCAGAACCGAGTTCCACATTCATTCGTGAAAGGTAAAAATCATTTCGAAGCATTCATTGGTCACAAACCAGATGTGTCCAATTTGAGGGTTTTTGGCTCCACTGCATGGGCTAGAATTCCTTCTGATAAGAGAAAAGCTTTGGATCCAAAAAGCATTGAATGCATCCTAATAGGATATGGAGAAGAATGAAAATCATATAAACTCATGAATATCAAATCCAAAAATATATTCATAGAGCGAGGTGTGAAGTTTGAAGAATCACTTCCAGATCTGAAACTAGTCGAGGAAAACACTGCCGATCCGCAGTCTCTACAAGAAGAAGATTCGAGAGAAGATGAAGAAAGAATTGGATCTGATATTTCTGATATTTTATCAGAATTTGATGGCCATGAAATATCAGGTTCAGAATCCAACCATAATGATCCTCCTCAGTTACCAAAGTGGGCCCAAAACACTTTACAATATGCTGCTCCAAACATTGGAAATCATGCTGATCCAAGGAGGACAGGAGCAGACTTTCAAAGAACAAGTATGGCTCTTTCATTTTCTGATCCATTATTATCTGAGAAATTTTATTTTATGATTGTTTCAGATCCCAAATCATACTATCATGCCCACCGAGATCCATGATGGCAAGCTGCCATGGATGAAGAGTACAGTTCTCTTCAAAAGAACAATACATGGGAACTAGTTTCTCTTCTATCTGGAAGAAAATTGGTCCAATGTAAGTGGATATACCGCACGAAGGTTGCTGCTGATGGTTCTATCAGCAAATACAAATCTATGCTGGTGGCAAAAGATTTCTCCCAAGTCCAAGGAGTGGACTACACTAAGACCTTTGCACCGGTTGCAAAGATGGATTCCATCCGCCTAGTTTTGGCCAATTCCGCATCCAAGCACTGGGAAGTGCACCATATGGATGTGAAGAGTGCTTTTCTACATGGATACCTTGATGAGGAAGTATATATGAATCATCCAGAAGGATACATATTAGATCCATCATTAGTTTGTAGGTTGAAGAAATCTTTGTATGGATTGAAACAGGCCCCAAGAGCTTGGTACGCAAAGATGGACTCCTTCCTTCTTTCTCAGAATTTCAAAAGATACAAATCTGATTCGAATGTGTACCTACAAGAAATTAAAGGTAATTTTCTTATTGTTGTTCTTTATGTTGATGATCTTCTCATTACTGGTAGCACTCTCCTTACAATCAACAAGCTAAAAACTACTTTAAATCTAGCTTTTGACATGAGCGATTTGGGCTTGCTTAAGAAATTTTTGGGCTTGGAGATAGCTCAAAAACTCATCCAGAGAGATATAGGCATATCACAATTCCATCACACAGTTCAGGCACCCCCATCACCTCCACTCTCAGCCTAACTAAGGTCCCCTTCTCTGCAGCTTAGTCCTCAGGGCGCCGCTTCCATTAGCACTGACCTGGTAGGTGTGGCTGATGCTAACTATTAGATCAAGGTAACTGAGCCCTCTCTGACTCTACCATGAAGTATAAACCCTCTTGGCCTCTTCCCACTGGGATCCGCACTCAGATCTTCCTTCACGTTGCAGCTGAATGGC
Organism: Larix kaempferi; assembly: GCA_027924585.1. NCBI lineage: Eukaryota > Viridiplantae > Streptophyta > Pinopsida > Pinales > Pinaceae > Larix > Larix kaempferi. Next base: position 19,843,540 of record BSBM01000458.1, on the reverse strand, counting down.
TCTGTCCCTCAGTAGGGTCTCGGCTATCCAAATTCGGTTATCTCATTAAATTTAAGGCATCTAAACCTCTTAGTTTCACTCCAAGGATCAGGTTTGTGGATCCTTGATCGAATTCCACCTCCCACACCATTTTTTTGAGTGATTTTGGCTTTGCAAATCAAGGCCTCCCTCATGATCGCTATTTCGGTTCCTCCTTCTCTACTGGGTCTGCGTAAGAGTCCAACTAATGCTTCCTCGATCAGTAATCCCTTGGGGGTGAGGAATGCATCCTCCCAAGAGGTGGTGTGGCTTATGGGACAAGCGATCAGAACCCCATACCCTGCCTTACAGATTTTAGGGCTATCCCATACTCCATCGACCTCATGAACAATGCTCTTCACCCAATTCCCTACAACAACATTCAATGGAAGCTAGGACAATCAAATGGGTTCTCAAGGTGACATATGGAAGCCTAGGGTTCAATCCCACACCCATCACCTCTCCCTAGTGGATACACATAGCCCCCTCATTTAGTTTCATCCATAGCCAACCCTTGGTATTTTTATTTACATGGTATCATTTACATCATTTACAATTTCCATGGCTTAATAGCACATGGGTCCACAATGTCAAATACTTGCCTCATCAAGGATGAGCATTCACTAGTGGGGCCTTGGCCTTGAGCTCCATGCTAGGAATCATAAATCACATGCATACAATATTTACATTACAACCAAAATATCCTAAGGGTCAAAATGAGGGACATTACAATTCTCTTCCCCTTAGAATAACACCATCCCCGGTGTTCCAATACTTAGGAATACATACACAATTTATACATGTCCAAAAATTCACAAAATGTGGCAGGTCTGTCCTGCATTTCATCCTTTACTTTGAGCTTCCAGAACCAAGTCCTTTGGCCTCTATAGGATGCTCCTACTGGCTCTGACCTTCCAGATCCATCTGTGGGCATTGTTTTACAACAACCTCTTGCTTTTCCTTACCTTCCAGATGATCCACAAGCCTGAAATATTCATGGTTTCTATCTCCTTGCTGCCCTGGCAATTGTTTGAGGAATATTTTTCAGCCAAATCCAATGCTTTTGGTCTGCTGCGATGGCCAATGTGCACAACTAGCTCTCACTTTGCTCACTAGCAACACTTGCCTTGCAACATCTGTAATCAATTGCTTTAATTTTCATCTGTGAATTCATCATTGCAACTTTTGTTAGGCCCAACATAACATAAGCATCAAAATCAGTCAATTACTTGCCCAATTGACATGGAAAGTTCATGCTTTATCATGAGACTTCCATACATTTCATGCTTTCCCAACATACACATGAACTCAATCATGCTCATCCTTTCACAGGGAATTTACTATTTCAGCATTTACAATTTATTTCAAGCAAATAAACACAATCAACTTTCATCCATATCATGCATTCAACAATTTTCTATTTTCTAAATGCATCAATCAAAAAGGAAAGAGAAGAGGAAGAGTTCCCCCCTCTTAGTCTTGTTCCAATCTGGAGCCACACCACCACTATGGTTCCATTCTCCTTAGCCTCTTTAACTTCCAATGTGAATGCTTGACTCGCCCTTTCTTGTTTTGGCGATGACACTTAGTGTCTAAGTTCTATCCAAGGATTTCTCAACCAAGGAACCCCTCCCCATGGTTTGCCTACAGAACCCTTGGCTGCTAGGACCCACACAAGTCCACTAGCACCATTCTCCATTACTGCTCATAATGATCTCTCTAGGACAGTCACATATCCAAATGCACCCTTAGGGTGCCCTCAAGGTCCTTGCATTCAACAATACCTACACCCAAACATTGAATCAATTCACATGTCAAGTTTACTTTCATAGGATTTATCTCTAAACAAGGGTTTAAAAATCTTAACCAAATCATATACACATGTAGTTTCATATTAAATAAGCAATAAGATGCAAGATAAACCAAATACTTATCTTTATGAGCATCTTCCTTTAGCTCCACAGGTATTCCGCATTGACTTCAGACAACTATGGAACCCACAAGACCTTCCCCACCCCTTCCAGTGCTCTTCAGGTGTGCATCGAAAGGTAAACAAGTTTCTGTAAGCCTCAGATCATGTGCATACAATAAGAATGTTTGGCCAACACACAGGATGCTCCACAACATTCAAATAGGAAATGCCAATCTAGTACTCCGACTGGGTTTATCAGGCATCCCATTAATCAATATGCTAAGACAGTACACCGACTGGGTTTATCAATCATTTAAGGAATGTTTAGCCAGCACATAGGATGCTCCACAACATTCAATGCCCTACTAGTGCACTGACTGGATTTATTAAGCATTTATGGTGCCAAACCAATCCCCTACCTAGTTTTCCCTCTCCATTGCCAAGCCAACACTTCCATCTGGGTTAACAGGCCAATGGAAGGAAATTGCACCATAACTAGTTCCAAGTCTAGGCTCTACCTCGGAGCCATAGACATCTCCATGCACTCCAGCCAACTTTAGTACCCACTTCACTTTGCTCCTTAGCACACATTACCATTTTCATGTGTAATACTTGACAACACAAGATGGGTAGGTAAGCTCGTCAGTATTGCTTATATAAAATTGTAACGTACTTCATACAAGTTCACTCTCTAATATTGAAACACTAGGAATACGTCCATTCCTTTAGGGTGTAGTCGATTTTGACAACCATAACACAACACAACACCCGAAAGGTGTGCACCCCTTTCCGATGTGAGTCATGTAGGCCCTAATCACACTCAAGCAGTCTTAAAATAAGAACACATAATCACATTCAATCAGTCTGGAATAAAAACACATAATCAAATTCACACAGTCTGGAATAAAAAAACTTAATCACATTCCAGCAGTCTGAAATAAAAACATACAATCACACTCCAGCAGTCGGAAATAAAAAACATGCCCTAAACATTCATTCTAATAATTAGACATGCATATTTTTAACAAGGGTCACAAAATAATTATCTGTTTTGCAGATGTATTTTCTCTTCCTGCAATGTGCCCTCCTCAAGCAAGCTTAAATTTGAACTTACAATTCTATTCACTACAAAATTTAGACTTTTCCACCATGAGATCACTCTCATAAACTTAAATCAGAAATTTCAAATCTATTTCATCCAGAAATCAGATTTCACATTCATGAGATCATCCTCACAATATATGGCTTTTGTACATGGTAGGTTCTAGTCTTATCATGGACTTACCCACATTTCCACACCTAAGACATTTCTACCTATAGTTCTGAAATTTAAATCAGCCAAACAAGTTGTGAGTATCCACACATAATATTTGCATTCCAACATTTATAACAATCACTAAAGTGATCTCGGAATTAAATTACTCAACAATTCAAACATTATCATTTGTTATTATTTCAAATGCAATGAAATACCTTTTCTTTATATGCATCATTATCACAATAAGGTTGCATGATATGGTCACATGGTCTATGTAATTCAACTAATTTTCCAATACTTATGATTACACACTCATATCCATCATGCAACTCTATCCTCCCAATAGAGCACTCTAGTAGCCCATCAAGCACAACTACCTTCTTCATGCAATTATTTTCCCATAGCATCTCATGAAAGAATCTTAGAATTTTTAACAATTCTACTATTTCATATATTATCTAGTTTCAATGAAATGTACATCATAGCCATGCATCCACATAATGCATATTAACATATATGTAACCACACATATGCATGCATAATCAACAAGATTCACATAATATATTTTAGTGTACATTTACTTAATACACCCAATGCACTACAACATTGATCTAAAAGATTTTTGTGCCTTTACATGTGCCCTGCCATGGTAAGTTGGGAATCCTAGCCAATGCTTCAATAGGGAGTCCATGAGATACTTGTTGAGCACTTGCAGGATTCACAATCCAACATTCCCATGGTTTCACACATGGCATGATCTTATTTCTTATGGATGCATTCAAAATTTTAAACAGTCACATGGTATAATGCTCATTTCCTTTACTACCATATACCACATCAGACTATGTGGGATGTCTTTCATATAAATGCATTCATCCTTACATGCATACCATTTTATGATGATTAAAAATATGGTTAAAGGATTCTTACCCATCCTTTCTCAACACTTGTACAATCAATAGAAATAAACATTACCTGCATGGCTGCCATCAACATACCATATGATGTTACATGATCAATGGGATTCTTACCAAGGACTACACAGTCCTTTCACCAACTTCTTGATCATGGATTTGTGCTCCAACCTTTCTTCACAAGGCTGTTGGTCACATGTAATATCATCATCAACATCTTCAACCATGCTTCTATTATCTTGGTAAAATTAAGAATCACCAGAAACATCACTTTCATCATTTCTCAAGCAAAGTGTAAGCAAGACATATCAAAATTTTTTTCTACATATCTTTGTGCAACATTGCAAGAATCACAGGCATGCAACATAAGCTTTTTCCGCAATCCTTTTAGTGGATGTGAATTCAAATTGAAATGCAATGTGCTCATTAACAACTTTATCAATATGCAATATTATGTTCATGCACAAGCAAGTTCACATGCACTATGAATCATCTCTTAATATGCCTACTATATATACATCCTTCATCTATCTAATCTCTTGAATTTTCAACATCCCTATGCCATAATATCATATATATAAAACTCACAAAATGTAATATAACAACAAGAGAAGAGTTGAGGAATTCTCCCTTTCCAATTCCTCATCATAGTGTGGAATTCCTCTTCCACATCATGGCTTGGCCCAAGTAGCCCCAGTGCTGCAACCTTGGGATTTGATACCATTTGTCACGTCTTCAATCCCCTTGGTGACCTTTAGAGTGACGGGGAACAACCTTGAAAAACCTACTGGTATTTTTTTTCTCCAACTATACATTTTAAAACTGATCCGCAACTTTGATCTTTACACAACGACAATTATCCTTGATCCTTGATCCGCAAGTCCGTAGGAAACAATCTGTAGCCGCAAGTCGGAAGTCAGAAATTGGGTCTACAAAATATGCAGTGTTGAAAACACCTCTCTGACTTCCGCAGTTCCGCGATCTGTGATGTGGGACTCAAAAACACGGAGTGCCAAATCCACAGCATTGACGAAATTCCTCTCTGAATTCCGTAATGTGGGACTCAGAAAGTCGGAGCACCAAAATCCAACCTTGAAGGTTTCCTATTCCGACTTCCGCAGTACTCAATCCGCGATGCGGGAGTCGGAAAGTCAGAACGCCGATTCACAAATTTGATGATTTACACCTCCGACTTCTACACTCCGCATCTGTGATGTGGGAGTCGGAAAGTTGGATCACCCAACACACCATTTCGACGAAAAAGCGCCTCCGACTTCCACACTCCGCATCCGTGATGCGGAAGTCGGAAATTCGGAATGCTCACTTCACTGTGCCGAGAAAATGCGCCTCGAATTACGCATTTCGTAGTGCGGGAGTCGAGAGATCAGAACATCAAAATGACCGATGTTGAATGAAATGCGCCCCCGACTTCCGCATTCCGCATTGCCGATTCAGAAAGTCGGAAGCTGGCCATACCCCTGTGACCACCAACTTCTAAAGCTGATAACTTCTTCATCCTTAGTCCATTTTGGGAAAATTTGGTACCATTGGAAATATCTCGGTGAGCACTATGTAGCTGTAGGGTCTTCAACCACACCTAAGAAAATTGATCCTTCCCTGATTACACTCCAAAATATGGCCTTAAAACCCATCTATGCCTTCTTACCACTCTACAAGAAGCTCTGCTCCACTCTGCCATGTCCTCTCTCCTTCAACTGGTCCACAAGGGTCATGAAAACCACAGAGGGTGTCTATTATTTCCCCATAGTCATGATTGAAGTATTCTACACCTTTTGGGCCTTTCACTTAGTCATATTCATCAAAGAACCATTCAAAGACTTAGCCCTATTAATCAAGGGACAATTCAAAGACATTATACTAATGGAAATGCAAATGTTTTGAAGCATACTCAATGAACACAAAGGAATGAAAAATTATCCACACACATAGGATGGGATACATCAGCATATCTCTCCCAGGAATATTGATGAAATAACATGCAGAGACTTAGCCCTATTCCTCAAGCATAAATACATATGAGTACCAAAATAAGGATAAGAATGTGATTGTGCAAGAGCAGGGTAAATAACACACAAAACAAAAATTATCCATATTAGCACACAATGAAATGAGATGATGTCTTCACACATATCTATCATGCATTATTTATCTTCCACCATACAGTCAATAATGAAACATTGTAGGACATAGGATAACATGATTCAAAGCGTAGAAAACACTTATCTTTTTCCTTGATTCTCCAAGCAAACTGGCTATGGTTTGCAACGTTCCAACCCAACCATAGGTATTTGCCCAACCTGTATTATTTCAGCACTTACAGACCACCCCCGAGATGGGGATATGTATCCACTAAGGAGGGACTAGGAAAGCTTACTCATAGCCTTGGTTCATAGTCAATCAGGGTCATCCAACACATAGTTGATTGTCGAGCAAGTGGGGAGGCATGTATGGGTTTTCTAGGTCAATAAAATCATCCACATAGTTATAGGAATATCCCAATTACCTTAGACAGTTCAAGCATCCCCATCACCTCCACTCTCAGCCTAAGTAAGGTCCCCTTCTCTGCTGCTCAGTCCCTAGGGCGCCCCTTCCCTTAGAACTGACCTGGTAGGTGTGACATATCCTAACTGTTAGATCAAGGTAATTTTTCCCTCTATGACTCTACCATGCAGTCTAAACCCTCTTGGCCTCTTCCCACTGCGATCTGCACTCAGATCTTCCTTCATGTTGCGACCGAATGGCTCTGTCCCTCAATAGTGTCTCGGGTATCCAAATCCAGTTCTCTCATGAACTTTCAGGCGTCTAAACCTCTTAGTTTTGCTCGAAGGATTGGGTATGTGGATCCTTTATCGAATTCCACCTCCCACACCAGTTTTTTGTGCGATTTTTCCTCTGCAAATCGCGACCTCCCTCAGGATCATGATTTATTTTCCTCCTTCTCTGTTGGGTCTGCGTAAGGGTCCAAATGATTCTTCCTCAATTATTAATCCCCCGGGGATGAGGAATGCATCCTCCCAAGAGGTGGAGTGTCTTATGGGACAAGCGATCAAATCCCCATACCCTGCCTTACGGATTTCATGGCTATCCCATACTCCATCGACCTCATGAACAATGCTCTTCACCCACTTCCTTACGACATCATTCAATGGCAACTAGGACAGTCAAAGGGGTTCTCAAGGTGACATATGGTATCCTAGGGTTCAATCCCACACCCCCTCACCTCTCCCTAGTGGATACACATATCCTCCTCATTTAGTTGCATCCATAGTCATCCCTTAGTATTTTTATTTACATGGTATCATTTACATCATTTACAATTTCCATGGCTTAATAACACATGGGTCACACAATGTCAAATACTTGCCTCGTCAAGGCTGAGCAGTCACTAGCGGGGCCTTGGCCTTGAGCTCCACGCTAGGAATCATACATCACATGCATATAATATTTACATTACAACCAAAATATCCTAAGGGTCAAAATGAGGGACATTACATATACATTATGGGCTTTGTTATCTTGCATTTTATAGTTTTTAGTTGAAGTTAGCAAGGGTGGATCAAACTTAGTTGGCTCTAAATTTACTATACAATATCAGTTGTTATTTATCAACTACAATACACTAGTTGTTATTTATTGGTTTCCTTCTTCCTTAAATAAGGTTTTCATTTTGTTATAAATTATAATTAAATATGTAGGTTAGAGGATAGTGTAGGGACCCTCTTGTAGGGTCCTCACGAACTGAACCTGAAACTTAACAACTCAATACAAAACAGATTAGATACCATCATTAATAGAGAAATAAAATAATTTAACTAAATAACTTACCAAATATAGACAAAACCATAACCTGTCACCTGTAGGTCGTGATCGTTGTTGAAGGAGAAGTTGTCATTAATCCGGGCCAGCTTGTGCATTGTCGTCCGTGTCTTCCGTAGGATCCCTCCAGCAAAGCTCTATTAACCATAGGTGAAGAAACCGTTAGCTTCGCCACCTAACCATAGGCTCATGCTTTCAGTCGCATAGCCACCCCCGAGCTTCAGGGTCGTAGAGCTCACACACATAATCTAGAGACTCAGAAATGGGTTTCACCCCCACCAAAATCCCTTTCCAAACTCCAATAGAAGCAAGTCACTCTCTTACCAAAAATTACGATAACCATCCAAACCATGGGTCCCTTCCCCATTCCCAAAGCCTTTTTTAAATATGAAAATCCATTGCGACACATGTCGCTTCATGCAAAAATGCTTAATTTCTTATTATTCAAATGTAATTTATCTCACCTATCCACGTGTCAAGTTTTCTAGGAGAATGCACCAACTTTCCTAAGTTTACTCAAGTTTATCTCCATGATGTTCCTTCTAATCTCTATTTTTGTGGGTGCAAGTGGTGTTAACTAAATGCTCAAGCCTAGGATTCCATTTTGCTCCTAAAATAATGATTTCTATTATTTTAAATATTAAAATGTATTTTCATGTGCAAATGTCTAAAATAATAATTTCTATTATTTCAAATACTAAAATGTATTTTTATGCGCAAATGTCTAAAATAATAATTTCTATTATTTCAAATACTAAGATGTATTTTCCTAAGCAAATGTTCTAAATGCAATTTTATACGTTTTTATGCGTAATGTTTAACAATTAATCCCTTCTGGGACCTAGGTACCACACCGTTGGGCCCATCTGTTCTTTATGCTCATCTTTTGACATGGTACCACTCCGTCGGGTCCAATCGTCTGTCGTTTCCATTTCTTGGCAAGGTACCACATCGTCGGGTCCTTGCGTCCGTTATTTTTGTTTATCGACAACGCACCACATCGTCGGGTCCTTCCGCCGATATCCTTTCATTTCATCTGACTTGCGGGAACTTCATGTAGGGATTTAGGATCTGTTACCTTCAATCCTCCGTCTACACGCTATTGGAGACTAATGGCGCTGAGGAGTAAGTCCGTTCTTATTGTGTGCCCCCCAACTTGTATGTGACCAACTCCGTCATGGTCCACTTCGCACGACTTCATGCGACCCTGAGCAAGTGGATAAGGGCTTTTGAACTCAGCTGTGGGCTCCGTTGGAAGTCGACATCGTCGTCGTCCTTCCATGTGTGATTTATTCGTACGGTACGACCCTTTATTTCCTTTGTGTGTCCGTCGGTGAGCCGTTTCACCTGTCGCTACACACATTCTCAAAAACACATATTAATAGTCATGTCCTCATTCATCATAATCATTTTATACATGCTAATCATTAAGTAATTACAATTTACTCATAATATCTTATATCTTGTTAGTTAGTAAGGCATTATGTCACATGTATTTCTTTCGTTTACATCACATAATTCATCATACAGCTGGTCAATACACAACATGTTATTTTTCAGATTAGATAATTATTCACTTTCATAACTGTCATACAATTCATTATTTTCATTCATCAGTTGTTGTCACGGACATACTCAATTGTTATTCAATTATTTGGAAATATATACTCAAAGGGTTATCTTGTGAAAGTTTCAATTAGTCAGGTCACTCGAAAAGTGTCCTCAAGGTCTACAACCGTCTAGGGGCACTACATACACCCCTCCTTATATAGATCTTCGTCCCCAAGTTAAATTTTGTTCTTGTACTTTCGATATTTAGGCTTTACTTTAATTTCCTATTTTCATCTTCTTGTTATTCTCTTCTATTTTTCTCAAACAATTATGGCCATAAGCACTAGTGGTTCAGATCATTAGTTTTTTTTTTTCACCCAACCTGGTCCCATATTCATTCTCAGGAATTTAATCGTAACTTTGTGTAATGCAAATCCAATAATGCCTTCATAATTGTCAATATAAACTTAGATTTGCGAAGGTCTACGATATCCAAATTAATTACAAGCTATATAGCATCAATAGCCACCCATTAGTTAGCAAATCACCATCAAGCAAGACTCCAAATCTATTTGGTCATCCTTCCCTGCAAGACGAGAAGGTAAACATTGTAACATATTTCGTCAATCGAAGATGGGTAATACATGGTCACATTTTAAACAAATCAAGAGAGAGACCCTCAAATATTCCAAAACCAATTTCCATAAGGTTACTTCCAAAAACCCCTAAATGTTGGTTATCAATTTGATAGGATTTGAGGCATCGAAACTTAGTGACTTAGTCGAACGCATTAAAATTTATCTCTTAGTCCTATCATTACTAACATCATGCCTAGGTCAATGAGCTTATCATGGACTTTCCTCCTTTTTTCATTTCTGTTGTCATAGAACTTTTTCAATAGGCTCCTCAAGTTGTACCAAATGTGTTTTCTTAACCCAATCAAGTTCCATCTCGGGGCTGGTTATCTTTTTGTGTAAGTTTGACCATGTCCTCAGGTTAGCTTCATTGCGTTTAGTTTATTGTGTTGATCATCTCCATACATCGCTTTACTAAAATCGTCTTCGTTTGGCCTTCTCGGGGAGCTTTCCCCATTAATAATTCTTCATTTACCATTGCCACGGTCTTGTCGAGTTTGTACTTTTTCAACATTGTCATGCTAGAAAATTAGTGTCATTATGTTCAGTTCATCATGTTGGTCACATGGATATCTCATTTTTCGGATTCCGAGTCTAATTCACCCTCTTGACAGTCTATCTAAGTCTCGATGGAGATATCGTCTTACCATCCCCATTTAACAATTCTTTGACATGTGATTGTGTCGTTGTAATCCTAAAACATGTTATTAGTTCCTCACTGTTGGTGAATTTCATACACTAACCAATATATATATATATATATATATATATATATATAAAATTTATGCTCCATCTATATATAGTACTTCACAATTATATAATCTTTCAAAAATAACATAACATAGGGACTCCTTTGAGCAATAATTACAAACACACACACACATATATATATGTCTGAATTTTGTATCTTTAAACAAATGTAACATATATAAATATACCATATATTTCCTCCATAGATATTCATAGGTAATTTTTCTTCTTCTTCTTTTTATTAAAAACATATCCATACATTAACTCTTTTGAAAATATTATATATAATGTACTATATGTAAGTAATTCTTGAACCCTCACTTTAATTTTAAAATATATATATATATTTGGATAATTGTGAAATTTGTAAATAAATGACAACCTACAATTACTTTAATTCATATAAAACTCAATCCTGCAATTTATAAAAATATATAGAATGTATTAACCAAAATACATTATATAATACATAAAGGTAATTCTTCAATATATAACAATATAACAATTCGATCCTACCAATTATATTTAATATGTTTAATTCATTTTTCAAGATAAATATATGAAACATATAAATTGCAATTCTCAAATATATAGCTATTAACCTCGTATTTTATTTATTTATTTATAAAAGTATAGCATGTGCATTTCCCAAGTATGTAAAATATATAAATAAATAAAAACATACAATTCATTTTCCTTTATTTCATGTAAAGTATCGATTCACTTCTTTCTCTGTCCATAACATATCAGAAATAATAATAAAATTTGCAATTCTTTCAATATCCATATTTAATCCGTTGGAAAGTCAAACCTGTTTGACTTAGTATTATTTCTTAATTTTTGATTTGTTTCTAATAATGTTTTGCTATGTTTTAAGAAAATAGTTTATTAAACTGAATTTTTTGAAAATGAAAAATATATTTTTTAATTTTTGAAAAATGAAAATGAAATTTTTTTATTGGTGAAAGACAGTTGGGATTTAACATAAATTTCTGGAGGAAAAATTTAATTTTCAAAAATTAAAATTAATTTAAAAATTGAAAATTACAGAATTTTACATCTATTATCTTATTAACTATGGAATGCAGTACAATGTACTTTACCCACATGTACTTATGTTTGGAAACAGAACCATCAACAGGGTCCTTTTATTCACTTCTACGCATCACCTTGATATTTTTGTTTTTCCATAAAATCCTCTGGTAAAAAGCCCCATGATCATTAGCCTCATGTCAACAACCATAAAATCGGTCTGGCTGGAAAACTGGCAATTGCAACTGTACGCTTAGGTAAGAGATAATGCATGTCCTTCGAAGAAATCTTTAAAGGAAAATGCGTTTATGTAAATAAGTATTTAAAAAGTATTTAAAAGCATTGATTTTTTCATCTTTAACTACCGTCACAACATCGAGCTAATTGAACACGGATTTCACGCTGAAACCTGTAAAGAAAAGACGATTGCTCGGTTCGTTACATATAAATCTAAATTTAAAGGCAGCTAGCGTTCCAATTTAACGAAAAAGTCCGAAAATGGTAACGCTCAAAGTTGCAACAACAACTATTTTAACGGCAGACACTCAGCCGTGATTTAGTTCTTTGAGTACCTACAGACATTCATTCATGGCGGAAGCACTGGATTTGTACAAAAAATTCGTTTAACGAATACACATTTTATTAAATCGTGGTACGCCATAAGCTGCCATGTAATGCGCCGGCCTTTCCCAGACGTTTATACACTACTATTCATTGGGCGTAGAATCACTTCCTATTTGTTATATCATTTCACGTCCCTCCGAATTTCAGTTCATCTATGCTCAATGGTGAATTTTTTTACTCACCTTTCATTTCATGTTTTATGTAAATTTATAGATCGCTCAAATTTTTATGCTTACAAACAGTTATCAAAAGCTTTGCACTTTTTTTTATGGCTTTTTCTCGCAGAGTTAGTCTATGTACCCTACCAAAATTCCAGGTGGGGCAGACTTTCAAGGATGTAGTGGCAGAGTTGTTCTATGAAACTTTGTCCCTGGGTGTACACTCCATTTTAAACTGATCTATATGCTCAAAAAACCAATTAAAGTTCGAAACTTTGCCCATGGGTGTATTCCATTTTAAACTGACCTATATGTTCAAAAAACCAATTAGAATTCAGGATCAATTTGAACTATGCTTCTTTGAGTTGCCGGATTCTAGCAAAAAAAATACAAAACCTTGTGTTTTTAGACAATTTTGCAGTTATATACCATGTCCAAGCAATTTGCTGGATATTATTTATATAAAAGCTTTTCTCAATGTTTATATATATTTTTAAATCATTCTGTATAAATGATTGAAGTCCATCACAGTTATGGATGGCTAAGATATATAAAGGATGACTAATGAGAACTAACGTTACCTGCAAATAGTTTGAAAATGCTTCATTACCACAACGTGATTGTGTAAATTCTCGGCATGCTAGATCAGTTATACTAAACTGAAGCTCCTACAGGCAGGCCATTGGAACCATTGGCAGAAACATAATCATTCCACAGCCAAAATTTCTCTTCAAATTCAGCAATTAATAATTGATAATAGGAACCGGCAAGGACTGAGGGCCACACAACGCCAGAATCGGCACGGTAAGAAACAAATCAGTCGAATATTCTTCAGAATCGGAAGAAGCTAAAAAGAAATAAGGGGTCACATCCGCAACAATACAAGAAGAAGCAACAGCCTATTCTTCCAAGCACAAGTTTTCGGAATTAGATGAGAATTTCCCTTCTCTTCCACGTGCTCTAGCTTATACTGTTGCTTGTTGCTTCTGCGTAGCTGCCCATAGCGGGCCACTCCCTTTGGAAGGGACTAAGCTGCCACGCAGCTTTTTCCCTTGTTTTATATAAAAGTAAATCATTTTCATTCATATAAAATGAATAACTACAATTCTTTATAAATATATATTACATATATAATACTTACATTGATTTTCTATCATGCATTTAAAATATAAATAATCATGAGTACAATTATTTTCAACACTAAATAAATATGTTAAGTTTGAGATGGAGTAAATCCGCCGGGACCTGGAAACTCACAGTCCTTTATACTTGCAAATAAAATATAAATTTCAATCTTCCGTTTATATATAATGAAGCATGAAAATTTAATTAATTTCTGCATGCAATAAAATATTTCAATTTGAACATAAATACAAAGAATTAAAAAAAAGAAGCATAAATCAATGAAACTATATGTTCCAACGGCTTTTTCCTATTTTCACAATTTAAACAAATATATATAATTTGTGATTTCATAGCCAGAAAATGGATCTAGCAGTTTATCCAACGGATTAATACAGTTGTAGGGTGGTCTATATACTTCAAATTTAGTTCGAACCCGGTTGGGTATAGGTTTTTTTTAAAAGTCTGCAATGCATTTCCTCAATATATATACTTGTTAACCGATCGAGTACATGTTCAAAATAAAATTAAAGTCATTCCGTTAGAAATATATAATGCGTTCTTCTTGTAAGATACGATAGTAATGAACTGCTATGTTATTCCCATCTCCCAGAGTTCTTTAATGCTGATATTCCAAAAAGGTTCGAGGACAAAACTGCCTAGGTTCGAGCATTTTATATTCAAGTTTTTTTAAAAATAAAAACAATTTCAACCTTAAATAGGAATACGGTTAAGTTTCTACTCTTAGATCTATAAGTTCTTTCTACTCTTAGATCTATAAGTTCTGATAACAGGGAATTTCCACTCTTTATAAAGTTTTGGTTCATACTTTTCAAGATTTGATCGATAGTTTCCAGTTTAACAAATAAATTTAAGTGTAAATTGAGAATACAGGTAGGTTTTCTAGAATTCGTCCTATATTTCCAATCGTCAAGAATTTATATTCCAAATCAACAATGAATTTCAGTCCTAATTAAGAATACGAGGTAAGATTTTTAAAACTTAACCAATAATACCAATCCTTAACCTTATCCAGGGTACTTACTGTGTTTATTCCACATCTATTCTACCACAAGAAATATTTATGCGATTTGTGCTAAGCTAATATAGGCATATAAATAAACCTAAGTTAACTATAGAACATTGCAGTTCACTCGATTTGACAGAAGTAATGCATTCCTTCCATAAAATACAAACACTGATGGCATCGGGGTTCCACCGACACATTCTGGTTTCTCCATGCGTTCTGAGATCCACAAACGGATCTGCGTCTATGATTCATGCAATGTATTCCAAAACTATTGGGGCATATCTATGAGTAGAGTTGGGCATAAACCCAATGGATTTTGATGAATTAACAGACCTACTTTAACAGGTTCGCACAGCGGAATGAATCAAACTGGTATAACCCAGCAGAAAGGGGTATAATCCACAGTAAATTCCCAGATTCAATGGACCAAAAATTATGAGCAGAGGAATGCAATCTTATAACAGAGCGAAACACAAGTTAACAATAGTTGGATTTGGTCATTTGGTTGACACAGGGATTCGAGCTCTCGATTTAATCTTATGAATATCAATACGATACTCCTAGCAGAGATTAGAACTCCCGAGTTTAAATTAAAGTATCAACATGTGACCTGGAGTTCATAATCCAGGTTTAAAATTATAGATATTCAACTTTAATCGCTGACAAGGTGCAAGACTCCATATTTAAATAAAAAGGGAATTCAACGATGCTCGCGACAGAGGCTAAGCCCCCAGAATTAAAATAGGATCTCAACGCGCTATCCGAGGACATGATTAAAGCTACAGGTTCAATTATAATTATCAGTGCAACAAAAGCGAACAGTGCTCAGGTCGAATTCTGGAAATGAGATGACAGGGCTAACTTATAAAATAAATACAGATCTAATCTGATTCATGAAGTAGGGGGTTTACAGAACGATCTACATCAATCTCCCATAGTCTAGCAATATAATAAGCGTAAGTGGAATGGGTACGTTTATACATCGAGGAGAGCCCCGGTTGATAGTTCGACCGGTCCCCACCACGAATTCCAGTGGGCATGTTTCATATACACAGAAATCGCACCAGTAAATATCAATTATACCAATTAAAATGTACAGATACTTAAACAGAACAGCGTAAGGGCATTCATAGGTTTCTATCATTCCTCTATGAATTTAAATCTTACACAATATTAATCTATCCAAGGTTAGTATTCATTCTTCAACTAAATGCACAAGTATTCCAGAACATAAAAGTAACTATTCAAACCTGTTTTGTAGCTTGATCGTATGCTGAGGAGCACATTGGATGTAGCGTCCAATCAAAATCAGTTTTTAGCCTTAAAGATTTACCAAGGGACCTCTAAATAATATGAGTTTGATGCCCTCAAGGCTCGACAAACTCTAATACCAAATGTAGGGACCCTTTTGTAGGGTCCTCACGAGCTGAACCTGAAACTTAACAACTCAATACAAAACAGATTACATATGATCATTAATAGAGAAATAAAATAAATTAACTAAATAACTTACCAAATATAGACAAAACCATAACTTGTCACCTGTAGGTCGTGACTGTTGTCGAATGAGAAGTTGTCATTAATCCGGTCTAGCTTGTGCATTGCCGTCCGTGTCTTCCGTAGGATCCCTCCAACAAAGCTCGATTAACCATAGGCGAAGCAACCGTTAGCTTCACCACCCAACCATAGGCTCATACTTTCAGTCGCATAGCCACCCCTGAGCTTCGGGGTCGTAGAGCTCACACTCACAATCTAGAGACTCAGAAATGGGTCCCCCCCACCAAAATCCCTTGCCAAACTCTAGTAGCAGCAAGTCACTCTCTTACCAAAAATTACGATAACCATCCAAACCATGGGTCCCTTCTCCATTCCCAAAGCCTTCTTTAAATAGGAAAATCCATTGTGACACATGTCGCTTCATGCAAAAATGCTTAAGTTCTTATTATTCAAATGTAATTTATCTCACCTATCCGTTTTCTAGGAGAATGCACCAACTTTACTAAGTTTACTCAAGTTTGTCTCCATGATGTTCTTTCTAATCTCTATTTTTGTGGGTGCAAGTGGCGTTAACTAAATGCTCAAGCCTAGGATTCCATTTTGCTCCTAAAATAATGATTTCTATTATTTTAAATACTAAAATGTATTTTCATGTGCAAATGTTTAAAATAATAATTTCTATTATTTCAAATACTAAAATGTATTTTTATGTGCAGATTTCTAAAATAATAATTTCTATTATTTCAAAAACTAAAATGTATTCTCCCGAGCAAATGTTCTAAATGCAATTTTATACGTTTTTATGCATAATGTTTAACAATTAATCCTTTTTGGTACCTAGGTACCACACCGTTGGGCCCATCTGTCCTTTATGCTCATCTTTCGACATAGTACCACTCCGTCGGGTCCAATCATTCGTCGTTTCCATTTCTCAGCAAGGTACCACATCGTCGAATCCTTGAGTCCGTTATTTCCGTTTATCGACAAGGCACCCCATTATCAGGTCCTTCCGCCGATATCCTTTCATTTCATCTGACTTGCGGGAACTTCATGTAGGGATTTAGGATCCATTACCTTCAATCCTCTGTCTACACGCTATTGGAGACTAATGACGTTGAGGAGTAAGTCTGTTCTTACTGCGCGCCCCCCAACTCGTACGTGACCATCTCCGTCATGGTCCACTTCGCACGACTTCACGCAACCTTGAGTAAGCAGATAATGGATTTTGAACTCAGCTATGGGCTCTGTTGGAAGTTGACATTATCGTCGTCCTTCTGTGTGTGGTTTATTCGTACTCTACGACCCTTTATTTCCTTTGTGTGTCCGTCGGTGAACCGTTTCACCTGTCGCTATACACATTCTCAAAAACACATATTAATAGTCCTGTCATCATTCATCATAATCATTTTATACATGCTAATCGTTAAGCAATTACAGTTTACTCATAATATCTTATATATTTTTAATCAGTAAGGAATTACGTCACATGTATATCTTTCGTTTACATCACATCATTCATCATACAGCTGGTCAATACACAACATGTTATTTTTCAGATTAGATAATTATTCACTTTCATAACTGTCATACAATTCATTATTTTCATTCATCAGTTGTCGTCACGAACATACTCAGTTGTTCTTCAATTATTCAGAAATATATACTCAAAGGGTTATCTTGTGAAATTTTCAATCAGTCAGGTCACTCGACAAGTGTCCTCAAGGTCTACAACCGTTTAGGGGCACTACAGATAGGCCTTTGATACTCCAAAGCAATGATAGAGATCTATAAAGACAAGGGCAATGCTAATAGAGACTTGTGTAAAGCTATGCATTCTAGGGAAAAGATCTTAGAACATGGTTAGTTTACCCTAGGAGCCTAGGTTTTAGTGTAATAAGGTGTTGTGGTTTAAATTTAGGGTGAAACACCATTTACTACAACATTTCATATTTGCTATACTATTTTGACTATGGACTATATCCTTAGGATGAAACAATATTTGGTTCAAGCCTTTTTTGGGGTGCATGTGTGCATGTGTTGTATTATGCGATTAGTGTAATGATCAATGTGTTGAGTTGTTTTATTGTATTATAAAAATGGTTGAGGTTGTAGAGGTAATATTTCCACGAGTAGAGGTTGTAGAAGTAATTTTCTAATCAATACAATCTATAAAAATTGTGGTGTACTCTTTGTTATTTTCTATTTTAGTAGTTTTTCTCTTTACTATTTATAAAAATGGTTGTTTGCTCTTTACTCTTTGTTATTCTAATAGTTATAATCTTCAGTTCTTTGCTCTTTGCTCTTTGTTTTTATCACAAGTAATGTTAATAATGTTGGAGATGTGTTAATGACTAGATGAAACTAGTAATTAGTGATCGTGGGGGGGGGGGGGTTGCATTAGAAACCACCCCTACATTGTGCATATCAATTTATGGCGAGGAGAGGTAGCTTTGAGCCATTAGGGTTCAAGGAAATACCCTACCTTTTTTGGGGTCTAGTTTTGGCCTATTTTTGTGCTTTTTTGACCAATGTTTTTTTGGTTCTTTGTAATCTAGTCCTAGTCAAGGAATTAATGTTGTAATCTATTTTGGGTAAATGGATTAGGAATTTGTATGCTGTGGAATACCTAAATATTATATTGGGAACAACCAAGTTAATGTAATGAAGAAGAGATAGGTGTGCTTTAAGTTAGGTTGGTTTTCCCGGTTAAGTTTTTTTGGGTTCATAACAATCTAGTCCTACTCAAGGGATTAATGTTGTAATCTATTTTGGGTAAATGGATCAAGGTTTTGGAAAATGTAGAATATCTAAATATTACTTTGTGAAAAATCAAGTTAATACAACGAAGAAGATATAGATGTTCTCTAAGTTAGGTTGGTTTTCCTAGTTAAGGGTTGCAAGGTTAAATATTTGTGTATTGTGTGTGTCACATTGTTGTTCTTTCTATTTTGCTTAATAATTTGTATACATTGCTTCACTTACAAATAAGAGATTCTAAAATGTTTTGCAAACATCAATACATATTTGACTAAGCACTATATTTGGAAATTTTTAAAAAATACAAATGCAAATTTCACATGCAATTGTAGGAACTACTTAGAAGACATTGATACTTGACTTGTAGACACACACAAAGTGTTTAATAAACTTGATGTTTTACCGGTCCAATGCAAGTCTTCTAAACACTCATCCTGATTTTAATGCCCACTTATGTTGATATCAATTAAACACAAATCCATATTATGATTAAAAATTTCATTTAAATTACATGTCCATTTAGCCTATACCCCTGTAATTAGAAGTGCCATGTTAATTATATATAGTTTATGATGTTGTGTTTTCAAAGATTTGATTTTTTCTGTACTTGGATATAAGACAAAGAAACCCTCTCACAAGAAATGGAAATTGCAATTTCACATCATCATTTGACATGTTGCATTATGTCATTCTAAACTTGGAATGATTGTTTCGTTTTGAAACAAGAATATTATACATGTCTCCAACTTTTCTATATTAAGGCTATCTTTTTTTGTCTTGATTTTTAAGGAAAATGAAAAAAGCTATTGTTCTTCCAATATGGTTGTTTTGTTGACTTTTGAATAGTCTCTTCAAAAACTAAATTATTGAAGCATGCATTCGAATCGAATAGTGTCTTCAACCACTTAATTATTGAATTACCCATGCTTTGTACCTTCTATTACAACTAACTAATAATTTCAAACTCACCTTCAAGAAAAATAACATTAATAAACCTTGTCTTCATAATAAATAACTTTGAAATGCCTTTTCTACTCAAATTGACTTGATCAAGATGCAAGAACTCAAAATATACATAACTTCATTTATGTTTTTGAAACTCTGTCGAGGTATATAATAATCAGTTTATAGTTTATATAGTTTATAGACAAAGACAAAAAAGTATTCATGATTGTTAGGCTTTAATCTACAAAGGCTTTCTTGGTAAGACAATGTCATCCAATGGTCTATTATTTTTTCATCAATGTTCGGATTTGTTTTTTTGACACTTTCATTACTTTATGTTATTGAATTTATTGCATTCTCTCTACCCTTTCTCTTCATTGGTGTTTTCTTCGAACAAATGTTTCAATCAGTTTTTGCACCTTATCATGGCCTACATGTTGTCTACTCCCACAACCTCATTCCCACAACCTCATTTCTATGTTTGAGCCATTTATGGATCTTTTGAAAGCAATATTGATGCCCAAGTCCATGACCTACTTCATGAACATAAACCATATTGCAAATGAACTAATATATTGTCCAACAAAATTGGAAAAGGAAACTCCTTAATTTGCATTCTACATTTATTTTCATAGTGAATATAAATTTTAGTGGATACATTGATTTCTATATTACATTCCATGCCAAAATGGGCAAGTAATTAGCCACTATGTAGCTCTTCCTCTTATTTTTTGTCTGCTTTACTTTCCAATTAAATTTTGCATGTTTCATATACTTTTATATTTATGAACTCCTTGGAGACAAAGGAACCTAACTAAATCTACCATTCAATTCCTCTCAATCTATGTCTTTCTATTTCTACTTGGTTGGAGTCCCTTGCATTAATCATATTGTTGGATAATGGACAAATATATAGATATATTTACTCTGTTGAATCTTCAACATTGCATACTCACATCTTCATTATTGATGTGTATTGCCTTTGGATAATTCATTCCGTACTCTCTTTCCATGTGATCATAATCCCCTTTGTATTCATATTTTAAGATACTTTACACCATTTGGGGTTTGTTTATTTTAGTTCTCAATCATAACATTGGGTCCTTGCTGCAACCTCAAGGATTCTCTCACTATGGGAAGGTTGTCCACCCTTGTGGAAACTTTTCCCACAACATATCTCAACCATGAACTATCTTCCAAACATTGTGCCTCGATTAAACATATTTGGGGGAGGAGTGGACCTAAAATATACTCCTATATATGATGGTATCAAGAGTGTAGAGAATTTTTTGGACTAGATTTAGAAAAATGTTGATTTAGAAAAGAATGTTTTTTCCATGGGCATTGTACTCAAGGCCACCCTGCTTGACTAGTGGGCTACCCACAAAGAAACTCTACCAAACTAGGATGAGATCCAATGAGGTATGAGCTATAAATTTCTTCTACCAGTAGAGGTAGAGGTGGGGGATGCCTAATAGCATGTACACTTTGAGTTTCAAATATGAAAACTATATCAAGGTAATACTTATCTAGAAGTTCACATAAACAACCATGTAAAATGATGTGAGAGGGAAGGATGTCTTGAGAAATTTTGGATTCATTGGCTGCTTTGTACATTGGGACACATCCATAGTATTTATAACTTGAATGAAGATATTTTTAAATATATGAAATATTACTAGAGGTGTACCATCACTTCTACTAAACCTTCTTATATCTAGGCAACACTCTTGACATTACTGGTGCCTTAAAAAATATTAAGATTTTTTTTTAACAATTAGAAAAACAAGGCACCTTCACATGCTTGTTTAAAGAATCAATATTACAATCCTTTCCAAGAGAGGATAAAAGGTCCTTGAAACCATGAGGTGTTTCTATACAATGGGGCAGAGTGATTGTTAACACCCAAAAAGTTCTCACTACCTCATCTACCCCATTACATGACTCATTTATCCATATTTCCTACCATATTTGCCTCCAAAACCTTAAAATCCCATTAAAAAGCCTCCAAAAGGCCACAAAACCATTAAAAAAGCCTCCAAAAGGCCAAAAAACTCCATTTTCCCCCAAAATAATCCAAAATTCCTCCAAAATAGCAAAAACCCTCTAAAAAGAGAATAAAAAATACAAAAAAGAGGAAAAAGAGGGAAAAAGGAAGCAAAAACCCTATACAACTGACCTAAACCATATGGTGCCCAAAACCATGGGCCAACACTCCACCACTAAAAACCTATAAATAGGTGTTGGAGGCCCCTCATTTCATATCCACAGTCAAACACACCCTTACTCTACCAAAATCACTCCTGAAACCCTAGCTCACCTTTGAGCTACTTTCACATTTGAGTGCCCCTTTGTCCCATTTCCAAATCCCTTTGGAGAAAAAGAAAGGAACAAAACTGGAGCTTGGAAGCAACCCTCTTGGACTGCTGCAAAGGCTTCACCAACCTTCACATTGGAGGTATAATCAATACAAAAACCCTTTTTGTTATCTTATCTTTTATGTTTTATGCACATGCTTAGAGTAGTTACTATTTTACTGTACTGTCTTTCATTTACTGTTTTTTCTGAACTGCTACTAAGGAGTCCCTTCTCCTTAGTAGGTGCTCATTTGCACAAGCTAGGGTGAAAACCCTAGCTATAGTTTTGGCGACTCCCCTTGTGTTCCTTTGAATTTTTGGTTATAGTTTTAAAGTTTTAAACGTTTTTAATTTTCTGCAATATTTTTCTATTTTTTTCCTTTCGGCTGTCCCTTTCGGCTGCTGTAAACCGCGTCTTTTGCCCCCTGTAGTTGCGTTCCGACCGCGTCTTTCAGGCATTTACCTGCAATTCGACCGCGGCTCTCAGACTGTTTCTAGCAATCTACCGGCAATTTCTAGTCTGTTACCTGCGATCTGACCGCAACTATCAGCTTGTTTCGTGTAGTTCGACCGCGGCTGTTAACCCATTTTTTCGCGGGCCGCTTGCGGCTTTCAGCCATTTTTCTGCAACCCGCCTGCATCTTTCGGCCTTTTTCCCGCATCCTGCTTGCGGCTTTCAGCCATTTTCCTGCAACCCCCTTGCGTCTTTCAGCCTTTTTCCCGCGTCCTGCTTGCGGCTTTCAGCCATTTTTCTGCAACCCGCTTGCGTTTTTCGGCCTTTTTCTCACGTCCCGCTTGCGGCTTTCAGCCATTTTCTTGCAACCTGCCTGTGTCTTTCATCCTTTTTTCCGCGTCCTGCCTGCGGCTTTCAGCCATTTTTTTGCAACCCGCCTGCGACTTTCGACCCTTTTCCCGCAGTCCGCCTGCGTCTTTCGGCCAAAATATCGCAACCCGTCCGCGACTGTTGAGCTGTTTCCCGCGGTACGACCGCACAGATTTGCCACAGACCCGCGATCTGTTTTCTGCACTTTTTTCACTGTTTTGAACCCAACACTTTGCTGCAATATTTTTTGCACCTGCACAGCCATCTGTCCTCTCTGCAACCATATTTCCCTACAACCTTTTTTCTGCAGTATTATTTCTGTTCCATTTACATAATATTTTTTTTAAAAAAAATCAGCATTTTAATTGAAAAGAGAAAATTTTGCATTTCAAAGTTTAAATTCTGTATTGTTATTTTTAGTTAGAAAGTTTCCCACCCCGTGGCACTTTTACTTGGGTTCATCATATCACACGCACACACTCTGTCACCTAATTCAAGTGATCCATAAAATACTACTTAACACAACCAACATTCTAACCCCACTTGGGGAACACATAAGAATTTTTGTAGTTAGGTAGGATCGGGGGGATATGCATCCAAATAACACCCCTCGGTTGCTTACACTTGAGACATAGTTGTTGGCCATTAGGGAACCAAAATCCCCTAGTATTTTTTGACACGGTTTAAAACCAATTTATCGGGAAGGCCTCTCCCCTAGGAGGGTTGAAGTCGCCAAACTAGTTCTGGAAGCCTGAGTGGAATACCACAATCCATTCAGTAACCGAAGGATACCTTTCGCAGTTCTCGGTGTATCACCCGTATGGGGATACAACGACGATAGAACCAAATGGCATATTCACCCAACCGAACGTGTCATGAACGGGGTATCTTAGTTGCTTTTCTTCTAGGATTGACTACCTGGTGTTCCTCCCGATAGGGGGATATCTTTAGCCACTTGGCTCTACTATCCATATTGTCTGACTTGGATTTCATCACCTTGCAGAGGATATGTCTAGTTGAGTCATAATACTAGTTAGCTAGGTGTTTGCATGCTCCCTTACCTCCTTTTGGTTTAGCGAGTCCACTATTTTTATTTTCTAGGAAACCTTCTGCTTGTTGGTATTCTGACCATTTCTATTGATACTTCACTTATTGTAGCACAACTGTTACAGTAAGTGTTTTGAGTTGGTTGTTGGTCTGAGTGCCATATTTTTTGAGCTCTCCTTCTGCACACTCGGTTGCATTAGGGTTTTTGAGCTGTTTTTCACTCAACACAACCCCCAGATACTTGACACCATCTGTCACCATTGAGTCCCCGAGAAATTCTTGGCGCCTCCAGGGCGAGCCCCCACAACATGGTTCACTTGAAATCACCCCTCATAGACGTAGATCTTCATCACTTGATACCACTCATCATAGATCTCGAGCCTTGTCACTTGACTCCACTCGTCAATTGCATAGAACTCCGTCACCCGATCTAGACACCCCTTATTTTACCTCTGATTCTGAGGCAAAGTCCAAGAACCCCACTTACACCGCACCAACCAGCCCCATGGTTGGCGTGACTTCCACCCCTTTCTTTGTAGGGACCATTGGTGGAGCATCCACCACCACACCAGCTACCACACCTGCTCTGGGTATGCCCTTGATGGGGTCCACATCTACCATTCCGATCACTGTACCCATTCTAGTAGCTGGCATACCTATTCCCACTCCATCCGTGACTCACACTACCCTTGGCAGTGCAGGACCGTCCCATACCACTTTTGTCCCTCCACTTGGGGGCAACATCCCGAACCCAGCCCATCCCTCCAGTGCAGGACCGTCCCATACCGCTTACGCCCCCCCAGTCGCACCTCAACCATATTACCACACACAGGCTGCACCAGCTCCTGTGTCCTCTCAAGCCCAACCTGCTTATTACCCGCCACAGGCAGCCCCTGTGGCAAACTCACAACCCGTTCCGTAGACGTATCAGCAACGCCCACAAGGTTCAACACTTGCGTCGCCTCTACCTACTTATTATCCACCGCAGCCTGCTCCCGCACCTACACAACCCCAAAACCCACTTGCTGCCCAAGGGTAAGTGTATGCCCAACAGAATCCGCAATAGAACCAAAATAACCAACGCCAACAGGGCTAGCAAAACCGTGGCAAAGGCCGTAACCGTGGGAATAACCCCCCTCTAGACCAAGGCGGTCAACCTCCCAATCTCCCAAACAACAATAACGCGACACCTGCCAACCAGAACCCTGATCAACTGCCCAAGCAGGCCAAAAATCCTAATTTGCGAACAAACCATCCTTGTTCTATTTGCGGAGTCTATGGCCACTACACACATCCTTGCCCACATTTGGAGCGAGCTCGACAACTCTGGACTGATGATGCCCATCACTAAGGGCACGCGGCTCCTCAGGCGCCACCCAACCCCCCACCACCTTAGCATCAACCTTTGGTGCTACAAAACCCCTTACCAACCCAAGGCGTAGTGAACACTCAACCATTGGCTCCCCCTCAAGGAAATGCTCCACCGCAACAACAAATCACTTATGCCGCTCCTGATCAATCCGTATTAGACTCAGGTACCCACCACTTGTTAATGATGTCATCTACCGATGTCAACCTCCAAACCCGTCGGAACCAATTTGGCTCCACCCCTGAAGCCCCTCTCGCAGAAAAAAACACTAACGCTCATCCCACTGATTAGACGTTATGTATACCTCCGGCTCCACTAGATGGTGCCTCCAAAGCCTCTCGCTTCGCACTTCGTCGCATCAACAATAATCCCCATGCTCGCGCTACGTCTAATTACAACATTGTAGATGACTTAGCCCAGTCCCCCGCATCCATGTCTACGTTAGAGGTCTTAAAAAATTGTCCTTCACAGTGCAAGACTTTGCTCTCCGCCATTGGTGCTATTGACCCAAATGATTCACGATTGATGGCCTTCGATTTGGACCAGTCTGAACCATGCCTGCCTTCCACTTTAGTGTTCCAAGTTTCTGTTTTCGTTCGGAATCTTGTCATCCATCGGTGCATTATCGATGAAGGTGCCTCTACATGCGTTATGTCCACATTCATTTGGCAGAAGTTGGGATCCCCTACTCTCCAGCAGTCCACCACTGCGTTGCGAGCCTACGACGGCTGTTTGGCTCAACCCCAAGGTCTCTTAGCTAATGTCCCCGTCCAGTTGGCTGGTAAAATAGTGCTCATTGACATCGAGGTCATCAATGCCCAACTTGATTATAACCTCTTACTTGGCCGCAGCTACATGTATGCCATGCGGGCGGTTGCCTCATCCATTTTTCGTACCATGATGTTCCCCCATGAGGGACGCATGGTCAAGGTCGACCAACTCACCTATTACGATCCCAATGCCCCCGCTGCACCCGAAAATGTTCTCCCCATGGTTGAACAACCTGTTTGTGGTACAACTACCTCGTTTGTTTCCTTTGTGGGACCGGAGTTTACTCAGATACGCCGATGACCTCAACATTCCAATCCATTCCACCCCCGTTACCCGCAACCGAAGTATCTGACCTATGTACCCTTTCCCACAATACACATACACCCAACAATCAACCGCCCTTGTTACCCAAACCACCATTGGTACCTAGTCACATTGGTGTTACACCCATCCACACAATCCCCTTCCTATTTCCTCCCTCGGGAGTAGTAAGCGCCCTGGTTATGGCTACTCTTATCCTCCCCGGGTTAACCTTAGGATTACCTGTGTGGTATATTTCGCCTCCCGTTCCCCCGCCGACACCAAATGTCGTCCTACAACCGGTGCAACCCATTGCCACTACTAGTCAACCACCTCCCGGTGTCACTACCCCTTCGTCCTCTACGAATCCCCCCCCTCTTATCAAGCACACTGGGGGGAGAGGCCCACAACCATACACTCCTGTACCCCCGCCCAAAACAGTTAAAAACCCCCCCGTGTTTCGTGCACCTCCCAAATGCTCGTTGTGTGATGAGTTAAGCCATCTGACTCATCAATGTCCACAATTACCTGCATTACAGGAACACATGCAAATGCTTGACGACGACCCCAACATCCCGGTTGTCGAACTCGATCCAACCCCTAAGCCTTGTGATAAATCACTGCGTACCAACCACCCTTGTGCAATATGCGGTATTTACGGCCATTACTCACATCACTGTCCTGATCTCCCAGATTACAGAGCAGCTCTCTACGAGATGAATAATTTGGACCTTGAGACGGAACCCCCCACAATTTAGGAGATCCACCCCCCAGTATCACCCTCATCCGGAGAGATTAACACCATATATATGATCTCTTCGACTACCACTCCCTCATCAACCGATTTGACAACTCAAATTTTCTGCAATGATGAGGAGATTCTAGAGGCTCTCACTGCCCCGGATTATCCCTGGGAAGACATGCACCATAGTTCCTATTTCCTCCCAGAAGAGTCCTCCTCCACCACAGCCACCCAATTTGTGGTTGAGTCCAAAGATTTCCTTCCCACCAAAGTCGACTGGTTTAAGGATCCCATTCCCGCTCCTAATGCCTTTGAGGAAGGTAACATGGCCAACATCTCACCCACAATCTAAATTGATATCGCTACCCCAGGAGGTGCCCCTGAACTCATCACTTTAGGAGCCTCCTGCAGTGAATATGAGATTGGAGCGTATAATTTTTTTTCCAAGAGTTCCGCGATGTCTTTGCATGGTCCTATACCGAAATGCCTGGTCTTGACCCCACTATCATAGAGCACCACGGTAACACCTCTGAGTCAAGGGGCATAATAGATTATCTCGATCCTGGGATAGGGGGCATGATCAACCATTTTGAACCTACCCCATCACATCTATCTCATCACGTCAATGAACCCATCGTTCAAACCAACACATATGTGATCCACAATCACAAACCCCATGCACGTCGCATGGGGGCAGGTCATTAACCTTGCTTACTTTTTCACATACGTGATCTCAACCATTTTTGAGGTCACATGTCACTTGTATATTTGATTTGATTTGATACACCTAGTATTCTTCCCCCGTGGGTAATCATTTCTCCCCACCACTGCATCCTTGGCTTGGTGGGCTCACCTTTATTTGCAACCATTTTTAACCTAGTTATTTTCTTTGACCATTCCGGAGTCCTTATGACCTCCATTTTTCGCACCATTTGCACTGCCGGATTGATATTTCCGTGCTCGTGATGATGCTTGAGATCATTTCTCACTCTCACCAGGACCAATATCAACATTGTGTCCCGACACCTTGTCACCTCGGTTTGCATGCCACATTGGCTGTAGCCCGTTTTTGATATGCTTTATATCATTGGATTCATTTTTCCGAGCCCATGATGATGCTTGAGATCATTTCTCGCTCTCACTAGGACCAATATCAACATTGTGTCCCGACACCTTGTCACCCCGGTTTGCGTGCCACATCGGTCGTAGCCCATTTTTGATATACTTTATATCATCGGATTCATTTTTCTGAGCCCATGATGATGCTTGAGATCATTTCTCGCTCTCACCCCCAGATTTTTCATGTATTTTTTTCAAAATGCCCCCATCGCCTCGGTTTGCGTGCCACTTCGGTCGTTCTCTGTTTTTGACACTTTTTATATCGCTGGATTCATTTTTCCGAGCTCATGATGATGCTTGAGGTCATTTATCGCTCTCACCAGGTACAGTTTCAACATTGTGTCCCGACACCTTGCTGCATTGGTTTGCGCACCACATCGGCCGCCATCGGATTGTTCCACCTTTTTACATGAGCCATTCACTCCTTTCATACTGCAATTATTTCAATATTTTGCCACCATTCATTATCCCGCAAGGAGGCCCACCAGTGTTCCCCCCTACCCTCGTTCTTGGTCATCATCAATGTTCCTTGATTGAGCACTTCCTCCTTGCCTGACCATTCCTTTTGTTCGGTATAATTTTATCCCTTTTTCGAGCCGAACAAGTCCTTTACGAAAAAGGCACTTAGGGAGTTTCTGTTAAGCTCTTTTCTGACTCCTAAAACAATGAAAATATCGCCGAGCAATCTTGCTTCCTTTCATGCTCGTTAAAGTACCTGAAAGGGCGTCTATCTGGTATAAGTTTAACCCTTTTTTGGACCTGGTAGACTAATTATGAAAAATGAATACTCTAGTCACATCGGCTAGAAGAGTTCTTCATTGCATCCTTTTATGCTTCTTCGGGCCTTGGAGACTAACACACGAAAAAGCAACCCCTTGGAGTCTTCTTATCGCTTTCAGACTCTCTAAAATTGAAAGCAACCACGAGCATGCACTGTCCTGGGCTCATACAAATCCACACGACAATACCATTCCATTATTTCAGAGTCTTCTTATCGCTTTCAGACTCCTTAAAATTGAAAGCAATCATGAGCATGAACTGTCCTGGGCTCGTACAGATCCACACGACAGTACCATTTTGAACACACTTCTTCTCATTCCTTAACCCGTGAAGAAGTCCCCCCGTGCCTCTTGGCACTATGATCGATCATCTCGGTAGCACCCCCAATCAGGTCGCCTTTGTTCAGAGTATTCTGCAGTCTCCTGCCATTTTACACCAACTTGAGTATCACTCACCCCAGTCACTATCCTTGATCCATTACAGCTATGATCCCTTTCCCACTAGTCAGTTTCATATGCTGCGCGATCATCCCCGCCATCATACTCTGAACAAAGAAAGTTTGAGTCCACCCACTCTACTTGCCCAATTATCCCCCACAGTATGACAGTCCTACCATCAGTACTCTCACACTTCGGTTCTCCACCTCGTGCTCCTATCAAGGAAACATCATTGCCTTGCTAGTTGCAGGTCTCCCTCTATCGACAACAGCCCCTCTATTCCACAGGATAGACCCGGAGGTCCCTACGCCTTGGACTCATCACCATTTGTGGTGAGTTCCTACAGACCGTTTTGAGAGGAGTCATCATTGCCTCTCCGAGTGGTTGTTTCTCACATGCTCGACTTCAACACCTTGATCACATCATTGAGAATCACGTAGGGTTTATATCCCTTCAGTTATTGGTCGAAGACCCCGGATTTCCCTCGACTCTAGCACAATTGTGAGTCACTTCGGAACGCCCAGTTATATGTTCCCGTGAATGTCCGGGTTGCATTGGCGATTGTATTTGGAAGCCATCCAGTTATATGCTTCCTTGAGTACCCAGTTCAGTTCCAGTTTAGTGTACCATTGAGGGTACGACTCCCCGTCACTATGATCCAGCAGCTCATCAGTTCCTCTGGTACCACACTCAGCAGCACTGTAGTGACTCTAGTATACTAGTTCTTCAGCTCTGACATGGTCAGCTTAGCAGTATGTACCAGATTTGTGTCCCCTCTGAACCCTTATGATGTACACAGTGGTTCTCTATGTATCTTACAGGTCCCCCTTTTCGGGCCTCACAGTTATTTTTTATGTATATTGATACGAGCATGGGTATGCCCGCCTCGTCCATATATTGAGATTCTTCCTCATTCATTATTTGAGGCCATGTATATTTCAGGTCGCCATGTTTTGGACCCCATTGTTATTGTTGTCCTATATCTTGATACGAGCATGGGATTTCCCGCCTCGTCCATATGTTCAGATTATTCCTCATTCATTATTGAGGTCATGTCCTCTCAGTTTTTGCAGTTTGTTCGGGATCGTTGTTCCAGGCTCTAGTTCGTTTATTCTCTTCTCCACATCCCAGGAAAACCATAACAGACTTATGATGTCTATCGGCCATACGATGAGCTCCTGCCCTCACACATCAGGGGGCAATCTGTTAACACCCAAAAAGTGCTCACTACCTCATCTACCCCATTAGATGATTCATTTGTCCATATTTCCTACCATATTCGCCTCCAAAACCTTAAAATCCCATTAAAAATCCTCCAAAAGGCCACAAAACCATTAAAAAAGCCTCCAAAAGGCCAAAAAACTCATTTTCCCCCCAAAATAATCCAAAATTCCTCCAAAATAGCAAAAACCCTCTAAAAAGGGAATAAAAAATACAAAAAAGAGGAAAAAGAGGGAAAAAGGAAGCAAAAACCCTATACAGCTGACCTAAACCATATGGTGCGCAAAACCATGGGCCAGGACTCCACCACTAAAAACCTATAAATAGGTGATGGAGGCCCCTCATTTCATATCCACAGTCAAACACACCCTTACTCTGCCAAAATCACTCCTGAAACCCTAGGTCACCTTTGAGCTACTTTCACATTTGAGTGCCCCTTTGTAATATCCCTTTTTCAAATTTTATTAAAATGCCCAATTTTCCACTTTTTTCCCAATTTCGACCTTTGACTAGTTTCACTGTTTTGACCTCCAAATCAACCCAAATGCTCCCAAATCTTCTGTAGGAGTGTATGAATGGTATTTAGACTTGAATATAAGGTTCATGTATGTTTCATGGCCCTCCAAATACTGCTGCAAACTTGATTTGTATTCTGATCAATATATGTTATTTTGACTAGTAATTTGTGCATCAAATCCCCCTCGGGTAACACTGCAAATGGCCTTCCAAATGCCTCCAAACTCCCACAAATTTATGAACAGAGGTATATAATGTGTTAATTATGTTATTAAGGTCTCATATGCACCATTAATTTATTTTAATACTGTTCTAACTCTCTCACATTCAACAGCAAAAACCCCCAATTCGACCCTTGGGGAAATGGCACTATTTCACCTCCCAATACAACTAAACTGAGTAAAAATGCTTCAAATGCTCAAGTATAGTACATGAAACTTGTAGAATACATCCATGGCAGTATATTTATCACAAATATATCAGAGAATCATCCATCCATTCGAAATAATCAACATTATAGTGTCATACATCAATGCATTGGGGAAATGGACATTGTTTGCTCATTAATCAATAGTTTTGCATACAACCAGTGGGTATTTCGACCTGAGACTTTCTGAATATGAATAAAAAATCATATGAATCTATTACAATCATAAATATGTAATGAGAATCTCTCTCAAGAAGCACAAGTGCTCACCAAAAACGCCCTCCCTCAAGGAGCACGAATATGCCTTCAAAACTGGAAACGGTGGAGAGAAAGTGCTGCACTAAACCAAACCATGAAACTTCCTGTAGCTTCTACCTGCAAATACAAACTCCATTAAAGCACCATGAAAGACCTGAGTGGCCTCTCCAAACACCAACTTGGATGGGAATCTTTCACCCTCGAAATTGGCTAAGGCAAGAAACTAGTCATCCACTAGCTCTCTCTTCACAAATGCAATTTTTCTCAAATCATCAAAAGCCATTCTCATAATTCATTTCTACATTTTATAACCAACATTAGCCTTCTAAGGGTCGAAATCCTCTCAATAGATTCAATAGATTTCCATTTAGGAATTATTCCACATTTGCCACTTGTCTCCTAGTTCCAACCTTCCATCTTCTCCCAAATTCGATTTTGAGTCTCTTTGGCTTCTCCAACTCCCAAATTCGACTTCCTTGAGCCTATTTTTGGGGCTGACATGTCATATTGGTCAGATTTCAGAGGTCAGGTCTGCAATTTGTCATAGTTGTCATAGATGCTCCATTATTGGTGTCATAGGGGCTAGGGAATTTAGCCCAAGTGTCCACAAACTTCCACTTTGACTCTTTATCTTCCATGGAGGTTACCAATCCTTCCCAATTCGACCTAATATGCTCAATGACATGTGTTATGACTTACCAACTCACCCAAGAGTGTTCACATTCCCATTAATTCGAATTTGCAAAAGAGAGATACCATGTATTATGAAAAATCAAGCTAGTGTGGGTCCCACATCCTCCATATGTCTCCAAAACCATTTGTCACCTATGATTTCTCTTGAATTTCTTTATTCACTATATTTATTAAATACTTGAACCCTTCTAATGTCTAAACATCATTTATTTGCTTCCTTATTACCATTCCACATGTGCCCATCCAACCTAGGAAACTAGTAGGATTGATGGGATTGTCTTACTATGAAATTATTGGAATGGGGACATTACACCCTTTGGCCCATTTCCAAATCCCTTTGGAGAAAGAGAAAGGAACAAAACTGGAGCTTGGAAGCAACCCTCTTGGACTGCTGCAAAGGCTTCACCAACCTTCACATTGGAGGTATAATCAATACAAAAACCCTTTTTATTATCTTGTCTTTTCTGTTTTATGCACATGCTTAGAGTAGTTACTATTTTATTGTACTGTCTTTCATTTATTGTTTTTCTGAACTGCTACTAAGGAGTCCCTTCTCCTTAGTAGGTTCTCATTTGCACAAGCTAGGGTGAAAACCCTAGCTACAGTGATGACAATGAAGATGATCTAAATGAGTTGCGACACTTCAAATTTAAAGAGATTAAGGGGGAATAATTGGTAAAATAGGTTGAAAATGACCTAGATGGTAAAATTTATAAAGAACCTTTGAAAATTAGGGATATGAACATTGGCATAGAAGAAGAACTTAAAATTTCCTCAATTGGTGACTTTGGATGAACGCACATATTCGAAGGTTGCTACATTACTCAAGGAATATTGTGACCTTTTCCATAAGAATTTTGTTGGAATGGAGGGATTAAAAGGATTTTTATGAGAAATGGAATAAAATTTCAAGATAGATTTAAATCCCTTAAAAAGAGGTGGTATAAATTAAATCCTAGGATCAAATAATAGGTCAAGGGAGAAATAGACAAGATGCTAGACACTAGGCTCATTTTCTGAATAATAGAAATTGACTAGATTAGTCCAATTGTGATTCTAAATAAGGAGATAAAAGAAGAAGAGTTTTGAAAGAGTGTTTACATTAGATAAATCAATGTCACTTGCATTCATGAACCATTCTTAATGTTCCTTAATGACAAAGTCTCAAACCATGTTTCAATAAAGGAAGGCAACTCCTTTACCGCGGAATTATTAGGGTTACACCAAGTATCCATTACTTAGGAAGACAAAAATAAGAATACCTTTGCAAGATATGGGGGTAATATGCTTACAATTTAATTCCCTTCAATTTGAAAATCCTCCCTACTCCGTTCTCTAGAATAATCCTTGTATCCTTTTGAAACTACATCCATAAGTTTTTAAGAGTGTACATACATGACTAGATAATGTACAACTCATTAAAGGACCATGTTATTATGGTTATTCTTATGTTCGACGTGTATTTCCAACTTCATCACCAAATTTAAAGGACTTTGTGTGGAATGCAAAGTGTGAATCCTCCTTCAACATCCTAAATTAGAAATGACTAAGTGCACCAATCCTAGTTTTCCCTAATTGAATAGCTGAGTTCCAAGTACCTGTTGGTGCTTCAAGCATTGCACTAGGGGAAATACTCATGTAATAAGTAGAAGGTAGTTCGGAATACCCCCTTTATTTTTATGCTAGGGAACTATGTCATGCTGAGTGTAAATACACCACCATGGAGTGAGAAGATTTAACCATGGTGTATGCCCATCAGAAATTTAGATAGTATCTATTGGGGGTCAATTTATGATTTTTTATAGACCACTCCACCTTTAGGTACTTGTTTAATAATCCTATGTTGGAGGGTTACATTTTAAATTGGTAATGAGTATACAAAGGGTTGTGACATGTTTTAGAGGATTGGAAGACCCTCAGGTTGGGATGGAATTTTCCTTGACCTTGTTCTTGTTCTACTATAATTTGAAATGTGGGTTGTGGATTTTATTGGCCCAATCATTGCACTTGCTTGAATTTAGGGGCTTGATACAACATTAGTTTAACTAATTATCTTACCAGGTGGGTAGATCCTACCCTAAATACCAATTGTTCATCTAACATTATGACAAAATTAATCTTTTAGAACATTATGATTACTATATTTCATTGTCTAAGGATCTTGATGAGTGATAAGGAAAACATTTATTTAATAAAATGGACCAATAGATTCATGATCCAACATATACTAAGCAACCCATATCACCAAGGATAATGGAATAGTGGATTCCTTTAACAAGATATTAAATAATGACTTGACCAAGTTCTACTCTATCAATAAGAATGATTGCAACCACTACTAAGAATTGACCAAACATACACCTTTCAATTTAGTCTACAACAAAAAAGAAGTAGTGCTAGTTAAATTTTTCATTCCAAGTCTACTCATTACCTAAGCCACGCAAATGACATATGGAGAATCCCTATAGTAGTGGATAGGATATAAAATGATGATAGATAAAAGTAACATTTTAATAGAAAGTGGGAAAATCCTAATAAGATTCTTAGCAAAATTGCCACACAAGAGAAATTTCTTTGACAAGGCAATATGGTTTTCTAGTACAATAGAAAATATATGAAACATCCTAGTAAATTATAGATGCATTAGTTGGGTCCATTCTTAGTTGCAGGCATCAGAAGATCTAGAGTCCTTCAACTAGCTCAATGCAATGACTTAGTTAGGGAAATGTGGTTGAATGATACACACATGAGCCCTTTCATCTTACTTTTTAGTAAGTTGGGTATGGCTTGTTTGTATGGGAGTATGTTAGAGTAGAGTATCTTAGGATTATTTATCCATTTATTCTTTCTTTAGGTCAAGCCTAGAGTTGGTATTTTTGTTGTTTTGGGTTGTATCATTCCATTTTGATGGGAAGCTAGTACCTATTCCATTCTAGTTTAGGAATCTCTTTTTTGGTCAGGGAGGGAAGCTGTTATTTTGATAAAATGACTCTTTGTGATTGAGTCACAAAGAAATTGAGTTGACAAAGTGAGCCACATGTGTTGGAGTAGGAAAGGGTTGTATCATTTCTTAGTCATGTCATTAACTATGGGTTGTGTCCAAACGAGGGTGCAAAACATAATAGAGATTGTGTGGAGAACATAAGGAAAGTCATGGGGAGAATGCAAGAAAGGTCATGCGGTAGATGTATTATGTTAGGTGATGGGTCAAATGGGATAGACCTGCTTACCATTAATACTTGGTGATGTGATAGATTAGATTGCCCAATTTACCATTAATACTTCTTGGGAAGGTTCACATGGTGGTTTGACATCTTTAAAGATAAAACATTGAATGATTATGCTATGATCTTGATGTGATTGATTCATGGAAATGAAATATTTGAATCATATTGGCACAAGTGACACCCATTATAGCCTACCTAATTGCATTAAATGCTATTTGGTTATAAATGTCATAGATTAAAATATTTTGGCTCATTTTGTTTGTATGTTTGTAGTTGTTCATTGAAAGTGTTCACTCATTGAGGTTTTATGCATAATGTGTAATCAAATTAGTTCAATAAACAAACCCTCGAGTAGATTTAACAATAATTTCCAGTATTGTATTAGTGCCATTACAACCATTAACCATCACATCCACTAAGTATATTCCTATGATATTCTATAGACATTCCTATCATAAAATGAGGCAATTGGTCACAATTTTCTAATAGTGAAGTAGGACAGTTTTGACCTACTGAAGCAAAATAAACAAATCCAAGTTTAGTTGCTCAAAGTGATTATGGAATAAAATATTTGTGCTATGAAAAGCATTCCCTTTATTATGAGATTGAAAAATTTCACCAACATTTCGTGCAAATGTGATCAGTAGCCCAAGACAAAGATTCAAATTTCAAAGGTATGGTTGGTGATGATAATCCTTCTACCTCAATAAGGAATTTTTTGTGCTTCTCTATTGCAACTTAGGGAATACAAGGACAATTTGTAGTTGCAAATCGACTTAGAATGCTAGTCTCATTATATTAAGATGAGAGAATTGATGGAATAGTTAAACCCATTGGCCACTCAACTTGAGGACCATAAATACCACTCTAAGTTGTGATAGAGTTGTTTAAGCTTTTCATTCATTCATCTACAATTGGTTGGACATTGTCAAGACCAAGGAACAAATTGAACACAAGTTGCATTGTTGGATGCAATCGTTGCAACAATAAGAAGACCTTGTTATTGTCCTCGACCTATGGATTGAATTCCATGCTTAAATGTAGAAGGTTGATGAACAACTAGATACTCTATTCCAATCCTCTTGGTATGTGTAAGTACAAATTAAACATTTGTTTCCTTTGTTGACATAGAAATATCAAGAATTGTAGATACTGAATGCTATAGTTGATTTGGATTAGACCATAGTACAACAAACAACAGTGACCAAGCTAAAGTTGGAAAGTCACAAGGATTTGATGTAGTCAGTGTTGAGGTGTATTTATTGTCTTAAAGAATCACCAAAATATTTAATTATCGACCAGGGTTGGTAATATTAGAGTTCTAGCACAGCATATGCTGAGGTAGAATGGCACCTAAGTTTTGGCTTGTTAGACCTTAGAAATGTTTAATAAAGAAAAGATCGAAAGATCTTTCGAAATGAAAAAAACCGAGTCAAACTTCAGAAAAGATAATAAATGAACTAACTAAGCCTAGCTAAACCAACATATCAGAATAGTATCAAACTATACTACTCTATTTTATGATTAAACAATGGAAAAAGAACAAATACTGATTAAGAAGCAAACTACCTGTTATGAAAACTTGATTTAAAACAAAAACTACAAACTACTTAATGAATTCAATAACTACTTATGCATTTAGTTAATACTTCAAAACTACACTAAAGCATCTAATTCCATTCTCCTTGATGTTGTGCGTCAAATGTAATAGGAACTGGGGTGAATGTATCGTAATGACTTTCAAATGTAACAACAAAACAAAATGGAAGTAAATCTAACCTAATTTCGATAAAGAGATGTAAACTACAAAGAGACCAATTACAATTAACTTTAAACATTATGACCTATCTTCTATCCATAAGAAAAATGGTATGAAACTAATGGAAGCAAGTAGAAAACTTAATAAAGATATTTATCTGAACTGAATTTGATTTGAAAGCAAGTAGAAAACTTGATAAAGATATGTTATATATAAGCAAGTAGAAAACTTGATAGAGATATGTTATATAGAAGCAAGTAGAAAACTTGATAAATATATGTTATATAGAAGCAAGTAGAAAACTTGATAAAGATATTTATTTCTGATCCAAACTCTATTTCATGAACATCTTCATTATCTGTATGAATGGGAAACTGATCCTATACTTAACAAAGAAACTATCGAAATTCAGATAACTTGGAGAATGAAATTATTAACTCTAATTTGAAATAAACCTTAAGAACATGTAGTAAACTACACTAAGAATAAGATTGATAAATTCTAGAACAATAACCTATTGGAAAATCTATCATAAAACACATAATTTGAAAAGAAATAGAAACAAAGTTAAGGAGAATGAGATGGAAACTAAGAATAATGACAAACTTAATTACAACTTTTTATGGAATATAAAGCAAGATCTTAATTATATCTAAAACTGCTAATTAAAAGCAAGAAATATCACAGTTAAAAATCCTAAGAAATTGAATTCTAAACAAGCATAAAAACAATGCAGAAAAGATGAAGGTCTGAATGATGATCCGGATGACTGTCCGAATGACAGTCCAGATGGAAGAAAACGAATTAAACTAAGGAAAGAAGCAGTTTTGATGATCTGAACGTTAGCTGGTGGATGCCGATGAACCTACAGTGCAAAGAAGTCAGTGAGAAGACTATTGAGAAGCTAAGATAGTAGGAAGTAATCTATTCTCATTATTATTTGAAAATATGAACTACTTCTATAACATAGTTAAACAAAACTAAGAATAAAACTTAACCTACAGCTACAGAAAAGAAACTAATGGAACTAGTTATAATTATAACTAAGCTTGAAACAACAACTAACTAAATAACAACTATCTAAACTCTATCTAATTGCAGAAGACTGAAAAAAAACTAAAAACACTATGCTTGGTCGACCATTATCAATTCTGGAAACATAAATTAAGTTAGCAATGAAATACAGATTACAGAGAATAAGGAAATGACATATACCGGAAAACATAATTAATTATATAAACTGGAAAATGAACTAGCTATTTTCAGAAAAGAAAGTACATAAAAACATAAATAAAACCTCCGGTTGATGAGGGGCCCTTCCCAGCAATCCAAGATGGAAACTAAATCAACTTAGTCACCAACAACAGAGCGTCAACAATAAAATTCAGGAGCTTCCATTAACTGAGAAAAATTACACAACGTTTATGCAAAAACTACTGCTATCTTCTGTGTATTCTACATGCTATCTGGTGATTCTCGTTTCTCCATACAAGGCATCTATTTATAATGTTACAATGGGAGATAAGGTCGACGTAGTCGACCTCTCTAAAAATAAGAGTCTTTAAGACTATCAAATGGCTCCCTGGTGATTCACGACAATGTAGAGGCCGCCTGCTTGCTTTCACGGTGTCAATCCTACCTGACGAGAGCAACTGTGTGTTCGTTTCCTTCAACCGTGGGCGGAAGCATGTGCTGGCAGGTCGAGCGCGGAAGGATGGAGCTGCTGGAGCGTCGACATGGGAATGATAGTGTGTTGTCAAGCTAAACAGATGGAGAAGCGAGTCTTCTAGAGTATTGACGTGAGAAAACGGTGTGCTGTCAAGCTTGGCGGGCAGGGATGCGAATCTTCTAGAACCAGGGCTCACCAACCATAACCACCACGTTGCTAACTGAACCCATGTTTCCGTTTCTGTCTTTAATGGCCCAGAATATGCCAACCAACGATCTCGCGGGCTGGATGAAGGGATGGGCGATGGGTTGAACGCTATTGGCGTCTTAGGCATGAAAGCGAGTCCGAATGAAGGCCCGTTTGAAGACCACAACCTATAGAGAAAAAACTAACTGCCAAGCATGTCTAGAAATATGAGATGATTGTTAATAAACCATAAAAGATGTTGATAATTATTCACGATTCATATGATGTTCAAATAAATGCATACCTGAGTCTGTTTGACAGTCTGAATGGTAAGAAGACTGATTTATTATACAAAAATAGTGCAATTAACGCCACTCATAGTATATTTGATGAGAAAAAATGGTGACAAAATGGACACCAACATTCCCCCAAACCAGAGATATGCCAGGTCCCACTGAGCAAAACAAATAAGTTTAGGAAGAAGGTTGAGTTGTGGTAGTAGCTGCCTTCGACTTGGAAGAGGAAGTGGTTTTAGCATTAAGCTTTTGGAGCTTCCTAAACTGGTCCTTCAAGGTGTCATACTTCATCGGGAGAGTAGTATGGTATGCTGTTCTGGCATTGACCAAGCATTCAATGCTTCTTACTTGTGTGCGCAGTGCCTTGTTTTCTTTCTGAAGCTCAGAGATTGTTTCCACATAATTTTGATTCTAGTCTGTCAACCGTGCTATCCCTCGGGTCAATCTATCCACTTCCTGCTGATTCAGAATGAGATATTCTATGCGATGTCCTAGGTCCTTTTGAGGACTCAAATTTCTTGAATATGTTTCAAGCTCAACAGTATGTTCTTCAGGAACTCTGTCTTCGTTGTGTGCAAGGGAACTTTCAGCAGCATGGGCTTTAGACAATCGAGCAAATACATTGGGTAATGTGAGGAGAGGTGTTTCAAGGGTATGGTCGTTTGACTGGTTGTCTGAACGTGGTGTCTGAACGACAGTTTGGATGACAGACTGGTCGACGAACTGGTCACGATCTTTTCTCATAGATTTAGTGGGTACTGAAAAGAGTGGAGGTTTTGAAGTAGGGTCACCAAGGGTAATCTCAGGAGAAGGCGATGGATGGACAAGGTGTACATCTCCTGAGGGATTCTCATCAAACCGCACACACTTGGTGTTTTGTTTTGTTTGCGTAGAGGCTTGGGTAGGCTCACTAACACTGGCTTGGAAACGATGGTGTTTTCGAGAAGCAAAGGATTTGGCATTAGGATTCTCAATCAAATGAGGGTTTAGTATTTCAAAAACAAAACGATCCCAGGTTTTCCCTCTCTTTTCCAGCTGGTGAATGATTAGGATTTTAATGAGACAATGATGGTACAAGCTACTAGAGGGATTAACAATATTCTTCCTAACCTAGATTGACATTTTCTCTAAACTTTTCAGGAAATAGAATGGAATATTGAGGGTCTGATTGTTAACAAAATGTTCTAGCAATCTAAAATGGCAGACTTTAAAAACAATAAACTTACCCTCACAAGTGATCAGATGGATGATGGCAGTCAAGGGATCTAGGTATTCCGGCTTGACCCATTCTTGGTGGAAGCCTTTTGTTCCAGCAACATGTTGATATTCAACTTTCAAAGCAAATTCGTGAGCCTTCCATGGAAGGAGGAGATGTTTATGCCAACAGACTCCTTCCCTAGGAAGCTTCGTGGCTAATGCGATAGATTCTTCTGTCACAGAGAAAGGGAGATGGCCAACTTTGACCGTCTTGCCATCGAATCCTTTAGCGAGCAGCAGTAATATTTTGTGGTCGTGGCCTTGGAGAAGGCAGAGAAACGGACCCCATCCGGTTCAAAGGAATACCTCACGACACTCTTTGAACTCGGGGATGCGAAGTAAACCCTGGTAACTTCCAAGTTCATGATAGATCGACATACTTGAACAGAGGTCGAGGTATGCAGATAGGTATAGGGATGCAAGAGATGCAGGAGACGCGGCGTAACAGAGAAG
Source organism: Larix kaempferi (assembly GCA_027924585.1). Lineage (NCBI taxonomy): Eukaryota > Viridiplantae > Streptophyta > Pinopsida > Pinales > Pinaceae > Larix > Larix kaempferi. The sequence goes on along the minus strand of BSBM01000458.1, from coordinate 19,801,793 downwards.
ATGGAAAACGAACAGGAATGGAGTGAAATTCACACAGTCATCAGTTTAAATTGAAGTCCGTTTGAATGGTTGAACGATGGACAAGGTGCATGCTTGAGAGATCACACTTGTCATTCAAAATTCTTGAACTGAGTGCCAATCATAGAAAAGAGTGAGTTAGTGAATATGTGTGGATATGATATATTCAACCATGTTCAAAGCCGAGCTTTGGACAGGTTGAACGTAATTCTCGAAATGAGATTATAGATATGTATTGCACGTGAGAGATAATGATTCGATTGACATAATGACAGATCATACAACAGGATAATTAAGACCATATGGTGGTCATGCAATGATTCTGAAGATCGCAATGATTCATATTCCATTCGTTTAATGGAGGTGAGATAGAGAAGGGAATGAGACCACGTGCAAAATTGACATTTGATTGATTCCTGACATAATTAGCCAATTAGATTTATAAAAAATATTCAAATTTGGACACCTTGATATATTTAATAAATCCATTATAAGCTATGGTTTCATTCGACACTTCATTCAGATCGTTATACATTTGTCTCGTTCGTCACTTTATTCGGATCGGCATTCGACCCGTCATTCAACCCTTCATACAGACTTTTGTCTGTACAAGATTTGCTTGCTAATGCTGACTGAAGCTGATTTTGTAGGGAATTTTTGAGACTGTTAGTGCACAAAAGATGCTGTAAACTTTGGTTTTCTAGATCTTTCAGTTGCGTTCCTCTTGATTTGTCATTGATTAGGACAATCCTTCTTCTGCTATTTCACATTATTCCTGAAAATACCTATCATTTTACTAGAGATAAATTTTTTTTTTTTCATAAATATTTAGAAAGTGAAAACAGTTCTGATCCTCCCCCAAACCAAAAATATGGCGCGCCCTCAAGCCATCAAAGAAAAATTTATTAATATTCAAATATTTTTAATACATGGTTCAGGTAATAATCTTCTAAAAATGCTTTGATAATTTTCGTAAGAAAATGAAATATTAAATAATATATGTAGATGATTCAGATATGTACATTCGTAAAAAAGGATACAATAGTGCTTAAGAATACCATATGAAGAATGATAATACAATCGATGTGAAATGCCATAGGAAAACTAGTCATCCATGACTCATTGTAAAGATCTCTTGTCATCCAAAGAATATAGATAAGGTTCACTGTAAAGTTTGTGAGATTTACTATAGTTATGGGTCCCATTTCTAGGATAATCATATCCTAGGTATTGTTTGAATTAGATGACAGGGTCCAAGTCCAACTTACAGCCATTCTCTAATGACATTATAAATAATTGGCCTAAACATGTGTTTGTATACTTGGGGTTTTTTTCTGAGCCATGTGAATAGCAATGCATTAACCAAACCTCTTTTACCCGATATTTCCCCGCTTCCAGCAGGCCTGTTCAGTACCCCAACAGGTTTATCTTGGTACCATGAAAGCATAGCCCTACTGCCAGTGAGCCTGTTCAGTACCCCGACGAGTTTACTTGCATTTACCGAGCTTCCTTGTTTAAGATTTTACTTAGCATGGACCCGCTATCAGCAAGCCTGTTTAGTACCCCGGCGGGTTTGCTTTGTATAATGATATTTTTAGTAAGGAAGCTAGTTGGCACTAGAGTGTGCTAAGCCTGTTAAACACATAATTCAAATTTTAGCATGAACCTTATGAGTAACTTGATTTATAATGGCTCAAATCATAGATCATGTCAAAAGATAATAACCTAAAGCTGTTCTTTGACCTCTCAGTCTAACTTCTTCATAAAAGATCAGAATGTTCCCCACAAAATAGAAAATAACACTCACTTATAGGCTACCTTTTAAAATTGCTTAAGAGACAAGTTTTGATAATGAGTCTAGGATGAGCTAGCAGTCCATAGGTGTAAGATAGAGCTTTTGAAGATCATAGTAATTAAAGTGGGTCTTAAGCAACTGTTCTAATGATAAATCAGAAATGTACATGTCCGAATCAAATACAATATACAGAATCATAAAAGAAAGTGGTTAAAAATGATATCAAGAATACTTTAGTTTTCATTATAATTTTTCAATAATCACAAGAGAAGGAGAACTATAGATATTTCTTTTTAGAGCACTTCTCTTTTCAGATAATATTGCATGAGCTAATTATAGGGTTCTTGAAATCAAACTGCAAAACCACTTGTTAGATGATTCAATTTTATTCAAAATAAGAACATATGTACAAAGAAAAAATCATATGGAATTTAGGAAAAAGGGAAAAGAGTCTTCCTGTTTTAATTTACAAAATTTCATAAGTTGATCATAAAAATGAATTTCCTGTAAAGATGCAATCAATGGTTAGAAATGACTCTTTATTATTGAAAAACAAAAATATATTTACATATATACAAAGGAAGATAACCCAAAATAATTTCAAGAACTAGGAGAAGGAGGAATGACTTCCTTTTCTACCAGCTCCATTTCCTCTTGTTGTAAAGCATTCTGCACAAAATCTTCTTTAGATATTGGTTGATGATAAATTCTAAGTCTATGTCCATTTACAACAAAGGAAATTTGCGAATCATCAATTGTCTTAATTTTAACAGATCCATTATCAAAAGCTATAACAATTTCATATGGACCCATCCAATGAGTAGTTAATTTACCTTTAAATTTTTTGTACCTTGAATAAAAAAGTAATGCCCAGTCTCCAATTTTGAATTGTTTTTTTTTAATGTATCTATCATGCCACTTTTTGCATTGGTTTTGTATTAAGATTGTGCGTTGAATAACATCTTGCCTAATCTCGTCTAATTCATTTATTTGTAGGATTCGTTTTCTCTGTGCTTCTTCTAGATTCATACCTAATTGTGTAGCCATACAAAAGGTTTTGACTTGAAATTCAATAGGTAGAAGAACTTGTTTACCATAAACAAGTTCATAAGGTGTGTGGCTAGTGGTGTTCCTCCAAGTTATTCTATAAGCCCACAAGGCTTCTGGGAGCCTATATGCTCAGTCTTTGTGGTGTAACTGGATAGTTTTAGTCAGGATGGCTTCTAATACTTTGTTGGTGGACTCTACCTGATCATTGGCTTGCAGATTATATGGTGAATATTTACAATGTCTAATACCATATTTGTCAGTAAGCTCTTTCATTAATTTGGAGGTAAAATGAGATCCTTGATCAGCTACAATTTCCATGGGTACACTGAATCGAGTAAATATTTCTTCGTATATGAACTCCACCACAGATTTCTCTGTGGCTCGGAATAAGGCTTTGGCTTCTACCCACTTGGTGACATAATCTGTACAAACTAGGATGTACTTCTTCTTATGAGACATAGGGGAAATTGGCCCAACAAAATCTAGAGCCCATTTTTCAAAAGGCTCAATCATGACTTGGGGTTGTAAAGGAATCTCATCGGATGGCGTAGGTCTACCCATTATTTGGAAACTGTCACACCCCTTGACATACTTGGCAGCATCTTTGAAAATGCTTGGCCAATAATACCGAGAGTGCAACACTTTGTATGTTGTTCTCTTATCAGAAAAATGCTCACCACAAGGTCCACCATGACATGCATGTAGGATATCTGCCATCTCATCCTCCCGTACACATCGTCTAATAATAAGATCAGGACCAGTACGAAAGAGATCATTGTCCACCCAATAGTAATTAGAACTATGAACTTTGATCCTATGTTTTTCGGGTGGGGAGAGATGGTTTGGTAGCTTTCCAGTTGCTAATTAATTGGCTATGTCTGCAAACCATGGGGTTCGAACAGACACAACGAACAAATGTTCATCTGGAAATCTATCATCAATAGGACTAGCATTATCGTCTGTTTGGACCCGAGAGAGAAAATCAGCTACCACATTCTCTCAACCGGGACGATCAACAATGGTGATGTTAAATTCTTGTAACAAAATAAGCCATTGAGTCACTCTGCCATCGGTGACAGGTTTATTCATTAAAAAATTGATGGTGGAGTGGTCAGTGTGTATAAAAATCTCATATCCTGTGATGTAGTGACGAAACTTGTTGATGGCATAGACTACTGCTAGAAACTCTTTTTCGGTAACAGTGTATTTCGATTCTGCAGGAGTCAAACTTTTACTAGCAAAGTAAATGGCATGTGATGTTTGTCCCTCTTTTTGACCTAAGACTGCCCCTATAGCTATGTCAGAAGCATCAATGGATATATGGAAAGGAAGGGACCAATTTGGGCCCCTGAGTATTGGTGCCACTGATAGCTTTGCCTTCAGAGTTTCAAAGGCATGTTGACATGGTTCAGTCCATTGAAATTCTGTGTCCTTCATGAGTAGTTTGAACATAGGTGCAACTATCTTAGTGAAATTTTCAATAAAATGTCTATAATAGCCAGCATGGCCAAGAAAACTTCTTACTTCCTTTGGATTTTTTGTAGGAGGAATATTAACAATTATATCTATCTTGGCAGGATCCACCTTGATACCTTGAAGGGAGACATGATGTCCCAGAACTATGCCTTTAGTTAGTAACATTTTACATTTTTCATGACTAAGAGCTAAGTTCGTTTCTTGGCACCGAATAAGAACTGTTTCAAGGTTGTCAAGGGCTTCTTGGAAGGTATTACCATAAAATGTAAAATCATCCATATAAACTTCTACATAATCATGTATAAGGTCAACAAAGATTCCTAGAACTGCCTGCTGGAAAGTAGCAGGTGCATTACATAGGCCAAATGGTAACACTCGATAGGCATATGTACCCCAAGAACAAGTAAAGGTTGTCTTATCTTGATCCTTAGGTGCTATTAATATTTGATTCTATCCACTATACCCATCAAGGAATGAAAAATATTGTTTCCCTGATAAGGTGTCTAACACCTGATCGATGAAAGGAAACGAGAAGTAGTCCTTAAGAGTGGCCTTGTTTAGTTCTCGAAAGTCAACACAGATAGGCCATTTCCCTGTGACTTTCTTTGGAACTACCACCAGAGGAGACACCCATTTACTGTTGGAAATTGGGTAAATGAAACCAACATTAAGGAGTTTTTGTAATTCATCTTTTACTATATCCTTTAGGGACGGATTCATTCTTCTCTGGGGCTGCCTAACAGGAGGTATGTTCGAGTCTGTGTAAATGTGGTGGATATAGGTATCTGGGTGTATACCTTTCATATCAGTATATTCCCATGCAAATGCTCCAGTTTGACTCTTGATAACTTTTAGTAATTTTTTTTGCTGACTCTCATCTAAACCTGCATTTATATGTAGAAATTTGTCGGAACTAACCTCGCAAGCTATGGTATAGGATCCCAGGTGTTCTTCGATTGCGAAGACACAGGGTGTACTCGTAAATGTTGAGAGGCTCATGTTTTCTTGGAATTCATCTCCAAATATTTGGTCAACTTGGGAGAAAGATTGAGCAAATTCTACACATGTTGTGGAAGAGATAAATTGAGTCAACACATTCTCAGTATTTTTCTCTTGAAGTGCCTTTGAGAAATCACTAACAAGGGAAATTTCTTCCAAGTTCTCATCTCCAAAAGGAAAATCTAACCAAAACAGGTTTTCAGTTACTGGCTGAGATGGTGGGTATAAAACTAGTTTTCTTGTAGATAACCCATCATAAATAATTATCTCTCCATCCCTACATCTGATAAATACATTGGCAGTATCCAACCAAGGTTTGCCCAAAATAATGGGGTGACCCTTGGACGGGTCTTTTGATTCTATGACCATGAATTCCATAGGATATTCCCATGAAGATACTGATACAGTGATGTCATCTAAGATCCCAGTAGGTTGAATCATAGTGCGATCTGCTAATTCTAGCATCGTTGGGGTAGGGCGGAGGAAGTGTCCTAAATTGAGAGTTTATAAAGCTGTGGTAGTCATCAGGTTGATAACAACTCCTAAATCAATAAGTGTGTTTCCTATGGCGGTGTTATTGCTAATAACAACCACCATAGGGTTTCCTGGGTTTGAATACTTTGGGATTCTAGGTTGGTTTGCTATGCAATCTGATATTTCTCCTATTACATGAATCGTCGGAGGGTATTTTTGTTTTCTCCCTGGTCTTTTAATACAGAGTTCCTTTATTACTTTACTATAGATTGGGATATCCTTAATGGCTTGTAACAAAGGGATCTTGATGCAAATATTTTTTAATTCGTTAATGATATCATACTCTGGATAAGTTACAGGTTTTTCTATTACTAGACGCCCTGGATATGGAGGTGATTTTTCCCTTGGAATTACTTCTTTATGTGGATGGTTGTGTGTTGAAGATTTAGGAATAACTACATCTTCAAGAATGGCATCATTCAAAACTTCACTAGGTATGTTTTCTTCTTCATTCTCTTCTTGGATAACAACTGATGACTTGGGATGATCTGGCAAAACCCTTCCAGACCGCAGTTGAATCTCATGTATTGGCGCGACTGAAATGGCATATGATGGAAGAGGTAACAACCCAATGTTGTTAAGAGCTTGGGTTGGTTTTTTGTTAGGATTCAGTATTGGTTGTGCAGGTAATATTGTGGGTCTTGGAGGATTCATATTCTGGAAATGGTGAGGTTGATTTGGGATAGGGGGTAGTGAAGGAGGTACATGTTCGGATATCCATCATCTATTTCGGGATACATATCTATTTCAGGATCATCTATTTCAGGATACATATCTACTTCAGGATATTGCATGATCTATTTCAGGATATGCAGTCCAGTCACCAGTTTGATGCCTCCAGCACCTTATCCACCTTCTTCTAGCACCCGGGAGCCACTTACCACAGAGTTTTATCCCTCCCAAGCTGAAAGGCGCCCTCTTCTCACCTACTGAAAGAGAAGGGCGCACTTGTTCACCTACCACTGCAGATTCACTCCAGTTACATTCAGTTAGCTCCGATTCTGATTGATTTCACTCCGATTCTGATTGATTTCACTCCTGACTGACTGTTTCACCTCCGATTGACCTCCAGTTCGATTAGGTGACTTGTTCTGACTCCAGTTAGCCTCCCATGCGCCCCCACTGAGCCTCCAGATCCTATATCAGTGCTACACACTTCAGTTACATTTATTATGATCAGTTAGACTCAGCTTGACACCTGGATGACTGGTTGTTGTGATTGATGAGCAACACCGATGATTGATGAGGACTCCTAGATAGAGTCAAGCTACTCCATTCAGTGATTCGAATGACCTCCTTAGGCAATTCGAATTGCTCTGTTCATTGTGACAGTTTGTATTGTAATTCATTCACCCTTTCTGGGATAGAGAGCACTGCTGCATCTTTTGCACAGTTTTGCACCATATTTTCTATGTTCATCTGTTGTGATTGATTTACTTGTTCATTAGATCTGCTGTGACTAATTTTACATGGTATCAGAGCCATTGCAGGGACAAGATCTCTTTTCTACAGGTGTTTATACAAGAAGATTTGACTGACTTGCTAAAAATTGCAAAAAGTTTGGCATGAAATATCTCAAGGGCATTCGCTCCTGTGCATGCAAAGCTTGAAAAATACTCCAATACCACTCCAGAAGCTTGAGTTACCACATAATTCCTGGATCTGATACATTGGACCTATTCAACATTGCTTGAAATCCAATCCCAGGTGTGATGCAACTCTCAAAGGGTGGATTGTTCGACCTTATTGTGATTGTTCTTATGTGATTTGCAGGTTAATTATCTCCTCCAAGTGCACTCGCTACATTCTGCATGCAAGCTTCCCTACAGCATTTCCATTCGCTATAGTCTGCATGCAAGCTTCTTCTTCATCATTTGACTCGCTCCTAGCAATGGAATACTCTTCTTCAAAGCCTATCCTCACCCCATTCAATTATTTTGATTGGAAAGATGATATGGAGATCATATTACGTTCAAAAGGATACTACCGAGTCACTCTTGGTCTTGAATTGGAGCCAAACAATGTGGCAGAAAGAACCAAACACTACAATAAGCTTGATGAAGCTTACGGTCTTCTTTGTCTCTCCATCTCCAAGGATCTTCACTTCCATCTCAGCGGATTGAAGACTCCAAAAGCCATATGGGAGCAACTTGAGACACTATTCGGCAAGCAGGATGAGCTTAGGGCTTTTCAATTAGAGAATGAATTGATTGGCCTTAATCCTGAGAATTTCGAGAGCATCAATGAATTCTTCACAAAATTCAAGAACTTGAACTTGCAATTGAAGAACAGTGGTGTTATCAAAGAGGATAAACAGTTGATCCTCTCCATTCTAAGCAAGCTTGGGAAAGATTATTCGTTATTTGTCTCCACTTTCAATTCCGGTCGGCTAACTACCCCGAATTGGAAGATGCCTACCTTGAATGCCTTCATTGAGTCCGTTACGAAAGAGCATGACAAGTTGATTCAAATGGGGTCCATAAGCTCCAAAGATTCAGCCCTATTTGTTCAAGGACCCAAGATCTCGAATGGTAAAGGAAAGCTAAAGAAGGAGAAGCCCAAATTCGAGCCTCACAAGCAAAAAGACAAAGGCAAGCAAACGGATGCACCATCCAGTTCGAAATCCAAGCAAAAGGGCAAAGAAGGTAACCAAAAATCTAAATGTACTTATTGTAACCATGGCTTTCATCCCGAAAGTTCATGTATGAAGAAGACTATAGATCAAATGGCCCTCCTTTTGGAAAAGAACAACATAACCCTTCCTGACGGTGCAAGGAAGAAAGATCGGAATGATGATCATGAAAGAGGACAAGCACTCATGGCAACGGTTTCGAAGCCCTCAACTCTCTTGATAGATTCGGGTGCATCAAATCATATGGCTGCAAATATTGATTCTTTTTCCTCATTCGATCCAAACAGCTCCATCCCCATCCATTTGGGAGATGACTCAAAAATTTCTTCAAAAGGAAAAGGTACGATTCATGTAGATCATGGATGCTTTCAGAATGTTCTCTATGTGCCTTCCTTAGCTTCGAATCTCCTTTCTGTGTATCAAATGACACATACTGGTGATCCAAAGAAAGTCACATTCAGCCCTAATACAGTTGAAATTTCTGATATCAAAAGTGGAAGACTAGTTGCGGTTGGAAAGGCAAACCACACTGCAAAATGTTATGAGTTTTCGCACTTTATTCCGCTTGCAAAGCCCACTGCTCTTCGCACACATGGTAATGAGGTTAGTAGGCTTTGGCATGAAAGATTTGGACATCTAAATTATAAGTATTTGCTGCTGCTATCAAATAAATCCATGGTTGATGGGCTTCCACAACTCCGTTCCTCGAAGGGAATATGCACCTGTTGCATTATTGGGAAGCACCCCGAGCACAGATTCGACCGCGGCAAGGCTAGCAGAGCCTCTACTATTTTGGGATTGATCCATTCTGATATCAGCGGTCCGCTGCCCCATATGTCATTAAATGGTTCAAGGTATGTTTTGACATTTATTGATGATTATTCTCGCTTTACATGGGTATTCTTTCTCAAAAACAAGTCAGAAGTGCTTGGAAAATTCAAGGATTTTAAGGCTTCTGTTGAGACCACCACTGAGAGCAAGATCAAAGCTCTTAGATCTGATAATGGTGGGGAATATATCAAGTCCGAGTTGCTGCAACTTTGTGCCCAAAGCAGAATCAAGATCCAACATACAGTTCCCTACACACCCCAGCAGAACGGTGTAGTGGAAAGGAAAAACCGGTCACTGAAAGAGATGGCTACATGCATGATTGAATCAAAAGGTTTGGCTGCAAATATTTGGGCTGAAGCAATCAATGTTGCTGCATATATACAGAACCGAGTTCCACATTCATCCGTGAAAGGTATGACTCCTTTCGAAGCATTCTTTGGTCACAAACCGGATGTGTCAAATTTGAGAGTTTTTGGCTCTACTGCATGGGCTAGAATTCCTTCTGAGAAGAGACGAGCTTTGGATCCACAAAGTATCGAGTGCATATTGATAGGATATGGGGAAGAATCAAAAGCATATAAACTCATGGATATCAGATCTAAAAAGATATTCATAGAGCGCAGTGTGCAGTTTGAAGAACCGCTTCAAGAATTGCAACTAGTTGAGGAGAAAACTGCCGATTCACCGCCTTCACCAGAAGAAGATTCGAGCAGCGATAATGAAGGTATGAGTTCTGATATTTCTGATATCGTAGCAGCATATGATGATCATGACATATCAGGTTCGGAATCCGACCAATCAGATCCCCCTCAGTTACCAAAGTGGGCCCAAAATACTCTACAATCTGTTGGTTCTAGTCTTGGAAATCCTGCTGATCCAAGACGAACAAGAGGAGACTTTCAAAGGGCAGGTATGGCTCTTTCTATTGCTGATCCATTTCTTCTTGAGATTTGTTATTTGATGGCTGGTTCAGATCCCCAATCATACTATTCAGCCCATCGAGATCCGAGATGGAAAGATGCCATGGATGAAGAGTACAGTTCTCTTCAAAAGAACAATACATGGGAGCTAGTTTCTCTTCCACCTGGAAGAAAATTAGTGAAGTGTAAATGGGTCTACCGTACTAAAGTTGCTGCTGATGGCACTATCAGCAAATATAAAGCAAGGTTGGTGGCAAAAGGTTTTTCCCAAGTCCAAGGAGTGGACTACACAGAGACCTTTGCACCGGTTGCAAAGATGGATTCCATCCGCCTTGTTTTAGCTATTGCCGCATCCAAGCACTGGGAGGTGCATCACATGGATGTGAAGAGTGCATTTTTACATGGAGACCTTGCTGAAGAGGTCTATATGCAGCAGCCAGAGGGTTATACATCAGATCCATCATTGGTTTGTAGATTGAAGAAGTCTTTGTACGGGTTAAAACAGGCCCCAAGAGCTTGGTACGCAAAGATGGACTCCTTCCTTCTTTCTCAGAATTTCCAAAGATGCAAATCTGATCCGAATGTCTATCTTCAGCGAGTTAAAGGTAATTTGTTGGTTATTGTACTTTATGTTGATGATCTGCTTATTACTGGTAGCACACTTACTTCAATAAACAAGCTAAAAACTGCCTTAAATCTAGCTTTTGACATGAGCGATTTGGGCTTGCTGAGTCACTTTTTGGGCTTGGAGATAGCTCAAAATTTCGATGGGATCACTATATCTCAGCAAAAATATGATTCCGACCTGTTATTGAAGTTTAATATGGCTGAATGTAAGGCAGCCCCGTTCCCATTCCTCTCAGGAATCAGTCTTGAGGAGGGAGATTCCACACCGCTTGCAGATTGCAGTATGTATCGACAGTTGATTGGTTCACTACTTTATTTGACACATTCACGGCCTGATATCTCATATGCCGTGAGTGCCGTGTCAAGATATATGCAGCAGCCACATGAGCTTCATTGGCGAGCAGCCAAGCGGATCTTGCAGTATGTGCAAGGTACGAGACAGTTTGGCATACATTATGCTGCAGATTCTGAGCTAGATTTCATTGGTTTTACTGATTCAGATTGGGCAGGTGATAGCATTGATCGGAAGTCCACTTCCGGTTATGTTTTCATGATTGGTCATGGTGCTATTTGCTGGTCCAGCAAAAAGCAAGCAGCCATTGCACTTTCTTCAGCAGAGGCAGAGTATCGAGGGGCAGTCAATGCCTGCATTCAGGCAGTTTGGTTGCAGGGTATTCTTTCCGAGTTTGGTTTTGGTGGCACTACTTCGACTGTCCTATTTTGTGACAATCAAAGTGCTATCAAGATCTCCACAGATCCAGTTCAGCGGCAGAGGACCAAGCACATTGAGATTCATATGCATTACATTCGACAGTTGGTGCATGACCGCACCATCATTCTGCAATATTGCCCTACCGATGAGCAAATTGCAGACATCTTCACCAAGAGCTTCACTGAGAAGAAGTTCTCTTACCTCCGTTCACTGTTGGGGGTGAGTTCCATCATGGTGGAGACAGATTGATTCATTATTATGCTTTAGACTTGAGGGGGGGCTTTCTTCCCACTGGGTTTTCCCTCTTTCCTCACTTAGTTTATTTTCAGCATTTTTTGGATTATTGTATTGGGGTGACCTTTGGTCTTAGTTACCAGGGCCCCACATTATTTTAGTTGGCACATCATAGTCTAGCTTGAGGGGGGGTGTTCGGATATCCATCATCTATTTCGGGATACATATCTATTTCAGGATCATCTATTTCAGGATACATATCTACTTCAGGATATTGCATGATCTATTTTAGGATATGCAGTCCAGTCACCAGTTTGATGCCTCCAGCACCTTATCCACCTTCTTCTAGCACCCGGGAGCCACTTACCACAGAGTTTTAGCCCTCCCAAGCTGAAAGGCGCCCTCTTCTCACCTACTGAAAGAGAAGGGCGCACTTGTTCACCTACCACTGCAGATTCACTCCAGTTACATTCAGTTAGCTCCGATTCTGATTGATTTCACTCCGATTCTGATTGATTTCACTCCTGACTGACTGTTTCACCTCCGATTGACCTCCAGTTCGATTAGGTGACTTGTTCTGACTCCAGTTAGCCTCCCATGCGCCCCCACTGAGCCTCCAGATCCTATATCAGTGCTACACACTTCAGTTACATTTATTATGATCAGTTAGACTCAGCTTGACACCTGGATGACTGGTTGTTGTGATTGATGAGCAACACCGATGATTGATGAGGACTCCTAGATAGAGTCAAGCTACTCCATTCAGTGATTCGAATGACCTCCTTAGGCAATTCGAATTGCTCTGTTCATTGTGACAGTTTGTATTGTAATTCATTCACCCTTTCTGGGATAGAGAGCACTGCTGCATCTTTTGCACAGTTTTGCACCATATTTTCTATGTTCATCTGTTGTGATTGATTTACTTGTTCATTAGATCTGCTGTGACTAATTTTACAGTACAAATCCATGCAAGAGTTTCTGAATATTAGGTGGGTAAGGATAGTTAGGCATAGGAGGATGTGGTTGAGCATAAGCTTTTCCTCTCCACCCATGTGGCCATTGTTGCTGTTGGGTATTCTGAGGAGGGTACTGCAGAGGCCAATTCTGCCAACCTGAAGTATTCCATTGTTGAGGAGGCTTATAAGGATAGTAATAGGGTGGAATTTGTGATGGATCTTGATATGATGGTTGATCTCTAGGTTGCTAAGGCCTCCTAGATGATTCACCAAAGTTTCCACTCTTATACATAGCTTTCAACCCAGGCAATGATGGACAATTATCAGTTGGATGTTCTTCTGTACAAATGTGACAAACTGAAACATTATTCAATGGACATTCTCGTTGAGGATGTTTAGTTCTACACCTAGGACATAAAACACTCATTGCTGCACGCTCTTCATCTTGCCTCTTTTTAGCTTGTAGTGCATCTAGTGGAGAACCCATGGCTCCTAAGATATTTGTTTTGAAATTTTCCAATAGGTTTCCCAACTCTACCCTTGTAACTCCACCAGGACTGGATGTGCTCCCTTTCGGGTTCCTAGCATAAGATTCTCGAAAGTGTCTTCCACTTTTCCCTCTGCTCCTAGAGTAATTCCTACATAGTTCACAAATCTGTGCAAAAGGCTGATGAGAGATATCTCCTGCTTCCATGAGATTAAGGTTCTCTAAGAATTCTTCTGAGATTCCCTTGAGGAAGAGTGTCCTTACTGCATCTTCCCGAAGATCATTATATTTAGATTTATGTAACACATAGTTAAATCTCTCGATATAGTCTTCTAGGCTCTCATCTTCAAGTTGTTGAATTTTAAAAATATCATTATGAGAGTCCTTAGGCTTATAGTAATCCTGATATTTCCGCAGAAATACATTCTTCATGTCTTCCCAAGTTCTAATACTAGATTCTCCTAACCCGATGAACCATCGAAGAGCAGAATCTTTTAATGTGGTAGGAAAGAGTTTTAGTTTTTGGCCATCTTGTAGGTAATTATAACTCCTACACAAAATGTCAAACTCGAATAAGAATGTATCCGGATCCTCACTACTTTTCCCATAGAAGGTTGGTAGTGAGGAGGGAGGGATATTTTTCATAGTTACATCTTGTGTAGTGTCTAGGATAGGGAATCCAAAAGTGCCTTTGGTTCTAACCTCTCATTGTCCTTCATCTTGTCGGACATGATCTTCATTTTAATCCTCCATGAAGATTCGATGGCAAAAAAGAGAATACCTAGGTAGATCCTTTCTTGGTGAATACGGGATGTCCCAACGTTCTGTTTCAGGAAGAGTATTCTTCTTTTTAGGAGGAGAATTACCAGCTACGTGGGTATCTAGTTTTGAAGGTCCTATTGTTGTTGTCTCAATCTGTGAGATAACTATGTTCACATAATTCTCAAAAAGAGCGTCTACTTGTGCAGGATCAACAAAATCAACTAAGTTTGGACCACCTACTATTGAAAAAGTAGTATCTTTGGGTTTTTGGACTAATGGAGGGTTATGAAGTTTTATCCTTTGGAGTTTCCTCTTGTCTATGTTCAATCTCAATATGAGCTTGAGGTTCCTGTGGAATTTCTTTATGAACAGACTTTTCTGATGTCCTTATGTTTTCCCCTAATTGATTTCCAGAAAAGATTTCCTTTGCTTTCCAAGTAGGACTATACCCTTTAGATGTCTTCCAATACCTTTCTGCTGAGTTAGTAGTTGGGGTGGCACGCCCATTGTATAGGTTAGTAGGAATTTTAGTGGTAATTTTAGTTTTAATAAATCTACCTTGCGAGTCTCTAGACCTATTCATGAAAAACAAACTATAACTGAAACAAATTCTAACTGCATCACTACTAGTGCTGGGTTTTGGGGATGCCTGTTATAACAGATGTGCAGGTTCTTACCTCTCGTCTTACCGCTCACCCGCCACCAGCCTATTTCTAAATTTCAAAAGAAGAGAATTCAAATCTATCCCAATTTTTTTAAGAGAAGGTCCTATTTATCTACAACTGAATTCTACCTATCTATCTACAACTGAGTTCTACCTATATACAACTGAGTTCTACCTATCTACAACTCCCTAACAGCGACGCCAAAATGTTGAGGTGTATTTACTGTCTTAAAGAATCACCAAAATATTTAATTATCGACCAGGGTTGGTAATCTTAGAGTTGTGGCAAAATATATGCTGAGGTAGAATGTCACCTAAGTTTCGGCTTGTCAGACCTTAGAAATGTTTAATAAAGAAAAGATCGAAAGATCTTTCAAAATGAACAAAACCGAGTCAAACTTTAGAAAAGATAACAAATGAACTAACTAATCCTAGCTAAACCAACATATCATAATAGTATCAAACTATAGTACTCTATTTTATGATTAAACAATGGAAAAAGAACAAATATTGATTAAGAAGCAAACTACCTGTTATGAAAACTTGATTTAAAACAAAAACTACAAACTACTTAATGAATTCAATAACTACTTATGCATTCAGTTAATACTTCAAAACTATACTAAAGCATCTAATTCCATTCTCCTTGATGTTGTACGTCAAATGTAATAGGAACTGAGGTGAATGTATCATAATGACTTTCAAATGTAACAACAAAACAAAATGGAAGTAAATCTAACCTAATTTCGATAAAGAGATGTAAACTACAAAGAGACCAATTACAATTAACTTTAAACATTATGATCTATCTTCTATCCATAAGCAAAATGGTATGAAACTAATGAAATCTAGAAGCAAGTAGAAAACTTAATAAAGATATTTATCTGAACTGAATTTGAGTTGGAAGCAAGTAGAAAACTTGATAAAGATATGTTATATAGAAGCAAGTAGAAAACTTGATAAAGATATGTTATATAGAAGCAAGCAGAAAACTTGATAAATATATTTATTTATGATCCAAACTCTATTTCATGAACATCTTCATTATCTGTATGAATGGGAAACTAATCCTATATTTAACAAAGAAACTATTGAAATTCAGATAACTTGGAGAATGAAATTATTAACTCTAATTTGAAATAAACCTTAAGAACATGTAGTAAACTACACTAAGAATAAGACTGATAAATTCTAGAACAAAAAGCTATTGGCAAATCAATCATAAAAGACGTAATTTGAAAAGCAGTAGAAACAAAGTTAAGGAGAATGAGATGGAAACTAAGAATAATGACAAACTTAATTACAACTTTTATGGAATATAAAGCAAGATCTTAATTATATCTAAAACTGCTAATTAAAAGCAAAAAATATCACAGTTAAAAATCCCAAGAAACTGAATTCTAAACAAGCATAAAAACAATGCAGAAAAGATGAAGGTCCAAATGATGATCCAGATGACTATCTGAATGACAGTTCGGATGGAAGAAAACGAATTAAACTAAGGAAAGAAGCAGTTTTGATGATCTTAACGTCAGCTGGCGAATGCAGATGAACCTACAATGCAAAGAAGTCAGTAAGAAGACTATTGAGAATCTAATATAGTAGGAAGCAATCTATTCTAATTATTATTTGAAAAGATGAACTACTTCTATAACATAGTTAAACAAAACTAAGAATAAAACTTAACCTACAGCTACAGAAAAGAAACTAATGGAACTAGTTCTAATTATAACTAAGCTTGAAACAACAACTAATAAAACAATAACTATCTAAATTCTATCTAATTGCAGAAGAATGAAAACAAACTAAAAACACTATGCTTGGTCGACCATTATCAATTCTGAAAACATAAATTAAGTTAGCAATGAAATACATATTACAGAGAATAAGGAAATGACATATACAAGAAAACAAAATTAATTATATAAACTGGAAAATGAACTAGCTATTTGCAGAAAAGAAAGTACATAAAAAAATAAATAAAACCTTCGGTTGATGAGGGGCCCTTCCCAACAATCAGAGATGGAAACTAAATCAACTTAGTCACCAACAACAGAGCATCGACAATAAAATTCAGGAGCTTCCATTAACTGAGAAAAATTACACAACGTTTATGCAAAAACTACTGCTATCTTCTGTGTATTCTATATGTTATTTGGTGATCCTCGTTTCTCCATACGAGGCATCTATTTATAATGTTACAATGGGAGAGAAGGTCGACGTAGTCGACCTCTCTAAAAATAGGAGTCTTTAAGACTATGAAACGGCTTCCTGGTGATTCACGACAATGCAGAGGCCGCCTTCCTGCTTTCACGGCGTCGATCCTACTTGACGCGAATAGCTGCGTGTTCGTTTCCTTCAACCGTGGGCAGAAGCATGTGCTGGCAGGTCGAGCGTGGAAGGATGGAGCTGCTGGAGCATCGATGTGGGCATGGGCGTGTGCTGTCAAGCTAAACGAATGGTGAAACAAGTCTTCTAGAGCGTTGACGTGAGGAAACGGTGTGCTGTCAAGCTCGACGGGCAGGGATGCGAATCTTCTAGAACTGGGGCTCACCAACCTTAACCACCATGTTGCTAACCAAACCCATGTTTTTGTTTCTGTCTTTAATGGCCCAGAATATGCCAACCAACGATCTCATGGGTTGGACGAAGGGCTGGGCGATGGGTTGAACGCTGCTGGTGTCTTATATGTGAAAGCGAGTCTGAATGAAGGCCCGTTTGAATGCCGCAGCCTGTAGAGCAAAAACTAACTGCTAAGCATGTCTAGAAATATGAGATGATTGTTAATAAACCATAAAAGATGTTGATAATTATTCACAATTCATATGATGTTCAAATAAATGCACACCTAAGTCTGGTTGACAGTCTGAATGGAAAGAAGAGTGATTTATTATACAAGAATAGTGCAATTAACGCCACTTAGAGTATACTTGATGATAAAAAATAGTGACAAAATGGACACCAACAGTCAGAGCACACTTTTTTTATTTGAATGGATGAAATCCAATCTTTTGAGGAGTTCAAGCCATAAGCATTGGAAATAGTCAAGAATTAGCCTCTTTATTTGAAGGGAAACAATAGGGCACACATTCTAGTGTCAAGAAAAAAAACATGGATGAGTAAACTTAGCTAGAGTGTGACTCAATAAGTGTGGTTATGGGCTATTGGCCTTGTCATGTTTAAATTTAGGATGTCATGGAATTTCTTTAGTGAAATGGAATTAAGTTAGTAGGAGACACAATATACTACTACACCTATTTTGGGGATTCCAAGGTCACACTGTAGGCACATGAATGAAAATAAAATAGGAACAAGATGCAACAAATGTTGAGGGACACGAGTCCTCATACCAAGGAGAAGAAAAAGTGGAGAAGTAAATGTAGCATTTACATGTATAAGAGGAGTAGGTGGAAAATACTAACGTCCTTTGTCATATAACGAATAAAAGAACAAATTATAGCTCCACAACCCACCTATGAGAAGCCTTTATAAATTGTAAAGGGTAATGCCTACGCTTGGGTTGGTTGATGGAAGTTGTTTCTGTTGGGTCTAGGAAATGCCCCTTTTTGGACATCCTTATTACATCATTTTTCCCTAATTTCATCCTACTTTCATAAGCTATATCCATGTCTTTCTCCAGATCAATCAATGATATTGACAGTTATAATTCGTTATTGCTTTAATTTTATGCCTAAGATTGTTAAAGATTCTGGATCTTAGTCCTTGGTTTATGCTGATCTGTGTGATTTCATTTAGTCAAGGTCTAAAGCGCAGGTGTATCAACCAAGTGGCGCCAGCTGTTACTCTTCAAAGCACCAAATCCTCATAACTCTAAGGGACAGCGCATTCATCCATGAGAATTTGTAACAGACTTCCACTGAAACAGAACCCAGCTGCGACAACCAGATTGCATTCTAGAATGCCAAATCCGTTGATCCATTGATTGTTGGAGTAACAACTCCTTCATGAGTAACAACCTTGTTTAATGCGGTTGTAATAGTTAGCTGTAACTCCGCAGCATGAAGATCATAGATCTTCATTGCTGCACGAGTTTAGTGGATCGTGATCTGTACTTCCAATGTATAAATATGCAAAGGCTCTCGTAGCCTGGGGTTGGACAATTACCATTTTACATAAGCTGTAACAGAGCAATGATACTGTCAATTTCCATCATTAATATGAGAGATAGTTGGTTTAAGTAGGTAGAGTAATTTAGCTTTCCTTCTGTTGTGTGGTGTGGAATTATTGCAGATGTTATTGGTAGTTGCAACAGAGAATTAGCTTTCCTTTTGGTAGTTCATAATTGCATCTTGAATAGCTGTAGCAGATTGGTGTGATAGTCGACTGTGTAGGATAATTCAGTTAATGCATGTGTATGTTGAATTAGCTGTAACAACCAAGCTAAATTCTAATATCTTTCAGTTGTTTATGCTTTCTAGGATTTCCAGTAATTATCAGTTAGAGTCCAAGCTTAGATTCTGGTTACTGTTGTATCTTCAATTGATTTAAAGTAGGCAGATTAGGATTGAGTAACAGTAGCTGCTGGATGGATCATTTTGGTAAAGATCAATTATTGGTAGTTTGATAATTATGGGATTTAACTTCTTGCAAAAGCAATCTGGTTTATTTCTATTCTTAATTTTATAACTACTGGGTGATTTCTGTAGGAAGGTAGTTTCAATCAAATCCTTAAATGTGTGAATTAGCTTAGTTTTCTTTCTGGAGTGAGTTTGGATGGATAGATTGGTAGGATCATTATCTACATTTAGTAAATCAACTACTTGACATGTTTATGCACATATTATGCTTATTACCATTGAAACAAAAGACCTCCCTGGGTTTGACAATTTATATTGACCATCCCGTGTGTTAGCTTTAATTAACTGACATATAGGGTGACCAACATTTTGGCACTGTTGCCGGGGATGGTAATAGATAGACAGAGTTAGTACTTAGTTTCATTTTATTTTATTTTAGTTCAATTATTTATAGCATGCATGAATACAAGAAAAACAAATCGGGAACCCCCTTTGAATACTAACATTGCAGGTGGAAGAGGTCGAAGTTGTAATACAGGTTAGGGAAGACACACATACATTGATGATATAATTTCTAGAGCTGATTCTTCCACTAGACCACCGCATAACTCTACAGGTAGGGGAAATTCTGTTCCTCCCAATCTTGAACATTCAGCATCCACAGTGGAGAATACAATGGGACCTTCAATTCCTGTTGCAGAAAGTAAACCTCCTGAAGATAAGGGAAGCGCTGTAGGTGCACCAGATAGAGAGGAGATCTATCATATCGATGGAACTAGAGTTACTAAAGAGGTGTGGTTGGATACTCGCCGAATAGAAGAGAAAGAGAGAAGGCGAGAAGAAGAGAGGAAGAAGCTAAAGCAGAGGAGGAACGCATAAAGGAAGATGTTGAATTTTGGACTAGAACCATGGCTAGTAGAGAATAGGAGGGCGAAAATGAACATGGGAATAACCGGGAAGAAGAAGTAGAAAATAATCAGCCTGGTAATACTGTGGCTACATTAGAATTCCCTATCCTCCATATACCTAGAGTAGCTCCTACGAAAAACATCTCACCATCAGTTCTCCTAAATTTTCATGGTAAGTCCTCTGAGGATCCTGATGAGTTTCTTTTTGAGTTTGATATCCTCTGTCGCAGCTATGATTACACCTCTAGTGCTCAGAAACTGAAGTTATTCCCAGCCACCTTGAAAGGAAATGCTCTACGATGGTGAGTCTGGGTCATGATACCATTACTACTTGGGACCAAATGAAAAACACCTTCCTTTCTAAGTACCAAGAATATTGCAGAACTAGGGATAGAAAAGAGGAGTTGTTTAAAATGGTTCAGAAGGATGAAGAAAGTATGGAAGATTTTGTGGAAAGATTGCTGTACAATTTACAGAGATCTGGTCATGCTAAGATTGGCAAGGATGTGCTCAAGATCATCTGACTAGGAGGAATTAGAGAAGACTGCCTTGATATGTTAAATATGATGGGAAAAGGGGATATCTCGAAGGAACCTTTCGAAAAGATTATTGAATTATGTTGAAGGTACTCCAGGGGATCCTCTAGAACCAGCAAACGAGACAAAGATCGAGACTAGGATGTCTTCACTAGGACTCAGAAGTCAGCTAGTGGAGGGGCCACTCGAGCAGAAATAGGCAACTTACTAGAGAATTTTAAAACAGACATGATGAGCTCCATTTCCTCAGAGATAGATGTCATGAGATTAAAACAGAAGCAAGTGGTAGAAGATCTTACACTTGGTGTATTCTATCCTAGATGTAGGAAAAAGCACCCACTGAAGGAATGCCAGTTGGACAAAGCAGAGGTATGTAGGATATGTGAAGAAATTGGGACTCACTAATCTTCGGCCAACCCCTACTGTTTTGGAACTTGCTGATTGATCAACAATCAAGACTGAAGGGTTCCTAGATGACCTCATGATCTCAGTCGACTCGTGGGAATACCGGACGGATTTCTTGGTGTTACAGCTGAAATCCCAGTTGGGGGGACACCCACTGATCCTGGGAAGACCGTGGTTGGGCACAGCAGATGCCTGTATCAGCTGTCGGTCAGGATCTATGACCATTTCAGACAAAACTGAGATCAAGACCCTAACCCTGTACCCTCCAGCTTGACCAAGCACAGAAGCTGAGACTCCATTATGGGAAGATTTGGAGGAGGAAGAGGGTGTGCAACCATTACTAACCATAGGGAGAGACTTAACGTTTAAAGATGAAACAAAGGATGATGCCATTAATAGTTGCATCAGTGAGCCCACGTCAGTCAATAAAAATGTCTATCAGATCTTGGACAATACTCTAGCTGCAACAGAACAAGAAAATCTTACAGAAGAAACTCTAATCGGTGATGACAGTATAATTCCAGTACTTAATAATTTGAAGAGTGTTCCAGTATAAATTGGGCCAGGAAAAACATTGAATATCAATCCTAATCTGGCACCTAGCGAGCTGGAACAACTAGTCACTCTGCTGAAACAACGTATGGGAGCTTTTGCTTGGGAGTATATAGATATGAAAGGAATTCCTTCTCATCAGTGCACCCATCACATTTATATTAAGAGCGACTCCAGGTCTGTATGTCAACCACAACAAAGGATGAACCCGAACCTAAGAGACATAGTGAAAGAAGAAATCCAAAAACTTTTGGAAGCAGGATTCATATACCCGATTTCAGATAGTGAGTGGGTTTCTCCACTTGCGATTGTGCCAAAGAAGAATGGAAAATGGAGGGTTTGCGTGGATTACAGAGAATTGAACAAAGCAACGCAGAAGGACCATTTCCCCTTACCTTTCATCGATCAGGTCCTTGATACCTTGTCTGGGAAAAAGTATTTCTCCTTTCTGGATGGATTTAGTGGCTATAACTAGATCCAGATTGCTCCAAAAGATCAGGAAAAAACCACTTTCACCTGCACCTGGGGAACTTTTGCCTACCGAGTACTTCCTTTTGGGTTGTGCAACGCACCATCTACATTTCAGAGAGCAGTGATTGGAATCTTTTCATAAATGGTGAATGATTGCATGGAAATTTTTATGGATGACTTTACTCCATATGGTGATAGTTATGAAGAAGCACTGAAAAATTAAAAAAAGGTCTTGAAACGCTGTGAACAAAGCTAGCTATCTTTAAGCACTAAAAAGTGCCACATGATGATGAGTGAAGGAATAGTGCTGGGGCACTTCATCTCTTCTGATGGTATCCAGGTAGATCCATCCAAAATCAAGGTAAGTGAAAATATACCAACTCCTGGAACACAAAAGGATGTACGTAGCTTCTTGGGGCATGCTGGCTATTACAAAAGGTTCATAGAATTTTTTTCCAAACTAGCCTCTCCTTTGTTCACTCTGTTGATGAAGGATGCATAGTTTGTCTGGAATGATGCATGCCAAACAACGTTTACTGAGCTAAAGAGAAGGCTGTCTACAACACCCATCTTACGAGGGCCCAATTGGGCTCTACCTTTTCACAATTCTTCAGATGCTTTAGATACTGCCATTTGAGCAGTTTTGGGACAGCAGGAGGGTTGCTCCTTATGCCATTTACTACATTAGTGAAAATTTGTCTCCTGCTGAAATAAATTATATTGTCACATAAAAGGAATTTCTTGGCATTGTTTATGCCATCAACAAATTCAGACATTATATTACTGGATATTCTACTTTTGTGCGCACTGATCATTCTTCCATCAAGTATTTAATGAATAAACCCATCACGAATGCTAGAGTTACTAGATGGCTGTTACTGTTATAGGAATTTAATATCACAATTATTGATAGACTAGGAAATGAGAATGTTGTTACAAATTTTTTATCTCGACTTACTAACAGTGATGCCAATTTACCAGTCGAAGATTCCTTTCCTGATGAACATTTGTTTGCAGTATCAGCTCATTCCCCATGGTATGCAAACATTGCTAACTTTTTGGCTGCAGGTAAGCTCCCATCACATCTGTCAACGAGAGAAAAAAGGAAGATCATACAACAGAGTGCTAGGTACTGCTGGATTGATGGTCATCTTTTCTACGCAGGGATTGATTTAGAGATCAGAAGATGTGTTAGAGAAGATGAAATCTTTAGTATTCTTAAAGCTTTCCATGATGATACTTGTGGGGGACATTTTGCTGACAAAAGGACAGGTCATAAAGTTTTGAGAATGGGCTATTTTTGGCCCACATTATTCAGGGATGCAAATAAGTATGTTCAGGCATGTGATAGGTGCCAAAGGATGGGCCAACCCAATAGATTAGATGAGATGCCTTTGCAGCCACAGCTTGTGGTTGAACCATTTGATAGGTGGGCTCTAGATTTTGTAGGGCCTATCAACCCTCCCTCAAGGCAGAAATTTCACATCTTGGTTTGCACAGATTACATGACCAAATGGGTAGAAGCTGTAGCCTTGGTTAAGGCTAATGATTAGGCTGTGATTGATTTCCTATATGAAGAGATTTTTACTCGGTTCGGAGTACCTAAGGAAATCATTACATACAGTGGACCATAGTTTGTGTCTCACAAGATGGAAGCACTGTTATATAAATTTCATATTCAGCATAGAATAACCTCTCCATATCATCCATAGGACAATGGCCAAGTGGAGAGCATAAACAAGGTTATCGAGGATATTCTGACAAAAACAGTGAAGAGCCATCGTAAAGATTGGGCTGAAAGGATTCCAGAGGCACTATGGGCCTATCGTACTACATGGCATAACACCACTAGTTTTTACCCATATGAGTTAGTGTATGGTAAGAACACTGTTTTTCCAATTGAATTTGAAATCAAAACCTTGAAAACAACTGTGGAAGCAAACCTGGATTTATCATAGGCACAGAGGAACCGACTGAATCAGCTCAATGAATTGGATGAGAAGTGCATATCTGCAGTACATCATACAACTTTAATCCAACAACAACGCTCTAAGTGGCATGATCGATTTATAAAGAAGAAAGTATTCCAAGAGGGGGACTGGGCCCTGTTGTATGATTCACGGTTGAAGAGGGACTTTAAAGGAAAATTGTGCACCCGTTGGTTGGGCCCCTATCAGATAGATCGGGCATTTGATAATGGAACAGTCCAGTTGATCACCATTGATGAAAACAAAGTACCATTATTCGCAAATGGTCATCGGCTGCGACTGTATCACAAGCCGATCTCAAGGGAAGCTTTCATTTCGCATGTTGCAGGTGATCAAGACTATCAGCTAACACTGGGACAGGGATTTTTCTCAACCCCTATCAATTTTTAAGAACTGAAATATCTATGTGATTTGTACATAAATAATCCATTTTCTTTTTTTCATTCTGTATTTTATCTATTTTTTTCATTTTGCATTTGATTGGGTTTGTTTGAAGAATTATGTGCAGGAACTAATCGGAGGAATAACGGTCATGACTGGGCCAGACGATTGTGGGCACCTTGCATTTGTTCCTGATTTAATAAATCTCTTTTTAAAAAGATGGATGATTCATTATCTTTCAGTAGTCAGCTGAAAATTTGCCTGTTACTTCATATCGCGCAGCTACGACTCCTTATCTTGCTCATTCTTACTATTGTAGCAGCTGCGATTCCTTATCTTGCTCATTCTTACTATTGTAGCAGCTGCGATTCCTTATCTTGCTCATTCTTACTATTGTAGCAGCTGCGACTCCGCTATCCTTCACTATTCCGCCAAATGCAGCAGCTGCGACTCCTCTATTTTTGACTATTCTGCTAAACCTAGCAGCTGCAAGTCCACTATTCTTGACTATTTTACCAAATCTAGCAGCTGCAACTCCATTATTTCCACTTCATTTCCGCTCCTTCCGTACAGCTGCGACTCTGTCATTCTTGCTTATTTTGCTAAGTCTAGCAGTTGTGACTCTGCCAGTTTGTCTGCTCTCCGATTGACGATGCCAATACTGATTCAATTAGGCATCAGTTTTGTTGCTCGCTCCACAAGATCCAATCATGGTTTGCCACGAAGGAAAATTTCGGGTGTCTTGAGTAGCTGTCAGCCCAGGTGGCTGTGGCCACATCACTTCAGCACATGTGCATTCATACTCATGAGGATGACGGCCAGCTGTAATGATTGATCCATGGATCAAAATCATAAACGCAAAGGTACAGACCGCATCTTTTACATGATTTGGCAGAAAATTAAATACAGTAATAACAATTATGCACTGTCGTAACCCTTGATTAACGAACCCATACGAATTAACCTCTAGGGATTATGTCAAGGTCATGGCTGTATTTATTTCCCATCACCTTACCTGATTTGCACCTATTACTCCAATTCTTCCAACTTCATCGTTTCAACGGAATGTTCATACTGGCGCAGACTTGCGTAAAACCTGATTTTTGAACCCCAACGACCCTTTGCATCTTCATAAAACTTCAACTTCCACGTCTAGAGTGGAAATTGTTGCGTTTGTTCTGAACTTTGAGGAGGGATTAAAATGGGGAACCCAGTCCGACATGAGCCCGGTAAATACAGAAGCTGTACGTGCCAATGCAGAAGTTCTTAATATATTTACAGTAGTAGGTTGGATGGCATACTTTAAACAGTTGAATGGTTTCCACACAGAAACCGCATTGCAATTTTCCCTCAACCTGACTGATACTCACTCCGAGGTCAGGGGACTATGTGTGGATGTTACAGAAGAAATCATAGCCAAGGTTACTGGCTTACCCTTGGTTGGGAAGAAGTTATTTGGATGAAAGGCACATAATGAAAATGCGGTAAGGGAATTTTTGGTAGTTGGAGAGCAGGTTATTCCAAAGCACCGTGGGCTGGAACTGACATCTTTACCACCACCCTGGAATCAAGTGGCAATCTTTGTGAAAAGATACATCTCTTGTGGAGGTAGGTACCAAATTGTTTCTTTCTCTGAACTTCCCTTATTGTCTCATTTACGCCATGGCAATTTGGTGAATATACCATTCTATATGCTTAAAGCCCTACAAACTATGGCTGGATATGCAAGAACCGCCAAACACCCAGTTTCCTCCCTTACTAATCATGGCCTAATTAAATTACTAGTCCTAAGAGTCATTGCAAATCGTAATTTAACCTGGGAACAATTTCTGGTTGGAGATAGGACAATCATACAACCTGTATTAGAAATGGAGGGTATTGGTGAAGATAGTGAGGACCAACATTCCTCAAATCCAGTTGGGGGGGAGGCTAGAGCATTAGAAAACCAGACTAGTGACGAAGAGGAAGTAAATAAGGGAGAAGCAACATCAACAGAAAACCCTGTTGCTGAGGAAATTGTGATGGGAACCATGGAGCAAGAGGCAGAAAAATCAGAAGCTGTAAATGCAAAAGAAGATACTCAAATAAAAGAAGCTAAAACTGGAGCAGCTGTTGAAGCTGCGACAATAGAAGCTGCAATTGCAGAAACATAAATTCAGGAGGAAGGATATCAAACAGGAATAGTAGAAGAAGAGACTGTGGAAATTTTGGAGGTTGTGTCCTCTCCGGAGATAAGGGGGACCATTATTGAAGAAGAAAAGACCGAGGAAAAGACCCCTGTGTCAAAGAAACAAAGAGTAGGACCAGGAAATAGGGGTCAGACACCCACTGCAGCAAAGAAAAGGAAAATCAGAACTATCAAAGCACCAGTAGTAGTAGGCAGTGAGGAACACCCAGTGGGAATGGTGAGGAAAAGAAGGACTCGATCGGCTATAGCAGCAGAAGCAGCTGTGACAACAGCAGCAGCAGAAGCAGCTATGGCAGAAGCAGCTGTGATAGCAGCAGCAATAGAAGCAGCTGCAATAGAAACGGAGGTAGCAGAGACAACAGAAGAAGCTGAGACAATGCATGCAATTGGGGGTAATATTGAAGCACCCTTAGCAGAGACAACAGGAGCAGTCAGAGAGAATAGGGAGTCATCTGTGGTAGAGAAAGCACCTGTAACAGGGGTAGATATATAGATTCCCATTTTGAACCCCAAGTCATCTGTTGCTACGCAGGAACCTTCCAGAGAAGAACCTCAAATCGAAAATCTCCTGCTTGAAAATGAATTATTAAAAGAGGAGGTGTAGATATTGCGAAATTAGCTGGAAAGATGGAAGGGAGTAGTTGGAAAACAAGCAGAGAAAAATTTGAACACATTAGCAATTGCTGCAAACTTATTAGAAAATCCATCTTTTGCATTTGAAAATGAGAAGTATGGGGATACTGTTTGTCCAGAGTGTGGAGATATATTTTTTGCAACAGGACATAGAGTTGTTGTGTTGGGAGTTGCATCACAAAATCATGTACAGATAGAGGAGGTGGAAGAAGGAATGCCAAAAATTGAATTGATGGGGGAATATGAGCCAAGAATTGAAGAGATCCCTGATTCGAATTTAGGAGATGAAATAGTACAGTCCCAACCATTAGGGGACACCGAGCTTCTTCAGGACCAGTCTCATCAGCCAGAGAAACTTGATATAACCCAGAAACAATCTCAGCAGTTCAAAGAAATTGAAGAATAGGGGACTATTACACAAGAACCAATACCCTTGAAAATATTTAGTGAGGCTGCAACTCAGATAACAACATT
Source organism: Larix kaempferi (assembly GCA_027924585.1). Lineage (NCBI taxonomy): Eukaryota > Viridiplantae > Streptophyta > Pinopsida > Pinales > Pinaceae > Larix > Larix kaempferi. The sequence continues at coordinate 19,774,022 of BSBM01000458.1, read as the reverse complement.
TGATATCAAGGACCAAGAAGAAAACACTGTTACACAAGAACCAGTATTTCCAAAATCATTTGCTATAGTTGCAACACAAATTGAGATGGCTGAGGTTGAAATGGAGAAGGAGGATGCTATCACACAAGAACCAGCAATCCTAAGAATATTGGCTGAGACTGTAACATATACTGAGGGGGCTGAGGTTGATATGGAAATAAAGGATGTTGTTACACAAAAACCAACATCCCAAAAATCCATGGCTGAGACTGCACCATAGGCACAAACCACTACCACTCCAATAGAGGATGAAACTGTTACAGTGCCAAACCAAAACAAGGAAGTCATTTATCTTGACTCTGATGATGAAAAGGAGGTAGAGGACAGAAGATTTCAAAGGTTGGAAAATAGGATTCTCTGGTTAAATCTCGAGTTGGATAAATGGCTCAAATGGATTGATCAGTTCAGGACAGGTATGATCTCTCTCCAAGAACATAGGAATGTCATTAAAGGGCTAAGAGAAAAGTGGGCTGAGGAGTTGTTCTTCCAGAAACTCCGGTGGGAGAAACTTCAAGAAAAGTTGGAAGATTTGAAGAAACTTAAGTCCTTGCAACGAGAAAAAGACAAAATGTATACTCTTTCCCTAGAATTGTTGAGTTGCAGGGCTCCATCCCCCTCTTACCCTTTCTTTCTCCATGAGCAGACAACTTTATTTCAATTAAGGGCTCTTAAGGAAGGAAGATCATTTGATGTGGCAACATCTACTCAGTTTTTGGAGACTTTTCTGAAGAGTGATTTTGAGGATCAACATTTGTTATGTGAATTGTATTTACATGACATGGCTTGTTATATTGACTCTCCATCTAATCCATTATCTTGTCTAGGGGATGTTCAGTTGAGGGCATTTGCCTCCTTTGTCGTTAACCATGTAAGATGGCGAGATGCTTTCCAAACCATCCTTAGGAATGAGGAGAATTCTACTCTCTGGATTAGGGGGGAACCTCAGGATCCAAAAGCATTCATAGAAAATAATGCTAAATCTCTCAGGGTTCCTTCAATTGCCCAATACTTTGAAATCTTGCGAGATAAAATTCTTACCACATGTGTCCCAATGATTCTTAATATGTAGCAGGATTCCCTAGAAGGTAGTGAATATAGATGGCTGTACTCTTCCTCATCTCTGAAGGAAATGGATCCATAGGGCTTTGAAAATTTCAGGCAAGCTTTGACAAGGATTCCTAGATATGTGCAGTGCATGAAAAAGTGTGGGTCCTGGTGGATTGGCTTAAGATTCAAATTCCCTCTCATATGGTTTCCTGTGAGTCCTTACAGAAACAACTATGCTTTGACAATAGAAGAAGAAGAGTTGTGGTGGGAGCATTGGATATCCTGCTATGGGTTTGTGCCTCGAGGGGAGACACCAGAACTTGCCTATAATCTTACAAATCTCCACAGATTCAACTCAGACTCAGATTCGGACTAGGGGAGGTTGTTGCATGAGGACATGCAATCGGATAGTTGGGGGGAGATGTTGGGTCTAGGAAATGCCCCTTTTTGGCCATCCTTATTACATCATTTTGACCTAATTTCATCCTACTTTCATAAGCTATATCCATGTCTTTCTCTAGATCAATCAATGATATTGATAGGTATAATTCGTTATTGCTTTATTTATTTTATGCGTAAGATTGTTAAAGATTCTAGATCTTAGTCCTTGGTTTATGCTGATCTGTGTGATTTCATTTAGTCAAGGTCTAAAGCACAGGTGTATCAGCCAAGTGGCACTAGCTGTTACTCTTCAAAGCACCAACTCCTCATAACTCTAAGGGATAGCGCATTCATCCATGAGAATCTGTAACAGACTTCCACTGAAACAGAGCTCAGCTGGGACAGCCAGATTGCATTCCAGAATGCCAAATCCATTGATCCATTGACTGCTGGAGTAACAACTCCTTCATGAGTAACAACCTTGTTTAATGCGGCTGTAACAATTAGCTGTAACTCCGCAGCATGAAGATCATAGATCTTCATTGCTGCACGCGTTTAGTGGATCGTGATCTATACTTCCAATGTATAAATATGCAAAGGATCTCGTAGCCTGGGGTTGGACAATTACCATTTTACATAAGCTGTAATAGAGCACTGATACTGTCAATTTCCATCATTAATATGAGAGCAGAGTTCTTCATTTATGTGTCTTAATTTGTTGTGATTCTTGGTGTCTCTGTTAGAAGGCTAGGGCCCGCCTTCTCACAGAGATAGCCGGTTTAAGTAGGTAGAGTAATTTAGCTTTCCTTCTGTTGTGTGGTGTGGAATTATTGTAGATATTATTGGTAGATGCAACAGAGAATTAGATTTCCTTTTGGTAGTTCATAATTGCATCTTGAATAGCTGTAGCAGATTGGTGTGATAGTCGACTATGTAGGATAATTCAGTTAATGCATGTGTGTATTGAATCAGCTGTAACAGCCAAGCTCAATTCTAATATCTTTAAGTTGTTTATGCTTTCTAGGATTTCCAGTAATTATCAGTTAGAGTCCAAGCTTAGATTCTGGTTACTGTTGTATCTTCAATTGATTTAAAATAGGCAGATTAGGATTGAGTAACAGTAGCTGCTGGATGGATAATTTTGGTAAAGATCAATTATTGGTAGTTTGATAATTATAGGATTTAACTTCTTGCAAAAGCAATCTGGTTTATTTCTATTCTTAATTTTATAACTACTGGGTGATTTCTGTAGGAAGGTAGTTTCAATCAAATCCTTAGATGTGTGAATTAGCTTAGTTTTCTTTCTGGAGTGAGTTTGGCTAGATAGATTGGTAGGATCATTATCTACATTTAGTACATCAACTGCTTAACATTTTTATGCAGAGATTATGCTTATTACCATTGAAACAAAAGACCTCCCTGGGTTTGAAAATTTATATTGACCATCCTGTCTCTTAGCTTTAATTAACTGACATATAGGGTGACCAACAATTTCTATTGTTGTTGGTTATTGTTATAGGATTTATTTATTTATTTTTCCTATCCCATTGATGGTATTCTACATATATGTCCCAACATCTGATGTTGTTGAATTATGGTTGATATGCTTGGCTTCTACGAGAGTCATGCATATGGTTGGGTTGGAAAAGAATGGAATGGAGGACCCCTTTAAAATATTGTTTATGTATCTATTTTATATGAATAATGTTGATTTCATGTTAGTTATTTCTTATGTCACGAAGAATGGACTTGCAAGGAAATAATGTGTTTTTCCATCAAGGAATGAAATCAATGAATGGATGGATAATGAAATGGTTGTTAAAGTAGATATAGTTTCAACATATATCTTCTATGGTCTTGCATTTTTTTATATTCTTCTAATGTCCATCAACTGAGACCTCCCGTCTAACTAGTGATTAGTATGCCATCACTATACACCTTTATTGGACACATAAGTTGACCCTAATTCACATTTCAAGCCAATATTACTTTTAGATTCATTTTAGTGCCTTGGTGCATAACACCTTTATATTCTTCTAATGTCCATCAACTGAGACCTCCCGTCTAACTAGTGATTAGTATGCCATCACTATACACCTTTATTGGACACATAAGTTGACCCTAATTCACATTTCAAGCCAATATTCCTTTTAGATTCATTTTAGTGCATCCCTTGGTGCATAACACCTCTCCCCCAAAGTACGATTCCTAACCCCTATCCCATAATTAATAACCACTAACCCCTATCCCGGGTCCCCTATCTCCCAACACTTAATCCCCATCCCCTGAGGTATAATCATTAACAATTACAACATGTATAGAACTTGACCCTTATCCCCTATTTGCTAACCCTTAAACTATGTCTCACTAAGTGTGTATAACTCTATAACTTATTCAAAATCCCTAATATACCATACTACAAGATCCTTCCTTTATAATTCATTCAATCATTAAGTCATTAATTAAAGGCTTGATTGATTATAATAAATAAATAAAAATATTTAATAACTCTAATTAATTATCTAAGTATTTATATTAATTACTTAATTAATTATCTAGTTTGTATGTTGTTAAATTGCTTAAATATTTTTAATTACTAATTACATATATAATTTTTTTTACTTACATTTTAATGGTTTTTCCAATTTTTATCAATAATGGCACCCTCATCACATTTTATCTCTAATTTAGTACGTCAATTTAATAATTTCATCTGCATCATATTAAAAAAACAATTTCTTTCCTTCTTCATAGACCCGAATCCCTAGAATATACCTTAGGACCTAAGGCCTCTGTTTACTCCCTTGACCATGGTTAATGCCTCGAGGTCCATCTCTATTGATGAAAACCTCCTAATATCTACCATAACACCAATAAAGGATAAATATCATCTAGAGAGATCACATGTGGTGTCATTCATGGCCTTGTACCCCTAGAACCTTCCTTTAGGGCCTAATGCCCAAGTTTTCTCCCTTGGCCATCTTGAGGTCCTTAACACCTATTCATGGAACTCAAAACCTCAAAATGGAATTATATCCCAACTTGGAGGCATCCATGAGAGAGGTCTTGTTTGGTGTCTCATTCATGTACCTCGAGTGTTCTCAAGTTCCTTTAGGCCTAAGGTGTGGGTTTCCTTGTCTGACCATGGTCAAGACACAAAGAAATGTACAACATACTTGAAACCTCAATATAATATCCATATAACCACTAAGAGTCCATAGATCCTCGAAGAGGTCTTACCTGGTGGTTCAAGGCCTCATCCATAATGCTTGAACCCTTCAAAATTCCATTAGGCCTTAAGAGACCTATCCTTAATGATAAAAACCTTGTAATGGTTCCAATATCTACCTGGGAGGTAAAGGATCCCTGTGGTATGTCATATGTTATGGTTTGAGGTGTCATTCACGACCCCGGGCCCTAAAATATTCCTTTAGGACCTATAGCACAAGTTTCCACCCCCAACAATTTTCAAGCTCATGAGGCCCATCTCTAATGTGCAAAAGCTCCTAATGGAGCCCATATCTATACTTGGAGGGTAAAGAACCATTATGATTTCAAATGTGGTGGTTCAATGTGTCACTCATGGCCTTGTAGCCCTATAATTTTACTTCTGGGACTGTTATAGGTCAAATATGCACTTCTCCGTCCGTGGTCACCCTTAGATATCGACCACACAAAAGGACAACTTAGATTGAAGAGCATGATGACCTTGGATGATACCTTGACCTGACTTACCCTTCGGCAAGCTAGCAAAACCCTGAAAAATCTCATGTTTTAACCTGTGCGCTACTCTACTCCAGCATACTAGCGCTCATGCCCTACTCCATAGGCTCAATAGTAGTGCACTTGTCCTAGTATGTGCTACTCCACTTCATTAAACTAGCGCACATCCTCAAAAAAGTTGCAAACGCTGGTTGTTAAATACTGAAGTTGCATATTGTGCGCTACTCCACTGTGAAAAACTTGTGCACACCTTAAAATATGATAAAAAATATATTAATTTGATGAATTGGGATTAGTTGCAGTTGCTTCTGCAACTTCCCCAACTTCCCATTCAACCACCTCTCAATCTAAACTACCTACCTTGTCCTATAAATACAAGGAGGATTGAGGAGAGGGGTTAGACATATGGAGACTCTCATTCATAAGAGGATAAACTTGCATTAAGGGTTGTTATGCTGGAATATTTCCAAAGTTAGAGAAGAGCAGGAGCCCAGAATCCGGTTGCACAAGCATGCTGCATGATTAGGTATAATTTGTACTGATTCTTTGCTTTTGACAATAAAGGTTGAAACATCCTTCCTGTCCCAAATCAAATGCCTAATGGATTGTGTATTTATTTGGTTAAATGCTTGATTGTTCTTGATGTTTAGATTGTATTTCAATTTCATCATCTTTATATCAGTCAAGATACGCTGAGGAAGATGTCTTTATGTTGCAGGTCTATTGAAGTGGAAGATCAAGTTGAAGATTGAGCACAAGATCAAGCAAATCTAGGATCAAACGTCAGTAATAAGGTATGTCATCAAGATATCTGATCTCTTTCCCTTTATAGATGCTTCTGTAATATAATTAATGTGTTTACCTGTCACCCCAGAAGTTGATAGTGTCTCTTTCCTCACTATAGGGTGAATTTATTGAACAACAGACTGGCGAATCCGTTGGGGAGCCGGTTGTTTTTCTGCTCTAGGAAACCCATTTTGTTGTCTTTCTAGTACTTTTTGATCCCTTTGATCCTCTGAGAGGCCTTGTAGGTCACTTCTACTCACTTTCCCTTGTATGAATCAACCTTTTACACCTCTGCAAAGCTTGATTTTTAACCTTTCCTGACTTGTGCGCTACTCCTCTGTACCTACAGTAGCGCATACCTGAGATTGTGCCCTACTTTCCCTACTACATAGTAGTGCACACACCTTCCAGAATGCGCTAGTTTGCCTACTGCACAATAGAGCACATTCCTATAACTCTCTGTTTGATGTAGGGTTTGGTTTTCTACATTCTGGAAAGACTATCTGCAGATCTCCCAGGGCCAAATTATATGTCCTCCCGCAGCAAAACCTTGAAAGAGCATTTTCCAGATATCCCAGGGCCAAATTATATGCCATAGGCAAAACCTCGAAAGATTATCTGCAAATATCCCAGGGCCAAATTATATGCTCATCTACACAACCTGATCCACGACCGTAGAGTATCAACCTAATACTCACCATACATCATCCTGATGTACATATGATCATCTTGATCATCATCACTGCAACATCCTGCTGCATGTCATCTGGAGCAACATCCTGAAGCTCATCATTCATGATCATCCTGATCATACAATGCATCTACATGATGCATACCAAGTATCTACCTGATACATATCATCATACATGATCCACCTGATCATAAAGTGTATCCACTTGATACAAATACAAATACATGATACATATCACCATACATGATCCACCTGATCATACAATGTATCCACCTGATACATATACAGATACATGGTCCAAGCATCCAACATGATGCATATACAAAATACATACAAATGATCCTACTGATCATATCCAACATCCAACATGATGTGTACATACATATACATATAAATGATCCAATTGATCATATCCAGCATCCAACATGATGCATACATACATATACATATAAATGATCCAACTAATCATATCCAACATCCAACATGATGCATACATACATATACATTTAAATGATCCAACTGATCATATCCAGCATCCAACAGGATGCATACATACATATACATATAAATGATCCAACTGATCATATCCAGCATAAACCATAACATCATCCTGATGCTCATCATCCAGCGCTTACATCCACAGCCATGTGAAGGATCCTCCTTCCAACATGCTTGGAATGGCTTCAGCAAATGTGTCCATCACTTCTTCCTCGAAGTGTCATCAATCCGAAGAACACCAAGCCTCTCTATGAAGTACTCGAACTTCACCCTGGCTAGTGGCTTTGTCAGCACATCTGCAATATGCTCGTTTGTCGCAACATACAGGAGCTTCACAGCTCCTCTCTGCACCATATCCTTGATATAGTGATATTTTATCTCTATGTGTTTCGACCTGTCATGAAACACTAGGTTCTCAGACAGCTTCACACAACTCTGGTTATCACAGAAGATACCAGTAGCATCCAACGGGAGATCAAATAACTTAGACAGTAGCTTCCGTAGCCATACTGCCTCACAACTAGCTTAACAGGCTGCAACATACTCTACCTCAGCTGTACTCAGTGCTACGCAGGACTGCTTCCTGATAAACCAAGAGATCACACCTGATCCCATACTGAAGCAACACCCAGGTGTGCTCTTCCTATCTGCAGCACTGCCAGCCCAATCTGAATCAACATAACCCTGTAGGTTAAAATTTTTATTCGCTTCATACTTGAGCCCATAATCCATTGTACCCTTCAGGTACCTCAGAACATGCTTTACAACAACCAGATGAACACTCCTCGGATTTGTTAGGAACTGACTCAATGTGTTCACCGCAAAGAAAATATTTGGTCTCGTGTTCGTTAGGTACATCAAGGACCCAATCATTTGACAATACCTAGAGACATCAACTGTCTCAGATGAAGCATCACATAGAAGCTTTAGATTCGATGCCATAGGTGTGGCCATGGCCTTGCAATCCATCATCCCGAATCTCTTCAGGATATCTACTGTGTACTTCCCTTGACCAAGGAAGATCCCACCTGCACTTTGCCACACCTCCATACCTAGGAAATAATGCATCATTCCCAAATCTCTTCATATCGAATTCGGAAGCAAGCTTTCTCTTTGTATTACACCAAGTTCTGGGAGCTTGCTACAAGCCATACAAGGCTTTCTTCAATCTGCACACATGTGACTCCCTGTCAGGTCTTGGGACTGCATCCCAAACATCTTCTTCATGATTGATGGATCATGGCATTCCATTTCTTCATCCCAGATCCTGGGAACTTCAATATCTTCAATAGATATCTTTGTTGATGGAACAAATGTTGTAGTCCTTTTGTAGGTGAAGATATACGGTCTTTCCTACAAAACAAGTTAAATTGCATGATTAGAAACATCTCATAATTTTCAGAACAAATTCTTTACACATAAAGAAATATGTCATGTAGTTATCTTAGCCAATGCTTCAATACAACATTTATCCATGTTCCACAATTTTCTAGATGCCTTCCAGTCTCTACCAGAACATTGTTAAGAGATTGCATTACTCCCAACATGTCAGCAAAGAGGTTTCATTCTAGATAAGTAGCACTGGAATGTTGTACAGTGCCATACGCCACTTACTCATCACATGCATATTAGTAGTATACTGTTCATTAATGCAATCATTCTAATATGCACAATACATTTCCTAAGCATAATATTATTTAAACAAACAAAATAGGCAAGAAATGATAATTGAAATACTTATCTTTGTTTATTTGTTGGGTGGACTCCCTCTGAGTCTTTGCTTCTTGACAGGAGCTACTGAAGTAGCTTCTTCTACACCTTTCTATTGTGGAATGTAGGAAGATGGTCAACTCCCTCTGAAAATTTGCATCCTTGCAGGAGCTGCTGGAGTGGGCTCCCTCTTGATCTTTGCTTCCAGGATTACATGTCCTTGAACTTATATTCATCCTTGCTGACATCAATCTTCTTGAACCCTGGAAAGTATATTCTGTAAGCCTTCGAGCTTTCACTGTAACCCACAAAGATACCCTTCTTTCCTGAAGGATCTAGTTTGGTCCTCTTTTCCTTTGGGACATGAGTGTATACTGGACAACCAAATATTCCGAGATGGCTTACTTCAGGTCTCTTACCAGAAAAGACCTCTTTGGTGTCTTGTTGTCCAATATCGTGTGGGGTGTTCTGTTATGCACATATACAACTGTTCTAGCTGCTTCTACCCGTAGATGCATAGGTAGATCCTGGTCATGCATCATTGCCCTTGATGCTTCCATGATTGTTCTGTTCTTCCTTTCTGCAACTCCATTCTGTTGAGGATTATAAGGAGCAGTCAAATCCCTCTTAATCCCTGAATCACTACAAAGCTTCTTGAAGTCACCTGAGGTGAATTCTCCACCATTGTCGGATCTGAATGTTTTGATCTTCCTATTAGTTTGATTCTCCATCAAGGTTTTGAATTCCTTGAATTTATCAAACACCTCATCTTTGTTCTTCAAGAAGTATACCCAAGTCTTCCTGGAGAAGTCATCAATAAATGAGACATAGTAAACATACCCACTCAGAGAACTGGATGACATAGGACCACATACATTTGAGTGGATGATTTCTAGGATGTCTTTTGCCTAGCTTTCACTGCTTGGGAAAGCCTTCGTAATGTTCTTACCTTTTGCACATCCTTTGAAAACACCTTCATGTTTGGTCTTGATTTCAGGAATACCCTCTATAGCCTTGCTTGCAATTGGAAGTTCCCTATAGTGCATATGAGCAAGTCTTCTATGCCAAAGTTCACTTGGCTCCATGGATTCATGTACCATGGCATGTTCAGGTTGTCCCTTCAATTCATACAAACCTCCCTCTTGCTCTCCAATCACTACTGCATCATCTATGTTCTTTCCCTTTGGCCACATTAGGACTTGGCCATCCACAAATGCAACCCTCATACCTTTTGCATCCAATGCAGAGATGGAGAGTAAGTTCTTCTTGAGCCCAGGTACATAAAGGACTTCTTTCATCTTCAAAGATTTTCCAGAATCTAGGTTGTAGGAGGCTTCACCACTTCCTTTGATTGGGTATTGATAGTCATCCCCAAGTTTCACCTTATGGGGTGATTCATGTTCAGATAGATTCACAAAAGATTCCTTAAACCCAGTCATGTGTTTGGAAGCCCCACTATCAATCAACCAATCATTACAACCATGGGAGATAGTACCTGTGAGAGCAGAAATTAGAACATATTCTTCTTCACTTGATGAGTCATCATCACTATCACTTTCTTCCCTAGCCTTCTTCTTTGGGGGTTCATCATCTTCGGCAGCATGAGCATGATATCTTCTTTTGTTATTCTTCTTCTTCTTATTGAAGTTGTTGTTGTTGTCTTTCTTCTTCTTGGGACAATCTGAAGCAAAGTGTCCCTTCTCATTGCAATTGAAGCATATGAGATCTTTCTTATCTTTATGATAATGGTGGTGTGAGAATCTCCTGTTATGATATGATTCCTTCTTGGACTTGCCTTTCCTGGCATGTGTTGTGAGAGCTTGATCTTCATTTCCCATCTTTTCTTCTCGGGCCACAAGCCTAGCTTCTTCTTGAGAGCATTCTTCCCGCAATCTGTTGAAGGAGATCAACTTCTTCCTTGCACAAATTCCTTGAATAAAGGAATCCCATGACCTGGGTAGGCCATTTAGAGTGGTCATCACCACTTCACCATTCTCCACCATTTCATCCACTGCTTCTAGTTGTTCCTTGATCTAGGAGACCCTTGAAAAATAAGATTGAATGGTTTCTCCATTCTGAAACTTTACTCCTTTCAATTGGTTCCGCAGGGTCATCTTCCGATTTATGTTCTTCCCTTCAAATAGCTTGGTCAAAGAGTCAAACATATCCTTGGGTGTCTTTAGAGAAGACACATGGGGTATGAGATGGTATTTGATAGAATCAACAATGATTCTCTTTTCCTTGACCAAGTTTTTCTTATGCAATACCTTAGCCTCTTCATCCTCTGGGATAGGGATGTCTTCTTTTACATATGAGTCCAACTCATTCTCTTCCAGGATTAACCCAATCCTATACTTCCAAGCTCGGAAGTTATCAGATCCTTCAAGCTTATCCTCAAGCTTGGTGTGGTGAGACATCTTAAAGAGTACTTCAAATGGAAATAGAAAATATTTAGGTCTTACCACTTGAAATGCTGAAAACTGGATCTGGTCCCAGATTAGGGTTTGTCGGAAAAACCCTAAAAATTCAAAATGTGAATTTCAATTTTCTGAAAGGATAGAAAGATGCACCTTGATAAGTTGATCATTTTGGTGTATTCAGAATTTGAGATCAGCAAAGCTTTACCCTTCAGATTTGCCTTTTTGTCCTCCAGGGTTCACTTGGGAGATCCCTGAATTAGGGTTTGAGTTTCCCGGAGATCTACCCAGCCAAAAATCTCTATCCAAAGCTCTAAACTTCGATTTTTGCAAGGAGCTTCCAGCTATGTCTTAGATTTCAGAAATTCTTATTTTTGTGGAAACCCTAATTTTTAGGGCCAAATCTGAAAATGCTCAGAATTGAATTCTGATTGGACAGATAGATTCTCCTTGATGATTAGAGTCAATCTACTATACTATTTTTCCAAAAACTATGGAGAGAAACCTAATAAACAAGAAACTCAAGTTTCCGTCACTGCAAAATGTCTTCTTCTCAGGTTAGCTTTGATACCATGTTAAATTTTGAGCATTAATTCACAATACTCTAGGATCTTCACTGAGAGAATAACATATACAGTATATCAATGCATGACAATCACAATAATCATGACAAGCATCACAAGAATCAAAAGCATGAGAGACAAGAGACACAGAGTTTCCGTGGGGAAAAACCTAAGGTGAAAAACCCCACAACTTCCTCAGAGATAGAGAGAGAAATGGCTCAACCAAAGTACAACCAAAATACATTGAGATAGTCTCCTAGTAGCAGATGATCCTCCTCCTCACTAGTGCGCCACTTTCTGAGTGAGAGAGATATACTTTTTCGAATTATCTAAATAGAGATCACCTGATCTCTATTTATACTAACCTGTTTTCCTAGTGACCTTATGGGGCCGACTTGTCTAGCTAGGTACATCCACATTATAATATATATATTTCAAGGCCGACCCCACACATGGTGGTCTAATAACCCATCGGCAAGTACACACACTTGCGACACTTGTCAATCCACATGGCGACACTTCCTTATAGAGGAATAACACATCTCTAATAAGGGTACAATAAATATATATGAAATACATAGATGAAATACATTCCGAAGTTACATATACATCAACACCATAACGTGACGTGGCCACCAGTTCCTACTAAACTACCTTCGGACATTCCAAAATTTGAAGGAAAAACTGGTGAGGACCCTGGTGACCATGTTACCACTTTCCATTTATGGTGTTCTTTGAACTCGTTGAATGAAGATTCCGTTAGGTTGAGACTTTTTTAAAGAACCTTAACCGGTGCTGTAGCCAAATGGTACATTGAGTTACCTGCAGCCACATTTTTTAAGTTTTGGGATCTCGCGACCATTTTTCTGAACCACTTCCAGCTTCCTGTTCGGTATGATGCCGAGACAGATCTTTTGTCTACATTTATACAGAATAAGGCCACTCACTTATCTGATCACATTCAGGAGTGGCGAAGATGGAAGAGGCTCATTAAAGCCAATATACCTCTAGAATTTCTTCTTGAATGGTATCTAAAATCACTCCTTCCTTATTGTTAAGTCAGTAAATTTTTCTGCATTTTTAGTTTTTCCTCTCCAAATTTTGGTTTGATTTTTGAGTTTACCTTAGTTAATTGTTGGTTTTCAGTTTTGGTTTTCTGCCTTCTTAAGAATCTTATGAATGCTTGAATAAAGTTTGAACCCAGTCTTCACATTTCATTTGATTTTGGTCATTTTTATATTGGAAGTGGGTCAATATGAGTTATATATTCAAAAGAAGAATCAATTATGACTTTAGAGAGTAGCTAAACTAGTGGCCTAAACCAAAAAGCTGCTAAAATCTCCGATAAATTTGGCAAAAGTTAGAAAATCTGCTAAATTTTGGTTTAAAGATATTCTTGTAGCGCTACACCAAAGTTTAACACAGAGTGCGCTACAGGAATATCGTGGCATGAGTTTTTCGTAAAATCTTGATCTGATTTCAATCATCATGAAGAGTGTGAGTGTCTAATCGCATTTTGTGAAGTGTTTAACATGTGTATGCAGCAATTTTAGCATGATGTTTGTTGGTTGATAATCACGAAGAGAGACAAGGGCATCATTACAGGTTATGCGGGTTTCAGTTGCACAGAGACCAGCCAGTTCCGGGTTTCGCTGTCAAATCTCCCTCGTCACACGCATGATCACTAAGGATTTAGTGTTTGAGGAGGAGTCTTCATCGTTGAACAATGGATTACGTTGCTGTGGAAGGAGACACCTGTGATTCCGGCGCCAACAGAAATTAGGGCTTTGAATTCGTTTCACCTGCAGCCAAGAAAACGTTAGGAGGACACCTGTGCTCGAAGAGGAACGTTATTGACACCTCAATTTGAAGACATTACGCCACGATGCAGGAGTAATTGACAGGTATTACGTAAACCCTCATAACTGAAGAATTTGGGGTTTTTGCTGCTGCGTGTTCTTCTTAAAAATTGGTCGCTGAGAAAGGTGTAATAGAATGAAAGGATGAAGAATTCATCACTGAAATGGTTAGCTGAAGCATGATAGGAGGAATTAGCATGACTGTTCCTTTTATGACCTAATCAGAATAGGGCGTTGAAAAACTCACAGAGTTGCCTGTAGAATTCAGTTTGTTTAAACAGAGGGAAGTCTGCTAGTTTGATACGGGTGTTACACAGGGAGGTTTGTAGATTTGTGCATGGGTTAAATTGTTATAACCTGTAGTACTATTTGCCCAGAAAGCAGTTTATAAGACAATTCTGAAACCTGAAACTAGACTGTTCCAGTTCCTTGACAAGAAAGAGATGGGAAAAAACAGTAAAAGTGGTAAGATTAATAGGGCTGAACCCACAGACTTGACATGGATCCAAAAACTTCCAGATTGTGCAGAGCTGTTCCAACAGGCAGGATGGTTGAAATTCTTCAAAAAGATAGATGGCTTTAATGCCCAAGTATCATGCAATTTTGCCAAAGGACTTAAGAATGAGATGATCATAATAGGTCCTTTAAGATTCAAATTGACTGTAGATTTAATCTCAGAAGCCACTGAAATTGATAATGAAGGCGAGCTCTGGTTTAAGAAATCTCCTTTTGAGTTTGACCCTCAAAGATACTTATTGCCCAATGTTGTCCCTGACTGGAACAAAGGTATCATCATTCATAATTTCAAGAGGGAATGGATTGAACCTTTAAGAATTCTTCAGAGCTATATAACTTGTGAAGGGAGGTACTCATTAGTTTTCAAATACCATCTCAGGTTCTTGCAGCACATGGCAGGGGTGTCAAAAATGAATTTGCCATTCTTTTTCTTCAAAAGCTTGCAGAAAATGTGTAGCAAAATTAAACAGCAGGATGATCATACTTCTCAATCATTATTTCATCATGGTCTCATCAAGTTGATCATCTCTACAGTGTTGCAGAAGGAGGAAAAAACTTGGGACTTCTTTTTGTTTTGGTCAGGGATTCATTCTAAAGGAGAAGATCAGCAACCCAAAAGGCAAACTGATAAGGGAAGAGTAATGGTACAAAAGTTGGGGTATTCAGCTAAACCTGCAAACAAACATGGCATTAAAGTTAAAAAGGAAATAAAGCAGGTAGCAGATGAAAGACAGACTGACAGTCAGCCTCAGGAAATTCCACAGCACAACGAAGTCAAATTTTCATTATTCGATGACAAAAAGGAAAAGGAAATTCTTGAAAATAAGTCATCATCTATACCAGTGGTTCAAGAAGAGAGGAAAATTGATGTCAAAGCTATTCCTGTAGCAAAAGAGGAAGTCCAGAATCTTCCCAAAAGCCCTATCACAGTCCTCTCAGATGATGAGGGCTATATGTTAGAGGATGAGCAGTTCATTCCAGAGATCAAGGTTAAAGCTGAGACTAAAGAAAATCAATCTATAGAGGACAAAACTACCAAGCCTAAGAAGAAGATAAAAAAGCTAGAAGTGGTAGAGTTATCATCTGTCCAATATCAAGGAAAGACACTAAAAATGATGGGAGAGCCAGCTTCTTTATGGAGACCTAAAACTAGGTCTAAAAACAAATTAAGATTAAATATGAAAAAGTTGTTGAATCCGAAATTGAAGACTGATAAGGTAGACATTTCTGATGAAGAATCCATGGAGGAGCAGTCAAAGAAAAATGAATTGCATTCAGTTAAAAAAGAGGATGTTGGGTCCGTAAATGTAACAGGTGAAGAAAGCTCTAAATCCATTGTTGAAAACAATTTTGGAAAATTGTTAACAGAAGATATTAAATCAGCACAGGTAATAGGTGTTTCAAACCCTATCATTGAAGATATTGCTGTAAAACCATTGACAGAGGAATTGATGTTTAAGAAGTTCAACATGTTTTGGAAACCAAGTGAAGATCAGGATGCTGCAATAGAAAAGCTGGTAAATTCTGACAAGGATAATTTGAAGAAGACTGTGAAACAGTACAAACATCAAATGAACTATATGCAAGAAGTAAATGATGGTTTAATGCTAGCAAATAGAAGATTGAGGGAAGATCTTCAAGATACTCATGACAATTTTCAGGAGTTGGTGATTGATGCAAAGGAGGCACTCAGGAGGAAAAGGATGGCTGACAGAAATTGCTCAGAATTAGAAAGGACAGTTCAGACCTTGCAGCATGAAAATGAACACCTACACAAAAGGATAGCTGAGCTGGAGCAAAAGCACAAAAAGGTGAAGAAAAGATCCTCAAGTCCAGATGGCATAGCTTTGCTAGTGGAGGCATCGAAAGAGATCTAGGGCAGTTAGGTTCATTTAAAGCTTTTTGTTAAGGATTTGCTATTTTTAGCAAAATAGTAATTTGTAAAAATGTAAATGTTATTTTGCCTAATCTAGTCATTCGATGGAAGATTAATAGGAGAAACCCTAACTGTTTTGGGGGGATGAAAAACTATTTAGAGATGTAAAAAAGACATTGTAAGGGTTCAAAATTTTGGAGAGCTAGAGGAGGTCTGCAAGCTGTGCATTATTCTAGACTTGTTCACTGCTAAGTATTGCAAACTCTCATATTGCATTTTTGATGAAACTATGAATATATGACTCCTTATTCCACTTCTGATATGTGTTGGCTTCATTTTAAACTTATACAGTTTCTTGATTGACAATTTCATTTCTGGTTTTATGTATGATTTCCAGTAAGTGCTTGTCTTTTATTGAATGAATTTCAGTGCAATCTTTTGGTGAATTTCTGAGATATATATACATCTTCATGGATATATGTATGTGAATTAGTTTTTACTTATTGTTGTATGTATTCCCTTATGCTCTTGAAGTTTTCTTACCAAAACCTACAAAACAAAACCCTAAAAACCTAGTTTGGATTGATTTTATTCTTGAGATTGTGTTGGCTTGTTACCCTAGCCTTAGTAACAATTTCTGACACAAACATCTTTGGCGCCGTTGCCGGGGATGAAGCTGAAGCATATCTTCCCTGGGATACTCATCATTTTTCCTGGTTTAAGAGGTGGACTTGAACCAGCACTTTGAAGGCTATATTTTCACCAAAAAAGTCACACTGGCTTCTAAAGGAATTGGGACCAGGAATAAGCCTGTTTCTCCAATAAATATGGGTGTGACAGACCCTGAGCAGATTCTGAAAACAACAAACAAACTCAGAAAATCCAAATCTCTGCCAACTTGTTGTGATTCTCACCAGTTAGGCGAATCACTAGACCCAGCTGACATTTCACCGTGTATAAAACCTACCCTTTCTGAGAGCAGTTTTCAGGTTTTCACTAATCCTAAAAGTTTCTTGAAGGCTAAAACTTCTTCTCCTGATAAAATACCAATATTTCAGTTGAAACTAGGAAAGAATACCTTTCAAAAAGGACCCAGTCAAACCCCTTCCTTTTCAAACCCTAATTTGAAACTTCAGTCCACAATGGCAGCTCAAAATCCACCTATGGATATGATGGACAGAATGGTAGTAGCTAGATATGCACCATTAGTTTTACCTCAGCCTCTACATCCTTTGCCCGGAGGTGATTATCAGAAATATATGCCTAGATTTAATGGTCAAGGGGAAAATACTGCTGAGGAACATTGGGAAGCTTTTATGAGTTATGCTAACAATTAGAATATTGAAATTAAAGATGTGTGGATGAGGGTTTTTGTTCAGAGTCTAGATGGAGATGTAAGAAAATGGTTTAGGGAGTTGCCTGCTAACTCCATTACTATTATTGAAGAACTCCATCAGCTTTTCATGAGACAGTGGGGAGACACTAAAGATCACACATACTATATAACCGAGTTTGGAGCTCTCAGAAGAAAGAAAGATGAGACTGTTGCATATTTTTCCAAGAGGTTTAATAAGATGTACAGTAGAATTCCAGCAGAAATTAAACCCACTGAAACATCAGCTAAGTTGACATACGCCAATGCTTTTGATCATGAATTTTCTTTATTACTCAGAGAGAGGAGACCTATCACTCTGCTAAACATGCAAGATGCAGCCCTAGAGGTAGAGTCTAATTTGCTAGCTTCAAATAGACTTAAGAATGAAACATCTCAGCAGTTGTATGAGAGAAAGGGAAAGAAAGAAGCTATCACAGCAGGCTCTGCTCCTCAATCTGCTGAGGCCAAAATAGATGAGATGGCCAAAATGGTTAAAATCCTTACTGCAAAGTTGAACAAACTAGAGCTTGAGAAGAATTCTGCTAAACCTGCTCCAGAAGCTCAGAGGAATCCAAACAACCAAAATCAGTTTAGAAGACAATTTGCACCTAGATTCATGCCAAGGGAGCGAAGAAATAATGACATTCAGCAAGAAAGGAGAGAAAATGAAGATCAAAAAGTGCCCCCACCTTTTCAAAATAATCTGGTTGATGAGGAAGAAATTGATCAACAGTTGCTTTTTGAAGAAACTGAGACTGATCAGGACATGAACCACATTGGAGATAAAATGTTTACAGGCTTTGTTACTGAAGAGGATTTTCTAAATTCTGAATATTATGATGCTGATTTATATGAGGTTGAAGATGATTTGGAATGTGAAAAGACTTCTGTAAATGCTGCTACCAATCAGAATGGAGTCAAGAAAGTTATTAATCTCAGAGTTGGACCAAAACAAGTAGTTCAAGCTCCTAAGAAGAAAGCTGCTGTTCCTGCTCCAGTTATTCGTGATAAACCAACTGTTGATCCTGTAGCAGAAAAGAAACAACCTGCAGAAAAACCCAAGAAAAATACAGAAATTGAAGAGGTAAACAAGTCAGGTCAACATTTTAGTTTGGAAAATGAATTAGGAAAACTCAAAATTCCTGTGCCATTTTCTGAACTTATAAAAAATCCATCATACAAGAATACAGTTTTGAAGGTAATGAATATGCCAAATAATCAACCAGTTTCAGATACAGTGAATCTTCAGGAAGAAAACCCTAGAATTTTTATTGGATCAGCTTTGGCTGAGAAGACTGAAAATGAAGCTGGTGCTTCTCCTCCATTTTATATAACTCTGACTGTGCATGAGCAGATGATTCATAACTGTCTGCTAGATTCAGGAGCATCACATAATTTGATGCCAAAATCTGTGATGGAAGCCCTGGGCCTTAATGTCACTAAGCCTTACCATGATCTATATGCCTTTGACTCCCGAGCTGTAAAATGTCTAGGAGTGATAAAAGATATGGTTGTCAATCTTACTCAGTTACCCATGAAAAGTGTAATAATGGATGTTGTGGTAGCTGACATCACACCAAAGTTTGGTTTACTTCTGTCTAGGTCATGGGCTAAGAAAGTTGGAGGAACATTACAGATGGATCTCTCTTATGCAACTATTCCTGTTTTTGGTGGGGAAAACAGGAGACTTTATAGAGAGTTACAGTTGGCTTACATAGTCACAAATGAGAAAAACCCTACAAATCACCCAATGTATTATGTGGATAAAGACCTGGGTTCATGCATACTACAATTTAGTGAAGAAGAGAATTCTGCTGTTGTGTTACAAGTACAAAAAGATCAGCCTGTAAAACACAGTCAAGAAGAACAGGATGTATTATGGCAGTTGTATTTTGATGGGTCTTCATGTAAAGAAGGTGCTGGAGCTGGAGTTTTATTGATTTCTCCTGGAGGTGAAATGGTGAAACTTATGTATAAGTTAGAATTTGCTACCACCAACAATACTGCTGAGTATGAGGCCCTGCTATTGGGATTGAAGGCTGCAAAAGATTTAGGAATTCAACAGATTTCTGCATTTGGCGACTCCGAACTAATTGTTCAACAAGTGAAGAACAAATATCAAGTAAAGCAGGGTTTGTTGAAAGTATATCGAAATGAGGTATGGGATATGCTTGAAAATTATTTTATTGCATTTAATATCACTCATATTCCCAGAAATCAAAATGAAACTGCAGATTCTTTAGCCCTGGCTGCCACACATTTCAGAATTCCAAAAACCACTCAATTAAGGTATCCAATAGAAGTGAGATATAGGCCATGTGTCCCAGATAATGTGAAACATTGGAGGGTTTTTGAAGATGACCTTGAAATAAAAAATTTTCTTGAGCTGGTAGATGAATTTTCAAACAATCAAATTGATCAAGAAATTGATGAAAAGGATGAACAGTTAGATGAATTTACTGCAGAAGAGATTGCTGGACATAAGATTATTGAACTGAAAAGTAATTTCATTCCGAAAGGCCTAGTACCTTTGGAGAGAATTTTCACTAAGGATGATACACCTTCCAGACCAGTAATCCAGTCTTCAGAAGACAATGTAGAGGATTACAATATTGGCTCAGCAGAACAGCCCAGAATGGTAAAATTGTCTAAAAATCTAACAACTAAGCAAAGGAGTAGATACATTAGGCTGTTGAGAAAATATGTAGATACATTTGCTTGGTCTTATAAGGAGCTGAAAACCTATGACACTGTATTTATTCAGCATAAAGTTCCTTTGAAACCTAATGTTAAACCTTTCAGGCAGAAATTAAGAAGAATCAATCCAGCACTGTTCCCTGTTATTGAAAAAGAATTGAAGAAGTTGTTGGATGCAAAAATAATAGTGCCTCTTAGGTATTCTTCTTGGGTGGCAAATTTGGTTCCTGTTAGAAAGAAGAATGGAGAGATTCGATTATGTGTTGATTTCAGGAATTTGAATCGATCCTCATTAAAAGACAATTATCCCCTCCCCAAGATTGAACAGGTTTTGCAGCAGGTGGTTGGAGCTCAAAGGATTTCAATGCTAGATGGCTTCTCAGGGTATAATCAGATTGCTATGCACCCTGATGATAAAGAAAAAACAGCTTTTACAACCCCCTGGGGGACATTTATGTATGACAAGATGCCTTTTGGCTTAATGAATGCTGGAGCAACCTTTCAGAGAGCCATGGATATTGCATTTGTGGGTGAAAAAGATAAGTTTGTGGTGATTTATCTGGATGATATTACTGTTTTCTCCAAATCTGATGATGAACATTTGAAACATTTGGAGCAAACCTTCATAAAGTGCAGAAAATTTGGCTTATCCTTAAACCCTAAAAAATCACATTTTGCTGTACAGGAAGGTAAGTTACTGGGTCATTTGGTATCAGCTGATGGTATCAGGATTGACCCTGAGAGAGTCAAAGCAATACTGAAAATTAGTTTGCCCAGGAGTAAAAAGGATGTGCAATCATTTATTGGCAAAATCAATTTTCTGCGATGGTTTATTCCTAATTTTGCTGAGACCATTAAGCAGATTACAGGCATGTTAAAAAAGGATCATGAAATCAAGTGGACTATGGAAGCAAAGACAGCTTTTGAAAAGATTAAAGTGGCTCTAACTGAAGCACCTGTTCTGGTGAGTCCAAATTTTGACAAAGAATTTCTTACATTCTCTTTTGCCTCAGAAGACACTATTGCTGCTGTATTACTTCAGAAGAATGAAGAAGGATTGGAACAACCAATTGCCTTTTTTAGCAAAACACTTAGAGATTCCGAGCTAAAATACAGTATCTTGGAGAAACAAGCCTATGCCCTGGTAAAGGCTTTAAAATTTTTCAGAATTTATATTTTACACTCCAAGGTTGTTTCATTTGTTCCAAATGCTGCAGTGAAGGATGTTTTGACACAGCCTGATAGTGAAGGAAAGAGGGGAAGGTGGATTGCCAAAATTATGGAATATGAAGTGGAAATCAGACCTACCAAACTGGTCAAAGGACAAGGATTGGCCAAACTGCTGGCTGACTCAAATTGTCAGGCATTAGGGTTACATGCTATGACAGAAGAATTAGCACCTGAAGAAAATCAAGTAATCCTGGAAAAGGAAAGAATCATGGATTCTTATTCATCTTCAGATTGGTATGCTGACATTGTTCATTTTCTGCTATTTTTGCAATGTCCAGAACATTTAGACAGGAAAGCTGCCAGGTCCTTGAAATTGAAAACTACTAAATACTGTCTGATAGAGGGTCAATTGTTTTGGAAAGATCCAGCAGGAATCTTATTAAGGTGTTTAGATCAAGCTGAAATAAAGGAAGTAATTTCAGAATCTCATGAAGGAGCCTGTGGAGGGCATAAATATTGGAAAACAACAGCTTATAAAATTTTAAGAGCTGGTTACTATTGGCCTTCACTTTTCACAGATGTTTATCAAACTGTAAGAACTTGTATTCCTTGTCAAAAGTTTGCAGGAAAACAGAAGCTGCTGTCTTTACCTTTAAAGCCTATTGTAGTCAATGCCCCTTTTCAGCAGTGGGGCCTGGATTTTATTGGAGAAATAAACCCAGCATCTTCAGGCCAACATCATTGGATTTTGACTGCCACAGATTTCTTTACAAAGTGGGTGGAGGCTATCCCCACAAGAAATGCCACAGATAAGGTAATTATGGATTTCATAGAAAATAATATTCTGAGCAGGTTTGGTTGCCCACAACGATTGATTACTGATAATGCCAAAGCATTCAAATCCAAGGCAATGGTGGCCTTTTGTGAAAAAAATGGTATTATGCTAAAACATTCAACTCCCTATTATCCTCAGGGAAATGGTCAGGCTGAATCATCAAACAAAAATATCATTCAGTGCATAAAAAAATTGCTCAAACAAAATAAAAAATCTTGGGATTCAATGTTGAAATATGCATTATGGGCAGATAGGATTACTGTAAAACAAGCTATTGGAACTTCACCTTTTTAGCTGGTTTATGGAACAGAAGCAGTATTTCCAGTACAATTGGGAATCCCAGTAATGAAGTTCCTTCAAAATTCTCAAGAGGAACCAGATGATTTGCAAAGGAGAATTTTTGAGATGATTGAGTTACAGCAGAACAGAGAGAAAGTAGACAAAGAAGCCCAGCTGTATAGAGATAAAATGAAAACCAGGTTTGACAGAAATATCAAAGATCATATTTTTTCAGAAGGTGAGATGGTTTTAAGATGGGATGCAAGAAAGGAACAGAAGGGGAAACATGGAAAATTTGATAATTTATGGTTTGGCCCTTTCCTGATAGCTAAGGTTTTGGAAAATAATACTTTCATACTGCAGTCTTTGGAAGGAGAAGAATTGCTCAGCCCTGTTAATGGGCGATTCCTCAAGCATTTTTACAGTTAAATGAAGATCATGGTCACTTTTCATTGTATATACCGGTGTGAGTGAGATTGAATAAAGACTCCATAGCCCAATGGAAGACTGAAGGCACTAGTCTATAGGTTCTTGAAGCCTCACAGGGAGGACTTCATCCCGCAGCTGGAGCCAGATGTTAAGTCAGTAAATTTTTCTGCATTTTTAGTTTTTCCTCTCCAAATTTTGGTTTGATTTTTGAGTTTACCTTAGTTAATTGTTGGTTTTCAGTTTTGGTTTTCTGCCTTCTTAAGAATCTTATGAATGCTTGAATAAAGTTTGAACCCAGTCTTCACATTTCATTTGATCTTGGTCATTTTTATATTGGAAGTGGGTCAATATGAGTTATATATTCAAAAGAAGAATCAATTATGACTTTAGAGAGTAGCTAAACTAGTGGCCTAAACCAAAAAGCTGCTAAAATCTCCGATAAATTTGGCAAAAGTTAGAAAATCTGCTAAATTTTGGTTTAAAGATATTCTTGTAGCGCTACACCAAAGTTTAACACAGAGTGCGCTACAGGAATATCGTGGCATGAGTTTTTCGTAAAATCTTGATCTGATTTCAATCATCATGAAGAGTGTGAGTGTCTAATCGCATTTTGTGAAGTGTTTAACACGTGTATGCAGCAATTTTAGCATGATGTTTGCTGGTTGATAATCACGAAGAGAGACAAGGGCATCATTACAGGTTATGCGGGTTTCAGTTGCACAGAGACCAGCCAGTTCCGGTTTTCGCTGTCAAATCTCCCTCGTCACACGCATGATCACTAAGGATTTAGTGTTTGAGGAGGAGTCTTCATCGTTGAACAATGGATTACGTTGCTGTGGAAGGAGACACCTGTGATTCCGGCGTCAGCAGAAATTAGGGCTTTGAATTCGTTTCACCTGCAGCCAAGAAAACGTTAGGAGGACACCTGTGCTCGAAGAGGAACGTTATTGACACCTCAATTTGAAGACATTACGCCACGATGCAGGAGTAATTGACAGGTATTACGTAAACCCTCATAACTGAAGAATTTGGGGTTTTTGCTGCTGCGTGTTCTTCTGAAAAATTGGTCGCTGAGAAAGGTGTAATAGAATGAAAGGATGAAGAATTCATCACTGAAATGGTTAGCTGAAGCATGATAGGAGGAATTAGCATGACTGTTCCTTTTATGACCTAATCAGAATAGGGCATTGAAAAACTCACAGAATTGCCTGTAGAATTCAGTTTGTTTAAACAGAGGGAAGTCTGCTAGTTTGATACGGGTGTTACACAGGGAGGTTTGTAGATTTGGGCATAGCTGAGCTGGAGCAAAAGCACAAAAAGGTGAAGAAAAGATCCTCAAGTCCAGATGGCATAGCTTTGCTAGTGGAGGCATCGAAAGAGATCTAGGGCAGTTAGGTTCATTTAAAGCTTTTTGTTAAGGATTTGCTATTTTTAGCAAAATAGTAATTTGTAAAAATGTAAATGTTATTTTGCCTAATCTAGTCATTCGATGGAAGATTAATAGGAGAAACCCTAACTGTTTTGGGGGGATGAAAAACTATTTAGAGATGTAAAAAAGACATTGTAAGGGTTCGAAATTTTGGAGAGCTAGAGGAGGTCTGCAAGCTGTGCATTATTCCAGAATTGTTCACTGCTAAGTATTGCAAACTCTCATATTGCATTTTTGATGAAACTATGAATATATGACTCCTTATTCCACTTCTGATATGTGTTGGCTTCATTTTAAACTTATACAGTTTCTTGATTGACAATTTCATTTCTGGTTTTATGTATGATTTCCAGTAAGTGCTTGTCTTTTATTGAATGAATTTCAGTGCAATCTTTTGGTGAATTTCTGAGATATATATACATCTTCATGGATATATGTATGTGAATTAGTTTTTACTTATTGTTGGATGTATTCCCTTATGCTCTTGAAGTTTTCTTACCAAAACCTACAAAACAAAACCCTAAAAACCTAGTTTGGATTGATTTTATTCTTGAGATTGTGTTGGCTTGTTACCCTAGCCTTAGTAACAATTTCTGACACAAACACTTATATTTCTAAGGAAGTAGCTACTTTTGGAGTGTCGTCAGAGGAAGAAGCCATTTTACGGACCCAGCAGCTAGACCTTGTTTATGCACAGTCTGGGATACTTTATGAGATTATACTAAATGCACCGCGATCAAACATTGATCTTGGAAGACCAAACCTGGACCACATGCTGATGGCATAGTGGGTTCAGTGGATTCTGCAGCTTTCGAAGCATTGACTAAGCAGGTTCATGCCTTATCCGTCAAACAATTGACTGCAGAAGAGACCTCCGTCACAACCTCTCCTTCTACTATTGAATCTGTAAACCAGGTTCAGAACAATCAAAAGGGCCCTCGGCAGCCCAATAACAAAAAGAAGGGCAAGAAAGGAGAGGGGAACCATCAAAATCCCAAAAACAAAGAGAATGCCGAGGAGGGTAACAAAGAGAATAAGAAGGTTAAGTTCCCTTGTAAGCTTTGCAAGCAGGATCACCTCACTCACCAATGCCCTCTACTCGAAGAAGCCCAGAAGCTGCTTCAAGAAAAGAAACTTGCCATACTTAAAGATCCATTTCCTAAGGGGAAGGGTTCAACTTCTGGCACCTCCAAAGCTGGGGGCACTACTCATGGTTCAGTTGATCAAACTTTCATTAATATGGTTAGCACGGATGCACTTTTGAAAACATGAGCAAGAAATTATACCCCGGATGTGTAGAACAAGGATAAAGAGATTCCTGAATCTTCTACTCCTCTCCACATACCTGTGGATCCACTTCCCAAGATCTTGAAAGGTGTCTTGAAACGGGCATCGCACAATCCCAGTGCATGAGCTGCTGCCAACTACAATGTGGTTGAAGATTTAACCCAGACCCCTTGTGCCATGTCCACCTTAGAAGTTCTGCAAAGTTGTCCTTTGCAACGAAATGCACTTCTAGCAACAATCGGAAGTATGGAATCATCCAACATGTCTGCACACTTTGATATGTATGATATCAAATATCGATTACCGTACCACGTTTCCCTATAGATAGAGGTAGCTCATGGTCCTACGACCATGAGACAAGCTGTCGTAGATGAGGGCGCATCTACATGTGTAATGTCAATTTCTTGTTGGAAAGATTTGGGTTCTCCCGAGTTGGCCCTTTCTAACACACTGCTTATTTCCTTCGATGGCAGGAATTTCTGTCCACACGGAGTTCCACCATTGTTCGAAATTACACTTGCCGGTAAGACAGTTGCTGTAGAGATTGAAGTTTTGGACGCTTCGCTTGATTACAACATGTTGTTAGGAAGGAGCTGGACATATGCCATGCGAGCCATTGCATCGGCAGTTTTCTGAGTTGTTATGTTCCCTCACGAAGGCAAGATCGTCACGGTCAATCAACTTTCATTCTCTCGGAAAAACAACCAGACTTCATCAGATTCCACTATCCCTTTAGTTGATTAATCTGCCCCAGTAAGTGAGAGTTTAGGAGCAAGGATTTATGGGTCATTAATAGGCACTTTTTACCTACCCTCTCCCGTTCTTTTCATGCATTTTGATGTAGGTACATCTACTAAAACTTTCACGGTTGGTTTAAGGAATGATCCATGGATCCTTCCTACTGTATCAAAACCATCAGTGCCTTTAACCATTGTAGAAGTAGCATACATAGAATCACAACACACTGCAACAGAACATATCGTGACTCTGCCAGTCTCTGCTGAGTTGGATATGGACTATGATCCTGCATGGTCAGTGGATTCTATCCACTCTTTTGACTGTTTAGACACAGTTTTACCTTCTGATGAAGCCATTTTGGAAGCCATGATGGGCCTAGACCATCCATGGGAACATATGCATCACAGGTCTTACCTGCTTCCAAATCTAGACAGGATAGAGAGAGGAGAATTGTCTATGAGACCCGGTGGATTTGTTGATTTGACATCTTTTCCTTCTACTTTAAGAGTTGTTTACGCTAAAGGGAATATGGCTAATATATCGAGAACCATCCCGATTAACATTTCCACCAAACCCGGGGTCATGGAAAACATTTTTATTGGAGCAGACTGTTCTCCAGAAGAGATTGCTCTGTATACCAAGCTTTTTAAAGAATTCCGTGAAATTTTTGCCTGGTCTTATGAGGAGGTGCTAGGAATCGATCCAACCATCATTGAGCATGTCATCACAACATACCCTAATGCAAAACCTGTGAGACAGAAGCTCCATCCTGTAAATCCTCGAAAAGCGGCTGCCATTAAGGCGGAGGTCGAAAAATTGCTTAAATCCGAATTTATCTACCCGATTGATATGACAGAATGGGTTTCAAATCCTGTTCCGGTTGATAAAAAGAAAGGTACCATCCGAGTTTGTATCGACTTCCGGGACTTGAATAAAGCTTGTCCGAAAGATAACTATCCCACACCATTTATCGACCAGATCATAGATGCTTGTGCGGGACACGAGATGTTTTCTTTCATGGATGGATTTCCGGGATATAATCAAATTCAAATCAAACCCGAAGATCAACATAAAACAACTTTCATTTTCCTGTGGGGAACCTTTGCTTACCGGAAGATGCTGTTTGGCTTAAAGAATGCTAGAGCTACTTTCCAGTGAGTGATGAATTTCGCTTTTCACGATATCAAGCACATAGTTGAACCTTACTTGGATGACCTCTCGGCGCAATCTCGAAAGAGACGGGATCATCCAACTCATTTGAGACTTGAGTTTGAAAGATGCAGACAATATAAGATTCGATTGAATTCTAATGTGCGTATTCTGTGTCGAATCAGGACGTTTACTGGGTTTCATTATATCCAGTCATGGCATAATGGTTGACTCGTTAAAAGTTGAGGTGATTGTAAATCTGCCTCCTCCTCACACCTTGCGACAACTTCAAAGTCTACAAGGCATCTCTAACTCATTCTTGCGACGCTTTATCATAAACTATGCTAAGATCACAAAAGGTTTTATGAGGCTGCTTAAAAAAGATACCTACTTCTTGTGGGATGAGGCTGCTCAAGCATCGTTTGAGGCCTTGAAAAAGGCACTACTTTCAGCCCCCTTGTTAAGCCCGCCTGATTATGAAAAATATTTTCTCTTATATCTGGCGGCATCTGTTTACACAATTGGCATAGTACTAGTTCAGGAGGACGACACACTCCAAGAGCATGTTGTTTACTATCTCTCGCGTGCATTGATAGCTCCTGAGATTAAATATTCGCATGTTGAGAAGTTAGCACTAGCTATGGTCTATGCAGTACAGAGGCTTCGTCACTTCATCCTTTTACGAACAACTACTATGATAGCAGAAGTCAATCCTTTTCAATATGTTCTCACTCGATGCATTATTGGTGGGAAGTACAATAAATGGATTGTAATCTTACAAGAGTTCGATTTACAACAAATGAAGTTCATAAGAAATGAGTCAAAGGACAATACGACAAGTCTGTCAGACCTAGGGTGTTTCTTGAAGGAGACCTTGTTCTACTTTGGGATCTGGACAAGGAACCTTTAGGACTTGGCAAGTTCAAGTCCATGTGGCTCGGTCCTTACATAATTTCTAAGGTACTGAAGAAAGGTGCTTACGAGCTAACATATTACGAAGGTAATAAGCTGCCTGAGCCTAAACATGGGCTCTACCTGAAGAAGTACTACGCTTAGGCATTTGTGCTTTTTCTTGTAACATAGTTGTATATTTTGTAGAGCTAGTTTTTGCTTGTGCTTGTTAGTTAACCTTATGTGTGTCTTCATTTCGTGTATCAGATGTCGACTGAACATTTCTTAGGATTTGCTGATGGCGCCAGTCACCACACTCGACAGCTGGCTTCAGCAGTTTGGTTCATTTACTCACCAGATGGCCAACTGCTCTCTTTGGGGGGGGGTGGTTGTTTGGGTCCCACTATGAACAATGTGGCTGAGTACAATGCGGTTATAGAACTTCTCCAAGATGCTCTTATTCATGGCATTTCACATTTGGAGGTAAGACTTGATTCGTAACTAGTTGTGTTTCAGTTAACAGGTGTTTACCAGATTAGAGATCCTGTTTTGCTACGACAGTTTTTGCGAGTTAGATTATTGGAAAGACATTTTGATTCCATTGTATATCAACACATTCCAAGAAATTTGAATGCAATAGCTGATTGTTGATCGAATCGCGACCTCATAGTTGACAGGGGTCCACCGACTGTCGACCCATACCACAGTCTCCCTAGGCATCGGCCTGGGAAGGTTTGAGCCCACCCAGCAACATCCGCAGAGCGGATGAGGTCTCACCCGAGGTGTCCAGGAAGAGAAGACGGAACCATGTTTCCGCTGAGGGAGGAGGCAAGTTGCGGCAATATGATACTAATAGTAATTCAAACATTCATCATGAAGTTCTAGCATGTCACAACATTTAACATTACTAGAAATAGAGATTGCATATTACTTCAATCGCAGCATGTTCAGGTGGGAAAATAACATATTATCGCAGCATTCACATTATAGCAATAGAAAACAGATAACTGCATTAATAATAAATAACATGAACATCCAACAACATTACACATAGATTGCACCAAATCATCATCCTTATATTACTCGGCAAACCAAAAGCAGTACATAAACATCCGCATTATCTCTATCAATCTCCGCATATAGCACTTATCTTCCTTACTTTCTCCTTTTCTCTTAACACTTACAATTCTCCTCTATTTATAGGCTTCCTCCAATTACAATGCTTGTCCACTTTCCTAACCGACACTATGGACAATCTACTAATTGACTTGGTCTAATGACCCAAAAACCCTCATACCGTGGTATAATGAGTCGATATTACAAAATATATAACCAAAAACCTGCCAACTGAGGTATACTTGAATCAATATTAAAAAATATGTGGTCTAAGTGACCCAAAACTCGCCAAGCGCGGTATCCTTTGGCCCAAAATACTCCTTTCGCGCCTTCATCCAACGTGTCACAGCGTCAACAGTACCGCGACCTTTCCTCATCAAACCGCTTGCCAACATGCCCCCAACACAATCTTGTGGCTCGCCCTCGAGCCACATCAACTGCATCTGTTCTTGCTGTCTGGATCATGAATTGTTGTCCCCTTCGTTCAGCTGTACAGATCCTCGACTACCAATTCTGTAAGCCCTCCACGAGAGTAGGCAACCCCTTCCTTGCGGTCAGGGATATCGCGAACTCATCCTCCAATCGCATGGAATCATGCAGACTAAAAGAAAAAGAGCACGAACAGTACCAAGGGGTGAGAACGGTGGAAAACTCTGGCACATCTGTTTCACGCCAGCGTCCGTCTTCAACTGAGGTCAGGGAGCTACCACCCCAGCCATCCTGCTGATAAAAAATGGCACAACCCTTCGATCGACTACTACATATTGAAACATGTGGGACCAGCTAAGGGTCCATTTCACTTTTGACACATCCCGCAACCACCCTGGCACCAGCCTGGGTATACACAGCATAAGTGCACCCGTGGTGTCAAGATGCTCAGGGAAACTCGTCGTTCGGGCTCGCAGTGCCCCTGGGGTACTACCATGGGAAACGAAGCAGAGCATTTCCACAGCCTCCTTGGAATTCCTCACAAATCAACTGACACAGAGATCAAACAACATAACCACACTTGGTCGGAACAACTTCTGAATGGAGAACTACCAATGTCCTCAGTTACTTATAACCGGACCTGCCTCTTCCATGACGGGGAGAATGATGCCCCAGTATCTCTCATCTATGAGTCTGAGTTGACCAACTGCCACAGTGGAGAGGCGACCATGTTGCCAACACTGCTCCCACGTGTCCTCATGTGAACGACCCTGCTGATCATCGCGGTCCAGTGTGTCACGTGCAAAACATGCCATCGTCATGTGTGAATCCTGCCACAGCGGTCAGGGGCAATCATATGCAGAGAGGGTGGCCTATAATCCCTCCACTTCACCGTACTCTCCCAAAGTCGTCATACATAATTTTTCAGCGAGCCTAAGTGAAACACCATCATGATGCTTTGATCGGTGGCACAGCCTCTCCTGCTGGCGCATGCCATACTTCCGTTGGTGCGCCATCTACCACCAAGCAACCTGCAACGATCATCATTCATTCATCTTTTTTTAATTTTTTGAAACCTAATGCGACTCAGACATCGCACTGCTCTAATCCTACATGATAGGGCTTCAACCTATGACCATTTACCAGCTTGGGGAGCATCCCCCCATACAATCGCTGCAACTGAACCGCTCCTCCTGAAGTAATATTATTGATGCGGTAGGGACCCAGCCAATGCATCTGTAACTTACCTGGGTGTTTCATAAACTTACTGTCATATAGTATTACCAAGTCACCTTACTGAAGCTGCTTGTTTTTGATGTGGTGATCATGCCACGCCTTCTGGCGATCCTTCTAGACCCCTTGATGAAAGCCAGCAATAAACCGATATTCTTCGAGCTCCACCAATTGTGATAGACGCTCGTCCAATGTTGCAACATCATCCATGTTGGTGGCCGCCGCAATTCGTAAACTCGGGACAATGTACTCCATAGGCATAATTGCTTCCTTTCCGTAAACCAGCTTAAAAGGTGTTTGACCAGTCAACCTTTTACATGTGGTGTGATAATCTCACAGCACCGCTGGAACTCTCAAATCCCAGTCGTCGTAGTTTGCATTGCAAACTTTTGATAGCGCGTGCTCCAATACCTTATTGAATGCCTCTACAATCCCATTCTCCTGTGGGTGATAGGGTGTACTCTTCTTGTGCTGAATCTGCAATTCCTCCGTCAATGCGTTGATGGTGCGGTTGAGAAAATGGATGCCTTGATCACTCAGCAAAATATTAGGGACGCCGAACTGAGTGATAATGTGGTCAAACAAGAATGGAGCAGCCGTCGCTGCGGAACAATCAACGATAGGGGCCACCTCTTCCCATCGGGTCAGATACTCAGTCGCCGTGATAATATACCAGGCACCTGTATGCTTCCATAGTGGATTGATCGGCCCTACAAAATCCACAGCTAATTTCTCAAACAGTTGTAATATTAATTGAGGGAGTAGCGACATCTCATTGCGTCTGGACGGTTTTCCAGTTCGTTGACAAACATCACAAGAACGGGCGTAGTCTGTCGCATGATTATGTAATGTGGGCCAACAAAGCCTTGCATGCAACACCTTCCGAGCAGTCGCTCGACCGCCGTAATGTCCTCCTGCAACTCCACCATATGCCTCAGCCAATATTTGCGCCTGCTCATGCGGCAAGACACATCTGCACAAAATCTCATCAGCACCCAACTTATACAACTCTCCCTCGATTAGTTGAAATTTTGCAGCCTTGACGACCAATTGCTTCTTTTGTGAAGTGGTAAAGTCATCAGGTGCAGTGCCGGTCACCAAAAACTGAAGAATGTCATCAAAGTAGTGATCGGCAGTGGTTACATGGAACAGTTGGGCATCCGGAAACCCATATTCGATATTAGTCGGCTCTTCCCCTGTGTCAATCCATGATAGATGGTTTTGTCCAGCATTCAATCGCCCCAGCTTCACAATGACTTCGAAATCGAACTCCTGAAACAAAAGTAACCATCGACAGATATTCCCCCCCAACACAGGCTTATTGACCAAGTATTTTAATGTAGAATGATCAGTAAACATTTTAAAATGCCCACCCAACAAATAATGCCTGAATTTCTGCAGCGCATAAACCATGGCCAGGGCTTCGCGTTCTGTGGTAGTGTAATTGTGTTCTGCCAATGACAGTTTTCGATTGGCAAAAGCAATAGGATGATCAATGTCGCCTTCGCTTGGTTGAGCCAATACAACACCTAGCGCAACCGATGAAGCATCAACATGGACATGGAATTCCTTGCTCCAGTATGGAAAAACCAAAATTGGAGCCAACGCCATCTTTGCTTTGAGTGTTTCAAAACTTTCCTGACATTCCGGATTCCACTGGAATGTCGCATCCTTTTTCAACAACTTCTCCATAGGGGCCGTAATCGCAGCATACCCTCTAATGAACTTGCGATAATATCATGTGTGACCCAAGTTCGCGCGCAACTGCTTAACCGTAGTCGGTGGTTGCAACCCCAAAATAAGCACAATCTTGGCTGGATCGCCCAACAATCCTTGCTTACTCACAATATGCCCCAGCAATATCCAAAATGGAGCACAAAAAATACATTTTTTTAAGTTCAGCGATATCTGGTGTTGTTGGCATCGCTCAAGCATTAACCGCAGGTTGGCAAAGTGATCACGAATCAATCCATAAATAGTCCAATCATCCATATATACCTGCAGAAACTTCTGAATAAAATATTTGAATGTGGCAACAACGACCCGGGAAAATATGGCAGGTGCATTCTTCAATCCGAACGGCATGACCGTGTACTAAAAACAACCCCACTCAGTAACAAAAGTTGTCTTATGGAGATCCTCCTTGGCGATGCGAATCTGATGGTAGCCAGAGAATCCATCAGTGAAAGAGTACATCTCCTGGCCACCTACTCCTTCAAGTACTTCATTAGTAAACGGAGTCGGAAAGGGATCATGCAAGCAAGCATCGTTTAACTTCCGCAAGTCGACACAAATGCGCACTTCGCCTGTTTTCTTGTCCTGCACCACCACAGGACTGATCCATTCCGACTCTTCTACAGGTTCTATGATACCAGCATCCAGCATCCGATCAAGTTCCGCCTTGAATTTTTCTTTATGTCGTGGGTTGAGTCGATAAGTTTGTTGTCGGACTGGCTTAGCGTCTTGTTTCAATGGAATCCTCATCTCCCCTAAGTCACCCAGGATTCCCTTCATTTCGAAAAAAATCATGGGAAACACATCTTGGAATTCATGCAGTAACTCGGTAACTTTACTCATCATTTCATCATCCCAATAATCCCCTACATTAGCAAACTTGTGAGTAGCTTCAGTGTCGATATTTGTTTTGCGAAGCTGCAACGACTGATTGAAAGGGTTACTTGGCGCAAGAGGTGGTACTACATAGCGATTGCCTTCAGATTCGGGAATGTTAATATTCCGGGGGTCATCATCATCCTCTGGCTCTCCACTGACGTTGAAACACTCCATGAGAGACTGCATCTGACTGTGTGTGTGTGGGTCAATAGTGCATTTTGCCGGAAGAACCTGAAATATCACATCGCGGATGAGCTACAGGGCGTTATGGACATTAGGGTTGGCATCTACAAACGTGAAGGTATGAGTGAAACAGATTGTTAACTCCCCCCAGGTGGTAATAGCTCGACACAATTCAGTTGCAGTATACCACGAGCGCGGTATCTCCTCCAAAGTGTGGACAATAGCATAAACCCACTCATCTCTGGGTCACGTTACCCACAATCGTTGGCATTCCATCACATGATCACCAGGTTCAGTTTGGCCATCATACTTTCCAGTGTGATAAACCTCCGTATTTCCAAATCGAACCATCATCAACCTTCGACATTGTGACCAATCTTTGATAAATTTCTTATGAGTCGCCCACCAGCGTGCTGGAGCAACCTTCAGTGCTTCTTCTAAGGCCAGCAATAACTGTGGTTCTGGAACACAGTCTTCAAATTCTGCTACAAAATTGTCTAAGCCAGGAAACCCCTCATAGATAGGCAACGTGATCATTTCTGTCGCAACCCGACAGAAAGATTGCATAACTAAACCACACTTCCGGATTGAGACTTCATGCATGCGATTCTGCCAATGTTCCAATGCATCATTGGATTCGGAAGACGCGGAGCTCTCACTGCGCCACTCCAACTCACTGTGAATAGTGGGATGAATGTAATCCTCAGAAATATTAAATGCGTGATCCCAGCCAGTGTGATCGTCATCTTTGACAGGTTCAACATATCGGCGTCCTTCAGCCGGATCCAACGGAGCGATAACTTGGAAATCGTGGTTCTAAAAAGTCATCATTCACTTCTTAAAGTTAATTACAGCTCCACTATCATTATCCCATCCTATCCCCAATAGCGCAGGATAGGAGCTTCCTCCATCAACTACCTCAATGACATCAAAATCAACATAAGTCTTCATTCCCTCAATATCAATTGTGAGTCGCGGAACTCGCCCAATAGGTGTAACCTTCGCATGGTTAGCCAACTGGAGCTGTACAGGGGACCAGCTCAATGGGGGACTCCCCATTTTCTGCCATGCCTGCTTGGTTAAGATGTTAACATCCGAACCAAGATGAAGAATTACAGAATCAACATCATAATCCCCAATCTGAATATTCATTCGCATTTCCTTGCCAGTCTTCCTTCGCTGTAAAGAGTTTACTGCCGACTCCTGCCGTCCTTTCGGAATTCGCTGCAACCATCCCTCAATCTCAACCAGGGAAATCGTATCTCGTGCCAATGACAGACAACTTTCAAGGAACTTCTGCAGTATTCTTGGTGGTGGTCGATCAGCGTCTGACGTAGCATCAAAGATAGGTGGCATATCACAAACAACAGCCTTACCGCGATCTTTCTCCAAAGTGCGATGTGCCTCCATGAACGTCTCCCGCTCCACATCAATATCGAAATTTACCATCTTTTGACCAGCCAAGCGAATGAGCGGTCGCGAATCATCTTCCCCATTCGTTTTACCTCCATGAGTGACAACAACCACCGAAGCATCTTGCGGTCGTGGTTCTATAGAAATAGTCGCAATATTAGCACCCTGTGCCTGGTTCTGCTGCAAATTTCCTGGTTGATTTGCATTCAGGTTGGCGTTCAGCTGTGGTCATGGAGGCTGGTTCTGAATTGGTTGCTGCACCGGGTTTTGCACTGGTTGCTGTACTGGGTTTTGTAGTTGTGGAGTGTTTCCAGCCTTCCACCTTCCAATCAACTGTGGACAATTCTCGACTGTATGATCATTACCAGAACAAAACGTACACTGATTCTGTAGAAGTGGGCAGTCATGCTGATAATGCCCCCATACTGCACAGTGGTAACATTGAATAGGTCCTCGACCACCTCGGCCTCCTCCTCCACGCCCAAATCCGCCACTACGTTAGCCCCTGTAGCCTCCCCGATAGCTGCCTTGCTACTGATACTGAGGTTGGTTAAACTACTGCTGCATGGGTGCTAGCGGCATCCCTTGCCCTTGTGGTGCATACTGTGGTTGTTGCACATACTGAGGCTGCAGGGGGTTCATCAGTGTATATTGTGGTACAAACTGTTGCGGTACAAATTGCAGCTGTGCTTGAGGCATCGACTGAGCTACCTGCGGCTGTAGCGGTGCAGTACACTGATCATCTTTGACATAGAATGCATCACACATTCTCTCCTATAGAAACCCATATGCACGACAATCCTTGTCATCATGTCCTACCGACTTACAGAAGGTGCAATACAAATTCCACGGAGTTGTGACCATTTTCTGCATATACGGGAAACTATCATGGCTACGCCCAAACACCGAACAAACACGACACCACGGCATACTGCTGCCATTCAATGGGTTTGGTGCACCTGACACCAAATAATTATGGAAATCCAGACAACCATCTTTCGTATGCCCTTCTCTTTGGCAGCGCGTATACCATACTTCATCACGTGGTTCTTTGTTCTTCTTTAAATATTGCAACTGTATAGTTAGGTTAGCGAGTTGTGTTTGTATCTGCGACATCCCAACTGCATTATCGCCAATCGGGGACGCCTCCAACCGCATTGCGATCTCTAGAGCCTCACTAGGAGTCGAAATGTTTTGCTGCATCAGCGACAACCGAATATGGGGTAGTAGTGCTGCAATGAACC
Source organism: Larix kaempferi (assembly GCA_027924585.1). Lineage (NCBI taxonomy): Eukaryota > Viridiplantae > Streptophyta > Pinopsida > Pinales > Pinaceae > Larix > Larix kaempferi. The sequence goes on along the minus strand of BSBM01000458.1, from coordinate 19,737,406 downwards.
ATTCTTTGTGTTGGAAAACACTCATATCAAAACTAACCTTGGCCATCAGCGTCTTGAATCGCTGGTGGAAATCCCATACCGTCTCGTTAGGATACTGCTTAATTTCCTTCAGTTCAGTAATATACTGGGTCTCCAACTTAGGTCGTCTAAATTCAGCAATCAGCCCATCCCAAATCTCATTCAATGACTTATCTGGAGTCCCTGTAGGAACTAAGACAAATTTCATGAACTAATCTAATGCACGACCTCGTAGCATCGTGGCCAACTGTCCTTTCTTAACATCGTCATCAGTGATCTGTTTCATAGTCTTGATCGCTTCACACAAAAACCAATACTACTCTGGGTTGTCTGTCGCACTGCCATGGAACAACAGTAGCTTAGTATCATTGCCCGCCATCTTGGGCTTCTTTCCTCTTGTCGTTGTACTACTACTACCAATTAACTTTTGTGGTGTTGACGTACTCGGCAGTGTTGAAGTAGTTTTCCTTGCTGGTTGAGAGCTAGTGAGTAGAGGTGTGGGCACACTGGTGCTAGGGTTCGGTCCTGCCTCTATCTTGGGCATAGTCTGGTCGTTCCTATCAGGACTGTGAGGTCGCTTCATCCCATGTGGCCTTCCTTTATGGTCTTGTAGTCCGATCGCAGCAGGACCTTCTCCTATCCTCTGCCTCTTTTCCTATTAGAACCTTGCTCCTCCCCTCATAAGGCCACTTTCTTCCTCAGATTCACTCACAGTCTCCTCATGGTTTGCACCCATCTACCCCTTCACCATTTCATGCGTTGTACCCCAATAGTCACGGTACCCATGGCCTCCACCCACTAGGTTGTCTACTGATCAAGGTGCATCTTTAATATGCCTTTCTCGCAGATTATCATCTTAATCGACAGTTGGAGCGATAGAAGAAACCTTCCCCTCGATCCGTCAAAGAAGTATCTTTCAGCTTCACTATAGGATTTCTTCGTATCAACTGCAAATTTCGTAATGTATCCTTCCAAGATTCTATCAAGCCAAACCTCGATAGCCCGTGATGCCTTATTATCGACTTTCTGCAAATCTTGAATTAGTTCCGGGATCCAGGTCGTCGGCTCACCACCTTGGAAATTCCTCTTCTGAAAGGTCATTTTTGACAACCATTCATACAAAATGACGGGGAATTCACAGAAAAACCATTCATGCGGACCGTCGTGAATATATCTTCCCACCCACTGATCTACCGTAAGTCGCGTGTTCCGACTTTCTTCTTTAGCGAAATCCTGCAACCTCTGATTGAAACATTTTTCTATCTCCAGCTTTGTTGGGTGCCACAACATGGTCTCTTCCTACTCTGCACACGGTCCCTGCAATGAAACCATTTGTTGATTGAATTGCGACCACAAAGTCGACAGGGGTCCACTGATTGTCGACCCATACCACAGTCTCCCTGGGCACCGACCCAGGCAGGTTTTAGCCCGCCCAGCAACACTCGCAGAGCGGATGAGGTCTCACCCGAGGCGTCCAAGAAGAGCAGACAAAACCATGTTTCCGCTGTGGGAGGAGGCAAGTTGCGGCAATATGATACTAATAGTAATTCAAACATTCATCATGAAGTTCTAGCATGTGGTAGCATTTAACATTACCAGAAACAGAGATTGCATATTACTTCAATCGCAGCATGTTCAGGTGGACAGATAACATATTATCGCAGCATTCACATTATAGCAATAGAAAATAGACAACTGCATTAAGAATAAATAACATGAACATCCAGCAACATTACACATATATTGCACCAAATCATCATCCTTATATTACTCGGCAAACCAAAAGCAACACATAAACATCCCCATTATCTCTGTCAATCTCCGCATATAGCACTTATCTTCCTTCCTTACTTTCTCCTTTTCTCTTAACACTTACAATTCTCCTTTATTATAGGCTTCCGCCGATTACAATGCTTGTCCACTTTCCTAATCGACACTATGGACAATCTACTAATTGACTTGGTCTAATGACCCCAAAACCCGCATACCACGGCACAATGACTCGATATTACAAAATATATGACCAAAAACCCGCCAAATGCGGTATACTTGACTCAGTATTACAAAATATGTGGTCCAAGTGACCCAAAACTCGCCAAGCGCGATATCCTTTGGCCCAAAATACTCCTTTCGCGCCTTCATCCAACGTGTCACGGCGTCAGCAGTACCGCGACCTTTCCTCATCAAACTGCCTACCAACACTGATTCATTTGCAAATTATGTCTTAGATTGGCATTTGTATCATACATTTCTATAAATAGCATTTCACACATAAAGTTAAACACACACACATGTAAATAACCGATACTGTATCAAAAAATATAATATGGGTTTTGGATCATAAATCTATCACAAGTCATGTCATAAGATACAAAATTGGGCTCGATAGCCTAAAAAATATACATAAAATATCCATCTCCTATGGAGAAGGAGGGGCCTCATCGGCATCTACTACCTCTCGATAACATATGACCAACCTAGCTATCTTCCGCAGCACCCTAAGCCATGCTGGGGGCACACCAACTACATCTTCCTGCATATCAATAGGTATCCGCTCCATGCGACATGCAGGAACATCATGAGTCAATCGACTCACTTTCCGCTCTAGGGTCCCTAACATAGCATCAGCTGCACCAACATCTGCTGGCCTCATGAAGATAGTAGGATTTCCCTCGGGACGAATAGGTCCAATATTTGCATTTGACACTTGTTTAGTACTTCAAAAATCATCATAAAAATCATATAATTGAAAATTTGAAAAAATTAAATAATTATCAAAACAAAAACATACCAATATCTCCCCAGGCACCACTTGGAGGAAGTACCAGCTTTCGATCATGGCGAAAGTCTAATCCAGTATATGGAAACTGCTCGAATGCCGACACCTGTCTCTCCCACCACCCCTAGAAGTCATCAGTATGATAGCAAAAGTGACTTTCACCACCACCCTAGCGGAGAAAAATGTCACCCCAACGGCCCAATCTTGGCTCACGAGGATTGGCTGGAGGTAGAGGCATGCCCAAACTAAGAGCAGGTACCCTCTCAAATAAGAAGGTACAAAGGATGCTGCCATATCCAAAGTTCTTCATACTCCCGGACTTACAACCCGTGAGTTGAAGCTTCATATTTTCCAATAAACTAGTGCACCAATCGTACACATGACCTTGCAAGAATCTGATACCGATATGCATGGAATGCCTTGAGGCTAAGTGTTGTGTGGCACTTCCCGACATTCGGTTCAACATACATACAATAACCTTCAAAGGGAGGGTATCAATACTAGAAATTAGGATTTGACTTCCTGATTTCTTGGTTCCCGCCACATAGTATGCATTTATATATTCTTGCACCGACATGGCACCCATATTGCGTGAAGATCCCTTCAAGTTTACCACATCTCCCCTCCTAGAGAGACCGGTAACAAAGTATATGTCATCAACAATAAGGTCCAGGGTTTCTCCCTGGATATCAAATGCACTGGCATCTACATTCTAGTATTGAACGAGTCTTTGCAGCAATCGATTGAGTGCCCTCATGTTTACAGTTCTATAAAACTTCAACAAACCACAACTTCGGAGTGCATGGAGAGTTGCCGGGTCTTGCATTGCCACCCTATCCATCTCCTCATGTTCTCTCTCCCTCCAAACAAGCACCATCTTGCCACAGAAAAGTCAAATTTTTGAGTCTTGACACTTTTTTTACCATCTTCAAGGGTGTGCGCTACTCTATAACCACACAGTCATGCATGGGCGCTACTGTGGATGAGCAATAGTAGCGCATACCTCTAGTATGCCCTACTTTGCCTCTTGCAAAGTAGTGCATGTTCGGGTACACAGGGTACTACCAAAGGACCGAACACCAAGAGCAACCACTTCACACAAATAGATCACAGATCAACACACCGATGTTTTGATGTGGTTTAAACCCTCTTGAGGGAAACACTCCATGGCCCCGACCAACAGCTTCTACGGGACAATTTATTATGCAAAGAAAGAAAGTTACAAATGAGCTTCTCATAATCGATCAACTAAACAATGACCCTCCATGCTCTTTAAATAGAGATCATGGACCAATCGGGTGTTAAGCCACGGATCAAGGTTAGGTTTGATCTAAGAGAAGTTGAGCCGTCGGATCACTCTATGTCGGGAACATATCGTGACCGTCGGATTAAGTATTTACAAATGCATACTAAAGAAACACACTATCCCTAACGGATATATTACACAAGTTGATCTTAACTAACTCCTAAGTGTATAAATATCCTAACATCCCCCCTTAAGAACAACTTGGGATAGGATTGAAGGATTTACAAAAGTGACACTATTAGGAGAAGGAAGGAGGCATTAGAGCCTATCCCCCCTTAATGACAAGTTCCTGAACTCCTAACATAGATCGAAGTTTAGAAAACTTCGCTTCTCTAAGAGACTTGGTGAAGATGTCTGCAACTTGATCATCTGTAGGGCAAAAGAGCACTTCAAGAACACAATCATGAACAAGATTTCTGATGAAGTGCATATGTAGCTCAATGTGTTTGCTGCGTTGATGTAGAACTGGATCTTTGGCAAGCTTGATGGCACTTTGATTGTCGCACCAAAGAGGAGTAGGCTGCTGCTGCTCGAATCCAAACTCTGAAAGGATCTGTCGAAGCCATAAAGCTTCTTGACTGGCATTAACTGCTGCTCGATATTCTGCCTCTGCTGAAGAAAGAGCAAGAGCTTGTTGTTTCTTACAAGCCCAAGTAATAGGTCCAGATCCCAGACTGAAAACATAACCTGCAGTAGACTTTCAATCATCAGGATCGTCGGCCCAATCCGAATTAGTGAAACCAACCAACAAAGGCCTCCCCCCTGTACTGTAATGAATCCCAAACTGAACTGTACCTCGAATATATCGAAGTATTCTTTTAGCTTCTTTTCAGTGACTTTCATGAGGTGTCTGCATATAACGGGCAACACGACCAATGGCAAAGGAAAGGTCAGGACGGGAATGAGTCAAGTATAAGAGACTACCAACAAGCTGACGATACAAGGTGGCATCGACTTCAAGTGAAGTACAAGTGGCAAAAAGTTTGACTCCAGACTGGAAGGGAGAAGGGGCTGGTGTACAATCTTCCATGTGAAAGCGACGAAGAAGGTCACAAGCATACTTAGACTGAGAAAGAAAGATTCCTTTTTTGGTTTGTAGGACTTGGAGACAAACAAAATAATGCAAATGTCCTAAGTCTGACATTTCAAAATTTTGTTTAAGACTGGATTTCACATGGGTTATAAGCTTAGGGTAACTACCAGTAAGAATAAGGTCATCAACATATAGAACAAGTATGATGAGATTGTGTCCTACTTTCTTGGTATAGACATTGGGGTCAGAATGGCATCTAGAAAAACCAGTGTCAAGGAGAAAGTTATCCATTTTGGCATACCAAGCTCTAGGAGCTTGCTTAAGGCCATATAAGGATTTATTAAGGTGGCAGACAAAGCTAGAGTTATTCTAAACATACCCAGGAGGTTGTTCCATGTAAATTTCCTCCTGTAAATCACCATGTAAGAAAGCAGACTTGACATCCATTTGATGGACTTCCCAGTTGTGTAAGGCTGCAAGGGAAAGAACAAGGTGGATGGAGTTCATTTTTGCGACAGGAGCAAAGGTTTCATTGTAGTCAATCCCTTCAACTTGGGAAAAACCTTTGGCAACTAAACTTGCCTTAAGTCTTTCAACACTTCCATCTGATGCATACTTAGTTCTGTAGACCCATTTACATCTGACAAGTTTTCTTCCTTTTGGAAGAGGTACAAGATCCCAAGTATCGTTCGCCATTAAGGAACGATATTCTTCATCCATGGCTGCATCCCAATCTGGATTCCCTGAAGCTTCTGCAAAAGTTTCTGGATCATGATTCTCAGAAACTTGAGCCAAAAGAGAAGAGGTTTGCTGAAACTGAGAACGTGTTCGACGTTGATCTCTAGGATCATCGACAAGATCACCAGCTGCTTCACATGTTGAACGGACCCATCGAGGAAGCACTTCTGCTGGTGCAACTAGAGGAACATGAGAAGGCGGAGGTGGATTTTCATCCTCACTATCATCATCAGAAACTGGAGTTGGAAACCTATCAAGGAAGTTGGAAGAAGAAGAAGAAGAAGAAGGCACAAACGCTGAATCAGGCTCGCAGGCCAAAGATGGCACAATCGTCGAGTTAGGCTCGCAAGCCAAGAGATTTTCATCAAATTTAACATCTCTTCTAATGATTATATCATGAGAATGTGGTTGAAGAAGTCTATAACCTTTTACATCTTCAGAATATCCAACAAATATGCACTTTTCACTTTTAGGCTGCAATGCTTTCCGTTTTTCATCCGGAATGTGAGCCCATGCTTCACTACCAAACACACGAAAGTGACTTACATCAGGTTTAGTTTTACTCCATGCTTCTTCCGGTGTTATACCTTGTAATGCTTTTGTGGGGGTGCGATTAACTATGTAATTTGCACAATTTATTGCTTCAGCCCAAAATTGAAGACTTAGTCCCTTAGATTGGATCATACAATTAGCCATTTCTTTTAAAGTGCGGTTCTTCCACTCAGCTACACCATTTTGTTGTGGTGTATATGGAACAGTGTGCTGTTGTTGGATGCCTTCTTCAGTGCAGAAAGTAGTGAACTATTTGTTAACATATTCTCCTCCATTGTCAGATCTTAACTTAATAATTTGATGACCAGATTGTTTTTCAACAAGGGCCTTGTAGGCCAAGAACATGTTAAATACTTCGCTCTTAAGTTTTAGGAAATAAACCCAAGTGCGTCTGGTGTAATCATCAATGAAAGTTAAGAAATATTTGAAACCAGAAAAGGAAGCAGATGGAAGAGGACCACACAAGTCACTATGCACAAGCTCCAAGGGAACCGAGGCGTGCCAAGAGGCACGTTTGTCAAAACTGTCCTAATGATGTTTTCCGAGTACACAAACGGAACAAACACCATCTCTGCAAGATACCATCGGAAGACCTGTCACCATATTTTCTTTACATAGTTGTTGCAATGAGCGATAATTTAAGTGACCAAATTGCTCATGCCAATGTTCGGGTACAGAGGGTACTACCAAAGGATTGAACACCAAGAGCAACCACTTCACACAAACAGATCACAGATCAACACACCGATGTTTTGACATGGTTTAAACCCTCTTGAGGGAAACACTCCACAGCCCCGGCCAAATAGCTTCTACGAGACAATTTATTATGCAAAGAAAGAAAGTTACAAATGATCTTCTCATAATCGATCAACTAAACAATGACCCTCCATGCTCTTTAAATAGAGATCATGGACCAATCGGGTGTTAAGCCACGGATCAAGGTTAGGTTTGATCTAAGAGAAGTTGAGCCGTCGGATCACTCTATGTCGGGAACATATCGTGACCGTCAGATTAAGTATTTACAAATGCATACTAATGCATACTAAAGAAACACACTATCCCTAACGGATATATTACACAAGTTGATCTTAACTAACTCCTAAGTGTCTAAATATCCTAACAGTGCACATGCATTTAATGTTTTGAGCATGGCCTTAAAATGGATTTTGAGCATAAAATTTGACAAATAAAGTATTGAAAGGCAAGTTGGGTTGATTTTAACTTACTTGGTAGAGGCGAAACGTCGATTGGTTGCTTGAATTGATCGCCACGAAGGATTGAAATTCCATGGTTTGCTCCCAAAATCTTGCCCTACAAATCCAAAATGATATTTGAGTTTTTTAATTTGAAATTATATATATGAGTTGGAATTTAATTTTTACCCACTTTTGTAAAAACTCTATAGTTTCAAATTCCATCAAAATGTTTTATTTAATCAATGAATAGCTACATATGGTACTAAGGTAATTTCAACCAATGGTTCTCAAATTTTCACTAAAATTTTGTAGTATCAATCCATTAAGACTCAATTTCTTGATGATAGACCTTTTCAACTAGTTCATGGTTAAAATTACATATCATTTAAGATTTTTTTGTCGCGATTGCCAATGTGTTCGTTCAAGTCCTAGTCTTTGGCAGATCATGAGTCGTGATCCGAGAAGCTGTCATTTAAGTCATTTTAAGCTCTTGTTTGGACTATTGAAACCTAAACAAGATTGCTGAGCAAACTTGTCCTCTTCAAGCTCGTTAAATGAACTGAAGTCTCATCCGCCCAGGTATAGAATTACCCCTTTTCCGGGACTTGGTGGATAATTTACGGAAAAGGTATACTCTAGGTATACTCTTGTATACGCTAGAAGAGTTCTTCTTCCATTGTTTTACACTTTTTCGGGGGAGGAGACTAACTTTACGAAAAAGGACCTTTCAGAGCATTCTTTAGGGTTTTCAGGCTCTCTAAACATGAAAACACCAAGCGAGCACTCACCTACTTGGGTGTAATGTCCCTTGTTAGGAATTTTATTAAGATGACAATTTTTCACTCTTTTCCTTAGTTTGACCTTTGACTAGTTTGGATCTCTAGGTCCCAAATTTTCCCCAAATGATCCCAAATATTCTGAGAAGGTGTATGAATGATATTAGAACATAAATATGTGTTTCAGGGATTCCTTTAGACCTTTAAAATACTTCTGCAAATCCCCTTTCAATTCTGATCAATGTAGGTAACTTTACTAGTGATTTCCCTTTGACTAGTATTGGTCTCTAGGTCTCAAATTGACTCCAAATGCCTTCAAATCTTCAAGGAAGGTGTATGCATGATATTAGAACTCGAATATGATGTTTATGGATGACATATGGCCACCAAAATACCTCTTCAAACTCTCTTAATATTCTGGACCAATTATGCAATTTTACTTGTAATTTGGGGTTCAAATCCCCATGGGGTAAATACTGAAAATGGCTTCCCAAATGCCTCCAAACCCACTCAAATTTATGAACAGAGGTATGTAAGGTGTTAATTATGTTATTAAAGTCTCATATGCACCATTAATGGATTATTACAACTGTTCTCACCCTCTCCCATTCAACTGCAAAAATCCCCAATTCGACCCTTGGGGAAATGGCACTATTTCACCTCCCAATACAACTAAACTGAGTAAAAATGATTCAAATGCTCAAGTACAGTACATGAAACTTGTAGTAGATATCCATGGAAGTATATTGATCACAAATATATCAGATAATAATCCATTCATTCGAAATCATCAGCATTACATTGATTCACAACAAGGTAGTGGAGAAATGGCACTGTTCTTTCATTAAAATTGAGATTTATACATTTCTACTTGGAATTTCGACCTGAAACTTTCTGGAGATGAAGAAAATAGTATTTAATTAATATTACAAAATAAATGGCTCATTAAAATCTCCCTCAAATATTACAATAGCTCACCAAAAACGCCCTCCCTCAAGGATCAAGAATATGCCATCAAAACTGGAAATGGTTGAAGGAGTGAGCTGCAATAGAGGAAACCATGAGATGCCCTGTAGCTTACACCTGCAAATAAAGACTCCATTAAAGCTCCAAATGAAAGGTCTGAATGGCCTTTCCAATTACCAACTTGGATGGGAATCTTTCACCCTCGAAATTGGCTAAGGCAAGAAACTAGTCATCCACTAGCTCTCCCTCTTCACAAATGCAATTGCAAATTCTACAAATGATCAAAAGACATTCTCATAATTCATTTCTACATTTTATAACCAACATTATCCTTCTAAGGGTCGAAATCCTCTCAATAGATTCAATAGATTTCCATTTAGGAAATATTTCACATTTGCCACTTGTCTCCTAGTTCCAACCTTCCATCTTCTCCCAAATTCGATTTTGAGTCTCTTTGGCTTCTCCAACTCCCAAATTCACCTTCCTTGAGCCTATTTTTGGGGCTGACATGTCATAGTGGTCATATGTCAGAGGTTAGGTCTGCAATTTGTCATAGTTGTCATAGATGCTCCATCATTGGTGTCATAGGGGCTAGGGAATCTAGCCCAAGTGTCCACAAACTTCCACTTTGACTCTTTATCTTCCATGGAGGTTACCAATCCTTCCCAATTCGACCTAAGATTCTCAATGAAATGTGTTATGAATTACCAACTCACCCAAGAGTGTTCACATTCCCATTAATTCGAATTTGCAAAAGAGAGATACCATGTATTATGAAAAATCAAGCTAGTGTGGGTCCCACATCCTCCATATGTCTCCAAAACCATTTGTCACCTAGGATTTCTCTTGAATTTATTTATTCACTCTATTTATTAAATACTTGAACCCTTATAATGTCTAAACATCATTTATTATCCCCCTTATTCCAAATCCCAAAGCTTCCACCCCAAACCTAGGAAACTAGTAATTTTCCTCCTTGGCAATTATTTGACCCTTAACATCAATTTTACAAACTCTAATGAATATGGCTAATGTGATTAGGCCATTGTGACCCAATTCCAAATTTGGGACATGAAAAATCCTCCCTTCCCAATATTGCTTGTCCTCAAGCAATTTCAAACATGGGTGTTGAAGAACCTGCTTTCTGTATAATTCTTTGAAGTTGCCATTGAATTGCCAAACCTTGAGTCTTTGAGTTTCCATGAATATTTTAGAGAGGAACCACCATGCTTGCTGCTGCACTACTCTGATTAAAATCACTTTATTAAGTGGGGAATCCATTTCCCATACTGCTTGCTTCCCCCAAAAAAATGAAACCAATGAGACAAAAATTATTCCAGGGTCCCATTGCTTGTATTGCACCCCAACAATTAAGAGTGCTCTCCAACCTACACCATTAGATAAGAGGATTCCTGGATCCCATTTTCTTGTATGCATTCTTCCAAACATCATGAGTACCAAATATATATCATCAAAGTACATAACAACATAATGAAAATGTACATCAAGGATATGCTTCATCAAAGAGTCATGAAAGTGCTTATACCTCCAAGCAAGTAGACCACCATTTTCCAAGTGCATACAAGCTTCAAGTGACCAATCAAATCTGCTCCAATGACATAGGTGAGGATCCCATGTCCTATAATGCTGCTCCAAAAGGATGTGATATGCATCAAAATATTCAGCCATGTATTCTTTCATCCAAGAAGTGAATGAAGAATCTCCACTAAAATCTGAACCAAATAATGAGCAGAAAAAACAAGGAGACTTCAAATGACTCAAAGAAGTCTCACCCATACATCCATGAATGTGAGAATCATAAAAATATAACAAAGTATGTGGCTGCCAACAAAAATGTTCTCCAATCATAAATCTATTCTCCCAAGTGTTGGATGAAGTTCCTCCAACATCAAATGAATCAAATGTTGAGCAAGAAACACCATGAGTCTTCAAGTGACTCAAATGCATATCATAGGTGCATCCATGTAGATTTGCATCATCATAAATTGACAAATAATGTTGCTACAAATGTGAATAAGAATGTGCTCCAACCATGTCATCATAAAAGGTAAATCTAGGAGTTCCATACTCCTCATGTGGCACCATCAAAAAGAACCCTTTCACCCATACTTCATTGAGACTAATACTGCAAAACATGGAATTGTAGGATGTAGGAGAATGAACTAACTCATCCAAATGATAAAAAAGTGCAGAAGTTTCATCATGGAAAGGATCCATGTGGGTAGTATCATGCAGCTCCTTCAAAAGTGGGAAACCTTTGTCATAGATTGGTTCCCATGTAGAGGAATCATGCTCTTCTTTAAAAATTGCATAAGCTTCATCAAGAGAAAATTCAAGTTCCTCTTCCACCACATCAAGTGTTTGGATCTCTTCAAGTTCATCTTCAAACACATTAAGCACATTCAAATTTTCACATTTCTCATGATCCACCATGTCATGATATTCCTCCAAACAATCTACCATTTGACAATCTGAAACATAGGAGGAAAAACAAGCATCTTGCAACTTTTCAAGAAGTTGCTCATTTTGAATTCTGAGCTTATGAATATCCTCATTATTCTTCAAGTATGCATCATGTAACAATTCATTAAGCTCAAACAAATGGTTTCTATCAAAAAGAAAAGACATGAAATTACCTTTGATGTGGCACATTGCTCTTTGAATCTTCTCCATGTCTTCAAGGAAGGATGTTTCCTCCAATGAAGTAGCTCTCCAACAAGAATTTGACACTAATGCTTGAGTGTCATGGAGAATGCTGAGGGACTCTTGGATCTTATTTTCATTCATATTTAAGGACACTTCAAGAAAATGAGGCTCTTGCAAATGAACCTCCTCATCTTCTTCAATTTTGCTTGGACCAACTTCATGAAGCTCAAGTGGTGATGGGGAAGTTGATCTTGGTTCTTCTTCAACTGCTACAAGGTCTTCATTATCATTATTAATGAAACTTGTACTTGTAGAAAAACTTTCAAAAGTGATCTCTATGTCACCAACATAGAGGTGTGAGCACCCATCAGTAGGTACTCCTTCATAGTTTAAGCATCCATCAGTAGAATCTCTTTGGTTCATGTCTAAGCTAGAAGGTGTCTCGAAATGATCTTCCATATTTTCAATAGAATCTTCTTCATGCTCTTGTGATGTCTCTTCCTTTTGCTCCTTAAAGCAAGCTAATGCATTTTGCCCCTTTTTTTCCTTAGGATCAATATATTTGGAATCTCTTCTTGAATAAATCTCAAAAGCTCTCCTCAAGGAGGACATCATTTCATGCACACATATATGATACTCGCTCCAAGGGTTTTTACAAGAAGGGCATAAACCTTTCTTCACTAACTCCACATCTTCATTTTTGGGCCTATTTTCAAAAACATGTTCAGCATAGTACTCAAAAGACATGGCATTTTGTGTATTTTTGCTAAAAGCAAGATATTCTTGATATTTTTGATATTGTTGGGGCAAGGTTTTATATTTTGCTCTCCATCTTTGGAACTCACTCATAGAATTATCCTTGGTTGGTGTGACACACTCATATTCATCAGATTTAAAGTCATAAGAATAATCTTCATTTCTCTTGAAATTGTAAGAAGTGTTGCATGATGACACCTCTTCCTCATACCATTCACATTCTGCTTCATATTGCTCATAAGCATCTACATATTCCTCATAAGAATTGTACTCATAGGATTCATCATAATAGTAAGACATGGCTGTCAATTATTCTTGAATGTATGTACCTAATACACAGGTAAAAGGACCATGCTTTGATACCACTGTAATGTCCCTTGTTAGGAATTTTATTAAAATTGCAATTTTTCACTCTTTTCCTTAGTTTGACCTTTGACTAGTTTGGATCTCTAGGTCCCAAATTTGCCCCAAATGATCCCAAATATTCTGAGAAGGTGTATGAATGATATTAGAACATAAATATGTGTTTCATGGATTCCTTTGGACCTTTAAAATACTTCTTCAAATCCCCTTTCAATTCTGATCAATGTAGGTAACTTTACTAGTGATTTCCCTTTGACTAGTATTGGTCTCTAGGTCTCAAATTGACTCAAAATATCTTCAAATATTCAAGGAAGGTGTATGAATGATATTAGAACTTGAATATGATGTTTATGGATGAAATATGGCCACCAAAATACCTCTTCAAACTCTCTTAAGATTCTGGACCAATTATGCAATTTTACTAGTAATTTGGGGTTCAAATCCCCATGGGGTAAGTACTGAAAATGGATTCCCAAATGCCTCCAAACCCACTCAAATTTATGAACAGAGGTATGTAAGGTGTTAATTATGTTATTAAAGTCTCATATGCACCATTAATGGATTATTACAACTGTTCTCACCCTCTCCTATTCAACTGCAAAAATCCCCAATTCGACCCTTGGGGAAATGGCATTATTTCACCTCCCAATACAACTAAACTGAGTAAAAATGCTTCAAATGCTCAAGTACAGTACATGAAACTTGTAGACGATATCCATGGAAGTATATTTATCACAAATATATCATATAATAATCCATTCATTCGAAATCATCAGCATTACATTGATTCACAACAAGGTAGTGGGGAAATGGCACTGTTCTTTCATTAAAATTGAGATTTATACATTTCTACTTGGAATTTCGACCTGAAACTTTCTGGAGATGAAGAAAATATTATTTAATTAATATTAAAAAATAAATGGCTCATTAAAATCTCCCTCAAAGAGTACAATAGCTCACCAAAAACGCCCTCCCTCAAGGATCAAGAATATGCCATCAAAACTGGAAATGGTTGAAGGAGTGAGCTGCAATAGAAGAAACCATGAGATGCCCTGTAGCTTACACCTGCAAATAAAGACTCCATTAAAGCTCCAAATGAAAGGTCTGAATGGCCTTTCCAATTACCAACTTGGAAGGGAATCTTTCACCCTCGAAATTGGCTAAGGCAAGAAACTAGTCATCCACTAGCTCTCCCTCTTCACAAATGCAATTGCAAATTCTACAAATGATCAAAATCCATTCTCGTACTTCATTTCTACATTTTATAACCAACATTATCCTTCTAAGGGTCGAAATCCTCTCAATAGATTCAATAGATTTCCATTTAGGAAATATTTCACATTTGCCACTTGTCTCCTAGTTCCAACCTTCCATCTTCTCCCAAATTCGATTTTGAGACTCTTTGGCTTCTCCAACTCCCAAATTCACCTTCCTTGATCCTATTTTTGGGGCTGACATGTCATAGTGGTCAGATGTCAGAGGTTAGGTCTGCAATTTGTCATAGTTTTCATAGATGCTCCATCATTGGTGTCATAGGGGCTAGGGAATCTAGCCCAAGTGTCCACAAACTTCCACTTTGACTCTTTATCTTCCATGGAGGTTACCAATCCTTCCCAATTCGACCTAATATTCTCAATGAAATGTGTTATGACTTACCAACTCACCCAAGAGTGTTCACATTCCCATTAATTCGAATTTGCAAAAGAGAGATACCATGTATTATGAAAAATCAAGCTAGTGTGGGTCCCACATCCTCCATATGTCTCCAAAACCATTTGTCACCTAGGATTTCTCTTGAATTTCTTTATTCACTCTATTTATTAAATACTTGAACCCTTATAATGTCTAAACATCATTTATTATCCCCCTTATTCCAAATCCCAAAGCTTCCACCCCAAACCTAGGAAACTAGTAATTTTCCTCCTTGGCAATTATTTGACCCTTAACATCAATTTTACAAACTCTAATGAATATGGCTAATGTGATTAGGCCATTGTGACCCAATTCCAAATTTGGGACATGACATTGGGCTCGATGTGAAATCCACGAAAGGGTAAATAGAGGATTGTTTAAGTTTTTCAGACTCTATAAACAGGAAAACACCAGTGAGCATTAACCTACTTGGGTTCGATATTAAAATCCACGAGTAGGTGTATAGAGGATTGTTAAGTTTTTCAGACTCTATAAACAGGAAAACACCGATGAGAATTAACCTACTTGGGCTCGATATTAAAATCCACGAGTAGGTGTATGGAGTTATTGTTTAAGTTTTTTAGACTCCTTAAAATTGAAAACACCGACGAGCAAGAACAGATCTCGGCTCGATATTAAAATCCAGAGATCAGTAATATAGAGTAATATTCTATCTATTCTTCGAACTCTGTAAACAATGAAGAAGGTCCTGAGTCTTCCTCCCATGGGCTCGTTAAAATTTTTACATGGTTGGATCTATTTAGTTTTCATTCTTTCTTGGAATCATTAAAACAACAATAAAGGTATTCTTTTATCTAAAAAGAATAAGGGATAAGAAGGATGTATCATATCTTCAGTTTCAAAGGCAATTTAGTCAGTCCTATCCTTGAACATAGCACCTACTTGAGTCTATCATATCAGTTGGGCTAAGTTTTTGACCTTAGGGTGAACCTGATCTCCGAGTTGTTTACACCCCCGGTTGGTTATTCTTCCAACCATATGGAGGGTCTACTAATGTCTCCTACATTACAGGCTTATATCATTTCTTCATTATGTTGAAAATTGCCTAAGTCACTTTGTGTCGTGCTCACTGTTCAAGGGTATAGCCCATGTCGGCCATTCTGCAGTTTACCTTGACCTCATGTGTTGGCCATCCTAGTGCCAGTCTTGTTATGTGTATTACTCCATATCAGCTCATACCAGTTTAGTGTCCCTCGTGTTGGATGATGGAGGGTGCCTTAAGGCCTCCCTTCCAACGGACTTCTTCCCATCGACATCAACTCATCTTGCTCTGGGAATGAAGTTTAGAGTTTCGGTTAATACCTTGGAGATTGCAGTCACCAGTGGAAATTTTCCTCGCTGTTGAATCATGAGAATACATCAATGTCTCTTATTTGATATGTTCCTCAAGTGTTCAACTCCAAGTCCAATTATTCACACTTGTTGGATCATACTAGGTACCTTGGGCCCCATTATCATTATCGATGGAAGCCCTCGTGTTTGTTAATGGTATACATCAAGGACCGGTAATCAAATGATACCCCCCATGTTCGACTTTCAGCTCATTTATTCACATGGTTAGGGTTTGTACCTTGGGTTGTTTTGGATGAAGACCTTGGGATGTTGATGACATCACTTAATTATGTTATCACCCAAGCCGCGTAAGACTGAGCCTCAATTATTTACGACTCTCCATGAGACATAGATCTAATTTGTTGTTATGGCTATGATCTCCCCATTTGACATGGATCCACATTTGTATTCCAAGTGGCCATGCTATATATACATCTCCTAGTTATGTATCAGAGATCATGTTGTATCACACTATACATCTATATGATGTCAAGATTGTAATTGCTCGCTGACCTTGATCTATGTTTCAGGTGTTTCTGTGACTTGGTTCTGTGGTTTCTTGCTCCTCCTCTAACTTGGAATTATAATGTATTTCGGCCATCGTTTCCCTCTGACCTCACACATTAGGGGGCATTTGTTATAGGTCAAATCTACACTTATCCGTCTGTGGTCACCCTTAGCTGTCGACCACACAAAAGGAAAACTTGGATTGAAGAGCATGATGACCTTGGATGATACCTTGACCTGACTTACCCTTTTGCAAGCTAGCAAAACCCTGAAAAATCTCATGTTTTAACCTTTGCGCTACTCTACTCTAGCATACTAGCGCTCATGCCCTACTCCACAGGCTCAATAGTAGCGCACATGTCCTAGTATGCGCTACTCCACTTCATTAAACTAGCGCACACCCTCAAAAAAGTTGCAAACGCTGGTTGTTAAACACTGAAGTTGCATATTGTGCACTACTCCACTGTGAAAAACTCGCGCACACCTTAAAACATGATAAAAAATATATTAATTTGATGAATTGGGATTGGTTGCAGTTGGTTCTGCAACTTCCCCAACTTCCTATTCAACCACCTCTCGATCTAAACTGACTACCTTATCCTATAAATACAAGGAGGATTGAGGAGAGGGGTTAGACATATGGAGACTCTCATTCATAAGAGGATAAACTTGCATTAAGGGTTGTTATGCTATATTTACAAAGTTAGAGAAGAGCAGGAGCCCAGAATTCGGTTGCACAAGCATGCTGCATGATCAGGTATAATTTGTACTGATTCTTTGCTTTTGACAATAAAGGTTGAAACATCCTTCCCGTTCCAAATCAAATGCCTAATGGATTGTGTATTTATTTGGTTAAATGCTTGATTTTTCTTGATGTTTAGATTGTATTTCAATTTCATCATCTTTATATCAGTCAAGATATGCTGAGGAAGGTGTCTTTATGTTGCAGGTCTATTGAAGTGGAAGATCAAGCAAAGCTAGGATCAAACATCAGTAATAAGGTATTTCTTCAAGATCCCTGATCTCTTTCCCTTTATAGATGCATCTATAATATAATTAATGTGTTTACCTGCCACCCCAGAAGTTGATAGTGTCTCTTTCCTTGCTATAGGTTGAATTTCCTGAACAACAGGGACTTAGGACTAGGTTACCTCCCTGACATGTCTAGATCTATAAGACCAATTACTAATGTGCAAAACCTCCTAATGTCACCCATATCCTATCTCATAGGATAAATCTATATGAGAGAGATATAGTGTGATAATGACAAGTCTTGCTTATGGTCCTCATGTCGTATAAACTTCCTTATTTAGAACCTAAGGCCTAGGTTTCTTCCCCTTATCAAGGTTAAGGCCCCATGGCCCATATAGGATGCTTAAAGCCTCACAATAGTGCCTATATCCCTACCCAAAGGAAAAATATTCCACATAGGGGTCTTGTGTAGTAGTTGAGGCCTTATACATAAGTCTTGAGACCTTAAATATTGTTTTAGAGCCTAAGGACTTATTTTCTCCTTTGACCTTCTATAAGGATCCAAGACGCATCTCTAATTCTGAAAACCTTGTAATGGTGGCCTTACTATGTAGAGGTCAATTTTCCTCTTAAAGGGTTATATGTGGTGGTTTAAGGTTCTTCTCATGCCCTTGGAGTCTTAGTATATTCCTTTAGTGCATATGGTTTATGTTTCCTCTCTTGACCATGTCCAAGATCATGAGACCCATTCTTGATACAAAAACCTGTTAATGGAACCCATATCTATATATGAAGGATAAATAACAAATTTTGTTATATGTGGTGGTTTGACATGTTTTTCATGTCCCTATACCCCTAAAATCTTCCCTCTCGGAATAAGGCTCCAGTTTCCTCCCTCAACCATTTCTAGGGATCTAAGACACATGCTTAGAGATGAAACATTCTAATGGCACCCATATCCCCACTTGAAGGCCAAATATCCTATTGAGAGGTCACATGTGCTAGTGAAAGGCATGGTTCATGGATCTTAATCCTTATATGCTTCCTTTAACACCTAAGGCCTCGTTTTCCTCAAGGTCATAAGAAGTATACATGGCACTTAAAACCTCACCATATCACCCATGTCCTCAATGATAGGTCAAATATATCTCAAATAGAGCTTATGTGATGGTTTGAGGCCTCATGCATAGATTTCAAGCCCTTAAAGCTTCCATTTGTGCCTAATGCCTAGTTTTATCTCTCGACCATGTCAAGGGCCCTAAAACCCATACTTAATTCTCAAAACCTCCTAATTGTTCTCATATCTCTAATAGGAGGCCAAATATCCCTTCAACAAGTCATATTTGGAGTCTTGATGTGTATTTAATGTTTTTGGAGCCCTAAGATCTTCATTTGGGGCCCATGGATTAAGTTTCCTCCCTTAACCATGTCTAGGGTCACAAGATCAATTCATCATGATAAAAATTCATAATGGAACCCATATGAATATTTGATTCTTGAGGAACACTTAGGATGTGTTGAGGCGTCAAATAGGCCCAATGCCACGAGTTTGGTGCCGCCCTCTTCTCTTTAATTTTTTCCTTTTTTTTTTTATCTCATGAGGGATTGCTTGTATCTTAATATTGAAATGTTTTCCAAGGATAATGCATAATGACTTATTCCATTTCAAGGACTTGAGGATTTTGAATTAAGTTCTAGATACTTTTGGATTTTCTATTAAACAAATATTGATTTCCTTATCATTTTGAATGCATTTTTCTTGTTATGGATTTTGAAAACCTATAATTAGTTTTGGTTTTCTCTTTTGTTTTATTTTTTGAAAGCATATCAACAATTTATTGGGTCTATGAAAATATCCATGCTTCAAATCTTTTGAAGGGTCCCGATAGTTCATTGGGACACTAAATTATATTTTAAATCACCCTAATAATTCATCAAGTTTCTTAGAAATATGCTATTCCCACATCTCTTAAAGGTCCCCAACAACTCATTGGGCATCTTGGAATATTTTAAATGGAACATCTTTCAAATTGTCACAATTGTTCATTGGGCTCCTTTTAAATATGCAATTTCACATTTTTTGTTAATATTTGATGATCCATTGGGACGTTTCTAAAGTTGTTGGCTTACAATTTTTGATCTCTTATGCTGGATGATAAGAGCACTTATAATTTTTGAATAATATCCCGCATTTAATCCTGATAGTTCAGTGGCATGATTTGAAATATGTCATTTTAACATATTTCATACTTCCATAATAGTACATTAAGACGATTAAAAAATTCAAAAGTGTTTGTCTTCTAATCTCTCTCGATGGTTCATCAAGATGATTAAAACATTCAAACATGTTCATATTTGAATATTTCATGATAGTTCATTAGGAGGATTTTAAAAATGCATTGTTACATCTTTTGGAGACTCCTAATATTCCATTGGAAAGGTTCAGATATTTATAATGTGGCATATTTGTATTTTTACTAATGTTTCATTAATATTTATCAAAAGATGACTTCTTATCAACTTTTTTTTTGTAAGCTCCAGGAAGAAGTTATGTTAGTGTACAAAAAATAATAAGTACAAGCACAAGAGTTTCAGATGGTTTATCAGCTTCCTTTGGAAGTTCAAAGTTCTGAGACTACTGAATATAAAACAAAAAAACCTATCCCCTGTATGAAGAAACATTCTAAATATGTAGTTGTGTAGTCTCCATGCATATATGTCCAAAAAGCTAACTAGCAGGCTTAATCCTGAGTACAAATTCAAAATAAATTGATTTTTCAAATTGCCTATGTGGGTATGAAAAATTAACAAAATACTAACAAAATTATAAACCATGAACTCTCTAGTACCAGAAATAAGCAAAAAACTAACAGAGAGAAAAATGCAAGGTTTACTCAACATTTCGTTCTTCCTCGACGTCCTTTGGATTCTCTTCCACTATGGGGCATTTGAATTCTTCCCAGCTAAAGGAGATGTCCATGGTTGCCTTGACTGGGTGTGCTTTTGTCTTTCTGGGGATGAAGAGGTCCATCGGTCCTTGGCATTCCAACTTCTTCCTTTTTCCTCCGCTAGTGGAGGTAATGTAGCTTTTCTCCTGTGCCATAATTGGCACCTTGTGGTAGTGACCTTCCCGAGTTTTCATTGGTTTGGAGATCAACGATGGATTTGGATAGGAGGAGAGGCAGATAACTGAATCCAGAGGAGAGGAGGTAGAATTATTTTCCATACTATCATCTTGAACTTGCAAGGGCACCTGAGCTAGCCAATTCTTGACCTTCCAGTAATTCATGAGACGCATTCTAGAACGCTGGCCAACCATCTGTTGTATAAAAATTTCCTCCTGCCAGTGATCCAAAATATTTATCATATGGGTAGGAACCGAACTTCCATAATCATTTCCTAGAGAATTTTTGGTTTCACAGTGGTTGGAGCATCCTCTAACACTGCTAGTACGTCGAGGGGTGGCCCTGAGCCTCCTTGACATTTTTTCTAGTTGAAAATTTTGAGTGCTATTAATTCTTTTCAGAATGGAGAACCTTCCACAGACGAGAGGGAACCCGGCCGCTTCCAACTCCGACTTGAATATTGTGACAATGGTTTTGAATTTGATGGAGCCTAATGTAAAGTTCTGCTCCGCGCTCGGAGTGGAAACACAGACTGAACACCATGGAAAGCAGATAGAAGAATGGAAAGATTCCTTACCAAAACCCGCGTTATTAACCTAATTTGGAGCTGTAGGATTGTTGCAAAGATCCATGATTAGGGTGGTACCATATCCCCTGTTGAACTGATTACAGACGTCCGAGAGCATTAAAGCCTGATACTTGGAAAGTTGTGGCCATTTAATGGAATTAACCAGATGAGATAGCATGTTCCACCTAGAAGGATATTTGGTAGCGCTGTGTTTCTCTACGCACACATTCAGTGAATCGAAGTGACACTCTCATCCAGGATGGGAAATCAGTCTTTGCTAGATTTAAGCAATCGGATTTGAGAGCATTGTTAGGATGTGTGGTGAGGTCCAGATCTTGTAGGGTAGAGGATCTCTCTACACCCTCATTAGCTAGGTGATCTTCTACAGCTTTGGATTTTCTTTTTACATGTTGAAAGGTGACTGAACCAAGAGAGTGAGCATAAAGTGTTAATTTGGAGAGTCCATTTCTAAGTCTCCAGCTGGGTGAGAGATTATTGACCGACGCCCCACACTGAATTTTCCTGGAAATACTAATAATTAGATCAGAGTCCCCTTCAAATTCCATAGGGAAGAGAGACCATGTTTCAACAATTTGAAGACTTGCAATAAGTGCCACTAGCTCAATTGCATTGTTGCTGTCATAACCAAGAGAACCATAAAATATTCAGATGATGTCTCTTGAGTTGTTTATGAAGACTCCTCTAAATCCAACCGACCCTCGATTTCCTTTTAATTCTCCATCAAAATTAAGTTTGAGAAATCCCAAGGGAGGAGGGGACCATGTTGTGGGACTCGTAGGAGCTCTAGGCCTGGGATAGAGTAGACAGTGTGTTGAAGCTGAATTTAGTCCCCAATCTTGCAGGATGATGTCTTAAATCTGGTAAACTTTGAAGTCTTTTTCATCCCATGCTGAGAGGAGGAGAGTTTCAATAATATGAGATCTACAATTAGTCTAGACAGTTTCCTTTGTTCTCATTTTTCCTTCGAATACTCTTTGGTTTTGCACCTTCCATATTTCCCAAACAGTGAAACCTGGGATGAGAGTCCAAAGACGATTGAGAATATTACTTTGAAAGGGCTTGTTATTCCAATTTTTGAGAGTTTGGGCAATATCCCCATGGACCCTATTAGAACTTTTACACATTCGAGCAATGGTATCCCAAATACTATTGGAAAAGGAGCAGAAGCCCAAAAGATGATCCATAGTTTATTCCTGTGTGTTGCACAGACCACATATTGAAGGCCCACAGAACCCTCGTTTGATTAGATTGTCCCAAGTTAGGAAGCGTTTGTGTATGACCAGCCATAAGAAAGTTGTTACCTTGGGACAAGTTTTCTTTTCCCATATTTTGATCCAGATGGTATCTTTGAGGTCCATAGGGTGCTGAGTGTATAGTTGGTAGGATTCTTTGACTTTGAATGTACCTATAGGTCTGTATCCCCATCTTAGAATATCCTACTCCTAATGATACCGTATTTTGCACTTTTGCAATTCCTGTTGGAATTTGTCCTTGGTCTCATGATGTATATGGATTTCCCAGTCCCTTGGATTCTTCTAGGACCGGTACTCTTGTTGGTTGATTGGAGTCCAAAATTTCTTGACCGAGAGATACCCTAGATCTTGAAAACTGGCTTGAGTACGGGGGCATTGGATGAGTCTACTCATACTGGGAATTTGTTGCCAAGAGTCCATCCAAAAATAGGCAGTTTCCCCATTTCATATTTCCCAAAAACTGTGCTATTGGACTAAGTGTCTTTTCATGTTGGCAACATTCCAGATTAGAGAACCATGTTTAAGAAGATTGAATATGATGATGTCTTGTGGGTTCCAGTTTGGAGCATATTTTTTATTCGATAATTGGGCCCAAGGGTTGGAATTCCTTTCTGCTCAATTCCACTAGACTTTGGCATTGAGGACTTCATTAACTTTGATTGGGTCCCTTAGTCCAAGTCCTCCTTTAGATTTGTGGTTGCATCCATGTCCCATTTGACTAAGGACTATTTAGCATGATGTTTGTCTCCTCCCCAAAGGAAGGTGCATTGCGATTTCCTAATTCCTTTTAGAACCCATTTAGTTGCTGCAAGAATAGAAAAGAGGTAAAGAGGAATTGCCTGTAATACCGATTTGATAAGGGTTAGTCTTCCTACAATATTTAGTGCTCTAAAATTCCAGGAGGAGAGTTTTCTTTCCAATTTGTCAAGAAGCTCACACCAAGAGGAGTGCTTTATAGCTGAGTTGGTTATAGGGGCACTGAGGTATTTAGAGGGAAGGGTAGCAATAGAGAATCCTAGGATGCGAGCAATGTTCCAATGAGTGATGGTGGGGGTATTGAAGAAAAAAACAAGAGACTTCTCAAGGTTGATGGTTGTGCCGGAGGCTTCTGAAAAGATATTTAAAATGCATTTCAAGGTTCGAGCTTCTTGATCTAAGGGATGTCCCATTAGGATATTGTCGTCTACAAATTGCTGATGTGTGAGAGGATCATTTTCATGAAGGCCGAGCCCTCGTAGGTGACCTCTAGAAATTTATTCTTTTATTAGTATCCCAAGCCCTTCTTCCATGAGGATAAAGAGGAAAGGGGAGAGGGGGTTTCCCTAGTGGATTCCCCTGGAAGGAGAGAAGGTGGATGAGGGAATACCATTGATGGGGATGGAGTACAAAGGGGTGGAAATCAGGAAGAGAACCCAGTTGGTCTAGGAGGGTGCAAAACCAAAGTCTAGAAGGACTTGCTGAATATAATCCCAACTAAGCTTGTCAAAATATTTCGAAAGGTCATGCTTGAGGAGCATACCATATTTTTTAGTGGTTTTGAGTGAATGAATGAATTCATGAGACAATATGATGCCATCCATTATTTTCCTCCCTTCTACGTATCCAATTTTTCCAGGGAATATTAGGAAGGGAAGCGTGGGTTTGAGGTGGTTAGCAATAACCTTGGAGATGATTTTATAAATGACATTGCACAGAGCTATGGGTCAAAACTTACATGGGGAAGCAACATTTTCCTCTTTAGGAATTAGAGTGAGGAAAGTTGCGTTGAGTGCAGGTAGAAGCCATTATTTTATGCGATATTCCTCCACTATTTCCCATATTTCCTCCTTCATCATGTCCCAACAATGGTGAAAGAAGTTGATGGTGAAGCCGTCTGGCCTTGGTGCCTTTCCTTCAGCCATTTAATGGAATGCCTATTCCTCTTCTAAGATGGTGATGGGATGCATTAAAGTGGCATTCTGTTTTGAAATAATGAGGGAAGGAATGTGACTGAACACCTGATCAATGAAATCAGATCTATTAGGTATGTCTTTTATTAGGATATCCTTGTAAAATGTGATTAATTCTTTCTCAACATCCTTGTGAGTTTCAACCTTGGCGCCATCTCCTTTTTTTAGTGAGATGATTATGTTGTGCATTCAATGTTGTATGGTTGATCGATGAAAGAAAGCAGTGTTGCATTCCCATTCCTTTAGCCAATTAATCCTAGATTTTTGCTTCCAAAGGATATTCTCTTGCTTGTAACGCTCTGCAATTTGAATTTGGATTTCAGATTTGTTTTGATTCCTTTTCTCCATGAAGCCTTCCATTATTATTTGTTGTTGCAGGATTTCCATTTCTTTATCTAAAGAGCATTTGGATATGAATATGTTTCCAAATGTGTTCCTGTTCCAGGTTTTCAGATTCCGCTTTAAGTATTTGTTTTTTTGCTATAGATTGTACATTTTGGAAGACCCTGTAGTATGGAAATTTTCCCACCAGTCTCTGACAGTGGTATGAAAGTCTAGGTGTGTGAGCCAGAACTTTTCAATCTTGAATGGTTTTAGAAGGTTTTTTTTTTCATTGTGCTAGAGCAGACTGATCGGCCAATGATAAGATCCTACTGCTAGGATAATAAAGGCTATGATGGTGGCTCCAGAGTCAATTAAATATTTTGTGACTAGAATGTGATCAAGGTGAGAGCCAATTTGATTGATTCCTCCCCTTTTGTTGTTCTAGGTGAACATTCCATTGGTGGTATATACATCTACTAAGTTGCAAGTTTCTATGAAAGCTTTGAATCTAATGTCTTCCTGGGTTAGAATTCCGTGCCCTCCTTTTTTTTCTTGAGGGAGGCTATCATATTGAAATCCCCAGCTAGGATCCAAGGTTTACTGGGAAAGATGTCTCTGTACCATTCAAGATAATCAAGAAGGTGGGATTTCTACTCTGCAGATTGTGGTCCATAGACATTTGAAAGGCGCCCATGGAGGTTGGTTCCTAAGATATGAAAAGTGGTAGAGATTGATTTTTTAGTAACAAGAAAGTCATTAAGAATTACCTCTAAGGGGAACCAACTGATTGTGAGGTCTTTGGAGGCTCCGTTGGAGTCAATCGCCACTGTGTTTCTTCCCTTCCATATCTTAGCCATTAGTGTTTCTAGATTGGTGCTACTGCATTTGGTTTCTTATATGAGAACTAGAGAAGGATTTTCCTGTTGTATATTTCTTCTTAGCATTTTGTGTTTGGTGAGACTGTTGATTCCTCTCACATTCCAGGAGATAATATTCATTTCGAACAAGGAATAATTGAGGGGAAGAACTCTGTTAGTTTGGGATATTGCCCTTATTCTACTAGCTTGATTCCTAGAGTATTGAGTCTTTGGAGATCTATTTTCCTTCCCTTTTTCTTGGGATATTTGGAGTTCTTCCTTTGATATTTCTAGGGGATATTCTGGATTCCCAATTTGGATTTGGAATTGGCTTTAGAAAGGGCATCTTTCAGTAGTTTGATTTGTTTGGATGAGATTGCATGGAAATCCTTGCGTCGATAGGCTTATTCCAGACCTAATAAATCTAAATCTCCCAGGTCTAACTCATTCATATCTTCATCCATGACAACATTAGGGTTCGATCTCTCCTTTGTATGCGATATATCTAGTGGGGGGATCATAGTTGAGGAAGAGGGTCACTGGGGATTTGTGTTATGGTCATTGATGAGATTGGTGTGTTGCTTTTTTGTGACAGCCTATTCCTCCTCAAGATAGATTAATGGATTATCCTATTAATATTTGAGGGTGTCGAATCTATTACTGATGGGGGTTGCAGCTGATTTGATGATTGTAGTATTTCTTCGATTCTAATGCCTTCTATTGGGTATTTTGGTGAATCCATATTCATCAGTATTATGCAAATTTTTAGCCTCCCGAGCTTGCTTGAATTGTGGGCAGTCTTTGTACAAGTGGCCATGCTCGTAGAATTTCCTACATTTGAAGGGGACATGATCATAATATTCTGATTGGATCCACTCCAGATCCTCACGCATTAAGCAAATTACGTCGGGAAAGGATCTTGCAATGTGCATGTAAACACATATTCTGGCACATGAGGTGTATTTGATAGCTCTAGTTTGATAATTGTTTTTGACAAACTCACCTAAGGAGTTACCAATATATTGTAGTGTTTCCTCATCCTAGTAGTCCTAGAGTAGGGAGTATAGTCGAACCCATAATGGTGCCCATGAAAAGTCTTCTATATTTGGATTGAATCTCTCAACCCAATTGCAGATGGAGAGTACTACCGAGTTGAAAAAGTAGGGGCCTCCCTCTACGACCTTATCCTTGTCTTCAATTCTAGAGAAAATGACTGTAAAGAATCCCTTATATCCAAACTGGATGTCAAAATGTGCTTTGGGTTTCCATTTTGATGAAATCCATCCCATCAAAGCTCTTTCTATCGGCCACATTCTTATGAATTTTAAAATTAAAGCATGGTCCTTCATGAAATGAATCTTTGCATTAATGCGGGATTGAGGTAACTCAAAACAAGGATGATCAACTGCTTTGGCTATGCATGTGCTGTTTTTTTTCAATTTTTCTACATCTAGTTCCTTTGGTAGGGTATTGAGCTTGTCCTCAATCTCCATATCCTTTAGAGTTAGGTTATCGGCTACAACTTTGCTTGAGGGTTCATTGGTAGAAGGAATTTTGTTCAGAGTTGAGTCAGGTGGAGGGGGCTAAGCACCCCCCCGGGGTTGGCCATGCAGCTGACCAAAGCAGGATATTAGCATGAAGCTAAAGGGGAATAACAGGGCATCATCTGGTTAGGGTTTCATTGGAAGGAGGTAGTGCACATTACGAAGCTCTCTATGACATAGGTCAACCATGCCTTCTTATCATCTTTTTGAGGTTGCAAATCATTCATTAGGATGTTTCAAAAGAAGTCATTCAAAATTTTGGATCTCCTTAATTGTTCATTGGGATAATTTATTCGAACATTTTTAAGAATATCTTAATGGTTCATTGGGATATTTCCAAATATGACAAGCATCTTCCAAATATCCATAATAGTTCATCAAAATATTCGAACATTTCAATATCATTTCTTTAAAATATTCCTGATGGAATATAGCGACTTCCCTCCAAATAAACTTGATATAATTTATTGTTGAGATTCATTCACAATATTTCAAATTAATGTTGAATTATTTTTTTGTAGCTATTTGAATGTATCATGTATTTCACATGCTTTGAAATGTCCTTTCCCAAGGATCTATGTCAATGAATTCAATGTTGTATGGTTAGTCTACCTCCATGATCTATTTATATTGCATATTATTCAAATGAATTCACATTAGAATTGAATTTTTGTGAGGTGGGAATCAAAGTAAATCCAACACGTGACTATATAAGTAGATAAAAGCCTATCAAAAATTTGATTGCATGTCCAATGTTCAATCATCCCCCAACATTCATGGATATTAAACATCATCTACATTGTCCTTCGAAATCTTAATTGCATTCACCAAGTAGGTTACATAATTAGTTTTCGCCATATATTTTATTGCACATCAATTGTAACAATATTTTGATTTTGAATGCATAGAAGGAAATTATTTAGGATGCTAGTTATTGTTCTTTGAAGGAAATAACTTTGGCCTCTCTCAAATTCCTTGTTTTTATTAAGACACTCTTTCTTTTTTCCAAGCTATTTGGTCCAATCCTAATGTTAATTCCAAAGGCTTCATAAAATTATAGTTTGTTTTCTTTTGTATGAACTTGCCTTGCCATTCATCTTTTGAACATATTGGACTATTTTTAGTCCTTTCCGAAGTAGCAGGGACTCTTGAAATCGGTTTTGGGATAGGATATTAGCCTGAAAATATTCCCAAAACATTTTAACCAAAGTTTTTCACTTCTTGCTTTTTGTCTTCTGGCCAATAGCCTGTTTGGAGGACTTATTTGGATTCTTTTCAAGGCACTCCGATACAATTTACAATATACTGTACCGTATGTCATTTTCATGGAACTAGATTATACCTACTAGTGTTATGATGCATGGTAGCATGTTCGTGTTTCATGTTCATGAATTTTCATAGCCTGGCACAAAGCTTCAATATGCATGCATAGTTGTCGGTAATAGTTCTAGCTGTGGTGTTATAGAAGAGGCACACAATGTAGCATGGCCTCCCAAAATTTCATTATGCAAATTCATATGTTTTATTCCTATCTATTGAATTCATATTGGATTTATGGAGGCATGTAGCATGTGTAATGTACCCAACCCTTAGACCCAATTTTTTTTTGAGCCAACTTGACTCTAATTCGAAACTAGGCAAAACTAGTCAAAATTATGCTACAAAAAGGTTCTATTTCCAACTGATCCCAAACACTACCAAAATGACTTGAATTATTCCAAAAATAGTATGCAAGGATTATACACATTCAAATGCATCAACTTGACCCAATGATAACTTCTAAACAATTGGTTATGATGGTTAAACAATGACAGACTTTCAACTAATAAACCGGAAATTGCATATTTTTCACGTAGTCATTTGTTGCTTGAATATGAGATACAATATGGAGATAAACACCATGAAAATTTATTATGAAATGGAGAAATCATAAATTATAGGTATGGATTCCAAGCAACTACAAAATCTCAGATAAATCTGCAACAAGAGAGAAGAGAAGGCTGCCAAGATTAACATAGAAGAAGAAGAAAATATGCTGCTCCAAATGACAATTTGTCCTCCACCAATGCACCTTCTATGGATTGATCTCAACCCCCAAAATAAGATATGCACCCAAGGGAGTTTCCACCATCAAATAATGAATTTAAACTACCCAAGAATCATCCCCAAATATATCTACATAAACATTGGTGCGCCATCCTTCAAAGAGAACATAAAAATAGGGCGCAAAAATAACGGTGAAACTCATTTTCTATAAACCTTTAAAAATGCCATTCCTACATAACAAGTGTGACCAAATCAATGGATACAAGAAATCCTACTTGGTTGTGCGAGCACTGTGTCAATGAGCTGGCGTTCAGAAGTTCACAATAGGAAGACTCCAGGTGTCTGGTAAAGATTCGCTCTAAATCTCGACCAAACGACGTTTGCAAATGTGTGACACAAATAATTAAACACCCTCCCTTATAAATCAATGGGATAACCCTAGTAATAAATGTGCATTTACATTTTGACGGCGTACAAAACATAGTTCACGATTTATTTTATAGTTCAAATTCTCTTGGCAGCCTAAAAGGTTTATCTTGATCAGTTTCGGAGTAAAATCCTTTTAGCGCCAGATCTATTTTGGGGAAAAATAGATTTTAATGGCGATCCCAATTTAGGAGCAAAACGAGTTTTGTCAACGGGCCTTTTTGGATCAAAATTGAGTTTGGTGTCGGGCTATTTTAGGTCAAAATTGAGTTTGACGCTGAGCTATTTTGGATCAAAACTGTTTTGACGCCGATCGATTTCACCCCGGTCAATTTCGGAGAAAAGATCATTTAGCGCCAGACTAATTTGGGACAAAAAACATTTCATGTCGGGTGCGTTTCAGATAAAAAACTAAGTTTGATTTCGGGCTAATTTTGAAAGCAAAAATTTCCAACATCGACTTCCTTTCAGACAGACCTTCTTATTATCGGTGGAGAATCACAAATTCAAGCGACATATTTGACCAAGTACCGGTGCAAACACCATTTTACACCGACCATTTCGGAGTCAAATCCTATTTTGCACCGTCTGTTTTGGTGTGAAATCAATATTTGTTATGATCGCAGAAAACTCGTCTTCTTCTGATTGTTTCAGCGTAAAATCAAATTATGCTTCGACCGCAGAAAAACTTGTTTGACTGTTTTGGCTAAGAATCAATATTTGTTCCGACTATTTTGGGGACAAATCACAAATTGTTCCAAAATAGAAAAACTTGAAAAACTATTCTAAGTTCAATATTTTCTAAGAAAAAGTGTTTGAAATAAAAAGGAAGATAAAAACCAAGAAAGCCTTAGTAAATCAAAAAAAGAAGGAAGGGCCCAAAAATTTTATGCAAATTTTGGGGAAAAAGTCGCGGCTGCAAGAATTGGCGACTGGCTGGTGAACAACGATCTATGAAGAATAGAAAACTCTTACCTAGAACAAAATTGCTTCTTCTTATCATTCATTTCTAATTTTAGTAGTCATGCTTTATCATTATTTTTAAATATTTAAAAGTCTATATTTCAGTGAAGGTAAGAGCTTCTTGGATCATAATGGTCACTTTCTCCAGGGCAAGGGAAACCTAGATTAGATTTCCCAATCACTCTCCTGAGGCCATAATATGAGGATCTTTAATTTCCCTGTCTTTTGGACACCATTGAATATGACACCACAAGATTGTAACAATATCAAGCAGATGTATTCGTGTGTTCCTCATTCCTATACTACTAGCATTTGATTTGATGCTTTTGATGTACTTTGATGTTTGAGTCCTTCAATAGATGGTTATCCTTAGCCTTCAAATTTTATCGTGGGTTCTTCCATCCATAATGTCATTTTGTGTGAGTACTGAATATTTTATTTGACTTGTCATACTCATGGATGGAGAAGAACCTTTTGTAATATCATCAAGCGTATCTCCTTGATCGGCTTTGTCATGTATTTAACTTCCCAATATCCAAATTTTCTTTGATGGATATTGAATATTTCAGAGAAATTTTGACTCAATTTGTGTGCCTTTTTCCATTAATTTCTTGTGGCATAGGATCATTTTAATTTTCACACATCTGTAAGACTTGTTTCCTTTCCATGGGTCAGTTGTAGTAGGCTTCCTAAGAAGGTTATTTAAATGTCAGTGAGTGGAGCCTCAGGATAGTAATTTAGAACTCTTAAATCCTGGCTATTTACACAGTGTTTAAAATGTTTTGATACATAATGAACTAAGAAACATATTTCCCTTTTAAAATAAAGTGAAAATTAAAATCATTAATTTATAACTTTTACAAAGAGAAACCCCTTTTGTTTCGAGCAAATTCTAACCTTTCTCATTCTGAATTATTTCATAAGAGTAATTATATATCAGATCTATGTTTGCTTGCTTATCACTCTGAAAGTTGAGTCGAGATTTATTTGAAACCAAAATAAAATAATAACAAAACCGAAATGCAAACTCATGCTAAGGTTAAAATAAATTGTATTACAAAAGTAATAGAAAAGAAAAGAGGAAAGAAAACAAACAATTATTTATGTACAAAATTTTTCCTACTCCTAAGAAAAATACTGTTTGAGTGCTAGGCCGTTGACAGGAATATTTTCCTTCTCCCCTTGTAAATCTTGTAAACTATATGTTCCTGGACCAAGCTTCTCACTAACCCGGTAAGGGCCAAGCCATAAATGTTGAAACTTGGTATGCTTGCCCTTTTCTTCATGAGTGTGATCCCATTTTAGAACTAGATCTCCTACCTCAAAATTCTTCTTTCAAGACTTCCGATTATCAAATCATTTTTTTTATAATAGCTTGGTGACAGTTAAAATTATCCCTGGCCTTTTTCCTTTCTTCTTCAAGTTTCAACAGGGTATTGATTCGTGACTGCATAATTCCACTATTCAACCCTCGTGATGCCTAAGCTAATTGCAAGGAAGGGAGTAATACATTTGGAGGAAGAATAGCCTCTTTCCCATAAACTAATGTGTAAGGAGAAACCCCTAAATAATTATTTGGAGTGACCCTATCTTCCCATAAAGCGTTGGGAAGAGCTATGTGCCAATTTGTTTGATTCTCAATACCAATTTTCTTTAATATTCTTATCAAGTTCTTATTGGTAGATTCTGCTAACCCATTCCCTTGTGGATAGTAATTAGATGAGTAATGAAATTTAATCCCATTTTATATAGCAAACTCACTCATCTTTAAAGAGGAAAAATAAGAAGCATTATAAAAAACTAAAGAAATTGGAACCCCAAACTTGGTTATGATGTTCTCTTGTAGAAATTTGATAACCGCGTCTTCATTGACTTTGCGCAAAGGGATGGATTCAGTCCACCGTGTAAAATAATCTGTGGCAGTAAGAATATAACGATGTTGTAATGAAGAGTTAGGGTTGATTTCTACGATGATGTATAAACCCCATTGCTCAAATGGTTCAGAAATAATAACCGATTGTAATGGTGCTGCTGGTTTTGATAGTTTACCAGCACTTTTTTGACATATATCGCATTTTCATGCGTAAGCGTTTGCATCCTTGAAAATAGTGGGCCAGTAATATCCAACTCTCAATATTTTACGTGCAGTTGTATCTCCAGAATAATTACCTCCCATAGGGCCATTGTGCAATTCCTTAACCACCTTTTCCGCATCATCCTTTTCTAGATATCTGAGAAATACCCCATCGTAGTTTCTTCTAAAAAGCACCCCATCGATTTTTTGATATAAATCTGATTTTAAATTAAGAGCCCTTCTTTGCTTAGAATTCCAATGTTCTGGCATATACCCATGCTGAAGATAATGCATTAAATCTCTATACCATGAATCAGGAGTGGTAAAAATTGAACATACTTCAAGCAAATTCATTTCATATTCATTCTCCCAACCATAGTCTTATTCATTTTAATTTTTAGTAAGAAACTTGCACAATCCTTGACCTTTGACAATATTGGCAGGCTTAAATTCCAAGTCATATTCTTGTAACGCAATTACCCAATTTCCACGTCTTTCTCCCAATTCCTTTTGTACAAATAAAGATCTGACAATCAGATGAGGTATTACAACCTTGGTTCTATTCTTTAGAATATAGGGTCTGAACTGCTTTACTGCTTTAAATACCACATATGCTTGTTTTTCTACATCTGGGTAATTGAGTTCATCTCCCTGTAATCCAATGCTCATAAAAGATATTGGATATTCATCTCCTTCCTCCCACTTCTAGGTGAGCACCGCTGCAAGAGAATGATCTAAAGAAAAAGTATATATAATGAAATCCTTTTCAAAATCGGGACTGCTTAATGAAGGTGCATGAGAATTTTTTTTTTTATATCTTTGAATGCGCCCTTTTCAATTTCAGTCCATTTAAACTACACACTTTGCTTCATCATTTGTTGCAAAGGTTTTACAATTTGCACAAAATTTGGCACAAACCTTCGAACAAAAGTTATTCTTCCCATGAATGATTTCCTTTCCTTCTTATTATAGGGCATGGGAATTTGGAGTATAGCTTGAATTCATTCTGGATATATTGAGATTCCCTTTCTATAGATGATGTGTCCCAATAGCTTCCCTTTTAAAACAATGAATATGCTTTTCTTGGAATTCAAATATATGCCATATTTCCTACAATGTTCAAAAATATCTTTTAAATGAAAAGCATGATCTTCTATTTTCTTGGAGAAGACCGTAACATCATCCAAATAAACAACAAAACTGTGGCCAACCAATCCTCGGAATGTGATATCCATGGCCCTTTGAAATGTGGCTCCAACATTCATAAGACCAAAAGGCATTCTTCTATAAGAAAATGTTCCCCATTTTGTATGAAAGGTAGTTTTGAGTCGATATTTTTCGGAGACTAATACTTGATTATATCCTGAAAATCCATTTAACAAGGAGAACATTTATGAGCCTGATACTAGTTGTAATATTTGTTCCATAGGCGGGACCGGATAATTGTCTTTTTCTGATGCTCTATTTAGATTTCAAAAATTTACACACAGTCTTATTTCTCCTAAATTTTTTCGTATGGGTACCAAATTTGCAACCCATTCAGAATGTCAAACTTTAAAAATTATTTTGGCATCCAATAACGTTTTTAATTCCTTCTATATTAATGGTTCCAGCGTAGGATGCATTTTTTGGAGTTGCTGCTGAAATGGTTTTATACCTGGTTTTATAGGTATTACATGTTGTATTATACTTGTATCATATGTCTTCAAATCATCGTACATCCATGCAAAAATATCCTTATATTGTTGAAAGAGTTTCACAAATTTGTGTCTTTCTCTAGGTGAGCAAAACTGTCTTAAATTAACATATTTTGGTTCTTGCTATGTACCCAATTTTACCAGTTCATACTGCATTGAGAAGTTGTTTTTTTTGACATTAGCTAGCTTCCTAAATTTAAATTGAAGATCGAATAAATTTTCGAGAGTTCGTACTCCCTTTGGCATAAAATTTCCCTTGCTCATATTCTTATCTTCTAATTCTGATTTGGGTTTATCTTCATCAATAACTGAATCTTTG
This sequence comes from Larix kaempferi, assembly GCA_027924585.1. Taxonomy (NCBI): domain Eukaryota; kingdom Viridiplantae; phylum Streptophyta; class Pinopsida; order Pinales; family Pinaceae; genus Larix; species Larix kaempferi. The sequence continues at coordinate 19,702,566 of BSBM01000458.1, read as the reverse complement.
AATGTATTTTCATTTGTCAAGAATTCGATAATTTTCTCATCATTGTCAAAAAATCTCCAATTAGTAATATTATCAGGGACAAATGGCCTGAAAAGTAATTCAATGGAACATTTTTATTCATTGGTACTAAACGTGAAGCGGAAGTAGCTAATAAATCAGCAACAACATTTTGTAATCTAGGAATATAATTTATATTAAAAGCATCAAAATTAGAGATAAAATTCCACACCTCAGATTGATATCATGTCAAGTCCAGAGATAAACAAATGAATGGTATTTCTTACCTATCTAACAACTATCTCTGAATCACCAAAAAATTTCAATTTTTTTACATTTAAGTCAATGGCCTTCTTCAGGCCTTGAATCAGAGCTTCATATTCAACAATATTATTTGTGCATTCGAATTCTAATCTACAAGAGAGAAATTGTGTTTTTTCTTGGGGATCTACAAGAACACAACTGGCTCCGACTCCCTCTTGTTTCTTAGAGCCATCAAAATATAAATTCCAAAATTTATCTTCTACCTTAAATATGTTGGTATTGTCTCCTATGTTAGTAACTAATTCTACTATATTACAATCAATATCATTAGCCCGTGCAAATTGAAGGAGATCAGACTATATGTTTGGATCATGACCATTTTTTTATGCTCGATAATTTTCGGGTTCAATTTCCAAAAAATAATTTCCCAAAACATAAGATGAAAAATTTATTGGTTCATTCTTTCCTATATTTCATATGTGTTTCTCTTAATACTTTGATTTGATTTTGTTTGTTTTGATATGGAAACCAATAATGGGACCAATCAGTTTCAAAATAACCATTCAAATTGCTTGACCAATCCCTACTCAAGATTAATCCATAAGCTTCTGGTATGTCTACTACCATAATATCAATGTTTTGAGACACTCTTGAGTCTGCAACCAATCTAATCAGGACATTCTTCATTTCTCCAATAACTTTAACATATGATCTATCAAGTTGGATAATCCGAGAAAGGGATGCTATTGGTTTCCCATTAATACTTTTACAAATAGAAGGTGGCATGATGTTAGATGAAGCTCCATAATACACCAAGCAGTTATGTACATTATAATTGAAAATTTTGAAAGTTAACAGAAAAGGTAGAGTTTGAGATTTTGATTTTCCACCAATACTCGCCTCATTGATGTCAGCATTCGATTCAATCATTCCTGATTGTTTATATTTATCTTCCATACTGCTTAATTTTGTATTTAAACCAACAACTTCCAATAAATTCTTTCTTTGTTGTGGTATATTACACAGTTCAAATAGAGATATATTGGCTTTTGTATTTTTTATATCTTCCACAATACCATACCCCATGTTATGATTTCCCCTAGCACTTCCAATTAGATCATCTTTGTTGGATGAAGGAGTTACATGTTTATTGATTAATGAATCAGTTTCTTTTGCAACTCCTGAATGACTAATGGGTCCTTTTTTAGCCACTTTTGGCTGTGATCGATTTGCATTGTTATTTTTATTTGTAAATTTTATGATGTCCTTACTTGCTCTTGCTTTTGGTAGTAACATACTTTGTTCCTCTACTGGACCCTTACTCCTAGTAGCATAACCTACATATGAGACTTGAATTTCTTCCGGTTCTCCTTCGTCATCCAAATCCAAATTTGGAACCCAATCCCATAATACTAATTTGGTTTCTTCACTATGATCTTATGTCTCATTTGATTGTTCTTTATCGTGATATTCTTGGTCTAAGAGTTATTTATTCAATAACTCATTCATCACTAGAGTCATTGAATTTATCCATTGTGGACAAGTTTTTTTAGAATGATGATCTTGGTGGAATGTACAAAAATGATCCATGCCAACCTCATTTAAGTTAAAAACAACATAATCATTTGATGGAGGCTTTGTGTTTTCCTCTACTTTTTTGTAGAAAGGCTTAAAAGGTTTTCTCATCGAAGAACTAGTGCTTTTTTCCTTTTCCAAATCCACTATTTTATTTGATAGCTTTTGAACCAACTTGACTACATTTTCCTACTCATTTGAAGATTCTTCATTAGGTCTGGTTAAAAATAAAGGTTTATTATTTACTGTAGTCTTTGCCTCAGTATCCAAAGCCTGTTTCATAATACTATTGATGTTTGTTTCTAATTTTTTAGCTTCTTCAAAATTTTCTGTTAAAGTAGCTTTACATGATCTCTTAACAATCATGGCTATGGATGGATAAACTGTTGTGGTATAGTATTCAACCAATTACTCTTCAATGGGTTTTGCATCAACGCTGAAACTATTCGAGACTGTAGTAAATATTTGATTAAAATCTTGTACCTTTTCCTTTTTATCCATTCTTAAAGAGAGTAATTCTTTCATGAGTGAAGCTAAAGTTATTTGATCACCAAACTTGCTTAAAAAATCCTTTTCGAAACTGTCCCAATCTGTTATAGAACCAGTATGTAAGACAAAAAACTAAGATGATTCTTTAGGTTCAAATGTGTATGGGAATAATCTTTACACAACATCTTCGTGTTCTACATTCAATAAATTTAACGCTAAGTAAAAAATATTTAAGTTATCATCAACAGAGACTCCTTTTCTGGGATAAAACTTAGGCAATACTCATTCTAGATGTTTGGGTAAATCATGCAAAGGAGAGGGTAAATTCAGTGGTCCTCTATCCTTGCACACAGGTGGTGGATTAGAATTATGAGACATGTTAGCAATACGTCGAGGAGATTGTGGTGAGTGTGGAGGAGTAAGTGTTTGTATGTGCGGAGAAGTGAATGACTCAGGATAATTAGGTCTTAACTGATTTATGGGATTTGGTATGTCTTGTAAGGATAAATCTACTAATTATTCTAATGATTCTACAAGCACAGAGTCTTTATTTTGCACATTTTTTTTCGCTTAGGAGCCTATCTTCTAGGTAACAAAGGTGCTACCGATAATATTCCAAGTTCTCTTACATAAGATCGAGTATGCCTTCTAAAATTATCTACTTCTTGATGGGGAATGACATATAAACGATCAATATGTTTAGTTTCGGAATCAAGGTTTTCTTGATAATCAGTCTCAGAAATTAATTCTTCTAGTTGGGATATTTCAAATGGAGTTCTAGAGAAATTTCCTCGTGAAAACATATTTCCTCTACCATCCATGCACTGGAAGCACTCCTTCTAGCGCCAAAATTGTTGATTCCTGGAAAAATCCTTGCATAGACAATAGGGATTCTCCCTAATGAACAATCCCAATTAGATCATTCACTGTTTGGAATAGGGAATCCTTCTAGTTAACGGTCCGACTACCGTAGATGTCTTTCAAGTAAAATTTACCAGTTGCATCCAACCCACCGTTTATATTTTATATTTAAGTATGCATATGCAATTTCCCTAGTATTAACAATGCATAACCTATAATTGACAGGTAGAAGCCTCACAAGTGATGTGCAGGTTCTTACCTCTCGTCTGATCACTTGAACCTTATCAATCAACTAACATTATTATAATTTAACTAATCTATCCTTGAAAGGAGTGAGTTTATAAAAGAAGTGTAATATCTAAGACTGCTTGTACAAATTCAACAAATAGATATTGAGATAAAGCACTTACAATCACAACAGAAATGATACACAAAGATAGCTTTGATAAAATTGAATTTCATTTATTACTCTTTACTACATAGACATTTGCATTTTGTAAACAAACTAGTAAAATCATTCATACCATTAGAATAATCCAACAAAGTAAGAAAGATCTCACAGCATAAAGATGAACACAAGAAGATATAATTATGAGCCTTGATTCATGAAATTCCATGTAAAATCCATGTAAGCCTTTTACCTAGTAAAATAGTTCCTTCTCATTAGCAGAAAAATAATTTTCATACAAAATGTTACTAGCTTCTATCACACCAGAAAAAATCCCCTCTCCCATTATTCCTCTCTACTATTTATCTTTACAAGAAAATTGTCTTTACATGACTAATCGTTTCACCTCCTCTTTAACTCTTGGGTTGCTGAATTTTGTCTTTTTTCGCTTTCTCATCCCAAAATAGATAATAAAATATAAATTACATTATTCTAATGGAGGATTTTCTAAACTAGAAATATAATTGTCCCAAAGATTAGTTTCATAAGATATTACATTAAATTGTTGTGGTTCCAATAATTTCAAAGCAATTTCATGAGTGGACAATTCTTTCCCTATGTTTATTAACCCCTTTGTTGCTGCCTTGTGGATTTCTTCCAGAAAATGTGCATTCATGGTTGCTTGTACCACATGTTGACGATCTTCTTCAGTAAGCATATTCAGTCCCTTGATGTATTCCGGATCTTCCTTTAAGTTGGTTTCTAACTCTGCTAAACGTTGATCTTTGGATGGTAATTCGTACATATCTTTAGAAATTGGAGCGTGGAAATTTTCATGAGCTTGGTAGACATTTTGATAAATTCCTTCACATTTTGTAATGGTCTTCTACACTTCATTTTGTACCTTTCTGGAATCCTTCCGACAACTTTCCAAAAGAGATATATCCAGTTTTAATTCAGCAGTTGTCTTATGCGGCAAGTTACTGAGAATCTCCTGATTTTTTCCTTTCCATGTAATTAACATTTTCACCTTGTTAAATGTATCTATCAACTTCTGTTTTACATTGGCGACTTCTGCTGAGATTTCTTTCATTCTTTCTATCATTCCTCTTAATTTATAAACTTCTTATGTCACTAACTCCTGTGAGTGACAAATATGTTCTTGAACTTTATGAGCATATTTGTAAAAAGGTGTCATGTCCTGCTTCTGATTCTGAGCAATTTCGATCTACTCTATCAAAGATTCCTTTTCGCACATCCATTCATTTACCTGAGATTGTAGAGATCCCTTTTCAATCATTAGGGATTCTACCTGCTGATTTAATTGAGTTTCTTTTTCCTCTAACTCATTGATTCACGAATGGAAATCAGCTCGTTCCCCTTCCACAATTACTAGTTGCACATTCAAATAATATTTGTCATACTCAAGCGTTTGATAATCTAGTAGTAGTTTTCCCTTTTTAGATTCTACAACATCCTTCTTTCTCTTCATTTCACTCCCTTCGCTCCAAGCTTGTACCAAATCATCTTTTAATTTCAACATTTTTGTTTTACTACGTTCTAGATCATTCATCAACTAATCTACACTATCTACATTGGCTTGTGCTGCCGCGATATTGACTGAAGCAATAAGTTTTGGGTATTTGTTAGTGCCTTCTACTAGGGTATTTTATTGTATGGTTACAATATCAGGTTGCATACCCATCTTTAACCTTTTTTATGTTCTTCTTAGAATCGTCTTCCTCTTGTTTCCTCCTTTCTTCTTCAGCTGCTAAAGCCTCTTCTCTGGCTTTCTGCTTCTCTGCTTCTTTTTGCAGTTTCTTTCGTCTAACTGGAACTCGTACATTCTTTCCTGCCAAACCTTTTATTCAAGTCCGCCATGTTTTTTTCTCTTCTATATACTTCTTCATCTTTTAGGAAGTGATATGTGTACTCAAAATTAATCTTGCACAAAGCGCAATGTTTAGCTGCCTTCTACAACTTGTCATTCCTAATAAAAATATTTTCCCCGAAATAATATGCGTCTAGGTCTTTCACGAAAAGATCTGCTCCTTTTACCTTAGTAAATTTGTATGCCCCAATGGTGAAGGGAAGCAGAGGATAAGAAGCTTTTTTATTTTTGTTTAAAAAATGTCCAACCCCGTTAATGAATACTTTCCTTATCGCTTCTTTATGTACTACGTAATCAGTGACATATTTTGGCATCAGAGAAGGACATTTAGGTGCCTTATGGGGTGAAGTAGTAATCTCCATATTCACTAATTACCGCCAATGCATTGTCTAACAAGAAATTTGGTTCTTCATTAAAGATTAGCTTATACAAATGAATTATGAACTTCTCACATAAGATCTTGTAAAATATTGCATATTTGTGAGCCCACATAATATGGTAGGCGACGTAGAGTGGGGTCTAATCCAGGACCCAACCATCCCAAATTATGAAATCGGTTTCTTATCAAAATGTTGTCAATCAAATAGGAAGACATGAAAAATTATGCTTTTTTCTTCGTCATGTTTCCTTGGGTTGTGGACACTATTGTTACCATACTTTCCAAAATAATTTCCTCCCAATTAAAAATAGAACAGTGAGAAGCAACATAGTACATAATTGGAACCTAAATGAGCTTATATAATTGCATTTTCTCTTCCAAATATCCTGCTCAACATCATTGCTATAATTCTAAAAGAGGTTTTTAAATTTTGCGAATCATGCTCCTCGCTTGCTCTTTGCCTTAGTTGTTTTCCTGCTGTAAGGATCTTATTGGAATACTATGAATGATCTATGTTAAAACATTTTATCCAATCATTTGTCATCAGTATTTTTGGGGTAGGTAACTTGTAGGTTGTGCTTATGTGAGCAGGTTGAAATGAAGCAAATCCTTTCCCATTTTCTCCCACCACAATACTATATTGGACATCTATTTGAGGTAATATCCATCCTATCATCTCCGAACAAGGGAATAACTCTGGGTGAGTCGCAAACTTATGAAGACTTGACTTCTTTATGTTTTGATAGACCATGATTTCTTCAATGGAAGCATAGGGCACATTATGGTCTCCGATAAGGTGATATAATTCCCCCCATTTGTACTCAGGGACTATTCCAGTTATGGCTTTGGTATCTTTAAATAAGGTTTCCATCATGCTTTTGGTACAACCTTGATGTTTGAGTTAGATTCTGTAACTTTGGTTTTGCGTTTAGAGGACCTCTTGTACATTTATGAATCCTGTGATCAAAACAATGCTAGTGTATAAATAGCATGTCAAATAGAACATTGTTATTTGTTTTTTTTAACGGTTCATCAATAGCAACAAAACTCAAGCATACTAGCAATGAGAGTATAACATCACTCTAACAAAACCAACACAAGAAACATACTCCAAATGTAGTAACCTATCCAATATGAATTTTTTGTAAGGAAATATATAAGATAGGTTTTACAATTCTTATTTAACTAATGACCATATTAAACTTAGGTTCGAGCTGAGAAACACTTCTCATGGTGATATTTTCGGGCCAAGCTTCAAAGTCAAATCATTCTAGGGTTCAAAATAAAGAGTTTCAGTTTGGCATCTTGTTGAGAGAGACTTCTTCGCTAGGGTTTATGATGTATTTTCCCCCAAACGATACAGATTTAAAACCTGAGGAGTCTAGGGTTAACGCAGAGTGTAAAAATTAATAAAATATGCTATACCATGGCTTCAATTTGCATTAAACAAACAAACTCTGTGCAAAACAAACCAAACCTTTATAGTAAAAGTATGCATTTGAAAGAATCGAAAAAGGATGTGTAAAAGCTCTGAAAACCCCAATCTGTTGTTCAAAAAACGTGGTTCCACAGGTTGAATACAGTCCCAGGTCCAGAGGAGTTTTCCAAACCCTACTTGCATTTGAAGGTGAGGCACCTAGGGTTTATCGATGTGCAATGAGAAACCTATACATGCTTTGGGTTCACGCCCCCCTTATTTACTCATAAGTATTAACAAGTTCTAGGGCTTGAAAGCATAAAGAATTGGGTGTGAAAATAACAGTCAAACTCGTTTTCTATCAACCTTTAAAAATGTCATTCCTACATAACAAGTGTGACCAAATCAATGGATACAAGAAATTATACCTGGTTGTGCGAGGATTGTGTTAATGAGATGGCGCCCAGAAGTTCTCAATAGGAAGACTTTAGGTGTCTAGAAAAGATTCGCTCTAAATCTTGACCAAAGGGCATTTGCAAATGTGTGACATGGACAATTAAACACCCTCCCTTATAAATCAACAGGATAACCCTAGTAATAAATGCGCATTTCAATTTTGACGGCATAAAAAACAGAGTTCACGATTTATGTTAGAGTTCAACTTCTCTCGGCGGCCTAAAAGGTTCATCTCGATCTGTTTCAGAGCAAAATCCTTTTAGCGCCAGGTCTATTTCAGGCCAAAATAGATTTTAATGTTGATCCCAATTTCACAGCAAAATAAGTTTTGTCACCGGGCTTGTTTCAAATCAAAATTGAGTTTGGTGCTGGGCTATTTTAGGTGAAAATTGAGTTTGACACTGTAATACCCCCATTTTGACCCTTCGAATGTATTGGCTTGTAATGTAAACATTGTATATATGTGATGTATGATTCATAGCGTGGAGCTCAAGGCCAAGGCCCTGTTAGTGAATACTCAACTTTAAGAGGCAAGTATTTGATATTGTTTTATCCATGTGCTATTAAGCCATGGAAATTGTAAAAATGATGTAAACAAATCTCATGCAATAAAAATACCAAGGGGATGGATATGGATGCAACTAAATGATGGGGCTATGTGTATCCACTAGGGAGAGGTGAGGGGGTTGTGAAATTGAACCCTAGGCTTCCATATGTCATCTTGAGAACCCATTTGAATTTCCTTACGAACATTTAATTCTTTTGTAAGGAAGTGGTTGAAGAAATCAGCTCATGAGAGTGATGGAGGATGGGCAGCCCTGAAATTCGTAAGACACAGTATGGGCTTTGTTTTGATTGTTCCATAAGTTACCCTACCTCATGGGAATTCACACTCCCTCATCCCCATTCGATGGTGGAATAGCTAGGAGGAGTTTTCAATTTGGATGGAGTACGTAGCCCAATAGTAGGAAGAAAAAATAGAAATCACAACTGGGAAAGAAGCCACATTTTGAAATGCTAAAATCACCCAGAAATTCAGATGGAAAGAGGAATTTTATGGGGGATCCATAGACCTGAAACTTGGGGTGAAATTGAGAGGGTTGGATGCCCAAAATTTCATAGGGAAACCCAATTTTGGAAGCCGAAAGGGAAGTGGCGGGACAACGCCACTCGACCGCAACCCTGTGAAGATCTAAGAGCGGATTGCAGTGGGAGAGAGACCGGGGTGAGTTAGGCTTCATGGTAGAGCCAGTGAGGGATCATCCAACCTGGTTTAGAATTTGGGACCAACCACACCTTCTCAGGTCAGTGCTGAGGGAAGGGGCGCCCAAGGGACTTTGTAGCAGAGAAGGGGACCTTACTTAGGCTAAGAGTGGAGGTGATGGGGTTTCCTGGACTGTCTGAAGCTAATTGGATATTCTTGTAGCTCTGTGTCGAGATCATTGATTTAGAAACCTCCTTCCTTGTCTCCCCACTTGCTTGAAAAATCCAGTTGTGTGCTAGATGAACCTGAATGATTGTGAAACCACGGCTGTGAGTGGACCTGAGTAGTTGTAATTTCCCTTTTTAAGAATTTTATTAAAAGGACCAATTTTTCACTTTTTCCCCAAATTCGACCTTTGACTAGTTTTGATGCCTAGGTCTCCAATTTGCCCCAAATTCTCCAAAATATTCTGAGAAGGTATATGGATGATGTTATAACATAAATATGTGTTTAATGGATTATTTTGGACCTTTAAAATACTTCTGCAAATCCTCTTTCAATTCTAGCCAATGTAGGGAACTTTACTAGTAATTTCCCTTTGACTAGTACTGGTCTCTAGGTCTCCAATTGGCTCCAAATGCCTCTAAATATTCAGTGAAGGTGTATGAATGATATTTGTACTTGATTATGATTTTCATGGATTATTTATGACCATCAAAATAATTCTGCAAACTTTTTTAATATTCTGGACAAAGTATGGAATTTAACTAGCAATTTGGGGTTCAAATCCCCCCAGGGTAAGTACTGAAAATGACTCTCCAAATGCCTCCAAACTCACTTGAAATTATGAACAGAGGTAGGGGATGTCTGAGGGAAATTATTTAGGTATCATGTGCACCATTAATCAATTATTAAGTCTGTTCTAACCTTCTCCCAAACAACAACAAAAATCACTAGTTCGACCTTGGGGGAAATAACATGAAATCTTCTTCAAATAAAATAAAATTGAGCAAGATGGCTCCAAATTATTAAGTGATGAACATGAAACCTGTAATAATAATAAATGGAATTACATACATCATAAATATATCAGATAAATATTCTTCCATTCGAAATCATCATCAATACATTGGCATACATCAATCTAGTGGGGGAATGGCCACTGTTTTATCATTAATAATCCATTTTACATATAACCACTTGGTATTTCGACCTGAATATTTCCGGAGATGAAGAACAGAGTATATTAATAATATTAAAACAAAAATAGATCAACAAAAATAATATATTAATCATATTAATGTCCCTTGTTAGGAATTTTATTAAAATGACAAATTTTCACTTGTTTCCCTAGTTCGACCTTTGACTAGTGTTGAGCTCTAGGTCCCCAAATTGCTCCAATTGCTCCCAAATATTCTGAGAAGGTATATGGATGATGTTAGAACATAAATATGTGTATCATGGATTCTTTTGGACCTTCAAAATACTTTTTCAAATCCTCTTTCAACTCTGGCCAATGTAGGGAACTTTACTAGTAATTTCCCTTTGACTAGTATTGCTCTCTAGGTCTCAAATTGGCTCCAAATGCCTTATAATATTCAAGGAATGTGTATGAATGATATTAGGACTTGAATATGATTCTCAGGGATGAGATATGGCCACAAAAATCAATCTTCAAACTCTCTTAAGATTCTGTACCAAGTATGCAATTTTACTAGTAATTTGGGGTTCAAATCCCTTTGGGATAAGTACTGAAAATGGCTTCCCAAATGCCTCCAAACCCACTCATATTTCTGAACATAGGTAGGGGATGTCTCAAGGATTTTATTAAGGTCCCAAATGCACCATTCATTAGTTATTAATTATGTTCCAAACCTCTCCCAAACAACAACAAAGATCACTAGTTCGACCCTTGGGTAAATGACTTCAAATGCTTGAGAAATGAACATGAAACTTGTATAATCCATCAATAACATTCCATTCATCAATAAACCATCAGTATTTTACTTATCTATTCGAATCCATCAACATTACATTGGTTCACAACAAGGTAGTGGGGAAATGACACTATTCTTTCATTAAAAATGAGATTTATACATTTCTACTTGGAATTTCGACCTGAAACTTTCTGGAGATGAATAAAAGAATATATTAAACATATTAAAACAAAAATATATCATGATAATTTCTCCCAAATATTACAGAAGCTCACCAAAAACGCTCTCCCTCAAGGGTCAAGAATATGCCATGAAAGCTGGAAATGGTTGAGAGAGTGTGCTACACTAGAAGAAACCATGAACTGCCCTGTAGCTTACATCTGCAAATAAACACTCCATTAAAGCTCCAAATTAAAGGTCTGAATGGCCTTTCCAATTATCAACTTGGATGGGAATCTTTCACCCTCGAAATTGGCTAAGGTTAGAAACTAATAATCCACTAGCTCTCCCTCTTCACAAATGCAATTGTAAATTTCTCAAATGATCAAAAGATGCCATTCTTCTTTTTTCATGAATTTTATAAAATTCTAATGTTCTCCATGGGTCGAATTCCTTCCAAGAGACTCATGCCAACTCAAGTTGGGAAGAGATTCCAAAGAATGCCACTTGTACAACAATTCCTAGTTTCCCACTTCCACTAAATCACATGTGGAAGCATCTTAGCTGGACTAACTCCCTTGAGCGCCCTCTTGGAGGCTATTTTTATCCCTGACATGTCATATATGTCATATGTCATCCTTCAGGTTTGATTTGTGTCATAGGCGTCATAACATCTTCATCATTGTTGTCATAGAGCTAGGAAATCTAGCCCAAGTGTCCCACCAGCTCCAAATTGCCTCTTCCTATTCCATGGGAGTTACTTTTCCTCTATATTTCGACGTTGGATGAGTCATGCCATGAATAATACCTTTTGGACTCCCCCAAGTATGTTACCATTCACCTTGAATTCGAATTGGTGAGAGGATGATGCCAAGTGTAGTGGGGAAATCTAGACATATGTGGGTCCCACTTCCTCCATGTGTCTTCATGATCAAATGCCACTTTTATTTTCACTTGTATATATTTATTTATATCCTTTATTAAATATTTATGCCATTATAATGTTCAAATATCATTTATTATCCCCCTTATTCCAAATCCCAAAGCTTCCACCCCAAACCTAGGAAACTAGTAATTTTCCTCCTAAGCAATTATTTGACCCTTAACATCAATTTGACAAACTCTAATGAATATGGCCAATGTGATTAGGCCATTTTGACCCAATTCCAAATTTGGGACATGAAAGTAGTTCCTCCTTTGTGGATACATAGCCCCAGCTCGGAGGTGGTATCTGAATGCTGAAATAATATAGGTTGGGCAGAGACCTATGATTGGGTTGGAACGTTGCATTACATAGCCAGTTGCTTGGTGATTTCACCTTGAAGCTAAGTATTCTATGTGTGTTACTTCTGCAATGGTTTAATTATTGATATCTTGAATGCATGATAGATACGTGTGTGGATAATGTTTCACTCCACCGTGCTTATTTGAGTATTCATATGCACCCATGTGATTTCATTTATATGAATCTGTTCCTTGATTAATAGGGATAAGTGTTGTAAAGGCCCAAAATGTTCAGAATGTTCATTCATGGCCTCGGGGAAGAAATAGACACCCCCCCTATGGTGTTCATGTTCCCTCTGTGGATCAGATGAAGGGAAGGGCCATGACAGAGTAGTCTAAGAGCCCTTACAGAGTGGTAAAGAGGCCTTGATGAAGTTTGGGGCCACATTTTGGGTTGGAAGAAGAACATGATCAGAGTTCTCAGGTGTGGAAGAGGATAATACAGTTGCATGGGGCTCACCGAGAGATTTCCAACGATACCCCGTTTTCCAAAAATGGACTTAGGATAAGGAATTTATCAGCCTCACAAGTTGGCTATAACAGGGGTGTATGGCCAACTTCTGACTTTCCGAACCTGCAGTGCGGATTGCGGAAGTCGCAGGCGTGACTTCTTTGGAGTTGCACCATGTGGTTACACCTTCCGACTCTTGCATCATAGATTGCGAATTGCGGAAGTCACTGTTGATGTAATTGTAAGTTCGGAATGTATTTCACCTATGTATATTATATTCCTATAGAGATGTTATTATTCCTCTATACGGAAGTGTTTGTATTCCTATAGAGATGTTGTTATTCCTCTATATGGAAGTGTCATCATTTATACTGTAAGTGTCGTAACTTATACTTGATGGGTTATTAGACCACCTTGATGGGGTCGGCCCTGTATGAGTCATGTGGGTAAAAGGGTTATTAGACCACCCTATTGGGGGTCGTCCCTGTCAGCATTATGTTATGTGGTTAAGTTAAGGCCGACTTAGTAAAGGTTATTAGGCAAGTCAAGTCAAGTATAAATAGAGTGTGGGAGGAACTCTATTTGATCATTCACTTTCTCACTTACACACTCGTTGGAGAGTGGCACACTAGTGGAGGAGGAGAAGCTGTTGCTAGGAGGACTATCTCTTGCACTTGGGTTGTATCATTGCTCTATCTATCTATGAGGAAGTTGCGGGGTTTTTCACCTTCTTGGTTTTCCCCGGTGAAACTCTGTGTCTCTTGTGTGCTTGCATTATTGTTTCCATGATTGATATGCTATAGATATGTTGTACATGTTATTTTCTCAGTTAAGATCCTAGATCAGATTGAAATTTCTGAAAAACTAACATGGTATCAGAGCTAGCCTGAAAGAAGGCATTGTATGGCATTTATGACACTTGTTGCACTTGCGAAGCTAGGGCTTGATATAGAAAAAACTAGTCATCGTAGCACATTCGCTATAAATTCATTTTGGCAAAGTTTTAGAATATGAAAATATTACAGTTTGAATATAAGATCCCCATGTACCTTGTGTCCGAAGGAGAGCCTCTAATTCATTGTACTTTCAAATTTATGATCTATACAATATAGGGTTTCTACCTCTTCTAGATCTCAGACATAATCAAGTGACCTAGAAAAAAAGGTCACAACTTGGGATAGTAAGATCCAAATGAAATTTCATAAAAAGTGGCAGGTAGAGAATGGACTGTACTTTCACAGGTCCTATGTTCAGAGGCCGAAATTGAACCAGTGACATGTGGCACTCCGTACAAGTTCGCTCTCCTGTTTTATCCCATAAATAGGTCACATTGTGACACTTGGCATAACTCTCTCTCAGAGAAGCCATTTGAGGTCAGATCTATGTGTTTGGAAAGATAACAGGTCAGGCTACGACAAGCCGAATGTTCAGACCCTATAGATCTGAAATTTTGGAGTTACACTAGAAACAATCAGGTGCATATTTCTGTCAAAACATAATTGGATTTTGAGCACATTCATTCATGGCTACGGGAATTTAGGGTTTCAAAGAAAGTTGGAATTTTTGTAATCGGAGACCATGGCTGGATTCTCCTCATCAAAATCGAAATTTAGAGACCAAGATCGAATTTTTTGGTTGGGTAGAAGGCCGGGCTTGATCAAACCCTAGTTTGGGACTTTGATCAGAAAAGTGGAAAATTAGGGCTTCTACAAAGTTGGAATTTTTGAATTCTATGACCATGGTTGGAATATTGTCAAGAAAATCGAATTTTAGAGCTTTGGATCAAACCTTTTGGTTGGGTGAAGCTCCGGGAAAATTAAACCCTAATTCAGGGTGCTCCCTAGTGAATCCTAAAATCTAAAAGGCAATTTTGAGGGGTGAAACTTTGCAGTTTTCAAATTCTGAGTATACCAGCTTGATCAGCTCATCAAGGTGCATGTTTCTATCCTTTCAGAAGTTTGAAATTCAAAGTTTGAATTTTTAGGGTTTCTCTGACAAACCCTAATCGAGCTCCAGATCTAGTTTCTGCAAATCAAGTGGATTGGGTTAATCCTAGAAGAGAATGGATTGGTCACCTACACAAGTGAAGAAGTTCCAGTTTCAGAGGGAGATGAGGCTAAGGCCTTACATAAGAAGATTACAAGCAAACTCGACAGGTATGACTTACGGGTATGTTTCAAAATCTGTTCATGATTAAGTTTATGATATGTTTTTCTTCATTAATATTAGTACAATCTTGATTTATTCTAGACTTGTCGTATCACCTTAATAAAAATATGAATGCATGATAGAAGATATTAGGGTTTTGACACTTATGATTGTACTAATGCATTGTGGTGTTGTATGAGGTTGATGTTGTCCGCTAACATGAAAGGTACATCAAGAAAGAAAAATCATGTTCTAGTTGAAGAACATATGACCATGGTAACATGAAGACAAAGATTCATCCATTGTCATGGATCACATAGAAGATCTACTTACGAGGTATGTATAACTTGGTTCTATAATGATTAACCTATGAGATATGCATGTTACTAGCACAAGTCATTGAAGAGAACAAGAAGACATTATGCGGGTATGTTAGACATAACTAGCTAGCATGCTAATCCAGGTATGTTTTTCCTATATCAATTTAGAATCCTACCTTATGTTAGGATCTCTTACATAAGTATGCATGGAATGATTGATAATGATTATTCATTGAAGTTAGTAATCATGGGTTTAGGCATATTATGCTTCTTACTTTGATTGATGATATGACTAACCGGAAAATTCTTATGGTCAAATAGGAATATGCATGAGTAAAAGAATTGTGATAAATTATCTGTGTATGAAATGATCTTGACCATACATGTTTAAGATTACTTAGAATCATAATGTTTTTGATAAGTATTAAGATTATACTAATGAATGTATGTATGAGACCTTGAGGATAACACAATGATGATACTAATAAGTATGCATAGTGATCGAGGATGGATATAAGTTCAAAGACAAGTAATCCAGGAAGCAAAGATCAAGCGGGAGCACACTCCAGTAGTTCCTGCAAGGAAGCAAATATTGAGAGGGAGTCCACCCTACAACCAAACAAAGATAAGTATTTGAATTGTCATTTCTTGCATACTTGTTTATTTAAATAATATTTCTCAATGATGTATATGCTTATGTTCCTAAACTTAGGGTGTGTATTATGCATATTAGAATAATTGCATTAATGAACAGTATACTACTAATATGCATGCGATGGGTAAGTGGCCTATGGTACTGTACAACATTCCATTGCTACTTATCTAGAATGAAACCGCTTTGTTGACATGTTGGGAGTTGTGCACACTCTTAACAATGTTCTGGTAGAGATTGGAAGGCATCTAGAAAGTTATAGGATATGGATAAATGTTGTATTGAAGCATTGGCTAAAATAATTGCATGACTGTATGACATATTTCTTTATGTGTAAGAATTTGTTCTGAAAAACTATGAGATGTTTCTAATCATGCAATTGAACTTGCTTTGTAGGAAAGATCGTATACCATCACCTACAAAAGAAGGACTACAACATTTGTTCCAACAACGAAGTTCAAACTATCTATTGAAGATATTGAAGAATCTGAAGTTCCCATGATATGAGATACAGTAAAAGGATGCCATGGTCGAGAAGTACCAATCGATCATGTTTGGGATGTGGTCCCAAGACCTGAAGGGAAGTCTGTTGTGACTTCCAAGTGGATCTATAAGATAAAGTATGTTGCAGATGGTAGCATAGAGAAATACAAAGTGAGGGTTGTAGCTCGTGGCTTCTCCCAGAAAGAGGGATTGACTATGAAGAGAATTTTGCTCTTGTGGCCAGATACACTTCCAATAGATCAGTACTTGCCTTGGTTGCAGTGATGAAATGGAATATACACCAGATGGATGTCAAGACAACTTTCTTGAATGGTGTAGTCGAAGAGGAAGTGCATGTGGAGCAGCTACTCGGTTTTGAGACATATGATAGGGAGTCATATGTGTGCAAGTTGAAGAAATCCTTGTATGGCTTGAAGAAAGCTCCTAGGACTTGGTATGGTAGGATAGACATATTTCTATCCAGTTTGGAATTTACCAAGAGGAAAGTAGATTCCAACCTTTACTACAAGGTTGAGGAAGGAAATCCTGTGATGCTACTATTGTTTGTAGATGACCTGTTTGTAATAGGTGAGGATGGGTTGATTGCCGACACCAAGAGGAAGCTTGCTGCCGAGTTCGAGATGAAGGACTTGGGGATGATGCACTATTTTCTAGGTATAGAGGTGTGGCAGAGCATAGATGGAATCTTCCTTGGACAAGGGAAGTATGTCGTAGAGATCCTGAAGAGGTTCGGGATGATGGACTGCAAGGCCATGGCCACACCTATGGCATCAAACCTGAAGTTTATGTGTGATACTTCATCTGAGCTGGTTGATGTCACAATGTATTGTCAGATGATTGGGTCCTTGATGTACCTGACGAATACAAGACCAGATATTTTCTTTGTAGTGAAAACATTGAGCCAGTTCCTAATGGATCCCATAGGTGTTCACTTGGTTACTGTAAAGCATATTCTGAGGTACCTGAAGGGTACAATTGATTATAGGCTCAAGTATGATGCGAATCAAAAGTTTAACTTGCAGGGTTATGTTGATTTAGACTAGGCGGGCAGTGCTACAGATAGGAAGAGCACTTCTGGGTGCTGCTTCAATATGGGATCAGATGTGATCTATTGGTTTAGCAGGAAGTAGTCCTGCGTAGCACTGAGTACAACCGAAGCAGAGTATGTTGCATCTTCTTCGGCTGGTTGTGAGGTAGTATGGCTTAGGAAGCTACTGTCTGAGTTATTTGATCTCCCATTGGATGCTACTAGTATATTTTTGTGACAACCAGAGTTGTGTGAAGCTGTTTGAGAACCCAGTGTTCCACGATAGGTCGAAGCACATAGAGATCAAATATCACTATATCAGGGATATGGTGCAGAGAGGAGAAGTGAAGCTCCTGTATGTTGCGACGGATGAGCAGGTTGTAGATGTGTTGACGAAACCACTAGCCTTAGTGAAGTTCCAGTGCTTCAGGGAGAGGCTTGGTGTTCTTCAGATTGAAGACACTTCGAGGAAGAAGTGATGGACACATTTTCAGGAGCCCTTCCAAGCATAGTGAGAGGAGGATCCTTCCCATGGCTGTGGATGTAAGCGTCGTGTGATGAGCATCAGGACGATGCTCCAGTTACTGCTTTGTATATGCATCAGTTGGATGCTTTGTATGATCAATTGGATCATGTATATGTATATGAATCAGTTGGATGCTTTGTATGATCAGTTGGATCATGTATATGTATATGCATTAGGTGGATGCCTTGCATGATCAGTTGGATCATTTATGATGACATGCATCAGGACGATGCAGTGATGATGATCAGGATGATCATGTCCGATGAGTATCAAGATGATACTCTGGATGATATGCATCAGGATGATGCTATGATGATGATTAGGACGATCATATGTGATGATATGTATCAGGTGGATGCATTGCATAATCAGTTGGATTATGAGAGATGAGTTCTGAAGACACGGATGCACATGGGCTTTTCATACATGGTTGTAGATGTGTTCTCCCATGGTTGCGATGTAATTGCTGGGATTTTTTGACATGGTTGTAGATGTATTCTCCCATGGTCGCGATGTAATTGCCGATATTTTCCAACATGTTTGCAGATGTGTTCTCCCATGGTCGTGATGTAATTGCTGGATCCATTCTCACATGGTGGTAGATGTGTTCTCCCATGGTGCAGATGTAAGGGTTGGAGCCATTCGAGCATGGTTGAAGTGTGTCTTCCCATGGCTGCGATATAAGTGTTGTACCATTCCTAGCATGGTTGAAGTGTGTCTTCCCATGGCTATGGATGTAAGTGCAATGCCATTCTCACATGGTGGAAGTGTGTCTTCCCATGGCGTATATATAAGTGCTGATCCTTTCACGGATGGTTGAAGTGTGGCTTCCCATG
The DNA here is from genome assembly GCA_027924585.1 of Larix kaempferi. Taxonomy (NCBI): domain Eukaryota; kingdom Viridiplantae; phylum Streptophyta; class Pinopsida; order Pinales; family Pinaceae; genus Larix; species Larix kaempferi. Next base: position 19,683,801 of record BSBM01000458.1, on the reverse strand, counting down.
CCAATGAATGTAAGTGTTGTGTGATGTGCATATGGGTTGTGCTTCGTGAATGATGTTATGATCAATATGATCATGAGTATCAGGATGATACTCTGTGGCCATGGACAGGTTGTGCAGTGGTATGTAAAAGGTCCTGGGAGATCTGATAGGTTGAGCTGTGTGCTCGTAATCAGTCTTGGGATGCTCTTGCGAGGTTTTCTTGATGCACGTAATAAGTCTTGAGGATTCCATAGTATGGCTAGTGATGATGAAGACCTACAGGTGGTGGGCCTACATCTAACATGAAAGAGGGTTGACTCTGTAGAACTTCCTATGACGAGTAGATTGGATATTGTTTGATATAGAAGCAGCAGCAATGATGACGATGATTCGATGACGATGATCCAGTGACGATGATCCAGAGAAGAAGACTTGTGCTAGAAGACCTGTGTCGAGAAATACCTTCCTAGTAAAGAGGGAGTGCCGATGTAATTGTAACTTTGGAATGTATTTCACCTATGTATATTATATTCCTATAGATATGTTATTATTCCTCTATACGGAAGTGTTTGTATTCCTATAGAGATGTTATTATTCCTCTATACGGAAGTGTTTGTATTCCTATAGAGATGTTATTATTCCTCTATATGGAAGTGTCGTCATTTATACTGTAAGTGTCGTAACTTATACTTGACGGGTTATTAGACCACCTTGATGGGGTCGGCCCTGTATGAGTCATGTGGGTAAAAGGGTTATTAGACCACCCTAATGGGGGTTGGCCCTGTCAGCATTATGTTATGTGGTTAAGTTAAGGTCGACCTAGTAAAGGTTATTAGGAAAGTCAAGTCAAGTATAAATAGAGTGCGGGAGGCACTCTATTTGATCATTCACTTTCTCACTTACACACTCATTGGAGAGTGGCGCACTAGTGGAGGAGGAAAAGCTGTTGCTAGGAGGACTATCTCTTGCACTTGGGTTGTATCATTGCTCTATCTATCTCTGAGGAAGTTGCGGGGTTTTTCACCTTCATGGTTTTCCCCGGTGAAACTCCATGTCTCTTGTGTGCTTGCATTATTGTGTCCATGATTGATATGCTATACATGTTATTCTCTCAGTTAAGATCCTAGATCAGATTGAAATTTCTGAAAAAATAACAGTCACAGGGGTAATTTTCTCGGAGCGGTGAATTTGGAGTTCCTACTTTCCGACTCCCGCATCGCGGATTGCGGAAGTCAGAGGCATGATTCGGTGAAACGGAGATTGGGTGTTCCGAATTTCCAACTTCTGCATTGTGAATTGCAGAATGCGGAAGTCAGAGGCGTTTTTATTCGACGCTATGTATTTGGCGTTCTGACTTTCCGACTATGCACTGTGGATTGCAGAATGCGGAAGTCAGAGGCATATTTTTATTCGACGCCGTGTAGTTGGCATTCCAAATTTCTAACTCCCACACTACGGATTGTAGAATGCGGAAGTCAGAGGCATATTTCTTTAATGCCGTGTATTTGGTGTTCCGACTTTCCGACTCCCGCACTGTGGATTGTGGAATGCAGAAGTCAGAGGCGTATTTCTTCGACATCGTGTATTTGGCATTCTGACTTTTCGACTCCCGCATCGCAGATTGCGGAATGCCGAAGTCGGAGGCGTATTTCTTCGATGATGGGTATTTGGCGTTCTGAATTTCTGACTCCCTCACTACGGATTGTGGAATGTAGAGTTCAGAGGCGTATTTCTTCAACGTCGTATATTTGGTGTTCCGACTTTCCGACTCCTACATCACGGATTGTAGAATGCGGAAGTCGAAGCCGTATTTATTTGATTCTGTGTATTTGGCATTTCGAATTTCCAAATCCCGCACTATGGATTGCGGAATGCGGAATTTGGAGGCGTATTTCTTCGACGCCGTGTATTTGGCGTTCCAAATTTCTGACTCCCGCATTGCGGATTGTGGAAGTCGGAGGTTTAATTATTGAAGTGGTACGTTGGGGTGCCGACTTCTGACTTCCGACTTGCAGATTGCGGACTGAAGTTGTTGCGGCTATGTGAAATTGAATAGTTAAAAGAAAAAAAATTAACAGGATGTATTCTAAGGAGATCCCCCATCACCTCTAAAGGGCACCGAGGGGACCGGGGAGACATGACAGATGGTATCAGAGACCAAGGTTGCAGCACTGAGGATGCTTGGGCCAAAGTATGAGTTTATAGGTAGGTAACCAGAATTTGAATTAGGTGCAAGGGCATACAATGTGCCTTGAAGGACTCCATATGGAGTTGGAATTGAACATATTGCAGTGCTGATTAGTGCAGGGAAGTTAAGAAAGGTCAAGTTGAACTTGGCCATAATTTATGAAAGCAATTGGAGCAGTAAGAAAATGTTGATAAAGAGGGAAATTTCTCACCTTAAAACTATTTTGTTTATAGCATACGAATTGCATGCTAGGAAAGTAGCAAGTGTAAATGGCATGCATGTGTATATGTATTGAAATGCTACTTGGTGAGAAAATCATAGTTAATAATCCCTTGAGTGCTTGATAGAAATGCCATGAATTGGACCAGCTATGATGTGGAATAGGAATTCTATGTTATGATGAGGAATTGGAGAGAGAGATAATTCCTCAACTCTTCTCTTGTTGTCATGTTTATAAATTTAGAGCTTATATATAGAAAATTATGGTATAGAGATGATATTTTCTTTTATTGTGATAATCCTGGACACATTGCTAGAGATTGTTTTAAAAGGAATTCTGATGAGCCCAAAAATAAATGGCATGTTGGCATGTTGGAGACCATGTGCTATGGCCTATAGAATCCAAACTCCATGGGAAGGATCCCATGCTTTGGAAATGGGTTTCGGGTGAAACACCATTGTAAATTTTGATAATGTCTGATCTGAACTGCTTGTTGGTAAACAATGCAGGTGAGATGGTGAAGTTATGCCAATAGGGAATATGATGTTTATGAAACGAGAAAGGGATTGGGGTAAAAATCCCAAGGGAATGTTAACTCATATAAGGGATCCCCATTCCTCACGAAAGGAAGAGAAAATACATCTGCAAACTGATACGTATTTTGTGACCCTTGTTGAGAATATGCATGTCTAAATTATTAGAATTAATATACAGAGCATGTTTTTTATTTCAAACTGCTTGAATGTGATTAGGGCCTACATGACTCACATCAGAAAGGGGTGCACACCTTTCGAGTGTTGTGTTGTGTTATTGTTGTCAACATTGACTACACCCTAAGGGAATGGATGCATTTCTAGTGTTTCAATATTAGAGAGTGATTTGTTTATGAAATATGTTACAATTTTATATCATGCCATTTGGTGCTGCATACTAAGAAGAAAAGTGAAGAAGGGGTACCATCCCTATGTGTGTGGATGGTTCTTGTATGCTTGATAAACCTAGTCGGAGAACTGGCTTAGAATACTGGTAAATGGAATGATTGATAAACCCAATCGGCATACTGGCTTGGCATTAATTATTCAAATGTTGTGGAGCATCCTGCATGCTGGCCAAACATTCGTTGAATGCTAGATAAACCCAGTCGAATAACTAGCTTAGCATATTGGTTAATGGAATGTTTGATAAACCCAGTCAGGGTACTGGCTTGGAATTGGCTATTTGAATGTTGTGGAGCATCTTGCGTGCTGTCCAAACATTTGTTATTGTATCCACAAGTGACCCAAGGCTTGCGAAGCAAAGAATGAACTTGTGGAATAACGTGAAGACGTACAATACATAAACGTATTTGGTTTATCTTACATCTTCTTGCTTATTTAATATGAATATGCATGTGTATATGATTTGTCTATGATTTTTAAACTCTTGTTAAGAGATAAATCCTATGAAAATGAACTTGACATGTGAATTGACTCAATGTTTGAGTGTAGGTATTGTTGATGCAAGGACCTTGAGGGAATCCTAAGGGTGCATGTGGACATGTGACTGTCCTAGAAATCTCAGTATGAGTAGCAATGGAAAGTGGTGTTGGTGGACTTGTGTGGGTCCTAGAAGCCAAAGGTTTTGTAGGAAACCATGGGGAGGGGTTCCCTGGTTGAGAAGCCTTGGACAGACCTTAGACACCAAGTGTCATCGCCAAAACAAAGAAAAGGTGAGTCGAGCATTCACATTTGAAGTGAAAGAGACCAAGGAGCATGGAACTACAGTTGTGTTGGGGCTCCGGATTGGAGCAATATTAAGAGGGAAAAAATCTTACTCTTCTATTTCCCTTTTGATTGATGCATTTTAGAAACATAAAATTGTTGAATGCATTTCATGGTTGAAAGTTGATTTTGTTTATTTTCCTTGAAATAAATTGTGAATATTGAATTAGTTAATTCCCTGTTAAAGGATGAACATGAATGAATTCAATTATATGTTGGACAAGCATGAAAGGTGTGGAAGTCTTGTGGATAAAGCATGAACTTTCCATGTCAATTGTGCAAGTAATTGACTGATCTTATTGCTTATGTTATGCTTGGCCTAACAAGATTTGCAATGATGAATTTACCAGGTGAAAATTAAATCAATTGGTTGTAGTTGTTACAAGAAAAGTATTGCTACTATGCAATGTGTGGGCAGTTGTGCACATTGACCATGACAACAGACCAAAAGCTATTTGATTTGGCTGAAAATATTCTTCAAACAATTTCCAAGACCCAAGAAAATCTTGAGGAAATGCTCAAGCTAAAAAAGCAGCAGAATGAGATGAACCGCAAGGTTTTGCAAGATTCTATTTGTCTGGAAAATGGGGCAAAAGGAATTCTGGAAGCTATCAACAGTAGAAAGGACATCAAGAAATATAGTAGCCATAAAGTTTCAAGACTTGTGGATTAGCTGGACGGTAAAGAAAAGGAAGGGATTGTTGTGGAGCAATGCCACATGTGGAGCTGGGAGGTCAAATCTAGCAGGAGCAGCTTGTAGAAGCCAAGTGAATTGGTCCTGAAAACCCAGAGTAAAAGATGAAATGCAGGATAGACCTGCTACATTTTGTGAATTTTGGACATGTGTAAGTATTCTTAAGCATTGGAACACCGAGGACAGTGTTCTTCTAAGGGGGAGGGAATTGTAATACCCCATTTTGACCCTTCAGATGTATTGGCTTGTAATGTAAACATTGTATATATGTGATGTATGATTCCTAGAGTGGAGATCAAGGCCAAGGCCCCGCTAGTGAATGCTCAACTTTAAGAGGCAAGTATTTGATTTTTTTTATCCATGTGATATTAATCCATGGAAATTGTAAAAATGATGTAAACAAATCTCATGCAATAAAAATACCAAGGGTCTGGCTATGGATGCAACTAAATGAGGGGGCTATGTATATCCACTAGGGAGAGGCGAGGGGGTTGTGGGATTGAACCCTAGGCTTCCATATGTCATATTGAGAACCCATTTGAATTTCTTTGCTGGGATTTAATTATGTTGTAAGGAAGTGATTGAAGAAATCAACTCATGAGAGTGATGGAGGATGGGAAGCCTTGAAATTCGTAAGGTAGGGTATGGGCTCTATTTTTCTTGTCCCATAAGTCACCCCACCTCATGGGAATTTTCACTCCCTCATCCCCATTCGACGGTGGAATATCTAGGATGATTTTTTAGTTTGGATGGAGGACGCAGCCCAACAGTAGAAAGAAAAAACAAAAACCGCAACTGGGGAAGAAGCCAAGTTTTGAAATGCCAAAATCGCCCAGAAATTCGGATGGACAGAGGAATCTAAAGGGGGGGCCATAGACCCAAAAATTGGGGTGAAATTGAGAGGGTTGGATTCCCAGAATTTCATAGGGAAACCCAGTTTTGGAAACCGAAAGGGCAGTGGTGGGACAGAGCCACTCGGCCTCAACCCTGAGGAGATCCAATAGCGGATCATAGTGGGAGATATATCAAGGGAGTTAGAATTCATGGTAGAGCCAGTGAGGGCTCATTAAATCTTGGTTTATAAGTCGGGACCATCCACACTTTCCCAGGTTAGCGTTGAGGGAAGGGGTGCCCGAGGGAATGCGTAGTAGAGAAGGGGACCTTACTGAGGCTGAGAGTGGAGGTTATGGGGGTTCCTGGACTATATGAAGCCAATTGGATATGCCTATAGCTCTGTGTCAATCTCATTTATCTATAAACCTCCTTCCTTGTCTCCCCACATGCTTGACAAAGCCATCTATGTGATGGATGAACCTGAATGATTGTGAAACCAAGGCTATGAGTGGACTCGAGTAGTTTCTCCTTAGTGGATACATAGCCCCAAATCAGGGGTGGTCTCTGAATTCTAAAAGAATACAGTATGGGAAGAGACCTATGGTTGGGTTGGAACGTTGCAGTCCATAACCCGTTTCTTGGTGATTTCACCTTGAAGATAAGTATTCTATGTGTGTTACTTTTGCAATGGTTTAATTATTGAATGCATGATAGATATGTGTGTGGATAATGTTTCACTCCATTGTGCTTATTTGAATATTCATATGCACCCATGTGATTTCATTTATATGAATTTGTTCATTGATAAATAGGGATAAGTGTTGTAAAGGCCCAGAATGCTCAAAATGTTCAGTCATGTCCTTGGGGAAGAAATAGACACCCCCCTGTGGTTTTCATGTTCCCTATGTGGATCATATGAAGGGAAGGGACATGACAGAGTACTATAAGAGCCCTTACAAAGTGGTAAAGAGGCCTTGATGAATTTTGGGGCCACATTTTGGGTTGGAAGAAGGACAAGATCAGAGTTCTCAGGTGTGGCATAGGATCATACAGTTGTGTGGGGCTCACTGAGAGCTTTCCAACGATACCCAGTTTTCCAAAAATGGACTTAGGATGAGGAAGTTATCACCCTGAGAAGTTGGTTGTAACAAGGGTATATGGGCAACTTTTGACTTTCCAAACTCGCAATGTGGATTGCAGAGGCATGAATTCTTGGAGTTGCATGTTATGGTTCTGACTTCCGAGTCCCACATCACGGATTGTGGATTGTGGAAGTCAGAGGGGTAATTTTCCCCGAGCAGTGAATTTGGAGTTTTGACTTTCCGACTCCCACATCGCGGATTGCGGAAGTCAAATGAGTGATTCGGCGAAACAAAGATTGGGTGTTCCGACTTTCCAACATCCGCATCGTGAATTGAAGAATGTGAAATTCGGAGGCATATTTATTCAATGACATGTATTTGGCGTTCCGACTTTCTGACTCCTACATTGCGGATTGAGGAATGTGGAAGTCAAAGGCGTATTTATTTGATGTCGTGTATTTGGCGATTCCAACTTTCCGACTCCCGCACTGCATATTACGGAATGTAGAAGTCGGAGGCGCATTTCTTCGACGCCTTGTATTTGGTTCTTGACTTTCTGACTTTCGCACTGCGTATTGAGGAATGTGGAAGTTGGAGTCGTATTTCTTCGACGCTGTGTATTTGGCGTTCTGACTTTCCGACTCCTGCATTGCAGATTGCAGAATGTGGAAGTCAGAGTCATATTTCTTCGACGCCGTGTATTTGGCATTCCAACTTTCCGACTCCCACACTACGAATTGTGGAGTGTAGAAGTCGGAGGCGTATTTCTTTGACGTCGTGTATTTGGCGTTCCGACTTTTCGACTCCCGCATATTGGATTGCTGAATGCAGAATTCGAAGGTGTATTTATTCGACAACATGTATTTGGCGTTCCGACTTTGCGACTCGTACACTGCGGATTGCAGAATGCAGAATTCAGAGGCGTATTTCTTCGATGCCATGAATTTGGCATTTTGAATTTTTTACTCCCGCATTGGGGATTGCGGAATTTAGAGGTGTAATTCTTGAAGTGGTGTGTTGGGGTGACGAATTCCGACTTGCGGATTGTGGAAAGAAGTTGTTGTGGTTGTGCGAAAGTGCATAGTTAAAAGAAAAAAAAATTAATAGGTTGTATGCTAAGGAGCTCCCCCATCACCTGTAAAGGGGACCAGGGACATGATAAACGCTGAGCTATTTTGGATCAAAACTGATTTTGACTCCGATTGATTTCACCCCAGTCAATTTAGGAGAAAATATTATTTAGCGCCGGACTAATTTGGTACAAAAAAAATTTCTGGACTAATTCGGGACAAAAACATTTTGTTAGAAAAATAGGATCGCGGAGAAATAACAATAAACAAGATGCAAATATAAATTACACAAACACATTACAAGAGAGACACCGATATAATGTGGTTCACCCAAGATGGGCTACGTCCACACAGAAATTGCCAGTCCATATTATTATACCATCCAACAATTAAAGGGATACAACCCCCAGCACATCTGCTGCAACTTCCTCTTCACTCTCTCTTAGTCTCTCTTACACGATCTCATAGATATTTACAATGCTACAATACATTACACAACTGTATTACAATGTCTTCCTTTTAAAGGAGAAATACCATGGGAAAATACCACTACCAAAAACCATGGGATCGTAAACTGTTGGTGCAAAAACAACCCATAAAAAAAATTTCTTTCGGGGGCCCACTGGCCCTTGGAATCCCCCATTGCGTGTGTCGGGATCATAACCAAATATAGGGTACAAACACTACTGAAACAACATCATCTATGAGACTGGAAGATCAGGATCCACAACCAACACATTTTGTGTCGGGTGCTTTTCGGATAAAAACTAAGTTTGATGCCGGGATAATTTTGAAAGAAAAACTTTCCAACACCAACCTCCTTTCGGACATACCTTCTTATTATATATCGTTGGAGAATCATAAATTCAACAACATATTTGACCAAGTACCGATGCAAAATACCATTTTACACCGACTGTTTCGGAGTCAAATCCTATTTGGCACTGACTGTTTCGGAGTCAAATCCTATTTTGCACCGACTGTTTCGGAGTCAAATCCTATTTTTCACTGACTATTTCGACGTGAAATCAATATTTGTTCCGATCACAGAAAAACTCGTCTTAGTTCGACTGTTCCGACGTAAAATAAAATTATGCTCCGATTGCAGAAAAACTTGTTTGACTGTTCAGCGAAGAATCAATATTTGTTCCGACTGTTTCGGGGACAAATAAAAAATTGTTCCAAAACATAAAAACTTGAAAAACTATTCTAAGTTCAATATTTTCTAAGAAAACGTGTTTGAAATAAAAAGGAAGATAAAAACCAAGAAAGGCATATTAAATAAAAAAATAGAAGGAGGGACCCCAAAATTTTATGCAAATTTTGGGGAAAACGTTGCGTCTACAACACCTCACACATATAGCATGAAAATACAAGCATAAACATTACATGCATCAAATAAAAACATTTTAGATTCATATGCATGAGAATACTTATCTTTATCCAACATAGATCCAAGCAAATAGCTGTGTAAGAGCAATTTTCCACCCAACCATAGGCACTCTATCCAGCATATACTCTTTCTGCTGAGAGGCCACCCCCAAGCTGGGCTATGAGGTCACTAGGGAAAAGGAAACACCTACATGATTCTCGCTCTCATCCCACAACCTATTCTGCTCTCTATGTTTATCCAAATTCTCATATATATCTCTATAGTGGTCTCACTTATCCCTCTCATCCTTGGCTTCCACAATACCTACCCCACACAACACCCTTCTTGGCTCAGGAATCCCCTTCACTGATCCACGGTTCTCTTGGGTGATCCATCTTTCCCGGCTCTTCTAGTGTGTGCATAGAAGAAGTCCCATCTAATTTGTGTTGCTATAGAACCACATGCAACTTCAATTCATGGCTTCTCAAGCACCGATGAGAAACATAAATCAATGGGTAAGGATTTCTAGCTTGCCCAACCTCTCTTCTCACCTCACTACAAGATTTGAACCCAAAATCCGACGAGGAAATCCAACGACATTCGACGAAAAGTCATGTCTCGTCGGATTTCACCTTCAAAATAATGAAATTTGATGTTTTTTTTTAAAATTTGATATGTACTTCGTCCGATATACAACGAAGTGTAGATATCCGACGAGTATTGGTTACTAGTTCCGCTTGTTGTCGGATATCTGACCCGTTACTTAAATCTGGGTCGTCAGATATTTGACATCTAGTGAAACCCTAAAATGGCGGAATTTTATGGTGGATGGTATGACATGCCTTGTTGGATGTCCAACAACTATTCTTCAATGGTAACTAAGTCAATGTCATTGGAAATATGACGGCGGGATGACTTTTGAAAACTATAAATATTGGAACATTCCGACATGCTTGCTATACATGCGATGGTTTTCAGAATTTTTTTTAATCAGCGGACTGTTTTTCAGCGCACTGTTCACCATTATTTCCATTGTTTTTGTGATTTAAGCGAGTGAAGTGTACTGGAGCTTCATTTTCTAAGATCGACATTGATTAAGCTATTTACGAGAAAATGTCAACTAGCAATATTCCTGATCCAGATGAAGAAAATCGTCAATTGATTGATGAATTGTGGGAAGGAGTGAGAAGAAGGGGTGATGGGAAATGTTATTGTCCATGTAATCAATGCAGGGGCTTTAAGAGGAGAATAATTTTGATCAAAACAGCCAGAAAACATTGTAGGGAGCATGGGCACGCTGAGGGGGGGCATGAATACCATCCATTTGTAAGTAATTTTCTATTGTATATGTTTTCATTTTGAGTTCTTTTGTAAATGTATGTATTATATTTGTAATATGGCTTATATTAACTTTTATATTCTATTGATTGTGGTTTCAATATAACATAGACAGTAAATATTATTTTAATATTTAATATTTATTATAATAATTTTTTTCTTGTGTGCATGTTTAATCTAGTGTTTAGTAGAATAACCCATGTATTTGTTCATTAGTGAGACTAACCCACTCACCGGGTCAAGCACTTAGATCTCTAGATTTGTGACACTTTCCATCATGATAATAGAAATAACGACTATATTGACATGTTGTAATTTCTGTTATATTTTCTCTATACAAACCTTAGCATCGTTTAACTTACCTTAGTTGATAGTATGAGAATTAATTTTGAGTAGTTTTGCTCAGTAATTGGGTCAATTATTATGTATCTTGGATTTTTTGGATGCACCTATTTGACCAACATTACAATTGGTCGTTGTTCTTTTCATCCCAACAGTTCAAAATTTGTTACATTTTAAATGCATTACAAAAATGTTTACAGTTTGCGTTTGAGATGTTTACATTTTGCGTTTGAATTTCTTATATTAACTTTTATCTATTGTTGGTTTCATGAAATATAAAGGAAAGACTTGCTACGACATATCGTCTAGATCAGGAAGTGCTTCTAGAACAAGTACCGGAGGAACATGGAGCTATGGATATTAATGGAGAATAAGTTAATGATCACACTGAAGAAGATGATCATACTGATAACATAGTTGAAGATGATGTTACAAATACTTTGATCCATGAATCATTTAATGTTGGAATGGATCATGATCATGACAATGATGATGATCATGAAAATGATGAACATTTTGATGATATTCATGACATACCTCTTCTTGATAAGGCATACAAACCCCTTTATGAGGGCTTAAAGACAAATCTTCTCTCTGCTATATTGTTGATAATGAACTTGAAGGTTATGAATGGTCTTTCAAACATATAAGTCACACAGATGTTAAGGTATGTAATATATTCCATCACAAAATATATAGTATGATTGTGTATTTTATTGTTAATTCTCATATATTTCAAATTAGTACAGATTGAATTTGTTTCATTAATATTATTTCTATGTTATATTAACTAGTTTTTTATTTTAATTTGTTGTTATAGCATGATAGGTGAATATTTGTTACCACCGTAAAATATTTTACCTTGCACATATCGAGATTTATCTGCCATAATGAAAGAAATTGGAATGCAGTATGAAGCATTTCATGCATGCCCCGATGACCATGTTCTATATTACAATCAGCATGGATTTGCAACAGAATGTCCTGAATGTCATATCAGCAGATATCGAACATATCAGGTAACAAAAAAGGTGCCTCGCAAGGTTCTACATTATATTCCCATTATTCCACGTTTGCAACGACTGTTCAAGTGCAAAAACATAGCGCAGTTTATGGATTACCATGCATGGAACAGAAGTCAAGACGACATTATTTGGATTCCTTCTGATGGGTCTGCATTTAGAGATATGGAGGAAAAATGGCCTCACTTTAAAGAAGAACCTCGTAATCTTAGGATTTCTTTGGCAGCATATGGTGTCAATCCATTTGCAGAGATGAGATCCGTTTACTCGGTGTGGCCTATTTTTGTTATCAACAACAACATTCCTCCATGTTTGACAATAAAGAGGGAGCACATGATGTTGTTGATGATTGTTCTAGGTACGGACCATCATGTTTTTTTTTAATGTAGTGTTATCTCATTTGTTGTAGTTTTGTTGCATACTGTCATATATGTATTTATTGTTTTTCTATTGTGAAATATGGTTTATATATCTAAATGGTACATCTCATAATTAGAATATTTATTTTATATGTTCAAATCAATCAGGTAAGTACCAAGTCAAAGATATGAATGTATATATCAAACCTCTTATTGACGAGCTACTGAAGTTATGGAATGGCATCACTATGTATGACGTATCTAGACCAATACGAAAAAGGCAATTCCAATTCCATGCAATGCTTGTATGGACAATACATGATGCCCCAGGGTTAACCCATTTCTATGGTATGTAATTATAAGTTCCACTTTAGTTGCATTAAATTTTACGAACTACTAGTTAATATAATATGCATGCATGTTTTTCTAAATAATTTAGTCATTTTTTATATAATTATAATAGACAATATTGATATTCCATCTTTTTATTTAGGTCTTCAGACAAAAGGGAGATTTGCATGTCCAGTTTGTGGTCCTAAGATCAAATCTCGACGTTCAAAAAGCTTAGGAAAGGAGGTGTTTGATGAGTATAGGCACTTCCTCTCCAAGAATCACAGGTATCGAACTACCAAAAAACATCTTTTCAATGCAAGCAAGAGACTGCATTAAAACCAAAGAGAATGACACCTCCGCTATGGAAGTTGCAATATAATAGAAATCGTCAAGGTACGTATAATCAATCATCGTATATGATCATATTGTATTTTATTATATTGTGTGTTGTTTAGTGTAATTGACATTGATTTATTTAATTTCATCATTGTCGTTCATGTGATCATCATGAAGGAATTAATGGGCTTCCACGAGGAATGAAAAGTTATCCTAAACAATTTAGCAGGTTGCCCTACTATGAGCACCTACAAATTGCTCATCTATTTGATACAATTCATATCAGAAAGAATGTGACTGAAACATTATGGCGAATATTGGATGGAAGGAGTGACAAAGAAAAAATTGTCAAAATTTGCAAAGACATTCAAAATAACAACCATGCAATGAAAGACGTCATTCAATTTCATAGCAACGGAAAGCAAATTAATATAAACTCACTTCCATGGATGTTAACGGACCAGCAAAGTAATGTTGTAAAAGAAGTAATTTGAAAAATTAAATTTCCCACCGGATTTTGTGCGAACATGAAGAATATCATAACAAAGAAAGGTGATTTCACGGGGGTGAAAACGCACGATTGGCATGTATTCATGAAGGTAATAATTATTATGGTATGCATTTAATAATTTTTTTTTTCTTTTTCCAGTGAATATGGTTGGTATTGTTGTTTGTCTAGTACTCTTTTTTTATATACTGAAATGATTTGTATATTATTGTTACAATATGTTCTACCTCTCTCTATCCCGGACAACTTCGACAACAATGTCAAGCAAATAATATATAGTCTCAGGAAATACATGAGGTAAGTCGTGATTTTTCCATGTACTTACCGTTTGTTTAATTCAACATAGAACTTATATTTGATTTTCGTTCTCTAATTCATGTTACGTAATATAATGACTTTTTTCTTTAATCTCTTGATTGGGTTGTCATGTCACTTGTAGATGGTTGTCATCTAAAGAATTCCATAAAGAAGACATAAAGTATTGGAGGAGATAAATTCCTCGTCTCATGTGTGAAATGAAGAAGCATATACCTTCAGCATTTTTCAATGCACAGGAACACTGCCTCATACACCAAGTTGAGGAGATTGAACTATGTCACTAGTGGATTTGAACCCAAAATCCGATGAGCAAATCTGATGACCTCCGACGAAATGGACTGTGTCTTCAGATTTTTCTTTGAAAATTACTTTTTTTGTTTTTTGTTTTATAAATTTTGAGAGGTGCCCATCGGATATCCGATGTACTTTTGAATATCCGACGAGGCTGGATGGCTATCCGACGGCTCTGCTAATATCCAATGCCTATTCGGATATCCGACGCTTTGGATGTCGAATAACCGACTTCATTTTGAACCCGAAGAGGTAGGATATCCGACAGATTTTTTCCCAATGGTCACTAGATTAGCATCGTCGGATATCTGACGTAGGTTTGACTTTTTGACTTTTTCAATTTATAAATATGAAACCATTCCGACATGTTTTCCATACCAGCGATGGTTTGCAGATGTTTTTTTTGTTCGACGGACTGTTTTTCGTTGTTTTTGTTATTCAAGTGAGCAAAGTACTCTGGAGCTTCATTTTCTAAGATCGATAATCTTCATTTAAGCTCTTTACGAGAAAATGTCAACTACGAATATTCCTGATCCAGACGAACAAAATCGACAATTGATTGCTAGATTGTGGGAAGGATTTGAAAGAAGGGGTGATGGTAAATGCTCTTGTCCATGTAATCAGTGTAGAGGCTTTAACAGGAGAATAATTTTGATCACAACAACCACAAAACATTGTAGGGAGCATGGGCACGCCGAGGGGGGACATGAATACCATCCATTTGTAAGTTTGCATTATATATGTTTTTATTTTGATTGCTTTTGTAAATTTATGTATTATTATAATATTTCTTACTTTTGACCAATAGTACAATTGGTCATTGTTCTTTTCATCCCAACAGTACAAAATTTGTTAAATTTTTAATGTATCACATAAATTTTTACATTTTGCATTTGAAATTTTTACATTTTGTGTTTGAATTTCTTATATTAAATTTTATCTATTGATTGTTTCATGTAATTATAAAGGAAAGACATCCTATGGCATATCGTTCGGATCAGCAAGTGCTTCCAGAACAAGTATAGGAGGAACATGGAGCTATGAATATTAATGGAGAACAAGTTAAGACCACATTGAAGAAGATGATCATACTGATAACATAGTAGAAGATGATGTTACAAATACTTTGATCCATCATTCATTTAATGTTGGAATGGATGATGATGATGATCATGAAAATGATGAACATTTTGATGATATTCATGATATACCTCTTCTTGACAAGGCATACGAACCCCTTTATGATGGCTCCAAGACAAATCTTCTCTCTGCTATATTGTTGGTAATGAACTTGAAGGTTATGAATGGTCTTTCAAACATATCAGTTACACGGATGTTAAGGTATGTAATATATTCCATCACAAAATATATATGATTGTCATGTATTTTATTTTTAATTCATATATAAGTCAAATTACTACGGATGAAATTTGTTTCATTAATATTATTTCTATATTATATTAACTAGATTTTTATTTTAATTTGTTGTAGCATGATAGGTGAATATTTTTTACCACCTTCAAATATTTTACCTCGCACATATCGAGATTTATCTGCCATCATGAAAGAAATTAGAATGCAGTATGAAGCAATTCATGCATGCCCCGATGATCATGTTCTTTATTACAACCAGCATGAATTTGCAGCAGAATGTCCTGATTGTCATATCAGTAGATATCGCACAGATCAAGTAACTAAAAAGGTGCTTCGCAAGGTTCTACCTTATATTCCCATTATTCCTCGTTTGCAACGATTGTTCAAGTGCAAAAACATAACGGAGTTTATGGATTACCATGCACGGAACAGAAGTCAATACGACATTATTTGGATGCCTGCAGATGGGTCTGCATTTAGAGATATGGAGGGAAAATGGCCTCACTTTAAAGACAAACCTCGTAATCTTAGGATTTCTTTGGCAGCAGATGGTGTCAATCCTTTTGTAGAGATGAGATCTGTTTACTCAGTGTGGCCTATTTTTGTTATCAACAACAACATTCCTCCATGGTTGACAATAAAGAGGGAGCACATAATGTTGTTGATGATTATTCCAGGTATGAACACTGCAGTTTTTTTTTATTGCAGTGGTATATTCTTATTTGTTGTTTTTTGTCTCATAATGTTATATATATATTTAAAGTTTTTCTATTGTGAAATATGGTTTATATATCTAAACGGTACGTCTCATAATCATAATATTTATTTTATATGTTCAAATCAATCAGGTAATTACCAAGTCAAAGATATGAATGTATATATCGAATCTCTTATTGACAAGCTACTGAAGTTATGGAATGGCATCACTATGTATGACTTATCTAGACCAATACGACAAAGGCAATTCCAATTCCATGCAATGCTTGTATGGACAATACATGATGCCCCAGGGTTAACCCATTTCTGTGGTATGTAATTATAAGTTCCACTTTAGTTGCATTTAACTTTACGAACTACTAGTTAATATAATGCGCATGCATGTTTTTCTAAATAATCCAATCATTTTTTATATAATTATAATAGACATTAATATTGATATTCCATCTTTTTATTTAGGTCTTCAGACAAAGGGGAAATTTGCATGTCCAGTTTGTGGTCCTAAGATCAAATCTCGTCGTTCAAAAAGCTTAGGAAAGGAGGTGGTTGATGAGTATATGCACTTCCTCTCCAAGAATCATAGGTATCGAACTACCGAAAAACATCTTTTCAATGGCAAGCAAGAGACTACATTAAAACAAAGAGAATGAAACCTCAGCTATGGAAGTTGCAATATAATAGAAATCGTCAAGGTACGCATAATCAATCATTGTATATGATCATATTGTATTTTATTATATTGTGTGCTATTTAGTGTAATTGACATTGATTTAATATTTAATTTCATCATTGTTGTTCATGTGATCATGATGAAGGCATTAATGGGATTCCACGAGGAATGAAAAGTTATCCTAGACAATTTAGTAGGTTTCCCTATTATGAGCACCTACAAATTGCTCATCTATTTGATACAATTCATATCGGAAAGAATGTGACTAAAACATTATGGTGAATATTGGATGGAAGGAGTGACAAAGAAAAAATTGTCAAAATTTGCAAAGACAATCAAGATAACAACCATGCAATGAAAGACGTCATTCAATTTCATAGCAATGGAGAGAAAATTAATATAAACTCACTTCCATGGATGTTAACGGACCAGCAAAGTAATGTTGTAAAAGAAGTCATTCGAAAAATTAAATTTCCCACCGGGTTTTGTGCGAACATGAAGAATATCATAACAAAGAAAGGTGATTTCGCGGGGGTGAAAACGCACGATTAGCATGTCTTCATGAAGGTAATAATTAATATGGTATGCATTTAATAATTTTTTTTTTTCTTTTTCTAGTACTCTTTTTCGATATACTGAAACTATTTGTATATTATTGTTACAGTATGTTCTACCTCTCTCTATCCCGGACAACTTTAACAACAATGTCAAGCAAATAATATATAGTCTCGGGAAATACATGAGGTAAGTGGTGATTTTTCCATGTGCTTACTATTTGTTTAATTCAACATAGAACTTATTCTTAATTTGATTTTCATTCTCTACTTCATGTTACGTAATATAATGAATTTTTTCTTTAATCTCTTGATTGGACGGTTGTCATGTCACTGGTAGATGGTTGTCATCTAAAGAATTCGATAAAGAAGACATAAAGTATTGGAGGAGAGAAATTCCTCGTCTCATGTGTGAAATGCAGAAGCATCTACCTTCTGCATTTTTCAATGCATAGGAACACTACCTCATACACCAAGTTGAGTAGATTGAACTATGTGGACTTGCGCACTCAAGGTCCATGTGGATGGTTGAGAGGCACTTGAAATTTATGAAGGGTTTGGTCAGACAACGAGCATATGCTGAGGGTTCTATGATGGAGGGATATATGGTGTACTAAACCATATTGTACATTAGTGAATATCTTCTTATATTGGCATCAAAGCTCAATTTACGTTGCATTTGTGATGCAGACTCCAAAAACGATTTCGAAGGGGAGTACCCAAAGGGGAAAGGTAGATCAAGGAAGGTGAAAGGTAACATAACACATTTCACTGGTGATTTTTATGTTTATATATCATACATATATATTCTATTTTTTTATTTAGTATTTTTCATCATTTTATATTGTAATTATATACTTTTTAAAGTGACTAATATACATTTTCATTGAATTTTAATTTTATTGTCATTAGGTTGGTCGAGAGTGGGATGCTATTCATTTATACATCGTAAACAATCTTGACTGGATGAAGGTATGGATTGAAAAATGTGAACAGACTGGGCATGGAATATCATGGGAAGGTGTGGTTTCATTGGTTAAAGCTGCACATCGCAATGGAGACACCAATGTAACACAAAGGGAAATCGATTTAGCAAGAGGTTTAAAAGATAAGCAGGTAAGCATATTAATCAACGACACTATTTTTTTTTTTTTAAATATTGTCGTTGTATGTCACGCTGGTTATTTTCCTTTTATGGCATTATAATAAACATGCACTACTTTATCATAAATATGGTGTGATCATTATGTAATCTTTTCCTGTATGGCTTGTTGTACTAGGTAAAACACCATAAGGCTATGTGGTGCAATGGATGTAGATATTGCATCAAAAAGTTGGATGAAACAAAGAAAACATCTGATTGTGGGATATCTATAGTCTTTGAGGTGACCAATGTTTCTTCTAGAAGTGGCAGACATCCATAACTATCTGAAAATCGATACAATGGGTATCTAGAAGATATTCTTCAATGTGACTTTAACTCCTTCAAGGTATTTTTGTTCATTGTCAAATGGTACAGGTGTCGATTGAATCAACGTGATCCCCATAGAACAATTATTGAACATGATAATGGTTTTACCATGGTAAATACAAGTTTGTTTGAGCTAGGAACGGAGCCCTATGTTCTTCCAACCCAATGTGAACAGGTATTTTACTCTGAGGTTCTAGGTAGAGCAGGTTGGTCATTTGCTGTGAGACATGATCCAAGGGGAAGGCCGGTAAAGTATAACGTTGATGAAGGTAATGAAGATGTTCTCGAAGAAGAAGACGCCGCAGAAGATGATCATGATCAACATGAGTTAGATGATCATGGTCCAGAAGAAGATGTCGAAGAACTTATTGAATCAGATGATGTACTATCAGACAATGTCCATGAAGATGATATCGATGATGACATGTTGATCATAACTGACATCGACGACGAGGATGATATGGCCAATCCTTACAATGTTGAATCTGGATTATTGGATGATAGTACAGATGATGACGCATATGAAGAAGATGATGAATACCATTGAAGTTTACGAGGTATGCAGTAATAATAATTATTTGTTTCGTAGTGAGTTTCCATTTTCCTATATGATATAATTAGAAACATTGCTTGTTTTAGAGTATGTCAAAAAACACATTTAAATTTTCTAGTGTACATATATATTTTTGTCGGGTTATGGGGAATTGAGAGTGATGTGAGGGGGGGGAGAGGCCATAAGAGCTTCCACCTTCATGTGGCTGGCCCTGTTTAGTAGAGAATATTAAATTATTCTTGAAACAGAGAGAATCTTAGTAAGGAAATGCACAATTATCAAGAATCAAACATCATCCTCATCATCATCGTCGTCGTCGTCATCGTGATCATCTTCATCATCATCATCTTTTTCTTCTTGATCATCATCTTGATCATGATCTTGATCATTCTCATCATCATCATCATCATCATCAACATCATGTTTATCGACGTCGTCATCACGGCCACCACCATCATCATCATCATTGTGATTAGCATCATCGTCATCATCCTCACCATCATCATCATCATCATCATCATCATCATCTTCCTCATCATCAGCAGCAATATCTTCATCATCATCGTCTTCATCGTCATCATCGTCATCATCGGTCGTCACCACCACCATCATCATCATCATCAATCGTCTTCATCATCATCGTCATAATCATCATCATCGATCGTCTTCATTCTCATCGTCATCATCATCATGATCTTCATCATTCTCATCATCATCATCATCATCAGCATCATGTTTATCGTTGTCGTCACGACCACCATCATCATCATCATCAGAAGCATCATGTTTATCGTCGTCGTCATGGCCACCATCATCATCATCATCATTGTGATCAGCATCATCATCATCATCCTCACCATCATCATCATCATCATCTTCCTCATCATCATCAGCAATATCTTCATCATCATCGTCATCATCGATCGTCTTCATCGTCATCATTGATCGTCATCATCATCATCATCGTCGTCATCATCATCATCATCATTGATCGTCTTCATCATCATCATTGATCGTCTTCATCATCATCGCCATCATTGATCGTCTTCATCATCATCGTCATCATCGATCGTATTCATCATCATCATCATCTTTATCATCGTCATCATCATCATGATCTTCATCATGATCATCATCGTTATATGATATCCGACACAGCTATTACCTAGAAAAACCAACGGTGTTTGTCGTCGGTGATTTAGCGATCTCGTCGGATTCCTTTGAAGTCAGAAGTCTGATATTAGACACATGCATTGACGATGTGGGAGGGTTTCAAGACTCGAATGAATGACACTCACCATTGCAGCATCAGAAACCATACCTATAAATTAAATAATGTGATACATGGGGCCAACGTTGAAATTTTTTAAATATGTGTTGGCTTGGACTGAAATTTGACATGGTTAGACTAGATGCGTGCATTTACGGTGTGGGAGGGTTTCTAGACTAAAAAATGACTGACACCAACCATTAATGGAGCATTAAAAACCATGTAATGATACTCAACAAGGAGTAATTTGATCATGATGGTTTCACTCTGAAATAACTTATTTTTTCGTGGACTCGCTAGTACCATTGCTTATGGACCCTCACAAGGAAATCCTCTTAGGTCGTTGATTGTGTTGGGATAAATCATCACTAACTTGTTTGATGGACCTAATGGTCCCATGATAAACACTCATAACATGTAAACTATAGAGGACATATAAAAAATGGTTGATTCTCTCACCCAATTAGTTAGCAAAATGGAAACCAAGAATCACTTCTCATTTTTCGACCCTTCCAATAGTATGACACCTCATTTTTCTGAAGTAATTCTAAACAAGTTTGGCGGGTCAGATCCGATTGGTTGGCTCGATCGATCAAATGAAGCACTAACTTTCCCTTAATGTAATATTTTATTACCTAATGAAATTCATTATAGGAGTCATCAAAGTTTATTTGTTTTTCATAAAAATTAATTGATTCTTTTTTAAGCAATTCCTTATTAATAGTCTTAAAGAGGAAATTAAATCCCACTTAGAGGTGAACCACCCTACTACTTGGTTGGAGGACAATAATATTTATTGCCATGCTTTTGTTATATCCTATGCTCAATCCAAAATCCCCAACTTTATTTCATTTCCTTTCTCCAACTATGGTGGCTCTTCAACAACCTCTTCCACCTTTCAAGGTCCATAAGTTGGCATAGGACAAAATGGACGAACATAACAATGGTTTTTTAATTTCTTATTAATTATATATAACAATGGTTTTTTAATTTCTTATTAATTATATATAACAATGGCTTTTTAATTTGTTTTTAATTAAATATATATATATATATAACATTATATATAACAATTAAATTTTAATTGTTATATATAATGTTATATATATATTTAATTAAAAACAAATTAAAAAAAACAAAAAACAAAAAACAAACATTACATAACATATATATTGAACAAATGGAAAAGTCGGCAGCCATATGCATTTGACAAACCTACGATTTGTGATTTGGAGTGACCTCGACTGACCTTGATTGGGAGTGACCTGTGATTTGGAGTGACCTTGATTTGGAGTGACCCTCGATTTGGAGCTGTGCCTCTGCGATTTGGACCTGCGCCTCTGCGATTTGGACCTGCGCCTCTGCGATTTGGACCTGCTATTGATTTGGATTGGACTGTTCGATTGTGGGAGAGGCGGTTTGTGATTGTGGCAGGAGAGAGGGAGTGACCCAACGACCAAGCAGTGGGAGTGACCCATTAACGAGCAAGCATTGGGAGAGGCGGTTTGGAGTACAAGCAAATAAACTATAAGAGGAGCCGAAAATGCCTCCCACGTCCGTGAGTACCAAGCCCTAAATTGTTTTGATTTGAAAAATTTAAAAATTTGGTAGCAAATCACTGTGGTTTTATTGCTAATTCGATCTTCTAAGAGGGTTTCATTGCTAATTCAATCTACATTGGGGTATTTTTATCTTATTGCATCTACGGTTTTTTTTAGTTTGATGGGTGAACCCTCACCTCTTTGTAGTGAACTGAAAATGACAGCCTTAATATCTCATAGCAAAAAGAATGTAGTGACTTGTGCTTATTGCCTTGCGTTTTGATTTTGGAAGGGCCTTCATCAGAATGAGAATACTGTGGTTGACGAACATAGGATTGTTGTCCTCGGTAGAGGAATCGATGTTCAACCTTCGTTGAAGCTGAGCACTGTGACCAATATCATGAAATAGATGTATTAGATAAAAAAGTTGAGGTTCTTGCAATGGACTCCCTTATTTTATCATGAATGGGGGGGGGAGGGGGCTATTACTAATGACCCCGATAAATCACAGTTACCAAGATCTCACTGTGACTGAGTACTTGTATTCACACATGCTCGAGTTAAGGTTTCCATTATTGCATTAAAGCACCAATCCGAGCTAACAACAGATAATAAAAGGCCAGGCAGAAACTTGCACTCATTCCTCTTTTAATAGGGGGGTAGGTAGGAGAGGGAACACCTATTTGTATTGATTGAATCTAAACCTCCATAGGAAGCTACGGCTAGAATGGAAATAACTACTTTTAATAAGCTGCCCATAGACCTATATCGTGCTTTTTAAAGGCCCCCTATGAATGAAGTAGCAATTGGGTCAAATTATTATATTTAAAATGCGCAGCATTCCAAACATATGATTGCCTATGTTGATTCAAAATAAGATCCACAGAGTGTCCAACAGAAGTTGGCAAGTGATCATCAATTTCATTTGCATGCGCATCCAAATCAGTTGTGACACTGCTAGAAACATTGCCATCATCTTTCTTTAGCGGCGCCTTTGAATCCTCAGTAAGTGCAACTTGCCATTGTATTTATTGATGTATCATCCCAACATCAAGAAGCACATCCTTGCTATCATTTCCAAACTCTGTCGTTAATGCAACCAACTATCGATTCTCTTTAGTATCATCAGCTAGAAAGACAAAAAATTGTACCACAAACAAGCACCAAAATATTTTCCTATTCAGTCCATATTTTGCAGCTAATAAATTAGTACCTGCAACATGATCCAAAACATTTAATGTAGTCTTGAGATGTTCCTTCAGATGAGCACAAAATACCCTTGCAAGGGCAACTGAGTGTTGTTGTGTGAATGCTTTGCAAACTGCAACCATATGCACAGCTACAGACATCCCTTTTGAAGATAGCGAAATACTTGGAAGAGTCAAGAACCTCATAAGGGCTTCAATGCCCTTTTTCTCAACAAATATTCTACAAGTTTCAGGATTTTCCATTGCCAGATGCACAAACACCATGGCATGTGAAATGCTTAATTTTAGAAAGTGTTCATTACTCATATTTTCAAGAGACAATCCACTAGTTCCAACCCTGTCATTATGCTTATCTTTAGAATCAGTATCCATAGGAACAGGACTATCCAAACTGTCTTTGGCCTCTACTCTGAGCCTATGGGCCTTGCTAGGGCATACGTTGTTGATCCCTGGTGGCTGTCAGCTATTGCAGAAAGGGTTTATTGAAAAATATATCTGATTATAAGGAAGGTCTAAACTAGCATTACTGATGCTAGTTGTTAGTTCTATTTAACTTGTTCATTACTTTATTAATGTTGTTGTTATTTATTGTCCTTGTCTACTTCAACTTTAACACTGGGACCTTTTGGAGTGTTAAAGTTGAAAGAGATGAAAATTATGTTTAAATTTATATTACCTTGTCACAACTGTACTATTTTGTTTCTAGCATTGATTTAGGAATTTATTTATGCATTAAAGTATAAATATTTTAATTTTCTGCTCCAAACCCTAACCTAACCCAATTTTCAACTCATATAACAAGCTGTAGCCTCTCTTGTGTAGACCTCAGTCCCAAAACAATCCCGAAGTAGTAATTTGTGTAAACTAAAATCACCATACTTTGAACTTTCCTCAAGTCTCGACATGGAAGCAGCCTCCATCTCCGATTTTGAAATGAATGCCTCAGCCTCCACCAAATTAAATGAATTCCACAAAAATTTGTTGTGAATTGGAGGGATGTTAAGTTAACCAACCAAACCGTGAATGCAAAAAGCAAGACTTAAGGCCACCCACATTGTAGTTTTGAAGGTTCCATGTGTTATTAGTGAAGTAGCAGTGAATCCAGATATGACTTGGAGTTTTTTTCATGGGGCCTGTCAAGGCTCCATAGAGTAGTGCAAGATCAGGTTTTCTCTATATATCTCCGATAGCCATTTCTTCATAGATAAATCCTACTTGGGGGCTAGGAAAAACAATATGGGTGAGTTCAATTTGCTCTTCTATCCTTTGAAATTTGTTGCAGAATTGGGTCTCACCCAGATTCAAGTCATACGGTCTGCGTGTTAAATAAATCAGCAACAAATTAAAGATCAATCTGGTATGGATGTCAACCAAATCATCATCCTCTTTAAATTGCCTTGTCTCTATAAATTAGATTGCCCTGATATGTGAAGGATTAGGTTGATAACTATACTACGGCTAAAAATTGCCCTGTTTATAAATTAAATCGCCTTGTCTATAAATTGACATATCCTTCCATGTAGATTATAAAAATTGCAATTAGGTCAAGTTCTCCTTACATGGTTTGGATAAAATTGAAAGCTTCAATTTTCATACAATTAGAAAAGTTTGGGCAGTGTAGAATGTGAGGAATGAGAATGTATCAATCATTGCCACCATATGAGTTTTGAAAGTAAGATTAATTGGCCCCATCCCATTATGAAGTAGAACCATGTGAGATAGATCCTATAACACCATTAGCATCATGATATAAGCAAAATCGAAGTTCCGTTTTCCATCGAGGCTGCTTGAAGATGATAATTTCCAGAAAGTGGCCCCAGGGTACAAAGTAACGAAACATTTGACGGATTGGTAACGTATATATATAAAAGGAACATAATTATATAGGCCTAAAATTGCGGTTGGTGCCATTGTGGTCAAATTCAAATCAATTTGTAAACCACCTCGATAGAAAACGGAACTTCGATTTTGCTTACCCATTTTTGTTGTTTTGGTTTAGGAAGTATTTCAGGCTATTATGGTTTGTTTTAAAGTCTTCATCTTCTTAAAATTGGCTTTCATTGTATCATTCATCAAGGTTAGTAAATTCATAAAAGGTAAGCATGCATCATCATACTTCAGACTTCAATCAAACCATCATGACTTGGATTGTGGCAATTTTAGTCTTCGACTAGGGTAGTACTGTAGCAGCTTTAACACTTAGAATATAGTAGCTTGGGGGAATTCATGTCAAGGTACTCAATGCAAGTTAAAGGGGAAATGATTAGCATTTCTCATGATGTAAAAGTAAAGGATGTATTGCTCATGATTAGGATACTCTTGTATTTATAGTCATAAAAAAAAAGTTGTGGTATAGCTTCCCCAGTTGTGGTTACTGTTTTTTATTAAGCTCATGAAGATTTATATGCACTTTATTGTTTCTACTATCCCTGTGTTTTTGTGAAGAATGATTGAAGAATGTTATAAGTGTTCCTAGAGAATCATGAACATGGATATGTACAATTCCTTTATTTATTATCACTTTGTTTTATGTGATGAATTCATTTGCATGACTTGAG
The DNA here is from genome assembly GCA_027924585.1 of Larix kaempferi. NCBI lineage: Eukaryota > Viridiplantae > Streptophyta > Pinopsida > Pinales > Pinaceae > Larix > Larix kaempferi. The sequence continues at coordinate 19,657,839 of BSBM01000458.1, read as the reverse complement.
TATATCTGAAGCTGTCCTTGAGGTCCCATGAATGAACTTGAACACTTGTTGCATTCATTTAATTTGAAAGAGTAGTTATAGTTTGAAAGAACTCTCTCCTTACCTTAGCTAGCATTCATTGAAAGGAAAGGATTATCTTATTCATATGCATTTGCATGGTTTGAGTCAGTCATCACACCATGATTTTCACTTCCATCACCCGATTGAGTAATACAACCACTAAAATTTACACCCCCTAACTAAACACACCATAACCTCACTTGAGGAAATCAAAAGAATTTGGTAGTTAGGTAGGACACCAGGGATAGGCATCCAAATAATTCCCCCTTTTCATTATCATTTGAGACATAGTTGTTGTCCTCTAGGGAACCAAAATCCTCTAGTATTTGTTGACACGGTCATACACCAGTTTGTGGAGGAGCCTCCTGTTGTTTCAGGGGTTAAACTGCTGCGAGCTCGAGAACCGGAAAGATTATGTGGAATGCCGCACTCCACTTAGCCCTAAGGAAACATCGATCATTCTCTTCCTTGTCTTCTCCGGCCACCATACTGGTGATACAAGGGTGATAAGGCAGAAGTGCCGAAAACCTTTTCCGACGTGTCATGAACGAGGTAGCTTAGTGACTTTTCTACTAAGGCTCTTTTACCCAGGATCCCTTTCGGTAGAGGGATATCCTTCAAATTCGGTCTCTCACTTTGTATTTTTCGACTTGGATTTCATCACCTTGCGAAGGATATGATTTGTCGAGGTCTCCAGCTCCTAGTTAGGAAGTTTGCTTACATTTTTCACCTTTTTAGAGGGTCTTTTTCTTTTTAGTGCTACTTGTTGGCATTCTGGCCATTTTTGTTTCAGCTCGCTTACTGTGACATCGGTCCCAGTATAGTTTTTTGAGCTTGTTTTTTTGGCCTATGAGCCTTTTCTTTTCATAGCTCCCCTTCTGCACGCTCGGTTGCTTTAGGGTTTTTGAGTTCATACACGGTAGTTACCAATACTTATTTGATGATGTGTGATGTCCTCTTCTCCTAGGTATTCAAGATGGTTGAGTTAGATGGTCTTCTGAAGGGACTAAACACCCCTTCATGGAGCCACTAACGCTTGACCGTAGGAGTAGTCTAGAGGACCACGTGATCACATCACCCGTGTGGAATTTTCCATTTACTGTGATGATGGTCTTTCAAGTTATATGGAACAATGGTACATTTGAGAGAGAGATGAATGGTTGTACCCCACCTTGGTCGATTGTCTTATGGTCCTTTCATTTTGTCGATAATATTTTTGTGGTACCTTGCCTTTTACCTTTTGGGTGTTTTACTGATATTGGGATATCATGTGATTTGTACCACCTTTTATGTTTTAGGTCTTGTGGGTACTATGGTAGTTTGTCCACATTTGAGGTACACCCACTTTCTCCAAATTGTTATGTGTCTTTATACCCACTTCGTACCACCCTCCTGACCTTAGTTTGGAAGATTGCATGCTATCATACCTTTTGGTGGTACTATTTGAGTTTCAAGAGGTAGTTACAAGGAGTTATTGCATCTATGAGGTAGTTACAAGGAGATATTGCATATATTGATTTGGACCACCTTTTATGTTTTTGGTCTTGTGGTTATAACTATGGTAGTTTGTGCACGTTTGAGGTAGTGTACACCCCCTTAGTCCCAAGGGTTGTGAGTCTTTATACCCATTCTTTTTTTTTTTACTTGTACCTTACTGGTTGGTCTTTGTACTGAGCCTTTTTACTGTCACTGAATTTCTTTGATTGACCGTACCATAGCCCAATCATCTCTCTCTCTCTGGTTTGTACTAGCCCTATCATAGGGTCACTTGGTTCCTAGAGTTGACTGGCCTCTAAGAGGCACAGTCATTTCTAAAAGTAACTCTTCTCAGTATATTACAAGAAACGTCTACACTAAGGTAATCAAATATGTGGTAAATAGTTTTCATTAAGTAGCCAGGACTTGTAGCATTAGAGGAGATCATGTAACGTGTATGTTTAGTGTTTCATGTGTGCTACATGTGTGTTACATGTGTGATGTAGTGTTAAATCAAATAGTAAAAAACAACTCATAAATATTGCATGACTTTCTACTTTTAAAAAAGATAAATTGGTCGTCTTCCGATCATCACTTGAATGCCTACATGTTGACAAAGGGAATGAGGATCAAGTAAAATTATGAAAGGCGATACACGTCAACTTTTAAGAGGCACTATGCCTTGCGGTCGAATCTAAACTTTTTTCCAATGGTGCAGGTAGAACCAAATAGGTATTTGTCTGATCTGTCTTCCTCGAGCGAGGGGAGTTTAGGAAGGCTAGAGGAAAGTGAGACATCCAGTAGGTCTAGAAGAATTGTATCAACTAGATGTCAAAAAACCAAAAGAACATTCCATAGACGCAATGAATTTTTTCACAGTCAAGGGGGGGCATGTTCCTATGGTGATGAGACAAAAGACGACGAAGAGGTGCCCTTGAGGTATAGACATTTAGTGAAACAATGGGTACCTAAGGATGTTCCTCCACCGAACACTGATTTTTGTGTGAACGAGAGGAGATATCGAATTGCACCGTCATCGATACATGGTTTCAGGTTGTTTTCCATGGATTGCATCTTAGTCGGTTACGGGACATGTACAGAATTGATGGAGTATGTTGGACCCATATACAACTACAACGATTGGATGCGCCTTGTCCGATATACAAAAAGTATGCGTAGCTATGGATTGTCAACAAACTATTTACAATTGAAAGACAAAAATCAAAATAAAGGAGGATCGTTGTACATGGACGGAAGGCCAAAGGCCACAGGGAATATTGCGGGGTTTATAAACAGTACACAACCAGGGTCTACAATTAAGCAACCAAACTGCGAATTTGAGTGGCGTGAAGGAAATCGTGTTTTTATAGTTGCTATTAAAACAATATCTGCAGGGAATGAGTTGCTTATTAATTACCCTATCAACCGAGTAGATACAAACAAGGTTACTATATAACATTTCACCCAACCTTTTAGTAATAAATTAAACATTATAAGGATTTTTTGTTAGTTTATTTCGTTTAAATTTCCCATATTTACTTCGCAGGCCAGTGATCGGGATAAATCCCTGCCAACAAATGGTCGGAGGAGAACTTCTTCCTCGACGGAGTAGGTATACATCTTTCTAATAGTACAAATATAATAAGAGAAAAGAGTTTTTATTTGCTTTGTTTTCCCATTATTAATAACTTGGTTTGTTTTATATAATGAAATTTATATTTGATGTAGAACGTTGATCGGGAAATACACCCATCGAATGTTGATCAGACGACAACACCCTCGGGGCAACAGGTAGACCTGATTTGAATTGTATAATTAAAATATGTCAAAATGTTTTAGTATTATATTAATGTTTCAATGAATATTTTGGTTTCGTTTACGTAATTTTCTAGTCTATGTTTTTGATGTAGGCCGGTTCCATAAGGTCGGCCACACCAGGGTCCGCGCAACGGGTATACATCTTTGTAATATTAAAAATATAATATGAATAATAATGTTTTTGATGTGTTTTCTCATGAATAGTTTTGGAATCGTTTAGGTGACTTTCACCATGTTTTTTTATTAGGGTGTTGTTAGGGGCATCTCCCAGATATTAGCAGATCGGGGTAAGTCGCCTATGACCATTGATCCAATGAGTGGATCGCGATCCTCGAGGTCGTAGGTATAATTCATTTCAATTGTACCAATATAATACGTAGCATAATGTTAATTTTGTTATGTATTTTTCGTGTGATATACTGGTTTCGTTATGATAATGTAAACTGTGTTGTAATTTTACGAATCTATCATGATAGATGTGTTATATACGTTAATATAAAATTTGAAATCTATCAATAGTGCTTTATATATGTTTTTTTCAGCCCACTAGTGAATCGCAGTATGAATCAGCATCGCAAGATTTTTCGTTAGACCCTGAAGTGGCAGAGGTGCTTCATGATTGCGAAAAAATTGGTGAAGCCGCACACCCGCTAAAGATGGCAGAGAAATTGTTGAATCGATATACTGCGGAAATCTTTTCTCTAGTAATCCAGGTTCCGCAGACAAGCGAAATTAAAGAAAGGATTGCATTGTTGGAACATAAATCTAATAACTTGCGAGTAAGTTGAGGAAGCTTGGATCATAGAATAATTCGTTTAAATATTTATAATGTTCTCTTTTATATGATAGTATTGAACGTATAAGACGTGGTGTGTATTTATAGAATTATAAGGGACCACACAATATTGGTCAAGGTGGTGTTGGCCCCAGTGAGGGTCGTGAAGAGACTTTGCATCACGACCAAACGACTCTACGTAGTTCGAATCCTTCACCATTGTTGTCGACCGAACAGTCGGAAACACGTTATGAAACACCACGGACCCCTGCTATGAGCACAACAGCCGCTACTAACCAACACACAACAGATCCTCCACAAGAAGTGGTCGACACTGAGTCCCTTATCAATTTTGATGTCGAACAAGCTGTTAGAAAAACAGGATCGCAGAGCAATAACAATAAACAGAAATGCAAATATAATCACACATACACATTACAAGAGAGACACAGATATATCGTGGTTCACCCAACTTGGGCTACGTCCACACTGAATTTTCCAGTGCTTATTATTATTACCGTCCAGCAAGTCGAAGGGATACAACCTGCAGCACAACCGCTGCACTTCCTCTTCTCTGTTTTACAGTCTCTCTCCAGATCTCAAAGATCTTTACAATGCATAAAACCTAATACATCAACCCTAGCCGTATTACAATGTCCTTCTTTTATAAGGGAAATACAATGGGAAAATACCACGGGATACCCAAAACCATGGGCCCGCAAAACAGCTGGCGAAAACAGCCCCAAAAAATTTCTTCGGGGGCGTTGCCCCCGAACCCCCATTTCTCGGGGGCGCTGCCCCCGGACCCCCCAGCCAGGGGGGATGGGCCCCCCTGGAACCCCGTGGGGGGGAGATGCCCCCCCACACCCCCCCCGCTGGGGTGAGTATATAGTCCACCTACACATCATATAGAACTGGGGTACAAACACGGCTAATACAATATCATCTATGAGACTAGAAGATCTGTCTCCACAACCAACACAAGCTACATTTCCAGGATCTTCCCGTGTCAAAAGCAAGAGAACACTAGAGACAACATTTTGGGTGGACGAAGATCTCGTCCCAATAAAGATACCGACGATCCCAGGTAATTAATCATAGTTGATCAGGTTAATTAGTGTTTATAATTTCATTGTAATATACCGATAAAACGTTTTTTATCAAGTAATTATGATCATGGCATGATCGTTGTGCAGGAAACAATGTTTTCTATAAACATATGAACGAATTTTGCTTGGAGATCTTCGGGCCCACCATCTAATCAAGGTGGGATAGACAACCGAAACATTTAAAATATGAACTCACTAATCGGTTGGTTGGCCTGTTCGGGGAGAAAACCTTCAGCCATGCCAATGTCTTGAAAAAGGCTTGTCAACATGTGAAGGTTGTCTGAGACCAATATAGGACACACCTCAAAAGAAACCATAGGTATGAGCGCCCACCAATGATTCCAACAATGAAGTGGAGAACTCTAGTGGAAGATGGAAAGGAGAAGGCTCTGAGAAGAGAAGGCAAGCTAACACCAGGCACAGGGAGGTATGCAATACTTTAGCGTAATTCTAAACCTTATTATCCTTGATTTCTATATCGAACTTGGAACATCTAACGTATTTCAACACTTGCATAGGCTACCAGACACATCAAATGCCACAAATGAAAGACTAGAAAAAGTAGGTCAGCACAAGCTTGGCCCTGGTGGTTATTCAAATTTGGCGGCATGGTTTGTAAGTTTCGAGAAACCAACAATGAATACAAATAATAAATTGAAAATTATTTTTCGTTTTATTGCACCGTAAAATGTTAATTAACGACGATAAGCAAATATGCAGGCCGATCGATTCAATGAACTACCCACAAAGGAAGACATGAAGCTTGGCTTCCAGGAAGGATTTGGAACTGTTGTTGAACGTAGAATAAGCTTATCTGGGCAAACATAGTCTTGTGGTAATAATCCATCCAGTGCACAAGTATATAGAATCTATATAGTTTAATGAAGATTTGTCGCTTGTGGAATATTTTCGTTCCAAATACTTGATGTAAAATATTGACTCTATTTTTAACAGGAAAGTAATGATCCCATTAGTGTCGAGGAGGGACAACAACAAATAAATGATCAATCTTCAAATACCGGTAATGAATTTATTCATATGCTACAATTTTATGTATAGCATTGCAAATGGTGACCATTAATTGTAGTTCACCGTATTTCAACTGCAGAGCATGTAGAGGGTGAAACTGTACAGGTTGAGACTGGACAAGAACATCAACAACATGATTTGGTCACACCTGGTAAAAAAGCACCTTCATAATGAATTTTTTTAAATGAAAAAACTTGTCATTACAATAGCAAAATATAACGATGTAACATTCTCACATCGTTGCAGCAAATCCGAACCCCTTGCCGCAAAATCCACGTCTAGAACAACAATCAGCTAGGATATTGCAAACATCACCAAAAGCGCCTGCTAAAGAACCAAGAACTAGAAGAGAAAGTCCAGATGATGTAGATGGTCCTCTCATAGATTATATACCATTGATCAAGAGAAGAAAAACTTATAAGAAGAAGGACGGGAAAAACAACATCTAAATATTTTTGATAACAATATATCGTCCACTATTTTTGGTCTAATGAATGAATGAATGGTTTAATGAATGTTCTAATGTTTTAATGATTCAGTGTAGTAAACTGTTACCTTCATTGAATTTCAACTTTTATTGAATGAATGTGTTGACTGAATGATTAATGAATGGTGTATTGAATGTTATCTTTTATTGAATGAATGTGTTGATCGACTGAAATGATGGTTTAGTGAATGTTAGAATTTATTGAATGAATAATGGATGAAAGTTCATGATGAAATATGGATGAATTTGCACATATTTGTTTTTTTCAAGTACATGCATTGGGTATGGGGAATTGAGAGTGATGTGAGGGGGGGGGGGCATAAGAGCTTCCACCTTCACGTGGTTGGCTCTGTTCAGTAGAGAATATGAAATTATTCTCGAAACAAAGAGGAGCTCAATGAATGGCTACGATGCTGGCTTTCTACAACCCACTCGCGTGTTGTCTAAATTTTGACAATTTCTTGGAGCTTGTTGTGATTTTTAGTTGCTCCTCATAACCAATTTCCAGTTTCCACAACATCAAAGGTTGAGTAAATGATGCACTGGAATCAATATCCTTAACCTTCTCTTTAATTTCCTTGGAATCAATATACTTAACCTCACATTAAACCCTTCCAAATTGGTATATTTACCATTCAAGGCTGGCTTCTTCTGAAGCATGATATTTGCAACTAAGCTAGCATACCATGACAACAATTAGAGACATGCTGCTTGTTGTGAATGTTCATCTTTTTTTAGGAATGCAACTTGACCATAATGGCTCCTCCTACACTAGGGAGTTAAAGTCAACAGCAAATTAAAGAAAACATATAGTTTGCATCGAAAAAATAATAGGGTACGAACTGAACTGAGGAGATCTGAAACTGTGACCTATGTCTAGTCCCAAGGCTACCACCTTCAAGCTTGAAGTGTAGCTGGCAAGGGCGACCAACTTCAAGCTCGATTCATTTTGCATGCATTTCACAGTGGGAGATGGAGGGCTACCACATTCAACCTTGATTCATTGTGTATGGATTTCACTATGCAATCGTCTCCGATTCTCGTTGCATTTTCCCTCTATTAGTTTATTAATTTGGCATGACCCACGCCCGCCGTCCGAGGAGTGTTTTCACAGTCTTGAGTTCCAGCCTGACAACGATGACGATTCATTCTACATTTACGTTTCCCTTAAGCTGCAATATGGAAAACTCATAGTTCACTATCAAGATTTCTTTGACCGTCAGCTTTGTCAGACAAACCTTAATAGTGAACTATGAGTTTGTCATTTGCTATCGAAGGGAAACGTAATACCATGAATCGTCAACCGTTGCCAGGATGAAACTGAAGACCGCGGAAACACTCATTGGACGACGGATGTGGGTCATACTAAATTGATCAACTAATTGATGGAAAATGAAATGGGAATTTGAGACGGTTGCATAGTGAAATGCATGCAGAATAAATGAAGAGTGGTTCTGTCATGAACCCAATTTCCTTCCATTAGTAAAATCAGTAAAAATTTAAAATTTTTCAAACATAGATGATAACAATAAAATATGTAACATACTAATCCCTCTTTGAAACACCCCATCGGTTAATTACTCATTACAATATATAGAATATACATAGGATTTAACTACTAAACTCTTATAAAATTATTTTAAAACAACATGTAAAAGACATGTTAACTTGTTTTACCATTTAAACATCTCATAGAACTCTTACTAATAACAATGAATACAATTGTACCTGTTGAAACCTTTTAGCACATCTTTATCTCATGGATAACATAGTCAATAAGAAAACAACCTAAATGATAACAACATAACAAGATCATAAGGCGAATATATTAGCATTATACATCACATAAACAACCAACCTTATATATGAAATGTATACATCAAGTAATCAAGTTTTCATTCATAAAGACACATTTGAGGAACACCATAAGCAAACACAGGAGACCAAGGATAACGTGGTTCACCCATACACGGGCTAGTCCACAAAGGTGTGTGCATCATTTATTATTAGCCAAGAAGTAATAGGATTACAATGAGCAACATGGTTGCTGTAACAAGACTTATTCTCCTTCCATCAAGTCTCTATCTCATAGAGAGCACAATCAAAAAAAAGGTAAGGAAAATACCTTTACTCAATATGTGAATCAATAAAAGACATCTCATGCCTAGATTATAAAGTACAGTTATTGGGTAACTTCATCCCATCATCAATATGATGAACTATTTAACTATGTAATGATTGCCATTATTCTTATTAACAAATATATAACCTATAGAGATTTCTCAATCCTTGGAACTAAGGCACATAACTCCCTTCATCACAAGTTTTATTGTTATCATTTAAGTTAATGCCTAACTCTTGAAAATAATATTAAGAGTAGGATGTAGAGATCTATCCTTATTTTTATGTTGATTGATATATATATATATATATATATATATATATATATATATAAGTCAAAGCCTAACTCTCGAAAACTAAGGATTAAATTCCTGAGTAAGGTCTGGACCTTGAGAGTACACTAATCCATGTAAATAAAATATTCAACCTACTTTAACTAAAACTAAAAAAGTTAAAGGTCAATTCTCCATAGGGAGATTGATCCTTCTACCTATTTAGTTACCTATTTAGTGTAAAGATTAAGGTATTGCCTCAACCCTATATCTATCATTACCCTTTAGATAATTATTTATGAATTTTATTCATATGTAACTAAAGACATTTATCTATTTATATCAAGGCCTCTCATCACTTTAAGTGATTTCCCTTTCCTCCATATATATCTAGATAAACTAAAGAGTATACTTATATTTATCAAAATGTATATATATATATATATATATATATATTTTTTTTCCAAATCCTAAATGACTTTACACTTGATAATAAAACATATTATCAATATATATATATATATGTATTTTTTCCAAATCCTAAATGACTTTACACTTGATAATAAAACATATTATCAAAATATATATATATATATATATATATATATATATATATATATATATCCAAATCCTAAACGACTTTTATCATAGAAGATTTTTAATGAAAATGAACGCTTTTAAGAAAAAGAAAATGTACTTTCAGCAAATAAATAATAAAGAAAAGGCATGGAGGTGTTTCTAAACCCTGCGCAATTCTTCCACATCAAAAGAAATTCCTTACACTAAGTTTTACTCTGCAAAATCGCATCATCTACACTATTTTACCCTATTATAATATTTACACTATTATGCTCAGACGATACTGATTTTAGAGGTCGCAATAATATCTTCGTTCAAAACCTATGAAACAAATGGTTATAGGAAAGCATAATTCTGAAAGAAAAGGAGAAGTGTAAAAAAAAGATAAACACGCAGAATGAAATCCTGTGCAGAGAAATCAGGTCATAAACTGAGATCGATTTTAAACATAGCTCGGACTATAAGCTGCAGACTTAATTTATCAGGTAATACAAGCCCAACATTACTCTAGTCAACTATAGGAACTTAAATATTATCTGCGGAAAAAATCGTAAGCTGGATACTAAGTCATCAAAAACCTTTGCAACAGGAAACTAACTCAGGAGGATCGCTTCCTAGAGAATCCCAGCGAACTCTACTAAAACTGCGAAAGTTGCAAATAAAGATCAAGGGAAAAAAAACAATAAAGTATCTTTGCATGGATAAAAGGTCATAATAAATCCTGATAAGAACAGTAAGCCTAACGTTTGATAGCCAGATTGAAATTCTGTCAGGTTTTAGTTAATGCAGAGATTTCTTTCAAGATGTACATATCTACTACATCTAAAGTGCTAAATCGCAAAGCCCTTTTTCGACGGAATCATCTTGATAGTGAGATTTTCAGAAAATGTACATAATGAGTATACGTACAGTTCATCGAGACATAGTTTGCTAACCCGTTTGTGTACCGGCAGAGTCCTCAACAGAGCGATTGGAATCCTCTTGCACCAAGAACCCCCTCGAGACAGAACGTCCTCCTCCTATGCGCTCCCCCTTCTTCCTGTTGTGTTTTTTTTTTTTCTTCCTATCCTCCTGCCTAAAATATATAGTTGGTAATCAAATTTAATCAACAAGATTGATGGCAGACAACTCAAAACAGATGGCAATCTTGACTAATCGGTTATCTATGCATCAAGGAAGACAAGATCTTCCATTATCTCTTTAATTAAGCTATTTGTCTAATCTTCGAGGTAGTGGACTCAGTTAAGGGACAAGCTTGCACTAAAGTCTCCCCGAAATCCTCTGCCAAAAGCTCCACTTCATTTTGTAACAAGAATTAAATAGAAGTTTACTCCTCTCAACAGTATAACAACGCAACCCTCTCGATGGCAGATGGCGGCCAAGGGTTTTGGGCTCTTCATTAAAAGACAAATGGCGGTGGTACAGAGTGTTCCTCCAAAACCCACGATCTTTAAAAATAATTTGCCAAAGTATGGCCCCAACGTTTTTTTTTTTTAAAGCATTAAAATAATGGACTCAAAATAGAAGGACTTACTTATATGTTTTTAATGCACATAATAATTGGATGACACTTCGAAAATCATAATATCTAAGTAACCTATACTATATATATCATATATGTATGTGGTTTCCTTACCCATAGTAAGGTCTGGCATTCTCTTTGTAGTTGAGCTGACTTCTTTTTCCTCTTTAAGGATTTTGTGGCGACGCAGCCTTAAGTCTTCTAAGTATGAAAACCTTTTCGACCTACAAATAAAATAATAAAACTTTCTAAAGTCCACTGGTGGGACCTTATCCTTGAGCTCCTCACCAGGGCTGCTTACAACAATTCAAAATTACATTTTAAAAGAAATAACAATAATGGTCAATTTGGAGGGATGTTACAGGTTCTCGAGAGAAATGGTTTTGGGACGTCGTATGAGAGGAAATGGCGATGGGAATTGATTGATAAGGTCAAGCTTGAAGGTGGTATCCTTGGGACTAGACATAGGTCGCAGGTTCAAATCTCGTCTAAATATTTTTGATAACAATATATCGTCCACGATTTTTGGCCTAATTAATGAATGAATGGTTTAATGAATTTTCTAATGTTTTAATGATTCAGTGTAGTAATCTATTACCTTTATTGAATTTCAGCTTTTATTGAATGAATGTGTTGACTGAATGATTAATGAATGGTTTATTGAATGTTATCTTTTATTGAATGAATGTGTGTATCGACATAAACAATGGTTTAGTGAATGTTAGCATTTATTGAATGAATAATGGATGAAAGTTCATGATAAAATATGGATGAATTTGCACATATTTGTTTTTTTCGAGTGCATGCATTGGGTATGGGGAATTGAGAGTGATGTGAGGCGGGGTAGGGGCCATAAGAGATTCCACCTTCATGTGGTTGGCCCTGTTCAGTAGAGAATATGAAATTATTCTCGAAACAGAGAGGATCTCAATGAATGGCTACGATGCTAGCTTTCTACAACCCACATGCGTGTCGTTTAAATTTTGACAATTTCTTGGAGCTTGTTGTGATTTTTGGTTGCTCCTCATAACCAATTTCGAGTTTCCATAACTTCAAAGGTTGAGTAAATGATGCACTGGATTCAATATCCTTAAAATTCTCTTTAATTTCCTTGGAATCAATATCCAGCTTAACCTCAAATAAATATAAGTGAACAAAAGAAAATGCAAGGAAGAGATTAAACTTGCAAAATATAACACTTGTATTAATAAATTCAAAAAGAGAGAGTAATGTTCATGGGCCTCTTGGAGAGGATGAGCTCCTTTGAGCAAAGATTCAATACAATACCAATCTTTGACAAAACAATATACATCCTTCTAGCGTTATAAATAGTTTCTTAATAACTACCAAAACCCTAACTACATGCAATCTCAAAATTAATGACTACCAACCACCTACTGGTTCTTATTTAATAAAAATGAGCCTTTTACATTAAGTAACTACCTATTAACTATCTAATGATCCTTATTCAAAGAATATGATCTCATACATGAGTATACAAACTCCTCAGTATACCAAATTAGAGAAGTTAGGTAAGAGTACCTTGACACAATGGAAGCACACTACCATCTCTTTGTGACGAATATGCCACAATGTTACATAACTTCCCAGTCCTTTTATTCTGCTACATGGAAAGCCTGTAGTCCATAAAGTAAGTTCCATAGACACTAGCACTTGAGACTTAGAGTACAGTCTTTTGTGCCACCTTAATAGGCACCCACTAGCCTATAGGTCCACTTGAATAATGATTGACCCCGCCGCTTAATACAATGACTCTAATACAATGGCTTTATTACAACGGCTCTATACCCTTAGGCTACTCCGTTGCTAATACAATGGGAAGAGAATAATGGGGTTCTCAGTTATATATATATGTAATTATTCTACATATTTCCACAATAGAGATAGAATATATTGATTTCTTGTATTATTATTATTTTTTTAAATGTATTGGGTAGTCGGTTAACCGACGACCTAATAACGACGACCGTAGGGTAATATCCAATGGTGTTGCAATACTTCCAACGACTCGGAACGTCGGATCCGTGTTTTTTTGCTATGTTGTCCACGTCACTTAATCGATGACCTATCCGACGATTGCATAGTGATATCCTACGATTGTGCTATACTTCCAATGGCTCAGAACGTCAGAATTGTCTTCTTTTTTTATGGAAAACACGTCGCAGAACCGACGACTTTGCCAACGCATAATCGACGGGGAAAGGATGGTATCCGACAAATATTGCAAGTTGACACTGTTGCTTATCCGACTTCCTGTGAAGCTGGAGGAAGTCGGTTAACCGACGAGGTATGGTAGTCGAATATCCGACGTCTTGAACTATGTCGGATTTTAGCCGATATCCCACCGACGATAAAAAAAGATTGGAATTGTCGGATAGTCGACCATAGGTTGTAGAAAATTCAACTTTTTTGCCATCGGATTTTGGGTCAAAAAAACTTAGTGTGTGGACCTGCGCACTCAAGGTCCATGTGGATGGTTGAGAAGCACTTGAAATTTATGAAGGGTTTGGTCAGACAACGAGCATATGCTAAGGGTTCTATGATGGAGGGATATATGGTATACCAAAACATGTTGTACATTAGTGAATATATTCCTATATTTGCTTCAAAGCTCAATTTACGTCGCATTTGTGATCCAGACTCCAAAAAAGATTTTGAAGGGGAGTACCCAAAGGGGAAAGGTAGGTCGAGGAAGGTGAAAGTTAATATAACATATTTCATTGGTGATTTTAATGTTTATATATCATACATATTCTATTTTTATATTTAGTATTTTGCATCATTTTATAGTGTAATTATATACTTTTTTAAGTGACTAATATACATTTTCATTGAATTTTAATTTTATTGTCATCGAACAGTTGGTCGAGAGTGGGATGCAATTCATTTATACATCGCAAACAATCTTGACTGGATGAAGGTATGGATCGAAAAATGTGAAGAATCTGGTCATGGAATATCATGGGAAGGTGTGGCTTCATTGGTTAAAGCTACACATCGCAATGGAGACACCAATCTAACACAAAGGGAAATCGATTTAGCAAGAGGTTTAAAAGATAAGCAGGTAAGCATATTAATCAACGACACTATTTTTTTTGTTTTAATATTGTCGTTGTATGTCACACTGATTATTTTCCTTGTATGGCATTATAATAAACATGCACTAGTTTATCATAAATATGGGGTCATTATGTAATCTTTTCCTATATGGCTTGTTGTACTAGGTAAAACACCATAAGGCTATGTGGTGAAATGGATGTAGATATCACATCAAAAAGTTGGATGAAACAAAGAAAACATCTGATTGTGGGATATATGTAGTCTTTGAGGTGACCAATGTTTCTTCTAGAAGTGACAGACATCCAGAACTATCTGAAAATCGATACTATGGGTATCTGGTAGACATTCTTCAGTGTGACTTTAACTCCTTCAAGGTATTTCTGTTCATTGTCAAACGGTACAGGTGTCGATTGAATCAACATGATCCTGATAAAACAATTATTGAACATGATAATGGTTTTACCATGGTAAATACAAGGTTGTTTGAGCCAAGAACGGAGCCCTATGTTCTTCCAACCCAATGTGAACAGGTATTTTACTCTGAGGTTCCAGGTAGAGCGGGTTGGTCATTTGCTGTGAGACACGATCCAAGGGGAAGGTCGGTAAAGTATAACGTAGATGAAGGTAGTGAAGACGTTCTCGAAGAAGAAGATGTCATTGAAGATGATCATGATCAACATGAGTTAGATGATATTCCTGTTCCAGAAGAAGATGTCGAAGAACTTCTTGAATCAGATCATGATGTATATTCAGACAATGTCCATGAAGATGATATCGACGATGAAATGATGATCGTAACTGACATCGACGACAATGATCATATGGCCAATCCTTACAATGTTGAATCTGGATCATCGGATGATAGTACAGATAATCACTCAGATGAAGAAGATGATGAATACCATTGAACTTTATGATCAGGTATGCAGTACTAATAATAAATTATTAACTGTTTCTTAGCTAGCTTGCATTTTCCTGTATGTTAAAATTAGAAACCTTTCTTTTTATTTAGTATGAATGAGAAAACACATTTAATTTTTTTGTACATAGATATTTTTGTCGGGTTATGGGGAATTGAGAGTGATGTGAGGGGGGGGGGAGGGGCCATAAGAGATTCCACCTTCATGTGGTTGGCCCTGTTTAGTAGAGAATATTAAATGATTCTCGAAACAGAGAGAAGCTTATAATTAAGGAAATGCACAATTATCATGCTACCCCAAATGGCGTGCTGCTTGATCATCAATATCATCTTCACCATGATCACCATCTTCATCATCACCAGGATCATCATCATCATCATCATATTCATCATATTCATCATCTTCTTCATCATCGTCATCATCATCATCTTCATCATCGTCATCATCATTGTCATCATCATCGTCATCATCATCATCTTCATGATCGTGATCGTGATCATCATCTTCATCATTGTAGTTGTCATCACCACCACAATCATCATCATCATCATCATCATCATCATCTTCATCATCATCATCATCATCATCATCATCATCACATTCATCATGATCATGATCATGATCATCATCGTCATCATCATCATCTTCATCTTCATCATCATGATCATGATCATCTTCGTCTTCATCTTTGTCACCATTCATCATCATCATCATCATCATAATTTGAAATCTTCATCTTCATCATCGTCATCATCATCATCGTCATCGTCATCTTCATCATCATCATCATCATCGTCCCCATCTTCATCATCATCATCGTCATCATCATCATCGTAATCATCTTCGTCTTCATCATCATTGTCGTTGTCATCACCACCAACATCATCATCATCATCTTCATCATCATGATCATCATCATCTTCGTCTTCATCATTGTCACCATTCTTCATCATCATGATCATCATCGTCATTTTAAATCTTCATCTTCATCATCGTCATCATCATCATCGTCATCATCGTCTTCATCATCATCATCATCATCATCATCATCGTCCCCATCTTCATCATCATCATCGTAATCATCTTCGTCTTCATCATCGTCACCATTCTTCATCAGCATCATGATCATCATCGTCATTTGAAACCTTCATCATCATCGTCGTCTTCATCATCATTCTTAGAATTTCTTTCATTCTCTTTCATTCTTAGAATGGGTCCCATTTGTAGTGAATGGAATTCTTAACTTTTGACAAATTAAGCAAACTCCAACTGATCTTGTTTTCAATGAAGAAGAATTTATGATTTTGTTGATGAGGAAAAAGCTCACTAAATTTACCACTTTCTCCATACTCGTTACAATTCTAGTAATATATTCTAGGAATTGTAGAGTTGCCTTCTTCCCCTTTTGGTTGCAAATGGTAGGATTTTGACTTCTTTCTCACCACTCGGTTTTATCTCCTCCTATTGTTATAATTATCCATGCTTTTCCATTAGGAATTTTTACATATGTTCCCTTCTCACAAGACACTCTTCATATAATATAATTTCTAGTTTAATATATGGTATGCCATTAACCATTTTGTTCCGATGTAAAATATTAAGTTATGCAAAATTTAAATGAGTAAAAGCATATGCATAGGTAAAAGCATTTTATTCCATTTCCATCTTATTCCAATATTTTAACTATAGATGCTTTTATTTTTTCTTGAGAGAGGGAATCAAACTTAGATCTAACTTATTATTGGAATTTGATCATTAGATCTACTTAATTGTGCGCACATGCAATTTGTCTCATCTTAGTGAATAGTGTCGAAACTAGTCCCAAATTTGGAAAACAGATGGCATTACACAACGTCAAAAACATAATGAAACAAATAACAACAAGAAAAATAATTTCACATCAAGTAATTGGGATCATAGGCCCAAACAAGAAATCAAGCTCGTTTGATTCTTTTGAAGTCAAAAGTATGATATCTGATGCGTCTTGTCATCGGTGGTATGGGGAGGTCGTCGGATTCATCGTCATCTTCATCTTCATTTAGTTTACCATCCCAGTATAAGCAAACTCATATTCCCTACTATTTTTATATGCCCTGAAACTCATCATCATATGTGGGAACTAGCATCTCCTACTCACTCCCATGTACATGGCCTCTCATGTAGTGGAACTATGTGTAGCAGTGATTCTTGATGATTAATATGGTGATGACGAAGATGAAGATGATGCTGATGAAGATGATGAAGATGATGCTGATGATGAAGATGACATTGTTGTTGTTGATGATGATGATGATGATGTAGACGATGATGAAGATGGAGATGATGACAATGAAGATGATGATGATGATGATGATGTAAACTCATAATGACCACTATTGATCCTACATAATTTGGATGCCTTGGGGTTTTCCAGGGTGTTGAATTCATCTAGATGTTCAGAAAAACGATTTAATCAACAAAAATTGTCGTATTCTTAGATTTCATATCGCCGGATTCCGATCAAGTTTTGATCAGACGGGCGAAATTGTCGCACTTTTAGACGGCTCCTATATATATTTTTTTAGTTTTAGTTTTAGTTTTTTAAAGTTTTGTAGTTTTTTTATATTTTATATATATTTTATTAAGTTTTATAGTTTATTTATATTTTGTTATATATATAATATTAATATATATTATATATATAATATATTGTATATTATATATATACAATATATTATATATATAATATATATTAATATTATCTATATAAAAAATATTAAAAAAACTACATATATAACATTATAAAACTTAAAAAAAAAAAAAAAACTTACCAATTTACCTGCGCCTCCCGACGAGCTCGAACCATTACACCCGCAAACCTACATTATACCTGTGCGAACCTACATTCTATCCAGCCATTTTTGCCGGTCATTACGGACAGCCTAGTGTTGATAGCCAGTACTCAGAGCCGGTTGATAGCCCGCCTGTTGATAGCCATCCTGTTGATAGCCATTCTCTGAGTGAGGCTATAGAGGAGGTCGAGGAGGTTGAGGATATGAGAAGGTAGAGAACCCATAGAAGCTGAAATGCCTACCAAATCGGTAAGAATCCAATTTTATTTACAATTTTAAGAAGCCATAGAAGCTACAATGCCCTAAAATGCCACAGGGAGGAAAATCTCATGTTGCAATTGGAATTTGTTAAATCATCCTTCAAATTATGTATATTGTAATTCAAAATGAGAATAGGGGCTGCTATGGCCGAGCTACAATGGTCAATCCCAAGGGAAATTAAATTTGTTATTCTCATCTATTGCCCTAGCACATGGAATGGGATTATATTTTTATGGTTAAGAGATTGCAGAGATTTCCTTAGAAACACTTCTGGTTTTCATCTTGAGAGGAGTGCATTGTAAATTTATCTCAAACCCCAACCTGGTTTTCAACAAATATTGGAGCCAAGAAATTTAGGTCAATGATTTATGACTGTTATTTATTTATTTGGGTTTTAAATTATTGGACCCTATTTCAATTGTATTAATTCAGAAACGTAGTTTGTAGTTTGGATCTGATTTGTGAGAGAGAGAAACAGAAAGAGCTATGGTGAGTTTCAACCATTATTTTGTATATCCACCTTTGACTTGTCTAGGTTTTCTGCAATTAGCATGTGAAGATTAGGCGAGTCACAAGGAACTTACCTCCCTCAAGCTATTTGAACCACTATGTGAATGTGCCAAACAAATCGAGAGTTGAGATGCAGTCTTGTAATGTTCCATCAATTTTTGATGTAAACAATTTTATCCCCAAGTTATGAAATATTTACTTTGTACACAATGTTACTCATTTTTGCTTTCATGGAGATGAAAATCATAGTGATTTTTCTTGAGTTTAACCTTGCTTTTCTTCTATTTAATAAATTGATACTTATTAATAATCAAAAGATTTATATGAAGTCAGTGATCCACATCATCCAAGACTTCCATCAATCTAAATCCAGATTTCTCCACAAAATGAATGAGAAGTGCACACTAAATGGGAGAAGTCATGTGATGGTGATGGAAAGTGAGCCCCATTAAATTTTTTTTCTATCCTAGTACAAAATAATACTATAATCAGTGTGGAGTAGAGATAGTATTGATTCTAAAGCCAATGCTAAAGCTCTTGATGATGCATTTATGGAATCAATCCTTGTTTCCTTACAAAGGAGTATAATAAATGCAAACATGTAGAATTATTCTATTTCCAAGAGTAGCATATAGAGACGAAGTACCTGAGCAAGGTGCTGGATATTGTACCTTCCAAAAGAGAAGACGAAATGGATGATGCATTTGTGAAATCAATCCTTTTTTCCATACAAGGGAGAATAATAAACGCAAACATGTAGAATTATTCTATTTTCAAGAGTAGAATATAGAGAAGAAGTACCTTGGCAAGGTGCAAAATATTGTACCTTGTAATAGAGAAGCCAAAATTGTTTTTTGTTTGCACAATTGCATAGATATTTTCGTCAAAGCCCAAAAACATGGGCTATGAGACATATGTCTAGGTTCATTGAAAAAGTTACGATTGTTCAAATTTATGGGTTGAAAACTCTAGCGATTTCCATGTTTATCTGGGAATGAAAGAGAAGAAATGCACAATAAATGAGAAAAGATATTTGATGATGAGGAAAAGGACACCTAATTGACCTCTCTCTCTCTCTCTCTCTCTTCACACACACACACATAGTAGTAGTACTTGCTAAGGTCATCTTGGGAATCTACTATAGGGCCTAGGATGCCTATGTGAAGTTTATCGTGGACCCATATCGTGTGGGTTTGTTGTATGTGGGCTAACATTATACATCTTGCCTACTTTTCTCATCAAAACATTCCTTTTTTTAACGAAGTTTGGTTATCATTCAATGCAGAAGATTGGTTGTCTTTATATGAACCTTCCTATTTAGGACTGGAACAGAAGTTTCCATGTGACAGGCCATAAGTTGGTGCTTACTAGTCGCTTATCACTAGATAAACCAAATTCTTAGTACAAATGCTCAAATCTATGTGAAGATTGCAAATATGTGTACTTGCATCTAAAAATCAATGAACTGAAAACACTTCAAATACTGAAATTAAACTTTTTGAATGTAGATTTGACCAGTACCTTAAAGTATTAATAAAATGGGGTTGAAAAAAAGAGAGAAAGTTGATAAGAGGAGAAATATATTAAATCTTATCAACTCAACAACTATCATTATAACAAATGAAAGAGTACCCATGAAACATCAATTGGCTACTAAGAGAGTATTCTTCATTGACATAGTTTTAGACAAGTACAAGGTAATTTGTAGGTAGAACAACATTACTCTAAGAGAGCTTGAGGGGATTTGTCCCAACACTACCCAAGACTCTCTTAATCCAACTATTTAGAAGTCAATACAAACCATGTCGATAGCAAGGGAGGTGATGGGAAATAGGACAACACCCATTTTTTCTAGGTGATCCTAGGAGCAAACTGGCCTTTGTCCTGTTGTCTTTGATTTTAGAGTAGTTCTCTTACTTTTGAATGAATGTCTTGGAAAACACTCGTTATGCATACTCATAATTACATTCAATTTTGGGAAAATTTGGTTGAGTAGAAACCTTCTCTTTTGACATCTCTCTACGGTCATAGACATGTGCCACTTGAATCTTTTCCACCTTTTGTCCTCCATTACTCATCTTAAATCCTTTTACCAAACCTTTCCAGTGGATGATAATGTCTTGCAAATGCCTTTTTTTTATTGCATGGCTTCCAATTGTTGATGGTTTCTTTGAACAACTCTTTCATGGTTTGTAATTTTTGGGTGAATCAGAGATGGTTTGGATATTTGTATACACCACATAACTTGAGCTATAGTATAAGTGATTTGAATTTGGTGAATAGATTTTGGATTGTGACAAATATTCTTGGGCTTATACTTATGAGATCATTCTATAATTTAAGTCTCCTAGCGTACATTACATGGGTTTTAAATTGAAATAATGTGTCCTAGCATACATGATTATGCACAATATCACAATGTCATGCTTATGCTTGCTAAGGTTTAAACATTGTCATGCATTTTAGTCATTAGAAGTAGAAGAAAGTTATTGTTGGATTCATTTAATTTGAAAGAGTAGTTATAGTTTGAAAGAACTCTCTCCTTACCATAGCTAGCATTCATTGAAAGGAAAGGCTTATTTTATTCATATGCATTTGCATGGTTTGAGTCAGTCATCACACCATGAGTTTCACTTCCATCACCCGACTGAGTAATACAACCATTAAAATTTAACTCGTTAACTCAACACACTTTAACCTCGCTTGAGGATAAAAATAATTTGTTAGTTGGGTAGGACACCGGGGATAGGCATCCAAATAATTACCCCTTGTCATTATCATCCGAGACATACTTGTTTTCCTCTAGGGTGCTAAAATCCTCTTGTACTTGTTGACACGTTCATCGACTAGTTTGTGGAGGGGTCTCCTATTGTTTCAGGGGTTAAACCGCCGCAAGATCAAGAACCAGACGGACTCTGTGGAATGCCGCACTCCATTTAGCCCTAAGGCAAAATCGATCATTGTCTTCCTTGTATTCTCCAGCCACCATACTGGTGATACAAGGGTGATAAGGCAGAAGCACTGAAAACCTTTTCCGATGTGTCATGAACGAGGTAGCTTAGTGACTTTTCTACTAGGGCTCTTTCTCCCAGAATCACTTTCGGTAGAGGGATATCCTTCAAATTCGGTCTCACTTCGTATTTTTCGACTTGGATTTCATCACCTAGCGAAGGATACGATTTGTCGAAGTCTCCAGCTCCTAGTTAGGAAGTTTGCTTGCATTTTCACCTTTTTAGAGGGTCTTTTTCTTTTAGTGCTACTTGTTGGCATTCTGGCCACTTTTGTTTCAGCTCACTTACTATGACATCGGTCTCAGTGAGCTTGTTTTTTTGGCCTGCGAGCCTCGTCTTTTCATAGCTCCCCTTCGGCATACTCGGTTGCTTTAGGTTTTTTGAGTTCTTACACGGTAGTTACCAATACTTATCTGATGATGTGTGATGTCCTCTTCTCCTAGGTCTTCTAGATGGTTGAGTTAGATGGTCTTCTGAAGGGACTGAACACCCTTTCATGGAGCCACTAACGCTTGACCGTAGGAGTAGTCTGGAGGACCATGTGATCACATCACCCATGTGGACTTTTCCATTTACTGTGATGATGGTCTTTCAAGTTATATGGAACAATGGTACATTTGAGAGAGAGATGAATGGTTGTACCCCACCTTGGTCGATTGTCTTATGGTCCTTTCATTTTGTCGATAATATTTTTGTGGTACCTTTCCTTTTACCTTTTGGGTGTTTTACTGATATTGGGATATCTTGTGATTTGTACCACCTTTTATGTTTTAGGTCTTGTGGGTACTATGGTAGTTTGTCCACATTTGAGGTACACCCACTTTCTCCAAATTGTTATGAGTCTTTATACCCACTTCGTACCACCCTCCTGACCTTAGTTAGGAAGATTGCATGTTATCATACCTTTTGGTGGTACTATTTGAGTTACAAGGAGCTATTGCATATATGAGGTAGTTACAAGGAGATATTACATATAAGAGGTAGTTACAAGGAGCTATTGCATATATTCAACATTTTTTTACCTTCCATCTCTTTGGCATGTCAAATAACAGGTAGTTACAAGGAGTTATTGCAATATATATTTGACCTTATTTGTACCTTCCCCACAATGGTTGATTTACTTTTGGTCCTCACTCACTGTTGTTTATTTTTCCAGTGGTAACTTGTACTTTAAATTTGGTACTTTCATTTTTTTGTGGTACCTTGCCTCTTACCTTTTGGGTCTTTTACTGATCTTGAATTATCTTTTGATTTGTACCGCCTTTTATGTTTTTGGTCTTGTGGTTATAACTATGGTAGTTTGTCCACGTTTGAGGTAGTGTACACACCCTTAGTCCCAAGGGTTATGAGTCTTTATACCCATTCTTTTATTTTTGACTTGTACCTTACTGGTTGGTCTTTGTACTGATCCTTTTTACTCTCCCTGAATTTATTTGATTGACCATACCATAGCCCAGCCATCTCTCTTTCTCTGGTTTATACTAGCCCTATCATAGGGTCACTTGGCTCCTAGAGTTGACTGGCCTCTAAGAGGCACAGTCATTTCTGAAAGTAACTCTTCTGAGTATATTACAGGAAATGTCTACACTAAGGTAATCAAATATGTGTTGGTAAGACTTAAGTAATCAAATTGATGGTAATCAAATATGTGGTAAATAATTTTCATTAAGTAGCCAGGACTTGTAGCATTAGACGAGATCCTGTAACGTGTATGTGTGGTGTTACATGTGTGATGTAGCGTTAAATCAAATAGTAAAAAGTGATACTATGATGGAGATATCAACGTGTATGTGTAGCGTTACATGTGTGATGTAGCGTTACATCTAATAGTAGAAAGTGATCATAATGTGATAAACTAATTAATTTTTTGTCAGCCATTTAGAAACGATGTGAATTTAGAAATGGTGACTACTGCACTGTAATGTCCCTTATTAGGAATTTTATTAAAATTGCAATTTTCCACTTTTTTTTCCCTAGTTCGACCTTTGACTAATTTTGACCTCTAGGTCCCAATTTGCCCCAAATGATCCCAAATATTCTGAGAAGGTATATGAATGATATTAGAACATAAATATGTGTTTCAGGGGTGCCTTTGGACCTTTAAAACACTTCTGTAAATACTCTTTCAATTCTGGTCAATGTAGGTAGCTTTACTAGTGATTTCCCTTTGACTAGTATTGGTCTCTAGGTCTCAAATTGACTCCAAATGCCTTCAAATATTCAAGGAAGGTGTATGAATGATATTAGGACTTGAATATGATGTTCAGGGATGACATATAGCCACCAAAATACCTCTTCAAACTCTCTTAAGATTTTGGACCAAGTATGCAATTTTACTAGTAATTTGGGGTTCAAATCCCCTTGGGGTAAGTACTGAAAATGGCTTCCCAATTGCTTCCAAACCCACTCAAATTTATGAACATAGGTATGTAATGTGTTAATTATGTTATTAAGGTCTCATGTGAACCATTAATTTATTATTATATCTGTTCCAACCCTCTCCCATTCAACTACAAAAATCACCAATTCGACCCTTGGGGAAATGGCACTATTTCTTCTCCCAATGCAATTAAACTGAGTAAAAATACTTCAAATGCTCATGTACAGTACATGAAACTTGTAAAATACATCCATGGCAGTCCATTAATAAAAAACGCATCATAGAATCATCCATTCATTCGAAATCATCATCAATACATTAGTTCACAACAAGGTAGTGGGGAAATGGCATTGTTCTTCCATTAAAAATGATATTTATACATTTCTACTTGGAATTTCGACCTGAAACTTTCTGGAGATGAATAAAAGAGTATTTAATTCATATTACAAAAGAAATGGGGCATTATAATCTCCCCCAAAGATTACAATAGCTCACCAAAAATTCCCTCCCTCGAGGATCAAGAATATGCCATCAAAACTGGAAATGGTTGAAGGAGTGAGTTGCAATAGAAGAAACCATGAGCTTCCCTGTATCTTACACCTAGAAATAAAGAATCCATTAAATCTCCAAATGAAAGTTCTGAATGGCCTTTCCAATTACCAACTTGGATGGGAATCTTTCACCCTCGAAATTGGCTAAGGCAAGAAACTAGTCATCCACTAGCTCTCCCTCTTCACAAATGCAATTGCAAATTCTACAAATGATCAAAAGCTGGTTTCATTCTTTGTTATTGACATTTATAAAGTTATAATTTCCTCCATGGGTCGAATTCCTTTCAAGAGACTCATGCCAACTCAAGTTGGGAAGAGATTCCAAAGAACGCCACTTGTACAACAATTCCTAGTTTCCCACTTCCACCAAATCACATGTGGAAGCATCTTAGCTGCCCTAACACCCTTGAGCGCCATATTGGAGTCTATTTTTAGCCATGACATGTCATATATGTCATATGTCAGCCTTCATGTCTGATTTGTGTCATAGGTGTCATAGCATTTTCATCATTGTTGTCATAGAGCTAGGGAATCTAGCCCAAGTGTCTCACTAACTCCAAATTGCCTCTTCCTCTTCCATGGGAGTTACTCTTCCTCTATATTTCGACCTTGGATGAGTCATTCCATGAATAATACCTTTTGTACTCCCCCAAGTATGTTACCATTCAACTTGAATTCGAATTGGTGAGAGAATGATGCCAAGTGTAGTGGGGAAATCTAGCCATATGTGGGTCCTACTTCCTCCATGTGTCTTCATGATCAAATGCCACTTTTATTTTCACTTGTATATATTTATTTAGATCCTTTATTAAATATTTATTCCACTCTAATGTTCAAACATCATTTATTATCCCCATTATTCCAAATCCCAGAGCTTCCACCCCAAACCTAGGAAACTAGTAATTTTCCTCCTTGGCAATTATTTGACATTTAACATCAATTTTACAAACTCTAATGAATATGGCCAATGTGATTAGGCCATTGTGACCCAATTCCAAATTTGGGACATGAAAAATCCTCCCTTCCCAATATTGCTTGTCCTCAAGCAATTTCAAACATGGGTGTTGAAGAACCGGCTTCCTGTATAATTCTTTGAAGTTGCCATTGAATTGCCCAACCTTGAGTCTTTGAGTTTCCTTGAAGATTTTAGAGAGGAACCACCATGCTTGCTGCTGCAATACTTTGATAAAATTCACTTTATTAAGTGGGAAATCCATCTCCCATATTGCTTGTTTCCCCCAAAAAAATTCAAACCAATGAGACAAAAATTATTCCAGGGTCCCATTGCTTGTATTGCACCCCAACAATTAAAATTGCTCTCCAACCCACACCATTAGATAAGAGGATTCCTGGATCCCATTTTGTTGTATGCATTATTCCAAACATCACGAGTACCAAATATATATCATCCAAGTACATAACAACATAATGAAAATGTACATCAAGGATATGCTTCATCAAAGAGTCATGAAAGTGCTTATACCTGCAAGCAAGTAGACCACCATTTTCCAAGTGCATACAAGCTTCAAGTGACCAATCAAATATGCTCCAATGAAATAGGTGAGGATCCCATGTCCTATAATGCTGCTCCAAAAGGATGTGATATGCATCAAAATATTCATCCATGTATTCTTTCATCCAAGAAGTGAATGAAGAATCTCCACTAAAATATGAACCAAATAATGAGCAGAAAAAACAAGGAGACTTCAAATGACTCAAAGAAGTCTCACCCATACATCCATGAATGTGAGAATCATAAAAATATAACAAAGTATGTGGCTGCCAACAAAAATGTTCACCAATCATAAATCTATTCTCCCAAGTGTTGGATGAAGTTCCTCCAACATCAAATGAATCAAGTGTTGAGCAAGAAAAACCATGAGTCTTCAAGTGACTCAAATGCATATCATAGGTGCATCCATGTAGATTTTCATCATCATAAAGTGACAAATAATGTTGCTGCAAATGTGAATAAGAATGTGCTCCAACCATGTCATCATAAAAGGTAAATCTAGGAGTTCCATACTCTTCATGTGGTACCATCAAAAAGAACCCTTTCACCCATACTTCATTGAGACTAATACTGCAAAACATGGAATTGTAGGATGTAGTAAAATGAACTAACTCACCCAAATAATCAAAAAGTGTAGAATTTTCATCATGGGAAGGATCCATGTGGGTAATATCATGCAGCTCCTTCAAAAGTGGGAAACCTTTGTCATAGATTGGTTCCAATGTAGAGGAATTATGCTCTTCTTTAAAAATTGCATAACCTTCATCAAGAGACAATTCAAGTTCTTCTTCCACCACATCAAGTGTTTGGATATCTTCAATTTCATATTCAAACACATTAAGCACATTCAAATTCCCATATTTCTCATGATCCACCATGTCATGAGAATCCTCCAAACAATCTACCATTTGACAATCTGAAACATAGGAGGAAAAACAAGTATCTTGCAACTTTTCAAGAAGTTGCTCATTTTGAATTGTGAGATTATGAATATCCTCATTATTCTTCAAGTATGCATCATGTAACAATTCATTAAGCTCAAACAAATGGTTTCTATCAAAAAGAAAAGACATGAAATTACCTTTGATGTGGCACATTGCTCTTTGAATCTTCTCCATGTATTCAAGGAAGGATGTTTCCTCCAATGAAGTAGCTCTCCAACAAGAATTTGACACCAATGCTTGAGTGTCATGGAGAATGTTGAGGGACTCTTGGATCTTATTTTCATTCATCTTTAAGGACCCTTCAAGAAAATGAGGCTCTTGCAAATGAACCTCCTCATCGTCTTCAATTTTGATTGGACCAACTTCATGAAGCTCAAGTGGTGATGGGGAAGTTGATCTTGGTTCTTCTTCAACTGCTACAAGGTCTTCATTATCATGTTTAATGGAACTTGGGCTTGCAGCAACACTTTCAAAAGTGATCTCTATGTCACCAACATAGAGGTGTGATCACCCATCAGTAGGTACTCCTTCATAGTTTAAGCATCCATCAGTAGATGCTTTTTGGTTCATGTCTAAGCTAGAAGGTGTCTCAAAATGATCTTGCATATTTTCAATAGAATATTCTTCATGCTCTTGTAATGTCTCTTCATTTTTATCCTTCAAGCAAGATGATGCATTTTGCCCCTTGTTTTTCTTATGATCAATATCTTTGGAATCTCTTTTTGAAGAATTCCCAAAAGCTCTCCTCAAGTGGGACATAATTTCATGCACACATGTATGATACTCACTCCAAGGTTCTTTACAAGAAGGGCATAAACCTTTCTTTACTAACTCCACATCTTCATTTTTGGGCCTATTTTCAAAAACATGTTCAGCAAAGTACTCAAAACACATGGCATTTTGTGTATTTTTGCTAAAAGCAAGATATTCTTGATATTTTTGATATTGTTGGGGCAAGGTTTTATATTTTGCTCTCCATCTTTGGAACTCACTCATAGAATTATCCTTGGTTGGTGTGACACACTCATATTCACCAGATTTAAATTCATTAGAATAATCTTCATTTCTCTTGAAATTGTAAGAAGTGTTGTATGATGGCACCTCTTCCTCGTACCATTCACATTCTGCTTCATATTGCTCATAAGCATCTGCATATTCCTCATAAGAATTGTACTCATAGGAGTCATCATAATAGTAAGACATGGCTGCATATTATTCTTGAATGTATGTACCTAATCCACAGGTGCAAGGACCATGCTCTGATACCACTGTAATGTCCCTTATTAGGAATTTTATTAAAATTGCAATTTTCCACTTTTTTTCCCTAGTTCGACCTTTGACTAGTTTTTATCTCTAGGTCCCAATTTGCCCCAAATGATCCCAAATATTCTGAGAAGGTATATGAATGATATTAGAAAATAAATATGTGTTTCAGGGATGCCTTTGTACCTTTAAAACACTTCTACAAATACTCTTTCAATTTTGGTCAATGTAGGTAACTTTACTAGTGATTTCCCTTTGACAAGTATTGGTCTCTAGGTCTCAAATTGACTTCAAATGCCTTCAAATATTCAAGGAAGGTGTATGAATGATATTAGGACTTGAATATGATGTTCAGGGATGACATATGGCCACCAAAAGACCTCTGCAAACTCTCTTAAGATTCTGGACCAAGTATGCAATTTTACTAGTAATTTGGGGTTCAAATCCCCCTGGGGTAAGTACTGAAAATGGCTTCCCAATTGCCTCCAAACCCACTCAAATTCATGAACAGAGGTATGTAATGTGTTAAGGATTTTATTAATGTCTCATGTGCACCATTAATTGATTATTATATCTGTTCCAACCCTCTCCCATTCAACTGCAAAAATCACCAATTCGACCCTTGGGGAAATGACACTATTTCTTCTCCCAATGCAATTAAACTGAGTAAAAATACTTCAAATGCTCAAGTACAATACATGAAACTTGTAAAATACATCCATGGTATTCCATTAATAAAAAACGCATCAGATAATCATCCATTCATTCGAAATCATCATCAATACATTAGTTCACAACAAGGTAGTGGGGAAATGGCATTGTTCTTCCATTAAAAATGAGATTTATACATTTCTAGTTGGAATTTCGACCTGAAAATTTCTGGAGATGAGGAACAGAGTATTTAATTCATATTACAAAAGAAATGGGGCATTATAAGATCCCCCAAAGAGTACAATAGCTCACCAAAAATGCCCTCCCTCGAGGATCAAGAATATGCCATCAAAACTGGAAATGGTTGAAGGAGTGAGCTGCAATAGAAGAAACCATGAGCTTCCCTGTAGCTTACACCTGCAAATAAATACTCCATTAAAGATCCAAATTAAAGGTCTGAATGGCCTTTCCAATTACCAACTTGGATGGGAATCTTTCACCCTCGAAATTGGCTAAGGCAAGAAACTAGTCATCCACTAGCTCTCCCTCTTCACAAATGCAATTGCAAATTCTACAAATGATCAAAAGATGGTTTCATTCTTTGTTATTGACATTTATAAAGTTATAATTTCCCCCATGGGTCGAATTCCTTCCAAGAGACTCATGCCAACTCAAGTTGGGAAGAGATTCCAAAGAACGCCACTTGTACAACAATTCCTAGTTTCCCACTTCCACCAAATCACATGTGGAAGCATCTTAGCTGCCCTAACACCATTGAGCGGCCTCTTGGAGTCTAGTTTTATCCATGACATGTCATATATGTCATATGTCAGCCTTCAGGTCTGATTTGTGTCATAGGTGTCATAGCATCTTCATTATTGTTGTCATAGAGCTAGGGAATCTAGGCCAAGTGTCTCACTAACTCCAAATTGCCTCTTCCTCTTCCATGGGAGTTAATATTCCTCTATATTTCGACCTTGGATGAGTCATGCCATGAATAATACCTTTTGGACTCCCCCAAGTATGTTACCATTCACCTTGAATTCGAATTGGTGAGAGAATGATGCCAAGTGTAGTGGGAAAATCTAGCCATATGTGGGTCCTACTTCCTCCATGTGTCTTCATGATCAAATGCCACTTTGATTTTCACTTGTATATATTTATTTAGATCCTTTATTAAATATTTATTCCTCTCTAATTTTCAAACATCATTTATTATCCCCATTATTCCAAATCCCAGAGCTTCCACCCCAAACCTAGGAAACTAGTAATTTTCCTCCTTGGCAATTATTTGACATTTAACATCAATTTTACAAACTCTAATGAATATGGCCAATGTGATTAGGCCATTGTGACCCAATTCCAAATTTGGGACATGACATGCACTGAGTGTAAACGATAAAAAAATTCACACCTCAAGAAATTGGATCCCTCTCGGTGCTGAATAGATCCGGGTTTAAGATGGATCTATGTTGGTAAGAACATATTGCTATAGTCTTCCATTTGTGCCAAACAACACAATAAAAATTGCAACAGCAAAAGGAAAGGTAGCAAAATGGCAATAATTGTTTGATGTTATAACTGTACTATTCATTAGTACATTTCTGGGAAAGCAAAAAGCATTGCTGATTTTTTTGAAAAGAAAGTCTTTGCAACTATGTCATGATAATATAAAGAAAGCCCTACTTTTCTCTGTTTCAATATGATTGAAAATCTATGTTATGCAATAAATACCCTATGTCAAGATTACAAGTAATTGTCCAAATTAAGGAAACATTAGTTGGGAGTAGGACTGAAAGCTACCATTTTTCAAAACAACTAACATGTTTATGGTTTCGATGTTGCTTGATTCAATTACTTTCAGTCATCTAAGAAGACCATGCTTGATTACAAAACTACCCATGTCTTTCCAACATTCAATGAGTTAATCATTTTCCTTCATAATATTTCATTTTAGATTTTGAAAAAGAGTATAAAAGTTCCACAACATTATAGAAAAGATGGTGTGATATGGGACTCAAGACCCAAAGTAGCAATAAAAAATAGCTCATAAATATTGCATGAATTTCTACTCCTAAGAAAGATAAATTGGTCGTCTTCCGATCATCACTTGAATGCCTACATGTTGACAAAGGGAATGAGGATCAAGTAAAATTATAAAAGGCGATACACGTTAAATTTTAAGAGGTGCTATGCCTTGCGGTCGAATCTAAACTATTTTCCAATGGTGCAAGTAGAACCAAATAGGTATTTGTCTGATCTGTCTTCCTCGAGCGAGGGGAGTTTAGGAAGGCTAGAGGAAAGTGAGACATCCAGTAGGTCTAGAAGAATTGTATCAACTAGATGTCAAAAAACTAAAAGAAGATTCCATAGACGCAATGAATTTTTTCACGGTCAAGGGGGGGCATGTTCCTATGGTGATGAGACAAAAGACGACGAAGAGGTGCCCTTGAGGTATAGACATTTAGTGAAACAATGTGTACCGAAGGATCTTCCTCCACCGATCATTTATTTTTGTGTGAACGAGAGGATATATCGAATTGCACCCTCGTCGATACATGGTTTTGGGTTGTTTTCCATGCATTGCATCTTGGTTGGTTACGGGACATGTACAAAATTGATGGAGTTTGTTGGACCCATATACAACTACAATGATTGGATGCGCCTTGTCCGATATACAAAAAGTATGCGTAGCTATGGATTGTCAACAAACTATTTACAGCTGAAAGACAAAAATCAAAATAAAGGAGGAACGTTGTACATGGACGGAAGGCCAAAGGCCACAGGGAATATTGCAGGTTTTATAAATAGTTCACAACCAGGGTCTACAATTAAGCAACCAAACTGCAAATTTGAGGGGCATGAAGGAAACTGTGTTTTTATAGTTGATATTAAAATAATATCTGTAGGGGACGAGTTGCTTATTAATTACCCTGTCAACCGAGTAGATACAAACAAGGTTACTATATAACATTTTACCCAACCTTTTAGTAATAAATTAAACATCATAAGGATTTTTTGTTAGTTTATTTCGTTTAAATTCCCATATTTACTTCGCACGCCAGTGATCGGGATAAATCCCCACCAACAAATGGTCGGAGGAGTACTTCTTCCTCGACGGAGCAGGTATACATCTTTCTAATAGTACAAATATAATAAGGAAAAAGAGTTTTTATTTGCTTTGTTTTTTCATTATTAATAAATTGGTTTGTTTTATATAATGTTATTTATATTTGATGCAGAATGTTGATCGGGAAAGACACTCGTCGAATGTTGTTCAGACGACAACACCCTCGGGGCAACAGGTACACCTGATTTTAATTGTACAATTTAAATATGTCAAAATGTTTTAGCATTATATTAATGTTTCAATGAATATTTTGGTTTCGTTTACGTAATTTTCTAGTCTATGTTTTTTATGCAGGTCGGTTTCGTAAAGTCGGTCACACCAGGGTCCGCGCAATGGGTATACATCTTTGTAATATTAAAAATATAATATGAATAATAATTTTTTTGATGTGTTTTTTCATGAATAGTTTTGGATTCGTTTAGGTGACTTTCACTATGTTTTTTTTAGGGTGTTGTAAGGGGAAGCTCCCAGGTATTAGCAGATCAGGGAAAGTCTGCGATGACCATTGATCCAATGAGTGGATCGCGATCCTCGAGGTTGTAGGTATAATTCATTTCAATTGTACCAATATAATACGTAGCATAATGTTAATTTTGTTATGTATTTTTCGTGTGTATACTAGTTTCGTTATGATTCGTGTTGTAATTTTACAAATCTATCATGATAGATATGTTACGTTAATATAAAATTTGGAATCTATCAATAGAGAACTCAGTAGTGCTTTATATATGTTTTTTGCATCCCACTAGTGAATCACAATATGAATCAGCATCGAAAGATTTTCTAGTAGAACCTGAAGTGGCTGAGGTGCTTCACGATTGCGAAAAAATTGGTGAAGCCACAGACCCGCTAAAGATGGTAGACAAATTGTTGAATAGATACAATGTGGAAATCCTTACTCTACTAATCCAGGTTCCACAGACTAGCGCAATTATAGAAAGGATTGCATTGTTGGAACATAGATCTAATACCTTGCGAGTAAGTTGAGGAATCTTGAATCATAGAATAATTCGTTTAAATATTTACAATGTTCTCTTTTATATGATAATATTGAACGTATAAGACGTGGTGTGTATTTACCGAATTATAAGGGACCACACAATAGTGGTCAAGGTAGTGTTGGCCCCAACGAGGCTCGTGGAGAGGCTTTGCATCACGAGAAAACGACTCCACGTGGTTCAAATCCTTCGCCATTGTTGTCGACTGAACAATCGGCAACACGTTCCGAAACACCACGGACCCCCACTGTGAGCGCACTAGCCGCTAGTGACTGACACACAACGAATCGTCCACAAGAAGGGGTCGACACAGAGTCCCCTACTAATTTTGATGTCGCAGAAGCTGCATTTCCAGGATCTTCCCATGTCAAAAGCACGGGAACAATGGAGACAACATTTTTGGTGGGCGAAGATCTCATCCCAATAAAGATAGAGAAGATCCCAGGTAATTAATCATAGTTGATCATGTTAATTAGTGTTTATAATTTCATTGTAATAAACCGATAAAACATTTTTATCAACTGATTATGATCATGGCATGATCGTTTTGCAGGAAACGATGTTTTCTATAAACATATGAATGACTTTTCCTTGGAGATCTTCGGTCCCACCATCCGAACAAGGTGGGATAGACAACCGAAACATTTAAAAGATGAACTCATTAATCGGTTGGTTGGCTTGTTCGGGGACAAAACCTTCAGTCATGCCAATGTCCTGAAAAAGGCTGGACAACACATGAAGGTTGTCCGAGACCAATATAGGAGCCACCTCGAAAAAAACCAGAGCTATGAGCTCCCACCAATGATTCCAACAATGGAGTGGAAAGCTCTAGTGGAATATTGAAAGGAGAGGGCTCTGAGAAGAGAAGGCAAGCTAACACCAGGCACAGGGAGGTATGCAATACTTTCCGCAATGTAATTCTAAACCTTATTATCCTTGATTTCTATATCGAACTTGGAACATCTAACGTATTTCAACACTTGCATAGGCTATCAGACACATCAAAGGCCACAAAGGCAAGACTAGAAAAAATAGGCTAGCACAAGCTTGGCCCTGGTGGTTATTCGAATTTGGCAGCACAGATTGTAAGTTTCGAGAAACCAACAATGAATACAAATAATAAATTGAAAATTATTTTCCGTTTCATTGCACCGTAAAATGTTAATTAATGACGATAAGCAAATATGCAGGACGATCGATTCAATGAAGTACCCACAGAGGAAAACATGAAGCTTGGCTTCCAGGAAGGGTTTGGAGC
Source organism: Larix kaempferi (assembly GCA_027924585.1). Taxonomy (NCBI): domain Eukaryota; kingdom Viridiplantae; phylum Streptophyta; class Pinopsida; order Pinales; family Pinaceae; genus Larix; species Larix kaempferi. The sequence goes on along the minus strand of BSBM01000458.1, from coordinate 19,623,289 downwards.
TGTTGTTGAACGTCGAAGAAGCTTCTCTGGGCAAACACAGTCTTGTGGTACCAATCCATTTGGTGCACATGTATACAGAATCTATATAGTTTAATGAAGATTTGTCACTTGTGCAATATTTTTGTTACAAATACTTGATGTAAAATATTGACTCTATTTTTAACAGGAAAGCAATGATCCCATTAGTGTCAACGAGGGACAGCAACAAATCGATGATCAAGCTTTGAATCCTGGTAATGAATTTATTCATATGGTATAATTTTATGTATAGCATTGCAAATGGTGAACATTAATTGTAGTTCACCGTATTTCAACTACAGAGCATGTAGAGGGTGAAACTGTACAGGTTGAGACTGGACAAGAACATCAACAACATGATTTGGTCACACCAGGTAAAAAAACACCTTTGTAATGAATTTTTTAAATGAAAAACTTGTCATTACAATAGCAAAATATAACCATGTAACATTTTCGCATCGTTGCAGCAAATCCGAACCCCTTGCCGCAAAATCCACGTCTAGAACAACAATCAACTAGGATGCATACATCACCACAAGCGCCTGCTAAAGAACCAAGAACTGGAGGAGAAAGTTCAGATGTAGATGCTCTTCTTAGAGATTATGTACCACTGAAGAGAAGAAAAACTTATAAAAAGAAGTGACGGGAAAAACAATGTCTAAATATTTTTGATAATAATATATCATCCACGATTTTTGGCCTAATGAATGAATGAATGGTTTAATGAATGTTCTAATGTTTTAATAATTCAGTGTAGAAAACTATTACCTTTATTGAATTTCATCTTTTATTGAATGAATGTGTTGACTAAATGATTTATTGAATGTTATCTTTTATTGAATGAATGTGTTGATTGACTGAAACAATGGTTTAATGAATGTTAGCATTTATTGAATGTATAATGGATGAAAGTTCATGATGAAATATGGATGAATTTGCACATATTTGTTTTTTTCAAGTACATGCATTGGGTATGGGGAATTGAGAGTGATCTGAGGGGGGGTAGGGGCCATAAGAGCTTCCACCTTCACGTGGTTGGCCCTGTTCAGTAGAGAATATGAAATTATTCTTGAAACAGAGAGGAGATCAATGAATGGCTACGATGCTGGCCCACTCGCATGTCATCTAAATTTTGACAATTTCTTGGAGCTTGTTGTGATTTTTGGTTGCTCCTCATAACCAATTTCGAGTTTCCACAACTTCAAAGGTTGAGTAAGTGATGCACTGGAATCAATATCCTTAACCTTCTCTTTAATTTCCTTGGAATCAATATCCTTAACCTCACATTAAACCCTTCCAAATTGGTATATTTACCATTCAAGGCTGGCTTCTTCTGAAGCATGATATTTGCAACTAAGCTAGCATACGCCGACAACAATTAGAAACATGCTGCTTGTTGTCAATGTTCATATTTTTTTTAGGAATGAAACCTGACCATAATGGCTCCTCTTACGCTAGGGAATTAAAGTCAACAACAAATTAAAGAAAACGTATAATTTGGATCAAAAAAATAATAGGGTACGAACTGAACTAAGGAGATTTGAACCTGAGACCTATGTCTAGTCCCAAGGCTACCACCTTCAAGCTTGAAGTGTAGCTGGCAATGGATGACCACCTTCAAGCTTGATTCATTCTACATGCATTTCACAATGGGATATGGCGGGATACCACATTCAACCTTGATTCATTCTGTATGCATTTCACTATGCAATTGTCTCAGATTCTCATTGTGTTTTCCCTCAATTAGTTTATCAATTTGGTATGACCCATGCCCACCATCCGAGGAGTGTTTCCGCGGTCTTGAGTTCCATCCTGACAATGGTGACGATTCATTGTATTACGTTTCCCTTCAACTGCAATATGGAAAACTCATAGTTCACTATGAATATTTCTCTGACCGTCACATTTTTCAGATAAACCTTCATAGTGAACTATGAGTTTTCCATGTTGCAGCCGAAGGGAAACGTAATACCATGAATCATCACCATGGTCAGGCTGAAACTGAAGACCGCGGAAACACTCATTGGACAGCGGACGTGGGTTATACTGAATTGATAAACTAATTGATGGAAAACGCAATGGGAATCTGAGACGGTTGCATAGTGAAATGCATGCAGAATAAATGAAGAGTGGGTGTCGAGAGAAATGGTTGTGGGACGTAGTATGAGAGGAAATGGCGATGGGAATTGATTGATAAGGTCAAGCTTGAAGGTGGTATCCTTGGGACTAGACATAGGTCGCAGGTTCAAATCTCATCTAAATATTTTTGATAACAATATATTGTCCACAATTTTTGGCCTAATGAATGAATGAATGGTTTAATGAATGTTCTAATGTTTTAATGATTCAGTGTAGTAAACTGTTACCTTTATTGAATTTCAGCTTTTATTGAATGAATGTGTTGACTAAATGATTTATTGAATGTTATCTTTTATTGAATGAATGTGTTGATCGACTGAAACAATGGTTTAATGAATGTTAGCATTTATTGAATGAATAATGGATGAAAGTTCATGATGAAATATGGATGAATTTGCACATATTTGTTTTTTTCAAGTGCATGCATTGGGTATGGGGAATTGAGAGTGATGTGAGGGGGGGGAGGGGCCATAAGAGCTTCCACCTTCACGTGGTTGGCCCTGTTCAATAGAGAATATGAAATTATTCTCGAAACATAGAGGAGCTCAATGAATGGCTACGATGTTGGCTTTCTACAACCCACTCACGTGTCGTCTAAATTTTGACAATTTCTTGGAGCTTGTTGTGATTTTTGGTTGCTCCTCATAACCAATTTTGAGTTTCCACAACTTCAAAGGTTGAGTAAATGATGCACTGGAATCAATATCCTTAACCTTCTCTTTAATTTCCTTGGAATCAATATCCTTAACCTCACATTAAACCCTTCCAAATTGGTATATTTACCATTCAAGGATGGCTTCTTCTGAAGCATGATATTTGCAACTAAGCTAGCATACACCAACAACAATTAGAAACATGTTGCTTGTTGTCAATGTTCATCCTTTTTTTAGGAATGCAACTTGACCATAATGGCTCCTCTTACGCTAGGGAATTAAAGTCAACATCAAATTAAAGAAAACATATAATTTGGATCGAAAAAATAACAGGGTACGAACTGAACTAAGGAGATTCGAACCTGGAACCTATGTCTAGTCCCAAGGATACCACCTTCAAGCTTGAAGTGCAGCTGGCAATGGGCGACCACCTTCAAGCTTGATTCATTCTGCATGAATTTCACAATGGGAGATGGTGGGCTACCACATTCAACCTTGATTCATTCTGTATGCATTTCACTATGCAATAGTCTCAGATTCTCGTTGCGTTTTCCCTCAATTAGTTTATCAATTCGATATGTCCACGCCCGCCGTCCGAGGAGTGTTTCCGTGGTCTTGAGTTCTAGCTTGACAATGGTGACGATTCATTGTATTACGTTTCCCTTCAGCTGCAATATGGCAAACTCATAGTTCACTATGAAGATTTCTCTGACCATCACATTTTTTAGACAAACCTTCATAGTGAACTATGAGTTTGCCATGTTGCAGCCGAAGGGAAACGTAATACAATGAATCGTCACCGTTGCTAGGCTAAAACTGAAGACCGCGGAAACACTCATTGGACGGCGGACGTGGGTCATACTAAATTGATAAACTAATTGATGGAAAATGCAATGGGAATCTGAGACTGTTGCATAGTGAAATGCATGCAGAATAAATGAAGAGTGGGTGTCGAGGGAAATGGTTGTGGGATGTAGTATGAGAGGAAATGGCGATGGGAATTGATTGATAAGGTCAAGCTTGAAGGTGGTATCCTTGGGACTAGACATAGGTTGCAGGTTCAAATCTCGTCTAAATATTTTTGATAACAATATATCGGCCACGATTTTTGGCCTAATGAATGAATGAATGGTTTAATGAATGTTCTAATGTTTTAATGATTCAGTGTAGTAAACTGTTACCTTTATTGAATTTCAAATTTTATTGAATGAATGTGTTGACTGAATGATTAATGAATGGTTTATTGAATGTTATCTTTTATTGATTGAATGTGTTGATTGACTGAAACAATGGTTTAATGAATGTTAGCATTTATTGAATGAATAATGGAAGAAAGTTCATGATGAAATATGGATGAATTTGCACATATTTTTTTTTTCAAGTACATGCATTGGGTATGGGGAATTGAGAGTGATGTGAGGGGGGGGGAGGGGACATAAGAGCATCCACCTTGACGTGGTTGGCCCTGTTCAGTAGAGAATATGAAATTATTCTCGAAACAGAGAGGAGCTCAATGAATGGCTACGATGTTGGCTTTCTACAACCCACTCGCGTGTTGTCTAAATTTTGACAATTTCTTGGAGCTTGTTGTGATTTTTGGTTGCTCCTCATAACCAATTTCGAGTTTTCACAACTTCAAAGGTTGAGAAATGATGCATTGGAATCAATATCCTTAACCTTCTCTTTAATTTCCTTGGAATCAATATCCTTAAAATCACATTAAACCCTTCCAAAATGGTATATTTACGATTCAAGGCCGGCTTCTTTTGAAGCATGATATTTGCAACTAAGCTAGCATAGATCAACAACAATTAGAAACATGCTGCTTGTTGTCAATGTTCATCTTTTTTTTAGGGCTGCAACTTGACCATAATGGCTCTTCTTACTCTAGGGAATTAAAGCCAACGGCAAATTAAAGAAAACATATAATTTGCATCAAAAAAATAACAGGGTACGAACTAAACTGAGGAGATTCGAACCTGCGACCTATGTCTAGTCCCAAGGCTACCACCTCCAAGCTTGAAGTGTAGCTAGAAATGGGCGACCACCTTCAAGCTTGATTCATTCTGCATGCATTTCACAATGGGATATGGTGGGCTACCACATTCAACCTTGATTCATTATGTATGCATTTCACTATGCAATCTTCTTAGATTCTCATTGTGTTTTCCCTCAATTAGTTTATCAATTCGGTATGACCCACGCCTGCTGTCCGAGGAGTGTTTCCTTGGTCTTGAGTTCCAGCCTGGAAATGGTGATGATTCATTGTATTACGTTTCACTTCAGTTGCAATATGGAAAACTCATAATTCACTATGAATATTTCTCTGACCGTCAAATTTGTCAGACAAACCTTCATAGTGAACTATGAGTTTGCCATGTTGCAGCCGAAGGGAAACGTAATACCATGAATCATCACCATTGCCAGGATGAAACTGAAGACCATGGAAACACTTATTGGACGACATATGTGGGTCATACTGAATTGATAAACTAATTGATGGAAAACGCAATGGGAATCTGAGACGGTTGCATAGTGAAATGCATGCAGAATAAATGAAGAGTGGGTGTCGAGAGAAATGGTTGTGGGACATCGTATGAGAGGAAATGGCGATGGGAATTGATTGATAAGGTCAAGCTTGAAGGTGGTATCCTTGGGACTAGACATAGGTCGCAGGTTCAAATCTCGTCTAAATATTTTTGATAACAATATATCATCCACAATTTTTGGCCTAATGAATGAATGAATGGTTTAATGAATGTACTAATGTTTTAATGATTTAGTGTAGTAAACTGTTACCTTTATTGAATTTCAGCTTTTATTGAATGAATGTGTTGACTGAATGATTTATTGAATGTTATCTTTTATTGAATGAATGTGTTGATCGACTGAAACAATGGATTAATGAATGTTAGAATTTATTGATTGAATAATGGATGAAAGTTCATGATGAAATATGGATGAATTTGCACATATATGTTTTTTTCAAGTACATGCATTGGGTATGGGGAATTGAGAGTGATGTGAGGGGGGGGGAGGGGCCATAAGAGCTTCCACCTTCACGTGGTTGGCTCTGTTCAATAGAGAATATGAAATTATTCTCGAAACAAAGAGGATATCAATGAATGGCTACGATGCTGGCTTTCTACAACCCACTCACGTGTCGTCTAAATTTTGACAATTTCTTGGAGCTTGTTGTGATTTTTGGTTGCTCCTCAAATCAATTTCGAGTTTCCACAACTTCAAAGGTTGAGTAAATGATGCACTGGAATCAATATCCTTAACCTTCTCTTTAATTTCCTTGGAATCAATATCCTTAAAATCACATTAAACCCTTCCAAAATGGTATATTTACCATTCAAGGCTGACTTCTTTTGAAGCATGATATTTGTAACTAAGCTATCATAGATCAACAACAATTAGAAACATGCTGATTGTTGTCAATGTTCATTTTTTTTAGGGATGAAACTTGACCAGAATGGCTCCTCTTATGCTAGGGAATTAAAGTCAACAACAAATTAAAGAAAACATATAATTTGCATCGAAAAAATAACAGGGTACGAACTGGTCGCGGGATCAAATCTCCTCAATTCAGTTCGTACCCTGTTTTTATTTCGATGCAAAGTTTAAAGTCTGAGAATGTTAAAAAAATAGGGACAAGTTCCAACCTGCAGCTAATCTTTTTAATTATTAGGCACTGAACTTAATCTGGGATTTACAACAGGACATATTTCAAAAATGCGATTTAAAAAAAAATGTATTAGGGTAGTCAGTTATCCGACGTCTTTACAATGGGCTTCGACATTCTTTCCATACTACCGACGGCCAGGGACATTGGATCCACCTCTTCTTTGCATGGAAAGTGCGTCGCTTAACCGACGACCCCAGGTTAAAGTCTAGCGGCTTTGCCATACTTCAGACGGCTAGGAAGTTCAGATCCGCTTCTTTTTTGTATGGTATGTGTGTCGCTTAACCTATGGCTCCAGGTTGAAGTCTGACGACTTTTCCATACTTTCGATGGCCCAGAACGTCGGATCTGATTCTTTTTTGTATGGCTTGTCGTTGCTTAACCGATGGCTACCTAGGTTAGAATCCAACGACTTTGCCATACTTCCGACGGCCCAGAACGTCGGATCCGCTTCTCTTTTTAATGGCTTGTCGTCGCTTAACCGACGGAAACCTAGGTTAGAATCCGATGACTTTTCCATACTTCCGATGGCTAGGGACGTCAGATCCGCCCTTTCTTTGCTTGGAATTTGCGCTGCATATCCGACGGAAAAACGAAGATATCCGACGAATATATGAAGTGAAATCTATCAGTTATCTGACTACCTAGCAAGATGGAGGCAGTCGGATATCGGACGGATGATGGGTGTCACAAATTTGACGTCAGCAACTTCTTCGGATTTAAGCCAACATGCCACCGATGGTAAAACAAGGATGGGATTGTCGGATGAGCAACCATAGGTTGTAGCAAATTCAACTTTTTTTCCTTCGGATTTTGGGTCAAAAATACTTAGTGCCTACAACCATCAATTTTCACTTCCAAATCTACAACACTTTCTCCAAATTCAAATTTCTAGGTTCAAACTAGTCTGGTATGTTCATGGGAAACAATGGAGAGCTCTTCCTAGTGTATATTTACATGAAAGAATGAGAGAATGAGGGTTTAATCCAATATATATGAGAAAATGGTGAAAAGACAACTGAAATATCTTCTGACAGTAGAAGAAAGGACTCCTGGAAGTTGTAGATTGAATTTTGTCCTGACAGAACTATCACAAAAATGCAGTCAACCCCATGCTTCAATAACTGCATGAGGTGAATTTTCCCACCAACCTCACACATGCATTCAATGATTGGAAAATAGTAGGCAAAAGGAGATATATGAGAAAATGGTGAAAAGACAACTGACATATCTTCTGACAGTAGAAGAAAGGACTCCTGGAAGTTGTAGATTGACTTTTGTCCTGACAGAACTATCACAAAAATGCAGTCAACCCCATGCTTCAATAACTGCATGAGGTGAATTTTCCCACCAACCTCACACATGCATTCAATGATTGGAAAATAGTAAACAAAAGGAGATAATTGGCTTATTCAAGGCACATGACAAAATTTGGGTGAGTTCTAAGGTTGACACTTAGCAGCAGGGATTTAGTCTGATATAAACCCTCTTTCCTCTCCCCCTTTGGTGGAATCATAGCCCCTTTGGTGCTCTTTACATAGCCATTCTTGGACCATTTTATTATTTATGCAGACAGTATTTATATATATTTCAAGTTAGCACGACAAGCCAACCTTATGGTCCAAATAAAATACATACATCATACATGCCTATCCATTCACTAGTTGGGCCTTGTCCTTGAGCTCCACACTAGGAATCCGTACTAGCATATTTAAATCATTTACATAATTCGATTAAATACATTATAAGGGTCAAAATGGGGTTATTACAGTCCCCTCCCTGTTGGAATAACACTGTCCTCAGTGTTCTCTCTATTTTCAACAAGGTTCCATGTATTCCTTTTTAGCGACAATTGCAATGCCTTTCTCTTCAAGGTCGCTTTGTCTTGCTGCTAGCTATCTTGGATGGAAATTCTCAATCATTCATTCGTGTTACCTTGGAAAACCTCCAAGGTCTTTGGCATTGAGCAATATCTATGCTCAAACAATGAGTCAATTCACATGCAAAATCTGTTCTCATAGGATTCATCTCTTAACAAGATTTTCAAAGGCATAATTGAATGATATACACATGTAGAGTCACATTAAATTACAAAGAAGATGAAAAAAAAAACCAAATACTTATCTGCATAAGCATCTTCCTTCAGCTCCACCGGTATCCCACTTTGAATTCAGACAAATATGGCACCCACAAGATCTTCCCCACCCCACACAAGGATGGTACCCCTTCTCTACTATATAGTCCCTCGAGTGTACCTACCCCTTCTAGTTCTGTTAACACCTAAAAAGTGCTCACTAGCTCATTCCCTTACTCACATGACCCATTTGTCCACTTTTCTACCATCTGAGCCTCTGAAACCAACAAAAGGTCACCAAAAGACCTTAGTACACCCATTTTTCCATTAAAAAAGATTATTTTTCCAAGAAAATCATAAAAAACCCTCAAAAAGGGTCCAAATTCCCAAAAATATTAAAAAGGGAATTAAAATATTATTTTTATTCAAAAAAGGAAAAAGGAGGGAAAAGTACCTAAACCATGTTGGTCAATACCATTTGGTTTCCACAAAACCACAAATGGTATCTCCCACCACCAAAACCTATAAAAAGGTGGTAGGGGCTCCTCATTTCACATCCATCCATTATCTCATCCTTATGCTGCTGAAATCTCCCCTGAGCATTTAAGCCATTGCAAACCACATTGGAGAAGAGACCATTGGAGATTGGAGTTGCTCATCCTTGGAGCCATTCAACCTCACCATTAGAGGTATTGATTCCGCAAGCACTTGCTTGCACCATTCTTTCAATACAAATTCTTTATTTTATATGTTCTTGTTCTTGATTTTAAATTATTTTTGTTATTTGCTTAATATCTTTGCTTAGATCCATGAATAGTCTTGTTTAATTAGTTTATTGTTCTTTATTTCAATTGAAACTGCTGCTACTAGTTAGCAGGTGCCCATAGCATTAAGCCTGGTTGCAAAACCGGGCCAACAGTTTTTGGCGACTCCGCTTTGGTTTGAACTTTAGATCTCTAGTTTTGCCTTTAATCTTAGTTTTTTATGAGTTTTTAACCTTTAGATCCATAGATCTGCCATCTTAGACAGCAGATCCATTGCTGCTCTGAGTTTTGGCCCCATAAACAGCCCAAAATTTTCAATTTTTGGGTTCGTTTCTCGGTTTCCGTGCACGGCTTCCGCCTCGCGGCTTTTTGCCAGACAATCGCGCGGTCCATCGCGACTTTTCTGCCTTTTTCCGCGCGGTCCATCGCAGATTTTTTCCAGACAGTCGCGCGGTCCATCGCGACTTTTCTGCATTTTTCCGCGCTGCTCATCGCGACTGTGCGGCCAAAACCCGCGCGGTCCATCGCGACTGTGCGGCTAAAACCCGCGCGGTCCATCGCGACTGTGCGGCCAAAACCCGCGCGGTCCATCGCGACTGTGCGTCCAAAACCCGCGCGGCCCATCGTGGCTGTTCGTCCAAAACCCGCGCGGCTGAATTTTTCATTCGGCCATCCCGATTTTGAAAAAATCTTTTTTACTGTACTTTCTGCCCATAGCACATTTTTTACAGTATTAAATTCTGCATATTTTACAGCTTTGAAAATTTTTTTTACTATTTAAAAGTGCATATCTAGAAATCTTTTTAAAAATTTTCAAGAAAGTGAAAGAAAGACTCATTTTGCATTTTCATTTAGATTCAAATTTTTTCTTGTTTACTTCTTTAGAATCTTGCCCTTAGCAATTTTTCTTGAAACGAAGAAATCCATTTATTTCTTTTAAAAAGGAGTTTATTATTTGCTTTCATAAATCCAAGAAATCCTTTATTTTTTGAGTTATTTTTTGAAAAGCATATTAATTCCTTTTAGTGAAAAAAGTCTTAAATATTTGCTTTTTATTTTCGAAAAATCCTTTATTTTTTGAAAATTTCCTATAAAGCATTTAATTTTTTCAAGTTCAGTTTACAACACCTCACGTGCACTCACACGATCACTTAATTGAACTAAGACTTAAAACGTACCCTAATTTGAACACACTTTTAACCCCACTTGGGGAACACTAAAAGAATTCTTGTAGCTAGGTAGTATTGGGGGGATAGGTGTTCCAATAACACCCCTCAGTTCTTACATCTGAGACATAGAAGTTGTCCAATTAGGGAGCTAAAATCTCTTAGTACTTTTTGGCGCGGTCACAACCGGTTTGTGGGAAGGCCTCTCCCCTAGGAGGGTTGAATTCGCGAGGATGGTTCCGGAAGCCTGAGTGGGATACCGAAACCCATTCAGTAACCGAAGGGCTACCATTCACAGTTCTCGGGATATCCCTGTATTGGGATATTGCGATCAAAGGACCAAACGACAGATTTACCTTTTCTCGACGCGTCATGAACGGAGTATCCTAGTAGCCTGTCTTTTAGGATTGATTACCCGGTGTCCCTCCCGGTAGGGGGATATCTAGCCGTTGTCTCAACATTCATATTGTCTGACTTGGATTTCATCACCTTGCAGAGGATATCGTCTGTTTGAGTCACAATACTTTTAGATTAGGTGTTTGCATGATTTCAACCTACCTGTGGTCTAGTTACACCTATTTTTTCTAGGAGCCGCTTGCTTGTTGGTATTCTGACCAGTTGTTGCTTTCCTCCACTTATTGTAGCACAGCTGCTAGAATAAGTGCCTTTTTTGAGGATTGATTTTTTGGCCTGAGAGCCTTCTTTTTTGACTCCCCTTCTTGCACCCTTGGTTGCATTAGGGTTTTGAGTCTTTTATATATATATCACCACCTGATACTTAAAACAATTTTTTTACCTAAACACATATTCTCACCATTGAGAATTTTAGACGCTCTCGTCGTCTACAGGGCGAACTCCCAGAGTTTAGTCCACTTGGCTCTCCACGTCGCGGACGCAGAGCCCTATCCCTTGATTCGACACATCGTCCATCAATTAGACAGTCATCCGATTCTGACATACCCCACTTCACCTTTGATTTGGAGGTAGAATCCGAAAATCCCATAGAGTTACCACTAACCACCATAATGTATGGAACACCATTGGATCCACTGTTTACTAGCACCATAGGCGAGACATCCATAGACCCTTCCACGGTGGTGCCATCCATGGCAACTACCACCCCCTTGGGTATGCCCAACATGGGTAACACTCCACATTTAGGAATGCCCAACATGGGTAACACTCCACATTTAGGAATGCCTAACACAGGGCCACCACCTGTCATGGGTATGCCCAACATGGGGGTCATACCCCCTGTGGTTTCCACAAACCCCATCCCAGGAATCCCTAGTACGATTCCCAACCCAAGTGTAACCCATGTTGCACTTGGAAGTACTATCCCAGGAATCCCTAGTGCGATTCCTAACCCAAGTGTCACCCAAGCTGTACTTGGAGGCGTTGGCCCACACCAGACTATACCTATTGGAGGGCACATACCCTCCATACCTAACATACCTTTAGGCGCTACTGGACCCCTACACCATACCACAATGGCTAGGCATGTCCCAGTTCCAGTCACCACATCTGCTAGTCTACCATATATGGCAAGTCTGAACCTGCCAGATTTAGCTAGGCTCACAAATGACCCCATCAGACATGATCCTGCGTGGCCCCATATGCCCACTAAGCTTCCCTCTGACATCCCTAAGTTTGAGGGTAAGGCAGGAGAAGACCCCCAGAATCACATCATGTCCTTCCATTTATGGTGTTCCTCCAACTCCATAGTGGATGACTCAATCCGCCTACGGCTTTTACAACGCACCTTCACTGGCTCCGCAGCCAAATGGTATATCGAGCAGCCCCATGGGACGCATGCCACATTTACCTCCCTTGCCTCGACCTTCCTGCAGTTCTTTCAGCTACCAGTCCGCTATGATGCGGGCGTCGAAATCCTACTGTCTTGCAGACAGAACACAGCCACGCATATCACTGACCATATTCATGATTGGCGCCGGCACCGAAGCCTATGCAAGATCAAATTAGACGACCGAATCTTTTTAGACTGGTTCCTTAAATCCCTCCTTCCTCTCATTGCGAAGGATGTAGCATCTGAAAGACCCCAGTATGAGGAAGAGGCTATCCTCAAGGCCCAACAGTTTGATCTCATATACGCCCAGTCGGGTTACCTATACACGATCATACCGGACGCCCCACGAGGCGACTCTGCACGCGGTGACACACCGGGGGCATCACATGCCGCTGATGGCATTATTGGCCAAATTACACCGCAAGAAAAACCTTTCAGTATGGTGAGCACCATGCCCGCCCCAAACCTTTCTAGGGCTACATCTAGTTCCGGAGCGACAACTTCTTATGCTCCAACAAACCAGACCCATCACGTTCATGGACCCTCTTGTCCACAACATTGTTATGGTCAAGCGCCATCAGCATATGTACCTCCTACATACTATGCTCAACCTACGGTACAAAACCCCATGCAGTTCCCACAACAGCCCATGCATTACCCACAACCGGTTGCACCAGCTAACCTCACACCTCCACCAGCTCAGGGGTACCAACAACCCCAGCAGGAAACTGGACCACCTCCAGCTCCACCTGCATACTATCCACCGCAACTTGCTCCCGCACCTGCGGCTCCTCAGAATCCCCCCAATGCTCAAGGGCATGTGTACGCACAACAACATCAGCCCCAATACCAAAATAACCAACGCAACCAGGGTGGGAAACCAAACCGCGGAAGAGGACGCAACCGTGGAAACAATCAAAACCGTAACCAAGCTCCACAACCTACCCATCCTCCGCAAGACAATAACGCGGCGCCCGCTCATCAGAATCCTGATCGGCCACCTAAGCAACCCAAAAATGCTAATTTACGAACAAACCATCCTTGTTCTATTTGCGGTGTCTATGGCCACTATACCCACGCTTGCCCACATCTGGAGCGAGCTCGACAACTATGGACAAATGACGCCCATCGTCAAGGGCAGGCGGCTCCTCAGCCACCACCCAACCCCCCACCACCTCCACAACAACCTTTAGTCCTCCAAAACCCTTTTCCAACACAAGGAGTGGTGAACACTCAGCCGTTAGCCCCCCAATAGGGCAACGTGCAACCACAACAAATTACTTATGCAGCTCCTGACCAACCCATGTTTGATTCAGGCACCCACCACTTATTGATGATGTCCACCGCCGACGTCAATATCCAAACCCGTCAGAATCAATACGGACCGACTTCTGAAGCCCCCCCCCGCCGAAAAGGATACTAATGCTAATCCCACTGATCAGACATTGTGTATACCTCAGGTTCCACTCGATGGCGCTTCTAAAGCACCTCGCTTCCCCCTTCGCCGAATCAACAACAACCCCAATGTACGGGCTGCGTCCAATTACAACATCGTAGATGACCTAGCTCAATCTCCCGCAGCCATGTCTGCGTTAGAAGTCTTGAAGAACTGTCCTATGCAGCGCAAGACTTTACTTTCCGCCATTGGGGCGATTGACCCAAATGATTCGAAATTAATGACTTTTGATTTAGACCAGTCTGAACCACGGCTGCCTTCTACCATAGCAGTCCAAGTCTCTGTTTCTATTCGGAATCTTGTCATCCATCGATGTATCATCGACGAGGGTGCCTCCACATGCGTCATGTCCACTTTTGTTTGGCAGAAGTTGGGATCCCCTGCTCTCCAGCAATCCACCACTGCATTGCGGGCCTACGATGGCTGGTCAGCTCAACCTCAAGGTTTATTACCCAAGGTACCCGTCCAATTAGGTGGGAAAACGGTGCTCATCGACATAGAGGTCATTAACGCCCAGCTTGACTATAACCTTTTACTTGGCCGCAGTTACATGTACGCCATGAAAGCGGTCGCCTCCTCCGTCTTCCGCACCATGATGTTCCCCCACGAGGGACGCGTGGTCAAAATTGACCAACTCACCTACTATGATCCCAATGCCCCTGCTGCACCGGAAAATGTTCTTCCCATGATTGAACAACCCGCTTCTAGTGCAGTTACCTCCTTTGTGTCTTCTGTGGGACCCGAACTTTACTCAGACACACCAATGACCTCTACATTCCAGGCCATTCCACCACCGTCACCAGAGACCCAAGTCGCAAACCTCTGTACTCTTTCGCAGAATACGCAAACATCCGGTGGTCAACCACCATTGATCCCCAGTCACATTGGTGTTACACCCATCCACACCATCCCCTTCCTATTTCCTCCTTCGGGTGTAGTAAGCGCCCCGGTTATGGCTACCCTTAGTCTACCCGGGCTAACATTGGGATTACCCGTGTGGTATATTCCGCCTCCCGTTCGACCGCCGACACCAAACATCATCCTCCAACCGGTACAACCTATTGTTACCACAAATCAGCCTCCTCCTGGTGTCACAATCCCTTCGTCGTCAACGACACCTCCTCCTAACCTCAATATCCCTTCGTCGTCAACAAATCCTCCCCCTCCTATCAAGCCCACTGGGGGCAGAGGTCCACAACCATACACTGCTATACCACCTCCTAAGGCAGTTAAACCCCCACCGGTGTTTCGAGCTCCCCCCAAATGTTCATTATGCGATGAAATTGGCCATCCAACTCATCAATGCCCACACTTACCGGCACTCCAAGAGCATATGAATATGTTGGACGATGACATCGGCATCCCAGTAGTCAGATTAGAGCCACCTCTACAGCCTCGCGACAAATCACTGCGCACTAACCATCCTTGTGCTATATGCAGTGTTTACGGCCACTACTCTCACCATTGCCCTGATCTACCTGACTATAGAGCAGCATTGTACGAGTTAAACAATGCCGACTTAGAGATATCTCCTCCCTT
This sequence comes from Larix kaempferi, assembly GCA_027924585.1. Classification (NCBI taxonomy): domain Eukaryota; kingdom Viridiplantae; phylum Streptophyta; class Pinopsida; order Pinales; family Pinaceae; genus Larix; species Larix kaempferi. Next base: position 19,607,985 of record BSBM01000458.1, on the reverse strand, counting down.
CATCGAGGAGATCCACCCCCCACCATCATCCTCGTCGGAAGAAGTCAATACGATATATATGATTTCAACAACTTTCAAACCAGAACCCCTTGATTTATGGTCTGACTACTTCAATACTGATGAGCAAATTTTGGAGACACTCACTGCACCCGACTACCCATGGGATGATATGCATCATCGCTCGTATTTCCTCCCGGAAGCATCTACCTTCACCGCATCCAACCAACTATCGGTCGAGTCGAAAGACTTCATACCCACTAAGGTCGATTGGTTAAAGGACCCCATCCCAGCACCGGATGCCTTTGAAGAAGGGAATATGTCAAACATTTCCCCCACTATACAGATAGACATTTCCACAACACCAGGGAAACCTGAGCTCATCTCGCTGGGCGCATCTTGCACTCAAGCAGAAACTCAGGCGTACAAAAAGCTCTTTCAAGAGTTCCGTGATGTTTTTGCTTGGTCCTATACCGAGATGCCTGGTCTCGACCCCGCCATTATTGAACACCACATCGATACATGGCCTGAAGTACCCCCTGTTCGTCAAAAACAGCGACCCATTCACCCTTCCAAGCTCCCCGCTGTTAAGGCTGAGGTCGAGAAACTTCGCAAAGCAGGGTTCATCTACCCTATTCCGTACACCACCTGGGTGTCGAACCCCGTTCCAGTCAACAAAAAGCAGGGCACCCTTAGAGTATGCACTGACTTCCGCGATTTAAACCACGCTTGTCCAAAAGACAATTTCCCTACACCATTCATTGACCAACTCATTGACGAGTGTGCGGGCCATGAAGTCCTATCCTTCATGGACGGGTTTTCCGGATATAACCAGATTCACATCCGCAAGGAGGATCAATACAAGACGGCCTTTACAACCCCATGGGGCACCTTTGCCTATCGTGTCATGCCATTTGGCCTTAAAAATGCTGGTGCCACTTTCCAGCGAGCCATGACCTACTGTTTTCACGACTTGGTCCATATCCTGCGAGTCTATCTTGACGACCTCACAGCTCGTTCCCGAAAACGATCAGACCACCTTAATGACCTCCGGCAAGTTTTCCTGCGTTGTCGCAAGTATAAAATCCGCTTGAACCCACACAAGTGTGTATTTTGCGTCCCGGCGGGCCGGTTGTTGGGTTTCATTGTTTCCCAAGACGGAATCACTGTTGATCCCCTAAAAGTCAAAGCCATCTTAGAACTTCCCCCTCCTCGCACGCTTCGGCAGCTCCAAAGTCTACAAGGGCGGTCCAATTTTCTTAGACGCTTTGTTCCTGATTATGCCACCAAAGTCCACGGGTTCTTACGCTTACTTCGTACCCACATACCCTTTGTTTGGGATGAGCAAGCAGACACGGCATTCGAAGCCCTCAAGAAAGCTCTCACACAAGCCCCCTTGATATCCCCACCGGATTTCTCCCAAGACTTCACCCTTTATGTCTCGGCATCTGAACATGCTGTGTCCGGAGTTTTGGTCCAAGAAGATGCCTCCCACAAAGAGCATGTGATTTATTATGTCAGCCAGACCCTGTCTGGCCCACCTCTACGTTACCCATACGAGGAAAGATTAGCCCTAGCTGTAGTCTTTTCCGTACAAAAACTACGACACTACATTTTACCTAGTCATACCACGGTCGTGGCCGACTCCAACCCCATGGTCTACCTCCTCACCCGGCGGCTCCTTCAGGGTCGTGTCGCTAAATGGGTCATTATCCTCCAGGAATATGACCTTACTTTCAAGACTCCCAAAAGCACCAAAGCCCTCGCGCTTGCTCACCTCATTACAGATCTCCCATCCTCTTCAACATCACCCGTCATCCAAACGGACCTGATTGACGAGCAGATCTTCGTCATTTCGTCTGACGACCCTTGGTACGGACACATTTTGACTTACCTTCGTACGCAAAAATTCCGACCACACATCGATCGTGATGGACGCCGTCGCATACGACACCACGCCCCCCGATACCTACTTATTGGGGATGTACTTTACCGACGCGGCGTTGATACTATCTTACGCCGCTGCCTATCCCATAGTGAGGCAGAACAAGTCCTCAATGATTGTCATAGCGGTGCCTGTGGAGGCCATTTCTCCGGCATGGCTACCGCCCAGAAAATCATTCGGGCCGGTTATTTTTGGCCATCATTGTTTACTGATTGCATCACCGCAGTCAAGCATTGCCAGAACTGCCAACTATTTTCCCCCAAGGCAAGAACCCCGCCCGCCCCCCTTCATCCAGTCATCACTATTGGACCATTCTGCAAATGGGCCATTGACTTCCTCGACTGCAACCCCCCGTCAGCCGGCGGTCACAAACACATCATCGTGGCCGTAGATTATTTCACCAAGTGGGCAGAAGCCATGCCGACCTATAATGGCAAAGCCGACACTGCAGCACGGTTTTTCTTCAACCATGTTATCGCTCGTTTCGGAGTACCACAGCAACTAGTCTCTGACCACGGCTCTCACTTCGAAGATGCCGTCTGGAAAGAATTATCAACCATGTTGAAATTTGAACACCATTTCTCTTCCGCTTACTATCCCCAAGGAAACGGCCAAGTCGAAGCGATCAATAAAATCTTGAAGACCATTCTCCAACGTACTGTAGACAAGCACAAATCCAATTGGCACCACATGCTTTTCCCGGCACTATGGGCCTACCGCACCTCAACCAAAACCGCCACCGGTTTTACCCCTTTCCATCTAGTTCACGGTGTCGAATCCGTCCTCCCTATTGAGTGCCAGATTCCAGCCTTACATATCGTCGTTGAGCTCCTACCGGACACTTCCCTGATCGAGCAACGTTTACTGCTCCTAGAACAAGCCGATGAAGATCGGCGCACCGCCATTCAAAACATGGAAGCAGCTAAACAACGATCGAAACTAAGTTACGACAAACACGTCCACCCAAGAACCTTTTCTGAGGGAGACCTTGTCCTCGCTTACGATCAATCTCATGATAAAACCGGGAAGGGAAAGTTCGTATCCATGTGGCAAGGCCCCTACATCATACACACCTGCCTCGGGCAGGGGGCATACATTCTGACCGATTCAGAAGGCAACACCCTACGCAACCCACGCAACGGGTTGTACCTTAAACGATTTTACCCATAGAAAATCTGATGGACACCATCGTCCATTTTAGTATAGGCATACATTTTTCGTCCACAAAATTTTTTCAAAAAACCTAAATATTTTTTTTCCTCTGCATGACCACAGATGGAGCCTCTTCCACTCTGCCATGTCGGTTTCGCTGATGGTGCAAGCCGTTGGTCTCCCAATCTCGCCTCCGCAGCTTGTGTAATATACTCCCCTTCACATGAGTTAATTCACATTGACGGAGTCTGTTTAGGTGCCGCTACCAATAATTAAGCTGAATACGACGCCGTGACCGGTCTCCTGGCCGCTGCTCTCCAGATGAGCATACGTCACCTCAACGTTTTCTTGGACTCACAGCTCCTAGTTTCCCAGCTCAACAATGATTACCAGGTACGCGATCTCTGTCTTTTCAGAAAATTCCTGTGCACTAAACAAATGGTTAGACAGTTTGAATCCATTACATTCACACATGTCCCAAGACACCTCAATAGTGTAGCAGATAATATGGCCAACAGTGTCCTCGACTGGCACACCAATCACATCATGCCATATCCATAAACAAAAACGCACCCATGTGCAAAACATGTGCCTCCACGGGCATATACAAAAACCAATATTGCATCCACGTGCATAACATGTGCCTCCATGGGCATAAAACAAACAAACCAAATAATGCATCCATGTGCATGACAGGTGCCTCCACGGGCATACATAAATCAACAAACACACTGCATCCACGTGCATAACATGTGCCTCCACGGGCATATACAAAAGACAAATGTGCATCCACGTGCATACACGACAATATATCTAAAATATATATCCACATATATATATAAATCAAATAGTGAACATGTCATAAGTGCCCTCAGCACCCGATATACAAAAATACTCCTGGCATACAAAAATATGCTCCCCCATATGCTCATGAGCATTTGGGGGCAAGTACAATGTCATCTACTCATCGCGACTGTTCATCGCGGGTTCAGCCCCGAAACCCGCACGGTTCCACGTTGGAGAGTCAACGTGGAGTTTCGAGGCCTTCGGGGGCTTGCCGCCAAACAAAAAAGACATAATTGACTAGGCTAAGGCGAATAGAGTTACCTGCAACTCGCTAAATCGAAAACCAACGGTGAAATCTCCCGGAAATCAAGAAATAGCTCTGACAGCTCTATCAAACTCGCTCGTAACAATGACAAGTCATTTGGGCCCCACGTCCTATTTATAGAAAATCTACCAATTTTCCAACAGCCATTGCGGTATCATACGAAATCCATTTCTCAAACCGTTGGTACCGTTGGGATCAGCACAGCGAGAACTTCATAGAGGTTCCTTCCGTTTCCCATTTTCACGGGGTCCATTTTTTGACCATTTTTTAGCCTCTCTCGTGGCCTCGGTTTGCGTGCCACATCGGCCGTTCTCCATTTTAGACGTTCCTTATATAGCCGGATTCAGTCTTCCGCGCTCGTGACGATGCTTGAGATCATTTCTCGCTCTCACCTTTAGATTTTCCGGGCATTTTTTCCACGCCCCCTCGTCGCCTCGGTTTGCGTGCCACATCGGCCGTTCCCCATTTTCGACGTGCCTTATATCCCCGGATTCAGTTTTCCGCGCTCGTGACGATGCTTGAGATCATTTCTCGCTCTCACCTTTAGATTTTCTGGGCATTTTTTCCCATGCCCCCTCGTCACCTCGGTTTGCGTGCCACATCGGCCATTCTCCGTTTTCGAAGTGTCTTATGTCGCTGGATTCAGTTTTCCGCGCTCGTGATGATGCTAGAGATCATTTCTCGCTCTCACCTTTATATTTTTCGGGTATCTTTTCCATGCCCCCTTGTTACCTCGGTTTGCGTGCCACATCGGCCGTTCTCCGTTTCCGACAATCCTTATGTCACCGGATCCAGTTTTCCGCACTGATGACGATGCTTGAGACCTTTTTTCGCCCTCATCAGTCCATTTTTTGTTCGGTATAATTTTATCCCTTTTTCGGGCCGAGCAACTCCTTTTACGAAAAAGGCACTTAGGGAGGTTCTGTTAAGCTCTTTTCTGACTCCTAAAACAATGAAAAGATCGCCGAGCAATCTTGCTTCCTTTCATGCTCGCTAAACGTATCTGAAAGGGCGTCTACCTGGTATAAGTTTACCCCTTTTCTGGACCTTGTAGACTAATTACGAAAAAGGTATACTCTAGTCACATCGGCTAGAAGAGTTCTCCATCCGCATCATTTTATCCTTTTTCGGGCCTTGGAGACTAAACTTACGAAAAAGAAACACCAACAGAGTCCACTTACCGTTTTCAGACTCTCTAAACATGAAAGCAACCATGAGCATGAGCCGTCCTGGGCTCACAAAATCCACAGGACCGTACCATTTCAGAGCACACTTTTATCCCTTCTTGGAGCTCATTAAAACTACGAAGAAGGAATCAATGGTGCCTCTTGGCGCCACAACAGATCATGTCTACTCACATAGCAGCTTCCCCATTATGGTCGCCTTTGTTCAGAGTATTCTGCAGTATGTCACTCTAAAACTCCCTCGACAGCTACCATCAGCTTCACCCCCCCCCCGGAGTCAGTACATACCCTTCAGTCCCTAAAAAAGCTATGATCCCTGCACCTACTAGTCAGTTCCATAAGCTGCCAGGTCAACCATGTCATCATGCTCTGAACAAAGGAAGTTTGAGTCTACCCATTTTTTGACCCAGTTATTTCCCATTCCCACAAGTATGTCAGTCCTACCATCAGTACTACAACACTTCAGTTTTACACCTCGTGCTCCTATCAAGGAAACATCATTGCCTTGTTAGTTGCTGGTCTCCCTCTGTCGACAAAACAACCACATTCATTCCAGAGGATAGACCTAGAGGTCCCTGTGTCTTGGACTCATTACCATTTATTATGAGTGCCTACGAAACATTTCGAGAGGAATCCTCAGTGCCTCTCCGAATGGTTGTTTCTCACATGCTCGACTTCAACACCTTGATCGCATCGTTGAGACTCGCACAGGGTATTGGTCCGTTCAGTTATTAGTCGAAGACCCCGGATACCACCTGACTCCTCCACATTTGAGAGTCTACCTTTGGATACAACCAGTTACATTTTTTCTATAGATATCCGCGTTGCGTATGGCGACAGTATTCAGATGTACCCCAGTTTTTATGCTCCCTCGAGTATACAAATACAAATACTTCCCAGAGATGGCTCACAGTCATTGAGTCCATACAGATGTTGGACACCTTCAGTTTTAGCAGTTCAACAGTTATCCCAGTGTATCAGTTATTGAGATCAGCCATGATCATGAGTATATCCCACAATAATGTCCCCTCTGGACCATTATGATGTATCAGTATATTTCTTTATGTATTAGATCCCCCTTCTTGGGACTAATTGTTTTGTATATGTCTTGATACGAGCATGGGAATGCCCGCCTCGTCCTTTATCAGAGATTATACCTCATTCATATTGAGGCCATGTAATATTTTTTGTTTTTGCAGCTTCCAAGGGTCGTGGCTCCAGTCTCCAACCGGTCTCTTCTCTCCCCTAAACCAGAAAAAAAAGACAAAAGAACTATGATGTCTATCGGCCATACGATGAGCTCCTGCCCTCACACATCAGGGGGCAATCTGTTAACACCTAAAAAGTGCTCACTAGCTCATTCCCTTACTCACATGACCCATTTGTCCACTTTTCCACCATCTGAGCCTCTGAAACCAACAAAAGGTCACCAAAAGACCTTAGTACACCCCTTTTTCCATTAAAAAAGATTATTTTTCCAAGAAAATCATAAAAAACCCTCAAAAAGGGTCCAAATTCCCAAAAATATTAAAAAGGGAATTAAAATATTATTTTTATTCAAAAAAGGAAAAAGGAGGGAAAAGTACCTAAACCATGTTGGTCAATACCATTTGGTTTCCACAAAACCACAAATGGTATCTCCCACCACCAAAACCTATAAAAAGGTGGTAGGGGCTCCTCATTTCACATCCATCCATTATCTCATCCTTATGCTGCTGAAATCTCCCCTGAGCATTTAAGCCATTGCAAACCACATTGGAGAAGAGACCATCGGAGATTGGAGTTGCTCATCCTTGGAGCCATTCAACCTCACCATTAGAGGTATTGATTCCGCAAGCACTTGCTTGCACCATTCTTTCAATACAAATTCTTTATTTTATATGTTCTTGTTCTTGATTTTAAATTATTTTTGTTATTTGCTTAATATATTTGCTTAGATCCATGAATAGTCTTGTTTAATTAGTTTATTGTTCTTTATTTCAATTGAAACTGCTGCTACTAGTTAGCAGGTGCCCATAGCACTAAGCCTGGTTGCAAAACCGGGCCAACAAGTTCCCTTTAGGGTGTGCATCAAAAGGTAACCAAGTTTCTACAAGCATCAGATCACCTGTGCATGCATATAAAACCAAATCTAATCCAACCCACTTGCTGTGCCATAACATTCAAATAACCAATGCTAAGCCAGTACGCTAACTAGGTTTACCAAGCATTCCATTTACTAGTATGATAAGCCAGCTCTCCGACTGGTTTTATCAAGCATACCACAACCATTTCCAAACCAACACCTCTATGGGGTTTATCAGGTAATAAAAAAGGAATCCAACTACATGGCCCCTTCTCCTATCCAAACCAGCGGTTCCCTCTAGGAAATACATAGGTAAGTCGCTTGATTGTAGGCTAGCATGGCCACACAATACTATTGGGCCTGGCCCAAGTAAGGCATTTTTGACAAAATAGTTTTGGAACTACGAAGTTGAGCGCAGTTCAGTTGAATACTTTTTGGGAAAGACAGTTTTGGAAGCTATGAAGTTGAGCGCAGTGTAGTACCGGCAGGGAAGGAACCGCGCAGTTGAGGTCCGATTCTTCAAAGGGTCAATAGGGTACCTATTTTGGGTAAGGAATGAAGGGAAGGTCGAGCTGTGAAAGCAACCTATTTTGCTGAAAGTAATCCATGATTCCCCAGCACACGGGTAAGGAGTGGTGCGGAAGGAAAGCGACCGGTCACACGAGCACAGGAAACACGACGTGAATCGGCTGCACAAGGCCATTAGAGAAGGAACGGTAGGGTGAAAGCGACAATCGGCATGTAGTTGACAGGGCAGGATGAAAGCGATGTTACCACGTGCAGAGGATGGACACAACAAAGGAGTCGCTATCAGAGCCTAACAGTCCGGTTAGGGGAAAATCACGACAGTTTTGGGAAACCTTAAGGTTTTTTCCTATGCATTGTCAATACATGACCTACGGGCATGGTCTATAAAAGGGCACATTTTGTAAGGGAAAGGGTTGAATTTTGAATTGCCAAATCTTAAGTAATATTGTTTTGCATTGTTGAATGCCATTGTAAAGGCTCTGCAGCTACATGCGCAGAGACCTTCAGACAGAGAAGAGAGTCTGTAGCTGCGTGTGCAGACTAGAACTGTTGTACCCTTCCCAAGATAATATAACAACAGTTCCTATGGACGTAGCTCCCATCCTGGGGGTGAAACACGTTAAATTCTATGTTGTGTGATTGTTTATGTGTTTGAATCTGCATATTTGCTTACAATGAATGCTTAGATCTCGTTTATCAGCTTATATGTTCTTACTTTTATATGTATTCGCCATAGAGAATGAAGATGGGAATAATATGTTAAGTATCACATATGTGGATGAATGTTAGATGCATAGGTATTTCCAAGTCAAAATGAATGCATAAAATGATTGAGTAAACAATAGAAGAAGTGGAGTTCGCGCCGTGCGATTCCCTCGAAGCGCAGCACCGGAAGTGCGCAGTATATTGTGTGTTGTCATATTGCATAAGTCATAAGATAAATAACTTAAGGCAATTGATGAATGGATATGAAACTCTAAGTAAAGTCACCGAAGTTGGTTAAGTCCAAACAGGAAGCGTAGTTATCAGTTGCGTTGTCCTGTCATTGGAAAACCCTCCGAACTACGCAGTCCTTGGATGCGTGAGTTGTGCAAGCATCCTCTCTTGTAGAAGTATTAACCGTGAATAAGGTTAACTTCGCACAGTCCTCAGTTCACAACGCGACTCTCGCAGTGCACTGTCCTCCAGATCAGTTTACGCACTCATCACCTAGTTGTGGAAACCAGATTCCGCAGCCCCCCGATAACTTTGCCTCAAGTGAGACCTCATTTTGTTCGTAGATTGTTGCCATGCTAAGAATCGGTGATGAGTTTCTGCGCTTGAAATAGTGATGTGCTCGGAAGAAAAGGTTCTGTTGATTGCAGAAAATTGGCACCTAGACAAGAAAGAGATTTGGGCCTGGTGTGACAAAACCGAAAGAGACTTCGCAAGAAAGGAAAACAGACATCCACATCTATCTGATGTAGATTGGTTGAACAAATACCTATGGAAATATATTCACAAAATTTTATGGGAATCCTTTGGAAACGAGTTGCACGAGTGGATATCAAGGCTCGTAGAGCGAAATAACTGTTTCCAGCTAGAAGTACCTACTAAGTGGACCCCAGAGCTCATTGTGAGCCTCAAATCAATAGATAGTCCACTTTCGCGAGTAGTTTACTTTTGGGTTGATAGTATACTAGAAGGATTCGTGACAGAGTTCGTTGTGGATACCTTGAAGTCCTACAGTGCAGCTGAAGCATAGTTTTTCAAAGGTTTCAGAGGTAAGTACCAGAACAATTTGAGTTTATATATTAAAATGATTTTAGCCGAGAAAGGTGTTTTAAGAATGTAGTAAAATTTACATAAATATTTGAGTCTGTAATGGTCAACAACATATATAGTGGCTTTGATGAAGAAACACATAGTTTGAGACGTGGAAAGAGATACAAGTTTAATACCGAGAAGAGTGAACTCCACGTAGAAACTGAGTTCCAAGCCTAGCCTCATAGTCAGACCGCACACCTATCAGCCTATTACTCTGCAGAATCCGTCAGTTGCAAGTACCGCCTCTCCTATCTCTCAGAATCCGTCAATTCAGAACCCTCCCATTGTTAATATTCGTAACCCTCATAGTGTCAATACCACTAACATCGTAGGAGTGAGTGCTTAGACCATTCCATCGCAGACTATTCCATCTCAGAATATCCCAATTCAGAATATCCCGCTCAGTAATATCCCAAACACCACTCAGAGCACCGCGCAACCAAGAAGGAGAATGACTAACGACATAAAACTGTCGATATTTAAAGGAACGGGTCTAGAGGACCCTGAGCAACACTGGTTTTTATGTGAAGCCATGTGGAGTGTCAAGCAAGTTCAGGACGATGCTATGAAGCAAGCGCAACTTGTCACTACATTCAGAGATAGATCGTTGAACTGGTTCATGAAGTATTCTCAGGGACATAATAGAACCTTAGTGGAGATTAAGGCTACACTATTGGGTGAGTTCAAGAAACTAAAGTCAGAATCCCAATGTATAACAAAATTGAAGGAAATTAAGCAAAAACCTAATGAGACAGTTTGGGAATTTGACCAGAAATTACGACATTGTTGGACCAAGTAAGTTTCGCCATAGCACCGCAATAGCACCAAGAGTGGTTTATAACCGCATTGTTGCCCCATATTAGACTACCGTTGATGCAGCAAAAAGTGGCTTCGCAGGCAGAAGCCTTGGAGATCGCGATGAAGTTGGAATCTTAACCTATAGGTGAGACTAACACTGGAATGTCTCAAATCTAGACCCAGCTAGCTACCTTCACATTATAGTTGCAGGACATGAAAAAAGGAAAAGAACAAAGAGAAGAAGTCTATTGTGCAGGATGCAAGGGAGAATGGCAGAGCAGAGAGCATTGTCCTTTATTTCCAGAATACCTTAATAGTGGAGCACCGAATCCACTCAATCAGAACCAAGCGCCATGCTGTGAGATCTATAGAACTAGAGGACACCGACCAGAAAAATGTTACTTAATTCAGAAGTATGTGCAAACTCCTAAGAATCTATATTGCAACTTCTGTAAATCAGTTGGACATGATGAATCCAACTGTAGAGCATATCAGCTCATGATGGAGAGAAAGCGAGATCTAGAGCATATGCAGGGTGGTGGAGTATACAGAGTCCAAGAAGAAACTTCACATAAACAAGATAATGCGCAGTATGATCAAGGCGCATATAGAGGCCGTGGAGGATTCCGTGGAAGAGGAAGAAATACTGGCCCAGGAAAAGGAAGGGGAAGAGTCCAGATGATCTGTTATAACTGTGGACAGCCGGGTCACTTATCTAGATATTGTACCAATCCATGTACTACCTGTAACTATTGTAAATATTTTGATCATGTTATTGAAGACTTCCTAGTGTTAGCGGTAGAAATGCAGAAGAGAAAGCAAGATGTACCTAACCCGAACATTCAGTTGATCGCAGCAGAGAGAAGGGTTGCGGATCCAAGTTTCAATGTAGTGACGTGAAGTGGCACTGTCACTGGGAGGGATAGGCAAGCAGAAGCTTCGATTTCTGGAGACTTTGAAACTAAGCAGACCCCGGTTGAAACAATTTGGATTAGAAAGGCTACCGGGAAGACACCTGCTTTCAACCTGGAGAAAAACAAAGAAGTCTTTGAAGGAGCGCGGGACATATTCAAAGAGCTAGCACCTACATCACCAATAATCTCATTGCGCAGTGAAATACCGCATATACAGGATATGCCAGCGACTAACGAAAAAATGTGCCACGCAGTAGAGACAAGCACCTCTATTTTGCAGTTCCTAAGGAGCTGTATGAAACTATTGAAGAGCGCAGATGTTGTAGTGGAACTACAAAAAATGTTAAATTAATATGAACCGCATAGTCAGACAGATACTGCCTAGAGTGCAGTTCATCACATCAAGAGCCACAAAAGAACAGGAAGAGAAATGAGGCTCAGTTCATAGATAGGAGACTATGAGATGGATGAGATAATCCTTGATTTGGGATTAGAGGTAAATGTCTTGACTAAGCAGACATGGCAGCAGATGGGAAGACCAAATTTGTTTTGGTCACCCATACAGTTGAGGTTAGAAAATCAGATGAAATTCATACCTTTTGGGAGATTAGCCAATATTATTGTTGACATTGATGGAGTGCGAAGTCATGCAGACTTCGAGGTTATCGATATTGTGGATGATAGTCATCCTTATCCAACATTGTTGGGTATAGACTGGGAAATGGATAACCTCGCCATCATAAACTTGAAGAATAAGAAGATGATCTTTGAAGGACATGACATAAGGGTCATCGCACCATTGAACCCTTCACAGGGAGAAAGATACACTGAGCCGATTCAGGAAGAATCCAGAGCACAGGATCTTGATCGCATTTACAAGATGATTGCGAATCAAGATGACTACGTTAATCCTATTGCAGATGGAGCACTTAGTTGGTGATGCAACAATTCTTGCATCTCAGACTCTGACGTAGGAATGGAGAATTGGCAAAGCCGTATGCATGAAGTATCTGCAAGGAGATGCGCGGAGATAACAAATTCATTGCGTTGGATTGGAATCGAGATAAGTCCAATCCCCACCGATGATGGTTCAACTAATGTTTATTCATTTATTCAATAATATACTGTATCAGTTGCAGCTAAACACCGCATACCAACACTAGATATAGCACTACGCGATACACCTACCAAAGGGTGGGATGCGCATAAGCAGACTTTGACCACATGGGATCAGTTCAGGAATATGATGCAAATTAGGTTCATGGAAAACACTGCGCTGACCATGGTAAAGTACAATGGATAGACCAGTCCAAGGGACCACATAGAGATATGTTTGGAAGCATGGATAAAGAGACCGCAAATAGAATGGGTTCATCTGTTTGTGCACACATTAGACCAGATCCCAGAGGATTGGTATACAGACATGGAGCTTCGCAGAGGAACCATAGATTGGACTATGTTGACTGCGAACTTCCAGAGAACTTGAGCTTTGAATATGAAAGCCCAAGCATAAACGAAGCTTTGCAAGTTATCAAAGAAAGGATATTCAGAGCTGAATGCCCAAGTATAAGCGAGGCATTGGAGGAAATCAAAGAGAGGGTGTTTGAAGATGTAAAAGTACCTGTGAACCTACATCTAGAATGGACAAGACAGAGAGAACATGCCTTTGAATGCTATAACCTTACTGAAAATAAAGAACAAGAAGAAAGTGATGAGGAGGATCCACACAACGTTAATATGCATGAGTCAGAGGGTGCACGCGATGTAGAGGGATCTCCACTAGAAATTCCAGACATTAGTGGACCCGTGAAGACAAGAAAAGTGAACATTGGCACAAGCGAAGAGCCGAAGTTCGTATCCATTGGAGATTATTGGGATGATGCTATGGTTGCAGAGATAATAGACCTTCTACATGAGTATCAAGATTTATTTCCAACAAATTTTACTGAAATGAAGGGTATTTTGGGCGACTTGGGGGTTATGAAGATACCTCTTAAGCTAGGCATGAAGCCTGTTAAGCAAAGGCCCTATAGACTAAGTCCTAGATATAAAGAAAGAGTCAACGCAGAACTTGATAAGATGCTCGATGCGGGGATCATTGAGCCGGTTGAAGAATCAGAATGGATAAGCGCTATAGTTATCCAAGACAAGAAGACTAAAGGTGAGATCAGGATCTACGTAGATCTCAGGAAGCTGAATGATGCTTCGCTGCATGACCCATTTCCTACTCCTTTTATAGATTAAGTGCTAGACAATGTTGGAGGAAATGAGGCCTACTCATTCACTGATGGATTCTCTGGATATCACCATATCAGGATCAATCCAGCAGATAAACACAAGACACCTTTTGCTACTAAACAGGGCTCGTTTTAGTACACTGTTATTCCCTTTGTCTTGAAGAATGCACCTACCATCTTTTCCAAAGTTGTCATCGCAGCATTTAAAGACTTTATGCATAAAGTTTTAGAAGCACATTTTGATGATTGGACTATCTTTGGTTTGCTAAAAAACCACTGTGAAAACCAGAGAATGATGTTAGCTAAGTGCAGGAAACATCAAATTTCATCAAATTTAAAGAAGTGTGTTTTTTGTGTGCCTTATGGTATTCTTCTAGGACACATTGTGTGCAGACAAGGTTTGATGGTTGATCTTGCGAATATTGCAGTGATTGTGAATTTACCTGCACCAACCGCAGTGAAGCAGCTTCGCACCACATTGGGGCATACAGGTTATTACAGAAAGTTCATCAAGGGTTATGTGCATATAATCGTGCCAATGGAAAAACTGCTTAAGAAAGAAGCGCAGTTTATATGGAATGCAAAATGTGAGTAGGGATTGTACACACTAAAAGAGAAAAGGTAACTGCGTCGATCCTAGTTTTTCCATATTGGGAGAAACCATTCCATGTACATGTCGATGTTTCATGTGTAGCATTGGGAATTGTGCTTGCTCAACTAGGTCAAGGGGGCATTGATCACCCCATTTCATTCTCGAGTAGGAATCTATCTTCAGCCGAAAAGAATTATACGACCACTGAAAGAGAGGGTCTAGCTATGGTCTACGCACTGCAGAAATTCAGGTACTATTTGCTGGGTGCACACTTCTCCATGTACACTGACCATTCAGCTTTGAAGTACCTGGTCAATAAGCTAGTGCTAGGGGGGAGAATCTACAGATGGTTGTTACTCTTCCAGTAGTATGATTTTGAAATTGTGGTTAATCCAGGCAAATTAAAGTTAGGACCTAACCATCTCTCAAGGATTGAGTCAGGCGAAGAACCTACCAATATTGAAGACAATCTACCTGATGCATAGTTATTTTCTATACAGATCGCAAAGGACTACTATAAAGACATTGTCGATTTCTTGACTATTGGGTTAGCACCGATAGAGTTTACTATGCAGCAGAAGAAGCAGCTGGTAGTGAGAGAAGCATACTTCACCATAATCGCGGGTCAGTTATACAAGCTGGGACTAGACAAAGTGTTGCGCAGATGCATTTTAGAGAATGAAAATCCATTCATACTGGCTGATTCACATTTAGGTGTATCAGGAGGTCACTACGCAGGAAGAGCCATTGCGCAGAATATATTGCGAGCAGGGCTATGGTGGCCTACTATTCACAAAGATGCAAAGGAACATTGCTAGAGCTGTGATGTCTATCAAAGGACAGGAAAGCTATCGCGAAGAGATGAAATGCCCTTGAATCCGTAGTTGACACTTCAGGCATTTGAGATATGGGCTATTGACTTCGTGGGACCCATTAACCCACCAGGAAAGAGGATCGATGTGAGATATATTATCACTGCAACTGATTATATCACCAGATGGGAAGAAGAGAAGCCAGTGAAGGACTGTAGTGCAGTTACTGCCGCGCAGTTCATCTTTGAGAACATCCTTACTAGATTTGGATGCCCGAATATTTTGATGAGTGATAAAGGCACTCATTTCTTTAACCAAAATATTGAAGCCTTGACTGAAGATTTCCACATTTATCATCAGAGGAGTACGCCATACCATCCACAAGAAAACGGATCTGTTGAGGTTTTCAACAAAGTATTGGAGCATGCACTGACAAAGTTATGCAATGTGAATAGCGATGACTGGGATCTGTGCACTCCAGCAGTGTTATGGGAATACAAGACTACTTGCAAGAAATTGACTGGCCATACATCGTTTAGGTTGGCCTATGGACAAGAAGCAGTTATTCCTATGGAGTATATTGTACCCAGCTTGAGAATAGGTGCATTTACAAGCATGGAAGATCAAGAAGCACTAGAAGAAAGGCTTCTACACTTGGTTGGGTTGGAGGAAGATCGCTTCATCACAGGCTTCCACCAGCAAGTGCAGAAAGACAGGGAAAAAGCATGGCATGATCGCCATATCAAGAACAAGTCCTTTCAGGTAGGTGATCGAGTCCTCCTGTATGATAGCAAGTTTATGAAATTTCCTGGAAAGTTTAAGATGCATTGGCTTGGTCCATATACTGTTATACATGTTACTAACGGTGGCATAGTTCAGTTAGCCACGTTAGCTGGAGACAATATACCTAGATTAGTCAATGGAAGTAGGCTAAAACCCTATCGGGATAGCCCTACTTCACAGAACCATTAATAGTGTGAAGCCGCGAAGTGAAAAAAAGAAGAAGAAGAAGAACTGCGCAGCATGAAGCTTAAAAAGGAAGTTGCGCAGATCCAATGAAGCAGAGAAGATGCAAAATTCAAAACCAAGAAGCAAGGCACAGTGAAGTAACTACGCTGGAGTAGTGACGACCCACCGTGCAGTTCGACGCAACACTCCAGAAAACTAGCCGTTATGTAGTGATTTTGTCAACGACCGCTTGGGCATTTAACGCAGAAATAGTCGTTCTAAAGGAATTAATGAAAAAAAAGGACCGAAATCTCTGCCATATTTAGCCAACGGCCATAACATTTATTGCTTATCTAGTTGTTGATGGGCGCGGCTAAGGCTCAATCGCCTATAAATATCGTTGCATTTGGATTCGCGAGCATTACCCAAACTCTGAATTTTCCTGTGAGCCATAACTTGCACTTATTTACAGTGAGCACTAAGTGACCCCGTGAATCCATTGAGAGATTATCCAGTGAATGTCTGAAATCTCCTCTATTGAGCAAGAATTCACAATCAAGGAGACTGTAAGGGTGTTTAAATACAGAGGAATTGAAGGGTTGATGAGAACCCCTGCTAAGAAGTTTGTTACTGAGCAAGGACAGGGTTCAATATAATCGCCAAGACATTCCACAGCTATGCAAGACAAGGGTAAAGAACCAGCGGTGGAGAATATGAATCCAAAGGTGATGAACTCCACAGTGCCGGAAGTTCTGCTTGGCGACAAAGAAATACCCTTGAAGTTGACCCCTTAGTATATCTCTTCGCATGCACAGGATGCACCAGCCATTAAGCTATCGAGGAACGTGAAGTATGACATACCCCTTCCCCCAATCTCCAAGCATGTGAAGGTAGAGAGAAATCTGTTGGGAAAAATCACAAAATGTAAGTTTGAGGAGCACGACCTACTTCAAATGCAAAAGGACTCGTTCGAGCCGAGGTACCATCAATTTCAACCATATCAGTATATGTGCTGGAAGAAAGATGTGAAGGGAAATCCTGTGCTAGTCGCGCAGAGTTGGTTATCTGAAGTAGTGGAGTCCGAATTGTTGAACCTATTGAGGTTCCCACACTTCAACCGGAGCCTAGAACTAAATGTGGTGGTGCGCACACACGAAGGGTATCAGTGGTTGGATAGGAACGTCAACTTGAAAATCGACCTGATCCACCACATCACATGGTTAAGCAAGCAAGGCGATGACCCTAAGAAATTCTTTCAAGGCAAGAGCTAGGACAAGAAGGTTGCCGCGCAGATGAAGTCCACGCATAGCGTCCCGAAAGGGAAAATAGGATTCATCACAGGCGATATCGTTGACAATGCTACGTAGTTCGTAACACAACTGCTAGCAGGTAAAATTTTGAGCAAGGCAAGACCTATTGAACTACCATCCGGAGTGGTGCTCCTTGGGGTAGAGGCCATGACGGGTGGAAGATTTAACTGGTGCCAATACCTACTGAATGAATTTCTAGAAGATGTGCGCGACGCGCAGATACACGGCAGCAACTTCCACTATATCTGGTTGAGGTATTGATTGTGTTTGTGGGATGGAAGGACCCAAAACACTATGTTGGCCTCAGCACTGACAGCACTGACTGTAGAGGACCAAGGTATGTGAACCTTTGGGAAAATGTGATGGCAGAGAGATAGCACGCGTTGAACGAATTATTTCACACATACTATGAGCAGCTGCACAACGTTATTATTAGCACACCATGCATAGCCAAGCAGGTAACATCTAAATACATTCGCACTGCCAATTTTTACACTGAAATGCATTCTATCCATATTTCAACGAAGGCGCAGAATAAGAACCCATAATGGTACCAAGGGAACTACCATATGAGCGAAGTAGATATAGACCTCATCATGAGGGAATTTATAAATGAGTGGAAGGTCGAAGGACCTATGATCATTGACAGTGACTCCGAAGAAAGTAATCCCATTCCAATGCCAATTGTTGAAGAGTCACCGTAAGGAAAAAGGAAGAAAGTCAAGAAAAAGAAGCAGAAGGTTGTAAAGGGCCAGTCAGAAGGGAAGCTCCATGATGACGATTACGAGATGATTGCATCCATGGTCACCGCGTAGATGGAAGACCTGCTACCCTTCAAAGATAAAAAGGATGAGGCAATTCAAGAGAGTTTCCAGAAGAATCTCACCACACTGCAAGGTATAACAGAAAATTTTGAGCAAGTCCAGCTTAACTTTCCCTTGCCGTGAGACTTAGAATCTGAAGGAAGGTGAGGGGACACTTCGCAGCCAAAGAAAACACCTCTAGCCATGACCTTGCCACCGAAGTCGCGCATAGTCAAACTTGACCTAGTAAGCGTAAGGTTACCACCGCAAGAACAATTAGCTTCGGGCACGAAGGACTTAGAGCATGTGGACATCAACATTGCGATGTTGCCAATAGAGGGCCTACAAAATATGCATCTGTAGGATGTCGAAGAGATCCATGATAGAAGTGTGATCACTTTGACACAACACCATCAGTTGCAAGAAAATTATAAGCAGCTGCAAGAAGCAAGCTTAAAGAAGACTATGGCACTTAAAGATGACCAGGATCGACGAAGGAGAATAGAGCATACCGTCGCTTCGGTAGTAGCGGAGATACCAGAATGTGACAAGCAGCCAGAGCCCATGGATACTATCCTTAAGATTGGCTCGGTGGTCAGCGATATTAAGGCTGAGATGAAATATATGGAGACTAATTACCAAGTGAATATCCCCACCTTGGAAGCGCAGAATCAGTCGAAGACACCACCTGATCAGCAACAACTTAGAGCAGCAGAAGTGAAAGCTGTCGTAGAGAGTATATCCAGTGAAGTGGCTAAGTGACAAACTTTGTTGGACGAGGCGACAAGAACGTTTATTGTGCTAGAA
Source organism: Larix kaempferi (assembly GCA_027924585.1). Taxonomy (NCBI): domain Eukaryota; kingdom Viridiplantae; phylum Streptophyta; class Pinopsida; order Pinales; family Pinaceae; genus Larix; species Larix kaempferi. The sequence continues at coordinate 19,588,976 of BSBM01000458.1, read as the reverse complement.
GAGGACCCAGAGCTACTGGAGCTCTAGAACACTGTGAAGGAAAAATGGGTTGTGTTAGAAGCCATGGACGCGGAGGTGAAGGCACTTCATCCAACAAATAGACTAAAAAGATATCTGCAAGTCAGAGAACTAAAAAAATAACTTCAAGTATGGAGAGACAGGAAGGTTGAAGCTGGAGATAAATCATAGTCCCTACAGGAGGAATCCCACGAGTTATCGCAGAAGATTGAACAAAAACTGATAGAGCTCCGCGACGCGCATGATCCAGTCAAAGAACACATTGAAGATGACATGGAACCGGATGTGTTGAACACCATCAAAACTATTGAACAGGATGCCAAGGTTACAGTTGCTAAGCTGAGCGCAACCTATCAAGAATTCATGGCTAAGTTAGCTCCGCAGGAGGAAGAGCAGCTAGGAGAAGTAGAAGTTGAAAGTCACTCGGGGACGAGCCACAAGTAAGTGTTAGGGGCCTGTTGGGCCTGGCCCAAGTAAGGTATTTTTGACAAAATAGTTTTGGGACTGCGAAGTTAAGTGCAGTTCAGTTGAAGAATATTTGGCAAAGACAGTTTTGGAAGCTGCGAAGTTGAGCACAGCACAGTACCGACAAGGAAGGAACCGCGCAGGTGAGGTCCGGTTTCGTGAAGTGGTAGCACTGCAAAGTTCCAGCAGGGCACCTATTTTGGGTAAGGAATGAAGGTAAGGTCGAGCTGCGAAAGTGACTTGGTTTTCTGAAAGTACTCCATGATTCCCTAGCAGGAAGGTAAGGAGTGGTGTGGAAGGAAAGCGACCGGTCACACAAGCAAAGGAAGCACGACGTGAACCGGTCGCACAAGGTTGTTAGAGAAGGAACGACAGGGTGAAAATGACAATCGGCATGCGGTCAACAGGGTAGGATGAAAATGACGTGACCACGTGCAGAGGATGGCCATGCGGAGGATTCGCTATCAGATCCTAATAGTCCGGTTAGGGGAAAACCGCGACATTTTTGGGAAACCTTAGGGTTTTTTCATATGCATTGTAAAGACATGACCTAAGGGCATGGTCTATAAAAGGGCACATTTTGTAAGGGAAAAGGTTGAATTTTGAATTTCCAAATATTAAGTAATATTGTTTTTGCATTGTTGAATGCCATTGAAAATGCTCTGCAACTGTGTGTGCAAAGACCTACAGAGAGAGAAGAGAGTCTGTAGTTGAGTACGCAGACTGGAACTGTTGTACCCTTCCCAAGATAATATAACAATAGTTCATGTGGACGTAGCTCCCATCCTGGGGGTGAACCACGTTAAATTCTGTGTTGTGTGACTATTTATGTGTTTGAATCTGCATATTTGCTTAAAATGAATGCTTAGATCTCATTTATCAGCTTATATGTTCTTCCTTTTATATGTATTCTCCATAGAGAATGAAGATGGGAATAATATTTTAAGTATCACATATGTGGATGAATGTTAGATGCATAGGTATTTCCAAGTCAGAATGAGTGCATAAGTTGATTTAGCAAACAATAGAATCAGTGGAGTTTACGTCGTGTGATTCCCTTGAAGCGCAGTACCGAAAGTGCGCAGTATATTGTGTGTTGTCATATTACATAAGTCATAATATAAATAACCTAAGGAAATTGATGAATGGATAGGAAAATCTAAGTAAAGTCACTAAAATTGGTTAAGTATGAAGAGGAAGCGTAGTTATCAGTTGCATTGTCCTGTAATTGGAAAACCCTTCGAACCGCGCAGTCCTTGGATGCATGAGTTGTGCAAGCATCCTCGGTTGTAGTAGTATTAGTTGCAAAGAAGGTGAACTTCGTGTAGTCCTCAGTCTGCAGCGCGAGTCCTGCAGCGTGCTATTTTCCAGACCGGTTTACGCACTCATCACCTGGTTGTGGAAACCAGATTATGCAACCCCCCCATAACTTTTCCTTGGGTGAGACCTCATTTTGTTCACAGATTGTTGCCGAAAGGGCTGGTGAAAAGGGGTTTTGTTGGTTCCTTGAAATGCGAAGAACCTGGGTCTTTATAGAAAACCTCAAGACAGTTATGTAAGCCAACAAATACCCATGCTCACAACATAAGGATGGCACCCCTTCTCTGCTACACAGTCCCTCGATCATACCGAGCCTTCTAGTGCTCTTCAGTGTGAGCGTAGAAATGTTACCAATACCCATGAAGTCCTCCTGAGTACCCACACTCTTACTGAGTTTAACAACACTGTGGAGAGACAAGCACATGTAAGGAATTTTACATGGTTTCTCAACCCGAGCCACTCTTGGCATTTCCTTTGAGTTTTTAGCTTCATCCCCAATGGCATATTTTCACCACCTCACTTACATTACACACAAGTATGCAGTTCACATGCGATGCCATCATAATAATTTCATTTAGCATTTATCAAATATGTTTCATACAAAAGCTATATTTCCAAAACACGAGGTCCTTCTCATGATGTTTAGCTCTTTCAGGCCATATCACATGGTATTCCCGCAATGTGTCATCCTGACACAATTCACAAATAGCCAACCCATCAATAACATTAATAACCAAGTTCAAATCTGAATTTACAATTCTGACTCCTACAAAAATTAGATTTATTTATCCATGAGTCCATCCTCATAATGTTTGGATTTTGTAAGTGGTATCACTCTGTCCATTATGGTTTTACACTTTCTATCATAACATGGATATCCAACTACAACATGTGCTCTTGACAAAATTTTAGATAAGCCAAACAATCATTAATAATTATTAGCAAAATTTTCAAATTTGAAATTTACAAATCTGTTCACTACAGAAATCATATTTCACAACCATGAGATCATTCTCATAATGTTTGGCTTCTACGCACCTTCCAACCTTTATTATGGACTCACACACATTTCCATGTCCAAGAAAATTCTACCCACGATCTGAATTTTCAATTCATCCAAACAAGTTGTGAGTACCCATGCATATAACCTTTTCATGGCAGCATTTACAACAGTCACTCAAGTGATCTCATAATTATAACAAAATATAATTTAAACACTTTCAGCTGTTAATATCTCCAATGCAATGAGATATATTTACTTTATATGCATCATTGTCACAATAAAATTGCAAGATATAATCACATTATATATGCAGTCAAATAAAAATTCCAATTCAAACATGACTACCTTCTTCATGCAATTTATTTCCCTTACATCCATAGTAGCTCATGAAATTATACCATAATTTCCAATAATTCTATCATTTCATCTATTAGCAAACTGCGACGAAATATATATCACAACCATGCATTCACACAATGCATCTTAACATATGTTCACATATATATGCACGTATAAACAACAATATTTACATAATATTTTAATGCAAATTCACCCAATGCACCCTTGCATTGATTCATAGATACCAATGCACCCTTGCATTGATTCATAGATTTAAATTTTACCATGATTTTTTGTAAGTTATGGATAATTCCTCAACACATCACCCAACCATATCCCCAATCACATGGTTAACTATCTAGGTTCCTTCCTTATTCACTTGAACAAAACTTTAGGAGTTCACTCACTCCCTGCTTGTTGGCTAAGAGGTTTCATCCCAGATTTACACTAATAGGGAGTTCATGGGATACTTGTGTAGCACTATAGCATTACCATATCCAACCACATTATGGCTTTACCCATGACTATATCATATGGCATGCCATCATTTCTTATGAATGCATTATAAATTTTCAACAGTCACATGGAATAAGGTTCCTTTCCCTTACTACCACATCCCTCATCATAGCTGGTGGGATTTCATTCACATAAATGCATTCAATATCACATACATATAGATTTATGATTGTTAAAATATGGCTAACAGTATTCTCACCCAACCCCCTTTAAACAATTATGCAATCAGCATAAAAAAAACCATTACCTACATGGAAGCCATCAACATCGTTGATGTAACCGGATTGATTGGTCTCTTACAAAGGATTATACAATCCTTCCACCAACCTCTTGATCATAGATTTATTTACCCATCCCTTCTTCATAAGGTTGTTGGTCACATGCAACAACATCATTAACATCTTCAGCCATGCTTCTATTTCCTTTGGTCCTACAACCAATACCAACATCAATAATTATTATCAACCACAATAGTTATCATAAGTGGATCATTGCATATGTAAAACCTCACTACTTTTACCAATATGCAATGGAATATGCATGCACAAGAAGGTTAACATACACTATGTATTATCTCTTAATATTCCCACTGGTGCATGTGCATTTAAACTATCTAATCTCTTGCATTTCCAACATTCCTATGCCAAAGTTTCTGTACATAAAACTCAGAAAATATAATTATATCATCAAGAGAAGAGTTAAGGAGTTCTCCCTTTCCAATTCCTCATCATAGCATGGAATTCCTCTTCCACATCATAGCTAACCCAACTTCATGGCTTCTCTTCTTATAATCCCTATGTAGATTTCCTTGGTCATTACAACAATTCTCATTGCACTCTATTTGCATTGCCTTGCCGTTCCAATTGCTTTGAGCAATTTTGGCCGAGTCTAACTTGACCTTTCGTGGAATTCTTAGCACTAATTAACACTGCAATTTATTCCATTCCATCTCCATATGGATTCTTTTCAAGGTCCATTATATTTCCTTATGCCTCATTCAACCATAAGACTTTCTTTCTTTTACCTTGGAAATATTTTCCACAATTTTGAACCACACAATTGTTTCACACATGGGAATGGATCATTCCCTAATTAGAAACCTTTGCATGAACACTATGTCACTATCATGAGCCACATGAAAAGTCCACATACTGGGATGTCTTATTCCAGTGAGTGACAACTTTTGGGTAAATGGAATTTACTTATCCATTGTCATTACTTACTCACAAGTTTCTTACTCATATCCTGCAATAATTTGCAACCTCTTACCATGCATTCACTTTCTCAGAAGGATGACTTACCCATCACCCTTACAAGTTTCATGTCCTTCATCTACTATCCCATTCCATACCTTGTTGATCATTCGCTTATGGAATAAAATATCCATATTTCAATATCTCACATGGATCTTCCTTTCAATTCAAATTGCACATTCTGAACATAAAGAATGCATTGTATACATTATGGGTAAGGAACCATCAATTCTTACTAGCTCCCATATCCCATCATAAAAGTTTATAAAATACAATATGCAAGAGTGTATTCTTATCCATTCAACATGTTTTTCCACATATTAACATGAATTACCATAATACTCTCAATTGAGTATCCCTGCTCATTAGTGGAGATTCCTTGTCACCAAGCATCCAACCAGGCTTGCTTCAATTCTTCACATTGCTAGCTAACACACAATTTTACTATGAGCATGATCTCAAGTGTGCCTCCAATTTATTTTAATAGCACCATTACCACGATATTGGTATCATAAAATTTACTAACTTTGATTTTCTTTCATATCTAGTACTCCTGCACCCTCATATAAATCTTTTTCCAAACTTTTGGTTGCTTTGGAGGTCACCCACATTGAGAATTTCTTACCCAGTCAAGCCTAGAGGCTTTGCTCTACCTGCTATTTGAAACAACTGGAAACTTGTTTCAAAATAATAACCTTCTATTTGATTCTTCTGTATTTTAGTCTCACTTCATTCTTAAAAATACACAAAATAATTTTCCGTGCATTCTGGGCCAAATTGAAAATTCTTATTATGTTACAAAAATATCTGAATCACCCTATTCAGAATCTAACAATCTAACTATGCACAATTGTTCCCATTCAAGGTGCACATTTCCATTTCCATGAGTCTTATCACCACCATAGAATTTTCTCACAATCGACGATGCCACAGGGGGACAATGGGGGTCAAGGGGGATTTCCCACTTGCGGCCTCCCTACATTGCTGCAAGGAAGGTCAAGGGTAGCGCCCTCATTTTTTTGTTGTAAATTCTTCCATTTCGCGCAATTTGGCGCATAAGATAAACTGTGTTTTTATATCTTGGGAACCTAAAATTCCGCTGTGAAAACACTACTCTTTCTATGATCTATGCCCTTCATTGCCACCCTCATCACTTTATTAGTTGTTAGTCATAAGCGGTTTTAGGATCTAGGAAGAGTGGTTTCCTAAAACTGCATTTACGAGCCTGAGTGCATGAGAGGGTGACACGTTGTAAGATGGTTTTTGTCTCAAACTCATGCCAATCGGTATCTGTCATGTAAGTTCGTGATCCTGAAGAAATCCTGTTCGTCGATCAGATCTGCACGATCCTCCCAACCCGGCATGACCATAGTGGATCCCATCACCCTTGACACCTCCACACATCATGTCTAGACCGCATGTCACATCACTTCCTGTTAGGCTGAAAGCGGTTTCAGGATCCAGGGAAAGTGGTTTCCCGAACCCACTTTCACAACTTTGAGTGCATGAAAGGAGACACATCATAGGGAGGTTTACCACTTTAGGGTCATGTTGATTATTTATCTCTCGTGTATATTCAAGGTCCTAAAACAATGGGAGCCATCTATTTTGATCTGCATGATCTTATACAACTAACATGACTGGGGTGGGTCCCATCCTTTCTAACATTACTACTTGTCACATCTCCCCACATCACATCACTTCCTGTCAGACCATACGATGGTTTTATGATATGCAGGAAGTGGTTTCTCAAGACCGATTTTGTGAGCTTGGATGCACGAGAGGATTACATGTGGATAGGGAGGTTTCCCTTCAGGCCCGCGATGATTAATTAAATCTCGTGCTCCTTCGTGAGCTTGAATCATTATTGACCATCGATCTACACCACTGCTCAATGGTTAGATCTCCTCCTCATATGGGCTCCATTGCATGTAGAAACAACCTCACATGGATCTGATGTGGTCGATCCACATCGCACCTCTTCCCACATGGGTCCTCCACGTCATACCTCTTTCCCATGTGGCTCCTCCACGTCACCCTGCCACTTCGAATTGGTGGGGCCCACCTAAAATTTTCCCAATTTTTAAAATTTCATGTTTATGCAAAGTTTTAATTGGACAATAAGGGGGAAATTTCAAATTAATCTTGGCTCCTTCTCTGTCACTTAACATAAATTGATTTCCCCCAGAACCATTTCTGATTTATGTCTGTAAATCTGGATTTATGGCCCATACAAATCCATCATTGCAACTAGAAGCTTTGATACCACTCTGTAACATCCCCTTCACCCAATCCAACCATTGGTAGGGGACATTAACTAAATTCAGGATCTCAAATTTCGCCCCAAATCCATAATACAAATTTCAACATATAAAATGTGTGTAGAAACGTAAATAAACATACCCAATGGAATTAAACTCTATCCACACATCTAGCATGCAAATACAAGCATAAACATTACAGGCATCAAATAAAAAAAATTCATATTCATATGCATGAGAATACTTATCTTTATCCAACACAGATCCAAGCAACTGGCTGTGTAGGAACGATTTTCCACCCAACCATAGGCACTCTATCCAGCATATACTCTTTTTGTTGAGAGGCAATGTAACATCCCAAAATTTCACAAAAATTGAAAAATTTTGAATGTAGCTTTTAATGCATAAATTAACTGTGCGGAATTATAATAAATGCTTCTATGTTATCATGCTGTAATAAAAGTTTGTGACTATCATACGGTGTATTGTTTATCGTCTTATTATGAAATGAAATCGAAGTCTACATTAAGATGCCAATGGATATTCTTCTCATCGCAGCTATGATTTATATAACTTGTATCAATGTTCAAACGATAGAATGTTTATAAGTACTAACTGTTGTTCTTCTTTTGATGATGGAAGGGTTCCTAAGGGTACCCGGAGGCTTACTTATCATTTATGCTAAAGCATTTGGACTTTCCCTTCCACAAATATAGGTAAGGTGGCACATCAGTTCAAGTAATACAAACATAATTTAAAGAGTACTTTCAGTTAGCCTTCAAGGGTTCTGCATATAAATTTCTAAGGTACTAATATAGCGATCCATCTATAGTTTGTTTTTATAACTAAACAACTCAGATGTCTCCTTTGTTTAACATTTAAATGATGAAAATAGAGTGTCAAAGCTTTGATGCAAGATATCATGCGCTACTAATGTTTGGCACAGGAGTAATGTGACTTACAAAACATAGGTTAAATGCATGATATTTTTGTATTACTATAATATGTAGACTATATGTAAATTACGTGGTTTATTCTAGTGTAAACTATATGCTAATCTCATAGCATAAGAATTATATGCAAATCCTATAGCATTTAACTATATGCAATCTATGTAATATTTCACAACATGAAAACTATATGTTATTTCCATGCTTTTCCTATATCATTTAACTATATGCCAAGAGTTTATGCATGGGTCCTATGTACCAACAATATGAAACTATAAGTGTCATTGTGATCCTTTAGACATATATAATTGATATTGGAGATTTAAAAGAAACACCACAGTGTTAGTCTAATCATTTACTTGGCATTCTACCCATCATTCATCTATCTTAATTCTACTTCTTTGTACTAGAGTACTATACAGAAAACAATATGGAGAAAAATGCAGAGAAGATATTAAATCAATCATCTCATTTACTTAACCATCAATATAGAAAATCATACCTAGGTTAGAAATTGAAACAATTACTTTTGTATGCCATTAACTGTAAATACTAAATCTACAAATGCAGAAAATCATTTAACTACTTATAGACTGAAATAACAAATAGAACCTGTAACTGTAGACAGGGTAGACAAACACCCAAGGAGGCTGTTCCACCCAACCTACTCCTAAAGACAGCCAAATTACTTTCCTTAGGATCCCCGAGCCTGTTCACTGAACCACTAGGAAGAAGAATCTGTAGAAGCATTAGCTCATCAACTTGCAACAACAATGTAGATCATTCGGTCATATAGACTTAGCAATCAAAGAGACCTGCAGCAACACCTTTGGTTTCCATCTCAAAATCAATTCAACAGACTCACAATGCACTTCCACTTAGCCTCCCTATTCAAATCTCTCAGTGATCACCTAATACACTTGAGGAATTATTTCTGCAGAAAATAATTATGGAGTTCCCTGCTCAATTCGAATTGCCTTCTCTAGGCTGCCTATGCCTTTTTAGTGGTTAACCTGGTCATTAATGAGCTAACATCTCTGTTCCACCCACCTGTGGGATAATGCCACAAATTTAGGGGTAGTTGTCCCATAACCAACAGCTAGTGGTGGTGTGCAAATGCTAACACTTGTCCCATGCCTTCTAACAGCTTTGCATTCCTCCTAGTGGGTCAGTGAACACTCAATCAACAGTTCCCTTGGTGTTTGTCTCCTGTTTTAATTTATTAAATAATAACAATATGTCATTACAATCATCCTTGACCATATTTGGTCATAATTACAAAACTTTGTAATTATAATTTAACATAATGTTTTTGCAATAAAATAAATAGTCTCAAAATTTGGGTAGGTGACATACACCGCCCCTTAAGTCTCAACATCGTCTTCGATGTTGTTTATTCATTTTCTGAGTGTTCCTGAAACAGAGCTGGGTATGCTACCCACATATTAGTCTCCAACTCCCAAGTTGCCTCTTCTAGGCTAAGGTGATTCCATTGCACCTTTACCTTCCCAATGGTGCGATTCCGGAGTTGAGTTTCCCTCATTTCGAGGATACAATCTGGTTCCACCTGAAAATCGCCGTCTTGTTCCACCTGTACATCATTCCAATTTATAACATGAGTAACATTGTGTACATATTTCTTTAAAACTGAAATATGAAAAACATTATGTATTCTTATATTTGGTGGCAAAGTTAATTGGTATGCCACGGGTCCAACCCTTGACAAAATTTTGAAAGGACCATAATACATGGGTGCCAGCTTGGCACAACTTCCCAATTTTAATGAGCTCTTCTTTGGTCTTACCTTAATGAAAACATGCTCACCAACATAGAACTCTTTATGAGTACTGTTAAGATCTGCTTGACTCTTTTGCCTATCTTGGGCAGCTTTAAGATTTCTTTGTACCTATTTCACGGTTAGTTATGTTTCCTTCAACAATTCAGGTCCTAAAATAACTCTATTAACTCGGTCATTCCAAGAAACTGGTGTATTACATTTCCTACCATAAAGAATTTCAAAAGGGCTAAGCCTGGCTGATGCATGGTAATGGTTGTTATATGCAAACTCTACTAAATGCAAGTAGTCCTCCCACTTACCAGGCTGGTCCTTAACATACATCCTTAACATGTCTTCCAATATCTGATTTACTCTTTCCATCTGTCCATCTGTTTGTGGATGAAATGTTGTGTTGAAGTTTAAGGTTGTATTCGACCCTTTAAACAAATATCTCCAGAATTTTCCAGTAAATGTAGAACCACGGTTTGAAACTATAACTTTTGGTACTCCATGTAATCGAAAAATCTATTTCATGAAAATTTCTGCAATATCTGAAGCCTTATAAGTAGTTTTTACTGGTATAAAATGTGTTGCCTTGCTGATTTTATCCACTACCACCATGATGGAATCATTTTGTTTCTGATTCTTTGGTAGTCCGGTAATAAAATCTATGCTTATGATCTCCCATTTCCAACTAGGTATAGGTAATGGCTGTAACAGTCCAGTCGGATGCTGATGTTCAACCTTTACTCTTTGACAGTCAAAGCATTTAGCTATATATTCTACTACTTCATCTTTCATCCTGGGCCAATAATAATCTTTTCGTTACATAGTTATGGTTTTCTGATAACCTGGATGACCAGAATAATGACTTTTGTGCATCTCATCTAAAATTAGAATTTTTATCTTTGGTACGTTGGGCACATATAATCTGTCCTTGTACAGCAGCAATGCATTTTCTTTTAACCTGAAATCTGCCATAGAATTTTCATAATTACTTTTTGTTGTCTTTTCATGTAAATTTCTGTACTCTTCATATGTTTTAATCCCTTCGAAAATCTGATTTTCTAAATATGTTGTGTGTGTACGGATGGCTGAAATAAAATTTAACTTTGCATTACGACTTAAAGCATCAACAACCTTGTTCTCTTTACCCTTTATATGCTGAATTTCAAAATCATATTCACTTAGAAAGGTTATCCATCTAGCTTATCTAGCATTCAAGTTCGTTTGATCTAGTAAATACTTCATCCCAATGTTATCTGTCATCAAAGTAAATTTTCTACCAATAAGATGGTGACGCCACATTTTTAAGGCGTGTATTGCTGCTAATAATTCCAGATCATATGTAGAATAGTTTTTCTCATGTATTTTCAGATTTCGAGACTCGTATGCAACAACATGTCCCTCTTGTGTTAGGACTCCATCGAGTCCGTCATTACATGCGTCAGTGCATACTATAAAATATTTATTAAGATCTGCAATTCTCAGAATAGGTGTTGTAGTTAGTAATTCCTTCAACTTCTTAAAATTGTCTGCACACTTTTGATCCCATACAAACTTCTTCCCTTTCTTCTGTAAGGAGGTTATGGGGTTTGAAATCTTCGAAAAACCTTCTATGAATTTTCTATAATATCCTGTAATCCCCATAAACGATCGTACGTCCGACACATCCTTAGGAACCGGCCATTCATTAATGGCTTTTATCTTATCGGGATCAACCGAGATTCCTTCGTTAGATATTATGTGACCTAAATACTAAATCTTATCCTTGTAAAAGTCACACTTACTAAACTTAGCATATAACTGATGATCTCTCAGAACTTGTAAAATAATATGCAGATGTTCGTCATGTTCTTCCTTACTTTTAGAATATACTAGAATTTCATCTATGAATACAATGATGAACTTATCCAAATACTTGTGCAGAATATTATTCATTAAGCACATAAATACTAACGGGGCATTAGTTAACCCAAATGGCATGACCACGAACTCATAATGTCTATAACGAGTTCTAAAGGTTGTTTTAAAAATATCCTCATCTTTCACACGAACTTGATGATATCCTGACCTTAAATCAATCTTTGAAAATATCGTTGCTCCACGCAGCTGATCAAATAGATCATCGATGCGGGGCAACAGATATTGGTTCTTGATTTTCATCTTGTTCAGTTGGAGATAATCTATGCAAAGCCTTAAAGTGCCATCATTTTTCTTAACAAAAATAACAGGTGCTCCCCAAGGAGACACGTTGGGTCTTATATAGATTTTATCAATCAGCTCCTTCAACTGTGATTTTAACTCATTTAATTCCAATATGTTCATCCTATATGGAGCTTTGGAGTTCGGTATCGCACTCAGTATCAGCTCAATGGTAAAATCTAGATCCCTCTTCGAGTGTAATCCTGGAATCTCTTCTGGAAAAACATCTAGGAATTCTTTTAGGACAGGTATATCTTCTAGTTTTAGTTTGTCCTCTTTTGTAATTGATTCCTCATGTACTACATTCACTACGAACATCTTACATCCTTTTCTATCTGCTCTTTTTACTTGCATAGCTGAAATCTGTCTAAGTGATGTCTTTCTAGGAATACCTTTCACTTCTACTGTTTCTCCTTCATCATTTAGACATGTAAAACTTTTCTCATAAAAATTCAAAATAACATGATGTGCTTCTAACCAGTCCATTCCAATTAAGATGTCATAGGATCCTAAAGGTAAAACATTTAGCTTGGTTCGTGTCTTTAACTGATTCATAGATAAAACACAACTTTCAACAAAATCATACACTTTTCTTTTTGTTCCTGTTGCTAGTCTAACTAACCAATATTTATTAATTTTTTCTGTTTTTAGATTAAAATTTTCTACAATATTTGGAGATATATAACTCAGGCTAGCACCTGGATCAATCAAAATAGAAACAGGGTGGTTTTGTAGCATACCTTCAATCTCTACCATAGAGACTTGATGCTCTGCTTGCCTGTTGTCTAGAGCTGCATTAATTCTGTGCATCTCTCTTGCCAAGTCTCCCACAGTAGGTTCAGCTTGTATGGAGTGAATATTATTGGTTGTCTGCTTCTTATTGGGACAGTTTGAAGCATAATGAGGACCTTGACACTCAAAACATTTTATAGGTGTCCTCTGTTCATTAGTTCTGGTAACATTGGGTGTATTTCTAGGAGTTGTAAAATTCTGCGATTGATTATTTCTAAGACTGTTTCCTTGGAAATTTCGATTTGAAAAGTTTTTCTTTTGAAAACAGAATTTCCATTGAACCTAAAATTCTTCTTCTTCAGCTCAAAGTTGTTGGGTTTATTATTTTTCCATCTAGATATCCCTTTTCTTTTCCGGTTATGGTCATAGCAGAAAGTTTCTTTCCTCATGGCTTCTTTTAAGGTCTTTGGATTAGCATACTCTATTATGTCCTTGATGTTGAAAGGTAGACAACTCAGAAACCTCTGAATCTTTGGTTTCTCCTCCAAAGGTATGGCACATACCTTAGCAGATTCAGAAATTTTCTATTCAACTCTTTCATGTTCATGGTTCCCAATCTTAAATCATAAAATTCCTTAGACTTTTCTTTGTAATATTGTTCAGATAGGAACTTCTTCTTGAAGTACCGTTTAAAAGTGCTCCAATTCACATCCTTGTCCTTGATGCCTTTAACTCTTTTGATATCCTTGCACCAAATGTCTTCCTTCCCGATCAGGTTGTATATGACCATCTTTGCTTTCAATGATTCTGAATAATCATAAATTTGAAAGTATTTATTCATGACGGACAGCCATGCTTCAGTTGTCTCTCCTTTCTCAGTTTCACCATTGATGGTTGGGCATTTGATCTTATTGAACTCCCCAGAAATCTTCTCAAACTGTTTATGGCTTTTTCTTTTTGGTTTGTAATCCCCTTCGCTGCTATCACTTGAATAATTACGTTTCTTTTTACATATCTCAATGGAAGCTCCCAATGATGTTGAACTGTTATTCTCATCATCGGTTTTCACTTTCTTACCCTTGTTCCGATGAGGTAAGTCTTCAATCTTGGAGGTCTTTTCAACCCTTCTATCTTGTTCATCAGTTGGGAACTGATCGAACAGTGCTTGGTTCAGTTCCTCTTGTGCCTTCAGAATTCTCTCATTATCCTGTTTAACAGATCTTATTTATGCTTTTAACTCCTGAAATGCATGTAACAATTCTGATGAATTGTCATTCAATTCATCATGGACTTCTTTTTCATAATGTTGTCCAGTGTTATTGTTGGTCTGACTGTTTGGTCGAAATCTGTCCTCCATATGTTCATCTGATCCTTCCATACCTATAATTTAGAAAACAATTTTCTGTATAATAGAATAATTTAACTTGAATTAGTAAGATTCTTGCTATCATAAAAATTTTCTGTTGCGTGTTCTTTGGACCTTTTCAGGTCGAGAGTTCGAACATGAGCTTCGATACCACATGTAACATCCCAAAATTTCACAAAAATTGAAAACTTTTGAACGTAGCTTTTAATGCATAAATTAATTGTGCGGAATTATAATAAATGCTTCTATGTTATCATGCTGTAATAAAAGTTTGTGACTATCATATAGTGTACATTTTATCGTCTTATTATGAAATGAAATCGAAGTCTACATTAAGATGCCAATGGATATTCTTCTCATCACAACTATGATTTATATTACTTGTATCAATGTTCAAATGATAGAATGTTTATAAGTACTAACTGTTGTTCTTCTTTTGATGATGGAAGGGTTCCTAAGGGTACCCTGAGACTTACTTAGCATTTATGCTAAAGCATTTGAACTTTCCCTTTCGCAAATACAGGTAAGGTGGAACATCAGTTCAAGTAATACAAACATAATTTAAAGAGTACTTTCAATTAGCCTTCAAGGGTTATGCATATAAATTTCTAAGGTACTAATACAGCGATCCGTCTATAGTTTGTTTTTATAACTAAACAACTCAGATGTCTCCTTTTTTTAACATTTAAATGATGAAAATAGAGTGTCAAAGCTTTGATGCTGGATATCATGCGCTACTAATGTTTGGCACAGGAGTAATGTGACTTATAAAACATAGGCTAAATGCACGATATTTTTGTATTACTATAATATGTACACTATATGTAAATTACATGGTTTATTCAAGTAGTGTGAACTATATAGTGTAAACTATATGCTAATCTCATAGAATAAGAATTGTATGCAAATCCTATAGCATTTAACTATATGCAATCTATGTAATATTTCACAACATGAAAACTATATGTTATTTCCATGCTTTTCCTATATCATTTAACTATATGCCAAGAGTTTATGCATGGGTCCTATGTACCAACAATATGAAACTATAAGTGTCATTGTGAGCCTTTAGACATATATAATTGATATTGGAGATTTAAAAGAAACACCACAGTGTTAGTCTAATCATTTACTTAGCATTATGCCCATCATTCATCTATCTTAATTCTACTTCTTTGTACTAGAGTACTATACAAAAAATAGTATGGAGAAAAATGCAAAGAAGATATTAAATCAATCATCTTATTTACTTAACCATCATTATATAAAATCATACCTAGGTTAGAAATTGAAACACTTACTTATGTATGCCATTAACTATAAATACTAAATCTACAAATGCAGAAAATCATTTAACTACTTATAGACTGAAATAACAAATAGAACCTATAACTGTAGACAGGGCAGACAAACACCCAAGGAGGTTGTTCCACCCAACCTACTCCTGAAGATAGCCATATTACTTGCCTTAGGACCCCCGAGCCTGTTCACTGAACCACTAGGAAGAAGAATCTGTAGAAGCTTTAGGTCATCAACTTGCAGCAACAATGTAGATCATTCGGTCATATAGACTTAGCAGTCAAAGAGACTTGCACCAACACCTCTAGTTTCCTTCTCAAAATCAATTCAGTAGACTCACAATGCACTTCCACTTAGCCCCCCTATTCGAATCTCTCAGTGATCACCTGATACACTTGAGGAATTATTTTTGTAGAAAATAATTATGGAGCTCCCTGCTCAATTCGAATTGCCTTCTCTAGGCTGCCTAGGCCTTTTTGGTGGTTAAACTGGTCATTAATGAGCTAAGAGCTTTGTTCCACCCACCTGGGGGATAATGCCACAAATTTAGGGGTAGTTGTCCCATAACCAACAGCTAGTTGTGGAGTGCAAATGCTAACACTTGTCCCATGCCTTCTAACAGCTTTCCATTCCTCCTAGTGGGTCAGTGAGCACTCATTCAACAGTTCCCTTGGTGTTTGTCTCCTGTTTTAATTTATTAAATAATAATAATATGTCATTACAATCATCCTTGACCAGATTTGGTCATAATTACAAAACTTTGTAATTATAATTTAACATAATGTTTTTGCAATAAAATAAATAGTTTCAAAATTTGTGTAGGTGATAGGCAACCCCCAAGCTAGGCTATGAGGCCACCATGGAAAAGGAAACACCTACAGGATTTTCTCTCTCATCCCCCAACCCATTTTGCTCTCTATGCTTAGCCAAATTCTCACACATATCTCTACAGGGGTCTCACTTAGCCCTTGCAGCCTTGTCTTCCACAATACCTTCCCCACACAACACCCTTCTTGGCTCAGGCATCCCCTTCATCGATCCAGGGTTCTCTTGGGTGATCTATCTTGTCTGGTGCTTCTGGTGTGTGCATAGAAGAAGTCCAATCTGATTTGTGTTGCTATAGAACCACCTCCAGCTTCAATTCATGGCTTCTCAAACACCTATGAGAAACATAAATCTATGGGTAATGGTTCCTAGCTTTCCCAACCTCTTTGCTCATCTACAACGATCAATTTTCACTACCAAATCTGTAACACTCTCTCCAAATTTAAATTTCTGGGTTCAAAATAACCTAGTAAGTTCATGGGAAGCAATGTGTTGGCAGGCGGTTTGGTAAGGAAGAGTCGCAACATTGCCGATGCTGCGACGCGTCAGAAGAGGTTGCAGAAGGCAAAAGAATAGACTATTTTATGTATTTTTGAGTCAATTGTACCGCAGTAGGCGGGTTTTTGGGTCATTGGACCATATGAGATGTAAATTTGAGTCGATTGTACCGCAGTAGGCGGGTTTTTGGGTCATTTGGACCATGTCAGTTAGATTTTGGGTCAATTGTCCAGGTGTCGGTTAGGAAGTTGTTAGTAAGTGAACAAGCATTGTAAAGGCGGAAGCCTATATATAGACAAGAAGTTGTAGGTCAAGAGGGAGAGAGGCAGTACAGGAAAAAGAGAGATAGATCTTGGAGATATGGTTTTTGCCTATGTTATCTGGTTTTGTTGAGATATTGTATCAGGGTTTTTATGGAATAATATGACATGAAGGAACTGTTTTGGTGAAATTTGTTGTGTATCTTTTGTATTAATGCCTAATGCGATGACTTCTTGTTGCAGTTAACCTTGTAATGTTATATTTGTCTTGTTGCAATGAATGATTCTATTGCAGAATGCTATTGATGTTAATATTGAATGTATAAGATCTGTTTTGGATACTGCAATAAATGAGTTAAGTAAGCAAATGTCGCAACACCCTCCTTCATTCAGTGGAAACATGGTTCCGTCCACTCTCCCTTGATCACCTCGGGTGAGACCTCATCTGATATGCAGGTGTTGCTGGGCAGGGTTAAACCTGTTCGGGCCAGTGCTCAGGGAGATCGCGGTGGGTTGGTGTCGATAGTGATGAGAACCCCTGTCGAATGGGTTTGAGTCAACAAATGGTTCCGTTGTCGAGACCGTGTACGAAGTGAAAGGAGGATATGTTGTCGCACCCGACGAAACCGGAGATCCAAGAATGGTTTGATCAGAAGTTGCAGGAATTCGCTATAAAGGAGAGCTGGAACACTCGGCTGACAGTAGGACAATGGGTAGATAGATACATTCACGACGGTCCGCACGAATGGTTCTTCTGTGATTTCCCAGTCCTATTGTTCGAATGGTTGGCAAAGTTGACCTTCCAAAAGAGGAACTTCTTGTTAGTTTTTCAGAATTTACTTCAATCTGATCTAGGATCTTAACTGAGAGAACAACATGTACAACATATCAATCATGGACACAATAATGCAAGCACACAAGAGACACAGAGTTTACTTGGGGAAAACCATAAAGGTGAAAAACCCCAATAACTTCCTCAGAGATAGATAGAGCAATGATACAACCCAAGCATAAGATATAGACATCTCCTAGCAGCAGCTTCTCCTCCTCCACAAGTGCGCCACTCGGCCTCAACTTAACCACATAACACAATGCTGACTGGGACGACACCCAATAGGGTGGTCTAATAACCCTTTAACCCACATGGTCGACCCCCAATATGGTGGTATAATAACCCTTCAACCCACATGACTTATACAGGGCCGACCCCAACAAGGTGGTCTAATAACCCATCAAGTATAAGTTATGACACTTACAATATAAATGACGACACTTTCGTAAAGAGGAATAATAACATCTCTATAGGAATACAAACACTTCCTTATAAAGGAATAATACCATCTCTATAGGAGTACAATATACATATATGAAATACATTTCGAAGTTACATATACATCAACACTCCCTCTTAACTAGGAAGGTATTTCTCGACATAGGTCTTCTAGCACAAGTCTTCTTCTCTGGATCATCGTCACTGGATAATCGTCATCAAGTCATCGTCATCGTCACTGCTGTTGCTGTCTCAATCAATCTCTGAATCTACTCATCATATGAAGTTCTACAGAGCCAGTCCTTTTTCATACTAGATGTAGGCCCACCACCTGCAGGTCTTCATCATCACTGGCCATATTGTGGAATCCTCAGGACTTATTACGTGCGTCACAAAACCTCGAAAGAGCATCCTAGGCTGTTATGGGTACACAACTCCGACCTATAGGATCTCCCAAGATCTTTTACATGTGATAGTCACAAAACCTTAAAAGGGTGTCTTGCCAAGCAAGAAACCTAAAGAGCATCTAATGCCTTTTTCATCCTGTCCAGATCTCCAAGTCTGATTACATGTGACTCCTACCACAAAACCTTAAAAGGGTGTCTTGCTAAGAAAGAACCCTAAAGAGCATCTGAGGCTTTTTTCATCCTGTCCAGATCTCTAGGTCTGATTACATGTGGTCATGGCAATGCCTCGAAAGAGCATCTGAGGCCTTTTTCATCTTGTCCAGATCTCCCAGGTCTACTTACATGCCATAGGACAATGCCTCGAAAGAGCATCTGAGGCCTTTTTCATCCTATCCAGATCTCTCAAGTCTACTTACATGTCCTCCCAGAGCAATGCCCTGAAAGAGCATCTGAGGCCTTTTTCATCTTGTCTAGATCTCCCAGGTCTACTTACATGCTCATCTGCACAACCTATCCACGCCCACAGAGTATCAACATGATACTCACCATACATCATCCTAATGTACACATGATCATCAACATTACATCATCCTGCTGCATGTCATCTAGAGAAACATCCTGAAGCTCGTCATCCATGATCATCCTGATCATACAATGCATCCACCTGATACATATCATCATACATGATCTACCTGATCATACAATGTATCCACTTGATACATATACAAATACATGATCCACCTAATCATACCTGATAAATATCAACATACATGATCTACCTGATCATACAATGTATCCACCTGATACATCTACAGATACATACACATGATCCAACTGATCATATCCAGCATCCAACATGATGCATATATACATATACATATAAATGATCCAACTGATCATATCCAGCATCCAATATGATGCGTATATACATATAAATGATCCAACTGATCATATCCAGCATCCAACATGATGCATACATACATACATATAAATGATCCAACTGATCATATCCAACATCCAACATGATGCATAAATACATACATATAAATGATCCAATTGATCATATCCAGCATCCAACATGATGCATACATACAAAGTAGTAATTGGAGCATCGTCCTGATGCTCATCATCCAGCGCTTATATCCACATCCATGGAAGGATCCTCCTCTCATCACGCTTGGAACGGCTCCAGCAAATGTGTCCATCACTTCTTCCTCGAAGTGTCGTCAATCTGAAGAACACCAAGCCTCTCTCTGAAGTACTCGAACTTCACTCTGGCTAGTGGTTTCGTCAACACATTTGCAACCTGCTCATCCATCGCAACATACAGGAGCTTCACTGCTCCTCTCTGCACCATATCCTTGATATAGTGATATTTGATCTCAATGTGTTTCAACCGGTCGTGGAACACCGGGTTCTCAGACAGCTTCACACAACTCTAGTTGTCACAAAAGATACCAGTAGCCTCCAGTGGGAGATCAAATAACTCAGACAGTAGCCTCCAGATCCATACTGCCTCACAACTAGCCGAACAAACTGCAACATACTCTGCTTCGGCTATACTCAGTGCTACGCAAGACTGCTTCCTGCTAAACCAAGAGATCACACCTAATCCCATACTAAAGCAGCACCCAGAAGTGCTCTTCCTATCTTCAGCACTGCCTGCTCAGTCTGAATCAACATAACCCTCTAGGTTAAACTTTTGATTCGCATCATACTTGAGCCCATAATCAATTGTACCTTTCAGGTACCTCATAATACGCTTTACAGCAACCAAGTGAACATCTCTCGAATCCGTTAGGAACTAGCTCAATGTGCTCATCGCAAAGCAAATATCTGGTCTTGTGTTCGTCAGGTACATCAAGGACCCAATCATCTGATGATACACAGTGACATCAACCAGATCAGATGAAGCATCACATAGAAGCTTCAAGTTCGATGCCACAGGTGTGGCCATGGCCTTGCAGTCCATCATCCCGAACCTCTTTAGGATCTCTATTGCATACTTCCCTTTTCCAAGGAAGATTCCATCTGCACTCTGCCACACCTCCATGCCTAGAAAGTAGTGCATCATACCCAAGTTCTTCATCTTGAACTCGGTAGCAAGCTTCCGCTGCGTGTCAGCAATCAATCTATCCTCACCAGTAACAACCAGGTCATCCACATACAAAGGTAGTATCACTGGATTTCCTTCCTCAACCTTGTAGTAAAGGTTGGAATCCTCTTTACTCTTGGTAAAGCCCAAACTGGATAGAAAGCCATCTATCCTGCCATACTGGGTCCTGGGTGCCTGTCTCAAACCATACAGGGCTTTCTTCAGTTTGCACACATGTGACTCTCGGTCATGTGTCTCAAACCCGAGTGGCTGCTCCACATGCACTTCCTCTTCGACTACACCATTCAAGAAAGTTGTCTTGACATCCATCTGGTGTATCTTCCATTTCATCACTGCAACCAGAGAAAGTACTGATCTAATGGAAGTGTATATGAATATAGGAGCAAAGTGTCTTCATAATCAATTCCTCTTTCTAGGATAAGCCACGAGCTACAACCTCGCTTTGTCTTTCTCCATGCTACCATCTGCAACATGCTTGATCTTATAGATCCACTTGGAAATCACAACAAACTTCCCTTCAGGTCTTGGGACTACATCCCAAACATCATTCTTCATGATCGACTAGTACTCCTCAATCATGGCATTCTTCCATTACTTCATCCCCGATCCTGGGAACTTCAATATCTTCAATATCTTCAATAGATATCTTTGTTGCTGGAACAAATGTTGTAGTCCTTCTTTTGTAGGTGATGGTATATGAGCTTTCCTACAAAACAAGTTAAATTGCATGATAGGAAACATCTCATAGTTTTCAGAACAAATTCTTACACATAAAGAAATATGTCATACAATCATGCAATTATTTTAGCCAATGCTTCAATACAACATTTATCCATATCCCATAACTTTCTAGATGCCTTCCAATCTCTACCAGAACATTGTTAAGAGTGTGCACAACTCCCAACATGTCAGCATAGAGGTTTAATTCTAGATAAGTAGCAATGGAATGTTGTACAGTTCCATAGGCCACTTACCCATCACATGCATATTGTTCATTAATGCAATTATTCTAATATGCCAAAATACACAGCCTAATTCTAGGAACATCAATATATTGAACAGTATTATTTAAACAATCAAATATGCAAGAAATGATAATTCAAATACTTATCTTTGTTTGTTTGTTGGGTTGACTCCCTCTCAGTCTTTTCTTTCATTCTGATGTTGATTTTGAGAAGTGGTCGACTCCCTCTGAATATCTGCATCCTTGCAGAAACTACTGGAGTGTGCTCCCTGTTGATCTTTGCAACCTGGATTACCTGTCTTTGAACTTATATCCATCGTTGATCACTATGCATACTTACTAGTATCATCATTGTGTTATCCTCGATATCTCATACATACATTCATTAGTATAATCTTAATACTATCAAAAACAGTAATCTTAAACATGTATGGTCAAGATCATTTCATACACAGATAATAAACATTAGTATTCAAGGTTTCAGGGAATACTTCTTTTACTCATGCATATTCTCTATTTGACCAAAAGACTTTACTAGTTAGTCATATCATCAATCAATGTAAGAGACATAATATGCATAAACCCATGATTACTAACTTCAATGAATAATCATTATCAATCATGCCAAGTATACTTATATAAGATATCCTAACACAAGGTTGGATTTTAACTTGATATAGGAAAAAACATACCTAGATTAGCATGTTAGCTAGCTATGTCTAACATACCCACATGATGTCTTCTTGTTCTTCAATGACTTGTGCTAGTAACCTGCATATCTCATAAGTTAACCATTATAGAACCAAGTTATACATACCTCCTAAGTAGATCTTCTATGTGATCCATGATAATGGATGAATCTTTGTCTTCATGTCACTATGGTCATATGTTCTTGAACTAGAACATGATTTGTCTTTCTTGATTTACCTTTCATATTAGCGGACAACATCAACCTCATACAACACCACAATGCATTAGTACAATCATAAGTGTCAAAACCCTAATCAATGAATATCTTCTACTGTGCATTCATAATTTTGTTAAGGTGATACGACAAGTCTAAAGTTAATCAAGATTGTACTAACCTTAATGAAGACAAACATACCATAAACTTAATCATGAACATATCTCGAAACATACCTGGATAAGTCATACCTGTCGAGATTGCTTGTAATCTTCTTATGTAAGGCCTTAGCCTCATCTCCCTATGAAATAGGAACTTCTTCACTTATGCAGGTGACCAATCCATTCTCTTCTAGGATTAACCCAATCCACTTGATTTGCAGGAACTGGATCTGAAGCTGGATTAGGGTTTGTCAGAGAAACCCTAAAAATTCAAACTTTGAATTTCAAACTTTTGAAAGGATAGAAAGATGCGCCTTGATGAGCTGATCAAGCCGGTATACTCAGAATTTGAAAACTGCAAAGTTTCACCCCTCAAAATTGCCTTTGAAACTTTCAGATCTTCTGGACAGGATCCCGAACTAGGGTTTGATAAAGCCCACCCTTCTTCCCAACCAAAAGGTTCAATCCAAAGCTCTAAATTTCAATTTTTCTGAGGAGCTTCCAGCCGTGGTCACAGACTTAAAAAATTTCAACTTTTGCAGAAGCCCTAATTTTCCATTTTTCCAATCAAAGTCTCGAACTAGGGTTTGATCAAGCTCAGACTTCTACCCAACCGAAAAATTTGATCTTGGTCTCTAAATTTAAATTTTTATGAGTAGCATTCATCCGTGGTCTCTGATTACAAAAATACCAACTTTCTCCGAAACCATAATTCCCAGAGCCATGAATGAAGGTGCTCAAAAATAATTTTGTTTTGACAGAAATATGCACCTGATTGTTTCTGGTGTAACTTCGAACTTTCCAATCCACAGGGTCTGAAACTTCTAACTGTGGTAGCCCGACCGGTCATCTTTCCAACCCCATAGTTCTGACCTCAATTGGATTCTTTGAGAGAGAATTATGCAAAGTGTCGCAACGTGACCTATTTATGGGATAAAACAGGAGAGCGAACTTGTACGGCATGCTACGTGTCACTGGTTTAGTTTCGACCTTAGAAAACGTTACCTGAGAAATTACAGTTCATGCACTACCTGTCACTTTTTACTAAATTTCATTTGGAGCTTCCTAGCCCAAGTTATGACCTTTTTTCCTAGGTCACCTGTTTATGACTCAGATCTGGAAGAGGCAGAAACCCTAGATTGTACAGATCATAAAACACAAAGTACAACGAATTAGAAGTTTAATTTTGGACACAAGGTACATGGGGATCTGATCTTCGACCTGTAAAAGTTTTAGATCCAAAAAATTCACGAAAATGGATTTATAGCGAAAGTGCTATGATGACTGGTTTTCTCTATATCAAGCCCTAGCATCGCAAGTGCAACAAGTGTCATACATGCCATACCATGCCTTCTTTCAGGCTAGCTCTGATACCATGCTAGTTTTTCAGAATTTACTTCAATCTGATCTAGGATCTTTACTGAGAGAACAACATGTACAGCATATCTACAACATATCAATCATGGACACAATAATGCAAGCACACAAGAGACACAGAGTTTACTTGGGGAAAACCATAAAGGTGAAAAACCCCAATAACTTCCTCAGAGATAGATAGAGAAATGATACAACCCAAGCATAAGAGATAGGCATCTCCTAGTAGTAGCTTCTCCTCCTCCACAAATGCGCCACTCTCCAAAGAGTGTGTGAGAGAATATAATGATCAAATAGAGTGCCTCCCACACTCTATTTATACTTGACTTGACTTGCCTAATAACCTTTACTAGGTCGGCCTCAACTTAACCACATAACACAATGCTGACTGGGCCGACACCCAATAGGGTGGTCTAATAACCCTTTGAACCACATGGACGACCCCCAATAGGGTGGTCTAATAACCCATCAAGTATAAGTTACGACACTTACAATATAAATGACGACACTTCCGTATAGAGGAATAATAACATCTCTATAGGAATACAAACACTTCCATATAGAGGAATAATACCATCTCTATAGGAGTACAATATACATATATGAAATACATTCCGAAGTTACATATACATCAACACTTCCAAGGTGGTGAACCGACGACCTGGACCCCCGAATTGATTCAAGAACTGCAGGAAGTTGATAATAAAGCATCGCGAGCTATCGAAGTATGGTTCGATAAAATCCTAGAGGGCTATATCATAGAGTTTGCGGTTGATACTCAGAAGTCCAATAGTGAATCCGAAGGATATTTTTTCCGTGAACCCTGGTGCAGGTTTTTACTGTCGATCAAGATGCTTATTTGCGAAAAGGGTATATTGAAGATGCATCTTGATCAGTAGACAGCCTGGTGGGCGAAGGCCGTGGGTACCGCTACAGTTTGGGATGGTACATGGAATGTTAAGGGGTAGACGGGTGTAGGTCATGATGAGACTGTGAGTGAATCCGAGGAAGAAAGTGGTCATACGAGGGGAGGAGTGAGGTTCTGACAGGAAAAGAGGCAGAGGATGGGAGAAGGTCCTGCTGCAGTCGAACCGCAAGACCATGAAGGAAGACCACATGGGATGAAGTGACCTCACAGTCCTGACAAGGACAACAAGGCTACGCCTAGGTTAGAGGTAGGACTAAACCCCAGCACCAACATACCCACACCTCCACTCACTATCTCTCAAATAGCAAGAAATACCACTTCGACACTGCCAAGTTCGTCAATCCCACAGAATTTAATTGGTAGTAGTACAACGAAAGGAGGAAGGAATCCCAGAATGGCGGGTGATGATGCTAAGTTGCCATTGTTCCACGGGAGTGGGATAGACAACCCAGAACAGTATTGGTTTTTGTGTGAAGCGGTCTAGACCATAAAACAGATCACTGACAATGCTGCTAAAAAAGGATAGTTAGCGACGACTCTGCGAGGTCGTGCATTAGATTGGTTTATGAAGTTTTTTCTAGTCCCTACAAGATCCCCAGAGAAGTTGTTGGATGAGATTCGGGATGGACTAATTGCCGAATTTAGAAATCCCAAGTTTGAGGCTCAATATATCACGGAATTGAAAGAAATTAAGCAGTATCCCAATGAGACGGTATGGGATTTCGACCAACGATTCAAGACACTAATGGAAAAGGTTAGTTTTGATATGAGCATCGTCCAACATAAAGAATGGTTCATCGCGGCACTGCTACCACATATTCGTCTACCAGTGATCCAACAAAACATCTCAACGCCCAGTGAAGCTCTGGAGATTGCAATGCGCTTGGAGGCATCGTCGATCGGAGAAAATGCAGCCAGGCTGTCGCAGATACAAACACAGCTCGCTAACTTAACTATACAGATGCAAGATTTGAAGAAGGGCAAGGAGAAGCGCGAAGATGTTTGGTGTACGCGATGTCGAGGAGAAGGGCATACAAAGGAAAATTGCCTAGACTTTCGCAATTATTTGGTTTCAGGAGCACCAAATCCATTGAATGGTGGTAGCATGTCGTGGTGTCGCATATACCATGTGTATGGGCACAGCCATGATAATTGCCCATATATGCATAAAATGGTCACCACCCCGAGGAATATTTATTGTACATTTTGCAAATCGGTGGGTCACGACGACAAGGATTTCCGTGCATATGCGTTCCTGCAAGAAATAATGTGTGATGCATTCTATGTAAAGGACGACCAGCGTAACGTACAACATATGCAACCACAGGTAGCCCAGCCGCTACCTCAACCACAGATGCAGTTTGTACCGCAGCACCAGCAACCACCACATTTTACACCGCAATATGCTCCAATGCATATGGCTCCACAGCAACTGCAATATGCACAACAAGGGCAAGGAATGCAGCCGGCACCAATGCAACAACGGTTCAACCAACCACAGTACCAACAGCAGGGAGAATTCCAGGTAGGATACTGGGGAGGCCGTGGTGGAGGATTTGGTCATGGAGGAGGATGAGGTGGTCGTGGACCTCTTCAATGCTATCATTGTGTGGTATTGGGACACTACCAGTGAGACTGTCCACTACTGCAGAACCAGTGTACGTTCTACTTTGTTAATGATCACATGGTTGAGAATTGTCCACAGTTGATTGCGCAATGGCAAGAAGGAAATAATCCCCAGTTGCATACCTAGACCCAGGCACAATAGCCTGCCCAGAACCAAGTGCAGCAACCAATGCAGAACCAGAATATGCGACAGAATCTGAATGAGAATGTGAACCCACCCAGGAATCTGTCGCTGAACCAGACCCAGGGTGCGAACATCATGATAATTTCTACAAAGCCAAGACCGTAAGATGCTTCTGTTGTCGTGGTCAGTCATAGAGGAAAGACAACTGGAGCGGACAGCTCAATGATCAGGTTAGCCGGACAAAAGAAGGTATCATTTGACATTGATGCGGAGCGGGAGACGTTTCTTCAAGCATGACGTGCACTAGAAAATGACCGAGGTAAACCTGTTGTGTATGACATGCCCTCTACTTTTGATGCTACTTGGGAGGCCGGCCCGTCACAACGGTCCAACACACTTCGAGCATTTTTGGAACATTGTTTGTCCCTGGAAAGAGATCCCGATGCTCTTGCTGCGGTTGAAGCCTTGTTGCGACGACCATCCCAGGATCGACAAGAGCTCGAGGTTAATTCCATACGACGACGAAAGACGGGTAAGGAGATGCGGATGAATATTCAAATTGGTGACTACGATGTTGATTCGGTTATTCTGGACCTTGGTTCGGATGTCAACATCTTGACCAAGCAAGCTTGGCAGAAGATGGGGATCCCCCCATTGAGTTGGTCTCCTGTATAGCTTCAGTTAGTTAATCACACTAAGGTGACACCAATTGGGAGAGTTCCACGAATGGTGGTGGACATTGAGGGAATGAAAACATATGCCGACTTTGATGTAATAGAAGTAGTTGAGGGAGGAAGCTCTTATCCAGCACTACTAGGGATTGGATGGGCTAATGATAGTGGAGCTGTAATCAACTTCAAGCGACGGATGATGACTTTTAAAAATCGCGATCTCAGAGTTATCGCCCCGTTGGAGCCGGCTGAAGGACGCCGCTACATAGAGCCAGTGAAGGATGACGATCCCAGCGGAAGACCATGCATTCAATATTTTTTAATATTATATCCATCCAACTTCCAACGGTGCTGGGATGGCGCAGTGACAGCTCTGCATCTTCCGACTCTGATGACGTGCTAGAATATTGGCAGAACCGCTTGCACGAGATATCGCTCCATAAGTGCGGGTTGGTCACACAGTCATTATGCTGTGTCGCAACAGAAACGGTTACACTACCAATATATGAAGGGATGCCTAGCTTATCTAACTTTCTGATGGAGTTCGAAGAAAGAGTTTCCAAACCTCAGCGATTGCTAGCATTTAACGAAGCATCAAAGGCTTCTCCAGCACGCTGGTGGGAAACACACAAGGCATCAATTGATGGATGGTCGAAATGCAGAATATTGATGATGGTATGCTTTGGCGATACCGAGGTATACCACACTGGGAAGTATGATGGTCGGGGAGACCCTGGTGGTCATTTGATAGAGTGTCAGTGGTTATGGGTATCGCGACCAAAAGATGAGTGGTTCCATGCTTTTATCCATACATTGGATGAGATGCCACGATCATGGTATACTGCAACTGAGTTGCGAGGCAAAATTTCTACTTGGCTAGAGCTCACCGTGTGTTTTACCCATACATTTAGTTTTGCGGATGACGATCTAGAGGTCAATGATGCATTACAGCTCATCCGTGATGTAATTCTGCAAGTTGTCCCAGTGACCTATCCTTTGGATCCGCATACGCACTGCCAGATGCAGTCTCTCATGGAATGCTTCAATATCAGTGCTGGGCCAGAAGATGGTGATGATCCGAGGAATGTGAATATCCTGGAATCAGAAGGAAGTCGTGTTGTGGTACCACCTAATGCGCCAAGCGATCCTATCAGTCAGCCGCAGAAAATACGCAAGATTAGCATTGGGACAGAGGATACTCCGAAGTTCGCAAATGTCAGGGATTACTGGGATGATGAGCTGATAAGCAAGGTCACTGATTTGCTCCACGAGTTTCAGGATGTATTTTCGACAAAGTTTTCCGACATGAAGGGGATTGTAGGAGACTTAGGAGAAATGAAGATTCCTTTAAAACTGGATGCTAAACCGATCTGGCAGCGACCCTATCGATTGAATCCGCGACATAAGGAGAGGGTCAAGGTAGAATTGGATCGCATGCTGGACGCTGGTATCATTGAACTAGTCAAGGAGTCATAATGGATTAGTCCTATGGTGGTACAAGATAAGAAGACTGGCGAGGTGCGCATTTGCGTTGACCTCAGGAAGCTAAATGATGCATGTTTGCATGATCCATTCCCAACCCTGTTTACCGACGAAGTGCTCGAAGGTGTGGGTGGCCAGGAGATGTACTCTTTCACAGATGGGTTCTCTAGCTACCATCAGATCCGCATTGCCAAATAAGACCGCCATAAGACAACTTTTGTTACCGAATGGGACTGCTTTCAGTACACCGTGATTCCGTTTGGCTTGAAGAATGCACCTGAGATATTTTCATGGGTTGTCGTTGCTGCATTCAAAGATTTCATTCAGAAGTTTTTACAAGTATACATGGACGATTGGACGGTCTATGGGTTGGTCTGCGATCATCTGGCGAATCTGTTGTCGATGTTGGAGCGATGTCGGCAGCATCAGATATCGTTGAACTTAAAAAAGTGTATCTTTTGTCCACCAATTGGCATACTGTTGGGTCATATTGTGTGTAAGCAAGGATTTTTGGTTGACCCAACAAAGATTGCGCTTATTCTGAGTTTGACACCACCGACTACTATTAAGTAGCTACGAGCGACGCTAGGACACACGGGGTATTATCGCAAGTTCATCAGGGGCTATGCTGCGATTACTACCCCTATGGAGAAGTTGTTGAAGAAGGATGCGGCATTCCAGTGGAGCTCGGAATGTCAGGATAGCTTTGAGACACTAAAAACGAAGATAGATTCGGCGCCAGTATTAGTATTTCCTGACTGGAGTAAGGAATTCCATGTTCATGTTGATGCCTCATCGATCGCACTGGGAGTAGTATTGGCTCATCCCAGAGAAGGGGATCTTGATCACCTCATTGCTTTTTCCAGTTGGACGTTGTCATCTACAGAAAGAAACTACACTACTACGGAGAGGGAAGGTCTAGCAATGGTTTACACTTTGCAGAAGTTTCACCATTACTTACTGGGAGGCCATTTCAAGATGTTCACAAATCATTCTGCATTAAAA
Source organism: Larix kaempferi (assembly GCA_027924585.1). NCBI lineage: Eukaryota > Viridiplantae > Streptophyta > Pinopsida > Pinales > Pinaceae > Larix > Larix kaempferi. The sequence continues at coordinate 19,558,857 of BSBM01000458.1, read as the reverse complement.
TACCTGGTCAATAAGCCTATGTTGGGGGGGAAGATCTGTCGATGGCTACTTCTATTTCAAGAGTTTGATTTTGAAGTAATTGTGAAGCCAGGGCGGTTAAATGCTGGCCCAGATCATCTCTCCCGGATTGAAACAGGGGAGGAGCCGACTAACATTGAAGATGTGTTGCCTAATGCACAATTATTTAAAGTGGAAGTCACTGATGGATATTTTGAAGAAATTGTTCAATACCTGGAAACAGGTACCACACCAGAAGCATTCACCTCTCATCAGAAGAAGTAGTTGGTAGTCAAGACTGCAGACTTCCATCTAATTACAGGCGTGCTATACAAGATGGCCGCTGATGAGATATTGCGATAGTATGTTTTGCCACATGAGCAAGCGCAGATCCTTTCTGAATCACATGCAGGAGTGGCTGGAGGGGCATTATGGTGGCCATGCGACGGAAAGGAAGGTGCTTCAAGCAGGGCTCTGGTGGCCTACGTTGCACAGTGATGTAAAAGATTATGCACGATCCTGTGATGTTTATCAGAGAACAGGGAAGCCATCCCGACAAGACGAGATGCCGCTGATGCCCCAGTTAACATTGTAGCCATTCGACAAATGGGAAATAGATTTTTTGTGACCCATCAATCCCCCGGGTAAGCGCACTGGTGCTGGGTATATCATCATGGTGATTGATTACCTGACACGATGGGAAAAAGTTGCACCAGTCACTGATTTTTCTGCGGCCACAGCAGCACGGTTTCTCTTTGACCACGTAGTCACTCGCTTTGGATTCCCTAAGATATTGTTGAATGATCAAGGCAGCCACTTTCTCAATTGCACCATCAATGCATTGACAGAGGAATTGCAGATCCAACATAAGAAGAGTACACCCTATCATCCGTAGGAAAATGGCACCATGGAGGCTTTCAATAAGATATTGGAACATGCGCTGACAAAGGTGTGTAACATGAACCACGATGACTGGGATATGAAAATCCCAGCAGTATTGTGGGCCTATCGCACCACATGTAAATGACTGACAGGGAAGACACCATTTAAGCTGGTGTATGGGAAAGAGGTGGTTATGCCTATGGAATGTATCATTCCGAGTCTATGCATAGCGGCAGCAACTGGCATGGATGATCAGGCAGCATTAGAGGAACATCTTGTGTAGTTAGTACAGCTGGAAGAAGATCGCTTCATCGTCGGTTTCCATCAAGGTGTGGCGAAGGATCGCCAGAAATCTTGGCATGATCGCCATATCAAGAACAAATAATTTCAACAGGTTGATTTGGTGTTCTTGTATGACAGCAAATTTATGAAACATCCAGGAAAGTTGCAGATGCATTGGCTTGGTTCGTATCGCATTAGTGACCTTACTTTTGGAGGAGCGGTACAATTGTAGCAATTAGATGGGGAAATGCTCCCCAAGTTGATTAATGGTAGCAGGTTGAAGCCCTATCCCTCGGGCTTGGAACAACGCGATGCCTGAGTTGCATCAGGAAAAAAAAAAGTGGATTGATCGGTGGTAGGATGGCGCACCAACAAGGATGGAATGCGGAAGCAGGGAGGCTTCTGCTGCAAGTTTGGAGTGGTCTGCGACAAGTAGTAGCGTTGCGCTTGGGTCACATCCGAAATCATTACGCAAATGGGACTTTTCCCTTTTTGACAGATATGATTGTTCGTCGATTTCAATTGTGTCAAAAGAACACACGGTTGGAATCAGGGATACACCGAGGCAGCATGGCCGATGGTACCTAGAAGGATGGTTTGCATGGTTCACACGAGGCATACACCATGGCAGCATGGCCGCAGAGATGCTTCGCACATTTTTTCATGTAGTGTACCAGGCGAAAGTACGCTTCCTCCGAAGTCAGGCTAATCGTCACACAGAACCGTGGAATATTATGATTACCCTGGAACGCACCCAGGTGGTGCATAGGATTGCCAAGGCAGATGAATGATTGAATGCGCTATATAAATATAGGAGCCAAGGATAACAGGAGCATAGAGGTTTTTTCAGTTACGAGAGTTTATGTTTCGAGACGCTCAGGCATTTTGCTGAGTTAGGAATTCCAAGGAGGTTGTGGAAATGATCCATTTTATTTTGCATGGTAGCACACCAGGTGCACTAAGGGCCTAAACCACGAGTCTAAATGAGCGGTTAGAGAAAGATATGCCTCAGACACTCAGGGGTTACAAGCTTGAGATCTTGTCCGAGATGTCTAGGAAATTGGCGATGGTTCGAATTCTCATGGTCCCTGCGGCCACACCAAAAGGGGGGTCATCGGCCCCGGGTCCGTGTAACGTATGCTTACTGGTGTGAAATAGATGTGTCGGAACCGTTGGCCTGTTTTACACCCTGGCGTTGCTTGCAAAATTCCTCTTCGTCTACAATTGGTCTCTTGAGACTGGAGGATGAGTTTGCAAGGTCTGCAATAGTTTACTAGTGTGAGCCCACTTTTGGGCAAGAAGTACATTACAACAAGAAGATGATCCGTGTAGTAGAAGGAGCAGGACAACACCGCATGATCCAGACAGCAAGAACAGTTGCAGCACTATCAATTAGCCCCAGTAGAGTGAAGACAACAAAGTTCACCATATCCAGTTGACGTGGCTCGAGGGAGAGCCACAAGATTGTGTTGGGGGCCTGTTGGCAGGCGGTTTGGTAAGGAAGAGTCACAGCATCGCCGATGCAACGACATGTCAGAAGAGGTCGCGGAAGGAAGAAGAATATACTATTTTATGTATTTTGAGTCAATTGTACCGCAGTAGGCGGGTTTTTGGGTCATTGGACCATATGAGATGTAAAGTTGAGTCGATTGTACCGCAGTAGGTGGGTTTTTGGGTCATTTGGACTGTGTCAGTTAGATTTTGGGTCGATTGTCCAGGCGTCGGTTAGGAAGTTGTTAGTAAGTGGAAAATCATTGTAAAGGCGGAAGCCTCTATATAGAAAAGAAGTTGTAGGTCAAGAGGGAGAGAGGCAGTAGAGGAAAAAGAGAGATAGATCTTGGAGATATGGTTTTTGTGTATGTTATCTCATTTTGTCGAGATATTGTATCAGGGTTTTTCTGGAATAATATGACATGACGAAACTGTTTTGGTGAAATTCGCTCTCTATCTTTTGTATTAATTGCTAATGTGATGACTTCTTGCTGCAGTTAACCTTGTAATGTTATATCTGTCTTGTTGCAATGAATGATTCTGTTGCAGAATGCTATTGATGTTAATCTTGAATGTATAAGATCTGTTTTGGATACTGCGATAAATGAGTTAAGTAAGAAAATGCCGCAACACCCTCCTTCATTCGGTGGAAACATGGTTCCGTCCACTCTCCCTTGATTGCCTCGGGTGAGACCTCATTTTCTCTGCAGGTGTTGTTGGGCAGGGTTAAACCTGTTTGGGCTAGTGCTCAGTGAGATCGCAGTGGGTTGGTGTTGATAGTGATGAGAACCCCTGTTGACTGGGTTTAAGTCGACACAATGGAGAGCTTTGCCTATTGTATATCTACATGAACGAATGAGAGAATGAGGGTTGACTCTAAGGGATATGAGAAAATGGTGAAAATACAGTTGAAATAGCTTCTGATAGTAGAAGAAAGGACTCCTGGCAGCTACAAATTGACTTTTGTCATGATAGAACTGTCACAAAAGTGCATTCATCCCCATGCTTCAATAACTGCATGAGGTGACTTTTCCCACCAACCTCACACATGCATTCAATCATTGGAAAATAGTCAAAAAAGGAGATAATTGGCTTATTCAAGGCACATGACAAAATTTGGGTGAGTTCTAAGGTTGAAACTTGGCAGTAAGGATTTAGTCTCCCATAGACTCCCTTTCCTCTTCCTCTCTGATGGAATCATATCACCTTTGGACCTTTGGTGCTCTTTACACAACCATTCTTGGACCATTTTATTATTTATGCACATAGTATTTACATATATTTCAAGTTAGCATGACAATCCAACCTTACAGTCCAAATAAAATACACACATCATACATGTAGACAGGTAAAGAATCTTGTAGAATGAAACAAGAGGCTCAAAAAAAAAGGGGCAAGTTCTAGCAAACTGTCTGACACATCAGCACAAGAATATCTAGAGGAAGCTGCAAAAAAAAGGCATTAGAAGAAGATCTCTTAGCCAAAAGTGCCAAGAGACTACAAGAAGAATAAATGGATAAGAAGGTAGAAGAACAACGAAAAGAGAAGGAAAGAGTTGAAGAATCACAGAAAAGGGATGAACAAGATAAATTTGAAAATTTGGTTTCCAAATAGGAAGAGAAGAGACTAAAAGAAGAGGAATTGAAGAATAAGAATTGTTCAAGAAAGTTGTGGAATACCATAATCTACAAGAAGGTAATGGAAACCAAGATATGGAAATTAATAATACAACAAATTGTAACATAGAATTTCCTCTTACTAGAGGACATATTCCTCTAGTTGAACTGGGACTTACGCCATTTACACCATCCAAACAACATGCGGTTGCTAAATTGGAAACTATAGTCTATGACCTGAAAAGAAAGATGATTATGAAGAGAACATAAACGAGACTCAAAGTTGCTTCGCATCCAGACATTGTCATTATACAAGAAGTATCAATAGTTGAAGGCACAGATAAAGATCCAAAATTCATGGCATCTATTAATGTTGTTGTGGCATTAGATAACGAAGATAGTATACACAAGCTAATGCAGAACATAGAAAGCAGCAAGGCCAAAGTGGTCAAATTGAAAGATAATATAGTACAATCTAGGAGTGAAGGGATTGAGATGAGACACCAATGAGATGTCGTAGAGATGTAGAAAAAAGAATCCATGCAAACCATTTAAAGCTTAGAATATGAGAAGGACTTGCTAATGTACAGGCAGTAATATTAGAAGGTGAAAAAGTGGATCTCCAATCTCAATTGAGAGGGATACAAGAGAAATAAAATTAGTGGGATCTATAGGTAGAATATCTTACCATGGAGAAAGGAGCTCTGCAAGCATAAATAGTGGATCTTAACAGAGAAAAGGAATCACTGGTGATTCAATTAAATACTGCAGAAGAACAAAAGCAAAACTTGACACCATTTTACGATTGTGCTTTTTCCATTGAGGAACAACTATTCCATTCTCAATAATTCCTCACTGAATAGACTTATGAAGTACAAGGAATGGTAACTCAAATTAGGTAGATATACAAGGAAATCACTTCTACTAGGAAAACAATTACAGATATTTACAACAAGATGAATAAATTGACTACTTGGAGGAAAACAACCAAAGAAATACCTCTACATTTTCCCAAGAGATCCATAGCTGAAATCAAGTTGGGTTTTTCCACCTTGGATAGCTACCAGAAAGTTGAAAAAAAATTGCATAATGAAGGAAAAGAGTCCATTTACAAATGTTAGAACATTCACCAAAGTATTACCAGATCTTTTGAAAAGTGCCATTTGCGTTCTCCTGGTACATCCGACGACCTAATACCAAAAGAACAGTGACTGGCGGAATTGAGGATCATCAAAGATGAGGACATTGTTGTTGTTAGAATCCTAGACTCCATCACTCCCGAATATCTATAGGATCACATTGGGCAAGCCACTATGAAGACACGGTACTTGGCTAATGGTCATAATGTAGCAACTAAAGGATTAAATGCTATGGTCAAATATTTATCATTTCATGAAGTATCCATTAGGCTATTAGAACCCTAGCAATTAAATGTTATATCTTATGAAAGTAGCCTTTGGGACGAATATATCCAAACGCAAGAGAGAGCTCTACCCTCTTAATGTAATATTTTATTGTATTTTAATATTTTTGCTCAGTAATTTTTTAATTAAGACAAGAAAAAAGTTTTGGAAGGCAAAGAGTCTAAAGAAGGTGAAATGATAAGTCACACAAAGGTTGGGATTGTAAAGATAAATAGGGGAAATTAGATGAGGAAAGGGATTTTTCTTGTGAAAGATTATACTGAGACTCATATGTGAGAAACTATTTTCATCTAATGAAAAAGATATTTTTCTAGGTAGAAGCATATGGGATATTGTGTTGAATCATGTGGACAAATGTGCATAACTAATTTCTTAATTTTGTTTATGGATATGCAGTAAGATATTTCTTATTTTTTTGGACTATTCTAATATTTTTTTAATCATCTTGTTGTATGTGAATGAAAAATACAATTTTCCATGTTATATGTGAGTAATGAATGTAATAAATATTAATGCTCAAGCTATTGATGCATTGGCTTTATTCTGTAGTTATTGAGTGCATTATTTTCAGTAGTTAGCTTATGAAATTGTATGATGCAGTTTACTGTTATTGCTCCTTCTTAAATTCGCTCATTGCAAGGAGGTTAGACTACATAGGACACTGCATTTAATTAGGACTTATTCTTAGTTGACTAATAGTAAATAGGTGATCAGATGAGAGGTAAGAAACTGCGCATCACTAATTAAGGCCTCTTTCTACTAGTCAAATAGAAGTAGGTAAAAGCATGTGCATGTAGAATTTGTAAGTTGCATTGCATATAAAATTATAAAACTCTAAATGGTGGATCGGGCCGTATATGATAAACCAATTATAAGATCATATTTTACGGTAGCCAAACCATAAACCAGATGAGTTCCCTAATCCAAATAATGGAGAGTCTAATTGGGAATTTTCATTGGGGAGAACCCCTACTGTCGACGCAAGGAATTTCCAAGCATCAACAACTAGTAATTCAAAAAAATTGAGCCTTCATGTAATCAAATTTCTTGAGACCAACCAACCCCGAGCAATCAGGGTTCCTGTTGTGTCTTCAGGAATGGCAACCTTGAAGCTTAGTAGAGCTTCTTTGTATTTTAAAAAACAGGCCTCAATTGGGCCTTCATCATCTATAGAGTAAATGACAACAGCCATGGATATAACCAATAGTACCAAACTTGTTGTGATCCTCCCTCGATTTCTTGCACTAGAACCAACTTACCTTCGTCCCGTTGAATATTTTCCTTGTTTTTGGAGAAAATTCTCATGTTCTTCAAATCATGAGAAAATATTAGCATTATTTACATGCTATAATGTCCCCTCCATGATGGTTCCATGAGTAATTCCACTCACCTATCCAATTCTCATAGGTTGGAGTCGAAACTAAATTGACTAGGGAATTAACTGGCCCATAGTATTAGTCACTATAAGGAGGAAAATAATTGAACTATGATGGATGATGTCGGTCACAAATTCGATTTACTAAATGCCAAATATTCATAAATCATATGTAATATGTCCAATCAACCAAAGAGGTGCATAAGGATGAAGAATGGGCCACATGGAAGTGTAACCCCCAAGCTAGGTGGAAGGAATCCAATCATGAAGGAATCTCTTGATTTGTAACCCCTTGAGCTAAAATTAGAAAAGGGAGGGAGAACTTGTGGGAAAGTAACCTCCAATTAATCTCATGGATGATGGATCATGTCAAGAATAGCCAAGAGGGTCGTATGGGTGAAGTGTAACTCCCAAAGAATCTATGACAAGTCTATGATAGATTCTATGACAAGTTATGACATGACATGTCCTAAAAATAGCTAAGGAGAGAGCATGAGGGAATCTAGGGACTACATGGTTGTTGTAACTCCCAAAAATCATGGAGAACACTCCCAAATTCTAAATTCCAAGGTTGGTTAAGGTTCAAGAAGGCCAAGATAACATTAAGACAGGGTAAAAGTGTCATGAATGACAACTCTCTCCATTAATTCGAATTTTTATTATTTTTATTGAGAGAAAATTCTAGAATGAGGGGGAAAGGGGGGAAAGGAGTTATAAAAATAATGCAGTAACCATGGGAAATAAATTAATTTTAGTCATTTTCAATTCAAATTGGAGAGCCATAGTGCTTCTCAAGCTTGGGAGATGTGCCCCTTTCCAATGTAACTAGTTTCAGTGATGCAAGATTTCACCCTAGCTAGCCATGAGAGGAGGAATCACTCTGATTTATCTATGGATATGTATTGAGTGATTTTATTTCCCTGTTTACTTGTTGGTTTTATTTCATCTTGGAGTGTTTGGATCTCAGTTTTTAGTAGCAGTAGTTATATGGTGTTTTTCTGGTGGTTTCAAGTGTGTGGTTGATGTTCTCTTTGGAGGATGTTGCACCAGTGTTTGTGCAAATCTCTTTGGGGATAATGTCTTGGTATTATATATTCACGATTTTATGGTGGACACTCCCTTGGGTGAAGATATAATATTTGGGGGTCAATATGAGTCCATAGAAGGCATATATATTGGTGGAGGAAAATTTGTCATTTGGAGCAGCATGTTTTCCTCTTCTTCTTTGCTAATCTTGGCAACCTTCTCTTCTCTCTTGTTGCATATTTCTCTGATATTTTTCAATTTATTGAAATCCATCCCTGTAATGTCTGATTTCTATATTTCATAATAAATTCTCATGGTGTTTATCTCCATATTGTATCTCATATTCAAGCAACAAATGACTATGTGAAAAATCTGTAATTTATGTTTTATTAGCTGAAATTTTGTCATTGTTTAACAATCATAACCAATTGTTTAGAAGTGCTCAGTGGATAAATTTGATGCATTTGAATGTGTAGAATCCCTTCATACCATTTTTGGAATAATTCGAGTCATTTTGGTAGTGTTTGGGATCAGTTGGAAACAATACCTTTTTGTAGCATAATTTTGACTATTTTTTCCTAGTTTCGAATTAGAGTCAAGTTGGCTCAAGAACATTTTGGGTCTAAGGGTTGGGTACATTATAGTGGTGTAAAAGAATCATATTGGATGGATTTGGGTTCTTAATAGGTTAAATGAGTTACCAAGAGCTCCCAAATATTCCCTTTACAATCCCTAGGAATACTGAAGCTTGGCTAACAGTCTCGACCCAAGGGTTAATCCAAGAAGAACCAAAGACAGAGAAAAGTATGGAGTCTGTAACAAATAAAATCACCACTAAGGATAAGGAGTAATTTTTCATGAAGGTAATTTTAGACTCCTTAGATAAATTGGCCAATGGTCAAGAGAGTACTAGGAAAATCCAAGAGGAGACAAGGGAGTTTATCGATAATTTGGCAACCTATGCATTCGAGATCCCAAGATGGAGGTAAGAACCATTTGAAACCTTATGGGGAAAAAAAATTCTCAATAAATGGTCCACATAACCGCCTCATGAGTTCCAGGATTCATCCATACCCACAATGATAAAATTCCTAGGACCACCAACCATGGGAGCAACAATGCCAAATGAACCATATGTTTCTTTGGAGGTTTATTTTGAGAAGTATAACTTGGTTATGAGTGCATACTTTAAGGATTCCATGTCCTTATTTGAATACTACAATTTCAAAGATCGTACCAAACCAAATGGATTCAACAAGATGCAAATCCAAAATTTTCAGTTGCAGCACACACTTGGGAAAGTTACTCTTCCAAGTTTTGATGGGTCTTCCAAATGTGCTGCTAGGTCATGGGTGCAAAAAATTGACACTTACTTCCAACTGAATCCCATGGAAAAAATTGATTCCAATAAAATGGCTACCTTGAATCTATATGGGGAGTAAAATGACTGGTGGTACCATGGCATGAGAACGTTGGGTCATGCTAATATCACTTCCTATGAAGAATTCACAAGGAGACTCATTGATAGATTTGATAGAAAGGACCCTGAAATTCCTTTTAGAGAGATGGCCAAATTAAAGAAGATAGGCACACCAAAGGCTTATATTTCATATTTTCAAAAAATTGCAGTCATGATATCGTTAGGGAAAGTTTCCTATAGTTGGGGTTAGACTAACAACGTACTAGAGTAAAATATAGAGATTCAAAGTTCTGTAAATACAATATTTAAGAAAAATATTAGGGTTTAAGAGGATGCATAGCTTATTCAGAAGGTTGATCCAAGACTCTCCTTTGAGTCTTTCTCTTTCTCTCCAATGCAACAACCTGCAAAACCATTCAAAAAAACCTTGCTCAAACCAATTTGACTACAAATAAAAGATTGACATTTAAAAGAGAATCAAACATCAAATTGTAATCAGATCTAAAAAATCATTTGGAAAGGAAATAATGTTTGATATTTATTAATGAATGAATAAAGTACATAAAATTACCTTCCTTCAAACATGGCACTTCATGAAACCAAGATTCAAGGTCTCCTGCTCCTCTCCTCCAAGGATCCCAACCTCTGATCAAATGTGCTACGGTTTATAGGAAACTAGGGAAAACGTGAGGGGTATGTGAGTCCCAATTCCTCCAACATAACATTACAATGGGCTTGAGTCCTCTTCATGGTCCCCTCTCCCTCTCTTATATAGCAATTGAAGAAGGTAGGTTCAAGGAGGAAATAGTTACAACCAGAAGAGGAGGTTCCAAAACCACCTGAACCACCAATTTTTCAATATTTATATATATTTTAGTATTTTTGAGGCACTCACGAATTTACAATGGACAAAAAGCAAGTGACTCGCGAATTTACCATGTGCAACCTGCGTTTTTGTGGGAAAATGGTGAAAAACATCCTTTTCTGAAGGTCTTCAAGAGAAGTTTTGGTCTCCAAAATTGTTCCTAAGGTTCTTACCTATCAAAAGGGCCATGAATTAGGTAATTCCATTCTTCTAAAGTCCAAAATATGGATCTTACATCCCAAATTTCCTTTTGTATGAATCTCAGTAATCTCATGAAATGTCGTCATGCAACCAAAAGATGTAAGTGTCGTCACAGACGGAGAAGTGCCAATTTTGGCTATAATAGATGCCCCCTAATGTATGAGATCATAGGGGAATATGATGGTCGAAATACATTATAAATAATGAAGGTTTGGGTCATGGAGTCGAGGAAATCGGAGAAACCAAGAATCGCAGGCTCAAATGAAGTACCTAAAAGAAATTAAAATGTCAGACAATCTCATCCCTGGGATAAATGTCCATGTTCAAATGGTGACACATGACCTCCAGGAGGATACAATGATGATCCAATACATAAGTATAATGCATATATCATGGCCACTAAAATACAAGATACAAGCGTGGATCCATAAAAAACATAAGTGTGAATATAGACACAGAAATACAAAGGTGGATCTATGTCAAAAGTGGAGAACATAGCCATAGTGAACAAACTGGATATATGTCTCATCAAGATCCAAAATAAGTGTGGCTCAGTTCTGCGCAGCTTGGGCAATAAAAAAATATGATGATGTTATTATAGGCCTAAGGTCTTCAATTCAAACTGTCTCAAGGTACAAATCCTAAGCATGTGAATAAAATGATGTAAAGTCAAACATCGAGGACACTGTTTGATTATCGGCCAGTGATGTAAGCCATTAACAAATTCGAGGAAACCCAACAGTGATGAAAATTAGCCCCAAGGTACCTAGTACAGTCTAACAAGTGTGAATAGATGGTCTTGAAGTTGAACACCTGAATAATCCATCGAGTAAGAGACATTAATGTATTCCTATAACTCAATGGCAAGGGGAATTGCCATTGATGACTGCAATCCCCAAGGTACTACTAAAAACTAAAAACTTCATTCCCAGATAAAGATGAGTTGAAGTCTATGGGAATAAGTCCATTGGAAGGGAGGCTTTAAGGCATCCTCCATCATCCAACACGACGGACAATCAAAGGTAGATATGATCTGGAGTAGGACTAAATATATGATGAAACATACTGACACCAGGGAATGGTTGACACATGAAGTCAAGGAAACTGCAGGATGGCTGACATAGGTTTTATCCTTGAACAATGAGCACAAAACAATAGTGACTTAGGTAGATTTGTACACAAAGGTACCATGATATGAATATGAAATGTAGGAGACATTAATAGATTCTCCATATGATTGGAAAAGTAACCAACCGGAGGAGTAAAAACTTTGAGATCAGGTTTATCATAAGGCCAAAACTAGAACCCAATTGGTTTGATAGACTCAAAATAGGTGCTTTGTTCAAGGACGTAGTTGACTTGCTTCCATTATATTGAAAGACATTTGAAACTCTTCCCTTCCCTTTTCTCTTTTTAGGTACCTTCTTCTTTTTTTAATGAGCTTGAAAAAGAACTAAAGCATGCTCGACAAGGATCCAACCATGTGTAATTGTATGAGTCTGTGGAAGGGAAACTCAACACTTTATTCATTGATTTACAAGTTTAAAGAAAAGATAGACTAGTACCCAATAAAATATTGATCCGTGGATTTTAATATCGATCCCGGATCTATTCTTGCTCATCGGTGTTTTCATATTTAAAGATTCTAGAAAACTTAAATAAGAACTCTATACACCCTCTCATGGATTTTACATCAAGCCCGAGTTGGTAGATGCTCGCTGGTGTTTTCATATTTCGACAGTCTGAAAATCCTAAAGAAGACTCCAAAAGGTTTTTTTTCGTAAAGTAGTCCCCTCACCCGAAAAAGGTTAAAACAATGCCAGAGAGAACTCTTCTATCCAAGTATGACTAGAGTTTTCAATTTTCGTACATAGTATAAACAGTCGGGAAAACGGTTAAACTTATACCATAGAGACATCCTTTCAATTACTTTAACGAGTACGAAAGAGACAAGCTAACTCGACAATCTTTTCCTATTTAATGAGTCTGGAAAGAGATTAAAGATAACTCCATAAAAATATTTTCCATAAAGGTTTAATGAGCCCAAAAAAGTAAACGCGTGACCTCCTTACTATTTTTAACGAGCTCAAAGGAGATATGGAAGGATGCTCGTAGCCTCCTTACTATTTTTAATGATCTGGAAGGAAGGAATGGAAGAATGCTTGTAGCCTCCTTATTGTTTTTAACAAGCTCGAAGGAAGGATGGAATAATGCTCGTAATGTGAGGCTAAGACGAGTGTCAGGGGAATGCAAGACTAGTTCCAAGTGCATGGAACAAAGCTATGCATAATGCAAGGAACATGAGCAAGATAAGGATACTCAGGGTGTGTCTCCTATGTCTAAAGAGTGTCAAATCGCAAAGTCAAGGTGATACATGTATTAATAGAAACGAGATCAAATAGGAAGGCTTATATAACGAGCTTAAAGCGTGGAATTCGACATTAGGCTCATAAACACAAGCAAGATCAAAGTGAATGCGTATGTGACTTAAACACAAAAATGGGATCTTTATAAGGAATGGCTAGAAATATATGAAGAAGAAAGACATGAGGCTTCTTTTCAAAATCATGGTAAATCTAAAAAGGCTCGCAAGCCTATGATAAAAACTCGGCATGGGCACCAAAATGGCATAAGGGTGCTGACTAGGGTGACCCATGTTAGGTAGGATTTGTTGCTGGACTGGTGGAGAATGCATATAGAGATGGCTAACACACCAATATCCAACAGGTTTGACCCTATGGCGAATGCAGATAGAAAAAGGTTCAAATGCATCATTGATAACAGTATTTAGTGCAGGGATGTGTCTACACTAGTTTAACTATTTTGATAAGAGATGGTGAGTCTCTACATCAGAGATGAACAGATTATCACAATTTCTAAAGATCTAGATTCGTTCATTAAAACTCATTAAGATCTAAAATCATTTAGGAATTAAAACCATGCATGATAAGCATAAAAAAACTCTTAAATGGCAGAAACTTGAATCAGATCATGCTAAAACAATGGAGAAGATACATGATTACCAGGAATCCTGGTGTGAATCCTTCCTCCCTTGCCATAAATTCTCCTTCCTTCACCCTTGCTCTTGAAGAATTGGAGCTCTTTTCTTCCTTTAGAATCTCCTCAGCATTCCTTTGTTCTTTTGATCTCCCTTACCATGCCTCCCATGCCTTTTTTATATAGCATTGGGAAATGAGCCTTAGGTTTCTCTTTTGAGTGTGGGATAATATATTTTCATGATTTTAGATCATTTTCAACTGAAAACCCACTTTCCAATAGTTTTTAGGCTTTTGCACCACTTAGAATGTTTTAAGCACAATTAATGCATTTTGATGCATTTCTCAGAGAGGATTCATCCCTGATTGAACTTCTTTCGTGACTTCCTATCACTAGTGCATGGTAAACATATGTTGCTCCTTCACTTAGTTAAGGATGTCAATTTGATTGTTAACAGATGCCCCCTAATGTGTGAGGTCCGAAGCAGAGCTAAGGGCCGAAATACATTACTGAAATTTATACTTGGTATACTGATACTCTTTATATTAATACTCTTTGTATTGATACTCTTTATCGTTCAAAGCAAGGACGAAGGAAGGAAAACTCATAGGCACAAGATTGAGGATCACACCTGCAGAACATAGCAATTTCTCAAATATATAATATCTTCCTGAGGCGGGCATACCCATGCTCAGCAATAAACAAGCATGGCCACAAACAATACACAGTGGATCCATGTCAAAAGCAATTTTTTTCTGAAATGTAAACACGCACTTTGAAGAGTGCAAGAACAAAGTCTTTATTAAACTTCTGACATGGAAGTCTAATCTTGCGCAGCTCGGGTAGTGCATCGATAAGTGATACAACTATTTTTCCTAAGGTATTCAATACAAATCGACGATAGTATGATTTTATATCATGTGAATAAGTGATCTGATGTCGAGCATAATAAAACACCATCTAATTACCGGTCATTGATGTATACCATTAACAGATGCGAAGAGACCCACCGATAATGATGATGGACTCTAAGGTATTGAGTACAAACTAGCAAGTGTGAATAGATGTTATGAAGTCAAACACTTGTAGAATCAAACAATCAGGGGTCATTGATGTATACCCACTGTCATTTGTGAGGAAACTTGCCACTAATAACTGCAAGATCCAAGGTACTCTCGGGTTTCTAGATCCATGTCCTAGATGGTGATTTGATGTCGATAGGAATAGATCCATCAGAAAGAGGGAATTGATGCATCCCACATCAACCAATACGAAACAAAGATCAATAGTATGATATAATTTGGTAGAACTACAAGATCCAACGCTGTATACTGACACAAGGAAGGCCGACATGATTGGTTAGGAATATTTGAGGAATGGCCGACTCGGTTTGGACTTCCCTTGAACACATAACACGACGCAAAATGGACACTTGGTAACAAAAGACTTTGAGTAACCGACCTTAATGAAATCCGCTAATGCCAAATGCATTAACAAAAGCTCCATTGGTGACGAGAAGGATAACCCATCGGTGGACGTCTGTTCAAAATACTGGTATAGTTTCCTAAGGCAAATGCGGATGGTGTACTGACCACGGATACAAAATTATGTGCCGTATTCAAGGGCAACAAGGACTGACTATTGCCGTTTTCTTCAAAGTTTATAATATGAAGTGATTCAAGTCTCTCCCTTTTTGGATTTTTGTGTTTTCCAAATTTTTTTAACCTTTTTCATTTATTAGCTTGAAAAAAAGAATAAGGCATGCTATGGTACATTAGAGGAAATGGGTGTCTCAAGGGCATGCGCCTAAATGTCAAGGGCATGGGTCAGGACAAGGCAAAGATCGGTATTGCAAACAAGGGATGAGCTAGTTATGTACACTCTTACAGATGTTTCCTCTATGGGTATGGGTCAAATATACACAAGCAGTGGTTTGCAGGCATCTTGTAACAGAAAGTGACTATACAGACAAATAAGCAACATGAGCAATAAGCAACGAAGCAGTTTGCATGGATGTTCAAGTGGATATTTTAACGCAAGCTTATGTAAAATGACAAAAAATTGGGAGCCCATCAAGATGTGGTCAGAAATGAATAAAAGAGAAATATGTGGTCTCAAACTCCAAGTCATGAGGGGACTAATAGGGCTCCCAGGCCTATAAGAATAACTCAGCATGGGCTCAAAAATGACAATGGGGTACTGACTAGGGTGTCCCATGTTCAGTAGGCTCTGCTGTCGGAATGGTGGAAAATACGGATATGAAGGGCTGACCCACCAATTTCCAACAGGTTCGACCCTATGGTAAGTTTGGGTTGCAAAAGGTTCAAATGCATCTTCACAAAGGGATGGCCTAAACCTATATGCAAGTTTCCAAATATACCACATAAGATCGAGGAACATGCAGATCATGCTCCTATACTTGGGTAGATTTATATCAAGTATGCTCCCAGTGGCCCCACAAAAGATGATCTTAGGTGGGTACAACCAAATGTTTACAACTTCAGGGATATCTTCATTTGATGATAAAATGTAATCCAAGAAGTCATGTGAGCTGGGAGATCTCACAGCCCAAATGGGCCAGGTGACCGAATCATATTCCTCCATTAAGGGAAGATTTTGATCTGAATCTGCCGAAGCTATTTGAGTAGCTGGGTTTGAAACTTCTACGACAGATAGAGGTGATCCAAATGCTTTCCAACATGGAAATGACACCACAAAAGCTGAGGTCCCTTCACCTACTATGGTTAGACAGATGTTCTTACCATGGGACGCTACTTTATACTGAAAAGAAACTTCGGGAAGGATCCTACATATTGAATGGTCTATGTCTAATGTGATCGAAGTCTCATCAGATGAATCAACAACACAAATGATAGACAATAGTTCCTTTCTTGGCGTAGAATGACATTGCAATACCTCCAAGGGTGACATGCCACATGGTACCTGAGCTAGGTCCTCAAGAACATTACTGTTTTGAGCATCTCGCGTGTTGGGATTATGCATTGTTCTACGTGGAACACCCTTAGGGGGGTGTGGTACTAAGTCAATGGCTGGTTTCTCAATGTAGAGATACCCATCTGGTTGTGATTCCGACTGATCTTGTGTACTAGGAGAGACATCATAAGAATCAAGTCTGGTTTGAATTTTCATCTCAAGATCACACATGAATACATTGGCATTAGGATCATTTCCCCCTTGCGTGGGAGTTTGTTGGTTTCCCCCTAGCGGGGGTACCGGTGTCAAAATAGTGGTTTGTTGTTTCCCGCCGCATTGAAGCATAGTTGGTGCATCTCCCTTCCCAGAGTTAGCATCTTGCTTACTCTTGTACTTCTTCTTCTTTCCTCTAAGGTCTATTGATGATACTGTGAGGATATCGGAATTGTTGGAGGGATTAGTAGGTTCTTGCATTGCCTGGCCAGCTGTGGGTTGTGAATTCTGAATAGAAACTTGTCCCGGATGTGGGGTAATATGTTAAAGATGGTTAACGGAATCCGTCAACCCATTGACATGAGGTTGATGTGGCAGCCTAGCTGGATCAAACACAGGTCTTGTAGGTTGGTTCCAAAAAAGATTGGTTATTTTCTAGAACCTGACCACTCCATGGCGGAATGGGTTTAATAGTTGGATTTCCCCCTTATGGGGTTAGGCCCGAAAAAGATTTATTTCTTTCTAGAACCTTACCACTCCACTGATGTGGTCCTTAGGTGTGATAATAATTCCAAGGTGGGTTTCCCCTTGGCAGAGGTTGACCCCAAGAAGTTTGGCTTCTTCCTAAGACATGACCATTGGGTGGATTGCCTCCTTGCGAAGGTGGGGTCCAAGAAGATTGGTTATTTCCTAGATCCCAACCAT
The DNA here is from genome assembly GCA_027924585.1 of Larix kaempferi. Classification (NCBI taxonomy): domain Eukaryota; kingdom Viridiplantae; phylum Streptophyta; class Pinopsida; order Pinales; family Pinaceae; genus Larix; species Larix kaempferi. Next base: position 19,541,429 of record BSBM01000458.1, on the reverse strand, counting down.
ACCATGGTGGTTGAACTTGGTATTGAAAATCATTCCAAGGTTGACTTCCTCCTTGTGGAGATGGAATTCAAAAAGATTGGTTACTTCCTGAATGTTGCCCAATCCATTGTGAACTAGGTTGCATGTATGGATTTCCCCTTACGGAGGTATGTTCCATTGAGATTGGTTACTTGGTGGAACATTACCATTCCATTGCGGGATATGATTAAAGGGTGGATTTCCCCCTTTTGGGGGTATGTTCCATTGAGATTGATCACTTGGTGGAACATTACCACTCCATTGTTGGATAGGATTCATGGGTGGATTGCCCCCTTGCGGGGGTGGGCCCTAATTAGATTGGTTACTAGTTGGAATCAGACCACTCCATTGAATGTTTCCTTGGTTTAGATTATCATTCCAAGGTTGATTTCCTCCTTGCGAAGGTGGGCCCCAAGCAGATTGGATACTTCCTGAAACCTCCCCACTCCATGGAGGAATGGGGTTGATAGGTGGATTTCTGCTAGGCATTGTGCTAGGATAATTCGGAGGATAACCCCTCGTGACATTTCCACTGATCTGAGGAGCATAGCCCCAATTGGAATAAATGTTCCATGGTTCATTGCTTCCTCCAGGAATATTATCATTCCATGGTGAAGGGTTGCCCCCGGAAGTAGAATTTGGACAAGTGTTTTGTATACCATGAGGACTCTGATTTACTCCTTGTGTGTGTTGACCCTGATTAGCTGAGCATATTACATTGTATGGTTCATTTTGTTTTCGAGTCGAAACACCATCAATTTCAATTCCACTCCCCACTATGGTCGCCATTCTGATAACAGTATTTAGTGCAGGGATGTGTCTACACTATTTTAACTATTTTGCTAAGAGATGGTGAGTCTCTATGCCACAGATGAACAAATTATCACAATTTCTAAAGATCTAGATTCATTCATTAAAACTCATTAAGATCTAAAATCATTTAGGAATTAAAACCATGCATGATAAGCATAAAAAAACTCTTAAATAGCAGAAAATTGAATCAATTCATGCTAAAACAATGGAGAAGATACATGATTACCAGGAATCCTGGTGTGAATCCTTTCTCCCTTGCCATAAATTCTCCTTCCTTCTCCCTTGCTCTTGAAGAATTGGAGCTCTTTTCTTCCTTCAGAATCTCCTCAACATTCCTTTGCTCTTTTGATCTCCCTTACCATGCCTCCCATGCATTTCTTATATAGCATTGGGAAATGAACCTTAGGTTTCTCTTTTGAGTGTGGGATAATCTATTTTCATGATTTTAGATCATTTTCAACTGAAAACCCACTTTTCAATAGTTTTTAAACTTTTTGCACCACTTAGAATGTTTTAAGCACAATTAATGCATTTCTCAGAGAGGATTCGTCTCTGATTGAACTTGTGTCATGACTTCCTGTCCCGGGTGCATCGTAAACATACGTTGCTCCTTCACTTAGTTAAGGGTGTCAATTTGATTGTTAACAGAATTTGATTTTTAACAATCAGAACATAGGGGAGGCCTAAACCTATATGCAAGGTGCCGAATATATCTGGCATGATCGAAAAAAGTGTCAAAAAGGAACAGTAAGAAAGCATGACTCCAGCTAAGAATCATGTCTCAAAGGAACATTAGTACCAAGATCATATATAAAAAATAAGTAAAGAAAGATCCGATACAAGTCACTATGGTAGAAATACTTTCAACTTCACTATCATCGACAACATGCATAATGTAAGTAGAGCTAACCAATGAAAACTCTATAGTACCAAATCCTCAGGACTTACAATCAACAAGATCAACATCAGGATGAAGATAAAATTTGAAGGACATCATAGAATTTGCATGAACAAATTCATCGTCACGGGAGTTGGAAATTCTATAAGCATAATCGAACTCAGGAGTACCACTGATTTGTCGATCTATGGGAGGGTCTAAAGACTCAATAGTGGTAAGATCAAACTCCAAATTCAAATCAGATTTGGACATAACTGCAATTGGATCAACATCCAAATGAATGGAAGATTGCATTATAGACTCTAGGAAAAATTCATCAGAAGGAATTATATCATCCCAGATAGAACACATATCTAAACATTCAGATGGAGGTATCACCTGGTCAATTGTCGGGACCAAGTCCCAAGAAGGTAAGCATGAACTCAAATTCTTCTTCTCAGTAACAATTGTACTCAAGGGATATAAAGGTTGGTTGAACTGAGTATACTCAACTTCAAAGGATAAACACTTCCAAGGGTTCTTAAAGTTTGAAGACTTAAATTGAGACTCCTTATTTATGAAAGGTGTGACAACAGTTGAAATTGTGTGCATAGGTGATGCATTAGCTTGCAAATCAGGTGGAGAAAGATTAAAAGTTACCATTAATGAAGGAGACATCCCCACACCAATGTTTTCACAATTCCTTGTGGAATGGGAAACTAAAGGGATATTGGATCCATGATCCTGATTGAACTCATTATTGTTTAATGGAAGTTGGTCAATTGTCACAATTTTTCCTTCATGTGGAAACTTGATGATGCAAAAGATCAAAGAGACAATTTCCATCATAGCTTGAGTCCAATTTCTCCCTAGTAAAAAATTATAATTAAGTGGGGAATCAACCACTTCCATATCCACTTTAACTACTTTCCCCCCAACTCTATAGGAAAATTCGGGATAATCCCATGAGGTTTAAAAATATGGCCATCAAAATATTTTAACACAGTGACTGGAGGAACTACGTCAGGTGATCCTAAATCCTTCCAGCATGATAAATACATAACGCATGTGGAGGCACCCTCATCCACCATTATTCGATGGATTTTAGTATTTCCAGATATAACTTGAATCTAAAAACCTACATGGTAGGGTAAACGAGGCTTCCAATTATCAAAATATAAAGTGACCACTTGACTATCTGCAGGATCAAGGGCCCCTAAAGCTGAAAGTAAGGTCTTTCTTTGAGTTGGACAACTCTGCAAGACCTCAAGTGTAGACATCACACATGGAGCATGCGCTAAATCGTCAACTATGCTATAACTTTGTGCAGCACGTGCATTAGGATAAAATGTTGCATTCTTAAGAAGACCTTTCGGTATTTGAGGCATAGTGTTGTTAGGATGCTCCTCTATATGCAAATAATTGTCACTATCAGCATAAATAGGTTCCTTACCTTTTGATCCAGATGAATTAGTTTCATAATTCTTGTTCCTAGTATTGAGATACAAATCTCATTTACGCATGAAAATGTCTCCTGAGCCTAAACTGACCCCTTGAGAGGAGGTTCCATGGTTGTCCCATTGAGGTTGCAGGGTTTTGATGAGCACCAGCCAACATCTTTTGTGCCATTTCCATCTTAGGGAATTTATTAGTTAGATGATCCTCCCTGCATAACAAGCAAGGGAATTTCGTCTTGACTTTTTCATTAGCCCCACCAGCATTATTGTTGTTATTATTTGCATTGTTGTCCCCTTATTCCATTTTTTCTTATTCTCATTTTTCTTCCCTCCTGGATGTTGGTTGTCTTGAGAATTATGTACTAACAGAATGTCAAAATGAGGGTTGGGTTTAAGGTTTTTTGTGTTAATATGACCATTTTCCGGTGAATTTTGACTTGAAAATTTACTACCTAGGATAACTAGATTGTTCTCAACTGCACTGATCACTCCATCAGCATGAGGTGTCGGTATAGGTTTTGTAATATCAGTAGTCGATATCGGTGCATCAGGAATAATTTCATATAATATCCAGGACAGAGTAAATCAATCCTAATTGTTGGGCTCTCAAAATGGCTTCCTCCTCTGAGGTAACCCTTGAATTAGAGACGTCTTAAGAGATGTAAGGTAGGAGTGATTTCAATAACCACTCTAATAAGAACTCCAGAGGACTCTCAGCTTTAATCATCATTTTCTGTCTTCTCCACTCCTGAATGTGGTTAGAAATGTTAGTGGCCTTATTCTGCCTAAATGTAGACAAAAGATTTGTTAGGAACCCATGTCTTTACTTTGTTAGTATATTGTTGTTGGACGCATATGATTTGTAAGTCATCTCGTAGTATTTGTTGATCCATAGTTTATATTAGCCCATAGTATTGACCCATAGTATTGGACGCATATGCTTTGTAAGTTGTCCCATAGTATTATATGTCCCATGGTTTTGACTCATGGTATTGGCGCCTAGACTTAGCCCATGGTTTGTATTGACACATAGTATTGACCCATGGTATTGGCGCCTAGACTTAGTATATAAGTGTGTGTTGAGGCCTATGAAGGCACCGTGAAGTTAATTGTATTGAGCTTGCTCAAAGGAGGTTGCCCCCTCGAAGTGGCCCGTGATCAATATAAAATTGATTATGAGTTCTATTAATTCTGATATCTCGTGTATTTGCATTAATTAATTATTGCAGGTTCATCACATCTAGTATCAGAGCACTTTCTTGGGCTCGTTGGGTGGAATTTCTGCCAAATTTTTTTTCGCATCTGTTGCAGCTCCGGATTTGGGAATAATCCCTATCCGCTTAACTGTGGGAAGTACTTGGGCATAAGCCCTAAAACTCATTGTGAGGAGTACCACAGGAACCCCAAAGTAGCTGGCCCATTGAGAGGACCTGCCAACGAAAAGGGCAATGACCCCTACCTGATTGACTAGTTCCCACCCGTGAGGTAAACCAAGAGTTGTCGTTTGTGGCAAAGCGGTTATCATTTTTACCTGAGCCGTGGAGTGAGGGGTACTACCCCAATATGCAAGCCATCAGATAGCATTGGTGGCCGAGTGAAACACCTGAACTGTTAATAAGTCGTACATACCTGGGGTCCATATCTATTTTCAGTTGAACTATTGCCGATCACTTCCACTCCAGATCCAGCCGTTTCAGATCTATTCTGAAAGTCGTTCCAGATCCAGTCGTCGTTTTAGATCCAGCTGTTTTTGATCCCTTCCGCGCCGTTGTAGATCCATCTGTTGCGGATCCCTTCCGCGCCGTTGTTGCCGATCCATTTCCGATAATAATAATAAAAAATATGTTTTTCAGCCATATCTCCCTTTATTCAACTCTGTTTTCCTTGAAACTTCACTGACATCCCTGCAATCCCATTCTGCATATTTCATTCCTAAAGACCCTATCCCAAATTCCACTTCCCAAGACCAGAAATCCCACATTTGTCTATTTTTAGGGTTTGCCATAACTTCTTCAATTTTCTCCCAATTGCCTTCAAATTTTACCATAGAGTTCCCGCTTCTGAAATCCCCATTTTTTGCTTCCCTGTCCCTCAAAAAGTGTCGAAAACCTATTCAAACCCCAATTACCCCTCCGAGTTTTTCCCAAATCCAAATTTCCCCTTACTAAATAAGCTTGTGTTTGTGTTTTTCTATCCATTCCCCCCCCCCTCACAAAAAATTTATAAAAAAAAAAATACTAGTTATGGTTGTCACTCGCACAGGAGCAAACACCATGGAGGAAGCACTTGCATCCATCCAAACCAAACTCCAAGATATGGATGAAAAATTTCTCAGCCTCCATCTTCAGCATTCATCCATGAACAATAATCGACAGCTAGAATCTTTTGAAGCCACCGGGTTCTCTTCTTCCAGCAATTTTCGTGGGCCGAAGCTTGATTTTCCTCGCTTCAATGGTACTGATCCGATTGGATGGATATACCAAGCAGAACAATATTTCAGTCTGTATAATACTTTTGATGTTCAGAAAGTTCCACTTGCATCCTTTCATTTGGAATAGGAAGCCCTTCAATGGTACCGTTGGTACATCAAAGCTCATCCCGAGCCAAACTGGACAGATTTTTGCCAACTCCTTTTGCCACGATTTGGTCCTAGTGCTTTTGACGACTTCACAGGAGCACTCACTAAACTTCACCAGACTGGAACAGTGAGAGAGTATCAGACGGAATTTGAGAAACTAGCCAATCACACAGAAGGATTGTCTGATGAATTCTACAAGAGTTGTTTTATCAGTGGTCTCAAGGATGAAATCCGCTCAAAGGTCAAAATGTTTTGTCCCAACACAATGATGGAAGTCCTAGGGTTGGCTAAGTTGGTCGAGGACAAGATCGTAGCTCAACAACTCTCCAAACCCACCTTTGTTCCCTTCAGAAATATGGGTTCCCAATGACCTCCCATCACGCCTACTCCTCAACCAACACCTATCAAGCAGTTGTCTGAAACAGAGATGCAGGCACGCCAAGAAAAAGGGATTTGTTATAATTTTGATGAGAAATTCACTCGGGGACATAGATGTGTTCAACTAAATCTCTATCTCTTGGATGTGGATTCTCCGCCTGCCTCAGAACTTGATGAAGAAGCTCTAGATACAGTAGATGATCAGGTCGACATTCAACACCCGCCTGTTGACACACCATATCAGGACGACCCACCCAAGATCTCTCTCCATGTTGTAACCGGTGTCACCACCCCACAAACAATGCAAGTCAAGGGATTCTTCAAGAAGCTCCCTCTTACCATACTCATTGATTCTGGTAGCACTCATAACTTCATTGATCCTCGGATTGCCAAATACGCTGATTGTTTTGTCCATCCTTGCTCCAACTTTGAAGTCATGGTTTCCAATGGGGGCACCTTACCTTGCAAGGGGAAGTGTCACAATGTGCGTATCTATGTGGAAGATTATAACCTACGCTCTCACATGTTTTCCTTGTCCTTAGGCAGATGTGATGTGGTTTTGGGCGTTCAATGGTTACGCACACTTGGCCCCATCTTATGGGATTTTGCTGAACTTTGGATGCAGTTTTCAGTCAATGGGGCACAACACAAATTTATGGGCTTACAACCAGGGTCTCTCTGCATCATCAATTCACATTGCCTGGAAAAAATGCTTAAGAATAATTCACATGGTGTCATCGCTCAGCTCCATTCCATTCAGATGCACCCATCAACAGTCTCCACTACTTCCTTGGATAGATATGCAAGCGTCTTTGCTGAACCAATGAGCTTGTTTCCTTCAAGAGACCTTTCCGGTAATAATTTAGCCTCATCTACCTCTCAACAGGAAATGATGACTATTTTGCATACAGTACAGAAGTGGCAGCCATCCCTATTGGGGAATTATTTCTGCATCAAGACTGATCTCTAGAGTCTGGAAACTTTCCTGGAACAACGAGTATCCTCCCCAACACACCTGAAATGGGTTATCCAACTCATGGGTTATGACTATGCGACCACTTACCAGAAAGGTAAGGACAATATGGTGGAAGATGCTGCTCCTCGCACATTTGATGACCTAGTTTCTCTTACAGATATTTCTCTGCTTGTTCCAAATTGGTTGCAATATGTTCAATGGGGCTATCTCTTCTATGAAATCCATGCTTCTTCATCAGTAGGGCACTCTGGATTCCTCAAAACATATGACCAGGAACAATGTAACTTCTTTTGGCAGGGACTCAAGAGGACAATTCAACGGATGGTAGTTGACTGTAATGCTTTCCAGGTCAACAAGGGTGAAACAACCCTCCTTTTGGGACTCCTCGAACCCTTTCCCATCCCTCCACAGATTTGGACAACTATTTCTATGGATTTCCTAGAAGCGCTCCAGTGGTATAGTACCACATCTCAAAGGACACCATATGAAGTAGTCTCTGGACAGGCACCACTAGTTCTTCTTCCATACACCTTCAGCAGCTCCCCAATTCAGGCAATTGACTCAATTCTTCGAAACCATGATCAGCTTCTTCTCATTCTGCAGGACAATTTTCACATGGCAAGAATTCGACTGAAACAACAAGCTGATCAGCACCATTCTGAGCACATTTTTCACATCGTTGATATGGTTCTTCTTCGTCTACAGCCTTCCATGCAATTCTCCATGAAACTCCAAAGGCGCGAGTGGCTCGGAATGCAACCCGAGGATGCTACAGGGGGATGTTAAGATCCTAGTGGGTGGCCTTCACTAACATCTCGAGATTTTGGTGTAACGGTTCGTATCATTTGGTATCAGAGCCTCCACCCAAGTTCAAGTCATAGAGCGGGTGGCAACATCGGCATTGCAGTGTTCACCCGAGGCTCGTACGGCTCAAAGGGGACACCACCGTACGGGCGCACATCCAGCCCAGAGTGTGGACTGCGGAGTGTGGTGGGATGTTAAGATCCTAGTGGGCGGCCTTCACTAACATCTCGAGGTTTTGGTGTAACGATTCATATCAAGATTTGTGTAAGCATCATACCAGACAAGAAGTTGGAAATGGTTAAGAAATAATTTTGCTAAATCATAAAAACAATGATAAGAAGCAGACAGCAATTCAATATACCATTTGGTTGCTACACCAATTAAGGTTCTTTGGAAGAGCCTCAACCGTATAGAATCATCGTTCCGTGAGTTGGAGGAACACCAAAAATGAAAGGTAGTGACATGGTCCCCGGGATCTTCACCAACCTTACCTTCAAAATTTGGGATGTCTGTGGGCATTTTGGTTGGAACGGGAGGCCAAGTATGATCATGACATACCGGATCATTCATTAGTTTCGATAGGTATGGAAAATTCAAAGTTTCTAGAAAGGGTAAACGAGGTCGAGTTATTGGGTTCCAAGTTCCGGGAGCTTTAGTTGCCCATTGGTTGGTATTGGCATGTGGTTGTCCTAGAATATACAGATTTCCAGGATTAGTGAAAGGTAGAGTATGTTGTCCAAATTTCTGAACAAAATGGCGTTTAAATAAAGGATTAGTTGTTCCAAAAGTCCCTCCCATCCCCCCAAAAGGTTGACTACCTTGTGAGACAGTTTTCATAATAGGGTTAGTCATATTAGAACCTCACACCCCATACAAAGGGATACTTACTTGGGTAGTAGGTTGTCCCCATGAACATCTATTTTTGGTGTCCCCTAGTACAATCTGATTGCTTTGCGAAACATTAAATCCAAAGGGGTGACCATAACTCATACCTCCAACAAATTGGAAAGGTAAGCTTGAATGGGGTAGAGTGGAATTAGAAACAACTCCATTGAAGGGTGGGTTATAAATAAACATTTGTCCACCAAAGGGTGGGATAGTATGGAAATGGATACATGGGACGCTGCCTAAATCAATGGTCAAAGTTGAACTAGGAGGAATAGTGGTAGTCATAGGTTGACAACCTGACAAAGGGGATCCAAAAGAGAAAGGGTTCGAACTCACTTGATTTAATAAACTAGTACCAATAAGCACCATCGAGGTCGAGAGAAATTGACTTGATACTATTGTAGATCCCTTATTAAAAGTGACTCCTCCTAGAGGGGAAGTGTTAACTAGAGTAGACATGTCCCCTGAAGTAAATACTTGTTCTCTATTTTCCATATTAAACTACCTAGGCAATGGATTAAGAACATTGATACCAGCTAACTGAGCAAAACTAGGACTTTGTGGTGGGTGCAAAGGTCCAGATGGATCTTAGAGGTCCTCAATTTCAATGGGAATTAAATTCTCTTCAACATGAGGACAATGAAATCTAGGAGACTTATTGAAGTTCTCCTCGGTATTTATAAAGTGTCCTTCATCAAAAGGTCTTTCATACTCACTTAACCTATAACTATTTTCTTCTACTGGTTGTTTTGTTTGATGTTCCTGGTTTTCCTCTTCTGCCCCTCGAGGGGGTGGATCAATATAATCCAGTCTTCACCTCAATGCAAGTAATTCTCTTTTTTCAGGAGATTGTCCTTGAATCCTTCTGGATCTACGCGGAGGTTGATCGGCCATGGTGGCTCGCAGAAGACACTAAGAATAAAATCTACAAAAAATAAAAATCAAATAGCACACACACTAAAAAGTCCCTAAAAGATGTCGAACAAAGAAATAGATGCCTTCCAAAGGAATGTTTAAGATGATTAGGGCCCAAAACAAACCAGTGAATAGAGGAAGAACAATTACCCGGGGTCCACAATATAGACACGATGGAGCCAAGCTTTTGAATCACCAACCTCCTTCCCAAAGAACCGCAAGGGATTTCCTCTCAAATTTTTCCTAGGTGCAATGGAAATATCCTTCCACCGTCACCCATTTAGAGCCCTAAAGTTCCAGATAATAAGGTTACCAACATTATAGAGAGAGTCTAGGGGGACAGTCGCAGGTCGAATCAATGCACATGGCCAAGGTAACAAATCCCAAAACTCAGAAGCACCAAAGGTATTAATGAATCCTCGTACGTGCACCAATCCTGGTAGATGCTCAATTGAATATCGGAGGAGTATCTCTTATACTCAACCTCAACGCCCTCATGCTTGAATCTGGTGTTATTTTTTGAGCTTCCTGGTTCACCTTATACAAAGATATATTTTCTCCCTAAACGAATGACACCTATGTTTTGACAAGTCTGAGTGATCGTGGAGGAGTTAACTCACAACTCCCTACCTCCACAATCCTACTTAAGTTATTACGTTTGTTTCTAAACTAGAAGAAAACCTAAGATCCTATCCAAGTTATTGATTGCTTTCTTTAAAATATACTTTCAAAACTTTCAAAAGAATTAAAACAAGTGCAACTAAAGAAATATATTATTTAACTAAAATATGAAGCACTTAATCACCACAAACATGCACTTCTCACTCTCAATTGCTTTCCAATGCAAGTCCTAAAGATATGATCTGGAATGCATATGCAAATTTTCTCTATATGATGCAATTTTTAGTATTTTTGAATGCAAAAGGAAAAAATTTAAGTTTAATGTGCAAAATCAAAACTAAAGCATAAGAATACAACTACCAAAATAACTAGTTATGCAAAGAAAAGTTCTTGTTTTTTATGCAAAGCAATCCTAAATCCTTTAAGCTACTTGCAAGGAATTCAACCAACACTAAATTGTAAAAATGAACCAACTTTTTACCCTTTTTTAATTAGAGAAACAAACTAAATTCAAAGTAACACACTACCAAGCAAATGCAAAAACTTTATGATCTCCTTACTAAACAGTGAAAGCAACCATAAACCCTAAGCTTCGTATTCATGTAAGCATGCCAAAATTGGGAAAATCATACAACAAATAATTTTAGACCCAATGAAATCAAAGTACCAACTAAGATATATGGTTTGGCAAAGTTAGGTCTCCATAGAAACAGTGCAATAAAGGTCCTAAACCTCAGAAAGACACTTGAGATTTCACTACAAAAGAGAGACCAAAAGCATAAGAAAAGACAAGAAACCAATATAAAGAGAAATTTTCACTCAAATATATATAAATAGGGTCAAATAGACTTAGTAGGTTCCAAATCCAGTCAAATTGGAGCAAATAGGTTTAGTTAGGTTCAAATTGGGTCAAAAACACCAAACTAGTTCATAAACCCCCAACTTGGGTCAACAAGCCCCAAATTATTCCAAACAAGCCCAAATTGCTTTAAAAAGATACCAAACATCAAAATAATATCAATCACAAGACAAGAAACCACTTCAAGGGGTCCTACACGGACCTAGGATAAGCAGGGACTCCAAAAAATACACTCAAACCCCCAAAAGTAAAAAACTCATGTACATGAGGTACACGCTAGTGTAAAGGGGTACAAGGGAAATTTAATTGATACTGAAGAACCTTCCACAAGCAATTATGTTGCAGACTCACTACTGTAAGTACTAGGACTAGCGAGTATGCAAAAAGTCCCAAACATGAGTGAAGAGGAGCTACGTTAAATGGATATGAAAATCAACGTTTTGATCCCTACTCTGGGATCATCATCAGGAGACAGTTGAAGCCTGCAAGGATAAAAACGCCCATGAGACATCCATAAATATATGAAAATTAATTCTTAGTTTTAATAATTTAATTTAGGGTTGTTACCTTAAGGTTGGTCGACTTATTAGGTTTAGGGAAATTAATGAATTTGGAAGAAAAAAATTAAGGTAAAAATAAACGTGAGAGAAATATAAAGTTATAATGATATAATGTTATATTAATGTAATGCTTTTAATTTAAATGTGAACCTTAAGTGTAAAAATAGTGTATAAATTTAATGAAATTTATGAGATTAATGTTAATATATTATAAAAACCTTAAATGTAAACACAAATGTGAGAGAAAATATAAACATTTCAAAATCCAACTCAAAAACTGAGCAAGGAAGGGTCTAACTGTACCTTAATGACTATTCTTAACATGAAATCAAACTCAAACCTTCACATATACTGTAAAAATGGCCTTGGATACCCCAAATCAAATAGGTGTCTCCCCATTGGATTCGTCAGTATTGTTGTTAGGGAAAGTTTCTTATAGTTGGGGTGAGACTACCAATGTACTAGAGTAAAAGATAGACATTCAAAGTTATGTAAATCCAACATTTAATAAAAATATTAGGCTTTAATAGGATGTGTAACTTATTCATAAGGTTGATCCAAGCCTCTCCTTTGAGTCTTCCTCTTTCTATCCCTTGCAACAACCTGCAAAACCATTCAAAAGTGTTAGAAAAATAGGATCGCAGAGCAATAAAAATAAACAAGATGCAAATATAAATCGCATTACCACAATACAAGAGAGACACCAATATAACGTGGTTCACACAATATGGGATACGTCCACACAGAAATTTCCATTCCTTATTATTATACCATTCAACAATTGAAGGGATACAGCCTGCAACACATCCGCTACAACTTCCTCTTCACCCTCTCACACAATCATAGAGATATTTACAATGCTACAATACACATTCGTATTACAATGCCTTCCTTTGAAAGAGTGATTACCAAGGAAAAATACTATGGAACACCCAATACCATGGGCCCATAAATCACCCATTATTGACCAAGTCATGACTATGAAATTACAACATTTTACAAGGCATTTGTTTTTCTGAAATTTTCACTACGAGGGCGCTTCCCCCAAACCCCCTCCAAGGGGGGGCTCCCAAACTAGTCTCTGCCCCCCGCTTGGACCCCCAATGGAGACTATTTTTAGGGGAAATCCCCCCAACCCCACCCCCCCCGTCATGGGTTGGGATCCAGACACGGCTGCAACAAGACCTCTGAATAAGGAAGATCAGGCTCCACAACCAACAATCTACCACTTGGATACTGATCACAACAAATCCATGATTGCTGCACTTGCTGGACTATGCTATGAACCTTGGATTTGGAAAATTTCGCATCTTCACCTTCATGCTTGAATGCCAACTGAAACCAAACAGGAACTCAGTTTCTCTCTAGTTACTACCTTTGTCAACATGTCTACAGGATTCTCACTAATGTGTATCTTTTCCATATTCAACAGTTCATCTTCCAAAAAAAACCATATGAAATTGTACTTGAGTTGTATATGTTTAGTCTTAGAATGGAATTTTGAGTTATTTGCAAGATGAATGGCACTCTGGATGTCACTGTACAACTTGTTATTCTCCTGCTTCTTACCCAATTCCTCCATGAACCTCTGTAACCAAATCATCTCTTTACTAGCCTTTGTAGCAGCAACATACTCGTCTTCCATTGTTGAAAGTGCAACAACATTTTGTAGTTTCGAAATCCAACTTACTATTGTTCCACCTATATTAAAGACATACCCTATGGTGCTCCTCCTGCTATCTTTATCACCTTCCATATATGCATCAACATATCCCTATAGAACAGTGTCTGAACCTCCAAAACATAATGCATGAGTGGCAGTACCTCTCAAATACCTGAGAATCCACTGTAATTCCTTCCAATGTTCTTTAACTAGATTTTTCATATACCTTCTCACAACTCCCATTGCATGTGCAATATCTGGTCATGTGCACACCATGGCATACATCAAGCTACCAATTGTCGATGAATAGGGCACCCTGGACATGTAATCCACCTCTTCCTGTGTCTTTGAACACATCTCCTTACTTAGTTTGAAATGGTTGGCCAAAGGTGTACTAACTAGTTTTGCATTCTGCATTCTAAACCTCTCCAACGCCTTTTGTATGTACTCACCCTGAGACAATGTCAATTTGCGGTTTTCTTTGTCTCTTGTTATTCTAATCCCAAGGATTTTCTTTGCAGCACCCAAATCTTTCATCGAAAATGAATTAGATAGCTTCATTTTCAACATATTTATATCCTGCATGTTAGACCTTGCAACAAGCATGTCATCCACATACAATAACAAGATAATATATCTTCCATTATCTAGCCTCTTGAAATAAATATATTGGTTGGAATTTCATCTACTATAACCTTGTTCTGTCATGAACCTGTCAAATTTCAAATACCATTGCCTTGGAGCTTGCTTCATGCCATACAAGCTCTTCTTCAACCCGCATACCAACTTCTCCTTCCTTTTAACCTCATACCCATGTGGTTGCTGCATATAAATATCTTCCTCCAAATCCTCGTGGAGAAATGTTGTTTTTACATCTAAATATTCAAGATGCAAAAATTTTACCACCACTAGACTTAAAATAGTTCTAATTGAAGTCATTTTAACAATAAGAGAAAATATTTCATCAAAATGTATACCTTTCTTCTGTGCAAAACCCTTTACAACAAGTATGGTGTCATATCCCCATATTTTTCTATGGTCCATGGGGTAATTTTGGCCTAAGTTACCAAGGCAATCATTATTTAATTAATGAGCAAGTATGGAAACTACCTCATGGAAGATGCCTAAAGTTGTATTTGGGAATTAAATAGACAAGGTGGGCCCCCCTTGTAGTTATTAACCCTATGACTAAGTCTAAGTGATTAATTAAATGAGAATTTAATTAATGGGAAATTTTTGAGGCAATTACTATAATGGTTAATTAATTCTGAATTAATTAATTAAATTCTAAAGTCTGAATTAATTTTGAGAATTATAATATTTTAATAATAAATGTTGCTAATAAATATTAGCAAGTGGTGATGATATTCCTAGGAAATTCGAATTGGTCAAGTAGGCCACACTTGCTTAAGTGATAAACTTCAGAAAAGCTAAGGAATCTAGTGGAGACAAGTTGGCAAGATGAACCCAGAAAGGAAACTGACAAAAGCTAGCAAAATCAGACAAAAGCAGGAAAGAGGAGAGTAAAGTGGAAAGATTCAGAAAAGATTTCTGAAAGAAAATAGAAACAACCAGAAAAGCTACCTAAAGCGCACTTGCCCAAATTCAGTGAAGGAGGTGAAGGAAAGAAATTTTTGAAAGCTCAGAAGTTGCTATTCTCCTCAAGAAAGGTGCCCTCATGGCTTTGGAGTAGAATGGGAAAGTGGGTAACCTACTCTCACAGGTCACCAAGCCAAGAGCTTGCTCAGCAGGTCACCATGAATTTTATAAAAGAATCCAACCAACTCCATTTGACAACTTTTGATCATTTATGTTTTCTCATGAGAGCTCTGATGCTTCTCTAGTTGAGTGATGTGCCTCAGCTGTGCTTCTTGGGTGATGTGCCCCAAGGCCCTTAGTTTTCAGAGATTGTTGTGCAGGTCTATGTCAAGATATTGCAGCCAGTAACACATGCTTCTAGCCTCCATTGAAGATCTACAGTCATTCGGGAGAACAAGTTCCTCCAGCAGTGATTCCCAGCTAGTTTTGGTGAAGATCCACCCATTGAAGAAGATATAACTTGGGAGTGCACCCAGGGGCTGAAGGAGAGTTGGTGCAGCCATTTTTGCAGACATCAAAGGTGTACAAGATCAGTAACCAGCTTCAAATCAGATCCATACTTCTCTTCTCACTCGTTCTCCATTCACAGCTAAATCTAGAGGAGTTTTCCCTGAAGGAGAGGGATGACTTAGTGAATGCGCTTCAGACAAGTTCAGAAGCTTAGTAAGAAGCCATTTATATTCATATGACATGTAGATGACATGATCCTATCTCCATATCAAATCCACAGTAATATTATATTTCTTCTCTTCATACTCCATCAAATGTAATGAATATTTAGCCTGTGAGGCACTGTTGTTTTGGGAGACAGTTAAATCAATAAAAGAAGGATTATGATATTTTATTTTCGACCTGAATATGTTCAGTATGTTATATCAGATAATTATTTAATGTCATAGCATATTTTATCATTTATTGGAGCAATTTAAGGGATTAAAATGCAAGACTAGCTAGTTTGGTGCTTAATCTAGACTAGTTTCACCATATTTGCTGCTGAATCTTTTCTGAGGATCCATTTTGCATTCTGTTAGTTGGAGGAAGTTTTTAGTTCAATATTATATCCATATCAGTCCCTATAATAAGAATTTGAATGCTTTTAACTTCATTTTGGAAATCCTATAATCTGACTAGTTCAGCAATCCACAGAGTGCAATCAAGCCCCAAATCACTCCAAACTTTTCCAAGTTCACCTAGTCTTCATTCCAGCCTATTTTATGAGTTGCATGACTGATATATCTCTGTCCTAAACACCTTTAACCCTTACCCATTCTTGTTGTCATATGCTAGAAGCCCAGGAAGCCGCGAAGTAGGAAATAGATTCGCTCTATTGCTGAAAAGTGAATGGCTCTAGTACCTTGTGCCAAGGACTCCTGGTAAAAACATATTTTTCTACTACTGCACCTAATCCCATATAAATTCCAGAATCAAACTTTCATCCCACCATCCTCAGTCTGTACACCAGTACCCCTCACTTACCTCCTGTCCGGTTCGAAGGATTTGCCACAAAATTTCACTAGTAAAAGATTGTAAAAGTTTTTAAGTGGATTTGATATCTGTGTCAGATCTTGCCTAGGATATTACATATGGCCTTGTACTGCTTCTTTCCTGCATCTTCTTCCTTCAACCTGTAAACCCATTTATTTTGCAATGCTCTTTTACCAACAGGAAACTGAACCAAATCCCAAGTTTGGTTTCTTACCAATGAGTCCATCTCCTCATTCATGCCTTGCTCCCACTTCTTTTTAGTTTCCACCTGCATTGCTTCTTCATAAAATTATAGTTCACCAAAATCAGTCACCAATAAATAATACAATGAAGAAGAGAATCATTCAGGGATTCTACTTAACCTGGTAGATCTTCTAACACTTGCAGAAGTTTGAGGTACCTGTTGTTGTTCTTGATTTTCTGGCACCTTTGGAACTTAATTTTCTTTGATTCCATCAAGCACTATGTACTATGTGTTTTCATTTTCATGTTTCTTTCCCTACAACTGATATTTATAAATGAACTTTTCATTGAATACCACATCTCTACTCCTAATGATTTTGTTATTTTCATAATCCCATAAGCGATAACTAGAACCATCAACCCCGTATCCAATAAAGGTACATTTCTTGGATTTAGCCTCAAGATTTGTTCTATTTTCTTTATCAACATGGACAAATGCTTCACAACAAAAAGTTCTCATAAAAGAGTAGTTTACCTTTTTACATGTCCATGCCTCCTTTGGAATACCACCATCCAAAGCACTTGAAGGCCCTATGTTTGTTAAGTAAACTACAGTATCTACAACATCTACCCAAAATTGTAAGGGAAACCCTGCATGCAATCTCATACACCTTGCACGCTCCATGATTGTTCTGTTCATCCTTTCTGACACACCATTTTCTTGTGGTGTTCCTAGGATTGTCTTCTCTCTACAAATCCCATGGTATGAACAGTAACTATCAAACTCCTTGTATTCACCTCCATTATCAAATCTTAGACACTTCAACCTTTTTCCTATTTCATTCTCAACCAAAGATTTCCATTTCTTAAAAGTAGCAAACACATCATATTTTTGTCTAATGCAATAAACCCAAGTCTTTCTAGTTGCAACATCAATAAAAGTACCATAATAACGAGAGCCTCCAAGAGATTGTACCTAATTCGGTCCCCATACATCTGTATGTACAAGCTCTAACTTTTCACTCTTCTTATGTTTCCCAACCCTAAGAAATATGACTCTCTTATGTTTTCCATAAACACAGTTCTCACATAATTTCAAACTTAGCTACTTCAGATCTAGTAGCAACTTCCTTGAGTGGAGAATTTGCATCCCCTTCTCACTCATGTGGCCAAGCCTATGATGCCACAATGTTGTATTTGTTCCTGTGGAAACTAAAGAAATAGAACAATCAGTATTATGAGGACATAAATGTAGTGTACCTATCATGTCTCCTTTTTCTATCACCATTGATCCTTTAGTGATTTTCCACCACGTTTATCCAAACATGAATAAAAAACCACTAGCTCTTAACTGCCCTATTGATATCAGATTTATTTTCATAGTAGGAATATTCTTTACATCTTTCAGCAGCCATTCACCATTCTTTAACTTTATTTGTACCTTACCCATTCCAACAATTTTACATGGTTCATCATCACCCAATAAAACATGTCCAAAATTGCCTAGAACATAATCATGAAAGAATTTCCTATGGGGTGTAGCATGACATGAAGCCCCTAAATCTAATACCCAGTAATCACTAGTATTATCTAATGCAAGAATGAAAACATCTTGTAACACATCACCTACTACATTTGCTTCCTAAGTAGTCTATTGTTGTCCATCTCCATTCTTCTTTAGATTTTTGCAGTCTTTCTTCAGATGTCCTTTCTTTCCACATTTCCATCACTCTATCTTTCCCAATCTGGACTTGGATCTTCCCTTCCTGGATTTTCTACGATTACTTGAGCTCTTTCCTCTCTCCCTTCGTCTTCCCCTGCTCTCCATGGTCAATGCATTACCTGATGTCTCACTTGTGATTTTCCTTCGCATTTCCTCGCTAAGAATAACACCAGCAACATCATCAAATTGCAAAGTGTTTGAACCAGAGATAGAGTTACTTACAGCCATGACCAAGCCATTCCATCTTTTTGGCAATGAGCACAAGATTAGAAGATCCCTAACCTCATCATCAAAGTTAAATTTTACAGAACTTATCTGATTTGTAATCGTATTAAATTCATTTAAATGATCAACAACAGATCCACCTTCTGACATCTTCATATTAAATAAACACTTCATTAGAAATACCTTGTTGGAGGCCGAGTGTTTTTCATACAGCTTACCCTATGCACTCATCAGAACCTTCATTGTCTTTTCTTTTAAAATATTGAAATCCATGGAAGAAGCTAGGCACAGTCATATTGTTCCTAGTGCCTTTCTGTCAAGAACCTCCCAATCTTCGTCCTTCATAGTCGTCGGTTGTTTTGTTTTTCCTCCCAATGGTAGGAATAGATCCTTCTGGTACAGATATTCCTCCATTTGCATCTTCCATAACTGGTATTTTTGGTCATTAAATTTCTCGACCTTAAACTTTCCTTCTTCTTCCATTGCTCCCACTCGAACCAGGAACCCTTCTTTCCTGCGATTTTATTTTCCAAATAGACCTTTGGCTCTGATACCAATTGTTAGAAAAACAGGACCGAAAAGCAATAACAATAAACAAGATTCAAATATAAATCACATTAACACAATACAATAGAGACACCAATATATAGTGGTTCACCCAAGATGGGTTGCATCCACACAGAAATTGTCAATCCTTATTATTATACCATCCAACAATTGAAGGGATACAACCTGCAGCACATCTGCTGCAACTTCCTCTTCACTCTCTCACAGTCTCTCTCACACAATCATAGAGATCTTTACAATGCTACAATACATAGTCATATTACAATGCCTTCATTTTAAAGAGATATTACCATGGGAAAATACTATGGAACACCCAATACCATGGGCCCATAAATAACCAATTATTGACCAAGTCATCACTATGAATATACAACATTTTACAATGTATTTTTTTTCCGAAATTTTCGCTACTAGGGCACTTCCCCCAAACCCCCTCCAAGGGGGGCTCCCAAACTAGTCCCCCCCCCCCTCGGACCCACCATGGAAACTATTTTTTGGGGGGGGATCCCCCCAAACCCCCCCGTCATGGTCTGGGATCCATACACGGCTGAAACGCTACCTCTGAATAAGGAAGATTAGGCTCCACAACCAACACAAAAGAACCTTCCTCAAACCAATTTGACTACAAATAAAAGATTGACATTTAAAAGAGAATCAAACATCAAAGTATAATCAGATCTGAAACATACATGAAAAAAACATTTGTAAAGGAAAGAATGTTTGATATTTATTAATGAATGAATCAATTACATCAAATTACGTTCCTTAAAACATGGGACTTCATGAAACCAAGATTCAAGGTCTCATGCTCCTCTCCTCCAAGGATCCCAACCTCTGATCAGATATGCTAGGGTTTATAGGAAACTAGGGAACAATTGAGGGGGATGTGAGTCCCAATTCCTCTAGCATAACATTACAATGGTCTTGAGTCATCTTCATGGTCTCCTCTCCCTCTCTTATATAGCAACTAAAGAAGGTAGGTTAGAGGAGGAAGTAGTTACAACCAGAAGAGGAGGTTCCAAAACCACCGGAATCACCAATTTTTTGATATTATATATATATTTTTAGTATTTCTGAGGTACTCATGACTTTACAATGGACAACAAGCGGGTGACTCACGAATTTACCATGTGAAACCTGCGTTTAAGTGGAAAAAATGGTGAAAAACATCATTTTCTGAAGGTCTTCAGGAGAAGTTTTGGTCTCCAAAATTGTTCCTAAGTTTCTTACCTATCAAAAGTGCCATGAATTATGTAACACAATATTTTTAAAGTTCCAAATATGGCTCTTCAATCCCAAATTTCCTTTTGTGTGACTCACAGTAATCTCATGAAATTTCGTCATGTGAATGTCATCCTGCAACCAAAAGATGTAAGTGTCGTCATGGACGGAGAAGTGCCAATTTTGGCTATAACACATGGTAATAGACATCTCAGAATACCACTTAATATTTCTATTAACTGAATTCTTAATAGAACCATTAAAGGTCTTGGTGAAGGCCTATATACCTACAACTTTCTTTGATTCCATTGGTAGAACTCGATACCTTCATGATGCACTTCCAAGAGAAAAAATTCCCCCAAAAACAAACTTCCTAGCTAAGTTGAAGGATAAGAGGCCTTTCCAAAGGGCTTCAACCGAGAAAAACAGTAAGGATAGCAATATTTGAGATGAACTAAGGAGGAAAAATTTGTGCTTCACATGCCAAGAACCTTAGGTTCATATCCACAAGTGTGCAAAGGGGAAGGAACACTACATAGAAGTCTCATCTGACAGTGAGGAGGAGGGAGATAATGAAGAACCAAAACTTGAAAGGGAAGATGGATATGAGATAGCAGAAGAATATCATCCACAACCTAAGTTTGGAAACGGTGTTATTGTTGTACTATCTGGGTACCATGTTATCACACTCTTAGATTCAAGGGGGTGGTACAAGGACAAAGAGTCACAGTGTTGGTTGATGGGGGAGCCACCCACAATTTCATTGATGTTTCACCAGTGGAAAGGAGGAACTTTCCTGCCCAATAATTTAATGGATTCATTGTCATAATTCCAGGTAATAACTCCATGGATTATTGTAGATGGATTCCCAAACTTCAGCTCACTATAGGAAACTATACCATGAAAAATTGATTTTATGTAGTAAATGTTGTTGATAAAAACTTGGTTTTGGGAGTACAATGGTTATTTTCCATTGGATAACATGCCACTAACTATAGGGTCCTATAAATTAGCTTTAAAGGGGATAATGGGAAGCAAGTAACATTAAAAGGCATGAACACTTACCCCAAAAAATTAAGTTTAGCTCATAGTATGAGATCTGTCCTAAGACATGGGGATATAGAGTGGGCAACAGAATTATTGTTCATAGTTAAGAATCCAACCATGGATACCTCACAGTATCCAGAAGACATAATGATGTTGTTGCATAAGCATGAAAATGTTTTTGGAGACCTTCCTCCAAGTAGACTACTAGATAGAGGAGTAGATCACACCATAGAGTTGGAGGTGGGAACTCAACCCATCGTCACACTTCCATACAAGAACCCCAAGAGGTTCAAGGATGAGATTGAAAATGCCATCAAAGAGCTCCTTGATTTGGGTCTCATACTACCAAGTTCAACTCCCTTTGCATCTTCAGTGGTTTTTGTGAAGAAGAAAGATGACACGTTGAGAATGTGCATAGACTACAGGGCCTTGAACAAGAAGACCATCAAGAAGCAGTACACCCCATTCCCCTCATTAATGAGTTAATGGACGAGTTGCATGGGGCCAAATTCTTTTCAAAGATTTATCTTCACTCGAGATATCATGATATTCGAATGAGAGAAGGAGATGTGCAAAAGGCATCCTTTTGTTGTCCTTATGGCCATTTTAAGTTCATAGTCGTGCCTTTTGGCCTAACTAATGCACCTGCCACATTCCAATTTTGCATGAATAAAATATTCATCAATCATCTTCATAAGTTTGTATTAGTTTTTTTAATGATATTTTAATTTATAGCAAGAATTGGACTGATCATTTATTTCATTTGGAAGTTGTCCTCAAAATTTTAGCAGAACAATCCTTGTATGCCAAACTATCCAAATGTGAGTTTGGAATGACTACGATATTGTATCTTAGTCATGTGATTGGTAAATATGGATTAAGGGTCCACATGGAAAAGATTCAAGCCAGTATTGATTGGCCAACTCCGAATAATATAACAAAGTTGAGGGGATTTGTTGGACTTTGCACTTACTATAGGAAGTTTGTCAAAGGTTTCTCATAGTTAACAGCTCCTTTGACTGATATTACAAAGAAGGGAGCCTTTCATTGGACCAAGGAAGCTGAAAAATCCTTCAACAAGATGAAATAGGCGATGAGTAGTTTCTCGATACTTTCCTTACCATATTTCACTCAACCTTTTGTGCTTGAATGTGATGCTTCCGGTGAAGGTATTGGGGTTGTCCTAATGCAAAACCAACACCCCATTTCCTTTGAAAGCATAAATTTGTAGCCACGTGAGCGCAATTATTCCATATATTACAAATAAATGTTGGTGATCATGCATTCCTTTTCCAAATTTCGATAATATTTAGTTGGCAGCAAGTTTGTGGTCAAAACTGATCACAATAGTTTGAAACATTTTTTGAATAAAAAAGAGTTAAATGGTAGGGAAAAAAAGTGGTTCAGCAAAGTGAAAGCTTATGAATTTGAGATTGAATACATGAAATGTAAGAGAAACATTGTGGCTGATGCCCTTTCCCGAAAACCAACCCTCTCACTGATGGAAACTGTGGCAGATTGGAAGGCCCAAGTAGTAGTAGAATACTCAAAGAACAAGTTTGCTTGTAATATTTTGGATGGGTTGGCCCAAGATGAACAGTACAAGGTGATATATGAAATCATTTACTATAAAAATAGAATATTTTTGTTTCTTGAATCAACCTTGAAGAATAAAATTATGGAGGAAACTCATGATTCACCTCTAGTGGACCATTTGAGGTAATTGAAGACATATAGGAAAGTAAGAGAAAGGTTCACTTGGAAGGGACGGAAAAAATGATGTCTTAAAGTATGTGAAGGAGTGTTGCACATGTCAACAAAAAAAATAGAGTACACACACCCTGCTGGTCTACTTCAACCTCTTCATATTCTAGAGCAAAAATGGGAAAGCATCTAAATGGACTTCATCACCGGGTTGTTCAAGGTACAAGGGAGGGATTGCATATATGTGGTGGTAGATAGAATCACTAAATTTGCTCATTTATTTGATATTCCTTCTGATTATAGTGTTGCACAAGTTGCTGAATTGTTTTTTAGATAAATTTTCAGATTGCATGGTTTTCCAAGAACCATTATTAGTGATAGAGATAGTAAGTTTGCAGGAGACAATTATGAATCTCAAGAATTGTTTAAACTGGCAGGGACAATTATGAATCTCAGTACTAGTTATGACCCCCAAACTGATGGGAAAATCAGAAGAGTAAATCAATGGCTAGAAGGATATCTAAGAAATTATGTAACAGGGAAACAAAATCTTGGATCAAATGGTTACATTTGGGTGAGTTTTACTACAACAACTCTCACCACATGTCTATTGGTATGTCTCCCTTCAAAGCATTGTATGGATATGAAGCTCCTACCTTTGTTGATCAATTTTTTGGAGATAGTAGGGCCCCAAAGGATGGATTCAAGAGAGTCAATATATCCTCAAAACACTCAAGGACAACTTGCAAATAGCTCAAAATCAACAAAACTTATATGCTAATAAAAATAAGATAGAGCGTAGCTTTCAGGAGGGTGATTTGGTGTATTTTAGATTGCATCCATATAAGCAGACATCTCTTAAAGGTAAGGGGGGTGAAAAGTTGAAAGCAAGGTTCTATGTTCCCTACAATTTCATGAGAAGCAACTTATGAGTTGGAGCTTTCATAAGGAACCAAGATCCACAATGTATTCCATGTCTCTTGTCTCAAGAAAGTAGTTTCCCATGAACAACTGACTATTTCAACAAATCTTCCTCCACTAGATGATGAAGGACGGTTGATCCTTGTTCAAGAAATAATTTTGTGTGTAAGAGAAAGGAAGTTGAGAAACAGGACAATTCGTGAGTACCTTTTTCAATGGAAGGACCTACCAAGGGAAGATGCTACATGGGAAGGAGAAGAAATATTGCATCACCTATTGGAATTGATTTAATACTGGGAGGGGGGGTGAATTGGTATTAGCGAAGTTATTAGCATATTTTACCTTCTTTAAATAGGTTAGTCTTTACTTAATCTTTATCTTTTCTTATTCATCAGTAAATAAACATTCACACATATAAGCACAACATCATCAACACATAAGACACAAGATTTTTACATGGAAACCCAAATGGGAGAAAACCCAGAATGCTTATTTATAGTGAGAAAGAATAAAGTCAAGGACGCACCAATTTCCTCTATTTACTAGCACCAACTGGAATGAGGCACCAACCCCCTATCTTTTCTCCAGCATCAACTAGAAGGAGGCACCGACCACCTGTTGCTTTGTTTTACAGGCACCAACCTAAAGGATGTTGCGACTGCCTATCTCCTTGCCCCATCCAACCGCCCTAATGTCTAATATTTTTTATTGTCTTGCCAAAATTCAACTCTGCACACTTCTTCAGGTCTTCTGATGATGATTATGTTGTGTGCTACCTTTGTATGCAGACTATACTATGCCACTGCGTTGCATGCATCACTTGACTTCTCATCCTCTTAAATCACACTTCAGTTGATGACTTGATTCTTGTATTATGTGCTCTTTTGAATCTATAGTCTGTGATTCTGATTTTGTGTTCTCTTCTACGTGACTGCAAAGATCAAATGATACCGTGCTTTCAATTGATAGTTTGTTGGTCAAAGTGAAGCACCAATAACAGATGGAACTGTGCACATTCTGATGTGCTCGTTCTGATAAAGTGTTTCATTTACTCAGATAATTTGCGTTGTCCTGTGCATCAAATAGTTGGTCCATTAAGTTTAACACACTTATCTCATATCATCTTCATCGTTATGCGCCTGTCGAGTTTTGTTGTTGTTTTTTTGTTGCGCATAATATGAAATATTCAACTTCGCACACTTTCACTTATGTTCTTATACATTAGCTAGACATCTACACAATATCATATAAACATCGGTTTTGTCTCTGCACTTCTGTATTTATAACATCTGTGACTATCGACATGCTGATTGCATTATTGTCCTTTGAGATATTCAAAACTTGTTAATTCTTCAGTATGTCTTCCTTTTAGTGTTTGTGCAATTGTCACATATCTACAGCATCATTTTGTGCACCATCAAAACTTCATTTTGTTGCATGTGTGCATTCAGCTCTTCACTAGATCATTTGTTATGTCCACGAGCCCCTTGATGCCCTGAAAAAAAACTGAAACTTTTATGCAAAAACCCTTGTGTTCTTGCTTCCAAGCTTACTTCAAATATTCAACTTGCATCTCTATTTATACATGTTTAGCACGGATTGCATGTTCGCAATTTGGTTGTGGCATCCCTTCTTCCATACTTCACGGATTGTGCATATTCCATGTGTCATCATATACTCTATTGATTTGTCATCTTAGATTTATCAAACGCCCTCAAGGTCCATAACTCAATGGAACTCTACACCTTTATTGCGCTCTTGATGTACCATTGCCTTATGGTGTGTGTGCAATATTCTACTTTGTCTTGGTGTGACCATGACTTGTGCTATACCAACCCTTGTGCGTAATGCGCCTTTGTGATATCAATACTTTTCGTAATATGCACATTCTCCAGCTTCTTCTTAGTGAGATTATGACATGTCCTTCATCATTTCATTTGGGTGATGCGCCCTTAGTGTATAGATACTTTACAGAACCTACGCATACTCCAACTTCTATTTGGTAGGACTTTGACTTCTACCTTGTCATCACTTGTCGGACCTGCGCACTTGTTGTTCGTCGGTTTTGGAATTTGTGGATATATTAACTTCGACTGTTGTATCATTCTACGAGTTCGTGTGCATTCCACTTACTGAAAGCGTTGGCTATTGTTGCGCACTTTCAGGATTGTCTGACCATTTGTTGTTCCTTTTTTCCTGTGCACTCCCAACCATAAACCAAGCAATACTTAGGATTTCTTGCATACTTGCACCATTTGTTCAACTAACTTCTTGTTTGTTTGAGCATGTGTACCATGGTCCAACCAACTCCTTCAATTTCCTGGCATGAGAGAGTATGACTTGGTGGACTTGATTTATGTGTAAGGGTCACATGATGTAGGATCCATTACTTGTGTTTCTT
Source organism: Larix kaempferi (assembly GCA_027924585.1). Classification (NCBI taxonomy): domain Eukaryota; kingdom Viridiplantae; phylum Streptophyta; class Pinopsida; order Pinales; family Pinaceae; genus Larix; species Larix kaempferi. Next base: position 19,514,946 of record BSBM01000458.1, on the reverse strand, counting down.
CTTGAACTAGATATTCAAGAATTATCTTCTAGATCTAAATGATGTATCATCTTATGTACTTATTCAAACTTGACCTACAATATGTATCCTTGATGCACTCTTAGATATACTCCAAAGTTTCTTGAGTGTTGTATCCTTGATATACATATTCAGGCATAATGCACTTTTAGATATACTCCAAATTTGCATACATATCTGTCACCTTCACCATTTGCGCATATAATTCTGGTGTTCATGCTTTCTTTACCATGCACATAGACTACCTCAAAGTGGCTTCTTCATACTTTTGCTCGAATGTTGTATCCACTTGACTTAGGCTAACATCAATGACTCATACTAAATCAGTTGACATCCTCTTTGACATTGGATGACATTCAAACACTTGACATCTTCTTTAGTTGACATTAATGACAACCAATGCTCAACAATCTCCCCACATTGAATGACAGTCAAACACTTGACATCCTCTTCAATCAAACACTTGACATCAATGACAACCAATGCTCAATAGCACTCAAGTTTGGAATTGCTTGAGGACAAGAAAATTTGGATGGGGAGGACTGTAATGTCCAGTCCATGATGGTTCCATGAGTAATTCCACTCACATATCCAATTCCCATAGGTTGGAGTGGAAACTAAATTGACTAGGGAATTAATTGGCCCATAGTCACTATAAGGAGGAAACAAATTGAACTATAATGGATGATGTGGGTCATAAATTTGATTTAATAAATGTCAAATATTCATAAATCATGTGGAATAGGTCCAATAATCCAAAGAGGGTGCATGTAACATCCCTCATTTTGACCCTTAGGGTATTTCGGCTGTTAATGTAAACATGGTATATATGTGATGTATGATTCCTAGGGTGGAGCTCAAGGCCAAGGCCCCATTAGTGAATGCTCAGCCTTGCAAAGGAAAGTATTTGGTATTGTGCTACCCATGTGCTAGTAAGCCATGGAAATTGTAAAAACATGTAAATTATATCATGCAATAAAAATACCAAGGGGCTGGATATGGATGCAACTAAATGAGTGTAGCATCCCAAAAAATACTAAAATTTAAATTTTTTTTTAAATAGAAATAATTATCAAAGTCATTAATGCGGAATATATAAATTAATTAGATTTCTTAACTAAGATAATAATAACGATGACACATCATACTTCTCAAATAAATATGATATAATTGTATTTGCTATTTCAGATCTAAACAGATGTTAAACTCCTTAATGAACGATCTTTTTATGATTATGCATAAGAAATAAAATTTACAGATATGCTTCAGTTCTAAATATAATTACATGTTGTACATTGTTTGTACTATTATGATGTTCTTGATCAAGTGCTGACAGTTTGTTTGTATGATGATGAAGGGGTCCTACAAGGTACCCTGGAGTTTACTTAGCTACGATTATCTAAGGCATTTGAATCCTGTTTCCATGTGCAGAGCGCAGGTAAGAAATTCTACGACAACATGTGCTAAGAGTACATGTGTCTTTCAATTCAACGTCAATGTAAACTTAGAATGATAAGTACTTCCTTGCAACACAAAATACTGGAGGTATGGATACTTGGTTTTAATTCTAGTTTATGTACTGACTTACAAAGCTCTTCAATGTTATCATTTAGTGTCATCCAAGTGTTCTATTATAATGCTACATATATTATCATATGACTATTGTCATTATCATTAAAACTGTGATACTAATATCTATTGATAATGCTATTAAGAAGCTTGTGGAAATAGTGTTTATACCTTTGAACTATTATTATAATTTGCGTCTACAGAACTTAGACTACTATAGGTCATGTATTTATCATTTGATTATATGTAAAGTATAGTGACTAGTGCTTGTACTAAGGACTTAGCTTTCGAGTGTATCTCGTCCACCCTTAAACTATACCTATGGTAATACCTTGATCAATAGTCTTTGCACTACATGGCTAATCATATGGAATTTATTGTGAATATGGTATTTATGCTATGGACTAGCATTATAAACTTCATCCTATTGCTTATACAAAACTATAGAAATGAAATAGAAATATTTTATAGTTACTATGTGTCTACAATAATACATAGACATGTAATACAAATATTACGATACCTAAGTTCAAACTTTGAACTATATAAAATGTGCACTCATCTTACATTGATATGATTTACAATATGCAATGATATGATTTTCAATAAGCAATGATATGATTTATATTCATTTAAGTGATGTGTTGGAGCATAGGCCGCAGCTATGGAAAAGCTACCAATTTTGAGGAAAAGCACCATTTTTGGTAGAAACGAACAGTGCACGGTACGGCACCAGATGGACGAGCTCACCGCAGATTGCAGGCTAGAAATCGCAGAGCTCGCGTGCACGACAAGGGAAAGAGTAAATAAGGTGGCCGAGTTGAAAGCTCAACCACCACAATAAATGAAGCAGAGGAAGAGGGCTCAGCTACCCTCATTAAGGCAAAGTACAGGAGTTATGGTTGCTCGGACCAAGGAAGAGAAACGGGCCGAAGCATTGAAGGTGAAAGGACAAGGAGCAAAGAACGATGAAGCGGCGCCCATACCCGCGATCTACGCCGAAAATCACAGAGTCTGCAGGAAGTTGCAATGTGACTGCAAGAGGCGCATAGAATACACCTAGTCGTGTCAGTGGTTAGGGTTTTTGGGGATCACTCTTGGGAAAGGCCCACATTTTTGTAAAGGTGCGACCCTCAAGGCCACCTATATATATGTGTAATTGGGAAGCTTAGAAGGTTAGAAGGCGAGAAGGTTACACAGACAGTCTAAGCTAATGTCTGAGTCTTTTGTATTACTGTATTCTGTAAAGTCGTTAAGAATCATTGTATTTATGTAAGAAGGCTGCGATCTCATAGGAGACCGCTTGGCATAAAGGCCATTGGATGTATCAGTCGCAAGAGGACTAAGGGGAATGTGATTGTATGTCTTTGTCATTTTAATACATGTAGAAGAAGAGAATAGATCTAAGAGAAGGGCTCCTAGCTGTGTGCGTGGAGTTTCCCAGAAAGATCTAAGGCTGCATCTGTGTGCGCAGTAGAACTGTGTTATCCCCATCTAAAGATAATATAAATAGTCCTGTGGACGTAGATTCCCTCCTGGAGGTGTACTAGATAATTCTAGTTGTCATGGTGATGCTTTATGTGATTGCATTTCTTTGCTCTACTGTCTATGTTTATATGAATGTTTCGCTATCTTTATGAATGAGTATGTAGAGTAAATCCTCGAAGCTCCCTTAGAAGCGTACTTGTGCATAGTTGAAGGAGTCTGAGAACACTGTCGTCGCCGCGCTTAAAGTGTGTGTTGCTGTGCCGGGGCGCAAGGGCTCTCAGAGGCGATACATAGTGTATCGAACGTAGCGGGTAAACCCTTTGTGCGCAGGCGCGAAGCTACTGCGCAGCTAGGCTGGGAAGAGTGAGTTCCATCGCTGTAGCGTTGTGAGGTCTGTGGAAGAGTAAGACGTTCTGCTCCAGGGTATCCTCCCGGAAGGGAAGGGAGAAGACCGTAGTCTCCACATCGCCTAGGTTATGGAAACCTGATTCCTTAGCCCCCCTATAGCCACTTCAGGTGAGACTTCGGGCTGCTGTGCAGCTCGTTGCCGAGAGGGCCAGTGCGCCAAAGGGGTGTTTGTTGTTGCGCATCCTGAAAACCTGGGTCTGTCCAGAAAAGCAGCCAACAAATGGTTCCGTTGCCTTGAGACTTCTTATGCCGGCGATGTGCGATATTGATGTGAAATCTAGAGAATAAGTCAGCCAAAAAATGGTTTTGTTTCCTTGAAACTTGTTATTCCGGCGATGTGCGAGATTGATGCGAAACCTAGAGAAAAAGGGAGCCAATAAATGATTCCATTGTCGGCTTTAACCCTATTATTTTGAAGGCAATGTGGTGTTGGAATCCTACAACTAAATAAATTCAAGAGTGGTTTGATTCAAAGGCTAGAGAGTTCGTTGAACGTGAAAATAGAAGCCCTAGGCTTCAGACAGAGGATTGGTTGCAGAAGCATATTTATACTGACCTTCATGAAATCTTATTTGTAACTTTTGCAATTGAGTTGCATGAGTGGGTATCCAAGCTAACACATACTGGACCCACTGTGCATGTTGATCGACCTATCGTTTGGACGCCTGAGCTGGTTAGCACTGTGAAGCGGGTCAATAATCCCGTGTCCCACGCAGTAGACTTTTGGTTGAACAGTCTGCTGGAAGGTTTCATCACCGAGTTTGCAGTAGATACGAGAAAGATATTTAGCGAGGCTGAAAGGAGCTTCTTCAAAGCATACAGGGGTAAGTTCTTAAATTCTCTGAACTTGTGGATTAAAATGCTCTTATATGAAAAAGGAAAACTATGCATAGCTTTAGATGAATAACATAGACAAGTAATGTCCGCAGATTCTGATAGTGATCTTGAAGTTATTGGTTGCACTCGTAGTGGAAAATGGTATAAAGTAGGCCTCGACCAGCATTCTTTGGAGTCTAGCCCAGAAAATACTCGAGCCCGTAGAGCGAGCCATATAGAGAGACAAGGGAGTGCTCATATCCCTTATCACCCTTTTACACCGCAAAATCCAGACGGGGCTCAGCATAACCCCGCAGTAACACCCTCTAGCAGCCCGCACGGTACTTATAGTACCTCAGCCCCACCTTTGTTTAACCATCCCGGAGGCAGTGCCACAGCACCTCCACATCAACCTAGCGCAAGAAGGATGGGTGATGACATGAAGCTACCAACCTTTAGAGGAACAAGGCTAGAAGACCCTGAGCAGCACTGGTTTCTATGTGAATCCATTTGGATGATTAAGCAAATTAATGATGATGATGTTAAGCTGGTTCAGTTAGCAACCACACTAAGAGAGAGAGCCTTAACCTGGTTTATGAAATACTCAGCAGCACAGAATAGGACGCTTGCTGATGTAAGAAGTGCTATGATTAAGGAATTCAAGAAACCTAAATCAGAATCACAGTGCATAACAGAACTCAATTACATAAAACAGTTACCTACAGAATCAGTTTGGGACTTTAACCAGAAGTTCAAAGCCTTGATAGATCAAGTAATCTTTGAGTTTGCACCGCAGCAGCATAAAGAATGGTTCATTGCTGCGCTGCTTCCTCATATTAGACTTCCTCTTATGCAACAGAATCTCACTACTCAAGAACAAGCTCTAGAGATGGCTATGAAACTAGAAGCTTCACCAATTGCTAGAAAAAGCAACGATGTTGCATAGTTGCAAAACCAAATAGAAAACCTAACCTTGCAAGTGCATGATATTAAGAAAGGAAAGGATTTCAAAGAAGAAATTTGGTGTACAAAGTGTAGAGCACAAGGACATTCAAAGGACCATTGTCCTGTTTTCATAGATTATATTGCAAGTGGAGCACCTAACCCTTTACCACAGGCTCAGGGGCCTTGGTGTGAAATCTGTAGAACTAGAGGCCACAGACCACAAGAGTGTCACTTGTTACAGAAATATGTACAAACTCCAAAGAATCTATATTGTAACTTCTGTAAATCAGTAGGCCATGATGAGAACAATTGCAGAGCATATGAGCTTATGATAGGAAGAAAACATGATGTTTACAGAGTACAGTCGGAACCACAAGGGCCCACAGCAGGTCCGCAGTATGACCCAGCTCGCGAAGGCCGAGGAGGAAATTACAGGGGCCGAGGACGCGCAGCAAGTTTTGGTCGTGGAAGAGGACAAATCACTTGTTATAACTACGGAGCTCAAGGCCATTATGCAAGGGATTGCCAAAACCCTACAACCACCTGCAGGTACTGTAAATCTTATGATCATGTCATTGAATAATGCCCTCAGTTGATGGCCAAGATACAAGAAAAGAAGCCACAGGTTAACCAGAATATTCAGTTGATTGCAGCAGAAAAAAGAGAACCAGGCCCTACAGTTAATATAGTAACGCGTAGTGGAGCAACCACTGGTGCGCCAGAGTCGGGAACTGGAAAGCCAACGACACAATGGGTGCACCGCGCTAATATTAAACCATCCTCGCTCGACCTACAGAAGCAAAAAGAAGCATTCAAGCAAGCTCAAGAGTATTTCTCAAATCCACGAGCTTCAAGTTCTGTCGCATTACCGCACAATGATATTAGACCGCATGTGCCACGACACGAGAACCTGGTACGAGAGAAAGCCACTACATCTGGAAGGCCTGATGAAGAGGATACACTAGGTAGTGTTCATGCTTTCCTAAGAAGCTGCTTAAAGTTGTTGTGCAATGAAAAAGAAACTCTAGAACTCCAACACCTGCTGGATCAGTGTCAACAATCTGCTTCGATGAACACACCACAGCTTGCTGTTCATCAGATCAGGAGTCATACTAGAACTGGAAGAGAGATGAGACTCACAGCGCAGATTGGAGCATTTGAAATGGACGAAGTCATTTTGGATTTAGGTTCAGAAGTTAATGTTCTCACCATGCAGACATGGGAACAAATGGGTATCCCTCAGCTTATCAGATCTCCTATCCATCTAAGACTAGCAAATCAGCAACGAGTTTCTCCATTGGGCAGATTACCCAATGTACCTATTGATATTGAGGGAGTAAGAAGTTCTGCAGGCTTTGAAGTAATCAAAATTCTGGATGATAGTAGACTTTATCCAGCACTCTTAGGCATAGACTGGGCATTTGATAATCTGGCTATCATTAATTTGAATAAAAGACAGATGACCTTTGAGGATGACTAGATTAGAGTCATTGCACCACTTGATCCCCTTCAAGGACCACGGTATATTGAACCCATTCAAGCAGAAGAAGAAGTGCGCCACATGGAAAGTTTGTATCAGATGACTGCTAGTCATAATGATTATGTCAATCCCACAGCCGACGACCATATCAGCTGGCGATACGATAGCTCGTGCACATCAGATTCGGAAGCAGGACTGGAAAACTGGCAGAATCGCTTACATGAGGTTTTTGCAAGGCATTGCGCCATGATGACTAAATCCATTCGATGGATTGGCACAGAATTGAATAACACTCCAATCTTTGATGGTCTAACTGGAGTAAGTGAATTCATACATGCATATGAACAAGAAATCCCAGATGAGCAGCGCATACAAGCAGTGGATGTAGCATTGCGCGCTACACCCGCAAGATGGTGGGGTGCGCATAAAGAAAATATCGACACGTGGCAAGACTGTCGCGGGTTGATACTGCGCAGATTTCAAGAGACTACAGCAAGAGTGTTGCGCAAATATGATGGACATAGTGACCCCAGGTTACATGTTGAAGCATGTATTCAGCAATGGTCAGATATTCCAGAAGATGAGTGGGTTCACCTATTCATCCACACGTTGGATATAGTTCCAAGGAACTAGTACACTGAAACAGAATTGCGCAGAGGCACTATCACTTGGCCTCTCATGATTGAAATTTTTCAACTCACTTTCAGCTTTGAGTCAGAACATCCAAGCATCGATCAGGCTTTAAAGTGTATTAGAAACAAGGTATTTGGACAATGTCCTTTACCAGAGTATTCTCAACCAGATTGGGTTGTCCAGATGGAACATGCCCTGGAATGCCTAAATTTCGCCGCTGGAGAAGAGGATGATGATCCTCGCAACATCAATATTCTAGAGTCAGAAGGGACGCGCAAAGTCAAAGGCCCTCAGCTTGATATCCCTGCCATTACAGAACACATCAAGCTCAAGAAGATTAACATTGGTATAGAGGCCAAACCCAAGGTTGCCTCTATAGGAGATTATTGGGATGATGAAACTGTTGGCCATATTGCAGATTTACTACACGAGTACCAGGATATCTTTCCTACCAAGTTTACAGAAATGAAAGGCATCCTAGGATATTTAGGAGTTATGCGCATACCTTTGAAAGCGGACGCTAAGCCAGTAAAATAGCGCCCGTACAGGTTAAACCCGCAATATAAAGAAAAGGTCATAGAAGAAATTGATAAGATGCTCGCAGCTGGTATCATTGAGCCAGTAGAGGAAAGTGATTGGATTAGTCCTATGGTGGTACAGGAGAAAAAGACAAAAGGTGAAATAAGAATCTGTGTGGACCTGCGCAAGCTCAACGATGCATCAGCGCATGATCCATTTCCTACGCCCTTTACAGACGAAGTTCTTGACAATGTTGGAGGACAAGAGGCTTACTCCTTCACTAATGGCTTTTCAGGATACCATCAGATCAGAATCCATCCAAAGGACCGCCATAAGACCACTTTTGTGACTAAATGGGGCTCATTCCAGTATACGGTAATGCCCTTTGGTCTTAAAAACACTCCTACTATTTTCTCTAGAGTCGTTGTTGTTGTTTTTAAAGAATTCATTCACAAGTTTCTAGAAGTCTATTTTGATGACTGGACTGTGTTTGGTTTACTAAAGAACCATATAGGGAATCTAAGGATGATGTTAGAAAAATGTAGACAGTATCAGATCTCCCTTAACTTGAAAAAATGTATCTTATGTGCTCCTTTTGGTATTTTGTTGGGTCACATTGTATGCAGACAAGGACTCATGATGGATCCTGCGAAGGTTTCCATCATTGCTAACTTGCCTGTGCCCAACTCAGTCAAACAATTGCGCACTACATTGGGACATACAGGATACTACAGGAAATTTATCAAGGGTTATGCAAAGATCACTGCGCCTATGGAAAGACTACTAAAAAAGGATTCGAAATTCTAATGGACAGAAGAATGCCAACAAAGCTTGGACACACTTAAAGAAAAGATGTTCACAGCACCTATTCTAGTTTTCCCAGACTGGAGAAAACCCTTTCATGTTCATGTAGATGCTTCTTCCATAGCATTGGGGGTTGTACTCACACAACCAGGAGAAGGAGGTATTGACCACCCCATTGCTTACTCTAGCAGAAAGATGTCTACAGCTGAGAAGAACTACACCACTACAGAAAGAGAAGGACTAGCTATGGTGTATGCCTTACAGAAGTTCGGACACTATCTATTGGGTGCCCATTTTAAAATGTATACTGACCATTCTGCCTTGAAGTACTTGGTCAATAAGCCAGTGTTAGGGGAAGAATTTGCAGATGGCTACTCCTCTTCGAGGAGTATGATTTTGAGATTATTGTGAAGCCAGGAAGATTGAATGCAGGACCTGACCATTTATCTAGGATAGAGTCAGGGGAGGAACCTACAAATTTGGAGGACAATCTGCCTGATGCGCAGCTGTTTTCTATTCAAGCATTAGACGAATATTATTCCGATATTCTTGAGTTTCTCACTACAGGACAAGCGCCAGTTGAGTTCACAATACAGCAGAAGAAACAACTTGTTGTCAAAGCCGCAGACTTCACGTTGATAGCAGGCCAGCTCTATAAGTTGGGCCCTGATGAATTTTTGCGTAGATGCATTTTACCGCATGAGAAGAACTCCATAATCTCCGAAGCGCACTCAGGAACCGCAGGAGGCCATTTCGCAGGAAAGCCGACTGCGAAGAAGATATTAGCCGCAGGAATTTTGTGGCCAACATTGCACAAGGATACCAAGGAATTCTGCAAATGTTGCGATGTGTGCCAGCGAACAGGAAAACCTTCAAGAAGAGATGAAATGCCACTAAGACCCCAGATAACATTGCGTGCTTTTGATAAGTGGGCCATTGATTTTGTGGGACCTATCAACCCACCAGGAAAGAGAACCGGTGCAAGATACATCATCACAGCTACTGAATACCTCACCCGATGGGCTGAGGCGAAGCCAGTTAAGAATTGCGACGCTGTCACTATCGCGCAGTTCATTTTTGAGAATATTGTCACTAGATTTGGATGTCTACTGATTCTGATGAGTGATCAGGGCACACATTTCTTGAACGAGACTATAGAGGCCCTTACTGAAGAGTTCCACATTAGTCACCATAAGAGTACACCCTACCACCCTCAAGATAATGGTACGGTGGAGGCATTCAATAAGATTTTGGAGAATGCCCTAACCAAGATCTGTAATCAACAAAGAGATGATTGGGACCTTAGAGTCACATCTGTGTTATGGGCTTACAGAACCACATGCAAGAAATTAACAGGTCACACACCTTTCAGCTTGGTGTATGGACAAGAAGCAGTTATGCCCATGGAATACATTGTTCCCAGTCTCAGAATTGCTCAAATTACAGAAATGGCAGATACTGATACTATGAGTGAAAGGCTGTCACAATTGGTTGCCTTAGAAGAAGACAAGATTTTAGCTGGATTCCATCAACAAGTGCAGAAGGCGAGATAGAAGGCTTGGCATGACAGGCATATTAAGAATAAAGTCTTTCAGGAAGGATACTTGGTACTCCTCTATGATAGTAAATTCATCAAGTTTCCAGGCAAGTTTCGTGTACATTGGTTAGGCCCTTTTCAAGTGATGAAAATAACCGAAGGTGGAGCAGTTCAGCTTGCGAAGCTTAATGGAGAGTTGCTGCCCACAATGATCAATGGGAGTCGGCTCAAGCTTTATCGCGACAGCCACTCCGCCCTGTCGACCTAATCAGTTGCTGAAGTTGTGCAGATGTCCAGTGTAGTTGAAAGAGGCATCGCACTTATCAGTCTACACGGAAGTCACGAGACATGTTATAGTCTCTGGCTTCCCGCGCAATTCCTCGAAGCATTCACGTAGTCAATAAATTCTGTTCTGAGCGAGCCTATTTTTGCTCTTGCGAAGTCCCCCAGGTTGTCGAACTCTCGCTCTTGCGGAGATCCCTATTGTCTATTTATCGCTCTTGCGGAGTTCTCCTCACCGTGGAGCCCTCCATGTGCACAGTTACCCATGCTGAAGTTACCCGCCGAAAATTTGAATTGCGGTGGTTCTGTAGCCGCATCTGAGTCTTAATGAAGGACGAGACAGCCATTTAATTGTATTTGATCTGACAGATTCAGCTTGATTTCCCTAAGATCCGCATTTAATTAAGGAGCCGAAGGCCTTAGCTCATCTCCCGAAGGCTGTCAGAGCCCATCCCTCGCATTTAATGCACCACAGAGGCGCGAGGGTAGGGGGGTTGTCAACTCATCCGCTTAGGCGCCAACGGTTATTAGTGCCACTTGTCCGCATTTACTACTACCTTTAGCTATAAATACCCCTCATTCGTATATGCTTGGGTTACTTTTCCTTTGATAGTGCGTTGTATAGTTTCCATGTTTGAGAGTCTAAGTCATTATTTTTAGAGCCATGTCGTGCAGACTGTTTTCTCATTTTCAGAGTTCACATCCTACGCTATTCCGCCCTTCTCTGTTCAGTGTTTGTCGTGTATGCAAGTTCATGACAGAGAAACTGTCAACTGAATAATTCGTCTGTCACTTCAAACGCAGAGGGTTAGATTTCGGTATGGGTACCTCGATCAGGATTGTCGAGCTTCCTGATCCCAGACAGTCCCTGGGCACACGGGTGTCTTAGCAGCAACAGCAGCAGCCGGAGGAACCCGTTCCAGAGCCCTTGGCCACTCCGGTTAACTACATTCCTCCGCGCCCAAATGATGCACCCGAGGTGCGTATTCCCAAGAATGCCAAGTATTTGATTCCGCTGCCACCAATGGCGGAAGTCGTGCAAGAAGAAGGATCCCTGCTTGGACATCTCCCGCTGGTTAAGTTTTCTGACTTCAACTTGGGAGATTACAGAACGTATCCTCAGTTTGCGCCAGATCACTATCTGACAATGGTCCATAATCCTACTAAGAAGGTTGACGAATTCGTCCCGCAAGAATTTGCAGTAAATCTTGAAAGGCCTGGACTGTTGAACCTGTTGAAGCTACCGCACTTCGGGCGTAGCAATGAAGTTAATGCGGTAGTCAAGGTCCTGTTATCATGTGTTCACGGTGGTTATCTTTGGCTAGGGAGGCCAATTGATCTGAATGTGGACCTAATTCACCGAATTACTGGCCTATCTAAGGTTGGTAAGGACCCCAACGTCCATTTCGTTGGTAAACACAAGGACCGAAAGCTCGCTGCACAGGTGGTGCAGAAATACAAATTGTCAAGAGGAGGTCGGGCTTATGACCTCACTGTAGTTGAAGATGAAGCACTCAGATTCACAGGCAGTCTGCTCGTAGGCAGAGTTTTAACGAAGTGTCGACCTAAAGAAGTTCCTGGAGCTGTTGTAGAGCTCGCAGTTGCAGCTACGGAGGGTGAGCAGTATAACTGGTGTCTCTTCCTCCTGAATACATTCTTGGACGACTGCCGGAACGTACAGGACACTGCCAATCAGCTGTTCCATTTTTCTTGGCTCCTGATCTTGTGTGCCTTTGTCGGGTGGAAGGAACAGCCCAACACTCAGTTTCTTCCACGCCGTTCAGGAGAGGTTACAGGGATGCGTTATGTCAACCTCTGGGATTCTAATAATCCTGTGAAGCGCAAGATGAACCGCGCCGTGTTCTTCGAGTACTAACATCTCCTCCGGGATACCATTCTGTAGATGTCGAGGATTACTGAGGAGATGGAAGAAATCTATGGAGCGAAGTTGGTCTTTTCTGCCAACTTGCATGAAATCTATTTCCTCCCTCGCGGAATTCAGTCGAAAAAATGGACCGTAGGGCTCTACCGAATGACTACCCAAGACGTAGAGGACATTGTCAAGTCCTGGCCAGATTAATGGAAGCAGGCCGCTGATATCGCTGCCACGATGCCACCCCCTGCAGCGCCAGAGAAAGATAAAGGAAAGGAAAAGTCCGCGCAAAAGAATGATGAAGGTCCGTCAGGACCGGCTACAAAGAAGCAGAAGCTGTCGCACCCCACAGAAGCGACCGGAGATCCCTCTGAGACCCTTGCCACAGGGCTCGACTAGTACTTGAAGGAGCAATTTCACGAGCTGCGTGCCTCGCAGGCCAATATCAGAAGTGCTCTGGACCTACAGCTCGTGGAGTTGAAAGGTCTCACGGGATGAGTTGCGCAGACCCATGCGCCAGCATCCGGCTCGCAGGCGTCGCAAGCATCTACAAGCACCGAGCGGGTTGAAGTACCTACAGAGAGGCACACTGTCGTCCACATCCCGCCTGCAAGCATGACACTCCCGGATCCTTTGGCTGCACTGCAGGTAAGCGCAGTCGGCCCCGTTGAAATAAATCTGTCACTAATTCCGTTGGAAACTCTACAGTTGGTTCAGGAGCATGTCTCTACTGAGCTGAGAGCTAGGGAGCTCTCCACATTCCATGCCAATCAAAGACTGCAGACGCAAGAAGTAGAGTTAAGAGTAGGCTATAAGGAGATCTCTACGCAGCTTGAACTTCACGAAGCGCAAGACACTGGGCTAAGGAATGTCGTCGATGAAATCGCCCAGGAGCTGCCAGCCTGCCAGATTCAACTAGACCTTCCTCTAGTTGAGAAAATGCAATGCATCGGCAGAAGGGCACAAGCCCTAGAACAGCAAGTAGTTTCTATGGATGAGGACCATAGAAAGCAGCTCACTGAGTTGGAAGCTCGTGTCGCAGTGCCTCCCGTAGATGAGACGCAAGAACGACTTGAAGCACTGCGCATAGCTTCTATCCAAATGCAGCACAGAACAGATGAAGCCCAGCAGTTAATGACGCAAGCTATGGAGGCTTGGGCTGAGCTTGAGAAGATCCCTTCCAAAGTTTCCCTTTTGGAACAGGTGGAAGCAACAGAACAGTCCCTAACTATTCTGAGCGAAGAAGCTAAGCCGTTAGAAGGCTTAGCCAAAATGAGAAAGATGAGCGAAGTCCGCAAAGTACAGCAAGAACTGCACAGGCTCAGAAAAAAAGATGCTACTCTCGCTAACATCATTCAGCCGTTTTTGGATGAGTATGCTGAACTTGCTGCCCAAGCAGAGGCCAAGTTCAAAGCATTTGCTGAGTCTCAAGAGTTGGTCGATGGCATAGAAGGAGAAGAAGCTACTGTAGACATGGTGCAGACAGCTGCGAAGTGCGTGGAAGACATGGACTCCGCTATTGCACAGTGGAAGCAAGCCTTCGCTACGACCCAAGCCAAGTCAGATGAACAACTAAAGCGACCGCAAGCTAGTGCGGGTGGCTCGAGGGAGAGCCACAAGTAAGTGTTAGGGGCATGTTGGAGCATAGGCCGCAGCTATGGCAAAGCTGCCAATTTTGAGGAAAAGCACCATTTTTGGCAGAAACGAACAGTGCGCGGTACGGCGCCAGATGGACGAGCTCACCGCAGATTGCGGGCTGGAAATCGTGGATCTCACGTGCACGACAAGGGAAAGAGTAAATAAGGTGGCCGAGTAGAAAGCTGTTAGGAACCCATGTCTTTAATTTGTTAGTATGTTGTTGTTGGACGCATATGCTTTGTAAGTCGTCCCGTAATATTTGTTGATCAATAGTTTGTGTTATTGTTGTTGGCGCATATGCTTTGTAAGTCGCCCGTAGTATTGTTGATCCATAGTTTGTAACGGCCCATGGTTTCAACCCATAGTATTGGTGCCTAGAATTAGTATATAAGTGTGTGTTGAGACCTATGAAGGACCGTGAAGTTATTTGTATTGAGCTTGCTCAAAGGAGGTTGCCCCCTCGAAGTGGCCTGTGATCAATACAAAAGTGATTCTGAGTTCTGTCATTTCTGCTATTTCGCGTATTCTTGTTAATTAATTGTTGTAGGTGCCTCACATCTGGTATCAGAGCACTTTCTTGGGCTCGTTGGGTGAAATTTCTGCCAAATTTTTTTTTCGCATCTGTTGCAGGTTCGGATTTGGGAATAATCCCTATCCGCTTAACTGTGGGAAGTACTTGGGCATAAGCCCTAAAACTCATTGTGAGGAGTACCACAAGAACCCCTAAGTAGCTGGCCCATTGAGAGGACCTGCCAACGAAAAGGGAAACGACCCCTACCTGATTGACTAGTTCCCACCCGTGAGGTAAACCAAGAGCTGTCGTTTGTGGCAAAGCGGTTATCAGTTTTACCTGAGCCATGGAGTGAGGGGTATTGCCCCAATACGCAAGCCGTCAGAACGCATTGGTGGCCGATTGAAACCCCTGAACTGTTAGGAAGCCGCACATACCTGGGGTCCATATCTACTTTTAGCTGAACTATTGTCAATCACTGCTACGCCGTTTCAGATCTATTTTGCAAGTCGTTCCAGATTCAGCCATTTTCAATCCATTCGGCGTTGTTCCAGATCTCTTTCGAGCAGTAGCCGCTCCGGTCTGGAAAAAAAAAAAAAAATCAGTTTTTTCTCCATATCTCCCTTATTTTCACTCTGTTTCCCTTGAAATTTTCAGGGAACCCCTGTCATCCCATTCTGCATATTTCAGTCCTGAGGACCCTATCCCCAATTCCCCTTCCCAAAGCCCGAAATCCCACATTTGTCTATTTTTAGGGTTTACCATAACTTTCTCAGATTTCACCCAATCACCTTCAAATTTTACCACAGAGTTCCTTTCTGAATTTTGCTTCTTTGTTCCCCTCTGCCAAATTTTCCCATTCTTTCACCCCGCTTCTGAAATCCGCATTTTTGCTTCCCTGTCTATCCAACAGTGTCCAAAACCTAGTCAAACCCCAATTACCCTTCTGATTTTTTCCCAAATCCAAATTTTCCCTTACTGAAGTAGTTCCTGTTTTTGTTTTCCTACCCAGTCAAAAAAAAAAAATCCTGGTTATGGTTGTCACCCGTGCAGGAGCAAAAACCATGGAGGAAGCACTTGCAGCCATAAACTCCAAGATCTTGATGAAAAATTTCTCGGTCTCCATCTTGAACATTCAGCTATGAACAACAAACGGCAGTCCGAGTCTTCAGTAGACAATGGGTTCTCTTCTTCCAGCAATTTTCGTGGTCCGAAGCTTGATTTTCCTCGCTTCAATGGTACCGATCCAACTGGATGGATCTATCGTGCAAAACAGTATTTCAATCTGCATAATACTTTTGATGTCAACAAAGTTCCGTTGGCATCCTTTCATTTGGAATAGGAAGCTCTTCAATGGTACCGTTGGTACATCAAGGCTCATCCAGAGCCCAACTGGCCAGACTTTTTCCAGCTCCTTTTGCAACGATTTAGTCCTACTGCTTTTGATGACTTCACAGGAGCCCTCACTAAACTTCGCCAAACTGGCACTGTGAGAGAGTATCAAACCGAATTTGAGAATCTAGCCAACCACACCGAAGGATTGTCTGATGAATTTTACCGGAGTTGTTTTATCAGTGGTCTAAAGGATGCCATTCGCTCTGAGGTCAAAATGTTCTGTCCCAACACAATGATGGAAGCACTCGAGTTGGCTAAATTGGTAGAAGACAAGATTGCATCCCAACAACGCTCCAAGCCCACTTTTGTTCCCTTCCAAAATATGGGTTCTCAGCGACCACCTATACCGCAGGCTCCTTGACCGACTCCTATCAAGCGTTTGTTTGAAACAGAGATGCAAGCACGTAGAGAAAAGGGGCTTTGCTATAATTGTGATGAGAAGTTCACTCGGGGACATAGATGTGTTCAGCAAAAGCTCTATCTCCTGGATGTGGAGTCTTCGCCTGCCTTTGAAATGGGTGACGAAGATCCAGAAACACTGGATGCTCCGGTCGACATTCAGGAACCGCCTATTGACCCTCCGTCTCAGGATGACCAGCCAGAGATATCTCTCCATGGTTTAGCTGGAATCACCACCCCACAAACAATGCGGGTCAGGGGTTACTTCAAGAAGCTTCCTCTTACAATCCTCATTGATTCTGGTAGCACGCATAATTTCATTGACCCTCGGATCGCCAAACAAGCTGATTGTTTTATCCATCCTTGCTCCAACTTTGAAGTCATGATTGCCAATGGGGGCACCTTACCTTGCAAAGGGAAGTGTCGAAATGTGTGTATCTCTATGGGAGATTATACCTTGCGCTCTGACATGTTTGCCTTGCCCTTAGGCGGATGTGATGTGGTTTTGGGCGCTCAATGGCTACGCACACTCGACCCTATCTTATGGGATTTTGCCGAACTTTGGATGCAGTTTTCCCTCAATGGACACAAACACACATTGACAGGATTACAACCAGGTTCTCTCAGCATCATCAGTTCACATCGCATGGAAAAAATCCTCAAGAAGAATTCACATGGTGTCATCGCTCAGATCCATTCCATCCAGATGCAACCATCAGCGGTCTCCACTACTCCTTTGGATCTACAACAAATTCTGGATCGATATACAGGTGTCTTTGCTGAACCAGTGGGATTACCACCTTCCAGTCCAGAAGACCATCGTATTCAGCTCCTTCCTGGCAGCGTTCCTCCCAACATCAGGCCCTATTGCTACCCATTTCACCAAAAAACGGAGATTGAAATGCTCGTTTGGGACTTATTGAAGCAAGGTATTATTCGCCCAAGCACTAGTTCCTTTTCTTCTTCAGTTATTCTTGTCCGCAAAAAAGATGGGTCATGGCGCCTCTGCATTGACTTCCGAGCACTTAATCACCTCACCATCAAGGATAAGTTTCCAATTCCTGTTGTTGATGAGCTTCTTGATGAGCTTCATGGGGCTCACTTTTTCTCCAGGTTGTATCTTCGTTCTGGGTATCATCAAATTCGGGTTCATGAGGATGATATTCCTAAAACAGCTTTCCACACACATGATGGCCATTATGAGTTTTTGGTCATGCCCTTTGGCCTCACTAATGCTCCTTCCACATTCCAGGCCTTAATGAATAAAATATTTCGACCCTACTTGCGGAAATTCATTCTGGTATTCTTTGATGATATCCTCATCTACAGTAAAACATGGGATGAACATCTCCAGCATCTGGATCTTGTCATGCAACTTTTCTCTGACCATCATCTCCATGCCAAGCAGTCTAAATGTGTTTTTGGACAAAAGGAAGTTGAGTATCTCGGGCACATTATCTCAGCACAAGGGGTTCGCGTGGATCCTGCCAAAATCGAGGCCATGAACAATTGGCCACGTCCTCAGACACTCAAGAGCCTTCGTGGTTTTTTGGGGTTGACTGGCTACTACCGCAAGTTTGTCAAGGATTATGGGAAGATTGCAGCTCCATTAACTGCTCTATTGAAAAAAGATGCTTTTACATGGACACCTGCTGCTCAGTGTGCATTTGAAAAACTAAAACAAGCTATGTGTACTACACATGTGCTAGCTATACCTGATTTTTCCAAGCCCTTCACTATTGAGAGTGATGCTTGCGGCAATGGACTTGGTGATGTTCTCCTTCAAGATGAACACCCCATTGCGTTCACCAGCAAAGCCCTTTCAGGTAAGAATTTAGCTGCCTCTACCTATGAGAAGGAAATGATGGCTATTTTGCATGCAGTACAGAAGTGGCGTCCATACCTATTAGGGAATCATTTCTACATCAAGACTGATCACCAGAGTCTGAAATATTTCTTGGACCAGCGTGTCTCCTCCCCGGCACAACAGAAATGGGTTAGCAAACTCATGGGTTATGACTATGAGATCACTTACAAGAAGGGTAAAGACAATATTGTGGCAGATGCTCTTTCTCGCACATTTGATGCCCAAGGTTCTCTTTCAGCTATTTCTATGCCTGTTCCAAATTGGTTGCAATCTGTTCAACAGGGTTATGTCAATGACTCTTCCTTATCTCAGATCATCCAACACTTGACCAACAATCCTTCTGCTGTCCCACATTACTCTTGGGATGGTGCTTCTCTGCGATACAAGGGTTGTCTGGTGCTTCCCCAGAGCACAGATCTTCAACAGGCTGTCTTATATGAACTCCATGTTTCTCCATCGGCCGGGCACTCTGGGTTCCTCAAAACATATGAATGAGCACGGCGTAACTTCTTTTGGCAGGGCATGAAAAGGACAATTCAACAGATGGTGGCCGAATGTGATACCTGCCAGCGTAATAAGGGTGAAACAACACTCCTTCCAGGATTGCTTGAACCCTTTCCCATACCTACACGGATTTGGACAGATATTTCTATGGATTTCATTGAAGGGCTCCCTAAATATGGCGGGAAGACAGTGATTCTCATTGTGGTTGATTGTCTCTCCAAATATAGTCATTTTTGTGCTCTCAGCCATCCCTATACAGCCTCCTCCGTCGCTCAAATTTTTATGGACCAGATCTTTCGTCTTCATGGCATCCCTTCTTCCATTGTCTCGGATCGTGATGCGACTTTCACTAGTCATTTTTGGACATAACTATTTCGCCACACTGGCACCAAACTAAAGATGAGTTCAGGGTATCACCCACAAACAGATGGTCAGACTGAAATTGTCAATAAATGCTTGGAAACTTATCTTCGTTGCTTCACCTCGGAACAACAACATCAGTGGGCAAAGTGGCTCCCTCTCGCTGAATGGTGGTACAGTACCTCTTACCACACTGCCTCTAAAATGTCCCCATATGAATCAGTCTATGGTCAGGCACCTCCAGCTCTTCTTCCATACACCCCCACCAGTTCACCAGTTCAGGAAGTTGACATGGTCCTTCGCAACCGCGATCAGATTCTTCGCATTTTGCGGGACAATCTTCACATGGCAAGAAATCGCATGAAGCAACAAGCTGATCAGCACCGTTCGGAGCGCACTTTTCAAGTTGGCGATATGGTTTTTCTTCGTCTCCAGCCGTACAAACAATCCTCCTTGAAACTCAAAGGGCGTTATAAGCTCGCTCCAAAGTTCTATGGGCCATATCGGATTCTTCAGAAGATTGGTTCCATTGCTTATAAATTGGAACTTCCTCCTTCTTCTCACATTCATCCAGCCTTTCATGTCTCTTGTCTAAAGAAAGTTCTTGGCACCAACATCAGCGGCCAAACGATTTTACCCAAACTGGATAATGAAGGATCCATCCTTTTGGAGCCAGAGGCCATCCTCAATCGACGCACGCGTCAGCTTCGCTCTCGCTCTATCACAGAGGTCTTAATTCAGTGGCACGGCATGCAACCAGAGGATGCTACGTGGGAACCACTCCTTCAGATTCAACAACAATTTCCACATCTAAAGCTTTGAGGACAAAGCTTTTTTTAAGGGGGAGGGGATGTTAGGAACCCATGGATTTACTTTGTTAGTATGTTGTTGTTGGACGCATATGCTTTGTAAGTCGTCCCGTAGTATTTGTTGATCAATAGTTTGTGTTATTGTTGTTGGCGCATATGCTTTGTAAGTCGCCCGTAGTATTGTTGATCCATAGTTTGTAACGGCCCATGGTTTCGACCCATAGTATTGGCGCCTAGAATTAGTATATAAGTGTGTGTTGAGACCTATGAAGGACCATGAAGTTATTTGTATTGAGCTTGCTCAAAGGAGGTTGCCCCCTCGAAGTGGCCTATGATCAATACAAAAGTGATTCTGAGTTCTGTCATTTCTGCTATTTCGCGTATTCTTGTTAATTAATTGTTGCAGGTGCCTCACAAAAGCTCAACCACCACAATAAATGAAGCGGAGGAAGAGGGCTCAGCTACCCTCATTAAGGAAAAGTACATGAGTTATGGTTGCTCAGACAAAGGAAGAGAAACGGGCCGAAGCATTGAAGGCGAAAGGACAAGGAGCAAAGAACGATGAAGCGGCGCCCATACACGCGATCTACGCCGGAAATCACGGAGTCTGCACGAAGCTGCAACATGACTGCAAGAGGCGCCTACAATACACCTAGCCGTGTCAGTGGTTAGGGTTTTTGGGGATCACTGTTGGGAAAGGCCCACAGTTTTGTAAAGGTGCGACCCTCAGGGCCACCTATATATATGTGTAATTGGGAAGGTTAGAAGGTTAGAAGGCGAGAAGGTTACACAGACAGTCTAAGCTGATGTCTGAGTCTTTTGTATTACTGTATTCTGTAAAGCCGTTAAGAATCATTGTATGTATGTAAGAAGGCCGCGATCTCGCAGGAGACCGCTTGGCATAAAGGCCATTGGATGTATCAGTCACAAGAGGACTGAGGGGAATGTATTTGTATGTCTTTGTCATTGTAATACCTGTAGAAGAAGAGAATAGATCTAAGAGAAGGGCACCCAGCTGTGTGCGTGGAGTTTCCCAGAAAGATCTAAGGTTGCAGTTGTGTGCGCAAAAAAACTGTGTTAGCCCCATCTAAAGATAATATAAACAGTCCTGTGGACGTAGATTCCCTCCTGGAGGTGTACTACATAATTCTAGTTGTCATGGTGATGCTTTATGTGATTGCATTTCTTTGCTCTACTGTCTATGTTTCTATGAATGTTTCGTTATCTTTATGAATGAGTATGTAGAGTAAATCCTCGAAGCTCCCTTAGAAGCGTACTTGTGCATAGTTGAAGGAGTCTAAGAACACTGTCGTCGCAGCGCTTAAAGTGTGTGTTGCTGTGCCGGGGCGCAAGGGCTCTCAGAGGCGATACATAGTGTATCGAACGTAGCGGGTAAATGCTTCATGCGCAGGCGCGGAGCTACTGCGCAGCTAGGCTGGGAAGAGTGAGTTCCAACGCTGTGAAGTCTGTGGAAGAGTAAGACGTTCCGCTCCGGGGTATCCTCCCGGAAGGGAAGGGAGAATACCATAGTCTCCACATCGCCTAGGTTAAGGAAACCTAATTCCTTAGCCCCCCTATAGCCACTTCGGGTGAGACTTCGGGCTGTTGCGCAGCTCGTTGCCGAGAGGGCCAGTGCGCAAAAGGGGTGTTTGTTGCTGCGCATCCTGAAAACCCGGGTCTGTCCAGAAAAGTAGCCAACATGATGTATTAAAACCTTTGAAAGCCTAAGGCCTTTGCATTAGAATGAACTATGCTATATGACCTGGCTCTTATTCTAAGTATCGATAATGTATGTTATTGCATTTCTCGACGAACTCATTAATGAGGTGATGAGTTGACGGGTATTAAATTTGCTAATGGCAGGTTGACAGTGTCCAATTCAGGTATTAATGGTCCTAACCAACTCCATAGTGGAAAGTGTGGTTGTCAACCCATGTAATCCATCCACGTGAACTTTGGTTGATAATATAACTAGGAATCCTAGATGTGCATGGTTACCATAACGCTTCTCCTCTGAGCTGTACACGGTAATGTTCCTTAGCAGGCAGTGTTGGCATCATCGTGGTTGTTGTAATTAATGAGATATCAATGCAATAGTTTCCCGACTTTCGACGTAACTTGTTGGCACCTTCTCGCTCGTTGATCTCACTATATCTTGATCGTTGAACATGAAACCCTAAACCTCGTTGTATGTAGTAGTGGAGAGTTTCCCGGTCTTCATTTTTACGTTGGAGTTATCAGGATGACAGGCTGCTAACATTTAGGGTTGGAGAGAGTATCTCTCAGGGGGTTTCGATCCTATGACCTGTGGGAGGTAGTTTTTAAGAGTTATAGGCTTAAGCTCTCTGTACTTAACCCACGATACGCCATTAGAGTGATGGGGTTTCTTCATCCAGTGTAATGAATGTAATTCGCACTGGGTTCGATTCTCCTGTTTGTGAGAATGGTTTCCTGTGTTAACTTAAGGTTGCTATCAAATATCAACATGCTTCATCGTTTATTTGTGTAGTGCGTCAATACTCTGAAGTGTGATTTTTTTAAAGGGTAAGTGTTTCGTGACAATGAAATAATACTGTAATGCTTATTTTGATTCTTGCAATTTCTTCTTTTAACCTTTCACAATGTGTTTTGGTAGGTACCCACTTCGTATGAGATAACTGAGTGAAAGATTGGAGAATGGAATGTTGCTACTGCTTCCTGGTAAGCTCCGGTGGTTCTCGAAAACCTCGTAGATGCCTTTGATGGTGATTTCTATGTGCCGAGGGTTGGAACCATTCGACTTTGTTTCGGTGATGTAGAGGGTGAAGTTTTTAAGTCTTGTTTGTTATTAGTTGTACAGAAGATAATCTTCAGTTCTTTTAAGATGCCACTTGGCTCTTTAATGCATGGTTGCATTGTTCGAAAGGAACTTCGAACTTTTGTTTGTTCTGCTAGATGTTAATGGTAAAACACTATGTAGTTGGTTGCTTCACGGCCTTTTTTAAAGGTATTGGTTGATAAGGGAAAGCCCCGTGTATTGTGGAACCTTGACAGTTCCGTAATGTAATTCTCTGTTATAAATTTTAAATGGAAACCAAGAACCGAGGGATATCTTGTACTTATAGACAATGGCTTGTTTTTGCAATGGAAAGTTATGTTTTTGAATAATAGCTGAGAACACTGTGTAAATTAATGCTTACGGTGATGCCAAGCAACGATGGTTGTCTTGAGCCGAGAGTTATGGTTTGCATAACTGTATAAAATTGTATTCATGTACTTCGTTCTCGTTGTTGATAATCATGTTTGGAAAAATTGATAAGATAGTTTGACTGTTATATGTTTTCAAAAAGGCTATGCCACAATGTTCTATTTGTTTTACGAAAGAAACCCTACTTGTAGCTTTCGATTACTATCTAGCTTGTACTGAGCTTTTGTACTCGAGACTTAACCTTTTCAACAAATGGTTTCGATGATGTGTATGTGTTCTTACTAGGGTTATGAGCTACTGATAGACATTGGTACAGAATCGTGCTTTCTTCTCAGTGAAGTTTATTGTCTTGTAGCAATCTTGAAATGTTTTAAAAGATGATTTGGTAAAGAAATTTGTTGATTAGGGTTTGGAAAACTTTAATTGTTATAAACAAAAACTAGGGTCTGTAATATCTAGGGTTTGATACAACTACGTAGATATTCAATAATTGAAATCAAAGGTGAAAGTTAGTGAAGAAATAAAATATGTATAATTGTAATAAATCTATACAGAGATTAATTCTTGTAGCTGCTATAATTCTTGAAAATACAATTGCTTGAAAAACATGAAATGTATAATATTGATGTGCATTTGCTTACTATCTGAAATAAATAGAGTTAAAAGAAATATATAGAACTGTGCAGAAACATACTGTGTTTTTCTTTCATGTATTAATTAAATGAATTCTATACTACTGTTTAAATATATGACAGAATTTTAATAAGAACATTACTGTAATCATCTTTACAATCAATGGCATTATGCCTATCATTTATCTTCTTAATTTACTTCTATATACTGGAGTACGATGCAGAGAATGGCATGGGGAAAAATATAGAGATGGTTATCGATTCAATCAATTCATAAAGCTCTTTCATTCAGAATCATACTTACGTCAGGAAATAAAATAGTTTCTTCTATATGACTTATAATTAATAATTCTATTATGCAGAAACATTTAACTATAAACAAAAGTAGGAACAGTAAAACCTGGTTGACTATAGGAGAAACAAATAGCACAAGGAACCCGTTCCACCCAACCTATTCCTGAAGACAACCAAGTTACTTGCCTTAGGACCCTCGAGCTTGTTCACTGAACCACCAGGAGGAAGATTCTGTAGAAGCCTTAGTACATCAACTTGCATTAGAATATAGATTGTCCAGTCATCAAGACTCAGCAGTCAAAGAGACCTGCACCAGCACCTCTGGTTTTCCTTCTCAGTATAATTAGCAGACTTACAGTTGCACTCTCACATAGCCTCCCTATTCGAATCTCTCAATGATCACCTGATGCACTTGAGGAATATTTCTGCATAAAATATTGTAAGGGGCTGCCTTCCCAATTCGAATTGCCTTATGTAGGCTACCTAGGCCTTTTAGTGGTTAACTGGTCATTAATGAGCTGCCTGCTCTCTTCCACCCACCTGGGGGATAATGCCACAAATTTAGGGGTATTTGTCCCATAACCAACAGCTAGTGGTGGAGTGCAAATGCTGCCATCTGTCCCATACCTTCGAACAGCTTCCATTCCTCCTAGTGGGTCAATGAACACTCATTTAACAGTTCCGTTTGGTGTTTGTCTCCTACTTTAATTTATTAAATAATAATAATCAGTAATTACAATTATCCTTGACCAAACTTGGTCATAATTACAAAACTTTGTAATTAAAATTTAACATAAAGTATTTTGCAAATAAAATAATATTCTCAGAATTTGGGTAGGTGACATACACCCCCCCTTAAGTCTCAACATCGTCCTCGATGTTGGTTAATCAATCTCTGAGTGTTCCTGAAACAAAGTTGGGTATGCTTCCCGCATACTAGTCTCCAACTCCCAAGTTGCCTCTTCTGGGCTATGGTGCTTCCATTGCACCTTTACCTATCCAATGGTGCGATTCCGGAGTAGAGTTTCCCTCATTTCGAGGATACAGTTCGGTTCCACCTGAAAATCGCCGTCTTGTCCCACCTGTACATCATTCCAATTTACAACATGAGTAGCATCATGTACATACTTCTTTAAAAATGATATATGAAAAACATTATGTATCTTTAAATTCGGTGGCAAAGCCAGTTGGTATGCCACTGGTCCAACCCTTGACAATATTTCGAAAGGACCACAATACCTGGGTGCCAACTTGGCACAGCTTCCCAATTTCAACAAACTCTTTTTCGGTATTACCTTGAGGAAAACATGTTCACCAACCTGGAACTCTTTATGAGTCCTTTTAAGATCTGCTTGACTCTTTTGCCTATCTTGGGAAGCTTTTAGATTTCTTTGTACCTGTTTCACAATTAGTTCTAACTCCTGCAACAATTCAAGTCCTAAAACAACTCTATTTACTAGATCATTCCAAGAAACAGGTGTATCACATTTCCTACCATAAAGAATTTCAAAAAGGCTAAGTCTGGCTGATTCATGATAATGATTATTATATGCAAACTCTGCTAAATACAAGTAGTCTTCCCACTTACCAGGCTGATCCTTAACATACATTCTCAGCAAATCTTCTAATACCTGATTTACTCTTTCTGTCTGTCCATCCATTTGTGGATGAAATGTTGTGCTGAAGTTTAAGGTTTTATTCAACCCTTTAAACAAAGACCTCCAAAAGTTTCCAGTAAACTTAGAGTCACGATCTGAAATTATCACTTTCGGTATACCATGTAATCGAAAAATCTGCTTCATGAAGATTTCTACAATGTCTGGAGCCTTATGAGTAGTCTTGATAGGTATAAAGTGTGCTGCCTTGTTGAGTTTATGTAACATCCCTCAATTTCGATGCCTATTGTTATTATATTTAAAAATAATTATGAATTATGTAATTGACCTGGTGAGGAGCTCAAGGCCAAGGCCCCACCAGTGGACCTCGAGCTACTGTCATGTTTTAAAGTCTTATTTCAAGCTTAGGAGATTTAGTACGGTAATGCGATTAAACAATAAGTAACTAAAACCATCGAGAAGAAAGGTAATATGGCTAGGGAACCATAAGAGTCATGCTCTAAATCGCAGACCTTGGATGGTGAGAAGCTAGTGGAGATCATTCTAAAATTCCTAAAGAAATCCACCTAAGTAGGGTTAAAATGTGTTGATAAGCCTAACTTATTTTTGTAACACTTAAGCCTATAAGTTATCATGTATAGGTATAAGTCACACTTTGAGATGTTAAGTTATATATATGTATTAAATTAAGATTTTTACATATAATATATATATATATTATAATTGGTGAAGGACCAACTATTTTAAATGGTTAAATTATAATACCACTTTAAGTAAGGGACACTCCTTATAAATAATATGATGTCCTAAAGTAAACATCCTAATGGGACTCGAAATAACCTTAAAAGAATATTAATATAAACAAACTTAATTGCATTATAAAATAGGACATGGGAAATACTTTTTATAAGAACTTATGACAAGTATGAGCCTCTTTATGAGTTAAAAACGTTCCACTAAAGAAAATTAAATTTCAGTCGTGACTCACCACGATCAACGGAATGGACGTTAAGGGGAATTGTAATGTAGCTTCTGTGACAGCATTTATTAAACCCATCCATTTCGGATTAGGGCTCCATGTGGCAGAAATATTTCAGTTATGTCGGGCGGACTAGTTGAGGTATATCATGGGAAGTGTAAGTTACTCTTAGGGAGGGAAAGCGAGCTTTTAAAGAGGCTATTTCCCTTAACGGAACAACCATTCGTTTATTACGTGGAAAACTATGAAAGCCCTATCCTTGCCATTTGTCCTATCTTGACAAAGCCGGTAAACTCCTTCTCGCCATCTGCCATGAACTCTTGATTGGATTAGAATTTTTGGTATTTTGATTTAAAAGATCTCTTTTGAATCTCTTATATATATATAAATATATTTATATATACTGTTCCAAAAAGGAGAGCCAAATCTTAAATTGCCAGTGATAGTTAGATTGTTGCCTTATAAAGGTCTAGTATTCTCTTTGATCTCAAACATAAATTTCAAGATATCTTAGAAGATTCCTAGTTGTTTGATCTCAGCATAGATAGGTTGGATTTCGACCTACGGTTTCGATCTCCGCCTAATTCGCTGACAGAATGTAACACTCCTTTAAATTATAAACCTACCTTACGGATTTTTATAATCCTTGGTCCTATAGCTAGATGCTTAATTTATATATGCCGAAATAGAGATAAGTCTTCAATGGGATGCAGACTTCATTTATTCATATACTATTTGACTTATAGGATAGTATAAAAGGGAGTGTTTCTTAAAGATTAAAGTTCAAATGTTTTTATATAAACTTATTTTAGTTAATATTATTCTTACCTGCTACGTCAACCACATCTAGTATTTCTCCTATATAACCATTTATATAGGGGTGGTCCCTTAATATATATATATTTCCTTTAGAGATTTATATAATATTATTTCCTTGTTTTATAAATCTATAATATAAAGATTTTTGTATAAGAGATGATGAGCAACAAGGGTTTGTTATTATATAAATATTTTATTATATAAGAAATGATAAAAAAATAAGTTTTATCACATTGTTCCATTACTGTATAGAGATTTTAGTTATATATGATAAAATAATAGTGGGACAAACATTATTATGATAGGATTATGTCCATTGATTGCATGGGTGTGATAGTGGGTATATGTTATAAATCCAAGTTGTTTGTAACTTAAAATAAAATTATAGATTTATTTAATTATCATCATAATATGTATATGTTATAACTCTTAAAGATTAAAAAGTATAACATATTGGTAGAGTTTGGGCTTAGAAAGATTTTGTTGTTATTAAGTTAATTAAAAGTTTATGATGCTACACATAAACTTCTAAGAAAGTTTTTAATGTGGAAACTCTCAAGAAAATTGTAATTATATATTTTAGTGCAGCCTTGTGATGAAAGGCTTAGAGATTTTTTTTTAGAAGGAGATTTATCGCAACAATGTTGCTGGATTGTAATCCCTGATTTCCTTTAAAGAATAATAAAAGATGCACACACACCTTTGTGGACTAGCCCATGTACGGGTGAACCACGTTATGTTTTGTCTCCTATGTTTTCCTATGGTGTTTCTCAATGTGCCTTATGTATGAGTACTTGTTTCTGTCCTTAAAAATGTTTATGACTACATTGAAGTATCCGATCCATTAGAAAGTTGATTATGATGTATATCGCTAATATGTTTCCCTTATGATTATGATTATGTTGTTACCATTTAGGTTGTTCTATTGGTGCGATAAAAGATATACATGCTTTCTAAAAGATGTATATTAAGACATAATGAAGCTTTTTGTGTTTCCCGCAAGAATTAAGAAATGGTTGACATATCAAGTTCAGAAATTATTTAGTTGAAAATAAAACGTATATCTTTTCCTTGATTATTATAATGACATTTATAAACAGTAATAACATTGCAAAGTTTTAATTATTTGTAAGCAATGATTTAAGAAAGTAACCCACACTTTATATTTTCGCATATATTTTAGTGGCATTTAGGCACTTAGAAAAGTTTTAAATTTTACAAAATTTTGGGTACGTGACAGTTTATCCACTACCACCATGATAGAATCATTTTGTTTCTGATTTTTGGGTAGTCCAGTAATAAAATCTATGCTTATCACTTCCCATTTCCAGCTAGGTATAGGCAATGGCTGCAACAGTCCAGCCGGATGTTGATGTTCAACCTTCACTTTTTGACAGTCCAAACACTTAGCTATGTACTCTGCTACTACATCCTTCATTTTGAGTCAATAGCACTATTTTCGTAGCATAGTGATGGTTTTCTGATACCCTGGATGACCAGAGTAATGGCTTTTGTGCATCTCATT
Organism: Larix kaempferi; assembly: GCA_027924585.1. NCBI lineage: Eukaryota > Viridiplantae > Streptophyta > Pinopsida > Pinales > Pinaceae > Larix > Larix kaempferi. The sequence goes on along the minus strand of BSBM01000458.1, from coordinate 19,486,039 downwards.
TAAAATCAGAATTTTTACTTCTGGTATGTTGGGTACATACAATCTGTTTTTGTATAATAAAAGTCCATTTTCCTTTAAATTGTAATCTGCCATAGAATTTTTAGAACTGTTATTTGTTGTCTTTTCTTGTAATTTTTTGTATTCTTCATTCGTTTCACTCCTTTTAAAGATCTGATTTTATAAATCTGTTGAGTAAGTACTGATGGCTGAAATAAAATTCAGTTTTGCTTTACGACTTAATGCATCAGCAACCTTGTTCTCTTTCCCTTTAATATGTTGAATTTTGAAATCGTATTCACTTAGAAAAGTTAACCATCTAGCTTGTCTAGCATTCAGATTTGTGTGATCTAATAAATATTTCAGACCCATGTTATCTGTCAATAAGGTAAAATTTCTACCAATAAGGTGGTGACGCCACATTTTTTAAGCGTGAATTACTGCTAATAACTCTAAATCATAAGTAGAGTAGTTATTCTCATGTATTTTCAGCTTTCTAGATTCGTATGCAACAACATGTCCCTCTTGTGTTAGGACTCCACCGAATTTGTCATTACATGCATCGGTACATACTATAAAATCCTTATTAGGATCTGCTATCTTTAGAATAGGTGTTGTAGTTAGTAATTCCTTTAGCTTCTTAAAATTGTCTGAACATTTCTAATCCCACACAAATTTCTTCCATTTCTTCTGTAAGGAGGTTATGGGGTTTGCAATCTTTGAAAAACCCTTTATAAAATTTCTGTAATATCCAGTAATACCCATAAATGATCTCACATCCGACACATCCTAAGGAACCGGCCAATCATTAATGGCTTTTATCTTATCGGGGTCAACCGAGATTCCTTCCTTAGAAATTATGTGTCCTAGATACTGAATTTTGTCTTTGTGAAAGTCATACTTACTAAACTTAGCGTATAGTTGATGATCTCTTAGAACTTATAAGATAATACGTAGATGTTCGCCATGCTCTTATTTGCTTTTAGAATACACTAAAATGTCGTCTATGAACACAATAGAAAACTTATCTAAGTATTTGTGAAGAATGTTGTTCATCAAACACATAAATACAGTCGAGGCATTAGTCAAGCCAAATGGCATGACTACGAACTCATAATGTCCATATCGAGTTCTAAAGGTTGTTTTGAAAATATCCTCATCCTTCACATGCACTTGATGATATCCTGACCTTATATCAATCTTTGAAAATATCGTTGCTCCACACAGTTGATCAAATAGATCATCTATGCGGGGTAACAGATATCGATTCTTGATTGTCATCTTATTCAGCTGGAAATAATCTATGCACCGTCTTAGGGTACCATCTTTCTTCTTAACAAATATAACATGTGCTCCCCAAGGAGATACACTGGGTCTTATATAGTTTTTATCAATCAGCTCCTTCAATTGTGATTTCAACTCATTTAATTCCAGTACATTCATCCTATATGGAGCTTTAGAATTTGGTACTTCTCCTAGTATTAACTCGATGGTAAAGTCTAAATTTCTTTTAGGAGGTAATCCTGGAATCTCCTCAGGAAAAACATCTTTGGAATCCTTTAGGACAGGTATGTCTTCTAGTTTCAGTTTGTCCTCTTTACAAATAAACTCGTCATTTACTACATTTACTGCAAACAATTGACATCATTTTCTAGTTTCCCTCTTTACTTGCATGGCTGAAATCTGTCTAAGGGATATCTTTCTTGGAATACCTTTTACTTCTACAGTTTCTCCTTCATCATTTAAACATATAAAACTTTTCTCATAACAATTCAGAATGACATGATGGGCTTCTAACCAGTCCATTCTAATTATAATATTATAGGATCCTAAAGGTAAAACATTCAACTTGGTTTGTGTCTTTAACTGATTCATGGATAAAGCACAACTTTCAATAAAATCAGATACTTTCCTTTTTGTTCTTGTTGCTAGTCTATCTAACCAAGATTTACTGAACTTTTCTGTTTTCAATTTAAAACTTTCTACAATATCTGGTGATATATAACTTAAGCTTGCACCTAGATCAATCAAAATAGTAACAGGATGATTTTGTAGCATACCTTCAACCTCTACCATAGAGATTTGATGATCTGCTTGCCTGTTGTCGAGTGTTGCATTGATTCTAGGCATCTCCCTTTCCAAGTCTCCAACAGTAGGTTCAGTCTATATGGAATGAATATTGTTAGCTGTCCGCTTCCTCTTGGGGCATTCTCATGCATAATGAGGACCTTCACACTCAAAACATTTGATAGGTTCCTTTTGATCATTAGTCCTGATAGCATTGGGAGTGTTTCTAGGAGCTGTAAAATTCTGCTGCTGACTGTTTCTGGGATTGTTTCCTTGAAAATTCCGATTCTGAAAATTTTTCTTTTGGAAACCAGAATTTCCACTAAATCTGAAATTTTTCTTTTTCAGTTCAAAATTGTTGGGTTTATGACTTTTCTAGTTTGATATCCCTTCTCTTTTCCGATTAGTGTCATAATAGAAAGTTGCTTTCCTCATGGCCTCTTCTAAGGTCTTTGGATTGTCATACTTGATTCTATCCTTGATGTTGAAAGGTAGACAACTCAGGTATCTTTGGATCTTCGATTTTTCTTCCACGAGGTACGGCACATATCTTAGTAAATTCAGAAATTTACTGTTCATCTCTTTCATGTTCATACTTCCCAGCTTTAAGTCATAAAACTCCTTTGATTTTTCTTCATAGTATTGTTCCGATAAGAACTTCTTTTTGAAGTACCGTTTGAAAGTACTCCAATTCGCATCCTTGTCCTTGATGCCCTTTACTCTTTTGATGTCCTGCCACCAAATATCTGCCTTCCCAATCAAGTTGTAGATTGCCATCTTTGCCTTCAGTGATTCTAAGTAATCATAAATTTGGAAGTACTTCTTCATGTCGAACAACCATGCTTCTGCTATCTCTCCTTTTTCAGTTTCACCATTGAAAGTTGGGGGTTTGATTTTCTTAAACTCCCCAGAAATATGTTCATGATGTTTGTGACTTTTTCTTTTTGTTTTGTAGTCTCCTTCGCTGCTATCACTTGAATAATTTCTTTTCTTTTTCCGTTTTTCATGGGCAGCTTCGGATGATGTTGAAATGTTGTTTCCATCATCAGTTTTCATCTTCTTACTTCTGTCTAGATGAGGTAAATCTTCAATCTTGGAGTTATTTTCAATTTCTCTGTTATGTTCATCAGTTGGGCATTGTTCGAACAGTACTTGATTTCGTTCTTCTTGTGCCTTCATAATTTTCTTATTGTCTTGTTTTACAGATCTGATTTCTGCCTTTAACTCTTGAAATGCTCGTAACAATTCTGAGGAATTGTCATTTAATTCGCCATGGACTTCTTCTTCATAATGTTGTCCCGTGCTATGACTGTTGGGTCGAAATCTGTCTTCTAAATGTTCAGTTGATCCTTCCATACCTGTAACTTAAAAATAATTTCTGTATAACACAAATAGTTTAAATTTTTGAATTAGTAAGACTTCTGCTGTAATTAAATTTTCTGTTGCATGTTCTTGGACCTTTTTCAGGCCTAGAGTTTGAACGTGAGCTCTGATACCACATGTAACATCCCGAAAAATACCAAAATTTAAATTATTTTTAAAATAGCAATAATTATCAAAGTCATTAATGCGGAATATATAAATTAATTAGATTTCTTAACTAAGATAATAATAACGATGACACATCATACTTCTCAAATAAATATGATATAATTGTATTTGCTATTTCAGATTTAAACGAATGTTAAACTCCTTAACGAAAGATCTTTTATGATTATGCATAAGAAATACAATTTACATATATGCTTCAGTTCTAAATATAATTACATCTAGTACATTGTTTGTACTATTATGATGTTCTTGATGAAGTGCTAACAGTTTGTTTGTATGATGATGAAGGGGCCCTACGAGGTACCCTGGAGTTTACTTAGCTACGATTAACTAGGGCATTTGAATCCTGTTTCCATGTGTAGACCGCAGGTAAGAAATTCTACGACAACATGTGTTAAGATTACATGTGTCTTTCAATTCAACGTCAATGTAAAATTAAAATGCTAAGTACTTCCTTGCGACACAAAATACTGGAGGTATGGATACTTGGTTTTAATTCTAGTTTATGTATTGACTTACAAAGCTCTTCAATGTTATCATTTCGTGTCGTCCAAGTGTTATGTTATAATGCTACATATATTATCATATGACTACTGTCATTATCATTAAAACCATGATACTAATATCTATCGATAATGCTATTAAGAAGCTTGTGGAAATAGTGTTTATACCTTTGAACTATTATTATAATTTGCATCTACATAACTTAGACTACTATAAGTCATGTATTTATCATTTGATTATATGTAAAGTATAGTGACTAGTGCTTTTACTAAGGACTTAGCTTTAGAGGGTATCTCGTCCACCCTTAAACTATACCTATGGTAATACCTTGATCAATAGTCTTTGCACTACATGGCTAATCATATGGAATTTATTGTGAATATGGTATTTATGCTATGGACTAGCATTATAAACTTCATCCTATTGCTTATACAAAACTATAGAAATGAAATAGAAATATTTTATAGTTAGTATGTGTCTACAATAATACATAGACATGTAATACAAATATTACGATACCTAAGTTCAAACTTTGAACTATATAAAATGTGCACTCATATTACATTGATATGATTTACAATATGTAATGATATGATTTATATTCATTTAAGTGATGTATTCAAACCTTTGAAAGGCCAAGGCCTTAGCATTAGAATGAACTATGCTATATGACCTAGTTCTTATTCTAAGTATCGATAATGTATGTTTTGCATTTCTCGATGAAATCGTTAGTGAGGTGATGAGTTGACGGTTATTAAATTTGCTAATGGCAGGTTGACAGTGTCCCATTCAGGTATTAATGGTCCTGACCAACTCCATAGTGGAAAGTGTGGCTGTCAACCCACGTAATCCATCCACGTGAAGTTTGGTTGATAATATAACTAGGAATCCTAGCTATGCATGGTTACCATAACGCTTATCCTCTGAGTTGTACACGGTAATGTTCCTTAGTAGGCAATGTTGGCATCGTCGTGGTTGGTGTAATTAATGAGATATCAATGCAATAGTTGCTCAACTTTCGACATAACTTGTTGGCACCTTCTCGCTCGTCAATATCACCAAATCTTGATCGTTGAACATGAAACCCTAAACCTCGTTGTATGTAGTAGTGGAGAGTTTCCCAGTCTTCATTTTTACGTTGGAGTTATCAGGACGACAGGCTACTAACATTTAGGGTTGGAGAGAGTATCTCTCAGGGGGTTTCGATCCTGTGACCTGTGGGAGGTAGTTTTTAAGAGTTACAGGCTTAAGCTCTCTACACTTAGCCCATGATACGCCATTATAGTGATGGGGTTTCTCCATCTAGTGTAATGAATGTAATTCGCATTGGGTTCGATTCTCCTGTTTGTGAGAATGGTTTTCTGTGTTAACTTAGGGTTGCTGTCAAATATCAACATGCTTCGTCATTTATTGGTGTAGTGCGTCAATACTCTGAAGTATCATTTTTTTAAAGGGTAAGTGTTTCGTGACAGTGAAATAATACTGTAATGCTTATTTTGATTCTTGCAATTTCTTGTTTTAACCTTTCACAATGTGTTTTGGCAGGTACTCACTTCGTATGAGATTGCTGAGGGAAAGATTGGAGAATGGAATGTTGCTATTGCTTCCTGGTAAGCTCCGGTGGTTCTTGAAAACCTTGTAGATGCCTTTGATGGTGATTTCTGTGTGCCGAGAATTGGAACCATTCGACTTTGTTTCAGTGATGGCTGAGGGTGAAGTTTTTAAGTCTTGTTTGTTATTAGCTGTACAGAAGATAATCTTCAGTTCTTGTAAGATGCCACTCGTCTCTTTAATGCCTGGCTGTGTTGTTCGAAAGGAACTTCAAACTTTTGTTTGTTTTGCTAGATGTTAATGGTAAAACCCTGTGTAGTTGGTTGCTTCACGGCCTTGTTTAAAGGTATTGGTTGATAAGGGAAAGCCCCGTGTATTGTGGAACCTTGATAGGTCCGTAATGTAATTCTCTGTTATAAATTTTAAATGGAAACCAAGAACAAAGGGTTCTCTTGCACTTATAGACAATGGCTCGTTTTTGGAATGGAAAGTTATGTTTTTGAATAATAGCTGAGAACACTGTGTAAATTAATGGTTACAATGATGCCAAGCAACGATGGTTGTCTTGAGCCAAGAGTTATGGTTTGCATAACTGTATAAAATTGTATTCCTATACTTCATTCTCGTTGTTGATAATCATGTTTGGAAAAATTGATAAGATAGTTTGACTGTTATATGTTTTCAAAAAGGCTATGCCACAATGTTCTATTTGTTTTACGAAAGAAATGCTACCTGTAGCTTTCGATTACTATCTGGCTTGTACTGAGGTTTTGTACTCGAGACTCAACCTTTTCAACAAATGGTTTCGATGATGTGTATGTGTTCTTACTAGGGTTATGAGCTATTGATAGACATTGGTACAGAATCGTGCTTTCTGCTAAGTGAAGTTTATTGTCTTGTAGCAATCTTGAAATGTAGATGATTTGGTAAAGAAATTTGTCGATTATGGTTTCAAAAACTTTAACTGTTATAAACAGAAACTAGGGTCTGTAATATCTAGGGTTTGATACAACTATGTAGATATTCAATAATTGAAATCAAAGGTGAAAGTTAGTGAAGAAATAGAATATGTATAATTGTAATAAATCTATACAGAGATTAATTCTTGCAGCTGATATAATTCTTGAAAATACAATTGCTTGAAAAACATGAAATGTATAATATTGATGTGTATTTGCTTACTATCTGAAATAAATAGAGTTAAAAGAAATATATAGAACTGTGAAAAAACATACTGTGTTTTTCTTTCATGTATTAATTAATTGAATTATATACTATTGTTTAAATATAGGATAGAATTTTAATAAGAACATTAATGTAATCATCTTTCCAATCAATGGCATTATGCCTATCATTTATCTTCTTAATTTACTTCTCTATACTGGAGTACGATGCAGAGAACAACATGGGGAAAAATATAGAGATGGTTATCGATTCAATCAATTCATAAAGCTCTTTCATTTAGAATCATACTTAGTTCAGGAAATAAAATAGTTTCTTCTATATGACTTATAATTAATAATTCTATTATGCATAAACATTTAACTATAAACAAAAGTAAGAACAGTAAAACCTAGTTGACTGTAGGAGAAACAAACATCCCAAGGAACCCGTTCCACCCAACCTATTCCTGAAGACAACCAATTTACTTGCCTTAGGACCCCCGAGCCTGTTCACTGAACCACCAGGAGGAAGATTCTATAGAAGCCTTAGTACATCAACTTGCATTAGAATATAGATTGCCCAGTCATCAAGACTCAGCAGTCAAAGAGACCTGCACCAGCACCTCTGGTTTGCCTTCTCAGTATAGTTAGCAGACTTACAGTTGCACTCTCACATAGCCTCCCTATTCGAATCTCTCAGCGATCACCTGATGCACTTGAGGAATATTTCTGCAGAAAATATTGTAAGGGGCTGTCTGCCCAATTCGAATTGCCTTATGTAGGTTTCCTAGACCTTTTAGTGGTTAACTGGTCATTAATGAGCTGCCTGCTCTCTTCCACCCACCTGGGGGATAATGCCACAAATTTAGGGTAGTTGTCCCATAACCAACAGCTAATGGTGGAGTGCAAATGCTGTCATTTGTCCCATACCTTCTAACAGCTTCCATTCCTCCTAGTGGGTCAATGAACACTCATTTAACAGTTCCCTTGGGTGTTTGTCTCCTACTTTAATTTATTAAATAATAATAATCAGTAATTACAATTATCCTTGACTAAAACTGGTCATAATTAAAAAACTTTGTAATTAAAATTTAACATAAAGTATTTTGCAAATAAAATAATATTCTCAGAATTTGGGTAGGTGACAATGAGGGGGAACTATGTATCCACTAGGGAGAGGTGATGGGGTTGTGGGATTGAACCATATGCTTCCATATGTAACCTTGGGAACCCACATTTGACTGTCCTAGTTGTCATTTAATTCTACTGTAGGAAGTGGGTAAAGAAACAGTTCATGAGGACGATGGAGTGGGGGAAACCCTAAAAATTTTTAGGGGGGGGGGGGATAACAGAGAGCCGAGTAGTGAAGATAGAACCAAAAATCGTGATCCTGAGGGAGGCTGTGATTTGCAGAGCCATTCGGTCATGAAATTGAGGAAGATCTGAGTGAGGATCCCAGTGGGAAGAGACAGGGAGGGTTTAGACTGCATGGTAGAGCCATTGAGGGCTCATTTACCCTTGATTTAGCAATCAGGACCAATCTACCTGCCCAAGTTAGCGGTGAAGGAAGGGGCTCCCAAGGGACTATGAAGGAGAGAAGGGGACCTTACTTAGGCTGAGAGTGGAGGTGATGGGGGTTCCTGGAATGTATAAGGCCATTTGGCTATGATTACAGCTCTGTGGATGAGCTCATTGACCTAGAAAAATCCTTACATGTCTCCCACTTGCTTGGAAAATCCGGCTGTGTGCTGGATGACCTGAATGACTGAAAATCCAAGGCTATGAGTGAACCTGAGTGGTCCTCCTTAGTGGATACATAGCCCCAGCTCGGGGGTGGTCTCGGAGTGATGAAATAATATAGTTTGAGTAGAGACCTACGGTTGGGTTGGAACGTTGCAGTCCATAACCAGTTTGCTTGGTGATTTCATCTCAAAGATAAGTGTTCTTTGTGCTTTCAATCAAGCTCATTTTGTGTTCTGCAATGTTTAATTATTGACTGTATTGTGGAAGCTAAATGATGTATGCTAGATGATAAAGTATGTTCATTGCATGAGAAGGGGATTAATCCCTTGTATGATGTTTTATTCCCTTGTGTTTATCAGTGTATAAATCTGCATACATGAGTTACTTACCATGCTCCTACACATCTACATTCTTATATTTGTACTTATATGAATTTGTGCCTTGATGAATAGGGATGAGTTTGGTTGAGGCCCTAGAGGAACATAGGGTTCAGTTAGAAGTTGGGGAGGAAATAGACACCCCCCTGTGGTGTTCATGCTTCCCCTGTGGATTAGATGAAGGAAAGGCCATGACCGAGGAGTACAAGAGTCCTTACATAGTGGCAATGATGCATGGATGAATCTTAGGCCATATTTTAGGTTGGATGAAGGACAGGATCAGAGTCGTCAGATGCAGCAGAGGATTATGTAGTTGCATCAGGCTCGTCAAGATCTTTCGAACCGTATCGGGTTTTCCCAAAATGAACTTGGGCTGAGAAAGTTATGAGCCAGAAAAGTTGTGCAGTTGGGCTTCCGACTTCCCGAACCTGCAACGCGGATTGCGAATTGCAGATGTCAGAAGGGTTATTCTATGGATTTTTGTGTGGTGGTTCCAACTTCCGACTCCTGAAACCCGGATTGCAGATTGTGGAAGTTGGAAGAGTAAACTGTCCGAGTTGTAAAATGGTGGTTCCGACTTCTGAGTTCCGCAAGGCAAATTGCGGATTGTGAAAGTCGGAGAGGTATTTTTTCTGGATTGGTGATTTTGGAGTTCCGACTTCCGACTTCTGCAAGGAGGATTGAGGATTGCGGAAGTGGAAGGAGAAATTCTTCGAAGTTGAGATTTTGGAGTTCTGACTTCCGAATTCCGCGTTGCAGATTATGGATTACGAATGTCGGAGGAGTAATTCGTCAAAGTTGAGAATTGGGGTTTCCAACTTCTGCATCGCGGATTGCGGATTGCGGAAGTCAAGGGCATGATTCAACTTCTGAATTCCAACACCCGCAAGGAGGATTGCGGATTGCAGAAGTCGGAGAGGAAATTTCTTTGAAACAGAGAATTTGATTTCCGACTTCCAAATCTCACATTGCGGATTGAATAAGTCGGAGGTGAATTTTTTCGAAGTGGCGGAGTTTGGATTTACGAATTTTGAGTTCCGCATTGCAGATTGCGGGAGTCAGAGGCATGTTTCGTTGAAGTTGGAATTGGTGGTTTCGACTTCCAAATCCCGCAAGGCGGATTGCGGATTGTAGAAGTCGGAGGGATGTTTCTATGAAACTATGAAATTGCAGTTTTGTCGTTCTGAATTCCGCATTGCAGCTTGTGGATTGTTGATTGAGGACTAAAGACCATTGCAGTTGTGTAAAAAGAGTAGTGTTGTGGATAATTTTGGAAAAAAAAATTATAAGGCTTGTTCCCCCATCACTTAAAGGGCACTGAGGGGATTGGGTATGTGACAGAGTGGTATCGGAGCCCAAGGTTGCAGCACTGGAGCTGCTTGGGCCAAAGTATGAGTTACAGGAAGGTAACCAGTATGTGAATGAAGTGAAAGGGCATACAATGTGCCTTGAAGGACTCCATATGGATTTGGAACTGAACAGATTGCAATGTTGATAAAGAGGGAAACTTCTCACCTTAAACTATTTATGTTTATAGCATAATAATTGCATGCTTAGAAAGTAGCATGTGTAAATGTCATGCATGTGTGTATGTCTTGAAATGCTACTTGGTGGGAAAATCATAGCTAATGATCCCTTGTGTGCTTGATAGAGAATCCATGAAATTGAGTCAGCTATGATGTGGAAGAGGAATTCCATGCTATAATGAGGAATGAGAGAGGGAGAATTCCTCAACTCTTTCTCTTGTTGTTATGTTTACATTTTCTGAGTTTTATATATGTGATACTATGGCATAGGAATGTTTATAATGCAAGAGATTAGGTAGTTAAAATGTGTATGCATAGTAGGAATATTAAGAAGATAATGCATACTGCATGTAAACTTGTGTGAACTTGCTTGTGCTTGCATATGGTATTGCATATTGGAAAAAGTTGTTAATGAGCACATTGCATTTTAATTTGAATGCACACCTAACAAGGATGCACACCCACTAAAGGGATTACAAGAGAGCTTATGTTGTAGGCCTGCGATTCTTGTAATGTTGCACAAAGATATGGAGAAAATATTTCACAAAGGCCAAGATAATAGAAGCATGGCTAACGTTGTTGATGATGATGTTGCATATGACTAACAGCCTTATGAAGAAATGTTGGAGCACAAATGTAAGAACAGTAAACTCATAAAAGTAACAAGACAAACAAATTATTGCATGCAATAAAAGAACTAATAAATACAATGGATCTGATATCCTGTAAATTTATAAAAACTAGTATACAACCAGAAGCATCATGCAATGAAAGATCTAAAACAAAATAGTGTATATAATCAACAATATAACATATTTATATGCTATGAAAATATAAGAGCCATACTTGGATAGATGACCTAGTAGCTACCATTACCTTGATAGCTCCAATAGTGCAACTGAAGGTGGGGGGACGACTCTCCACCCAACAAACCCCCAGCCAAACAGGCTGAGGCCCCCGAGCCCCCAACGATTAACCCTATTCCAGTGCTATCTTACTTTCCTCTCCTCTTCCAAGATGGCCAAAGACAAAAAGATCCCTCTCTTCACTTCTTCTCCTCCTTTTATCTCCTCCTTCTCCCAATTTCTTAATTTCTTATTTAATGCAATTTGTTTTTCCTTATTTTCGTTCATATTCCCAATTATATTATTATCTTACATTATTTTTATATTACATTTTATTCATTATATTAAATATTCTCTATATGAGGGTTGTTACATACTCCCCCCCTTCAAGAAACTTCGTCCCGAAGTTATAATATTCAAGCAATAAATACAATACTTATTCAATCAATCAATCAAGTAAATACTAGAATATATAGGTAGCTAGTACTATTGTGAAGTTTAGAGATTTATATGTATGGCCACCACATAGAAGTCTCTAGACCGCACTAATACAATCAAACGCCCTAAGTTACAACATGCTTTTAAATAATTCCCTATGAGTCTAGTATGCAACTATATAAACAATCATGCAGCATACATACCTAAGCATTAGATAATTAATTAATAATTAATGACTGTGTGTTTGTTTACTTCCTCTTTCCTTACTCACCCTCTCCCTGAGAATCATACCATCTGATCAACCTCCCTACACCTCCCCTCCAACTCCGGATGGTCCCGCTCGCCATGGCACAGGCCCTCTACTGTAACCTGTCCGCGGATCATACAGTAGGCATCAGAAGTTCCCTAGGAATTTACCGTGGCATTGCCACCTTCCCAACTTCTGGTAATAATACGGCCTCATCGGTTTCTAACCGGAATCTAGGCCTCATCGGTACTAGCCGACATCTGGTTCCTGGTACCCCGATCCTAATACTCCCGGTACCCCCGATCCTGATATCAGGATCATTATACCCCAGGCATCTCGGAAGGCTATCCCAAACATCCTCCACAGCACCCTTAAGGTACTAGCCCCAGGCATCAGAATTCCTTCTCCATAAACCTCCCTCCCGGTGAGTATGTCTCCAATCGTGGACTCTGGTCACATCAGAAGTTCTCCGGGAAGTATCTATGGCACTGCCACCTTCCCAACTTCTGGTACTAAAGTCAAGTGTTGTTGGCATAGAGCTAATTGTTGGGCTTGTCCCCCAGCCCATAATATATTTATAGTAGTCATTCTCATTCGTGGTTATGGGATCCCACGAAATCATAGAATACTTAGCCTCATCAAGCTATTTGAATGGATCACCTGGAACAGCTGGCACTTTCCATAATGAATAATCATCAGTAACCATCTCTCAATATAATAATATCATGGATCAACCTTGAATCATGTGCTAACAAGAATGTCTAGCCACCAATTCATATTGCATTACATTGCATCATAATCCATTGTCACGATAAGTCATGCCAACTTTAACATCTAATGCATTTAGGTGCTCTGTGCTACCATTATAACATAATTGGTCATTATACTTTCATAATTTCACTATGCATCTCATTAATATGCCATGATAAGATACCATATTTCAACATTATTACTATCAACGTGGAGTAACAACTCTCATAATCCATCATCATATCAAATATGCATTCTACGAGGAGCAATAAGGGTTAGCATGAAACGATAAGTACCAAATATATGATATAATTTCTTATTCCCCACTTATACATGACAAAGCTGTAAAATATCATTTTAAACCACAACATGATTTTATACCATTTATGTGCCAGGTGTCATTTATCTCTAGATGCCATGATAAAGCTATTAAAATGCTAAATTAATATCATCAGGAAATAATATCATTTTATGTTCCACACTTCATGTATCTTATAGAGCACCATAACATCATGAAGAAAAATCCAAAAGTATCACATGCACAACCCATGGCTATAAATATCATGGCTGGAAATAACAACATCAATTTTCACATGAATAATGCATTACCATGAATCACATGTGTATAAGGCATCATTCTAAGAAACAACATACCATATCACGTACCACATAACTCACATTTCAAGATGTCATATAAATAAAACTATAAAACTCATAAAGTACTAATTGAGTATCCACAATTAACACATCATGTACCTCATGTCCTATACATCTAGAAATGATAATAAACTGAATATCAACATGAAATATGTATCATGGAAACTGAGTAGCAGCATAAAAAAACTGAAATATGCAACATATATCGTCTAACTTCAAAATCCATGCAAGATAGTTCAACAACTACAATAGGACCCTAGTTTACTGGATAATTTTTGTGTGGAAGAAATTATGATTCACTATGGTATCGAGATCACCCGATTTTATGTAAGAATTATCAAATCAAACATAAACATGAACATTTATTATGGTCAATGTTGGCAATGTAAATTTTGATTCAATGGATTAAGCTTCACATTTATCGTAGTTTTGCATTTATTGAAATTAGATCCGGTGTACAATTTCAGGCAATTAACTTTTAAAATCCTTATTGTGGTATAATATATATCCCCCACTCAAGGAACTTAGCCAAATGATAAATTCTTATTGTGGTGAGACACTTCTACACCATTGAAAATATTAAGTAGAATACTTGTCACCTTCACATGTTGATGAGAAGCAAAAATAAAATACATTAATATGTCCTCATCATTTTCTCTACTCTATGTCCCTCAGACTTAATCCTCCTACAATCTATTTCAATATCTAGATTGACTATCTATATTTCTAGTTAACTTTATTGATACTAGCAAGTGCTTGGATCTCTAGTACATATATTACTAGCAAGTGCTTGGATCTCTAGTACATATATTATTAATGAAGTTAGAGCCCTGATCTCTTGGAAAACTCCCATTATTATTTATGTTTAAACCTCTTTGTAGTTGACTCAACTACCTATCTTCAATGATTCTTAATTTCCTTATGGTAACCATTACAATGGCTTGTCATTGGCTTTTTGTTTCCTCTTAATTGTTTGGATTCTATCTTGTGTCCATTTGTCTTTGCAATCGTACCTTGTCTACATGACCTACTCATTTTCTCCTATGCAATTTTTATATCTATGCATCCTTGCCTCATCTTTGTCTCATTCCAAGGCTCCATGAAATGAACCAGAAATTCATCTTTGGAGCAGATTATTTGGTATCGTTGGAGCTTCCCTCAAAATTTGCATCATGAGACTAGACTAAATTAGTGAATGCATTGGTGAAACCTATATCTCCTCCCTGTGTTAGCTTGGAAATGCGTACTATTGTTGTTACATAGTGAAATGGCTACCGCAAAAGAAATGGTTTGAACATTATGCACATATATTTGACATAGTGAAGATCAATATAATGCTCACTTCTCATGAAGTATTTGAATCTTGGTGTGATCAAGCACCGAAAGGCTTTTTCTATGCATTGAATTATTCCAACTGCTACTCAAACATTTCTAATGGTCTACATTTCATATTCAACCTGGTATAGTCGATCTTTAGAGAAGATCTCAGTTCTATTGTCATATCGATGAGGCTTCTTGAAAATGAATTTTAGGGTTTTACTCAAACTCGTGCTAATGATTGGGTACTGCGAACAATTAGCATAGATTCTACTTCAGCTCATTGCTTCAAATGATGAAGTGTAAGTGAGATAAATAATTCAAGCGTGAAGACAATTGAAGTGTGAAATATGGGGCAAGGCTCTCCCATTTGTGTTCAATCCTTTAAGAGTATCTTTATTTATGTTCAATCTTTATTTAGGTTACAGTACAACCTTTCTAGGTGTAACTAGACTACAATCTCTTGCTTTGGGTTTAGGAATGACCGAACTTTATAACCTAGCTGACCAAAACTCAGGTCTCTTGTGTCTTTACAAGGCTTCTATTCTTATGTTGCAAATCTGTTTAGTTTTAACTCAGTATCCATTTGCTTTATTATTTTTAAGCTATCAGGATTATTATGATATCTTTCATTCTCTGTATGAATAGTTCCAAATATAATGAGGGTTATGGAACTCAATAATTTGTGGTGCATGTTATGTTAAGAATAGAAAATGAATTGGCTTATTGTTCTATAAAGGGAGGGACACTAGACATATTTGTCAATTGTTTACCCTAGAGGTTGAACCAAGTAATATAACAGATTTTAACAAGTTTTATGACTGCAACCCTGGCATCGAGACATCATATTGGATATTACCATTCTTTTCATTGTTCAGTATATAAATGTGTTGTTGCTAACCTATCTTTAGCCATAATCAATCTCTCATGGGCCTCCTTGCTTTCACCAAAGGTATAGTCACAACAAATAAACGACTAATATTTATACAAAGATAAAAGGATGTTATTAACTCATACATGGGCTCCCACACTGGTTAATTTGACATGGATTTACTAGCAAGTTCTTAGGATTTACATTATATATATATGTTGCGCCATGGGTGTAGCCTAAGTAAGGCTCCTATTGCATCTGGGTTCAAATCCCAGCACCCATTAACCTGAATCCTTAAATTTAACAGAGATTTAGGTTTTTTTTGTTTTTGTTTTTGTTTTTGTTTTGCAAGCTACTAGATTTAACATGCAACCTGCATCTAGGTTTGACATAAGCACCAGATCTGAAGGTACATCCATAGATTTTACCAGTTTGAGCCACTATAACATTTCACCTATTAATTAAGATTAACTAGGAAAAGCCCATAGGTCTTGAGGGTTTGAACCTTGCTCTGATACCAAATGTAAGAATAGTAAACTCATAAAAGTAACAAGACAAACAAATGACTGCATGCAATAAAAGAACTGATAAATACAATGGATCTAATATCCTGTAAATTTATAAAAACCAGTATACAACCAGAAGCATCATGCAATGAAAGATCTAAAACAAAATAGTGTATCTAATCAACAATATAACATATTTATATGCTATGAAAATATAAGAGCCATACCTGGATAGATGACCTAGCAGCTACCATTACCTTGATAACTCCAATAGTGCAACTGAAGGTGGGGGGACGACTCTCCACCCAACCAACCCCCAGCCAAACAGGCTGAGGCCCCCGAGCCCCCAACGATTAACCCTATCCCAGCACTATCTTGCTTTCCTCTCCTCTTCCAAGATGACCAAAGACAAAAAGATCCCTTTCTTCACTTCTTCTCCTCCTTTTATCTCCTCCTTCTCCCAATTTCTTAATTTCCTATTTAATGCAATTTGTTTTTTCCTTATTTTCTTTCATATTCCCAATTATATTATTATCTTACATTATTTTTATATTACATTTTATTCATTATATTAAATATTCTCTATATGAGGGTTGTTACAACAAATCCATGATCAAGAGGTTGGTGGAAGGACTGTGTAGTCCTTGGTAAGAGGCCAAACTGATCAAGTAACAATAGTATGTTGATGGCAGCCATGCAGGTAATGTTTATTATGATAATTTTGTAAATGTTGAGAAAGGATGGGTAATAATCCTTTAACCATTTTTCAATCATCATAAAATGGTATGCATGTAAGGTTGAATGCATTTAGGTGAATGACATCCCACAAGGTGTGGTGGGGTAGGTGGTAGTAAAGAAAATGAGAATTATACCATGTAACTGTTTAAAATTTTGAATGCATCTATAAGAAACAAGAGCATGCCATGTGTGAAACCATGAGGATGTTGGGTTGTGAAGCCTACAGTGCTCAACAAGTATCCCATGAAATCCATATTGGTGTTAAATTGGGATGAAATCTCTTTGCCAACAACCAAGGAGTGAGAGGACTCCTGATGTGTTGTTTGAGTGGAGAAGGAAGGCACCCAATTAGTTAACCAATTGAATAGGGAGATGGTTGGGTATTGTGTTGAAGCATTGACTAAGATGCCCAACTTACCATGGTAAGAAACTTGTGTAAGAACAAAATTGTTTTAGATCAATGATGAATTTCATTGGGTGCATTAATTAAATGTACAATTAAAAGGTATTACGTAAACCTTGTTGATTATGCATGCATATGTGTGGTTACATATATATTAATATGCATTGTGTGGATGCATGGTTATGGTATACACTTCATTGAAATTAGATAATAGATGAAATAGTAGAATTGTTAAAAATTCTAAGATCCTTTCATGAGATGCTATGAATGCAAGGGAAAGAGTTGCATGAAGTGATATGGTTGTGTAATCATGGATGATGAAAGTTTTATTTGACTTCATGTATATATGATGTGAATGTGTCTTGCAATTTACTAAGATAAAGATGCACATAAAGTAGATGTATCTCATTGTCTTTGAGAAAATAATAAACCGGTGGTGTTTGAATTATTAAATACTATAATTATGAGATCACTTCAGTGATTGTTGTAACAATGAGATATTACATGCATGAATGCTCACCAAGTGCTTGGCTGATTGAAATTTCAGATTAAAGGCAGAAATATCTTGGATGTGGCAATGTGGGTAAGTCCATGATAAGATTGGGATCTACCATGTACAAGGGACAAATATTGTGAGAAGGATATCATGAATGTGAATCTGATTGCTGGAAGAAATAGATTGGAAACTTTCTGATTTAAGTTGATGAGGAGGGACTCATGGTTGAATAAACCAAAATTCTGTGGTGAACATAATTGTAAATTCAGATTTGAGCTTGATTGAGGAGGACACATTGCAGGAAGAGAAAATACATCTGCAAAAAAAATAATTATTTTGTGACCCTTGTTAAAATTATGCATGTCTGATTATTAGAATTAATGTCCAAGGCATGTTTTTATTTCAGATTGGTGGGGTGTAATTGTGTGTTTTTATTCAGACTGCGTGAGTGTACATGTTTTATTTTAGACTGCTTAAGTGTGATTAGGGACTACATTAATCACATTGGAAAGGGGTGCACACCCTTCGTATGTTGTGTTGTGTTATGGTTGTTAACATTGACTACACCCTAAAGGAATGGACGCATTCCTAGTGTTTCAATATTATAGACTGAACTTATATGAAGTATGTTACAATTTTATATCAGCAATACTAACGAGCTTACCTACCCATCTTGTGTTGTCAAGTATTACACATGCAATTGGTAATGCGTGCTAAGGAGCAAAGTGAGGTGGGTGTCGAGGCTGGCGGGAGCGCATGGAGATGCCTCTGGCTCCGTAGTAGATCCCTTAACCTGGAAATGGTCATGGTGCAGTTCCTTCCATTGGCATGATAACCCAGACGGAAGTGTTGGCTTGAAAATGGAGAAGGAAAACCAGGTATGGGACTGGTTTAGCCCCATAAATACTTGGTAAATCCATTCAGTGCACCGATTGAGCATTGAATGTTATGGTGCAATTTCCTTCCATTGGTCTGTTAACCGAGACGGGAGTGCTGACTTGGAAATGGAGAGGTAAAACTAGGTATGGGACTGGTTTGGCACCATAAACGCTTGGAAATCCTTTCGGTGCACTGGTTGGGCGTTGAATGTTGTGGAGCATCCTGTGTGTTTTCCAAACATTCATTGTTGTATCCACAAGCAATCCAAGGCTTGTAAAGCAAAGAAGGAGCCTGTGGAATAGCGTGAATACGTCCAATACAAATAAATATTTGCTTATATCTTCTTGCTTAATTAATATGAATATACATGTGTATATGATTTGGTTATGATTTTTAAACCCTTGTTTAGAGATAAATCCTATGAAAGTAAACTTGACATGTGAATTGATTCAATGTTTGAGTGTAGGTATTGTTGAATGCAAGAACCTTGAAGGCATCCTAAGGATGCATGTCGACATGTGACTGTCCTAAAAGAGCTCAGTATGAGTATCAATGGAAGTGGTGTTAGTGGACTTGTGTGGGTACTAGTAGCCAAAGGTTATGTAGGAAACCACGGGGAAGGGTACCCTGGTTAGGAAGCCTTAGACAGACCTTAGACACCAAGTGTCATTGCCAAAACAAGGAAAGGCGAGTCAAACATTCACATTTGAGGTGAAAGAGACCAAGGAGCATGGAACCATAGTGGTGGCAGAGCTTCGGATTGGATCAAGACTAAGAGGTGAAAGTCAAATCAATTGGTTGCAGTTGTTACAAGACAAGTGTTGCTAAAATTCAAGGTGTGGGCAGCTGTGCACATTGTCCATGGCAGCAAACCATAAGCTGTTGGATTTGGATGAAAATCTTCTTCAAACAATTTCCAAGACCCAAGAAAATATTGGGGAAATGTTCAAGCTGCAAAAGAAAGCAAGAAGGATAGCATCCATGAAGTTTCCAGACTTGTGGATCAGCTGGAAGGTAAAGAAAAGAAATGGATTGTTGTGGAGAAATGCCCACCTGGGGAGCTGTAAGATCAAACCTAGCAGGAGCAGTTGTAGAAGCCAAAGGACTTGGTCCTGAAAGATCAAAGTAAAAGATGAAATGCAGGACACACCTGCAACATTTTGTGAATTTTGGACATGTGTATGTATTCCTAAGTATTGGAACACCGAGGACGGTGTTATTCTAAGGGGAGGGGACTGTAACATCCCTCATTTTTGTTACAACGTAATTTTCCACCTTGTGAGCATCAACATTCTTTGGCCTTCAAGATCCATTTCACTGACACAGATTCCCTTTATGTCCTCCAGAAACACTTTTTCCCTATTTTTCTTCCTATATGCTTGTTGTTCCACTATAGCCTGCGTAAACGCGAGTTGTTCTACCATAGCCCGTGGGTACCAAGTAAAATGGTAAAAATCATTAGAAAATTACTTTTTACTCCCAAAAAGCGGTCTTAGGGTGACCTTTTGCCCTCCATTTTCCCCGAAATGCCTCGATGTGTCCTTTCACTTACCTTTGGAAGGCTATATATTGAGCTCTTATGGCATATGGAAGGGAGGGGAAAGAGAGAGCAAGATAACTCTAGTGGATTTTTGCCATGACTTGAGTCTACACTCATTGATCCTTGTTGTTGTGAATTCCTTATATTCACCTTCCAAACTCCTTCCATAGTTTGAGTTTTCCATTACATGGAGGATTGAAGTGGTGGAGGCACAAGTGGAGAGACCCAGTTCTTGGTTCAGATTGGTTGCCGGCAAGAAGTCATATATTGTACTTCTTGTTATTCATTAATAGAAATACTCATTTTCTCGTCCAATTGATGTTGTGAATATTGTTAAATTACATTGGGTTATATTTGCTTATAATATCATGGATCATGCTATTTGATTATGCTAATGTCTTTCACATATTATTTGTGCTTGCTTGTCCTTGTTGTTGAGACTAATCTGCAGGTTCAAGTGTAGAAATTGAAAGCTCAACGGGGATCTACATCGAACATCCGGTTGAAGGTTGGTCTTTTCTCCATTATCTTAGAATTGTCATTTATATAGCATTTCAATGGGAATTGAGTCATTTTCTGGTAGTCAGTTGTCTGTCGTGGTCTGCCCCAAGCCATAGGAAGTTTTCTCCGTAACAATTTTGACCCTTAGGGTATTTTGGTTGTTAATGTAAACATGGTACATATGTGATGTATGATTCCTAGCATGGATCTCAAGGCCAAGGCCCTACTAGGGAATTCTCAACCTTGCAAAGGCAAGTATTTGGTATTGTGCTACCCATGTGCTAGTAAGCCCTGGAAATTGTAAAAACATGTAAATGATATCATGCAATAAAAATACCAAGGGGTTGACTATGGATGCAACTAAATGAGGGGAAACTATGTATCCACTAGGGAGAGGTGAGGGGATTGTGGGATTGAACCATAGGCTTCCATATGTCAGCTTGGGAACCCACCTTTGACTGTCCTAGCTTTCACTTAATTCTGCTACAGGAAGTGGGTAAAGAAACGGTTCATGAGGACGATAGAATCGGGGCAACCCCAAAATTCAGATGGCAGGGTATGGAGCTCTATTTTCCTTGATCTGCACGTCACTCTACCATGGGAATTCATATTCCCTCATCCGCATTCCATTAAGGACTAATGCAAGGAGCAACCAATTTTATTTTTTTGTCGGGGGGGTAGAACAGAGATCCGAGTGGTGAAGATAGAACCAAAAATCGTGATCCTAAGGGAGGCTATGATTTGTAGAGCCATTCAGACGCAACATTGAGGAAGATCTGAGTGCAGATCGCAGTGGGAAGAGATAAGGAGGGTTTAGACTATGTAGTAGAGCCAGTGTGGGATCATTTACCCTTGATTTAGAAGTTAGGACCAACCATACCTGCCCAGGTCAGTGCTGAAGGAAGGGGCGCCCGAGGGACTGTGCAGCAGAGAAGGGGACCTTACTTAGGCTGAGAGTGGAGGTGATGGGGGTGCCTAGACTATCTAAGTCCATTTGGCTATGATTACAGCTCTGTGCATGAGCTCATTGACCTATAAAACTCCATACCTATCTCCCACTTGCTTGACTGATCCGAATTTTAGGGGGAATATGGTTTAAATTCGAATGTATAAGCCATAAAATAATTAAATAGAGAGGCCACCCTCTCTCATTTATCATAAAAACATTAAATGGAGAGGCCACCCTCTCATATCCATGGTATTTGGTAGCACATAGTTTTGACCCATGGTATGGCCTCAAAACACATTGTAATAATGCTATATAAAGTCTTAGCAAGCCTTCTCATAATAACAAGTTACTCATTTGGTTTCTATCCTATATTTCTCTTATTTTATTGAGTTTTTATTGGGGTATTGGTTCTGAGTGTCTTTCTTAGTATAGTTTGAGAGGTGAGGCTCAAAGAACCCTCTTTGAGCCTCACCCCTCCATGTGACATATTTATTCTATGTTTGTCCATCTATGCTATTCATAGCTCAGATCTCACTACTTTGTCTTTCTCACAGCAGGTTCATTGTTCGCTTCAGTTTTGAAGCTATCTATTCTCCTCCTCTCTCGGCATTCAAGCCTTTTGGTTCTCAGCTCCCAAGATCCGGATCAGTGGTATCAGAGCAGGTATGCTCTCCATTGGAACAAGGGTTTCAAACATTCTATGGGTTTCAAATATTTGCAGCAATCACCAACTTCCTTTTGGTACGATCGGAATCCATTTGTTGGGCCATACATGGATCTGGATCTACTACATCCATACATGGATATGGATCTTCTACATGGATCTGGATCTGCTACATCCATACATGGGTTCACTACATCCATACATGGATATGGATTCACTACATCCATACATGGATCTATATATGCTACATCCATACATGGATTCACTACATCCATATATGGATCTGGATCTGCTACATCCATACATGGATCCACTACATCCATTGGTTTGCAACATTTTCAACAAACTTTAAAGAGACTTTCTGGACTCTACGGAATGTTTCAGAGGGTCTATCATATCTCATTTCGAATAATTTTCCGTCATCTCAAATGGGTATTTTACATATTTTCATTTCGTTTCTCGATTTGTGAGATATGCTTGTTTGAAGTAGCACATGTTTTTACACATTGCGGCCGCACGTACAGTCAACTTTGAACAAGTACCACAGAATCTACAGGATGTTTCAGAATATCTACTAAAGTTCATTGGAAATCTCTTTCCGTCAGCCAAAATGGGTATTTCACGGAATCTCATTTCGTTGTCTGGTTTATGAGATATCGTTGTTTGAAGCAGCACATGTCTGTAACCAGCGTGGCTACACGTCCTCCAAATTTGGCCTACTTTTTCTCACTCCATGAACCACCTCAGAACATGTACCATATACTGATGGAAAGATATATTCAGTAGCTCAAATGGGTCTTCAATGGAATTAGATTTCATCACCTGCAGCAAAAGTTATGAATAAATTTGCAGAAGGATGTTCAAAACCCCCAAAGTCATGATTATTCCATTTTTTTTTTGCTTTTCTTTAAAAAAAAAAATTAATGTAAACGGTTATGGGTCAACCACAAACCCACAATTATGGGTCAACCACACAAAACCCTTCTCTTCATTGAGAATTAGCACGTTGTACTCATGGATCTCTTTGTAGCATGGGTGAAATGATGGGGACCATCATTTTCTAAGAGGGGAGGAATGATCCGAATTTTAGGGGGAATATGGTTTAAATTCGGATGTATAAGCCATAAAAGAATTAAATAGAGAGGCCACCCTCTCTCATTTATCTCATAAACATTAAATGGAGAGGCCACCCTCTCATATCCATGGTATTTGGTAGCACATAGTTTTGACCCATGGTATGGCCTCAAGACACATTGTAATAATGCTATATAAAGGCTTAGCAAGCCTTCTCATAATAACAAGTTACTCATTTGGTTTCTATCCTGCATTTCTCTTGTTTTATTGAGCTTTTATTTTGTATTGGTTCTGAGTGTCTTTTTTAGTATAGTTTGAGAGGTGAGGCTCAAAGAACCCTCTTTGAGCCTCACCCCTCCATGTGACATATTTAATCTATGTTTGTCCATCTATGTTATTCATAGCCCAGATCTCACTACTTTGTCTTTCTCACAGCTAGTTCATTGTTCACTTCAGTTTTGAAGCTATCTCTTCTCCTCCTCTCTCGGCATTCAAGTCTTCAGGGTCTCAACCCCCAAGATCCGGATCATTGACAAAGCCAGTTGTGTTTTGGATGACCTGAATGACTGAGAATCCAAGGCTGTAAGTGAACCTAAGTGGTCCTCCTTAGTGGATACATAGACCCAGCTCAGGGGTGGTCTCTAAGTGATGAAAGAATACAGGTTGGGAAGAGACCTATGGTTGGGTTGGAACATTGCAGTCCATAGCCATTTTTCTTGGTGATTTCATCTCAAAGATAAGTGTTCTTTGTGTTTTGAATCATGCTCATTCTATGTTCTGCAATGTTTAATTATTGATTGTTTTGGAAGCTAAATGATGTATGCTAGATGATAAATTCTATGCATTTCATGAGAAGGCGATTAATCCCATGTATGATGTTTTATTCCCCTGTGTTTATCAATGTATAAATATGCATACATGAGTTACTTACCATGCTCCTACACATCTACATTATTATATTGTACTTATATGAATTTGTGACTTGATTTATAGGGATGAGTTTGGTTGAGGCCATGGAGGAGAAGAGGGTTCAGTTAGTACTTTGGGGAGGAAATAGACACCCCTGTGGTGTTCATGCTTCCCCTATGGATCAGATGAAGGAAAGGCCATGACCGAGGAGTGCAAGAGTCCTTACAGAGTGGCAATGAGGCATGTATGAAGCTTGGGACCATATTTTAGGTTTTATGAAGGACAGTATCAGAGTCGTCGTATGCGAAAAAGGATTATGCAGTTGCATCAAGATCGCTAAGAGCTTTCCAACGGTACCGTATTTTCCCAAAAGGACTTGGGATGATAAATTTATGAGCCAGAGAAGTTGTGCAGTTGGGATTTCAACTTCCCAAACTCGCAATACGGATTACAAATTGCGGAAGTCAGAAGGGTGATTCTATGGATTTGTGCATGATGGTTCCGACTTCCGACTCCCTCAACACGGATTGTGGATTTCGGAAGTCGGAAGAGTAAATTTTCGGTGTTGTGAAATGGTGGTTCCGACTTCTGAGTTCCGCAAGGCAAATTGCATATTGTGGAAGTTGGAGAGGTAATTTTTTCGAATTGGTGATTTTGGAGTTCCAACTTTCGAGTTCCACATGGCGAATTGCGGATTGCGAAAGTTGTAGGAGCAATTCTTCGAAGTTGAGATTTTGGATTTTTGACTTCCGAGTTCTACATTGCGGATTGTGGATTGCGGATGTCGGAGGAGTAATTTGTCGAAGTTGAGAATTAGGGTTTCTGACTTCTAACTTCTGCATCACGGGGTGCAGATTGCGGAATTCAGAGGAGTGATTTGATGAGTTGGAATATTGGTGTTCCGACTTCTGATTTTCGCACTGTGGATTGCGGATTGCGGAAGTCGAAGGCACATTTCTTCGGCGCTAAGCATCTGGGGGTTTCGACTTCCAACTCCCACAAGGAGGATTGCGGATTGCTGAAGTCAGAGAAGAAATTTCTTCGAAATAGAGAATTGGAGTTTTGACTTCTAAATCCTGCATTGCAAATTACGGATTGCGGAAGTCAGAGGTGAAGTTTTCCGGAGTGGCGGAGTTTTGCGTTTCGACTTCCGAGTTCCGCATTGCGGATTGCGGTTACAGGAGTCGAAGGCGTGTTTCGTCGAAGTTGGAATTGGTGATTCTGAATTCCGAATCCTGCAAGGCGGATTGCGGAATTCGAAGGGATGTTTCTATGAAACTGTGAAATTGTGGTTCCGTCATTCTGAATTCCACATTGCGGCTTGTGGATTGCGGATTGCAGACTAAATACGATTGTGGTTGTGTAAAAAGAGTAGTGTTGCGGATAAGTTTGGAAAAAAAATTATCAGGCTTTTTCCCCCATCACTCAAAGAGAACTTAGGGGATTTGGGACGTGACAGCGCATAAGGATGAATAATGGGCCACATGGAAGTGTAACCCCCAATTTAGGTGAAAGGAATCCAATCATGAAGAAATATCTTGAGTTGTAACCCCTTGGGATAAAATTAGAAAAGGGAGGGCGCACTATTGGGAAATTAACCTCCAAGGAATCTCATGGATGATGGATTAGGTTAAGAATAGACAAGAGGGGTGCATGGGTGAAGTGTAATTCCCAATGAATCTATGACAAGTCTATGACAGATTCTATTACAAGTTATGACATGACATGTCCTAAAAATAGCTAAGGAGGGAACATGAGGGAATCTAGGGACCACATGGCTATTGTAACTCCCCCAAATCAAGGATATCACTCCCAAATTCGAATTTCCAAGGTTGGTTAAGGTTCAAGAAGGCTAAGATAACATTAAGACAGGGTAAAAGTGTCATGAATGACAACTCTCTCCATTAATTTGAATTTTTATTAATTTTATTGAGAGAAAATTATAGAAGGAGGGGGAAAGGGGGGAAATTATTTTCTAAAAGGAATGTAGGAACCTTGGGGAACAACTTTTGGTCATTTTCAATTCGAATTGGAGAGCCATAGTGCTTCTCAAGCTTGGGAGATGTGCCCCTTGCCAATGTAACTAGTTTCGGTGATGCAATATTTCACCCTAGCTAGCCATGATAGGAGGAATCAATCTGATTGCTCTATTGAGTTGTATTGAGTGAGTTTATGTCCCTGTTTAATTTCTATTTTGATTTCATCTTAGATTTTTTGTATCTAATTTTGTAGAAGCAGTAGTTTTATGGTGTTTTTTCGGTGGTTTCAAGTGTCTTTGTGCTTTCAAGCCCTGGAACTTGTTAATACTTCTTAGTAAATAAGGGGGGCATGAACCCAAAGCATGTATAGGTTTCTCATTGCACATAGATAAACCCTAGGTGCCTCACCTTCAAATGCGAGTAGGGTTTGGAAAACGCCTCCGGACCTAGGACTCTATTCAACCCGTGGAATCACGTTTTTTGAATAACGGATTGGGGTTTTCAGAGCTTTTACACATCCTTTTTCGATTCTTTCAAATGCATACTTTTACAAGAAAGGCATGGTTTGTTTTGCACAGAGTTTGTTTGTTTCATGCAAATCGAAGCCATGGCATAACGTCTTTTATTTATTTTTACACGCTGCATTAACCCTACACTCCATGGGTTTTAAATCGATATCGTTTGGGGGAAAATACATCATAAACTCTGGCGAAGAAGTCTCTCTCAACAAGATGCCAAACCAAAAATCTCTATTTTGAACCCTAGAATGACTTAACTTTGAAGCTTGGCCTGAAAATATCACCATGAGAAGTGGTGCTTGGCTCAAACCTAAGTTTAATATGGTCATTAGTTAAATAAGAATTGGAAAACCTGTCTTATATATTTCCTTACAAACAATGCATATTGGATAGGCTATTACATTTTCAGTTTGTTTCTTGAGTTGGTTTTGTTAGAGTGATGTTATACGCTCATTGCCAGTATGCTTGAGTTTTGTTGCTATTGATGAACCGTTAAAAAAAAAAATAACAATATTTTATTTGACATGCTATTTATACCCTAACATTGTTTTGATCACATGATTCAGAAATGTACATGAGGGATTTTAAAAGCAAAACAAAATTTACAGGATTTGACTCAAACATCGAGGTTGCACATAAAGCGTGATGGTAACCTTATTTAAAGATACCAAAGCAATAACTGGAATAGTCCCTGAGTACAAATGGGGGGAATTATATCACCTTATCTGAGACCAGAATGTGCCCGATGCTTCCATGAAGAAATGATGGCCTATCAAAACATAAAGAAGTCAAGTATTCATAAGGTCGTGACTCACCGAAATTTATTCCCTTGTTCGAAGATGATAGGATGGATATTACCTCACATAGATGTCCAATCAAGGATTGTGGCGGGAGCAAATGGGAAAGGATTTTCTTCATTTCAACCTACTCACATAAGCACAGCCTGCAAGTTACATGCCCCAAAAATACTGATGACATATGATTGGATGAAAGGTGTTAACATAGATCATTCATAGTATGCCAAGAATATGCTTATACTAGGCAAACAACTAAGGCAAAGAGCAAGCGGGGAGCATGATTCGCAAAATTTAAAAACCCATTTTAAAATTATAGCAATGATGTTGAGAAGGATATTTGGAAGAGAAAATGTAAATATATATAAGCTCAGTTGGGTGCCAATTATGTACCATGTTGATTCTCTCGGTACTGTTTTTAATTGGGCAGACATTATTTCAGAAAGTATGGTAGCAGCAGTGTCTGCAGCCCAAGGAGGCATGACGCAGAAAAAAGCATATTTTTTCATGTCTTCCTATTTGATTCACTGCATTTTGATAAGAAACCCATTCCATAAGTTGGGATGTTTTTGGGTCCCGGATGAGATCCCACTCTACATCGCCTACCATATTATGTGGGCTCACAAGTATGCAAGCTTTTATACGCTCTTATGCAAGGAGTTCATAATTCCTTTGTATAAGTTGATCTTTAATGAAGAACCAAATTTCCTGTCATATAATGCATTGGCGGTAATTAGTGAATATGGATATTACTACTTCACCCCAGAAGGCACCTACATTCGGATGTATGGGGGAACTAAAAGCCCTTCTCTGATGCCAAGATATGTCATGGATTACGTAGTACATAAAGAAGTTGTAAGGAAATTCTTCATTAACGGGGTTGGACATTTTTTAAACGAAAATAAAAACGCTTATTATCCTCTGCTTCCCTTCATCATTGGGGCATACAAATTTACTAAGGTAAAAGGAGAAGAGATTTTCGTGAAAGACCTAGAGGCATATCATTTTGGGGAAAAGATTTTTATTAGGAATGACAAGTTGAAAAAGGCCGCTAAGCATTGCGCTTCATGCAAGATTAATTTTGAGTACACAGATCACTTCATGAAAGATGAGGAAGTATATAAAAGAGAAACAACATGGAGGAATTGAATAAAAGGTTTGGCAGGAAAAAAGATACGAGTTCCAGTCCGACAAAAGAAACTGCAAAAGAAGCACAGCAACAGAAATCCAGAGAAGAGGCTTTAGCAGCTGAAGAAGCAAGGGGGAAACAATAGGAAGACAATTCTAAGAAGGACACAAAAAAGGTTAAAGATGGGTACGTAGCCTGATATTGTAACCATAGAAGAAATTACCCTAGTAGAAGGCACTAACAAAGACCCAAAAGTTATTGCTTCAGTCAATATCGCGGCGTCACAAGCCAATGCAGATAATGTAGATAAGTTGATGAATGATCTAGAATGTAGTAAAACAAAAATGATGAGATTAAAAGATAATTTGGTACAAGCTCGGAGTGAAGGGATTGAAATGAAGAGAAAGTGGGATGTTGTAGAATCCGAAAAGGGAAAAATACTGTTGGATTATCAAGTGCTTGAGGATGAAAGATATTCTTTGAATGTGCAACTAGTAATTATGGAAGGGGAACGAGTTGATTTCCATTCGCGAATCAATGAGTTGGAGGAAAAAGAAACTCAATTAAATCAGTAGGTAGAATCCCTAATGATTGAAAAGGGATCTCTACAATATCAGGTAAATGAATGGATGTGCGAAAATAAATCTTTGATAGAGAAGATCAAAATTGCTCAAAATCAGAAGCAGGACATGACACCTTTTTACGAATATGCTCGTAAAGTACAAGAATAGATTTTTCACTTGCAGGAGTTAGTGACATAAGAAGTTTATAAATTAAGAGGAATGATAGAAAGAATGAAAGAAATCCCATCAAAATATGCCATTGTAAAACATAAGTTGATAGATACATTTAACAAGGTGAAAAGGTTAATTAGTTGGAAAGGAAAAAATCAGGAGATTCCCGGTCACTTGTCGTAGAAGACAATTGATGAATTAAAACTGGATATAGCTCATTTGGAAAGTTGTCAGAAGGTTTCTAGAAAGGTACAAAGTGAAGTGCAGAAGACCATTACAAAATGTGAAGGAATTTATCAAAATGTCTGCCAAGCTCATGAAAATTGCCACGTTCCAATTTCTAAAGATATGTACGAATTACCATCCAAAGATCAACATTTAGCAAAGTTAAAAAACGTCTTAAAGGAATATTTGGAATACATTAAGGGACTGAACGTGCTTACTGAAGAATATATTTAACATGTGGGACACGCAACCATGAATGCACATTTTCTGGAAGAAAGCCACAAGGTAGCAACAAAGGGTTTAATAAACACAGGGAAATAATTGTCCACTAGTGAAATTGCTTTGAAATTATTGGAACCACAACAATTTAATGTAATATCTTATGAAACTGATCTTTGGGACAGTTATATTTCAAGTTTAGAAAATCCTCCAGTAGAATAATGTAATTTATATTTGATTATCTATTTTGGGCTGAGTAAGCGCAAAAGTAAAAAATTCAGCAACCCAAGAGTTAAAGAGGAGGTGAAACGATTAGTCATGTAGATATAATTTTCTTGTAAAGATAAATAGTAGAGAGGAATAATGGGAGGGGATTTTTTCTGGTGTGATAGAAGCTAGTAACATTGTGTATGAAAATTATTTTCCTGCTAATGAGAATGAACTATTTTGTTGTGTAAAAGGCTTACATGGATTTTGCATGGAATGTCATGAATCAAGGCTCATAATTATTTCTTCCTGTGTTCATATTTATGCTGTGAGATCTTTCTTACTTTGTTGGATTATTCTAATGGTATGAATGATTTTATTAGTTTGTTTACAAAATGCAAATGTCTATGTAGTAAAGAGTAACAAATGAAATTCAATTTTTTCAAAGCTATCTTTGTGTATCATTTATGCTGTGATTGTAAGTCCTTTATCTCAATGATACCTGTTAAATTTGTACAAATAGTCTCAGATATTACTCTTCTTTTATAAACTCGCTCCTTGCAAGGATAGA
This sequence comes from Larix kaempferi, assembly GCA_027924585.1. Lineage (NCBI taxonomy): Eukaryota > Viridiplantae > Streptophyta > Pinopsida > Pinales > Pinaceae > Larix > Larix kaempferi. Next base: position 19,455,400 of record BSBM01000458.1, on the reverse strand, counting down.
TAAGTTAAATTACAATAATGTTAGTCGATTGCTAAGGTAGAAGTGATAAGACAAGAGGTAAGAACATGTGCATCACGTGTGAGGCTTCTACCTGTCAAATATAGGTTATGCATTATTAAGATTAGGGAAATTGCATACGCATACTTATATATAAAATATAAATGGTGGGCAGGGCCACAACCCATAAATTTTACTTGAAAGACATCTACGGTAGCCAAATCATTAACCAGATGGATTCCCTATTCCAAACAGTGAATGATCTAATTGGGATTGTTCATTGAGGAGAATCCCTACTATCGATGCAAGGATTTTTCCAGGCATTATAATGTGGATAGAGTTTAATTCCACTGTGTATGTTTATTTACGTTTCTGCACACATTTTATATGTTGAAATTCGTATTATGGCTTTGGGGCAAATTTTAAGAGCACAAATTTAGTTAATGTCCCCTCTCGATGGTCAGATTGGGTGAAGGGGACATTACACTACTATCAACAATGCCTAACCGATTCCTAAAGCAGAAGATTAAACTCACTTCTCTTGTACTCCCTAACTATCCCCATTACAACATTAGTTATTTACCTTTGGATACCCTCATGAAATTTTAAACACACACACCTATTAAGGATTGATTTCCAAGGGGAGGGCCTGCATTGACTGGCCACTCTTTTCCCACCTTTCAATAGAAAAGAGGATTCTTCCATACTAAAATAGACTACAAAGGCATATCGTAATTGTTTATTATGTATAAATCCGCAGTAACTCATTGATCCCCTAATCAAAAGTCAAACCTCAAAAACTAGCCAGGAAGAACCTTTACAAACACAATGTTAATTTGTAATGAATAAAAAATCTAATCCATAATTGTTCAGTGATATAAGTGGTTATCTCAAATAAAAAATGCTACTAACTCCTCAATTAGCCAATAAACAGAGATTATTTTTATGTCCTTTGATTAGACTTTGTGTCTATCATACTGGGATCCTTGCAATAAACACGAATTCATACAAAAACTTATGGTTTTCAATTCCATATTGATTAATTTAATGTGCTCTTGTATGAGCAGAGCCACAAAATCAGTTCTACCAAGAATGATTCAGGTGATTACGTTAAATGACATGTGTATGAAATGTTAGTGATGGATTCCAATCATGTTGTATATATTATACAACACAGTTTTGGCAACCTTAATTGAAGCAGCTTCTTCATGCAAATGTTTTATCATATGCGAACATATGACAAACAAAACAGAAATTATAGTTGGCAGGGAATTTCTGTATCAAATCCGAAGGGATTTTTATGTGAGGTTCATTGCATTTTATATAGAAACAATTTATTCAAGTGGACATGAAGAAGAAATGATATGCATTCTTATAGTTTTGTTGAATCTCATATTTAAAGAGAAACTTCATAGTCTATATTAATTTTTAATGTTTTGGTTCATTTCAATTTTATGACCTTTAAAATCATATAATACTTTTGCATGTCGCGGGAGAACAGAAAACTAAGTTTAACAATAAACTCTAAGATTTCTCTTAGTTATATATTCTTTGATTTGAATCAGTGGCCATGCCTTAGTTCAGTATAGAGCATTGACAAAGTAAAATTCAATATAATAGTCATAAGAAGGAGCTATAATAGCCATGATCAAATATATAATGATGTCGCCATTGTCTTTGTCATGGTGTCTTTGTCACGGTGGTCTAAATTTTACCCCTCTTATTACTCACCATCCCTACTATGATTGTAACATCAACCTTCGAGCTAGGTAGTGAATGCTCTTGAGAATTCATCTATAATGTTTATATACAAACCTATCAGTAACCATGTGGTCTATCTCTATGCAATGTAAACTTGGCATGAGTAATCCACTTATTTTCCCTTTTACCACACATTTTCCCCATGTTTACACCTCCCTATTATTTCCCCCTCTTGTTGTTGTTACTCTTGTTGTTGTTACTCTTGTGGATGCACAAGTTTCACATTTATATAACATATCCAAGGCACAATCCATGTCCATAATGCATGCCCCTTGTATGTTGTTACTGTTATACACATAAATTCCTATATCATGAGATCCCTCCACACCGAATATATCGTCGATACAAATCATTCAAAACTTTTTATGAAACAAACAAAAGAAGGGTTCCAATCGAGCTATCATATATTAACAAGGCATTTGGGACAGGCCTTCTTAAGTAAGAAATACTTTGAATTCATTGCATCATCATGTTCTTGAGCCAAGCAACATAACATTCATGGTTATAAACTTTAACAAGATCTATGCATTTAGGTTAGTACAATGAACTGATTAAAAAGGTTTAGTATGCATTTAATTTATGAACATAATACTTGCATTCATTCAAGCATATAGTATGCATGCCATTGTTAACACACTTATACAGAATTGTTGTAATCTATAATTTAATAATTTATCATCAAAAAAATTAGTGATTAGAAAATTCACCCACAACTAAAAGCATTACGCGTTTACCATTTTCTGAGGACAATAGAGCAACATAGGACTCCATCCAACATTCTACACTATCATAAACTTAAAAGTAAGAATGGATTTAAAATTATAATTCTTACCCGATGTCTCCTTCACTTAGTGGCTCTATCATACGTGAATTCTTACAATTACCTTAGCAATGAAAGCATCTCCATATTTACCAAACTTAGAAAATGACTCATAACACAAGCTTCTCTCTTTTGGATAATTACTAAATATACAATGGTGTACGCTCATACAGAATGCGAAGTATATATGCATTTCTCTTTCCCATTCAGTAAGCTTAATAAGCATAAAAGTTTTGAAAAATAATTGCAAAAATTTCCAGGCATAATTGTTTTGAAAAATAAAAGGATGATTAGAATAATTTCATGTCTTACATTCAAAAAATGTATTTTTGCTTAATCGATGGTCCCATCCTGTGTCCTTGAGCGCAATGTTGCCGAGCTCCGTGGCCAAAGAGGACTTCTTGCAATAGATGTTTGAGGAAGAGCTGGTCACTACAATGGTAGGTCTCTTGTAGGAACCAAACAATTTGGTATGCATGTATTTATGTTTCCACCATGGTGAGAGATGTGATTCCTTATTCTTGAGAGATTTCTTGGCAGAGTCGCACATGATCGTGATGTCTGGCTTCAATCTCTTGGCCTAATCAAAGACCGCCCTATTAATCCTAGTAATGATTGTTCAAGGCATAGTAATCATATTTTGGATGTAATTTGTCGTCTAGAAGAAATGAGAAGCTTCTTAAGGCACTATATCATGAGAAAAGTTGTACCTGAAGCTTCTACAATTGTTTATTTAGCTTTTCGATAAACTTTTCTATATATTTCACCCGGAGTATAATTTTAACACATATAAATAAGATATCATATATTGAAAAACAACAAACTTAACAATCGCCCTATAGACCAAAATGACAAAGAAAACTATGATACTAGTCATATGCTAACCACTTCAAATGATAGAATCACAACATTTACAATAGAAAAACTGTCGACCATCATGTTATAATAATTTACAATAGACTATCGTATAATAATAGTATAATTTTATAAATAATGGTAATAGTAATAATAACTCGTCTAAGCAGAAGTTCAAGCATGCTCTCTTATTCTTGACTTATATATATCTATTCAAGGTTGAGAGGGGCACCATATGAATTTGGGTTAAGAGTTGTATTTATCTTCATATTATGTATTAAATGTGAAGTAGAAGCTGCCAAAAATAATATTTATTGTTTAGAGGTTTTTTCCAATTAGAAAAGGTTCCCATTGAAATAAAACCTCCTCTGCCACTTGAGGATGAGGCAAATACCAAGGGAGATGAAGATAAAGTATAGGATCACCTTCCTTGATCTAGAACTGCAAACATGTCCTTAATTCCCCTCGACCTATGGGCATATTGTTCTAGGTGGAGAAAAGCCAATGTATTCAACCAAATCTAACTATGTATACATCCATGATCGTCGTTGGATCCTACTTCTATTTCAATGCAACAATATATAAAGTGATAGCAATGCCCTCACCTCATTGAAGAATGTCTCAGTGTAATGCCATCTCCAGCAGTGATATTTCAATTGCTTTTCTCCCATCATCTAGTATATCTGTAAATTTTAAAACATTACACCACGGTATTGAGATCTCCTGGAACTCGGTCCGTGCCTTCTTTTCTTAGCAGGTTGAGTAATTTCTGTCATTGCCTTCTAATGCTTGGCGAGCTCCAGTGAATCACATAACTTTAAATCCATCCAATGACATGGATTTAGGGTATGGGGACGGGGTTTTTCTTAGACTTTGATAGGGAAAAACTTTTTGGTAACACAATCGTTCCCACCTGGGTTCTTGATGGCTAGGAATATCATATTTCCAGGTGGATAAGCTGCTCGGGCTCTGTCAGAGCCTAGTGATTCCAAAAACAGGGCAACTTTTAGACTCTGAGAATTTATGTTAGAACACATCAACGAGGCTTCGAAGTTCAGGAAACCATTTTATACAGCCACTATGTTAACGTGTTAACCACAGATGAATTCAACGTCCCAGAGTCTCAACTGTAAGCATGCACATCAACAGATGAATGGTTGCATGCTTGGATGATTTGTATGCCTGGGTTTTTTGCAAGTCTACCACGCTAACCTTGACTGCACAATCAAGGATGTTATATCCATCAGAATAATGACAAGTATGTCAGGCTGACATCCGCCCGCCGCCGCGTGGTGGGAAACACATAACGAGGCAGACATCAGCCTCAAACAACCAATCACAGTTTCAATAATTGTTATTTTAAAAATTGTTTTTAAAAATAAAATTCATATTCCTATATTCAGACTATAGTCGAGCTTGAATAAATGACAATCACACTTGAACTAATGTCCTCGACCGAAAACTATATATCAAGGACATAAAAAGCTTAAACTTAAACATCATTGTGAATTATAATAACAAAGTAAAGGCCTAATTGTATTAAAATAAAGTAATGCAAAGTTAATATTTCCTTTTATAATTTGATTAACCTTTGATGTACTTAATTTTATCTTTATGAATGATATGAGGCTTTTGAAACAAAATAAAACAACCTCCACAACTTTCCTCCAGCTTAATTGTTGGTTGAAAATAAAAAAAATCATGAGTCGTTGGGTATAAACTAGAACTATTTACCTTGAAAAAGAGCAAATCCACATAAATGAATGTTGATAACATCTATATTCAAATAGGTTCCCTCATTCACAGAAATATAAGCACGACCTAGTTTGCAACACTGAGCTACACCTAAATAAAAAGAATCTTTTACCGCTTTGGGAATGACATAGGGCGATGACAATCTGCACAAGTACTTGGAGCTTGTGGACCCTGTCTACATAAAAAGGACGTTAGGGATGGGTGCGATAAGATAGATACCTAGCTGCACTTCCCTTCTCAGAACTATTTTTGAAATCCCCGATATATCGTTCTGCACAGGATAGGTATTAGGGTGATGTCACGAGAAAAGTAAAGTAAGGCCGTACTTTTGATTAAGATCGTTACTTAGAAGTTAGGATCACTTACTTTTAATTAAGATCGTTACTTAGAAGTTAGGACCACTACACAACAGTACCATTTAACTCCTTTTAATATTTTTAGTATATTTAACTATATTTAACTGTCTGCAACAGTCAGTTCCCCCTATTTCAGGGCTTGTCCGCACAAAAGTTAGAATGCCCATTATGCCCATACCGAAGGAAATAATAAACTACATCACAGTTCCAGAATTTGCATATGTTAACCGACGGAGTAAACAAGAATAATTGAGTACTCTCAGATTGGTCATACTGAGCATTCATGATCCATGCGCCGTTGTGGATTCAATTCATCCCTATCAAAAGCTGGTCTCCTTTTATAGGAGCTGAATCCAGAAGCACCTGTTATGTATTAAAATATTCGTTTAAAATGAATAAGGCAGACCACAAAAGAACTAGAAGTTTTCTAAATAAAACCAAAATGGGCATTTCGAAGTAAAATATGCTCTCCACTTTTTCATTCTTAAAGCTGCTTTACATGAAACCCACTCTCAAATCCCCGGAGTGTAGGAGAAATAACATGGAAAAAAATAGGGAAAATACTAGAATTAGGCTGTTATGTTGTAAGCCTTATGGAAGTCTGACAAGTAGAAATCCAGTATTCTGGTCATAAAGAGAACAACTCACAAGCCCTTAAAATGCGGGGAATAACATCGATGAATACCTTCAAGTCAATGTCGGTGCGATGGGGTCACACCGATGTCAGCCCACCAACGCGGGGTCGCCTCTCAGACATTTTGCCTCTAGCTCTTCCGGACGAGATTTTCCTCTTAGAGCCTAGAGGACCACTAGCGCTGGCACTGGCCCTTGGTACGTTTTTTGGAGGTTTAATGTGCCCTTTTAACTTCGTAATGTCTGCTAACTTTAGTGGTTTTATGATAAAATCTTTTGCTCCTTCTGCCAGACAGCTGCATCGAAAAGTCTAAACCTTTATAAACTGTACAAGAAAATATTATTATAAAATATCATAGTTAAATACAAATTCAGAAATTACGACAGTCTTAAATTCTTAAGTATTATCTAAATACCTTGTAATCCTCTGAGGCACATTTTCTGAAGATATTATCACAACTGGGATTTCCTTCAGACATTTAGTTTCCTGAAAAAATTGGATTCATAAATTCAGGCGCGGACGAAAGAAGGACGATGAACAGTTTTTCCGGGATCTTATTTTACCTTGATTTTCTTCAGCAGATCATAACCCGTCATTCCTGGCATACAATAATCGGTAATGATCATATGAACCTTGAACGCCTGGAGCAACAGAAAATATTACAGATCACAGAAAAAAGACAAATTAAAGATGAGTTAATAAAGATTCCACTAATGATTTTAGCAGAAGGAAAATAAAGTTCGATAAGATGAGAACGATGCCTTTACGTTACTGCCTGCACATGTCGACTGCTCTTCATGAAACCCTAAGACTTCCAACGCTCTTTCGGCACTGTCTACAGTGGTAACTGTTTGTTGACCGCAATATTCCAATTTGGAAAGCAACAATAATAAATTTGTAAAAATTGTTGTTCTAGAATAATGAATGTAAAAACTGCACTTGTGGAACAAAAAGAATAGTATTTTCGTTAAATTTTCTTTAGTCTCCGAAGCGGCCAGACAATAATTTAGTTCAACTTTCCTTAATTTTCTTAAGCGGTAAGCGATGCCTTGAGGAATTGGAATTGACGACGGACATAAAATAACGGAACAACCCACCTTTGAAGAATTTAGCCTTCAAAAGCTTTTCAATGACCTTCCGTTCTATCAGGCAATCATCGACCGCCAATACATGCATTTCGTCGCAGTGAACCGGTTCATCCCCATGCCCGCTACATGCAGCATTTTTTTCCTTCTTCATTCTCATTGCAGAAGACATTCGGGAGGTAACCATGGCTGCTGAAGCGAAAATGATCCAGTACCGTATTTATTTTCCGAACTGCTGTCTACATCGGAATCCGAACTCCAAAACCTCAAAGCTACCACCTAAAGGCACCGTTGCTTGAATAGAGCTAACAAATCATGATCCGACTTATATAGCTCTAAAGCTGCTATAAAGTTTCAGCAAGAAAACGCAAAAATTCTTCAAAGATTGCCCTTCTGTAAAGAAAAGTATAAGAATGCCTCCCACGGGTTTCACTGTACGGATGAATCACACTGTACTGAATGTCCGTCTTGAAATCCATGTCGAAAACTTCAGGGATAAAATAAACATCATGTTATGTCATATATTTCAGAGATTTTGATGAGATAGCTTTTACAAAGCTTCACGTACGAATTATGTCAAAACGTTACAAGCAAGAAACTCTGCTTGATCTTCTTTACAGGAATCCGGAAAAACAAGTCATGTTCGAAACCTAATTGCCAAACTGACATCGATCGCTTCACCGTACAATAAACGCTACAAGGCCCCGCGCGACGAAAATTTCCAATGCACGATCCGCTCAAGCTTTCCCATGTCTTCTCTTTACAAAAAGAATCAGACAACACAATCTGAAAAAAAGAAAAGATCGAGCACGTCACGTACACATCGCGACATTAAAGAGCCGGCTGAAATGAAAGGTCGCAGGCGAAAAAGAAAGATCAAACCTCTAGAAAAATAAGCACATGGATATCGTGAGACACAGAAGCATGGAGGAGTGGTCCCACACAAGAACAAAGCAAAACAATACAAAACATACCAGGACTGCGCCAGCGCCCGCCTGCACGATTAACCATGATTATTCGTTGCCGGATCACATCCAGCGAGGGCATATCTTCATCTCCGTGCTAAGTAACGCACGAATTATTATTTTTTTAAATTCCAAGTTTCACAACGCATTGCAAACTTATATTCTGCCGGCCTGCCTGCTAGGAACCGATCCATCCTAGACACAGATCCGCGGCCATTAAATATTTAAAATAAAAAACCTCAGAGCAGCCAAAAAAGGCAGCAGTTCTATGGTTTATCCACGGTGAAAATTGCAAAACTGAAAACTGTAAATGAGAAAGAACCCGAAGAAAACCGGAGTCCGGACTCCGAATTCAAGTTTCACCAAGAAAAGCGTGGAAGGCCCGTTAGGTCTGAAAACCGTTGCTGCCGGACTACGAGACGTAACCTGGACAGCTTGGCGAAACCGAAATCAAATGCGAGATATCCGCTCCAGCTGGAACTAAAGCGTGGCCAATACTATGACGGATATGTAACCAAGCCTTTAAAGGGGTCACGGTACTGGCCGACGTGCTACTGTGGAGACCGGTTGCCGAGCAGGCCGACCGGCGTGGTCAGGTCAAAGTTGTTTGACTACGTGGCCCCGGGGATCTACGTTGTCGAGTTGAAGCAAAAAGGGTTTAAAATTTAACGGAAAGAAGTTAGAAAGTGCCCGGAAAGGTTAAAACAGCATCCAACGTGGTCCGACTTTCTCTTGACTCAGATCGACAGCTGACGGTCACATTCGCGATTATTAAGCGCCGTTTCTGTTGCTTAACAATCAAGTAAAGGCAACAGGTTAAATGCACCGTAATCTTTGTGATTACGTGGACGAGTGGTAAAGTTTTGAACAGTTGTCGTGTCGTATCGACACCACGTGTATTCTGCTCCGCTACGCAAGTTGCAAGAAAATAAATCCAAAGAGAGCGCCAAATCGTTGACCCCATTTTCACCAACTGATCTACAAGACTACAACGACAAAGAAGGGGGCCATGTATTTCGTTTCGTACATGAACCACCGTCGACAATATCTCTGTACGGGGATCCGCTTGAATTTGTATGCAACTGCTTTAATTAGAATACCATTTTTCCGCACGCCTCTCTCTCTCTACTCATTTTGAATGGGATGGATCCTTCTCATACAAAACAACATGCACAGTTGTTAAAATCTGTGGCGTCACTGAAAAATAATGGATCCGCATATCGTCTCTGCTAAATTTACTAAAATACTCCAAATTTGTCTGTTCTGCTGAATAGTTTCCATTAAGAAGGCGGCCTTAATAGTGAAACTGAACAGTGCTCCGGCCTTTCACTGCAGAATTCAGGAGGCATGTGCGAATTTAACAGATGATCTGTTTTATGATATTGTTTGCTGTAATTGGGAGACCAGATCAGAACTGGAGAAAAATATAAACGAAGCCCATTTTCCTAAAGAATTTCCTCAGACTGAGGACGGCCTAGATTATCTTTCACTCTCTAATATCTAAAATAAAATAGAGGGCAGTGCAGAATTAATCAAACGCCTAAAATCCTCAAAGTCAGACGATATTTTCCTGAAAATCACAAAATATGCATAAATTAATGACTCTAACATGCTCTCTCACATGGACATTAATGTCTATTATTGTTTATTTTCCACATTATTTTTTAGAAGTTTAATTATTTTTAAGTAATTTAGATTCAGTGTTTTTATTTAGAAAATTTTAGAATGATATATATTAGTTACAGAAATTGTATAATTTAGATGTTACGAAGGTATTTAAGAATGTTAAATCTATTAACCAAAACCCACCTAAAATCCAAAACGTAGAAAAAATAAACCACTCATTATCCAAATATTCCCAATATATTCACAATTAAATTAATGTATTTCTTGTACTATAGTATTTGTTAGATTTCACATAATCTTGAAATATTATCGATTAGTGTAGTCATACAAGAACCATTATTATAACCCGTATTTAAAACAAGGCCATGAATGACTAAATTTTATATCATAATGATTAGAATATATCAATTTACTTGGAGTGCTAATCATGTGCCTAGAGGAATAATAATATTATAACATGCACTTAGATAGAGTCCATTAAGCTAGATGATCTCCCATACTAATTTTTTAATTTTGTATTTCATATTTGGGAATAATAATCTTATAGCATGCACTTAGAGTGCCTCCATTAAGTAGATGATCTCCCATACTAATTTTTTATTTTATCTTTGGGGTTACATCGTGATCAACTAAATGTCAGCTGCAAGAGGGAATAGTTCCAGGAAAGGAAAAAGATACAACGAAATCTCCATTTCACGATTGTGAGGACAAGGGGACTCCACTAATATTACGTGGTAACCTTTGACAAATTGAGTTCACTTTCATTGTGACGTTTTATTTCTTATCAATATCATAAGTGATATAATATTGAAGTAAGGATAATATTATTATTTTAAAGTGATTAATATTGAAGTAAGGATAATATTTTTATATTTATTTAAATATTTTATTTTAAAGTTAACAAAAAAATAGATAAAAAAATTATTTAAATAATATTTAATAAAATAATTATAATTATAATTATTATATATTTGAAAAGAGATAATAAAAAAAATTATCATTTATTCATAAATATAACGTATAAATAAAAGTAATATATTAATATCAATAAAATATAAAATTAATAATAATAATAATAATAATAAATTATACTAAAAAGATAATTACAATAAAGAAAATGTACATAATGATGTGCATTTTACAACTTGGTACAAAGGACAAGTATAATGAGCTCACATCATATAACAAGTGGCATAAATAAATTCAATATAATATTAATAATTAAAATTAAAATAATACCTCAATTTATATTGGAAGTGTAACATACATGTTTATAAATTGAAATATAATGTAAATAAAAAATTCAAATTAGGAGAGGAATATATATATATATATATATATATATATATATATATATAAAGATTTACATCTCATGTTTTAATTTTTTATGTTTAATAAATTTGGAGTTAAAGATGAATTTAAGATGGTTACTTACAATAAACATGTATATTTATAATAATTAACCATTTATATTTCCAAATAATTTAAAGATCATAAAATTTACAAATACTGCTAAAAGAAAAATAGTTAACATAGCCTCTAAACTTTTAATATAATTTCGAATCACCTAGAGACTCTATGTAACAAATCTTCCTCGCAACAAAAAATAAACTACTAATGCATGTAATTATAGATGGAGTTTCCAACACTATTATCATTGTTAATGCATGCACCACCTCCAGTTCATCAAATTCCATATTTATGTTCGAAAGTGAATTTTCCATATGAAAGGCACTTATTTCTTCTTCTTCTTTTTTTAACTTTATATTTGTTATTTCAAGTTTGAAATCAAAATATACATTGTTTTGGTTTTAGCTCATATCCAGAGTTTAAGAAAAAACTAAAATCCCCCCCCTTAACTACTTAATACAATCTTCCAAAAATGAGGCCCATAAAACAAATATCAACCAAGATTGAAGCTAACTCCCCTTACATCTAAAATGAAAACTACCAAGAAGATATCAAAAGATAGATAGGTATGATTATGAGGAGAGGATTCCCTCGTATTCTTGAATTGACAAGAATCCCTTTTGCATACTAAGAGTTGCTTTAGAAAGTGTACCTCCATAATAGGTCTTAGAGTCAAATTTATGATTTGGAATTTTCCATTTGCTTAGTCCATCAAAATTTCAAATCCCCTAAAGACTTGTAGAATTTTAAGACCTTTTTCTTCAACTAATTTCAACAAAATCCACAAAGCATAAAAATTTGCTCTATTGCTGGTTCCCGAGCTAGTTCCACATTTCAAAGTTAAATAATGATGATTACTTAAATGAAGGATGGCCCCAAAACCACACTTACCTCGGGTTCATTAACAAGCCTGATCAAAGTATCCTCAAGGAAATGACGATTTAATAGTCTTGTATGAATCTTACTAGCCTTTGCTTTTACCCCTTCTAGCTTTCTTTATAGGACATTATGATTTTATGAGTTACTTGAACAACTGTCAATTCTTTGTCTTCAAATATCATCTTATTCCTAGCTAGCTAGAGGCACCAAAGAACAAAGTAGGGAAAATATTTATGACATGTGGCATAGTTGTCTTTGATCTAGGTTTCAAAACACTCCAATGATTGGCTAATATTATCATTTTCTGATGTTGTTGACGTAATGATTGGCTAAGTTCCACATAGATTTTGAAAAAGGACAAGTTACAAATAAATGATCTACAGTTTGTAATACTCCTAGTTTTGACTTGGAATGTATTTATCCAATATTATGTAAATGATGTAAATATGCTAGTGCAAATTCCTAGTGCGGAGCTCAAGGCCAAGGCCCGACTAGTGAATGTTTAGGCATGTATGATGTTTATATTTCATTTGGACTGTTTAATTGGATTTTATGTTGCTTTAGAATATTATGTGCATAAATTTAATATAATGGTCCAAAACTGGTTGTGTAAGGAGCACCAAAGGGGCTATGATTCCACCAAGGGGAAGAGGAAGGGGGTCCATGGGTGACTAACTCCTTGCTGTCAAGTGCCAACCTTAGAGCTCACACCTAAATTATGTCATGTGATGAGAATAAGCCAAATATCTCCTTTTTTTACCATTTTCCAATCATTAGTGCATGTGTGTGGTTGGTGGGAAAAGTCACCTCATGTAGTTATTGTAGCATGGGACTGACTGCACTTTTGTGACAATTCTGTCATGACAGAAGTCAGTCTACATCTTCCAGGAGTCCTTTCCCTACTGCCATAAGTTATGTCAGTTGTCTTGTCACCATTTTCTCATATCCCTTAGAGTCAACCCTCATTTGTCTCATTCTTTCATGCAGGTTTAGAGGTTGCAAATCTCTCCATTGTTGTCCATGAACTTACCATGTTGTTTTGAACCCAGAAATTCGAATTTAGAGACCATGTTACAGATTTGGAAGTGGGTTTTGTTGGTTGTAGGTGAGAAGAGAGGTTGGGCAAGCTAGGAACCCTTACCCTTGAGTTATGCTGCTCATAGGTGCTTGAGAAGCCACAGATTGAGGCTGCAGGAGGTTCTATAGCAATCAATACCAGGTTGGACTTCTTCTATACACACACTAGAAGCACCCAGCAAGATGGATCGCCAAAGAGAACAGTGGATCGGCGAAGGGGATGCCTAAGCAAGAAGGGTGTTATGTGGGGCAGGTATTATGGAAGCCAAGGCTGTGAGGGATGAGTGAGACCCCTGTAGATCTTTGTATGAGCATTCGGTTGAGCACATAGAGTAGAATGGTTATGGGCTGAGAGATAGAAGCCTGTAGGTGTTTCCTTCACCCTGGTGGCCCCATAGCCTAGCTTGGGGGTGGCCTATCAGCGGCAGAAATAGTATATGCTGGAAAAAGTGCCTATGGTTGGGTGGAAAAGCGCTCTTACACAGCTAGTTGCTTGGATCTGCGTTGGATAAAGATAAGTATTTTTATGTATTTAAATCTGGAAATGTTTTATTTGATGCATGTAATGTTTATGCTTTTAATTGCATATTATATGTGTGTGTGTGTGTGGATAGATTGAATTCCATTGTGCATGTTTATTTACATTTCTGCACACATTGCATTGTTGAAAAACGTATTATGAACTTGGGGCGAAATTCGAAAGACCATATTTTCCCAGTGCCCCCTCCCGATGGTCGGATTGAGTGAGGGGGACGTTACACAGTTTCATTTTCTTCATTGAATAGAACCCATCTTTTAGGACCACACCAATTCCTCTTCTGGCTATTGTCACAAATGAGAATCTTATTGCTGAGTGCTCTCTCTCTCTCTCTCTCTCTCTCTCTCTCTCTCTCTCTCTCCGTATATATATATGTTGATTCTGGAGTTTTACTGTGGTAAATCCTTTTTCGATGGCTAACTACGATGACCTGGTCGATTATTCTTTTGACCCATCGGATAGGGAGAGGCTGTGGTCACAGACATCTGGCATGGGTTGGGGTGATGTGGCGAACGATGGCGGGTTGTTGAATGTTGGTTTTTCTGCTGGGGAGGCGAAAAAGGGGCTAGGGTCCTCTCCATCGTATTTCTTGGTTCAGTCTCCGGCTCAAAGTCTCTTGACGAAACCACTTGCTAGGGTTTCCTCGTCTCCTCCTTTATGGGAATCGGCAACTCCTTTCTGGTCCTCGACTTAAGTAGTTCAGGCTTATGTAGGCTCGGCCGAGGGGGGTGGTGGTACTACTTCTGGGTGTGCTGTGAACACTGGGGTGGTTGACCCTTTAAACACTCCGGGGGGTCCATTGTATTCTGGAAAGAGAGTAGAAGGGCCTTTGTCTGGTACTGGTTTGGGTTGCTTGGGGGCTCAAGAACATCGTGGGTGTGCTAGTCCACTGGTGGGCTTGGGCACCAGATCGAATGTGTGGGGTGGTCGTTCTTCTGATGACACAATCAACCCGGTTAAGTGTGGACGGAAGCGTTGGTTAAAGCTGAGCCGCACCAAATATAACTATGCCCTGGGTGAAGATATAGAGTGGCACCAGCTCCTCAAAATGACCAAAATAACTTTGGTAGGGAAGACATTAGGGTGGTCTTTCTCCTTGAGCACCATAGAGGAGTGGGTGGCGGATCAGTGGACACAACCGATGGGTTTCACTCCAGAGGTGGTGGAATTGACCCGCAATTGGTTCGCCTTCAATTTTCAGCATGAGGAACAAGCTCATTGGGTTCTAAATCGCAACTTATGTTGGGATCATTGTCCTATTATGATAAAACCTTGGCACCCGATGTTTGACGCCAACCGCGAAGGACTGGATTTGGTTTGAATTTGGGTCTGGCTACCAGGTTTGCCCCTTCATTACTGGTCTGAAAGACATTTCAAAAGTATTGGGGACCTTAGTGGAACTTATTTGGAGGGAGACTACAGTTTTATTCAGTCCCGTCAGAGAAAGGTTGCTCGTATTTTGGTTCATTTGAACATTCGAGATGGTCTTGTGGCGGATGTTACTCTCAGCTGGGGACATTTTTCCTATGTGCAAAAGCTTGATTATGAAAATGTTCCTTTTTGGTGTCGGCGCTTCCATGCATATGGTCATCTGGTGGCTGACTGCAAGTTAACCTTTCGTAGTCGGAATGGTGGAGGTCATGCTAAATCAAAGATAGGGGAGGCTCCTCTTCCCATGGGGCTCTCTACTCCGGAACTTATACACTCTGGAGAAGTGGGCACTGGCATTGGACTTGGTTTGGCTCAGGGCTTGTCTTAGGAGGATGGCCCGATCTCTGAAGCAGACGTCACTATTGGTTCTGGTCCTTCCTCGTCCCTTCCTCCATTGGTGGCACCGGTTGCAGGTATTTCTCCTCCCATCAACTCTCATTCCTTTAATTTTGTTTTAAATAATTTTTCGCTGGACAAGATGGACTGGGTGGAGGCTTTAAATAACTTGAATATCTCCTCTTCCTCTGCTCCGGTGAGAACCCCCTTATTGAACTACCTTTTGATTGTATTGAGGAGATTCCTGCTGCTCCAGATGTACCCCACGACCCTGATCTTCCCCCTGAGGAAGTGCTCTCTTCCCCCTCCTCTCTTGAATCCTCTAATTCGGGATACTTCCTTCGGTCTCTTTCGAAATTCACCCCTAGTTGTTTGGGTGCTAGGGTGGGTCACACTATTAAGGGTCGTGGTAGAAAGTCACACCTTTCTAAGGCTCACTCTAAGGCAAAGATAGATCTTTTGGAAGGGAAACAGGTTACTATTGACAGGGCGCTTAGAGCGGTGCGTGCCCAGAAAAAGGGTCGTTAATGAAGGTCATGTCTTTCAACTGTCGAGGTCTGGCTGGTCCCCACAAAAGATCAGCACTGAGGAGAGTGGTATCTCTTGAACACCCAGATATCATTCTTCTTCAAGAAACATTGGGTGATGGCACTGTGGTGAAGTCTTTATTGGAAAGTTGGTTCAGCGATTGGTCGTTTTTTACTTTAGATGCTCGTGGTCAATCTGGTGGTCTGGCTATTGGCTGGAAGGTCAGATCCGTTAAGATACACAATTTGTGGGGGATGGAATCTGTTTTGGGAATGTCCTGTTCGGCTCTTGATATTGACGATGTGTTCACTGTGGTTAATGTTTATGGTCCTTATAATAATCGTATCCCCTTCTGGGATGCTCTTCTCTAGAATCCCTTGTTACTGGATCGGGATCTTTTGATGGGTGGAGACTTTAATTTCTCTTTGGGACCGGCTGAAGTCTGGGGTGCCAGGGCTCGTCCTGATCCTTTGGCTGGTTATTTCACTCAGAAACTTATCTCCAGCAATTTGATTGATGTTGAACCTACCTTAGTCAAGCCTACTTGGAGGAATAATCGAATTGGAGAAAATTGTGTGGCTAAGCGTCTGGATCGGTTCTTGGTTTCAGACTTCTTTGTGGATAGGTTCTTCCTCATGAGGCAGTGGGTGGGCTCAGGGGGTTCTCCGATCATCATCCTATTTTTATCGAACTCCGTCCTAGCCCTGTCAAACCTGCTGGGCCTTTGAAGTTCAACAAGGTTTGGTTGAACGATGAATCCTTCTCTCATCTGGTTCGAAACCTTTGGATGCCCTACAATCCAAGGAATGGGGTTTCGGCTTCTTTCCAATTTGCTACAAATATCAAGAGGATCAAAGGTCCTATCAAGGAATGGGCCTTTGAGAAAAGAGTTAGGGAGGATCGGGAGCTAAAGCTGATTGAGACTGAATTGGGGGCACTTTATGAGTCTGGAACTAGAGGATTGGGTTCTCTGGAGGAAAAGGCCCATCTGGTCTCTTTGGAAGGAAGGGGGAATACTTTACTGATGGAAAAGGAGGAAACTTGGAGACTAAAGAGCTGGGCGATTTGGCTTGAGGCTGGTGATAAATTTTTCCATGCTTATGCGAAAGGTAGGAAGGCTGCCAATACAATTTGGAGTCTGGAGGACTCAGAGGGGAACTCTCAGATCACTTTTGATGGCATGACTAGGGTGGGGGTGGAACATTTCCAGAATCTCTTTAAAGCCCCAACACAGGCTTCGGTTGTTGAATTTGTTAGGATGGCCCAACTATTCCCCCGTTTTGTTGAAGAAGATGACAATCGGGCCCTGATGGAAAGTGTTACCGAGGAGGAACTGAAGGGGGTCCTTCAAAGTTTTCAGAAAGACAAAAGCCTGGGTCCGGATGGATGGACCATTGAATTTCTCTTGTCTCTTTATGAATTTGTGGGGGACGACCTTTTACAGTTGGTTGAAGATACTCGTACCTCAGGAAGGATTCCAGCTGCTCTCAATTCTACTTTCATTGCTCTTATTCCAAAGACAGATAATCACACCTCTCTTGGTGAATTCAGACCTATTTCACTGTGCAACTGTGTATACAAGGTAGTGACTAAAATCATTGCAAGAAGGATGAAAGTTATATTGTCCAGGCATATTTCTGCCGAACAATTTGGGTTTTTGGAAGGTCGTCAAATTCATGAAGCTATTGGCGTGGCACAGGAATGTCTCCATAGCATGAAAACAAGGAAGCTGAAAGGGGCTGTTATTAAGATTGATTTATCAAAGGCTTATGACAAGGTGAGTTGGCTCTATATTCACTTGCTTCTTACTCATCTGGGCTTTGCTGTGGATTTTATCAGGTGGATAATGAGCTGCATTTCTACGGTCTCCTTTTATGTTCTCATTAATGAGGCAACTTCCCCTTTTTTTCATTCTGAGAGGGGACTTCGACAAGGGTGCCCTTTCTCTCCTTTACTTTTTCTTTTGGTTGTGGAAGGATTGAGCAGGGCTCTTAAAAAAGCCTGCAGGGAGGCTCTCTCCATGGTATTCAGGTGGCTCCGAAACTTTGTATTTCACACTTACTTTTTGTGGACGATATTCTCATATTTTGTTTTGGCTCGCTCTGTGATGCCGAAACCCTTCGAGATATTCTTCAACTCTTCTCCAAAGCTACATGTATGGAGATTGATGAAAGGAATTCCACTCTGTCGGTGCATTTGCTAAGAGATGCTGAGGTTGTGGCCATTAGCAGGATCTTTCCCTTTAACATCTCGGCTTTGGATGAGGGCATCAATTATCTGGGATTCCACTTAAAGCCGAATGCATATACAAAACAGGATTGGGCTTGGCTTATTGAAAAACTCCATAAACGTTTGAAGGTGTGGAGTCATAAGTGGCTCTCGAGGGCAAGTAGGCTGGTATTGGTGAAATCTGTCCTGGAGGCAATCCCTGTATATTGGATGTCACTCTCTTGGATTCCTAAAGGAACTTTGGAGAAGGCCCAGAAGATTTGTTTTCGTTTCCTTTGGAGTGGTAAAGGAGACTTCATCTCTCCTTGGGTTCGTTAGTAGAAGATTGCACTACCTAAAGCTTTGGGCGGATGGGGCTTAAAAAACATCTTCTTTTTCTCCAAATCCTTGGCGGCAAAAGGGGCTTGGAGGATCATAAACACCGATAGTCTTTGGACCAGGGTGGTTATACAGAAATACATTGCTCCCACAATTGTTTTGGACTGGGTTCGGGAACCTGAGAAATCTCATCGAGGAGGATCAGTTATTTGGAAAGTAGTTATTGAATCCTTTTCTGTGATTGGAAACCTATTGACTTGGAACATTGGCAATGGTAGACTCCTGTGGGTGGGAGAAGATCCGTGGTTTGGGTGTGCCAGTCAATATCTCTTATTGGATGGTTTGATGTTATCCCTTCGGAACCAAGGTATTATCTATTTATCTTAGCTGGCGGAACCAATGTTGGTCAAACCTTGGGTACAAACTTGGAGGGATGTTAATACTTTGGCACAAATGGATGAATTGAGACTTTACTATCGGGCACTTGTTCACTCACAAATTCTCCTTCAGGACAGAGAAGATATTTTGGTCTGGGAGGGGGCACCGACATGCATTTTTTCTCCAAAAGATGGGTATATCAGTCTCAGTTTCTTCGACAATCCCCGAGCTTTGGTTTGGTGGTGGAAGTCACTCTGGAAACTTAAATGTCCTATGAAACAGAGACTGTTCATCTGGAATTTTCTTGAGAGTACAGTGCCAACTTGGGATTTTTTACAGCGTAAGAACCAGGCGAGCCCTAGTTGGTGCATCTTAAGTAAAGAGGCGGAGGAGACTTGTTTACATTTATTTATGCATTGTCCCTTCACGTTCAGTGTCTATGCAAAATGTTCTTTACTTACTAACTCTCAGCTTACCTGGGGTGACATTTCGATGGTTCAAGCCTGGGCACTGTAGAACTTTGATCCTATTAGGAAATTGAAAAGCTTTACCTTTGATGGTTTGTTGGGGGATTTGGTTGGCACGGAATAATCTTATCTTCTCTGAAAAACCATGCACACCTGCTATTTCGGCGGCTCTTATATGTGGCTTTCTTATTGCTTTCCCACAACATATTAGAGCGGCCAATCAACGGGTCACTATGGAATTGGATATTGGTCGGACTACTCCTTAGGGTTTTTTTGATGGATCTGCGCAGGACAATGTGTGTGGGGAAGGGGTAGTCATTCATTTCTCTAACACTCACTTCTACCACTTGTTCAGGGGATTGGGGACCGGAGGGAATAACTATGCTGAACTCATGAGTTACAAACTCCTATTACTCTTTGCTATTGAGAAAAGCTGTCATTCTCTTAATTTTTTTGGTGATTCTATGAATGTTGTAAACTAGTCTCTTGGAATCCAACAGTGCAGAGATTTAAGACTTGCTAACATCCTTCAGGACATCCGTGATCTGCAGCACTCATTTCTACATTTTTCTTGCAGACATGTATATAGGGAGAATAACTCAGAGGCGGACGCAGCTTCAAAAGATGGCAGGAACCTAGCAATGGGGATGTGGAAGATAAAGGAGTTCCGAGAAGGAACAACTTCTGAATACTATCATCGGCCCTTTATAGAAGATGTGGCAATTTTTTTATGAGGAATCAGTTTTTTTACTTCCTGCAACAATTTTTTATCAAGTTGAAATTACTTCAATCCTATGTTTTTGATACACCTGGTATCGTTGAAGAACTGTGTTCTTATCACTGATATCTTATTGACTTCATCATCGTGGCTCGGGGAGCTGGTTGACACTCTCACATGAACATTCTTGGTCTGTATCGGTGATTATATTATCACACTTTTAATGTAATGAAGACTATCTATTGTCTTAACATTTTGTAGGTTTTACACTTGTAACCGCATGCATTCTCAAAATGCATATACAGAATGTAATTTTGTTCACCTCTGCTGAAATAAAATTACACTTTTTTTCTTGGAAAAAAAAAATATATATATATATATATATACATGTTCGGATATCCATCATCTATTTCGGGATACATCATCTATTTCAGGATCTTGCATGATCTATTTCAAGATATGATCTATTTCAGGATCATCTATTTCAGGATATGATCTATTTCAGGATCTTGCATGCACAGGCATGCATCCCAGTCACCAGTTTGATGCCTCCAGCACCTTATCCACCTTCTTCTAGCACCCGGGAGCCACTTACCACAGAGTTTTAGCCCTCCTAAGCTGAAAGGCGCCCTCTTCTCACCTACTGCCAGAGAAGGGCGCACTTGTTCACCTACCACTGCAGATTCACTCCAGTTACATTCAGTTAGCTCCGATTCTCCCTGATTTGAGGCTAGTTTCACTCCTGACTGACTGTTTCACCTCCGATTGACTTCCAGTTCGATTAGGTGACTTGTTCTGACTCCAGTTAGCCTCCCATGCGCCCCCACTGAGCCTCCAGATCCTATATCAGTGCTACACACTTCAGTTACATTTATTATGCTCAGTTAGACTCAGATTGACACCTGGATGACTGGTTGTTGTGATTGATGAGTACCACCGATGATTTATGAGGACTCCTAGACAGAGTCAAGCTACTCCATTCAGTGATTCGAATGGCCTACTTAGTCAATTCGAATTGCTCATTGACATATATTGGATTGTATTGTAATTCATTCACCCTTTCTGGGATAGAGAGCACTGCTGCATGTTTTGCACAGTTTTGCACCATATCTTCTATGTTCATCTGTTGTGATTGATTTACTTGTTCATTAGATCTGCTGTGACTAATTTTACATGGTATCAGAGCCATTGCAAGGACAAGATCTCTTTTCTACAGGTGTTTATACAAGAAGATTAGACTGAATTGCTAAAAATTGCAATAAGTTTGGCATGAGATATCTCAAGGGCATTCGCTCCTGTGCATGCAAAGCTTGAAAATTATTCCAATACCACTCCAGAAGCTTGAGTTACCACATAATTCCTGGATCTGATACATTGGACCCATTCAACATTGCTTGAAATCCAATCCCAGGTGTGATGCAACTCTCAAAGGGTGGATTGTTCGACCTTATTGTGGTTGTTTTGATGTGATTTGCAGGTTTATTGTCTCCTCCAATTGCATTCGCTACCTTCTGCATGCAAGCCTTTCTACAACAATTCTATTCGCTCTAGTCTGCATGCAAGCTTCCTCTTCATCAGTTGACTCAATCCTTGCAATGGAATACTCTTCTTCAAAGCCTATCCTCACCCCATTCAATTATTTTGATTGGAAAGATGATATGGAGATCATATTACGTTCAAAAGGTTACTACCGAGTCACTCTTGGTCTTGAATTGGAGCCAAACAATGTAGCAGAAAGAACTAAACACTACAACAAGCTTGATGAAGCTTACGGTCTTCTTTGTCTCTCCATCTCCAAGGATCTTCACTTCCATCTCAGCGGATTGAAGACTCCAAAAGCCATATGGGAGCAACTTGAGACACTATTCGGCAAGCAGGATGAGCTTAGGGCTTTTCAATTAGAGAATGAATTGATTGGCCTTAATCCTGAGAATTTCGAGACCATCAATGAATTCTTCACAAAATTCAAGAACTTGAACTTGCAATTGAAGAACAGTGGTGTTATCAAAGAGGATAAACAGTTGATCCTCTCCATTCTAAGCAAGCTTGGGAAATATTATTCGGTATTTGTCTCTACTTTCAATTCCGGTCGGCTAACTACCCCAAATTGGAAGATGCCTACCTTGAATGCCTTCATTGAGTCCGTTACGAAAGAGCATGACAAGTTGATTCAAATGGGGTCCATAAGCTCCAAAGATTCAGCCCTATTTGTTCAAGGACCCAAGATCTCAAATGGTAAAGGAAAGCTAAAGAAGGAGAAGCCCAAATTCGAGCCTCACAAGCAAAAAGACAAAGGCAAGCAAACGGATGCACCATCCAGTTCGAAATCCAAGCAAAAGGGCAAAGAAGGTAACCAAAAATCTAAATGTACTTATTGTAACCGTGGCTTTCATCCCGAAAGCTCATGTATGAAGAAGACTATAGATCAAATGGCCCTCCTTTTGGAAAAGAACAACATAACCCTTCCTGACGGTGCAAGGAAGAAAGATCGGAATGATGATCATGAAAGAGGACAAGCACTCATGGCAACGGTTTCGAAGCCCTCAACTCTCTTGATAGATTCGGGTGCATCAAATCATATGGCTGCAAACATTGATTATTTCTCCTCATTCGATCCAAACAGCTCCATCCCCATCCATTTGGGAGATGACTCAAAAATTTCTTCAAAGGGCAAAGGTACGATTCATGTAGAACATGGATGCTTTCAGAATGTTCTCTATGTGCCTTCCTTAGCTTCGAATCTCCTTTCTGTGTATCAAATGACACATACTGGTGATCCAAAGAAAGTCACATTCAGCCCTAATACAGTTGAAATTTCTGATATCAAAAGTGGAAGACTAGTTGCGGTTGGAAAGGCAAACCACACTGCTAAATGTTATGAGTTTTCGCACTTTATTCCGCTTGCAAAGCCCACTGCTCTTCGCACACATGGTAATGAGGTTAGTAGGCTTTGGCATGAAAGATTTGGACATCTAAATTATAAGTATTTTCTGCTGCTATCAAATAAATCCATGGTTGATGGGCTTCCACAACTCCGTTCCTCGAAGGGAATATGCACCGGTTGCATTATTGGGAAGCACCCCGAGCACAGATTCGACCGCGGAAAGGCTAGCAGAGCCTCTACTATTTTGGGATTGATCCATTCTGATATCAGAGGTCCGCTGCCCCATATGTCATTAAATGGTTCAAGGTATGTTTTGACATTTATTGATGATTATTCTCGCTTTACATGGGTATTCTTTCTCAAAAACAAGTCAGAAGTGCTTGGAAAATTCAAGGATTTTAAGGCTTCTGTTGAGACCACCACTGAGAGCAAGATCAAAGCTCTTAGATCTGATAATGGTGGGGAATATATCAAGTCCGAGTTTCTGCAACTTTGTGCCCAAAGCGGAATCAAGATCCAACATACAGTTCCCTACACACCCCAGCAGAACGGTGTAGCGGAAAGGAAAAACCGGTCACTGAAAGAGATGGCTACATGCATGATTGAATCAAAAGGTTTGGCTGCAAATCTTTGGGCTGAAGCAATCAATGTTGCTGCATATATACAGAACCGAGTTCCACATTCATCCGTGAAAGGTATGACTCCTTTCGAAGCATTCTTTGGTCACAAACCGGATGTGTCAAATTTGAGAGTTTTTGGCTCTACTGCATGGGCTAGAATTCCTTCTGAGAAGAGACGAGCTTTGGATCCACAAAGTATCGAGTGCATATTGATAGGATATGGGGAAGAATCAAAAGCATATAAACTCATGGATATCATATCTAAAAAGATATTCATAGAGCGCAGTGTGCAGTTTGAAGAACCGCTTCAAGAATTGCAACTAGTTGAGGAGAAAACTGCCGATTCACCGCCTTCACCAGAAGAAGATTCGAGCAGCGATAATGAAGGTATGAGTTCTGATATTTCTGATATTGTAGCAGCATATGATGATCATGGCATATCAGGTTCGGAATCCGACCAATCAGATCCCCCTCAGTTACCAAAGTGGGCCCAAAATACTCTACAATCTGCTGGTTCTAGTCTTGGAAATCCTGCTGATCCGAGACGAACAAGAGGAGACTTTCAAAGGGCAGGTATGGCTCTTTCTATTGCTGATCCATTTATTCCTGAGATTTGTTATTTGATGGCTGGTTCAGATCCCCAATCATACTATTCAGCCCATCGAGATCCGAGATGGAAAGATGCCATGGATGAAGAGTACAGTTCTCTTCAAAAGAACAATACATGGGAGCTAGTTTCTCTTCCACCTGGAAGAAAATTAGTGAAGTGTAAATGGGTCTACCGTACTAAAGTTGCTGCTGATGGCACTATCAGCAAATATAAAGCAAGGTTGGTGGCAAAAGGTTTTTCCCAAGTCCAAGGAGTGGACTACACAGAGACCTTTGCACCGGTTGCAAAGATGGATTCCATCCGCCTTGTTTTAGCTATTGCCGCATCCAAGCACTGGGAGGTGCATCACATGGATGTGAAGAGTGCATTTTTACATGGAGACCTTGCTGAAGAGGTCTATATGCAGCAGCCAGAGGGTTATACATCAGATCCATCATTGGTTTGTAGATTGAAGAAATCTTTGTACGGGTTAAAACAGGCCCCAAGAGCTTGGTACGCAAAGATGGACTCCTTCCTTCTTTCTCAGAATTTCCAAAGATGCAAATCTGATCCGAATGTCTATCTTCAGCGAGTTAAAGGTAATTTTTTGGTTATTGTACTTTATGTTGATGATCTGCTTATTACTGGTAGCACACTTACTTCAATAAACAAGCTAAAATCTGCCTTAAATCTAGCTTTTGACATGAGCGATTTGGGCTTGCTGAGTCACTTTTTGGGCTTGGAGATAGCTCAAAATTTTGATGGGATCACTATATCTCAGCAAAAATATGCTTCCGACCTGTTATTGAAGTTTAATATGGCTGAATGTAAGGCAGCCCCGTTCCCATTCCTCTCAGGAATCAGTCTTGAGGAGGGAGATTCCACACTGCTTGCAGATTGCAGTATGTATCGACAGTTGATTGGTTCACTACTTTATTTGACACATTCACGGCCTGATATCTCATATGCCGTGAGTGCCGTGTCAAGATATATGCAGCAGCCACATGAGCTTCATTGGCGAGCAGCCAAGCGGATCTTGCAGTATGTGCAAGGTACGAGACAGTTTGGCATACATTATGCTGCAGATTCTGAGCTAGATTTCATTGGTTTTACTGATTCAGATTGGGCAGGTGATAGCATTGATCGGAAGTCCACTTCCGGTTATGTTTTCATGATTGGTCATGGTGCTATTTGCTGGTCCAGCAAAAAGCAAGCAGCCATTGCACTTTCTTCAGCAGAGGCAGAGTATCGAGGGGCAGTCAATGCCTGCATTCAGGCAGTTTGGTTGCAGGGTATTCTTTCCGAGTTTGGTTTTGGTGGCACTACTTCGACTGTCCTATTTTGTGACAATCAAAGTGCTATCAAGATCTCCACAGATCCAGTTCAGCGGCAGAGGACCAAACACATTGAGATTCATATGCATTACATTCGACAGTTGGTGCATGACCGCACCATCATTATGCAATATTGCCCTACTGATGAGCAAATTGCAGACATCTTCACCAAGAGCTTCACTGAGAAGAAGTTCTCTTACCTCCGTTCACTGTTGGGGGTGAGTTCCATCATGGTGGAGACAGATTGATTCATTATTATGCTTTAGCTTGAGGGGGGGATTTCTTCCCACTGGGTTTTCCCTCTTTCCTCACTTAGTTTATTTTCAGCATTTTTTGGATTATTGTATTGGGGTGACCTTTGGTCTTAGTTACCAGGGCCCCACATTATTTTAGTTGGCACATCATAGTCTAGCTTGAGGGGGGGTGTTCGGATATCCATCATCTATTTCGGGATACATCATCTATTTCAGGATCTTGCATGATCTATTTCAGGATATGATCTATTTCAGGATCATCTATTTTAGGATATGATCTATTTCAGGATCTTGCATGCACAGGCATGCATCCCAGTCACCAGTTTGATGCCTCCAGCACCTTATCCACCTTCTTCTAGCACCCGGGAGCCACTTACCACAGAGTTTTAGCCCTCCTAAGCTGAAAGGCGCCCTCTTCTCACCTACTGCCAGAGAAGGGCGCACTTGTTCACCTACCACTGCAGATTCACTCCAGTTACATTCAGTTAGCTCCGATTCTCCCTGATTTGAGGCTAGTTTCACTCCTGACTGACTGTTTCACCTCCGATTGACTTCCAGTTCGATTAGGTGACTTGTTCTGACTCCAGTTAGCCTCCCATGCGCCCCCACTGAGCCTCCAGATCCTATATCAGTGCTACACACTTCAGTTACATTTATTATGCTCAGTTAGACTCAGATTGACACCTGGATGACTGGTTGTTGTGATTGATGAGTACCACCGATGATTTATGAGGACTCCTAGAAAGAGTCAAGCTACTCCATTCAGTGATTCGAATGGCCTACTTAGTCAATTCGAATTGCTCATTGACAGATATTGGATTGTATTGTAATTCATTCACCCTTTCTGGGATAGAGAGCACTGCTGCATGTTTTGCACAGTTTTGCACCATATCTTCTATGTTCATCTGTTGTGATTGATTTACTTGTTCATTAGATCTGCTGTGACTAATTTTACAATACATACATATATATATGTGTGTGTGTGTGTGTGTGTGTATATGTATATGTATATATATACATATACACATACATATATATATCTATATATAGATATATATATGTATATGTATAGATATGTATATACACACATATACATATGTGTGTGTGTATGTATATGTATAGATATGTATATACACACATATACATATGTGTGTGTGTATATATGTATACACACACACATATTGTATTGTATTGTGTGTATATATATATATTGTATATATATAGATATAGATATATATATGTATGTGTATATGTATATATGTATATATATATAGATATATATATATAGATATATCTATATATATATCTATATGTGTATATGTATAGATATGTATATACACACATATACATATGTGTGTGTGTATATATATAGATATATATATGTATATGTAATATATATATATATACAATACATATACATATATATATCTATATATATATGTATGTGTATATGTATACATATACATATACACATACATATATAGATCTATATGTATGTGTATGTGTATACAGATACACATACATATATAGATCTATATATGTATGTGTATGTGTATGTGTGTGTATATATATATATGTATATGTAATCTATATATATATGACTTCATCACTCCCTTTCCTTTTCTATATCATCTTAATCACGACTTTCAACTCCAACATTGTTGTTAGGACAACATTAGCTTTGTTCTTAGACTATTTTAACTCATCATCACATTCTTATAGTGCAATAGTGTTATGTTTGAGAATATTAGTGTAAAGGGACCATCACATTCTTATAGTGCAATAGTGTTATGTTTGAGAATATTAGTGTAAAGGGACCATTATGTTGCTAGATCTCCCTGGAAGTTCAGGTCTTTAGTTGTTATCCAACCCTTAATCCATCTACCAAGCATCCCTTGTATAGCAACATCGGAGGGATTTACAATTCCTTGAGCATGTAGCACCTCAAACAATACAAGAGACAACCTGTACTTTCCACTATAGCCAATTTAGGGATCTTCGCCCATTATCAATTTGTTTCCTCTACCAATTTTCCAGGTTACCCATTTACCTATGATTGAAAAGGCCTTAATTAAACCTTTCCAAACTCTTGAGGTTCCTTTGAATGAAAAACACCATATCCTTTTTTTCCATGTAGTTCATGCCTCTATCTTTCAGGAGGCTGCTACATCCACGGTATTTCCTCGTTATACCGTGAGGCATGTGGGGAGGCTGAACATAGTCAGAATATTAGGGTCTCAACAACAAGAGCATCATATGTCACTTACAACGAATTGAACCCGTGTGGGGAGGTTATCAATCAGAACTCCCAACCACCCGAGCTACATCCAATGGACGAAAAACACCATATCCTTTATGTAAAGTACCTAGCAATTTAAATGGACCTAACAATTAATAATGTCTTTTTATTTCATTAAATATCGTAATTCAAAGGAGCAAGTGCCACAAAGCTAGATTTGAACCTAGGTGGGGAGGATAACAACATTCCTCCCAACCACCCAATCTACACTCAATTGACAAAATTTCACTAAACTTATTGAGATGTATTTACTATTAATGCATTATTAAAATTGGAAACCTCATTAATAAGCAATGGCTTTGTTTATGTAAATAGTGAAGTTTCTATAATATATTTTAAATTGGTGAAGTTGAATGCTAAATAAATTAGGAAATAGTTATATGATAAATTAAAAAAGAGTTTATGTTATCTTCAAGGAAATTATAATCATCTTACTAAGAAGAAATTTTAATTTTAAATTAGTTTTAAAATTCAATTCATAATTTTTGCGTTCTCATATTAAAGAATAGCAAAAAAAAAATCATTATAAGTTAAATGTTAACATTTTGTTGCCTAAAAATATTCATTCGTGATCATTATTATATCAATTTCATTCTTGATATTTTTAAATGTCAAGTTTAGGGCCAAAAAAATTTCACTTAAACAATCTAAGCATTGGAAGTTGGAACACTCTATATGATGTTATTACTTAGGTATTTTTCTTTTTCCTTTATTAAAAATAAAGAAAGCTATAAATGTAATTTCTTCGTAAAGAAGAGTTATTTTCAAAGTATTTTTATTTGTGTAATTTGATATAATATTGAGGATATGAGTGTCTCAATCAACACAACGTTTATTGAATGTGAAGGTCGTGTATTGACTTTATGAATCATGATTGAAGGCTAATTTATGATCAAATACAAAATTACAAAGAATTGACATGGAACTCAACTTATACATCGATCTAATCAGATTATTGAGATAGAGTCATTTCCGGTTTGTAATTATAATTGTCGTTTGATGGCAAGTGAGTGCCTATGTGATATTTCCATGACCTTGCCTTTTCAAGGGTGTTTGTAGGCACGTATACACATCAATAATAATAATGGAAATTATTTATTCTAATTTTGGAAAGGTCATGATGGGTAGTTTTATCCAACGATACATCTCTCTTTAATGTCTACTTATTGCTTGATTTGTTATGTGGCTAAATGTGAGTGCATGCTTTTTAAAAATTATTCTTCAACATATAACAAACATACAACACTTCAAAGCATAATGATCGCTTGTAACATCGTAAGGTTTATGGGCATATAATGATGATAAAGTCACTATAATTTTTGGGAGTGGGAGGAGTTGGAGATGTTCAACAATCATAAACTAAACAAGGTGTATTGCAAATATATTTATTTATGTGGAATTTAATAATATAATTACATTGTAAATTAATTGAAAGTTTGAGAATGTTTAAAGATAAATTTAATATAAATTCAAGAACTTCCATTACCAATTATATGAGATGTTTATATTCATGACAATCATGTACATGGATTTTTATAATAAAAATATTTTCAATAATAATTTGATAGGTGGTATACCATATGTAAACTTATTTAATTATGACAGCATGTAATATCCTTAGTTTTGACTTGGAAGGTATTATCCAAACTTATGTAAATGATGTAAATATGTTAGTGTGAATTCCTAGTGCAGAGCTCAAGACCAAGGCCTGACTAGTGAATGGATAGGCATGAATGATGTTATATTTTATTTGGACTATTTGGTTGTCTTTTATGCCGATATAGAATATATGTAAATATTAGGTGCATGAATAATAAAATGGTCCAACAGTGGTTGTATAAAGAGCACCAAAGGGGCTATGACTCCACCAGAGGGGAAGAGGAAGGGGGCCTATGGGAAACCAAATCCTATGCTGCCATGTGTCAACCTTAGAACTCATCCAAAATCTGTCATGTGCCATAAATAAGCCAATTATCTCATTTTTGACCATTTTCCAATCATTGATTGCACATGTGAGGTTGGTGGGAAAAGTCACTTCTTGTAGTTATTGAAGCATGGGGGTTGTGACAGTTATGTCAGTTGTCAACAATCCTATTTCTTCTATGGTCAGAAGCCATGTCAGTTTTCTTTTCACCCTTACCTCATATCCTTAGAGTCAACACTCTTTTGAGGATGATTCCATTCTCATTCTCTCTCATGCAAGCTGCTACACTACATAGAGTTATTCCATTGTTGTTCATGTCCATTACCAAACTGTGTGTTAAACCCAGAAATTCGAATTAGAATACAGAGTTGCATTTTTGGAAGGAAAATATTTGGTTGTAGGTGAGCAGAGAGGTTGGGCAAGCTAGGAACCTTACCCATGGAGTTCTGTTACTCGTAGGTGTTTGAGAAGTCACAAATCAAGGCTATAGGTGGTTCTTTAGCAACCATATCAAATTGGACTTCTTCTATGCACACACCGGAAGCACCTAGCAAGATGGATCGCCCAAGAGAACCGTGGATCGGTGAAGGTGATGCCTGATCTAGAAGGGTGTTGTGTGGGGCAGGTATTGTGGAATCCAAGGCTGTGAGGATTGAGTAAGACCCCTGTAGAGCACTGTATGAGCATTTGGCTAAGCACAGAGAGCATAATGGGTTGTGGGCTGAGAGATAGAAGCCTGTAGGTGTTTCCTTCGCCCTGGTGGCCTCATAGCCTAGCTTGGGGGTGGCCTCCCAGCAGAAAGAGTATATGTTGGACGGAGTGCCTATGGTTGGGTGGAAAAGCGCTCTTGCAAAACCAGTTGCTTGGATCTGCGTTTCTTAAAGATAAGTACTCTCATGTATTTGAATCTGAACTGTTTTAGTTGATGCTTGTATTTGCATATTAGATGTGTGTGGATAGACTGTAATTCCGTTGTGCATGTTTAATTCATTTATGCACACATTACATTGGTTCAAAATCGTATTATTCATTTGGGGCGAAATTTTAGAGCCTAGGTTTGGCCAACGTCCCCTCTCGATGGTCGGATTGCGTGAGGGGGATGTTACACAACACCTTTTAGAGATAAAACCACATAAAAAAACATGATATGTTTATATTCATGTTAGATAATGTATGAGGATTTCTATAATAAAAACAATTTGATAGGTGGTATACCATACATAGACCTATTTCATCATGACAACATTTTGCTAGATATAGAACCACATCAAAAATGTATATTGGATAACTTAATTTTAGGGATAAGTAAATGCTTTCAAGTTTATGAGCACGTGGAAAAGATTATTTTGTTGGGTACATGTTGTTGGATCTATTATGCATATATCTTATATGTTCTACCTACTTTCATGTCACTTATTCTATATATGAATAATATGTTGTGATTTGAAATGAATCACTATATAATTTCCATCTATTTCTGTACTTTATGTTGAAAATTGAATCAATTAACTTATAGGGCTCATTTTAGGGGTAGGTCTTGTTTCGATGATTTAGGGTCAAGAAAATTTGTCTATTTGAAGCATTAAACAACATTTTTTGGGTTAAAATTTTGTGAACAAATTTCTTAGCCTCTTAATGTTGTTATGTAGATTGAGGGATTTTCAAAAATGCAAAGATCACCTCTAACATAGTTCAAATTAGGAAGTTAAACGGACTTCATTTTAGGAATTTATGACTCTTACAAGTGACCTATCTTGTTAATCACCATGGTATTGAATGGATGCAACCACGTCAGCTCCCATTACTCACACACATAGAGATATTAAAGTGTGGACTTTTAAGAAAATTCTAAAGGTTTCAAAACCTTAACCCTAATCAATAAATGAAGTGTGTAAAAACCCTAACACTAAAATTCATTGGCTATTAAGATGTGTTAAATATTGGGACATTGGGAAAGGAAGGGGTTCCATTCTTATTGTATTAATTATTGTTCCATGGTTGAGAAGAGCGAGAGAGTAGGATATTGGAGTAGAACAAAAGGGAGTAGAAGACCATGTAGTAGCCATACAGGCCACAATGCCAATGACAACTCCATAGTGAGTTCATCTTTCTTTGTATTTGCATTGCATATTTGAGAAGAAGAAAGCAATGCATAGTCCTCGCATTCTAAACTGAGTTTTTCCATATTGGGTTCTTTAGAGTACCATTGTGTGAACATTATGTGGATGATGTGTTATTTGCTTTAAGTTCTTTGATTTTTGTCTCAACTTATTTCATTGTTTTGTGAGCTAAGCTAATATGATTAAATCTCAATATTAAATAAAACAATACATAACAAATAATTTCAAGAACTTATAAAATATGTTATAATAAATTGTTCCAATAAAATACATACAATATTTTATAGATCATATAAGAAAAATAGTTCATTAAGAATATATCCATATATTATTATATATATATGAAAAAAATCACTACTAATTTAGTTCATTGAAAATATATATAGATTATATAAGAAAAATATATATAGAAAAAATCACTACTAATTGATTTCATTAAGAATATATCCATATATTAATATATATACGAAAAAAATCACTACTAATTTAGTTCATTGAAAATATATATTAGTTGATGTAGTGACCAATTTAGTTCATTAAGAATATATCCATTAATTTATCTAGTAAGACATGACATGGAAATGGAAGTTTTGATAATAGATCTAGAAACCCTTGAGCTACTCAAAGCTAATAAAGACTACCACCAAATAAGTTTGACATACATATATTTATTAGTATTCAGTTGTAGCAAAATGGCACAGTAGTGTTTAGTTGCAGTAGAATCACCATACATATAAAAGTCTTAGTCCATGCCTTTATTTGGTAAAAGATAATAAGGTGATGTCAAGTCACACTTTTAATAATGATGTGTAACTTAGATTGCCATAAATCCTTACATCGTACACCATATTTACCCTATTTTTGAAATGAAAAGTTTGTGTATATATACACTCATAAAATGAATGACCATTGCTCTTTTATCCTATACCCATTATCCTTACTAAAAGATTCCATCTAATTTATATTGTCCTTACCATGTGATATATATTGTTCAGTCATACAAAATATTTATATAGTACGAGAGTTGGTGATTACCAAAAAGAAAGGTAATCCCAACTATCCCCACAAAATATTTAAGCCACTCGAGTTGCATTTGACATGTAGATTGATAGTAGTGTCAAAGGACATGTCTTGCATAATATTATGTCTTTTTGACATTGCAAGGTTGATCATAACCCACCAATAATGTCTAAGGACTAAAGATGGTTACTAAGAAAACATCACCTTGATCTTAACAGTTAAAAATTAATTGCAGAGAAATATTTGTACATATTATAAGTCAAAGTGAAATAATTAGAATAAGAACTTATGAAGGCATTAGATGTATCAACAATTAGTGTCATCGAAGGCACTCCATGAATGTTATGCTTAGAGAGTTAATTCTATACGAGTATAATATTTTAGGTCATCGGAATCCTCCCTACAAGTGCCATCCCCTACACTCTCCACTCTCTTCGGTATAGATATCCAATTTAATTTTATGGCAAATATTACTTGTATGAAAGAGCTAGAGAGATGGTAGAGGGGTATTTCTTAATATTACTTATATGGAAGAGCTACTTGTATGAAAGAGCTATAGAGATGGTTGAGGGAGTTTTTTTCATATGTTTTAAAAGCCACAATTAAAACAACAAGGTTAAATGCCACAATTAAAACAACAAGGTTAAATAAATAAGTAGAATCTTGGAAAGTCACTTTAGATCATGATATTTTTTAATTATTTAATGGAAAGGATAATATGAAATTTTTTAGATACCTAACATAGATTGGTTTATTATAAGATTGTTGGTGCATATTAGAACACTGTTATTACAAAAATAAAGAATAATATATCAAAATGAAATTTTGAATACTATGATCGTGGATTTGATTGGTGAATTGATATACCCTTGACAAGGATGTGTAGAAGTTCAAAGTTAAATTAAAAATTACCCATTTAAATCCAAGAGATTTCCAAAATAAAGAATGTGAGATAAAAAAATTTGTGCATTGCATGTAGAGATCAAGAACATAATAGTAATTCTCAGTCCATGTAAGATATAGTGCTAACACATCGTCTTCCATCCCTTTCCTAAGTGAAGGAAAGATGGAGTAATATGAAAGGTGTAGAGTATATTGGCATGATCCTCACCATTGCTCCATTATTTGCAAGTATCAAAGTCATATCACTCTTTCTTGGTGTGGTTTTTGTAATTTAATAGGTTTTAAGGTATAAAATTTTGGTTTTTTTATAATTAAAATTTAAAAAAAAAAAAATTATATGTTTGTCTAATTTTATTGTTTTCAAATTTATATTTTTTTAATTCAAATTTATATATTTTTTTGTATCACTCTGAAATAAAAACAAGATTTTTAGAGAATTGTCTTACTCCCAAAGTCAGTTTTTTAAAAAATACTTATGGATATATAGTAAGATAAGATAAATATGATGTTTATTAACTACATATATTTTAAATTTTAGGTAAGGATAATCAATGGCCATATGGGTGTCTAGTTTTCTTATGTTTTAAGGGAAACAAAAATATGCTCACAATCTACACATATTGCCTTAGTGCATGGACTAAATTTTGTGATTTTTCGGATTTAAGTATTAATATTTTTATTATTATCGAAATATAGTAAAAAAATGGCCTCGTATCGACACATTTATGTGGTCACCAATTTTTTGTTTGATGTTGATCATTACTAAGTGACTAAAAATATTCTTTTGAAGAGGGTAATCAAGGAAGTGCATATTGATTTTTATTTTTTTTATATTGCTATTTTGATGATATTTAATTTTCACTACAAGTAATTTTGAGAACACTAAATTCTTAAGTGATAAAATTTAGAACAAAATTATTAATAAATAACAATTAATAACGAAAAATCGATAACTAGATTTGAATATGAATCCCTTGGTAATAGGTACATCATATGATCTTCACAAATTGTTGCAGTTCACCCTTGTTGAAGTTGTGGGTTCCTTAAAATTACAACAAATTTTGTTCTTCTTATTGACTAAAATATTTTGGCTGAGAGTTGTTTTGCATCTCTCACACAAGAGTTTTTCCACAAATACTATATCCTTTTGTTAAACTAAACTCTCACTCGAGTTTAAAAAAAATATCAGCCAAGAGTTTAAACTAACTCTTAGCCAAGTGTTTTATTCAACCCACCTCAAGAATCTTCTTTTCAATCCTATGTAATCTAATTAAAACAATATTTTGTTAGAGAAATTTGTATAGATTCTTGGTTGAAATAATTTTTATATCACTCATTTTCGAGTTATCTTTGAAAAAGGAAAAGATCGGGTTATTTGTTTTTTGACTTTCTGTAATATCCTGATTTTGACCCCATAGCATTAAAATGTAAATGATGTAATATTGTTATAAAATCGTGGAGAGGATCTCAAGGCCAAGGGCCTGCCATCGATTTAGTGTTAAAAATTGATGCATATGGTTTGCGTGCTAGCCAGGCATGGTGGAAATTGTAAATATCATGTAAATATGCATTTTAATAAAATACCCACAACTAGCTATGCAATGCAATGCAACAAGAGTATGGGGGCATGATTTTTACAAGGAATTGAGAGGGAAATATTCAAACCCTTGGAACCAATAAAGTCAAGCCAAGTGTCAATGAGAGAACCCATAAACCCTCAACTACCCATGTTGACTTTTGTACCCAATCATTTATTTCTTCCAAGAGTTGGTTGAGGAAGTTAATGCATTGGAAATGGGGAGGTATGGCTGTCCAAATTTGGGTATGGGAAAGCCACCATTTTGGAAAAACGTGTTTGGCTTCCTTGGAAAGAAAAGAGCAATGAATTTGCTCCCCAAGCCATTATCCATCAACCAGTTTTGCTCTCTCACGTTTTTGAAGCTACCTAGGCGTTTTTCTCCATGAAATTTCTGTGTTTTCCCTCATTCTCAACTGGGAGAAGGGCATTTTGTGAAATAACATAGTGGGGAAGAAGAGGAATCCGATTTGGGGGTCCTAGGAGGTCATTTTTTCCCTCTAATGCCCACATACCTGTTGGGGAACTCGATTTTTCTTTCTAGGGTTGATTTCCCTTCCCACAATTCGTTTTTGGGTGTGCCACGATTTGGGAAATCCATGGACACCATGTGTTGTGCATCCCATAGTTGAAAATGTTTACCCATGCCAACAATTTTGCTTGATGTGTATGGAAAGAGTATGTTGGGGTATGGGTTATGGGTATCCATTGCTTTGGCTTGAGCTTGAGTGCAAGCATCCAAAAATAGAAGAGGGTTCACATTTGGCTTGATAAACCCAGCTATGGTCTGGCTTGGCTTAAGGGTGGTGTTCATTTTGGTGTGCATAGGCTTGAGTGTTCCCATTCCTTGTGGAAATCATGCCCAGCTCGGGGGTGGCTATTGTTTTAAGAGATTGATGAACACAATTGGCCTATGGCTGGGTGGAACATTGCAATTGCGTAGCTAGTTGCTCGAGACAACTTCACCATCAAGATAAGTAATATCTATGTGTTTTACTTCTGCAATGATTTAATTATTTGATGACTGTTACTGATATGCTGAATGCATGTGAAATGTGTGTGGATAGTTTAATTCCGTTGTGCATGTTTATTTTGAATGGCATCTACACACATGTGCTTTTATTTATATGAATTTGATGAATGGGGCTGAGTGATTTTTTATGTAAAAGCCCCATAAATGTTAGTCATGTTCCCTTCCTTGTGTGGGATTGACGGGAGGGGATGTGACACTTTTAAATATTTGATTTTCGCTTATCACTTGTGAAATTTTGGCTTTGGGATATTGGAAATTGCCTCATCGCTTGTGGAATTTTGGATTTGTGATATTGGAATTTGCCACATGAATTGTGAAATTTTGACTCTGGGATATTGGAATTTGTCTTATCACTTGTGGAATTAGAGTTCTCACTTGTTTAATTTTGGCATAGATTTCAAGTTTCTAATTCTTTGAACATGAGATTCCAAATGAAACACAAATAAAAGTATGATTGAAAGGGAGATGATTTAGATGAAATGAATGAGAAAAAAACATGAATATGTTAATATATCCCAGATGTCACTACTCGATCTGGGAACTTGAGATCTCAATGGCGTTGAGCCTCTATAAGACAAAACAACCCAAATTCTCTATGCCAGAGAAGATCAAAGATGAATAATAAACTTATAACAGAAGGCACTATAGATATATTAACAACTTTGACCAAATAATAAGAAAACACATAAATTGACTCACAATTTTACCCTAGAAACCCCAATGGGGAAAACCAGCTTCAATGGGACTTTCTTCTTTCTCGAGTCCAGAGCATATAATAAAGAGAGAATAGTTACACACTTAATTTCAGAAGAGACAACAGAACCTTACAAGTATAAAACCCTAGATCTACATGCAGTAGCTACTACTGTTATTGGGAAATGCACCCCTGTTGTCTGCTCTAATCTAGATCTCTAAAGTATTGTCTCTTCCTATCTCAAGATGTAGTATCACCTCTATAAGTCCTTTTCCTTGGTCTTATCTGTCAATGAAGAAATACTGCAACCTCTTATTGTAGACTATGCTCCCTTTGCATGGGAAATGTGCCCTCTCTCCTCTGCTGTAAAGTCGCCCCTCCTCAGATCTCAATCAATCTCCGATGAGATTGTCTCAGATATTCTCCAATCACTGAAGAAGATCACTCATGATACTCTGGGATCACCTAGACTCAAGCATAACATCTCTCCAGTCAAACACGTCTTCCCCTCCTCAAGCAGTGCGCCCCCTCTCTCTAGAAAGTCGCCCAAGCTCAAAAATCTGAGCTCTCTCCACTTAGATGTTCTCACTACACGCAATAATGACTGATTGATGCCTCTGATCAAGTGATGACTGATCCATCTCAAATACCCTCACTATCTCTCTTTGCAGATGCACCCCCTCTCCCCAGGAAGTCACCCACTCTGCATGCACAAGTTGCCCTCACTCTCAATCTCCTCTCTCTATGAAGAAACTTCTAAGTAACCTCTCCTGGTGGCCTCCTGCCTCCTTATAATAACTCACTAATCAATTAGGGTTTTTGAATCCCTAATATGAGTTCATACAAAAATCCTACTTTTGCATGCCTTTTAATTAAAAAGTCTGCATGCATGAGGAAAATCACCCTGAAAGGTCCACATACATCCACCGTTGTATTCATGCCATCTGGTAGAGTGTATCTCACCCTCTACCCCATCCTAATTCCTATACTACAAATGCACCTCCATGCTAGGCATCTGATCATGGAAGACATCCCGAGATACCACTATCTATAACACTCCCTCTTATCGAGGAAAGTCCAACCACTGATGCCTGGATCCAACAAATCCTATGCTGCTGACACTAACCCATCTTTCCTGACTATCACTATTGCACTCTAATTTGAAGTAACATGATCCATCTCCATCAAGGTAGCCATGGGAGAAGCCTCTCGCTCTCACAGAATCTGTCACTAATCCCTGATTTAGACTCCCATTGAATCTCTGCTACAACCAATCTATGAGACTACCATCAGGAAAATCCACTAACCTGTATATGATCTCCCTGTTCTGAGCTGACTCAGCTCGCTCATGAGCTAAATTGAACTCTATCATCTCATACCAACTCAGTCTCTGACTGGTACTTGTATGAGCCTCTCGCTCATCCATCTAATATGATTCCAAGGACTCAGTCCACCGAGCCTCATCAACACTGTCAGCATATCGCTCCCTGTCTGTGTCAGAATCTGATTAAGATGCGGTCAACCAACCAAATGTACTTGTCGTGGGTTGACCCCTAACCATATACTCACCATCAATACTGTGACCCATCAACACTGGATCAAATCCCTTTGGATAGGTGAATATAATCTCTCTCTGAAATACTACATAGTAAACGACAACATCCAATGCTACTACTGAGAGTATGCTCCCTCTTGGTCCTGGAATGAATAGAATTCATAACACCTCCAGGAGTTCTCCAAATTCTAGGAGAAATTGTACCCTTCCCACTCCTCTAACCATATGATCAATACCCTCAATATATTGAACAATCTGCATAGGAGTATACTCAAGGAAGAGGAATGCCTCTTGCATCCCGATCATGTGACTGCAATGCTTGCATTCAATCATACACCTCTCATCAGCCTGAACCTCTAGTTGACTGCTATCATGGCCTGAAACAAAATATGCAAGTGAGAACTCCCTCTCAAATATAGAAGCAAACTCATCTATCTCTTCTGCTACAGCTACCTGCTCATCGTTCTCCTTTTTGTTCTTCTTCCTGTGAGGGAACTATCTTGCACAGTTCCCATACTCATTGCATGCAAAGCACTTGACCTTACTCAGGTCCTTCTTTTGTTTGAACCTCTGCTTGCCTTTAGCTGCAAGTGCCACATCCTCCTCCTCAAGGATGGTAGAAGAGTAACCTTGAATGTAACCCCTCCAGGTATCCTCCTGTGTGAAATCATCCCACAAACGATCCCACTTGGGGAGTTTCTCTTTGGCCACAATGGACTTGACAAATACTACCCATGGCTTAGTCACACCATTCAAATCTTGTCGAACCAACTCTCTATCCTCGACCTTCTTCCTCATTGCCCCTAGCTCATCTCTTACCTATGTTATCTTGGTAAGATATGTGGCCATGCTCTCGTCCTTGGCCATATTTATGCTCTTTAATGTCTCTCTGAGTACTATCTTTCTGTTCGCATTGGAACTCTGGTAGAAGTTTTTCAAGGCTTCCCACATCTCAAACACGTTATCCTTAGTAGCGATGTGTGGGATCACATGGTCCTTGATCGCATCAAGGAGGATCCTCTGGGATTTTATGTTCTTCTTGTCATAGTCTCCTTTTGCAGTTGCATCTGTCGGCACTGTAACTGGATTTGTGGTTGTACTCTCCATAATATCCCATTGTTCACTCTCCTTCAGAAGCAACACAATCCTTTCCTTCCATGCATTGAAGTTCGAGGCCCCATCCAACCTATCCTTGACTCCCAAACTGGTATCCATACCCTATGAACAACTGAGAACTGAAACAAGAGTATCAAAAGAACCAACAACCTCTCTCGGTCACAGATCCGACCTCTACTCGCACGAATCTAATAGATCTATCTCATATCTATCCTCCAAAATCATAACTCTGATAGATCTGACCTCTACAATCACAGATCTGAGCTCCACTCTTCAGATATGGTAGATATGGTCTCTATCTCATTGATTTGATATCCAAACCAAGTCTCCACATGGATCTGGTACACTGCTTGTAGATTTGAGTGTGAATGCCCCCTCTAACCCTTACCAGGGATCTGATACCATGTTAATATATCCCAGATGCCACTACTCGATCTCGGAACTTGAGATCTCAATGGCCTTGAGCATCTATAAGCCAAAGAAACCAAACTTATCTATGCTAGAGAAGATCACGGATGAATAATAAACTTATAATAGAAGACAATATAGATCTCTTAACAACTTTGACCAAATAATAAGCAAACACACAAATTGAATCACAGTTTTACCTTGGAAACCCCAATGGGGAAAACCTGCTTCGATGGGGCTTTCTTCTTTATCAAACCCAAAGCATATAATAAAGAGAGAATATTTACACATAGAAGTTCAGAAGATACAATAGAACCTGACGGGTGTAAAACCCTAGATAGGCATGCAGTAGCTACTATTGCTCTTGGGAAATGCACCCCTGCTGTCTTCTTTGATTTGGATCCCTGAAGTACTGTCTCTTCATATCTCAGGATGTAATATCACCTCTCTAATTCCTCTGCCCTGATCTACTTTGTCAATGAAGAAAGATTGCAACCTCTCAGTGTAGATTGTGCCCCCTCTGCAAGGGAAATGCGCCCTCTCTCCTCTGCTATAAAGTCTCCCCTCCTCGGATCTCAATCAATCTCTGGTGAGATCATCTCATATCTTCTCCAATCACTGAGGAAGATCACATCTGATATTCTCAGCTCACCTACCCTCAAGTAGAATAACTCTCTAGTCAAACACGTCTTCCCCTCCTCAGGAAGTGCACTCCTTCTCTCTCGAAATTTGCCCAAGCTCAAAAATTTGAGCCATCTCCACTCAGATGCTCTCACTGCACACAGTAATGACTGACTGATGCCTCTGATCAATTGAGGACTGATCCCTCTCAAATCCCCTCACTATCTCTCTCTACAGATGCGCCCCCTCTCCTCGGGAAGTCTCCCACTTTGCATGCACAAGTCGCCCTCACCCTCAATCTCCTCTCTCTATGAAGAAAATGCTAAGTAACCTCTCCTGGTGACCTCCTGCCTCCTTATAATAACCCACTAATCAATTAGGGTTTCTGAAACCCTAATATGAGTGCACGCAAAAATCCCGCTTTTGCATGTTTTTTAATTAAAAAGTCTGCATGCATGAGGCAAATCACCCTAAAAGGTTTGCATGCATCCACCGTTGGATTCATGCCATTTGGTAGAGTGTATCTCACCATTTACCTCATCCTAATGCTGATACTGCAAATGCACCTCCATTCTAGGCATCTGATCATGGAGGACATCCCGAGGTACCATTATCTCTAACAAAATATTAGAGAAAGATTATGGCTTAAATTGGTTCTACTAAGGAAGCTATTAAAATAATAGAGAATATGCCACATCATATTACATTATATATGTTATATAGTCAAAGCAAATTAATATTTTCTCATTATTGACAATTTCCATGTAAGCTAGGTGGATGTAGAGTAATGAGATGAGAGCTAAAAAAATAGTGAAAGATTTAGCTTATTGTGGACTCACAATAAATAGTATAGTGCTCAAACATTTTAATTTATAATATGTTATTGAATATCAATAAATTATATTTGTATATTTAATAGTAAATTTAAAACTAAACAAATTAAAATTTTAGCT
Source organism: Larix kaempferi (assembly GCA_027924585.1). Classification (NCBI taxonomy): domain Eukaryota; kingdom Viridiplantae; phylum Streptophyta; class Pinopsida; order Pinales; family Pinaceae; genus Larix; species Larix kaempferi. The sequence continues at coordinate 19,413,334 of BSBM01000458.1, read as the reverse complement.
ACGCCATATGTTTTTTCTTTTCTTTTTAGGGAAAGCATTGAGTAGACGATGCTCTACTCAATCTTGGTCATTCATAAACCACTTATTTACTTATTTTTTACCCTCCACTTAACATCATTATTCTCAACTTATTAGAGAAGCATAATGAATGTGAGGGAAGGTGTGGCTCCACCCTCCTCCATATGTCTAATTCTTGTCATTGTGTGAAAGAGTTCATTATAACTTCCAAAGCAACTTGAAACATGCTTGTTTCTGCATTTTTTTTCTTGGAAAGCATTGAGTAGACGACGGTCTACTCAATCTTTATCGTTCATCAACCACTAATTTACTTATTTTTAACCCTCCACTTAGCATCATTCCACTCCACTTGTTAAAGAAGCATAATGAATGAGAGGGAAGGTGTGGCTTCATTCTCCTCCATACCTTTGATTCATGGCACAGTGAGAAAAGGTTCATTACATAGTGTGAAAGTGTTTATTATAGCTTCCAAATCAACTGACAACATAGTCGTTTCGACATTGAGTGCTCATGAGGAAATGCAACTTTTATTTATTTCTCTTATCCTTCTTGTAGCTCACTTCCCCTTATTCACTAATTAGCTCTAAGTCTTCTTCACTGTCACTATCATCTCTTTCATTTACTTCATCACCCTATTCATGTGCTTGGTTTGTGTTTTTTCATCTCCAATCTCAAATTTATCTAAACCCTTCATTAGATCCAACTCTCCTTTTGAAATTATTGCAAAGTTTGTTTCTTTTCCATCCAAGGGTTGTCCCGGCACAATGAAAAAAACAATAGTTGTTTGGAACTTGTCATTGAAAATTGCCCATACACACCAAGATACAAATTTTCAAAACAAACAAATTATTTCTTACTAATTATGAAAAAAAGAGCTCTTGTGTACTCGGATCTAAACTAAGACCTTTGACACTAGGAAGGAGAAACTGGTAGCCGAGTAAGATCATAGAATCATCATTATTCCTAAGATTGGAGCCTTAAAATAAGATAAATATAAGGAAAATATTACACTGCTACAGGTAGGGAGATCCTAGGGAGACACTAGGCTTATTGTATATCAGATTCTAAAACAATCGAGGGCACAAGAGAGGGGGCCAACTTTATTATATTTGTAAATCCATTGCAATGGCCTCAACTTTGAAAAGAAGTGATGATATGTTGTAGGCTTATTGTATATCAGATTCTAAAACAATCGAGGGGGACAACTTTATTATATTTGTAAATCCATTGCAATGGCCTCAACTTCGAAAAGAAATGATGATATGCTACCAATCAAGTGCACCATCCCCGGATTTGGCTGTTAAGGTTACCTCCTCCCCTCAGATTATTTGCGGTGTGAGGCAACATCTGCCGAGGTTACCCTCCCTGCAAAGTGGGATGTTAGAACCATTGCACACTAACGGATTAAAATATCTATCTCACTTATATTTCTTATTATGTTAAAAGAAATATGTGATTATTCTTTCTTTTACTTTTTGCGACATTTTTATTACACTTGGATTTCTTTTACCCTTTTGAGTGTTTAAAATCTAGGTTGAATCGAATCTATGTTAAAGTTGACAATCGTAATGGAAATACGAGTGTTATTCACACACCACCACCATTTGTATTGAGTTTCAAAATTTTGTATTAAATAATATTTTAAAAACAATAATGAATTTGACTAAAGTTGCTAATTATTCTTGCGAAAAAAAGCATACTGTTGCTATTCATTACTGAATCAAATAGTACATGATTACAACATTTTTAAACTGTCTTCCCAGTTACATCGAAAGAGCATGTAGCTCAATGAGTCCTTCAAAAAACAAAATAGGATCAAGATCATAACACAAACCAAAAAGTGTTTCTAGTCCAGCTAGTCCCACTAGTCCAAGAAAAACATATTGCCTGAATCAATCAATTGATTCTCACAAAATTCCTCACATAAAAGAAAACCGTCCTTGCCCAACAGTGCGGATTTAGACAGTTGATCCGCAAGAGAGTTATATTCTCTGTATACATGAACTAGAGACATAGAAACAAAGGATCTAAGTTCCCGTTTAATCCTGCTACACCAATTATCCAAATTAAGTACATTCATATTAAATTCCCCTTTTGCCCATTTAATGGTAACTCTAGAGTCACCAAAAATATTTACCTTAGCAAGACCAAAGAGATTTGCTACACGTGAGACACACCATATGGCCATCAACTCCGCCTTCATATTAGTCCCTTTTCCACATTTCAGACGAAGTGTGTAATAATGCTCCAAATTTAGAAAGACAACTCCACCCACACCACAATTCCCCAACTCTACTGCTCCATCAAAAAATAGAACAGGATCATCTACAATAAGATGAAAATTACCATTGTTCCTCTTGACAGATTTATCCCTGACGGTCTGAAAATTTATATATTGGCCCAAAACAACATTATAATCCTTGTCCAGACATGGCTGTAAACCTTCGAAGGTGGCCTTGTTCCTCATCCACCACACAGACCAACATATAAATACAGGAAGGGTAGCATGTGTTTTGCATCTCTTGATCCACAATTTCAGATTATTCTCCACGCTAATTCCTCCCCACTACACCTTAATCTCCAAGTTCTGATAACATTTCTCCCATAAGCTGATAAAAAAAGAACACTCCAGGAATAGATGTTGAGTTGATTTTGAGAAGCTTCTACACAGAATACACTGACTTGGACCCTTCCAGCCAATAATGGATAAGTTATCCCAGGTTTTCAATCGATTCTGAAGCAGACACCATAGAAAAAATTTAAGTTTAAGTGGAATGTTCCAATGCCAAATAAGTTTATACCACCAATGGTTTGGGAATAAACACTTCCTCTTTATCATATAATTATAAGCAGTGCTTGCTGTAATCCCAAACAATCTTATCTTCCTCACAGCAAAGTCGAATTCCTGCAGCATTTAATGAATATAGAAATGAGTCCCATTCACTAGCCACATTGCAAGGCAGATGTAAATCCCTAGCGTCATACCAATATCCATTTACACTGTCTTTGACAACGGTGTTTAATGTAATCAAACCTACACTCCTCAATGTATATAATAAATCAGAGGATAAATTAAAATCAAATTTTAGACCCAAGATAGGATCAACCCCAATGGCCACTTCATGGCCATTTCCAACTTTCCAGCATAATTCCTCAGCCAGCCAGTAGTACACTTTCATAAAACCATTCCACAGAGGTGATACCCCTCTCACCTTCTTTCTTGGCATCCTCAACCAGTGAGAAATCTCCATTTTGATATACTTCTGATGAACAACCAGAGACCAAAGAGAATTACCAAATATAGCCCTCCAGAGACTCTTTAATCGCAATGCTTCACTAAAGATTGTTAAGTCCTTGATCCCCCAGCCGCCGTCCTCAAAGGGTAAGGAGATCCTTTCCCAACCAATCAAAGTCAAACTAGCTTTTTGTAAACCTCCTGTCCACAAGAAATTAATAAGAAGTCTTCGTAATGAATTGATCATAGAACAAGGCACCGACAATAAAGAGAACCAGTAGACCGGAATTCCTGTAAGCACAGACTTAACCAGTGTCAATTTACCTCCAATAGACAACAATCGATATGTCCAGTGTGAGATTCTGGATTCAAACTTTTTTATCAACCACAGCCAGTCACTAATAAGTTAGCCATTCGGCTTGAGATGAAAACCAAGGTAAGTGAAACCATCTGTAATTTTACAACATTTATAAGGAAGCAGAACTTGAATGTTGTTCATCCTATCCAACTGTACAAGATTTTCAAAAAGACAAGACTTTTTCAGGTTGACCCTCATTCCATATGCTTTGCAAAAATGATCAATAATATCCCGATACACCCTCCATTCCTCCATGGAATCATTCCCGACAAGTAGTACATCATCCACAAATAGGACATGTGTGAGGTGAAGATTTTTGGACAATTTCAAACCTTTGATTTTCCCTTCCTGTTTGGCGTGCAAAATCAATCTACTCAACCCTTCAATTATCAAGAGAAATAATAAAGGAGACATCGAACATCCCTGCCTAATACCCCGAGAGCAGCTGAAAAAAGAGGTAGGTGCACCATTTACCAGCACAACAATATTCATAGTGTTCACACAAGCCATGACACAATTAATATCCAATGCTGGAACTCTAATCTGTATCAAGATAATCCTCAGAAAGTCCCAACTGACCCTATCATATGCCTTTTCAAGATCCATTTAAGAAGGATTTCCTTTTGCTTCTTACACTTGATAGAATGCAGCATTTCCTGAGTTATACCCACAACATCATGTATTTGCCGATCTTGTAGAAAACCAAATTGTTCGGGAGATATAAATTTAGAAAAAAAAGGTTTGAGGCGACTCGCAATAATCTTTGAGACAATCTTATATGCCAGGTTACACAAATCAATAGGTCTAAAGTCACCAAAGGACTTAGGATCATCAAATTTTGGAATCAGTGTGATAAAAGTTGCATTAAGAGCCCCATAAATGTAACCCTGCGAACTTGTATACTCCACCATCCTCAAAATATCCTCTCCAATTAGGTCAAAGAAATGTAGGAAAAGTTCAACAGTCCAGCTGTCCGGCCCTGGACTCTTTTCCTTAGCAAATAATTTAAGAGTCCTCTCTACTTCCTCCAATGTAACTTCCATACATAACTCCTCAACATCCTCATTATAAAAAAATCTGGGGTAAAGTCTTGCCACCTGGAGCTGAGATAATAAGTCACAGCCATCACCATCAGTATAGATGTTACTGAAATATTTCTTAGCCAAAGCTTGGAGTTCCTTCTCACCTGATATTACCAACCCCTCCTCATCAATCATTTTCCATATTGTATTATTATTCCTCCTGGACGAAGCATATGTATGAAAGAATCTAGTATTCTTATCACCATAGTTTATCCATAAGGTCCTGCTTTTCAATCTCCACTCCTTCTCTTCTTTCAGATAAATATCTTCTTTATTAGCTTCCAGTTTCTTAAGTAGTTCAAATTCATAACTGTCAAGAGGGACCTCCAAATTGTCACCATAAAGGGATTGTAACAACAGTTCCACGTCCATCAATGTCTTCTTATCCTCTTTTTTCTTATGATGAATCCACCTTGTAACATTATCTTTCAAGTTCTTCAGTTTCAAACAAAAACTATCCACGGGATTTAAATCCGCACCGACAACAGAATTTAACCAAACATCCTTTACAAACTGAGCAAATTCATTACTGGACAGCCACGAGCAGTCAAATTTAAAGGGGAAATTATGCTGACAAACACTATTAGCCAAATGTAGTAAGATAGGCCAATGGTCCGAGATCTCCACTTCACCAACCCAAGATCTGTACCGACTGAAAAATTCCAGAAAAGGAGCTTTCACAAGAAATTTATCTAATCTTTTGTGAATACCCTCATGGCCTCTTCTACCATTGGTCCAAGTAGGAGTGACAACACCTGGATATACATCAATTAAATCATTATTAACAAGAAACACAGAAAAGAAATTGGCCAAAGTGTCCAACTTAACATTGACCCCCCATATTTCCTGTGCCATCCTGGTAAAATTTAAATCACCAACCACAATAATATTCTCCTTATTCAAAATACCAGAGGACTGTAAACCCAACCATAAATGATCTCTATCCCTATAAGGAGCATAAGAGTTTAAGATAGTAATATGTTGTTCACTAGACCTACATAGGCCCTCCATTAATATACCCCAGGCAGTTTTGTATGTTACAAAGGAGTAGAGTCTAGGGTCCCAAGCAACACACAGTCCCCCCGACAGTCCATTGGAACACACAGCCGAGACTTCCCAGGCACCTAAAATAGCAGAAATTTTGGAAATTGAAGTAATGTCATCACACATAGTTTCTTGTAGCAGAAGAACACCCAGGTGAGTAGTAGTGATAAGGTTTGAAAGAGCCCTTACTCGCACAGCTCTTCCCAAACCTCAGATATTTAATGAACAAAGTGACATTAAGGAACAATATTTAAGGGGGAAATTGCTCTAAGGCCCCCAGACTGAATAGTATTTCCACCATCCTTCTCCAAAGAATCAATTCTCTTAGAAATAGAAATATGCTCAAGGTCAAAATCACCCCCAGAATCCACCTTCTTTCTGTTGGCCTTCCTTCCTTTCCTGATGGTGACATTCTGAAATCTAACAGAATTCACAGACTAGACATTTGGATTGTAAGAAGGATTTTTTGAAAATATTGGTAAAGGGGTGATAGACTCCCCAATTTCAGATGTCTTATATCCCGCCTCCCCCAACAGTTCAGTATCAACAGACCCAGGAACAAATACCCTCTGATTCAATATTGAATCCCCTTCCAGTGTCAATCCCCCATTACCTTCAGTGGATGTAACAAATGGAAGAGGGATATTGCCCAACAACTCACTCCCAGGTCGAGAATCTTCCCCGAATAAGTCCCGATAGGTTTGAGGCTTATCAATTAGGGTTCCCTGCCTAAGAATAGAAACATCGCCCCTCGGAGGATCCAAATTCAAAACAATGTCCCCAGACGCAAGTTTTTTATTCAAGATAGATTCCGCATCCAGAATAAATTCTAATTCATCATTAGAAATAAATGGAGGTGGAGAGTTCTTACTGGATTCCAAAGGCCGCTCCTTCAAAACTCCCATCTGGACCAAGGGATTAGAGTCAGGGTGCAAACAGGAACCAGAGACAATTCAGGTTGAGCCCAGGAACCAGTCTCAGGACAGTGAGCTCTAGTATGTCCCGTCTGCTGACATAGGAAACACCGAAATGGAACCCAGAAATAATCAAGACGCTGCCTCCAAACCCTAGAACCCCATTCTAGTTCAATCTCCGTCGGAAGGCCTTGGGCCATTTCAAATTCTACCATTACTTTTGCAGCCCGACGATCATAACCATATAGGGAAGAATTATCCAGTCTGACAAATATCTCAACTGCATTTGCAATACCCATTAAGATATTCTCCGTCCATAACTCAATAGGTAATCCAGGAACTAGTAACCACAAATGTCGTCGGCTCTGCTTTTCCTTTAGAGGGTCAAAGACCAAATGCCAACATTTTAGACAAAAAGAACCCTCCTTGAAACACCAAAACCATTTCAAAATAAATCCTACATGTTCTGGTTTCGAAAAAATAAACATCAACCAGCCATTCACAAGTTGTAATACCTGTGGCATGTCCCCAACAACAGGCATCCAATGTTTCCAGACCCATTCTACCAAATCCTTCTGCTCTCCAGTCGCAAATTCCAACCTCCCCACAATTGCTCTAGTGGCCAACATTTCAATCTGCTTGAGGTTAGTCTCCTGAGGGATCACAACACGATCCAGACCATCTCTAACCTTGAGTGATTTTTTTTGTCTTTGTTTGCGGGCTTTAGAACCCCTAAACCGACTTGGCCAACCATTAGGGTTTTGACCTAGATTACTAGAAGGCTTAGCAGCACTACCCGAGGGTCTAAAATGTGTGGATTGACCATCCCCACCAGCGTAGGGGGAATCAATACCAACTGTCTTAGACATATGTCCCATCACCAACAATGTAGCCGACACCTATCGAAAACTGCCAAACCCACAAATATGATTGCCAAAGCAGAGGTCTCAGAACAAGACAAAAAGTAATCTTTGAGACAGTGTAAAAAATATGCCAAATCTGGCAGCGTCCAAATCTGCAAATAAAATCCCCACTATAGTTCACCTGGAGCCCACCCAACTAAAGCCAAAATAGTAACTAGTAAAGGAAATCCAACTAACCCTAACAAAAAAGTACTAAAAACTAATAGTAAAGAGTAAGCAAATTGTAAACAACAAACGGTCACCAAAGTTCCCACTTATTCTATACTTGGTTGGTACTAGGATGGTTACAACGAACCATATTAACTCCAAGTCCTTGTTGATCATGAAAATGCCTCTTCAACCATTACCTCCAGCACAATCCTGCAGAAAGTTTGTAAAAAATTCCCACAAAACTCTAACCAGAGCCATCCCCCACTTCTGCTACTTTTTGCATTGTATATTCATGCACAAAGGAGTGTGAGGAAAATAAAATAATTTATATTAAATACTAACACAACCATATTTATAAAAATGGTTGATATACGTCGATCAATGTATATTAACCACTTTTAATTGAGTGACCATGGTCGATATACGTTGATCGACGTATATCTGCCACTTATAAAAATGTAGTTGTGTTAGTTTATGGTCGATGTGCAGTAGTTGACGGTAATACTAGTAGTGATAATATTATAAAAAATATATATTTACAAATGAAAACATAGAAAATAAGTACTATACGATAGTAGCTCAATTATTTATACCATGTTTCGGCATGGTTGACTTTAATCCATAGTTGAAATTAAACGAAGGTAGACTTTGAACCATGGTTGAATTTAGTGCATGATGGTTGACATAACCAAGAGAAGTTGACGTTGACCATGGTTGACATACCCATGATAACGTTAACGTTGACCATGATTAACATAACCAAGAGAACATGGTGAACCATTGTTTGACCATATTAAGAAACTATCTTAAGAAACCACAACCACATTTTTAAAAGTGGTTAATTGACTTTGAACCAAGGTTGACATCAATCCATACTTGACTTTTAAGCATGGTTTACTTTGAACTATGGTTGACTCCAATCCATATTTGAATTCAAACCATAGTTGGCTTTTAAGTAAGGTTGACTTTAAACCATGGTTTACTTCAAACCATAAGTAATAATAGTTCATGGTTGAGTTCAATCCAAAATTGTCTTCAATCCAAGGTTGACTTCAATCCATGGTTGTCTTCAATACAAGGTTGACTTCAAGGTTGAATTTAATCCAATGTTAACTTCAATCCATGGTTGACTTCAATCCAAGGTTGACTTGAACCTAAGGTTGATTTCAATCCAAGGTTGACTTTAATCCATGGTTGACTTCAAACAAAGGTTTCAATCCATTAATAATATTAACATTAATGACTTAAATCCATAGTTACCTTCAATCAATGGTTGAATTCAATCCAAGGTTGACTTTGAACTGTGGTTGACTTCAATCCAAAACCACATTTTTAAAAGTGGCTGATTGACTTTGAACCATGGTTGACTTCAATCCATAGTTGACTTTTAAGCAAGGTTGACCTCAATCCATAGTTGACTTTTAACCAAGGTTGACTTCAGTCCAGAGTTGAATTCAATCCATAGTTGATTTTTAAGCAAGGTTGACTTCATTCCAAGGTTGGATTCAATCCATGGTTAAATTCAATCCATAGTTGAATTCGATTTAAGGTTGACTTCAATCCATATTTGACGTCTACCATAGTTGACTTTTAAGCAAGGCTGACTTCAATCCAAGGTCGACTTCATAAGCAATGTTGACTTTTAAGCAAGGATGACTTCAATCCAAGGTTGAATTCAATCCATGGTTGAATTCTATCCATGGTTAAATTCAATCTAAGGGTGACTTCAATCCAAGGTTGAATTCAATCAGTAGTTGAATTCAATCAGTAGTTGAATTTAATCCAAGGTTGACTTCAAAGCAAGTTTGACTTCAATCCAAGGTTGATTTCAATCCAATGGTTGACTTCAATCCATTAATAATATTAACATTAATGACTTCAATCCATGGTTGACTTTAATCAAAGTTTGGAATCGAACCATTCATGGTTGACTTCAATCCATATTTGACAACGAACCATACTTGACTTTTAAGCAAGGTTGACTTTTAAGTAAGGTTTCCTTCAATCCAAGGTTGAATTCAATCCATGGTTGAATTCAATCTAAGGTTGACTTCAATCCAAGGTCGGATTCAATCCAAGGTTGAATTTTAAGCAAGGTTGAATTTTAAGAAATGATGACTTCATTCCAAGGCTGACTTCAATCCAAGGTTGATTTTAATCCAAGATTGAATTCAATCCATGGTTGACTTCAAACCAAGGTTGACTTCAATCCAAGGTTTAATTCAATCCAATGGTCGACTTAAATCCATTAAAAATATTAACATTAATGACTTTCAATCCATGGTTGACTTCAATCCAAGGTTGAATTTGAACCATGATTGACTTTAATCCACAACCATATTTTTAAAAGTGGTTTATTGACTTTGAACCTTGGTTGACTTCAATCCAAGGTTGACTTTTACGTAAGGTTGGCCTCAATCCATTGTTGACTTTTAAGCAAGGTTAACTTCAATCCATGGTTGACTTCAATCCATAATTGAATTTTAAGTAAGGTTGACTTCAATCCAAGGTTAACTTCAAACCATGGTTGACTTCAATCCAAGGTTGATTTCAATCCATATTTGACTTTGATGCATAGTTATCTTTTAAGCAAGTTCGACTTCAATTGAAGGTTGACTTCAATCCATGGTTGAATTCAACCCAAGGTTGACTTCAATCCATGGTTGAATTCAATCCAAGGTCAACTTCAATCTAAGGTTGACTTCAATCAATAGTTGACTTTTAAGTAAGGTTGACTTTTAAGGAAAGTTGACTTCAATCCAATGCTGACTTGAATCCATGGTTGACTTTAATCCAAGGGAGAATTCATTCCAAGGTTCACTTCAATTCAAGGTTGACTTCAATCGATGGTTGACTTCAATCCAAGGTTGAATTCAATTCAAGGTTAACTTCAATCCATATTTGACTTCAATCCTTAGTTGAATTCAATCCAAGGTTGACTTTAATCCAAGTTTGAATTCAATCCAATGGTTGATTTCAATCCATTAATAATATTAACATTAATGACTTCAATCCATAGTTGACTTCAATCCAAGGTTGACTTAAAACCATCATTGTGGATTTTTTAAAATTGGTTGATTTCCTTTTATCCATGGTTGACTTCAATCCAAGGTTGACTTACAACCATCATGTTGAGATATTGTAACTTCAAAGAATATTATATTTGTACTTTATTATTCCGGAGATGTTTCATTCCTCCGTGAAGATCTTATTGTATATCCGGAGATGTTTATTCCTACGTCGGAATGTGGTAACTCGGGTTATTAGACTTCCCTAGTGGAGGTCGGCCCTGTATGTGTTATGTGGGTCAAAGGGTTATTAGACCACCCTAGAGGGGTCGGCCCAGTCAGTTGTAGTGGGGTATTTAACCCATTGGTTAAATACGAGTCTACGTGTACTTGTGTAAAAGATATGTCAGAGTAGTGTATAAATAGAGGAGGTGTGTTCCTCATTTGACACACACACTCACTTGAGAGAGAGGCGCACTTGTGGAGGAGAGGTCTGCTATGGTGGAGGAGGAGATCATATCTTTGGTTTGCATCTTTGTATATTGCTGGTCATCTATATTGAGGAAGCTTTACTGGGTTTTCTACCCCATGAGGGTTTCCCAAGATAAATCTGTGTCTCTTGTGTTTATGCTATGCTTGTTGTTTCTTCAGTGATCCTGTATATGCTATTATTGTGAAATGGAATGTAATGCTGCTATTTTCTTTCTTAGCATATTAAATCTTAACATGGTATCATAGCTAACCTGAAGGAAGGCAAGGTATGGCACTTACGACACTTGCTTCACTTACGACAATTTGAAGGTTAGGGTTTTACATAGCAAAAACCAGTCATCGTGGAACTTTCGCTATAAATCCATTTTTGTGAAGGTTCAGGATCTGAAACCTTTACAGGTCGTAGATAACATCTCCAGGTATCTCGTTTCCAAAGGGAACCCTCAGATTCGTTTTACTTTGTAATTTATGATCAATACAAGTTAGGGTTTCGGCCTCTTCCAGATCTCAGTCAAAATCAGGTGACCTAGGAAAAAAGGTCATAACTTGGGCTAGGAAGCTCCAAATGAAATTTTGTAAAAAGTGACAGGTAGTACACAGATTTTACTATCTAAGGAAACTTTTTAAGAGGCTGAAGCTGAAACAGTGACACGTGGCATGCCGTACAAGTTCGCTCTCCTGTTTTATCCCATAAACAGGTCACGTTACGACACTTGGCATAACTCTCTCTTAGAGAGTCCAATTGAGGTCAGACCTGTCAGGATGGAAAGATAACAGGGCGAGATATCTCAAAAAAAAATTTCAGAGGCCGAAGTTCAAACAGTGACACGTGTCACGCCATACAAGTTCACTCTCCTGTATTATCCCAAAACAGGTCACGTTGCGACATTTGGCATAACTCTCTCTCAGAAAATCCAATTGAGGTCAGACCTGTCAGGATGGAAAGATGACAGGTCAGGCTACTGTATAAAACGTTTTCAGACCCTGTGGAGCGAAAATTTCGGAGTTATAGCAAAACAAATCAGGTACATATTTCTGTCAAAACAGAATTATTTTTGGAGCACCTTTATTCATGGCTTCCGGAATTTAGGGTTTCGAAGAAAGTTAGAATTTTTGGAATCGGAATCCACGGATGAATGCTACTCAGGAAAATCGAAATTTAGAGACCAAGATCGAATTTTTTGGTTGGGTAGAAGACCGTGCTTGATTAAAACCCTGGCTCGAGATTTTGATCGGAATGATGGAAAATTAGGGCTTCAGCAAAAGTTGGAATTTTTGAAGTCTGTAACCACGGCTGGAAGCTCCTCAGAAAAATAAGAGTTTAGAGCCTTGGATCAAACCTTTTGATTGAGCAGAAGGGTGGGCTTCATCAAACCCTAGTTCGGGATCCTGTCCAGAAGATCCAGAAGTTTCAAAGGCAATTTTGAGGGGTCAAATTTTGGAGATTTCAAAATTGAAGTATGCTAGTTTGATCAGCTCAGCAAGACACATCCTTCCATTCATTCGGAAGTGTGAAAGTAAAAGATTGAATTTTTATGGTTTCTCTAGCAAACCCTAATCAAGCTCCAGATCAATTTTCAGGGGGAGTTGAGGCTAAGGCCTTACATAAGAAGACTACAAGAAGTCTCAACAGGTATGACTTAAGGAGGTTCATGTATGTCTTGAAATCTGATTCTTGATTAAGTTCATGATGTGTTTGTCTTCATATTATTTATTAGTACAATCTTGATTAATGTTAGAATTGTCTTATCACCCTAGTAACAGTATGAATGCATGTGAATGATCGAAGGCATTCATTGATTAGGGCTATATGATTGTACTAATGCATTATGGTGTTGTGTGAGGTTGATGTTGTCTGCTAACAAGATACAGGTACATCACAAAAGACAAATCAAGTTCCATGACCATGACATCATGAAGACAAAGACTCATCCATAATCTTTGTTCTACTTACGAGGTATGTATGACTTTGTTATATTATGTTTAACCTATGAGACATGTAGGTTCTAGCTCAGGATCTCTAAATCATTGAAGAGATTGTTTTGTACATAACTAAGCAGGTATACTAATCCAGGTATGTTTTCCTATGTCATGTTAGGATCCCTTATATAAGTATACTTGGTATGATTGGTTATGCTTATTCATAAAGTTAGTAATCAAGGGTTTATGCATATTATGTCTCTTATCTTGGTTGATTATTTAACTAACTAGATCAAACAAGAATATGCATGAGTAAAAGAAGACTTCCCTGAAACCTTGAATATTATCTATAATCATGACTATACATATTCAAGATTATTTAGAATTAGAATGTTTTGAGAATATACTAATGAATGTATGTTTATATGAGATCATGAGGATGACACTGGTGCACACTTGAGCATGCACAGTGGTACAGAATGAATAGAAGTTCAAAAGACATATAGAAGATCAAGCGGGAGGCAACCACACAAACATAAAAGATAAGTATTTGAGTTGTTATTTGAAATAGTAAATGATATTGCTTGTATGCATATTTGTATTCCTAGAATATATCATGCTGAGTGTAAACATTCATAGAGCATTGAACAGTATACTACTAATATGCACATGATTGGTAAGTTGGACAAACATTCCATTGTTGCTTGTCTAGAATGAAACCTCTTTGCTGACATGCTAAGAGCTGTGCACACTCTCAATAGTATGTTCTGGTAGAGATGGAATGCATCTAGATAGCCACTGTATGCATACAGGATATGGGAAAGTGTTGTGCCAAAGTATTGGTCAAAATAGTTACATAACTATGTAAATGATATCTGTATGCATAATAGGTTATCATGTCAATATGATTTGATGATTATGAAGTATTACTAATCATGTAATTAATTTTGATTTGTAGGAAATATCATGATGAATGATGAACACTGAACAAGCGATGGATGTTCAAACAAAAGGATTTACAAATCAAACACACTATAGAAGGCTTGTGGCTAGAAAATTCTCTTAGAAAGAGGAAGAGAATCATGATAAGATGTTTGCTCCAAGTGGCTAGATAAGACCATTCTCTTAATGGTGTAATTAAAGAAGAAGTGTGAATCAGGTTCTGTATGGGTACCCACGATCGGTAATCAATTGATGAGCTTAAAGATCACCATGGGTGATGAGAATCTCAACCTTTGCTACAAGGTTGAATATTGTTTCTATACACAGACGATATGGATGCAAGAAGGAACTCACCAAAGAGTTCAAATGATGAGGCTCATATCAGTAGACCCATCTAACGAGAGATGGCACAGATAGATATGCAGAAGATCATTCAATGCAGAGTCTGAATGATGTTCAGTCACAAAGGGAGAATTGACAGTTTCTTGATAAGCTTGGGCTTTACCAAAAGTAAAGTTGTTCCTAACCTTTACCTTAAGGTTGTGGATGATGAACCTATCATACCATTATTGTATGACGATGATCTCTTTCTAACAAGGAATGAGAAACAGATCACGAAAAGAAAGAAGAAGATGGCTGAAGAAATGAAAATGAAAAATCTCAGATTGGAAGTATGACAAGGCTCAGAAGGAATCTTTCTCAACCAGGCAAAGTATACTGAGAAATATTAAAAGGACTTGATATGTTGGAATGGCCACTCTTGAAGTTGTTATCAGATGACTCATCAGAGTTAGTGGATAGAACTCTGTACAGACAAAATATTGAGTCATTGATGTGTCTAAAGAATACTAGGTCAGATATATGCTTTGCTGTGAACACCTTGAGTCAGTATCTAGTGGAAACTGGATGTGTTCACCTGATAAGCTACAAATCATGTGATGCGGTACCTAAAGGATACAATAAGACTTTGATCTATGTTATCTTGGAGATCATGACTTAAGATGGCTACACAGATGTTGATTGGGAAGGAAGTGTATCAACCAGGAAGAGCACATCGAGAGGATGTTATTTTCTGGGATCAGCCATGATCTCGTGAGCACAAGCAGAATATATGGCTGCTTGCTCTGCTAAGTTATGAAGCAGTATGGCTTCAGGATTGTTTGACTTAGAGATAGACACAACTATGATCCTATGTGACAAGCAGAGTTGTATCAAGATGGCAAAGAATCTAGTGTTCCAAGATATGGTGCAGAAAGGAACCAAAAGTTCGAATTTGTAACAATGTACTAACCAAACCTCTACCGATCCGATGTACTAACCAAACCTCTACCTCAAGTAAAGTTTTCTGAGACAAACTTAATATAGTTCAGAAGGACCCTCCTCGAAAGGGGGAGTGATGTGATAACTCATGATGAGATTGCCTGCATCGACAGTGAGGTCGATGATGAGGATACCTATATTAGTGATGCCGATAGAGAGGTTGGTGGATGGTCCTTAGACAGGGTCTAAGGTGACAAGAGGATTGCATCATCCTTGAACATATATTCTAAAAGAAGCCGTAGACATGATGTCTCCGAAAATGAAGTCCTTGGTGGACATATAGGATTGCATCATCCTAAAGAGAGCCGTAGATGTATGTCTTCGAGAATGAAGTCCTTGGTGGACTTGAGGGGATTGGATCATCCCTGGACTTCAGTCCTAAAGAGAGCCGTAGACATATGTCTTCGAGAATGAAGTCCTTGGTGGACTTGAGGGGATTGGATCATCCCTGGACTTCAGTCCTAAAGAGAGCCGTAGACGTATGTCTTCAAGAACAAAATCCTGAATGAACAGGTGAGGGGATTGGATCATCCCTGAACTTCAGTCCTAAAGAAGAGCCGTAGACATATGTCTTCGAGAATGAAGTTCTTGGTGAACATGTGAGGGGATTGGATCATCCCTGGACCTCGGTACTAAAGAAGAGCCGTAGACGTATGTCTTCGAGAATGAAGTTTTTGGTGAACATGTGAGGGGATTGGATCATCCCTGGACTTCAGTCCTAAAGAAGAGCCGTAGACATATGTCTTCGAGAATGAAGTCCTTGGTGGACGGTTGAGGATTAAGTCATCCTTGGACGTAGGTCCTAAATGTACGGTTGAGGGTTAAGTCATCCTTGGACGTGGTCCTAAATGTACGGTGGAGGATTAAGTTATCCTTGGACGTGGTCCTAAATGTACGGTGGAGGATTAAGTCATCCTTGGACGTGGTCCTAAATGTACGGTGGAGGATTAAGTCATCCTTGGACGTGGTCCTAAATGTACGGTGGAGGATTAAGTCATCCTTGGACGCGGTCCTAAATGTACGGTAAGGATTGGATCATCCTTGGACTTTAGTCCTGTGAACTGAGCCGTAGACATGAGGTCTCCGAGAATTGATAGGACTGGATTGTCCCTGGACTTCGGTTCAAAAGGTACATGTTAGGACTGGATCGTCCCTGGACTTCGGTTCAAAAGGTACATGTTAGGATTGGATCGTCCCTGGACTTCGGTTCAAAAGGTACATGATAGGACTGGATCGTCCCTGGACTTCGGTTCAAAAGGTACATGACTGGATTGCATCATCCTTGGACATAGGTCCTAAAGAGAACTGGATTGATCATGTGATGACAATGCTGCTGATTGTGTGATAATGATGCTGCTGATCGTATTGATCTAGATGACGATGCTGCTGATCGTATTGATCTAGATGATGATGCTGCTGATCGTGTTGATCTAGATGTCAATGATGTTGATTGAGTTGATCTAGATGACGATGATGTTGATCATGTAGATTGAGATGATGATGATGCTATAGATCGAGATGATCTAGGTGCTGTAGATCGTGATGATCCAAATGCTGTAGATCGTGATGATCCAGATACTGTAGATCGAGATGATCCAGATGCTATAGATCAAGATGATCCAGGTGCTGTAGATCGTGATGATCCAGATGCTGTAGATCGTGATGATCCAGATGCTGTAGATCGAGATGATCCAGATGCTGTAGATCGAGATGATCCAGATGCTGTAGATCGAGATGATCCCAATGCTAATGATCGTATGATGATGATGCAGACAATCGTGAGGATATAGATGTTTATGTTATTGTAGCTGTTCGAGTGCTGCAGAAGATAAAGACTCAGTACTGAAGATTTTGATGTTCCAGCATTGAATATGTTCCAGTAACTGGTTGAGTTACTAATGATGTTGAGAAAGCTTCCAATGATTTATAGATGTATCATGTATGATGTTGATGACTCCTTGCTCGTGCAGATGCTGTTATAATATCCTTTTCGTTAAGGGGGAGTGTTGAGATATTGTAACTTCAAAGAATATTATATTTGTACTTTATTATTCCGGAGATGTTTCATTCCTCCGTGAAGATCTTATTGTATATCCGGAGATGTTTATTCCTCCGTCGGAATGTTGTAACTCGGGTTATTAGAATTTCCTAGTGGGGGTCGGCCCTGTACGTT
Organism: Larix kaempferi; assembly: GCA_027924585.1. Taxonomy (NCBI): domain Eukaryota; kingdom Viridiplantae; phylum Streptophyta; class Pinopsida; order Pinales; family Pinaceae; genus Larix; species Larix kaempferi. The sequence continues at coordinate 19,395,755 of BSBM01000458.1, read as the reverse complement.
TTATGTGGGTCAAAGGGTTATTAGACCACCCTAGAGGGGTCATCCCAGTCAGTTGTAGTGGGGTATTTAACCCATTGGTTAAATACGAGCCTACGTGTACTTGTGTAAAAGATATGTCAGAGTAGTGTATAAATAGAGGAGGTGTGTTCCTCATTTGACACACACACTCACTTGAGAGAGAGGTGCACTTGTGGAGGAGAGGTCTGCTATGGTGGATGAGGAGATCATATCTTTGGTTTGCATCTTTGTATATTGCTGGTCATCTATATTGAGGAAGCTTTACTTGGTTTTCTACCCCATGAGGGTTTCCCAGGATAAATCTATGTCTCTTGTGTTTATGCTATGCTTGTTGTTTCTTCAGTGATCCTGTATATGCTATTATTGTGAAATGGAATGTAATGCTGCTATTTTTTGTCTTAGCATATTAAATATTAACATGGTATCAGAGCTAACCTGAAGGAAGGCAAGGTATGGCACTTACGACACTTGCTTCACTTACGACAATCTGAAGGTTAGGGTTTTACATAGCAAAAACCAGTCATCGTGGAACTTTCGCTATAAATCCATTTTGGTGAAAGTTTAGGATCTGAAACCTTTACAGGTCGTAGATAACATCTCCAGGTATCTTGTGTCCAAAGGGAACCCTCAGATTCGTTGTACTTTGTAAGTTATGATCAGTACAAGTTAGGGTTTCTGCCTCTTCCAGATTTCCTTTTATCCATGGTTGAATTCAATCCATAATTGACTTTTAAGCAAGGTTGAATTCAATCCATGGTTGACTTTTATGCAAGGTTTCCTTTAATACAAGGTTAACTTCAATCCAAGTTGACTGCAATCCAAGGTTGACTTCAATCCAATGGTTGACTTTAATCCATAGTCAATTTTAAGCAAGGTTGACTTCAACCATGGTTGACTTCAATCTATGGTTGACTTCAATCCATAGTTGACTTTAATCCATATTTGAATTCAATCCATAGTTAACTTTTAAACAAGGTTGACTTCAATCCAAGATTGACTTCAATCCAAGATTGATTTCAATCCAACATTGACTTCAATCCATATTTGACTTCATTCCAAGGTTTAATTAAATCCACTATTGACTTGAAATCAAGGTTGACTTCAATCCAAGGTTAGCTTCAACCCATGGTTAACTTCAATCTAAGATTGACTTCAATCCAAGGTTGACTTCAATCGATGGTTGACTTCAATACATGGTCGACTTCAATCTAACATTGAATTCAATCCAACATTGACTTCCATATATGGTTGAATTCAATCCACGGCTGAATTCAATCCATAGTTGACTTCAAATCAAGGTTGACTTCAGTCCAAGGTTGACTTCAATCCATGGTTGACTTCAATCCATAAGTTTACACTGATCGGCCTATATCAACCACTTTTAAATGTTTGGCTATGGTTGATATAGGGTTGATCCATAATTTAATTTTAAGCAAGGTTGAATTCAATCTAAGGTTGACTTCAATCCATAGTTGACTTCAATCCATAGTTGACTTTTAAGCCCATTTGACTTTTAAGCAAAAATGACTTTAGTCCAAGGATGAATTCAATCCATGGTTGACTTCAATCCAAGGTTGACTTCAATCCATGGTTGACTTCAAACCAAGGTTAACGTTAATCCAAGGTTGATTTCAATCCATAATTGACTTTTAAGAAAGGTTGACCTCAATCCATAGTTGAATTTTAAGCAAGGTTGACTTCAATCCATGGTTAACTTCAATCCATAGTTGATTTCAATCCAAGGTTTACTTCAATCCATAATTAACTTTTAAGCAAGGTTGACTTCAATCCATGGTTAACTTTAATCTATGATTGAATTCACTCCATAGTTGACTTCAATCCATGGTTGTCATTAATCCAAGGTTGACTTCAATCAATATTTGACTTCGATCCATAATGGACTTTTTAAGCAAGGTGGACTTCAATCCATGGTTGACTTCAATCCAAGGTCGACTCCAATCCATGCTTGACTTCAATCCATAGTTGACTTTTAAGTAAGGTTTACTTTTCAAGCAAGATTAGCTTCAATCCAAGGTTGACTTCAATCCATGGTTGACTTTAATCCAAGGTTGACTTCAATCCAAGGTTGACTTCAATCCATGGGTGACTTCAATCCAAGGTTAACTTTAATCCAAGTTTGGCTTAAAGGTTGACTTCAATCCAAGATTTACTTCAATCCATGGTTGACTTCAATTTATGGTTGAATTCAATCGAAGGTTGACATCAATCCATGGTTCACTTCAATCGAAGGTTGACTTCAATCCAAGATTGAATTCAATCCAATGGTTGACTTCAGTCCAATGGTTGACTTCAATCCATTAATAATATTAACATTAATGGCTTGAATCCACGGTTGATTTCAATCCAAGGTTGAATTTGAACCATTATTTACTTCAATCCACAACCACACTTTTAAAATTGGTTAATTGACTTCGAACCATGGTTGATTTCAATCCATAGTTGACTTTTAAGCAAGGTTGACTTCAATCCATGGTTGACTTTTAAGCAAGGTTGCATTCAATCCAAGGTTGACTTCAATCCATAGTTGGCTTCAATCCATAGTCGACTTTTAACTAAGGTTGAATTCAATCCAAGGTTGACTTCAATCCATGCTTGAATTCAATCCATAGTTGATTTCAATCCAAGATTGACTTCAATCCATAGTTGAATTTTAAGCAATGATGACTTCAATTCAAGGTTAACTTCAATCCATGGTTGACTTCAATCCATAGTTGACTTCAATCCAAGGTTGAATTCAATCCATAGTTGACTTCGATCCAAGGTTGAATTCAATCCATGGTTAACTGCAATCCATGGTTGACTTTAATCCAATGTTGACTTCAATCCAACGTTGACTTCAATCCATGGTTGACTTCAATCCACAGTTGAATTCAATCAAAGTTTGAATTCAATCCATAGTTGAATTCAAATCAAGGTTGACTTGAATCTAATGTTGACTTCAATCTAAGGTTGACTCCAATCCATGGTTGAATTTAATCCATGGTTGACTTCAATCCAACGATGACTTCAATCCAAGGTTGAATTCAATCCATGGTTGACTTTAGTCCACGGTTGACTTAATCCATAGTTGACTTCAATCCATCGTTTACTTCAATCCAAGGTTGACTTCAATCCATGGTTGACTTCAATCCATAAGTTGACTTCAATCCATCGTTTACTTCAATCCAAGGTTGACTTCAAACGATTTTAAATATTTGGCTATGGTTAATATATGACGATCAATATATATCAACCACTTTTATTAAATCAATTTACAAATTCATAATTAAAATGTTTTAAAAAAATAGAATTAAATATTAAATTATAAAATATAAAAGGATTGAGAAGTCTCAAGTATAGTATTTAAATAAAAGTTTCAATTAAAGTTAAAGTATAAAAGTTTAATGAAAATTAAAATTAAAATATAAGTTTAAGTAATGTTTTAGTGTATATATGAAATTTAAAAGTTTATGTAATAAGTTAAATAAAATTTAAGTTTATGTATATGATTAATTTTTAAGTAAATTTAATTTTATGTTAAAATTTTTAGTGAAAGTTCTTTATGAAAATATTTACAATAAATATTCAATCATTAATTATGTAATAAGTTGTGAAGTTATATAATTTTAAAGTAAATTTAAATACTAAATAAAGATTTAGTTAAATAAAAGTAATTTAAGTATAATTAAAAGTCTAAATAATTAACGGAAAAAAATAATCTAAGTAATAAATAAACAAGAGCTACGTGGTGGCAATATCCTTGACATTGCGACCTACTCAGAAAGTTGTAAGGAGAAGCTATTTGCATGGAGTTGTGGACAATCCATGGAGGGAAAGATTAATGGTTTAATTCAAAGAAGTAGTTGACCTATTGGTAATTTGATAAGAGAGCATAAATACAAATGTCAAGGAAACATTCTTACATTAGAAGCCTAAGATCTGTATGCAATAAGCAATATAATACAAAGACGCAGGTGCATACAAAATAAGAAATATAATACAAAGGCGCAGGTGCATACAAAATTCCTTATATAAAAGTTCAAGTACAGATCTATAGTGAATACATATTCTTTTTTTTAAACACAAATCTAATGAGTTTTATCTTTCATATTGCATTCATAATTTAGAGCTTTATGGTGCTACAACTCTAACATATGGATGCAATTATGTCAAAGCTTCGAATTCTATGAGGCGTTTTTGGAATTTCAACTATTTACAAGATTCGTACACTTATATAGGATATTCTTCCAAGCACATTTCTATCTAGAAATACAAAAGTATATGTAAATAACTGTGCAAATGATGTCAAGTTTCAATTTGTATCTTTATTCTTAAAATTTCACTTTGTTTGTTCTTACAGCCATCATTCGTTCTTGCAGCCATCGCTTTACCAAACATGTGTGCCTTATTTATTCCCTGTATTCAGTCAAAGACTCAACTAATATTGATGCAGACAATTCCACCAAATCAACCATTTTTCAACTTCTACTTATGACATTTTCATGGTTCAGTCTTGGCCTGAGCTCTTCTTTGATTGGGACACCATAAGATATAAAAGGTGAAATTCAATTACTCATTTTCTCAAGCAAATCCTTCACAGTTGAATTGGGGGTAAATCTTGCATGGTTATCTGCAAAACAAAATCCAAGAACTTCTACAAGTCAGTAATCATTAACTGTAATTACTTCACCATTTTGTATTGTCTAAGAAATTGTAGAAAATAAGATTAGATTAAAAGTTGCAGATAGTTTGGGAATGTGAAATTTTTTTAGATAGATCAGAAGGAACTTTAAGAAATTTCTAAAAATGTTTAGTGAAAATTATCCACTTTAACCTTAACAGAATACTGTGCAAAACTCATCCAAATCAATTCCAACTTTTATTTTAATTAACTATGAATGCAAAATGGCCCCCAAAAAAACAAATATTTCAAAACTGCATCTATGTTTTGGGTAACAACCATATGATAAACTAAAATGTATGTGCTAAATACAATTTGTAGTAACTTTATCATCTTCCACCATTATTACGAAATTGAATCATCCATACTGCATAGTAGTCCACAAAGCTTTTCAACATGTGGGCAGTCATCTTTATGGGAAGGAAAAGGGAAAGAAGGTCTCAAATCTCCATCCTTTCGTGCAAGTCAAAACTTAATGTTTATATTCTCATTATGCCATGTCACAAGTCATCTAGCCCACTCCACCATCTATAAAGTCCCTTACTCCTCAAAAGAAGTATGATCCTGGATTTCTATTCAAAGTAGTTGAATGGAGATAGAATTACTGTAGTAGTGGGATGTTCCATCCTCTTTGTGATCTGTTAAAGATAGTGGCCTCACACTGCACATCCTGTCAGTCCCCTTGGCCTTATGTACATGAAACATTCTTTGAAGAAGAGTCACATATATAAATCTCTTACATGGGGGGATGTCTAGGTCGACGACTGTTAAATATGGGTCAAGTTCCTATAGGTGCTAGGTCAAGCCATGAGTACAAATATGGGACAGGTCGGCCCCCTCCTTAGAATTATCACTAAAATTAAAGTATGCGACCTTTGAAAAACAATGGTAATAAGGGTCCAAAGCCATACAAAAAAAAAGTAAGAGAATATATATAGGGTTGAAAGTGAAGCAAAAATCAATAGGGAGAAGCATTGAAGATAACATAGAAAAACACCTTGTTATACCAGCAAAATAACATGCTATGTAATTAAATATGCAACCTATCTCTCTATCAACCTTACCTCTGTCCATTTATTTTTTCTTTCAGGTAGTGGACAGGATGCGAAGCACTCAACTCTGGCCAATGTTATATATAAATTGTTGCTTATGGGGATTGTTGTAAACAAAATTATGCCATAAATAAAGAGAGTGTAATGCATAGATCAGCTATTACATGTGATTTATAAAATGCACACACAACTACATTAATGCAACAATAAGAGAAAACTGGACATAACAATGAAGGACTCCTTATATATCTAAGTTGTTGAAAGGCTTTAGTGATCTCTTCTAGGAGGTTATCCCTAGAATCAAGGAAGTGGTCCTTGGGTTGAGACCTAGAGGAGGAATGAAGGAAGAGTGTTTGGAATCAACTTCTTTGTATTTCAAGTATGCAACCCGTCCAAACTTTGCAAAATAATGCATTTCTTAAGGCATTAAAATTAATAATAAAAAACTAGAAAGTGGTAAGATGACAAACTGTGACATTCTAGTTCAGACTTTAAAAGACAATCATAGCCATTGGATTTTAGTTTATTTATGTAATATTTTAACTTCTAAGGTATAATGGGACACAACTTGTAAACAATTCGCAAAGCAGCATAGAAATAATTCTCATTAAATGTAATTAACCAAATCCCAAAAAGTTCATGGATTTCATCAATGCTAAGTTTCTTTCTGTAAATTAAATTGAGTCAAATCTCATATCGAGAATAACTTTGATTAAACTTGAAGTTAGAAATGGGTTTCATTGAAAGGTGACATGGCACGAGGGGTGACATGTCAGACTAAGCGACAGGAAACTGCCGATATGAAAGTTTACCCATGTGTCCAAAGTAGGTATGGCCACGCTGGTTGGTAGGGCACCGGAAAATCATAGACGAATATTGTTTCATTTAGATATTGACCATGAATCTCATATCTTTGGATATGGTAAAAAAAATATCCATGATGACTAGTGTTGGCTAATAAATGATGATGGTTACTTTACCCTTCCAACGAAAGGAGGCATATCTACCTTAACTAACAGACGTTAACCAAGCTAGAATTTCAGACAAATAGAGTTTCATGTACTTGACTTCGTTAAGCACCACAACAAAATCCGTAATCTATAATGTGATGTGAGTGTTACTGGCATAAAACCATAGCGATCGAGGAAAGGTCATACTTTAGTTCTGGATGCATATGTAAGCACAGGGAGGGACAATGGTTGTTATCTATTTTTAGTGGTGCATCGACTAAACTGTTGAAAGAAGTGATGCCAACTTTCAACTTCGTTTCATCGAAATCAAAATTTAAACTTTAACTATGGTATATAATTTTTTGTATTTGTTTAACAGTGTTTAACATGTGTAGGATCAATTTATGTCATTGTCTTTAACATGCATATTTCAAATTAACAACTGCCCCTTCACAAACCGGACGGATGGATGGAGCATGCACGACAGTTGGAACATGCATGATGCATAGATGATGAGGCAGGTGGGCACTCATGCCCACCACTCGATGCACAGATAATGACTAGGAAAACTTCTTAGCTGTCGGAACCTAAAAATGCCCCTATAAACCTAGATTCTCTGGTGCTCCTCTGCAACAGAGCGTCTTACGGGCCACATTTTGTCAAAAAACCGCCAAGGATTTTGCTCATGCCAAGATTCCGATTCTACAGAAGGAAACTCTCAGTTTGGAGCAGATTGCTCCCCATTTTGAAATGGGAAAAATTGCAGAATGATGACGGTGGGAAATTCTCGGGTCTACGGGTAGTATAGCGGCCATTTATCTATGAAAAAATAATGATGTTGAATTCTCTAAACACCAAAATCCTTGCATTTGTACACTTGGAAGATATAATAATCAAAATTGAGAAGTGTGACGACACAAAAAATTCATAAGTAGTAATCCGAGAGACTCAAGATGCACATTTCCAATCCAAACATCTGAGAATAGTCTCAAAGTTGGGGTTTCAAGTAGGAAAATGAAGAATTGGGATAAACTGGGAAGGCATTTGTGAATGAATTATCGCATCTGCAAGCTCCGATTTCTAGTTTTTTCAAATCCACGTTGTTTCTACTGCTATCGTGTACCGTAACACTCTGTAGCCATGACAAGTTTGAGGATATTGATCATAGATAATATTTAATTATCATAATTTGACAATATTTATTTTTTCTTATTCACTTGGGGATGCCAATGTTAGGGCTATTGTCTTGGAAAGTCTACAGTTTTCAAACATCGACTCCTTGCAATTTAACAGAGAAAATGTGCTTCCCAAGCTCCACAATTATCTGCTGGCTCATGCAGATGACCTCAAAGGTACAAGGAAATTTCGCCCAAATTTAGGTTTTCTTGTTTGCTGGTTTGGTATTTTTCAATTTATGATGGAAATGTTGATTGATGGGATGCACGCGGTAACCACTATCTCTTGCTTGAAATTTTATAATGTAATTTCTGTTACCAAAAATGAAATATTTTATGAAAAAATAATGAATTTTTGTTATAATGAGCTTGAACTACTGTGTCTGAACTAAATTTAAATGACAACTTATATATAAAAAGACAAAAACCAGTTTTGATAGACAAAATGTGTGAGATCGCTATTGTTAGATATTCATAAGATAAATCTTTGAGCACTCTGTGTGTATAAATTTATTGTGAAATGATTCAGCCTCTCCCCTACTAAGAGTGAACCAGATGGCGGGATAATGGAGCTAGGGAAGTCGGATATGAAAAGCCAATGTCCGTGTTAAGAATGTGAAAAATATTTTATGAAAGCAACTATTTTCAACTAAGCAAACCAACCATTATTATATTGGAAGGGAAAGCACATCCTAGAAAGAAGCATGAGATGAAAAATAGTATGATCCATGTACCACGATAAACGAGGCCTCCCAACATAGAAAGTGGAATTTCCGATAAGCGATAGACTCTGCGTCATAACCAAACGAGGTGGAAAAGCAACTCATTTCAACTGATTTCTTGTTATCTATAGTCTGCCCCTTGTTGGTGGAATCACCAGTGGCCCATTTAGTATCAAAAGGATCAACAACTATCTCTGCCCTCTCTAATGAATCTGTTGTATGAATACTATCAACCTCGCCCTCCTTTGACCATCATCTCCGTCTCTCCCAGGACATACAATTTGCGATCCCGGAAAGTCTTGTTGCCTGCCTCTGAAAACAAGGCTAAATATAGATCTCTTCCTTGAAGGTGACTTTGAGACAATTTTAACACTCTTCACGCTAGAAGAAGAGGGAGACTTTGAACCACTACGACCCGAAATCTCATTCTCATTTGAAATATCAGGACTCTGTTGTTCAGAAAAGGATATAAAAAACTCCTCTTTCTTTTGTCTGGAACAATGCCTTGAGAAGAAGGATCTCCTGGATCACCTATTGTTCTGTTCTCAACTGCGTAACCAACTACAACAATACAAAATGAGTATAGTCGATCGATTCAAGGGATTGGATTCATGTTGAGGGATACATGGCATGGAGCATCTCTGAGAGAGTACATTCGATCGATTCACGGGATTGGATTCAGAACGAGATGAGGGAGACAGGGCATGGAGCAGATTTGAGGGAGGACGTGATGGGGTACATTCCCCTGGACCCGGCTGACGCAAATGCGTCGCCGAGGCCTGGGGCACAAAACCCCAAGCAAACGTCACTCGCACGGATCCAATAGAATGTTGGATAAATGCAATATTTAAAAAAAAATTAAAATATTAAAATAAAAACTATATAGAGACCTTTTCCTATTTGTAAATATCTGAAACCCAACTCCAAACTAATACCTCGAACCGAAAAATATATGTCAAGGACATAATAATAGAAGAAAAGTAATCTAAGTACACTATCTTTAACAGAACATGAAATAGTTTTCATATCTTCTTTGAGGGAAGGGGGATTCAATTAGGGAAGATTTAGTGGGGGGAACATTTTTTCTACCATGGTGTCAACATAAAAATTCTAGAGTCCTCTGCTATATGTGAGACTTCTCCTAGGTTAGGGGTTGTTTCTTTTCCACGAGATCCCCATAATTTGAATTGTTTAACATTTCTTCTCTCGATTTCTTCTTAGTCCCAAAATACTGAGATTTTCCCTACATTTCCTTCAAACTGTATATCGAACTGTCCTCCTATTTTATACAATCCTATTTCAAATTTGACAAAAGGAGATTTAGAGTCTGGAAAAAATGGGAATTTGGTAGCTAGGATTACTCCTACAAAGAATCTAAAGGGGACCACACAGGATAAGATTCATCTAGATGGCCTAGACAGTACAAAGTCTGCCCCAACATACTGTGACATATTAAAGAAAACTCCTCTTACCACATATATAGAAAATATACCATTTGGAATTGACCCATCAGAGGAGGGTCATGGGAATGTTGGTATTATCTCTCCTGATAAATTGACATCTAAAGGGGTGATACATGGGGGTTTTGTACAAAAATACTCTCCTATCAAAACCAAGAGTGCTAGGAAAGGGAAACATAAACTATTAGATGATCCAAAGAAGGATTCTCCTTCCCTACCTGTCACTGGCAGTCGTCCATTTGAAAATACAAGGTACCTTAGAGATTTAAAATCCCTAGAAAGGGTTAAGAAATGATATTTATGTCCCTAAACATTAGAGGGATTGGGGACCCTCATAAAAAATTTCCATCAAGCGGATCCTAGAAAAATGGAAGCCGGATCTGATTTGTCTAAAAGAAACTATAGTGATTGCGGAAAAAGATAGGGTTTTTTTCCAAAAAATTAAGAATGAATGGGCTATTGTTTCTACTGATGCATGGGGTCAATTTGGGGGTTTGTTGTCAGTATGGAATCCCAGGTCTTTAAATCTTTCTGCTTATAGTATTTATATGGGTATTCTTCTGAGAGGCAGCTTGTTAGGTTTTTCTGGAGAAGTAAAAATTGTCAATTGTTACAAGCCATATATTAATCAGAAGTTGTTCTGGGAACAATCGCTCTATGATGTTTTTCTATTGTTCTCCCAAACTTGATCTTAGCAGGGGATTTGAATCCGATACTTTCTGTTGCCGAAACTTAGGGATAGTCAGGTAGAATGGACAATTTTTTTTTTCTTCTGTTTTGGACCTTTTTTCCTTTGTGGGTTTGAATGATATTCAGCCAGTCCCATTGGGTCCGACCTGGAGAAATGGAAGAATTGGCTCGGATTGTGTTTGCAAGAAGCTTGATAGATTCTTGATTGGATATCTATCATTAATGGACACTTTACATCGATATATATTGTGGGTGGAGTTTAACCCCATCTCAGACCACATCCCAATCTTTCTGGAAATGGAATTTGATGGCATAAAAAATCCATATCCTTGAAAATTTAACCATACCTAGTTAAATGAGGAGGATTTCAAAACATTGGTCAAGAAGGAATAGCTTAGCTATGAGCCTGATCATCTCGATTCTCCCCCACATAATCTGGTTCAAAAATTGAAAATATTAATGTTGTAGAAATTTCTCCCTACGGATAGGTAGAAATTCTCTTAGGTTAAAGTAGACTTTAACTGACTCTAAACTAAGACAAAAAATAACAAATGCTACCTTGAATTCCTAGATCTAAACAGACATTTCAAGATTAAACTACTGGAAGAAACGGAAGAGATCTAACTGACCTTCAATTCAATTGCTTGTCTTAATGATTGCTCCAATTTCCAAGTCCTCACGAATGAACCTGTCAAAATGAAACCAAGATACAAGCATATACGATTCTCTAGCAACTTGAAATATGAGTTAGGATCTAAATCTATAACAGATACAAATCATATAATTGAAACAAAATCAACACATGTTATTTGGGAAACAAGACAAATTATGTTCTATTACCAACTTGAAGTCACTTACAATGGTTGCTTGATATCCAAGCCAACTCCCAGCTCCAAGTGCTTCCTCCTCTAGCTATCTCCACAAAGATTCAAGGTCATAAGTTTGATGTCTCCAAGAGTCCTCCCCTTTGCTCATGGAATGTCTCTCTCTTATAGTGTGTAGTAGGGTTAACCAACAAGAGAGAAGGATGGATCTTGGGCGAGTTTAGTGGATCAGTCTCACTAATCACAGAAAGTGAGTTAGGATCGAATCAGGGATACCAATCCTCAGAAATCTCTCGAAGATCAAGATCCCACAAGCCATGGAAAAAAGGCTAAAAAGGGAGTACCACGCCTCTTAAACTGAGCATAGCGCGGTAGTACCGCATGGCAGAGAAAGAGCATAGCGCGGTAGTGTGGACTACCGCGCACTTAAGCTGGAGCAAGGCGCGGTAGTGTAGGTATATGAAGTCTCAGCTGGGTTGATCCTTGACAGAATAGGTTTGTCTTCAAGGATCACTCATAATTTTTCTCTTCTGGGTGTTTTAAGCAGTAGGGGAAGTGTCGTCAACTATTTATGGTGAAGATGCGACATTGTGGAATATGGAGGTATAACAGATGCCCCCTAAAGTGTGAGGTCAGAAGGAACTGATGGCCGAAAGACTTTACAAATACTGTGTGGAGATAGCATCGAGGGGAGCAACAAGGAGTTGAAGCAAAAACAAAATGTTAGATATACCACCGAGGCTGGCATCCCCATGCTCGGAAACAATTGACTCAAAGCATGGCTGCCGACCAATACATTGCAGATCCATGAGTACTGAGATGATATAGACTGTAGACAAGTCATGGCTACTATGAACAAGCGTAGATCCATGAGACAGTAACGACAAAGCCATGGCTAATACAAAAGTGGATCTGTGTGACAATACAAAGGACATCTCCATCACAACCTAGACGCAATCAAGATACAAAGGTGCGCCCAAGGTCTTCTACCCAATCGCAAATGATACGAATCTAGCCATGTGATTACAAAGTGTTGAAGTCGAACATGGTAGAAACCATTTGATTACTGGTCAATGATGTGAACCGTTAACAAATGCGAGGGAAATCACCAATGATGATGATGATCCCCAAGGTATCTGTAGTACATCTCAACGAAATGCGAATGAATGGGTTGATGTCAAGAATTTCAGAGATTGTTCAATCAGAGGTCAATGATGTAAACCTACTGTCAAGCACGAGGAAACCTGCCATTGAGGCATGCAGGTACCAAGGTACTAATGGTTGATCCCTAATTCCAATTCCCGGATAGTGATTTGGCGTCGACGGGAATAGACTCGTCGAAGGTGGGCCATAATGATTCCCACATCATCGACACGAAATCGGAACGAAAGATAGTATAGGATGATGAAACAATGGAGCATGTACTGACACAGCGGAGGTCTGACACAATGAATGACTCTGAACAATGTAACCCTTTGAACATGTAACGGCATGTAACAGGACCTGGAAGCAGGGATTATTGATAACAAAGGATAGACACCAGACGAGTAGGCTCGTGGCTAAAGAGACGACTCAGGATGATGACCATAACTTACCGAAAATAGATACCCAAAATAGACAAGGGACAAACGCATGCCATGTTCAAAGGTAACGACTGACAAGCTACCAAAATAAACTTGACTTGTTTCCCATATTCCCCCGACATGATAGACGAGTACCTCTTTGTTGTTTTTCGAGCTTGAAGAGGATAACAGATGCTCGGTATAGCTCATCTCATAGATGAGTCCAATCTCACATGTTTTACGAACCTGAGAAAGGAGGGGTTCGTCCCAAAGTGGGTCCTTCGATGTTAAATTTTAACGAGTCCAAGGAAGGGAAACTCGGTAGTTTTTCACATTTAGAGAGCCTGAAAAACTTAAAGGAGGATCCTAAGTGTACTTTTCGTAAATTTAGTCCCTCCATCCCGAAAAAGTGTAAAACAATTCCTGAGAGAACTCTCCCAGCCAAAAATTGACCGAGGTATACCTTTCTCGTAAATAGTCTAGACGGGCCAAAAAAGGGATAACCTATCACCGAATAGACGACCTTTCAAATACTTTTTCAAGCGTGAAAGAGTCAAGATCACTTGGAAATCTTTTCAATTTTAGGGAGTCTGAAATGAGCTTAACTATGGACTCCAATGGTCTTTTTTGTTTAACGAGCATGAGTAAAGCTGACTAAGCTCGACACCATTTACTTAAGTTCGACAAGCACGACACGGGTGTAAAAGCGCTTGGAATCTTTTTCAAGTTTTAATCCAAAGCACGAAAAAGATAAAGTAGGTTCAAAATGAAGGTCAAACAATAAATGAATGCCAATGTGAATATTTTTTAAAGGAGACCCTGTCAACAAATGCTCATGGAACCATATATTAGTAATGTGAAATGGGTTTTAATTTAACTAGATAAAATAATGAGTAAAAAATAAGTGAAAAAGTTATAAAAAGGATGGGTAAATATGGAAAGTTACCATTTCACTTGTGCATTTGCCAAAAGAGGAGATTTTACCCATTGAGGAGCAAAAACTTCAAGAGTTCATATCTGGAGATCCGGAGCACCGTTTCAACAGCCGTTTGCGCCAAGTAAGAGCTTTCAAGCCCCTCTTTCATTTCGTGTATGAATAACTTTATTTCAGTAGGGAAGAACAATTTTTTGGGCGAGCCCTATTAGGCAATTTTTGCCTTCCACAGTACCGCGTGGGAGCCATATCAGGAAGCGCGGTACTGTGTAACAATACCGCGCTGTAAGGTTAAACATGGGCGCGGTACTGTGCAGTACCGCGGAGTCAATTTTCGCCCAGGTGCGATAGTGGCGATTTTCAAGATGAAAAAATTATTTTTTCTCAAATTTTTAGCTGAGATCAAGTTGTTAAATGGTTAATGAATGTTTCCTATGACTTTTTGCAGGTGTCTACAACTTGTTTGGAGCAAAATGGTCCATTGGAAAGAAAGAGAGCATGAAGGGGATGATTTGTTGGCCGAAGATGACCAAGAGACCTTGACTGCGTTGCGGGAATGTGGTTTGTTGAAATTCGTCAAGACCAAAGGTATCCGTAAGTAAGAAAAACTTCTCACCCACATTATTCAAATGTGGGACCCCGACATTCAGGCTTTCTGAGTGGGAGAACACACCCTTGAGATTGAACTCGAGGACATTTATTTCCTCATGGGCCTCTCAAAAAGAGGAGCCCGGGTGAGTTTTACTGGGTTCACAGCCTCGGAGGCGAGCACAGATGCTTTAATTGCTCGTTATTGTCGTCAAGGTTTGGGGAAGAAAAGCAGTAAGGTGGTCATTAAGGACATTGTAGAACTTCCTTTAAAAACCGTGTTGTTCACCATCACACGTGCAGTAGGGAGTACAGGTCCCCATCAGGAGTCCCGTACATAGATGAATCTTGCAGTGGATTGCATGGCAGGAATAGTATTAAACTGTTGTGAGGCAGTATTGACCAACCTCAAAGAGCAAGTGAACAAGTGCAAGCTTGGAGAGAACTCTCAATTTGGGTATGGGAGCATCTTAGTCACCTTCTTCTTGGCGAGGGTGTCGTTGTTGCGCCCACAGCTGGCCATGCCCCCCCATCCACCCACCGAGCCATGGATGGCTCGATGGAGCAAATACGTAGGATGACTTGGTGGGCCACAACGTTTGGCTTTCGGTGAGGATTTCTTCTCGTGGCTCGAGGAACAGATTGTGATGATCGATGACTACCCCTATGCAGGGGTGGACTTCCGCAAGGACATAGAATTGGCACTGCCGGAAGATGAGGATTGGGACAATTCAGGTATGACCTTCATAAATGTTTTTTTTTTTTTTGAATATATAATTTTTTTTTATTTATTTATTTTATTATTATTTTTTTTTTTCAGAATTTGTAAAAGACTTTAATATATGTACGAGTGCATATCGCAGATCGTGGACCACAGAGACCGGCAAGGTACTCGCCATTACGCCGAGGTGGTGTTGATCACCAAGCCGCTCCGGACGAGGAAGAAGACGAGAATGAGGCGGAAGGGGTCCAAGAGGAACTTACAGGGTTTAACCCACGGTGTCCCCGCTATGAGGATGGATGACATCCCTTTGCATCTCCAGCAGCATACCGTAGGTGTGCCTCGACGTATTGGCTGACTCCACCGTAGGGTGGCTCGGGCTATAGTGTGTTATCACCAGCAATGTGAGGAATTTGATGAGGAACATGATAGATCCCCCAGATCTCCTTAGATGGTAGCTTTTATCTTTTTGCGGCATGTATACGATATGTAGGTTTTGAGAGCCAAATTTTTGTATGGGATTAGGTCCCAAATTTTGTCTTTAAAACACAAAATTTATGTATTCGAAAAAATAGTTTTATATATAGTGATATATATATGGACCTACTTTTATGACCTATTTATTTACAATGACTTGTGTGTTTATTTTGTGATGTGTTTTTATGTATGGGCAAGATGCCGATCCAAAATGTAATTAGCTAATGAATCAGCCATACAATTGAATTCCCTTGGTACGTGTTGATATGAAATGAAATTAAAAGATCGTTCCAAGAGGCGTACCCTCTGAAATAAACGAAGTAGGATGGGATCGCGAACTGTGTAAACACGATTTAGATGAGAAACCACGAGTTGGGAGTCTAAAAAAACTGATAGGGAGTCAATTCCAAGGGAAGCAACCTCCGTCAAGAGTCCGATGACTGCATGGTATTCCGCGATATTGTTGGTTGCAGGACCCAAACAATTGGCTCCTGAAGATAGCAACTCGCCAGTGGGAGAATAGATTACCCATGCTGCGGAAGCGAGGTTCCAGGTATGTCGGCTTGCACCGTCGGTGAATCCGAAGTAGGCAGACATCTGCGCACAAAATCACAAATCAAGGTAAGAATGGATACATGAGGTCCGTGTGTGCACACCAAAAACATGAGTGAAAACAAGCTAGGTACATTATGTACAAAAAGTATCTCGCGTAGGATAATCTTACACGTAGAAGCGTTTGAGGTATAGCCCATTGCGGGGCCGTGCCAATGGTGTGCCATCACAATCGACGAGTTCATAGGCTCCTTTCTCCAAGACACGTTTTACAACAAAGGGACTGTACCACATAGATTCTAGTTTTCCTTTTCCAAGTTTATTATGCATTTGATCATATGTGAGTACGACGTCCCCTTCATTGAAAACCCGAGGTTGAACAGATTTATCATACTGTGCTTTGACGTGTTTTTTATGAGCTTCGTTGGCTAAAGCAGCGTCGCGGCGGGTTTCATCTAGCTTGGCTAGGCATAGAAACCATTCCTCTTCGGAAGTGGTGTGGGGAAGTAGCTCTATGGCTATCTTAAGTGATGGAATTTCACATTCAATCGGTAAAATGGCTTCCAGGCCATACACCAGTTGGAATGGTGTAAACCCAGTAGCACTTTTTACTGAGGTTCGGTATGCCCATAGTGCTGAAAATAGAGCTGAGTGCCAGTTGGATTTATGAGTACCCACAATACGGTGAATCATTCGTTTCAGAACTTTGTTAATGGCTTCAACTTGGTCATTAGCATGTGGGTAGTATGGGGTTGAGTTTTTGTGGCGAAAACCCAACTTGGCACTTAGTTCCTCAATCATATGGTTCCTGAAGTGGGAGCCATGATCGGTCACAATGGATTGTGGGACACCAAATCTAGCTATAATGTGATTGAATATGAATTGTGCTACTGTTTTGCTGTCCTTAACATAAGTAGGCATCGCTTCAGCCCATTTTTTGAAATAGTCAACAACTACTATGACATAGCTATGCCCCCCGGCTGAAGTGGGCTTACAGTGCATGAAATCTATGCCCCATTTGGAAAAGGGGCCGAAGGCAATAACAGGATGGAGTGGAGCAGGGTGCAAGCGTGTTTTATTATGAAAGAATTGACAGGGTGGACATTTCTTGACCGTTTCAATGCAGTCTTTGAAAATCGAGGGCCAGAAATATCCCGCTCGCAGTATTTTCTGGGCCGTAGCCATCCCAGAGAGATAACCACCACATGCTCCAGTGTGGCAGTCATTAAGAACGCGTTCCGCTTCATCTAGAGTCAAATAGCATCGAAGAACAGTGTCGACACCACGTCGATAAAGGGTATCGTTGACTATGATGTAGTACTTGGCGTGATGTCGGATGCGTCGATGTTCATCGTGAGTGAGGTCGGGGCGGAAACGTTGGGTTTGGAGATATAATAAAACATCCTTGTACCATGGATCAGACGTGTTAATGAGGAACAACGATTCATCAGGAAGAGAATCGATGGGCTCGGATTGCTCGATAGCACGGGGCAAGTTACAAATCAACTTAGCAAAGACCAAAGACTTCTTGGACTTGGCTTTGGAAAATTCCAAGTCAAAATCTTGTAGGATGACGATCCAACGAGAATATTTGCCCCCAAGCACTTGACGCGTGAGGATATAATACATTGGATTGAAATCGGCTATAACAGTGGTCCGATGGAGTAGAATGTAATGACGGAACCTCTGGACAGCGAAAACTGTTGCCAGAGCTAGTTTTTCAACATGTGAATAACGAGTTTCGGAGTCGAGAAGACTCTTACTAAGACAGTATACCACATGTTCTATGCCGTTATGGTCTTCCTGGACTAGCACCATACCGATGGTGGAAATCGAAGCTGGGAGATAAAGAATGTAATCCCATGTGTAATCGGGGGGTTGACTCACAGGATATTTAGTTAAGGCTGCCTTTAGATTATCAAAGGAACGTTGGGCTTCGTCGTCCCAAATGAAGGGAGTGTTCTTCTTGAGAAGCCTCATATAGCCTTTTGTTATCTCAGAAATATTACAGATGAAATGACGTAGAAAGTTTGCATGCCCTTGCAAACTTTGAAGTTCTGGAATGTTTGTAGGGGAAGGCAGGGCTAAGATAGCTTCTACCTTCGCAGGATCTAAGCGTATCCCGCTTTTGGAGATTATGAATCCCAAAAGTTTTTTAGATTCCACGCAAAAAAACACTTATGTGGATTCAAACGGATATTGTAGCGACAACACCTTTCGAAAATGGAACCTAAGTGATCAGGATGGTCATCCTAGGTCCGAGAATGAGCGGGAAGATCATCAAGATATGGTTCTACAATATGTTTGATATCGTGAAATGCGTACGACATCGCCCGTTGGAAAGTTGCTCTGGCATTTTTAAGGCCAAAAGGTAACTTTCGATATGCAAAAATCTCCAAGGGCAGATAAAGGCTGTTTTATGCTGGTCGGCTGGGAGGATATTGATCTGATTATAGCCAGAAAAGCCATCCATAAATGAAAAGATGACACTCCCGGCGCAGTTATCGATGATCTGGTCGATGAACGGAGTTGGGTAGTTGTCCTTTGGACAAGCTTTGTTCAAGTCGCGGTAATCGACACAGACTCTAATCGTTCCCTATTTCTTGGCTACAGGAACGATGTTAAATACCCATTCTGTCAATAGGACAGGATAGATAAAACCATCACGCAAAAGTTTTTCAGCTTTTGCTTTAATAGCGGCTGCCTTACGAGGATGGACGGGTCGAAGTTTCTGCCAAACAGGTCGGGTGCCAGGGAAGGTTGGAATTTCATGGACCACAATCGAGGGATCTATTCCTGGCATTTCTACATAACTCCAAGCAAAAACATCGCGGAAAGTTTTGAAGTAGGCAGTGTAGAAATCCATTTCGAGGGGAGTGCATGTTTTGCCAATATGTATGTTTTCCACGATACCAGGCTTCACTGAAATATCTATGGGAGTGGTTGCCATAAGGTTAGCCAAGTTTCCTTCGTAAAATACTTCGTCGAGGGAAGTGGGAAACTTGGTTTGAACCATTCCAAGTGAAGGACTGGGTTTTGTATCGGGCTCAAGCGTCTGAATGGTGGGGAATGAAGATCGATGATGAAAATCTCCCCATGGTGGCTCATCACCGCACATAACCTCCATAATTGATTCGTCAGTGGGAAAAATCAAATTGAGAGGATCGATAAGTGGTGGGGATGAATGAGTGTCAGACGAGAGCTGTGCCACGGTGTGATGGGTAGGACAGTCGACCCAATCGGTGGCTGATTGGATCACTTCGTACGCTGCGAAGTTTCTATTCAAAGGCATGGAGTTTCCATAGTTTTCAATCTCAGCGGGACTCAGAATCACCCATGAATCATTGGAAGGGGTGACATTTGATGAAATCATGTTGACTAGTTGAACATGGGTCCCCCGCTCTGGAAAAACTCCAATGAGGGAAGAATCCTTCATAAGACCAACGCCAACATCTTGGAACCGGTACTGAGGCTAATCCAATAACGGGACGGTGTTGGTGAAGTTCGGATGAGAGTCTGGGATACAGTAATCAAGTTGATCTATGGTGACAATTTTCCCTTCATGAGGAAATTGCACTATCCGGAAGACAGTAGATGCTATGGCAGTCATGGCGTAAAACCAGTTCCGACCAAGTAGAAGATTGTAATCTAATGGTGCATCCACGACTTCGATGTGTACGGATACTGTTTTGCCCCCTAGTTCAACACCAATTGCGGGAATGAGTCCATAAGGTTGAAAACCGTGTCCATCAAATTCCCTGAGAGTAGTGGGAGACGTCGTGACTTCGGGTGAGCCTAAGGCTCTCCAACAATTCAAAGACATGATTGACGTGGAGGCACCTTCATCTAAAACAGTGTGATGGATGCTATTTCCATGGATTTTTGTATGAACCTGGAAGGCTAAGTGGTGAGAAAGCTGAGGTTTGGCATACTCCAAGTTAAACATGATAGTGTTTGAGTATCTGGGTCCATTGCCCCATGTGCTGAAAGTAAGGTTCTACGCTGCGTAGGGCAGTGTTGAAGAACCTCGAGAGTCGACATGGCGCAAGGTGCTTGAGCTAAATCCTCAACAATATTGTAATTTTGGGCAGCTCGCGCAATGGGATTAAATGTCTCCTTTCGTATGGTGCCCTTGGGTGGGCGTAGCACTGTGTCCGTAAGCAGTCTCTCGATATGGAGATGGCCGTTAGGGGGGGGTAGGAGTCGGATCTTCAACAGGAGATTTTCCTTTGGCTATCTCTGACTGTTTGTTTGAACTTGGAGGGTTCTCATATGTATTTGAACGAGTGGTTATATGAATCTCTTCATTACTCGTCATCAGGATTTCGCGACTTGTGGATGTCTCTCCGCGAGTTGGGTTGCTCGAGTTACCCCCCTGTGGGGTTTCTTGGGCAACCATCTGCTGTTGCTACTGAGGGAAAGGTTCAGTTAACACTGCCAGGCGAGAGGATCCTTTAACGAATTTGTTGACTTCATCCTTGTAGGGACAGTCACACGTGTAGTGATCGTCTTGACAAATTAGGCAGGGAAACTTAGCCTTTCAACGTGGTTTCGGGTCGTTGTGGGTGGGTTGTGGCTTGGGATTCTCCTGCTAGTTCTTCTTGGATTTACCACAATTATTCTTCTTCTTTCCTTCGGATGGTTGTGACATAGATTGAACTGCGTTCACTTCTGAGGAGATAGCAGGAGAAGTAGTATCTTTTGGAGCAGCCTGAGGTAGAGCAGGGGAAGCAAAAGCTTGTTGCCCCGTCGAGTTGGTAGTAGGCTGGGCCTTGACTAAACCGACAATACCATCAATGGGGGGTTCAGTGGCGGGTTTCGTTGGATCAGTGGTAATGCGGGCGGCATGGGGAAGAAGTTCATGTAAAGTGTCGGATTGGGTATATACCAAATCCATGTACTGAGCTGTCGAGATGGCTTGTTCTTCTGTGACCGGCCCACGCATAGCGATATCCCTAGCTATGGGAGGAAAAAATGACTTTGTGAACCAATCAACGAGTAACTGATCCAGAATGGGTGCCTTGATTAGCCTACGACGTCGATGCCACTCACGGATGTGATTTGAAATGTGCGTAGAAGTGGTTTGACGCAACGAGGTTAACAGTTCTATTCCAGTCTCATACCGGATTGGGAGCTGGAAATGGGTGAGAAACTGCATAGCCAAGGTGTTGAAATCGTGGAAAGAGTGTTGTGGCATCTCGATGTACCATTTTGTTGCCGTGCCAGTAAGTGTACACTGGAAGAGTCGTAGTCGAATGGAATCGTCCATCAAGGAGTTGGATGAACACCAAAGATGGAAGGTCATTACGTGGTTCTTGGGGTCTTCCCCAGGCTTAGCATCGAACTTAGGAATGTCCGATGGAAGTTTGGATGGAATGGGTGGCCAGTGAGGTTCATGCCATATAGGATCGTTAATGAGCCTCAAAAAATCAGGTAAGTCTAGCGTGGCCAAAAAGGGAAGTTGACGATTAGTTTGCGGGTATGAGTATATGGTGCAGAGAAACCTAGGGGGCCCTGCATAGTATACTGTTGAGTGTTATACCCATATGTGTTACCCACGGGGTACTGCTGGAAGTTCTGTGGGTAGTAGGCCATCTAGTTAACCGGTTGACTGTTGGTAACCGGTTGGTGGATGTTCTGCTGAGTGGGGATGGTAGGTATGGTACCCTGGGGTTGCTATAACCCAGGAATGGTTGTTGTTCCTGGTTGGGGAAAAGTTCCCTGGAATTGTTGTGTTCCAGGAATGTTACCATTATATTGGGTAAGTGGAGGGTTTCCCATAGCAGGGTTGGGGGTGGGCTGCGATAGTGGTGTCCATGGAATGCTCGTTCCTCCTTGATGAACGTGTGGAAATTGAAGGGATGGGTTCCATGGAGTTATAACAGTCGAAGGATAAGGGAAGCCGGAGTTCAAGTTGGGGGGAATCTGAGATTTCCCCCCAGCTGGGTTCCAGTTTCCAAATAATGAGTACCCTCCACTCTGTGGGATTTGAGGTTCCCAAGAAGGAAGCATACCTGATGAGGGATGTTGAAGATGAGGCCCGGTTGAAAAACCGGTATAAGGTTGTCCGCTGCTAGGTGTGTTGTACATACCATACTGAGCAGATGCTATTGCTTGGGAGGGTTGTTGGATGGTGCCGATGGTTTTCCCTCCAGCAGATGGGTTGGATGGCCCTATAGGAGGAGGTTGTTGACTAGGAACGGGGTTCCCAACAAAGGATTGTCCTCCAGTAGGTTTGGGTTGATGGCCCGCCAGGAGGAGTTTGGTTGTTGGAGTTGGGGATCACGGCAGTCGGTTGTCCACCTCCTGAGATAGTGTAGATAGTGGTCGAAGGTGAACCTCCGGTCAAAATGGATGATCCAACAGTATGACTTGGTGTTCTTTCGACACTAGCTAGATACGATAGTGTCGATTGGCCCACAGCGCCAAAAGTGTCGATTTGTGGAGGGGGTCTTCCATATCTGACGGGCGAGGACGCAGAAAAAAATGGGTTATCCCTCATAGAATGTGCGCCAAACATGGGTGATGGCAGCAAATGTGGTGAATTTAATCGAGGGGTATTGGGGGTATCGTCCATAGCGTGTTAAATGATAGGAGGACCATCGAAGACTGGGTCCGGGTTCGTATCCTGAAAAGGGTTTTCAGGGTCCAGCGGGAACATAGGTATAGTAACGTCTGAAGGTCCGGAGCCGTCTGCATAGGAGTGATGAAACTTTGTGCTAGACGTGATGTTGGGATCCCGATAGTCGGAGGATGGGTAACAGGGGGATATCTAGAAGCTGTCGAGAGCATTTGCTCTGTGTTACGTTTAAACTGTGTCGATGCTAACGGAGAATTTGCTAGACTAACCATACTAGACTGAATGGAGGCCATGATCTCATGTCCCGAAGGGAGGTTGGGGAGAGATATGGTATGAGGTACGTTGCTGGAAGAACTGGTTTCTTGTGGATGAACACTGGATGGCGTGGTGATAACAGGCGGAAGCTCTGCTTGGGAAGTGATAAAGCCATAGTCAAGTTCAAAAGGTGTATCAGGAAGTTGAGTGTCTTCAATAATTTCGACGTACCCACCCGGGACTGGAATCAAGCCAGATATATCTTGTTCGGATCCTTCGGTGGTGCCAACATATCTTTCCGTGTCATCATAGAAAGTTTCTGGTGGAAGGGAGGTGTTGACATCTGTGAGGCACCTGCAACAATTAATTAATACGAATATGCGAAATAGAAGAAATGACAGAACTCAGAATCACTTTTATATTTATCACATGCCACTTCGAGGGGGCAACCTCCTATGAGCAAGCTCAATACAAATAACTTCACAGTGCCTTCATAGGTCTCAACACAAACTTATATACTAATTCTAGGCGCCAATAATATGTGTCGAAACCATGGGCCGTTACAAACTCTAGATCAACAATACTACGAGGACTTACAAAGCATATGCACCAACAACAATAACACAAACTATTGATCAACAAATACTACGGGACAACTTACAAAGCATATTGTAACGTCCCCTTCCGTCGTCAAACGCAGGGAAGGAAACATTAACAACACACCGGGGCTTTTGGCAGACTTCGCCCCAATATTACATTACTCATAAATTCATAACAATTAAAAACTTCTATATGCAGATTCATCTCAATATAAACACAACGGAATTAAACATAATAGCAAGCACACAAACAGTAGTGCCTAACATATATATATATATATATATATATATATATCACAGCGGGGGATGATTCAGCATATAGAGACTCAATCTCGTTACAATGCCATGCATGGATTCCAAATTAAGATAATCAACTCATTTCATTAAACATGGACAATTTAACATATTGCAGAACACAAAATGCAAATAATTTATAATACACAGAACACTTATCTTGAAAAGTAGATGTCCAACGACTGGCTACGTGAGAGCAACGTTCCACCCAACCATAGATCTCTTTCCAGCCTATATTCTTTCAGCTGAGAGATCACCCCCGAGCTGGGCTGTGTATCCACTAAGGAGGAACTAGATGGCTCACTCACAGTCAGGGTTTCACTCAGACAGCCATGCTAAGCCAACACACAGTTGGTTTTTCAAGCATGCAAATGACAAATGAGGAGGATGCCAAGCCAGTGAGCTCAACCACAAAGCTACAGGCATCTCAAATGAACTCAACAGTCATGGCACCCACAATACCCACCGCACCCAACACAAGGAAGGTCCCCTTCTCTGCTGCACAGTCCCTCAGGCGTCCCTTCCCTCCAGTTCTCTTTAGGGTGGGCATAGAAAGGTCCAGCTGCTAATTCCTTGAGATTCTAGCCTTCACTGGGTTTACCAAGCAAACCAAACCTCTGCTCAGTCATTCACACTTGGATTTCTCACAGTTCTGTTATCCAATAACTCAATCCCGTCACTTCATTTATGGGCTGCAAAAACTGGGTTTCCCAATGGATTTCGGGATAGCTAATGTTCCCAAATTCGCCCCAAGGTTCATACCAATGGATCCCCCATTGGATTTCACTGTCCAATGCCAAATCTGGGCGTTTTTGGCTCTCCAAAACGCGGGTTCTTTCAAAGTCGCGATTTCTGGTTTTTCCCTCTGCTGGCCATTCGTTTTTGGATGGAAAATGGTGCTGGTTCCTTTCCCAATGGAATGGGGATGAGGAAGAAGCAACATCCCTGAGGTAGAGTGGCTTGTGGTACAAGAAAACAGAGCCCATACGAATTTCTGGGCTGCCCATGCTCCATTGAAGCCATGGACTGACTTCCTCAACCACTTCCTTACAACATAAATAAATGTCAGCAAGGTAAGTCAAATGGGTTCTGTAACGCCCCATATTTTGATTAGGCATATTTATTAGTTAGACACACCATACTTTATTTCTTATATATTATGTTGAACTCAGCTCGACTGAGTAAACTATATTGGACCTCATTATATGATGTTACTCTGTTTTATGATTTCACCATGATCATGATGTTACTATGTTATGCGGTTATGATGTCATGATTATCATATGATTTCTTTATTTTACGATTACAGTATATGTTTATCTGTTTTCATTAATGAAATGTGAAATATATGATTCGGTACATGGATACCATCTTCTTATATGAATTATTGAAGTGTTATATGTCATATGCATCTATGATGAGCTAAAAAGATTACATGAAATAAAATTATTTTGATAACATGGATCAATTGGCGATCAATGGGAAATGCTTTCTATAAATTTGTATTTTGCAAAATACTAACCTACGGGACACAAGGGCTATGGGATAGCCAGTTACTTGATCTGATATAAATTGGAAAGGAAAAACATGTTCATACAGTAAACCTTAGCAGCCAAAATGATGATACGATAACACAAACTGATAATCCCGATAGCAGCAAAGTATGAGTTGATAAGGGCGTAGGCCCAGTATGTTGAGAGGGATGGATGTGTTTCCCACCCTATGTTTCCATAAGACCCGAGGTCGTGGGAGGGCCGTGCTGAGACACGCTCCTCATGTTGTTGTGATGACGATGGTCGGATGCCTGCTAGGGGAGGATAGGTCCGCTGTTCAGTCGACGCTATCGCTCTCAAGTTCTATGTGGTCAGATCGGTGAGTCCGACATCCACTTTTGTACTAGCAGAGGAAGGATAGGGAGGATGCTGGACGTAGGTTATGATGGGAGGATGTGTTAGTTAGTACTGTTGAGGGTTTAGTATTGCTTGATTCCGAGTTAGTGGTAGTAGGTACCCTTCCTTGTACATGATTGATTAAACTAATGTAAAGATAAAGATAATGATGTGAAATCGTAAAGAACTAACTATTAAATAACTGAGAATGTTGAAGTAATTGTACTATATATATATTATGTTTGTTCTTCTACATGGGGGTAAATACTACTATCAGTTAGCAGGTATGCATAGGCGGGATGGGGTTTGTCTATAGTACATTTATGATCTGTACATGCGCTGGCCACGCATGCACACCTTGCACATGTACACTAGTATCGATATACAAACACTTAACATATTGAATAAATGTATAAGTTGTCATAAGTAATTGGGTTGATCATGCATTGACCGAATTCAGATAATGAATATAAAGTTATTTAAGATGTGTAAAACAAGTCAATTAATCTATGTATTACTCGTTGGTAACATCGTGATATACAATTAAGACAAGTGTCATCAGTTAACATTGTCGTCTGAGAATTGTTGTAAATAAGGTAATGGTACTGTCTAATTAATTAGTAAGATTGTTTAAACACTTAAGGGTGCTTTGTTTAGAAGAACGACGATACTATGTAGATGTTAGGGTACTCATGTGATAAACAAATGATTTAACATACTTTTTATTAAATTCACCATTTATTATTACTTTGTGGTGATTTAATTAATGTTATTTCGTAATTAATGTTATTTTAATAATATTACTACCCATGTCTTAACAATTGCAATATAGGTAAAAATGTAAATATTGATTAATGAATGATTAGAATGTGATTATTTTACATTTCTAAGTTAGACATAATAGGATAACAATTTTTGGAGTGAACGTGATGTGATGGACAATGGTTTATTACTATTTAATTATTTAATATGAATCGTAGAAATTAAATCTCAAGATAAGTGATCTCGACGGATGAGGTAGACCCTTAAGACACGCCATGTCCAAGTTGAAAGGGGTCAACTATTTATATAAATAATATTTTATTAATTACCTTAATAACAATAAATACAAGGTTTGGTGAATAGACTTGTAATTAATGAAGCTTGTCCCGAATGGATAAGCTTTGGGTGAAATTTCCCACCGTAATAAATACTTACGACCGTCAATCCAAAACCAAATAAATTTTCCATGAGAGTAATTAATTATACATTTTTATAAAGAACCGTGTATGAATGAACTGGTGATAGGAGTAAATGTTGAGGGGCTCGAGAGGGGGATTTTGGGGCGGTGGAGTAAGCCCAAGATCTTCTCGAGGAAGGGAAAGTATATAGAGGGGGAGAGCTTGGAGTAAAAGGGGGAGGTTTTTTTTTTGGGGAAGAAAGAAGTTTGGAGAACAGAAAGTTTGGAGAACAGAAAGGTTTTGAGAACCGAAGAAAACACTGCTCTCGGGATTATCAGATTGTGGGCTCGGGGGCTTGGAAATCCTTTGATTTCCAAGGGCCAGCAAGATAATAGCTGGTCGGTAGGGTGGACACTTCATTTTGGCTGCCTAAGAGGTTATACAACCTGCTACAACTTACGGTTAGCATCAGCATCAGGTAATTTCCTTGTTATTTACGTTATTTGACTATTATGCTAAAACTTACTGTAAACATGCATAACTTGCTATTTATTGATTTACTAAGTTGTGAAACATATCCTTATGCTGGAACATGATTGTTGAAAAGAAAATATTGATATGTTTGTTTATTTTAAATTACGAATGTAAGGTTGATAAAAACATGACAGTACACTAAATATCATTTAGACGCATAGTAATTTTTAGAAATTTACTCACACATACCTGCATAAATTTAAAACATAGAAAATTAACTCAAAAATTTTATTTAGTGCTCTGTTGTAAAAACCAGAGCACTACAGATGGTATCAGAGCCACTGGCTCAAAAACTCGGACCTCAAGAGGCATTTACACACCTAACTGTCCTAAATTTTACTATGTCTAAGCTTACATAATGATATGAAACTTAGGACAAAACCTTGTCTTGAAAATTGAACACCAACAATCCAAAACTCAGTTACGGATTACCTGCAAAATACACAAACATAAATTACATTAGTAAGCTAAAGGAAAAATATATATATATTCTTTCCATTATGCAAATTAATAAAAAAAATATATTTATATATTCTTTCCATTGTGCAAATTAATAATGATGTGAAAATTTTCTTTTATTTTATTTAGGAATTATCAAGTGCATATATATATTATCAAATAAAAGAAGATAAGATAATTATATGGGTATATAGGAATTTTAATCTTCAAACCATAGGAATACATATCTATATACATTTGGCACAACAAGGAAAAAAAACAAAAACAAAAAAAAGGTGTTTTCCTCAATATAAAATCTGAAAAGAATCACCAAATACCTGTGCTAAATTTCTCCAAAAATCTGTCTTTAAAAGTTTCAATGCCTATTGATCAAAAGCATAGAGTTTTGTTTTTGGAGCGTTAATCACTATCCAAAGCCAAGCTCCAGACTCCACGTCACGTCAAATTAATCTGTAAGATGTCATATTCCAATCACAAATTATACAAATTACAAAGTTAAAGCAGATATGAGGCGAGTATCTAGGTGTTCTGTGATATAATTGTGTAGTTTCAAAATGATGGTCCCGGCTTTGACAGCCAAGCAGGTATTAGGAAAATTATTGTAGCAAACCCGTTCTCTATGGACTATATTACTTATCCGGATTACCAGTAAGCAGTAGTAGCAGGATTTTCTGTTGTTTATACTTGGAATTCTCGTCTACCTCACAGCCTAGACCACCGAAGAGAAGTGCATGTGATTTTGGGAGAATTGCTTGCAAGCATCGATGGATCCCTTTAGTTTCTGGCACTTCCATTTGAAGCAGCACATTATCTTTTATTCTATATTTTAGCTTTTATATATATGTATATAAAAACTGAGCAAAGTTCCCGGTTTAAAGGGCTGAGATGTATCCTTAGGAACAAACAGGATGAATGTCAGATTGTATTTAATGACGTTGGGATTTGTGGAATAAGCCTGTTTCAATATTTGAGCGTGTTTAGGTCTTAGATTCCAGGTATTGTGTTCATGGTTAATTTTAGTGTTGAGCTAGTTTATCTGTTGTTTTCTGGTTTCCCCTGCATTGTAGCTCCATGCCAGATAGCAACATTATGTACCTCTTGGTCGCTGGTTGGTACCTTTAGAACAATCACTATAACCATTTTATTATCTCAATGAGAATCCACGAAACTGTGTGTATGGTCAAATTTGAAGTGGATTAAGCCTTATCCAACCAAATTTATTCTACCATAGACTGAATGCATTACACCTAGCTAAATTCTAAACATTCATAGAATTCAAAATTTACTCCATTCAATTCACACTGGATCGTGATTTGAAATTACAATCAAACATTCATGAAATGTACCTCTTCGGGCAGTAGATGCTATAAATACCTTATATGAAGAAATACTGCTTGGCAGGGGAGGGAATTCAATTTCAACACGGGTTTTGCCATCATCAAGTGCGTAGATGAGAGCCTTTGCTGCATAGCCAATTAGAACTTGATAAGATTTGGGTTTGTACAAAGGAATTCCAGCTCTTGGATCGACTTCTGACCTTTCTTGTAGGCTGCCTCGAACTTTAGATGCGTTCCTTGTCAACCCTCTGTTTGAATGACCACATACGACGGAATGCATGGCTGGAGATGGAAACAAAGGAGCCATTTTGGCAATAACTGCATAAGTTGATACAAATGGTTTCAACATCGACAATGTGGGTATGTAAGGCTTCGTGGCTGGGGTAATAAAACTGATACAAATGGGAGCCATTTCTTTACAATTGATGACAGAGAGACCTCAAACTCCCAAACAAAAAAATGTAAAGCATGCAGTCGTCCAATCCTGTAATACTGAGAGCTATTCCAAGTGGTCTCGATTTACTGTATTGTGGATTCACACAACCTGTAGTAATTTACAAGTTGATTTTAGTATTATCCCTCTCAGAGCGTTATAATAATAAGAGCGCCCTCTCCTATTTTAAGTACGACTTCATCTAGGGAAGAGAGGAGCTAGAGGGCCTCTTCATCTTATCCTTTACGCCTTGGGCTAGCTCTGGAACCCCTTTATTCACTTGTTGAACCCTAACTTCAAATATTTAACGTTAAACCCTAATCTTCTGGATCTCTTTCAATGAGATTTAAAAAAAAAAAAAATGGCATATTTGATGCACTTCAAGACGGATGTTCTAAATACTAAAATAACTGAGAACTTGGAAAGCATAAGAAACAAGGGAGAACCTGGGAAACAATCATGTAGTTGGTTTGGAAAACAATAGGTAGAGGCGTATTGAGCGCACTATACAGTTTGGTATATTGCATTAAAAGAGCACTACACATAAAATAATTCTCAGACATATATATATATATATATATTTCACCTTGTAAGAACAAGTATGAAAGGGTGTGAGGAGCGTTTTCATGCTTACAGTATTTGCACCTGGAACAGCTAGCTTATCGTGCTTCGTTGGCCTCTTCATCTTCCCTTTTTCCGGTGCAGGTTCCAATACTTATACATAGAAGGATGAGATACTTGACAATGCAGGTATGTTTCCCAGGTCGCACCAATGGGCCATAGGCAACATTCACCCAAGTGTGTGGCTCGCCAAGCTACAACTCACAAGGAGCTGGTAACCCATGCACTACGCATCAGGGAGTGATGCGCAGAGCCAACAGCTCACAGAGGCGGCCACTCGGCTAACAGTATATATGAGAAGAAAAAAAAAATAAGGGGAAAAAAAAGAAAAAAAAAGAATGCAACTCATCTTAACACCAATCTAAATAAGGGCTTCCTTGCACATTCTGAAGAATTCCCTCCTCAATTGAAGAAATATAACAACTATAAGATTGCTGAGTAACCCTAATCACAAACCAAATCCATGAAAACACAATGTTTTCTTATCAATAAGAGGCATCTCGAGCATCGAGGACGTCGCCAAGTAGATCGATTGACCAACTACATAAATCATTAAAAATTAACTCGTCCTGCTTTCATAAGAAAAAATAAATAAATAAATATAGCAGACTCTACAGTAAAACAAACTAAGTAAAACAAACTAAATACTGGACTATATAACATGAGATGGTGCAGTGCCGATAATAAAATCTCAATAAAAGCACGACGTCTTATGGGTTGTCTCAGTATGATCATATTAATGGTCATGCCTCTGCAGGGAACCTGGAGGCCAATACCCTTTAAAATTATGTAAGGGTCTCTTTTAAGGAGATTACAACAAAGACGAAGAGAATGGTTAGCGGCGAAAGAGGGGATGGCCGTGATACCCCCGGTTCGAATGAGTCGGGATTGATACTGGTTGTTGATCCATATTGCTGGGAATAATGCACAAGAGGATTGCCAAGATACCCAATGATTCTATAAAACTTTACTCAAGAAGAGATTAATGATCATACCCTTAAAGCAATTAAATGGTAATCAGGTAATATAATTCCTCGAACTTGACGAAGAGGCTGATGCTTCCAGAGACAGAGCATGAGCAGACCCCATAATTAATAGTGATGCAGGAATAAAAAAAAATAACAATAATATTTGAGTTCTTAACCTGCTCCACCCGTCAGCCACACACAGCCACGCTATGAGGCAACCATGCGAAGACATAACATGCCCATGAGGAATAACTAAGGAAGGATGGGGGGACGTAGGGGTGTACAGAGGTTAAAAGGGGTTGTTGGCTGTCAGATTAGCAGTCAAAGACTTTAGGGATATATAAAACGTTTGGAATAAGTATGGGACCTAGCTACGGGTCTTACTATTGACGATTATTTGGCTTGTATCCAGCGTTATAAACCCAGTTAACCAGGACAGACACATATTCACGTGCTTATTAATAATACAGTCCCTTTGGCTGGATCATTTCCCCATTACGGGCCCTATCAAAGAGTGGTACCTTCTCACGATGTTTGGGTTCCGCGAGGACCTCTTCTCAGCAGCCTATGGGCTTGGGGTTCTAGATCCTCTTCCATTGAAGCAGGCAGGGACTGCTAAATACAAAACTCTTTGTGAAAACAAATATAGCTCATGAAGACATTAATTCTCTGCAGAACAACGAAAACCATCCCTCTTCTTCCATTTATTCCTCAAAATGCGAATTTTCTCATTAAAAAGGGAGCAAATGAGACCTTAGTCATTGACAGACAGATGCTTGACACTGGCGTTCAACAACGCATAATATTGCTTGGTACAGTACTTAAACTTTGGGGAGAGAGTGGGGAAAGCAATATATGGGGAATGAGACTCACTTCATATTTTTCCTGGCCCTCCTTCCTCCCCGACTGTCTGGTGCGGTGGGGCCAGCAAAGGAACAAAGGTATTGTTAAAATGGAGTGTAAAGGAAAATAAATTTAAATAAATAATTGGGAGGCGGCATCTAGCTAACCACTTTAACAGACCCTAGGTCTATAACCAGCGGCTCCAAGGATACCAATGTTTCCATACTTGGCATATCATGGTAGAGATAAGGGAGGGCTATGTTGCAGTCACTCCACAGGGCTACGCTCAGGTGGGGCAGGTGAGGGAGTGGGAGAGGCGCGCAGAGGCCATCACTCCAAAGCTAAACAAATATATATAATACACATAATAATAATAATAATAATAATAATAATAACATATAGTCTCATTGTAAAGAAACGAGGGTAGAAGCCATGGCTTACTTGCCTCCTCGAGTGGCAGAACTGATGCGTACCAGAGCTCGCTCCTCCTGGTGGCGGAGTTGCAGAGCAGAGATTTCCCAAAATTGAAAGAGGAAATGACCGGCATCCCCGCGATTAACCCTTTTTAGGGTTTAGCTGGTTTTTTTTAAAATATTTACTTGGTACAAGGCGGTGGGAGGAGGAGACCATGACGCGTGTTCTTGGAAGGGTGCGGTGTTAGGTAAAAACTATAATTGTTGTTTTGTTCTTAGCTTATATAAAATTTAATTTAATTTAATTTGTTCTTACTTTGTTTTGTTTTTAAAAAACTTAAATGGTTAAATTTTAAATTTACATGTTAAATATGAAATATATATATATATATATATATATTAGAACATAAAATGTTGTATTAAATGTCACCGTGCAAGTTAGATTTTAATTTTAATTTAAGTTTAAGAAGAAATGTTAATATTAGCAAAGGGTTAAACTAAATGTTAAATTAAAGAATGAGTTAAAATTGTGTATTAATATTAATACTATACTTAGACTTACATTAATGTTAATCATTAATTAATATGATTCACGTCGTTCTAATGACAAAATGGTTAAGAATTAATGATGGTTAATTAATGATTAACATCTCTTTGGGTGAAGTAAATCTAACATGAGAATGGGGGGTAGCTAGAAGTAGCTTGGTGCAATGTCTTGCTAAACCATATTGTTGGCTAGGATTTTATTCCTTATGGTGGATGCCCTACCTAAGGATTGGATGCATTAGGGATTCACCACTTGTGATAAGAGTTGCGGACATCGTATCCAAAATTATATTGCCTTGGTTATGGAAATAAACTTATTGGGAGAAATCAGAGATATTGCAACACTACTTGTGATAAGTTGTTGGCATGTAATTATAACTTCATTTGTTGTACGTATGAAGCGTACTTTGCTACCAAACTCCATGCGTCACCTGTTTGATTTTCAGCTTATGTTCTCACAATGATAGATCAAATTCTGGTGCTAGTTAGGTATGCCATCCAACATAAAGAGAAGATTTTGTTGAGTTGATAAGTAAATAGTGGAAATCCGTATAAATATTAGAATGTTCACCTAAGAAAAAGTTTCATACCCATTTAGTAAAAGAGTAAGTTGTTCCATTAATTGAAGTTAGTTTTAAATCCAATAATGAGTAAGGGGCATGTTCGCCCTAATGTTGAGCTTCTTTGTGAAAAGAAGGCTTAGTAGGAGAGGATGTATCAAGTAGTATTAAGGCATAACAACAAATAGGCTCATGTGATTGAAAGAACAAGAGGAACCCCAATAGAAGCAAGGACATATCCTTACCCCATTGAATATAGTACTAAATAATGGCAAGGTAAGAGAATAATCGTCAAGGTGCAATGTGTGAGTACCATTATATGACACGGATGAAAGACATCACTGAAAAGGGAGTGAACATAGAGAAGTAAAAGAAAGAAGTGCAAACATAAAGATAGGTTATAGTTATAATGGACATGGGTATCGACGTAGTTGGTACATGGGTTGTAAATGGATATACATATTAAGCCGAATGAAATTATGATCATCATTTGAGGTTAACTATGAGTAAAGACAAAATAATTAGGCACTCAATGGGCCTCGTATACTGAAATGAGTAAAGGAATAGGATAAACATATTATTAAATAAAGTAATACATATTAAACAATATACGTATGGACTAGGTTAATATCGATAGGGACCAGTATAGCCCATGTTCTACTATTTAGGAATATGTAGAGCCTTGTGTCTTGAATTTCCCATACCATTATGAGTATAACTTCGGGACGAAGTTTCTTGAAGGGTGGGTGTATGTAACGCCCCATATTTTGATTAGGCATATTTATTAGTTAGACACACCATACTTTATTTCTTATATATTCTGTTGAACTCAGCTCGACTGAGTAAACTATATTGGACCTCATTATATGATGTTACTCTGTTTTATGATTTCACCATGATCATGATGTTACTATGTTATGCGGTTATGATGTCATGATTATCATATGATTTCTTTATTTTACGATTACAGTATATGTTTATCTGTTTTCATTAATGAAATGTGAAATATATGATTCGGTACATGGATACCATCTTCTTATATGAATTATTGAAGTGTTATATGTCATATGCATCTATGATGAGCTAAAAAGATTACATGAAATAAAATTATTTTGATAACATGGATCAATTGGCGATCAATGGGAAATGCTTTCTATAAATTTGTATTTTGCAAAATACTAACCTACAGGACACAAGGGCTATGGGATAGCCAGTTACTTGATCTGATATAAATTGGAAAGGAAAAACATGTTCATACAGTAAACCTTAGCAGCCAAAATGATGATACGATAACACAAACTGATAATCCCGATAGCAGCAAAGTATGAGTTGATAAGGGCGTAGGCCCAGTATGTTGAGAGGGATGGATGTGTTTCCCACCCTATGTTTCCATAAGACCCGAGGTCGTGGGAGGGCCGTGCTGAGACACGCTCCTCATGTTGTTGTGATGACGATGGTCGGATGCCTGCTAGGGGAGGATAGGTCCGCTGTTCAGTCGACGCTATCGCTCTCAAGTTCTATGTGGTCAGATCGGTGAGTCCGACATCCACTTTTGTACTAGCAGAGGAAGGATAGGGAGGATGCTGGACGTAGGTTATGATGGGAGGATGTGTTAGTTAGTACTGTTGAGGGTTTAGTATTGCTTGATTCCGAGTTAGTGGTAGTAGGTACCCTTCCTTGTACATGATTGATTAAACTAATGTAAAGATAAAGATAATGATGTGAAATCGTAAAGAACTAACTATTAAATAACTGAGAATGTTGAAGTAATTGTACTATATATATATTATGTTTGTTCTTCTACATGGGGGTAAATACTACTATCAGTTAGCAGGTATGCATAGGCGGGATGGGGTTTGTCTATAGTACATTTATGATCTGTACATGCGCTGGCCACGCATGCACACCTTGCACATGTACACTAGTATCGATATACAAACACTTAACATATTGAATAAATGTATAAGTTGTCATAAGTAATTGGGTTGATCATGCATTGACCGAATTCAGATAATGAATATAAAGTTATTTAAGATGTGTAAAACAAGTCAATTAATCTATGTATTACTCGTTGGTAACATCGTGATATACAATTAAGACAAGTGTCATCAGTTAACATTGTCGTCTGAGAATTGTTGTAAATAAGGTAATGGTACTGTCTAATTAATTAGTAAGATTGTTTAAACACTTAAGGGTGCTTTGTTTAGAAGAACGACGATACTATGTAGATGTTAGGGTACTCATGTGATAAACAAATGATTTAACATACTTTTTATTAAATTCACCATTTATTATTACTTTGTGGTGATTTAATTAATGTTATTTCGTAATTAATGTTATTTTAATAATATTACTACCCATGTCTTAACAATTGCAATATAGGTAAAAATGTAAATATTGATTAATGAATGATTAGAATGTGATTATTTTACATTTCTAAGTTAGACATAATAGGATAACAATTTTTGGAGTGAACATGATGTGATGGACAATGGTTTATTACTATTTAATTATTTAATATGAATCGTAGAAATTAAATCTCAAGATAAGTGATCTCGACGGATGAGGTAGACCCTTAAGACACGCCATGTCCAAGTTGAAAGGGGTCAACTATTTATATAAATAATATTTTATTAATTACCTTAATAACAATAAATACAAGGTTTGGTGAATAGACTTGTAATTAATGAAGCTTGTCCCGAATGGATAAGCTTTGGGTGAAATTTCCCACCGTAATAAATACTTACGACCGTCAATCCAAAACCAAATAAATTTTCCATGAGAGTAATTAATTATACATTTTTATAAAGAACCGTGTATGAATGAACTGGTGATAGGAGTAAATGTTGAGGGGCTCGAGAGGGGGATTTTGGGGCGGTGGAGTAAGCCCAAGATCTTCTCGAGGAAGGGAAAGTATATAGAGGGGGAGAGCTTGGAGTAAAAGGGGGAGGTTTTTTTTTGGGGAAGAAAGAAGTTTGGAGAACAGAAAGTTTGGAGAACAGAAAGGTTTTGAGAACCGAAGAAAACACTGCTCTCGGGATTATCAGATTGTGGGCTCGGGGGCTTGGAAATCCTTTGATTTCCAAGGGCCAGCAAGATAATAGCTGGTCGGTAGGGTGGACACTTCATTTTGGCTGCCTAAGAGGTTATACAACCTGCTACAACTTACGGTTAGCATCAGCATCAGGTAATTTCCTTGTTATTTACGTTATTTGACTATTATGCTAAAACTTACTGTAAACATGCATAACTTGCTATTTACTGATTTACTAAGTTGTGAAACATATCCTTATGCTGGAACATGATTGTTGAAAAGAAAATATTGATATGTTTGTTTATTTTAAATTACGAATGTAAGGTTGATAAAAACATGACAGTACACTAAATATCATTTAGACGCATAGTAATTTTTAGAAATTTACTCACACATACCTGCATAAATTTAAAACATAGAAAATTAACTCAAAAATTTTATTTAGTGCTCTGTTGTAAAAACCAGAGCACTACAGGTTCTCAAGGTGACATATGGTAGCCTATGGTTCAATCCCATAGCCCCCTCACCACTCCCTAGTGGATACACGTGGCCCCTTCTCATTCGTTGCCTCCATAGCCAGTCTTGGAATTTTATATTGCATGATGTTTATTTACATCCTTTTTACAATTTCCATGGCTTAAGAGCACATGGGCATCAAAATCTCAATGCTTGCCTTTTAATCAAAATTCAGGCTTTCACTAGCGGGGCCTTGGCCTTGAGCTCCACGCTAGGAAAACATACATCACATGTACACATTATTTACATTAAATGCTAATACATCCTAAGAGTCAGAATGGGGTATTACAATCCCCTCCCCCTTAGAATAACACCGTCCTCGGTGTTCCAAGACTTAGGCATACATATACAATTTACACATGTCCAAAACTTCAAAAACTTTGCAGATCTTCCCTGCATTCTTTTCTTTACTTTGAACTTTCAGGACCAAGTCCTTTGATTTTCACGAGCTGCTCCTGCTGATTCGGATCTTCCAGCTCATCCATAAGTCTGAAAACTTTATGGCTGCTAGGAATCACACAGTTCCACTAGCCCCAGCTTTCATTACTGCTCATGCTGAGCTCTTTAGGGTGGTTACATGTCCACACGCATCCTTGAGATGCTTTCATAGTCATTGCTTCCAGCAATACCTACACTCAAACATTGAATTAATTCACATGTTTAGTTTATTTTCATAGGAAATCATAACCAAATCATATACACATGTATATTCATAAGCAAGAAATTACAAGATAACCAAATACTTATCTGCATTGGATGTCTTCACTTTATTCCATAGGGTCCTTCTTTGCTTTACAATCCTCGGAATCGCCTATGGATTTGGGTGTTTGGCCAGCGCGCAGGCTGCCCCGCAACATCAATTAATCAATGCTCAACCAGTCACTTCTGGATTTACCAAGCAGCTTTTAGTTCTTTCAGGGTCCTTACTTCATGCATTGACCAAGGTTTCCAACAAAGAAACAATAATGCATCAGCTCACTGTTACAAGCTTTATACTTGAAACCTTCATTATTTCAAATAAGAAATGAATGAAATTGAATACTTATCTGTATTGTGCATTTCCTCTCTGGTCCACAGGGTCCTGCTTTTACTTTGTAAGCCTTGGGATCCTCCTGCGGACTAGGATGTTTGGCCAGCACGCAGGCTGCTCCAAATCATCAAATAATTAACACCTTACCAGTACACCTTCACGCCGACTGGAAGGAAACTTCACTACGACCATTTCTAGGTCAAGGATCTACCATGGAGCCATAGGCATATAATAGCCCTTTCATCAATACTTCACAACCCTTCATCGAAACCCCCAAAACCTCCACAACCTCCACAACATCCTTTCATTTATATTAACCCTTCCACCACAACCCCTCACAACATCCTTTTATTTTGATTCTTTAGTGTGTAACATCAATTACAATCTGTTTAGGCTGTCAACACAAGATGGATAAGCAAGTTCATTAGTATTGCTGCTCTAAACTGTAAACATATTTCATAACATTCACTATCCAACCTTGAAACACCAGGAATGCATCCATTCCCTTAAGGCGTAGTCAATATTGGCATCCCTAACATAACTCAGCACCAGAAAGGCGTGCACTCCTTACTGATGTGAACTATGAAGGTCCTAATCATACTTCAAGCAGTCCACCACAATGGAAATAAAATCAAAACATGCTCTGCATATTAACTCTAATAATTAGACATGCATGCATGTATATATATATATATATATATATATATATATATATATATATATATATATATATATATATATATATATATCAATCAGGGTTTATGGAACACTTATCCATTTTGCAGATGTTATTTCTCTTCTTTAATGAGGAATGGGGGCTCCTTCTCTGAGTTGACAGTCCCTCGGTTTGCCATCCCAATTCCTTTTGATGTTACATGCCTCTCACATGTCTTACTAACATAATCTTCACCATCTCACTCATATTGTTTACCAATCATGTAGTGCAGATGAGACATTAATAATGTCTTATGGCGTTTCACCTGAAACCCATTTTCAAATCATGGAATCCCTTCCCATGAAGTTTGGCTTCTGCAGGACCTCTCTCTCTCGGTCTTACTGCAATGTGTCTCCCTAGCACACTTATTAAACAGCCAAACAGTCAGCAACATTTAACAATACAATTCAAATTTGATTGTTCCATAACCAATCCATGGCACTAATAATTAAATTCAGTATGAATTTACAACTCTGTCTACTACAGAAATTTGTTTTCTTATCCATGAGGCTATCCTCATATTGCTTGGCTCCTGTAAGTGACACCACTCTTCCCGTTATGGTCTTATGCCCGCTGCCATACATGAGCATCCACTTACAGCATGTCCTCCTGACACATTTTCATATAAGCCAAACAGTCATTAGCAATTATTAGCAAAATTTCAAATCCGAAACATTTACAAATCTGATATTTACAACTGTTCTTACTAACAGAACTTAGACCTCTCAACCATGAGATTTCTTCTCATAAGCTCTAGATCAAATTTTCAAATCTGTTTCTCACATAAATTTGATTTGCAATTGTGATATTATTCTCATAGCCATATCATTCATACAACTCTGTCCTTCCACAGAGCATTCTAGCAGCCCATCGATCATGATTGGGCTCTTCATGCACTTACTATTCTGCATTCATAACAGCCCATGAAATGATCCTAGAATTATCATCAATTCATCATTTCATTCATTATTTATTTTGCAATAACATATGCATCAGTCCTATGCATTCATACAATGCATCACAAGATTTATAAAATCTCTTAATGCACATCTACTCAATGCTACCTTGCATTGTTTCATGAGTACTATGCATTCAAGCATATTATAATTGAAACATGACTATCTCATATACTTGCATTACCATAATCAAGACCACCAGTCCTCACTTGCTTTCGTTATTAAGCACATAACCAACATACACATGGCATGATATAAATTCATATGAATGCATTGAGATTTCTAAACAGTCCCAATCGGTATTCCATATCACATGCAAACTAACTCAACATAGCTCAAACATAGTTGAAGAGATCTTACCAAATCCTCTTTCAACATTCATGCAATTTGGCACCAATAATCATTACCTGCATGGTTACCATTAACATCGCCCGATGTTACCTGATCAGTTGGCCTCTTACCAAGGCCACTCAGTCCTTTTGCCAACTTTATGATCATAGATTTGTTGCACCATCCTTTCTGCATAAGGTTGTTGGCTTCATGCAACAACATCCTCAACACATTTAGCCATGCTCTTCGTTATTTTTGGTCCTACAACCAATACCAACATCAATAGTGATTATCAACCACAATATTCTCCATTAGTGGTTCATTGCATATGCAGACTTCATTATTCTACCAATATGCAATATCCCATTTATGCACAAGCATTTCCATATGCACTATGCAATGTTTGTTAAGATGCCATCTAGTGCATATACATCTATGTAATCCCTTACATTTTTAACATTTTTTTATGCCATATGACAATTTCATAATTATAAGTATGATAACAAACAGGGGTTTAAAGAATTCTTCCCTTTTCGATCTCTCACTGTAACATGGAATTCCTCTTCCATATCATGCAATTGTAGAAATTGCCCATATTGACAACAAAATTGTTTGCCAAAACAGCCGCTAGCACTCTTCTGCACTCAATATCTATGATATATGTAGACCTCATTCAAACTCTGGTCATGCATCATTGTTCCCTGCTGGACAAGCTTTCCAATGCATGTCTTCATGCTCCATTCCGACATCAGGTGTGGGAACTGCATCTCTTCAAAAATGACAACTTTTACTCCAATTCTGCACATTTTACACAGTTGTATTTTGGTCCAGAATGCCAACTTCAGCCACCTGTGGAAGAAAATCTATGAAGAATCGCAAAAACTTTTATATCGGGCAAAGTTATTCCATATAACAAGGAACACATGGCACTTCGCGTATCTCCATTCTGATGCACCATTCATCTTTTATAAAATTCTGGGTTTAACTACTTCTTACTTTTCACATTTTTAACTCCCTTTGCATCCTGTGCTCCACCTGTGCGCCACCTGCGCACAACCTGCGCGCAATCCGTGCACTATCCGCGCGCAACCTGCACGCCATCTGCGCGCAATCCGCGTGCAATCTGTACGCCATCTGCGCGCAATCCGCGCGCAATCTATGCGCGACCCGCACGCAATCCGCGCGCAATCCGTGCACAATCTGTGTGTGATCCGTGCGCAATCCACGCGCAACCCGCACGCAATCCGCGCACAATCTGCACGCAACTGTGCGCGATTTGCGCGTAATCTGTGCGCAATCCGTGCACAATCTGTGTGCGATCCGCGCGCAATCCACGCGCAACCCGCACGCAATCCGCGCGCAATCTGTGCGCGATCCGCGCACAATCTGTGCGCGATCCGCGCGCAATCCGCGCGCAACTATGCGCGATCCGCGCGCAATCCGTGCACAATCCGCGCGCGATCCGCGCACAATCAACGCGCAATCTGTGTGCGATCCGTGCGCGATCCACGCGCAATCTACGCGCGACCTGCGCGAAATCCGCGCACTACCTGTACGCGATCTGCGCGCAATCTGTGCGCAACCTGCGTGCTTGCGGGGGTCATATCTCCCTCGTCCCTTAACCAAATTGGACGTATTTGGTACCGTTGGAAAGATCTTGGAGAGGTCTATGCAATGGTGTGATCCTCTACTACATCTGAGAAATTTGACCCTGTCATTTTTCCCAATCAAAATGCCGCCCCCAACTTCCCAATTTTACATCAAAACCATTCTGTCTCTTGCCTGCAACTGCAACTTTTCACAACAGTTAGAAAATTTTCTGGAATGTGCCCTTTCATCCCCTTACAGAGGTGAACTACTACAGATCAGACTTGCATAAAAACAGTAAGAGAATGACAAGAACTTGCATCTCTAACAAGGGATTTTCTTTTTATTTCACATTCAGCAATCCATCCAATGGATTCACAATTAATCTCCAAGCAGCCAACAAGCATGGGCAAGGAAACTCATGAGCATAAGGGTGTAATTTGCAGGCTTTCCTCACTTCTGAAAACCATCAATTGGCCACACAATGTGGATTCATTGTAATTAACAATCATCATTAAGACATGGGGCTGTAACAACTTATTATTCATGCTTTTAAACAAACAGAACTAATTCCAGCCATGCTCAACATTCAAGTTCATGCATTCAAAGCATCATGGACATTCAAGGAACATGGATTCATCATTAATAAAGGTCTCAAGCACATGATGCATTATCTCCTATGCACAGCAATTAACAACAACAACAACAAAACAATATAAGATGGCAAAGGTTGCCCCTCCTTTCTCTCCTCCATGGAGGCAAACAGACAAATACAAACTGAATGCTACAGCATTGGGGACAAATTAGAGCAAGCATTCATCCTGAAAATGAATTTTCTCGCTCCTTCCTCTACTTCATAGAATGAAATCAATGCAAGCAACTTGCAAAAATCCCCAAACAGTCATGGAAATGATTTCCCATTCCAACAAATAGAGGCCATGCAATCTTGAGGTTCCTTTAATGCATTTTAGTTCCAAATACAAAATGCATGTACACACAATGATTTATATCTCTGTGAAGGGCCCAACAGCCGTAGTGTTGAACCTAGAGCTCTGATACCACTCTGTAACGTCCCCTTCCGTCGTCAAACGCAGGGAAGGAAACATTAACAACACACCGGAGCTTTTGGCAGACTTAGCCCCAATATTACATTACTCATAAATTCATAACAATTAAAAACTTCTATATGCAGATTCATCTCAATATAAACACAGCGGAATTAAACATAATAGCAAGCACACAAACAGTAGTGCCTAACATATATATATATATATATATATATATATATATATCACAGCGGGGGATGATTCAGCATATAGAGACTCAATCTCGTTACAATGCCATGCATGGATTCCAAATTAAGATAATCAACTCATTTCATTAAACATGGACAATTTAACATATTGCAGAACACAAAATGCAAATAATTTATAATACACAGAACACTTATCTTGAAAAGTAGATGTCCAACGACTGGCTACGTGAGAGCAACGTTCCACCCAACCATAGATCTCTTTCCAGCCTATATTCTTTCAGCTGAGAGATCACCCCCGAGCTGGGCTGTGTATCCACTAAGGAGGAACTAGATGGCTCACTCACGGTCAGGGTTTCACTCAGACAGCCATGCTAAGCCAACACACAGTTGGTTTTTCAAGCATGCAAATGACAAATGAGGAGGATGCCAAGCCAGTGAGCTCAACCACAAAGCTACAGGCATCTCAAATGAACTCAACAGTCATGGCACCCACAATACCCACCGCACCCAACACAAGGAAGGTCCCCTTCTCTGCTGCACATTCCCTCAGGCGTCCCTTCCCTCCAGTTCTCTTTAGGGTGGGCATAGAAAGGTCCAGCTGCTAATTCCTTGAGATTCTAGCCTTCACTGGGTTTACCAAGCAAACCAAACCTCTGCTCAGTCATTCACACTTAGATTTCTCACAGTTCTGTTATCCAATAACTCAATCCCGTCACTTCATTTATGGGCTGCAAAAACTGGGTTTCCCAATGGATTTCGGGATAGCTAATGTTCCCAAATTCGCCCCAAGGTTCATACCAATGGATCCCCCATTGGATTTCACTGTCCAATGCCAAATTTGGGCGTTTTTGGCTCTCCAAAACGCGGGTTCTTTCAAAGTCGCGATTTCTGGTTTTTCCCTCTGCTGGCCATTCGTTTTTGGATGGAAAATGGTGCTGGTTCCTTTCCCAATGGAATGGGGATGAGGAAGAAGCAACATCCCTGAGGTAGAGTGGCTTGTGGTACAAGAAAACAGAGCCCATACGAATTTCTTGGCTGCCCATGCTCCATTGAAGCCATGGACTAACTTCCTCAACCACTTCCTTACAACATAAATAAATGTCAGCAAGGTAAGTCAAATGGGTTCTCAAGGTGACATATGGTAGCCTATGGTTCAATCCCATAGCCCCCTCACCACTCCCTAGTGGATACACGTGGCCCCTTCTCATTCGTTGCCTCCATAGCCAGTCTTGGAATTTTATATTGCATGATGTTTATTTACATCCTTTTTACAATTTCCATGGCTTAAGAGCACATGGGCATCAAAATCTCAATGCTTGCCTTTTAATCAAAATTCAGGCTTTCACTAGCGGGGCCTTGGCCTTGAGCTCCACGCTAGGAAAACATACATCACATGTACACATTATTTACATTAAATGCTAATACATCCTAAGAGTCAGAATGGGGTATTACACATATGCGTCCAACAACAACATACTAACAAAGTAAAGACATGGGTTCCTAACATCCCCTCCCCCTTAAAAAAAGCTTTGTCCGCAAAGATTTAGATGTGCAAATTGTTGTTGAATCTGAAGGAGTGGTTC
Organism: Larix kaempferi; assembly: GCA_027924585.1. Taxonomy (NCBI): domain Eukaryota; kingdom Viridiplantae; phylum Streptophyta; class Pinopsida; order Pinales; family Pinaceae; genus Larix; species Larix kaempferi. The sequence goes on along the minus strand of BSBM01000458.1, from coordinate 19,350,852 downwards.
CCATGTAGCATCCTTTGGTTGCATGACGTGCCACTGAATTAAGACCTCTGTGATAGAGCGAGAGCGAAGCTAATGCGTGCGCCGATTGAGGATGGCCTCTGGATCCAAAAGGATGGATCCTTCATTATCCAGTTCGAGTAAAATCATTTTTTCGCTGATGTTGGTGCCAAGAACTTTCTGCAGACAAGACACATGAAAGACTGGATGAATGCGGGAAGAAGGAGGAAGTTCCAATTTATAAGCAACAGACCAAATCTTCTGAAGAATCCGATATGGCCCATAGAAATTTGGAGCGAGCTTATGACGCCCTTTGAGTTTCAAGGAGGATTGTTTGTACGGCTGGAGACGAAGAAAAACCATATCGCCGACTTGAAAAGTGCGCTCCGAACGGTGCTGATCAGCTTGTTGCTTCATGCGATTTCGTGCCATGTGAAGATTGTCCCGCAAAATGCGAAGAATCTGATCGCGGTTTCGAAGGACCATGTCAAACTTCCTGAACTGGTGAACTGGTGGGGGTGTATGGAAGAAGAGCTAGAGGTGCCTGACCATAGACTGCTTCATATGGGGTCATTTTAGAGGCAGTGTGGTAAGAGGTATTGTACCACCATTCAGCGAGAGGGAGACACTTTGCCCACTGATGTTGTTGTTTCGAGGTGAAGCAACGAAGATAAGTTTCCAAGCATTTATTGACAATTTCAGTCTGACCATCTGTTTGTGGGTGATACCCTGAACTCATCTTCAGTTTGGTGCCAGTGTGGCGAAATAGTTCTGTCCAAAAATGACTAGTGAAAGTCGCATCACGATCTGAGACAATGGAAGAAGGGATGCCATGAAGACGAAAGATCTGGTCCAGAAAAATTTGAGTGACAGAGGAGGATGTATAGGGATGGCTGAGAGCACAAAAATGACTATATTTGGAGAGGCGATCAACCACAACTAGAATCACTGTCTTCTCGCCAGATTTAGGGAGCCCTTCAATGAAATCCATAGAAATATCTGTCCAAATCCGTGTAGGTATGGGCAAGGGTTCAAGCAATCCTGGAAGGAGTGTTGTTTCACCCTTATTGCGATGGCAGGTATCACATTCGGCCACCATCTATTGAATTGTCCTTTTCATGCCCTGCCAAAAGAAGTTACGCCGTGCTCGTTCATACATTTTGAGGAACCCAGAGTGCCCTGCCGATGGAGAAGCATGGAGTTCATAGAAGACATCCTGTTGAAGATCTGTGCTCTGGGGAAGCACCAGACGACCCTTGTATCACAGAGAAGCACCATCCCAAGAGTAATGTGGTATAGCATAAGGGTTGTTGGTCAAGCGTTGGATGATTTGAGATAAGGAAGAGTCAGTGACATAACCTTGTTCAACAGATTGCAACCAATTTGGAACATGCATAGAAATAGATGAAAGAGAACCTTGGGCATCAAATGTGCGAGAAAGAGCATCTGCCACAATATTGTCTTTACCCTTCTTGTAAGTGATCTCATATTCATAACCCATGAGTTTGCTAACCCATTTCTATTGTGCCGGGGAGGAGACACGCTGGTCCAAGAAATATTTCAGACTCTGGTGATCAGTCTTGATGCAGAAATGATTCCCTAATAGGTATGGGCGCCACTTATGTACTGCATGCAAAATAGCCATCATTTCCTTCTCATAGGTAGAGGCAACTAAATTCTTACCTGAAAGGACTTTGCTGGTGAACGCAATGGGGTGTTCATCTTGAAGGAGAACAACACCAAGTCCATTTCCGCAAGCATCACTCTCAATAGTGAAGGGCTTGGAAAAATCGGGCATAGCTAGCACAGGTGTAGTACACATAGCTTGTTTTAGTTTGTCAAATGCACATTGAGCAGTAGGTGTCCATGTAAAAGCATCCTTTTTCAATAGAGCAGTTAATGGAGCTGCAATCTTCCCATAATCCTTGAAAAACTTGCGGTAGTATCCAGTCAACCCCAAAAAACCACGAAGGCTCTTGAGTGTCTGAGGATGCGGCCAATTGGTCATGGCATTGATTTTGGCAGGATCCACGCGAACCCCTTGTGCTGAGATAATGTGCCCGAGATACTCAACTTCCTTCTGTCCAAAAACACATTTAGATTGCTTGGCATGGAGATGATGGTTAGAGAAAAGTTGCATGACAAGATCCAAATGCTGGAGATGTTCATCCCATGTTTTACTGTAGATGAGGATATCATCAAAGAATACCATAATGAATTTCCGCAAGTAGGGTCGAAATATTTTATTCATTAAGGCCTGGAATGTGGAAGGAGCATTAGTGAGGCCAAAGGGCATGACCAAAAACTCATAATGGCCATCATGTGTGCGGAAAGTTGTTTTAGGAATATCATCCTCATGAACCCGAATTTGATGATACCCAGAACGAAGATCCAACTTGGAGAAAAAGTGAGCCCCATGAAGCTCATCAACAACGGGAATTGGAAACTTATCCTTGATGGTGAGGTGATTAAGTGCTCGGAAGTCAATGCAGAGGCGCCATGACCCATCTTTTTTGCGGACAAGAATAACTGGAGAAGAAAAGGAACTAGTGCTTGGGCGAATAATACCTTGCTTCAATAAGTCCCGAACGAGCATTTCAATCTCCATTTTTTGGTGAAATGGGTAGCGATAGGGCCTGATGTTGGGAGGAACACTGCCAGGAAGGAGATGAATACGATGGTCTTCTGGCCTGGAAGGTGGCAATCCCACTGGTTTAGCAAAGACACCTATATATCGATCCAAAATTTGTTGTAGATCCGAAGGAGTAGTGGAGACCGTTGATGGTTGCATCTGGATGGAATGGATCTGAGTGATGACACCATGTGAATTCTTCTTGAGGATTTTTTCCATGCGATGTGAACTGATGATGCTGAGAGAACCTGGTTGTAATCCTGTCAATGTGTGTTTTTTTCCATGGAGGGAAAACTGCATCCAAAGTTCAGCAAAATCCCATAAGATAGGGCCAAGTGTGCGTAGCCATTGAGCGCCCAAAACCACATCACATTCGCCTAAGGGAAAGGAAAACATGTTAGAGCGCAAGGTATAATCTCCCATAGAGATACACACATTTCGACACTTCCCTTTGCAAGGTAAGGTGCCCCCATTAGCAACCATGACTTCAAAGTTGGAGCAAGGATGGATAAAACAATCAGCTTGTTTGGCGATCCGAGGGTCAATGAAATTATGAGTGCTACCAGAATCAATGAGTATTGTAAGAGGAAGCTTCTTGAAGTAACCCTTGACCCGCATTGTTTGGGGGGTGGTGATTCCAGCTAAAGCATGGAGAGATATCTCTGGTTGGTCATCCTGAGACGGAGGGTCAATATGCGGTTCCTGAATGTCGACCGGAGCATCCAGTGTTTCTGGATCTTCGTCACCAATTTCAGAGGCAGGCGGAGACTCCACATCCAAGAGATAGAGCTTTTGCTGAACACATCTATGTCCCCGAGTGAATTTCTCATCACAATTATAGAAAATCCCCTTTTCTCTGAGTGCTTGCATCTCTGTTTCAGACAAACGCTTGATAGGAGTCGGTTGAGGAGCCTGCGGTACAGGTGGTCGCTGAGAACCCATATTTCGGAAGGGAACAAAAGTGGGCTTGGAGCGTTGTTGGGTTGCAATCTTGTCTTCTGCCAACTTAGCCAACCCTAGGGCTTCCATCATTGTGTTGGGACAGAACATTTTGACCTCAGAGCGGATGGCATCCTTTAGACCACTGATAAAACAACTCCGGTAAAAGTCATCAGACAATCCTTCACTGTGGTTGGTTAGATTCTCAAATTCGGTTTGATACTCTCTCACCGTGCCAATTTGGCGAAGTTTAGTGAGGGCTCCTGTGAAGTCATCAAAAGCACTAGGACCAAATCGTTGCAAAAGGAGCTGGCAAAAGTCTGGCCATTTGGGCTCTGGATGAGCCTTGATGTACCAACGGTACCATTGAAGAGCTTCCTGTTCCAAGTGAAAGGATGCCAGCGGAACTTTGTTGACATCAAAAGTATTATGCAGACTGAAATATTGTTCTGCGCGATAGATCCATCCAGTTGGATCAGTACCATTGAAGCGAGGAAAATCAAGCTTCGGACCACGAAAATTGCTAGAAGAGGAGAACCCATTGTCTGATGAAGACTCGGACTGCCGTTTGTTGTTCATAGCTGAATGTTCAAGATGGAGGCCGATAAATTTTTCATCCAGGTCCTGGAGTTTGGCTTGGATGGCTGCAAGTGCTTCCTCCATGGTTTTTTCTCCTGCACAGGTGACAACCATAACCAGGAGTTTTTATTTTATTTTTATTTTCGGTTGACTGGGTAGGAAAACAAAAACAGAAACTACTTCAGTAAGGGAAAATCTGGACTAGGGAAAAAATCTGAAGGGTAATTGGGGTTTGACTAGGTTTTGGACACTGTTGAATAGACAGGGAAACAAAAATGAGGATTCCAGAAGCGGGGTGAAAGAATGGAAAAATTTGGCAGAGGGGAACAAAGAAGCATAATTCAGAAATGAACTCTGTGGTAAAATTTGAGGGTGATTGGGTGAAATCTGAGGAAGTTATGGCAAACCCTAAAAATAGACAAATGTGGGATTTCGGGCTTTGGGAAGGGGAACTGTGGATAGGGTCCTCAGGAATGAAATATGCAGAATGGGGGTGACAAGGGTTCCCCGAAAATTTCAAGGGAAACAGAGTAAAAACAAGGGAGATATGGAGAAAAAACTGATTTTTTTTTTTTTCCAGACTGGAGCGGCTACGGCTCGAAAGCGATCTGAAACGGCACCAAATGGATTGAAAATGGTTGGATCTGGAACGGCTTGCAAAATGGATCTAAACGACTGGATGTAAAATGGTGCAACAACGATCGACGACAGTTCAGCTGAAATTAGATATGGACCCCAGGTATGTGCGGCTTCCTAACAGTTCAAGGGTTTCACTCGGCCACCAATGCTGTCTGACAGCTTGTGTATTGGGGCAGTACCCCTCACTCCACGGCTCAGGTAAAACTGATAACCGCTTTGCCACAAACGACAGCTCTTGGTTTACCTCACGGGTGGGAACTAGTCAATCAGGTAGGGGTCGTTGCCCTTTTCGCTGGCAGGTCCTCTCAATGGGCCAGCTACTTCGGGGTTCCTGTGGTACTACTCACAATGAGTTTTAGGGATTATGCCCAAGTACTTCCCACAGTTAAGCGGATAGGGATTATTCCCAATTCTGAACCTACAACAGATGCGAAAACATTTTTGGCAGAAATTTAACCTAGCGAGCCCAAGAAAGTGCTCTAATACCAGATGTGAGGCACCTGCAACAATTAATTAATACGAATATGCGAAATAGCAGAAATGACAGAACTCAGAATCACTTTTATATTGATCACAGGCCACTTCGAGGGGGAAACCTCCTATGAGCAAGCTCAATACAAATAACTTCACGGTGCCTTCATAGGTCTCAACACACACTTATATACTAATTCTAGGCGCCAATACTATGGGTCGAAACCATGGGCCATTACAAACTATGGATCAACAATACTACGACGACTTACAAAGCATATGCGCCAACAACAATAACACAAACTATTGATCAACAAATACTACAGGACGACTTACAAAGCATATGAGTCCAACAACAACATACTAACAAAGTAAAGACATGGGTTCCTAACAACATCAGGTAGGAGGATGGCCTCTGGTCTAGTATTTTGGGTTGTACTAGATTCAGCCGTTGTAATGTTGTCCATTGTGGCAGATATATCTGGAATAATAGTGGGTGAAGTGACAGTGGGAATATCAGATATACTAGTGGTTGCAGAAATTACAAGAGGTTCTGAGACTGTGTTGTGAGTAACGGTTACAGAAGGAAATGAAGATGTAGTGCGTATCGGTGGTGGAATGTTCCCTCGAACGACACCATGGCCAGGAGGGGCGGGAATACGTGATGCTGGTGGACCAGAGGTCCGTGGTGGTGGTGGAGGGATTTTTCCTTGTACTCGTCGTGATCTCCGTGGTGGTTCTGACATAATGGCGGGAATATGAAATCCGGGGGCAGTCTCGTAACAAAGAACTCAAAAACTGTAATGCAGTCGAGTGTGCAAAAGAGGAGTTAGAAAAAGCAAGGCTCGCAGGCCAAAAAAGAAAGCTCTAAAATCTATATTGAGACCGGTGTCTCAGTAAGCGAGCTGAGAAAAATAATGGCCAGAATGCCAACAAGCAGTCACTAAAAAGAAAAAATGACCCTCTATAAAGATGAGATAACAAGCAAACTCCTAACTAAGAGCTGGAGACCTCAACAAGTTGTATCCTTCGCAAGGTGATGAAATCCAAGTCGAACAATACAATGTGAGAGACCAATATGAGAAGGATATCCCTCTACTGAAAGGGATCCTGGGTAAAATAGCCCTAGTAGAAAAGTCACTAAGCTACCTCGTTCATGACACGTTGGAAAAGGTTTTCGGCGCTTCTGCCTTATCACCCTTGCATTACTATGAATTACAAGGAATACAATGATCGATGTTTCCTTAGGGCTAAGTGGAATGCGGCATTCCACAGAGTCCATTCGGTTCTCAATCTCGCGGCGGTTTAACCCCTGAAAGTTAAAAACAGTCAAGAGGCCCCTCCATAAACTGGCTGTGACCGTGTCAATAAATACTAGAGGATTTTAGTTCCCTAGAGGACAAAAACTGTGTCTCAGATGAAAATGACAAGGGAAAATTATTTTGATGCCTATCCCCTGTGTCATACCTAACTACCAAATTCTTTTGATTTCCTCAAGTGAGGTTAATGTTGGTTTAGTTAGGGATTAATTTTAGTGGTTTTATTACTCAACCGGGTAAATGGACGTGAAACTTGGTGGTGTTGTGATGACCCAAACCATGCAAGTGAGAATGCATCGAAATAAGCCTTGTATTCGATGAAAACTAGCTATGGAAGAGAGAGAGTTCTTCGATCATACATGCATGAAACTTTCATAAGCAATTAAAAACCACTTCAAAACAAAAAAAAATTGTTTTCTTTTTGTAAGTAGAGACAAACTGAAATAAACACTTCTTTCCAATTCACTGATCTTGCAACTAGGATGCTTCAAAAAAATGAGAATTTATGTGGCAAATCTAAATGGTTCACTTCCTAATGCACAATAATACTGCTAGACCATTTCAATCCAAACAACACAAATGTTCTCCAATGATAATTTTCAATATAGATTTTAATGATAATAATGGAAACAATGTGATTATGAAAGATACACGATCCAGTAAAAAAAAAACAGTAGTAATGGTTTGGTTGTGATGAGAAGATCAAGCCAATGCAATCAGACTGAAGGGGTGACCCAATGTGCAAATAATGCCACTAACTCATAAAATAATCAAGCTCAAAAGAGAAATAAACACACCACAAAGACTATGTAATGAACAGGATAGTAATAGGCAACAAAAAACACCAACTAAAGCAGAGAAAATAAAAAATGACTCAGGAAACCAAACAGGCAAGAAAAAAATTGAAAATATGCAGACACTACCGCGTGGCAGAAACAGACTAGAGCGCGGTACTGGTACACTACCGCTCTGGTAAAAGTGTTGGGTACGTGGTACTACCGCGCTGTAGATAGTGTTGGGGGCGCGGTATTGTTGCAAAGGATGGAAAAGCGCAACTTTTGAAAAGAAGATTGAATTTTTCAGGGTATCTGCAGACCCAGAGGACTCACTGATCACAGAGGGAGGAAAGATGTAGAGAGGAGGGAAGAATAAAGGTCAAGGAGACCAAAATTCAGTACTGGTTTGAAGAGAAAGAAGAATCACAATAAAAAATGACTGAAAGTGAGATAAATCAATCGAATGGGGTTCAAACGAGCGGAGTCGCCATTCTTGTTGTAGAAATTTCTCCCTACGGATAGGTAGAAATTCTCTTAGGTTAAAGTAGACTTTAGCTGACTCTAAACTAAGACAAAAAATAACAAATGCTACCTTGAATTCCTAGATCTAAACAAACATTTCAAGATTAAACTACTGGAAGAAACAGAAGAGATCTAACTGACCTTCAATTCAATTTCTTGTCTTAATGATTGCTCCAATTTCCAAGTCCTCGCGAATGAACCTGTCAAAATGAAACCAAGATACAAGCATATACGATTCTCTAGCAACTTGAAATATGAGTTAGGATCTAAATCTATAACAGATACAAATCATATAATTGAAACAAAATCAACACATGTGATTTGGGAAACAAGACAAGTTATGTTCTATTACCAACGTGAAGTCACTTACAATGGTTGCTTGATATCCAAGCCAACTCCTAGCTCCAAGTGCTTGCTCCTCTAGCTATCTCCACAAAGATTCAAGATCATAAGTTTGATGTCTCCAAGAGTCCTCCCCTTTGCTCATGGAATGTCTCTCTCTTATAGTGTGTAGTAGGGTTAACCAAAAAGAGAGAAGGATGGATCTTGGGATATTTTAGTGGATCAGGTCCACTAATCACAGAAAGTGAGTTAGGATCGAATCAGGGATACCAATCCTCAAAAATCTCTCGAAGATCAAGATCCCACAAGCCATGGCAAAAAGGCTAAAAAGGGAGTACCGCGCCTCTTAAAATGAGCATAGCGTGGTAGTACCGCGTGGTAGAGAAAGAGCATAGCACTGTAGTGTGGACTACAGCACACTTAAGCTGGAGCAAGGCGTGGTAGTGTAGGTATATGAAGTCTCAGCTGGGTTGATCCTTGATAGAATAGGTTTGTCTTCAAGGATCACTCATCATTTTTCTCTTCTGGGTGTTTTAAGCAGTAGGGGAAGTGTCGTCAACTATTTATGGTGAAGATGCGGCATTGTGGAATATGGAGGTATAACAATTAAAAAGGGTGGTTCGAAAATGGGAACGAGATTGGAAAAAAAACTCAAAAAACAAATTTATTGTGTATTGAATCTTAAATTGAGGTATTTTATAAGGATAATAGGGATTTTCCTCTTACTGATCAATCTAGATTGTTCCTTCAGGATTTGGAGTAGAAAAAATTGAAAATTTTGAATAGGGAGGAGGAGACCCAACGTCTCAAAAGTAGGGCATTATGGATCACTTTGGGGGATCAAAATAACAATTTTTTTCAAAAATTTACGGATTGTAGAAGAATTAATAATTCCATTTGGACTCTAAAGAATAGGGATGGGGAGTGGATTGGGGATCAAGCAGATCTTCAGAAGGAAGCAATCTGATTCTTTAAATATTATTATCAAGGTACAGGGGATCATGATATCAGAGAGCAGAACAAGGTCATCAAAGAATATCCATGTTTCTTTTCAAAACAGGAAGGGGATGCTATCTATAATCCAGTGACACTGGAGGAAATTCTAAAAGTGCTAAAAGGGTTTGCTAAAGCAAAAAGCTCAGGTCCGGATGGTTGGACCGGGGAGCTTTTTCTTGAATTTTTTCGACATCATGGAAACAATATTCTTGCTATGGTTGAAGATACCATATTATCAGGTAAGGTATTGGTTTCTATAAACTCTACTTTTATTGCTTTAATTCCAAAAGCTTCCTATCCAGATACCTTTGAAGAATATCGACCTATTTCTTTGTGCAATTTAATTTATAAAATCATAGCCAAGATTACTGCTATAAGAATTAAACCTGGTTTGTCAAGATGCATGTCTAGGGAGCAATTTGGTTTCCTAGAAAATAGACAGATTCTAGATGCCATTGGAGTGGATCAGGAAGCCTTCCATAGCATCAAATCAAGGAACCTAAAAGGTTTAATCCTTCAATTTGATTTATCAAAAGCATATGATAAGGTGAACTGGAGCTTTCTAAGGTTGGCTTTAATGCAAATTAGAATTTCATGGAAGGAAATTAGGTCGATTATGGCATGTGTTCCTCGGTGAATTATGCTATATTGATTAATGGACGGCCCATAGATTTATATTGTGTTCCAAGGGCATTAGACAAGGTTTCCCACTCTCTCCACAATTGTTCCTAATTGTCATTGAAGGCTTGAGCAGGCTTCTCCTCAAGGCAAAGGAAAATGCAGTTATAAAAGGTATCAAAATATCCCCCAAGATAGTTGTTACTCATCAATTATTTGTTGATGCTGTTATGGTTTTTGGTGCTAGCAGATTGGATGAATGGAGAAATGTCAAAAATATTTTAACTATGTTCTGTAAATCCTCTAGGATGGAAATAAACGAAAAAAAATCAATTATTCTCAAGCACAACACAGGGGATAATCAACTGGCGGAAATTCTATAAATTATGCCTTATAGAGTTATGGAACTTGTTGAAGGTACAAAATACCTTGGATACTTCATCAAGCCAAATGGTTATAAGACTACAGACTGGATTTGGCTTCTGAAACGTTTTGAAAGAAAGATGCAGCCTCGGTGTTGGTGATTGTTGGCTTGGTTTTGCAACCAAGCTTAGTGCTATGGGCACCTGCTAACTAGTAGCAGCAGTTTCAATATTAAGCAAAAACAATAAACTAAATCTAAAACTAAAACTAAACTAGCATGTGCATTTTTGAATTAAAAAACAAGAACAAGAAATATAAAAAAAAAAAAAATTGTATTGAAAATGGGGGCAAGCAAGTGCTTGCAATAATAATACCTCCAAGTGATGAAGATAGTTGAGAAGCTCCAAGGACGAGCAACTCCAAACTCCAAAGGGTCCTTTCTCCAAGGTTGCTATAATGGCCAAAAGCTCAAGGGAGATTTTGGTAGCATGAGGATAGGCATATGGATGGATGTGAAATGAGGAGCCCCTACCACCTTTTTATAGGTTTTGGTGGTGGGGGAATACCATTGTGGTTTTGTGGAAACCAATGGTATTGACCAACATGGTTTAGGTACTTTTCCCTCCTTTTTCCTTTTTTGAATAAAATTAATATTTTTATTCCCTTTTTAATATTTTGGGAATTTTGGACCCTTTTTGAGGGTTTTTTATGCTTTTTTAGGAAAAATAATCTTTTTGAGTGGGAAAAGGGGTGTACTAAGGTCTTTTCGTGACCTTTTGTTGGATTTAGAGGCTCAGATGGTGGAAAAAGTGGACAAATGGGTCATGTGAATAAGGAAATGAGCTAGTGAGCACTTTTTAGGTGTTAACAGATTGCCCCCTGATGTGTGAGGGCAGGAGCTCATCGTATGGTTGATAGACATCATAGTTCTTTTGTCCTTTTTCTGGGGTTTTGGGGAGGAGAAGAGACCGATTGGATACTGGATCCGCTGTCCTTGGAAGCTGCAAAAGATAAACAATATTACATGGCCTCAAAATGAATGAGGAATAATCTCTGATAATGGACGAGGCGGGCCTACCCATGCTCGTATCAAGACATATGTAAACAATTAGTCCCAAGAAGGGGGACCTGAAAAATAGAAGATATACTGGTACATCATAATGGTCCAGAGGGGACATTTGTTTGGGATGTACTCATGATCATAACATGGCTGATCTCAACAACTGATACACTGGAATAACTGATGAACTGCTGAAACTGAAGGTGTCCAACATTTGTAGGGAGTCAATGACTGTGAGCCCTCTCTGGGAAGTATATGTAACTGTATACTCGAGGGAGTATAAAACTGAGGTACATATGAATACTGTCGCCATGCGCAACCCGGATATCTATAGAAAAAGTGTAACTGGATGTATCCATAGGTAGACTCTCAAATGTGGAGGAGTTAGGTGGTATCCGGGGTCTTCGAGTAATAACTGAAAGGACCAATACCCTATGCGAGTCTCAACGATGCGATCAAGGTGTTGAAGTCGAGCATGTGAGAAAAAACCATTCGGAGAAGCACTGAGGACGCTTCTCAAAATGATTCGTAGGCACTCATCATAAATGGTGATGAGTCCAAGACACAAGGACCTCTAGGTCTATCCTCTGGAATAAATTTGGTTGTCGTCGACAGAGGGAGACCAGCAACTAACAAGGCATTGATGTTTCCTTGATAGGAGCACGAGGTGTAGAACTGAAGTGTGGTAGTACTGATGGTAGGACTGACATACTTGTGGGGATGGGAAGTAACTGGGGTCATATAGTGGGTAGACGCAAACTTCCTTTGTTCAGAGCATGATGACATGGTTGACCTGGCAGCGTAGGGAACTAACTTGTAGGTGTGGGTATCATTGCTTTTAAGGACTGAAGGGTATGTATTGACTCTGGGGGGGTCAAGCTGATGGGTGTTGTCGAGGGGTTCTCAGGGTGACATACTGCAGAATACTCTGAACAAAGGCAACCAAAATGGGGAAGCTGCTATATGAGTAGACGTGATCTGTTGTGGCACCGAGAAGCACCATTGGGTCCTTCTTCGTAGTTTTAATGAGCTCCAAGAAGGGATAAAAGTGTGCTCTGAAATGGTACTGTCCTGTGGATTTTGTGAGCCCAGGACTGTTCGTGCTCATTGGTGCTTTCATTTTTTAAGGAGTCTGAAAACGATAAGAAGACTCTGCAAAGGTTGTGACTACTGTCCTGTTGGTTTTACGAGCCCAGGATGGTGATTGCTCGTGGTCGCTTTCATGTTTAGAGAGTCTGAAAGCGGTAAGTGGAATCCATTGGTGTTCTTTTTCGTAAGTTAGTCTCCAAGGCCCGAAAAAGCATAAAATGATGCAAATGGAGAACTCTTCTAGCCGATGTGACTAGAGTATTCCTTTTTCGTAATTAGTCTACAAGGTCCGGAAAAGGGGTAAACTTATACTAGGTAGACGCCCTTTCAGATACGTTTAGCGAGCATAAAAGGAAGCAAGGTTGCTCGGCGATCTTTTCATTGTTTTAGGAGTCAGAAAAGAGCTTAACAGAAACTCCCTAAGTGCCTTTTTCGTAAAAGGGATTGCTCGGCCCGAAAAAGGGATAAAATTATACCGAACAAAAAGGGATTTGATGAGAGCGAGAAAAGGTCTCAAGCATCATCATGAGTGCGGAAAAATGAATCTGGTGACATAAAGATTGTCAAAAAGGGGGCAACGGCCAATGTGGCACGTAAACCGAGGTGACGAGGGATCATGGAAAAAATGCCCAAAAAATCTGGAGGTGAGAGCGAGAAATGATCTCAAGCATCATCACGAGCGCGGAAAATTGAATCCGACGATATAAGATTTGTCAAAAACGGACGACGACCGATGTGGCATGAAAACTGAGGCGACGAGGGGGCATGGGAAAAATGCCAGAAAAATCTGGGCGTGAGAGCGAGACATGATCTCAAACGTCATCACGAGCGCGGAAATATGAATCCGGCGGTGCAAATGGTGCGAAAAACGGAGGTCATAAGGACTCCGGAATGGTCAAAGCAAATAACTAGGTTAAAAAATGGCTACAAATAAAGGTGAGCCCACCAAGCCAAGGATGTAGTGGTGGGGAGAAATGATGACCCGCGGGGGGAGAATACTAGGTGTATCAAATCAAATCGAATATACAAGTGATATGTGACCTCAAAAAATGGTTGAGATCATGCATGTGAAGAAGTCAGCAGGGTTAATGACCTGCCCCCATGCTGTGTGCATGGGGTTTGTGATTGTGGGAAAGTGTATAGAGGTTAGCGACGTGTGTCTCTGGTGATGGTGGTGGGATGGATTGGAATGTAGAAGTCATCAGCGCGTCGGAGTAAAGTCCGGGTCCCACTGAGGACACAAACGAGGTAGTTTCACCCCAAATAGGTTGTTCAACCATAGGGAGAACATTTTCGGGTGCAGCGGGGGCCTTGGGATTGTAATAGGTGAGTTGGTTGACCTTGACCATGCATCCCTCCTGGGGGAACATCATAGTATGAAAAACGGATGAGGCAACCGCCCGCATGGCATACATGTAGCTGCGGCCAAGTAAGAGGTTATAATCGAGTTGGGCATTGATGACCTCAATGTTAATGAGCACGGTTTTACCCGCCAGCTGGACGGGGACATTAGATAAAAGACCTTGGGGTTGAGCTGAACGGCCGTCATAGGCTCGCAACGCAGTGGTGGAATGCTGGAGAGTAGGGGATCCCAACTTCTGCCAAACGAATGTAGACATGACGCATGTAGAGGCCCCTTCATCGATAATGCACCGATGGATGACAAGATTCCGAACGGAAACGGAAACTTGGAATGCTAAAGTGGAAGGCAAGCGAGGTTCAGACTGGTCCGACTCGAATGTCATCACTTGTGAATCATTGGGGTCAATGGCGCCAATGGTAGAGAGTAAAGTCTTGCGCTGTGAAGGACAGTTTTTCAAGACTTCTAAAGCAGACATGGCTGCAGGAGACTGGGCTAAGTCATCTACAATGTTGTAATTTGACGCAGCACGAGCATTGGGATTACTGTTGATGCGACGAAGTGGGAAGCGAGGTGCTTTAGAAGCGCCATCGAGTGGAGCCGGAGGTATACGTAACGTTTGATCTGTGGGATGAACGTTAGTTTTCTTGTCGTTGGGAGGGGCTTCAGGGGTGGAGCCATATTGGTTCTGGTGGATTTGAAGGTTGGCATCTGCGGATGACATCATCAACAAGTGGTGGGTATCTGAATCAAACATGGGTTGATCAGGAGCAGCATAAGTGATTTGTTGTGGTGGTGCGTTGCCCTGAGGGGGAGCTAACGGCTGAGTGTTCACTACGCCTTGGGTTGGAAAGGGGTTTTGCAGCACCAAAGGTTGATGTTGAGGTGGTGGAGGGTTGGGTGGCGGCTGAGGAGCCGCTTGTCCTTGACGATGGGCATCGTCAGTCCAGAGTTTCCGAGCTCGCTCCAAATGTGGACAAGCATGTGTGTAATGGCCATAGACCCCACAAATAGAACAAGGATGGTTTGTTCTAAGGTTACTGTTTTTAGGCTGCCTGGGATTACGATCCGGATTCTAGTTAGGAGGAGCAACGTTGTTATTTTGCAGGGGATTGGGAGGTGGAGGACCTTGATGTTGTTGTTGGTTGTTACCGCGATACGTCCTCTTCCATGGTTTGGTTGCCCACCCTGGTTGCGCTGGTTGTTTTGATGCTGGGGCTGGTTGTGTTGTGTGTACACTTACCCTTGAGCAGTGGGAGGATTTTGGTTTACCGCAGGTGCGGGAGCAGGTTGCAGTGCATAATAAGCTGGTGGGGCTGGAGGTGGTCCAATTACCTGCTGGGGTTGTTGGTAACCCTGAGCTATTGGAGGTGTTGGGCTAGTTGTCGCAGCTTGCTGCGGGAAATACATTGGTTGAGGTGCGGCTGGGGGGGCGTAAGCAGGTGGTGCATGACCAAAGCACTGAGGTGGACATGAGGGTCAATGGGTATGGTGGTGATGTGCCATGGGAGCATATGAACTGGTTGCTCCAGATTGAAATGTAGCCCGCGAAAGGTCGGGCCCATGGCTAGGATGTGCAATGGAAAAGGGTTGGGGATGCGAGGCCATACGACCAATGATGCCATCAGTGGCATGGGATGCCCCCGACGCATCGTGTTGGGATGAATCACCCTGAGGGGCGTCTGGTATAATGGTATACAGATAACCCGATTGGGTGTAAATGAGATCAAACTGTTGGGATTTGAGGATGGCCTCTTCTTCAGACTGGGGTCGTTCAGATGCCACATCCTTCGCAATGAGAGGGAGGAGGGATTTGAGAAACCAATCTAAGAAGATACGGTCGTCTAAATTGATTTTGCAGAGGCTTCGGTGTCGACGCCACTCATGAATGTGGTCAGTGATGTGGGTGATCGTGTTCTGTCTGCAAGATAGTAGGATCTCAACTCTCGCATCATAGCGGACAGGTAACTGAAAGAACTGCAGGAAGGTCGAGGCAAGGGAGGTAAAGGTGGCATGGGTCCCATGGGGTTGTTCGATATACCACTTAGCTGCAGAGCCAGTGAAGGTGCGCTGTAATAGACGGAGGTGGACAGAGTCATCCACTATGGAGTTGGAGGAACACCATAGATGGAAGGACATGATATGGTTCTGGGGGTCCTCACCTGCCTTTCCCTCAAACTTAGGGATGTCGGAGGGGATTTTGGTGGGCATGTGAGGCCACGCAGGGTCGTGTCTGATAGGATCATTTGTTAACCTGACTAAGTCTGGTAAGTTCAGACTTACCATGTATGGTAAGCTAGCAGATGAATGTGGTGTAGTGACTGGGACATGACTAGTCATGGTTGTATGATGTGGGGGTCCAGTAGCGCCTAAAGGTATGCTAGGTATTGAAGGTATGTGTCCTCCAATAGCTGTGGTCTGGTAAGGGCCAGCGTTTCCAAGTGCAACATGGGTTACACCAGGGTTAGGAATAGCAGTAGGGATTCCTAGGATATGGGTTGTGGAAATGAGAGGGGGTGTGACCCCTATGTTCGGCATACCCGTAATAGGAGGTGGTCCTATGTTGGGCATTCCTAAAAATGGAGTGTCCCCCATATTAGGCATACCCAGGGGGGTGGTGGTTTCCATGGATGGCACTGCAGCAGAAGGGTCTGTGGATGTATCACCTATGGTGCTGGTAAAAAGTGGGTTGAATTGTGTCCCAGGCATGAGGTTGGTTGGTAATAACTCGGTAGGGTTTTCGGATTCTGCCTCAAAATCAAATGTGAAGTGAGGCGTGTCAGAATCGGATGACTGTCTGTTTGACCGACGATGTGTCAAGTCAAGGGATAAGGCTCGGCGTCGGTGATGTGGCGAGCCAAGTAGACTGAACTCTGGGAGTTCGCCCTGAAGACGACGAGAGCGTCTAAAATTCTCAATGGTGAGAAATAATTTTTTTGTGAAAAAATCTTATGTGTAAAATGGTAATGTATAAAAAGTTCAAAACCCTAATGCAACCAAGGGTGCAAGAAGGGGAGTGAAAATGAAGGCTCTCAGGCCAAAAAATGAACCTCAAAAGGCACTTATTATAGCAGCTGTGCTATAATAAGTGGAGGGATGCAAAAAAATTTCAGAGTACCAACATGCAAACAGCTTCTAGAAAAAATAGGTGCTACTAGACCAAAGGTGGATTGTATCATGCAAACACCTAACTAAAAGTATTGTGAACCAAGAAACGATATTCTCTGCAAAGTGATGAAATCCAAGTCAGACAATATTGAGTGTTGAGTCAACGGCTAGATATCCCCCTACCGGGAGGGACACCGGGTAATCAATCCTAAAGAATGGCAACTAGGATACTCCGTTCATGACACGTCCAGAAAAGGTAAATCTTCTGTTTGGTCCTTTTACCGCAATACCCCCCTATAGGGATATCCCGAGAACTGCGAATGGTAGCCTTCGTTTACTGAATGGATTTCGGTATTCCACTCAGACTTCCGGAACCATCCTCGCGACTTCAACCCTCCTAGGGGAGAGGCCTTCCGATAAACTGGTTATGACCATGCCAATAAATACTAGGATATTTTGGTTCCCTAATGGGCAATAGCTATGTCTCAGGTGTAATAACTGAGGGGTGTTATTGGAACACCTATCCCCTCAATACTACCGAGCTACAAATTTCTTTTAATGTTCCCCAAGTGGGGTTAAAAGTGGGTTGAAGTTAGGGTAATTTTTAAGGCTCAATTTAAACTATGTGTTTGAGTGGGTGCACGTGTGACATTTTAAACTGAAATTGAAAAAGTAAATGCTAAGTATTCAAAAAACAAAGGATCTTTTGAAATAGAAAAACAAATAATATGACTTCTTCAATAAATGGAAATTAAATGCTTTGCAAAGACTATTCAAAAAACAAAGGATCTTTTGAAATAGGAAAGCAAATAATATTACTTCTTTGAAATAAATTGATTTCTTTTTCAAAAATTGCTATGGGCAAAAAATCAACGAAGTAAACAGCAAAAACTTTAATCTAGATAACATGCAAATAAAACATTCTTTCCATTTCTGAAAATTTTTTAAAAAGACTTTTTCAAAGGTGCATTCTAAATAGTAAAATATTCCTATGGCTGTAAATAATGCTGGAATTTTAGTACTGTAAAATATGCTATGTGGGCAGAAAATACAGTAAGAAATTAATTTTTTAAACTGATCGGTCGAATGGAAAAAATTGGCATCGCGGGTTTTGACAGAACAGCCGCGATAGACCGCGCGGGTTTCTTTCGCACAGTCGTGATGGGCAACGCGAGTTTCAACCGCGAAGCTGCGATGGACCGCGTGGGATTTCGTCACACAGTCGCGATGTGCAGCGCCGAAAATGTCCGCGAAGCCGCGATGTGCAGCGCGCTAATGGGCCGCGAAGCCGCGGTGAACCGTGCGGAAAAGGGCCGCGCAGTCGCAATGAGCCGCGCGACTATTGGGCAAAAAGCCGCGAGGCGAAAGCCGTACGCGGACGCCGAAAAATGAACCCAAAAATTAAAAATTCTTGGTTGTTAATGGCAATAAAATGGGCCAAGATCTAGAACAACAATGGATCTGTTGTCTAGGGTGGCAGATCTATGAATTAAACTAACTAATACAATAAAAAACTAAGATCTAAAGCAAAAGTGATATCTAGAAATTCAAAAGCAGCGGAGTCACCAAAAACTGTTGGCTTGATTTTGCAACCAAGCTTAGTGCTATGGGCACCTGCTAACTAGTAGCAGCAGTTTCAATATTAAGCAAAAACAATAAACTAAATCTAAAACTAAAACTAAACTAGCATGTACATTTTTGAATTAAAAAACAAGAACAAGAAATATAAAAAAAAAAAAATTGTATTGAAAATGGGGGCAAGCAAGTGCTTGCAATAATAATACTTTCAAGTGATGAAGATAGTTGAGAAGCTCCAAGGATGAGCAGCTCCAAACTCCAAAGGGTTCTTTCTCCAAGGTTGCTATAATGGCCAAAAGCTCAAGGGAGATTTTGGCAGCATGAGGATAGGCATATGGATGGATGTGAAATGAGGAGCCCCTACCACCTTTTTATAGGTTTTGGTGGTGGGGAATACCATTGTGGTTTTGTGGAAACCAATGGTATTGACCAACATGGTTTAGGTACTTTTCCCTCCTTTTTCCTTTTTTGAATAAA
This sequence comes from Larix kaempferi, assembly GCA_027924585.1. Lineage (NCBI taxonomy): Eukaryota > Viridiplantae > Streptophyta > Pinopsida > Pinales > Pinaceae > Larix > Larix kaempferi. The sequence continues at coordinate 19,331,987 of BSBM01000458.1, read as the reverse complement.
ATTAATATTTTTATTCCCTTTTTAATATTTTGGGAATTTTGGACCCTTTTTGAGGGTTTTTTATGCTTTTTTAGGAAAAATAATCTTTTTGAGTGGGAAAAGGGGTGTACTAAGGTCTTTTGGTGACCTTTTGTTGGCTTTAGAGGCTCAGATGGTGGAAAAAGTGGACAAATGGGTCATGTGAATAAGGAAATGAGCTAGTGGGCACTTTTTAGGTGTTAACAGTGATGGCTATCCATTAGTGGACGATTAACATTGGAAAAATAATTTTTACGAAATTATCGGTGTACTGGCTATCACTGTGTAAAATTCCAAAGTACATTCTCAGAAGGATTAGAAGAAAATATTTAATTTCATCTGGTCTGGATGTGATAATCACAAATTCCACCTTGTCTCATGGAATCGACTAGCATTCCCTTTTGCTAGTGGTGGTTGGTCATTAAAAAAAATATACCATTTCTCAACTGCTTTGTTGGCAAAGAGCTTATGGCGAGCACTATCGGTGGATAGTTTACGGAGCTGTATCGTAAATGATAAGTACTTTAGGAATATTATGCAATGGATTCGCACTAAGGAAAAGAATAAGAAAGGTATATCAAACATTTGGGCAAGCCTATTATCAACTTTCCCTGTTTTGGATGAATGGCTGGCATTGCTTCCAGGGAATGGTAGATTGATACTAGTCGGCGAGGATCAATTCATTGGTGGGACATTGATTTCCAAACTATCTACAAAGCTTATTTCACATCTACGTTCGCGGGAAACCTACAATATATATCATGCTTTAATATCCAATGTGCCAAACTTGGTTGTTCACAAATGGATCGATGCAGCGCAGTTAGGCCTACAGGGATGTCTCACTGAGGAGTGGACAAATTATATATGTGCTCTTTGTCGTGGTAACATTCAGATCTTGGAGGACGTTGATCAAATTAAATGGTCATGGAATAAACAAGATGGTTCAGTGACAACTAAACTAGCCTATGACACAATTCTATCAGTTTATCAAGCGGACCATCAATGGTGGCATAACAAAGGTTGGAAATGGAAGTTTCCAGTGAAGGTAATGATCTTTATTTGGTTGGCACTAGAAAATAAGATGCTTTCGTGGGACAATTTCTGCTGTGTTTTATTTACATGTCTACACATGCATTTTAGCTATTATGAATTTGTAATTATGGCTATGGGGAAAAATTTGGAGGCCCCGATTTAGTTAGTGTCCCCTCCTACTGGTGAGATTGAGGGATGGGGACGTTACACTTTTCCCGAGGAAATTAACTCTGTTTGTGTCAGAAATTGTTACTAAGGCTGGGGTAACAAGCCAACACAATCTCAAGATTTGAAATCAATTCAAACTAGGTTTTAGGGTTTTGTTTCATATGTTTTTGGTTATTGACTTCAAAAGCATAAAGGGAATACATTCAGTAGATAAGTAAAAACTAAGTCATACACAAATATCAATGAAGATGCATATATATCACAGAAATCCAACATAATATTGTAATGAAGTTCACACAATAAAAGACAAGCATCACTGGAAATTACACATCAAACCAGAAATGAATTTGTCAATCATGAAACTAAATAAGTTCAAAATGAAGCCAATACAGATCAAATGTAGGGTAAAGAGTCATATATTCATAGTTTCATCAAAAAATGCATATGAGAGTTTACAGTACCTAACACTGAACAAGTCTGGAAGTATGAACAGCTTGCAGACCTCCTAATGCTATCCAGAAATCAGAACCCTTACAATGTCTTTCCTTCTTCTCTAAATAGTTTTCTTTCTCAAAAAACAGTTAGGGTTTTTCCTACTAATTCTCCATCGAATGACTAGATTAGGTAAAGTAAACTTTACATTTTTACAAAATTACAATTTTGCTAAAAATAGCAAATTCTTTAACAAAATGTCTTAAATGAGCCTAACTGCCTCATATCTCTTTCGATGCCTCCACAAGCAAAGATATGCCATCTGGACTCGAGGATCTTGTCTTCATTCTTTTATACTTCTTCTCCAGCTCAGCTATTCTTTTCTGGAGGTGTTCATTTTCATGCTGCAAAGTTTCAACTGTCTTTTCCAGTTCTGAACAGTGCCTGTCAGCAGCCCTTTTCCTTCTGAGTGCTTCCTTTGCATCAACCATTAACTCCTGAAAATTGTCATGAACATCCTGAAGATCTTCTCTTAATATTCTATTTGCCATCATTAAACCATCATTAACTTCCTGCATGTAATTCATTTGATGCTTATACTGTTTGACAGTCTTCTTTAAATTCTCCTTATCAGAATTAACCAATTTCTCTATTGCAGCATCTTGCTCCTCATTAGGTTTGCAAAACATGTCAAACTTCTTAAAAATTGCTTCTTCTGTCAATAGCTTCTCAGCAGTATCTTCAATGGTGGGGTTTGGATCATCTGTTACCTGTGCTGACTTAATCTCTTCTGTCAACAATTTCCCAGGAATGTCTTCAATGATGGACTTGGAGCTTTCTTCACATGCTACTTTTTCAGACCTAATTTCTTCCTTTTTACCTGGCTGCAATTCATCTTTCTTTGATTTATCCTCCTCCATAGATTCTTCATCAGAGATAGTCACCTTATCAGTTTTTAATTTTGGATTTAACAGCTTTTTCATGTTTAACCTTAATTTGTTTTTCGACCTAGTTTTAGGTCTCCAGAAAGTAGCTGCTTCTCCCATCATTTTTAATTTCTTCCCTTGGTACCGAATAGATGCTAACTCTACCACTTCCAGCTTTTTGACTTTTTTCTTAGGCTTTGTGATTTTGCTATCTATAACTTGATCTTCTTTACTTTCAGCTTTAACTTCAATCTCAGGAATAAACTGCTCTTCTTGTAACATATATCCCTCATCATCCGAGAGGACTGTGATGGGGCTTCTTGGCTGATCATGGATTTCTTCTTTAGCTACAGGAATTATTTTGATGTCAACTTTCTTCTCCTCCTGAGAATCTGCTATAGGTGGTGACTTCTTTTCAAACAATTCCTTTTTGTCTTCAAATAATGAGAACTTGATTTTAGTATGATCTGGAACTTATTGGGGCTGCCTGTCATTCTGTCCTTCTTCTGCTACATGTTTTATCACCTTCTTAGTTTTAATGTCATGTTTGCTTGCAGGTTTGACTGAATAACCTAACTTTTGTATCATTATCTTCCCCTTGTCAGTCTGTCTTTTGGGTTTTTGGTCTTCTCCTTTAGGATGAACCCCTGACCAAAACAAAAAGAAGTCCCAAGTCTTTCCCTCGTGCTGCAACACTGTAGTGATGATTAATTTAATGAGACCATGATGAAACAGTGATTGAGAAGTGTGATCATCATGCTGTTTTATTTTGCTTGACATTTTCTGCAGGCTTTTAAAGAAAAAGAATGGCAAATTCATTTTAGAAATCCCTGCCATGTGTTGTAGGAACTTGAGATGATATTTGAACACTAATGAGTATCTTCCTTCACAAGTCACATAAATCTGAAGAATCCTTATAGGTTCAATCCACTCCTTCCTGAAATTATGTATGAGAATACCCTTGTTCCAATCAGGAGTAACATTAGGCAATAAGTATCTTTGGGGATCAAACTCAAAAGGTGACTTCTTAAACCAGTGCTCACCCTCATTACTGATCTCAGTAGCCTCTGCTATTAATTCCACAGTCAGTTTGAATCTCAAAGGATCCATTATAATCATCTCGTTTTTAAGTCCCTTAGCAAAATTGCAGGACACCTGAGCATTAAAACCATCTATCCTTTTGAAAAATTTCAACCAGCCTGCCTGCTGGAACATCTCTGCATAGTCTGGAAGCTTCTAAATCCATGTCAAATCTGTGGGCTCAGCCCTATTAACCTTACCACTTTTGCTACTTTTTCCCATATCCTTCTTTCAGGGAACGGGAACAGTCTAGTTTCAAGCTTCAAAATATGTTTTATAAGCTGTTTTCTGAGCAAGTAATTTTACAGGTTATAGCAATTCTCAGCGATGTTTAAACCACTTGTACAAATTAACAAACCCCTTCTGTGTAACACCTGCACCAACTAGCAAAATCTCTTCTGTGTGAAAACTGAGCACTACAGATAGCTCAGTGAGTCCTTTCGATGCTATATTCTGTATATTAGGTCATGAGAGAAACATTTCATGCACACTTCTCCTACCGGGTTTCAGATAGCCATTTCTGTGGTGAATTCCTTATTTTACGATCTAATATATCTTCTTCAGCAACCAATTTTTCCAGAAACTCGTGCAGCGACAAAAACCCAAATTTTCCAGCTATAAGGGTTATAACGGAATACCTGTCAATTGCTCGTCTGTTGTGGCTTAATATCTTCAATTTGGGGTGTCAATGATGTTCTCTTACGAGCATAGGTGTCCTCATGTCGTTTCTTTAGCCACTGGTGACTGAATCAAAAAGCCCTAATATTCGCTGGCGATGGAACACACCTGTCTCCTTTCCACAGCAACGCGATCCACCGTTCAACAGTGAACTCTCCTTCACAAACACTACTTCTCCTGCAATGATGCGTGTAACAAGAGAAAACTGACAGCTAAACCGGAATTTGCTGGCTTCTGTGCAACTGATCCCGCATACCATGCAATGATGAACTCGTTTGTCTTCGTGATGAGCAACCAACAAAAATCATGCTCAAATTGCTGCAAACACGTGTTAAAACACTCACACAAGGCGATTAGACCCTCCCATTCTGCATCATGATTGAAAACAGATCGAAATTTGCAAAAACTCAAGCCACGATATTCCTGTAGCGCGTTCTTTGTTAAACTTTGGTATAGCGCTACAAGAATATCTTTTAGACCAAAATTTAGCAATTTTCTAACTTTTTGCTAATTTGTTGGAGGTTCTGGTAGCTATTTGGTTTAAAAGGTAAGTTCAACCATTCTCTAAAGACATTAATGATTCTTCCTCTGAACATATGACTCTCATTGACCCCCTCTACAATATAAAAAGTCACCAAAATCAAATAAAATCTGAAAAAGACTGGGCTCAAAACTTTATTCAATCACTCATAAAGTTTCTAAGAAGACAAAAACTAAAACTGAAAACCAAAAACAATAACTAAGGTAGACTCAAAAACAAACCAAAATTGGAGAAAATAACTAAAAAATGAAGAAAAATTTACTGACTTAACATCTGGCTCCAGCTGCGGGATGAAGTCCTCCCTGTGAGGCTTCAAGAACCTGTAGACTAGTGCCTTCAATCTTCCATTGGGCTATGGAGTCTTTATTCAATCTCACTCACACCGGTATATACAATGAGAAGTGACCATGATCTTCATTTAACTGTAGAAATGCTTGAGGAATCGCCCATTAACAGGGCTGAGCAATTCCTCTCCTTCCAAGGACTGCAATATGAATGTATTATTTTCCAAAACTTTAGCTATCAGAAAAGGGCCAAACCACAAATTATCAAATTTGCCATGCTTTCCCTTCTGTTCCTTTCTTGCATCCCATCTTAAAACCATTTCACCTTCTGAAAAAATGTGATCTTTGATATTTCTGTCAAACCTGGTTTTCATTTTAGCTCTATGCAGCTGGGCTTCTTTGTCTGCCTTCTCTCTGTTCTGCTGTAACTCAATCATTTCAAAGATTCTCCTTTGCAAATCATCTGGTTCCTCTTGAGAATCTTGGAGGAACTTCATTACTGGGATTCCCAATTGTACTGGAAATACTGCTTCTGTTCCATAAACCAACTGAAAGGGTGAAGTACCAATGGCTTGTTTTACAGTAATCCTATCTGCCCACAATGCATATTTCAACATTGAATCCCAAGATTTTTTATTTTGTTTGAGCAATTTCTTGATGCACTGAATGATATTTTTGTTAGATGATTCAGCCTGACCATTTCCCTGAGGATAATAGGGAGTTGAGTGTTTTAGTATAATACCATTTTTCTCACAAAAGGCCACCATTGCCTTGGATTTGAATGCTTTGGCGTTATCAGTAATCAATCTTTGTGGACAACCAAATCTGCTCAGAATATTGTTTTCAATGAAATCCATAATTACCTTATCTGTAGCATTCCTTGTGGGGATAGCTTCCACCCATTTTGTAAAGAAATCTGTGGCAGTCAAAATCCAATGATGCTGGCCTGAATATGCTGGATTTATTTCTCCAATAAAATCCAGACCCCACTGCTGAAAAGGGGCATTGACTACAATAGGCTTCAAAGGTAAAGACAACAACTTCTGTTTACCTGCAAACTTTTGACAGGGTATGCAAGCTCTTACATGTTGATAAACATCTGAGAAGAGTGAAGGCCAATAGTAACCAGCTCTTAAAATTTTATAGGCTGTTGTTTTCCAGTATTTATGTCCTCCACAAGCTCCTTCATGAGATTCTGAAATTACTTCCTTTATTTCAGCCTGATCTAAACACCTTAACAAGATTCCCGCTGGATCTTTCCAAAACAATTGACCTTCTATCATACAGTATTTAGTAGTTTTCAATTTCAGAGACCTGGCAGCTTTTCTGTCTAAGTGTTCTGGACATTGCAAAAATAACAGAAAATGAACAATGTCAGCATACCAATCTGAAGATGAATAAGAATCCATGATTCTTTCTTTTTCCAGAATTACTTGCTTTTCTACAGGCGCTGATTCTTCTGTCATAACATGTAATCCTAATGCTTGACAATTTGAGTCAGCCAGCAGTTTGGCCAATCCTTGTCCTTTGACTAGCTTAGTAGGTCTGATTTCCACTTCATATTCCATAATTTTGGCAATCCATTTTCCCCTCTTTCCTTCACTATCAGGCTGTGTCAAAACATCCTTCACTGCAGCATTTGGAACAAAGGAAACAACCTTGGAGTGTAAAATATAAATTCTGAAAAATTTTAAAGCCTTTACCAGAGCATAAGCTTGTTTCTCCAAGATACTGTATTTCAGCTCTGAATCTCTAAGTGTTTTGCTGAAAAAGGCAATTGGTTGTTCCAATCCCTCCTCATTCTTATGAAGTAGAACAGCAGCAATGGTGTCCTCTGAAGCAAAGGAGAATGTAAGAAATTCTTTGGCAAAATTTGGACTTATCAGAACAGGTGCTTCAGTCAGAGCCACTTTAATTTTTTCAAAAGCTGCCTTTGCTTCCACAGTCCATCTGATTTCTTGGTCCTTTTTTAACATGGCTGTAATTTGCTTAATGGTTTCAGCAAAATTTGGAATAAACCATCGCAAAAAATTGATTTTGCCAATAAATGATTGCACATCCTTTTTACTCCTGGGCAAGCTAATCTTTAGTATTGCTTTGACTCGCTTAGGGTCAATTCTGATACCATCAGCTGATACCAAGTGGCCAAGCAACTTACCTTCTTGCACAGCAAAATGTGATTTTTTAGGGTTTAAAGATAAGCCAAATTTTCTGCATTTTATGAAGGTTTGTTCTAAATGCTTCAAATGTTCATCATCAGACTTTGAGAAGACAGTGATATCATCCAGATAGATAACTACAAACTTATCTTTTTCACCCACGAATGCAATGTCCATAGCTCTCTGAAAGGTTGCTCCAGCATTCATCAAACCAAAAGGCATCTTGTCATACATAAATGTTCCCCAGGGGGTTGTAAAAGCTGTCTTTTCTTTTTCATCAGGGTGCATGGCAATCTGATTGTATCCTGAGAAACCATCTAGCATAGAAATCCTTTGAGCTCCAACCACCTGCTGCAAAACATGTTCAATCTTTGGGAGAGGATAGTTGTCTTTTAATGATGATCGATTCAAATTTCTGAAGTCAACACATAATCGAATCTCCCCATTCTTCTTTCTAACAGGGACCAAATTAGCCACCCAAGAAGAGTACCTAAGAGGCACTATTATTTTTGCATCCAACAACTTCTTTAATTCTTTTTCAATTACAGGAAACAAGGCTGGATTGATTCTTCTTAATTTCTGCCTGAAAGGTTTGACATTAGGCTTCAAAGGAACCTTGTGCTGAATAACTGTTGTATCATAAGTTTTTAGTTCCTTGTAAGACCAGGCAAATGCATCTATATATTTTCTCAACAGCTTAATATATCTACTTCTTTGCTCAGCTGTTAGGTTTTTAGACAGTTTTACCATTCTGGGGTGTTCTGCTGAACCAATATTGTAATCCTCTACATTGTCTTCTGAAGATTGAATTACCGGTCTGGTAGGTGTATCATCTTTAGTGAATATTCTTTCTAAAGGTACAATACCTTTTGGAATGAAATTGCTCTTCAATTCAATAATCTTATGTCCTGCTATCTCTTCTGCAGCAAATTCATCTAACTGTTCATCCCTTTCTTCTACTTCCTGATCAATTTGATTGTTTGAAAATTCATCTATGAGCTCAAGAAATTTTTTTATTTCAATGTCATCTTCAAAAACCCTCCAATGCTTCACATTATCTGGAACACATGGTCTATATCTCACTTCTATTGGATACCTTAATTGAGTGGTTTTTGGAATTCTGAAATGTGTGGCAGCCAGGGCTAAAGAATCTGCAGTTTCATTATGATTTCTGGGAATATGAGTGATATTAAATGCTATAAAATAGTTCTCAAGCATATCCCATACCTCATTTCGATATACTTTCAGCAAACCCTGCTTTACTTGATATTTGTTCTTAACTTGTTGAACAACTAATTCGGAGTCGCCAAATGCAGAAATTTGCTGAATTCCCAAATCTTTAGCAGCCTTCAATCCCAGTAACAGGGCCTCGTACTCAGCAGTGTTGTTGGTGGTAGCAAATTCTAACTTATACATAAGTTTCACCATTTCACCCCCAGGAGAAATCAATAAAACTCCAGCTCCAGCACCTTCTTTGCATGAAGACCCATCAAAATACAACTGCCACAATACATCCTACTCTTCTTGGCTGTGTTTTACAGGATGATCTTTTTGTACTTGTAACAGACCAGCAGAATTCTCTTCTTCACTAAACTGTAGTATGCATGAACCAAGGTCTTTATCCACAGAATACATTGGGTGATTTGTAGGATTTTTATCATCTGTGACTATGTAAGCCAACTGTAGCTCTCTATAAAGTCTCCTGTTTTCTCCACCAAAAACAGGAATGGTAGCATAAGAGAGGTCCATCTGTAATGTTCCCCCAACTTTCTTAGCCCATGACCTAGACAGAAGTAAACCAAATTTTGGTGTGATTTCAGCTACCACCACATCCATTATTACACTTTTCATGGGTAACTGAGTAAGATTAACAACCATGTCTTTTATCACTCCTAGACACTTTACAGCTCGGGAGTCAAAGGCATATAGATCATGGTAAGGCTTAGTGACATTAAGGCCCAAGGCTTCCATCACAGATTTTGGCATCAAATTGTGGGATGCTCCTGAATCTAGCAGACAATTATGAATCATCTGCTCATGCACAGTCAGAGTTATATAGAAAGGAGGAGAAGCACCAGCTTCGTTTTCAGTCTTCTCAGCCAAAGCTGATCCAATAAAGATTCTAGGGTTTTCCTCCTGCAGATTCACTGTATCTGAAACTGGCTGATTATTTGGCATATTCATTACTTTCAAAACTGTATTCTTGTATGATGGATTTTTTATAAGCTCAGAAAATGGCACAGGAATTTTAAGTTTTCCTAACTCATTTTCCAAACTAAAATTTTGACCTGACTTGTTTACCTCTTCAATTTCTGTATTTTTCTTGGGTTTTTCTGCAGATTGCTTCTTTTCTGCTACAGGATCAGCGGTTGATTTATCAGGAATAACTGGAGCAGGGACAGCAACTTTCTTTTTAGGAGCTTGGACTACTTGTTTAGGACCAGATCTAAGATTGATGGTTTTCTTAATTCCACTCTAATTTGTAGCAGCATTTACAGCAGTTTTTTCAAATTCCAAGTCATCTTCAACTTCATACAAATCAGCATCATAGTATTCAGAATTTAGAAAATCTTCTTCAGTAACAAAACCTGTAAACATTTTATCTCCAATGTGGTTCATGTCCTGATCAGTCTCAGTTTCTTCAAAGAGCAGCTGCTGATCAATTTCTTCTTCATCAACCAAATTATTTTGAAAGGGTGGGGGCAATTTTTGATCTTCATTTTCTCTCCTCTCTTGCTGGATGTCATTATTTCTTCGCTCCCTTGGCATAAATCTAGGTGCAAATTGTCTTCTAAACTGATTTTGGTTATTTGGATTCCTCTGAGCTTCTGGAGCAGGTTTAGCAGAATTCTTTTCAAGCTCTAATTTATTCAATTTTGCAGTGAGGATCTTAACCATTTTGGCCATCTCATCTATCTTGGCCTCAGCAGATTGAGAAGCAGAGCCTGCTGTGACAGCTTCTTTCTTTCCCTTTCTTTCATACAGTTGCTGAGATGTTTCATTCTTAAGTCTATTTGAAGCTAACAAATTAGACTCTACCTCTAGGGCTGCATCTTGCATGTTTAGCAGGGTGATAGGTCTTCTCTCTCTGAGTAATAAAGAGAATTCATGATCAAAAGCATTTGCATAGGTCAACTTGGCTGATGTCTCAGTAGGTTTAATTTCTGCTGGAATTTTACTGTACATCTTATTAAACCTTTTTGAAAAATCTGCAACAATCTCATCTTTCTTCCTTCTGAGAGCTCCAAATTCAGTTATGTAGTATGTGTGATCTTTTGTATCTCCCCATTGTCTCATGAAAAGATCATGGAGTTCTTCAATAATAGTAATGGAGTTAGCAGGTAAGTCTCTAAACCATTTTCTTACATCTCCATCTAGACTCTGAACAAATACCCTCATCCACACATCTTTAATCTCAATATTCTGATTGTCAGCATAACTCAAGAAAGCTTCCCAATGTTCCTCAGCGGTGATGTCCCCTTGTCCATTGAATCTAGGCATATATTTCTGATAATCACCTCCAGGCAATGCATGTAGAGGCTGAGGTAAAACTAATGGTGCATACCTAGCTGCTACCATTATGTCCATCATATCCATAGGTGGATTTTGGGTTGCCATTGTGGACTGAGAATTAGACTGAGGTTTTGAATAAGGTTTTGAAAAGGAAGAAATTTGACTGGAACCTTTTTGAAAAGGATTTCTTCCTACCTTCAACTGAAAGATTGGTATTTTATCAGGGGAAGAGGTTTTAGCTTTCAAAAAACTTTGAGGATTAGTGAAAACCTGGAAAGTACTCTCAGAGAGGATAGGTTTTATACAAGGTGAAATTTCAGCTGGGTCTAATGATTCACCCAACTGGTGAGAGTCACAGGAAGCTGGCAAAGATTGAGATTTTCTGAGTTTGTTTGCTGTTCTCAAAATCTGCTCAGGGTCTGTCACACCCAGTTTTAATGGAGAAACAGGCTTATTCCTGGTCCCAATCCCTTTAGAAGCCAGTGTGACTTCTTTTTTGGTGAAAATAGCCTTCAAAAACTGCTGGTTCAAGTCCACCTCTTAAACCAGGAAAATGATGAGTATCCCAGGGAAGATATGCTTCAGCTTCGTCCCCGGCAACGGCGCCAAAGATGTTTGTGTCATAAATTGTTACTAAGGCTGGGGTAACAAGCCAACACAATCTCAAGATTTAAAATCAATTCAAACTAGGTTTTAGGGTTTTGTTTCATATGTTTTTTGGTTATTGACTTCAAAAGCATAAAGGGAATACATTCAGTAGATAAGTAAAAACTAAGTCATACACAAATATCAATGAAGATGCATATATATCACAGAAATCCAACATAAGATTGTAATGAAGTTCACACAATAAAAGACAAGCATCACTGGAAATTACACATCAAACCAGAAATGAATTTGTCAATCATGAAACTAAATAAGTTCAAAATGAAGCCAATACAGATCAAATGTAGGGTAAAGAGTCATATATTCATAGTTTCATCAAAAAATGCATATGAGAGTTTACAGTACCTAACACTGAACAAGTCTGGAAGTATGAACAGCTTGCAGACCTCCTAATGCTATCCAGAAATCAGAACCCTTACAATGTCTTTCCTTCTTCTCTAAATAGTTTTCTTTCTCAAAAAACAGTTAGGGTTTTTCCTACTAATTCTCCATCGAATGACTAGATTAGGTAAAGTAAACTTTACATTTTTACAAAATTACAATTTTGCTAAAAATAGCAAATTCTTTAACAAAATGTCTTAAATGAGCCTAACTGCCTCATATCTCTTTCGATGCCTCCACAAGCAGAGATATGCCATCTGGACTCGAGGATCTTGTCTTCATTCTTTTATACTTCTTCTCCAGCTCAGCTATTCTTTTCTGGAGGTGTTCATTTTCATGCTGCAAAGTTTCAACTGTCTTTTCCAGTTCTGAACAGTGCCTGTCAGCAGCCCTTTTCCTTCTGAGTGCTTCCTTTGCATCAACCATTAACTCCTGAAAATTGTCATGAACATCCTGAAGATCTTCTCTTAATCTTCTATTTTCCATCATTAAACCATCATTAACTTCCTGCATGTAATTCATTTGATGCTTATACTGTTTGACAGTCTTCTTTAAATTCTCCTTATCAGAATTAACCAATTTCTCTATTGCAGCATCTTGCTCCTCATTAGGTTTGCAAAACATGTCAAACTTCTTAAAAATTGCTTCTTCTGTCCATAGATTCTCAGCAGTATCTTCAATGGTGGGGTTGGATCATCTGTTACCTGTACTGACTTAATCTCTTCTGTCAACAATTTCCCAGGAATGTCTTCAATGATGGACTTGGAGCTTTCTTCACATGCTACTTTTTCTGACCTAATTTCTTCCTTTTTACCTGGCTGCAATTCATCTTTCTTTGATTTATCCTCCTCCATAGATTCTTCATCAGAGATAGTCACCTTATCAGTTTTTAATTTTGGATTTAACAGCTTTTTCATGTTTAACCTTAATTTGTTTTTCGACCTAGTTTTAGGTCTCCAGAAAGTAGCTACTTCTCCCATCATTTTAATTTTCTTCCCTTGGTACCGAATAGATGCTAACTCTACCACTTCCAGCTTTTTGACTTTTTTCTTAGGCTTTGTGATTTTGCTATCTATAACTTGATCTTCTTTACTTTCAGCTTTAACTTCAATCTCAGGAATAAACTGCTCTTCTTGTAACATATATCCCTCATCATCCGAGAGGACTGTGATGGGGCTTCTTGGCTGATCATGGATTTCTTCTTTAGCCACAGGAATTATTTTGATGTCAACTTTCTTCTCCTCCTGAGAATCTGCTATAGGTGGTGACTTCTTTTCAAACAATTCCTTTTTGTCCTTCAAATAATGAGAACTTGATTTTAGTGTGATCTGGAACTTCTTGGGGCTGCCTGTCATTCTGTCCTTCTTAGTTTTAATGTCATGTTTGCTTGCAGGTTTGACTGAATAACCTAACTTTTGTATCATTATCTTCCCCTTGTCAGTCTGTCTTTTGGGTTTTTGGTCTTCTCCTTTAGGATGAACCCCTGACCAAAACAAAAAGAAGTCCCAAGTCTTTCCCTCGTGCTGCAACACTGTAGTGATGATTAATTTAATGAGACCATGATGAACAGTGATTGAGAAGTGTGATCATCATGCTGTTTTATTTTGCTTGACATTTTCTGCAGGCTTTTAAAGAAAAAGAATGGCAAATTCATTTTAGAAATCCCTGCCATGTGTTGTAGGAACCTGAGATGATATTTGAACACTAATGAGTATCTTCCTTCACAAGTCACATAACTCTGAAGAATCCTTATAGGTTCAATCCACTCCTTCCTGAAATTATGTATGAGAATACCCTTGTTCCAATCAAGAGTAACATTAGGCAATAAGTATCTTTGGGGATCAAACTCAAAAGGTGACTTCTTAAACCAGTGCTCACCCTCATTACTGATCTCAGTAGCCTCTGCTATTAATTCCACAGTCAGTTTGAATCTCAAAGGATCCATTATAATCATCTCGTTTTTAAGTCCCTTAGCAAAATTGCAGGACACCTGAGCATTAAAACCATCTATCCTTTTGAAAAATTTCAACCAGCCTGCCTGCTGGAATAGCTCTGCACAGTCTGGAAGCTTCTGAATCCATGTCAAATCTGTGGGCTCAGCCCTATTAACCTTACCACTTTTGCTACTTTTTCCCATATCCTTCTTTCAGGGAACGGGAACAGTCTAGTTTCAGGCTTCAAAATATGTTTTATAAGCTGTTTTCTGAGCAAGTAATTTTACAGGTTATAACAATTCTCAGCGATGTTTAAACCACTTGTACAAATTAACAAACCCCTTCTGTGTAACACCTGCACCAACTAGCAAAATCTCTTCTGTGTGAAAACTGAGCACTACAGATAGCTCAGTGATCCTTTCGATGCTATATTCTGTATATTAGGTCATGAGAGAAACATTTCATGCACACTTCTCCTACCGGGTTTCAGATAGCCATTTCTGTGGTGAATTCCTTATTTTACGATCTAATATATCTTCTTCAGCAACCAATTTTTCCAGAAACTCGTGCAGCGACAAAAACCCAAATTTTCCAGCTATAAGGGTATAATGGAATACCTGTCAATTGCTCGTCTGTTGTGGCTTAATATCTTCAATTTGGGGTGTCAATGATGTTCTCTTACGAGCATAGGTGTCCTCATGGTCGTTTCTTTAGCCACTGGTGACTGAATAAAAAAGCCCTAATATTCACTGGCGATGGAACACACCTGTCTCCTTTCCACAGCAACGCGATCCACCGTTCAACAGTGAACTCTCCTTCACAAACACTACTTCTCCTGCAATGATGCGTGTAACAAGAGAAAACTGACAGCTAAACCGGAATTTGCTGGCTTCTGTGCAACTGATCCCGCATACCATGCAATGATGAACTCATTTGTCTTCATGATGAGCAACCAACAAAAATCATGCTCAAATTGCTGCAAACACATGTTAAAACACTCACACAAGGCGATTAGACCCTCCCATTCTGCATCATGATTGAAAACAGATCAAAAATTTGCAAAAACTCAAGCCACGATATTCCTGTAGTGCATTCTTTGTTAAACTTTGGTATAGCGCTACAAGAATATCTTTTAGACCAAAATTTAGGCAATTTTCTAATTTTTTTGCTAATTTGTTGAGGTTCTGGTATCTATTTGGTTTAAAAGGTAAGTTCAACCATTCTCTAAAGACATTAATGATTCTTCCTCTGAACATATGACTCTCATTGACCCCCTCTACAATATAAAAAGTCACCAAAATCAAATAAAATCTGAAAAAGACTGGGCTCAAAACTTTATTCAATCACTCATAAAGTTTCTAAGAAGACAAAAACTAAAACTGAAAACCAAAAACAATAACTAAGGTAGACTCAAAAACAAACCAAAATTGGAGAAAATAACTAAAAAATGAAGAAAAATTTACTGACTTAACAAACTCTATAATGGAAGTCTTATCTTGAAATATGGAACGGTTGCGGGCCAACCATACGCCCCAATTTACAATAAGGGGGAGGGATTTGATTTTCTTAAATATTTCATTATCCACCCATAATTCCAAGCCTCCTCCACATTTACACCAGTCCACAAGCAGTGAATGCTAAGAATTCTAACTACATTCTTTCCAAATTTGACTAGAGAATGAGCACGAGATAAAGAGATGAGATACCGATTCCTCCTGTGATTTACATAGCGGACATTAGCTTGAGCCTTCTATATGCCTTTGAAGCATTCTATCCCATGTAGGTACCTTATTTTCAATCATGCACCACATGAAGATGCAAGATTTCTGGGGACATTTTGATTTCCAAATTCGCTTCCAACACCACTGTGAATCTATGTTATGTAGATCAACAATTAGTTCAAGATATCCCAGTTTTGGAGTGCATCTTATGTATGGTGCAAACTTCCAAATAAGTTCATCATCATGATCAATAACCCGAATATGTGAAGTGCTTAAAGATATCAGGTATGTATTCCCAACTTCAACATAATCACCCTCCAAGCCTAGTATGTGAGCCTCTTTCTAGCCTTGGTTCCATAAGGAAGACGCCGCAGGCAGGGTAAATCTACATCACACTATAACCAAACATTATAAAATAAAATCTACCACAGATTATAAGTAAAATCTACGTCGCATTATAAATAAATATTATAAATAAAATCGGCCTCACATTATAAGTAAAATCTGTGTGCAATTACAAACTGGGCTCTCGGGGTGCATCAAGGCACCTGAATGATTTGATTGAAAGTGTTTTAAATGATAAATTTGGTTATCACACCAATAAATATGTTGATGAAGCATATTTTTTTGTTTGTTTTTTTTAACATAAATCCTTTACCTTCACATGAATCTTACAACTAAGCAGTGCTGTAGCATATTACTAGGCTGTAGCTACAGACTTATTTGGGAGAAAACATATGATATAATATTCATGTATGGAATGACTTTTTTTTTCCACTGAAAAATTAAACTTACTATTAATATGCGAAATAGTAAATATATCCAACTGTCAAAAGAGTACAAAGGCCATCACCCCGTCTAGTGAGTGATCAGTGACAACCGTCAACATAGACAACAAATCAGCAACTAGTGACCAAATATGTCACAAAAAATAGAGTCACAAGTCACATAAATATCCATGCGTCAAACAGGAGGACGTCCTGTAGTGTAAGCAAATATGCGCCAGCATAAATCAAGAAAATATAAACATAAAACATATGTGAAATATCCAACCGTCCAAAAATGCAATGGCCCAACCATTGACCAAATACAGTAGTAGTGTATCTCTCCAACCATGCTCACCAACACAGCACCACAGAAAAGTTTTATAGTGTTATACATCTGAAAAACAAAAAAACATGCTAGCTACATCAGAACCGCAGTTATAGCCGCAAAATGTATATATAGCCGGGAGCCCAACGAGGAGTTGGAATCTGTGACAAATTATATATCTTCACATAGTAATATTAGTCACAATAATCATATGGAGATACCGCAAAATCACTAAAAGGTAAACATTATGTGCCACTAAAAAATAGACAAAAGTATCAAGACCAATGTAAATGTAAAGAACCATGGGAAAAAGGTAATTCCTCGCGCCATTCCTGCCACATAATGATCCCCATCTGAGAGGTAAGAGCCCGCTTGGATAGCATATCAGCCTCCGTATTCACTTCTTTGAAAATATGGGCGAAATGAGTATGCTCAAATTCAAGAATTAATTTTCGAGCCTCTTCCATCCAATGAGTAAGTAGAACATTGAGAGATGTAATTCCTTTTTCCCAAGAGATAATTGATAAAGAGTCACCCATAATCACTAAGGAAGTAATCTGCCTAGAGCGAGCAAAAAAAAGCAGTAGCCATAAGGCGCATAATTCACTGCGAGTATTTGATCCAATTCCCAAATTGAGCCAAATATGGAAAAATCATGAGTTGGAAATGTGTAGAATTGCACCCGCCCCTCCCACCCTCGGCCCCCCCCCAGCGTGGCCCCATCAAAGAAAACACATGGATACACCAGGACCCAGAGGAGCCAACCGGCAAATTTTGCTCAGAACACCCTGCCAACATTAATTCCATGAATTGTAGTATAATTCCTTGTATGCAGCCAGGGTTTTACAGCAGATCCAATCCCACTGAGGCACAGAGTTCTCAAATAGACAAGAATTATGAGCCTTCCATACCTCCCATATCATGAAATAAGGAGTTCAACACACATATCGGAATGACGAGACCACAAAAACAAGGCAGTCATTAGAGAAGAATGCCTCCAGTAAAATTGAATGCCCATAGAGAGTTGCAATTTGCTTCCCAAAGGTCCCGAATGAAAGAACAGGAGGAGAAGAGATGGACAACTGATTCCTCCTGTTGGCAACAAAGCGGGACACCAACCCGGTACATTGAAGCCATGTAGACATAAATTGTCCCATGTAAGGAATCTTGTTGCACAAAGCCAGCAGCAAATAAATCATTTTATCTTAAGTGGAAGGTCAGCTTCCAGACAGATTTGTGCCACCAACTTATCTCAGGATGACAATCTGCAAACATAGCATCATAAGCCAATTTAGCAGTAACTTTGCCACGGGTCACATCCCACGGACCAGATTAATTAGTTTGGTGGACTCATATAAGTGAAGGTTTTATTGATAAAGTGATCTAATATAGTCATCCCATTCATTCCCCAATATACCATACAATCCTAGCTGTGAAGCCGAGATCCACCAATGAACGCCCATCCTTATATTGACCAGCTGCATGTGCAAGGGTGCAAAATCCTTTTGCTCTGAGATGGGTCCTTAATTCCGAAGACAAGATGTGTTCAGATGGACCCCCTAAGATCGGATCCAAGTCCCAGTTTTATGTCACGACCCTTCACCAGGAATTCCATGATCCATTGAGCAATAACATTGAATGCACCCATCAGACCATTCCAGAAGTTCGATACACTTGAAGTGGCAGGACGACCCATACGGAACCAATTTGCAACAAAATATTTTTTCAGGTACTTGGCTCTGATGATCAATCCCCAAATAGAATTATCAAAAAGTGCACGCCAATGACTTTTTGCATGGAGAGCCATGATAAAATGATCCAGGTCCCTTTTATTCCAACCCCCCAAGTGGCAGGGTCGAGCTAAACAAAGACCATTTTATAAGGTGAAATTTTTCCTGCGCCCCTCTACCCGACCATAAGAAGCTGACACTCTTTCTTCGAATTAGACCAAGGATAGATTAGGGATCTTACGAGGGAGAACAATAGACACCCAAATTTTGTAGAACAGCTTTTGCTAGTGTAAGTCTGCCCACCCAAGGATAAGTGACGGAAAGCTCCAATACGATTTTCAAATCGTTTAACAAGCCATGACCAGTCATTTGTAAGATAATTGGAGGGCTTGATGAAGAATCCCAGATATTTTGTTCCATCAGTCATCTCCTTGAATTTTAGTGGCAAAATCGAACTAATCGACTATTCCACATCATCTCCCAGGGAATGTTTTATAAAATGTGACTTAATATAGCTGATAATCATACCAGAAACAGAACAGAAAAAGTCCAGAATCTTCTTATATTGAACCCACTCCGCAAGGATTCCCAGGCCAAAAAGCATAACATTATCCACAAATAGAGAAAGTGTTACAGAATATCTCTCATAATCTTAATTCCCACAATCTGCCCCTCCATTTTTTCCTTATGAATAGTGAGACTCAGTCCTTCAATGACCAACAAGAAAAGAAGTGGTGAAAGGGGGCAACCCTGATGAAGACCCTTGGAAGCTTAAAGTATTCTGAAGGTTGCCCATTGATAAGTACAACAAAATTTACCGAAGACACACATGCCATAATCCATTTCATCACCTTCCATGGCAAGCCGACCTGGATCAGTATTAATCTCAATAGATTCCAGTCAACCCGATCATAAGATTTCACTAAGTCCAATTGAAGAATGAGTGCATCAAGCCTTTTTTGTTTTACACTATGAAAAATTTCTTGAGTCACCCCCACAGCATCATGTATTTGACGGCCCTTCAAGAATCCATACTGTTCCATGGAGATGTGCCTTGAGAGAATTGGTTTGATTCGATCAACAATAATCTTGGAAATTATCTTGTAGACCAGATTACACAGAGTGATAGGCTTGAACTCATTATATTATCTGGATGGGATGATTTCAGAATGAGAGCCAGATAAGTAGAGTTAAGTGCCCCAGAGACAATTCCCAATTTTCTAGATTCATCCACAGCCATCCGTAGGTCTTCCCCCATAATATCATAAAAATGTATGAAAAGTTCCACCGTCCACCCATCCGGACCGGGAGATTTATCCTTAGCAAAACCCCGCAAGGTATTCTCCACATCCACTAAAGAAATATCCATAAAGATATTGTCCCCCTCCATTTCATTAAACATCCGAGGGTATTCTTTAATAATCTTGAATTGTTCCGTCAGTGTAGTATTTTTGGGGTCACAATAGTATTCCTGAAAGTGACGAGCAGACTCCTCCCTCAACTCCATATCCCCCCTGATCCGCCGACCAGAGTGATCGTTAAGATCCCAAATTGTGTTCTGGATCCTCCTCGATTCTGCAAAGTGGTGAAAAAACTGTGTTCATATCCCCAGCTTTGAGCCAGATAGCATGGCTCTTCAATCTCCAAGTTTCCTCCTGAATGAGGAGAATCTTCAATTTCCGACTCTCCATTGCTGAAAGTTTTGAAGTTTCCAAAAGGGTGAGGCCAAGACTCACAGACCGTTGGCTCAGAGATTCTATATCATTTTCAATCTCAGCAAGTTCAACACCCAGCAAAGCCTTTTTATTTTTTTCCCACCATAAAGTAAAATCTTTAATGGCATTTAGTTTCACTTCCAGCTTGTCCATCGCAGATATCTCCCCCGAAACATCAATCTGGAGCCAATTAGATCTCACACCCGAAGTGTATTCAACATCCGAAAGCCATGTGGAGTTGAATTTGAAAGGGAAATAGTGATGTGAGGCATCAGCATCAAATTGAAATATAATTGGAAGATGATCGTTGATTTTATCTGTTGAATCCAGGACCTGTAATTCCAGAAACAATTTAGAAGTGGTTCTGAGATTAAGAATCGGTCAATGCATTTCTGAATTAGATTTTCATCCTTCCTACCATTTGTCCAAGTCGGGGCCAATGGCCATGGGGCAACATCAATCAGGGAAAATTTTGTGAAGAGATTTCTGAAATAGTTACCCAGGGGATCCCTCCTAGCCGAATTTCCCCAGAATTCCTCATCCCCCCATGTGAAGTTCAAATCCCCAGCAAGTATCAAATTCTCCAATTCTAGTAAATGACCTGTGACAGCCAAGTCCCAGAAGGCCACCCTATCTCAATAAGGGCCATAGCAATTTATAATATTTATGTTCTTATCTAACCCCTTGAAATTTCCAGATAATAAAATGCCCAAAGAGATAATCGATGGGTTTAGCCTCAGAACCATTGGATTCCAAGCAGCTAAGAGACCACCCGAAAGACCAATGGCATCCACAGTGCACATCATCCATCCTGGCTTAATTTTTTTAAAGAAAATACGGGCCTTCTCCCCGCAAACCATAGTTTCCTGTAGAAGGACCAAATCAAGATTTATAATATGTAGGACACGTTTGAGGGCCAATTGTTTGGGAAGACCCCCCACACCCCTGATATTTTGAGAGAAAAAAATCATTTTTGAACCCTGGCAAGGGCTTTCATTCCTCTAAGAGCCCGGGTATCAGAATATTTTGGAGAATCCAAAAATTGACAGTCATCCTCCATCCCCCCCGGAGTGACCTTATTTTTTCTAGCACTTCTCGTTTTCAATGGAGAGAATTCAGGAGCCAATCCACCCCTATGTGCCCCCCTTTGTATACATTGTTCACCTTTAGTTTCAGATGGATTCATTGAGGAAATTTTAATCGTTTCTTCCACAGGGATTTGTGAGACGAGGAACCCCCCAATTCCTCAATGGGAAGATCACTTATAGTCACCACCCGATTTTTGTAAAATGTAGGAATGGGCAACTTTTTTACCATTTTTGAGTATGAAGGAGTATGTATAATTTTTTCCATCGAATCTGAGACATCCCCGGGTCGCATAGGTTGACATTCTAAGCCCGACTGTAACACATAAATCTTGTCATATGCCCCCACCATCCCTTCGACAGAGATAGGATCAAGCAGACCAGGATTTGTATTACCATTACCCTCACACGTCAATATTTCTGGACCAGTGATGGGCACCTCAGAATCGGTGGATATAATGATAGTCAGGGAGGCAGATGTAGGGATTCCAGGAGAGACAGATAGAACCGGGGAGGAATCGGATGGACAAATCTGTGTAGGCATCACAAATGGCTCATTCTCAGAGATAGGGACATCGTCCTCAGATGAATTATTGGTTATCTTCTCAGACCCAGAGGAGTATGTTGACATAGGAATGTTTTGACAGCGACTCGTATAATTTCCATTATTTCCATTGTTTAAATCTAGTGCATTTATAAAAGTGATATCCAAATCGTTTAATGAATGGAAGAAAGTAGGGTCCTGTGATTCCAACTTACGGATCAAAGCCGAGTCAGGTGCAGGAGGAAAGGGAGCTCTGTTGGAGAAGCCGTCCAACATACTCGATGCATCCAAATCCATATGCTTCCATCATCCAAAGACCAGAAAGTTCCCCCCTCCTTGAGACGACTAGATGATGCATTCTCCCTACACTGTTGCCACAAATGCCCCACCCCCTTACAATTTGAGCAGCGGAAGGGGATGCCCCAATAGTCTATGATCTGAGAAAGCTTTCGGCCACGCCAGTTGATGTGAAGAACATCTATAAGACCTAATGAAATGTCCACCTCCACAAGAACCCGGCCAATACGACGGTCAAAACCAGTAAGGTGATCCTCATCAACATGAAGAAAGCGCCCAATACAGTTTCCAATGGCTTCAACAGCCCAATGGAAGTCCCGGGAGGAGTACCCACAAGCACTATCATGTTGAAGTCCACGATTTCTTCCAAACCAATGTCTCTTCCAACCGTTAGCCAGACTTGACCAGGTTGACAAAAATACTTCTCTTTCAGACGTCGGGGCCGAGCGAGAGGATGTCACAGTTTTACCCCTATTTTCCAAGCATGGCGCCACCTGATCACTGCCAACTGAAGGGTCCAAACCCGTAGCATCGACAGGTGTCCCCCCCAATGTCAAACGCCCCTTTGTCGACTTGGCTCGAGGCGCCACCTATCTACTATTTGTGCCATGTGCCCATTTCCCCTTCAACTGGTTTTTGAAGAAAACATCTGGTTTGAATAAACCAGCTTCCTCTATCATGAAATCTAAAATGTTCATGTTGTTATCCGCTGGGATAACGGAATTTGGCATATTATCCCCCATTTCCGGCAGTCCTGATAACACAAAAACAAGGATTTTTGCAAGCACGGGCACTATTAATCAAATGTCCGACAATAACCCCCGTCCATTTGTTCAAACTGGGATTTTGGCACCACACCCACGTATGCCCGGTAAAAGAGGGGCACCACACCTAGAATATGTCACCAGCTTCAGATATCAAGAGAGAAGTCAGGGAAACAATTATTAGTAATCGAAACCTTGATAGGGTTGCATACACAGTTCCAATACCCAAAATCTTCAAACGCCGCTTGAGCACGACCGTTAATGACACCCACCGGCAACCAGAAGTGAAAAATGTTCATAAAACAAAACCCTAACAATGAGGTTTGTCAACCGTGACAATAGCCTTGTGTCAATTTGTCATTTTAATGTATGTTCCGGCAACCAACAAGCTTGTTAAACCCCATCAATAAAAACTAGAAAAGATGCATAAACTGTCCCAATACCAATGGCTTCAACGGCCATGTGAGAGCAACCGTTAAAGGCACCCCCCCGGCAACCAAAAACGTAATATTGCTTTACAAAAAAATACCCTGACAGTGTGGATTGGTAACTGCAGCAACGGTCTTGTGAAAACAACCGTTCATTATATGTTCCGACATCCCATGGCCTGTAAAAGGAAATAGTTCATGACGGTTACCTTAAACGCCAGTTACTAACCCTAGACCATCGCCATTGTAGAAACCCTTGCCCCAGTGCCTATTCTATTTGGGCTATGATGTATGGAATGACTTGAGAAGCCCTGGACGATATGATTTATTATGATTAATAATTTGTGAATTTTTTTCAGTGAAAAAAAAATGTGTCACACTTTATAAGTAAACATTATAAAATCAAATCAAATCTCTATCACAATATAATCAAACCGAAATCTATAATGGTGATATAACCAAACCAAAATCTATAATGGTGATGAAATCTAAGAGAAAACTTGTAGCTCCCTTAATTCTTTGGTGTGATATTTTTAAATTTAAAATATATTATAAAATAAAATATTAATTCAACATTATAAAATAAAATATAAAAAAGGCTATAAATATTTATATAAAATCATTAAACATCAAGGGCCCAATATCACGAATAAATAAACACAGCGGGTAGATACAAAACAAATGTTACCCTGTTGGGGTTGTTGTTTTCTGGATACTCTATCAGGTTATATGTACCATTACAAATTTTTAATACATTATAGCATTTTCTTATGAAAAAAAATAAACACAGCCAGAATAGGGAAAATTAAATTAACAATAAAGCTGAAGAGGGCACAACCCGAACAATAAATAAACATAAGCGGAACACGACTATTTATATTGCCCATAAATCTTCAAGGAAGGATAATCGCATGTGCAGGTGGAGGGAGGTTGGAAAAGAAAGAGCTTTGGACATGGAAATATGAGGATTCATATCTATAGATTCTCGTGCCTTTGGATTCCAAGGGATCCAAGAGCCCGTTGGCTAGGCAATTGGATCAATTAGATTCACCTTGATAAATTATTTAAATAAATTTTTGGAACTGTAATAAATATGTTCCTAAGTTGTTAAGGTTACAGTGATTCGTTGGTGAGATTAGATGAATTTTATTTTATTCACTCAGGTTCAATTTTGTTGAGATATCTTTTAGCTTAGATTATCAATAAATCTGAATCATTCATTAATAAATACAATGAAAAATATTCAGAATTTAATCAATCTCATTCATTGATAATTGAAAAATTAAAATAATATTTAAAAAAAAAAATTAAAAATGTGAATATATATAAAATAATTAGCACTAAAGAAGATCTCTAATGTTGCAAAAGAGGTGTAAAAAGATTGAAAGCAAAGAACATGGACAAAATAACATAAATGGACTATGGTGATAATGTTTGTTTGTCGCCTTATCCTTCTTACCATTGATTGTGTGAGTTGTTTGTGGAGTAAGGGGTTATGTTCATGTTAAAATTGCTTAGACTTTATATTTTTAATAAATAAAATTTTCTGTTTTTATATTATAATTTTTTTATATTTGAATTATAAAAAAGTATTTTAATATAATAATATATTTTTTAAATATAATCAGTATAGATTTATCTTAAATCTGTATTTATCAAGCATCGAGAGAGATTCAATTTCTTGAGGTGTATTTCTTTTTCTAAATTTAAACTCAAGAAATTTGATCTCTCTTGATTGATAGATCCGGGTTTATGTTTTAAGTTTTTATTTTATAAACGAACATCTATTTTTTAATTACTTTTGATAATATTTTTTTTTATGAACCAACATGGATTTTTTTTTAAATACTTTCCATAATTTTTTATTTTATGAGCCGACATGACCCATACTCGGCTGTAGAGCACCTCGTTTCACTTGGTGCAATAATTACAATATAATATGTTTTTGTTAATTTTTATTTAAATTTGTTTTTCCCTACTAACCAAGTTTACATTTAATTTATATTTTGTATTAAAATTTACTTTTGTTATGCCAATTTTCTATTGAAATTTACTTATGCTATGTTAATTGTTTTATGTTTTATTGTATCATAAATTATGAAGTGTTTTTCATGGACTCGCTAGAGTTGTGTAGAATGAATTATTTCTTCCCACAAGTTGAAGAACTTTTTATTTTTTATTTTTATTTTTATTTTTAAAAGTAAGGAAGAATTTTCTATTAACAATAAGAAAACAAAAAAACAAAGCAATACTCGCCTTGAATTTGTATGCAATTTACACAGGTTGCATTGTCCATCATAATTTTAGTAACAAAAACTTAAAATCAAAATCCTTCCCTTCTTGGGGAAACTAGGAAGACAAAATAAAAAGATGAGTCCACTTCCATTATTCATAACTCAAATTACAGACTTGCATCACTTGTCCTAGAAGGGGAAACCAAGTGTGCTAAAACCATGATTTCCAAAATGAGCCTAAGGACCATAAAAAAACCAGACAAAACAACATAGACATAGAACCTGAAGAGTGAACTATCCTAATGCATTCGAATTTTCCCTTGTCCTAGCTTCCTCCTCACCAACAATATGAAACATCACATTCACTTGTAGCCAGGTCGTCAAGCTACTAACGGGAATGGTGTAAGTCATCTTGCAGTCGACAAATGGTGCAAAGACTCTCCTCTCAATGTAATTCATGTTTTGTCATCTTTCTTTCCAAGAGATTATACACTATCTAGTAAGGGATAGTGCCCCTGTCAACATCCATTGAGAGCAATTGGGAAATTAGGGATGAGTTTTCCATATTCTCAATGGCATGCTTGATGTGATAAGGGTTTGAAGCATGAAATACATGGTTAAGATTCTCTCCCTTGTTGCTTTGTTGAGATTGGTCCTCTCTTCCACTTGTTCATGAACCCTTTGGGGCTCAAGCCAAGCACACCCATCACCCTCACATCGACAATGCACCCTTTGATGCAGAGGTGTGTTGCAAGGCTTTCTACCACACCACATAGAAACCACCCCTATGGTAAAATTCCGGCTACAACTCGACACAAACGAAACCAAATAAATGAACCACATAGACTCCTTGTATTCTCATTGATCCTTGACATCAATCAACCTTCCAATATGTTTGGCGTTGGATTTAAATCCCCACTAGATTTCTCTTCCCCATGTTCTCTCACCTATTCCACATCACATTAATGGTTTCACACTTGCTTACCCACCATCATGGGCCTTCCATCGTACCAGGAATCCATGAATTGTCCCTTCCCTAGCTCAAATTTTCATCCAAGCCATTGTCTTCATCCTGAATTGAATTCACAAGCATGGTATCCCTGAGGAGTGAGTTGGCATTCCAGGTTTCCGTAGTGTCGATCCTCCTCTCCCTCGATTCAAAGTTAATGATGCGATTGCACTCTCGTATATGGTGATATTGGTTACACCCACACATTAAACTCTGATTTGCCACCTTGCTCCAAATCCATGCCTTTTTCCACTCATCCTTAACACATGGCTAGCTCATTGAGTTAGCTGGTGGGAATGACCCCATCACCCACATCTAGGTGGCATGTGTGTTTCTCAATGATCTCCTTGCAAGTGCTATGCATGTGACCTTCAGGCAAGTTGACGAAAAAATGGCTACATAGAAGTTCTTTCTTCCAAGCACCTTTATTGGCAAGAAAATCAATGAGTTTTTTGGTCATCCTCTTGATATGGCTTGTAGTTATGGATTCTATTTGTCGAAGGAGAGTGCCTAACTAATGAATCCTTCCTTCTAAAATCCCATTTTTTTAGAGGAGAAGAATCATAGTGCCATGAATAAGTCGATTGGTCATGGATATAATTAATTGAGAATGACCCTCAACAATCAATTGGTGACTCCCAAATTGGAGACAATATTTAGAACTTGAATGAGGCATTTCTAGATTAGTTGCATTTTTACTTTCCACCCCTATGTATTCAATGTAAATGTGCATTATTCAACCAATTTTGTTATGAAAAACTCCTTCATGACTAGCATACCCTATATTGTCCTTGGAGGCACCATCAAAATTGAGTTTAATAAATCCTAGAGGTGGAGGATTCCGGTTGGAGGGGCTTATAGACTTAGCAAGTTGTTTGTTTGTACTCGATTGTCCCTATATAGGAGAAATTTTCGAAGTTTGCATTATGGCTTGCTCCTATTGATTCATTCAAGGTATTTTTCTATTTAAGAACCAATTTGGAGGGTCTCGTGTATATGTAATTTGAATTCCTTCCAAACCATTTGGATGCCTCTAGTTTGATTATAGAATATTCTTTGTTTTATTTCCTTCCTAACCTCCTAGACTAAGTTTTCTTTCCTTCCGGACCTCCTAGACTAAGAGACCATGGAGGAGCTTCCATAAACCGTTGATAACAAAATTATGAAAATGATCAATTTCCCAATCCTTGGATAGTTTGAGCAATATTCCCTCTCACTATGTTAGTGCATATTAAAATGGAAACACTCTAATCCCACAAGTTGGAAGTAAAAGGACATGTATATATAAGATGGCTGATTTTTTCCTAGTCTCGTCTGCAGATCAAGCAAATGGAAAGACCTTCAAATCCTATTTTAAGCAAATTATCCGATGTGAGTATGCGACCTTTAACCACGAGCCAAAGAAACATGGAAATCTTGGGCCATATATCACTCATCCATATCTTTTTCCACATGAAGTCTTTGTGGAGGTTTTGTTAGTCGATAATGAGGGAATACACTTCTTTAACCAATAATTTCCCGCTTGAGATATTCCCCAATTTGAGTTTATTCGGGCCTTGCTACTTCTTTATAACTCTGTCATGCAGGTACTTCCAAATATTTAAGATGTCCTCATGGTTTTCTATGATGCTCCATTGATTAGGAGGGATCCATTTCCGGATGTGACTGTTGGTATCCCCACTCCAATAATGGAAGACTTATCCATGCCGTGGTAATTGAGATGTTGCGAGGTTTTGTGAAGGGGATGGGTCTGCATTAAGCGAGGAATATATTTCCAGGAATCATTCTAGAATGACGTAGAGTGACCATCTTAGATTTCCCGAAAGCTATGATGTTGTACGAGTAATTTGTTTTGGGATGCCAACTGCCATATTAAGGAACCTTCTTTATCCTCCGAGAAATGTATGAGGTCTTGATGTTATATAAGTTCCTGAAGCATATTTTTGGTTCCATAAAGTGGCCCATGGTTCCTCGTAATTCACCCACCGCCACCAAATTTGGGATCCAAGAACGTTACTCAGAGTAAATTTTGGATCCAAGAACGTCTCTCACGCCTAGGCCTCCATCCAACTTGGGCTTGTAAATATTCTCCCACATAAAAAGATCCCATTTGTGATGCGAATATGATCCTCCCGAAAGAAAGTTTCTTTGTAGATTACTAGTGTCCTTTATGACAACTTTAAGTGTTTCTAAGATGAGAAGAGGTAAAGAGGCATGGTATAATTTATGGCACAAGTTTCATGGACAAATTGATGGCCCATTAACATAGTATCATCAACAAACTATTGGTCGGTATGAGCATTGAGGGGTTCATGTAGGGTACGGCCTTTGATGAATTGTTAATTTACCATGACTTTGATTGTTCGACCAAGGCCCTCAACCATGAGTATGAATGTGAAGTGCGAAAGAGGATCCCCCTTCCTAATGTCGCATGATGGTTTAAAGGTGGGCGTGGGTGTTCCATTTACAAGGATGGAAAATAAGACGAAAGAAGTGAAAGACAGAATCCATTTAATCAAATTCTCACAAAAGCCAAAAGTTGAAAGCATTTTCTCTGTATATTCCCAACTCAATTTGTCAAAAATCCTTTGACATATCAAGCTTTATTAGCATTCCTGTACTTTTAGAGATGTTGAGGGAGTGGAATGTTTCATGTGCTACAGTTATTCCATCAAGAATATTTTTTGCTTCCACCTAGCCAAATTGCTATGTGGAAACTAGATGTGGGAGAAAGGGTTTAACAAAGTTGGAAATAACTTTGGCAATAGTTTTGTAAACAACATTATAGAGAGAGATAGGGCAGAATTGACCTAGGGTGTCCAAAGTGTCTTCTTTGGGGATGAGGGTGAGAAAGGTGGTGTTTAGGGCTGGCAAAACCCCTCTGGACATGTGTGATTCTTCAACTAATTCTTAGATATCCTGTTTGACAATATTCCAACAATGGTGAAAAAAATCCATAGTGAAGTCATTTGGACCTAGGGCCTTCCCTGCTTCCATATGATGTATTTATTGCTCCACCTCCTACTTCTCAATGGGCTTCATGATAATTTCATTTTGCATAGTCGTGACTAGTGAGGGAATATTCTAAGTAACATTTCTTATCGAATTTATCCTAGAAGGATTGGGTTTATTCATGAGTCCCCAAAGTACTGATCCAACTCCCACTCTATGTCTTATTGCTTGTTTAAACAAATTCCCATGAGCATTTTTAAGCATCACAATTATGTTCCTTTATCTATGTTTATTATTGAGAGATGAAAGAATCTAGTGTTCTTTCACCCTCCTTGAGCCACGTAACTCTAGATTTTTGCGTCCAAAGTATTTCCTCCTATTTGTCTCTTTCATAAATCAAATTTTAGATATTGCTTTCTTATGCTATGGTGCTTTCCTGATAACCTTCTTTAATTATTTATTGTTGCAGTTGGTCCATTTGTGCTTCTAGGATATTTTTGTCCTGGAATATGTTACCAAATACCTCCCACATACCTCCTTATTCCATTGTTTATCTTTCTTTTTAAAATATTAAGCTTTTGTTACAACACGCATCTTGGTACAGGCTAGTGGATCAATCTCATCCCACCACTTTTGGACCATCTCTTGGAATTTAGGGTGTGTGATCCAAAAAAAATCGAATCTGAAAGGTCTATGGAGGTGAGCCCCTACTCGATTCCACCGAAGGCTAATTGGCCAATGATCTGATCCGTTGGAGGGAAGAATGCTTGCCAGAAATTCTCCTCCTACAACTAAGAGGGAATCCAAAGTTAGGAATCGATCTAGGCATGTAGCTACCTGGTTAGCACCCCCACGCTTGTTGTTACATGTGAAGATGCCAATACCCTGTTCAGGCTACCACGGTTCTGCAGTAATCGGTGGCATTCGACTCTGATGAAAGCCAAGTTGGAAATCTTTTTTGAATGATAAGGTGTTTTCTAGAGTATTGTCATTCTCATGTGCTGGAGACAAAAGACATCAGTTGCTGTGTGTTGAAGAGGTATTCATGGAGTTGGCAGAGTGAAGGTAAAAGATAGACAAGTCTTCCTGAATTCGAGTTCCTTGTTCTGAGAACTATGTGCCATGATCATGGAATTTGGTGATATTCACTGTCATTATTGGAGAGTCTGAGTATCTCGGGGCTGAGGCTGGTGCCATCGTTTTCTTCCATATCAGCGCCTTGGTTTAAGTTCCTTAGTATGTGGAAAGCTCTGAAATGGGAAAAAGTATTCGCGATTTGCTGAATTTGTTGAATGATTCGACCGAGAGCTAGATTGTTGAGATTAGCATTTAAATTGAGAGCTCTGATGATTATCATAGAGTCCCCGAACACCTGTAGTTTGTCAATCTTATGATCTTTGGCAATCTGGCATCCTTTCAACAAAGCTAAGGCCTCTGCTGTATTATTTGAGCAAATGCCCAAACCCCATCCGTACTTCAATATCAGTGTTCCTCCACTGAGCCATAAAACTCCCCCAGCGCCTGCTACGCCAAGATTTATTTTGGAAGCACCATCAAATTGTAAACTATCCATAGCCTGATTATTTCTCCAGTCTTGAAAATCGGAATTAGAAATCCTGATTTGCCATCTGGAAGGTGTCGCGATCAGAAGTTTTAATCGGACTACGGAGGATGGCTTCGATCCAGTTCAATTCCTTTAAGCTGAGAATTGAATCTATTCTAGATTTGGAAGAGTTGAGACATTCGATCAGTAAAACTTTGGATTGACCAGCAATTTTCAAAGGGGTGTAGTGCGTTTAATGAAAGATTGCATTGTTTCTAGCGATCAAAATTTTCTAGCATGTGTATTTGGGAATGGAGATCCAGATAAGACACCAAATTTTATTTTTGGAGAGAGGTGAGGGATAAATAGATTTCCAATCCTTAAAAAGATGAGTGGTGGAGTTGAAGGATGGCATGATAATGCTGAGATCGAGGAGCATGTATTTCCAGACTTGTTTGGTGAAGAGACAGTCCAGAAAAATATGATTTAGAGTTTCATAATTGCTGCGACAGAGAGGACACCAAACTGGCCCGTGGAATCTTCTCTTGATAAGGTTGTCATTAGTAAGAACTTTGCAGTGGATTAAAGTTCAAATAAAGAAATTGATTTTGGGGAGTCCGAATGGATCCCATACTAGTTTCCATAAATATTTTCTTGCAGCATCATGAGCTTGAAGTATTGTATCCGAGAACAGAGGTGTAGCATCCTTTGGGGCCCCAACCCCGTCCATATATGGCCAGGAGGTGGATGGGAGTGCATCCTTTTAGATTGTCAATGAGAATGGTTTTAGCAAATTTGGAGTTGGGAGGGATGGCTATATTTTTCAATCTTTTCCAGTTACCATGAATATCCTAGGAGCTGAAGTCCCTCAGAGTTATGATCCCATGTTGATTGAACCAGGCTTCGATATTTTGTAATTCTTGAGTGCTTTGAAGTGATTCGTTTCCCATAATCTTATTTGTGAAGATGTTTGTTTTCCTGCCATTGCCAGGAACCCAATAAAGTTATTTTGAAAATAACTCCCAAGCATCCTTGCATAGTGACCAAATGCTGGAGCCTTTGGAAGTTGGCTTTCGATCGAGAGATCTTAGATTGTCCCCTTGTAAATATTTTTTTTGAGCACTTGGCTTACTCGATGATATTTATTTTGCAGGATTTTCCAGAGGAGTTTTCCACCTAGTGCCAAGTTTTCCTGGAATGGATCACGGATTTGTAGGCCTCCCAAGGATTTTGGCTGCTTTATGGTCTCCCAGTTCACTAAGTGGATTTTGTTTTCATTATTTCTCCCCTGGACCAAAGAAAGTCTCTTAGTAGTTTACCAATCTGTTCTAAAACTCCTTTTCAAGCAAGGAGGATGGAGAAATGATAGATAGGTAGTGCGGAAAGGATAGAGTTCACTAAGATTAGTTTTCCAGCTTTGCTGAGCGAATATCCTCCCCGTGTTCTTATCTTGCTTTTGAATTTGTTTATCGTGTCATCCCATATTCCATATTTTGAGTGACCTTGTGTGATTGGGAGGCCAAGGTAGGTGAATTTGTCCCAATGATTTTGGACTGTGATTCCAAGGATTCTGCTAATTTTGGATGCAACGTTATTGTTTAAATTCCAGCAATAGATTGCACTCTTGTGTAAGTTGATCTTGCCTCCGGAGGCATTGCAGTACCAATTCAAATTATGCTTGAAATTTTGGGCTATGATGGAGGAGGCTCCACCCAATAATAAAGAATCGACGGCAAAAAGGGTATGATTGATGGGGAGGGAGTCAGAGGTTAAGTGGAGGCCTGGTAGGGAGCCTAAAATCATATCAGAATTCAATTTTCAACTGAGGGAGTCTGCTAGGATGATGTACAGGAAAGAGGAAAAGGGGCATCCTTGTCTAATGCCACGCTTGGCTTGGAATAATTCAGTGGGGCGGTCGTTAATTAAAGGAGTGATCCAGGGATGACTTATGCATGCTGAGATCCAGCTGATGAAGGTTTCCCTGAATCCAAAGCGTTTCATAATTTTAAAGAGAAAGGAATGCTTAACGCGACCAAATGAATTGGCCATATCAAGCTTGATTAACATACCTTTTTATTTTCGAGATTTGCTGGAATGGATTGCTTCTTGTATGAGGATGACATTGTCAAGTATTTTCCTCCCTTCCAGGAAGCCGCCTTGGTTGTCTGAAATAATTTTGTCAAGCAGGGACTTCATTCGAGTCGCAAGCATCTTGGAAATAATCTTGTATGGGGAGTTGCACAAAGAAATCGGTTTGAATCTGTTGAAGGAGCCGGGATTGGTTTCTTTTGGGATGAGAGACAGGAAAGTGGAATTTGTGCAACCGCCGATCTTTTCCTTTGAGTGAAAGTTCCTAATCATTCTCATGAAGTCTTTTTTAATGTACTTCCAGCATGATTTGTAGAAATGCATCGAATAGCCATCTGGGCCAGGTGCCTTGTCAGATTCGAAAGAATGAATTGTGTTGAGAACTTACTGTTCAGAAAAGGTTTGTGAATGTCAGGGTTATCCTTCGACGTGATGCTCTTAGGAATGTGCTTCAGGAGTATTAGCTTTTCTTCTTCATCAGCGTTGTCATCTTCAACGAATAGCTTGGAGAAATGAGTGTGAGATACGTTTTTGATGTTGGCATTCCCAATGGCAGTCATGCCATTCTCCAATTTGATTTATGCGATGTAATTGGATGAGTGTCTGACCTCGAATTGCTTGTGAAAGTAATTTGTGTTCTTGTCACCAGCTTTGAGCCAAGTGCTCCTTGACTTCAACCTCCAGTATTCTTTTTCAATGCAAAATGCGTGGTAAGTCTTGGACTGTTGAATGACTTCTTCATGCAGCATGGCTGCTTTGATTGGGTGATCTTCTATAATGAATTGGATTTCTTCTAAAGCTCCCACGGCAGTATTTCTGGGATTAGAGGGGGCGGGACAGTTGCATTTGGCCCAATTCTTGAGTGCATTCTTGCTATTTTTGAGCTTCTGTTCCCAAACGTAACAAGGGGATCCTAAGGTGGGGATTCTCCACGCTTTGTCTAGAGTGTTCCAGAAGCTGGTGTGGTCGAGCCATTGGGGGTTGAACCTGAAAGGGATTGGGCCCAGATCCTCGTTGTCCTGAAAATGAAGTTGGATGGGTTTATGATCCGATGCCAGATTGGCCAGAATGCTTGAGGAGATAGTTTGGGTATCGGTCATGAGGCTTCTTTGGACGAGAAATTGGTC
Organism: Larix kaempferi; assembly: GCA_027924585.1. Taxonomy (NCBI): domain Eukaryota; kingdom Viridiplantae; phylum Streptophyta; class Pinopsida; order Pinales; family Pinaceae; genus Larix; species Larix kaempferi. Next base: position 19,297,846 of record BSBM01000458.1, on the reverse strand, counting down.
CAGTCTGGCCATAATATTTCCCTTTCCTAGATGCTTATTGGACTAGGTATGCTTCCCTTTTTTGGGCTTGATGTCGATGAGATCCCAAGTTTGGAGGAGGGATTCAACCTGAGTTTTGAAGAAGTCCTTTCCAATGATTCCTCCTTTTTTTTTCAGAATTGGATAGGGTGATATTCATGTCGCCGACAAGAATGATGTTTTGAGGAGCGTATGCATCCAGAAATTATTCAAGTAGATTCCAACATTCTTTTTTTTCAGAGAAGAGGTTAGGTACATACATGTTAAAAAGAGCGATGTGCTTGTTGCTTTGTATATGGGTGAGCTCGATGTATATCTAGTGTTGCATAGCGAAGGAGCTTTGAAGGTGGATTTTTTCAGAGGACCATAAGGTTTCCAGGCATCCGGAGGCCCCTCTAGCACTGATTGCGTAGCCTATATTTTTCTTCCATTTTTATTTTCCAATAGATAAGACTGCACTTTCATCGAGTTTGGTCTGTTGAAGTAGAAGTAGATCAAGCATATCAATTTTTTGGATATCTTTTAGTGCTTCAAGCTTGCTGAGATTTCCTAAACCTCTGCAATTCCAAGAGACCATCTTCATCATTTAGGATTGTAGATGGAGGAGGGGGTTCCTCCTACTGGGTCTCCATATTTCTTCCCTGCTATTCTGGCTCTAGTGTTTCTGCTAAAAACCATATCTATTGTTGCTTGGGATCCTTGGAATTTCTCGCGCTCAGCTTCTTCTTCCCTCGGGTCTTTGATTGATTTATGACCTGCCTTTTTGGAATATTTATCAATGGGTTCTTTCGAGGAGGTAGGGGAGTTAGGAGGTCTAATTTTAGTAATTTTAGCATAGGAAGGATCATCTTTGATCAAGTTAGATCTGGTGGGACTGGGAGTGTTCTGGGGTAGGGGGTTCTTTGGATCTTCATGGGCGAGAGGAGCAGCTTGAGGGTCTTGTTGTTTTATTTCTCCTTCTTTTCAGCCTTAGGGATGTCTTGGATGTCAGGTGATTCTAGGGATTTGAATATGTTCCTGTTGGTCGAAGCAATCGGATCTTGGTGTTGATGATCTGCTTTCTTTATATTTAGACTTTTTGAGTGGGGTTTCGTTCCCAATTTGGTATTTTTTGGATGGTTGTCCATTTTTCTTTTTTCCCATCTGATTCTGGATCCGCAAGCTTCTTCTTGCATGATCGAGTGAAGTGTCTGTATTCATGTTAAAACCTGCATTTAAAGGGGATTTGCTCATAATCTAGTTCTTGTATATGAGACCAATCTGCCACAGTAAGATTTATTGCTTCCGAGAGGCCATGTTCCAGATCTACTTCAACGCAGATTCTCGCGCATGAATATTGGTCTTTCCGATCAACTTTGTCAATGTATTTACCCAAGGCATTTCCGATGGATTCTAGAGATTCAGAATTCCAGCAGTGGAGAGGTAGATGTGGGAGTCTCACCCAGATATAGACTGCAGAGGGGATGTCAAGGAATGGATCAAAGTTCAGAGTCCATTTGTTCATATAGATCCCTTGTGGTCCCATAAAGTAAGGCCGATTCCTGAAGATGAGCTCGCGATCTTGTTTGCTTTCGAAAACGAATGCAAAGAATCCTTTACCCGGGAAGAAGGATTTAACATCTTCCGAGATCAGGGGTCTCCAATTTTTTTTCACCCAGTTTTCGAAGAAGGCCATAAGCCTGTGAACTAACCAATCAATCCACGTTCCGACAGGTTGAGGGTTGCCTTACATGGTAGCTCAACCGTAAGTTCTACTGTCGGGATCTCATTGAGTTTCTTCACGATTTTTTGTTGGGAAGAGGATAGAGACTTCTTTCCATGAGCAACTAATAATTTCAAGAAGTTGACAAGGCCAGGGAGAGGGCTTTCTGCTCCCGAAGCCATTGGAGGCAGAGGGAGCAAGCCCTAGGTGAGGGACAACAGGCAAACAAGGAGGGATCGAGGGACGCTCTTCCTCATTACTGATCAGAGATCGGCTCCTGTTCGCCAGTTTTTCTTTAATTACTAATCACATCAAAAGTATTGGCTTTAATTACTAATCACATCAAAAGTATTGGATTTCTACCATTCAAAATATTGTCTTTCACTTTAATCTATCAATTAAAAACAATAAAGTTAAAAGACATCAAATTTATTAATTTTTAATGTATTATTCATAGTGATTGTGGAATTGTTGACCTTGGTCTTCCTATAAACTTTTTGCAAGAATTTACTTATGGTATTTCGACACTTATTCCAATACCTAGTACCGCATTTATCCTGGTACTGAGTTCTGCACTAGACTTGATTTTTGATGATGAATTGATGCACTGACATGAATCACCTTCGTCTTATGGCACTTGCTAGTCTCGTAATATCTGCATATGAAATCATAGATTGATGATGAGAATGAAATTGTTTTAGATTAAAACAAACAAATAATTATAAAAATGATGCATTAAAAAGTTATCATTTTAAATAATAAATAAAAATTTGTTTTAAAAATTTAAAACAATTATAAAATAATTTTAAAAAAAAGAACAAAGCTTTATCAAAAGACATAAATAAACGTAATTATTAAAGGTGGAAACCTTTATTAGTTGAGACCTTTATTTATTAATTGGAATTCATTGATTATTAGTTGAAAACCTTTACATTGTTTTATTTGAAAACCTTTACATTGTATCTAATTACATATTGTTTGGTTTTATATGCCGTTGTTACGTGAAAGCAAGGGAATTCCTGTCTGGAACATTATCTTGAGCCCATGAATGTTCACCAACAAGGAGAAGCGATCCATCTGCAGTTCATTAAGTGGGAAGGTTATTGTTGTAAACGAACCCGTATTGCAATGCAGAAAATAGGGGCGTATTAAAAGCAATAATAATTGCTTCCACACCTAGATCAAATGCATCAACGTTCAGATCGACTTCTGGATAGAATATCGGTATCTATCTCCTGGATTGATACCTAGGGGAGAGTTGTCTATTCTTGAACTAGCATCGACAATTTAGGAATTTGTACCAACATGTACAATTTTGAAATTTGTATATATGATATTTTTACATATTATATATTCTCTTGTTTAAATAACATTTGTTTATTTTAGAATTTGTAAATATGATATTTATTATATATATATATATATATATATATTTTTGTTTAAATAGCATTTTTTTATTTTGGAATTCGTATATATGATATTGTATTTGTAGTTTGTAATATATTTATAATTTGTAATTTATTTAATTTGTTTTGTTTATTTGTTTAAATAACATTTTTTTTTAATTTTGGAATTCGTACATATGATATTGTTTGTAATATATTTATAATTTATAATTTATTTAATAAATTTGTATTAATGAGTAAATTTGTAAATATTTAAATTTTGTATAGTTTGTAAATGTATATTGGGTAATTTTAGAATGATTGTAACATTTGTTGATTTGTGAATATTTAACTTTTGTAGTTTGTAATAAAATTTATGTATTTTGTAAATTGTAGAATTTGTATTTTGTCACTTTGTCATAATCCAGCATATTGACCATCTGTTGATTCAACAGTCGATCTGGCATTGGTACCAGTAGCGGGCGGGGGTAGCAGCTTCAGGACCCAGTGAAGTTGACCTAGACCCATAAGCAGCAGGAGAAGAACCAGTTTACTAAGTAAGTCGTAGGAGCAGGAGCACTTTATATATAGGCTTTGCACGCTTCTTTGGTATTGAATTACTTTACCAATCTGGCTTTGCACCTGCACTACCTGGGCCAGCACCCGGGTTTTTTATTGAATCCCTTTAACCGTGCTATGGTATTCCATCTCTTTCCCCTTTGCTGCACCATGCCTAGTTTCTGAGTATAGGTATATTTAACATAGAGTTGTTTTCTTTAGATCCTTTTCATTTAATTAATTTTGCCTTTGTTTCATTTATTTATTTATTTTTTTAATTATTGTAACATATATTATTGCATTAGTTTGTCATTTTTGGTACTGGTTTTGATTTTTCGTTTGTACTAATTCCCGCACCTTAGTTTTCGTACATCTTAAATTTTTCAATAGATTTAAACCACCAACGGATAGATTAATGACCTAAATCGTGAGATATGGTCACTCCATGATGAGTTTCTTCCCTAGGTACTGAGCTATCACAATTTGCTTTATTTTTTTAGTATGTTGTCGAATAAGATTAGACTAGGCTAGACTCGACCTCAATCCTGCACATACAGTGCCGCACCTCGAAGCTTACGAGCCCTGGGTTGACAATTAACTATCGAATTAAACATCATATATTTTTACCGACATCGCATCTCACCAGTGATGGGAAACACATTAGTTTCCCTCTTTCATTTTATGTAGATTATTTATTGCAGACACCTAGATGGATCAGGTGGTCCACCATTTTTTAACGAAATTTTGTTTTTCTTTGGATCGATTCCATGCACAGATTGGTGGAAGGGCCAACTTCCCTTTTGGTTCAGAGTTTTTTTCTTTATTTTTTGAGAGGATTCCTACCATGAGGCCATCATTTGACCGCTGCTCTCCTAGGCTGATGACCGATGTGCATATGCGCATGTGGGGACATATATTTCCCAAGAGGGGCATGTTCGAGTTCCCAAGTAGGATCACACAAGAGGTGCCATAGATGCTAGTGAGCAAGGAGGACCATGACTTGGACCTTGTTCCATATTCGTACGTGGGGTTGGAAGAGCATGTCCCAACATCTTTTTCACTCGGGCTAAGCCACTAGATGAGAAAGGTAATTATATTAGTGTTATGTTTAAATTAATCTAGTTGCATTATATTGTCTTATTTAATGCAAAGGAAAAATCTTCTAACATTTTCTTTAAATTGTTTAATGAAATTGTCTAATTATATGTGTTGTGTACTATATATTTGCAGATATTGGCACATTCAATGGGGAGGGGCCTCCTCTCTCTTATCCTGATGAGGATTTGTAGGAGGGTGAGGTGTCTGCTTCACCTAGACCTGGCCTATGACGTAGGCCATATGAGAGGTTTCGATAGGATGTGTCCAACAGGTTGTTGACATTGTTGGCTTGATGAGGAGTCGATCTTGTACGAGTCATGGATATCATGCGAGACCCCGAGGTCGCGGAGTTATGGAGGATACTTCCTCATGATATGATATTTTTGATGAAGTATGTTGTTGGTGCACCCATCCTTTTAGATGCTTGGAGGCCAAAGGCTCATTCTACGTCATCTGATGAGGGTGGTGATCCTCTTCCTCCTCCACCTCCTCCTCCTTCTACTCACCATGATGAGGGAGCATTGATATCTCATGCTCCACCTCCTCCTCCTCCTCACCATGACGACTGACCCCTACTTACTCCTCCACACCCAGTCGATCCACCACCATATCCGATCCATCCAATCAACCTACCATCCATTCCAACATCTCCTATTCCACTCACCTCAGATCTAGATAGGATGGTTGTAATGGGTGAGGTTCATCTTGATGGAGATATCTTTGCTTCTTTACAATATACTTTTTTCCTAGTAGAGGTACTGAGGCCTTTGTTGGTGGAGGTGTCGATGCCTTTGGCTCTATTGGCAGAGGTAGTGATGCCTCTAGTTTTAGAGGTGGGTGAGATATATTATAGTAGTTATTGGACTGGAGATGTATGCTTGGCACATTGTATCATGAGTTTGATATATATGTGTGTGTGTGTGTGTGTGTGTTGCATTTATCATGTTGATCTCGATGTTCATGTTGATGTTTATTTATATGTTGATGGTGATGTGTATGTTATTTCAGGTTAGATATGTTTACTAGGTGTACTTAATAGATGTGTATGTTAGAAGGTGTTTGTTAGATGTGTGCATGATGGTTATGTTAGATAATGCAGCTTATGTTTTGTTAGATGTTATTATTAGATTTATGAGTTAGATGAGGTTTAAATCTATTAAATGTATATGTTAGATAATGGTAGATAATGTTTACATGTATATGTTAGGTGATGTTTGATATGTATGTTAGATTACGCTAGCTATTTTTTTATGTGTTTATAAGATGGTGCTTATGCTTGATAGGTGTTGATAGATGTGTATGCTAGATGGTGTTTGTAATACATGTGTGATGGTTATGTTCAATGATGTTTACGTTTAGTAGGTGGTCATGATGATGATGATGGTACGATACATGATGTCAGGAGATGGTGGCGGTGTCGATTGATTTGATAATCACATTGCAATATTTTTTATTGTTATGTATATAGATGGAATTATTTTTTTATGAACTCAATGGGATGCCAAATTATTTTATTATATTTATCTTCATGTGTATGATGTATTTTGTTTATGTCGATGAGTACGATTCATGTGTGATGCAATTTTATTTATTTATTTAAGTATTTATGTCGATGCCTTTTATATTAGCTATAATTATAATTACAAATTGTGCACAATCACATTTATAATTGCAAGTTACAATCTCATCTATAATTACAATTTACAAATCATTATTACAATTTCACAATTGCAAATTACAATAACAATAACAATTACAATAAGCAATTACTAATTAGATTTACAAAGTACAAATTAAAAATTAGACAATTACAACTGCGAAATTGCAATCACAAATTGCAGTTATAGTTACAATTAGAACTTGCAAATTATAATTAAAAAATTGCAATTAGGTTTACAAATTATAAAAAAAATTGCAAAATTACAAAATGATTTACAAAATTGAAAAATTACAATAATTTTAATAATCTTATCATCTAATTATGGGGTGGTCAACTATTAAATATTTAATTCATACGATTATAAGTCTTTTACAAAATGTCATGCATTATATATGCAAGCCTTAGATTTTCTTGATACTAATATCTACAATGTGCTATATAAATAAGTTGCAATTAATTCTAGAATTGAAGTTGTAGTTATTCTATAAATCATAATTGCTTCTATATATCATAACTGTAAACTCAATGATATGAACACAGTAAACAATGGGAAAACACTATTATATATTAAGTGAAAAGAACACTTACAACAAGCTGATTCTAACTACACGATGGTATGATTATGTCTATTGATAAAGATAAAACAATCTACCACACAAAACTAAACTGTAGAAATTGAATTCAAATTTGAATGTGAACTTGTAACAATTAAATAAAAAAATGACATGATCACACAACACAAATGAAATGAATAGAAATTAAAGATAAATAATTAAGCTAACACGAAACATAGAAGCATTCTCGACTATTCTACAACTATTAATTCTACAATTATTTGGCCACACCTTTAATTCAACCTCTCTTGAGCCAAAGCTTACTTTGAATAGAGTTTGAATAAATATCAGGAAGCCTCTTTTCTTTCATATTAGTTATATTGTGCTTTTACATTAGGTACCTAATCATAGCCACACTCTCAATGGGGGAAGTAACTGCTTCTATGAGTCCGCACTAGTAACAATATACCACTTGCAAAATATCAACTGACATCATAAAAATCCCTTCACAAAACACTCTATATGATGCTCACCTAAAATATTTCATGTGCAAACACCATCCCATAAAGAATGAATAAGAAGATAGGACACACAACATCTTGAGCCTTCTCCAATGTAAACTATGAAAGTTTAGGTCACCCAATCACTCATGCAAAATACCATTGTTAGGATCACTCTTAGCAACAAATGAATTTGAGTAAAGGGAAAAGATATGATGAAGTAATTTTGAAATTTTATACAGTTCATATTTAGTAACAAACTATACAATGGAATCAACTTTGAAATTATCCTTGATGTCTTTGCAATAAATCAATTAGACTAGAACTCAAGCTTCTTACTTGTTTGGTCATACGCAACATAGAGATAATGTTAGCACTTAAATCAGGTACATGGTATACATCATTGAAAAATACATTTTCAACGATGATGTTACTAGTACCACACATGGAGTGTAATGTTATCTCAATCATGCACCTTTTCATTAATGGTTTTCCTAATATTAAGGATATTAATAAACATAGATGCTGCATCAAAGAGAATCATATGAGTATGCATAACTTAAGTAGGTGCATGAAAGGATGCCAACAACGTATAACACATAGCTTGTAAATGGCTTAGCTTGCCACAATAGCACAACTAACCATTTATATAGAAAAACTCTCATGGGAAAAATATCCATTCTAATAACTATTATTCATTATCATGTATCTCACTCATTTAATATAAAAATACAACTGAAAAATTAATTACATGAGCATAACACATCCATCCATCATTTCACAATGTCATATCTACTCCCATATATACTAAGTTTCAACTATCATTGTTTCTAATAGTCAACCTAGGTGGATGAGTCAAATACGTGATTAAAGGACAATAGGGACACAAAACGTGATTAAATAATATCACTTGCAAAAAGGGGGTATGAAGTACTATTCAACGTTAACTTAATCTTGCATTTTTTTCTCAATATGATGGTTCTTTGACTTGTGCAAACTTTCATTTGCATATTTGTTCATGTCCAAAATGTTGATATGGCCATAATGAATTTTAATATTATTATTCATGTCCAAACCATTAATATGGAAGTGGTTTATTTGTATTAGTTGTTGGAGTTCTAGGGTGGGTGCCATGCACCATGAGTAGGGAGCCTCCTACTATCTTCTTGACTCACTCTCTCTACTTCTAGAGCTTTGAAGGTAGGCCCCAACATCATGTTTTTCAAGTAACGAGAACAAAGAGAGACACCCATAGTGTCAACAACAAAATGACAAATTCCCTCAACAACCTTCAATATCTCTGAGGAAGAGAAGGTTCCAAGCCATAGAAAGGAAATGATGGGAGAAACTATGTGGCATATCCCCTATTTGGAGTGATTTTTGAGAATCATGATACCATGCCTAAATATTGTTAGACATGAAGAATGACTTTACAATATTTTTTTCTATTTTTTACACTTTATTATCTTTAATATTGTGTGTCTCCTAGAGACACTAACACAAACTTAACTTTAGAAATAAATGTATTTGGGTTTATGTTGAAATATCAAATAAATTCGTTCAACTGGAAAGGAGTACGAATCAAGATAAATTCCATATCCTAGAAATGATGTCTGTCATTAAATATTGCAGCCATTATCAATGATTTTCTTAGCATTGGGAGTTAGAATTTGAGCAAAGACAAATGAAAATGTAATGCCCCATATTTGCACACTTAGTAATTAAAACTCTAATGTGAATTAGCTTAACATTTTCATTTGTTATTATATGTTAGACTCATATAAGTTGAGTAAGACTACTGTTATGGGATTATATGGACTCCCTATGTGTGGACAGTAAATGGAGTATAATGTTTTAATTTATTAATGACAATGAATATGTTATTTCATTTGAACATTCAAAATTGAATATAGAATATCCATGTGAAGAATGCTAATTTAGTTGTTTGCAAAAGTACTCACATGATTATTTGTAAATGTTGTATTAGTGAAATGGATTAACACTTGAAAGAGTTGGGTATGGCTTCATATATGTTTCATGTTAATGATGAACTATTCCACATGTTAAATTGGCTATGAGATAGGCGGATTCCTATATTTCCAAGGGGCACGAGATGTATTAAACATCGTGAGTATAGTGATGTTATATCAAATTTCATGCTATTTTTCCAATATTTCTATGACTTGTGGGTGAGTGTGAGTTTTGACAGGAATTGTGACTTTCCCAAAGTGGTTTTCAATGACGGGACCCCTTAGAACAGTGATGGCACAGTATGGTTGATGTAGGGTGTTGACCCTAGTACTATTAGGGGGGGTGGAGGAAATTCCCACCGTTTATCCCCCGAAACCTGGAGTCGTGGGAGGTTTGTGTAGCGCACTCCCCTAGACGTGTGATGACGACTAGCGGATGCCTGCTGGGGAAGCTTGGTCGATGTAGTCGATCGACACTTTCGCTTACGGGTTCTATATGTGGTTAGGTCGTGCAGTCGACGCCATAGTATATTGCAGCAGAGGACGGGATGGTGAGGTCGGGAGATGGAAGTAGTGGTGATTAGGGGGTTGGATTACTGATGTGATGGATGGTACCAATGATGGATTGGATGGTGTTCTTGATTGTTATTAACCATCGTGATTATATGCTTGATTTCATCATTATGTTTATGTAATTTTGTCTTATTGATTATGTATGAATGATTATGAATGATGAATGATGCATGGTTTAATTATACTTCTATATGTTGTTTGAGAGCATGTAATAATGATCTATTAGGAGAATTAAATGTGATTATTAGTACCCACGCTTAAGACGTGTGCACTGGCCATGCATACGCCAATTCGTGAGTACAATACTATGATTGGTCGATCGATGAATAAATTAATATGGTTATATTAGCTAATAGTATATTGGTTGATGAATTGTTGAAAGTATTACTTGTGTGTTGAAAGTATGAGTTGTTGACTTGTCAAATATGTTTTAGATTTACATAAATTGATTGTATTATTGAATTACATATATAATTATATACATTTAATATAAATTATGTCATAGTATAATATATTATATGAAAATATCTTATTTGAGTTATGAATGAAAGGATAACATAAATAAATGGATAGATAGGATTTGCACAATTTTTTAGAAAAGAGTTGTCATAGTTGCATTAAGAAGAGAGAATGACAAGTAAGACTTTTCATCCATGTTTATTAATATTTTAATTATTTAAATCAAATTTCTATTATTTGGAGAAAATGAATTTATTTGATTGATGATTATCATTTATGGGAATTTATTGATGGATGAGGAGGAGGATGAGGATTTTTGATATAAATATGAGACTTGAGAGTGGAAGGAGGGAGGTTCTTTTTCTCTTGAAGATTATTTTGGTGAGAGTATTCTAGGATGAAGAATTTTGGGTATTTTGGGGTATGAGAAGTTTTGAAGAGTTGGAAGAGTTTGAGAACTCTTGGAAGATTTGATACATAGCCTACTGGTGTATCACTGTTCTGTTCTCCGGGGGTCTCGGGCACAGAGGGCCAGGAGCCATTTGGATGGGACCATTTAGATGGCTTCCTGGGGCTAGGGAGCCGGCTAGGCCCCTAGTTGGCTGGGAGGAAAACCGTGGTTCCACTTTGGGAAATGAATATAGAAGCAACAAGAGATGAAGAAGGAAGCTTGCTCAGTTTGGACTCCGTCACCATTCTTATAACGAGGTATTTTTCTTGTGATTTTAAATTGTTTATATGTTGTTGTAAAATTTTCATATGATGCTATTGCTACATGATTTATGATGTTAATGTATGTTGTGTGAATCACCAATGAAGTTTTAAAAATTCTAAATTTATTTGATGCTATTGCAAAATGCTTATATGACCTTTATATGTTGTTATGGTTACACGTTGATTATATGCTACTTAGACACACAATCTATGTTTAATTAGATTAAAATTTATAATGCCAATGGAGGCATTACAGAAAACATGACCACAACCCACGGTTCTTCCCGCTGCTCATTATATTTCTTGAGAGTGAATTGTGATCTTAAATTTTGAGCTTTCTAAATATGGAATAATATCTACTTTGAGCTTCCTAAATAAGGAATACAATATTACAATAGCGCTTTTTAATTAAGCCGATGCGCCATAATAATAATACCACACCAATGCATTTTGAGTAAATGGATGCATCAATTATGCTAAACCACATACATGCTGTGCTGGAACATCCGCAAAAGAAAATATCCGCTATATTGATAGTGGATAGTTATCTATGTAGCTTTCAATATTGTTGACCACAATGCTCTTAGTATATAAAGGAGCACCAGTGCATCCTTAATTTTTTTACACATCGCAGAATGATATTTTTAATTTTTTATTGTATGCCAATACAATGAGTCGTGGAAAAGTAGTACACCGGGTCGTTCATAAATTTCCAGCGCACCTCTATTCCATTTTTTTTAAAATATATTTTCACGTCGTGTTTCATGATATGACGCACCGTTGCTCCTATGTAAATAACGCACTAGTGTCTGGAAAATCGAAAATAGAAAGTCGCACAAATTATTTTCCCATAAATTGAAAAAGGAGCAGGAATTTCATTTTAAAAAACTAGTTTTATAAGGTATTAAAAAAAAACTAATCACTATTTCATTATTTTGTCGAAATTTCGAGAAGAGATTTTTGAAAGAGAGAGTTATCGAGGAGTTTGGAGCAACCAAATTATTCTGAAGATTGAAATTTGTAAGGTATGTTGTATCAAACATAACCCTGCATAGTACAAATTTCAAGTATGTAAATTATTACTATTGATCACAATGCGTGGTTTATTTATTTTCCTATTTAGATTTTCTTGTTGCTTCCTTTCGTTTTATGTGGCTGCAAAATTTTACATTAGGGTTTAAATCCCTCTATTGTTTCACAATTATGATTTTCTTTTTAGGTATTTTAGATTTAATGGGGTTATAGTTTTATATATAAAGCATTGGGTATGATGGGACCACTTCTTGGTGTGAATCCAAAACCCTGTCGGCCTTGTCAGTTTTTGTTTTTTTTTATTTAAAAAAAATGCTTAGGCAATTTTTTGTGGAATTGAGTTTTTTAAATGCATTGATGTGTTTATAGTAACAACACACCGGTAATATCAAGCCTATTATTTTTTTAATTTAATAAAAATGCTTATGCATTTTTCGGTGCGGTCAAGTTGTTATAACGCACTAGTGTGTTAATTCTAAAAGCACACCCTTTTGATTCCTAGTGCTTTATAATAAATATTTTTAGTATTATTTTTTTTGAAGTTATTGAATGAAGAGTTTCAAGACTTCAAAGATAATAAAGATCAAATATTTATCCCAAGGAGCTATTACTGTTCATCTCAAACGAGTGCAGGATCAATATGACCAAGGGTTGGTGACCACATGCTGAAGAAAGGGGCTTAAAATAGAGTGTTGAGCATAAATAGAAAAGAGCCGTTAGATCTTGCTGAGATATACGGTTTTAAAGGTGCGTGCTCCGATAAAGTGAAAGATAATTAGGTTGAATGAATAACGAGCTAATAAAAAATAAATCCCGCTAGATCAACAATCGAGATAAGCTGTGTGTCGATAATGTGTGTTGGTTGTGGAGCTTGATCTTCCTGATTCAGAGGTCGTGTTTCAGCCGTGTATGGATCCCAGCCCATGACAGGGGGTGTGGGGGGATATCCCCCCACTATAGTCACCATGGGGGGTCTAGGGGTGGGAAATGACTACTTTTTGGATCCCCCCATGGTGGGGGTTTGGGAGAAGCGCCCTCGTAGCAAAAGTTTTGGAAAAAATGACTTGTAAAATGTTGTAATTTCATAGTCATGACTTGTTCAATAATGGATGATTTATAGGTCCATGGTATTCGGTATACCGTGGTATTTTCCCATGGTAATCCCTCTTTAAAAGGAAGGCATTGTAATACGGTTGTGTATTGTATTGTAGTATTGTAAAGATCTCTATGATTGTGTGAGAGATTCTATGAGAGAGTGAAGAGGAAGTTGTAGCAGATGTGATGCGGGTTGTATCCCTTCATTTGCTAGAAGGTATAATAAAAGGACCGACAATTTATTCGTTGACATAGCCCATATTGGGTGAACCATGTATGTTGATGTTTATTGTATTGTGTTTATGTGTTTTATTTCTCCATCTTTTTTATGTTATTGTTCTACAATCCTGTTTTTCTAACAAAGTGATCACCATGTAAAAGGGACTTAAGGGTGAGTTGTTCATAAAACCACCTTGGACACATCCTCAATTATGATTGACTGCTCCTCCAATGAAGCTTTTTACAAAATTTCCATACTTTCAAGCGTTACCACTCTGTAAGGTCTGTCAAGTTGAGTAAGTGTTTTTTTTTTAAACTTAGACAAGGAATCTTAAATGTAAGGTAAATTCTAACCAAGTGCATATTAATAATATATAACAATAATAATTTTACTCCAACCTTCAAATATGTAAGGTGTAATGTAATTACACCTTGAAATGTAATCATGGTCTCAACTATAAGAACTCTTTAAAAGTAATATAATCTCATCATATTTAAGTCAACAATACATCATAATATTTATAAAATTAAATAAAGTGCAATTTAAATTCAATAAATTGGGACTCTAACCATAATAAGGTTCAACACAATACAAACATTATATTCAATTATTTCAATTCCATGAAGTACAACTTGACTTACTACCAATATTTCATTTCGATCTATCATTTCATTTCAGTTCTATGAAATAAACAATTAATATAATTTCGAATATCGCATTTCAATACTATTAAGGAATAAAATGATTTAACACATATTTGAATATTGCATTTCAATAATTAATAATCATGGATACAATATTGCATTTCAATAAATAATTAACATAAACTCAATTGCATTTCAATCCTATTTAAGAACTAAATAATTAACATAAATTCAATTGTATTTCAATCCTATTAAGAGATAAATAATTATCATAAATTTAAATTGCATTTCAATTCCCATCTTTTCATTTCAATTGGAAGTGAGGGTTGAAGGCGAGATACCTGTCCACCGTAGCATGGATACATGAATCTCAATTCTCTGTCAGCGCTCGGTGATTGGAGATTCATCTTAATTGATAGCGCCAGAATTCAATCAGATCTCCTTCTTAGCGGGAGGATCCACTAATGCACAGGGTCAGGGCGTCCTTAGGAAGATTAAAATTAAGGAAAAAAAATATAGAAATAGGATTCAGAGTTTTCAATTAAAACAATTGCAGGGACTTTGGAGGGTATCGTTGCAACACTTCTTCACCAATCTTGGACGAGTTGGCTGCTAAAGTTTAAATGCGTAAGTTCTGGAAGTCAGAATAATTTAAATGATAGATCTATCAGTGATCCTGGAAGATGGCATGCTAAGTATCATTTAAGAGGATCAGGGCGTTTGGTATAAGAATTTTATAATCCGATTTGAGAATTTAAGGATCAAAAATATATATGCATCAAGATTTTTAGGATGCCAAATAGGTTTTCAAAGTAAAAATAAAATACAGATAATTTAGGATCAAATTATAATTCATGACCTAAATTCTGGAAGATGCCATTTCAAAGCTCGAAAGAAATACATAGGAATTTACAAGATTCTGAAAATGACTTTCACAAATAGAACACAATAAATTTAGATCGAGTAGCAGGGATTCTGGAAATGCCTTTCAAAAAATAGATCACAGAAAATTTAGATTGAGTTTCAAGGAATGTAAATTGAATTCCAAAGAGTGCTGGCGCAGAGAGTTTGTGATTGAAAGCGTAGATCGACAGGGTTTGAAACGATGGACAGAGATTCCAGGGTTAGATGCAAGATCACTATTATAAAAATAAATGAATCCAAGGTTAAAATTTGCAGAAATCGACAGAGTTCAGTTTACAGAGGTCAAATGCTCTTAATAATTTTGATCTAACTTAACACAGAAAATTCTAGAAACGCTAAGATACACAGGGAAGGAAGTTGGTTCAGAAATTGGATAAACAAGATTTTAACTGACCCTCCCAATTCGAAATAGCACACAGAGTCACAATATCCCGGGTCACTGTTCACGGTTTAAAAATTTGAAGACATCGTGAAGTCATTAATTAAGATACAGAGTTTGCAAAATTCTGAGATTTCAAGAGAAATAAAATCCTGAGATTTCAAAAGAAAAGAAATCGATCTGAATATTTAAACTCAACATAGAAATTCAAATGCCGATAAAATTTCGGAAAGAGGTATAATGGAAACAGAGTAAAAGAAATCATAAAGGTTCAGATCTATCATTCAATATCCTCCATTTCGAATAGCACGCAGAGTTCAAAGGTTTTAATCCAAAGTCTCTCATTTTTAATGAATTTCTGATTACCGAGAGGTATGGAGATTACTCAGGCACATCGCGATTTCACCATTTAAAATATAAATACACAAATTTTATAAACAGAGTTTTCATAAAGCTGAAATGTTAAAGGGAAAAGTCAATCTGACGGTTTAATTACCACACAAAGATTTTAAAAACCTTTAAAATTTCGTACAGGAAGTATATTGGAAACAGAGTTAAAAAAAATCATAAGAATTTAGATTAGAGACGTTGACACATCCGAAGTAATTCGAAATATATGTGAAATGAGAACAGGGCTAAAGTAAACTAGATCTAACATCTCTACACTTTCACATAAATCCAGAATGTGTAAATAATGAGAACATAATTAAAACTCTATAGAACTAGATCCAATATGTATGTGTTTTCACTTGGATTAGGAATACATATATACCAACACAGAATTTATAATTTTTTTTAAACAAAATGAAATTCAAATATCAATCTCAAATACCGAAAGAAATTAACTGAAAAACAATGAACCTGATTTAGATCGTCAAATTCGAGGTTGAATGTCCGTTGTAGTTGCAGTTGAATCCGTGCCCCAGTCGATCCACTTGATGAAGGTACCGACAACCCCTCAGTTAATCTCCCTACCGTATCAAGGTTACTCTTCTTCACCTCGAACCCCCGAGCTAATGGGGTCGTAAGAACACATAAACTAGCCTCCCAAAAGGATCTCCTAATCCCCGTTCCAGCGAATCCCAACTCCAAGGATCATAACATAATCTGAGATTATGATGACCATCCAGTATTAGGGAGCAAGAGATCCCCTTCTCTCCTTCTCCTTCCTCATTATATAGCAAAAGCCTGTGTGCCATGTATCTGTCCATGCGTATATTTAATTTAATTTAATATTTTAATTTCCATTATTCTCAAATACATGTGTCTCAATGTCTTCAATGTGCACCTAATTCCCTAAATCAATGGGAGTTAAGTGTAGGAGAGTTCTACTCCTATTTTGTTTCTCAAATAGTTTACTAAAACCTTTTTAGTAAAAAAAAAAAAAAAGATTCATTATTTTTATTTAATTGATAATGAAATTTATAAAAGACAAATGTTTCTTTTATTAAATAACATCTAATATAAATATTCTCTTTAGTTCTTTTTATATTTTACTAGAATATTTTCACTTGAAGTTAACTCCTATTACAATTCAAATCTAAGAGAACTTTCATAGGAATTTCTAGTTTAGTTCTTATTCTATTCCTTCAATAGAGTAGATAAAAATAGTTTAGACTAAACTAAAAAGTTTTATTTTTAAACAAAAGAATAATGAATAAAGTTTTCTGGTATTTGTCTTCTTAATTTAAAGTCACCTGAATTTATTTTTGATGAGTTTTCGATTTCTTTATTTTAAATAACAATTATATTTCTCTTGTCCAGGTGCATCTTCGACGGGCCCTTCCGACAGTTTCATTTCTTCCTTCTTATGGGGAGTACTGCGTAGCGACCGGGAACCGTTATCGCGATTTCTCAACTACGCTCCTTGGAGACTAAGGGATGTTGAGGGATAAGGCTCTCCTTATTGCGCGCCCCTAAACTCATCGTACACGACCAAATCATTATGGACTTGCCCGTACGGTATACGCTTCCCTAGGTGAGCTGAAACGACTTCACCCGTGCGTGGATTTCTAATTCAGGGTCGACAGTCAGTCATCGTACCCCTAAGTGTTCTTTCCGTTCTTACGGCCCCGATAATTTCATTGTGGGTCAATCGGTAAATCGTCTTAATTGCCACTGCACACACTCAAACGCATATTAGTAGCGTTGCACTATAAAAAATTTGTATCATTCTTTTCAGTATCTTAGTTAGTCGAGTCTACTAAACATTCATCATTTTAACATTATATCTTTGTCAATTGAGCATACATCATTTTCTTTTCAAGTAATTTCAACCTTCATCATTTTCCATTCTAAAGCATTTTCATCATTTTTTTTTCTTCATTTTCTCAGTCAGTCGAGTATATTCATCAATCATCATTTATCGAACCATTTTCATTTCACATATAAAATTTAAAGCAATCATTCAATGTCTAATTTTTATCATTCCGGGTCACTTCAAACCAGTGCCCTCAATAGTCAAATCAGTCGTAGGTCTCAAAAGTAGTCTGATCAATCATAGGTCTCAAATAATCTAAATCAATCATAAGTGCTGAGGCGGGCATTACATACACCCCCTCTTATTAAAACTTCGTCCCGAAGTTCAAAACAAATAAGGAAAGTCCCGACGCATCTCAGTTGCGTCCTCCCAGGTTGCAGAAATGGGACTATAGCTACCCCACTGAACCTTGACCTAATCAATCACACGGTGCCTAAGTTGCCGTGTTTGACGGTCCAATATGCATATCGGCTCTACCATCATGGCCCCTTCCTCCGTTATTTGTAAGTTACTCATGTCAATAATATGTGCTGAATCAGAAATGTAATGTCTAAGTACTGATACGTTAAAAACATTATGCATCCTACGCAATGATGATGGTAGTGCAAGATGGTAGGCAACTGGTCCTATCCGTTCTAATATCTTGAAGGGTCCCACAAACCTAGGAGATAGCTTCGTCCCTTTCCCAAATATGATAGTACTCTTTTGCAGCCTCACTCGCAAAAATACTCGATCTCCAACCTGATACTCTCTATCGAGTCTATGCGCATCGACATAACTCTTCTGTCGATCCTGTGCTTCTTTCAGTCGAGCACGGATATCTTCCATCTGTTCTTCCATCTCCTGAATCACCTCAGGTCCAAGTAGATTCCTATCCTCTAGTCTGTCCCAACTCAAGGGTGTTCGACAAGGTCGGCCATACAAAAACGTGAATGGCGCCATCTGCATCAAACTCTGATAGCTGTTGTTATACGTGAACTCTACTAGAGGTAAAAAATCCTCCCAACGGGCCTGCTAATCCATCACATACATCCTCAGCATGTCCTCTAGTATCTGGTTCACTCTCTCAGTCTGCCCATCAGTCTCTAGATGGTATGCGGTGCTAAAGTTGAGTCGGGTTCCCATGGCTTCCTGGAAGCTTGTCCAAAATCTACTAGTGAATACTGATCCCCGATCAGATATTATCTTCCTCGGCACTCTGTGCAATCGTACAATCTCATCGATGAACACTATAGCAATCTCTGGGGCTTGATAAGTGTTCTTGATGGGTATAAAAATGTGCACTCTTCGTGAGAGTGTTTACTACCACAAAGATGGTATCATGCCTCTTGCGGGTCAAAGGTAATCCCACAATAAAATCCATGGAGATGATCTCCCACTTTGACTCAGGAATGGCATGAGGCCGAAGTAGTCCAGCAGGATGCCTATGTTCATCTTTGACTAGCTGACACTCCATGCATTTGGCAACAAAGTTTACCACATCTCTCTTCATGCCATGCCAGAAGAATAGAGGATAAAGGTCTGCATACATCTTCTTCACGCCAAGATGTGCTCTATAAACAACTCGGTGAGCTTCTTCTAGGACTAGGTTCCTGAGCTCATTGTTCTCTAGTACATAAATACAGTTGTTGTATCTCAACAACCCATCATTTTCCAACGAATAACCCTTATACTTGGGTAGTTCCATCTGTTCCTGTTCTATCTTGGCCTTTACCTCGTTGGACCACTTGTCTTCTCGTTGTAGCCCAAGCACCTTTTCTCTCAGGTTGGTCTGCATCGGAATCACTGAGAAGATGCGGGGTCTTCGACTAAGTGCATCTGCTACTTTGTTCAGGGTTCCCTTCACATAGGTAATGTCAAAGTCATACTCGCTCAACTGTTCTGACCATCTCCTCTGTCTAGCGTTTAGATCACTCTGAGTAAAGATATACTGTAATCCATGGTGATCCATCTTAAGTTCAAACTTCCTTCCTACCAGGTAGTGTCTCCATAAGCGTAGATCATGCATTAATGCAGTTAGTTCCATGTCATGTGTTGCATAGTTTTCCTCATGCGGTCTGAGTCTCCGAGAGGAGTAGGAAATCACTCAACCTCCTTGTATTAATACACATCCGACTCCGTCCTTGGATGCATCAGTGCATACCAAGAAATATTCCTCCATGTCCGGCACTTTCAGAACTGGTGCCGTTGTCAATAGCTCTTTCAGTTTTGCAAAAGCCTTGGCACATTTATCCATCCAAATAAATGGCCTATCCTTCTTTTGCAACTCAGTGATCAGTCCTGCAATCCTTGAGAACCCTTCAACAAACCTTCTGTAATATCCCGCAAGTCCCATGAAGCTTCTCACTTCGTGTACGTTCGTCGGCACTGGACATTCCCAAATGGCCTCAATCTTGGCGGGATCTACTGCTATACCATCACCAGAAATAATATGTCACAAATAGTGAATTTCCTTCTGGAAGAAGGAGCATTTCTACAACTTCCCATAAAGTTGGTTTTCTTCAAGACACTGTAAAACTAACTGGATGTGCTCTTCATGTTCCTATGGTGTCCTGGAGTAGATAAGAATATCATCGAGGAATACTTGCACGAACTTGTCGAGATACTGGCGGAACACGCCATTCATCAAGTTCATGAAGACACTAGGTGCATTGGTCAACCCGAAAGATACCACTACGAACTCGTAGTGTCCAAACCGTGTCTTAAAAGTAGTATTCGGAATATCCGCTTCTATGATTCTCAACTGATGGTAACCTAATCGTAAATCAATCTTTGAAAATATTGTGGCGCCTTTCATCTGATCGAACAAGTCATCGATCCTAGGAAAAGGATACTGATTCCTCACAGTAGCCTTGTTCAACTGGTGGTAGTCAATGCAGAGTCGCCACGACCCATCCTTCTTCTTAACAAAGAGCACTGGTACTCCCCACGGGGAGACGCTTGCTCTAATCATCCGTAGATCCAAGAGCTCTTGTAGTTGTATCTGTAACTCTTTCAGTTCTGGCATAGACATTCTGTAAGGAGCTCTTGCGATTCGTTCTGTTCCCGGCTTCAGTTCTATGGTAAAATATAGTTCTCTCTGAGGTGGTAATCTGGGTAGGGCTTCGGGAAATACATCCATGTATTCCACGAATAAGGGGTGGTTGGCGATGTTGGCTTTGTCCTTGTCCTTGTTCATTGCTATTACCATATAGAGTTGGCATATTTTCCTTAGAATTCTCTTTAGCTGTAAACTGGAAATCATCCGCAATGATACCTTGTTCTTCATCCCCCTAAGGACCTTCTTATGACCTTCATCGTCATAAAAAGTCAGTTCTTTGTGTAGGACCCCTCCTTTAGTGTCCCCTTGAATTGAACCTAAAACTTTAACAACTTCATACAAACAAATTAGCCATCATAGTTATTAGAAAAATAAAATAAAAAGCGTGAATAACTTAACATAAATAAGCAAAACCTTAACCTGTCAATCCGATCTAGCTGGTTCATTGTCGCCTTCGTCTTCCGTAGGATCCCTCCAGCAAAGCTCATTTAACCATTAGCGAAGCAATCGTTAGCTTCGCCACCCAACCATAGGCTCATGCTTTCAGTCGCATGGCCTCCCCCGAGCTTTGGGTCGTAAAGTTCACACACAATTCTCAAGAAACCCAGCTTGGGTTCCCCCCCCCCCCACCAAGATTTCCAGCCAAACCCTCAATAGCAGCAAGTCATGAGGTAACTCAATATTATGATAGTCACCCAGGGTCTGGGTCCTTTACCCATTCCCAATGTCTTCCTTATAAAGGAAAATCTCATGCGACACATGTCGCTTCATGCAAAAATATTCATTTTATTAAATTAATAAATTAATAAAACTCACCCATCCATGTGTCAATTTCTCTAGGAGATGCACCAACATCCCTAAGTTTGCTCAAGTTTGTCCCCTAGATATTTCACTTAACTCCTAGATTTGTGGTGTAGGTGGAGTTGACTAGGTGTCCATGCCTAGGATTCCATTTTGCTCCTAAATAAATCTTTATAATATTTTTAGATAATCAGAAGTATCCTTTCATGTGCAAATGCCTAAATAACACTTAATATTATTTAAATTCCAAAGTAATCATTTATGTGCAAATGCCTAAAGTACTCAAATACATTTCTAAGTAATGTTCTAGGTGCAAACTTATACGTTTCAATGCATTTAAGTTTAGCAGTCAACTTTTACTAGGACTCCGGTGCCACACCGTTGGGCCTCCTTGTTCCTTAATTTAATTTCCCCGACATGGCACCACTCCATCGGGTCCAGTCATCTGTAGTTTCCATTCCTCGGCAAGGTACCACATTGTTGGGTCCTTGTGTCCACTCTTTCCGTTCTCGGTAGGGTACCGCACTGTCGGGCCCTTCTGCCATCATCCTTCCATTTTGACTTGTGGGAACTTCATGTAGGGATTTCAGGATCCGTTACCTTCCATCCTTCATCTACATGCTATTAGGGACTAATGGCGTTGAGGAGTGAGTCCGTTCTCACTGCGCACCCCCCAACTCGTATGTGACCAGCTCCATTGCGGTCCACCTCGTACGCCCTCACGCTTTCCTCTTGAGCAAGCGGATCAGTGCTTATCTGCTCAAGTGTGGTATTCTGTCGGAAGTCGACATCGTCGTCGCTCTCCCTATGTGTGATTTACCCGTACTCTACGACCCTTCATATTCTTTTGTGTGTCCGTTGGTGAACCGTTTCACCTGTCGCTACACACTATTCTCACAAACGTAAATTAGTAGCACTGTCCTCAATAATCACAATTTGATTTATAAATCTGCTGCTTCATTAAGCATCTATAATTTACTCAATCATTACTCATTCGTCTAATCACATAATCAATTGAACAACTAGTCGTTAAGCATCATTCATATCAAAGTTAATCATTAAACAACATGAAATTGTCCATTCACAATAACTACCCAAATGCACATATATCAATCAATCGTAATCATAAATATACTCAAAATAAAATCATAGGGTTATTTTATTAATGTTTCAAACAGTCGGGTCACTCAACAGGTGCTCTCAATGTCTACAGTAGTCTAGGGGCACTACATACACCCCTACTTATTTATAACTTCGTCCCGAAGTTCAGAATAAATGTAGAAATCTATGACGCATCTCAGTTGCGTCCTCCCAAATCGTAAAGCTAGGACTGTCACTGTCCCACTGCACTTTGACTTGATCAATTAAGGCTAATCATTAAGCAAGATGTAATCAATTAATTATCCCACTCTACACATAATTTAATTCATTTATCAATTATTCTCGTCATTCACATCTTCAGGTTTTCCTCAATCATTTTAGACATAACAAGGCTCAAGAGACCACTATATCAAAGTTGTTCAACCGGGTCACTTGACAGGTTCCCTTAAGGTCCACAATCATTTTAGGGGCATTACATACACCCCCTCTTATATAGAACTTCGTCTCGAAGTTAATTTTTGTTCTTGTACTTTCGATGCTAGGCTTTATCTTTAGTTTCCTATTTCATCTTATTGTCTTTCTCTTCTATTTTTCTCAAACAATCAAGGCCATAAGGGTTTTTCATTAATTCAAGGGATGCTTTGTCCTTACCATAAGGAGTATAGAAATGCATTTAAAATCATTTCCCAACATGATATAATAACATCTACATTATTAATTCATATACCTTTAGGTGAGATAGATATATATACCAAGCTATAAACATATCCCTACCCGAAATCTTGACCCTTAGTTCATATTAATTCTATAAGATCAATTAGATGTAAAAGCAATTTAAATAAATGACGAAATATATAATTCTGCTTGCTAGGCTATGAATGACAGTCGCAATACACAGGCTAGCTATCATGGTGTAAAGACGGTTGGCCAACATGGGTGCTCGACAGGTGTCGGAAGTAAGGTTTGGCTACTCCATTAATCATCTTGAGTAACATATCATTTAGAAGGATGTAATCATATGTTCAATGATTTTGGTTTCCTAACCACAATTAGTACAAGTCTTATATTAACTTTCTCTTTCTTACTAGTATTAATAAGTTATCCTAAATAATAAATTACAACTCTTTCCTTCAAAATCAAATTGTAACATATTATAAATAATATATCATGGCTCCTTACTTTCATATCTAGGTATCTTTTTCAATTGGGGATATTCAAATATAAATATTCACTATGAAATGATCTAATTCTTTAAAATCAATATGCAATCTATTTCAAATAAAGTAATTAATAACATATGAACAATTTCAACATGTTTCAATATAATAATCACATCTCCTATGTATCCCCTTTTTATATATGTTTATGATAATAGGAATTCCACAACATACCAATGTTCCACATTGCTACTCTACTAATTGCAACTAGATATATGTATTCCTAGAATCTTTATCTAATATTACATTACGCCTTTTTGAGTAGATATAAAGATAAGAAACAATCCATATAATTAACATCAAAGGATTATTACATATTCCTTCCAATATATATATATATACCCAAATATTATAACTATTATAGTTAAGAAGTCATGACTTACCACCACATAAATAATATTGCCAATACTCTCAATAATATAAAAATGCCATGTAATATATATATATAATTCATTGTAAAATCACAAATAAATATTTCTTTTACAAATAAATATTTCCTTACACTTTTGCCCAAAACTGTCATCAATACAATAACTTTTTCAATATAATAGTCATTATAATTTCTTCAACTTACCAAATGTTCATCGTTTCTCCTTCTTGCTAAAGATATGGTTAGGAGAAATTCAGCCACTTTTATAAAAATTTCAATTTAAATACAAACTTATCAAACGTAATATAGATTCCTACTTTATATTGCAAATATATTGGAATGTAAAATACCATTATAGAAATCCGCCACTTGGAATGAAGAACGTTTTCATATCACCAAGTAATTAAAGAGTTGAGCACAGCTTGAAACATTGTCATTCGCTATTTTGGATCACCAATATACTGAAACAATGAGTAAATCAAAGACTACAAAGCTCACAATATTAAACTTTTAGATGCACCAATTAGGTAGCACGATTCGAGAAATAAAGTGCATCTATGGATCTTTCCACCAATTTCGTCATTTGAATTTATTCACTGAATTAAAACTTCAGTAATCATAAATATTTATTGGGCTTCAAACTACAGATTTCTTACTAATAAAGAATTGATTTTAACTTCAGTATTCGTATAATAATTACCAATGTGGCTACATGGTTTTCATTAGAATGAATTGTTAAACTGAAATTAGACTTCATCGTTAGATTATAATTATTAGGAATTGAACTTCAGAGATCGACATTATGGCTCCTGGTTTACAGATGGAATTACTATCCTACAGGGATCATAATGATTGCTCCGGATCCAATTTAAAAAGAGCAAACGCTTTCCAACAGAAATTGAAATTGCTACCCGGATTTCTTTTTATCATTTTAAATAATACAAACATACTTTATATATTTGTACTATCCCTTCTTAATATTTAAATATATAAATGAAATCTATGTTTACATTATTGGAATTTACTTGCCGACTAAAAATACAGCACTGGAAGTGGGAGAAATCACAGTTTATGACTATTGAAATTTACTTAACTGAGGATACTCCAGGTGTCACCTAGAGTTGTACTCAGTCCACTGAAATCAAACATACTAGAAAGGCATTGGCCGACAAAGAAGGAGATCAGTTGCAGCACAATGTGCCAGTGCACAAGTTAGGCTAATCTCGTTTACGATGGAGTAGTTTGAAAGACAATTAATTACTGAATTAAGCGTTTGGAGACCCATGCGTCAGGGTAAAGTGAAATCTTGACAGAGATTTAATTTTAAAAGCAATTACAGCCAAATTTTATAGTTCTGGATCAACGCCTAGGATTGTAGTACGATTTCGCATTGACGGGAAATAATAGAGCAGCATTTACAGATTTAAATACAACAGGGTAAGTAGGACTCATCACTTTATAAACGTAAGGAGTATTAAGATGAAACGGTTCTTGTCATCCACCTACTCCGTCCAAATCGACGAGTGTCCAGTTGACTTCCTCGCTGGTATCCACGACTTCCACCACATTATAAGAGTAAAACAAAATAAGAGAATGAGACTGCAAAAACGTTGTCACCTCCTCAGCTTAAAACGACAAGTGTTAAGTCTGTTTCTAACCAGGAAATCGCCGATTCCAATATTACTCAGATTACCCTGATCTTATAGATCGGAACTCAAGAAGAGACGATAGAGCGTCCAGGTGTAATAGGGGTTCGACCGGCAATATCTCGGTTGGAAAATTGCTATCTAAGGAATATCAAAATAGGAAGATTTGCTCTACGGTGATTACAGAGCCATTTGATTTACAGAATTCAACATCTGGATTTTAGTTAAAGCAAAAAAAAAGATAACTATGAACAGAGTGAAGTTTTGATCCCATAACTTACGTGTAAACATAAATTTGCAAATCCAGTAATTTCCTAAATCCCGCTACTCAACTCAATAAGGGTTACCTCTTTTGATAAATTAAAACACACACATATATATATATATAACAATAAGAATAATTCCAATTTAAAGGTACTCAACATCCATCACTATAATTACAAATATATTTTCAATATAAAATTTTTGTGAGTAATTCATGAAAGAAGTTTAACAAGCACAACTACCCTACATAATAAGATCACAAATCATTAGTTCGAGACTACCTAGCGCATATTTTTGGAACTACAATAAATCATTTATTAAGGCATAAAATACTTTGTCCAAATATTTGATATACAAGGTATAATTTCCAAAAATGAACTATGATACAAAAATATGCATCCTTGTAACTATATATATTGTTACAAAAGTATAAATCTCTATGGATAACATAGTTACAAAAATATAAATCTCTACCACTAAACATTGATACTTATTACATAAATAGGGAATTCTAACTTTCCACGAGCCATCCCTAATCACTCATATAAAAATTCCATATTCTTGACATAGGAGAATGATAAGATTACTTAATTGGCCATAACATTATCCAAATCGTTGATAGAGATTTCCATATGTTTCAAGAATCCATAATTTCAAATGTAATAATAATTGTATGAGTAGCTTCACTATAACCAGATAATTTCTAGCCTATCATCCATAATTGCAAGCTCATTAAAATACCCATCGACATCATTCTAAAATAGTGAACAATAACATACTTTATCATTCTCAACTAAATTTACATAACAGTTATGGACGTTTCATTGACTCTCATCATTTACATTAGAATTAAAAGTAATTTATCTTTTAAAGTATTGAGGCATGGATCGTCGAGCCTCATCTCTATACCATTTATTCCAGCCAGCTCTCGATGCATTCACACAAAGCACCAACAACTCACAAGCATTCACATAAAAGCAAGTCTACCCTTAACCGCCAACTATCAAAGCACTCGCACAAGTGCCAACAGCACTCGCACATAACACTAAGTGATGAAACTACATGAAATACCAACAATAGACAAGGCACATAGTACCCAACACATCAAGGCGAAAACCTGTTACGGTTAACGTTTACTAAGTTCAATAGAGTTTTCAGGCGTCATATCATTCACCGGGTAGCAAACACAGATTCGACAAGAGTTTATACTGCTAAAGAAGTATCCATTAACACTGACAGAGTTGTAATTTATGCTACAGGACAACAAAAGATCTGAATCCGGGTTGCCCTTCAAATTTTAATGGAAGCAATTGTTTTTTTTTCAACCTTTACGATTGTTCACGATACTTGCAAGTATAATTTGGAGATACATGAGTAATTTAGACGAAAAAAAATTACACTACAATTGGAATTATTCCACCATAAGTTCCCTTGACAGCTCATAAAGTCCGAATGGTAACGTTTTATGCAAGTGAACAAATACACAGAAACGTCGAAGCTCGATATGATATTGGTAATCGGACGAACTAGCAATATGGCAGATCCAGGATCGAAATTAAGAAAATCTCCCGTCGACATAATCGACCACTGTCATTGACCATACAGTGTCTATCTCGCTTCATTCGGCAACAGAATTAACTTATATTTATAGATCTGAAATAAACTTTTAGCACTAATATCCAATAATGAAATCGATTTGCAGGTGAAAATTTCACATTGTAATACAGAACCAATCGATTGGAGAATATCGATTTAAATTAGCGTTCAACATTACAGGTGTAGATTCAATCGATTTGGGAAAAGACCTCACGTTGGGATACATAATAATTTGGGAAATATAACTATAAGTGATATATTTTATAGCTGAATAATAGTAGAGACAGATCGCCACGACGACCACACACTTTACAAGTAACACGATCTTCACTTCACGATTTATTTACATCAGGGTGTATCTACCCTATCGTGACAATCAGTACACGGGGATCTCGTAGGCCAACTATAGTGAGGTCGAGGATAAGCTTGGCAGTTTATCAAATCGAACAAATAGTTAGGAACAGAAGTACAGGGGTTATATTAATTCTTAAATGCCAAAGGCGTTTTGAGTTGGGAATCTACAATTGCACAGTTCGAGGAAAACTATTTGACTGAGATCCACTGCTATTCTTTATTTCCTTGATGGCGGATATCCCAAAGTTGGTTGTGGAATTGTTACCCACCCCGACATGATAGCAGAGTACTCAAACATTCAAACATTCAGAAGATCTCGATTTGTTAGGTTATCAACCGTTAATTTACACGATCTAATCTTCGAGTCTGAGTACGCTCCATTAATAAGGAAGGCGTCCCAGATCTGAGTAAGCATTGGGACTTCTAGTTCTATCCTCTAGTTACAGCGGAGTGCTCTATCAACCCCATAGAGTTAGAATTTGATAGTCATCAACAACTACACAGCTCCGATTGGATTCTTCTATGACTAAATTTTAAAAACAAAACTTAAAACGTATACCTTTGATTGATACCCGATCTGTCAACATGATGCGAAAATACCTCACGTTGGGATACAGAATTTTATTTCAAAATGCATAAAACAGAGTTTTTAGATCCACAATAATGGATCGGTTCACAACTACTGAGCTCGATTCCTCAACATCATTCACAGAAATTATTAATATTTTTTTTTTTAAATTTTTAAATGCATTCCAAAACAGAGTAATGCAGAGAGATCAATTTAAACCTGGAAACATCATTCATTTCTAGAAATTTTGCAAACAGAGTATTAATTCATCAACGCACAGAGATCAACCTATTTAATAAAACCTGGAAACGTCAATCCATCTTGGAAACTTTACAAACAGAGTTTAGATAATAAGACTACTCGGAAATACAAGCACGATTTTTGAGAGGAGAAAAAAAAAATATTAATCACTAGAGATCTGGATCTGTTTATTCTAGTCAATTGAATTCAGCAGATAAATCAGTGCACTCCTATTCACCTATTATGTCATACGAATTTCAACAAGATAAATGAACTAAATAATTGAACCTGTTTTCGACGATCAGCTGCACAGTGATGAATGCGTTGAAGTACCGTTCGGTCCAGATTAATCCTTACTCGACGATGGTGCCGACAACGCCTGAGTCTGGTGCCCTCAAGGCTCGACTGGCTCTGATACCAAATGTAGGACCCCTCCTTTAGTCTCCCCTTGAACTGAACCTGAAACTTTAACAACTTCATACAAACAAATTAGCCATCATAGTTATTGGAAAAATAAAATAAAAAGCGTGAATAACTTAACATAAATAAGCAAAACCTTAACCTGTCAATCCGATCTAGCTGGTCCATTGTCGCCTTCGTCTTCCGTAGGATCCCTCCAGCAAAGCTCGTTTAACCATTGGTGAAGCAACCGTTAGCTTCGCCACCCAACCATAGGCTCATACTTTCAGTCGCATGGCCTCCCCCAAGCTTTGGGTCGTAAAGTTCACACACAATTCTCAAGAAACCCAGCTTGGGTCCCCCCCCCACCAAGATTTCCAGCCAAACCCTCAATAGCAGCAAGTCATGAGGTAACTCAATATTATGATAGTCATCCAAGGTCTGGGTCCTTTACCCATTCCCAATGTCTTCCTTATAAAGGAAAATCTCATGCGACACATGTCGCTTCATGCAAAAGTATTCATTTTATTAAATTAATAAATTAATAAAACTCACCCATCCATGTGTCAGTTTCTCTAGGAGATGCACCAACATCCCTAAGTTTGCTCAAGTTTGTCCCCTAGATATTTCACTTAACTCCTAGATTTGTGGTGTAGGTGGAGTTGACTAGGTGTCCATGCCTAGGATTCCATTTTGCTCCTAAATAAATCTTTATAATATTTTTAAATAATCAGAAGTATCCCTTCATGTGCAAATGCCTAAATAACACTTAATATTATTTAAATGCCAAAGTGATCATTTATGTGCAAATGCCTAAAGTACTCAAATACATTTCTAAGTAATGTTCTAGGTGCAAACTTATACGTTTCAATGCAGTTAAGTTTAGCAGTCAACTTTTACTAGGACTCCGGTGCCACACCATTGGGCCTCCTTGTTCCTTAATTTAATTTCCCCGACATGGCACCACTCCATCGGGTCCAGTCATCCGTAGTTTCCATTCCTTGGCAAGGTACCACATCGTTGGGTCCTTGTGTCCACTCTTTTTGTTCTCGGCAAGGTACCGCATCGTCGGGCCCTTCTGCCGTCATCCTTCCGTTTTGACTTGTGGTAACTTCATGTAGGGATTTCAGGATTCGTTACCTTCCATCCTTCGTCTACATGCTATTAGGGACTAATGGCGTTGAGGAGTGAGTCCGTTCTCACTGCGCGCCCCCCAACTCGTACATGACCAGCTCCGTTGCGGCTCACCTCGTACGCCCTCACGCTTTCCTCTTCAGCAAGCGGATCAGTGCTTATCTGCTCAAGCGTGGTATTCTGTCGGAAGTCGACATCGTCGTCGCTCTCCCTATGTGTGATTTATCCGTACTCTACGACCCTTCATATTCTTTTGTGTGTCCATTGGTGAACCGTTTCACCTGTCGCTACACACTATTCTCACAAACGTAAATTAGTAGCACTGTCCTCAATAATCACAATTTGATTTATAAATCTGCTGCTTCATTAAGCATCTATAATTTACTCAATCATTACTCATTCGTCTAATCACATAATCAATTGAACAGCTAGTCGTTAAGCATCATTCATATCAAAGTTAATCATTAAACAACATGAAATCGTCCATTCACAATAACTACCCAAATGCACATATATCAATCAATCGTAATCATAAATATACTCAAAATAGAATCATAGGGTTATTTTATTAATGTTTCAAATAGTCGGGTCACTCAACAGGTGCTCTCAATGTCTACAGTAGTCTAGGGGCACTACATACACCCCTACTTATTTAGAACTTCGTCCCGAAGTTCAGAATAAATGTAGAAATCTATGACGCATCTCAGTTGCGTCCTCCCAAATCGTAAAGCTAGGACTGTCACTGTCCCACTCCACTTTGACTTGATCAATTAAGGCTAATCATTAAGCAAGATGTAATCAATTAATTATCCCACTCTACACATAATTTAATTCATTTATCAATTATTGTCGTCATTCACATCTTCAGGTTTTCCTCAATCATTTTAGACATAACAAGGCTCAAGAGACCACTATATCAAAGTTGTTCAACCGGGTCACTTGACAGGTTCCCTTAAGGTCCACAGTCATTTTAGGGGCATTACACATTGCTACGGCAGTCTAAGATGGCGGCATGGGATTCCAACCAATCCATGCCCAGGATTAGGTCATAAGCTCCAAGGGCGGTCGCATAGAAAGAAGTTCTAGTGCGACATACTCCTATGTCTAACTCACAATATTCTAGTTTCAGTCCCACTCTCTGGGTATTTCCGGATGCCATTTCGACTAAGTCGAAATCGTCTTGTGCACATGCCATCATCTTGCTTTGTTCTAATGCAGAATAAGAAATAAAGCTTTCAGTAGCACCAGGGTCAATGAGTAAAGAGAATTGCATACCATTATGATCCAGATCTTGGGAGCTGAGAACCGGAAGTCTTGAATGCCGAGAGAGGAGGAGGTTAAGCATGCAAATCTGTCATAAAATTCAAATGAAAAACACTAATCTTGCATGAGAATAAGCATGAACAAAAACATATGAAGTGAATGGAAGGTGAGGCTCAAAGAGGAGCCCCACCTCTGAAACTAATTACCAATAAGTCACTCAGATCTAATTAATCTCACAATGAATAATATAAAATAGGAGAGAAACCAAATGAGTAACTTGTTATTATGAGAAGGCTTGCTAGGCCTTTATATAGCATTATTACAATGTGTCTTGAGGCCATACCATGGGACAAAACCATGTGCTACCAAATACAATGGATATGAGAGGGTAGCCTATCCATTTAATGCTTTTATGATAAATGGGAGAGGGTGGCCTCTCCATTTAATGTTTTTATGGCTTATACATCCGAATTTAGACCATATGCCCCATAAAATTCGGATCATTCCTCCCCCCTTAGAGAATGATGGTCCCCATCATTTCATGCTAAAAAGAGACCCATGATTACAATGTGCTAGTTACCAATGAAGAGAAGGGTTTTGTGTGGTTGACCCATAACCGTGGGTTTTGTGAGGTTGACCCATAACCGTGATGGCAATGGCAAGCTTGATTCCAATGAAGAGAAGATTTTGTGTGGTTGACTCAGAACCATGGGTTTTCTGTGGTTGACCCATAACTGTGGGTTTTATGTGGTTGACCCATAACCATGGTGGCAATGACAAGCTTGTTTCCACTGAAGAGAAGGGTTTTGTGTGTTTAACCTATAACCGTGGGTTTTGTAAGGTTGACCCACAACCATGATTACAATATATAACTGTGGGTTTTGTGTGGTTGACCCATAACCATGATTACAATACATAGATGTGGGTTTTGTGTGGTTTCCCCCATAACCATGGGTTTTGTGTGGTTGACCCAGAACCATAGGGTTTGTGTGGTTAACCATAACCATGATTACATTAAGATTTAAAAAAATTGAAAATTCATTATCTTTGATGCAATTGATGTCTTGCTGCAAATCCATTCATAGATTCTGATGCATGTAGTGAAATTGAATTCTGTTGAACACCCATTTCAGATCTCGAAGAGACCTTTCCATCCATATAACATACTTGCTCTGGGGTGACCTAGAGATTGAGAAAATGTTTGTTGAAGCTTAAGAGACATGCGCACACTGTTTTGCAGACATATGTTGCTTCAATCGATGATATCTCTCAAAAAATAAATACAAATGGAAAACCATGAAATATCCATTTTAGCTGACGGAAAGAGCTTTCCAATGATCTTTGGTAGAGCCTCTGATACATTATGTGGAGTCTGTAGCACTTATTTAAAGTTGTTGTACGTCTGGCCGCATTATGCACAAACATGTGCTACTTCAAACAAGCATATCTCACAAACTAGGAAACAAAATGAAATTTCGTGAAATACCCATTTGAGCTGACTGAAATACCTTTATGATGAGCTATGATAGAGACTCTGAGACATTCTGTGGAATCTGTAGCACTTGTTTAACGTTGTACGTCCGGTCGCATTATGCACAAACATGTGCTACTTCAAACAAGCATATCTCACAAACCAAGAAACGAAATGAAATTCCGTGAAATACCCATTTGAGCTGACAAAAATAAATTTCCGATGAGTTATTGTAGAGTCTCTGAAACATCCTGTGCAGTCCATGGAACCTGTTCAAAATTTGATAAATGTGAGAGTGTTGAGTGTAGAGATGCCAAGGATTTGTAGAGAAGCATGGGTTGTTGTAGATGTTGTGGAACCTCCGTTGAACCCACATCGTGCTTCAAAATATTTTCCCAATGGAGAGCATACCTGCTCTGATACCACTGATCCATATCTTGGGAGCTGAGAACTGGAAGGCTTGAATGCCGAGAGAGGAGGTTAAGCATGCAAATCTATCATAAAATTCACATGAAAAACACTAATCTTGCATGAGAATAAGCATGAACAAAAAAATATAAAGTGAATGGAAGGTGAGGCTCAAAGAGGAGCCCCACCTCTGAAACTAATTACCAATAAGTCACTCAGATCTAATTAATCTCACAATGAACAATAGAAAATAGGAGAGAAACCAAATGAGTAACTTGTTATTC
Organism: Larix kaempferi; assembly: GCA_027924585.1. Taxonomy (NCBI): domain Eukaryota; kingdom Viridiplantae; phylum Streptophyta; class Pinopsida; order Pinales; family Pinaceae; genus Larix; species Larix kaempferi. The sequence goes on along the minus strand of BSBM01000458.1, from coordinate 19,263,945 downwards.
TGAGAAGGCTTGTTAGGCCTTTATATAGCATTATTACAATGTGTCTTGAGGCCATACCATGGGCCAAAACCATGTGCTACCAAATACCATGGATATGAGAGGGTAGCCTATCCATTTAATGCTTTTATGATAAATGGGAGAGGGTGGCCTCTCCATTTAATGTTTTTATGGCTTATACATCCGAATTTAGACCATATGCCCCCCTAAAATTCGGATCACATTAAGTGTGCCATATGTTTCTAGTACAGTACACTGATGTTCCACTTGACGGTTGTTGACTGCCGCATGTATACGATGTGCTCGACCCAGATTTGCAGCAATAGTCTGAGGTGGCCTCTGTCCCTGTCTCGGTCCTATCTACTGCTGAGGGCAGTCAATCTGAAAGTGAGGACCTCCACAAACCCAACATCCTTCCTTTGGCCATCTTCCTAATCTTCCGGTGGGTGCGTTATTGCCACGTGGTCCCGACTGTGCTGGTTTCCCAAATGTTTTGGTGTTGTCTCTTCTGGGTGGTGGGTTGTACGACGTTCTGTTGTTTCTAACTGGTTTTCCATGCATAGGTCCTTTGAAGTTATTTCGCTGACCAAAATTCACTCTTGGTGGGTCGGAAGGTGGTACTTCCTGATTCCGAATGGGGAAAGTTTTTCCTGGATGGACCCATGTTTACCAGTTCTTCTTCGGCTATCAAAGCCTTTTGTACCGCATCGTGCAATGTAGGCGAAGTAAGAATGCAGACCTTGTCTCTAATGTTGCCGTTCAACCCATAAATATATTTGTTCACCTTCAGCTTCTCTGTTGAGATGTGAGGTGCATACCTCAGAAGTTCCATGAACCTGATCTTATACTCTTGCACTGGTCTTCCTCCTTGTCGAAGGGCATTGAACTCATTGAGCTACCTCTCAGTGAATTCTTTAGACATGTAGTCTTTGCGAAACTATTCTTCAAACAGTTCCCATGACACTTCGTTGGTCTCGACCCCCAACTGTGGTATCAATGTCTTCCACCAGAGTAGGGCTTCCCCCTTCAACTGCAAAATGGTCATGTGTACCTTCAGGGTTGAGGTGTAGTCCCTCAAAGCGAAGCACATCGCCATGTTCTCTAACCAAGCTTCTGTCGCGGCTCCTTCAGTGGAACCCCAAAATTCTGGAAATCTTACTTTTTCCAGTTCTCTATGAATGTTGGCAGGAGGTGGGTTCTGCAGTTCAGTCGCGGGTATGATGGGTCGGTCTTCCGTGCAGTCCAGTCGGGTCAACATTGCTTCTGACATTCTTCGGAAGTTCCTCATCATGTTCATGACTTCGTCGGAGGGCAAATTAACTGTCTCTTTGGCTCTGGGTGGAGTAGCTACTGGAGGAGTTGGCAGACATGCTTCCTGTGCTCGTCCCCTCCCAGTTCTACCTTGGCGAGTCCGTCGGTCCATGGCAAAGTCTGATTTCATGCAAAGTAAAATTTGTTATTCAAGCAGTTTATCAAGTGTTGCGGAAATGTTTCGGTCTGAACTAGGTTCGACCGTGCTCTGATACCAAATGTAAGGTCTGTCAAGTTGAGTAAGTGTTTTTTTTTTTTTTGAAACTTAGACAAGGAATCTTAAATGTAAGGTAAATTCTAACAAAGTGCATATTAATAATATATAAAAATAATAATTTTACTCCAACCTTCAAATATGTAAGGTGTAATGTAATTCCACCTCGAAATGTAATCATGGTCTCAACTATAAGAACTCTTTAAAAGTAATATAATCTCATCATATCTAAGTCAACAATACATCATAATATTTATAAAATTAAATAAAGTGCAATTTAAATTAAATAAATTGGGACTCTAACCATAATAAGGTTCGACACAATACAAACATTATATTCAATTATTTCAATTCCATGAAGTACAACTTGACTTACTACCAATATTTCATTTCGATCTATCATTTCATTTCAGTTCTATGAAATAAACAATTAATATAATTTCGAATATCGCATTTCAATACTATTAAGGAATAAAATGATTTAACACATATTTGAATATTGCATTTCAATAATTAATAATCATGGATACAATATTGCATTTCAATAAATAATTAACATAAACTCAATTGCATTTCAATCCTATTTAAGAACTAAATAATTAACATAAATTCAATTGTATTTCAATCCTATTAAGAGATAAATAATTATCATAAATTTAAATTGCATTTCAATTCCCATCTTTTCATTTCAATTGGAAGTGAGGGTTGAAGGCGAGATACCTGTCCACCGTAGCATGGATACATGGATCTCAATTCTCTGTTAGTGCTCGGTGATTGGAGATTCATCTTAATTGATAGCGCCATAATTCAATCAGATCTCCTTCTTAGTGGGAGGATCCACTAATGCACAGGGTCAGGGCGTCCTTAGGAAGATTAAAATCAAGGAAAAAAAAATATAAAAATAGGATTTAGAGTTTTCAATTAAAACAATTGCAGGGACTTTGGAGGGTATCATTGCAACACTTCTTCACCAATCTTGGATGAGTTGGCTACTAAAGTTTAAATGCGTAAGTTCTGGAAGTCATTTATCGAACCATTTTCATTTCACATATAAAATTTAAATCAATCATTCATGGTCTAAGTTTTTATAATTCCGGGTCACTTCAAACCAGTGCCCTCAATAGTCAAATCAGTCGTAGGTCTCAAAAGTAGTCTGATCAATCATAGGTCTCAAATAATCTAAATCAATCATAAGTGTTGAGGCGGGCATTACACACTCTGTTAAACTAGGGTGGTTTCTGCCAATTTGACATCGCATTAAGTGAAATACATGCCAAGGTACCCCACCTATCATCCTAGTAATCCTTCCTCTATCCACCACATATCCCAAAAGCGGGTCCATTGTCTTGTCACCCTAGTCATCAAAAGTATCGAATCAAATCCCACAGTATTTGATTTTCAAAAAAGTCAAAAGGTTAAATTCATCATTTACCTCTCCCAAAAAACAAGTTGTTTATTTCGAAAGGACCATTGCACTTGATATCCTAAGTACCATACCAACTAACTATGAACAAACGACCCAGTCCACCTCCACAGCCGACCAACCTGAATCATCTATCATACACCATCAGGGTATTTTTTCTATTTACCAGTCTTAGTGAATTGTGGTTATACCGTTGCATAATACATAAATTAAAAAGCCCTATTTTTCCCTAATTCACTTTGATTCCAATTAAACCTACCAATGAAGTAAAATCCACAGAAATGGCTCCCAAAACCAAAGAAAAGCTTCCTAAACCTAAGTTTTCAGGAGATGAGTATATATATGACCACCAGGCTGACATTTTTCGACCCATTCATAACAAATTCTGATTTAAATTCCACTATTAAGGATGCCAAATCCCTAGAAATGTCTATCTAAGACAATTGTAACCTATGGAACTCTAATTTCTCTAGGACTATATATTTTCTCGAATTCGTAACCTGTTTCTATCAACATTACTCCCCTAGTAAAAGAGCCATTTTATCTTCATACATGTCAATTATCTTGTGTTTCATTATTCCAGACACCTTGAAGCAAATGTTCTTCATTCCTGAATCCCTAGACCCTCAACCATTCAACAAAAACTCCCTATCCAAAAATTTCCAAAGACTTGATCCATTTGACCATCACCGGTTCCTTTCTAAGCACCTTGAACCTGGTATGGCAGTCCCAACTATTGCACCTCCTTACAACACAACACTGTTTTATGAAAACTCTAGAAAATCTATTTCAAATATCTGCACTATCATATGTCTACATGATGATAATACTGTGGATGAGCTAGTTCTGGGAACATTACTTAGTTTAACCACATAACTTAGAAAAGGTACTCCTAAGTATGACTTGTGCAGCTATTTAGAAAATGATATCCATGAGTTTAGAAGAAATGCCACTAATTGAGTGGTTTAGATGTCCAAATGTTTTTTACTATATGCCTCTATATCAAAACTATGAAAACGTCAAGCACTTGGATCTCAAGATAACAGATGAACATGGTGCACAAATTCCAGTTTTTGAATGGACTGGATTAGTACTAAGGATATCATACAAGTCCAACTTTTTTGAGTTCACAGATAAGGTGATGAGTGTTTCATATAGTTTGATTTTTGCATCTCACGTCCTAGGATGTTTCCACAGAGAATAAAAGACATTTGCAATTCACATCAGAGGTGAAAACAAGAGATTGGTTCTTATTTGAGGACCACGGAGTGATTAGGGTATATGGTTTTGATGAGGAACCATATAAGCTACCTTTTTTTCCAACTCGAAGGATTTTTTCCATGGAATATGTGAGGCAGAGGTTTATATCATAAGAAATTCATTTTAGGCTTTTAAGGCAGCATAGGAATTTCCTGCTACCGAAAGAAGTAGGACCAATTCAGATAAGAGGCTTGAATGCCTTGCAATATGTAGAGGGGTATCTAAATCAGTTAAATTTTAAGAAAGTAGAAAAGGCAGGATATGATCCTCACAAAGTAATTTAAAAAAAAAGGTTGGAAAACAAGAACATGTCTTATGTATATGAGTCCATGCCTATTTGGGAGAAAATTGCAAATAAGGAGACCTGGGAGGAAGTCCAAGAGGTGTTCTAAAGAGTATAAAACAACATACTGATACAGAATAGATGGAAAGACATAAAAGAGGAGAAGAATATCTCCAGGAGATGGATATTGATGTTCCTGAGTAGGGCCCACAACCTAAAAAGGTCAAGATAGAATCCCAAGAGGAAAATCAAGCAATAATGGAAGGCGAGGAATCATATGATCTCAAAAGGGAGCTAGCAGAGTTAATAGTAATTCCATCGCATACAGAATTTCCACTTGCGATATATACAATTTATCCTTCTTTAGAATTCATGGTTCCACAAGGTTCACCAGCTTCATCTTCAAGAGGATCGATATGTGTCAAAATAGACTTGCATACATGGTACATAAATATTAGAGAAAGGGGTATGAGAATAGTTAATGATATTAGGCAACACATCCCTGCAGCTGAAAAGAGGATGATAACAATGGCTAATCACCAAAATGACACTTTCAAATTTTCCATAGTCAAAGCAAAGGTGCCTAAACCCTCAAATTTAAGTGATTAGAAAGTTGAAGAACATATAGTTGATTTAAAAGAATTTGGAAAATCGGATAAGCTTGATTTATACAAACAAGCTAGTGACATTATATACATTGAAGTTGTTAAGTTAGTAAAGGAAGACAGGAGGTAGAGAATAGCTCTAGAGAAATTTGAACAATTATGGAAATCTATAAGATGGACTACCAAAGCCAAATAGGTGACCATCAATCAACTATAGGAAAAAATAGTAGCATTGTCACCTAATTCTTCTGATGGGGATCCAATCAAACCACTTATTGAGAAGAAAGACAATGAAATAGCCACCCTAAAGAAGAAACTAAAAATGCCCACTATAGAACCAATCCAAACAGAAGAGTTGAAACAAGTTCAAGCTGAAAAGGAGCAAATATATTCCAGTATGATGCAACATCAAAAGATGGCATAAGAGAGGGGAAAAAAGATAGATGATCTTCAAATGTAGATTTCCTCTTTGAAATTGTCGAGGACAAAGCTATCAGCTAGAGAGACTTCTCAAATAGAAACAACTGCATTTCCAGTAGATATTCCACTAGAAGCAGCAACATCATAAAAAGAGATTGAACAACCATCTACTGCTCTTGATACAATTGATATCAATGCAATGGAAGAAGATAACGCAACTCAACAATTAAGTCCACAACCAATCATAGAATAAATTGATAAAGATAAAAATATTGAAGAGTTAGAATCTAAACTAAATCAGAAGGATGGGAAAATCTTGGAATTGGAAGGGAAATTAAGCAAGTAGGAAGAGGACATGGTCAATCTAGAAACGTAAATCAAAGAACTGAAAATCCAAGTGACAAAATTATAGTTGGATGTTCAAGAAAGCAACTGTTGAGGAGGACCACATAGAATTTGTGGGATAAGATTAACAATTGGTTCATAAAGAAGTGGGATTACTTTGAAGTAATCTAGGATGATTTGGATATGGCTACCTCATCCAGAGAAGAAGCAAACTTTGTGGAAAAATAGTTGGGAGGTATGCCCAAGCAAGCAAGTCAAGTCATTGACTATCTTAATAGAAGGAAAAAGAAGCAATTGGTTGATCTTGGGATTGACAATAGAACTCAGATCATAAAGACATCCAGTATGATGGTCATGAAGTAGACATACTTGCTGAGGATGAAGGATAGCATCAAGCAATTAATTGAATAAATCATTGCCTTCAAAGGGATTTTAAAGAGGTAATGAATCTTGGTTTACCCTCTCCTTGGAATGGTAATGGAGATGTGTATCCTAAAGAAGATTATAAGAGACAATTATCTAAAAAGAAAGATGAATTACCAAATGAAGCCATAGATGGAGAAGTTAGTGGAGAACAGGATATAGGAAGGCTCAAGAGTGATTTTGAAATCCTATTTCTATTGAAAGGTGTTTCCTAAAAATTAGGACCTATCTCATATGAGAAGACATCCAATGCTGAAATATCTCTTGAAGCATTAAAGACACACGAATTTCCTATTGGAGAAGCGTGGTAGTCTAGCAGGGAAGCCAATAGGGAAGACATTAGGGTATTCTTTAGGACAATAATCCAGTCAACATTCCAGTCAATCAGCAGGGAAGTCATCTGCACAAATTCCAACACAATTTTCAAACCAGCGAACTCCACTAGCTTTCATGCCACATGCAAGACAATTTAATGTCCAAATGATGCATCAGATGACTCAAACAGGTGTGCCACAAGTGAATCAAGTAGGTGGACAACCATCTGTCCAACCAAATGTCTATATGAGAGGTCAAACCACCTCATCAAAAGGAAAAAAAGGATTGACTAAGAGAAATTGAAGATGAAAATTGTTTTTAGTTAAATTGAAAAGGAAAGGTAAAAAGGGCAGATTGAAAAGTTAGTTACAAGGTTGTTAAAAGAAAAAAGATTTATATTGCTTTGTAAAAGGTTATAAATCCATCCTTGAACCCATTGTAAAATGTTGGTAAATATGTGTAGAGGGACTCTATCATTTTGTTGAGTCAGTGAATGGTTTTGTAATGTGATTCCATTGTCAGAGATTATGCTTACAAAGTGCTACAGAGAGTTCTTCCTCTGTGTTTTGTCCATATTTTGCGTAAATCACACTTATCTTCATCTGTGTATGTTGTCATGAGATGCTAATAAATATTTTGAGTGGCCTTTTAGTGCCATATTGTGTCAAAGATGCTTTATGTTGATAAATGTTGATATTGATTTCAGAGATTTCAAATTATCTTAACCTCTGGTCCAATTTTCATAGTTTTTTGTGTTGATCAACAGTATTTCATGTGTTCTCTTGTTGTTTTTTATCATGAATTTCTTGTCACCAAAAAATTCATATAATAAAATAATTATCTGCCATATATCTTGTTAGAAACTACTGAATTCTTTGAATTAAATCTCGGTATGTCTATGATTTCACATAGGTTTAAGAGATTTGTCCTATAGACGCCTCTTTAACCTGTTTTTTGTTTCCATTTTTTCAAATCCATCTGCATTTTTATCCAAAGTACTGGAATACTCTGTAAAATTCCTCGATAGTTGTGTTACATCATCAGATTTGTTCACACAAGTTACTGATTCAAACATTTCAAGAAATATTTATTGCACATGAACTTTCATATAGATTCAGATCGAAAATATTTAAAAATTGAATTCTGTCATGCCATGGCTAGTACTGTTTCAGTCCAATATTACTCAGGGAACAACATGAGAAATGGTGCCCTTGTTAGGAAACAATAATGAAATCTATTTTTTCCTCGAGTACGACATTATTAAGTTCTGGTCTGGATCAGTGAGATGGGATCAGACAAGTTGACTGAGATTATCACTGTGGCGACTCCACTATTTTGAAATCGGCTTCAAAAAAGAGGCACACTAGAAGAAATCTGAATTTTGATGAATTTTGGTGTCTCCCTAATTCAAGAAACCACTGGATAAAACTTCAAGTTAATCAAAGCGATTGGGAGAAAGGTATTCCTCGATTAAATTCTCCTTTTATTTCCACTTCTTTTAGAAATCAAGAAAGTTGCTCGAATTTAAATAATCAAGAAAATCCTAGGAATCCTATAAATCCTTAACTTGAGCCTCAGATTTCTCCTTTGTCTCCTTCTGCAAATACTTCAATCCATTTACAACCTGATATATGAACTCTGAGGCCTCCTATTACTCCTCTAGCCAAAAACACAATCTTGTAGCATTTAAATATGGAAGGAAGAGGAGGTGGACCACCCCCACCTATAAACCCTTGGATAGCTTCCATGTATGGCCCATTAGATTTTCCTCACAACCTTCATGACCTACCTGATAGCTATTTAAATATATTACCAAAATTTGATGGAGAGAAAGATACAACAACTGAGGAACACATGTAGTATGTTCCAAGATTTTACTGATAATCTTTATATAAAACATGATGATGTGTTTATGAGGTTTTTTGTACAAACCTTAGAAGGTGAAGTAAGGAAATGGTTTAGAGCCTTATCAACAGACTCTTCAAACTCCTGGCATGCTCTAGAAGTTGCTTTCATGAGACAATGGGATGAAAAGAGGGATCACTTATACTACCTGATAGATTTTGTTGCCTTAAGAAATAAAAATGGGGAGACTGCTAGGGAATTTAACAAAAGGTTTAACAAGATTTATAACAAGATACCTCAGGACATTAAACCATCAAAATATACTGCTAAAGTCACATATGTAGGATCTTTTGAGTTAGAATTTGCCATGATTCTTAGGGAAAGAATATATGTAACTCTTATAAGTATGATGGATGATGATGTAGATGTGGAAGGTAATATGACTGCCTCAGGAATGATGAAATACCAACATGATTCAAAAAAGAAGAATCCTAGATATGAGGCTAGTACTTCTAGTAACAATAAAGAAAATCAAAATGAAAAGATGGAAGAAATGTCAAGACTAATCCAAGGCCTTCCAACTAAGATCGGTAGGATGGAAATGGAAGGAAATAATCATAACAGGAATACTCAGGATTTTGGATAGGAAAATTCAAACCGTTATAGGATTCCAGTTAATCCTCAAATCATAAAAAGAGAAAGAAGTAATGAGGATCCACCCATATGACATCATGTAAGAGAAGGAAACAATGATAATCATGTAGTTTATATGCCTCCAAATGAAGTGGAAATTGAACCTAGTGAATAAGTCTTGTGGATGGAAGATGAGAGTAACATGATGCATCTCACACAAGAAGATTACAAAATATCTTTGCAGGAAGAAGTATGCCAAAATGATCAAGAATTGCAGAGAAGGTATAATTTAAGACTAAGGAATAATCCTTCAAATCAGAAGCCTATTGCCTCTCCTAAATAAACCTATGCAAATCCAATCTCTACTATAAATCCTACCCTTCCTCAAAGCGAGCTTGCAAATCTAGTTAACCAAAAGAAAATTGAAACTCCAATACCAAATAATATAGAGATTGAAATAAAAGAGCAAGATATATCTTCAATCCCTTTTGATATAGAGAATGAATTATCTAAAATCAAAATCTATGTTCCTTTATCTGAGCTAGCTAAACACCCTATGTATCAAAAGAAAATTGAAAAAGGTCCTAAAACTAACTAGACCAAGTTTGCCCCCTGATACTCTAAATTCAGGATATGAAAATCCAGCTATGTCTATAGGTCTAGTAGTTGAAGAAGAAGTAGATGATCACATTTATCCTTTTTACATAACTTTGAAAGTGCATGAAAAATTGTTACATAATTGTATGCTGGACTCTGTAGCTTCACACAATATGATTCCAAAAGAAATCATGGTGCAATTAAATTTGGAAATTACTAAACGTTATCATGATCTTTACAGTTTTGACTCCAAGAAATTGAAATGTATGGGAATGATAAAGGACCTAGTATTCACTTTGGCTCAACTCCCCGTGAAGAGTGTTGTAATGGATTTGGTAGTGGAAGATGTACCAGCAAGATATGGGATATTGCTATCTAGAGCGTGGGCCAAAAAGGTGGTAGGTAATATACAGATGGACCTTAAATATGTTATTGTCCCAATGTTTGCAAGAGAATCAAGAAGACTGTATAGAGAATCCAGGTTTGCATATGTGATTAGTGATCAAGGAAGCCCCATAAACTACCCTATATATGCAATGGAATAAGACATGGGGTGTTGCATCTTGGATATAAATGAAGAATCATCCCAAATAGAGTTATATGTCTCAAATATTGCACCTTCTACAAATCAGATGTAGTTTGATGGATCTTTAGCCAAAGAAGAAGCAGGAGATGGTGTGATTTTGGTTGCTTCTAATAAAGAAGAAATTCCTTTATTTTTAAAATTAAATTTTGAGACTACAAATAATGTTGCAGAGCATGAAGCATTGATTTTGGGATTAGAAGTTTCTAATAAAATGGGAGTGGAAGAACTTTTTTCCTTTGGAGATTCAAAATTAGTGGTGCAACAAATTTGAGGTGTGTACCAAACTAAGCATCCCAGGATGAGAGCATACAGAAATCAGGTATGGGATTTAATAAAGAACTTCTTTATTTCTTTAAATATTACTGTTGTACCGAGGGAAGAAAATCAGAAAGAAGACTCACTTGTTTTTCTTTAAATAATATATTTATGTGTTTTCCTAGAGGTATGGAGACCTCAGGACTTATGATACATCCATCATTGAACAAAAAATACATTTAAATCCTGGAGTGAAGAATTTCAGATAGAAACTAAGGCAAACTAACCTTACCTTACTACCCATAATAGAAAAGGAGGTAAGGAAATTATTAGATGAAAAAACAAGAATTCCTTTGAGACACTTAGAATGGGTAGCCAATTTGGTTTTAGAAAGAAAAAAGAGTGGGGAGATAATATTGTGTGTGGATTTCAGAAATCTAAACAAATGTTCTCTAAGGGATAATTATCCACAGCAAAAAATGGACTAGATCTTGCAGAAAGTGGTTGGAGCTAATAGAATCTCCATGATGGATGGATTTTTAGGCTACAATCGTGTGGCTATGAGTAAATAAGATAGGGAAAAAACAACACACTCACTAGGGAAATTTTATGTATGATAAAATGTCATTTGGGCTAATGAATGTAGGAACCACTTTCCAAAGGGCCGTGGATATAGCATTTATGGGAGAGAGAGACAAGTTCATAGTAATTTACATTGATTTTTTTGTTATCTTCTAAAAACAGATGATGAACATTTGTGACATTTAAAACAAATATTCAATAAATGCAGGAAGTATGGATTGTCTCTTAACCCAAAAAAGTCACATTTTTCCTTACAAGAAGGAAAATTTGTTGGGCACAATGTTTCCAAATATGAAGTAAAGATAGAACCTGAGAGGGTGGCAGCTATTCAACTAATACACCTTCCCATGGATAAGAAGGAAGTCCAATCTTTCATACGAATAATAAATTTTTTGAGAAGGTTCATCCCGAATATGGCAGAGATGATAAAGACCATTACCAACATGCTGAAAACAACTAGTGAGGTAAGATGGACCCAAGATTCTAAAGAGGATTTTCAACATCTTAAGAAGTCTATGGGGCAGCCCATGTCTTAATCAATATTGATTACACTAATCCCTTCATGATTTTCTCTTTTGCTTCAACACATACCATGGCAGTTGTGCTTCTACATAAAAATCAGGAAGGACATGAACAACTCATAACATTTTTCAGCAAATCCTTGAGAGATACATAATTGAAGTATAATTTGATGGGAAAATGGGATTATGCCATGGTGAAAGCTCTGAAATATTTTTGATGTTATGTTTTGAACTCTCATGTAATTGTATATGTCCGACATAGCACTGTAAAGGATATTCTTTCCCAAACAAACAATGAAGGAATAAGAGGAAAATGGATTTCCAAAATACAAGAGTATGACCTAGAAATCAAGCCCACAAAGATGGTAAAAGGTTAGGGGCTTGCTAAATTGTTGGCTAAATATAATTGTGAGGCATTGGACCTAAATCTAGTGACTGCATTGATCGTAGAAGAAAGAATAGGAGACAAAGTTGAACATGCTAGAAATATTATGAATCTAAATCCTAAATTCTCAAAGTCCCCATGGTACAGGGATGTTATTTTTTATTTGATAAATCTTGAATGCTACAACATATGGCCAGATCACAAGCTAGATCACTGAAATTCCAAGCAGTAAAATATTGTATTTTGGATGGATATTTGTATTGGAAAGACCCTCAAGGTATACTAATTAATTGTGTGATAGAAGAAGAGACAAAGGGGATAATTACAAAACTTCATAAAGGCATGTGTGGGGGATATCATTCGTGGAGAGCAACTTCCTATAAGGTTTTGAGAGATGGGTTCTATTGGCCAATATTGTTTGCTGAATCAAATTAGATGGTAAGAGCATGTGTTGAATGTCAAATGTTTGCAGGCAAGCAAAATTTGAAGCCCCTAATTCTAAAGAAAATAAAAACATCATCTCCTTTTCAACAATGGGGATTGGATTTTATTAGGGAAATAAATCCCCACTCTAGTGGTTAGCATAAATGGATCCTAACAGAAACTGACTACTTCAAAAAATGGGTTGAATAAATCCCAATAAGGATAAAAAATGATACAGTGATCATAAAGTTCCGAAGAGAATATTCTGTCAAGATTTGGATGTCTAAGGAAAATCATAGTTGACAATGCCCAAGATTTCAGGTCAGTAAAGATGGTAGAATTTTGTCACAAATACAATATTGAGTTGGGGCATCCACCCCATACTGTCCTTAAGAAATGGCTTGGCAGGATCATCAAACAAAATCTTACTGAATATAGTAAAGAAGATGTTGTCAGAAAATCAAAAATCTTGGGATGTAAATCTGAGGTATGCTCTCTAGGTTGATAGAATAAGTGTGAAGAGATCAATTGGAACATCTCCTTTTCAATTATTTTATGGTAAAGAGGCATTTTTACTAATCTAGTTGGGACTCCCAGTGCTAAAGATGATCTAGAATGAATCAGAGGAACCAGATGACATGATCAGGAGAGCGTATGAATTGATAGAGCTTCAACAGGAAAGAGAGAAGGTTAGTGTCAAATTGTAAGAACATAAGAGAAGGATGAAGGTTAATTTTGATAAGAAAGCCATAGCAAGGGATTTTCAAATTGGTGACATAGTGTTAAAATGGGATGCCATAAGAGAGCAAAAACACAAGCATGGAAAGTTTGATCATATTTGGATTGGTCCATACCTTATATAAGTTGTGTATGACAACAATACTTTCATAATTGTTGAATTAGATGGAGAAATATTGGAGCTCGTTGTCAATGGGAGGTTGCTCAAATGCTTCTTCGTATACTAGAATCCAAGAGAAGCACCTCCACATATGTATATAGTAGAGTAGGAGCATTTTAACTTTTGATATTATCCATTTTCTTGTTTTTTCCATCATTTATACTTCCCAGTTTTACATTTCAATATTGCAAATAAGTTTGTAAAGCTAAAGTTTGCTCAGTATGTAAAATCTCTAAGAAGAGAGACTCCATATCCAAACAGAAGGAACTAATATGCAGTTCTCAATAGTTTGTGGAACATACAACTGTCCCTGCTGGAGCCAATGTTAGTACTGATATTTTTTTGAAGTTGTTGAATGAAGTGTTTCAAGACTTCAAATCTTTAGCCCAGGGAGCTATTACTGTTCATCTCAAATGAGCGCAGGATCAATATGAGTAAGGGTTGGTGACCAAAAGATAAAGAAAGGGGCTTAAATTAGAGCATTGAGCATAAATAGCATAGATCCATTAGATCTCACTAATATCTATAGTTGTAAAGGCGCACGCTCTGATAAAGTGCAAGATAACTAGCTCGAATGAATAATGAGCTAATAAAAAAGAAAGTCTTCCATATCAATGGTTGAGATCAGTTGTGCGATGGTAAAGTGCTCACCATGTAAAAGGGGCTCAAGGGAACGTTGTTCATAAAACCACCTTGGACTCGTGCTCAATTTTGATTGATCGTGCCTCCAATGAAACCTTTTACAAAACCGCCCTGCTTTCGAGCGTTACCGCTCTAGGAAACCAGGGTGGTTTCCGTCGATTTCACATCGCATAAAGTGAAATACCTGCCAAGGTACCCCACCTGTCATCCTAGTCATCTCGCCTCTATTCTCCAAGTATCCCAAAATCGGGCCCATTGACTTGTCATCCTAGTCATCAAAAGTATCGAATCAAAGCTTGTCATCTATGATTTTGGAGAAAGTTAAAAGGTTAAATTCATCATTTACCTCTCCCAAAAAACTAGTTGTTTATTTCAGAAGGACCATTGCACCTGATATCCTAAGTACCAAACCAACAACCTTGAACAACTGACCTAGTCCACCTTAGCAGCCGACCAGCCTTAATCGTCCATCAGACACAATTAGGGTATTTTTGTTATTTACCAGTCTCAATAAATTCTGCTTATACCGTTGTATAATACATAAATTAAAAATTCCTAAGTTTTCCCTAATTCACTCTAATACCCATTAAACCTACCAGTGAAGTAAAATCCACTGAAATGGCTCCCAAAACCAATGAAAAGATCCCTAAACCTAGGTTTTCAAGAGATGATCATATATATGACCGCGGAGATGACATTTTCGACCTAGTCATAACCAATTCTGATTTAAATTCCACTATTAAGGATTCCAAACCCCTGGAAATGGCCGTCCAAGACAGTTGTAACCTGTGGCAATCCAACTTTTCTAGGACAGTGTGCCCTAGGACTATATATTTTCCTGAATTCATAACCTAGTGCTCTCAACATTACCCCCTAGTAAAAGAACCATTTTATCTTCAGACATGTCAAATACCTTGTGTTGCATTATTCCACGGGGGCTTCTCTCAATAAATAGCTATCATAGCACGTTCGATCATGGCATATGAAACAATACCCCTAATTTCACTAAATATTGGAAAATACCTTCCAAAATCGTTTTTTTTTAACCCCCTCCCAATATGCCTTCCCAATTTTAAAAAAACCCTATTTTCACTAGATATTGTATGTATCTTTTTTTCATTAACATTTTTTATACCCCTTTATATTTCTACCTAGTATATTGATATGATACCCCTCTTATGACCCCACATGCATTCTACAATGCACCTTGATTCTTTCGATGTATATCGTGGATGCACATTACTTCACCCACAATGCAATTACTCAACCACATATTATTATGATTTGCAACATCTAATGGTCTAATGAAGAGATAAGAGATCACTTTTTGTATGTCACTAGAGCCAATGCACATAGTACAACATTTAGATTGCATGTTGCAGTTCCCCAATCACTGACTAAGCCTGTTATGGGCTAGGTATCCAAGCCCCCAGGGCCTATAACAAGTTCTAGGAGGCTGACTAAACCTACCAAGGCATATGATAGGCACGCGTGGTTTGGTATTCAATCCCCCAAGGCCTATCGAGGGCCTATAACAGGCCCTGGAGGCTTAGAGCCTGCCAAGGCTATTGGTAACAACTGGTTGAGTGCTATTGGTAACAATTGGCTGTCAATGACCGTTGTCTCTTGACTATGATCGACTGGAAATCCACTTCACTACGAAACCCCTGGCCTCAAGCACACCTCAAGACGTGATTTCCCTGCGTACTGGTAAGCCCGAGCCTTGCCTCAACCCGATTTCTCATCCGACCGTGATCCCGCCATCTCCATTTGGTGGATATTTGTCACCCCGCCCATATAAAAAAGACCCCAAACTATTTTTGTATTATTACATTAAATAAAAAAAACCCTTTGCCCCTTAATATACAAGCAATATAAATTTTAGGTTTTCATGAATATTTAATACCGCAATATGAATGAACGTGATATTATATTTCCTTCTAGTGAACCCCCGTGCATTATTCAAGACACCCTAAAGCAAATGTTTTGCATCCTTAAGTCCCTAGCCCCTCAATCATTCAACGAAAAAATCCCTATCCACAACTTTCCAAATCCTTGGGTCGTTTGACCATCACCAGTTCCTTTCTAAGAATCTTGAACCTGGTAGGCAAGTCCCAACTATTGCACCTCCTTACAACACAATAGTGTTTTATGAAAACTCTAGAAAAGTTATTTCAATTATTTGCACCATTGTAGAGTCTATAGGAAGATAATATTTGTGGATGAGGTAATTCTGGGAACATTACTCAATTTAACTGCCACAAATCCTAGAAAAGGTCCTCCTAAGTATGACCTGTGCATCTATTTAGAAAATTCTATCCATGAGTAGTTAGAGGAAATGCCAGCAATTGAGTGGTTTAGATATCCATAATTTTTGTTATGTATGTTTCTATATGAAAACTATGAAAAATCCAAGCACTTGGATATCAAAATAACAGATGAACATGGTGCACAAATTCCAGTTTTTGAATGGATTGAATTAGTACTAAGGAAAGCAGACAATTCCAACTTTGGTGAGTTCACAGACAAGGTGATGAGTGTTACATACAGTTTTATTTTTGCATCTCACCTCCTAGGCTATTGCCAGAGAATAAAATACATATGCAATTCACATCAGAGGTGAAAACATGATCTTGGTTTTTATTTGAGGACCATCGTTAATGATTAGGGTATATGGCTTTGAGGAGGAAACATATAAGCTACTAGTTTTTCTAACTCAGAGGATTTTTAAAATGGAATATGTGAGGAAGATTTTTATATCAGATGAAATTCATTTTAGGCATTTAAGGAAGCATAGGACTTTCCTCCTGTCAAAAGAAGTAGGACCACTTTAGGTAAGAAGCTTGAATGCCTTGCAATGTGTAGAGGGGTATCTAAATTAGTTAAAAATTAAGAAAGCATAAAATGAAACATATGATCCTCACAAAGTAATTTCAAAAAAGAGGTTGGAAAACAAGAACTCAACCTATGTATGTGAGCCCAAGCCTATTTGGGAGAAAATTGCAAATAAGGACACCTAGGAGGAATTCCAAGAGGTGCTAAAGAGTAGATAAGAACAAACTTATACAAAATAGAAGGCATGTTAGAAAAGAGGAGTATAAGAGCTCTAGGAGATGGTTATTGATGTTCCTAAGAAATGCCCATAGCCTAAAAAGGTTACGACAAAATACCAAGAGAAAAATCAAGCAATAGTGGAAGGTGGGGAACTAGATGAGCTCCCAAGGGAGCTAGTAGAATTAATAGTAAATCCATCACATCCAGGAGAGCCACTTGTAGGATATACAAGTTCTCCTTCTTTATAATTCACTGTTCCAGAAGGTTCACCGAATTCATCTTCAGGAGGACCAATACCTATCAAAACAAACTTGCAGACATGGTACATAAATATTAGAGAAAGGGGTATAGCAATAGTTAATGATATTAGGTAGCATATCCTTGCAACTGAAAAAAGGCTAATAACAGTGGCTAATCACCAACATGACACTTTTATATTTTCCATAGTCGAACCAAAGGTTCCTAAACCCTCTATAATGTCCGCCTCAATACCTTAACTATTTAGAATAATGAGGTACTAGTTTTGAAATAAACCGGCTAAGTAAAGCACGAACCATTTGAATTTACTTTGAAAATGCTTGAACGACAGTTATATAAACTATTACTTTACTTAATAAATGAATGCTCGACTAATTGAGATAGAATGACTAAATGTTAGATATGATCGACTGATTGAGATAGAATGACTGAATGTTGGATATGCTCGACCGATTGAGATAGAATGACTAAATGTTAGACATGCTCAACTGATTGAGATAGAACGAATGAATGTTAGATATGCTCGACTGATTGAGATAGAATGACTAAATGTTAGATATGCTTGACTGATTGAGATAGGATGACTGAATGTTACATATGCTCGACTGATTGAGATAGAATGATGAATGATAGATATGATTTACTGATTGGGAGAAAATGATGAATGAAATATATGCTCGACCGACTGAGATATTATGATGGATGATGAAATATTTCATAGTGCAGCGCTACTAATGTGCGCTTGAGTGTGTGTGTGTGTAGTGGCAGGTAAGATGATTTACCGACTAACCCACAATGGAATTATAGGGGTCGTAAGAACGGAAAGAACACATAGGGGTACGACGACTGACTGTCGACCCTGGATTAGCAATCCACGCACGGGTGAAGCCATTTCAGGTCACCCGGGGAAGCGTATGCCGTACGGGCAAGGCCATAATGATTTGGTCGCGTACGATGAGTTGAGGGGCATGCAATAAGGAGAGACTTATCCCTCAACATCCCTTAGTCTCCAAGGAGTGTAGTTGAGAGATCGCGGTAACGGTTCCCGGTCGCTACACAGTACTCCCCATAAGAAGGAAGAAATGAAACTGTCAGAAGGGCCCGCCGAAGAGGTACCTAGACAAGAACGAGAAGAAGAAAATTAATCAATGGTATAAATGAAAATTTCGCATAAGATTTAAGAAATACTTTATTTCATTTTGTTCTATTTTATTAATTTGAATAATTCTATTCAAGATTTGATTTTTAATTGATTTCATTAATTTGAATTATTCATTGATTTTATTAACTTGAAAAAGAATTAAAAAGATTGATTTTATTCAACATTAAATTTGATTAATTATGCTGATTAAAAAAGATTAATAATAAGAGAATTATTTTTATTCAAAGATTTTAATTTTATGAATTTTATTATTTTAAATCATTCTATTAAAGATTCTATTTAATTGACTTCATTATTTTTAGAAAGAATTGAATTAGGTCATTAATAAAAGAATTGTTTTTCTTTTATTATTATTCAAGATTTTACTTTAATTAATTTTATTATTCATTTAAATTATTTTATAAAGAGGAAATTTAAAATAGATTATACTTTTAGTAAAAGGAATCATCTTTTAATTCAATCTTAATATTAGGAAAATAAAAAAAAGTAGAAAACAATAAGTCTAACTAAAAGATTGTTAAGTAAACTAAATGAGAACCAAAAGAGAAGTAGAACTCTTCTACACTTAACTCCCACTGATCTAGGGATTTAGATGCACATTAAAGACATTAAGAAGACACATGTATTTGAGAATATTGGAAATTAAAATATTAAATTAAATCAAATATGTGCATGGACAGACACATGGCACACAGGCTTTTGATATATAATGAGGGAGGAGAAGGAGAGAAAGACATCTCTTGCTCCCTAATGCTGGATGGTCATCATAATCTCGGATTATGTTATGATCATTGGAGTTGGGATTAGTCGGAACGGGGATTGGGAGATCCTTTCGGGAGGCTAGCATGTGTGTTCTTACGACCCCATTAATTCGGGGGTTCGGGGTGAAGAAGAATAACCCCGATACGGTAGGGAGGTCAACCGAGAGATCACTTGGTACTTCGTCAGGAGATTGGATTAGATCGTGCGGAAACCACTTCGAGGACTCCATCGATTCGCTATACCAACAATCGAAAACAGGTTTGAAGTATTTATTTTGCTAACTCTTGTGGTAGAATGAATAAATCTGGGTATATAGTTTTCTTTATTGACATTCATGTACTACAATAGATAGAACTAGATCTGTGGCTTTATATCTTCTTCTGAAAAAAAATCATACTGGAAGTTCTGCATTTAATTATACTTATATTTTCAAATTCCATGGAAGTCCATTTTAGGAACCTCAAATGGGGTCCCTAGATTTGGTATCAGAGTTGGTCGAGCCTTGAAGGAACCGGATTCATATTTCTACCGAGGGATTGTCGGTAACTTCGTCGAAGATCGGATCTAGACAGTCGAATCGTCTGCTGTTACATCAATCTACCTCATCTCACATCTCAGACTCGGACTCGACAAGGGAATCAGGCTCAATGCTTCTTAAATTTTTGTTTATGTGTCGATTGAAATTTCTGTGAATTAATTTATTCTTCGTGTAGATATGAAATCTCAGAAATCTTTACTGGTATTTCTGCTCTTCGAAATTTCTCGATCAGTCTAAATATTTAGATCCTCTTTCTGACTTATATATTTATAGTGTTCGGTTAATAATATTTGATCGGAATCTATCTCGAATGACTGCTGTACAAACTCTGTTCTCGATTTACTTCTTCTAAATTTCGTTTCGACTTGGTCTCTGTTCTGTAATTTAAATGTTCGGTTTCTTTGGACAACCCCGACCAGTTCTCAGCTATGTAACTCAGCATCCAATTTCTGATCTCCCAGATTTTATTTTTTTAGTTCTACAACGTCCCCAGTTTTCAATGTTCAGGTTATCGTTAGCATCTTAAATTTCAACAACGAGCTGCCCAGATCGAGACTGTATTCTAATTACAGTACTCATCTTTATTCAAGATCGTCTTTTACATTAGATGTATTCAGGGCAACTCTGTACCCTAATTACAATGCTCGATCTTCTAACTTTAGTTTTAATGAATAGTTCAAATTACAGAGCTCGTTTGTCAACCATATAAATTCAGTATTTAGTTTAGCTTCGGCAAAGAATAAGATCTGATCATGTTTATCGATCTAATCCTTCAACGCCCAGTTATTCCAGAGATCTAGATTGATCCGACTCCCTGATTTTAATTTCCATGCCAGAGTATTTGCAGAACGAGTCTGGCTGACCGATTGTCCATCTCATCATCTCTGTGGTTAAGGAATAATAATAAAGAAAAATATATATAAATATATATGATTGTCGGATCTAGTTAAGATGGAGGGATCGTGATGATGTTATCCAACGGTATAGTAATATTGGTTTGGATTTGACCTCATCCGGAACTAGTACTTAATTTTCTCGTTCATAAATTAAATGCTCTAACTTTTGGTTAATATCCAAACTCTGAAAATTCGAGCTAAAATTATTGGTGTGTATATAAAGTTGTTGTTGAGTTAATATTCCTTTTTGAATAACGATTGACTTTTAGATGTAAACAGTTGGAATAAAGTTATGTCCATATATATAAAAGCTAAATGTTATGGGAATAGTTAGATCAGTTTAGAAAGTATATGGTTTATGTCTAATTGAATATGCCATAGTTAAAATTAATTCTATTGATAATCTTTTAATTTGATTACTCATCTCTTATAGAAAATTAGATTTTCTTTTATGTGGTTCATTAAAGAATACATGAGTATTTGTATTTACATACCATTATGAAGGGTGTTTTCAAGTTACACATATTTTATTATATTGAGTTATGTTGGAAATAAGATTGTTCTAATGGTGAAAAAGGAATATACTTGAATATCTATTAGCTATTGATAACCATCGTTTAAGATAAACATTGTTAGTAGTTCTTCTGTAAATTATATTTCCTTTGTTGGTGAGACAATTATAATTATTGGATACATAGTTTTATTATGTTGTTTTGTGTTAGGCATAGAAAAATAATTCCAAGAATACATGTTAACTAGAGTACCCTAAAGGAATCAAGAAATTACTTGTTTTGTGTCAAACGAATGATATGATAGAAGGATTAATATTCTAAAGTTTTAATTTAAGAAGCATGATTACAACGAGGTTTGATAGTGGTAGAACGACTATAGAGAATACAAAATTATCACCAGGATTATATCAGTTATAGTTAGCCTTAGTAGAATTTCTTACGAGTAAAAAAAAAAAATTCGCTTACTCAGAAGGAGAGACCTTACATCTTATTTAGTGATCTTAGGATTTTTGTACATTAATTCCGACGAAAAGGATGGGTCTTATTAAATTACACCTAGGAACATTTTCTGTATACACTACATTTGAGAAGTGAAAACGAAAAGAAAGGAGTTATTAAAAGTATTTAAATTATTTTTAATTTGTAGAAGGTGTCTCTTTTATGAATGTTTGGAGTATGTATACTTTGCGACAATAAGAAAAGGGAACCCTATAAATGCACCTCCCATATTTATAATATAGAAATAGTATGGTTACAATAGGCTGGAGAATCAAATTGTTCATCTTAGTTCAGTAAGAAATACTTATGAGTTATATATATAAGTCATCTACTGGTAGATATGAGAATTGTAGATTCAAGGTAAATATTATCATAAGTTAGGATATATGCACTTAGTTAGGAATTGCATTGCATTCTCTTACGATTAGAATTTCAATTCATTGAATTTAGAAATCCCATTATATTTTTACATACTTTTGAATGCAAAATCTTATGAGGTATTATCAACATGTACAATATTAGATTTTGTAGTACATGTAAGAGTTCTTATACCATAGATACATTCACACTTGATATGATTTGGAATGTAGGTATTATTATATATCATTGAATACTTTATATGTTAAAGGTTGGAATGTAAGTATTATTATATGATATTTAATATGCACAGGGTTGAGAATTACCTTGCTTTTAAGGATTCCTATGGTTAGAATCTCCATGGTACTTATATTAGAATTACATTTGCACCGATGTGTCTTATGGTTAAGTTGCATATGCTTTAACTAGCATATTACCTATGAAAAGTTAAAATCATTGGGCATTGTGGCAGGGGAATGGATTAGATAGGAATCCCAAAGTATTACTTGATTTTGTTCTAGGATTCACTTATGAGGAAAACACCAATCTTTAAATTCAAAACCATGTCGTAAGGTGATTATGAATCTTATAGATGGGAAACCTGAATGATTCTTTAGATGGATTTCAGTAAGCTAAGGAAGAGAAGATGATATGTGTATTAAACGATTTGTTTGAAGTTATGGATTAAAATAACTAAATCATGAGCTATGATTGTTATGCTAACTATGGTTCTATAAAAAGATCGGATACTAATGGTGATAATTGTCTTCCAAACTAAGTTCATGACCTACACTTGATACGAAGGATATTAGTACAAAAATCTTTTTTCACTTGCTCATGAGAAGAGATCCTACATTTGGGCTCGTTAGTGATGCATAAAGATCGACATAGAAAAGTCAAAGCTGCGGTTTTTATTTCTTCATCCTCGGCAAGAATATTTCCAGCTTCTCAAACAGGTTAGAAT
This sequence comes from Larix kaempferi, assembly GCA_027924585.1. NCBI lineage: Eukaryota > Viridiplantae > Streptophyta > Pinopsida > Pinales > Pinaceae > Larix > Larix kaempferi. The sequence goes on along the minus strand of BSBM01000458.1, from coordinate 19,240,981 downwards.
TCTTCTTCTCTAAAATTGCTAGTATGAAAGATTGAATGATATTCAGGGTTCATATACTTTGATGATGGGTTATGCGTCAAGAATTTTATTGATTGGTTGTAAATGCTTATTTTCTGAAATCAAGGCGATGGCTTCGCAGGTATGCACTACTGGTTTGTAATCATGCTTTGAATTGTGAAAAGAGAGAAGTTAAACTTACTTGAATTATAGAATCTTAACTATGCTTAAGTTAGGAAGAGAAGAAAACCTTACATGACTTTGTTTATAAAAATCTGAGATTATACTTTTAGCTATACTAAGTAAATGGCACTCTAGTATTTAATTATACTTTTGAATATGAGAAGAGAGAGGTTGCATGTAAGATTAGTTTAGTAATGGTTAAGGTATGTATTGAAGAACATAATTGGAAGGGGTAAATTCTTATTTTTGAAATTCGGACATTGTTTTAAAACATATGATAGTTATATGCAATTATAGAAAAGGAAGAAGTTGGAATTGAAGATTTTATCCCTTATGCTGAAATATGTTGGTGCTTAAAGGATTTTCGTGAATGATATACTTATAGTTTTGTTGAATGGAAAGAATTTTTTGTATACGATTTCAATCTCGGTTACAATGAGTGAGTCAAGAGAGAACTGATGTGGGGATTACTACACTACGAAAGGTATGATTTAGTTATATTACCAATTATGCGGCTTATACTTATATGAGGGTAGAAAAGAAGAAATGAAATTTTATTATCGATTGTGGATATATTGAAGAAATGAATGTGAAAAGGAAGTGAAAACTCACCGTGGAAGCACATGAGACTTAACTTCGGGATGAAGTTTTAATAAGAGGGGTGTATGTAATGCCCGCCTCGGTACCTTAAGTGTTTAGAATAATGAGGTACTAGTTTTGAAATAAACCGGCTAAGTAAAACACGAACCATTTGAATTTACTTTGAAAATGCTTGAACGACAGTTATAGAAACTATTACTTTACTTAATAAATGAATGCTCGACTGATTGAGATAGAATGACTAAGTGTTAGATATGCTCGACTGATTGAGATAGAATGACTAAATGTTAGATATGCTCGACTGATTGAGATAGAATGACTGAATGTTGGATATGCTCGACCGATTGAGATAGAATGACTAAATGTTAGACATGCTCGACTGATTGAGATATAACGACTAAATGTTAGATATGCTCGACTGATTGAGATAGAATGACTAAATGTTAGATATGCTCGACTGATTGAGATAGAATGACCAAATGCTAGATATGCTCGACTGATTGAGATAGGATGACTGAATGTTACATATGCTCGACTGATTGAGATAGAATGATGAATGATAGATATGATTTACAGATTGAGAGAAAAGGATGAATGAAATATATGCTCGACTGACTGAGATATTATGATGGATGATGAAATATTTCATAGTGCAGCGCTACTAATGTGCGCTTGAGTGTGTGTGTGTGTGCAGTGGCAGGTAAGATGATTTACCGAATGACCCACAATGGAATTATAGGGGTCGTAAGAATGGAAAGAACACATAGGGGTACGACGACTGACTGTCGACCCTGGATTAGCAATCCACGCACAGGTGAAGCCATTTCAGGTCACCTAGGGAAGCGTATGTCGTACGGGAAAGGCCATAATGATTTGGTCACGTACAATGAGTTGAGGGGTGCGAAATAAGGAGAGCCTTATCCCTCAACATCCCTTAGTCTCCAAGGAGCGTAGTTGAGAGATCGTGGTAACGATTCCCGGTCGCTACGCAGTACTCCCCATAAGAAGGAAGAAATGAAACTGTCAGAAGGGCCCGCCAAAGAGGTACCTAGACAAGAACGAGAGGAAGAAAATTAATCAATGGTATAAATGAAAATTTCACATAAGATTTAAGAAATACTTTATTTATGTGAAAATCCTCACAGTAGATCTAAGAGATGATGTATACCTCACAAGAGTAATTATGATTAAGCAGGAAAATAGAAGAAGAGTGGTCAATACAGTATAATGAGCAACATAATAATATGGTACAATAGAACTCGGATAGAAGCAATAATACTTCACACACACTAATTAATTAATCACAGTATGGACAAATAAATAGTACAATGGTAGAGAGGATTCGAATGCCTAAGGTGGCAATTCGAATTAGCCTCTCAGAGTGATCATAAGATCAATAGAGTGTCATCGGAGCACAACTAGGTGTCCTCATGATCATCGGAGCACAACTGGAAGTCTTCATCATCATCAGTGGACTCATCAATGCTCAAGTAACTGTCAACCATCAGTCAAACTAACTCTGGTAGGTGTAACTAAGTGTAACTCAATGTAACTAAGTGTAACTGAGTGTAACTGACTGTAACTAAGTGTAACTGAGTGACAACTGGACTGGTAGGTGAAGAAGGGCGAGTTTCTCCCTAAAATCAAGGAAGAAGGGCACATTAAACAACTGGAGGGCTAAAACTAAATAGTGAGAAGCTCCTGGGGGCTGGCTAACTGAGGGCTAGGTGCTGGACTGATGAATGGGATGCATGCAAACCCTAGAATGCATGCAAACCCTAAAGGTGCATGCATGACTGAAAATGTAAATGATCAAAATACTGGTGGGACTAGGATGGAGTATAGGATTATCCTAACACCCCCCCTTAATCCATCCTGGGCCCTGGTAACTAAGACCAAAAGTCACCCAATACAATGAATAATAACAATCAATAAACCAAGGAAGTGGGAAAATTTCATGGGAAACATACCCCCTCCTCAAAAAATAGACTGTAAGGCACACATAAAAATAAATGCTCCAAACTCAAGCATGTGTGATGCTTGGTCATATGTCTGGAGGTATCTTCTTCTTGGGAAGAAGTGGATCATGCTCAAAAAGCATGTTCTTGTACTTGCTCTTCAGATTGAATGTGATGAGAACAAATCCAATAGTATGAGAATGATCCTTGAACCTGTGATTCGAATCAGCTGAGGTAGGATCAAACATGTGAAAGTGCATATAGTCTTTTGTCTTCTCCTTCGAACCACCATGGGTGAGATTATACCAAAAATAACTATTACATGTTTGCTTGAAATCAAAATCAGATTTAAGACTTAAAAAATAGTTTCTTGAGATCTCCTTTGAACCAACAGGGGTGAGATCAAAACTATCATATGCATGAGAAATTATCCCAAGCAGTAATTGCTTAGAATCCAAATTAGATCCAAGACTTGAATCATGGTTTCTTGAGATCTCCTTTGAACCATGAGAGGTGAGATCAAAACCAGTAGCTGCATTAGAAATTATCCCAAGTGAATGGCAATGGCCATATTCTTCAATGACCTTCTGAAAGCATGGAATTATGATCATATAGTAGTATAAAAGAGGAGTTAGCTGGAGAGGAGCGAATGCATTACCTTCAAAAGTTGTTTTGACCTCCGAAATAATAATGTGATCATGATGCAAACCAACAACCTCTGGTGCAAGAGAGGATTTAGGACCTTCTGCAATATCTAGAGTGTGAGCTGGCACAGAAAGAGAAGAAAGTTTGAGCATGAGTGGAGAATCTGCAAGTTCTTTGTCAACAATTTCAATATGAGATGATACTGGTTCATGATCTGAGAGACCATCAAGAGGAGCGAATGCATCACTTTGCTTGCTTTCGAATGGGTTAGGACCAAGTCCTTCATTCTTTCTGCCAAATTTTTCATCCAGGTGAGCCCATATCTCTTTTGGAGTCCATAACTCCTTTGGAGTTTCAACACCATTACGGTATTTGAATTGGAATCTCTAGCGTGCAAACAAAGAAAACATTATTGCTGCAAAGTGCATGTCACTTTTATTTAACCAGTCAATCTTCTCTTCGGGGGATTCGAACTCTCTTTCAAAATAACAATAAAAAAGATCATGGATCTTTAAGTCTGCTATCATTCTTGGTTTCCATTCATCATAGTTGAGTGGATCAAGAGGAGTAATTCCTGATGAATACATTGAAGCTGTAGAGGACCTGCAAAAACAATATAGAATAACTGCAACTGCTACTGTTGCAAAAATGCAGAAACTGTTGCAACTGCTGCACTCGAAATCTTGGTAATAACCTGCAAAAAACTCTCAAGAATGGAGATAAACAATACTCTCAACATGCTCTGATACCATGTGAAAATACTCATAGTAGATCTAAGAGATGATGTATACCTCACAAGAGTAATTATGATTAAGCAGGAAAATAGAAGAAGAGTGGTCAATACAGTATAATGAACAACAGAATAATATGGTACAGTAGAACTCGGATAGAAGCAATAATACTTCACACACACTAATTAATTAATCACAGTATGGACAAATAAATAGTACAATGGTAGAGAGGATTCGAATGCCTAAGGTGGCAATTTGAATTAGCCTCTCAGAGTGATCATAAGATCAATAGAGTGTCATCGGAGCACAACTAGGTGTCATCATGATCATCGGAGTGCAACTGGAAGTCTTCATCATCATCAGTGGAGTCATCAATTCTCAAGTAACTGTCAACCATCAGTCAAACTAACTCTGGTAGGTGTAACTGAGTGTAACTCAATGTAACTAAGTGTAACTGAGTGTAACTGACTGTAACTAAGTGTAACTGAGTGTACCTGAGTGACAATTGGACTGGTAGGTGAAGAAGGGCAAGTTGCTCCCTAAAATCAAGCAAGAAGGGCGCATTAAGCAACTGGAGGGCTAAAACTGAATAGTGAGAAGCTCCTAGGGGCTGGCTAACTGAGGGATAGGTGCTGGACTGATGACTGGGATGCATGCAAACCCTAGAATGCATGCAAACCCTAAAGGTGCATGCATGACTGAAAATGTAAATGATCAAAATACTGGTGGGACTAGGATGGAGTATAGGAATATCCTAACAATTTCATTTTGTTCTATTTTATTAATTTGAATAATTCTATTCAAGATTTGATTTTTAATTGATTTCATTAATTTGAATTATTCATTGATTTTATTAACTTGAAAAAGAATTGAAGAGATTGATTTTATTCAATATTAAATTTGATTAATTATGTTGATTGAAAATGATTAATAATAAGAGAATTATTTTTATTCAAAGATTTAATTTTATGGATTTTATTATTTTAAATCATTCTATTAAAGATTCTATTTAATTGACTTCATTATTTTTAGAAAGAATTGAATTAGGTCAATAATAAAAAGAATTGTTTTTCTTTTATTATTATTCAAGATTTTACTTTAATTAATTTTATTATTCATTTAAATTATTTTATAAAGAGGAAATTTAAAATAGATTATACTTTTAGTAAAAGGAATCATCTTTTAATTCAACCTTAATATTAGGAAAAGAAAGAAAAGTAGAAAGCAATAAGTCTAACTAAAAGATTGTTAAGTAAACTAAATGAGAATTAAAAGAGAAGTAGAACTCTTCTACACCTAACTCCCACTGATCTAGGGATTTAGGTGCACATTAAAGACATTAAGAAGACACATGTATTTGAGAATATTGGAAATTAAAATATTAAATTAAATCAAATATGTGCATGGACAGACACATGGCACACATGCTTTTGCTATATAATAAGGGAGGAGAAGGAGAGAAAGACATCTCTTGCTCCCTAATGCTGGATGGTCATCATAATCTCGGATTATGTTATGATCCTTGGAGTTGGTATTAGTCGGAATGGGGATTGGGAGATCCTTTCGGGAGGCTAGCGTGTGTGTTCTTACGACCCCATTAGCTCGAGGGTTTGGGGTGACGAAGAATAACCCCGATACGATAGGGAGGTCAACCGATGGGTCACTCGGTACTTCGTCAGGAGATTGGATTGGATAGTGCAGAAACCATTTCGAGGACTCCATCAATTCGCTGGACCAACCGTCGAAAACAGGTTTGAAGTATTTATTTTATTTATTTTGCTAACTCTTGTGGTAGAATGAATAAATCTGGGTATATAGTTTTCTTTATTGACATCCATGTACTACAATAGATAGAACTAGATCTGTGGCTCTATATCTTCTTCTGGAAAAAAATCATACTGGAAGTTCTGCATTTAATTATACTTATATTTTCAAATTCTGTGGAAGTCCATTTGGGGAACCCCAAATGGGGTCCCTACACCCTCCAATTTAAGTGATTAGAAAGATGAAGAACATACAATCGATTTCAAAGAATTTGGAAAATTGGATAAGCTTGATTTATACAAACAAGTGAGTGACATGATATGCACCGAAGTTGTTAAGTTAGTAAAGGAAGACATGAGGTTGAGAATAGGTCTAGAGAAATTTGAACAAATATGGAAATATGAAAGATGGACTACTAGAGCCAAACAAGTGACCATCAATCAACTAGAGGAAAAAATAGTAGCATTGTCAGCAAATTCCTCTAATGGGGCTCCAATAAAATCATTGATTGAGAAGAAAGATAATGAAATAGCCACCATAAGGAAGAAATTGAAAATTCCCACTACATAACTAGTCCAAACAGAAGAGTTGAAACAATTTCAAGATGAGAAGGAGAAAATATATGACAGTATGATGCAATATCAGAAGCTGGTAGAAGAGAGGAGAAATAATATAGCTGATATTCAAATGCAAATTTCTTCTTTGAAATTATAGAATACAAAGCTATCATTTGGAGAGACTTCTCAAATAGAAACAAATGCATTGCTCGTAGATATTTCACTAGAAGGAACAACATCGAAAAAATAGATTGAACAACTAGATGTTGATCTTGATACAATTGATATCAATGCAATGTAAGAAGATAATGCAACTCATCAATCAAGTCCACATCCAATCGTAGAAGAAAGTGATAAAGATATAAATATTCAAGAGTTAGAATCTGAAATAAATCAGAAGGATGGGAGAATCCTAGAGTTGGAAGGGAAAGTAAGCAAGCAAAAAGATTCCATGGTTGATATAGAAACTGAAATCAAAGAATTGAAAATCCAAGTGAAAAAATTATAGTTGGATGTTCAAGGGGAGCAGTTGTTGAGGAGGACCACATAAAATTTATGGGATAAGATCACCAATTGGTTCATAAAGAAGCAGGATTAATTTGAAGTAATCCAGGGCGAGTTGGATATGGCTACCTTGGCCAGAGAAGAAGCAAAATCTGTGGAAAAACAGTTGGGAGGTATTCCCAAGCAAGCAAGTCAATTCATTGACTATCTTAATATAAGGAACAAGAAGCAGTTGGATGATCTTGGGATTGACAATAGAACTCAGATCATAAAGACAAATAGGATGATGATCATGAAGTAGACATACTTGTTGAGTATGAAAGATAACATCAAGCAATTAACAGAATAAATTAGTGCCTTCAAAGGGATTTTTAAATAGGTAATGAATCTTGGTTTACCCTCTCCTTGGGATGGTAATGGACATGTGTATACTAAATAAAATTATAAGAGCGAACTATCTATAAAGAAATATGAATTACCAAATGAAGCCATCTATGGAGAAGTTAGTGGAGAACAAGCTATAGGAAGGCTCAAGAGTGATTTTGAAATCCTATTTTTATTGAAAGGTGTTTCCCGAAAATTAGGACCTATCTCATATGAGAAGACAACCAATGTTGAAATATCTCTTGAAGCATTAAAGGCACACAGATTTCCTATTAGAAAAGAGTGGCAGTAATTAGTAGTGTGGTATCATAAGTTAGTTTTGCCACCTAAAATGCCAGCAGGGTATACATCAGGGCAGTCTTCAGGAAAATCATCTAGTCATGATTCTAGTCAATCAGCAGGGTAGTCATCTGCACAAATTCCAACACAATTTTCAAACCATCCAGCTCCACTAGATTTCATGCCACCTATAGGACTAGTTAATTGCCAAATGATGCATCATGAGTCAAGAAAGTGTGCCACAAGTGAATCAAGTAGGTGGATAGCCATATTTCCAACCAAATGTCTATATGAGGGGCCAAACCACCTCATCAAAAGGAAAAAGAAAGCCTCGACTAAGAGAAATTGAAGATGAAAATTGTTTTTTAGACAAAGTGAAATGTAAAGGTAAAAAGGGCAGAGTGAAAAGTTAGTTATAGGGTTGTTAAATGAAAACATAATTTTGTTGCTTTGTAAAAGGATATAAAGCCATCCTTGAGCCCATTCTAAAAGGATGGGAAATTTGTGTAGAGGGACTATATAATTTTTCCGAGTTGGTGAACTATTTTGTAATGTGATTCCATTGTCAGAGATTAAGCTTACAAAGTGTTATAGAGAGTCTTCCTCTGTGTTTTGTCCATCTTCTATGTAAACCATACTTATATTCATATTTGTATGTGTTCATGAGATGATAATAAAGATTCTGAGTTACCTTTCAACACCATATCGTGTCAGATATGCTTTAGGTTGATGAATGTTGATACAAATTTCAGAGATTTCAAATTATCTCGACCTCTGCTCCAGTTTTCATAGTTTTTTGTGTTGATCAATAGTATTTGATGTATTCTTTTATAGTTTTTTATCATGAACGTCTTGTCACCAACAAATTCATATAATAAACTCATGATATGCCATATATCTTGTTAGAAACTACTGAATTCCTTGAATTAAATCTCATGACGTTTGTGCTTTCACATAGGTTTAAGAGATCCATCCTTTAAACGTCTCTTAAACCTATTTTTTGTTTCCATTTGTTCAAATCCATCTGCATTTTTATCCAAAGTACTGGAATACTCTGTAAAATTCCTCCACAATTGTGTTACACCTTCAGAATTGTTCACACAAGTTAATAATTCAAACATTTCAAGAAAGATTCATTGCATATTAACTTTCATATAGATTCAACTCGAAAATATTTATAAATTGAGTTCTTACATGCCATGGATAGTACTGTTTCAATCCAGTATTACTCAGGGAAAAACGAATATATCGCACCAATAAATGTGTAAATGAATATTTTTATTTTGTTGTATTTAACGGTGCATTCAATTATGATGCATCGATGTGTTCATGTATAGGAAACACCGGTGCGTTTCGTACACAGACTGTTTTTTTATTTTATTTTGAAGATATGTAATTTATTTGTATAATATACTTAATAGCATCTCTATTTAATGGCCAAGTTTTTTATTGATAGAAAATGCATGATAAGAGTTCAATGAACAACAATTCTAGTCGACATGATGGGAGCACATCCAAAATTGCGAAGAAGGAAAGTTCTTTGTAATTTTTGTATCAGATTAATATGTTTGAATTATTTGTAAATTTAACTATTATGTATTGGTTAATATGTGACATGTAGAGCCAAAAAATGAGGAAGATAGATAATATTATTTGCAATCTAAGTGCATAAGAGCATAAAATCTTGATGGAAAAGTTGTAGAGGGATGAATCATGCTAATAAAAAAGAAGTCAATATGAAATTTTTTCTTGAATTTTGAGTAATATTGTACTTAAGAATATTCACTAATATGTTTCAAACAATCTAATTCAAATATGTTGAATGCTATGCAGGGATTGATAGCAATAGAAGGGAATGACAACATAATAAATAACAAAGTGATTGACATACAAAGAAGAGCCATCCGAAGAACTGATTTTCATTGGGATAAGGGTTATGAGTATATGTTAACATATCAAAAATTAATTGTGGAATTTGTAAGTATCAATGTTGTTTTACTTATCTCATTTTATAATTAATAGAACAATAAAAATAATTTATATTAAATCTATGATTTGTTACGGGGTATAAAACATGCAAGAAACAAAGTATGGAGTGGATCCAACAGAAGACTTGTTGAGAGAAGGCATAATATTTGATTTTTAAAGAATGTGCATTCAGGACTCAATTATTCTATGGTATGTCACTTCTCAATTTACATTCATGTATATTATCTATTTTAATTTTCATTATTCCTAGCAATGTAGATACACTCATTACACTTTATTTTTATGTTTGTAGATGGAAGTTGAAAAAGAGGAAAAATATTGAGGCAATCAACAAAACATTCGGCCAAATAAACCAAGTCATGCAAGTGGATCAAGCACTAACAATAGTTCTAACAAAGATTGATGCTCCATATATTTTGGATGTTAATGCAAGCTACTGTATTTTTGAAATATTTTTTTATGAAAATTAGACATTTTGTATAATGTGTTGGGCATAGCCATCCCAATTGAAAGACAATGGGTTATCAATAAGTGTAACAATTATGTGCATGTTGACATTTTAATTATTATGGACTTTAGGTTGTCCCATTTTTTATGAGAAAGAGTCTCTTATTGATATATAATAAAATGAAGCTTTTTATTCTATTGCATTCTCCAATGTTGTGAAATGTTATATGAGAAATGTTACATGAGAAATGTTACATTACTAATTATATATATTGATGATTAAATATTACAATAGATGCAAAAATTTATGATATAACAAATTAATCAAACATCATATTCAAACGCAATAATAAAAATTCAAATGAATACTACTATAAAAAAAAAAATTCAGTTTCTGATGATAATGGGATTAAACAAAAAAAACTAGTCACCATTCACCAAACAAAAAATAATCAACAGTGCTTCTGATCCTTTTAATTGCACCAGTGCTGTCCATACAAAGTCATGCCTGTGTGTTTGAGACGGTGTCACACTGGTGCTCTTAAAACAACATAGTCCCGGTGTAGTAGAATACTCGATGCTTTCCCCAAGAATTTTTCTATTATTATGCCCCAATGCACCATCATTATATTGACTACACCGTTAAATTTCAAAAATATAGCAACAGTCAAAAACCTAGTCAACATTACTGGTGTGTTTTCCTTTTATTATCGGACCGGTGCTTTATAATAGTTTGTAAGCATTGATTTTTTTTATAGTTCTTAAGCACTGGTGATACATTTAATATAAATTACTAGTGCATGTATTGTTATAAATAACTGGTGCTTTTTAATAGTTCATAAGTACTGGTGCTACGTTCAATATAAAGCACTGATGCATATATTGTTATAAGGCACTAGTTTTGGTTAAAATTTTGGTGCGCACCGGCACTATATGTATTACCAAGCACCGATGCACAAATGTTGATGTGCATCGGTGCATGTATTGCTTTCAAAAGTGCCGATGCATTTTACATTTGTTAGCACCGATGTGTTTGGTTCAATAAAGCACACCAATAAAAAAACCTCCGCAAAAGCCTCCCACCACCGAGTTTCTTGTACGTATAATACATTTTCGTAAAAACCTCTGCTAAAACATCTAATACCATTTGCAGAGGTTGTAGTGGATGTTTTTTTGAGAATTTTGACCAATCTTGTAAAACTAAAAACCTCCACTATAACCTCCGCTACAAGGCCTTTTTCCTTGTAGCGGAAAAATATTTCACTCTCTGCATCAAGCCTTCGTTGCCCCCATTTGTTTTCTAAGAGAGAAGTTATCATATTCAAATCACCCCCTATTATCAAGTGTTCTTCCTCCATTTGATTTATAATCTAATGAAGGAGATAGAGAAAAAAAAATTCATGGTAGGTGTGTTTGGTCCATAGGAATTTGTAAGCAAACCTTAAATTCATGTGCTTATAATCTTTAAATGAGAAAAAATAGTAAAGGTAGTGATGAAACACCTATAAGTATTACCTCGTCATGGTTCCAAATAATAGTTAGGCTCCCTACAACTTCTTTGGCATCTATTGACATGACTTGGATTTCCTTCCATATTTGCTTCACATCAACTTGGAAGATAGTTGTGTTTCACTTAGTTTCCTGTAGCATTATGATCATGGGTCATTCTTGCAAAATCCTCTTTCTCAAGATTATTTTCTTCCAAGTCCCATTGGCGCCTCAAAATATTCCTTGAGATTAAATTCATTTGGAATGATGAGGGGAAACAAAGAATATCTCCATTAGTTTATCATATTGTCCTGAATCAATGAGTTGTGCTCCTACTTCTTTGATTCTCTATGTATTAGTTTTTGGTCTTCCTTACTTCCTTGTGAAGTAAGTTTCTTTCATTTTTTAAGGTTGAATTCCCAAAGCTATCCCAGATCTAGATCTGAGAAGATATTTTTGTAGGAGTTGCATTTATCTTAGCGGAATGGAGAAGGGATCATGCCTCTTACATGCCTCTACCAAATCTTGTTGGTATAGATCCCCAAGGTCAACATCTTCCCCTTCTTCTTACACCATATCCACATATTATTCTATTATCAAAATTTTTGAGGCCATGCTTCCTATTTCATGCTCTAACCTGGCACTCTTTGATCGAATTATTTTCATTATCCAAGGGAGAGTCTGAGTTTTTCCCTTGCTTATTGGATTCTGATGCAATGTTGTTTTCTGTTACATAATTAGGGCTTCATAGTTGTTAGCAGCGGGGGTATTTTTTGGTGGTTACGGGTGCTGGTGCTTCTTTAGCTACCTTCTTTTATTAAAAACTTTGGTAAAACCTTCTCAATTGGGTTCCTTCTTCTTTTTTCGGATTGATGGAAATATTTAAGGGACAATATCTGAATAGGTTCCCATGCTCATGATGTCGTCTACACTTGGAGGGATGTGCTCATAATCTATCATCTGATTCCATGATTTGTCCTCGTGGATTATATTAATAGCCTTTTACATATCTCCTCAAATTTTCATGTATACACATGTTCAAAAGTAAGAGGTGTAATTCCCATATTTGCTGATGTCAGAAACACTTGTTGGTGCCCCAATTTTTCCATAATTTTGACCTATGGATGACTATACGTTGACTATTTATGAAGATTATGAAGTATCAAGCTATATTTCCTTCACCTTTGACACTCTTTATCTATCCATTCAATTAACGTAATTTCCCTATGATTTTCAAAGATTTATTGTTTTATATGTCGAATTAACAATTTGGAATCTATTTGGCATGAAGTTTTCTTTAACCAGGTGAAGGTTTTCATTCGGATGCCTATTCGGACTGCCATTCGCACACGTGCAGTCATTTGGACTTCCATTCGCACCTTGAAAATCGTTGGTTTTCCTACCTGGGAGCATTCATGGCACAAACAGAAACATGGGTTTTTCTCCCAGCATATCCAATTGGGTCTTTGAAATACGGTTTTCCAAAAATCCGAATATGTCAGGAGATATCGAGGGTTTTTAACTCAAGTTTGCCCAAAATAATGTTAAACCCAGATTTTTAGCAATTAATATTTCTGAACTGCCATATTTCGCCTTGATTTGCATGCATGTGGGAGCATATCTCGCCAACTGGTCTTCTAGGTTTGAAGAAAACCTATCCAGCTACAAAACCCAGAATTTGTTTCGCCAAACTCGCAACCACCAGAGAGTTATCGAGGGGGCATTTTTCCAATTCGTGCCAGATTGCGTTTTTTGAGTTGGCCATTTTCTGAGTCTGTTTCATATCATAAAGACAGTCTATTTTTACAGAGGTTGACCACTGAAAGGGTCGACCCTCTCTCTGATGTATGAATCTCTATATATACAGGCTTTTTGCCTCACTCAAGGGGGATCATGAAATTGCTGATAGAAGAATTACGTTTCCTGAAACGTTGGTTTTTTTAATTGAACGGAGATTGAACTTATATGATGTTGTTTTTATTATTTTAAGTAATGTTTTATATATCTTTTTAGACTGTAATTTAAATTGTTTATGTTTCTAATTATTTCTTCATTTTATTATATGTCTACAGCTTAGAGTTTTACTCTGCAAGTCGTTTAAGGACTTATGGTCCTATTGGCAAGGATCCACCAGGAGGACCATAAGCCCTTCCCCCTTTAGTTTTAGTTTCTGTTAAGAATAGATTATTTTTTGTTTTTATTAGATGTGAGAATTTCATTTAGTAGAATTGACAAGCAATTATAAAAATGAATTTGTATATGCTTTGATTATATTTCTTATTGTTCTATCATTGTTGAATTAATGTGCACAGTGTTGATAATTTAGAAACGAGCTCGGATATCTGTGTAGATTTACTTGAAGCATTGTTTTGAATTTCTAGTTGTAAAGATTTGAAATGTATTCATCTTACTGTAGCCTTAGATTCTAGTTTAAAACATGCATTTCTTTCTGCAAATTAGGTTTATGGATGAAATAGATTTAGTTGTATTCTTCTTCAATTTTAGGGTCTGCATATCTCATTTATCTTACCATAGCTTAGATTCTAGTTTAATTCGAGTATTTCTTTATGCAGAATTGGATTTCTGAATGTAGCTTAGACTTAGCAGTAGTATTCCTTGAGAATTTTAGAATCTGCAACTTTCATTTATTATGTTGTAGTTTTAGATGTGAGTTTAATTTAGAATAGTTCCAATTCTAGCAATGGTTCACCTTAAGATTGAATTGAACAGTGAATTCTATGCTAGTATCAAAATTATCAAAATCATGCTAATGCAACTCATTAATTTGGTAAAAGCATTGAAATATTAAATGAGAAATCAATTTCCCAGTTCACTTTCTGCCACATGCTTTGTTTTCTGTGTCATTGCATAGTTTTATGTTTACTTGAATTAGTTTCTGAGTCACATTAGAATGAATGGTTTCCATTAGTTTATTTCATTTGCAATGATATGCTTTAGAATTAGGATTGTATTGAAGTCAGTTTGAAAAGTATTTCATTTTTTGGAATTATGTTAGAGCTTGAAATTTGAATGCTTTGTAGACTTTAGATTTGATTGTATTTAGTTAGCATTAGGATCTTAGATCTGAATTGAATTAATGATCACTAGATTGAGAATCTTAGTATTAAACATTTCAAATCATTTCTAGATTAGATTAGATCATATTAGAATAAGCTTTAATCCTGCACATACAGTGCTTGTGCCTCAAAGGTTACCTCCTCGGGTTGACATTTTATGAAGGCTACTTGTAGTGATATATTTAGCTCAACATTTTGGCGCCGTTGTGGGGAGGTTCTAAAGCGGTTGAAGTATAGGTAGATAGGTTGCCTTTACATTACACAACAAGGGGGAGGGGAAACAGTAAGACGCAAAGACAACCTCACTACAGATTTCCCGTAGTGTAATAGCATGACGCATCCACTTTAGTGGGTCTCCCCAAAGCCTTGTTGTTTTCTTTTTTCGCAAGAGTGTTATTTCTTTCCAATTGATTTGTTCATTTATTTTTGTTAGTTTTTCAGTCAGAGTGTTTAATTTTCCGCAATTTATTTCGTAAAGTTTGCTTTCTTGTTCTACAAGTGTGTTTTTCTTTTTGCAAATTTGAGTTTGTTTTCTTTCTTGCAATCTAGTTTTCTGCAGCCATCGTGTTTATTTTTATGTAGGTGTGAGCTTGATTTCCTTTTCACAAGTGTGTTTATCTTATCTATAGGTGTGATCTATTCTTCAATTTTGCAACTAGTTCTTAATATTTAGCTTTCTTTTTTTTAGGAATGTATTTTTGTAGGCAGTTTTTTATTCAAATCAATAAAATACATATCTATCTATTTGGGTGTTGTAAGAACCCTAGACACTAACCTATGTGTGAGATAGAACCTACCGACCAAACACATGGATTCAAAGGTGCTCATTAGTATGAGAGAACTTTCTCAAATCCTAGCAACAACTGGGATCTCGATCTCTACCTATCAAGAAGAGAAGATATTGATAGCATTTGAGAGCTTATCAACCTCTCCTAAAATGACAGACGAACCAAAGTCCCAAGAACTACAAAAGAATTTTATTTGTGAGGACGCAGAAGATGCTGACACATTGGGGACTACATCCGAAGGAGAGAAGCCTGAAATTGAGGAGTTCTCAGCAGATCCTCTATGTACTTTTGAAATCAATCAATCAGGAGAAGGGATCTACATGACATAATGAACGGAGGTGAGTAACAGGACTACATTGAAAGCTAGTTCCAAGAGGTAACCAGATCACAAAACCATTTCCTCCTTCAACATCTTCTGTTACAGAAGCAAGTAAGTCGGTTGGTTCTCCATATCCAGGTAATCATTGTAACACGTTTTTCATATGTGGATAAAGGTATATTTTTAATCTTGCTCCGCACTTGGTTACATTGGAAGAGTTCATATACTTGAAGAGAAACATTTTCTTTCTTTTTAGGTAAGATAGGATATTATGTACATAAATGAAATTTGCATGTGATTAGTTAGTTTTTATACAACTTCATTTTTTTGTTTTTCTTGTAAAATGTTTATGCTCTTCCTAATAATATTTTCAGATACTTGATATCAATGATTCTATCTTTATAACGAGGTTGATAACTAAAAATATTTCCTCCATCTAAATCCCATAGGCTCTCAATACATTTTGACTTAGCCTCCAAGTTAGTAAATAGAGCAATCTCTCCTGAGTAATAACAGGGGAGAAATTTGGGATGTTATTCTTGAGAAACACTGTTGTAATCTTTTGGAGAAGGAAACTCAGGCTAGAGAGGTCTTCTTACTATTATGCTTTGGCTCCATCCAATACATTCTAATGCAATCAACCATATGTATATTTGATTTCGCAGACTAATCATCTATTTGGTTCTATGTTGGTAAGAAATAGTTGTCCTCTAACCCATATATCATCCCATCCTGTAGCATGGTTTTCAGAGCTTCTCCCCCATCCACTCACTCATAGGTAATCTATTGCCGAAAATCTATAGAGGGTGGAAAAACTGGGACACAAGCCTCCGATGCAAAAAGGGTTCAAGAGGCTAACCCACCGGAGTACTGAACAGGCTCGTTGGCAGTGGGTACCGGCCTGTGGTATGACTAGGTAAACCCGACGAGGTACTGAACAGGCCTGACTGATAGAGGGGAATCTGCCTGGGGAGGACAACTTGTTCAAAAGTGTGTAAAGAAAAAATCTTTAAATGGCTATGTTATATGTTAGAATTGATGTGGGTCTAACCAAAGAAAAGTATGTATGGTTGAATTAAAAGAAATGAACTTCATCATTTGGCCAGGGGAGAATAGTCTCAAGATTATCTTAAGACCAGTTATCTAGCCTCCATTGGATTAAAGATTTCTTATCTTGCCAGATGGGGCCATACACTTAATGTTTCCAGGGACCTGAATGTGAAATTCAGTGGGATTGCTCTATGTACTATGATTCTTGGGCACTAGGGAAACTTGATTGAGTTCCTATGGGTGTCATTAACAAAGAAATCTGATTAAGTTTGATATTCTCTCATGACTCACATAAGGATCACTGTAATTTTATCTGAAAGTTTATGACAGAAAGAGGCATACTTTTTTTCCTTTTTATGAATTGAAATGTAAAGGAGACACTTCTATTTTTCCATTTACTAGTGAAACAATCAAAGAATTTATCTATTTCTATCCTAAAAGATCTTATGAAGTGATTTGTTGTCACGGGAAAAGCACGAGTAACAGATGGAAGTATTGAAGTTGATTTCCAGCATCAGGTTCGTGATTGAATAAAGAAAGAGAGCACATTTTATCAGGTGGAAAAAATATATGCTGAAAGAAGTGTTGAATGAGGCGTTGAATGAAAGGTCTGAATGCAGCTGTAACCCTGTAACAACATTACCGAACATGCCAAGGAATATAGTTTTTAAATGTTCAAATATAAAATGATGAATCTGAGTATTATAATTTGGAAATTATTTCAAGCCTGTGTCATTTTTTCGAACCATAGCTTCTACCATGATTATCCTACTATGTTTATATCAGCCCTACAAGAAAACAAACAAGTTGATATGGATGATTATAAGAACAGAGGTATATTTTTCAGACTATTATCCAACTCTGTCACTTCTTGGTTTCTAATTATACAGTTCATCTTGTTTCATTCTGTCTATTGGTTTATCCCTTATCCACTAAAGGTCATTGTTTTAACTTGGTATATTTTTCTATGATTAAAAAAAGGGGTCGTTATGGTTTTGAATGGGTTTATATCCTTGTGATCCCCACAATATTGATTTATTTTCTTCAATCTGCCCAAAGTTTACAACTTTGGACATTGATTGAAGAAATAATGCAACAATCCAGTTTAAATTCTCATATATGAGGTCGTTCTATCATGTCACATCCATCATTGAAGGGTAGTGAATAATTCTTGTACCGGACCGGCAGCAATAATGATTTGAGCATGTCGGATTTCAAATCCCCTTCTAAATGACCCTTCTAGAATCTGACTCCTACTCTCTGCTCTATAAAACTACCTTTTGTTCACACCTTTCTCCAGTATCATTCTATTCAAGTTGCATCCTCTGTTTCCTTTCAAAGTCCATCTCATCTTCTTCTTCTTGACTTCCATTTTTGCACAGTGGGACCTAGCACATCTTTGATCTAGGGGAGTGTTGGTGCCCCAATTTTGCCCCAATGTTTCCATAATTTTGACCTATGGATGACTATGCGTTGACTAATTATGAAGATTATGAAGTATCAAGCTGTATTTCCTTCGCCTTTGACATTCTTTATTTATCCATTCAATTAACGTAATTTCCCTATGATTTTCAAATACTTATTGTTTTATATGTCGAATTAACAATTTGGAATCGATTTGGCATGAAGTTTTGTTTAAGCAGGTGAAGGTTTTCATTCGAATGCCCATTCGGACTGCCATTCACACACGCGGAGTCATTCGGACTGCCATTCGCACCTTGAAAATTGTTGGTTTTCCTACCTGGGAGCATTCATGGCACAAATAGAAACATGGGTTTTTCTCCCAACATATCCAATTGGGTCTACAATAGACGGTTTTCCAAAAATCCGAATATTTCAGGAGATATCGAGGGTTCTTTAACTCAAGTTTGCCTAAAATAATGTTAAACCCAGATTTTTAGTAGTGAATATTTCTAAATTGCCATATTACGCCTTGATTTTCATTCACGTGGCAGCAGATCTCGCCAAACGGTCCAATGGGTTTGAAGAAAACCTATCCAGCTACAAAACCCAGAATTTGTTTCGCCAAACTCACAATTGTTGGTTGTGGAGCCAGATCTTCTAGTCTCATAGATGATATTGTCTTAGCCGTGCACCCCGGAGGACTGTACACCCATTCTGCATTTTTGGGGTTGTTTTCGCCAACTGTTTTGCGGGCCCATGGTTTTGGGTATCCCATGGTATTTTTCCCATTGTATTTTCCCTATAAAAGAAAGACATTGTAATACGGCTAGGGTTGATGTATTAGGTTTTATGCATTGTAAAGATCTCTAAGATCAGGAGAGAGACTGTGAGACAATGAAGAGGAAGTGCAGCGACTGTGCTGTAGGTTGTATCCCTTTACCTTGTTGGACGGTAATAATAATAAGGACTGGAAAATTTAGTGTGGACGTAGCCCAAGTTGGGGTGAACCACGATATATCTGTGTCTCTTGTAATGTGTGTGTGATTATATTTTTATTTCTGTTTATTGTTATTGCTCTGCAATCCTGTTTTTCTAACAATTGGTATCAGAGCCAAAGGTCTATTTGGAAAATAAACCCGCAGGAAGCTAGGGTTTCTGGTTCGAGTGGGAGCAATGGCGGAAGAAGGAAAGTTTAAGGTCGAGAAGTTTAACGGCCAAAACTTCCAGTTATGGAAGATGCAAATGGAGGACTATATGTACCAGAAGGATCTATTCCTACCGTTGGGAGGAAGATCAAAGCAGCCGGCGGCCATGAAGGACGAAGAATGGAAGGTTCTTGACAGAAAGGCTCTAGGAACAATACGGCTGAGCCTGGCTTCGTCGGTGGCTTTTAATATCTCAAAAGAAACGATAACGGAGGGTTTGATGAGCGCACTAGGTAAGCTCTATGAAAAACCCTCAGCCTCCAACAAGGTATTTCTAATGAAGCGTTTATTTAATATGAAGATGTCTGAAGGTGGATCTGTTACTGATCATTTAAATGAGTTTAATACAGTTACGAATCAGCTAAGTTATGTAAGTGTGAACTTTGATGATGAGGTTAGGGCTCTTCTAATCTTGTGTTCATTGCCAGAAAACTGGAATAGCTTGGTCATGGCTGTAAGTAACTTTGTCTCTAGTTCAAACACCTTGAAATTTGATGATGTTATTGGTGTTATTCCTAGCGAGGAAATGCGAAGAAAAAGCACAGATGAGACATCAGGTAATGCGTTGACCATGGAGAGCAGGGGAAGACAAAAGGAGAGAGGAAAGAGCCAAGGTAATCGTGGCAAGTTTAAAGCGGGCAGATCCAAATCCAGACTGGGAAAAATAGAGTGCTCGAACTATGGAAAGAAATGACATCTGAAGAAAGACTATAGATCTCTAAAGAAGAAAGGAGATGCACAAAAGGAAACTACCCAGGAAGCAAATGTAGCAGGTGATGTGTTACAAGATGCTTTGATTCTTCCATTAGATAATACTAGTGATTATTGGGTAGTAGATTCAGGAGCTTCATGTCATGCTACACCCCATAGGAAATACTTTCATGAGTATGTTCCTGACAATTTTGGACATGTTTTATTGGGTGATGATGAGCCATGTAAATTTGTTGGAATGGGTAAGGTATGGATAAAAGTTAAGAATGGAACTGACCGACTGTTGAAAGATGTTAAGCATATTCCTGCTATGAAAATAAATCTAATCTCAACAGGGCAATTGGGAGATGGCGGCTGTCTATCTACATTTGGAGAAAAGTGGTGGAAGATCATTGAAGGATCAATGGTGATAGCAAAAGGATACATGATAGGTATGTTGTATTTATGTCCTCATAATACTGACCATTCTATCTCTTTAGCTTCCACAGGAACAGATACAGCATTGTGGCATCATAGGCTTGGCCACATGAGTGAGAAGGGAATGCAGATTCTCCACTCAAGGAAGTTGCTTCCAGATTTGAAGCAGGTAAGTTTGGAATTCTGTGAAAACTGTGTTTATGGAAAACATAAGAGAGTTAAATTTCTCAAGGTTGGGAAACAGAAGAAGAATGAAAAGTTAGAGCTAGTGCATACAAATGTATGGGGACCGGCTCATGTACAATCTCTTGGTGGCTCTCATTATTATGTTACATTTATTGATGATGCAACTAGGAAAACTTGGGTTTATTGCATTAGACATAAATCTGATGTGTTTGCTACTTTTAAGAAGTGGAAAGCTTTGGTTGAGAATGAGACAGGGAAAAGGTTGAAGTGTCTCAGATCTGATAATGGAGGTGAGTACTGCGACAAGGAGTTTGATAGTTATTGTTCATACCATGGGATTCGTAGAGAGAAGACAGTCCTAGGAACACCACAAGAAAATGGTGTGTCAGAAAGGATGAACAGAACGATCATGGAGCGTGCAAGGTGTATGAGACTGCATGCAAGGTTGCCCTTACAGTTTTGGGCGGATGCTGTAAATACTGTTGTTTATTTAATAAACAGAGGACCTTCAAGTGCTTTGGATGGTGGTATTCCAGAGGAGGCATGGACAGATAAAAAGGTAAACTACTCATTTCTGAGAACATTTGGTTGTGAAGCATTTGTCCATATTGATAAAGAAAATAGAACAAAGCTTGAAGCTAAATCCAAGAAATTTACCTTTATTGGATATGGGGTTGATGAATTTGATTATCACTTATGGGATTATGAAAATAACAAAATCATCAGGAGTAGAGATGTGATATTCAATGAAAAGGTCATGTATAAACATCAGTTGCAGGGAAAGAAACAGTAAAAGGAAACCACAGAGTACACAGTACTTGATGAAATTCAAGAAAATAAAGTTCCAAAGGTGCCAGAAAATAAAAAACAACAGCAAGTACCTGAAACTCCTGCAACTACAAGAATATCTACTAGGTTAAGTAGACTCCCTTAACGATACTCTCCTTCAATGTATTATTTGTTGATGACTGATGCTGGTGAACCAGAATGTTACGAAGAAGCAATGCAGGTGGAAACTAGAAAGAAGTGGGAGCAAGGCATGAATGAGGAGATGGACACATTGGTGGGAAACCAGACTTGGGATCTGGTTCAGTTGCCTGCCGATAAAAGAGCATTGCAGAACAAATGGATTTACAGGTTGAAGGAAGAAGAAGGAGGTAAGAAGCGGTACAAGGCTAGACTTGTTGTAAAGGGGTTTGCACAGAAGAAAGGTATTGATTTTGATGAAATATTTTCTCATGTTGTTAAGGTTACTTCAATTAGGACTATGTTAAGTCTAGTGGCAGTAGAAGATTTGCATCTTGCACAGTTAGATGTAAAAACAGCCTTTCTCCATGGGGATTTGGAGGAAGAGATATATATGCAGCAGCCACAAGGGTTTGATGTCAAAGGTAAGGAGAACTTGGTATGCAGGTTGAAAAAGAGTTTGTATGGCTTGAAGCAAGCTCCAAGGCAGTGGTATTTAAAATTTGACAGGTTTATGACAGAACAAGGTTATAGTAGATGTCATTCTGACCACTGTGTCTATTTCAAGAATCTAGACAATGAAAGATATATTATCTTGTTATTGTATGTGGATGACATGCTTGTTGCAGGGTCTAACATGCAGGATATAAATGTACTCAAAAGGAAGCTAGCTAATTCATTTGTGATGAAGGATTTAGGTGCTACAAAGCAAATCCTTGGTATGAGAATAACAAGAGACAGGAAAAATCGCAAATTGACATTGTCTCAGGGTGAGCACATACAAAAGGTGTTGGAGAGGTTCACAATGCAGAATGCAAAGCCAGTCAGTACACCTTTGGCCAGCCATTTCAGTCTAAGTAAGGAAATGTGTCCCAAGACATAGGAAGAGACAGATTACATGTCCAAGATTCCCTATCAATCAGCAGTTGGCAGCTTGATGTATGCCATGGTGTGCACAAGACCAGATATTGCACATGCAGTGGGAGTTGTGAGTAGATATATGAACAATCTAGGTAAAGAACATTGGAGGGCAGTACAGCTGATTCTCAGGTATTTGAGAGGTACCACCACTCAAGCATTATGTTTTGGAGGTTCAGACACTGTTCTACAGGGATATGTTGATGCAGATATGGCAGGTGATAAGTATAGCAGGAGGAGTACCATAGGGCATGTGTTTACTATTGGTGGAACAACAGTAAGCTGGATTTCGAAACTGCAGAAGGTTGTTTCACTTTCAACAACAGAAGCAGAGTATGTTGCTATTACAGAGGCTAGTAAAGAGATGATTTGGTTGGAGAGGTTTATGGAGGAAGTGGGTAAGAAGCAGAAGGATAGCAGGTTGTATAGTGTCATTCATCTTGCAAAGAACTCAACATTCCATTCCAGGACTAAACATATACAACTCAAGTACCATTTCATACACTCTGTTCTGGAAGATGAACTGTTGAAGCTGGAAAAGACACATACTGGCCAGAATCCTGCAGACATGTTCACAAAGGTAGTGACCAGAGAGAAACTGAGTTCTTGCTCGGTTTCAGTTGGCCTTCTAGCATGAAGGTGAAGAGGAGAAATTTTCCAAGTCCAAGTCCAACAAGTGCAGCAGCGGTGGGGTTGCTGTGATCAGTCTCCAAGTGGGAGATTGTTGGTTGTGGAGCCATATCTTCCAGTCTCATAGATGATATTGTCTTAGCCGTGCACCTCGGAGGACTGTACACCCATTCTACATTTTTGGGGCTATTTTCGCCAGCTGTTTTGTGGGCCCATGGTTTTGGGTATCCCATGGTATTTTTCCCATTGTATTTTCCCTATAAAAGAAAGACATTGTAATACAACTAGGGTTGATGTATTAGGTTTTATGCATTGTAAATATCTCTAAGATCAGGAGAGAAACTATGAGACAATGAAGAGGAAGTGCAGTGGCTGTGCTGCAGGTTGTATCCCTTCACCTTGCTAGACGGTAATAATAATAATGACTGGAAAATTCAGTGTGGACATAGCCCAATTTGGGGTGAACCACGATATATCTGTGTCTCTCTTGTAATGTGTGTGTGATTATATTTGCATTTATGTTTAATGTTATTGCTATGCGATCCTGTTTTTCTAACAGCAACCACCAGAGAGTTATCGAGGGGGATTTTTTCCAATTCGTGCCAGATTGTGTTTTCTGAGTTGGTCATTTTCTGAGTCTGTTTCATATCGTAAAGATAGTCTATTTTTACAGAGGTTTACCACTGAAAGGGTCGACCCTCTCTCTGATGTATGAATCTCTATATATACAGGATTTTTGCCTCACTCAAGGGGGATCATGTAATTGCTGATAGAAGAATTACGCTGCCTGAAATGTTGGTTTTCTGAATTGAACGGAGATTGAACTTATATGATGTTGTTTTTATTATTTTAAGTAGTGTTTTATATATCTTTTTAGACTGTAATTTAAATTGTTTCTGTTTCTATTGATTTCTTCATTTTATTATATGTCTGCAGCTTAGAGTTTTACTCAACAAGTCTTGTAAGGACTTGTGGTCCTGTTGGCAAGGATCCACTAGGAGGACCATAAGCCCTTCCCCCTTTAGTTTTAGTTTCTATTAAGAATATATCATTTTTTGTTTTTATTAGATGTGAGAATTTCATTTAGTAGAATTGACAAGCAATTATAAAAACGAATTTGTATATGCTTTGATTATATTTCTTATTGTTCTATCATTATTGAATTAATGTGCACAGTGTTGATAATTTAGAAACGAGTTCAGATATCTGTGTAGATTTACTTGAATCATTGTTTGGCATTTCTAGTTTTATAGATTTGAAATGTATTCATCTTATTGTAGCCTTAGATTCTAGTTTAAAACATGCATTTCTCTATGCAAATTTAGGTTTATGGATGAAATAGATTTAGTTGTATTCTTCTTCAATTTTAGGGTCTACAGATCTCATTTATCTTACCATAGCTTAGATTCTAGTTTAATTCGAGTATTTCTTTTTGCAGGATTGGATTTTCGAATGTAGCTTAGACTTAGCAGTAGTATTCCTTGAGAATTTTAGAATATGCAACTTTCATTTATTCTGTTGTAGTTTTAGATGTGAGTTTAATTTAGAATAGTTCCAATTCTAGTAGTGGTTCATCTTAAGATTGAATTGAACAGTGATATCTATGCTAGTATCAAAATTATCAAAATCCATGCTAAGGCGACTCATTAATTTGGTAAAAGCATTGAAATATTAAATGAGAAATCAATTTCCCAGTTCACTTTTAATGGTTTCCATTAGTTTATTTCATTTGCAATGATATGCTTTAGAATTCGGATTGTATTGAAGTTAGTTTGAAAAGTATTTCATTTGTTGCAATTATGTTAGAGGTTGAAATTTGAATGCTTTGTAGACTTTAGATTTGATTGTATTTAGTTAGCATTAGGATCTTAGATCTGAATTGAATTAATGATCACTAGATTGAGAATCTTAGTATTAAACATTTCGAATGATTTCTAGATTAGATTAGATCATATTAGAACAAGCTTTAATCCTGCACATATAGTGCTTGTGCCTCAAAGGTTACCTCCCCGGGTTGATATTTTATGAAGGCTACTTGTAGTGATATATTTAGCTCAACAACACTCACAAAGGATCCTAAAGTGTTGCCTATTCCCTCAAGCATTTCCTCCTCCAATAAATCTTGTGAAATCGAATAGAGCTAGATCCATATCGACACTTGGGAGAAGTATTCTTTATCTGGGTTGAACCGTTCCACCCAGTATCTAATATATAACCTTGTAGAGTTGAAAAGGTATGGGCCTTGATCATAGATCCTTTATCTATCCTTCAGATTGGTAAAGATGATAGTGGATAACCATTTCAAGTTGAACTGAAGGTCATAGTGTCCCTTAGGTTTCCATCGAGTGGTTTCCACTAGATCAGTGCTTTTTCCATGAGCCAAATGCCAATGAACTTGCCAATGATCGCATGGTCCCTCATGTATTGTATTCTTGCATTGATGCAGTATGAAGTCACCAAGTATATTGATACTTAGGATGCTTTGGAAATACATTGCAGTCCCTATTTGTAAACTCCCCTTCGTTGCTAGCCTTGCTTTGTTTGACCATGTTTCCCTCTCCTCCTATTCCAACCTACTCCCCTTCTCCATTCATATCGGTTGGAATTTCTGAGCCATAAAAGTTGAGGGAGGGATATGACATCCCCCTGCAACCACCATTTGAAAAAAATTGAGACTGATTGGAAGTTTAGATCCTTGAGAACCCATTACTGCAAATCCTGAGAGACTCTAAAAACCCTATCCAACAAGATATTCCTATATCGACAGTCACATGTCTAAAGAAGACATCATTACTAGCTAGAAATAAGTAAACACTGAAATAGAGAATACAAAAGTGAAGCATCTCATTACATTTAGTAATAAGTAAACTTGAATTACTTGGGTTAAAAAGTAATGATGAGACTAGGGTTCCTAAGGGAAATTGAAAAGCAATTGATATATGACCAAAAAAAAAAAATGAGGAATCAAATTGTTTATAAGTTGCCCTTCTTAGATATATGTTAAAGATAAAAGAAAATTAAACAATCCGTAAAAATAAAAGTAACTTTAAATAGTCTTCTACAATTACCAAATTACATGTCAATAAAGAACACAATGCTATCAATATTGCTCATACTTGATTGAATAGATGAGTAGACATTTATATTCAACTTTGAATCTTATATTTAAGATGCAGCACATCCATAAGTAGTAAGCATATTTAATTCATTAATTAAAAAAAAATATAGGATACAACACATTCATTACTCCCACAAGTACTAAGCATATGGTAAGTCATTAAATTGAATGGAAACAAAGATACACTACCAAACATGCATTAAATAAAGATGGAACCGAATTGCTTTCAATTGAGTTTAATCCATCATCATTATGTTTGTAGAAAACATAGGTAGGAAACATGTCAGCCATCCTTATTAGGCTTTATCTTAAAGGGATATTGGTTGTACTTATAAGTTATCACATATATACATGTTTTGATTTCGAATTTAAAAATATACACAAACATTTAAAGGGTTGAAGATATTATTTATATTTCTTTCATATCATTTACATGAGGCATTTAGAGAGTTGAAGATATGATTTCTATGATATTGAAGATTCAATTTTGGATCACTTTTATTTTACAACTCCTTTATAAATCCATGGGGAAATCCTAGAAAATTGAAAATCTAGAATTATTTTAAGATTGAAATACGTTTGGCTTTTGTATACCATTATAGATACACTAGGATTGAAGAATATTCAAGGGAGAATAGAAAATGACAAGCCTAATAAAGCATATTATGGCATTCAAGCTAGTACATTGTGTAAGGATGTTTATATTCAAGTGGACATGGGTTAGAAAGTATTTACCACATATTCTAATCATAATAAAAGAGTGTATTAAAGTGAAATCTCTAGTGTATTAAAGTTAAATTTCTAATTGAAGGTTAATGAGTTCATAGTAATATAATGAAAGCATATTCAAGTCTTATTTCTAGTGTTTATCTAAATATTCAATATGAATGTCAAGTTGTTGGGAATGTTATATTCTTTGCAAGCAAATTGGATGGCAAAGTTGATATTCAACTGGAGCCAAAGGCGACAGATGGTGGAAGCTTGGTCGACTGGATGACCAAAATAGTTGTTTGGTTAAAGGAAAACGATTGGTTGACTAGAAGTCAATGAAATGATCGAAAACGCAATGGGTGATCGACCAAGGTTGACCCAATCAAGTCGACTGTAATAGAATAATTGAAATTTCTTAGGAATTTATGGATTTCCATTAACGAGTAGTTGATTGTATTGCATCTATAAATAAGATGTAATAGATATGAGAGTGTGTGTGTGTGTGTGTGTGTGTGTGTGTGAGAGAGAGAGAGAGAGTAGCATGGAGTGATGTAATGAAGTGTGATTTGTGGTCTAGAAAATCACGATTGTAAACACCTATTATGAGTTTTTGATTGATAGATGAGTGGAAACCTCACTTGTTTGGTGGTTTCCCCCATAGGAGAGGAGTTTCTAGGGTAATTTCTATTTACTATGTTGATGTGTTGTATGCCATTTCTTTATGTTTAATTATGTTTAACTATATGAATCAATTTGAAAACCTATTGTAATTAGTATTAGAAGCAACAATTGGTATTAGAGTTGTATTTGGTTGCAAGGGGGTGCCTTTGTTGCATAGGATTTGGATTGGTCTTGGATCTAGGGAATACCTATTGCAGTGGGAGTTTCCAGTAACATTGATTTATAGTTAGAATGGCTAACATGTCGAGGATATAAATTGAAAATTTTAGTGGGAAAAAAATTGAGCTTTGGAATCTTACAATGGACGATCTCCTTGTGGACCAAGAACAATGGGTTGCAGTCAACCCAGGAATGAATCTAGATGGTGTGTGGAAGAAAGACACGAAAAAGATTGACATGAAGGCAAGGAGTAAAATTTGACTTTGTTTAGTAGATTATGTATTATTGTATGTCTTAGAAGAAGACAATGCAAGGAAGTTATGCAAAAAGTTGGGAAATTGTACCAATCAAAATATTTGGTTAACAAGTTGTTTATTTGGATGAATATATTCCTTTGGAGGATGGGAAAAGGTGACTCAGTAATAGAGCACCTGAATGTATTCAACACTATGATCAGTTAGTTATGTTCTGTGGATGTTAAAATCGTCAAGGAGGAAAAAATGCATCAGTATGTTGTGTTCTTTGCCAAATTCTTGGGATATCCTGGTCATGGCCATTGGAAGCAATAATACCACATTAAATATTGACAATATGGTTGCATCTCTATTGTTAGAAGAGATGAGACAAAATAACATAGAAGGTTCAACCCATGATTCCTTGATGGTAAGAGGTCAATCGGTAGACAGAGGAAAAGGAAAAACCTATGGTAGAAGATCGAATTCAAGTGGTAGATCTAGGGCTAGATCTCCTGGTCCGACGATGAAAACCGGCTGGCGATGCAGTAAATTCAAGAATTATAGACAAACTGTAAGTAAACAAAAGTTGAGAAAGGAAACACAAAGGAAAAGTGTTAGAGGAAATTCAGTCAGTTGCTGGTAAGTCTTTGTAAGATGAGAAAGGAGATGTGTATTTGGTATCCACAAGTACATAGTCAGGCTATGATTCTTAATTGATCGACTCCAATGCATCATATCATATGACACCTAAAAAAGAGCAGTTCTTTAAATATGATAATTTTGATGGCAGTGATGTCCTATTTGGATATGATTCACCAACCAAGATAGTTGAATGTCACATACCCCAAAATACCTATATTAAAAAAAATTAATAGGATAAATAAATAGAATAAAAGCATGTATACTTGCGGAAGACAAAATACTTTACTTGATTACATACTAGACTCTAAGCCAAGGTTAGAAGCATGTCAAGGTTCTGTTCTTGAATAACATCCAGCGTCTAAGACTCAATCCATTTGTTACATTTGTATGCTAGGGAAAAATCTCTAAGCCTTACTTCTTTTATGAGCATCATTACATGAGTATTTAGCTTAGGATTTTAAGCATCATTAAGAATTTTTTAACCTAACACAATTAGAAAAATAAGGGTTTAAACCCTTACCCAAACCTTTGCGGATCCCCCAAAAAACGATAACAGTTAAAAGTTAAGGTTTTTGCAATTCGACTTCTGCATTGCGGATTGCGGGTTGCGGAACCCTTAGTTACAAAGTTGAGAATTAACTACTTCTGCTATCCTAACTTCCGCATTTGCGGATGCGGGTTGCAAAACTCCAAAACCCGAATGTTTATGTAATGGTTCCGCAATCTGCAATCTGCATTGCGGATGCGGGTTGCAGAACCCCAATTCCGACCGCTTTAAAAAATACGATTCCGCAATCTGGCTTCCGCAATTGTGGATGAGGGTTGCAAATCCCCGATTCCAACCACTTAACATAACGGGTCCACAAATCCGACTTCCGCATTGCGGATGCGGAATTGCGGAACCCCAAATTTTCTAGGGTTTTAAAGGTGTGATTCCACGTCCCGATTGCGGATGCAGAAAGCAGGTTGCGGATTCGACGGTTGACGGGAAACGTTAATAGGTAAGAACAAAACTGAGAAAAATGCTTGAACTTTGAATATTTTCACAATTGATAAGCTAGATCTAGGGTTGATCTAGCTTAACACAGTAATGTACAGTAAATCATCATATGATAACATGCATAAGCAAGATAATCAATTATGTTAACATGCATAAGCAAGTAATGTACTGTAAAAACGTTATATGATAACATGCATAAGCAAGGTAATCGTTTATGATAACATGCATGAGCAAGATAAAACAATAATGTACAATAAATCATTATATGCTAACATGCATGAGCAAGAATAAAACAATGATGTACAGTAAAACCTTATGAAAACCTGCCTAAACCTTGTAATCGTCTTGGATAAAGACTTAAGATTCATTTATAGAAATCAATGTTTACAGAATGATAAAATACAGTTATTAACATACATAGCAAAGTAATCATTCTAAATATTAGTCTAGGGAACATTTACAGTAATGGGTAAATGCATAATGATACAAATATAGCTAATAACAACAAAATCATTCTGAATAACAACTTAGGAATCATTACAGTGGTTGATAATTGCATAATCAAATAAATGGGACCTGTACTAAGCAATATATTTATCATGCTTAACGATTAAGATATCTTTTACAATAACATGCATTTTCATAAATAAGATAAATAAAACTTGAACTAAACAAGGAAATTGTTATGCTTATCAGTCTAGCTATCATTTACAGTAACTAGATAGTCCATAAATTAAATAGATAGAACCATAACTAAGCTATGAAATCATTAGATAACATTTGTAGTAACAGACATGTCAGAAAATAAATAAATAAAACCTGATCTAAGCCATACAATCATTATACATCATCTACAGTAAGAAGACATGTCAGAAAATAAATAAATAAACCTGATCTAAGCCATGCAATCATTATATATCATGTACAGTAAGCAGAGATGTCATAAAATAAATAAATAAACCTAAACCTGCATAGGAAACTCAAAGTTGAAGGTCGTCGTTCCTCCCAACCAACTGAACCAGAACAACCAAACTACTTGTTTTGAAACCCCCGAGCCTGTTTGTTGAACCACAAGGACAAAGACTTGGTCACAGAGTCCCTCTTGCAAGCTAAGTCACAACCTCACTTCATCATAAGCCTCATGCTCATTGGATGAATTGATACTCAGCGTATTCTCCCCTTCATCATGAACCTCCTATTCAGTGGATGAAATCAATGCTTTATAGCATTTGCCTAGGACTTAGGTCATTCATGAGCCTCATGCTCGTAACGCTCCAACAGGAGTCACGACCTCAATTTTTAGGAAGGATGCCTCCTGCATCATGTGCGGCTTTACTAGGTTGTCTTGCCATGTTGGGTTTCCTCTTGACACTTGTATTTTCCTCCTTGTGGGTCAGTAAACACTCTTCAACGGATGCCTTCAGTTTTGATTCCCTTAGTTATTTAAATATTTAAAAATAATAATAATTCTTTTACAAATGTTTTGACCCCTCTTGGTCAATTAATGTCAAATCAAAATAATAACACAAGGTATTCTGAAACAATAATTATTAGGGTTCCTAGGTGTATTACATACACCCCCCCTTAAATTTTTAACAACGTCCTTGGCGTTACTTTTAAAATTCATTTGGATCATTCTGAAACAGAATTAGATATGACTCCTGCATATTACTTTGCAATTCCCAAGTAGCCTCTTCTGGGCTAAGGTGCTTCCATTGCACCTTGACTTGTCCGATGGTGCGATTCCGGAGTAAAAGTTCTCTCCTCTTGAGAATACATTTCGGTCCCACCTGAAATTATCCTTCGAGTTCCACCTGGATAGCATTCCAATCAACCACATGAGTAGCATCATGAACATATCTTTTTAGAATTGAAATATGAAAAACATTATGTACTTTAATTGTAGGTGGTAATACTAATTGGTAAGCCACTGGCCCAACCTTGGCCAGTATTTCGAATGGTCCACAATACCTGGGTGCCAATTTTGTGCACTTTCCCAATTTTAAGGAACTTTTTTTGGGATTCACTTTCACATAAACATGATCCCCTACCTGTAACTCTCTTTGAGTTCTTTTCAAATCAGCATAGCTCTTTTGTCTATCTTGAGCTATCTTCAAGTTGTGTTGTACCTGTTTCACTGTTAGTTCCATATATTTCAATATTTCAGGACCTAACATTAGTCTATCAACAGAGCTACTCCAATAAATTGGAGTGTTACATTTCCGTCCATAAAGTATCTCAAATGGAATCATTTTTGCAGAGGCCTGAAAATGATTATTATATGCAAATTCAACAAGATGCAAATACTCTTCCCATTTCCTAGGTTTGTCCATTACATACATTATAAGCATGTCTTCTAAAATTTGATTCACTCTTTCAGTTTGACCATCAGTCTGAGGATGATATGCAGTACTAAAATTTAATTGAGTATCCAAATCTTTAAATAGAGCTTTCCATAAAATTCCAGTAAACTTTGCATCCCTATCAGAAATTACAACTTTAGGTACACCATGCAATCTGAAAATTTCTTTCATCAAAATATCACCAATATTAATAGCTTTGTAAGTAGATTTGACAAGAATAATATGTGTTGTTTTACTAAGCTTATATACCACAACCATAATTGAATCATTATGTTTAGCATTTTTAGGCAAACCTGTTATAAAATCCATGCTAATAACTTCCAGCTTCCATTTCTTAATGGGTAAAGGATGTAACAATCCAGTTGGGTGTTGATATTCAGCCTTAACTTGCTGACATTCAATGCATCTAGCAAAGTATTCGGCTACTTCATTTTTCATATTAGGCCAAAAAAATTCTTTTCTTAACATAGTAATCATTTTCCGATATCCAGGATGTCCTGAATATGGTCTTTTATGCATTTCATTCATAATTAATGACTTGACCTCCTCTAAATTAGGTATATACAATCTGTTTTTAAATACCAACAAATCTTTTATGTTAACACTGAATTCTGATTTTACTTTATTGGTTTTATTTTCTGTTGTCCTTTCTTTTAATTTTGATATTCTTTATCAATTTTTTTTGTTGTTATGATTTTATCTTCCAGATCTGTTTCGTAGCTGCTACTTGCAGTTACATAAAGCATATTTGCATGACGACTTAACGCATCATCCAGTTTATTTTCCTTTCATTTTATTTGTTTAATTTCAAAGTCATATTCACTTAGGAAAGATAACCATCTAGCTTGTCTAGCATTTAAATTATGTTGGTCAAATAAATATTTTAAACTGAAATTATCAGTCATTAGTAAGAATCTTCTCCCAATAAGATAATGTCGCCACATTTTAAGTGCATGAATAATGGCAGCTAACTCCCAATCATGAGTAGCATAATTCTTTTCATGTTCTTTAAGCTTTCTTGATTCATATGCTACCACATAGTTGTCTTGCATTAAAACTCCACCTAGACCCTCTTTGCATGCATCTATGCATCTAAAAAATATTTATAGGGGTCTGTTATCTTTAGGATAGGAGCGGTTTTAATAAATGTTTTAGTTTATTAAAGCTTATTTCACATTTCTCATTCCATTCAAAATTCTTACCTTTATTTTGTAACGAAGTTATAGGATATGCAATTTTTGAAAACCCTTCAATAAATTTACGATAATATCCAGTGATCCCCATAAAAGATCTAACATCAGATACATATTTAGGCACAGGCCATTCCATGATGGCTTTAACTTTATCGAGATCCACTGATATACCATCCTTAGACACTACATGTCCCAATTATTGAATTTTATCTTTAAATAAATCACATTTATTGAATTTAGCATGAATTTGTTGTTCTCTTAATAGCTGTAAGACTATTCTTAAATGCTCTTCATGCTCTTGCTGATTTTTAGAATAGATTAATATATCATCAATGAAGACGACTACAAATTTATCTAAATATTTAGTTAATATACTATTCATTAAGCACATAAAATATGTTGGAACATTTGTCAACCCAAAAGGAATTACAACAAATTCATAGTGACCGTATCTAGTCCTAAAAGTTGTCTTATTTATATCTTCATATTTAACTTTGGCTTGATGATATCCAGATCTCAAGTCTATTTTTGAAAATATCGTTGCTCCTCAAAATTGATCAAATACTTCATCGATTCAAGGTAAAGGATATTTGTTTTTAATTGTCATTTTATTAAGTTGTCTGTAATCTATACACAACCTAAATGTACCATCTTTTTTCTTCATAAACAACATCGGTGCTCCCCAAGGAGAAACACTTGGTCGAATGTACTTTTTATCAACCAATTCTTGAATTTGTGCTTTTAATTCATTAAGTTCTAGTATGTTCATATGATATGGATCTTTTGACACTGGTACTGATCCTGGTACCAATTCAATAGTAAAATCAATCTTTTTTTTGGAGGTAATCCGGGAATTTCTTCCGGAAACACATCCTTAAAATATTTTAAAACTGGAAAATTATCTATTTTTTTTTCTTATCTCTGTCATCAATTATACGAACAGGATAAACTTTACAGCCTTTGCGAACAACTCTTTTCATTTGTAAAGCAGAAATTTCTCTAATAGTAGTTTTCCTCGGAATTCCTTTAACTATTATAGGTCTACTTTCTTCGTCTATGCATGAGAAAGTTTTATCATAGCAGTTCAGAATTACTCTATGCGTTTGTAACCAATGCATTCCTATCAATAAATCATAACATCCTAAAGGCAGAATATTTAAATCAACATGCTTCATAAGACCATTCATATTAAATTCACATTCTTTCACAAAACTATTGACTTTTCTTTCCGTTCTTGTAGCAAGTTGAACTAACCAAGACTTTTCAAATTTACTTTGTTATAATTCACACAGTTCTACAATTCTTGGTGAAACATAACTTAAATTTGCGCCTGGATCAATTAATATAGAGATTGTTTTATCTTTTAACATACCTTCAATTTCTACCATTGATGTCTGATGGTCTGCTTGTCGGTTCTCCAATGCTGCGCAAATTCTGGGCATGCTCCTTGTTGCATCTCTAACCGTAGTCTCTTCTTGAATAGTGTGAACGTTGTTAAAACTTTTTCTTCTTACTGGACAGTTTTTAAAATAATGTGGTTCACCACATTTCCAACATTTTAAAGGTTCCTTTTGAACAATATTTTTATTATAACCAACATGTGCTTCTCTTTCTTTCATTACTGTAGGATTCTGTGGCTTAAAAATTCTGAAATTATTTCTCGGATAGTTTCGATGATTATTCCCAGAAGTATTATTAAATCTCATAACTTTTCTTTTGTGTTCAAAGCTTTCATGTTTTATGTTCTTCCAACTTGGTACATTATCTCTTTTGTTCTTATTTTGGTCATAACAGAAATCTTCTTTTCTCATAGCCTCATCCAATGTTTTATGATTGTCATATTCAATTATTTCCTTGTAAATTGTTGGTAAACAACTGAGAAAACGTTGTACTTTAGGATTTTTTATCAACAATATAAGGCACATAACGTAATAAACTCAGAAATTTACTACACGGCTCTTTCATTGTATAAGTTCATAGTTACAAATCATAAAACTCTTTAGATTTTTCTTCATAATACTATTTCGACAAGTAATTTCTTTTAAAGTATTTATTGAAACTCTGCCAAGTTAAGTGACGTTCCTTAATGCATTTTACTTTCTTTATGTCTTTCCACCAAATGTTGGCCTTTCCCGTTAGATTATAAATTGCCATCTTTGCTTTTAATTCATTAGAGTAGTTGTAAATCTGAAAGTACGTTTTCATTCCTAAAAGCCAAGCTTCCGCTTCTTCTCCGGTTTCAATCTCGCCATTGAATATAGGAGTTTTTATCTTCTTAAATTCAACAGAAATTTCTTCATACGGTTTACTTTTCCTACTATATTTATTACCATCACTACTTTCACTAGTTTCTTTGTAATTATGTTTACTCTGTTTAGGTGAAATTCCGCTTGAAGACTCAGTTTCACTATCAGAAAATTTTAACTTATTTTCCTTGTGTTTATAAGATGCATTCTTTGATGTTTCTAACTCGGATCCTTTCTTCCTTTCTGCTTCCTAATTATGCAATTTTGTTAACAAGACATTATTTAACTCATCTTGTGCTTTCAAAATTCGTTCATTATCTTCCTTAACACTTTGTAGTTATGCTTTTAAATATTTTACTATTTGTAACAATTTGGATGGGTTATCAATTCTGTTCTCATTTAGATGTACCCATAGATTATCATCATTAATGTTTTCTTGTTCATTATTTACTTGTTCTCTAGGATGGAATTCTTCTTCAGCTGACATTTCAACATCTGCCATAGTTCCTGCAAAATCAAGGTTATATTTCTCTTCTGAACCATAAAAGAGTCAACCATAACACATAAGTTAGTTTTCTGTTTGTATGTGTTTCAATGTTGAGCCCTTTAGGAAAAGTGTTGTAACCATGCTCTGATACCATTTTGTCACATACCCAAAAATACCTATATTAAATTTTTTTTAATAGGAAAAATAAATAGAATAAAAGCATGTATACTTGCGGATGAAAAAATACTTTACTTAATTACATACTAGACTCTAAGCCAAGGTTAGAAGCATGTCAAGGTTCTGTTATTGAATAAAATCCAGGGTCTAAAACAGTCCATTTGTTACATTTGTATGCTAGGGAAAAAACTCTAAGCCTTACTTCTTTTATGAGCATCATTACATGAGTATTTAGCTTAGTATTTTAAGCATCATTAAGAATTTTTCAACCTAACACAATTAGAGAAATTAGGGTTTAAACCCTTGCGGATCCCCCCAAAAAATATAATAGTTTAAAGTTAAGGTTTCCACAATCTGACTTACGCACTGCGGATTGCGGGTTGCGGAACCCTTAGTTACAAAGTTGAGCATTGACTGCTTCTGCCATCCCGATTTCCGCATTTGTGGATGTGAGTTGCAAAAATCCAATACCCAAATGTTTATTTAATGGTTCCGCAATCCGCAATCCACATTGAGGATGCAGGTTGCGGAACCCCAATTTCGACCACTTTAAAAAATACGGTTCCACAATCCAGCTTCCGCAATTACAGATGCAGGTTGCATATCCCCGATTCCAACCATTTAACATAACGGGTCCGTAAATCCGACTTCCGCATTGCGGATGTGAAATTACGGAACCCCAAATTTTCTAGGGTTTTAAAGGTGTGATTTCGCGTCCCGATTGCGGATGCAGAAAGCAGGTTGCAGATTCAACAACTGACGGGAAACGTTATCAGGTAAGAATAGAACTTAGAAAAATGCTTGAACTTTGAATATTTTCACAATTGATAAGCTAGATCTAGGGTTGATTGTGTAGTCTTATCTTTCCCATCTGGTATGAATTACTCTAACTTTGTTTATAAACAGAAAAATAGAAAACGCCCAATCTATAACATAAATAAAACCCTAAACCAGTCGCCTATGTATACTTCTGTTATGGACTCTTATTTTTTTAAGCCATTCGGCTCTGTAAAAGCTTGAGAGTATAACTACTTATATATTGGTCTTTTGTATAAAAAAATATAAACATTTTTTCTATAATCACCCACAATTAAATCTATATGAACCCTATATTTATATATATAACAAAGTTATAGATAAAACGCCTACTCCATAAACCTATTTGCAATAACCTTGTACATTATTTTGCTTATAACAATAAGGAGATAAATAGACATTGATGCTTTACTTGATGCATAATATAACTTCTGCATATAAACTGAATAAGAGTACTTACAGTAACACAGTAATGTGCAGTAAATCATCATATGATAACATGCATAAGCAAGATAATCAATTCTGTTAACATGCATAAGCAAGTAATGTACAGTAAAAATGTTATATGATGACATGCATAAGCAAGGTAATCATTTCTGATAACATGCATGAGCAATATAAAACAATAATGTACAGTAAATCATTATATGCTAACATGCATGAGCAAGAATAAAACAGTGATGTACAGTAAAACCTTATGAAAACTTGCCTAAACCTTGTAATCGTCCTGGATAAAGACTTAAGATTCATTTACAGAAATCAATGTTTATAGAATGATAAAAGACAATTATTAACATACATAGCAAAGTAATCATTTTGAATATTATTCTAGGGATCATTTACAGTAATGGGTAAATGCAGAATGATAAAAAGATAGCTAATAACAACAAAATCATTCTGAATAACAGCTTAGGAATCATTACAATGATTGATAATTGCATAATCAAATAAATGGGACATGTACTAAGCAATATATCCATCATGCTTAACGATTTAGATATCTTTTACAATAACATGCATTTTCATAAATAAGATAAATGGAACTTGAACTAAACAAGGAAATCGTTATGCTTATTAGTCTAGCTATCATTTACAGTAACCAGATAGTCCAGAAATTAAATAGATAGAACTAGAAATAAGCTATGAAATCGTTAGATATCATTTGCAGTAATAGACATGTCAGAAAATAAATAAATAAAACCTGAGTGACCTGATCTAAGCCATGCAATCATTAGATATCATCTATAGTAAGAAGACATGTCAGAAAATAAATAAATAAACCTGATCTAAGCCATGCAATCATTAGATATCATCTACAGTAAGCAGACATGTCAAAAAATAAATAAATAAACCTAAACCTGCAGAGGAAAATCAAAGTTGAAGGTTGTCGTTCCTCCCAACCAACTTCCAAAATATCCAAACTACTTGTTCTAAAACCCCCGAGCCTATTTTTTGAACCACAAGGAAAAAGACTTGGTCACAGAGTCCCTCTTTCAAGCTAGGTCACAGCATCACTTCATCATAAGCCTCCTTCTCATTGGATGAATCAATACTCAGCGTATTCTCCCCTTCATCATGAACCTCATGTTCAGTGGATGAAATCGATGCTTTATAGCATTTTCCTAGGACTTAGGTCGTTCATGAGCCTCCTAATCGTAACGCTCTAACAGGAGTCACAGCCTCAATTTTTAGGGAGGATGCCTCCTGCATCATGTGCGCCTTTACTAGGCTGTCAAGCCATGCTGCGTTTCCTCTAGAAACTTGTATTTGCCTCCTTGTGGGTCAACAAACTCTCTTCAATGGATGCCTTCAATTTTAATTCCCTTAGTTATTTAAATATTTAAAAATAATAATAATTCTTTTACAAGTGTTTTGACCGTGCTTGGTCAATTAATTTCAAATCAAAATAATAACATAAGGTATTATGAAACAATAATTATTAGGGTTCCTAGGTGTATTACATCGAACAAGGTAAATTTAATCTATGTCTAAAAGATGGAAGAATATGAACACTTCCAGGAGTGTTGCATATTCCAAGTTTGGCACGAAACTTGATCTCGATTAGTAAGATGGAAAATGCAAGTGCATATTCTATATTTGATAAAGATAAAGATACATGCAAGATGGTGTGAGGAGCAATGGTATTGATGAGAAGAGTTCAAAATGGAACCTTGCAAAAGCTATTGGGAAGAAAAGACACCGATGAAAGTGCTAATGTGGTTTTTCATGAGTTCGGTGACATATCTTCTTATCTAGTCTACTTAACCATGTTGAGGCATCAATGGATGGGACATATAGGTGATAAATGTCTTCAATCTATGTATAATAAGGGTATGGTTGAAGGTCTCCTTGAATGTCCTAAAGAAGTTGACATCTGTTAACATTGTATTTATGGTAAACAGAGTCGTGTAAGGTTCTCATTTGGTGCTACTAGGGCTAAGGAAATGCTAGAGTTAATACATAGTGATGTGTTTGGATATTTATCAATCCCTTCACTAGGAGGATCTCAGTATTACATTTCTTTCATAGATGATTTCTCTAGAATTACATGGTTGTTTTTTTTTAGGAAGAAATCTAATGTTTTTGAGAAGTTTCAAGGGTTCAAATCTCTTGTGGAGAATTAGACTGGTAAAATGATCAAGGTACCGAGAACTGATAATGGAGGATAATTCCATGGAAAGGAATTTGACCAGTCACTACTACATTTGGGAAGAAAATACGACAGCGGATTCCGACAATAGAGCTAAAATCGAAAAAATTGTCGGATTTTACTTTATTTTATTTTTTAAATTGCGCAACGTTCGTCGAATACCCGACACCTGTGTTGTTTCATTGAATAATTGACTATACGTCGTATATTGGATGAACCTACAACGTGTCGTATATCTGACATACTTGCAAGTGAAATATTAATGGCGTGCGATTAATCGCGTTCGATGTTGTTGTTATACAAACATATTGTATTTTTTTAAGTGCATTACAAATAGTTATACTGCAGGCTAATTTTTGAAGATACTCAATATCAATACAAGTTTGGTAAAGAAGAATGTCAAATAACATTCATCCAGGTGGTAATCTAGGTGTGGAAGTTGCATTGTATGCAAGGGTTAGTGATGGAAAATGTTATTTCCCTTGTAATATATGCAGGGGATATAATAGGAGGAGAATTTTAATAAAATCATCTAAAAAACATTGTACATAGCATGGACACTCTGAAGGGGGGAATGAATATCATCCCATGGTAAGTTATTCATTAAATATATTTATATTTGGATATAGGGGAGATACACGCATGAAAATAAGAATATTTTTTAGGATTAGTGAAAATTCCCCTACCCCTTCCCCAAACTTACAAGGATACTACTAGGGTCCCATTCACACTAGAGTTCATGCACAATATCAATTGATTGTACCACTTTCCTCATTAATGGCCTCCAATTGGTTGAGATGTCAACACGTGACTCCACATATCCTCAAAGGTAGTTCATTGAATTCCATACCCTAATATGGGAACTCCTAGATCAAAATTATTTATTACTCTGAAACAACAAATAATTCATCATTAAACTGTAGACCAATATTTCTACTTCCTAATTAATGTGATCATCTATTTCTAGTAATTCATGTAGGGATCTCATGTGCCCCTATTATGAGAAAACATGTGACTAGATAGATGGGAACCGCTTTAAAATTAAGGAGCTTATGAGGCTCCAAAATGAACCCCCCAAACTGACCACCTCCCACATTCCTTCAGGTAGATGTACACCATCATCATCAATGTTGATTCTTAATCAAAGACTTTCCCATATAGCCATTGCCCCATAATTAATATGTGCATATTTATTGACACTAGATGGTGAAAAAGAGCATCCAATATACAAAATCATGTGGGCTACGCACTAAGGAACAATAACTCTATTCTATCTATTGAGACACGTCCCTATTTCTTGTTTTCCCTATCCTTGTAGTGGTACTCTATTAATTTGGTTAGTTTAATGATCCCTCGTAGAGTATACTTTGGGTTGATTTCTTATCCATAAGGTAACCCGTTCAAAAAATACATACCTGACACTGGAAACTATAGATCTTGTGCAAGACCTAAAAGTACCCATTCAAATTCCACATTTAGATGATATTGTCTAGGAGTTGTAGGCTCAATCACATCAATGGAATTTAAAATACCTTCAGTAGACCACATGGGGACATTATTCCATATAAAAAAACATCCATTTAGGTAGGTTTCTTTAGGATATGATGCACTCACTCGCTCTAGTTCCATACGATCTAGTTTGCATATTAGAATCCCCATATTCTTATAATTGTATGGCCCCTGGTTTCAACAAATACATAGGTTCATGACTATTCAAACCTTATCCACATAGGATTTTGTGGGTATTATTTCAATAGTTATGAAGCTGCATTGTGGATCGAAATACAGGGGTCTTTTCCAAATGAAAATCCCCAAAAACTTGAAAACTTGATGGATAAAAGGAAAGATCAAATAATGTGGACTAATGTAATTGAGATGAAATATAAAAAGGGATATTTGAAACTCTCAGAAAAAGAAAATGAATGTTTAGACATTATCTTCTTACTCCAAACTTGAATGTGCAAATTAAAAATCCACATTTTGGCCCATACAAGGGCATGTGAGGTGTATTTATCTGACTATTTATACCATTGGATTTAGGGTTTCCGCCATGTTGTGGAATTTGTTTTATCTGTGTAGGATAATATATTAGGATCCATTTTTCATTAAATGCATATTGGGGGTTCTCCTTAGGTATACTCAATACCCTAGCATATAGGTACAAACATTTGTTGTGCATTAAATGATTTATTTATATTTTTTCCCACCATTTTTATTTATCATAAGTCCCCCATCTAAGAAAGTTTACTTACCAATTCAAGTTTCTTTCTTGGACTTACTATATGTAAATACTCCACCTGACATGGATTTCCTAGGCTTAGCACACTTTTTATTTTGGCACCAATGTCATCAATCCCCACGATGATCTGGGGGTTTAATGGCTTAGGGGGAATGGGGTTTAGGTGTTAAGGATTAGGAGGATAGGGTCTAAGCGGTCAGGGGTTAGGGATTAAAGGGTTAGAGTTTAATGGTATATAGGTTAGGGGTGGGTTAAGGGTTAGGGATCGAAGGGCTATATAATCTCTCAACCCATAAATCCAACAGAGGGAAAACTGAGAACATGACTGGATGGACAATTCAACAAAGAACAGATCCATATCATTTTTTGAATTTATTGACACAAAGAGAGCATCTGGCGTGCATTTGCAAATGGCCTCTTAAACCCCTAATTTAACACTTAGACAAATTTATCAAACCCTAAGTCAACATGAGGTGATTTTTATTTTCACCAATATTGGAAATATGAAGCATCCACAGCATGGGGGACATCATGCAGATTCTATCCATGTAAATTTTATCCTCTGCAACCTCATCCTCTCTCCTTGGCGAACATTTTACTGGGACAATGTAAATCATGTCGGGGGGGAATTTTTGGCAAGCCAATATTTCACCCTCAATGATTGTTTTGGAAAACTAATCATATGGTTAGATGAACAAACAAACCATCTACATTGCTATATCCTCATAATTAATTAATCAATCAAATACAGAAGGTGGCAGGCATTTTCCTGAGGCTACTTAGGCAGTTTTACTAGAAGAGTTTATACTTGACCAAATCCTTCAATTT
Organism: Larix kaempferi; assembly: GCA_027924585.1. Classification (NCBI taxonomy): domain Eukaryota; kingdom Viridiplantae; phylum Streptophyta; class Pinopsida; order Pinales; family Pinaceae; genus Larix; species Larix kaempferi. Next base: position 19,198,238 of record BSBM01000458.1, on the reverse strand, counting down.
TCAAGGTGAATTTTTATTTCACCAAAACACTGAAACTATGATACCAGACAATAGTATCCATATAATTGAGCTCATCACAACTTGTTTCACCTTCAGACTCATCATCCTATGACCTGGGCGTGCATTTTATTGAACTGGGTTCCCAACTAGTAAACCAGCCTGAACCCTTGTTTTGGCAGACCTGTATCTTTCTCCGCAAACACTCTTAAATAAAAATGAGACCATGGTCATATGCGCAAGACAACAAGCTACAACCTGACACTCATAGATAATTTTCATCATTAACCTATGAGATATGGCGGGCATTTTCCTAGAGCAACTTAGACTAATTTTCCAATACTTACTCAATTTCCAGAGTTTCACCAAACTGTCAAACCTTTATATAATGATGTCAAATTGTAACAGTGACATCATGAAAGTACTATAACACCATCAGATGGATTTTCACACTCATCACACATGCCACATCATCATATATTCCATATCATCATATCCTTTGTCATTAATGAATACTTTTGGCATCAATGACAATCATACTCAACAATCATAACATTTGGACCAAACATCCGAAGGAAAGTTGTCCCCAAAGATTATATTATACTCTACGCATCCATTACATAAAATTGGAAGAGATGGAACTACAATAGAAAGTGGGACTGACTGTGTATATCAGAATCTTTGAATCCCCATAGTCTTCGTTACAAAATATCGAATGCTCACAAGACAATGCTTGATCGGAAAAATCTCCTTAAGAAGTCACACTTCCTTCAAAAATAGTTGACCTTTGTCCAAGCGGTCTCAGCCCCTATTTATAGCCTTATATGCTTCACATAACATTACGAAACAACCTTTCTTTTGTTGTTACAAAAATGGTTTCAACCATAACTCTTATCTAAGGCTGAGGATGATGTTGATGTTGACCGGTCTTAGGCCTTGTTTGTTGTAGTCTCCTATGTCCATGATATTGACCCTGAGTTTGAGGTGGCTGTTGCACGTGTTGAGGTCGTGGCATCTGGAAGACTTGTTGGACACAAAATTGATATGTCTGCTAAAGTGGAAACTATAAATCATGTTGTGCTGGCACCTGGGACTGTTGAGGAGGAGGATGTGACGACGATGCCCTTGTTGTTCCTTTTGGCACGTTTGACTATACATGCTACTAACTGTCAAATTTAGTGTAACTGGAGACATTATTTAAGTCCTTCCCCATTGGGTACTCCAAATATATCAGTTCTATAGCGCACATATCTAGATTGGTAAAGTGCGCATATGAAGGTGGAGGCAGATTCTTGAACAAAACCTGCAAATTAGAGAGTAGTCCAAGATCATTTTACAATTTTTTGGGGACCACATGACCCTTAATAGTGCTGGTGATATCATCAAAAATGTGATCATCATTTCGTCGTTCAAACAACAATGTGACGTAATGTTGTTGAGGGTACAGGTATCCAGTCCCACCCTAAGGAGATGGAAGACCTTGATCTATGAATTCATCGAAGATATTCTTAAAGGAATTTACATCTTTATCCAGTTGCAGAGATTTTTCATAAACCATCTGAGCCAATTTCTTCGTTGAAATTGCTTTGGAGGCCTCCATTATTATCGTAGTTCTGTCCCAAATTGATAATGCTTCCCATTCTGGTCCTATTTTAGAATTCAAAATGTCAATAACCCTGGTTGTAGTCTCGGTCTTTTCTCCTAAATGAGAAATGGTATCCTTAGATTCTCTTACTAATGTAGCACTAACTCCTATTCCTCTTGTGCAATAGAAAATTGGTTCCAGTGACGGGTTATGACATCATAGATTTGATCCCAAGCTAGGTGCTTTGCTCCTACAAGAGGGGATCTCCAAGAATGTTTCTTACTCAACTAGTCCAATTCCTTCTGAAGCTTTCATCTGGTAGCTTGTAAATCTAGGACCAAAGCATCTATGGTCTGTCCTACCTGTTTTAGAGCTTCAACTTCCTCTCGATGCTTCTCAAGGTCTTCTTTAATTTGATTTAATTCAATGCCCTTAAATGTCATATCGGCCATGACTTTGGCCAGCTGATCAATGGGATCTGTAGAAGCTAATTCCATCAATGTTGCTCCTTTAGTAGTAAGCAACTTGTAGTTTTCGTCCTTAAAAGCACATATTCCCGTTTCCCAAATGAATATTCTTAACTTGTACTCATGTGTTAGTTTTGAAACCTGCTTTGTTTCCTATTGAGTAGCTACAAGCTCTAACATCTGTGCATGCTCAGTGACTGGTATTTTCAGTTTTTACCTGAGAGCTTTCATTTCTTTATCTTTCCCCTTCAATAGCCCTTGAGTGGGATCATGGTTGAATGGATTCATACCCTTATCAATTACCTTATTCTCTAATTATGATATTCTCATCAATTTGGCTTTATTATCCACTTTTTCGTCCTTATGTTGCTTTTCCAATCTTTTGACTGTATTTGGGAGTTTGTTGATGTTCAAAGTTTATTTTAAAACATCCCTCGATAGCATGTATCCACTCTACTTATGCAACCAGAATTTGTTGAGAGGGTGGAAATTGGCCATTTTGAAGGTCACTTGAGTAGCTCGATATTGCTCTGGAGTGAGCTTCTTTGCCACAACAATTGGCTCCAGTACTGTTATTTTGAAAGTACCTTGCTTGAGATCCATCGCAGACAACAACCTATATTGACTAGGCGATGTGAATTGAGATCTAGGGAACATGTCTTTTCTTAATTTTGCACTTCCAGTCCTTATGGTTGAAAACACCTCTGCTAGCCCTGATGCTAGCAAGAGAGTCCTAGAGGATTATTCTAATTCTTGCGGCCACTTGGTGTAATACCCCAATTTTGACCCTTGTGAATTATTGGCTTCTAATGTAAATATTGTATACATGCGATGTATGTTTCCCTAGCATGGAGCTCAAGGCCAAGGCCCCGCTAGTATATGTTCGTATTTTATTTTAAATGGACAAGCATTTGACATTTTGTTGCCCATGTGCTATTAAGCCATGGAATATTGTAAATTGATGTAAATATTTAATATTGCAATAAAATACCAAAAACTGGCTATGGAAGCAACGAACGAGAAGGGGTCATGTGTATCCACTAGGGAGTGGTGAGGGGGTTGTGGGGATGAACCATATGCTGCCAAATGTCATTGTGAGAACCCATTTGACTTTCCTTGATGACATTTATTTCTGTTGTAAGGAAGTAGTTGAAGATTTCAGTCCATGGCTTCAATGGAGCATGGGCAACCCAGAAATTTGTATTTGCAGGTATGGGCTCTGTTTTCTTGTACCACAAGCCACTCTACCTCATGGGAGTTGCTTCTTCCTCATTCCCATTCCATTGTGGAGGTTACCAGCATCATTTTCCATCCAAAAAACGAATTGCCAGCAGGGAGAAAAACCAGAAATCGCAACTTTGAAAGAACCCACGTTTTGAAGAGCCAAAAACAACCAGATTTGGTATTTAACAGTAAAATCCAATGGGGGATCCATAGATATGAACATTGGGGTGAATTTGAGAGGATTAGATACCCCGAAATCTATTGAAAAACCCAGTTTTTATAGCCCAAAAAACCAGTAACGGGATTGAGTTATTTGATGAATATAATTGTGAGAAATCCAATTGTGAATGACTGAGCAGAGGTTGGGTTTGCTTGATAAACCTAGTGAAGGCTAGAATCTCAAGGATTAGCAGTTGGACCTTTCTATGCCCACCCTGAAAAGCACTGGAGGGAAGGGACACCTGAGGGACTGTGCAGCAAAGAAGGGGACCTTCCTTGTGTTCGGTGTGGTAGGTAATGTGGGTTCCTTGACTGTTGAATTCATTTGAGATGCCTGTAGATCTGTAGTTGAGCTCACTGGCTTAGCATTTCCCTCCTTTGTCTTTAATATGCTTGACAAACCCAACTGTGTGTTGGCTTAGCATAGTTGTTGAGTGAAACCATGGCTGTGAGTGAGCCCAGCTAGTTCCTCCTTAGTGGATACACAACCTAGCTCGGGGGTGATCTCTCAGCTGAAAGAATACAAGCTGGACAGAGATCTATGGATGGGTGGAATGTTGCTCTCACATAGCTAGTTGTTTGGACAGCTTCATCTTCAAGATAAGTGTTATCTGTGTTATAAAATTATATGCATTTTGTGTTCTGTAATGTGTTAATTCGGAATGGTAGTTATTCATGTTAATGGAATTGATATGAAGTCTGTGCTTAGCCTGGAAATGGAATTGAAATTCCTGGGTGTTGAATCATCATATGTCTGTGTTAGATATGAGGAGGCATTACTGTTTGTGTGCTTGCTAGTATGTTTATTTCCACTGTGTTTATTTGAAGTATGAGCCTGCACACATGAAGTTCTTATTTATTTTGAAATTTTGAGTCATGTATGGGGCTGAGTTTACCAATTAAGCGCGGTAAATTTGTGTAACGTTTCCTTCCTTGCATCAGATTGATGGAAGGGGACGCTACAGAGTGGTATCAAAGCCCAGCTTGCAGCATTGAGACTGCTTGGGCCAAACTCTGAGTTACAGGCAAATAACATAATGGTTTTAATGCAGTTTTGGTGAAGTTGGGGTGGCATTTTTTATTGAAACAACGACAGTGTTAGAGTTCTCAGGTGTGGGAGAGGATCGCACTATTGCATAGATCTCTCCAACATCTTTCCAACGGTACCAAACTCGCCTCATTTGGCCAAGGGACGAGGGAGTTATGAACCCCGGAAGTTACAGGAAACGCAGGTGTTTTCACAGTTTCGGGATGTCGGGTTTCAGGTTTCGGGAACGCGAATTTTCAAAATTTGCGTTTGGATTTCCGAAATCCCGAACCCGCAATTTTTCGGCTTTCGGGATGTCGGGTTTCGGGAACGCGAATTTTCAAAATTTGCGTTTGGATTTCCGAAATCCCGAACCCGCAATTTTCGGATTTCGGGATGTCGGGTTTCGGGTTTCAGGAACGCAAATTTTCAAAATTTGCGTTTGGATTTCCGAAATCCTGAACCCGCAATTTTTTTCGGCTTTCGAGATGTCGGGTTTTGGGTTGCGGGAATGTAAAGTTGTGAAATTACGCGTTCTGATTTCCGCAATCTCGAACCCGCAATTTCGGGTTGCGGGTTGTGGGTTGCGAGATGGTTACATCCCCGTGACCACCACTTGACCCCCCCCCGAACCCACAATTTCGGGTTTCGGGTTGCGGGTTGTGGGATGGTTACATCCCCGTGACCGCAACTTGACCCCCCGAACCCGCAATGTCGGGTTGCGGGTTGCAGCCTATGTGTGTCGGGATTTAAAAAAAAAATAGAGCCCAAAAATTGATTTTTGGATAACAGGAGAATGCAAGGTCAGAATTTGACGAGTTCAGTGGCATTCTGAGGCCATCGACGGAGGCCATGAATGAACTAGTGAGGATCCCGAGCCCATTACACTCCGATTTAGCACAAAATTGGAATTAATGGCTTTTACAAATCGGTGTCCCGACGCTTGACAGAAGGTCGGATTGGGCCGAAATTGATATGGGGCAGTCATGGAGCAGGCACGGTGTTAAATTTGGAGTTTTGAAGCCAAACTCCAAAGGATGTGGAGTCGAGGTGTGCAAGAAGGCAAAAAAGCACTATTCCGGGACACGTTTTGGGAATTTTGAAAAGCTTGTAGTGGCTAAAAATGACCCTATAATTCGGAATCAAGAAAATTACTATACTCAGCATTTCATATTCTCAGTAAACCAGGCATATTCCATCAGACAAAGATTTCCCAGAAATGCACCTTTTGGGAAATAGCCATTTTTGGCCCAAAATTTGGAATTTTGGAAAAATGTGAAAAGTGGAAAGTAGTCAAACTCAAAATTTTATAAAAGATGAATGGTTCATCGGAACAGAGATCCGCAAGTTGCTGAACGTTCTTTGTTATATAGACTAACTTCTCTCGGTAGAAAATTTTTCATGATTCCTCATAGATTTTTCTCCACAGGTGGCTGAAGTTGGAATTCCGAACCAAAATACAACTGTGAAAATGTGCAGAATTATTAGTAAAAGTTGTCATTTTTGAAGTGATGTAGTTCCCACACCCGATGTCGGAATGGAGCAAGTGGATAGGCATTGGAAATTTTATCTAGAAGGGAACAATGGTGCATAGGCAAAATTTGAATGGGGACATCAAACATCATAGATAATTAGAACCGAAAAGTGCCAGTGACTGTTTTGTCAAATTGTTGACAGTATGGGCAATTTCCAGAATTGCATGAATGGGCAAAAGAAATGAATACATAACAGTTATGTGAATTATTCCATGAGTTTGATTATGTTAAATATTGATGTTTTATATTTCTATATGCATTCCTAATATGTCTAACAAATATTTTCATGATGCACAGTGCTTGCAGCTCATAAGATTTAATAATTGTAGCAGAGGTAGCATACAGGAAAAAAATGGTGACCATAAATGATGCTCAAGATCCTTATGAGCATGAAGAAGACATCCTAGGAGAAAATGTGCATAAAGAGAATGCTGAGACTGAATCCAATGGGAGAAGGGAGCAAGTGACTCCTCATAATTTGGTTGAAACCATGGTGAGCTTCAATGAAAGATTGATGAACGCTCAAGAATAACAACACCAACTCAATGCTGCTATCTTGCAAAGTCTCACTGATATGCAGCAGAGGATAAACCTTGGGTCCAACCCAAGCAATGTGGGTGAAGAAGGAAGAGAGGCAGAGAGTCACTATAGAGGTCGTTCAAAGAAGAGGACTCCAAGCCCAAGGAAGAGTTCGGTGAGCAGAAAGCATAGAACACCTTCCTCTAGATCTTCTTCCAGCAGATCATGTGAACCCAGAGGTTCTCAAAGAAGTCCAAGGCATGCACTGAAGAGATTTGATGGAAGAAATAAGTTCAGGGGAATCCCACAGGTAGAATTCAGGAAGGCAAGGCCTCCCACCTTCGATGGAGAAGGCAAGACTGGCCAAGAGGAAGAGGCATGGCTTCTTGGAATGAAGAAATATTTTAGAGTTCAAGACTACTCAGGAAATGAAAAAGCCAGAATTTCCATTTACAATCTAAATGGTAGAGCTTCAATTTGGTGGGGCAATCTCTTGCAAGTGAAATGAATCAGTGAGAGGAAGATCAGTTGGGAGAGATTCAAGAAGTACTTCAAGGAGAAATACCGTTCTGCTAGGTATTATGACAGTAAGAGAAAAGAGTTTAATGAACTCAGGTTGGAACAAAAATCTATGGAAGAGCATGTCCACAAATTTTTGGAATTACTGAGGTATGTTGACTCTATCAAAAATGAGAGAGTAAAAATCCAATGTTTCCTTGGGAGTCTACCTCAAAGTTTCAAAGACGGGATTGAGTTTGTTAATCCACCCAGTCTTGATGAAGCCATTAGAATGGAAATGCATTGCTATGAGCAGAATAAAGGAAAATCGGAGGTTAACCAAGCATGGAAAGGAAAGCCAAGAGGGAGGTTTGAACAAAAAAAGAGTGGTTTCAAGCCACCATTCAAAGGTCATCCTAGAACCTTTCCACAGGGGCAGCAAACAAGGAGTGGATTCAAACCAGCAGTAGCACCAGACAAAGCATCAAAGGGACCACTTCAGTGTTGGGGATGTGGAGAAAACCACATGTTGAAGGAATGTCCACATCGGAAGGATAATCCCCGAAGGTTGCACAACTTAAAGGGAGCAGCTTCAGTGGAGGACATGGCAAGGGCAATGCCTCGAATTTATGCAGCGTTGGATAATCATCAAGTAGACCATCAATCATCAGTGGTGGAAGTGGAAGGTAAGATTGCTAAGAAATCTATTTTTGTTTTGATTGATCTAGGATCTACTCATAGTTATGTTTCTCCAAAAGTGGTTGAAGGTTGTTCTCTTAGAAAAGTGAAGCACAATAAGTCTTGGCTTGTTCAATTAGCCACAGGGACCAAGAGAAAGGTTAGTGAAGTGGTGGTGGATTGCCCCATAGAATTGAATGGACTCCACACACATGCAGATTTAAATGTACTACCATTGGGATCGTATGATGCATTGATTGGCATGGATTGGTTGGAAAAATATAGAGCTAAATTGGACTGTTATGAGAAAGCACTTGAATGCATTGACGAAGAAGGAAAACCAAGATTGGTAAGAGGAATTCCCAAGCAAGTTTTAGTAAGACAAATTTCAGCCTTACAGTTGAAAAAGTTCTATAAGAAAGGTTGTAAATTGTATGCAGTCCATATGTCATATTCATCAGTGGACAAAGGACCAAGGATTGAAGACTTTCCAATGTTGCAAGAGTTCCAAGATGTATTTCCGGATGAAGTGCCAGGACTACCACTAAAGAGAGATATTGATTTTTACCATCGATCTTGTTCCAGGAGCAGCGCCGAATTCCAAGGCCCCTTATAAAATGAGTACACCGGAGTTGGTAGAGTTGAAGATGCAGCTGCAAGAATTAATGGACAAAAGTTATATCAAACCAAGTGTGTCTCCTTGGGGAGCACCGGTGTTATTTGTCAAGAAGAAAGATGGGACTTTAAGACTGTGTATTGATTACAGGCAGCTCAATAAAGTGACAGTCAAGAACAAGTATCCATTGCCAAGAATTGATGACTTGTTTGATCAAATGAAGGAAGCTAAAGTGTTTTCAAAGATTGACCTGAGGTCCAGATACCATCAAGTGAGAATTAAAGAAGAATACATTCACAAGGCGGCTTTCAGAACTAGATATGGTCATTATGAGTTCACTGTGGTGCCATTTGGCCTTACCAATGCACCTGCTACATTCATGTGTCTCATGAATAGTGTCTTCAGCAAATATTTGGATAAGTTTGTGATTTTGTTCTTGGATGACATTCTTGTCTATTCAAGGAATGAAGGAGAACATGAGGAACATCTAAGAATGGTGTTGCAAGTCCTTAGAGAGCATCAGTTGTATGCCAAGTTAAGCAAGTGTGACTTTTACCAAAAGAGGATTCAATATTTGGGTCATGTCATTTCTGAAGAAGGAATTGCAGTGGATCCGGAGAAGATTAATTCCATCATAGATTGGTCTACTCCAAAGAACGTTTCAGATGTTAGATATTTCATGGGTCTTGCTGGTTACTACAGAAGGTTCATTGAAGGATTATCCAAGATAGCTCACCCAATTACTTCATTACAGAGAAAGAACATCAAGTTTGTATGGTCTGAAAAATGTGAAAAAAAATTTCAGAAGTTAAAGAAGTTACTTACCAACGCTCCTGTTTTGAAGATAGCAGATCCAAAGAAGGATTTCGTGGTGTGCACAGATGCTTGCATTGAGGGGCTAGTTGGAGTGCTCATGCAAACAGGCATTGTGATTTGCTATGAGTCAAGGAAGTTAAAAGAGCATGAAATGAATTATGCCACACATGATTTAGAATTAGAAGCCATAGTGCATGCTCTTAAGATGTGGAGACATTATTTGATGGGAAGAAGATTCGAGCTTAGAACAGACCACATGAGCTTGAAGTATTTGTTTGATCAGCCAAACTTGAATTCCAGGCAAGCTAGATGGATGGAGTTCCTTTGTGAATTTGATTTTGAAATTAAGCATGTAAAAGGGAAGGAGAATAAGGTTGCAGATGCTCTTAGCAAAAAATTTCATATTGCAGCAATAAGTGTGTGTAAATCAGATTTGAAGACAAGAGTTTTTGAAGCCCAAAACAGTGATGAAGCTTGTCTTCAAATTAAAGAGAAGTTGCAGCAGGGTAATGTGGATGAAAAGTGTGCGGGATATCAGCTTGGTGAAGACGATATCCTCATCTACAAAGATAGATTGTACATTCCAAATAGTGCATATTTGAAGAAGCTTATGATGGATGAAATACATCAAATGCCATACTCTAGACACCCAGGATATCAGAAGACTATAACAGCAGCAAGAAAGCAATACTTTTGGCATGGTATGAAGAAGGACATAGCTGAGTACATTTCTAGGTGTCAGAAGTGCCAGCAAGTCAAGGCAGAACACCAACATCCAGCAGGATTGTTGCAGCCCTTACCCATTCTGGAATGGAAGTGGGAAGTGATCTCTATGGATTTTATAACAGGTCTGCCCATGACAGTGAAGAAGCATGATTCAATCATGGTTGTGGTGGACAAGCTATCAAAGGTAGCTCACTTTATTCCAATCAAGTCCACTCACAAGGCTAGTGACATTGCAAATATCTTCATGAGAGAGATATTCAAGTTGCATGGATTGCCTAAGGCAATAATTTTTTATCATGACACAAAGTTCACTTCCAGTTTCTGGAAGGGATTATTTCAGGAATTGGGAACTAAATTGAATTTCAGTATAGCATATCATCCTCAAAAAGATGGCCAAACCGAGAGGGTGAATCAGGTTCTTGAATACATGTTGAGAATGTATGTGATGGATAAACCATCCAAGTAGGAAGATTTCCTACACTTGGTAGAATTTGAATACAATAATGGACATCATGCATCATTGGGAATGAATCCATTTGAGGCATTGTATGGCAAGGGATGCAGGACTCCAGTGAATTGGGACAGCCCGGTGAATAGGGCAGTACTTGGACCAGAGATGATCAAGGAAATGGAACAGGAAATTGTTAAGATCAGACAGAATTTAAAGACAGCTCAGGACAGGAAAAAGAGTTACGCAGATTTGAAAAGAGTGCTTAAGGAATTTATGATTGGGGATCATGTTTATTTGAGAGTGAAACCAAGGAAGAGTTCCCTCAAGTTGGGGAGTTGTGCCAAGTTGTCACCAAGATATTGTGGGCCATTTGAAGTCCTAGATAGGATAGGGTCAGTTGCATATAGACTTGCATTGCCTGCTAATATAAGAGCTCGTAATGTTTTCCATGTATCTTTGCTTAAGAAGTATATACATGATCATAATCATATGATTGATTGGAATGTGATACAGGTGGAACCCGAGGGAGAGTTCCAAGTAGATACTATGCGCATCCTCGACAAGAAGGTCACTTTGCTCTGGAACAGATCCATCGGGAAAGTAAAGGTCCAATGGGAGCACCTTAGTCCTGATGAGGCTACATGGGAGCTGGAGGATGCCATGAGGGAGGTATTCCCATTTTTGTTCAGTTTTGAGAACACCGAGGACGGTGTTGTTCTAAGGGGGAGGGGAATGTAATACCCCAATTTTGACCCTTGTGAATTATTGGCTTCTAATGTAAATATTGTATATATGCGATGTATGTTTCCCTAGCGTGGAGCTCAAGGCCATGGCCCCGCTAGTATATGTTCGTATTTTATTTTAAATGGACAAGCATTTGACATTTTGTTGCCCATGTGCTATTAAGCCATGGACTATTGTAAATTGATGTAAATATTTAATATTGCAATAAAATACCAAAAACTGGCTATGGAAGCAACGAATGAGAAGGGGTCATGTGTATTCACTAGGGAGTGGTGAGGGGGTTGTGGAGATGAACCATATGCTGCCAAATGTCATTGTGAGAACTCATTTGACTTTCCTTGATGACATTTATTTATGTTGTAAGGAAGTAGCTGAAGATTTCAGTCCATGGCTTCAATGGAGCATGGGCAACCCAGAAATTCGTATTTGCAGGTATGGGCTCTGTTTTCTTGTACCACAAGTCAGTCTACCTCATGGGAGTTACTTCTTCCTCATTCCCATTCCATTGTGGAGGTTACCAGCATCATTTTCCATCCAAAAAACGAATTGTCAGCTGGGAGAAAAACCAGAAATCGCAACTTTGAAAGAACCCACATTTTGAAGAGCCAAAAACCCCCAGATTTGGTATTTAACAGTAAAATCCAATGGGGGATCCATAGATATGAACCTTGGGGTGAATTTGAGAGGATTAGATACCCCGAAATCTATTGGAAAACCCAGTTTTTATAGCCCAGAAAACCAGTGACAGGATTGAGTTATTTGATTAACAGAATTGTGAGAAATCCAATTGTGAATGACTAAGCAGAGGTTGGGTTTGCTTGACAAACCCAGTGAAGGCTAAAATATCAAGGATTAGCAGCTGGACCTTTCTATGCCCACCCTAAAGAGCACTGGAGGGAAGGGACACCTGAGGGACTATGCAGCAGAGAAGGGGACCTTCCTTGTGTTGGGTGTGGTAGGTAATGTGGGTTCCTTGACTGTTGAATTCATTTGAGATGCCTATAGCTCTGTGGTTGAGCTCACTGGCTTAGCATTTCCCTCATTTGTCTTTCATATGCTTGACAAACCCAACTGTGTGTTGGCTTAGCATAGTTGTTGAGTGAAACCATAGCTATGAGTGAGCTCAGCTAGTTCCTCCTTAGTGGATACACAACCCAGCTCGGGGGTGATCTCTCAGCTGAAAGAATACAAGCTGGACAGAGATCTATGGATGGGTGGAACGTTGCTCTCACATAGCCAGTTGTTTGGACAGCTTCATCTTCAAGATAAGTGTTATCAGTGTTATAAAATTATATGCATTTTGTGTTCTGTAATGTGTTAATTCGGAATGGTAGTTATTCATGTTAATGGAATTGATATGAAGTCTGTGCTTAGCCTGGAAATGGAATTGAAATCCCTGGGTGTTGAATCATCATATGCCTGTGTTAGATATGAGGAGGCATTACTGTTTGTGTGCTTTCTAGTATGTTTATTTCCGCTGTGTTTATTTGAAGTATGAGCCTGCACACATGAAGTTCTTATTTATTTTGAAATTTTGAGTCATGTATGGGGCTAAGTTTACCAATTAAGCCCGGTAAATTTGTCACTACTACATATGGCTCAAAAGTCCCACGAAATTTTTCCACGAAACAGTTAAAATTGATGTTTTCGTGGAAAAACAGTTTAAATTTTTGGAAAAAATTGAAAATTCCCTCGATAATCGTGGCTATAACCACGGATGGACTTTTCGTGGCTATAGCCACGAAAAGTCGATCCGTGGCTATAGCCACGAAAAGTACATCTTTTGCAATATATGTAACAAATTTTATTTAAAATTTTGAGGAAAAATGAAATTGAAACTACTTTAAGAAATTATAGAAATTGGTATTCACCACTCTGAACTTCGTCTGCAAGTCCGCAGCACACTCGGAGCTTCATGGTGTTAACACCTAAAAAGTGTTCACTAGCTCATTCTCTTATTCACATGACCCATTTGTCCACTTTTCCACCATCTGAGCCTCTGAAACCAACAAAAGGTCACCAAAAGACCTGAGTACACCCCTTTTTCCATTAAAAAAAAGATTATTTTTCCTAAAAAGCATAAAAAACCCTCAAAAAGGGTCCAAATTCCCAAAAATATTAAAAAGGGAATTAAAATATTAATTTTATTTAAAAAAGGAAAAAGGAGGGAAAAGTACCTAAACCATGTTGGTCAATACCATTTGGTTTCCACAAAACCACAAATGGTATTCCCCACCACCAAAACCTATAAAAAGGTGGTAGGGGCTCCTCATTTCACATCCATCCATTATCTCATCCTCATGCTGCCGAAATCTTCCTTGAGCATTTTGGCCATTGTAAGCAACCTTGGAGAAGGAGACCTCTTGGAGCTTGGAGCTACTCATCTTGGGAGTTGCTCAACATCAACCTTCACCATTGAAGGTATTATCGCAAGCACTTGCTTGCCCCCCATTTTTCAATACAAATTCATTCTTTAATATTTTCTTGTTCTTGTTTTTTAAATGTTTACATTATTTGCTTATATTCTTGCATAGATCCATGATTAGTTTTGTTTAGATTAGTTTCTTGTTTAATTCTATTGAAACTGCTGCTACTAGTTAGCAGGTGCCCATAGCACTAAGCCTGGTTGCAAAACCGGGCCAACAGTTTTTGGCGACTCCGCTGGGTTTGAACAATAGATCTCTAGTTTTGTTTTTAATCTTAGTTTTCTATTAGTTTTAACCTTTAGATCCATAGATCTTCCATCTTAGATAGCAGATCCATTTCTGCTCTAAGTTTTGGCCCCATCTATTGCCATTAACAGCCCGGAATTCTCAATTTTCGGGTTCGTTTTTCGGCTTCCGTGCACGGCTTTCGTCTCGCGGTTTTTAGCCTGACAGTCGCGCGGTCCATCGCGGCTTTTGGTCTTTTTTCCGCGCGGTTCACCACGGCTTCGTGGCCTGTTTCCGCGCTGCACATCGCGACTGCGCGCTTCTTTTCCGCACGGTTCCCCGCGACTTAGCGGCCTATTTGCGCGCTGCACATTGCGGCTTCGCGGATTTTTTCCGCGCTGCACATCGCGACTGTTTGCTGGAATCCCGCGCGGTCCACCACGACTGTGCGACAGAAACCCACGCGGTCCATCGCGGTTTTTCTGTCAGAACCCGCGCTGCTAATTTTTTCATTCGGCCATTCCGATTTAAAAAATTAATTTTTACTGTATTTTCTGGGTACATAGCACATTTTTACAGTATTAAAGTCTGCATATTTTACAGCCATAGAAAAAAAATTTACTATTTAAATGCACATTTAGTAGTCTTTATAAAAAATTTCAAGAAAGTGAAAGAAAGACTTATTTTGCAGTTTATCTAGGTTAAAAAAAAAAAATTCTCCTGTTTACTTCTTCAAAATCTTGCCCTTAGCAATTTCCTTGAAAAAGAAATCCATTTATTTCTTTAAGAGGTAATATTATTTGCTTTTATATTTCAAGAAATCCTTTGTTTTTTGAATAAGTCATTGAAAGGCATTTAATTTTCAGTTATTGAAAAAAGTCATAAATTTGCTTTTTTATTTTCGAAAGATCCTTTATTTTTTGAAAATTTTCAGTAAAGCATTTACTTCTTTCAAGTTCAGTTTACAATACCACATGTGCACCCACTCGATCACTTAATTGAACTGAGCCTTAAAACTTACCCTAATTTCAACACACTTTTAACCCCACTTGGGGAACACTAAAAGAACTTTGTAGCTAGGTAGTATTGGGGGGATAAGTGTTCCAATAACACCCCTCAATTATTACATCTGAGACATAGTTGTTGTCCTTTAGGGAGCTAAAACCTCTTAGTATTTATTGGCACGGTCACAACCGGTTTGTGGGAAGGCCTCTCCCCTAGGAGGGTTGAAGTCGCGAGGATGGTTCCGGAAGCCTGAGTGGAATACCGAAATCCATTCAGTAACCGAAGGGCTACCATTCGCAGTTCTCGGGATATCCCTGTATTGGGATATTGCGATCAAAGGACCAAACGGCAGATTTACCTTTTCTCGACGCGTCATGAACGGAGTATCCTAGTAGCCTTTTTTTAGGATTGATTACCCGGTGTCCCTCCCGGTAGGGGGATATCTAGCCGTTGTCTCAACACTCATATTGTCTGACTTGGATTTCATCATCTTGCAGAGGATATCGTTTGTTTGAGTCACAATACTTTTAGTTAGGTGTTTGCATGATTCAACCCACCTTTGGTCTAGTTACACCTATTTTTTCTAGAAGTCGTTTGCATGTTGGTACTCTGACCATTTGTTGCATTCCTCCACTTATTGTAGCACAGCTGCTAGAATAAGTGCCTTTTTTGAGGTTGATTTTTTGGCCTGAGAGCCTTCTTTTTCACTCCCCTTCTTGTACCCTTGGTTGCATTAGGGTTTTGATCTTTTTTATATATATCACCACCTGATACTTAAACAGATTTTTTACACAAAAACTTAATTCTCACCATTGAGAATTTTAGACGCTCTCGTCGTCTCCAAGGCGAACTCCCCGAGTTTAGTCCACTTGGCTCTCCACGTCACCGACGCAGAGCCTTATCCCTTGATTCGACACATCGTCGGTCAACCAGACGGTCATCCGATTCTGACACGCCTCACTTCACATCTGATTCTGAGGCAGAATCCGAAAACTACGTTATATTTCCACCACCCACCATTATGGCTGGAACACCATTTGACCCACTATTTACCAGAACCATAGGTGAGACATCCACAGACCCTTCTGCTGCAGTTCCATCCATGGAAACGACCACCCCCCTGGGTATGCCCAACATGGGCAACACTCTACATTTAGGAATGCCCAACACAGGGCCACCTCCTGTTATAGGAATTCCCAACACAAGGCCACCACCTGTTATGGGTATGCCCAACATAGGGGTCACACCCCCTCTGGTTTCCACAAACCCTATCCCAGGAATCCCCACTGCTATTCCTAACCCAAGTGTAACCCATGTTGCACTTGGAGGCGCTGGCCCATACCAGACCACACCTATCGGAGGGCACATACCCTCCATACCTAGCATACCTTTAGGCACTACTGGACCCCTACATCATACCACAATGACTAGGCATGTCCAAGTTCCAGTCACTACATCTGCTAGCTTACCGTACATGGCAAGTCTGAACCTGCTAGACTTAGCTAGGCTCACTAATGACCCCATCAGACACGATCCTGCGTGGCCTCACATGCCCACCAAACTCCCCTCTGACATCCCTAAGTTTGAGGTTAAGACGGGTGAAGACCCCCAGAACCATATCATGTCCTTCCATCTATGGTGTTCCTCCAACTCCATAGTGGACGACTCTGTCTGCCTCCAGCTTTTACAGCGCACCTTCACTGGCTCTGCAGCCAAGTGGTATATTGAGCAGCCCCATGGGATGCATGCCACCTTTACCTCCCTTGCCTCGACCTTCCTGCAGTTTTTCCAGTTACCTGTCCGCTATGATGCGGGAGTCGAGATCCTACTATCTTGCAGACAGAACACGACCACCCATATCACTGACCACATTCATGAGTGGCGTCGACGCCGAAGCCTCTGCAAAATCAAGTTAGATGACCGTATCTTCTTAGATTGGTTTCTAAAATCCCTCCTCCCTCTCATTGCGAAGGATGTGGCATCTGAAAGACCCCAATCTGAAGAAGAGGCCATCCTCAAAGCCCAACAGTTTGATCTCATTTACGCCCAGTCGGGTTATCTATACACAATCATACCAGACGCCACACGATGCGACTCTTCACGCAGTGACGCGCTGGGGGCATCTCATGCCGCCGATGGCATTATTGGCCAAATCACACCCCAAGCTAAACCTTTCAGCATGGTGAGTACCATGCCTTCCCCAGACCTCTCTAGGGCTACATCCAGTTCCGGAGCGACAACTTCTTACGCTCCAACAAACCAGACACATCATATTCATGGACCCTCTTGTCCACAACATTTCTATGGACAAGCGCCATCAGCATATGTACCTCCTACATACTATAACCAACCTGCTACACAAAACCCCATTCAGTTCTCGCCACAACAAATGCAGTACCCACAGCAAGCTGCACCAGCTAATCCAACACATCCAATAGCTCAGGGGTACCAACAACCCCAACAGGCAATTGGACCACCGCCATCTCCACCTACATATTACCCACCGCAACTTGCTCCCGCACCTGCGGCTCCCCACAATCCCCCCAATGCTCAAGGGCATGTGTACACACAACAACATCAGCCCCAATACCAAAATAACCAACGCAACCAGGGTGGGAAACCAAACCGTGGAAGAGGACGTAACCGTGGAAACAACCAAAACCATAACCAAGCTCCACACCCTCCCCATCCTCCGCAAAATAATAACGCGACGCCTGCTCATCAGAATCCTGATCGGCCACCTAAGCAAGCCAAAAATGCTAATTTACGAACAAACCATCCTTGTTCTATTTGTGGGGTCTATGGCCACTATACCCACACTTGCCCACATCTGGAGCAAGCTCGGCAGCTATGGACAGATGATGCCCATCGTCAAGGGCAGGCGGATCCTCAGCCGCCACCCAACCCCCCACCACCTCAACAACAACCTTTGGTGCTACAAAACCCTTTTCCAACACAAGGAGTGGTCAACACTCAGCTGTTAGCTCCCCCACAGGGCAACGTGCCACCACAACAAATCACTTACGCCGCTCCTGATCAACCCATGTTTGATTCAGGCACTCACCACTTATTGATGATGTCCACTGCCGATGTCAACATCCAGACACGTCGGAACCAGTATGGCCCTACCTCCGAAGCCCCACCCGCCGATAAGGATACTAACGCTCATCCCACTGATCAGACATGTCCAACATTTCCCCCACTATACAGATAGATATTTCCACAACACCTGGGAAACCTGAGCTCATCTCGTTGGGCGCATCTTGCACTCAAGCAGAAACTCGGGCGTACAAAAAGCTCTTTCAAGAGTTCCGTGATGTCTTTGCCTGGTCCTATACCGAGATGCCTGGTCTCGACCCCGCCATCATAGAACACCACATTGATACATGGCCGGAGGTACCCCCTGTTCGTCAGAAACAGCGACCCATTCATCCTTCCAAACTCCCCGCTGTTAAAGCTGAGGTCGAGAAACTTCGCAAAGCAGGATTCATTTATCCTATTCCGTACACCACCTGGGTGTCGAACCCCGTTCCCGTCAACAAAAAGCAAGGCACCCTTAGAGTATGCACTAATTTCCGTGACTTAAACCACGCTTGTCCAAAAGACAATTTCCCCACGCCATTCATTGACCAACTCATTGATGAGTGTGCGGGCCATGAGGTCCTATCTTTCATGGATGGGTTTTCCAGATACAACCAGATTCACATCCGTAAGGAGGATCAGTACAAGACTGCCTTCACCACCCCATGGGGCACCTTTGCCTATCGCGTCATGCCATTCGGCCTTAAAAATGCTGGTGCCACTTTCCAGCGAGCCATGACCTATTGCTTTCACGACTTGGTTCATATCATGCGATTCTACCTTGATGACCTCACAGCTCGTTCCCGAAAACGATCAGACCACCTTAACGACCTCCGGCAAGTTTTCCTGCGTTGTCGCAAATATAAAATCCTCTTGAACCCACACAAGTGTGTCTTTTGCGTCCCGACAGGCCGGTTGTTGGGTTTCATTGTTTCCCAAGACGGAATCACTGTCGATCCCTTGAAAGTCAAAGCCATCTTAGAACTTCCGCCTCCTCGCACGCTTTGGCAGCTCCATAGTCTACAAGGGCGATCCAATTTCCTTAGGCGCTTCGTTCCTGATTACGCCACCAAAGTCCATGGGTTCTTACGCTTACTTCGTACCCACATACCCTTTGTTTGGGATGAGCAAGCAGACACGGCATTCGAAGCCCTCAAGAAATCTCTCACACAAACACCCTTGATAACCCCACCGGATTTCTCTCAAGACTTCACCCTTTATGTCTCGGCATCTGAACATGCCGTGTCCGGAGTCTTGGTCCAAGAAAATGCCTCTCACCAAGAGCATGTGATTTATTACGTCAACCAGACCTTGTCTGGCCCACCTCTGCGTTACCCATACGAGGAAAGATTAGCCCTAGCTATAGTCTTTTCGGTACAAAAATTGCGACACTACATTCTACTCAGTCATACCACGGTCGTGGCCGACTCCAACCCTATGGTCTATCTCCTAACCCGGCGACTCTTACAAGGTCGTGTTGCTAAATGGGTCATTATCCTCCAGGAATATGACCTCACTTTCAAAACTCCCAAAAGCACTAAATCCCTCGCGCTTGCTCACCTCATCACTGACCTCCCATCCTCTTCGACATCACCCGTTATCCAAACGGACCTGATTGACGAACAAATCTTCATCATTTCATCTGACGACCCTTGGTACGGAGACATTTTGACTTACTTCCGCACGCAAAAATTTTGACCACACATCGATCGTGACGGACGCCGCCGGATACGACACCACGCCCCCCGATAACTCTTGTTAGGGGATGTACTTTACCGACGCGGCGTTGATACCATCCTACGCCGCTGCCTATCCCATAGTGAGGCAGAACAAGTCCTCAATGATTGTCATAGTGGCACCTGCGGAGGCCATTTCTCCGGCATGTCCACCGCCCAGAAGATCATTCGGGCAGGTTATTTTTGGCCATCATTATTTACTGATTGCATCACCGCAGTCAAGCACTGCCAGAACTGCCAAATTTTTGCCCCCAAAGCAAGAACCCCCCCGCCCCCCTTCATCCAGTCATCACTATTGGACCATTCTGCAAATGGGCCATCGACTTCCTCGACTGCAACCCCACGTCAGCCGGCGGTCACAAACACATCGTTGTGGCCGTAGATTATTTCACAAAGTGGGCAGAAGCCATGCCGACTTACAATTGCAAGGCCGACACTGCAGCACGATTTTTCTTCAACCATGTTATTACTCGTTTCGGAGTGCCGAAGCAACTAGTCTCTGACCACGGCTCTCACTTCGAAGATGCCGTCTGGAAAGAATTATCAACCATGTTGAAATTTAAACACCATTTCTCTTCCGCCTACTATCCCCAAGGAAACGGCCAAGTCGAAGCGATCAATAAAATTTTGAAGACCATCCTCCAACGTACTGTAGACAAACACGAATCCAATTGGCACCACATGCTTTTCCCGGCACTATGGGCTTACCGCACCTCAACCAAAACCTCCACCGGTTTTACCCCTTTCCATTTAGTTCACGGTGTCGAATCTGTCCTCCCTATTGAGTGCCAGATTCCAGCCTTGCATATCGCCGTTGAACTCCTACCGGACATTTCCCCGATAGAGCAACGTTTACTACTCCTAGAGCAGGCCGATGAATATCGGCGCACAGCCATTCAAAACATGGAAGCAGCTAAACAACGATCAAAACTAAGTTACGACAAACACGTCCACCCGAGAACCTTTTCTGAGGGAGACCTTGTCCTCGCTTACGATCAAGCTCATGATAAAACCGGAAAGGGAAAGTTCGTGTCTATGTGGCAAGGTCCCTACATCATACACACCTGCCTCGGGCAGGGGGCATACATTATGACCGATTCAGAAGGCAATCCCCTACGCAACCCATGCAACGAGTTGTACCTTAAACGATTTTACCCATAGAAAAGCTGATGGACACCACCGTCCATTTTAGTATAGGCATACTTTCTTTGTTCACAAAAAATTCAAAAAACCTAAATATTTGTTTTTCTCTGCATGACCACAGATGGATCCTCTTCCACTCTGCCATGTCGGTTTCGCTGATGGTGCAAGCCGTTGGTCTCCCAATCTCGCCTCCACATCCTGGGTAATATACTCCCCTTCACATGAGTTAATTCACATTGACGGAGTATGTTTAGGTGCCGCCACCAATAACCAAGCTGAATACGATGCCGTGACCAGTCTCCTGGCCGCAGCTCTCCAAATGAGTATCCGTCACCTCAACGTTTTCTTGGACTCACAGCTTCTGGTTTCCCAGCTCAACAATGATTACCAGGTATGCGATCCCTTTCTTTTCAGAAAATTCCTGCGCACTAAACAAATGGTTAGACAGTTTGAATCCATTTCATTCACACATGTCCCAAGACACCTCAACAGTGTAGCAGACCATATGGCCAACAATGTCCTCGACTGGCACACCAATCACATCATGTCATAACCAAAATGTGCATCTACGTGCATAACATGTGCCTCCACGGGCATATCCATGAACAAAATGCATCCACGTGCATAACATGTGCCTCCACGGGCATATACCAAAACAAAATAATGCATCCACGGGCATATACCAAAACAAAATAATGCATCCACGTGCATAACATGTGCCTCCACGGGCATAAACAAATAACAAAATACTGCATCCACTTGCATAACATGTGCCTCCACGGGCATATACAAAAGACAAATGTGCATCCACGTGCATACACGACCATATATCCAAATAAATATACACATATATATATAAACCATGATAGTCAACATGTCATAGGTGCCCTTAGCACCCGATATACAAAAAATACATCAATCGTACAAAAAATGCTTCCCCATATGCTCATCATCATTTGGGGGCATATACAATATCATCTACCCGTCAGGATCCCTAGGCTCCTCCGGCTCCTCCTCCGCTGGCCCCGCCGGGTCATGGCGAGCCCGAACTCTGCGCTCCTCTGGCGCCTCCGCTGGCCCCGCTGGGTCATCCCGTAGACGGATCCTCATCTGAGCCGGCTCTGCCGGGACATCCCAAGCACCACCCCTGTGCTCTGCCACAAACACCGCTATCCTCAACAAGAGCGACCGCCACTCAGGCGGCGCACCGAAGCAACCCTCCAAAATGTCCCGATCCAGGTCTCTCCAACCATCCTCGGGGAGTCCAGCTAAGATCCTGCCGAAGGTCTGTCTGACACCCTCTATGGCGTCATCTCGGGGGCCAACCCCTCTCCCACGAGCCGCAAATCCTCCACCATGTGGAGGTGGTACCGCTGCAGGTGGATGAGCGACCACCATCGCCCGCCCCTGACGAGCCACGTAGCCGGCCGGTGGTACAGGCCCAACATCTGCACAAAGCAAGTAAGCCATCATATACTATCCAACTATAATCATAGATGATAAATCAAAACAACACATGATATAGTATAAAATAAAACACAAAACATACCGTCTAAACTCCAGGTCTGTCCTGGGGCACGAGGCATCTCCGGGTCACCTCGATAGTCCATGCCGGCGTAGGGGTAGTCCTCAATCACCAGGGGCATCTGCTCCCACTGCTCATAAAAATCCTCCGTGAAGAAACCACGGACACCACCGCCGCCACGAGGCATCATCTGCCCCCACCGCATCATGCGAGGCTCACTCACCAGACCAGCACGAATGGGTACCCGTGGCCGCAAGGTCGGCAAGCGCTCAAAGAAAAAACAACATAGGAAGGAGGCATAACAGAACTCACCTCCCTCTCGAATGGCCTTGTCCAGATCTCTCCGGACACCAGCCAGAAACATCTGCCCCCAGGCATAATAAGTCCCCTGGAGAACAGAGTCCACCATCATCATTTGTCCCCCAGACATACGATGTGGCGCAGTAGCACCCAATATCTGCAGAACACATGCACCAACAGCCCGCATATCCCACTCACGTAGGGATCGTAGACTAATAGAGCTGTTCTGCAAAACAACATCATCAACACAGAAAGTCTGTAACAAGTCCTCCATGTCTACACCCGGCGGGATCCTCGGCAAGAGATCGCCCACCTCACCCAAACGAGGCAACCCAGTCAAAAAATAGACATCCATGAGGGTGATCTCCAACCTCTCACCCCCAATAATAAATGCACCCTCCGCCGGCACCCACCAACTCACTAGCTTGTTCAGGAGTCGTCTCACTGAACGAATAGGTGGGATCTGAGCGAACTTCAAAAGTCCGCTCACAGCCAAAGTCTGTCGCACCCCCGGATCAGTCAGTATCCTCTCCATAAGATCATCATTGATCTCCCGCTCCCGCCACGAGGACAATGGTCTCCTCAACATCCTGCCATAAAACAGAAGAAAGTTTTAGCCCTAGCATCAAATTTTTTTTGAAAAAATCCCATCGTGGCTTTTCCACAAAAAGCCGCGATGCCCATCGCGGCATTTCCACCAAAAGCCGCAATGACCATTGCGGCCTCCATGCAAAAACCCGCGATGAACATCGCGGATTTTGGCCAGACAGACGCGATGAACATCGCGACTATCTCCCATGAACTTGCAATGAACATCGCGGGTTCCAACCTCACAGTCGCGATGAACATCGCGACTGTCATCCTGAAACCCGCATGGTTCATCGCGGGAACAGACCCGAAACCCGCGATATTCCACGTTGGAGGGTCAACATGGAATTTCGCGGCCTTCGGGGGCCCGCTGTCAAACAAAAAAGACATAATTGAAAAGGCTAAGGCAAATAGAGTTACCTGAAACTCGCAAAATCGAAAACCAACGGTGAAATCTCCCGGAAATCAAGAAATAGCTCTGACAGTTCTATCAAACTCGCACGTAACAATGACAAGTCATTTGGGCCCCACGCCCTATTTATAGAAATTCCACCAATTTTCAACCAACCATTGCGGGATCATACGAAGTCCATTTCTCAAACCGTTGGTACCGTTGGAATCAGCACAGCGAGAACTTCATGCAGGTTCCTTCCTTTTCCCGTTTTCACCGGGTCTATTTTTTGACCATTTTTTGGCCTCTCTCATGACCTCGGTTTGCGTGCCACATCGACCGTTCTCCATTTTGGATGTGCCATATATCACCGGATTCAGTTTTCTGCGCTCATGATGATGCTTGAGATCATTGCTCGCTGTCACGTCCCGATTTTCAGGGCATTTTTCATACCCCCACGTCGCCTCAGTTTGCGTGCCACATCGGTCGTTCTCCGTTTTCGACATGCCTTATGTCACCGGATTCAGTTTTCCGCGCTCGTGATGATGCTTAAGATCATTTCTCGCTCTCACCTTTACATTTTTTGGGCATTTTTTTCCATGCCCCCTCGTCACCTCGGTTTGCGTGCCACATCGGTCGTTCTCCGTTTTGGACGTGTCATATATCACCGGATTCAGTTTTCCGCGCTCGTGATGATGCTTGAGATCATATCTCGCTGTCACGTCCCAATTTTCAGGGCATTTTTCATGCCCCCCATGTAGCCTCGGTATGCATGCCACATCGGTCGTTCTCCGTTTTCGACAATCCTTATGTCACCGGATCCAATTTTCCGCACCGATGATGATGCTTGAGACCTTTTCTCGCCCTCATCAACCCCTTTTTGTTCGGTATAATTTTATCCCTTTTTCGGGCCGAGCAACCACTTTTACGAAAAAGGCACCTAGGGAGTTTCTGTTAAGCTCTTTTCTGACTCCTAAAAACAATGAAAAGATTGCCGAGCAACCTTGCTTCCTTTCATGCTCGCTAAACGTATCTGAAAGGGCGTCTACTTGGTATAAGTTTACCCCTTTTCCGGACCTTGTAGACTAATTACGAAAAAGGAATACTCTAGTCACATCATCTAGAAGAGCTCTCCATCTGCATCATTTTATGCTTTTTCGGGCCTTGGAGACTAAACTACAAAAAAGAACATCAATAGAGTCCACTTACCACTTTCAGACTCTCTAAACATGAATGCAACCATGAGCACCTGCCGTCCTGGGCTCACAAAATCCACAGGAACGTACCATTCTAGAGCACACTTTTATCCCTTCTTGGAGCTCATTAAAACTACGAAGAAGGAATCAATGGTGCCTCTTGGCGCCACGACAGATCTCATCTACTCATACGGCAGCTTCCCCATTTTGGTCGCCTTTGTTCAGAGTATTCTGCAGTATGTCAACTTGAAAATCCCTCGACAACACCTATCAGCTCGTCCTCCCCCCCAGAGTCAATACATACTAGTCAGTTCCCTGCGCTGCCAGGTCAACCATGTCATCATGCTCTGAACAAAGGAAGTTTGAGTCTACCCACTTTATAACCCAGTTATTTCCCATCCCCACAAGTATGTCAGTCCTACCAACAGTACTACAACATTTCAGTTCTGCACCTCGTGCTCCTATCAAGGAAACATCATCGCCTTGTTAGTTGCTGGTCTCCCTCTGTCAAACGACAACCAAATTTATTCCAGAGGATAGACCTAGAGGTCCCTGTGTCTTGGACTCATTACCATTTATGATGAGTGCCTACGAATCATTTCGAGAGGAATCCTCAGTGCCTCTCCGAATGGTTGTTTCTCACATGCTCGACTTCAACACCTTGATCGCATCGTTGAGACTCGCACAGGGTATTAGTCCGTTTCAGTTATTAGTCGAAGACCCCGGATACCTCCTAACTCCTCCACATTTGAGAGTCTTCCTATGGATAAAACCAGTTACACTTTTTCTATAGATATCCGGGTTGCGCATGGCGACAGTATTCAGATGTACCCCAGTTTCATACTCCCTTGAGTATACAGTTACATTATTTCTCAGAGATGACTCATAGTCTTTGAGTCCCTACAGATCTTGGACACCTTCAGTTTCAGCAGTTCCTCAGTTATTCCAGTGTATCAGTTATTGAGATCCGTTATGATCAGGAGTATATCCCAAAATAATGTCCCCCCTGGACCATTATGATGTACCAGTAGATTCTTTATGTATTAGATCCCCCTTCTTGGGACTAATTGTTATGTATATGTCTTGATACGAGCATGGGAATGCCCTCCTCGTCCATTATCAGAGATTATACCTCATTCATATTGAGGCCATGTAACATTTTTTGTTTTTGCAGCTTCCAAGGGCCGTGGCTCCAATCTCCAACCGGTCTCTTCTCTCCCCTAAACCCCAGAAAAAAGACAAAAGAACTATGATGTCTATCGGCCATACGATGAGCTCCTGCCCTCACACATCAGGGGGCAATCTGTTAACACCTAAAAAGTGCTCACTAGCTCATTCCCTTATTCACATGACCCATTTGTCCACTTTTCCACCATCTGAGCCTCTGAAACCAACAAAAAGTCACCAAAAGACCTGAGTACACCCCTTTTTCCATTAAAAAAAAGATTATTTTTCCTAAAAAGCATAAAAAACCCTCAAAAAAGGTCCAAATTCCCAAAAATATTAAAAAGGGAATTAAAATATTAATTTTATTCAAAAAAGGAAAAAGGAGGTAAAAGTACCTAAACCATGTTGGTCAATACCATTTGGTTTCCACAAAACCACAAATGGTATTCCCCACCACCAAAACCTATAAAAAGGTGGTAGGGGCTCCTCATTTCACATCCATCCATTATCTCATCCTCATGCTGCCGAAATCTTCCTTGAGCATTTTGGCCATTGTAAGCAACCTTGGAGAAGGAGACCTCTTGGAGCTTGGAGCTACTCATCTTGGGAGTTGCTCAACATCAACCTTCACCATTGAAGGTATTATCGCAAGCACTTGCTTGCCCCCCATTTTTCAATACAAATTCATTCTTTAATATTTTCTTGTTCTTGTTTTTTAAATGTTTACATTATTTGCTTATATTCTTGCATAGATCCATGATTAGTTTTGTTTAGATTAGTTTCTTGTTTAATTCTATTGAAACTGCTGCTACTAGTTAGCAGGTGCCCATAGCACTAAGCCTGGTTGCAAAACCGGGCCAACACATGGAGAGGGACGATTCATCATTTTACAGATCTATGGACGTGAATCGAACCCATTCCATTGAGGGTCTGTGGCAGGGCTGTGGGCATCTAGATAAAATCGGGCTCTGTAGAGAGGGCCTAAACCCTTGTCTTGTGGAGTTTTGGATTGAGAGATCGTGGGGGTATTTCTAAGGGCCAACCATTTTTTAGCTGAGCCGTGGCATTACTGAGACCGCATTGGAAGACGACCGTGTCATTCCGAGGAGAGCCAATAGCAATCGTGGAGGAGTCGAGTACTTTGTGGAGAGGTCGTAAGAAGCAGACTGTAAGGAGGCATGTGGAGGACAGTGCGATTGGCACGTGAGGGGCGATTAGAGGAAAATCATGGAACAGAGGGATGCTTGAAGGGGGACGACCCCTATTTAAGTTAAGTTGCAGCCTAAGGAGAGAGTCGAGGCTCTTATTTAGAAGACCGAATCTTGGAAGCAGGTCGTGATGCCTCTAGGAGCTGCGAGTAGCACAAGAGGAGGACCGAGTGGCCACTAGGGAGTGAGAAATCCTCATAAAAGGAGATACCAGCGATTCTGGAGGGATTACGGGACGTTGGAGAGCCTCGAGGAAGGGCATATCAGTCATTGGCAGAAATTTGGCATCATTTCCAGGTTAATGCAAACTATTTGTCAAAATCACACAACTAGAATTACAACAAATTTTGTGGGGGGATATTACACAATATATCATTGTATTTTACATATTCATGCTTTACTAATATTCAAACAAAATCCATATTTTGCCTAGGATTTTCTGTGTTGAGCCCTGCCTTATCGTTAAGCGCACTATTCATGCTTGAATTTCTTGGCATGCGATTTGGAGTAATAATAATATTAAGTCCACCATCATCCTTTCGGGTCTAACTTTGTACTGGTGTATTATGAGGGTCTGTTTAAATTAATGGATTTAGGAACTCGTAGCTTTAGACAACTAACAAAGTGTTAGATCTTAGGAATACAAAGGGCATGAAGAAGATGATTAAAATATGCTCATGTGGCCGATATAAATAGAATCTTGGATTGAAGCTTTGTCAAGTATGTTTCATGGAAATTTTCAAGGAACTTCTTCTTGCCATCTAACATGCTTTGAGTAATACAACCAACTTGTTTTATCTACTATTAGTTTCTGAGTTTGGGCCAATTATCACTTTTTTCCACTCTCATGCTGCAGTCTTTTTCTTGAAACATAAACCATTTTTATTGGATGTCGAACCAATGGTTACATGGATGCCATAAATCTGATTCTTAGGGAAAGTCAAAGTATTCTTTAGACCAACCAAATTGATGTGAAAGGCTTTCAAACTATGATTCAAAGAGAGATTACATTCTACACTTTCCTTCAAATCTTAGTTGAAATAGAGTATGAAAATGGCCTTCTCAAAGCTAACAGTTAAGAAATTGTGTTTCCTCCTTGGAGGTCATAGGTTTAATTTCTGAAGGGGCCAGGCTATATACACCTCTGTAGACTAAACAGTCAAATTTCTATGTGGAGGGGTCCTTTGTCCCACAAAAAACGGGGTCATATACATAAATTTGTTTCTTGCATGCCTGCATCTACTAGTCGTATAGGATGTAGTCCACCACAATGGCACTCTAAGGTTGATTTCCTTGGTTTGATAGAGGCATTCCTTGATTATCTTGGCATGTACTGTTAAATTTTGGCTTAGGTTAGGGTTTGATGCAGAAAAAACAAAATTTGTATACTTTAATGCAAATATTTCTAATCTAGCATTAGAAACAAATAATACAACTATAATAAGGCAAGATAAATTTAAAACATAATTTTCATATCTTTCAACTTTAACACTCCCAAGGAGGCCCCCGTGTTAAATTTACCAAGTTAAATTTAATAATATAAAACACACATGAATTCCTACACTAGCCCATAAAAGGAACAAGCACACACAAAAGGAGACCCTTGGGTTTCTAGTGGAGAAATGGCTCAATGAGGTAAAAATTCCACACTCTGACAGCAACGTTATATTCTTGTGTGCTTATTGTAATAATACAAGGGGCTTTTAGTAAGAGTGTAACTTCTCTGACTACCCAATATATGCTACATCCTCTCCTTGCATGTCTCACATGCACTTAACATGGCCAGTCATACATTAAGTCATTGCATGTCTTGCATACACTTAGTAGCATGCCCATTCAAACACATTGCCAGACAAAAAGCAGGAGTCAATTTCCAAAACTACACTAGCCCATTAATGATTAAAGTAACAAGCATGCACCAAAAGAGACTTTTGGTTTTATAGTGGAAAAAACCCTTAATGAGGTAAAAATTCCACTCTCAAAGTAACATTGCATTCTTGTGTTCTTATTGTAGTGATACAAGGGGCCCTTAGTGAGAGTGTAACTTCTCTCACTATCCAATATATGCTACATGCTCCTTGCATGTCACACATGCACTTAGTAAGATGCACAATCACACATGTAACTCATTGCATGTCTAGCATACACTTAGTAGCATGTCCAATCAAACAAGTTGACACACAAAAAATAGGAGTCAATTTCCAGTTATACTCTTCTATATACTAAAGGAAGCTAGACAGTCACAATAGAAGATATAGTGGTGTGGAGATGAGGCGAGGCGGTTGATGGACAGGAAGGTGAAAAGAACTCAACATGAGATTCAAAGGACACATGGAATGTCATTTAGCCAGAGACTAGAGGATGACATTAATGGGCGTGTTGTTGGGTAGTCAAGGGGACACATAGGAGGTTGCTTGATCAACAAAATAAGAGCAGAATAATGTAGCCATCGATCACACTGGAAGTTTTGTTCTTGTTAGCAACCTACAGGGAGGGCTCAAATAAGTAGATTCTCAACAAGGACACATTAGAGAATCATATCAGCATACAATGATGAAGCATGTCCCTTAATGTGATAGTGAGTTCAAAGGAAATGGTGCAAGGGGATGCATGTAACCAAATAGCTAGTAGATGGTGCACACATGAACTAAGGAATTGGAGTGCATGCACTTGGGGAGTGCTTAGGCCAAGAGCACAATCATAGAGTGCTTTGTCAACTTAGAAGCAAGCTTTGGGGTGCAAGTCCTTGGGTTGGTGTGATGGCATCCTTCTCTTCCTCGTACTAACGTTGCCAGATGTTTTGGTGGCATGCCTTTCTGGCACTCTTTGGCTTGTGGTTATCTATGTGATGCTTGTGATGCCAAGTTATCTTACTACAGTGACATATTCCCTATGATGGGATTTTGTTCCACATTAATACTGCTTTTTATTTTGTGGATGTCATGAAGAGGTGCTAATGATTATGAGACATTACCCACCCCAAAGTATTTGTCAATTTGGAAGCAGGCTTTGGGTTGGAGGCACCTCTTAAGAGAATTATTTGATAGAACAAGTTGTTAATGACATGCTGAATATGGACCAAGTGGGAATTCAACCTATTCTGACATGTAGAATATGACCTCGTGGGATTTCAACCTTTTCTCTTAGAAGGTTTATTTGCATATATCATCCATGTAATCAGGTAAACTTCTTGGTTTATCATTTGCGCCATGAAATTTGAATGATTTCTGCCTTTTGTATGCTTTTTGACACTTGTACAAGCAATTAACAATGTGTATGATATTTTGTGACTTGGGCACCTTTATCTATATGCACTGTGCATCATGGACTCAATTGTTGTTTCATATTCCAAGGATACTAGCAGTTTTTGGCTTTATTAGAAGTTGAAAATTTATGTTGGATGCTATTGCAGGGCTTCCTGGAGTGGTCTTTGTTCTACCAGATTCATATGTTGATGCAGAATATAAGGATTATGGAGGTCAGAAGTCGAAGTTAGCTCAGTGGTTTGTTTCTTTCTTTTCTTAATTTAGATTTGGCTGATTCAAAGTATATTTTGGATGGTGTTTCAGCGGAACTATTAGTTTATGGGAAGATAGTTGAGAGATCTCCAGAAAGACAGTGATGTGTCACTCCTGCTCCTCAGCGGAACAATGATAGACCCAGATACAATGACATAACAAGATATGCGAGGCGAAGGGAAAATCAGAATCAAGGTAAGCAATGTGAATGATATACTTTGTTACATGTTGAAGGAAAAAAATAATTCGCCTTGTCAACTCTTTGCCTCACTTATATTTGCAATCAGAGTTATGCATGTTTTTTATTTAGCTGTGTCAGAAAATTTGTATCTTATGCATGCTGATTTTATTCATCATTCATGCAGGTCGATGATCAGCATTCTCTCCCGAAATTAGAGAAAATAGATAATTGATAGCACACCGTGGACTAGAATAGTTGTAACACTTTAATTGTGATATAATGCTACTTCAAAGATCATCATTAGGACATCCTATATTGAATGTTTGCATAGGGTTTTTTTACCCTCTGTTAATATGGGTGAATTCTTGTTTTTTTCTGGAAAACATGTTATCAGAGTCATGTAAATCTAGCATTTAGACTGCTCTGTTATATGGACTTCATTTAATGCATAGCTTATGAATGCCTTAACTTGTAAAGGAGACATATTAATAGGACATATTAATGCCTGATTCTGGACATATTACAGTCATCCTGATACATTTGAAGCCTCTTTTGTGCTTAAAAAGAACCCAGAATTCTTTTACAAACAGGAGATGCGTAGCCAGGCCATTATATCAACGAGAAAATAAGATCAGACTGCACCCTTTACCAGCCCTTCTTACCAACATGCTATTCATCTTTATCACCTTTGTCCTATGTAGACAAATAATGTTTTGTGACATGGTACCCACCACATCCTGTGGCTAATTAAGGGCACTTTTGGAAAGTTTGTTTTGCCTTCTGGGGTAAATATTTATTTTAAATTACCTTCATCAAAATGTGGTTTTTGGAGCCTCGAAACAATTTCACTGTGGTTTCTTGGAAGCCATTTCAATCTAACTGAATTAATAGTTGATCCATAGTTTATGAAGTCATGCACCACAAATATTTTAATGGGCATTTAGTATTGCATGGGCTTTAACACTGTGCATGGCATGTCTAGATTTGAGTTTCACTCTTTAATGCTTCTCTTTTGGAGTATCTCAGCACTAACATGCAGGCATTGTGCACTCAACAATAACAGACCATTTACAGCTACCTTCTATGTTAGAGGTGCACACATTGCTGCATTCTCCTGGAACTGCAGAGTACTGCTATGTTTTCTATTTGATGAATGCAGGCTGTGAGTGAGACTAGCACAACTTGTGTGGCAGCTTTAGCTTCTTTGTTTGAACTTTGAAGCATCTACATTCACATGTTTTCAGACAAGAACCGTGTTCAATGGAGACTTGTCTCATTGTGGAGAAGCATGTTGACCGATGCATAAATATTTGTTGTGGTATATTTATTTGTCGAAGATATAAGCCAACATTGTCAGACTCCATCATTAAGCAAGAAGCTGCTATATGGGTTATCCCCTTAAGCAGGAGAATTTCACCTGCTCTGATATAAATGATGATTTTGAAACGTACCACTTATAATGCAACTTCTAATTTTCTTTTCCTTATGCAGTTTTTGTGGTTTAAACATAATAAGTCACTGCCGAGCATTGCATGCAATTTTCATTTTTTAATATCTTGATATGTGCTACATAGGTTGGAACAACTGTTGGAGGAACTCTTACTGCATTTCATGGGTTCAATCAAGGTGAACACAGTTGACCCATGGATACAAAAAGTAGATGATCTGGCATTTTCCGATTCTCAGTTTATATATGATCCTATTAGCTGGGTTAAATTTTAATGAATATTTTAGACCTTCATTATGAAAAATATAGTCTACATTACTTGCTTTTTAGATTTCCAAGCACCAAGTATGAGCTCCTGCGCCTGTGAGAAGGTTTGTTTCAGTTTGTACTTCCTATAACACTGCCCTTATTTTTTTGGATTCTTGCTTTCTGGCTTAATGGACATAACATTATTTCAATGGAAAAATTTTTGTGTTCTTTTCTGATGAATGGATTTTAAAAGTTATACTTGAATGCAAACAATACATTTCCTTGGGTGCTAAATCTTGTCATTGAGTGTATGCATGCATACACATGGACACATATTTTGACTTCAGAATTTGAGGGACTCTTTTGCTGCCATCATGAGACTATATGAGTCAGTGCTTGATCATTTTCACACTATCCAAGGTCTCTTAGACTTCATTAGGAGCACTAGAGGGGTCCAACAAGGTTTCCCTCTCTTGTTGACACTCTTTGGGATCTATATTGATGAACTAGAGTTTTTTCTTAGGGAGTACATACAAGATGGTGATGGTTGTCTTCTACACCATGTCTTGATCTCATTGCTTCCATTTGTTGTTGATGTTATACTCTTGGCCACCTCACATGAGGGGCTGTATAGATAGATTGATGCCCTATTTAGCTTCTGTGACCTTCGACAATTGATGGTTAGCCTATTATGATATCCAACGTGCCTCAACCTACTTTCTCTGACTACCATTTTTACTTTTGAGAGGATGAGATTGAGATAACGATGACCTACGCAGATTTTGGGGTTTAGTTCTTAGGGCGTTGATTTAGCTTGAGACATGCTTTCCAACCTCAACTTAACAATGCGTGTGGTTTCCTTGCCCATCATGAGAGATAGTATTTTCATCTTCATTTCTAGGGCATCTTGTCCATGATGCACCCATTGGACATGATCATAGATCCCCAATCCTTTATGACTCCAAGGTATGGAACCTAGCTTGCTTTGGGCCGATTGGGTTAGGTTGGAGAGAGTCTAGAGCCTTTTGTTACAAGGCTTCATCTGTTGCAAATGAATAATTCCTCAGTGTGTCATCCAGGTGGAGTTTAGGGCTCTTTATGCCTCGTCCATTTTTAGACATGTCTCCTTTCTTTAGAGTGAGGACTGTTGAAGACTCTGCTTTTGGTAGGGATAGGTACTGTTACAACTTGCACTAGCAGCTATAGTTAAAACCCCAAAGAGCACAACTAACCCAACTATAATTTAGAGGTGTTACCCATTGTCACCTCGATAACCACCTCTCTGCACTTCCAGTTAGCTCTTCTCCAACTCGATGGGGGCTTCCCTTGATGGGATTGCTAGGCTATGGGAATGAGGCGACAAGGTGATTTGAAGGGTTAGCCTTAGAAAAACTTGAGGTTTTCTTTTGTAGTATAGTTGATGCTCTGGGTAGGTCACAAGTTCAATTCCAACGGGGGGTAGGGCTGCACATACTAACCCGTCATAGTGAAGCTGAAAGGGTAGGCATCCCCTTGATATGAATTCTCGGTCCATAAAGATATGACAATTAGGCTCCAAAAGAGAGAGTTTGGAGAGCTCTCAAAATTCAACCATGAGTTCAAATGAGGAAGAGGATCTCTTTATATAGGAGAGTAGCTCAATATCCTTTACAATAAAATATTCATTATTTTCCTAGATCTAGCCTAGGATGGAGTAAAATATTACAAAAAACACACTAACTTCTAACAAACTCCTAACAAATTACTTGAAAATGGTGGTCAATGCCACTTGTACAATGCACGAGATACATAAAGCCCCTACATCAAGCAAGGGATCAATGCCAAGTGATGATGCCATATGGCCTCCAAAGGCTCCTCAAAAAGAGATACTCCAACAAGCCAAGTCCACAAAGCAACCAAGTTGGATCAAGACATTCTTCCAATTCCAAAACGTCCTCCAAAACTGGGCACAAAATCCGAGGAAATCCATAGAAGAGAGATGTCCTCATTCAAAGGAAATCTTCAAATGCTGATACTCCACCAAGAGGGCCTCTCCAATGTAGATGTGTCCAAATAGCAATCCACAAAGAGTCTAGAAGCCTCCCAAGATGCAAAAACGTCCTTCAAAACTTCAATAGAAGTCCCTAGAAGAGGGATGCTTTCATTAATAAATGGCTAAGGTGGCTTCCAAAGCAAATACACTCCATGAAATAAGAAATGAATGCTGCCTTTGATCACCGATCATCGTTATTTCATACTATAGGTCGCCATAAAATGAAGTGACAAGGCAAGTGGATGGAACATTAGCCAATAAGTTAGGGTGAACCCTACTACAGATTCAACAAGACTCCTCCTACACAGCTTCCAGTAAGGATAATGGATATACAAGGGTAGCGCTTCACTGTTGCTGCTTATTTCGTGAAAAATCACCTCCGTTATGTGCCTAGAACTGAAGATAAGGTCTGTTTTTATTCCCTGAATTATTTTTCAGGGCTGTCTTCTGCTGATTGGGGTCTGCAATATACCCAACACGGCCTAAAATTGGGGATTAGGGCTGCTTTTCATGTCCAGAATTGCCTAAGGCTAAAACTGTCACATGCTGCCCAAGAAACTGCCTAGAATTATTCCAGATTCTGTTTCATGCTTTTTTTACTGCTCGGAATTGCTTCTCAAGGTCATTGTCTACAGGGAACTGCTCCAGAAAACCTAGGAATCTTCCAGAGGTGACCTTTCACTGCTGCAACATGCCCAAAATGTTGATTCTTTGCCCAGAATGGCTTGAGAATAGCCCAAAGGTGTTCATACTGCTGCTAGGCACCCCTAAACACAGAGAGAAGACCTATTTTGGGCTGCTATTGGTAGAAACATGCCCATATAACACCCAGAATGTCGAATAGGTGTTGTTTATTGACTAGGAACTGCCCAGTATGGAGAAACAGGGCACTTTAATGTTGACACTGCTAGTTTACCGTTTAGCCCATTAAATTAACCCATATTTTCTTTTTCCAGTATGTCTTCTCCCACAGTACTGCCCAACAGTGACCAAAATTGGTTCTTATTTCTGCTCCATGGTTTGACGTTATCAATCATGCTATCTTAAAATGGTTTTGGGGCTGAGACATGTCTAACCCAATGTTTTAAAACTCAGAACCGGGAGTTGAAATGGTCGAGGGTCAACTCGGACCTGAACCAGAACTGGCAATGAACCGGAGCGGTTTAATTTCAATGACTCAGACTATTCAAAAATACATAAAATTTTACAATTTTATTGAAAAACAAATATATTTAACATTTCAAGCTATGATTTCAAACCGTTAGAGATAATGTTTTGCTGGATTAATTTTTTTCTGAATTGTATTTCAGCAAATTCAAACATAAATCATATTATCTGCAGATATTTGTTTTAAAATTTTAATCTGTTCCCTAAATTTCATATATGAAATCTCTGCTATTTTACTTAATGCAAGTAGCAAAAATGGATTATATTCTTTCAAACATTTTTGCAGCATTCTATGCTAATGGATTCTGTGTAGCTAAAGAAGAGCCTGAAGAAGAGGGAAATAACCTTAGGTTTGAAGATGCTTGTGGAACAGGTATGGGTGAAGGTGAAGGTGTGAAGGATGTTAGTGATCAGATAGAAGAGAAGATCAACTTCTGGGGAGTTCTGAAAATGTGATTTTTCTATGCTTTAGCTTGCTTGATGTTTCTCCAGGAATACCAATTGCATTTCAATGGAGGGTTTCTAATTTTCCGTACTTGACAATTTCGTATTTCAGCGAAGTGAAGAACCAACTACATCCCAAAAAATCTCAACTGATGCCGATAAAGGCATAGAGATGGAAGAGGAAGATCGGTTCACTTATTTCTTTTCAATATGATCCTCCGTCGCTATAGCCACGCTATTTTGGTGCTATAGCCACGCACTTTCGGTGCTATAGCCATGAACTTTCGGTGTTATAGCCACGAAGGTTCAGTGCTAGAGAGACGGAGATCGGTTCACTTATTTCTTTTAAATATGAACAACCGTCGCTATAGCCACGAACTTCCGGTATTATAGCCATGAACATTCGTGGCTAGAGAGACATAGATCGCTTCATTTATTTATTTTTTAAATATAAACATCCGTCGCTATAGCCACGAACGTTCGGTGCTATAGCCACGAACTTTTGTGGCTATAGCCACGAACATTCGAAAGTGTGGCTACAGCGGCGAAATTAGTGCCACAAAAACAAAGAGTCCTATTTGTTGCTATAGCAACGGAAAAGTGTGGCAATAGCAATGATTTTCCATGGGAAAAATGTCCACATGTACTAGTGTGTGTAACGTTTCCTTCCTTGCATCGGATTGATGGAAGGGGACGCTACACTTGGTTGTTGGGAACTTTTCAATTAGCAGAGATGGTTGAACAGAAGCAGGAGTTTTCATCAACCCATGAGGTTGAAACACATCAAAGGCAGATTGAGGCTCGTGTCTTGGTTTTTTAGTTTCTAGCTCTTCTTGTTGGACATCTGTCATTTCTATATTAGAGACATTTTCTGGTTTAGATATTTTCAACTTGACATCTGCCTTAGCTGGAGTGGGCACTACTTGATATACCTTTTGTTGTTCTGTCACAAGGATATTTTTAACCTCCTCCCAAGACTCCAGGTTTGCTATCTGATCTAACGCTTCTAGAGGTTGATGGACATATTCAGCTAGCCTTACGCCTTTTCTCTTTTGTGAAATTATTCCCCTAGGGTCATAATTCCAATGGAAACTTTGAATTAAATTCAATCATTTCAGCAATTCTTCGACAAGCACCTTGTGCGATATCTGACCACACATGGCCCTACCAACTGAGGGATTATGAAATTTACGAGGCTATTATTTTTCCATAAATGTACTTGATCCAAATTGAATCCCTGACGGATAAATTCCAGGGCAAAAATTATTGGCGTCAAGAAAGTTGGGAGCTGATATGGAGGAATTTCACATCCATGTAATCTGATCTCAGTACGGTCTTCAAAAGGGAACCAATCTCCATCATTAGAGGAAATTTGAGGTCTAAAATGGGCCTCGTAAGGAAAATAATAAAATAATAGTTAAAATAATAAAATAATATTTACTAATTTTGGAGGAAGAAAGAAAAAAACAACTCTTTTTGTTCGTATTTTCAACATATCTCCCCTTTTTTTTACTCAAATTTCGAGCGAGAGCACTCATTGGATGCGAAATTAAATTCTGCATCCAACGAGTACCCAGACTGCATACTTTTGACGGACCCCGCTGCCCCCCAAAAAAAGAAATACAAGAAAAAACGTGATGATGATGTCATCATCACGTTTTCCCAGACTGCATACTTTTGACGGACCCCGCTGCCCCCCAAAAAAAGAAATACAAGAAAAAACGTGATGATGATGTCATCATCACGTTTTTTCTTGTATTTCTTTTTTTGGGGGGCAGCGGGGTCCGTCAAAAGTATGCAGTCTGGGTACTCGTTGGATGCAGAATTTAATTTCGCATGTGATCATCACGTTTTTTCTGGTATTTCTTGTTTTTGGAGCAGCGGGGTCCGTCAAAAGTATACAGTGTGGGTACTCGTTGGATGCGGACTACTCATTGGATGCAGAACTTAATTCCACATCCAACGAGTGCTCCCGCTCGAAATTTGAGTAAAAACACGGGGAGATATGTTGAAAATACGAACAAAAAAAGTAGTTTCTTCTATGACAAATATCTCAAGTCAACCATTATGGTGACTCATTTTATTGAAATTCTATTGGTTCTTGAATTCCAACTTATCAAGAAATTATTGTTGGTTCATTTTCTTATAAGGCCCATTTTAGACCCCAAATTTCCTCTAATGAAGAAGGCTCGGGACTCAGGTTTAACAATCTCTTATAATCTGGCAGGATTCTAGGTAAAGGAGTGTCATTTAGGTTTATATATACCTCAGGCATTACTTGATTCACAAATTCAATGTATATAGCATTGGTTGGATGATGCAACATCAGGTCAAGGTGAGCTAAAGGGAAACGGTTTGGAAATTGATAGATGATCATATAGAGAAGGTATGATTGATATTTGAAAAATCTAAGAGTGGAAAAAAAATTATTTTCTCATGGATGGCATCCGCTAAAAACTGGGCAAAATCAAGGCGTACATTTGGTTTGGCATGGTTAGGGACAATTTCAAGAAGCATGCATAGGACTGTCTCACTAACTAGATGATCATTGGAATAACCTAAGAGCTGACATGATAAATCCATTGTTATTTTGGGTACTTCATCAAAGACCTCTAGCTGGTAAGGAGGCTCACCTTCTGGTACGTCGGCATTTGGCAAGAGTAAGGTTCTGAGAAAATTAACTTTTTCTTCAGTCAAGATCGTCTTGTACTTGTGTCATGTCCCCTATTTTGGCTCATTTAGTTCCCAAGGGTAAAGGGGACAAAATAACCCCTAGGGAGATAAATTTATTTCATTTTATGTATGCTTAGAATAAAAATTATCCTAAGTCTAGTATAAATAATTATTTTAATTATTTTAATTATTTTTATAAATAATTATTCCTAAATCTTGAGCAAGTGGGCCAAGAGGGCGCCCTCATGAGGATAAGGTTGCTAAAATGGAACTGAAGGTAAGAAAATAGAAAAAGATGAAAAGGAGGGAAGGTGTAAGAAGTTGCCAAAATCGGGAAATTGGAAACATCTAGAAAAGCCAAGGGAAGGTGCAGTTTCCAAATTAGAAGCCAGTTTACAAAGCAGGCAACTATTTTACAAAGCAGGAAACATCTCAAGTCAAGGAGGGCGCGGTTTCTTAGAGAATGAAAAGTTGTAAGAGAGGAAAAGCAGGAAAGCATGTCCACTCAAGGAGGGCGAATTTGGAAGGGCTCTCATAGGTCACCAAGCACATCAACTTGCTCAGCAGGTCATCAGAAAGTTTATAAAAGAACCCAAGCAACTCCTTTTCACAACGTTTGATCATTATTGAATTTGTGTGTGAGCACTTTAGCTTACCAAGGCAAGAAGATGTGCCCTAGTCAACCTATGGGAGATATGCCCCATAGTTCCAGTTCCACTCTTCTGTACATGATCCATTGCAACCATTGATGTCAAATTTCAGATTTTATCCAGCTCTTTGATTACATCCTCTCTTCTTTCTATCCTCTGAAGCATTCTTCTCATTCGGTGGAAACAATGTTGAAGGGTCGAAATAGAGGTTATGGGTTCAACTTTTCTGAGCATTTTTGGGTTGTGATACATATTCCAATGTGTCTAGAGGGTCGTTTCCAGTAAGAAACTCCTTTTTTCTCGTTGAAAAAGGTGTCTGGATGACCAAGATACAACCATTCTCACCAGAGCCAAGGTTTCAGTGTTGATGAGCGCACGTGTGAAGTTTCAGTTGATGAATGTGTCTCTGAGCAGCTCATGAATATCAATGCACCATCCATCTGCATCTACCAGATTTGAAGTCATCATTCTTGCAGATTCAGTGCATAAATTATCCTTCTTCTCCTCCAATCCTACTCATTCTCTCAGTGTGTAAGATTTCGCTAGCATTGGAGATTCCTTGAATATATTAATATAATTTCTCTAATCTTTGCTCAGGACCTCCAATTTCGATTTGATGTTGTTAATAAAATTATATCAGAAACCTCATATACTTCATAAGTGAATTTGTAATCCTTTAAGGAAATTTGGATCAAGCAATTCGAAGACTAGCTCTTTAAGCCATTTTTATTGACTAGTTTTACCATTTTTGCAATTCAGAGCTATGTAGGAGTCATTTTTCTGATATGGAGGTCATTTGTGAATCCTGGGGATTATTAAATCATCCCCAACCATTTCCCTGAGGATTCGAAGACATCTCATCATTTTTGTAAGAGTTTGGAAAATTGCTAGTTGAGCAGTCCAACATAGCGCCCTTGTATCTTTTTCTCCCAAACTCACCCAGAACCTCCCAAATTCCTTGAAACTCTTGTCCATCATTTAATTGGGAGTTTAATGTCTGACATACACCACTATTTACATTCAATTGTAAGTAACTGAGTCTAGTATGCATGTGCTGGAGTGCCCAAGAAGCCTCAAAGTAGACCTCAGCGGAAGCTGTTGTTGAAATGTAAATGGCCCCAGTGCTTTGTGCATAGGACTCGGAAGTTGGCCCTATTTCTATCATGTTTTCTGCTGCACACATTCCCATACATTTGGAATAACTTAAATATCCCAAATTCATAATCCTGGAGTCATCTAATTGTGTATTTGACCAGTTCTTTTCTGACTAGTTTTGTTAACTAGTTTCTGCTTGTCAAAATGGTGTTGTAAAGTTTTAAATTTTGCATAATATCAAATCCAACCTGATCTGGGATATTACAGTGGTATCAGAAGACTTTCCTCCACCCCTGTGGAAATAAATAATCCCACTATTGAAGAATATTGCAGAACAAATCTTCAACAGTGCAGTATGAGGCTCCTACCAGTGATTGAGGAAGATTTTGAGCCATATGAAGAAGAGGAAATGTCCTCTGTTGGAGATTTTTATTTGCAAAGGTCTGAAGAAGATTACTTTGTTGACCATATGTTTGAAGAGGACATGGGATCTGATCTACCTATGTCTAAATGGGATGGAAAAGTTTCATGTGGAAAGAAGGTGAAGGGATAATTCCAGTATCTCATGGAATACTATGCCAAGGAAGAGATCTGGGATCTCTTATCTTTTCGAGATTATTGTGAACTAAGGTAGATAGGATGATCAAATACAAGAGGGTGGCTTCCCTTACTGTTTATCATATGTGCCAATAAATGAAGCATATTTTTCAACAGAGAGAAGAATCAAATAGCTCTTCCAATCTATGCCCTAAGACATCAGTTCATAAAGGAGAAAATACTAGTCATAGGTATGATAAGAAATCTGATTTTTCATCACAGCCATCATACCATGAGGAAGATCTTGCAAATATAAATCATCCTATTTGCAGCATCCATAAGGTTGATGAGTTACCAAATCGTTCATCGGAAGAAGATGAAGAAGGTCCATGCACAGCTGAAGATCCAGCAGTCCAACACCTGGTTGTTGGCAATGTGGAAGGTGAAATCACGCATAGTTTCTTTGTGGGTGATCTCAAAATCATTACAAGGGATGATGATGTTGTCAGTAGTGGTAAGACATATTTTGGATCTGATCCAAAGGATGAACATGAATCAGATTTACAGTCACCTCTTGAGCTTCATCGGGAAGCAAAAAAACAAGCACACATCAATAGGGTGTGAATCAGAAAATTTGGAGAAGAAGCCTGCTGACATAAGACTGTCACATGAGTAGGAGAATTGGGCACAAAGGTATGGTTGCAATTCTGATTTTTATATGCCTTTTTTGCAGCCCCAGATGGAATCCACTTCTATTTGGAAGATTGGCTTGGTTGAGCCCTACAGTATTGGGGTTCATGAATCAAAGGAGATTGAATTGCAAGAAGCAGAAGAGGAGGTTCACCAGCAAAAACTTCTTTCTGTGATTGGGAATGTTGATTATGGTGAGGAATCTTTTGGATCTTATCCAAAAGAAGAACATAAATCAGATTCACAGTCACCACTTGAGCTTCATAAGGAAGCAGAAGACAAGCTCACATCAGTTGGATGTGAACCAGAAGATTTGGTGGAAGGACAAGCCACCATAGCTCCACCACATGAAGAGAAAGACATGATACAAAGGTATTGCCACATTTCTGATTTTTCTATCCCTTTGTTTCATTCTGAGATGGCACCTTACAGTGAGAAATTTGGCATGGTTGAGTCCTTCGGTATGGAGGCTCAAATTTTTGGTGTTAACTATGAAGGAAGTAATGGAGATGAATCATTGGAGGAGCATGAGTCACTGCAAGGTGATATCAATGGGGAAGGAATATGTTTAGAAGAGGTTGTTGCAAGAGATATTTCCCATGAAGATGAAGATCTTGTAGTTTGGAAAGATGAACAAGGGTCAACTTCTCATTCACCTCTCGAGCTTCATCATGAAGTTGATCAAAAGAAGGAAGAAGAGGATGTTTTTCCTCAAGAACCACATTTTGTTACAAGGTCTTTGAAGATGAATGAAGTGAAGATATATGAGGCCTTGAACATTCTACATGACACTACTGCATGGGTGTCAAAATCATGTTGGAGAGATGCATCGATGGAGGACCCATCGTCCATTGAAGACTTGGATACCATTCAGAAAGCAATGACAGACATCAGAGGTAATTTTTTGCATTTGTTTTCTGATAGAGATCATTTATTGGAGCTTATGGAGATGTATCATAGTGCTTCATTGGAACATGAAGAAGAGGTTAACAAGCTCACTCACATGTTGAAGACCACTCGGGATTCTTTGAGGACTACTCTTTGTGCACTTCAAGAATCTGAGCATCAAATTAAGCATCTTGATGAGAAGTTGCAAGGATCACCTTTCACTTCTTACATTGTAGACATTCATTCTCATATGGTTGATTGTGTTCATGTTGTAGAGGAGGAACTTCATGTGATGATGGCACATGAAGTACATTCTCATTTGCATGTGCTTGGGGAGTTTGAAGTTAAGCAATATGAAGGCCAAGCACCTGTTCTTTTGCAAAGAAATTATGATTTGCCTCTAGGAGATTATTACATAGTTTTGGAGGAGGCACATGATCTCACTACAGTTGATCCAACCTCAAGTCTGATGGATGAATGTTGCAGAGAGTTGGTTCAATATTCTCCATCCCACACACATATGGCATCCAACACACATAGGGATGAAGATTGGGTAAAGGGATTCTTTCTTTTGGTGCACCATGAGGAGCAGGAGGCTCTCACATATCCCATTGATGACTTAATGGTCAAGCCACATGGTTTGACAAGTGCACCATTCCCTTCCCAGTTTGACAAGCAGCAGCAGAGGAATCTCTCGGATGGCTCCATCATGCACAGGAATGCATGGAAATTCCACTTGGGCCAGTTGGGTGGAATAAGTTGTAGAATGTTGAGCCTTTGCACCACTACAAGGCTAGCACATAGGGAAGCTAGAAGAAGTTCATTTGGACCAATTACATGTGTTTTTTGTTCATACATTGATTGGTTCAGTGGATAAATGTTGGCGGTAAGCCACCCCAGAGGTAAATTTATTGCTTGCATAAGAAAAGATTCATTAGACATAACATGCATCTCATGTGAGCAGTGGCATGGGAATCTATGGTTGCTAGATGATGCTCTCAGTGTTCTTTGATGGACATGGGTCACCACCTGTTACTTGGGAAGAGTTGATATGATTCAGCCCCAGATTGAGGACTTCCATATTTGGTGGGGAATTATCACTGATATTCAGTTTTTCATTGGAAGTTATCAACTTTCAATTGGGTGGTGTGATCTGGGCATCATACTTGATGATAGACACTCTCAAGTGATTTTGATGTTTGGGAGGATGCAATTGAGATCTTAGGATCCTGGCATTCCTTGGAGTGACAGATTTCCAAAGGTGGCAGAAAAATTTGGGTCCTTATAGAGGAAGTAGTGGGATCCAGGAATTCTACTCAGTTATCCTAACTGGGTTGAAAATTTTGTTATAAAAAAAAAGAGTTAGTCATTTTGAGAATGACTATAATCAGAGTGGAGCAGCAGAAACCTGATGGACCCTTTGTAATTCATCTTGGATTGGAGGATTCCAATTCTAGACAGCCAGTAGCATATTTTCAGGAGTGAAGTCATTGGTTGGCTTCATAGTTGGTTGGAGTTGTTTTCAATTGTTTGAGGACAAGCAATTTTGGGAAGGGAGTACTGTCATGTCCCCAATTTTGGCTCATTTAGTTCCCAGGGGTAAAGGGGACAAAATACCCTAGGGAGATAAATTTATTTCATTTTATGTATGCTTAGAATAAAAATTACCCTAAGTCTAGTATAAATAATAATTTTATTAATTTTAATTATTTTTATAAATAATTATTCATAAATCTTGAGCAAGTGGGCCAAGAGGGCACCCTCGTGAGGATAAGGTTTCTAAAATGGAACTGGAGGTAAGAAAATAGCAAAAGATGAAAAGCAGGAAAGGTGTAAGAAGTTTCCAAAAGCAGGAAATTGGAAACATCCAGAAAATCCAATGGAGGGCGCAGTTTCCAAATTAGAGCCTAGTTTACAAAGCAAGAAACATCTCAAGTCAAGGAGGGCGCAGATTCTAAGAGGATGAAAAGTTGTAAGAGAGGAAAAGTAGGAAATCCTATCCACTCAAGGAGGGAGAATTTGGAAGGGCTCTCACAGGTCACCAAGCACATCAACTTGATCAG
The DNA here is from genome assembly GCA_027924585.1 of Larix kaempferi. Taxonomy (NCBI): domain Eukaryota; kingdom Viridiplantae; phylum Streptophyta; class Pinopsida; order Pinales; family Pinaceae; genus Larix; species Larix kaempferi. The sequence continues at coordinate 19,153,511 of BSBM01000458.1, read as the reverse complement.
CAAGTCATCAGAAAGTTTATAAATGAATCCAAGCAACTCCTTTTCACAACTTTTGATCATTATTGAATTTGTGTGTGAGCACTTTAGTCGTACCAAGGCAAGGAGATGTGCCCTAGCCAACCTATGGGAGATGTGCCCCATAGTTCTAGTTCCAATCTTCTGTACATGATCCAATGCAGCCATTGATGTCAAATTTCATATATGATCCAGCTCTCTGATTACATCCTCTCTTCTTTCTATCTTATGAAGCATTCTTCTCATTTGGTGTGAAGGGACGAAATGGAGGTTATGGGTTCAAATTTTTTGAGCATTTATGGGTTTTGAGACCTATTCCAATGCATCTGAAGGGTCATTTCCAGTAAGAAATGCCTTTTGTCTTGCTGAAAAAGGTGTTCGAATGACCAAGATACAACCATTCTCACCAGAGCCAAGGTTTTAGTGTTGAGTAGCGCACGTATGAAGTTTCAGTTGATGAATGCGCACCTGAGAAGCTCATGAAGATCAGTGCACCCTCCATTTGCATCTAACAGATCTAAATTCATCATTCTTGTAGATTCAATGCATAAATTCTCCTTCTTCTCCTCTAATCCTACTCATTCTCTCAGTGTGTAAGATTTATCTAGCATTGGAGATTCCTTGAAGATCTTAATGTAATAATTTCTCTAATCTCTACTCAAGACCTCCAATTTTGATTTTTTGTTGTTAATAAAATTATATCAGAAACCTCATATACTTCAGAAGTGAATTTTGTAAGCCTTTAAGGCAATTTGGATCAAGCAATTCGAAGCTATTTAAGCAATTTTTATTGAGTAGTTTTACCATTTTTGCAATTCAGAGCTATGTAGGAGTCAGTTTTCTAATCTGGAGGTCATTTGTGAATCCTGAGACATTATTAAAGCATCCCCAACCATTTCCCTGAGGATTTGAAGACATCTCAGCCTATTTAGAAGAGTTTGGAAAATTGCTAGTTGAGCAATCCAACATAGCGCCCTTGTCTCTTTGCTCCCAAACTCACCCAAAACCTCCCCCAAATTCCCTGAAACTCTTGTCCATAATTTAATTGGGAGTTTAATTTATAAAACACACGACTGGTTACTTTCAGGTGTAAGCAACTGAGTCTAGTAGGCATATGCTGGAGTGCCCAGGAAGCCTCAAAGTAGACCTCAGCAACAGCGGTTGTTGAAATGTAAATGGCCCTAGTGCTTTGTACATAGGAATCGTAAGTTGGCCATGTTTCTATCATGTTTTTTGTTGCACACATTCCCATACATTTCGCATAACCTAAATATCCCAAATTCATAATCCCGGATTCATCTAATTGCGTCATTGACCAGTTCTTTTCTTACTAGTTTTGTTAACTAGTTTCTGCCTGTCAAAATTGTGTTGTAAAGTTTCAAATTTTGCATAATATCAACTCCAACCTGATCTAGGATATTACAACTTGGTACTGAGGTAGTCTTCACTGAACACTCGACACAGTATGTCTGTAGGGATGTCCAACATCTTCTAGATAAAATCTTTGTTAATGGTCCAAACTGGAGTACCATCACGAGCAAGAACGACATCCTGCTCTTCATAATACAAATACATGCACCATCCAACAAATTACGGGAAATGGCGCATCTGTTGATGTATTTGTAACTTCGGAAGATATTCAATTGTATATTGTATGTATTACATTTGTACTTTATTGTATCCCCAACGGAGATGTATTATTCCTCCGATTGGAAGTGTCGTCAGTTGTACTTGCAAGTGTCGCAAGTTATATTGTAAGTGTCGTAACTTATTTTAGATTTTGAGCATTAATTCAACATACTCTATGATCTTTACTGAGAGAATAACATGTACAGCATATCAATCATATCAAGCATGTATCAAGCATATCAAGCAATCACATAAGACAATGGACACACAGAGTTTCATTGGGGAAAACCATAAAGGTGAAAAACACCACAACTTCCTCAGAGATAGAAAGAGCAATGATAAAACCAAAGTACAAAAGATGGTATTCTACTAGCAGCTACTCCTCCTCCTCAAATAGTGCGCCACTTTCCGAGTGATGTAAGAGTGAGTAATGAGATGATCAAATAGAGATCTCCCAATCTCTATTTATACATGACCTGACCTGCCTAATAACCTAGCAGGGCTGACTTGTCTAACTCAGTCTAATAACCCGTGGTTATACTAATCAGGGCCGACCCCACACTTGGTGGTCTAATAACCCATCACAGCAAGTTACGACACTTGTGACACTTGTCAATACAAATGACGACACTTTCGTATAGAGGAATAATACCATCTCTATAGGATTACAATATACATAGGTGAAATACATTCTGAAGTTACATATACATCAACACTCCCTCTTAACTAGGAAGGTATTTCTCGACACAGATCTGCTAGCACAAGTCTTCTTCTTTGGATCATCATCATCGAATCATCGTCATCGTCACTGCTGCTTCTATCTCAATCAATCTCCAATCTACTCGTCATAGGAAGTTCTACAGAGCCAGTCCTTTTTCATACTGGATGTAGGCCCGCCACCTGCAGGTCTTCATCATCTACATCTCTGCGAGCAAGCCATCAAGTAGGTACACCTCAGGACTGATTACACTGCTTCTGCAAAACCTACAAGATCTCCTAGGACTGATTACACTGCCTTTGCAAAACCTGTAAGAGCATCTCAGGACTAATCATATGCCTCTGCAAAACCTGTGTACCATACTGTCACATCATCATCTTTAGATCATCGTCATCGTCCACAAAGCACAACCTAGATGCACACACACAACACTTACACTCACCAGCATGGGAGGACCAACCTACTACCATTTGTGAAAGGCTCACATCACTTACATCAACGACCATGGGAGGACCAACCTACCACCATGTCGGAATGGAACAGTACTTACATCAACGACCATGGGAGGACCAACCTACCACCATGTCGGAATGGCACAACACTTACATCAATGAATATGGGAGGAACAACCTACAACCATGTCGGAATGGCCCAGCACTTACATCAACGACCATGGGAGGACCAACCTACAACCATGTCGGAATGGCCCAACACTTATATCTTACCATGGGAGGACCAACCTACCACCATGTAAGAATGGCTCCAGCCCTTACATCTTACCATGGGAGGACCAACCTGCCACCATGTAAGAATGGATCCAGCCCTTACATCTACACCATAGGAGGACCAACCTACCACTATGTGAGAATGGCTCCAGCCCTTACATCTACACCATAGGAGGACCAACCTACCACTATGTGAGAATGGCTCGTGTGCATATGTGTCTTCGGACTCATCACTTCCCCTTGGAAGGTAACTCGATCTGAAGTACACCAAGTCTCCCTCTGAAGTATTCAAACTTCAATCTGGCAAGCGGCTTGGTCAACACATCGGCTATCTGCTCGTCCGTCGCAACATACAGGAGCTTCATTGCTCCTCTCTGCACCATATCCCTGATATAGTGATACTTGATCTCAATGTGCTTCGACTTTTCATGGAACACTGGGTTCTCCGACAACTTTACACAACTCTAGTTGTCGCAATATATACAAGTAGCACTCAGCTGGAGATCAAACAAATCAGATAGTATCTTCCTAAGCCATATTGCCTCACAACTAGCCGAACAAGCTGCGACATACTCTGCTTCGGTTGTACTCAGTTCCACACAGGACTGCTTCCTGCTAAACCAAAAGATCATATCGGATCCCATACTGAAGTAGGACCCCGAAGTGCTCTTCCAATCAATGGCACTGCCTGCCCAATCTGAATCAACATAACCCTCCAGGTTAAACTTTTGATTTGCCTCATACTTGAGCCCATAGTCAACTGTACCCTTCAGGTACCTCAGAATATGCTTTGCAGCTATCAGGTGAACATGTCTCGGATCTGTCAAGTATTGGCTCAAGGTGTTCACCGCAAAGCAGATATCTGGTCTTGTATTCGTCAAGTACTTCAAGGACCCAATCATCTGACGATACATAGTAGCATCAACCAGCTCAGATGAAGAATCACATAGAAGCTTCAGGTTCGATGCCATAGGTGTGGCCATGGCCTTGCAGTCCATCATCCCAAACCTCTTCAGGATCTCTACTACATACTTCCCTTGTCCAAGGAAGATTCCATCTGCAGTCTGCCACACCTCCATACCAAGAAAGTAGTGTATCATACCCAAGTCCTTCATCTCGAACTCGGCAGCAAGCTTCCTCTTCATGTCAACAATCAATCTATCCTTGCTTATTACAAACAGGTCATCCACATACAATAGTAGTATCACTAGATTTCCTTCCTCAACCTTGTAGTAAAGTTTGGAATCCACTTTACTCTTGGTAAAGCCCAAACTGGATAGGAAGCCATCTATCCTGCCATACCAGGTCCTGGGTGCCTGTTTCAAACCATACAGGGTTTTCTTCAGTTTGCACACATGTGACTCTCGGTCATGTGTCTCAAACCCGAGTGGCTGCTCCACATACACTTCCTCTTCAACTACACCATTCAAGAAAGCAGTCTTGACATCCATCTGGTTTACCTTCCATTTCACCACTACAGCCAGAGAAAGTACTAATCTAATGGAAGTGTATCTGGCCACAGGAGCAAAAGTCTCTTCATAATCAATTCCTTCTTTCTGGGAGAAGCCACGAGCTACAAACCTTGCCTTATATTTTTCTATGTTGCCATCTGCAGCATGCTTGATCTTATAGATCCACTTGGAAGTCACCACAGACTTCCCATCTGGTCTTGGGACCACATCCCAAACATCATTCTTCATGATCGACTAGTATTCCTCGACCATGGCATCCTTCCATTCTTTCTTTTCTATTGCTTCTTCATAACTGGAAGGTTCTTGGTTAATTATGTCAGAGAGTAAAGCAACATAGCTGGTATGTGATCTTGTCCTTTTCCTTTCTCTGTGTTCCTCTTCTGGAATGCCAAACCTTTCTGCATCTTGAATGAGCTCTCTAGCCCATGCTGGTTTCCTCTTGTGAGAGTTCTTCTCATGGGGTGGATCTACAGGTTGTTGTGGATCTTCCATTTAACGATCTTCTTCAGGAACTGCTTCATTCATAGTGGTGTCTTGAGTTCTGGATATTATGGGTTCTTCATTATCTTCAACTAGTGTTTTCCTTGATTTGATGTATGTTGAGCTTTCATCAAATGTTGCATCCCTACTGATATCAATCTTATTGAATCCTGGGAAGTAGATTCTGTAAGCCTTCTATCTTTCACTATAACCCACGAATATGCCCTTCTTTCCTGAAGGATCTAACTTTGTACTCTTTTCTTTTGGGATGTGAGTGTATACTGGAAAACCAAATATTCTGAGATGGCTAACTTCTGGTTTTTTACCAGTGAACGCTTCTTCTGGTGTTTTGTTGTCAAGTATCTTATGAGGTGTTTTGTTCTGCACATATACAGCTGTCATGGTTGCTTCATCCCATAAGTGCATAGGTAGATCTTGGTCATGAAGCATTTCCCTAGCTGCTTCCATGATTGTTCTATTCTTCCTTTCGGCAACTCCATTCTGTTGTGGATTGTAAGGAGTAGTTAACTCCCTCTTAATCCCTGAATCACTGCATAGCTTCTTGAAGACACCTGAAGTGAATTCTCCGCCATTGTTGGATCTGAAGATCTTGATCTTCATGTCAGTTTGGTTTTCTATCAAGGCTTTGAATTCCTTGAACTTGTCAAACACTTCATCTTTGTTCTTCAATAAGTAAACCCAAGTCTTCCTAGAGAAATCATCAATGAAGGAAACATAGTATACATACCCACTCAGAGAACTCGATGACATCGGACCGCATACATCAGAGTGGATGATTTCCAAGATTGTTTTTGCCTTGCTTTCACTGCTTGGAAATGTCTTCTTTGTGTTCTTTTCCTTTGCACAACCTTTGCAAATGCCTTCATGCTTTGTCTAGATTTCAGGAAGACCTTCTACAGCTTTGCTTGCAATTGGTAATGCCCTATAGTTCATGTGTGCAAGCCTTCTATGCCAAAGTTCACTTGGCTCTACTGAATCATGGACCATGGCTTGTTTTGGTTGGCCTTTCAATTTGTATAATCCTCCCTCTTTCTCTCCAATCACCACTGCATCATCAATAGTCTTACCCTTTGGCCACATTAGGACTTGGCCATCTACAAATGCAACCCTCATGCCTTTTGCATCCAATGCAGATATGGAGAGTAGATTCTTCTTGAGACCTGGAACATATAGTACATCTTTCATCTTCATAGACTTTCCAGAGTTTAGTTTATAGGAGGCTTCACCACTCCCTTTTATTGGATACTGGTAGTCATCCCCAAGTTTCACCTTGTGGGGTGATTCATGTTCAGATAGGTTCATAAAGGATTCCTTGAATCCTATCATGTGTTTAGAATCCCCACTATCTATAAGCCAATCATTACTTCCATGAGTAATGGTTCCAGTCAGAGCTTAAATCAAAACATATTCTTCATCACTTGAAAAATCTTCACTATATTCTCCGGCCCTCTTCCTGGGAGGTTCATCATCCTCTACAGCATGAGCATGATGTCTTCTTTTGAAGTTCTTCTTCTTGTGAGAATTATCTTTCTTATTTATGGGACAATCTCTGGAATAGTGTCCTTTCTCATCACATGTATAGCAACGGGCATGGGTCATATTTCTTCGATTTCTGGGACTACCCCTCTGATTCTGATGGTGATGTCTTTCTTTCTTGCCATGATGGTGAGTCTTTTTGTCACCATGACTTTTGGAGTGTGTTGTGAGAGCTTGTTCTTCATTCCCCATCTTCTCTTCTCGAGCTATAATTCGAGCTTCTTCCTGTGAGCATTCTTCCCACAGTCTACTAAAATTGATAAGTTTCTTCCTAGCACAAATCCCTTGGATGAAGGAATCCCATGACCTAGGAAGGCCATTAAGAGTGGTCATTACCACTTCTCCATTTTCTATGTCTTCTCCCACAGCTTCAAGTTGTTCTTTTATCTGGGAGACCCTTGAGAAATAAGACTGCATAGTCTCTGCATTCTGGATCTTGACATTCTTCAATTGATTCCTCAAGGTCATCTTCTAATTTATGTTCTTCCCTTCAAATAGATTGGTCAGGGAATCAAACATCTCCTTTGGTGTCTTTAGGGATGACACATGGGGTATGAGATGATCTTTGATAGAATCAACAATGATCCTCTTTGCCTTGACCAAGTTCTTCTTGTGAAGAGCCTTAGCCTCTTCTCCCTCTGGGACAGGGACCTCTTCACTTATATAAGTGTCCAACTCATTTTCTTCCAGGATTAACCCAATCCTATACTTCCATGCTCGGAATTTATTAGCCCCTTCAAGTTTATCCTCAAGCTTGGTGTGGTGAGGCATATTAAAGAGTACTTCAAATGGAAATAGAAAAGATTTAGGTCTTACCACTTGATTTGCTGAAAACTGGATCTGGTCCTGGATTAGGGTTTGTCAGAGAAACCCTAAAAATTCAAACTTTGAATTTCAAACTTCTGAAAGGATAGAAAGATGCACCTTGATGAGATGATCAGCCTGGTATATTCAGAATTTGAGATCTAAAAAGTTTCACCCTTCAGAAATGTCTTTTAGTCTTCCCGGATTCACTGGGGAGGACCCTGAATTAGGGTTTGAGTTTCCCGGACCTTCACCCAACCAAACATCTCGATCCAAAGCTCTAAACTTCGATTTTTCCATGGATCTTCTAGCTATGTCTTTAGATTTCAGAAATTTCTATTTTTGTGGAAACCCTAATTTGTAGGGCCAAAACTGAAAGTGCTCAGAATTGAATTCTGATTGGACAGAAAGATTCTCCTTGATGAGTAGAGTCAATCTACCTTACTGCTTTTCCAAAATCTGTAGAGAAAAACAGAATAAAAAAGAAACCCTAGTTTATGCCACTGCACAATGTCTTCTTCTCAGGGAAGCTCTGATACCATGTTAGATTTTGAGCATTAATTCAACATACTCTAGGATCTTTACTGAGAGAATAACATGTACAACATATCAATCATATCAAGCATGTATCAAGCATATCAAGCAATCACATCAGACAATGGACACATAGAGTTTCACTGGGGAAAACCATAAAGGTGAAAAACCCCACAACTTCCTCAGAGATAGAAAGAGCAATGATACAACCAAAGTACAAGAGATAGTCTTCTACTAGAAGCTACTCCTCCTCCTCAAATAGTGCGCCACTTTCCGAGTGATGTAAGAGTGAGTAATGAGATGATCAAATAGAGATCTCCCGATCTCTATTTATACATGACCTGACCTGCTTAATAACCTAGCAGGGCCGACTTGTCTAACTCAGTCTAATAACCCGTGGTTATACTAATCAGGGACGACCCCACACTTGGTGGTCTAATAACCCATCACAGCAAGTTACGACACTTGCAACACTTGTCAATACAAATGACGACACTTCCATATAGAGGAATAATACCATCTCTATAGGAGTACAATATACATAGGTGAAATACATTCCGAAGTTACATATACATCAACAACTTATACTTGATGGGTTATTATATCACCTTGATGGGGTCAGCCCTGTATGAGTCATGTGGGTTAAAGGGTTATTAGACCACCCTAATGGGGTGTAATGTCCCTCCTATCCTACAAGGCTATGGAGAGGACACTAATAATAATACTGGACATCTAGTCCCATACTTAAACAAATAAGCATTCATACAAATTATAGATGAAGAAATGCAAATGCATAAGCATTTGAATACACAACAGAATTTGATTCCAATATACATCCATCATACATTCCATATTTTCATGCCATTCATCAATTTAAACAATATCAAATTAGCAAAGGAGAATACTTATCTTAAACCAAGTAATCCCTGAGCAACCAGCTACGCTTTTGCAACGTTCCACCCAACCGTAGGCCAGTGTGCTCCTTAATCTCTCAACACCACTGCCACCCCCGAGCTGGGCATGATCTCCACAAGGAAAAAGGGGAAAACAAGCTCTCACATAGCCAAGGATACACCAGAATCAACCAAGCCAATCAACAGTTGGGTTTCTCAGGCTGCTAAGAGAGGGGCAGAAGTGAATTACTAGGCCAGTGGCTCAAACATTGAGCTATGGATACTTCATTGGGCTCATCAAGCCAAATCTATCCTCTTCCACTCCTGAATCTCCTGCTCACAGGTTCAAACTAAACAGGAAGGGACATAACAGCTAGAAATGCAAGTGCTGGGCGTTTTTGCAGTAGGATGCCCAACGATGGGAATTCCACCAGTTCAGAAAACGTGGGAAAGCCCAAAACGAAAATTGAAAAATGGGAAAACAACCCCAGGAGCATAATCGTTTACAGAAAAACGTCCATGGGTATTTTGGGGCAAAAATGACCTCTATAAACCCCCAGAAAATCGTGGTTCTCTTCTCCCAGCCACTATGCTAACCAAAAACGAGTTCCCCGGCATGGAAGAATGCAGAGAATGGTGAAAATGTGAAAGAAAAACCCCAGTTCGCCCCCGGCTGCATGAGAGAGGAAAAGACTGTGGTTCAAAAATCGCTTGGGAAGGCAAAACGTGGGTGATTTCTTGCCTTGCAAGCCAAAAATTCCAATTCCCCCAATTGATGGCTTGCCCATACCCGAAATTGGCTGCCATACCTCATCATTCCCAAGGCATTAACTGCCTCAACCAACTCTGGGAAGAATTTAATGATTGGGGCATAAGCCAAAATGGGTAGTTGGGATCTCATGGGTTTTCTCATTGACACATGGATTGACTCCATTGGCTCAAGGGTTTGGTTATTTTTCCTCCATATTCCTTGTAAGATCATGCCCCATCTCTTTGTTGCATTGCATAGATGGTTGTGGGTTTTTCATTAAAATTGCATATTTACATGGTGTCCGAATTTACATTGTGCACGGCTAGCACAATAACCATATGCATCTATTCTAATTTCCGATACATAAATGATAAATCAATGGCGGGGCCTTGGCCTTGAGATCCTCACCATGACTAAATAACAATATTTACATCATTTACCATATTAATGCAATAGGGTTAAGATGGGGACATTACATGGGGATCGGCCCAATCAACATTATGTTAAGTGGTTAAGTTGGGGCCGACCTACTTATAGTTAAAAGACAAGTGAAGTAGTGTATAAATAGAGAGTGTGTCTCTCTCATTTTACACATTCTATTATTCACTCACTTCGCAATAGTGAGAGAAGAGGAGGGTGCGCACAAGTGGAGGAGGAGCATGTTGCTGAATATATCTATCGCTTGGGTTTGATCATGGTGATCCTTGTATTGATGCTTATTCTATCTCTGAGGAAGTTGTGGGGTTTTTCACCTTTTTGGTTTTCCCCGGTGAAATGTTTTGTGTCTCTTGTCTCTTATGATTGATATGTTGTACATGTTGTTCTTTCAGTTAAGATCCTAGATATATTGAATTAAATGATGAAAAACTAACATGGTATCAGAGCTAGCCTTAAGGAAGGCATGGTATGGCATTTATGAGACTTGTTGCACTTGCGACAAATTGAAAGCTAGGGCTTGATATAGCAAAAACCAGTCATCGTGGAACTTTCGATATAAATCCATTTTGGCGAAGATTCAGGTTTTGAAAATTCTACAAGTTGTAGATAACATCCCCATGTACCTTGTGTCCAAAGAACAACATCTAATTTGCTGGACTTTCTGTTTTATGACCCGTACAATCTAGGGTTTCTGCCTCTTCCAGATATCAGTCATAAACAGGTGACCTGGGAAAAAAGGTCACAACCTGGGATAGGAATATCCAAATGAAATTTCGTAAAATGTGACAGGTAGGGCATGCACTTTACTTTCACAGGTCCACTTTTCAGAGGCAACCAGTGACACGTGGCACACCATACAAGTTTACTCTCCTGTTTTATCCCAAAAACAGGTCACATTGCGACACTTGGCATAACTCTCTCTCAGAAAATCCAATTGAGGTCAGACCTGTGGGGTTGGAAAGAATAGATGTTAGGCTACCACAGGCAGAAGTTTCAGACCTTGTGGATTCTTAATTTCAGATATGCAACAGAAACAATAAGGTGCATATTTCTATCAAAACAGAATTGGATTTTGAGCACCTTCATTCTTGGCTTGTCACTGCTGTGGGAATTTAGGGCTTCGGAGAAAGTTGGAATTTTTGGAATCGGAGACCACGGCTAAATGGTCCTCATCAAAATCAAAATTTAGAGACCAAGATCGAATTTTTTGGTTGGGCAGAAGGTCGGGCTTGATCAAACCCTAGTTTGGGATTTTGATCGAAAAGGTGGAAGATTAGGGCTTCTGCAAAAGTTGGAATTTTTGAAATTTGTGACCACGGCTAGAAGCTCCTCGGAAAAATCGAAGTTTAGAACACAAGATCAAACCTTTTGGATGGGCAGAAGACTAGGCTTTATCAAACCCTATTTCGGGATCCTATCCAGAAGATCTGAAAGTTTCAAAGGCAATTTTGAGGGGTCAAATTTTGGAGATTTCAAAATTAAAGTATACCAGATTGATCAGCTCAGCAAGGCAAATCTTTTCATCCAATCAAAAGTTTAAAATTCAAAATTTGAATTTTTAGGGTTTCTATGACAAACCCTAATCCAGCTCCAAATCCAGTCTCAGCAAATCAAAGTGGATTGGGTTAATCCTAGAAGAGAATGAATTGGACACTTGCATAAGTGAAGAAGTTCCAGTTCCAGAGGGAGATGAGGCTAAGGCCTTACATAAGAATGCTACAAGCAATCTCGACAGGTATGACTTGAGGATATACAGGTATGTTTTGAAATCTATTCATGATTAAGTTTATGATATGTTTGTCTTCATATTATTAAGGTTAGTACAATCTTGATTAATCTTAGACTTGTCTTATCACCCTAGTAAAAGTATGAATGCATGTGAATGATAGAAGACATTCATTGATTAGGGTTATATGATTGTATTAATGCACTATGATGTTGTATGAGGTTGATGTTGTCCGCTAACATGAAAGGTACATCAAGAAAGACAAATCAAGTTCTAGATCAAGAACATATGACCATGGTGACATGAAGACAAAGACTCATCCATAGCCATTATAGAAGCTCTAATTACGAGGTATGTATATTTTGGTTCTACAATGGTTAACTCGTGAGTTATGCAGGTTACTAGCACAAGCCTTTGAAGAAGAACAAAAAGATATTATATGGGTATGTTAGACATAACTAGCAAGCATGATAATCTAGGTATGTTTTTCTATATAGAATCCTTGTGTTAGGATCTTATACTTTTGTATGAATGATAATGATTATTCTTGAAGTTAGAAGTTTAAGTAATCAAGGGTTTATGCATATTATGTTTCTTACTTTGATTGATGATATGACTAACCAAAAGAGTCCTATGGTCAAATAAGAATATGCATGAGTAAAAGAAGTTTATCTGAAAATTTGAATACTAACACTTATTACCTATGTGTGAAATGATCATGACCATACATGATAAGATTATTTAGAATCATAATGTTTTGATAGTATTGAGATTATACTAATGTATGTATGGTTATGTATGAGATCTTGAGGATAACACAATGATGACACTAGCGCACACTTAAGCATGCATAGTGGTCAAGGATGGATATAAGTTCAAGGACAGGTAATCCAAGAAGCAAAGATCAAGAGGGAGTACACTCCAGTAGTTCCCGCAAGGAAGCAAAGATTGAGAGGGAGTCCACCCTACAACTAAACAAAGATAAGTATTTGAATTATCATTTCTTATTACTTAAATAATGTTGTTAATTCATGTACATACTTATGTTCCTAGATTTAGGTTGTGTATTATGCATATTAGAATAATTGCATTAATGAACAGTATAGTACTAATATGCATGTAATGGGTAAGTGGCCTATGGTGCTGTACAACATTTCATTGCTACTTATCTAGAATGAAACCTCTTTGCTGACATGTTGGGAGTTGTGCACACTCTTAACAATGTTTTGGTAGAGATGGAAGGCATCTAGAAAGTTACGGGATATGGATAAATGTTGTATTGAAGCATTGGCTAAGATAATTGCATGACTGTATGACATATGTCTTTATGAGTAAGAATTTGTTCTGAAATATATAAGATGTTTCTAATCATGCAATTGAACTTGTCTTGTAGGAAAGACCGTGTATCATCACCTACAAAAGAAGGACTACAACATTTGTTCCAGCAACGAAGTTCAAAGAAAACTTTCTATTGAAGATATTGAAGAATCTAAAGTTCCCAGGATCCGGGATGCAGTAATGGAAGGATTCCATGATCGAGGAGTACTAGTTGATCATGTTTGGGATGTGGTCCCAAGAAGAGAATGGAAGTCTGTTGTGACTTCCAAGTGGATATATAAGATCAAGCATGCTGCAGATGGTAGCATAGATAAATACAAAGTGAGGTTTGTGGCTCGTGGCTTCTCCCAGAAAGAGGGATAGATTATGAAGAGACTTTTGCACCTGTAGCCAGATACACTTCCATCAGAACAATACTTTCTCTAGCTGCAGTGATGAAGTGGAAGATACACTAGATGGATATGGTGTAGTCGAAGAGGAAGTGTATGTGGAGTAGCCACTTGGTTTTGAGACACATGATAGGGATTCATATGTGTGCAGGTTGAAGAAAGCCTTGTATGGATTGAAACAAGCTCCTAGGATTTGGGTATGATGCATTACTTTCTAGGCATGGAAGCGTGGCAGAGTGCAGATGGGATCTTCCTTGGACAAGGAAAGTATGCAGTAGAGATCCCGAAGCGGTTCGGGATGATGGACTGCAAGGCCATGGTCACAGCTATGGCATCAAAACTAAAGCTATTGTACAATGTTTCTTCAAAGTCGGTTGATGCCACGATGTATCGTCATATGATTGGGTCCTTGATGTACCTGACGAACACGAGACCAGATATTTGCTTTGCGGTGAACACCTTGAGCCAGTTTCTGACAGATCCTAGACATGTTCACCTAATTGCTGTAAAGCATATTCTGAGGTACCTGAAGGGTACGGTTGATTATGGGCTCAAGTATGATGCGAATCAAAAGTTTAACCTGGAGGGTTATGTTGATTCAGATTGGGCAGGCAATGTTGCAGATAGGAAGAGCACTTCGGGGTGTTGCTTCAGTATGGGATCAGGTGTGATCTCTTGGTTTAGCAGGACGCAGTCCTGCGTAGCACTGAGTAAAGTCGAAGCAGAGTATGTCGCATCTTGTTCGGCTAGTTATGAGGCAGTATGGCTTAGGAAGCTACTATCTAAGTTATTTGATCTCCCATTGGATGCTACCTATATCTTTTGTGACAACCAGAGTTGTGTGAAGTTGTCTGAGAACCCGATGTTCCATGACAGGTTGAAGCACATTGAGATCAAATATCACTATATCAGGGATATGGTGCAAAGAGGAGTAGTGAAGCTCCTGTATGTTGCGACGGACGAGCAAATAGCCGATGTGTTGACCAAGCCGCTGGCCAGAGTGAAGTTTGAGTACTTCAGAGAGAGACTTGGTGTACTTCAGATCGAGATTCCCTCCAAAGGAAGTGACGAGTCCGGAGGCACAGATGCACATGAGCCATTCTCACATAGTGGTAGGTATGTCCTCCTATGGTCTAGATGTAAGGGCTGGAGCCATTCTCACATAGTGGTAGGTATGTCCTCCCATGGTGCAGATGTAAGGGTTGGGCCGTTCTCACATGGTGGTAGGTATGTCCTCCCATGGTGAGATGTAAGGGTTGGGCGTGGCTTTTCCGACATGGTGGCAGGTGTGTCCTCCCATGGTCATTGATGTAATTGCCGAGCCTTTCCGACATGGTGGTAGGTGTGTCCTCCCATGGTCGTGATATAAGTATTGAGCCATTCCCGGATGGTGGTAGGTAGGTCCTCCTATGTCGGTGTATATAAGTGTTGTGCGATGTGCATCTAGGTTGTGCTCTATGGACTATGAGGTGATTTGAAGACGATGATGTGACAGTAGGGTACACATGTTTTGCAGAGGCATGTGATCAGTCCTAAGATACTCTTGCAGGTTTTTTAGTGGCATATGATCAGTCCTGAGAGATCTTGCAGGTGTTGCAGAGGCAATGTAATCAATCCTGAGGTGTACCTACTTAATGGCTTGCTCGCAGAGATGATGAAGACCTACATGGAGGCTAGGCCTACATCCAGCATGAAAAAGGGTTGGCTCTGTAGAAATTCCTATGACGAGTAGATTGGAGATTGATCGAGATAGCAGCAGCAGTGACGATGATGCTCCATGATCCAGTGATGATGATCCAGCTCCAGAATTGAAGACTTGTGCCTATATGTATTGATGACTTGTGTCCAGAGAATACCTTCCTAGTTAAGAGGGAGTGTTGATGTATTTGTAACTTCGGAAGATTTCACTTGTATATTGTATGTATTACATTTGTACTTTATTGTATCCCCAACGGGGATGTATTATTCCTCCGATTGGAAGTGTCGTCAGTTGTACTTGCAAGTGTCGCAAGTTATATTGTAAGTGTCGTAACTTATACTTGATGGGTTATTAGACCACCTTGATGGGGTCGGACCTGTATGATTCATCTGGGTTAAAAGGTTATTAGACCACCCTAGTGGGGGTCGGCCCAATCAACATTATGTTAAGTGGTTAATTTGGGGCCGACCTAATTAAAGTTAAAAGATAAGTGAAGTAGTGTATAAATAGAGAGTGTGTCTCTCTCATTTTACACATTCTATTATTCACTCACTTTGCATTGGTGAGAGAAGACGAGGGTGCGCACAAGTGGAGGAGGAGCATGCTGCTGAAGATATCTATCTCTTGGGTTTGATCATAGTGATCCTTGTATTGATGTTTATTCTATATCTAAGGAAGTTGCGGGGTTTTTCACCTTCTTGGTTTTCCCCGGTGAAATGTTTTGTGTCTCTTGTCTCTTGTCTCTTGTCTCTTATGCTTGATATTCTGTACATGTTGTTCTTTCACTTAACATCCTAGATCTATTGAATTAAATGATGAAAAACTAACAACATCTGGGGAACGGCCATGAGAGGGAGGTCGGACTCCCAAAAGTGTATCTTGTCACCCCCTTCCTCAAATCTTTCTTTAGCTTGATGAGTTATTTGATGCATATTTGGAATTGAGGTAATGGTATCAAACAACTCAAAGAAGGCATATGCCAAGTGGTCTTTTGATATTATAGAGGTTGCATTGGGCTATGGTATAGGTGAGGATGGTACAGCAGATGCTGTTGAAATATTGTAACTTCTAAGAATATTATATTTGTACTTTATTATTTCGGAGATGTTTCATTCCTCTTTGAAGACCTTATTGTATATCCGGAGATGTTTTATTCCTCCGTGGATAATGTGGTAACTTGGGTTATTAGAATTCTCTAATGGGGGTCGGCCCTGTATGTGTTATGTGGGTTAAAGGGTTATTAGACCACCCTAGGGGGGTCGGCCCTGTCACATTATGTAAAGTGGTTAAGTTGGGGCCGACCTAGCTTGTGTAAAAGCCAAGTTGGAGTTGTGTATAAATAGAGGAGGTGTGTTCCTCATTTAACACACATTGCACTCACTTGTGAATAGCACATAGGTGAGAGAGAGATCTACTATGGAGGAGAAGGAGTTCATGTCTATGGTTTACATCTTTGTATTTTCTGTTCATCTATATTGAGGAAGCTTTGTTGGGTTTTCTACCCCATGAGGATTTCCCAGGATAAATTTGTGTCTCTTGTGTTTATGTTGTGCTTGTTGTTCTTTCAGTGATCTTGTATATGCTATTGTTGTGAAATGGAATGTAATGTTGATATTTTTTGTATTAGCATATTGAATCTTAACATGGTATCACAGCTAACCTGAAGGAAGGCAATGTATGGCACTTACGACACTTGCTTCACTTGCGACAATTTGAAGGTTAGGGTTTTATATAGAAAAACCCAGTCATCGTGGAACTTTCACTATAAATCCATTTTGGCGAAGGTTCGGGATCTGAAACCTTTATAGGTCGTAGATAACATCCCCATGTACCTTGTGTCCAAAGGACAACCTCAGATTCATTGTACTTTGTGATTTATGATCAGTACAATTTAGGGTTTATGCCTCTTCCAGATCTTTGTCATAAAAAGGTGACCTAGGAAAAAAGATCACAACTTCGGCTAGGAAGCTCCAAATGAAATTTCATAAAAGGTGATAGGTAGAGAACGGACTGTAGTTTCTCAGGTAACTTTTTCAAAGGGCGAAGTTGAACCAATGACACATGGCACGCCGTACAAGTTCGCTCTCATGTTTTATCCCATAAACAAGTCACGTTGCGACACTTGGCATAACTCTCTCTCAGAGAATCCAATTGAGGTCAGACCTGTGGGGTTGGAAAGAGGACAGTTCGGGCTACCACAGGCAGAATTTTCAGACCCTGTGGATTCGTAATTTCAGAGTTACACCAAAAACAATCAGGTGCATATTTCTGTCAAAACAGATTTGGATTTTGAGCACCTTCATTCTTGAATTGTCACTACTGTGGGAAATTAGGGTTTCGGAGAAAGTTGGAATTTTTGGAATCGGAGTCCACAGCTGAATGCTACTCAGAAAAATTGAAATTTAGAGACCAAGATCGAATTTTTTGGTTGGTCAGAAAGGTGGGCTTGATCAAACCCTAGTTCAGAACTTTGATCGGAAAGGTGGAAAATTAGGGCTTCTGCAAAAGTTGGAATTTTTGAAGTTTGTGACCACGGCTGGAAGCTCCTAAGAAAAATCAAAGTTTAGAGCTTTGGATCGAACCTTTTGATTGGGCAGAAGGGTCGGCTTTATCAAACCCTATTTCAGGGTCCTGTCTAGTGAATCCAGAAGTTTCAAATGCAATTTTGAGGGGTCGAATTTTGCAGCTTTCAAAATTGAATTATACCAGCTTTATCAACTTAGAAAGCCACATATTTCCATCCATTCAGAAGTTTGAAATTCGAAGTTTGAATTTTTAGGGTTTCTCTAACAAACCCTAATCTAGCTCCAGATCCAGTTTCAGCAAATCAAAGTGGGTTAGGTTAAAAGCAATCCTGACAGGTATGACTTGAGGAAATACAGGTATGTTTTGAAATCTATTCATGATTAAGTTTATGATATGATTGTCTTCATGTTATTGAGGTTAGTACAATTATGATTGTTTGATAATGAATGCATGTGAATGATAGAAGGCATTCATTGATTAAGGTTATGACACTTATGATTGTACTAATGCACTTGTGGTGTTGTATGAAGATGATGTTGTCTGCTAACAAGATACAGATACATCAAGAAAGACAAATCAAGTTCTATAACCATGATAACATAAGGACAAAGACTCATCCATAGTCTTTGACCACATAAAAGATCTAGTTACGAGATATGTATGACTTTGTTCTACTATGCTTAACTTATGAGATATGCAGGTTCTAGCACAAGGTCTCTAAATCATTGAAGAGAACAAAGAAGATATTGTTTAGGTATGTTAGACATAACTAAGCATGTATACTAATCCAGGTATGTTTTCCTATGTCAAGTTAGAATCCTACTTTGTGTTAGGATCTTAGTATACCCATGTATTGAATGATCATGACCATACATATTCAAGATTACTCAGAATCATAATGTTGTGATAATATTGAGCTTATACCAATGAATGTATGATTATGTATGAGATCATGATGATGACACTAGTGCACACTTAAGCATGCATAGTGGTCAAGGATGGATAGAAGCTCATGACATGGAAGGGAAGTAGAGACCAAGAAGGAAGCAACCTCACAAGACATAAAAAGATAAGTATTTGAATTACTGAATAGTCTATGATATTGCTCGTATGCATACTTGTATTCCTAGAATATATCATGCTAAGTATTCATACAGCATTGAACAGTATACTACTAATATGCATATGATTGGTAAGTTGGACAAACATTCCATTGTTGCTTGTCTAGAATGAAACCTCTTTGTTGACATGGTGAGAGCTGTGCACGCTCTCGATAGTATGTTCTGGTAGAGATGGAAGGCATCTAGATAACCATTGTATGCATACAGGATATGGAAAAGTGTTGTGCCAAAGTATTGGTCAAGATAGTTGCATAACCATGTGAATCATATTTGTATGCATAATAAGGTTCTCATGTCAACATGATTTGATGATTATGAAGTATTTCTAATCATGTAATTAACTTTGATTTGTAGGTAAGATCATGACGAATGATGAACACCGAACAAGTGATGGATGTTCAACAAGAAGACTTACAAATCAAACATACTATAGAAAGCTCGTGACTAGAAAATTCTCTTAGAAAGAAGAAGAGGATCATGACGAGATGTTTGCTCCAAGTGGCTAGATAAGACCATTCTCTTAATGGTGTAATTGAAGAAAGCCTTGTATGGATACCCAGGATTGATAGTCATTTGATGAGCTTAATGATCACAATGGGTGATGCGGATTTCAACCTTTGCTACAAGGTTGAAGATGGTATCTATACACAGATGACATTCAAGAAGGAACTCACCACAGAGTTCGAATGATCTTGAGGCTCATATCAGTAAACCCATCTGACGAGAGATGGCACGGATAGATATGCAGAAGAACACTCACTGCAGAGTGTAGATGATGTTCAGTCACAGAAGGAGAGCTGATAGCTTCTTGAAAATCTTGGGCTTTACCAAACGTAAAGCTGATCCTAACCTTTACCTTAAGGTTATGGATGATGAACCTGTCATACTATTATTGTATGTGGATGATCTCTTTCTGACAGGGAATGAGAAACAGATCATAGAAAGAAAGAAGAAAGATCTCGGATTGATGCATTACTTCCTAAGTCTGAAAGTATGGCAAGGCTCAGAAGGAATCTTTCTCAACCAGGGAAAGTATGCTATGGAAATCCTAAAAAGATTTGATATGTTGGAATGTACAACCATGGCCACTCCCATGGATTCCAACTTGAAGCTGTTAGCGGATGACTCATCAGAGTTAGTGGATGTGACTCTGTACAAACAGATTATTGGGTCATTGATGTATCTGACGAATACAAGGCCGGATATATGCTTTGCTTGAAACACCTTGAGACAGTATCTTGTGGAACTTAGGCATGTTCACCTGATAGTTGCAAAGCATGTGATGAGGTACCTAAAGGGTACGATAGACTTTGGTCTATGTTATCTTGGAGATCATGATTTCAAATTGTATGGCTACACAGATGCTGACCAGGCAGGAAGTGTATCAAACGGGAAGAGCACATCAGGCGGATGTTATTGTCTGGGATCTACCACGATCTCGTGGTTTAGCAAGAAGCAGTCTAGCATAACTGAAGCGGTATATATAGCTACTTGTTCTGCTAGTTGTGAAGCGATATGGCTTCGGAAGTTGTTATCAGGATTGTTTGACTTAGAGATGGACCCCACTGTGATCCTGTGTGACAGCCAAAGTTGTATCAAGATGGCAGAGAATCCAGTGTTCCATGATAAGTCAAAAGCACATAGAGATCCGATATTTTTATATACAGGATATGGTGCAGAAATGAGTTATCAAGCTCGAGTATGTGAGCATTGACGAACAAGCTGCTGATATATTAACCAAACCTCTGTCTCGAGTAAAGTTTGAGTATTTCCAAGACAAGCTTGGTGTAGTTTAAAAAGACCCTCCTCAAAAGGGGGAGTGATATGGTCGCTGATGATGAGATTTCCTGTATCGACGGTAAGGTCGATGATGTGGATACTTGTATCGATGATGAGGATACTGTGTCGATGATATGGATACTGTATTGATGAGGATACGGTATCGTTGATGTGGACACCGTATTGATGAGGATACTGTATCATTGATGTGGATACTGTATTGATACTTGTATTGATAATGAGGTTACCTATTCTGACGATGAGGTCGATGATGAGGTTGTCGGTTACGACGATGAGGTCGATGCATGGTCCTTAGACTTTGTCTAAGTGGACGAGGAGGGATTGTATCATCCCCGGACTTAGGTCCCTGAATAGATCCGTAGACATATGTCTTCGAGAAAGAAGTCCCTAGTGGACAAGAGGGATTGCATCATCCCTGGACTTCGGTCCCCTGAATTGATCCGTAGACATATGTCTCTGAGAAAGAAGTCCCTAGTGGATGAGAGGGATTGCATCATCCCTGGAGTTCGGTCCCCTGAATTGATCCGTAGACATATGTCTCCGAGAAAGAAGTCCCTAGTGGACGAGAGGGATTGCATCATCCCTAGAGTTCGGTCCCCTAAATTGATCCGTAGACATATGTCTCCGAGAAAGAAGTCCCTAGTGGACGAGAGGGATTGCATGATCCCTGGACTTCGGTCCCCTGAATTGATCCGTAGACATATGTCTTCGAGAAAGAAGTCCCTAGTGGACGAGAGGGATTGCATCATCCCTAGACTTCGGTCCCCTGAATTGATCCATAGACATATGTCTCCGAGAAAGAAGTCCCTAGTGGACGAGAGGGATTGCATCATCCCTGGACTTCAGTTCCCTGAATTGACCCGTAGACATCTGTCTCCGAAAATTGATGATAGGACTGCATCGTCCCTGAGCTTTTAGTTCAAAATGTACGTGATAAATCCTAGATCTGATCTAGGTCACATCCAGTATGAAAAAGGACTGGCTCTGTGGTGGTAAATCCTAGATCTGATCTAGGTCACATCCAGTATGAAAAAGGACTAGCACTATGGTCAGGATTGCATCGTCCTTAGACATGAGATTTGTCTTAAACGGATCACAGACTGCATCGTCCCTAGACATGAGATTTGTCTTAAACAAATCACGGACGGCATCTTCCCTAGACATGAGATTTGTCTTAAACGGATCACGGACTGCATCGTCCCTAGACATGAGATTTGTCTTAAATGGATCAAGGACTGTATCGTCCTTAGACATGAGAGGTGTCTTAAATGGATCAAGGACTACATCGTCCTTAGACATGAGAGGTGTCTTAAAAAGATCAGGATTGATCATCCTGTAAGTAGATCTGGATTGCATCGTCCATAGACATGAGAGGTGTCTTAAAGTGAGCAGGATTGATCATCCTGGAATTGGATCGTGTGTATTGCAAATGATCCAGATGCTGTAGATCGAGATGATCCAGATGCTGTAGATCGAGGATCCAGATGTTGATCATGATGATCTAGATGACGATGTTGTTGATCGTGATGATCTAGATGACGATGTTGATGATCGTGTGATGACAATGCTGTTGATCGAGAGGATCCAGATGATGATGTTACTATAGTTGTTCAAGTGTTGCAGAAGATGAAGATTCAGTACTGAAGATGTTGATGTTCCAGTAACTGCTTGAGTTACTGCTGATGTATAAAGAAAGCTTCCAATGATTTATAGATGTATCATGTATGATGTTGATGAATCCTTGCTCCTACAAATGTTGTTATAATATCCTTCTCGTTAAGGGGTGGTGTTGAAATATTGTAACTTCTAAGAAAATTATATTTGTACTTTATTATTCCGGAGATGTTTCATTCCTCTGTGAAGACCTTATTGTATATCTGGAGATGTTTTATTCCTCCATGGATAATGTGGTAACTTGGGTTATTAGACTTCCCTAATGGGGGTCGACCCTGTATGTGTTATGTGGGTTAAAGGGTTATTAGACCACCCTAGTGGGGTCGGCCCTGTCACATTATGTAAAGTGGTTAAGTTGGGGCTGACCTAGCTTGTGCAAAAGACAAGTCAGAGTTGTGTATAAATAGAGGAGGTGTGTTCCTCATTTAACACACATTGCACTCACTTGTGAATAGCGCATAGGTGAGAGAGAGATCTGCTATGGAGGAGAAGGAGTTCATGTCTATGGTTTACATCTTATTATTTGCTGGTCATCTATATTGAGGAAGCTTTGCTGGGTTTTCTACCCCATGAGGGTTTCCCAGGATAAATCTGTGTCTCTTGTGCTTATGTTGTGCTTGTTGTTCTTTCAGTGATCCTGTATATGCTATTGTTGTGAAATGGAATGTAATGCTGATATTTTATGTCTTAAGATATTGAATCTTAACAGATGCAAGGGAAGATAATGAAGGAGGATCCATGATAGGTAAGAGAGATTAAATCCTTCTTTTTACTGAGTGGTAAGAGAGGTTAAATCACAAGGTCCCGATGTAAGTGTAGTATCGTGCACTTTTCTTGTGGCCCCCTCAATAATTGTTGTCACATCTCGCCACTTAATTTGACCGCTGACACTTAGGAAGCCGATTTGTCATTTTGGCAGGCCCTGTGGTCATGTGTTTCCAACTAAGCAGTTTTAAGGCTTCAAGGTCATGCATAAGGGGGAGTATAAAAACTGCTTTTGCGACCCTAAATAACTTTGTATCTGCCACACATCTCAAGCGGTATTCACTCAGGATCATGCCCCGGAAAATAAATAGTGTGCATATTGCCGAGCCTGAATCAAGTTGAGCCATCGATCAACCTCCTGCGTAATCTTGACCATTGAAAACTGCACGTCCAGAAATTCATCGAAATGAACTCTATCCTTGTAGATCGAATTGCTTCTCGCACTCGCTTGTGAACTGAATGACCACTTTGAATATAAATCACGAGCCATATGACGTACCAACATGTGGATGTAGTCATTTTAGTTGAAAATAACACCAACGGTCTATAAGCAACTTCAACAACCCATGTGCTCTTAAACAATTTCATCCAATTATGATTTGCATGAAATAGATCTTATATCTTTTGTTTAACCAACTCTAAGTTTTCCACCATCCATGTGTCAACCATATCAACACCCTAATTATTGTGCTTAGAAGCATTCTCACTCTCCATCTAAGTATCAAAAAATCCTATAGGTGTGCTACCAATGTTTCTTACATATCTTTAGTGAGGAAGAGTAAAAGGAAAAAACTTTGGATATTGACTAGCCTATTGTGATCGGATTTACAAAAGGTCATGGTGCAATTTGAGCACTTGTTTGAGGATCTCTTATCAACTTATCTCATCAACAATACAACTATACAATGGTCATCATTCTCATTGATTGATTAACCATTACAGAAGTCTTCATTGGGCAATGTCTTTAGATGGCAGTATTGTTTGTTGCTCCTCTTTGGCACATGTGGACTTTGTGATCGGCAGACCATCTTATTGCATGTGTGATTTGATGCACTTGCTAAATTTTATTTACCGTTTTGTTGAAGAAGCACATGGTCAACTCTCTTTTCCTTTGCCTAAATGATTGGAGCGCTCTTGTTGATCTTCGACACTTGCATGTAGCTTTGTCTTATATCTTTCAGCTTCAACAAGTTTTCCATCTTTCTCATTTTTTAACAATATCCTTTCACAACACTATGGAATTTGATTCCCTGGGGCCAATGTTCATTTATGGAGACGCTTGTCTTCTTCAATGATACTAAAAGGAATCGTGTGCAAAATTTTCCGATTTCTTAGAGGCTACAATTCTAAAGGACTCACTATTGCAAGCACGTTTGCAGTTTGTCACGATCTGAATGTTGTTGAAATTGGTCATCCTTGTATTTCCTACCCAACAGAACATAAAGAGAGGATTAGTGTGATGTTAATTTGGCCAAATTATTGTGTTTACTACGTCTTCCCTAGTGAAAACTAAGGGGAAACCTTGGAATATAATTTTTACTTGGTCAAATATCCTTATTGTTGCCTCGAATTCAATCTCGAGGAATGTTAAAAATGTCAATTAATCTAACTTAGTGGACAATAATTAGCCTAATGGTCTACTATTAATGTGATTGTTAGGTGGCCTTAGTGGTCCCTTACTAATATCGTGGTTTCTCATTATCCATAATTAATGCAATAGTTATGTTGAAATGAATCACCATATAAAGAGGTCTAGTACCCATTGTAATACAAATTGTAAAAGCACTTGATGAAAACAATATTTCAATAGCAAAGTTTTCTACCTTATTATAATTTCTCCATTATAGATCCGGTGTCAATATTTAATGTGAAATTTTTTTAAAGATTCATACTTATTTAAGTGTATAAACCTTGGCAAATCTTACCAATTCTTAAAATGTTAACTATAAAATATTTGGCGATATTTTTCTAAAAATATTTCAAATTCTAAAGATTTTATATAGTTTATATAATAATCTAGCAATTTTTAGAGTGAAAAAAAATTTACCCCATCAACATTGGGCGAAACAGGGCTTCAAAAACTGCAAATTGACGAATATTTTTTTTTTAAACATGGAAAAATAACCCATGAGCTAAATTTCGCCCCTAAAAATTTCCTTCATAATGATATGCAATATTTTATTTTTTTAACATAAGGGAGTAAAGCTCAATGCACCATGACAAGTTCAAATCATCAATATAAAAAGTAGTGAAAGACATAATGCCTAATTCTTTGGTGGAAACAAATGACTCTCCATTCCAACAAATCTTAATTTTTTTCCCCTTGCATCCTAAGATGCCCTTATTGAGTCAAGGTTGACTCTTATGAAAGCAATTTTTGAGTTCATTGATGACAAGGGCAATGCAAATTTGGTTCAAAGAATTCTAACATCAATATATTTTCGGTAGATCTCAATAGAGCATGTTGAAGGTGTATAAAAAAAGTCACAAACATGATTTTTTAGTTTGCAATTATTTCCCTCCATGACCCCTTACACGAACACAATTTTTTCTTTATTATGCCAACTTAACCAGCAATTATAAACTTATAGGTGCATAGATACGCTATTTAACATTCAACTGTATACTTTACTTAAACCATGAAAAAATAGGGTATCTGTGTTTCAGAAATCTTCGAGAAAGGATACACTATACAATCATAACAGTAAAATCGTTTAACTCTTTAATAAAAAGTATATGCACTTCACACTAATGTTCAAAATAGTGTTGTTTGTTTAAATGTCAATCCATGCAAATTCCTAAACATAATAATATTATATATCATATAATCTCGATAATCTTCTTGGAAAAGATCAAGAATACTCAAATTTTACTATGATGAAGAAAGAATAATTTGATAGTAAGTCATCCCCAAAGTTCCTCCCCCTTTAGGCGGAGTTTGACGATTTTTTCGCTTAAAAGTTTTAATGATGCAGATAATGCCTACTTAAAACTTATCCTCTCAAAAATCTCTCATCCTCTTTTAATTCCTATTTCTGTAATAATCTTTGCTCCATTTTAACCACTACGATGGAGAAATAATTCCGTGTTTCTTTTCAAGTTGATCAGGTTCCTTCCAAGACTATGCACAATCATTTTTTTGTATATCTGCATTGAATGAATCCATCCAATTTCAAAATTCGAAGCTACACTACACAATGTCAATTATCTCCTGCTCATCATAGACTCAATCACCACCTCTGGTAAGTATCAGAAGGTAGTTGCTTTAATGAGTCAAACAGAGTCTAACTTTCAAAACATTTATATCCCTCGTTGTTGGGATGATCATTACCTTTTAACAAGTCAACATTGTTTGGTGATATCAAGTCAAGGAAACATAAAGAATGGCATATACATCGAAAGCTCTTTCAAGAATGGCTTTGCTTAGCAGCCTCGTGACCAGTCAATTTACAACCAATATCTCGCAATAATGAAGATATCATATTTTCCAGTGCTCAGTTGTTAGGTAGCATTCAATCCCACATATCACATTAACAATGTGAGTGATGACTCCCCGTTTAAACTTCATCAGAGGATAACCCACAGGTACCACTATATGA
The DNA here is from genome assembly GCA_027924585.1 of Larix kaempferi. Classification (NCBI taxonomy): domain Eukaryota; kingdom Viridiplantae; phylum Streptophyta; class Pinopsida; order Pinales; family Pinaceae; genus Larix; species Larix kaempferi. The sequence continues at coordinate 19,126,858 of BSBM01000458.1, read as the reverse complement.
TTGTGGCAGTTTGCAGAAGCAATCATCCATACAAATTGAGCTACTAGTTCTCCAATGTATCATATGCCCTGTCAGGTGCACTTAGATAGCTATAAAAGACTGCATGGCCGATTGAAGGGAACTGGGAATCTTTGTTTGAACATGGGCGTTTGGGGAAATCTTTTCATTATTCTTAGTGTCTAGTCAACTCTAACGAAGCTCAAAATAAAATTGTCCACTTCTACCAGCAAAAAAAAGCATCTTGCTTTAAGATATTAAAAGTACATGTTCAGTTCAATTCAAGGCCTCCATTTACCTCCAATTATGCATTGCCTAGATAATTGCATGTATTGGAAGGAAAGAACTAAATTAGACTGCTCCATAATTTAAATTCCTAAAGCTATTTGAAACCTGAAATGTGAGGCTTGAAGAGAAATTCTCTGGTATATAGCCGTCTGAAATGAACCTCATTGCCCTTGATTTATATTGTCATCGTTATTCTTTTTATCTGTTGTTTCATCAGAAACAACCCTGAATTTCAGAACCTTGTGAAGTTGACAAACATTCTTGATTTGCTTCCTTGGTGCCTGATTAGGATCAACTATGCACTTTCCCGCAAACAGGTTTGCTTCAGAGGGTCCAGTTTCCTCATGTGCTAAGGAATATTCTTCAGCTGCACCAAAATGTTAGATTAATTAGATCTCTAGAAACTATCAAATTATAGGACATTACAAAGTATATGATTCACATTTCTCTGAAAAGTTTCCAAATGGTAATTGAACCCAATGTTCACAACAAAATACAAACTACCAGTACAGAATGCATGTCACTATTGAAACTCACTCTCTCAAAACAAACAAACCCGTGACCCAGCTGAATAAGACTGAAAAGCATCTTAACTTTTGGTAATGACAGACTCACAAGCACTCCAAACTTATACCTAGAAACCTGAACAAATGTAAAAATTCGTAAAACCAGAATCTAAGATAAGCAACTATAAGAAATCAATGTATAGTCAACTGACTGTTGCATAGGAACACCAAGTATTAATAATATATGTGTAAGAATGATGAAGCTACTACAACACAAGCCCCATTGTAGAATCCAACTTGCCCATGATATCCTCCAGATTTAACTATGACAGCCATAATGCCTAAAACAGATCCAGGAGAATTTCTGGTAATGCATTACTTTAAATTTGCTATAGATATAGGCAAGCATAACTGCTCCCATACAGAATGGTACAAATTTCATACTACATGGAAAAGCATCTTCAAACTACATATTCCTATTCCTGCAAAATTCATGTGCTTCATTAATGAGGAATCAGGTCACAAGTAGAATAACTGCGGCATACAACAACTTAAGTCTGGTGCATATTTTCATCTACCTGTTTGAAAACTAAATGAGGCTTCAGTATTCACAGAGATTAAGAAATAAAGTGGTCTTTCTTTTGTTAATAAAGATGTTTTACTTCGTGAAAAGCTAGCAAAATACAGCAAATTCAACTGCCTGTATTTGAAAAGGCCTGGACAAATTATTAAAGGAAGTTGGATTGACTAGCTTTTGTTTGACTTTGAAGTCAAGTTTAGCTTGCTCTTTCATTCCTAAGGGTGAGGCTTCCTTTCACATTACTTTTCATGTCAGCATTCAGGCCAACCTCTGACCTCTATTTCCTACTACTATTTTGCTGCCCTGCAATGCTGGTTTTCTGTCGTTTCTGATTGTAATTGTAACATACTATGAGGCAAATATCAATAAATATATCTCAAGTTGTATCTATAAGTCTCCGTCAGAACCTAAAACAAATATGTAACAAGTACAGGTTCTATTTGGACTATATTTGATACCAAGCTACAGTGCTCACTGCATTTATTCGCAGACCAAAAGGCAAAAAGTAGTTGTGAACCAGAGACTGGTGCAGCTCCTATGAATGTATAATCTGCAACATCACCGTAAATGGGATGAGAGCATGCCTTTCATCCAGCATAGCTACAATTAGGCTCTGCACAACTCGATCAGGCATAGCCCCCTTGAAACTTGCCTCAGTTTTTAGCTATTACCAAAGTTGGACATTGCATATACTGCTCCCCAAACTTCACCAACGCCACAAGTGAAAGGTATATGACAAAGCAAAGGAGAATATTCAACAACAAAAAAGCATTCATCAACGAGTTTTGAAAATTTTCACCCAGTCCCAAAACAAGTACATGGTTCACCATGATCAACATCAGTTCATCAGAACACTTAAAATCAGTGGCCAAGTCCCAAAATAAGTACATGGTTCACCATGATCAACATCAGTTCATCAGAACACTTAATGTCAGTGGCCAAGTCCAACTACACGTACAAAAGAAATGATTTGTAGGCTTCACATTCTGCACACCTGCAATGATATGCAAAACAAATCAATTATGCATACTGACAAACTATAGAAGAAGACAAAGATGTCGAGAGTTGAGGCGAATTAATTTAGCTATTAATGTGGTTATATAACTGTGATAAAATCTAACATTTATAATAAGGTTTTTGGCCAATGTATTGGGGAATAAGTTCAAGAGTCTTATTAACAACTTAATGCATGCTTATTGTACACCTCCTTGCCTCCACTTAGCATAATTTTGCATGTGCTAGAGGTTGCTTGTCAAGGACCCGAGGTTTCTTACTGCAATTGCAAGCTATAACACTATCTCTATACAAATTTATTTTGTTGCAATCGGAACATGTTATTCACTAAGTTTCACCAATGTTTAGGAACACGGGGATGGGGTCACATGGACAGTGAGCGTGAGTTTTGGAGATGGTTGAAGAATGCAATGGTCCATCCCAGTTATCATGAAAGCTGGGGGTCAGCTCAGAAAAAATCAGATCTAACTTTTCCCCTCCATTTATTCAGATTTCGCTTTATAACAAGCATGCAAAGTGCATAATGCAGAAGCAATGGATTCATCAAGAACACAATGAGAAAATCACAATACGGATGTACTTATCTCAATATGCTGAACCACTAAGGGACAGAGACACACAACTCAAACACTCGCATCACTCCACATGCCCAATGTCTCAACTGTCCCCTACACCCTGGTGTCAACAACCAGCTAGTATCACACTCAATCACTCTCAAATTGTTATGACTCAATGTTGATAAGTGGAAAAATCACTTCCCAAAAGAGCATACAGATCATTGGCTTTTGGCCCTCATTGGCTTTGCCACCCAAAGGTGTATGAATCATTGGCTTTCTTGGCCCTCATCATCTTTTCCCTATGGCATACAGATTGTTGGCCCTTAGTCCTCACCGGTTTGCGTTCTAACACATGAATTGTTAGCCTTTACCCCTCGCTGACATAGCCAAAGAGAGAGAATGAATGCCCACAATCTCTAATCTCAAGATATCAATGGGCACCAAAACCCATGCATAAGCTAAACAATGGAGACAATCCACAACAATCTCTCTATAATCAAACTATCAATGGGACTCAAAACCATTGTATAAGCCAACCAGTGGAGATCAATCCACAACACGGTCTCAATCCAACAATTGAATCTTACTACTCACCGATGAATACCCAACTCATGGAGGAATGGTAATAAAGACTTGCACACACCTTGCACACCTTGTAAAGTTTAAGTGACTAGTAACTAATTCGTCCACTTATTGGAAGTCTACTTGCACATTTATCAAGGGTGCACTCTTCTTGGAGGATTTTGGCTTGGTCAAGGTGGTTACTCATGCACATTCTTCAAAGATTGGTTGACTCATTATGCCTTGAGTTACACGTGAGAAGTGGTTCACATGTAAAGCATGCTATGAAGTAGTTGAAAGTTGGTTAGATCTATCTCTCTTGGATGGCGCACATGTGGAGGTTATAACCACCTCAATATTCTATTATTTGTTGACTCAGCTCATGGAGATGGTTATTTGGAAAAAACATTAGTTTTTGTACCATTTCAAAGCATCTTGAAGGGCGCACAAGGAGGAGCATATTCTATTATTTCTTGAAGCTTTGACTTGGTAAAAGGGACCTATTTTACTAGTGCACCCTCTCTCTTGAAGATTCCATTGTAATATTTTATTAATTTTTCCAGGGGAGCAAATTCTCCTTGAGGAAATGAAGACCTTTGACTTGGTAAAGGCCTAACTAATTCCATTTTTTATTATTGTTGGACTGGTCAAACAGTTGGTTAAAAAATAATTATATTTTATTGTAAGAGAGATTTAACTCCTATATAAAGGAGTTTTCTCTCCATTCTTTGCATGATGGTTGAGAGAATAGGATTGAAGGAGTTACCCCTTTGGGCTACATTGTATATCAAAATTGGAAGCTTAATGGATGATTGGAGGTATATGTTCTAATCAGGTTCAGACTCTATAATTAGAGTCCGTAATTATTTAAAGTCCACATAAAAGTTTAGAGTTGGTGTGTCACAAAGCTGAGTTGGTCCTCGCACCCTGGTATCAAAGCCAGTCGGCTATTGATCAGATCTGAAAGTGTCAACATATTTAATGCATAAACTTCTGTATCTTTCAGCATCTGTTTTTCTGTGTATGCATTTACAATCTATGAATGTTCTGGATCTAGTTTTAAGATTTGCAGAAGTTTCTGTGTGGGAAAGTGTCAGATATCCGAATTTCAGAATTTTCTGAAATTGTTGAGGCCATAGCCGTTGAGATAGGCACAGTAAGCCCTCTTAGTAATTCTCCTAGAGTTATGTAGGATATCCCAGAGCTAAACCTTTCCCTTTATTGCCCGATAAAGGTAAGTGTCCCATGGATTCCTCAGTAGATTCAGTTTAACTCCATTCAATGGACTGCGAATCTGACTTAAACACAGTCTCTTTAGCTGAAAGAAGATCTTCATTTGCAAATGTTGAACCTTCTTCCTCAATCATAACAATCGATGATCTGAACCCATTTGCTAATTGAGGACTTCCAGGCATTATGCCTCGGGAAGTATATAAGATGAAATGGTGGCATTATCAATCTCATACACAAATAACAATTAGTTCAGTAGATGTTTCATTTACAGACACAGAAGAATCCATTCATATAAATTTAATAAACAAAGAACAGATTGACTAGGCTAATAAGACTAAAGGATATAAATATGCACATCTTGGTACAGTGAAGCTCGGACTTGGACCCATAGTCAAGCCCTTTTTGCCTGTTTCCTCTCTGTGTGCTGTTGTAGATACCCGTCATGAAGATTTTACAGATGCTATTATAGGTGGTTTTGTCGGACCCCTTCATAATGGTCCTTGTTTTGGGACAATTTTCCCAAAGTACTCAGTAAGCCTTGTGTTGACCACCAAGCCAGCTAGGTGGCCAATCATGTACCATGTACCATGAAGATAAATGAAGTGTACCTTACAAATTTTTCAAGCTCCAAAAGACCCAACAGGGCAAATTTTGTCCCTCTCTTCTCGTCTTCTTCTCCATGAAATTACCGCACCCCTACTGGGGATTTTGTAAGGATATGTTAGCATAATGGTCAAGTTTTGTAAAAGCTTAGTTGGTTAGGACTTTCATTAGGGAAGTCCTTTCATCCAGTGTTTTTTTTTCTCGGATAATTAAATTTGCTCTTTAGCGATTTTAATTGTCTGAATTTTTCACTCAAATTTCCTCCAAAGTGGTGAAAGACGTTCTAATAATCGAGCCCATGGGTTGATTAAGGTCTAAAAGTGTTGTATGTTACCATGCTAAACATTATCCAGAGTCTTGCGGAATTTTGTTAAGTCTTGCCTAGTTTCTTTTAATTATTTGTAATTAAAAATTGTCCCTCGGCTTAAATTGTTGTAATGTAAAAGAGGGATAAGTGGTCCCTAGTGATAGTGTATAGGGGTATGGGTACTCAAAATAGATGGCATGAGACCCCCTACACCCATGGACCAAGTTTTGAGTCAAGTTTTCCTATAATTATTTATAGGGTTTTGGCCAAGTTTTCCTAAGTCAATCAAAAAATCAGGAAAAACTGCCTATAATTAAAATGGCAAATTTTTGTAAAATGTCTAAAGTCACTTGAAAAAAGAAAATTTTGTTTCCTAGATTCATATTATGTACCAAGAGGGAAATCACTGTAAAAGGAGGCCTCTCCTCCTCATTTGGGTTACATTCTTTCTACTCTCTCATGTCTCGTGCTCTCTTGCTGTAATATTTTCCAAGAGAAGTGAGCCATTGTAATTTCCAGCCATATTATTTTCAATAAGAAAAATCTTTGGAGGAGATCTTGTGTTGGTGTTTCTTTGAGGTGATTTGCTCCTACATTCTCTTGCTTGCATGTGCTATTGGAGGCCAAGTAAGCAAACTTCTTTGCTTGGGTGAGATCTATTGCATGTGTGTTGTAGATTTCATGAGTTTCTCCTGTTGTATTTAAGAACTTCATGCATTTCTTGGTTGAATAGTGTGATTTCTTAATTCATTGTAGTTGAATCTCACTTTCTTTGGTTTTGTTAAGTAAATCTTACAAGTTGCAAGTTACCCAAGTTGGAAAATGGAATTCATTGGTTGGATACCCCACTTCTTCAACCATTTGAAGAGCAAGGAGCACATTCTCTTCCCATTCTGTAAAAATTTCTGCATTTAAATTTTAGTTCTCATTTGTACATCTAAAGCTAGTTAAATCATTCATTTTCAAGTTTTATTTGAAGCAAATTATTGATCTTAAATTTCAGAAATTTTTCTCATAGTTTTTTCCCTAGCACTAATAGTGTCCCAAAGTGATTTTGGGCATTTTTATCTTTTGTTTGCTTGTTGGTTTTTTGCAGGTTTCTAACAGCACAAGGGCAAACTCTGCTCAAATTTGGCAAGAACAAAGTACAAAAGGCACCCAAAGGAAACCACTTCAAGTCCTCTACCAAAAAGGGTCAAAACTCCTCTTCTTTCTCTCTTTTCTTTCTCTTCTACAGTGCTGAAAATTTCTCCTTTGTAACAAGTCCAAGAGAGTCTCTTGGACCTAGTTTTTATTGCAATTTCCAAGTTAAATTTGTACTTTTCATTTCAGCCATCCATTGCATGCAAAGGTAGTCGGGCTTTGCCCACCCTTGCATTGCAAAAGAAGAGGGGCTAGAACTTAGTTTGCTTCTTGTTATTTTCAGCATAAGTTTACTTGTCTTGCCCCACGGGTTGAGTGGCTAGATTAACAATTTGTTTCCTTATTTCATTTGTTAATTTGTTGCCCACACCTTGCATGTGAAGTGGCTTTTCCCTCCTGCAAAATCGTGTTGGCTAGTTTTGTTTGGTTTAAGTAACAATATTCATTCTTTTGTTAAGAAAATAAACCTTGCCTCACTTTTGCCCCGTATTCACTCCGCTTGCTGGTTTATCTGATTCGGGGTGACAAGAAAGGGCAAAAGATTGTGCTGACTAGTTTAACTAGGCACTCAACATCTTATTGTGAGGTTGAGAAAATAAGGTTTTGTTTGGGAGCTAGAGGAGTAGGGGCTATAGGGAGCCCGTGGCACTTAGTGTCCTCCTATTGAGCACCCGACAAAGCTTTGGAGTTGATTTGTGGAGCTAGAAGGGAACCTTGTTGTTCTCTTGTTGAGCACCCAACAGTTTCTCTCAATCAAAGGCTAAGGGTTACAGGTAGTCACATTATATTAGATTTTTCTTTTCTTTTCTCAAACACTAATCCCCTAAGCTAAAGTGAGACCTAAAATTTTACTAAAATTTACAGGACCATTGCAAAACTTTCAAACATTTGTTCAATTTCAGGCATTTGTTCATTTTGATCTTAACTTTCAAGGTTCATTGTATTTTCCAAAATAAAACTTATTCATTTACAAGCAATTTATTTCATTTATTTCTGCAGCAAGTTCCTATTGTATTCTAACTTTGAAGTAATTTATTTCAGTTCTTTTATGTGTCTTGTATAATTTGCTTTCATTAAATAAGTGGTCATTTAGATTCAATTTGTAATTTGAGCCCAATAGATAAAGCATTGTAGTCAATAAATGGTTGTTTCATTCTTTTAGCATTATTGGGTTGGATTTCAAGAAAGATTTGATTTCCATAAAATATTTGTTGCATATTGCATGATTGCTTATCATTTTAACTTTAGATAAGTTTAATTAAAATTTAACCCCTAAAACAAAATCTTGGAAAACTTAGCAAGCAAGGTTTACCCTCCTTGGCTCCTGTTATCACTCAAGTTCTAGCTGCCACTAGATGTATCCCATCCGAGACGGTAGAGGAGGAGAGGGCAGCCAAGTTGGTGACACTTCAAGCACCAAGTCCACCACTTCTTCGAGTGGTTGTCACACCAGTGTTGCAGCTGCAACTCGATCCCCAAAGTTTTGATAAAATTGTAGGGCCCCTCCTTTTATTTTCGATTTTTCTTAGAGTTTGTTTCATCCTTGACATATTTACCTTTGACACTTAGTTTTTTTTGTTGAAAAAAACAATAGATAAGGCCTTCCCGCAGTTCCATTGCGGATTGCGGATTGCATTTCTGACCTTCAAAAATGGTTTTCGCAATCCCTCATGTCCGCAATCCCACGTTTTTGCATTCCCGCATTCCCAATTGCAGATTGCGGATTGTTTTTTCCGACTTTCTGAAATTGTTTCCGCAATCCCGCAATTCCGCATTCCGCAGTTCCGCATCCCGCATTTTCGAATTCCTGCATTCCCGCATTACGGATTGCATTTCCGACCTCTGAAATTGTCTCCCGCATTTCTGCAGTTCCACATCCCGCAGTTCAAATTGCGGATTACAGATTGCGGATTGTAGTTCTGACTTTCTGAAATTGTAATCTGCAATTCCGCACTCCCGCATTCCCGCATTGCGGATTGCGAATTGCGTATAGCAGAAGGTTGATTTTGGTCATTTTCGAAAACCTTTTCCGACTTTCCGCCTCCACGTTAGCTATCATTTTCAAGCCGAAACGAGATCATGGAAGTATGAATCTTATGTTTTGTAAACAATATTGATAAATCATACCTCTGCAATTTATATTATGTTCATTATCGCTTTGCTTGGAAGTATTGTGTTAACAATGAATTATTCTTATACGTTGATTTTGTCATTTCCTCAGGACGCAGAGGGACCTGAAAGGTTGCGAGCAGAAGAAGCGGCAGACACAAAAGACAAATTGGTAATCCAAAGATACAGAGAAAGCAGAAAGAAGACGGTGGAGGAAGCTGAAAGGTTGCGAGCAAAGGAAACGGCAGACACAAAAGACAAATTGGTAATCCGAAAGTCGCAGAGGAAGCTGAAGTGATCAGTCATGTAAAGATAAATTCTCTTGTAATATAAATATGGGGGGGAGGGTATTGGATAGGGGACATTTGCTAGTGAAATAGAGGCTAGAAACATTGTGTAAGAGAATTATTTTTCTGCTAATGAGGAAGGACCTATTTGCTGGGAAAAGCTTGCGCAAATTTTTGCATGGAATGTTGTGACTAACAGATCATAACTATTTCTTCTTCTGTTAATGTTCATAATGTGAGATCTTTCTAACTTTGTTGAACTATTTCGATGGTGGTGAATGATTTTACTTAACTATGTAAATGTCTGTACGATAACAGAGTAATAAATTGGTTTAATTGCAATCAAAGTTATCTTTGTAATTTTCTGTTATGAGTGTGCATACTTTATCTTAATAGTTATCTGTTAGATTTGTATAAACATTCTCAGATTATTACTCTTATTTAAACTCGCTCCTTGCAAGGATAGCTTAGTTAGTTTATAATAGAGTTGGCTAATTGATAAGGTAGAAGTGATAAGATGGGAGGTAAGAACCTACGCATCACTTGTGAGGCTTTTGCCTGTCAATTATAGGTTAAATGCATTAGTTAGATTAAAAGCACTTGCATATTCATACCCTTAAATATAAAATATAAACGGTGGGTCGGGCTGTAACTGGTAAATAAGTTAAACAAAATACCTACGATAGCTGGACCGTACGGATTCCCCATACCAAACAGTGGATGATCTAATTGGGATTATTCATTGGAGAGAATCCCTACTGTCGATGCTAGGATTTTCCAGGCATCAACAGTTTTGGCGCTAGAAGGAGGGTCATCAGTGCATGGCTGGCAGAGAAAATCCATTTTCAAGAGAAAATTTCTCTGGGTGTCCATTGGAAACAACCCAACCAGAAGAATTAATTTCTGAGACTGAGTATCAAGAAAAGTTGGATTCTGAAACTGATCATACTGAACGTTTATATGTTGTTCCTCACACAGAAGTAGATAACTTCTGGAGACATACTAGATCTTACGTAAGGAAACTTGGAGGATTATCAGTGGTACCTTTACTACCTAGAAGGCAAGCTCCTAGAAGACAAGTTGTGCAAACTAGGGATTTTGTGCTTGTGGAATCTTTGGAAGAATTAGTTGATTTATCATTACAAGATATACCAGATCCCATTAATCAATTGAGGCCTAATTCTCCGGAAACAAACACTTCTCCACGCACACAGACTCTTACACCACCTCATACGCCTCCACATTCTCCTAGGCGTATTGTTAGCATGGCTCACAATGCCAATCAACCACCTACATGGAGAGCCAGAGGACCACTCAACCTAGCCGCTCCTTTGCATGATTTACCTAAGCATCTGGAGCGAGTGCTACCTAAGTTTGATCCTGGAAAAGGAATCTTTGTTGATGATCACCTAAAAAGTTTTAACTTAGCGTTAAATCTGCTCTATGCGGAACATGAAGATGTGGTGTGCAGATTATTTCCTTATACTTTTGAACCAAGAGCATCATCCTGGTATTTTAGCTTACAGGTTGATTCTATAGCAGATTGGGATAGTTTTAAAAAGATTTTTCTGAATAAGTTTGGTACCCAAAAGACTGTGGCTTCACTTATGAAAGAATTATTGTCTATGCGGATGGAAAAGAAGGAGAAAGTTCAAGAGTTTAATCAGAGATTTACTATGATTTTCAATAGTTTCAGCGCTGCAATGAAACTTGCTGAATAATCATTGGTAGAATATTATACTACAGCGCTTCTCCCATCCATAGCCATGTTTGTTAAAAGATTTGTTAAAACTACTTTAGCAGAAAATTCTGAAGAGGCGAAGAAAGTAGAGGCAAACATAGACAGTATCATCAAACATTCTCTGGATTTGGAAGTAAAACCTGCAGTAAATAAGAAGCCTTTGATATTAACCAGACCTAAAGAAGATCCTTCGAATGAATTAGAAAATGTGATCAAAATGGTCCAAAAGTTGTCCAATAAAATAGTAGATCTAGAAAATGATAAGGGTGTTAGTTCTTCAGTAAGAAAACCATTCAAACCTTTCTATAAAAAAAGGGAAGAAAGCACGCAACCACAACCACCACCAAATAATTCTGTTGTTTTTAATTTGAATGACGTTGGCATGGATCACTTTTGCACATTTCATCAAGAGCACCATTCCGAAAAAAGTTGCCCTCAGTGGATTAATTCAATGACTCTGGTAATGAATCAATTATTGGATACACAACTGACAGATCAGGAAGATCAGGAAGAAGACCAACCTAATGAACCATAAGATCAAAATGAAGAAACCACATTGGTATTATGGGATTGGGCGCCAACTTTGGGTTTAGATGAAGAAGAAAAGGTGGAAGAAATACAAATATCATCCGTAGATTACGCTACCAGAAGTAAGGGACCAGTAGAAGAGCAAAGTATGGTATTGCCCAAAATGAGGACAGCCAAAGAAAACATAAAAAAGAATAATAGTATAAATCAGTCCCAACCAAAAGCAAATTCTGGGATCATTAAGGAAACAAACCTTTTAAGCAATAAACAAGTAAACCCTGTAGTCAGCAAATCTGATAGTGGTAAAAAGGAAGGAGGAAATCATAACATGGGATATGACATTGTGGAAGATATCAAGAAAACTAAGGCAAATATATCTATGTTTGAACTGTGTAACCTGCCACAACAAAGGAGAAAATTATTAGAAGCCTTTGACGTAAAATCAAGCAGTGCAGTAGATAAACAGTCAGAAAGGGTTGGGTCTGATACCGAGATTAACGAAGCAAGTATCAGTGGAAAATCAAAATCTCAAACTCTTCCTTTCTTTTTGACTTTTGATATCTGCAACTATAATGTGCATAACTGATTGGTAGATTATGGGGCTTCATCTAACATCATGCCACTATCTGTTTGCAAAAGGATTAATGTACAGCCCATAGCATCCCCTTCTCGGATTATACAACTAGACAGGTCTGATGTTAAAGTTATTGGGGAAATGAAAAATGTCTTGATCAAATTGGTTGCAGACCCAAGAGTGTGTCAATTTATTGATATTATGGTAGTGGATATACCATAAGCTTATGGGTTAATACTGAGTAGAGATTGGTCAAATAAGTTGAATGGTTATTTCACAACAGATTGGTCTCATTTATGGCTGCCTTATCAGAATAAGCAAAACCAAATTAAGGTATTGAGGGAACCTCATATGAAACATAATGTGACTCAGTTAGAAGAAAAAAATGAGCCAGTGAATTTTTCATCTTCGGTTCTGGGAAATTATTTTTTAGAAATTGAGCCAGGGAATTATCAGGCAGAAAATGTTGGCCATGATTCAGACAAACAATCCGATCTCCTTCAATTTGCACGAGCTGATGATATTGACTGTAACATAGTAGAATTAGTTATTGACTTAGGTAATCATACTAACATAGTTGAATCAGATGATAAGTTTTGGATTTTATATTTTGATGGCTCCAAGACACAAGAGGGAGCAGGAGTTGGTTGTGTTTTATTGATTTCCAAGGAAACAAACATTTTCTCTCTTGTAGACTAGAATTTGAATGCACAAATAATACTGTTAAATATGAAGCTTTAGTTCAGGGTCTGAAAAAGGCCATTGATTTAAATGTTAAGAATTTAAAAAAATTTGGTGACTCGGAAATAGTTGTTAGGTAGATAAGGAATACCATTCATTATTTGTCTCCACATTTGAAAGGGTACCAATCCAAGGTATGGAATTTAATATCAAAATTTAGTGCTTTTAACATAAATGCCATTCCTAGGTTACAAAATGTGGTTGTTGATTTACTAGCCACTTCTGCTTCACGGTTAGTACCCACCACTGACAAGTATTCTATTGAATTGCTTTTCAGGCCATCTGTACCTAACAACATTACAAATTGGAGAGTGTTCAATGATGAACAAATTATTAGTTTTTTGACAAATGAAGATACCTTCAAAGAATCCATTATTGAAGAAGACGAACACCAATCAGAATTGCAAGATAACGATCTCAATAAAGGAAATTTTATGTCGAAAGGAATACAAACTCTTGAAGGATTATTTGACTTACAGCATAAATTCAGGAAGCCGGAAAATGTCAAAACGAACAGCTCTTCAATGCAGTACGAACTAGTAAACTTAGGCACAGAACAAGAGCCTAAATATGTCAATTTAGGACAGAGTTGTTCACCTAGCAAGAGATGCAAATTTATTAAATTGTTTCAGCAATACAAGGACATTTTTGCATGGACCTATGATGATTTGAAGACTTATGATACACGCATTATACAACATGTGATACCTATCAAGCAAGGAGCAAAACCATTTCAGCAGCAGCTACGGAAGATGCATCCTACGCTTGAACCCTTAATACAATAGGAATTAAAGAAGTTGTTGGATGCTAAGATTATTTTCAAAGTGAGACACTCCGAATGGGTGGCAAACTTGGTACCTGTAAGGAAAAAATTAGGAGAAATAGGACTATGTGTTGATTTTCGAAATTTGAACAGGGCATCAGATAAAGACAACTATCTGATCCCACCCATGGAACAAATCTTACAGATGGTATCAAGCTCTAAGATGTTGTCCTTACTGGATGGATTTTCAAGTTACAATCAAGTATTAGTGGCCGAGAATGATCGACTCAAGACTACCTTTCACACAAAATGGGAAACATTCGCTTATAGAAAAATGACTTTTGGCCTTATGAATGTTGGAGCCACATTTCAAAGGGCCATGGACATCGCATTCCGAGGTTTAGTCGGCCACAGTATGGTTATTTATTTAGATGATGTGACAATTTTTTCTAAGAAAAGAGAGGATCATGCTTTCCATTTAAAATAGATTTTTGATCGTTGTAGGAAGTATGGCATATCTTTGAATCCTAAGAAAAGCATCTTTGTTGTCCTTGAAGGAAAACTGTTAGAGCACATCATCTCAAGAAAGGGAATCTCCATAGATCCAGAAAGAATTCAAGCCATAATCCAAATACCCATACCCCATAATAACAAGACTATGCAATCATTTATGGGCACAATAAACTTTGTTTGAAGGTTCGTCCCAGAATTTGCACAGATTCTAAAACCTTTGCAGCAAAGTGCGCAATTCAAATGGACTGATATTGAAAAGAACGTGTTTAAAGATATATTATCTTGCAACAGTGATCACGCAGAAAGGAGAGCAAGGAGACGAATATCCAATATCATTTATGAGCACTAGATTACAAGGAGCTGAACTGAATTACCCAGCTATAGACAAACAAGCATCTACAGTATTCAAGGCCGTAAAACAGTTCAGACCTTACATTTTAAAAAATAGAACGAAGGTTAAAAAACAAATTTTAATCCAGAGATCACTACTCCCTCTAGATAGCCCTAAGATCTCAAGCGGTTTGAGTCTCGTATATCAATAATACCCTTAAAGAAATAAAATTCAACAACTAGATCTCTTTACAACAATAAACACATGCAATCACACATATAACACTGCATATACCCTGGAAACCCCAAACGAGGAAAACCAGCAATCATGTGGGGCTATCTTCTCTCTCGAGCCTAGAGCAATATATAAAATAAGCAAATACAACAATGTTACCTCAGATGTAACACTCAATCCTAAACGAGTCAAACCCTAGATCTGCATGCATTAGCTAATGCATGCACTGGGAGAATGTGCCCTAATTGTCAATTTGGATCTGAGTCTCTCTATAGGTAGCCCTGACTGTACTACCTCTCTCAATCCTCTGCTCTTATCTGCTCTACAACTGAAGACGACCAACTGCTCAACTAAAGAATGCGCCCTTCCTCTGCATGGAAAAGTGCGCCCTCCCCTCTGGATGTTTGATGCTCTTACTGGGTCAGATCTCAACAGATCTGAGCTCTGATCATCACAAACCTTCCTCAAACACTGAGGCAAGGCTACCCTGAACGTCTCAGACTCTCAATCGGTCGATTGGACTCTGAATGAGCTCCTCTCTCCTCAGGTAATGCGCCCCTCCTCCTCTGGAAGACGTCCTCCTCTATCTCAGCAAAAACCACACTAATAGACTATCTCAGTCCACAGATTTGGGCGCCAAATGCCTCTAGAGCTAGTGGTCACTAATCCAACTCAGATCTGACCACTCTCCCTCCTGTAGCAACTCCTCTCTATCTCAGAAAGTCGCCCTACATGCACTAATGCGCCCTCCTCACTCCTAATCTATCAATCTCCGATAATCCAACTGAGTAACCTCATCCGGGGACCCCCTGCCTCTATATATAATCTCACCGATGAATTAGGTTTACCAAAAATCTAATCTCGATGCATGCGAAAAGCCACTTTTGCATGCATCTTTTAATCACTAACAAGTCATGCAAATCTCATGCATGCAAAGGGCAAAACACCCCGAAAGGTCTGCATGCAGCCACCAATGGACTCATGCCACTGAGTAGAGTGTATCTCACCCTCTACTCTATATTGATGCCTATACAACTGATATACCTCCATGCAAGGCATTTGAATCATGGAGGACATCCTAAGATACCATAAACTCTAACACTCCCTCTTATCAAGGGAAGTCCATCCACTGATGCCTGGATCCAACAAGTCCCCTGCTGCTGACACTGGCCCAACTGTCATGTTTGTCACTGTTGCTCTCTGACCTATAGTACCCTGATCAAACTCCATCAAAGAAGCCCCCTAATCTACCACTGACTCTATCACTGAACTCTAATTCAGACTCCCTATGAATCTCTATTGTAACCAGTCCCGAAGACTACTGTCAAGTGGATCCACTGGTATGTAAGTGGGCTCTCTCTGTCTCTGAGCTGACTCAGCTCTCTCCTGAGCTAAGTCCATCTCGTACCAACTCAATCTCCTACTAGTGCCTGTATGAGCAGCATGCTCATCCATCTGATCTGAGTCCAAGGGCTCAATCTCCTGGGACTCATCAATATCATGAGCATCTCGCTCATCCATCTAATCTGAGTCCAAGAGCTCAATCTCCTGGGACTCATCAATATCATGAGCATCTCGCTCATCCATCTGATCTCCAAAATCACTCCTTTGATCCTCATCATCATGGTGAGCATCTCACTCACCCATCTGCTGACTGGACTCACTCTTCCTAGCATCATCTCTGTTGTGAGCATCTCGCTCACCATCCCCCTCTAACTCTGAAGAGGATGCACTCAGCCATCCTGATGTGCCAGTAGCAGGTTGTCCCTGAATCAAGTATTCACCGTCAATCCTGTGACCCATCAAGACTGGATCTACTACTCTAAGATAGGTAAAAATCAGATCCCTCTGGAACACTACTGAGTAGCTAGCAGCTCCCAAAGCTGCCATTAAGAGGATACTCCCTCTCATTCCTGGAATGAACAACACTCCTGATACCTCCAAGAGCTCTTCAAGGTCAAGTAGAAACCGCACTCTACCCACTCCTGTGACCAAGTGATCAGTCCCCTGCACATCCCGAACCATCTGCATGGGTGTGTGCTCTAGGATGAGGAATGTATCTCGCATCCCTGTCATGTGACTACTCTGCATGCAGTCAACTCTCCATCTTTGATCAATTTGAACCTCTGACTAACTACTATCATGCCCTGACTGAACTGAGGCTAATGAGAACTCCCTCTCAAATCGAGAAGTAAACTCATCAACCTCATCTACTACTGCTAACTACTCATCCTTTGTCAACCATCTCTCAGTCTTCATGTGCATGCATATCTCATGCACATGCATCATGCAAGACCTCATGCACATCTCTGCAGTAACACTCCCTCTTAGCGAAGAAGGTACTGTTGGAGAAGCATCCACCAGGATCAAACACATCATATGCTGTTGCAACTACTCCCTCTGAACTGGAAGACTTTGTGGCTGCATCTGCTGCACTCTGATATGCAAATTTGCACTCCTCCCCTATCAATGTCATCTTGAGAGAAGCATCATGCTCTCCCTTGGTCACTAATACTGAAATTGTATGCAAGGTCTCACTGGACCCAAATACAGGCTTGCCCAACAACCTGTACTCCACTCTCAAGCTAGTGGCCATAACTCTGCAAAACTGATAACACTGTTGATTCAAAATCTCTGAATCAGAACTAGCCTGTAAATCTATGCCTTGGTAAACAATCTAACCCTCTATTTCTCATATCTAGGGTTCGCTCTCCCAAATCTGATCTTTGTTCTCACAGATTTGATAGATCTAATATCTATCCTAACAGATCTGATGTCTACACTCACAGATCTAGACTCTGCTCTTCAGATATGGACTCTGCTCTCACAGATCTGAACTCTGCTCTTCAGATCTGGACTCTGCTCTCACAGATCTAAACACTACGCTTCAAATCTGATATATCTGCCACAGATTTGGACTCTACTCATGCCAGATTTGAAAGATCTATCCCAGATCTCACCTCCAAACTCACAGATCTAATAGATTTGACCTCTACAACCTCAGATCTGAGTTGTGCTCTTCAGATCTAGTAGATCTGGTCTCTATCTTCACTGGTCTACTAGATCTATCTCAGATCTAGTCTCCAATACCACAGATCTGATAGATCTGACCTCTACAACCTCAGATCTGAACTCTGCTCTTCAGATCCGGTAGATCTGGTCTCTATCTTCACTGATCACTGTGTGATTGCTCTCCCTGGCCCATACCAGGGCTCTCATACCATGTAAATTTTAATCCAGAGATCACTACTCCCTCTGGATAGCCCTGAGATCTCAAGCGGTTTGAGTCTCGTATATCAATAATACTCTTAAAGAAATAAAACTCAACAACTAGATCTCTTTACAACATTAAACACATGCAATCACACATATAACACTGCATATACCTTGGAAAACCCCAAATGGGGAAAACCAGCAATCCTGTGGGGCTATCTTCTCTCACGAGCCCAGAGCAATATATAAAATAAGCAAATACAACAATGTTACCTCAGATGTAACACTCAATCCTTGTTAATTTTTAGTGCAGCTGCAAGACCCATTCTCAGAGAGAATGGTACCCTAGTCAGTTAACTAGGGTTCCTAGTCAAGTTAACCAGGCAAAGTAATGAGTAAGACCCTAGAAGGTACCCTAGGGGCCCCAGCTGTCTCTTAAGGTTCTTGGTCGAGGACCAAGCAGGTTGATGCCATGGAAAAGTCCCTAGCATGTGGCTAGGGCCCCTATTTGTCTCTAGGGTATTCTGGTCTAGAACAGGTCGGTTTCTTGGTCATGATGACCAAGCAGATCCAGCAGGTTGAGACAGAGACATCCTAGGTCCTACAAATGGTTGATCAACATTCAGTCTAGGACTGAATGCTCAGCTTGAGGCTGAGGACCATTCTCTGGGAGAATGGAGATCCTGGTCATGGACCAGATGATTGATCAACATGCCCTAGTCTAGGACTGAGGCTTAGCCCTGGGCTAAAAGCCATTCATTAAGAATGGAAGATATTGTTGTCCCCTCTCCTAATCGGTTATTGCTAGGTTGCTTCTCAAGGGACTAGCCACCCCTTGACGATGTCACTAGTACCTAACCCTTAGGAGCAACATTGAGGACAAAAGGATTGTACCATCCATTTGGATCTTCTCCCTTATACAGTGATGAAAAAATATATATAAACTATGTATCTTAAGAGAGAAAAGTCTTTGGTCTTGTTGGTCATATTTGAATGCTTGTCCACTTTGATCTTATGGTTGTTGACTCATGGTCCTATATTCTTACTTGGTCCTAGCACTCTCACTTGTGTGCACCTTTGACTATGATGACTCCTACTTTATGGAGTGTATTTACCCAATGGTTTATTAAATACCATTGGACCATATATTGTTATGGTTACCTTATGTTTTGGTATAGTACCCTTGACCCACTTATGATTTTGGTCTATTTACCTTTTTTGTTGGACCTTTGGACTTTCACTTTATTATAAACTCATTAAATAATTATTTTTATTTTATTAATAAATTCTTTATGACTTTATTATGAAAAACTTTATGATTTTATTAATAAAGTTTTTTTTATTCTTTGGACCGTTTAGTCTTATCCTAAATTTCTTTATTTTATTTTATTGAAACCTTGGACCTTTGCTAGTTTACCTTTTGACCTTTTTTTATTATTTATCTTATTTCTTTTTGTTTTAACCTAAGTTTTTATTATCTCACAACCTATATAAGTATTACCCAACATATGCTCTCATGAACATTATTGGAGCTCACTCTTCACGAGTAATATTTCACGGGTCTGCTCCTATTTGGATTTCACGGGTTTGCCTCTATTTGGATTTCATGAGTCTATGCAATTTTTTTTCCTGCTCAACAGATCTATCCTTCCTCAATTGGTCTCACGAGTTTGACCTCACGGGTTTAGCTCTACGTTTGATTTTTTTTATTGTCTCACTTACTAATCGGGGCTGATTACCTTCACGGTTGTTCACCCTTGTCTCACGTGCTGATCACCTTCACGGCTGCCTCTTACCTTCACGGTTGTTCACCCTTGTCTCACGTGCTGATCACCTTCACGACTGCCTCTTCCCTTCACGGTTGTTCACCCTTGTCTCACGTGCTGATCACCTTCATGGCTTCATTCACGGATTCATCCTTCACGGCTTCACGGCTGTCTTACATGCTTTCACGGGTTTGTCTCTGCGTTTTTCTTATTTGGGCCTGTATCACTTGTTTAATCTCTTCGGGGTGATCTCTGCTATTTTCTTTCTTTCTCAGATCTATCTCTGAATGTTTATGGACCCATCTTATCTCTGTGATTTACTTCAGTTGTGATTACAGCCTTGAATTATCTCTGTCTGTGTGAGTTCTTATGTGTGGGAAATTACTTACATGCTTGACTTTCAAGTCTGCTGCACCTATGTGTTTCTTTTATCCCTGTCATTTGCTTATTGATTGAAGAAATCGAGATCTGTTTATTTTTTACCTGAACCTTTTCTCTCTCTCAAGGTACGTATATGGTTTAACTAGTTTGACTTGTCCTTTCAGTGAAAAGATCAAACTCAGAACTATCTGAGTATAAGTTGGATCCAAATGTTGGTTTTAATTCTTTGATGCAGTACATGGTTATTTTACTGTAAATGTTATTTGAGATTCATTTTATTTTCTGACCTTAGCATTTGATGATTCTCGAGGACCAACATTAATGCAGTGACCAAATGGAGCATTAAGTTGAAAGAGATGAAAATTATGTTATTTCTGTTTAAATTCAGTTTAAATTTAATTAAGCATTACTTTCGTTTACATGTTCTTCTATCAGGGTTTTATATGTGATAAAAACGTATCTAACCTATAATTTCAACATGGTATCAAAGCTTTAGGGTGTAGCTAACTCTGTTTTGCAGCCAACAGAAACTACATCGATCCTAACACAAGATCTCTACTTCACAAAAGCCTACTTGGCAAATTGATTGTAAGGGTTTGAGATGGCTTCTAACTCTGTAAAGGCAGAAGCTACGCTTGAAGGAGCCTCAAACTTTAATGCATGGAAGGCTAGGGTCTGTTACCAACTTGTTTGTACCATAGATGGATTATCTGAAGAGCCGCCAGTTTATTGAACATTATTCATGTTCATCATCAGCATTCAGAAGTTCAGAAGTCAATTTCAGGGCAATTTTGCCCCTTTTGTAATAACTGCATGTTCATACCCCCATGGGGAATTTGTAAAATGTTGGTCTAAACGGGGTCCTTTTATAAAAGGCTTGGCTATCCGTAGGTTTAGCCATTTGGGGGATACTCTAGAGTGTTTTTTCCCTAGGAATTATGCGCTACTCATCAGTGGCGTATAATCCCCAAGTTTTTCACTCAAACCTCCAAAGCTGGAGTATTTCCCATGGTGGTCAAAACCTAAGGTGGTTATTAGAGTCTTGTGTCTAGGATTTTTTACGTGTTAGCCACATCGATTGAGTCGTATGAACATGCACTAGGTCCCCTAGGATTTTAGTTGGATTCCGAGAAGAATAAATTTTTTCATAAATTAGACCACTTTTATATGGTTTAATTAAAAAATTTCAAAAAGTGATAAAAACCTCATCCGGAGGCGGAATTGGGCGTGGGGAAGCTCGTTTTGACGCTCAGAGCATCATCTTTACCCTAGCGCAAACTTTTCTAAGGTTTCGGGCGATTCCATCGCCTCTGGGCGCAGTTTTTCACCTTTTTGGCATTTAGTGGCCATAAAATGACAAAAGCACAAAGGACAAAAAATTAAAAAAATCAAAAAATATGATTTTTGAAACTATGGAAAAAGCATATAATATTTTTTGGAGAGGTACGATGGCATTACAAAGTTGAACCATGGCACAAAAGTCAAAGTTTTCATCTTATTAAGACCGTACGGATTTCACCTTCACGTGGGAGCTCGATACATGGGGATCACGATTTAGTGATGTGGCATGTGGTGAAAGGTTCGTTGAAGTTGCATTTATGCCCATGGTAGGCCACTTCCCACTCTCAACCACCAAAGAATCTCAACATATTTCGAGTTAACTCCAAGCTAACTACTTCAAATCTCATGCCCTTGCATGCATTCACGTCAATCCTTGATTGAAACTCGAGCTTGTCATGTGGCAATCGTATAATGGATTGGTGGGAAGGTAATGAATGCCATAGTAGGCGCCTTAGCCACCTCATGGCTTGGCTCCTATTAGCATTCATTTCATATCCCAATAAATTCTCATACAAAAGCTCTCGCATATCTTGAAGGCTCACGTGTTATCCAAGTGGGATGGCTCGTATTGGTTGGTGATACTTCCAAAGTGGGATGGGGGGTGCCTTGCCTGGGTGGAAGCCACCTCCCCACCCTTCATTCAATGCAACTCAAGTCTATGGGTTGGATTCGAGCTCCAAGTTTGGTTGGACTAATTTATGATTGGATTTGATTGAAATTCGACTTATGTCATGTGTTATTGGCTTTCATCATGCCAATTCGACTTAGGTGTTAGGTATTGTCTAGTGTTTGCTATAAAGAGATGGCATTTTGGCCATTCTCTCATGGAGATTTTGAGCATGAACACTCCGCCAAAATATTGTTGTAATATCTATTTAACATTGAATAAAGTTTAGACTTTGGAGGTCCATGCTAGAGCAATTGGGATGTACTTCACACTATTGGTGATACCTCTTTCATTTTGTCTATTGATCATGCAATTTCAGTATTAGATGTATGTTTTAGCTTTAATTAAAAATATATCTTTCGGTTCTTGCATGTTTCATTAACAAGGTTTTTGCAGGGGTTTCCCAAGGTGGAGAAAGGCTTATTAAAGACTAAGTCACTCTTCATTCAACAGTGGTTATTGGCATCTAATCAATCTGTGTTGCAGGTCTTCATGGTCTTTTCTTCACTTCAAGAAAAGAAACGCTTAACTAAGAGGGTTTGGTCTCTTCCTCCATCAAGCAGTTTTCAAAACAATCTTGGTTACCTTACCTAAGCTTACTTCTTCAAGCTTCCACCTTTGCTCCTTGAGTTCTCCTTGCTTTGACCTTTAGATCTTTCCCTCTAGCTCTCGTCCCATCTTCATCTCTCCATCTGCTGCTCTTTTCTTGCTTCTGCTGCTCTATCCTTACTGTCTGCACTTTCTGTTGATGTATATGTAACTTCGGAATGTATTTCACATATATGTATATTGTATTCCTATAGAGATGGTATTATTCCTCTATAAGGAAGTGTCGTCATTTATATTGTAAGTGTCGTAACTTATACTTGAGGGGTTATTAGACCACCTTGTTTGGGGTCGGCCCTGTATAAGTCATGTGGGTCAAAGGGTTATTAGACCACCCTATTGGGGGTCGGCCATGTGGGTCAAAGGGTTATTAGACCACCCTATTGGGGGTCGGCCCACTCAGCATTATGTTATGTGGTTAAGTTCGAGCCGACATGAGTTAGGTAAAAAGGCAAGTCAAGTCAAGTATAAATAGAGTGCGGGAGGCACTCTATTTACTCACTCACTTCTCACACATGCTCTCAAGGACGAGAGGCGCACTTATGGAGGAGGAGGATTGCTGCTAGGTTATGGCTATCTCTATTGGTTGGTTGTATCATTGCTCTATCTATCTCTGAGGAAGTTATTGGGGTTTTTCACCTTTATGGTTTTCCCCAAGTAAATCTTTGTGTCTCTTGTGTGCTTGCATTATTGTCTCCATGATTGATATGCTGTAGATATGCTGTACATGTTGTTCTCTCAGTTAAGATCCTAGATCATATTGAAGTAAATTCTGAAAATCTAACATGGTATCAGAGCTAGCCTGAAAGAAGGCATGATATGGCATGTATGACACTTGTTGCATTTACGATGCTAGGGCTTGATATAGTAAAAACCAGTCGTCGTAGCACTTTCGCTATAAATCCGTTTTGGCGAAGGTTTCGGATCTGAAATTGTTACAGGTCGAAGCTAAAATCTCCAGGTACCTTGTGTCCAAAGGACAACCTCTAATTCGTTGTACTTTGTGATTTATGATCTGTACAATATAGGGTTTCTGCCTCTTCCAGATCTGAGTCAAAATCAGGTGACCTTGGGAAAAAGGTCATAACTTGGGCTAGGAAGCTCCAAATGAAATTTCGTGAAAAGTGACAGGTAGTACACAGGCCGAGCTATCTCAGAAAACTTTTTCAGAGGCCGAAGGTCAAATAGTGACACGTGGCACGCCGTATAAGTTCGCTCTCCTGTATTATCCCATAAACAGGTCACGTTGCGACATTTGGCATATCTCTCTCTCAGAGAATCCAATTGAGGTCAGACCTGTCAGGATGGAAAGATAACAGGCCGAGCTATCTCAGAAAACTTTTTCAGAGGCCGAAGGTCAAACAGTGACACGTGGCACGCCGTACAAGTTCGCTCTCCTGTATTTTCCCAAAACAGGTCACGTTGCGACATTTGGCATAACTCTCTCTCAGAACATCCAATTGAGGTCAGACCTGTGAGGATGGAAAGCTAACAGGTCAGGCTATCTCAGAAAACTTTTTCAGACCCTGTGGATCAAAAATTTCGGAGTTACACCAGAAACAATCAGGTACATATTTCTGTCAAAACAGAATTATTTTTTTTGGTACCTTCATTCATGGCTTCCGGAATTTAGGGCTTTGAAGAAAGTTGGAATTTTTGTAATCGGAGACCACGGCTGGATGCTACTCATCAAAATAGAAATTTAGAGACCAATATCAGAATTTTTGGCTGGGTAGAAGGCCGGGCTTGATTAGACCCTAGTTCGGGACTTTGATCAGAAAAGTGGAAAATTAGGGCTTCTATAAAAATGGGAAATTTTGAAATCTGTGACCACGGCTGGAAGCTCCTCGGAAAAATAGAAGCTTAGAGCTTTGGATCAAACATTTTGATTGGGCAGAAGAGTGGGCTTCATCAAACCCCAGTTTAGGGTCACGTCCAGTGAATCCAAAAGTTTCAAAGGAAAAATTGAGGAGTGAAACTTTGCAGTTTTCAAATCCTGAATATACCAGTTTGATCAGTTCATCAAGGCGCATATTCCTATCCTATCGGAAGGTTGAAATTCAAAGTTTGAATTTTTGGGGTTTTTCTGACAAAACCATATCCAGCTCTAGGTCCAGTTCTTGCAAATCAAGTGGATTGGGTTAATCCTAGAAGAAGATGGATTGGTCACTTGCATAAGTGAAGAAGTTCGTGTTTCAGAGGGAGATGAGGCTAAGGCCTTACATAAGAAGTTTTCAAGCGATCTCGACAGGTATGACTCATCGAGGTATGTTTCGATATTTGTCCATGATTAAGTTTATGGTATGTTTGTCTTCATGTTATTACGGTTAGTACAATTTTGATTTTAGATTTGTCGTTTCACCTTAACAAAATTATGAATGCATGATAGAAGATATTCATTGGTTAGGGTGTTGACACTTATGATTGTACTAATGCATTATGGTGTTGTATGAGGTTTATGTTGTCTACTAACATGAAAGGTACACCAAGAAAGACAAAGCATGTTCCAGTTCAAGAACATATGATCATGATGACATGAGGATAAAGACTCATCCATTGTCATGGATCTCATAGAAGATCCATTTACGAGCTATGTATAACTTGGTTTTATAATGGCTAACCTATGAGATATACAGGTTACTAGCACAAGTCATTGAAGAACAACAAGAAGACATCATGTGAGTATAAATAGCTAGCATGCTAATCCAGGTATGTTTTTCCTATATCAAGATAGAATCCTACCTTGTGTTAGGATCTTATACTGTTGTGTTGTTTGATAATGATTATTCATGAAGTCATAGGTTTGAATAAGTCATGGCTGTATGCGTATTATATTTCTTACCATAATTGATGATATGACTAACCAGAAGAATCATGAAAGTATAGGTTTGAATAATCACAGGTTTTATGCACATTATATCTCTTATCTTAATTGATGATTCAACTAACGCGAAGAGTCATAGGTTTGAGTAATTATAGGTTTAGACATGTTATGCTTCTTATGATTTGACTAACCATAAGATTCCTACATAAACCTTGAATGCTAATGCTTATTATTTCTGTTTGAAATGATCATGACTATACATGCTTGAGATTATTGTGTTTTAATAGTATACTAATGAATGTATGATTTTATATGAGATCACAAGGATAACACAATCATGATGCATAGGGACCAAGGATGAATGTAAGTTCAAGGACAGGTAATCCAGGAAGCAAAGATCAAGAGGGAGCACACTCCAGTTGTTCCTGCAAAGAAAGCAAAGGAGCACACTTCAGTAGCTTCTGCAAGGATGCAGATATTTAGAGGGAGTTGAACATCTTCCTACATTCCACAATAGAAAGGTGTAGAAGAAGCTACTTCAGATTATGACTCTAGTATCTCCCGCAAAGAAGCAAAGACTCAGAGGGAGTCCACCCAATGAACAAACAAAGATAAGTATTTTAATTATCATTTCTTACATATGTGTTTGTTTAAATAAAATTGTTCAAATGATGTATATGCTCATGTTCCTAGACTTAGGATATGTATTATGCATATTAGAATAGTTGCATTGATGAACAGTATACTACTAATATACATGGGTAAGTGGCCTATGGCACTGTACAACATTCCATTGCTACTTATCTAGAATGAAACCTCTTTGCTGACATGTTGGGAGTTGTGCACACCCTTAACAATGTTCTGGTAGAGATTGGAAGGCATCTAGAAAGCTACGGAATATGGATAAATGTTGTATTGAAGCATTGGCTAAGATAATTGCATGACTGTATGACATATTTCGTTATGTGTAAGAATTTGTTCTGAAAATTATGAGATGTTTCTAATCATGCAATTTAACCTGTTTTGTAGGAAAGACCGTATATCTTCACCTACAAAAGAAGAACTACAACATTTGTTCAACAAACAAAATTATCTATTGAAGATATTGAAGTTCCCAGGATCTGGGATGAAGAAATGGAATGCCATGATCCGTAGATCATGAAGAACGATGTTTGGGATGTAGTCCCAAGACCTGAAGGGAAGTTTGTTATGACTTCCATATGGATCTATCAGATCAAGCATGTTGCAGATGACAGCATTGAGAAATATAAAAGTGATACTACTTTTGTATGCAGATAACTTGTTTGTTACAGGTGAAGATAGATTGATTGCCGACATGCAGCGAAAGCTTACTACCGAGTTCGAGATGAAGAACTTGGGAATGATGCACTATTTGTTTTTGGCATGGAGGTGTGGCAGAGTGATGGAATCTTCCTTGGACAAGGGAAGTATGCAGTAGAGATCCTGAAGAGGTTCGGGATGATGGACTGCAAGGCTATGGCCACACCTATGACATCGAATATGAAGCTTCTATGTGATGCTTCATCTGAGCTGGTTGATGTCTCTACGTATCGTCAGATGATTGGGTCCTTGATGTACTTAACGAACACGAGACCAGACATTGGCTTTGCTGTGAACACATTGAGCCAGTTCCTGACGGATCCGAGGGGTGTTCACCTGGTTACTGTAAAGCATGTTCTGAGGTACCTGAAGGGTACAGTGGTTTTTGGGCTCAGGTATGAGGCGAATCAAAAGTTTAACCTGCAGGGTTATGTTGATTCAGATTGGGCTGGCAGTGCTGCAGATAGGAAGAGCACATCTGGGTGTTGCTTCAGTATGGGATCAGGTGTGATCTCTTGGTTTAGCAGGAAGCAGTCCTGCGTAGCACTAAGTACAGCTGAGGCAGAGTATGTTGCAGCCTATTCAGCTAGTTGTGAGGCAGTATGGCTACGGAAGCTACTGTCTGAGTTATTTGATCTCCCGTTGGAGGCTACTGGTATCTTCTGTGATAACCAGAGTTGTGTGAAGCTGTCCGAGAACCCAGTGTTTCATGACAGGTCGAAACACATAGAGATCAAACATCACTATATCAGGGATATGGTGCAGAGAGGAGCTGTGAAGCTCCTGTATGTTGCAATGGACGAGCAGATTGCAGATGTGCTGACGAAGCCACTAGCCAGGGTGAAGTTCGAGTACTTCAGAGAGAGGCTTGGTGTTATTCAGATCGAGGACACTTCGAGGAAGAAGTGACGGACACATTTGCTGAAGCCATTCCAAGCATGTTGGAAGGAGGATCCTTCACATGGCTGTGGATGTAAGCGCTGGATGATGAGCATCAGGATGATGTTCTAGTTTCTGCTTGATATGATCAGTTGGATCATTTTATGTATGTTGGATGCTGGATATGATCAGTTGGATCATTTTATGTATGTATGTACGCATCATGTTGGATGCAGGATATGATCAGTTGGATCATTTTATGTATGTATGTACGCATCATGTTGGATGCAGGATATGATCAGTTGAATCATTTTATGTATGTATGTACGCATCATGTTGGATGCAGGATATGATCAGTTGAATCATTTTATGTATGTATGAACGCATCATGTTGGATGCTGGATATGATCAGTTGGATCATGTGTATGTATTGTTTATGCATCATGTTGGATGCTTGGACCATGTATCTGTATATGTATCAAGTGGATACATTGTATGATCAGGTGGATCATGTATGGTGATATGTACCATGTATCTGTATATGTATCAGGTGGATACATTGTATGATCAGGTGGATCATGTATGGTGATATGTATCATGTATTTGTATATGTATCAGGTGGATACATTGTATGATCAGGTGGATCATGTATGGTGATATGTATCATGTATTTGTATTTGTATCAGGTGGATACATTGATGATCAGGAGGATCATGTATGATGATATGTATCAGGTAGATACTTGGTATGCATCAGGTAGATGCATTGATGATCAGGAGGATCATGTATGATGATATGTATCATATATTTGTATCAGGTGGATACATTGATGATCAGGAGGATCATGTATGATACTTGGTATGCATCAGGTAGATGCATTGATGATCAGGAGGATCATGTATGATGATATGTATCATATATTTGTATCAGGTGGATACATTGATGATCAGGAGGATCATGTATGATACTTGGTATGCATCAGGAAGATGCATTGATGATCAGGTAGATCATGCAGCAGGATGTTGCAGTGATGATCAGGATGATCATAGATGACGAGCTTCAGGATGTTGCTCCAGACGACATGCAGCAGGATGTTGCATTGATGATCAGGACGATCATGGATGACGAGCTTCAGGATGTTGCTCCAGATGACTTGCAGCAGGACGTTGCAGTGATTATGATCAGGACGATCATAAGTACATCAGGATGATGTATGGTGAGTATCAGGTCGATACTCTGTGGCCGTGGATCAGGTTGTGCAGATGAGCATGTCTGGGAGATCCTATAGGTCGGAGTTGTGTACCCGTAACAGCCTGGGATGCTCTTTCGAGACATTGCTCTGGGAGGACATGTAATTTGTGCCCTGGGAGATTTCAGGTCGGAGTTGTGTACCCGTAACATCCTGAGATGCTCTTGCGAGGTTTTGTCCTATGGCATGTAATTTGGGCCCTGGGAGATTTCAGGTCGGAGTTGTGTACCCGTAACATCCTGAGATGCTCTTGCGAGGTTTTTCCATGACCACATGTAATTTGTGCCCTAGGAGATCTCAGGTCGGAGTTGTGTACCCGTAACATCCTGAGATGCTCTTGCTAGGTTTTGTGGTGGACCACATGTAATTTGTGCCCTGGGAGATCTTAGGTCGGAGTTGTGTACCCGTAACATCCTAAGATGCTCTTTCGAGGTTTTGTGGTGGGGTCACATGTAATAGCGCCCTGGGAGATCCTCCAGGTTGGAGTTGTGTACCCGTAATATCCTGGGATGCTCTTTCGAGGTTTTGTGACGCACGTAATAAGTCCTGAGGATTCCACAGTATGGCCAGTGATGACGAAGACCTGCAGGTGGTGGGCCTACATCCAGTATGAAAAAGGACTGGCTCTGTAGAACTTCCTATGACGAGTAGATTCAGAGATTGATTGAGATAGCAGCAGCAGTGACGATGATGATGACTCGATGACGATTATCTAGTGACGATGATCCAGAGAAGATGACTTGTGCTAGAAGAACTATGCTGAGAAATACCTTCCTAGTTAAGAGGGAGTGTTGATGTATATGTAACTTCGGAATGTATTTCACATATATGTATATTGTATTCCTATAGAGATGGTATTATTCCTCTATAAGGAAGTGTCGTCATTTATATTGTAAGTGTCGTAACTTATACTTGAGGGGTTATTAGACCACCTTGTTTGGGGTCGGCCCTGTATAAGTCATGTGGGTCAAAGGGTTATTAGACCACCCTATTGGGGGTCGGCCCACTCAGCATTATGTTATGTGGTTAAGTTCGAGCCGACATGAGTTAGGTAAAAAGGCAAGTCAAGTCAAGTATAAATAGAGTGCGGGAGGCACTCTATTTACTCACTCACTTCTCACACATGCTCTCAAGGACGAGAGGCGCACTTATGGAGGAGGAGGATTGCTGCTAGGTTATGGCTATCTCTATTGGTTGGTTGTATCATTGCTCTATCTATCTCTGAGGAAGTTATTGGGGTTTTTCACCTTTATGGTTTTCCCCAAGTAAATCTTTGTGTCTCTTGTGTGCTTGCATTATTGTCTCCATGATTGATATGCTGTAGATATGCTGTACATGTTGTTCTCTCAGTTAAGATCCTAGATCATATTGAAGTAAATTCTGAAAATCTAACACTTTCTTCCACTCGCTGCCCTAAAAAATCAGTCATCTCAGTCCTCTTTTGCAGCCAGCTTTTGCTCACTGTCCGCTGCCCCAATTCATCCCTGCTGGTTGCCTTCTCCATCCCTCATCTCCTCCTCTTGTCCACCTTCAAAGCAGCCCTAAAACACAAAAAGAAAACAAACTTTATTTCTGTTAGTAGTTAGTTTGTTTCTCTCTAAAAATTAAGTAGTTAGGCATTGTTAGATCTAATATTTCCACTTTTAATTAGTTTTGCATCTCATATTTAGATCTTGCCTCTAACCTTTTTATCACTCTAGATCTCATATCTTGCTTTGGAACAATAGCACTTAGGCATTTCATTTTATGCTTTGCAAAATTTAGTGGTTAAATCTCATATTCTTTCATTTTACATTTAGATCTTGCATTTAGTGGTTAAATTTTTGCATACAAAAAATTCATGCCTTAGATCTCTTTCCCATTACCTTTTAGGCATTTGTTGTTCGCTGGTCCGTTTTACACTTCTCATAGTTTAAATTTGAATCTCATGCTTTTTCATAGTTTAAACCTCATTTTGCAAACCTGGACTTAGCTAGTTTCGAACTTTATTTTATTTTTATGATGCTAAAGGGTGCCTTGAGATTGAGCTTTTCTTGTAGGTACTTTGGAAGTATAAGGAGTTTGAAAAAGTTGAAGAGAAGAGATCCAAGCCAAAAGTAACAAGAGCTTCAATTAAAATACAAGGAGGAAACAATACACAAATAAACCATCAATCTCCTTTTGTACAAGCTATTGATAAAGCTTCTTTTCATCTTTGTTCCAAGTTCATTTCTTTTCCAAAAGTCCTTCAAGGTTTTAAAACCCAAGGCAATTGTACATGATTAATAAAAAGTTCAAGTGGAGGGGCCTCCACTTTTTGGTTTCCTTCCCCATTTGGGGAAGAGTGTTGTGATTGGGTTAGATCTTTCAATTTCTACTTTAGAATAGTCTTTTATTTCATCTTGTAATTCTCTTCCAAGCTTTTGACCGGAAGTAGTATCCTTGGGATCCCATCCCAGGGGCAGGACCACATAATTTGTGGTTACTCTTCCTTCCCCGTCAGTTTCCTTGGTAGAGCTTTCAGCTAGCTGGAAGTTCTCAAGTGCGGGCGGTTCTTAGAGGTTGACCTTGTTTGGAGGTTCATCCCACCTTAGATTAGATTTATTGGTAGAACACTAAATCTTTTATTTTATTTTGCAAGTAGTATGCTAGTTGTTCTTTGCATCATTTGAGCTATCACATGTTTTATTTCCACAAGGTTTCATTTTTCACAACTGCTTTACTTTTTTTTTAAATAAACAAAGCCTCTTGAACTTGGCCAAATCCAAGTCAAGAGCACTCTCTGTCGGAGAGCATTGTTAAATTTGCACTTTCCCCTTGCATTAGGCATTTTAAAGTAGGAAGTCTCTTGAACTGTAGTCTTAAGACTAAGTCAAGAGCGCCCTCTATCGAAGGGTTGAACAAGTGCTCTTAATAACTAAAAAAATTTCAATCCACATTCCCCCTTAATTAATTTACTTTGGTTGTGTATCCAACACCCGTATACTCTGCCAACCGGAAACGGTTGGACTAGTACTCAGAAAGGTGAAGGACTTGATAA
This sequence comes from Larix kaempferi, assembly GCA_027924585.1. NCBI lineage: Eukaryota > Viridiplantae > Streptophyta > Pinopsida > Pinales > Pinaceae > Larix > Larix kaempferi. Next base: position 19,094,962 of record BSBM01000458.1, on the reverse strand, counting down.
GCTCATAAGTGATACTTAATTAAAACTTTCACCGCCATAACCAACGAATCGGCGTTGTTCAAAAAGTATTCGAAGCAGTTCTCAGGGGAGGCACCGGAGTGCCCAATCTGTGACACAGTGGCTGGTTAGCATTGCGCGCCTCGCTGTGATCCAGACAGGTCCGACATGTCTCTTAAAGGAACCGCTTAGAATGTCTTTACGGACACTTTTGATATCCTTGGTTTTATCCTAATAATCAAGACCACTAAAATCTTTAATTTACCAAGATAAGCTGCAAAACGATCTCACGAACATTTTTCTCGAACACTTGTATCAAGCAACTCAATCACTCAGACATTTTTGACTCCATAAGGCACTGGTCCTTAATCCTTAATCTGGAGTACTTGTGTTAGTTTTCGTATAAAGAGTGATTTATATCTGATTCAGTGTATCTCTTATCTTCTCTTGCAACGTGGATTGCGTTATCTTGGTAATTTTCAAAGCATTATTGTGTCTCTCACCTTCAAAAACTCCTAAACAACACCCATCCGCATCATTCACACTTAAAACACATAAAACACAAGAGCGTTAGACAACTCTTTATAGGGACTACCCCCCTTGGCTTCGTTAGGAGTTAGCCTAAACGGAGGAGCTAGGATTCAGGTGGCAGTACCTAGCTCATTGCTTGCCCCCAAGGCCACACCTCTCCCCACTTTCCAATGAGGGAGACAGCTTTTGAAATATTTCTGCTACTGGTGTGCAGTTTTGCGGACAACATCTTTGGCGCCGCTGCCGGGAACAAATCTTTTTGTTCCTGGACGACCTTAATTTTTTCTAGTTTGTTTTACCTTTTTTTGATAGATTCTAAATCTATCTGGCGACTCCACTGCCCCTTTTAGTTTTACTTTTGGTAGATTTTTAGTTTAATCACTCTCTGAAATTAGACTTGGATCCACCTGGCGACTCCACTGTCAGTTAACACCTCAAGGTATTCAAGTAGAAGAAATTCTGAAGGTTTGCTTAGTTTTATCCCCGAGCCTGAAAAGGTTTATAGGAGGAGACTAAACAAGCTTGCTTCTCGTAAAATCCTTGAAAATCTTAAATCTGAGTCTATTTTAGACATCCATTCTTTTTTTCAAGAAAGTCTCGAAAATCAAGAAAATTTTGAAGACAATAATTGTTTCCTTTCCACCATGGTTGAGTTTTTTACTCAACTAGATTTCACTCAGATAGCAGGTCAACCTCATGATATTCCCGAAAAAGTTGTCGACAAACTCACAAGCTTCAACAGCACTGATGCCTCTACTTCTGCTGAGCAGCATATCAGAAACTTCAACAGACTTTGTGGCTCCTACCTCAAAGGCACTGATAAACATGAGGATGTTTACATGACCCTTTTTGCCATATCCTTGAAGGGCAAAGCTGGGAACTGGTACGACAATTTACCAGACAAATCTTTCGCCACCATAGCAGCTTTCAAAACTGCTTTCCTCAACATGTTTGGCAGTAAGAAGGAGCCTAGGCACCTAGTTGCAACCTTAACTAGCATGAAGAAGACAAAAAATGAGACCATGGATGAATTCAATACTAAGTTCCAGGAGTTGTCAAACTCCATCCCTGAGACTTATGCACCTCCTGCAGCTTCATTACTAGACTACTACATAGAGGCACTGAGTGGTAAGATACAATATCAACTTAGAGATAAAGAACCTACTACTTTGGCTGAAGCTCAGATTTTAGTTGTCAAGATTGACAAAAACATGATGTCTTCCGGTGAGTCCAACATTCAAGGTTACTCCAGATCTTCAATTCCTTCGAGAAGTAATGAACCAAAAGACAAAGATCCCTTATCAGTTATAAAAGAAACTCATGAAAAACAGATATTGGAAATAAGAAGGGAAATGAAGAAAAACATGGAAGAAGCTGAGGCAAAACACCTTGCTCAGCTAAAGGAAATTCAAAGTCGGGTTATAAATGCTGAAAGGACCCAACCTCAACCTCAACCTAGGGTTTTTGCTGCAAAGCAGAATTGGCAAAGAAAACCTCCCAACCATGAACAGAGGCCTCCAAACCAATTAGAGGCTGCTAACATGGTTGAGTCATACAAGCCTTTTTGTAGGGCATGCAGAGATTTCCACGAGGAATCCGGCTGCCACTATGCATGTTTTGTTCAAGAGCATGGTTATCCTAAGGGATGCGGCCCTAGTACTTCATCAGACGAGCCTGTTTTTATCAACCATGTGGGAAATAACTTTGAAAATCCTAATGTGACTCAAGCCAACTAAGGTTATCAACAAATTGATTATATGACTCAACTCTACGGTGAGATGCCACCCAGTATCAACAACAGCCAGAGATTCAAGGAAAATACATATCAAAGGAAACCGAAGGAGGGACCTTCCACTCAAACTGCTCCTAAGGTAACAGTTCCTCACATTACTCAAGAAATTAATAATGATAAGGAAACTGTTGATTTAACTTTTGATTTAGGTAATTGGTTGGCCAACACTAAGGTTCCTTTCCCGGTACTTGAACTGTGTAAACTCCCTAGTCAAAGGGAGAAACTTTTGAAAATGTTAGAGCCTCATGCAGGTGGTACTCCTCCTTCTATTCCTAAGCCCACAGCTTCTGAAAAGCCTCCTACTATTCCTAAACCCATTGCATCTGAAAAGCCTCCTCCACCTGCAAAGCCCCCTACCCCTAAAAAGGTAACTTTCTCAGAAACTAAAGAACAACCTTCAACGAGTTGTAAAAATGATTTTGGAGATGCCCCTATAGTCCTACATACCAAGGAAACAAGAAGAGAAGCTCACCCGCCTTTCTACATATCATTGATGATAGGTGACCTTCTTCTACATAATTGTATGTTGGATTCGGCATCTGGTGCAAGCCTGATGACCAAAACAGTCATGCAACAACTTAATCTAAAAACCACTAGACCTTATGGAAATGTATGTGCCATGGATTCTAGACCTGTCGAAGTTGAGGGGATGATTCAAAATCAGACCGTCAGATTAGCCAAGTACCCAGACATCCATGTCACCATGGATATCCTTGTCATAGATGTGCCTGATAAATGGGGGATGCTTCTTTCTAGAAAGTGGGGTGCTTCTTTGGGTGGGTCACTACAATTAGACTTATCCTATGCAACTGTTCCGGCTTCTGGAAATTCTCTCGTCAAACTTCACTCTGAAAAAGAAAGAAGATACCATGTTGAAAATCCCCAGAAACCATCAAATGAATACATCTACAATACAGATGAAATAGGAACCTACCAGGTAAATTCCACCTTCTTAGATCCTGTTCATAAAGAAATGAAAGATAAGAAAGTTGATGGATTGTGGAAAATGGAGTTTGACGGTGCTTTTTCTAGAGCTGGCAAAGGTGCTGGTATAGTCTTGATATCGCCCGAGGAGAAGATCTTCAACTTTGCATTCAGACTTGAATTTGAAGCCACAAACAATGTTGTAGAATCTGAAGCACTTTTACTAGGCATAGAGGTCGCTAAGGACATGAAAATAAAGATGCTTAGTATCAAAGGAGATTATGACTTAGTTGTGCAACAGATCAAGGGTAATTTTGCATGCCATTGTAAAAGACTTAAGAGGTATAGGAATGCGGTTTGGGACACCATGGATTACTTTGATGCATTAAACATAAAAGCAGTCCATAGGGAAGAAAACAGTGTGGCGGATAGGTTGGCAGTTGCGGCATCTACCCTCCAGCCTTCAAAGGAAATGTTGAACGGAGACTGTACCCTTGAAATAAATTATAGGCCATCAGTCCCAGACAACATAAACCACTGGCAAATTTTCAAAGATGATGAACAGATTCTAAAGTTTATACATAACCTGGATGAGTTCTCAGACTTCAAGATAAATAGGCAGGAAGAAGGCAAGCAGTATCCGGAGGACAGCCAAAACCTAAACCCCATGTCACATGGAGCAACTAAGCTGGAGAACATTTTTGACAGGCAGGATGGAAAGAAAAATAACATTGACCAATTGAAACCTGGTGACTATATTGAGGTGAACATTGGATCGGAAACAAATCCGAAAATCATAAAAATAGGAAAAGGAACTTCTGAAAAGGAGAGGAATGCTCTAATAAGCCTGGTAAAGGAGTATAGAGACATTTTTGCATTTACATATGATGAGCTAAAAGCCTATAGGGAGGATGTTTTCCAACATACCATCCCTCTAAGACCAGAAATGATAAATACAAAACCTTTCCGCCAAAAACTCAGACAAATAAATCCTAAGTTGGCTCCTATTGTCAAACAGGAATTAGAAAAAATGCTGGCAGCAGGAATTATAGCACCAACCAGACATACGTCATGGTGTTCCAACTTGGTTGTGGTAAGGAAGAAGAATGGGAGTATCAGGATATGCATTGATTTTAGAAATCTGAACATAGTCTGCCAGAAAGACAACTATCCTCTCCCTAACATGGAGACCCTCCTCCAACGGGTCACTGGATCTACGATGATGTCCATGCTTGATGGATTTTCAGGTTATAACCAGGTGGTTATCAAAGAAGAAGATAGGCACAAAACAACATTCACAACCCCTTGGGGGACTTTTGAATATCTGAGAATGCCCTTCGGTCTCACAAATGCTGGGGCCACCTTCCAGAGGGCCATGGATTATGCCTTTAACAAATTAATGGGTAAAATCATAGAAATATACCAGGATGATTTAACCGTCTTTTCCAAAGAGAGATCCAGCCATGTTGACCATCGTAGGAAAGTCTTTCAACGATGCAGAGAGTATGGCATTTCCCTAAATCCGGCTAAGTCTGTTTTGGGCATTGAAGAGGGAAAGCTTTTGGGTCACATCATCAATAAAGATGGGGTCAAGATTGACCCCAAGAGAATCAAAGCTATCCAAGAGATTCCCCTTCCTAGGAATGTTAAAGGCCTCCAATCATTTAACGGCCATATAAACTTCATAAGGAGATTCATACCCAACCTTGCCAAGCTCATGAAACCTATGCAGGTTCTCCTAAAAAAGAATGCTAAGTTCATTTGGACGGATGAAGGAAAAGAAGCTTTTGACACCATAAAGGATTCCATTACTAGAGCACCTGTCTTAGTCAGCGCGGATTACACAAAGGATTTCATGATTTTTTCATTTGCCTTAGAGGACACCATTGCTGGTGTGTTGCTCCAGAAGAACTTCGAAGGGTTCGAGCAACCAATTGCCTTTATGAGTAGAGCATTACAAAACTTAGAGTTGAAGTACACAATCATGGAAAAACAGGCATATGCCTTAGTCAAATCTTTGAAGCACTTCAGAACATATATAGGCTATTCCAAGGTCATAGGGTATGTTCCCCATGCTGCGGTGAAAGACATCCTCTCTCAACAGGATTGTTTAGGAATAAGGGGTACATGGGTTTCCAAAATTCAGGAATATGACCTTGCGATAAATCCCACCAAGTTAATCAAAGGACAGGGGCTTGCTAAAATGCTCACTCAAAAGAATGAAGAAACCATTGAAATGATTGTTGAAAATGACATTCCCCAACCTTCCATGACTCTTGCCCTCCAGGAACTTGACAACATCTGGTATTCTGACATCATCTATTTCCTCCTCCACTTCAATAGTCCTGATCACCTCAAGGGTCACAAGCGAAGGGCTTTGAGACTTAAAACTGCTAGATATTGCCTTACCCAAGAAGGTCTGGGTTGGAGAAACCCAGATGGCATCATACTCAGGTGTGTGAACGAACAGGACTCCAAAAGAATCTTGACTGAGTTTCACTCAGGATTTTGCGGAGGTCACTATGCAGCAAATACAACTGCTCACAAGATCCTAAGAGTTGGATACTATTGGCCCACCATCTTCGCAGATGTTCACAAACATGTTAAGTGTTGCCAAGAGTGTCAACTCTTCACTGGTAAGCAGAAGTTGGTTGCACTCCCCCTCACACCTGTTGTGGTCCTTGCCCCTTTTCAACAATGGGGCCTTGATTTTATCGGAAAATTCAAAGATAACTCTAGCAATGGATTTTGTTGGATTCTTACGGCAACCGATTACTTCACCAAATGGGTAGAGGCCATACCTACTAAGAAGGCCGATGAAAATGTTGTCATAAACTTCATTGAAGAAAGAATCATCACCAGATTTGGAATCCCCTTAAAGATAACAACTGATAATGCCAAGGCTTCAGTTCTGGAGAAGTAAATGATTTCTGTTTTAAATATGGCATCATCCTATCCCATTCTTCAGATTATTACCCACAGGGAAATGGACTTGCAAAGTCCACAAATAAAAATCTAATGAGTATCCTTAAGAAAACTGTGGGTGACAATAAGAAAGCATGGGACAGCAAGATCAAGTATGTTGTATGGGATGATAGGATAACCAATAAGAACTCTACAAGGAAGTCCCCTTTTGAGTTAGTGTATGGTCTCACAGCCACCCTTCCGGTTAGCATGGAGATTCCAATTTTCAGATTGATAAGTGAGTATGGGACAGAAAAATTGGAAATGGAGCAGAGTATAAATCAGATCATAGAATTAGATGAAGCCAGAAGAGCTGCCCTTGATCAATCCTTGAGACATCAAGAAAGTATGAAGGGTACTTTTGACAAATCAACCAAGCCAAGACCTTTCCAGGTAGGAGATACTATTCTCCTATGGGACAAAAGAAGGGAGAAGCCTGGGAAACATGGGAAATTCGACAGCCTTTGGAAGGGCCCGTTTATCATCCGTGCAATTGCTGGCACTAATTCTTTCTTACTGAACACCATGGAAGGAGAGGAAATAAGCCTACCCCCCAGAAATGGGCAGCACCTGAAGCCTTTCTATCGGAACAACATTCAAGATGACCAAGGGGTCATCTCAGGACATCTCTGAACCCATCCTTGTTGATTTTTATGTGTTTTTATGTACCATATTGATGTATCCTAGTTTTTTCACATGTTAGTTTTTGTATCATACTTCATATATATGTTGAAAAAGAAAAGATTTCATTTCCATGTACGTTTTATTTCATTGAAAAAGCAAAAATATATGTTGGTATTTCATTTTGGCATTTCTATCATGAAAATGTTGGACTAAGACACTTCCGTTTCTGTGCAGGAAACTAATATTCTGGGATTCTCGAACACTTTCTTTGATTCATAGATCAAGCAAGTGCCCGTCCCACAGTTGGAGCCAGATGTTACCAACTTGTTTGTACCATAGTTGGATTATCTGAAGAGCCGCCAGTTTATTGAACATGAATCATGTTCATCATCAGCATTCAGAAGTTCAGAAGTCAATTTCAGGGCAATTTTGCCCCTTTTGTAATAACTGCATGTTCATACCCCCATGGGGAATTTGTAAAATGTTGGTCTAAACGGGGTCCTTTTATAAAAGGCTCGGCTATCCATACGTTTAGCCATTTGGGGGATACTCTAGAGTGTTTTTTCCTTAGGAATTATGCGTTACTCATCAGTGGCGTATAATCCCCGAGTTTTTCACTCAAACCTCCAAAGCTGGAGTATTTCCCATGGTGGTCAAAACCTAAGGTGGTTATTAGAGTCTTGTGTCTAGGATTTTTTACGTGTTAGCCACATTGATTGAGTCGTATGAACATGCACTAGGTCCCCTAGGAGTTTCGTTGGATTTCGAGAAGAATAAATTTTTTCATAAATTAGACCATTTTTTAATGGTTTAATTAAAAAATTTCAAAAAGTGATAAAAACCTCATCCGGAGGCGGAATTGGGCATGGGGAAGCTCGTTTTGACGCTCAAAGCGTCATCTTTACCCCAGCGCAAAATTTTCTAAGGTTTCGGGCGATTTCATCACCTCTGGGAGTAGTTTTTCACCTTTTTGGCATTAAGTGGCCATAAAATGACAAAAGCACAGAGGACAAAAAATTAAAAAAAATCAAAAAATATGATTTTTTAAACTATGGAAAAAGCATATAATATTTTTTGGAGAGGTACGATGGCATTACAAAGTTGAACCATGGCACAAAAGTCAAAGTTTTCATTTTATTAAGATCGTACGGATTTCACCTTCACGTGGGAGCTCGATACATGGGGATCACGATTTAGTGATGTGGCATGTGGTGAAAGGTTCGTTGAAGTTGCATTTATGCCCATGGTAGGCCACTTCCCACTCTCAACCACCAAAGAATCTCAACATATTTCAAGTTAACTCCAAGCTAACTACTTCAAAGCTCATGCCCTTGCATGCATTCACGTCAATCCTTGATTGAAACTCGAGCTTGTCATGTGGCAATCGTATAATGGATTGGTGGGAAGGTAATGAATGCCATAGTAGGCGCCTTAGCCACCTCATGGCTTGGCTCCTATTAGCATTCGTTTCATATCCCAATAAATTCTCATACAAAAGCTCTCGCATATCTTGAAGCCTCACGCGTTATCCAAGTGAGATGGCTCGTATTGGTTGGTGATACGTCCAAAGTGGGATGGGGGGCGCCATGCCTGGGTGGAGGCCACCTCCCCACCCTTCATTCAATGCAACTCAAGTCTATGGGTTGGATTCGAGCTCCAAGTTTGGTTGGACTGATTTATCATTGGATTTTATTGAAATTCGACTTATGTCATGTGTTATTGGCTTCCATCATGCCAATTCGACTTAGGTGTTAGGTATTGTCTAGTGTTTGCTATAAAGAGATGGCATTTTGGCCATTCTCTCATGGAGATTTTGAGCATGAACACTCTGCCAAAATATTGTTGTAATATCTGTTTAACATTGAATAAAGTTTAGACTTTGGAGGTCCATGCTCGAGCAATTGGGATGTACTTCACACTATTGGTGATACCTCTTTCATTTTGTCTATTGATCATGCAATTTCAATATTAGATGTATGTTTTAGCTTTGATTAAAAATATATCTTTCGGTTCTTGCATGTTTCATTAACAAGGTTTTTGCAGGGGTTTCCCAAGGTGGAGAAAGGCTTATTAAAGACTAAGTCACTCTTCATTCAACAGTGGTTATTGGCATCTAATCAATCTGTGTTGCAGGTCTTCATGGTCTTTTCTTCACTTCAAGAAAAGAAACGCTTAACTAAGAGGGTTTGGTCTCTTCCTCCATCAAGTAGTTTTCAAAACAATCTTGGTTACTTTACCTAAGCTTACTTCTTCAAGCTTCCACCTTTGCTCCTTGAGTTCTCCTTGCTTTGACCTTTAGATCTTTCCCTCTAGCTCTCGTCCCATCTTCATCTCTCCATCTGCTGCTCCTTTCTTGCTTCTGCTGCTCTTTCCTTAGTGTCTGCACTTTCTTCCACTCGCTGCCCTAAGAAATCAGTCATCTCAGTCCTCTTTTGCAGCCAGCTTTTGCTCACTGTCTGCTGCCCCAATTCATCCCTGCTGGTTGCCTTCTCCATCCCTCATCTCCTCCTCTTGTCCACCTTCAAAGCAGCCCTAAAACACAAAAAGAAAACAAACTTTATTTCTGTTGGTAGTTAGTTTGTTTCTCTCTAAAAATTAAGTAGTTAGGCATTGTTAGATCTAATATTTCCACTTTTAATTAGTTTTGCATCTCATATTTAGATCTTGCCTCTAACCTTTTTATCACTCTAGATCTCATATCTTGCTTTGGAACAATAGCACTTAGGCATTTCATTTTATGCTTTACAAAATTTAGTGGTTAAATCTCATATTCTTTCATTTTACATTTAGATCTTGCATTTCACTTTTTTCCATTTAGTAATCTCATTCAAAAAGTAAATTTTTGCATACAAAAAATTCATGCCTTAGATCTCTTTCCCATTACCTTTTAGGCATTTGTTGTTCGCTGGTCCGTTTTACACTTCTCATAGTTTAAATTTGAATCTCATGCTTTTTCATGGTTTAAACCTCATTTTGCAAACCTAGACTTAGCTAGTTTCGAACTTTATTTTATTTTTCTGACGCTAAAGGGTGCCTTGAGATTGAGCTTTTCTTGTAGGTACTTTGGAAGTATAAGGAGTTTGAAAAAGTTGAACAGAAGAGATCCAAGCCAAAAGTAACAAGAGCTTCACTTAAAATACAAGGAGGAAACAATACACAAATAAACCATCAATCTCCTTTTGTACAAGCTATTGATAAAGCTTCTTTTCATCTTTGTTCCAAGTTCATTTCTTTTCCAAAAGTCCTTCAAGGTTTTAAAACCCAAGGCAATTGTACACGATTAATAAAAAGTTCAAGTGGAGGGGCCTCCACTTTTTGGTTTCCTTCCCCATTTGGGGAGGAGTGTTGTGATTGGGTTAGATCTTTCAATTTCTGCTTTAGAGTAGTCTTTTATTTCATCTTGTAATTCTCTTCCAAGCTTTTGACCGGAAGTAGTTGTTATCACACTATAGTAGCAGGGCTACTATCCTTGTTCAGCATATATCTGCACATTCCAGAGCTTCCATTATTCCAGAGCATGGCTATATATTTTGGATCACTCATGATCAGAGCAGTATATTATTCAGATTTATGTTAGACCTTGTGTCAAGGCTGAGCCTTGAGAGTTCAGATTTGATGACCGATGTGACCCTTTATCCCATACAGTTTCAGTTCAGTGCTAAGAGATGTATTGCAGCAGTGTTTCAGATGGTACATGATGATTATTATGATGATGTTGTATGATCTACGGATATGTTATCACTGACTGTGGATTATTATCTTGTTGATCTAGTCATGTTTACAGCATCTGCTTGGTATATTATTCCTGATGTGGCAAACTTTTTAAAATGAACTATAAATCATAAAATGGACAATTGCTTGCACATTTAGGTCATTTAACAAAACCCACTGGTTTTCACCTTACATAGATATGGTCTTTCTTGACACCAGTTGTCTGCTAGTGTAGGCTCCATATTCACTTGACTCCATCCATACATGACTTTCCTATTTGACTTTAAACCTTGACCTGTCTCATTTGACTTTCTGATACTGAGGACTTCCCCATTTTTCTACCTCTGTGTTTGGACCGCATCCCTGTATATTCAGTGTCTCGGCTCTAAGTTGGTGACAAAACTTACCTTTGGTGAGTTGGATTGTAGGCCTAAATCATTCTGGTCGGTTGTCCCGATGTTTGGCATTGGCTCGAACTCCCCCTAGTCACTTGAGATGTTGTTGGCTAAAACTGAAAGCTCATGTTCTACCTATGGAAATTTATAAATTCGCCCATGGAAACTAAAAAAGGGGCAAGAGCGATGAACAGCTAAAAATACTCCTCGAAGAGTATAAGAAAGGTCTAAAAAGCAATGGTTCTTAAAAGTTATATCTAAACAATTGCTAACCTTATATATATTTGAAAACATGCCCTGGATGCAAGCTACAACTAGTTGTGCTTATCAGCACATCTGAAATCCGAAGGGTTATGTAGGCCAAAAAGGCCATGAAATAAAATTGAATGATCCTAATGAACCTGGATCAACTTGATGTAGACATGATGCCTAAGTTGAATAAACACTCTCTGAACAACTTATCCATTTGTGAGGCACAGCCATCCCCCGTGTTACTTTGTCCAGCACAGAGTTTGTAGCTTTCCCCTTTCTCCCAGTCCAAAGTATTTTTGAGTTAAGTTAGACAAGTCAACACCTCTGCCCAACCTTGTTCCTAGCCTTCATCCTTCACTAGCAGTTTGACCATGTCCAATGGGTGAGTTTGTCATTTGAACTATTGTGCAAGTAATTTTATATAACAACGGAATATGCTAACTTGATTAATGCCACTGAATGGATGTTATACTTTGAGCTTGGCTGTGAGAATGATTAGAGAAGCATGTCTTAGTCTACTGATGTGATTTATCCTTGGTTGTATATTCTTGGGATCCGTGATGATGTGGACCATATATATATGCTTATTGATGATGATTCATGGTCCCACATACTTGATGATGATATCATATGATGGACATATGATGCAGATGATGATTGATGCAGTTCAGCAGGTTTTATTATTACTTCAGATCAACAGATTATGCATTGTCCATATATGGTGGACCCTACAGCTAGCCCAATAGGGCAACCCATGGTGTATGAGTACACATTTCTAGTGGATTTGGGTCTTCTGATCCAATGAGACACTTATCTTTCAGTTCCGGGCACTTCTAACAGTGATTGATGCAGTTTTACACTTGTTGACCAGATTTGGGGCTAATTTCCCAGCCTGAGCAGCAGGAGCCATGAGAGGCCAGTTCACCTAGGGCGCTGTATGAGGAGGGGGTGGTCCAGCCACTTGTTTTTACCATTTACCCCCCCTTCTGGAGAGCCTGGTGGGCTCAGATGGACAGCGCAGATGCCCTAGGAGGCAGTTTTGGCACTTTCACAGTTACCGAGGCAGTTAAAAAATGGGATAAAGTGGTCACTAAGGAATTCGATTTGGGCAATTGAGGCAAGGTTTTGGCATTTGGTTTTCACAGAGGTCTTCCAAGGTGATCCCACTATCTTCCAGCCAGTTTTCACCATGTGGGTAGGGCCACATCGATCACAGGAGGTCTTTCACTGCTTGTCTGTCACAGATTTTGAGGACAGATTTGATCATTTATATTATCTTGGACATATTTTATTATTTTATTGTGCCTTGGGGATGAGCTAGTAAGGATTGATGCCTCCTAACCCCACCATGTGCTTATTTTGTCATGTCCTAGTCATCATGAGGTGGATCATTGTACTTTTACCCCTCTAGTGGATGACGTCACCCTCCTTTTTGTACCATTTAGTGGGGGCGCTATCATTATATTGGGTGATCCATGTGATGTATTGTTATGATTTATTGTTAGCCGTTGATTAGATCTTTTGATCTTTTAATCTTAGCCACTCATGTGAAAAGTGGTTAGGATTTTACTCTCTCCCCATCCTATTTAAGGAGGGAGCCTCTCATTGTAAAAGATCTAGAGATTTTTGGCTCTTGGCTCTTGGAATAAAATTTCTATCTTTTGGAGTACATACTTGGATTGGAGTGGATGTTGGTTGTTTCGATTGTAAATGCTTTTGTCCATTGCACTGGAGGATCTATTGTAGCTATCTTGCATATTTGCCATATCTTATTTACAGGTTAAGAGGATGTTTTTGGACAAGTGCGAATTGGTGGGGAGGCTTGCCCTTCAAGCTTGGAGGAAGACGTTTTGGTTTGACAGGGAGTAGTTTTGCCTTTGTGTCAACTATTCTTTGTTTATCTCTCTCTTGCTTGTATCTACCTTCAACATGTTAAATTGATTGATGCTTGGCTCCTTGGTTTTGACAGGTTAGAGGGAATCACATGTGGCTTGGGAAAATCGATTTGGCAAGAGGGCTTCAAGAATTCTCCATTTGATCTTTGGCAAAGTAATCCTCGTCTCAACTAGCATTCATCTCTTCATCCAGGTATGCTCCAAGAGGTATGTCTTCTTCTTCCTTGAATCATCCATAATTTCTAGATCATAAAAACCCTAATTGATTAAAACCCTTGTTTTTGGTTTTTCTTAGATCTACTTAGATCTAGCCTTGCTTTTGAAGAGATATTGAAAACCCACCTCTATAGCATCCACCCCTAGTTGGATCTATAGTTTGGTGGTGATTGGCTTAAAATTGACACACTTTTCAAGGCAAAAAGCCCTCTTGAACCCAAATCGCACTTCCTAGAGAGAGGCTTGTTTGGTTAGATCTAGCACATGGGTAGGTGAGATCCCACTTGATTGGTAATCTACACACTTGATAACCTACCCCCAGATTTTTACTTTGGTGAATTCTACCTTGTGGACATCATTCCATGTTTTAAGGGGTTAAAACCCCCTTTTGAATTTCTTGGCACCTCAAAACTCAGATCTACTAAGATCTAACCCTTGGATTGACTTGGTTTTTGGGATCCACATAGATCGGGGCATAAGCCACTTGGATCTATAGTTTGGTAGCCATTGGACTTGATTTGGTCCACCTAACCCCTCTTTTAGCCCTCCTTGAGCAAAGTCGCACTACCTGGGGAAGGTGAGTTTGTCCACTTTGAGGAAGTGGGTGTTTGAGATTTCTGTAGATTTGGATTGGCCATACCTTGAAACCTAGGTCTAAAGTATCATTTTGTGACGGTCTGCCTTGGGGGTAGCATTCCTTGTTTCAAGGGATTGTGGTCCACTTAGGGTCATTTCATGAAAACCTAGATCTAGCAAGATCCAACCATTCAATCTCATTTAGCCCACTTGACTTGGCTCCTAGGTGTCCCGATCTACACTTTGACATACCTTTTTGACCCCATTAGCCCATTTAACAAGGCACTAGTCCTCCTCAAAGCAAGTCGAACTCCTTGGGAATTGTGTCAAACCCTAGATCTAGTACATGGGTACTCCTAAAATCAACTTAGATCCATAGATCTAATCATTACCTAACCTCTAGTACCAATTTCACACCTTAGCTTCACCTTGTGGGCCCACTTAAAGCCATTTCACACATCCCAAGAAAATAGGACCCACTTGTGTAAACATATGGTACTACACCTTGTCATCATACCACTAAGTGGCCTAAATCATACATAGGTTGAACACTAACAATTTCTCAAACCACCTTCAACCATACCTCAACTTCTAGGTCCACTTAGCCTTGCATTGGTTTTCGTAACTCTTCATTTACTTACCCTTAGAAACCTTTGTTTTGGTCCAATCAACTGTGATTGGTTATAGGGTCTCCCCCTAGGTCTTGTTACACCCTGACCTAAAGCGAAGAGTGCCTCGGTTGACGTGACTCCCACCTTGCATTGGGAACCGTGGCATCTCTTGGGTCACCTCTTTAGTTGCCTGTCTCCTCTACTGTCCCGGATGGGATACCACCAGGGGCAGCTACAAGTTGTGTGATAACAGTAGTATCCTTGGGATCCCATCCCAGGGGCAGGACCACATAATTTGTGGTTACTCTTCCTTCCCCATCAGTTTCCTTGATAGAGCTTTCAGCTAGCTGGAAGTTCTCAAGTGCGGGCGGTTCTTAGAGGTTGACCTTGTTCGGAGGTTCATCCCACCTTAGATTAGATTTATTGGTAGAACACTAAATCTTTTATTTTATTTTGCAAGTAGTATGCTAGTTGTGTTTTGCATCATTTGAGCTATCACATGTTTTATTTCCACAAGGTTTCATTTTTCACAACTGCTTTACTTTTTCTTAAAATAAACAAAGCCTCTCGAACTTGGCCAAATACAAGTCAAGAGCACTCTCTGTCGGAGAGCATTGTTAGATTTGCACTTTCCCCTTGCATTAGGAATTTTAAAGTAGGAAGTCTCTTGAACTGTAGTCTTAAGACTAAGTCAAGAGCGCCCTTTGTCGGAGGGTTGAACAAGTACCCTTAATTAATTTACTTTGGTTGTGTATCCAACACCCGTATGCTCTGCCAACCGGAAACGGTTGGACTAGTACTCAGAAAGGTGAAGGACTTGATAAGCTCATAAGTGATAATTAATTAAAACTTTCACCCCCATAACCAACGAACCAGCGTTGTTCAAAAAGTATTCGAAGCAGTTCTCAGGTGAGGCGCCGGAGTGCCCAATCTGTGACACAGTGGCTGGTTAGCATTGCGCGCCTCGCTGTGATCCAGACAGGTCCGACATGTCTCTTAAAGGAACTGCTTAGAATGTCTTTCCGAACACTCTTTTGATATCCTTGGTTTTATCCTAATAATCAAGACCACTAAAATCTTTAATTTACCAAGATAAGCTGCAAAACGATCTCACGAACATTTTTCTCGAACACTTGTATCAAGCAACTCAATCACTCAGACATTTTTTACTCCATAAGGCACTGGTCCTTAATCACATATTTTATTTGCTTATTATCAATCTGGAGTACTTGTGTTAGTTTTTTGTATAAAGAGTGATTTATATCTGATTCAGTGTATCTCTTATCTTCTCTTGCAACGTGGATTGCGTTATCTTAGTAATTTTCAAAGCATTATTGTGTCTCTCACCTTCAAAAACTCCTAAACAACACCCATCTGCATCATTCACACTTAAAACACATAAAACACAAGAGCCTTAGACAACTCTTTGTAGGGACTACCCCCCTTGGTTTCGTTAGGAGTTAGCCTAAACGGAGGAGCTGGGATTCAGGTGGCAGTACCTGGCTCATTGCTTGCCCCCAAGGCCACACCTCTCCCCACTTTCCAGTGAGGGAGACAGCTTTCGAAAGATTTCTGCTGCTGATGTGCAGTTTGGCGGACAACAGGGTCTTAAATATTTTGGAAGAAAATGACTTGGATGAATTAGTCACTAATGTTGTGGAAGAACCCACAACATTTTTGACTCCATAAGGCACTGGTCCTTAATCACATATTTTATTTGCTTATTATCAATCTGGAGTACTTGTGTTAGTTTTCGTATAAAGAGTGATTTATATCTGATTCAGTGTATCTCTTATCTTCTCTTGCAACGTGGATTGCGTTATCTTGGTAATTTTCAAAGCATTATTGTGTCTCTCACCTTCAAAAACTCCTAAACAACACCCATCCGCATCATTCACACTTAAAACACATAAAACACAAGAGCCTTAGACAACTCTTTGTAGGGACTACCCCCCTTGGCTTCGTTAGGAGTTAGCCTAAATGGAAGAGCTGGGATTCAGGTGGCAGTACCTGGCTCATTGCTTGCCCCCAAGGCCACACCTCTCCCCACTTTCCAGTGAGGGAGACAGTTTTCGAAAGATTTCTGCTGCTGGTGTGTAGTTTGGCAGACAACAGGGTCTTAAATATTTTGGAGGAAAATGACTTGGATGAATTAGTCACTAATGTTGTGGAAGAACCCACAACATTTTTGACTCCATAAGGCACTGGTCCTTAATCACATATTTTATTTGCTTATTATCAATCTAGAGTACTTGTGTTAGTTTTCGTATAAAGAGTGATTTATATCTGATTCGGTGTATCTCTTATCTTCTCTTGCAACGTGGATTGCGTTATCTTGGTCATTTTCAAAGCATTATTGTGTCTCTCACCTTCAAAAACTCCTAAACAACACCCATCCGCATCATTCACACTTAAAACACATAAAACACAAGAGCCTTAGAGAACTCTTTGTAGGGACTACCCCCCTTGGCTTCGTTAGGAGTTAGCCTAAACGGAGGAGTTGGGATTCAGGTGGCAGTACCTGGCTCATTGCTTGCCCCCAAGGCCACACCTCTCCCCACTTTCCAGTGAGGGAGACAGCTTTCGAAAGATTGTTGGACACACCGAGCAAACTGAGGGGGGGGGGTGAACAGTGTGTGTAGCTTTTATTACTTTTTCAACTTTAGCAATCATTGGAAGCTTTTTCAATATTATGCAGAGTACGTAATTATCACATTATCATTATATCATCATCAACATTATTAACAACTACAGCTCATCATCACATATCATCATATCATCATCACATAGGAAGCATTGCAAAACACAGTACACAATATTTTTATGTGGAAACCCAAGTCCTGGGGGAAAAACCACGGAAGCCTTTAGAATAATAATTTACCAGCAACAACTGGAAGGAGGCAACAACCCCCTTTGTTACAAAGACTTCAATTCTCCAGCTACAACTGGAAGGAGGCTACAACCCCCTAGTTTACAGGCTACAACCTGAAGGAATCCTTAGCTCCCTAGATTTCCTTGCCCCGTCCTACCACCCTGATATGAAGATAGTAACTGAAACTACTAAACCACAAACTTCACTGATCCTGCAGACCTGCTATCCAACACTTGTACCCAATCTGTACCACACTGCACAACCACTGTCACTGCTCATCAACTGACCACTGCTCATCAACTGTCCACTGACCACTGCACCACAACTACTCCACACTACTCATCAACTGACCAATCAATTTGTCTGCACCAATCAATCTGGTGTTCACATCATCCAACTCAGTCACTCTGAGTCTAACCAACTGCATACCAAACCCTGAATCTGCTGCTGATAACCTCTGCACTCTTATCACTGCCAAATCATCCATGTATACCAACAAGTCATTTTACTGCCATACACTTCTCATGTACATCCTTGTACACCTTGTCATACACAGTCACTGAACAAATAATCCTTCTCTGCTTCCACTGAACATAAGGCATGCATCGTCATGCATCATCATCATAGGTATGCATCATCGTCATAGGGTATGCATCATCATCATAAAATATGCATAATCGTCACTTCAGTGTGCACCGTGTATGCATCATCAACATCAAGTATACATCATAATGCATAGGAGAGCATCATCACACTATGGTATGCATGTACATCATATGGTATAGGAGTGCATCAACTTCATAGAGTGTACATCATTATCACATGCATTATCATCATAAAGTGTATAATATCATAGCATAAAGGTATGCAACATCATCATCATATCCTCCATAATGACTTCAAATATATATACCAATATATAGGCTCACATATTAATATCAAAGATGAACTCTATCCATGAGAGACATGTGCCATTACAAGAGAAACCCAGAAGCATGAGCCATACCTTTTTGAAGATCATAAGATGAAGAAACAGTAGACAAACCAAAATAAACTCTAGATCATGTCATCACATATCCCTCGTAACAAGCTTTCCAACGAGCCAAGAATTTTGTAATTTCGATTTCGTATGAGAAAGTTATGCCAATTTTAGTGAAGATACCCACAAAATTCTCCTCCACAAAATTTCGCACTTTTCTCCAAGAGTTGCGAAATTCCAATTGATGAGCAAATGAAATGTTTGATATTCTATTTATATAGGTCTTGGAGGAAAGTTATTACCTCAAACTGGGCCGACATGCAATTCAAAATTACAAATAATTAAATTTTCTTTTGTTTGGTCGGCTCACCCAAAAAGGTGGGGTACACCAACTTCAAAAATTCATATCTCTTCAACCGTAAGGAGTTAGAAGATGCTCCACATATCAATGGAAATGGCTTGACGAGGAATATCTCCCTATGATGGGTTTATTTGCAAATTCTTGGTCTAATACCCTTAAATTATTCAATATGTCCAGGACGTTAAAGACCCCACACATGAGGGTGCCAAAGACCATACCACCAACTACAAGAGTTTCAAAGTCTTCTTCAACATATCAAGGCACGTTCGTGGGCTCGACCTCCATCTACATCCCAATAGCCATATAACCACAATAGGACCATACATCACCATAGTTCAATACCCAAGGCACCACATGCAAGGGTTTCAAGGATATCATATAATATTTAAACAAGATACTTTCCATGGAATTCAAGCCCATCACATAGGACTCCATCACCAAGTGATGAGGGCATCATGACCAAGGATTCTATCATATCAAAGGCTCCAGCAATCATGGGCTTACAAACCACCATATGTATGGATTCCAAGACCTAAATCATTTCCAAATGCACCATCAATGATCATATAGTGTCCAAGGGTCATCATGCCGCCATTTATGTGGGTGCCAGACCTTCCCATGCATAATGACCATCTCCAAGTGTTCCATGACCCCAACAAGGGATACACGGGCATCAAGGTCTTCATCAAGGGTTCCAAGTCTTCATCAAGTCATTAATGACCACATCATCACCTTTAAGGGGACAAGGACCATTAAGCCATCAAATGTGGGTCCAAGGGCTTCTTCATCAAGCAAGGGGCTTCATAGGCTTCTTCAACCACCTCAACCACACCAAGAGACCTCCAAGGGTCAAGATCCATCATGACATCACCTGTGGGGTTGCTAGACCTTCTCCTAGGGTACCATGACCTCAATAAACACAAATGACCACTGAAAGGGTCATTTGGACTCTTGCAACTTCTTCAACACTTTTGTAGCGTACTGGGGCATAATTTGTGATACTGGGGAACCAAAGAAACAACTGGGGAACCGTAAAACATCTTTGGGGTACTTAAACACTCTACAGGGTGTTCAAGCCTTTTGTCATTGTCCCAAGGGCTCCAAGGGCTTCAAACTTGGGCTTGGACAAGATCAAAAGGTCTCCTTAGACTCTGACAATTACTTAACCCTCAGGAAATCCTCAAGGGGCACCCAGACATGTTGGCATCAATGACTATACACTGTTGGCATCAATGACAACTTAATCAACAGTTTTCGTATAAAGAGTGATTTATATCTGATTCAATGTATCTCTTATCTTCTCTTGCAACGTGGATTGCGTTATCTTGGTAATTTTCAAAGCATTATTGTGTCTCTCACCTTCAAAAACTCCTAAACAACACCCATCCGCATCATTCACACTTAAAACACATAAAACACAAGAGCCTTAGACAACTCTTTGTAGGGACTACCCCCCTTGGCTTCGTTAAGAGTTAGCCTAAACGGAGGAGCTGGGATTCAGGTGGCAGTACCTGGCTCATTGCTTGCCCCCAAGGCCACACCTCTCCCCACTTTCCAGTGAGGGAGACAGCTTTCAAAAGATTTCTGCTGCTGGTGTGCAGTTTTGCGGACAACAGGATCTTAAATATTTTGGAGGAAAATGACTTGGATGAATTAGTCACTAATGTTGTGGAAGAACCCACAACAGCTCAAGGAAGAGCAGCATTCAAGAAGAAGCAAGCTAAAACAAAGAGGGTGATCTTTGACTCAGTCAAAGATAATTTGATGCCTATAATTGCTCCTCTAAGGACAGCCAAGGAATGTTTTGATGCCCTAGCTAATCTCTATGAGAAGAAGGCACCTACTCAGAAGAGGGTCTTGAAGAAGCAACTTCGTTCATTGAAGATGGAGGACAAAGAAACAGTTGCCTCTTTCTTCTCAAAGATTGCTCAGTTAAAAGATCAACTCATGGCAATTGGAGTTGAAGTAGATGATGGTGATCTTGTGCAAACAGCTGTAGATGGCCTCCCTACATCTTGGGAGACATTCCTTTCAGCAGTGAATGGAAGAGAAACTCAACCAAGCATTGATAGATTATGGCATGATTGCCTAGAAGAAGAAGGCAGAATCCAGAGTAGATATGGACCTCAAACTGAAAAGAACCTTGCTTTTACTGCCAAGACAAGGAGAGAAAGAAGTTTCCCTCAACACCAGAACAAAGGTAAGAGAACTCAAGGTAATCACTCTCATAAGTCAAAAGTAAGATGTTTTAAATGTAACAAGATCGGTCATTATGCAAACGTTTGTAGAAATCCTCCTAAGAAGAATTGGCATAAAGGGAAGCACCATGCTTCAACTGCTACAGAAGAAGAAGAGCCTCAACAAAAGAAATCTAAAGTTGAGACCAAAGAAAAAGATAAAAAAGAATACTACCTCATTTCAGCTCTCTCAGGTTCCATCTCCAACTCATCAAACTCATGGTGGATTGATAGTGGGACCACCAAGCATATGACTGGATACAAAAAGGCTCTTGTGGGTTACAAGGCCAAGAAGTTCAATAAGAGAGTAGAGATGGGAAATAGAAGTACCTTTGAAATAAAAGGAGTTGCTTCAACAGCCTTAAAGCTTAGATTCAGGTACGTTAATTCATGTTGAAGAAATCTTATATGTTCCTGGTTTAAAGAGGAATGTTCTTTCAGTGGCAATTTTAGAAGACAAGGGGTTCTCTATAGCCTTCTCAGAAGGAAAGGCTTTAGCATGGAATAAAGATGAAAATATGAGCTCAGCTATTGAAATTGGTGTCCGTGAGGGGGACCTTTACAAGGTTTCAGGACATGTTGTTAAATCTCTAATGAGTAACCCCTATCAAGTTTCAGAGACCAAGAGGGAGTCTTACAATGAATCAGACATAGAAGTCCATGAGACTTCTCATTCAGAGAAACAGAGGGAGAAGGCCAAGAAGCTTTCAGTTGATCTCACTAAGGAAGCTTTTGTGGGGTTCCAAGGTTGCTCCAGTGGGAGCCATGTCACTGATTCAAGTTCAACCACGGATGTGGAGTTAGCCAAACTTCAAGTTTGGAACAATGCTTTTCAGTTGAAAATGGATAATGATATATGGAAGGTGATTCTCAAACAACAAGGGAAGTCAAGTGTAACTTCCATTTGGATCTTTAAGATCAAAGTGTTTGCTGACATTCAGAGTTCTTTGAAGCTCTCAGAAATTCCTGTATTCTATGACAGGTTGTTTCACCATGACAAGGACATGGTGCAGTTGTCAGTTGTGTGGACTAAGCCTCTGTCTTCGACAAGCTTAGTATTGCTGAGAATGCTTCTCTTGTTGAGAGGAAGTGTTAATTTTTAGTGCAGCTACGAGACCCATTCTCAGAGAGAATGGTACCCTAGTCAGTTAACTAGGGTTCCTGGTCAAGTTAACCAGGCAAAGTAATGAGTAAGACCCTAGAAGGTACCCTAGGGCCCCCAGCTGTCTCTTGGGGTTCTTGGTCGAGGACTAAGCAGGTTGATGCCATGGAAAAGTCCCTAGCATGTGGCTAGGGCCCCTATTTGTCTCTAGGGTATTATGGTCTAGAACCAGACGGTTTCTTGGTCATGATGACCAGGTAGATCCTGCAGGTTGAGACAGAGACATCCTAGGTCCTGCAGATGGTTGATCAACATTCAATCCAAACGGTTTCTTGGTCATGATGACCAGGTAGATCCTGCAGGTTGAGACAGAGACATCCTAGGTCCTGCAGATGGTTGATCAACATTCAGTCTAGGACTGAATGCTCAGCTTGAGGTTAAGGACCATTCTCTGGGAAAATGGATATCCTGGTCATGGACCAGATGGTTGATCAACATGTCCCAGTCTAGGACTGAGGCTCAGCCTTGGGCTGAAAGCCATTCATTAAGAATGGAAGATATTGTTGTCCCCTCTCCTAATCGGTTATTGCTAGGTTGCTTCTCAAGGGACTGGCCACCCCTTGACGAAGTCTCTAGTACCTAACCCCTAGGAGCAGCATTAAGGACAAAAGGATTGTACCATCCATTTGGATCTTCTCCCTTATACAGTGATGACAAAATATATATAAACTATGTATCTTAAGAGAGAGAAAAGTCTTTGGTCTTGTTGGTCATATTTGAATGCTTGTCCACTTTGATCTTATGGTTGTTGACTCATGATCCTATTCTTACTTGGTCCTAGCACTCTCACTTGTGTGCACCTTTGACTATGATGACTCCTACTTTATGGAGTGTATTTACCCAATGGTTTATTAAATACCATTGGACCATATATTGTTATGGTTACCTTATGTTTTGGTATAGGACCCTTGACCCACTTATGATTTTGGTCTATTAACCTTTTTTGTTGGACCTTTGGACTTTCACTTTATTATAAACTCATTAAATAATTATTTTTATTTTCTTAATAAATTCTTTATGACTTTATTATGAAAAACTTTATGATTTTATTAATAAAGTTTTTTTATTCTTTGGACCGTTTAGTCTTATCCTAAATTTCTTTATTTTATTTTATTGAAACCTTGGACATTTGCTAGTTTACCTTTTGACCTTTTTTTATTATTTATCTTATTTCTTTTTGTTTTAACCTAAGTTTTTTTTATCTCACAACCTATATAAACATTACCCAACGTATGCTCTCATGAACATTATTGGAGCTCACTCTTCACGAGTAATATTTCACGGGTCTGCTCCTATTTGGATTTCACGAGTCTGCCTCTATTTGGATTTCACGAGTCCACGCAATTTTTTTTTCCTGCTCCACGGATCCATCCTTCCTCAATTGGTCTCACGAGTTTGACCTCACGGATTTAGCTCTGCGTTTGATTTTTTTTATTGTCTCACTTGCTGATCGGGGCTAATTACCTTCACGGCTGTTCACCCTTGTCTCACGTGCTGATCACCTTCACGGCTGCCTCTTACCTTCACGGCTGTTCACCCTTGTCTCACGTGCTGATCACCTTCACGGCTGCCTCTTCCCTTCACGGCTGTTCACCCTTGTCTCACGTGCTGATCACCTTCACGACTTCATTCACGGATTCATCCTTCACGGATTCATCCTTCACGGCTTCACGGTTGTCTTACATGCTTTCACGGGTTTGTCTCTGCGTTTTTCTTATTTGGGCGTGTATCACTTGTTTGATCTCTTCAGGTTGATCTCTGCTATTTTCTTTCTTTCTCAGATCTGTCTCTGAATGTTTATGGACCCATCTTATCTCTGTGATTTACTTCAGTTGTGATTACAACCTTGAATTATCTCTGTCTGTGTGAGTTCTTATGTGTGGGAAATTACTTACGTCCTTGACTTTCAAGTCTGCTGCACCTGTGTGTTTCTTTTATCCCTGTCATTTGCTTATTGATTGAAGAACTCGAGATCTGTATATTTTTTACCTGAACCTTTTCTCTCTCTCAAGGTACATATATGGTTTAACTAGTTTGACTTGTCCTTTCAGTGACAAGATCAAACTCAGAACTATCTAAGTATAAGTTGGATCCAAATGTTGGTTTTAATTCTTTAATGCAGTACATGGTTATTTTACTGTAAATGTTATTTGAGATTCATTTTATTTTCTGAACTTAGCATTTGATGATTCTCGAGGACCAACATTAATGCAGTGACCAAATGGAGCATTAAGTTGAAAGAGATGAAAATTATGTTATTTCTGTTTTAATTCAGTTTAAATTTAATTAAGCATTACTTTTGTTTACATGTTCTTGTATCAGGGTTTTATATGTGATAAAAACGTATCTAACCTATAATTTCAACAATCCTAAACGGGTCAAACCCTAGATCTGCATGCATCAGCTGATGCATGCACTGGGAGAATGTGCCCTAACTGTCAATCTGGATCTGAGTCTCTCTATAGGTAGCCCTGACTGTACTGCCTCTCTCAATCCTCTACTCTTATATGCTCTGCAACTGAAGACGACCAACTGCTCAACTGAAGAATGTGCCCTTCCTCTGCATGGAAAAGTGCGCCCTCCCCTCTGGATGTCTAATACTCGTACTGGGACAGATCTCAACAGATGTGAGCTCTGATCGTCACAGACCTTCCTCAAACACTGAGGCAAGGCTACCCTGAATGTCTCAGACTCTCAATCGGTCGATCGAACTCTGAATGAGCTCCTCTCTCCTCAGGTAATGCGCCCCTCCTCCTCTGGAAGACGTCCTCCTCTATCTCAGTAGAAACCACACTGATAGACTATCTCAGTCCACAGATCTGGGTGCCAAATGCCTCTGGAGCTAGTGGTCACTGATCCAACTCAGATTTGACCACTCTCCCTTTTGCAGCAGCTCCTCTCTATCTCAGAAAGTCGCTCTGCATGCACTGATGCGCCCTCCTCACTCCTGATCAATCAATATCTGATAAGCCAACTGAGTAACCTCATCCAGGGACCCCCTGCCTCTATATATAATCTCACCAACGAATTAGGTTTACCAAAAACCTAATCTCAGTGCATGCAAAAAGTCACTTTTGCATGCATCTTTTAATCACTGACAGGTCATGCAAATCTCATGCATGCAAAGGGAAAAACACGCCGAAAGGTCCGCATGCAAATACCAATGGACTCATGCCACTGAGTAGAGTGTATCTCACCCTCTACTCTATACTGATGCCTATACAGCTGATGTACCTCCATGCAAGGCATCTAAACATGGAGGACAGCCCAAGATACCATAAACTCTAACATATAATACCTCACCCAGTTGTCAGATCTCTATTTATTCAGAAGGAGTTGGGAGAAAGATGAGGAAATTGGGTGACTGGACTACAAGAATATGACCTAGAATTTAAACCAGCTAATATCATCAAAGGTCAAGGGTTATGTAAGTTGCTTACTGAAAATCCAATTGATGAAGATCATGGATGGGAAAATGAATCAAAAATGCATTTAATTGAAGTATGTTCAAGTTTCACCACTCCAGAGTCTTGGTATAGAGATTTAATTCACTATCTTCAACATGGATATTTGCCAAAACATTGGAATTCGAAGCAAAGAAGGGCTCTCCAATTAAAGTCAGCATCGTATCAAATAATAGATGGAGTACTTTTCAGAAAGAATTATGATGGAGTTTTTCTCAGATGTCTGGAGAGGAATGATGCAGAGAAAGTGGTAAAGGAGTTACATGATGGCCCTACAGGGGGACATTATTCTGGGTACACTACTGCTCATAAAATACTAAGAGCCGGATATTATTGGCCTACTGTTTTCAAAGATGCTCATGCTTATGCAAGGAAATGTGATATATGTCAAAGGAGTGCTAACAGACTACCAAAATCAGCAGGACCATTGCAACCGGTCATCATCTCAGAACCATTCGAGCAATGGGGTTTAGACATCATTGGGGAGATTAATCCCAATTCTTCACTGCAACATCGGTATATTCTCACCGCCAATGATTATTTTACGAGATGGACTGAAGCAACTCCTTTGCACAAAGTGAATGAAGATGCGGTCATCATATTTTTGCAATAAAACATCATAACCAGGTTTGGGGTTCCAATTTCGTTAGTTTTTGATAATGCATCTTACTTTTCTTCTGTTAAGTTAAGTACATTTGCTATTGAAAAGGGAATCAAATTGCATTATTCATCTAACTACTATCCTCAAGGAAATGGGTTGGCAAAATCCACCAATAAGAATCTCATACGAATATTGAAGAAAACAGTTATTGAAAACCAAATAAATTGGCATGTAGCCCTTCCCAACGCTTTATGGGCAGATAGGGTCACTCCAAAAGATTCTTTAGGGGTTTCTCCTTACACCTTAGTCTATGGGAAAGAGGCTATTCTTCCCCCAAACATACTATTCCCTTCCCTAAAGTTAGCTCAAGCATCTCGAGGATCAAATAACGAAATGATGCAGTCACGAATTAATACTTTGCTAAAACTTGAGGAAGCACGGCAAAAGGCCAAAGATAGGTTCAACCGTCACCAAGACATTGTTAAAAGGTGGTTTGATAAGCGGAAATCTGGCACGAAAACTTTTGAGGTAGGAAATCTAGTTCTAAAGTGGGATCATCCCAATGAAGAAAAGGGCAAACATACTAAATTTCAACAGTTATGGCTTGGTCCTTATCAGATTGTAGAAAATCTTGGCCCAGCAACTTATAAGTTACAAGATTTACAAGGGGAGAAGGAAAACCTCCCTATCAACGACCTAGCACTCAAACAGTACTTGTCTTAGATTTAGGGAAACCTGTTGTACGTAAATAAATTTGTTGATTTTATCCTTTTTGTTTGATTTCATTTGTTTCATCTTAGGATAGTTAGCTTCAGCCTTATTCCATTTTGTTTGATTTTGCTTTACTTGCTTGATTTTGTTTAACAAACCTCAGCTCAGCTTTCAGAGTGATGTGCAGAAATGCAGAGCTCTAAACAATCTCATATGAAATGCTTATAATCACAAAAGGATTAGAATTGGCTTCGTGATAAAAGGAGTTCTTTTTGTAACAACAATGTCATTAGTGATTTTAATTGTTGCTTTGTTTTAAAAGGGGAAATTTGTTTCGTGTTTCATTTTGTGTCAATGTAAAGTTTAAACCTTGTGAAATAACCGGGATCCATGAATTCTAAATTACTATCTTGGGGTTCCACTTACTTACACATAAATAACCATCTCAGGTAGCCTACTATAACTAACCCATGGAAAGGAAGCAAGTCTTGCAGATGTATGGCAATTAAAATGATCCCATGCTACGAAAATTACAGCCAAAAGGCTTATAATGAAGAGTCAAAATTTCTGAAAAGTTTCATCTCCATCAAATAAATGGTTTTGAAAATAAATACATCCAATCAAGAAGATTCCCCGGATGATATGCCAAAAGGTTCTTCTCCGTCCGTGAGTATGACAAACAAAGAAAACTCATCACTCACACAAAAGAACATTATGGATGGAAGAACCCACGTCAAATGTTGAAGACTGAAGAAAGTTATTTGTGAAAGACTCGGACGATAAAACTCGTCAAAAGAAAGCATCCAAAGAAATGCTAGTAGCATGGGAATCAAGAACAAATGAATGCATTTGTCTGATTTTGTTACGATCCTGTGGAGTCATATGTAGAGGTAACCAAAAGACGGGACTAATAATGAACTCCATATTATGGCCTCAGGAGAGTGGTCAGGAAATCTGGTCCACGTTGCCCTATTTCCCAAAATGAATGACCAATACGATCCAAGAAGCTCCTCTCCCTGCCTAAAACGTTAGCCTTTTAAAATCCTAATAAAATGATAAGGGCATAGTTTTACAATTAGAATTAATAACATACAAACAATTGTGGTCCTAAAACAAGTTTGTTCAGAGATCTATGTTCACCAACTAGTCGCCAATTGTTGCAACTGCAACCCGATCCCCAAAATTTTGATAAAATTGTAGGGCCCCTCCTTTTATTTTTTATTTTACTCAGAGTTTGTTTCATCCTGGACATACTTACCTTTGACACTTCGTTTTTTTTTTTTTAAAAACAATAGATAAGGCCTTCCCGCAGTTCCATTGCGGATTGCATTTCCGACCTTCAGAAATGGTTTCCGCAATCCCACATGTCTGCGTTTCCTCATTCCCACATTCCCGCATTCCCAATTGCGGATTGCGGATTGTTTTTCTGACTTTCTGAAATTGTTTTCGCAATCCCGCAACTCCGCATCCCGCATTTTTGAATTCCCGCATTCCCGCATTGCGGATTGCGGACTGCATTTCCGACCTTTGAAAATGTCTCCCACATTTCCGCAGGTTCGCATCCCGCAGTTCCAATTGCGGATTGAGGATTGTAGTTCTGATTTTCTGAAATTGTAATCCGCAATTCCGCACTCCCACATTCCCGCATTGCGGATTGCGGATTGCAGATTGCGGAAGGCTGATTTTGGTCATTTTCGAAAACCTTTTCCGACTTTCTGCCTCCGTGTTAGTTATCATTTTCACGCCAAAACGAGATCGTGGAAGTATGAATCTTCTGTTTTGTAAACATTATTGATAAATCATACCTCTGCAATTTATATTATGTTCATTATCGCTTTGCTTGGAAGTATTGTGTTAACAATGAATTATTCTTATACGTTGATTTTGTTGTTTCCTCGGGATGCAGAGGGAGCTGAAAGGTTGCGAGCAGAAGAAGCAGCAGACACAAAAGACAAATTGGTAATCCAAAGACGCAGAGAAGGCAAATAGAAGAAGGCGGAGGAAGCTGAAAGGTTGCGATCAAAGGAAACGACAGACACAAAAGACAAATTGGTAATCCGAAGGTCGCAGAGAAAGCTGAAGTGATCAGTCATGTTAAGATAAATCCTCTTGTAATATAAATATGGGGGGAAGGGTATTGGATAGGGGACTTTTGCTAGTGAAATAGAGGCTGGAAACATTGTGTAAGAGAATTATTTTTCTGCTAATGAGGAAGGACCTATTTGTTGGGAAAAGCTTGCGCAGATTTTTGCATGGAATGTTGTGACTAACAGATCAGAACTATTTCTTCTTCTGTTAATGTTCATGCTTTGAGATCTTTCTAACTTTGTTGAACTATTTCGATGGTGGTGAATGATTTTACTTATCTATGTAAATGTTTGTACGATAACAAAGTAATAAATTGGTTTAATTGCAATCAAAGCTATCTTTGTAATTTTCTGCTGTGAGTGTGCATACTTTATCTTAATAGCTATCTGTTAGATTTGTATAAGCATTCTCAGATTATTACTCTTATTTAAACTCGCTCCTTGCAAGGATAGGTTAGTTAGTTTAGAATAGAGTTAGCTAATTGATAAGGTAGAAGTGATAAGACGGGAGGTAAGAACCTACGCATCACTTGTGAGCAAAGTCACCTGACACGGGGACACGAGACACGTAGGACACGAAAATACGAGAGTCCGACACGGACACGGTGACCCCCGAAATCAGGACACGTAGGATACGTTTTATATACATATATTTTTTTTTTTTAAATATATTAAAATTTAAAAATATAGACATATAGATCCAAAAATATTTAGAAACTAGAACATTTACAAATATTCAATAGAAATTAGAATAAAAACACATTAATGATTACACATTTGTCATTCACAAATCACGATTCACAACACATTTGTCATTCACAAATCACAATGAGACACAGATGCATGTCGGAACCATATTTCTCATTAAGTCATCAAAATCAAAATGTATACATATATGTCGGAATGCCACTGGGCATTGGGCCACTGGCAAATGCCAAATAGACTAATAGTAAATACAAAAAGGGGTGGATCAAGATGGGAGAATCCCATATGTCAGTAGTCCTCCTCCATGCCTGAATCAACGTATTCATCACTGCCACTGCCACTGCCCTGATCCTCATCCTCCTCCCCCTCCTCCTCCTCTCTGCCCATCTGACGATCTGCATCTGCTACTGTGGAGGATGACCCCTCTGTACGATCACTATCATCAAAAGTGACCGGCTCTAGCACTGGATCATTAAGATCCATGTTGGCTAATGCCAACTCAGTACTGCTGTCCAAACCCATATCATCAGGAAAGACATCCCACATCTTTGTCTTTCCCTTCACCCAGTCCTCCCTCTTCCTGTAAATAAGACGAAGGTTGGAGTGCACATACACCATGGACTCTGCCCTGGACTGCTCAAGCCTGCTCTTCTTCACACTGTACAAGTTCCCATATGTGCTCCAATTCCTCTCACAACAAGAGGATGATGTAACTTGAGAGATGACCCTGAAGGCTAACTTCTGTAGAATAGGGGATGTTGCCCCATGAGTTGCCCACCAACGATAGGGTGTCTTACCCTCCCTATCTCTAAGCACATCATAGCCTCCAAATCTCCCAGTGCCAGTGGAAAAATCTACAAAGCCATCCTCCACCTCCTCAAGCATGTCTCTATCCTGAAATAGCCGTCTAAGTGCTATCTTCCTCCCATTTGCAATCTCTGCATCCATGTGAGGAGGGACTCTGTGTGAGGCCCCCGATCCACCAGTGAGCCACTCCTGAGTGTAGAACTTGGGGTTCAAGGAGTGGGCCAAGCAATGCAAAGGTGTGCAATTCTTATCCCACCTGGAGATAAGAATATCCCGAATAATGGTCCATAAGTTCTCTGCCGATGTCCCATACTCGGGACACTCATTCTCCATGACAATGGACCTCATGGACTCAATCATGGAATCCCACCCCTCATAAACCTCTGCTAGGATGGGTTGGTCCGTGTCTGCATACCGCAACAAAGAAATGATTGGCTCCATGATCTTAATAGTAAGATCCACCGTGTCCCACCAACCATCATTTAACACCAAGTCCTTCACCTTTTGTGAAGCAGCCTGATCCGTTTTTCTCCAAAAAGCCCAAAACTCTGAAATCACCATGGACCCAAGAGCGGTTTTGACCTCCCTCAACCTCTTGAGCATGATGAATGAGGAAGCAAACCGAGTATCTGCAACCTTCAGCAATGAAAGCTGTGTGTACTGTTTGTAGATGTTGAGGGCATTTGTGTGGTTTTGTACAAAGTTACGGATATGGCGTGCATCCTCAATAAGGTTGTCAATCCATGCCACATCCGAAGCAATGGCTTTCAGTGCTAAATTCAAGGAATGGACAATGCAAGGTGTCCAAAAAACCTGTAAGAGCAATAAAAGCATGTATCAATGACTCTACAACACTAACATTGCAATGACCAAATTCAAACAATGAGCAAATTAGAAATGAAAGGTGTCCAAAATGAACATACCTGTGGATATTTAGCTTCCACAATCATGCCAGCAGCCTTGCAAACAGGTGCATTGTCCGTGATGATTTGTACACACGACTCAACACCCACTTCTTCAATGGTTTTGATGAATAAATCACCCATAAATTGTGCATCCTTGTATTCGCCAAGAGCATCAACCGCTTTCAAGAACACCGGTCCATTTTGGGAAGATACCATGAAATTGATGAGTGGATGGCGTGCGGGATCCGTCCATCCATCAGAAACAATACTCACACCGGATGAGGGCCATGTTGATCTAATTGGCTCAAGAATTTTATCTACCTCCTTCTTTGCTTTAACCAACAATGTGGTTCTAAGCTTCTCTGAACCAGGAGGCACATAACCATTTGGAGCACGTTCCAAGATAGTTTTAACCGTCTCAAAATACAATGGTGACCGTGCAACATTGAATGAAATGAAGTTGAGGTAGAAGAAAAATGCAATAGTAAGGTCTACCTCTTCTCGCGCCTCTTTTTGAAAAATCCTATCCATTGGACCACCTGTAGATTGCCTCTTTCTTGTTTGATAAGTATCCCCACGCCCACGCCCACGCCCATGAATGCTAGGTGGAAATGGAGGCTTGGTGCTAGAGGACTTCCTCAAGAATGGAAGAGGATCATCCTCTTTTTTCTTGCTTGCTGCTGCCACCTTCCCTAAGCCAACATGATCCTCTCTTTCCATATCCCTCCTTTGGTGAACAGTCACCGCTTTGCATGAAGAAATCCCACAAGAAGGAAGGGCCAACAAATGGCCCTTAACCCGGAAATATGTGCTCATGAACTCATGCTTGCAAAAATTGCATTTCCAAGACACATTGCCTCCCCCACCAAGCTTTGCCCCGGGTCCATCTTTCCTTGTCACATACTTCCACAAAGGGTATTTTTTTTCTTGGGCTTGTTGTCTTGCTAAAACGGGGTTAAGTGGAGCCATAGAATGAGCTCCACTAGCAGCCGATGGAGCACTTGACGGAGGAGGAGAACCGCTTGTGCTTGGTGGAATAGGAGGGGAGGCCCTAGATGGTGCATTTCTCCCTCTCCTTTGCCCCCTACCTCCTGCCCTAGCTGATTGAAACATTCCTTTTCTTTTGTGATGGTTGAGCTTGCAATCCTCTCCACAAATCCACCGGAATGCACTTGGAATCGCTTGGAAACGATGGATAGCCTTCAAATCTCCTTCACCTGCACATACAACTCACTCTCAACCAAATGCTTCCTTGCAAATGACAAAAAGAAAGGAAAATTTCGATTTTAAAGTGAACCCGGACGCACTTTTCCGCCAAAAACGTGTCCTGTTTTTCAAAAACGTGTCCTGTTTTTCAAAAACGTGTCCGACAGTCGGGACACGTTTTAACTACGTGTCCGATTCGCTGTTGAGGGCGTGTCCCGATTCAGGATTCGAACTAAGGTCGAATCGGACACGAATTCCAATCGAATCGTGTCCGATTCGACCGATTCGGGACACGGCCAAGCTGAGGAACGAATCTGGTTTCTGAGCTTGTGAGGCTTCTGCCTGCCAATTATAGGTTAAATGCATTAGTTAGATTAAAAGCACTTGCATATTCATACCCTTAAACATAAAATATAAACGGTGGGTCGGGCCGCAACCGGTAAATAAGTTAAACAAACATACCTACGGTAGCCGGACCATTAACCAAACGGATTCCCGATACCAAACAGTGGATGATCTAATTGGGATTATTCATTGGGGAGAATCCCTACTGTCGATGCTAGGATTTTCCGGGCATCAACAACCGGACAAGGTACTTGTCGCTTTAGATAAGGATGGAAGCCAAGTCAATGGAGAAACCATTGTCAACCAATGAAGGTTAACGACACAATAAGACACCAACGCTAAGGATATGGATGAAGCAAGCAAGGGTGCCTTGAGTTGGTGACCCTAGACCAAAATGAACCACTAAGTGAGCCTAGACCGGATGTCAAAATAGGAAAATAAATGCATATATCAGATCTGAAAATTGTTTTAATCATGTTAGACTCACTAATAGTGAAATTTGGAACAAATCCGGGATGGATTTAGTGCTAGGAGTAAATGGTCAATATGCTGCCCTATGGGGGAATTAGCTTCAAAATTTAAAATATTCTAAGGCAACGAGTTTAAACAATTTTAAATCACTCCTAACACTTCAAATGCTTGGGAAAATAGATATCAAATAGTACGGAATAGCCACAAGCAAGAAAAACAAACAAAACACTCAGAAAATTGACCAAACAGCCAAGTAGGGCACACCACCAAATCAGAACAGAGCCTAAACTATGGGCAAATGGAGTCAAAAAGTCATGAAATTCTGGTCTTAGAGGTTTAAAAATATAACTAGAAAAACCCAGATCTTATTTTGTCAAGATTGTGTGTAAAGTATGCCGATAGTGTAAATGGAGCAAGTTTTAATGAAGTAATTTTATGCAGAAATTTACCGAGATTTAAAACAGAGAAATACAGAAGCAACTTACTTGTTTTTCGGAAGATATGGTGTTGTAGATGACAAGTTGTCCACGCCAAGATCAATTTGGGAGATATGCAAGAGTTTCGACTTGATTTTTAAAGTGCCCGGGTGACCAAGTGTGCCCTCCTCCTGCAAAACTATACAACCAGAAATTAAAATGATTTCGAATGAAAGGAAATACACACTAGCAAGAAACTTGAGAGAAAAATCATTGGCAATAAGCACAAAGACTACTCCCTCAAGAAAAACAACGAGTTGGAGAAGTGCAAGAGGGGATTTCCCCACTAATGTGCCCCTCTAGCTAGCTGGCCCTGCAAGTTAAATAAATTCACCACTAAAATTGTTGAAAACCACTACAAATCTTCTCAAATGCATGGGATAAACAACATCCAATCATCCACAAACAACAATTTGTCAGAAAAAATACAAGAAATCTGTTGCAAGTCTCTCTATTCTATTTCTCAAGTGTCAAAATGTCCAAGAAGACAAATACAATGAGTGAGTTCTCTCTTAAATAGAGAAACTCAATACAAAATCCCTAGCCAAAGAGATCAATGGTTGAGATTAAATCATCTTAACCACAAATCAATGGCTAAGATCATCTCTCAATGTTGTGATGAACAAGCTACATGAGGGGGGGGCAACTTCCTCTACATGCCCTAGTAGAACACCATATCAATGTTATAAAACATGAATTACATCAGGAAAGGGGCCGCCTAGGGGTCTATGTCTCCCTAAGGAGCCCTCTTTTACAAAGTATTTGTGCCCATACATCAAAAATATAAGTGGAAAAACCCCCCAATGGAGCAAATTCGCCCCCTTGTGGAGTTGGGCCATATGAGGGCCCCACATCAAGTAGATAATGTTCAAACTATAGTCCAAAGTAGCAAATATTTACCCCTTACCTTTACTTACCCATGCACTTGTCGCTTTATTGTTTAACTTAGCCATAATTTGATTTTCTTATTTAATTATTGTTGGTTTGTATGGCTGAACATGAAAATTGTGATTTTGAGCTACTTCCTTTGCCCGGAATCACAAACCGACTACTCCATTGAGATCGTAGACCCCAAATCGACTATAAATGGTCACTTGAACGATCGAAATCCATCATATATGTGCAATTTGGCCCAATCCAATCATTTTCAATTAAAACAGGGCCCTACTGGCCATTAATAAATTAAAATCTCACAAATGCCTTCATATTTTTGCAATCTGATGCTTGGGGGCTTGTATGGGACCCCAATAGATGTCAAATAACCAAAATCGCAACCTTGAATCCAAAGTTGCCCCAGGACCCTATTTGGCTTGGTCAAACTGGGTTGACCAAGTCAAAACTGGTCATATAATGGTATGGACTAAACTGTGTGCTCCTGCATGCAACATAGGATGCCATGGATTCCTTATTTATGTTAGTACATCAACTATAAACATCTAGTGACAAATGCAAGGTGATCAATATAAACAATTTTTCAAAAATAGGCTAATGCAAGGTAGGCCCACCACCTCTTATGAACTCTCCACAATTATGCACATTTATAGATTTGGCCATCCTACTAGTTATGGGTGAGGTGGACAACAAGGCTTGAAGGCAAAGGGGAATGACCAAGACCATGACTGTGTGACCCTTTGGATAAGCATGGGAAGCAGGGGACCACAGTGACATAAGCACACCAAAGAAACACTGGGGGAAGAAGGTGCCTCACAAATGGGTAGAGTGCTTGGGAAACCACCACTAGCCTTTAGCACACACCTTGCAGCTCACATCCAAGCCTGCATCAGGCTCCTTGAGGATCTTTGCTAAAACCACCGTGCTGGGTGCACATCCAACCGTAATTTGAGGTTCTAGGGGACACTTAGAATTAGTTATCCCTTGCTCCATCTTACCTCCCAATCATTCATTGGGACCCAGTGAGGAATTTAACCATTACATTTCACTTTCATTTATGTGGCCAAGCAGTCATTTTGATATGACATGTGTTCCTCATCTGTTTGGTCTTTTTCATTTACTTTCACTTTAGCCTTTGTGGCTTGATTTGACTTTCTTTTAGCCTTTTTGGCTTTATTTGCATTTCAATAGTGCTCAAATGCATGTAATAGTGGGAAGTGTGCATGGTTCAAGGACAAGCGGGGAACACCTAATGAATCTACACAATCCTATACTGCATCACAACATCGGGGTGGCCGACCAGGAGTGAATCTCAGGTTTGAAGGTGCAAATCACACACTCCAGAGCCGAGGCACAAATAAACATGGAGTCATAGTGTACTTAGAGGTCAAAGGGGGGATGTCCTCAAGGCCACCTATCTTGGTCTCAGTCAAGGAGGGGACCAATCACGAATGGGTCGGATGAGTGGAGGATAGTGACAAGTGGGACCAAGGCTAACAATCATGAATCAAATGGCCAAATCTATACCATAAGTGGGGAGGAACCAATGTGCATAAACGGGAGTCTCCACTCAAAGTGGTAAGCTACCCTTACCAAAGGCCATAAATAAGTATCCAATCAAATAAGATCACCCAATGAGCCACCATATGTTAAGTTAAAGTACTAATATAAATAAACAAGCCCAAGAACACACCTACAAGCATAAATCATAAACCATATACCTACCATACCATATACCTACTCTGACAAGTGGATCTGAAGACTGAACTCTGACATATGAGGTCAAAGAAGTGACAAACCAGCTCTGATCTCTGCTACTCCCATCAAATTATGGCTAAGCCACCCATCTCAGTGGGGTCATGCAAGGGCATGTAGGACAAGGGGGTCTGGAGTTTTGCTCAGTGATGCTCTGGACATACAAAATGCAACTATGCCAACTCTGATCATAGCTCCGGCTCAACTCAGCTCATATCTGCTCTAGCTCAAAAATATCTCTGACAGTAACTCTGCATCATGGTAGCCTAAACTAGCATGGATGTGATAACAACTCCCTTAAGAGTTGGGCCTAAACAGAGGAGTTGGGAATCGAGGTGATAGTGGGTCCTCGACTCGTAGCTTGCCCCCAAGGACACACCGAGTGGGTTGGAGACTTCTCCATGTTTGGAGGTGTGTATTAGGCGGCAACACCTTGATGATCCCCACATCTATAATTTGCTTAAGGCTTATATCTTGCCACAGGGTTTCAAAATGGACACTAGATCCAAAATTATCTAGTTGAAATCCTTAGTAGTGATCAAATTTGGGAATGACACTTCCCTTCTTTAACTAAAAAGGTCCATGAAAGTTCGTGCTTGCTCAGCATGGTGGAAACTAATAGATCAAAGCAATCCACCCCAATATCATTTGACTGGACTGGAATTAACAGAGCAATGGGAAGTCAAGTATAGGGAGCTCTGTCAAAAAGATAACTTGTTAAATAATACATCCAATATAAATACACCCGTTGTTTCTAATAGGTCATCTCATTCTTTTAGATTACCTAATAGTTTTTCGACTCTACACTTCCAAGCCCCTCTGCTTCAATCCACTAACACTTCTTCGTCTTCTGCTTCTCGAAATCCCATATTGTCTGAACCTTGTTCTGCTAGTTTTGCACAGCCCTCCTTCTCTGGTGTCCATGAAACATAACTATTATCACACAACTTGTAGTTGTCCCTAAAGGTATCCCATCCGGGACGGTAGAGGAGATGGACAACTAAAGAGGTGACCTAAGAAGTGCAACGGTTCCCAATGCAAGCTGGGTGTCACGATAACCGAGGCACTCTTCACTTTAGACTATGAAGAATCAAGACCAAGGGGGAGACCCTAGCCAATCAATGAAGACTAGCTAACACAAAGGTTCCTAGGGAAATGTGTAAGTTAGGTTACGGAAACCAATGTGTGAGGATTAAGTGGACCAAAGAGTTAAAGATGTGGTTGAAGAGGCTTAAGAAGTGACAAGTGTTTCAACCAATGAATGACTAAGGCCACTAATGAAGACCAAATGGATAGATCTAGCACCATGAAAATACACAAGTGGGACCCACTCCTTGAAAAGTGGAAAATGGTCCAAATGGGGCCCACTTGGTCAAATTAGGGGTGAGATGGCACTAAGTGGGTGAGATGAGATAGATCTATGGATCTAAGATGAGATAGACAACACCCGCATATGGGATCTAGGAAAAGGCCACTAACCCAAGGAGTGCGAATTGCCCAAGGGAGACTAGTGCCTTTAGATGGAGGGGCAAATGGAGTCCAAAATATGCCAAAATGTAGATCGAGGTAGTTAAGGCAATTATCAAGGTGGGTTTAGGATGGCATACCCAAAGATGACCTAGATCTCCATAGATCTAAGATTTAAAATGCATCACCCAATGACCCAAGTGGGGCACAACCCTCAAAATGAGGAATGGGGCCCACAAGGCAAAAATCAAAGAGGTGAAGCACTAAGGGTAGGTAACTAAGGTGGATCTATGCAAATCAAGTGGGATCTCACCTACCCAACTCTTGGAATTAGCCCAACTAGCCTCCCTCAAGGAGTGCGAATTGCCTCAAGGAGGGCTAGGTGCCTTGGAAAGTGTGTCAAATGGAGGCCAATCACCACCAAACTATAGATCCCAATTGTCATGGATGCTATAGAGTTGGGTTTTCAATATCTTCCCCAAAGCCAAGTTGATCCAAGAAGATCTAGAAAAAAGTGAAAAATGAGGGTTTTGATTTTAATGGAGTTTATGACCAATAGGATGGAGAACAAGCGAAATAGATACGTACCTTGTAGATCTTACCTCATAAGCTTGCGGCCTCTTAGAATATGGATGATTCTTTCCCTAGTTACAATTCCAAGCTTGATCCAAGTGTCTTCAACCAAAATCGTCCAAGCCCTAGGAGGAGAGATGTCCCATGAAACCTGTAAATCAAACTACATCAAGTTAGATTTGATCCACAAACCAATGAGATCTAAGCATGTCATATCAAAGAAGCAATCAATGGACAAAGCACAATTGAAAAACTCCCTCAAGATGAAGACGGCTTGCCCATGGGGGATGTGAGCAACCCCTACAATCTTCCCATCAAGCAAGTCGTGTGGCTAGCTTCAAGCAATTCGGCCTCCCTTCTATTGATGTCGATTTCACCTGTAAAGCAAAGAATGTCTAGAAACAAGAGGTGCAAGAACATATACAAGAGTAACCCAATCAAAGCCAAGAAGTAGATCTCCAAAATAATATTTTCATTCCAAGTTTTCCAGAGCCCAAAGGTGCTTTACAATAAGGGGGGTCTCCTCCTTATATAGGTTAATAAAGACCAAAACCCTAGATTTCAAAACCACTTTTTGAAATGAGTGGTTGAGATTAAAAGATCTCACAACAAAATCAATGGCTAAGATGAGCCTAACATAAAATCACATGGATCACTCAAAATAAAGATGACGTCATAGCCAAAAGTGACAAAGTGAGGGTGACGTCATCCTCTAAAGGGGGCTAAGATACAAGGGCCTACCAAATATGACATGGACATGACTCAAGAAGCTCATGGTGGGGCTAGGAGGCATCAATCCTTACTAGCTCATCCCCATGGCACAATAATATATAAAATAAAGGACCATGACATGTCCGCATAACACAAATGATCAAATCCTGTCCTCAAAATCGGTGAGAGCCATGCAATAAAAGGCCTCCTGTGGCCACTATGAACCCCACTGGATGATGCCAACTGACTGGAAGATCCGCGTTCACCCTAGAAGACCTCTGTGAAGACCAAATGCCAAAACCTTGTCTCAATTTCCCAAATCGAATTCCTCAGTGACCCTTTTATTCCATTTTTTTAAACCTTCGGAAAACCTTGAAGTTGCCCAAACTGACACCCAGAGTGCCTGCGCTGTAAAACTGAGCCCACCAGGCTGTCTGGAAGGGGGGTATAATGGTAAAAACAAGTGGTTGGACCACCCTCTTCCCATACAGCGCCCTAGGTGAAACTGGCCTCCAATGCCTCAGCTGGACAGGCTGGGGAAACATGCCCAAAACTGGTCAACAAGTGGAAAAATGCATCTATCACTGTCAGAAGTACCCGGAACTGAAGGACAAGTGTCTCAATGGATCCAGAATTACCCAAATCTACTAAAAATGTGTACTCATACACCATGGGTTGACCTGAGGGGTCAACAGTAGGGTCCACCATATTCGGACAGTGTCATAGTGTAAAATATGATGATCTGGAAATAATAATAAAACTGTTGAACTGCATCAACAATCATCTGAAGTATATGTCCACCATATGGAATCATCGACAAGAGTATGTGGGACCATCAATCATCATCCATAAGCATACATGGCCCACATCATCACGGATCCCAAGAATAACCATGGTCAAACTATGTTTGACTAGGTCAAAATATAACCAAGGACAAGATTAGGACAAAGACTAAGACATGTTCCTTTAGATCATAGTCACAGCCTAACTTAAAGTATAAACATCATTCCATGGCAGTTTAATACATGTATACATTAAATGTTATTTATATTTTACTTGCACAAAAAGCTTCAATGACAGACTCACCCATGGGACATGGTCTAACTCTAGCTAAGGGTGAAGGCTAAGACAAGGTTGGGCAAAGGGGATGACTTGACCAAACTCAACTAGGTGACACTTTGGATGGGGAGAGGGGGAAGCTACACTCTGTGCTGGACAAAATAACAAAGGGAAGGGTTGTGCCTCACAAATGGATAAGTTGTTTAGAGAGTGCTTATTCAACTTAGGCATCATGTCCACATCAAGCTGATCCAGGTTCATTAGGATCATTCATTTCATTTCCATGGCCTTTTTGGCCTATATGACCCCTCTGGGATTTCACATGTGCTAAGAAGCACAACTAATCGCAGCTTGCATCCGGGGCATATTCACATATATAAGGTCAGCAATAATAGATAAAACTTTTGAGTAACATTTCTTTTTGGACCTTTTCTATACTCTTCGAGGAGTATTTTAGCATTTCATTGCTCTTGCCCTTTATTCACGTGTGTTTAGAAACACATTCTAGAGTTTACAGTTTCCATGGGCGTATATAAAACATTTCCAATATAAAGTAGTACATGAGCTTTCAGTTTTAGCCAACAACATCTCAAGCGACTAGGGGGAGTTCTGCACAATGCCAAACATCGGGACAACCGACCAGAATGATTTAGACATACAATCCAGCTCACCAAAAGCAAGTTCTATCACCAACTTAGAGTCGAGACACAAAAACAAACATGGATGCTGTCCAACACAAAGGTAGTAATGGGGAAGTCCTCAGTATCAAGAAGTCAAGAAGGCAAGTCAAAAGGTAAAAGCCAATTTAGGAAGGTCATGGATGGACGGAGTCAAATGAATGTGGTGCCTAAGCTAGCAGACAAGAATGTCAAGGAAGACCATATCTATGCTCACAGGAGGGTAATAAAACCGGTGAGTATTGTCAGAAAACCTAAGTGTGCAAGTAATACATCCAATTTATATTTATAACATCATCCAAGATATTTCATTTTAATTTAAATAGTATTGCCATGTCCTGAATCATATACCAAGTCAATGATATG
Organism: Larix kaempferi; assembly: GCA_027924585.1. Taxonomy (NCBI): domain Eukaryota; kingdom Viridiplantae; phylum Streptophyta; class Pinopsida; order Pinales; family Pinaceae; genus Larix; species Larix kaempferi. The sequence continues at coordinate 19,053,586 of BSBM01000458.1, read as the reverse complement.
AAGATGACTAAAACAACAAGATAATAATCCAAAGTCAATAATCAGAAGTCCACAGGTCACATCACATCATAATAATCATCAATATATATCTGAAACACTGCTGCAATATAATCACTGGGCACTGAACTGAAATTGTATGGAACAAAGGGTCACATCGGTCATCAAATCTAAGCTCTCAAGGCTCAGCCTTGGCACAAGGTCTAACAAAAATCTGATACAATATACTGCTTTGATCCATGAGTGATCACAAATAACAAGCTCATCATAGCCAATCTCTGAAAAATCCAAGCTCTGAAAAGTGGAGATATCTGCTAAGCAAGAATAGTAGCCTAGCTACTATAGTGTGATAACAATAACATAAGGGTCAGCACTCTGATTGTCTTGCTTGTGAGAAAATCCTTCACAGGCTAAGACACAGAAATAAAAATTCTCCAAGCTTATTCATGTTTTCTCTCCCCAGAAGCCAATCAGGCTACGAAGTAACTAATCATCAAGGTTTAAAATTCTTTATCCCTGGGAGGAATCTACCGGATGCCCCATTTCGACAGTATACTCATGATGGGCAGATTAAACGAGAATATTTGAATCACAAGTCTTCAGCAGCATCAGAAATAATTTCTAATGAGATAAAATTGGCTAACTATGGGAATCTGCAACATCAATTAAAAGCCATTAATATAGATGATATTGCCATGGACATTCTTCAGTTGAAGAAAACAATGAAAGAGGAACAAGAGCAAATAGCCTTGATCAGAACAAAAATGGAGTTCATGGATCATCTTATGCACGATGCTGAAGAAGTTAAAAAAGCCATAGAAACTACCTCAAACAAATTAGAAAAAAGACTTGATGTTTTGGGGAAACTACTTGTCAAGGCTCATGGCTTAGATAAGAAAACCGGTACTATCAGCCAATCAGCACTTGAAAGTGCTCCAAGAGGCCATAAAGCCTCTCATTCAAGAAGGTACTCATTTGGGATGATGAGTATCCAAGAAGAAGACAACAGACCAGAATTCAATTTTGTCCAGGATGATAATGAAGAAATTCAGGAATTAGCTGATTTGGTTTCTAAATTCAAGAAAATTCCAAGAGCCTTGCCTGAACATTATTTGGCAATGTTTCAGCCTAAAAGAGAGGAGCCATCCTCTCATGGGAAATCAAGCCATCTGCCCTTTACAGGACCTCCTCCAATAGATATGGATGAGGTAATAGCAAATGTTACAAACCCCTCTACTACTCCTACTCACAGATTCCACTTTGGAATCAATGGAATAAATAATCAGATTTCTCAAATGCCTGAACAGCCTGTTCTAAAAATAGAATTTCATCATAGGCATGAAATTCGTGATGCCATAAATCTTTTAGGTAAGTAGGTGACATACAAAAAGTCTCTGGATCCCAATATTTCCTCGTAGCAACTTGCAGTTCATTTAGTTGCAGGATTCTCTAGTTTGACACATGAGTGGTGGCGATGGTTGCCACAAGAGACTAGAGATGAAATGCTTGGAACAAAAAATGCAGATCTGCAAATTCTTATTGCACTTGGCAGACAATTCTATGGTCCTAAAAACCACAAGGATTATGAGCATTTGGCTTTGTTGTTCATGTCACAGCGCATTTGTGATTTAAATCAGAGTGACAAATATTTCTACGACATGCAGAATTTATTAACTTCTTCTGGTAATGAAGACAAACCAGCTTTTCTTAAGCATTACCTGCGAAGTTTCCCAGGCACTGTTCCAGATGCAGTGGAACAATTTCTGAAAGACGAACACATTACTTTAGCTGGTCTATCTTGGCTCAGCTACATGCTTATATCATTCAGGTTTGGGAAGAGCATTGTTTAGAGCGCAGAGTAGCAAAAGACTTCAAAACACACGCTTCTATGTACTCCCCTGGTTTCTATAAATCAATTGCTAAGATGCCAGATTGGGGATGTGGCACACATAATTGTGGCCACTTTGGTAAAGAGTCTTGCAGTTGCAAAAAGAAGAAAAACTTCTATACCAGCCCTGTTCGATTTCATCCAGACAAGCCATACAAATACAAGAAACCCAAGAAGTTTCAGAAGCGAAAGGCTTATGCTAAAAGACGCTTTGCCCCTGCAGAAAAATAAAAATGCTTCCTCTATGGTAAGAAAGTACATTGGGCTAATAAATTTCCTTCCAGGAAAAGAAAGCCACGACTTGTAGCCCTTTTTTCCAAAGAACTAGATCCAGCTTGGTGGGATTTAGCGTACTGTGGTCAGGGTGAATATCTTGAAGGAGAAATTGTATTTCTCCCTTCAGAGGATGAAGACTCTGACCTGACAGATGATTCTCCAAATTTAATAAATTTGCTCCTTCCGAGTCCTCCACTTTTGACTCCGAAGATGCAAATTTAGGGGGGTGTGATGGACCTCCTGAATTCTTATTTTACATGTTCTCAGCATCCAGAACCCCAAAAGATTCGCCTCAACAGAGACTTGCTAAGATTGATCAGAAATTGTTTGAGATCCCAGCTTATCAATATGTACTCAGACAAGAAATCGGGGAAGAAAAGAAGAATTTGTTGGCACAAATCAAGGCTAAGGAAAAGAGAGAAGAGACGGTAGAATTCTCTTCTCAAAACATCAAGAAAAACCCATCCTTCTACAATCCTATGGATCTCTATCAGCATTACCTAGAGCAACATGAAGACAAACAGAAATCCAGAGCTGCTAAGGAGAATCTCTTGAGATTACAAATAAAAGAACAAAATAATCTAAGAACTATCAGGAAAATTGAAGAATTAAAAAGAATGTTGGAAGTGACTCTGCGTGAGAAAGACCAGTGTTATGATGATGAGATGTGCAGAGCTTACACTGAAGCCTTGAAGAGTCCGAAGACGATCAGGTTCAGAGTTTGTAATTATTTAAAGTCCGCATAAAAGTTTGGAGTTGGTGTGTCACAAAGTCGATTCGGTCCTCGCATCTTGATAGCCAACTGGCTCTAATACCAGGACGCGAGGACCGAATCGGCTTTGTGACACACCAACTCCAAACTTTTATGCCGAAGCAACATGAAGACAAACAGAAATTCAAAGCTGACAATAAGAACCTCCTGAGATTACAAATAAAAGGAGAACAAAATAATATCAGAAAAACTATCAGGAAAATTGAAGAATTAAAAAGAATTTTGGAAGTGACTCTGCGTGAGAAAGACCAGTCTTTTGATGATGAGATGTGCAAAGCTTACACTAAAGCCTTGAAGAGTCTGAAGAAAGAAAGTACTTAGATCTCTTCTACAAAGCCTCAGTGAAGAGCAAAATCCTGAAGAACCATCATTAGGATTATTCACTGGTCCAAAAATGTACATAAAGGTTTGGTTTTGTCCTCCTGAATTTAAGCCTTATCGGTTGGATTGCATGATTGATTCAGGGTGCCAAATGAACTTTGGAAAAAGGGAGCGCTATTCCTGCTTTTTACTAGGAGTGTTACGATGGTACCAGTACCAGCGCACGGGTGTTTAGCCAGCTTTTTCTGAGTAGGGGCTATGGCCAGTCCCTATGGTTTCTCCCTTGGAAGTACTATGGCTTAGTGGCATCGCTGACTGCCTCATGAAAGGGCTTGAAGCCTTGAGTTTGGTGTCCGGAGCTTCCATGGGTGGATCACTAGGTCACATGACCCCAACCCTGATTAGCATTCTCGTGACAGATATTTCAGCATTGAGGCATCTCTTCCTCCTCCATGTCACCTCCAGCACCCTCTTGTCCCTCCAATTCACCAGCGCCCTCTCTCTGGGCCCTCCTTCAGATGATGATGGCATCCTTGATGCCTGACTGTGATGCTTGATAAGGGGGGGGGGCGTTGAGGGATATTCACTTATGTTGGGATTAGTTGGGGCATGAGAGAGGGCGAAATTTTAGGAAACTCCAAAAATTCAAAAATATCAAAAATTCCTAAAAAAACCCTAAAAATTAAAAAATTATTTTTTGCAATTTTTGGCCTCCCTAAAATTTTGGCCCTTCCTCCTATAATTTAGGCCTGCCTTTCTTGTTCCTAAAAACCCTAGAGCGAAATTTTAGGAACCCTAAAAATTCAAAAATATCAAAAATTCCCAAAAAAACCCTATTTTCTGAGTTTTGTACTTTTGTATATATTAATTTGGTCTAAATTCTTTTCATTTTTGTATTTTAGGTTATTTTTTACTTTTTATTTTACATCAAAATCATTTCTAAAAAAAACCTTAAAAAGAGCCCTAATTTTCTATTTTTGCCTACTTTCCCTAGCTAGCTGCTCTCTCCTTCCATCTCTTCCCTGCTCCCTCTTCCATTCCTTCCACATTTTGTCCTCTCTTTTCACCCAATCCATGCCCTTTTTCATCCTTCCTCCTATCTTCCACCTTTTTCCTCTCCACTTCTCCTCCCACCTTCTTCCCTTCTCCTCCCTCCTTCTCCACCATCCTTTCGCTGCCCTTCTATCCATTCCTCTTTCCCATCTTTTTTCCCATTCGCTGCCTCCCTTCTCTCATTTTCTGCTCCTTACAGGGAAGCCCTAAATCTCTGCATACATACAGTAAAAAGGTTAAAAACTCAAAGTTAGCAAGTAAGTTTTTGCATGGTTTTCATATGATAAATAGAGCTCTAAAATACTCTTAAACAGGTCTGAAATTAGTCACTGAAGGAGGTCTGATTTTTAATGTTTTCAGAAGTGTTTTCACTGTGTTAAAATCTTTTACATATGTTTTCAGAAGTGTTTTCACTGTGTTAAAATCTGGCAGGTCTGAAATAAGCTCCGAAGAAGTTAGAATTGTGATCGAGGTGACATTGGATCACAATTATCATATTTGCTTACTGGGAACTAGCCCTGCTAGTTTGCCCGGTAACAGGGAGAAAGCATCAGAACATGGCACAGCAATAGAAGGAACTCCTATACAGCTGCTTGGAAGAGTTCTAGATTTTCCCATCAAAGTGGAAGGTTTGAATGAAGTTTTATCTTTGAATAGATTAGATAGTATTCGTGATGACTGTATATTAGGATCTAAATTTCTTAGTAGAGTTATTCCTGCTACTATAGATAACCGGAATATGATCTTTAAATGTACAATAAATGGTAGGATTGTATCTTGTCCTATGTCCTATGAAGGTAAATTCAAATGTAAAGAACCAGACAAGAAGCCTAGTCTTGCCCCTGTTGCCCTTGCAGATCTCTACAAAACGAAGAGATGCATAGCCTATGTAGAAATGCATAAAGAAAAATCCTTTTCTAACATTTCTACTAAAATTGAGAAAGACAGCACTTCTTAGAGTCCAAATGCCTTTTGGACAAGAGAAAAATATGGTGTCTTTACTTTTCGACCCTTCAATAAAACCAGTTCCTCAGAAAGCTTTAGCAACCCTCATGACACCATCTGAAAGAGAATTCTGTGCTAATGATATCAAAGACCTGCTTGCAAAAGATCTCATTGAACCCTCTAAGAGTCCTTGGGCATGTCAATCTTTTGTTGTAAATAAACATTCTAAAATAAAAAGAGGCAAGCCAAGGCTAGTTGTAAATTTTAAGCCTCTGAACCATGTTTTACAACCTGTAAAATTAAAATATCCACTCCTTGATAAGTCTAGTCTACTGCAAAGAATTGCAGGTTGCTCTATCTTTAGTAAATTTGATCTGAAATCTGGTTTTTATCAGATAGGCATAGAAGCTAAAGATAGATTCAAGACTACAATTGTTGTTCCACATGACCAGTACCAGTGGAAAGTCCTTCCCTTTGGTATCAATAATGCCTCCTCAGAATTTCAGAAAAGAATGGAAGATATTTTCCAAGAAAAGACATGGGCATTAGTTTACATTAATGACATACTTATCTATTCCAGGAATTTGCAGGAACATCTTAAACATTTGCAGGAATATCTTAAGCATTTGCAGGAATTCTACCAGCTTGTTTTCTAACATGGCTTGGTGCTCTCTAACAGCAAAATAGAGATAGGGAAAACAGAGATCAAATTCTTTGGGTACAAGATTAGTAAAGGTCAAGTTACACTTCAGGAGCATGTCCTGAAGGTATTCATCCATTTTCAAGACCAAATCCTTGAAAAGGTCCAGCTCTAGAGATTCTTGGGTGGCATGAACCACATCAGACCATTCTACAAAGGTCAGGCTCAAGATATCTATGTGTTGCAGCAGAGGTTGAAGAAGAATGCACCAAGATGGAGCACTGAAATGAATAAAGTTGTTAAAAGGATCAAAGAAAAAGTAAACAACTTCCTCCTTTAGCCCTTCCTCAAGGCACTAGCAGCCTTGTGATTGAAACGGACGCCTCTAGCAAAGCTTGGGGAGGTGTCCTAATTGAAAAGCATGGTGACCGCGAAGAAATCTACAGATATGCTTCAGGATCTTTTAAGGGTGCAGAATTGAATTACTCTTCCAACGACAAAGAGATCTTAGCAGTAAAGAAAACAGTCAATCACTTCCGCTTATACCTGAAACCTGTAAAGTTTGTGATTCAGACTGATTTGAAGATCATGCCTAGCATCTTCAAAAATGAGAACCTGATGGTTGAAAACAATTCCAAAATCTTAAAATGGTTTATATGGTTACAAAACTATGATTTTGAAATTGTTTATAAACCTAGTTATTTAAACTGTGTTGCTGATATGTTGACCCGGGAAGAAGTCACCCTCAATATGTTTTCAGCAAGAGCAGACAAAGGAAAAGGCATTTTCAAAGAAGAACAAGAAAAGAAAATGATCTTTAAAGATCCTATGGATATTAAAGAACAGCAAGAATTCTTGGAGTATGCCAGCAAGAAAAAAGTTGATCGCCAACTAGCCATCTCCCTGATCAAACAGATTCATTCTTCACCAATGAAGATTGAAATATTAGAGAGATGGGAAAAGAATGCATTCTTGGGGATGCAGAATGCATGCATTGTTGTCGACACCAACGGCAAAGAATTGTTTTATGTAGATATTGGCCTTGGTTATCTCACTTAGAGTAGCTACCAGCTCATACTCCAATTCTACAGAGAACAAGGTGAAATAATAATATATGGAGATCCTGATTCGCTGGTGCAACAATAATGGTCTGGATGGACAGAAGTCTTTTTGGATAAATCCTATCCAAGAAAAGACTGGGTACAAAGGCGAGTGAATTTTATTCTCCATCAGCAAGCAGACATGATCGTAGCACACCAAAACCACATGTGGTTTAAATTCAAGCTGCGACATCTTGTCGGGAGATATTCTCTGTTAAATCCTCTGGTCTACATAAACCAGAAGTTCATTCAGCGTGATCGTGATGGATGCCTTGTCGGTCAAATCCAAAATAAGATCCCACTAAATTACAAAGTGGAGTCAACCTTTGCAGGTGAATATTGCTGTGGACCAAATCCGACCATGATGGGATACGAGATTCCGATGTTGAACAATGCTTTTCTTTTTGTCTTTTCCCCGATACTGAATTTGGGCTTGATTCCTCTGACAATGATAATGAAAGATTCGTTGGTTGTACTTGTGGTGAGGACCCATGTATCTGTCAAGTGGGTCATAATAGTTAGTTGGAAGCGTCGTGGGCCACTCTATGCTCCACTATGTAAATATTCGTCAATTATGACTGATTGTACTTTTGTCAGTCTTGTCGGCCATACTTGGATTATTCGGGTCCCCATATGTCCGGATGGACCCCTTAAGGGACGAAATAACATTAGTGGCAGTCCCCACTAATGCCCCTTATCTCCTTTATGACGCATAGTTGTCAGTCATGCCTCACCGGCTTAACTGGCTAAGATGCTATAAATAAAGCCTCCCTCCGCATTATTTTCATTTGGAGTTTTGAGTGCAAGAGTATTGTTAGTGTTGTGTCTAAGTTGAGGTCTACGTATCCTCTATGCTTGCACACCTTGCAATCTTACATACGAAAAGCAAATATCTCAACTGTAAGTGTGAAGAGCTTGCTAAGTGTATGCTCTCCCTCTACGCCTAGTGCGATTTGCAGGGATCAGAAGCTTGTTAGACTCAAGTCTATCATACCTATGATGATCTTCGATCTCCGAAGAAGATCAAGTTCAGAGTTTGTAATTAGAGTATGTAATTATTTAAAGTCCGCATAAAAGTTTGGAGTTGGTGTGTCACAAAGCCAATTTGATCCTCACGTCCTACAAGAGTATTGTTAGTTTTGTGTCTGAGTCGAGGTCTGTGTATCCTCTGTGCTTGCGCATTTGCGATCTTGCATATGTAAAGCAGACATCTCAAGTGTAATTGTGACGACCTAGCTAAGTGTCATTCTCTCCCTTTGCGCCTATTGCGATCTTCAAGGATCCGAAGCTTGTTAAACTCTAAGTCTACCATACCTGTGATGATCTTTGCTCTTTGAAGATGATTAGGTTCAGAGTCTGTATTTATTTAAAGTCCGCATAAAAGTTTGAAGTTGATGTGTCACAAAGTCTATTCGGTCATGTTCTATTTTATGTGAGGCGTTTTTATGCTATATTCATTTTTCACATTTCTAATGTATTATTGTAGTAAAACCCTGGTAAATTGTTATGGGGGGTGTTAACGGGCAAATTAGCAGGGCTAATTCCCAGTAAGCACAACTAAGAACAGTGACCCAATGTCACCTCGGTTACCATTCTAACTTCTTCGGAAGTCGAAACCTCCAAGGAGAAGTATCCTTATGCAATCCTGTAAGAACAGTAATACAACCGCAAACTATATCTTCTATGCAAGTGTTTGTTAGACCAGTGCCTAGATGGAGTCAATGATGTTATGCTCGATGCCAGTGTGTGCAAAAGATAGGATCAAGGTTAATAATCCACTTGTATCATTCAAGATGTAAACATGCAAGTCGATGATGGATCAAATTCACCATTCAAGTATGAGAACACTTACATATGTAACACAATAATCAATATTGGATCAAAAGACTATATTGCCAATAACACTAACCAAATAATGAAATATATATTAAGATATATTTCAAAGTGATAATAAAGGTAATATCCAATGATGATGTATAGTACTTAGGTCATTTAAAACAGTAAAAACTTTATGTAAATCACTAATGAACCAAGTAATAATAACCTTTCAATATTTATCAATCACTAGCACTTGTATCATACAATAAATCACTTCAAACCTTTACATAGATTAATGTTTCAATCTTTGTAATGTTTTGATTTTATTATTTTATTTATTTTGTTTTGTTTGTTTTACAGCGTGCATGGATGAAGGAGGGGCACACAAGGGCATGCCCACAGGGCAGGCCCGTGTGATGGGTAATGAGAGGGCACAACAGCGGAGGAGAGGCCACGAGTTTGGAGGAGTCGCAAAGACGAAAGTGAAGGCGGCAGAAAGAGATGAGCTGCGAAGTGGCTGAGCAGTGGAGGGGAGGCCGCGAAAAAAGAGGGCGCGGATCGACAGGAACGTGGAATGAAGGGCCGCAGGGCTACGGGAGAGCTAAGGTATAGCGCAGGAAAGGGCCACGAAATGGCCACAGAATGGGGAAGGGTTGCAGGCTAGCACCCTGCGGCAGGTGTCCGCGTGATGGAGAGGGAGTGGCCACGGTTTTGGAGCTGACGGCCACGGAGTAGAAGAGGAGCCACGAGGAGGATGGAGTGCAGCGTGAAGAAGGCTGCGGGTTGGTGCATCAGAGGTAGAGGAACCCACGGGAATGGAGGAGGAGGCTGCGGATTTGCAAGAGAGCCACAACAGGGAGAAGGCCGTGGTCGGGAAAGAAAGGCTCGGAGGTGTGGCTACGAAAAATGAAGGGGAGCCCGAGGGAGAGGCCACGATAAGAGGAGCCAGCGAGACGCAGTTGAGGCCGTGGATGGAGGGAAGCCACCGCGAATGGTGGAGGCTCAGGGCTGTGAAGGAGGGCCTGCGGATTGGTATAGGATGGGAGGAGACTCGGCAGGATAGCTCTGCAAAACAGTAGCTAGGTTTTATTTTAATTTATGTCTTATACTAAAAAAAACAAAATAATTAAGTCTAATACAAACTCAGAAATTAAATAAATTAAACTAACTAGCCAAATAAATCAGAAAAATAAGATAAATAAAAACTATTAACTTCAGAAAATTACAAATAATGAAACCTAATAAAATCAAAAAATAACAGTTACCCTAATAAATCATCCAGACTAACAAATAATATTTACAAGAGAAACTTAGGCAATTAGGTTTAATGAAGATGAACAACTAAGGTTTTACCAAAATGCAACTAATCACCAAACCTAGGGCATCAATGAGAGGAGCAGCTCTCCTTGAGATGGTACTAAGCAAGCTTGGCTACCTAGGGCTCACCTCCACAATCTTTAGGATTCGTAAAGGAAGCCTAGATCGAGCAAGACTTGAAGCCCTAAAGCTCAAGCTTGATTGCAATGGTAACCAATAATGAAAATGACATGCAAATCAAGAAAAAGATGAAGCAACAATGGCTTCCATCAAAACCCTAACAAGCATCACTTTCATACATTTGACATAGAGACATCAAACAAACAAGTATAGATACCTCCAAGTGCATGTGTTAAGCAAACAACTCTAGCTTCACCTTAGCAATGACATGAACAAAAGAAAGACTTCCAAGAAATGCTTCAAACTTGCAAAATAACCTTCATCAAGGAGTGCCTTCCTTCAAAGAGACCTAGTTAGGGCAAATAGCAGACATAATGATCTTATCCCAAAAGCTGATGATCTAAAAATGAAGTGAGGAGATCTCACACTCACTTTACACAAAATAAGGTCAATTTAATATTAAAAATGTCAACTTAAAAATATAACAAAAATAATATAAAGATGGCCAATTGTAGGCTACCTGGGGTATTTTACCCCCTAGGTGCTAAAATATGCTAAACAAGGCCAAATTTGACGAAACGAAAGGCCAGACTGTATAGGGGGGGTCGTCATGCCCCAACTAACCCCTAGAGTGATGAAAACCCTCAACGCCCCCCCCATTCAACAAGCAAACAGTCTGCCAAGGAGGATAACGTCATCCTCTTAAGGAGGCCCCAAAGAGAGGGCGCTGCTGGACTGGAGAGGCCAGGAGGGTGCTGGAGGTGCTCTAGAAGATAAGAGTGTGTCTCAGTGCTAAAGCAACTGCTTGCTGGAGTGATATAACAAGGTTGGGGTCATGTGACCCAGTGACCCACCCCTGGAAGCCCCAGACACCAACCTCAGGGATTCAAACCCTTTCATGAGGCATTCAGCGATGCCATTAAGCCATAGTACTTCCAGAGGAGAAACCAAAGGGTCTGGCGATAACCCCACCTCAGAATATGCTCGATAAACACACCTCCTGGTCAGAAAAAAGACACCCTCTCCCTGGGGCACCTCTACAGGCGTGCCGGTGCTAGTACCATCGTAACACTGGCTCCAACTGCGAGAGTACTCCTCCTGAGGGTGCTCGAGAATCCAAGAATCATCTGGGTACCTGTAGACCTACACACACATCAGATGACCAAGGACATCAAAATACCCAGAGGCAGACACTTTCGTCCTGCCTTGTTCGTCGAATAAACGCAAAACAAACGACTAACCTATGACAACATGTAGAACGCCAAATGCAATGCATGGATAACAGTATATGCCTAACCTACCTACCTACGCTAACATTTGGAAGCATAAAGGACTAGGTAAAATCATACCACCAATGTAACCATGTGAGTAAGCCATTCACACCTATTGCCTTACCTTTGTCTTTGGATAGAATCCATGATAAAACCTAATCAATCACGAAACAAACCTGTACCAAGGTCTCCATCATGATATAAGATGAGGATTGGCTGGCTACGGGGATTTGAGAGCTATAATACTGCTGCCATGGCGAAAAATCTCTTTCACAAGCCCCATTTATCCAAACTTCCATCGGACTAATGTATGGACCACCTGGCTGATGCATTGAAGAAAAATTTTGCTTCAAGATTGCTTGGTTGTCCATTAGAGAAAGCACTTGTGAAGGTGGGCCTTGCGAATCTTCACATATCAGCTGTAACCTGTTTGGACAATCCCTTGGAAATACATGCATAATGCTCTTCTTTATAATTATCATGTTAGTATCCCTAACGATCTTTGTCATTTCAAAATTGTCAACTACATAACTACAGCCTTCACATTTCAATCGAAAAGATAAACAATATAAATCATGACAATGTGAAAATAAGATCATACCTGTCCATATACCTGTATTGTCTTGATTGGAAAACATCGTTGAACCCTTACCGATGCTGGACTAAAAGGGTTGAATACCTGCTATAGAATGTAGTTGAGAGATACTTGAGAGGCTTTGCACAAGAGCATTGTCAACAGGGATCACATCTTGCACCACTGCACCCTTTAGTAAGGAAAAGGGATTGATCCATTCTTCATCGCAAGAAGAGCAAGCTTCTTCACCCATATATATGCTCGGAGGACGATCTATTACAATGCTACAAGGTCTTGAAGGATCGTATATCGGTGGACCAAGGAACTTCCAGTAATCATCATTTTCCGCATACCTGTAACTTTCTTCCAAGAGAGCCAACCTATCATAAGAAACTGTAACTTGAAGATATGGAGCACTTACCATTTTTGTACATTCTTCAGTTTCTTTAATCTTCTGTAACTACTTTACTTTCCTGGTTTTGAACAATAGTTTCTTCAAGTAGAACTTCTGAGAATTGATCTTCATGGATTTCCTCGCCGAACAACTTCTTTGCATCTTCAACATAAGACATCCATCTGTCACGGTGCTTAAGATCCCAGTGGCTACAAAAGGATTCTATTAATTGAAATTCTGCAAACGATGATATTGTCGCCTTTTCTAAGCCCAGGAACCAAGCAAGAGGCTTTCCTCCCAGGTGATGAATAAATGTTCTCATGTAAAGGCTTTCTTCCCTTTTTACGTGATTTTCTTCAGCCATCGTCATGAACCATTAAACATGGTCCCCAACCTTACCACGACTACAATCGAATGGGAACCAAACAATCTCTGGAAGCTCATCAAAATGCCCCGGAAATCTTGACAAATTGAGAGGAGCAAAAGCTATCTCATTTTCTGCATCCGTAGGATAATCAGGATCCTTGAATTCAAATGGAACGTCTTCTTTGCAAGAAGAAGCCATGTCACTCGGTCCCATTGCCTTTGTAAAATACTTCTGTTATTTTCTTCAGTCTGGGTCGCCAGGAGAGACCTGCCAAGTTAGCTTAACAAATCTTACCAAAGTACCAAAAACAAGGGCGTACCTGAGATGATCGGGACTGAGTTCTGAATCGACCAGTGGAGTCGCTTTAAATGAGTGGAGTCGTCGGGTAAGATCTGCAAGATTAGTCCTTGAAAATATTTTCAAAATACTAATCAAAGACTCACCTCAATCTTCTTACCAAATGTCGTTTAGCCAAGGATGTCGATGACCCTGGAAAGAACCACTTCAATCTTTGAAACGTCCCCGGCAACGGTGCCAAAAATGTTACCGGGCAAATTAGCAGGGCTAATTCCCAGTGAGCACAACTAAGAACAGTGACCCAATGTCACCTCGGTTACCATTCTAACTTCTTCAAAAGTCGGAACCTCCAAGGAGAAGTATCCTTATGCAATCCTGTAAGAACAGTAATACAACCGCAAACTATATCTTCTACGCAAGTGTTTGTTAGACCAGTGCCTAGATGGAGTCAATGATGTTATGCTCGATGCCAGTGTGTGCAAAAGATAGGATCAAGGTTAATAATCCACTTGTATCATTCAAGATGTAAACATGCAAGTCGATGATGGACCAAATTCACCATTCAAGTATGAGAACACTTGCATATGTAACACAATAATCAATATTGGATCAAAAGACTATATTGCCAATAACACTAACCAAATAATGAAATATATATTAAGATGTATTTCAAAGTGATAACAAAGGTAATATCCAATGATGATGTATAGTACTTAGGTCATTTAAAACAGTAAAAAATTTATGTAAATCACTAATGAACCAAGTAATAATAACCTTTCAATATTTATCAATCACTAGCACTTGTATCATACAATAAATCACTTCAAACCTTTATATAGATTAATGTTTCAATCTTTGTAATGTTTTGATTTTATTATTTTATTTATTTTGTTTTGTTTGTTTTACAGCGTGCATGGATGAAGGAGGGGCACACGAGGGCAGGCCCGTGTGATGGGTAATGAGAGGGCGCAACAGCGGAGGAGAGGCCACGAGTTTGGCGGAGTCGCGAAGACGAAAGTGAAGGCGGCAGAAAGGGATGAGCTGCGAAGTGGCTGAGCAGTGGAGGGGAGGCCGCGAAAAAAGAGGGCGTGGATCGATAGGAACGTGGAATGAAGGGCCGCGGGGCTACGGGAGAGCTGAGGTATAGCATAGGAAAGGGCCGCAAAATGGCCACGGAATGGGGAAGGGCTGCAGGCTAGCACGTTGCGGCAAGTTTCCGCGTGATGGAGAGGGAGTGGCCACGGTTTTGGAGCTGACGGCCACGGAGTAGAAGAGGAGTCGCGAGGAGGATGGAGTGTAGCGTGAAGAAGACTGCGGGTTGGTGCATCAGAGGTAGAGGAACCCACGGGAATGGAGGAGGAGGTTGCGGATTTGCAAGAGCGTCACAGCAGGGAGAAGGTCGTGGTCGGGAAAGAAAGGCTCGGAGGTGTGGCTACGAAAAATGAAGGGGAGCCCGAGGGAGAGGCCACGATAAGAGGAGCCAGCGGGACGCAATTGAGGCCGTGGATGGAGGGAAGCCACCGCGAATGGTGGAGGCTCGGGGCTGTGAAGGAGGGCCTGCGGATTGGTAGAGGACGGGAGGAGACTCGGCAGGATAGCTCTGCAAAACAGTAGCTAGGTTTTATTTTAATTTATGTCTTGTACTAAAAAAAACAAAATAATTAAGTCTAATACAAACTCAGAAATTAAATAAATTAAACTAACTAGCCAAATAACTCAGAAAAATAAGATAAATAAAAACTATTAACTTCAGAAAATTATGAATAATGAAACCTAATAAAATCAGAAAATAACAATTACCCTAATAAATCATCCAGCCTAACAAATAATATTTACAAGAGAAACTTAGGCAATTAGGTTTAATGAAGATGAACAACTAAGGTTTTACCAAAATGCAACTAATCACCAAACCTAGGGCATCAATGAGAGGAGCAGCACTCCTTGAGATGGTACTCAGCAAGCTTGGCTACCTAGGGCTCACCTCCACAATCTTTAGGATTCGTAGAGGAAGCCTAGATCGAGCAAGACTTGAAGACCTAAAGCTCAAGCTTGATTGCAATGGTGACCAATAATGAAAATGACATGCAAATCAAGAAAAAGATGAAGCAACAATGGCTTCCATCAAAACCCTAACAAGCATCACTTTCATACATTTGACATAGAGACATCAAACAAACAAGTATAGATACCTCCAAGTGCATGTGTTAAGCAAACAACTCTAGCTTCACCTTAGCAATGACATGAACAAAAGAAAGACTTCCAAGAAATGCTTCAAACTTGCAAAATAACCTTCATCAAGGAGTGCCTTCCTTCAAAGAGCCCTAGTTAGGGCAAATAGCAGACATAATGATCTTATCCCAAAAGTTGTTGATCTAAAAATGAAGTGAGGAGATCTTATTTATATGATCTCACACTCACTTTACACAAAATAAAGTCAATTTAATATTTAAAAATGTCAACTTAAAAATATAACAAAAATCATCTAAAATAATCTAAAGATGGCCTATTGTAGGCTACCTGGGGTATTTTACCTCCTAGGTGCTAAAATATGCTAAACAAGGCCAAATTTGACGAAACGAAAGGCCAGACTGTATAGGGGGGGGGGGTCGTCATGCCCCAACTAACCCCTACAGTGATGAAAACCCTCAACGCCCCCCCCATTTAGCAAGCAAACAGTCTGCCAATGAGGATAACGTCATCCTCTGAAAGAGGCCTGTTGTTGGTACAACATCCCCCCCTTAGATTTTTTGAAAAAATATTGGGGCCCCTCCTCTGTTTTTTTTAACAAAAAGAAAATCTGCCCAAGGTTATCCGGACATCATAAATCTTTCCTTAGCTCAACTTGCCTTAAACTTTTTTGAGTTGTGTTTTTACCTAAGTAAAACTCAGGATTTCGGGCCGCAACGGCGGAAGCTTTGAGCTAATTTTGCCGCCACGACGGAAGAGTTAGTTCAAGCCTTCCGAAACGCGGAGATAAAAGGCTAAGTCAAACCCGCGGCGGAAAAGTTACCTTAAAGTCTCCGAAAGGAAGAAACTTTTGATCAAGTGGGCCCGCGGCGGAAAAGTTACCTTAAAGTCTCCTAAAGGGAGAAACTTTTGATCAAGTGGGCCCGCGGCGGAACGAATTCGTCAAGTCTCTCCGCAACAACGAAAGCTTTCATCTAACTCTTCCGCGAGCATCAGAAACACATCAACAAGTTTTCGCGGAAAGGCTCCTCTATCTCTTCCGCACCGACAAACGTTGGCACATTTTCGGAAGAACTTGGCTAACTTTCCCGTGAAAGCGGACTAGCTCACATAAGTTTGCCGCGGCACACTATTCCTCCGCGGAAGCATTCGGTCAATTCTCCCGCAACGGCGGGCAAAACGCGACTCTTCTTTCCGCTGAGGCAGAAGCCTTAACCTAACCTTTCCGATTTTGACGGTCGTATTTATTGAAAAGGGGATTGATTTGACCCATCAGTACACACCTTAAATCCCGTTTTCATGACTTACAACCACCATACTAAATGCTCGCACGTACCGTTTTGAATTTATAGGGTATAAACCCCGTTAACATCCCATTGTCGCTCGTCACCCGGAGTTTCTTCCCATTCCTGTTGAAAGTTACGAACAGCGCCCCAGGCTCGCGAGCTCTGC
Organism: Larix kaempferi; assembly: GCA_027924585.1. Lineage (NCBI taxonomy): Eukaryota > Viridiplantae > Streptophyta > Pinopsida > Pinales > Pinaceae > Larix > Larix kaempferi. Next base: position 19,036,797 of record BSBM01000458.1, on the reverse strand, counting down.
AACAGACGCAGGCACTTCCAGGTTAGTATCTTCATGAACCCTATGTTATGGTATGCTGCCTGTGTAAAAGACATGATCTGTCGCCCTTTTCTAAACCATCCTGTGTGCACCCGACTCAAATTTTGAAGCTTTAAGCATCGACGTAAAAGCTCTTGCCCATTGAGTCTAAGGTTTTTAGGAAGCATGTAACGCTAATGCAAATGGCGTAGGGCTCCGATAGAAAGTAATGAAGCTTTAGGACTCATAATCACGATTCCTTAAGAAGAGACCCTTACTGTCTTTGTTCCTTTTTACATAGCATTAATAAGAGACAGGACCAATTTCTACGCGGCATGCAGAGGATGATCGACCACTTTGCTTGCTGCATTTAGAGCTCTTAATTCAGAAGCAGGAAGACCTTATATGCAGCAGGCGGAACCAGGCCCTAGAACCTCAAGGCTCCCACTACTTAATTGTTAGAAGAACCAGCAACGTGCCTCCTCTCGTAATAAAGAAACCACCCATTAGACCAACCCTGCCCATTCTCGCACCAAGTTATAAGCTTTTTCGCAACCGCCAAGTCCGCGCCTTTCCGCGCTTTCAGGCCGGTTGTGCCTTGTCTTGTGTTATAAGAACATAGAAAGCCCAGGCTCACCTCGTGATCATTAGTTCATGGTTGCAATATCAAACGGCAGAGGTAACTGAATTTAAATTTTGGCATATGAAACAATTGTTTTGTTTTAGAAAAGAGAACAGTAATCAAACAGAAGTTAGCATTTAGATCTCATCATTATCAAAGAGACACTAGTTTAGGTTGTTGACATCATGTCATACATGCTTATTCATGTTTAATTGTTGAACAAGATTTTCAAAATGGCTAAAGGTGGCAAGAGAAAATCGAAGACAATCGAAGACAATCGACGAAAGCACAAGAATAGAAACAACGTTCCAGGATACCTAGTGCACTACAGGTGTGCCTCCAAAAGTAAACTATGGAGATGTCTACCGCATGATAAGAGATCAGGACTTCCCTGAGGCTCTTCTTGAGGAGGAATGTTTATATCAGAACATCCGGAACTCCTGTATATCCAAGGCGGCCACACGTCCAAAACTCTTCCCGTGCTCAGAAGTAATTGGATAGGTGTTGCAACATGCGAACACCGAGACAAGAGTCATAGCAGATAGCAAGGGAAAGGCCTTTGCTTCGTTTCACCCGTCTTATATCTCAACGGCCTACAAATTACCCAAAGCACAGCAGCGGCTTGATGATGCATGGTTAGAAGGGATCCAGATGGATAATCTAGACATGGCAAGAAGGTTGTTAATTGCAGGCAAGCAAATCAGAAGAAAAGACAGTGAGGAGTATGAGGTTCAGAATCTGAGGCCTCCTTTCAGACTGATCGCTCTCATGTTAAGCAGAATCTTCGGGAGGCCCGATGGGCCGTTGTTTATGCTACAATGGGTCCCCATCATCCACTATGTAGCCTTCAAAGGGACAATCTTCAACTGGGTTGATATCATCTCAGACAGTCTGTCATCAGCTATAACAATGGCACAAGAAGGGTTGGTGGAGAGGAAGGCAGAGTTTTATATGGCCTCTTACGTGATAGATTGTATCGTGGCGAAATGTCCCTTCCCCAAGTTGGGATGCATATGGAACTCGGCAAATGGCTCAGTGTTCATTGCCTACAAAATCTTCTGGGCTCAAAACTACAAGAGGGATTACAAGCTCATTTGCGAAGAGTTCATCATGCCCCTTTATCAATTAATATTTAATGAAGAACCCAACTGCCTATCTGAGAACGCCATGGAAGCTTTGGAGAAATATGGTGATTTCTATTTTTCTTCAGAAGGTACCTACATAAGGATGTTCGGAGGTTCCAAAGCCCCATATATTCTACCAAGATGCGCTACGGATTATATAGTCCACAAGGAGATGGTAAGGCAGGTATTCATTGATGGAATGGGTAATACCCTGTATAAGGCCAAGAAAGCTACTTTTCCGCCCTTACCCTTCTATGTCGGGGCCTACAAGTTTTTAGGAATTGCAACCGTGAAAGAGTTTGTTGCAGAGTTGAGGAGCTTTCATTTTGGAGAAAGGATTTTTCACAGGAATGATCGACAGGGCAAAATTGCACAACATTGCAAAGAACTCTCCACTCCCTGTGAGTATGCCAACTTTTATGATCCACAAGAGGAAGCATATAGAGGGATCAGCAATGATTGAGCTACAGATTTGCCAAATGGGCAAAGGAGGGGCCAGCTCGAGCTCTAATGTTGTGGGGAAAATAGGTCCACAAAGAGAAAAGGATACCATAGAGACTGCCAAGGCTTTCTCGAAAGAAGAACAAAGGCTCCTAGAACAAGCAAGGAAAATTGAAGAAGATAAACGCATAGAAGAAGAGAACTTGAGAATCCAAGCACCGAAGCTGAGGCAAGGAGGCAAGAAGAAGAAGAGAGAATTAGATTGGAAAGAATTGCGAAGCAAGAACAACATGATACATTAAGAAGGGAGCAAGAGGAAGAGGCACGAAAGAAAGAGGAGGAAGAAAAGAAGTCCCAAGAGGATATTGATCCCAAAAGCCCAGACCTGCAAAATTTAGAGATGGGTTCCCCCATAAGAGATTTCCCCATTGTCCCTTTTACACCCTACAAAGGCAATACAGTTTCTAATTGGGAAAATTTCGCTTATAACAAGAAAAGGAAAACCATTGTCAAAGAGACAGGTTCCAAATTGAAAAGACCTTTTCGGCCAGACATCATCACTACACACGAGACTACGGTCATGCGGAACACAGAAGAGGCTGCTAAACTCCTGGCATCCATCTCCGTAGCCACGGTTACGGCAACTGCAGACAATGTCAACCTACTAGGGGATAAATTGAGTGAAGAAAAGGAGAAAGCACCTCAGCTGCAGGAAGCTTTAGTCAAAGAGCAGAACTATACAAATTTGATGATCGAGAGGAATGATGCTCTCACATCTCAGAAGGAAGAGTTAAAAGAAATTCTCCAACAGCTGGAAGCTGACAGGAGGGCCCTGGCAATAGAAGTAAGGATGTTAGAGGAAGAAAAGGGAGAGCTTGAAGGAAAAAATCTGAGGCTTGAATCAGAGAAGTTTGACAACATTCAAGAGATCGTCGACCTGAAAGAACACATTGAAAAGTTACAAGAAGGCAACGAATTGTTAGAACAACAATTAAAGCTGGCAAACAGCAAAATGGGAGACATTAGCCCCTTCCACGAGCAAGCCTGTGAAATACTAAGAGAGACCTATGGCATACAAGAACTTCTATCAGAGGAAATATACAAGCTAAAAGCAATAATGGCCCAGGTTAAGGAAATTAATGTCGAAGCCACTCGGGTCAGGAAGAAGCACACACACATCAGGGGAGAGATTAAAAAACACATTGAAGGGAGGGAAGGGAGGTCAGAGTTCCCGGCAAATCTTCCCCTTAAGTCTGTTGTTGAGTACAGAGCAAATATACGCACCCTAGATTATTCTAAGGATTGCGGAGTAAAGTTGGCCACTGTGACCTTAGCTACTTACGAGCGGTGCAAGAATTTGTATTCCCAAATACGAGCCACACAGGAAAGTTGTCAGATAGCCATGCCTCAAAATTTAGAAGAATTCCCAGATAAAGCACAACGTTTATCTAAGCTAAGTGAAGAACTCAAGGCAGAAAATGAATATGTGCAGAAGCTAGATGTCTTGACTTCAGAAGACCTGCACCAATTTATCAGCGAAGCAGCTATTCATAAGCACCCGCCTAGAAGAAAGTCTCAGGGCCACAATGGCATAAATAACTGTTTTAGCAGAAGAACTCACCAAGCAGAGAGTGTCCCTAAGATTTATGATTCCCCTGGTTGGAATAAATATAGTAAAAGAAACAAATCAGTGGGGAAATTATATTGCACAAGTAGATAGGGCATTGGCAGCCAGTCAAGTTCCCACATCAGAAAGTGGCCCAGCTGTTGCAGTAGTGATGGAAGAAGCCCCAGCGGTCCCAGAAGCGCCTAAGTCTCCCAAAGCGCCAAACTCAGGGATAGCTTACATTCGCCAACGTGTCTCTTGGGTTGATAGTTTATGCATATACCTTTGTAATATTAAAATGACTTGTGCTCCCCGTTTTTTGTAAAGTTATTTGAGATATTCCTATTTTTGTAATGTCAACACTACAAGACAAATTAGAGGAATAGAAACGGTTAGGGTATAGGTGGCAACTCTTGGCACATTTTGTAAAGCTATATAAAGCTGATTAGAGGAAGGTAGAGAGGACTTTTGGCAGGTGAAAGGTTTTCTGTCCTGTAAATGAACTATTTCTGCTACATGAATAAGAAAAATCGATTTGGCCTGTGGAAGCCGGCACAGCACTTTGCTTGGAGTCTTGTTGGATAATTGCTGAACTATTTCTGCGTTTTTCATACATTTCTTGTGAGATATTTCCTGGCTCTTATGAATTAATTCTTTGCTATGAACGGTTTCACTTTCTCTGCACGGTTTCGCTTTCTCTGCAAAATTTCTGTGTTAAATGGGTGATTGAATGCTGGTATTTATTTGGGCTATCTTGGATAATATTTATTTTTGTTGTAAATGCTCCTTCCAATTTAACAGCTATCTGTGGAATTATTGGGTGTGTTTTCAGTTTATTACCCATTCTTTAAATCTGCTCCTTATAAGGATAGGATAATTTAGATTTAACTTAGAGTAGCATAGATTTGTTTACCACGTGCATTTAATTTAGGGCACATGCATATCATAATAAATACAAAAAATACATAACCGGTGGATCGGGCCGCAACCGGTAAAACAAACAAATCTTTAAAACTCACGGTAGCCGGAACCGTTAACCGGACGGATTCCCCACACCAAACGGTGGGCGATCTAGTTGGGATCGCTTACTGGGGAGAATCCCTTGCTGATTGATGCAGCGATATTCGAGGCATCAACAAGGCCCCAGAGAGAGGGCGTTGCTGGACTGGAGAGGCCAGGAGGGTGCTGGAGGTGCTCTGGAAGATAAGAGTGTGTCTCAATGCTGAAGCAACTGCCTGCTAGAGTGATAGAACAAGGTCAGGGTCATGTGACCCAGTGACCCACCCCTGGAAGCCCCAGACACCAACCTCAGGGATTCAAACCCTTCCATGAGGCAGTCAGTGATGCCATTAAGCCATAGTACTTCCAGAGGAGAAACCAAAGGGTCTGGCCATAACCCCACCTCAGAATATGCTGGCTAAACACCCCTCCTGGTCAGAAAAACGACACCCTCTCCCTGGGGCACCTCTACAGGCGTGCTGGTGCTAGTACCATCGTAACAGGGGGCTTCCAATGGAGTATCTTTCATGTGAAATTTGAATCATGTAATGCATGAGGAAGATTCCTCTTATATTATTGTTGTAGTGTTAACTTGCATCTAACAAAATCAGTTGTTGTGGGATTAATTATTAATATAATATCACCTTCATAACCTAGTTTTAGAGTAGCACCTTAAGCTCTCCAAGGTAATTTTCCCCAGTAATTTCCAGCAAAGTTAAGGTAGATTTGTGGCAAGTATGACAGCCCCTTTTTGCCTTACATATTCATGAGTTCCCCTCTTAGATATATTCCTCTTTGACTCCATTTAGCCCATGATTTCGTAGGCACTGATCCTTGTGTTTTCCCTCACCTCTGCCTCTTAATCCATTCATTTACCTTTTATTATACTAGATCTACAATCATTTTGTTAAGGCTTGCTCTCTTTATATCACCTTCAGCCTCAATGCCATAGCCTTAGCCAATGTCGGGATAACCCCCTTGAGTTGGAGGAAAGCCAACCTAAAGTTGGAGAGGGAATTACTAAAGTGACTTTAGGTATACCTGTACCGTCTGCTCTCCTTATATCACCTTCAGCCTCAATGCCATAGCCTTAGCCAATGTCGGGATAACCCCCTTGAGTTGGAGGAAAGCCAACCTAAAGTTGGAGAGGGAATTACTAAAGTGACTTTGGGTATACCTGTACCGTCTTAGTTACCCTTGGTTTTGCATCTTGTACTTGAGACTTTTACACATTTGAAGTGCTAATTTGGGAGGTAACTGTTGGACATGTGTTGTAGTCTTTGTAGGTTCCTAGAGCAAGGGGGCTCCAGGGGACTGATTAGGCCACCCCACTACAGGGGTGCGGGGGACTAGCAAGCCCCCCATCGGGGCTTCAGGAGAAGCACCCCTGAAAGAAATTTTTGGGTCCGTTTTGAGCTGTTTTTCAGCGCATGGTTTTGTGGCCCATTTTAAATGAATTTTGGTCAAGGAATTGAGGTTGTAGTATGGTCCAGGCAAATGGATTAGGGTTTTGGATGATATAATATTATATTAAAAACACAAAGATAAGACAATGAGATGGAGAGTGGAGAAACTTTTAGGAATGCTAGTTTTCCCTGTTTTGGGTTTCCAGGGTAAATCTCTGTGTAATGTGTGTGAGCCATTGTTAATTATTTTGTTTTAGATTCTGTTTGGTATTGTTTTTCATTACACAGGTTTATCAAAATTCTTCAGTAACATTGTGTAAGCATGCACAAACATGTACAGAACAAATTCAACTGCACATAGATTTCTACCTGTTATAACCATGACTAGTCTCACTGTATATACAACAGTCCATTTTATTTCTTATAATCAACTGAGGAATATTTTTTTCAGGAGACACCTTGTATGATTTGTGCCTTTTTGCATAGACGAGTCGAAAATAGGGAAATAGAAAAAGTTATTAGGTTTTGACAATTAAAATTTAGCAAGAGCTAGCCAGCAACCTATAACAATATCTCTCTAATAAATGGAGGTTGCATGGAAATAAGAAGACCAAATTAAAAAAACAGAGTCTTACCACTTTCAGAAAATATAAGACATGAACCAATGGTTTCTTCATAAGCCCCTCTCTACAGAAAATAAAACACAGCCAAAGAAAGACATGCAACAATGCCATCGGTTAGAAAAAATTTCAAGCACATTCTACAGAACCTACAATGTTCAAACATTAAATCAACTGAAAAAACGGACAGAACATTTTTAGAATATCACAACATACTCTGAAGATACTGAATTATCTAACATACTATGCAGCAGCAGAGGTAATAAGCACAAACAGCAAAATAGCTTTCATCCAATAGATTATGAAAACAAACTACCTCATTTAAGATTTACATCTAAAAGGAAGATGTTTACACTTTATATCCATCTAAAGCCTATTTTAGAAGACAGAAACCAATGGTTTCCTACACAAAATAAAATTTCAGAGAAAGAAAGACATAACAATGCCATAAGTCATCAAAGTTATCAAAGCACAATCTACAGAACCTATAATGCTCAAACATAAAGCCCAAGTGATCAATTTGACAGAACATGTTTTAGAATACAAGGACAATATAGTTTCAAGATATAGGATTTTCCAGCATAGGCTATGCAGTAGCAGAGGTAATAACCACAAACAGCAAAGTAGGTTTGACCCAATGGACTAACATCATTTAGGTTTAAAAGGAAGGATATGCTTATTGTTACACCATATTTTGTATGGGGTCTTAGAGGACAATTTTTTATGACACCAACAAGCTGACACTTGTGGACTTTTTATGGACCAGTTTCAGATCATGGGCATTATCATGGTGCACATGTTTTCCTTGGTGCCACCATTTATGTGGCATTCTTGGAGAATGAATTGGCACAATCAGCTTTTCGTGCCCTTTCACTCTCTTCAGCATATCAGATGGATTGGTTATGTTTGTACCATTGGTGGAGGTTGATACAACTGCATATCATGTATCTTCATCTTGTTGGAGGCAATTTTCTTTGGTTGATCATTATGGAGGAGACCATCTTATTATTCCCCTTGCTCATGATGTTCTAGTCACTACTTTCGCTTGGATGTTGCATGGTGGGTTCATGTCTTGGTCTTAGTCATTTGTTTCCTCATGGTGGTGTACTTTCCTAGTGTTCTGCCTTGATATCACTCAATTTCATCACCTTCCCATCATTGTAACTAGGTAATTTTCATATTTCATTACATTTCCAAATTTTACCTAGGCATAACCCATATCACACATATTCCATTTATCCCCATTCCTAGAGGGTGCATGAGTTATTTCATCCATATTCATATAAGTTTCCCTTCATAATTATCCTTTCATTTGTCATATTTCATAATTTCACATTTTCCACAAGTGAACATGCCAAAGTGGTTTTACTTTTGGATATTTTTATTATTGATTAATTAAACCCAAACCTTAGGTTGAGTGTTAGATTATTGGCCTATTGATATTCATATGTTATAAACCTTCACTGAGGCCTCATTCCCTAAATTTCATCTTAAAATGTTTTAATCTTTCACTAGGGAATGTAACTTTATGTCCCATGTGGTACAACACATGGAGATGGTGCTCCCCCTTTGGCACACATGTCTAGGCAACCAAAAAAACTGTTATGTTGCCCCTTTCATAATATCATTGGGCATATTTTTAGGCCCTCCTTATCAACTGGTGCACATGTTGAGGAGGTGGTTGAGCTTGCACTTATTTTGAGAGGTTAGTAATGCATGCACCTTGGTCTTTTTACCACATCCACCCATTCATACTTATTTGTTCATTTAGCCTTATCCACTTATGCACTTCACCTTTATCCCATTGACACATTCTTCTAGGTGGTGTGCGGGGGTCCACTTCCATCTTTGATTGGTCTCGTTCACACTTTGTTTCTACTTGGTTGAAGGTTAAGTGACTAAGAACTAATTCACCCTACCTTTTGGGAGTTTTTGCACATCTTGGAGGGTGCACTATCTCTTAGGGAGTGTTACGTGGTACTAGTACCAGCGCACCTTTAGATGTGCCCCCAGGGAGAGCGAGTAATTTTTTTCAGACCAGGAGGGCTATTATCCAGCATTTTATGAGTGGAGGTTATGGCCAGACCTTTTGGTACTTCTCTTAGGAGTATTATGGCTTAGTGGCAATGTTGACTACCTCATTATAGGGCTTGTAGCCCTGAGGTTGGTGTCCGGGGCTCCTAGGGGTGGGTCACTGGGTCACATGAGCCCTCACTTGTTCCACTACTCTGGTAACAGCTCCGTCTATTGTGAGGCTCTTGCCTCTCTTCCAGGTCACCTCAGACACCCTCCTGGTCCCTCTGCAACATAGCGCTATGTCTCCTTGGGCCTCTTCCAAGGATGACGTCATCATCCTCACCAGGTCATACTGCTTGTTTTGGGGGGGCATTGAGGGATTATCATCACTGTTGGGGTTAGATGGGGTATGACACCCCCCCTGCCTACTCCAGTCTTCAGCCTTTAGTTTGGAGTGTTTTGCTCAATTTTAGCCATTTTAGTCATTTTTTGGTAAACTCTGGAGAAAATGCCCCAAGTTACCCACAGATTTGATTATTTTATATTATTTTATGTTATAATTTTAAGTTGACATGTCATAATTTTAAATTGACATTTTAAGGCATATAGGCCTAGTTGTTTTGTAAAAGTGAGTGTAAGAACATATAAATAAAGTATCCTCACTTCATTTTCAAAACACAACTTATGGGATGAAATTCATTATGCTACTATTTACCCTAGAAGGGCCTTATGAAGTGATGTGCACCTCTTGGAGGGATGATTTGTCTTGCTCTTGGATGAAGTTGGATGGTTTTTTTGTCTTGCTAATGCTTTGTGGATGCTATAATGGTTGGAATAACTCATGCTCAAGTAAGTCTTTACATTTTGAAGGTTTGTTTGATGAATGATAGGTAAATTTTGCATCTTGAATGATTGAATGGTAGCCCTAGAGCTACATTCTCTTTGAACAGGGCTTTTGCCTGCCTTTCTATCCTCATTGCATAGTAAAAACGCTCATAAGAGGAGGTTTTACAAAGTTTAGCCTTGGAGCTCCAACTTTGCCCTAGTTTAGGCTTTTGAAACGAACACCAGGAGTTGTTTCAAGAAGCCCTAACCTAGTTGACAAGGAGAATTACCTTCTAAGAGGAAGGTGACACCTTCCTCTAAGGCCAGGGTTTGGGGTAACATCCATTAAAACCCTAAGTTATTAACTTCTACTAAATTTCACTTGCATTTTCATGGTAGATTAGGGTTAGAATTAGGTCTGCAATTTTATGTTAAAAACCCTAAAAAATATTAAAAATAAATAAATAAATCAAATTTTGGGCCTCCCTAAAATTTCGTCCCTCTCTCCTACAAATTCGGCCTAGCTTTTTAAGCCATAGAAACCCTGAAACGAAATTCCACAACGCCTAAAAACCCTAAAAATTGAAAATTTCTATAAAATCCTAAAAAAAAACCTAAAAACAGTCCTAAAAAGCTAGCCTAAAAAAACTAACTCTTCATTTTTCTCTCCTCCTCTTCCTCTTCTTCCTTCTCTTCTCCTCCCTTTCCTCCTTCATCTCCCTTCCTCCTCTCCTTTCTTTTCCCTCTACCTCCCTTCTCCTTTTCCTCCATTCTCTCCTCCTTTCTTTTCCCTCTCTTCTCCTCTCCTATCTGCTTTTTCCTGGCCTGTGGGCTCTTTCCTGTACCTTTCAGCTTGCCCAGCAGTCACGGCCACCCTCTAAAGACCCTCACTCTTGCCTTTTTGGGGGTCGGTCCACCATCTTTAGTCTTCCTTTGACCTCAGCCTTGCCATAAGAGGGATCGGCCTCCATTCGAGGGTCTTCCCAAGGTTAAACAACCCTCAAATCAGGCTTTCTTACTGCTGCAATTAGGTCTTTAAAATTGCAGACTGTATACTCTTGACAGTCACCTACTTTGTCTTCTAACCTGCACACCAAACCACAAGAGAGTTAGTTATTTGTTACATCTTTGCTTTCGTTTTAAAAGACTGACATATTGTTGAAAATAAGGTCTTGAAACATATTGTGGTTGACTGCTAATACAAGTCTGAAAACATATCTTTCATAGCTGTTGTAAAGTCTGAGAACTTGTATTTATTGCACAACAGTTGATGTAAAAGTGCTATTAGTTGCAATCATTTATATCTCTTGGGTTATATCATTCTTGTTACAAATTGCTATTGAAACTAATTATTATACTGTTGTTAAAACTTTCACACAGTCTGAAACATATTCATAAATGGTTATCTTAATTTATGGTTGGGCATTGAAGCTATCTCATTTACATTGAAGCACATTTTTTATTTCATACATTCACACTTACCTTGCTGCTGTCCACCAGTGTCACTCTATATTACTGTTAGGACTGTCATCATACTGTACTAACTATTGAATAACCATATTGCAACAGTCCTCTACTTATCATTGGAATGAGATTTGTTGCTATATCATACACTTTCATTGAATGACCTATGTTATATGGATGATACTTACTTAATGGTGAATGACTTCTCTTGATCGTTAAATTGATATTGAATGATCTTTGCTATTGTTCCATTGGATACATTGACTTAGATATATTACCTTGCCTCTACGAACACTTTTCTTAACTAGTATGTCTTCTTCATTCATGTGAATTGCATTGGTTCAAGGCACTGGTCTCCAATTTCGTCGCCTAAGAAGCATAGTTGTTTTTGTCATAAGTGTTTGCAAATCATTGAAGGGCTCTCCCCTTGGAGGTTTCGACTCTCCGAAGCAGTTGAAGTGGCTAAGGTGACAGTGGTCACTTTCTCCGTACATTTGTTCATCGGATACTAGCCCTGCTAGTTCATCTGGTAACATTTTTGGCATCGTTGCCGGGTACATTTCAAAGATTGAAGTGGTTTATCCGGAGTCATTTACATCCTTGGCAAAACGACATTTGGTAAGAACTCAAAGGTGAGTCCTTCCTTATATTTTGAAAATATCAATAAAGGACTAACCCCGCAGGACTTATCTAGCGACTCCACTGACAATTGCTTCTTCTAAGTACTCGAGGTACGTTCTTGTTTAGTACTTTGGTGAGATTTGTTTTAGTCTAACTTGACAGGTTTCTCTTGGCAACTCCCACTGAAGAAAATCAAAAGAAGTATTCTACAAGAGCGAGGCCAAAGAGGTCATATAAGGCAACTCCACTGAAGAAAACAACCAACTAGAGATGATATGGCTTCCATTGAAGAAATAAGATTCCATAATCCATATGCTCCATTGGATTTCTCGGATGTTCCAGGATATCCAAATTGGTCACGTAAACACGGGATATTCGAAGCCACCCTGATATTCCATCAACATAAAGATACAGCTGCAAAGCGTATTGCAAAGGTCAGAGAACATCTTATAATATGGGTCATTATGGATGAAGATCTCAAGATGATAGAGTTTGTACGGTCTCTCGATTTGCGGAATAACAAGAATATGAGTGATTGGTATCATGGGTTTCCTCCTCAAGGGATTTAGACGACGAATTTCCTTATCTTTTCATGATAGAAACCAGTGTGGAATACATCGTTGATATATCGCGATGTCCAAACGAAAATGCTATATCGCTGAGCAAAAATCGTGATTTTTTAAAAAGTCTCGATTTTTCCCGATTTTTTAGGAAACATCGCGAGTCTGTAATATCCCAAACTGATATTTTTCTTTTTTTTGTGTTGTACTATGATTGTCTAGTAGTCTTATGTCTCAATGGAATATGAAAGTATGCACTGATCTCGGCATGCATGCAGATCTATAACCCAGATAAACTGAAATGCTATAAAATAGGAGGAATCAATGCATGTACATACCGGTAGATAGATTGGCTGATGTAGATCAATATAATCCCAGCATGCGGGAATTGTGCCGATGGAATAGGAAGCTAAGGTAGGACGTCCTCCAAAGAATAAATGCGCCCTCCTCAAATGCTAAGATTGCTCCTCAATAAATAATACTCCGCAGATGAAGCTCCAGACAAGGTGTGCTAGGGTTATAGTGCCCTTCTAAAGAAGATGGAAGCAGCATGCAGAATAACTGATGGCTCAATAGCCTAAAGCATGAGTATCCTCCTTGGGAAAGTCGCCCATGCAGATAAAGACGTCCTCTAAGGGAGGGAACTGCTGATAACTCACTCAATTGTCCAAGCAAGAAGCCCTTCTTCCAAAGGAAGGGTAATAGGGGTGCTCTGAGAAGATTGGAGCCCGCATGAATGAGTTTGGACCTCTGCAACCTCTGATGCGAATGGAAGTGTCCTTGAGCAATGCGCTCATGCAAGGAGGGTGAATCTCTCAATCCAGTAAATAACTCAAATCCTGAAGTAATTGATGAATAGAACCTGATGATGAAGCAATGCTGAATCTGGATGATCCAACCTGATGGTGACTAGGGCAGATAGATTTCGCTGTCGAAATACACCAGTTAGCTGAGTGCATGCACTCAACCCCAACTTAGCTCACTGAGCTCTCCAATTCGAATCCACAAATCAATAATCATATAAGCAGTTCTTCCTTACTAGCTTTACCTTTCTTTTATAACATTCACCTGTCAGACCTAACTTTTGACCTAATTAGGTCACTTTACTTTCTAATTCTCAGTTGACTTGCATGCAGTGCTCTAGAGACTCAATCAGTGCATGCATCATGAAATAATGCTCAGATGCCATGCATGTAGGTGGCCTATAGTTCCTGTGGCCCCTATTTACCTACTGATGATCTAATACCCCTACAAAAGATCTACTTAGGGTGCATAAGGAATCAATCCTCAGTTGATTCCCTGAATGTCAGTGCTCACTCGAACCTATGGGAATCATATAGGTTAGCGGGATGGTCCTTTGTGCTTAAGCAGAAGAGGGCATTACAGTCCTCCCCGCTCGAATTTGCTTGTCCTCAAACAACTGTAAGGCTGGGTGCTGCAATACCTGTTCTCCTTCCCAAGTGGCCTCCTCTATAGGCATATCTCTCCATTGAACCAAGTAGTCTCTGATGATCATGTTCCTCAATTTCCGCTCTCACACCTCTAGGATGCGCTCGAGAATCAGAATCAATTGCCCCTCGTCATCAAGGGGGGCAGCTCGGATGATGTAACAATATGTTGACCTACTGCCCTCTTGAGGTTGGATACGTGAAATACATTGTGAATCTTGCTCTCTGGGGGTAGTTCTAGCTCATATGCTACCTCTCCGACCTTTCGGATTATCTTGTAAGGACCGTCGAAGCGAGGCTTGAGATTTTCCGCTCCTTTCTTCTTAAGGGAAGACTGTCGGTACGGTTGTAAGCGTAAATAAACTAAGTCTCCCACCTCAAAACTGCGCTCAATCTTGTGCCTGTCTGCATATATCTTCTGTTGATTCTGAGCAGCCTATATGTTTTTTTTTAGTGTGCTGAGGATGTCTTGACTCTCTTGAATCCACTCTTTGGCCTTGGGGGGCCTGCTATCACCAAATATCAAATCTGCAAAAGTTAGGGCGTCGTATCCGTATAGAGCTCTGAAGGGAGTCATCCCAATGGTCATATGGTGGGTGGTATTGTAGCAATGCTCACCTAAGTGTAGTCATCTGATCCATGTCCTATGTTGTCCTGCTACGTAATTCCTCAAGTACCCCTCAATCCACTTGTTAACTATCTCAATCTGTCCGTCGCTCTGTGGATGATAACTTGTGCTCATAGCTAACTCGGTTCCCACTAACCTGAAAAGCTCTTGCCAAAAGGCCCCAGTGAATTTGCTATCCCTATCACTGACAATGGTCTTGGGTAACTCGTGGAGTCTGAATACCTCTCTGAAAAATAGTTCTGCCACCTGTGACACTGAATAATCTAAAGGAATGGCAAAGAAGTGAGCGAACTTGGTCAATCTGTCCACCACTACGTACAAGCAGTCTCTGCCCTGAACCTTGGGCAACCCTATAATGAAGTCCATGGAGATGCTCTCCCACTTCTGCTCGAGAATAGGCAAGGGTCGTAGTAAACCAGCCGGGTGGGTGTGCTCTATTTTGTTCTGTTGGCACAAGCTGCACTCTCTCACATGTTGTATCACATCATTCTTGAGGCCCTTCCATGAGAACCTCTCTCTAATCTGTTTGTAGGTCTTGAGAAACCCCCGATGCCCTGCTAATGGTGAATCATGTGAGGCTTGTAGAATCTTTTTCTTGAGGGGAGACTTTGGAACTAAGTAGATTCTGTTCTTGTAGTATATGATGTCATCAATCACTCGGTACATGTCGTCCTGAATCTGTCCATCCAATAGTTCGCAGGCAAATTTATCTTTGGAGTACTCAACCAAAAGATGAGATCTCCAATCTGATGAGATGCTCATAAGGGACAAGGTAGCTGGTCGTCTAGAAAGTGCATCGGCCACCACATTGTTCTTTCCCTTTATGTATTCAATCTCAAAGTCATAGGTCTGAATTTTGCTCACCCATTTCTGCTGCCTCTCGTTTAGCTCTTTCTGCTCTAGGAAGTATTTCAAGCTGTTGTGATCTATCTTAATCTTGAATCTACCACCCACTAAGTATTGCATGAACTTGGTTAGCGCGTGGAGAATGGCTAACATTTCCTTGTCATAAATCGAATAGTGGCGCTCATGGTCTTTGAGCTTCCTGCTCTCAAATGCAATGGGGTGATTGTTCTGCATCAATACTGCCCCTATTCCCTCTCTTGAGGCATCACACTCTAACACGAAGGGCTGAGAAAAGTCTAGTAGAGCTAATACTAGGCATGAACTCATTACCTTCTTCATTTTCTCGAATGTTTGTCGTGCTGTCTTTGGCCAACTGAATGCCCCCTTCTTGGTAAGATCGGTGAAGGGTGCGGTCATCTGTGAGAATCCCCTAACATACCTCCTGTAGTAGGTGCAAAGGCCCAAAAAGCCCTTCAATTCTGTCACATTCTTGGGCGTAGGCCAATCCAATATGGCTCGAATCTTCTCTAAGTGCACCTGGACCCCGTTGGCCCCTATCACATGCCCTAAATATAACATTTCCTGCATGCCGAACTCACACTTGGAGAACTTGGCATATAGTGACTGATCCTGTAAAATTCCAAGTACTTCGTCTAGATGTCTCAAATGTTCTTCCCAAATTCTACTGTATATCAATATGTCGTCGAAGAATACCAGAAGATGCTTGCGTAACTGAGCCTTGAAGATATTGTTCATGCATGACTGGAAAGTGGCTGGTGCATTAGTGAGCCCAAATGGCATCACTAGAAACTCATAATGTCCGTAGTGGCAACGAAAGGCCGTCTTTGGAACATCTTGTTCCCTAACCCGAATCTGATGGTAACTTGAGCGAAGGTCGATCTTAGAAAAGTATTGTGCCCCCTGTAGTTCATCCATCAACTCATCAATCCTGGGGATTGGATACCTGTTTTTTATAGTCTTCTTGTTGAGTGCCATGTAATTGATGCACATGCGCAAGGTTCCATCCTTTTTCTTCACTAGCACTACTGAGGATGCAAATGGACTGGAGCTAGGTTTAATGTGCCCCAGTTTGAGCAGTTCCTTGATTGTACTCTCTATCTCATCTTTGTACCTCTTGGGGTGTTTGTAAGGAGTGGTGATAACTGCTTGAGTCCCCTCCTCTAACTCAATAATGTGCTCAAATCCCCTATCTGGCGGTCGACCTGCTGGAAGGTCTCTGAATACTGCTTTGTGCTTCTGCAGTAAGGCTCTATATCGGTTGGATGTTGTGTGGCCTTATCTGGTGGTTCCCTGAAGGTAACCAAGCACTCTGCTGCCCACTCTATATCTCCCTGTCGGAGTACTGCCTCCATCCTGTGTGATGCCACTACTGTGGGAGGGTAGGTATTCATCCCTCTCAATACTACCTTCTGGCCCTCCATTCCCGTGAACTCCATCTCCATGGTCTGTTAGTTCGTGGAATACTTCCCTATGGAATAAAGCCATTGAATTCCCAATACCACGTTCATGTCGGGTACATCTACCACATAGAATGTTTCTAACACTGTATAATTCCCAAGTGTTACTTTCAATTTTGGAATCCTCTAACTACACTCCATGGTGTGACCTGCTGCAACTACTAAAAATCCATCAAAACTCTCAGTCTAAATGCCTTTCCTTTTAACCCATGCAGCATCAATAAATTTGTGGGATGCCCCACCATCTATCAACACTCCCACTATGTGGCCCTGTATGACACCTCTGATCTAGAGAGTGCGAAATCTAGGGAACCCTGTCAATGTAGCAATGGCACCTCCTGGTGACTGTCCCTCATCATCTGTCTCATGTGTCTCTCCCTATCCTGATCCTGACAATCCTCATCCTCACCACTGTCGGAATAGACCTCTATGTAGTGGACCTTTCCCTTCACTGAACATCTGTGACCTGGTACCCATGGTTCTTGACAAGTGAAACATAACTTTTTTCTTCTAAGGTCCTAGCGGGTATCATTATCCATCCATTCTCTCTTGGGCCACTCTTTCTGGAAGGGTTTCCTCTCTTTATCTTTAATAGGGAAATTAGTTCTGGGAGGAAATCTATTTTTGGGTATTGCATCCTGCAAATCTCTAGTCCGACTGATGGCATCTGCTAGGGCAGTAGGTCTATAGGACTTGACCCATCCACGTAAGGGTTCAGTGAGGGCCTCGGTAAACAACATAATCAACCTGCTCTCTAAAATATCTGTCACCATGACTGCTACCCTCTGAAAGTCTGAGATGAATGCATCTGCACTACCTGTCTGCTTGAGTTGTGCTAGCTCTCTGAAATGCACCTTAGGGTCCTTCCTGTCAAATCGCTCAATGAGCCTCTGTGTAAAATCTGTGTATGAGGTGATGGTATTGTGACCCAATGTCACCAACCCGTGGTACCACCACTCATGGGCCTCCCCGTCCAAATGCAAGGTAGCCAATTTAATGGCATCTGTCTCAATCATGGGGTTGAGCTGGAAGTATGTGTCCAACTTCTGTACCCAATTCCGAGCTGGGCCACCTCAAGTCCCCTCAAAGGTAGGGATAGTCAGTTTCCCTACCGTACACTATAACTCAAAGTTCTGGTTGAAAGGCATATTGTATGCTCTAGGCCTGTTCTTACTTTTAAAGTGGCAAAAGTCAGTGAAGGTCATGGCTGACTGGAAATCATCTCCTAATGCTCTGTATTCTCTCAAATAGGCACTTATGGATTCTTCTGGCTCTACCTGTGCTAGAGGTACTGCGGCTGGGCTCTCTAAGAATTGAGGCATGGTAGGTTGGGAGGGCTAGTTGTATATATGGGGATGGCTCTGCATGTTGGTATGTAAATGTTCCCCACTACTACTGGTGGATACCCTATCACTGTTGGGAAATAATGGACTGTGTGGGGTGGGCCCGTTTTTCTCTATCATTTGTCTGATGGCACTCACCATTTCTTTTTGTCCAGTAGTGAGATCCTTTATAGCTGAAATGATAGAAACCGGTGTGGAATACATAGCCGATATATCGCGATGTCCAAACGAAAACGATATATCACTGAACAAAAATCGCGATTTTTTCAAAATATGGCGATTTTTTAAAAAGTCTCGATTTTTCCCGATTTTTTAGGAAACATCGAGAGTCTGTAATATCCCAAACTGATATTTTTCTTTTTTTTGTGTTGTACTATGATTGTCTAGTAGTCTTATGTCTCAATGTAATATGAAAGTATGCACTGATCTCTGCATGCATGCAGATCTATAACCCAGATAAACTGAAATGCTATAAAATAGGAGGAATCAATGCATGTACATACCAGTAGATAGATCGGCTGATGTAGATCAATATAATCCCAGCATGCGGGAATTGTGCCGGTGGAATAGAAAGCTAAGGTAGGACGTCCTCCAAATAATAAATGCGCCCTCCTCAAATGCTAAGATTGCTCGGGTGAAAAAATGAATGTGACCCTTCTCTAACAATCGTTGGAAAAGGAGGGAGAGTTCGAGCGAGCTGAGAGACCGTGAGTGAGCGCACGAGCTAGGGTTGAACGGCCGCCATGGCTGCTCCAGGGGGAGGGGAGGCCCCTCCCTCTTCTCATATTTTGCCTGCGGAAGCCTTCCGTAGGCTCATTGGCTCCTCCGGGAAGAGAAAAGCGGCTTCTGAGATCCCGAAATTCATTAAAAAGATGGATGAAATTCCTGAAATAGATCTGCCAGAAGAGCAGCCCATCAAAATCGCTCTGGCCTTGGCAGATCGTGGTCTTGTTGGACAATTCATGGGGCTATGGCCATCAGCCAAAACCACTGATGACTGGATTCAAAGGAACTGGAGGCCCCATTTGAAACACAGCGTGACATGCTACCCTGTGGGACGAGGCTTCTATATCTTCGAGTTCATTGAAAAAGAAGACCGGGACCTCATTTTCAGAAACGGTCCTTACTTCATGGGTTCCCAGGGTCTGTATCTCAATCGCTGGACCCCTGATTTTGATCCATCTGTAGTTGCCCCAAAAGAGGTACCGGTCTGGGTCCGTCTGCCGAATCTACCTGTACATTGCTGGAACCCTCAATCACTTGAACAGATTGGCAATAAACTTGGTCATTACATCGACAAAGCAGACCCAAAAGGGCAGTACACCTGTGCCAGGGTCTGCGTCGAAGTGGATTTAGAAGCTGGACTGCCTGAAGCAATCAAGATCAAAGTAGGTACCTGGCAGCACTATCAAAAATTGGATTATGAACAGTTGCCATTCAAGTGCAGACACTATCACGAACACGGCCATTTCCAGACGAACTGCCCCAAAGCTCAGCAATCAGAGGAAAATGATGGATGGAAAACAGTCAAGAAAGGGAAAGCAGCTCCTAAAGCCCAAGAAAAAAGAGCTCCAAATAATACGAAGAAGCAAGATTCAACCGCAGCCAACCAAGGAAATCCAGCAGCAGCAAAGAATACAACAGAAGAACAGAACAAGACAAATGATTCCCATATGGCAAATTCTTCGCAAGGCCCAGTAGTTGAAATCATAGACGCGAACAAGAACCAATCCCCTAAGGCTAGAATCCCCTTGGAGCCTGGTGAAATCCCTCACATTGACAGCCTGAAAGAGACGACCCCTAGACCTGAGCCAGGAAATACTCCGAATGCAGATCTGAATAGAACCCTAGATTCCGATTTGGAGCCTGCTAAATCGAAAGATCTGGATGAAGACCCCTCCAATTTTGAAACTGATCAAGGCGGATACACAGATGAAGACGACTGGGAATCAAGTAGCTCGATTGCAGTCCTATCCCGATCCATGAGAGGCCGCAAACCAAAGAAGCAACACAAGGAAGAGAAATCCCGTCGAGATATTGTCAAAGGGGTTCAAAAAACGCTGCCAACAATGATGGGAACTAGATCAAAGCATGGCCAGGCCCCTAAAGGGGTCTCCCCTCCCAAAAAGGTTTAGAATGCGATACGTCTCCTAGAATTGCAGAGGCTTAGGCTCCAAATCAAAAGAAGAAGCTCTGAAAGATATCATAAGAATAAATAAGCCTGACATCCTTCTGATTCAGGAGACGAAAATGGAGGATTCTATCCTCTACCAAGCTGGTATCTCGTTCTGGAAAAAAGGGAAAGGGAAGGCGATAAGCTCAAGGGGAGCTTCAGGAGGATTAGCAACCTTCTGGGATACATCCAAATTTGAGCTTCTCAATGAAGAATGCAGCATGCATTGGATCTACACCAATCTCCGCCAAATTGACTCAGGCACTCAAGTAAGTCTCTTTAATGTTTACGTTCCTAATCTCTTGTATGAAAAGAAAAACTGTTGGGACTCTGTGCAGGCCTTCCTCAATCTGCACAACCCTAGAAACATCATCTTAGCAGGGGATCTTAACATTACATTGGCAGCGGATGAAAAAAAAGGAGGCTCCCCAATAAGAGACCAAGCCAGAGAATGGGTGGAGGACATCATTCTTGGTTGGGACCTTCTTGATATAAAACCCTCAGTAGGGACTTTCACTTGGACAAATAAAAGGTGGGGCCCTGGTCACATCGCGGCCCGCCTTGATAGATTCCTTATCCACTCAGACTTTCTTTCATCCGGATTGATGGCCTCTTCCAAAATCCTCCCCAACTCTATCTCTGATCACAAGCCCATCCTTCTGGAGCTCTCCTCAGAACCTAACCTGGGTCCTATACCCTTCAAATTCAGCCCCCTCTGGATCCTTCAAGATGATTTTCAGCAAATTGTCACTGATTCCTGGTCCATCCCTCTTCTTGGCACTCCCTCCTTCTCTTGGGAGCAGAAACTTAAAAGGCTCAAATGGGACCTTAAAGACTGGGCTAAGCACCTAAAATCCCCAACCTCCAGCAGAATTGAGGCCCAAAACGCCCTTGAAAAACACCAACATTTAATGGAGACCATCCCTATTACCCATAGCATTCAATCCAAAGAAATTGAACTTCAAAAAGCCTTCTTCCAAGGCTGCAGAGTAGAAGAGGAGTTCTGGAGACAAAAGTCTAGAAGCATGTGGCTTGAAAGTGGGGACAAAAATACCACTTATTTTCACAAGCAGGCAGAGGCCAGGAAAAACTATAAAGCTGTCTCGGAAATCTACTTCCAAGGTACTCTGGTAAAAGACTTTGAAGATATTAAAAATGCAGCCTACAACACCTTTAAAGATCTGTTCTCTGCCCCGGCTGATGAACCTTTAAATAAACCCCGCAAGCCATCCTTTTGAGCTTATCCCCAATCTGGTCCAAGATGCAGATAATCTCATGTTAACAGCCCCGATCTCCATGAAGGAACTTAAGGCTGCCCTCTTTCGAATGAAGCTTGACAGTGCTCCTGGTCCTGATGGTTTCACTGCTAGATTCTTTACCACCTGCTGGGACACGATCAAGCTTGACCTTCTCAGAATGGTTAGATTCACCCAATCCACAAATAAACTAGGAGGGAGTACAAATTATGCTTTCCTTACCCTGATCCCCAAAGAAAAAGGAGCAGTCCACTTCACCAGATTCAGACCTATCTCTCTGTGCAACCTGAGTTACAAAATTGTGACCAAAATAAGTGCTAACAGACTCAAGAAAATTCTCCCCAAAATTATCCCGAGGAACCAAGGGGGCTTCATCAAAGGTCAGAAGAATCAGGATAATATCCTCCTGGTCCAAGAAGCCATTCACTCAAGCAGCCTGAACAAAGAGGAAGGGATGGTCATAAAACTTGACCTGGCCAATGCCTTTGACAGGGTCAGACATGATTTCCTTTTCCTTGTTATGAAGAAGCTTGGATTCGCCCCCTCCTATGTAAATTGGGTCCAAGGCTGCATAAGCTCGCCCTGGATTGCCCCTTTGGTTAATGGCAGACCTTCTGGTTTTTTTCAAGCCTCCAGAGGTTTAAGACAGGGATGCCCCCTCTCCCCTCTTCTTTATGCCATCCAGGCTTCTGTGCTAAGCTTCCAACTTCTTCATAGTCAGCATCTAAACTTGCTCCCTGGTATCCTCATTATTGAAAGAATCAAAGAAATAAATCATGCCCAGTTTGCGGACGACACTCTATTGCTAGGAGGAGCCAGCATCCCCTCTGCAAGACACTTCAAGCAAGATTTGGAAACCTATAAACAAATCTCAGGCAGCAAGATTAACTTCCAGAAGAGCAAGATTTATGGCTGGAACTGTTCAGTCCGGGAACTCGGAGAGATTGCAAGAGTTTTAGGAATGGAAGTAGTTCATGAATGGGACTTCTTCACTTATTTGGGGGTGCCTATATCAAAAAGTGGCCCAAAAGCAAACCACTGGTCCTCCAATATTGAGAAGTTCAAAAACCAAATTCAAAACTGGGGATCCAATTGGCTAAATATTGCAGGGAAGGTTGTTATGCTGAAGTCTGTGCTGATGAGTATCCCTATTTACCAAAACTCCATTCTGCTTGCCCCAGCCTCTGTTATTGGAAATTTGGAAAAGTTAATAAGGAAATTTCTTTGGGAAGGAGGGAGAGGAAACCTGCACAGACCACACTTGGTCAGCTGGGACAAAATTCAAAAGCCCTTTAAGGAAGGGGGTCTGCAAATCAGGAACCTTGCTAAACAAAATCTGGCAATGGGAGCAAAAATATTATGGCATCTCGTCTCTGGAAATGATAGCTGGAGGAAGAAAGCTCTAAGAAAAAAATACTTCCCAGGATCAAGACTTCGCTGCTTAGATAAGCCACCTCCTCGCAAAAAAGGCTCTCCAATCTACAAACTCTGTCTCAAAGTTGTAGAGCATTTCAGTCCCCATCTATTCTGGATTCCGGGGAATGGTAAGCACATCATGCTGTGGGAGGACTCCATTATGGGAGAGCAACCCTTGGGGCAGATCCCAGATCTGAGAAACTTAAAAAATTGGATGACAGAAAATAACTTGGAGACCCTTTGGGATATATCCAGCTGGGACGATGATGGGGACCGTGTGTGGAAGGACTGGAACCTTGGCAATTGCCCCTCAGCTCTAAAAGAGGAAGCGGACCTTCTCCTAAATATGCTGCAAGGGAAAGCTCCTGTTACAAAGCAATCCAAAGATAAAAGAGGTTGGGGTCAGCTCTCTGGATCATACACTGCTGCTGAAGGGTACAGAACATTCCATGCCGTGCATTATGCTGCCCCTGACCCAGCGAATTGGAACTTCATTTGGTCTTGCCCCTTTGTCCCTAAGATAGACCATTTCTGCTGGACTGTTGCTCATAAAAGCATTCTCACTTGTGATAATCTCAAAAGGAGGGGGCTGGAAGGACCTGTTATCACCTAAGCTGTAGTTACCCCTATGGATAGATCCAGTCATGGACGGCAATAGGGAAGGGCAACTCAAAAGGTGCAACCACGATCACCTCGACCTCCAATATGTATGGTTGTCACGCCAGTCGAGGCAACCTTCGCTTTATGTTATCTAGCCCAGACAACAAAGGGGGAGACCCGATCTACTCCCGACAGGAGAGATCAAAACCAAGACACCAAATCAAGGTATTTCTAAGTGAAGTTAGGTGTATGGTTTATCCTAGACCTAAGGGTAAAGTCACAAGCCAAGTGAGGGGTTCAATAGGTATAGCTTTGGTTCATAGTTGATGTAATAGTGACTTATAATGTTTGAAGTGAGATCTAGGGCTATTGTACTAGTTCAATGTTGAAAAGTCCACTGCCTTGGGAACTGTGTCCAATGCAGGGAAGTTAAGGTTTGTATTGGGGCTAACTAGTACGGATGACAAGCTTGACCATGATACATGATAGCATCAAGGGTTTAGTTCACCATGCATAGGTCAATCCACAAGTCAATCCAACAATCTAGGAAGGTTGAACTAACTTGGAGAGAAACCAGTGCCTTGGGAATTGGGAAGTGGAGTCAAAGTAAGTTTGACTTGTGGTTTAGGGCTCCTAGTACTTGGGACAAGTGGGCAATGGAGGTCTTGATGGATGAATGTATCTAGATCTAGGTTTAACCCAAGTGGACCGCAATCCCTTAAAACAAGGAATGCAATCCCCAAGGCAAAATTTGACAGAATGACAGTCTAGACCTAGGTTTTGAATTATTACGGTTCTGAATCTCCAAAAATCTCAAGTACCCAGTTCCTAGAAGTGAGTAAACTCACTTCTCCAAGGTGGTGCGACTTTGCCCAAGGAGGCTTAAAAGTGGGGTTAGGTGGGTCAAAACAAGTCGGATGGCATCCAAACTTTAGATCCGGGTAGATCGGTCAGGTAGGAGTATGGATCTGTATTTTCGTGGTAATCCAACGGTTAGATCTTAGTAAATCTGAGTTTAAGGGTTCCAAGTGGTCCAAAATGGGGATTAAATCCCTTAAAATGTGGAATAGGGCCCACAAGGTGAATTTCAGGAAAGGGACAACCTGGGTGTATGTTATTGGATGTGTAGATGTCAAATCAAGTGGAATCTCAAACACCCACCACTTAGATCTAGGTCAACCTGCTCAATCAGTGAAGTGCGCCTTGCTTGGGAGAAGCCAAGTTGGTATGGGAGAGGGGTCAAACGGAAGCCAATCCTCACCAAACTATAGATCCGGGATGCCGTGGATGCTATAGAGGTGGGTTTTCAATATTATGCCCAACAACCCACTAGATCTAAGTAGATCTAAAAAATTGTAAAATGGGGTTTTGAAGTATTTAGGGTTTTTTAAATATTTTAGACAATTGGATAGATCATGGAGATAGAACTTACCTTGAGATCATACCTGAGTGATGTGAATGAGATGCCTTGATGTTGAGGAAGATTCTCGCAGAGATCAAATGAGAGATTGTTGATTTTGCTTGCCGAAATGATGCCCTAGCCCACAAGTGCGCCTTCCTCTACCTGTCAAACCAAGGAACAAAATTCAATCAGTAAGATCAAGTATGGAAGAAATACAAGAGAAATGCAATAGTAACATGAAATAGAAGGTCCTGGGACAGTAATACTCCCTGTTACCAACGAAGAGCTCCAAAGAAGAAGTAGGGAGAGTCTTCCCCTACCAATACCTCCTCCTCCAAGCAAATCGGCCTCCACCTGTAGATGCAAAATCGTGGTACAAAAGATATGGCAAACAAGATCTCCAATAACTCAGTGCAAAGGAAGAACCAACGAACGAACACCAAAAACATTCACCACAACACTGGAGATAGATGCAATAATAATTTTCTATTCCAATAATCCAGAGCCAAAAGTCCCTTTACAATGAGAGGCTCTCTCCTTTAAATAGGAAGGAGAGGCACCAAAACCCTAACCACTTTTTGAATGAGTGGCTAAGATTAAAAGATACAAATGTCTAATCAATGGTTGAGATGAGCTCAACAACATAATACATGGATCACACATAAAATATAACATAAGTGGACAAAGTCGCCCTATGAGAGGGGAATCCCACCAAATCATGATGACAAAATATCATAAGAGGCTCATGGTGGGTCCAAGGGGTAATTTTATCCCTCCTTGGTCAATCCCCATGGCACAATAACCAATAAATAATCATGAATGTACCAAATCGTGCCTCCAAGGTGAAGTCGTGGTCCTCAAAAGACCTCAAAAATCCACAGAAAGTGCCATAAGTGATGGATGCGGGCCCCGATGAAGCTGAAACTGCTGGAGGAGGTGTGGAAGGTCCCGATCTATCATCACTGATCATCCCATGCCATAACTTTGCCTCAGTAGCCCAAATCGATTTCCTCAATAGCCATTTCTACCAATCCTGAAATGCCTCGGGAAGCGTGAAACTGCCCAAACAGCCTCCTGGAGTGATGTCGCTGTCAAGGTGAGGGCACCAATGTGTCCGGGAGGGGGGTAATATGGTAAAAACAAGTGGCTGGACCACCCCCTCCATCATCAGCGCCCTAGGTCAACCGGATAAAAGTCATCTCTGCTCCGACAGGGCCTCCAACAGACCAAAACTGCACTAGGACAGCCCACTGAGGCTAAATCATCACTGTAAGTGCCCGGAACTGAAAACAAACTGTCCCATTGGACTCAGAAGGTCCAAATCCATCCAAGATGTGTACTCATACACCATATGAATCTCTGCATGATCAAAATAAATATCCAATGTACCGGAACAAGGCCAATAATAATGATCTGTAAATGACCAAACACTGCTGTATCCCAAGAATCATCATCATAACCCTGTAGCTGCTGCATAGAATCATCCTGTATGTGTACATAGACCATATATCATCTATCCATATCATCATAAGGTCCAACATCTCATGTCCCATGGTCCTCCATGGTCAAACTAGATCTAACCAAGACCAAATACAACTCAGACTATCATCCATAGCTGCTGCAAGGTGTCAAGGTTAATACATGCTTTACAATTTATTCAAATAGCCAATATAACACAAAGTAATCATGACTGGCGATCTAAATCCAAATATATAGTGTTGTTGATTATTATTATTACTCAGACTAGACTTTCAGGACCATACTCACTTCATAGTTGTGATCAATTTGCTAGTGAAGGGTGAAGGCTGCAATAACTGGCTAGGCTAAGGGATGACTTGACTGACTTGACTTTGTGACACTTTGGCAAGAGAAAGGGAATACACACCATAGTATATACTGGATGAGCAATAACACAGGGAATGGCCGTGTCTCACAAATGGATGAGTTGTTTAAAGAGGGTTTATTCACCTTCACAGATGCGCACAATCCATAATACAAACAAGGCCAGCAATTGTTTAGATATAACATTTAAGTTCCATTGCTTTTTGGGCCTGAGGTTTCCATAGCCTTGATCTATGTGTGTTTACAAACACATTGCATAGATTTACATTTATTTTTAGGCTTTCTGCTGCAGGTGTGTTTTTAAGGCACTTGTTTACCTGAGCACTTCTAGGTGTGTCATGGACAACTTGTTTACCTAGGTATTTATTTTTCCAAAAGATATAACATTTTATTTTTCATGGCCATTTTCAATTGGCATTTCTTTCACATACAAGATATAGCATTTTATTTTTCAGATTTTGTATTCATGGCAGCACTAAAAGTTTCAGGTTTAGCCAACACAACTTTAATGACTAGGGGGAATTCACAAGGAACTCCAACTCACCATAGGTAAGTTCTATCACCAACTCAGAGCCGAGACACAATAAACAGGGAAGCTCATCCAATACAGAGGCTACAGTGGGGAAAGGTCCTCCATGCCACTAGTCAAGTAGTAAGTCAGGGTGATAATCTAAAAGGTAGGCCATGGATGGATGAAGACAATGAAAAGATGAAGCCAACACTAGCAAGCCAAGGTATGGTTGAATGATCACCTCTATTCTCCCTAAGGAGGGTATGTACCAATGAGTATGAGTAGTGAACTTCTAAGTCTGAGTAGGGACAGTAATATATATATAATAGGTCAACCAGGTCCAAATATCTATATGATCGTCAGATCATGACACTAAGTGCTAAGACATGCTATAAGAATAAGTATAAAAGCAATCTAACCATAATACCATGATATACCTGCTGAGTCATATACCTGAAAGCTCATCAACCTGTACCATCATCTGTCCTCTGAGACTGCTGCTGTAACTCTAGGCAATACTGTCTGCTCTGTACCAATGGCATAATGGCTACATCGGTCACCTCTCTGAGTGTCCTGAAACTCAGTCATGGCATGGGGAATGCAACTGCTGTCCACAATCTGATAGTAATCCAATATAGATGCTCATCTCGGCATCCCCAATGTAAGGGAACTGGCTGAATAGTGTACTGGAATGAGAAAAATAATGTATGGTAGCCCGGCTACTATATATGTGATAACAGGACCTTCCAGATGCCCCCTATGTAAATCTAAGGAGGAATCAATAAACCATTTGCTCCTAACCTGCCCCTTTGCAAAGGAAGTCTGGGAGACTGTCCTTAATTTAAATCCATGTCCTGTTGCTATCCCGGAAAATATCTCTGATCTGTTCTCTACCTGGTCAAAGCTCTCTCCTTTCGACCTTTATAAAAAATCTCTCCTCAAATCCACCTGGCTCTGGATCCCAAAAGTCATTTGCTGGAAACTTTGGCTTGAACGAAACAGACGTATCTTTAGAGAGGAAGAGAGAACTAGCCCCTCGGTGGCCTCTATTTGCAAAGCTCTCCTGGCTGAAGTGATGGAATCCAAAAACTTGATCAAGAACTCAAGAGATCTGAGCCATAGTGAATTCAAATGGCTGTCACACTACTCTACTAAGGCCGCAGACTGCTCTGCTAGTAAAGTCAGAATAGAGAAATGGGAAATCCGACTGGATGAACAAGCATTCCTCACCTGGCGCTCGTCTCTAAATGAAAGCTGCCTGTTCTTTGATGGGGCTTCTAAAGGAAACCCGGGGCATGCTGGAGGAGGAGGGGTCCTCATCTCGGACAACAACTCAATTCTGTCATCTTTCGCCTGGGGTCTAGGCATGGAAACTAATAACAAAGCTGAAGCCTTAGCTTTGTGGCAAGGTCTAATGCAAGCCCGTGCAAAGAATATTGACAAGATTTCAGTTTTTGGAGACTCGAGACTTATCATCCAAGCTATGAATATTAAGAAGTTCCCTATTCAACTCCAAATCTCAAGGATCCTCCACAAAATCTCACTGTTAGCCTCCAAATTCCAAAAAATCAGCTACTATCATGTTCTGAGGGGACTCAACAGTCTGGCAGATGATGAAGCAAATAAAGCGG
Source organism: Larix kaempferi (assembly GCA_027924585.1). NCBI lineage: Eukaryota > Viridiplantae > Streptophyta > Pinopsida > Pinales > Pinaceae > Larix > Larix kaempferi. The sequence goes on along the minus strand of BSBM01000458.1, from coordinate 19,007,922 downwards.
TCCTCCTGGGCAGGGGCATCATTACTGTAGATGGCAGAGAATCCATTTGTAACTTCCCTTAACTTCGCTCTGCAAGATCTGGCGTTTATCAGCTTAGAAATCTCCACTATTTTCAGCTCTGAAATCTCCTCTTATCATCTCAGAAATATCTACTATCCTGAAATCGTGGCTCTGCAAGTCGATCGCCAGGGAACGAGAAAGGCCCAGCTTCCTTCATCTGAGAATGGGAGGGATCATCGGGAGTTCTGTTATGTCCTTTCCCTCAAAATAATGACGCATCAGAATCCTATGAATACTGGAATGGACCTCTACAGCCAGATAACATGCTTTCACAATTCGTGGCAAAGACCTGCTGCTCACTCTTTCACTTATTTCTGTCTCCTTGTTCATCTCTGCTGGAAATTCTGGAATTTTTGGTATTTACTTTGTAATGTGGTTATTAAAAGAAAATCCTGCTACTCTCGGGAGCTTTGGATACCTGCCAGATCCACGAAATTTATCTGTCCAAGAATTTCTCTTGATGTAAGGACGCACCTGGTAGCTTTTTTACCAGACACTAATTAATCTTCCCCTTGTTTTGGTCAAAAAAAAAAAAGATTGCTCCTCAATAAATAATACTCCGCAGATGAAGCTCCAGACAAGGTGTGCTAGGGTTATAGTGCCCTTCTAAAGAAGATGGAAGCAGCATGCAGAATAACTGATCACTCAATAGCCTAAAGCGTGAGTATCCTCCTTGGGAAAGTCGCCCATGTAGATAAAGACGTCCTCTAAGGGAGGGAGCTGCTGATAACTCACTCAATTGTCCAAGCAAGAAGCCCTTCTTCCAGAGGAAGGGTAATAGGGGTGCTCTGAGAAGATTGGAGCCCACATGCATGAGTTTGGACCTCTGCAACCTCTAATGCGAATGGAAGTGTCCTTGAGCAATGCGATCATGCAAGGAGGGCGAATCTCTCAATCCAGTAAATAACTCAAATCCTGAAGTAATTGATGAATAGAACCTGATGATGAAGTAATGTTGAATCTGGATGATCCAACCTGATGGTGACTAGGGCAAATAGATTTCATTGTCGAAATACACCAGTTAGCTGAGTGCATGCACTCAACCCCAACTTAGCTCGTTGAGCTCTCCAATTCGAATCCACAAATCAATAATCATATAAGCAGGTCTTCCTTACTAGCTTTACCTTTCTTTTATAACATTCACCTATCAGACCTAACTTTTGACCTAATTAGGTCACTTTACTTTCTAATTCTCAGTTGACTTGCATGCAGTGCTCTGGAGACTCAATCAGTGCATGCATCATGAAATAATGCTCGGATGCCATGCATGCAGGTGGCCTATAGTTCCTGTGGCCCCTGTTTACCTACTGATAATCTAATACCCCTGCCAAAGATCTACTTAGGGTGCATAAGGCATCAATCCTCAGTTGATTCCCTGAATGTCAGTGCCCGCTTGAACCTATGGGAATCATATAGGTTAGCGGGATGGTCCTCTGTGCTTAAGCAGAAGAGGACATTACAGAGTCGACGAAAATTATCGCCGAGGCTGCGGACAACCCGGCATAAAACCCAGTTTTTTTACTTTCTTTTTGTCATTTTGCTTGCTTGTTGAGGGGTTTGGAGAGCAAAGGAGCTTGCTATCATTTTGCTTGGAGCCAAGGAGTAGATTCAGTGTGTTTCCATCAACAATCACCGAGTTATTACGGATTGGGGATAGATTCCCATTAGTGGTTTCTCAATTTGCAGGTATGTATATCATCATGTAACCATTTGCTCATCTTTTTTTGCTTTTTTTGGTAAATTTTTATAGGTTTAGGATTCTTATCAATGTTCTCTCTTCTGGCCAAATTTTAAAGAGAGATCTACCACAATTTATGCAAAATATCGGACTTTTTTGTTATTTCCAGCATTATTTTTTTTGGGGGGGGCGCAAATTTCAATGAATCTTACTATCTACTATCTTCATTGTTCAAGCTTGAATCTGAACTTCATTGTTCATTTTTTTTTGCCCAGGGTTGAATCATTGTTGTGTGAAAAATCAAAATGCCTAAAGCTTTGGACTCTATGTGGGTATATGGTGAGCCCTTGGAGGGGTTTAATAGGCAAAAATTGACTTGCAAGTTGTGTGGAAAGGAAATGACAGGGGGGATCACTCGATTGAAATACCACCTTGCACAAATTCCCAGGGACGAAGTGGGAATTTGTGAACAAGCAACCCCAGAAATTGTTCAAATTGCCAATAAAACACTTCATGATATGAATATGAAGAGAGATGTGAGGGCATCAGTGAGGACTGAGATGGGAAGAAGTAGAACTAGAAGTGAGAGCTTTACCTCAGTTGTACCTTCCAGTTCCACAATGCCCTCAACGGCCTCAACTTTCTTTGTTCCAAGAACCACTGCTGGTGCACAACCTTCTATCAGGTCAATGGTTAAAATCAATGTTCTGCCAAGTTTCCGGGACGCGGGGACGCGAGAGCGAGGAAACACAGAAATGACATATGCAGAAGTACCCCCCCAAATTTTAGGAAACGTCGAAGGGTACATGGGGGTCTTCAACATGGGGGACCCCACCAAGAATACTACAAAATTTATATTAGAATAGATAAAAATTGAAAGTTGGAGCATAATTCATTAAAGTCTTTAATTTTATAATCTAAAGATTAATACAAGTTTACAACATACATCATGTGAAACAAAATGAAATACAACCATACATAAGCTATAACTGATAAAACAAAATCGAAAATACAACCATATTAAACAACGTACTGAAATCGAGGTTACTGAGAAGGAAAATGGTGGATGGCATGGCCCCTTATCAATTAATTTTTTATTTTTTGGTAAAAAATTGTCAAAGGAAACGTGGGGACGCCATTTTTAAGAGGGAAACGTTTCCCTTATGTGTTTCCTTGAGTTTCCTTCAAATGGGGACGTTGGGGGGACGTTTCCAATAGAGTTTCCAAGTTTCTGAAACGTGCGGGGGCATGGAAGCGCATTTCCTACCCTTGGGGACGTGTACCCGTGTAACACTGGTTAAAATAAAGGAGAAGGAAGAAGCAAACAAGCTTGTGGGTAGGTGTTTTTATGGAGTGACATTCCTTTCAACATTGCCAAAACCAACCCCTTCTACCAACCTATGTTTGATGTTGTTGTTGTTGTTGGCCCGGGGTATAAGGCCCCCACCTTTGATGACTTGAGAGGGCCTATCCTTCAAGCTGAAAAGGTTGACTGCACTCAGAGATTGGAGGAGTTTAAGGAGTCATGGGGACTCACAGGATGCACGGTTATGTCAAATGGTTGGACTTATCAAAAGGGTAGGAGCCTTCTTAATTTCTTGGTCAGTTGCCCCAGGGGGATAATGTTTATTAGATATGTTGATGCATCTGCACATATCAAAGATGCAGCGCTATTATGTGAGTTGTTGGATGGGTTCATCCAAGAGATAGGTCCGCAGAACGTTGTACAAGTCATAATGAATAACGCTGCTAATTATTTGTCTACTGGCAAGTTGCTTATGATGAGGCATCCGACCTTGTTTTGGACTCCTTGTGCTACACATTGCATCGATTTGATGCTAGAGGATATGGGAAAATTTCCTTTCATCGGAGATATTGTTGATTCATCCAGGAGCATCACAAAATTTATATATAATCATACATTCGTGCTCAGCTTGATGAGACAATTCACAAATCACAGGGAGTTGGTGTGTTCGACAATCATGCATTTTGCCACAAGCTTCATTTCACTTCAATCTCTCTTGGCTTGTATGTGGGAGATTAAGAGAATGTTCATTTCAAATGAGTGGCAGGCATTGTCATTTAGCACAAAACCGGAGGGGCAAGCCATCAATAGGCTAGTGTCACTCCAGGAGAGATTTTGGGCAGGAGTGGAGGAGGTGTGTACCATTAGTGAACCTTTGGTAAAGGTTCTTCGGTTGGTTGATGGAGACAAGCCCACAATGGGCTAATTGTATGAGGCCATGGATAGGGCCAAAGAATCCATCTGTGCATATTATGAGGACAAGGGGTATGAAGGGTGAGAGAAAAGATTATTGATATGGAAGGTCATTGATGAGCAATGGAACAATACACTCCATCGCCCCATTCATGCTTCAGGGATCTACCTCAACCCCGCATTATCTTACTCTTGTGGTTTTAGATTTGATGCTGAGGTTATGGATTGATTCCTCATATGTGTTCAAAGGATGGTGCCGGATCCGCAAGAACATACGGAGATTTCTAAAGAAATGGAGATATATAGGATGGTTGGTGGGACATTTGGCTTTGACATGGCTGTTAATGATAGGAAGACCAAAATGCCAGGTAAGCTTCAAGTTCATTTTATTGCAAATTTCAACGTCTCTTGTCCATTTGTTTCAAACTTTAAAATTTCAATGTTATTTCTTATGTTTCTAACTTTCTACTTTCTCTTATTTGTTCTAGATGCTTGGTGGACAAGCTATGGCCAAAGAGTACCCCATTTACAAAAGCTTGCCATTCGGATGCTAAGCCAAACATGTAGCTCGTCAGGATGCAAGCGCAATTGGAGTGTGTTTGAGAAAATACACACCAAGAAGCGCAACAGGTTTAAAAATTTCAAATAAAATTTTGAAGTTATTTTAAATTATGAATTTATAATTTTATGCACATTGCCATGTCAATCTTTAAAGTTTAAATTATATATTATAAAATTTAAATTATAATTTATAATTTATGACCCTCATACAGGTTGGAAACTTCCCGCACTAATGACATGGTCTACGTCTACTAAAACCTTCGATTATGGGTGAGGCAGCTTCATAAAACACCAGATGTGGATGTCATTCCATTGGATGGGATTGACACCACTGCTGCATGGAGGGTGGAGAGTGAGGCACCTGTCATGGAACAGGACCTTGATTGGTTACATGAGGATTTGGGGGGGGTGGGCCAAGTGGCAGGGGAGGCCATAGAGGTGGAATATGATATAGAGCAGGCACCTTTACAGGAGGTGGCTATTGACCCTGGGAATGCACCACCACTTTCACAGACACAGACACAGACAGTGACGACAAAGCGAGCTAGACTTGGACATAGCAGTGGCACTACTACTAGTAGACGACGCCAGACTCTAGCTTCTTCCTCTTCTAGAGGACGTCAGAGTGTAGCTTCGCCTTCTGTTAGAGCACATCAGAGTTCGCTGCCACCCGTAGGGCCTTCTTCAACTAGAGGAAGAGTCATTACCAGAGCCATCACCTTTGCCCGTAAAAGGGGCAGAGGGAATCGCTAGTTTATTTTATTTGATTTCATTGTACTATGTAGTATGCAAATCTTAGTTAGCAGTTGACTCCTGATGATGAAATACATTTATTATATTTTTTGATGATATTTTGAGGCTCTAGAGTCAGTACACTCATTACTACTTAGGAGTCACGACTCAGGACATGATTTAGTATTGATGCATGATATATCATTAGACATCTTATACATCATATATATATATATATATATGTGTGTGTGTGTGTGTGTGTGTGTGTTTTATTTTCCTATTTATGTGGCAATGTGTTTATTTGATGTTGTTGTTGCTTTAAATGTTTAAAATTTTGAAAAAAAATGAATATTTTTGTATTTTTTTGTATTTTTTTGAAGTGTGTCGATATTTTCCGATATTTTCCCCGATGTTGCCGATAAGTTGTGTTCTGGACCCTCGGCAATATTTTCGCCGACATGATGTCTTCCATACTGATAGAAACTTGTCAATATTTTCCACATTAATTTTTGGATTCTCTTGTTTAATGTCATCTTGTTGAATGTTATTTGGTTGTTGTTTAAGACAACAAATTTCTTTATCTTTTTTTATTTATTTCTCAAGTAAATGTTTTTTAATTTTTTCTTGTTTTGTAATTCAAAAATCTCTTATTCTTTATCTTTGACTATTTCGTTCACAGATTTTTTCTTCTAATGATTTGCTACTTCCCATTTTAAGCAATCAACTTCATTAGTGAGGTTTTTGTTTTCATTTTGTAATTGCATGTCTCAAAAGTTTGCTTTAAATTTTTCATTTGAAACTTCTCTAATCTTTTTTCAATCAGTCACATTCTATCTTAAACATTTTTTATGTATTGTGAATTCACACTATTTTCTTCAAAATAGTTTTCACGATGAAGTTTGAAAGAGTGACTACTAGCCAGAAAGAATGAACAGGCCAGTGGATCAGAAAAAGCTCTGATACCACTTGTGAGCCCTTACAACTGTTACTTCGGAATATGACTAGTCAAGTAGCCATACTGGCAAATGATAGAATAATTGATAAATGATGGGACGGTGGTGATGAATTCAACAGAGAAAGTACATATTTATGCAATTGTATCGGTAGGGACACAACCCTACAAAAAATTATAATATTTAATCATTAATATATATTATAATATATTAGTATTAGGTATATTACAAAGAAAGTAAAGAATTAGGAGAATTAGGAGATGGTCAGATGCAACATCAAAGAAACCATTAACAATAACTGAAATGAAAAGAAAACTAAAAACAGAGAGATCACAGAATATTTGAAAATCCTGCTTGAGAAACCACATAGGCCGGCTGAGGAAGGTATTGCAATGAGAATTAATAGATTTCTTGTTGGTGAGGGGTTATTCTCTACAATGGAGAGGTATAGATCATGGACTGAGAATGAGGATGCATTGTATCACCACCCCATCTTCCTCCAGTTTGAAGGAAATGATTCAAAACCTCCTGGGCCTTTTAAATTTAATCTACATTGGCTCAATAATGAATAATTTAGGGTCATAGTGAAAAGAGAATGGCTCTGTTATGATCCAGAAAAAGAGGAGTCGGCAATGTTTCAATTCCAATCCAACTTGAATAAAGTAAAAGCAGCTAATACATTGTGTTTAAAGGAAAATTCCAATCTTCTCGAGCTGACTTAGTGACTTAGTGGTCGTTGAAACACATATCTCCAGGATATTAAAATCAATTCCAATGGTGAATTTTTCAGAAGATGAGATATTGGAGTTGAAGAGGCTGGAGGATGCTAGGAAAGGCCTATTGTTTTAGGAAGAGGCAAAATGACACAAACAAAATAAGAGGCAGAGCTGTCTGGTTGGAACAGGAGGATGAAACGTCAAATTATTTCATCATTATGCAAACATGAGGAAGGCAAATAATACCATTTGGGATATCTCTAAGGAGGATGGGTCAAAGGTGACAAGTTTCCAGCAAATTGCTGCAGAAGGGGTGAGTGATTTCATAATTTTATTTAAAGATCCAGGTAGAAGAAATATAGCTGAGATAGTAAATGTTGCTTCGAAGCTTCCTAGATTTGTTAATGAAGAACAAAATAAGCATTTGAAGGAGCTTGTATCAAAGGAAGAATTGAAGGAGGTTTTATCATTCCTTTCAAAAGGATAAGAGCCATGGCCTTGTTGCCGCCTAAAACACACTTGACCACAGATAAGTCTCCCAACCGCTATGTGTGTTCTTGAGGGCAACTATGAGTGTAGAACCCACTGTCACCTCGATTCTAAACTCCTCCGTTTAGACCCAAACTCTTAAAGGTCAAGGGGGGTTGTCCCTACTTACTAAGATTTTTTATGAGTTTATTTTAAGAGTCGTAAATTATTCAATTTCCAATTGACAAGCAATCATGCAGGGATGCAATTATTCAAATGACAAGCAAACCTTAATGAAACGAATACAATTGTAATAGAGAAATATTAATTCATTAACAAGACCAGTGCCTACTTTACTTGGGTCAAGAGTCGCAAACAAGAATACCAAAGATACTACAGTTGCATTAAATCATTCACAAATCACAATAATCAAAATATCACATTTAACATTAACTTGTAGTAAACGAACAATTTAATGAATGAAAGATGCTTGTAACAAGATTGAACCAAAATTGAAATGCTTTCAAAGTAAAGTACCTGGAAACGAAATAACAATTGTTCTATTTTGCAAATGGTCTTGTAAATTTTAATTGATTTTAAGTCTCTCTTTAGCTTAGGGGAATTAAGGTTTGTGCAAGAAAACTAATGCTACTCTATGTGTCTACCCCAGGAAGCTATCTCTTTCGATTTGAGAGAGATTGTCGGGCGCTCAACAAGAGAACACAAGGTTCTCAACTAGTTCCACGGGTCAACCCCAAAACTTGCTAGGTGTTCAACGGGAGGACACTAAGTGCCACGAGGCTCCCAACAGCCTCTACCCCTTTAGCCCCACAGGTCAAGCTTATTTTTCTCAGTATCTAGTTAAGATCGACTTCTGAGTGCCTATTATTCTAACCAACACAAATCCTTGCCCTTTCTTGTCACCCAAGATCGGTCGAATCGGCAAGGGGAGTGAATATGGGGCAAAAATTGGGGCACAATTTATTTTAGCCTTTAATAAATAAACAAAAACCAAAGTACAATGCAAGCCAACGCGATTTTACAAGTGAAGCAAAGCCTACTCACTTGTAAGGTGCGGGCAAAATAAATTAAAGCAAAAAAAGATTAAAAAGCAAATCTAAAAACCAGCACGATATTGCATGGATGGGCAGGGCCTCTTTTCATGCAAGGTGTGGGCAAACAAAAATACAAGTCGACACGATTTTACAAGGGAGGCAAAGCCTTCTCACTTGTAAGGTGTGGGCAAAGTAAATTTAAGCAAAAGAAACAACTATACTAAACCCAAGCCACTCAAAAATTGCTATGCAAGGGTGGCAATGCCTTCTTTTTCTCGGTATCTAGTTAAGATAGACTTCTGAGTGCCTATTATTCTAGCCAACACAAATCCTTGCCCTTTCTTGTCACCCTCAGTCGAACCGGCAAGGGGAGTGAATATGGAGCAAAAATCGGGGCACAGTTTATTTTAGCCTTTAATAAATAAACAAAAACCAAAGTACAATGCAAGCCAACGCGATTTTACAAGGGAGGCAAAGCCTACTCACATGTAAGGTGCGGGAAAAATAAATTAAAGCAAAAAAATATTAGAAAGCAAATCTAAAAACCAACACGATATTGCATGGATGGGCAGGGCCTCTTTTCATGCAAGGTGTGGGCAAACAAAAATACAAGCCAACAAGATTTTACAAGGGAGGCAAAGCCTTCTCACTTGTAAGGTGTGGGAAAAATAAATTTAAGCAAAAGAAACAACTATACTAAACCCAAGCCACTCAAAAATTGCTATGCAAGGGTGGCAATGCCTTCTCACTTGCATGCAATGGATGGCAAAAAGGAAACTGAAGAACTTTTACTTGGAAAGAGAGCAAGAAATCAAGCCCAAGAGACTCTCTTGGACTTGTTACAACAATATAGATTTCAGCACTTAGTATTATAGAGAATATGAGAAGGAAGAGAGTTATTTTGATCATTTTTTGCAAGTGGCTAAAAATGGTAGCGTGTAGGTGCCCCTTATGCTTGATGATGGCCAAATTTGAGTAGAATAACGCCTTAAACTGTACAAACCTGCTAAAAACCAGCAAACAATAAATCACGAAAAATGCCCAAAATCACTCTTGGGCAATGTTAGTTGTATGGTACAAAATAGTACAAAAAATTTTGAAATTTTTATGAGTAAATTTGCATAATATAAGAGCTTGTAAATGAGATTTAAAATCAGATTTCAATATGGAAATAGTATGAAGAAATAAAATGCAAAAATTTTGAAGAGAAGGGGAGAGTTTGTGCTCTTTGTTTTTCCAATGCTTGAAGTAGTGGGGTATCCAATCGAGGAATTCCACTCTTCAATCCAAGCAACCTGCAACTTATGGGATATTTGCTTCACAACTAAAAAGAATGTGAGATCCAAATAATGAGCTAAGAAATCATAAACTTCAACCGAGAAACGTACGAAGTTTTTAACTACAAAACTGAAAACTCACAAAACTTATGGCAAAAATGCCACAAATCTTACCAAAGCAAATAAATTTGCTTGTTTGGCCTCCCCAAACTTCAGTAGCTATGAAGTGTAGAAGCAAACCACCATAGAACAACACCAACACAAGATCTCCTCCAAAGAATTTTATTAACCAAGCCAAATGGCTGAAAATTACAATGGCCCAAATGGGAGCAAAATGGAAGCAAGAGAGAGAGAAAGAGGAAGAGATTGTAACCAAAATGAGGAGGAGGAGCCTCCTTAAATAGGAAAAGAGAGAAGGAAGAGTTATTTTGCATGAGTGACATTTGTCACTTGGAGAGAGAGGGGGGCCCATGGAGGGGGGTGCACTTTCATGGGTTAAAAATAACAAACAATGGGGGGAAAAAACCCCCTCACTCATGTTTTATATTTCATTGCTAGGCCAAGCGGAGAGAATCATGAAGATGGGACCCCCCCCTTTTGCCTTATTTCAATTTATCTCATTTCCCATGGTGAGAGAGGGTTTCCCCCTTAGGGAGAAACTTCAAACTTGAAAAACACTTGCTTGGGGGGGGGGCCTTTGGTCTTTAATTTTACCTTAGAGACATAACATAAACTTTAGAAACTTAACTTGGCCACCCCAAGTGACTTTCGGCACTTTTCCAAATTTTGTTTTACTAATTATTTGCCAATTTTCCTGATTTCCTTGACTGACTTAGGAAAATGTGTCCAAAACCTTAGCAAGCTTGTCCGAATGACTTCAAACTTTGCCCAAGGGTTTAGGGGGTCTCATGCCATTGATTTTGAGTACCCATACCCCTATTTATGGGCATTAAGTGCCACCTATCCCTCTTTTACATTACAATTTTTTATGCTGAGGGACATTTTTTAATTACCAAAAATTTAAAAATCCTAAGTAGAACTTAATGAAATTCCGCAAGACTCTGGATAATGTCTAGCATGGAAATATAGAACATTTCTAGGCCCCAATCACCCCATGGAATCGATCATTAGAACGTCTTTCACCACTTTATAGGTATTTTTGAGTAAAAAACTCAAATAATTAAAATCACTACAAAGGAATTTTAATTATCCAAGGGAAAAAACACTTGATGAAAGGACTTCCCTAATGATAAAGTCATAGGCAATTAAGTTATACAAAAATTGACCCTCGTGATGACATACCATTACAAAATCCCCTGCAGCGATGCAAAAATTTCATGGAGAAAAGATAAGAAGAAGAGATGTCTCGCTTGAAAAAATTCATTAGGTATTTCTTTCTCATCTTCAAGGCACATGGTACATGTGCATGGTACATAGTTGTCCACCTAGTTGATTTGGTGGCCAACGGGCCTCATACAATTATATCCAAGAAACTTTTGGCATTCATTGTAAAGCTCAATCTTTACAAAGCTTTTGATAGAGTTAATTGGCTTTTTCTTAGACTTTTCTTGATACATATTGGATTTTATCTCCTGATGATTAAGAGGATTGAAGGCTGTTTAAATTATGCTTCCTTTGTTGAATTAGTCAATTGAACGGCCTCTGCTTTCTTCACATCCTCTAGAGGGCTCTGACAAGAATGCCCCTTGCCCCCACTTTTCTTTTTATGTTGGTAGCTGAAGGTCTTAGTAGGCTGATTATATCCTTAAAGGAAGGGATATTAATTTGACACACCTCCTTTTCACAGATGTTTTACTGTTTGGATTCTTGGAAATGGGTCTTGTAGCGATGCCTTGAAATACAAAGAGATGTTGGATCTGTATATGAAAGCCACTAGCATGGAGGTAAATGCTCAAAAGCATCAACCTCTTTTAATCGTTATCCTCAAGGCACAGGAAGTAGTCATAAAGGAGGTCCATCCTTTTATGGAGATTGTTTTCAACAAGAGTTAGAAATACTTAGGTTTTGTTTAAAGTCAAATGAGCATGGCCATAATGATTGGCTCTGGTTGTATTCTAAGATTGAAAAAAGGATTATAGTATGCTACAATAGGTTGCTTTCACTGGGTGGAAGATTAACATTGGTAAAATTTGTATTGGAACTTAAAAGCAAATTCCAGTGTTTTGGCATGGCCTTGCCTGGATCCCATTGTCATTTAAAAGGAGATTAGAAAATGTTGTTTCAATTTTTTTCCAGAATGTAAAGGAAGAGAAAACCGCCCTCTCATCGATCAAGTGGCAGTGTATCTCAAAACCCAAAGAATTTGGGATACAAGGGGATAAAAAAATATTCAACTTTTGGAAAAAGCTCTGGCAAGCAAAAATTTATGAAGGGTGTACAAATAATGGGCATGTAGCACATACTGATTAGATAGAAGTTACATGGAGCTTTTGACTATAAAAGATTGGTTAAAGTACTGGCTCTAGTGATATATTTTACCTTTTATCAGTTTCTGGTTAGACTGGCAGGTAGTAGATGGTTCTCGCCTTAGAATTGGGAGTGGCTTTTGGGTAGGATACAAAAGTTTATATATTTTTTCTGGAGGATTTAAAGGTGCACCTTAAGAACCAAAATCTGTTTTTTCCTGAAGAGGTTTTCTGCCCAGCAGCAACAGACATCATTGTGGGAGAGAAGACTGGAAATCTTCAGAGGACCTAGGTTTAGATGGTGTATTGGCAATAGAATGGAAGGCCTGTACTCAAGAGTTGGTGCTAAGCAGCATTTAATTGAAGCCTAGGTAGGACATATTATAGTGGTATAGGAATCTTGATTGTAGCTATACTGTAAAACTACGGTAATACATCCTTGTTTGCCCAATGATCTACAATCTGAGCCAGCCTGGTCATGGAAGCAACTCTGGAAATTAAAGGTCCTGTCTAAAATCAAAATTGTTCTTTTGGATGGCTCTTGAGAACAAGGTTCCAACTTGGAATGGGCTTCCAAAGAGAGCTCAAAATGGCCCTGGTCTATGTTACTTTGTAGCAAACAAGGTGAATGTGTTTACCATTTTCTTGTTTGTCACTTTTCTCAGAAAGTGTGGTCTGTTATCCACTAAGTTGCACTTAGGTGGATTTCCAGTAAGCAGTCAAAGACTTGAACAATTCAATTGTTCATCACATTTGTTCCGAAGTTCACCAGGCCACTTTTGGCCCTTTTGTAAATTTGCATGACCATTCCCCATGGGGTTTGCAATAAGTGTACTAGCATGGTGGTCTTTGAGTGACTCGGTTCCCTGGGACTTGAGAACCAAAGAAGGTATTCCAAGGAGTATTTTCCCTTGTTGATTATGCTTTGCCTTTAGCCGAGTATAATCGATGAGTTTTTCTCCTGCACCTCCAAAGCTGGAATGCCCAAAGTGGTGGTTAGGCCTTAGGGGATTATTAGAGTCCATTTTGTAACGTTTATAAACATCCTAGACGCTAAAATTTTATCATTTGGTCATGTACTAGATCCCCCTGAAGTTTTAGTCAATTCTGAGAAAAATAATTTTTTCGGATTTTTAAGCCATTTTTTAATGGTTTAAATGAAAAAATTCAAATGGTCATAAAAGTGTGATCTGGAGTCTGAATTTGGCGCAAGGATGCTCATTTTCAAGCTCAGAGCATCCTCTTTACCCTGGTACCCGGTTTTCCTATGTTTCGGGCAGTGTTAGAGCGTCCCGTGGAGCAGTTTTGCTTATCAGAGGTACAGATTAACATTTTAATGCTAAAGATGCATCAAATTGCACCATGGTAAAAAGATTAAAATATTAAAAAAAAAGATATGAGGCACATGCCAAATGAGTTGGCACTAACCAAATGAGGAAGGCGACTATGTGGAAAGGTCAAAGCATGTGTTACAAAGTCGATTTGTAAAGTTTCAAGGGTTGGGCGATTTTCTTATTTACCATGCTACGTAGAGTCTTCACGTGGGCCAGCTCTCATCCACACGACCGCATCTTGGATGTGTTAAATTTAATTTTTGGTGGGGGGCAGCCACAAGTTATGAGGTGGCATAACCCATGTGGTATGCTTTCTTCAAATCGAAACCCACCATTCCAACGCAGCATGCTCTCGCCCAAACTCCTCTACACGGCCAACCGTACGGATTTGGTTGTGGATCAAAGTGGTGGGCAGCCACAAGTTAAGAGGTGGAACCAACACATGGATAAGCTGCCATTTAAATCAACCAATCGTAAGCCACCATCCATCAAAGCAAGGAAACATCACTCACCTTCCACCTTCACGCGTGAGATGCTTTCTCCTCACGGCTACTTCCTTTTTTGTTTGAATTTGTCCAAGTTAAATGGTGCCTCTTCATTGGCTATGAGTTTGCTTGCTCTATAATTAAGGTGGCTTGCTCTACAATCAAGGAGCCTTGTCTCCTTAGGGTTTTGGCACCCCAGGCTACTTGCCTTGTGCTATAAATTGAGGGCTTAGCTCCATTGTAACGATCTGATGGATAGCATTGGACCTCTGCTAATGAGATCTGTAATAGTTTTTTAATTAATATATTGTTGGAAGACTTTGGAGGTCATTGGTGACTTTGTTCTTCATGCATGCAAGTTTTGATTGAGGTAAAACTGTAGATTTCCATTGTTGCTTTGCATACTATTTGGTTAATCTAGCTTGGTAAGGATCTTGGATCCTAGTAGGGTAAGCATTCACAGTTGATGATTTGCTTATTTTCATTTGATGTTTAGAGATTTAGGAGTAGCAAATAGTATTCGGTTGTACATTTTCCCTTCTTGTTTCCATGCATTGGATTTACTAGATTTAACCTATTGTTTGTATGAGTGTTGTTGGTGATGCTACAGGATTCAGAGCTTAGGCTTGAGGGTTGATCTTGGTTTGACTCTTCTCTCAATACTCGGTAGTGGATCACTTCTTTCCAAACACATATCTAATAGTTTTTTGCAGGCACCAAGCTCCTTCTCCAACAAGTAAAAGCTAACAAGTTGTGGTTCCTCTGCCATCTCACTTCTCAAAAATTTACAAGCAAACCTTTTTTTCATTTTGGTTATATTGAAGCAAGTTTCAGATCTGAAAGTTAATTTCATTTCAAGCTGTTTTCAAAATCAGATCTAGAAGTACTTAAGTTTTCACATTTAAAAGAGCTAGGTCTAGTTTCCATTTTCATACTTGTTTATGCCAAAATTTCCCATAATTTTTGCAAGTTGGAAATTGTATTTTTATTGTATATTTGTGCATTTTAATCAATTTTTTGCAACGCTTTAGCTCGCTGGAAATTAGCAGGTATGTGCATAAAAGTGAAAGATTTGAGTGACCCAGGCCACAAGAAACTGCAAAAAACACTCCGGTGGACACCCAACTAAATTTACTTTACCTGTATGTCATTGTAAGCCCTTAGATCCAAGTAAAATGGACTAAGGAGCACTTCTTTTCTTCTTCAAAATTGTAATTATCAAACGAGAGCAGTGGGACACCCAGCACCCACATCCCATCCCCCTGGGGGGATTTTTTTTTTTCAATTTTCGTGGATAAATTTTTCTAACTCATAATGTTTCTTCACACACTCACTTCTTAAGCGCAAGGTGTGTACTTTCATTTGTATTTCACATTTTTAATCATTTAATTTTGCAAAAGTAACTTAGAGATAAAACCATCTTCGTCGCCACGAAGTATGCTCTCATCTCCACCCAAAGGCATTGCCGATTAGTGGAGATTGATCAAAAAAGTGACGCATAAGTTTGGCCATTCATATATTTTCCATAAGTTTTGTTTTTTACTTAATTGTTTAATAAAAAAAGAACCTAAAGTCTCTTGAACTTAGCTGAAAAGAAAGTCAAGAGCACTCTCTGTCAGAGAGCACAATGGTCCTTGTTCATAAAACCGAATAAACTCGTTTGCTTACACTGTGTATGCTCTTCCCACCTGTGGGATACCCAGAAATAGTTGGAAGCACTTTTTTAAAATTCCACACTTAACTTAATCAGTCATTTAATAAAATTAACATCCCTTTAAGATACGGCACTTCGATTTGACTTTGTGTGGAGAAATTCTGCCTGGGGACGCTGGAACCACTGTACCTAGATCTTAAGGGCACCGTTAGACTACATCCCTGATTGGTGTAGTGTTGAACACGCTCTGGAGACTCTGGACAACCAACATGTCCTTGTACGGAACCACCAATTTCTAAATTTCCGGACATTCCTCCCTGTACCTCACGGTATATCGGGAGTTTTCCCTTTTTCCCTAATCAAGTTTCATACTTCAATAATTAAAATCAACCAAGACAGCACTCGCAAAACATTTCAACTTCCGCTTTCATTTCAGCATACTATTTGACTCCATAAGGCACTGGTTTCTGTATCTGCTTAATATCAATATTGTGCATCTTTATTTCTTGTTGGTGAAAGCACTTATCTAATTACAAATCATTTTGCAAAGGCTATCTTGTGACACTTTACCCTAAACCCATAATAAACTCCTAAATAACATATCTCATCCAGAAGAACTAAGTATCTAAAGCCTTAGTAACATTAATAGGGTCTACCCCCCTTGGCTTCGTTAGGAGTTAAGCCTAAACGGAGGAGTCAAGATCAAGTGACAGTACTTGACTCAGACTTGCCCCCAAGGACACACCTAGCAGCTTGAAGATTTATGTTGCGTTAACCCCAGGTGCGTAAGAGGCGGCAACATTTTGGCGCCGTTGCCGGGGAAAAATCTTTTTATTCCCGGAGTACGACTTTTGTTTTCTCTTTTTTGTTTTTGCTTTGTTTGATGAATGTTTAGAGTAGATCTTTTTATTTTTTTATTTTTTTCATCTAGCGACTCCACTAACTGTTTTTTTTCCTTTTATATAAATTTTCAAAGAAAAGCAAAAGATAGAAATTTCTGTGAGTATTTTAAAAGTATATTTTTATTCTCACATGGCGACTCCATTGAAGGGATAAAACCCGTGTATCTCATATATATTGTTGAGACTTATTGTATGTAGATGAGTCCATACAAGTACAGAAAATTTTAATAGCTCATAGTTGAACCGAGGTCATTGATCTGTTGTGATATGGATCTTAAGAAAAGAGTAAATGTTGCTCGAATCTCCCTTGCATGTCCGCCCATTGATTACTTCAAAATTCCAAGTTTTCCTAATCAGTTTGAGGGTGAAAAGACATCTTATCCCCCTCCTCTCTTTCATGGTCATGATGAGGACTACTCAGCCAGATTCCATGTTATGACTTTCCTTTCACATATGAGTAAACTTAAAATATGCCATGATGATCATATGATGCATATGTTTGCTTTTTCTTTATAAGGGGATGTTGCATGTTGGTTTTATGAGGACCTTCCTGATAAATCTATTACTTCCCTCATCAACTTCTTTGAGACATTTTTGAGGGCAGCGGTATATATATGATCATATTGGGTTATTTGATATTAAATTATACATTAGAAACACTCTTTCTTATTTCTTTCCTTCAAAAGAGTTTCATAAGGAAGAGCCTGACTTACCCAATGTCAACATGAGGTATGACAAACCGTTTTCAGAGATTCATGTTGATCCCATTGAAGATGAGCATGAGGAACCATTCATTGAAGATATTATTGAAAACCCTCTTCATGCCACCACAACAGAAAACATTGAAGATTGAGAGTTTTCTCAGATTTATTTCAATGATAATGAGCACATTTGTACTCCTAATCCACCTCCAAAAGAAACCATTGCAAAAACCCATATTGAAATTCATGAAGAAGTTTGCAATGTATATAATGATGATAGTTTGGAAGGTTTCCTTCCTTGTGACCTTTTTCTGAAAAGGAGGATTATGAGCTTGAAGAGGACATATATAGCCTAGATCATGTTCTGAGTGATGAAGAAACCCTCATGACTGACATGGATGTTGATGATGATAACTGGACATTTATAGAGAACCCCATCTATGCCATGTCCAAAGAAGAACCTGATGATCCGGAACCTCTTGAAGGCATGATTGAAAACCCCATATATGACATATCCGAGGAGAGTAATTTTGAGTCAGAGTCTCTTCATGGTTTTATTGAAAAACCTATTTATGAGGTGTTTATGGACTTCGAGACCTTGGGAAATATTTGCATGGAAAAGGAGCATGAATGTTTTGCATATGATCAGTATGATCCATGCATAAGCAACAACAATGAAGATTCAGTACAATGAGGACTCAGATCAGATACAACTTATTGAAGACCGGTCTCAACCATCGTCTCCGTATACAGAGGTTCCTTATGATTTGGAGCAACTTGGGGCTTATGTTTTCACAGAAAATTATCATCAGAAGATCCCTTCAGATCAACATAATGAAGCAGTTGATTTGTTGCATCATTCTCAGTTTTTTCTAAGCCCTATCCAGTCATGGATAGAAAAGGCCTGCAAGAGGACTTACCATTTGGGGAAGCACTTCAAATATTTATCGCATGCCTATGATTTCCCATCCAGCCCTCCCATCCAGAATATCCGTACAAGTTTGCATATCGTGAATAAGGTATCCTTGTCTTGGCTGGTAACCAAACACAAGGTGAAATCTTTTTATATTGATGAGATGTTAGAATGGTTGCATTGGATGTATCATTTTACGTAGCATTTTTATCATGTTATGCTTAGAGTAGGAAATAAGCTCCTCAAAGTGAGCATTTACTTTCTGCATTTCCCTTTTATTAGTTAGTTTTTTCCTTTTAAATAAAGTAACTTATGGTTCATTGGTTTCTTGCAAACACTTGTGCTACTGAAGGGTTTTCTTGTCAAGTTGAGATGTTTTTATAGGTCATAGAAACCGGATATTCGGGTGTTCTCGTATGCTCTCCTTGCCTTAAGACCAGATCGAGCACACGTCCCGCAGTTGGGGCCAGATGTTATCCACTAAGTTGCACTTAGGTGGATTTCCAATAAGCAATCAAAGACTTGAACAATTCAATTGTTCATCACATTTGTTTCGAAGTTCACCAGGCCACTTTTGGCCCTTTTGTAAATTTGCATGACCATGCCCCATGGGGTTTATAATAAGTGTACTAGCATGGTGTTCTTTGAGTGACTCGGTTCCCCGGGACTTGACAACCAAAAAAGGTATTCCAAGGAGTTTTTTCCCTTGTTGATTATGCTTTGCCTTTAGCCGAGTATAATCGATGAGTTTTTCTCCTGAACCTCCAAAGCTGGAATGCCCAAAGTGGTGGTTAGGCCTTAGGGGATTATTAGAGTCCATTTTGTAACGTTTATAAACATGCTAGACGCTAATATTTTATCATTTGGTTATGTACTAGGTCCCCCTGAAGTTTCAGTCAATTCCGAGAAAAATAATTTTTTCACATTTTTAAGCCATTTTTTAATGGTTTAAATGAAAAAATTCAAATGGTCATAAAAGTGTAATCCGGAGTCGAAATTTGGCGCAAGGATGCTCATTTTCAAGCTCAGAGCATCCTCTTTACCCTGGTACCTGATTTTCCTATGTTTCGAGCAGTCAAAGCGTCCCATGGAGCAGTTTTGCTTATCAGAGGTACAGATTAGCATTTTAATGCTAAAGATGCATCAAATTGCACCATGGCAAAAAGATTAAAATATTAAAAAAAAAGATATGAGGCACATGCCAAATGAGTTGGCACTAACCAAATGAGGAAGGTGACTATGTGGAAAGATCAAAGCATGTGTTACAAAGTCGATTTGTAAAGTTTCAAGGGTTGGGCGATTTTCTTATTTACCACGCTACGTAGAGTCTTCACGTGGGCCAGCTCTCATCTACACGGCCGCATCTTGGATGTGTTAAGTTTAATTTTTGGTGGGGGCAGCCACAAGTTATGAGGTGGCATAACCCATGTGGTATGCTTTCTTCAAATCGAACCCACCATTCCAACGCAGCATGCTCTCGCCCAACTCTCGCGTGGGCCAACTCCTCTACATGGCCAGCCGTACGGATTTGGTTGTGGATCAAAGTGGTGGGCAGCCACAAGTTATGAGGTGGAACCAACACATGGATAAGCTGCCATTTAAATCAACCAATCGTAAGCCACCATCCATCAAAGCAAGGAAACATCACTCACCTTCCACCTTCACACGTGAGATGCTTTCTCCTCACGGCTGCTTCCTTTTTTGTTTGATTTTGTCCAAGTTAAATGGTGCCTCTTCATTGGCTATGAGTTTGCTTGCTCTATAATTAAGGTGGCTTGCTCTACAATCAAGGAGCCTTGTCTCCTTAGGGTTTTGGCACCCCAGGCTACTTGCCTTGTGCTATAAATTGAGGAGCTTAGCTCTATTGTAACGATCTAGTGGATAGCATTGGACCTCTGCTCCTAAGATCTGTAATAGTTTTTTTATTAATATATTGTTGGAAGACTTTGGAGGTCATTGGTGGCTTTGTTCTTCATGCATGCAAGTTTTGATTGAGGTAAAACTATAGATTTTCATTGTTGCTTTGCATACTATTTGGTTAATCTAGCTTGGTAAGGATCTTGGATCCTAGTAGGGTAAGCATTCACACTTGTTGATTTGCTTATTTTCATTTGATGTTTAGAGATTTAGGAGCAGCAAATAGTATTCAGTTGTACATTTGCCCTTCTTGTTTCTATGCATTGGATTTACTAGATTTAACCTATTGTTTGTATGAGTATTGTTGGTGATGCTACAGGATTCAGTGCTTAGGCTTGAGGGTTGATCTTGGCTTGACTCTTCTCTCAATACTCGGTAGTGGATCACTTCTTTCCAAACACATATCTAATATTTTTTTGCAGGCACCGAGCTCCTTCTCCAACAAGTAAAAGCTAACAAGCTATGGTTCCTTTGCCATCTCACTTCTCAAAAATTTACAAGCAAACCTTTTTTCATTTTGGTTATATTGAAGCAAGTTTCAGATCTGAAAGTTAATTTCATTTCAAGCTTGTTTTCAAAATCAGGTCTAGAAGTACTTAAGTTTTCACATTTAAAAGAGCTAGATCTAGTTTCCATTTTCATACTTGTTTATGCCAAAATTTCCCATAATTTTTGCAAGTTGGAAATTGTATTTTTATTGTATATTTGTGCATTCTAATCACTTTTTTGCAGTGCTTTAGCTCGCTGGAAATTAGCAGGTCTGCGCATAAAAGTGAAATATTTGAGTGACCAAGGCCACAAGAAACTGCAAAAAACACTCCGATGGACACCCAACTAAATTTACTTTACCTGTATATCATTGTAAGCCCTTAGATCCAAGTAAAATGGACTAAGGAGCACTTCTTTTCTTCTTCAAAATTGTAATTATCAAACGAGAGCAGTGGAATACCCAGCACCCACATCCCATCCCCCTAGAGGGGATTTGTTTTTTTTTCAATTTTCGTGGATAAATTTTTCTAACTCACAATTTTTTTTCACACACTCACTTCTTAAGCACAGGGTGTATACTTTCATTTGTATTTCACATTTTTAATCATTTAATTTTGCAAAAGTAACTTAGAGATAAAACCATCTTCGTCGCCACGAAGTATGCTCTCATCTCCACCCAAAGGCATTGCCGATTAGTGGAGAATGATCAGAAAAGTGACGCATAAGTTTGGCCATTCATATATTTTCCACAAGTTTTGCTTTTTACTTAATTGTTTAATAAAAAAAGAACCTAAAGTCTCTTGAACTTAGCTGAAAAGAAAGTCAAGAGCACTCTCTGTCGGAGAGCACAATGGTCCTTGTTCATAAAACCGAATAAACTCATTTGCGTACACTGTGTATGCTCTTCCCACCTGTGTGTTGAAATTTTGTCAAGTTAGGGTTTTGTACAGAAAAATAACAATTCAACATATTCTAATGCAGAAAATACATTTAATAAACATTTACTAATATTGAATATTAAATGGTGCAGTAGTAAAAACTATCATAACATAAATTTCATGTCTTTAGCACTCTCAGGTCACTGTGTTAAAGTACTTTTAACACTACCTGTTAGGTCACTGTGCTATGTTAATCTTCAGCAGCATGTAACGTAGAATAAATAATAAAAGAGAAGATACTTACCTGTATGTGAGACCCTTCCTATAAAATACTCAGAAGAGTTACTTACTTTCAGTAAACACTGTGCCTCAGAGAGACCAGTGAAATCTGGAAACTATCAGACCCTACAAGAGGGTAGTACAAACCAGAGAGAGAGAGATGACAGGTTGAGATAAAACCAAGAAGACGATGACAGTCAGAAACACAGTGATAAGACCAACATAATAGATCAGACCTCAATAAGTCTTAGCACATAAATTTAACCACAAACAAGTTCTCAACACAGAGTAAAGACCCCAGATAAATCTCAGTGCATAAATCTGGCCCGAGATAGGTCTCATCATAAAGATCAAATCTCAGTAGTATAGATCTGGCTTAGGGCAACCCTTAATTCAAAGATCTAAGCTAAACAGTCAATCAGAAGGTGTGACCTCATCAAAACATAATAGCAGACTTCAGTAGGATTTCAACATGTAGGTTCAGGTCTGTAAAGAACACGGCCTTCACAACTAAACTATCAGCATGCTAGCACAGTTCAGCAATGCTCACAGCCTTCATACAAATATGCAACCAGCAGACTAGATCAGGCCCTAAATGACTCACGGCCTTCACCAAAAGACTCTCAGCAGGTAGATCGAGGACCAAGAGGGTTTACGGCCAGGTCTCAAACACAGCAAGGATCACGGCCTCCACAAGATAGACCAGATCTGGCCTCTAGGCTTTACGGCCCAGTCAAGCAAGTCAATAGGAACCAAATCGGCCCACTATAAAATCTCAGGCACATAGATCAAATCCCAGACAGGTCTTAACAGTCAGATCAAGCTCATGTAAGGGCAGATTAGACTCCTTTCTAGCAGATCGAACTTCAGGCAAATTACAATAAGAAGAACAAACCTTAATAGCACCAGACCGAACTTTCAACAAGGCACAAATCAGACAAATAACTCAGCAGTAGGTTACGGCCTTGATCAGCAGAGCTCACGGGTGGCTGGGTAATGTTTCCAGGGCTGACTACTTAGTTCAGGAGCAGCATAAACCCTCAACATTAACTTCAGATCAGGTATGGTAGGTTTAACAGGTGGGCAGCCTTCAAAAACAAAAGTGAGCAGTAGTGAAATCCTTGACGTCAAGATATGGAGATAAACTAGCTGAGATATATTATGTTAACAATTGATAAGTAATAGATCTTTATTTATAGGATAAAAGAATTATTAAAATAATCCTTTAAACTAGGATTCCTTAGAATTAGGAAAGAATAAAAGATAAAGAAATAATAAAATATTATTTCATTAAATTAGGGAGAGGTCACTTAAAAAAAAATAAAAAATAATAAAAATAATAAAAGATAAAAATAAAAATAATAAAAGATAGAAATAAATAAAAATAATAAAAGATAAAAATATAAATATAAAATATATAAAAATAAAAATAAATAAAAGAACCTCAGAAAGTGGACAAACCCATAAGATCAAAACATCAAGGGTGGTGTAAATAAATAAATAAATAACTCAAGGTCCCCTTATTAACCATAAGTCAAAATCAACAAAATGTAAGGACCAAAAGTAAAACACCCAAGGTGGAAAGGTTCAACCAGTCATCTCTCTCTCAAATGTACAAATGTTCCATATACTACTGAAAGTCCATCATCATTGTATAAGGAAGGGTTCACACAGATGATGTGATCATGTGATCCTCTCAACTGCTCCTTAGGTCAAATGTTAGTGGCTTCCACAAGGGGTGGCCAATCCCTTGAGAAGACCAACCAACTCATCCATCTCGAAGACCTAGGAGAAGAGGACATCACACATCATAATCTTGGTAACTGACCAAGTGCCTCCATTCTCAAGGAATGGCTCTCAGCCCCAGGTTGAGTTCCCAGTCCCAGACTGGGTCAATGTCCTGGCAACTGACCAGGTGCCTCCATTCTCAAGGAATGGCTCTCAGCCCCAGGCTGAGTTCCCAGTACCAGACTGGGTCATGTTGATCAACCATCTGGTCCATGACCAGGTTCTCCCATTCTCCCAGAGAATGGTCCTCAGCCTCAAGTTGAGCATTCAGTCCTAGACTGAATGTTGATCAACCATCTGCAGGACCTAGGAAGTCTCTGTCTCAACCTGCAGGATCTGCTTGGTCCTCGACCAAGAAACTGTCTGGTCCCAGACCAGAATACCCTAGAGACAAATAGGGGCCCTAGCTACATGCTAGGGACTTTGCCATGGCATCCATCTGCTTGGTCCTCGACCAAGAACCCCAGGAGACAGCTGGGGGCCCTAGGGTACCTTCTAGGGTCTTACTCATTACTCTGCCTGGTTAACATGACCAGGAACCCTAGTTAACTGACTAGGGTACCATTCTCTCTGAGAATGGGTCTCGCAGCTGCACTAAAAAATTAACACTGTGAGATACCCAGAAACAGTTGGAAGCACTTTTTTAGCATTCCACACTTAACTTAATCAGTAATTTAATAAAATTAACATCCCTTTAAAATAAGTGAAAATTCGGCACTTCGATTAGACTTTGTGTGGGGAAATTCTGCCTGGGGACACTGGAACCACTGTACCGAGATCTTAAGGGCACCGTTAGACTACATCCCTGATTGGTGTAGTGTTGAACATGCTCTGGAGACTCTGGACAACCAACATGTCCTTGTACGGAACCACCAATTTCTAAATTTCCGGACATTCCTCCCTGTACCTCACGGTATATCGGGAGTTTTCCCCTTTTTTCCCCTAATCAAGTTTCATACTTCAAAAATTAAAATCAACCAAGACAGCACTCGCAAAACATTTCAACTTCCGTTTTCATTTCAGCATACTATTTGACTCCATAAGGCACTGGTTTCTGTATCTGCTTAATATCAATATTGTGCATCTTTATTTCTTGCTGGTGAAAGCACTTATCTAATTACAAATCAATTTGCAAAGGCTATCTTGTGACACTTTACCCTAAACCCATAATAAACTCCTAAATAACATCTCTCATCTAGAAGAACTAAGTATCTAAAGCCTTAGTAACATTAATAGGGTCTACCCCCCTTGGCTTCGTTAGGAGTTAATCCTAAACGGAGGATTCAAGATCAAGTGACAGTACTTGACTCAGACTTGCCTCCAAGGACGCACCTAGCAGCTTGAAGATTTCTGCTGCATTAACCCCAGGTGCGTAAGAGGCGGCAACATGGTCTGCTGCTAAATCTTTGATTGGAGGCTTGCAATTATGGGGAGGGCAGACTGTAGGTTGTTCAACTCTTGGTGAAAGGACCCATAGGTTATGGATTTGAAGGTCTTCCTCTTAATTGTCAATTGGGCCCTCTGGCTTGCTAGAAATGAAGCTCTGTTTCACAACAGAATTCCAAATGCTCTCCAGGTTTTCAAAAGAATCAAATACTTTACTAAGGGAGTCAACAGCCGGGTGGTGACAAAACCTCCCAGATAGGCGGGATCCTTAGTGGTCACTGCTAGATGAAGGAATGGCATGGAGTTTTTTTTACAGTGCCTCTCAAGGAAACCCAGGTCTAGTGGTGCTGAGGGTGTTATTCATTTAAATGCAACTCACTCCTTTGCTTTTCATATTGAGGTGGGTTGGGGGTACCAACAAATTGGGTTAAACTGTATGCCTTAGAATTGCAACGAAGATAGACTTAGAGTCTTTCCAAGTCTCTGAGGACTCTCAGCTAATCATTGACTGGATGAATGGAAATTCTATATTTCAATATCTCAGTCTTGCTGGCATTATCGATCAGGTCCTTCTGAGGAAGGATAGGTTTTTCCATATCTCTTTTATGCACATCTTCAGGGAGCTTAAATGCAGTGCGGATCATCAATACAAATTTGGTGCCACAACGAAGATTGGCATCCTACATATGACAGAAGCTATTGAAGGGGAGGTTACTGAACACCCACCCCCCAAGCTTTCTTATGATGGACTCTTTCTGTGCAGTTGTTGTGATGGTTCTTTGGACCTTTTTGGTGTTATTTACTATATTTTGTAAGTCTCTAACTGCCATGATAGTTTGTTGATTCCTTTCCTGATCAGACTTTTGGCTTTTTGCACGTTTTTCACCCTATATGGCACTTTTTGCTGTGGACAAATACTGAATGTAATATGTACTTTTCATACTTTGAAATAATAATATTGTACTTTTCTCTTTGGAAAATACACACACACACACACCAAGGAAAACCTCATGGGTTCCCCCCTCCCCTTCCCTTGAATATCCAGACTTTTGGCTTTTTGCACGTTTTTCACCCTATATGACACTTTTTGCTGTGGACAAATACTGAATGTAATATGTACTTTTCATACTTTGAAATAATAATATTGTACTTTTCTCTTTGGAAAATATACACACACACACTCCAAGGAAAACCTCATGGGTTCCCCCCTCCCCTTCCCTTGAATATCCAGATGGAGGGTGGCTCAACCGCCAGCCCCTGAATATCCGCATGGAGGGTGGCTCAACCACCAGCCACAATAGTGGCTAGTAACACCAAGGGACTGCAGGATTTGAACCTTTAACCTATGGCCTCCCCATCGGAAACATGCATAGGGTAGATGGTTCAACCAATTGAGCTAACCCTAGGGGCTCAAAATGTTGTGTGTGTGTAATTGTTTCCCTGTTTTCAAACTTTAGGAATGCTCATTTTCAACACTATACCTAGTGTATCAACATTTGTCATCTCCGCGTTCCAAGTAACTTGGCCCCAAAGATGTTAAGAAGTAATTCTTCGACCACATCAGATTATTGAACAAGGTGTGTACGATCATGCTTGTACCAATCTTGTTGCAAGCACTTTGATGAGTTATTTGGTGAGACATTTGCCACTAGGGTCAATCTTAAAAACTCAGTTATAAAACATGGAAGACTTGTGTGCATTCCATCAACTACCTTCCCAAGGGATTTCATTCATTTAGTTTGACATCACTGGAAGCAACAAGTGCGTCCTCATGCAAGACCATTGGAATCTGGACACTTCATTGTAGTTCTTAGGCATCGAGTGGGTGATGATATTTTAGTAGAAAAAATATCTTATCCAACCTTTCCACTTATGCCTAGGTATGTAGGATGTTAAAGAAAAATTCTGCAAAAAGACGGAACCATGTAAAAGCTACTAAGATTAATCAGCAGCACTTCTTTAGGAACACAGCATTAATGAAAATTGATAGTGTCTTAACAAATAAACTTTGTTAGAAAGCACCAATAAAAGGACAGTAATTTCACAAAATAGATGAAACACATCCCTGGTCTTATTTATACTAATCTAGTGAGAAAAAATATATGATAAGGATAAAGGTAAGACCAAAAGCATACAATCGAAGAAAAAAAATTGGCATTCCCCTAAAAGTGCGACAGTTTCAGAATGTACCAACTTCAAGCCATCGCCAATAGTTAAGATTGGATTCAAAGTGTCTAAACCCTGCATTCAAAGTATACAGGCAATGATCAAAAATCTTTCTCATTTAGGCTTCTGGCATAGGATTAATTGAAATCAATATAAGTTGCCAATTGCGTGATTAAATACGAAAGAACCAAAAACAACATACAGCTTGAGCATTTGTTTATTTTGGAAAGAAACTTATATTGGCCCTCTGTTTATTTTGAAGATGAACTCAGATTAACACAGGTAATAAAATTCCAAAAGCAAAAATATTAGTAGAATCTAATGGTAAAATAAATCATGTAGCAATTAGAAAATTTTGAAAGCCACCATGATTCATCACACCAATATTACCTTTGAAATTCGTTTTTATGAAAATTCCAGCAATGAAAACCAAAAATATCTCTCTAAGCTTGAAATTAGGCAAGGTATAGATCAAAAGAATCATCATTTGACTTTAAGGCCGTCTGGGTTTTGTAATTCACATTGTCAACTCATTTAAAGCTTGCCCGAGATGGTTGAAGATGCACCCTATTTCTAATTTATATTTACATTTATTCTTTTCTTTTCCTGGAGATGATGAAACTGAAAACTCTTTTGAAACACCATGAGAGAGCATTTGACAAGTGGCAATTTCAACTTTCAAGTGGAATAAATTTCTCTTACAGAAAATCTATGTTAATTATTTGTCCAACAAGCATAGGAAGTCATTATTGTTATTAACATAGCTACAAAACCTAAAATCAAATCTAAAACTGTGAAGCTCAATTTTGTTCAACTTCTTTCATGCAAGATAATAAATAGGTAAAACTTCTAAAAACATACTCAAGAGTAACACTATAATGATGCCATCTTGGATAAAAATTAGGTGCCATGTTGCAGCCATTTCACTTACAGAGAGGGTGTAAGGTGTATTTGGAGGGAAAGTGGATTGTGAAAAATCACTGCCAAAATCAAGTAATACGTATTCATCTTCCTCTTGTTCCTGCTCTTCTTCTCTTTTCTCAGACTCAGCTATCTGCTTTAAGAAAATGACAAGTCCCAACCACGTAATATAACACAAAATTGTGGACATTAGAATTGGCATCAATCCTCCAGAAAAAGAAGTTAACTATATGTACTTAAATTTCAAATTAACAAACTTGATATAATTCAAAAAACAACGTTTAAATAAATAACAAGTAATTAAGAGTGTTTTTCTTACATGGATTGGTTTTGGTTGATGAGCCATAGACAAGGAGAACTTCCTGCAGCCTTGAAATCATGCCAAATATATAAATTATAAAATCAAAGCAATAGCATGCTTTGCATAATATCTAATTGCGATACAAATTGACGTGCTTTAAAATTCAAATGTTAAAAGCCTAAACTTCTAAAACTACTGCATCGATGTACTCACTACCATTGCTAGGATTCAACATGTTGTCTGGACTATATTTTGCTTATGCTTAAGGAAGAGAAACTCTTCAAAGTTCGATGAAATAAAGATATTCTATTAAGATCCATAAGTACGATAAATGCTTGATGGAAATATTGAGTACATTATGAATTATAATAAGAAGACCGAGAATAGGAACTATCTCCCTCATGCATAACAATTGTGAGAAAAAGATGGTTTATAATAAGAAGATCGAGAATATAAACAATCTCCAGCATGCATAACAATTGTGAGAAGATGATGCTTTATAAGGCATTACCCACACCAAAATCTTTGACACTCAGTAAGTTGGCTCTAGGGCACAAGCCCCAGGGTTTGATAAGATAGCATCCTCCCTCACTATAGAACTAACATTGCAGGCAGTTTTGATGTCATGCATTTTGGGTCATCTTTGGCTTGTGGTTGTTATCTATCAATCTATGTGATGTTACAGGTTATCTCTACAGTGGCATATCCCTATGTTGGAATTTCATCCCACATTAATACTCTTCTCTTAATTGTGTGTGCGTTAATAATGCCATTGTGTGTCTTACAGCTTGATTTAGCACCTAAGTAGAAAAGTCCCAACCCACTAGTGCTACCAAGTGCAACTTCAGAAGAGAGCACCACTGTCACCTCAGTGCTAACTTCCCACGTTTTAAACCAGCTCTCAAGGTCAAGGGAGGCTTCTCTATGGATTGATGGGATTGAAATTTAGAGAGAGCTAAGGGAGAAGATTACTTAGTTCAAGTTGAAATGTGTTAAAGTTTGTTATTAATATTAAGTTAATCTTCCCAAAGTATTTAATCGTGCAAGATATCAATACCACAATAACACATTAGATTAAATATTCGAAATGAAATGCTCAATGATGTAAAGTAAAGTAAACCATGAACATTAGTAATAACAATTATGGACAAGAAATGATAGCAATAAATCACAGGACTTGAAAACAGTGTGATTAAGCAAGTGGATTCATTGCCATGATAAAGATAAAGTAAACCATGAACATTAGTAATAACAATTATGGACAAGAAATGATAGCAATAAATCACAGGACTTGAAAACAGTGTGATTAAGCAAGTGGATTCATTCCCATGATAAAGATACATCCACAAGTGAAATTGCACATGAGACAGGTCATTGAGATTATGTCTTAATTAGATTATGAAGTGTAGCCCTTGGATGAGTCCTTCTTTGAGAGAAACCTCTGGAAAAAAAAGGAGTCACTCAAGGTTACTTAATGTGAGATATTCCAGGCTTATTGAAATGATGAAAATCACTTTTCCAAGTGTGGAACTTAGATCTTGTTAGTAAATGTGCCAATACTTCAAGTTTAACAATCAAAATGCCATTGCCTCATTACATCCATGATCCATAAGATGAAAAGAACATCAAGAGCTTGTGCAATAAAAAGGTAAGATAAGTAAAGTTGCACAAAAGAAATTCTAGAATTTAAGAATGCACTTAAGCAGTAGTTTCAGATTTAGCATGTCATTTTAAACCATTAATCAAGTTAGAAATTTCCAAAATTTAGAAGTGAAGTTGTTTAACCAATGTACTTGAAATAAAATGAGATATTAAACCAACATTTGCTAAATCAAACACTTAATATTACTAAAAATAGCAGCAAACTCAAAAAATTCCAGAATTATTAACTTGTTGTCCTAAGGTGTTTAAAGCAGTAATATAAGCAAGAAAACATAGGAAATTTTTTAGTTTTAACCTAAAAATGATTGTAGAAACTTTAAGCACTTTAAACTGAAATTCTAAATGCTAGATGGCTTAGAAAGTTTCCATAAATAAAATATATTTGCTGTAATATTTTCTAGAATTAATAAAATGGAGAATTGGCCACTACAGACAAATCAGCAATAGAAATCAGATTAGTAACCCAGAATTTTCAGTGATCTAATCTAGCATAACAACTTTAGCAAAAGATGAGTTCTAAGAACAACTAGGGTTATTTTTATCTATGTTTTTATACAGTAAATCAAATGAAACAGAACAAAAATCAAATCAAATTTAACAAGCCTAAAAGATATGAAAATCAGGAGAAAATTGCATAGGCTCAAGTTGGGTGAAAGGTTGAAATTTTTTGCAGTTTTTAGATCTAGCTCTCACCCTTGAAAACAAAAAAAAGAGAAAAAATTTAGAGTTTTTTTGTTGTAAAAATGAAGTCTAGGATTAGTGCCTTCAATCCTTGGGTGAAATGGAGTCAATGAAGCACTTCTTCTTGGGCCTTGATTTGATATACTTGGCTGGAACACCTACAAAAGGGCACGACA
Source organism: Larix kaempferi (assembly GCA_027924585.1). Lineage (NCBI taxonomy): Eukaryota > Viridiplantae > Streptophyta > Pinopsida > Pinales > Pinaceae > Larix > Larix kaempferi. The sequence goes on along the minus strand of BSBM01000458.1, from coordinate 18,977,145 downwards.
AATCCACCCAAGCCTTTGTATCCCTTACAAAATTCCTTCCAATGAAGGGTCACCTAGGCATCCCCTAAGCACACACCTCCAATTAAAATTCTAGCTCATACCCTAGCCTTTGCCTTCTTCAATCTTGCACCCCTCCTAAGATGTCAAATACAAGTGATATGCAAAGCTAAATAAAGCACAAAACAAGCAAAGAGATTCTTTCCTACAAGATCCAATGGAACAAATTTGCTCTTCTTAATTGGACTAAAAAATTAACCTTACAATGCAAGAGAAGTTCCACAAGTTACCTCAAGAAATAGATCCACAAGCTATGCCACAAGAGAGAAACCTCCAAGAGCCAAGAGCCAATGATGAAATACAATTTTAATCTCCAATACTCAACAACAAGATACAATGAGGAGTGAGCTCTCTTATATAGGAGAAAAACTCAACTTTCTTCTCAATAAAATAATATTAGATTTACCAAAACCCTAGATCTATTCTAGGGAGGCTCAAAGAAGCCTCTAGACATGGTCAAAAATGATAAACAACTCTCATAAGCTAACAATAAGCCAAAGACAAGGGGAGCGTTCCACTAGAAATGGTCCAAAAAGGTGGTGTACTTCCTCAAAAAGGTGAACGCTCTCTGTTACCGGGAAAACTAGCACAGTTAGTGCCCAGTAAGCACATGCATAGACTCGTGACCCAATGTCACCTCAATCACGAATCTTTAACCTCTTCGGAGAGTCCTGACCTACAAGGGGGGAGCCCTTATAGAACACCTGCAAACAAATTGCACCAAATACCTTCCACAACCTCATGCATGGATCAGTGCCTTTATGGAGTCAAGTAGAGAATGAAGAAGACATATCCAAATTATTCCAACTAGGCACTAGTCTAAAAATGAATTTATGAGTGCCAATGATAGGAGGTTTACTTGTAGGTTTCGATACTATGTAAGATGATACTTGTATCAGTATCCAAGCACACTTAGAATTTCAACTTTAGTCTTGAAAGGTGTGAAGATGTGTGAATCATTTGAATCAGCATTCAACAAAGTGTTAGGACAATAATATTATCCATGTGGAGATTGCATTGCCCTAGATAACAATGGTGTCGAAGTATGTAAACAGTTCACAGTATTAAACCACTCCCATACAGTATTAATGTGATTCAACAGTGCATTAAACCATACTGTGTTAGTAGTAAAGCATTTACAACTTGTTACTCAACCATCAACCATTATTGCATAGCAGTAAAACAATGCAAACAATGTATGACAATATAAGATGCCAGTCCTAATAAATGACAGTCCTGTAGCTTTCAGTTTAACAGCTATACAGTCATGTTATATCAGCCTTTATTGAACAGTATTTAGGTGTCAGTATTAGTAGCAGCAAGGTACAAGTTTATTTCAATTGTAACCATTTATAAATGATGATATCAGCTGTCAACAGTGTGTTTGAGCATACTCAGCAGTCACAAATTAACCTTTTAAATCAGACCTTGTCAACCAATCCTGTAGCATGCAATTTGTTCATTAAACAGTAGCAATTCAAGTCTGATATGTTTACAAACAGTAACATTTTCTGCCCCTTATCAAACAGTATTTTAGTGATTATTTTGTAAGTGTAACTTGTTCTTTGCTAACCCTTTTTTGCTAACCTATTTAGTGGTCTGTTTAATGTCTTTTGTAGCAGCTTCTAGGGCAGCAGGGATGAAGGAACAGGCTGCAAATATTGCAGACCTGAAATAAGGTAAGGACAGGCCTAAAGAGAGGAAGTGAAGGGCTGCAAAAGCAAAGGAAAAGAAGGCCGAGGGTAAAGAGAGGCTAGAGCGAGGGTCTTGAGGGCAGAAATAGAGGAGACCGAGGCCTTAAGTTTTGAAATATATAGCTTTGGAAGCTATTTTTTGTTGTAATTAAACTATGTACATAAAAAGCTTTTTCATGCCAAGTGTCAAAACTTATGTCAAGTGTCAAAAGGCTGATGCCAAGTGTTAACCTTTAGGACCAAGTGTCAAAAGGTTGATGCCAAGTGTTAACTTTAGTACCAAGTGTCAAAAGGCCCATGCAAGTGTCAAACTGATGCCAAGTGTCAAAAGGCTCATGCCAAGTGTAAAACTCATGCCAGGTGTCAAACTCAGTCCTAGGGGGCTGCTTAGGGCAGCCAAGCCCAAGTATAATAGGGGCTGACCCCTATCACTTGGACACACAATTTTGGAAAAAGACTTCTACTGTTAGGATGCCACTAATCAAGGTTGCTACTGCTGTTACTAACTGCTACAGGGAGGGAGATAAGGATGCTACCATGTCTACCATAAGTCCTGCTACAACAAGAGGTTATCACAGTCAATTTTGGGATCATTATCAGCCTGTTACTGTAAGTGTGTTATCAGCTGTTAGTGGAGTTTATACGTGATGAGACGGAGGTATTGTTTCAGCACTACTTAGTTAGTTCAAAGTCTTGTACCGGTATTGTACGTTGTTGAGGAATCTAAAGAGAAGCTTTGGCTGGGTTTTTCTACCCCAAGAGGGTTTCCCAGGGTAATCTTGTGTTCTCTCTATGATTGTCTTACCTTCAGTGATCGTTACTTATGTAGGTGTATGTTAACGATTGATATATGTTGCAAAAATTTTAAAATTTATACATACATCTAGTTTTTCCAACATTAAGGAGAAGGAGGAGGGCTAGTAGGGCAGGCTGAGGGGGTTTCAAGGAGAATTAGGGCTGTTAGGGAGGAATAAGGGTAGAATTAGGGTTTAGAGTAGGTTAGGGTTTGGATTTTTAGGATTATGGCAGATTTTAGGGTTTTTTAGAATTTTTTTATATTTTTAGGGCTGCCACAATTTTCGCCCTAGGGTTTTTAGGGCCTAAATAGGTAGGCCGAATTTGTGGGAGGGAGGGTCGAAATTTTAGGGAGGCCAAAAAATTTGAAAAAGTTTTTTATTTTTTATTTTTTAGGGTTGCAGACATAAAATTGTAGACCTAATTCTAACCCTAATTCTACCATGAAAATACAAAATTACACATGAATATGCAAGAGAAATTTGGTAAAAGTTGATAACTAGGGTGTTAATGGATGAAACCCTAAACCCTAGGCCTAGAGGAGAGGTGACCAGCGTCCCTCTTGGAGTAATTTCTCTTTGACTACTAAACTAGGGCTTCCTACAACAACCTCTAGGGTTCGTTATAGGAGCCTAATCTAGGGCAAAATTAGAGATCCAAGGCCAAACTAGGGAAAACCTCCTCTAGGGAGCGTTTTCCCACCATGCAAAGAAGATAAAAGGCAGACAAAAAGACCCTAATCAGAAAAAATGCAGCTCTATGGCCACCATTCAATCATCAAGAAACAAGAATTCACCTACCTTCACCAAGCAAGGCTAAAACTAGACTTACTTGAGCTTTGTGTTGTTCCAACAATTCCTAGCATCCACCAAGCATGAGCAAAACCTAGAAATACATCCAATTTCATCCATAAGCCAAAGAAGAGCCTACTCCAAGAGGTGCGCATCACATCCAAAAGACTATCTTGGCCCCTTGGGTAATGAGCAACATAATGTAATGTATCCCATGAGTCATGATTTTCAAATGAAGTGAGGAGTTGTATTTATAGTGTTCTCAACTCACTTTTACAAAATAACCAGGCCGACAGGACAAATATAATGTCAATGTAAAAATATAACATGAAATAATATAAAAGAGTCTAAAAGGAGGCTAAAAGGTGGCTACCTGCAGTATTTTCCCCCTAGGTGCCTAAAAACTGATAAAAATGATTAAAACTGAAACAAAAGGCTTCACTCCGAAAGGTGGAGTGAGCAGGGGGGATCGTCATGCCCCATCTAACCCCAACAAAGCTGAAAAACCCTCAACATCCCACCTCTACAAGCTTGTGGGCCTGGTGACCAAGGATGACGTCATCACTGGAAATGCACCAATGAGAGAGGGCGCTCTGCTGAAAAGGCTCCAGGATGGATGCATAGGGTGACTGGAAGAGGAGGCAAGTGCCTCTGAGTTGGAACACTGTCACCTGTGTGGAAATCAAGTAGGGGGTCATGTGACCCGGTGACCTGCCCTTAGGAGCCCTGGACACCAACCTCAGGGCTACAAGCCCAGAATGAGGCAATCAACAATGCCACTAAGCCATAGTACTCCAAGAGGGAGAATCAAGGGGTCCGGCCATAACCAAGCCTCAAAACTGCAGTTAATACCCCCATCCTGGTCCTGAAGAAAAAAAATGACCCCTCTCCCTGGGCAGATATCTGAAAGTGAGCAGGTACTGGTACCGGCGTAACACTCTCTATGAAAGGCTCCTAAAAGAATGAGCGACAAAATTTCCATGCGGTACTTTAAATGGTAGTTTTAGATTTTCCAACTTTCTCAATATTTATCGAATTTTCTATCATAACCACTTTTCTAAAATCCCATGGCCATTCTACATCTAACAACATTGAGATGGCACAATTCTGAACACTTTGCCAAAAGATAATTACTCCTAAATTTAGGACGCCCCTCAAAAAACGTCCTATCAAAAATGGCCTCCACATGTGTGCCAAGGGTAGCACTCCTCATGAAACACCTAGCTATCATCATAGAACATCATACCAAGTGTCATAACATGTGTAGATAAATAAATGTCCTAGAGCTAAAGGTTAAACCAACATATAACATAGGAAATGTTCTCAAATATGAAAATAATACATGAAATTAAGTTACAACCAGCATAAATCCATCTTATACCCAAATCTATCAAGCATTGAGAGAGATCCACTTTTTTTAGGTGTAATTTTTTTTTATCTTAATTTTTTACACTTTAAGATATTTGACCCCTCTCGGTACTTGATATATCTAGGTTTAAAATGGAATCAATATAATTTTTTTTTTGTATAAGCCGACATCACTTGCATTTTATTTTTATTTTTTATGGGAACGGGATGTTACATAACATTACACAACATTACACATTACAACATCTCCCCCATACTGGGTTGTAAAGCACCTCGCTACTCTCGGTGCAATTACACCTGTCTAACAACTCAATGGCCTAATTAACCTTTACTCATCCCGTCTAACATTGGTGTGACTCTATTAAAATCTTGATTACATGTGAGACCCCAAAGTTAAGTTGCATACCCTAGATTCCTAGAGTAAGTGAGGGTAAATAATGTGGATGTGAACTTAGGGAAAGAAAGGGGTCTTTGCAAATTAACCATCATAGCAACTGAAAGTGATAGGTCTACCCTTAACTTTCAAGAGTTATGGTTTAACGTGTTTCTTCCACATGTTTGCCTTCGAAGAAAGTGTTGTTATGGGTCATCGGTCATCCATCCTTGTGCCTCTTTTTTGCAATCCCTTTTCTTTTTCTTTCTTTTATATTTCATTTATTTGCATCTCTTAGCCCTTTCACTGGCTTAGTCCCTTTTTGCTTTAGATTTGGCTTTGATAACCTGGGACAAGGGAACCTAACCTTTTGCAAGGGGAGTATTTCCCATATTTTTCCATTTACATTTATCAACATCAAGCTTAAAGTACTAGACTCTTTTAGCTTTATTGAGGCATTCACACAAGGGAATAGTTATGACACCTTAAGTTGTTACTGATGATAGATCATTTACAAAGGGGAACGTGAAGGGGATGGATGAATTAGCTATCAGTATGAAAAATGGCTAGGTAAAATGTTTTGAAATGGATGAATTGGATATCGGTATGAAAAATGGCTAGGTAAAATGTTTTGAAATGGATGAATTCACTCAATTTAGTTCACTAGGGTACAAATTAACCTTTGACCTAACACACTTTTAAGGAAAAACACACCAAGGTAAGACTAAGACATGAGTAATTGTTTTAAATGTTATGAATTATTATACGAGCATAAATGTAATATCCCATGCAAACATATCATCATATAAGAAAATATTCTAAGAATCTATGAACATTTAGAGATATCACAGCACATAGAACATCCGACACTGTCTCTGGCTAGGCACATCCAAGGCATATTGACCATTTGACCATGTTGAAGGACCTCTGATCAATGACCTATGAGGAAGCCACAGATCTCATCTTGGGCACAAATGTCTATGATATGATTATAAACCAAATCTGATCAACATATCCACAACAAAATCTTTTTCAATTCAAAAGCTGACTTTGGGGTATGTCACCCCTCATTGTATGAGGGTCAATCTAATAGCACCAGTGTTGCAAACATCGGCGCGGCAAAAAAATAGGCAAGGTCCAGGAAACATCGTTTTAGGATATCTCGGAAACACATCGGCAAGCATCGGCAATAAATCGACAAACTTAAAAAAATACAATTTTTTCAATTTTTTAAATATCTAAAGCAAAAATAACATCAAATAAACACAGTGCCACATGAATATGGAAAGAAAACCGATATATAAGATGTCTATAGATACATCACACATCAAAAATGGATCGTGTCTTGAACCCTAACTCCCAAGTCATCAAAAAATATAACAAATGTATCTCATGATCATCACGAGTCAATAATAATAATAAATGAAATTAATTAGTTCGACTAGGATACTGAATGCTCTATAAGGGCGGATTAATTAATGTTGTAAGAATGCTCTGAAATTAATGAATTAATTAGTGCCATAAGAATGCACTGAAATTAATTAATTAGTGTTGTAAGAATGCTCTGAAATTAATTAATTAGTGTTGTAAGAATGTTCTACAAGGGCGAATTTCATAACAAGCTTCTCACACTCCACCCTCCACGAAGTCAAAATCACCTTTAGAAAAAATCGACAATATCTCGGGATAAATCGGGAAAAAATCAGGAAAAAATCGGCAATATCTTGGGAAAAAATCGGCCCAATCACCTTTAGAAAAAATCAGCAATATCTCGGGATAAATCGGGAAAAAATCGGGAAAATCGGCAATATCTCTGGAAAAAATCGGGGAAAATCGGCAATATCTCTAGAAAAAATCGGGGAAAATCAGCAATATCTCTGGAAAAAATCGGGCCGATTTTTTGCGAAATAAACGGCGAGCAGCAAAAATCGCAATTTCTCGGACACCGGCAATTTCTCGGCCGATGTTGGTAACACTGAATAGCACATCTCTCCGAAGAAGATGATGGTAAATACTTCCTTCAGAGTTCGTATTTTGACACACCATGATTGGTTACACATGGTGTATAGTTCCTTGAAGCACATTTATCATGATACAATTTTCATATTTGCATGGTGATCAAATTAAAGATTAAAAGGTTCTTTTCTAAGGGGCCATGTAAATCTTGATCACATTTTGTGGCATGAAGTGAAGGTTTATTTTAATAAATCCTTAATTGTATGAGGGGAGTGCACTTTCTCCTAGAAAAATGGTGGGTGCAGCTCTCTAGGATCAAAGGGGGGAGGACAATCCCTAAAAATATGGTGGGTTGCACTTGCACCTTCTTCCCTTGATTTATGGTGGGTGCACCTCCCTAGGATTCAAGAGGCAGCACAATCCCTAAAAATATGGTGGGCTGCACCCTCTTCCCTCTTTTTATGGTGGGCACAACTCCCTAGAATTCAAGAGGGAGCACAATCCCTAAAAATATGGTGGGATGCACCCTCTTCCCTCTTGCATGTTCACACAATTGGCGCTCTTGCATGGGCACGCCACTCACACATTTCTCACTCTTGCATGGGCACAATCTCTTGCATGTTCATACACTTGGCTATCCCATGAAGATATAGCCATTGGGATATATATTATAACAACATAAAGTTTTTTATTGTTAAAACATGGTTACATTTGTGGGAGAAATCTCTCAAGCCCTATTGAAATATCTTTCTGAAGGTTAATGGAAAGTTACGGGTTTCTTATGTAAATATCTTTCTGAAGGTTTATGGAAAGTTAAGGGTTTCTTATGTGTGGTTGTCCATCTTTTCATATCTTGCTAGTTTATGTTGTTGGAGCCTTAATTAAATTCAGCTACAATAAAGATTTTAAGCATACGACAGTCTTGTCCCTCGAAAAAGAGTTTTGGATGAGGTGAATACTCTACAAAATTCTTGTTGCTTTTACTTCCTAGTTGATGCTTCTATGTTATGTCATTTCAGTGAAGGGTTGCATGTCGATTTTCAGCTAGTGATGGGATTACATCTTATTGATCTGCATGTGCATGCAAGGTCACCTTTGGAAGGGGCCTTTCTCACCTATTTTCAGTCATATGAATCTGCAGCCACTTGTGATTTTCTGCATGTTTGGAACAACTATAATCACTCCCATTTACCACCCACTTGTAGCTCTCGTTGTTGCTCTATGACTCCATTTGCCCAACTTTGGACAGGCACTGATCTCGATCCTCCATCACCTTATATTTTCAGATGCTACAAATCATTGTTTTACTAAGCTATCTCTTCATATCACCTTGAGCCTCCTTGTCATAGCCTTAGCAATCCTTCATTAGGGAAGGCCCCTTGTGTTGGAGAAGAGCTAACCTAAAGTGCAGAAGAGGGTTCGTGAGGTGACACTAGCCTCCCTCTTAATTGCTCATTGGCTAGCATTGTTCTTCTAGGCTTTGATTTCACATACTAGTTTGTGCGACAACATATTTGGTGCCATTTCCACTGATAAAATCCATTTCTTGGAAATTTTGAGGAGTATGCTTCATGATATTTGATGAGGATTTTATGTTGAAGATATTGTCCTCATCTAACAACTCCATGAAGGGAAGAAGTCCTTTTCCTTGTTAAGATATAAGGCTACAAATGTAATAAAGTCACTTAAGTGACTTAGGTTAAAATTACGATTTTAGACGTTTTAGGGTTTTGGTCACTCAAACTCTTTATAAGAGCGAGGACCCTCATTGTAATGTGGTACCGTACAGTCTAATAATAATATTGTGCTGTGTGTTATTGAGCTCTCATGTCTTCGGTAACATAACCCGCTCTAGGGTTTCTCACTTGTTCAGTTTACGCAAGATTCCTTGTCGATTTTAATGACTTGTTTGTAGAGGTGAAACATTCAGCATTTTGAAAGCACTTGAAGGTTCACCTTGACGAGTCCACTATATTGATATGAGGTATGATTATCATGCATTTTCAGATTTCATATTCAAGATTAAGAAGTGAAAAATCATGGCATGAAATCCATGGTTTGTTGAGTTTTATGCTCCATTGGATTTCTCAAACATCCCAAGATTTCCAAATGAGGGCTATGATACAGATTGGGTTGATAATATTGAGTTATTTCATGGGTGCATTGATTCAGCTACATTGCATGTTGCATCCTTCACAAAATTTATGGTAGATCTTAGTGGTGTTCATGAGGATGCTGTGATGATGACATCTGCATTGACCTTAGAAGATGCCATATGGTAGCCTAATCTCTTCCTCATGAACCGCAACGCAGCAGGCTTATCTCTCAAGCACAAAATCATTTGGAAAACTTTGAATCAATAGAGCTCTTCCATATATCCTCAGAGTATTGAACTTTATAGCTGATAGAATGACTAATAGAAGATGCAGTATTCCTTACAGCCTGTTTTTGAAAAAAGGAGGATCATTTGTACCCAGCCATCTACCCTAGGTTTCAAACCCACAAATATTTTCATGAAATCATTAACCACTCAAGACAAGTATCATTCTATCTTGGAGTGCCAATTCTATATTGGTAAGAAAACTCAAAACCCTGCTTCTAGGTTCATCCATTAATGCTGATACCTCTACAGGCAAGGGTTTTTATCCTTAAGACACACAAATAGATAGAAACGGGTATTTAACATTTACAGGGTGCTAACAGAGCTGTACCTAGCCACTTTAAGCAGACAAATGTAATTTTGGACGATAATGTAGGTCACTAGGACTGCTAGGGCTACTAGGGATCAGAGTGGGTGGTGCACATCCTCCAATTCATACAAGAACATGGGTACTTAACCAGTGAACAAAGATGAATGACTAGAGAAGTCGACAGTTTTGGCATTCTTAAGGTTTGAGGTCAGAAAGTTTTCTTTAGGCTGCAATAAACATTTTATCGGCTGATCTTTCATGTTATGTATAGCTTCTAAACATTCCTTTGGAATGCATATAAAACTCAATTGCAAAGCATTTCTCATGTCTGGAGTCAACCCGAATACAGATTTTAGTTACGTGCAATGCTCTAGAATACAGTATGGTGTGTGTTGTCCGCCAGATTGCACACCAGCAGCAGAAATCTTTCGAAAGTTGTCTCCCTCACTGGAAGTGGGGAGAGGTGTGGCATTGGGGGCAAGCAATGAGCCAGGTACTGTCACCTGAATCCCAGCTCCTCCGTTTAGGCTAACTACTAACGAAGCCAAGGGGGGTAGTCCCTACAAAGAGTTTCACTAAGGCTCTTGTTATTTTTTATATGTTTTAAGTGTGGGGTGATGCGGATGAGTGTTGTTTAGGATTTCTTAATGATGAGAGATCTCAATTTAAATAATTGAAATAAGCACAAGATAAAGCAATCCACGTTGCGATTACACGGTATGATTTGAAGAAAAAACCACTTTGTAAGTTTAAAAGCAAGACAACCACGAAAATAGAAATGCTCCAGATAGATAATAAGCAAAATAAAATGATGCCAAGGACCAGTGCCTTATGGAGTCAAAAAGTCTTGAGTGCTTGGGTTGCTTGATACAAGAGTTCAAAGTGGTAATGTTCGTGAGATCGTCCTGCGATTAATCTTGGTTTATTGAATATTTTAGTGATCTTGTTTATTAGGCTAAGACCAAGGATATCAAAAGAGTAGACCAAATGGGAAAAATACTGGCAACCTCTTAGATGATAGGTCGGGAGCACCCAGATTCAGAGGATAGGTGTCCAATGTTTGAACCGCCCTCGAGTCTGACAGCGGATTCCCGGCACCACCTGTTTTAGGAAGCAACCTCAGTATTTAACGCCGATTTGGATTGGGTAAAGTTTTAATTAGATTATCACTTGTAAGCTTAGCAAATTCAACACCTTTTTGAGTACTAGCCCAACCCTTTCAGGTTGGCAGAACATACGGGTATTGAACAATCGACCAAAGTAAATTAATTAAAAGGGGAGTGTGAGTTGAAATGTTTTATTATTTTAAGAGCACAATTCAACTCTCCGATAGAGAGCGCTCTTGACTTAGTCTTAAGACCAAAGTTCAAGAGACTTTTCTAATCTAATATGCCTAATGCAGGGGGGAAAATGCAAGTCTAAGATGCTCTCCGACAGAGAGTGCTCTTGACTTGGATTTGGCCAAGTTCAAGAGGCTTTGTTTATTTTACTGGAAAAAAGAAGCAGTTGTGAAAACAATTATGAAGCTTAGATTATTGAAGGTAAAAATATGATAACAAGATACGATAAGATGCTTGAAAATAACTGAAAGCAAGATTTAGTGTTCTACTAAACAAAAGTTAATCTAAGGTGGGCTCAACCTTCGAACAAAGTCGATCACTCAGAACCGTTATTCCTTGAGACTTTCCAGCTAGCTGAAACTTCAGCAAGGAGGCTAACGGGGGAACGAGAAGCTACCACAAAACTATGTGGCCCTTGGGATACAATCCCAAAGTTAGCTTGCTCTGGTCAAAACTTGGAAGAGAGTACAGAAATGAAATAAAAGACTAATCTAAAGCATGAAATGAAAGATCTAAGTTAACAAGAGACAACACTCCTCCCCAAATGGGGAAGAAACCCAAAAGAGTGGAGGACTCCTCCACTTAAACTTTTTATTAACTTGATTACAACTTGCCTTGGGAATTTCCCCTTGAAGGACTTCTTTGAGAAACGTAAGATAAACAACTTATTGCAATAAAACCTGGAAGCCTTTGAAGGCTAGTACAAAAAGGAGATTGTCTTTTGGTTTTATCACTTGGTTCGGATCTTCTCCTTGAATGTACTTTGCTCTTCTTCGAATGTGCTCACTAGTTTGTCTTCTCTTTCAAAGAGACCTACACAAGCTTGGAAAAAGCACTCAACAAGCACCCATTAAACGTTAAAAATCAAGCTAACTTGAAAACTACCAAGTCTAAAATTGAAAACTAAGATCTAGCATGTAAAAAGCATGAGATTTTGGTTTGAAATTATTAAGATGGTAAAACGGACCAGCGAACAACAAATGGCTAAATGATGCTAGGAATGAGATCTAAAACATAAAAATTTTGAAACATTTTTTGTGTAAAAATCCTATCTTTAAAAAAGCAACAAAAATCAAACAAGTGCAAGCAATGCTAATGTAAAAATGAGATCTAGAATGCTCTAATATTTAACTTTTCCAATGCATGAGATTGTAAATAAGATGCAAAAAATTTGCTAAGACTTAACAATGTGAAGTAAACTAAGATCTAACTAATACTAATCTTAGATTCTTAAGCAATTCGTTTTGTGTTTTTTATGTGTTTTTAGGGCTTCCTCTTTGAGATGGACGAAAGGAGTTTAGGAGGCAAAACGAAAGGGAGGATGAGCTTTGAAGACAAACGAATGGATGAGGATGGCTTTTGAGGAGGAGGGAAAACGAATGAGAGGTGGATCTAGGGCAACACGAATGGGAGGATGGCTTGAAGAGGATGAAGATGGAGAAACGAATGGGAGAAGGAAGAGGCAAAAAACGAGAGCAAGGGAGATCTAGGGTATGAATGTCAAAGCAAGGAGGATTCAAAGAGCAAAGATGGAAGCTAGAAGAGGTAAGCTTAGGGTAACCAAGATGTTTGTTTTGAAAAGTTTGTTGATGGAGGAAGAGACCAAATCTCTTCTAAAGTGTTTCCTCTCTTGAACAAAGAATCCTTTGGGAACCTGCAAGACAACTTCGATTAGGTGCTAATAACCATTGGTATGCAAAGAACAACTTGATCTCCAAGTCATTCTCCACCTTATGTGAATCCTGCAAAACCCCTAAACATCAAACAAGTTAAACCGAATAGTACATTTCTAAGATTTATAGAACATATACTAAATAATGCAAAACTTGAGATAAGGAATAGGGTGAGAAAGATATCACCAAGCAATGTGAAAGACAACCCCAAAGCTCTTGTATGGACCTCCAAAGTCAATGTTTTATTCAAGAATCAAACAAATATTACAATAGTATTTTGGCAGAGTGTTCATGCTCAAAATCTCCATGAAGAATGAGGTAAAAGAGGCTCATTATATAGCATAAGACAAGCCCTAGTCTAACCTAACTCGAATTGGCACAAGAGAGGCCAATTGCACCTAACACAATTCGAACTCCCAATCAACACTAGTTTACAACCAATCGAAATCCATGTCAAATAAGCTTGGAGTAATAGATACCAAACAACTCGAGTTCTTTAAATGATGTGGATGGGGAGGTGGCCTCCACCTTGGCAAGGCACCCCCCATCCCACTTTGGAAGTACCATCAAGCAAATAACAAGATGCCATGTGGAGAATTCGAGCTCCTAAAGGAAGTTGACGTGAGCAAGCTTGGAGTATTTGGTAGGTGGCTTGGAGTTAACCACACGTTGATTGCAATCATGGTAGTTGGGAGTGGGAGGTGGCCTCCACCTAGGCAAGGCGCCCCCACTCCCATTCAATGCAACTCCAAAACCAATAAAAACTTATTTAATAACCATTCCACATCACCAAACTCGACTTTGCATGCATGGAGGGCGAATTCTCTATGGGAGATCCACTTGTGCTAACTGGATAGTTGACTAAAGCTCAGTGAAGTTGATTGAAATCATCTTAAATGCCAGGTGCCATGTTAATTAGCCTTTTATTTTATTCCATTTGGATTATTTTGGAAAGATTTGGATTATCTCCAAAATAATCATTTTTATTATTTTAATTAATAATTTCTCTGTAACTGGGTTTTTTGAGAAATTATTAATTATGAGGCCTAATTGACATCCGAAACTTAGGATAAACTAGTCCGGGGATCATGAATGATTTTTGGCTTAAGTCTGGAGCCTTCAATCATCAAATTCGGATCCTGGATGACTGACATATTACAAATTGATATTTCTCTATTTAAACTATAGAGAAATTTATTAAATTTAAAAATAATTAAAAAACCCAAATTTTGACGGACCCAGTAAAAAAAATTTGAAATTTTTTCTGAGGGTTCTAGGGACCTAGGACATGACCGACACTTATTCTAATAGTGTCTAGTAGGCTTATATACATCAGTTGGACTCTAATAACCCCCCATGGCTAAAATTTTCAAAATCGGGCATTCCAGCTTTGGAGGAAGCGGGAGAAAACCTCATCGATTATAGCTCGGCACTAGGCAAAGTATAATTGACAAGGGAAAAAACTCCCTAGAATACCTTAGTTGCTTAATCAAGTCATGGGGAACCGAGACACTCAGATCCTACTAGCACACTTTATTACAAACCCCATAGGGCCATGGTCATGTCAACTGGAAAACAAAACTGGCTAGGCATAAATGCTGGATCATCTGATACACTGGAGTACAAACATTCATCATGTTTGTCAAATGGCGGCTCTTCAGATAATCCAACTATGGTACAAATAAGTTGGTAACAGTGTGCATGAACCAATCTATCTTTATTTACGTGTTTAAAAAATTATCTCCGAAAGCATGCAACATAGAATTGCTTCCGATATTAACTAGGTTGGCAAGTGCGGGAGGAGTCCTTTTTGACTCTGAGGGAAACAAGTTGAAAGACTATACATGGGGAATTGATAGGAGATCCAACAATGACGCAGAGTGGCTAGCGCTGATCAAAGGACTGGAAACAGCAAGGAAGGAAGACATTGAGGATCTGGTGGTCTTCGGAGACTCAATGTTGATCATTAGGGAAGCTAGAACCTTGGCTGCGAACCGAAAGAAGCATGTCACAAAGATTCATCATCTTTTTAATTACATTGTCAGTGAATTCAGCTCTATCAACTTTCTTCATCTATTAAGGATCAATAACCAGAATGCAGATGCTATGGCTAATGTCAGAGCTGGTCTCGATTGAGGAATTATGGTTAGTAATTGTCAGGAATTTGGCAACAATTGGGTCCTTTAATCCTCGCCCTCTTTTAGTTATGAAGAAGAAGTGCAATGGTTTTCATGGCAATTGGAAGTGGCAGCCACCCCTAGCTTGGAGAAAACATCTTGTTATTCTTTTGATCTATAAAACCTTGAGACATATTGGAATAGGTTTTTTTAAAACTATATTGGGATCGCCTCCTCCTCCTCGGATCCTCCCCGCGCCCTTTCAGTGATTCTAGAGCCTTCCACACGCTAGACACATCTGGCTCGCATGCATGACTTTAAGGTGGTCGAAAGTTGAGGCAGTGTTAATAGCCTACATCACGGTCGGGAGCGTTATTCCTGGCATGATGTTGGGAAGTTTTCGCATTCAGAGCAGGGAGATTGAAGTTTGGGTAAAAATGGATGAAGTCGTTCCTACTGCCGTCTCGAGCCTGCCCTCGCTGCAATGTTTGAGATGCAAGAAGGACATCAAGACCTTAGGAATTGGGTCTGTTGGAATTCTGAGAATGCCATTGCAAATGATGCCGCACAGGAAATGGATCTCGGTGGCTCTGTCAAGGTGCAGCATGCTATGCACGAACACTGCAAAACAGAGGCGTTGGGAATGGGCAAGAATTGGAGCTCCTCCGCAGGAGAAAACAGCGGAATCAACAGTCCGGTGTCTACGTTGGGGTTTGGCAGCCTTCCAGTTGAGGTCCAAACTTATTTGAAAGAAATGGAAGTTCAAGTTCGCAAGCTTAGAGGGGAGAACTCTGAACTCAAACGGGCCATTTCCCACCTTATACTCTCGTCCAAGTTACGAACTCTGAGATTTGAAGCAATAGCAGCAAGTTGAATGAGCAGGTTGCCATCCTGGCTGGAAAGTTTGAAAATGGTTGCCCTTGTTCTGTCAATTTAGACACTAAAATCATGGCACTGCACAGTAGTCTCAAGATAGTGGAAGCCAAGATCGATAACATGAGGACAGACATCAGAAAGTGCACCACGGTTTTACAAGGAGGCGCAGGAGGCATAGCTGGAGATGCTGATGGGAACAAGGCAGACAACCAGTAATTCGTCCATCATGGGTCTTTCCAAATTTTTTGAAACTTTTTTGCCTTTCTTATGTTATATCAGAAATATAGTATAGTGTCTTTTCTGGTTAGGCATGCAGCAGTAGCTGAATAGCTCTTATAAGGTCTCTTTCTCAGCAATGCTCTGTTTCTGTATTTTGCTCCAAGGTCAGTTTGTTAGAAGGTATAGCTTCCGCAGAATAGGATTTTATCATGAACATATCAGACTGGAAAAAGATGATCTAGGAGTCGTGGCAGCTCTTCTATATTGGGGGACCAGTCTTCCCAACTTTTTTGTAACCTCGTTTTCCTTTCTATATAAAAGGTTGTGAATCGTTTCTGTTAAAAAAAAAAAAAATTGCTTCGGATATTTGAATAATACAGGGACGATGAAAAATCGCTGCTTTTTAGTCCAGATTCCAACGCACTTGGATCTAGCAATGCTTTGAGACTACAGGGAGGAAGCATAAAAACGTTTAGGTCACCCTTCGACCATCACACACAAGCAATCTTTGTACAGCGCATTCGTAGGGAACTCATCGAGTGTCGACCATACCTGGAAATTGTTGACCCGTCGTTCAAGCTTCGCCCCCGCGGACTGTAAACAACAGGGTGTCCCTCAACGAGTCAACACTGTATACCGTCGCTCAAACTTGGCCTCAGCAGACTGCAACCTGTAGCTGATAAATTAGTTTCAATGATTTGTTGTCTCCTTTTGAGATGGAAAGTGGCGGAATTAGCAAGGCGGACTTTTTGGAGGGGTCGTGGGTCGTTTAGGGTTCCAAATTAGACGTTTAAACCAATTTAAAATCGATTTTAGGAATTAAAATTCGCCTGAAGCGTGACCCCTTCCCTGAGATACTAGCTGGGGCTAGTAGGACTTTTCAGGTAACTTAGGTTTCTAGATATTCCTCTCCTTGAAGCATATCATGTATCTTGTCTGCTCTTATAAACCTTCATGAAATATTTTTATGTGAAAATCGTATGACTGTGATGAACAGCTCTCTCTATAATCTCTTTGGAAAACCATGCACTTCTTTCTTCAGTACATTTGTTGAATCACCAACTTTACTTATTTATGTGCCTTTTGAGTACAATCCCAGAAATTAGGTTAATGTTATTACAGTTGAACCCTTAACTTCTTTTGTATTACAATGTAACTGATGCATTGCCATTGAACCATCCATATTCTCTTCTGTACAGAAAGGCCATAAGTGAAAAGGCCAATACATTTTCAACTAATTTCATCTAATAACTGGAACCGAAAACAATCCAATAATACTATGAAACTAAAGTTGCATTCGGATGGTGCCACCTATATTAAACATCATTTGCAGCGCGAGTGACTGGAATGGTAACTTACAGGTTATTGTACACTTGTCTAAACTTGGGCAACACTCTCAATCCCCTCCCGTCTTCAGGAGAAAGAGGTATGTAATGTCACTCTGTCACCTGCCAAAGCTGTCTTTGTATAATGGACCAATTTCCAAAAGTTTTGCTATTTGGTATGAGAAAACATTCGTGCGTGATAAAGCTCTGAAATGCTATGTCTCTTTCTGTGTGTCTCGCATAACTTAGAAGAATGCTTAATTTCAAGTAGGACGAATACAGCACTTACCTTTTTAAGAAGAGAATTAAAAAAAGAGAGACCAAATTAACGAAAGTGTCTTGAATGAATGAAAGATTTTAGTAACGTCTACAAGGTTGAGCACCTTTTAGGACCAAAAGAACCACAGCCCTAACTCCGGATCTTTTACTGTAAATCTTGACTATAAAACTTGCAATTTGGTTGATCTTATCTTCTTCAAAAAGATAAGATCAACCAAATTGCAAGTCTTCATATTGAATGCGGATATCCTCGTACACTGCACATTCCATAACAAAGTGCCACTCTGTCTCCACCACACCCTTATTGCAGAATATGCAAGTTCTCTCTTCCCACACTTCCTTAGGTACCGTCCACCTACCCGTCTCACATTTAAGGTGATGTGAACCCGTCCTCGGTTGAGCAACTAACAGCTTTGCTTTTCCTTTGATAGCTGCCCCTAAATATGTTTTCTCACCATGATCACAATTTGGGTTAAACTCTTTGATGTAGTAGTCTTTTTTACGCCCATTATGAATGGTCCACATGGCAATCTGAATTTTTCAATCACGAAAATTTGTATTTCTTTCTTGGTGTTAGGACATTCATGTAGCTTGATATTCCACTTACTTAGCCAATTTTTGTATTGCTTCATCCAAGTTTTCTTTCTACTGCCTAACTCCTCCTCCACAGTTACCTTGGGCCAGCGTTGATTATCCATGTTTTCAACCCTCTTTATATAGTTTATTAGCTTGGTTATTGCCGTTGCCTCCAGTGGAAAAGCACCTGCTTCAGCTAAAAAGTATTTCGAGTTAAAAGACCATAATTTCTTTCGAGTTAAAAGACCATAACTTCTTGGGCAGCCTTCCTCTGCTTTAAAAAATCCTCGCTAGTGGGTATGCTAATAGGTGTTACTTTTTAGATACAAGATTCTCTTTCATTATCTATATAGTAGTTAGTGATCCCAAATACAAATACATGGTATAGGGTCATCGCCCCACTTTTTGGTGTTTTGGAATAGTAGGTTCATTGCCTAGCTTTTTCCGTATTTTGGAATAGTAAGTTTTTGGTCACGTTTTTTTAAGTAGTTTATTTATTCTATGTTTTGGATTTTTTATAATGGGTTTTGGTTTGAATTCAGTAAAAAAAAAGTAAAATTCAAATTTAAAAGTATTTAAACTGTGTATTTAATCCATATTTGAATATCCCCATAACACCCAAATTAAGCAATTTCCATAACTAATATACGTAATTCTAAGATCTTTTAAAGATTTCCAACCCAACTCATATGATAAAAAAAAGTTGAAAAGTGGACTCAGAGCCTCATTGTTCCTATTTTCAAAAGTGGCGATAAAAATAACCCCTCTAATTATCGGACCATTATGATTAGCCCTCTCATAGCCAATTTATACGGTATTATCTTAGAAAATAATATCAACGAATGGTTAGAGATGGAAGGTAAGAGGGCTAAAGGCCAAGCAGGTTTTAGAAGGAATCATTCAACCACAGACCACTTCGTTACGCTTAGGATCATTGCAGAGGATTGTCGTAATAAGAAGTCGGATCTTTTTTGTTGCTTTGTGGACTTTAGGAAAGCTTTTGATACAGTGCCTAGAAATAACATGTGGAATAGGCTAGAGGAGCTTAATGTTCCTTTTGAATTGAAAGTTGTCGCAATAAGGTTATACGAAAAGGTCATTGCCAAGTTTAAGAATAACGAGGGTTGGTCGGCAGATATAAACTGTAATATTGGAGTTAAGCAAAGTTGCCCCCTCTCCCCTACCCTTTTTGGCATTTACATCGATAAACTAGAAAGGTGTTTAGAAGAAGCAGGTTGTGCCGGTATGATCTTAGCTAGGATAGCTATCATCCTCCTGCTTTATGCTGATGATATTGTTCTTATGGCAAGGTGCCCCTTTGATCTCAATAAACAATTAAGAATTCTCAAAGATTTCTACTCTAACACGGGTATGACTATCAACACTGACGAGACAAAAGTTATGATTATAAAATATAAGAAAAACACCTACGCAAATTTTATTTATGATAACAGTAAATTGGAGGATGTGACTTCTTACAAGTGTTGGGTTCAGGAAATGCCCTTTTTGGCTACCTCTATTACACCTTTTTGACCTAATTCCATCATATTTTCATGAGCTATATCCATGTCTTTCCAGATCAATCTATAACATTGACAAGTATAATTTGTTATTACTTTATTTGTTTTTATGCCTAAAACTGTTAAAGATTATGGATCTTAGTCCTTGGTTTATACTAATTTATGTGACTTTATTTAGCCAAGGTCTAAAAGCGCAGGTGCATCAGCCCAGCAGTGCCAGCTGTGACTCTTCAACGTCAGCTCCTCATACTCTAAGGGACAGCGCATCCTCCACGCGAGCTGTAACAGATTTCCACTATAACAGATCTCATTGAAGAAGAGCTTAGCTGCAACAGACAGGTGGCATTCCAGCTGTCAAGTTTGTTGATCCAATTGCCATCGGGACAGCAACATCTTTCAGTATTAACAACACTATTCAACACGTTGTATCAGTTAGCTGTAACTGCGCAGCATGAAGATCATAGATCTTCATTGCTGCGCTATTTTTGTGGATCTGAAACTGTCTTTCTTTTATGTATAAATCCCAGAAGGCTCTCGTAGCCTGGGGTTGGACAATCATTACTGGTGTAAGCTGTAACAGAGCATTGAAGCTCATGATCTTCCATTAATAATATGAGAGTAGCATTCTTCACTTCTGAGTTTTAATTAGCTGTGACTCTCGGCATCTCTGTTAGAAGGCCAGGGCCCGCCTTCTCACAAAGATAGCCAATTTAAGTAGGTAGAATAGTTTAATTTCATTCCTGTTGTGTTGCGTGGAAAGTTGCAGACATTGCTGATAGTTGTAACAGAGAATAGTTTACTTTCATTTCTATTGTGTGGTGTAGAAAGTTGCAGACATTGCTGATAGCTGTAACAGAGATTGGCTTCCTTGCTAATAGTTTACAATTGCATCTTGAATAGCTGTAGCAGAGTGGTGTGACAGTCGACTGTGTAGAACAATTCAATTAAATTACATGTGTGTTTTAATCAGCTGTAACAGCCAAGCTCGATCCCAATCAATTGGTAGTTATTTATGCTTTCTAGGACTTCCAGCAATCATCAGTAGAGTTCAAGCTTGTATTTCAATTCTGGTTGCTGTTGTATCTTTAATTGCATACATAGATTAGACAGATAATGTTGGAGTTACAGTAGTCACTGGATAGATCATTTTGGTAAAGGTTAAATGATGTAGTTTGATGATCATAAAGATTTAACTTCTTGCAAAAGTAATTTCATTTCATTTCATTATTAGATCATTAACTTTCTGGATTGATTCTGTAAGAAGGATTGTTTCAATTGGGATTTGTAGATGTGTGAATCAGATTAGTTGCTTAGGGAATGAGTTGGCTAAGCATCTAGGTAGGATCATTACTTACATTCATTAATCAACTACTTAATCTGTTTATGCATAGATTGTGCTCATTACCTTTGAAATAAAAGACTTTCCTGGGTTTGACAATTTATATTGATCATTCTGTGTGTTAGCTTTAATTAACTGACATATAGAGTGCCCAACATTTTGGCGTCATTGCCGGGGATGGTAATAGATAGACAGAGTTAGTAGTTGGTTTCATTTGATTTTACTTTAGTTCAATATTTTTACGGCATGCATGAATACAAGAAAAACAAATCGGGAACCCCCTTTGAATACTAGCATTGCTGGTGGAAGAGGTCGAGGTCGTAATACAGGTCAGGGAAGACACACTTATATTGACGAGATAATTGCTAGAGCTGATTCTTCCACTAGACCACAACGGAACTCTACAGGCAGAGGAAATTCTGTTCCTCCTAATCTTGAACATTCAGCATCCACAGTGGAGAATACAACGGGACCTTCAACTCCTGTTGCAGAAAGTAAACCTCCTGAAAATAAGGGAAGTGTTGTAGGTGCATCAGATAGAGAGAAGATTTATCATATTGACGAAACCAAAGTTACTAAATAGGTGTGGTTGGAGACTCGCAGAATAGCAGAAGAAGAAAGAAGGCAAAAAGAAGAGAGGAGAAAAGAGGAAGAAGCTAAAGCAGAGGAAGAACGCATAAAAGAGACTATTGAATTTTGGACTAGAACCATGGTTGATAGAGAACAGGGGGGTGAGAATGAACATGAGGACCGCCGAGAGGAAGAAGGAGAAAATAATCAGCCTGGTAATACTGTGGCTACATTAGAATTCCCTATCCTTCAGACACCTGGAGCAGCTCCTATGAAGAATATCTCACCATCAGTCCTCCTAATTTCCATGGTAAGTCCTTTGAGGATCCTGATGAGTTTCTTTTTGAGTTTGATATTCTCTGTCGCAGCTATGATTACACCTCCTGTGCTCAGAAGCTGAAGCTATTCCCAGCCACCTTAAAAGGAAATGCTCTGCGCTGGTTCATGAGTTTGGGTCATGAGACCATTACCACTTGGGACCAAATGAAGAACACCTTCCTTTCTAAATATCAAGAATATTGCAGAACAAGAGATAGAAAGGAAGAGTTGTTCAAAATGGTTCAAAAGGATGAAGAGAGTTTGGAAGACTTTGTGGAGAGATTACTGTACAATTTGCAAAGATCTGGTCATGCTGAGATTGGCAAGGATGTGCTCAAGATCATCTTGCTAAGAGGAATCAGGGAAGATTGCCTTGACATGTTGAATATGCTTGGTAAAGGGGATATCTCGAAGGAACCTTTTGAAAAAATTGTTGAATTATGCCGAAGGTACTCCAGGGGATCTTCCAGAACTAGCAAACGAGACAAGGATCGAGATCATGATGTTTTCACTAGGAATTAGAAGTCGGCTAGTGGAGGTGCCACTCGAGCATAAATAGGCAACCTACTGGAGAACTTTAAAACAGATATGATGAGTTCCCTGTCCTCAGAGCTGGATGCCATGAAGGCAAAACAGAGACAAGTAATAGAAGATCTTACACTTGGAGTATTATGTCCCAAATGTAGAAAGAAGCATCCACTAAAGGAGTGCCCGTTGGACAAAGCAGAGGTATGTAGTATATGTGAACTCGAGCATAAAACTAAAGAGTGTCCTTCATTACCTAAGGTTAAAGTAGTCCTGCAGGCGTCTATTCCTGATGTAGAGCCAACATACTTTATGGCACAGAAGAACCATGGCAGCCTAGAAACCAAGGTATGAATCCAGATCTAGCATTTCTTCTGCATAATATAAATGGAATGAACAACATGCATAATATGAATACACAATTCCCTTCACATTTTTCCAACAACCAGTGGCATCCATCTCAGAACCCAATGCAAAATTCTAATTCATGGACACCTTGGCCACAGCAGTCAAACCAAGCTCCTTGGAATTCCAACTGGAGGAACCCTTACCAAGGAAATAAATTTCCCCATCACCAGACTCAGTATCAACAATACCCTCCTCAACAGTATCAGCACCAGCAGTATCAGCAACCACAACTCCCTTTCCAGAACAATGCCGCACCCATGAATGCACCACTTCGACCCCAGCTACCTGCACAACCTAACTCGAACCCAAACAATAAAGCAGTCCATCAGTTTGAGACTGCCAACATGCCTGCATACTCCATTACTCAGATTCCCTGCAATGATATACAATTACGATCAGGGAGGGTAGTGGAGCCTATTATCACTGAGGATCTGTCATCCCCAGTGACTGAAACTGGAGTAAATCAACACTATTCAGCAAGCCCCATTATTGAGGATGCTGATACTCCTACTAAAGCAGCAGCTGAAACTCAGGAAGCAACACACAATCTGCTAGAACCTACACAGTTGAACAGAGAACCACCATATCCTGAACGATTGTAGCTGCAGAAGACAGTGGAACAGCCCCGATTTGATCTCGTGGGAGAGTTGAAGAATTTATATGTTAAAATTCCACTGTTACAGGCCCTTCATGATGTGCCTATTTATGCTAAGACAGTTAAAGATTTGTGTGTTAAGAAACCAGGAAGAAGGCCCAGGGATCCTCCCACTGTCCATGTGCTGGGAAAATTGTCAGAATTAATAATGGGAAAGGCCCCTATGGCAAAGTATGATGACCCTGGGAACCTGACTGTTACAGTGCACATAGGGAACACACGGATTCCAAATGTCTTGGTGGATTTGGGCGCAGCTATTAATGTTATGACCATAAAGACTGTGAAGGAATTGGGACTCACCAATCTTCGGCCAACCCCTACTATTTTGGAACTTGCTGATAGATCAACGATCAAGCCTGAAGGAATTTTAGATGACCTTGTAATCTCAGTAGACTCGTGGGAATACCCTGCAGAAATTTTGGTGTTACAGCCAAAATCTCAGTTGGGGGGACACCCACTGATCCTGGGAAGACCATGGTTGGCCATAGTTGATGCCTGTATCAGCTGTCGGTCAGGTTCTATGACCATTTCAGACGGGACTGAGATCAAGAATCTAACCCTATACCCTCCAGCTCGACCAACCACAGAAGCTGATACTCCATTATGGGTAGATTTGGAGGAGGAAGAGGGAGTTCAACCACTATTAACCATAGGGAGAGCCTTGACATTTAAAGATGAAACAGAGGATGAGGCCATTAATAGTTTCATCAGTGAGCCCACGTCAATCAATAAGAATGTTTATCAGATCTTGGACAGTACTTTAGCTGCAACAGAACAAGAAAACCTTACAAAAGAAACTTTGATCAGTGATGACAATGTAATTCCAGTACTTAAGAATTCGAAGAGTGTTCCAGTGGAGGTTGAGCCAGGAAAAACATTGAATATTAATCCTAATATGGCACCTAGTGAGCTGGAACAACTAGTCACTCTGCTGAAACAGCGTAGGGGAGCTTTTGCTTGGGAGTACACAGATATGAAGGGGATTCCCTCTCATCTGTGCACTCGTCACATTTATATTAAAAGTGACTCCAGGCCTGTATGCCAACCCCAACGAAGGATGAACCCGAACCTGAGAGACATAGTGAAAGAGGAAATCCAGAAACTGTTGGAAGCTGGATTCATATATCCAATTTCAGACAGTGAGTGGGTTTCTCCACTGGTGATCGTGCCAAAGAAAAATGGGAAATGGAGGGTCTGTGTGGATTACAGAGAATTGAACAAGGCAACGTAGAAAGACCATTTTCCCTTACCCTTCATCGATCAGGTTCTTGATACCTTGTCTGGGAAGAAGTATTTCTCTTTTCTGGATGGCTTTAGTGGCTACAACCAGATTCAGATTGCTCTAGAAGATCAGGACAAAACCACTTTCACTTGTCCTTGGGGGACTTTTTCATACTGAGTACTTCCTTTTGGGTTGTGCAACGCACCAACTACATTTCAGAGGGCAGTGATTGGAATCTTTGCAGAAATGGTGAATGATTGCATGGAAATCTTTATGGATGACTTTACTCCATATGGTGACAGCTATGAAGAAGCACTGAAGAACTTAGAAAAGGTGTTGAAACGCTGTGAACAAAGTCAGCTCTCTTTGAGCACTGAAAAGTGCCACATGATGATGAGTGAAGGCATAGTGCTAGGGCACTTCATCTCTTCTGCTGGTATCCAGGTAGACCCATCTAAAATCAAGGTAATTGAAAACATACCAACTCCTGGAACTCAGAAGGATGTGCGTAGCTTCTTGGGGCATGCTGGTTATTACAGAAGATTCATAGAAAAAATTTCCAAACTGGCTTCTCCTTTGTTCACTTTGTTAATGAAGGATGCACAGTTTATCTGGAATGATGCATGCCAAACAACATTCACTGAGCTAAAAAGGAGGTTATCCACAGCACCCATCTTGAGAGGACCCAATTGGGCTCTGCATTTCCATATTTCTTCAGATGCTTCAGACACTGCCATTGGAGCAGTTTTGGGACAGCAGGAAGGTAATGCTCCTTATGCTATTTATTATATTAGTAAAAATCTGTCTCCTACTGAACTGAATTATATTGTCACGGAAAAAGAATTCCTTGCCATTGTTTATGCCATCAATAAGCTTAGGCATTATATTACTGGATATTCTACTTTGGTTCACACTGATCATTCTGCCATCAAGTATTTAATGAATAAACCAATCACAAATGCTAGAGTTACTAGATGGTTGTTACTGCTACAGGAATTTGATATCACAATTATTGATAGACCAGGGAAGGAAAATGTTGTTGCAGATTTCTTATCTCGACTTACTAACAGTGATGACAATTTACCAGTCGAAGATTCCTTCCTTGACGAACATTTGTTCACAGTATCAGCTCATTCCCCATGGTATGCAGATATTGCTAACTTTTTGGCTGCAGGTAAGATTCCAGCACATCTGTTGAAGAGAGAAAGAAAGAAAATCATACAGCAGAGTGCTAGGTACTACTGGATTGATGGCCATCTTTTCTACACTGGGCTTGATTTATAAATCAAAAGATGTGTTAGAGAGGATGAAATCTTCAGCATTCTTAAAGCTTGCCATGATGAGCCCTGTGGGGGACATTTTGCTGACAAGAGGACAGGTCATAAATTTTTGAGAATGGGCTATTTCTGGCCTACATTATTCATGGATGCAAAGAAGTATGTTCAGGCATGTGATAGCTGCCAGAGGATGGGCCAACCCAACAGATTAGATGAGATGCCTTTATAGCCACAGCTTGTGGTTGAACCATTTGACAGGTGGGCCCTAGATTTTGTAGGGCCTATCAACCCTCCCTCAAAGCAGAAAGTTCATATCTTGGTTTGCATAGACTATATGACTAAATGGGTGGAAGCTGTAGCCTTGGTTAAGGACAATGATCATGCTGTGATTGATTTCCTGTATGAAGGAATTTTTACTCGCTTTGGAGTACCCAAGGAGATCATTACAGACGGTGGACCACAGTTTGTATCTCACAAGCTGGAAGCATTGTTGCAGAAATTTCATATTTAGCACAGAATAACCTCACCATATCATCCACAGGCCAATGGGCAGGTGGAGAGCACAAATAAGGTTATTGAGGCTATTTTGACAAAAACAGTGAAGAGCCATCATAAAGATTGGGTTGAAAGACTTCCAGAGGCACTGTGGGCCTATCGTACTACTTGGCGTAACACCACTGGTTTTTCCCCATATGAGCTAGTATATGGCAAGAACGTTGTTTTCCCAATTGAATTTGAATTCAGAACTTTGAAAACAGTTGTTGAAGCAAATCTGGATTTATCAGAGGCTTAGAGGAATCGACTGAATCAGCTCAATGAATTGGATAAGAAACGCACAGCTGCAGTGCATCATACAGCTTTAATCCAACAACAATGCTCTAGATGGCATGACAGATTTATAAAGAAAAGAGTCTTCCAGGAAGGAGACTGGGCCATGTTGTATGATTCACGGTTTAAGAGGGATTTTAAAGGCAAATTGCGCACCTGTTGGTTGGGACACTATCAGATAGATCAGGTATTTGACAATGGAACAGTCCAATTGATCACCATTGATGAGATCAAAGTACCATTATTCGCAAATGATCATCGGCTGCGACTGTATCACAGGCCGATCTCAAGGGAAGCTTTTAATTCACAAGTTGCATCTGATCCAGAGTATCAGTTAACGTCAGGACAGGGATTTTTAAACCCTGTAAATTCCTAAAAAGTTGCAGTTTCCACACATATTTTTGTACATAAATAATCGATTTTTCTTTCATTCTGTATTTTATCTATTTTTAATTTTTCTTGCACTTGATCGGTTTGTTTTTAAGAACTGTGTGCAGGAACTTATTGGAGGAGCAGCAGCCGTGACTGGGCCAGATGACTGCAAACACCCCATATTTGTTCCTGATCTAATAAAGCTCTTTGAAGAAGATGGATATTTCATGGTCTGTCACAAATAAAATTTGCTTCTACTACAGTTGGACGCAGCTGCGACTCCGCCACATTTGCCTATTTTTCCAAATTCGTAGCTGCGACTC
The DNA here is from genome assembly GCA_027924585.1 of Larix kaempferi. Taxonomy (NCBI): domain Eukaryota; kingdom Viridiplantae; phylum Streptophyta; class Pinopsida; order Pinales; family Pinaceae; genus Larix; species Larix kaempferi. The sequence continues at coordinate 18,949,659 of BSBM01000458.1, read as the reverse complement.
CGCCACATTTACCTATTCTACCAAATTCGTAGCTGCGACTCCGCTACATTTGCCCATTCTGCTAAAATTCGCAGCTACGACTCCGCCACTTTTGCTCATTCGGCCAAATCCCGCGGCTGCAACTCCGCTACTTCTGCTTATCTTTCTAATTTGGCAGCTGCTACTTCGCCATTTCTGTCTCATTTTTACTCCTTCCCAGCAGCTGCGACTCTACCACTTTTGTCCATTCCGCTAAGTATAGCAGCTGCAGTTCTGCCACTTTTGTCCGTTTTGATAAATCTAGCATCGCGGCTCCATTCCTTCCACTTCATTATAGCTCCTTCCGTACAGCTGCGACTCTGCCATTTTTCATTTATTTTGCTAGATTTCACAACTGATACTCCACCAGTTTGTCTGCTCTTCGATTAATGATGCCAATAACGATGTGACTAGGCGTCAGTTTTGGCGCTTGCTCCACACGGTCCAACCATGATCCACCACGAAGGACAATCCAGATGCCTTGAGTAGCTGTTAGCCTGGGTGGCAAGTGCCACATACTTCGGCACATGTGCATTTACATCCACTGGGACGACGGCCGGCCGCAATGATTAATTGATGGCTCAAATTCATAAACGTAAGGTACAGGTCCTATCTTTTACATGATTTGGCAGAAGAATTAATACGGTAATAACGATTATGTCCTGTCATAACCCTCGATCGATGAACCAAATTGAATCACACTTTAAGATTAAGTTAAAGGTCATAATTGTGATTATTTTTCCGTCACCTTACCTGATTTTGCACTTGTTACTCCTATCTGCCAACCTCGTCGCTTCCATAGAACGTTCATACTATCATAGACTAGCCTGAAACCTGATTCTTGAACCCCAGCGACCCTTTGCATGTTCGAAAGCTGCAACTCTCCACTTCTAAAACCAAAAATTGTTGAGGTCTGAACCTTGAGGAGAGGTTAAAATGGGAAATCCAGTCAGACACGAACCTGTGAATACAGACGCTGTGCGTGCCAATGCAGAGGTTCTCAATATTTTTATAGCAGTAGGTTGGATGGAGTATTTCGAACGGTTGAATGGTTTTCATATCGAAACCGCATTGCAATTCGCCCTCAGCCTGACTGATACTCATGCCGAGGTCAGAGGACTGCGCGTGGATGTTACAGAAGAAATCATAGCTGAGGTTACTGGTTTGCCCATGGTGGGAAAGAAGTCATTTGGGCGGAAAGTACATAATGCGAATGCAGTGAAGGAATTTCTGTCAGTAGGAGAACAGGTTATTCCAAAGCTCCGTGGGCTGGAACTGGCGACCTTACCACCACCCTGGAATCAAGTTGCAGTCTTTGTGAAGAGATATATTTCTTGTGGAGGTAGGTACCAAGTTGTTTCATTCTCTGAACTTCCCTTACTGTCTCATTTACGACATGGTATCTTAGTAAATATACCATTCTATCTGTTTAAAGCCCTACAAACCATGGCTGGCTATGCAAGAACTGCCCAGCACCCACTTTCCTCCCTCACTAATCATGGTTTAATCAAATTATTGGTCCTAAGAGCCATTGCAAGTCGTCATTTAACTTGGGAGCAATTTTTGGCTGAGGACGCACCAATCAGACAACCTGTATTAGAAGAGGGAGGTGCTGGTGAGGGTAGTGAGGATCGGAGTTCCTCAAACCCAGTTGGGGGGGAGGTTGGAGTAACAGAAATTCAGGCCAATAATGAAGGGGAAGTAAGTAAAGAAGAGGCTGGAGTAGCAGAAAACCCTATAATTGAAGGAAGTATGATGGAAACCCTAGAGCAGGAGGTAGAAAAATTGGAATCTGTAATTGCAGAGTCAAGTACTCAATTGAAAGAAGCTGAAACTGGAGCAGCTGTTGAAGCTGCGACAGTTGAAGCTACAATTGCAGAAGTAGGGATTCATAAGGAAGGATATCGGCCAGAAACAGTAGCAGAAGGGACTGTGGAAGTCTTGGAAGTAGAGTCCTCTTCTGAAATAAGGGGCACCATTATTGAAGAAGAAGAAACTAGGGTGAACACCCCTGTGTCAAAGAAACGAAGAATAGAATCAAGGAATAGGGGTCATACACCCATGGCAGCAAAGAGGTAGAAGAGTAGGACTGTCAAAGCATCAGTAGCAGTAAGTGGTGAGGAACACCCAGTGGGATTGTTGAGGAAAAAAAGAACTCGGTCAGCAGAAGCAGCTGAAGTAACTATAATGGTAGCAGAATTAACAGGGACAACAGCAGAAGCTGATACAATGGATGCTATTGGGGGTAACAGTGGAACACCCCTATCAGAGATTACAGGAGCAATTAAAGGGAATAGGGGGTCACCTGCGTTAGAAGAAGCACATATAGTAGGGGTAGATATAGAGATTCCTATTTTGAACCCCAAATTGCCTACTGCTATATAGGAACCCTCTAGGGAAGAACCCCAAATTGAAAACCTCCTGTTTGAAAATGAATTATTAAAGGAGGAAGTGCAAACATTAAGAAAAGAATTGGAAAAGTGGAAGGGAGCAGCTGGAAGACAAGCAGAGAAAAATTTGGATACATTAGCAAACGCTGCAAATTTGCTGGAAAACCCATTTGTTGCATTTGAAAATGAGAAGTATGGGGAGATTGTTTGCCCAGAATGTGGAGATATATTTGCTTCAGCAGGACACAGAGTTGTTGTGTTGGGACTTGCATCCCAGAGTCATGTACAGATAAAGGAGGTGGAAGAAGGAATGCCAGGGATCGAATTGACAGAGGAGAATGAGCCAAGAATGGAAGAAAACCCTGACTTGAATTTAGAGGATGAAATGGTACAGTCCCAGCCATCAGGGGATACTGAGCTCCTTCAGGACCAGTCTTACCAGTCAGAGAGATCTGATAAAAATCAGAAACAATCTCAACAGTTTAAAGAAACGGAGGAACAGGGGACTGTTACATAATAACCAGTACCCTTGAGAATGTTTAAATCTGCAACTTAGATAGCAACATTTGATGTGGAGAATCAGGAGGGAAACACTGCTACACAAGAACCAGTGTTTCCAAAATCATTTGCTATAGTGGCAACACAAACTGAGATGGATGAGATTGAAATGAAAGACTTGGGTGCTGTTACACAAGAACCAACAACCCTAAAAATACTAACTGAGACTGTAGCACTGACTAAGGAAGCTGAGATGGATATGGATATGAAGAATGTTGTTACACAAGAACCAGCATCCTTAAACCCTATGGCTGATACTGCACCACATGCACAGGCCATTGCAATCCCGATAGAAGATGAAGTTGCCACAATGCTGAGGCAAGACAAGGAAGTCATTCATCTAGATTATGATGATGAAAAGGAGGTAGAAGACAGAAAAATTCAACGACTAGAGAAGAAAATTCTCTGGTTAAACCTTGAACTGGATAAATGGCTCAAATGGATGGAACCGTTCAAAGAAGGTATGATCTCTCTCCAGGAGCATAGGAATGTCATTAAGGGACTAAGAGAAAAATGGGCTGAGGAGCTATTCTTCCAGAAGCTTCGGTGGGAAAAACTCCAAGAAAAATTGGAAGGTTTGAAGAAGCTTGAGTCCCTACAGCAGGACAAAAAGCAAATGTATAATATTTCTATAGAGTTGACGAGTTGTAGAGCTCCATCCCCCTCTTATCCTGTCTTCCTCTATGAGCAGGCAACCTTATTTAAATTGAAGGCTCTCAAAGATGGAAGATCATTTGAGTTGGCAATAACTGATCAATTTCTGGAGACTTATTTGAAGAGTGACTTTGAGGATCAGCATTTGTTATGTGAGTTATATTTGCATGATAGGGCTTGTTATATTTCTATTCCATCTGACCCTTTACCTGTTCTTGGAGATGTTCAGCTGAGGGCATTTGCCTCCTTTGTCATTAACCATGTAATATGGAAGGATGCTTTCCAAACTATCCTCAGGAATGAGGAGAATTCTACTCTCTGGATTAGGGAGGAACCTCAGAATCCACCAGTATTCATGGCCTGTCATGCTAAATCCCTCAGGGTTCCTTCAATTGCTCAATATTTTGAGAGCCTGCGAGATAAACTCCTTACTACATGCTTCCCAATGATTCTTAATATGCAGCAGGATGCCCTGGAAGGCAGTGAATACAGATGGTTATACTCATCCTCATCTCTGAAGGAAATGGATCCATATGGCTTCGAAAATTTCAGGCAAGCCTTCACTAGGGTGCCTAGATATGTGTAATGCATGCAGAGGTGTGGACCTTGGTGGATTGGTTTAAGATTTAAGTTCCCCCTCATTTGGTTGCCTATAAGCAATTCTTACAGAACCAATTATGCTCTAACATTAGAAGAAGAAGAGAGTTGGTGGGAGCATTGGGTATACTGCTATGGGTTTGTTCCTCGAGGGGAGGCACCAGAATTTGCTTATAACATCACCAATCTCCACAGATTTCACTCAGATTCAGATTCAGACTAAAGGAGGTTGTTGCATGAGGACGCAATTGGTTAGTTGGGGGAGATGTTGGGTCCAGGAAATGCCCTTTTTGGCTACCTCTATTACACCTTTTTGCCCTAATTCCATCCTATTTTCATGAGCTATATCCATGTCTTTCCAGATCAATCTATAACATTGACAGGTATAATTTGTTATTACTTTATTTGTTTTTATGCCTAAGACTGTTAAAGATTATGGATCTTAGTCCTTGGTTTATACTAATTTATGTGACTTTATTTAGCCAAGGTCTAAAAGCGCAGGTGTATCAGCCCAGCAATGCCAACTGTGACTCTTCAACGTTAGCTCCTCATACTCTAAGGGACAACGCATCCTCCACGCGAGCTGTAACAGATTTCCACTGTAACAAATCTCATTGAAGAAGAGCTCAGCTGCAACAGACAGGTGGCATTCCAGCTGTCAAGTTTGTTGATCCAATTGCCATCGGGACCGCAACATCTTTCAGTATTAACAACACTATTCAACACGATGTATCAGTTAGCTGTAATTGCACAGCATGAAGATCATAGATCTTCATTGCTGCGCTATTTTTGTGGATCTAAAACTGTCTTTCTTTTTTGTATAAATCCCAGAAGGATCTCGTAGCCTGGGGTTGGACAATCATTACTGGTGTAAGCTGTAACAGAGCATTGAAGCTCATGATCTTCCATTAATAATATGAGAGCAGCATTCTTCACTTCTGAGTTTTAATTAGCTGTGACTCTCGGCATCTCTGTTAGAAGGCCAGGGCCCGCCTTCTCACATAGATAGCCGATTTAAGTAGGTAGAATAGTTTAATTTCATTCCTGTTGTGTGGTGTGGAAAGTTGCAGACATTGCTGATAGCTGTAACAGAGAATAATTTACTTTCATTTCTGTTGTGTGGTGTGGAAAGTTGCAGACATTGTTGATAGCTGTAACAGAGATTAGCTTCCTTGCTGATAGTTTACAATTGCATCTTGAATAGCTGTAGCAGAGTGGTGTGACAATCGACTGTGTAGAACAATTAAATTAAATTGCATGTGTGTTTTAATCAGCTGTAACAGCCAAGCTAGATCCCAATCAATTGGTAGTTATTTATGCTTTCTAGGACTTCCAGTAATCATCAGTAGAGTTCAAGCTTGTATTTCAATTCTGGTTGTTGTTGTATCTTTAATTGCATACATAGATTAGACATACAATGTTGGAGTTACAATAGTCACTAGATAGATCATTTTGGTAAAGGTTAAATGCTGTAGTTTGATGATCATAAGGATTTAACTTCTTGCAAAAGTAATTTCATTTCATTTCATTATTAGATCATTAACTTTCTGGATTGATTATGTAAGAAGGATTGTTTCAATTGGGATTTGTAGATGTGTGAATCAGATTAGTTGCTTAGGGAATGAGTTGGCTGAGCATCTAGGTAGGATCATTACTTACATTCATTAATCAATTGCTTAATCTGTTTATGCATAGATTGTGCTCATTACCTTTGAAATAAAAGACTTTCCTAGGTTTTACAATTTATATTGATCATTCTGTGTGTTAGCTTTAATTAACTGACATATAGAGTGCCCAACAACAAGTATCTTGGAATTTATATTCATCACAAGCTCAATTGGAACCACAACATTGAGAAAAGGATTAATGGAGGATGGAAAGCTTATTTTGGTCTTGAAAATAATTGTAAATCAGCGAACCTGGTCATGTGGGATAAAAAGAAGTTCCTATTTGAAACTATTGTCATCCCCGTTATCTTATACGATTGTGAAGAATGGGGGTGCAACATTTCTAGAGAATCTTGGAGAAAGATTGAGCAAATCCAGAAGCGGTTTATAACTTATAACCTCAAAATGAAAAGCAACACACCTTATCCTATTCTCCTCTTAAAAGTGGGTATTCCCCCCATCGAGAGCATGGCTATGACTAGGTACCTGATGTACAAGCACAAGATAAATAACATGGAAAATGAGAGACTTCCAAAAATTGCTTTAAATTCAAGTCAAAACCAATTATGCCTCAAGCGGAGTTGGTGTAAAGATACGATGGCTTGGTTAGACCATTGGGGCATTGATGAAAATGACACTTTGCAGAATATCAATAATGTCAAAAATATTATTTCTTCTAAGTTTAAAGAGAAATTGTGGAGCGAGGAAAATTTAGTGATTAAGAGAAAACTAAGATACTATAAGGAGGTCATTAACCCTAATTTGTAAAATCATAATTATCTCTCAAAAGTAACTAGTTCAAAGAAGAAATGAATATAGCCAAGATTAGAACAAACTCTCATGAGCTCCATAGCGAAACAGGGTGTTGGTCTATTCCCAAAACTCTGTGGGAGGAAAGGGCTTGCCATCGTTGTGAGTCTATGAGCGTTGAGGATGAAAATCACTTTCTCTTAGAGTGTCCTGCTTACACCCACATTATATATGAGTTTCATAGTATTTGCTACAATATAAACCTTTCCAACCTCCTGACTAGCCAAAACTATAGTGATCTTGGAAAGCTTCTTTCTAAGATTTTTGAGCATAGGAACAAAAGTTTAAAACAAACCAAGTAATAACCTTCTTACGGTCCGATAGACCAAAGTTGGTCTCAGTGGACGTTAATCATCATCATCATCAAGTTGTATTTTTGAATCTATAAATAGACTCAGCACCCTCAAATACCCCCATGGCATCCAATTTATGCAATTTCCATAGCTAATATATATGATTGTAAGTTTTTTTAAAGATTTCCAACGGGAATATGAACAAAATTAGATGGAAAATATACTCGGAAAAGGTTGAAAATGTAGAATATTTAGACTGCACCATTGTATTGAGATATCCATATTATAGCTAAATACAAGGAAAAAGTGTAAGTCTATTTGTAAGGGTTATGTAACATATGTCTACCAAAATATCCAAAATATTACTTAAACATAATAATAACAATAAATATATAAAGTTGACTTATAACTTTCATTCTACAATAAAGACCATGTCTTTTTTTTCCAAAATGAAAAATCTGTAACTTGTTATTTATAGAGAAATCGAAGTTACATAGGTCCAACAATGTATTTCTTCCAATCAAAAGGCAAAAAATAGTCTACCATAAAAGCTACCATAATCCAAAAGGTCTTTGAATTGTACAGTCTACAAAACAGTTCAATTGCAAAAAGAAAGTCCACAAATCCACCTAAAGGATATAATGTTCATGTCACAACAAAACATCAGCTGACATCTAAAATACATACAATGAGCCAGAATCAATCAACAGATCTACAATGAATTCTTCAAAATAGAGGAAGCCATCCATGGGCCCAATATCTTTCTTTGAGATTTGATCTTCTTGCCCATTTAATTCACAGTAGATATGAGAGAAGGAGATGTCGGGGAAGCCAACAATCATGGCACATGTCCTTCCAATCCAGTGATCAAGTTGGAGAACATGCAGATGAGAAGAACCAACTTCCCAGTCAATCACAACCCGAGAGTCGCCAAATATCTTAAGGCTGAGAATGCCTCTTTTCTTTGAGAACCAAAGTAAGCCCCAAAGGGCTAACAGTTCAGCCTTAGTGTTGCTTCCATCTCCAACACCTATCCTCAACATTATCTGATGATCTTTTTTAATTTAGAGGACCATACCTGCTCCACAAATTCCAACCTTTGCAGCTCCATCGAAGAAACCAGAAGACGTATCATCCCCCACAAATGGCATCTTTTGTAATCTAAGCTTTTGTTTTGGCTTGATTTTTATATATTCTTTGGGAGAGAAAATTACTTTAGAGCAAACATGATAACATGAAGGCTTGATGTATTCGAAGATACATCGGTTCCTGGCTTTCCAAACCTCCCAAATAGTAAATAGGGGTAATTCTTTATACGTAACTCTAGAATGAAACCACTTGAAGATACAGTCCTGAAATGTTGAGGGGGTCTAATCATCCTCATGATGAAGAAGGATGCTCAACTCATGCCAAACTGATATGAAAAAAAGGCATTGATTAAAGATATGTGATATATCTTCAGCTTCCATTTGACATAAAATACAAAATCTAGTACCAATAAATCCACGTTTTAGAAGGTTGTCCCAGGTTAGGATTTTGTTTTCTAAACATAACCACATAAAGCACTTGATTTTAAGGGGAATGTTTTATTTCCAAATTTTTCTTGTCCACCATTTAGTATTGAAAAGAACTTGTTGAGTAATAGTAGCCTCATAGGCTTTTTTGACAGTAAGAACACCATTAGCATCACCCTAGTCCCAGACTAATGTATCTTCGGAATCTGATAATTTAACCCATGCTTTGCTTAAAATGAGGATAAAATCATTCCATTCATCTGCAACCTCCTCCGAGAATCCAAGTTCATTTTCCAGATACCAATAGGAAGAGGAATCCTTTGGAGTATTAGCCCGTCTAACCTGGGACAAAACCTGGATATTTTTCTTATGCAATTGAGCTAATAAAGATGTCGATAACCTGTAGATATCACCAACACCAACAAATGGGTCAATTCCAATAAAGACCTGAGTGCCTCTACCAATTTTCCAACTCAACGAACCACCCAGATATGGAAAATTTCTAAGAGGGCCTCTCCATATAATCGAAGCATTTCTAACACAAAGTTGAGGTTATCGAATCCACTACAGAATAAAGAAGGTTTTAAGATACTTGGTTTTAATAATTTTACTCCACTGGCCATCACCAAAGATCCCCCTCTAGAGCCTTTTCACACTCAAAGCCTGACTGAACCAATCCAAGTGCTTAAGACCCCATCCCCCCAGTTGTTTTAGCAGAGATATGCTTTCCCAAGATGTTAGGTGGAATTTGGTAGTATGCAAGTTTCCAACCCAAAGGAAATGGAAGATCTTCTTTCTAATGTTGTTAACAACAGAATTGGAACCATCGATAGGGAAAACCAATAGATGGGGAGACTTTGGAGAACTAATTTTGCTAAAATAAGCCTACCCCCCAATGGATAGCCATCGAAATGTCCAATTAGTAATTCTTTTGTCCACCTTCTGTAGTATCCAATTCCATTCTTCCTTACGATAGTAGTTTGGTTTCAAGAAAACACCAAGGTATTTAAACCTTGAATCCAACTTCTCAATTTTATATGGAAAGAGCAATTGAATCTATTCACAAATTCCCGCATCTGAACAATTATACAAAAACATGGATTTTTGAAGACTAATAGCCATCCGAGAGGCTTTGAAAAAGATATCAATTATGGATTTGAAATTATGTCATTCCACCATTGTTCCATTCCCAAAAAAATGTACATCATCAACAAAAAGAAGATGGGAAATAGAGAGAGATTAAGAAATTTTAATACCTTTAATATTCATATCCTTTTTTGCATTGTCAATGTGCCTACTCAATCCTTCAATAACTAAGAGAAGCAGTAAAGGCGATAGTGGACACCCCTACCTCATCCCTCTACTACAAGTGAAGAAAGTGGAAGGGGAGTCGTTAATTAGCACCGCAAAAGATGCAGAGGATATGCAAGCCATAATCCAATTCATCACTTCGACAGGGAGGTTCATCTGAATCAAAACAAACCTGAGAAACGACCAATCCACTCGGTCATAAGCTTTAGTTAAATCCATTTTCAAAATAAAGACTCAATAATCCTTAGCCTTTACAGAGTGAATGCACTCTTGTGCCACACCCACCGCATCCAATATTTGACGATTGGATAGAAATCCAAATTGTTCCAAGGAGATAAAATTTGTCAAGAAAGGTTTGATTATGCTGGAGATAATTTTGGTAATGACTTTGTATATCAAGTTACAAAGAGAAATAGGCCTAAATTCATTGGAAGTCTCTGGTCTATCCTTTTTAGGGATCAAGGTGATATAGGTAGTGTTCATGTTTACTGGAACAAGCTCCTTCCTCCTGGACTCTTCAATTGCCCTTAATAAATCATGACCAACAAGATAAAAAAAAATGGAGAAATAACTCAACAGTCCACCCATCGGGACCGGGACTTTTATCTTTGATAATAAAAAAATAGAACATCTTTAACCTCCTTTAAACTTAGCACCTTGCCAACTTCATTTCCTTCTTCAACAGTAAAAAACCTTGGATACGTCTTTAAAACCTTCAATTGATCTTCCAAATTATTGGAAGAACCATGCTTGTAAATGATTGATCTTCTTCTTGTTTAAGAATTTTTGCTTTTTGTAGTTCCAAGTTGATAATCTTTGCTTTTCTATGAACAAAGAATAAATCATCATCAATTGAACCATCTAAAGATGCAATATCATTTTTAATTTGAATCAATTGCACAGAATTAGCCTTCTTCTTATCTCTGTCCCACCTAGCCACTTCATATTTTAGGAGTTTTAGTTTCTTAACCAGACTTTGCAATGGAGATAAACAAACTGACACATCATAATATTTCCAACATTGCTTAACCAAATCACAGAAGTCAGGTTCATCCATCCATGTATGATTGAACTTGTAAGGATAGAAATCAAAACTATTGTCAAAGTCCAATTGAAGAGCAATGGATTTATCATTTGAAACACCAATAGAAATGGCCCATGAACGATACCTTCCCAAATATTCACCCAACCTATCTGTCATTAAAAACCTGTCTTGACATTTGGCAACACTTGCCTTACCAGTACGACCATTTGACCAGGTAGGGGTCAAAGAATTAGGGAGCACATCGAATAATCCTGCATTATCAAAAGTCTCTTTAAAATAGGGGGCTAAAGGATCAATCATGGAACCAGACCCCCATATTTCATCCACATACAAGGTCAGATTAAGATCGAGAACAAAAATTAAGGATGGGTCAAGTAGAAGCCCATATCCAATAATCTGGTCCGAAAACACCTTCCTGTTGTTATATGGTCCATAAATATTCAAAATGTTAAAGGGTATGTCCATACTGTGAAAATACTCACAGCAGATCTAAGAGATGATGTATACCTCACAAGAGTAATTATGATTAAGCAGGAAAATAGAAGAAGAGTGAACAATACAGTATAATGAGCAACAAAATAATATGGTACAGTAGAACTCAGATAGAAGCAATAATACTTCACACACACTAGTTAATTAATCATAATATGGACAAATAAATAGTACAATGCATGAGGATTCGAATGCCTAAGGTGGCAATTCGAATTATCCTTCATGGAGTGATCAAAGGATCACTGGAGTGTCATCGGAGCACAACTAGTATCATCGGAGCACAACTGGAAGTCTTCATCATCATCAGTGGAGTCATCAATGCTCGAATAACTGTCAACCATCAGTCAAACTGAGTCTGGTAGGTGTAATTGAGTGTAACTGAGTGTAACTGAGTGTAACTAAGTGTAAATCAGTGTAACTAAGTGTAACTGAGTGTAACTAAGTGTAACTGAGTGTAACTAAAGACAACTGGACTGGTAGGTGAAGAAGGGCGAGTTGCTTCCTAAAATCAAGGAAGAAGGGCGCATTAAGAAACTGGAGGGCTAAAACTGATCAGTGAGAAGCTCTCGGGGGCTGGCTAACTGAGGGCTAGGTGTTGGACTGATGACTGCAATGCATGCAAACCCTAAAAGTGCATGCATGACTGAAAATGTAAATGATCAAAATACTAGTGGGACTAGGATGGAGTATAGGAATATCCTAACACCCCCCCTTAATCTATCCTGGGCCCTGGTAACTAAGACCAAAGGTCACCCAATACAATGAATAATAATAGTCAATAAACCAAGGAAGTGGGAAAATTTCATGGGAAACATACCCCCTCCTCAAAAAACAGACTGTAAGGCACAAAAAAAAAATGCTCCAAACTCAAGCAGGTGTGATGCTTGGTCATATGTCTGGAGGTATCTTCTTCTTGGGAAGAAGTGGATCATGCTCAAAAAACATGTGCTTGTACTTTCTCTTCAGATCGAATGTGATGAGAACAAATCCAAAAGTATGAGGATGATCCTTGAACCTGTGATTCGAATCAGCTGAGGTAGGATCAAAATCATGAATATGCAGATAGTCTTTTGTCTTCTCCTTCGAACCATCATGGGTGAGATTATGCCAAAAAGAACCATCAAATAATAATTGCTTGAAATCCAAATCAGATTTAAGACTTGAAGAATAGTTTCTTGAGATCTTCTTTGAACCAGCAGGGGTGAGATCAAAACTATCATATGCATGAGAAATTATCCCAAGCGAATGGCAATGGTTTCTTGAGATCTCCTTTGAACCATAAGAGGTGAGATCAAAACCAATGGATGCATGAGAAATTATCTCAAGCGGGTGGCAATGGCCATATTCTTCAATAACCTTCTGAAATCATGTGCTAATGATCATATAGTAGTAAATAAGAGATGATTGCTTGAGAGGAGCGAATGCATTACCTCCAATAGCTGATTTTACCTCCGAAATAATCATGTGATCATGATGCAAACCAACAGACTCTGGTGCAAGAGAGGATTTAGGACCTTTTGCAATATCTAGAGTGTGAGCTGGCACATAAAGAGAAGAAAGTTGGAGCATGAGTGGAGAATCTGCAAGTTCTTTGTCAACAACTTCAATATGAGATGATACTGGTTCATGATATGAGAGATCATCAAGGGGATCGAATGCATCACTTTGCTTGCTTTCGAATGGGTTTGGACCAATCCCTTCATTCTTTTTGCCAAATTTTTCATCTAGGTGAGCCCATAACTCTTTTGGAGTCCATAACTCCATTGTAGTTTCAACACCATCATGGTATTGGAAATAGAATCTTAGGTATTCATGCAAAGAAAGCATCATTGCTCCAAAGGCTCCATCACCTTTATCTAACCAATCAATCCTCTCTTCAGGGGATTCGAACTCTCTTTCAAAATGACAATAAAAAAGATCATGGATCTTCAAGTATGCTATCATTCGTGGTTTCCATTCATCATAGTTGAATGGAGAAAGAGGAGTAATTCCTGATGAATACATAGAAGCTGTAGAGGACCTGCAAAAACAATATAGAATAATTGCAACTGCTACTGTTGCAAAAATGCAGAAACTGCTGCACTCGAAATCTTGGTAATAACCTGCAAAAAACTCTCAAGAATGGAGATAAACAATACTCTCAACATGCTCTGATACCATGTGAAAATCCTCACAGCAGATCTAAGAGATGATGTATACCTCACAAGAGTAATTATGATTAAACAGGAAAATAGAAGAAGAGTGAACAATACAGTATAATGAGCAACAGAATAATATGGTACAGTAGAACTTGGATAGAAGCAATAATACTTCACACACACTAGTTAATTAATCACAATATGGACAAATAAATAGTACAATGCATGAGGATTTGAATGCCTAAGGTGGCAATTCGAATTAGCCTTCATGGAGTGATCAAAGGATCACTGGAGTGTCATTGGAGCACAACTAGTATCATCGGAGCACAACTGGAAGTCTTCATCATCATCAGTGGAGTCATCAATGCTCAAGTAACTGTCAACCATCAGTCAAATTGAGTCTGGTAGGTGTAATTAAGTGTAACTGAGTGTAACTAAGTGTAAATCAGTGTAACTGAGTGTAACTGAAGACAACTAGACTGGTAGGTGAAGAAGGGCGAGTTGCTTCCTAAAATCAAGGAAGAAGGGCGCATTAAGAAACTGGAGGGCTAAAACTGATCAGTGAGAAGCTCTCGGGGGCTGGCTAACTGAGGGCTAGGTGTTGGACTAATGACTGGAATGCATGCAAACCCTAATGATGCATGCAAACCCTAAAAGTGCATGCATGACTGAAAAGGTAAATGATCAAAATACTAGTGGGACTAGGATGGAGTATAGGAATATCCTAACACATACCTCTCACACGACCTTCAATTTTAATACCTGCAACTATGGAGTAAGGAGTAAAATTAGATAAGGAGGGGTTCCATGCCACCAACAATTCCCCTGAAAGACCACTTAGATCCAAACCATGGCATTTCCATAATGGCTTTAACTTAAGGAAGAAATCACAAGCATTGACACCAGTAGTCATAGTTTTTTGAAGCAGTACAATATCTAAAAAAATAAAAATAAAAATCTTTTGAAGGCGATTCTTTTGGGTGAAATACCAATCCCTCAAATGTTGAAGGATAATAAGATCATTAGGAACCCCACACCTGGGGCACGCCTACTCTAAGAGCGCGTCATTTGAAGAGGAAGGAGAATCAGAGGATAACGCATGAGCCACCGAGAGTAATGGAGACGGTTTCAGATTAATCCACTTAGACTTTGCAACCGAAGGATCCCCATTAGTGTTACCAGGTCTTTGATTTTTTTTATTGTGAGAAGTGATATTAGGGTGCCTAATCGATGTTATGGGAATAGAGTCATTATTTTCATAAGGAATCCCAACAAAGGTCGAAATCGGATTTTTTCCAGAAACCTCAAAGAAGGGGGGGGTAAAACATTTTCAAGAGAAGGGGAAACTTCATAGACTGGGACAAGATTGTCATCAATAGGTGAAGGAGATGGGGAAATTCACAAAGTAGGGTGAATAAACACTGGTAAGGTCATCATAGTCTGTGAATAAATATTCTTAATAGACTTATCAATACCCAGAAGATCATCGTCATAACGAGAATCATCAGCAGGCTGGGAGTCCACGATCGAGGGAGAAAGGTCAGAGGGAGAAAACACAAGAGAATGGGTAGTTGAAGGACATGCCTCCAAAGGCGAAAACAAAATTTTTTGAACCTTTGAAGAAGGGATAGAGCCAATGGGACAGAAACTACCCTGCATCCCATCCTTCAATGGCGAGGAAAATTTCATAGTCCCCAATATTTCATCCACTAAGAGAGATTTTAAAAGCAAATGGAGGAAGGTGCGAAACTTACTCATAAATTATTGAGCTGATTCTCCATCCAAATGAAAAGGAAATGCTATATTATGATCCATGTCCTCAAACTCCGCTTGAGAAGAAGATACATCCGATGAGTGCAATGGATCATATCGATAGTCATTGGTGCATGCATGCTGAAGATGCCCCATCTTATGACAACGGAAACAATTAAATGGTACCTTTTAGTGGTCAAGTTGTTGTATAAAGGACCCCTCATCCCATCGAACCTCAATTTCATCTGGGAGTCCTTTAGCCGCATTAAGTTCAACTAGAGCCCTCGACATCTTCTGGTCTGTTAACATGACGGTAGTTTCTTCGACCAAAATAAAACGCCCTATGGAATTAGCAACCTCCATGAAGGACCTAAAATTCCAGCATTGAAGTGGGAAGCCCGACAAGAGCACCCACATATGTCATTTCTTTAATTTTTCCTTCCACGGATCGAAGGCAAATGCAGGGTTCCATTTACATAAAACCAACGAACCGATACCTATAACCTAGTGTTCGGATAAAATTAACTGAAGGCTTTCTTCCAAAATAAAGTGAAAATTAATCCAGCCATTCATTTGTTCGGGTACACAGGGTACTACTAAAGGACCGAACACCAAGAGCAACCACTTCACACAAACAGATCACAAATCAACACACCGATGTTTTGACGTGGTTTAAACCCTCTTGAGGGAAACACTCCACGGCCCCGGCCAAATAGATTCTACGGGACAATTTATTATGCAAAGAAAGAAAGTTACAAATGAGCTTCTCATAATCGATCAACTAAACAATGACCCTCCATGCTCTTTAAATAGAGATCATGGACCAATCGGGTGTTCAGCCACGAATCAAGGTTAGGTTTGATCTAAGAGAAGTTGAGCCTTCGGATCACTCTATGTCGGGAACATATCGTGACCGTCGGATTAAGTATTTACAAATGCATACTAATGCATACTAAAGAAACACACTATCCCTAACGGATATATTACACAAGTTGATCTTAACTAACTCCTAAGTGTCTAAATATCCTAACATCCCCCCTTAAGAACAACTTGGGATAGGATTGAAGGATTTACAAAAGTGACACTATTAGGAGAAGGAAGGAGGCATTAGAGCCTATCCCCCCTTAATGACAAGTTCCTGAACTCCTAACATAGATCGAAGTTTAGAAAAATTCGCTTCTGTAAGAGACTTGGTGAAGATGTCTGCAACTTGATCATCTGTAGGGCAAAAGAGCACTTCATGAACACGATCATGAACAAGATTTCTGATGAGGTGCATATGTAGCTCAATGTGTTTGCTGCGTTGATGTAGAACTGGACCTTTGGCAAGCTTGATGGCACTTTGATTGTCGCACCAAAGTGGAGTAGGCTGCTGCTGCTCGAATCCAAACTCTGAAAGGATTTGTCGAAGCCATAATGCTTCTTGACTGGCATTAACTACTGCTTGATATTCTGCCTCTGCTGAAGAAAGAGCAAAAGCTTGTTGTTTCTTACAATCCCAAGTAATAGGTCCAGATCCCAGACTGAAAACATAACCTGCAGTAGACTTTCGATCATCAGGATCGCCGGCCCAATCTGAATCTGTGAAACCAACCAACAAAGGTTTCCTCCCTGTACTGTAATGAATCCCAAACTGAACTGTACCTCGAATATATCGAAGCATTCTTTTAGCTGCTTTCCAGTGACTTTCATGAGGTGTCTGCATATAATGGGAAACACGACCAACGACAAAGGAAAGGTCAGGACGGGAATGAGTCAAGTATAAGAGACTACCAACAAGCTGACGATATAAGGTGGCATCAACTTTAAGTGAAGTACAAGTGGCAGAAATTTTGACTCCAAACTGGAAGGGAGAAGGGGCTGGTGTACAATATTCCATGTGAAAGCGACGAAGAAGGTCACAAGCATACTTAGACTGAGAAAGAAAGATTCCTTCTTTGGTTTGCAGGACTTGGAGACCAAGAAAATAATACAAATGTCCTAAGTCTGACATTTCAAAATTTTGTTTAAGACTAGATTTCACATGGGTTATAAGCTTAGGGTCACTACCAGTAAGAATAAGGTCATCAACATATAGAACTATAGGGGGCGTCTTAACCATACCCCGCCACCAACTATTCTACATCTCATGGACTGCCAAAAAATCCAACCATGTTAAGGGTTGGTGCGGTCTAGGCCGGGTGTGATCCCCGGGTGATTTTGACGGCTTAGATGCCCCTGGTTCGTGGTAGCTTAGCCAAAGGAAAACTTGCTAGTCAAGGAGGTTCCATCACTTTGCCAACAAAAAAGTTGTTGGTAGTACGACTGCCGTTACACCAAAACCCGCAGGTTATTGGTAAACTCACCACTGCTAGATTTCAAGGATCCACGAGAGGCGATTAGTCCCTTGTCACGATACACCGGGGAGCACTAACTACTTGCAATTTCATGCAACAATCTCCCCCTCAGCGTGAGCCGAGTGTGTATCGAACTCGTGACCTCTAGCTTTGATACCATGTTCGGGTACACAGGGTACTACCAAAGGACCGAACACCAAGAGCAACCACTTCACACAAACAGATCACAGATCAACACACCGATGTTTTGACGTGGTTTAAACCCTCTTGAGGGAAACACTCCACGGCCCCGGCCAAATAGCTTCTACGGGACAATTTATTATGCAAAGAAAGAAAGTTACAAATGAGCTTCTCATAATCGATCAACTAAACAATGACCCTCCATGCTCTTTAAATAGAGATCATGGACCAATCGGGTGTTAAGCCACGAATCAAGGTTAGGTTTGATCTAAGAGAAGTTGAGCCGTCGGATCACTCTATGTCGGGAACATATCGTGACCGTCGGATTAAGTATTTACAAATGCATACTAATGCATACTAAAGAAACACACTATCCCTAACGGATATATTACACAAGTTGATCTTAACTAACTCCCAAGTGTCTACATATCCTAACATCATTAACATAATCACCCTCAACACATGATTGATAAGAGGTTTCCATGAATGTGAGATCCAATCGAAGATCTCCAACCGACTTGGCTTAATGTACTCAAATGTACCCAACAATGCTCTGGAAGATAAACCCTATACCATATCAAAGGCAACGTATTTCCCCGACACACACAATGCGCGACCTTTTTTTGCCTTCTCAAGTTTGATCTTGCACCTGTAATGAGATTTCTTCCCACTTAAAAACCTCTTGGACAAGGATGCATCGGTATTGTTAGCACAAACCCTATAAAAAGGTGAACCGGGAATCAATAATGAGATATCCCCAATCTTCAATGACGAAGGGTTTGAAAGCACATGAGTCTGGTCTACATTACCCTCCTTACCACCTCTAGGACATGTCTGCACCAAATAAAATACCACTTGAGAGCTAGGGTTTGTCCAAACCTGAGGTTCTCTACAATATGATTAAGGGGAACCTAACCCACGAGTTCCATCAAAATATCCCTTGTCGCTATTAGGACTAACAACACCAGCAAAGTGAGTAGACTGCTTTGTGACAGGTGTAGCATGACTAGGCATCAACGGCCCCAGTGGAGAGCGGCCCACCATCTTAACAAAAATCAAAGGTATTAAGTCATATAAGGCACAAACCTAACCGGAAAATTGCAAACGATTATAGTGCAACCAAATCTCTACCAAACGAAGTCCAAAAGAGCAAAGCAAGGACAAAGAGTAATAGAAAAAATAGAAACATCTACTAAAAAAACCCTGGAAAAGTGCTAAAAGGAACCTAGGTAAAACTAAAAAGATAATGCAACAAAAATCAACCTAAAATCTAAATTCCCACTTGTTAACTTGGTTGGTACTAGGCCAACCCAAAAAGGGCAACTTAACTCCAAGTCTGTTGCATATCTCGTCATCTATACCTAGCTAGGGTTTTCAAATTTTGGAATTCCATCAGAGCTGAATTTCATCTATTGGTATTTCCATTCTTCTAACATATTCTTTGGTTGTGTCATTTTCAATGTTAAAATTTTACATTCAATTTGAATGTTTTATCTATTTTGAACTTTTTTATGTGTGGTTTTGGAGAGAAAATCATCAATGTTAATATGCATTAAAATATTATAACTCATAAATTGTATGGGTTATACAATAACCTAACAATCATTTTCTCGTGGAGAGATTCCGTGGAACTTCTTTAAGTTGACAAGTTACAATTTCAATTCCCTTGGGGTTTGGCGTCATAATCAATGTCGACGATTTATCATAGTAAAAGTGTGCCTCTTTTTATGGTTTTATCTTCATCAACCAATTCTTATATGATCTAGATTGTGCAAAGAATGAAAGCAAGGAAAAAATATAGATGGAAACACAAATAAATATTGCAAAAAGCATAGTAATACAATATAAAACCTAAATTTTGTCAATAAATGAAATGGAAAAAGACTGTAAGATGCATAGCAATACAAACTAGTTAGAATGGTCATAGCTTATCTCTGAAGAGAGATGTGTCTGCTACATGCATTCACAAGAAAACATTACAAGATGCCAAAAGTGCATTTTAACATAAAGTATGATCCCCTGCGATGCAAAACCCTAAAGGTCCAAAACCCTAACTGGAAGAAATGATGTGGCAAAAGGAATATGAGCCTTGAGGA
Organism: Larix kaempferi; assembly: GCA_027924585.1. Taxonomy (NCBI): domain Eukaryota; kingdom Viridiplantae; phylum Streptophyta; class Pinopsida; order Pinales; family Pinaceae; genus Larix; species Larix kaempferi. The sequence goes on along the minus strand of BSBM01000458.1, from coordinate 18,929,808 downwards.
GGCTATTTGATACATCAACTTTTTTAGGGCACAAATTTTGCATACAAACGATGTTTAGGGCGTTTCTTGGACCATTACAAAACTTGATCCATGCTCTATCAGTTTGGTAGACCATGTAATCAAATATTGCATTGCCTATATAAGCTACCAAAAACACAAGGGAAATGCCCAAAAAACACTTGGAAGTTCAAGACCTAAAAAAATGTAGTAAAAATGCCAAGATATTAAACCATATTGAATCAACATAACATGTAAGTAGCCACCAATATCACCAAAATCAATCATCCCACCCAAAAAGCAATAATACCCATCGCGTCAAGTTCCTCCATGAGATGGGGAAACTTTTGTTGAATTTGACTCTTGGTGAGCTGCTAGCCTTGGTGAAGGAGTTGCCTTACTTTAACAACCCAATAGAGTTAGACATATTTTTTTAGTGCGCCCTTCATCCTGGTGTCCATGATCCAATCGATTGTCACCAACTAATTGCAATCAAGATTGATTTTTGTTATAAAAACAAGATCACAGAGCAATACCAATAAACAAGATGGAAATATAAATCACATAAAACACATTACAAGAGAGACACCAATATAACGTGGTTCACCCAAGATGGGCTATGCCCACAAAGAAATTTCAAGTCCTTATTATTATACCATCCAATAAATGAAGGGATACAACCTGCAACACATCCGTTGCAACTTCCTCTTCACTCTCTCATAGTCTCTCTCACACAATCATAGAGATCTTTTCAATGCTACAATACACAACCGTATTACAATGCCTTCCTTTTAAAGAGCGATTACCATGGGAAAATACTATGGAACACTCAATATCACGGGCCCACAAATCACTCATTATTTACCAAGTCATGACTATGAAATTACAACATTTTACAAGGCATTTTTCTGAAATTTTTGCTACGGGGATGCTGCCTCTGAACCCTCCCTGCCAGGGGGGGCTCCCAAACTAGTCATCCCCCCCCCTGGAAACTATTTTGGGGGGGGGAATCCCCCCCAAAACCCCCCATCATGGGATGGGATCCAAACACGGTTGAAACACAACCTATGAATAAGGAAGATCAGGCTCCACAACCAACAAGTTTTGTAGGGGGCAAGTGTTCGGCCAATTGTGAGGTGTCCAAGAGAGGTGGAAAATATGGTCAAAGCAACTCCACATTAAATATGCATCACTGAGCAAGGAAAGGGTATACTTAATTCAAAAGTATTATCACCCACAACCTTGGTGATGGTGTAGGTATCATATCGGAGTGGGTGGAGCTTATGATGCAGTCCTGTAAGATGCTCTTTCTACAAATGTTGCAATACATTATCTCCCACTTGAACCTTGTGTGGAATATAATGTTCATCATGGCATTGTTTATACTTGGCATTGGATTTTTGGAAAATATCATGAACCTATTGTTAGATGTGATGGATCCATTCAACAAACTCGATTTCTTAATCAACCTTGGTCCAAGCATCAAAGGATTCTGCAATGGGCAGAGCTACATCAATTTTGGTCAACAACTAAAACCCCAAGCACACCTAAAAAGGGTTATGGCTAGTCGAGTTATTTAGGGCTTTTTTGTATCTATGTTGAACATGAGGAAGCCTGTCATCCATGTACATGGATGTTTGGAGTTATACATTCTTGAGATATAAACAATCATCATGTTGACAACCTTTGTTTATTCATCAGTTTCTGGATAGAAGGCAATCAATTTGGTCAACTTCATGTCCATCCTCAACCATAGGTTGAACCAAAAAGTACTCAGGAACCTATTGTCCCTATCTTGAATAATGATCGGTGGGATCTAGAAATGAACCCAAATACAATCGAAGAAGATCTTAGCCGTGAAATCTATTGTGATACTCTTCTTGAAGGGTGTCAAAATGGCCATCTCAAAGAAATGATCAATGGCCGCAAATACACATTTATTGGCATGATTAGTTAAGGGAAAGATGGGCATATATTCTATGGAGACGAACTCCTAGGATCTATCTAAGGTGGGTAGAGGGATGTACATCCTTGTTTCTTGATGGAATACTTGAAGATGTCAGTATTGATATTTGGCCAATACAAGTACTTTTGTAGCATTTCCATTGTCTTTTCCACACTAAACTGCCCATCCACTCGATTGTATTGTGCCTTCGAAATCAAATTCTTAGGCATGCCTAACACAAAGATGGTCTGGGTGGCATTGATGGGCATGGAAAATGGCCAATTTCCTACACTATTTTTAGCAGTTATTCATTTGCATTCCCATCACTTTTAAACCATTTTCATATATTTCCTTTGTATCCTTGAATCCTGGAAATGTTATGATTGTATTTGTATTTTTATGTTAAAATGAGTAAATTCTACTATGAATTTAGCTAATGTCGAGATTTACATGCAATTGTGGAAGTAGCTTGTTTTATAGGTGCAGGTTTGAAATGGATCCTTGTTGTTGAAGTCGTTCACAAGTGTTGTTGATTAGTTTTTCTGTAGCAGTTGCCGACCAAACTTTCCATGACATTCACTGACTAAATTTTCATCAGCAGAGAAGCAAGCCAGGATATGAATCATTTTCAGTACCGATATGACTAGGACCAATGAAGCATGTTCAGCAGCACAACGCCATCAGACATTTAAAATGACTACAACAGTAATCGTTACTGTAATGTCCCTTTTTCAATTTTTATAAAAATGCCCAATTTTTCACTTTGTTTCCAATTTCGACCCTTACTAGTTTTGATGCCTAGGTCCCAATTTTGCCCCAAATGCTCCCAAATCTTCTATGAAGGTATGTGTCTGATGTTAGGACTTGAATATGATGTTCAGGGATGATATATGGCCACCAAAATAACTCTGCAAACTCTCTTAATATTCTGGACCAAGTATGCAATTTTACTAGTAAATTGGGGTTCAAATCCCCCTGGGATAAGTACTGAAAATGGCTTCCCAAATGCCACCCAACCCACTCGAATTTATGAAAAAAGGTAGGGGATGTCTCAAGGATGTTATTAAGGTCCAAAATGAACCATTTATTAATTATTAAGTCTGTTCCAAACCCCTCCCAAACAACAACAAAAACCACTAATTCGACCCTTGGGGAAATGGCACCAAATCTTCTTCAAATGCAAATAAACTGAGTATAATGGCTTCAAATGCTCAAGTACTGAATATGAAACTTTTAATACACATCAATGGAAGTCCATTCATCACAAATATATCAGAGAAACATTCCTTTATTTGAAATCATCATCATTATAATGGCATACATCAATGTAGTGGGGAAATGGACATTGTTTGCTCATTAATCTTCATTTTTACATACAACCACTTGATATTACCTGAAACTTTTTGAAGATGAAGAACAGAGTATATAATGATTATTACAATAAGAAATACATCATGGGAATCTCTCCCAAGAAGCACAAGAGCTCACCAAAAACGCCCTCCCTCAAGGAGCATGAATATGCCTTCAAAACTGGAAATGGTTGAGAGATGGTGTTGCACTAAAAAAAACCACGAGATTCCCTGTAGTTGATACATGCAAATAAAAATCCATTAAAGCTCCATGAAAGACCTGAGTGGCCTCTCTAAACACCAACTTATTTGGGAATCTTTCACCCTCGAAATTGGCTAAGGCAAGAAACTAGTCATCCACTAGCTCTCTCTTCACAAATGCAATTTTTCTCAAATCATCAAAAGCCATTCTCATACTTGATTTTTACATTTTATAACCAACATTAGCCTTCTAAGGGTCGAATTCCTCCCATTAGCTTCTAGAGATTTCCACTTAGGAAATATTTCAGATTTGCCACTTGTCTCCTAGTTTCCAAACTTCCATCTTCTCCCAATTCGAGTAGGAGTCTCTTTGGCTTCTTCAACTCCCATGAGAACCTTCCTTGAGCCTATTTTTGGGGCTGAAATGTCATAATGGTCAGATGTCAGAAGTCAGATCTGAAGTTTTTCATAGATGCCATAGATGCTCCATCATTGTTGTCATAAGGCTAGGGAATCTAGCCCAAGTGTCCACTAGATTCCAATTTGACTCTTCCTCTTCCATGGAGGTTACCATTCCATCCCATTTCGACCTAAGATGATCCATGCCATGTGTATGCTTTACCAACTCACCCAATAATGTTTTCCTTCCCATGGATTTGAAATGGGAAGAGAGATTTGCCATGTGGTAGTGAGAAACCAAGCTAGTGTGGGTCCCACATCCTCCAAATGTCCTCAAAACCATTTGCCACCTAGAATTTCTCTTGAATTTCTTTATTCAACCTATTTATTAAATACTTGAATCCTTCTAATGTCTAAACATCATTTATTAGCTTCCTTATTGCAATTTCACATGTGCCCATCCAACCTAGGAAACTAGTAGGATTGATGGGATTGTCTTACTATGCAATTATTTGAATGGGGACATTACAATTACCCTACTAGATCATGCTCTTTTAATGATTATGCATTTCGCCACATTTCCCCCTTTTTAAGGGGAAATGACTCTCAATGTCAAAATCGTTAAGATACTCCTTTGTTTTATGTGTCCATGAAAGAGGGCATCCACCCACTAATTAAGGACAATTTTTTGTATAAAAAGGGAGCCAAAAACTGAAGAGTTCTCCTTGGACTGGCTTATTATTTTGAGAATGGAAATTGGTTAGTTAATTCTTTTGCTATTTGTGTTTTATGATTGTGGTCTGAGTTTAGATCACTTGTGCTACAAGGTGAGGCCCTCTCTACAACACGTGGTGGATCTTAGTTATTATTTTTTGCATAGTTACTTTATAATTATTTATGAGTGAATTTATTCCATTACCTAATTGCATTTCATGTAGTTTTCATATGTTGTTCAATTAGTTGATTACATTCGTTCGTGTAGCTTTTATATCTTTTCTCTATTTACATTTCATGTAGCTTTCATATGTTCATTATGTGAGCTGATTACATTTCATGTATCCTTTAATTAAGTTTTGGATTTTTGGTTAATGTGTGATTCATCAATTCCATTCCATATACCCTAAGTTGTAGCAATGCAACTGGTTGGTTGAATGAGATGAGATTAGGATCTATTTTATTTTGCAATTAGACATCTGATTTTACTTACCATGCATTCCTTACCGAAGCAATTATGTATACCAGTCTATCTAGTTGCATGGATTCAGTTTGGTAACCAATGCATACTTTTATTGTGGCATAGTGTTAGGATTAAAACAAAATCAACAAGAAGAAACCCTCCAAGAAAGAAAATTACTTAGACAGTGAGAAGGTTTGAAATGCATACATAGTGTGGATAGTTTCATAATAATACATTCCCGGGTCGATAATTCAAGTAAGGTCCTAGTGTATCTTGGTTCTCCACACTAAAGTGCCCATCCACTCGATTGTAGTTTTCCTTTGAAATCAACTTCTCATGGAATTCCTAATACAAAGATGGCCTAGGTGGCATAAAGGTACATACTAGAGATGGAATTCTTAGACTTGTGTACCTATGCCTAGTGTCCAATACATGACAATGAAGAAATTAGGATCCATGTCATACAATCGGGGCCACCTATAGGTCTTGTGTCCACAAGGGTTGAGCATTCTGGTCAATGTTGCAACCGAAGGTCAATTGAGGCAATTTGCAAAGTGATTTGTGTTGCCCTTCTTATACTTGATGTTTAGGTGTAACTATTGCAGGTGCATTGACTATTTTTTATAGCATTTGCTCTGTAATTTTCCCTACATTTGCATGAACTATAGGGACTTTTGATCGGTGTGGATGATTGTTTCCTTCCCTATAATGTAATGCTTCCACTGATGTTAGGCCTATACAATGGACCGTGTCTCCTTTCCAGAGGGGGGGTACCCGTGAACTGGATTGGGTAGTGTCTCATTATGATAGGCCATTAGATGACCACGCTGAGTGAGGATTGCATCAATATCATAATTTGAAACATTTGTATCAATCTCAAAGGGTTATTGCAGATCTAGTAGAGTGAATCATGGTGTTGAACAAAAGCGATGTTTCGAGTCCTCAAATGATTTTTAATATGACTCAATCAAAATGAACTTGTATTTGGCCCCACCCTTGGTCACTTGACTTAGAGACCAAGCACTATGAGAGAACCCCAACACAAATGTGCGATAGAAGTTGGCAAGGCCCAAAAACTTGTGGAGCTTTATTAGAGTCATTGGGTCTAACCAAATGTAAATGACTTGGATCTTGGATAGATCCACATGCACACCATGTTCATCCATGATATTTCCCTAATATTGAATTCTTTGCATGTTGAAAGAACATTTCTCCAAATTGACATATAACTTGTGTTATCACACGGTGCTCAAAATATATTGAATGTGATGCAAATGCTTTCCCCAACTTTTGTTGAAGATGAGGATATCATCCAAAAATCCAACCACAAAATAATTTGTGAATGGTTACAATATATCAACCAACATCCTCATGAACATTGTTGGTGCATTGGTAAAGCCACAAGGCATGACCAACCACTAAAAAGGTCTTCTTTAGACTTGATGGTTGTCTTCTACACATCAATTTGCTCAATTTCTACCTAGTGGCAGATTAACTTCAAATCAATATTACTAAAAAACTTGGCACCCTTGAGTTGATTAAGAAGACCATCAATTCGAGGGATTGGATATTTGTTCTTGACTGTGATTTTGTTCAAATCTCTATAGTGTTATAGATAGATATTGGTGGCCACCCACCTATTCCAATTATTCAGAATGGTTCCACAACTTGGTAGTTTCACATAAAAAATTTAGGTCACAAACTTTTGATGCATTTTTTGGGCTTTTCCCTTGCATTTTTGCTAGTGGACATAGTTTATGTGGCCTGCCAAACACATCAAGCATGAGTTAAGCTTTGAAATGATCCAATAAATGCCCTAAAATGAGTTTGTATCTAAAATTTGTGCCCCTGGTAAGTTTACATGTCAACTAGCCTCCTTAGGGCTCACATTTCTTTTTCCACACCATTCCTTAAGGTTAGGGTTTTTTTATCTTTAGTTTTTTTTTGCATCACAAAGCATCATACTTTATGTTAAAAGGCATGTTTGGTCTCTTCTAATATCTTATTGTGAATGAACATAGTTGACATGTCTCTCTTAAGAAATAAGCTACTATACGGTTGACTTGCCCAAGCAGTTAACTAACCCAACTATTAGTCAAATATATTCCTTAGTTGGATGAGTACTTGAATAGGTTCCTCAAACATCTCCCCCACCCTCAAATATCTTCTTCATCTCAAAGAAGGGAAGAGATGAAAAAATATACAATTTTTTTATTATAAAAAAATCTTAGTCATTTATAAATATGGTATGTCAAGTTGTATATTGTTGGTCTCACCTAATTGAGGTGTGGTCGACTATTGATTCATTGATGCACTTGTATTGAAAAATCAAATCTCAACTGAGCTGGTAAAGCTTATCATGGAGGAGGTGGTGGTGGGTATTTGACAACTTCCATGCATGTTTTAAAGATGTGGGGCACAATTTTCTTTAAACAACTTTCAAACTACATCCCCTCTTTGAATGCTTTCTTTGTTTTGATGTTCATTTTTCTCATTTAAGATAAATATATCTTTTTTTCTTCTATAGGTGTGTCTTGCACTATCTGAAATTCGAGATTGTAATCTTCTTGCATTTTAATTACTTGTTGATGCACATCACATACTTTTTTTATTACTTTAGTTTACTCTTGTTGTGCAGTTCTTCCCTCTTGGAACCATTCATGCTCTTGATGCTGTAATTTTGCTTCTTTTTTCTCTTCCTACTTTATATGTGCTCCCAATGCATCCCAATTTCTTACAATTGTTGCGTATTCGACTATTCAACTCTGCAATAAGTGCCCATGTCACCTCCAACTAGCTACAAGTATGTGCAATGTAAGTCGGCCAATTATTTAGCACAATGCCCACCCTTTGAGCCACATTCCTTGTTTCTTCAAGCTTCCTTTTATTGTCTTCAAACTTCTTGTGCTCACTTTTCAGCATGGCATCGATTTGGTTAGTATTCATCTTCTTATTTTCTTCCCTTAGTTGATTTTGATTATGGACAAGATTTAACATTGTGATCTTCATACAATTGACTAGGTCATTTGGAGGGTAAGTAACTATGAACCCCGATGATGTTCCACGTATGTTATTCACATCTGCCCTACACTTGCTTCTTTTCTCTCATTTTATTTAGTTTTTTTAATGAATTGGTCCATCATCGATTTCTCTCTTTACTTATTATTTTGTATAATTATTGGTTTTATAGCACTAATTGGCACCCCAGTGACCCTAACAACACCCTAATGACCCTAACAACATATGGGTGACCCAAATGGCATCAAAGTCTTCTAGAAAACATCCAATTGTCCCTAATTTGGCACTAGGTGTCCCTAATCACTAGATGAGCCCCTAATAGATGCTAATGATATTGAATTTCACAATCAAGGTCAACCCAAATAATGTTCATCACCTTAGAAGAAGGGTTTAATCTCATTCCAACTCATTTTCTCCTAAAAAACACTTAATTTGGAGCCCCCCACACCTCTCCCTCTATAAATATGTGTGACGCTTCCCCCTCTCGTAGGGCACACAGGACTTGTAAAATGCATAAAAATATATTTAAAAAAAGCTAAAATTCATGAAATTCAATAGTTGAAAGGGTAGTTCCTCGATGGTAACCAATCCAAACGACCTCCTAACCATCCTAAATATGTCAACCACTAAATAGAATTAATGTATGGGAAGGAGGAAGGGGATATTAAAGAGAGAGAACACCCAGTTTATGCTGCTGGAAGAACTTCCCTTGCTTTTGAATTTTTATGTGGTCTTCCCCCACTTAGAGGCATTTATCCTTGAGTGATATCCCCTTATACATGACATGGTTTACTTGTGACCTTTTCCTATATGTGCGAAGAAGACTGAAAAAGCAGGAGTAGTTCAAGGTTGCAGAGGAATCTAGACCTTGGTTCCAAGAGTATCAACAGTACAATCAGTTATAATCATGTATCGTTTTCATTATTACTAATAAATATCTATTAAATTTCCCTCCCCCAACTCATTAGTCTTTATACTAGTTTTTTGGTACAAAGGACATTGAATTTATTGATTTGTCAACTAGGGTTACGTATTCATTTTTCATTTTTCTCTTTTAGTTTATGATTCAATGAATGCCAAAAGCATTTGAGGAAGGTGTGTTGTCTTCTCGTTTGCATGTTCGAGGAGAAGCCAAGAGGAATCATTGGAGGAGAAGAAGAAGCGAGGACAACCGTCATATTTTAGGTTAGTTTCTCTACTCTACCTTATTCTTTCTATTTGTCTTCCTAGTTTTTAGTGCATTGGATTGAGTCCAGGCTAATAACCTCAGGAATTGTAATAGTCGACTTTCCATCAATCTGCTCACAACCAAGCCCTAGATATTAGGTATATGTCCTTACAACATAAATGGCTACAACACTGGGGAATATTCTATGAAATCCTTCTTCCTAAGGCTCATTCTGGTCTATTGGTCCACACTTGAGTAGGTGTTATAGGATCCATTGCATGCTTACTTTAGTCTCCATCATTTGAATTCCCTTAAAACTTGGAATTTAATAAGTTTTTGACTCTTTTTAACCTCCTACAAGATTCCCACATGCCCCACAGAGGTAATAGAAGCATGGGAACTAAATTCCATGCACCCTGTTTTCTAGGGAAATGTGTGGCCACACACCCTGTTCCTTCCAGGTGTGTGGGGTCTACAAAAGTGGGGTTTTTTTTCCCTTTTTGGCCCTTGTTTCTTCTTTATTATTGTTCGGTTATGTTTCTGAGTGTTCTTGGAAGGTTGTAGGAAAATTTTTAGGGGATTTGATTGCTTGAAACATCACTTGTTTGATTTGAATTGGTTCCGGTAAGAAAATAAAGAAATATCTAGTTGTTGAGTATTCCTTTTTGGGTTGTTTTCATTGCATGTTTAGTGGAGCAGAAGAAGCTTTCTTTAGGTGATTTTTGCATCTGATTGTTCTACATCATAAGTCATCTGAGCTTGATTTTGTTTCCTCCATTTCATTTCTTTCCAGGCAAAGAAGAGAAAGGCTTTCATTGTTCAATACCTTTTTTCCTTGTTTCAATGCATTTTAGGTGCAAGTTTGATGTTGCATTTTTCCATTTTAGTGATTAGAGGTTGCATGATTCTCAAGGATTATCATTGAAAGTAAAGTGAATTGGTGAATTTGATTGATTGATTGATTGTGTTTAGAGTTCATAAAGTTGCATTAGATATCATTACAATGAAGAATGAAAAAGTGAGTATTCACTTAGTGTTCTTAATATCTTGAAGAGATTTTTCATCTTGTGAACATTTTTCTTACCTCATTTTTATGCTAATTGAAAGTTAAAGATATTTGAAAATCAATTCAAGTAAAAAGAAATAGGTTCATTTTCTTTAGTAGAAACAAATAGTAGCCTAATTTATAGGGCCTTGGTTGTAGGATTGGAGAGTAAATTCTCCAAGGCAACATAAAACTAGACTAGGATCTGACTAGAGAATTAGTAACAAAAAATGATTTGTTGGGAAAGTGCACCTAAAACGCTTATCAAGCACGAGGCAAATTTGAGCTATCAAGTGGGATTTCCCCTCATTTGGTTGATTAGTGGGATATGCGAGTTTAGGGGCTTTAGGTGAAGTGGAAATTCCTTGGGATGACCCACTTTAATTGGAGTTTTGGGTTTGGGACTTAATTCCAACATTCTCTACTCATTCACAGACACCCGACTGATGAATGTTCTATCTAACTGTCAATCGTGAAGTGTTATCCACTACAAGGAAAAGGCCCTATAGTGGAGGTCATAGAGGATGTTTTTAGTGTTACAACATTGGAAAAAATTGTCAAAAAAACCTCCGCTGCGACCTCCGTCAATGGTAGCGGATGTTTTTGCGGAGGTCATAACAGATACAGTTTATAATTAAAAAATACTCAATGGCTAGAGGTTATTTTATCGGTGCACACAACATAAATCAAGCACATCAGTGCGTCTCCTACTATGACTTACCTATGCAGTATGATTATAACATTTCTCGACGTTTCAATCCCTACTATGGGATCATCATTAGGAGAGAACGAAGTTTGATGATGATCCCATAGTAGGGATCGAAACGTCGAGAAACTTTCATTAATTAACGCAGATCCTCTCTTTTCTCTTAAACTCTATCTCTGCGTATGCCGCTCTATAAATTGCTTAGAACAGACGCACCGGTTCACTCAACCATAACAAGCATTGGAAAGAATCAAATTTCAACGCCGCACCAATGCTTGAGTATAGTATATACGCACCGGTGCGCCTGTACAACATAAACGCACCAGTGTGATATTTTATATCATACTCATTGTACTCTTTCCCATTATATTTAAATTTAATGGTGCAGTCCATTTATCTGGGCGCACCGGTGCATTTCATACACGAATGCACCGATGCATTTAATAGTATAACGCATCGGTACTTACAAAATATCAACATGGCCCAATGCATTTTAACACATGAAATGCATCACTAGGCTTAAAAACTAAAAACCGGTGGGCATAAGCTTTGATTGTTCTCTGTGCACATAATCAATCTACATGCACTGGTGTGACACATAAAATCAAACGCATCGATGCTTAATGTTATAAATGCACCGGTTCTCAATGTTATAAACACACTAGTGCGCAGGTTTAGTTTATATGCACAAGGGCGCAATGGTAGTTTAAACGCACTGCATATGATTCTTTGAAGAATGGAGACTAATATTTCATTCAAATATATATATTATATTTTTTATTTATTTTTAATTCCATCATTCATCTTAAATTGAAATATTTGTTTATAGTAAAATTCATTTCAATTTTAATTATTGAAATTGTTTGTTTGGATTAATTTCTTATATCATAGATGCAAAAATCTATTGTAATATTTAATCATCCATACATTTAATTACCAATGTACCATTTATGACAGCTATATGGCACTGAATAATTTATTTTGGCTCCATCTTGAATGAAAATACACATTTTTTTCTTGAATGAAAATACGCATTTTTTTCTTGAAAAAAAATACCAATGTACCATTTCACATGTAACATTTGACAATAATATTGAAGAATGCAATACAATAAAAACATTTATTTTATTATATATCAATAAGAGTGCCTTTGTCATACAAAATACGACAACATAAAGACAACAATAATCAAAATTTCAACATGCATGTAATTATTGTTACACTTATTGGCAACTCGTCTTCGAATTCAGACACTATGTCTAGTACATTATTATACAAAATGTTTGATTTTCACAGACAAATACTTCAAAATATACAACAAGCTACAACAGCTTGCATTAAAATTAAAATTAAATATGGAGCATCATTCTTCGCTGGAACTGTTATCAGTGCTCGAGCCACTTGCATCAATTGGGTTATTTGGCCGAATGTTTTGTTGATTGGATCGATTGTTTTCCTCTTCTTCAGCTTCCTTCTACAAACATAAAAATAAAGTATATTGAGTGTATCTACATTACCAGTGGGAATAATGAAAAATAAATAGATAATATACATTAATGTAAATTGAAAAGTGACACACCATATAAATAATTGACTCATGAATGATACACATTCTCTCAAAACCAAATCTCATGCCTTCTATCAACAAGTCTTCTATTGGCTCCATTCCATACTTTGTTTCCTGCAAGTGTTATGCCCCGTCACAAATCATAGATTTAATATAAAAGTTTTTTGTTGTTTTATTAATTATAAAATGAGAGAAGTAAAACAACATAGAGACTTACAAAATCCACAATTAATTTTTGATATGCCAACATATACTCACAACCCTTGCTTAAGTCAATGTCAATCAATTCTTCTAATGGCTACTCTTTGTATGCTAACACATGTTTGAAGGCATGCAAGGATTGCAAGTGAAAACAAATTAAAAATAAATAAATATACCAATCACAACCACTACGAAATCTTTATTTCTTAGAACGAAATAAAAAATACTCACAAACTTTGTTATCAATCCCTTTTTTCCTTGTCGTCTCGTCTTGTGTGCTGACTGGATTCCATTTTCTTTTCTTTTCTACAACAAAACAATTGAAAATTAATATTTGATGTCAAATTAATTAATGAAATGTATAACATATACCTAAAAACCAATGATTTCATACATTTGAAGCATGTTGTTGTTGAGATGGCTCTTCCTGCGATGCAATTATGTCCATTTCCTTTACCATCTCCTTGTACACTTTCTTTGAAATCCCCACTGGCACATTTCGCATATCACCTCATTTGTCCTTTGGGATTCTCATAATCTTCCTGAAAATGTAAAATGAGATTAAACTATTTCTCTGTTGATATGAAAAATAAATATGATAGAATTAAAATTATTGAATGAATGACGCTTTGTAATAGTTTTAGATACATATTCTACATATACATGTTTAGGAATATTACCTTTTGAATGATTCTTTTTTGTTGTTGTATGTTTTTGCTATTCCAAGCTTGACAGGTCTCATTGACCATTGCTCTGGGAACACCTCTTGTGGTTTACATATGACCTGATTCTTTGAATCATTTGATTGGTTTCTGTATTGTAAGTGAAAAGTACGTCTGTACGTTGTTTCCACTAAATCCCTCATAGTATTATAAAATTATTTTCCCATTCTATTAACTTCCAACACCACTCTAGATGAGCTAAGGACCAATTGATCATCATTTGCATCTTCCATCATTTTTTCTTCTTCTTATGATGACATTGACTTATGTTGCTGTCAATCCCTACATAACATTCATCGTATGTGAATTACGTTATTTGAAACATACTAGTGAATATTCTTAATTAAGTAGATTATTACTCAAATTTCAATAAATAATTCATATTGACTTTTTTTTATTCACCTGATTCATCCCTCTGCAACCTTTCCATCAACGTTTTACGCTCTTCTGGACTTAGTTTGGTAAGAATCTTATTGAGCTTCCACATTTTTTGGCACTACATGTCATACATTAACCAATACATATTAGTTAACTTTACAAATAATTCAAACAAATTAATTTAAATACATAAATTAATTAAAAGCACTTGCCTTCTTCGTAATTCTCGATGTGCTCCCATCATGTTGATTAAAGTTGTTGTTCATTGAACTCATATCATGCATTTTCTATCAATACACAACATGTACCCTTAAATACTGAAGCTATCAATATATTATACAAACAAATTACAGATATTCAAATATGACAAAAAAATATTAAAAAGAATAAATATGATTTCGGTGCGTTGTAGTAAATGCAACTCACCGGGAACAGACAACTGAGACACGAAAAACGAGTTTTGCATTTTTATAAAATAATTAAAAATGATGCGACGCGGGTCAAAACCGGTGCATTATGTCGATGGATGCACTGGTGCGTCCCCGTAATACAAACGCACCGATTTTGACGTGTGCCCTTTTTAATTAAAAAAAAACCCAAAACTTGGCAGGGCCGACATGGTTACGGATTCGACCAAGAATGTGGACCCACATCACCCTACGCTTTCGGCAAAACAATGAGTTAATGTTTAGGTTTTTGGCTTTTAAACACTATTTATATTTACTTTTTGAACTTAAAATTGTTTCCTTTTTTTTAATTTAGAGAAAAAAGGGTTTATGCGATTTTTTAAAATTTTGATTTTCGACATTTCTGGTGCACCTGTTGTCTAGTCGCATCGGTGCGTACATACGTAAAACAAACCGTCTTTCAAATAATTTTAAAACCCGTACGATGATGCATGTAATGTTAGGTCACACCGGTGCACTTATATGTAGGAAACACACTAGAATGAATTATTTTGTGAAAATTCATGTAGAAATATCTGTTACTAAATGTAGCAGATGTTTTGCACCGCTGGGGCTTTTGCGGATATTCTTTAACGATGCATTTACATTGGTTAGACACCGGTGCGTCTGGTTTATGTTAACGCACTGGTGTGTTTATATATGAATAAACACATTGATTTTTTTTGTAAATTCTTTGTTGTTATGTGTCCACTTAAAATTATATATTGATACCAAATGTCCTTTTACTATTTAACCACACCAATTACAATATTTCATAGTATATATATGTTGATTATTAATTTGGCTCAAATGCAAGAAGAAAATTTTGTAGTATCAAATGGCCAATTCTTCAAATTCTACCTCATACCATCTTGTTCAAAGTTCGATGAGTTTCCCATTCCATCCCGGGTAAGTTCAGGTTTTATTAATTTTTGACTACTTATTTGAATTTATGTTACTTATCCATGTGAATATGAATATCGATTTATTCTATATTGCAGGATCACGATTCGGGTTCGAGTTCAGATGCACAAGACATTCCACCAATTTCAAAACGTCATAAGCTCTTATCAGGAACAAGATACCGCAAGCAATTTGTGGATGAAAATGGGCGGTCGTTTTACCTCGCCAATTGTAACATGCCATCTTCAAGCCGCCATCCTAGTTCTTCGACGATAATTTGTCACGAGCTGGAACTCTTTTATGACACCCCAATAGTTTGTGGTTGTTCAAAATGTCAAGGTTTAAAGGAGAACCCTCGACATGTCACACTCACCCATTACACCAAGATATATTACCTAATGTCTATGGACTAATACCCCCTACTGCAATAAAAAATCCAATAGGTGATATATAAAAGACACGTAGGAACACTTCCCTATGCTCATTTTTGAAAAAGTTGGAAGCCAAAACCACTATGTCTCATCCTAAATTGGCGAATCCCTCGGCTTATGTTCAG
The DNA here is from genome assembly GCA_027924585.1 of Larix kaempferi. Classification (NCBI taxonomy): domain Eukaryota; kingdom Viridiplantae; phylum Streptophyta; class Pinopsida; order Pinales; family Pinaceae; genus Larix; species Larix kaempferi. The sequence goes on along the minus strand of BSBM01000458.1, from coordinate 18,914,030 downwards.
TCATCTGAAAGTTCTAGTGATCCAAAGTATGATATGAATGCCACCCAACCCATCTCTACTAGAAGATCCAAAATGTTGCATGAGTTGAGAGAAAAAATTTCTAAGTACACACCGAGGTTAGTCCAATTGTTGGAGGGTAGCAATGATTTCTCCCTTCTTGTGAATTTGCAAAGTAAATATCAAACTTCTTACAACCGTGATTTATATGGCGCTTCGCCGTCGTCTCTACCTATGCTTGATATTGGAACCGGATTCTCCTTTTGTGGTAATCGTTTTATGATTACCAAGTCTAATATAGATGCTGCAAATCTTGGGTTGTTTATCCTTTCACATGTACTTGTTCCTCCCAAATAGTCAGTAGCACTTATGCCATTTTGCGGTCTTATCTATTGTCGGTCTAATTACTTGAATAATTGTTAAATACAAGCACAACATTTCCATGTATGGTATGTGCACGAATGGTTATGTTTCTGGGAACTTTAACATGAAGAACCTATTGTATATAAATTGTTGTCCACACACTCATGGAAACGTTGCAAGGTTCATAAATAGTTCTAGGTGCTCTTTATTTTCTCAAAATTGTTCATTTGAGGAACACTTCAATGACCAGGAGTTCTTTATGAAAATGCAAGCGTCCAGATTTATTGTTGTACATGCAATACGTAGTTTGTCTCATGCTGACGAGTTGTTAATAAACTACAACTTCCGTATACCACCAATCGCTTGTCAGAGACGCCTTGCATTGCGATGACCTTTAGACGTTCCCTTGGGGCGTAAGAAAAAAGAAAATTGATTAATTGTATTTGTTAATTTTCAATGGATTCATATTAATGTATTGCTCAGTTTTAAATTATGTTTTATAAATTGTTAATTTACTTTATAAACTCAATTTGAAAATGTGTTTCTCAATTTTAAATTTTCACATTTAATGTGGAATTGATGTTAATTTATCTTTCAATCTGAATGTATGCTTTATATTTTTTTTGAGGCTTAACATTTTCTACTGGAAGTGATTATCATGCTTCTATAATAATAATTTTCTATAATGTGAGATCAAACCAATTGCATTGTGCTTACTAACATCATTGATGTAATGTTCAATATTTTTGAAATCGGGATTTTGATGATGAGCGACCTTCCTACCATCTTCTGTTGCACCCCAATACAATGTCAAATTGAGAAAAGGCTGAAAACAGAGCGCAAATTGGAGAGGAAGCATACCAAGCATGGTTGAATCAACCACCTATTCAATTTCCACTGCGTCCATCCTCACTAATCAGGAATGCCTATAGTGATTGTAGTTCTTCATATGTTCGCAATGGAGGCAACGAAGTAGAGGTTGGTATGGATGAGTTATTACGACAAAGGAGTGCCATGGATGCAATGTTGTTCCATACATTCTAGGACAATGAGCTAGGGGGTGATGCTCATATTAATGAAGCCTTCTTCGAAAGCCTTAAATTGGCTTCCACCACACCTTTATTTGGATATGGTCGGTCAACGTATACACAATTGGGGACAACAATATTACTATACAACTTGAAAGCAAAGTATAGCATGTCAGACGCACGTTTCTCGGCAATGTTGAGGTAACTGACTATCAACTACATTATATTTTGAGTAATCGTGTGACATAATCATAATTGAAAATGGTTGATTTTATGAATGTTAAATGACATTGTACATTTGTATTTCCCACTATCTATAGGATATTCAAAGATAAGGTACTTCTGAATGATAATGTCTTGCCCGGAAGCTGCGCACAGGCAAAACAAATGTTGAAAATGTTGGGTGTAGAGTACATATATTATCATGCATTCCCCAATGATTGTATTCTATATAGAGCCGAATATGCAGACAAAGCGATATGTCCAAAATGTGGGCATGACAGATACAAAGAATCGAATAACAAGGCTAAAGCACATGGTCCTCCTCATAAGATATTGAGGCACATGCCTATAATCCCAAGGATTCAAAGGCTCTTTTGTTCCAAAGAATTAGCTATGTTCCAGGGATGGCATGCATCGAACCAAAGTCAGGAAGGATTTATGTGAATCCCAACAGATTCAATAGCCATGAAGCATATATAGGATACAGAACGCGATAAATTCAATGATGTAGTACGTAGCCTCCGATTGAGCATAGCCATTGATGGCGTCAACCCATATTCCCAATGGAAAACAACATCTATACTGTTTGGAAATGTAGTAGTGACCAATAACAATACCCCCCCATGGTTTTTCGTGAATAATGAACATCTTATGTTGGCTCTTATAGTCCCTGGTAAAAAACAAGTGAAGAATATGGATTTTTACCTACAACCATTGATCGACGAATTCAAGGAACTATGGGAAGTGATATAGGTATATGATGTGTCAAGACCCATCCCATTACAGAGGAGTTTTACATTGTATGGCATATGTGCGTACACCACACATGATTATCCGAGGTTAGGAGTTTGTTCAGGTAAATATGTTGTTTTATTTGTTTTTATATTCAAAGCAATAATTTTTGACATATTTAATTCGGTGTGACTATCTTTATCCTCAACACTAACGTGCTTTGTTTACTATAACATCGTAGGTCTTGTAACAAAAGGTTATTATGGGTGTAAATGTTGTGGACCTTTTATGAAAGCTAGGTGGTCCAAAGACCTACGAAATTCAGTGTACGAATTCTCTAGGGTATTCATCCCAGAAAATGACTTATAAAAGATCAAAATATGCTTTCAATGGTAAACGAGAGAGAACCCAAAGGCCTGAAATAATGACACTAGTTGACTGGCTAAGGGCATATGACAGAGAGAAGGAGAAGGAATACACAGAGATGTTCAATTCAAATGTGCAACCTATGATCGATGATCCTAATTTCTTCGACACCTATGTTGAGAAAATTCCCACGGGGATGAAAAAGAAATCAATATTTTATGAGCTCCCATATTGGGAGCATCTTAAGATTTCCCACTTACTAGATCCCCTGCATATATCTAAAAATGTTTCATCTTCTTTGTGGCGTCACTTATCATCCAGAAAAAGTGACAAGATGAAAGTCAGGAAAGACATTATTGCTTCAAATACTAAAAAGAAGCATTAGCCAAGACAAGACAATAGAGGAGAGGTTGGCCCTTCTTTTTCATTTAAAAAAGGCGATGTCCCATGGATTTTGAAAAAATATGATCTTAATTTGGAAAAAGAAGTTATATTGTGCGTGAAGGCACCTTCTTTTTATGGGTATATTCTACGAAGGTGCTTCCGTACGTCAGACGAAAAGTTGTCGGGTTTGAAATCAAATGACCATCTCAACTTTCTAAGGGTACATATAATGCCGAAAAATGCTATTACTATCTATTTTGTCTTTTTCCACGAAAGTTAAAATGCACTTAAATTTTTTGGTTTACTTTCTAATGTCATTATCCGTTGTTCGTGCATGGGTGTGTGAACCATGAATTTCTGGATGACCTGCAGCGTGTCATATCTAGACTATCTGTATTTGTACGGTGGATCACATCAAAGGAGATTTACATCGTTAGCATTCCACGGTGGCATGAAGAGATAACTGAGATTGTTTGTATGTTTGAGAAGGAACTGTCGTCGAGTTTCATGGACTTGCAGATTCATCTTCTAATTCACCTAGTCGATGAGGTTGAATTAGTCGGGGTGGTCTCTTGTCGTTGGATGTTCTTCTTAAAGAAATTCATGAAAAAAGTGAATGGATTTGTTTGACAAAGGAAAAAATCCAAGGGGTACATAGTATATGATTCGTTCTATTATGCCAATGAGTACATCAAGCAAATCGATGGCAGACCAAGGGAAATGATTTGGGACGATGAGCATGATGAGGACATAAGTGAAGGGGAGGTACCGGAAATGAATGGAAAAAGGTGCATGGTAAAGAGTAAGTCACTTATCTTTCGATCTTTAATTTTCCACATAATAACTTATATTCACAACAAACGTCAAAATCTATATTTGATCCCATATGTACTGAATGTGGTTTTGTTTCCATGAATACAACAATAAATTCAAAAATTGATGCAATCAATTAATTCATTCTTTACAATGTGGAGGCAACACAGTTGTGGGTCGCATTGTATGAAGAGAAGAGGAGGAAATGGGACATTGACAGAAAAGAATTCAGACGGTTGTACAATAGAAGCATGCATTTTCCATATCATTTAAAAGAAAATATTCCAATGATTTGTCCCGAAAGTTGGGATGCAGACCAAGTCAGAGAGAAATATGGTGCATCCGGTCATTACCCTCCTGAAGAGGAGGATGCGCTAAACATTGGGATCGGGTGCATCTTATTGGTAATAAAATATTTATGTACATAATTTATAACTTTATAATGCAACTTTGAATTATAACATTTATGTTTAATATATTAATGGTTGGGTTAATAGACATATGACATCATCATTTGTTAACTTTTTCTTACAGGCGCATTCCTTCCCATCTATGTGGGCTTATGGACATCATTTTCGCACCGATGATGTTGATAATGGGTGTGTTACACAAGACTATGGAGTGGAAGTCGAGTTCGACCAATATAGTCGTGCTAGCCACCTAGATCGAAACTTGGTAAGAGGAATGTTGGGTTATGTCAAAAATATACAAGAGATCATTCAAGTGGACTTTTCATCTTTTCAATGTGTTATTTTTTGGTGTAGGTGGCGGGACACATTCGACATGAATAATGTAAAGAAAGATCGTGATAGTGGTTTGATATGTATCAACTCTAGAAAGATGTGGGATGAAAGTAAGGAGCCTTGCGTTTTCCCAAAACACTGCAACCAAGTGTTCTTTCACCTGGATGTGTTGGATAGAGATTGGTGGTTCATATTAAGACACAACCCTAGACCTAAACATGTTTCTAAGAACAACAATGCTATCATGCCAACCGAGGAAGATAATGAGGGTGATGGCAACATAGAGTGATATGTACATGTTTTATTTTGTCATTTACATATTGAGATATCATTTTGTTAATGTTATCTTTGATTGTCTAATTATATTGTTTATTTTTCATTTTATGACGGTGGAAATGGAAAGTTGATTACTGAATGTAGTTTTTAAACAATTCCATTCGGTTAAGAACCAATTATATGATGCGAAATATGGTTTATGTCTATGAAGTAATTTATGACTGTATAGAATGATTATATGTCATTGTCCAAATTACTCATATTATGTTTTATGTATACATATATATACACACCATTAAAAACAACTTACATGATTCAATTTTATTTTTGTGAACGCAAAGGCTAACATATTTATTAATTCCTGACTTGAAGGTGGTCTGAAATTTCTATATTGATATTTCAGTGCTTGTATTTTATGATGTTTTTGTTATAAATAACGTTAAGAATTATAATTGCATTATTATTTTATGACACGTCTGTTAGAATGTAATGTTTTTTTTTCATTATATGATTCGATTTAATTAAATTTTTATTATAATGTAATGTTTTTCGATGTTTTTATTGTATTTGTAATGTTAACTCCAACATATAAAATGACACATTTGTAACCTTGATTGAAAATTCTATGATTTTTTTAGTAGTTATTGAGCTCTAAAATGACTTAATTTATGGCCTTGATAACAGTGAAATTTACAACAAAAATTAAGGTGCTCTCTAATTTCTCCATCAATGTTTGAATATTTGTATTTCATGATGTTTTTGTTATAAATAATGCTAAGAATTATAATTGCATTAGTTTATGACATTTCTATTAGAATGTAATGTTTTTTAATTATATGATTCGGTTAAATTGAATTTTTGTTATAATGTAATGTTTTTCGATTTTTTGATTGTATTTATAATGTTAACTCCAACAAAGAAAATGACACGTTTGCAACCTCGATGGAGAATGAAAATCCGACAATTTTTTTACTAGTGTTGAGCTCTACAATGACTTCATTTATGGCCTTGATAACAACGAAATGTACAACAAATTTTAAGGTGCTTTTCGATTTCTCCATCAATATTTGAATGCTTGTATTTCTTGATTTTTTTGTTATAAATAATGCTAAGAATTATAATTGCGTTAATTTATAACATTTCTGTTAGAATGTAATGCTTTTATTATTATATGATTCGATTAAATTGAATTTTTGTTATAATGTAATGTTTTTGGATTTTTTTTATTGTATTTATAATGTTAACTCCAACATAGAAATGATACGTTTGAAACCTTGGTGGAGATTGCAAATCCAACAATTTTTTTACTACTGTACTTGACCTCTACAATGACTTAATTTATGGCCTCCATAACAATGAAATTTATAACAACAAAATTTAATGTGCTCTCTAATTTCTACATGATCAATATTTGAATGTTTGTATTTCATAATGTTTTTGTCATAAATAATGCTAAGCATTATAATTGCAAATGTTTTATGAATGAGAATAAAAGATAAAAAAATGGCTTGAAGATCATCAAATCAACTTAATGATTAATACTGATAATATATTTGGAGAATGCAAGTTGTGGCTTTACATTAGCTGAGAGAAAAATGGTGTTATTTTAATTAACTATTTGTTTTCCTTCCTATTAAAAATTTGATATTTGTCATTGTAAATTGAGCTATTGTCAACAAATTAAAAATCTTGAATGATACATTGATAGGTCATATTCATGTTCATATAATTTAGATTTTTTTTGTGATGTTCATAAACATGATACTATGACAAAATATACAACCAACATAAATCATATAGCTAGTTGTCACAAGTTCATCCATTATCAATACAAAATTCATAAACATATTTAATTCAATGATGTTTTTTTAATTATATCATGTAAACATAAACATATCATCATTAGTATCATTGTCACCATCTAAAAAACATAAAAATAAACACCATCATACCATCATTAACTTAAAACTAATAAAAATAAGCATGAACGTACCATGATAAATATTACGTTACTTCATATTCATCTAACATATACATCTTATAGATTTAAACATCATCTAACACACATATGATCTAACAATAACATGTAACAAAACACAAGTTCCATTTTCTAACATAATGAACACCATCGAACCTGACCTAACATACACATCATGACCATCAACATATAAATAAACATCAACATCTGCAAAATGTCAAATGACGTATACACACACACACACACACAATATCATCAAAATGATGATAAATGTCAGATATACATGTCTAGTCCACCCCCAGAACCATATCATCATCACTATCTGTCGATCCACCATATGTATCGACACCTCCAGCGGTAGAGATAGAGGCATGATCAGTACCTCTGCTAGGAAATAATCTATCATGTAGATCAATAAGAAAGACATGATCTATAGGAATCTGGATTATCCCACCCGATCTGAGCATCCTCTCCATAGCCGAGGGGATAAGTGGATGAGGATCATGGGGAGTTGATGGATCAATAGAGGTTGGTCGGTTGGATAGGTATAATGTATCAGATGTTGGATCCGTCGAAGGATGGGGAGGTGGAGGAGATGATGAAGGAGGTGGTGAATTAATATAGGTTGGTCGGTTGGATAGTTATACAATATCAGACGCTGGATCCGTCGAAGGAGGGGGAGGTGGATGAGATGATGAAGGAGGTGGAGGAAATCATGGAGGAGGGGGTGGATGAGATGTCGAAGGTGGAGGAGTAGGAGGTGGAGGTAGAGGAGGAGGTGCAGTGGATGTGGATGATACCCCACTAGTCGAAGCAGCTGATAGAGAAGGAGGTGGACTAGGAGGTTGTGGATCTACGCCCTCATCAGACGATGAACTACCATGAGGGATGGCATTGTTTGTTTTTTTATAGTTCTGTGTTGACCTAGGTTCGGAGAAGTCCTTACTTGCAGACCCCAAAAAATCCCCTTCACTGGCCCTTTCGGCATCAACCTACGAACAGGCTGAAGTCTCACCTGAAGCAAAGATGGGTGGTTACAGAATCAGGTTTCTGTAACCTTGGTGATGTGTGGTTGTGTTATGCGAGCCTGTAATGTACACCCTGCTTAACATATGTTTAACACAACAATACCAACATGTAACTGCGCACCTCGCAATTATCAACAACCTATAGATTTCGTTGAATAGTTGTTATCCTTACTCCTATAACTACGCATTCATCATACTTATCATGACTTCGCAACATTCATATATGTGTGTTTCACTTACTTAACATTTTATTCTCATCCACATACATATGAAATTAAATACATAAGTGTAATCATACATGAACACGAAGCATAACATAGATTCACGCATATACACTGATATTTACGTGGTTCACCCCCCAGGTGGGAGCTACGCCCATGGGAACTGTTATTATATTACTTGGAAGGGGTAACAATTCCAGTTTGCGCACTCAGCTGCATACTCTTCTCTACAATAGATCTATGCGCACTCAACTGCAGAGTCTTTTCCTCTCTCAGATCTCTCTCAGTCTAGATCTAATGATATATCTCTATTATCTATTAATATCTAAACCTTCATCATACCAAATTGCCCTTTATATAGATTGTGCCCGAAGGTCACATCTTTAAAATAACTATGGGAAAATCCCCATAGTACCCTTAAACCCAAAATGACATGGTTCTCTTGTTGACCACGCTTTGTCTTAACTTCACTGGAGCTCTGATGTCCTTTTGCACCGCTTCCTTTGACTCTGACACTTCTTCTGAAAGTCGCAGTTCTAACCGTGCGGCTCTGAATCTACAATGGCGGGTCCTTTGCACCATTCTACTTATTTACTCTCTGCTTCTATAGTTGACAGTTCACTGCTTCATCCATAACTGCTCCAACTACCTCTGGTCGTCTTTAGTACTTCGTCTTTACTAAGGGGACATGTCATTTTCTGTCAACTTTGCCTCGCTCCATACCCTGCTCCCGGGAATTGTGGAGTTGTTTCTCCTAAAACTGGTTAATGTTAGGCCTCACCTAACTGTACCTTTGTCATCAAAACTTCCTGCCTTTGGGCTACGCCCAACAGGCCCCTAACACTTACTTGTGGCTCTCCCCCAAGCCACTTTCACTAGGTTGCTTCGACTGCACATCCCCTGGGATGTTCGACTTCGCAGTGAGTTCCTAAAATTTGCGCTCAACTTCGCAACTGCTTCCTTAGTCTCTTGCTCAAACTCCTTAATCGTTTCGAGCATCATCTCTGATAGAGGTGCTTGCATTTTCTCCTTCATTGTATTTTCTGTTGTGCGGAGTTCTTGGATTTTCTCTTCAATTTCCTCAGAAAGTGCCAGTGCCTCTTCTTGCATCGGCTGTAACTTCGACGAAGTTTCAACTTCCTTCACCCTTAGTGCTTTCAGTTCCTTCTGAAGTTCTTTCATCTTTGTGAATTTCTGGATCCTTTGCCTTGGCGGCAAATCCTTCATAGCCGTGTTCACAGAATCAAGGTCCTTCCGCCTTTGCTGAACTTCATCCTGAATTTTCTGTAATTCAGGGTCTTCTTGTAGCATAGCCCATACCTTGGTGATTTCTTCAAGTAGGTCCAGACATCTCACCACTTCTGCGGAATTTTTTTTTTTTCTGTTGATGCCTTCAACTCTTCGACTCTTGCTTCTTTCACCTCTTATGGAGTGCCAGGTTTATGTAGAGTCTCTAAGTCAGCAATCCTCTCCTTGTATCCAATCTCCATATCCTCCATCTGTGCTTTGAGATTGTCCATAGCAGTACCAATCTTCAGGATGGTCGCTTCTACTTAGGCTCTTCTGTGCAGTCTGGGATCTTTGCGCAGACTTCAGCAACGACTTTCTTCAACTTTTTATGCTTCTCTTGCGCATATGCTAACTCATTTGTCTTCAGTGCGCATTCATCCTTCAGCTCCTTGTAGCTATCTTCCAGCTTTAGATGCTGGTTATAAGAGACCATATCTCTATATCTGATCTCTTCCACAACCTGCAAATGCAGATTATGCAATCCTTCGATGGGAAACATCCCAACGTTAATGTCCAGATGTGCGAGCTGCTTCGCACCTTCAGTAAGCTCATCATTCGGGAATATGACATTCATCGGCTCTATTCTGACTAGCTGAGGTCTCATCGTCAAGGCATGCACCTTTCTTTTCCTTTGGCTTGACTCGCTTGTCCTATCTTCAGAATATGATTACTTGACTAAGTCTCGTTGGACTTCTTCAACTCTTGTGACCAGAGTCTTCAGTTCTGTGAGGCTCTCCATCATGCCCGCTTGGAATTCTTCTTGCTTAATGTCCTTTAATGTAAGTGTCTCTTCAATATGCTCATTTACTCGGGCTCCGATGCAGTCATAATCGTTGTAATACCCCAATTTTGACCCTTGTGATATATTGGATTTTATGTAAATATTGTATACATGCGATGTATGTTTTCTTTGCATGGAGCTCAAGGCCAAGGACCCACTAGTGCATGCTCAAATTTTATTTAGAAAGGAAAGTATTTGATATTGTGGTGTTCATGTGCTATTAATCCATGAAATATTGTAATTGATGTAAATATTAATATTGCAATAAAATACCAAAACTGGCTATGGAAGCAACGAATGAGAAGGGGTCATGTGTATTCCATTAGGGAGTGGTGAGGGGGTTGTGGGGATGAACCATATGCTTCCAAATGTCATTTTGAGAACCCATTTGACCTTCCTTGCTGACATTTAATTCTGTTGTAAGGGAGTTGTTGAAGAATTCAGTCCATGGCTTCAATGGAGCATGGGCATCCCAAAAATTCGTATGGCAGGTATGGGATTTGTTTTTCTTGTACCACAAGTCACTCTACCTCATAGGAATTGGTTCTTCCTCGTTCCCATTCCATTGTTGAACATCCCAGCATCAGTTTTCATCCATTACAAATGCCCAGCAGTGAAAAAACCCAGAAATCGCAACTTTGCAAGAACCCACGTTTTGAAGAGCCATAAATGCCCAGAATTTGGTATTGACAGTAAAATCCAATGGGGGATCCATAGATATGAACCTTGGGGCGAATTCTAGAAAAACCCAGTTTTTATAGCCCATAATTCTAGTGACGGGATTGAGTTATTTGATCACCGAATTGAGAAATTCCAAGTGTGAATTCTAGAACAAAGGTTGTGAATGCTTGATAAACCCAGTGAAGGATGGAATCTCAAGGATTTAGCAGCTTGGACCTTTCTATGCCCATCCTGAAGAGCACTGGAGGGAAGGGACGCCTGAGGGACTGTGCAGCAAAGAAGGGGGCCTTCCTTGTGTTGGGTGTGGTAGGTAATGTGGGTGCCTTGACTGTTTGAATTATCTTGAGATTCCTGTAGCTATGTGGTTGAGCTCATTGGCTTAGCATTGCCCTCCTTTGTCTTTTGCATGCTTAATAAACCTAACTGTGTGTTAGCTTAGCATAGCTGTTGAGTGAAACCATGGTTGTGAGTGAGCCCATCTAGTTCCTCCTTAGTGGAGACACAACCCAGCTCGGGGGTGATCTCTCAGCTGAAAGAATACAGGCTAGACATAAATCTATGGTTGGGTGGAACGTTGCTCCCACATAGCCAGTTGTTTGGACAACTTCATCTCAAAGATAAGTGTTCTATGTGGTTTAAATTATATGCATTCTATGTTCTGCAATGTGTTAATTTTGAATGATAATTATTCATGTTAATGGAATTGATATGAAGTCTGTGCATAGCATGAGAAGGGCATTGATCCTCTGCATATTGAATCATCATCTACTTGTGATAGATATTTTGATGCATTACAATTGTGTGTGTGCAAATATGATTTAATTCCGCTGTGTTTATATTGAGTATGAATTTGCACACATAAGTTTTTATTTATTATGAATTTCTTAGTAATGTATGGGGTTGAGTTTACCAAATAAGCCCTGGAATGTCAGTCATGTTCCCTCTGTGGTTGGGAATGATGGGAGGGGACGTGACAGAGTAGTATCAAATCCCATGTTGCAACACTAGGGTTGCTTGGGCCAAACTTTGAGTTATAGGCAAGTAACAGAATGTTTTAACGTAGTATTGATGAAGTTTGGGGCATCATTTTGATTTGGAAAATGGCAGAATCAGAGTTCTCAGGTGGGGCACAGGATCATACCATTGCATAGATATCTGCAAGAGCTTTCCAACGGTACCATACTCACCTCATTTGTCTAAGGGATGAAGGAGATATGAACCCTGCAAGTTGCAGGGATGGAGGTGTTCCACAGTTGCGGGTTGCGGATTGCGGGAACGGGGATTTTCAAATTTTGCGTTTTGGATTTCCGCAATTCCGCACCCGCAATTGCGGGTTGCGGAAACATAAAAAATTGAAATTGCATTTTGGAATTTCCGCAATCCCGGTTCCACAACCTCGGTTCCGCAGTTCGGATTGCGGGTTGCAGAAATGCAAAAATTTGAAATTTGCGTTTTGGAATTTCTGCAATTCCGGTTCCGCATTTCGGATTTCGGGTTGCGGGTTCAAGTTAAAAGAAAAAAGTATAGAGCCCGAAATTTGATTTTTGGATAGCAGGAGGATGCAAAATCATAATTGGATGAGGTCAGTGGCATTCTGAAGCCATGAATGAACCAGTGAAGATCCCGAGCCTATTATGCTCCTGTTTGGCATAAATTTGAGATTAATGGCTTTTATAAATCGGTGTCCCAACTCTTGACAGAAGGTCGAATTGAGCTGAAACTGATATGGAGCAGCCATGGAGCAGGCACAATGTTAAGTTTGGAATTTTGGAGCCAAAATCCAAAGGATGTGGAGTCAGGGTGTGAAAGAAGGCCAAAAAGCACTATTCCGGGCCACGTTTTTAGAATTTTGAAAAGCTTGCAGTGAATGAAAGTGACCTTAGATGAAGGATTCAAGAAATTTACTGAACTCAACATTTCATATTCTCATTAAAACAAACAATTCACGTTAGACATAGATTTTCCAGAAATTCACCGTTTGGGAAATAGCCATTTTTGGCCCAAAATTTGAAATTTTGGAAAAATGTTAAAAGTGAAAGGTAGTCAAACCCATAATTTTATAAAAGATGAATGGTGCATCGGAACAAAGATCCGCATGTTGCTGAGTGTTCCTTGTTATATGGAATAACTTCTCCCGGTATAAAAGTTTTCCTGAATATTTATAGATTTTCTTCTACAGGTAGCTGAAGTTGGCAGTTCATGATATTTTGCAATTGTGTAAAAGTGCAGAATTGTGGTCATTTTTGAAGTGATGTAGTTTCCACACCCGAAGTCGGAATGGAGCACATGGATAGGCATTGGAAAACTTATCCAATAGATAACAATGGTGCATGACTAGAATTTGAATGAGGTCATCATACCCTATAGATAATTAGAGCAGAAAAGTGCCAGTGACTGTTTTGACATATTGTTGACAATATGGGCAATTTCCAGAATTGCATGAATGGGCAAAAGAAATCAAGACGTATGAACTTTGTAAATGATTCCATGAGATTTATTATGTTAAATATTGATTTTTTATGTTTCTATAAGCATTCCTAAGATGTCTAACAAATATTTTCAGAATGCACAGTGCTTGTAGCTCATATGATTTAATAGTGTAGCAGAAGTAGCATACAGGGAAGAGAGTCTTCAAAGAAAAATGGTGACCATAAATGATGTTCAGGATCCTTATGAGCATGAAGAAGATATGCTAGGAGAAAATGTGCAAGAAGGAAATGCTAAGACTGAATTTAATGGGAGAAGGGAGCAAATAACTCCTCAGAATTTGGTTGAAACCATGGTGAGCTTCAATGAAAGGTTGATGAAGGCTCAAGAAGAACAAAACCAACTCATTGTTGCTATTTTGCAAAGCCTCACTGATATGCAGTAGAAGATAAACCTTGGGTCCAACCCAAGCAATGTAGGTGAAGAAGGAAGAGATGCAAAGAGTCGCTCTAGAGGTTGTTCAAAGAAGAGGACTCCAAGCCCTAGGAAGAGTTCTGCGAGCAAGAAGCATAGAACACCTTCCTCTAGATATTCTTCCAGTAGATCATGTGACTCCAGAGGTTCTCAAAGAAGTCCAATGCATATGCCCAGGGTATTTGATGGAAGAAAGAAGTTCAAAGGCATCCCACAGGGAGAATTCAGGAAGGCAAGGCCTCCCATATTTGATGGAGAAGACAAGACTGGCCAAGAGGCAGAGGCATGGATTTTTGGAATGAAGAAATATTTCAGAATTCAGGACTACTTAGGAAATGAAAAGGCCATAATTGCCATTTACAATCTAAATGGTAGAGCTTCAATTTGGTGGGATAAGCTCTTGCAAGTGAAAGGGATCAGTGAAAGGAAGATCAACTGGGAGAGATTTAAGAAGTACTTCAAGGAAAAATATCTTTCTGCTAGGTATTATGACAGCAAAAGAAAAGAGTTCAATGAACTCAGGTTGGGACAAAAATCTATGGAAGAACATGTCCATAAATTTTTGGAATTATTGAGGTATGTGGATTACATTAAAGACGAGAGAGTAAAAATCCAATGCTTCCTTGGGAGTCTACCTCAAAGTTTCAGAGATAGAATTGAGTTTGTTAATCCACCAAGTCTTGATGAAGCCATTAGAATGGCAATGCATTGCTATGATCAGAATAAAGGAAAATCAGAGGTTAACCAAACATGGAAAGGAAAGCCAAGAGGGAGGTTTGATCAAAAGAAAAGTGGCTTCAAACCACCATTCAAAATTCAGCCCAGAACCTTTCCACAGGGGAAGCAAGCAAGGAGTGGATTCAAGCTAGCAGTAGCAGCAGATAAGACATCAAAAGGGCCACTTCAATGTTGGGGATGTGGAGAAAACCACATGCTAAAGGATTGTCCACATCGGAAGGAGAATCCCCGAAAGCTGCACAACTTAAAGGGAGCAGCAACAGTGGAGGACATGGCAAGGGAAACGCCTCGAATTTATGCAACGTTGAATAATCATCAGGTAGATCATCAATCATCAATGGTGGAAGTTGAAGGTAAGATTGCTAAGCAATCTATTTTTGTTTTGATTGATCCGGGACCTACTCATAGTTATGTTTCTCCAAAAGTGGTTGAAGGTTGTTCTCTTAGAAAAGTGAAGCACAATAAGTCTTGGATAGTTCAATTAGCCACAAGGACCAACAGAAAAATTAGTGAAGTAGTGGTGGAGTGCCCCATAGAATTGAATGGACTCCACACACATGCAGATTTAAATGTACTACCATTGGGATCTTGTGATGCCTTGATTGGCATGGATTGGTTGGAAAAGCATAGGGCCAAGTTGGACTATTATGAGAAATCACTTGAATGTATTGATGAAGAGGGAAGACCAAGATTGGTAAGAGGAATTCTCAAACAAGTTTCAGTAAGACAGATTTCAGCCTTACAGTTGAAAAAGTTTTATAAGAAAGGTTGTCAATTATATGCAGTTCATATATCAAATTAATTAGAGGACAAAGGACCAAGGATAGAAGACTTCCCATCGTTGCAAGAATTCTAAGATGTGTTTCTGGATGAAGTGCCGGGACTACCACCACAGAGAGATATTGATTTTACCATCGATCTTGTTCCATGGGTAGCACCAAATTCCAAAGCTCCTTATAGAACTAGCACACCGGAATTGGTAGAGTTGAAGATACGGCTACAAGAGTTAATGGACAAGAGGTATATCAGGCATAGCGTGTCTCCTTGGGGAGCACCGGTGTTATTTGTTAAGAAGAAGGATGTGACTTTAAGGCTGTGTATTGATTATAGGTAGCTAAATAAAGTGACAGTCAAGAACAAATATCCATTACCAAGGATTGATGACTTATTTGATCAAATGAAGGAAGCTAAAGTGTTTTCCAAGATTGACTTGAGGTCTGGCTACCATCAAGTGAGGATAAAAGAAGAAGACACCCACAAGATAGCTTTCAGAACTAGATATGATCATTATGAGTTCACTGTGGTGCCATTTGGTCTTACCAATGAACCTGCTATATTCATGTGTCTCATGAATAGTATATTCAACAAATATTTGGATAAGTTTGTGATTGTGTTCTTGGATGAAATTCTTATCTATTCAAAGAATGAAGGAGGACATGAGGAGCATCTAAGGATGGTGTTGCAAGTCCTTAGAGAACATCAGATGTATGCCAAGTTAAGCAAGTGTGAATTTTACCAAAAGAAGGTGCAATATTTGGGTCATATCATTTATGATGAAGGAATTGCAGTTGACCCAGAGAAGATGAATGCCATCATGGATTGGTCTATTCCCAAGAATGTTTCAGATGTTAGATTTTTCATGGGTCTTGCTGGTTACTACAGAAGGTTTATTGAAGGCTTCTCCAAGATAGCTCATCCGATCGCTTCATTGCAAAGAAAGAATATCAAGTTTGTATGGTCAGGAAAATGTGAGAAAAGTTTTCAGCAGTTAAAAGAGTTACTTACCAGCGCTCTCGTTTTTAAGATAGCAAATCCAAAGAAGGATTTTGTAGTGTGCACAGATGCTTGCATTGAAGGGCTAGGTGGAGTGCTCATGCAAGAAGGATTTGTGATTTGCTATGAGTCAAGGAAATTAAAAGAGAATGAAAAGAATTATGCCACACATGATTTAGAATTAGCATCCATAGTACATGCCCTCAAGATGTGGAGACATTATTTGTTGGGAAGAAGATTCGAGCTTAGAACAGACCACATGAGCTTGAAGTATTTGTTTGACTAGCCAAACTTGAATGCTAGGAAAGCTAGATGGATGGAATTCCTTTGTGAATTTGATTTTGAAATTAAGCATGTAAAAGGGAAAGAGAATAACGTTGTAGATGCTCTTAGCAGAAAATTTCATGTTGCAGCATTAAGTGTTTGTAAATCAGATTTGAAGACAAGAGTTCTTGAAGCCCAAAACGATGATGAAACTTGCATTCAAATTAAAGAAAAGTTGCAGCAGGGTAATGTGGATGAAACATGTGCAAGATATCAGCTGGGTGATGATGATGTTCTAATTTATCATGGTACCAGACTCTACATTCCAAATAGTGCAGATTTGAAAAAGCTTGTAATGGATGAGATACATCAAATGCCATATTCTGGACACCCAGAATATCAAAAAACTATAACAGTAGCAAGAAAGCAATACTTTTGGCATGGTATGAAGAAGGACATAGCTGTTTACATTGCTAGGTGTCAAAAGTGCCAGCAAGTCAAGGCAGAGCACCAACATCCAGCAGGATTGTTGCATCCCTTACCCATTCCGGAATGGAAGTGGGAAGTGATCTCTATGGATTTTATAACAGGTCTACCCATGACAGTGAAGAAGAATGATTCAATCATGGTTGTGGTGGACAAGCTATCAAAGGTAGCTCACTTTATTCCAGTCAAGTCCACTCACAAGGCTAATGACATTGCAAATATCTTCATGAGAGAGATATTGAGATTGCATAGATTTCCCAAGGCAATAGTTATGATCGTGATACTAAGTTCACTTCCAATTTCTGGAAGGGATTATTTCAGGAATTAGGAACTAAATTGAATTTCAGTACAGCATATCATCCTCAAACTGAGAGGGTGAATCGGGTTCTTGAAGACATGCTGAGAATGTATGTGATGGATAAACCATCCAAGTGGGAAGATTACCTACACTTGGTAGAATTTGCATACAATAATGGACATCATGCATCATTGGGGATGAGTCCATTTGAAGCATTGTATGGCAAGGGATGCAGGACTCCAGTGAATTAGGATAGCTCGGTGAACAGGGTAGTACTTGGACCAGAGATGATCAAGGAAATAGAACAGGAAGTTGTTAAGATCAAGCAGAATTTAAAGGTAGCTCAGGACAAGCAAAATAGTTACGTAGATTTGAAAAGAGTGCATAAGGAATTTCAGATTGGGGATCATGTTTAGTTGAGAGTGAAACCAAGGAAGAGTTCTCTCAAATTGGGGAGTTGTGCCAAGTTGTCACCAAGATATTGTGGGCCATTTGAGGTCCTAGATAGGATAGGGACGGTTGCATATAGAGTTGCATTGCTTGCTAACATAAGAGCTCATAATGTTTTCTATGTATCTATGCTTAAGAAGTATGTACATGATCCTAATCATATGATTGATTGGAATGTGATATAGGTGGAACCCGAGGGAGAGTTCCAAGTAGAGCCTATGCGCATTCTCAACAAGAAGGTCACTTTGCTCTGGAACAGAGCCATCGGGCAGGTAAAGGTCCAATGGGAGCACCTTCGTCCCAATGAGGATACATGGGAGCTGGAGAGTGCCATGAGAGAGGTATTCCCATTTTTGTTCATTTTTTAGAACACCGAGGACGATTTTGTTCTAAGGGGGAGGGGAATGTAATACCCCAATTTTGACCCTTGTGATATATTGGATTTTATGTAAATATTGTATACATGCGATATATGTTTTCCTAGCGTGGAGCTCAAGGCCAAGGCCCCGCTAGTGTATGCTCGAATTTTATTTAGATAGGAAAGTATTTGATATTATGGTGTTCATGTGCTATTAATCCATGAAATATTGTAATTGATGTAAATATTAATATTGCAATAAAATACCAAAACTGGCTATGGAAGCAATGAATGAGAAGGGGCCATGTGTATTCCATTAGGGAGTGGTGAGGGGGTTGTGGGGATGAACCATATCTTGCCAAATGTCATTTTGAGAATCCATTTGACCTTCCTTGCTGACATTTAATTATGTTGTAAGGGAGTTATTGAAGAATTCAGTCCAGGGCTTCAATGGAGCATGGACATCCCAGAAATTCGTATGGCATGTATGCGCTTTGTTTTTCTTGTACCACAAGTCACTATACCTCATGGTAATTGGTTCTTCCTCATTCTCATTCCATTGTTGAACAACCTAGCATCAGTTTTCATCCATTACGAATGCCTAGCAGTGAAAAAACCCAGAAATCACAACTTTGCAAGAACCCACGTTTTGAAGAGCCATAAATGCCCATAATTTGGTATTAACAGTAAAATCCAATGGGGGATCCATAGATATGAAACTTGGGGTGAATTTGATAGTATTAGATACCCCGAAATCCATAGAAAAACCCAGTTTTTATAGCCCAGAATTCCAATGACGGGATTGAGTTATTTAATCACAGAATTAAGAAATTCCAAGTGTGAATTCTAGAACAGAGGTTGGGAATGCTTGATAAACCCAGTGAATGATGGAATCTCAAGGATTTAGTAGCTTGGACCTTTCTATGCCCATCTTGAAGAGCAATGGAGGGAAGGGATGCCCGAGGCATTGTGCAGCAGAGAAGAGGGCCTTCCTTGTGTTGGGTGTGGTAGGTAATGTGAGTGCCTTGATTGTTTGAATTATCTTGAGATGCCTGTAGTTTTACGGTTGAGCTCACTAGCTTAGCATTTTCCTCCTTTGTCATTTGTATGCTTGATAAACCCAACTGTGTGTTGGCTTAGCATAGTTGTTGAGTGAAACCATGGATGTGAGTGAGCCCATCTAGTTCCTCCTTAGTGGATACACAACCTAGCTCTGGGGTGATCTCTCAGCTGAAAGAATACAGGCTGGACATAGATCTATGGTTGGGTGGAATGTTTCTCCCACATAGCCAGTTGTTTGGACAGCTTCATCTCAACGATAAGTGTTCTATGTGGTTTAAATTATATGCATTCTGTGTTCTGCAATGTGTTAATTTTGAATGATAATTATTCATGTTGATGGAATTTATATGAAGCCTGTGCATAGCATGAGAAGGGGATTGATTCTCTGCATATTGAATCATAATCTACTTGTGATAGATATGTTGATGCATTACAATTGTGTGTGTGCAAATATGATTTAATTATGTTGTGTTTATATTGAGTATGAATTTGCACACAGAAGTTTTTATTTATTATGAATTTCTTAGTAATGTATGGGGCTGAGTTTACCAAATAAGCCCTGGAATGTCAGTCATGTTCCCTCTGTGGTTGGGAATGATGGGAGGGGATGTGACAATCGTCATCATGCAACTGTGCATCGAGCGGATCCTTATTTGCTTTATGTTTCTTCCTTTGCGTTCCTTCCGGCACGACTATGTCGAGATTCTTCCTTTTCTCTCCTGCTGGAAAATCAATAGTTTGTTGTTGTTCTTCTTTTGGATCTTGTCCCGGATCTTCAGTACTTGTTGGGTCATCCTCTACATTCTACGTATTTTCAGCTTCGCTCTCCTCTGATGTAGTGATGAGCGTCTTTGGAGCGTCGATCTTCCACTCTGCCTGCTAATCTTCCATGATGAGATCAATTTTCTGCGCATCCAGTTGATATAGCCCTTCAAACCATTCAAGATTCTTTAGTTTTGCTCTCGGCTAAATGGAAATGAAATGAAGTCCGTCTTTGAATGTCATCTTGCGAATGTAGACAGTTGTTACTTCTTTGGAAATGCGCAGATTCCTCTGGATAACTTCATATAACTGCTCATAGTACGTAAACAATTGCATGTTGTTTAGCCTTTGTCTGTCCAGCTTCACATTTGCCCACATGTTCACAAACCTAGGTCCTCGACAATCTCCAATGAGTACCAGGACATTCTGCTGATACTTAGGCTCTTTCCAGCTTATGAATGCGATCAATAATAACAACCAACTATAATGGAATGGATGTCCACAATCTTGTGTATCTCCAACTTCATCTAGGAACTCATTCAGTAGATAGATTTCCCAGTTGTACTGGATTCCATCCTTGGACTTCACAGCTAAGGAGATTGCAGCGACTGACACTTTTTTCGGTCTGCATTTCCTTAGGATTCTTCCTGCAAGTAGTTGAACTGTGAACCACGTAGCTTGATATTTGATGGCAATTTTTGTATATTCGCGGTTTCCCTTGAGCAAACCAAATTCGCTCTTCATTATCTTGGCAAGCTCTTTGTCCTTGGTCTTGCCTACAAACTCAACTACGGGATTAACACCTCTCTTGCTCAAGTGCGTGATTCGGTAGATGAGATATATGCTGATGTCAATATTGAGGTCTAACCACAAGTATCCCTGGTACGTTCATGAAAGTAGTGTGCGCACAACCGCTGTGAGCTTTGGGATCCTGTCAAAGTGTGGAATGCGCAGAAAGTTCAGCAATCCTCATGGCTGCAATGACACAATCTAGTCTTGCGCTTGAATGGTTGTCTGCTTGCTGTCTTCGTCATGTCTTCCACACATGTATTGGTTCGGTTGAAATTGCAGGTACTTTGTATCTTGCAGCAAGTCATGATATGAGAACTTGCACTCTGGAGTTCTACCAAGCAAATTCTCCTTAATGTGCACATGACTCGACACGAGCGGCAGCAAAATATCATACTGTGGATTCTTTGTGATAAACACCACGGGCGTGTTTTCTCTTCTTGGAGGGATGTACTCTGGAACAAGCAGGATGGGCCTGTCGCGAGGTTGTTCTTATGGAAACAACTTTAGGATACTCGCAGGCTTCAACTTTTCTTTCTCAGTGACCTTCTGCTTATCTTTATGCTTCGGCTATTGTACATTCCGCGGTGAATTTCTAGATGATCCACCTCGCTCTGGGACTGATTGCTTTACTGGTGTCTTCATAACTCCTTCCAACCCAGAGTATCAAAATTATCCTAAAATTTCTTCTAGGTTCAATTGCTTAGACATGCACTGTCGTGTTAATCTTGCTCTTGACTGGTAAAAACTTGGAAATTACAGGCAGTAAAAATTAAAATTCGCGGTAAAATCGGTAACTATCCGATCTTTACTATTTATAGGCGCAGCGACACTAAGGCGCACCCAAAAATGACTAACTTAGAATTAAATGTTATGTCCATTGGAAAAATCTTGCTTACATATTGGTCCTTTCCCTTCATTTAATGTGTCTTCAACGAACGAATATGCCTTAAAAGCGGAAACATCCGGTTTCCGAAAGTATTGTATAACGACTACTTTTCGACCAAAAACTATAACGACTAGTTTTCTTTTACTTCGATGATGGTTAGGTGAATGTCGAATTCCACTGCGCATTTCACTTCTCTCAACTTGATCTTCGCAGCGCAACTCCCTTCTTCTACTTCGCAATTTAGCTTGCTAGGTGTGCTTCGCATCACATCTTCCCATGTTGTGAAACTGCGTATTTTAACAAAACTGTGTGCAGACTCTGCCCTCTATTTTAGTGTCCAATTTCAACTGCACTTGACACTTAAAACTTTTTTCCATTGCTTAACTGATACCTGGAGGAGTAGAGACATATCTATAAGGCTTTAGTCTACTCCCATTAACAAGTCCTTGCAAATTTTCTCCAAGTAATGTGGCTAGCTGAACTGCGCCACGACTAGTGACATGCTTAACAATGTATGGTCCTAACCAATGCATTTTGAATTTTCCAGGAAAATTCATAAATTTTCTATCATAGAGGAGGAGAAGGTCTCCTACCTGGAAGAATTTTTTCTTGATGTGTCTATCATGCCATACCTTTTCTCTGTCTTTTTGCACTTGTTGGTGAAAACCTACAATGGAGCGATATTCCTCCAGTCCAACTAACTGTAATAGTCCTTCATCCATTGTATCATCATCTTTCATCCATGCTTTTAAACAAAACTCTATATGATCTCTAGGATCAGTCTGTCCATTTTATTTTGCTTGTACAATCCCAGTTTGCTCTGCAAATCTTATTTCCATCATGTGCTTACATTCTTCCCATGTGTTCAGGTTTTGTTTATGCACAGCCCACCATCTAGCAGGTGTAGCTCACAGTTCTATATCCAAAGTTGCTAGCTTATGTTCATCTGAAATTGATACTAAATATTCATGAAGAAATGCGTGGATATTACCCAAACCATCATACGTAGGAATTGGACTTACCTCGGTTCCAATCCAGTGCAGTGACTTTGTTATCTTCGTGCATTGTCTTGCTGATACTTCATGCATTATGCTTTGCCAATTCTCCTTTCATGCGTCTGATTTTGATACGCAATAAATGTCCCATGTCCAACTCAATGTTCCATCATCTGTGGGGTTAATGTAATATGCTTGGTTGAATGTCATTTTGTAGATATTATCAAGTTCTTGAGCTCTGCATTCTTCTTGTATTGGTTCAACATACCTAGGTACTTTTGAAGGATCCAGGGGTGAGATAACCCTGATATCCGGTCCTTCAAATATCATTTGTTTTTTCTTCAGATTGATAATTGCGAGGTTATCAATTTCCCAGTCAATCCCCAGTAATGAAGGATAAGGATTACTATCATCTATGATCTCAATAACCTCGAAGTCTGCTTTACTTCGCACTCCATCAATGTCAACAAGAACACTTGATAATATCCCAAAGGGTATAACCTTCTGCTGGTTAGCTAACCTCAACTGTATAGGAGACCAAGACAACTTTGGCTTCCATTTCTGTTCCCATGTTTGTTTTTTCAGGACATTCACCTCTGAGCCTAGGTCGAGAATGACCTGGTTCATTTCAAAATCTCTGATCTATGCATTTAGCCTCATTTCTGTTCCTGTCCTTCTATGGTTCTTGATATGATGAACTGCTCTATGTGCATTATTTACTATATTACGTTGTTCATAATGGCCTAATAGGTTATGTAATTCTCGTAAGGCGTTTCCATGCCTTAGCAGCTTTATGCAGCCATGTAGAAACTATGTAATAGGACTTATCTATTCTGGCGAAGTTCGTGATCCATCATACGAGATCGACATATCTAATACCGGTGTCTAATCACTTCGCAATTGGATCCTTGTGGTCGAAGGTTTTGAGTCCTGAAATCCTTTTCTTGCTTCCATGAATACCTTTTTCTCTTGATCAGGGTCGAATGCAGGCATTTTTCCAGTTGCTTTTCTTACCCAAGGCCCATCAGTAAGCTTTGGTTTGTTTATGTGATCTTCAGAAGTCGAAGCTTCATTTGTCCTGCCATTTCCTGTCATAGCTCCACTTTGTGTCACAACATGGATGTTGCGATCTTCGTTCCTTTTCTCAACTGCGATCATCTAAATATTCTGGTTCTCTGCCTCTGGTATTTTCTCTTGCATTTTGCCTTGCAAAATGGGACATGCTTCAATGACATGGTCAAACGACTTACAATACTTACAAGTAGTGCAAGGGTTCTGATAGTCTCTTGCTAAATGTCTAGGTTGTGCACAGTTATAACATACGATCTGACCTCTTTCGCGTCCTTGGCTAGTGTTACGTCCTCTTCCTCTGAATCCACCACGTCCTCTATATGTGCCTTGATCATACTGCGCATTTTCATTATTGTGCTATGTTTCTCCTTGGACTTTGTAGACATCATGTTTTCTTTCTATCATAAGGTCATAGGATCTACAGTTGGTATCATCATGGCCAAATGACTTACAAAATTTGCAGTACAGGTTCTTTGGTGTCTGTACATACTTCTGAAGTAGGTAACAGTCCTCTGGGCGATGTCCTCTACATCGACAAATCTCACACCATGGTCCTTGCTGTTGATTTAATGGATTTGGTGCTCCATTAGCGATGTAATCTATGAGTATAGGGCAATGTTCCTTGGAATGTCCTTCTCCTTTACATTTAGTGCACCAAACCTCTTCTCTTATCTCTTTTCCTTTTTTCATATCTTGTAGCTGTAATGTCAAGTTTGCTAGCTGTGTCTGTATTTGTACCATTCCTGTGCTAGTCTCTCTTATGGGCGAAGCTTCTAGCTTCATTGCAATTTCCAATGCTTCTGTTTGCAAGGTTACTTTTGGTTGCATCAATGGTAATCTAATGTGGGGAAACAACGCAGCTATGAACCATTCTTGATGCTATTGTGGTGATATTTCAAAACTAACTTGATCTAGCAAGGCTTTGAATTTCTGATCAAACAACGACACAGTCTCATTAGGCTTCTGTTTGATTTCTTTTAGGTCTCTAATGCACTGAGATTCTGACTTAGGTTTCTTAAATTCTCTAATCAACACATTTTTGAAATCCACTAGTGTTATGTTCTGTCCAACAAAATATTTCATGAACCATGTTAAGGCTCTGTCTCTAAATGTGGTAACTAGCTGAGCTTGTTTTATAACATCATCATGTACTTGCTTAACGTTCCAGACAGCTTCACAGAGAAACCAATGTTGCTATGGATCTTCTAGACCGGTTCCTTTAAAAATAGGTGGCTTAATGTCATCTTCCATTCTTCTTCTAGGAGGTGTAGTGTTATGGAATGATGAAGGTATACCACTACTTGGCTAATTCTGAGTACTTGCTCCTGCAGTATTACTACTACTAGTGTTCTGCGAACTAGTAATATTTCTTTCTCCAGCTATGGGTTTTTGCGGAGTAATAGGCTCATATCCAATGCATCTAGATTCTGTTTCACTATCAAACTTAACTTGATATGAATTTATATCACTTCCTAACTCAGTTTCTAGGAATGTGCGAGGTTCAGCTTCACGATACCTCTTTCTAGTGCTAACTTTATATCTTTTTCCACTACGCAAAATACCAATATCTTCGTCTGTGTCACTATCTGTGTTACTGAACATTACAGACTCAATCCCTATGAATCCGATTGCATTCTTAAGAATCCTTTTTTTAGGTAGTATCATTTTAATATATGAACTGAGGTTTTTCAGGTACTTACCTCTAAATCCTTGGAAGAAATTTCCTTCTGCTGCGTTATAAGACTTCAAAGTGTCCACAACGAATTCTGTAACATAGCCTTCCAGTAATATATCCAACCAAAAGTCGACTGCTCTTGAAATCTGGTTATCAATCCCTTTAAGCTTCCGAATCAACTCTGGATTCCAAACTGTAGGTTCTCCACCCTGAAAATAGTTTTTCCATTTTTCTATCCTCGATATCCACTCATGTAACTCAGTAGCAAAATATGTGAAGAAAATTTGATGCAGGTCAGTGAATATATACCTCTGCAACCATTGTTCTGTGGTGAGATGCGGATGTCTATTTTCTTTATGCCCAAACTCAAGTTCTGTTTGTAGTTCTGTATTTCTGTCTTCTTTGGATTCCACATCAATCTGATACATCAGTATCGCATAACAAGTCTCTAGGAAACATAACCATTTGTTTCTCTTTCTTCTCTTCTAGGATGACACATCAACATCGCAATGGAACCATTCGTTGGTTCACTTTTTCTCGTTCACAGAACACATCACCCGTTCTAGCACGACAACAGAACCATTTTTTGGTTCCCTTCTCTTTCTTATCCACACCACACACCACTAGTTCTAGCGCGACAATGGAACCATTTGTTGGTTCCCTTCTCTTTCTTATCCACACCACACACCACTAGTTCTAGCACGACAACGAAACCATTTGTTGGGTTTTTTATAGTTCCGTGCTGACCCGGGTTTGGCAAAGTACTTACTTGCAGACCCAACAAAATCCCCTTCACTGGCCCTTTTGGAATCAACCTGCGAACATGCTGAAGTCTCACTCGAAGCAAAGATGGGTGGTTATAGAATCAGGTTTCTGTAATCTTGGTGATGTGCGGTTGTGTTATGCAAGCTTGTAATGTACACCCTACTTAACATATCTTTAACATAACAATACCAACATGTAACTGCGCACCTCACAGTTATCAACAACCTACAGACTCCGCTAAATCGTTGTTATCCTTACTCCTATAACTACGCATTCGTCATACTTATCATGACTTTGCAACATTCATACATATGTGTTTGACTTACTTAACATATTATTCTCATCCACATACATATGAAAGCAAATACATAGGTGTAATCATACATGAACATGAAGCATAACATAGATTCACGCATATACACTAATATTTACGTGGTTCACCCCCCAAGTGGGAGCTACGTCCACGGGAATTGTTATTATATTACTTGGAAGGGGTAACAGTTCCAGTCTGTGCACTTAGCTGCAAACTCTTCTCTATAATAGATCTCTGTGCACTCCGTTGTAGAGTCTTTTCCTCTCTTAGATCTCTCTCAGTCTAGATCTAACGATATCTCTCTATTATCTATTAATATCTAACCATTCCTCATACAAAGTTTCCCTTTATATAGATTGCAACCGAAGGTCACATCTTTACAATAACTATGGGCCAACCCCCATAGTACACTTAAACCCAAAATGGCATGGTTCTCCTGTTGACCACGCTTTGTATTAACTTTGCTGGAGCTCTGCTGTCCTTTTGTACCACTTCCTTTGAATCTGACACTTCTTCTAACTGTCGCAGTTCTAACCGCGCGACTCTGACTCTACAGTGGTGCGTCCTTTGCACCATTTTTCTTCTTTACTCTCTGCTTCTGTAGTTGATAGTTTGCCGCTTCATCCATAACTGCTCCAATTACCTCTGGTCGTCCTTAGTACTTCATCTTTACTAAGGGGACATGTCCTTTTCTTTCAACTTTACCTCGCTCCATACCCTGCTCCCGAGAATTGCGGAGTTGTTTCTCCCAAAACTGGTCAATGTTAGGCCTCTCCTAACTGTACCTTTTTCATCATAACTTCCTGCACTTGGGCTACGCCCAACATGCTTACAAAAGAATGCAAGCACCAACAATGTGCTACATCAATCTCCTCATATCAAGAGGAAGCATCCTCCATAACTCAATGTATCGGTCCTGTCTCTGAATCTCCCTGACAGGAACAGTTCGAATAGCTCAAACTGCTAATAATATGGCCAGCCTATCTACAATATCCTATTTGAACCTCTGCTCAGGCCTCCATCGAAGGCCAGGTCTGGCTAGATGAGGCACCTATGGCTGATCCTGCATCTGTATGTCCTCATCCTCATCATCTTGCGGTGGAGGAGGCACCAAATCACCATCAAATGTGCCAATATCTGTAAAATATATAGTACACAATAATAATTAGACAATTTAATTAAACATGAATTTAATATAATAATTTAAAACATATTTCATTTGCATTAAGTATAATGAGAATAAAATGAAAATAGATTAAATTAAACATAATGCTAAATTTACCTCTATGATCAGGTGGCTCGTCCTGGGTGAAGAAGATGTTGGTACACCCTCTCCAATCCAACCCCGCATATGGATATATGACCATATCTAATCAAGGTTGGTCCTCGCCGCCTAGCATGTCAAGCTCATCGGGAGTGATCCTCACAGGAAACTCTGGTTTCCCCCTCTTGGGCATCATCTGACCCCACATGCGCATACGCACATTTGTCATCAACCTAGGAGAGCGCCGGTTAAAAGATGGCCTAGTCACCAGAAATCTCTCAAAAATTAGACAAAATAACTCTGAATTGAAGGGGAAGTCTCCCCTCTCTCCAATACACGCATGAAATCGACTAAGAGCATAACAAAACTATCATAAAAAAATAGCAGACCACCTAATGCATCTAGGTGCCTTCACTAAAGAATCAACATAATATAATAAAGGGCATCTAATGCGCTTCCCATCAGTGGTGTAATGGGTGATAGTCGTCACCAACAAAGAGAGGCACCTCATATCCTCTCTACCAAAAGCAACAATGGAAAGCTTCCAATCACTAACTTGAATCTGCGAAGGCTCGAGGATGTTGTGATCACGTATCTGTTTCACATGTAATATAAATCAGTCTCATAAGCATACATATAAAGAGTTATAACAAGATTATATCTAACAAAATCAAATATTAAATTTTTTTCCAATAAAAGAAATTCGGTGCGCCATAAATATTTGAAACGCACCACTAGCAGTGCAATTATATACTGGAGGCACTGACAGGCGGTGCTCTACAATATATATGTCGTATCATGAGTTATATATCAAAAATTTTAGAATTGTTTTGGACGATGTGCCTAAATCTTAATAGCGCACCATCATTCAAATGCACCGAATTTAAAAAATAATAATTTATTTGAAATATATTCACAGTGCGCCTATTCCATGTCAGTGCACCATGCACCGGTGCCTTGACGTGAAATAGGAGCACCATTATTTGTGTGTTCATGGGTTTATAAGCGGTGCGCTTATATACTGGAGGCACCGACAAGCGGTGCTCTACAATATACATGCCGCATCGCTAGTTATATATCAAATTTTTTTAATTTGAATTGAACGGTGTGCCTATGCCACGTAAGCACACTATTCACCAGTGCCTTGACGTGACATGGGAGCACCGTTAGTTGCATGTTCACAGGTTTATCAAAGGTGTCACCGATGTGCCTATGTCACTTAATTGCACCGATGCCGGTGCAATGACATGACATACGCGCACCGTATAAATGATTATCTTTTTATTGTTCCAATACCAGTGCGCTAGAAAATAACAAGCACCGGAAGTCTAGTGCCCTTTATTGTACTAAATGCACCGGCGTCGATGAGAATTCAGTGTTTTATAAGGTCTATCAACGGTGCACTTATGCCATGTCATTGAACTAATATTCGGTGCGCATGAGTGGCATAAGCACGGCGTTTAAACATTTTTTGTTTTTATAAATGATGTGGTTACCGATACGTGTATTACACTTAAGGGCACCAGAATGAAAGTGCTCTTAAATGTGTAACACATCGGTGACCATTTGTGGGTTTTTTTTTTTTTTTTATCTGTCCGTAGCAGTGCATTCAAGTCATTCGGCTCGCACCGCTGACGGTGCGCCCTGTAAAATTTGATAGGGTGGACCATATAGTGGTGCGAGCTGAATGACTAGAATGCACCACGCAAAATTTTTAAATTATAAAAAAAGGTGCATTTAAGGTTGAATTTCAAAACCTAAACTGCTAAAAAATTATTTTGTGAACTAACAAACATCTTACCTATTGAACGGCGCTTCGGTGAGGCATATTGGCGATATATGGTAAATTTGAATTTTTCCAAAACGGTTTGGAAAAATTCAAATGAACTGAACCGCTAATAGAGGACAATGATGTGTCCATGTGGACCACGGATGTTAGGGTGTCCGGGTGTGTGAAGGGAAGCAGTGGTGCAGAGGGGCTCAAATGCACTGAAAAGGGGTAAAAATGAGTTTTCGGCCGTGGTAATTTTTTTATTAAACCCTGCACCAGTGCACTTGACATTAGGATGCACCGGTGCGATCCACAGATGACAACACCAAAATGAGTCAATGTTAAAATAAAATAATTTTTTTTTTTAAAATGCTTTCTGGTGCGTTTAGTTTATCCAACTGCACCAATGCGTAAATATCATTTAGCACACCGCGAATGGTTTTAAAATATTTTGTCGATTATAAAATTATATATATATTTTTATTTTCGATAAATGGAATAGCGGTGCGTTATGGCCTTGTGGACACACCGATGCGTATAAATAAGGACGCACCATTGCTAGACTTTTGAGATATATTTTTTAAGGAAATAGATTATTATGCTTCATAAAATAATTGTCGGTGTGTCAGGTTTTGATAAAACGCACTGGGGGGGGGTATCGTTAATGAACGCACCGTGTTTAGATTTTTACTTAAATATTTTATTTTTTAAATAAAAGACTATGCAATGCAGTGGTTTCTATGAAACGCACCAGTGCGGTGGTATGTGATGGAATGCACCGTTATGGTTATTTGGAAACTGTTTTGTTTTGATAAATATGTTTTGTGGTCGCGGTGCGACAAATTAGGACTCACCAATGAACACATCGGTGCAATTAGTTTGAGAACGCACTGGTGCAATTATGTTGAAAGCGCATCGAAATAAAAACTTCCGCTAAAACCTTCGACCGCTTGCCTTCACTACTAACCTCCACTAAAACCTTCGACCGCTCGCCTCCACTACTAACCTTTGTTAGAAACGAATATTTGGGCTCTTTTCGGAGGAGCATATTCTATAACCTCCACTAAAGGGCCTTTTCCTTGTAGTGATCTTAGTTTCATATCGTAGGTTCCTCCTAGGTGATTCCAAGTGGGAAGTGCTTGCAGTACCTAAGATGGACACATAATCGTTGCCTCACCTCCCCTGGAAGGTGTCTGTCTTAACGAGGTCACTTTCAACTTGGGTGATTGTTGAGTGAAGGTTACCGTAACTATATTCCATAACTTTTTTTGTTGGACTTGAGTCTTGATCATCCTAGGCTAACCTCTGGAAATCCCTACTCTAGATCTTCACTAACCTATCTTTGAAAAAGTAGTTTTGCTTGGATTACATATTTATAAATTGTTTTTTCTAGTGGTGTGTGGATTGGTTAAGTGTTACGTTGAACGTTTCTTCCTTTTGAGTAAAGATGGTCAACCAACCTCTCCACAAGTCCAAAAGGACTCGAGGAAACTTTCCAGAGAGGGAAGAGTTGCTTCCAAAAAGGAAAAGGATGGATAGTTCAAAGCCTAACAAAGAAATTCCATTAATTCCAAATGATCCCACAAAAGAGGAAAGAGGGGAGGGACTGACTGATTTTGACGAATCATCATAGGGAGGGTGGTCCGAATCTTAGGGAGGATTATAGTCTAATTTCGGATGTGAAAGTCATAAAGCCATATTTTTATTAAATGTAAGAGGGAACATGATAGACATGTAATTATGGAGTTAGTAATTCATCGAATCCTTCTTCTCTCTCTCATATTGTTGTTGTGTATTTGATTCATGTATTTTCATCAATGTTCTTGTGATTCATTTCCTAGCATGTTTGTATATTTTGTCTCCTCCCCTCTCGACATTCAATCCTTCTATATCTTATCCCTCTAGATCTGGATCATGAGGGTTCAGATCCAAAAGGCTTGAATATTGAGAGAGGAGGAGATAAAATATACAAATATGCCATGAAATGAATCACAACAACATTGATGAAAATACATGAATCAAATACAACACAAAAATATGAGAGAGAGAGAGAGAGAGAGAGAGATTTGGAGAAGAAAGATTCCATTAAGATGAACCATTACATGCAATGAGGCCAATTTTGGGACCTCTCCTTCCCAATCTAAAGTCTCTTCCTATTGCCTTTTTATAATCTTTCTTATTGACCAAGTCAACTTGGAATAACTAAATCCATTAATTACATGTCTATCATGTTCCCTTTTACATTTAATAAAAATATGGATTTATGACTTTCACATCTGAACTTGGACTATAAGCCCCCCTAAGATTCATATAAGAGGGTCTCCAAGAGATTTTGAGGGTTGCATGAGATACCTACTGAGGGTCCATCCTCTCCCGTCTCTGAGAACCTTGGTCTAGTTGAGATTGAGGACTTAACCAACCCTACAACTATAGTGGTTTTTAAGAAACCTTCCACCAATTACCAAAGTCCTTCGTTCTTCCAAACTAGTCGCTTTGATAGTCAAAGCTGCATTGCACAATATTCTCCTTTATACTAGGTGGTAAAATGGGTGATGTTGGTGGCCTCTTAGGGGTTGAGGGAACCTCAGTCCCCACCTCTAACACTCCCATGGGAGTGTAGTAAACCACACAATATCAAGTATTCTAGCTCATAATATATTTTCCCCTATCTCAAGAGTATCTATTGGAGGACTCGTTTAATATTCAACAACTCCTGGTAGTGGTGTAGCAACCTCACAATCCATGCCTTAGGGTAGTAACCCATTCTATTTCGATATGCAATCAATTGTAATGCCACACATGGTTTCGAATAATCCATTCATGCCAAGTTATAACACTCTAGTAGGAAGCACATCCATCCTCTTCAATTCATTTCCATTTGGAGGCAGACATATCCCTCTATCAATACCCTAAATAAGAGTTGGAGCTTACACAAGTTTTAGCATTTCTCAAGGGAGCACGCCCTTCCCTAGAATGGGGGTCGTGATAAGTGTAGTTTCAACATATGTTCAAGTTTCAATTGACCACACTCGTGTACATGGATACCAAACCAATTCATCCTTTGTTCCTGGTAGCACTTATGTGCAAGGTAACTCTTTCGTAAACTGTTGGAGCCAAGGTCGTAGCTACGGTAAAGCTGCGAATTTTGGGAAAAAAAGCACAAGTATGGAAGGAAAGTGCTAATTTTGGGACAAGCACTATGTTTTGGGCAAGAAGGAGACGGTGCGCAGTACGGTGCCAGATAGACAAGCTCAGCGAAGATCACGGACCGGAAATCGCGGAGCTCGCGCGCACGACAGAAGAGAATGAAGGCTGAATAGAAAGCTCAGCTACCATAATAAATAAGGCGATGGAGTAGAGGGCTCAGCTACCCTCATTTAAAAGGCTACGTACAGAAGTTATGGTTGCTCGGATCAAGGAGGAGCAACGGACCAGAGCATTGAAGGCGAAGGACAAGCGCCCATACCCACAATCTGCGCCGAAAGTCAAGGAGCCTGCAGGAAGCGGCGACATGACTGCAAGCGGCGCCTACAGTACACCTAGCCATGTGCGTGGTTAGGGTTTTTGGGAATCACTGTTGGGAAAGGCCCACAGTTTTGTAAAGGTGCGACCGCCATGGCCACCTATATATATGAATAATTGTAATGGGTAGATGTTAGTTAGCGAGCGAGTAAGAGTTAGATACTTTTGGGATAGCTAGATGGTTAGACTGTTCGATAGTCAGTCTCAAGGATAGATCATGTGTTGATTATCCTTTTCTATGTTTTCTACTGAGTGTGTAGAACTAGAGTAGAATCGGATAGCCGAGGAGCTAATCCCTGAGTTGCCAGACAGTCTGTGTGACGTCTGCGCCTTTGTAATCTCTGTAGAGAAGAGACCAGATTGAGAGAAGGGCTCCCAGCTGTGTGCGTGGAGTTTCCTGTAAAGATATAAGGCTGCAGCTGTGTGCGCAGCATATTGTATAACTCTATGGTTTTCTGGTTAATATAACACTCCCGAGGACGTGGTTTTCCTCGAGGAGAGGAGCTTCACATATTTCCACTTGTTATAATGTTTGCGTGAGTGAGTAACTGTTTAAGTTCATTACATGTGTATGCAAAACTCTTGTATTATCTTTGTGACTGCTTGATTGAGTTTGGAAAGGTCCATTGATAACCATAAGTGTTAAGGACTGAAGAAGCGGTGGAGCGCTGTCGCTGCAGCGATCGAGGACTGCGATACTGCGCTAGTTGCGCAGGGCGAGGAAGTACTTAACGCTTCAACGCAAGGAATAGTGCCTTCTGCGCCAGAGAAGAAGGAATCCACGCAGTTGCGCCGAGGGGCCTGCGGGAAAGTCGAACCGCCGATATCTGAGGAACCAGAAGAGGAAGGACAATCTCTGCGTCACCAAGGTTAAGGAAACCTGATTCCTTAGCCCCCCATAGCCACTTCGGGTGAGACCTCGAGCTGCTGCGCAGCTCGTTGCCGAGAGGGCCAGTGCGCCAAGGGGTTTGTTGCTGCGCTTCATTAAAACCCGGGTCTGCCCAAGAAAGCAGCCAACATAAACCAATACTCAAGGCATGCTCTTGGGGGTTGGAACTCTCTAACTCAAACAAAGTTGTCATTCTTGGTTATGCTTAATCTCATGGATCTAACTAAACTGACTAATGATCTGGTCATGCATAATACAAGTTGGCATCCTATTCCAAAAAATTTACCCTTCGGCATTCATAAATTTGAGGGAAATTTTGGAGAAGATCCCACTACCCATGTAATTATGGCAGTATTAGGTCGATACTTTTCAGAGAATTTTGACTAGGGTTGTGGCGAAGTGGTACTTAGAGCTCCCATGAGACTCGTATAAAAACTTTGATGCGTATGCTATGGATTTCTTAAACCACTTTTAGTTGTATGTCCATTATGAAACAAGAACTAAGTTATTAACATAATTTCGGCAGGACAAGTTGATGCAAATATTTGATCATAGTCATGAGTGGCAGAGGTGCCATCGTTTGATTAAAGATCATATTCCTAATGATTTTTTAGTGGATTGGTTCATTAAGTATTTGCAACCATATATTGCAAAAGATTTCATATTATCGGGAGTCACGACTGAAGAGAAAGATATTATCAGGGCCCAACAATTGAACCTGGTATATTCTCAATCTCAGATGTTGCATGATATATTTCCTATGGATTCAAGAGTAGAGACTAACCCAGCCTGATCCCATTCCAGGGCCACACATTGATGGTGTGATTGGTTTTGTGGAAAATGTCACGATTGCTTAGGTTACAACTCAAATGGGACAAATGTCCTTAAATACCAACACACCTATAGTCGCACAGGCTATCACCAATGTCCCCAATCCCACTCAATCCCTCGATTACCTGTCAGTACATACAACTAATAAAAAAGGGAACTAGCATCCTAGAGGGAAAAAGAATGGGAATGGGGGCAATAATGCCAATAACAATAACATTGATGGAGATACGAAGGAGAATAAGAAGGTTAAATTTCCTTGTAAACTTTTTAGCGAAGACCATCTGACTCGTTGATGCCTCAAGTTGGAGGCCACCTAATGATTCTTGGTGCAACAAGGAGCTCCTCAACAACCTATTGTTCTTACTAATCCATTTCCTCCACAACACCAACAAATGGTTTCTAGAGTCCCATGAAGCATTGTACCTTGGTAAGGGGGAAGCCAAGGAAAAGACCATGGCCATAGAGGTAGAATTGGTTGATGCTCCTCTTGATTACAACCTCCTCTTAGACCACATTTGGACTTATTCCACATTGGGAATTGCCTCTTCAATCTTTCGTTTCATCTATTGTCCTCATGAAGGGAATATATTCACTATAGAGCAACTGTCATATTGTAGAGAAAAAATTGTCTCCACAACATGACCCAACGTTTCATTGGTAGGCCATTCCATGAGTGCCACTGAGAATGTTGGAGTGGGGATGTACCCGACCCTCATGGGAAATTTAATCTTCCCCCACCCAACCCCTAAGACAACATTTCCTTGATACTTGGGATCTCAATAATCACCACTAATCCCATGGTAAGGGTGTTCTACTTCAAAAGTCTTATATTGAAGATCCATCGGTAGTGTCGGTCTCCTCTATTTATTCACAAGGGACTGGATATAATGGGATCCCAACGACTTTTTTTGTAGTTGAATTAACATATCAAGCTATTCAATCAACCATAGTAGAAAATTAATGTGCTTCTTCATCTATGGAGGAACATGATTATTACACTATGCCCATTTGTGCCATCAACTCCTCACCTTCCCAAGATCTCTGAGATATGGTCCTACCCTCCAATGAAGTGAATTTAGAGGCCATGTCTATGACTAAGAGACCATGGAAGGACATGCATCATTGATTTCCTTTTCTACCTAGGATGGATGTTTTGAGGATGGATGAGAAAGGGATTATAAGAATTGGAAACTTGGAATGGTATGGGAGTCCCCTTGCGACATGTGATGTGTATGCAGAAGGGAACATGGATAAAATATAAAAAACTATGCGAATCGATATTTCTAGGACTCCCAATGTTGTCAAAAATATATTCATAGATGTAATTTGTTCCTCTAAGGATTTTTAAATCTATACTACATTATTTAAAGAATATTGAGACATCTTTAATGCGTGATCATATGAGGAAATGCGGGGAATTGATCCAATAATTTTTTAACATGAGATCAAGACATATCCCAATGCCAAGCCTATTCAACAAAAGATATGATCGGTCAATCCATGGAAGGTTGTCTTCATCAAAGCAAAAGTGGCAAACTGCTTCATGTAGGATTCATCTACCCCATGCCCTTGACTGAATGGATGTCCAATTTGGTACACATTGACAAGAAACAATGAAACATCAAAGTTTGTACTGACTTCAGGGATCTAAACTTAGCTTTTCTGAAAGAGAAATATCCTACCCCATTCATTGATCAAATTATTGATGAGTGTGCAGGGAATGAGATCTTATTGTTCATGGATGGATTTTCTGGTTAGAATCGTATTCAGATTCATCCTGAATATCAACACAAAACAACCTCCATATGTACTTAGGGCAGATTTGAATATAGGAAAATAATTTTTGGCCTAAAGAATGTCGGAGTGACTTTTGAGTGGGCCATGTTGTACACATTTCATGACATAAAATGCATTGTTGACGCATGCCTTGATGGTTTGATTGCTCAATTTGCAAGGAGATATTACCATCCCGAACATCTTAGGGAAGTTTGCAATCTATGTCACTACTACAAGATTCACTTGAATCCTCACAACTATATTTTTTGTGTCATTTATGGGTAATTACTAGGCTTCATTGTATACGAGCACATGGTTCCAATAGACCCATTTAAGGTGGAGGCATTAGTTCAATTTCCTCACCCGTGTATTATCCATCAACTGTATAACCTCCAAGGGAAGGCTAATTTCTTGTGATGTTTCATCGCTAATTATGTTTAAGCGACAAAAGGTTTTATGCACCTTTTGAAGAAAGGGGTCCCATTCATTTGGGATGACTATGCTCAAAGATCATTTAACACACTAAAATCATTTTTAATGTTTGTCCCACTACTAAATCCTTTGGAATATAGTAGATATTTTTTGTTATACTTAGCGGCATATGAATCAACCATTAGTATAGTTTTGGTTCGGGAAGATGAGTTGCATCATGAGCATGTATGTATTATTTGAGAAATAACTTGGTTGATCCCGAGTTGAGATATTCATGTTGAAAAGCTAGAAGTGGTAGTTGTTCATGTTGTCCAAAGACTTCAACATTAAATTATTTAGAGACGAACCACCGTAATAAAAAAATATCAACCCATTTCAACACATATTGACCCGATGTATCATTGGGGGCAAGTACAATAAATAGATTGTTATTTTACAAGAGTTTTACTTAGAGTTTATGTTAGTTAAGTATGAAAATTCCTTTCCTAGATAATGTTGGAGATACCTAGAGACAATGAGGATCCTTTTGAAAATGAATCGTTACTTGACGAACATGTGTTCCTCATCGACTCGAATGACCTATGGTATGGAGACATCTTGGTGTATCTCCAAACAAAAATATTCCCCTCTCAATTCTATCACAAGGACCGATGGTGTATACGCCATCATGCAAAATGTTACATTATCATTGGACACACTGTGTATCACCAAGGGGTTGATTCGATCTTGCGACGATGTTTAAATCATGAAGAAGCCGAGAAGGTTCTGAATTATTTACATAATGGAGCATGTGGCAGTCATTTGTTTGGGTTGGAAACGACCTAGACGATATCGCGTGCAGGATATTATTGGCCTTCTATTTTTAAAGATTGTGTTGAAGCAATACAGAAGTGCCATGCATGCCAGATGTTCACTAGAAAAATCCATGCACATCTTACTTCATTGTATCATGTTATCATTGTTGGTCCCTTCACAAAATGGGGCATGGATTTCATGACGTGTAATCCAACATTGTTGAAAGTTCATAAGTACATTATTATGGTCATGGACTACTTCACAAAGTGGGACAAAACCATGCCAACATTTAATAATGATGATGAAACAACACCACATTTCATATTCAATCATATTATTTCTATATTTGATGTTCTTAATGTGATTCTCACCGACCACAATAGTTATTTTTAAAATAAAATGATGATGGAGTTAACATACAAGCTTGGGTTTTGATAGGACCACTCCTCACCTTAGTATCCACCAACGAATGGACAATTAGAGGCCATCAATAAACCCTTGAAAATCATTCTGCAACAGATGATTAGCAAGAGTTAAAACAAATGGCACATTAAGTTATACCTGACACTTCGGGAATAATGAAATTTAGTAAATACTGCCACAAGATTTACTCTGTTCCAGCTTGTACATGGATTCAAAGTTACGTGGTTAATTGAATGTGATATCCCCTCTCTAAACTAGCCATTGAGCTATTATCTAGCACTAGCGCTTTAAAAGAAGGTTTAGAATGCCTAAAATAATTGGATGAACATCGAAGAGATGTGACCACTACAAGTGAGGTGCATAAAAAACATGCCAAAGCTCAAAATGACTAATCAGTCCACCCTAATTTCTTCTATGAAGGACATATGGTGCTTTTCTATGACTGGGATA
The DNA here is from genome assembly GCA_027924585.1 of Larix kaempferi. Classification (NCBI taxonomy): domain Eukaryota; kingdom Viridiplantae; phylum Streptophyta; class Pinopsida; order Pinales; family Pinaceae; genus Larix; species Larix kaempferi. The sequence continues at coordinate 18,875,385 of BSBM01000458.1, read as the reverse complement.
CTAACGAGTTAGGAACGAGAAAGTTTAATTCAATGTGGCTTGGTCCTTACATAACGAGGCGAGTCCTCGAAAAAGGGGCTTATGCGTTAGAGTATATTGAGGGAATGTGTTAACATGGCCTAGAAAGAGGCTCTAGCTTGAGAGGTATTATGCCTGGGAAGCAATGCATGGGAAATGATTTGGACTTGTTGTAAGTAGTTAGATTACTTTTCCTTGTGTTGAAACTTATGGAATTTCACTACATGGAGGTTTAGCAATGATCGACATGTTTCGAGTGGAAAATACACTCATCATTAGGATCCATGTGAAGCTATGATACTTTCTATTTTTTTATTTTTATTTTAAGTCATTGATCATCATGAGTTGTGCTATATTGAACCCGTGTGTATGGGATTAGCAGATGGTGCCAACTGTCACACTCAAAATTTTGCTTCCATTGCTTGGGTGATATATTCTCCCATGGGCCATTTATTGAGTCCAGGAGGAGTATGCATGGGTTTAGGTACCAATAACATCATCAAATATAGTGCTATTATCGAACTAATGTTGGATTCTATTTCAAATGGAATCCAAAGTTTGGTCATCCATCTAGATTTGCATCTAGCAGCGTCACAACCCAATTTCATATATTGTGTTCACAATCCTACTCTCTTAATAACAATCTTACGAGTGTGACTTCTTGAATTCCATTTGAATTTATTAAATATGCTCACGTTCCGAAAATTTTGAATACTATATCTGATGCATTAGAAAATGTTGTATTGGATTGGCATTTGTCACATTTTTATTCAAGCACATGTATAGAGAGCAAACACATTTGTATATAAGGTTGACCATTTTTTTTTCATTCATAAATAATAGGAGATTACATCAAGTACAAAATGTGTAGAATGTTATACAAAATAGGGCTTCGCAGCCCTCGGTAATGCATATATATGACCAAAAACTACAAAATATTGATATATTTTATATATATCACGGCCTAGTAGCATCTCGATAGCATAGTACTACAGTCACCACTTGATGGAAAAGTAAAATCCATGCATTTGGGACACGAACCACCTATAGCTAAATTTCCTCCCATAGTTCCTCGATCTGTGTCATTGGAACACTAAGGGTCAAGCCCACAAGGTTCTACTCTATAGAATTTAGAGTCCTTGTGGGACCCTCCTTGGCATGGGTGTACTACCATCGAAGTCGTGGGTACCCTATTGGTCATACTGGTCCCACATTTGCATCATCAATTTTTTTTAAATTATTTTGCACACCAAAATAACGTTACCTATTGCTTTGAAAACATAACAAAATTCCAAAAAGGATATATTCCAAAAAGATAAAACTTTCTTATCGATGCACCCCCACTCTGTATCGGGAGGTAGTGCTAACACATGATCTCCATGGTGGTCTAGTCCAATGAACGGGAATTTTTTTTTATGGCAGGAAGATAATGCCTCCATTACTCGAACAAATCATTATTGAAGGTAGTTACAATAGGTCCACCTCCTAACCTGTACATCATATCCATCCAATGGACCATCCTGGGCATATGATGATCAAGGGGAAGGATATTGATCTCGGGGCACTTCAAAGGGATTCACTCTTAGAAGAATGAGACTAGAATGCTCCCATATTGAAAGTTCTTTTGTTTTCCAGTCATGTAATTTATCAGTTGAGCATTCATGTTTACAAGAAGACGCGTGCACTAGTCAAATATTGTAGGCCTTTAACACACCACACCGTAGAACATATGTGTGCGGGATGCTTGATGGATCATGGATGACCATACCACTTGAGATATGGTGAAAATGATCACCTTTAATGGTAATATTTCAATACTATCGATGGGATCTTGGGCACCAATATGTCATGTGGTACAATAAGTGTTTATATATTCTTGCATGGTTAATATACCTTCATCTCGTCCCGTCCCTTTGAGGTTTATACAAAATCCTCACCAAGATAAGCCTGCTAGGAAGTATATATTATCGACAGTAAGGTCAAGTACCTCACCATAAATCATAAAGGAATTTGCATTAGGTTCCCAGTACCCCACACACAATTTGAGTAGCTTCTTTTGTGCTCTCATGTATGGCACACAATAAAAGTTGAGAATGCAACATCCTAGGAGATAATTTATGGTTCCATCATCCTCAAAGGATTCTTTATCCAAGGCCTCATGCTCCATTTCCCTCCATTTTATAGTCATTTCCTGCAGCAAAATGTCAAAATTTTGTCAATTTTAGGCATTTATTTGGCACTTTAGGAGGTCCCACATGGCCCATAGCAGGGACATGCGCCTGAAATTTCTCACCATACACCCCATGAGTGAGGGAAGCATGTGGCACAAGATAAACTTTGGTAGGGGTCCCCAAGGCCCAAAATTTGAAAAACAAAATTGAAAAAAAACCATGAAATTGAATGAGTTTGAGATGAGAAACTACGTAGTGGTGACGAATTCAAGATTCGATGCGTGAGCAATCCACAATCTTAGATTGAAAATCAAGGGAAAAACTTGAACTCCAATGGTAAAAGAGGTAAATTGAAAATGAATTGGTAATTCCATTTGGTAAAGGTAATTTATTTGGAATTTTTACCCACATGTCTGTAGTTTGAGTTTCCTATTTATGGTTTTCATTAATTCTCCATCTCTAATGTTGTCTTTTCATGTTCTCTCTATTTATGGTTTTCATTAATTCTCCTTTGAGTTATGTTGTTGGAAGAACTTCCCTTGATTTTGAGTTTTTATGTGGTCTTCCCTCACTCAAGGACTTTATCCCTCGGTGATATTCCCTTCTGCACGACAAGGTTAACTCATGACCTTTTCCTATATGTGAGAAGAATATTGAAAGAGTGGGAGTAGCATGCATGAGTAGCTCAAGGTTGCGAAGGAACCCAAATCTCGATTCTAAGAGTATCAACAGTACACTAAGGTATAATCATGCATTGTTTCCATTATTAGTAATAAATATCTATTATCTTTCCCTCCTCCAATTCATTAGTCTTTGTACTAAATTTTCAACGGTATAAAGGGTGTTGACTTTCGTGATTAGTCAATTAGGGTTACATCTTCATGTTTCATGTTTCTCTTTTAGTTTATGGTTCAATGAATGCCAAAAGTATTTGAGGAAGGTTTGTTGTCTTCTCATGTGCAAGTGTGAGGAGAATCCAAGCAAAATCTTCGGAGGAGAACTGTAATATTCCAAGTTATTTTCTCTACATTACCTTATTCTTTTTGTTTGTATTCCTAATTTTCAATTCATTAGATTGAGTCCACTAGTACCCTAGGAATTGTAATAGTTATATTTCCATTGATTTGTTGGAAGCCAAGCCCTGGGTATTAGGTATAATTTCATGCAACACTCAGATTTCTGAGTTAGAGGCATCCTCTAGAGAAAACTTGACTATCGTCTTATCATGTTGATCTCCCTGTAGTAAGAAGGTGGTGACTATTTTATTAGATTTACTTTTCTCTTTCTCTATTTTATTTCCATCTTTATGCATCCCCCCCTTCCTTTTCACTTTGTTTAGTTCCAATTCATTGATGTTAGGTTGATTGGATTTGTTTTCATTGGTGTTTTGACCCTCTTATTATTCTCTTGTTGTGCTCTACACTATTTGGGTTTTAGTTTGTTGCTATGCTTATGTATGTTGCTACCAAGACCCATTCAACATTGGTGTTTTACAAGGTATACTTTCCATTGGTGGAGTCATTGAATGTGCCATATTATTTACACTTGATTATATTTTATAGGTGGTGGTTGACTTGGATATTCTATAGGAGATGAATTTGGCAGTTACTCATTAGTCGAATTATCTTGTGTTGATTTGTTTTCAATCAATCACTCCTTCATCAATTGTTCTCCAATCGACTTACCTCCTTTCAACTAACAATCTTTTCATTATTCTTCCTGTGGTTATTCCTTGGTCATTACTTAATTGGATTCTCTTCTATTGGTGGTTGTTGGTTAACCTGATATTTTCTTGTGTCAGTTTATTCACCCAAGTCTAGAGGGTTATCTTGCATTTCATGTTGGCTACCACGAGTCTTTGATTCCTTCACAATAGGGGTTGTTTTTTGTGGGGAGTGGGGTTTTATTAATTCAATCAAACTTTGTGATGCATCTTTTCCTTATATTCTTGGCTACGTTGTACCTTAATTGTAAATTTGGTTCCCTCAATATTTTTCTTCTTTGATTGTTTCTCTCTCTCTTCTGCTTGTTGTGCCTTTTATTATTGAAGGGATTCTAGGTTCTACTATATTTGTTTTTTAATGGTAACTTTATTTTCCAGGGCCTCAACTATAATATATTTCACTTTTTTGAGCTCTTCTAGTTACTATAGGATCACACTTGATTCCAACACTTGTTTACTCTTCTTCACCTACTCCTATGTGAACTTCCCTTTTCCTTCTCCACATGCCAACAACACGTGTTCAAAAACTTCTTCCAATTCTTTTCTTGAGTTGAGGGTTGTTGAAGTCAAGCTCTGTTGATCCCTATACTAGTGTTTCCAAATCATCCTTTGTCAACTCACTCACTGGGATGATATCAACTTGTTCTATATTTTACTTAGGTTCTTTTTCGATTGACTCCTTAGATACAGGGCTAGTTGAAGAACCTAACCCCACTATAAAAGGGGTTGTGAAGACGGTTCTTCTATTTCTTCTTCATATTCTCCATTTAGAAATTGTGTGGTTACTTGAGCGATCATATGAATGGATAAGGACGATAGTGGGTTTAGGGTATTCAACTGTCTTAACACTTCAACAAAAATATCTTTGACCATTGGATAATATTATAATTCCTATGGCTTGCTTCCTCTTCCTTGTGCATATCAGACTTTAGTGAAATCCAGGGCAAGTTGAATGGTTAATATTGGCGGTAAATTTATCCTTATACATTGTGGGACTCTCCATTTGTTGCAAGCATACTTCAACGACTTAACCCATTCCTTGAACATATACTATGTTGTAAGGCCTTTTTTTCTTCTTCCGAATTTTCCATTTTGATAAGAAGCACTAAAGATTCCACATAGTTGTGTGTTTGGGAGAGTGAAGGTTGACTCTCTGATCAAGCAAATATGTGATATGGAAATCCATATGAGTAAAGTGGGGTATCTTATAGTCTTTCTACATTTTTTTCATTATTCATAGCTGGTCTTTAATATCTTTGCTAGGTTCTCCGACCAATTGTTGACTTTCTTCTCTTCAACTATCTTCCCAACAACCTTTAACATATTCAATTTCACATATAATGCCCAAATAGAGCTGGTGAGGCACACAGTGACAATAATGCATGCCCATATAATATGTTATTCTTTCACTTTGCTTATGAATAGACCTTTTGAGTTATTTGCGGTCGTCCCCCCAGTGAATTTCTAAATGCACTCTAGTCCATAAATTATCTTGGGTATGGGTCTCCTATGTTTGGAAAACTAGTGATTCGAGGGATTAAGGTTGGGGTCATGGATAGTGGTTCATTTAGCCATATTTTTCCATGTGGTACCAGCTGACAATGAATTTTATAACTTCTTCCTTCCATCATTGAAATTCTACAATTTGAGAGGCACTCATATATGATTGGATTTTGTATTTTTCTAATTTGAGGGTTTCTTCTCTCCACCTGCCTTCAATGACTACCCATTGTTTGTAATTTTCTCATGTTTATCCCAACCATTTTTTCCATATTTGCTTGTCGAATTTTATACATTCATGCTTCCAACTTGATCATAGGTCGTTTGTCATGCCTTTTCTTAGTTTTGGGTTTAATTGTTTTAGATTTATTGATAACTACAGGTGAAATAACACGTCTCATATTTGGTGCCATGCCTTTTGTAGAAATGATATTTAAATCCAATTGTCTGCACTATGTTATCTCATTACTACAAGCAATTATTTCCTTAGCTTTGACTTAAGTGATTTGTGCCATGCATTCCTCTATATTTATAAGTGATTTTGAGTTGCTAGTGCATTGGTCACTAATGTGTCAATTAAGTGGTGTGTGTCATCAAAGTCACATAATAATTACAGACTTCAACTCCTCATGTGACTTATTGGTCTCTCATCGACAATTTCTTTATGCTCAATCAGCCTTGCTTTGACTTCAACTAACTTTCTCACTTCAACCTATTGTTCTAGTTCAATTTTGATTTCTTTGCTTCTTCTTTTTTTGTAACTAAGAAGATTGCTTCTTATCCATTCATCTACGATTTATTCTCCGTCTTTCATCAATAATTTCATGGTTAGTCAGGTTTTGGTTTTGTTTAAAAAAATATTTCTCCAATTCATTTTCCCTCTTCTTGTCTTATATTTGCTTGTTGATCTTATTTCCATGGATTCACTCTTCCATTTATAGTTTCCAATTCCCAATCAACCATCATGATATTTTTATGATACTTTATGTGTTGGCTTGCAGTGGTTAAGGCTTTTACCATTTGCATTTGAGAGCTATTTGACCAATATTACCCTAACCAATTGCTTTATTTTTTTCCTATAATCTTCTTCTTCTTATTATTATTATTATTATTGTGTGTGTGTGTGTATTTTTTTAAGCATGGTACCTCTTTAGTCAGGCACCGGTGACTAGTTTGTTAAAACAAATCCTTGTAAAGTTCTCAATTACACAAGTCCATTTGGTTTTATATATTCTATGACAAAGGGACCAGCCATGTTGTATCTAATTTCCTTGGTTTTCCAGTGATTTTTTATGATATAGGAGGACAAGGTTTCTTATATTGAACTCTTTTTTATTAATATTGATATCATGCCATGCCTTTTGTTGTTTCTTCTGTACTCCTTGGTGGTAGAGGGATACCATCCTTTCTTCTTTCAACTTGCTGAGTTTGTATAGTTGGTCTTCCTTAGTTTTCTTAGCCAAATTTTAGTACAATCACTATTATATGTGCATATGTGTTGAAGTCGGGCACCATTGACTAGTTTGTTAAGCAATTTTCCTTTTAAAGTTGTCAATTACACAACTCCATTTGGTTTTATATCTTCTATGACAAAGGGACCTAGCCATGTTGTCTCTAATTTCCTTAGTTTTCCATTGATTCTGCTATGATATAGGAGGACATGTTTCCTATATTGAACTCTTTTTTCTTAAGATTGATATCATGCCATGCCTTTTGTTGTTTCTTTTGTAATCCTTGCCGGTAGAGGGATACCATCATTTCTTTTTCTAGCTTGTTGAGTTGGTATAGTTGGTCTTCCTTAGCTTTCTTATAACCAAATTTTGGTACAATTTCTATTCTATTTGCATATGTCTTGAAGTCTAAGGGGATCACTACTTCCTACCCATATACCAACTTAAAGGGAGTATGCCGAGTTGATCCCTTGCAAGAATTTCTCTATGCCCAAAGGAAAACAACCACTTTGTCATCCTAGTTGTCCCTACTAATGTTAAATATTTCAGTGAGTCCTTTAGACAAGGTTTTGTTGAATGACTCAATTGCCCCATTTGCTTGTGGGTGATAACGTGAACTCTTGTGGTGGTCAATCATCAACTCTCTCATCAATACTTCTATTGTGTTGTTCACAAACTATGTTACTTGATCACACATTATTCTCAAGGGGAATCCAAATATTGTAATGATATTCTCATAAATAAATTTGGCTGCTACTTCTTTGGTACAATTGTTAACTAGTTAAGTCTCTGCTCATTTAGTTAAGTATTCAATTGTTGTAATGATATATCTTCCTCCTATTCCTTTACCTTTCTTGGGAAAGGAACCGAAAAAATTGATTTCCCAAATATCAAAATGGAAACTTGGGTTTATTTTTATCAGGGGCATGTCATCTCTTTCTAGTGGTCAACCTAACATTTGAAATTTATGACATTGATTTACCTTGGATATACAATATTTGTATAAGAAAGGCCACCATATTCATGCTTGCAATATTTTTCTGGTTATAGTGTTTGTATGAAAATGCCACCACATAAGGCCATAATGTGCTTCTTCTATAATGATCTCCCTTTCATGCTCTAGTGCACATCTTATCAATACATCATCAGATCCATTTTTAATAAAAATCCATTTATTAATGTATAAGGTGCAAATTTCATTGCAAGATTGTTCTTCTTTTTCTTTGTTAGACCTTGAGGAGCATTCCCTTCTTGTAAAAAATGCTTAATTTCAACTAATTCTTAAGATGCAACCTTGTCTTTAAACAAACAAGCATTTGAGAGGTCATCATCAATCCTAGTAAGTTCTTCCCCCATTTCAGCTCTGGAGAGATGGTTAGGTTCGACATTAGCTTTTCCTGGTTGAAATATAACTTCGAACTTGAATTCCTAGAATAACAAAGACAATCTGGAAACTCTTTCCTAGTGCATAGGTCTATTAACTAGGTGATTCAATGCCTGATGGTTTGTATAAAATATAAAGGGAATTGCTAGCAAGTACTGTCAAATTTTTGTAAGGAAAAGATCATCCATAGTCCTTCCTATTCTATAGTTTTGAAAAGTTCCTTTATACCTTGTTTAGTTTCTAACTATCATAAGCATTAGGATGATCAAATCCTTCCTTTACAGGTTGTGCCAACACAGTCCCGACTGCAATGCTTGAAGCATCGACATGGATATGAAATTATTTTGATTCGGTAGGAAATCTCATAATTGGTGCTTATACTAACTTCTTTTTCAGGGTTTCAAATGATTCATTGCACTTTCCATTCCAATTAAGCTCAACATTTGTTTTCAACAATTCTTCCATTGGAAATGTTATATAGGAAAAATGTTCGATGATTTTTTTTATAATATCCTATATGCCACAGAAAGGTCCTTATTTGCTTAGGGTTGACAGGGGATAATAAGCACCTTAACTTTTGCTAAGTCGACTTTGATTCCCTCTTTACATATGACATGTCCAATAAAAATACCAATCGATGTAAGAAATATCCATTTCTTTATATTTAGATATAGACATATATGTTGACAATGCTCTAGCATGAGCCAAAGAGAGTGTATGCGATTCTTCAAAAAACTGTAAATTATTGAGTTGACAAAATATATTACCATTGTTTTCAGATATACTCCCAGAATGCTTTGAACCCTATCCTCAAAAATATTATTGGGGCATTCTTCAATCCAAATAGAATAACTATGTAAGAAAATGAACTAAACTCTGTCACATATGTATTTTTTTCTTGATCTTATTTAGAAATTGGTACTTGATTTTATCCTGACAATCCATTTTTGAATGAATAACATTCATGTCATATATCCTCTTAATAATTTCATTTGAAAATGGGGTTAAAAAAGGGTCAATAAGTGTAACTTTGTTTAGTTCCCTAAAGTCGACACATATTATAAGTCATTTTGGGTCATGATTCTTTGGCTATATGACCATAGGACCAACCCATATTACCTTGTTGATTGGATAAATAACACCTACTGCAACCATGTTTTGGATTAATTTTAGTACTATTTCTTAATCCTTATGAGTTACTTTGTAGGGCCTCTTCTTGATTAGTTTTGAATTTGGTATCAACTATGTTTTCATTTCATCCATCTCCTCAACTGGTTGTTTTAAATATTTTTAGTCCCTTGCAAATACATATTTTTGTTTGTTTGTTAGAATCTCCCTAACTTGTAGGAGTGGCCTTTGGTCTAATAAATCATGACCCAGGGCATCTAAGCCGTCAAAATCAACTGGAGATTGAACCCGGCCTGGGCCACACCAACCCTCAACTAGTTGGATTTTGGGTGTCTCCTCCCAACTAGATCACCCTAAGGGGAATTGAACCTGGGTCGCCCTGCTGATGAGACCCACACCTTAACCAAATCAGCTAACGGGAATTGACCTTGCAAATACATCTTGATATTCTCTTAAAAGGTCAATATTTTTTGTTGTTTGTTTCTCTAACCAATAATCATTATTTTTTCCATATTTGACCGATCGTCATTAGAAATGTTTACTTAATTTCTATTTTCACATCCATCCATTCTTAGGGCTTTGATTCATCCATCTTCATTTATCCTTCCTTGACTTAATTGTATTAAAGAAGTCTATTTTGTCTTTCTCCTCCATTTCAACTTGCTTTGTTATTTTTAATACAATTTCACTTCCTTTGTAATGTTTGGGTTATCCTTCCTCCATTTCAACATTTTCCCTAGAAAACTTTAATTTTCCATGTCGATTCATATTATTTTTAGGTTTTCATGGCATGTTTTTCTATTATAATTCGAAGTCAACTCTATGTTGACTTTCAACTTTCCCTTCTCTTTAATCTTATTGTTGACTGGTTTTTTGATGAAGTGCTAAATTTATTGAACTTCTTCATCCAAGTTTGCTTCCACTAGTACAAATGAGAAGTATTTTACAAAATTCTCTTTATTGGTTTTCCAACTCCATGTGTCTCTTTAGGGTTCTTTAATTTCGTACCATTTTTTTCAGTAGGTCTTCCAAAGTGTCAAGGAATAGATGAAGCCATATTATTTCATCGATGTATTTATTCTTCTCCTTTCTCGTTTGCATTCTTCAAAATGTCTCTTTGGTTCATAGTTAGGTTGAATTTATCGTTTTGTGTTGTGGTTGTTAGTTTCTCTCCTCCAAATATTTATACAAAGTAGGTAGTTATTGTGGTCCAAGTTTTTAGCCATGGGGCATGAACACCCCACCATCAAGCAACTTGTCCCGTGAATGATTGCACTAGGTTTTAAAGTTGACCTTGACCACCTCCATTATTTGGTTCCTAATTGATGTGAGCAAAAGGACGATCCCTCTCTTTAAATAAAAATGATGGAAATGCAATTATTTATATATGTGGACATTAAGTTAGGGAAATCTCAAACCTTTTTCTCTTGAATCATTGATAAGAGTCGAATGGAAAACGTGTTTTAAGATTATCTCTAGGCATAGACTTAATCGTCTAGCAATCTCTTTCTCTTGCTTCATAACTGTCCATTTTCCAATCATATAGTTGCGAGTCTGAGTTTTCCCCTATCGACGAGGGTGTGCCCAAATGTAATTATCCCATGTTGTTTGGTTCGACATGATCTTAGTTTCCTTGGATTACTAATTAGATAATTCTGATATACCCTTCTTCATCACATCGATCCAACCAAGGCTTGCCTTCTTTTGGGTCGAGAGCAATAATTATTCTCATTCCCTCTCCTTTTAGTTTTATTATATCTTTTTTTAAGGATATGGTTGCTTTGATTTTTCAACTCCAAGGTCAATCGACTAACCATGATATGAAGGTGTTCCTTCGACTAAGTTGATTACCTCAAACTTGATTTCTATTATTATTGCCATTATGCATTTCTTAATATTCCAACGGGTCCAACAAACCTATGATCTACTAATTTCAAGAATTTTCTTGACCTAACTAGGTTGAATATTCCCATTTTTATCCATGTGTCCTTTCAAATAATATTTACTTGAGAACCAAAGTCGACTATGACTTCTGGAATAAAGTACCCCTGGATTTCTAAATTGACCCGTTGGTTGTAGTCATTAGTGTATTTTTCCTTATGATTTAGATGACATAGAATTTAATCTTTTTATTTCCTTCCTTATAACTCTTTGAAATTTCCATTAATTCCAATAGCCAAGCGGCCAATTCTTCTTCACTTAGAAGATCCAAAAATTCATCCAATGCAAAAGTTTTGTTTGGTCAGTATTTCCCCTATTTATGTACTTGCAACTCGTCTTCTTTGGATAGTTATTCAAATAGTCCCATGGCTTCTTTAATGATTTTTCTTTCCTTCCTAGGGTTAGGGTGTTGTTCCTTTCCCTTTTCGATAGTTTGTGCAAGGGGGGTTTTCTAGAAATTTGTATTCGCTTCCTTCTCATCTCCTTATTTGGTCACCACATGTAAGTTTTGGGAATTAAGGGATTTATACTTTGGAATGTGTCGATGCCTCGAAAATCGTTGCATCAATCAGCAAGGGATTCTCCCCGATAAGAAATCCCAATTAGATCGCTCACCGTTTGTTGTGGGGAATCCGTCCGGTTAACGATTCGGCTACCGTGTAAATTTTAAAGATTTGTTTGTTTTATCGGTTGCGGCCCGATCCACCGTTTATGTATTTTATATTAGAGAATGTTATGCAAGTGCCCTAAATTAAATGCATGCTATTAAACAAATCTATTCTAACTGTTTTAACCTAAATTAATCTATCCTTGCAATGAGCAGAATTTAAAATATGAGTAACATGACTGAAAGAAACATCTGGAGAATTAAATAGATAGCCATTAATCATCAAGATGTATTTTCAGCAGAATGTGAGTAATATCAAAGATAGCTCTGATTTTTATAAAAGCATTCCATTACTCATGAGATACAGAGATTTGCAAAGAAATAAGATCATTCATAGCATAGAATTAGTTCATAAAAGCTAGGAAAGATCTCACAGAATGTGTATGAAACATGCAGAAATAGTTCGGCTATCATTCATCACAGCCAAAGCAAACAATGCACCAACTTCCACAAGCCAAAATCCTTTCTCTATTCGTGTAGCTGAAATAGTTCATGTACATCAGAAGAAATTCTTTCACCTGCCAAAAGTCCCCCTATTCTCCTCTAACTAGCTATATATAGCTTTACAAGATGCTTCAAGAGCTTCCACCTAAACCCTAACCCCTCATATTCTCTTAATTTGTCTTGTAGTGTCCTTTTTACAAAAAAAAAAACCCCGAAATTATTACAAAAGAGGAACGGGAACTAGTCCAGCTGTCATCTTAATATTTAAAATATACAAAAGTCACAAAAGGGACCGTGCTAGCTTATTTCAGCGAGTGCAAATGAGGATAAATCATCCTTGGGCTGGAACCTTTACTATTTTAGGCATTTCTGTTGGGGCTTGTATTGCTGATTTTGGTGGCAAGGCCACTGAAGTTACTAGTACCACTGGTGCAGCTGATGCTTCTAATGAATTCGAGGCTCCTGCTGAAGCTTAGGACACTGGTAGTGTCTTGTCTCTCTCTGCTATATAATTCACCCACTGATTTGATTCTCTTGTAATACTGTTACCTGCCAAAGGGAGCAAAAATATGAAAGACACCTCCTGTTTGGCGAGTTCTTCCTCAAGGATAATTATTTATGCCCTTGCGGCTCGAAGGCTTTCTTCGAGGAGGTGTGCATGGATGGAGGCTTGGCCGATAAACTGGTGCATATCCTCTATGGTTAACATGTCCAGCTTCCTCACATAGTCAATTTCTGCTTCCAGCCCCTCATTCAGCTCATATACACGTTGTGCTCTATCTGGAAAATCTTCTATGCTTTGGGGCATGACCATTTGACAAATTTCCTGTGTAGTTCGTATTTTAAGGTATAAAGTCTTACACTGTTCATAGGTAGCTAGGGTCACAGTGTTCAACTTCACTCCGCAATCTTTAGAATAGGCCATAGTGCACACATCCGCTCTATATTCAGCAACAGACTTAAGGGGAAGAGTTGTCGGGAATCCTGATTTCCCTTCCCTCCATTCAATGTGCTTCTTAATCTCTTCACTAATACGTGCATGTTTCCTTCTGATTCTGTTGGCTTCGACATTAATTTATTTTACTTTGGCCATTATTGCCTTCAATTTGTAAATTTCTTCTGATATAAGTTCCTGGAGCCTGCAGATATTTCTCATTATCTTGCAGGCTTGCTCGTGAAAGGGGTTCATATCGCCTATCTTGCTGGTTGCTAGTCCCAATTGTTGCTCCAGCAGTTCTCTTCCTTCTTCCAGCCTTCTCTTTTCCATTTCTAGTGCTCTTGCTTGCATTGCCAAGGCTCTTCTATCAACTTCCAGCAGTTGAAGTTTTCTATTTAATCCTTCCTTTTGAGATGTGAGGGCATCGCACTTCTCAACCATCAAATTTGTGTAATTCTGCTCTTTCACTAGAGCTTCTTGCAGCTGGCGGACTTTCCCCTTTTCTTGTCTCAACTCATCCCCCAATATATTGACATTGTATGCTGTTGCCATAACAGATGCTACAGAGATTGATGCTATGAGCTTAGGATCGTTCTGAGTACCCTGCATGACTGTGGTTTCATGCCTAGTGACAATATCAGGATGAAAAGGTCTCTTGACACTAGTAATTGTTTCTTTGATAATAGATTTCCTTTTTTTGTTAAAGGCAAACCTATCCCATGTAGACACCTTGCTACCCTTAGACGGTGTAAAAGGGACAAGTGGAAGCTTCTCAATAGGGATATTGGCATCAAGGTCCTAAACATTTGGACTTTTAGGACCAACATCCTCTTCTTGTTTCTTTTCTTCTTCGGCTTTCTTCAGTGCCTCCTCCTCTGCTGCCTTTCTTAGTCTTTCATCTTCTTCTTGTTTAGCAGCTTCCTCCAGCTTGGTCTTCTCTTCCTGCTGAACTCGTATGGCTTCATCTTCGACTGCTTGGATTCTCTGGGTTTCTTCTTCTTGAAGTTTATCTTCTTGGGCTTTTCTTGCCCTTTCCTTGACTTTTTCCTGGATCTCCTCAGTTTGTTGCAGGAGTCTTTGCTCCTCTCTAGTGAGAGCTTCAACAGCTCCTGAGTTTTCCTTTTCTTGATGTTGTTCTAATCCTCCGAGAATCACAGAACTGGAGCTAGTTCCATCTTTACTGCGTTGGAAAATTTGCAGCTCGTTCATATTGCTGACTCCCCTGTATGTTTCCTCCTTTGAATCATAGTAATGGGCATATTCAAAGGGAGTATGTATCGTTTTGTAGTGTTGGGCGGCCTTACCTTGTCTATCATTTTTCTGAAAGATTATTTCCCCGAAATGAAAACCTTTCAGTTCTGCTATGAGTCTTCTACTGATGCTATTTTAGAAAACCTATAAGCCCCCAAATAGAAGGGTAAAGGTGGAAAAGTAGCCTTCTTCCTGTTTCACAATGTATCACCAATTCCATTGATGAAGACTTGTCGTACCGCCTCTTTGTGGACTATGTAGTCCGTGGCATACTTAGGCAAGATGTATGGGGGTTTCGAGCCTCCATACATTCTGATGTAGGTGCCATCCTTTGAAAAATAAAAGTCGCCATAGTTTTCTAGAACCGCCATGGCATTTTCCGATAGGCAATTAGGCTCTTCGTTAAACATTAACTCATAGAGGGGCATGATGAATTCCTCACAAATGGTCTTGTAATGCCACCTGTAGTTCTGCGCCCAAAATATTATATATGCGGTATATACTGGGCCTTCGGCCTGGTTCCAAATGCATCCTAGTTTTGGAAAGAGTTGCTTTGCCACAATACAGTCCACCAAATACGACGACATGTAGAATTCTGACCTATTTGCCTCTAACCCTTCTTTTGCAGCAATTATGGCCAACGCTAGACTATCTGAAATAAGGTCAGTCCAATTAAAAATAGTTCCTCGGAAGGATACATAATGGATAATGGGTACCCATTGAAGCATAAACATAGTTCCGTCAGGTCTGCCAAAGATTCTACTCAACATCAGAGCTATCATTCTAAACGGAGGCCTCAGATTTTGGACCTCATACTCCTCATTTTATTTCTTCCTGAATTGCTTGCCTATGACGAGCAGCTTTCGTGCTGTTTCTAGATTGTCCATTTTGACCTGTGCCAACCATTCGTCACTCAGGCGTTGAGTTGGGTGGGGTAACTTGTAAGCTGCTGAGACATAAGCTGGGGTGAAAGACGCAAAGGCATCCTTTCTGCTATCTGAAAGAATTAGTGATTGGGCGTTTGCGTGCTGTAAAATCCATCCGACTGCCTCCGCGCAAGGAGAGAGCTTAGGTCGGGTGGCTGCTTTTGATATGCAGGATGTCCTGATGTTCTGGTATAGGTATTCTTCTTCTAACAGGGCGTCTGGGATTTCCTGGTCCCTTATCATATGATATAAGTCACCCCATTGGACCTCCAGTAGTACACCTGTAATGCATTTAGTATCCTGATAAGTGGTTTCAACCCTTGCATCTTTAGTGGATTCTGTGACGGCTGCTTTTGATTTTCTTTTGCCACCTTTAGTCATTTTAATAATCCCGTCCAATGAAAATACATACGTAGACATAAGAAAGTATGACATGATGTTAGCAACTTACTAGCATACATGCCAACCAATCTTTCTAGTTTGGTGCATCTAACATAAATTGAATGCAGATTTCATTCGTAATGACTACAACATGTTTAAGTAAACATTCATGTCAATGCAAATTCCTACGTACTCTTATCAAACTATCTATTTACGGGGAAGCTATATTGCAAATATGAAATAAAAGCAGTCTGAGTGTGCATGACAACGAGACTGACGTCCTTCACGTAAGGGTGGACGGACTATTTTCAGTCCTTGAATTCCTCACAAATGGCTCTAAAACGGGTTAGGGGTAGGCTGCGTTTATTGATGAATGCTCAACAGATGAGCACGGTACTAAAACCTCTACGCCTAGAAGAAAACGAGCTGGGTTCTTTCAATAGGGTATGGGTATGGGTCTTCCCAGGCCGCGATCAGATTAGAAAAATCACAATGCATGGGTTTAAACGATAAAAAATGGGACCATAAAACTTAATTTGACGAGAGAAAACCACTACAAAAGAGCCTAGCAAGGTACTAACCTGTTAGAAGCTGGTCGTTGATGTTGCAACAGAACCGGTGAACTTGGAGCAGGTGCGTGCAATCTCGAATGGAACAGGGTGAGCCTTCTAGCCAATGGAGATTATGAAAATCCTAACGGGGTTAATGCCCTATATAAAACACTTGACGCGTGTGAGCCATTAATAGGGCATGTGTGCAATAAAACGACATTAATTGAGGCATACGAAAAAGGTCAAATTCGAGCTTTTGGCATTAAAAGCGACCGTCAAAAACGGAAGGAGATGGCTAAGTGTTCCGCCGTTGTGGAAGGAATATCTGAGCTTGCCCACCATCGCGGAGAAGTTACTTGAGTTTTCCCGCCAAGGAAAGCTACGAAGTTGCGAGACAGAAGGTTTAGGCAAGTCTATCCGCCGTTGCGGAAAAGATAGGAAAGTTAATCTGGGGTTGAGGGTGAGTTGCGATATCTCAGACGAAACAATTTATTGGAAAGGAGAAGGTCTAATTCCTTCGCTGTTGCGGAAGGAATTTCGTAAGCTCTTCCGTTGTTTTGGAAAGGATGTCTTAACTCTTCCGCCGTGTCAGACTCATTTGTCTAACTCCGTTGTTTCGACAGACTTGCGTGAGATTCCCCACTGTTGCGGAGAACTTTGGTGAATTTGTTTCGCCGTTTCGGGAAGAGTTGTCCTAAAACGTCCGCAATTGTGGACAAAATAACTCAAAATTTCCGCTGTTGCGGCTGAGAACTCTAAGATTTACTTAGGCAAAAGGGTGAAAATAAACTCAAAAGTGAAGCAAGCAAAAAAAATGACTAAGTAAGGAAAAGCTCTGATGGCCTTAGACTCTTAGACAAACTTCCTTTTAAAAGAACAGGAGGGGCCCCGCTATTTTTCAAAAATTTGGGGGGGGGGGGGTTGCAGTGGCAACATAATGATTTTAAGTAGATTCACATTCTTTTTACTCATTATTTTTTCAATCATAATGGGACAATATTCTAGGGAGTGGTCTCCCACCCCACATTTAGTGTCTATCCCATCTTTCAATGGATAGTCGAGACTTACGTTGCTCTCTTTAAAACACATGAAGCAATATTTTTTTTCAAACCTTCCTCGACTTCCAGGTCGACCACCTCTACCTCCATATTGACTGTGACCACCATATCCACCTCTTCCTCTTCATTGGTACCCATCATTTTGTTGGGTTTGATCTACCAACTACTTGTGGTATATTGTCTCAAAATTTGGTTTATTTTTGCCATTCAATTGACACTCTATTGCTTTGTGCGCACAAATGGTGCACCGTTTAGGTTTGAGATTTTTAAAATTATGTGGAAAATCTCACGTGGAGTGGTTCAACAATATTTTTTACATTTCATAAAAGAATTTAGTATGTACTACCCTAATATCATGATGTCGTTTTAGTTGGTTCTCGATATTTGCATTGATATTTGGTATGTCCATAATTTCTGCATAGTGTGCATCACAAGTCGAACCACTTTAGTGCAAGTTCACGAATAGACATTTTCATTATTTATAAATTTTCCTCCAATTGTCTATCCATCATTATGGTTGCACTATCATCATCTTACTCAATTTGATGAGCATTCCTAAGGGCTTCTTCATATGATTTTTTCTAGTGCATTCATAGAGGTTCTTTGTAGCAATCCGATAATGAACTATCGTACTAGGATCTCGGTTTCAATCATGTAAGGGATTTGACCAAGCAAATCTTTAGATTTTAATAATAAATTCCCATCAGTTCCCCTAACATATAATTTGTCTCTTTCAATGTTTGTGATGCCAAGTGTTTGACATCCTAAGTCTTGAAAATTTGTAAGAATGCTTATTTGATTTCACTTTTTTATTTTGTTGTGATTTTATGTATAGTTCCTAAACCAAGTGAGAGAACCCTTTCTTAGTGCTCTAGTGAATTGTGCCATTTACATTGTCTTGTCAGGGACATCCATGGCATCCCAAATATTTTCACATGCAAATCAATGTCTTTTATGTTCTTCATCCCCCTCATGGAGAGGGATATTTCCAACATTATTGTGAGGTGTAATTGCAGAATTGATCAAATTTAATGGAGGTTGTGGTGGAGGTGGTCGATTATGGTTTGACAAAGTCTAGTGGGTCGGATAATTTGATTATAGTGGGTGGGTTGACTATAATGGCTAGGTCAATTAGTCAACTAGGTTGGATCTTCAACCACTATTTCTTGGCTAGGGTCTTCTTTATTTTCAACTACAAGTACTTGCTACTCAATTTCATTTTCACTATCAATCTTTATACACGAGTAAACCATTTGTTCTTGGTCATGTCTCTACAATGCACCTCTTGTTCACTGGAATTTGACTGTTCACATATACTAAATTTAGCAAGGGGGCATTTCCATGAGATCCTCAAATTGAACAAGCAACTTATTTTGAATATTTTTAATCTTGATACTTACCAAATTTCCTTCTCTTTCTGGTATTTGGATATGGATATTGTGAATAACTTATCCATTTCCATATACTTGACTCTATACTAAAGAAGCGAAGGGTTTGGCATGTAAATGATGACTAAGGATGTCATTGACTATGATACTTTGTTGTGACGTATTCACTACAGGAGGTACCACATGTCCTAACTCATTGACCTCCATTTCATCTTCGATATTTGAAATGTGTAGGGATCCCATACTTGTCTCTACAACTTGCTAGTCTCTCTCCAAGATAGGATTAACCATCGTGAATGCTTCCTCTTCCGTGTTTGGGAAATCATATCCTGACTAAGATAGGGTTAGTTCTCATCGACCTATCTTTCCTCTTAAATGGAATCTTTTGGAACTACCATAGTTACATCCTTTGTACCTAGTCATTCTCCACAATACAACTTAGCCTTAGGGTTAGTATGCCATCAACCTGTCCCTTTGTTTCTTCTTTTTATGTTCTTAGTCGGCATGGTTTTATGGCCTCTCGAAATTCTACTTTTTTTGTTGTCTTTTCTCTCTCTCCAGATTTTGCAATTCTACTAAAGGTTTGTACCCTTCCATTCTTTTTCTTTTTCTTTTCTTAGACTCTTCATCAAGTGTATATTATCTTTATTTTGATTGTTGTGTTCATCCTCTTCTTGGCATACTTACTTTGTCTAGTCTTCTTCCTCCTTTAATGCAAGTCAACTAGGGATTTTCATCTATGGGTAATTTCACAAATGTTCTACCCCCCATCGTTGACCCTGGGTTTATTCTTGATTGATAATAGCAGCCATGGTAATCATTTGCTAAAAAACACTCCCACTCTTATTAGTTTTTCTTCTAGTTAGTTATGAGAGGGGTGTCTACCAAAGGTCATGCTTCTATAATATGGTTGACACCCTTATCGATGAGAAATTTATGCAACAATGTTGGCACTCTATAGAGAAAATTATCATGCAAGTCATTGTAGGATATTATATTTATGTCATCTATAAATGTTCATTCCTTGATCACTTGCTCTTCACAAAATTTATTGGTAATTTCTTCTACCCATTGGTATAGGTTTGTTCGGACTTTGTTAATTAACTTCGACAATGGCTTCTTGTTCTCAGTGCTATTGTTCATGTGGAAGTCTATCAATCAAAATTTTGATATCCACTGGGTTAAATCCAAGAATCTTTCATGGGTTTATGTGAAGAATTGTATTTTGGCCTGCACAATTTGTTAACAGCCAAAATTTTCTCACATGCCTTGTCATCAGTTTCATCATCATTATACATCATAATCGATAGTATAAACACCATTTTTCCACCTCATTCCATCCATATGACATGAAGAAGTGATCAAATACCCAAAAATTTGAAAGTTAAACCATCAAAATCACCATATAATTAAGATCGCTACTTTTCCCTCGAAAAGTGGGACCTTGGTCGCTACTATTGCCCCAAAAGGCGCGACCTGTTTCCAAAAAGTGATTTTTAAGTCAAAATTTGTCATTTATTGCTTCCCCAACAAAGTAGGGGGGAAAAGTGGACACAACCCTTGACGTGGTCAAAACCATTAACAAATCTAGCCTCCAAAACCCTATTTTTTCCTCTAAGCAATCAAGGAGATAGAGTGCATACACATTGGATCAAGATCTTTATCTTGACCACTCGTATGCCTATAAAATAAGCCATTAGAGTCACCATTCTATATAGATTCCAATTTCATAAAAACAGGTTGTCACTTTATCAAATTTCCTCCATAAAAAGAAGGAAAGCATACTATACTTTCTACTTTCTCCATAAAGAAGATCCATCTTTGATGTTTGGATGGAGATTGGTGGTCACAAAGGAGATGCACGAACCTTCCCTTTGGACAAGTGGTGCATGCCCCATATCCTCTACAAATTGTGCTAAGGTGTGACTTTGTAAACATTCTTTGTGATATTAATGAAATCACATTCTTTTAATCTATGCATTCTATCTTGGTGACCTATATTTGCATATTGGTTTGTGAGTGTGGATCTTTAGTTTAGTTTAGTTTTTGTTGTTTTTATTTTCCATTTCGAATCTACTACCAAGGACTACACAACCCCTTAGTGGGTGCTCTTTTGCACATGTGTATGTGAAATCACATATCATAGATTTTGATGACCATAATGGGGATGCATCCATAATCCACCTTTGGTTGCGTTTAGACCATCATTTCCATCCACCTTTTAAAGTGTTTTCCAATAGGATCTTGCTACGTTTGCTTGTTGTTTTTTGTTTCACTATCGCCTTTTCCCTATGTTGGAATGACTGTTTTGTGGTAACTTCATCTTATCAGATTAAGGGAGTCAACCATTCAAGAGAGTTGACCATCGACTAAATCATGCATATGAAGTGTCCACTTTGGGATCCGATATCCAAGCCTCATGGACAATTGTGTTGATAGTTGTGTATGGTTATGGACCTATGTGGTCCCATTGTTGATAGTTTGGGCCCCTACCCAAACATATTTATAGGCGATCCTTATGGATTGGTCTATCATCATATCATCAGATAATTGTGCTCTTATGAGCTTGCTTCAGTGTTGTAACAATGTTTATTGATACCACCATTGCTCTCGAGAAATCTATGTTCTCTTCATTGTTTGCATGTATTCCCAACATGGTATCAGGGTTCTTGGGTTCGTGATCAGGTTTTGTAGAGAGAATGCTAGTGAGAATTAGTAGTTGGTTTGTTGATCGGGTTTTGCAGGTGTGTGAAAGTTTCAATGTGGTCTCTCTGAGCATGTATAGAGTTTGATGTTTAGGGTTTCTTTAGAATACAAGTTTGGTCGATTAAGCCTAATATCCGACATGGATTCTTCTGGGATTGTGTAGTAACTTGACTGGATGTATATTGATTAGGATTGACTATGGGTGTTGACTAAGTGGATTGACATGTTGAATGTGTCAACAGATCATTGTCTTTCCTTGGTAGGCTAAATATGAGCCTCAAATCGACTATCATTTGATGCCCTAATTTGTTGATGATATTTGCAAACCATTGAATTGTTGAACATATGCTTCTTGTGCGCGATGGGTATTAAGAGTGTTGATAGAAAAAAATCGTGGATCGATTGAGATCACCCATCGACCAAAAATAACATATGATTGAGGGTCGTCTTGTTCGTCTCATAGAAGCTGTCAACTTGATGATCGAGTATCTTGGATCACTATTGTATGGATTTTATTGGATTGCTACCCAGAAGTCGTCAATCAACACTAGTATTTGGTGGACCAAAGTATTTACGTAGAAGTGGGAAACATTGACTACACAGTCGACGGGTGATTCTTCGACTTACGTCGTACTTTCCCTACCCTCGACAACAATGCCATTCCGTGAAGGAATTACCCTGAATCAGGATTTGTGAGCTATGGATTTATTTGTGTATTGAATTCTAAACATATTGGATGCTTCGCCAATTGCATGAGTAAATGCTTGGGTTCTTGACTGAAATTAACTGACCACAGCATGGAGCCTCCTTATTTTCGGCAGTCAACTTCCGAAAGTTGCCCGTAGTTTGAACACTGACTGACTTTTGACTTGACACAATTTCCCTAGACTGCATAACTTATCGATGGGATAGTCGACGAGACTGAAGATTTTTGTGAATCCAGACCCTTCTACTAGATTGTTGCTACAGAATGGGGAGCAATATAGACTACAGTTTCTGAGTCTGGAATAGTCGACTTGTATGGTGAATTGACTAGGAAACTTATAAGTTGCAGACACATCAATTGAGTTTGCAATCAACTCTTATGTCTTGTGCATATAACCGGGTCTTCGACTAGTATTAGCATTTAATTGATTGAGTGATTATGAGGACAACTAGCCTATGCTTGATTTGGTCAAATAGTGATCAGTCAATAGGAGGTATTTGACTTGGATTGATTGCATTAAAGATGGGTATGTTAGTTGAAGATGAAGCTTTGGCATTTCAAAAATTGCAGGAGATTCGAGAGAAGAAGGCGATGACCTTGCAAGAATCTCATAATCGGCTTCACGAAGAAGTAGATGCCTTGTATTATCTTGTTGTTGAATTGTATAGAGAGGATGAAGGACTAAAGAATCAATTGAAGATTCCTCATTCGTTGCTAGAAAATGAAGCTTCTATGTTTTAGACTACCATCTTGCTGAGGATGTGTGAGAAATATAGGAAGATTGTTATCTTGGAGAACGCCATGGAAAATAATAAGCAAAATATCGTGGATGAATTTGGGGATAATACAGATCTCATTGATGATTTGTAGGTAGAGGTTAAGATTGTTTCTCATGCCGAAAATGTTGCCTTGAAGGAGAAAATTTGTAGATTGGAGAAAGACAATGACCAACTAGCTAATGAGCATGCCCACTTACAGGCCTTTGTCGATGAGCTTCGTGAAGAAGTTGTTCCTCTTCAAGCATATAATAACCACTTGTTTGATGAATATCAAGCCTTAAAGGAAGACTCTTTGTTGCTATAGCTGACGGAGAAAGATGAGATTGTTAAGGATTTGTAGGAGTGCAAGTAGAGTCTTGAGTTGGAGAGTAGCGGACTACAGGAAGCTAAGAAAAAGACCGTTGATCTTGTTGAGCTTCCAGGATCACTTGTTACTTCTTTTACCTTTGAAAACCTTGCTTGTAGCCCAGTTGTTTGTAAACCAGTTGACTGTAAGAAATATGTTGATGATGCTTTTATTTTATCTCAAGATTTGTTGGATACTGATGCTATTTATCCTCGTTTTGAGAAATACACTTCAGGTATAGGGTCTCGACTACTGAGCAAGATGGGATATCCTAGAGGAGGACTTGCAAAGAATGGATAGGGTATTGTTGCTCCTATTATCCCTAAGCGAAAGACACCTACAACAAGTCTTGGCTATGATGTTGTTGCTACCTCCTTGTCTACACCTAGTTCTGCCGACATAAAAAAAGTGTTATATGTTGTTGGAGGTGTTTAGTCTGAACTGTTGGAACAGAAATTTGTCGCTATTAGTGCCAAACAAATTAATGAATTGGTTGTCCCAAACAAGCTATAAATTGAGAATGTTGTTGGAGATTCCATTATTGATATGCAGGGTTGTTCTACTCCTGTTGGTGAAATAGAACTCAAGACTGCATCCCCTATTCTATCAGAACAAAAATTTGTGCCATATAGTCATCCTCATTAGAAGAATTGGAGGAATTTCCCCATGAACCAGAATTGTTGCAAAGATGCTAACTTTGCTTTCAGAAATTTGCAGAAAAGACGTGAAAGACCAAATCATAGACCAATGACAACTACTTGGATAAACTGTGGTTGGATTGATGAACTGCCATGGAATAATTTGAATGAATTCCCAAGGACTTCATATAGATGTGTATCATCAAGTGTATATACATAAAGTATTCCTCTTTCCTCCTTTTGATTGATTTGGAGTGGTTGACTGAGGTTCGACTAGAGATGACAATCAATTGGAGTATCAACTAGGATGTTCGTCCTCTGAGATTTGACTAATATATTTATGGTTGTTGCTATTTTATTGATCCCTCAGTTGTGTTTAGGGGGGGCGAATTGAAGTAATTGAAGCTTGTTGATGTGTAAACTCAACTGTTGTCTCCTTGTCGTCTCAATTTTTATGTTGAATCGACTAGACTTGCTGAGACCAATTGATCTATGTTCGATTGAGTTGTTTGTTGGGAGATATGATTGAGTACTATTGCGACACCCTGACTGATGCAAGGATAGAGACCATATTTCTAGACAGAGACTTCCTATACTTGTTGTGATATTGTCTAGTCGGTTGATTGGAACCAACTGTTCTATGGTAACCTCACCTTGTCAGGACCGTTCGAAAGAGCTGACTGTCAACTGAATTATGCATATGATGTGTCCACTTTGGGATTCAAGATCCGAGTCTTATGGACAATTGTGGACAATTATGTATGGTTATGGACCTATGTGCTCCCATTGTTGTTAATTTACCCCCCTACCCAAACATATTATGATCATTACGGATCGGTCAATCATTGGATCATCATATCATTGTTCTCTTATGAGCTTGCTTAAGTGTTGTAATGTTTTCTATTGACACCACCACTGCTCTTAGAAAATATCTGTCCTCTTCATTGTTTACCTGTATTCCCAACACCTTATTTGGTTCGTTTTTTTGTTTTGTTTCGGGTGTGTTTATAGTGTCGTTTTTTGTTTTTGTGACTTGATTGCTTGTTGTAGTGGCTGATTTATTCTCCTTTTAGGAAATGTTGGTGAAGAAAAGATCAAGAGATCCTAGTATTTGTTGCCTTTAGGGTTCTATTTTGGAGTGATTTTTCAGCTACATTTTTCTTGTTTCAACAAGGATTATTACTAAGCAAATTTGTTAGTTGACTAGTTGGATATGTTCAAAGCAAGTTGTGTTGTTGGTTAAGAGCCTTCTCTCTTTTATGTATAGATCCGTCATTAGTTAGCTACTTTCTTTGCATGCATCCTTGGAATTGTTATTTGCTTGATTGTGATCCTTTGCATTTTTTAGAAATCATAGATTTATTTCAAGAAAATACATCATTAGTTTTAGTATTGGAATTATCTTGCTTCACTTTTCATTATTATACAAGAATTTACATTTCCTTTTCATTTTATTTTCTAGTTGTACACACCACCTATGCACACACCTTTCACACCTTAATCTAAACATCACATGGTTCATGACCCCAAGTGGAGCCTAAAATTTAACCATAATATAAACACATTAAATTCCCTCACTTAAGGGCCAAAAGAATTGTGTAGTTAGTTTAGGACTTTGGGGATATTCTGGCATCCAAACAACTCCCCTTAGTCACTATACATCTAGGACATAATGGTTGAATTTTTAGGGAACCAAAATCCTCTTGTACTAGAGTATCCCTTAAGTGGTATATCAAGCAGCCCCATGGGGTACATCCATACTTTCTATCCTTAGCTTCCCCTTTTTTGAATTTTTTTCAATACTTGCCCATTATGACGAGGGAGTTGAGATCTTGTTATCATGTCACTAGACATCACCCACCCATATCACAGACCATATCCATGAGTGGCAATGATGTAGGACTCTTTATAAGATCAATCTCGATGACAGTATCTTCTTGGATTGGTTTTTGAAATCCATTCTCTCTGCCATAGCTAAAGATGTGGCCTCATAATGCCCACAAACTAAAGAGGATGCAATTCTGAAAGCTCAATAGTATGACCTCATTTATGCCCAATCTCAGTACCTTTACATGATTATCCATGATTCCCCTCGAAGTGATTCAACACATAAGGATCCTCCAAGAGGATCCCATTATACATAAAACATGATTTATTTTGTTGCATCACATCCAAATCCATACCCCCCATACCATCCCTCTACAAGTGAATATTCGTATGGCAATCCTTCGAGTGATGAACGAAACCATTAGGGTGAACCATCGACACCCCACTACCCCCCTGATCATGCTCGCTCAACCTACCAAATAGGAATGAGTACCTACTATTCATCTTCTCCTACGCCCACCGTGTTCATGGACACTCATGTAGATACATGCCTCCACCGACCATAAACCATTATTACCCTTTTCCTGGCCCACTACTAGCCCCTTGAGTGCACCCACACCCCACAACTCCCCCTTTTCCTCATGGGAAAGTGTACGCTCAACATAAATGCTTGCCCAACATGCACCCAATAACCCACAAGCACATCCCAACAACTCCAAGTGGAAGAATAAGGGGAAGAACAAAGGTAATAAAACAAAAGGAAGGTGGGGGATAACCCCCCAATCCTCTTGCTAACATTGGAGGTAATCCGAACCTCACAAACCAAGATCCGAACAAACCTCCCAAGCAAGGTAAGAACCCTTAGTTGCATACTAACTAGCTGTGTTTCTTTGGTGGTTTTTACAGATACTACACTCACCATTCCCCCACCTTGCTAAGGCTTACCAACTATTGAATGAGTCCAACCAACATGAAGAGGCTAATTCCCTCAAGGGAAGCCTAAAACACCACCTCTTCATCCAACCCAATCACAACCGATGGTCCTATAAAACCCCTTCCCATCGCAAGGGGTAGTCACAACACAACCTATGCTGCCTTACCCATCTCTGTCATTGACTTCAGGTCACCCTAATAACCCTTCTATCCAACACCTCCATATGATGTATGTAAACATTAACCTCCAGATGTAGCATAATCAATACGACTTGGCTAATGATACCCTAGACATTGATAAAGGGAATTAGTCTCCCCAATGGAGGAACCTTTGCATCTCCCTCATCCTAACTTGAAATCCATACCAAATATCCCCGAGATCCCTTTGTATTGTGTACCGCATAACCCCAATGCCCGAGCTACTCCCAACAATAACATTGTGGATGAATTGGCACAGTCACCTATGACCATGTGTACATTGTAGGTTCTCAAGAAGTGTCCTACACAATAAAAATATTTGTTGTCTACTTTGTGTGTGATTGATCCCTTTGACACTTTCATGATGGAGTTTGAACTTGATCAAGTCGAGCCTTGAAATATCTCTTCGTTTGCTTTTTAGATTTCGATTTCTGTCAAGAACTTGGTTATTCACTAGTGCATTATTGATGAAGGTGCCTCCACTTACGTCATGTCCACTCATGTTTGGTAGAAGCTAGGTTCTCCCGAGCTCGTGCCATCCCTTATGACATTGTGCACATATGATGGCCTTGCTTCCCAACTGCAAGGTCTCCTACCGAGTGCCCTCGTCCAGTTGGCCAGGAAAATGGTCTTAATTAACATTGAGGTTGTTAATGACCACTTACATCACAACCTCCTCCTTGGTTGTAGCTACGTGTACGCTATGGAAGTGGTCACACCCATGATGTTGAGACTCATGATGTACCCCCATTACGGGAATATCATCATGCTTGATTAACTCACTTACTATGATCCCAAGGGGGCATCTTGTTTGGAACATGTCTTACCTATGGTTGACAATAACTTTGGAAGTCTCTCCATTCCTTCACTCACAAGTGTAGCTCCTGGCATCTTCCAAGATGCCTCCCTTATCGGGTCCTTCCAGACCCTACCTCCATCTCCACCAAAGGTGGAGATCTCAAAATTGTGCACTACCACTTATGATAAGTCTAATCCTCAACCTCAAACAACACCTATCCCTAACCCATCGTTATGACATCCTTAGGAAGGATTGCCTATACGTCAAGTTATTTTCCTCTTTCCTCCTCTTGGAATTGTGAGAACTCTTATCATGGCTACACTTAACCTTCTGGGCTTGAAGTTAGGTCTCCTTATTTGGTAACTTACCCCACCAAACCCCGCACCCACCCCACAGGTTACCTTGAATCGTGTCTATCTAGTTGGTCCAATGCCCCACCACCCATGGTTATGAAGGAGACCACATCTTCTACTCAGCCTTCTTGGAAAACAGAAAGGTGGAGGAAAAACAAAAAATGTGTCCTCCTATTCTACTCCAGATACAACCATAAAACCCCCAACCTATGCACCAACACGAGCCCCTACAACTTGTGTTGTGTGGGATATCCTGGGTCATGCCACACATTAGTGTCTGGAGTTACTCATCTTGCATGATCATATCCACATACAAGAGGATGATACTAATTTGAACACCTCCATGGTTCATATTACTCTCATTAGCACTACCAAACAATGAAAGAAGGCATTGCACACCAACCATCCCTATGTGTTGTGTGGCATTTATGGCCACTATTTGCACCACTGTACCAATCTCCAAATTTTTTGGTCTACATTGGCTAACCTTCATCGTAGATCCCTTGAAGCGCAAGACACCACTATCAAGGAGGTACCCGCCCTACTCCCACGTACAAGAGAAATGATTTCCATATATTATCTTTCGTCCTTCAATGAGGTCCTCACTGTCACCTTCCACTTCCATGACAACATCGGTGGGTATGAGTCCCTCTGACCTATCTGCCTGATCCTTTTGAAGTGATGAATGAATTCTTGAGGCCCTTATGAGCCCCAAATTCACATGGAATGATATGCACCATCACACATACTTCATTATGGAGGAACCATCCCTTGTGAGCTCATCTTCAGATCAATTCTCCATTGAGTCGAAATAATTTATTCCCCTAGCGATGTTGATTGGTTCAAGAACCCGATCCCAACTCTAGATGCCTTTGAAGAGGGTAATATGGCCAATATCCTCTTAGGTGCTTCTTATAACCCTGAAGAGGTCACCTCCTATAAGGCTCTTTTTGAAAAGTTTTGTGATTTTTTCTCCTAGTCCTACATTGAAATGTAAGGTCTCGATCCCACCATCGTTGAACACCGTATTAATACATTTACCAATGTCAAACCTGTGCACTAAAAGCAGAGACCCATCCATCCTTCCAAAGCCACGGTTTTTAAACCTGAGATTGACAAGTTGTACAAAGCAAGATTAATTTATTCGATTGCATATACCACTAGAGTTTCCAACCCTATTCTAGTAAATAAGAAGCAAGGCACCCTCCGCATTTGTACTTATTTTTGAGATCTTAACAAAGAATGTCCCGAAGACAACTACCCCACCCTATTTTTTGACCAAATTATCAATGCTTGTGCTGGGCACGAGGTCCTATCCTTCATGGATGTCTTCTTAGGGTATAACTAGATCCAAATCCACCAACAAGACCAGTACAAAACCACCTTCACCATACAATGGGGAACATTTGTTTATCGTGTCATGCCATTTGAACTCAAAAATGTTATAGCCATGTTTTAGCATTCCATGTTGTATAACTTTCATGATATGGTCCACATCATTCTAGCATACGTGGAAGACATTACTTCACACTCTAAGAAATGCTCACAACATCTCAAGGATCTTCGTCAAGTTTTCCTTTGATGTCGCAAATACCACATCTGCTTGAACCCACTTAAGTGTGTGTTTTGTTCTCCTACTGGCCAATTGTTAGGATTCATCATATTCAAAAATGCGATCATCATTTATCCTTTGAAGGTTCAATCCATCATTGACCTCACACCCATAAAGACCTTATTCCATTTGTAGAATATTCAAGGTAAGGTGAACTTCTTATGTCCTTTTATCCCATATTATGTAAGGATTGGTCATGGATTTTTGTGTTTGCTCTATTCCAACATTCCTTTAAGTTGGGAGAACCAAGAAATTTTTTCTTTCGACGTCTTAAAATGGGCTCTTACTTTAGATCCCATGATTAGTAATCCGAACTTCACAATGGATTTTATCCTTTACATCTTAGAATCTCATTACGTTGCAGCCGAAGTGCTTGTCCAAGAGGATGTTGACCATCAGGAACATGTCATATACTATTTTATTAAGAACTTATCAGGAACCTCCATCTACATTCTCATCAGAAAACCAAAATTGTTGCAAACTCGAACCCTATGTTATACCTCTTGAAACGACGCCTCATTCAAGGGAAGGTTTTTAAGTGGATCATTATCCTTCAAGAGTATGACCTTGTCATGTTCCTTCCCTAGTGGCCATTGGGTCAAGACTTGGACCCTCCAATCCCTAAGGGTCTAGGAAGAATAATTAAATTGAGAATAACTAATTAATTGGGATGAATTTTGGTACAAGGCCTATAGTAATTAATAATTTTAATATTTTGAGTTTCAATTAATTTATAAGTAATGCCTTCTCATTATTAATCAAAATTTTGGAAAACAATGATGTTCACATGGCTAGGAGGGCGCATGAGGACAAGGTGGACCTCACCTACTCAAGCAGAAAAGTTAGAAACAATAAGGAGTTGGATAAAAGCAAGGTGACAGCTTAAAAAGATAGAAACTGGAAAAAACAAGAAAAAACATGCAAAAGCACAAAGCATGAAATTCAAAAAAGAAGGAAAGTGCAGAAAGCAACCAGTTTGAAAAGAAGGCAACATCCATAAAAGCTAGGTAGGCGCGATTGCTAAATTGAATTGAAGACACAAAGCAAGCAAGTTGCACAAAGCAAGGTTGTTGCTAATTATCTCAAGGAAGGCATCCTCACCTCTCACACATGCCAATGGCTTGCCCAGAAAGATACCTAAGTTATAAAAAGAGGCTAGTACACCATTCAGAACTTTTGGTCTTATGTTATTTGTCTTGAGAGCAATTTGCTTCTCAGAGTTGAGTGATGGACCTCAACCAAGCTTGGGAGATGAAGCCCAATGCAGTTATTGTTCCAGTTTGTCCATGATCAGATTCAGAGCCATGGAATTCTGATCTACATGCCTGCATCAGTCCATTGTTGAATATTCTAATAAATCCAGAGAGAGATTCTCAGTTACAATGCAATTGGAGAGAATTCTTGAAGAAACTACATCTGGAGGAGGTGATCTATGTCAGTGAATGCGCCCTGAGAAGCTCATGAAGTATAATGCTCCATCCATCTGCATCTAACATCTCTGATTTCATCCTTCTTGCAGATCCAGTGCAAAAAAATTTCTCCTTCTTCTCTTCTCATACTCATTCTCTCAAGTTTTGTAATATTTCTCTAGCAATGGAGACTCCTTAAGATCTGAAGGTTAAAATTCCTCTAATTTTCTGTTCATGATCTTCAAATTCAATTTGAAGCTGTTAATAAACTCATATCAGAGACTAACATACTACGGAAATGAATTTTGTAAGCTTTAGAGGCAGTTTGAATCAAGCAATCCTAAGACTATCTCTTTAATCACTTTTTCTTGACTAGTTTTACAATTTTTATAATTCCAAGCTATGTATGATTCAATTTTCTGATATTATGGTCATTTGTGAATCCTGAGACCTTATTGAATCATCCCCAACCATTTCCTTTAGGATTCGAAGGCATCTCATCCTTTTTGGGTGAACTTGGAAAATGACTAGTTGAGCAGTCCAACATAGCGCCCTTGCCTCTTTTGCCTCCAAACTCAACCAGAACCTCCCAAATTCTCAAAATCTGTTGTCCACTTACTTATTATAGGGTTAAGGACTTATATCCATCATTTGGTTACCTTCAGGTGTAAGTAGATGGGTCTAGTATGCATATGTTGGTGTGCCCAGGAAGCCTCAGAGTAGACCTTAGCGGTAGCTGTTGTTGAAACGTAAATGCCCCAGTGATTTGTGCATAGGAATCAGAAGCTGGCCCTGAAATGGATACATTTTCTACTACACATTCACCCATACATTTTTCAGATCCTAAATATATCAAATTCATAACCTTGGGGGGAATTTGCTTGTGTCCTAGACTAGCTTCATTTTAACTAGTTTTGTTAACTAGTTCCCGCTTGTGAAAATTTCTGTTCTAAGTTTTAAATTTGAGATAATATCCTCCCCAACCAGATCAGGTATATTACAGTGGCATCATATCATGGTCCTCTGAACCTGCTCTTGGGAAATTGTGATGAGTCCGAAGAGAGTTCCATTCCCCAAAGGAAAGAATCCTGAAGAACCCTGTGTTGAAGAAGAGGTGGAATCTATTGGAGGAAAAATGCAAGGAGGAAAGGATATCTCTGGCTTGGATGAAAAGGAAGAGTTCAGACTCTTTGTTCAAATAATGTTAAAAGGGTTGCATGACATATCTCAGAACATCATTCAATCTGGGCAAGACCCTAGAGAATTCCTGGCTAAGCTGCTAGGAAGTAAAGACGGAGAAGGGAGCAGCAATGGATCTCAAAATGATGAAATAAAGGTCTCTGGTGGATCCATATTTTCAAAGACTGGACCTCATAATAGGACTAATGAGTTCAAAGAGGAAATAAAGAATCAGCCCCGAACTACTATGCCTAAATTCATTGAGGAACACAAGGAAGTTCATGAAGTGAAGACTGAATCAGTTGCTTCATGGAAAGATCGGTATGTAGAATACCAAACCCTGAGTGACGAATGCAGAAGGCCATTTCCTTTCAAATATTTTTGTGAAGCGCAGTATAAAAATCAGCCACGAGGAGGTCATAGGATGCCAACACATAATTATGAGCTGAGAAATTCCATTAGTAAGATCTCATAACCCTTATTTGATAGATCCTCAAAGTGCACTACTAGCTCCTGGGTGCAGAAGCTAAACACTTACTTTCAATTGAATCCCATGGCTGATAGGTATGCCATCATAATGGCAACTTACTCATCTCGAAAGATCTCATAACCCTTATTTGATAGATCCTCAAAGTGCACTACTAGCTCCTGGGTGCAGAAGCTAAACACTTACTTTCAATTGAATCCCATGGCTGATAGGTATGCCATCATAATGGCAACTTACTCATCTCGAAGGAGAGGCAAATGACTGGTGGTTCCATCAAGTGAATTCCTATGAAGATTTCACTAGGAGACTAGTAGAGAGGTTTGATAGGAGAGACCCTGAAATCTCTTTGAGGGAGTTGGCACATGTGAAGCAAACCGGAACTCCTGAAGCATACATCTCCGAGTTCCAGAAGTTTGCAGTGATGGTCACTGAAATATATGAGGTTCGCTTGATCCTCTTAGTCATAGAGGGATTAGCAGAGCCATTAAAAGGACTAGTAAAGGCATATAGATCATCCACTTTACAAGAAGTAGTGAGCAGAACAAGGGATATGCAAGATGCCCTCCCAAGAACAAGGTATCCTCCAAGGGTTAATGTGCCTACAAAATTTCAGAATCAAATACCACCTTTTAAGAATGTGGCTGCCACAAAAAAGAAAGAAAACTCATATAGAGATCAGGATGATTTAAGAAGGAAGAAGCTCTGTTTCTCTTGTTAGGAACCCTGGGTTCCGAGTCATAAATGTGCTAATGGGAAAGCACACTACATTGAGGTATTTTTCAGAAAGTGAGGAGGAAGAATTTGAGGAAGAAGCACCAATAGAGGATGGATATGAAACAACAGGGGAAGAGCATCCCCCACAGGCTGACAACAAAATTGCAATATTAAGTGGAGTTCCCCGCTTCCATACCCTTAGCTTCAAAGGGGTAGTGCAAGGACAAAGTGTATCAGTTTTGGTCGATGGGGATTCCACCCATAATTTCATTGATGCAGCCATGGTAGAGAGGATAAATATACCAACAAATAAATTTGGAAGTTTCACTGTCATCATTCCAGGAAACAACACTATGGAGTGTAACCGATGGATTCCAAAGTTGCAAATGAATGTTGGAGATTATACCGTGACTGACAGCTTCTATGTTTTCAATGTGGCTGATACCAATATGGTGTTGGGGTTGAAATGGTTGTACTCCATTGGAGAACATTCATTGAATTACCAAATACCCCAAATGAGCTTCAAAGGTACCGATGGGAAGCAAGTGGTTTTGGAAGGTGTCAACACGTACCCAAAACAGGTAATTTTTGCACATAGTATGAGATCAATTTTGAGGCATGGTGATGTGGAGTGGGCTACTGAGTGTTTCATCACCACTCAAGGAACTTACATAGATGTCTCACACCATCCTTAGGACATCAAAAGGCTTCTACAAAAGCACAAGAAAGTGTTTGAAGATCTTCCACATGGCAGGCCTACAGACATAGGTACTGAACATTGGATTGAGTTGGAAGTTAGCACACTTCCTATCAAGATCCATCCTTAAAAGCACCCTAAAAGAATCAAGGATGAGATTGAGAAGACCATCAAGGAGCTGCTTGAGCTGGGATTCATAAGGCCAAGCTGAAGTCCCCTTGCATCATCAGCGGTCCTATTCAAAAAGAAATATGGAACAATGCACATATGCATTGACTATAGGGCCCTGAACAAGAAGACCATCAAAAACAAATATCCTATTCCAAGGATTGATGAATTGATGGATGAGCTGCATGGAACAAGATATTTTTCCAAGATAGATCTCCGCTCAGGATAGCATCAAATAAGGATGAGGGAAGAAGACTTCCAGAAAACTGCTTCACGGTTCCATTATGGGCATTTTGA
Organism: Larix kaempferi; assembly: GCA_027924585.1. NCBI lineage: Eukaryota > Viridiplantae > Streptophyta > Pinopsida > Pinales > Pinaceae > Larix > Larix kaempferi. The sequence continues at coordinate 18,840,618 of BSBM01000458.1, read as the reverse complement.
GTTTCTTGTCATGCCTTTTGGCTTGACCAATGCACCGACCACCTTCCAATCCTGTATGAACATATTTTTTAGTAAGCAGTTGTGTAAGTATGTCCTTGTGTTCGTTGATGATATTTTGATTTATAGCAGGACATGAGAGGAGCACCTGCACCACTTGGACAATGTCCTGACAATTTTGGCAGAACAGTCTTTTTATGCCAAATTGTTGGATTGACTGATATCCTCTATCTTGGTCATATAATTGGGAAAGAAGGATTCAAGGTGCATATGGAGAATATCAATGCCATACTTGAATGGCCAAGCCCAAAGAACATCACTAAATTAAGAGGATTCATTGGTTTATGCACCTACTATCGGAAATTTGTGAAAGGGTTTTCTAAACTATCATCCCCTTTAACAGATCTCACCAAGAAGGGAGCCTTTTGTTGGATAGAGGAGTCTGAACAAGATTTCAACAGAATGAAATAAGTGATGAGCAGCTGCCCAGTACTAGCACTTCTCGATTTCACTCAGCCCTTCATATTGAAATGTGATGCCTCCGGGGAAGGCATCGGAGCAGTTTTGATGTAGAATAAGCATCCCATTGCCTATGCGAGCATAAATTTGCAGCCACATGACAAGCATTATTCAATTTATGATAAAGAAATGTTGGCCATTATGCATGCCTTGGTCAAATTCAGAAAGTACCTGGTAGGAGGCAAGTTCATAGTAAAGATTGATCACAATAGTTTGTGACATTTTCTGACCCAAAAGGAGTTGAATGATAGACAACATAAATGGGTAAGTAAGGTTCAGTCCTATGACTTCGACATAGAATAAAAAAAGGGTAAGGTGAATGTGGTAGTTTATGCCCTCTCTAGGAAGCCTACTTTTTCTTTACTGCAAGTCCCAATTGATTGGAAGGTCCAACTAGCTACTGAATATTCTAAGAACTAGTTTGCTTGTGAAGAGTTGGATGGGTTGATTCCGGATGATGCTTACAAAATAATTAATGATGTCATATATTACAAAGACAAAAAAATTCTAGTGCCTAGATCAAACTTAAAAGAAAAAAAAATGGAGGCTTCCCACAATTCATTAGTGGCGGGCCACCCCGGATTCCTTAAAACTTGCCAGAAGGTGAGAGAGAGGTTCACTTGGAAGGGCCTAAAAAATGATGTGTTAAGACATGTAAGGGAGTGTGCTACATGCCAACATAATAAAGTTGAGCACACTCCTCCTGCTTGTCTCCTCCAATCCCTACCAATTCCAGAATAGAAGTGGGAAAGTGTGTCCATGGATTTCATCACCGGTTTGCCCAAAACTCAGGGTAATGATAGTATTTATGTAGTAGTTGACAGATTGACTAAATTTGCTCACTTATTTGTTGTCATGTCACTATTACTGCCAGTTAAGTTGCTACACTATTTTTTAAGGAAGTATTCAAATTGCATGGTCTTCCCAAGACTATAATAAATGACCGAGAGAGCAAATTTACAAGTGCTTTCTGGAAAACCTTGTTTGAACTAGTGGGAACTAGTTTGAACCTTAGCACAAGTTACCACCCTCAGAATGATATCCAAACTGATAGGGTAAACCAATGGATTGAGGGTTATCTTAGGAATTATATTACCGGGCTTTAGAAGTCATGGGTCACCTGGCTACACTTGAGGGAATTCTGTTATAACACTACATTCCATCTCTCCATTGGAATGACACCATTTAAAGCTCCGTATGTGTATGAATCCCCTACCTTTGCAGATCTGATTTGTGGGGATTGCATAGCACAAAAAGAAAAGGATTGGCTTCAGGAAAGCCAAGACATACTCAAGGCACTCAAAGAAAACTTACAGGTTGCACAAAACCAATAGACGGTGAATGCATATAAGAATAGAACGGACCGAACCTTCCAAGAATGTGATTTGGTCTATCTGAGGTTGCAACCATACAGGAAATCCTCTCCGAAATCAAAAGGGGATGATAAATTGCTTCCAAGGTTCTATGGACCATATAAGATCGTAAGGAAAATTGGTGAAGTTACCTATGAGTTAGATTTGCCTTCCGTGAGCAAAACACACAATTTTTTCCATGTATCATGCTTGAAGAAAGCAGTTGGATAGCAAGTAACCGTTTTAGAAGAATTGCCTCCTCTCGATGATGAAGGACACCTGGTCTGAGAACCATAAAATATTTTGCAGGTTAGAGAAAGGAACCTGAGGAACAAAACCATTGGAAGGGGTTTCCTAGTGAAGATGCAACTTGGGAAAATGATCAGATTCTGTAACATCCAGGATTGCACCTGCTTGAGGACAAGCAGTCTTGGGGAGGGAGGACTATCATTTTCCTTCCCTAGTGACCATTGGGTCAAGACTTGGACCCTCCAATCCCTAAGGGTCTAGGAAGAAGAATTAAATTGAGAAGAATTAATTAATTGGGATGAATTTTGGTACAAGGCCTATAATAATTAATAATTTTAATATTTTGAGTTTCAAATACTTTATGATTAATGCTTATCATTATTAATCATTTTTTTAAAATAATGATGTTCACATGGCTAGGAGGGCGCATGAGGACAAGGTGTACCTCACCTACTCAAATGGAAAATTTAGAAACAACAAGGAGTCAACTAAAAGCAAGGTGGCAGCTTAAAAATATAGAAACTGGCAAAAGCAAGAAAAAACAGGCAAAATCACAAAGCAAGAAAGTAAAAAAAGAAGGAAAGTGAAAAAAGCAACCAGTTTGAAAAATAAGGCAACATCTAGAAAAGCTAAGTAGGGCACAATTGCTAAATTCAGTTGAAGACACAAAGCAAGGTTGTTGCAAATTCTCTCAAGGAAGGCGCCCTCACCTATCACACGTGTCAATGGATTTCCTAGGAAGATACCTAAGTTATAAAAAGAGGCTAGTACGCACCATTCAGAACTTTTGGTCTTATGTTATTTGTCTTGAGAGCAATTTGCTTCTGAGAGTTGAGTGATGTGCCTCAACCAAGCTTGGGAGATGAACCACAATGCAGTTATTGTTCCAATTTTTCCATGATTATATCCAGAGCCATGGAATTCTGATCTACAGGCCTACATTAGTTCATTGTTGAAGATTCTAATACATCTAGAGAGAGATCCTCAATTACAGTGCAATTGGAGAGAAGTCTTGAAGAAACTACATCTAGAGGAGGTGATCTATGCCAGTGAATGCGCCCTGGGAAGATCATGAAGTCTAGTGCACCCTCCATATGCATATACCAGCTCTGATTTCATTCTTCTTGTAGATCCAGTGCATAAATTCTCCTTCTTCTCCTCTTCTCATACTCATTCTCTCAAGTTTTGTAAGGTTTCTCTAGCAATGGAGACTCCTTAAGATTTGAAGGTTAAAAGCCCTCTAATTTTTTGTTCAGGATCCTCAAATTCGATTTGCAGTTGTTAATAATTCATATCAAAGACCTAAAATACTCCAGAAATGAATTTTGTAAGTTTTGGAGGCAGTTTGAATCAAGCAATCCTACGACTAGCTCTTTAATCACGTTTTCTTGACTAGTTTTACAATTTTTATAATTCCAAGCTATGTATGAGTCAATTTTCTGATATGATGGTCATTTGTGAATCTTGAGACCTTATTGAAGTATCCCCAACCATTTACCTTAGGATTCGAAGGTATCTCAGTCTGTTTGGGTGAACTTGGAAAATTACTAGTTGAGCAGTCCAACATAGCGCCCTTGCCTCTTTTACCTCCAAACTCAACCAAAACCTCCCAAATTCTCAGAATCTCTTGTCCACTTACTAATTATATGTTTAATTATTGATATCCATAATTTGGATACCTTAAGGTGTAAGTAGATGGGTCTAGTATGCATATGCTGGTGTGCCCAGGAAGCCTCGGAGTAGACCTCAGTGGCAGCTATTGTTGAAATGTAAATATCCCCAGTGCTTTGTGCATATGACTCAGAAGCTGGACCTGAACCTGATACATTTTCTACTGCACATTCACCTGTACATTTTTCAGATCCTAATTATCTCAAATTCATAACCCTGGGGGGAATCCGCTTGTGTCCTAGACTAGCTTCTTTTCAAGTAGTTTTGTTAACTAGTTTCCGCTTGTGAAAATTTGTGTTCTAAGTTTTAAATTTGAGATAATATCCTCCCCAACTAGATCATGGATATTAAAGATCTCGATTTTGTAACCCCAAAGAGTAAAAAATATTTCACCTTGCAGATTTCATTACAGATCTACCTTTTGAGAGCAACTAATCCCCTATCCATGACCATCTTCTGGATGAACATTTTCTCACCATTGCATTGAACTATCCTTTGCACTAGTACATTCTTGTTTATTTTCATACTCTTGGTTCTCACCTCAACTATAATGATCATCATTAGATTTGTCACCAAGCCCCTGATACCTTCTCATTGGTGATGTTTTATATCGACATGGTGTTGACATGATCTTACAACAATGTCTCACACGATATGGCCGAACGGGCCTTAAACGATTGTCATAGTGAGGCTTGTGGTGGTGATATCTAGAGTATGGCCACTTCCAAAAGATCATCCATGTTGTTTATTTGTGGTGCAACTTATTTTTTGATTGCATGGTGACAGTCAAACATTGCTGCAACTATCAAATCTTTTCCCCAAAGATGAGGACCCCTCTTGTTCTGTTGCACCAGGTTGTCACCATTGTTCCATTCTGCAAATGGGCCAAATGGGCCATCGACTTCATGGAATGCAACTCTGTGTCAGCCGATGGCCATAAATACAGCGTAGTGGCTGTCGATTATTTCACCAAATGGGCCAAATCAATTCAAGCATACAACAACACCACAAAATGGTGACATGGTTATTTTTTAATCATGTTATCACTTAGTTCGGTGTCCCCCGCTAGCTAGTGCCCAATCATGGAAAATAAAATTAAAATACCAAGTGGAAAGAGTTAGCACACCATTTGATGTTTGAGTACCAATGTTACTCCTCCTATTACCCTTAGGGAAAGGGCCATTTGATGTTTGAGTACCAATTTTACTCCTCCTATTACCCTTAGGGAAAGGGCCAAGTTGAGGTTATCAACAAGGTCCTCAAAATCATGCTCCAATGGATAGTGGATAAGCACAAGTCCAATTGGAATCATATGCTTTTTCTTTCCCTATTGGTGTATCATACATCAACCAAAACAACCACTAGGTTTACTCCACCATCTCATCCACATGGTGGAATTTTTTCTCCCTATCGAGTGCCAAATCCCATCTTTGCACCTTGCCATCAAACTTTTTCCATATACCTTGGATCTGGAACAATGCTTGATCACTTTGGAACAAACATACGAGGATCATTGTGTTTCCCAACAAAACATCGAGGTTGCCAAACAATAGTCTAAATCTCATTACAACAATAAAGTCCACCCCCACCTATTCCATGAAGGCAATCTTTTCCTTGTTTATGATCAAGATCATGGAAAACTTGGTCGAGGAAAGTTTGAGTCACTATGGAAGGGATCTTATGTCATCGAGCACTACCTCGGAAAGGGGCATACCTTCTTCCTGGTCCAAATGGTCAACTCTTGAAAAACTCCTGCAATGGGTTGTACCTCAAGAAATACTATCCCTAAAACTGGCCCACCATTTCTGCTTCTATCATAGCCTTGTTTTATTTCCCTTTGTAGTGAGCCTTATGGTTTGCTTCTTTGTTCCTCTTAGATGGATCGTCATCCTGCCTATTTTTTTGGTTGCGCCAACGGTGCACGTAGATTATCATCGAATCTCGCCTCGTCCACTTAGGTCCTTTATTCCCCATTGCATGTAATGATGCATGTCAGTGGCGTATGTATTGGTGTGACCACCAGTAATCAGGTGTAATACAATGATGTTATTGGTATCTTGGTCAATTCTCTCTATATACACATTCATCACCTTCATGTTTTCCTGGAATCCCAGCTACTTGTCGCATAGTTGAATAATTGTTATCGAGTACGTGATCCTTTCCTTTTAGAAAGTACCTACGTGCTAGACAATTGGATAGATAGTTTGAATCCATTACAGTCATTCATATATCCAAGAGTCTCAATCATGTCGTAGATCATATAGCAAAACATATTCTAGATTGAAATATTCATCATCAATAATAAAGAAGTAAACCGCGCATGTGCATTTCATTTATCCATCATAAGTGCATCCACATGTACATAATCAAGCACACATTGCATCACATCATCATAATATAAGGCCCATGTAAATAAAAGATGCATCCACGTGCACCTGTAAATATATAAGCATATGTCCAAAGTAGAAGTGTTTACATCCATGATCCCCTAGGACTCAATAAAATATGAGATACATCGATAAAAAATATTATCTCCATAGCATGGGGGTAGTCCTATAACACCGCCTACTCATCTTGAGAATAATCATTGGATTCCCCTAAGTCCTCCTCATCACTGTCATCATCCATGATGTGGGGGACATCCCCCCTCATCGTATCGAAGATGACTTGGGCATCCATGACTATGCGTCACATGGTCGTGCACCACTCTAGTGTATCTTGGTAGCCTAGATGGGTGGGCATGAAATCTCTGGGTCTCCCCGGAAGTCCATCCCAGTGTATGGCTAGTCCTCAATTATTATGAGGAGATGGAACCACTGTATGACGAATCCCTGATCGAATATGTTTCCCACTACTCCGCCTCCACCTCGTAACGTCATTTATCCCCAATGCCTCATCCTGGTCTCCCTTATCCCACCATCTCAGACTCTGACATGGGGGCATAGTGTTAGCACTCGCTCAAAGAAAAAGGAGCAAATGAAGGTCCCAAATCTGAAGTCCCCTTTGTGTCGACTGTAGTGGTTCAATTATCGCTGAACTACTGTTAAGAATATTTGGGCACACCCCAATTAGGTTCCCCCAAGCACCTGCTCCATCACCATCATCTAACACACACAAATATTTTGGGGCATGCTTGACCCTATAAATCATACGAATCCAACAATAACAACTCATGTCTCCAGGCTGGAGATGTCTTCCAGTAATGCAAAGGACTTGTGTTGTTATGCATCATCCCTATAGTGTCAGGACAACATATTCTCCATGTCAACATCTTGTGGATTCAGGGATGCATGTCACATATGAATCCTAACATAAGGATCCCTATCATAAAGTACACATTCTATAAGGTGATCTCGATATTCTCACCATGAATGACAAATGCACACACATCTCTATCCCAATGCTCGATGATCTTGGTCAATAGTAACCTCACTGACCTCATCAAAGGGTTCTCTAAGAATTTGACCAACCCATAACAAACAAGGCTATCCCTCACCAGTGGATCGTCCCTGATATCTTTGTGGAGCCCAAATATGTCTCTCCCTCCAATTTATCCTCACCCTACATCAACCAAGCCTATGTGGGAGTCCACATCATCAAAATAAATTTTGTGAATAAGTCCCTCTTTTCCCCCAAAAAAGAGCGACCTAGCCTACACATGGTTAAGGGGAATCAATGAACTTAGTCACTATTTTCTCCATTCCAAGAACGACCTAGGGTCACACCTTTCCCTTAGACATGCATGACCTAGTTACACTAGTCAAAGGAAAACCAGATACCAAGGTCATTGGAATTCCCTTGAATGGTGCGACCCACATGTAAAACCCTCAGAGATTCGCCCCATGACCCTATATGCCCAAAACATGAAACGAAATGGATGAAATTGAAGGTTAAGGAGAGACCACTAACTTATAAGTTGTGGAATACAAATTTGATAAATGGAATGGAATAAATCAATGCCTAAAGTTTTGGACTGCATAAGCTCCTCCAATGGTGAACAGTGAAATGACATGGGACCCACCCCTTTTATAGTAATTTGGGAATGATTTTCTTCTTGACCATACGGGCTCATATGAAACCCATTTGACACACCATTAGAATCATGCTTTCACGCTCTTCTTGATTAGATGATTCATTTTCTATAATTGAGACCTTCTTTGGGAAGCTCTTGTTTCCTTCATTTTTTACACCAGCATGTAATTTAGCTCTACTTCTATGTTATATGCTACTTATATATTTGGTTTCCTTTCTAGATGCACTTTTACGCTTTGGTGTTATTTCCATGTGTGCATGTCTAGGTTGTGGAGAGACTCGATAGTCTTGACATGCAACCTCTCCTTACAGGTATATTCTCTCAAACTGACATATAGGTTATTTCCCCTATTAAACATCATGTGCATCAACCTTGTTTAACTCCATTTTATGCCTATAGTAACACCTTTTGTTCGGGTAAGTGGCCCAACCCCATCGCCATTGGATTTTCCCTTGCTCGACAATAGAGCCTTCCTTACATGGGTGTCATTGATTAGTGCCCCCATGCCATTCGACACCCATGTTGTTCGTCTTCCCTTAGGATTGAGAGGGATTCCCACGCTTATGAAATTTATGGTGATTTGATGTTTTATGTTACACATTCATGAGCCCACTACTACATCCATACTATAAAAGTTACATTATTTTGCCTCTATTCATTCTCCCTCAAGGATATTACCATCCATGGCCTACTTATGATCACTTCCATCTACTATAATTCCATCCATTGATTCATTTATTCATAGGTTGGACACTTATCTCCTTGTCTCTTCTTATTATCTCTCTCAGGTGCCCATGCACTTGGGAAACTATTTAAAAACATTTCTCTTTAGCACTCATGTAGATTGTATATGCTCTTATTGTGGAAAAATCCTTGATCACCTTTATTCAGAGCATTTTGTGATGACTTACCCATTAAGTCTTATTGATGACATCGTATCCTAGAGTAAACCTCAATACCCCTTCCCCTCCCTGAGTTCCCCTCTTGCAGTTATGTACCCTAGTCCCCTTAGTTGTGTCCCTCCCCCGATATTATCACGAGTTTCACATATCCTACCAGGTTAGCCATGCCTTCATGCTCTAAATAAAGGAATTTTGAGTCCCTTTCTTAGTGACCCTCGTATCCCCCTCTTTGGTGTATTAGTCTCCCATTTCTCTTCACTGTCTAGTCATATCCCTTATGCCTCTAACAAAAAAACCTCATTGCCTTGTTGTTAGCAAGTCTCTCTTTGTTGAAATCAACACCTCTATTCTAGAGGATAGGCCTAGAGACATTGTGTACCTTGGTCACATAACCATCATTGATGGCTTCCCTTGGAACAACTAAGGGGAGACCTCATCGCTCTTTATATTGGTTATTTCTCACATGCTCGACTCCAGTTGATTATCACATTGTTGAGAATCGTATAGGTTGATGGTTCCTTTATCTAGTTTGGTCAAAAACCATGGATATCCTTGACTCTCTCTTGTATCCGAGTTTACTTGGAAGCCTCTCTATCTCTTGTTTCCTGTGGAATCCAGGTTGCATTATCGACAATGATCTAGTTTTAGTTGTAGTTCCCTAGATCTGTTTGACTTAGTGTTTCAATTATTTGAGTCACCTATGAAGAGTGTCATCATTTTCTACTCCTTCCATATCTTGAACCCCTTTAGTTTCAATAGGGCTTCAATTATTGTGATTCGAAATTCCGTTGGGATGCCACTGTTTTGACATATGTCCTTAAGATCAACCATGGCTGGACCATGATTATGTATCCAAATCAGGTCCCTCTTTGACCCTCATGATGTATTGTATCCAATAGTTATTCATGTATTGATCATGCCCCTTTTGGTCTATATCCAAGATTATATCGAGACGTTGATACGAGCATGGGTATGCCTTCCTCATCTATATATGAGATTATATACACCTCATACAGTTTGAGTGCTTTATTATTATGTATGGGACTTTGTAGCCCCTCAAGAGGGCCACTCTTCTCCACTATGGCATCCGTCTCTTGTCCAGATGACATTCCATTTCTTTTTAAAGTATGAAAGTTCTATGATTTATTTCGACCATACGATGAGCTCATGACCTCACAAATTAGGGGTCAATATGTTAACACCCAAAATTTGCTCACCTACCTTGTCATCAATTTCATCATCATTATACATCATAATCACCAGTATAAACGCCATATCTCCACCCCATTTCATCCATATGACCCGAGGAAGTGATAAGATACCCCAAAATATGAAAGTCAAACCATCAAAATGACCATATAATTAAGCTCACTACTTTTCCGTCGAAAAGTGTGACCTTGGTCTCTATTATTGCACCAAAAGGAACGAACTGGTACCAAAAAGTGATTTTAAAGTTAACATCATTTCCCGCTTCCCTAATGAAGTAGGGGCCAAAATTGGAGACAACTCTTGACGTGGTTAAAACCAATAACACATCTAGCCTTTAAAACCCTAATTTCTCCATTAAACAATCAAGGAGATGGAGAGCATACACATTGGTTATAGATATTTCTCTTGACCACTCTTGTGCCTATTAAAGAATCCCTCGGGGTCGCCATTCCATAAAGATTCCAATTTCATAAAAACATGTCGTCGCTCTATCGAATTTCCTCTAGAAATACAAGGATACCATACTATACTTTCTATTTTCGCCATAAAGGAGATCCATCCATGACATTTGGCTGGATATTGGTGGTCACGAAGAAGACATGCAAACCTTCTCTCTGGACAAGTTGTGGGAGGATCCATATCCTCTACTAATTGTACCAAGGTGTGACTCTATAAACATTCTTTGTGATATTAATGAAAGCACATTCTTTTACTATATGCATTCTATCTTGTTGATATATGTTTTAATCTTGGTTTGAGAGTGTGGATCTATAATCTATTTTTTATTTATTGTTTTTATTTTCCATTTGATATCTATTACTGAGAATTGCACAACCCCTTGGTGGGTGCTCTTTTGCACGTGTGTGAGAAATCACATGCCACACAATTGATAGTTAGTTTCTTCTGGCATGATTTTTTAGGTATTTTTCAATCTTCATGATTTACCACCATTGATGAATCTCCTCACTCAACATCTATGTGTGCATGCATTATATGACAATCTTGTATCATGTACTACAAACAACAATGTTGTAATCTATGGGATTACATAGTAAGTGGTTACTAGTAGTGCACATAACCAAGCATATTATACAACAAAGTACTATACAAGCAAGCACACATAGAGAGGGGAAAGAGAGAGAAAGTAATAGTGGAACGACAACAAATAGTTTTTATTATTTGATCAATCCAATAAGTCCTTTACATCACAGATTCATGTCTATATATGTGGTTACAATCATGGAGGGTAGTTGCAACTTCCTTAACTACATCGGTCAATTGACCCGACTAGGTGGTCGACCAACTTGACTATTAGTCAAATATATTCCTTAGTTGATTGATTTAACTATACTCCTCCAACAAAACTCATGTAAAAATCCTTCTTGACCTATTAATTAAATTCATTCTCTTCTAAAACATATTCCAAAAAGATGACAATAATTCTTCTGCATATTCATAGTGTTTACGTAATTCTCCAATAGAGAACTTGTCTTCTCCAAACTTTGTACATCTATAGTTTATGTTTGCACTTTGTCTTTAATAGTGTGTGCAATGATAAGTCCAGTTGTCAACAATTATGATATATTAGTTATCTCAGTATCCAACACTTGCTCTTTAGTTGTGTAAACTACATAGTTCCCTGAGTCATTTTTCTTTTTCCTTTAAATTGACTTAACGATGGTATTTTTCCTCTTATTGTAAGCAATTATCTCTAAGTCAACTATATCTTCAATAGGATCTGAAATGGGTTTTTCACCCCAGGAGAGAATGTTTTCAAGATTACTTGGGGTGATTACCTTTTCCATCACAAGCCCTTCTATTTTATCCTTTCTTATTGAGGTTGGCGCTTGTTTTGGAATGGCCAAGTCCTCCATTGAGACATCAATGCAACTATCATATTCTTGAGTTTGAATTTTTCTTTTGTAGTTGGTTATGAAGGTTTGGTAGTAATATGAGATCCTTGTTGTTCAATTGAATTATCTTTGCCTGAATATTTTGCTACTTTATGGTCTTTCTTCTTATTAGTTTTATGTTTTTCTTTTTCTTTTGTCTAGGCTTATTTTTTTCTACCTCAATAGCTTCTTTTTGTTCTTGCTCTTCTTTCAATATTTTTTTATCTACTTCAAGTCTTTGTTCTCGTTTTTTTTGTTCATCTTCCATTATCTTTTTCCTAGTTTCTTTGGTTTCTTGCTTATTTCTATTTTTCAAATTGATCGTTTTCTGATTTCTCATCTACTACTTTATCTAATTTGGTGGTTTGTCCCTTTAATCTTATTATTTCTTTTACTTCTTCCTAGGTATCAAAATTTTCATAAGGAATCTCATGTTCCCAATCTTAATGGGCATAAGTCCAAGAGATATCAAGTAGATTACTATGTTTTAAGACAAAATCCCAAGGATTGTGTCTCCTGAATTTATCTTGTGGGAACTTGAATTTTAGTATAGCATTAACTTCCAAGTTTGCATCTTTTAGTTGCTTGTACCATAATGTCCAATGTAGAAATTGTATGGAATGAAACCTTTTCTTTTGTATTTTGATAGAGTGGCATTGAAACCATGAAGGATGGTCTGGTAATAAATTTATCCAAGGACCAACATGCTTGTGACATATTTGGGTATTAAGCGAGGATGATTAATTACCCCAAAAATTCTTAAGTAGGTATAATATTCTTATAAATACCAATGCCCAATATTACTTATTTTTTATTTCCAAGGAAAAAATCTTTATATTTTCTATTTCAAGTGTGAAATCAAAATATACACTGATGAGCTTGAAAGCCTAGTTCTGGTTCTAGACATATCAAAGCTCATATCATGTTCGTTAAAAACGACATCCTTCCTTTTCCCACATACTATTGTAAATTCCCAAAAAGGGATTTACAATCCTACATAATTTATATAATCATTTTGGAAAACAAAAAAATGTCTATATACCAAAGTGTTGCTACTAGGACCAAAAGAGATGGATCAAAGGATTATTTGAAAAAATAAAATAATAATATTTTAGAAAAAATTCAAAGTTCCTATGTTTAAAAGATGGAGAGATAAATTTCTAGAAGATCCTCTTCATTTCGAAATTCTTTGCAAACTAAGATTCCTTCTTATATATCCATTGCCTCTTTTGAAAGGGCATTAGGATTGGAGTTGAATTATTTATAAACCTGTTCCATAGAGATTGACACAAAAGCACATTTTGCTTCCCATATTCTTCCAAGAAGGGGTGATAAGGATAAGTTAGTGATTTAAGAATTTCCTTTAAACCAGTTTACCACTAATTTGGAATCCCCCAAGACCTAGAGTATCCTTATCCCTTTCTCCAATGTGACTTTATGCAGAACCCACAAGGAAAATAACTCAAATCTATTTTGTGTGCCTTGTCCTACCCCATATTTAATGTTTAAATAATGATTAAGATTTATGAAAAAAATGACTCGACCTCCACACCTACCAACAACACCTTGACAAGCACCATAAAAATAACCCCAAGCTTCATATTGATTAGTACTAGGTTCATTGAGTATCTTGGCAGGTTTTTGTTTTTTATCCTTTTTTCCTTCACTATAAGAGATTTTGATTTTATGGGAAATCACTAAAGGACCCCTCATTTGTCTTGAAATAACACTTCTTTTTTGTTTAGCCATAGTCCTCACAAAACATAACATGGAATATATTTGAATTCATTCATTGCAGGATCTTCAAACCAGAACTCAAAAGCCTATAATAATGTATTTTGACTCCAAAGACCAAGGAATTTTAGGGACTATAGAACATCCTACTATACCAAGATAGAACAAGAATAGGTATTAAAGAGATGATCCACCAATTTCCCTTCCACTTTGGAATGGATACATCTATTTGGACCTTGCCAATTATGCTTTTGATCATTGTCCCATGTCAATATCTTGTTTGACAATGCAAGCCAAGTGAAAATTTGAATTTTTAATGGACATGTTAACTTCCATATCAAGGACCACCACTAACAAATATCTCTTAGCATATCCCATTAGGATAATGCCTCATACTTGAGCTTTCCTATGAGGATACCTCTCACTTTATTCCATGTCCATGTTAACTCATCTTCCTAGTCTTGCAAGTGAACAACATTATGGGTGAGTTGGGTAACATTTTTTTTTCTCTTACCCCTTGGAGATTCAATTCCTCCATTGATTTCCAATTCTAGAGCCATCTACCAGGGGATCCTTGTAACCCTACATATACCAGAGTTAACTTACCTTTTGAATGGATAAATTTTTCCGATTTGTTAGATAATAAATAATTTCGTGATGCTCCTATCCATGGTTCCTCACCTAATTTGATTCACTCTCCTCTCTTGATATTCCATGCCACCCATCTATGTAATGCAAGAAAGGCTCGAACCAAGCATTTACAAATATTTGAAGCACCTTTGAGTGGTTTTCTCTCTAATATTATCCATTGTTCAATAGTGTAATCATTAAATTATTTTTTCTTCGTGATTTTTCCCCAAAGATCCTTATTAAAAATAAGTCTCCACAAAATTTTCACTATCAACACCTACCCAAACATATAGATGTTTTAAAATCCCCAACCCCCACCTTTTATTGGACTTGCTAGAGTCAGCCATTTAAGAAGCAGTATACCCTCCTTTTGTTTTTAACCTGTACAGGGGAATTTGAAGCACTTCTTCCTTATCCTATCCCATATACCTTTCTTATCATGAGCTAATGATAGCCAGCCAATAAACATGTATACTTTCCAAAACAGATTTTTTCTAAACAAATCTAGCTCCAAGGGTTAGCCATCTATAACACCAACATGTGACTCTAGTTTCAATTTTCCTATATAGCCACATCAAATCAACAATTATGTAGTCATTTGATTTTAGGAAATACTGAATATACTTCAGACCATTGTCCACTGGCTCAGATAAAAAGGGAAAGAGATGACAAATTTGTGCTCAAGCCTTCTGTAAATAAAAGAAATAAAAATGGGGATAAGGGGAAACCTGTCACATACCTAGTAGCCATTATAACTCTATTAAGACCACATGCTACTCGAATATGTGAATAATTTCCGCTCTTACTTCCAATTGCGAATTTGATTTCTAATGGCTTACTATAATATGGATTTTTAATAGCGAAAGTGAAATATATATAGTAGAAAATATTTAAACTAAAATTGTACATTCTAATTATGTAATCATTCCTAACATGAATGCATTAAGCCATGCTTAGTCAATCCATTCATATAATCAATTCCAAAACAATAATTGAAAACATCACATTATATAACTAAAATTCATGGCATTCATACACCATTGGCACTTATCTTATAAAAGTGTCCTCCAAACAGCTGCAAGCTAAGAACATTCCTCCCAGCCATAAGCACTCTGTCAAGCGTTCTCTTTCTTTGACAGGTGTCACCCCCGAGTTGGGGCTATCAATCCATAAGGGGTGAATTCCCACTTCTTCCCTTTCAATTTATAGACACACTCCTCACATAACGCTCCTCAACCAAGTGAACCTATCTTCTACCCAAGTAGTGTGGTAAACCCCATCCATAGCTAACCCCAACCCCTCACTCATTCCCCATCAACTTGCACAACACCGAGGAATGTACCCCTTCTCTGCACCGCAATCCCTCGGGATGTCCCCTTCCCCTTCTGGTGCTCCAACACAGGTCGACCAGGAAGTCTCTGTGACAAGGATCCAGGGATGTCACACCGCATGCCGGGTTCTCTAATCCTATACACTAGTTTATCAGGGTAGTTAGGCTACTGTTTATCAGGGTGGGCTCAAGTGTAGCTTATGGAAAATTAATCTCCCTTTGGTTTACCAACTGGAATTACCATGGTATGGATGATATTCCTCTCTAGATGTTAGAATGAATGAATGAAATGATTTTCTAACTTTATATATATGCATGGATTTGCTTTGACATGTGGCTTCCCCATAAAAGACCACTTTTCCCTCTTAATGCTCAATTAAGATGATTAACCCATGATTAATTAAAGAGACCCTCATAATTATGGTTAAGGGACTTTGGGCTAAAAAGGTTATTGAAGGCCAGCGTATAGTTAAATTCCACTAGGGTCATCACCCCTTAGCCCCTCTCACATCCCCCATGTGTAGCAAATTTGTGGAAGAATTTTGTATTATTGTCTCCCTCCTCTAACCAATTGGCATCACTTTTTAGTCTCCAAGTAGCTTCTTCCATAGCCAAATGACTTTTTATTTTTATTTTTATCTTCCATTGCCTTTAGTACCTCTATTTCCTCACCAGTAAATAAACCAACAAATTTTTGTGAAAAAATCTTAACAATCTCCTCCTCGGTCTTCTTTAAATATGCTTGTCTCTCAACCTTTTTCTGTTTATCCCAAACTACTGCCAATTTTTTTACTTGCTTCAAGTTATTTGCAAATTGGCACATCATTGATTCACCTACTAAGGGATCATAAAGTTTCCAGTTTGAAATTATTATCCCTTTGAACTCCTCCTCATCAAATCAAGCATGATTAGAATTAAATGGACCAGAAGGTTTCTCATCCTCCCTTTCTATCTAGAGCAAAATTAGACAATGATCCAAAGAACCACCCAATCCAACCCAAGACTATATTGTTCAGATTCCTCCACCAAACACTCTACCATAAAAAATATGTCCAAGCATTTAGATATCCCCATATTACCTCCCCTCCCATTTCTCAATGTCGGGACAAGTTGAATACTATGTCTCAATGTCTATAAGCTTGGCCTCTTCAAAATAATGAGAAAGGAACTATGACAAAGGGACCTATGTCACTGCAACTCCCCAACCCTCTCTAGGACACAAAGTCAAATTCAAATCACCAACAAGAATTGTATTATCACCCTTTAAGCCTCCTGATCTTTTATAGAATCCCATAATGGCCTATGATTGACATATGGTCCATAGAGGTTTATGAGCTTGAGAGATTTTCCAAAATCCTTAGTTTCACCTTACAGAATAATACCTATAAGAAGAAAATTGGATTTGATACCTTACAAAATAATACCTATTGAATTCAAAGCAAATCCATCCTTTTATCAAGATATGAAAATGTGGAATGTATCCCAAAATACCTTTCCATCTTGTATTTATCAATTGAAGTAGAGGCCCTCTTGAAACAGATGTACCCATGAATTTCCCAACAAAAGCTTTTGAAGATATAAATTCCACCTTGTCCATTCCTACATCAATCCCAAGAAGCATTTTAATTTTGTCCTTATTCAATTTAATGCATTTTAGTTTTTGCTTGGTTAGGGTTTACGGGGTCATAGAAGATGATGGAGCATAGCCAGAGTCTAGACACTTACCCTTAGTTTCATGCACAAAATTTGAGCTACGATTTGAATACAGGCTTCTTGAATACTAAGTTAGTTGGAAAAGGATCTATTTGAGCTGCTAAAGATTTTCCCTTGGGAAAGGATCCACCATTTGTCCCACACTTACCTGATACTACTTTGAGAGACTCCCCTCTAACAACTGCACCAAAGTATTGAGAACAATGCCATATATCCATAAATTCTTCATGAGAACAGAAGATCATGGGAGAACTGGTGAGGTCATCCTCACCATAATCTAGTAACTCCTCCATATTTAGCCAAATAAAAACCGCTAGGTCAATGGATCAAAAGGACAGATGTTAGAAACCTTGATAAAACCCTAAGACCCAATCAGACCCAAACCACAGACCAAGTGTCTGAACTCAATGTCTGTATTAGAGTTCATCACCTTCATTCGATGCCCAAGATAACTTAATATCATCTTTGCTTCTTCAAGAAATCTAGGGCATTCTCTACATAAACTTAAATGATATAAAGGAGTAAAGAAATGGTCACATATCAATGCATAGTTTCTTTTGCATTTATTCTCCCATGGTATTTGACAATAAACATGAACTAGACTTCCAACTATATTCTGGATCCACCCCGATCCTAGAAAAGGATTGTTTGCACATACAATATCCATTGGATAATATTCCATATAGAAATTAGGAAAAAATTAGAATTAGGACTCTTAGTGTTTTCTATGGCTTTCTACATTACAAAAGATAGAATGGCTACCCAATTGAAGATTGAGCCTTTTGAAAAAATACCGTGGATGATGAGGACCCAACCATCATAATAATGCATACAATCTAGTTGTCCATATAATCTGCACATCATGTCCATATATATATATATTAGATTTATAATTAGATTCATGCCATTACTCTTTGCAAAAAACCCCTTTCTTTCTATCCACCACCCTGCCAAAATCTTTTTCACATCGTGTTCCTTGTGAAATTGTTCTACCCAACTAGTTGTCAGGTAAGCTTCAGGTTGATGTAGCCTATAATAATTTTCCAATTCTAATGCTTGCAAGGAAGCAATGCACGGTCCATTGTCATTAATAATTATCTTGTTTTTTGTGTTAGTATGTTGGGCTATCCTCTTAATAA
Organism: Larix kaempferi; assembly: GCA_027924585.1. Classification (NCBI taxonomy): domain Eukaryota; kingdom Viridiplantae; phylum Streptophyta; class Pinopsida; order Pinales; family Pinaceae; genus Larix; species Larix kaempferi. The sequence continues at coordinate 18,822,248 of BSBM01000458.1, read as the reverse complement.
CTTATGAGCAAGGAAGCATAGGATTTATAGTAACAATATTGTGTATGTGAGAACTTCTTATATTAGAAAAAACATTATCATCTATATTTCTACTTGCAAGGTCACTAGGAGGAATTACATCCATATAATCTTCCTCAAATCTTTTGGAAATATCTTCCCACATAGGAAACCTTAGTTGTTGTTAGGTTCCCAATAGGACAAATAGGCATAAATCCAACCAAGATAAAAAGATATGTGTCATAACACTATTTTATCATTAATCAATGTACGATATATACAATGAGAGATTACCCTTGGTTTTGTCTTCCAAGTGGTCTCTTAGACTCCTTTCGACTTTTCCTATTCACCTATGACTCTTGGTCTTCTTCTCATGTGAATAGGGAGATAATAACATAATAATATTCCTAACACCAAGGATTAGGTTCCTAACAATCCCCTCCTTAATCCAAAGGGGTGTATGTGAGTCACAGATAACTGGAAGTGGACAGCTACCAACTGTTGAACATTTCCAACTTGACAAACCATATTTTCCAAGCAAGTTAGTAGAAGCTGACATCTCCTGCTAAATACAAGTGCTCTATGAAGTGGTGGTTTTGGTTGACCACAAACCAAAAGGGCTAGCAGAAGTTGATGTCTTCTACTAAGTAGGTGGTTTAAGGCTAACCACAAACTCTTGAACTTGGTGACAACTTTGGTTCTCGCTCAGAGGTTCTCTTTGGAACTTGGCACGAAGGTTCAATGGTTCTCTAGGAAATGGTGGTTTGGAGACCACCATCTGATGTCTAGCAAAAGATGAAGTCTTTTTCTAAATGGGTGGTTTAAGGTTGACCACAAACTCTAGATCTTAGTCGAGCATGGTGCTAACTATGGCGCTGACATGGTTCGGGATCACTTGTTTCTACTATTCTTCGTCCTCCCCTATTAGGAACAATAAGAGGAGTAGAAAGTCTCATGGTGGTTATGAGTGTCAAAACTAGACACGTAATACAACGAACTCATGAGTACTCTGGAGCATGGCTCTCTTCTGTCTTCTGGTTACATCTCTAAATCTGGCCTCTAAAACTGGGCATGGCTCATGCTCCCTTGATCTGGCTTACTTGAGGAAGGTCGTGATTGCTTGTTGTCAGAATGATAAGGCTTCAAAACTTTAAGCCTGGCATAATGTCCCCCCTGTCAGATGCAAGATACGAAGCAAAAGAAAATTCTGCTGCAAGTTTCAATCTTACATGTTTCTTCAGTGTCGAACATCTATCTGAAGTATGGTTACGCTTCCCACAATACTAACAAGTATGAATATCAAAACACTAATCTTTCATATGGCCAACTCGATCAAAATGTTGGCATCTGGAACTCTAAACAGGTTGTACATATTCTGACATTATTTCACCATGTGCTAGTAGTTGATAGGAATCATCTTCAAAGAGAGAGTTGTTCTGAACAAACAGTAGTTCCAAATGTTGATTCCTTTGTTGTACATCATCCTCTTTGGATTTTGAATCTTGCTTATGATAAATAACAATTTGGAGAGTTTCTTTTCTAATTGTGATTGAGTCGTCTATAGTAGTAAGTATTAGTGTTCAACAACTCTAATATTTCTTCAGTTTGAGACATTATGAGGACTATGTGATGATTCCTTGTGTAGGAAGGACCAAGTAGACTCAATCAACAAACTGAGGGCTTCTTGCAACTCTGCTCTTTACAAACAAGACTCAATAGACTCAAACTCAAAAAGTGAAGGGTGTCAGACTCAGCCGAGAATGCACCCAAATACATTGCACTTCATTTTTTCTTTTCAAGTTGATACTTCAGAAAACACATGTAAGTACCAAAAAATGCACTAGAATTTACAAAAACAACAATTTGCAAGTTACAATTATCAATGTTGAATTTATGAATATGCTATACCTGAGTTTTTGCGTGATGATGATCTAGTTCTACAACTTCTTATTTTGGAGAAGTTGTAGCAACAACTGCAAACTTGCTTGAATCCTTCAAATGGGCACACCAAACCAGTCCCTTGAATCTTCTCTAGAAGCTCAATACTATCAACCAGCTGCAACTTTGACAATGCAAGGCAAAAAAATGCAGAGCTTCAAGATTTCAGAATATGTTGCAATAGGCTAAGTTGTAATAGGTTACATTGCAATAGTCAACAATGTAGTTTGTGCAGCACCGGAGGGTTTTCACCAGCAATATTATCAAGGCAAAAGGGTGAGTATGTACCACACTTAAGAAATAAGAAAGAGATGCATCACCCATTTAAAAAAAGAATGTGATACAATCAAGACTAGTCCAACCTTTAATGCACTCCAAAAACTGGGGTTTCACCAGTAAAATTAATACATAGCAACTTACACAGCACCATAGTCTTAGGATTCCCGAGCTTCACACGTATTATACAACCTTCAAACAATAATTGCAGCACCAGTCTACATAGCAACTTACACAGCTCCATAGTCTTAGGATTCCCAAGCTTCACACGTACTATACAATCTTCAAACAATAATTGCTGCACCAGTCAACAAAATAGGGTTTTGCAGTGGTTACCAAACAATATCTGCTAAACTTCAATGGAAGAAATAACAATCGCAGAGATAATGGCGAGGCAATGTGCAGCACCATAGGGCTTTCACCAGTAATACTTGGCCTACGAAATCTTTTACAATCTTTTTAATACAAGTAGTTGCTATCAAATTTGAGGGTTTTGAAACCTTTACAAATGCAGACATTTAAAAAAAGATTAGCTCAGCCATTAATCAAGCTCTCTCATGCAACTCCAATGACTACTTGAAGAGTTGGTATAAACCCTAATTCGCCTTCAATACACCGGCCTTCAGGCAGAACACAACACCAGGCCTGACAGGGAGATGACTTTCAACCTACTGAAACTCATGCGGGCGGGCATGAGAGGTATCCTTCACACATACTTGGAGATGAAACTTACGCAAGCAACGAAACCAGACTTCACAAGAGAGAGATCATTCTCATGAAACACAACAGCTCTAGATTTCACCAGAGAGAGATCATTCTCATGAAACGCAACAGCTCCAGACTTCAATTGCATACGGAATACAGTGGTCTTCACTTGGTGTATAAATGCTGCAACTTGAAAGGGAGAGAGTCCATGCACTTGTAGATAGAGCCCACATGCACAGTGGGAGAGAGGTAGCAACTCTAGTCTTTAAACAATTTGAGATGTAGCTCCAACAAGGCAGGATAACACCAACAGTAGAGAGCCCACATGCACCGTGGGAGAGAGGAGCAACTCTAGTAGAGAGCCCACGCCACCTCAACGCAGAGATACTTCCATACGCCGAAATCGCCCTATCCACTTCAATGCGCTCCACGGATCTGTTCGCACCAACTCGCTAGGGTTAACTATGGTCTTCATTCAGCACGTTAAATTCAAGGATGTTTCCATGAAGTGATAGAATTGAGCTCCATTAGAAGTGATAGCTCTCAAAAAATGCGCAGTTCTCATTAGAAATAGGCTTTATGTGGATCGGATCCACGATGGGGAGAGTTTAGATGAAGAACTATCGACGATGCACAACAAAGGAGGGGAGCACATGTTATATTTAGGGTTCACCAACGCAAAGAAAAGAGAGGTGAAAATCACAAATTTGATGAAATTCTAGGGCTTGGAATTGCAAACTGTTCAATATACGACACACAATTCTCAAGAAAAATGATGGGAAGTTACAAGTACATTTTGATTTGTGGCATAAACTAGCAGTCTGGCTAATGGCAGACTGGAAACTAAGGGTAGACAGTATGCAGATGGCAAAATAATAATGTAGAGTAGAACGGACAAGCAGAGGGTAGAAGTGCAGGACCGAGGAGCGCACAGGAGAATATGGCACAGGCAAGGCTCAGAATGGTTCCGATATCATTATTAGGTGCCCAATAGGGAAAATAGGCATAAATCCAATCAAGATAGAAAGATAAGCGTCAAAGAACTCTTTCTTTTCGTATTCACTTATAACTCTTGGTCTTCTCCTCACGAAATAAGAAGATAATAACATAATACTATTCCTAACACTAAGGATAATAATATTCCTAACACTAATTATGCAGAAAAAAAAAAATTCCTAACACTAAGGATTAGGTTCATAACAGATGTAAACTAATAATGGCTCCAATATCTTTGAAAATAGGCTTGACAAGTTCCATGCCTAGTTTTTCTAGCTGGATTACCAATACAAAAGGTTACGTTCCTTTTTCGGTTTCATTGCCAGTGACTTTTGATATTTCTATCATTTCTTCTTGGCTTTGGGAGAATGAGGGTAAATTTTCTTAAAGGTATGGTGTTTCTCTATTTTTAGTTGAAATAAGAGCTTCCAATCACTACACTCTGTTTCTTTAGAACATGAATAAAAGAAAACTACACCTGCATTATTTTCTCCAAAAACGTTCTTATATTTAAAACAAAGCTCCCTATTAGAATGAACATAACATGAACAATTCTTAGTAATGATCTAACAAAGAAATTCAAAGTAGGATTAAATTTTGGGTACTTACTTGCTTTGTGTTTGTGGCTTACTAATAGGAAAGAAACGAGCTTGCTCTACAACAACACTTGAATGGGGGGAAACTGTTATAGGTCAAATTTGCACTTCTCCGTTCCGTGATCACCTTGCCTTGTAGATCACACAAAAGGACACAAAGGATTGAAGAGCATGATTGCCTTAGATGACTTGTTGCCAGAAGTACACTTCTCACCTGATAATTTAACAGTTTCTTTTGATTTTGCCACCTGTACGCCCCTCTTTGTACACAAGACTTGCGCACTGTACCCTACTCTCCTCAAGGGAAACCAGCATACACCTCCAAAAAAGTTGTAAACGCTTGTTGTAAAGCACAGAATTTGCTTCGTGTACGCTACTCTTGTTGTATGAAACCTGCGTACATTTTAAGATGAAATCAAAAAATATATTAATTTGACGAATTGGGATTAGTTGAAGTTGGTTCTGCAACTTCACCAACCTCCCAATCCAACTCGATCTAAACTGTCTACCTTGTCCCATAAATACAAGGAGGATCCATGAGAGGGGTTACTCATTATGTTGAGAAGACTCATAATAGCCATAAAATCTTGAGAGAAGGTTTGAAGTATTGTTACGCTGGAGGAAAATTCCAATTCAAAGTGAAGAGCAGGAGCCCAAGATCCGGTTGCAGAAACATCTCTACACGTCAAGTATATTGTACTGATTTCATGTTTCTTTGACAATAAAGAGGTTGAAACACCCTTCCTGTCCCAAATATGATATCTATTGGATTGCATGTCTATTTGGATTAATTCTTGATTATACTTGATGTTAGATTGCTTTGTCATTTCATCATATGTTATATGGTCAAGATACGCTGAGGAAGGTATCTCTTGTATTGCAGGTTCGTCAAACAGAAGGTCAAGCGGGAGATCAAGTGAAGGACCAAGCGAAAGCTATGATCAAACATTGAAAAGAGGTATGTCCTTCGATCCCAATCTATTTCTTTTGCAATAACCATATGAAGTATAATCTATGTGTTTACCTGTCAACCTCGCCCAGTTGGTAGTGTCCATCTCCTCATTATAGGGTAGAAATCCCGAACAACAGACTGGTGACTCCGCTGGGGAGTAACCACTTGGTTGTTCTGCTCTAGGAGACTTAATTTTGGTTTTCTTCCAACCCTTTTATCAGTTTCTGATTGTTTGAGAGGCCTTATAGGTCTGTGTCATCTTTCCTATTTGCTTGATTCAACTCAGTTTTTGGTTTGCAAAGCCTGTTTGTACTCTGCTCAGGCATGTATGCTGGTCTCCCCTACATACAGTAGCGTTTTCCTCCTGATGTATGCCCCTCCTTGCACTGCACAGTAGTGTACACCTCCTGATGTACGCTAGTTGCAACATTGCACAGTAGGGTATGTTCCTCTAGTGGCCTGTTTTGCTGTTAGGGTTTGTTTTTTAAGATTTGGTTGTTGTTCCAGCCTGTTGCTTTGCTGTCTTCATTTGCCCCTGAAACCTCTTATGCATTTGTTGAGTCTTGTAAGCCTCTCCAATCTCTTTGAGCTTGTTTTTGCTTGCTTGTCCCTTTGTTTAAGTGTCTTTGCTGCTTACGAGCCCTTCCTTGGAGTTCGTGCGCTATTCTTTTTGGACATAGCTGCGTCTCTTCACCCTAGTTGTTGTTGCAGTCTTACAGACCTGCACTTTGATTTTTTGTTGTCTGTTGCAACGTTTAACACGCTTTCACTTGGTCTCATCCTTCTTTGGGGTTTGACAGTCAAGTTTGAGTCCTTAGGGTCACTTCCGAAGGTTGCTTGGTTCAGTCACTTGCTAATTGTTTTATCAGTTTGTTCAAGTAAGTCAAAACCTCTTAGTCTTCTTATTGTTGAGTCCATGTGTTGTTTAGGTCATTCTTGGTTCACTTGCTTACTTTTGTTTGGCTTAGTGTTTCTTAGGGTTTTGATACTTAGGAGCACCCTTTTTAGGTTTGCCTTTTCGTCATAAGTGTCTATTTCCCCTATTTTCTTTTCACTTCGTTTCCAAGCCTCAAGTTTTTATTTTGCAAAAATTGGTAAGTCAAGTCTTCATCGAGTCTTTCGATTCGTTTGCTTTGAGCCATTTATATGTTTGCCTTGCACACGTTTTATAGTTAGATCTTGCTTGCTTTTGTACAAAGTTCTCTTTCTTTTATAGTTATATGAAAAAGACAAAAAATTGCTTCAATAGGTCAATAGTAAGATCTTGCTTTATTTCGAGGTAGCTTATTTGCTTTGAAATATTCAAAAAGAAAATACAAAAAGACGTTTTAGGATTGCTTAGGTTTCAAGTTTTTGAAAAAATTGTAAACGAAAAGAGAAAATTTTGTGAATTTGAAAGCGTTATCTTTTCAAGTACTTTACTTTCATAACAGATCATTCCACACACTACACTAAAACCTTTGAGTAACAAGTAACCCTTAAAAATAAACTATTAATAAAATTTATTAGCAACATTTTCTTTTTAGGAATACACGACATCAACTAGCTTAGGCTAGAGTTTCGAGCTTAAATCACCTTAAACTGCTCGGAACTGGCTTCATTACTCAAAAATCGTAGTAAGAATTTCATTTAGGTAAACCCATCTATATCAAATAGTCCTGGGAAACTCTACTTAAACCAGAGCTAAGCACGAGACCGTGGGAAACTAGAATTGATGAGGATATCCCCTCACTTTCCTTTTGACCATAAACCAAAGTCGATTCGCGTACGGGGATCCTTTCGGATTTCGGGCTTTGTTACCCTGCCCATGCGTTTCGACTAGGCTGACGACTATCTCCCCAGGTTATTTCATATTGATGGTAGCCTTAGTATCAGACCTTTAGGATTCTACACAGGTAGAGTGGGCGGTTATTCCCACTTCACCTCGGACAGGCGTGGAAGGTAACCCTCTAGCAGTAATCCCGGGAAAGCGGTTTGGTGATTCAAGCGCTTGCACCCAGTGGACCTCCGGTGGACGCCACGAAACTGACCATCGATGCTTTGTTAGTCTGTTCTGGGCCCTAATCATCCCAGACTTGCTTCTGAGAGTATTTGCTATCCGTTTGATTGGTTTGATTACTTAGGAAATTTTTTAGTGGTTTGTTGTTTGCTCCTTAGTAATAGTGGCCACTAGGTTTTTACTTAGTTTTATTTTATTATAGTTGTGGAGGACCAAGATCTTCGTCGGTCTCGAAGGTTGCAAAACCTTCCTCCACTTATAGTGGAGCCTCCACCGCCACCACGGCGTAGGAGAACTGATTCCCGTGGCTCTTTTGAACTTATGGGCGAGACAGAGGTTCTTGGAGAACCACAGCCTAGAACACCGAATCGACAAGTCTTGGACACTGTCGAGGTTGAGGATCTAACTGCTGCAGAGTTTAGTACTCCTTTCAACCCTCCACTTACAAGACCCCACGATCCACTTCTGGTACCTGTTGGTTTCCAGTAGCCTGAGTTTAGTGCTTATCTTTTTACACCGGGTTATACCATGGTTAACCCAGGAGACGAGCAGGGAGTTCCACAAACTCCCACAACTTCTATGGATGCAAGGATTCTTAATGCTTCTTTCTCAAACACTGCACAATCGAGTTCGTCGCAGAATGCTTCGGCCTCGACCCCGTCCTTTAGTTTCAATGTTGGCACTTTAGGCATGCTAAGTTCACCAACTTCGACATCTGCCTCAACCACCACACCCACTTTTGGACCCAATAATGTACCTCTATCGACGGTACCAGCAGTGAGTTTTACTTAGTCTTCTGCCACACAATCATTGCATGGTGTGACTCAGAACATTGCTTCTTCATCCGTGGTCAAATCCATCCCTTCTCCATCCATGCCCGCTATGGGTACTATGACGGCACCATCCACTACTACCACACCGAGTTTCAACCCCTATCAAGGTAATAACGTTAATCCGTTGAACATACCTGTAGGGAGTGTCCCCTTCTCTTTGTTTTCTGGAGGAGGGGGTAATATCATTAACCCGCAGTTCGGTGGGGTTAACCCCCAGACACAATGGAATGCTGCCCAAGGATTTAATCCGCTTACTTTCGGATGGAACAATTTCAGTCCTTTCATTTCACAATCGGTGGCTGGGGGCAACCCCAACCAGAAGTACACGAACCAGGCCATGGGTGGTCCCCAATACCAGGATCCTGTTTACCAGATGCCATCGGCTCAACCACGCTTACCGTTTCTGGCAACTTTAAACTTGCCAGACCTTTCAAAGATTACGAATGACCCCGTGCACCATGATGCTGCATGGCCACCCATTCCCACCAAACTACCCTCAGACATACCAAAGTTTGAAGGTAAGACTGGTGAGGACCCTGGTGACCACGTAACAACCTTCCATCTCTAGTGTTCCTCCAACTCACTGAACGACGATTCCATAAGGTTGAGTCTCTTCCAAAGAACCTTGACGAGTGTTGCTGCCAAGTGGTATATTGAACTGCTCGCGGCCGCCTTTAGCACCTTTCGGGATCTCGCCATTGTGTTTTTGAACCACTTTCAGCTTCATGTCCGGTATGATACCGGTACAGACCTTTTGTCGACATTTCAGCAAAACAAGGCCACTCATCTGTCTGATCATATTCAGGAGTGGCGGAGGCGAAAGAGGCCCATAAAGGATGACATTCCCCCAGAATTCTTGTTAGAATGGTACCTTAAGTCTCTTATTCCTTATGTTTCTAAGGAAGTTGCCACTTTAGGGGTGTCTTCCGAGGAGGAGGCCATTTTGAGAACTCAGCAGCTCGACTTAGTTTATGCTCAGTCAGGGTTGTTGTATGAGATTATTCCTGATGCACCGAGATCTAATATAGACCTAGGTAAGCCTAAACCCGGACCACATGCCGATGGCATAGTGGGTTCGGTCGATTCTGCAGCGTTTGACGCCTTAACAAAGTAGGTGCATGCCTTGTTAGTCAAACAAACTGCTGCAGAGGAAACTTCTGTTGCATCCTCCCCTTCTACAACTGAATTTGTACAGCAGGTGTAGACAAACCAAAAGGGCTCTCGGCAGCCCAAAAGAAAGGGCAAGAAAGGGGAGGGAAACCAACAAAAGCCCAACAATAAGCAAAATGTCGAGGAGGGAAAAAAAGAGAAACAGAAGGCTAAGTTCCCTTGCAAACTGTGTAAAGGGGACCATCTTATCCACCGGTGCCCTCTTATGGAAGAAGCCCAAAAGCTAATCCGTGAGAAGAAACCGACTGTTTTGAAAGATCCTTTTCCTCATGGACAAAGTTCAGCTTCTGGCAACTCTAGTGCTGGGGGCACCTCAGCTAATCAGTATTTTATTAACATGGTTAATTCAGACACTTTGTTGCAAACTCGAGCCAGGAATAATACCCCGGACCCGCAGCAAAAAGACACTCCTGAATCTTCCACTCCTCTTCACATACCTGTGGAGATGCTACCTAAGATACCGAAAGGTGTCTACAAATGGGATGTGCACAACCCTAACTCGCGGACTGCTCCCAACTATAATGTTGTGGAGGACTTATCCCAAACCCCTTGTGCCATGTCCACCTTGGAAGTACTGCAAAGTTTCCCATTGCAATGCAGCGCTCTTCTAGCAGCGATTGGGAGTGCTGATTCGTCCAACATGCTTGCATGCTTTGATATGAAAGATATCAAGTACCGGTTGCCGTATCATGTCGCTCTCCAGATCGAAGTCATCCATGGTCCTAAGACCATCGGACGAGCTGTAGTGGATGAGGGCACATCTACGTGCGTAATGTCTATTTCCTACTAGAGAGCCTTGGGTGAACCTGAGTTAGCTCCCTCGAACACGATACTCATTGCCTTCGATGGAAGATCCTTCCGTCCACATGGAGTCTTGCCATCCTTCGATGTCGAACTTGCAGGCAAGCTAGTATCAGTAGAGGTCGAAGTTCTGGATGCCCCACTCGATTACAACTTGTTGTTGGGTAGGAGCTGGACATATGCCATGCAGGCAGTGCCATCAGCTGTCTTCCGGGTCATTATGTTCCCACACGAATGGAAGCTCGTCACAGTTGATCAACTTTCCTTCACCCGGAAGAACAACCAAACTTCGTCAGATTCATCTATTTCGTTGATTGATCACTCTGGTCTAGTCACTAAGAGTTTGGGAGTAGGACTCTATGGGTCACTAATAGGCACTTTTGACCTACCTTCTCCCATTCATTTTATTGGTTCCAAAGAATGTTCTTCGTCCAAGATTCCCACGATCAGTTCAACGACTGGTCCTTGGTCTCTCCCAACTGAATCGGAACCACTAGTTCCTTTATCTGTTGTAGAGGTGGCTTTCTTGGATTCACAACAAACTGCAACATAACACATCATGACTCCATTGGTCTCTATCGAGTCAGATATGGAATATGCTCCTGCATGGTCAGTAGACTCTGTACACTCTTTTGATTGTCTCGACAACGTTTTTACCTCTGATGAGGCAATTTTGGAAGCAATGATAGGCCTGGATTATCCTTGGGAACATATGCATCACAAGTCCTATTTCCTTCCCGACTTAGACAAGATAGAGAGCGGTGAGTTTTCTGTGATACCTGGTGGAATTGTTGATTTGTCCTCTGTTCCTTCTACTTCGAAAGTTGTTTATGCCGAAGGGAATATGGCAAATATATCGCGAACCATTCCGATCAACATTTCCATCAAACCTCGGGTCGTGGAAAATATTTTCATTGGAGCAGATTGTTCTCCTGATGAGATTAGTTTGTATACCAATCTTTTTAAAGAATTCCGCGACTTCTTTGCTTGGTCATACGAGGAGATGCCAGGCATTAACCTCACCATTGTAGATCATGTCATCACAACGTACCCTAACGCTAAACCTGTGAGACAAAAGCTTCGTCCAGTAAATCCTCGAAAAGCTGCTGCCATTAAGGCGGAGGTAGAAAATTTGCTCAAAGCCAGATTTATCTATCCGATAGCTATGACAAAATGGGTTTCAAATCTTGTTCCTGTAAATAAGAAGCAAGGTACCATTAGAGTATGTACTGACTTCCAGGACCTGAATAAGGCTTGTCCGAAAGATAATTATCCCACACCATTCATAGATCAAATCGTTGATGCGTGTGCAGGCCATGAAATGTTTTCTTTCATGGATGGGTTTTCAGGATATAATCAGATACAGATTAAACCTGAAGACCAACATAAGACAGCCTTTATTTGTCCTTGGGGCACCTTTTCCTATCAGAAGATGTCGTCTGGCTTGAAAAATGCTGGAGCTACTTTCCAGCGAGCAATGAACTTTGCTTTTCATGACATCAAACACATAGTCGAACCGTATCTGGATGATCTTATAGCGCGATCTCACAAGAGATGGGATCATCCCGACCATTTAAGACTAGTGTTTGAAAGATGCAGATACTATAAGATTCGATTGAATCATAACAAGTGTGTATTCTACGTTGAATCTGGATGACTACTGGGTTTCATAGTATCCAGTCGTGGTATAATGGTGGACTCGTTAAAAGTTGAGGCGATTGTAAATCTGCCTCCTCCTCGCACCTTGAGACAACTTCAAAGTCTATAGGGCATGTCCAACTTTTTGAGACGCTTTATTATTAACTATGCTAAGATTAGAAAAGGTTTCATGAGATTTCTTAAACAACACTCCTACTTTTTGTGGGATGAAGTTGCTCAGGCATTGTTCGAGGCCTTGAAAAAGGCACTACGGTCAACCCCCTTGTTAAGCCCGCCAGACTATACAAAAGATTTTCTCTTATATCTGGCTGCATCTGTGAGCACAATTGGCATAGTATTGGTTCAGGGGGATGGCATGCTCCAAGAGCATGTCATTTATTATCTGTCACGCGCTCTGATAGCTCCCGAGATCAAGTATTCTCATGTTGAGAAGTTGGCATTGGCTGCTGTCTATGCGGTCCAAAGGCTACGTCACTACATATTATTGAGTACCACCACGATGGTTGCGAAAGTCAATCCTTTTCAATATGTTCTCATTCGACGAATAATCGGTGGGAAATTTAACAAATGGATTGTCATTTTGCAAGAATTTGATTTGGTTTTTCAGTCCACCAAATCAAAGAAATCACTGGTGTTTGTCGAACTGATTTCAGAATTTCATAGTGACATAGTGCATGTTGAGGAAGAATCATCATTCCCGGATGAACATATCTTTCTCATCGCATCCTCTGACCCATGGTACGGAGGTATCCTAGTATATCTTCAGACTTTGAGGTGTCCCACCACTTTCTCCAAAGATGAACGACGCAAGCTTAAGAGCCATGCGAAGAATTACCTCATCATTTCTGACACTTTGTACAGACGTGGGGTAGATTCCATCTTACGTCGTTGTTTAACTTTAGAGGAAGCATAATCATTATTGAATGATGCCCATGGTGGAGCTTGTGGGGTTCATCTTTCTGGGTTGGCAACAGCCCAGAAAATACTGCGTGCCGGATATTTTTGGCTCACGATCTTTAAAGATTGTGTGGAAGCTATGAAATGCTTCCAGAGATGTCAGTTTTTCACCAAGAAGATGAGAGCACACCCAGCTCCTCTCCATCCTGTCATCACAGCAAGCCCCTTCACCAAATGGGGGGTTGATTTTATTACTTGTAATCCAGTTTCGGCTGGAGGTCATCACTATATAATCGTCATCGTCGACTACTTTACTAAGTGGGCCGAGGCGATGCCTACTATTAAGGAAGATGGAGAAACGACCGCTTATTTCGTGTTTAACCAGATCATTGCAATATTTGGTATACCCAAAGAGATCGTGATTGATCACGGTTGTCATTTCCAGAACAACATGATGACCGATCTATACACTATGTTTGGTTTTCGACAGGAACATTCGTCTTCATTTTATCCGCAAGCGAACGGTCAGGTTGAAGCATTCAACAAAACTTTGAAGACTATCTTACAAAGGACTGTTAATGCCAATAGAACTAACTAGCACATCATGTTGTATCCTGCTCTTTGGGCCTACCGAGCCAATGTAAAGACTGCTACCGGGTTCTCTCCTTTCCAACTGGTACATGGGGTAGAGGTACTCATTCCAGTTGAGTGCGAGATTCCTTCATTAAAGTTAGCTGTACAACTATTACCATATACTTCAGCTTTGGAAGAACGTTTGTTGCATTTAGAACATTTGGATGAACAACGCCGCGACGCGCTTACAGCAAACGAAGTACATAAGAACCGAGTCAAGGGACAATATGACAAGTCTGTCAGACCTAGGGTGTTTCTCGAAGGTGATCTTGTCCTGCTTTGGGATCAGGATAAGGAACCTTTAGGAGCTAGCAAGTTTAAATCCATGTAGCTCGGCCCTTACATTGTTTCCAAAGTGCTGAAGAAAGGTGCATATGAACTAACCGACTATGAAGATAATAAGTTGTCGGAGCCTAGAAATGGGCTCCACCTGAAGAAGTACTATGCTTAGGTATTTGTGCTTTTTCCTGTATCATAGCCGTATATTTTTGTATAGTTATTCTTTCTTATGCATCTAGTATCATATTGTCATTGTTTTGTCATTGAGAAACTCTATTGATAGTTACTAATATGATTGTTGAGATCCTATTCTTTGGCATGTCATGAACATATGATCCTAGTAGCTGTCTTTTAAGTCATTTTAAGCTCTTGTTTTGACTATGAAAAACTAAACAAGATTGCCGAGCAAACTTGGCCTCTTCAAGCTCGTTAAAGGAATTGAAGGTCCATCTGCTTAGGTATAAGTTTAACCCTTTTCCGGACCTTTGTGGATTACTTACGAAAAAGGAATACTCTAGTCATCCGTGGCTAGAAGAGTTCTCCTCTCATTGTTTTATACTTTTTCGTGGGAGGGGACTAACTATACGAAAAAAGGCCTTTGGAGCCTCTCTTTAGGGTTTTCAGGCTCTCTAAACATGAAAACACCAAGCGAGCATTCACCTACTCGGGCTAGATGTGAAATCCACGAGAGGGTAAATAGAGGATTGTTTAAGTTTTTCAGACTCTATAAATAGGAAAACACCGGTGAGCATTAACCTACTTGGGCTCGATATTAAAATCCACGAGTAGGTGTATGGAGTTATTGTTTAAGTTTTTCAGACTTATTAAAATTGAAAACACCGGTGAGCAAGAACAGATCTCGGCTCGATATTAAAATCCAGAGATCAGTACTATGGAGTATTCTTCTATCTCTTCTTTGAACTCTGTAAACAATGAAGAAGGTCCCGAGTCTTCCCCCTATGGGCTCGTTAAACTTATTACATGGTTGGACCTATTGAGTTTTCTATTTTTCTTGGACTCATTAAATAAACAAGAAGAACATTCTTTTACCAAAAAGAATAAGGGATAAGAAGGGTGTATCGCATCTCTTTCAGTTTCAAATGCAGTTATGTCAGTCATATCCTTGAACACGGCACCTACTTGAGTCTTTCATGTCAGTTGGGTTTTAGTTTTTGACCTTAGGGTGAATCTGAACTCCGAGTTGTCAACTCCCCCGGTTAGTTATTCTTCCAACCATATGGAGAGTCTGTTATGTCTCCTACATAGCAGACCTATATCACTTTCCCTGTTATGTTGAAAACTTCCTAAGTCACTTTGTGTCGTGCTTACTGTTCAAGGATACAGCCTGTGTCGGCCATTCTGCAGTTTACCTTGACTTTCATGTGTCGGCCATCCTGGTGTTAGTTTGTTTCATCTTGTTACTCGTCCTACTTCACTTCATCTCATACCTGTGAGTGTTCCTTGTGTTGGATGATGGAGGATGCATTAATGCCTCCCTTCCAGCGGATTTCTTCCCATCAACCTCAACTCATTATGCTATGGGAATGAAGTTTAGAGTTTCGGTTAGTACCTTGGGGATTGCAGTCATCAGTGGCAGTTTCCCTCGCTGTTGAATAAATGGGAATACATCAATGTCTCTTATTCGACCGGTTCCTCAAGTGCTCGACTTCAAGTCTTCTTATTCACACTTGTTGGATCGTACTAGGTACCTTGGACCCCATTATCATTATCGATGGAAGTCCTTGCGATTGTTAACGGTATACATCAATGACCGGTAATCAAACGATACCTCCCATGTTCGACTTCAGCTCATTTATTCGCATGGTTAGGGTATGTACCTTGGGTTGTTTTGGATGAAGACCTTGGGACTATGATAGCATCACCATGTTTATGTTATCCCCCAAGCTGCGCAAGACTGAGCCTTACTCATTTAGGCTCTTCATGAGACATAGATCCAGCTTGTTGTTATGGCTATGATCTCTCTTTTGACATGGATCCACGTTTGTATTTTAGTGGCCATGCTCTATATATACATCTCCTTGTTATGTATCGGAGATCATGTTACACATCTATATGATGTCAATATTGTAAATGCTCGCTGACCTTGATTGTTGTTTCAGGTGTTTTTTGTGACTTGGTTCTGCGGTTTCTTGCTCCTCCTTTGACTTGGACTTATAATGTATTTCAGCCATCGTTTCCCTCTAACCTCACACATTAGGGGGAATCTATTATAGGTCAAATATGCACTTCTCCATCCCGTGATCACCTTTCCTTGTAGATCACACAAAAGGACACAAAGGATTGAAGAGCATGATTTCCTTAGATGACTTGTTGCCAGAAGTACACTTCTCACCTGATAATTTAACAGTTTCTTCTGATTTTTCCACATGTACGCCCCTCTCTGTACACAAGACCTGCGTACTGTACCCTACTCTCCTCAAGGGAAACCAACGTACACCTCCAAAAAAGTTGTAAACACTTGTTGTAAAGCACATAAATTGCTTCCTGTACGCTACTCTTGTTGTATGAAACCTGCGTACATCTTAAGATGAAATCAAAAAATATATTAATTTGACGAATTGGGATTAGTTGAAGTTGGTTCTGCAACTTCCCCAACCTCCCAATCCAACCACCTCTCGATCTAAACTTCCTACCTTGTCCCATAAATACAAGGAGGATCCATGAGAGGGGTTACTCATTATGTTGAGAAGACTCATAATAGCCATAAAATCTTGAGAGAAGGCTTGAAGTATTGTTACGCTGTAGGAAAGTTCCAAGTCAGAGTGAAGAGCAGGAGCCTAGGATCCGGTTGCAGAAACATCTCTACACGTCAGGTATATTGTACTGATTTCATGTTTCTTTGACAATAAAGAGGTCGAAACACCCTTCCTGTCCCAAATATGATATCTATTGGATTGCATGTCTATTTGGCTTAATTCTTGATTATATTTGATGTTAGATTGCTTTGTCATTTCATCATATGTTATATGGTCAAGATACGCCGAGGAAGGTATATCTTGTATTGCAGGTTCGTCAAACAGAAGGTCGAGCGGGAGATCAAGTGAAGGACCAAGCGAAAGCTAGGATCAAACATCGAAAAGAGGTATGTCCTTCGATCCCAATCTATTTCTTTTGCAATAACCATATGCAGTATAATCTATGTGTTTACCTATCAACCCCGCCCAGTTGGTAGTGTCCATCTCCTCACTATAGGGTAGAAATCTTGAACAACAGAAACACCAAAACTTACCATAGAAATTGTTGCTTCCCATTGTTAAATAGAGTTTGAAAACACAATCTATAATGGGATTCAAAATCATGTTGATTTGAAAATATTTGCATTTTTAATTTTCATTAATGTTAGATGTGACACTTTGAAATTCAAATTCTACACCATTTGAACATATATTGTGTATCGACAACTTAACATTACTTTCCTTTGAGCAAGGTTTGCGGGGAAGTTGAATCACTTTTAGAAACATGTGTGCATAGGGCCAAGTTAATAACTAACATCGGGGAAACACATTGATTTTACTCCATATAATGATCTCAACATGTCCATAATTAAAAAAACACATATCATGTTGCATCAGAGAAAATTAGGTGCTTTCATTGGAGTCAAACCCCTACTTTATATGCTAGGAAAAGTGGTTAGTCAGTCCCGCAACAAAGAAATTATAGAGAGAATAGGTCACTTCCATTTTAATCCAAAGTGGTGGAAGAGATTCACAACCATTGCCTCATCAGAGAAGATTTTAGACTTTCATTGGAGCCAATATATACCTTTCCTAAATTCCCAAAGTGCAAACCAAACCCTAAAATTAATAGCTCATTGATGGATTTCCATAACTTTAATTGGAAATAACATCAAACTTTGGTATTTAATGAAAGTTGACTTAACCTCCAAAATGACAATATTCAAATCGACAAAAAGAATTTCACTTTTCTAGATAAGAAACTTACTTTAAACTCCGATGAAAGTCAAGGGACAACCTCGTAATAAGTCTATTGCCGAGGTCATAGAGGACTTTTCATTGGAGGCCAACGTGAAATTTAATTGCCATAAAAAGTGATAAAGGGTGGTTGCATTGAACTAAGAATGAGATGAAAGTGGAGATTTAACTTCGTAGTAGATTTTTTGAAGAAACTTTTGAAGTCACAAATGGAAAATTTTATGACTCTTTAACATTTTTTTCAACCAAAAGAATTCTCGATCTTTACAATAATTTCAAAATGAAAACCTTAACCGAAGTTAAAAAGTTTCAAAGATGACCTTTAAACTAAATAAACATGCAAAGTCTCAAAGGAAAACAATATAAATTGAAAAAAAAAGTTAATAGGGTACCCAAAAATTTCTAGGGTGTGTTGAGGTCTCAACACCACCTCATATATAGATTTTTTGTGGATCCTAAAACCTTGCATGATGATTAGGCTAGGCAATCTTAGCTAAATCAATTAGTAATCATTTGAGGATACATCACTATTATCCTAAATTAATACTACAATTAAATGAGACACAAAGATTT
Source organism: Larix kaempferi (assembly GCA_027924585.1). NCBI lineage: Eukaryota > Viridiplantae > Streptophyta > Pinopsida > Pinales > Pinaceae > Larix > Larix kaempferi. Next base: position 18,803,991 of record BSBM01000458.1, on the reverse strand, counting down.
AGTGATTGGTAAGGTAGGACATGGGCTAACATTCCCCCCTTGATCACAAGTCTAGCTATCTATACTAGCTAAGCACTAAACATTAATAAAAAATCTTATATGATGGATCTTTAGGAAAGCCCCGATATAAGCTTCAATGAAAATATGCTTTAAAAACCATCAAAATTGGATGTTGGATGGTTCATTTAAAATGAACTGTAAGAGCGCTGAAATATGGAAGTGGAAAACTGCCAATGTCTAAGCATTTCCTAATTACTTGACATTTTGATCATTTGCTGAGTTATTTAGCTAGAAGAAATTGGCGTCTTCTACAAATTGGTGAACACATATTATCACCACTATACTATCAGTGGATAAATAGGATCATCGAAGCACTCTTTGAAATTAGACATAATTAGGTGTCAAATAACATCCCAAAAGTATTTAATTTGGATAATAAAGAGAAATAAGATGAGCCCAAATTCTGTGTTGGATTTTCCCAAATATTGATTTGATGGTGATTTAAAGAGGAAGCCAAATTTAATGTTGAACTTCCCTAATTTGATTGTAGATAGACACTAAGGAGACCAATTGTCTTATTGAAGTTTGATTGATGGGACTTTGAAGCTTGAAGCCTTACTATCATCAATGATTTCCCCCTGACATGTGCAAGGTGAGAAGTATCTTACACCATGTATCTTGTGATTTTATATGACCACCAATCATTTTCACTTGATTAATGTACGTGCCCCCCCCACTCCCCTCCTTAAGGTGCAAGAGAGTTTTGAAAGTCTATATACTACAATATGGGATTTTACTTGAGATGAATTCTTAGGAAATCCTGATATAATTGATTGGTGGTTGATGGTCATTTCCAAGGACGAGGCCACCCATACTGAATTGTTAATCTTGCAAATTTCTTCCATGTGGAATATTTGTCTAGTGATTATGTTTGTCGCAATGCTGAAAAGGATGGAGATAAAAAAAATTGATCATCCATATGATCAACTCGATGACAATGTTGGCATTTAGCATTCTAATGTTGAACTAGAACATGTGAAGTTGAATCTTCTTTAAGGAATCTAACACTTTGGAACTGGATTGGTATGGAATAATTTAGAATATGAAAGGAAAATTCCTTATCATATCCAAGTTCTATTTTGCACTTGATGTAGCTAATTTCTTCCCAAGGTTTGATGATGGGCTTGGACAGATTATTATAAAATTGTTTTTTTTTTTAATTCATGGAAGTTTATTTATGGCACACTATTCTATTGTACCCCCAGAGAAAATTTTAAGGATCCATAATTTTTTCAAAGTGTAGAAACCTTGGTGAATCTTACTAATTCTTAAAATTGCAACCATAAAATGTTTGGCGATTTTTTGGTAAAAATATTCAAATTTCTAAGGACTTTATATAGTTTTTAAACATTTTTTGGTGATTTTTAGAGTAGAAAAATTTTCCTATGGAATTTGGGTGAATTGATTTTGGAAAAAAGGCAAATTGACGAATCTTTTTTGGGGAAAAAAGGTTGAAAAATTGCCCGTGGGCTAAATTTCGCCCCTAAAATTTTCCCTGTGTACCGCTAAAAGGTTTCCATTAGTAAACTTAAAAGAAAACTCTTGAAACCACATTAGTAGTTGCATGATTGTGTTGATCCCGTGTTGACCGATAATTGGAGTCTGGACTTTGAAATCGATGGACATCAAATTCAAATAAGGGATTGTTTTCAATAGAGTCTAGTTCAAAATGCTTTAAAAGATGTTGATTCTTGAGCTATATTTCATCATGCTGGAGCTATGACATGTTTGAAGAAGTTGAATTTTGGCTTGCAAAACTCGCAAACAAGTTAGAATATATTTAAGAGTTCATTTTATTGATTGTGACTGTGTTTTCAATAGAAGTGGGTATTGGAGTATTTGATAAATTTAACAATTCTTTACTTTGAGCCATTTAAAAGTCCGAATGAGGCCCCCTTGTGCATGTAGGTCTTGATTACAATTGACTCGTGAAAAAATAGGGCCTCTTGTAAATCCACCCTTTTGACAATAGGACTCAACTATTCCAATTTAAAACTAGAATTTGGAGGGTTTTGGGTTTAATCGAGAAGGCACCCGACAATTATGAGGCAATCCAAAGTTGATTTAACACTTAGATAAAATAACCATTGCAAGTACCAACGGTTGAATTAATGTTGAGTAAGAAATTGAAGTGATGCAAATTGGAATTAATGTTCATTGGATGTTTATGTGGTTGATAGCTTGAATGCTTGAATACGCTTTGATGAATGACCAAGTTCTTATACCTTTTTAATACATGTCTATATGGTTGATCTAGATGTTTAAATAATAAGTTTCAAGTGAAAATGTGTCAAAACTAGACATAAGGAAGAGCAACATCAAGCATCCTAAAAATACATGCACCACCACACATGTACCTAAGATGCCCTTATTCAAATTTCATGCTAGTATAGGACACAACTACCATCAAAATAGATTTTTTTATTGAGTTTGCATGATTAAGACATTATTGTCCTTTTGCAAAAGGAAATAAAAAATTTACAAAACCAACCTCCTTTTGTAGGCTTGATAACATAGTTACTTTTACCAAAACATGTGCAAACTATTATGCCTTAAAGGCATCCATGTGTGGCTCCCAATTCTCTATTGTGCTTCAATTAAATACATTGCTTTTGTCACAAAAACACAAATCCATCCACGTTCAAAACATAGTCATCCAACCCTTGAAATTTTGTCTCTACTCTATATAAAAAGTTTGGCACCACATAACATATGGGTATTTTATCATTTGAAAACTTTTACACTTCAAAAAAGCATTTAAAAAATAGTTAGATCATCAAGCCAAAAGGTCTCAATGTATTAAACTAAAAATGAAGCACCATATGAAACCATATGCTCCACATGTGCACTATTCATTTACCCAATATTGATATCTTTGAATCTTTTGATGAGCTTTTGTTGATGAAGCGAGGAGGGAAAATGATATATGCTAGTCCTCTTGGTTGCCACTCCAATCATTGATCGACTACTTTGAGGCAATTATGGGCATTTAAAAATCATTCAGGGATATGACCTTGTGACATTGATGCTTGAAGTGTCTATTTTCAATGCATAATTGCATCTTGGAGCCCATTTGCATATGTTTACAAGAATTCATCCCTCTTCCAATGAAATGAAGCTCTTGGATGAATGTTATCGGTTGATGCAGTAGATTGAGATGCAAAGAGAAAATGTTGATACTAATTCACTTTCCCTCTTGATAACAAAGATCATATTGCTGTTGAAGTTGTTGTGGAAGTGTATATCATAGATACCACAAAATGTAGTGTCAATTTTTGTTGAGTATGCAAGCATATATGGACATGAACATTGCAACAAACCTTGGATCAAGGCATACATTTATTGTTGAGGTAGATCAATGATTGGACCAAAATTGAAAAAAATTCAGTCACCTTGGAGGCCGATCCACACTTCATGGGAATGTCACATGCTTCAGCTATGCCACTCTAATACAAGGTCTCCTTTGAGTAGACACATAGGATCCACTTCTCTGTTACTCTTAACCTACCAAATAATTATTCTATGCCTAGTAGATCACATCTCTCTTGTCTCATTTTCAAACTGTTTCTACTGGAACAATTTTTGAACGCACAATCTCTTGCTTAATATCTTGTTCATGAAGCTGCTACTTGATGGTTTTTCTCTTGATACATAGGTGGGTCCCTCCACACTTATATCTCACACATGGAAATCTAAGGTGATTCAATCAATTATTTCACCCAAACAAATTTGCAACAAAATACAATTTTTCATCTTTCACATCACTTAAAAAAATCATGAGCCACAACCATGGTTATGTTGCGTAAAAGAATCATAGAATAAATGCAACCAAACCATGGAATAAAAAAAAAAAAAAGGAAGAACAATAGATCACGGGATTTCTCATCCCCAATATTAAATACATAGATGTTTGACAAAGACACCTCTTTCGTTGAATTGTTGCTTTTCCCTTGAATGAAAGATTCATGCTAAGACAGATTCTTTGAGCTCTTTGAACCATGTTTTTTGCTTCCTTTCAAACATGGATCGATCAAATCCATTCATGATAGAATGATATGACATGTTTACATTAGGGATTCCATGGCTTCCTCATCATACTTCAAATTTAGCCCCCATGGATAACTCCCATAGGTTTATTCAAGCCCATAGGACTATAGGGCTTTAATACAATATTAAAATATACATAGTAACAAAAATATGATAGAGAAGGATCACTAGCCAAATTTATAGAGTATAATATGTGATGCCACCTCACATAGATATTTGCTCTAGATCCTTAAACATTGCATGGTGATTAGGATGGGATATCTTAACTAACTCACTTTAGTAATCATTTGAAGATAACTCACTATTATCCTAAATGGATAATGCAATTAAATATGACATGAAGGCTCGGTGATTGAAAAGGTAAGCCATAGACTAACACGTGATTCGTAGGACCTATGATAGGTGGTTGACATGTTCCTTGGATTTCCAGTGGTAGATGGTATAACTATGTGATCATTGATTGGTATGATTTTAATTTCAGCAAGTGAGATGGTTAGGAGGACCTGCGATTGGTGGTTGATTTGTTCTGATAGATGCTAGTTCGTTTTTCACCCGTTAGAGGTGGAAGATCTTCTTCATATTGCATATTTTCCAAGATGGATATGCCTTTATTCTCTTGCTTGTCCTCTAACATGATGTTTGGTGTTGGATGGATTGTGGAGAATGGAGCTTTAAGACATATGACATATGATAGGTATTTATGTTGATGTATTTGTAACTTCGGAAGATATTCACTTATATATTGTATGTATTACATTTGTACTTTATTGTATCCCCAACGGAGATGTATTGTTCCTCTGATTGGAAGTGTCGTCATTTGTACTTGCAAATGTCGCAAGTTATATTGTAAGTGTCGTAACTTATATTTGATGGGTTATTAGACCACCTTGGTGGGGTCGGCCTTATATGAGTCATGTGGGTTAAAGGGTTATTAGACCACCCTAGTGGGATCAGCCCAGTGTCAAGTGGCAGTGGGTTATTAGACTCTCCTATGGGAGGTCGGCCCAGAGTCAGTTGTGATGAGGTGTTTAAATCCCCTAGTGGAGTCGGCCCAGTCAGCATTATGTTAAGTGGTTAAGTTGGGGCCGACCTAGTTAGAGTTAAAAGTCAAGTGAAGTAAAGTATAAATAGAGAGTGTGACTCTCTCATTTATTCATTCACTCACTCACTCACTTCGTATTAGTGAGAGAGAGGAGGAGTGCGCACAAGTGGAGGAGGAGTAGCTACTGAAGACATTTATCTTTTGGGGCTTCATCTTTGTGATCCTTGTATTGGTGCTTATTCTATCTCTGAGGAAGTTGCGGGGTTTTTCACCTTATTGGTTTTCCCCGGTGAAATGCTTTGTGTCTCTTGTCTCTTGTGTTTGATATGTTGTACATGTTGTTCTCTCAGTTAATATCTTAGATTAGATTGAATTAAATGATGAAAAACTAACATGGTATCAGAGCTAGCCTGAAGGAAGGCATGGTATGGCATTTATGACACTTGTTGCACTTGCTACAAATCGGAAGCTAGGGCTTGGTATAGTAAAAACCATCCATCGTGGAACTTTCGCTATAAATCCATTTTGGTGAAGGTTCAGGATCTGAAACTCTTACAGGTCAAAGATGAAATGTTTATGTACCTTGTGCCTGAAGGAAAGCCTCATATTCGTTGTACTTTGTGAGATATGATCCATACAAGTTAGGGTTTCTTCCTCTTCCAGAATGCAGTCCTGAACAGGTGACCTAGGAAAAAAGGTCATATCTCGGGATAGGAAGCTCCAAATGGAATTCCGTAAAAAGTGACAGTTAGGGAACGGACTGTAGTTTCACAGGTCCGGGTTTTAGATGCTGAAGTTGAAACAGTGACACGTGGAACTCCGTACAAGTTCGCTATACTGTTTCATCCCATAAACAGGTCGTGTTGCGACACTTGGCATATCTCTCTCTCAGAGAATCCATTTGAGCTCAGATCTGTGGGGTTGGAAAGGTGATAGGTCAGTCTACCACAAGAAGAAGTTTTAGACCCCGAGGATCCAAAATTTCAGAGATACATCAGAAACAATATGGCATATATTTCTGTCCAAACAAAATTGGATTTTGAGCACTTTCATTTTTGGCTCGTCACTGATGCGGGAAATTAGGGTTTCTGAAAAAGTTGGAACTTTTTGGAATCTGAGACCATGGCTGGATGCTCCTCATCAAAATCAAAATTTAGAGACCAAGATCGAAGTTTTTGGTTGGGTAGAACCCCGTGCTCTATCAAACCCTAGTTCAGGATTTTGACCAGAAAACCAGAATTTGACAGAAGTTGCAGATCCGAAACTTTCAAAGTCAATTTTGAGGGGTCAAATTTTGGAGATTTCAAAATTGAAGTATACCAGCTTGATTAGCTCAGCAAGGTGCATTTTTTCATCCAATCAGAAGTTTGAATTTTTAGGGTTTCTCTGACAAACCCTAGCCAGCTCTAGATCCAGATTCAACAAATCAAGTGGATTGGGTTAATACTAGAATAGAATGATTTGGACACCTACAGAAGTTCCAGTTCCAGGGGGAGATGAGGCTAAGGCCTTACAAAAGAAGACTACAAGCAATCTCGACAGGTATGACTTGAAGAGATACATGTATGTTTTGAAATCTGTTCATGATTAAGTTTGTCTTCATATTATTGAGGTTAGTACAATCCTGGTTAATTTTAGACTTGTCTTATAACCTTAGTAAAAGTATGAATGCATGTAAATGATAGAATACATTCATTGATTAGGTTTATGACACTTATGATTATACTAATGTACTGTGGTGTTGTATGAGGATGATGTTGTCCGCTAACATGAAAGGTACATCAAGAAAGACAAATCAAGTTCTAGATCAAGAACATATGACCATGGTGACATGAATACAAAGACTCATCCATAGCCATTGATTACATAGAATCTCTACTTACGAGGTATGTATAATTTGGTTCTACAATTCTTAACTTATGAGATATACAGGTTACTAGCACAAGATTGAAGAGAACAAGGAGGCATTGTTTGGGTATGTTAGACAAGCATGATAATCCAGGTATGTTTTCCTATATCGAGTTAGAACCCAACTTTGTGTTAGGATCTTAGATAAGTATACTTTTGTATGATTGATAATGATTATTCATGAAGTTATAAGTTTGAGTAATCATGGGTTTATGCATATTATGCTTCTTAGTTTGATTAATGATATGAAAAACTAGAAGAGTCATATGGTCAAACAAGAATATGCATGAGTAAAAGAAGTACTCCTTGAAACCTTGAATACTAATGCTTGTGATAAATTACCTATATATGAAATAATCATGACCTTAGATTTTTAATATTATTTAGAATCATAATGTTTTGATAAGTATTGAGATTATACTAATGCATGTATGATTATGTATGAGATATTGAGGATGACACAATGATGACACTAGTGCACACTTAAGCATGCATAGTGGTCCAGGATGGATAGAATTTCAAAGACATATAATCATGATGATATCATAAAGGAAGCAAATATCAAGAGGAAGCACACTCCAGGAAGCAAAGATCAAGAGGGAGCACACTCCAGTTGTTCCTACAAGGAAGCAAAGATTGAGAAGGAGTCCACCCAACAACCAAACAAAGATAAGTATTTGAATTGCCATTTATTATATATTTGATTACTTAAATGATGTTGTCCAGTCATGTACATGCTTATGTTCCTAGATTTAGGATGTATATTATACATATTAGAAAAGTTGCATTAATGAACAAGATACTACTAATATGCAAGTAATGGGTAAGTGGCCTATGGTACTGTACAACATTCCATTGCTACTTATCTAGAATGAAACCTATTTGCTGACATGTTGGGAGTTGTGCACACTCTTAACAAATGTTATGGTAGAGATGAAAGGCATCTAGAAAGTTACAGGATATGGATAAATGTTGTATTGAAGCACTGGCTAAGATAATTGCATGATTGTATGATATACATTCTTATGTGTAAGAATTTGTTTTTCAAAAACTATGAGAAGTTTCTAATCATGCAATTGAATTTGACTTGTAGGAAAAATCGTGTACAATTACCTACAAAAGAAAGACAACGACATTTGTTCCAGCAACGAAGTTCAATAAAACTACCTATTGAATATATTGAAGATATTGAAGAATCTGAAGTTCCCAGGATCAGGGATGCAGTAATGGAAGGATGCCATGATCGAGGAATACCAATCGATCATGAAGAATGATATTTGGGATGTGGTCCCAAGACTAGAAGGGAAGTCTGTTGTGACTTCCAAGTAGATCTACAAGATCAAGCATGCTGTAGATAGTAGCATAGAGAAATACAAGGCAAGTGATGAAGTGGAAGATACACCGAATGGATGTCAAGATAACTTTCTTGAATGGTGTAGTCGAAGAGGAAGTGGAGCAGCCACTCAGATTTGAGACACATGACAGGGAGTCACATGTGTGCAAATTGAAGAAAGCCTTGTACAGTTTGAAACAAGCACCTAAGACATGGTATGGCAGGATTGACAGCTTCCTGACTAGTTTGGGCTTTACCAAGAGTAAAGCAGATTCCAACCTTTACTACAAGGTTGATGAAGGCAATCTAGTGATATTCCTACTGTATGTGGATGACCTGTTTGTGACAGGTGAGGATAGGTTGATTGTCGACACGAAGAGGAAGCTTGCTGCCAAGTTCGAGATGAAGGACTTGGGTATGATGCATTACTTTCTAGGTATGGAGGTGTGGCAGAGTGCAGATGGAATCTTCCTTGGACAAGGGAAGTATGCAGTAGAGATCCTGAAGCGGTTCGGGATGATGTACTACAAGGCCATGGCCACACCTATGGCATCAAACCTGAAGCTATTGAGCGATGCTTCATCAGAGTCAGTTGATGCCACGATGTATCGTTAGATGATTGGGTCCTTGATGTACCTGACGAACACGAGACCAGATATTTGCTTTGCGGTGAACACCTTGAGCCAGTTTCTGACAGATCCTAGACATGTTCACCTGATTGCTGTAAATCATATTCTGAGGTACCTGAAGGGTACGATTGATTATGGGCTCAAGTATGATGCGAATCAAAAGTTTAACCTGAAGGGTTATGTTGATTCAGATTGGGCAGGCAGTGCTGCAGATAGGAAGAGCACTTCGGGGTGCTGCTTCAGTATGGGATCAGGTGTGATCTCTTGGTTTAGCAGGAAGCAATCCTGTGTAGCACTGAGTACAGCCTGTTAAGTTTAGCCTAATTTGACTAGCAAGATCACTGAAAGAAACACAATCACAAGATAGACAAATATTTACCCTAGGAAACCCTCATGGGGTAGAAAACCTAGCAAAGCTTTCCTCAATATAGATAATCAACCCAATACAAGATGTAGTCCTCAACAAGATCTCCTTCTCCTCCTATGCAAACCTCTCTCTCTCCTATGCGCCAATCACAAGTGAGTTAATGAAAAAAAAATGAGATAAGTGAGGAACATACCTCCTCTACTTATACTCATCCCCTGACTAACTTTTTACCCTAATGGGGCCGACCTCTCCCAGGAGAGTCTAATAACCCCCAAATAGTAAACTCAGGGCCGACCTCACATGGGAGATCTAATAACCCCAGTTACCACACTCTCTCAGAGGAATAAACATCTCTGGATATATAATAGGGTCACCACGGAGGAATGTACCATCTCCGGAATAATAAAATACAAATATAGTATTCTTTGAAGTTACAATATTTCAACACTCCCCCTTAACGAGAAGGGTATTTATAACAACATCTGCAAGAGCAAGGAGTCATCAACTACATGGTACATGATACATATATAAATCATTGGAAGCTTTCTTCATACATCATCATCAGTAACTCAACAGTTACTGGAACATAATCAATACTAGAACATCATCATCTTCAGTACTGAGTCTTCATCTCCTGTAGCACTCAATCAGCTACAGCATCATCATCATCTCGATCTACATCATCTGGATCATTTCAATCTACAGCATATGGATCATCTCGATCTACAGCATCTGGATCATCTTGATCTACAGCATCTGGATCATCTCGATCTACAGCATAATCTGCAATACACATGATCTATTTACAGGATGACCAATCCTTATCAATTTTAGACAAGTCTCATGTCTATGGACGATGCAATCCAGATCTACTTCTAGGATGACCAATCCTTATCAATATTTAGACAAGTCTCATGTCTATGGACAATGCAATCCAGATCTACTTCCAGGTTGATCAATCCTTATCAATTTTAGACAAGTCTCATGTCTATGGACGATGCAATCCAAATCTACTTCCAGGATGATCAATCCTTATCAATTTTAGACAAGTCTAATGTCTATGGACGATGCAATCCAGATCTACTTCCAGGATGATCAATCCTTATCAATTTTAGACAAGTATCATGTCTATGGACGATGCAATCTAGATCTACTTCCAGGATGATCAATCCTTATAAATTTTAGACAAGTATCATGTCTATGGACGATGCAATCCAGATCTACTTCCAGGATGATCAATCCTTATCAATTTTAGACAAGTATCATGTCTATGGATGATGCAATCCAGTCACGTACATTTTGAACCAAAGGTTCAGGGACGATGCAGTCCTATCACGTACATTTTGAACCAAAGGTTCAGGGACGATGCAGTCCTATCACGTACATTTTGAACCAAAGGTTCAGGGACGATGCAGTCCTATCACGTACATTTTGAACCAAAGGTTCAGGGACGATGCAGTCCTATAACGTCCACAAGGGACCACTTTTTCGGAGACATATGTCTACGGATCTCTTTTAGGACATGTGTCCAAGGATGATACAATCCACTTGTCAACTTAGACCAAGTCTAAGGACCACTTCATCGACCTCATCGTCAGTATCACCAATACAGGTATCCATATCATTGACCTCACTGTCGGTATCATCAATACAGGTATCCACATCATCGACCTCACTGTTGATGCAAGAAATCTCATCATTAGCGACCACATCACTCCCCACTCCCCCTTTCGAGGAGGGTCCTTCTGAACTACACCAAGCTTGTCTCAGAAACACTCAAACTTTACTCGAGACAAGGGTTTGGTCAATATATCAGCAACTTGTTCGTCAGTGCTTACATACTTGAGCTTGATAGCTCCTTTCTGCACCATATCCCGTATATAGAAATATCGGATCTCTATGTGCTTTGACTTATCATGGAACACTGGATTCTCTGTCATCTTAATACAACTCTGGTTGTCACACATGATCATAGTGGGGTCCATCTCTAAGTCAAATAGTCCTGATAACAGTTTCCGAAGCCATACTGCTTCACAACTAGCAAAGCAAGCAGCTATATATTCCACTTCAGTTGTGTTGAGAGCCACACTAGACTGCTTCCTGCTAAACCACGAGATCATGGCAGATCCTAGACAATAACATCCTCTCGATGTGCTCTTCTTGTCCGATACTCTTGCTGCCCAATCAACATCTGTATAGCCATGCAGTCTGAAGTCATGATCTCCAAGATAACATAGACCAAAATCTATCGTACCTTTTAGGTACCTCATCACATGCTTTGTAGCTATCAGGTGAACTCGTTTAGGTTCCACTAGATACTGAATCAAGGTATTCACGGCAAAGCATATGTCTGGTCTGGTATTTGTTAAATACATCAATGACCCAATAATCTGTCTGTACAGAGTCGTATCCACTAACTCTGATGAGTCATCAACTAACAGCTTCAAGTTGGAATCCATGGGAGTGGCCATGGCTTTACATTCCAACATATCAAATCTCTTCAGGATTTCTACAGCATACTTTCCCTGGTTGAGAAAGATTCCTTTTGGGCCTTGCCATACTTCCAGACCTAGGAAGTAGTGCATCAATCCGAGATCTTTCATCTCAAATTCTGAAGAGAGCTTCTTCTTGCACTCGATAATATGTCTCTCATTTCCAGTCAGAAACAGATCATCCACATACAGCAATAATATGACAGGTTCATCATCCATAACTTTGAGATAAAGGTTAGGATCAACTTTACTTTTGGTAAAGCCCAAGCTTGTCAAGAAATTGTCAATTCTTCCATACCAAGCTCTGGGAGCTTGCTTCAACCCATACAAAGCCTTCTTAAGTTTGCATATGTGGGTTCTTCTATCTTCAACCTCAAATTCTTATGGTTGTTCTATGTACATTTCCTCCTCAATCACACCATTCAGGAAGGCTGTCTTTACATCCATCTTTTGTAATTCCCACTTAATCATAGATGCAAGTGCCATGATGGTTATGGAAGTGTACCTTTCAACTGGTGCAAATGTTTCTTCATAGTCAATTCCCTCTTTCTGAGAGAATCCTCTGGCCACAAACCTTGCCTTATATTTTTCAATGCTGCCATCCGCAGCATGCTTTATCTTGTATATCCATTTGGAGGATACCACACTCTTGTCCTTTGGCTTAGGAACTATATCCCAGACATCATTCTTCATTATTGATAGGTATTCCTCTATCATTGCCTCCACCCACTCTTTCTTATGGGATGCTTCTTCATAACTAGTGGGTTCTTGATCTACAAGATCACACATCAGGGCCACATAGTTGGAAAATGTCTTTGGTTTCTTGCTCACCCTAGTGGAGCCTTCAGGAGCTCCATACTTTTATGCTCCTAGTATAATGTCTCTTGCCCATGCTGGTTTTCTCGTCCTTGATATTTCCATGACAGGGGATTCTTGTGGTTCCATCATGTCATGGTCTTCAGGTGTTGTCTCTTCAGGGGTGGGTGCAACTTCTGTAATTCTGGAAGGTGCATATTCCTCATATACTTCTTCATACTGGCACTTCCTAGATCTCTTGAGAGCTGCCTCTTCATCAAATGTCACATCCCTACTAATTTTCATATGATGGAATCCTGGGATGTAAATTCTGAATGCTTTGGATGCTTCACAATATCCAACAAATAATCCTTTCTTCCCAGAAGGATCTAGCTTGGTCCTCGTTTCTTTTGGAATGTGAATGTATACTGGGAATCCAAATATATTGAGGTGACTTACCTCAGGATTCTTCCCTATGAACACTTCTTCTGGGGTCTTGAAATCAAAAGCACTATGAGATAGTCTATTTTGCACATAGACTGTTGTCCTGGTTGCTTCATCCCATAAATACATAGGTAGGTCTTGATCATGTATCATTGTCTTTACAGCTTCCATGATGGTCCTATTCTTTCTCTCCGCAACACCATTTTGTTGAGGATTGTATGGAGTGATTAGCTCCCTCTTGATTCCAGATTCTTTACAAAATACTTCAAAGTCTTTTGAAGTATATTCTCCACCATTATCTGTCTTGAGTATCTTGATCTTCTTTTCTGAATGATTTTCTATCAAGGCTTTGAATTCCTTGAACTTTCCAAAGACTTCATCTTTTCCCTTCAGGAAATATATCCAAGTCTTTCTTGAGTAGTCATAAATGAATGTAAGGTAGTATTCATATCCACTCAAGGATGTGGATGGCATTGGTCCACATACATCTGAGTGAATCAATTCCAATGTACTCTTAGTCTTTGTTTTACTCTTTGGGAATGGGTTCTTGATATTCTTCACTTTTGCACATCCTTTGCAAGTGCCCTCATGATCAATTTTTAAGTCTGGTAGTCCTATGACTACCTTGCTCACATGAGGTAGTGCTTTGTAGTTAATGTGAGCAAGCCTTCTATGCCAAAGCTCACTTGGGATAGTGACTTCATGAACAAGGGCAGCTTCTGGATGGCCTTTGAGTTTGTATAGACCTCCTTCCTCTTCACCAATAACAATTGCATCCTCAATTGATTTTCCTTTGGGCCACATGAGTACTTGACCATCTATGAATGCAACCCTATAGCCTTTCTTATCTAATGTTGAGATAGAAAGTAAGTTCTTCTTCAAACCTGGTACATATAAGATTTCCTTCATCTTCAATGGGGTTCCAGAATCAAGCTTGTAGCTTGCTTCACCAATTCCCTTGATGGGATATTGATAGTCATCTCCTAGAGATACCTTCTATGGAGAGGAATTCTATTCAAGTCTTGAGAGAGTCTTCTTTTGTCCTATCATGTGCTTTGAAACACCACTATCAATGAGCCATGTGTAACAGACCCAAAGAGTGCATAGAATAGAACATATTCTTCCGCATCTTCTTTTTCTACTTTAGTTCTTTTCTTTTGAGGCCTTTCCTCTTCTTCTTCTTCACTATCATCTTCTGCTACATGTGCATGATGTCTTTTGTGAATATTCTTCCTCTTCTTCTATGAAGTACAATTTCTAGCAAGGTGTCCTAGTTTGAGACAATTGTAACATTGAACTGTGGAGAGGTCTCTTTCTGAGTTTACTCCCCCTCTCTTTTTAAATCTATGAGGAGGTTGAGACTCCTTGTGACCATTCTTCTTGGAGTTGAAATGACTCCTTCTTCTTCTTCTGGTGTGAGTATCCAAAGCTTGGTCATCCTCCTTGAGAAGGGCTTCTCTATTGGCTACCCTAGCTTCTTCTTGAATGCAATCCTCCCATACCACATCAAACTTCATACTTTCTTTCCTGGCACACATGGTTTGGATGAATGACTCCCAAGGTCTAGTGAGACCATTTAGAGCAGTCATGACTAGTTCATCTTCATCAAGGGTATCTCCAATGGCATCTAGTTGTTCCTTGAACTGGGAAACCCTTGAGAAATAGTCTTGAATGGATTCTCCTTTATTCATCTTGGTGCTCTTCAATTGAGCTCTCAGATTCATCTTCCTATTGATGTTCTTTCCCTCATACATTCTGGAAAGGGAATCATACATTTCCTTTAGGGTCTTCTTGGATGCCACTTGGGGAATCAAGTGGTCTTTGATAGAATCATCAATGATTCTCTTTGCCCTAATCAAGTCCTTCCTATACTTCTCTTTGGCTTCATCTTCTTCAGTTTCTGCAACCTCATCTTTAATATATTGGACAAGATCATTCTCTTCAAGAATGAGACCAATTTTGTATTTCCATGCCCGGAAATTTTCTATACCCTCTAGCTTGTCTTCAAGCTTAGTGCTTGGAGCCATCTTATCCAGGGGTCAAAGAGATTGAAGTTTCAAAAGATAGAATAGTACTTACCAGGAGATGATCTTGATTGAATTGAGAATTCTGGTGTGATCAGCTTCTGGAAACTTCAACTTTACACCTTCTGGATCTGCAACAGAATTTCTGGTTTTCTGGTCTTCTCTTTTCTGGATTTCTAGTGCACAGGTTCGCAGCTTTTCTGGTTCACTGGTGCACAAGTGCGCAATTTTTTTGGTTCTCTGGTTTTCTGCACTTTTGGTCAAACTAGGGTTTGACTTTCCCAGAGTTCTACCCACTCAAAAAGTTCGATCTAGGGCTCAAAACTTCGATTTTGAGGAGGGATATCCAGCCATGCAATCAGATTCCAAAAATTCCAACTTTTGTAGAAACCCTAATTTTCACCGGAGGAGGAGAGAGAGGTATTTTCACCTTGTGAAAGATGTCCTATTCAGGCTAGCTCTGATACCATGTTAAGTTTAGCCTAATTTGACTAGCAAGATCACTGAAAGAAACACAATCACAAGATAGACACAGATTTACCTTGGGAAACCCTCATGGTGTAGAAAACCCAGCAAAACTTTCCTCAATATAGATAATCAACCCAATACAAGATGTAGTCCTCAACAAGAGCTCCTTCTCCTCCTATGCAGACCTCTCTCTCTCCTATGCGCCAATCACAAGTGAGTGAATGAAAAAAAAATGAGATAAGTGAGGAACATACCTCCTCTACTTATACTCATCTCCTGACTGACTTTTTACCCTAATGGGGCCGACCTCTCCCAGGAGAGTCTAATAACCCCCAAATAGTAAACTCAGGGCCGACCTCTCATGGGAGATCTAATAACCCTAGTTACCACACTCTCTCGGAGGAATAAACATCTCCGGATATACAATAGGGTCACCACGGAGGAATGTACCATCTCCGGAATAATAAAGTACAAATACAATATTCTTTGAAGTTACAATATTTCAACACAGCCGAAGCAGAGTATGTCGTAGCTTGTTCAGCTAGTTGTGAGGCATTATGGCTAAGGAAGCTACTATCTGATTTATTTGATCTCCATTTGGATGCTACCTGTATCTATTGTGACAACCAGAGTTGTGTGAAGTTGTCAGAGAACCTGGTGTTCCATGACAGGTCGAAGCACATCGAGATCAAATATCACTATATCAGGGATATGGTGCAGAGAGGAGCAGTGAAGCTCCAATATGTTGCAACAGATGAGCAGATTGCAGATGTGTTGACCAAACCACTAGCCAGAGTGAAGTTCGAGTACTTCAGAGAGAGTCTTGGTGTTCTTCAGATAGAAGATACTTCGAGGAAGAAGTGATGGGACACATTTGCAGGAGCCATTCCAAGCATGGTGGCAGGAGGATCCTTCCCATGGTTGTGGATGTAAGTGTTGTGTGATGATCATCAGGATGATGCTCCAGATGATGTTCTACATGATGATGATCAGGATGATCATGTGATGATGATATGCATCAAGACGATGTTGTGATGATGATCAGGATGATCATGCGATGATGATATGCATCAGGACGATGCTGTGACGATGATCAGGATGATCATGCGATGATGATGTGCATCAGGATGATGTATTGTATGATGATGATCAGTATGATCATGAGCATCATGATGATGCTTTGTGCGAGGATGATCAGGTTGATCTTGAGTATGAGTATGGTACTCTATGGCCGTGGACAAGTTGTGCAAGGGTAGCATGTAATACGTCCTGGAGATTCAGACAAGTTGTGCTAGGCACGTAAAAGTCCTCGGATGCTCTTTAGAGTTCTTGCTGAGCAAGACACTCTTTTAAGGTTTTGCTAGACCACATGTAATACGTCCTGGAGATCCGGACAGGTTGTGTTAGGCATGTAAAAGTCCCCGGATGCTCTTTAGAGTTCTTGCTAGGAAAGACACTCTTTTAAGGTTTTGTGGGGACCACATGTAATAAGTCCTGGAGATCCGGATAGGTGTGCTAGGAACGTAAAAGTACTCGGATGCTCTTTAGAGTTCTTGCTGGGCAAGACACTCTTTTAAGGTTTTGTGGAGATCACATGTAATCAGTCCTGGAGGTCCGAACAAGTTGTGTTAGGCACGTAAAAGTCCTCGGATTCTCTTTAGAGTTCTTGCTGGGAAAGACACTCTTTTTAGGTTTTGTGAAGGTCACATGTAAAAGATCCTGGGAGATCCGATAGGTTGAGCTGTGTGCTCGGAAAAGTCATGGGATGCTCTTTCGAGGTTTTGTTGATGCACGTAATCAGTCCTGAGGATTCCACGGGATGGCCAGCTCGCAGAGATGATGAAGACCTACATGAGGCTAGGCCTACAACTAGCATGAAAAAGGGCTGGCTCTGTAGAACTTCCTATGACGAGAAGAATTGAGAGATAACACCAGTGATCGAGATGACGAGTACAACAGCAGTGATGATGATGCTCCGTGATCCAGCTCCAGAATTGAAGACTTGTGCCGATATGTATTGATGACCCGTGTCAAGAGAATACCTTCCTAGTTAAGAGGGAGTGTTGATGTATTTGTAACTTCGGAAGATATTCACTTGTATATTGTATGTATTACATTTGTACTTTATTGTATCCCCAACGGAGATGTATTATTCCTTTGATTGGAAGTGTTGTCATTTGTACTTGCAAGTGTCGCAAGTTATATTGTAAGTGTCGTAACTTATATTTGATGGGTTATTAGACCACCTTGGTGGGGTCGGCCCTATATGAGTCATGTGGGTTAAAGGGTTATTAGACCACCCTAGTGGGGTCAGCCTAGTGTCAAGTGGTAGTGGGTTATTAGACTCTCCTAAGGGAGGTCGGCCCAGAGTTAGTTGTGATGAGGTGTTTAAATCCCCTAGTGGAGTCGGCCCAGTCAGCATTATGTTAAGTGGTTAAGTTGGGGCCGACCTAGTTAGAGTTAAAAGTCAAGTGAAGTAAAGTATAAATAGAGAGTGTGACTCTCTCATTTATTCATTCACTCACTCACTCACTTCGTATTAGTGAGAGAGCGGAGGAGTGCGCACAAGTGGAGGAGGAGTAGCTGTTGCAGACATTTATCTTTTGGGGCTTCATCTTTGTGATCCTTGTATTGGTGCTTATTCTATCTCTGAGGAAGTTGCGGGGTTTTTCACCTTCTTGGTTTTCCCCGGTGAAATGCTTTGTGTCTCGTGTCTCTTGTGTTTGATATGTTGTACATGTTGTTCTCTCAGTTAAAATCCTAGATCAGATTGAATTAAATGCTGAAAAACTAACAATTTATTCAATAGATTTTAGGAGCAAGAGGGAGGTATGATTGTGAAGCTTTGTGATGATGCCACTCATTCTATGAAATGAGTTAGCTCCATTTCATTATAGAAGCTTTCATGTGATGTTCTTGAGTTGGATTTTGTTTTGTTTGTTCTCGAGTTGAAGAAGAATATTCTTTCAATATCTTGTTTGACATATATATAGTGGGTAGTTTCTTTTGATGGACAACAATGCACTATTAGTGATTGTAGTCTAGATGGTTTGAGGACTTTGGATAGAGGGATGAGAGAGGGTGGCCTTTATAAGTTACTTGTTGATATAGTGCCACTTATACATTCTAGTGGGAGGTTGGAATACTCTTGTAGCTTGAGGAGGCACATGCATGGAGAGATGTCACAAAGACAAGTTTAAAACTTATTATGGGCTGAGAGATTAATTATAGGATTCAAGATGTTGTGTTTGCATATTATGTTGATGGATACAATGATACTTCTACAGCTTATAGGATCGATATTCTAGTATAATGGGAGATTGTGGTGAGAAAAGATGTGATATTTGATGGGGATGTGAGATATTCTAGTTCATAGAATTCTCCTTTAGTGATTGAGGAGAATGTGGAGGTTGTTGTTCTAATGATTCAAAGACTTGATATGAGTCAGATTCAAAGGTTCTTGAGTTGAGATTGAGTATGGATATGCCCTCACCTACTCCAACTTGTAGTAGGTCAAGATGGATTATCTAGACATTACAGGAGGATTGAGAGCATATAATAGCACCTTGATATTTAGCGAGGGTGAGTATACCTCCTAGGAGATATGCTAGTCATATTGCATTGGTTTCTTCCATCCATGAGCCTTTAGATTGTTTAGAGGTGGAGAGATGTGACACCTTGATGGAGAATGATGCTCAAATTGATTCCATGTTTGTAGTTGATGGGAGTATGGTAGAGTATAGGGATAGGGTTGATGAATTCTCTCAAATAGAGGGAGTTACCCTTGGATTCTCTTAGAGAGAGGGAGTTGCCTATGATGTTACTCTTGCTTCAAGATTTTCTCAAGGTGAGGGAGTTGACCTAGTTTAGGCTGTTTCAGTTGCTAGAGGATTTGAGGTGCATGAGAGTGATTCTCAGGTTGAGAAGTCGATGATAGCCTTGCATAGGTTGTTGCATATATCATGAACCTTGTATTCTAGAATTGAGGAGTCAACTTGTGCAACTTTATATCTTTGTGACTTTGATAGATGTGATCCACATGTCTCAATCTTGTATGGAGATATAATTTTCGTTGTAGGATGTCTTGGACAACTCATGATGTCGTATCCTTTGAATTTGGCCCATGATGTTGAGTTGGAGGATTATGGAGTTTGATAGGTTTCTTTTACTCTCGGGTTATGTTCCTTCATATTCACAGGTGGCCATTATTATTTCGAGGATCGAGATGATATGATAGCATGGATCACAGGTTCTTCACATGAGACAATGGTTGATTTCAATACTACAATAGGTACAAATTTGTAGATATAATTATCATTGTAAGATGTCTTGGACAACCCATGATGTCGTATCCTTTAACTTTGGCCCATGATGTTGACTTGGAGGATGATGGAGTTTGGTAGGCTACTTTTATTCTAGGGTTATGTTCCTTCATATTCACAGGTGATCATTATACTTTGGAGGATCGAGATGATATGATATCATGGGTCATAGGTTCTTCACATGAGACAGTGGTTGATTCCGAGACTACAATAGGTACATATTTATAGGTATAATTATCATTGCAAGATGTCTTGGATAACTCATGATGTCATGTCCTTTGACTTTGGTCCATGATGTTGACTTAGAGGATGATGGAGTTTGGTATGTTGCTTTTATTCCAGGGTTATGTTCCTTCATATCCATTGGTGGTCTTTATCATTTTGGAGTATCGAGATGATACAATAGCATGGGTCACAAGTTCTTCACATGAGACAATGATTGATTCTGAGACTACAATAGGTACAAATTTGTAGGTAGCATGTTTGGTGGAGTTGAAGAGGGATTCAATAGGTATTCATCTAAACACTTTCCTCGTAAAGAGGGAGTGAAATTTTTTTGGGTTAATCCAAAAGTATTTTGCTGTGAATATTTAATTAATATTATTAATTATAAATTAATAGATTATTAGGTTACTAGTGAAAGGGCGTAACCCTTCACTATGCTTGATCAAGCCCTATAAAAGGCGATCTTATTGTAATTTATCATCATCATCTAATATATTATTTCTATTTATCATTCAATATGAGAGTCGGAATCGACTATTAACAGTCCAACTGGATACGGTTGCTGCATTTGGTATCATAGCGGAACGCTCCTCCATCTGAGCTTTGATTCGGCTCACACTCAGAGCGGACTCGCTCCTCCATCAGGTGAGCTCGGACTCTGCTCATTCCTCCATTCCGCTGCATCACTCACTCCATTCCGCTTGCTGCACTTCCATCCACACTTCCCCCCCCAGCCGTCACTCACACTCCATCTCCTTAACTCCACGTCCTCCCAATCATTGCTATACTGCATCATTCTACCTCTCATGCCTCCTCATTGTGACACCCTTTGCCTACGACACCAATCTGTTGCTCCCCCGCACCTCACCTCACCTCACTGCTGCGTCCTTCCCTGCGCGCTTTACCCCCAGTGCACCATTCGCATCACCACTTCTCCCCAGCTTCCTACAATCTCGACCCCCATCTCAGCACCTTACTCCGTCCCTCCTCCCATTACTCTCTCCAACTTCTCCCCCGCACCTCACCTCACCTCACTACTGCGTCCTTCCCTGCGCGCTTTACCCCCAAGTCACCATTCGCATCACCACTTCTCCCCAACTTCCTACAATCTCGGCCCCCATCTCAGCACCTTACTCCATCCCTCCTCCCATTACTCTCTCCAACTCCAACGCATCCCTCTCAGACCCTTCTCTCCCTCCATCCCAATCCGCCTTCACTCTCGCAGCTCACATTGCTGCCACCGTGCGCCCTTCGCTCATGCACAGGTCTTCGTCGACCTGCAAAGCCTCCATCTCCACACCTGTCCACACCATCCTGCACTCTATCTCAGCCCCACGCCCCTCCCTCCTCACTGTTATACCCTGCACGTTTCCTCTTTCCATAATCGGGCCCTCCTTGCAGCCTCCCTTCCCAACAGTCCATCACACTTGATTCCTTCATCAACGCCTCCACTATCTGCCATTCGACTTCCCTCCACGCAAAACCCTAAACCTGCAAAAAGACAAACAAAAATTATAATATTATAATATTACATTATAATATTTATAATAATATATTTTATTATAATAAAATAAAATAAAATATTATATTTACTATTATAATATTTGGTTAAAAAAAAAACTATATACAAAATATTATATAGTATATGAAAAAAATAAAAATAAAAATAATAATAATATTAATTAATTAATTAATTAATATATTATTATTCAAAATTTCGCCTTAAAAAGCTAAAATAGCGTTCTACAACGTCCATGGCATCTTATAGTAAGAGTGACAAATTCATAGATCTCCTTGAGGAAATCCTTAAAGACATAGATGAAATAAAGAAAATTATGGACGAAACATTTAAAGTAAATGTAGATGGAGGTGAAAATCACGTAGAAGAAGCCACCCAAGTTGATGAAAAAAAGGAAGATAGAGTAGGCTAGTATGTCACAATCACAAACACATGAAGGACATATATCATCACAAAGACGGCTATAAAGAACATCAAGGGAAGCAACTATAATATCTATTAGACACAAGATAACACCGGTGTTCTTATGAGCATTATAAGCACAAGGAGCCCGTTCAAGGGAACTGACACAAAATGTGTTGGGGATAACAACACGAAAATAATTAAGGTCGTAATGTATGTTGAGCATGTTCAATTAACGACAAACATAGTTAAAAGAAGCAATCACGCAAGTAGAAATAGTGTAAACAAAACTTCACCAAGTTCGTACTTATTGCAAATACCAAGACATAATAATCAAAATGAGGCAATGGTCGTAATCAAAATCGCACCTCTCAAGTCATCAATGCGACATAGAGCCAGAATAAAAGACAACATTAGGAAAATACTCAAGCTTTGAGGACAAAGCTTTCCTAAGGGGAAGGCAATGCTGTGAATATTTAATTAATATTATTAATTATAAATTAATAGATTATTAGGTTACTAGTGAAAGGGCGTAACCCTTCACTATGCTTGATCAAGCCCTATAAAAGGCGATCTTATTGTAATTTAACATCATCATCTAATATATTATTTATATTTATCATTCAATATGAGAGTCAGATTCGACTATTAACAGTCCAACCGGATACGGTTGCTGCATATTTACACCATGTTTGAGGTGCTTCAAGTGATTTGGGGTACATTGTGTATGATTAACCCCTGGATGGTTTGATATGGATTGCCACATGGGAGATGGTATGTGATGGATTTACATGGTGGAGATAGCTTATTTAGTGATTACTTGACCTCAGATAGGCGCTGGCTTAGTATTCTTCCATTAGGCATTGGATTTATCTTAACAATTGGGTGGATGCCCTTCATGATGGCCACATGGAGAGTTCACTTGTTGGAGAATGCCATATTTGGGAGGAGGAGCGTTGTGCATCCTAGAGGAGGGCATCAAGCCCTAGATGACACGAGATTGTTTGGATTCCTATTCAGAGGCTTGGAGATGGTAGGAGGATGCTTGGGCTACAACAATGCTCTTGCATAGTAGTTGACCCAGTGGAGTACACTGTTTAGGAGGATGGATGGAGTACTTGGAGGCTTGTGACTAAGGCATGTGGAATCACCATGTGTAGTTACATCATTTTGGAGCCTTTATTGCATATGAAATCACCTTGGAACATGGCATGTGTACTTGGGAGTAGAGAACTTTACTTTTGTTGTCCTATAAGTGCTTATTGTAGGTTGCTTGTAAGGGATTAGGCACACATTGTATTGTTGGCCTCCTTTACTTATCATATAAATGGAGGAAGGAGAGAGTCCTTCTCATTCATATCTTTGTACTCACTTTCATATTCACTCTTATGTTGAGATGCGACCTTGGAGAGGAGTGTGCACTAGTCCTCTCTCTCTCTCTCTCCATGTGTGTGTCTTTACTTATAATTGATCTCTCTCTCTCTTAGTCTTCACATGTACTTTATCTCTCTCTCTCTCTTTCTCTCCTTTTCTCTCTTGATTTTTTAGGGTTTCTTGGTCTTCTTGGAGTATCTTGGAGCATCTTGGAGGTCTAGGGTCAAGGTTTATCAATTGGAGATTAGGTTTTTTCAATAAAACCCTAGTGTATATTTGGTGGAGAAGAAGAAGAAGAAGAGAAGAGGATGTATTGCCTTGGAGAATATGCTGGAGTGGTTCTTGCATATTGGAGCTCCCTGGTTAAGCTAGGGTTTTGGGGAGTTAGTGGACTTGTACTAGCCTTGAGAGAAGGCTATGGTATGTACATGTACTTCATCTTGAGCATAATAATGAAGTTTTCAACTCTCCAAAACTTGTGCATTTAGTAGATTTGATTTTTATCCATATATGCTCTTCATGCATTGTTATTTATAACTATATATGTCGATGTTTTAACATAATAAAAATGACAATTGTTAAGTGCTTTGACATCATCATTAGGGAATTTAAGGGTTGTTTTGTTGTTGCTATACCTACTATTTTATTGTTATTATAACTGTTGTAAAAGTAAAGTTTTGGATTTGGTTTATGTGGGATAAGTTGACCTATAGTGTTGGAAATTATCCAAGTTGTTTGGTATATTTTCTCTGTGGATTGCCTAGAAGTTTGGAATGCTTAGAAGCGAAATATTGTACTCTTTATGTTGTTGTTTTCTATACTATTTCACAATATCCATAAGGTTGAAAATTCATAGGGTTAATACATGTGAAACCTCTAGTTAAAGAGGTGAAATTTCTATTTTGCATTAATTGCCTCATTACAAAAAAATTTCAACAAACTCTACCCCAAGTTATTCAAACTATCAACCTCTAGGGAAAACCCTCCTCCACGAAACATACCTTTTGAGAGGCCATATATGTTGACCCTCAATGGGGTCATTTGAATAATCTACTAGATAAATCTCCATTTCCCTACTGTAGAAACCCTAGAGCCTTTGTAAGGCATCTCTTAATCATTTGTATGCACTGGTGCATTTCAATAATTTGTATGCACTGGTGCATTTCAATAATTTGTATGCACTGGTGCATTTCAATCATTTATATGCACCACTACATTTCAATCATTTATACACACCAATGTATGTTCAATATATAATCATTAGCATGCATGGGATTATAACATGTATTAATGGCACTTACATGTATGTACACACTGGGGCCTTTTCTATGTATTAGAGCCTTGATGTGATTTATAAATAAAAGCATTGATGTGGTGAACATGTATCAATGCATTTTTAATTGGTAAAGCATTGATGCTCATAGCTATATTGAGCACCATGGTGATCATTATTACTACAAAAACATCATTACCTTCAATGGTACTGTTCCCATTGTCCTTATTGGGATTTCAAGATGCATAATGATATAGTGCACATGTGCTTAACAATATATAGAGCATCAATGATTTATAGTTGATAAAATGCATTCATGTGCTATAAATATAGGTGCATTGTCGCACCATACTACAAGGGGTGCACTATTAAAAAGATCTTTGGTTAAACCTTCGGTCACCTAGTTTTTTTAGTTATAATAAAATTTTGCTAAAACCTATGCAAAATCCTCACATTTTGTTAGTGAAGTTTATTGTAGAGGTTATTCCAATTATTTTCCTCCATCTTGTAACAATAAAAACCTTTGCTAATTGTGCTTTCTTATAGTGCAAATTGCCTGGATATACATTTTACTCAACCTTCTAGTGATGTAGAGGCTTCCTTAATGACTTTTTCTTCCTCTTCGCTCAATCCATGCACACATCTTTGTCTTTCTAAAGTCACCTCAAGGGAGGTTCCAGTTCAATCTTAGGTGATGTAAGTACCTTTTAACCGAGGGAATCGAGGGTTTCATGCTTACACTTCATTAGCTAGTTTTTTTGTGATTTTTTTTGTGTGTTTCCATTATTACATATTATTGGAGATAGTTGTCCAAGTTTGTTTTGCAAGGGCTCTAAGTTTTAGGTATGTTGACATATGTTTATGACCTTATTTTGGTTATTTGTTGTTTGTTTTTAGATCTCAATCCAAGTAGCTTTACCTCTCTCTCTTACTTTCTTAGCTTCCCTTGTTTGTAAGTAGCAATTAGCAAATTGAAGTGAAAGAGGTTAATAAACCCTACTTTAGTTTCCCTTTCCTTTGTTACTTTTGTCATTATAATTCATTGTTGTTTGAGACACAAGAAAACTCAGTACTATATGATCAACCTTGAGCCCTAGGTTCATAGTAAGATATACTCTCAATTATTAGCCTTCTCCCATTGGCCTAGTTTTCTTAGTTACTCCAAAAATTAGGTGGCGACTTGACCTCCCTTCCAAGCCCTAGAGATTGAGCTTCCTCCTTGTCATAACATAGTGCCTCACTCCAACCATCATGCTACATGATCAATGGAACATTGGGGATTATGGCGGAACGTAGAAGTGCCAACAAAAGCAAATGCAATTAGAGTTAGGATTTGGTCATGTGTGTAAGGATCACAATGGAACCTAAAAGGATCACATTTTTTGTCAAACTAATAGTTGGAAGGGCTTGCCACAAACTAGAATTACTCTAACATCTAAGTCAACTTGATTGCAATGAGTCAAGATCACCTTGGTTGAATGTGAACAAGTGTAATAAGAAAACTCAAAGAGGAAATGTTAAGTGTAGGTAAACCTTCATGAATGTGTTTAGATTGCAACTTTAGCCCAAATTATGTAGGTAGGAATTTTCAACATGCATTTTCAAGGAGTTTAATGCTTAGAGGGAGATGTGCCAAAGATGTCCTTGGGAGTAGGGATGTAATTTAATAGTTAAAATGACAATCATGGTTGTAGGTATTTTGACAGTTAAATATGATAAAAAAAAATCAAACCACTTGTCATAAAAGTGAAGAAAAATGGTCAAATATGTTTATTTACACCTTCAAACTTCTTAGTTTAACAAATAAAATAGTTTAGAAATATGTTTGTTTACACCTTCAAACTTCTCATTTTAACAAATAAAATAGTTTCCAAATTTAAGAATTTTTTTAAAAACTTCATTCCTCTTATTCTGACAAACATAGTTCCAAATTCTAACAAATAACCATGCTAGGAAGTTGATAAAAAAATGACCTCCACTCAAAACCATATAAAAATCTTAGGGAAATGGACCAAAACACCTCGATTAAGATCATGCTCGAAAATGCCCTAATTTTGTGTGTATCAGCGCAATTATAATTGAATTACATGACAAAATATAAGTTTTCAAAAGGTTCACACACTTTAAAAAACAATCCGGAAGGCTCGATTTGCTTTCTAGAAAATGCAAAATCTAGTGTGTACGGTGGACGACCATTGTTTCCCTTGCAAAGAGGTGAGAAGAGGATACCACCCAATAGTATATAACAATTGTAATGGCCAAAGCCAAATGCCCGCGCGATGACTGCGGTATTCTCCCACGCAAACAACAAATTTAATCGGAAGTGCGACGCAGTGCTGAAAATCAGCTATCTGGGTCGCATTTATCCCCTCTCAAGCCTGTTGAGTTTAGGGGAGACATAGCATAGAGAGAAGAACATTACATTGGGTTTGCGATGGATTCTGCCTCGTCCTCGGAAGAGAGTGCAAGCAATCAGAAAAAGGTGAGGTTCTTCGACGAGAAGATGAGAAATTTGTGCTGGCAGAAGGCAGATGTTGTGGCAGGTCGTCATCCAGAACGATGGAGGAAGGACGGTGCCGGGAATATCGTCTGCAGAAGGTTTTGGCATTGTGAGGGCTGTCTTTGCTATGAATATGACCACATTATTCCCTTTTCCAAAGGTAAACCTTGCTCAACAATTTTCCTCTCTTTCATTCTACATTGCATTACAGTTTCTTCATCAATGCATCTGTGATGGTACTAGTTCGATTTCCCATGGGGCACACTAATACTCACCTTTATTGTAGGATGTATCCCATGCCTTTGTATCAACAAGATTGAAAAAATAAAGGCCTCTCTAATGGGTTAAGTGCCTTGTTTTCAGGCGGAGCGACAACAGTTGAGAATTGCCAAATTTTGCAGTCAAGGGTAAATCGATTTAAAGGGAACAAGGATCAACTTAATAAAACTGATTTGGAACAGTTTTCATGTGACCTTAAATTTACAGGTTTGCCCTTAACACCCAATATAAATGTCTTCTATCAAATCATTTTTCAAATTTTCACTGATTAGACTATGGATCAAATAGCATTGTTCCACATTATACTTCATTTATAGGACTTGGGCAAAAACTAATTTCATTATGGTTCCACAAGAGAAATACTTTCCCATGATATGCCCTTGATCTTGAACCTGGAATGGATAAAGGGCCACTAAATTATTCCATGTAGAAAACCCAAGTTATCTACAGAAGACCCGTTATAAGGGCATACTGATATATTTTGTCACGCATCACAGTCTACATGCAATCCACATATCCCCAGTGATTCCCCTGTAATAAAGAAGACTTAAAATACAGAAACAAGTTTTTCTTTTGAGACATGTGCATCATCTTGCGCGTCGAAGAATATGAGTAGTTGCTATGAGACTATCTTAACTGAAGCTACTGATCTAATATAATCAGTCCAGATATAGTAGATATCAAGCTAGATGTGAGAGCTTTTCCTATTGTGGAGACAGTGTCTTGACATGTTATTTTCCAACCCTATCCCTGGTCAATTGAGATATTGGCTCATAAATGACTATAATGTTCTAAATGACTAATGGACATATTGTACTGGCAAGAGGCTAGTCCCATATGGTATTTATCTCCTACCATTAGCCATTAAGACGGATATTGCTATCCATGGATATTAAAGAGGAGTGAAGGATTTAGATGATATTGCTGGGACTTACCACAACTGTGACATCCCAAAGTAGAAGCCTAATCACTTTATTAGAGCGTCAATGATTTGATAGTTTGGGTGGATTTCTGTGCTAACTTCATACAATACAAACGTGAGGTGACACAAATTAGCAGAGCCTTATCAATAACTAGATGCAAAATTATAATGAAGGGTGTTTTTAATTTTTCTTTTTTTCGAAAAGTATAATGGAAGCAATATTCTATAATCAATTTAAACATATTTGCCATTTTTGAAGTGTAATTTTCCTTGGAACATGAGAATCGGAGATACAATTTTTGGATGCAAAATATTCTCTTTATAATGTTGTTGGATGGTTTATAGGTAACTTTTAATTATTATTCCAAATTAACATTAATTAGGTCTTTGAACTTAAGATGAGTGTTCTGGTATGCTTTGTACAGTTAAGACTATTGTCCAATAAAAGCTGCATGTTCTTATCATGACATTTATTATTTGGCTTGAGATGGTGTCCAACATAATATCAGTGGTCGACTTGTTCCTATTGAAACTGTGTTGCCATTTATGGCTTGTTCCTTGCTGCCAAAGTTTTGTGAAGCAGATTGCTGCAGATTTATACCATGCCATTACTATTTGGCTAAGGGGAACAACTCACCCATTTCTTTATGCAAAGTAGATTTTCTTTTCCAAAAGATGCTGGATAGTATTTGTTTTTTTTGTCTTTGTTCTGTCCTAGAATGGGACATTTAGAGTTGGCCTAGCTCAAATGAGGGAAAATTTTGAGATGTTATCAACTTGTTATTGAAGCTGTTTACACGATAGTTACCAGGTTCAAATTTGAATATGGTACAACACCAAAAACATTCGCGTGGGAAAAATCCAGTACTGATAAAATTCGGGAGTATACATGTCAAGAATATGCTCGTATACACTCTCTCCCACCCCACGAGGTGCCCTTCTCCTTCTCTACAAAATAATAATAATTGTAAAATAATATGTGCATGGAAGGCTTGCCTAGCAATGGCCTGCATCTACTGTATGGTGTAAAGCATATAAGAAAATAACACCGACCAATAGGTGAGAAATCTCTCAGTCAGGTGCCCTATGGCCAGCCAAGCTGAGATGGAATAGTGCTTTCTTGATGGGAAAGGGCTTGCATCTACCGGGGATGCAGAGTCGGGTTGAGGGCTGATTACAAGTCGGTAGGACATTAAAGGAGGGACAGTGATGCATTGGCTAGACATTAAGTTCATGCCGTCGTACACATTGAATGTGAGCGGGAGTTAGTGGGACAGAAAACTCTGAGGTGAATCCAAATTGAGCCAATAATATGGCTGAAACAAATTTTGGTTGAATTTCCATATTAAAACCTCTGATTAGGCTGAGCTTGTTTACTATGGTTTATAGTTTATACTACAGCAGTTTATAAATTAAAATGACATACTTTTTTTTTCATTGGTTTCCCATTTTCATCATGTACAGGACCACAGGTGCATTGAGAAGACTTTCATTGTTTGGAGGTACTTTGCATATTCGTGGAACCAGTTCATGATTAAAGTTTGCTGTATTGTTATTATCTTTCAATTCTTGTTCTATATGTAACCAAATATCTTTAACTTGTCACATTTCTTAAATGACTTCAGAAGTATCATAGGGTATCCACTGAGTTAAAGTCACTTCAATGACTTCACTATTTATGACAGGACAATTATCTGCTTAGGGAGATCAGAGTATATCCCTTATTAACATTTTCAGTTTGCATCGGCAAATCCTCTCATTCCTCATGTAATGAAAAACCAGAATAATTCAGGCCATGGTTTGATCAGTCGCAAATTACTTCCTCTCAGTCACAGAAGGAAAGGCATGCTCAGCATGAAATTGCCATTGCATATTCTGGATTTTCCTAACAAATAAGACCCTGCTTTGTGCATCCAATCAGAAGTGAAAGATTGGTGAGATTTAGCTCCCTACCACATTTAAGAGGTCATATTATTGATACCGGTTGAGGCCAGGGGGCTTGTGACATTTTGTATTTGAAGCACCAATTTTTCAACACGATCATGCATGTACTGTACTTTTTATCTCAACAAGTGTTGTTGCTGAAAACAAACATACACTAGTCTTTATTATTTGGCTTTTGATGCCAGTGGATTTTAAGCATTGAACACAGCTGGAACATGTGTGTTTAATAATTGCTGGCAAAAATTGTTTTCTTTTTGTGTTTAATAGGTTGCTATTGGAGTCTGTGACAGTGTGATCAACGGATAGAGATATATGAAAAATTTAAAAACCATACCAGTGCCACTGCATTGCATTAGAAAAAAACTGCTGCTACTACTGATCATTCTGGGAAGATATCCTAGTTGTTGTCAAATCTAGTAAGTGTAACAATGACTCGCAAGTGCAACTTTTTATCCTGCCCTTTGGGAGTGGCTTTGTATAAATTTGGCTGCATTGTGGCATACCAAAAGTTTCATAACCAGGCATATATGTGAGACCTTATGACAAAGCCTGCAGGGTTATTGTGCTTGGTCGCCAGTATCCCTCCATCATAGTTTGTGCTATTATGGTCAACTTTGGTGAATTGCATCTTAGTACTATTTCAGTAGACTTAATTTTTCAGAATGACATTATGACATTCTGAACTAAAATTAGTGGTTTTATTGTACAGTAATATGTGCATCATCTTTGATAACTAAACTGAAGTCACATTCTTGTCATCAAATTATTATAATGCTTTACTGTTGGATCTCTATTGTGTGTACCATTATTTGTTCTTTGATATATTTTCAAGGTTCATTGCATATTTTTATGACACCGTTGCTATTTCTAGTCTGTGTGCATTGTGGTTCTTATAAGCTGTTGAAGCAAACACTATGGATCAAAGGAGAATGATAATTCCTATCATAAGACTAATATTATTTGCACATTTTTTTATGATTTTCATATGTTGGCACAAAATCAAATTCCCTTGAATTAAGCTATCTTCTTATACCAGATAAGGAGCTGGATGTTATTGAGATGGCTGTATATGGAAATGTGATGCGACCAGGGCTCCAATGCCGCTGCAAATCCGTTGCTGAAATGCTTGGACAACTGAAATCGAAAAGCCCCCAGATGGCATGCGAGTTGCCATATAAGGAAGCTTCATAGATACTATCTGCCTGGTTTCATGTTGATGGTCATGTGCAAATGAGCAGATGACGGGTTTCCATGAAATGATTTTGAAAATTAGAGAGCTGTGGGTTAAGGATTTTTTCTGATGATTACAGGGGACTTTAACACGCAGTTGTGTGTCTCATTCATATCAGTGAATGATCATGGCCTAATTGCCTTACTATTCTTAATGTATGCCTCTCTTAAGGAATTGATAGTGATTCGGAGTTCAGTTAATGATATTGGACTAAGCTTGTGCAAGTTAATGACAACAATAATGACTGTCAAGCCTCATTTCAGGCTTGGATTTTCTGGTTTCACATGAAAGACTTTTCTTGTAAGATTGTGTTTGCCTTGATTTTTTTTTGGATTCAAGCTGTTTTACAAATTCAGATAAGCACCGTTGTTTCGAATTAAAATTGGTGGTTGCATGGTAGAATAGTATATGCACCATCTTTGATAACTAAACTGAAGTTGCGTTCTTGTCATCAAATTATTATAATGATTTACTGTTTTATCTTTATTGTGTATTATTATTTGTTCTTTGACATATTTTCAAGGTTCATTGCATATTTTTGTGACACTTGCTATTTCTAGTTTGTGTGCATTGTGGCTTTTACAAGTTGTTGATGAAAACAATATGTGTCAAAGGAGAATTATCATTCCTACCATACGTCTAAAATTATTTGCACATCTTTTATGATTTTGTATGTTGGGACAAAATCAAATTCTCTCGAATTAAGCAATCTTCTTATACCAGATAAATAGCTGGATGTTATTGAGATGTCTGTCTATGGAAATGTGATACGACCTGGGCTACAATGCAGCTGCAAATCTGTTGCTGAAATGCTTGGACAGCTGAAATCGAAAAGTCCTCAGATGGCATGCGAGTTGCCATATAAGGAAGCTTAATAGATAGAGAAGACTGGCTGGCTGGTCCAAGTTGATGATCATGTGCATATTAACAGATGACATGTGATGAAATGAATTTGAAAATTGGAGAGTGTTGAGTTTCAATTTTTTCTGATGATGATAGGGAATTTAACTTGCAGTTGTGTGTCTCATTCATATGAGTGAATGATCATGGTCTCATTGTTCCATTATTCTTATGTATACCTCTCTTATGAAACTGATAGTGATTCAGAATTCAGTTAATGATATTGGACTAAGCTTGTTAATTATAACAAAAATGACTGTCGAGTTCGTTTCAGGCTGAATTTTCTGGTTTCACACGAAACCAGACTTCTCTTGTAAGATTTGTGTTTGCTTTGATTTTTTTTGGATTTGAGCTGCGTTACAAATTCAGATAAGCCCCAATGTTCAGGTAATTAAACCGCAGATGTTTCTCCGAATTTGTAACACAGCTTGAATCCAAAAATACGATGGACATTTATGCAAGCTGTGAAAGCTCTCATTTCTTAACCAGCCTTTTTTTCTGGTTCTATGCACAATGCCCTGCCAACCTTTGTTATGATTTTAATATTCCTAAAATGGCCATAAAGGTTTCCGTACAACTAAAATATAGTTAATTTATTTTCTTGCTCGCATTAGGTGGCTGACAGCCCATAATTACCAAGAAACGAATTTGAAAATTTAATAAACATTCACTTGTTTGAAAATTAAGATTAAGATTGGTAAATTTGTTGTTTGAAAATTAAGATTAAGATTGGTAAATTTGTTTTTTTAATCAAGTTAGTATTAATGGAGTTTCAAAGAGTAGCTTAAGAGAATACTCATTCACTATTTATTCTACACTCTTTGATCATAAATTTGATAAATTAAAAAAATGTTTAAAATTTAAATAATTAAACTAGATAAAATTAAAATTTTCCCAAATAAATAACCATTATTGTCATCGAGGTCAATATAATGCAATATGTATTAAGGTTTATGTCTTATAATTTGATTCATCATGCGTTTGACTAATGATTATCAGTAACCCAACCCGACAAGATGTTTCAAGACCACACTTGATTGAAAAGGTTGACGTTTTAGTTTGGACCCGTCCAGGGATTATAAAATGAGTGAACAAATCATTTTATGTTTATGCTCCACAAATATGTAACATAGCTTAAGCCATGTAAGGGATTTGAAGTTTGCCATAGCTTAGATGATATTTTTATTGATATTTTTCATGAAAAAATGAGTGGGTTCCCTTGGTCTTCTTCTATGCTTTGTTGCTAATTAAAAACATTGAGGCAACTCTTACATTGGATGAGTTTGAGAAAACAAAGTTCAACTCAACCTTTTTAGTCCAATAATTTACTTGTATACAACACTAGCAGATCCTTTTGTACTACTACAACTATTATAGTTTTCATGCTGATCAGATTAACAATAAACTAATATAGTCCATTGACTTATGATTGAATGATAAGTAAGGGTTCTTGTTATGAGGAAGACTGAGGTTCAAATCTCGTGGACACTTGGTTGACCATTGTCTATTGTTGTGGCAAGCATTAAGTAAAGTGATTGCTATGAGAAAGACCGAGGTTCAAATTTGTTAAATGTACAACATCACAAGTCAATCTCCAAGCCAATCTTGTGCAGCCAAGATTGAGCCTCATGTGTTGAGGTAGGGAGCTTGAGTTGGACTCAGGAACTTGGAGTAAGTTGGACTCAAGAATGACTAAGCCTTTAGTTGTAAAAAGTTATTCTTCATGTGTTGATGTATCAAAGTGATGATGTTGTAAAGTCTTGTTGGACAAGGCTTGGGACTTGTGTGTCAAGTCAGATTCTCATGTGGACCTCCAATTATAGTAGGTATCCATGGGTTGGACCTCTAGTTATAGAGGTAGATGCTTTGCATGTTGAAGCATTAATGTTGTGTGATGTATTACTAACCATGTTCACCGATTGCTATTAAATCTCCTTTAGAGATTGGCCACCTCTAGAGTGAATTACTTTAGCATATGATCATTTGGTCCGAGAGTAATATAATATAATCACAACATCTAACAAATCTTCTGAGTATAATTTGTTATGATAGATAATTAAAGTTAACACATATTGACTATGCAGTAAAGATAAGAGAAAGATAAATGCATAGAGAAAAAGAGAATTCAAATTGCTCATGAGATGACTAAGTGAACTCGAATTGCTAAGCTTTAGTTAAAGCCACAATGTATGTCTTAGTTAATTAAAGAACTCATAGCGGTCACTACAAGTAAATCAATCAACATGATTTTAGTTAAAGAGAGTTAATTAAGTGATAACAAAGAAGATCTAGTTAACTAAGTGTTATTGCACGACGACACTTATGTAAAACTAAAAGACAACACTTGAGTTGCGACACTTGCATGACGACAAGTTAGCCACGTAACTAAGTGGGCAAGCTTTTAGTTAAGGGGCGAGTTCATCCCAAGACTCAGTTTAGTGAGTTAATGCACTGTATGGGAAGTGGGGTGCTCTTCTTCATGCAAGATTGATTCATCCGGATGAAAGGTGAGTTCATCATGAAGTTAGAAGATAAAAATAGAAGCCGATGCATGTGAAGAATATATAAATATGTTATACAAGATTGATGAATTCAATGTGAAACAAATTCTCTTCTTGCTTGAAGGCAAGGCATTTCTATTTGTGTAGGATAATTCTCCAAGAAGGCAATTCGCATTTTTTGCATGTGATGCACTATTACCCATGCAACATTTGCTACAACTTGCATGGCAGTGATTCTTGCTTGTTATTAATGTGTTGGGCACATGGCAAGTTGATACAATTGATCTCTATTCTCTATTGCTCAATATTCTCTCTTATCTAGCATTTGGGGTGCCGAAAGCAATTTGCTATTTTGTAAAAGACATTCTTTGCTATTTATCATAATTATACTTTGAAGATTTGCTGGGGTTTTTCATCCTCGTTATTTTGAGGGTTTTCCCCATGGTACATCTTGTGTTATGGTTGAATGTTTCAAGTGATTGAATGGTTCATTGATTCAAGTACATTCAATATTTCCGCACTTAAAGTTTTAAAGTTCTAAGCTCATCATATTTGCTAAAAAATTAACATGGTATCAGAGCTCAGGGCGTGAAGTAGCTAATATTTGTCAAGCAAACTTGAGCCTACGCAGATCCTGAGACTGGAGCTCAATACTTGAGAGCCACGACATCGATCTCTGTTTGACTAAAAGAATGTCTTGAGGGCACTTCAAATTTCAACACTTGGAAGGCGAGGGTGTTGAACATCTTGGGGGAACATGACTTGGATGGCTACGTATCCACTGTGGTGGAGGAGCCTACATCTAATGCAGGGCGCATCAACTTTAAGAAGAACCAAGATAAAGTCAAACCTATCATCTATGATTCTGTAAAGAACAATTTGATGTTCGTGATCACTCCGTTGAAGACCACAAAGGAGTGTTTTGATACATTGACAAACCTATATGAGAAGAAGGCCTTGAGTCAAAAGAGGGCATTGAAGAATAAAATTCGAAACCTAAAGATGGAGACGGATGAGACAATGGCCTCCTTCTTCACCAAGATCTCCCTGGTAAGAGATCGACTTGCTAGTATTGGAGCAGTGGTGGATGAAGATGATCTTCTCCAAACCGTTATTGATGGTCTCCCATCCTCATGGGAGACATTCTTGGTTGCGGTAAATGGATGAGAGGTACAACCTAACTTCGAAAGGTTGTGGCATGATTGCCTCCAAGAGGAGGGGCGAATCCAGAGCAAGTCAGTGTGCATCAAAGAAGAAAACCTTGCCCTCACGACAAGGATGAAGAAAGGCAAGAATAACTTCTTTCAAAAGCAGTTTTTCCACTCGAAGAAGAAGGTATACAACAAGGACTTTGACAAGTCGAAGGTTGGATGCTACAACTGTGACAAGAAGGGCCATTATGCAAGGGAGTGCAAAGCAAAGAAAAAGGGAAAAGGAAGGTTTCATGCTTCTACCACTATAGAAGATGAAACTACTCAGAAGAATGCACCTGAAGAAAAGGAGACAAGGAGGGAGTATTACCTAGTCTCATCACTTTCCGGATCCATTATCACAAGTGAGGAGACATGGTTGGTTGACAATGGCGCATCCAAATACATGACTGGTTATAAGAGTTCCATCACCAATCTCAAGGAGAAAAAGTTTGCATGCAAGGTAGAGTTGGGAGACAACACAACCTATTTGATCCAAGGAGTTGGATCCACCTCCTTTCGGCTGAGTTCAGGAGATATCTTACATGTTGAGGAAATTTTTTATGTTCCAGGCCTGAAGAAGAACCTCCTATCAGTTTCGGTTCTTGAAGATAAGGGATTCCGAGTTATCTTCATGGATAATAAAGCACTATTATGGCAGAAGAACAAAGACTTGAAATATGAAACATTGATTGGAGTTAGAGAGGGAGGTCTCTACAAAGTACCCATGGATTACATTCAAGCTATGGTTCACAATACTATAAGTCCATGCGAGCTATTGTATAGGTGGCTTGGTCACCTCCGCTACAAAGTGCAACCAAGATTTAAAAAAATGGTGAAAGGTATGCCCGCATTTGAT
Organism: Larix kaempferi; assembly: GCA_027924585.1. NCBI lineage: Eukaryota > Viridiplantae > Streptophyta > Pinopsida > Pinales > Pinaceae > Larix > Larix kaempferi. The sequence continues at coordinate 18,766,941 of BSBM01000458.1, read as the reverse complement.
TTTGAGCATGATAGTGTATGTAGGGGTTGTGCACTTGGGAAGAATGTTAAAAAGAGTTTCTCTAGCAGTACTACTAGATCTAAAGGGATTTTAGATTTAATACAGTATGATGTATGTGGTCCCATGCCATCCCCTTCCTTGAGTGGCTATTTATATTATGTACTATATATAGATGACTTCTCTAGGAAGTCATGGATTTATTTCCTAAAGGATAAGAGTGAAACCTTTAGCAAGTTTCAGGAATTCATCAGGAAAGAAGGGAACCTTTGTTGGTTATAGTGAATCATCCAAAGCCTACAGAATATATGTGCCTGGTGAAATACACATTGAGGTCAGTCGAGATGTGACCTTCCATAAAGAGGTAGCATTCAAGTGATCGAAAGAGATTCAATATAATACAGACACAGAGGAGCATGAGACTCCTATAATGGAGGACCCAGATACTGATTCTCCCCATTCATATGTTCAGAGAAAGAATCCAACAGAGTTTTGAGATTCACTAGCTCCTGATGAACCAGTAGAACTGGTTGTTGAACCTCCTGCCAAGAGGTCTGCATGGTGCCGAGATATACTACAAGATGCAGAGAGGCATGGAGCACCATTAGGCTCTTCCAGAGAGTGAAATAAACCTGACATATATTCAAGGTACGTTGCACAAATGAGTCACATTAGTGATTTAGAGCCTTCCACCTATGAAGAAGCTGCAAAGCAGCAAGTATGGAAAGATGTAATGGTAGAGGAATGCAAGTCTATTATGAAGAATGATGTTTGGGATGTTGTTCCTAAACCTGAAGGGAAGTCCATAGTTCTTCCAGATGGATTTACAAGATCAAGCATGTTGCTGATGAAAATATTGAAAAGTATAAAGCCATATTTGTTGCTTGAGTTTTCTCTTAGAAAGAAGGCATTGACTATGATGAGACATTCGCTCCTGTGGCTAGGTACACCACTATTCGAGCTCTGATCTCACTTGCATCGGTTCTAGGATGGAAGCTTCACCAAATATATGTGAAGAAAACCTTCCTCAATGGTGAGGTTGAGGAAGAAGTTTATATTTATCATCCTGAGGGGTTTGTGGTTCATGAGAATGAGTCCCATGTGTGCAAATTGAAGAAATCCTTGTATGGGATTAAGCAAGCTCCCAGAGCTTGGTATTCGAGAATTGACAGCTATCTTTAGAGACTGGGATTCTTTAAGAGCGAAGCTGATCCAAATTTGCACTTCAAAGTAGTGAAGAACAAACTGTTGATATTGGTTCTATATGTTGATGATTTGTTCCTTACTGGAGAGGAACAATTGATTGCTTGGTGCAAGAGGGAGCTCACTTTTGAGTTTGAGATGAAAGACTTAGGTCTTATGGGAAGTACACCGCTAATATATTGCGCAGGTTTGGCACGATGGATTGAAAATCCACGAGTACTCCAATGGTTTCCAATTTGAGGAAACTACATGAGTCAGATTCTGGATCGGATCCAGTGGACCCCACTTTGTATAGACAACTTATTGGTTCGTTGATGTAGTTGATACACTCGAGACCAGATATATGTTATGCTGTTAGTATTCTGAGTTAGTTTATGTCTGATCCGAGACACAGACATTGGGTTGTTGTTAAGCATGTGCTTAGGTACCTTCGAGGTGCAATTGCTTATGAAATCAGATATGCCTCTAGTGGAGGGGTGTTGTTACTTGGTTATACTGACTCTGATTGGGGTGGTAGCATTATGGACCGAAATAGTACATTCGACTATTGTTTTAGCTTGGGTTTTTCTATGATCTCTTGGTCCAGCAGGAAGTAGGGATCTATAGCCTAGAGTACTACAAAAGCATAATATATTGCTGCTAGTACTGCTTTCCAATAAGCAGTGTAGCTTAGGAAGCTACTTGTTGGGTTGTTCAGTGATAATCTTGAGTCTACAGTCATTTAGTGTGACAATCAAAGGTGCATCAAGATTTCCGAAAACCTTGTGTTTCATGATAAGTGGAAGCACATTGAAATCAAGTATCACTTCATCAAATACATGGTCAAGAAAGGTACAGTGAAACTTTAGTACATTGCTACTGATGAGCAGATTGCGGATGTGTTAACAAATCCTCTATTAGTGACGAAGTTCAAGTACTTCCGAGACAATCTTGGTATGGCAGAGAATGCCTCCCTCACTGAGAGGGAGTGTTAAACATAGATAATCACGAGTCATTCTCCAAGCCAATATTGTGCAGCCAAGATTGGGCTTCATGAGTTGAGGTAGGGATCCCGAGTTGGACTCAGGAACTTGGAGTAGATTCTTGAATTGGACTCAAGAATGACTAAGCCTTTAGTTGTAAAAATTTATTCCTCATGCATTGAGATGAACGCTTTGATGTATCAAAGTGGTGATGTTGTAAAGCCTTGTTGGATAGGGATTGGGACTTGTGTGTCAAGTCAGATTCTCATGTGGACTTCCAGTTATAGTAGATAGCCATGGGGTGGACCTCTAGTTATAGAGGTAGATGCTTTTCATGTTGAAGCATTAATGTTGTGTGATGTATTACTAACCATGGTCACCGATTGCTATTAAGTCTCCTTTAGAGACTGGCCACCTCTAGAGTGAATTACTTTAGCATATGATCATTTGGTCAGAGAGTAATATAATATGATCACAACATCTGACAAATATTCTAAGTATAATCTAGTATGATAGATAATTAAAGTTAACACATATTGACAATGCAGTAAAGATAAATGCATAGAGAAAAGGAGAATTCGAATTGCATGAGATGACTACGTGAACTCAAATTGTTAAGCTTCAGTTAAAGCCACAATGTATGCCTCAGTTAATTAAAGAACCCATAGTGGTCACTACAAGTAAATCAATCAACACGATTTCAGTTAAATAGAGTTAACTAAGTGATAACAAAGAAGATCTAGTTAACTAAGTGTTATTGCATGACAACACTTATGTTAAACTAAAAGACGACACTTATGTTAAACTAAAAGATGACACTTGAGTTGCGACACTTGCACGATGACACTTAAGTTAGCCACATAACTAAGTGTGCAAGCTTTCAGTTAAGGGGCGAGTTCATCCTAAGACTCAGTTTAGTGAGTTAATGCACTGCATGAGAAGTGGGGCACTCTTCTTCATGCAAGATTGATTCATCCAGATGGAGGGCGAGTTCATCATAAATTACGAAGATAAAATAGAATCCAATGCATGTGAAGAATATATAAATATGTTATACAAGATTGATGAATTCAATGTGAAGCAAATTCTCTTCTCCCTTGAAGGAAATGAGATTTTATTTCTGTAGGATAATTCTCCAATAAGGCAATTCGCAGTTTTTGCATGTAATGCACCATTATCCATGCAACCATTCGCTACAAAGTGCATGGAGGTGATTCTTGCTCGTTATTAATGTGTTGGGCACATGGAAAATTGATACAATTGATCTCTATTCTCTATTGCTCAGTATTATCTCTTATCTAACACCTGGGGTTCCGAAAGAAATCTACTATTTTATAAAAGACATTCTCTGCTATCTATCATAATTATACTCTGAAGATTTGATGGGGTTTTTCATCCTCATTGTTTTGAGGGTTTTCCCTAGGGTACATCTTGTGTTATGGTTGAATGTTTCATGTGATTGAATGATTCATTGATTCAAGTATTCAGTGTTTCTGCACTTAAAGTTTTAAAGTTCAAAGCTCATCATATTTGCTTAAAGATTAACAAAATCTTATGGATGCTTTCCCTGCCAACCTTTGTTGTGGTGCCAATCAATGAGTAAATATTAACTTTGCACCAACTAGAAACTAATCCAAAACGGTTATCATTGACATATTAAATGAATCGATAGCGTTGAAAATGAGAGAACATATTAGTCCACTGTGTCTGTCTTCACAATGGTTATCATTGTTGTTTTGATCTTTTGTCCAAATCACCTCTTATGTGCATGCTCTTCGCAATTGATTAACCTGCTTATAAATATAATGTGCAAGGAACTAAGGAAAGCCCCACTTGAAGATTGATGATTCCCAAGTTCTAATGTGTATTAGTGGAATTTATGCAAATTTAACATCAAACCTTAACACAATATTCCAATAAATGTTAAAAAATTGGAAATAATGAGGGTACATTCACCATTTTTTTTTTCAAATATCTTGATGGTTGGTTTATTTCTTTTGTTTCTACAAGTCCATTTCTTCATCCTTTGCAATGTCTAGATATATTTATGGTGGAGGAAACTTGTGTGGCATATTGGTTTTCTTCAATGTTTCAAGCTTTTTCAATCAAAGCCCATCTTCATGATGATCACACCATTGAGGGAGACGTGTCTATAGATAATCTATGCTGGAAGATGCCATGGGGAATATTGGTTTTCTTCAAGAGTTAGAGCTTTATCAATCAAATGCCATCTTTAGGATGATCACACCAATGAGTGGGACCATCCCACTTATTGGTGTGATCATCATGAAGATGGCCCTTGACAAAGCTTGAAACGTTGAAGAAAACCAACCAATATGCAAAGCAAGTTTCCTCCATCATAAATTTATTACCTATGAATAATGAATATATAGAATAATTTCCTAAACTCTATGATTCTTTGACCATTAGGCTCCCTTTAGCCTTGGGAATCATATCATATCGCATGCCACTTATTGATGTGATCATCATGAAGATGGGGCTTTGATAAAGCTTGAAATATTGAAGAAAGCTAATATGCCATACATGGTCCTCCACTATAAATTTATTACCTACAAGGAATGAACATATAGAGAAGCTTTTCGACTCTTGGCATGCTTTAAACATTAGGATCTCTATAGGCTTGAGAACCATATCAATGGATATAAAACTAATTTTAATGCAAGCACTAAATATCAATCAATGCTTGAACTTCATCATTTTGATCAACATGTACACACTCTGAATTGTTACCATAGATACTCCCCCTTCTCATTGTCTTCCTTTTACCGTTACTTTGCTTCATTGACATTTATTGAGAGCTTTGCATAATATTATTGTATCAATTATACTCTTGTTGAGTTTAGTACCATAGATACTACCCGTTCTCATTGTCTTCCTTTGACCATTACTTTGCATCATTGACATTTCTTGAGAGCTTTGCATAATCTTATTGTATCAATTATACTCTTGTTGAGTTGTTGAAGACTCCTAGTCACTTTGATTTATGATTGCTAAGAGATAAAAATACCAACTTATCATCCTCAATTTGACCTCTTATCCTCAAATTATTACCTAATGCTACTCTAGGGTAAGGGCTGGGTGGATCCCATCACTTTGACTTGAGGATTCAATTGAAATCCTTTAAAGAGAACCTTCAAAGTTTGTTCCATCACTTTTTGGACCTGTCATTTCCTTTAACAATTCTTGTTGTAGGGCACTAATCATTTCCCTTAGTTATTCTAATGTGGTATCATTGAAGTTCTTTGAGTTGGATTATGTTGATCACAAAATGAAATATATAATTAACACGTATAAATAGAGTTACAATGAAAACCGATTTCTATTAATGGAAACATGGTGAAAAACATTATACAAGTACAATGGCTAGAATTGTGGTAGCTATCAACCAATAATCACAATAACTAAAGCAAGGTAAATATCTCTACCTATTTTTTCTAGAAAACTCTATCCTGCATTCTATAGACTATCTTTGATGGCCCTCCTGGATACAAATACAGGAGGGAACGTCGTCCCCTCTATCAAGTGACGTTCTATCCTCTTGTCAACTCTCTCAAGAAAAAACCCCTAAAACCCTCCCTTTCGAAATTTGTAAAACGACTTGCAATGGTTCTTGAAATAGATATCCCTCAATCTGTGTCTCGTATGAAAGATCTATCTCTATTAGAGCATGGATTAATCGAGCATTTCACGGGGCTTTGGCCTTCACCCCGTCCCATGGAAAAATAGATCAACAAAAATTGGGTAGTTCTCATAAAGGGCAAGATTAATTTTTTCTTCTGTCACACAAAGGCTATTACACCTTCCTCTTTGAACTAAAAGAGGACAAGGATATAATATTTCAAAATGACCCTTATTTGATGGACACCAAAGGAATGTACCTGAATAAGTGGACACCTGAATTTGATCCAAAAATTGACGTTCCATCAACTGTTCATGTATGTGTGTGCTTACTGCATCCCCCCCTTCACTGTTGGGATGATGAATCTTTGAAGACTATTGGGAATGCAATAGGAAAGTATATTGATCGATCGGAACCTAAGGGGGGTATTTTTTCTTGCGCAAGGATTTGTGTTCAAGTAGATTTAGAAAAGTGATTGCCTGAAGTCAGCAAGATCTCAATGAACAATTGGAATCATTTGCAAAAACTAGACCATGAACAATTTCCTTTTAAATGCAAAATCTGCCATGAATATGGGAATTTTGCTAAAGATTGCCCCAAATCCCCTCAAGCTCAACAATCTGAAAGAGAGGAACAATGAAAAACTATAAAAAATAAAATAGGGGTTACTTCTCAAGTGGCCCGCTCCGCTTCTCCAATGAACTCTGCTCCATCCTCCTCTAAACCCTCTGAAGTTGCAACTCAATTTTTTTTTAAGCTCTCTCTCTTTTGATCATGATTCTAACCCCTCCATCCCTTCCCTTATAGAACCCCAAGTGGCCCCTGACCCCTTAATCTCCAATCCCATCTCCCCTCTTCCACCTCTAGAACACCTTGAAAATCCTTCCTGCTTTGGGGTGGTAACTTGTCAAAAATATCTCTCTTAGATGAGGAAGAATCTGAAGAAGAAAAGTTGCCTAAAAAACTAGGAAGATGCTCTCACAAGGAAAAAAGGGAAGAAGCAACTAATAAGGAGGAAAATCGAGGGCTACAATCTACGCTAGAAACATCCATAACAGGAAGGAACAATCCTATAGTCCTAAAAATCCCCATGATTCAAAGGAATATAGAACAAGGAGGCACCACCAAGCACATAGTCAAATAATGAAGATGATCTCCTGGAATAGTAGGGGACTTGAACCTTTAACAAAGTACAAGCAATCAGATATCTAATAAAAATAAAATAACCCCAAGTCTTACTAATCCAAGAGACAAAACTACAAGACAAAGACATAGTGGAAGCTAGTATTTTTTTGGGTAAAATAGTGAGTGAATGGTAGTTTCATTGAGAGGTGCATCAAGAGGATTATTCACGGTGAGAAATAAAAAGGGTTTCAAGTTACATCAAATTCTACAAACTTTGCATTGGTTGTATGTAGAATTGGAGTGCAATACTTCAAGTAAACATTTCAGAATATTAAACATCTGTGCTCCAACGACCCACATGGAAAAAAATAATGTTGGGAATTGATCTTAGAACTAAAAAGTAGGTTGGAAATCGAATACTATATTCTAGTAGGCGACTTCAACACATTCATCTCATATGAAAAAAAGAGAGGAGGAAACCCTGTTCATGATGTATCTTGGGATGCGGTTGAGGATTTGATGGTAGAATGGGCTTTAATTGACATCAAACCTAAGAAAGGCAGGTACACCTAGTCCAACAAAATAAAAGGAATCAATCACATTGCAGCAAGACTTGATTGTTTATTAATACATAGTAGTTATCTTGAATAAGACTTGGACATTAGCTCTCAAATCATTCCTTCAATTGCCTCTGACCTTCAACCAATCTCCCTTTCAATGAATAATAAAGAAAAAAATAGTTTTCTACCATTTCGATTCAACCCCCTATGGCTGCAAAAAGAAGCTAGGGAGATTATTCATAATGTTTGGAATCAAAGGATCGAAGGATCACATAACTTCATTTGGGAGACCAAAATCTAAAAAACAGAGTCTAGTTTAAAATCATGGGCTAAGAATTCCTATAAAGAACCCTCAGCGGAAAGGAAAGAGATACAAATGCAGTTAGAAAGAATTCAAAAAATGGAAAACAAGGAAATCACTCAATAGTTGCTTGATGAGGAAAAGAAGCCTACAAAAAGTTTTACTCAGTCTTTTGGAAGGAGGAGATGTTCCGGAGGCTCAAATAGCGCATCCTATGGCTAAGGAAGGGTAAATAAATACTTCATTCTTTCATAACCAGGTGAAGGCAAGAATGGTTTGCAACAATGTTAAAGAGATACAGAGGTAGGAGCCACAATCTCCAACTATGAGGAAATAAAAAAGGAGGTGCATTTACACTTCAAAAACCTTCTTAATAAAGAAGAAGAACCCCACCATAGGAATATTGGGACCCTGCTCTAAAGGATTCCTACTCTTGTCAACAAAGAATACTGTATAGAGTTATATAGAGAAATAATGGAAGAGGAAATCATGGCAGCAATATGGGATCTAGAGCTAGACAAAATGTCGGGTCAAGACAATTTTTCAATCTCTTTCTACAGAGCCTGCTAGGATATTATAAACAAATTTTTTTTCGGATGTTGAGATGGGTATAAGAATCCAAAAACAAGTTGGGGGGTAGCACCAACCCTACATTTTTGGCGTTGATACCAAAAGGGAAAAAATACAACAAACTTTTCAAGATTCCGACCGATATCTTTATGCAACGCCTCGTATAATTTTTTTTCCAAGATTCTTTCCCATTGTATGAAATCTTTTATACCAAATATAATCACCAAAAACCAAGGAGGATTCATTCAAGGCATGCAAATAGTTGATAACATCCTTCTTTTCAAGGAGGCTATTCACTCTAGCAAACTTAGAAAAGAAAAAGGCTTCATCATCAAAATGGGTATGTCAAATGTCTTTAATTGTGTAAGGCACTCATTTCTTTATGATGTTCTTCTAAAATTTGGCTTCTCCAATAAATTTGTAGGTTTAATTAAGGGGTGCATAGGAAGACCTTTTATTGCCCCCCTGGTCAATGGAATACCAACAGACTTCTTTCAAAGCAACAAAGGAATTAGGCAAGGATGCCCCCTTTCCCCCTTTCTTTGTATTGTGATGGAAAACACCAGTTGAGCAGAATGTTGGAGGATGAAAGGAAAAATGGCAATCTTCTCGGAATCTCTATCTCAAGAGGAGTAAAATAAATAAACCATTCACAATTTGCGCATGATGCTTTGTTGATAGGGGGAGTTTCCACAATCATAGCTTCCCGCTTTAAAACAATATTGGATACCTTTACCAATGCTGCAGGAGGATGTAGAAAAAACAAAAAAATCAGTTGTATGGGTGGAACATCTCAGTTTCCCTCATTCGTTCCCTCGCAAGAATTCTTGAATTTTCCTATGAGACAAATTAGAATTCTTAGAAATACCTAGGGGTTCCCATCCTCTTAGGAAATGTTAAAGCCCTTGACTGGAATGAAGTTCATGATAAATTCAAGAAAAAAATTGAACCAGTGGGGAGCTATATGGTTGAACCCTGCAGGTAGGACTATTCTAATAAAGGTTGTCCACTCAACTCTTCCTTTGTATCAGTGCTCATCCATGTTGTATCCAATAGGAATTATCTCTCAAGTAATTTCAATGATCAAGAAATTTCCCTGGCAAGGAGGTAAGATGACTGGAATGAAATTCCATCTGATACATTAGGACATAGTTATTACTCCTCTTGAAATGGGGGGTATCGAAATCAAAGACCCCGCCTTGATGAACAAAGCTATGGGAGCTAAAATTATTTGGATATTGATCTCTGATAAAAGTGCTTGGCGGAAGATAGCTCTCATAAAGAAGCATCTGCACTCCCCTAGTCTCATATGTTTGGACCGACATATCAAGGATAAGCAAAGCCCCCCAATTCAGAAGCTTTGTATTTCTCTCCCATAATTTTGGCCCATTTAAGTTGGACTCTAGGAAGTGAATAAATGATAAAACTTTGGTATGATAGCATTCTAGGAGACCCCTCCATTGCAACTCTACCTGAATTAAGAGGGCTTAAAGACTGGGTAGAGGAAAAAGGATATATTTATGTAGCTTACATCACCAATTTGGATTATGAGAAAGCAATTTGGAAAAGGTGGAAAATGAACAATGTTTCGATCCAGTTACAGGAAAGATGGGAAACCCTGATTCATCACCTTGTAGGTAAATCTCCAATTCAAAAAGGCATTCAAGATACCATAGGTTGGGGGAAGGGGTGTAGAAACTATACAGTAAAGGCATGGTATAAGTTTCTAATAGAAAACAAAAGATCACTACCAAAAGCAATGATATGGAAAACAATCCAAAGAAGTGAAACTTTGCCAAAAATCAAATTCTTCAGTTGGCTAGCAGCTCACAAAAATATCATGACTATTGAGAATATTCAAAAGAGAGGAATTGTAGGCCCTTCCAGATTCCAATTATGCAATAACTTTGAAGAAACCACTTATAACCTTTTTATGGAATGAAATTTCACTATATCAACTTGGATTTACATGGTTGCATAATTAAATATTGTGACCCAAGATATCAAAAAATTGTCAAGGAATGTTTCTAACATGGCATAGGTTCTATCCAAAATCTCTTCATAACAAACCTCTCTTTAAAAGAATTTGGAAGGTTATTCCTTATTAAACATGTTGGAAGCTATGGCTGGCTCAAAACAAAGGAGTTTTTAAAAATGAGAAAATGACTTCTAGAGTGGTTGCCTCTCAAGCTTGGGGAATGCTAATTGAAGCAATCCGAGCAAAAGGAATTGGAGATCAAGATCTAAATCAATTAGAATTGGAAGAGAAGGATTAGATAAAAATCAAAAAAGGAATAAGAATTATAATGGTCAATGAGGACCCCTTGATCATCATCAAACATATTCGATAAATTCATCATCCTATCAATTCCTATCTCAAAAGAAGTCCAATTCAAGTTCAAAGAAGAATTCAATTCTACTAGTAGGTGCACAATTTTCATGTTCTAAGGAACCTCAATAGTGCAGCTGACTCCCAAGCAAAACAAGGAAGTTTCATGAAGTTAGGATAATTAATGGAAAATGATTGGGTTCTTTCCAACCATCCCATCCCTTAAGTCTTTGTTTCAATCCCTCCAATGCATGTAGTATGAGGTCGTGTCACTCACACGTGAGAAAGGGATCGCAAGATACTTCCCACACGTTCTCTTCGTTTCACATATCTTGTCCTCAACTCCAGTATTATATGGAAGTACGCTCCACCACTTCCATTGAGTGTGGTACTCTAGTGCAATCATTCCCTAGAGGGGTTTAAAACATGAAAAATTCGGGCAATAATTTCATTATGGCGCATTTGTTGTGTGTGCAGTCCGCTCTACTCCTAAAGAATAACTTAGATGAGAACATCATTGGCTTGCAATCCAAGTCTATCATCAAAACTCCAAACTCCAACATGGTTCCAGGTTTGGTCATTACATGTCTTTGCTACCTTCGACTTAGGTTGTTTTTGATTTGGCTCTATCTATGTTCATTTGGGTATGTTTCTTAGTTACATAGCCTTTCCATGAAGGAAATATCTGCACATGGTTCATGGTTTACAGGTCCTATGGTCATGTCCCCTTAGTCTTTGTCCACGTCTCTTATTGTTTATGTTTTTCGTACCTCCCACTGCTATGAAGCAACCACTTGGCCTCTCAAAAGGAAGACCACCTAAAACAACAAGGACAACAAGAAGCAAAAGCAAGATGGGTTGCACTCTCAATGCACTTCAATGAATCTAGTTTTGCCAAGTAAATACCTAAACACAATGCTAATTTTTCAGTATTCTATTCATGTCAGTTTTCAAGTGTTTTGGAAGGCCCCTTAGGGGCAATACAATTGCTCTAAGTGTCTAACAAATGTTTGGTAACACAATTCTCATTTTGGGGGATTTCCTAAGAATATATACTAGTTTGATTATAGATAGTTGTAGAAAGATTGAAAAGTTTCCAGTTAGATAGAATCATAGTTTGTAAGATGAATTTTATGCAACTATTTTGAACCCACATCTTAATTTTGTATAAGGTTGGATGGTTCGATCGCATTCCCTTCCTTTTTTATTAATACAAATTTACTCCTTTTCTCTCAAAAAAAGAGAATAGTAGTAGCTATATTTGAGAAGTGACGTGCTTGCTATGCCCATTTGCAAAAGGCCCTTAACATAATGTTCAAACTATGTTTATAATAATGCCAAAACCTTAAGAGTAAAACCTCCTATGATGCAAGAACCCTAACTCTAATATGAAGTTAGGGTTGAGTGTGACAACACTGAGCTATAATAAAAAAGGGTAGTGTTCTCAAGACCATAAATTCTCTCATTGCTCATTTTTAAGTCTAAACTCATTTAAATGATAATTTATAGATTGATTTGGATTCCCTTTTTAAAGCATAAATATCTCTAAAAATGCAGAGGAAATCCCCTAAAAATACCCAAAAATGAAAGACCCAAAAACAATTGGTATCATAACCATTTATGAGATGGCCTTGAAAGGTCACCTAGATCATTGCTTCCCCTTTATGTCATTGTGCTCTCCACTCCATTAAGTTTCTTTACTATATGGGGACACTTCTATTGGATTAGGTTCCTATCAAACCACTTGCCTCAATGAATATGTTGTCTTGCTTTGACAACCAAAAATAATTGTATATTTTGTTGGTGAGTGCTTTTTAGCTTGGTGTCCATGATCTAGTCCATTGCAGCTTTCTCAATGTAGCAAAGGTTGGTAGAATTTTTACCAAGTTTCTTCAATGTTCTTATCCCTTCAGCTTGATAAATATACAAAATTGATAGTAGTGTTGGAGAGAGGACACACTTGCGAGGGTCATCTTCATGAGGGTATTTTATTTTATGAATCATCTACAATTTGCTTCCTATAGTTATTCACTTCCATGATGGGCATGTTTTCCTAGGTGGGTGCTTTAATGTTGAATTAGTGGGGTGCGTTAATGTTGGTGGTTAAACTTGACGCTAAGCCCATTACTTCATGTGTATGGCATATTTGCAATGCTTGCTATAACCTAGTGGTTAGGTGGATATGAGGAGTAATTCCTCTCATTAATGAGCATTAGCGGGGCACATTTATGCAGGGGATTACATTCTCTCATAACGGGACACACTTATTGAGGTTGACATGGTCAAGTTTAATGCAACACTTAGAGTTAATAGCTACCTATTGTAACTTCCCTACTCTTCTTAGTATATACCATGAGAGGAGAGTGCATTAACTTAATGAGTCTATTTGAGGTAGAGAGTTAGTGAGGAAGGCACACTAGCTTATGAGTCTATTTGAGGTATAGAGTTAATGTGGTGAATTAAACAGTTATAGAAAGATTGAAGTTGCTAAATTCCCTTATCTATACTTAAATGATCAATTAGGGTGTGTAGTATTTTGAGGTGTCATGCACTGTTTATGCAGCTTACAAAGGTTTCAAATGCTACCAAAATAATTGTTGGCTAGACTCAAAATGTTGTGGAAGTAAATGCAACTAACTAATATAACTAATTCATGCTAATAAAGTTCATTGGTTTTGTAAACCAAGTCGTCTAGGGTACAAAGTGCTCCTTGTCTTTTTAAGCTCAACTTTTTAGATAACCCTTACACACATCTTGAAATCAAAATGCAATTCTTAATAGTAAATAACCAATAAAGTAAGAAATAAATTCTATGGGAGAAAATGCGAACTAATTTTATATTGTGTTGAACAACACAACAATTCCTTTGTCAACATATGGTCATGGTATGATGGTGGAAGAACTTTGACAAAAAAACAATTAAAAATAATTGTTGAAACTAAACACATGACTATTATTGAGCCACCCACATGAATGCAAGAATCCGTAGTTACATAACACACAACTAAGAAATATAAATGCAATTACAAAAATATATAAAAAATGCATTCATCAGAAAACTCTTTAAGTGAGCCCTTACTTGAAGAACATTGATAAATAATTGTAATAATTTTTAACTCAACTATGCAATCATAATTGTTATATTAACAAAACGCTTATAGAGATGACAACTCTACTCTGCAACTCACAACTCTTAACATAGCAAAGAATAATCCAAACAAATCAAAATCAAGTTGTAGATAGGCACATATAAACCAAGAAGTTCTTGTATCCTTTAAGATAGATGCTAGGGAGTTCAAAGACTCCTTCCAACTATTTCCCCCCAAGAATCACCAGCATCTTTTCGATGATTAATTGTCATATTGGCAGGTTGCTAAAGAAACAATTTCTTACGTATGTTATCCTTCTTGGTTGGTTGAACTAGTGGGATGAGGGAGAAGGGAGAGGTGAATTCTTAGGCCCATCTTCTTGCTTGATAAGATTGAGCTAATGATGCGTCGAGTTTGCTTGATTAACTATTGAGTGGATTCCACCTTAGTTATAACTTTTAACAGATTTCATGAGCATGCAACTTGTTGTGGAGTTGGGAAGAATCTGCAACCTATTTGTTTATTGAATTTATAACTTAATAATGTGCATAAGTATTGTTGCTCTGTTTATTGATGAAATAAATGAGTAATCATTTTGCCGAAAATGTAAACTTCACGAGCAACAAAAGATAACATCCAGATAAGTAAGCTTGCTACTGATGCATATTCATCAAGCACACATGCAACTTAGATAATTCTTCACAAAATCTAATTAAAAAACTATCAAATTAATCAATTACAAGTAATTCATTAATAAAATTTTAATGGCTACAAAATTGGACAATCTAGCAAATATGGTACTCAAGGGTGGCAAGGATTAATTAGGTCCTTAATAGATAAATGGCAATAGAAAGATGAACAATCGAGTCAATTGTTGGTCTCATCATAGTGTGTTTATTAGTGTCATTGTGAGAGCAAGTATTTGCAGCCTGATGTTGTAATTTATTTTAGTGATAGAGTAATGGGATGTTATGTTGGAGAGTGTGATTGTTGATTTGAATTTCTAGATTGTAGATCTATGTAGAATAGTTCTTATTTTTTTTTTATGTTTTGAATACCTTTATACAATGTAGTATTTGTACCCTTGGATTTATCATATGTTTTTTTAGTCGAAGAAAATATGAAATTTTCATAGGTCTTTCCTAGAATTTTAGTGTGTAACTATAGGTTATAATTCTTTGAGTGTATATCTAAGCTATGAATTACACATTTAACAAAGGTTGAGTTCTGTAGTGGCCAAGTGCTTTGTCACCTTTGAGGTGTCCAATAGAGGTGGAGGGTATGGTCGAATAAACTTCACATTAAAGACATGGTGTAAGCTAAGGACTTAAGGTGGAAGATTCATTTCAACAACATTATCACCCACAACTTTGATGATTATATAAGGCCCAAATGGGAGTGGTTTGAGCTCCAGTGAAACCATGCCTTGTCATAGACCTAAAACTTGTGTGGAACTTGACGTTGATGATATAGATGTTTGTACATGGTATTTGCTTTCTTCATAATATCATAAATTTGTGGTTGGATGTGTTGGTACCTTTAAACAAATTTGGTTTCTTTGTTTTCCTTGCTCTAAGCATGGGAGGAATCTTCTTGTGCTTATGCAATGGACAAAGTTACATGAATTGGGACTAATAGTTAGAATCAAAGGAACACTTAAAAACGGTTTTCATTGATAGAACTGTGAAGAGTTATGTTACAGTGATGTTAAACATAAGGAAGGTTTTATCCCATCTATGTGGATGCTTGGAGTTGTACATTGTAAGGATATGTACAATCACTTCTTTGACTACCTCTATTTTTCCATCATCTGAGGACGAAAGGAATTCAACTTGGTCAACTTGGTATCCATAATGGACCAACATCTAGACTAGAAGAAACTTATAAACTTGTCCTATAAGAAACAATGTTCTTTAGTAACCCAAAGTGAACCCAATCTTTCTCGAAGAGGATTTTAGGATACTGTCTTTTATGGTGACACTTTGTAGGGTGCCAAAATCACCATCTTAGAGGAGTGATCAACCATAAAAATACAATCATGACCATGCTTGGTTGAGGGTAAATGGACATAAAATCCATAGATATCAACTCCCAAGTATTATTTGGATTTTGAAGAGTGTATAATGCTAGCTTTTTTATTGTAAGTTTAGTGATGGCACAAGTAGTGATGATTTGATATATTTCCTAATGTCTTTCCGAAGCTTTGGCTAGTAGAAATACTTTTGCAACATTGCCACTTTCTTCTCCATGTTGAAGTGCCCTACCACCCCAATGTAGTGCCACTATAAGATCATCTTCTAATGCTCCCCAAGGAACATATAGATGGTTCAGATGGTATAGAAGTCCATCTTGGAGGTGAAACTCTAAAATTGCTTAGTTGCTACTAGTTTATGATATGCATTAGCAAAATCAAGATCATTGTCATACAACGAGGGCCATAGGGGTGATCACTCTAAACCTTGGAGAAACTCCTGAAATAAGCTATGTTTGGGGTCTTGAAACAACTAACGACAACCAAGCCGAGGCATGTTCTCTCCTTTAAGGATTCAAATGCATTGACTCTAGCAGCGTAACATTTCTAGTGGTTGTGGAGTACTCGACATTGGGTTTTATCACACTCTAAGAGAACTCAATCACCAAATAGTTGTTCAAGCCAATTGAGCAACACAATTAGCAAAAGTCTATTTGGAAGAAAATGAGGAGGTTTCATTTCTCTCAATCCCATAAGTTTTATCAATGGAATATACCACTAATTTATTTATTAATACATGCACAACAATGGCCACGTTTCAAGGCATTCATGGTCAAGGATTGTGCAAGTTTAAAGTATTACAAAATGAGGATAACTATAGATCGACATCACACATGCCATCCATTACAAAGTCCCATCAATTTGAATTGAATTATGTTAGCAGTAGGGATATATTTGAATCACAAAAGAGAGTCTTACTACTCTTACCATCTATAATTTTACCCGTGGGTGCTATCTTAGAGTTACACTAGCTAACACACAACAATAATTTTTAAAGGTGTGAATAAAATCTAGCATTGTGATTTTGTAGGGAATGTTTTTCTGACATGTTCAACAAATCTCTTTTTGTTGTTGTTGGTATTACTTTGAAAGAATAATAAAACTTAAAGAAAGTTTGATTAGTATAGACCACTGAGTTTTTTTAAGCACAAAGATGACATTTTTAGGGTTGCAAAAACTCTAGGTGAGATCAGTTTCTTGAATATGGAATCATATGGTATCTTGAACCAATGGAAAGGTAGCATATTGCATAGGCATTAGATCAATCCTTATTCATAACCAAGGGTAGCATCAATTTTTAGATCATATATATGTGCGCAACAACAATATTCACTCTTTGGCCTGATGCACTAGTGTAGTCAACCATTTCGATCCTTATTAACTAGTCATTCTAGTTAATGGAATTAATTGTAAAAAGTGCTGCAATAGCATAGTTGTGACCTAACGCAAAGATTTGGAAAAATCCTAGCTACAATGCACTAGCTATTACATAACTGTGGACTTTGGCCAGGCACCATGGCTTCAGGGTTAGGTTTTTCATTGTTTTCCTTAGTGGAAATTGAATACCATGGACCAGGATCTACAACTCATGGACTACTTGGATGAAAATTTGTTTGAAGACCAAATTTGTGTGTCCTATCCAAATGTCACATCCTTAATAGTGAAGATGCTAGAAAGGACAAGTGGTGGTTCGATGAACAATAGTATTAAGGGGAAAGCAATATTGAACATAGATGTGGTACATCATTTGATCTATTGTTAGTTCTATAGGTTTGAAAGGAAAATCGATCTAACATGATCATAGTGGGGGAGTGGGTCTTGGATTGTCAAATACCCAGTAGCCTCGATACACTCTTGAGGCCACATGGTACCTTAATTTGACCATAACATTTATTCTATGATACCAAAATCAAATTCTTTAGCTGGTTGTAGCATTTCAACAATGGAACACAAAGCTACACCAATCTTTAATACTTAAAATTCAACCTCAATACAAGCAACTCTATCATAATTTATTCCCTCATGATGTAATTTAATTTCATGCACACCAAATAGACTACACTAGCCAATAAATCATTACATCATAGAACATAAAATAAAAAGGCATTTCATAACACATAGTCATAACACTTATCTATATGGAAATAGTCCTCCAACTTGTTGCAAATGAAGGACAATCATCCCAACCTTAGGCACTCTGTCACACTTAATCTCTCTATGACAGAGGCCACCATCGAGCCAAGTATATCATTCCAAAAGGGTGAATATTCCAAGGAATTCTCTTGAGTCCACAACTCATATTTTCTCTGCTGCCAAAATCCATTCTACAACTATCCCAATTAACCAACACTATTCCCCCTCAATCTTCACAACACTAGGAATGGGATCCCCTTTTTTGCATGCAGGACCTCAGGCTATCCCAATTCCCTTCCAGTGCTATAACACATGTTTTCCAAGGAATCTCATTGCTGTCACTCCAGGGATTCTCAACTATAGGCTAGGTTTCCTCTCACAAAGGAATATCAACCAATAGCACTAATTTCCCATGGCAATTTTGCATCAACATGCATGGAAGTCAATTATAAGCATAACTGTATTTTTCCCTCTATAACATACCCAATTCCTCCAACAAGAATGTTGATGGAAATTATTGCAAGGAATCATGAATGAATGATAATATAACTTAAATCCTCACGCTTTAATTTCATGTTCTCAACTTGCCATGTGGCTCCTCATGAGAAATCCAATACTTTTCACCCTTTAACCCCAACTTAAGATAATAATTAATGATTAAATAATTCAATTACCCTAACATGGGTTTAGGGAATTTAGGGTATATTTAAGGTTTACAAGTAAGGATAAGGAATTAAGTTATGTAACTCACTAATGTCCTCTCCCTTTAGCCCCCTTTTACTTCCCCCACTTGTGGAATGATAGCCCTCCATCTCTCCTTCATCTTTCTGCATTTGCAAGCATTAGGGATTTTTATATTATATACAATTTACACCATTACAATATCTTTGGTCATCCTAGACCATATATGTTTGGCTTCTATCCATTTGATCACTACATACACATTTACATTCTAGGGTTAAAAATGGGGTATTACATTCCCCTCACCCTTAATTTATTCACCGTCCTTGGTGCATAATCAACAACATATATATAATTGCATACTTCACATTGCCTTTGACTTGTATTGTATGCTTTTGTGTGGCATCCTCCATCCCCCAAATTGCTTCTTCAACTACATCTACCACACCATTCTTTTCCTTGCATTCATTCATATTTGTTGGCTATCCCGCATGAAATGCTTTAACGTTGACTATTCATAGCCCTTGTTTCCTCCCAAGGCTTGGCATATCAACATGTACCTATACCAATCATTAAGAATAAATATGCATGTTATAACTGTTGCACGAAATTGAAAGTAGTCAACGCTCCCCGGTGTATCGTGACAAGGGACTAATCACCTCTCGTGGATCCTTGAAATCTGGCGGTGGTGAGTTTACCAATTACCTGCGGGTTTTGGTGTAACGATAGTCGTACTTCCAACAATTGGTATTAAAGCTAGAGGTCACAAGTTCGATACACACTCGGATCGCGCTGAAGGGGAGATTGTTGCACGAAATTGCAAGTAGTCAGCGCTCCCCGGTGTATCGTGACAAGGGACTAATCACCTCTCATGGATCCTTGAAATCTGGCGGTGGTGAGTTTACCAATTACCTGCGGGTTTTGGTGTAACGACAGCCGTACTTCTAACAATAACCATTCTCATGCAACAATTATTATATCCATAGGAATCACAAGGTATGCATGTATATTCATATCACAGAATAAGTACAAAATTTTACTCTAATACCTATATGTATGAATATTTCTTTGTTTTCACGTGGCTTCCACGGGAAATAATTAAAATCGTTTCTCTTTCTAACACACCCTCCTTGATTCCAATATAATTAATATCTCGCAACATATTCATTTAAGTTTCCTCTTCTTTTCTGCACTCATCCTTCTAGGCCCAGACATCCCCTTCTCTATTAAACAACCCCTCACTCAATCCATCTTGTCAAGGATTTCAGACACAACACGAGCATAGAATTATAGAGTTTTACTACTATGCATTCCATTGGTAGCCTCGAATCAACCAATATCATGTGTTAATTGTATGGTTCCCGTGTCATCACAACGACCTTCTTCTCGGGCTTTCTAGCTCACTATAGTCATCCATTTCCCTTACTAGGTATATTCACTATTCACTTGTGTCCTAAACATAAATATATAATATCATGAGTCATATTTCTATTTCTTTTACCAATCCTATAAATAATTATGACAACAATTAAATTTCAGATAATACAACAAGTTCTACATCATACTTAGCTCTTAATTGTGTAGACAATCATCCTTGTTTTCATTATGTCTTACTTTCACTACAATATCCAAGACATGTTTTTATGCAACTATGTTATCTTAAGATAGCATCTTGGTAGTCCATAAAAAAACATGACTACTTTTTTCATATAATTCTTTCACTGCATTCACAAGAGTTCATGAAATGATCTCAAAATACTGAATTACAAATAAATCAATTATTTTAGCTATTACCATATTAGTTGCAATGAAATATAGCCCAAGCATGCATTTACCCTATTCATTCCAACATACATGCTCACATATTTTTTTCCAAGTAAATTATCTTGGGGAAAACCCCCATGCACTTCCCCTCATTTCAAGGATGGTACCCAGGGTAAAACCGAGATTCTTTAGGGCACTTGGCCAAGTCAAAAACAGGACTCAAAGCCATTACAATAGTATACTCATTAGGAGCTCAACATGCCAATTGCAAGAATAGAACCTAGGTGGGGAAGATAACACTCCATCCCACAACCACTCAAGATAGACCTGATTAATGTATGTTCTCACATATATGTGTGCATAATGACACGATTTACACAATCTATATATGAACATACACTCAATGCACCCTTGCACCAATTTAGGAATACCATATTCTCATATCATGCATTCCACCGTGATGATTTGGAAGGTCTAGCAAATGTCTCAACACATGATCCAACAAAATCCCCAATAATTGCATGACCATTTGGAATCCTTTTTCTTCATTCCAACACAATAGTATGAATATACCTTTTCTTCGATAAACAATCCCTTAAGTGTAATAGGAGGCATTTCCTTTCTCTATTCAATGATCCCTCAACAAACCCTTCCCCTCTGATGTTTTCTTAGTGTCGGCAAGGAGGTTATAGTCTAGGACACTAACATAAGTAGGGAGACCATTGGATGCTTGTGTAGTGATATAGCCTTTCCATATCCACCAACACTATGATCTCATGTGATTGTCTCACATGGAATTCACTTCCACAATAGGAGTATAGTATTGACTTACCTTGGTTATTTACTCATAACCAAAACGACATGATGCGATATTTTGTTTTATATGAATGCATTTTAGATTCTAAACAATCATATAGGTATAAGGTCTTTTACCCTTACCATACCATACCATACTAGCCTAGGGTATCATTCGAATAGATGCATTCAAACAACACAAACATACCAATATTTGATATTAAAATATGGTTGAAGGGATTCCTACCCACTCCCTTTTCCAACACTTATGCGATCAACATAAATAAATCCATACCTACATGATTTCCATCATCTTATCTAATGTTACCTAATCAATTGGTGTTTTATGAAGGCTTGTGCAACTCTTTTCACCAACTCTTAATCAACAATTTATTGTCGCTATTCTTTCTCTACTAGGATACATGTCATATGAAATAGTATCATCAACATCTTCAAACATGCCTCCACCATTTCTAGTGACATAAATATCACCAACCACATTTAATATGATCATAATGTCCTCATTACGCACGCACGTGCACACACACACACACACACACACATACCAACAAACCACTCTTAGTCAATATGCAATGTTATATATTCTCAAGCATTTCTACATGCACTATATCAACTATTTACATGCACCTTGTATTAGCTCTGAACATACGCATTATAGATATCTATTATTTTGCATTCCCCGACATTCCCATGCCTATGTATAACAACTCTCTTAATCTTAAGAAATATAAAATGAACAATAATCGAAGAGTTAAGGAATTCTCCCATGACTACTACATTTGATAACAAAATTTGACACTTGTTTGACATTTGTATTGTCGGTTAAATGTTGATAAAAAAAATGCACTCTTGTTGACTACTGTTACGGAGAAAAACTTCCTATGGATTTGGGTAGAACACAACAGACATATGAACTCAAGAAATCAACTCACTTCCCAACATATGCTATATGGATGTAAATGTGAATAAATCAAATAAATGAACTACCTCAATCCGGACATCCAATGAAGAATTCCGTTGAGCTTTTGAATCACAACACTTAAACTTGCAGCTTAGTCTCAACAATAAACGCAAACAAGTGCATATGATATATAAACGATGTTAGCATATACAATAGCATAATCCATGATATATATAAGCAAATGTACCCAATGATAATAAATGATCATTCAAAATATAAATGGACGAGAAAATGAGTATTTCTATTAATATGAACAAGAAGTACAAGATACAACCTCCTGTCGGCAACTCATCTGAACCAAGAACTAGGTCCCTCCACTTGTGCCTCCACCACTTCAATCCCCCATACAATGGAAAACTCACAAGCAAAAGAATGAATCCTTCACAAGATATGAAAGAGTTTGGGAGGTGAACATAAATGGTTCACAACAACTAGGATCAATGGATGTAGACTCGAGCAAGGCAAAATTTCAATAGAGTTTCAATGCTCTTCTCTTTCTCCTCCTTCCATGTACCACAATAGCTCAATATATAACCCTCCAAAGGCAAGTGAAAGGTCGGATTGAGTCGTTTCAAGATACATGGAGGGCCAAAGGTCACAATGGCCACTTTTTTGGAGTAAAAATAGAGATTTTACTTTTATTTACCAAAAGTCGATGTACGCTGGCTGTAATGATGCAACCAACGTATACGCTAGGTGTACTGAAATATCCCATGTACAGGAGGAAAAATAGGAAGAAAGGGGTTCAAGAAGAACTTACAAGTATGGTTTTGAGTTTATAAATAGGTAAGGGAGGCCAAGGAGTATAAATGCTCACAAGGTGGTAAAATACAGTGATAACAACTACACGTAAAAAAAGTAGTGTTGAACAAATGTCACTAGACTATCACTTAAGCAACGATAAAGAGAGTACATTTTGAATACTTCAAAGAGGGGTACACATCGCTTTTTTGACATGATCTATTCGATGTTCTATCGACATATAATTGACATCGTTCAAAACCAAGCCACAACATTGAACAAAGAAAACAAATTAAAATTGTCTCTTAGTTGATGTCTAATTGGTGTTAAAGCGATGTACGCTCGATGTTTATTAATTTATAATCAACGTGTGTGTTGTAGTAACAATGTCTAGACAACGTCATAGATTCCTCTTAAGTGATGTCTAGACAACAAGTTGATTTTCCTTTCAAGGCTTTAGATGTTGCTTAAGCGACATATAGTGGCTATGAACACACAAAAAAAATCTAAGATCCATAGGCACACAAACATAGTTCTTGATTTATTTTGTAGACTAGTCCCCATTGAGTCATCCTAGCCTTTCTCCATATCGGGTTTAGATATCATTGAACCATCTCTCCCTCGTCCTATTATGGCCACAATTTTCTAAATAAAACTACTATCTACTTCACAAAGCGATTTGAATCCATCCTGCTAATCATCATTTCAAGGAGTGTCATAGTTTGATTCATCCATTACCGCCTTATCTACTAATTTAGTGTCCCTAGTACTATCATCACCAATAATGGTACTCAATTCTACTCCTCAAAATCAAACAATTTCTTACAAAATACCACATAACTCAAAAGTTATCCTCTCCTTACTATCCTAAAGGTAATGGTCAAGCTGAAGTGATAAAAAAAATCCTATTGCACAATCATGTCTTTAAGGTGACATTGAAACATTTGAATGTAACAAGCCTTGTAATCTTATCATACTTCTATACATACTTCAATTAGGCTACCTCTTTTTATCTAGTATATGGAATCAAGGTGGTTCTTATCTTATAGGTATTAGTTCCTTCTCTTAGAGTCTCCCTTCATGATGTAATATTAAACAAGGAGCATCACACCATTAATATTGAGTTCTTAGATGAGAAATTATTGTGTTTTGGAGCATATCCATATTTATCAAAAGTGCATAGCCCAAGCCTACAACAAACACATAATATTTCATAGCTTTTATGTCAGAGACTTGTTTCTTAGAATAAATTTGAAGACCTCTCTGAATTGATAATCCAAGGGAAAGTTGAAAAAAATTGGTTGGGTCCATATATCATTATGGAAGACTATGGTTTTGAGGAATTTCATTTATATAGTCTTGAGGGAGAACCTCTAAATTTTCTTATGAATGTTATGCATTTGCATAAGTTCCCTTTTTAGAGGAGTTTTTTTCCAAACTCTCGAGTCTTTCTTACTCAAGACTTTGGATGAAACTGTTGTATGTCTCAATTATTTTCATACACTACATGGAGTCTTCACATCATGACATGGCTACCCTTTTTTTTTCTTCATTTAATACACTTTTCATATTCCCCACCACAAATTCCATTCACGTCATTACATTATTTTCACTACAACTACACTCTAGATGATTACACATAGGAATGCCTATATTTTGATTCTAGTTTAGAGTGTGTTGAAGTGTCTTATGATGTAGTCTACTTCATGGTCCTAGTTGTTTCTTAGGTGTGAAAACATATTTATCAACTTGTGATCTTCTCATCTAATCCACCATGCCTATTGCCATTGGGAAATATTTCCCTTCATAGGGTGACCAAGGGTACAATAAGTATGTCACTAAAAATTAGATTACCTCAAAGAGAAAAATAAACAGTATGGAAAAATAGGGAAATGATTAAACCTCTGAATAAATAATCTCACTTGTATTATTTCTCACTTACTTTAGATTCCAAGCAAGGTTTTCTTACTTATGTAGGAAGTATCATACTTTAAGAAGATTATGAATAAAATATCTTACTTGTGTTAGGTTAAAATTTTCTTTGGGACAAAAGTATGGTCTTTATATTTTTATAGGAATTATAGCACTTCAAGGATAATTATGGTTCTAGGATTCTACTTATGGTGTTGGGTCACATTTCCTTTGGTTTCAAAGTGAGGAATTCTCACTTCCCCATGAAATTTGGCATCTCTAAGGGAATACATCACACACATATACAATAAAAATAATAGCATGCAACTATCCATTAACTCTCTTAACTCTCTTAAGAGTCAACATGTTACATTTTGTGCCTACTCATCTCAGTAATTGTTATTCCCATTCAGTTAGGTTGCTTAGGTAAGCACTTAGATTATTCTTAGCTGGGATAACACTATATACACACCTCTTATGTTTTATGTCAAATTGTTTAGCTATTTTTCCTCATTATTTCTACCACTATCACTTTTCCAGATATTCCACTTGTTCACTCCATTCCCACCCATCTCACTTACCTATTTGTCATGCCATTGTTATGAAAATTGGAGAATGAAGTGTAATATTTCATGTAATTTTGAAGTAAAAGTTAAAGAATGATCCTCACACATTTTAATTATATTTTCTCTTTTCTCATATAGACTTACCGCATGCCCAGCATTCGTTGGAATGTTTAGGAATCCTCACTTAGTTAGTGCAATGGAAAGCTTTACCTTTTACCCAACATATTTCTTTAGAGCATATGATATCAACTCTTATAGTTATGTGAGACCATAGTTATACATATTTCTTTAGAGCATATGATATCAACTCTTATAGTTATGTGAGACCATAGTTATACATAGGGAATTAGTGCCTTTATTAGTCCCTTTCTCCCCTTTCTCCCTTAGTGTAATTCCTATGGATCTTACGATAATATACGACAAAAGGTTGATATTAACACTTAATTGCTTTAACTAAATTTAAAACTAATCAATAAAAATATTGAAGAGTTGACTTTGATTATAAGTTCTAGCCCCAAAAATGTATCATAATAATCAACTATATGGTTTGATAAAATGGATTGTATGAATATTCAACAAAAGATTTAAAATCTCCTTTGGTTCCTTCCCTTATCTAAATCCTTGCTTCATCCTTTAAGTAATGTTAGGGATAGTGTACATTTTTTTTTACAAAAGTAACAAGAAAAATAAAAAGGATGAATATGGACCGCTATAATACCCTGGTGTAATTGGAAGGAGCTAGTTTGAAATTGGAACTTGAACATTAGTAGTTAGTGACATCTGTAGTGAAAGTCATCGATGTTAACAAGGCATTTGGTAAATAATTTTGGCTTTAAACCTTGATAATGTTTAAGAGAGGCATACAATGAGCCAAATAAATGGTCAATAGCGAGACAAGGTTGGAATGGATCCCTTAGCTAGAACATAAGAGAAAATTTAATCTAGCCATTGTCAATACGTTTATATAGGAATGAGTACTGAGCCTAATTTCTAGAGAATCATATGCTTAAAATGCATGGTCAAATCCCCAAGCCTCGTGGATGGAATAGAAATGGGTTTTTTATGCAACCTTCACCAATTATAATATAACATGTGTTTATTTATGGCTCTACTATAGGCCTATGTGAACCTAGTCAAATAAAATTTGATGAATGAAGTCCAAGGATTAGACTTGGAAGCTCAATTTGAAGAGACTTTGGAAGTTGATCCTAGAATTCAAAGTACTTATATTTTCCTAGTTTTCAATTATGGGGGACTGGCTAATAAGTAAAAGGCTCTCTCACCCAACAATTCAAAAAACAGAGTTTCCTTAGCATGGATGACATATGTCCATGGAACACTCGTTTTGGTGTTTTCCTCTAATGGAATTTGTGTGGGCATGGGTTTATTCCTTATGTAATTCCTACCTCTTAGGTTGAATTACATGGAAAGCTATGATCATAGCAGATCAATTGCCTCGGGTAATAGAGTTTAACTTGATGTATATGTTTTTTTTAAAGGAATAATGATGTGATATTTAATGGTAATGAGCCTTCTTGCACATTCTCTTAGTACGATAGTGCACCAAGTCATGCCATTCTTGTATTGCGGGTCATTATGTAGGTCCCTAATATCTAAATGGAATTGTACCACTTGTAACAAATTCTAGAATTTTATATTGAGGATTGGCTTTCAACCTCAATAATTTTTATGAGAGGCATACAATGAACCAAAGAATTGGCTAATAGAAAGATGTTTTAATATAATCCAACCTACTTTATATGGTTGTTGTCCAATACTAAGATGTCATGGTTTTGAACATGAGTGAATATTAATGTTTGTGCTCAAAATATTGAGAAATAGATGAACTTAAACACCCTCACTCAGAGGCACTAAGGAGGATAAGGAGACATTTGCACAATCATATTGGTTTCATTTCTCCACATCATAAACCTTCATTACTTTAAATGGATTATTAATGATATTGATTTTTACTTTCTTATTTTTGACATGGTTCTCTTTGATACATTATGTACTTGGTTGATATATGATGTAGGAGCATCTTAGGGTATTTTTGGACAGTACCATTCAATATGGGTAATTTTAAACTAACTTGAAAAAGTGATTTTTTTTTAATAAAAAATAGGAAAGGGGGAAGATCTTAAATAAATGGTGGAAGAAGTCAATCAAAGGCCCCGCATATGTGTAATATATTTGAACCAACAAATATACATCATGTTATTTCTATCCGAATAATGATTAGTACAAAACTCTATGCCATCCCTAATTAATCCAAGCTTGAGCTCCATTTTTCACCAGCACGAAATTTCATTTGAATTCACTTTTGGGATAAGCTAAAGAGTGATTCCAATGTCTAGATAAAAGCAATTACAACTAAAAACAAGAATAATTTGTGACGTGCACACATTTCAAATGATCTATTAATATTTTTTGTTTTTGGACATACAACTTTCATTTATAAACCATAAATAAACCTGTTGCATTGTTACAATGGATGCCAACCAAAAGAATTTTGTCCTTTCATATTCAAGGAATGAGGTCTTAATATAAAACATCAGACATAAAAGAAATTATGATAGAATAACAAGTTTATATGCGGGGTTGATTGTAAAAGAACTAAAGGGGAATACTTGAATCATCAAGACAACCATAGAGTTTGCGATAAGACATAAGATGGATAATGCTCTTACAACAACCTAATGTAATGACTGGGAAATGACCCATGACTAAACACCACTACTTAGACCTATAACATAAGCTATAAATATTGCTTACCTTCTGATTTGATATGCACATGACAAAAAATAAAATATAAGCCATAATTATTGATTACCTTCTGATATGCACGTGGTACTTATGTTACTATATTGAGATTTTCTTGGCTTTGATAATGTTTTATTCCCTACCTATGAGGCCATCCATGAGAAGGTAGAAGCTCATGTGTCCCCTACTCCCCCCATCACATCACTCTCATTTCCCCTACCCAATTTGATCAACAAACAATGCACACACACAACATAGTGGCAAAGAAGAAAAATATATCATATATAATAGTGTTAAAACTGACATTAAAGGACATAAAAAATATAGTGTATGTGTCAAAATGTGTCAAACATAAACACACTTGTTTACTAGTATTACCTTTAGGTTTTTTCTTTTTAAGAAGGTCCACAATTACGATGTTGGCATATCCTTCTTGATTCTCTTCTTCGCGCGATTCAACTGATGGATGTTGAGCACACAAAATACATCTTCGAGCATGCAGTTGATCAATAGGACTCACATATACAATTAAATCAAACCATTTATAAGACACCTCATTCATATTATATGTACTTAGCATATATAATTTCTAAGTCACATTGTTATATATATATAAGTCACATTGGTAGTAGACACAGTGGTAGGGTCAACCTATGGCTGATCACCACCAACAACCTCGCAAATGGGTGTTTCATTCCTAAAAACATCTTAATGTACCCGCAATAACAGATAGTTATTGTATAATCCATAAAAAACAGAAACACATTGATAATTAACCATTTAAAATTTATTTAACTTATTTACCTCCCTACTAACAATAAAAGTATTATGTACCTTTCCTTCATTTCGAACAAGGATTTATATCCTCTTTTTAAGGAAAATTTTAGATCATTGTCGGTGGGCATAACACCATAATTGGTTGACTACATATCACAACATAACACAATTCAATAACAAAATCTTTTAAATTATAATTCAACAAATTATTAACAAAATCTTTTAAATTTTGTAAGTACTTACATATCTCTTTTTACTTAACATATACCACTTGGACCAATTTTGTGCTACCCAAACTTTTCCAATCTAGCCTTGGTAGCCTTCAAATTGTCTTTGAGCCTACAAAAAGTTTGAAGTGCATGTTAATGTGATTTAGTCAATCTGGTCAAATGCATAGTTTTTTTTTAAAGTAAATTTCTTGGGGCAAACCTCTCAGACAATTCCCCTCATTTAGAGGATGGTACCCACAATAAACCCTATATTATTCATAAGGCACAATGTCAAGTCAACAATAGGGCTTGAAGCCAATACAACAATATACTCAATATGAGATCAACATGTCACCTAGGGGAATAGAACCTAGGTGGGGAGGATAACACTCCATCCCACACCCTCTCGGGATAGATCCAATTGTCCAAGTCAAATGCATATTTATAAGTTCAATGTATGTTATATTATATTTATATTTCCGACTCTCCATATTTTGACAACATTCCCTCTTTTTTCATTTTCTTCTCCTTATCATCCTCCACTAGTGCAACCTACTTGTTTATGGGAACTAGTGTAGGACGCTCATAATTAGGGTCTAGTGTAATATTAATGTGGTAGTTGTCCCACTCTAATTTCAAATACTTCCTTCCCATAGAGTCAACCATCTTTTGGTTGAATACTTGAACAAAAATCTATTTCTTGTATCTCATCCACTATTTTTGCAAACTATGGCTTTGCTATTTATAGCCAGTTCTTATTGTTAGTGCGAAAAAAGAAAATGCCTTCTCATACAACCTTCGATAAAAACTCATTATTCCATGCCATTTCGAGCATATATTATGATTAGGGAAATTTCTCTTAAGGTGTTTCCTCAAAGGCTCAAAGACTCTGAGGGAATTTTTTTAAGGTGATTTTTTTCTCAAAGGAATTTTTTTAGCTCAAAGGCTCAAAGGAAATTTCTCTTAATGTGTTTTTTCAAAGGCTCAAAGGAAATTTCTCTTAACGTGTTTCTTCAAAGGCCAAAAAACTCCAAAGGAATTTTTTTAAGGTGATCTTTTTACTTTGAAATTTTTATTTTTTTTGTTATAAGGTGTTAATTTTTTTTAAACCTATATAGATTGAACAATCATGGGAAATGAAAGACAATGCCAAAAAAAGTGCTCATACTCGAGATGATGCTGCTCATAATGAAAAGCAAAGACTCTATCATACCAAAATACACAAGCTTACACATACTGAAGAGGTAGTTGTTGAAGATGTAAATAGATATTTACATCCTAATGTTGATGAAATAAATATTGAAAATCAAGTTCAAGAACAAGAAATTGAACCAAGTATATATATATATATATACATTTTTTTCTAATGAATTGTAATTTTGAAAATACTCCATAATAAAGAGAGAGAATTGTGTCATAATGCCGATCAAGTTGTAGAAGATGTTATTGAAACCCATAATGAAACCGAAATCAAGTCAAGCACATGTGTGTGTGTGTGTGCGTGTGAAATTTTTTTGTATACTTAATTTAATTTATGATTGAATTTTTTTAATACAAATTTCTAAATGTGAAATCTATTTTATCTTATGTTTCTAATTTAGTGTATTTGATTTGCTTAGTTAAATTTAATTGAAATATATAGGTATTTTCAACATTGATGATGAAATGTTGCAAAACATTGATTGCGACGAATTCGGGAAGAAAATATCTGACCACGTTGTACGATATCGTGCTAACTGGTTTTATGAAGATGTTCTTCAACATGAATCAGTAGCAGCACAAGCTCAAATTTTGAGATGTTTGTTAGTGTCCAAAAATTTAAAAGACGCTACATCATTATTGGGTATTAAAAGACAACAAAAGAATCAAAGGTGAAACAAAATGTGTTTGAAAATATAAGAGATGCAATAAAAAAATATGGAAGATCCAAAAAAAAATACCATTGCTGCACGTAGAGGAGTTCAAACAACAATTATTTTAGCTAGTACTAGACAAAACCGTTTGACAACACAACTGGAAAAAACAATTAGAACCTCAAAAAAAAATTGTACAAACATAAGAAATTCCGATTGCAAATAGATGAAAATGATGAACTTGCTTGTTGGGAAATTATTTGTAGACAACCTTACAAAGATAGAATGCGGGAAGGTGTTAAAGCTATGGTACATATATTGGTTGACAAATTCTCGAGTTTCACCAATTGCAAGGGATTTGATACAATGTAGAGTATCACAAAATGAATATGAAAACCATGCAAAACATATATTGGAAATGACACAAGTACAATTATTCAATAAATTAAAAGAGGATCATCATGGAATCAATATGCCGATCAATACATTTGTACAATAGAAACCATGGTATGTTAGACCTATCATTGTTCATGACACATGTTGTTGCCATTATCATGTGGAATTTTAATTATATTACGACATTTTTCTTGAATTTGGTAAAACATTTTGGCCAAATTCACCCCCTCCTTCCACAATCTGTGCTTTCATTTCTAAAATTCTATGTGAGAGAGAAGACAATGAATTATTTTACCATAAGAAATGTGTGAACAGAACAGAAAAAAAAAATAAAAAAAAAATAAAAAAAAAATAAAAAAATAAAAAAATAAAAAATAAAAAAATAAAAAAATAAAAAATAAAAAAATAAAATAAAAAATAAAATAAAATAAAAAAATAAAAATAAAAATAAAAATAAATAAAAAAATAAAAAAAATAAAAAAAATAAAAATAAAAAAATAAATAAAAAAATAAAAAAATAAAAATAAAAATAAAAATAAAAAATGCGATCATTGTGGAAATATAGCTTTATTCCACTACAAATATCATATTGATAATGATCAATCATTGTTAAATGTAACCGTTGACTCGAAGAGATATGAATATATCAATTATGCTACAAGTTCTAGTGATGCTCTTTCCAAAAGAATTGATTTGCAAGAAGATAAAATATGTGTGACATATTTTTTGAAGAAATTTGAAAAAGAAATTTATAAATACACCAAACATTCACATAGAGCACGATGGAAATACCTACAATTCAAACAGTCTCGTGAATTTTTTCCACCAAGAAAAATTTTGTCTATGGTTGATTTTGCAGAAAACTATACATTTGCTGCACAAAAGGAGATACATAGTGAATACTATCATTCCGACCAAGTTTATAAATTTGTCCATGTTCTATATAGACATGCTCAACACAATATTGATGACATAGAAAGAACGAATGACAATCAACATGTGATCAAAGAACATCACTTTTATACCAGTGATGATCGTACACATGATACACATTTTGTACAACACTGTATTGAAAACATTTTCTATGAGTCACTGAAAAAGCGTAAAGTTGAATTCAATGAACATTGGATATGGTCAGATGGATGTGCCATGCAATTTAAATCTTCACAATCATTCTTTTGGTTATATCAGCTTCATAGAGCATCGAACATTAGACATTGTTGGAATTTCTTTGAGACTGGCGTTGGAAAGGGAGAGTACGATGGTGCAAGAGAATGTGTAAAACAAGCACTTCGAAGATGGAAAATGAACCATTATGTCAATCGATTTCATTCAGCAGCTCAGATTGTTGAATGGTGTCATTCAAATCTAGCCATAAGTATAATCAACAATCAAAAGATGTGTGTAGGTATGTGCACATATTTTGTTTTTTAAATTTCTATTAATTTTAAATTAAAAAAAAAACATTATTTATAATTCTTAAATATATCTTTAAAACATATACATTAACGCTAAAAATTGTCCTTCATGAATTGTTAACATCATAGGTTTTTTTGGCTTATTGGAATCCGAGATATAGATAGATCAATCCCATAGAACGCTATCACCATACATTTGACTATATATTTGCACCCTATTAAAACAAAATCCTTGCAAAATTTATTTGCATTTGATAGTAGAAAGCAATCATGCTTTTGTCCTATTTGCATTGAAAATGATGAATCTACAGAAGTCTGTGAACACATAATGAACAACTACGTTAAACCTTGGAAACATACATAAATTAATCTAAAGGGAAAAATGCCACTTGCAAGCTTGGAGGAGTTAGAATTAGAGGACATAATAATATCAATTGATGGCGATAGAATTGTCGATCTTGTTAGAGAAGGTATTGTAATAAACAAAAACAATTCAAACATTATTCATTGTATATAATGTATATAGATTAAATTATTTATTATTGATAATGCATTTTAAAAATGACATTAAATGCAAGAGATGTTTTTGTTGTGATTGCATCCACAGACAACAAAAAATGTGAAATATTATTTGATGTGATGCACTGAAAGAAGATGAAGTTATTGGAGGACTACAACAACAAATGATTTTTATGTGAGAGAGGATCCATTGTATTAAAAGGTTATTTTTTCCAATAAAACCATCAAAGTGAAAATTATATTGTAATGTACCTAAGGCAGTCTAGGCACACTAACTCAAAAATTTTCAGGCTTGGACTCACCAAAGTGGGATTTGACACAAGACAAACAACTTGGACACTGAGATGGTGGATTGGACACATTGAGAGGATTCTATGAAGGACGACTCAAGTTTCTAACCTCTATAACTGCACTTTCATGAGTACGTCATGCTCGAGAATATTTCTTTGGATAAACTAAAGCTATCAATGCAATATCCCCAGGACTTCTGTGGAAACTCCGCAGATTCTAGTGCAGTATGGAAGCTACTACACCTTAAGGGGACTTATAATAATGTTATAAACCTATTTCATACCTGATATACTTATTTTAATGAGATCTGATTGACAAAAAATAAACTAGGTGTAAAATCCTTCACTTGGACTAGTGAAGGAGGAGATTTCCAAATGAGTTCGAATGGGTCTAAATCCTCCCAAATTTCTGATATGAGGGAATGTATGGGTTCATTTAATCATTAATTATATGTAGGTACATTCATAAGAGAAATTAGAAATATGGGGGTTCATTAAATGCTCAAAACTGGAAAACTAGTCAATTTTGACCCTTAAATGTGCTAGTCTAGTTAACTGACCACTCAAATGACTCAGTAAATTATATAATTCTGCAATAATGGACAGTAATAGGTAATATAACATATAAATTATATCATAAATATAAAAACCACACATTTGGAGGTGCCGTCATTGGTTTATTACATTCAAACTGCAAGAAACCCAAAGATATTGAGGATTTTACAAAGAAGAAGGAAAAGTGGAGAATTGGAGAGAAAGAAGGGGAGTTTTTCACCACTGTAGCTGGTTCATGAATTGAATAAGGAAATATTGGAACAAATTTGGGTGCACCACAGTTACTGGAAGTCTCATAGTGTTCACTACTTGAAGATAACTCTTGACTAGATGAGGCTCTCGGTATTGGAGCACTGCTTCATTGTATTCTTCTTCTTCTTCAGGATGAATTGACCAAGGTTCACTAGATTGAAGATTATACCTGAAAATTAAATTCATTTTCTGAAATTAACTCATTGAATAGGACTAGATATCATCTTCCTCAATCCCCACTAGAGAGATCTCACAATCCTTCGATTGGTTTACTAGATGCAATGGGGCACATCACCCAAGATATAGAGAGGCACAGAGCTCTCAAGATTCAATTCAAAAAATAGAAAAAGATGGAAAATAGAGTGCTCAACTCCCTTTTGTAAACATCTCTCATGAAATTAATGAAATAATAATAATAATTAAATTATTATTCCAAGAGATAATGTCTTTGGCATGTGATTGACTCACGTGGACCCCTTCTCTCAACATGTGTGCCCTCCTTGGATAAATTTAGCCTCTAATGCTTTCCTTGATCCTTTTTCTTGCTTTCCTGTTTTTTCCAAATCTCTCTTATATTTAGAAAAATCAAGAAACTCTTACTTTCTTGATTTTATGTTGATTTCCTGCTTTTCCTGCTTTGCTTGCTTTCCTGCTTTTTCTGAATCTATCTTATCTTTAGAAAATTAGGAAACTCTTGCTTTCTCGATTTTATGCTACTTTTGGCTGCTTTTCTGAAGATAACAAACCATAGGATCTATCCTCATCCAATTCACCCTCCTTCAGCCACCTAGGCCATTACAATTGATAAATGTTTATTATAGTTATTAAATAAAATAAAATTGAGGCACAGTACCATAGTTTATTTAATTTCCTAAGTGACTATGGCCAAAATTAACCTCTTTATTCACTAATGCAAGTATTCCACTAGGATCCATGGGGGTTCTAATGGGCCTAGTGGTGAACCATGGTGCATCCAAAATGGGGACATTACAGTCCCCACCTCCCAAAATTTGCTTGTCCTCAAGCACGTGAAAACATGGATGATAAAGGACTTGATCACATACAACTCATCCCTCTCAAGAGGTGTATTTGTCCCCCATAATGTAATGTAAACTCTTCAACTGAGGTAGTTCATACCAAGGATGATTCCTAGGTCCCAAATGAACCTGAGAAGTGGGAAGTGTCTCCTACTTCCACCTCTACACTGCATGGTGACCACATAAGGAGCCTCTGGAAGACTCCCAATCCAACCGGATAGAATATGTAGTGTCCACGCATCATATGGATTCCCATGTGGGAAACAAAGCCACTGCTCCCCATAGATAATTTTCTAAAAATGAAAGGTGGCTCTCCCTCCTAGATCCCATTGATCATGTTGCAGACCACTAAGCTCAAATGTCATCAGTAGCAATATGTCACTCCATGGAATGCTAGGATTGCATGGCTCATGCATCAACCCACTTAACTTATTGATCACTTGGAACAATGTGCTTTTCCAAATGATTCCAGGATCCCATAACCAAATTTGTAGTGCATCACTACCTTGATTTGATGTGCTTTTCCTCAAGGTGATTGTTTTGAAAACACTCTCCATGTCAACTATTCCATCCAACCAAATCAAGTAGGGTTCCCCTGTGTCGCTAAGCATATTGGAAGGATTACATGGCTACCATAGGGACTCATGCTTCTACTAACAATATTTCACATCAAATGATGTGTCTGTAAATATCCTACCAATGCAAGCTAATCTAGTGCATCCTTGATCTGCCATTGTGGTTATGTACACATCTACCCAATCCATTGAATAATGACTACCTTTGCTTGCTGATTTGGATGGGATGTCCTTAGCTATCCCCACATAGATAATTTATTCTCCTCATCCTTCAAAACAAGTGCTTGGACAAAATTTTATTCATCATGGCTCTTCACAAGAGCCTACAATTCTGTATCGTCCTCATGCCCAATCTCCACAAGAGGTTCCTCCATCGATTCAACATTTCCTTTCACATCCTCATGTGCTAGGAGTGAAAGAGAGTAGTCTAGTTGTAAATCTCTACCAAGTTCATCCACTAAAACAATAGATGCATGTTCTCCTTTGTTTGCTGGTCCAACAAGAATGTACTGGTGTGCCTCATCCCAATATTTGACTTTCCTCCACATAGGAAATATGAGTCCTTCCTTGTGCAAAGCAAATGCATCAACAGGTTGTATGCCAATCTCCTCATGGAAGTTTGCTTGCACAACTGTCTTCCACCACACATGATCTGAAATATTTATGCAAGTTATCTCCATGTGTGCCATGTACCCTTCCACCCAATCCATGTGGGGATGAATGGAATCAGATGGAAACCAAATTTGCATTGGACGTTGCTCATCTAACTAGCCACTGTGAGAGATGTCAATGGACACATAATATGTGCTCTCACCTCCTGGAGTCATCATCTTTGTAATGCACCTATCCATAGATGGATAGATCTATCTGTTGCTTGATCCCAAGGAGATGATCTCAGGATATCTACTGTTGGGGCCAGGTGGAATAAAATCAAATACATCCTCCACCAATGAACCTTCCTCACATAGATAAAGTTCATAATCCTCCTGGTGTGAAACAAGTGCTCTTCCATCATCTTTCAAGTCAATGAATCCTTTAAGCACTTGTAAATATGAAAACTCCTCATGCTCACCTCGCACATGAGGTGTTAAATATACAACATCAGGAGACATTCTCCAAACCAATCTTGTGTAGTCAAGATTGATCCTCCCGTATAGAGGTGAGCACTTTTGATTGACTTCCGTGTAAAGTTTATTCCTCCCGTATAGAGGTGAATGATCAAAGTAATGATGTTGTAAAGTCTTGTTGGACACGCCTCCTAACTTGTGTGTATCAAGTCATGATTATCATGTGAACCTTCTGTATAAAGGTATCCATGAGATGGACCTCCTGTATAGAGGTGGACCTTCCACATAAAGGTCATGCTTTACTTGTTAAAAGCATTTAATGTTGTGTGATATATTATTAACCATGATCACCAGATTGCTATTAAGTCTCCTTTAGAGATTGATCACCTCTAAAGTGAATTACTTTAACATATGATCATTTGGTCTGGAATAATATAATATGATCACAACATCAGATAATTCTTCTTAGTATAATGTAATGTGATGGATAATTAAATTGAGCACATATTGACCATGCGGTAAGAGATAAAGAGATAAAATATAAAGCATATAGATCAAGAGAATTTGAAATTTCCCATACAGACACTTCAACTAATTAAAGAGAACTCAAATTGTTAAAGCTTTAGTTATAAAACTTCAGTTAAGTATCAATGATTCAGTTAAATCATCGGTTAAAGATATATCTCAGTTAAATAAAGAACTCACAGTGGTCACTTCAAGTAAATAAATCAACATGATTTCAGTTAACTAAGTGTTAAATAAAAGGGACTTGTTAACTAAAGTATTTTCACTTTAGTTAAACTAAAAGACGACAATTCAGTTAAAGAGAGTTAACTAAGTGACACCAAAGAAGATCTAGTTAACTAAGTGTTATTGCATGACGGCACTTATGTTAAAATAAAATATGACATGTGAGTTGTGACACTTGCATGTCGACACTTAAGTTATCCACCTAACTAAGTGGGAAAGCTTTCAGTTAAGAGGCAAGTTCATCCTAAGTGACAGCTCAGTGAGATGAAGCACTGCATGAGAAGTGGGGTGCACCACTCCATGCAAGATTAATACATCCAGTTTGAGGGCGATTTTATCCTGAAGTTAGAAGTTAAAAATAGAAGAGAAGAATGTATAAATATGATATACAAGATTTTTGAATCCAGTGTGAAGCGAATTCTCTTCCCCATTGAAGGCAAGGCGCTTCTTTTTGTGCAGGGTATTGTTCGTGCTTATTATTGTTGTGATGGGCACACATCCAATTGATCTCTCT
Organism: Larix kaempferi; assembly: GCA_027924585.1. Classification (NCBI taxonomy): domain Eukaryota; kingdom Viridiplantae; phylum Streptophyta; class Pinopsida; order Pinales; family Pinaceae; genus Larix; species Larix kaempferi. The sequence continues at coordinate 18,728,585 of BSBM01000458.1, read as the reverse complement.
TCTCTATTGCTTCCGTATCTTCACCAATAATTTTGGTGATCTCTTATCTTCTGAAAGCAATTTGCTATGTTGTAAAAGAAAGCATTCTCTGCTATCCATTATAATATACTGAGAAGAATTGTTGGGGTTTTTTGTTCTCATAATTTTGAGGATTTTCCCTAGGGTATATCTTGTGTTATGGTTGTATGAATTTCATGGATTGCATTGTCTCATTGCTTCAAGTCTCTGCATCTAAAATAATTAAAGATCAAATCTCAACCAAATTTCAACATGCTATTAGAGCTCAGGGCGTGAAGGAGCTCAGTTTTGCATGCCATCTAGATCCTACATAGATCCTGAGAAGTTGAGCACAAGATTTGAAGACTATGGCACCGGTCTCTGTACGACCGGAAGATCGTCTTGGGGGTACCTCAAAATTCAACACTTGGAAGGCTAGGATTCTCAACATCCGAGAGGAACATGAATTGGATGGCTATGTATCCAATTTTGTGGAGGAGCCTACATCTAATGCAGGGGGCATCAACTTCAAGAAGAATCAATCTAAGGCTAAACGGACCACCTATGATTCGGTAAAAGATAACTTGATGCCCATGATCACACCGTTGAAGACAACAAAAGAATGTTATGATGCATTGAATAATCTATATGGGAAGAAGGCCCCGAGTCAAAAGAGGGAATTGAAGAATAAGCTTCGAAACTTAAATATGGAGACGGATGAGATGGTGGCCTCCTTATTCTCCAAGATATCTCAGGTAAGAGATCAGCTTGCTAGTATTGGAGTAGTGGTGGATGAAGATGATCTTCTCCAAACCGCTATTGATGGTATCCCATCCTCATGGGAGTCATTCTTGGCTACGGTAAATGGCCGAGAGGTACAACCTAACTTTGAAATTTTGTGGCATGACTGCCTCCAAGAGGAGGGGCGAATCCAAAGCAAGTCAGTGTGCATCAAAGAATAAATTTTTTCCCTCACGACAAGAATGAAGAAAGGAAATAAACCCTTCTTCCAAAAGAAGTTCTCTCATTCAAAGAAGAAGGAGTTCAACAAAGGATTTGACAAGTCAAAATCTAGATGATTAAATTGAAACAAGAAATGCCATTTCTCAAGCGATTGTAGAGCAAAGCGAAAAGGAAATTTTCATGCTTCTACCGCCATAGAAGATGAAATCACTCAAAATAATGCATCCGAAGAAAAGGAGACAAGAAGGTAGTATTATCTTGTCTCATCCCTTTCGGGATCCGTCATCACAAATGCAGACACATGGTTGATTGACAGTGGTGCATCCAAACATATGACTAGTTACAAGAGTACAATCACCAATTTAAAAGAGAAATAATTCACATGCATGGTAGAGTTGGGGGACAACTCAACTTATTCGATCCAAGGAGTTGGATCCACCTCATTCTAACTGAGCACCGGTGATGTTCTACATGTGGAAGACATTCTGTATGTTCCAGGATTGAAGAAGAAACTCCTCTCATTTTTCGGTTCTTGAAGACAAAGGCTTCCAAGTTATCTTCATGGATAACAAAGCACTTTTATGGCCAAAGAACAAAAGCCTAGAATCTGCTGCTGTGATTGGAGTTCGAGAGGGAGGATTCTACAAGGTACCCAGGAAGTACATTCAAGCTATGATTCACCACACTATGAGTCCATGCAAGCTATGGAACCGAAGGCTTAGAAACCTACACTACAAAGCACTACCAGGACTTCAAAAGATGGTAAAAGGTATGCCCATTTTTTATTTTGAGCATGATAGTGTATGTTGAGGTTGTGCACTTGGGAAGAATGTTAAGAAAATATTTTCTAGCAGTTCTACTAGATCTAAAGGGACTTTATATTTAATACATTCTAATGTATGTCGTCCCATGTCATCCCCCTCCCTGAGTGGCTTCTTATATTATGCACTGTTCTTAGATGATTTTTCTAGGAAGTCGTGGATTTATTTCATGAAGGCTAAAAGTGAATGTCTTAGCAAATTAAAGAGTTTAAAGACCTAGTTGAAAATCAGAAAGAAAATCACATCCGTGCATTAAGGTCTGATAATGGAGGTGAATTTGATTCACATGCATTTAATGAGCTATGTAGTGATGCAAGAATATATAGACAGTTAACAGTGCCATACAACCCTCAACAAAATGGCTTTGTCGAAATAAATAATAGAACCATATGTGAGGCTGCAAAATCCATGATGCATGATCAATATATTTCTACCTCATTATGGGTAGAAACCACTCGTACAACTGTGTACATCCATAATAGAAGCTTGCATTCCATTCTAGATGAGAAGACACCATAAGAAGTGTTTACCGGTGAGAATCCAGACATCTCACACTTGAGGATCTTTGGGAGCCTAGTATACATTCATGTACCGAAAGAAAAGAGAACAAATATGGAGCCTTCTGGAAAGAAAGGAACCTTTGTGGGTTATAGCGAGTCATCCAAAGCATACCGAATATATGTATATGGTGAGAGACACATTGAAGTCATCCTAGATGTTACCTTCCATGAGGAAGTTGCTTTCAAAAGATCGAAAGATATTCAATGTGATTCAGAGATGGAGGATCCCGAGTATGATTCTCCCCCTTCAAATTTAGAGAGGGAGAAACTAGAAGATGCCTCAGATTCGCTAGCTCCTAAAGAACCAATAGAACTAGTTGAGAGATCACCTGATGAACCTCCTTCTAAAAGAATATCTTCTTGATGCCGAGACATCTTACAAAATGTAGAGAAACATGGAGCACCAGCAGGTTCATCCAGAGAGCACAAGCAACCTAACAGATATTTAGGGTATGTTGCACTGATGAGTCACATCAGTGATTTAGAACCATCCTCATATGAAGAAGCTACAAAGAAACAAGCTTGGAAAGATGAAATGAAAGAAGAGTACAAATCTATAATGAAGAATGATGTTTGGGAGGTTGTTCCCAAACGTGCTAGGAAGTCCATTGTGACTTCCAGATGGATTTACAAGATAAAGCATGCCACAAATGGTAGCATTGAGAAGTATAAATCCATATTCGTTTCCAGTCTCTCTGGGTCGTCCGATATTGGATCTCCGGTGGACTTTTAACTCCCGCGCTAACTGCCCATCCGCTTAACCTTCGAACTTACTTCTTATGTGGATCGCGATGTGATCTGTTGATCTCTTCGGCTTCGATATCATCCATCGATCTCTTCAGCTTCGATATCATCCATCGATCTGTTACTATGCGGAACTCTTGATTTCGGCTTTGCGGATTTCTATCTCCCGTGCATATCTACTTCATGAACTATTTCCTCATCGTTTATCTATCTCCTTGAGATGATCTGAGCTGTCCAATCTCTTCTAAATTCGATTGTTGCGACTGTGTGTTTCTACGTTGATTAGATCGTTCGTTCTTTGTTCAACTGCAAACTCTATGGTGATCAATCGACCTCAATCTCTTTTTGATAAGGTTCAATCGGATTTTTCGATCTATGCCACTCCATTAATTATTGCAATATGATATATGTTTCATACAATGTCAATTTAATCAACAATCTCCCCCTTTGGCATTGATTGGAAACACCTTCCATTGACATCGGAAAGGAGATTTTTCTCCCCCTTTGACAACAATGACAAATTTTAGAAACAAAACTCCCCCTATAACATTGCTCCATTTTTCTATATACCAGTAACATCAATCCACCTTTGAATATATCAAAACCACTCAGAGTTATTTACTAATGGACCATAGATTTTTTTTTTAAATCACTCACCCTGTGGGTGTGTCTCTCCCTGTCAACATTTCTCCTCTTCCTGTGACAGGTTTTTCATCCTTTTAGTTAATTTTTAATGATGAGGGATAACCTCCAATTGCTACCTAAGATAGGAAAATGATTCTCCAGGTAATGGCTTAGTAAAAATGTTTGCAATTTGTTCCTTTGTATCAATATACTCCAATTTTACCACTTTTTGAGTCACTTGCTCTCTTAGAAAATGATATTTGATTGGAATATGTTTTGTCTTAGAGTGCATAACAAGATTTTTAGATATGTTTATAGCACTTGTATTGTCACAATGTATAACAATGGGATCCTCATATTTTACAAGTAAATCTTGTAATGTTTGCTTCATCCAAATGACTTGTGTACAACATGATGCAACAGCAATATACTCGGCTTCTGTTGTAGACAGTGAAATAGAAGACTGTTTTTATCTTAGCCATGACACTAAGAAATTTCCTAAGTAAAATGATGCTCCACTAGTGCTTTTTCTATCATCAATACTTCCTGCCCAATCTGCATCAGTGAATGCACTTAGAGTAAATTTATTGCTTTTTGGATACCATAATCCATAATCCATAGTACCTTTTATATATCTAAAAAATATTTTTACTGTAGCCACGTGTGTTTCTTTTGGGGCTGATTGGAATATAGCAACCAAACCTACATCCTGCATTACATCTGGTCTTGTAGATGTTACATATAATAAACTACCAATCATTGACCTATACATAGAATGATCTACTTCTAAGGATTCATCATCCTTGCTCAATTTCCAACCAGTGACCATAGGAGTACTAACGGGTTTGGATTCTTCCATTCTGAACTTTTTCAACATCTCTTTGATATACTTAGTTTGAGAGATGAAGATCCCTTTCTCTGATTGAGATACTTTTAAACCTAGAAAGAATGTCAGTTCCCCCATCACTGACATTTCAAATTCCTTCTTCATTTTTGAGGTAAATTTTACACTCATAATTTGTACATCACTTCCAAATATGATATCATCTACTTAGACTACAACAATGATCATATTTTTGTTTTCAAACTTTATGTATAGATTACTGTCAGTGGACCCTCTTTTATATCCTTCCTGCTTTAAATACTTGTCAAGTCTTGAGAACCATGCTCTTGGGGCTTGTTTAAGACCATATAGTGCCTTCTTAATTTTGCAAACATATTCTCTATTTTCTGATAAGAGAAAACCTTCAGGATGCTCAACATACACTTCTTCTTCAAGTTCTCCATTAATAAATGCATATTTGACATCCATTTGATACACTTTAAAGTTCTTGTAGCACGCAAAATCCAAAAAACTCCTAATGGATTCAAGTCTTGCCACAGGTTCAAAACTTTCTTCAAAATCAACACCTTCTACTTGAGCATATCCCTTGCATACTAATATGGCCTTGTTCCTTATCACATGACCATCCTCATTGAACTTGTTTTTAAATATCCATTTGGTTCCAATAACATCCATGTCCTTAGGTCTTGGGAGAAGTTCCCAAGTTTGGCTCTTCTCTATTTGATTAAGTTCATCATTCGTAGCATTGATCCAATCCTCACTTTTGCAAGCTTCTTTAAAGGTTTTGGGTTCTACTATCGAAAGTAGTGCTTATTCTTCATCATAAAATAGTTTTCTCCTTGTTTTAACTCCTAAATTTTTGTTACCAATTATTTGACTTTCATGATGATTATTTTGACCCCATCTGGATGGTGTTTTTGTGTCTGATCTAGGGGAGTATTCATTCTCATTTTCATGTGATTCTTCTTTCTCTACTTTCTCTTCTTCTTCTTCTTCAAAAATATCCTTTTCTTGTGAACTTTCTTCTTTTTCTTCATCATCTATTTCTTCATCATCAGTTTCTTCAACATCCACACTTTATTGGATTTGTATTCTTCTTGGTTTAGTGTCATCAACAGTTACATTTGCGTTTTATATGATCTTGTGCAAGCTTAGATTATAACATTTGTATGCCCTTTTGGTGGAATAATATCCAAGAAATATTCTTTCATCTGTTCTAGAGTCAAACTTCCCTAGATTGTCATCATCTCTTTTTATGTAGCATTTACTTCCAAAAAATATAAAGTATTTAACTGAAGCTGGTCTTCCAAACCATATCTCATAAGGAGTTTTGTCACTATTTACTTTGAGATTTCGTCTGTTTTGTACATAAATAGTTGTATATAGTGTTTCTCTCCAATAGCCATCAGAAAGTTTTGCTTCATTTAGCATAGTTCTAGCTACTTCTTGGACAGTCCTTTTTTTCCTCTCAACAACTCCATTTTTTTGAGGAGTTTTTGGGGTTGAAAACGGCCTCTTGATTCCATGAGTTTCACAAAAATCACTGATTTCATTTGAGGTGAACTCACCACCATTATCTGATCTTAGACATTTAATCTTGAGATTTGCTTCATTTTCAACAAGTGCTTTGAAGGCTTTGAACTTCATAAAGGCTTCTGATTTTTCTTTAAGAAATGCCACCCAAGTCATCCTTGTATAATCATCAATTAATAACATGAATTAATGTTCACGTTGAAATATTTTAGTCCTTGTAGGTCCACAAAGATTAGTGTGAATTATTTCTAATGGCTGAGAGGTTGTATGCTCTTTGACCTTGAAGCTTGTTCTTGTTTGCTTCCCATGAAGACAGTGTCTACAAACATGGTTTGGTGGTTTTATGATATTTGGTAAATTTCTTGCAGCTCCCTTCTTACTAACTTTTACAATATTGTCAAAGTTCAAGTGCCCCATCCTTCTATTCCATAGCAAACATTCATCAATTTGACTCATATAAAATCGTTCTTCATTTTATAGAATATACACATTGCTTGGAGTTCTCACAACAGTCCCAACAAGTTTTCCTGAATCTTTTCTTCTGATTTCACACTTCTTGGAATCAAATATACATATGTGTCCTTGATCACATGTTTTGCTCACACTTAAAAGATTAGGTTTTAATTTCTTTACAAGCAAAACATTTTCAGCTTTCATCTTGTCTCTAAGAGCCATTGTACCCTTCCCAATTATTTTAGATGATTGATTATCTCCAAAAGTGACTTTTCCTTTTTTATTTCTTATTAGTCTTATAAATTTGTGTGGGTCTCCTGGCATATGTTTTGAGCATCCACTGTCCTTCTTCTTCCAAACCTTCTTTTCCTCATTGACTTGAGATTTTGTGGTGTCATTCTTCATAGGAACCACTAGTTTACAATTTATAGCTATGTGTCCTAGGTTACCACATTTGTAACACTCTATACTGTAATTATGTAGAGGAGCAAAAGGGTTATAACTTCTTCCTTTTGGATTGCTTCTAGTAACATTCTTCTTATAGAAAAGAGATTGTGATGTAATGCCTTTCCCAATAGGAACATTTAGTTTACAATTTCTAGCTATGTGTCCTTGGTTACCACACTTGTAACATTTTATGTCATACCTCAGTAAGGGTGTAAAATAATTCTTCTTTCTTCCTCCTTGAAAAACACTAGAAATGTCATTCTTGTAGAGAGATTTCTGATTATGTTTTTGGTATGCTTTACACTCCATTTCTTTATGTCCAAAATTGTTACTGGCATAACAATTTCCCAAAAAGAGTTGTTGATGTCTGCTTGGCACATTATCTATCCTGCTTTCATTTTGAGAGTGAGAAATTTTTTTACTGTATTCCTTTACAACTGGTTTCATAAGTGAATCGGCATAACTTCTTTTATTTCCTTCTTTATTTATGAAAGAGGATTCTTCTGACTTCTTTCCTTTGTCATAACCTAATCCAGTTTTATTACTGAATGATCTTTGACAGCTTAGGATATCATCTATATTTTTTGAGCTGCTCTTAAATTTTGATTGAAAGGATTCTTCATTAGTCTTCTTTCTAAGCAATATCATTTCAACTTCGAGCTTTTCTAATTCTTCTTCACATTTCTTGAGCTGCTGTTCTAGATTGTTTTCGACCCTTTTGGCTTCTTGAAGCTGATTTTTTAAGTCATCAATAATTCTTTCTAATTATTCAAGAGCACTTACAAATTCTGCTTCAAGATCTACCAAACCTTCTACTTCTTCTTTAGAGATTTTATTTTCTATTCCCATGAATAGGACTTTTGCATCTTCATCTTCACTAGACTCATTTGAGTAGCTATCATCCATGGAATAAAAAGTCTTCTTTTTGTTTCTCTTAAAAATCATTTTGTTTCTCTTGAAGTTATGAGGGCACTCATAATCGTCTTCTTGTTTAGGATAAGGACATTTTGAAGCAAAGTGACCAATTCCCCCACAGTTAAAACATTTTAAGGGCAATTTCCCTTTGAAATTACCAGTACCTCTCTTAATATTTTTAACAAGTGCTTCTTCATCCTCAGAGTCTTTTGATTGAAACTTTGTTTTAGATTTCTTAGCTACTTTTGATGCTTTAAAAGTTGCTCCCTTCTTTTGAGAATTATCTTTCCCAATCCTCATTTCATAAGCTATGAGAATCCCATATAGTTATTCCATGGTGAGTTTGTCAATATCTTCTCTATCTTCTAGTGTGGAAATATTAGGATTGTAAATCATTGGAAGTGATCTTAGTACTTTTTCAATTATTTCTTTTTCTTTCAATTCTTCTCCTGGCCCTTGAATTGCATTAACGATTTCATCAATTCTCTCAAAGTATTATGAAATGTTCTCTTCTTCCTTCATTTTTAGACTTTCAAATTGGGTTTTAAAAGTCTGGATTTTTTCCCTTTTTACCTTGGTGTCTCCTTCATAGATGGTCTGCAATTTGTCCCAAATCTCCTTCGTTGTTTTGCAATGCATCACTTTGGCACATACTGTTCTGGATAATCCAACCAAGATTGCATTAATAGCTTTATCATTGCTTCCAAATTGTTTTATTCCTTCAAGATATGTGGGAGGGGTTTCGGGATATGTGTACCCTGTTTCTATAGACATCCAAACATCTAATACAAGAGACATTATATGGATTCTCATCTTGATGCTCTAGAAAGCATACTATTCTCCATTGAATATTGGAACCTTGGAGGACATTTTTAATTGTTGATCCATAGTGATAAAAGATCTCTCTTCAAGTGTTTAAACTTTTAGTGAAGAGCACGCTCTGATACCAATTGTTAGAATATCAAGTAATACTGAGAGGGGGGGTGAATTAGTATTGAGCTATCTATTTAAATTTTTATCACTTAAAAACAAAATCAACAATGAAGACATAACACACAATATTATCGTGGAAACCCAATTGGGAAAACCACCAACACTTTCTATTACTGCAAAATTATATTTACAAATAGTTTGCAAGCACCAACTTGCTGGATGCTCAAACACACAAATTTTTCAGCTACGACTGAAGGATGCACCAACACCCTGTTTACCAACAACAACTGGAAGGAGGCTACGACCCCCTACAGGCTTGCAACCTGTCTTTGTGCCTCCCAACCACCTTTATATGATAATTCGATCCCTGACTTCTGTACACCAACAGATATTTCAATTGAATATACATAGACACTTAGTTGAAGGTTTAAAGCTTTGCTTATATACCCTCAGTTGTGCCTCTTCATTTAACAGTCACGTATCGTCATTGTAACCCTTCAAAACCATATTCTAAAATTTGCAGAACCTTCTTCCGCAACAACCTTCTTCCACAAATGATCTTTCCGCAATGACCTTACGGAATCATCTCCCTTCCGCAATTGTGGGCGTGCCTTCACAAAATCCTTCCGCAAGTTGGATTCTGCAACGATCTTGCAGAATCGTCTCCTTTCCGCAATTGCGGACTTAATCCCTTCTACAATTGTGGGCGTGCTTTCTAAAAATCCTTCCACAAATCGGCTTCCGCAACAAACCCTTCCGCAATTTGCGGGTGCGCTTCCCTTCCACAATTGCGGGTTGCGGGTTGCGGGCGTGCCTTCCAACCTTTTCTGGCTTCCACAATCCGTCTCTCGTAAATCGTCTTCCGCAATTCTTTACGACCGTCGGATCTGCAATTTGTTTTCCTCAGTCTCTCTGGGTCGTCCGATCTTCGATCTACGGTGGAATTTTAACTCCCACGCTAACTCCCCACCCGCTTAACCTACGAGCTTCTTTCTTCTGCGGATCACGATGTGAGCCGTCGATCTCTTCGGCTTCAATCTCATCCGTCGATCTGTTACTATGGGGAACTCTTGATTTCGACTTTACAGATCACTATCTCCCGTGCATATCTACTTCACGAACTATTTCCCCGTCATCGATCTATCTCCTTGAGATGATCTGAGCCGTCCAATATTTGCTAAATTTGATTGCTGCGACTGTGCGTTTCTACATTGATTGGATTGTTCGTTCTTTGTTCAACTGCAAAATTTGCGGTGATCAATCGACCTCAATCTCTTCTCGATAAGGTTCAATCAGCCTTTTCTATCTATGCCACTCCATTAATTATTGCAATATGATCTATGTTGCCAACAATGTCAATTTAATCAACAACATGGGGGTTTTAATGGGCCTAGTGGTGAACCATGGTGCATCTAAAATAGGGACATTACATATATTCTATGAACCCGATGTCATATGCTACCAATATAGTCATTTACTATGTGTAACTCGAGTAAAATTAATATAAGTTCCATCGAAGAAAAAATTAAAAGCTAAAAGATGGTAAATGACGAAAGTTTATCATGATTGAATAATTGCGGATGGAATTCCATTGCGATGTTTTTAAGCAAGATTGTAGACTCGACATCTTCTGCATTACATGTATATTGGATATATTATGTTCTATCTTCATTATATTTGTATTGAAACAACCAAACATTGTAATTTTCAATGGACCGATGTATTGTTTATTTGGTATGTACATTGTTGATTGTGGATGTATTTAATTATTTACTTGGATATGAATTATAATGGTCATGCCTTCTCATGTACTTTGTAATGTGACAATTTTTCGGACAAAACTGTCGATTTGGCACCGATTTGGGTCTCCATATATCCAAAAGGACCTTTAAGGGATGATATAATGATAATGGATGCTCCACTACTGCCTCAAATCTACTTTTGACCTTTAGTTGTCAATAGTCTTATCTTGAATATTTTGTAAAATAAAACAATTTGATTTAAAATATTTTCCATTTGATTAGATTCTAACAATTATTGAAAATAACTTGTGAAATTATTAAGTTTATTAAATTATTAAATTTTTAAATTGAAAAAGGAAATTTCTTTAAGTTCTGTCGCATTTATTATTTTTTTAATCTTTTTTTATCCTTGTGTAATTGATACTTGTTAATATGATCACTATGGAATTGAACAATGCTGAAAATTGTACTATACGTTATGTATACTTCAATATATTTTATCTTATTCTTACATTCAAGGCGAATCACTCACACTCAATATGGAAGAATTTAGTATATATGATTTCACATAAATTAATATTTGCACATATAGATGTAATAACAGAGTAATCGATGTTATAGATGTAACTAAAATCATGGCAAATGGGGATAAGGGTCTTTTGGTTCTTAATCACAAGCAAGCATTCTAGGATTATGAAGCTTATGCTGAATTAGAGCAGTGGTTAGACAACAAACTAATGAATATTGTGATGAAAATTCCGCCACCCTTGTCTCTTAGTTCAAAGGTGGCAAAATTTTCATCCCAATATTCATTAACTTGTTTCCTAACCACTGCTCTAATTCAACATAAGCTTCACAATCCTAGAATCCTTGCTTGTGATTAAGAACCAAAGGGCCCTTATCCCCATTTTTCATGATTTCAGTCACATCTATAACACCAATTATTCTATTATTACATCTATATGTGCAAATATTAATTTATGTTCACATTCATTCGACATTTGCATCATACCATTCTTTCTTACCATTGCATACCAATTACATAGCATGCATGCATGTTAATCATTAAACACTAAGACATACTACTTGAGTTTTACCAATGTCGTAAGACCATTTGGACATTAAACATTAAAATATACTACAAACTGTACAAATCATTTATGAGATTCATCTTTCACATAATAGTCTATAACACACTTCCAAACTACAAGCTTTAGATCATTAATGAGATTCATCTTTTACATGGCATACATGTATGTTAATCATTAAACATTAGTACATACTACTTGAGTTTTAACAATGTCATAAAATCATTTGAACATTGAATATCAAGCACTAAACATAAACATTAACACACACTGCAAATTGTAGAAATAATTTATGAGATTCATCTTTTACATAATAGTATACAACATACTTTCAAACTACAAGCTTTAGATCATTTATGAAATTCATCTTTTACATAGCATATTTGTATGTTAATAATTAAACATTAAGACATACTACTTGAGTTTTACCAATGTCGTAAGACCATTTGAACATCGAACATTAAACATTAAACATAAACATACAGGCTTTAAATCATTTATGAGATTCATCTTTTACATGATAAAGGATTGTCTACACAACTTCCAAACTACAAGCTTTGGATCATTGATGAGATTCATCTTTTACATGATAGAGGATTGTCTACAATACTTCCAAACTACAAGCTTTAAATCATTGATGAGATTTATCTTTTACATGATATAGGATTGTCTACAATACTTCCGTACTACAAGATTGAGATCATTGATGAGATTCATCTTTTACATGATATATAACTGTCCACAACACTTCCAAACTAAAATATTTAGATGCGATTCATAATTTTAATAAAGGACCAATGCTAGAAAGCATTGTATCTAGGACAATTAGGGAAATAAATACTTCTCAAGAAGTAACTAGATCATTGATGACAGTCATCTTTTACATGATAGAAGATCAAGTCTACAACACATCCAAACTACAAGCTTTCAATGAGATTCATATTTTTAATAAAGGACCAATGCTAAGAAGCATTGTATCTAGGACAAGTAGGGAAATAGAGACTTCTCAAGAAGTGATTCCATTGATGCATTAATTGTCTACAACACTTCCAAACTACAAGCTTTAGATCATTGATGAGATTCATCTTTTACATGATATATGATTGTCTACAACACTTCCAAACTACAAGCTTTAGATCATTGATGAGATTCATCTTTTACATGATATAGGATTGTTTACAACACTTCCAAACTAAAAGCTTTAGATGAGATTCATATTTTTAATAAAGGACCAATGCTAAAAATTATTGTATATAGGAAAATTAGGGACTCATAGAGACTTCTCAAGAAGTGACTAGATCAATGATGGCATTCATCTTTTACATGATAGAAGATAAAGTGTACAACACTTCCGAACTACAAGCTTTTAATAAAGGACCAATGCTAAGACGCATTGTATCCAGGGCAATTAGAGAAATATATACTTCTCAAGAAGTGACTCCATTGATGGAATTGTCTACAACACTTCCAAACTACAAAATTTAGATCACTGATGAGATTCATCTTTTACATGATAGAGTATTGACTACACCAATGCTATGAAGCATCATACTCATAATACAATTAGTTCTTAAGATTCACTCCTAAAAAAGTTGAACTATATTATTACTATATAAGATAAACTAGCATTATAAAAACAAAATCATAAAACATACATTTAATAAAACATAATGCACAATTATGATACGCTAATCATACAAAATTATTTTATATTTAATCCAAAAATAAAGTTCTCATCCAAAAACAACTACAATATGTGCTCAACACATGTATCTAATATAGTAGTTCAAATGACAAATTCAAAATGCTACAATAAACATAACATAGGAGACATCACAACTCTATGTGAAAGGATGATCAATATCCTCCATTCTATGTTTCTCTCTCTCCTCTCCTCGATATGCATGTAACACATGTCCACAACATATTTAAATGCAAATATGAAATTCATAATAATTAAACAATCTTAAACTAAATTCAAAAACTAAAATAAAGTTATAAAAATAAAATTGAAAAGAATAATAAATTCTAAACCGTCACCTCCCCACCACACATAGTGTTACTCGCTCACATTTCCTAAAATTTAAAATTTGTAATTAAATAAACATTCCATGAGTAAAATAAACTAAAATTAAGTAACACTTCAAATCATAACTATAAAAAAAAAATACTTTCATTTACCTATGACAGAGATGGAATACCTTCAAAAAATTATGAACCTAATCGAACTTGTGAACACAACCATTTTCAATTTCAAAATATGTGTTCACATTAACAAGGAGATACATAAAATACTTCAAATGAAATTTTAACAACATCAAACAATACATTTAAAATATAAATATAGTTAACTAAGGAAATGTACGTCTCTATGTCCTTGTTCTACATTTTCACTAGAGGAGACTCTAAAATCATGTTCATTCAACAATCTAGAAAACTGCAGTCAATAGACATTTATTTAACATTCATATTTATATATCTAAACTTATAAAACCAGATCTAACAACCAAAAGTTATTATAATGAATGATAAAATTCTCGATTAAATATAAACACAAACCTCTCATCTCATCTGCGCTCTCTGTCATGAGATAAGACCTCAAACCATCCATCGCGACATTTATTCACATAAGCCCTAAGATCTTCAAGGCTCATTGAATCTACCTCATCATCCATTCTATAAACAAAACTTTGACAAGAACTAACTCATTCCCTCTCTCGACTTAGGCCAACATCAATTCCTACAAACGCTAATGTTAAACCTTCTACCACAGTGTCCCTTGCATCTCTACCAACCTGAAATGTAGGATCCATCTCTGATCTTAAAGTAACAACTCTAGTATGGTGAGATATCAAAGGAGGTGGAGGTCGAGGCAATGTAGGATCTCAAAAGCACCTCTTCGATTATATGTTCGACCTCTTCCAACTCCATAAAATTTGGTTGGAATGTCGGTGTAATCCGGCTTCATGTTTAAAAAAAAAAAATCATTAAAAAATATAGCAAAATAAATAGGTATCTCATCATTCCATGGAAATCTACCATAGGATGTAAGGAATCGATCATACAAAAAATGTGCAATGTGAGGGTGCTTGAACTTTTCCCTCCGCCTCTACATCAAGTGAATAAATCCATCTATAGTTGGTCCGAGACTATGATATACATCAATGAATTTTTCCAATAATGCAAAAAAATCTCCAAACTTGGTCTACTCTCAGCAGGGATATCCAAACTAGCAAAATAACCCTTCAACTTCACATGGTGAGATGTAATGTTGAAGGGTCAATTGTTGGACATAATTTTCCCATGGAAGATCCTCGGGTAGATCAGAGGGATAAGTTGTTATGGGAGTACAACCTGCATCTTGTTCAACAATTACCCTCCTTGCTTGACCTTCACCCCTCGCTTGAGAATTGGTAGAAAGTTGATATTCATCCCCAACCCGATTATGGCCCTCTACCGAACCTCGATCCGCTACAAAAACAAACAAAATTGTGCGTAAAGACACAAACTTATTGAACATGTGCATCTATAGTTGGTGTATGTTAACATAAATAAATTTTACACAAAATTATACCAACAGAAGATTGTCGAGATGGACGTTCTCCAAATGATGATATGGGAGAATCCTATGTGGCCATATAACTATCCCTTTGCCTCGAATGGTGATCAGATGATTGTAGACGATACAACATGTTGGATTCTCTAGATGAATCCAACAATCTCCAATTATCAACACTAACGCATGTTGATATTGATATCCTTGCCTCAACATATGGCATTGTATCATTAGACTTCGTTGAATGCTTTTTCCTCGAAGAGCATCCCAAGGACTCCTCAAGTGATGACCCCTCTATTTCCATGTAGAGAACTTTGTCTTCTACATAAATATTTACACAACAATATGAGCTAATTACATCTTCAAATTTTACATTTTTTATTTAAAGAGAAAACAATAAAATACAAGTAAATGAAAATGCTAATATAGACGATGCACTATTGATTGAGCTGACAAACGAGCTTATAAAATCTTGAGTATCTACCTCTACACATTTATACGTATAATGGTTGATGTTGTAATTATATGATGCACCTTGATTCATTCATTATATGTATACAAGGTTAATCTACTTTTACTACTAATAAAACATTGTTGTGTTATTATATATATAAATTAAATTGTTTAGTGTTGTTATGGGTTCAATACATGTATATTAATACTAGGGTCCCTTCATATTCTAGGATTCTTGTGAGTTCACTTTAACTTTTCTTAAGCAACTAATTATATTTCCTAAGAGACTAAAATAAGATGAGTTGTGCTTGTAAACCAACTTTATATTTATCTAATATATTTGCTAAAGATACACTTTATTCTAAAAGGAACATACTTTCTCTCTTCTAAGGAGACATACTAGTTTCTACTATTTATTCTAAAACAATACCAACTACAAGAGCTCTAGTTCTAAAACAAGACTTTAATTTATAAAGGAGACATTCTAATTCCTTAGGACAAGAGATTTTCTTATACCTTAGTAAGAGAAACCATAGTTATATAGGAGTTCTCAAGTCTGATTACAAGAGTAAGAGCCTTTAGTTCTTAGTTAGAGGCTATGGTTCCTTCTTTCTATATCCTAGTTGTTGAGTAAAAAGGCAAGGATAGTTGTTGAGTAAAAAGGCAAGGATATCTGAACATATCCTTAAGCATATTGAATATCTTCCTATGAGTTAGAGGGTATAAAGTGATCAACTAATATCTCTTTCTAGAGTTATAAAGGGAGTATCTTATTGGTGGGTGTGCTTTTTGTGGTTCATTCCTTCCTGATATATGTAGTTGATGGGATGTGGTTAGTACATGAACAACTATGAATTCAATTTGAAGTAGAAGGCCCATTTCAACATGGGCCGAGGGTAAAGAGAGCATGGCATGTCTTGGATGTGGCATTATTATGAGTTTAGTGGATAATTTTGATTCCAGCTTCTATTCTATTGACTAAGATACCCAACATCAAGAACTAGACTTCCAAAACAATACTAATATAAGGAGTGTAGTATGTGAACACGACCAACATTTAATGAAAAAAAAAGTCTCTCATTCATTCAAAATATAAATAAACATATAGAGACTAAATAGAGGGGTTGGGTTGTAATATTTCTAGTAGTCATATAGAAGGTGATCCTTGGTAGTTGTATCTTAGTTAGTAGCTAGGTAGTTCTATCTTAGTTAGTAGAGAGTAAGTTATAGTGAGTTAGTAGCTAGGTATCTCTAATTCCATGGTACTAGTTTGTGTCATATCAACTAATATCAACTTACTTATACAACTCATACTCTATTATATTGGAAACACAAAGACTGTATTTAACTAAGTTTACAAGATCATAG
Organism: Larix kaempferi; assembly: GCA_027924585.1. Taxonomy (NCBI): domain Eukaryota; kingdom Viridiplantae; phylum Streptophyta; class Pinopsida; order Pinales; family Pinaceae; genus Larix; species Larix kaempferi. The sequence goes on along the minus strand of BSBM01000458.1, from coordinate 18,711,544 downwards.
TTAATGCATTACTCTTACTATATTCATTGATACTTATTATGTAAACTAGATTGCACTCGTGTACAGGGTAATACTAGTATCCTATCACATAATCTAAAGTCACTGCAATCAATGTCTAAAGTCACTACAATTATGTCATTAATTTTGTTTTAGCTGAAATCAAAACATAAATAGCCGAAACTGAATACCCATTTAGTCAACATACATAAACAATGGACAAATAAAGCCAAGATATTAGGTCCAATTTGTCGAGACCAACTTGTTTCCAAAACATTGTACACAGAAATGCAAAAAACTAACATAGTACTAGCTCAATGAGGAGTTGGAGCCAATGACAAAAATAATAGAGGGAACAATCCTCGACAATACAGAGTCTCACACGATCAAAAGAGGGAAGGGCCCATGTCAGGCATCTTCAATTACCTAACTGCACTTACTCACGAGCTAACTGATCCATGCCGAAGTTGGTAACTCTTGTCTTTAATAAATTCATCAAAATTTCATATGTTTATGGTATAGTAAAATAAATGAAGCAAATGGGAGGAAAGGCCTCACAAATCTAACAATAACATTTCAATAAATTAAAAGTGAAAATAACTTTTTTTTTCACTAAAAAATGTTTTAAACCCAAAAAATCTAAAACAATACAAATCTTCCACTCACAGGTTTATTTAAGAAATAATTTTCCAAATTAAAAATATCTCATGATCAATACAACCAAATGAATAATCCAATAATGTAAAAATAATAATAAAAAGACTTTTTTCAATAAAAGAAAAACTACATTTTTATTTAAAAGTATATGTAACTTGTACATCAACGATCACAATAATAACCAAATCCAGCAGATGATAGCAGCAATAAGTTACAAACAACCCAATATTTTGATGGTCATAACCAGCCAAGACATAAAGTAATTTAATCCACCGACAATATAGATAACTCAAAGATCAGAAAGATCTCGAGCATCAACGAAGATATTATATAAAGTAACTCCAAGAGATGACTGATAAAAACAAAAATATTAACAACTAATAACCTCCAGGAGTGCTGAAAAAAGATAGACTTCCAATCTAAAACAAACTAACAAACAAAAAAAACTGACTGAGACACAGTATATACAATAAACAAGAAAGCTAGAGGAGGTAGTAAAAAGACACCCCAAATTATCCAATAGAATACAGATGATTGAAACACTATGACTCCAACAAGATAATATGAGACCAAAATTCAAGCCTGGTAAGTTGGAATGACATCTTCGGAAATGAATTCTACATTTTCATACATATTGTTCATAGTATGCTAACTAAGTTAACTAATCTAGTTCATATAGTTAATCTAACTGCTCCGAGTTTATAAAATTAATATTTAAATGCCAAAATTTGAATGGATGTACCTGCTCGACAACGAATGCATTACAGTGGGAGATGAACGACTGCAAAACGCAAGTTGTCGAATGCACTGTAGCAGGGGACGAACAACCGCAACACAGATATGATCGATTGCACCACATAGCGTGTTGAGGGTGGTCAGACGATTGAATTTTACTGACGGGCAAGTATCAGGCACAAAATACGAGGGCATCGTTAAGTTTAAATTTTGATCGAAAATTTATTTTCGACTGAAAGTTATAGTAATGATCAAAAACTATTTTCGACTGAAAGTTATAGTAATATTTTCGACCAAAGTGGGTATGTTATGGGAGTGGTCTTGACTCTTGATGTAGGGAGGTAAGTCAATATGTTCTAATTATAAAATCTTCCATGGTGGAGCTTTGAACTACTTCATATATGATAATGAATTCTTTATTTTGGTTAAAGTTATTAAGAAATGGAAGAACTATCTTATAGGTAAGGAGACCATCATCCACATTGCTCACCAACCACTCCAATATTTATTTGCAGGCTAAAAGTAAACTTCAATAAACTAGACACTACAAATGGATGGGGTTTTTACAATTTCAACTAATCATTGGATATAAGAAGGCAATCACTAATAAGTTGGTAGACATGCTTTCAAGGCCAACCACATCTAAAATCACACCTTTGTGAATACTTATGTACATGGATCCTTTCACCCTGGATGCATACAAAAAGGCATACACACAAGATGAGAACTTTAAAGTTGTGTTTCAAAAAATACAAGGCCAAATCCATGTAGAGGAAGGTGACGGTAAGGTTGACTATCATCTTCAAGATGGGTTGCTCTACAAGCTAGATGAGCTCTATGTTCCTAAAGGTGAAATATTGTAGTTTATTAGAGAGACTCATACGTCCAAAGTTGTACAGAAATTTGGTGTTGGGAAGATAGTTGCCAACTTACAGGGATATGTGTATTGACCTATTATGCAATAAGATGTAGCTCAATTTATTAGATGATGCATACTTTGTTGTACCAGCAAGCTTAGTAACATAAAGCAAGGGTTATACCACCCCTTACCTATACCTACTAGACCATGAGAGAGCATTTCTATGGATTTCTTGGGTGGTTTACCAATACCAAAAAAGGGACATGACTATCTATTTGTGGTATTTGACACATTTAACAAGATGTGCATTCTCATGCCTTGCAAAATACACATAACGAACATGTTCTTTGAAAAGGTTTGGGATGCCAACGAACATCATCTCAAATAGAGATGCCAAATTTCACATCACCTTTTGGACTACAATTTTGGAGAAGATGGATACTAAGTTGAGATATACAGCTTTCCATCCACAGATAGATGGGTAGATAGAAGTAGTGAATACGACATTGTTTCAACCTTTCATAGGTTGCAATCACTAAGCATCCAAGGCCCTGGGACAAAAATTAATTTATATTCAACACCCTTATAACATAGTAGTCCATTACTTCTACTAGTTAGTCGTCTTTTAAAACATGCTTTGGTTATTTGCCACCTTCACCCTTAGATGTTGAATATGGACATAAAGAGGAGTCGGGAAGACATCACAAGAGAAGCATTGAAGGCTAAAAAGTTTGTTGATAAAATCCGGTAAATCTATTTGCAAGTAAAGAGACCTTGAAGAAATTGCATGAAAAGTACAAGGCCCAACTTGATCAACACATAATTGAGAAAACATTCAAGGTGGGAGATGGGGTTCAATTGCATCTCAACAAAGAAAGGCTACAAGGTCATGGTAAGAAGATCAAGGTTATGTGATATGGTACTCTTGAAGTGTTGGAGAAGGTGGGTGATAATGCCTATAGACTTGATCTACCCCCTTATATGCACATTTACTCAGTAATGAATGTGGAGAATCTAAAACTCTATTGAGTCTTCCATGTTGGGCCAAGAAACTGATGAGCAAGTCCTACGTACCATAGAAGACTTAGCACCATAAGCTCATGAAGAGTTAGTAGAAGATATTGTTTTGCAGAAGAAGTCCAAAACAACTAGACGAGGTCAATATGAACTCTCGCAGGGTGGGTTGAAAGAAAAACTTCTAGGCAACACGATACTCTAGGAAGAAGGTAGAGAAAAAATAAACTCACCTCCTTTGGTAAAAAAAATTGGGGACCAAAAGCCTCCATAAATAGGGAGGTATGATTCAAAATGGATCATTATATAATTTGTCATCTATTTTGGTGATTTCTCAGTGGAAAAATTGGAGTTGTTGGATTGTATGGGTTGCTTTGGAGATCTAGGGTCCAAAACCTTTCGAAGTTCGTTTGAGGCCTTAAACAACCATTTTTTAGGTCAAAACTTGGTGTGTGTAGCTCAAAGTCTCTCGATGTTGTTCTACGCATCAAGAGCTTTCCAATGACACAAAAATCACTTCAATCAAAGTTCATATGCAGAAGTTATGATTCTCACAAGTTGACATATCCTATTGACCACCATGGTACCAAGTGGAGGCCATGTCAACTTCTATTACTCACACATATGGAGCTAGTCATGTGTAGAGTTCCAAGGAGATTCTAGAGGGTTCCAGACCCTAGCAATAATTGAGGGTTGAGACATGCAAAAACTCTGATCCTAACCCTAGATGACTGTCAAACTATGTTGGATACTGGGCCATAAAAAAAGTTTTATTCTTATTTTATTGTTTATTGTTTCATAGTTGAGTGGAGCATCTAGGAGTGGGATATTGAAGCATAACAAAGTAGAAGATACTATAACAGCCATTTAGGCCACAGTGCCCATCGCAACTCCATAGTGAGTGCACTTCCTTTGTACTCACATTTATAGCAGAGAAGAAAAGAGCAAGAGCATATGCCTCACCTTCTAGCTCGTTTTTTTCCCATATTTGGTTTTTCCATGGTACATATTGTGTTCATTGTGTGAATGGTGTATTATTTGCTTGCTTATTGTATTTCAATTTCAGTTTATTTCAAATTTGAGTAATATTAAATCTGCAAGCTAATGTATGTCCCACATGGATGTATCCAATTGATAAAGCTCTATGCTCTGCTTTGTAATTTATAGGCATATTATATTGTCATGTAACAATTCACCAGCCAAGGCCAAGATATACGGAGTAAAAGAATCTTGTCTCATCAAATTACGATAGCAGGATTCCCAAACATTCCACTATCAGATAACAGAAATTCTGCAACCTCTTTTCCCACCAGTTGTTTCTTATTCTTGGAAGCAGATGTCCTTGGTACAAGTTCTTGACCCACTTTTCAAGGCGAGTTTGATGGCAGCATGCCAATTGCCACGAACTGGTAGAGTGCTCATCACGTAGATAGGTACCCTTGGAAAGTTGGTGCCAAGGGTAGCTTTTCACTCCGATAGCAGAAAACATACTTCTTATAGTACTACACAGATTGAAGCAGAAATTTTGTGTCAGGCACATAACCTGCCTCTTTCATCTTCGCCATTAATCTCTCCAATGTTACATAGATCTCCTCTCTGTAGATGTGATCTATCTTCTGCCACAAATGCATGGACCTTATTCTTGATCTGAATCCAGCTACAGCCTGGCTTCTTTCTCACTCCCCTATTTCTCATATTTTTCCCACCTTCACTGCATCATCCCATCTGCCAGCTGCCATATAAATATTTGTCAGCATAACATACAAGGCACCGTTCTCTGGTTCTAGCTCAAAAGGCATTCTGCTGCATGCTTTGCCAGCTCCAGATTGCCATGGATTTTGCAGGCACCAAGCAACACCCTCCATGCATCAGCATTTGGTTCTACTGGCATATTCTTTATAAATTTCTCAGTTTCCTCTAGGTGCCTGGTACGCCTAAGAAGGTCAATCATGCAAGCATAGTGATCTGCTCTTGGTGTGATGTTATGAACTTCAATCATGGAAACCATGTAATACCGACCTTCATCGACTAGACCTCCAACATTCCACAGACCAGCAAAAGTCACTCTGAATACTGCATAATGGAAGCTGACAATATTTGTTAGCACAAAAGAGAATCCACTTCCTCACATAAAGGAGTCCTTTTCATTTTTGTGAAAACTAGTGCATTGTCGTGAACTGTACGCATCTTTCCTAGAGTAACATAATGTGTGTCCCACATGGATGTATCCAATTGATAAAGCTATATGCTCGGCTTAGCAATTTAGGCATATATTGTCATGTAACGATTCACCAGCCAAGGCCAAGACATATGCAGTAACAGAATCTTGTCTCACCAAATTATGATAGCAGGATTCCCAAACATTCCACTACCAGATAACAAAAATTCTGCAACCTCTTTTCGCACCAGTTGTTTCTTATACTTGGGACCAGATGTCCTTGGTACAAGTTCTTGCCCCAATTTTCAAGGCGAGTTTGATGGCAGCATGCCAGTTGCTACAAACTGATAGAGTTCTCATCGCGTAGATAGGTGCCCTTCTAAAGTTGGTGCCAACAGTAGCTTTTCACTCTGATGGCAGAAAACATACTTCTTATAGTACTATGCAGATTGCAGCTGAAAATTTGTGTCAGGCATATAACCTGCCTCTTTCATCTTCGCCACTAATCTCTCCAATGTTGCATAGATCTCGTCTATGTGGATGTGAACTATCTTCTGCCACAAATGCATGGACCTTACTCTTGATCTGAATCCAGCTACAGCCTGGCTTCTTTCTCACTCCCCTATCTTTCATAACTTTTCTCACCTTCGCTGCATCATCCCATCTGCCAGCTGCCATATAAATATTTGACAGCATAACATACAAGGTACCATTCTCTGGTTCTAGCTCAAAAAGGCATTCTGCTGCATGCTTTGCCAAATCCAGATTGCCATGTATTCTGCAGGCACCAAGCAACGCCCTCCATGCATCAGCATTTGGTTCTACTGGCATATTCTTTATAAATTTCTCGGCTTCCTCTAGGTGTCCAGCACGCCCAAGAAGGTCAATCATGCAAGCATAGTGATCTGCTCTTGGTGTGATGTTATAAACTTCAATCATGGAAACCATGTGATACCGACCTGCATCAACTAGACCTGCATGATTACATGCAGAGAGAATGCCTATGAAGGTGATATCGTTAGGTTTCATGCCTGTCTGTAGCATTTGTTCAAAAAGATGGAGGGCTTTCTTTCCATGCCCATGCTGGGCATATCCTACAACCATTGAATTCCATGATACCATATTTCTCTCGGGAATTTTGCTGAAAATTTGGTTTGCGTCCTCTATGTCCCCACATCTGGAGTACATGGTAATAAGGGAATTGCCCACAGAGACATCTGTTTCAAAACCCAATTTAATGATCTGTGCATGGATTTGTTTGCCATGCTCCATATTTGCTAGACTGGCACATGCACTTAGAGCACATGCCAGAGTGAACTGGTTTGGTTTCTCCCTTGCCTGTAGCATTTGGCAAAACAGTCTCAGAGCCTCTTCATTATGTCCATTCTGTGCATATCCCACCACCATTGCAGTCCATGAGACCACATTTCTCTTGCATATTCTCTTAAACACTTGGTGTGCGTCCTCTATCCTTCTACATTTAGCATACACATCAACAAGGGCACTCCCTACAAAGATATTCCGCTCAAATCCAGTTTTAACAACGTCCGCATGGGCTTGCTTGCCATATCGCAAAGCTGTTGAACTAGCGCAGACATTTAATATGCTTACTAAGGTACAATGATCAGGTTTCATGCCCGCCTCTTTTATTTTAACAAAGAGTTTGAATACCTCCTCAACCTGCCCCTGTTGAGCATGTCCTGCAATCATCGCATTCCAAGTAACCAAGTCTTGTTTATCCATTTTGTCAAACAATTGTCGTGCATAGTCAATATGTCCACACTGCCAATACATGGTAATAAGGGCATTCCCTGAAGACACATCTGACTCAAATCCAGCTCTTAAAATCTGGGCATGAACCTGCTTACCACAATCTAAAGCTACTAAACTGGCACATGCACTCAGAGCACTGGTGAAGACAAACTGGTCCGCCTTCAGACCACCTCTTTGCATTCCCTCAAATAGTTTCAACGCCTCTTCACTATGCCCATCCTGGGCATAACCTGCAATAATTGCATTCCAAGACACTGAATTTCGTTCAGGCATTTTGTCAAACAGTTGGCGTGCACGCTCCATTCCAGCACATTTGGTATACCCAACAATGATTGTAGTCCAGGTGAAGACATCTCGTTCAGACATTCTGTCAAACACTTTGCGTGCATCATGGATTCTCCCACATTTTCCATACATGTCGATAATACGGTTCTGTAAAAAAGTGCGTGGATGAAACCCAGTTTTAATCATATGGGTATGGACTCTCTGGCCTTGTATTAATGCTTTGGCATCGACACACCTTTGCAGAAGACAAGAATATGCATAAGAACCTGCTTGATTGAATTCTTGGTGTCTAAAATACAAAGTGTCCACCGCCTCTTTCAAACACTTCTCATCATAAAATCTGTGAATCTCGCTGCTGTCTTCCCCGTATGTAAGCCCGTCATTTATTTTATCTGCTGTACAACCAGCGGTGCTGAAACCGTGGCGTTGGAGAGATGCTTCTGGCCAGTGCGAAACCATGATAGGGAAAATTTTGTTGGATTTCTTCATCGATTCATCGCAATAAAATAAAAATTTATTCTTCTCATACTGAAGTTTCCATCCTCTTACTTAGCTACTGTGCATTCATTCATTCTGAGAAGGGCAGTGACAAACTTACCGTAATGTTGTCGCAGATCTGTCGGCGATCTCCATACGAATCGGGAAAACAACGAATGGCAAACCATGTTGCAATTCTAATCCAATTCGAACCCACATTCCATCTTTCGGAAATTCGTATTTTTTGAGAGATACTTTTAGATATTCGATATTCCATGTAGAGTTTTCATTATATTCAAATTGGAGACAACTGCCTCCAAAACCCAAACACTAAACCAAAATTAGACTGAACACTAAACACTAAATCTTGTCCATTGGGCATTGAGTCCACTTAGGTCAACCTTGAGTTCACTATATGGATGTATGTGGTTTCACTTATATTGTATGCCATTTTATATTTTCGATTTATATGGAAAATTCAAATTCAATGGTATAATTAGTTCCTTATATGGTGCTATGATGTAAGTGATGTATTTCTTTTGTCAAATACAATTTGAGTGTTTTTAATAATTAAGAGCATATGTTTTTTTAAGAACATATCTTTCTTCTTAAGAGGTTATAGGTTGAAATCTAAAGGAGTACCTCTATCAACTTTAGTAGTCAAATTGTTGCGCCGAGGGGGTCCCTTGTTGCACAAACAAGAGAGTTTCATATTCATGTGTGTAAACACCATGCTTTTTAGAGCTTTAATAAATGAAATTTAACCTTCTCTGAATATATAAACTTAAAATCATATTTATCTCTATACATTTTAAAGATTTACCCTGAACTAATATGAATTTGAATACGAGATTTTAATAGATGGAATCATTTGTTTCATAAACTTGATTTATGCGAGGTTTTCTTTTCTTGCTTCTTCTACCCTAATTGTGAAATATTTGCTACTAAAGATATTTAGAAATTCTTCTTTCTTGGATTCTTGGCCTTTGTCATCTGGAAAAGATTTTGATGGTTTGATCAAGTTTCTCAATTTTGGTTTACTTTCATTCTAACTGAGCATTTTCTTTCTCCTTCTCCTCACTATTCGACATCCATCTTGATCCATCTCTAAGGGAATGTGTCACACATTTGAGGATTGTCTTGAGGTTTGATTTCTTCTTTTTCTTTCTATGTCATTTTTGCATGAGATACCATTAGATATCATGTTTCTCAATAAATTTTCACTATTTAGAATCCACCTTGATCCACCTTCGAGGGAATGCCTCCCACATTCGAGGAATTGTCTTGGGGTTTGGTTTCTTCCTTTTCTTTCTATGTCATATTTACATGAGATGCCATTAGATGTTTCCAAACAAAGTTTTTAGTCTAATGGTTGAGATTATTGTGTTCCATCACATTCAAGGATAACTTTGTCTAATAATCATTTTGTCAAATCTAGTTCTATCTCAAGTGTTGCAAAGGAGAAAAGTGTATTGTCTTCCTTATGTAAACTCGAGAAACTTACTTAGATTTGCTATTTTTTTCCACGACATTCAAGTCTTGCCAAAATGAAATGGGAAGATTTGGAAGTTTGATAAGGATTGAGGAAACAATCATTGTTACTAGGTTAAATTTAGGGAACTATGATTTTAAGAAAAGGCCAACTTTTATGTAGAACAAAGTCCCTTATTCCATTACTCTTTTTCCATATTCATCAAAATCAAAATCAATCATATCAAATTCTTTAGCACAAAAAATACATCATTTTTTTCTCCATATGATTTTTCAAGAATATTCATGATGTTTATTATAGTGTGAGTCTAACCCACATATTTCAGTTCATATTTAGGATAATTTGTCATTTGAGTTTAACTACTAATTGTATTGTTTATACAAAATCTTAGCAGTGGAACCAACATCAGCTGAGTAAAGGAAACAATGAAAGATCAACCTCTACTACTATGAGAAGTTGACCCTACTATAATTTCACATTGCTCAATTAAAGGGTTCCTATTTCTATTGACCTCCATTTTGTCATCCATTATTCAAGTTCTCAAGATGCTTAACTATGTCGATGGCTTCTCTAAAACAATGCTTCAAGTAATGATCAACCTTTGCGATTACCTCGACACTCTTCAAATGGATGTTGTCCTTTGTCTTGTGTGAGTGCTCAATTAGGGTTCAAGAATTAACACAATTATGGCGTAACTCTACCCCATGTTCCTTAATATTGACTTGGGAAACTTGCCTCATTGATGCATGGTTCATTACAAGAACATATAACCTTGTAGACATCCTTACGATGAGGAGAATCCTTTGGATCTTTAACGAATTTCATAAGCCATCTAATCGAATTAGGAGGCATGAAATAAGTTTTGATTTTACTTCGTTTTGAGATAAAGATTATCTTCTTCATAATGCCTTGGATGTATGGTAAGAAGACTCCGGGTGTTTAGTTTGGTCAACATGGTCCCTACTCTAAGGTCCCTTGCAAGCTCTCTGAATAGTTTTTCTACTCCACCATTCTTTATATTCATTGTTCCTAAAGACCTTTTGAAAGTGGTCCTTTTCTTGTTCTATATGTTCCTCATCGCAAATGCTAAGAGCCTTGATAGTTATGTATTAATGACCCCTATTTTATACGCAGGGTGGTGATGGAATTCAACATGTTTACACTACTTCATGTGGTATTCTCTTTTAAAATCTTATGTGCCAACATCTAATTTGACTTCTTGGTAACCAATACATCAAGGAAAGGATCACTCCCATTTTCTTTGACCTCCATCATGGACTTGATATATGCTTCCAGACACCATTTAGGAGCTCAACAATTTTTTTTAGCTCCTCCCTCCCATGAGATCATGTTATGTTGGGGTCATCGAAAAACCTCTTCCACGACATGAGTTTGAGAGGGCATGAATCAAATACTATATTCTTGAAATGCTCCATAAATAGGTTTGTGTGATGCCCCCAAATTTTGACAAGGTCTATGTCACTAGGTCATAAGCATTAAAATATTTAATTAATGATTCCAATAGTACTATGAAAAGAATTAAATTATTCCAAGGGATTAATTTTGGTTTGGAGGCATATAATTAATTAAATTCTAGAATATGCACTTTGGAATAATTAATTAGTTGGTTTGATTAATTGTATTTCTAATTACTAATATTTGGACTAGAAATAAAGAGTTAAGCTAAGGAGGGCGAATTAGAGAGGCCAAGTGGACCAAGGAGGATGGAAATTGCTAAAAATGGTCAAAAACATGCTAAAAGCAGCAAATCGGGAAAATCAGGATAAAGCAGGAAACAAGATAAAGTAGGAAAGAAAGACAAAGCTAATCCAAAAGCAGGAAATTCCAAGACAACTCATGAGGATCCACTAGTGGAGATGACTTAGCCAACAGGTCATTCATTCTATGAAAGAAAGAGTGAGAGCTCTATTCACAACTTTTGGTTTATTTTATTTATGAATTTAAGATCAATGAAGATTCTCATGATTGGAGAGATGTACCTCTAATATCAGTTGGGTGATGTGCCCCAATTGTTACCATTCTACTCAGTTATGTTCCAATTGAAGATCCAGTTGAAGACCATTGAAGACCATTAAAGTTTGATGTTGTTGAAGACTCTTTTATGCAGGTTTTATGAAGACATCTACAAAAAAATTCGTGCTCGTATGAATTGTTGAAGGAACCACAGTGAATCCTTCTAGTCATAATTCCAATTCTTCTCTTCTTCTCTCTTCTATCTTCTCAAGAATGTTATGGCATCAAGATGTGATGAAGCCACTAATTCTCGTGGATCTAATATGATTTAATAAAATTAAATATTAATCTCTAATATCATTCATTACATTTCTTATTGCAGAAATTTGGTATTTTCTTCAATTTCTCCACCCCCTCTAGAATTGCCTAGATTTTGACTAGTTTTCAGAATGCTTATGGTAGATGAATGCGAGTAGATCCAAACGAGCTCATTTCTGTTCCATATGTTAGATAACATGTTATATGATCCAATACATGTATGAGAAGAGGAATTCATGAGCCTTACTTTCCTATTTGGAAGCTCCTTAATTTTACTATCTATACAATCCTAGAATGCTAATTTACTCATCTTTTTGTAAATATTTCTTGGATCTTTGTTAAAATCGATGGAGTTATATATGAATCTATCTTGACTGATACTTTATGTTTATCAGCCTCTCCGAGTCATAAATACTCATCCCTAGCTTCCAGTCAAAGTTTAGACCAATACTATCTACATATACTGGGTGCCCAAAAGCATTGGAGTAGAGTTCAACCGGGCTGATATTGAAACCTAAATGGTCCTGGTACTTTGTAAAGAGGTATTAAAATATATCATAGCCTTCCATCCATCCAGATCCTTTGATCCTACCCCCCCCCCCCCCTTCCAGTGAAACTAGCTTCCAAAAACATTTTTTTTAATTAATTTTGTGTAGAAGAAAGTTTTTGTATCACTAATCCTAGTTGGTACATTATAGTTTTCCCCCATTGGAGATAAAAGAAAACCCATGGCCAATACAATATGTGTTGGTCATAAAATTTTCCATCAAAGCTAAATAATTTTGACCAAAGACAAACTTCTACCAATTCATGGAAAAGTTTAAGGATCCACAATTGCTTAAAGTGTAGAAACCTTATAAAATATTTCTAATTCTTAAATTTCCAACTATAAAATGTTTGGTGATATTTTTGTAAAAATATTCAAATTGGTAAGGATTTTATATATTTTCTAGACAACTTTGGCTATATTTAGATTAAAAATTTTAATCCTATGGAATTTGGGTGAATCTTTTTAGAAAAAAATGGAAATTGACAAATCTTTTATGGAAAAAAACATTGAAAATTAATCCATAGGCTAAATTTCACCCCTTGAATATTCCTTGTCCATAATCCTCTTAATGACTTGAATGACTTCATCAAGAAAATGTTTTGTAAACAAAGAGATAGCATCAAAGCTAATAATGGTGTCTTTTGAGGATCAACTCACATATTTTTAAGCAAATTAATGAACCCATTTTATGAAGGGTTCAAATGGGTTCATTAATTTGCTTAAAAATATGAACACAACCCTTAAGGCACCATTGTAAAAATATGGATTCATTAATTTGGTTAAATATATGAGATTCGGTCATTGATTTGGTAAAAAATATGAGACTTGACTCTCAAGACATCATTATAAAAATATGAAAGTTGGAGCTCATGACACGATACTCTTTGATGTTGTCTCTTAGTTTACAAAAATTCCATTAGATGAATCAATTCGAGTCATCAAGAGGATAATAGGTCTAGATATTATTAGATTGGTAGAATTTGACTTCTGATCAATGTTCTTTAGGTTATAAGGATATTTTTATGAACAAACGAGTAATATGGATATAGGTTCACCACTATCCTCAATAATAAGCAACATATTCATGGAGCACTTGAGTGACACCCTCTCAAACTGAAGTTGTGAAAGAGGTTTGTTGATGATGGCAATGTAATATGGACTCATATAAGGGAGGACTTTGAACAAATGTGTCAAACACTTAAATAACGAGTTGGAGCATATTAAGTTATCAATGGAGGTCAAAGAAAATCGGAGTGTTATAATAATAATAACTGTTGTTCGGTAATTTAACCTATGATTGGGAAGTTCAAAGAGATCATCAACATATTGTTACTAAGGTACAGAATCTAATTGACAAATAAGTATAGCATACAATATTTCCTTAATCAAGAAAAAGATAGGGTTTAAAGCCAAAAGAGCACACCTGGATATATGAAGTCTTATCAGAGATTTAAGCTTTATTCCTTTGATCCACTATCCCCAATGAGAAACCTGCAATAAACAAGACACCTTCCTCAAAGATTTTGAATACATAAACATGAATAAACTAGCATGAAACTCATATATAAAAGATATGATAGATTCAAATGAACTAGATTCACAAGGTAGACAAGCTATTTTATGAGAAATAAAATATCTTGCATGTATTCACATTAATGGAAACAAACTATACCTGATCTGTGACCTGCAATGTTGAAACTCGATCCTGGGCTCCTTGCTCCTCTTCCTTCAATGAATATTTCCTTAGAATTTCCTTATACAAGTGGTTCTCCCCCTTTCCCTAAGGCCTTCTCCTTGTATTTATAGAAATATGAGAGGATAGGTTTCGAAAGATAAATGGTTAGGGAGGTTATGGTGATTAGGGTAACTACCATAACCATCTCTAGTTCAATTTTTAATATATTTTTCATGATTTTTGGAGGTACCCGCAGGTATAATACTTGACACCCTGCAAGTAACCCGCACGTATCATACTAGTCAACTAACGGGTGTAACTTTTTGGGGAAAACTACGGGTTGTCAATGGAGAACCTGTGGGTGACCCGCGAGTTGGCAGATACTAGGGTCGCAGTTATGCCTCAAAATATCTTCACAAAATAGCTAAACTGAAGAGTATGATGTAAGATTCAGATCCCAAGCATCTATATTCAATGGGGCTCTTTAATCCATAAGGTACTTTTGTGTGACCGACAATGCAATGTGATCATGGACGGAGAAGTGCCAATCTGACTAATAAAATATGCCCCCTGATGCATGAGGTCAGAAGGGTAATGATGGTCGAAATTCATTACAAAACAAAGAAGTGGAGGAGTGTGAGAGCCATAGGAACAAAGTCTCAAACAGTACTTGAAACAAAACAAGGTTAGCGTGCAAGTACAATCTTGATATAAGGAGATGTTCAGAATGATAGAACATGATCTCCAATACATAACAGAAATATGTATATAGCATGGCCACTGAAATACAAGCGTGGATCCATGTAAAAAGGAGATCATAGCCATAAAAACAAACTACATCTATGTCTCATGAGGATCCAACATAAGTAGGGCTCAATCTTGCGCAACTTGGACGATAAACATAGAAATGTTATCATAGGCCCAAGGTCTTCAATCCAACCAATCAAGAAAAAGTACAAACCCTAAACCATGCGAATAAAGGAGTTGAAGTCGAACTTGGAGGATTTCGTTTGATTACCGGTCAATGATGAGAACTGTTAACAAATGCGAGGACACCCACCAATAATGAAACTGGGGTCCAAGGTACTGAGTACATCCTTGCAAGTGTGAATAAGAGGTATTGAAGTCGAACACTTGAAGAATCTTTCGAGTAAGAGACATTGATGTATTCCCATAACTCGAGAGACAGAGGATCTGCCACTAATGACTACAAATCTCAAGGTACTATCCGGGAACTCTAAGTCCACTTCATAGAGCAAAATGTGTTCATGTCGATAGGAAGATACCTGTGAGAAGGAAGGCATTAAAGAATCCTTCATCATCTCACACGAGGAACACTGAGAGATTGATTTGAAACAAAACTGATGTACTGACATAAGGGATGGACGACATGAGGGGTAAAGATGAACTGTAGAGTGGCCGACACGGGAGTAATCCTTGAACATTGAGCATGATAGGAAAGTGACTTAGGCAGCTTGGACATACATGAAACATGATATAATCTTGCTATGTAGGAGACATAACAACCTCTCCATATGATCAGAAGAGTAACCAATCGAGGAGTGAACAACTCTGGAATCATGTTAAATCTTAAAGCCAAAACTAAAACCCACTGACTTAACAGAAGTGTTGTGTTCAAGGACGAATTAGACTTGCTGCCGTATGATGAATGAAATGACTGAAATTTTCTTTTCCCTTCTCTTTTTAAGGTGTATTTTCATTATTTAAACGAGCATGAAAATATTTAAAGGAAGCTCGATAGTGTATTTCTTGTTAAATTTTCATGAGTCCAAGAAAGTAAACTCAGAAAACCTTCTTCATTTTTGAACAAGCTCAAAGAAGAGAGAGAAGAATGCTTGATAATGGTCCAAACATGTGTAATTTCATGAATCCATGGGAGGGAAACTCAGGACTTTCTTCATTTTTTAACAAGTTTGAAGAAGAGATAGACTAGTACTTGATAGGTTACTGATCTATGGATTTGAATATCGAGCCCGGATCTGTTCGTACTCGTCAATGTTTTCATATTTAAGGAGTCTGCAAAACTTAAACAAGAACTCCATACACCTACTCGTGGATTTTAGTATCGAGCCTGAGTTGGTATGTGCTCGCCATTGTTTTCATATTTAAGGAGTCTGAAAAACTTAAACAAGAACTCCATAGGGACATTTTCATAAAGTTAGTCTCCTCACACAAAAAAATATAAAAGTATACAAGAGAGAACTCTTCTAGTCAAAATAACTAGAGTATACATTTTTCATAAATAATCCACTAAGATCCGGAAAAGGGATAAACTTATATATGAGTGGATGTCTATTCAAGTCCTTTAACGAGTCTGAACGCGACAAGTATATTCGACAATCTTGTTAATTTTAAGAAGTCTAACAAGAGCATAAAAGAACTCCATAGGGATGGGAACTTGACATAAATGTTTAACCAAAATGCATGATAAGTGACAAGTCCCCAAAGTGGCAAGCGACGACATGGGAACCGGTATGACATAGTTTCCTATCTAGGGTAACCCATGTTAAGGAAGGTCCTAACCATGGAAGAACAACGACAATGGAGGGTAAAAATGGGGGTTAAAAAATCGCAGTCCATGGTGAAAAAGGGAGGTCCTAGGGTATAAAAATGACGAGGTATAGATGCAATGCAATGATATAATCCACATGCCCTAGGAAATCAAACCTTTTATATAACACCAGTGTGAACATATTTGGGAAAGAGCGCCTTCTTGTAATTTTACCTAGTCAAAATAACTTAGTTAGTCATTTTAGATTAAGAAACATAACAAAAAGGGGTTAGGAACTATATAAAGTGGGTAAAAAAAATAATTTTTTTTACTATGAATAGAAAAAAAAAAAAAAAAAATTAACTAACATTTACCATTTTACCCTTGGAGAAAGAGGAAAAAACCTACAACTTGTGTGCGTTGCATACGAGCAATCCAGAGGACTATTTCGGAATCCGTCACTTGGAAGTAACAAATATCTATATGCTTTGCATATTTGGTGGTTTTTAAAGATTTTTAATGGTTCATTGAAGCTTATTTTTTGTTTAAAATTTTAATTCTGTGTACCCACGGGTAGGCTCTGTTGAAGTCACGGGTACGCGAAATAACTGCGAGTTGGAGTGAACTCAACTCGTGGGTACACATGACTATGTTAAAAGGAGACCCGCGGGTGGCGCAAAAACGATGTAAAAACTCCAAACTAATGCAAAAATGATGGATGCAATGCCGGTATGGTTCTCACTTGGAGAGAAAGAGAGCATAAGGCCATAGATATAATAGTCATGTGGGACCCATTGACTTTGAATGCATTAATACGATGTGGACTTCTAAAAAATTTATGCACATCAAACATGAGGGCGCAATCCCACTTAATCCAAATGTTAGTGCACTATTGGGATCCTGATCAGGGGATGTTCAATCTCCAAGGGGAGACAATAGATATCATGGTAGATAATATCTACTTCATTACTGGACTCTCCCGTCGAGGAGAGGTGGTAAACCTCAAAGGCACATTCAGGGGTGTTGGAGCCTTATCGGTGCAGATTATATTAACACCTGCTGCATAGCAAGAACCGAGAAGAGTGGAAGCCAAGTGTTGATTGGACAGATAGCCAGCTTTCCTTTGAAATTTATCCTGAGTACTATAAACATGATCGGTGGAAGTGCGGCTCAACATCTAGCTTCTTGAAGCTATATGTAGATTGGTGTGGAATGTCTATGCAACGTTATATTTGATTGGTGTTCTGATTTGTTGGTGATTATAAAACACCAACTTATAGAGTGCAAAACGGGAAGAAGAACAATTTTGGTTATGGAAGCATAGTTTGTAACTTTGAGAGAGAGAGTCCCTACCTTGAGTCCAGGAGTGGCTCTCTTACCATTGAATCCCCATGATCCAAAGCTGACCAGATGGGGTGAGATTTTCCTACGCCAAGGGGGAGGTGAGTCAAGTACTTCTTATGTTGACAAGTATTTTCTGGGATAGTGGAGCCACCAGGTGCCAGCATTTGAACAATTTATGTATGCCGGTATGGACTTCCGGGGTGATACCAAGCTCATGTTGCCTCCAGGAGCTACCTGGAGAGATATAGGTACCAAAATTGTTTTGAAAATTATTTAATTTTTATAATTTTTTATTGAAAATATAAACATGTGTTTTTGGTGAGTTTGACTGCTAACAACATACATTTTGT
Organism: Larix kaempferi; assembly: GCA_027924585.1. Lineage (NCBI taxonomy): Eukaryota > Viridiplantae > Streptophyta > Pinopsida > Pinales > Pinaceae > Larix > Larix kaempferi. The sequence continues at coordinate 18,693,374 of BSBM01000458.1, read as the reverse complement.
GCAGATATTGGGCCAGTAAGGTCGGCTGGGAATCCCAGGATATATGTGTGACCAACTTACAGATCTAGGTGGTATTGATGCCATGCTGCAGAGTATTGAGGGGAATATGGGCCAGTTGACACATGACATTCCTACATATCGCATTGAGCGGATGCCCATAGATATGCAGGAACATGTGGTGGGAGTGCCCCCTGTATGGATCTGATTACTTAGAAAAGTATCCAAGCTAGTGAAATGTTATAGGGAGGCCCTAGCAGAGCAAGATGAGGCTCCCGCCTCTCCTTAGAGAGAGTGGCACTATTTTGAGGCTGTTACACCCATTTTGTATATTGATACTTGTCTTTGACTCAAAATCACAGATTATTATATTTTTTGGATGTATATATATACACTATCGGTTTATATACATGTTTTCTTTATGTGTTTAAATGGTTTAATTTTATCGTGTATGGTACAAATGCCAATCGAGTACATAATTTGCATATGCATCAACTAATGTATTGTGATTTCTTGAAATATGTTGATATGAAATGTGATCAAAATGCCTTTCAAGTAATCTAACCCTAAAAAAATGACGTAAAAAAGAAGGATCTCTAACTCGGTACTCACCCGTCAATTGAAGTGCAACTAACTGCGAATCGAGCCTTACTTCCAAACATGAAATGTCGTGGTGAAGAGCATCTCAAAGTAGCTCAATAACAACACTATACTCAACTATATTGTTTGTCGTAGATCCTAAACAAGCACCTCCTGACAAAACAAGTTGGCCTGTAGGTGAGTAGATCACCCAAGCAGTTGAAGCCAAGTTATGAGTGTGACGACTAGCGCCATCGAAAAATCCTACAAACCAATCGATTTCCAACTGAAACCCAATCCAGAAGACACATAAGCAAAAACCAAAAATACTAAATCTAAAAATGTACAACTATAATACAAGAAAAATCCGTTGTATGCCTAGGCGTAATACTTTTTCAAGTAGAGCCCATCTCTAAGCTCGGGAAACTTAACTCCATCATAATCAATCAATTCGTATGATCCTTTCTTCAAGACTCTAGAAATATTATAGGGACTGAGCCACATAGACTTGAACTTTCCTATCCCTGGGGGATCCTTATCTTGATCGTAGACCAAAACAAGGTCTCCTTCAAAGAAAACCCTAGGTTTTATAGACTTATCGTATTGATTTTTGACTTGTTTCTTATGATCTTCATTGGCAATGAGTGCATCCCTGCATTGTTCATCCAAATGTTCCAAATGAAGCAATCCTTCTTCTAAAGAAGAAGTGTCGGGTAATAGTTGGATAGCCAACTTTAGTTATGGGATTTCGCATTCGATAGGTGTGACTTTCTCCAATCCATGAACAAGTTGAAATGGTTAGAAACTGATAGCAGTCTTGACATTAAAATGATATGTCCAAAGAGTCAGATACAACATGATGTACCATTTTGACCTATTGGCATTGACAATGCATTAAAGAATGGTTTTTAGAGTTTTGTTGACTGCTTCAACTTAACCATTAGCCTGCAGATAAAAAGGAGACAAGTGTTCCTGTCTAAACCCGAGCATAGTGGTCAGCTCCGTCATCATGTGGTTCCGAAAATGTATACCATGATTGGTGACAATCTCTTTAGGGATGTCGAACCTAGAAATGACTTGATATGATAGGGCAGGCAGCTAAGAAACCGCTGTATTTTTGGTTTCTCTTCGACAAAATACGGCACATACCTTAATAGACTCAAGAATTTACTGTTTAAGTCCTTCATAGTCATAGATCCTAGCTTCAGTTCATAAAATTCCTTGGCCCTTTCTTCATAATATTGTTCAGACAAAAATTTCTTTTTGAAATACCTTTTAAAAGTACTCCAATTGACTTCTTTTTCTTTGATCCCCTTGACCCTTTTCAGGTCTTGCCACCATATATCTGCCTTTCCAGAAAGGTTATATATGGCCATTCTTGCCTTCAGCTGATTTGAATAATTGTAGATCTGAAAATATTTTCTCATCCCGGATAACCAGGATTCTGCCTCTTCTCCTGTTTCAGATTCTTCGTTAAATGTTGGGGGTTTTATTTTCTTAAACTCCCCGGAAATCTCTTCATAAGGTCTGTACTTTTTCCTTCTGTTATGCAGCTCAGCTTCACTGCTGTCACTAGTAGTGCGATAGCTGTGTTGTTCCCTTCCTTCTTCAAATGATGAACTGCTGTCAGATTTAGCTGGTTTCATCCTTTTTGACCCTCTTTGATGACTAGCTTCTTCAGATTCGGCTCTTTTGCTTCTTCCTTCTGTCTGAAATTTTTCTATCAATAATTGATTTAGCTGCTCTTGAGTTTTCAGAATTCTTTCGTTATCTTTCTTGACTGTTTCTATTTCTGTCTTTAAACCTTTTATGGTCTGTATCAGTTCCGAGGAGTGAGCAATTACCTCCTCTGTCACAGGTTCTCTCGACATTTGTCTTGTCGTAGTGTTTGGAGATTCCTCCTCAGCATATTCTCCCAGTTTTTCCATACCTGCCTGTTAGATTCAGAAAAAGAAATTTTATGCTCTGTCTTTATGAAACAGAAAGTATAAGTTAGTACATAATATATATATGTAAATTTTTCTTTTTCATTTGCACTGTTCTGCGGAAACTAGTGGAGCCATCTTCAGGCCTAGTGTATTAACCATGCTCTGATACCACATGTCAAAACCCGATAATTTCCGAAAAATTTAAAATTTTTAAGATAGCAATAAATGTTACTAAATGCATTCCTTGATCTGTTTGATTTAGTTAGGGGATCACAACTATGTCTGAATAATATGTCCTTGTACTTAAATTTCTAATATGAGTCTTATTTATCGTTACTGATGGTTTTTCTGTTTTCAACCACAAGGGGGAGTTGTCATCACAGATTGGGCTTACTTAGCTCCCGAGCTAATGCATCCAATTGTCTTTCATTTACAGGTATACAGGTAGAGTACGATCGCTGCAATTACTTTTTAAAGCATTATAATTTCTTTAATTGTACCAAAATGTCCAGTAAAAGTTTAACATGCGAGACAGGTTGTCAAGTGTAAGAAGGTAGAAGTTTCATTCCTGTAATATTCATACATTCTTACTGCTAGAAAGTTGACAATTTTGCATGAGCATATGATAGATATTTGTTCTTTACCAGGCTGTCTTAAATTCCACCATGGAGTACTGTTCGTTGATATTATTATTGTGTTGTAATAATATCTTTTATCTATCATTATATAATGTCACGGGAATATGGAAATCAAACCATTTGCTTAACTGTTGTTACTGTGTGATTAATGAATACACTTACAAGGATCTAGAAATTGGCAATGTATAATTTACTTATTACTTGCACTGTATAATAATATGTCAATTCATATCTTCTTATGGTACTCCTTTAGGGTTTGCTTTAATTTCACCACTATTCCTTTTTCTGGAATAATAATAATCAAGGCTTTCAGCTATTTAAAGTGTCAATGATATAGTAAAATTGCAGGTTATAATACTTGTTTTCATCTTAATATTTTGTAGGTTCATAGATTTTTGATGTACTCCTTGCCGCTCCTTATGAGGCTAGGCTTAAGACGTAATTATTGTTACATTGTTCTATGTCATTTCAAACTTACATTACCTACTTACCCAAGATAACATTTATAATGTCGATCCTTCCCTCTATGTCTAGAATAACTCCTTACTGAGTTTTGATCAATGCACAAGTTACATGAATTTCTGAGTCAAGTTTTAATCTACAAAAGAAAATAGAGACCCAAAGATATTATCTAATGTCTTGATTGTTTTTAAAAGATAACCTAGGAACTATGTCAAGTTAAATCTTTTAATGATTCCATGCCATTAATTCCATAAATCGTGCTTTAATATCTTATTGACAAACAATGGGGGAATCCATCGAAATCTTGATATGATTGACATACGTATAAATGAAATTTTTGCATGGCAGGTATGGTTATATACCATGTGGATTCTATAGCATTGTTATCATTACGCAAATAATAGCAATCCCAAGTGTGGCATCACGACTATAAAGAAACGATACTCATGCTATGATTGTAGTTCATCCACTGTGGTTTTAATTGATCGTAGGAAATGATTGGAAACACAATAGACTATGGAACTTCGACCCACAGCATGCAAAGATTAAAAGGCTACGTGTATTTTCCTCCGCCAAGTGTTGAAGGTATTTAAGTGTTGTCTCAACCCTAGACTTCGGCATTTTTCCATTGCCTTCGGGCTTTGTCCTTCTGTGGAAACCCTCCTGTTCGAATCCGAACCCTTACAGAGATGTAGATAAAAAGGTCCATGTAAGCGTCATACTGAACGAGAAGTTGTAAATGGTTTAGAAAAACTATCCTTAAATCATAAAAATTGAGATAAGTTGTTGTTGGTAGCTCGATGTACCATTTGGTTGCAACACTGGTTAGGTTTATTTGAAAGAACCTCAAACAAATCGAGTCATCATTCAGTGAGTTAGAGGAACACCACAGATGAAATGTTGTGACATGGTCACCTGTATCTTCACCTGTTTTACCTTCAAAATTTGAAATGTCTGAAGGAAGTTTGGTTCGAACAGGAGGCCAAGAAAGATTATGTCGCACAGGGTCATTCATCAACTTTGAAATATCTAGAAAATTCAATGTTTCCAGAAAGGGTAAGCGAGGTCTAACCGATGGTGTGTGAGTTTTGGGAATCTGGTAAGGAGAAGCACCTGGACCATAATTCCCATAAGGTTGGTTGGGGTTTCCCCCAGCCATCGGTTGTGATTGGAATGCGTTTTGGAAAGTGCTCCATCTGTAAGCCAGTGGATTGATCCCTTGAGGTCCACTCCATTGCGGTTGAGTATAAGTTCCTCCAAACAAAGTTGAGGTGTGTAAATTACCTCCGCCTCCACCAAAAAGTGAAAATGGGGTGTTCCCAATAGGCACATTAGAAGTTTGAACATTTGATTGTTTCCAAATACAGCCTGTAAATGGATTTGAACTCAGTAGTTGTGCAATGGAGGAGATATGCATTGAGCCTATAAATGGGGCTAAAGGAGAAAAGTGCCCTCCATGCCAAGGGAATCCATGATTGAAAGGAGTTGAACTATTAGGATTAGCATGAAACTGTTGAATAAATGGGGAAGAAGTAAACAATACCGTAGGTATCTTGCTAAAAGGGACATTGGATGAACCAATAGTTGATCCAAAAGGTAAAGAATTCAATGCAATATGAGTACTTGAAGACCCTAAGGATCCTGGATTAAATGTTGGTAGAGTGAATCGAGCAGAAGACGTCTGCAACGAACTAGGTATCCGAGTGTTTATATGAGGAGGGGAAAGACCTCCTGGAATAATAGCGAATGTGGGAGTTTGTGGAACTCCTTATCCATTACCACTGTTGTCCATGGTAAATCCAGACATAAACCTATATACACTAAACTCGAGTAAACCTAAAACTCTCACTAACAATGGATCGTCAAGTCCAGTTAAAGGATGGTTAAAGTGTCTTGCAAAGTATTCGGTTGGAAAGTATTCAAACTCGATGGTCTGTGGGACCGATGAAGTTTGAGTGATGAGTTTAGGTTCTCTAGGTGGTTCAGTTGTACCTGTTGGTTCAAAAGAACCACTTGAATTTTTTCTACGCCGATGAGGTTGCGATGGAGGATCCACAGTGAGTGGAGGAAGGTTTCTCAACCTTTGTGACCTATGAGGAGGTTGGTCCTCCACGGATACAACAAAAAATGTCCTAAGTAATTAATCCTAGGGCCAATTAGAATAAAAGTAAACACACAAAACACCACTAAAAATCCTAAAGTGATCCAAAACAGGAAAGCAGATAAACTTCCAAAGGAGAGTCTGGGATGATTAGGACATAGAACAGACCATTGAAGTGAAGAAGAACAATTATCCAGGATCCATGGTATAGTCACGATGGGGCCAAGTGCTGGAATCACCCAACCGCCTTCCCAAAGAGTTGCAGAGGATTTCCACCTGAATCTGTCCTAGAAGAAGTGGAAATATCCTTCCACTATCACTTGTGTAGAGCCCTAAAGGTCTTGGATACTAAGGCCACCAACAATGTAAAAAGATTCCAGGGGGACAGTCGCAGGTCGAATCAACACACATCGGCAGGGTAACTGAGCCCGAAATCCAAAAGAACCGAAGGTACTAATGGATCCCCGTACGCGTATATATTCTGGTAGATGCTCTATTAAAAAGTGGAGGGGTATCTCCAACTAATCAATCTCACACGCCCTCATGCTTAACTCTGGTTTGAGTGGAGATTCCCGACACACCTTCCATAGAGGTGGATTTACCTAGTTATATTCTACAATGATTTGAGTTTAAATGGTTTTGGATAGTTAATCAACCTAGTCCAAAACCCTAGCCTAAGCCAGTTGGTGTGTGTTCCCTATAAATAAAAGTTACTATTAAATTTTAACTTTAATGTTCTTTTTAGGGCTATTGTTACTCAAAAGGAATGTGTGTGTGTGTAAAGGTGGTTATGACTGAAAAAGTAAAGTGTATAAAAATGAAAACTCATTTCTTTTTGCTTATCTTTCAAAATCAAAATGTTGATAAAGTAAACCTAATTTTTTTTTTAAATTCCTTTTCCTTTTTTCAAAAAAATAGTGCATGCAACTAATATCTATTTGAGAAAACTACGCTCTTGCTAAGGGAAAAAATACTTGTTCTTTTGCAATTTTGTTTTGAATAAGAGAAATAAAATACTAAATACGAACAATAAAGTAACACTCAAAGATGCAAGTGTAAACTAGATTTTCCTAAACCTATAAGAAACAGAAAACTACCCTCTTTGAAGTCTAAAAATAACAAGCTCAACAAGTTTCTTCAATTGAAGTAAAGAAGTAACTAGCTTGGTACAAAGACACTATGAAGACAACTGACACAACAAAGGATTCAAATACCTCTAACTGTTCTCTATCAAGTTAGAGACTATAATGAACCAAATCAAGTGTCAACAACCAAAACTTCAACTTGAAATATCTAAGCACACCCTCAACACGAAAAAGAAAACCAAAAAAGATCTCTTAAAAGGCTAGAAAGACTCAAACACAGTCAACCAACATGCTAGGATGATCCAAAAATAAGCAAAGAAATACTTCATAAATCAAAGCAAAGACCAAAAGTTTCAACCCTAGGAGGAAAAAACAATCCTACAGGGGTACCCGCGACTGTAAGTACAACAACTTGCGGGTGACTCGCGGGTTCCACATAGGAAACTTGTGGGTATAAGGGAAACTCGCGATAGTAACTACTGACAACTTGCGGGTCTACTTCAATTTGTTTTTTAGAAAAGAAGAAAATATATGAAAAATATCAAATCTGAGCCTCAAACAAAAGTTAAAAAACCTTGCTAACCCTTCAAATAACTAAAGGACTAACCTAAGTGAAGAAAATAACTAACTAAGGACTCCCAAAGCAACAGAAAGAACTCCCCAGCAGAGTCGCCAGTTATATTGTTCGGTAATTTAACTTATGATTGGGAAGTTCAAAGAGATCATCAACATATTGTTACAAAGGTACAAAATCTAATTAAAAAACAAGTATAGCATACACTATTTCCTTAATCAAGAAAAATATAGGGTTTAAAGCCAAAAGAGCACACCTGGATACACAAAGTATGATCCAAGCTTTAAGCTTTATTACTCTGATCCATTATCCAAAATGAGAAACCTGTAATAAACAAGACACCTTCCTCAAATCTTTTGACTACATAAACATGAATAAACTAGCATGAAACTCATATATAAAAGATATGATAGACTCAAATGAACTAGATTCACAAGGTAGACAAGCTATTTTACGGGAAATAAAATCTCTTGCGTTTATTCACATTAATGCAAACAAATTATACCTGATCTGTGACATGCACTATTGAAACTCGATCCTGGGATCCTTGCTCCTCTTCTGTCATGTCCCAAATTTGGAATTGGGTCACAATGGCCTAATCACATTAGCCATATTCATTAGATTTTGTAAAATTGATGTTAAGGGTCAAATAATTGCCAAGGAGGAAAATTACTAGTTTCCTAGGTTTGGGGTGGAAGCTTTGGGATTTGAAATAAGGGGGATAATAAATGATGTTTAGACATTAGAAGGGTTCAAGTATTTAATAAATAGAGTGAATAAAGAAATTCAAGAGAAATCATAGGTGACAAATGGTTTTGGAGACATATGGAGGATGTGGGACCCACACTAGCTTGATTTTTCATAATACATGGTATCTCTCTTTTGCAAATTCGAATTAATGGGAATGTGAACACTCTTGGGTGAGTTGGTAAGTCATAACACATGTCATTGAGCATATTAGGTCGAATTGGGAAGGATTGGTAACCTCCATGGAAGATAAAGAGTCAAAGTGGAACCTCCTTGCCCCAACAATATCAAAAATATCAAGAATATCTTGCTTTTAGCAAAAATACACAAAATGCCATGTCTTTTTCGTACTATGTTGAACATGTTTTTGAAAATAGGCCCAAAAATGAAGATGTGGAGTTAGTGAAGAAAGGTTTATGCCCTTCTTGTAAAAACCCTTGGAGCGAGTATCATATATGTGTGCATGAAATGATGTCCTCCTTGAGGAGAGCTTTTGAGATTTATTCAAGAAGAGATTCCAAATATATTGATCCTAAGGAAAACAAGGGGAAAAATGCATCAGCTTGCTTTAAGGAGAAAAAGGAAGAGACATCACAAGAGCATGAAGAAGATTCTATTGAAAATATGGAAGATCATTTTGAGACACCTTCTAGCTTAGACATGAACCAAAGAGCATCTACTGATGGATGCTTAAACTATGAAGGAGTACCTACTGATGGGTTCTCACACCTCTATGTTGGTGACATAGAGATAACTTTTGAAAGTGTTTCTACAAGTACAAGTTTCATTAACCATGATAATGAAGACCTTGTAGTAGTTGAAGAAGAACCAAGATCAACTTCCCCATCACCACTTGAGCTTCATGAAGTTGGTCCAAGCAAAATTGAAGAAGATGAGGAAGTTCATTTGCAAGAGCCTCATTTTCTTGAAGGGTCCTTAAAGATGAATGAAAATAAGATCCAAGAGTCCTTCAACATTCTCCATGACACTCAAGCATTGGTGTCAAATTCTTGTTGGAGAGCTACTTCATTGGAGGAAACATCCTTCCTTGAAGACATGGAGAAGATTCAAAGAGCAATGTGCCACATCAAAGGTAATTTCATGTCTTTTCTTTTTGATAGAAACCATTTGTTTGAGCTTAATGAATTGTTACATGATGCATACTTGAAGAATAATGAGGATATTCATAAGCTCACAATTCAAAATGAGCAACTTCTTGAAAAGTTGCAAGATACTTTTTTTTTCCTCCTATGTTTCAGATTGTCAAATGGTAGATTGTTTGGAGGATTCTCATGACATGGTGGATCGTGAGAAATGTGAAAATTTGAATGTTCTTGATGTGTTTGAAGATGAAATTGAAGAGATCCAAACACTTGATTTGGTGGAAGAGGAATTTGAATTGCCTCTTGATGAAGGTTATGCCATTTTTAAAGAAGAGCATGATTCCTCTACATTGGAACCAAACTATGACAAAGAGTTCACACTTTTGAAGGAGCTGCATGATACTACCCATATGGATCCTTCCAATGATGAAACTTCTGTACTTTTTGATCATTTGGGTGATTTGGTTCATTCTCCTACATCCTACAATTGCATGTTTTGCAACATTAGTCTCAATGAAGTATGGGTGAAAGGGTTCTTTTTGATGGTGCCACATGAGGAGTATGGAACTCCTAGATTTACTTTTTATGATGATATGGTTGGAGAACATTCTTATTCACATTTGCAGCAACATTATTTGTCACTTTATGATGATGCAAATCTACATGGATGCACCTATGATATGCATTTGAGTCACTTGAAGACTCATGGTTTTTCTTGCTCAACATTTGATTCATTTGATGTTGGAGGAACGTCATCCAACACTTGGGAGAATAGATTTATGATTGGAGAACATTTTTGTTGGAAGCCACATACTTTGTTATATTTTTATGATTCTCACATTCATGGATGTATGGGTGAGACTTCTTTGAGTCATTTGAAGTCTTCTTGTTTTTTCTGCTCATTATTTGGTTCAGATTTTAGTGGAGATTCTTCATTCACTCCTTGGATGAAAGAATACATGGCTGGATATTTTGATGCATATCACATCCTTTTGGAGCAGCATTATAGGACATGGGATCCTCACCTATGTCATTGGAGCAGATTTGATTGGTCACTTGAAGCTTGTATGCACTTGGAAAATGGTGGTCTACTTGCTTGGAGGTATAAGCACTTTCATGACTCGTTGATGAAGCATATCCTTGATGTACATTTTCATTATGTTGTTATGTACTTTGATGATATATATTTGGTACTCATGATGTTTGGAAGAATGCATACAAGAAAATGGGATCCAGGAATCCTCTTATCTAATGGTGTAGGTTGGAGAGCACTCTTAATTGTTGGGGTGCAATACAAGCAATGGGACCCTGGATAAATTTTTGTCTCATTGGTTTCATTTTTTGGGGGGAAGCAAGCAGTATGGGAGATGGATTCCCCACTTAATAAAGTGATTTTAATCAGAGTAGTGCAGCAGCAAGCATGGCGGTTCCTCTCTAAAATATTCATGGAAACTCAAAGACTCAAGGTTTGGCAATTCAATGGCAACTTCAAAGAATTATACAGAAAGCAGGTTCTTCAACACCCATGTTTGAAATTGCTTGAGGACAAGCAATATTGGGAAGGGAGAATTTGTCATGTCCCAAATTTGGAATTGGGTCACAATGGCCTAATCACATTATCCATATTCATTAGATTTTGTAAAATTGATGTTAAGGGTCAAATAATTGCCAAGGAGGAAAATTACTAGTTTCCTAGGTTTGGGGTGGAAGCTTTGGGATTTGAAATAAGGGGGATAATAAATGATGTTTAGACATTAGAAGGGTTCAAGTATTTAATAAATAGAGTGAATAAAGAAATTCAAGAGAAATCATAGGTGACAAATGGTTTTGGAGACATATGGAGGATGTGGGACCCACACTAGCTTGATTTTTCATAATACATGGTATCTCTCTTTTGCAAATTCGAATTAATGGGAATGTGAACACTCTTGGGTGAGTTGGTAAGTCATAACACATGTCATTGAGCATATTAGGTCGAATTGGGAAGGATTGGTAACCTCCATGGAAGATAAAGAGTCAAAGTGGAAGTTTGTGGACACTTGGGCTAGATTCCCTAGCCCCTATGACACCAATGATGGAGCATCTATGACAACTATGACAAATTGCAGACCTGACCTCTGACATCTGACCACTATGACATGTCAGCCCCAAAAATAGGCTCAAGGAAGGCGAATTTGGGAGTTGGAGAAGCCAAAGAGACTCAAAATCGAATTTGGGAGAAGATGGAAGGTTGGAACTAGGAGACAAGTGGCAAGTGTGGAATATTTCCTAAATGGAAATCTATTGAATCTATTGAAAGGATTTCGACCCTTAGAAGGATAATGTTGGTTATAAAATGTAGAAATGAAGTATGAGAATAGCTTTTGATCATTTGTAGAATTTGCAATTGCATTTGTGAAGAGGGAGAGCTAGTGGATGACTAGTTTCTTGCCTTAGCCAATTTCGAGGGTGAAAGATTCCCATCCAAGTTGGCAATTGGAAAGGCCATTCAAACCTTTCATTTGGAGCTTTAATGGAGTCTTTATTTGCAGGTGTAAGCTACAAGGCAGCTCATGGTTTCTTCTATTGCAGCTCGCTCCTTCAACCATTTCCAGTTTTGATGGCATATTCTTGATCCTTGAGGGAGGGCGTTTTTGGTGAGCTATTGTACTCTTTGGGGGAGCTTCTAATGCCCCATTTATTTTTTAATATGAATTAAATACTCTGATATTCATCTCCAAAAATTTTCAGGTCGAAATTTCAAGTAGAAATGTATAAATCTCATTTTTAATGGAAGAACAATGTCATTTCCCCACTACCTTGTTGTGAGCCAATGTATTGATGATGATTTCGAATGAATGGATGATTATCTGATATATTTGTGATAAATATACTTCCATGGATGTCTTATACAAGTTTCATGTACTGTACGTGAGCATTTGAAGCATTTTTACTCAGTTTAATTGCATTGGGAGAAGAAATAGTGCCATTTCCCCAAGGGTCGAATTGGTGGTTTTTGCAGTTGAATGGGAGAGGGTGAGAACAGTTGTAATAAACCATTAATGGTGCATATGAGACCTTAATAACATACTTAACATATTACATACCTCTGTTCATAAATTTGAGTGGGTTTGGAGGCATTTGGGAAGCCATTTCAGTACTTACCTTAGGGGGATTTGAACCCCAAATTACTAGTAAAATTGCATACTTGGTCCAAAATCTTAAGAGAGTTTGAAGAGGTCTTTTGGTGGCCATATGTTATCCCTGAACATCATATTCAATTCCTAATATCATTCATAAACCTTCCTTGAATATTTGAAGGCATTTGGAGTCAATTTGAGACCTAGAGACCAATACTAGTCAAAGGGAAATCACTAGTAAAGTTACCTACATTGACCAGAATTGAAAGAGTATTTGCAGAAGTGTTTTAAAGGTACAAAGGCATCCATGAAACACATATTTATGTTCTAATATCATTCATATACCTTCTCAGAATATTTGGGATCATTTGGGGCAAATTTGGGACCTAGAGATCGAAACTAGTCAAAGGTCGAACCAAGGAAAAAAGTGGAAAATTGCCATTTTAATAAAATTCCTAACAAGGGACATTACATCTTCCTTCAATGGATATTTCTTCAGTATTTCCTTATACAAATGGTTCTCCCCCTTTCCCTAAGGCCTTATCCTTGTATTTATAGCAAGATGAAAAGATAGGTTTCGAAAGATAAATGGTTAGGGAGGTTATGGTGGTTAGGGTAAATACCATAACAATATCTAATTCAATTTTTAATATATTTTTCATGATTTTTGGAGGTACCCGCAGTTATAATACTTGATAGCATGCAAGTAACCCGCGAGTATCAAACTAGTCAACTAGCGGGCGCAACTTTTTGGGGAAAAATGTGGGTTGTCAATGGAGAACACGCGGGTGACCAGCGAGTTGACAGATACTAGGGTCGCGGTTATGCCTCAAAATATATGCAAAAAATAGCTAAACTGACTAGGATGATGTAAGATTCAGATTCCCAAGCATCTATAGTCAATGGGGCTCGTCAATCCATAAGGTCCTTCCACTTCTATCTCTAGTCTTTAATTATAGTTGATTTGGAGTTTGTTAAAACTCCAAGATGCCAGTCTCTCAAAGTTGGCATTAAATTCTTTGTGGTATTAAAACAAAATAAAATAGTTTTTGGGATCTCATATGAACAAAGATTTCAAAATTCTCAAAGTCATAATGTCAATATATATGTAGGTCCTATATGTTTTAGTCTTCCCCCCTTCCAATTTGGGCTCTATAAATTTTAAAGTTGAAACTGTTACAGAATAGGAAAACCATTGTAGATTAGAAATACCTTGCAAAATTTATTGTAACTATAAAAAACCACTTTATTAAAATTTACATGGATGTGTCACATTTCCAGAATTTGTAATTTCTATAGTAGACATGTTTAAATTCCAAAACGGACTAGAATACGATGCAAAATTCTAGAACATATTCTTTCTCAAAATTATGTGAAGGAAAAAAAAAGCCTTTCAAAAAGGGTCGTTGACACTATCGACGTTTTCCCAGAAGATCTCATTGAACTAAACAAAAACCTTTAGCAGTGTTCCCCGTAAAGAATATTTTTCGGAGTTTTTAGAAGGAGTCGATAACACTATCGACGGTTTGATAGACGATTCCTTTCAATGTTTTGAAAAATAACTGACAACACTTTCACTAAAATTTTGAAAGAGCAGTGCATCCTTGAAAGATTTCACTTCGAGTTCCGTAACGATGCCAAAATTGTTGTCGACGAGATTTCAAAACATTGAAATGAATATTCTGTTAGGATATTTCAATACTCCATCCTTGTCCTGCCTAGCATTATTTATTTTTTCTCGTTGTTAATGATGTCATTTCCCCCCTAGTGGTGTGCATATTTCATCCATGATCCATCTACCACCTTCTAAGCCCTGCATGCATCATTTTAGGACCACTTCAGTCAGTCCCTGTTTTATAGGAACCTCCTGAGTGTTCCAGTATAGTCTACCTGAGTTTTTTGAATCTTGTGGGGGGTTAGAGCTCTGAATGCCACAGATTGTGGCCTCATGCGCCCTTTTCTGGATGGCATATTGCATGACAGAATCGCTATTGCAGCCTCCTTATTCAATTAACTGATTGTGACTTCAATTAGCTGAGTTTAGGTTTAGTTCAGTTGACTTTGAGTCTTCTGGAGCACTCCAGTGGTGATAATCCCTATGCTAGACCAACTGAGGTTCGGATTCTCCTACATTATTCGAATTCTCTCCATTGTAACATCATTGTTTATTATACTGATAATTGGAACATGTGACATTATTTTGCTCATGTCTGAGTTCTGCTACATTATTATTCTTTTGCTCTTTTTTACTGCATTTTTCACTCTTCTTCAAATTTTCTGCTCATTCTTTCTTTTTGAGGTATCCTCACTTCTTTAGATCTGCCATGACATAGAATTTCACATGGTATCAGATCCATTTGAGTGAATAGGTTGAGCAGATACTTTCAGTAGTGCACCAAAATCCTTTGTATTTCCACAACAAATCGTGGTGCCATTGCATTAAATTCATTGGAGAAATCCAATGAGGTCTAGCCAGATGTGAAGGATCCAGATAAAAGTTACTACTGTCCTAAAGCAGTTCTTAGTAGTAGTAGACCTCCTTATTGAGAGTTTTTTGCAGGTTATTCAAATTTTTTGAGTGCAGCAACATTGACAACAGTTTTCTGTAGTTGCAGCAGTTACATCAGTTTTATGCAATTGCAATAGTTTTCTGCAATTGTAATAGTTTTTTCTGAAGTAGTAGCAGTTTCACCTTGTATTCACTCCAGCAATTGTAATGGACAACTCGAAATATCCTCTCTCTGCCAGGATCTTGACACCCTTCAATTATATTGATTGGAGGGCTGATATGCAGATGGTATTGCGAAAAAAATCACTGTACAGGGTGACAATGGGGAAGGATCCCAAACCAACATCATTTGTGGAGAAAACCAAGTATCTGAATAGATTGGATGAATCATTTGGTTTCATGTGTATTCATATTTCCATAGATCTACTCTTCCACATCAAAGGATTGAATATTCCAAAAGAGTTATGGTTGAAGTTAGAGACCCTCTTCGACAAACAAGATGAGCTAAGAGGCCATACTATGGAGAATGAGTTGATTTATCTACAACCAATTAGTTTTGAGACCATTCAACATTTCTTTTCAAAATTAAAATATTTGGTTATGCAATGCAAGGAGTGTGGCATTGAGAAGAAGGATGGGAAACTGGTGCTATCTATTCTGAGTAAGCTAGGTCTTGAGTTCTCTATCTTTGTCTCTACCTTCCATTCTGGGAGAATGTCAATCCCTGGTTGGAAGATTCCCTCCTTAGATGTTTTCACTGAATCTCTCATCCAAGAACAAGATAAGCTGATATATATGGGTGCCTTTCAGGCCTCCAAAGATAAATCTCTTATGGATGGAGAAGTAAAAAGTGTGAATGGGAAGGAGAAGCACAAAGGCAAGGATAAGAGGCAATATGAACCCAAGCATAATGCCAAGTCAATTCCATCAGAAGGAGCCTCCAGCTCTAAGAAGGACAAACAGAAGGGATTTGAGAAATCCAAGTGTTCCTATTGCAAGAAAGGAAACCACCCAGAGAGATCTTGTATGCAGAAGAAGATAGATAAGATGATCAATCTTCCTGAACATCACAACATTGCCCTCCCAAAAGGTGCAAGAGAGACTAATTCTGGAAGTGAGTCTGATGGTCATGAGAGTTGCCATGCACTGAAGGATGGATTTTCAAAATCACAAGCCCTCCTCATAGATTCAGGATCCTCCAACCACATGGTTTCCTCCAGAGAATCATTTTTTTCTCTAGATATCAAAGATGGTCTGATTATTCACATGGGAGACAACTCTCAAATCTCTACTGAAGGGAAGGGCACAATACATATGGAGCATGGAAATTTCAAGAATGTTCTATTTGTGCCTTCTTTGTCGGAAAATTTGTTGTCTGTATATCAGATGAATCACACAGGTTCACCGAAGAAAGTGGTATTTGGTCTTGACATAGTTGAGATTGCAGAGATCTCCATTTTGAAGATTATAGCGAAAGGGTTTGCAAACCATGCCTCTAAGGCATATGAAATCTCACATTTTTTTCCATACTCTTTGCCTACCCCATCGGAATTTGATGAAGATCAGAGTGATACCTCTTCTCATGAAGATGAGGATCAAGATATTGATGTTGAGAATAAATTTCAAGGAGATTCAGATTCAGATCCAGATCCAAAACATGCTCCCAATCCATGGACTAGGCCAATATGGGATCACAAAGTCCTTGTAGCTGCTGGGAACATAGTTGGGGATCCATATGACCATAGAACCACCAGATCTCAGTATCATGCAAAACTTGCACTATGTCATGCATATCCACTTCTCTAAGAGAGGTGTTGCATGATGGTGGGGTTTGATCCACAATCTCTTGGAGAGACTTTCCATGGGGGATCTACAAACAGGAAAAAATCTCGGTTTTCTGACAAAAGGTACTCAAAGGTTCATGATTTGGACCACAATGATCCATTCGCTCCAGTAGCAAGAAGGGTTCCTGAAAGACTTGTTTTGGAAAAACAACTTCTACACAGTGGGACGCACATCAGAGGAGCAGATCCAAATCTAGCACCTGCATTGCTATCCTATAGAGGAGCAGCTTGCTAATATTTTTGCAAAGGCTTTCAATTAGGAAAAAATTTCCCTTCTCTGCTTAGCATGGAGGTTCTTTGAGTTCCCTACTGCTGTTCTTTTTTAGGGGGGGTATTTTTCCCATGATGGTTTTCCCCATTTCCTTGGTTCATGGAAAATTCTTTATTTTTTTATCATTTATTTGATTATATGGGTGACCTTTGGTATTAGTAACCAGGGCCCATGATGCAAAGTATGGATTAAGGGGGGGTGTTAGTATATTTTAATACTCCATCCTTGTCCTACCTAGCATTATTTATTTTTCCTAATTGTTGATTATGTCATTTCCCCCCTAGTGGTGTGCAGATGTCATCCATGATCCATCTACCACCTTCTAAGCCCTGCATGCATCATTTTAGGACCACTTCAGCCAGTTCCCTATTTTATAGGAACCTACTGAGTGTTCCAGTGGAGTCCACCTGAGTTATCTTACTCTTGTGGGGGGTTAGAGCTCCAGATGCCACCGATTGTGGCCTCATGTGCCCTTTTCTGACTGGCATGCATGACAGAATCACTATTGCGCCCTCCTTAGTCAGTTAACTGCTTGTGACTTCATTTAGCTGAGTTTAGGTTCAGTTTAGTTGCCTTTGAGTCTTCTGGAGCACTCCAGTGGTGATAATCCCTATGCTGGACCAAATGAGGTTCGAATTCTCCTGCATGATTCGAATTATCTCCATTGTAACATCATTGTTTATTATACTAATAATTGGAACATGTGACAATATTCTGCTCCTATCTGAGTTATGCTACATTATTATTATTCTGCTCTTTTTTACTATAGTTTTCACTCTTCTTCAAATTTTCTGCTCATTCTTTCTTTGTGAGGTATCCTCGGTTCTTTAGATCTGCTGTATCATAGAATTTCACATCTTCTACCAAACCACCAATAGTGTTATCGGTTCCTTCTAACAACCCCGAAAATCATCTTTAAGGGGAACACTACTGAAGGTCTTTGTTTAGTCCAATGAGATATTTTGGGAAAATGTCGAGGGTGCTCTCTTAGGAAAACACTTTCAGTGCTTTGGTAGAATACTCCTTTCAATGTTTTCAAATATCGCCACCGACACTTTCACAAACCTTTTGAAAGAGCGACACATCCTTGAAATATTGCACTTTGAGTTCAACAACGACGTTGAAAGTGTTGTCGGAGATATTTTGAAATATTGAAAGAAATCTTCTACTGAACCAACAATACCATTATTGATTCCTTCTAACAAATCTAGAAAGCATATTTGCAGGGAATGTCGCATAAGGTTTTTGTTTAGTCCCATGATATCTTTTAGGAAAATGTCTATCTTGTGGGTCATAGTTATCATGGTCATAGTTCTTTCCGGACAAAGTTTCTAAAGTCATAGTCCATGAGGTCAAAGTTCATGAGGTCATGATTCCTACAACTAAATTTCTTGAGGTCATCGTTCCTCCTACGGGTCAAAGTTCTCATGGTCATAGTTCCTGAGGTCATAGTTCTCAAGGTCATAGTTCCTGTGGATGAAAGTTCCCAATGTCATAATTCTTGTGGGTCATAATTCTTTCCTATGATAGTTCATGTTGGTTAAAGTGTTTAAGCTCATGGTCAAAGCACCCAAGGTCAAAGTTCCTCTTGAAGTCATAGTTCCTCTTGATGTCCTAGTTCCTCTTGAGGTCATAGTTCCTCAAGAGGATAATAATTTAAATTTTGAATCATAATCCTCAACAAACCCTAAGTATTTCATTATTGTCAATTGAATAACGCAGTCTTGTTCCCAAAATTTACTATATTGTGCTCCTAGGTCCCTTACAAATTTATCCCATATATAATTAGGAAAATGGGATTGCTTTTAACTATAAATTAATACCATTGATATGGTTTTTCCTCAAAATATAGAATAGATATGGCAATCCTTTGCTTATCATCAATAATGTTATATAATTGAAAGCGCTAA
Source organism: Larix kaempferi (assembly GCA_027924585.1). Lineage (NCBI taxonomy): Eukaryota > Viridiplantae > Streptophyta > Pinopsida > Pinales > Pinaceae > Larix > Larix kaempferi. The sequence continues at coordinate 18,674,507 of BSBM01000458.1, read as the reverse complement.
ATTATTTTTTTCACCGAAGTAAAGATATTTTTCCATCAAACTTTCTTACTTAAACATTGTATATGTGGATGCACTTAGGAATCCATCCATGATGACTAGTCTCTCCATAGAGGAATACCTAAAGTATTTAATTTGATTTTGGTTGGTCACCTTGGGGCATTAAACTATCCATTTTTGGTAAAAGTTGATAAAGGGATGTACATATTACAAAAATATTCCTCTTTGTATCATCCTTAAACTTTTCACAAATTTCATTTGTAGCTTTAGTTGTCTACTTTCTTGGTTCCTCTCGATTTATTGTAGTTACATGATTTACGGTGTGTTTCATCGTGATCCTTCGCAACCATGGTGTAAGTGTTACTCAATTAAGTATGCACTATGATTGGTATTAAATGCTATAAGTATTTTACCAATATATTATGTTGGATTTCCTCTACCTAAAATCTTCCATATACACACATTTGGATTTTTCAATTATAAGTTATGAAAACAAAAGTTCACATACCTTTTAAGCCCTTCTTCATTAGTTGTTTTACAGGTTGACCTTGTTGTTGATATAAATTTGAATTTTATTTCTCGTGAAAACGAAATTTTATCATGTAATAGCTTGATATATATTATTCACAATTCCATAGATGTCACTCAATTTTCGCTTGCTAGTAAATAGTTCTTGCCACTATCCAAAATCTTACCAATTTTAGGGTTTTTGAGTGAGCAAACTTGTACAAACTGCCACATTGACAAAATTTGATATATTTCTCTAAAATTTGGACTTAGACGAACTTGGTATATCTTTTTTCTAATTCCGTAAGTGGAACTTAATTTAGACCTCACAATATTTCCATATATGATTATTTTACTAAAATCACATGTTCAAACCTAGTTTTAGGACAAGATAGAAACCATAGCTTGTATAATTTGTAACCTAAAATTTATATTAAACCCAATTATGAAATTTCACTAGATATACTTAGTTGTGTCCTATTTCCAACCCTTCCTTTTAAACATAATTTCATGATTGTAAAAAATATTTATAACAAAAATAATAAGCTGGCTCATTTGAAATATCAAAACTAAGGATTGTTTGATACGATATGAAATTATTAACCAAGTCACCATGTAACCATAAGAACCACCAAATTTAGTAATTTAACACCTAATATTAAGGAGTGAATATTAAGAATATTTTAGTGGGAAACCTCCTATTACAAGATATCCAAATGCATGGCACAAGATGACACAAATATCCAAATGAGTCTCCTTATATATATCTTTGTGTGTGTGTGCGCGCGCGCGTGCGTGTGTGTGTGTGTGTGCGAGCACGCGCACACACACAATAGTTAGTTAAGATCAACTTGGTATAATGTGTCTTTATGAAAAGTGTGTTTCTTTAGCCTGCATTATAATTTTCTAACCCAAAACTAGTGGACATAAATTCATCTGATTGTTCACCTTATCCTCGATACTAATGACATTATTGATCCATGGATTGGCACCTAATTGGTCCATGATATTTATTTTTAAAATAATGAAGGGTGATTTTTTGATGATTGATTTTAAGAAACTTGTATGTAAAATAGTTCCATTTTTCATTAATATATTGCCTCAAGTGGTTGCATTGGTTGGGGTCATGGATTGTTTCCCTATTTGAGGGTTTTGACCACATAGTACACTTGTTACTGATCTTTTATGTCTTTGTGTCAGTATTTTCCTTAAGGTGTTCAACCTGCATGGATGTACCATGTTTATTAAACATGGTATCAAAGCACTTATGAAGACCTGCTCTCGTTGTTGATCGAAATCAGGAACCTGTGTCACTGCATTTCAAAATATTTATAGGTTATGTTATTTAATTAAATTTCTAGGCCAAGAGAACCATTCTAATACATCCAAATCATTTTTTCAGTTGGAACCCTTTCCATTTCACTCAAAATGTTTTTGTTTTCCTAAGATATGAATGTTTATATTATATTCGGAGGTATGCAATTTCATTTAAATTTTTAAAAAAATCTCTTACATGTTGTTTTAATATTTCATTTAGGTTTCTTCTATTTATATTTCCAATTTGTTCTCTTCCAATTCTGTGTATGCTCTTTGTTGTGCGCCTTGTGCGATTTTAACAAATCATAAACAAAGCGGAAAGTGTTTTTTTTTCCTATGCTATTTTCCCTATGATTGTTATGATATTGGCAAACCAAAAATAGAGAGAAAATGTACACTTTTTAGGTATACTAACCGATATCTAACCTTGAGCTTTTTAAGTTTTGGATTTATTTTTTGAAAAAAAATATTGTTTTATGTGCGTGGTTATGTTGATGTTTATCTACAAGCAAAAAACAAGTGTTTTTTGAGTCTGCACACACTTTGAGGTAAAGAGTAAAAAAATACTTCATTTCCAATATTCGTTATATATGCATTTTACATGATCTCACCTAGTTGAATACTATTTTCTTTAAGTATAATTATATAATTCAAGTTTTTCTTTTCATTAAGTTACTTTTTGAAAAAGTTCAAATAACTTTAAGTTATAACATAATTTTATTGCAAAGTGCATTCCACGTAAATTATAAAAGTGAATCAATCATCAGGTAACTTAAGTGTTTTTTAAGTAACTTTTTGGCCAATGATATACCTCATCCCCAAAGACATTGGAACTCCAGGTTTTTAATCATGATTTTCATACATATGTTTGCAGAATGTACCTTGCAAACAAGTAGACTATAATGTTCACGTTATATGTTGATTCTGGTCATACCAACACATTAGCATTATAGTTCCCATACACAAGAATGTACAACCGTTACAAGGGTCGTTGTATAGTGCGTAATTAAAAACATACAAGTGTAATGTTCTTGGAGATGAGATTTATCCTCATCCTTACTTTTGCATATAAATTTAAGTTTTAAAGCAAATTCATTGTAAAGTGATTCTCATTTACTCTATAAAAGTGGATCACTTACAATATAGAAGTAACTTATTTGTAAAAGGCGAGCTTATAGGAAAAGTTAGAGAAGAAATGGATTTATTGTTTAGTTGGCAACCTTATTGTGCACTTATCACCACATCGATCAAACTCCACCTACAACTTGGAACTTTGGTTATTTTTTATGTATTTCTTCATAAGGGCATAAATTTGACATCCAAAGACCCTTTTTAGTGTTGTTTTTTTCTTAAAATACATATTTGTTCGAGAGATTTTCATCTAGTCGGTTTGTTTTTTCTTTTGAATCTATCTTACTTGAATATTGTAATATGGCTAGTCCCACCGACCTCTTGCTTACATGTACAAACTACTTTTCATGGAATCCTCACATGAAGGATTTACTATGTGGTAAACAAATCGGGAAAAGAAGCAACCTCGACTGATGCATCGAAGAAAGCCAAATCTGCTATAATAAAAATGACAAAGCATGTGGATTAATCGAAATGTCCATATTTAGTGATTATAATTTCACCTTCAATGAGTTGAAAAATTATATGCAATTTGGAAAAAGATAGAAATCATGCTTAGTAAACATAGTGGCATTCAATCCCACTAGCTCAAAACCAATTGATTTCCTTAAATCTTACTGATTTCTCTTGCATTAGATATTATCTAAGTTTAAAACACTTAGGGTTTTACTTGAAGAATGTAAGATGGACAAGAAGGATGACCAAATTATATATGTTATTCTTGCCAAGCTTGGTACTATCTATTATGTTTTTTTATCTACTTTTCACTCCACCAATGAAGCACTAAGGACTTCTTACAAAATGCACTTTCTTAAGTTTTTTATGTTTCCTTCATTAGAGATAAAGATAAGCTCTCACATCTTGGAGTGATCATAATTGCAAGTACATATAAAAAATTATTGGTGAAACAATAAAAGGATAAATCCAAGCATGCAAAGATGCAACATCACCAAAACAATAAATAAATAAATAAGGGTCTTGAGCCATCTTGGCCATCTTCTACTCCTAATTGTAAAAAATGAATTAAATCAAAAGGCAAGAAGACTGAGAGGCATTGTAATTTTTGTGGATGAGATGGTCATTTGGAGTCTAAATGTTTCAAGAATATGGAAGCCTTAGAAGCAACAATGAAGAAGCGTAACATCAATCTTGATCTTTATTCTTCTAACTTTTCTTCTCATGGGAATGCACTTTTTGTTTGTCTTTTTATTCAATGTGGAATCTACTTCTTCTTATAATGAGTGGCTTATTGATTCTAGAGCATATTATCATATGTCTAAGGATAAAACCATATTTTCTTCTCTTAATGAATGTAACACAAAACAAATATTTGTTGATGAAGATATATATTTTAGTGTTGTATGGTTTGGAACAATTCAACTACATGATGCCCATTTCAATGATGTATTATGTGTTCCAAGTCCTTCTTACAGCCTTCTATCAATATATCAAATCACTTATTTAGGTGAAGATAAAATAATAGAATTTTCACCTCATTAAGTCGTAGTCAAGGATTTAAATGATCCTAAGCATGTCCTAGCAACTAGAATTGTTGATGATATTACTAGATTGTAAAAAATTGACAACGTTTTGTCATCATCTCTTCCAACAGTTTTTATTCTCATGGTGATGAGTTGAGCAAACTTTGGAATGAGTGAATTGGTAATCTAAACTATCTCTCATTACAACAACTATGTAATTAGAATACAATCATTGGTCTTCCTCTCATTTCTTGCAAAAATGGTGTCAATTATGGATATGCACTCAATTGATATTATCGAGATAGTTCTAAGAAACTTGCCCCTTTGCATGCCTTCTCCAAACATACTTGGGTTTATTTCTTAAAACTTATGAGTGAAATTTTTAACATGTTTTTGGACTTGTAGAAACATAATATGGACATCGGCTTCAGAAGTTAAGAATAGATAATGGAGGTGAAAATGTTAACACAAAATCTACAATTTACTATATTGCATAGGCCATTCAGATGTAACATAGTGTTCCTTATACACCACAAAAAATTGTGGTGATGAGAGAAAGAATCACACATTAAATGAAACACATATTGTATGATCCAATCTAAAGGATTAAGTCCTCATTTTGGGGGAAAGCCATTGAATGTGAAAATCACATGGTTAATCACACTCCCACAAAGGATTAAAGGATATATCATTAGAAGAAGCATGGAGTAAAATAAAAATATATGTAAGCCACTTTTGTGAGTTTGGTAGTGAAGCATGGGATCACATTCATGATGAAAAAAGGAAATCATAACATCCTAAGAGTGAGAATTGCACTTTTGTTGGACATTTTGAAGATGTAAAAAGTTATAGACTTCTTTATCCTCATTCAAGTGAAATTTTTATTAGGAGATATGTTAGGTATGTTGAAGGTGTCTCAGTCTACAAACCTAATTAGATATGTGTACCATATTTTACGTGCAAGCTACTTGGGGATTGTGTCATCTTCTATTCCCAATCTTTTTGCTATCTATTCAAGTTTCTTCTTCAAATTATGATAGTGAGAGTGAAAATCCACCTTCTCTTGCTCACCTCACTCTAATTGGTTCCATTGAACATGAACCTACACTAGAACGATAACTTCCTAGATGGGTATGTATAACATGATAAGTAACAGGTGATATTGTTGGCGATCCTTAGTTCCAGGGAGACTCCTCTCTTTTGATTCGAGTCTCAAAGAATCATGATCCAAAAATGTTTGTAGAAGATTATGGCCATCTGAATTTGGACACAACAATGAATGAAGAATAGCATTCCTTAATGGTGAACAATACTTGGTATCTTGTACCTCTTTTGGAAGGAAGAAAACTTGTTAGATATAAATGGCTATATAGCACTAAGTATGCATAATATGGAAGTATTGAAAGACATAAAGCCTGATTAGTTTCTAAAAGAATTTCTTAGGAAAAAGGGATTAAGTATAATGAAAAATTAACCCCTATAGCCAAAATGAATTACATATACCTTGTTTTATCCCTTGTTGCTTCATATAAATGAGAGTTCCGTAGAGTAGATATTAAATATTCCTTTTTCATGGGGATTTGCAAGAATGGATTTATAGAAAACAACCTCCCGACTATATTAAGAATGACTCTATCATTTTTTTTATCGCATGAAGAGATCTCTCTATGGAATTAAGCAATCTCCTTGGCCTTGGTATGTTAAAATAGATAACTTTATTCTTGACACCAACTTTTCTAGATGTCATTCTAACCTCAATATTTGTACTAATAAAGTAGGTAACCATCGCATAATATTGCTCTTTAAGTGTATGGTCTTATAATCATTGTTAGTGACCCAAGATTTTAGCCCATCTGAAATTCAATCTTAAGAAGAAGTTTGAAATGATAGACTTAGAATATTTGCATTATTTTCTTAGCCTACAAGTTTTGCAAACCAAGGAAGGGATTTCTCTTTCCTGATATAAGTATGCGTGTGACCTTCTTCATCATTTTCAAATGGAATATTGTAAACTAGCCCCACCTCCTTTCCAATATGGAGGAAAATTTTCTACCACTTGTACTACCCTTTAAGTAGATCAATCTTTGTATTATTAGTTAGTTGATAGTGTTTTGTATTTGATTCATACTCATCCTAATATTTATTTTTTTGTTGGTCTTTGTGTATGGTACATGAAAACACCCCATGAGAGTCATTGGAAAACAACAAAAAGGATACTTAGATATATCCATAATGCAATTTCAATAGGAGTCCTTTTTTGTTTGGTTTGATTAGGTTGGTAACCCTGATGATTGGAAGTCTACTACAGGTTGAGGGTTTTAACCATGTAATACACTAGTGTGTTGATATTTGATCTGTTTATGTGAGTGATTTCCTTAAGTTGTTTGACTTATGTGGATATACATGTTTATCAAACACACACACACACATACACACACATGTGTATGTGTGTGTCTATGTGTATATGAGTGTGTGTGTGTGTGTGTGTGTGTGTGTGAGAGAGAGAGAGAGAGAGAGAGTTTCATCCTATTGTGTGCCATTATCGACTATTATGTTATAACAACCAAACCGGTTGAATGCTTAGTCAATCAGTTAGTTGAATCTTAGTTGATCCTTCAATTGACTACTCAATCAAATCTTGTAGTCAAATATTGACGATCAACTATCTATCTCTAAAAGATTCAAAGTTGTGTGTGTGTGTGTGTGTGTGTGTGTGTGTGTGTGTGTGTGTGTGTGAGAGAGAGAGAGAGAGAGAGAGAATTTCATCCTATTGTGTGCCACTGTCGAATATTATGTTCTAACAACCAAACTAGTTGAATGCTTAGTCAATCAATTATTTGAATCCTCAATTTATCCTTCAATTGACTGCTCAAACGAATCTTGTAGTCAAATATTGACTATCAACTATCTATCTCTAAAAGATCCAAAGCTGTGATGAACTAGAAAATAATATTGTTACAACCGCACCCCTATCATCACAACACTCTAGAGGTTCATGAGGTGAAATTACTTTTTCACACCCCCCATAATTGCATCTTGTTGAATCCCAAGCATAGCTCAAATTTTTTCAAACTTAGCTTTTCATTGTTGAAAATTGTAACTTCTAAGAATATTATATTTGTACATTATTATTCCGGAGATGTTTTATCCCTCCGAGGCAATTCTATTATGTATCCGGAGATGTTTATTCCTCCAATGGTTTGTGGTAACTAGGGTTATTAGACCCACCATGTGGGGGTCGGCCCTGAGTTTATATTTTAGGGGTTATTAGACTTCTCCAGTAGAGGTCGTCCCCATTAGGGATTTTGGTCAGTCGGGATATAGTATAAGTAGAGGAGAAGAGCTCCTCATTTGACACACTTCCTCAACTCAGAAAGTAGTGCACTTGTGTCTGGGAGGTCTACATGTGAGGTAGAGAAGAAGGACAAGTCTTGGAGCACATCTTGTATTTTGGTCAATCATCTTATTGAGGAAAGCTTTGCTGGGTTTTCTACCCCATGAGGGTTTCCCAGGGTAAATTATGTGTCTATCTTGTGATTATGTTTCTTTCAGTGATCTTGCTAGTCTATTTGGTTTAAAACTTAACATGGTATCAGAGCTAGCCTGAATAGAACATCTTTCGCAAGGTGAAATTATATTTCTCTCTCTCTCCCAAAATTAGATTTTCTGCAAAAGTTAGTATTTTTGTATTCTGATTGCATGGTTGAATAGCTCTTCTAAAGATCTATCTTTTGAACTTTGGATCGAGGTTTTTGGTTGGGTAGAACTCCGGGAAATTCAAACCCTAGTTTAACCAAAAGTGCGATAAACCAGAAATTTTGTTGCAGATCCGAAAAAGTAAAAAGTTAAAGTTTCCAGGTAAGTACTATTCTATCTCTTGTCTCTTGGACTCCCCCAAGAGAAGATGGCTCCAAGCACTAAGCTTGAAGACAAGTTAGAAGGTATAGAGAATTTTCGGGCATGGAAATACAGAATTAGTCTCATTCTTGAAGAGAATGATCTTGCTCAGTATATCAAGGATGAAGTTGCAGAACCTGAAGGAGATGAAGCCAAAGAGAAGCATAGGAAGGATTTGATTAGGGAAAAGAGAATCATAGCTGATTCTATTAAAGACCACTTGATTCCCCAAGTGGCTTCCAAGAAGACTCCAAAGGGAATGTATGATGCCCTAGGAAGAATGTATGAGGGAAAGAACATCAATAGGAAGATGAACCTAAGAACCCAGTTGAAGAGTACCAAGATGCACAAAGGAGAATCCATTCAAGACTACTTCTCAAGGGTCTCCCAAATCAAGGAGCAACTAGATGCCATTGGTGATACTCTTGATGAAGATGAACTTGTGATGACTGCTCTAAATGGTCTGACTAGACCTTGGGAGTCATTTATACAAACTATGTGTGCCAGAAAAGAAAGTATGAAGTTTGATGTAGTGTGGGAGGATTGTGTTCAAGAAGAGGCTAGGGTAGCCAACAGAGAAGCACTCCTCAAGGAGGATGACCAAGAATTGGCTACTCACACCAAAAGAAGAAGAATGGGTCACTTCAAGAAAGTTGACCACAAAGGATCTCAACCCTTCTCTAGATTTAAAAGGGGAAGAGGACCCAATCCAGTAAGAGATCTCTCCACAGTCCAGTGTTACATTTGTCTTAAACTAGGACACATTTCCAAATTTTGTCCTTCACAAAAGAAGAAGAAGTTTGTCCACAAAAGACACCATACACATATGGCAGAAGATGATAGTGAAGAAGAAGAAGAAGAAGAGGAAGAGGAAAGGCCTCGAAGGAAAAGATCTAAAGTAAAGAAAGAAGATCTAGAAGAATATGTCCTATTCTCTGCACTCTCTGGATCTGTATCTCCTGGAGAAGATACATGGCTCATTGATAGTGGTGCTTCTAAGCACATGACAGGTCAAAGGAAGACTTTCTCAAAACTTGAAGAAAAGTCTTCTACACAAAAGGTATCTCTAGGAGATGATTACCAATATCATATCAAGGGAATTGGTGAAGCAAGCTACAAGCTAGAATCTGGAACACCCTTGAAGATGAAAGAAATTTTATATGTACCAAGTTTGAAGAAGAACCTACTCTTTATCTCGGCACTAGATAAGAAAGGTTTTAGAGTTGCCTTCATAGATGGTCAAGTACTTATGTGGCCCAAAGGAAAATCTATTGAAGATGCAGTTGTCATTGGTGAAGAGGAAGGAGGTCTCTATAAGCTCAAGGGACATCCAGAAGTTTCCCTTGCTCATGAAACCTCTAGCCCCAGTGAGATATGGCATAGAAGATTAGCTCACATTAACTATAAATCCCTACCCTATGTAAGCAAGGTGGTCATAGGATTACCAGACTTGAAGGTTGATCATAATGGCTCATGTAAAGGATGTGAAAAAGGGAAGAATATCAAGAACCCTTTTCCAAAGAGTGAAACAAAGACTAAGAAATTTTGGATCTAATACACTCAGATGTATGTGGACCAATGCCCACCACTTCCCTAAGTGGTTTTGAATACTATCTCTCATTCATTGATGACTATTCAAGGAAGACTTGGATATACTTTCTAAAAGGTAAGAATGAAGTCTTTGGAAAATTCAAAGAGTTCAAGGCCTTAATAGAAAATCTCTCAGAAAAGAAAATCAAGATTCTCATAACAGATAATGGTGGAGAATATACTTCAAAGGACTTTGAAGACTTTTGTAAGGAAGCTGGAATCAAGAGGGAACTAACCACTTCCTACAATCCCCAACAAAATGGGGTGGCTGAAAGAAAGAATAGAACCATCATGGAAGTTGTAAAGACCATGATACATGATCAAGATCTACCCATGTATTTATGGGCTGAAGCAGCTAGGACAGCAGTCTATGTGCAGAATAGACTATCCCATAGTGCTCTTGAATTCAAAACTCCAGAAGAAGTGTTCACATGAAAGAAGCCTAAGGTAAGTCACCTCAAAATATTTGGTTGTCCTGTGTACATTCACATTCCAAAAGAAAAGAGAACCAAGTTGGATCCTTCTGGTAAGAAGGGAATATTTGTTGGATATTGTGAATCATCCAAAGCCTTCAGAATTTTCATACCAGGTTTTCATCATATGGAAATAAGTAGAGATGTAACATTTGATGAAGAAGCAACTCTCAAGAAATCCAGGAAGTGTCAACTTGAAGAAATCTATGAAGAAGATAAACCTCCTAGAATCACAGAAGCTATGCACATTCCTGAAGATGATACACCAGAGGACCATGACATGATAGAACCACAAGAACCCCCTATTACAAACTTATCAAGGAAAAGAAGGCCAGCATGGGCTAGAGACATTATTGAAGGAGCTGAAAGATATGGAGCTTATGGAGGCTCCACTAGAGAAAGAAAGAAACCAAAGCTAGTATCCAACTATATGGCCTTGATGTGTGATCTTGTGGATCAACAACCTACTAGCTATGAAGAGACATCTCAAAAGAAAGAATGGGTAGAAGCAATGATAGAAGAATATCAGTCAATAATGAAAAATGATGTTTGGGATATAGTTCCCAAACCAAAAGATAAAATTATGGTTTCTTCCAAATGGATTTTTAAGATAAAACATGTTGCAGATGGTAGCATTGAAAAATATAAGGCAAGATTTGTAGCCCGAGGATTCTCTCAAAAAGAGGGAATTGACTATGAAGAAACCTTTGCACCAGTTGCTAGGTATACTTCAATTAGAACTATCATGGCACTTGCATCTATAATGAAGTGGAAATTACACCAAATGGATGTTAAGACAGCTTTTCTGAATGGTGTAATTGAAGAAGAAGTGTACATAGAGCAACCACAAGGGTTTGAGGTTAAAGACGGGAGAACTCATGTATGCAAACTGAAAAGGGCACTATATGGATTAAAGCAAGCTCCCAAATCTTGGTACGGAAGGATTGACAATTTCTTAACAAGCATGGGCTTTACCAAGAGTAAAGCTGACCCTAATCTTTATCTCAAGGTAATGGATGATGAACCAGTTATACTACTGTTATATGTAGATGATCTATTTCTAACCGGAAATGAGAAACAGATTATTGAATGCAAGAAGAAGCTTTCATCAGAATTTGAGATGAAAGATCTCGAATTAATGCACTACTTCTTAGGTCTAGAAGTATGGAAAGAACCAAAAGGAATCTTTCTAAATCAAGGTAAGTATGTTGTGGAGATTCTAAAAAGATTTGATATGTTGGAGTGTAAATCCATGGCCACTCCCATGGACTCCAACTTGAAGTTATTAGTTAATTACACATCAAAATTAGTGGACATAACTCTATATAGACAAATCATTGGGTCTTTGATGTATTTAACAAATACTAGGCCAGATATATGCTTTGCTGTAAATACCTTGAGTCAGTATCTAGTAGAACCTAGAAAGGTTCACTTAATAGTCGCAAAGCATGTAATGAGGTACCTAAAGGGTACTTTAGATTTTGGTCTATATTATATTGGAAATCATGAACTCAGATTACATGGTTACTCAGATTTTGATTGGGCAGGAAGTATCTCAGACAGAAAGAGTACATCAGGTGGATGTTATGGTCTTGGATCTTCCATGATCTCATGGTTCAGCAAGAAACAATCTAGTGTGGCTTTTAGTACTACTGAATCAGAATACATAACTGCCTGCTTTGCTAGCTGTGAAGCAGTGTGGCTTCAGAAACTATTATCTGGAGTGTTTGACTTAGAGATGGATCCCACTGTGATCATGTGTGACAATCAAAGTTGTATCAAAATGACAGAAAATCCTGTATTCCACGATAAGTCAAAACACATAGAGAGGAGCTATCAAACTCGAGTATGTGAGTACTGAAGAACAAGTTGCTGATATATTAACCAAACCCCTGTCTCATGTGAAATTTGAATACTTCTGAGACAAGATTGGTGTAGCTCTAAAGGACCCCCCTCGAAAGGGGGAGTAGTATCGTCACTGATGATGAGGATACCTGTTTACCACTCTAAATATTTATGCTTATTTAGATTTAGATTTCTTACACTTAGAATACTTACATTATTTTTCTTTTACTTTGATGATATATGTATTGATGAGGATACATGTTTTGATAATGTATGCATTGATGAGGATACATGTTTTGATGATATATGTATTGATGAGGATACATGTTTTGATGATGTATGCATTGATGATGATACATGATATATGTATATGTGCTTTGATGCATTGATGAGGATACATGTTTTGATGATGATACTTGTATTATTACATATTGATGTATTGATGAGAATACTTGTATTAATGATATATGCACATATATTAATGTACTTGTATAGATGAGGATACTTGTACCTGTATTGATGTGAGGATTGGATCATCCTTGGACTTCAGTCCTAAAGAGAGCCGTAGACGTATGTCTCCAAAAATAAAGTCCTGAATGAACAGGTAGGGGATTGGATCGTCCTCGGACTTTGGTCCTTTGAATTGAGCCGTAGACAAGATGTCTCCGAAAATAAATTCCTAAATGAACAGGTAGGGGATTGGATCGTCCTCAGACTTTGGTCCTTTGAATTGAGTCGTAGACAAGATGTCTCTGAAAATAAAGTCCTGAATGAACAGGTAGGGGATTGGATCGTCCTCAAACTTTGGTCCTTTGAATTGAGCCATAGACAAGATGTCTCCGAAAATAAAGTCCTGAATGAACAGGTAGGGGATTGGATCATCCTCAGACTTTGGTCCTTTGAATTGAGCCGTAGACAAGATGTCTCCGAAAATAAAGTCCTGAATGAATAGGTAGGGGATTGGATCGTCCTCGGACTTTGGTCCTTTGAATTGAGCCGTAGACAAGATGTCTCCGAAAATAAAGTCTTGAATGAACAGGTAGGGGATTGGATCATCCTCGGACTTTGGTCCTTTGAATTGAACCATAGACATGAGGTCTCCAAAAATTGAATGATAGGACTGTATCGTCCCTAGACCTCGGTTCAAAAGGTACATGGTAGGACTGGATCATCCCTGGACCTCGGTTCAAAAGGTACATGATAGGACTGGATTGTCCCTGGACCTCGGTTCAAAAGGTACATGATAGGACTGGATCGTCCTTGGACCTAGGTTCAAACGGTACATGATAGGATTGGATCGTCCCTAGACCTCGGTTCAAAAGGTATATGGTAGGACTGGATTGTCCTTGGACCTCGGTTCAAAAGGTACATGACAGGATTGCATCATCCATGGATGTATGTCCTAAAGAGAGCAGGATTGATCATCCTGTAATATGCTCATGTGTATTGCAGGGTATACGATGCTGAGATGACGATGCTGATGATCATATGATGATGATGCTGATGATCGTATGATGATGATGTTGATGATCGTATGATGATGATGTTGATGATCATGTGATGACGATGCTGATGATCATGTGATGATGATGCTGATGATCGTGTGATGACGATGCTGATGATTGTGTGATAACAATGATGTTGATGTTCCAGTAACTAGTTGAGTTACTGATGATGATGCATTGAAGAAAGATTCCGATGATATATAGATGTATCATGTATGATGTAGTTGATGACTCCTTACTCCTGCAGATATTGTTATAATATCCTTCTCGTTAAGGGGGAGTGTTGAATATTGTAACTTCTAAGAATATTATATTTGTACATTATTATTCCGGAGATGTTTTATCCCTCCGAGGAAATTCTATTATGTATCCGGAGATGTTTATTCCTCCGATGGTTTGTGGTAACTAGGGTTATTAGACCCACCATGTGGGGGTCGGCCCTAAGTTTATATTTTAGGGGTTATTAGACTTCTGCAGTAGAGGTCGGCCCCATTAGGGATTTTGGTCAGTCGGGATCTAGTATAAGTAGAGGAGAAGAGCTCCTCATTTGACACACTTCCTCAACTTAGAAAGTAGCGCACTTGTGTCTGGGAGGTCTGCATGTGAGGTAGAGAAGAAGGACAAGTCTTGGAGCACATCTTGTATTTTGGTTGATCATCTTGTTGAGGAAAGATTTGCTGGGTTTTCTACCCCATGAGGGTTTCCCAGGGTAAATTATGTGTCTATCTTGTGATTATGTTTCTTTCAATGATCTTGCTAGTCTATTTGGTTTAAAACTTAACATTCATAAGGCTTCATAAATATATCAGCAATTCAATCATCATTTTTCTAGTAAACAATATTCACGATGTTATCTTGTACCAAATGTCATAGGAAATGAGCATGAATCTCCCTATGCTTCAATATCGTTATGTGTAATAGGATTGTTGGAAACATGTATTGCACTCTAGTTATTGCAAAATATTGCATTCATTGTGTCGAATGGAAAATCAATATCTCCCAAGAGTTGTCAAATCCATACCACCTCTGTGTCAGAATTTACTATGCCATGATATTCAACTTTTGTGATTAAAAGACAAACTACCTTCTACTTCTTGCATGTCAAAACCATCAATCCATAACAAAGATGAAACACATATCAAGATTTAAAATTTCGGTCATCACCATCCCCTTCCCAATATGAATCATTATAATTAACCAATGGGTATATTGTATTGTTGCAATATTTTATACCAAGTTGATAAGTTCCCTTCATATAACAAACAATTCTCTGTGCAGTCCTCTAATGGATTTCTTGTGGATCCTGCATGAACCAAGAAACCACACTAATACCAAAGGAAATAATATGTTGACTTTGAGTTAAATGAATCGGGATACTAACTAGTTGTCAATAGAGATTGGCGTCAACTTTCATTGAATCGCATTGTTTGGTCAACTTCACCCTCAACTAAAAGGGTGTAGCACAAAATTTATAGTCCGCCATCTTGAATCTCTTAAAAATATCCATTAAATACTTACATTAAGAAATAAATATATTTTCATCCATTTATAAGACTCGGAGACCCAAAAAGAAATGTAAGAGACCAAGCTTAGTCATTTCAAAGGCATTGGCCAATTGTTTCTTCAAACCTAGTATTAGATTTACATTGCTTCTAGTAATGAGTAAATAATCTACATACGCTGCAACAATTAAGATTTTACCATATACATGTAAAACATAATGATATGATCTGATTCACATGGTTTGAAACTGATATTGATAAAGAAATTATGTATATTTTCATACCAAGCATTAAGGGTCTATTTCAAATCATAAAAGGATTTATTTAGCTGATAAACTATACTAGCATCCTTCTAAAAAATAGGCGGAACCTCCATATAAAATTATTCAATCAAATCTCAATGAACAAATGCATTTTTGACATCAATATGATGTACCGCCCATCCAATTTGAGTAGCAAGTAAAATAATTGGTTGGAAAGAATTCATCTTTCCAATAGGGGAAAAAGTTTTAGTGTAGTCGATGCCTTCTTCCTAAGTAATGTTTTTTGCAACCAAACAAGTTTTATGTCATTCAAAAACACCATGAGATGTGAATTTGGTCCTGTATCAACATTTCACTACAAGAACTAAATCCATGTTTTATTTTTTATCAAGGAATGGTACTCTTTAGCCATATCATTCTCCCATTCAAGTCAACCATGCGCATATACATATGTATCTAGATCACATGTCTCTAGCACACATGCCATTAGATAAGCACTACCACATTGTTTCTAACTCTTGTCTTCCTTGAGTCATTGATATATCTGTTATCGGCTCCAACAAATTCAATTGTCTTAGCAACCTATGGGGATAAAACAGTATTATGAAATGAAGAGATTCATATATCGACCAATCCACTAGAGGATCACTTCAAGGTTCCAAAGCTAGTAAATGATTCCATAGTCAATGATAGACTATAAGAAAACGTAGGAATATGATTTGATTGTATAGTCAGTCCTCAAAAATAGTATTCGGTCAATCATGTTTTTGTCATGGTTTCAAAGGTATCATTGCTCATCAAATAAAAAGAGGAATTCAATAGTTTAATACTTGAGGTCTTTTCATCAAGTATAGCATCCCTTTTAATGATGATATGATGTTTGACTAGGTCAAATAATATGTATGCTTGCAGCTCTTCAGAGTAACCCATCATGTTGCAGGCATGACTCTTAGCATCCAATTTATTTCTGCAATCATTAAAGATGTGCACCCACACAATACATCCAAATGTTCTAATGTGTCCAAGTGATGATTTTGTTCCACTCCATTTCTCACCATGAATCATATCATAGACATCTTTAGTTGGAATAAGTTTCAACAAGTAGTTTCAATATTAGATAGCTTATGCCCAAATGCTAGTCAACAAACCTTTGGCCTAAATAAAACACCATGCCATTTCAACCAAAGTCCATTTTTTATCTATAAATGGGGCATTATTCTAAGGTGTGTGAGGTACATATCTCTACCAAGAGATACCATGTTGTGATAGGCATTTTTCCAAAACTCTAGTATCATATTCTCCACCATTGTTTGATCTTAAACATTTCACATGTTGACCACATTGATTTTCAACTGATACTCTAAATGCCTTGAATTTTTCAAAGACATGAGTCTTATTTTTCAAGAAATATATCCAAGTGTACCTAGAAATATCATGAATGAAGGTTAAAATATACCTTGAACCTACTATTAATGGTTTGTTCAGGGAACATAGATCATGGTGGACAAGTTCCAACTAAGTCTTCACTCTCTATGTTTTCCCTATACCAAAGGTAGGTTGGTGGTTCTTTCCAAGCACAAACCCTTCACATTCTCCATCAAGGTGGGGGGGGATTTTAGGTAGTATATTAACCATGCTATGTTTCACCATCAATTTCAAGTTTAAAAAATTTATATGTCTAAGTTGTTCATGCTCAACTCTACTCCATTCATTGGTCTAAGCTTTGAGTGCATTCGGTCCATAAAATTTCTTCAGAACAACATGGAACTTGTATACTCCATAAATTAGATCAAGAAACCCTTCAACGATAACTTCCCAATTGTTCACAGCTTTCACAATGAACCAATATGGTCAGAATTCAACCATTTTTCTAGTTTGGGTAAGTTGGCATTCGATTTCACTACAACTAGTAACAATAAGTGCATAATAATCTATTAAAAATATTGTATGTTATGTAGCTTCACTTAAGGAGTAAAAGGGAGAAGAATCTTTAGCCATATGATGTGTAGAGAAAAATCAACTTTCCACCAACTCTGTGCAATGTGAGCATATAGGGATAGAGAACTACTAACACAGAGCATATAGTTGTATGCATTAAATTATCAAAGTTAGTGTTGAACATCGGTTGATCATCCAATTGATACATTTGCTTCAAGGTTCTTGACCTTCTCTTCTAGATCTCTAGTATTAGTCCAACAAACCTTCTCCATATGTCCCAATTTTATGCAATAGTGGTAGGTCTTCTTCTTTCTACTCTTCTTTGTCAAAGTATTTTCATCATGCTTCTTCTTTGCTTTTTGGTCAATGCAATGCTGAATTTTCTCCGAGTTAGATTGTCGACCTGTTTGTTTATAGTTTTGTCAACCTCTTCCCTTCAACAGATGGGCTTACTACTTAACTTTGAATTTTTATTCATCACTCAATTTCTCTCGTGCCTTGATCAACAATCCATGGAAATAATTAAAGTTATAGTCCTTACCATCTTCTTTTCTAGTTTCCCATCTAGCACAGAAAGTTGAACATAATCTATCATAGAGTCTCATTAGGTTCATGAGGATCAATTCAATAAGTTGACCATCATTCTTTGAAAATTTCTCACCACATTCACCCAACTTCAATTGTAACTCCTTTACACCTGCAAAGTAATCCTTAATCCTTTCAAAAGAGAGAGGATCCATAGATATCAACTCTTTCTCAATATACATAACCTTACTTTCATCAATCTTATCAAATATATTTTTCAATTTTTTCAAAACATGATGAGTATAGTCAACCCCACTTGTTGGAAATCTTATTAATACTGAGAGGGGGGTGAATCAGTATTAAGCACAATTTTAAACAATTTTCACTTTTACCAAATTCAAACAGTACTTATATTATGTATTCACCATAATAAATGTCATTCATCAACACATACATAAGACACAAAACATAATTATATGACGTGGAAACCCAACCGAGAGAAAACCACTAAATGCTTTATTATATAATAAAGATTACATTCATAGGAAGCACCAACTTCCAAGATTCTCCAACATTGACTGGAAGGAGGCTCCAATCCCCTGATTTATAGGCTTCAACCTGAAGGAAGCACCAACTCCGTCATTTACCAGCACCAACTGGAAGGAGGCACCTACCCCTTATATTTACAGGCTTCAACATGAAGGAAGCTCCAACTCCTTGTCCTTGCCCCATCCTGCCACCCTGATATGACTATAGAAGTTCTTCTTGTTGTCTACTGATCTGCACACACTTCAGACTTGTTGCATCACTTTATTTTATGCGTAACTGCTATGTGCTCTGTTCTATGCAACTGCTGTACTTTAGCACAAGTTCTTCTCTTACTACACATCTTCTGCGTTAGTATAGCACACTAGTTCTCATATATGATTATGCAATCTGCGCATTGTTCAACATACCATTATGTTTCTGCGCATCTTCATATTCATCCACTTGTACACATCGCCTTCTATACTTCTCTTATGTTTTTGCACATCTGTCTCATATACTATATCATCCTGCACATTATTTGTTGTTTTGATCTTCTGTTCTTGCGCACTCAAATCTTTGCTATATCATGTTGTTACAGATCGATTAGTCATTGATACCCCAATAATTCGAAGCTTTCCAATTTAGAATACTATCTCTTGTTCATCTTCAAGATTATTTTTCACTCACCAAATTGCTTCTTATTTATACACAACGTGTACTTCAGACAATGTTTCCACAAGTTGGACGAAAAGATCCCTTCTTGCTTTCTTCACAGTCAAGCTTACTCACGCATCTGCCACTTATGTTGATCTGCACAACTAAGGGATCATAACTTGTGGGTCATGCGCACACTAGTTCCTTAGCATAGTGGGACTTGCTCACTTGGGAATCACTACCTATTGGGTCTTTCTCCCTTGAGGTACCATTGCTTGGTGGGTCTTGCGCACTTTCAAGACTTGTTCAACCACCTCTTTGACATCAACTTTGAATTATCACGACTAGATGGGATTATGGACTCGCGCACATCATTTTATGTACTTCTTCAAACTGTCGCGTGGATACTAAGTCCTCTTTGACATCAATGACAACCAAAGTTCAACAATATCCTCCTTTGGCATTGATTTCAATACCTTATGAAGTTTTTCTCCTTCTAATCATGAATTCCTCTGTTCTGTTTGCACACAAAATAGTACTCCCCCGGTGTGTACTCCCCCTATGTTCTTGTCAGTTTGAACCTTTGCTTTACTGTGAAACCTTCAACCAGTACTTTTCTGTTGTTTTTCATTTCTGCGCAGTTCATTGTCACTGATACATGATTCATGGTATCTGTCCCCCTTTGACATCAATGGAAAAGAGGTGCTTCCTATGGAATATTTCATGTTCTCTTATGAACTTATACTTCGTCTTTGTGATGGCCTTCATGATATCATTTGTTTCGATTATTCCTCCTAGCTTTGTGCTTTATTCCATTTTCAATTTGTTGTTGCTGGTGCACAATGCTTAGTCGCCCTGCAACCTATACATTTATCACTATCTCTGTAGATGTCTCAGTTAAAGATATGCTCCTCCTACATGGTTTCCTATTTACTTTTAACTTGATCTTATGTTCCTGTCAAATTTAACCTCTTGCTCAAGTATCAGTCTTTCTGCTTCTTTATTCATTTTCTTGTCGCAACATAGTGCTCTCCTTACCCAATTGCAAGTCCCTTGTGCTTCCGACTTTGAATTATCTTTTAAGTTGACTTCTTCCCGCATTTATTTCTTCCTTTTTGATCTGGATTTATGTGGGAATGAAATAAAAGAGCATATACAGAATCAAATACAAAGATATATTGCAAAGAACACAACGATACAGTAAACACATATTTTATTAAATGGCGGAAATAGAACAAACTGTAAAATACAACAGCTAGAATGGTAGTAGCTATCTCTAAGAAGAGATGTGGCCGTTGTGCTCATTCGAGCCAAGATGAATACAAAAGGAGGCCGAAAGGGCCTATTTATCATAATCATGAGGGAAAGAATCCCAAACATCCAAAAACCTAACCCTAGAAGATGAACCGTCATAAAGTTTGCGGCCCCAAGGTGGTTAGTTGAACAGTCAACTTCCCGGGGTCATAACTTTTGCATACAATCTCCATTTGGGTGCTCGATAGTGTAGTGTCCCCTCTATCATACCAGCGTGATAGAGAGGATCACAGTGCTCAGTCCGGGCAATTAGCCCCAAAACGTTTTAATTAAAATCATTGATGCAAAGAACTATATCTATGCATACTATGGAAAAACAACGGTGATCGAATCAATGCTGTTGATCTCTAACACACATTCAAGATTCTGTGACAAGATCATATGGAAATGCCTAAACTTTAAAAAAAACACAGCAGAGGCAAATTCGTTTAATACATCCACATACATTCATAACATTCATCAAATGATAATTGCCAATTTACACAAGAGAATACTTATCTCAATAAGGCAGTCCCAAGCAACTGGCTATGCAACTGCAACGTTCCACCCAACCATAGGCCAGTGTGCTCCTCAATCTCTCAGCACCACTGCCACCCCCGAGCTGGGCATGATCTCTACAAGGAACCAGGGAACAGCAGACTCACACATAGCCAAGCATACACCAAGATGAGCCAAGCCAATCTACAATTGGGTTTATCAGGCTACTAGGAGATGGAAAGGAAGAGTTGCTAAGCTAGTGAGCTCCAGCACAGAGCCAGGGATAACCTTGCAAGATCTATCTAGCTTGGCACCCACAATACCTACACACCCAGCACAAGGAAGTATTCTTTTCACTGGTGTGCAGTCCCTCAAGCCATACCTTCCCTATCTAGTGCTCTCAGGGTATGCATAGAAGAGTAACCAAAGCCCTCTTGATCTTTTTGAGAGGTTGTCTCCCCCACTAGGTTTATCAAGCCACTTCTATCCACTACCACTCCAACACTTCAGCTCACAGGCTCAAACCAAGAACAAGGATGCACATAACAGCAGGACCCCACTTGCTGGGCATGAGGAAAACGTTTTCCACAGTGGAATGCATGAGATGGGGTTTCAACTAACCCAGAAAAACGTGGGAACCCACAAAAACGAAATGGGGAGTTGGTGAACAACCCAGGAAGCCAAATCCGTTTTTAGAAAAACGTCCTTGGACATTCAGGGGCAAAAACGACCTCCCTACAGTCCTCCCACGTGGTCCTCCCTCTCCCAACTGTTATATACTGCAAAAATGACTCCCAGGCATGGAAAAATGCAGTATTTAGATGAAAAACGTAAATGGAAGACCCCAGCTAACTCCCCCTGCGTGAATGATCAAAGGCTGCCTGTACAGAATGGCTTTGGGCACCATTTCGCGGGTGGTTTCTTGCCCAAGGAGACAAAACACGTTTTTCCAAGTTGATGGCTTGCCCATGCACGAAAATGGCTTGCCCATACTCTTTCATTCCCAAGGCATTAACTGCCTTAACCAATTTCTTGGAAAAAAATTAAATGATTGGGTACATGAGACAAAATGGGTAGTTGGTGGTTTATGGGTTTCCCCATTGACACATGGATTAATACCATTGGCTCAAGGTTTGAATAATTTCCCTCCCTTTTCCTTGTAGAGTCATGCCCCATCTCTTTTGTTGCATTGCATAGCCGGTTGTGGGTTTTTCCATTAAAATTCGTATTTACATGGTGTCTTATTTACATTGTGCCCATCTCGCACAAGAACCATGGGCATCTATTTTTAATTGCCGATTCATGAAACGCTAAATCAATGGTGGGGCCTTGGCCTTGAGCTCCTCACCATGATTAAATTACAATATTTACATCATTTACGGTTTAATACAAAGGGGGTCAAAATGGGGACATTACATTCCCCTCCCCTTACATTAGCACTGTCCTCAGTGCTCATCAAAATTGAACAAAAATGGATATGCCACCCTCATGGCATCCTCCAGCTCCCATGTAGCCTCATCGGGACCGTAGTGCTTCCATTGCACCTTTACCTGTCCGATGGCTCGGTTCCGGAGCAATGTTACCTTCTTGTCTAGGATGCACAATGGATCGGTTTGGAATTCTCCCTCGGGTTCCACCTGGATCACATCCCAATTAATCACATGGTTAGGATCATGTACATATTTCTTAAGCAAAGAGACGTGAAAAACATTATGAGCTTTAGTGCTAGCAGGCAATGCAAGTCTATATGCAACTGGTCCTATTCTTTCAAGCACTTCAAATGGCCCACAATATCTAGGTGATAGCTTGGCACAATTCCCAAGCTTCAAGGAACTCTTCCTTGATTTCACTCTAAGATATACATGATCCCCAACATTGAATTCCCTATGCATTCTATGTTTATCTGCATAGCTTTTCTGTCTATCCTAGGCTGCTTTTAAATTTTGCCGGATCTTTGCAACCTCTTGTTCCATTTCCTTAAGCAATTCTGGCCCAAGTACAATTCTGTTCACTGGATTGTCCCAAGTCACTGGTGTCCTACACCTTCTGCCGTACAAAGCCTCATAAGGACTCATTCCCAATGATGCTTGTTGCCCATTGTTATATGCAAATTCTACCAAGTGTAGATAATCCTCCCACTTGGATGGTTTGTCCATTACATACATGCGGAGCATGTCTTCAAGCACTCGATTTACTCTTTCAGTTTGCCCATCTGTCTGAGGATGGTAGGCGGTACTAAAGCTCAACTGCGTACCCAAATCTGCAAAGAGACCTTTCCAAAAATTGGAAGTGAACTTGGTATCCCTGTCAGAAATTATTGCCTTAGGCAACCCATGTAATCTGAAAATTTCCTTCATGAAAATATTTGCAATGGCATCAGATTTATGTGTGGACTTAACCGGTATAAAATGTGCTGCCTTTGTTAACTTGTCCACCACAACCATGATGGAATCATGCTGTCTCTTAGTCATTGGCAATCCTGTAATAAAATCCATGGATATTACTTCCCATTTCCATTCTGGAATTGGTACTGGAAGCAATAAACCTGTTGGATGTTGGTGTTCACTCTTCACTTGTTGACATTCCATGCACTTAGAAATGTATTCAGCAACATCCCTCTTCATGCCTGGCTAGAAATAATATTTCCTTGCTGTAGCAATTGTTTTCTGATATCCTGGGTGACCAGAGTATGGAGCTTTATGGATCTCATCCATAACCATTCTCCTCAAACCTGCCGCATTTGGAATATAGACTCTATTCTTATAAGTAAGAAGTCCTTCTTCTTCCAAATGATAACCCTCATACTTCTTTTCAAGGTTTTGCTGCTGCAATTTTCCCTTTATCTGCTCATACACTTCATCCTCAACCATATGGTTAACAATTTGTTGCTTCAAGTCTGGCTGGCAAGTACTAAGCGCTGCCACATACATTTCATGTACCTTCCTGCTGAGTGCATCAACCACCTTGTTTTCTTTCCCTTTTATATGTTTGATCTCAAAATCAAATTCACACAAAAATTCCAACCATCTGGCTTGCCTAGCATTTAACATTGGCTGATCAAACAAGTATTTCAGACCACAATGGTCTGTCCTTAACTCGAATTTTCTTCCCATTAAGTAATGCCTCCACATCTTCAAGGCATGTACTATGGCTGCAAGTTCTATATCATGAGTAGCATAGTTCTTCTCATGCTCCTTCAACTTTCTTGACTCATAGCATATCACGTGGTTGTCTTGCATAAGAACTCCTCCAAGTCCTTGATTGCATGCATCGGTACACACCACAAAATCTTTTTCCGGGTCTGCAATCTTCAGAATAGGTGCACTTGTAAGAAGATTTTTCAACCGTTGAAAACTTTCCTCACATCTTGGTGACCATTCAAACTTTATCCCCTTCTTTTGCAAAGAAGTGATCGGGTTAGCGACCTTGGAGAATCCTTCGATAAACCTCCTGTAGTAACCAGCAAGGCCCATAAAAGATCTCACATCAGTCACATTCCTTGGAGTTGGCCAATTCATAATGGCTTCAATCTTCTCAGGGTCTACAGATATTCCTTCGTCGGAGATGATGTGACCCAAATAATGAATTCTATCTTTATAGAAGTCACATTTGCTCAACTTTGCATACAGCTTATGCTCCCTTAGTAATTGCATTGTCATTCTCAAATGTTCTTCATGCTCTTCTTCATTCTTAGAATAGATGAGAATGTCGTCTAGGAATACCAGAACAAACTTGTCCAAATATTTGCTAAAAACATTATTCATGAGACACATGAATGTAGCTGGTGCATTTGTGAGACCGAATGGTACCACTACAAACTCATAGTGTCCATACCTCGTTCTAAAGGCTGTCTTATGAATATCTTCTTCTTTGATTCTTACCTGATGGTAACCAGACCTCAAGTCAATCTTTGAAAATACCTTTGCTCCTCTCATTTGATCAAAAAGGTCATCAATTCGGGGCAATGGGTATTTATTCTTCACAGTGACTTTGTTCAACTGCCTGTAGTCGATACATAACCTGAGTGTTCCATCTTTCTTTTTCACAAATAGGACGGGCGCTCCCCACGGGGATACACTTGGCCTAATATATTTCTTTTCCAGCAACTCTTGCAATTGCATCTTCAATTCTAGCAATTCCGGTGTACTCATCCTGTAGGGTGTCTTGGACACTGGTGCCGCTCCTGGCACAAGCTCAATTGTAAAGTCAATGTCTCTCTTTGGAGGGAGTCCCGGAATCTCATCAGGAAAAACATCCCTGAATTCTTGCAATACAGGATAGTCCTCCAATCTAAGAGTTTCACTCTCTGCTGCCTCTAAAACGTGAGCTGCATACAGTTGACATCCCTTCCTATAGAACTTCTTTAGTTGCATGGTTGAAACCTGTCTAACAGAAGTCACCTTTGGAATTCCTTTTACAACCCTCGGGTTTCCTTCCTCGTCCATGCATTCAAATGTCTTATTGTAGCAGTCAAGTTTAACCCTGTGTGCTTCTAACCAATCCATTCCAATGAGAATATCATAGGAACCAAGTGGCAAAATATTCAAATCCGCATAAGTGAATAGCCCATCCATCTCTAATGGACATTTCTCTACTATTTCACTAACTTTTCTCTTGGTTCCAGTGGCTAGTTGAACTAACCAAGATTTACTATGCTTTAATTTCTTGAAAGCACACATCTCAACAATTCTAGGAGTGACATAACTGTGAGTAGATCCAGGGTCAATCAAAATAGAAACAGATTGCTTAGCAATCTTACCTTCAACCTCAACCACAGTTGACTGATGATCTGCTTGGCGGTCGTCCACTGCTGCATAGATTCTAGGGATTGTCCTCGCCACTTGACCCACAGTTCCAGCTCCTTGGATGTTGTGAACTTGATTTGCATTCCCATTCCGATGTGGACAGTTCCTAAGCATGTGGTCTCCTCCACAACCCCAACATTGAAGTGGTTCTCTTGGCTCTTTTGGATCTCTCGGCTTGTCTCCCATCGTCCTGGTTGGCTTAGTCACAACCTGTGATGGCTGCCTTTGCTGATTCCTGAATTGAGGAGGCTTGAACCCCTTCTTCCTTTGATCAAACTTTTCATTTTTCTTATCCTTCCACGCCTTATGGAATTCTGGTTTGCTTCTGTTTTGATCAAAGCAATACTTGGCCTTTCTTATGGCCTCCTCTAGAGTTCGAGGTTCATCAAACTCAATTCTGTCTTTATATGACTGGGGCAGTCCACTTACGAAACGCTGAATTTTTACCTTATCATCTCGAATATACTTGACATACCTCAGCAGCTCCAAGAACTTGTTTGCATATTCTTCCATGGTCGATTGTCCCAATCTCAGCTCATGGAACTCTTTGATCTTATCATCATAGTACCTATCAGAGAGGTACTTCTTCTTGAAGTGTTTCTTGAACTGCTTCCATCCAATCTTCCTTTCGTTGATCTTCTTCACTTGCCTGGTGTGTTCCCACCATATAGATGCTCTTCCATTCAAGTTGAAGATGGCAACCCTTGCCTTCATATTCCCAGAGTAGTCTTGGACTTGGAAATATTTTCTCATCCCAAGAAGCCAAGCTTCAGCTTCTTGACCAGATTTTACCTCTCCGTCAAATGTAGGAGGTTTTGCCTTCTTAAATTCCCCATGTGAATTGTTCTTGTAGTGTTTCTTTCTCTTGTTCCTGTGGGACGAAGAACTTGAACCCTCAATGGATTCTTCAGAGTCAGATGATTCATTAGAAGAGATTTCTGGACTATATGTTCTATCTGTAGAAACTCTTCTTGGGCTACTGGCCCTTTTACGGGAATTTCTTCTAGAGCTACTCCCACCCCTTTCTAGATTTGATATCTGATGCCCAGAGTTTATTTGCCTTTGGATGTCTGTTAAACTCTGCAGCATCGCGGCATTCAGCTGATTTTGTTCTTATTGAGCTTTAATCATCCTTTCATTATCTTCCCTACAGCTTTGCAACTCCACCCTTAGGCTTCTCATGGTGGCTGCAACATCTGGAGGGGTCTCTTGATTTCTTCTCCCATTAGATTATGTCTCAGCATTCTCAACCTGTATGTTCTCCCCCATGGCATCTGTCTCAGGCTCATAGGGATCCTGTGCATCATTCATGATGTGCATTTTCTTGGCCCAACCAAGATCCAAAATTTTTCCACTGTATTATCTAGAGTGTTACCCTGCTGTAACTGTGACTCTCTGAAATGTGTTCATCAACACAATTGTTAGCTGCATTACATTCTCAAAATTTACAAATTACTTCATGCACATGGGAAAACATTACGTTGACAATTCGTCAAATCACAACAATGAAACTATGAGGGGAAAAAGAAAAAGGGGGTCAAGGGGGCTTGCCCCCTTGTGGCTTCGCCACAGCAGGGCGGGTCGAGGGCAGCGCCCTCGTTTTTTTTTTTGTTTTTTTTTTTTTTTTTTTTTTTTTTTTACGAATCACGCCGCGTCGGGCGGTTCGCGGAATCCCAACGGGCAGTTCGCTGAATCCGGCCGCGACGGCGGTTCGCAGGGTGTTGCCGCAATGGGCGGTTCACTATATGCTCCCGCAATGAGCGGGGCGGTTCACTGTAGCCTTCCGCAGTTGCGGGGCGCTCGACTGAAGGCTGCCGCAATTGCGGGGCGCTTCGGCGACGGCTTCCGCAATGAGCGGGACGGTTCACTGTAGCCTTCCGCAGTTGCGGGGCGCTCGACTGAAGGCTGCCGCAATTGCGGGGCACTTCGGCGACGGCTTCCACAATTGCGGAGCAATTCGCTGAACGCTTCCGCAATTGCGGAGCAGTTCGCCGAACGCTTCCGCAATGGCGGGGCGATTTGCCGAGCGGAGCCATTCGGCGAAGGCTTCCGCAGTTGCAGAGCCATTCGGCGAATGCTCCCGCAATTGCGGAGCCATTCGGCGAAGGCTTCCGCAATTCCGGAGTCGTTCGCGGAATGCTTCCGCCGGAATGCTTCCTCAATTTCGGGTGATTTTTCGGAATGATTCGGCGAAGTCTTCCGCAGTTGCGGAACGATTCGCCGAAGTCTTCCGCAGTTGCGGAACGATTCGGCGAAGTCTTCCGCAGTTGCGGAACGATTCGGCGAAGTCTTCCGCAGTTGCGGAACGATTCGCCGAAGTCTTCCGCAACTTCGGAATGACTCGCCTAACTCTTCCGCGTTTCGGAACAATTCGCGGAATCCTTCCGAAATTTCAGCAGAGAATTCCTTCCGCAATTTCGGAAGAGAATTCTTTCCGAAAAATTCCGACACTTAGAAAAATTTTCCACTTAAAAACATTTTTCTCCGCTGTTTCGGAGCCATTGGCTGAATTCTTCCGCAATTTCGGGAAGGTTCGCGGAATCCTTCCGCAATTTCGGGAATGTTCGCCGAACTCTTCCGCAATTTCGGGAAGGTTCGCCGAACTCTTCCGCAATTTCGGGAAGGTTCGCGAAACCTTTCCGAAATTTCGGAACGACTTCCCGAAACGGCTTAAAACACAATTTTTTTTCAAAAACAGACTTAAACTAAAAATTTTCCCAAACTCTTAAGAAAAACTTAACTTCTTCTCTTCTCTTTTACTATCAGTTTTGGCCCATATCGGCCCAATGCTGCAACGCAGCTCTGATACCATAATGTAGTGTCCCCTCTATCATACCAGCGTGATAGAGAGGATCACAGTGCTCAATCCGGGCAATTAGCCCCAAAACGTTTTAATTAAAATCATTGATGCAAAGAACTGTATCTATGCATACTATGGAAAAACGACGGTGATCGAATCAATGCTGTTGATCTCTAACACACATTCAAGATTCTGTGACAAGATCATATGGAAATGCCTAAACTTTAAAAAAAACAAAGCAGAGGCAAATTCGTTTAATACATCCACATACATTCATAACATTCATCAAATGATAATTGCCAATTTACACAAGAGAATACTTATCTCAATAAGGCAGTCCCAAGCAACTGGCTATGCAACTGCAACGTTCCACCCAACCATAGGCCAGTGTGCTCCTCAATCTCTCAGCACCACTGCCACCCCCGAGCTAGGCATGATCTCTACAAGGAACCAGGGAACAGCAGACTCACACATAGCCAAGCATACACCAAGATGAGCCAAGCCAATCTACAATTGGGTTTATCAGGCTACTAGGAGATGGAAAGGAAGAGTTGCTAAGCTAGTGAGCTCCAGCACAGAGCCAGGGATAACCTTGCAAGATCTATCTAGCTTGGCACCCACAATACCTACACACCCAGCACAAGGAAGTATTCTTTTCACTGCTGTGCAGTCCCTCAAGCCATACCTTCCCTATCTAGTGCTCTCAGGGTATGCATAGAAGAGTAACCAAAGCCCTCTTGATCTTTTTGAGAGGTTGTCTCCCCCACTAGGTTTATCAAGCCACTTCTATCCACTACCACTCCAACACTTCAGCTCACAGGCTCAAACCAAGAACAAGGATGCACATAACAGCAGGACCCCACTTACTGGGCATGAGGAAAACGTTTTCCACAGTGGAATGCATGAGATGGGGTTTCAACTAACCCAGAAAAACGTGGGAACCCACAAAAACGAAATGGGGAGTTGGTGAACAACCCAGGAAGCCAAATCCGTTTTTAGAAAAACGTCCTTGGACATTCAGGGGCAAAAACGACCTCCCTACAGTCCTCCCACGTGGTCCTCCCTCTCCCAACTGTTATATACTGCAAAAACGACTCCCAGGCATGGAAAAATGCAGTATTTAGATGAAAAACGTAAATGGAAGACCCCAGCTAACTCCCCCTGCGTGAATGATCAAAGGCTGCCTGTACAGAATGGCTTTGGGCACCATTTCGTGGGTGGTTTCTTGCCCAAGGAGACAAAACACGTTTTTCCAAGTTGATGGCTTGCCCATGCACGAAAATGGCTTGCCCATACTCTTTCATTCCCAAGGCATTAACTGCCTTAACCAATTTCTTGGAAAAAAATTAAATGATTGGGTACATGAGACAAAATGGGTAGTTGGTGGTTTATGGGTTTCCCCATTGACACATGGATTAATACCATTGGCTCAAGGTTTGAATAATTTCCCTCCCTTTTCCTTGTAGAGTCATGCCCCATCTCTTTTGTTGCATTGCATAGCCGGTTGTGGGTTTTTCCATTAAAATTCGTATTTACATGGTGTCTTATTTACATTGTGCCCATCTCGCACAAGAACCATGGGCATCTATTTTTAATTGCCGATTCATGAAACGCTAAATCAATGGTGGGGCCTTGGCCTTGAGCTCCTCACCATGATTAAATTACAATATTTACATCATTTACGGTTTAATACAAAGGGGGTCAAAATGGGGACATTACAGATAGCTCGTTGGAAAGGTCTATCCGATATTTACAACCGTTGGTACAAATCATTTCATGTGGGAGATTCTCCAAAAAACGTTATTTAAGGCCTTAAAACGGCTCCCGATGTTCAAGACCCAAAAAACTGTTAAAAATAGTAAATTACCAAATTTGCTAGAAAAGTGTTTTGAGCCAGTTGGAGAAGGTGGGTCACCACCAATATCCACCTGGATCAATCCTCCCTCCTTAGGAATAAATTGTATCCATTGCGTCAAATCCCTTATCATATGTTGAACTATGTGTTGAGTTGATCTCCTGGTGCAACATTTGCTGAAGCGAAAAGGTTGCCTTTCTTTGAAATCTTCAAAGGGTTGTAATAGTTGTTGTTGGATGCGCTGGAGCTGTTCAACAGTTTTGATTGTTGTGGTATCATTGGTCTGCACCGGTGTGGATGGTTTCTTTTTGTAGGAGCACCTTGAATGTGTGGCTTTGCACTGCAGAGGTACTCGAATAGGCGATGCTGCACTGAATTTGTGTTTTTCTTGTTTCTATTGAGTAAAGGGATAATGTGCAAAGGTTGTGGATGTCTCTATGTTCTGATGTTCTCCTTTAGTGGAAATTGCGAATAGGGAAAATTTTCCAGTGTGGGAGATTACCTCCCTGCCCTGCTTGGTTGGGGTACGTGAAACTGTCTCTGGTATCCGATAGAGTTGTCCTCCCAAAGTGACAATGACACTGCAAGGTCGTGATTCATATACAGCATGACGCTTCCACATATATGGATGTCCTAAAAGAACATCACATACTTCAAGTGGGGCCACATCACAAAATACCTCATCTTTGAAGGGATTGATGCCATATGGTAGGCAACATTGGTGACTGACGCGGATCCCTCGTCCTTGGCTTAGCCATCCAATGGTGTATGGTTGTGGGTGTGGTGTTATTGGTAGCTCCAATCTCTTGATGACGTTTGTCGAGATCAGGTTCTTCTGGCTGCCACTGCCCACAACAAAGTGTAGGGGAATTTCCTTCACCCGCATCTTTGAGTGGAAAAGGTGCTCCTCTGCCTCCGACTCTTCAGGTTCCTCTGGTTGAATTTGTGTGGTGGCAACAACAACACTGGGTTCTGCATTAATGATCTGCTTCCCTTTTTCTGCGGTTGTGAAATTAGGTTCTGTGTCAAAATAACAAATGGGATTTGATTCTGAAGCTTTGATCTCAGCCACCAATGACTGTTTTGAGCGACATTCATCAATGTTGTTCCAGGGGATTTTGTGGAACTCGCACCAATTCCCAGTGTCCTTCTTTGTTTTTTTTCGTTACCCTTCTTCGCTTTTGGTTGGGACTAATTGTCCTTTCCATGCCCCATGTTCTGCGACCCAGAGTTTCCCTTGCCCTGCTTCTGCGCAGGTCCGAAGTCACACTTGTTCTTTTGCTGAAATTTTTGCTCAATTTTGACAGCATATCGACAGGCGGATCCGAGTGAAGATATTTCCAGGAAATCCATCTCTGTTCGTATGTACTGATGTAGGCCACTGCGATATTTCAGTACTAGGTGCCGCTCGGAGTCCTTGATACCTAGCTTTGTGCACAAGGTATGAAATTTGTTGGTGTACTCCGACGTCGTTTGGTCCCTCTCTTGATGCAAAATGGTCCATTTTGTGTACTGGTCATCATAGTTTCCCACAAGGTAATATTGTTCCTTAACAACATATATAAAATAGGCCCAAGTGGGATTGGCATCAAGCAATCCAGACTCGTCTGATGAGTTTTGCTCACAATAAGTTTCCACCAATTTTTGACATGGGGGATAGCCTTGAGGAGCGCAAAGACGATCTTTTCCCTGTCGAAAAAATTGTGGACAGAGAAATACCCTTCTAGTAGATTCAACTATTTATCTATGGCATCGGCATCGATATAGCCTTCAAATAAAGGGATATCAATGTTAACTTGTACCGTGAAGGGAGTCGCATCTCCAAAACAACTGCTTGTCGAAGGTGTATTTGTTGCCATCGGCATGCGTCGAAGGATCTGGGCAAAATTATCCATCATCTCGTTCCTCTGTCGCGCGAGGGATTCCTCGAGCAACAACTTGATAGGATCTCCTGCTCCATCGTCTCTCTTTCCTTCCACCATGGGAGGCCGTTTGGGGCGGCGAGAGTGGTCTTCCCCAAGTGAAACTAGTTCAAGACCCAACTCTTTGTATCCTGACCTCGTCGGGGACATGCACCGAGAAACAATCAAAGAGAAGATTGCTCTGATACCACTGATCCAGATTTATGTGGGAATGAAATAAAAGAGCATGTACAGAATCAAATACAGAGATATATTGCAAAGAACACAACGATACAGTAAACACATATTCTATTAAATGGCGGAAATAGAACAGACAATAAAATACAATAGCTAGAATGGTAGTAGCTATCTCTAAGAAGAGATGTGGTTGTTGTGCTCATTCATGCCAAGATGATTACAAAAGGAGGCCAAAAGGGCCTATTTATCATAAGCATGAGGGAAAGAATCCCAAACATCCAAAAACCTAACCCTAGAAGTTGAACCGTCATAAAGTTTGCGGCCCCAAGGTGGTTAGTTGAACAATCAACTCCCCGGGGTCATAACTTTTGCATGCGATCTCCGTTTGGGGCATTCGGTATCCCGTTGGAAAGGTCTATCCGAGATTTATAACTATTGGAGTTGATGGGAGATGCCCCATAAAACATCGTTTAGGGCCTCAAAATGGCTCCCGAAGTTGAGGACTCGAAAAACTACTAAAAATAGTAAATTACCAAATTTTCCAGAAAACTATTTTGAGCCAGTTGGAGAAGGTGGGTCGCCACCGATATCCACCTGGATCACTTTTGTTGCATCTATTGCACTGGGATAGGTTTTCATCATGTCAGAGAGTTTTCATCATTAAATACATATTCATTAATGTTGATATTAATGACACTCATCTTCTTCCCGACTTCACACATCTTGTCATATCTTCTTGATGTCGCACATATTTCCATCCATCAACCAACTTTGCAATAATTCGATGTGTTTGATAACTCATGCGTAATATATGACACCTTATTGTCGTACTCGATCCTTTTAGATGATATTATTTCAATCATATGTAAAAATGAGTTCGATTTCCCCTTTTTGTCCTTTAGCATGATCGTGTTAATTCATATCATTACATGTTTCCATAAATGCAATTAAGTTTGACGTCTTCTCAATCTGCTTCAAGCGCGCGGTCATGAATACAATTAACTTCAACGTATCTTCAATTTATTTTGTCACACGTGGTCGACACTTTCCAAAACTATGTATGAGCTATGTATGGCCTTGTTATTCAGCTTCGTTTCTTGATATTACCTTTGTCGAGCTCATTTTAGTTCTATAGTTCTGAGTATTGTGACTTTGACTACAATGTCTACATATTTTCAAAGGTTCAACAATTCATTAGACAATATTCATTCACTAGTTCAGTCGCAACATGCTTATTTCACAAAACTAAAAGTTGAAATGGGAATTCGGCAATCCCAGATAAAGGAATCAAACTTCATGTAGTGGTATGCCCAATCTCATATTAACCAAGGTAATTTTGAGGAGTTTTTGAATCTGAAGAAGAGAATTGAATTCCTAGAGAGATAATAAAAACAAACTTTTTACTTCCTGAATTCAATTCAGATGGAGCGATGTAATGCCAACAAATCTTCTTCGACCTTGAAACTTTGTCAAATTCTACAAGCTCCTAATTTTTTCAAGCACTTCATCGTACCTTGAGCTACGCTTATTTCATCTACCATCCAACCATGTCGCAGAACTTGACTTCGAGCTTCAACTCTAAATTGATTTTGTAACTACTTCTATTCTCATATGTACTTTGGTAGTTTTTAGGCCTTTTGTTGGCTTAAACTGACCCAGAGGTTTCCAATTAGACCCAGGTTCTTTGCGGTTCTCTCTTTGACCAACAAAACCCCTTCGCACAGGCCCTTTCGGAAATAACCTGCGAGCAGGTTAAGGTCTCACCCGAGGTGTATCTTTATGGGGTACTGCGGAATCAAGTTTCCACAGTAAATGATGAGTTGTTTATCTGACAAGATGCGCAGCGCAGGACAGAAGGAGTGCGTTGTGGGGCAAGGTGATGTGGTGTGCAACAGGATCTATGCTGCGAGCGGTACTGCGTGGTGGAGGCACCACTATGGGCCGCACTACGGGTTTCTTACTACTGCGAACCTTCTACTGGAACTGCGAATCACCCACAATTATCCTCTACTTGGAAAATCTCGGAAATGTTAAGGCACTGAAATGAATATCACTCATCCATTCATTCAGGCACTTACTGGCTATCTTTCTAGCATTCGTCAGGAACTTGGATTATTACAACATGAACTGGAATGATAAACATGATTAACTGAGCTGCGTTCCTTCACTATGTTTAAGAAAGTAATTATACTTAAATGACGGATTCGCGGCCTTAACATAGAATTGAAGTGTTCACCATTCATCTGCTTCCGTGGAACCTAGCATATCATTCCCAAACTTCTCCTATTGGTAAATGCATATCAAAGTTCTCATATTACAACATGCAAGGAAACATTCAAACATTCAGTCTACAGAAATTACAGACAGTCATTCATTCATAAACATCGTCACATAACACAGGATTTAACGTGGTTCACTTCCCCGGATGGAAAGCTACGTCCACAAGAACGGTTGGTAATATATTTCTTTCAAAAGGGATGGGGCAACCGTTCTTAGTCTGCGCACTCAGCTGCAGACTCTCCTTTCTCTCGGCTAGGTCTCTGTGCACACAGCTACAGAGCCTTTACAATATTCTCATCTCGAAGAGTTTTTTCAATACAAACAGGTTATCTCCTTAAGTTCTTAACAACCACAAAAGACTAACAATACTCCAAAAAGAGAATAACACTGAGAACCCCCCAAAGTGAACCCCCATCCCATACCAAATGTCTTCTTAAATAGATCATGCCCGAAGGTCATGTCTGTACAATGTCGAAGACCTAAAACCCAAAACCCTAAGGGTTTCCAAAACTGCACTGATTTTCCAAACCGGCTTGCTGGCTCCTGGTAGCGTCTGCTTGATCGTGGCAGATCTCCACGTCCTCATTTTGTCGCTATCAGCCTTCCTGTCGCACGCGTGCCTGCAAGCTTATTATGCCAAACAGTTTCTCTCTAACGGTTTTCCCTTCTACACGTGCCAAACGTCGTTTTCCTTAACAACCCACGCGTGGCCTCCTTCCTGTTTTTCCTACGTCCGCCGCTCGGCAATCCTGCAGTATCTTTCCAAAAATGGCTGCTACTAGTCGAGCCGGTAGCTACACTTGATACTTGTCCAGCACACCCCTTTGTTGGCTCCATGTGGCCTCCTAACTCCACAGCACTACTTCAGCGCAGTACTGGTCTTCGCATCACGGCCAAAACTTCAACGTTGAGCGCAACTCTGCAGTCTCGTCAAAAGTTGGATGTTGAGCGCAACTTTGCAACATACTCAATACTTAGCCAAAATTGTGTTATCTGAGCTGCGCTCTGCGCTTAGCTCAGCCTTCCCTGCTTGCCTCATAAAGGTGCTTCCCAAAACTTCATCTCAATCTGGGCCCAACACCTTTGCTGTAAGCTTTCTTTTGATACTCTGTTATTTTGGAATACTTCAACTCTGATTTCTACGACAAAGGTCTGATGTAATTTTTGTAATAGCAACTTTTGAAGGGAATGCAAACTCTTATTATGTAGAAGTGTTGTATCTGTGCATTAGTAATCATTCAAACGAAGATTCTATTTGTCAACATTAATACTTATTTGTGTCCTTTCAACAATCACATTAATGCATTATTTGTGCGATAGTTTTATTTCAAAACATCTTTGGAAATAATTGACTATGGCAGTGTTTATTACTTTTTCTCATGGATATATGCACATTTTCTTTTCAACAAGCTTCAAATGTTTTCTAGATGCAATACCTACTAATGCTTTCCTTTAATTCCTACTGAATAACGTGTTGAATCAAAGGATCTTACTCATCCTTCTGGAGATTAGCAAGATAGGTAGAAATCATTTACTGCTTGAGAAGTACTTGGATTATTTGCTTCGACTGTACAAGCTTGAGGAATTTTATTTACCCATTTTTTAATGTGAGAACAACCTTTTTGATAATGCGCATGACTACTTTCCTTTACCATCCATATCTTGTTGTTGATGTTATATGAAGTATCTCTTTTTGAACGATTTATGGTTCTTAGACAATATTGAGCCTTGTGTCCAAAACCATCACAAGTGTAACATCTCATAGTATGAAAGTATTTTGAAATATGTCCATTGGAGTTACACCTCAAGCACTTCAATGTATTGAATCTTCTTCTATCATTGTAACGAAGAAATTTGTAAGTATTGAGGGAACTATCATACCTGGATTGAAGTGGCTTCATTTGATTTGCATTTGAAATGTACTTCATGTTGCAGATATTCTCAACTGTCTTATCATAGACAAGCCTTGATTTTTCTGTCAGTGATCTCCGATTGTTTAATATCTTGTCCATGATTGATGTGCTATTATTGAATTTGTTCTCCATTTCCACTTTAAGACAAGTCTTTTCATTTCCTAAATTTGTGTATTCTGGAGCATCATTTATGAAGTGTCCTTGAGTTGGTTCCCCTTTTCTCATTTTAGCTAGTTCTTCTTTTAAGTGAGATATTTCTATATTCCTTTGCTCAAGATTATTTGTTAGTAGCTCATTTTCCTGTTTTGATTCTTTCGGTGATACTTTTAATACATATCTCTCTTCTTCAAGATTCTCGATTTTATGTACTGCGGAGTCTAACCGTTTCTCAAGATCCATTTCCTTTTCACTCACTTATTTTTCAATTTATTCTTTAATGGCCTTAGCTTTCTTGACCTGTTCTTCATATTTTGACAGTTGATCCTGCAAATTTTTTTTCTTCTTTCTCGATTTCTTTATTTCTTCTAGTGCACTAATTAATTCACCTTCCGAGTCAAATTTTGTAATTTCTTCATCTTTAGCCTGACTGCCTGATCTGATTTCTGCAATAGGTTTAGAAATATTGTCGTGCATATGGCTTGCTACATGAGAGAACGTACGACACATTCTATGTGAAGGACGACTAGTGTTCCGTACAACAATCGCAACCGCAACCGCAGGTAGCCCAGCTGCTACCTCAATCGCAGGAGAAGTTTGCACCGCAGCAGCAACCACAGCAATTTAGGCCACAATATGCTTCGATGCACATGGCTCCACAGCATCCACAGTACGTTCAGCAACCACAGTATGCGCAGCAAGGGCAAGGCATGCAACCGAATCCGATGTAGCAACAGTACAATCAACCGCAGTACCAACAGCAAGGCGGATTCCAGGGTGGACGCGGCAGAGGATTTGGTCGTCGAGGAGGATGAGGAGGTCGTGGGCCTGTTCAGTGTTATCAATGTGTGTTGTGAGGACACTATCAATGAGATTGCCCACTATTGCAGGCAAAGTGTACATTTTGCTTTGTTACAGACCATACAGTAGAAAACTGTCCGCAGTTGATTGCACGATGGCAGGCAGGAAACGTTCCATAGTTGCAGAATCAGAATCAGGTGTAGCAGCCAGTACAGAATCAGGTGCATCAACCGGCGCAGAACCAGAATCAACGCCCGAATCAGAACGTGAACAAACCTAGGAATCTGCCACTGAATCTGAATCAGGGTGCGAGTGTTGCGACAATTTATGCGGAGCCCATCCACAAGATGCGGCTGTTGCAGTTATCACTCGTGGAGGTGTAACGATAGGAGGGGATAGCTCACAACCGCTTATTCGGTTGGCAGGGCAAAAGAAGGTGTCATTTGATATTGAGTCCGAGCACGATACATTCTTTCAGGCACGTCGTGTGATGGATCAGGATCGCGGTAAAGCTATTATTTGCGACATGCCCCCTATTTTTTATGCGACTTCAGAGGCAAGTCCGTCGGCGCAGTCTGGAACCTTACAGAAGTTTTTTGAGAGTTGTTTATTGTTGGCAAGAGATCCCACGGCCCTTGCTGAGATTGAGGAATTGTTGCAGTGACCCTCTAAGGGATGGTAGGAGTCCGCGATAAACTCCTTACAGCGACGGAAGACCGGTAAGGAGATGTGAATGAATATCCAAATTGGGGACTATGATGTTGATTCGGTTATTCTGGATCTTGGTTCAGATGTCAACATCTTCACCAAGTAGGCATGGCAGAAAATGGGGAGCCCCCCATTGAGTTGGTCTCCTGTACAGCTCTGGCTAGCTAATCATGCCAAGGTAACACCAATTGGGAGAGTCCCACGCCTGGTGGTGGACATTGAGGGAATGAAGACGTATGTTGACTTTGATGTCATCGAAGTAGTTGAAGGAGGGAGCTCTTATCCCTCGTTGCTGGAGATCGGATGGGCTAATGACAGTGGAGCGGTAATCAACTTCAAACGGCGGATGATGACTTTCGAAAAATCGTGATCTCAGATTCATAGCCCCGCTGGATCCGGTCGAAGGGCGTAGATACATTGAGCTAGTGAAGGACGAAGATCCCAGCGGATGGGACCATGCATTCAATATTTCCGAAGATTATATTCATCCAACTGCCAACAGTGAGATGGGATGGCGCAGTGACAGCTCTGCGTCTTCCGACTCTTATGACGCATTAGGACATTGGCAAAACTGCTTGCATGAGGTGTTGCTCCGCAAGTGCGGGTTAGTCACGTAGTCGTTATGCCATGTTGCGACTGAAACAATTACACTACCAGTATACGAGGGGATTCCTGTTTTGTCTAACTTTCTGACGGAGTTCGAGGAATGAGTCTCATCACCACAGCGACTGCTGGCATTGGAGGAAACACTAAAGGCTGCTCCAACACACTGGTGGGCGACACATAAGAAATCAATTAACGGATGGCCACAATGGAGTAGATTGATGACGGTTCACTTCGGAGATACCGAGGTTTACCATATAGGGAAATATGTTGGTCGACATAACCCTAGAAGTCATTTGATGGAGTGTCGGACATTATGGGCATCGCGACCAATAGATGAGTGGGTCCATGCATTTATCCATACTTTGGACGAAATGTCGCAATCATGGTATACTGCAGCGGAATTGCAGGGAGAAATCACTACTTGGGCATCACGACCAAGAGATGAGTGGGTCCATGCATTTACTCATAACTTTAGTTTTGTTGATCCCAACTTGGATGTCCATAAGGCTCAGTAGATCATTCGCGATGTGGTTCTGAAGGTTGTTCCAGTGGCATATCCTGTGGATCCGCATACGCACTGCCAGATGTAATCCATGATGGACTGTTATAATATCATTGGTGGGCCCGAAGACGGTGATGATCCACGGAATGTCAATATTTCGGAGTCTGAAGGAAGTCATGATGTGGTACCACCTGATGCACCAAGTGATCCGATCAGCCATCCCTTGAAGCTTCGTAAGATCAATATTTTGACGAAGACCACTCCCAAGTTCGCGAATTTTGGAGATTATTGGGATGATGAGATGATGGAAAAGGTCACTGACTTGCTGCATGAATTTCAAGACCTATTTCCTACGAAGTTCTCTGAGATGAAAGGTATTTTGGGCAATTTAGGGGAGATGAAGATCTCGTTGAAACCAGATGCTAAACCAATCTGGCAGCGACCCTATCGATTGAATCCGCGCCAGAAGGAGAGGGTCAAGGTAGAGCTTGATCGCATGTTGGATGCTGGTATCATTGAACCGGTTGAAGAGTCAGAATGGATCAGTCCTGTGGTGGTGTAGGACAAGAAGACTGGAGAGGTGCGCATTTGTGTCGATTTGCGGAAGTTGAATGACGCTTGCTTACATGATCCCTTTCCAACCCCATTTACTGATGAGGAACTTGAAGCAGTAGGCGGCTACAAGATGTATTCTTTCACGGACGGGTTCTCGGGCTATCATTAGATCCTCATTGCGAAGGAAGACCGCCACAAGACGACTTTTGTGACATAATGGGGTTGTTTTCAGTACACAGTAATGTCGTTTGGGTTGAAGAATGCACCTACGATATTTTTGCGAGTTGTTGTTGCTGCGTTCAGGATTTCATTCAAAAGTTTTTGCAGGTATACATGGATGACTGGACAGTCTATGGTTTAATCCGCGATCATCTGGAAAACCTACGGTTGATGCTGGAGCACTGTCGACAACATCAGATATCGCTGAACTTGAAGAAGTGCATCTTTTATGCACCATTTGGCATACTCCTGGGTCACATCGTGTGCAAGCAAGGATTTTTAGTCTATCCAGCAAAGATTGCGCTCATTCTGAAACCCCACCGATTAATATTAAGCAATTGCGATCGACATTGGGACATACCGGGTATTATTGAAATTTCATCAGGGGTTATGCAACGATCACCACCCCTATGGAGAAGCTATTGAAGAAAGATGCGGTATTTCAGTGGATCCCTGAATGTCAAGATAGTTTTGAGACGTTGAAGGCTAAGATGGATTCGGCGCCGATATTGGTATTTCGGGACTAGAGTAAGGAATTTCATGTCCACGTCGATGCATCATCGATCGCGCTGGGAGTGGTGCTTGCCCAGCCAGGAGAGGGGGATCTAGATCACCCCATTTCTTTTTCAAGTCATAATTTGTCATCAGCAGAAAGAAACTATACCACTATGGAGAGGGAAGGCCTGGCGATGGTGTATGTGCTGCAGAAGTTTCGACATTATTTATTGGGAGGCCATTTTAAGATGTTCATCGACCACTCTGCATTGAAATACATGGTCAATAATCCTGTGTTGGGGGGGAAGATATGTCGATGGCTACTTCTTTTTTAGGAGTTCGATTTTGAAGTGATTATGAAGCTAAGGCGGTTGAATCCTGGCCCTGATCATCTGTCGCGGATTGAAACAAGCGAGGAGCCAACTGACATTGAAGATGGGTTGCCTGATGCACAACTTTTTAAAGTTGAAATCGCTGATGGCTACTTTGAAGACATCATTCAATTTCTGGCGACAAGTACTGCACCAGAAGAGTTCACCACTAGTCAGAAGAAGCAGTTGGTAGTCAAAAGCTCATTGCAGGCGAGTTATACAAATTGGGCTCTGAAGAGATATTGCGGCGTTGTGTTTTGCCTCATGAGCAGGGGCAGATCTTGGTAGAAGCGCATACAGTAGTCATTGGGGGGAACTATGGCGGTTGTGCTACTTCCAGGAAGGTGCTTCGTGCGGGGCTCTGGTGGCCCACGCTGCACACTGATGTGACAGACTATGCGCGGTCCTGTGATGTTTGTCAGCGAACCGAAAAGCCATCCAAGAGGGATGAGATGTCACTGATGCCTCAGCTAACACTATAGCCATTTGAAAAATGGGCAATGGATTTCGTGGGACCAATCAACCCATCAGGGAAGCACACTGGTGCAAGATACATCATCACAGCAACAGATTATTTGACAAGATGGGCAGAAGCTGCACCGGTCGTTGATTGTTCCGCAGCCACAGCCGCGCGGTTTTTGTTCGACAATATTGTAACTCGCTTTGGTTGCCCCAAGATATTGCTGAGTGATCAAGGCAGCCACTTTCTCAATCGCACCATCAGCGCATTGACGGAGGAATTGCAGATACAACACAAGAAGAGTACACCATATCATCCACAGGAAAATGGAATGGTGGAAGCTTTCAACAAGATATTGGAGCAAGCGCTGACAAAGGTGTGTAATGCGAACCGCGATGACTGGGATCTGAAAATCCCAACAGTCTTGTGGGCGTATCGCACCACATGTAAAAGGTTGACGAGATAGACACCATTTAAGCTGGTGTATGGGAAAGAAGCAATTATGCCTATGGAGTACATCGTTCCGAGTCTGTGCGTAGCAGCAGCAATAGGTATGGATGTTGCAACGGCATTGGAAGAACGTCTAGCGCAGTTAGTGTAAATGGAAGAAGATCGCTTTATCGCAGGATTCCACCAAAATGTGGAGAAGGATCGCCAGAAGGCTTGGCATGATCACCACATCAAAAATAAACAATTCAGCAGGGTGACATGGTGCTATTGTATGGCAGTAAGTTTATGAAACACCCAGGAAAATAGCAGATGCATTGGCTTGGTCCATATCGCATTAGTAGCATCACTTCAGGAAGCGCAGTATATTTGCAATAGTTGGATGGAGCGACGCTCCCAAAGTTGATTAACGGCAGTAGGTTGAATCCCTATCTGTCGGGCTTGGAGCAGCGCGATGCCTTAGTCGCATCGGCAAAAAAAAAATGCAAGTTGTTCGCTGGCCAGATGGCGCACTGACAGGATAAGAATGCACTAGCAGGGAAGCTTGCACCGCAAGTTAGGAGTGGTCTGCGACAGTGGCAGGCTCGCGACTAGGTCAGATCAGCAATAAATGCCAAAAGTTAAGGCAGTTAATTAATGGCGCTCGTTCGAATGATGAGCATTAATGGCGCTCGTTCGAATGATGAGCATTAATGGCGCTTGTTCGAATGATGAGAATTAATGGCGTATCCAACCGATCGGCTGACAGGTTCAACGACAGATTTGGGTCATTAATACTAGATTTAGTCTGAGTTAATGCAAGATTTAGGAATGATTACAAGGGATTTGGTTGGGCGCTATAAGAACGAGTCAAGACTGATCGGAGGCACCTATTTGTAGAAAATGAGTTCAGTCCCTGATTATCGAGTTGAATAGTGCTGTGGAGTGACACTCCAGAGTGTTGAGGGAGTTTGGGTAAGCTTATGTTGGTTTAGCGTTGTAGTAGGAAGATGAAATTGATGTGATTGCTAGCTGCTGGGTGAGGGCCTGTTAAGCCAAGAAGGGCTCTGGTGCGACATGTCGAGTAACCTGATCGTTGATGTTTCCAGTGGCATAGAATCCCTTGCTCGACTA
This sequence comes from Larix kaempferi, assembly GCA_027924585.1. Classification (NCBI taxonomy): domain Eukaryota; kingdom Viridiplantae; phylum Streptophyta; class Pinopsida; order Pinales; family Pinaceae; genus Larix; species Larix kaempferi. The sequence goes on along the minus strand of BSBM01000458.1, from coordinate 18,631,378 downwards.
GTAAGCATTGAAGAAGAGGTCGTCAGTATGCCAGGCGACTCGGCCTTTACCAGCATTCCAAAGAAGCATCCGGGGGGGTTAGCATTCCGAGTTTCTGCAGAGTAAGCGGTAGCTTCGATCATCCACAGCGGCAGAGGAGGAGGTTCGAGTGCATACAAGACAATCCAGCCGGAGAATTGACGAGTTCGTTGCATGGGAGGGGCTCTTTGCTGTCTAAATCCCTAGGTACGTCCCCCCCAGTCGGTCGAATGCAACCCCTCGCAAGGCGAACAAAAATCAGAAGTATACATGAAGGATGCCAGCGCTCCCTATTGGAATGGAGTGCTCTGCTGATATTGGGTCGACGTTGATGCGCCTGAGGTATGATGATCACGATATGGTGGACTATCCAAAAATTACGTCGGCCCCCTATGTGCTAGAGTCACAAATCACTGGGACATCGTTTCCGCAAGACTGGGCACGGGGGTTGAACCAGGCTGGATTGTTGGGCCTTTTTAACATGCCACATTTCGGGCGACTACCGGAGGTTAACGCTTGTGTGAAGCAGCTGTTGGCTTGCTTCCACATTGGTACATTGTGGCTGGACAGAGAGATTCCGGTCACTGTCGATCTGATTGCGAGCATTACCGGGTTACCCAAAGATGGGGTAGACCCGTCACAATACTTCTGAGGGAAGGAGAACAACAAAAAGAGGGTGGCGCAATTGGTTAAGCGCTATGGATTGGAATGGGATGGATGTGGTTATCGCACCAGTAGTATCAATGATAAGGCGGTTCTCACCGGCGTAAAGATATTATCCTCCAAAGTGGTCCAGGGCAGTCGACCTAATCAGTGTAATTCAGGGATTGTGACATGTGCAGAGCAATGCGCGGCAGGCGTCCAGATGAATTGGTCCTTTTTTCTGCTAAACTAGTTGGTGAAGGATGTCGTCACTATCCAGGATGGGAAGCGCTCCTTCACATATAGCTGGATTTTAATTTTGATCTCCCTTGTTGCCTGGAAGGAGCCCAGCACTTACCAAGGTATGGAGGTTCTGACTGCGAAAGAGCGTTTGGGCGCGCAATATCAAAACTTGTGGTGGGTACGTGAGAAAGAGCGCCTTCGAGACTGTGCATTGCAGTTCTGGCTTTATTGGAAGATGCTCTATGATGCAGCAACAAAGGTGCCTCGGTTATCTGAGGAAACCGCGACAAAGTATAAGCCAATTATGGTGTTTACGATTCGGCCACATGCTATTTATGTGCAATCTAGCCGCGATCCAGCCAAGCAGTGGTTGTTGACCCCTTAAGGTGACGACAGAAGAGTTGGATGCTATTGTGAATCATTGGATGAATGAATGGCGAGAACCCGTGGGGTTGGCAGAGATTGATGCTGGAACACCGGCGATAGTCCCCGACGATCGAATATCGGTGCAGGACCCGCAGAGCCACCATGACTCAGATCAAGAATCGACGAGGACACCGACGGATGATGAAATTGACCGGGACATTGAGGAAGGCAGAACAAAAGGGCACCAGGATCATGCGACAATCAGGGGGATGCCCTTGTCGTCGGAAACCTAGTTGGGCCAACTAATACTGGCAATCACTAATGCATCCACCGCAGCGGCTAAAATGATGACGGTGAAGACAAATAAAGGTTTCCATGCGCTCACTACTCGATTGGACTCCTTGTGCGATATGGTTTCGAAGAAGGAACCCGAGGAAGCATCGGTGCAGCCAGTTGGCGCAATCAGCACTGAGCCGTGGGTCAGGAATGTTGATATTCCTCCGACTGCGATTGTGACCGAAGATGAGGCTTTGAAATCCTTGCTGCAGCCGATGGAGAAAGTGACCATCAATGTCAACGCATTTCCCGCGAAGGCATTGATAACTATGCAGGCGGTTTCCAACCGGGAGATGGCCGACAGGATGCACGAAATCAGTGGGAAGTATCTGCGCTTGCAGGAGAACGAGGCAGCTGCAAAGGAAGAGGTCACTGACTTAACAGAAAGGGTTGCTACAGCGCGAAAAGCTGTGGACAAGTTGGTAGAGGACATCAAGAAAGAACGAGCTGAGAAGGCTCGAGTGATAGAAGAGTTGAAGTAAGAACAGGATCGCCTTATTGTGGAGAAGGCCACCTTTTGGGATCGCAATGCATAGATAGAGACAGCGGTTGCTCAGGCTTGTCACCATGTCCCGGAGCCCACCGAAGAGTTGAACGTGATTCAACGCATGCAGCGACTTGGGGCTATCATTTCCTAGTTGCGGCATGACAATCAGGAGTTAACAGCCCTGGTGGATCTTGGTACACCAAAAGCACAGTTGGATGACCGCAAACGGGCTATTGAGGAGGTAGCAGCACAGATGGTGGAGCTGGAAATGGCAGCGATGAAACTCACAGCCGACAACGTGTAGTTTTGGGGCTGAATTGTTCAAGATGAGCAGATCGAACAATTAACCAAGTTTCAGCAAGAGTCGGAGGGGCAGTTGGCAACACTAAAGATAGTGATGCGCACGATGTCGCCAATGGACCAAGTTTCCAAGTCGGTGGACTTAAATGAGTTGCAGCGGTGCGTCACCAAGGCCGACGAGCGATAGAAGAAGCGTGCTGCGCAGTTGGAGGAGTTCCAGGAAGTTGGAGGTCAGTTCATGACAAAAGCTGGTTTAAGTCCTCCAGGCGGTACAGGAAGGTCGTCAACAAGTTGCGGCAAAGCTAACTGAGCATCCATCTTCCCAGGATGTGATCGATAGTCAGGCAGTGGCTATGGCGTCAAAGGATCAAGTGATGACAGTCGAGCAGCAATACGAGGATTTCAGAGTCAAGACCACCGAGTACACCATGTACTGATGACGTAGCTCGAGGGCGAGCCACAAGATTGTGTTGGGGGCCTGTTGGCAGGCGGTTAGGATGGGTCAGTCTTGCAGCACTGTAAGTGTTGCGATACCGCAAAATGCGGAAAGTCGAGCGCAAACGATATTATGTTTTTGTATTTTGGGTCAATTGTACCGCAGTATGCGGGTTTTTGGGTCATTTGGACCATGTCAGTTAGATTTTGGGTCATTTTCTCAAAGTGTCGGTTAGGAAGTTGTTAGTAAGTGGACAAGCAATGTAAAGGCAGAAGCCTATATATAGACATAGAGTTGTATGTGTTGAACAGGGGGGGAAGGAGATGTCTATGATTGTGTATCTGAGATCAAGAGATATCAGCGAGATCTGTATTTTGCAAAGATATTGTATCTGGGCTTTTGTGGAGATAATATGATATGACAGAGCTATTTTGTGGAATCCCTGTGTCTCTTTGTTCATCTGTGGTAATGCATGTTGCGATATATGAATGATGCTATGCTTTCTTGCTGCAATTAATGCTTTATTGTTATATTTGTTGCGATGATGAATGTCTCTGTTGAAGGATGCGATGAATATAAATGATGTCTAGGTTAAATGCATAGATCTACTCATATAATCTCGCAATAAGTTAAAAATCCAAGTGATTAAGCCGCAACCATCCTCCTTCATTCGGTGGAAACATGGTTCCGTCAAATATCCCTTGAACATCTCGGGTGAGACCTCATCTGCTCCGCAGGTGTTGCTGGATGACGTAAAACCCGTCTAGGCTAGTGCTTAGGGAGATCGCGGTGGGTTGGATGTCGACAGTGAGTGGAACCCCTGTCGATTGGGTTTGATTCAACAAAGAATTAATTATCATCGATTGACACAAACAATAAATATTAATAGTTCATCAGCATTTTGTTTAATAGCCTACCCAACGTGTATCAGGATTTTGTAACCTCATTTTATATGTCTTCTTGAAATGAAGTTCCTACATTTGAAGAAGTTGTAGGCTTAGTACCCCAGGAAAAGTTGTGACTTGAGAAAAATGAACTTGCAAAACTAGATGGAGATTTTACAAGAAGACATAGAGGAAGAGGTCGTGATAGACGTTCAAGAGGAGAACAATAAAGTTGGCATCCCAGTTGAAGGTAAAATTCTTCAAATCAAACATGTACTTCTCAAGGTTCTAAGCATTGCAATTATTGTAGTAAGAACAATCATAATGAACAAGAGTGTCATCTTAAGCAAAGGAACAAGGTATTTAAATAGAGGTAGAGGATATCATATAGGAAGAAGTAGGGGAGGAAAACATTAAAGGAATTTTGTAGAGATTAATACAATTATTGAGCTTGGTGTTGTCATTGATGTCAAAGAGATTGTTGAACTTGGTGATGGAAGTGAAGTCTTAAAGCCAGTTTGAAAAAGTATATAGAAAATATGTGTGCAAGTCTCAGCAAGCCCCACCAAACATCAAAGAGATTGTTGAACTTGGTGATGGCATTGAAGTCTTAATGCCAGTTTGAAGAAGTATATAGAAAATATGTGCGCAAGTCTCGCCAATCCCCACCAAACGTGCGCAAGAAGTATGCACAAAGTCCCACTAGAGTTATCTACGCAAAGTCCCACTAGAGTTTGTGTGCTAATCAATTCAAAACATTAAAGTCCACAAATTACAAGCCGACAAAGGAATAAGCAATGAGGTTCGACAAATGTGTGGGTAAACTTATTCGAAAACAAAGGTAGAAGGGATGCAGTCGACATAAAAAATCCTTTGCTTATGGATAAATCAATTGAACAAAGAAAAGAAGGAATAGTATAAATCAGCAAAATATTGAAGTGTTTTGACAAGCTTGAGCACAAAACATGTAGTATTATGAAATTGCAAGCTTTGGGGAACAGATGAAATGATCAGGGGAATCAATGGTTGTATGACTTGAGGAAGTGCACAGATTACAAGACAAGGAGAAATACAAGGAGCAGTCATGCATAAAGATAAGGGGCATTTGTGAAGAGCACAATGAGCATTTTTACAAAGAGCATTTGAATAGAAGGATACAAGGAATGGTCGCATAGAAAGAGTTGGAAATGTGAAGTATATTATGTTTAACAGTTTGTGCATAACAAAGGAAACATATTAGAAAGTATAGAGTGTATTGTGATTGAGGTGATCGAGGTATACAACAACAAATCTATATATGGGTGGTAAGACGGGGCAAGGTCATAGGATTGATGTCTTCCACGGGTTGGTGCCTGGAAACTCTGGTGGGTGCCTAACCGCGCAAGTTGGTGCTTGCTAACTATGAGTTGGTGCTCATTAGACGATTGGTGTCCTCACAGGTTGGTGCCTGTAAAACAACAAGTTGGTGCTTGCAAGGGATTGTTGTTCATGTCTGATTGGGGCCAGCAAAATCAATGAGTGGGTGCTCACACCTATATTGGATATTGGTGTCTCCTAGTATTATTTGTAATAGAAGATTTATATATATAATATTTCTATACATATTATTTGCACGCAGTGTTCTTTTGATACATGATATATGTGTTGATGAATGATTACATGGTATAACAGATGTTTGAAAGAATAAAAGGTATGAAATACTTATTCACCCCCCCTCTTAGTATTTTCAACAATTGGTATCAGAGCAAGTTCCTTCAGAGACAGTCTAACCACTGGAAGGAAGATCATTTTTGCAATCTAGATTTATGTGCAGATATGGATAGACATGAAGGCCTCTCAACAAACTGAGCACCACGTTTTGATGGGTCTAATTATGCTTTTTGGAGTATAAAAATGGAAGTCTTCATACATTCACTCGGAACTAATATTTGGATAGCAATTGTAAATGGTTATAAAGTTCAAGGAACTCCTCCAACTGATGCTGCTGATAGAAAGTTGTATGAATGCAATGCAAAAGCCAAAAATCAATACTAAGTGGCCTAGTAGACTCAGAATTTGCAAAGGTCATGCAATGTATCTCAACAAAATAAATATGGGACAAACTTCAGAAAAAGGAAAAGCTACAAACTTATAAAGGTCAGTTTGAGAACCTAAAAGTGAAGGAAGGCGAGAACATCGCATCCTACTTTTTCGTGTAGATGAAATAGTTAATACTCTCAGAGGTCTTGGGGAAACTGTTCATGAAGAAGCAATTTTTCATAAGGTGTTAAGATATCGACCTATGATATTTGATTCTAAATTATCAATCTTGTAAGATAGAAAGGATCTTGGCAAGGTAATAATGGATGAAATCCATGGAATTCTCACTACCTATTAAATGAGAATTGAAAAGTGTTAAATTTTTAGAATTTACTTCAATCTAATCTAGGATCTTAACTGAGAGAACAACATGTACAACATATCTATAGCATATCAATCATGGAGACAATAATGCAAGCACACAAGAGACACAAAGATTTACTTGGGGAAAACCATAAAGGTGAAAAACCCCAATAACTTCCTCAGAGATAGATAGAGCAATGATATAACCAACCATAAGAGATAGACACAACCTAGCAGCAGATCCTCCTCCTCCATAAGTGCGCCACTCCTCCTTGAGTGCATGTGTGAGAAGTGAGTGTGTGCAAATAGAGTGCCTCCCTCACTCTATTTATACTTGACTTGACTTGCCTTTTTACCTAACTCATGTAGGCTCGAACTTAACCACATAACATAATGCTGAGTGGGCCGACCCCCAACAGGGTGGTCTAATAACCCTTTGACCCACATGGCCGACCCCCAATAGGGTGGTCTAATAACCCTTTGACCCACATGACTTATACAGGGCCGACCCCAAACAAGGTGGTCTAATAACCCATCAAATATAAGTTACGACACTTACAATATAAATGACGACACTCCCGTATAGAGGAATAATAACATCTCTATAGGAATACAATATACATATATGTGAAATACATTCCGAAGTTACATATACATCAACAAAAAGGAAAATCCTTCAAGAAGCATTCAAGGCCTCCAAGAAGACAAAAGGAAGCAAGCAATATTCCAGTAAGAGTTATTCTGACGAATATGATCTTGAGGAAGAAAACTTTGTGTAGAAACTTCAGAAAGGTAGTGGAAAGTACAAATGTAAGCTTCCTTTCAAATACTTTGAATGTGGTCAAATAGGTCATTTTGCTTCCAAATGTCCTTATAAAGAGAATAGAGATAGTGATGAGGAGGAGGATCATGATCATGAAATAAAGAAGAAGATATACAAAGGAAGTAGACCTGAAAATATATAAAAGGTTTGGCATACAAAAGAAAATCCTATACTCCTAAGAGGAGAGTATCTCGGTAAATGAAGATGACAATTATGATGATGAAAGAGAAGTGCTCTTTATGGAAATAGAAGAAGAATGTGAAAATGAGAACTCTAAAGATGAAGTAAGTGTTGAGGTATGCTTTGAAGGAGAACTTATAAGTGCTTTAGATGATTTGAAAAACTCAAGAAAGAATAATAAGCATTTAAAGGACCAACCACTGAAGTGTGAAGACCAAGTAGAAAAATTCAAAAGAATAGAAGAAGATCTAGCAGGAAAGCTGAAAGAGAAAGAAACAATGTGTGAGGAATTGGAGAAGGAAAATATCTCCTTAAAGAGGGAACTACAAAAGGTAAGCACTCACTTAGGCTATCAACAAAAGTTTGGCAGAAGCTCTAAGGTAGTGGATGAAACCATCAACAATAAAAGATCAATTTCATAAAGGTATGGATTGGGATATGAACAAGACAACAGTGATAAGGGTTCAAGTTCAATTACACCTAACTATGGAGCAGGTACAAGGAGCTTTGCAGATGTACTTAAGAGTTCTATCAAAGAGAAAGACAACGAAAAGAATGACCAACAATCTAATTATGAAAACAAAGGAGTTGTACCGTCTAGAAGACCTCTCACTACCAAGTATCAAACTATCTTTTAGGGGCGTTGTTATTTTTGTAATAATTTTGGTCATAAAGTTGCAAATTGCAAAGCATTGGAAAACAATAATTTTGAGAGAAATATAAGTCTTCTCAAGAACTTCAGAGCTGACAATATGAACAAAGAAACTAGAAGGCCTAATGAAGTCACCAATCCCTTTAGCCTTTTGGAAATGGACGTCAAATGTTATCAATTTCACAACTATGGTCATAAATATCGAGACTGCAAAACCCAGTCAGTAACTACGTACCAGGATGAAATCAAAAGTTCCTTCTACAACAACTACCATACAAATTTTTGGTAGGAAAGGACCAGAGAGCAATGCTGAGAAGAATGTGACTTGGCCTTGCATGCTCAAAACAAAAAGAGTCACTGGTATATTAATAGTGGATGCTCCACACACATGATGAAGATAATGGAAATTTTATAGACTTGCAAAGGGAGAATGGAGATAATATGCAATAAAAAACAAGACATGTCACAAAACGAGCTGCGTGCAAAAAGGAACTGCGACGTACTACAAGAAAATATGAAGGAAGCACTAAAGATTGAAAAAGCGGAAAAGATAGGACAAGAAGAGGAAACATTGTTCAACATAATTCAAAGCTCAATCCATACCCTAGCCATAAATAGAGGATGCACTCCAGTATGATCAATGCAAGAGCAACAAAGAGGATGATAGGGATGATTTACGCAACAAAGCAATGAAAAGGAAGCAGCGGATTAAATAAAGCAGTAGGTATGCACAGGAAAACTTTTGCTTATACTAATGAAAGCAATTATTCTGAGGATCAAGATGGAAGAAGTCACAGAAGAATCTGTGCAGAAAAGGATTGCGACAAAGAACAGATGTAACTAATGATGAATCCATAAGCTACACAAATTTCGACTAGATATCAGCACCGATATAGACAATGGACACTCAAGCCATTCATTAGATGTAACTAGTGATGAATCCATAATCTACACAAATTTCGACTAAATATCAACATCGATGTAGACAATGGACATTCAAGTCACTCATTTAAAACACGGAACTAATTTGGACTATAAGGTTGCATCATCTTTCAAAAGAAAAATTAAGGTAAGCAGCAAATTAGAACACTAATTGTGTATACGAGGAAGTCTAATAATGTATATTTCATCATTTACAATTCACATATTACAAAATCGCAACTTGTCCAAAAGGGGAGGAAAGCAATATTACTACATCTTATATGCTTACAAAAGGAATTTATACTTTTCATAGCCGTGACGAGATTGACAATGTGGCTAACCAAATGTGAAAGATTCAAAACTTTTGAAGGGTGATAAGATCAAAATTTAGGAACAGAACCCCGTGTTCATAACCGCAACTCAGTATATGAAGTATTTCGAGCCTTGTTCAAGTCTAACTGAATCTGATTCAACAGACTCGAGATTTGTTGTTGTTCTTGTTCCATCCGATCCATGCGCTTCTTGAGAACGGAAAGATCATTGGCATGATTTCGATTAACTGTTGTCTGGGCATACCACTCTTTCAATTTTTTTCCTCAATCGTTGAAGTTTGTGCCTCCACTTTTTCTTGTAGTTTGGAAAAGTCATTGCATTGTGTTTGAATTGTTTCATGGAGGAACTAAAGCCCTTACATAGTAGAATCAATCAGAAAACTTAACAGTTGAGTTCTATCGGATTTAAAAGGGGACAAATCAGCTCATAACCATAAGAAAAATTGGAATATTTACCATCGCATGTGTCCGTGACAGCTGAAATGATGTAAAAGGATAGAATTGATTTAAACATAAATGGCATGATCAACTTTATTTCACGTGAAATAAATTTGCAAGAATAGAGATGTCATGCTTGCGTCATGCCAAGATCTATGCTGGACATCCGAGAGATTATTTAATTAATAATGATTTGAAGCCACGCATGGTTTCAACAATCATCTAATCATATGTAATCTAGATGTACATGTGCATTAAATTACAGAATAAAAGACATTGTTACAAGATGAAGCTATGAAAGCAATTGAATAATGTGTGCAGGTAAAAAGGGAAGTTGTAAGAGTTGTTGAGGAATGCACACTTGAAGCTAACTCTCAATAAACAGGTAGAAGAGGCAATCTTGATTAAAGAAGAAAAAACGAAGGATAAGGTTGCAAATGTACAAGCAACCCTAAATAAGTTAGCAATAATGGTTAAACAAGAGGAGCAAGCAGAAAAATAGAAGAGGTTGTGTAAAAAGGACCGCGCAAAGCAAGAGTAACCAATGCAGAGGAGCAAAGCAAGCCAGGAACAAAAGTATAAATCCAGGTGGAGAGCTTGCAACTGCAAAGGGGGAGAATACACTCTGTTAATATAGGTTTGTATATAATCAAATATTATGTTGCCATTTATGTCAAAGGGGGAGAAAGTAGCAAGTAAATATGAAAACAAGATTGTGCAACACAATACTTCATTAAAGAGCTAGTATTTAGAGGGAGCTAAGCTTTACTTGGTATTGACATCAATGCCAAAGGGGGAGTTTGTTGAGCTTGGTGTTGTCATTGATGTCAAAGATATTGTTGAACTTGGTGATGGCATTGAAGTCTTAAAGCTAGTTTGAAGAAGTATATAGAAAATATGTGTGAAAGTCTCAATAAGCCCCACCAAACGTCAAAGAGATTGTTGAACTTGGAAATGGCATTGAAGTCTTAATGCCAATTTGAAGAAGTATTAGAAAATATGTGTGCAAGTCTCAACAAACCCCACCAAACGTGTGCAAGAAGTATGCGCATAGTCCCACTAGAGTTTGCATACTAATCAAGTCAAAATATTAATGTCCATAAATTACAAGCCAACAACGTAATAAGCAATGAGGTTCGACAAATGTGTGGGTAAACTTAGTCGTAAAGAAAGGTAGAAGGGATGCAATTGCCATACACAATCCTTTGCTTATGGATAAATCAATTGAACAAAGAAAAGAAGGAATAGTATAAATATGCAAAAGATTAAAGTGTTTTGACGAGCTTGAGCACAAAAGATGTAGTATTATGAAATTGCAATCTTTGGGGAACAGATGAAACGATCAGCGGAATCGATGGCTGTATGACTTGAGGAAGTGTGTGAGAATACAGGACAAGGATAAATACAAGGAGCAGTCGTGCAGAAATATAAGGAGCATTTGTGAATAGCACAAGGAGCATTTGAACAAAATGATAGAAGGAATGGTCGCGTAGAAAGAGTTGTAAATGTGAAGTATAGTATGTTCAGCAGTTTGCGCAGAACGAAGGAAATAGATCAGAAAGTATAGAGTGGATTTTGGTCGAGGTATACAACAACAAATCTATATCTGGGTGGTAGGACGGGGCAAGGACAGAAGATTGGTGTCTTCCACAGGTTGGTGCCTGGCAACACAGGTGGGTGCTTGACCGTGCAAGTTGGTGCTTGTTGATTATGAGTTGGTGCTCATAAGAGGATTGGTGTCCTCACAGGTTGGTGCCTTTAAAACAACAAGTTAGTGCTTGCAATAGATTGGTGTTGTTGTCTCATTGGTGTCAACAAAATCAGTGAGTGGGTGCTCACACTTATATTGGAGATTGATGTCTCCTAACATTATTTGTAATAGAAGATTTGTATATATAAGATTTGTCTACATATTCTTTGAACACATTGTTCTTTGTATTGAAAATTGATTTTGACAAATGCTATATGTGCTAATGAATGATTATATGGTATAACAAATGTTTGAAAGAATAAAAGGTATGAAATACTGATTCACCCCCCCCAGCTTCACAGTATTTTCAACAAAAATGGTTCCACATAACGAACATGCCATTGATTATTTGTTTATGGCTTCTCATATTGACATCTTTGCCTCTAAATGGGTTTAGGATATTGATTTGGTGAGCACCAAACATATGATTATTGAGCAAGAAGTTTTTTCCAAGCTTGTTTCTTGTGATAATGAGATCATCATTCTTGGTGCTAACAATGTTCATGAGGTACAAGGAAGAGGTGAAGAACATATGAGTGTTTCAAGAGACTGGATTAAAAATATCTATAATGTCTTGTATGTTCCAGGTTTAAAAACCAAATTGTTTTATGTTGATAAAATTACTGATGTGAATTATTGATGCAGGAGCATCAATGCCGAGTCAGCAATGTGATTGCATGCTCACCTGTTGTGGCTAGAATGAGGATGAGCTGTCCTGAAGTAGGAGAAAGTATGTTATTAAGTATTTTGAATAATTACAAACATGTAACCGAATAGTATGTTGTTAGTTTTTTAGGAGATAAAACATAGTAGCAATTTTGATACTCCCTGCGTGGAGATCAATCCAGTTAGCCAGTTAGTTGAATAATGATAGTGACTCCTTTGGTGATGGAGAGAGTTAGATTGTTAGTTAGTTTTTTTGTTCGGCCATTCTGTTTTGGGGGGCGTCGAATGGATAAAAGAGTGGAGATTAGGAGTCAGTAGGGGGTTCGGCTCAGAGAGCAAGAGAGAGCTCTGCGTAAGAAAGAGTCGGTGGGATATTTTCCTGCATATCAAAGGAAAATACGACTGTAGAGATGTTGTTGCTTTCACTTAATGAAATCAACAAGTTTTGTGTGTTAATGGTGTTACTGTGCATTTGAATAAGACATAAGCCTATATTCTATCAGGTAGAGTTGTGTGTGAATGTTCACTTGATGTCTGTGTGAATGAATCATGGTCGTTATGTTTGTATGAACAGTAAGAACACCCAATTCCTTTGTAAACGGTCCATTGATGCGTAGCAGAGATAGTTTCTTGTCATATTTAGTTTCTCATCGAATCTGGACGAAGACCGAACTAGATTGATCGATTCTCTGATCAATCCACGAGAAAAGTGCAGAGTCACGGTCAATTCAAAGAATAGAGGTTGGATGACTCAGATCAAATTCGAAAGGAGGATCGACGACAGGGAAAGAATCGATCAAGTGAACATGCACCAGAGTTAGCATCTCCGCAAGCCAGTGTGAAGGGTTCCACATTGATCATAGATCAATGGACGAGATTCCATTCACAAAATATCGACAGTCGATATTACGTTCCGCATAAGGAAAGAGCGCGGGAGTTAACGACTAGAGTTGCGGAAACTACATTGCAGAAGAGTCTTTGCGGAAAGCTCTTTCAAGAAAACACGAAAGACACACCCATAATCTGCAAGCTGCGGAAAGGAGCATGCGGAAAGGAAGTTACAGAATTCGTGTTGCGGGAAGGCGACTGCGGAAGGAACTGTAATTGTGGAAGGAAGGTGTTCCCGCAAGATTGTTGCGGAAGGTCAGTTCTGACGGTCGGAAGGTTGCAGAAAACCTAGGTTGGAGAGAAGGGCCGCCATTGAGAAGGGTCGCCATTGAGAAGGACCTAGCTGGTTTTCAACTAAGGCTAGTGGTTCGATTTCAGGAATCACCCTATTTCCTGTGAAGGTCTGGGTTGGACGGGCTATGGTCATTCCCGCCGGCACCATTTGTGGTATCAAAGTGGATTTTTCCCGTCACAGCAGAAGAGAGGCATGGATGTACGTTTGGGAAGAGAAAGAGCTCGTGGTAGAGGAAGACCAACAACGAATGAAGAGGTCGTGGAGGAATTGAGAGAAATGCGAGCACGTATGGAAGTTGTGGAGATGGGTAGACAAAGAGACCCAAAAGCAAGGGACGTGAGTGAACCTGAAGAAGAGGAACAAGGAGAAGAAGCAGCACCTGTTGGCCCAGTTTTGCAACCAGGCTTAGTGCTATGGGCACCTGCTAACTAGTAGCAGCAGTTTCAATAGAAATAAATAACAATCTAATCTAAACTAAACTAATCATGGATCTTATGCAAGAATCTAAGCAAATAATGTAAACATTTAAAAAACAAGAACAAGAAAATATTAAAGAATGAATTTGTATTGAAAAATGGGAGGCAAGCAAGTGTTTGCGATAGTACCTTCAATGGTGAAGGTTGATGTTGAGCAACTCCCAAGATGAGTAGCTCCAAGCTCCAAGAGGTCTCCTTCTCCAAGGTTGCTTCAATGGCTAAAATGCTCAGGGGAGATTTCAGCAGCATAAGGATGAGATAAGGGATGGATCTGAAATGAGGAGCCCCTACCACCTTTTTATAGGTTTTGGTGGTGGGGAATACTATTTGTGGTTTTGTGGAAACCAAATGGTATTGACCAACATGGTTTAGGTACTTTTCCCTCATTTTTCCTTTTTTGAATAAAATTAATATTTTAATTCCCTTTTTAATATTTTTGGGAATTTGGACCCTTTTTTAGGGTTTTTTATGCTTTTCAGGAAAAATAATCTTTTTAATGGAAAAAGGGGTGTACTAAGGTCTTTTGGTGACCTTTTGTTGGTTTCAGAGGCTCATATGGTGGAAAAGTGGACAAATGGGTCATGTGAATAAGGGAATGAGCTAGTGAGCACTTTTTAGGTGTTAACAGATTGCCCCCTGATGTGTGAGGGCAGGAGCTCATCGTATGGCCGATAGACATCATAGTTCTTTTGTCTTTTTTTAGGGGTTTGGGAAGGAGAAGAGACCGATTGGAGACTGGAGCCACGGCCTTTGGAAGCTGCAAGAAACAAAAAATATTACATGGCCTCAATATGAATGAGGTATAATCTCTGATAATGGACGAGGCGGGCATTCCCATGCTCGTATCAAGACATATACATAACAATTAGTCCCAAGAAGGGGGATCTAATACATAAAGAATCTACTGGTACACCATAATGGTCCAGGGGGGACATTATTTTGCGATGTACTCCTGATCATAACGGATCTCAATAACTGATACACTGGAATAACTGAGGAATTGCTGAAACTGAAGGTGTCCAACGTCTGTAGGGACTCAAAGACTATGAGTCATCTCTGAGAAATAATGTAACTGTATACTCAAGGGAGTATGAAACTGGGGTACATCTGAATACTGTCGCCATGCGCAACCCGGATATCTATAGAAAAAGTGTAACTGGTGTTATCCATAGGAAGACTCTCGAATGTGGAGGAGTCAGGCGGTATCCGGGGTCTTCGACTAATAAGTGAAATGGACGAATACCTTGTGCGAGTCTCAACGATGCGATCAAGGTGTTGAAGTCGAGCATGTGAGAAACAACCATTTGGAGAGGCACTGAAGATTCCTCTTGAAATGATTCGTAGGCACTCATCATAAATGGTGATGAGTCCAAGACACAGGGGCCTCTAGGTCTATCCTCTGGAATCAATGTGGTTGTCGTCGACAGAGGGAGACCAGCAACTAACAAGGCAATGATGTTTCCTTGATAGGAGCACGAGGTGTAAAACTAAAGTGTTGTAGTACTGATGGTAGGATTGACATACTTGTGGGAATGGGAAATAACTGGGTCAAAAAATGGGTAGACTCAAACTTCCTTTGTTCAGAGCATGATGACATGGTTGACCTGGCAGCATAGGGAACTGACTTGTAGGTGTGGGGATCATTGCTTTGACTGAATGGTATATATTGACTCTGGGGGGGAGGACGAGCTGATAGGTGCCGTCGAGGGATTATCAAGGTGACATACTGTAGAATACTCTGAACAAAGGCGACCAAAATGGGGAAGCTGCCTAATGAGTAGATGTGATCTGTTGTGGCGCCAAGAGGCACCATTGATTCCTTCTTCGTAGTTTTAATGAGCTCGAAGAAGGGATAAAAGTGTGCTTTGAAATGGTACGGTCCTGTGGATTTTGTGAGCCCAGGACGGCTCATGCTCATGGTTGCTTTCATGTTTAGAGAGTCTGAAAACGGTAAGTGGACTCTACTGGTGTTTCTTTTTCGTAAGTTTAGTCTCCAAGGCCTGAAAAAGCATAAAATGATGCGGATGGAGAACTCTTCTAGCCGATGTGACTAGAGTATACCTTTTTCGTAATTAGTCTACGAGGTCCGGAAAAGGGGTAAACTTATACCAGGTAGACGCCCTTTCAGATACGTTTAGCGAGCATGAAAGGAAGCAAGATTGCTCGGCGATCTTTTCATTGTTTTAGGAGTCAGAAAAGAGCTTAACAGAAACTCCCTAAGTGCCTTTTTCGTAAGAGGGGTTGCTCGGCCCGAAAAAGGGATAAAATTATACTGAACAAAAATGGATTGATGAGGGCGAGAAAAGGTTTCAAGCATCGTCATCAGTGCGGAAAACTGGATCCGGTGACATAAGGATTGTCGAAAACGGAGAACGGCCGATGTGGCACGCAAACCGAGGCTATGTGGCGGGCATGGAAAAAATGCTCGAAAACTCTAAAGGTGAGAGCGAGAAATGATCTCAAGCATCATCACGAGCGCGGAAAACTGAATCCGTTGATATAAGGCACGTCCAGAACGGAGAACGGCCGATGTGGCACGCAAACCGAGGTGACGAGGGGGCATGGAAAAAATGCCCTGACAATCGGGACGTGACAGCGAGAAATGATCTCAAGCATCATCACGAGCGCGAAAAATTGAATTCGGTGATATATGACACGTCCAAAACGGAGAACGGCCGATGTGGCACGCAAACCGAGGTGACAAGGGGGCATGGAAGAAATGCCTTAACAATCGGGACGTGACAGCGAGAAATGATCTCAAGCATCATCACGAGCGCGGAAAACTGAATCCGGTGATATAAGGCATGTCCAGAACGAAGAACGGCCGATGTGGCACGCAAATCGAGGCCACTAGAGAGGCCAAAAAAATGGTCAAAAAATGGACCCCGTGAAAACGGGAAAAGGAAGGAACCTGCATGAAGTTCTCGCTGTGCTGATTCCAACGGTACCAACGGTTTGAGAAATGGACTTCGTATGATACCGCAATGGGTGTTGGAAAATTGGTGGAATTTCTGTAAATAGGGCGTGGGGCCCAAATGACTTGTCATTGTTACGTGCGAGTTTGATAGAGCTGTCAGAGCTATTTCTCGATTTCCGGGAGATTTCACCGTTGGTTTTCGATTCAGCGAGTTGCAGGTAACTCTATTTGCCTTAGCCTTGTCAATTATGTCTTTTTTGTTTGGCGGCGGGCCCCCGAAGGCCGCGAAATTCCATGTTGACTCTCCAACGTGGAATATCACGGGTTTTGGGGCTGTTCCCGCGATGAACCGCGCGGGTTTTAGGCTGACAGTCGCGATGTTCATCGCGACTGCGAGGCTGGAACCCGCGATGTTCATCACGGGTTCATGGGGGATAGTCGCGATGTTCATCGCGACTGTCCGGCCAAAACCCGCGATGTTCATCGCGGGTTTTTGCATGGATCCCGCGATGGTCATCGCGGCTTTTGGTGGAAAAGCTGCGATGGTCATCGCGGCTTTTGGTGAAAAAGCCGCGATGGGCATCACGGCTTTTTGTGCAAAAGCCGCGATGGGATTTTTTCAAAAGAATTTTATGCTGGGGCTAAAAATTTCTTCTGTTTTCTAGCAGGATGTTGAGGAGACCACAGTCCTCGTGGCGGGAGCGAGAGATCGATGATGATCTTATGGCGAGGATTGAGACTGATGCAGGGGTGAGGCAGATTCTAGCTATGAGCGGACTTCTGAAGTTCGCTCAGATCCCACCTATTCGTTCAGTGAGACGGCTCCTGAACAAGCTTGTGAGTTGGTGGGTGCCGGCAGAGGGTGCATTCATCATTGGTGGTGAGAGGTTAGAGATCACTCTCACGGATGTCTATTTTTTGACTGGGTTGCCTCGCTTGGGTGAGGTGGGTGATATCTTGCCGAGGTTGCCTCCAGGTATAGATATGGAGGACCTGTTACAGACTTTCTGTGTTGATGATGCTGTTTTGCATAATAGCTCTATTAGTCTGCGATCCCTACGTGAGTGGGATATGCGAGCTGTTGGGGCCTGCGTTCTGCGGATATTGGGTGCTGCTGCGCCACATCGTATGTCTGGGGGACAGACGATGATGATGGACTCTGTTCTTCAAGGTACTTATTATGCCTGGGGGCAGATGTTTCTGGCTGGTGTCCGGAGAGATCTGGACAAGGCCATTAGAGAGGGAGGCGAGTTTTTTTATGCCTCATTTTTATGTTGTTTTTTCTTCGAGCGGGTGCC
The DNA here is from genome assembly GCA_027924585.1 of Larix kaempferi. Lineage (NCBI taxonomy): Eukaryota > Viridiplantae > Streptophyta > Pinopsida > Pinales > Pinaceae > Larix > Larix kaempferi. The sequence goes on along the minus strand of BSBM01000458.1, from coordinate 18,613,648 downwards.
GACCTTGTGGCCATGGGTACCCATTCGTGCTGGTCTTCCGAGTGAGCCTCGTATGATGAGATGGGGGCAGATGATGCCTCGTGGCGGCGGTGGTGTCCGCGGTTACTTCACGGAGGATTTTTATCAGCAGTGGGAGCATATGCCTCTGGTGATTGAGGACTACCCCTACGCCGGCATGGATTACCGAGGTGACCCAGAGATGCCTCGTGCCCCAGGACAGGCCTGGAGTTTAGACGGTATGTTTTGTGTTTTATTTGATATTATATCATATGTTGTTTGATTTATCATTGATGATTATTGTTGTATAGTACGTGATGGCTTACTTGCTTTGTGCAGATGTGGGTCCAGTGCCACCGGACGACTACGTGCCTCGTCAGGGGCGGGCGATGGTGGTCGCCCATCCACCCGCAGCGGTACCACCTCCACGTGGTGGAGGATTTACGGCTCGTGGGCGAGGGGTTGGCCCTCGAGATGACGCCATAGAGGGTGTCAGACAGACCTTTGCCAGGATCCTAGCTGGACTCCCCAAGGATGGTTGGAGAGACCTGGATCGGGATATTTTGTAGGGTTGTTTTGGTGCGCCGCCTGAGTGGCAGTCGCTCCTATTGAGGACATCGGTGTTCGTGGCGGGGCACAGGGATGGTAGACGAGATGATCCGGCAGGGCCGGCTCAGGGGAGGATACGTCTGCGGGACGATCTAGCGGGGCCGGCAGAGCGGAGAGTTCGGGCTCGCCATGACCCGGCGGGGCCAGCGGAGGAGGAGCCGGAGGATCCTAGGGATCCAGATGAGTAGATGATATTGTATCTGCCCCCAAATGCTGATGAGCATATGGGGAAGCATTTTTGTATGACAGATGTATATTATTTTTTTTTTATATATCGGGTGCTGAGGGCACCTATGACATGTTGACTATTTGGCTTATATATATATGTGGATATATATTTGGATATATTGTTGTGTATGCACGTGGATGCACCTTTGTCTTTTGTATATGCCCGTGGAGGCACATGTTATGTACTTGGATGCAGTATGTTGTTTATTTATATATGCCCGTGGAGGCAGATGTTATGCACGTGGATGCAATATTGTTTTTTGTATATGCCCGTGGAAGCACATGTTATGCACGTGGATGCATTTTGTTTATAGATATGACATGATGTGATTGGTGTGCCAGTCGAGGACATTGTTGGCCATATTATCTGCTACACTATTGAGGTGTCTTGGGACATGTGTGAATGAAATGGATTCAAACTATCTAACCATTTGTTTAGTGCACAGGAATTTTCTGAAAAGACATGGATCGCGTACCTGGTAATCATTGTTGAGCTGGGAAACTAGGAGCTGTGAGTCCAAGAAAATGTTGAGGTGACGGATGCTCATTTGGAGAGCAGCGGCCAGGAGACCGGTCACGGCATCATATTCAACTTGATTATTGGTAGCGGCTCCTAAACATATTCCGTCAATGTGAATTAACTCATGTGAAGGGGAGTATATTACCCAAGCTGCGGAGGCGAGATTGGGAGACCAACGGCTTGCACCATCAGCGAAACCGACATGGCAGAGTGGAAGAGGCTCCATCTGTGGTCATGCAGAGAAAAACAAATATTTAGGTTTTTTGAATTTTTTGTGAACAAAGAAAGTTTGCCTATACTAAAATGGACGATGGTGTCCATCAGATTTTCTATGGGTAAAATCGTTTAAGGTACAACCCGTTGCGTGGGTTGCGTAGGGGATTGCCTTCTGAATCGGTCAGAATGTATGCCCCCTACCCAAGGTAGGTGTGTATGATGTAGGGGCCTTGCCACATAGACACGAACTTTCCCTTTCCGGTTTTATCATGAGCTTGATCGTAAGCGAGGACAAGGTCTCCCTCAGAAAAGGTTCTTGGGTGGACGTGTTTGTCGTAACTTAGTTTCGATCGTTGTTTAGCTGCTTCCATGTTTTGAATGGCTGTACGCCGATCTTCATCGACCTGCTCTAGGAGTAGTAAACGTTGCTCGATCGGGGAAGTGTCCGGTAGGAGTTCAACGACGATATGTAAGGCTGGGATTTGGCACTCAATAGGGAGGACGGATTCGACACCGTGAACTAAATGGAAAGGGGTAAAACCGGTGGCGGTTTTGGTTGAGGTGCGGTAGGCCCATAGTGCCGGGAAAGGCATGTGGTGCCAATTGGATTTGTGCTTGTCTACAGTACGTTGGAGAATGGTCTTCAAAATTTTATTGATCGCTTCGACTTGGCCATTTCCTTGGGGATAGTAAGCGGAAGAGAAATGGTGTTCAAATTTCAACATGGTTGATAATTCCTTCCAGACGGCATCTTCGAAGTGAGAGCCGTGGTCAGAGACTAGTTGCTGTGGTACTCCGAAACGAGCAATAACATGGTTGAAGAAAAACCATGCTGCAGTGTCGGCTTTGCAATTATAGGTCGGCATGGCTTCTGCCCACTTGGTAAAATAATCTACAGCCACAACGATGTGTTTGTGACCGCCAGCTGACGTGGGGTTGCAGTCGAGGAAGTCGATGGCCCATTTGCAGAATGGTCCAACGGTGATAACTGGATGAAGGGGGGCGGGGGGGGTTCTTGCTTTGGGGGCAAATAGTTGGCAGTTCTGGCAATGCTTGACTGCGGTGATGCAATCAGTAAACAATGATGGCCAAAAATAACCGGCCCGAATGATTTTCTGGGCGGTGGCCATGCCGGAGAAATGGCCTCCACAGGCACCGCTATGACAATCATTGAGGACTTGTTCTGCCTCACTATGGGATAAGCAGCGGCGTAAGATGGTATCAACGCCGCGTCAGTAAAGTACATCCCCTAACAAGAGGTATCGGGGGGCGTGGTGTCGTATGCGACGGCGTCCATCACGATCGATGTGTGGTCGAAATTTTTGCGTACGAAGGTAAGTCAAAATGTCTCCGTACCAAGGGTCGTCAGACGAAATGATGAAGATCTGCTCGTCAATCAGGTCCGTTTGGATAACGGGTGATGTTGAAGAGGATGGGAGGTTGGTGATGAGGTGAGCAAGCGCGAGGGCTTTAGTGCTTTTGGGAGTTCTGAAAGTGAGGTCATATTCCTGGAGGATGATGACCCATTTAGCAACACGACCTTGTAGGAGTCGTTGGGTTAGGAGATAGACCATAGGGTTGGAGTCGGCCACGACCGTGGTATGACTGAGTAGAATGTAGTGTCGCAATTTTTGTACGGAAAAGACTACAGCTAGGGCTAATCTTTCCTCGTATGGGTAACGCAGAGGCGGGCCAGACAAGGTCTGGCTGACGTAATAAATCACATGCTCTTGGTGGGAGGCATCTTCTTGGACCAAAACTCCGGACACAGCATATTCAGATGCCGAGACATAAAGGGTGAAGTCTTGAGAGAAATCCAGTGGGGATATCAAGGGGGCTTATGTGAGAGCTTTCTTGAGGGCTTCGAATGCCGTGTCTGCTTGGTCATCCCAAACAAAGGGTATGTGGGTACGAAGTAAGCGCAAGAACCCGTGGACTTTGGTGGCATAATCAGGAACGAAGCGCCTAAGGAAATTGGACCGCCCTTGTAGACTTTGGAGTTGCCGAAGCGTGCGAGGGGGCGGAAGTTCTAAGATGGCTTTGACTTTCAGGGGATTGACAGTGATTCCGTCTTGGGAAACAATGAAACCCAATAAGCGGCCTGCCGGGACGCAAAAGACACACTTGTGTGGGTTCAAGCGGATTTTATATTTGCGACAACGCAGGAAAACTTGCCAGAGGTCGTTAAGGTGGTCTGATCGTTTTCGGGAACGAGCTGTGAGGTCGTCAAGATAGACTCGCAGGATATGGACCAAGTCGTGAAAACAATAGGTCATGGCTCGCTGGAAAGTGGCACCAGCATTTTTAAGGCCAAATGGAATGACGCGATAGGCAAAGGTGCCCCATGGGGTGGTGAAGGCAGTCTTGTACTGATCCTCCTTGCGGATGTGAATCTGGTTATATCCGGAAAACCCATCCATGAAGGATAGGACTTCATGGCCCGCACACTCATCAATGAGTTGGTCAATGAATGGCGTGGGGAAATTGTCTTTTGGACAAGCGTGGTTTAAATCACGGAAGTCAGTGCATACTCTAAGGGAGCCTTGCTTTTTGTTGATGGGAACGGGGTTGGACACCCAGGTGGTGTACGGAATAGGATAAATGAATCCTGCTTTGTGAAGTTTCTCGACCTCAGCTTTAACGGCGGGGAGTTTGGAAGGATGAATGGGTCGTTGTTTCTGGCGAACAGGGGGTACCTCAGGCCATGTATCAATGTGGTGTTCGATGATGGCGGGGTCGAGACCAGGCATCTCGGTATAGGACCAAGCAAAGACATCACGGAACTCTTGAAAGAGCTTTTTGTACGCCTGAGTTTCTGTTTGAGTGCAAGATGCGCCCAGCGAGATGAGCTCAGGTTTCCCTGGTGTTGTGGAAATGTCTATCTGTATAGTGGGGGAAATGTTTGACATGTTCCCTTCTTCAAAGGCATCCGGTGCTGGGATGGGGTCCTTTAACCAATCGACCTTAGTGGGTATGAAATCTTTCGATTCGACCGATAGCTGGTTAGATGCGGTGGATGTAGATGCTTCCGGGAGGAAGTACGAGCGATGATGCATATCATCCCAAGGGTAGTCGGGTGCAGTGAGTGTCTCCAAAATTTGCCATCAGTATTGAAGTAGTCAGACCATAAATCAAGGGGTTCTGGTTTGAAAGTTGTTGAAATCATATATATTGTATTGACTTCTTCCGACGAGGATGATGGCGGGGGGTAGATCTCCTTGATTTGGGTAGGAGATATCTCCAAATCGACATTGTTTAACTCGTATAATGTTGCTCTATAGTCAGGGAGATCGGGACAATGGTGAGAGTAGTGGCCGTAAACACTGCATATGGCACAAGGATGGTTGGTGCGCAGTGATTTGTCGCGAGGTTGAGGTGGTGGCTCAAGTCTAACGACTGGGATGCCGGTGTCATCGTCCAACATATTCATATGCTCTTGGAGTGCTGGTAACTGTGGGCATTGATGAGTTGGATGGCCTATCTCATCGCACAACGAGCATTTAGGGGGAGCTCGAAACACCGGTGGGGGTTTAACTGCCTTAGGAGGTGGTATAGCAGTGTATGGTTGTGGACCTCTGCCCCCAGTGGGCTTGATAGGAGGGGGAGGATTCATTGACGACGAAGGGATATTGAGACTAGGAGGAGGTTTCGTTGACGACGAAGGGATTACGACACCAGGAGGAGGTTGATTTGTGGTAACAATAGGTTGTACCGGTTGGAGGATGACGTTTGGTGTCGGCGGTGGAACGGGAGGCAAAATATACCACACGGGTAATCCCAATGTTAACCCGGGTAGACTAAGGGTAGCCATAACCGGGGCGCTTACTACACCCGAAGGAGGAAATAGAAAGGGGATGGTGTGGATGGGTGTAACACCGATGTGACTAGGGATCAATGGTGGTTGACTACCGGATGTTTGTGTATTCTGTGAAAGAGTACAGAGGTTTGCGACGTGGGTCTCCGGTGACGGTGGTGGAATGGCCTGGAATGTAGAGGTCATTGGTGTATCCGAGTAAAGTCCGGGTCCCAAAGAAGAGACAAAGGAGGTAGTTGCACTAGAAGTTGGTTGTTCAATCATGGGAAGAACATTTTCGGGTGCTGCAGGGGCATTAGGATCATAGTAGGTGAGTTTGTCAATTTTGACCACGCGTCCCTCGTGGGGGAACATCATGGTGCGAAAGACGGAGGAGGCGACTGCTTTCATGGTGTACATGTAACTGCGGCCAAGTAAAAGGTTCTAATCGAGTTGGGCATTAATGACCTCTATGTCGATGAGCAAAGTTTTCCCACCTAATTGGACGGGGACCTTGGGTAGTAAACCTTGAGGTTGAGCTGACCGGCCGTCGTAGGCCCGCAATGCAGTGGTGGATTGCTGGAGAGTAGGGGATCCCAACTTCTGCCAAACAAATGTGGACATGACGCATGTGGAGGCACCCTCGTCGATGATACATCGATGGATGACGAGATTCTGAATAGAAACAGAAACTTGGACTGCTATAGTGGAAGGCAGACGTGGTTCAGACTGGTCCAAATCAAAGGTCATCAATTTCGAATCATTTGGGTCAATCGCCCCAATGGCGGAAAGTAAAGTCTTGTGCTGCGTAGGACAGTTTTTTAAGACTTCTAACGCAGACATGGCTGCGGGAGATTGAGCTAGGTCATCTACGATGTTGTAATTTGACGCAGCCCATGCATTGGGATTGTTGTTGATACGGCGGAGTGGGAAACGAGGTGCTTTAGATGCGCCATCGAGTGGAAGAGGTGGTATCTGTAACGTCTGATCGGTGGGATGAGCGTTAGTATCCTTATTGGCGGGGGGGGCTTCGGAGGTAGGGCCATACTGGTTCCGACGAGTTTGGATATTGACGTCGGCAGTGGACATCATCAATAAGTGGTGAGTGCCTGAATCAAACATGGGTTGATCAGGAGCGGCGTAAGTGATTTGTTGTGGTTGCACGTTGCCCTGTGGGGGGGCTAACGGCTGAGTGTTCACCACTCCTTGTGTTGGAAAAGGGTTTTGTAGCACCAAAGGTTGTTGTTGAGGTGGTGGAGGGTTGGGTGGCGGCTGAGGAGCCGCCTGCCCTTGACGATGGGCATCATCTGTCCATAGTTGTCGAGCTCGCTCCAGATGTGGGCAAGCGTGGGTATAGTGGCCATAGACACCGCAAATAGAACAAGGATGGTTTGTTCGTAAATTAGCATTTTTTGCTTGCTTAGGTGGGCGATCAGGATTCTGATGAGCAGGCGCCGCGTTATTATTTTGCGGAGGATGGGTAGGTTGTGGAGCTTGGTTATGGTTTTGGTTGTTTCCACGGTTACGTCCTCTTCCGCGGTTTGGTTGCCCACCCTAGTTGCGTTGGTTATTTTGGTATTGGGGCTGATGTTGTTGTGCGTACACATGCCCTTGAGCATTGGGGGGATTCTGGGGAGCCGCAGGTGCGGGAGCAGGTTGCGGTGGGTAGTATGCAGGTGGAGCTGGAGGTGGTCCAGCTGCCTGTTGGGGTTGTTGGTATCCCTGAGCTGTTGGAGGTGTGAGATTAGCTGGTGCAGCAGGTTGTGGGTAATGCATCTGCTGTTGTGGGAACTGCATGGGGGTATGTGTGGTAGGTTGAGTATAGTATGTAGGAGGTACATATGCTGATGGCGCTTGTCCATAGCAATGTTGTGGACAAGAGGGCCCATGAATGTGATGGGTCTGGTTTGTTGGATTATAAGAAGTTGTCGCTCCGGAACTGGATGTAGCCCTAGAGAGGTCTGGGGTAGGCATGGTACTCACCATGCTGAAATGTTTAGCTTGGGGTGTGATTTGGCCAATAATGCCATCGGCGGCATGAGATGCCCCCGGCACGTCACTGCGTGAAGAGTCGCATCGTGGGGCGTCTGGTATGATTGTGTATAGATAACCCGACTGGGCGTAGATGAGATCAAACTGTTGGGCTTTGAGGATGGCCTCTTCTTCAGACTGGGGTCTTTCAGATGCCACATCCTTCGCAATGAGAGGGAGGAGGGATTTTAGAAACCAATCTAAAAAGATACGGTCGTCTAACTTGATTTTGCAAAGGCTTTGGCGTCGACGCCACTCATGAATGTGGTCAGTGATATGGGTGGCCGTGTTCTGTCTGCAAGACAGTAGGATCTCGACTCCCGCATCATAGTGGACAGGTAACTGGAAAAACTGCAGGAAGGTCGAGGCAAGGGAGGTAAAGGTGGCATGCGTCCCATGGGGCTGCTCAATATACCACTTAGCTGCAGAGCCAGTGAAGGTGCGCTGTAAGAGTCGGAGGCGGACAGAGTCGTCCACTATGGAGTTGGAGGAACACCATAGATGGAAGGACATGATATGGTTCTGGGGGTCTTCACCCGTCTTACCCTCAAACTTAGGGATGTCAGAGGGGAGTTTGGTGGGCATGTGAGGCCACGCAGGATCGTGTCTGATGGGGTCATTTGTGAGCCTAGCTAAGTCTAGCAGGTTCAGACTCGCCATGTATGGTAAGCTAGCAGATGTGGTGACTGGAACTGGGACATGCCTAGTCATTGTGGTATGATGTAGGGGTCCAGTAGCACCTAAAGGTATGCTAGGTATGGAGGGTATGTGCCCTCTAATAGGTGTAGTCTGGTATGGGCCAGCGCCTCCAAGTGCAACATGGGTTACACTTGGGTCAGGAATAGCAGTGGGGATTCCTGGGATAGGGTTTGTGGAAACCAAAGGGGGTGTGACCCCTATGTTGGGTATACCCATAACAGGTGGTGGCCCTGTGTTGGGCATTCCTAAATGTGGAGTGTTATCCATGTTGGGCATACCCAGGGGGGTGGTTGTCGCCATGGATGGCACCACCGCAGAAGGGTCTGTGGATGTCTCACCTATGGTGCTGGTAAACAGTGGATCAAATGGTGTTCCAGCCATAATGGTGGTTGGTGGTAACTCTGTAAGGTTTTCGGATTCTACCTCCAAATCAAATGTGAAGTGAGGTGTGTCATAATCGGATGACTGTCTAGCTGATTGACGATGTGTCGAATCAAGGGATAAGGCTCTGCGTCCGTGACGTGGAGAGCCAAGTGGACTAAACTCTAGGAGTTCGCCCTGTAGACGACAAGAGCGTCTAAAATTCTCAATGGTGAGAATTAAGTTTTTTGTGTAAAAAAAATTTGTTTTAAGTATCAGGTGGTGATATATCTATAAAAGACTCAAAACCCTAATGCAACCAAGGGTGCAAGAAGGGGAGTGAAAAAGAAGGCTCTCAGGCCAAAAAAATCAACCTCAAAAAAGGCACTTATTCTAGCAGTTGTGCTACAATAAGTGGAGGAATGCAACAAATGGTCAGAGTACCAACATGCAAACGGCTTCTAGAAAAAATAGGTGTAACTAGACCAAAGGTGGGTTGAATCATGCAAACACCTAACTAAAAGTATTGTGACTCAAACAAACGATATCCTCTGCAAGGTGATGAAATCCAAGTCAGACAATATGATTGTTGAGACAACGGCTAGATATCCCCCTACCGGGAGGGACATCGAGTAATCAATCCTAAAGATAGGCTACTAGGATACTCCGTTCATGACGCGTCGAGAAAAGGTAAATCTGTCGTTTGGTCCTTTGATCGCAATATCCCAATACAGGGATATCCCGAGAACTGCGAATGGTAGCCCTTCGGTTACTGAATGGATTTCGGTATTCCACTCAGGCTTCCGGAACCATCCTCGCGACTTCAACCCTCCTAGGGGAGAGGCCTTCCCACAAACCGGTTGTGACCGCGCCAAAAAGTACTAAGAGATTTTAGCTCCCTAATTGGACAACTTCTATGTCTCAGATGTAATAACTGAGGGGTGTTATTGGAACACCTATCCCCCCAATACTACCTAGCTACAAAAGTTCTTTTAGTGTTCCCCAAGTGGGGTTAAAAGTGTGTTGAAATTAGGGTACGTTTTAAGGCTCAGTTCAATTAAGTGATCGAGTGAGTGCACGTGAGGTATTTGTAAACTGAACTTGAAAAAGGGAAATGCTTTTCAGGAAATTTTCAAAAAACAAAGGTGCTTTTGAAAATAAAAAAGCAAATATTTATGACTTTTTCAAATAAATGGAAATTAAATACTTTTGCAAATATCAACTCAAAAAACAATGGATCTTTTGAATTATGAAAGCAAATAATAGACTTCTTTTAAAGAAATAATGGACTTCTTCTTTTAAGGAAATTGCTAAGGGCAAGTTTTTAAAGAAGTAAATAGGAAAAATTTTAATCTAGATAAAAATGCAGAAATAAGTCCTTTCACTTTCTTGAAAATTTTTAAAAAGATTTCTAGATATGCATTTTAAATAGTAAAAAAAATTTCAAGGCTGTAAAATATGCAGAATTTAATACTGTAAAAAATGTGCTATGTGGGCAGGAAGTACAGTAAAAATTAATTTTTAAAATCGGAATGGCCGAATGAAAAAATCAGCAGCGCGGGTTTTAACAAAAAAGCCGCGATGGACCGCGCGGGTTTCGGTCGCACAGTCGCGATGGACCGCGCGGAAAATGTCCGCAAAGCCGCGGTGTGCAGCGCGCAAATAGGCCACGAAGTCGTGGTGAACCACGCGGAAAAGGGGCGCGCAGTCGCGATGTGCAGCGCGGTAAATGACCGCGATGCCGCGATGTGCAGCGCGGAAACCGACGACAAAGCCGCGGTGAACCGCGCGGAAAAAAAGCCAAAAGCCGCGGTGAACCGCGCGGAAAAAAGGCCAAAAGCCGCGATGGACCACGCGACTGTCAGGCTAAAAACCGCGAGGCGAAAGTCTTGCACGGAAGCCGAAAAACGAACTCGAAAATTGTGAATTCCGGGCTGTTAATGGCAATAGATGTGGCCAAAACTTAGAGCAGCAATGGATCTACTGTCTAAGATGGCAGATCTATGGATCTAAAGGTTAAAAACTAATAAAAAACTAAGATTAAAAGCAAAACTAGAGATCTATTGTTCAAAACCCAGCGGAGTCGCCAAAAACTGTTGGCCCGGTTTTGCAACCAGGCTTAGTGCTATGGGCACCTGCTAACTAGTAGCAGCAGTTTCAATAGAAATAAATAACAATCTAATCTAAACTAAACTAATCATGGATCTTATGCAAGAATCTAAGCAAATAATGTAAACATTTAAAAAACAAGAACAAGAAAATATTAAAGAATGAATTTGTATTGAAAAATGGGAGGCAAGCAAGTGCTTGCGATAGTACCTTCAATGGTGAAGGTTGATATTGAGCAACTCCCAAGATGAGTAGCTTCAAGCTCCAAGAGGTCTCCTTCTCCAAGGTTGCTTCAATGGCTAAAATGCTCAGGGGAGATTTCAGCAGCATAAGGATGAGATAATGGATGGATCTGAAATGAGGAGCCCCTACCACCTTTTTATAGGTTTTGGTGGTGGGGAATACCATTTGTGGTTTTGTGGAAACCAAATGGTATTGACCAACATGGTTTAGGTACTTTTCCCTCCTTTTTCCTTTTTTGAATAAAATTAATATTTTAATTCCCTTTTTAATATTTTTGGGAATTTGGACCCTTTTTGAGGGTTTTTTATGCTTTTCAGGAAAAATAATCTTTTTTAATGGAAAAAGGGGTGCACTAAGGTCTTTTGGTGACCTTTTGTTGGTTTCAGAGGCTCAGATGGTGGAAAAGTGGACAAATGGGTCATGTGAATAAGGGAATGAGCTAGTGAGCACTTTTTAGGTGTTAACAGCACCCATGCAAGAGACACCTGAGGTAAGATACTTTCGGTCAATTCTTGGAGCAACTCCGAGACCAAAACCTGAGTTGCCTACCTATGAGGGAAGTCTCACTACTAAACACCTTATTGATTGGATCAACGAGTTAGACAAGTACTTTGAGTATGATGAAGTTGAAGAGAACAAGACGGTCAGGTTTGCAGTGACGAGGTTGAAAGGACATGCGTCCCTATGGTGGGATAGTGTGCAAGCTGAAAGGAGAAGAAAGAATAAACGATTGATAAAGACTTGGGATAGGATGGTAGTTGAGATGAGAGCCAAATTATTACCCAAGGATTACCAACTGACGTTGTATAGGCAGATGTAGAACCTTAGGCAAAGATTACTGACTATAAGAGACTATACTGAAGAATTCTACAAAGTGAACCTAAGGGTAGGCTTGTGGAAGAATCAGCAGAGAAGGCTGCTAGATATGTCAATGGTCTCAGGATGGAGATTCGGGATGAGATCAACATGATATCACCAAGAACCATGGAAGAGGCATACCAATGTGCCTTGAGAGCAGAAGAAAAATTAGTGAGGAAGCAGAACTTCAGCAGGGGAAGAGGTTCAGCCAGAGGAAGGGGGCAAACAATTGGAAGAGGAAGGTTTGCATCCCAAGGAGGAGGACCCAGTAACTTAACCAACATGAGCACCAAAGTAGAGGAGGTGACCCAAGAGGGATAAGACCTTACCAAGGGGGTAGAGATAGAGGAAGAGGCAGAGAAGATGTCTACAAATGTTACAAGTGTAACAAATTGGGGCACAAATCCTATGAATGTCCAGAGAAGGAAGACATAGGATAGAGAGGAGCCTATGTAGCTCAGAATGAGCAGCAGCAAGAGCAGATGACAGTGGCCGATAATATGCCAGAGAAGGGAGCATCTTTGATGATGAACAAAGTCTTATTGAAATCTGAAAAGGAGGAAGTAGAACCAACTCAAAGGAAGGCTTTATTCAAGACCATGTGTAAATTCAAAGGGAAGTGTTGTAAGATGGTGATTGACAGTGGGAGCACTGACAATCTTGTTTCCAAAAAGATGGTGGAGAAACTGAGTCTGAAGAGGACCAAACACCCTGTTCCATACAGAGTATCCTGGCTACATAAAGGACATCAAATCCTGGTAGGTGAACAATGTGAAGTTGATTTTCAAGTAGGCACATATAAGGACAAGATTATATGTGATATTATGCCCATGGATGTTTGCCATATTCTTCTAGGGAGACCATGGCAATTTGACAAAAGGGTTGTGCATGATGGTAGGAGGAATTGTCATAGTTTCGTGAAAGATGGGATAAAACATATTCTTCATACTTTGCAAGGAGAGAGTTCGACAGAGAAACAAGCATCTAAGGTCCTAGTGTTGACAGGGAAAGAGTATTTGCAACAAATTGATGAAAAGGAACTGAACTATGCTATGGTATGTAAGCCTAGAGTGGTAGTGATGAGGACTAATATTACAGATCTGCCTGAGGAGATTCAGGAGATGCTAAGAGAGTTTAGTGACATTGTGGTAGACAATTTTCCCAATGAGTTACCACCGAAGAGGGATATAAGTCACCATATTGATTTTATTCCTAGAGCAAGCTCACCAAACAAGGCAGCATACAGATTGACACCTCAAGAGAATGAAGAAGTTAGAAAGCAAGTACAAGGATTGTTAGACAAGGGGTTGGTTCAGAAAATTCTGAGTCCATGTGCAGCACCAATAGTACTTACCCCAAAGAAGGATGGTGAATGGAGGATGTGCACTAACTCCAGAGAAATTAACAAGATTACCATCAGATACATATTTCCATTACCCGTGATGGATGACTTGATGGATTGCCTGAGTGGGGAAACATGTGTTTCAAAATTAGATCTAAAGAGTGGATACCATCATATCAGAATTCGAGAAGCGGATGAGTGGAAGACAACCTTTAAGACAAATGATGCGTTGTATGAGTGGTTGGTTATGCCATTCAAACTGTCCAATGCACCAAGTACTTTCATGAGATTAATGAATGAAATCTTGAGAGATTTCATAGGTAAATTTGTAATAGTTTACCTTGATGATATTATGATTTTCAGTAAAATAGAAAAAGAACACTTGAAGCATCTAAAATGTGTCTTAGAGAAACTACAAAAGGAAAATTTGTTGGTGAATGTGAATAAGTGTACATTTCATAAATCAGAACTAGTGTATTTGGGTTTTGTTATCTCAAGAGATGGATTGAAGATGGATCCATAAAAGGTGCAAGCAATCATTGATTGGCCTTCACCTCAGAGCATATTTGAGGTAATAAGTTTCCGTGGATTGGCAAGTTTTTACAGAAATTTCATAAAGAATTTCAGTGGTATTTGTGCACCAATCACTGGAACAATTAGAAAGAACAAACAACCATTTAAATGGACAGCAGAGGCTGAAAGTAGCTTTCAATGTTTGAAGAGGAAGATTACTGAGCAACCAGTATTGAAATTACCAGATTTCAAACATCATTTCCAAGTGAAATGTGATGCCAGTGGAGTAGCAATTGGAGCTCTACTCAGTCAGGAAGACATACCTATAGCATATTTCAACGAGAAATTGAATGAGTCAAAACAGAAATACTCATCTTATGACAAGGAATTCTATGCTATTGTCCAATCACTTAAGCATAGGAGACATTCTCTGATGCCTAGAGAGTTTGTTTTGTTTTCTGATAATCATGTGTTGCAGTACATCATGGAACAACCTAAATTGAATCAGAAGCATGTCAAATGGGTTGAGTTCTTGCAAAGCTTTACCTTTGTGTTGAAGCACATCAGTGGGAAATCAAATCGATTAGTCGATGCCTTAAGTATGAGACAATTGGTTGTGCAAGAAAATCAGATCCAAGTCTTGGGGATTTGAGCACTTAAGATATTTATATGAGACTGACATTGATTTTCAGGATGCATACAGAGTTTGTAAGAATCCTGTGGAGGTAGACAGAGAGCCATGGATGGAGTATATGTTGCAAGATGGTTTACTCTTTAAAAACAGTAAACTTTGTATCCCCAAATGTTCCATGAGAGAGAATTTTATACGGGAGAAACATAATGGAGGGATGGCCGCGTCACTTTGGAAGTGAGAAAACCTTTGTACAGTTGAGCCATTTCTATTTTTGGCCAAAGATGAGGTCTGAAGTTGAGAAATTTGTGAGCATATGTAGGATATGCCCGGATGCCAAGGGAAGAAGCCAAAACACAGGCTTATACACACCATTGCATATTCCAACTAGGCCTTGGGATTTTGTAAGCATGGATTTCATTTTGGGTTTGCAAAAACTCAGAAGGGAAATGATTCTATTTTTGTAGTTGTGGATAGATTTACTAAGATGGAACATTTCATTCCATGTTACAAGACTAGTGATGCCACACACATTTCTAACTTGTTTTTCAATGAAGTTGTGAAGCTACATGGTTACCTAAGAGAATCGTATCTGACAAAGATGTAAAGTTCACAGGTCATTTCTGGAGGACCTTGTGGAAGAAGTTGGGAACCAAGTTGAACTTCAGTTTAGCATATAATCCACAGTCTGATGGCCAGACTAAGGTGATAAATAGGAGTCTGGGTAACATGTTGAGAAGTCTAATTGGAGAAAATCCAAAGCAATGGGACAAAGTGCTAGCTCAAGCAGAGTTTGCATATAATGACTTACCAAACCAAAGTACAGGGATGAGTCCATTCCAAATTATGTATGGAATGCATCCAAGAGGAGTGTGTGAACTTCGTGATTTAGGTCAAATGGAGAAGAGAAGTGCAGATGGAGAAGAGTTTGCAACAAGGATTAGTGAACTACAAGAGCAAGTTAAAGCAAGGTTGCAGCAGAGTAACAATAGTTACAAAACCAGAGCAGATTCAAAGAGAAGGGAGAAAAACTATGAGGTAGGAGATTTGGTTTTAGCATATCTGAGGAAAGAGAGATGTCCAAAAGGAGAGTACAACAAGCTGAAAATTAAAAAGATTGGACCCTGCAGAATACTCAGAATTTTTTCAGCCAATGCCTGTGAACTGGAAATGCCAATAGGGATTGGTATATCACCTATTTTTAATGTTGCAGACCTGTATACTTATGTGACAGATGATACAGGACAAGTGCCAGAAGTAGGAGATCTTCAGTGGTTGAAGCAGATGCCTAGAGCCTAACTATCAGAAGCTGAGTCTATCTTGGATACTAGAGTGGCAAAGAGTACCAGACCGAGAGACTACTTGGAATACTTGATCAAATGGGAAGGACATCCTGTAGAATATTCTACATGGATGAGTGCTAAAGAATTGGAGACAAAGGGTTTATCAGTAGCTGATTTACTGAACAGGGGCTCAGAATTTTTAACTTTGGGAGTCTGATGTAGGAGCATCAATGCTGAGTCAGCAATGTGATTGCATGTTCACCTGTTGTGGATAACATGAGGACGAGCTATCCTGAAGTGGGAGAAAGTATGTTATTAAGTATTTTGAATAATTACAAACATGTAACTGAATAATATGTTGTCAATTTTTTAGGAGATAAAACGTATTGGCAATTTGATACTCCCTGCTTGGAGATCAAGCCAGTTAGCCAATTAGTTGAATAATGATAGTGACTCCTTCAGTGATGGAGAGATTTAGGTTGTTAGTTTGTTTTGTTGTTCGACCATTATGTTTTGGGGGGGAGTTGAATGGATAAAAGAGGGGAGATTAGGAGTCAGTAGGGGGTTCGGCTCAGAGAGAAAGAGAGAGCTCTGCGTAAGAAAGAGTCGGTGGGATATTTTCCTGCATATCAGAGGAAATACGACCGTAGAGATGTTGTTGCTTTCACTTAATGAAATCAACAAGTTCTGTGTGTTGATGGTGTTACTGTGCATTTGAATAAGATATAAGCCTAGATTCTATCAGGTAGAGTTGTGTGCAAATGTTCACCTGATGTATGTGTCAATGAATTGTGGTCTTTATGTTTGTATGAACAATAAGAACACCCAAGTCCTTTATAAATGGGTCATTGATGTGTAGCAGAGATAGTTTCTTGTCATCTTTAGTTTCTCATCGAATATGGACGAAAACCGAACTGGATTGATCGATTCTCTGATCAATACATGAGAAAATCGTAGAGTCACAGTTGATTCAAACAATAGAGGTTGGACGGATCAGATCAAAGCCGAAAGGAGGATCGACATCAGGGAAAGAATCGATCAAGTGAACGTGCACCGGAGTTAGAATCTCCGCAAGCCAGTGTGAAGAGTTCTGCATTGATCATAGATCAATGGACGAGATTCCATCCACAAAATATCGACGATCGATATCGCATTCCGCAAAAGGAAAGAGCGCAGGAGTTAACGACTAGAGTTGTGGAAACCGCATTGCGGAAGAGTCTTTGCGGAAAGATCTTTCAAGAAAACAAAAAAGAGGCACCCACGATCCACAATACGCAAGTTGCAGAAAGGAAGTTGCGAAAGTCGCGTTGCAGGAAGGCGACTGTGGAAGGATCATTGCAGAAGGCACTGTAATTGCGGAAGGAAGGTGTTCCCGGAAGATTGTCGCGGAAGGTCAGTTCTGATCGTCAGAAGGTTGCGGAAAGCTCAGGTTGGAGAGAAGGGCTGCCATTGAGAATGACCTAGCTGGTTTTTAGCTAAGGCTAGTGGTTCGATTTCAAGAATCACCCTACTTCCTGGGAAGGTGCGGGTTGGACGGGCTGTGGTCATTCCCGCCAGCACCAATTATACTATTGTTTTTTATAAGAAACAATGTTTGATTAAAGATTGTAACAACAACATTATGGCCAAAGGACTGCAATGTAATGATATGTACAGGTTTGATGGTATCCCCGAGCAACAACAAGATTTTTTGACATGTTCTTCTTCATATAATCAAATATGGCAGGAAGGATATGATCATCTTAATTATTTTTATTTGAAGTTGCTTCACAAGCATAATTTGGTTAATCGATTTCCTAATATTGGAGAAGATAAAGGTGTCCGTGAAGCATGTATGGCAAGGAAGCAACATCATTTCAAATTTGAAAACAACAAAACCATAGCAACTAGGGTATTGGAATTAATTCACATTGATGTTTCTGTTCCAATGAGAAATCAATCCCTTGGAGGTGTAAGTACTTTGTAACATTTATTGATGAATTTTCAAGAAAGATACGGGTATGTTTTTTGAAGTTCAAATATGGTGTTTTTTTAATCTTAAGCAATTAATGTCTATGGTTGAAAATGAAAGTGGTCAACAAATTAAGGTGTTAAGATGTGATAGAGGAGGTGAGTACGAATACAATGTCTTTCATGATTTTTGCTATTAGAATTGTATTCAAAGACAAACATTGGTTTCCAAAACACTACAACAAAATGGTGTGGTAGAGAGGAAGAATTGATTAATTATGGGCATGGCTAGGTGCATGTTGGAATCGTGTCATCTCAATGATCATTTTTGGGCTAAAGTGTTTTTGTTAAATCATAGTCGGAAAAAGGCAGTTTGAGGAATGACCCCCTATGAAGCTTGTTCAGGAAGAAAACTAGAGGTAAAAAATTTCAAAGTTTTTGGATGTTTAGAATATGCACATATTTTTGTTATAGATAAACATAAGTTGGAAGCTAAGAGTCAGAAACACATATTTATTGGGTATAGCATTGAATCAAATGCATACAAGTTATATGATATGGTAAATAGAAAGGTTGTTATAAGTAGACTTGTATTTTTTTATGAAATATTCCCACATGTGCATGTGCCATAATGGAAAGATGATGTTTTGTAGGGTGGCCATGAAGATTTTGATATCAAAATTCTTGTTAAAAATAGGTGGCATAGAAGAGAAGAGGATAAAGAAGAAGAGGAAGGAAAAGTAGATTTTGAGTTGGAATGGAAATATGTTAGTTAGTCTCAGAAAGATGGAATTTAGTGCCAGAAAAGGCCAAAATGATTTTATCGAACTCTTCAAAATGTAAAGCCATATGAGTTGTAACAAGGTGAGAGGAGAATAAGTTCAAAAACTCCACAACAGTTAAATCTTGCTTTGATGAGTGAAGTTGTGCATTCTTATGATTTGTTTTTTTTTAATGAAGCAAGTTCGAAACAAGAACAAAGAGATGCAATGCAAGTAAAATATGATGCTTTAATAAAAACAACACTTGGAAGTTAGTTGAATTACCTCCAAATAAGAAATTGATAGGCTTCAAATGGGTATATCAAACTAAGTTTAAGTCAGATATATTTACTGATAAATATAAGGATAGGTTCCTTGCAAAAGGATATGCACAAAAATAATGTATGGACTCTCAGGAAACATTTGTTACGACTACAAAATTAATCATAATCAGAATGTTGTTAGCACTTACAACGTAGTTTGGATGGTGGGTACACTTGATGGATATCAAAAGTGCACTCTTCAAGGACGATTTGTAAGCAAAAGTATATATGGAGCAACCTAAAGGATTTGTAGTTGAAGGTGAAGAAATATTGGTATGTAAGTTGGTGAAGGTTTGTATGGATTAAAACAACCCCCTCAAACATGGTATGAAAAGATTAATAGTATCTTAAATCAATAGATTTCAAGAGAAGTGATTATGATCCTAACTTGTATACCAAAGAAAAAGGTGAAGAAATTATCATTGTGGTGGTATATGTATATGATTTAATCCTTATATGCAGCAGTAAAGACTTGATTCATGATATCAAATGGATCAATATATAATTTGTCATATATTTTGTTGCTTACTGGGTGGAGAGATTGGATGAATTGGTTTGTGGGGCCAATTTTAGGGGCAAGGATAGCTTTGCAGATTTGGGGCCCAAAACCTTCTGGAACCTGTTTGATGGTCTAAATGATGTTTTTTGGGGTAATAAGTTCATCACTTGTGCAATGCCCCTTGACGTGATTCTAAGCTCTAAGACCTTTCCAACGATCCAAGAATCACCTCAAACGGAGTATGTATGAAGACGTTATGCATCCTACGCGTTGACCTATCTAGTTGACCACCCTGGTACCGAGTGGATTCCACGTCAACTCTCATTTCTTACACATGTACATCTAGTCACATATGGAAATTCAAGAACATTGTATAAGGTTCAAAACCCTAACCCTAATAAAGAGTTGGGACATGCAAAAACCCTATAACTAACCCTAAAAGACTATCGGGTTATGTTAAATACTGGGTCATTATGAGAAGAAGGGGTTCCATTCTTATGATGTTATGGTATTGTTCCATAGTTGAGCAATGCCACGAGAGTGGATATCATAGCAGAACATAGGAGGTAGGAGATCATGCAGTAGCCATTAGGGCCGCAGAGCCATAGGTAACTCCATGAAGAGCACCCATTCCTTTGTATTTGCATTCTATATAAAAGAGTAAGGCATGGTCCTAATTTATGGCTAAGTTTTTCCCAAAGTATATCTTGTGTTATTGTGTGGATTATGTATTTATTTTCTCTACTTATTTGTCTTTCAGTTCCAGTTATTTAGCATTTAATGGAAATAAACTAATAAAAAGAACTAAGTTGTAAGTTTTGTTGTGACAAATTGTTCCAATGGAATATCCATGGTAGTTTACGGATCATAATGGTATCAGAGCAGTTTTCTTTGGGGTTTTGTGAGAAAATCATAAGATCTAGTGGCAGAATAAAGAAAAAGTCTTCAAACCCTATCCATGGTAGACGAGTCTATTAAAGAAGTGGTGGGATATTATGAGAAATGATTTATATAGCTGGAAATACAAGTCGTCAATATCTCACACAACATGTCAATTATGATGGCAGCTCTAGAGAGCAAGTTTGGACCTTTCAGTTATTTTAGAGGATCTAACTCATATATCATATCAGAGGGGAAATTATAAGATAAAGGCAACCCATAAAAGGAGCTGAGGAAAGAGACCAAGAAAGAGCAACTGAGTTCCAATACCAATATTCCTTCCTGGTCTTTGTTTGAGATGGAAGCGAAATTCAATATAAAGCCATACCAAGGTGAGACTGGTGTTTTAGAGTTGAATCATTGGTTGCAACAATTAGAGTTCTATTTTAGTATCCACAACATAGATGAGGAGTAGAAGATTTCATTTGGCCCGCATAAATTAGAGTGTTATGCATTAACCTGGTGTGAAATCCACACGAAGGCACTTAGGCTGGAGGGTGATCCACCAATAACTAAGTGGGAGGATTTAAAAACCCTCATTAAGACCCAATTCTACCCTATTGGGTGTGTAGAGGACCAATGGATCCTTTGGCAATATTTTAGGTAAATGCAAGGTTAGAGTGTGCAAGAGTACACCACCGAATTCATGAAGATGGCTATCATGTTGGGTATCTCACCAAAGAATCTAGATGTACTCCTCAGGTATTTGGGGGCTTTACACAGTCATTTATGAAAGCAAGTGATGCTCTTCAATCCCATGACAATTGATGATGCCTATTTGCAAGCACAATACTTGGAAAATATAGGCCACAAGAAAGGATGACCAAGCGGTTCTAAATAGAAAGAGAACCAACATACTTCCAAGGAGGGGAAGAAGAAGTGGATAGGAAAATATAAGAAGACTACAACCATATCACATCAATGCAAGGATTTGAATAACTACTGTAACCATTGTAACATAGATAGTCACACTGAAGAAAAGTGTTGAAAGCTACATCTAGAGTTGAACATTAAGAACCGCAACAAGGATGCCAAGAAGAAGAACATTCTAACCATAGATTCAAGCAAAGAGGTAGAGAGCAGCTCAGACATGGATGGGAATATTGTCTACACTTTAGTGCAGAAGGAGATGAATTTGAGTACCCTTCATTGCAAGGAATAGAAGGAGATGACAAAACTCTTCATATTAAGATCCCAATCAAGATGACCAAGGTAGCTTCTCTATTTGATTCCAGTTCAGAGGAAAATACCATAACATAAGATCTTGTAAGTAATATTGGATTGGAAGTACATGATCAGCCTAGCCCCTATCCATTGGGATGGGTAAATAAGGATACAAAACTTAGAGTCACGAAATAGTACGAGATTAAATTTGCCATAAGTGCAGATTATATTTATGAAGTAAAGGTAGACGTAGTTGCGCTTGATGTTTGTGGTGAAGTGTTTGGATTCCCTTACATGTACAAGAGAGATGCGATCTTCACGAGGAGAGTAAACCAATACCGCTTGATCAAGGATGGGAAATATTTCATCATTAACGCACACCAAGGTAAATTGAATATTTCTTTGGTAAGTGCCAACCAAGCGAAAAAACTGATCAATTCAAGTAGAAAGTTTGTATTGATTTTCTTAAGACATAATCAATAAGAAGGTGAATTAGTAAAAGTAAAGGAATCCCTAGATGGATGTACCAGGGTGCAAAAACGCAAGTTGGAGAACCATTTGTAGGCATACATAGAATTGTTCTAGGATCCTAGAGGGATACCTCCTAAGAGAGAAGTGGAGCATGAGATACAACTATTGCAAGATTCTCCATTGCCGAACAACAGACTATACAGACAGTCTGTTATGGAAGTAAAAAAAATGAAGAAGCAGTTGAAACAACTCCTGGAGCAAGGAATAATCTAACCCAGCACCTCACCTTATGGGCCACCTATTATCATAGTACCCGAGAAGGATATGACTTTGAGGATGTGTATTGACTACATAGATTTGAATAAGATCAGCCTTAAGAATCAATACCCTCTGCCTAGGATTGATGATTTGTTAGATCAGTTGTAGCATGCCAAGTACTTCACCAGCTAGATCTCAAATCAGGATACCACCAGGTATGAGTGAAGGAAGAATACACTTGGTACCACTTTCAATACTAGAAAAGGTCTATATGAATGGTTAGTAATGCCTTTTGCTTTGTGTAATGCAATAGTTACATTTATGCATTTCATGATCGATGTATTGATTCCTTTCTTATATTCATTTGTGATAGTGTATTTGGATGATATATTGGTTTATACTACTACCTGGGAAGAGCATATCTCACATCTCAAGCAAGTGTTGGAGACCTCAAAAAAACATCAATTACTGGCAAACATTAAGAAATGTGAATTTGCTTAGTAGTCTTTGGTGTATTTAGGGTATGTGCTTGGTGGAGGAGAACTTAATATTGATTCTACAAAGATTGAGGCCATCACTAAATGGCCTACTCCTACAAATGTCACTAAAGTTGGGAGCTTTTTGGGGGAAACACAATACCTTCAGAAGTTTATAGCTTCCTTTTCAGTTGTGGTTGTACCTCTCTGTTCCATAACAACCAACAATAAGGGGTTACAATGGGGAAGGAATCAACATAAATCCTTTGAAGAGATCAAGCAAGAGATAAGTCAAACACCAATTCTGACATTTCCTAACTTGTAGAAGCTTTTTGAATTGGAGACAGATTCAAGTGGGTATGATATGGGAGCAGTTTTGATACAAGGAGGGAGGCTAGTATGTTATCATTCTAAAATATTCCATGGTGGCGTCCTGAACTACCCTACATATGATAAGGAACTCTATGCCTTGGTTCAAGCTGTTAAGAATTGGAAGTACTATTTGATGGTAAAGGAGACCATCGTTCACACCGATCACCAACCATTGTACTATTTGCAAGCCTAGAGTAAGTTACAACAAACTCAAGACTAAAAGTTGAAGAGATTTTTACAACAATTCCATCTAATCATTAAATACAAGAAGGGAAATACAATCAAGATGGCATACATTCTCTCAAGGCCACCTATATCCAATATCACAACTTTGGGTACTCTTATGCATGTGGATCCTTTCACCCATGATGCATACAAGGAGGAATACATGGAAGATGAGGACTTCGAGGAGGTATTTCAACAGCTACAGGGACAATTCCATGTAGAATAGGTGACAACAAGGTTGACTAATGTCTCCATGATGTGTTACTCTACAACTTGGACAAGCTCTATGTTCCTAAAGGTGAGAGATTGCAACTCATGAGAGAGGCTCACACCTTCAAAGTTGTAAGGCATTTTGGTGTTGGGAAGACAACTGCCAATTTAAAAACATGTGTTTATTGCCCTAAAATGCAATAAGATGTAGCTCAATTTATTAGAGAATGCATACTTTATTGTACAAGCAAGTCCATTGATAGGAAGTGAGGTCTATACCATTCCTTACTTGTTCCTACAAGATTATGGGAGAGCATATCCATGAATTTTGTGGGTGGTCTTCCACCCAATAGGAAGGGACATTACTATTTACTTGTGGTAGTTGACAAATTCAATAAGATGTGCATTCTTATGCCTTGTAAAAAGACCAACAAAGGACAAGAAGCAATAAACATGTTATTTGAACAGGTCTAGGTGCATTTTGGGATACCAAGGAGCATCATCTGATACATGGCTCATAGATTTCTCATTACATTTTGGACTACACTTTGGAAGAATATGGACACTATGTTGAAGAGATATACAACATTCCATCCACAAATATATGTGTAGACAGGAGTAGTAAACATGACTTTGGTGTAGCTTTTGAGGGGTTACAATCACAAGCATCCAAAGACTTGGGATGAAAAATTGATCTACATCCAACACTCTTATAACAGAGCAACCCACACTTCCATTGGAAAGTCCCCTTTTGAAACTTATTTTGGATATTTGCAACATTCACCTCTAAATGTTGTTTATGGACAACAAGAGGGGGTGAGGGAAGACAACATCGATGAAGCATTGAAAGCTGAAAAAAATCATTGATGGGATTAGGCAAATCTATTTGCAAGTATATCAACCACTGAAGAGGTCATAAGAAAAGTATTAGGCAAGACACGATCAACACATGGTTGAGAAAACATTTAAGGTGGGAGACAAAGTATGGTTTCACTTAAGGAAAGACTACAAGGTCATGGTAAGAAGACAAAGGCATTACAATATGGTCCTTTTGAAGTGTTGGAGAAGGTAAGAGATAATGCCTATAGACTGATTCTACCTCCATATATACACATTTACTCAGTAGTGAAAGTGAAAAAGCTAAAACTTTATGAACCTTCCATGTTGGACCAAGAACTTGAGCAGGGATTACCTTTTGTAGAGGACTTAGCACTAGAGGATCAGGCATAGTTAACAAAAGACATAGTTTCACATAAGAATTCCATAACAACTAGGTGAGGTCAATATGAACTTTGGAAGGTGAGGTTGAAAGGACAACTTCTAGGAAAGGCTAAATGGTACTCCAAGGAGAAGGTAGAAGAAAAATTTCCTCACCTCATTCAATAATAGCTTTTCGGGACCAAAAGATTCCTGAAATGGGGAGGTGTGATTCAAGATGGATCAATATATAATTTTTCATCTATTTTGGTGCTTAACGGGTGGAGAGATATGATGAATTGTCTTGTGGGGCCCATTTTAGGGGTAGGTCTCACTTTGCAAATTTGGGGCCTAGAACCTTCTAGAGCCTATTTGAGGGTCTAAACAATGTTTTCGGGGGTCAAAAGTTTATCACTTATGCAATGCCCCTCGACAAAATTCTACACTCCAAAACCTTTCCAATGGTCCAAGAATCCCCTCAAACAGATTCTGTATGAAGAAGTTATGCCTCTCACAAGTTGACCTATATAGTTTGACCACCATGGTACCAAGTGGATTCCACGTCAACTCTCATTTCTCACACATGCGAAGCTAGTAAAATTTGGACTTTCAAGAACATTCTAGAAGGTCCAAAACACTAACCCTAATTGATATTTGGGGCATACAAAAACACTATAACTAACCCTAGACGACTATCGAGTTATGTTAAATACCAACATAGATCCATCTTAAACCCAAATCTATCAAGCATTAAGGGGAATCCAATTTCTTGAGGTGTAAATTTTTTTTATCTTAAATTTTTTACACAACCACGACTATTTACATCTTATGAATTTGATCCCTCTCGGTGCTTAATAGATCCGGGTTTAAGATGGATCTATGTTGGTTTTAATTTAATTTTATAAGCCGATATTGGTTTTTTTAATTACTTTTCATTTGGTTTTAATTTTTTTATATTTTAAGAGCCGACATGAATTTTTTTAATTACATTTTATTTTTGGTAATGTCATGTTACATTACATTATGTGACAACAACTCCCCAATATGGGCTATAGAGCACCTTGCTACTCTCGGTGCAACTATGTCATTAGGAGAAGAAGGGGTTCCAATCTTATGATGTTATGGTATTGTTCCATAGTTTAGCAACATCATGGGAGTATATATTAGATCATAACAGAGGAGGTAAGAGATCTTGCAGTAGCCATTATGGCCACAGAGCCATAAGTAACTCCATAAAAAGTACCGATTCCTTTACATTTGTATTTTATATAAAAATGCAAGGCATAGTCCTCATTTATGGCTGGGTTTTTCCCCATAGTGGGTTTTCCTAGGGTATATCTTGTGTTATTGTGTATTTATTTGCTCTAGTTTTGTCTTTCAGTTCCAGTTATTTAACATTTAGTGGAAATAAGCTAATAAAAAAAGCTAAGTTGTAAGATCCGTAGTGACAAATTGTTCCAATGGAATATCCACAGTAGTTTTTAGATGAGTTCAAGAAGAAAAATATAATCTTTGAAAATCATTTGATTTGATTAACTTGGGATTATTACATTATTGTTTGGGTATTTAAGTTTGGCATCAACCAAACTGGATTTTCATCCCACATGCAAAATATGCTTCAAAATTGTTGAACAAGTTCAAAATGGAAGAGTGTAATCCCAACAAAACACCAATGGGGGTAAACTCGAGGCTTTCAAAAGATGATAAATCTGGGGTGGTTAATTAATTTTTTTATCATTAACTTTTAGAAGGATTGATCTGTTTACCAAAACTAGACCAAACATAACTTTTCTAGTTGTTATGTTTTTGTTTTTGTTTTTGTTTTTATTATTTCTTAACCAGGAGAATTGGTAGACTCCACTGCCTTTCATCGAGGAGATTAGGGTTCGAGTCAGAGAAGACAACTCCTATAAGCCTAGGTTTGATGCTATATCCCACAAGCATGTTGAATAGGTTAGTTGAGTTTCAAACCTGGGCAGGGCCCCAATATTGGTTGACTGGACACCTTCAAGTACGGGACATCCATTGTTTATCTCTAGCTTGATGGGCTTTTGTAATTGGTATGCTATCAAGGTTTTTAAACTGTCCCAAGGAGACATATTGGAATGCAACAAAGAGAGTACTTATATGTATCAAAGGTACCTTACTATTTGGCATTGTTCTCGATAAGACTGATAACTTCATGTTAAAAGGATTTTCAAATGCATATTGGGCAATTGATACATATGAAAGGAAATTTACAACATGTTATTCTTTAACTCTTGGTAGTAGAGTAATTTCATGGGAAAGTAAATGGCAACCTTCGACAACTCTTTCAACAACATAAGCATAATACAAAGCAACCGTTGAAGCAACATGTGAAGTGGTGTGGCCACATGGAATTCTATGTGACTCGAAACTTCCACAAATGTAGCCAACAACTTTACACTATGACAACCAAAGTGCTATCAAGATGACGAAGAATCCAATTTATCATTCGAAAATCAAAACATGTCGAAATTCAACATCACTATATCATTGAACAAGTGCAGAACAAAGATATAGAACTCATTTATTTTAGGTCCCAAGATCATGTTGTAGGCATCTTCACTAAAGCACTCAAGAAGGGAAAGTACATTTTTTTTAAAGAAATGTTAGGAGTTGTGTAAAATGACATAAACACTAAGAGGGCGTGTTATATACTGTAATGTTTATATAATGTTTACTTTATCCAAGTATATTTAATTTATGTACTAAAGTAATAATGCCATAAAGTGGAAATAAGTCATATATAAAAGTGACACTTTGATAATGTATTTATGAAGTTAAATAAGTTAGGTCAACTTGCTACATATATACACAACACCACTTTATGTAAATTAGTGAAAATTAATGATAAGACATCTCTTGTTGAATCTCTCTCTTGTCTTTTGCATATTTATCCATAACATTTTTTAACACTTTGACACCCATTAGGTTTTCATTTTGAGAGATTTGAGTCCTCTCAACACTCATAAAACTAAGGTTAAAATGAACGTAAGTTAGTGGAGTAGACAACTTGCTTCATCTCATTCTTATAATCAATTTTGTTGGGTTTCATTGAGTATCCATGAATATTATTTTTCAAGCTGAAAAAAAATATAACTTGATATTCATGATGAATCAAAGTTACATCAGATTTTATGGCTCATACGTGAAGTACAACCCTTTCCCCTTATCCCAAGATGGCCTTCCAATTACAAAAATTCCAAAAAACAAGGATCTTTCCCTAACAAAAAAACATTCTAGAAAGAAAAACAAGTCCAGCCAATGCTCAAAAAACCAGATACATGGTTACAATGTAGACGATACAAAAAGTGAGGAAAATTAGGATCGCCTGTAGACACCCTCATCCAACATAACACCATCAATGAGTTCCTCAAAATGGATCAACCCATCCATCGTACCCACAACTTTCTTTGAAAGTAAATCAGAATCTTGGTTGAAATATTTGTAAATATGCTTGAAGGAAATGTGCATGAAATCACCCTTTAGATCCAAAGTGCGGTTCATCCAATGTGTAATATGAAGGATGTTAACCTTAGAATTTCCTGAAATCCAATTTATAACCACAAAAGAATCCCCAACCACTTGTAAAAATTGTACACCCTTCCATTTGGCACTCCATAGCAAGCCCCACAGTGCAAGTAATTTCGCCTGTGTGTTTGTACCATAGCCAACCCCCATCCTTAATCTTAAAGAGTGACCCCTTTTTGTATGAAGAACCATCCCTGCTCCACATAATTTATCCTTCTGAGCACCATCAAAGAACCCCACTGAACAATTAGGATCAAAAGATGGTTGCCTTTGGAATGTGGAATCTCCTTTCCTCATTTTTAACTAAAAACCTTCAACAAAGCGATAGCCCTGTACGCCACTTGTACAGACGAGAGAGTCCTTCGATAAAAAATAGTGTGATTCATGTTTTTCCAAACTTCCCACAAAATAAAGAATGGAAGTTTTGGATATTTGGGTTTTGTAGAGAACCAGATAATCAAATTATCATTAAGGTTTGGCAGATTCCAACTCACATTAAAGCAAATAGATCTTGGCAATGGTTCGACACTTTAATCAAATAAGGGAAATTAACAAACAAGTGGACAACAGATTCTATATCTTGCAAACAAAGCAGACAAACCCCCGGACCAATAAAGCCTCTCTTTAGTAAGTTATCCCAAGTCAAGATTTTTTCTTCTAAGCATAACCAAATAAAACAACAAATTTTCAGCGATAGTTGCCATCTCCAGAGTTTTGAGAACCACCATGTATGTTTCCTATCAACATTTTCAACGACGATGATATCATAAGCATGTTTAGCCGTGATATTACCTGTTGAATCTCCCTAATCCCAAGCCAACGTATCAAGATGCTTATTTAACTAGAGGCCAGCAACACACAATCGGGAGACATACCCCTGCCATTATGTAGCCTCTGGTCCTGAGAGACCAATATCACCCACACTATACCAACCAAAACCAAGACCATCCAATGTTCCAGAGTTATACACCTGAGAGAGGACCTCAATGTTTTTTTAGTGTAAAATTTCAATCAGCTTGTGAGAAAGTTTAAAGTCCTCCTTGAGCCTGATAATCAGATCGATTCCGATGTATGTATAAATGCCTCTGCCAAGATTCCAACATAACTGTTTCTTCAAAGTGGACAACTTCCTGTAAATACCCTTCCAGATGATAGATGCATTCGAACTGAGAGGAGGAGTATTTCGTAGCCACATAGAAGTAATAACAGATTTTAAATAATTATTTTTTAACACTTATGTCCATAAGCTATCACTGAAAAGGGCCCTCCACAACATTTAGCACCTAACGCTTCTTCAAACCAAAATATCTGTTTCAATCCCTAACCACCATAAGCCTTTGGAAGGGCTAATTTATTCCACGCTTCCAGATGGAATTTTGTGTGTTGTGAATTTCCAGCCCAAAGGAAACGATACATTCTTTTCCTAATAGCTTCCAGAATGGTCTTAGGAACCATAGCCATAGACATCCAATAAACCGGGATACCCTGTAGCACGGAATTTACCAGAATTAACCTACCACCCAAGGATAAAAACCGGTAAGCCCATACATTAATTATTTTTTCAATTCTTTTGATGAGCCACAGCTAATCACTATCAACATAATTATTCAGTTTGAGGAGGAACCCCAAATACTTCAATCCTTCCTGTAATTTTTTCTTAGAATAAGGAAACAAAGCCTCGACCTAATGACAGAGGTCCAAATCTGACTCCGCTTCATTGCTAAAGTAGAGAGTGGATTTATCATTGCTAACTTTCATGCCCAATGCTGCACAAAACAAAGTAATAACCTCCATTAGAGTTTTATAATCCTGTAACACACCCCTTCCAAAGATGAGAACGTCATCGACGGAAATCAAATGACAGATATTTAAGGAAGGAGAGAAAGAAATGCCCTGAAAACACTTTTCAACTTTGGCATAATTAATCAGCAAACTTAATCCTTCAATAACCTTCAGAAAAAGAAGCGGCGAAAGAGGGCATCCTTGTCGTAATCCTCTTTCACCCTGGAAGAAAGCAGAAGGATTCCCATTAACCAGAATGGAAAAGTTTGCAGAAGTCACACAACCCATGATCCAATGAGTTGCCTCAACCGACAATCCAGATTACAAGAGAACAAACTGAAGAAAAGTCCAATCAACCCTGTCGAAGGCCTTTATAAGGTCCATCTTTAAGACAACAGCTTCCAATTTCCATTTCTTCGTAGAATGCAAATATTCTTGCGCCACTCCAATGGCATCAAGGATTTGATGATTTGAAAGAAACACGAATTACTCCTTAGATAGACCATTCTCTAATATAGGCTTAATCTGGTTCGAGATCACCTTAGTAATCAGCTTATAAACTAAGTTACATAATGAAATTGGCCTATAATCATAAAAAGAGGAAGGATTATCCTTTTTAGGGATAAGAGTCACAAAGGTAGAATTAAGCTTTTATGGAACAAAGCCCTTCAGTCTAGTTTCTTCCACAGTGTTGAGCAACTCTTCTCCCACCAGATAAAAAAGGTGCAAAAAAAACTCTATAGTCCAACCATCAGGGCCTGGAATTTTATCCTTTTGAAATTGTTTCAGCAACTCCTGAACTTCCTTTAAATTGACTTCCGTCCAAATAGAAACATCCTGTTCAGTAGTGAAGATTCGGGGAGATTGCTCAATAACTTTCAGTTTTTCCATCAGGTAGGGATTTGGATCCTGCTTGTAAACCTCAGAAAAGAAATCCATTGCGCCTTTCTCTAAAGACCTTTGATCCTTCAAAAAGCTTCCATTAGAATCAATCAATTCCAAGATAGAATTAGAGTTCCTTCTCATCGAGGCAAAGTTATGAAAGAACTTCGTATTCTGATCACCGCTTTGAATCCAAATAGCACGGCTTTTTAAACGCCAAGCTTCCTCATCCTGAGCCATAATCTTTTGTTTTAAAGCTTCAAGGCCTGCTCTCTTAACCTTGGTATCACCATCAAATAAAATATCCACATTATTGTCCAAATCATTCAGTTGTAGCTCAATGTTACACAAATTAGCATGATTTGATTCTCTAACCTGCTTATCCCATCTGATAACCTCAAATTTCATACGCTTGAGTTTAAAAATTAAAGCATGGGAAACCGAACTAAAGCCTTTCTTAGAAAAATCCTTCCATTTTTCACGAACCATAGAACAAAAATATTCATTGAGGAGCAAAGAATGGTTAAATCTGAAGGGATAGCTCACTGTGGGAGAGTTCAAATCAATTTCCAAAATCACAGGCTTGTGATCCGATAAGCCAGAAGAAACAGACTAGCTTCTATATTTCCCATACAAGCTAGCAAGTTCTTCTGTTATAAGGAAACGATCCAGTCTCTTGGCGATGCCACTGCTTCCCGCCCTCCCATTGCTCCACGTCGGAAGGAGAACTGCAGGGGTGTCATCAATGAGGTTAGCAGCTTCAAAAGAATCCCTAAAAAACTCGGTAAGAGGATCCTCCTTACAACCAGAGCCCCAGATTTCCATGGATGAGAGAGTAAGGTTTAGATCCCTGGCAAGAATGAGGGAAGGATCATTAAGCATTCCAATTTGAAAAAGATTAACCCATAAAGTCTGTTTTTGGTTGTATGGACCATAGACGTTGAATATACAGACAGTCCTATCCAAATCCTTGAACCTCCCTTCCAGTAATAACCCTGCATCAACCCTAAAAGAGGCAAAAAGTGATTTCAAAGGGTTCCAGCCGCAAGCAGACTACCCGATAGACCAATAGCATCACAACCACGACAACTCTAGGAGGGAAACAACTTTAGGAAAATATCACAAGCTTGTAAAGAGGAAATCATCGTTTCTTGAAGAAGAATAACGTCCGGCTTAATAACATCAACCAATCTCCTGAAGGCAGTTCGTTTGGGAACACTGCCAAAACCCTTGATATTTAGGGTTAACAGAGTCATTAAGGTAACCTGGACCGAGGCTCAGCTGCTCTTACGGCCCCAAAATTGGAATCGAAGGACAACAAATTTGCAAGCACCTTCAACATAGAGGTGATGTCCGATAATATAGGATTTTCATAGACTGGGTTCCACTCAGGAACATCGGAAGTGCCCCCCTTAAAAACACATTTCTTCCCTCTTTTCTTATGTGTCATTACATTTTGTAAGCGGATTGAAGAAATAGGAAGGACAGACTCATCCCCAGGCTTATTCGAAAAGTAGGGATCACAACCCTTTTGTTTGTTCCATCACCCACCACCCGAATCCTCAGGTGAAGCCCTAACACACAGAGGCGATATGAAAGAGGTCCCCGTCCCCTCAATATCAGTAATAAGAGGAGGAGGGTTCACCAACCTCGGCGTGATAGGGTTTGAGTCAAATCTCAGAAGATCCGGGATCCTCCAACAATCCTAAAGAAGAACTTACAAGACCAGTCCCCGGCAATGAGGGTACCCGAGGGTCAACTAGAGGAGAATCAATGGGAGGGGACTATCGGCTGGAAGGATCATAAACCCCCTCCAAAAGGGAATTAACAAGTTCACTTTTAGATATAAATTTAAGCAAAACGGGTAGTGAGGCTTTCAACTTACCCAGCGAATCCAACGTCGAAGAGTAGTCCAAAGGAACGGAACGAGCCAACAAAGTATTTGTATCCTTAGAGTCACCCGAATCAGATAAGCAGTCTTTACCCCCCTGCTTCGCCCGAGAACTAGCCAGACAATTATCCCGAGTATGGCCAACTTCATGATAACGAAATCACCTGAAGGGTACACGCCAATAGTCCAACTTCTAAGTAAAAATGCGTTCACTCCAAATAACCTCCACTTCATCCGACAGACCTATGGATGTCTCCATCTCCACTAAAACACTAGGATCCCTTCTATCAACCGCCTGTAAAGTAGAGTCTTCAACCAAAATGAAACGACCAATCGCATTTGCAATTGACATAAAACCGCCAAACGACCAACACTGGAGGGGTAAACCGGGGAGCAAAAGCCAGAGGTTCCTTTTAGCCAATTTTTCAGTCCTCGGATTGAAGGCCAAGTGCCATCTGGTAAGAACAAGAGATCCTTCCCCTATAATCCATAACCAATTTTCAATAAATCAGAGACTTTCCTCAGCGAGGAAATGAAAACTGTACTAGCCATTAACCATAAGTATAACCCGCGATGTAAACTAAATAATGGGTTTCCAGTATTTCCCCATCCATTCAATAATCTTCGACCTGGACAAATGAGTAAAATCAAAATGACCAAGCAATGTTCGCTTTGATATCCCCAATACTATATTAAACGTCACGTCTTTTCCCAGGACACAAGAAGACTTTCTGTTCCTGGCCTTTTCCAGCTTCACCCTCCTTCTATATCTAGCTTTCTCACTCGATAAGTGCTTTTGTCTCCCCAGGTTCAAGCCATCATTGATTTTATAGTCCGAATCCGCATAAGGTGTACAAGAAATAGGGTTTTGGGTAACCCTAGCAGCACAACCAGGCATGCCTGCCTCAGAAGAAGCCTTACTCACTGGTCTTGAACAGACCACCAACAATTTAGGGTTAGTGTGGATATACTCTGCAGTGGGAGTAGTAATTCCGCACGTCATATTACCACTGCCAAGTGTACCCTTCCCTCGTATCTGACAACGTGAGCCCTCTAGAATATCCACAGGGGAAAAGGGTTCCAAGAAATTCTTTGATAACGTCATCCAGCCTAACAACCCAAAACATGAAATGCGAAAAAACCGGCGCAAAACATGACAAACGGAGTTTTCAGAAATCCGACAACAACCAGTCCGACAAATCTCAGAAGCAGTGTTTTCGACCAAAAACTAGAAGACAACGACACGACAAAATTTCCACCTTTTTGAAACTTGGTTGGTACTAGGCTAATCAAAGGGATTAGCGGACTCCAAGTAGTTGTTAGTCTAGCTAAGGTGTAGAAAAAAAAACCCTGAATCTGCAAACCCCAAAGAACCAGAGCCTACTATCTGAAAACCTCCCGTGAATCCATGAATCATGACAAGGCCATTTTATCAAGTTCATTTTTGTTAAAAAACACACCAAATATCATGCAAAAGTTAAAGTACCATAAAACATATTGTCATGTTAATTTTGGTTTTACTTAATTTATTTAATATTTTTAGTGAACACCTATAGTAAAAAAGATCACTCATCCTTGGGGCCAGCAAGAAGAGTAGAGCTAACTTTGATGATTGAGTGATGTTTCTTTCATTAGCTAATAACAATGATGAGTCATATATTTCTTTGCGAGAGAAAAATATTGTAAGAAGTAATTTTTTTTCCATAATATGCCACATTTACAAAGAAATTGATTAATCTACCAACATAACTTGAAATCACTATATAACATGTTCATATAATACAAGTTTTATTAAATGTTATAAAAAATAAAAAGCAATTAAAAAAATTAAAAACTAACATATATCCATCTAAAACTTGGATCTATGGAACGCTTGGATAAAAACTTGGATCTATGAAGCGAATTAATTGAGATGTAATTTTTTCTTTATGTGTAAAAAAATTAACATAATTTTAACATAATTTTGATGTGTAAAAAATTTAAGATAAAAAAATTTACACAACAAAAAATTGGATCTTTCTCAATACTTACTAAATCCAGGTTTACGATGATATCTATAATTTTTTTTCAGCGAAAAAAAATCATACTATTGATATTCTATTGAATCAAATAGTACATGATAGTTTCAATCTATGGCGAGACCAAAATTCTACATAGCTTTCGAGGAAGCATCACGCTTTACAAAATATACCAATCCGAAGTGATTGGAAATTCAAGTCGCAATAACAAAAATATTACAAAAAAGAAAAGTTCTAGCAACAATCCTTCAATATTCAAAGCTCAAAAATCCTAACCACTCCATTGTCTGAAATGTGGAGCCCCTGAAATTCTTCCCACATGATAGCACCTTCTTCACAAGATAAAGCTTGCTTAGATAACTTATCGGCCATGCAATTGTGATATATGTAAATGTGTTCAAAGGATATGGAGTGAAAAGAGTTTACTGCTTCTCGAATCCTTCTACACCAATGTACCAAAGATATGACTTTTAAATTGTAATCACCTGCTTCCCATTTTATTGTGACCCTGGAATCACCAAACACTTTTAATGTCCCCAAACCAAAATAATTTGCTACTTTAAGAACAACCCTTAAAGCCATTAACTCATCTTTAATATTTGACCATGTGCCACAGTTTAATTTCAACGAGAAATAATGATCTTGGGCTAAATAGATCACCCCACCAGTCGCACATATCCCATTATTTGTTGCACCATCAAAAAAAGCAACAGGTTCTGAAAACTGTGGAGTGAAAATACTGATTTTCTTTACCTTTGTTTC
The DNA here is from genome assembly GCA_027924585.1 of Larix kaempferi. Taxonomy (NCBI): domain Eukaryota; kingdom Viridiplantae; phylum Streptophyta; class Pinopsida; order Pinales; family Pinaceae; genus Larix; species Larix kaempferi. Next base: position 18,578,481 of record BSBM01000458.1, on the reverse strand, counting down.
TGTCTTCAATTGACCAAGATCATTGATAAAATACAAAATCTGGGCACTTTTTGAATGCACACAAGGAGTTTTATTCTCGAAAACTGACAGATTTCGGGTATGCCAAATGATCCAAGATACCCAAGCATGAATGGTTTGATATGATTTGCCAGATCTCATCCATTGTCTTAGAAAAAATTCAAATTTATCATGACCCCATGCATAATCCAATTGTAAAGAAGAGTAACACTGTTTCCAAACCCGCTGAGTAAATTGGCAATCCACTAAGATGTGATTGGAAGATTCTTCACAATTTCTACACAACATACATATATTTGGCCCTTGCCAACCTCTTTTATGGAGGTTATCCCAAGTTTTTAGAAAACCTTGCAACGCAAACCACATAAAACATTTGAGCTTGAGAGGAATTTTCCATTTCCACAAACGTTTATACCACCAGTGCTGTGGAAAAATACACTTGTTTTTAATCGTAGCAACATAGGCAGTCTTTGTTGTAACCATACCAGTCGTAGGGTTACCACTCCAAATTAGTATTTCTTTTTCTTTAGAAATTCTACATCCCACAACATTTAATAATTTTACATAGTTATCCCATTCAAAAGCTTTTGGACCAATGAACCCCATGTCTTTTGCATTGTGCCAGTAATCTTCATGATTCAAATCAGTCGTAGATTTTTTAATCCGATTCAAAGTGTAAATATCATATTCTTTTAGTGTATTCAAAATATCCTCTGATAAACTGTAGTTTTCTTCCAATCCTAATATTGGATCGATGCCGATCCGAACTTCCTTTCCATTGCCAACCTGCCAACAAAGATCAACTGCCAACTAGTTATAAATTTTAAGGAAACCTTGCCAAAAAGGGGATGTTCCTCTTGTCTTTTTATTTGAATTCCTAATCCAATGCACCATATCATCTTTGATATATTTTGCCTTTAAGATTCTTGACCAAAGAGCTGATCCAGTCAAACCATGCCATAAACTCTTCAACCTAAGAGCCACACTGAAATTTTTGAGATTTTTTATTCCCCATCCACCACTTTTTAAAGGTAATGTGATCTTATCCCAGCTAGCCATAGTTATTGAACTGCGATCTTTACCACCAGTCCACATAAAGTTTACAAAGAGCTTCCTTAAGGAATTGATGATTGATTTAGGCACCCAAGCAAGGAAGAACCAGTAAACTGGAATTCCAGATAATACAGCTTTGACCAATGTTAGTCTACCCCCAATAGAGAGGAGTCTGTAAGTCTAGTGATTTATTCTCCCTTCAGCCCTTTTTAATATCCATATCCAATCTTTTTCCCTGTATCCGTTGGGTTTCAAGTAGTACCCTAAATACTTGAACCCGTCTTCTAAATTGCAGCATTTGTATGGCAGGTTCTGAATAATTTCATCCATCCTTGACACTTCCGAATTGAACTGATAGAAACATGATTTAGTGGAGCTAACCAACATACTAGATGCATTGCAAAAGGTATGTATTAAATCTTTATACTATCCCCATTCTTCCACTGAATCAATACCTGCAAGTAAAACATCATCTACAAAAAGTAGATGTGAAAGGGAAAGATCTTTGGTGATTTTAATACCTTTAATTCTTCCTTCAGACTTTGCGTTGATGATGAGCCTACTGAAACCTTCAATAACAAGTAAAAAAAGAAGTGGGGACAGAGGGCAGCCCTGTCTGATACCTCTGCTACACTTAAAAAACCCTGAAGGAATACCATTGATAAGAACCGCAATGTTTGCAGAAGTTATGCATGCCATAAACCAATTCAGGACCAAAGGTGGAATGCCAATTTGTATCAAGATAATTCATAATAAAACCTAATCAACTCTGTCACAGGATTTTTCGAGGTCCATCTTTAGGATTAAAGCCCTCAACTTTCTTTTTTTGATGGAGTGAATAATTTCTTGAGAAATACCAATGGCGTCCAAAATTTGACGATCTTGTAGGAAGCCAAATTGTTTCGATGAAATGTGTTTTGAGAGAGCTGGCTTCAACCTTACAGCAATAATTTTTGAGACAAGTTTGTAAATCAGGTTGCATAATGCAGTGGGGTGATATTCACCAAAATATTTTGGTTTACCACATTTTGGAATTAGAGTTAAGAAAGTAGCGTTCATAGCACCTGAAATATATCCATTAACACATGAGTACTCCACAAGTTCAAGCAAATCCTTCCCCATAATGTCGAAAAAATGGAGAAAGAGTTCGACCGTCCAACCATTGAGGCCTGGACTCTTCTCACTTGCAAAAAGTTTAAGAGTCTCTTCCACTTCTGTCAATGAAACATCTTTGCTCAGATCCTTTGCCTCTTGTTCATAAAAAAACGAGGGAATAGTTTTGCAACCTTCAATTGAGTACTAAGATCACACTGACCAGGATCAGTGTAAATATTGCCAAAAAATTTCTTCGCAGCTAATTGAATGTGATCCAAACCTGACACTGTATTCCCATATTCATCATTTATTTCCTAGATAGAATTGCAATTTCTTCTGTAAGAGGCATAAGCATGAAAAAATATGGTGTTCCTTTCACCAAAATTAATCCATAGTTCTCTGCTCTTGAGCCCGCCAATCTTTTTCCTCTTGGAGCAAATAATTGTCCTTTTTCTGCTCATAATACTTTAATTTGTCAAACTCTTCATTTTACAAGGGATGAATTATGCTCCTCTTATAAAGATCCTGAATTTGAATCTCCAAATTTTTTAACTCCTCTGTTTCTTTTCTTAGCTGCATCTTAGTCCATTTTGTAACATATTCTTTCAGGTGTCGAAGCTTTAAGCATAAAGAATCCATAACATTCAAATTTGTCTCCACTTCAAAGTTTAACCAAATCTGTCTAACATATGCACATAATTCTTCATTCTTAAGCCATGAGCAATTAAACTTGAAAGGATATCTTTGATTGGGAACAAACTCATCAAGCTACAAAAAAATAGGCCAGTGGTCCGAGAAAATATTTTCACCAACCCATGATCTGTAGCGCTGGAGAGACCGAAGAAAAGAGGACTTAACTAGAAATTTGTCAAGACATCTGTGGATACAATCCATACCCCTTCTTTTGTTGGACCAAGTTGGAGTAGAGACACATGGAACTACATCCACAAGATCGAAAGAAACCAATAATTCGCTGAAATATGTTGCCATATCATCCATTCTAGCCAGAGGACCCCAAATCTCAGAGGCCGAGCTGGTAAAATTCAAATCTCCACAATGGTTAAGTTTTCCATATTTAATAACCCAAAAAGTTTAAATGAATCCCCAAAACTTGATCTCTCCTTATAGGGTCCGTAACAATTAATGAGATTTAAATGTTTATTTAAATTCAAACCCCAACCCATAAGCAGAATGCCCCACTTGGTTCTAAAAGCTTTAAAACAAAAGGATTTTGGATTCCAGCCTACTAAAAGCGTTCTAAAAGTCCCCTCAAGAGATCAACAGAACTAATGGCTGAAAGTTCCCAACCATGCAGTAAATTAGCCACCTTCAAGACAACAGTTGCTTCATCACACATCGTCTCTTGTAGTAAAATGATGTCTGGATTAGTAGCTTGAAACATGTTAGATAAGGCCCTAATCCGGCCGGCCTTCCCCAACCCCCTTGTATTCAAGGATAAAATAGACATTAATCACTGATCTCGATGGGCTTCACCGCTCTAAGTGCCCTGGAATTGTCACATCTAACAATATCCTTATCAATATCACTCAATCTAGCAGAGACCGGTTTATAACATGACATATCCTCCTCCTCTTGAGAACCAGATTTACTTTTTTGCTTTTTCAAATAGTCACATTTTGAATACGAAGTGACTGGGCTGGTTTAACATCAGCATTCAAAGAGGGATTTTTGGAATATATCGGAATCAGGGTAATACAAGCTAAGGATGAATTTGGGGAATAGCCACTTTCAGTCAAAATATCCCTATCCAACAATGAGAAAACAACATTCTTAACAGACGAAGAGGTAGGGATTTCCGGCAAAGGGGAGCCAAGAGGCATCAGAGGGTCAGATCCTGAAGAAAAAGGATTCTCGATAGGCCCATCTGGAAGGGGATTCGAGAAAGTTTCACCCAAACCAGTCGGTAATAAATTTGGGGGGGTATCAACAACATTTGATAGGGCCTCATTATTTGGTTGAGGAAGAAGATCTTAACGTATTCCCTTATTATGATACTCGGAGCCCTAATTCATCTTGCTCACCAAACCTAAAGCCCCAGGTAGGTTTTCCGAAGAAGAAAGCCTCTTATTCAAAGAATCTTCAACCGACAAATAGAATGCAAGTTCTCCTTTTGAAACATCAACATAATGGGTAGGAGAGTCAGAATTAGACTTACCTAGATTCTCCAAACTATGAGATTGCTTCGCCTCAGATGAACGAGGAGGAGAAGCCTTAATATCTAGTGCTTGTTCTGGAGAATGCTGATGGTTGAGAGAATCTACAGAGCATGATGTGTCCGAAAGTATGAAGGAGGAAGGGAAATTTTCCCTCACATGTCCTAACTATCGACACAAGAAACATCTGAATGGTATCTTGAAATAATCCAATTTTTGAATAAAAACCTTCTACCCCCAAACGAGCTCAATTTCCGTAGGAAGGCCCTTTCCCATTTCAAACTCCACCATAACCTTAGCAACTTTTTTTCCACACCATAAAGGGTTGTGTTATCCACTCCGATAAATCTGCCCACGGTATTCGCCATACCCTTTAAAACGTTCTCTGTCCATAATTCAAAGGGTAAGCCTGGAACTAGCATCCAAAGGTGACGCCTAGTCTGCAACTCCTTTGCTGGGTTAAATGCAGAATGCCATTTCTTTAAAATAATAGACCCTTCCCGGTATAACCAAACCTCTTTAAGGAATAAATCCAGAGGGATGTTTGCAGGAAAGATAAAAATTATCCAGCTTTTCATTACAGATTAATACAAGGAGTAGAATCCAACATAGGAGTCCAATGGCGATTTACCCATTCCAAGAGCTCGATTTTGTTTAGCTGCGCATACTCCACCCGAACCACAAGCGCTCTAGTGGAACATTCGGTCAAGATCTACATCATTACTCAGTTCATAACTGTGCAATCCATCTCTGGCCTTCACAGTTTTTTGTTTCCGCCTTCAACAAGCAGCATCACCTGAAAGTATGATAGGGGTAGAATTATAAGCCGAAGATGTAAAGGATGGGGGATTACCAAAAGTTTTCTTCCCATTATCGAGACCGATAGGACTAGTCCCCTCCCGAGAAGAGTGATAGGTACGGTCTGATGCATGAGCAAATGAATCGGCCACAGTGAAAAAAAAGCCACTTGTCCAAGCTGAATCCCAAAATACTTTTCAACACGTGTAGAAGGGAAAAGGACAAACAAAAAATAAAAAGCGCTTGCAACCTGCTTAGGGTTTAGGGTCCACCAAGACAAAAAACTAGACACTGGTACAAACCCCCAAAAAGGCCAAAATAGACCAGAGAAATAACAACATCTGCTAAAAAAAGAGTAAATCTTCAAAAGAAGAAAATATCGATAAAAAGGAAACAAACCATCAACTTTCAACCAGGATGTTGAGTGAACCCTAACAACAGAAGAAAAAAAGGACTAGGGAAACTGACACCAGGGAAAAAAGAAAATTCCCACTTTTTTCTCTTGATTGGTACTGGGCTGATCCGAGGGATCAGCTTGACTCCAAGTCCTGAACACCAGTCTCCATTCCTCCCTTCCAGATTATCAAAGCTTCTCCAAACCCTAGCTCCATTTCGACGACTCCTTCCAATCTTCATATAAACCTCGAGCGACAATTGCCTTAGCATAACTATGACAACTAGTAATAAAAAACATTTTGAAAAAAATATAAAATTTAAAAGCACCTCTTACCTATGGAATGATGCAAGAGTTCAAGTTGCAAACCCTTAACTAGAATCTTATCCAAGATAATCTCTATACTTATTTACAACAAACACACTCCAACTATACCAATCCACAATGTTACGACGATATGTTAAACAAATACAAATTCTCCAATTATAATAACATAAAACATCTTATACTCACCAAATTCTTTTAATTATAATAACATAAAACATCTTATACTCACCAAATTCTTTTTATTGAAATGCATGTTACAAAATAAACATCTTTATCTTTATGTAAAACATAAAAAGCAAGCATCCGACAAATTCACATATGCCGTCCCTTCCTTTGGGCGGTGGTGCTACACCTGCGACTTCCCTACCAACGCCAACGCCAACGCCAACGCATACGCAAGTGTTTAGTTTGATAAATAAATACCTTTTGGTTGTTTTTGTCTGTTGTATATGACCTCCCCACCATTCCCTTCGGACAACATCTCTGTGCCGCTACTGGCCTTTTATCAGAAGCTCCCTGTTTTTCATTAGGGTTTGCGAATCCCGGACATTACCAGAAGCCAAAGACAGGGTTGGAATTCGTGGAAATCACAAGCTTGCAGATCTTGCTCAAATTCGACAATGGAGGACGACTGGGGTAAGTGTCTCTTTACTGCGTATTTATTTTTTGCCTTCCGGTCTTCGTCTGATGTGCGGCGGCGGCCTTTAACCACAAAAATTCACAGAAACCCAATGCTAAACATGATATTTTAGCTATGCTCACTATTTCAATTACCTGTGATTTACACTGCTACTGCATTGGGTCAATAATAAATAGCCAGAGACCTTAGAAAACACTGTGCCGCGAAGCCTAAACCTTTCAGAGTGATTGTCTCAGGTTTTGATCCTCTGACCTTCTTACAACCGCTTCTTGGTTTTACTAGCATTAGCTACATGCTAGATTTGTTAAGAAAATGCACATCAAAAGTCACCTCATCAATCCGGACTCTAGCATGTGGTTCAAGTGCAAGTTGTTCAAATTGCTACTCTACCAAATTTTGTTTCATTTGTTTGTATCAGATTGAAGCTATTGTTAACATTATCTAGAGTTTCCCTGACACTAATTTATTTCTTATTGTTGGAATATTGCATTTTTTATGGGCAAGTCCATCCAGGCTGTAATTCAGGTTTATTTTATTTTGTTAGATGTGAACGGATCATCCTGCTCACTCATCACGCAGTGTCATGTACCATAGCATATTGACACCCAATAAAGACATGTATGTCTTATGCAGGCATTGCGGGAGAGATTTTGTCATATTGGCTAGTCTTGAACTTTGAACATGGAAGATACATTTTAAAACTTGAATTGGCCAAAATTAAGCAAAATACTTTATATAAATTTAAGAAAAATGCACTTGCAACCTATTTGACCATAATTCTGAAGTGAAGCCTCTTGAGTGACTAAGAAAATAACCGTTCAAGATTCAAAACGGTCAAATCTATGTCACATGCTTTGCAAAATTTAAAACTTCACTCAAGAAAATTAAAATTTGTAAAGTCACAATTTATCTGTGAATTACGCTTCGCTATAAGGACAGGCTTCAAGTATATCTGTGGGATGGGTTCAAATTTCAGGGAGTAACTAGGGACAGGGATGGCAGGGGGATAGTGTCATCTACATGAAATATGAAGGACACAAAAATTAAGATAACACACTCAAACTAATCACACATGTGAATACAAATGTTGTTAAGATCTAAGGCTACACATGTAATAAAGTAACTTAAGTGACTTTAGGTTAAATGTTAGGGTTTATGTATTAGGGTTAGGGTTTTGGTCCCTTAGACTCTTTATAAGAGTGAGGACCTTCAATGTATTGTTGTACCATACCGTTACTAAATAATATTGTTTTGTGTTATTGATATCATGTGTGTGATAATTAACCCGCTCTAGGGTTTTTCGGTTTTCGTAATATGGTATTAGAGCGGGAGCGAGCCTAGGTCACAAAAATTGATAGTGGACCCACTGCTCCTATAGTGAGCCACCATCTGCCACCAAGGACGCCACCAGTTACAAATGGATCGAATGGGAGATATTTCAGCCCAGCTGCAATTTCTGTTTAACCCGCTGATTTAATTAAGAAATAGGTACCCATGATTTTTATGCAGCTGTTGGCAGTCGCTATCAGAGAACGCGAATAGAAGCTGCCCACGATTTTTATGCAGCTGCCGGTAGTCACTACCAAATGCAAATAGATATTGATTTTTATACAACTGCCATTTCTAACATGAAGCAGCCAGGAGCTGTCGAATTTAGAAGCTGTCGAATAAAAAGAAGCTGCCATTTGATAAAAGGGGCTACCATCGATCTAGCAGGAGCAGCCACAAATTCGTCAAAGAAGAGAATCATAGCCCGATTGCGTACAAGAGACCTCCATTCAACCATTTTTTCAGCCATCAAACGATCGGTACAGTCCATACAATCACATACAGTAGTAATTTTCCAGCAATTAATTTGTGTTATTTTCAGAATTTTTATTTTCCAGCAGTAATTATTTTTCGCAGCTGAAGAGATAAGATCTGATCAGCCATGGAGATGCCATTAGAGAAATACTCTGGTTTCAACTTCTATATGTTGAAAGTGAAGATCCAGATGCAGTGAATGAATAAGAATATCTGGGGTATTGTCAAAGGAATGAAGCTAGCACCGAAGGATCCGAACAATTTAATAAAATGGCACAACAAAGATGATAAGGCAAAAGCCATTATTGGCCTTGCCCTCTTAGACCCAGAGCTACATCGTGTAGATCTGGATAAATCTTCCAAAGATTAAAGATATATGGAACAATCTGAATAAATTGTTTGGGGCACAAGCGGTGAATGCAAAATTTTCCCTAAAATTACGGTTATTCAGCTTTAAGATGCCAGGGGAAGCCACCATGTCAAGCCACGTCAACAATCTAAGATCTGTTATCAGATAGCTTTCAAAAGTCAAGGTAGTAGTTGATGTGGAGGATGCCAAAGCTATCTCCTGAACAATTTGCAGCCTAAGTATAATAGTGCTATCTTTACCCTAAGTCAGCTACCTTCACAAAGCTTGGATGCAATGCTTGCAACATTACTAGCAAAAGAAAAGAGAACTTCTACAAGTGAAACAAAAGGAGATACTTCACCAAAAATTGCATTCTATACAAGAATCTATCACTATAGATTAGAAAAATACAAAGAAGAAATATAATGTCACTATTGCAAGAAGCTGGGTCATACAACTTGGAACTGTAGACAACGAGCCTATGACGTTCTTAAGGGAAAGGCTAAAGACAAACAACATATAGCTAGTGCAGCTATGATTGAAGAACCGCTTGATGCTGAGAGTGGTGAAGAAATTGTTGAAGAAAGGACCTTACATGCATTTGTAGCAAGTGCTTTGAAGTCATGAAGGGCAGTTGCCTAGTTAGTTCAGTAGTTGTGGATCTAGGGAATAATCCCTCATTGGTTGAGACATGCATGTGGATTATAGTCCACTAGTGAGGTTACATGACATGCATGTGGATCGTTGTCCAGTAATTGAGTTTGGGAGATTTGTGATTCAGGACTTCGGGGAAGTGGAGTCTGGGAACTTGGGAATTGAACTCAGAAACTACACCTTTCCGAGGGTTATGAGGTAGCTTGATGGAGCTCAACCTGGTCGAAGAACTGTGTTCAAATAAGAAGCTTCTAAAGGATGTCTACTTGTGTTTAGTTTTCAGTTTCTGTTTTCATTCAGTATATGTACTTGATTTCATTTTGTTATCTTTTAGTAATGTATGCTTTATGGGGGGGTGTTAAGATACAAGGCTACACACGTAATAAAGTCACTTAAGTGACTGTAGGTTTTATTTTAGGGTTTATGTATTAGGGTTAGCGTTTTGGTCCCTCAGACTCTTTATAAGAGCGAGGACCCTCGATGTATTGTTCTACCATACCGTTTCTAAATAATATTGTTATGTGTGTTATTGATATGATGCGTTAGATAATTAACCCATTCTAGGGTTTCTCAGTTTTCCTAATAAATGTTACTGAATATCACAAGTCATTATGAAAACACTAAAAATGGATGAACCATTGGTTTTCTTAGAAATATAGAAAATTAAAATACAATAGTACATTGGATTGTAGAAGAAAGCCTCTACCATAAGCGATATTAATAAAACATATGTCATGATGATAATAGATGTTTTAATATATATCAAAGTGTTTGGTCTTCAACTTGGAGACACTCTTAACGATTCTTGTGACTTGCTAGTCCCTACTTCATCATCATTGTTTTCCTTTGCCGTGCCATACAATGACATACCTACTAAGACCCCCCTTGCCTTTGTAGTAGGACCTTATTCATTCATTTTATATGCATCAACTATTTCTACATCCTAAAGAACTACTAGTCCCTTTAGATGCTTAAAAGCCAAATTGTAATGTCTAAAGTCATAAGTACTTGCTTATTTGCTCTCTTAGAGATAAGTTTGTTGCTATCAGACTATCAGTTGACTAAACAAAGTTATGCGTGGACCAATTCCTCTTACAAGTTGGGTAACCAACAACCTATGCTAATAACTGCATAACCAATTATTGAATCTCTAGAGTTTTGTCACCATACATATTTAATTATTGAGTTCTTTTATGCAAGGGATAGTTTTTATTTGTCAATGTCCTTATTTGTTATAGGAAAATGGAAGTTTGCAAGGCTGGGATGCAAGCAATTATGAGAAAGACCTAATCTTTACAATTGTACCATACAAGAAGCAAGACTCAACAACCAACCTACCCTATGGGTGACAACTTGGGTGATTGAAGTGAGTAACAAAATCTTCAGAAGTTCCACTTGCATCCAAGGCCTATGTTTGATGTGATACAAACCAAGTTACGCAAAACAACCTAAGAAACACTGAATATGCCAACTATAGATGGGGAGCATGACACCTAAGAAACGTTGCAAATATTGTTTTGAGGAATATTTTACCAAGGGTTTGGAAATACATTTACAAAAAATATTGAAAAATATCAACAAGTATAATCTTGGAATTAAAAAAACTTGGAAGAACTTGGAAAAATCATCAACTTGAAAAGCTTGAAAAAATTTGGAAATATCAGGAGAAATCGAGGATATTTGCAATATTGCTCCCAAGCAAAAGAATGATAAATAGTTGCACTTGCACCTCTTAGGAAATAGGAGAATAATGAATATCTTCTAATAACCCCAAAAGGTAACAATATTAAATAATTATTTACATGTGTGTAATCGAGTGTGATTATTTTCAAATTTCTACATATACTAATTCTAGTCATTCCACATATAGGCCCCAGTTTTGGCCATCCTACCATTTACTTCTACAAGTGTTTATTGGAACACAACACTTGGATTTTCCTATTAATTACTGTGATTAACTAAGAAGAAAGCAATACAATAAATGGTAGAAACAAACCCTATCACAAACCACTTTAAACAACAAGCAACAATGAGTAAACAACCATAGATGATTTCTCCTTCAAGATTGAGTAACAAGGAATGAATGCACCTTTGTAGAGGAGGTTGATACAACTGATTGAAGGAACCCTCAAAATGTTGCCCATGTTATTTGGTGAAGTCACTATGTCAACTTCACCAATCCATGTTTATATGAGGTGGTGTGGTAGGATTGTAAAGGAACAACATACACAAATCAAAAGCTTGACTTCTTTATAGTGTGGTGGGCGTCTCCTCATCCTAGCAATAGAGTAACATGACTAAACAAAAGCTCATGAGATCCTTAGGATGATGTTGAAGAAACCTCAAATGTTAGCTTGAAGAGGAGCTAAGGCTATGTGAATATGAAAGCAAGAATCTAATGGTGAAGATGTATGATCTTTCTTACTCCCATTTTTGCTAGCAAAAAATGATGTGGTCTCTTATTTTTATAAAACTGTTAGGATGGTATGATCCCGTAAAGTGCACACAATTTTTGGGTTGCAAGACAATGATGAGATCGTACAACCTAAGTGGGGTGATTCGAACCCAAACATTGAAGGAAACTTGAAAAGCAAGGTAGGGTTTTGACTCGATCTAAGGAAGCAATGCACAAGGAATCCATGGTGGCTACATGGATTTAAAAAAAAGGAGTGAGGTGTGGTAAACACACAAAGAATCCATGTTGGCACAAGGATCTAAGAAAAAGGAGCGAGGTGTGGATGAAGCTATCAAAATAGCAAAAAGTAACTTGTAGCTTTAAAGGATTAAGATAGAAAATTCAACAAGTGTAAGGCCAAACAATGTAAGGATTGTGTGTCTTAGGCCACATGCAATGCTAGATACTACAAAAAAAGTAAGGTAAGGGGTGCAACAACATTAAGGTTGATACAGTTGCCCTACATCTCTCATACATTATATCGATATCGATAGGATGCTCAACCCTTTGACAAGGATTCTTAATGAGGTCTTCCATATAAGCCTTAACATTCTTATGGATAAGATCATGGAATACAAGGGTCTTGATATGCTGTTAGGTTGACTATATGTTTTTGAGATTGAAGGGAATTGTGAATAACAAAAGGATTTCATGGGGTAGTGAAGGAAGTATTGTGCGATCAGTAGGAACATTGTGATTTTGTTAACTCAAGAAGTCATCCACAAGGGACATCATTTCATAAACAATGTTGTGATCTACTATAATGTCAATGAAAGGTGGGAAATTATCTTTGGTGCAAGCCATATTAATCTACCTGAAGTCAATGCAAGCATAGACCACACTAGTCTTCTTAATGACATGAACAATGTGTGATAATCATTTGGAAAAATCATTCGACTTAATGGATATTTGTGTTTAAAAGTTTCCAAATTTATTGGTAAAGAAGGGTGGCAAGTTTAGCGAACATATGTTTTTGTTTTTAGAAAATGGCTTAGAGCTTGGGTTGAGGACAATATTATGCTGCACCATTGAAGGATCTATCCTTTTCATGTATGGATATTGCCACGTGAAAACGTAAAAAAATTCAACAAGTAAAGCTTGATAATGTTCTTGTTTGTTGGGTGTGAGGGACGAGTTGTTTTTTTAGCAATATTAGGTTTGCTTATGTGCCAGTGTTGATGTCAATAGTAAGTTCAATAACAATTGCATCACCATTGCCAAATTGATCCAAGGAAGATTTAAGATTTGGATCTATGTGAGATGGAGGGACACTAGTAGCCTCACTATGAAAAACTCCCCTAGGTCGAAGGTTAAAAACAATCCAAGTTTATGATGAAAGGGAGGAAGTTGCTCCTCATGGGCTTCGAGGAATTACAAAGAGCTTTATCATTTTCAAAGAAATCCAAAGATGTCTTTTGTATCATGAGCACATGAAAGGTTCTCTTCCTATGTTGACTTGGACTAGAAGAGACAAAGTCTATTGTTTGCTCTCCTTTAGGTGAGGAATCATCTTCAAAAGGTAATGGAATACCACCCACTCGTTTAAAAGGAATGAAAGGTCTATGCTGTGTAGAAAGGGAGTGAGTGTGATGGTTGAAAGGAGATGGGCCTCTCTTTACTACTTGGATTTTCCTTTCATGAAAGAATTGGACCTTTCCAAGAAGAATGGATTATCAAGAAGAATGTTACATGGCAAAGAATGTGATTCATAAAACTTAGGTAAGAAGTTCTTTCATCAAGATAATAGGAAAATGAATGAGACGTACAAGAGTGGTTTTTGATTTTTGAAGCCTTAACAAACCTGCCTATTTGGTTAAGCCAAGAGTTCAAGCCAAAGTTACAGGAATGTCAATACTTGTAGAACCTGGCAAGCTCTAATGAATTACAAAAGGGATTCATCATGTTCAAAGCAATCCAAAGATATCTTTTGTCATGAGCATGAGAAAGTTTCTAATCATATATTGACTGGAACCATAAGAAACAAAGGTTATTGTTTACTGCTTTTTAGGAGGAGAGGGATCATCTTCAAAAGGTAATGGAAGACCACCCACATGGACAAAAGGAACGAGAGGGCTAAGTTTGGTGTTGTTGACAAAATTGTACCATAGTCTTCAGAACCCGCTAGATGAGTGGACTCTCACCTTGAAGTCATGAAGAAAAGCTTTAGGCAACAAGAAAGTGATTGGGGGAAAAAATGCTAAGTTGTTGTGAGTAGTTAGAATTTAGATGGTTCATTTTATGTGTGGGTTATGAGTTAGATTGCAGCATAGGGAAAACCACAAGCTTAAACACAATATTTAATCGAGTGCACCACCTTTTATCCTTACAACTTCACAAGCTCCACATGCAATATACACTAGCAAGGGTGCAACGGTCATTCTCAAGGGGCGGTTTACCTATTTAAGTTCACAAATCTCAACTCTAATTGCTTTGTTTGAAAAAATGAAACCTTTTTCCAGGTAATATATCTTGGGGGAAACCTTTCGAGCACTTTCCCTCATTCTGAGGATGGTACCTAGGGTAAACCCTAGATTCTTCTGGGCACAAGGCCAGATCAACAACACATGGATATATTATGTATAGTTCATCACCAATTGTCTCTCTAAGAGTAAACATGTCAAAAAGTGGGATTTGAACCTGGGTGGGGAGGGTACCAACTTTTCCTTTCAACCACTCTAGCTACACCCAATTGACAGCAAAATTGAAATCTATTTTAAGTGCTGAAGGTAAATTGTGAAAGTGAATCTACACCAAAGCTCAAGAATGGGGCAAGAGCGTAGAGTTAGTGTAAAGCAGAATTGAAGTTTTGAAAAATAAACTGTTCTAGTTAGTCTAACTAAGCCATAAGAGGACAACTGAGTTGGTGAAAGTGGGGTAGTGTTATAGTCCCCACTAGGGTTTGATTCATCTAAGAAGTGGCTGGTGGGCCCCCACAAGGGGGGCATTGATTAACGGAGCTATCATGCCTGTTAAGTCAGGCCAGGTGGTACACGCCCAAGATGGAGTATATGGAAGTGCCGACCTCTTGAAAGGTAGTTAATACCCAAATTTTGTCTTAAGAAGTTTTCTCAAGTTTCCTAGTTAGTTAAACAAGGGCAAGAAGTGAAATTGCGACAAAAAGATCAGTATTGAAAACAGATTATTAAACTAACCAGCTAAGTTACTGAGAGCCTTGCTTTTTGAGTTTTGCAGTGAAGTGCTCTTTGAGACAACCTTAAGTCAGACCTATAGATTGGCCTGGAAACCTGGTAAACTAAAATTGAACCTAGCATAAGAAGTTTATGAATGAAAGCACAAGTATATTTGCAACAATGATTTTGCTGCGGTGGGCTTCAAAAGGTCTTGTTTGGGGATCCTAAAGCTATGAAGTTTGCAGGAATTGATCAGAACAAAAAATGCATGAAAGCCTTTTCTAACTTTATGAAGAGAAAATTAGAAGCTGTCAATTGGACCCAAATTCAAGAAACACCTACTGACCAACTGACTCATGGTTCAAGTAAAATCAACAGGCGTAGTCTTGAACTCAAATCAATTAAACCATTAAAGCAAAAGCCAGAAATGTTTTTGACAAAATCTTGAAAATCTGAAAGTTAGGAGGGAACTGATTTTGTTTGGCCTGACTTTAGAAGGTTAGACTAATTGCTGAATTTGGATTTTTATGATTAGTGTGAAACAAGGCAGCAAATCAGATGTGTGATGACCTTAAAGAAAGGCCACTTGCGTCCATCCGGTGGTTGGAATAATGCTAGCACTTCAAAGAATGAAGGTATGGTATGGTATGACCTACCATCATTTTTTTCGAGAGTTTCAAATTTTTTCCACGAATCTACCTGAAATTAAATCAGTATGACCTACCGTCATTCTTTTCGAGAGGTTCAAATTTTTTCCACGAATCTACTTGAAATTAAATCAATTAACTGTTTAACGGAAAGGAAAAATATTTTTGTGACAGCCTCTAACAGTTGTGGGTAAGAGGAAAATGGAGATTTCGCTCAATGGCAACCGGTTGGGTAAATTTTTTTGCCAATACTTAAAAAAGGGTGTGCCTAAAACACAGAGAACTTTAGCTGCTAATCATTAGATAAAGATTTGAGCAAAATGAAATACACAACAATGCTACTCTGCATGATCTATGCTAGGTAGCATTTTAGGAGTTAACTATAACTATGAATTTGCATCAACACTCGAAACATTTAACAACTAACAGCTATAAAACCAAAACGAAGCACACAGAAAAGTGGAACAGGCAAAAATGATCTTTATATCCATTCCCAAACCATCATAACAGAGGTACATGGAGACATGAAAGTCCTGTTTTAGAGTGCATCTTCAGATCTGTTGACAGTCCAGGATGGGCCTATTTATAGACATTGGATTAAAATATCAACCTTTGGTTATACTTACTATGCTTTGACTAAGGTGGTCCAGGAAATTATGAAATCTCTGCAATCTACCCTTTAATACTTTTAATGGCCCAAAATAATTCTAATCAGGGCTTTCCATCATACATACTTGATATACATAATTACATGTACATATATTTCTTCATGCTAATGAAGAACCAAAGCACTGGCTGCCCATGTACTTCCTGCAAGTAAAATGTCGTTTAATAAATTAAAATTTGGCAGTCCGTAATGAAATCTACAAAATATATCTTTTATGGATAAGATTCAAGCACCTACCATGTTTGATGCAGTGGAAGAGATTTAAAACATTATCTACATACTCCTTTTGATGTAGCTGCTCATCAATGTTCTTGGTAAAAGGAGAACTCTGCAAATATTTGTCATTTTTTTCAATATTTCCCAAATCCATTAACTTTTTTGTAAACCTCTGCAGTCTTTGCATATTAAAACCTCTTCACTCTTTGCATAAAACAAATGATATCTAAAATAGATTATATGCCCATCATATATAAGAAATCAAAATGTGCCTTGCTCTGCTGAAGAACTATACCCATCATGGGCTGAATAAAAACGTCATTTTCTTGTGGAATAAGTGTCTTTGGGCTGTAAGTAACGCACCCACTTTTAGCTGAAGAAATATGCCTGATGGGAAAAAGGAATATGCTTTTAAATGCCAAAATGATGCATGTTTATGGGCAAATGAAATCATGTTTAAGGTCCCAGGTAATTCACCTTATGGGCTGAAGAAATATGCCCTCTTTTGGGCTGAAGGAATGCCTCTTTTCCCTCTCTGTTAAATACACTCTATGTTGTCTGACTTAAGTTTGTTTCCAGACTGTAATAAACTCACCCACTTGGGCTGACTTAAGTTTTCCTCCAGGCTGTAATAAACTTGCCCACATGGGTTGACTTCAGTTTGCTTTCAGGCTGTAATAAACTTGCTCACCTGGGCTGATGACCAAAACAACACCTATGCTGAAGTATTTGTGTCCTCTGTCTGAAGCAAGCCCATACTCAGTAATGAAGAAATGTGCCTCATGGGTTGCCTGAAACATGTTTTTTGGGCAGTAATAAAGGCCACCATGCTTTGTTGAGATGGGCCCTATGTCACAGGGTTCGCCGAATTTCAGCGTTCAAGTTTGAAATTCGGCAAATTTTTTTTTTTTTTTCAAACTCATTCTAGTTTGGTGAATTTAAGTTCGTTTTTTTAATTTAATTATTTTTTTACCAAAACCCTAAATCGCGTGCCTACTATCTCCCGCCGCCAAGGTTCCCTTCCCATTCCGCCTTCAGTCTTGTCACTCGATTCAAATGCGATTCACTGCGTAGACGCTGTCTCTCACCACACTCCTGCAAGCTACGGGGTTGAGAGCTGTGAGACTCGAGAGTGCTTGGGATTCTACTGCTATACAGAGCCTAGACTCTAGACAAGCGGAAAGCCCCTTTCTTGAATTCTTCCCTCATCGCTGGTGACAGAGCGGCGTGAGGCGTTGCTTCCTCAGCTCTGGTAGGGTTGTGTTACTGGGTAGATACTGGACACTAGACAGAATACTATCCAACCAGCGAGTCGTGACACTATATGTTTAACTTTTAATATCGACATTGATAATTGGATTTTATAATCATCACATTACTCATAGAATTTCAAGGTTGCAGAATCCGAATTCGAACCCGAACCATGTGACATAGGATGGGCCCCATGTGGCTGCAGTGAAATGTGCTCAATGGGCTGTAAGAAAGGTGCCCTCTGGATTTCAATAACACATGCTTTCAGGCTCTCTTGCCAAGCAGCTTTTAGAAGTATAAAGAAAAATCTCTTTGCATATGTTTTAAATGCCTGCACACAAAGAGTTTTATAATCCGTGTTTCTTTATGAGAGTCATATATACAAATGCCCAGGGAAATATATTATAATTATTTATTAGAATAGAAGCTGTCTGCTAAAATGTGTTCTTTGGAGGGAGTGGGTTGCTGATATGTGCTTATAAAGCCTCTATAATGGGGCCGCCGTTATGGCCGGGTGGCTGGGGCGGTTGGCTGTTGCCATCCCCACCCAGGATCGACCCCACGATCCCATCAGATTTGGCGCTCTCCCAGTATTGAGCCGCCGGTTACACTACACATGTGAAAAAAAAAGCCTCTATTTGTTTTTGTGTATCCGTACAAAATACTTCAATAATCTTTACCATAAGATCTTAGTGCATCACTGTCCCAGCCAATAATAATATTTTAATGCACGAGGGGTGGAGGATACATGTGCCCAAGTTCTAATCCACTTGAGTCCTAAGTTACCGGAAACGTCCATCTCAACCCGCCGAAACGCCGTTCCCCGTATCTAAAACGGAAACGGAGTAGAAACGGCACTGAAATGGCATGGATCCGTATCAGTCGTGGCCGGAAACGGATATGCTAAAATGGATACGGATCCGCTAACACAGAAACGGACCAGTGAAAAATCGTGGTATTTTGGAAACGAATGAGAAAAATCGTGATCCGTATCAGTCTCGTTTATGAGATGTTGTGGTTGCGAGTCGGTTAAAGGGTTCGAAGGGTTCACATTTTTGTTTTTCGAAGGGTACCCACTGCACAGTTCGACCGTTCAAACTTCCACGAATCCACTCATAGCGTGAGTTTGCTGCGCTGTCGACCGGCTAGGGTTCACATTTTCGTTTGAACTTTGA
Source organism: Larix kaempferi (assembly GCA_027924585.1). Taxonomy (NCBI): domain Eukaryota; kingdom Viridiplantae; phylum Streptophyta; class Pinopsida; order Pinales; family Pinaceae; genus Larix; species Larix kaempferi. The sequence goes on along the minus strand of BSBM01000458.1, from coordinate 18,559,634 downwards.
ACGGCTACAGCTATGGCTACGACTACCAGTAGCTATGGCTACGGCTACAGCTATGGCTACGGTTATGGCTACGACTACTGGTTCACATTTTCGTTTTCAGCTAAGGCTACGGCTACCCGTAGCTACTCAGCTTTTCCTCTCGGCTGTATGGCTACGGCTAAGGTCATTTTCGTTTGAACAGCTACGGCTATGGCTACGGCTACGGCTACGGCTACGGCTAGTGTGAGGACAGCTACGGCTATGGCTACGGTTACGGCTACGGCTAGTGTGAGGACTGTGACGACAACTACGGCAAGTGTGAGGACGGGTCGACTCCAATGCCCACACAAAAGCCCGATGGGTTTATTGCTAAATTTTTTTTATTTTTAAACTATTGAATGGAGCTAAATTTATAAATACGCATTTAAAAATATATATGTATTATTATACTATGTTTATGTATTATATTATGTTTGTTAATATATAATAATATAATTTATAAATGTTTAAAAATGACATATATTAAAAATGTTACTATGTTTATTTATAATGACATTATTTATAAAAACATTAATGATATAATTTATTTATGTTTATTTATTAACATTAATGTTATAAATCATTATATTTATTACTTATTAGGTTATTCATAAGTTAAAACATTTAATACTTATTACTTATTACTTAATCATAAGTTAAAACATTTAATATAGCTTTTTAAATAATTTATATTCCATAAGTAAATTTTAATTTTAATTTTTGTTTTATGATATATATATATATATATGACGTTTCCCTGCCGTATCGTATCCAGATCTTTTGAAAATTTGCCGTATCCGTTTCACCCCCCGCATCCGTATCCGTTTCCGTATCCGTTTCAGTGCAACTTAGCTTGAGTCCATTTGTCTTTGGCTCTTAGTCTTTTCCTTGTCCTTTAAATTATTAAAACATATTAATCTCCATATACTTTAACAGGCTTCAATAAGGGGACATTGTGCCTTTGCCGTGCCTTTTAAATTTTTAATTACTCCCATCTTTCAACACGTTAAAAGACATTATTCTTGGAGACATTTTTACAAGCTGTAATGGGGGGATATTGGTTATGGAAGGGATATTGGTTTCGACGGGGTTTGCAAATTGCAACATACGCATGCAGTGTCTTCAACATGCATGGTGCCCAATGCTTCCATGGGCATGCATGGCTATTCTTGGTATAAGGCTATTTTTAGACATTTCTATTTTGGAAAGCCTATTTTTAGACATTGTATGTTCTTATGATTATTTTTAGCACCTTTTGATGGCCTATTCTTAACCCGTGGAGATGCCACTATTGTTTTTCTTTAACCATGGGAATTGGTAACTCATCGGGATTCCCTGGGCGAGGCCCAGGTTCAAAGCCAATGGCTGCCACTATAACCCAAGAGTATATCCAACTGGCAACAGCCCACAAGCCAGATATACTGATAGCTTGTGACTTAGCAAGGGTCGAGGTGTCCAAAGCTACACCCAATATGGCGGTCCCACTCAAGGGGGGCGCCTACCCCTCTAGCCTTGTCAAAACGACCCATGTCTCATTGGAGATTTCAACTTGGATGGGGAGAGTGCAAAACTTACCTCCTCACCATTCAAGCTATTTCCCCTTGACGAGGTGCTACTATTGTTATGTTTTGCATGAGATTTTCATGGAGGAATGGCATTGCCATCAGAGTTAAACAAGCATGCAAGAGGAGGGTGCTTGCATTGGAGGATAATTTAGCACTTTAAGGAGCTAATTTTAGCCTAAGGAAGGCCCCTAGCTTGAGGATAAAATCAGCTGCCTTGCTTCATGTTTATCCATACTTAAATCAACATGTAAATTGATGGTGAAGGCGTTGTTTTCTACGTCTATGATCAGGATGAGGAGCATTGCCAATTCTTTGTTTATAGTGTTGTCAACACTGAATTTGCCAATGCAAATGAGTGCTAAATCCAAGACTTTCCTGAGCACATCTATTTCCAGAGTTTTTAAAAGTGAAATTGGGAGCACCATGTTCAATGCTTCAATTCAAAGTTCAGTTCTTACGCCAGTTCTATTTTTAGCAGGGTTCCCATGCATGCATGTTACATGCAACACTTGGAGCATGCATGGCACTGTTATTGTTTCAAATGGGTACTTTTCAATTTTAATATTTGCTATTTTGGGAAAGTTTGTATTTTTAGTTGTTGGTTGCAGTTTTGAGCAATGTTATGAACAGTGTTACAAATATCGGCCGAAAAATCGGCGAATCGCGATTTTTTAAAGGCGCCGATTTTTCAAGGAAAAATTGGCCAAAAAATCGGGTTGATTTTTGGCCGATTTTTCACCGATTTTTAGCCGAGTTTTCACCGATTTATCCCGATTTTTTGACAGGCCGAGTTTTGGCCGATTTTTAGCTGATTTATCCCGATTTTTCCCGATTTTTTAACATGGCGTGTTAGTGGCCGGAAAAGGTTGTATTTTTTGTATTTTTTAAGTTTGCCGATTTATTGCCGATTTTTGCTGATGTGCTGCCGAGATATCCCGAAACGATGTTTCCTGGACCCTGCCGATTTTTTCCCCGCGCCGATATTTGTAACATTGGTTATGAATATTGTTTCGAGGAATAAGTTGCAAAGAGTTTGGAGATAAACTTATTGGAAATATTGAAAATTATCAGAAAATATCAGGAAGCATAAACGTGGATACAAAAGCTCAGAAAATATCAGAAACATTGACAAGCCAAAAAACTCGGAAAAAACTGGGAATATCGGGATAAATCAGAGATATTTGCAACGTTGGTTTTGAGTACCCATCTAGTGGTTGTCCAAATGGGTATTCTTTGATTTTCTAAGTTGCTATTTTTGCAAAGTTTATTTGAGTACCCATCTAGTGGTTGTCCAAACAGGTATTCTTTGATTTTCTAAGTTGCTATTTTTGGAAAGTTTATATTTTTAGAAACTCACTATTTTTGGAAACCTAAGTCACATGACACTGGGACATGGGACATGTGGATATGAGCGTCCGACATGGGACACATCGAACCCTGAAATGCGACACACCCCTCCACCTCAGTGCTAGTAGTGGCAAGGTCACCTTCCACTTCAAGATCAGCCTCAGCACATTCACCCTACTTCCAGAGGAAGGGCACCAGCGGTGACATTAGCTCGTAAAAGGGGTAGAGGGAATCGTTGATTCCTTAGTGCTTATAGTATCTAGATGCCTCATGATGATTCATATCAAGAGATACATTTATTTTGTTTTGATGTGATTTTATATCATCCTGTTAGGATTTATGACTCAGGAGTCAGGAGTTAGGATAGATATCATATTTTGGTATTGATGTGTGTTGTATCACTTGACATGATGTTATACATCTCTTATATATCAATTTTATTTTCATATTTATGTAGCAATGCATTTGTTTGATGTTGTTGTTGCTCTAGATGTTCAAAATGTTGAAAAAAAATGATTATTTCTGTATTTTTTCAAGTTTCCCAATAATTTCTGATATTTTCCCTGATATTGCTGATAAGTTAGATTCCGGCCCACCAATAAATTTGCCGAGAAGATAAATGTAACATTGATTAAAACTGCAAACTGTTCTGAAGAATCTGGTGTTTACTTTCTTTACTTATGTGAAGAAGTCCAGGAAGAATCATGAAGAGAGTTGAGGGAATCTTCCATAATTGGATTTTAGCGGCAAACTGCTTATATATTATTGAGATTGTACTTTGTATTATGGTTTGCTCTTTATGTGATGGCATCTAATGATTTCAGTGATGGTATATTAAATATTTTCTTCTATTGATGGTAACAAGCTAGATGTTTTCTTCATGTTTGCATATGAAGAAACTTCACTGGTTAAAATGAAATCAATTTGGTTTTTAATATAATGCAAGTGGTCTGCCAAACACGATTATTTGCCAGAACTTCTAGAAGGTTTCATCATTTATGTAACTCTTTCAGGGTCTCTTGCAAGTATTCATTAGCCAAAAATGTTGATATTCTGCAAAACATTTATGCAAATGATAATGCAAATATCATGATGGGGGTAACATTGCATGACTTGGTAGGCTCAGTTTTTATTGTTATTTTTTAGACTCAGAAAGATATCTGTTTCACCTGTCATGCAAACAAAATCTTGTGATACTCTTCTAGGTGTTAATACGTGTCTTCCAATGTATTAGTACGTCGAATAATGTTTCACCTGTCAAGCGAACAAAATGTTGTAATACTCTTCTAGGTGTTAATATGTGTCTTCCAAGGGATTGGTACATCTAATAATGTGTAACTTACATTATACTGGATCAATAAGAAACAACCATACATTTGGTTAAGATTTCACAGATGTTTACCAGATTCCTGACTAGAAAAACAGGTTTTTACAATACCAATTTATTTCAAAGATGTGGACAGACAATTTGTATATCTTATCGTGTAAGATCATTACAAGGGAGCTTCTATATCTTTGTTCTAGGATCTCATATAAATTTTACGTTTTTTTCCTATGCTCATCTTTTTTAAGCACTATTTTGTAGGATTTCTTGTTTCAATAAGGATTTCTCAATTTCTGTCTATGTTCACGTATCTTCTTGGTTGGCATATTAGTCTGTTGTTTTCTTATTCTTGATTTTCCAGCTGTTCTCTATTTGTATGCGCTTGTAGGTAGGCCAATATTTTCTCTTATAATGAGTTGTGTTCTAAATCGCAGAAGCTGAGGATTTTGTACCAGTACCTCCAGTCATTGCCAAAGAGAAACCGAAAGGCTCATGGGATGATGAAGATGCTTCAGATGAAGATGTTAAAGAGTCTTGGGAGGATGAAGAGGCTACTTTGGTAAGTAGTCCTTTCTTTGCCTACATATTTTTCATATATGAAGAAGGCTTATGAGTAGCACATTGATTTTAGATTAATGTTTTCTTTTTATTTTTCTAAATAGTTCGTAATGGTCCATCTAGGTTATGTTTACATCATGCTCCTTGGGCTGTGTAACAACTATTGACCAATTTTCTGAAGTGATTTGTGTCATTGCGCCGAGAGGCGCTCTACAGCCCAGTATGAGGGAGATCTTGTAACATGTGTGAGTTTGTCGAGTAACAAAATAATACAAAGTAAACAAAAAAGAATAATACAAAGTAAAAAATAATAAGTATTCTGTCAGCCATAAACAAAAAAGAATAATACAAAGTAAAAAGTAAATATGAGACTTAAACTAGAGACTTTAGAGCTTAGGATTAGGTGATAAATATTATGTCGGTCATAAACAAAAAAGAATAATACAAAGTAAAAAGTAAATATGAGACTTAAATTAGAGACTTTACTTTTTACTTTTAATACAAAGTAAAAGGTAAATATGAGATTTTAGAGTGTTTGTTGAGTTTGTCGAGTATCAAAATAATACAAAGTAAACAAAATAGAATAATACAAAGTAAAAATAAATATGAGACTTAAACTAGAGACTTTAGAGCTTAGGATTAGGTGGCTCAGGTATTGCACTCAAGGAGCTATTCAAGGAGAGGTTTGCACCTCGGGAGATTTGATCCCTCTCGGTGCTTGATAGAGCCTAGGATTTGGATCTATGCTGGTTAGCACATCAATTCGTTTTTGTTTGCCTACTTTCTCTTGTTTGCATTTTTGAAAAAAATATCTTATAGCCAACTCTAATATAAATGCCAATGCTGGGTGAAATTTGAATAGCCAACTCTAATATAAAAGATACGACTTCTCCTAAGTGAAATCAATTGGTTGCTCCATTATAGGTTCAATGACATCACCTTTTCGACTAAGGAAATAATGCCTACCAATTTGATGGCATCTAAAATGTTCCTTCATGCTGTTAGACCATCCATTTGCTGGAAGAAAGTATCCTTTTTCTTGATGTATGTGGAAAAGAGAGTGGCGTGTTCAACATCAATCCCTGCCTAGAAGGCTTTGGCAACCTTGTAACTCCACATAACATGATTAATAGTTTCTTATTTTTGGAAAATCATGCAATAACCATCTATAAGGTTAGAGTGATGAATCCCATCTTTAACTGCTAAACTATTATGGTCCATGGATGACCAACCACTCATTCACTCTTCTTAAAGGAAGATTAGGATTCCAAATATCTTGACACCTCCCAAGCTATTGTAGTCTTGAAGGAAGAGGGGAATTTCCAAATGCCTTAACACCTCCTCAACCATCTTGTTTTATTGTCTTGAATGACCCATTTCTTGTTATGTTCAACCATCTTGTTTTATTGTCTTGAATGACCCATTTCTTGTTATGTTCAACCATCTTGTTTTATTGTCTTGAATGACCCATTTCTTGTTATGTTGATTTACAAAGGGGTGATTTGATAAGATCTTATAATAGGGTTCATTAGTTCTGAAATCCATGATTGGTTTCCGATAGGGCCACTTCATATTAAATAAGGTGGCGTCTAGTATTATCTTACAAAGTGTGATGAAGGTTTGTTTGTAATATTTGAGAGCCTTTGATCCCAATTCCCTATTGACACTTTTCGAAGACAACTTGTTACGAATGTCCTTGTACCAAAGATATCCCCATGTGTGAAAACCTTTCTTGGCCAACCTCTTTTTGACAAAAAAGGAATCATGCAATTTGTCCTTGTTACCCCATATCATGTAGGGGTGATGCGATCATCATTTCCTATGTGATCTTCCATCACATCTAGCAGTTCCATTGATGAGATCTATGGTTTGCCCATGGATATTTGACAGAGACACTTCCAACTTGCTTAGTTCACCATGATATGTGCCACGTGCCATAGATTGATGGTGATATACAGTTTACACTAGTGTTATGACACATGCTTTCTAGTTGACTTATGGTTAATGCTTTCTAGTTGACTTATGTGTGGACATGACCATATCGTGTCAATGATGCTACTCTATAATGGCTCATGTATCTTAGATTGTTGTTTCAATAGCTTAGGGAGTATCTTGCTGTGGTTATAATTCTTCCCTAGATTAGATGTGTAAACTTATGAATCAGGTATATCCCTATGGATCTAAGTAAGTGTGACCCTCATTTTATGTCATTCACAGCATTTTACCCAACCATTTTTCATATCATGTCACGTCACTAGCCATTCCATCCATTTCCATCATGGCCCCATTCACAATTGATGTATCATATGTTATGTATCATGGTCTCTATACTATTCCCATGTATGAATGCCTAAGCCAAAGTTAAAAGAGTCAAAGTACTTTAAGAGAAATTAAGTTAAGTGATAAATGTGAGCAATGCCCCTTGCAAAAGTTAGGTTCCCTATGTCCTAGGTTATCAAAGCCAAATCTAAAGCAAAGGGACTAAGCCAAAAAAAGGCTAATGATAAAAAATAAAAAAAATAAAAAGATAGATAAAAAAAGGGATTGCAAAAAAAGAGGTGCAAGGAAAGGGTAACTCAAGAAAAATACTCCCTTCTTAGGCACATATGAGAAAGAAAAATCATCAACCTCTAGCTCTTGAAAGCTAAGAGGTAGACCTAGCACTCAATCACATTTCTACGATGGTCAATTCGCGAATACCCTTTCCTTGACATCACAATTCACTTCATCACCCTCACCTTACTTAGAGACTTAGGAAATATACTTGGTTGTAAAGGTAAAACATGAAAATTTGGATCAATTATAGTTACACCATGGTAATTCTAAGGTTATTGAGATAATTAATTAGTGAGTTATTAGAAAAGTGCACTTCATAGCCTTTTATGTTAATCTTTTGCATATTAAAATAGTATTTTCTTAAGTCACACATTATATAGTCTAACACTTGGAATTGATTGTATTGATGATGTATCGTTTCCATGTGATGACTGCCCTCCTTGTACACACATTTGGAGGCACATGTGATATCTTTTGACTTTTGATGGGACATTTCTTTTGGAGGGGTGTCCTGGCTTCGAGAACCCGGGAGCAATTATCTTTTGATAGAGTGCCTGGAATTTTGCCATCTCAATGGCATTAGAAGTAGAGTGGTCGTGGGATTTTCGAAAAGTGGTTATAATAGAAAATCTGATAAATATTGAGTAAGATGGCAATTTTAGAACTACCACCTTGAAGCACTCACCATTTTTCTCCGACCACTTCATTTATGGAGTCCTCACCTATTTGGTTCACACGTGCCACCTTATGTTGGAGCACTCATGACTTTGACTTGATTTAGTGGGGTGCTCCTCTCTTTTGTCCACTTATCTTGGAGAGTTGCTAGTTTTGACTTGTCAATAAGGTTGTTGCATCATTGATTGGTGAAGATCTAGCGTTGCTAGTTTTGACCATGTCATTCGAGGAGTTAGCAACTCTCTCATCTATATAAGAGAGCCTCTCTCATTTTACTCTTTGCTAGAACTTGGAGAATAAAGTACTCTTGCTACTCTAGTGTTTATTTGTCTAAGTGTTAGGATATGCGATGAATTTTGTAGAACTAAGTTGAAGATCTAAGTTCTAGATGTTCAAATGCTGATTTCTTCTTCAAGTAATGACTTATGCATAGCAAGGTTGAGGTAATTTTATTTCAAGTTTAGTGTTATTTGGTTACTAAGTTGCTTTGATTTCAACACTTGAATTATTGCTCTTAATGTTAAGATATAAGGCTACACATGTAATAAAGTCACTTAAGTGACTTAGGTCAAAAGCTAGGTTTTTAGGCATCATAGGGTTTTGGTCACCTAGACTCTTTATAAGAGCGAGGACCCTCATTGTAATGTGTATCGTATCGTTTAATAATAATATTGTGTTGTGAGTTATTGAGCTCCAATGTGTTCGGTGACATAACCCTATCTAGGGTTTCTCGTTTATCGGTTTTTGTAATATGGTATCAGAGCAGATGAGAATCCTATGCCATTCAAAGGAGTTTGTTTGTATTTTTTGCACCGAGAGAAACGAGGTGCTGTACAGCCCAGTATGGGGGAGATGTTAATGTTACTAACAAAATAATTAAAAAAATTCATGTTGGCTCACAAAATAAAAATTATGGAAAGTATTTAAAAAAAATCCATGTTGGTTCATAAAATAAAATATTATGAAAAGTAATTAAAAAATAGATGTTCGTTTATAAAATAAAAACTTAAAACTTAAACCCAGATCTATCAATCAAGAGAGATCAAATTTCTTGAGTTTAAATTTTAAAAAAGAAATACATCTCAAGAAATTGGATCCCTCTCGGTGCTTGATAGATACGGGTTTAAGATGGATCTATGCTGGTTTTTTATCATTCGTAAAGTGTTGAGCTCCTGCCCCAAAAGGAAAAGGAAGAGAAGATAAAGGTCACTGAAAATTGGTTGAAGAAGTTGATCTCCAATCTGAGGTGGTAAAGTCCATGTTGAAATTTACGTTACTTTCATAAGCAGGTAATTATGTGTGTGCATTTTAAAATTTTTCATTCATTACATCATAATCACACATGAAAGTATCAACCACATTATCATATGAGCAGTGTAACAGTAGACAGTTATCATGACAGCAAAATAAATGCACCACATTACAACATATCACATAAATAGACATGCACAATAGACACCACGATATACCCTGGGAAAACCCTCTCAAACTCAAGGGAAAAACCCAACAACTCTTTCTTATGAAGATTCATTAATCAAGAACAAGTATGACCATAAATATCAAAACCCTTCTACACATATAAGGGTATAAACAGAGAGACCAAGAACTTATCTTTTCATTATGAACATGAATCTGCAGCATCATCTCTAGCACTCTCAATAGCGCTAGTCACATATCATATCATAAGGCTAACACCAAACCCTATGCTAGCTGTAGAAGCTAGTGCCTTATCTCTCCATCACATAGTGCCATCCTCTATCCACATCATACATATACAACCATGTTGCTATACCAACGAGGAAACCATATCAAAACATGGCATATCTGAACTGTATCATGATAGATCTGAGCTGTAGCGTGATAGATCTGAGCTGTAACATTATAGATCTGAACTGTAGCAACATATCATAGCACTATCTCAAGGGACAAACCCATTTACCTAGATCAAACCCTAGGTCACGTAGATCACCAAGAGAGAGACCTTCCATATTCATGCTGCGCTGGCCCTTCCTTCAACCTTATCTCAGTGACAAATCCTAGCGCAAATCACTAAGGAGCAAAACCTAATTCACATGTTTCAAGAGGAAAGATTATTTCATCAAGTAGATATGCTATTATTCATATACAAGAATTTGCTTCCAAAGGCCTAGTGCAATGCATAGTAGGATGACATAGAGGTTCATCCATCCACAAACCCTCCTCCAAGCTCAAGCGCTACTCCAAGAACAGGTGCGCTAGGTAGAATAAGCAAACCCTAGCCATAATGCTAGGTACCAACTGAAGCTCCAAGCCTCAAATACCTCTCCTAGCAAGAGCATTAGGTCTTCATGCAATGCGTTAGGTTTCAAGTGTCTAACCTAGCTGGTGCGCTAGGCCTCCAAGAGTGAGCTAGTGAGCGCTAGTCCTCCTAGTTGTGTCACTAGGTCCTCCTCAAGCAACCCAAGCTTCCTAGCAAGAGCGCTAGGTCATACAAGCATGAATACCCCTGTCAAGTGCCTCTCCTCCATAGTGCGCTATACCCAGAATAAGAGCGCCAGGATGCAGAGATAGAATCTTCAAGATATGATGTTTGGAATGACTCGCTTGAGGTTCTTATATAGCCTTTCCTCAAGCCTTCTAGAAGCATCTTAGCCTTTAGGGTTAAGTTGCTTTTCCACTTTCTTTTTCTTTAGTTGACTTGGGCGCTAGGTCTTTATGTCTTTCTTTTCATGAGCGCTAGGTGTTCATGACATCTTCTAGGTAGGTGCTAGGTCTTTATGACCCTTTCTTCATGGGCACAAGATTTCCATGACCTTTATCAAGACGTTATGTCTTCTTGTGATGGATATGGTCCATACATGTCATAGAAGAGATAAGCTCTCTTCCTTTCTTCATGAGAAACCTCACACATATGTGTGCTTCGGAGAGAAGAAGTCTAACTAACACATAAGATGTGTTTTACACAATGAGATGGTCTTCCAAGTGCTTCTAACTTGAGTTTCCTAGACTCAACTTTATAACTTCTCATAAGTACTATACATTGGTCTTCTTCACACTTTCAATGGTCAACCTTTTCTTCTTGAATCTTCATCATAAGAAAGGGTCTTCTTTGAGATTGCTGTCATCTCCTTTACTTAAAGAGATCTCATGTCATCAACTTCAGCCCCAGGCTGATGCCAATTCTCCTAGAGAATGGCTCTTGATGCTGCCCAGATTTTAACAGTCCAGAATAGGAAACTAGAAGAAATCACTAGATGATATTTTCTCTAAAATAAATATGAATGAAAAACCGTCATTGAAGATAGAATGAGATAATAATTTAGAAGAAAAGGATTGGATGTAAGTTTGAAGACAAAAAGTCAAACAGTGAAACCATATTGACACCCTCATTAACAATAAAGTTTGCAAACAAGTAAAAAACCATATTTTGACACCCAGGTTTTCAATAAGAAGCAAATGGGAGGATCTTGGATACATGTGGAATTGAAAGGATGGCTATCGGCTATATGACAAGATACTATCAACAACTGAAAGCTAAACGAAAATGACAAGGTTATAGAGATACAAGGAACCAAAACCAGAGTAACCATATGTAGATGGACTACGAAAGGTCGACACCATAAGGATTTTTTATGGATGGATAGATGATCGAGAACAATGACTATTCAATGCTATCTTAGGAAGATCATACATATGGGTTTCATCTTATGCTCTGAGTATGTAGCATCCCTAGGAGGTAATGATATGTTATGACCCACTGGCAAATATAAGAGAACAATTGTATAATTAAATGGTATGTTGGCCATGGAGTCTTACCTGCTCACTGGAATGCACATTCTTTCCATCTTAATCAACTTCTACTAACAAAGATCTTGTGTACTTCTTAATGTCACCTAGAACAAGCATTGGGATATTTAAGAAGCAATTTTGTTGCTCGAAAATAACATTGCTCTTTTATACCAAAAATATTATTTAACAATGTTATATGAGGATGTGCTCTCCATGCTTCTGGGATGGGGGGTGCTCCAAGAGGGAAGTTCCCCCACATTCCATTTTGGGGGAACACACGGAAACACACAAGGGGACACCCCCTTAAAAAAATGGAAATGTTTCCACTTAAAAATATACTCTTATGCGTCCCCTTTGACCAATTTTGACCAATGGCGGCGTTTTTTTTTTTGGGAAAAAGCAAAATAAATTTATAACTATCTATAAATATGACATTTTAACCTAAGGTTTAACTTTTCTTTGCTGCCCTTCATCATCGCCCATGATTTTCCTTTGCTACCACTGTGAGATTTCTGTTTTAAGTTTTACTGCATGAGGGGTTAAGTGTTGGTACGCTTTTGTGAGGGAGGCTTGAGCCCATGGTTGAGTGAGCTGTGAGTTATGTGAGTCATGAGGCTGTGTAGGCACAACACGGTGAGGGAGACTGTGAAGCATGAGACATGACACGTGAGGCCTCAGCCTGTCAGTGTTCACTGTTATGATTTCTGGGTGTTGGAGATTCAAGAGTGAAGACTGTTGTGCATTGGAAATGGAAACCTTGCTACTGGATGTTGTGGACTGTTGAATATTTATTATTGTGGGTACAGTGAATACCACAAGCATTTGCCATACTCCGCTGTTGGATATTGTGGGTATGGTGGATACTTATTCCTTGCTGTTGCTGGACAATAAATACCTCAAGAATTTGCTCTAATTTCTTTAAATTCTATACCTTGCTGTTGGTTGTGATGTTGCTAGGAGAAAATACTCATAACAGAGTACTATTGGACCTGTTCTCTTGCTATTGGGTGCTGGAGATTGAGTTGTTGGGTGTGCATTTGCCATTTGGAGGAGCTAAAATTGCTGCTGGAGGTGGGGGAAACTTCAAACACCTTCATTTGCTGTTCCCTTTCATATTTGAAATTTCAGATTTCATTGTTGAATCATCAATGGTCATAGCTTTCAAAGTCTATTAGTGATTAGTTCGTAACATGTTAAGAGTGAAGACCCTAGGGCCTACGAACATGAAAAAGGTTGTATTGAATGACAACATCTATAAACTCTTGTTGTTGGTTTCCTTCAAAAGTCAAACTAAACAAACTCAATACCTTTTACCAAAATGAGCCACTCTGGCGGCACTATAAGCAGTGACACTGACAATGACTATGATATCGAGGCAGGAAGCAATGAAAATGTGGGGAAAATGGACCGCATGAGCACACATAAGCACATGGCAACATATGCACTTAACCCAAAATGGTATGTGGAAAGGCTTGGGAGAGTTCCTCTCGTCGACAACCTTGCGGTAAAGAATGGTTTGCGATGCAAATGCAAAGATGTACAATGAGGACGATAGGGCAAAACATCAGAGAGACTTTGTTTAGTTTGCAAGTCTTGGTGTCCCCTTCAACAAGCCCAATGCTCAGGTAGATCTCATAGATCTATGCTAGGATGACCTGATTGGTTGGTGGAGGATTGCATCATGGGGATGGAGCTCTGGAGCTCAGAAATCCACTTGTCCCAAATTGTTAGTTCCTTTGCAACAGAGAGGAATTGGTCAACATATAGCTTAATCCATTCTATCAAGTGCCTCTAAAGCAGTGTAGAAGCTAGAAGCTACCTAAATATTTGAAAGGACCAACAACACGATGAGATGTTAATCCAGAGGATGATGCACATATAAAAGGGTGAGGGACCTGATGAGGCACACCTTGGGTTGCTTGCTGTGCCATTGAGCATGACTGCGAGTGCAAATGATTCTGATTCAGATAGTGATACCATAGTTGATTTTGATTCCTTCGTGCAACCATTAGATGTAGAGGCTAGTGGGGCATTGCCTTGAGTAGTGATGCTCATTTGTCATTTGACTTGGTCTTTCAACTTTTAGTTTGTTTTTGCTTTGATAGACCTGACTTTTAATTTCTTAGACATTTAAAATTTTGATGTATGAGATTAGACGTTCACAATGTTCATTTCAATATCATTGTATTTAATTTTTTCACTTGATTTATGTTGTAAACTTTGTATAAGTTATCTTAAGACTTGGATCATATCTTATGAATTTTCAATTTTCTAAATATATTGAGAAATAAATGGTGATAGTTTATTGAAGATTTGTGAATCATGATTTATGATTTATTATGTTCCATTGTTATGTATAATATTAAGAAAATTCAGTAATATATGTTTCGATTTTAATATAAAATTTTAGTTTTCGGTAGGCTCACCTATGTCAAAAACCTTAATGTCCCCATGACATTCCTTAGAATTTGGGAGGTGCTTCCACACATCCCTTGGATGTGGTTCCTCGCTCCTGCATTCCCACAACTTGGTGGAACATTGCTATTGAAGATAAAAGAGGCTAGTTATGACACACTTGTTGATGTTGGTTATCCTATGAAAGTTTCTTCGGTCTTCACAAGTAGTCTTTCCTTCTGACATGGAAGTTGAAGTATAAATTCTTGAGAGGAAATTATAAACAATGAACCAAGCAACTCTTTTCATCTCCTAGTTTGTTATAGCATTTTTTTATTAAATTGGCCAATAAATTTGCCAAAGTAATATCATCGCAACATGAGCTATACAAAAACCAAAGAAAATAGAATCTAGTTGAATTGCATGTTAGAACCAAAACTCTTTGGTTGGCTTTGTCTTAAGAATCTAATTCTCAATGTTTTTATCAAGAATGAATAACCATAACAAAATTGTCTTGGAGCATGTACTTGTCAATTTTGGCACACGCAAGCGTAGACATGGATACAGATAAGAATAAGAGAATGGTTTGATTCATTATTGAGTGATGCAATATCTCTTTACATAGTAGGAGAGATAGTAGTTATGAAACTTCTGATTACCTGATCCTCTTATTACTACATTAACTCATCGTTACATCACTTTATTAGAAACACTGATTGAGACTTAATTATACATCTAATATACGTGTAAATGCTTATTGTAATTGTGATCATTATATCTGAAACTTTGCATGATGGTCATATTACATAAAAATCACTCATTCGTTAATAAAAACAAAACTTTGGTTAAGTATGATGTTTGCACCCCTCCTAAAGGTAAGGTCCTCAATCAACAACTGAAGATGAACTATATCCAATAAGGTCGAGGAATATAAATTGTGTCACCATCCTGCTGTCTGATCATTGACTCACCAATTGGATGAGAGCCAATGTCGGCCGAATAGTCAGCCTTTTCTATCATTGACACAGAATTTTGCTTGTTCATTGAACTCACTTTGTCTAAATCTTGGTGGCTCAACATATCAAAATATGAGGGTGTTTTCTTTTAAGAAGCACCATCTTGTGTCACTGCTTCATCTTCAACCTTCCCAAGGGTCTTCCTTTCTTCATTAAATTCAATAGACAGGGAAGTGCAAATCTGGTACTTACCTTCTTGTTCCTCCAAGTTCTCTCCTGTAAGCATTGACTTCTCTTCAACATCCATTAGCCAAAACAAACCCTATTCTTCCACACCCATAGCAATCATCTTTTTTCTCTTTTTGTGAACAATAAAACATCTATTATCATTGAAGACAATATCTAAGTGTGGGCTGTGCTTCGTAATTTAACTAACAGAATGCAATTTTCTTTTGCAAACCGAGGATACAGTAGATATACCTAAATTGCGATCTCTTATCTCTCATCTGAAGTTTTACACTTCCCTTGCCTTAAATTCTGTATTCGTCTCTGCCATTCAAGACAACATAATCATAGTTGGATCTGTCATCAAAATCAAAATAACAATCTTTCCGATAAGTAAAATGTCGTGATGCACCTGAATCAATGTACCAATCTGTTTTGTTCCCAATGACTTCTTTATTGCTAGTAACAAACACAAAAAATATTCTTCCTCTTTACATTTTGACGACATTGGCTTGTTTCTTCTCACACTGATCTTCCAAAGGTCCTTTGTTGTGTTTTTTGTTTTTGAATATTTGAATCAGCACTCTTGCTACCATCTCCATGATTGCCTTTGCCCTTGAATTGTGATTTTAAGGCGACTTCAGATGTTCCATTCACAACACTGCTACATAGCTGCTACCATGCCCGACAACTCTTAATTTTTTTATCCTAGTGGCCCTCTTCTTATTCAATCCCGTTGGAGGTGTTGTTACCCTCTGCAACACATCTGCTTTGACAGTGTTTGACTAGGATGGGCTGTTCCCCATGATGTCATGGCCTAACAAGTCACAACCTTCAATCTTGATCCCCGTCTCTAGTGGTTTGTGTTTCACTTCACACCCTTCAATTCCCTGAGATGGCAATGCTTCTTCACCAGTTCACCCTATCAACCTCTCCGGACTGGTGGTGGACCCTCCATTGCTGTACCTTCACAAAAAAATCGACCTTTCCCACAATTTTGATTCTCTCCAGAATTTTCAAAATTTATATTTTTTAAAATGTAGCCTGTAAATATTAATTTATCATACTCAATATCAATTCAAGTTGGGCTCACAACGTATTTTATTTTCTAGTCAACTAGGTACCTTGTTAAATTTCCCAAACCCTAGGTGACTGCTGTGCTCATGTTTTCAACTAAACACAAGCTATTATTTAATAGTGGAAATTAAATTCTTTCACATAGCAGTAGTCGCACATCTAGCTGGAAAGTAAACAGTGGAAGCAAAACACAATACACAGGTAATTTACTCCTTCAAATCAACTTTTCATTAATAATTCAAAGCTTGCAAGGAAACCTCCACAGACTGTCAAACTTAATAGCTGTATGGTACACTCAAATGAAAAATTGCCTGCCAAAAATCGAGAAAACAACTTGCTGTGCAGGTCGTCTATATGGCTGTACAGATCTATTTGTACGACTATATGGATCTATTCTTTACGGATCTGCACGTTACTCTTTGCCTGGTTGCTGAACTTGGCTCCTCTCCAACACTCTAATTCTGTTCCAGAGTTGAAATCAATCAACCCTTAACCAAATTGTGTTTGAGTGAAATAATGAATGTGTCTTAACCTTCTACCTTGACTTGCCTTTATACTTGAGATGAAACCCTAATCTACCAAAACCCTAATCTCTTAGTGAGATGTACTGTTGAGATTAGTCTAAATCACTAATGTATTAAAAATACACTTTATTAGACTCAACAACTAAATATAAGACTCATTTTATTACTAAAGTGAATTACAAAATAGAATTGACTCGAACAACTTCCGACATGTTTTACACTAAACTTGTGCAGAAGTTCCAGTTCGAGCTACAATTTTCAACACTCCCTCTTAGCGAGGAAGGAATTCTGCACCAATTCAAGTTCGTCTCAGAATGCTTGAAACTTTCTTTTTGCAAAGGGCTCGGTCAGAATATCAACAATCCACTGATCTGTGGGTACACATTGGAGCTTTATTGCTCTCTTCTGAATCTTGTCTCAAATAAAGTGATATTTGATCTCAATGTGCTTGGACCTGTCATGAAAATCTAGGTTCTTAGAATGTTTGGTACAACTCTGATTATCACAGTAAATCATAGTGGGATTATCACAGTAAATCACAGTGAGATCCAATTCCTGATCAAGAAACTTGCAAGTAACTTGTGAATCCAAACTAAGTCACCGGATTCGATGGATTTGAAGGTTAAAATTCGAAAATCGACGAATTTCAGGGTGTGCCGAATTAAATCGCCGAAATTCGAAGGAATTTGTAAACCCTCGCTCGTCGCCCGCGCCTGAGGATTTTAGGCGCTTGCATTCTGCCTCTGTTGACTAACTAAAGACCGCACCAATGTTATTGTGGATGCTGCCTCCATTGTCGAACTCGAGACTCGAACGCTGCACACCTCCATTGTTGCTCACGCGACGCACCTCGCTCTTGTCCTCCAGTTTGCATGCCCCCATTGTTGCTCGTGTGGCACACTTGCCCTCGCTTTACAGTCTCTACTGTCGAACCGCCTCACCCTCGCTCTCCAGTCCCCATTGTCGAACCACTCGTCCCACCTGCCCCCGTGCACATGTTACTCCCCGACACATGCCACGAAATTGAAATATATGTTTAGTAATTTATTATTAATGTTGATATGGTTTTTAAAAATATAAAGTGTTTTTAATATTTATATATAATTTTTTTATTAAATAAATCTGTTACATAAAAAATTTATACACATTTATTATTTTTTTACCTTAAAGTGCCTTAGCAAATGATATATTAATGTTTTTATTTTCATTTTTATCATGTTTTTAATTAGAATATTGAATGTTATTAAAAAATCTAATATATATTTTCAGTGTTCCACGGGGACGCGTCTCCCAGGGTTGGGGGCTCGCCCCCTGCGCTTCCCACACCCCGGGGGCTGGGAGGCTCCATGGGAAACGTTTCCCAGTGCCCCCTTTTCTGTGAAACTTGGGGAAACGTACTAGGAGGAGTTTCCCGCAGAGGGGGCCTTGTAGACGCCCCCTCCCGAAAATGGGAGACACCTAGGTGCTCCCCCCTCCTGAATTTTTAATTTTTTTTATGAAAAAACAAAAAAAAACCTAAAAAATAAATCAGTCTTGAGGCCGAGACTGAGAGTGACTCTAACTTAGATGGTGACACTCCCATAGATGGTGACTTCATGCAGTAGATGCATTAGTAGGACCAGTCCATGGAACTATCTCATTGATGCTCTTTTGATGATTTCTTTTTGCTACTTTTAGTTTTATAATTTTATTTACTGTCATTGATGAACTCAGATTGAGTCTTTGACTCATCACTCTTTATTTGTAGGTGTTTATCTGACATGTTTATAATTCAAATTTATGATTTATGATTTTATTAAATTTATCTACTGTTTATGTCTATGATTCAAATTTCAAAGTTATAACTTATAATTGAAGACATGCAATTGCATGTATTAAAAAAATTAAAATAACCATTATGAATTGAATATCATGTTTACATTGCACACTAATGAATTTCAATTTAGTATGTAAATGGTGATGGGATGAGGAATTGATATGTTAATATGTTGGGATTCATATTTTTTAATTTTTTAATAATTTTAGAGACATGGCCCCCTATGTTAGGGACCCCGACGCCTCCTCGCCCCCAAAATTTCCCCAAAATTTGGGGGTGTCTCTACACGTCCCCAATGTGCGTTTCCCCGCTCCCGCGTCCCGAAAACTTGGTGGAACACTGTATATTTTTTTATTTTCAAATTTTATACTCTCTCGAATTTAATGCCAAATTTTATCACGAAAATTTTCATTGCCGAATTTTTGTCGAACTCGAACACGAATTCGAACTAGGTGACTTAGAATCCAAATGGCCTCACAATTCACTATACTAGCTGCCATATACTCTGCCTTTGCTGGATTGAGTGCCATGGAAGTCTGCTTCAGACTGAGCCAAGATATCATCGTTGATCTAAAGCTAAAGCAACACCCTGAGGTGCTCTTCCTGTCTGATGCATTGCCTACCCAATCTGAGTCTGCATACCCTTGCAACTTCAATTCACCATCTCCTAGATATTCGAACTCGAACACGAATTCGAACCAAGTGACTTAGAATCCAAATGGCCTCACAATTCACTGTACTAGCTACCATATACTCTGCCTTTGCTGGATTGAGTGCCATGGAAGTCTGCTTCAGACTGAGCCAAGATATCATCGTTGGTCTAAAGCTAAAGCAGCACCCTGAGGTGCTCTTCCTGTCTGATGCATTGCCTACCCAATCTGAGTCTGCATACCCTTGCAACTTCAATTCACCATCTCCTAGATATCTCAATCCATACTCCACTATGCACCTCAAGCATCTGAGCACATATTTTGCTACTACCCAATGCTTCTGCCTTGTCTCCACTATGAACTGGCTCAAGGTGTTCATTTCCAAACATATATCTAGCATAATGTGGATTAGATACATCTAGGAACCTATCAACTGCTTGTACAACATGGGATACCGATACACCATATGTGAATCTGAAGTTGTAAGCTTCTTCAAATTAGTGATCATAGGTGTGGCCATAGGTTTGTTGTCCTCCATCTAGAATCTCTTCAAAATCTTGAGTGCATACTTACCTTGTCCAAGGAAAATCTCCCTTGGTCTCTATCAAATCTCCAACCCCAAGAAGTAATGCATCATGCCGATGTCCTTCATCTCGAACTCAATTGCCATATTTGCCTTGCACCTTGCGATGAGCTCCTTTGAACCTGTAAGAAACTAGTCATCTACGTACAACACCAAAACAAGGAGATCCGCTTCAACAAATATGAAATATAAGTTGGGATCTGCTTCACTTTTGGTGAAGCCCATACTTTGTAGGCATCCATTGATCTTGGAACACCATGCTCATGGTGCCTACTTGAGTCCATACAAGGCCTTTTTCAACTTGCACACACAAGACTCCTTCCCACTGATCTCAAAGCCTTGAGGTTGCTTTATGTACACTTCTTCCTCAATAGCTTGCACACATGGGACTACTCACTGATCTCAAATCCCTGAGGCTGCTTTATGTACACTTCTTCCTCAATTATCCCACTGAGTAAAGTTGTCTTCACATCCATTTGATGTATCTACCATCCCATAATGGAGACTAAGGACATCTTTGCTCTAATGGAATTGTACTTGGCGGTTGGAACAAAAGTATCCTCATAGTCCACTCCCTTTTTTGGGAGAGCCCTCTCGCTACAAACCTCGCATTGTACTTCTCTATGCTGCCATTTGTCGTATGCTTGATCTTATAGAGCCATCTGGAAGTCACTACTAATTTCCCCTCCAGTTTAGGCACAATGCCCCATACATCATTCTTCATGATGGAGGTGTAGTCCTCCATCATGGTACCCCTCCAAACCTGCTAGTATGTTACCTCCTGAAAACTAGAAGCCTCGGAATGTATGATGTTGCTAATCAACGCCATGTAGTTTGGAAACTTCTTTAGAGGTTTGCTATCCTTGAATGAACTCCTAGGAGCCTCAACATGCTCCTGAACATCCCTCAATGTTTGAGTGAACCATCGAGGTCTCCTGACATAATTGATAGGAGTTGGTGTCTCCTTTGCACCTGAAGGTTGCTGCCCCGAACTGGAAGTCACTGGTGACCCTGGTTCAACCTTCAGGGCTTTCTACTCCCCATCATCTATCACTAAAATAGGCTCATGAGACTTTCTAGATGCAAAGTCTTCCTCAAACTTTACATCCTTGCTTTTACAATTGTCTTTCTCTCCCTTGGAATATAGAAATTGTAAGCCTTTGAGGTCTCATTGTAATTGGAAAACATGCCTTTCCTGCTGGAGGGCTCCAATTTGATTCTCTTCTCGATTGGCATGTGTATATAAACTGGACAACCAAAGATGCATAAATGACTCACCTATGGCTTCACACTAGTGAATGTCTCCTTTGGTGTCTTGTCCTCCAAAATCCTGTAAGGAAACTTGTTTTGGATGTAGATTGCTACATTGCATGCATTTTCCCATAGAAACATTGGCAAATCCTGGTCATGTTTCATGGCCTTAGTAGCCCCTACGATAGTTATGTTCTTCTGCTCCGCAACCCCGTTCTGCTGTGGGTTCTATGGAATAATGAACTCCCTCTTGATTCTTGCATTCTTGCAAAAATCCTCAAAATCATTGGAGGTATACTCACCCCCATTGCTTGATTTCAAAACTTTGATCTTCTTCCCTGTCTTGTTCTCCGTTAGAGCTTTGAACTCCTAAAACTTTTTAAAGATCTCATCCTTGGTCTTTAGGAAGTAGATCCAAGTATTGTGAGATAAGTCATCAATGGAGGAAACATATACATGCTTCCTGTGATTGATGCTACTGACATTGGTCCACATAACATCTGCATGCTCTAGGTCTAGAATCCCCTTAGACCTGTTCTCATTGCTTGGGAAAGCAACCTTGGCATTCTTTCCAAGTGCACACCCTCTGCATACACTTTGTTGTTCAATGTTGAACTTTGGAAGACATGTGACTATCTCCCTTAGTATAGGAAACACACTTTGATGCATGTGCTCCATTCTCTGTGCCATAACTCGCACAAGTTCACCATGTGACTTGTAACCAGTATAAGTTGCCTTCCTTAACCTCGATCACTTGAGCTGATCTTGGGCTACACTCCTTCAGTCTTATAAGGACTCCTTCCCGAGACCTAGAACAAATAACACATCATCAAAGTCTAAAGAGTTACTTGACTGGAGTTGGAAGGAACAATACCAACTCTTGTTATTGGATACTTAGAATCATCACCAAGCTCGACTTGAACTCTTGAGACATGCTCTTTTAGACTTGAAAATAGCTCCTGGGTTGATGCCATATGCCTATATGCGCCACTGTCCACAAACCACTCGTTCTTCGGAACTGTGCTCGAAGAAAGGCAAGATACCATCAAGAAATCCTTCTCGAATTTGGAGGTAAACTCGTTCATCTGGGTTTCATCTGAGGCTACTACTTGATGCTGTTGTTGCTTCCATTTACCCTAATTCTTCTTTGGACACTGTGATGCATAATGGTTATGCTTTTGACATAGACACATGAAGCACTTGGTTTTACTCAAGTCCCTTTTCTGTGGCTGTGAGGTTGACTCCTCACTCTTTACCTTACCTTTGCTGGGTCTTTTACCTCTGCCCTTCTTTGTTTGACCACTTAGGGCATGGTCATTGTGTTGATGTATATGTAACTTTGGAATTTATTTCACCTATTTATATTGTACTCCTATAGAGATGGTATTATTCCTCTATATGGAAGTGTCATCATTTATATTGACAAGTGTCGTAACTTGTTGTGATGGGTTATTAGACCACCAAGTGTGGGGTCGGCCCTGATTAGTATAACCACGGGTTATTAGACTGAGTTAGACAAGTCGACCCAGCTAGGTTATTAGGCAGGTCAGGTCATGTATAAATAGAGATCGAGAGATCTCTATTTGATCATCTCATTATTCACTTCTACATCACTCAGAAAGTGGTGCACAAGTGAGGAGGAGGTTCAGCTGCTAGGAGAAGACTATCTCTTGTACTTTGGTTGTATCATTGCTCTTTCTATCTCTGAGGAAGTTGTGGGGTTTTTCACCTTTATGGTTTTCCCCAGTGAAACTCTGTGTGCCCATTGTCTTATGTGATTGCTTGATATGCTTGATACATGCTTGATATAATTGATATGCTGTACATGTTATTCTCTCAGTAAAGATCCTAGAGTATGTTGAATTAATGCTCAAAATCTAACATGGTATCAGAGCTTCCCTGAGAAGAAGACATTGTGCTGTGGCGGAAACTAGGGTTTCTTGTTTATTGTGTTTCTCTCCACAGATTTTGGAAAGGCAGCAAGGTAGATTGACTCTACTCATTAAGGAGAATCTTTCTGTCCAATCAGAATTCAATTCTGAGCACTTTCAGTTTTGGCCCTAAAAATTAGGGTTTCCACAAAAATATGAATTTCTGAAATCTGAAGACATAGCTGGAAGCTCCTTGGAAAAATCGAAGTTTAGAGCTTTGGATCAAGATTTTTGGTTGGGTGAAGGTCTGGGAAACTCAAACCCTAATTCAGGATCCTCCCCAGTGAATCCGAGAGATTGAAAAGCATTTCTGAAGGGTGAAACTTTGCAGATTTCAAATTATGAATATACCAGGCTGATCAGCTCATCAAGGCGCATCTTTCTATCCTTTCAGAAAGTTGAAATTCACATTTTGAATTTTTAGGGTTTCTCTGACAAACCCTAATCTGGCACTAGATCCAGAGTTCTGCAAATCAAGTGGTAAGATCTAAATCTTTTCTATTTCCATTTGAAGTACTCTTTAAGATGTCTCACCACACCAAGCTTGAGGATAAGCTTGAAGGGGCTGATAACTTCCGAGCATGGAAGTATAGGATTGGGTTAATCTTGGAAGAAAATGAGTTGGACACTTATATAAGTGAAGTGGTCCCTGTCCCAGAGGAAGAAGAGGCTAAGGCTCTTCACATGAAGAACTTGGTCAAGGCAAAGAGGATCATTGCTGATTCTATCAAAGATCATCTCATACCCCATGTGTCATCCCTAAAGACACCAAAGGAGATGTTTAATTCCCTAACCAAGTTATTTGAAGGGAAGAACATAAATCGGAAGATGACCTTGAGGAATCAATTGAAGAATGTCAAGATCCAGAATGTAGAGACTATGCAGTTTTATTTATCAAGGGTCTCCCAGATAAAAGAACAACTTGAAGCTGTGGGAGAAGACATAGAAAATGGAGAAGTGGTAATGACCACTCTTAATGGCCTTCCTAGGTCATGGGATTCCTTCATCCAAGGGATTTGTGCTAGGAAGAAACTCATCACTTTCAGTAGACTGTGGGAAGAATGCTCACAGGAAAAAGCTCGAATTATAGCTCTAGAAGAGAAGATGGGGAATGAAGACCAAGCTCTCACAGCACACTCCAAAAGTCATGGTGACAAAAAGACTCACCATCATGGCAAGAAAGAAAGACATCACCATCAAAATCAGAGGGGTAGTCCCAGAATTCAAAGAAATATGTCCCATGCCCGTTGCTATACATGTGATGAGAAGGGACACTATTCCAAAGATTGTCCCAGAAATAAGAAAGATGGTTCTCACAAGAAGAAGAACTTCAAAAGAAGACATCATGCTCATGCTGCAAAGAATGATGAACCTCCCAGGAAGAGGGCCAGAGAAGATAGTGAAAATTCTTCAAGTGATGAAGAATATGTTTTGATTTCTACTCTCACTGGAACCATTACTCATGGAAGTAAATGATTGGGTTATAGATAGTGGGGCTTCTAAACACATGACAGGATTCAAGGAATCCTTTATGAACCTATCTGAACATGAATCACCCCATAAGGTGAAACTTGGGGATGACTACCGGTATCCAATAAAAGGGAGTGGTGAAGCCTCTTATAAACTAGACTCTGGAAAGTCTATGAAAATGAAAAATGTACTATATGTTTCAGGTCTCAAGAAGAATCTACTCTCCATATCTGCATTGGATGCAAAAGGCACGAGGGTTGCATTTGTAGATGGCCAAGTTCTAATGTGGCCAAAGGGTAAGACTATTAATGATGCAGTGGTGATTGGAGAGCAAGAGGGAGGATTATACAAATTGAAGGGCCAACCAGAACAAGCCATGGTCCATGATTCAATAGAGCCAAGTGAACTTTGGCATAAAAGGCTTGCACACATGCACTATAGAGCATTACCAATTGCAAGCAAAACTGTAGAAGGTCTTCCTGAAATCCAGACAAAGCATGGAGGCATTTGCAAAGGTTGTGCAAAGGGAAAGAACACAAAGAAGACATTTCCAAGCAGGGAAAGCAAGGCAAAAAGAATCTTGAAAATCATCCACTCTGATATATGCGGTCCGATGTCATCCAGTTCTTTGAGTGGGTATGTATACTATGTTTCCTTCATTGATGATTTCTCTAGGAAGATTTGGGTTTACTTCTTGAAGAACAAAGGTGAAGTGTTTGACAAGTTCAAGGAATTCAAGGCCTTGATAGAAAACCAAACTGACATGAAGATCAAGATCTTCAGATCCGACAATGGCGGAGAATTCACTTCAGGTGACTTCAAGAAGCTATGCAGTGATTTAGGGATTAAGAGGGAGTTGACTACTCCTTACAATCCACAACAGAATGGGGTTGCCGAAAGAAAGAATAGAACAATCATGGAAGCAGCTAGGGCAATGCTTCATGACCAAGATCTACCTATGCACTTATGGGTTGAAGCAGCCAGGACAGCTGTATATGTGCAGAACAGAACACCTCATAAGATACTTGACAACAAAACACCAGAAGAAGCGTTCATTGGTAAGAAACCAGAAGTTAGGCATCTCAGAATATTTGGTTGTCCAGTATACACTCACATCCCAAAAGAAAAGAGGACAAAGTTAGATTCTTCAGGAAAGAAGGGCATATTCGTGGGTTACAGTGAAAGCTCGAAGGCTTACAGAATCTACTTCCCAGGATTCAAGAAGATTGATATCAGTAGGGATGTAACATTTGATGAAAACTCAGCATGCATCGAATCAAGGAAAACACCAGTTGAAGATAATGAAGAACCCAGAATATCTAGAACTCAAGACACCACCATGATAGAACCTGAAGAAGATCGTGAAATGGAAGATCCACAACAACCTGTAGATCCATCCCGTGAGAAGAACTGTCACAAGAGGAAACTAGCATGGGCTAGAGAGCTCATTCAAGATGCAGAAAGGTTTGGCATTCCAAAAGAGGAATACAGAGAAAGGAAAAGGACAAGATCACATACCAGCTATGTTGCTTTACTCTGTGACATAATGAATAAAGAACCTTCTAGTTATGAAGAAGCAGCAGAAAAGAAAGAATGGAAGGATGCCATGGTCGAGGAATACCAGTCAATCATGAAGAATGATGTTTGGGATGTGGTCCCAAGACCAGATGGGAAATCTGTGGTGACTTCCAAGTGGATCTATAAGATCAAGCATGCTGCAGATGGTAACATAGAAAAATATAAGGCAAGGTTTGTAGCTCGTGGCTTCTCCCAGAAAGAAGGGATTGATTATGAAGAGACCTTTGCTCCTGTGGCCAGATACACTTCCATTAGATCAGTACTTGCTCTGGCTGCAGTGATGAAATGGAAGGTACACCAGATGGATGTCAAGACAGCTTTCTTGAATGGTGTAGTTGAAGAGGAAGTGTATGTGGAGCAACCACTCGGGTTTGAGACACATGACCGAGAGTCACATGTGTCCAAACTAAAGAAAGCCCTGTATGGTTTGAAACAGGCACCCAGGACTTGGTATGGTAGGATAGATGGCTTCCTATCCAGTTTGGGCTTTACCAAGAGTAAAGCGGATTCCAACCTTTACTACAAGGTTGAGGAAGGCAATCTAGTGATACTACTATTGTATGTGGATGACCTGTTTGTAACAGGTGAGGATAGATTGATTGCCGACACGAAGAGGAAGCTTGCTGTCGAGTTCGAGATGAAGGACTTGGGTATGATGCACTACTTTCTTGGTATGGAGGTGTGGCAGAGTACAGATGGAATCTTCCTTCGACAAGGGAAGTATGCAGTAGAGATCCTGAAGAGGTTCGGGATGATGGACTGCAAGGCTATGACCACACCTATGGCATCAAACCTGAAGCTTCTATGTGATGTTTCTTCTGAGCCGATTGATGCTATGATGTATCGTCAGATGATTGGGTCCTTGATGTACCTGACGAATACAAGACAAGATATCTGCTTTGTGGTGAACACCTTGAGCCAGTACTTCACAGATCCGAGACATGTTCACCTGATAGCTGCAAAGCATATTCTGAGGTACCTGAAGGGTACAGTTGACTATGGGCTCAAGTATGAGGCGAATCAAAAGTTTAACCTGGAGGGTTATGTTGATTCGGATTGGGTAGGCAGTGCCATTGATCGGAAGAGCACTTCGGGGTGTTGCTTCAGTATGGGATCTGGTATGATCTCTTGGTTTAGCAGGAAGCAATCCTGTGTGGCACTGAGTATAGCTGAAGCAGAGTATGTCGCAGCTTGTTCGGCTAGTTGTGAGGCAGTATGGCTTAGGAAGCTATTTGTTTGATCTCCAGCTGAGTGCTACTTGTATATATTGCGACAACCAGAGTTGTGTGAAGTTGTCGGAGAACCCAGTGTTCCATGACAAGTCGAAGCACATTGAGATCAAGTATCACTATATCAGGGATATGGTGCAGAGAGGAGCAGTGAAGCTCCTGTATGTTGCGACGGACGAGCAGATAGCCGATGTGTTGACCAAGCCGCTTGCCCGAGTGAAGTTTGAATACTTCAGAGGGAGACTTGGTGTACTTCAGATCGAGATACCTTCCAAGGGGAAGTGATGAGTCCGAAGACACAAATGCACACGCGCCATTCGCACATAGTGGTAGGTTGGTCCTCCTATGGTGTAGATGTAAGGGCTGGAGCCATTCTTACATGGTGGTAGGTTGGTCCTCCCATGGTAAGATGTAAGTGCTGGGCCATTCTTACATGGTGGTAGGTTGGTCCTCCCATGGTAAGATGTAAGTGCTGGGCCATTCTGACATGGTGTTAGGTTGGTCCTCCCATGGTCACTGATGTAAGTGCTCTGCCATTCCGACATGGTGGTAGGTTGGTCCTCCCATGGTCGTTGTTGTAAGTGCTGTGAGCCTTTCATGGATGGTGGTAGGTTGGTCCTCCCATGCTTGTGAGTGTAAGTGCTGTGTGTGTGCATCTAGGTTGTGCTCCGTGGATGATGACGATGATGTGACAGTATGGTACACAGGTTTTGCAGAGGCATATGATCAGTCCTGAGATGCTCTTACAGGTTTTGCAGAGGCAGTATAATCAGTCCCGGGAAATCTTGCAAGTTTTGCAGAAGCAGTATAATCAGTCCTGTGGTGTACCTACTTGATGGCTTGCTCGCAGAGATGTTGATGATGTTCATCCAACATGAAAAAGGGCTGGCTCTGTAGATGATGAAGACCTGCAGGTGGCGGGCCTACATCCAGTATGAAAAAGGACTGGCTTTGTAGAACTTCCTATGACGAGTAGATTGGAGATTGATTGAGATAGCAGCAGCAGTGACGATGACGATGATTCGATGATGATGATTCGATGACGATGATCCAATGATGATGATCCAGAGAAGAAGACTTGTGCTAACAGATCTGTGTCGAGAAATACCTTCCTAGTTAAGAGGGAGTGTTGATGTATATGTAATTTCGGAATGTATTTCACCTATGTATATTGTACTCCTATAGAGATGGTATTATTCCTCTATACGGAAGTGTCGTCATTTGTATTGACAAGTGTCGCAAGTGTCGTAACTTGTTGTGATGGGTTATTAGACCACCAAATGTGGGGTCGACCCTGATTAGTATAACCACGGGTTATTAGACTGAGTTAGACAAGTCGGCCCTGCTAGGTTATTAGGCAGGTCAGGTCATGTATAAATAGAGATCAGGAGATCTCTATTTGATCATCTCATTATTCACTTCTACATCACTCGGAAAGTGGTGCACAAGTGAGGAGGAGGTTTAGCTGCTAGGAGAAGACTATCTCTTGTACTTTGGTTGTATCATTGCTCTTTCTATCTCTGAGGAAGTTGTGGGGTTTTTCACCTTTATGGTTTTCCCCAATGAAACTCTGTGTGTCCATTGTCTTATGTGATTGCTTGATATGATTGATACATGCTTGATATAATTGATATGCTGTACATGTTATTCTCTCAGTAAAGATCCTAGAGTATGTTGAATTAATGCTCAAAATCTAACACATTGTCACCCCCCTACTTGCTAGCCTTTGACTCCCTCTAAGTCTCCTCTTGGATATAGTCATCCCATACTCTTTCCCAGGAGGGAAGATTCTCTTGAGCACAAACACCCTGGACAAATGTTTACCACTGAGATGGGAACCCATTCAATGAATGGTTCACTAGCTCTTTGTCTTCAACCTTCTCCCCAACTGCTGTAAGTTGATCATGAATTTGTGTTACCTTCATCAAATAATTGGTGATGATGTTTGATCTAGTCATATCAATAGATCTGAGTCTGTTGTGCAATATCATCTTCTTGTTTATATTTTCACTTTGGTAGAGGCTAACAAGTGCATTGAACATCTCCTTCGCCATCTTCTTCTTGGATATATGAGGGATTAGATGATCCTTTATAGCAATTAGCATCCATGATCATCCGTTTGGCCTTCACTTCTTTCTTATTGTGAGCTACCAAAAGTTGCAGATCTGTCGGCGAAGTCACTACATCATTGACCATATCCTAGAACTTTCCATGATAGGAAATTTGAGGCATCCAATCTATCCTCGAACACGAGGGAGGCATCCAATCTATCCTTGAACCCGAGGCTAGCTGATGCCATCTCTGATCTGCACACCAACTCCCAACTTTGTTAAGTACTACCTTTGAAATCCTCTTACTGCTAGTCTTGGCTCCGGTAGTTGTTTCCGACAGTTGATCTATTGTCGTAAACTCTTCAGATCCTCTCAATCAGAGAAGCTCTTGTACCATATTAAATTTCCCAAACCCTAGGTGACTATTGTCCTTATGTTCTCAACTAAACAGAAGCTGTTATTTACTTGAGGAAATCAATCTCTTTTACATAGCAGTAATCACACATAGCTGGAAAGCAAACAGCAGAAACAAAACACAATACACAGATAATTTACTGCTTCAAATCAGCCTTTCATTAATAATTCAAAGCTTACAAGGAAACCTCCACAAACTATCACACTAACAATTGTACGGGACACTCAAACGGAACAAATCTGCACACTTACTGAGGAAAACTGCTTGCCAAAAACTGAGAAAACAAATTGATGTATAGGCTGTCCACACGACTGTATGGATCTATCTATACAGATCCCTATGACTATGAATCTGTCTTGTACGGATTTGCACACTGCTCTCTGCTTGGTTGCTGAACTTGGCTCCTCTTCAACGCTCTAATTCTGCTCCATAGATAAAATCAATCTCCTCTTGACCAAACTGTCTTTGAGTGATATAATGAATGTGTCGTAACCCTCTACCTTGACTTGCCTTTATACATGAGCTGAAACCCTAATCTACCAAAACTTTAATCTCTCAGTGAGATTTGTGGTTGATATTAGTCTAAATCACTAATGTATTAAAAGTACACTTTATTAAACTCGGAAGCTAAATATAAGACTTTCACTTTATTATTACAAAATATAATTGACTTGAACATTTTCCTGCACATCTGTCACTAAACCTGTGTGGAAGTTCCTTTTTCAATACTTCTGTCTAATCTCTTCTTGTGTGTTTACATAGTCCCCCGGTCCATCTTTGATTTGCACTAGTCCCCAGGCCCTTCAAATTCACTTGCTTCAGCTTCTTCTCACCGGGGCTCTGATACCATGTCAGTTTTTGCTTGCACACAAGTGTAGACAGGAATTCACATAAGAATAAGAGAGATTGGATTGATTCATTATTGAGTGATGCCATGTCTCTTTACTGGAGGAGAGAGAATAGTTACGTAATTCCCTAATGCCTAGTCTTTTAAAGACTACATTAACTCGTGGTTGCATCATTTTATTATTGAACACTAACTAAGATTTTATGATATGTCTACTGTATGCTTAAGTCCTAATTATAATGATTATATCCAACAGTACCTAAGATTCTTCTGTACAAAAGTCACTGCTTGTGTTAAATTAGAAGCCGTCTAAAGTAATGGAAGTTGCTATTGTGCAAATAATAAATATTCCCTGTGAGCACATATGCTTTCATGTGCTCCTAAGGAAGGTGTCTCTGATTATGAAAGTAATTAGTGGAATCCACTGGTTTCTGGAGCATTTGGAAATGTGCTTACTACACTGTTGTTGACACTTCCCCGATCAGAAATATTTCTAAGTTTGAGCATTTCATTGTTTGTGCATTGACTGCCTTTTCTTGGTGAGCAATCTTGTTTTAAATGCATATAACTATGTTGCACAAGTTTCTGGAACGCGGGTACGAGTATCCGGTACAGCTAGAAGCTTTGCCCAAATTTGCAGGAAACGTCGGGTTGGGAGCGGCAATAATATATATTATTTTTTTAAAATATATTACAAAAAATTTAAGAGTTAAAAAACATAATTGATTAATTTCATAGCTTAAACTATTTTAGCCTCTTAAGCCTCTGGTAGTGTCATGAAATTCAATCATTTTAAATTTGCTCACTCCTCTAGGTCCATATTATACAAAAATTGGGTTTGCGTGACCTGAAGTAAACCCTAACTATGTATGACTCTAGTGCCATGGTATGTTTTGTAAATTTGATCTGCAACTTTATCCCAATGTACAAGTTTGTAAAGGAAAATTGCATATATATATGTGTGTGTGTGTTTCTGTGTGTACAAAGCACAAATAACTTCATAAATCATAAGATTGAATCTTTTCTAATTCCTTGTTTCAACTCCATCTCTATTATTGCTCCTTAGAGTGCTTAGTATTTGGGTGCCTTGCATTTTTTGTATGGTAACTACTACTTACTGATGTAAATGAACTTGATTGTTTTTAGTTCAAGTAACAAACTTTCAAAGTCTTCAGCATTTTGAGTTTTATGTGGTTTATGATCCTAAATTGCTATATCAAACAATATGAATAACGTAAGCTAGCTATAAACATTTGAGACATGAATTAAAGTTGTTCAATATCTTAGTATTGTAGAAAGATCCATGTTTATTCACTAGCTTATATTTTGAGTGTGAATGGATCTAAACATTTGATTTAAGAGGTGTGAGCCCTCTTAATTTATATAACCTTGTAAATTCAAAAAATGGCGTTATTGATAGATTCAATTGGAATTTTTATTATTGGTGATTTCTTGGCACAATAAATAGCAATCATTCAATTGATTTTCAACACTTTTCTTATGATTTTGGGCTCCACGTGGTTGAGAGCTTGTAGAAGCTCCCAATAAAAAGGGAGCGGCTAAAGCAAGTTCCCAAAAAGCTCCCAAGCTCCCAGAGAAGCTCCCGACAAAAAGGGGACGTTTCGTACCAGCTCCCAAGTTCCCAGGAGCGGGGAAACGCCGGGTACTGGTTGCCAAAATCCCGGGAGCGGTACCCGTGCAACTATGGCATATAACAATTGCAGAAATCCATGTGCACCAACAATGAAAGAGAGAGCATACGACTGAGTTGCATTATTTTTTCAAAGGTAAATTATACAAGAGTACAAAGCAAGATGACTCTTTGTATTCCAAAATGACTCATCATATTCCACTTGATTAAAGCCTAATCAAACTTATGCTATAACAATTATGTACCATGTAATAATACGTACTTGATTAAATTAGGTGACTAAAGTACATCATAGAAGTTATGACCATTACACATACTTCATCATCCTCCCTTAATGGTTATATTAGAAATTATACCAAGCTTATCTCTAATTTATACAAAACTTTTCTAGACTGAGAGGCTCAGTAAATATATCTGCAGTCTACTCCCAAGTTACACAATATTGCAGCTCTATTTGTTTTTTATCCACCAATTGCCATATGATGTTGTAATGCAGTTCCACATGCTTTTGCTACGATCATGAAACACATGATTTTTTGCCACCTTTAGTATCCTTGATTGTCACAGCAGAGTGTTGTAAAATCAATCGTTTCAAATATCATCATGGGGAATATATCATCAAGGGTCCATACAAAAAATTATGGAAATATTGGCAAGCATAAACTTGGACTTACACTGAGAAAAACTCACGCAACCTGAAAAGCTTGGAAAAAAATGGGAGATATTTGCAACACTGAAATCAGCTTGTGTGGCTTGCAAATCAACAAGTATCCTTCTCAACCAAACTACCTCACAAACTGCACTAATTGCTGCCCTATACTCTGCTTCACTGACACTGCATGCTGATTGTTACGCAGCCATGAAACTGCACTGGTACCGATGCTGAAAATAGAGCCTTTGGTGGATTTCCTATTAACAACTGATCGTATCGATTCTGAACCTGTATATACTGGAGTCAGAAATCCTTACCTCTACCAGACATCAAAGCCCTTCACATACCTGGACATGATGTACACTAAGGTACCCTTCACATACCTTAGCTTCCATCTAAAGATTAACTGATGGGGTTGTCATAGACCTAGTTATATAGTTGTCTGCAAAGCTTAAATCTGGTCTGGAGGCTGAGGTGGATCAAGCTTCCCACCAGTTCTCTATACGCCGACTCATTTGCCAGTTTTGACTCAGATGTGGCAGATAATTTCAGTGCAACTTCCATTGGAGTAGTTGCTAATTTACAAGTAACCATTCTAAACCTCTCCAACAAGCTTTTCACATACTTTGTGACATAAACACATCAGCATGAGGTTGTCAAAATTCTACACCTAGGCATTAGTGAAAGAGGCCAAAATCAATAATGTCAAACACTAAACACAAGTCAGAGTTTACCTAGCTCCGAAGGTTAGCTCAAGTGGTCATGAGGCAGACATGAGATCTCTCCCCTAATGTAGGGGAGGTCACGGGTTCTACTCTCTTCGATTCCGTCAGGGTCAGGTGCTTGGAACTTAGGCACTGCCGGCTTGGGTACCATCCTTGAAATGAGGGGAAGAAGTGCCTGGGTTTCCCTGGGAATAATTTTCCAAGGCAAAAAAAAGATTCAGAGTTTACCTTCTGAATTGTGCTTATCTCACTTCTTGTGATGGTTATGTCATCTACATAAACCACTATGATCACCACATCATCATGGATGCTTTTGACATAAAGATTTGGATCAGGAGGGCTTCTTCTGAATCCTGATTGTGTAAGGTATTTATCCTTATTCAAATATCCAAGTAACTGAATTGTTTAGCTGATATGAGGAACAATATCTTGTGATTTGCATATGTCGTAGTTGTGTCTTTTGTTTACTTGTGCTGATTTTGATTTCAGAACTCGTACTGTATGTAGTTTTCTGGTTGATGTGTGAATGTCCATACCTGTCAGCGCAATACTTATTTTCTATTATGTTAATGATGTAATTGTCAGGAAACAAAGCCTGCATCAAAACCTGAACCAAAGCCTGAGAAAAAGAAAGCTACTGAAAGCAATGTAAAGACTGCAAATGTCCAGGATGGAAAGCTTCCAGATCCAGTAGCAGAAAAACTGCGTCAGCAGAGGTGTGTTTTCAGTGATTTGTTCTATAATATTTGTATATCTTTCACTTGACGTGTTTCTTATGATGCATTGAATGAGTGATGCATGTGGCAATAGGCTTGTAGAGGAAGCAGATTACCAGTCAACCACAGAATTGTTTGGTAATAGCAATGGTGACAAGTCACTAGACAGCTTCATACCTAAATCAGAAGAGGATTTTATGGAGTATGCTGAACTTGTTGCACATAAATTGAGACCATTTGATGTATGTCTTGTTCATTTTTAATATTTATGCCTTTTTATGTTAAAATTTTATGAATTATGATTTTAGTCATTATAAAGCTATTGCGTATTGCAATGGATTCAAGAGGGTAGCTTTCATCTTTCTTTTAGATTACGTGATCTACATTTTCTATTTGTTTCTCAACAATTATTCTTTCTCTATTGTGTATCTCCTTTCAGAAGAGCTTTCATTATGTTACTCTGTTGAAAGCTGTGATGCGCCATGCCATGATAACATTGAAAGCTGCAGATGCTAAAGATGTAGCATCGTCGGTGACAGTCATTGCCAATGAAAAAATTAAAGCTGAAAAAGAAGCTAACGCTGGAAAAAAGAAGTCTGGTAAGTTCTACAATTGGAGATGCTTTAGTTCCAGCAATGAAGAGAAATTACTGCCTAGTATTATATTTACATGGGATATTAAAATGTAATTTTTTTTTCTATTGTTTGCTCTTATATAGTTAAAACTCACGTCTAGATCAATATTCTTGTCGAAGTTGCTAATTTTGTCATGTCGAACAATCACATTGCACTGATAAAAAAGTTTGTGTTCACAGGAACCAAAAAGAAACAGCTCCATGTGGACAGGCCAGATGATGATGCTTTGGTTGGAACCTATGCTGACATAGATGACTATGATTTCATGTGAAATTATGCCATAAATTGCCGGTGACATTATATCTCGTTAATTTATGATCCTAAACCTTAATTTCTAAGGCAGGGTCTGCAGCTTCATGAAGAGTGCTTTTACATGAGTTTCCTTCCCCCGTGTTTCTTGTTTGAGTGTTCTTGTCAGTTGAGTATCAAAAGGGGATATTCATATGCGCTTAGTTATTTATTATAATCTACTACCATTGGACATTTAATTCGATCAAATATAATTATAGCAGTATGCATTCAGTCTTCAGTTTATCAATCTCTAATTTGTCGGACAGAGCTGCAAGCAATTTTAAATGGTATGTGAGAATCGGGAGGGTGGGACTGCCAGAATTGTAAAATGTTCTGGTGATTGAAATTCGAGTGCAGGGTGGGCTAGCCATTGTAATTGATGTCATTAATGTGTAGTGGCAATATGCTGAGTGGTTGTTCTCTTTAGCAGTATTGTCAAACATTTGCAGCTATGGCTGTGGCATGATTTGATAAAGGCAGGGATGCTAGCATTGTAAATGTCCTAGCTCTTGCATGTAGCCATAAAAGCTCGGATTGGCCAAATATGTGCAGCTATAGTTGCACCATGATTGGGGTTCAAGATTTGATATGATTTATGATTGAACTATGTTGATGTCATCTGTCATAGACGTGTTTAGTGGAGATCCTACAATTGGTCAATCAACTTCATATCTACTTTTCACAACAAATTATTGCTCAATCATAGACATGTCTGCTGAAGATCCTGCCATCCTAGAAACTTGTCCAATCGGCCTCTTCGCATTATTCAATTAATCTATAGCATCGCCGCTGTTTACAATGGCAGCAATAATTTTCTATTTACTTTGTTCTAGGGTTGGCTTGTGTCGTATAGGTTAGTCCTCATTTTGATATCTGACAATGCTCATTTGATCATAAGCTGCGAGGCTAAATTATGGGTAAATTTTCATTCAATTAAATGCCTTTAAGTTGTATTCCTTAAATTTTCAGATTTAAAATTTTAATTCAACTAAAGTTTGGTTCAAGTGGAAATTTTCTGCTTCATAGCAAAGATGTTTTTAATTTTTTCAACTGAAGATGTTAATTGCAATCATGCAATTTGTGCCATATGCAGAGGGGCTATGAATATCTTGTAAGCCAGAAAGCAACTTCTTTTTTTCTTCTGAAAAAGGCACATTACGATTTATTCATTAATTTCAAACCTTTAATATGTATGAATCATAAATGTGTGTATCACCTGGCTCATCTGAGGTATTTACATACATATAATGAAAACACAACTTTTGAGACGTCACATGATTCTGTACTGCCAAGGCTGACTATTCTTAACTCACTAAGATAAACCAAGGGTCATTACAAGCAATGGGCTTGTAGGCGTTGCTTGGAAAAATATATTTTTTCTTAGAAGAGAATAAACAAATCTAACCATTGCTTGGAAAAATGTAATTTTGCTTGGAAGAGAATAAACATATCCAATACTAATGGAGCCATAAAAAGGAATGGGCATGATAAATTGTTATTATGAAATTTCAGTGATGTGAAACATTTCACAACCATGTGTGCTACCTTATGGCTGATAGTTATATATATTTATGATCAATTTTCCAATCACTAATATAAGCCTAATCACTTCTATTAAATAAACTAAACTAAGATTTATTTAAATGACCACGAGTGAACATGCCAATATTGGACAATGCATGTTGAAATCATTTAGTAAAATGATCAACACCTCGAATAATGTTTTTGGGACATGATTTTGAGTTGAATTGCAATTGCCCAACTTCTTTCACTCCATTCTCTAATTGGGAATTGTGTCATAGTGGTGTCTGCATACCCACAACCAAAATATGGATAATATGCACAACCAAAATATGGATAATTAATGATGTAATAATCCAAAGCAGCACTCTCAGATTGAAATTTCGCAAGGTTTGTCATAAAACAGATGCAATAATCCAAAGCAACTCTCTGAGATTGAAATTTCATAAAGTGTCAGAGAGCAGCTGTGGGTCACTATCAAATGTGAACTCACAAGTTTGTGTAGAGAAAATGTTTAAACTAGTTTCAAAGTTAAGGTAGACTTTTAGTAATTGAGATATGCTCTCGTATTTATGCAAGCGATGCAATAATATTCAAATTAATTTACATGTCCTTTTTAATAAAATAAAGCAGCACAATGTGTTTTGGCCATTTTAAATCTCTTTGCTTAATGGTATTGTGTTTTGGCCATTTTAAATCTCTTTGCTTAATGGTATTGATCCAAAACATGTTTCGAGTCTGAAATTGGAATCTGCAGTGGATCAGAAAATAGATTGAAGGAGACGGATCCAAGTTGGAAATTGACGGTCATGACACATGCACAATACAATGTCATGGAATATTATCGAAAGTACATGCATGTCATTTTATTATTTACAAAAGAAAATTAAAAAACGTATTAGTGTTTTTAGGTGAGAACCTTAGAAAGGGGAAAAATAAAATAAAATTATAAGGATTGGAAGTCACAAGTTGAATGGTGAGGATTCATGATGCAAAAGAGGAGAATGATTTCTTGAGAAAAACAAACGACATTTGAGATAGAAATATAGTGACAAACATGCTTGTAGATAATTTAGCAGACAAAAATGAGAAGATAAAAAACATTGAAAATAGGGAAACTCTTGAGAATGATAAACGACCTAAATAAATAAGGACAGTAGTAGATGGTTTTGTGGTTATGTTTAGAGCACATTTTTAGTAAAAAAATACAAGTTTGTAGAGAGAGATAGCAGAGGTTTCCAAATGAGTGTAAACAAGATTTTTAGACAATTGTAGAGATGGAGTTTAGAGGTTAGCAAAAAAAGTGAAGGTCAAACATTTGCATATAAATGAGATGGAATAAAAGAGAGCATGATGAACAGAAAATCACCCATAAATTCAATATGGAATTTGTTAACGTGTTAAGAGTAGTAATGCTCAATAACTCAATAAAGTGTTATTAGGATCATTGATGATTTTATATGTTGGCTATATGAGCAATGCATTGTTAAAAATTATAATTAGTAGTTAGGTGGCCCAACCAAATGGGGGTGTTACAAACATCATTTGTTAGTTATGTGATCAATGTAATGTTAGAAGTTATGGTTCACAGTCAGATGGACCCACAAACCAACTAGCGGTGTTACAAACATGTCACCTATGGTGATTTTTGATGTTTAAGAGATGTATGATTGCAACATTAATGACAAAGTAATTCTTTATTTGCTCTTTTCACCATTTCATTAATGTATGACCCTAAATTCCTTCATGGTAGTAGAGCAACATCGATTCTTAGGGGTGTCCTAAAACATTCATGTCGGGTCACACTTAGAAGTCAAGAAGGTTCAAGGAAAGATAAAGCATTTGTGAATTGGGTGAGCTGAGGATTGCTATGTTTCCAAATTATGAAGATCACATTTATCTAAAAGACTAATAAATCAAAGACCTGACGATAATATAATGACTGTTTGAGGAATGTTAAGAGAATAATCAACAAAGATAATTTTGGTGCTGTTACGAACTAGTTGGGACACCAATGACATGGTAAAAATGCTTTGCACTACCATAAGTGACTCTTCATCACCAAGTGGCAATGCCACAATTCTCAATAGGGTGTAGCACTATCATAAGTCACTCTTCATCACCAAGTGGCAATGCCACAATTCTCAATAAGGTGTAGGTCACACATTGGTCAAGCTCCAAGTCCCATAATGTTAAAATAATGACAAAAATTAGACTATTTACACTTGAACAATCAAAGAACTTTTTTCAAACACTTCATTGCCCTCTCATATTAAGCTTGAATAGTCAAGAAATTAAATACCATATAACTCAGGAAGAAAATTTCAGACCCAGTAAGTTAATATACCGCAAGTGTAAATAGAAGCGGAAAAAAATGCATGAACAACAGGTTGTAAAATTTATTGCAGACACAGGAACTCATGGTCAAATGACCCATTTCAAGAGAATTTTCATTATTGAGTAGTCAAACTCAGAAATGTACAGCAGAAGTCATTTCCAACCATTTTCTACAGTACATAACAAAGAGATTTCCTGAAATTTGAGACAAAATTTCACCTTGAAAACAGTGCTATAATAGACCTTGGAAATTGTGCCTTTCAACCTTCCAAAATTGTTGAGAAACAACAAAATAGCTACAATAGTATTGCCTTGGAAATCGTGCCCAATATTTCAGTAGCACGACCCACAGAAAACAGACATAAAGATTCCTAGGAAAATGTGCCACCCAACTGCCTCGTTTTCTGTGCCACAACTCAACTGTACGACCCTTTCTCTCTTAATTGTACGAAATGTCCACAAAACAACAAAAACAGATCTTGGGAATTGTGCCCACCTAGGAAGCTGTGCCCTCCTTGGAAATCAAGCCTCCACTTAGGAAATCGTGCCCCCTTTTTGTTGCTGTAGCAATCTCTCACTCAGTTGCTCAATCTCTCTCTCTTGAAACTCATGCCCTCCTTTTCCGGCTGAGCTCTCTTGGGAAGTGTGTTTTAACAATGAAGCCTCAAGTGTCTTTTTATTTCCTCATTAGGGTAACTGAAAATGATTTTTCATCTTCAATGACTGAGATTAAATCCAAGCCACAAGATCTAGGATGAGATTAAATCTCAACATGACTTAAACTCCCCAAGTCATACTATATAAAAATCTCACTTTTCAAAAAGTCACATTTAACCCAAAATATTTAAAAAGTACGACTTCTAACTTAAGAGTCACTTTTATAAACAAAAGTACATTTCACTTTTAAATTAAAACATCACATTCATAAAGTACTTTAATAAACTCACTTTATGAAATTTATTGAGACTACATTATTTTGGATTTTCACACCCAGGCACCAGGTGCAAAAGTACTGCCCGAGCTACAAAAAAATAACACTCCCTCTTAGCGAGGGAGGTACTCACTACTGTGTTGGAGAAAATTCACTATGGCTTGGGGTAGACCACAATAGACAGATGACTACCAGAAATCAACTCAATTCTCAGAATTATGCTATATAAATGACAATGCTAAGATAATGAAGAATATAACCAACCTCGATCCAAACGTTTGATGTAGATCCCTGTTGGAGCTTTCCAATCCGTGCACTTGAATCTGCAAATTAGTCTTGACAACCAATATACAACAAGTACATATAATATATAAACGACATTAACATCATCAATAGCAATGGCCCATGATATAACAAGTAAATGCAACCCAATGTAAGATAAACAACATTTACAACATTAATGGACGAGAATATGAGTATTTCTATTAATAAACAAGAAGAAGTACAATGTGATACGACCTCTTGCCAGCAACCAATCTCAACCAAGATTTGGATCAATCCACTTGTGCCTCCACCACTTCAATCCTCCATGAATGGCAAACTCAAACTAGATAGGAGTTTGGAAGGTGAACATAAAGGGTTCACAACTACAAGGATCAATGAGTGTAGACTCAAGATAGGGCAAAAATCCACTAGAGTTCTCTTGCTCTTCTTTCTCCTCCCGTCCATAAGTCATATGTGCTTAATATATAGTCCTCTCAAAGGTAAGTGAAAGGACATCGAGATGTTTCTTGGGCAGATGGAGAGCCAAAGGTCACCCAATGACCGCTTTTTGGGAGTGAAAAGTAATAAACTAGTGTTTTTTACCATTTTACCTGATACCTGTGAGCTATAGTGATGCAACGCGCGGGTACGCTTGCTATAATGATTCAACAAGCAGGTCAGAGGAAAAATCAGGAAATAGTATGTCTGAAGGATATAAAGTGGATCTAAGTTAGTGAAATGGATCCTATAGGCCAAAGTATGCTTGAGTATGCTTGAAATGACAAGCATACTCGGCAATCTTGTTTGATTTGAAAAAGTCTAACAAGGGCTTAAAAAAAACTTTATAAAAATATTTTCCGTAAAGGTTTAACGAGCCCGGAAAAGTAAACTCGTGACCTCCTTATTGTTTTTAACGAGCTCAAAGGAGAGATGGAAGAATGCTCGTAATGGGAGCAGACGAGTGTCAGGGACATGCGAGACTAGTTCCAAGCGCATGGAACAAAGCTATGCATAATGCAAGGAACATGAGCAAGATAAGGACACTCGGGGGGTGTCTGCGAATTCAGATGGAAAAAGGTTCAAATGCATCATAACAATGGGGAGGCCTAAACCTATATGCAAGGTTCCGAATATGCCTGCCATGACTGAAGCACATGTCGAAAAGGACCAATAACCAAGTATAAGTCCAGCTAAGAATCCTGTCTCCAAGAAACATAAGTACCAATATCATCTCTAAAACGTACGTAAAGAAAAATCTGATACAGGTCACTGTGGTAGAAAAATTTTCAACTTCACTATTATCACCTTCAGACATAATGCAGGTAGAGCTAACCACTGAAGGTGACATAGTACCAATACCTGAGGGATCAAAATGATCATCTTCAAAATGAAGAGCAAAGCTGAAGGATGTGAAGGAATATGCAGTGGCAAATTCATCATCACAGGAGTTGGAAATTCTAGAAGTAGAATTGAACTCATCAGGATCATCGATTTGCGGATCTATAGGAGAGTCTAAAGACTCATCACTAGGGAAATAAGACTTTAATGTCAAACCGGGGCTAGAAAAAACTATGCCTGGATCAAAATGTATGGCAGACTGTATTATAGACTCATCTTATTCAATAAGATCAAGGGTAGGAGGGGAATGAGATCTATGATAAAGATCCCCCCACGACTTGTCATCACCACTCATGGCCTCAATAAAAACTTCATCTAAAGGTAAAATACCGTTGAGGCAACCATGTGAACAAGATAGGTCGACTACACATGCAGGCAGCATAACAAGATCTTCCTCTACTGTCCATGAAGAAGAGAGATCCGAATATGCAATGGCTGGTTGAACATGATGAGCAATCTTGACTGTAGACAAGGACATATCCATTCCAATGTGCGAAACGTCTCCAGACGGGGAACTTGTGGAAGGTGGATCCCACGGATCACTAAAGTATGATGTCCGGAAAAGTACATGATATGATGTCTGGAAAAGTACATGATTCAATGAGGAAGGAGCATCATCAGAGATGGTTCCTATGAAGGATATTAGTGCAGGGAGGTCGAAAGATCCCATCAATGAAGGATACATTCCAACACCCATGTTCCCAGTTGCCGGCTGGGAATGAGTAACTTGCGGGACTACGGATCCCATGGATGCTGTGGAAGGGGGATTAACGTAATCCAGCTGATCGATGGTCACTATCTTGCCTTCGTGAGGAAAGTAGATAACTCTGAATACAGTGGACGCGACAGCTTTCATGGCATACATCCAATTTCGACCCAATAAAAGGTTGTAGTCGATGGGCACATCAACCACCTCGACTTCAATAGGCACAGACTTACCTCCCAAGGAGACAACAAGGGAAGGGATAATTCCATGCGGCTTAAATGACCGATCGTCGAATGCAATGGGCATGTTCTAGACGCGAGTAGAGGAGGAGAGCCAAGAGCTTTCCAACAAGTTAATGACATTACTGACGCAGAGGCACCTTTGTCAACCATAGTACATTTGACAAACTCTAAAGGCACACCACCTGGATTTGAAAAGCCACGTGGTAGGGTAAGTGAGATTGGACATCAGTAGTATCGAACTTGATAACAGTGGGACTTCCCCCATCCTAAACTCCTAACACACTCAAAAGAGCATGCTTTTGAGAAGGATAGGCTTGCAAAACTTCAAGAGCCGACGTGGCACATAGAGTTTGGCCCAAATATTCTATGATAGAGTAGTTATGGGAGGCTCGAGCATTAGGATTATGCGTAGAGCGCTTAAGAACACATTTTGGTATCCGCAGCATAATAGAGGGCTTCTTGATATGCAAGGAATTGTTAGGAAGAGGGGGA
The DNA here is from genome assembly GCA_027924585.1 of Larix kaempferi. Lineage (NCBI taxonomy): Eukaryota > Viridiplantae > Streptophyta > Pinopsida > Pinales > Pinaceae > Larix > Larix kaempferi. The sequence continues at coordinate 18,516,265 of BSBM01000458.1, read as the reverse complement.
GGTTCACTCCCCAAATTGGGTTGTAGTGCATCATAATCGCGCTGACGAGTGGAAACACTAACCTCTGACTGAACCATGTTCACACATCCATAACCACTAGTATTGGAAGAAGACGTTGTCGTCTCAGTAGGTCCATAACCAGTGGTGGGAGCATGCGAAGCCATGTTTTGGTGATGAGGTAGGGGATCCTTCAACATAGCTGGGCTCTATGCCAAGTGCTTTGATGCTTCTTCAATACGAGGACATAAGTGAGTAAGATGGTCTTCCCCACAAAGCTTGCAAGGAAACTTCACCTTACACCTAGGTTTACGGTCCTCACCAGCATTTCCGCCTTCCCGAGGAGGGTTGGCATTATCCTTTCGGGGGGTATTGCGATTGCTATTGTTATTCCCATTGTTTCCACTCTTACGATTATTTCTCCCCTTTTTCTTACCACCAGGTTTCCGGTTACTTGATTGGTTCATCGTTTGCACACTGTGTACATCGGACGATGGGGTGGAAGTGGACAAAGTGTGAACCTGTCCGGGAGTAGACTGGTTTAGCTATAAATTTTGCATTTGATTAGCTACCAAATCTACGGGGAGAGTGCTTGCAGAACCAACGATGCCATCGACATGCGGTCCAGGAACTGACTGAGGCTCATGTCGTGTGCGCGGTGCGTCAGGGATGATGTCATACAAAATGCCAGATTGAGAGTATAATAAGTCTAACTGCTGGACTTTCAAGATTGCTTGTTCCTCAGTCACAATGCCGGACATCGAAACATCCTTAGCAATGTATGGGGGTAGAGACTTGAGGAACCATTTCAACAGGAACTCTAGAGGAATGTTGGCTTTCACTAACCTCTTCCGCCGACGCTACTCTTGAACGTGGTCAAAAGTATGCATGGCCTTGTTCTGACGGAAGGTAGATAAAATTTCAGTGCCAGTATCATAGCGAACTGGCAACTGGAAATGATCTAAGAAAACCAAAGCGATCTCGTTAAAACCCCTATAAGTGTTTCCAGGAAACTCGACGTACCACTTCGCGGCTGCCCCCGTGAGGGTGCGTTGAAATAGTTGCAATCTAACATAATCGTGATTCAATGAGTTGGAGGAGCACCAAAGGTGAAATGTCGTGACATGATCTCTCAGGTCCTCACCACCTTTCCCCTCAAACTTAGGAATGTACGAAGGGAGCTTGGTAGGGACCGCGGGCCAAGTAGGGTCATGACACACCAAATCATTCATGAGCTTCGAAAAATCCGGAAGATTCAAGCGTGCAAGGAACGGGAGTTGAGGCTGGAAAGCTTGATTATAAGCCCCCATAAAAGGTTGGTTAAACGGAACCGAATTATAAGACGGACCAAAAGCTTGACCATGAGGATTGAACTGCTGATAATAAGGACCTGACGGACCATAAGCTTTCCCATGGCCATAGGATTGATAACCTCCTCCTTCCTGACCCATTTGAGAGTAAGCAGGTATGTGCGTGTTTTGGGCACCATATTGTGGTGGTGGGTTGTACTGGTGGCCCGCACCGACTGTGTTGTAGTAAGGGTTGCCACCATGAGTATGGGGCATATATGTACTATTCATAGCGGGAACCGTGTTGTAATGACCATAATGGTATGGTATGTTCCCACCCCCAGCATTAGGATTAGCTTGAGCAGTCGTGTGGTGACCAGAAGCATGAGATGTATTCCCAGCCCCAACATTGGTGTTACTAGTAGCAGGGATGGTGGCGTTATGTCCATGTGGATAGGATATATTCCCACCCCCTACATTGGCATTACTAGTGGCGGCAGTGGATGCAAAAGTATGCGGTATATGTCCACCCCTGTGGTTGGGAGGAGCATTAACATTCGCAAAAGTAGTCCTGGGTTGACGAGTAGTGGCATGTGTATTAGGTGGTGGATGGCGAGTCGTGTTTCAAACAACATTCCTATTAGGTTGGGCAATCCTAGGAGGTGGTCTTCTTCCAACATTAGCATTGTTAGGAGGAACGTGACCAGTCCCCATACTGTGTGTGTGAGTGGACAACGTAGTGCCCCCAGTGGGTATAGTATGGCTAACACCATGACTAGTGCCAGCGTGAATACCAAACGTAGTGGAAGGTTCAATTGTACTATAATTAGGCATACCAAAAGAGAGTGCGGTTGGGTTGATCATAGGACCAGTGTCGTCATGTAACTTAGGCATCCTGTGTTTATAACTGCGTGGAAACGAAGGAACGAACGTGTCGTCCTGTTCTTCGTCCTCGGGTAAGGTTGGCATCCCGTAAAGATAATTATCCGGATTTGAAGGATCGAATGGATCTTGTTCAAGTGGATTCGGCCAAATCGAACCAGGTTGAGTCTCAGGTGGATAACCTCCCCATGCCTCATGAGGAGTAGGGGAATCGGAAGTGCATTCAACTCTACCAGATGAATTCGAAGGTATTTCCTCAGTATCAGAATGTGTAGCAGTCATGACGTCTTGGACGTAAGTCTCGTAAGAATCCGAAGACTTAGAGGGAGCCCGCCGACGTCCCCTAGCAACACGGCGTGAAAGCTTGGTAGGCTCTAAACCAGCCAACCGACGAGATCGACAGAGAGTAGGGATCTGCGCCATGATATCTACGGAGAGAATATATAATAAAACCGTCCCCTAAAGGCCAACTATCGATAAAAAAAAATAAATAAAAAACACACGCTTAGACGAACTACAGCCAAAAGTAGACAAACAAAGTGGCTAAATGAGCTCCCGACACTAGAGCCTGTATGTCTCACCTAGGAGAGGCTTGAGACTCCCAAACTATAGCCGAAGGTAACAGAATCAGTTATAGAGACACCTAGGCTTCACTGCGTGCAAAGGGCCGTAACCCTTGGCAACAAACAACTGTGCTGTACAATCCCTATTTGACTCAAGACACAAACAACATAACCACTGCAAGTACCTTGTGCGATACCTAGGTAAGGAAACTATGGTCACCGCAATATAACCAATGCTTAGGGAGATAGTCACAGGTGGGATCCGTTGTATGGGTAGGGTAACTGAGCCCGAAAATCAATGAGGATCAAATCCCCCAAGAGTCCCCAGATACGAACAAATCCTGGAAATATCTCCCACGTCCAGCCGGTATCAGAGGGATATCCCTTCAACCAACCTCCCGTGACCTCGTGCTTAACTCTGGCTTGGGTAGAGCTTCCTGAGAACACCGATCTATACCATGGATTCCTCCACTCCCTGGTCAGACACCTAATGTTTTGTCTAGTAGTCTTGGATTGTTAACTCACAATGATTTATTCCAAGACTCTAAACCTATGCTAGTTGGTGTACCCTATAAATAAAATCGGTCTAAACAATTTTAAGATTAAGCATTAATTTTAATGGCTGTGATTACTCAAGGGATATGATCGTGAAACTAGTGATGTGTAAGACTCAATAGTATGCAAAATCTTCAAATCCTAGACTCATCTATCCAATGAAAACAATGCCACTAACATGCACAATCAAACCAACGATTTTGAAATAAATATGCAATCCTTTTATATTTTTCAATGCACAATCAGAATCTAAATGAAGGCAGAAAGTACTCAATGCAAGATGCAATACATAAAAGCATTTTTTTTTGTATTTTCTCTTATAAACAAAAAGAAAATGCAAAACTATGTGTATTTTTTTTTGTATTTTTCAATATATGGAAATGAAAAATGCAAGCAAAATCCTACTATCTAGTCACTGATATGCTAAGGAGATCACTAAGACAACCAGGCAGATACCAAACATTAAGACTCATCCAAAGGAATGAGCTCAAAGGGAAGAAACCAACAAGGCTAAATCCAAAGATGGGTAAAAAACCAACAAGGCTCAACCAAGAGAAAAGAAGAGTTCTGGTCACAACCAAGGCATAGAACAGTCAAGAAACATGCCAACAAAGACTCAGGATCAACCAAAACCAACCCAACAACAACCAAAGGTCATAAATCAACCAAAGCCGAAGTTGTACACTACTGTCGAAGGAATACCTACGAGTACCTGCGAGCAGTAGTGTAAACAGATTTGGGTATACGCGGGCAGAGCTAAGCTAGCCCGCAGGTGAGGAAATGAAAATTGGAAAACAGAGAGTCCAATGGCTCATAAAAAGCAAGTTTTCTATAGTGTATCTCAATGGCAAATAAGTGACACAGAGCTTTGACAAACAACAACTCTAATTATGGACTAATGCTCAAAAAATCCCCAAAATGGATGTTTTCCCCAGCGGAGTCGCCATTTCTATGTTAGAGAAAACTCATTATGGCTTGGGGTAGACCACAACAGACAGATGACTACCAGACTTCAACTCAATTCTCAGAATTATGCTATATAAATGACAATGCTAAGATAATGAAGAATATAACCAACCTTGATCCAAACGTTTGATGTAGATCCCCGTTGGAGCTTTCCAATCCGTGCACTTGAATCTGCAAATTAGTCTTGACAACCAATATATAACAAGTACATATAATATATAAACGACATTAACATCATCGATAGAAATGGCCCATGATATAGCAAGTAAATGCAACCCAATGTAAGATGAACAAAATTTACAACATTAATGGACGAGAATATGGGTATTTCTATTAATAAACAAGAAGAAGTACAGTGTGATACGACCTTTTGCCGGTAATCAATCTGAACCAAGATCTGGATCAATCCACTTGTGCCTCCACCACTTCAATCCTCCATGAATGGAAAACTCAAATTAGATAGGAGTTTAGAAGGTGAACATAAAGGGTTCACAACTACAAGGATCAATGAGTGTAGACTCAAGATAGGGCAAAAATCCACTAGAGTTCTCTTGCTCTTCTTTCTCCTCCCGTCCATAAGCCATATGTGCTCAATATATAGTCCTCTCAAAGGTAAGTGAAAGGACACATCGAGATGTTTCTTGGATGGAGAGCCTAAGGTCACCCAATGACTGCTTTTTGGGACTAAAAAGTAATAAACTAGTGATTTTTACCATTTTACTTGATACTCGTGGGCTATAGTGATGCAACTCGCGGGTACGCTAGCTATAATGATGCAACAAACGGGTCAGAGGAAAAATGAGGAAATAGTATGTCTGAAGGATATAAAGTGGATCTGAGTCAGTGAAATGGATCCTACAGACCAAAGAATGTTGATGCTCACAAGGTGGAAGATTACGTTGTAACAACTACCATGATCATCACCAGGCCCCATCCTCAAATCCATCACACTGTTCATAGTAGGAGCTTTCTCTGAACTTGGAACCAACGCTACCACTTGAAATGAACTCGAATATGAAGACATCTTCCTAGAATCTATTTTGAACCCTGAGCTCCTAGGAGAATCCAACCTCCAATCCAGAGCTTCAATCCTCTCACACCAGCTGAGCCTCCTGTCAGCACTCAAGAGAGATTCCCTCTCTTCCATTGGAAATTGAGACTGAACCCTTGGCGCCCTTGTAGCCTCAAGAGCCTCCCGCTCCTCTACCAACTCATAATCATAGATCGTGGGATGTCCACCTAACTTGTATAACTCACCAAACCGATTACCAATCAATTGTGGATGGATCAATCCCGCTCCCTCTGAGTATATAAAAACATCTCCCAGAACTACCCTCTCTGGAAAAATGTATACATGTCCCCTCCAAAACAATGTCGAATACCCTGCATCCTCTAAGGTTGACACAGAGAGTAAGTCCACACTCATCCCTGGAACAAATAGAAATCCATCCTGCTCAAGGAGTTCACCCTGTCGAACCCAGAATATGACTCCCAAATGCATGCATTGAACGTGTCATTCCCCCTTCACTCTCAACCATTCGGTCTGGATATGTCTTAATAATGCTGTGGAATATATGATACATTCTAGTCATGTGATGAGAGGCTCCACTGTCAATGAACCAACTATTGTTCATCACAAATCCATTGCTGTCGGCACTCGATACAAGAGAGAACAACGATAAATCTTTCTCAAATTTTTTCACAAAGTCATCTATCTCTGCATATGCAACAACAATCACATCCTCCTCCTCCTCCTTCTTCTCAGGACACTGAGAAGCATGGTGACCAAATTGGGAGCAGGAAAAGCATCTGAGTTTGCTCAAGTCCTTCTTGGACTTCTTCTTACTCTTAGCAGTAATAACAACATTTTCTTCATTAGCACCCTCCTTCTGTCCACTGCCTTGAGATCCTTCCTAGATCTCCTCCTAAGTAAAACCATCCCATAGTCTGCTCCAATATGGAAGATGTTCATGACCAACCACACACTTCACGGATACTTCCCAGTCCTTGGTGAATCCTTTCAAAGCAATCCTCACCAACTCAGAATCAGAGATGACCTCCCCAACTGCATCCAACTCATCTTTTACTTGAGCCACCTGGGTAAGATAGGATACTCCACCCTCACCCTTGTCCATCTTGGTCGCATGCAATTTATCCTTGAGTGTCATCTTCTGGTGCTCATTCTTCGCCTCATACAAGTTTTCAGTGTGTCCTACATCTCATAAGCTGTCTTTTTCTCAACCAAGTGTGGGATAAGATGGTCCCTAACACCATCCAGAATCATCCTCTGTCCTCTGGCCACTTTTACTTCACGAATATCAAGAGCAATAGGGTCAGCTGTGGGAAGAGTTACCACAGTGCTAACCATAGTCCACAGTCTGCTATCCTAAAGTACAACAATCATCCTAACTTTCCATTGTAGATAGTTGGAAATACCATCCAATCGGTCCTAATATCCGATGCAAACAACCATCTTTCTCTGCCGTCCAAAAGAAAAGTAACCCACTATCTCCCCTTTCTGCACGACACCTATAAATCACTTGCAAATAGTGTCCACCTTCCAACAAGATGTTAAAACCAACAAAATAAACTTGCCAAAACAACAATATCATTGATGTTCACTCTAACTCAGGGCCTCTGCTCTGATACCATGTTAAAATAATGATAAAAATCAGTCTGTTTACACTTTAACAATCAAATAACTTTCGTCAAATGTTGGTTGTGGAGCTAGATCTTCCAGTCTCATAGATGATATTGTCTCAGCTGTGCACCCCAGAGGACTGTATACCCATTCTGCATTTTTAGGGGTTCGAGGGAACGCCTCCAAGAAAAATTTTTGGGGCTGTTTTGCGGGCCCATGGTTTTTGGGTATCCCGTGGTATTTTCCCATTGTATTTTCCCTATAAAAGAAAGGCATTGTAGTACGGCTAGGGCAAGATGTATTAGGTTTTATGAATTGTAAATATCTCCGAGATCTGTGAAGAGAGACTGTGAGACAGTGAAGAGGAAGTGCAGCAGCTGTGCTGCAGGTTGTATCCCTTCACTTTGCTGGACGGAATAATAATAAGGACTGGAAACTTCAGTGTGGACATAGCCCAAGTTGGGGTGAACCACGATATATCTATGTCTCTCTTGTAATGTGTGTGTGATTATATTTGCATTTTTGTTTATTGTTATTTCTCTGCGATCCTATTTTTCTAACAATTGGTATTAGAGCCAAAGGTCTATTTGGCAGATAAACCCGCAGGAAGCTAGGGTTTCTGGTTCGAGTGGAAGCAATGGCAGAAGAAGGAAAGTTTAAGGTTGAGAAGTTTAATAGCCAAAACTTCTAGTTATGGAAGATGCAAATGGAGGACTATCTATACCAAAAGGATCTATTCCTATCGTTGGGAGGAAGAGAAAAGCAGCCAGCGGCTATGAAGGATGAAGAATGGGAGGTTCTTGACAGAAAGGCTCTGGGAACAATACGGTTGATCTTGGCTTTGTCGGTGGCTTTCAATATCTCAAAAGAAACGACAACGAAGGGTTTGATGAGCACACTGGGTAAGCTGTATGAAAAACCCTCAACCTCCAACAAGGTATTTCTAATAAAGCGTTTATTTAATATGAAGATGTCTGAAGGTGGATTTGTTACTGATCATTTAAATGAGTTTAATACGGTTACAAATCAACTAAGTTTTGTAAGTGTGAACTTTGATGATGAGGTTAGGGCTCTTCTAATCTTGTGTTCATTGCCAGAAAGCTGAAATAACTTGGTCATGGCTGTAAGTAACTCTGTCTCTGGATCAAACACTTTGAAATTTGATGATGTTATTGGTGTTATTCTTAGCGAGGAAATGCGAAGAAAAAGCACAGGTGAGACATCAGGTAATGCATTGACCATGGAGACCAGGGGAAGACAAAAGGAGAGAGGAAAGAGCCAAGGTAATCATGGGAAGTCTAAAATGAGCAGATCCAAGTCCAGATTGGGAAAGATAGAGTGCTGGAACTGTGGAAAGAAAGGACATCTAAAGAAAGACTGCAGATCTCTAAAGAAGAAAGGAGATGCACAGAAGGAAACTACCCAGGAAGCAAATGTAGCAGATGATGTGTTACAAGATGCTTTGATTTTTGCATTAGATAATACAAATGATTGTTGGGTAGTAGATTCAGGGGCTTCATGTCATGCTACACCCCATAGGAAATAATTTCATGATTATGTTCCAGGTGATTTTGTACATGTTTTATTGGGTGATGATGAGCCATGTAAAATTGTTGGAATGGGTAAGGTATGGATAAAAGTTAAGAATGGAATTGACTGGCTGTTAAAAGATTTTAGGCATATTCCTGCTATGAAAAGAAATCTGATCTCAACAGTGCAGTTGGGAGATGACGGCTGTCTATCTACATTTGGAGAAAAGTGGTGGAATATCAATAAAGGATCAATGGTGATAGCAAAAGGAGACAGAATATGTACGTTGTATTTATGTCCTCATAATACTGACCATTATATCTCTTTAGCTTCCACAAGAACATATACAACATTGTGGCATCATAAGCTTGGTCAATGAGTGAGAAGGAGATGCAGATTCTCCACTCAAGGAAGTCGCTGCCAGATTTGAAGAAGGTAAGTTTGGAATTCTGTGAAAACTGTGTTTATGGAAAACATAAGAGAGTCAGATTTCTCAGGGTTGGGAAACAGAAGAAGAATGAAAAGTTAGAGCTAGTGCATACAGATGTATGGGGACCAGCTCAGGTACAATCTCTTGGTGGCTCCCATTATTATGTTACATTTATTGATGATGAAACTAGGAAAACTTGGGTTTATTGCATTAGACATAATTCTGATGTGTTTACTACTTTTAAGAAGTGGAAAGCTTTGGTTGAGAATGAGACAGGAAAAAGGTTGAAGTGTCTCAGATCTGATAATGGAGGTGAGTACTGCGACAAGGAATTTGATAGTTACTGTTCATACCATGGGATTCGTAGAGAGAAGAAAGTCCTAGGAACACCACAAGAAAATGGTGTGTTAGAAAGGATGAACAGAACGATCATGGAGCGTGCAAGGTGTATGAAATTGCATGCAGGATTGCCTTTACAGTTTTGGGCAGATGCTGTAAATATTGTCATTTATTTAATAAACAGAGGACCTTCAAGTGCTTTGGATGGTGGTATTCCAGAGGAGGCATGGACAGATAAAAATGTAAACTACTCATTTCTGAGAACGTTTGGTTGTGAAGCATTTGTCCATATTGATAAAGAAAATAGAACAAAGCTTGAAGCTAAATCCAAGAAATGTACCTTTATTGGATATGGGGTTGATGATTTTGGTTATCGTTTATGGGATTATGAAAATCACAAAATCATTAGAAGTAGAGATGTCATATTCAATGAAAAGGTCATGTATAAATATCAGTTGCATGGAAAGAAACAGGAAAAGTAAAACATAGAGTACACAATACTTGATGAAATTACAGAAAATGAAGTTCCAAAGGTGCCAGAAAATCAAGAACAACAACAAGTACCTGAAACTCTTACAACTGTAAGAAGATCTACCAGGTTAAGTAGACTCCCTAAACGATACTCTCATTCAATGTATTATTTGTTGATGACTGATGCTGGTGAACCAGAATGTTATGAAGAAGCAATGCAGGTGAAAACTAGAAAAAAGTGGGAGCAAGGCATGAATGAGGAGATGGACTCATTGGTAGGAAACCAGACTTCGGATTTGGTTCAGTTTCCTGCTGGTAAAAGAGCATTGCAGAACAAATGCATTTACAGGTTGAAGGAAGAGGAAGGAGGTAAGAAGTGGTACAAGGACATACTTGTTGTAAAGGGGTTTGCATAGAAGAAAGGTATTGATTTTGATGAAATATTTTCTCCTGTTGTTAAGATGAATTCAATTAGGACTATCTTAAGTCTAGTGGCGGTAGAAGATTTGCATCTTGAACAGTTAGATGTAAAAACAACCTTTCTCCATGGGGATTTGGAGGAAGAGATATATATGCAGCAGCCACAAGGGTATGAGGTCAAAGGTAAGGAGAACTTGGTATGCAGGTTGAAAAAGTGTTTGTATGGCTTGAAGCAAGCTCCAAGGCAGTGGTATTTAAAATTTGATAAGTTTATGATAGCACAAGGTTATAGTAGATGTCATTCTGACCACTGTGTTTATTTCAAGAAGCTAGACAATGAAATATATATTATCTTGTTATTGTATGTGGATGACATGCTTGTTGCAGGGTCTAACATGTAGGATATAAATGTACTAAAAAGGAAGCTAGCTAATTCATTTGCGATGAAGGATTTGGGTGCTGCAAAGAAAATCCTTGGTATGAGAATAACAAGAGACAGGAAAAAACGCAAATTGACATTGTCTCAGGGTGAGTACATACAAAAAGTGTTGGAGAGGTTCATAATGCAGAATGCAAAACCAGTTAGTACACCTTTGGCTAGCCATTTCAGTCTAAGGAAATGTGTCCCAAGACACAGGAAGAGATAGATTACATGTCCAAGATTCCCTACCAATCAACAGTTGGCAGCTTAATGTATGCCATGGTGTGCACAAGACCAGATATTGCACATGTAGTGGGAGTTGTGAGAAGATATATGAACAATCCAGGTAAAGAACATTGGAAGGCAGTACAATGGATTCTCAGGTATTTGAGAGGTACCACCACTCAGGCATTATGTTTTGGATGTTCAGACACTGTTCTACAGGGATATGTTGATGCAGATATGGCAGGTGATAAGGATAGCATGAGGAGCACCACAGGGTATGTGTTTACTGTAGGTGGAACAACAACAAGATGAATTTCGAGACTGCAGAAGGTTGTTGCACTTTCAACAATGGAAGCAGAGTATGTTGCTGTTATAGAGGCCAGTAAAGAGATGATTTGGTTGTAGAGGTTTATGGAGGAAGTGGGTAAGAAGCAGAAGGATAGCAGGTTGTATAGTGATAGCCAGAGTTCCATTCATCTTGCAAATAACTCAACATTCCATTCCAGGACTAAACATATACAACTCAAGTACCATTTCATATGCTCTGTTCTGGAAGATGAACTGTTGAAACTGAAAAAGATACATACTAGCTAGAATCTTGCAGACATGTTCACAAAGGTAGTGACCAGAGAGAAACTGAGTTCCTGCTCGGTTTCGGTTGGCCTTCTAGAATGAAGGTGAAGAGGAGAAAGTTGCCAAGTCCAAGTCCAGCAAGTGCAGCAACGGTGGAGTTGTTGCGATCAGTCTCCAAGTGGGAGATTGTTGGTTGTGGAGCAGATATTCCAATCTCATAGATGATATTGTCTCAGTCGTGCACCTCAGAGGACTGTACACCCATTCTACATTTTTAGGGGTTCGGGGCAATGCCCTCGAGAAATTTTTTTGGGGCTGTTTTCGCCAGCTGTTTTGCGGGCCCATGGTTTTTGGGTATCTCGTGGTATTTTTCCATTGTATTTCCCCTATAAAAGAAAGACATTGTAATATGGCTAGGGCAAGATGTATTAGGTTTTATGCATTGTAAAGATCTCTGAGATCTGTGAAGAGAGACTGTGAGACAGTGAAGAGGAAGTGCAGCGGCTGTGCTGCAGGTTGTATCCCTTCACTTTGCTGGACGAAATAATAATAAGGACTGGCAACTTCAGTGTGGACGTAGCCCAAGTTGGGGTGAACCACGATATATCTGTGTCTCTCTTGTAATGTGTGTGTGATTATATTTGCATTTCTGTTTATTGTTATTGCTCTACGATGCTATTTTTCTAACAGTCAAACACTTCACTGCACTCTGATATTAAGCTTGAACAATCAAGAAGTTAAATATCATATAACTTAGGAAGAAAATTTCAGATCCAGTAAGTTAATATACCTCAAGAAGTGTAAATAACAACGGAAAAAATGCATGAACACCAGGTTGTAAAAATTATTGTAGACACAAGAACTCGTGGTCAAACGACCCATTTCAAGAGAAATTTCATTATTGAGTAGTCAAACTCAGAAATGTATAGCATAAGTCATTTCCAACCATTTTCTATAGTACATAACAGAGAGATTTCATGAAATCTGAGACAATTTCACCTCGAAAACAATGTTGTAATAGACCATGGAAACCGTGCCTTTCAGCCTTCCAAAATTGTTAAGAAACAACAAAAACAACTACAACAGTCTTCCCTTGGAAATTGTGCCCAATATTTCAGCAACACAACCCTCTGAAAACAGACATAAATCTTCCTAGGAAAATGTGCCAACCAGATGCCTCGTTTTATGTGCCACAACTCAATTGTACGACCCTCTCTCTCTTTCTCAGCTGTACGGACTGTCCAAAAAACAACAAAAAATAGATCTTGGGAATCGTGCCCACTTAGGAAGCTGTTCCCTCCTTGGAAATCAAGCCTCCACTTAGGAAATCATGTCCGCTTCTTTCTATTGCAACAACCTCTCACTTAGCTGCTCAATCTCCCTATCTTGAAACTCGTGCCCTCCTTTTCCATCTCTCTTGGAAAGTGTGTTTAAACGATGAAGCCTCAATTGTCTTTTTATTTCCTCATTAGGGTAACTGAAAATGACTTTTCATCTTCAATGGACGAGATTAAATCCAAGCCACAAGATATAGGGTTGAGATTAAATCTCTAGATTACTTAAACTCCCTATGTCATACTATATAAAAATCTCACTTTTTGAAAAGTCACATTTAACCCTAAATATTTAAAATGTACGACTCCTAACTTAAAAGTCACTTTTATAAACAAAAAGTACATCTCACTTTTAAATTAAAACACTCACAGAGTACTTTAATAAAGTCACTTTATGAAATTTAGTGAGACTACATTATTCCGGATTTTCCCACCTAGGCACAATGTGCCAAAAGTACCACCCAAGATACAAAAAGCTAACACATAATATTGTGGTTGTGGAAGGGGCGATTTTAAGTTCACATGACAATTATCTTGAAGGCCTTTCATAACCCAAGATGCAGAGAAACACAAAGGTTCTCGAACAACAAATAAAATAGATTGAAAAAAAGGTCAACAAATAAAATAGATTGAAAAAAAGGTCAACAAATAAAAAAACAAAAAATAGAGACTTTTTATAGTGAATTTAAAGAATGATATAAGAATTCAAATACTAAAACAACCCAACAATTGAGAGATGTAGGATTATTAAGTTAAAAGACAAGTGTGAAGACACCATGAGTATCCTAGGATTTTGTTTAACCCAACAACGAGAATAACAAACAATCCACTATGTAGAAGCAACTATAAATGAAAATGCTAAAGTCCATAAGACAAATTTGGGAGGGTGTTGGAGTTGCAACAATAGATGCCCTTCCTTGAGATGCTTTGAATTTTTAACGCCTAGGAAAACACGTTTTGTTTTGTAAACACAACCCAACACGAGGAGTAAAAAAAAATACCGTAGTTTTTGATCCATTATGTAGCTTCACGAGTGTTGAGAAATGTAAATTTCACAAATTTACTAGGCAAGAGACAAAGAATGACTTCTAAAACAAAGATGTCGTGATATTATGAAAAGGTAAATTTTAAACCCACAAAGTTCAAGCAAGAGGGTAGTAGCAGTCTTTGAAATCTATTTGCGAAGGGAATTCTGTTTTCCCTTGAGGTTTTTCTTCTACTAGAAATTATATTTTTGCTATAGGGGAACTCTATAAAAGTCTGATGATTGGAAGTGAAAAATGTTTTTATTGTAATAAAAATGAGCTACTTACAAAATTAAAAAAAACACTTGTATTTGAATTTATTTTCATTATTCATTGAACCTCTTGAGCAAATGTGAGGCTCAAAACAACAACAAAATTTTACCTAGAAAGCTAATAAAAAGTTCTCCTTCATAAAACAAATGAGATAAAAATATCATTTACAATATCACTACTGATTTAGTAACAAGGAGGATGAGGGTGGCACAAATGATACAAATTAATGATGGTTTCCTCTTTTAAATTGTTGGGTCTACAAGAGGGGAAACAACGTAAGGTTCTCTCAACATGGGGTTTGGATGAGAGAATTTGGTGTTGGATTAATTCTACATTTATGAAGGCGACATCAACATGATTGAGCTCTTATGTTAGTTTTAGATCTCTTGGTGGTGAGGACTAACTAGTAATGATAATTTCAAAAGTGATTATAAAGCTTCTTAACATATTTTTTAAATAATTGTATTGAACTTTGTGTCTTTATTTGACTACTGTAATGTTAGATGTTATATTTAGGGAAAAAGGTTTAACCACCTAACCAAATAAAGTTGCTATAAATATGTCACTTATGGTGATTTATTACGCGTGAGAGATCCGTCACTGTAACACTAATAATAAAGTAATTTCTTATTTCTCTCCATCCTTCTATCTCAATGTATGCACCCTAAATTCCTATATGATATATAGGACCTTGAAGAACCGTGTAGTACATGTTGATTTGACATGGAAAGGAAGAAACAATAAGACTAATTGAAGTGCATACCAAACCATATTTAGTAATGGAGTTTGAGATGTGACATTCACCTTATACGTAATTTTGAATTCTTCATGTTTATAATAAGAACAAGAGTTTCTGTTGATGTTTCTTCAGGTTGCAACATCGGGAAACATTATGTAGACATTATCCCAGAGGGGCCATGAGAATTGACCAATGGCTAGGGGAGGATGACCCCGACGAAGCCTTGATTAGTCATGAGAAGTGACTAAGAGTAACTAAAGCTCAAGATGCTTACTTTGAGAAGGAGTGCTATGAGAAGGAGGCTAGAGGTGAGAAGGAGTGCTCTGAGAAGGAGGCTAGAGGTGAGAAGGAGTGCCCCGAGGAGTGATATATTCTATATTAGAGTGAGTTGAATTGTTTATTTGATAGGGGATTTTATCCCCTTGTGAAACATATAGAGTATAATCTAATGTTGAATTTGACATAGGCTCTAAGAAGTGTCCGGGACTTCTTAGAGTGGGTCAAATCAACATTAGAGATCTATGAGTGAATAGACGTGCATATGAGGAGATGAACATCAACTAGGACAACTTTTCTATCATGAATAAATAAACAAGAATTCAAGTCAACCATTGAAGAAGTCGCAGAAGAAAATTGAAGGCAAGAAGACAAGTTGACCTAGAAGAAAGAACAAGTATACCCCAACAAAGAAGACAAGTCGATTATGTTACCAGACAAACTATCAGGGCTAGTGCCCAGTAAGCACATGCAAGGAGTTGTGACCCAATGTCACCTCAGTCACACCCCTTTAACTTCTTGGGAGAGTCTTTACCTCCAAGGGGAGAGCACTTCAATGGTGCCTGCGAAACAACTTTAGTACAAACAAACCACTCCAATGCCTTTTAGATCAGTGCCTTGGGGTTGAAGTCAAACACAGAGTAATAAAGAAAGTTAGGATGGTGCTTGTATAATAGTCTTGGTAGTTTTTTAGGTCTGTTTAGGTTTAAAAATATAGGCCGAAGATTTTGGGCCCGGAATTTTAGGGCCGCGAAAATATAGGTCCGAAATTTTGGGGCCGTGAGATTTTAGGGTCGCAAGAATTTAGGTCCAAAATTTTAGGGCTGAGATTTCATGGACGAACTTTTAGGGCCGTAATTTTAGGGGCGAGATTTGAGGGCCAAAAGTTTAGGGCAGATATTTTAGGGAGGCCCAGAAATTCAAAAAAATTAATATTTTTATTTTTATTTTTCTGATTTTGTTATATTTTTAGTGTTTTTTGATATAAAATTGCAGACCTAAAATTTAACCTAATCCTACCATGAAAATGCACTATTTACACATGAAAATGTGTGAAATTTTGTACAAAAAGGTGACAAGAGAAGGGATATGATTTTTGTCTCAATCCCAGGGCATATAGGATTGATGATCAACGTCCCTACAAGAAGAGTTCCTCTAGGCTTGCAAAATTAGGGCATCCAGCAACAACCCCTAGGGTTTGTTGGGAGAGCCTAACAAATAGCACAACAGAGATCCAAGGCCCTTTACAATGAATACTTCTTCAAGCGAACGTATTATAACCATAAAAAATTGACAAAATATTGATAATTAAGCCCTAATCAACAAATAGAATGCACTAGCATAGCACCATTCAACATAGATAGAGATATTGTTACCAAGATTCAACAAAGATGAGGAAATAAAAACCCTAGATCACCTTTGTGCATGAGTTTGTCCAACCATTCTAGCATCAACATGTATGTGCAAAGGAAACCCTAGCATTCATCCACATTTCACTTCACAATCCAAGAAAGAGACTCTCTAAGAGGCGTGCATCACATCATAAACTTATATAGTAAGAGAAAAAGAAGAAGTATCATATTTGATCCCAAATCTTGTGATTTACAAATGAATTAAGATGGTGTATTTAAACCCATATTATCACAAGGATTTTAATTTATCCAAGCCTACATGTCAATTTGAAATTAAAACAAGAGTAATATTAAAATATTATAATACATGGGTAACTTGGGGTATTTTTTCCCATAGTTTACCAAAACTAATGAAAATGACTAAAACTGAGAAAATCGATCCATTCTGAAGGATGGAGTGAGTAGGGGGGGGATGTCATGCCCCATCTAACCCAAAATGTGCTGAAAATCCCTCAACGCCCCCCTCAAATCATGCATGAAGGCCTAGGAGACAAGATGATGTCATCACTGTGCAGGGCATAAGGGGAGAGGGCACTCTACTGAAAAGGGGCCAGGAGGGATTCCTAAGGTGACTGGAAGAGGAGGAAAGTGCCTCTGAGTGAAGCGCTATCACCAGTGAATATATCAAGCAGGGGGTCATGTGACCTTCCCCCAGGAGCCCCAGACACCAAACTCAAGGCTACAAGCCCTAGAATTAGGCAATCATCAATGCCACTAAGCCATAGTACTCCAAGAGGGAGAATCAAGGGGTCCGGCCATAACCAACCCTTAAAACTGTGGATAATACCCCCATCTTGGCCTTGAAGAAGAAAAAATGACCTCTCTCCCTGGGAAGATATCTGAAAGTGAGTAGGTACTGGTACCATGTAACAGGCTCCATCAAGTGTACAAGTCAGCCCCATTGAAGAAAAAGTCAACTAAACTGAAGAATATAAATAAAGTGTTCACACACTTCATTTTCATCATCACAACATCACCTCTTCTCTTCTCCACTTGTGCGCACCTCCAAACAAGGCCTAGTAAAGTTAAGAAGTAATAATTTTGCGTTCTCTTATTCTCTTTAGAAGTTTGCTACCCTTGTTAGGGTTTCTTGTGAAGGAGGGAAAACCTCTCATGTGCTAGGGTTCATCTTCATGAATGGTATTGCACTTGAATTGGATTGATTTCTTCTGAGAAAAGTTGTTTGAGTTTTCTCCCTTTTGGGTTTCCCAAGATAAAATATCTATGTCTCTTATGCATTGTTTTGTTTCTATGATCCTTTGTTTCTGCTGCAAGTTAAGTTGATATTTTCAGTGTGCAATTATTCAATGAAACTGTGGGATGAAATGAATTTTGAAATGAATGCTTGAAATCATTGTGAAGATCTGGAAATAGTTAAAAATTCAACATGGTATCAGAGTAGTTGTGAAAGACAACCACTTGCAGCTTTTTTATGGAAATTAGGTCTTCAAAGTTTGAACACTTCCAACCTCAGATTTGGATCGATCTTAGTGTTATGGAGGTTTCCTAAGGAGGGCACATCTATCTGTGGAGTCATATTTCAATTTTGATCTATTTTTTGGGTCTAGGGTTTCAGGATCATATTTTTTATATTTTTCAAGGTGGTGTCCAGTTCCAGTTTCAAAATATTGTCCAAGAACAATTTTCAAAATGGAGAAAATCAAGCATTGGTTCAATAAAAAAATAAGGATCTTACAAAATTCAAATGTTTCAATTGTCATAAATTCAGTCACTATGCCTTCCAGTGCCCTGAAAAGAAAAGATAGGAAAACCAACATACATCAACAACCAATATTGATCCACCACACAAGAAGACAAAACTTGATGACAAGCTTCAAAAGGAGTATTTTCATATCTCCGCTCTTAGAGGGACTATTACAAATAATAGTGATACTTGGTTGGTAGACAGTGGTGCCTCTAGGTACATGATAGGTTACAAAGACTCACATATTTGACAGAAAAGAACTCAACATTACTAGTGGAACTTGGTGACAATACCAAGTATGAAGTAAAAGGAATGGGAACATCATCAATTCAACTAGATTATGTAGATTCTCTACATATGAAAGATGTATTACTTGTACTGGGATTGAAGAAGAACCTATTATCTATCTCAAATTTGGAGGATAAAGGTTACATAGTTGCATTTGTGGATGGTCAAGTTCTTGTATGGCCAAAGTGTTCAAGCATAGACTCAGCAGGAGTGATTGGTGTTCGAGAGGGAGAACTATATAGATTGACGGGATCTCCATCCCAAGCATTGGTACATGATAGTATCAATTTATGTGAACTATGGCATCATATATTTTCCCACCTACATTATAGGTATTTTCCAATGTAATACCCCTATTTCGACCCCTGTTATCATTGGATTGATGTGAATATTGTATACATGTTATGTATGCGTTTTCCCTAGTGTGGAGCTCAAGGCCAAGGCCCCACTAGTGGATGTTTTGGTTTTATTGCACCTGCAAGTATTTGGTTGTTAATCAACCATGGGATGTCAAGCCATGGAGCATTGTAAATGATGTAATTATTATTATTGCAATAAAATACCTAAGGGAATGGCTATGGAGGAAACACAAGAGAAGGGGCTGTGTGTATCCACTAGGGAGTGATGAGGGGGTTGTGGGATGGGAACCCATGTTGCCACTTGTCCATTCATGAACCCATATGACCTCCCATACAGCCATTAATGCAACTGTAAGAGAGTGGTTGATAAAATCGGCTCATGAAGTTGATGGAGTATGGAACAGAACTGTGCTCCCATATGGCAAGGGATGACTTGTGTTTTGCGTGCCCCATAAACCACTCCATGCCTGGGGAATCCGTGCAACCTATTTTCTATCCCATGGTTAGGGAATGGGGATTATTCACTCACTCAGTATTCATGCAACCACGATTTATGAATCCACTATCATTCACCAGAGTTCGTGGAGCCAGTCGTAAAGCCAAGAAGAAGAGGCATGTGATGCCCTGTGTAAGTGGGGAAATACAGAGTGGTATGTTGCGGGATAGAGCTTAGTATGCAACCGAGTTAGTAACCTGTTGGTTTTAGTAGAAGTGGAAGGGAACATTTTTGGGTTGGATCTGCTTGATAAACCCAGTTAATATTGTAGTCTCATAGAACTGACAGATGGACCTTTCTATGCCCACCCTGAATAGCACTGGAGGGAAGGGGTCTCGAGGGACTGAGAAACAGAGAAGATGACCTTCCTTGTGTTGGGTGCGGTAGGTAATGTGGGTGCCATGCTGTCGAGTGTTGAGATGTCTGCAGCTCTGTCAATGAGCTCACTGACTTAGCACCATCCTCCCTATTGCTTGAATGCTTGATAAACCTAGTGAAGGCTGTAAACTCATGAGAACAGTGGCTGGACGTTTCTATGCCCACCCTGAATAGTACTGGAGGAAAGGGGTATCGCGGGACTGAGAAACAAAGAAGATGACCTTCCTTGTGTTGGGTGCGGTAGGTAATGTGGGTTCCATTCTAGCTAATCAGTCTGAGATTCCTGCAGTTCTGTAGTGAACTCACTAGCTTAGCATTGTCCCATTATTCCCTGGATCGCTTGATAAACCTAATCGTGCATTGGCTTAGCAATGGGATGTGTCCTTGACTGTGCAAGTATTGTGATTGTTCCTTGGATTGTTTGATAAAACCAATAGAGTATTGGCTTAGCATTGGGATGAGACTGTTGCTGTGAGATACATACATCAAACTACTTAGTGGATACACGACCCAGCTCGGGGGTGGTCTCTCAGCTGAAAGAGTATAGGCTGGATAGAGACCTATGGTTGGGTGGAACATTGTCCTCATGTAGCCAGTTGCCTAGGCAGCTTCAGTCTCAAGATAAGTGCTTTATGGTGTTAATGCTGTTGATGCATGTATTATATCCGTTTGATATATGATGTTGACTGAATGATTGTATGAATGGAATCAATAGATAGCTATGTGTGATCTTGTACACAGAATTGATTGCCTGTTGAATACTCTATTGTTACATGAATGCTATGCATGACTAACCTTGCAGGTTGTGATATGTTAACTAGTTCAATTTATTACCCATGTTGTTATGCATTGAGTTCGTCTTCAAGAGGAGGGGATTTAACCTCATTTGGACCTGAGAAGGAGAGTGATAACCTCTCCATGGCTGTTAGAATTCCTCTGTGAGAGAGAGGGATGTGGAAAAGTCATGGGAGAAGACATATAGAGTTTTATGAAGTTCTAAAGCATGGAAAAGTGAATTTATGATGGAATATTTAGTTGAGTTGATGACAAAGTTATAATCCTCAGATGGATGTGAGAGTTATACCAGTGGAAAGATCTATCTAAGAGCTTTCCAATGATACCAGAATTGCTTCATTTGGATCAAGAACAAGGGAGAAAAAAGTCTGGGAAGTTTGCATATTTAGAGAAGAAGGTTCCACATTTCCGAATCCCGCAATGTGGATTGCGGATTGCAGAAAGGAAAGTTTTTCGGAAATTCAAGTTTGGACTTTTGCACTTCCGACTTCCACAATGCGGATTGCTGATTGCGGAGAAGAGTAGTCTCTCAGTAAATTGAAGTTGGACTTCCGCAACTCCGACTTCCGCAATTGTGGATTGCGGAAAGGTAGTTGATGGAATAATTATACTTCCGCTATCCCGAGTTCCGCAATGCGGATTGCGGAAGGGTGTTGGAGAGATAAGTTCGGAGATCCGTCTCCCAAATCCCGCAAATGCGGATTGCGGGTTGTGGATCCGAGGCAACTTGCGGGTTGCGGATTGCGAGTTGCGGATCCGAGGCAACTTGCGAGCTGCGGATTCGAGGCAACTTGCAGGTTGCAGATCCGAGGTAAATTGCGGATTGTGGATCTAGTGATGCAATTGCGGAAATGCGTGAATGGAAGCATTTTGAAGAAAAAAAATGTATCGGAGTCTTCCATCACCCCTAAAGGACCCGTAGAGGTTCGAAGTACATGACAGACTGGTACTAGATCCTAGGGATGGGATTGGGGTACGCTACAACCAACATTGAGAAAGATGGTTACAGGTATTCTAGATATCCATATAGAACATGAAGGTGTTTGCATAGGTTGTGCACTTGGAAAGAATGCCAAGGGTTCTTTTCCAAACAATGATAGTAGATCCAAGGGGATCTTGGATCTTGTGCTTTCAGATGCTTATGGACTAATGACAGTATCATCCTTGGGTGGATTCTTATACTATGTGACATTCATTGATGACTTCTCCTAGAAAACATGGATCTATTTCATGAAGACCAAAGATGAAGTATTCAACAGGTTCCAAGAATTTAAGGCTTGGGTAGAAACCTGACAGAGAATAAGATCAAGATTTTGAGGTCAAATAATGGAGGAGAGTTCACTTCCAAGGACTTCAAATATTTTTGCAAGGAAGTAGGGATCAGGAGGGAGCTGACAGTTCCTTACAACTCTTAGTAGAATGGGGTTGTGGAAAGGAAGAACAGGTCCATTGGGGAAGCTGTAAAAGCTATGATTCATGATTAGAACCTACCCATGTTCTTATGGGAAGAAGCATCCAACATAGTTGTGTATGTTCAAAACATAAGTCCTCATATAATATTGGTAGACAAGACTCTCAAGGAAGCATTCATAGGTGTGAAGCCAAAGGTTAGTCACTTGAGGATCTTTAGATGTCCAGTATACATCCATGTGCCAAAGGAGAAGAGGACAAAACTGGAACCTTTTGGGAAGGTTATTTTTGTGGGGTATAGCGAGACTTTGAAGGATTACAAGATTTACATTTCAGGACAACATCATATTGAGGTTAGTCCAGATGTTACTTTTAATGAGGAGGTACCCTTTAGAAGGTCTAGATACTCTCACATGGAGATTAATGATGAGGATAAAGAGACTCCAAAACAAGAGGGCACACAACCCTCTTGTCCAGTTACCTATCCTTCAGATTACCGGGAGGAGTTTGTAGAGCCAGTAGAGCCAGTAGATGTACCCAGATATGTTTCCATGACCAGGAAGAGGCCAACATGGCTTTGTGACACTTTGCAGGATGTAGAAAGGAATGTAGCTCCCGAGGGAACTTTCATGGAGAGAAAGAGGCCTTAGATATTCTCGAGTTACATGGAATTTATGAGTCGCATCATTGATTCCGAACCTTCCTGTTATGAGGAGGCAGTAGACCAGCATGTTTGGAAAGATGCCGTGATGGAAGAGTATTAGTCCATCATGAAGAATGGTGTGTGGGAGATTGTTACAAGACCATGAGGGGAAGACATTGGTGAGTTTCAAGTGGATCTACAAGATCAAGCATGCAGTATATTCCAGCATCGAGAAGCACAAAGCAAGTTTTGTGGAGAGAGGATTCTCCCAGAAAGAGGGAGTGGACTATGAGGATACTTTTGATCCAGTTGCTAGGTACACCTCCATCATGACTATTATTTCTCTTACTTCAATGATGGGATGTAAATTACATCAGATGGATGTAAAGACAACGTTTCTCAATGGTGTGATTGAGGAATAGGTGTACATAGAGAAACCTCAAGGATTTGATGATACATGGGAAGGATTCCCATGTGTGCAGATTAAAGAAGGCCATATATGGACTCAAGCAGGAATCCGAGTCTTGGTATGCCAGGATTGACAACTATTTGATGAGCTTGGGCTTAAACAAGAGTGATGTAGATTCCAACCTTTACTACAAGGTTGCTGATGGCGATCCTATGATCTGGATTGTATGTTGATGATCTGTTCCTTACTGGAGCAGAGAGGCTCATAGATGAGTGCAAGAGGGATTTTTCCTCTGAGTTTGAGATGAAGGATCTTGGATTGATGCATTAATTCTTGGGATTATAGGTGTGGCAGAGACCGAATAAGATCTTCATTATTCAAGGAAAGTACACGGTCAATATCCCGAGGAGATTCAGTATGATGGACTGAAAGTCCATGACTACACCTATGGAGGCTAATCTGAAGAAATTGATTGATTCTGATTCAGATTCAAAATTTGGTGGATCCCACGATGTACAGGAAGCTGACTGGGTCCTTGATTTACTTGGTTAATACCAGCCCTGATATTTTCTTTGTAGTGAACACCTTGAGCTAGTTTATGGTTGAGTCGAGGCATGTACATTAGGTTGCATCAAAGCATGTGTTGAGGTACCTTCATGGTACAATTGGATATGGTTTGAGATATGTCTTAGGTGTTGAAGTGAGGCTATAGGGTTATGCAAATTATGATTGGGCGGGGAGTGTAGTGGATAGAAAGAGAACCTCAAGGTGCTGCTTCAGATTGGTATCAACCATGGTATGTTTGTTTAGTAAGAATCAAAATTACGCCACACTCAGTACAACAAAAACAACGTATTATGCATCCAGTGTCGCAAGTCGTGAAGCAATGTGGATTTTAAATCTTCTTGCAGGATTATTTGTTCAGGAGTTAGAGACGACCTTGATAAATTGTGATAATCAAAGCTGTGTCAAGCTTTCAAAAAATCCAGTGTTTCATGACATGTCGAAGCATATTGAGATCATATACCACCTCATCCGTGACATGGTGTAGAAGGGAGTAGTGAAGCTCCAATACATATTCATGGATGAGTAGATATATGACATTCTCACCAAGCCTTTGTCCAAGGAAATGTTTGTATACTTAAGGGACAAGCTTGGTGTGATGGAGAATATCTCCCTTAGTTAGAAGGAGTGTCGATGGATGAGGCAGCACTGGGCATGCACTCACCCTCGGAGCCTGAGTCACATTAGAGAAAATTTGGTATCTAAAATGGTCCTTATAAGAAAACAATCCACCTCCTAAGAAAAAAAATCCATTGAATTCAAGAACCAATAGAATTTCAAGAAAAGAATCTACCATAATGGTTGAGTTGGCATATTTGACATTAAAAAACTACCTTTTTTAATTTGTATTTTCAACATATCTCCCTGTCATTTTACTCAAATTTCGAGCGAGAGCACTCGTTGGATGCAGAATTAATTTACGCATCCAACAAGTATCCACACTGCATACTTTTGAGGGACCCCACCTCACAGAAAATGGTAGATGAAAGAGCTCTGATACCACTGAAATATCCCTGATATGATGTCATAGGATATAAACTCAAATTCAACCTTAAAAAACAGAAAATTGCATAACAAAAAACTAGTCTTCAAAACTAGTTAAGATGAAACTAGCTTGGTCAATGATTAACCAACCCAAAGCTTGACTAATGGATAATTTTGGATATACCAAATGTACACGGAAGTGTGCAACAGAAAGAAAAACCGCATCAAGGCCATATTTTGAGTTCTAAGCACAATGTACTGGGGCCATTTATGTTTCGAACATCATCCAGGTTGAAGTCTACTCCAAGGTTGCTCGGGCACACCAACATATGGCTAATAAAATATTCCACTTACAATTGACATTAGACAGAAGTGGATAATAGGTAATAACCCCCTAATATACTGTTGGACAATTTTATAGAATTTTTGGGAGGTTCTGGCAGTGTTCAGAGTCAAGGGAGAAAGAGTGATAGGATGGACTGCTCAACTAGTTTATTTCCAAGTTCTTACAAGAAGGAAGAGAGGGTCACTAAAAATAAGTATGAGGATTGTATTGGATTCATTAATGTATTAAGTACATATAATGACTTTCATAAAATAAAATAGATAACCAGAGGCTATCTCATTAAAGTTACTGCAAAACTAGTCATGAATTCATGCCCAACGAGTTAGTCTTGAAATATACAAACACAATCAGCCTCTAAGTCTCTTGAATATATGATTTTGGACTTGGTATGGATTCTGCAGAACATTAAAATACTAAAAAAACCTTCAGAAAGTAAAATGGGTTGACATAACTCTGAATATCACAATTCCCGGAGAACTAGTCAATTAAAATGGCTCAACGAACTAGTCTTGAGAGATCTAGATGCAAACAACCTTCAATGGTTTTGAATTTATCATTTGAAACACACTATAAATTAATATGGAATATAGGAGAAATAATAACTAGGTTCAATAGTTTTATACATCAACATACTAGCATTACAACCTTAGTTTTCTCAATGAACCTCAAATACATTAAATCTCACAGTACATGAATGTGGATGTCTTCTAAACATAAAGAAGAGAAATACCCTCCACTATATATGTTATGATGATGAAGGTGGAGCATATGGATGGTACTAAATGGCACACTAAGATCATATGATTCTCCTCGGGGTGCAACTCAAGCAATTGGATCTCCTCCTCTTATAGAAACTTCCTCGTGATCTCTCTTTGATAGGATTGATACTAGGAAACACTTCTGAATGGCTTGAATTCTTCAATGATAGTTGATACTGCACGTAGACAGGCTGCAGGATCTGCAATAGACTCAGTGATCAAGACTAGATTTCATCATCCTTTCAATGGAATCATGGGGCACATCTCCCATCTAGGACTAGAGGCACATCTCCCAGGTCAATGAGGAAAAATTGCACTCAATTCAAATCACAAATGAAAAAAAAGATGTGAAATGGAGTTGTAATCATTATTTTATATATTGAGGTGACTTGTTGAACAAGTAATATAGGCTAAGGCTCCCTCATGGAGTGGATAAGCCTTTTCTTTTCTTTTTTTCTTTAGCTTTTGCCTTGCTCTTTGCTTTGCTTTGATTTCTGCTTTAGCTTTTGCCTTGCTTTCTACTTTTGCTTTTGCTTTATGCTTTATGCTTATGCTTTTTCTTTATCTTGCTTTTGCTTTTCTATCATGATTTTTCCTGCTTTTCTACCTTATCTTGATTTTCTTCTTTGTCCTTCTTTTTCCTGCTTTTCTGCCTTATCTTGCTTTTTTGCTTTGTCCTTCTTTTTCTTGATTTTCTTCCTTATCCTGCTTTTTTGCTTTGTCCTTCTTTTTTCTTGCTTTTCTGCTCTATTCTTCTTTCTTCTCCTTTTCCTACTTTCCTTGCTTTGACTACTTTAACTTTTCTTCTCTTGCAAGTTACTTCTTAGTCAACCTTATCCTCTAAGGTGCACTTATAGAGCATTATCCACTTTATTCCAAAATAAAAATATCTAATTAATGAAAATTACTTCTACCAAGTGCATTTCAAACTTAGGATAAAAAAATAAAATTAAACTTCCTAACTAATTACTTCTTTAACTTCAGAATTAACCCCAAGTGCATGAAATTTCCTCCTCAACCCAAGGGATTGGTTGGGATAGGAACTCCTTCCACTAATCATCAATGTGGGGACATGAAATCATCTCCGTCTTCTAGAAATTATACTTTGGATTCAAAAACCTTTTTGGAAAATATCTCAATACCTTTTGTACTACTGCTTCCTCAATAATTTGTACTCCAAGACCTCTGATGTCATTAACAATCTCATCTACTCGGAGAAGATAGGATGCAATATTTTGTTATTCCCTCATCTTTAGAGTTTAAAATTGTCCTGAATAAGTTTGCAACTTTTCCTTCTTAAACTTCTCATCTCCCTCATAGATATTTTTAAGCTTATACCATACTTCTTTAGCTGATGTGCACTGCATAAATTTGGTGAAATTTGAGTCTACTAAACCACATAGTATTTCATTCTTGGAACTTGCATTACACTCATAAAGTCTTTTGTCAGCTGGCCCAACTGGTGTGGCTCGAGAAATTTATAACCATTTTCAACATCTTTCTAGACATCGAATCCAAGAGATTGTAAGTGTACTTCCATTTTTATGCTTCAGAAGGTGTAGTTTGATCCATCAAACCTTGGTGCTATGTTCATAGAAATTCCTTCCTATTTATCCATATCTACGTAGTGATCTATCTTCCAGCTGTTAAATTGTTCTTGAATCAACCCGCTATGATTCCAATTGTTGGAATTCTTAATGATATTGATACGGGGAGTGAATTAGTATCATGCAAAAATTAAGCAATTTTTCACTTTAAAAACATGCACCAATTAATATTCAAAAACAAATCAACAAAAACCAATTGCGCGTAGAATATTTAAAGAAATTTTTTATATATGAAAATGGATTACATAGATAGATGGGAGACACCAATATCCAAATATGTAATCACCAACTCACTCAAACACCAATATGATTGGGACCCCAATCCCACATGCAAGCACCAACTCGCAAACTACGTCAGGATCCAACCTATGAGGATACTAATCCTCCACGCATGCACTAACTTGTTGGTTTAGGATCCAACCTGTGAGGACACCAATCCTTTGTGAAAGCACCAACTCGTAGTGTTCAAGAACCAATCCGAGTGGAGATTGCAATCTCCTTTCATTTCCCCATCCTACCACCCTGAGATAAAAATGTCGCAGTACTTCTATCACACTATCTTTAGATCTGCGCATAGAGATTACATTATGTTCTTTTCTCTACTTTGATTCTTGTTTCACACACTATTGACATGATTTACATAAATTCTTCTTACAAATTATCTTAATATGTACTCTACTTTAGTCCTACATGTTGTTTTGGTTCTGTGCACATACTCATTCACATGCTCTTTGGGATTTTCACAAATACTTGTTATTTCTATGCAACTACTCCTTTTTCTTTTGCATGTCTCGTAACCTCGCACACTTCTTCAATTCATATTGCCTCGTATTCCCCCAAGCATTTCATCTAACCCAAAGCTTGCAAATTCAGAATATTACTCCATTTGTTCTGCCAAGCTTACCTCTCATCCATCATCCTAACTCTTATTTATACTCAACTTGCTCAATTGATGTATCCACAAGTTAAGGCTTCTCTAAGTCGTTAACACCCCTTCTTCCTTTGTTTACGGTCAAGATTACCCAAACATTTTCCCCTTGTATTATCCTATGCAGATGGAGTGTCATGACTTTGTGGGTCTTCCACATACTAGCTCCACAACTTGGTGGGACTTGCACACTGGAGTACCACTACTAGGTGGGATTAGAGTGCCATGCGCAGACAACATTATCCTATAACTTGGTTTTAAGACTTCATTTAACTTGCATAGACTTTCACACATATTTCTATATACTTATTCAAACTGAAATTTAGATTTCAATGTCATAACAATCTCTTTGACATCAATGACAACACCAAGTTCAACACAAGCAGTCTCACATGGTGGGAGAAGAAAACAAAGGTGACGAAGTAGGAGATACTATTAATTTTTTTCTCAAGGAAGCCCCCGCACAACAAAGGAACGAGATGATGGATAATTTTTTCCAGATCCTTCAATGAATGTCGATGGTGGCATATGCACCTTCCATGAGAAACCATTTTGGAGGTGAAAATACCTTCAAGGTACAAGTTAACTTTGGAATTCCATTATTTGAAGGTAAGATAAATTCAGATGCTTTGGAGAAATGGTTAAATCTATTAGAGGGTTACTTCTTTGTTCAATTTTTTTTCGACAGTGAAAAGATCACCTTCGTGCTCCTTAAGTGCTTAGCCCATATCAAAGACTAGTGGGATGGTTACTTTGAGAGGCATATGAGAGATGAGTCTAAAATATATAGGACATATCCCACTTGGGTGGATTTTTTTGATGCCTTCAAGGAGGAATTCTACCCTATTGGAAACTATGATGACCAGTACACCAGGTGGATGAATTTGTGCCAAGAGAGAGACCAAACAGTGCCAGAGTTTACCAATATATTCCATTCCTTGCGCTCAAAACTGGGTATTAGAGACTCTGAACGACACTTGGTCCTAAAGTACCACAGTGGCCTGCATAGGTAAATTTAGACAGAGATTGATTTCTTGGACATCTCCTCACTAGGATCTTCTTATGGGTATGCTTTCAATATCGATAAAACATTTAAGCAAAAGAATAAGTGGGAGTCTGGGTTTGCAAATAAACAAAAACAAAAGAATGGCAAAGGAGGCCCTAACTTACAAAAAAAAGGATAGAGCAAGGACATCCAAAATCATCATGACATCTAGTGCAAGTCGTAGAAAAAGAAGGGTAACAACAAATCAAAGAAGGAAATTGGCAAGTGGTGTGAGTTCCACGAAATCCCCTAGCAAAAGACTAATGAATTCCACTCAAAACAATCATTGTTGGTTGAGACAAATCCACAGAGCCAAAATTTGGCTCAGACTTCGATTTAGAGAAATAAATGGGAAAGAATATTATCGATGTAGAACCTAGTGCCACCATCAAAACCACAAAGATCCAACTGAAACAGTCGGAGGATCCAAAGGAATGGGAGCACCTATTCCATTAATAATTGTGGATGAAGGAGAATCCACTACATTTCATTGTTGATAGTGGTAGCCACAATAACCTCATCTTAGTGAAGGTTGTCAAAAGATTGAAGATACCAACATTTCCATACCGCCAATCATACACCATCGATTGGCTGAGCTAAGGATGAGACATTTTCAATAGTCAACAATGTCTCTTATCCTAAGCATCAAGCCCTTCCAATATGAGGTACTGTGTGATGTTTCCCTACTTGAATTTTATGATGTTCTTTTAGGAAAACCATATATGTGGAAATTCCATGTTGTTTATGTGTCCGGGCACCATAGAGTCATTGTTACTTTGGAGGGACAACTCTATAGGATATTCAAGGTAGTATCGACTACGACAGTTTCCTTGATCTCCAGGAATCATGTCGAAAGGTCATCTCTCAGACTAGGAAACTTGTCATCTTCATGGTTCAGTCAAAAGGTGGATGGAAGGTCACTACAACCGCCACAATCTTAACATAAGATCTCTCTAAACAACAAATGTAGGTCGACAAGATTGTAGAAGGGTACAAGGACATATTCGCTTCCCCTACGAGTTTGCCTCTACAATGTTAGGTCAAACATCCAATTGTCTTGACACTAGGTGATTCTTTACCCAATGGCCCAATATACAGGTGTTCTCTTCTGGAGAATGAGGAAATAAAACACCAAATTCTTGAGATCATCCAAAAGGGACACATTCGACCAAGTTCCTTACCTCGCGGGAGTCCAATTATGTTGGTGCATAAAAAGGATGGGACATGGCGTCTCTGTATCAATTACAGAGCCCTGAACAATATAAATATCAAGAATCGATACATGATCTCTTGGATTGATGATCTTCTTGATCATCTTAAGGGTTCCAAGTTCTTTAGAAGGATTGATTTGAATTTGGGATACCACCAGTTTCCAATTGAAAAAAGCAATGTATGGAAGACATCCTTCAAGTCTAAAGAAGGAATCTTTGAATGGTTGGTCATTCCTTTTGCATTGACTAATGCACGGATGAAATTCACGAGGATGATGGATGATATCTTGCGGTTGTTCACAAAATCCTTTGTGGTCATATATCTAGATGGCATCCTCATCTAGAGAAGAACCTAGGAAGAACATCTACAACACATTCAGTAGGTCCTGAGTACCCCGTGGAATTACAAGATATATGCCAACCTAGAGAAATGCTCATTTGGAATGTAGAGAATTTAGTATTTGGGATACATAGTGGATGAACATGGGGTGCATTTGGACCTAGCCAAGATCCAAATCATCCATGATTGGAAATCCTCAATGACCTTGACAGAGCTTCACAACTTCCTGGGCCTTGCCAACGTGTTGGGGTTCTCTCATATTGCTTGGAACTTAAGCCAAGTGACCAAGGGCATAGCTAAATCCAAGTTCACTTGGTTGGGGTCACAACAGAAAGCATTCAAGGATTTTAAAAACCACATTTTCTCAATTCCAATCCTCACTCTGCTAGACCTGCAAAAACCATTTGAGATTGAGACATATGCCTTAGTTTATGCTATCAGTGCAGTCCTCAGTCAACAGGGACATCCAATGGCCTGTCATAGTGAGACACTTTCTGATATTTTTATAGATATCCCACCTATGACAAGGATATGTATTCCATTGTGAAGGCATGCTAATAGTGGAAGCACTACATTCTCAAAATGGAAATGATCATCCACACTGATCATAGGACCCTGCAATTCATGCATACACAAGGAAATTTACAGAATGATGCCATAAGAAGTGGTCCATGTACTTTCAACAATTTCATTTGAACATTAAGTACAAGAAGGGTAGCATGAACTGTGTTGCATACTACCTCAGTGGATCCCCGGTTGTGTCACTAACCGTGGTCCTTAAATCCCGCGGGCATGAAAAAATTAGGTGGCCCTAATTATACAACAATGACCCTGACTTCGCTACTACATATCAGACACTTGGTGCAGGTAAACAAGTTCTAGGATTTCTCCTCCAAGATGCGCTTTTGTGATATATAGGCCATATTTGTGTTCCATCAAGAAAGCGTGCAAAGCTAATTTGGGAGACACACTACAATTGTGTGGTTGGACACTTCGGCATGGAGAAGATAGTAGCAGTACTTTAGAAGTATTTCTATTGGCCAAAACTATGGCAAGACATCAACACGTATATCTGATCATGCACCGCATGTGCCATTTCCAAATCTACCATCAAGAAGCAAGGGATATACACTCCTCTACCTACCCTAGACAATCCTTGGGATTCAGTCTCAATGGATTACATGTTTGTTTTTCCCTCCACCAAGCATGGTCATGGTTGTGTTTTTGTGGTTGCCAATCGGTTCTCTAAGATGGCTATTCTAGCACTGTGTAAGAAGAGTATCATAGCCGAAGCCACTCCTAAGATCTTCTTTGAGCATTTTTGGGTTCATTTTGGGATGCCACGAACCATTTTTTCTAATCTGGATAGTCGGTTCCTCAACACCTTATGGTCCTACTTATGGTCTCTAATGGACACCAAGCTGATCAAATCGACTGCCTTCCACCCCCAAATAGATGGGCAGACAAAAGTAGTCAACATGATGTAATGTAACCACCTGCTGACCCAATGCAAGGAAGGGAACATGGCACTAAAATCTGGGCATTTCATAAAACTCAGCCCACTAATTAGAATCATAAGAATTTAATCATTGGCGTGCAGATACAAATTAGGAAATATGCACAGCGGAATTTAAATCTAATCCACACACACAATTCATGCCCATCCAGCATATCAAAACAGTCATCAAATTGATGCATTGCAGAAGTAAATACATAGACATAAAACACTTAACTTCATTGTGCAATTGTCCCAAGAAACTAGCTATGTCGCTGCAACGTTCCACCCAGCCATAGGCTCTTCGACAGCTTATACTCAGTCCGTCTGAAGGCCACCCCCGAGCTGGGCATGATTCTCACAAAGAAAAGGGAAACAAGCTCATTCACAGCCAATTAATCATTCCATCTGAGCCAAGCCAGTCCATAGCTGGGTTTATCAGGCTACCATTGAACCCTGGATGCTTACTATCAAGCTCAAGCCAAAGCAATGAATACCCATACCCAAACCCCAACATATTCGTTTCTCACACAGCAAGCACAAACATTGGGCATAGATACACATTTCCAGCAATGGAATTCACAAACAAGATGGCCATAGATTTTCCCCAAATCGTGGTTCACCCAAAATGAGCGGTGGGAAGGGAAATGCATCCACAGGGAGGAATTTTTTTTTCTCCCCAACTCTCTCAACATTTAACAACAAAAACGGTCTCTATGGAACCCCCGTTCCATTCCTCTTCTTCCCCACTGGTATACAACACAAAAACGCCCTTCTCTACTGGGAGAATGAAGGAAAACACAACCAACATGCCTGGAAAACGCCCAGGTAGCTCTCAACTCGTGAGGGAGAAGGAATGATCATGGATAATGGCTTGGGGGGAGAAATTCATGGCTCTTTTCTTGCCCAAGGAGACAAACACATTTTTCCATAAAGGGTGGCTTGCCCATATCCGAATTTGGACAGCCATACCTCTCCATTCCCAAGGCATTAACTACCTCAACCAACTCCTGGGAGAAATAAATGGTTGGGTACAAAAGTCAACATGGGTAGTTGAGGGTTTGATGGGATCTCTCATTGACACTTGGCTTGACCTGATTGGCTCAATGGTTTGAATGTTTTCCCTCCCAATTCCTTGTGAAATCATGCCCCCATCTCTTTGTTGCATTGCATAGCTAGTTGTGGGTATTTTTATTAAAATGCATATTACATGATATTTGAATTTCCAATGTGCATTGCTAGCACGCAAACCATATGCATCACTAAATCGATGGCGGGGCCTTGGCCTTGAGCTCCTCACCATGATTTCATGACAATATTACATCATTTATAATGTTAATGCCATGGGATCAAACTGGGGACATTACACATGATGATTGTGAATGTCCCATGCATGTAAAAATCCAAATTGGATGAGTACTTCCATATGTTCAACATAGTTACAACAGATCCCTCCACGAATCTATTGGTGACAACCCATTTCTGGTGTGCTTGGGGTTTTAGCCATTGGCCCCCATTGATGTAGCTATTCCCATTGCATCTACATGGGATGAGTCCTCTCATGCTCAGGCCAAGGTAGATAAAGTAGCCACATTCATTGAATGGATCCAACACATCCAACAACAGGTTCATGATATCATGCAGAAATCCAAAGGCAAGTACAAACAATGGCATGACCAACATTGGGTTCCACACAAGTTTCAAGTTGGGTATAAGGTATGGTTTCATTTTCAAAAGGAGCACCTCACAGACCCACATAGAAAGCTATTGTCACTCCATTATGGGACTTAAACCATCACAAAGATCTATGGGTGAGAATGATTTTGAATTTAATATTCCTTCTTTCCTTGGCTTGCACCCAGTATTTAATATGGAATTGCTTTGACCATATTTTCCACCTCTCTTGGAAACATCAGAGGTGACTGAGCATTTGGCCACTACAGAAATCAATCTAGAATACCTTTAACAAGATATAGTGGATCAAATCATGGACACATAGATGAAGGGCACGTCCCAACAGAACATTCAAATCTACCGAGTCGTCAAAGCAGGGCAACTTATTCACCAAGGAAAGTGGCTCACCATGAGTCAAATTTAGCAGAAGTTTCCCCATCTTATGAGGGATATTGACGTAATGGATACCATTTCTTCCTAAGGGGAGAGCATTGATAAATATGGACATCGGTGGCCACCCACCTAGTCCACTGGCTCAAAGACACAGTTTTCCAACATGGTAGTTTTTTTTATAGGTTTTCAGGTCCTCATCTTTTTAGGCCGCTTGAGGCCCTAAACGTTGTTTTTTGAGGATGGAAGCTCCCATACGATTGTTGAAAGAATTGTTTGGGCCGAAAACACAGAGTCCTTCTCATCCATACCTTTCCGATGCGATACCGAGCACCCCAAACGGATATTGTATGAAAACGTTTCGCCCCCCGGGAAGTTGACATATCAGCTGACCACATCGGGACCCACAAACCTTTTGGTGTTTCATCTCCTGAGGTTAGGGTTTTTTATGTTTAGGGTTTTCTCATTGATGCTTTATGTTAAAAATCCCTTTATGGCCTCATTGTCACGTATTTCTTGTGGATGAGCATAGCCGACACATCTTTTTTATAGATAAGCTACTACCATCTAGAGTTAGTTTGCATTGCTTTGCAGTTTACAGTGTTTTTCCATTCCAGTAATTAATAGAACTTGGGTTTTATTATACTATTTTGTTTTCTGCAAAATATTCATGTGTATTTCTATTTTACTTCAGTGCCCTCATTTCATTCTCCAAATAATCCAAATCTCTTGGATTCTCGTCTTCTTCTTGTTGTCCTAGTGATTCCCAATCCCTTCCCAATTCTTCCCTTGCTCTGGCTATATCAATGGCCAAATTATACAACTATAGTTGTATCGCCCATGATCTACCAAACAATTCTGTAAGTGACGCTGAAAGGGTTTGGTTGTGTCATACCTTCTTCATATTACAAGGTTTGTAATTGCATAACACTTGCCATCATTCTTCATTTAAAATTTACTGATGAGCCTATAAGTTCCAAGTATTGCAACCAATGGATTTGATACCATTTTGTAATGCCACTTAATTCCTAAATAAATACACATAAATTTTTTTATAAGGATTTTCCTCGTATACTATGTCGTTATCAGAATTGGCTTCTATTTATTAATGTAAAAAGTGTAATAATGGAATTGTAATTTAAATACATGTTCATACTCCTTGTGATGTACTTGACATGGATTAGCATAGATTCCATAAACTTCAACAATCAATTGCAGAAATTTTATATTCCAAATGTTTTACCTGAGATACATTTCTTGCATACTTACTCAAAGATTTATGAATTTGTCTCCATACTACCTAATTATTTTGACAAGCACTTCTCTTGTATCATGTTATTGTCATTAAGTAACTTTCTTAAATTCATCATAAAGAGAAGGAATTAGCCCCCATGAAACACTTGTTAACCATACTTAATTTGATCACCATTCTTATCAATACTTAAGTGTACATAACACAATGAATTCCAGTTTTCTCTTATATCAATTTTCTTTAGTAAATATAACCAATGTATTGAGATATCTTAGTTGTTCCATAACCTGTGCATATGTTTAGATTCCTAGCGTGACTCTTTCCCTTGATTATTTAACGTTATATTTTTTATAATTATATTTTAGGGCCTACCTCAGCCTCCATTTGTAATGTATTACCATGTTGTATGTTTCTGAACTTCGAGCTATACTATCTAGTATCCATCTCATACTATAAAATTCTCGAAGGAATTATGTTCACGTGTGTGAGCGAAGGTTCTAAGCAGCGAGGTTTTTGTTTCTAACCAGGTCTAATGCTTGATTCTAAATTCAAACTTTATTTTACTTTTTTTATAAATTATGTACCTATACAAATTTAATATCAATATTATTTGTATGAATTCTACCACCCATGGGTTTGACCTTTCTGATGTAGCGAATATGCATCGATATTCGCTACCCTAGCGTTTAATCATTGGGTCGGTTTAAACCTTAGCGTTCCTTTTCAATGAGGCAATAATTATATTTTATAGAATATAGCCATAGTGTTTATGCCGGAGTGTACGTGAATTACTATAGTCATATGTCTCAATTTTGGATATGCAATTATAATTTATTTATTATTGTAGTAATATTTAATATAGTTTTTATTGTTTAGTGTAATTTGTAAGTGGTATAAACCAGCCTAGATTTAAATCTTAAGCTCTATCAAGTGTCGAGTGGGATCAAATCTCCCTAGGTGCAAATCTCTCCTTAAATAGCTCTTTGAGTGCAATACCTGAGCCACCTAATCCTAAGCTCTAAAGTCTCTAGTTTAAGTATCATATTTACGTTTTACTTTGTATTAATCTTTTTTTTTATTTATGGTCGACATAATATTTATTACTTTTTACTTTGTATTATTTTGTTACTCGACAAACACTCTAAAATCTCATATTTACTTTTTACTTTGTATTATTCTTTTTTGTTTATGACCAACATAATATTTATTACCTAATCCTAAGTTCTAAAGTCTCTAGTTTAAGTCTCATATTTACTTTTTACTTTGTATTACTCTTTTTTGTTTATGGCCGACATAATATTTATTACTTTTTACTTTGTATTATTTTTTTTTGTTTACTTTGTATTATTTTGTTACTTGACAAACACTCTAAAATCTCATATTTACTTTTTACTTTGTATTAAAAGTAAAAAGTAAAGTCTCTAGTTTAAATCTCATATTTACTTTTTACTTTGTATTATTCTTTTTTGTTTATGACCAACCTAATATTTATTACCTAATCCTAAGCTTTAAAGTCTCTAGTTTAAGTCTCATATTTACTTTTTACTTTGTATTACTTTTTTTGTTTATGACCGACATAATATTTATTACTTTTTACTTTGTATTATTCTATTTTGTTTATTTTGTATTATTTTGATTCCACAAACACTAGACAAACTCGATACATGTTACAAGATCTCCCTCATACTAGACTGTAAAGCGCCTCTCGTCGCAACAAACTATTAATTCTTTGTATATGAAATGAGTATATTTGTATCCTCATTACCAGTTTAGTTCCTATTGTTTGCCATAGATTGGATTCATGAATTCAAATACTTGAAATCCTAGGGTTGCATTGATTTAAAACTACCCTTTCTTCTTTCTTGTACATATATATATAGGTGTTAAAGCTTATTGAACTTGATAACTAATTCATGTCATAGTACATAATGAACAATTTTGCAATTTTCATTTTTATTTGCATATAAATGTTTAACATCTTTAAATTACCAAGCTTGGCATTTATTCCCGATGGTATGCTATGGATTTATCTCTTTCTGTTTGTAAATACTTTTTTTTAGATCTTTGAAATGCACTATTTCCCCTTTTTTCATACTAGGAATGATATAAAAAATCTATCTTTAGAAAGACTTATATGTCTATCATTTAACGATTCAAATGTAAATGTAATAACCTTGGTTATTTCTATCATAGGTATTTAATGTGTATTTTATTTCTACCGCACTACAACTTTGTAATTTTCTTTGTTCAGTTTTATGTGCAATGATAGTGAGAGTTACTACATAATTGATTTTCCCGCAACAAGTTAATCATAAGACAAGAATTACATATCGCTGTACACTAGTTCTACATCTACATTTCTAGAAATTCCTCAGTATAGAAGTCTATTTGCATAAGCAATTGCAATATTTTCTTTTAAGAAAAGCATCTAGTTCTTTATTAAACCTAAATAATAAATAGAACTAAACCACTACTTTCATTTACTAACCAATAAGGTTGTACATAAATAATTTTACTTATTTGTAAATTATTCTAGAAAATCGATTGGACAAGGCCATGAACCACCCAACCATAGATTGGTATAGACATTTTAACTCTTTGTCTACTTTCAATCACCCCTGAGCTGGGTCATGGTTCCTCTAGGACTAGATTTTCAGTGTTTTAGTTTTACATTTAATCTCAATAATGATAAAAGACACACCCATGCAAATATTTGCCTTGAACCCTATGGTACTCATAACAATAAAACTCATGGATTAGTTATCTCTTTTATCAATGGTTCAATAAGTAATTTACCAACCAGTAGTGATTCCGAGTATACACTAGTACTCCTTCTTTAACCTATACACGCAGTGCCCCTATCTCAACACCCCATGCTTATTCAATGAACCAAGATGCACTTGAACAAAATGTTCATCCGCATCACATATGCAAGAAGCTGTCAAACTCTCCCAAAAATATTTCTTGTCGTTTGTGTCTCTAATGTCCTTGTCTTTTCTTGGAAATCAAGGATGTAGAGTCTCCCTCAAACGAATGTCTTCTTGGAAACTTGTGAGGTTTTGTTTTTCATTTATTTTTTGTTTAATTTGCTAAATCTTCTTTAGGGGTTGTAAAGTGGTGTCACCTAGCAATTAGTTAGGGTTTGGGATCATTTAATTTCTCTTCAAGTTTCCAAAGTTTAATTGTGTCACTAAGTCACATGTGTTATGTGTTAGAAAAACAGAATCACAGAACAATAGCATAAAATAAGATGCAGAAATAAAACACATAAACAAAATACAAGAGAGACACCAATATATGTTGTTGTATTTGTAACTTCGAAATGTATTTCACATATGTATATTGTACTCCTATAGAGATGTTATTATTCCTCTATGCGGAAGTGTCGTCATTTATATTGTAAGTGTCGTAACTTATACTTGATGGGTTATTAGACCACCTTGATGGGGTCGGCCCTGTATAAGTCATGTGGGTTAAAGGGTTATTAGACCACCCTATTGGGGGTCGGCCCTGTCAGCATTATATTATGTGATTAAGTTGAGGCCAACCTAGTAAGGTTATTAGGCAAGTTAAGTCATGTATAAATAGACTACGGGAGACACTCTATTTGATCATTCACTTACTCACTCATACACTCATTGGAGAGTGGCACACTAGTGGAGGAGGAGAAGCTACTGCTAGGAGACTATCTCTTATGCTTGGGTTTTGTATCATTGTTCTATCTATCTCAGAGGAAGTTATTGGGGTTTTTCACCTTTATGGTTTTCCCCAAGGAAACTCTGTGTGTCTATTGTCTCTTGTGATTGATATGTTGTACATGTTATTCTCTCAGTAAAGATCTTAGAGTATGTTGAATTGATGCTAAAAAATTAACATGTTATCAGAGCTAACCTGAGAAGAAGACACCGTGCAGTTGCAGAATCTAGGGCTTCTTGTTTTTTGGGCTTCTCTCCACATATCTTGAAAGGCAAGAGGCTAGATTGACTCTCCTCAACAAGGCGCATCTTTCTGTCTAGTCAGAATTCAATTATGAGCACTTTTAGGTTTGTCCCTAAACATTAGGGTTTCTGCAAAAGTTGGAATTTCTGAAATTTGAGACCATGGCTGGAAGCTCCTCTGAAAAATTGAAGTTTAGAGACCAAGATCGAACTTTTTGGTTGGGTGAAGCTCCTGGAAAATCAAACCATAATTCAGGGTCCTCCTTAGTCAATCTAGAAATCTAAAAGGCAATTTTGAGGGGTGAAACTTTGTAGTTTTCAAATTCTGAGTATACCGGCTTGATCAGCTCATCAAGGCGCATCTTTCTATCCTTTCAGAAGTTCGAAATTCAAAGTTTGAATTTTTAGGGTTTCTCTTACAAACCCTAATCCAGCTCTAGATCCAGTTTTCAGCAAACCAAATGGTAAGACCTAAATATTTTATTTCCATTTGAATTTTCTCATTGAAAATGTCTCACCACACCAAGCTTGAGGATAAGCTTAAAGGGGCTGATAACTTCCAAGCCTGGAAGTATAGGATTGGGTTAATCCTAGAAGATAATGAGTTGGACACTTACATACGTGAAGAGATTCCAGTTCCAGAGGGAGAAGAGGCCAAGGCCTTACACAAGAAGAACTTGGTCAAGGCTAAGAGGATCATTGCCGATTCTATCAAAGACCATCTCATATCACATGTGTCATCTCTGAAGACACCCAAGGAGATGTTTGATTCCTTGACCAAGCTATTTGAAGGGAAGAACATAAATCAGAAGATGACCTTGAGGAATCAATTGAAGAATATCAAGATCCAAAATGCAGAGACTATGCAGTCTTATTTCTCAAGGGTCTCCCAGATAAAAGAACAACCTGAAGATGTGAGAGAAGATATAGAGAATGGAGAAGTGGTAATGACCACTCTTAATGGCCTTCCTAGATCATGGGATTCCTTCATCTAAGGAATTTGTGCTAGGAAGAAACTTATCTCATTCAGTAGGCTGTGGGAAGAATGATCACAGGAAGAAGCTCGAATTATAGCTCGAGAAGAAAAGATGGGGAATGAAGTTCAAGCTCTCACAACCCACACCAAGAAGAGGACACTTTTCCTCAGATTGTCCTAAGAACAAAAGGAACAACAACAACAACTACTACAAGCAATCTGACAGGTATGTTTTGAAATCTGTTCATGATTAAGTTTATAATATGATTGTCTTCATGTTATTGAGTTTTGTAACAATCTTGTTTAATTTTAGACTTGTCTTATCACCCTAGCAAAAGTATGAATGCATGATAGAAGACATTCATTGATTAGGGTTATGACACTTATGATTGTATTAAGATTATATTAATGAATGTATGACTATGTATGAGATCTCGAGGATAACACAATGATGATACTAGTAAGCATGCATAGTGATCGAGGATGGATATAAGCTCAAGGATAGGTAATTCAGGAAGCAAATATCAAGAGCACACTCCAATAGTTCCTGCAAGGAAGCAAAGATTGAGAGGGAGTCCACCCAACAAACAAGCAAAGATAAGTATTTGAATTGTCATTTCTTGTATATTTGATTGTTTAAATAATACTGTTCAATGATGTATATACTTATGTTCCTAGACTTAGGTTGTGTATCATGCATATTAGAATAATTGCATTAATGAACAATATTCCACTAATATGCACGTAATGGGTAAGTGGCCTATGGCACTGTACAACATTCCATTGCTACTTATCTAGAATGAAACCTCTTTGCTGACATGTTGGGAGTTGTGCACACTCTCAACAATGTTCTGGTAGAGATTGGAAGGCATCTAGAAAGTTACGGTATATGGATAAATGTTGTATTGAAGCATTGGCTAAATTAATTACATGACTGTATGACATATTTCTTTATGTGTAAGAATTTGTTATGAAAACTATGAGATGTTTCTAATCATGCAATTTAACTTGTCTTGTAGGAAAGATCGTATACCATCACCTACAAAAGAAGGACTACAACATTTACTCCAACAACAAAGCTATCTATTGAAGAATATGAAGTTCCAGGGATCCAGGATGAAGTAATGATCGAAGACCTGAAGGAAAGTCTGTTGTGACTTCCAAGTGGATCTATAAGATCAAGCATGCTGCAGTTGGTAGCATAGGGAAATACAAAGCAAGATTTGTAGCTTGTGGCTTCTCCCAGAAAGAGAGAATAGACTATGAAGAGACTTTTGCTCCTTTAGCGAGATACACTTCCATCAGATCAGTACTTGCCCTGGCCGCAATGATGAAATGGAAGATACACCAGATGGATGTCAAGACAACTTTCTTGAATGGTGTAGTTGAGGAGGAAGTGTATGTGGAGCATCCACTTGGTTTTGAGACACATGATAGGGGGTCATATGTGTGCAGGTTGAGGAAAGCCTTGTATGGCTTGAAGCAAGCTCCTTGGACATGGTATGGTAGGATAGACAACTTTCTATCTAGTTTGGGCTTTACCAAGAGTAAAGTTGATTCCAACCTTTACTACAAGGTTGAGGAAGGCAATCCAGTGATACTACTTTTGTATGTGGATGACCTGTTTGTCACAGGTGAGGATAGATTGATTGCCGACACGAAGAGGAAGCTTGCTGCCGAGTTCGAGATGAAGGACTTGGGGATGATGCACTACTTTCTAGGCATGGAGGTGTGGCAGAGTGCAGATGGAATCTTCCTTGGAAAATGGAAGTATGCAGTAGAGATCCTGAAGAGGTTCAGGATGATGGACTGCAAGGCCATGACCACACCTATGGCATCGAACCTCAAGCTTCTGTGTGATGCTTCATCTGATCTGGTTGATGTCACTATGTATCGTCAAATGATTGGGTCCTTGATGTACCTGACGAACACGAGACCAGACATTTGCTTTGCGGTGAACACATTGAGCCAGTTCCTGACAGATCCGAGAGGTGTTGACCTGGTTGCTGTAAAGCATATTCTGAGGTACCTGAAGGGTACAATTAATTATGGGCTCAAGTATGATGCGAACCAAGAGTTAACCTGGAGGGTTATGTTGATTCATATTGGGCAGACAGTGCTGCAGATAGGAAGAGCACTTTGGGGTGCTGCTTCAGTATGGGATCAGGTGTGATCTCTTGGTTTAGCAGGAAGCAGTCCTGTGTAGAACTGAGTACAACTGAAGCAGAGTATGTTGCAGCTTGTTTGGCTAGTTGTGAGGTAGTATGGCTAAGGAAGCTACTGTCTGAGCTATTTGATCTCCTGTTGGATGCTACTGGTATCTTTTGTGACAAACAGAGTTGTGTGAAGCTGTTCGAGAACCCGGTGTTCCATGATAGGTCGAAGCACATTGAGATCAAATATCACTATATCAGGGATATGGTGCAGAGAGGAGCAGTGAAGCTCTTGTATGTTGCGACGGATGAGTAGGTTGCAGATGTGTTGATGAAACCATTATCCAGAGTGAAGTTTGAGTACTCCAGAGAGAGGCTTGGTGTTCTTCAGATAGAAGATACTTCGAGGAAGAAGTGATGGGACACATCTGCAGGATCCATTCCAAGCATGGTGAGAGGAGGATCCTTCCCATGGCTGTGGATGTAAGTGCTGTGTGATGAGAATCAAGACGATGCTCCAGTTACTGCTTGATATGATCAGTTGGATCATGTATATGTATATGCATCGGTTGGATGCTTGGTATGATCAGTTGGATCATGTATATGTATATGCATCAGTTGGATGCTTTG
This sequence comes from Larix kaempferi, assembly GCA_027924585.1. Lineage (NCBI taxonomy): Eukaryota > Viridiplantae > Streptophyta > Pinopsida > Pinales > Pinaceae > Larix > Larix kaempferi. Next base: position 18,473,130 of record BSBM01000458.1, on the reverse strand, counting down.
TATGATCAATTGGATCATGTATATGTATGCATCAGGATGATGGAGTGATGATGATCAGGATGATCATGTGAGATGAGTATCAGGATGATACTCTGGATGATGCTATGATGATGATCAGGATGATCATATGTGATGATATGTATCAGGTAGATACATTGCATAATCAGTTGGATTATGTGTGATGAGTTTCGAAGACACAGATGCACATGGGATTTTTGGACATGGTTGTAGATGTGTTCTCCCATGGTCGCATTGTAATTGCCAGGATTTTTCGACATGGTGGCAGATGAGTTCTCCCATGATCGTGATGTAATTGATGGGGCCATTCTCACATGGTGGTAGATGTGTTCTCCCATAGTGCAAATGTAAGGGCTGAAGCCATTCTCACATGGTGGTAGATGTGTTCTCCCATGGTGCAAATGTAAGGGTTGGAGCCATTCGAGCATGGTTGAAGTGTGTCTTCCCATGGCTGTGATATAAGTGTTGTTCCATTCCTAGCATGGTTGAAGTGTGTCTTCCCATGGCCATGGATGTAAGTGTGATGCCATTCTCGCATGGTGTAAGTGTGTCTTCCCATGGCGTAGATATAAGTGTTGATCCTTTCACGGATGGTTGAAGTGTGTCTTCCCATGCCGATGAATGTAAGTGTTGTGTGATGTGCATCTGGGTTGTGCTTCGTATGATCATGAGTATCAAGATGATACTCTGTGGCTGTGGATAGATTGTGCAGTGGCATGTAAAAGGTCTTGGGAGATCCAATAGGTTGAGCTGTGTGCTCGTAATCAGTCTTGGGATGCTCTTACGAGGTTTTGTTGACACACGTAATAAGTCCCGAGGATTCCACAGTATGGCCAGTGGTGATGAAGACATACAGGTGGTGGGCCTACATCTAGCATGAAAAAGGGCTAGCTCTGTAGAACTTCCTATGACGAGTATATTGGAGATTGATTGAGATAGAAGCAGCAGTGACGATGACGATGATCTAGTGACGATGATCTAGAGAAGAAGACTTGTGCTAGCAGATCTATGTCGATAAATACCTTCCTAGTTAAGAGGGAGTGTTGTTGTATTTGTAACTTCGGAATGTATTTCACATATGTATATTGTACTCCTATAGAGATGTTATTATTCCTCTATGCGGAAGTGTCGTCATTTATATTGTAAGTGTCGTAACTTATACTTGATGGGTTATTAGACCACCTTGATGGGGTCGTCCCTATATAAGTCATGTGGGTTAAAGGGTTATTAGACCACCCTATTGGGGGTCGGCCTTGTCAGCATTATATTATGTGATTAAGTTGAGGCCGACCTAGTAAGGTTATTAGGCGAGTCAAGTCATGTATAAATAGACTGCGAGAGGCACTCTATTTGATCATTCACTTACTCACTCATACACTCATTGGAGAGTGGCGCACTAGTGGAGGAGGAGAAGCTGCTGCTAGGAGACTATCTCTTATGCTTGGGTTTTGTATCATTGCTCTATCTATCTTTGAGGAAGTTATTGGGGTTTTTCACCTTTATGGTTTTCCCCAAGGAAACTCCGTGTGTCTATTGTCTCTTGTGATTTCTTCTTGTGATTGATATGCTGTACATGTTATTCTCTCAGTAAAGATCCTAGAGTATGTTGAATTGATGCTAAAAAATTAACAATATACATGATTCACTCAATATGGGCTACGTCCATTGAGAAATTGTCAGTCCTTTTATTATACCATCTAGAAAAATGAAGGGATACAACCTGTAGCACATCGGTTGCAACTACCTCTTCACTCTCTCATAGTCTCTCTCACACAATCGCAGATATCCTTTTTCACAATACTATGTAGACACAATACATTTCTCTCATACATAAATATGTTTTCTTTCTAGGGATAAAATCCCTATCATAATCTACCATCAGATCTAGGATCTAATGACCGCTTTAGATTGAATATGAAATTACAACATTTTACAAGGCAATACAAAAAATTCTTTTAGGGGTGCTACGCTGAAACCCCCGCTGGCCCCTAGACCCTCGCGGGGGGGATAATCCCCCCCACACTCCCCCCCCATTGGGATGAGTGTACACTCCACCTACACAGCATATAAAATTGGGGTACAAACACGACTAAACAAAAAAATCTCTGAATCGGGGAGATAATCAGGCTCCACAACCAACATTATGAGTTTTCCTACTACTATAGGAACCATGACCCCCTAATTATTTTGGGATTTCCCAATCAAGTTATCAAACAATAGTATTAGTCTTATCGCATATGCATTAATCAAACATTCAAATGTCAATCATTAACATAGTCACTTTCTAGGTTTCACAAAATGGGGTATCACATGTGGATGTACAATTGTGTCATCTAAGATATAAACTTGTTTTCATTTTCTTCAAACAATATCTATACAAAAGAAAGAGAGAACTAACAAGTTGTGAATTTCACTTTTCTTTAATTATAAAAAATAGGAGTAATGCATTAGGAATGTTAATAGATTAACTTATAAAAACCAAGTAATAGATAAATGTCGAGCATCACTACAAATGCTAATTGTAGGAGTTAAAATTAGTTTTCGTATCAAAGGAAATTATATGGAAATGTTAAGGGATTAAGTTAGAAAGGTCATGTAATAGACAAATGAAAATCATCACTTACAACAACCTTATGATGTTTATTTATTTTAACAATTATTTCATCTTGTTCAGAATGTTAGAAATAAAGTTGTCATTGATGTCAAAGTGTTAAGTTGGCCTTGTGCCATAAAATATTGTGTCGACCCAAGTAGTGATCCAACACTCATATAAATAAAGGAAGTGATCTCTCTATTTATTAATCCATCCAAGCAAGTATGGAGCTCTGAAAAAGTGCACAAATTCCAAGTAGAAGATGAATTTTGGTGGGATTAGAAGATGAGGATATTTCGTGTTGAGTGCGCAAATCTGAGTGCGTAGTAGATGTGCAGATCTGGTTGTGCAGTAGATTATCAGAACTAAGTATGCAGTAGAAGTAGAGTAGTGTGCGTAGAAGGAGTGCTTGGGATTTTGTGCACAAACACAGAATATCAAGCGCAGAATAGAGGAAGTAGATCAGAAAGTGTAGAGTGGATTGTGTTTGAGGAATACAATGACAAATATATATCTTGGTGGTAGGATGGGGAAAGGATATACGATTAGTGTCTTCCAAAAGTTGGTTCCTAATAGCTCAGGTGGGTTCCTGATCACGCAAGTTGATGTTTTCTAACTACGAGTTGGTGCTCATAAGAGCATTGTTGTCCTCACAGGTTGGTGCCTATAAAACAATAAGTTGGTACTTGCAAGGTATTGTTGTTCCTGTCTTATTAGTGTCAGCAAAATTCGTGAGTTGATGCTCACACTTGTATTGGAGATTGGTGTCTCCCAACGATTTATGTAATCAAAGATCCTATCTATATAAAATTTCTTTATAAATACTTTGTGCACAATGTTTTTTTATGTTCATAATTACTTTGGTATTGGTGTATGATTTATGAAGTGAAAAATTATATATAAATATTAATATTTTGCATGATATTGATTCACCCCACCCCTCAGTATCACTTGGGGTTCAACAATTGGTATCAGAGCGAGTCCTTCAGATACAGTCTAACCAATGGAAGGTAGATCATTGCACATATATGGCTTGTGAGGAATTTGGTTTCAACATGGATAGAGATCCTTTGTTCAATGGAACAAATTATTTACTTTGGAGTATAAGAATGAAATCCTATTTGCAATCACTTGGACTTGAAATTTGGCAGTCAATTATTACAGGTTGAACCCCTCCAAAAGGGCCACCAAATTTTGTAGCCAAGAAGTAATTGAAAATGAACAACAAGTTATAAGCAATAGATTCTATCATGGAAGGGTTAGCTGATTATGTGAAAAAAAAAGTTAGAAAATGTATCTCAAACAAAGAGCTTTGGGACAAGCTAAATAGTTTCTACATGATTGAGGAAGTGATCATAGCAAGTAAAAAATTAGAAGAAAGGGATGTGATCATCCAATCCATTAAGGAAGAGCCATCAGAAAAGAAAGCATCTACAATTGAGTCACATAAAAGTCAATCAGATCATACTACATGAACACTTTGTAAGTATTTTCATAATAGAATTATTTTCTCTTCTTCCAAATCTTTGTTGAAAATGTATCTTATAGTCTACCTGATATGAGTGATAGTTGGAAGGAGTTTGAAAGTGAAGAAGATGAGGAAACCACATAATTTGACTGGAAAGGTGAACTAATTAGTGCTCTGAATGCATTAAGAAAACTAAGAAAATAAAATAAATTATTAAAGGAACAATTGCTACAGCATGAACAAAAGGCTCAAGTAACTATGAGTTTAGAATCTCAAATAGAGGAGGAAAAAATTACTCAAGAATCCTTACTAAATTAGCTAAGTGAGAAGGATATAGTATGCCAAGGGCAAGAAACTAATAATGTTGCTTTAAGAAAAGGAAATCTATCTCTAAAAGTAGAGCTGCAAAAATATCAAGAGTGTTAGAATTTTGATACTTCCAGTATGGCTATGTTAGATCTTCAAACAATTTATATTATTATCACAATAACCATATGCAATAAGATCACTGAAAGATAGAAAAGCACGGCATAACAAGAGAACAAAAATATTTATCTTGGGAAAACCCTCTCACGGGAAAAACCAAACAAAAATTCTCCAGTATAGTTTCATCAGAAAGTGCAATGTCAATCTCGTACAATAACCCAAGAACAAGATACAATAGAAACCCCAAGAAAAGATGTATTCAGTGCAACGACTCTTTCTCCCAAGTGAAATTTCCTTTCTGTTACTACTCATGCGAAATTGCTTGAGTGAGATGATACATGAATGAGCTAGGCGCTACCCTATTTATATTGGTCACAAAACTAGCCTTTTTACATAATTGGGCTGACCTAACTTTCCCTAATTTGTCCGACCTGAATGGGGTAGTTCTACCCATTGTTTGGGGCAGCCTGCCCATTATTTGGGGCAGTTTACCCACTGAGTCGACTTGACTATTTTACATGATTTATTTTAGTGTTTTTACACAATCAAATACAATATGAATATTTCCCTAAGGAAGTACAATAAAAATACAATAAGAATATATTCCTAAGTTACATTATTCAACACTCCCTCTTAACAATGAAGGTATTCTTCCAGCTCTATCATCATCATCTCTATCATTGTTGTTGCAACTCTATACTCTAACCATTGAATTCTGACATCTCTCAAATCTATACATCACAAGAAGTTCTACAGAGCCAACCCTTTTTCATGTTGGATGTACTTGCCTTTGCAGTGCCATCCCTTTTTTCATGTTGTATACAACCCTCTATAGTGCCAACCCTTTTTCATGCTAGATGTAACCCTCTATAGTGCCAACCCTTTTTTATGTTGGAAGTAACCATCTTTGCAGTGCTATCCCTTTTTCATGCTAGATGAAAATATCTACAATGCCATCCCTTTCATGCTATATGTAACCATCCTTGCAGTGCTAACCCTTTTTCATGCTAGATGCAAACCTCTACAGTGCTAGTCCTCTTTCATACTAGATGTAACCATCTCTACGGTGCCAATCCTTTTTCATATTGGATGCAACTCTACAGTGTCAATCCTCTTTCATGCTAGATGTAACCATCTCTGCAGTGCCAATCATTTTTCATACTCGAACAACTCTACAGTGCCAGTCCTCTTTCATACTGTATGTATCTATCTCCGCAGTGCTAGTCCTTTTTCACATTGGATGCAACTCTACAGTTCCAATCCTCTTTCATACTGGATGTAACCATCTCTGCAGTGCTAGTCATTTTTCATACTGGATGCAACTCTATAGCACCAGTCCTCTTTCATACTGGATGTAACAATCTCTGCAATTCCAGTCCTTTTTCATACTAGATGCAACTTTACAGTGCCAATCCTCTTTCATACTAGATGTATCCATCATCCCTTTTTCATGAATCGAGCAAGCCATCTGGTGGGTCCATCCCATGAGCGTACATTACGTTGCATATCGCAAACACCTGTGTTACCTCACCACATGTTCAGATCATCTCGTATTCTATGAGACTCAATTACATCACATAACCATTGACTACCTACTACCTCATCACATCTCAAGTGGATACTCCCATGAGATTCGATTACATCACATGACCCGTGACTACCTATGTCTCATCCGTGATATGTTACTCATCACTCCCTCTTGATATGGAGCACCCCGAGATTGTCCTTGAAGTACTCAAAATTCACTCTTGACAGAGGCTTGTTAAACACATCGACTATCTGCTCCTTTTTTACTATATACTGGGGCCTCAATGCTCCTCTCTGCACTATATCCCTGATATAGTGATACATGATCTCGATGTGCTTTGACTTGTCATGAAACGCCGGGTTCCCAGACAACTTCACATAACTCTGGTTGTCACAGAGAATGCAAGTCGCCTCTAACTCGAGATCAAACAAACATACATGCAATTTCCAAATCCAAATTGCCTCGCAGCTTGCCGAACAAGATGCCATATACTCTGCTTTGGCTCGTATTCTTCCTACTAAACCATGAGATCATACCAGATCCCAAAATGAAGCAGCAACCTGATGTGCTCTTTCTATTTGTGAAACTACCGTCCCAATACACATCAACATAACCCTACAAGTTAATCTTCTGATCTAACACATATTTGAGGCCATAATAAATCGTACACATGAACACATGCTTTTCCACAACTAGGTGAACACGTCTCACCTCTACCATGTACTAACTCAATGTGTTCACCGCAAAGCATAAATTCGGTCTCATGTTCATTAAGTACATCAATGAACCAATCATCTGCTTGTATATTGTAGCATCCACCATCTCTGAAGAAGTATCACACAACAACTTCAAATTTGATGCCATTGGTGTGGCCATGGCCTTGCAATCCATCATCCCAGATCTCTTTAGGATCTCTACTAAATATTTTCCTTAACTCAGGAAAGTTCTTTTGGATTCTGCCACACCTCAAGACCTAAGAAATAATGCATCATACCTAGGTATTTCATCTCAATTTGTGCAGCAAGCTTCCTCTTCATTTCTGCTATGAGATTCTCATCACCCATCAGAAATAGATCACCTATATACAATAGTAGTGTTTGTGTCAGAAATTGTTACTAAGGCTAGGGTAACAAGCCAACACAATCTCAAAAATAAAATCAATCCAAACTAGGTTTTTAGGGTTTTGTTTTGTAGGTTTTGGTTAGAAACTTCAAGAGCATAAGGGAATACATTCAACAGATAAGTAAAAACTAATTAATATACATATATCCATGAAGATGCATATATATCTCAGGAATCCAACAAAAGATTGCAATGAAGTTCATTCAATAAAAGACAAGCACCACTGGAAATTATACCTAAAACCAGAAATGAATTTGTCAATCAAGAAACTGTATAAGTTTAAAATGAAGCCAACACATATCAGAAGTGGAATAAGGAGTCATATATTCATAGTTTCATCAAAAATGCAATATGAGAGTTTGCAATACTTAGCAGTGAACAAGTCTGGATGAAAGCACAGTTTGCAGACCTCCTCTAGCTCTCCAAAAATTCGAACCTGTTTTCAGTCCCTCTATCCCCCTTTTAAATTTACAAAGAATTCATTCTATTTCCCCCTCATTAGGTCGAAATTCCAACTTCCTAGCAGTTACATTAACTAACTAACTCAACTAACTGACTAAAAATAGCAAATCGGATTACTGGCAAATATGGCGAATTTCTGGAAACTAGGTGTCAAAGAAGCTTCCATATCTCTCGATTGATGACACCTGTGTAAAAACTGAGAGAGGTTTTTGTTAATGGGTCCGTTATGGACAAAAACCTCTCTTGGTTTTTCAAAATTCATCTCCAATCAATCATAATAGGCCCCGCAAAATGAACACTAAAACAGGAAAATATTAAATATTTTCAATCCCTGGAAAATAGGCTGCAAAGATTAAACCGAATCTTTTAAACCTTAACAGATGTTGCAAAACTGAGAGAGGTTTTTGTAGATGCGTATCTTAGGAACAAAAACCTCCTTCGGTTTTCAAAAATTCCTCTCCATCAGCTCGCGGTTTGCATTTGACTTCAATCACTCAACACAGGACTGCAATGTCCAGACTATTCAATGTAATGGAAAACTGTCAGTGAATATGACTGTTTTATATCAATCTTTCACTTTAATCTCTGGAATAGACTTCTCTTATTCAAACATATACTCCTCATCATCTGAGAGGACTGTGATGGGGCCTCTTGGCTGGTTATGAACTTCTACTTTTGCTATAGGAATCACTTTGATATCAATATTCTTCTCTTCCTGAAAATCTGCTATCGGAGATGACTTCTTTTCAAGAAATTCCTCTTCCTTTTTGTCATCAAACAATGAGAACGCGACCTTATTTTGCTTTGAAAATTTCTGAGGCTGACTGTCATTCTGTCCTTCATCTGCTACCTGCTTTGTTCCCTTCTTGACTTTAATTTCATGTTTCTTTGCAGCTTTAACTGAATGCCCTAATTTCTGTATCATTACTTTTCCCTTATCAGTTTGTCTTTTGGATTGTTGGTCTTCTCCTTTAGAATGAATCCCTGACCAAAACAAAAAGAAGTCCCAAGTTTTTTCCTCATGCTGCAACACTGTAGAGATGATTAACTTGATGAGACCATGATGAAACAATGATTGAGAAGTATGATCATCCTGCTGTTTAATTTTGCTTGACATTTTCTGCAGGCTTTTGAAGAAAAAGAATGGCAAATTCATTTTAGACACCCCTGCCATGTGTTGTAGGAACCTGAGATGGTATTTGAACACTAATGAGTACCTCCCTTCACAAGTTACATAACTCTGAAGAATCCTTATAGGTTCAATCCATTCCCTCCTGAAATTATGTATGAGAATACCTTTGTTCCAGTCAGGAACAACATTGGGCAATAAGTATCTTTGAGGATCAAACTCAAAAGGAGACTTCTTAAACCATAGCTCGCCCTCATTACTAATTTCAGTGGCTTCTGAAATTAAATCTACAGTCAATTTGAATCTCAAAGGATCCATTATGATCATCTCATTCTTAAGTCCTTTGGCAAAATTGCAGGATACTTGAGCATTAAAACCATCTATCTTCTTGAAGAATTTCAACCATCCTGCCTGTTGGAACAGCTCTGCACAATCTGGAAGTTTTTGAATCCATGTCAAGTCTGTTGGTTCAGCCCTATTAACTTTACCACTTTTACTGCTTTTTCCCATATCTTTCTTTTCAAGGAACTGGAACAGTCTAGTTTTAGGTTTCAGAAATGTATTATAAGCTGTTTTCTGGGCAAATAATTCTGCAGGTTATAACAATTTCAATGATATTTAAATCACCTGCACAAATTAACAAACCTCCCTGTGTAACACCTGTATCAAGCTAGCAGACTTCCCTGTGTGTAAAAAAAAAAAAACTGAGTTCTACAGATAATTCTGTGAGTTTTTTCGACGCCCTATTCTGATTAGGTCATAAGAGAAACAGTCATGCAAATTCCTCCTATCAGGCTTCAGGTAACTATTTCAGTGATGAATTCTTCATCCTTTCATTCTATTACATCCTTCTCAGCAACCAATTTCTTCAGAAGAACACGCAGCAGCAAAAACCCAAATTCTCCAGCTATAAGGGTTATACGTAATACCTGTCAATTACTCATCCATCGTGGCGTAATTTCTTCAATTTGGGGTGTCAATAATGTTCTTCTTCGAGCACAGGTGTCCTCCTAACGATTCTTTGGCTGCAGGTGAACGAATTCAAAAGCCCTAATTTCTGCTGGCGCCAGAATCACAGCTGTCTCCTTCCACAGTAACGTAATCCAACGTTCAACAGTGAAGTCTCCTCCTCAAACACTAACTCCTTAGTGATGATGCGTGTGACAAGGGAAAATTGACAGCTAAACCAGGAATTGGCTGGTCTCTGTGCAACTGAACCCGCATAACCTGTAATGATGCCCTTGTCCTCTCTTCGTGATTAACAACCAACTAACATTATGCTCAAAATGCTGCATACACGTGTTAAACACTTCACACAATGCGATTAGATACTCACACTCTTCATGATGATTGAAATCAGATCGAAAATTTACAAAAAACTCATGCCACGATATTCCTGTAGCGCGCTCTGTGTTAAAATTTTGCCCAGCGCTACAGGAATAACTGCTATGCCAAAATTTAGCAGTTTTTTCACTTTCTGCTAATTTTTCGAAGATTCTGGCAGCTATTTGGTTTAGGACATAAGTTCAACCACTCTCTAAAGTCATTAATGATTCTTCTTTTGAATATATAACTCTCATTGACCCACTTTTCAATATAAAAAATGACCAAAATCAAATGAAATCTGAAAGGACTGGGTTCAAACTTTATTCAATCACTCATAAGGTTCTTAAGAAGACAAAAACCAAAACTGAAAACCAAAAATTAAACTGAAGTAGATTCAAAAACAAACCAAAATTGAAGAAAATAACTCAAAAATGCAGGAAAATTTACTGACTTAACAAGTAGTATCACTGGTTTCCCATCCTCAACCTTGAAATAAGGTTGGAATCCTCTTTACTCTTACTAAATCCCAAGATCATCAGAAATCCATCAATCTTGTTGTACCATGTATTGGGTGCCTGTACAAGGCCTTCTTCAATTTGCACACATGTCTACATGTCATGCGTCTCAAATACCAATGACTGCTCCACATACACATCTTCTTCTACCACACCATTCTGGAAAGTTGTATTCACGTCCATCTGGTGTACCTTTCACTTCATCATTGCAGTTATTGCAAGTATAGCTCTATTCGAAGTGTATCTTGTGACAGGAGCAAAACATATCATCCTAATCGACTCCCTCTTTCCGAGAGAACCCATGAACCTTGCCTTGTACTTCTATAGTATGCTTGAATTTGTAAATATCTTGAGGGTCGTTGTTGAACAGTCATCACTTGTTCTTCGGAACACGTATCATCATCCTTCTTGTAGGTCATAGCACATGATCGTTCCTAGAAGTAAAATATAGTCATATGATCAGTAACATTCCATATAATGACAACTTCTTGTGCATAATGCACACAATCATGTAACCAATGCATCTTATCCAATGCTTCAGCACAACACTCATCCATATCCCCGTATACACACGGTACCTATATAGATTCCTTCCGTATCTACTAGAACATACTATTAAGAGTGCGCACTACTCTCAACATGTTAGCAAATAGGTTTCTTCCTAGACTAGATCCATCTAGGGCTCATGAGATATTGTGCAACACTATAGGACACTTACCCATAACATGCACTACATGAGCCTACTACTAGTCAATCTTAGTCATATATAATTGCATAAAAGAAAATTGTATCACATATCTACATTAAGATGATGAAGCAGAGTACACTTATCTTTTATGTGTTTTGTAGGATCCATGTTGGTTTATGCCTCCTTGTAGAAGTTATTGGAGTTTCTAGAAGTGTACTCTGCTTCATCATCTGATTCTAAATACCTTGATCTTCTTCTTGGAAATTTCTGAAGCCTTCATCCTTGGTCCTTGTGTACTGGATTCAAGATCTCCTTCGCTTTGATATCACTTCTTGAAAACGAACTCTTCATGTTCTTGCCTCATGCACATCCTTTGCATATGCCTTCATGTTTTATTTGGATCTCGAGTAGACTTGATGGTAAATCCTTGTAGTGTACTTGGTTCCATAGTGTCATGAACCAATGCTTGATTTCATTTGTCTTTTAATTTGTACAAGCATCCCTCTTTCTCTCCAATTACTGATGTAACATCAAAAGTTCGAGATATATTCATCATCACTTGAAGAATATTCCCTTGCTTTCTTCTGTTCTGGTTCATCATCCTCTGCAGCATGAGCATGATGTCTTTTCTTGCTTCCTTTATTGTTTCCTTTCTTCTTAGGAATATTTATTGCAATGTGTCCCATCTCATCACAATTGTAGCATTTAAAGTTTGAGTAATCTCTGGGAGGTCTTTGACCCTTGTGGAATCTTCTAGACTTGTAACAATGATCTTCTTTCTTGCTTCTCTTAGCATGAGCTGCTAGAGCTTGATTATCTTCTTCACATAACTTCTCTTCTCTGGCTTTAATCCTTGTTTCTTCTTGAGTGCAAGTTTCCCAAAGTGCACTGAATCTGATAAGTTTCTTTTTGGAACATATTCCTTGAATAAATGACTCCCATGATCTTGGAAGACCATTCAAGGTGGTCATTACAAGTTATACATTCTCAACATGATCTCCAATATCAGTTAGTTGATCTCTGATATGGGAGACCCTTGTGAAGTAAGATTGAATGCTTTCACAACTTTGCATCTTCACACCCTTAAGTTGAGTTCTCAGGTCATCTTTCTATTAATGTTCTTTCCTTCAAACCATATCTTCAGTACATCAAACATCTCTTTCGGATTTTGTAGAGATGATATGTGGGGGATCAAGTGATCCTTGATGGAATCAACAATGATCCTCTTTGCCTTAATCTGGTTCTTCTTGTGCTTGGTTTTATCTTCATCTCCCTCTGGATCCACAACTTTTTCTTTGATATAATTGTCCAACTCATTCTCTTCTTGAATGAGCATCACTCTATACTTCTAGGCATGTAAGTTATCTTCTCCTTCAACATTATCCTCAAGCTTGGTATGGTTTTTCATCTTGATAAAATGAAAACCTCAAATGGAAATAAGGATAGTAAGACTTACCAATTAAGATGCTCCAACCAAGTGCTTGCTTCAATGTCTTCTGAGATCTGACTTCAAGATGACCTAGGGTTTGTCAGATAAACCCTAATTTTTCAACTTTATGATCTTGAAAAACTGAATGGAGCAAAATATGTGCCTCCCTAATGTGAGTTGAGCAAACGTACTATTCTTCTGAAACTGTGGATAGATCTACCAAAAAACCGATGCCCTAGTTTTCTTGAGCAGTAGTGGTAGGCCCAAAAATGAAATTTCTCTTATTAGAATTATTCCTCCACAAAAAAATGAACACTCCTAGGGTGAGTTTCCTTGACCTTATTTTTCAGCCAAACTGTGGTGAAAAGCCTCCATAAAGAGAAACCCTCGTTTTCACTTTCGGTTGTTGCAGCTACACAATGTCTTCTTTCAGGCTAGCTTTGAAACCATGTTAGAATTTTGATACTTCCAGTATGGTTATGTTATATCTTCAAACAATTTATATTATTATCACAATAACCATATGCAATAGGATCACTGAAAGATAGACAAGCACAACATAACAAGAGAACACAAATATTTACCTTGGGAAAACCCTCTCACGGGAAAAACGCAACAAAACTTCTTCAGTATAGATTCGTCAAAAAGTACAATGTCAATCCCGTACAATAAACCAAGAGCAATATACAATAGAAATCCCAAGAAAAGATGTATTCAATGCATGTACTCTTTCTCCCAAGCGAACTTGCTTGAGTGAGATGATACACAAATGAGCAAGGCACCACCCTATTTATACTAGTCACAAAACTGACCTTTTTACATAACTAGGCCGACCTGACTTTCCCTAACTGGGCCGACATGATTGGGGCAGTTATTCCCATTGTTTGGGGCAGTTTACCCACTGAGTCGACTTGACTATTTTACATGATTTCTTTTAGGGTTTTTACATAATAAAATACAATATGAATATTTCCCAAAGGAAGTATAATAAAAATACAATAAGAATATCTTCTTAATTTACATTCTTCAACAAAGAGGAAGTTCAAATATTTAACAAACAAATGACACATAACCATGAAAAGGTCAAGAAGAACATAGATGAACAAAAGGATCAGTTGCTTGATGTTGAAATAACAATTATTGGTTTGAAAATCCAAGTAGATGAGGCCAAATGGACTGAATAAGTGTTTACAAACCAACTTCATGAGAAGAATGAAATTTGTAAAAAGAAAATTATTGAGATCCTTTCACTAAAAGAAGATTTGGATAAGAAATTTTCCCAGTTGGAGACAAGTTCAATATTTGAGAATAGCACCATGATCTTAGATCACATCCTTAGTTGTCAAAGATCACCACATGAAAAGATTGGTCTTGGGTTTGACAAAAATCAGAATACTCTTGAAGAAAGCTCAAAATCATTTGAGAAGAAGGTTAAAGGCAACACAAATCACAAAGAAGACAGTAGCATGGGATGAAAGGATAATCAACCCAAGTATGACAAAAGCAAGTACATGAGGGTTGTACTACCAAGGAGACAACATATACTTAGAACGATGTATGAAAATGTTGATGGAAATCTCAAATGTTGGAAGTGCAAAAACTCTGGGCATATTGCAAGGGCATCTAACAATATAGTCATTTATAAATGTAACATATTTGGCCACAAATCCCAAGACTATAATAACTCAAGGAAATTCAATAAATTTTGGAAAGAAAGACAAGAAAAGAAGATTGAATAAGAATCTAAGCCAGCTCTATATGCTTTAAATAGAAAGAGAAGTATCCCTACAGATTAGGAGAAATAAAAATGCAAAAAGGTTTGGAAAAAGAAGTCAGTAGATCAAAAAGAAAAAAATTGATGGATTGGTTCTATGTGCGGAAAGTGAAAAGACAATTGAAAATCAATCAAAGTCTTTTGCATTGAAACAAGAAATAATTATGAAATATTTGGGATACAAATCTCTTTGTACCAACTGTACTTCAATACAGAGGTAAAGTACAGACAAGCAAACCTTTTGCAGAAAGAAGGTTGCACGCAGAAAGGGATGTCAATAGGATGTAAGCATTAATGACTTATAAAGTAGTGATAAGACTAACATGCAGTGTCATTAATTAGGAAATTGGCGGCAGATGATGGTTAAATGAATTTGGACCAAATCAAGGTGAATTTGGGTAAATTAGAAGGAAATAATGACAACAGGGGGTACCAAACTTCTCATACAAGCCATCAAAAACTTATAAATGCAACTACGAGCAACTACTGAAGACATCAGTCACAGAGTAAACAATAGAGAGTAAAGTTGGAGCTAGAGGAAAGCTATGGTGCCCAAGAGACAAACCATAATGAAGAATCCATTAGTGAGTTTGTAGGAAGGGACTGCATAGACACTAGAACCGTCAACATCAAAGCCGATAAGGTTACCTCATGACTACATTCCACCAATAAAATCTACTGCGACATCAGTCACCCTACCTAACATAGAGGATACAGATATACCAACATCATATATACCAGAGGGGGTGCTCATTGAAGATAATTTTCTCGTCCAACTATACAAATTTGAGTTTGTGGATTATGACCTGAGTAACGACGAAACGTTTCTTTAGCTAATCGACAACAACTAATTGGAAATAAGTATCATTCCAGACCCTATGGCACCAGTTAAAATGGAACCTAAAACATGGGAGAATTGATTATTGAAGTCGAGGATCCTGAATTTGTTGGACATTCCTAATTTTGGAAGGACCTCGCAAGTGAAAATGTGCGCAAAAATGTTATTGTCACGTGTACATGGCGGGTTCTTGTGGCTGAACAAGCCTATATCCATTGATTCCAAGTTGATAGAATAGATCATTGGTGTTCCTACTAGAGGAGAATATGTAAGCATCCTTCTTGATAGGAAGCAAGAGAAAACCCTTGTGAAGAAGATAACATAAAAATATGGAACCCAAAGAGCTAGCAGGGGATTCTTAGTCGCGCACATAAATGACAAAGCTATGAGATTTTTGGTTTAGATCCTAGCATGTAAGTTATTCCAGAAGAGTCACCAAGTCCAAGTATCGGCAACAATTATTGCAGTCCAGGACAATGTGTGGAGGGAGTACAAATGAACTAGTCGACGTTCCTCTTGAATGAGTTTTTGGATGACTGTCAGGAAACGCAAGAAAAAGGTACACATTTTCATTACACTTCGATATTAATATGCATTGCGATAGTGGGATGGAAGGAGCCAATAGATGGTCAATTCTTTGACAAAAACATGAAACCATTCTTAGCAGCAAAGTATGCAAATTTGTTGTTTACAAGCAATAAGCGCAGATAGATAGACAATAACATTGAGTTATTTCTATACAATGAAGAGATTAGGGTTATCATAAATGAGACACCATGCACATAGCCGCATATAGTTGACTTATATAAGGGAATTGCATGCTTCAAGGTAGGGATGCATCATATACATATACAAGCTAAAAAGGATCCCTAGAAGCAATGGTTACCTACCATGTTTAGTTGTTCCGAGGATAACATTGTGCAGATTGTAAATGATTGGGATCTGGCATGGTGAATCCCATTGATAGAAGAAGAAGAAGTCACGCAACAGAAGAACCTCGAAAAATAGAACACTCCACCTCAAAATAAATCCACAGAAAAAGGAAGTGTATAAATGTTCCTTGAAACTACAGAGTAGACTGTGCAGACTAAGAAAAGGATAGGAAAGGAACAAGTGGAAGAATCATCAAGGAAGAAGAATCAATCATCCAAGTCTAGTTCCACTCGGGTCTTGACAGAAGATGATGTGGATCAAATTGGATGGGAGGTCAATAATTCCATTGAGGAAATTATGGAGAAGGTGGCCACGAAAGAAGAAATAGAATATCTTGCGACAAAACAAGAGTAAATATTCATAAAATTCGAAGAAGATTTTGTGACAATAAAGGAGTTGTTAATGAAGAAAGGAGAGGGACAAAACAATGCTTAGACACACCTAGAAACACACATTCACAACAAGAAGGCACTCTTAGCTACACATATGAAGGACACAATAGAGCCACAAAAGGTTTCAATATTTCAGCAGCAACACTGGTATTTCCCGCACAAGAGATGCAGGAATCAACATTCACAATAAGTCCAATAGAGACGATCTTGTCACGTTTACCCATGTACAAGATGCATGCATTGCATATATCTATTACGCAGGAAATTCAAGGGTGATGTGAAGTTGTCTTGGGAAAATGGTATATAATTTATGAATAAAAGGAAACATTACAGGAGGAATGTTGGAAAATGCGAATGAAGAAAGAAGAAACTGCGCAGAAGACAGATACGTTGAAGAAGGAAGTAGAGTAAATGCAACAACAAAATTTAAAATTGCAGAAGGTAGTCGAGGAAGTATGTAATATGCCACCATATGTATATATAGAAAAAGGATACTCATCCAGAAGAGAAGGTAACTAATATAGGTGAATTTATTCAAGGTCTCTGTGTCAAAATTGAGGAGCTTGCAGCAAAGCAACAACCAAGGACATCTCTAGAAGTCAAAACAAGGCGTGAAAATAGACAAGAAAGAATGAATATTGCAATAGGCAATATTAGGACCTTGGAGTTAAAGTGTGAAAAGTTACACGAAGAAAGATGCTCAGCTATGGGAAAAATTGGTCGCAGATGAACAATTGAAGGAAGTGGAACAAAAGCTGCAAATTGCATAAGAGATAGAACAAAAGATGCGCGATAGTTTGAATATTCTACTAGCCGCGAAAAAGATGGCCAAGATGGGAGAATATATAAAATGGCAGCTGGAAGTAAGTAATATTTAGGATGAATGAGATAAGATATCTAATAGGCTTGAACCATTACAAAATTAATCCTTTTTGATCACAGAACAATTTGCACGGGTACAAGGGGAAGTCAAGGAAGCTGCTGATGAATGTACATAAACCCTGAAGTTGTCTACCAGTGAGAATGTGGAAGAAGCTATTTTGGATAAGGAAGCAAAAATGAAGGAGAAGGTTGCAACTGCACAGGAAACTCTATAGAAGTTCGCAATAACAGTGCAACCAAGAAATAAAGTAGAAAATATCATTTTTTGATATTTTTTCGATACAATGTGACAACACGGGATACTGCGCATCATAAGTCTAGTGGGAGATATTGCAAATCCTGTGCAAATACAAAATGACAAGTTTGTCTCAGAATTATTCAAGAATTGCATAAAACAAGTCAGACATGGGATAAAGAAGAATCCCATTTCCATTGATGTCAAAGGGGGAGATAATTGCAAAAAATGAATGATGAGATAAAAAAATATTAATAGAGGGAGTACAAATTTTTTATGAGCTTAGATTCAAGGGGAGCTCAGTTTTTTTAGTGTTGACATCAATGCCAAAGGGGGAGATTGTTAGAAATAAAATTTTCATTGATGTCAAAGTGTTAAGTCGTCCTTGTGCCATAAAATATTGTGTCGACCCAAGAAGTGATCCAACACTCAGATAAATAAAGGAAGTGATCTCTCTATTTCTTAATCCATCCAAGCAAGTATGGACCCCTGAAAAAGTGTGCAAATTCCAAGTAGAAGATGAATTTTATGGGGCTTAGAATATGTGAATATTTTGTGTTGAGTGCACAAATATGAGTGCGTAGTAGATGTGTAGATCTTGTTGCGCAGTAGATGATCAAAACTAAATATGTAGGAGAAGCATAGTAGAGTGCGCAGAAGGAGTGCTGAGGATTTTGTGTGCAGAAGCAGAATATCAGGAAGCACAGAACAAAGGAATCATATCATAAAGTGTAGAGTGGATTGTGTTTGAGGAATACAACGACAAATCTATATTTGGGTGGTAGGATGGGGCAAGGACATAATATTGGTGTCTTCCATGGGTTGGTTCCTGACATATCAGGTGGGTTCCTAACCGTGCAAGTTGGTTCTTGTTGACTATGAGTTGGTGTCCTCACAGGTTGGTGCCTGTAAAACAACAAGTTGGTGCTTGCAAGGGATTGGTGTTCCTGTCTGATTGATGTTAGCAAAATCCATGATTTGGTGCTCACACTTGTATTAGAGATTGGTGTCTCCAAACAATTTATGTAATCAAAGATTCTATCTATATAAATTTTCTTTATAAATACTCTGCGCGCAATGTTTTTCTATGTTGATAATTGCTTTGATATTGATGTATGATTTATGAAGTGAAATTTTTTATATAAATATTAAAATTGTGCATGATATTGATTCATGCCCCCCACCCTCTCAATATCACTTGGGGTTCAACAAAAAATGTTATATTTGGAAGGCATAACATGTTCTTCTCCAACATTTTAAATCCCATTTGAGTTTTTCAAATATTTTAAGAAGAATTAAAGAATAATAATAACTTCAATCTATTTATAATTTTGGTTAATTTTATTAAAATAAGTTTTGGAAAATGGACCACAATATTCGACCATAAAATGTATAATTGTAGTAAAATGTACAACTCTCAAACACATAATAATATGGCAATCTCGAGATCTCTTAAAGTCATTTTTTCCATTCACCGTTATTTCCATTTTAAGCATTGGTAACAATGATGTATAAACAAGTGAAATGCTTTTATAGGATTTGAAATTAGAGAAAAAGATTGGAAGATTTTTAAAGAAAAACAAACAAAATCATTACTATCATAAATGTAGCATAATTGTATAAGTTATTAATCCATTTAGGAGAATGCTAATTTTGCTTCTTGAATTTGATTAGCCACCATTGATATAAAATAAAACCATGTATTTGTGAGATTATCAAAATTTTGGCAATAAACAAAACTATCAAATGTTAGGGAAGATGTGTATTTCAGAGAAATAAAAAAAATGATATTTACTATGCTTATACAAGGCTGAATTATAACAAACATACACTCTTATCAAATGAAATGCTATGAATGTTTACATGAGGTTGAAAAAATTGACAAAATTTTGGGAAGCAAACTAGCTAAGATTTTTAAAACATGTTCTATTTATATTTAATGCAAAGTCATTTAATTCCTCATTTATATTTAATATAGTAATTTAGATTTGTCAATTGGGTCTATCTTGAGTGGTCATGAGATGCAGTGTTATCCTACCCACTGTTGTTGCAGAGCACCTTGCTACTCTTGTGCAAATATAAAATTTTAGAATTTTTTTCATGCTTAATAGAATATTTATTCCAACAAAGTGATGTAAAAAAAATCAAATCTAATAATTTTCATGATTTAATATGCATGATGTTATCACTATATAAAATTGGACAAATAATTATTTTGTCATACTTAACAATTTTAATTTTAATTTTATCTAATGAAAATTTAATTTAACCCAAAAAATTGATTTAAAATATTAATCAAATCAAGTTGTCACTGATTGAATCATTTAATCAAGTTTGTAAACATGTTTAGTCAACATATTTTATCTTCTTGCACAACAAAGAATTCACCTTGAAAAATGTTTAAACATTATATTATGACATTAAATTATTACAACAAAAAAATGACATTAAATTATTTTAACCAAAGCTAAACATGATATGAAATATCAAATTTAAATGAGTGATACATCTCAAATTTTATTTAAAAATGCAGATATCATTCATGATGTTAATCATCAACATACACAACACATTTTATAAATCAAACAACATCAACATCATCAACATGATATGAAAAATCATAATATATATGACCATACTATCAAAGTCAATACATATATCAATATACATCTCAAATTTAATTTAAAAATTGAGAAACCATTAATAATATAAATCATTAACATACAAACAATATATTTTATAAATAAAACAACAACAAACATCAACATGGTATGAAAATTCATAATGTATATGAACATTAATATCAAATATATATATATATATATATATATATATATATATATATATATATATTCTAAACATACATCTATTATATACATGAACTTTAATATAAAAATCAATATATATGTCAGATATGCATCTCAAAAATGTCAAATATGGCTTCTCAAATTTAATTTACAAATGGAGAAATCGTTAATAATATAAATCGTTAACATACAAAATATTTATTTTATAAATAAAATAACATCAAAATGATATGAAAATGCATAATATATATGAAATCTAATATCAAACTCAATATATATGTCAAATACACATCTCAAGTCTAATATAAATGTGAAATATTCATAATAGCAATCAAATATATACATTTCAATAATTGTTATAAGATAGGTTTTCCACCAGAGCTAGAGGCATCAATAGCTCCACCACCATAGCTAAAGGAATCAATATCTCTCAATATAATAATGTATAAAGTAATGTCCAAGTAGGAGATGGGGATCTATCAACTTCTATAGGATATGGTGGTTGATCTCTAGTTGGAGGAAGAGATGGTGGTCAATGCATTGCTAGAAGATGAAATGGCGGTCATTCCAATGTTGGAGGAAGAAATGGTGGTCAATCCAATGCTAGAGGAGGAAATGGTGGTTAGTCCAATGTTGGAGGAGGAAATGGTGGTTATTCTTCTCATGGAGGATATGTGGGTCAGTTTGCTCATGGAGGAGATGTGGGTTGGTATTCTCATGGAGGAGATGCTGGTTGTTCTACTCATAGGGGAGATTCTAGTTGTCAATCTACTCATAGAGGAGATGGTGGAGGTGGAGAATGAGGAGGTGGTGGAGTAGATGATGTTTTATTTGACCAAGGAGGAGATGGTGTTCCATCTACTTGTAAAGGAGATGCTAGAAGTGAAGGAGGAGGTGGAGAATCATCATCCTTAGCAAATGAATCCAAATAACAAGATTGATGGAGAGCCTCAACCTATTGTGTAAGTTGATGGAACTAACAACATGACACATCATTAACATCATATCGTGGGGAAGGATCTCCCATATTAGTGAAATCTTAAGGTCTCACATGATATCCCTAGATTGTACAGGTACCAATACTCTATGGAGTCTCATTAGTGCACATATCTAATCCATTTACTATTGATGGTATCCTTGATCTAGCTTGCATGGCACATTGATTCTTTGTACCTGAGGTGACTCTTTAGCCTCAACCATCTCCTTATTCTATTGGGGAGGAACCTCCTGAAAATATGTCCCAACATCTACAAAATAATAGACAACAATAATAGGTCAATTTAATAAAAACCTTACAATTGATTTCATGTGCATTAAATAAGACCAAAATTATCCAACTATATTAATTAAAAAAATAACAATAATATTAACTCTAAGTACATATGATGCCTCCACTAGAGTACATAGGACATCATGATGTCTTCATCAATCCATCCATGTGTATGGGTATTGTACAAGATTAAGGCCAATGTGATTGTCCACACTAGCAAATCAATTTAGTACCTTATAATTGTTTGACCAACATGCCCACTTTTTTTTCCCTCGTTTCCCCCCACATGTGCATATGCACATTAGTCATTGGGATAGGAGGGAGGTAGTTGAATTTAGTTTGAGTCACTGTAAACCTATCAAAAAATAAAGTAAATAACAATGAAGAAAAGGGGAAAACAATCCTCCCATCAAACACAATACAATAGAGATCCAGAGAAAAATAAAATTGTCGAAAAAATGGAAAACCACCTAATTATTCTAGGCCTCTGAACTAAATTATATAAGTAGTGCATCATAGGGTAATTAATGTGTTTCCCATCAAAGGTATAGAATTCCAAGTTCGTGACCATGATCAACAAGCACCTAACCTCCTTTTCAATGAATTCATGTAAACATGACTAATTGCAAACAATTTGGAAGAAACTAGGGTCAATGATGGTCATAATAAAATATCTCTACACATATTCCAACTACTTGTCTCTCATAATGTTAGGTGGAAAATCAAGGAACCAGGAAAATCATTCCCTCTCCTACATATCCTAGTAATACAATTAATATCCTCCTCTGTGGGTTGGGACCATAAATCAAGATTGACGATGAATACCTTCTTAGTAACATATCATCTACATCAACAATCATGAGTTCCCCCATTAAGGGATGTAGCCTCTTCATAAATCTTGAGGAGGCAAACATCCCGAAAGGAATTGAGTATGTGATGTAATAGGATTATGATACATCTCTCTCTCTAGCCTCCCACTTACATATGAAATTTGTACATGTCCACCTACTATTGTTGTATCATAGATCTATATGATTCACATGCATATTTCATTAGGTGCACATACATACATACATACATACATACATATATATGTGTATATATATATAACATAAATAATCTATAATAAATTACCATTTTTAATATCTATTAAAAATTGAAATTATTTTTATTTTGTAAAACACATTTATATTGTACCCTAAAAATAGAGTCGCACCATTTGCAATCTGGAGTAACCATCAACACACCGTAACCAATGCTCATAATTAAAACCTAACACATTGTGAAAGTGGATAAGATTTTTATTATTATTATCAAATTAGTTCAGCACTTGTCTAGGGGTACCAACACTGCTATGGTGTGCCTTGTATCTTTTGATGCATCACCAACAACACATGCATACATTCTAAGATGCACCACCAAATTGGGAAATTTTTATTTCAATCCTAGGATTAGTTGTGTGCTTATGATATGTGAGATCACAAGTAAAAATGATTTCTTATATCCAAAAGAGAAGCGACAAAAGGTGGAAATTTATAAATTTAAAAGTGCACTCATCAATGCACTTACAATACATGGGTGCACCATGAACGATGCCTTCAAGTTTCATATAACACACTAACAAAGTGTGGGAATAATTTTAGTTAGATTTAATTATGCACTTGTGATACACCGAAGCATAAATAATAATGCCAATGTACATTCACAAACACACCAAGAAGCATGGAAGCACTGTAATAGTGCCTCCCTACATTTCCTATATCAATAACAAGATAAAAAATATTATTTTTTATGTAAAGCACTGAGTGGTGCACTTATAATATGAATAAGCTTTGCTTATGGTACTTCCTCATATTATTAAAAGAATTGAACAAAATAAATATTTTTTAATTTTTATGATTTACTAGTGCATTGTGTAAGGTGATGCACCATTAACAATGCATCTTGTAAATTTACATGATGCAATGCATAGTCCAGTGCAATTCGAATGATTTGAATGCACCACATACACACAAAAAAATGAAAAAAAAAAAACAAATTCAAAATTTTAATCCTCTAAAAATGTAAATGAGGAGGTAACAAGCAATTTATCTTGTGTCTTCCTTACCAAGGAGGCATGGTTTCCATGTAGAAAAAAAATGAAAATATGGTATTGTTTTGCAAAATTAAAAAAACTAACCAACTCCATGAACGAAGCAAAGGAATCGAGGAATTTGGTAACAGAGTATCACTCAAAATGGGGTGGTTGTACAAGGATGGTGAGCACTAAGGTTTATGTGGTTGGAAGCATTAAATGAAATTACATTTTGGTAAAAAAATGGAGTTACCCTACCTCGAAATGCTCGATAGTAAGACACACCAATGCACTCAAAGGTCAGTGGCACATTATTCAATTTAAAAAAAAATTGTAAGACGACCTGCTATTTCTTGGGGCGCATAGGTGCGTGTCTATGTTATGAATTGCACCAATTAATTTTTTATTTTTTAAAATGGAAACCTATATTTAAAAAAAATAAAATTCTAAACCTATGTTGGTGCTTCTTACATATAGATGAACCGGTGTGCTTGTAGTTTAATGGCACATTGTACTTCTTGTTAGTAAAAAAATGAAACATTATTCAGTGCGCCTATATAAGGAATGCATTGATACTCCCTCTATGAGAGCACAATAATATATTTTTTAATATTTTAAATAAAAACCAATATTATGTAAAATAATGTGTAAACCTTATTTGGTGTGTTATATATGTTAACACACCAATGCAATCAAATGTTAGTGGTGCATCACTCGATTCTTTTAATTTTTGATATGGTGTGCCATTTCTTTGGGGTACACTAGTGATGAATATAGTTGTCATTGATGACAACATTAATGACAAAGAAGCTTGAGGACATGCCATTGGGTGACATGGACAAAGTAGCATGATTGATGGCAAGCATGGATGATGTTGTGTATGAGAACATGACATAGGATGACAAGGCTAATGACAAAGATGGACAAAGAACATGTGTGCATTGAGCTCATTGGATCTCCAAATGAGTCAAATGACCCATACTATGGTCATTTGAAGATGCCATGAAAGACAAACATGGAAAGCTCAATAAATGAAGGACTTGGTAAGAATGGCAAGTGGACATTGGAAAATGGACACTGGATGGCACATTTGTATGCATGAAAAGAGCCTCATGCGGGCATATTTAGATGACCATCTGCGGGAATAATCTAGAGGTCATCATCGTGAAGGTCATACGAGGTTTGGACAAGGAAAGGAATGTGGCCCTAATTGACATGAAAACCCTCGTATGGGTGATGAGACCCACCATGCGCATATCTCTGGAAGAGTCAAACCGTGACTGAGATACACTGTGAATGAGATACAGGCATCTTGTAAACCCTCATGCGGGCATCCTGAAAGAGGTATCGCGGGCATCACTAAAGTGATATAATAAGGGCATCAAAAAGAAAAATGAGGGCATGGCATGAGGAACCACCGTGCTTGTGGGTTCAAAGACAATGCAAGCATCTTATGGCTCAACTTGAGACCACAATAAGGAAGGCAATGACAAATGCGGGCATGCTAAATAAAGACAAGTGCGGGCATCTCTAGTAACTATTGCGTGCTCAACATTTGAAGAGTTAAACCCCATACGGGCATGCCATCCAACCCTCATGGGAATGTAAATGAAGATCATTGTGATCAAAGACCCATGCCATTACATAAAAACAAAATTGATCATGAAGTCGGCTTAATTGAGAAAATGTGGAATAAAAAATATATACATATCATTTGATATTGACAAGTCGGCCATCAAAGAATTAGTTTTTTATTAAATTCATAAAATAAAAATATACAATGCTATATCGGCCCCACAATTACATGGAGACATAAAGTATAAATAAAAGAGAACATTCGTTGTTTTGAATGGGAGTGAGAGAGCAGTTTTTCGGTGGTAGAAGTGCTCTGAGTTCGGGGAGACATAAGAAGAGGAGGACAGGGCCGAGGACAGTGGCATGGAGCAATAGTGAAACAATCTTGGTTTTTATCTCTAATTCCGGGTTAAAAACTGAGACAGCCAATGGATGGATAGAATGAATGATTTTTGGGTAGTAGCATGACATGAACAATGGATTTGCTTACTGGATAACGATTGAGACAACCTGAGGTGAAGAATCTGTTTATGATCACATGAATAACCCCATGATCAGAATGAGATGCTGAATCTGTGAACTTGCTGATTACACAGACATAATTGTGATGGATAATGTATTGGACAGAATGAGGATGGTGTAAACAAACAAGGGTTTCTTGTTTGAAAAATATATGTTTGAAATTTTGTATAGGGAGGTAGGGTGGAGCTGGGGAAAGACCTATTGGTCTTTTGGAAAGTTGAATCTTGTCTGGATGTTGTAGTATCCCAGTTAGTTGTAGCTGACTGAATCATCTGGTGGGTGGTGCCACCTTATGGGTTGTAGCCCATACTGGAGACTGGAGTCTCCACTTATATATACAGATTACAAATCTAAACTTTGTGTCTCTCATGCAATGTGTTGTTCATTATATGATTTACTTGATGAATGATTAATGATATAAGTTTATTGATGAATATGATATGAAAGTGGATGTGTGAATTAAGACATAAGTTTTTGATTGAAGTTGAAAATTAGATCAAAAGTAGGCTCACTGATTCACCCCCCCTCTCAGTGAGCATTGTGTATAACAATTGGTATCAGAGCAGGCCTTCAATAGAAGCCTAACAAGCTTGAAGGAAATCAGTAGACACAAGTGAAGGAGGATCACAGAGGATTATTCTAAAGATGGAATCCCATTACTCAATGAATCAAATTATGATTGTTGGATCATTAGAATTAAGCATCACATACTGGAAGAATGATATGACATCTGGAAATCAATTGAAGGGGGAGTAGCTAAGAATCCACTTGAAAGCAATGAAAAGGGACTAAGCTTAATCTTGATGGCCTTGTCTTAGTCAAAGAAGGAAAGATTAAATGCTAGAAAGTACACTTCAGCCAAAGATCTTTGGAGTACACTTGAAGATGAGGACAGAAGAAAAATTCAAGACATGGACAAAGGAAAGGAATTCAAGGATGAAGAACAAGGAAAGAAGGAGGCTCAAGCATCAAGCACTAATGAAGGTAAGAACTCTTCTACTGGCAATAGTTTTGAAATTGATAATGATGAAATTGCACTTGTAAAGGATGAAGAAGATGAGTTATTGAAATTGAAAGAAGCATTTGCAAAAGCTCTATTGGATAAGGATTTCAAATCCAATATAAGACTTAAAAAGAAAATTATGGGAGCATTTGAAAAATACTAAGAGGAGACAAAAGCATTGTTCATGAGTTTGAAGCTCAAGAACAAAAACTTGCAAGGTGAGTTAGAAGATCAAAATCTTGAGGTCAAAAGATTGAAGGATGAACTAGAAATTGAACAAGAAAAGTTTGGTGTAGTTTCTAATGAACTTGAAGAAACTAGATGGGACAACCTCAATCTAAAAATCCCATTGGAGGAAGCTAAAAGAAGGGAAGAAACTATGGACAATGTCAATCTAAAGACTTAGATGGAAGAAGACAAGAAGATAGAAGAAGTATTGAAAAATCACTTGGATGAAAAAGAAGAGGCAATTCAGAGGCTTGAAATGGAAGTAGTTGGACTAAAGAAGAAAATTGAAAAGATTGATGCATATGGCAAGTTCAAACACAGTTTAGCCATCCTAGATGAAATCATAGTTTGTCAAAGGTCCCCATTTGACAAATTGGGCCTAGGGTACAAGAAAGAAGAAGAGAAACATGAAGATGACACTTGGTCTCTTAAAACTCCAGAAGCTGGTCCATCAATGACTAAAGATGAATCTCATGAACATGCACATGACAACAAAGATCTTGGAAAGTAAAAAATGGGTGAAGATGTCAACACTGCACCTCAAGGAAATTTCAAGACAACTCCTAAATGGAATCAAGGTCCAAGGTATGAAAATAGATTTAATGGATATTGTTTCTCTTGCTCTAATTTTGGTCATAAGGCTGTGAATTGTAGAAAAGTTGAAAGTCCACATGACAAAGTGAGATGTTGGACATGCAATCAAAGAGGACAAATTGCTGCCAATTTTCACACCATGAAATGCTTCACCTGTGGAGGTATTGGTCATAAAGCCAAAGTGTGTGCAAGCCCAAGAAGACAGCCAATAAGCAGCTTCCCCTACACACCGGCAAGAAGTTTCAATGAAGCTTGGAAGAAGGATCAAACCAACATTGAAGATCAGAAGACAAATAACCTCAGCCAAGGAAATTCTAAGATTTGGGTAAGGAAGAACATTTTGCTGAACATAAATGAAGTAGAGGATCAATGCACAAAAGGTGAAGGTGGCTGCCATTTGGCAAGCCAAGTTTGAGGTTCCTTAAAAAGACCTTGGCACACCATGAGTCCATGAAGTTGGAGGATGGACTCAAAGGTAAATGATGGCTGCTCCAAGAAAACCAGGTCCAAGGATCGTGGCTATAATATAAAACAAGATATGCATATGATGTGCACAAAATAGAATACATGAAGTTTGATAAAGGATACTACAACAGTAAAGAAGTGAAATTGATCTCTGTCAAACTTGAGAAGACCTCTAAGATGTACAATATACACACAGCCAGTAGAAGTATCTCCTGTATGTACAAATTGTATTGCAGAAGTGAACAATGATAAGCAGAAAAGTTTGACCAACAATATCTATTCTGAGATGGATCTTTGTAGAAGCAAGTGGCAGAATTAGTGAAGAAGAATTCGTGTTATGAAGAAACCCCAAACATGAAGTCATATAAGATCAGAGTTGAAGATTGAGTAGTTGAAGCAAATGAAGTAAAACAAAAGAATTTTTTTTAAGAAGTTTGTGGACCTAGTTGAACTCAGTTTTGGATAAAGCATTATGAAAGTTTCGGAGTATAGCACATATTGATGCTTGGTAAATTAATGTATGTTTTGATAACTACAACATTCCTAAAGATCAATGTTAATAATGCAACTGTGGTGAATGCAATTCCATAAAGACACTACATTGAGAAGAAAAGAAAATTTCGGAAGATAAGAATAGCAGAGATATTTGAGATAGAGAAGTTTCTTCTTTGGTTTCCTCGAGACATGTTGGGCCTGGCCCAGATGGGGCATTTTTTAACAGGAAGAATTTTGAGAACTGTTAAGCTAAGCGCAATTAAGTTTGAACAATTTTGGGATAAGTTTTGGTATGCTGCGAAGTTGCGCGCAGTATAGTGTCAAAGGAGCTGCGAGGTCGATGCTATGAGGAGTACAACGCCGCAATGTGCCATGTCAACGAAGATCCATCTAAGCACAACATTGACAGATGAAGGCAGTTATTTCGGTTAGGTCACAGAAGACCTATTTTTGGCAAAGATCGTCGATAACTACCAAGCAGTGGGTAGGTGCAGATCGGAGGTAGGTGACTGATTACAACAGGCAGACTACTACTACTCGAACCAGTCACCTAACGCCGAAAAAGAAGGAACAACTCAGCGGAAGCAACCTATTGGCACACAGATAACAAAAGATCTGCTGCCAGATACCAGTAGTCCGGTTTTGGGAAAACCGCAACAGTTTTGTAAACCTAAGGGTTCTGCCTTTGTAAATGTAAAGACATGACCTACGGGTATTGATCTATATATAAGGAAATTTTGTAAATGAAAAGGGTTATCTCTCATTTTGGTTAATATTATTGAATATTGTGAGATCTGTTAGAGAAAAGCATTGTAAAGGCTCTGCAGTTGAGTGCGCAGAGACCTAATCTTGAGAGAAAGAAAGAAGAACGTCTGCAGCTGGGTGCGCAGACAAAAGAACTGTTGTACCCTTTCCTAAATAATAAACAACAGTTCTTATGGATGTAGCTTCCCATTCGGGGGGGTGAACCACGTTAAACCATTGTGTTATGTGATTACTGTGCATGATTATTACTAATTTGTTATTTAAATTACTTAAAGTGCATGCATAAGGTTACTGTTATCTTATAGGTGTTTATTTTTATCTATATTCTCCGCGAAGGGATGAAATAAGATGATAATAGTTCATGTATGGATGAATGTTAGCAGGAAAGCCCCTAACCACACAGTTAGTTGTTAGGAGTGAATCGCGGTATCAAAGCACACAACACTGCGTATCTCAATCATCCGCATAGATCACAATGTTTATCAGTCTAAATAATGATGAATTCTTAAGGGCTATTGAATAAGATTGAGTAGAAGTGATTAAGTCTCATAGACCCCACTGCGCGGCCTCTGGACACGTTGAGGGTGCAAATATCCTTGTTCCTGAAAATACTTGACACGGAGTAGGAGACTCCACGCAATCACTAAACGTAGTTGCGTAGCCCGTCACCGCATTGCGCATTAATCAGCTGAATCAATCGCATCACATGGTTGTGGAAACCTGCTTCTGCAATTGCCCCCTCAACTTCACCTCGGGTGAGACCTCAAGATGCTTACAGTATGTTTCCGAAAGGGCCGGTGAATAGGGGTTTTGTTGGTATCTTGTACCGTGAAGTACCTGGGTCTATATTAGAAAACCTCTAGAACAGTGTTGCGACCAACAAATGGTTCCATTGCCGCGCTAAGACCGGTGATGCGATAGTGTATTCAGAAAAGTAATGTCCTTCAGTTGGCATCCAGAACAGAAAGAGATTTGGGCTTGGTGCGATAAGATCGAAAGAGAATTCACAAAGAAAGAAAACAGACATCCACGTCTATCTGACGTACAGTGGTTGAATAGATACTTGTGGAGATACATCCACGAAATTTTTTGGGCGTCGTTTCCAAACGAGCTACATGAGTGGATATCGTGCCTAACAGAGAAAAATAATTGTTCCCAAGGTGGAGTAACTCCAGAGTGGAGTCCGGAGCTTACTGAACAACTCAAAGCAATCGACATCCCACTATCGCGAGTACTTGACTTTTGGGTTGGTAGCATACTGGAAGGTTTTGTGATCGAGTTTGTTATAGATACGCTGAAATCATACAGCCAAGCTGAAGCATATTTCTTCGAAGGATTCAAAGGTAAGTTCCTGAAAAACATCAGCCTATATATTAAAATGCTTTTAGCTGAGAAAGGTGTTTTAAGAATGCAACAATAATTCTGAATCTGTCATGGTAGAGAACACATACATTGATTCTGACGAAGAAAACCATACTTTGAGAAGTGGAAAGAGATACAAGCCTACTAATGAAAAGAAACCCACACCATCTAGAAACCGAATAGATACCGAAATTCCATGTGATCTCAATAATACAAACACTCAGTTATCAGCCACAATCCACCGTATCATACCTCAAAATCAATCAGTCCAGAACCCATCCATTGCGAGTGTCACGCAGCTCATCCCACAGCTCAGTAATACTACTAACACCGCAGGACCGAGTGCTCACAGCACTACATCTCAGACCATTCCGTAGAATACTATCCCTAGCACGATCCAACAACCAGTATCTACTTTTGTCACAGGGAATCAGTCTCAGAATAGTACGAAATCCGGAAGGAGAATGACAGATAACAATATAAAATTGTCGATATTCAAAGGAACGGGTCAGGAAGACCCTGATTAGCACTGGTTTCTATGCGAAGCCATGTGGAGTGTTAAGCAAGTGACATATGATGCTATCAAGAGTGCGCAGCTCATAACTACTTTCACAGATAGAGCACTGCATTGGTTTATGAAATATTCTCAAGCACAGCCGAGAACCCTAGTAGAGATCAAAACCACTATTGCAGCAGAGTTTAAGAAACCCAAATCAGAATCACAGTGCATAACAGAGTTGAAAGAAATCAAGCAGAAACTGACTGAATCGGTCTGGGAATTCGACCAAAAATTCAAAACATTGTTGGACCAAGTGAGCTTTGTTATAGCTCCACAACAACATCAAGAATGGTTCATTGCTACACTGTTGCCCCACATCAAACAACCACTAATGCAACAAAAGGTTGTATCTCAAGCTGAGGCCTTGGAGATCGCAATGAAGTTGGAAGCTTCACCAATTGGAGAAAGTAGTTTTGGAATGATACAGATCCAGAACCAATTGGCTACCTTGAGATTATAATTACAAGGTATGAAGAATGGAAAGGAGCAGAGACATGAACAACGACATGAAGTTTGGTGCATATGATGCAAAGGAGAGGGCCACACCAGAGAACATTGCCCCTTGGTTCAAGAATACCTTAACAGTGGCGCACCAAACCCAATAAATATGAATCAGAACCAGGCACCGTGGTGTGAAATTTGTAGAAGTAGAGGACATAGACCTGAGGACTGCTACCTGATACAAAAATATGTAAAGACACCTAAAAACTTATACTCCAATTTCTGTAAGTCAGTTGGACATGATGAGTCCAACTGTCGCGCTTATGAACTGATGAATGAGAGAAAGAAAGATATGGAAGAATGCGAGGTGCTGGAATGCACTGCGTTCAAGAGGAAAATCATCCAAAGCAAGAGAACACCCACTATGATCAAGGAGGATATAGAGGCCGCGGTGGTGGATATCGCGGGAGAGGAAGAAATATTGGGCAAAATCAAGGAAGAGGATGAGGCCAGGTCATATGCTATAACTGTGGTCAGCCAGGTCATGTATCAAGAGATTGTACTAATCCATGCACCACATGCAACTACTGTAAATCATTCGAACATGTGATTGAAGACTGCCCCGTGCTTGAGGTAGAAATGTAGAAGAGAAGAAGAACAGAAACACCGAACCCTAATATCCAGTTAATTGCATTAGAGAACATACCTACAGGTCAGAGCGTTAATGCAGTAACACGAAGTGGCATTGATATAGGAAAAGACAACCGTGTAGAAGCCTCGACTTCTGGAACAACTAGTCCTAAGAAGACCCATGGAGAAACAATAGGAATTAGAAAAGATCCTGGGAAAGCACCTCCATTGAACTTACAGAAAAATAAGGAAATATTTAAAGAAGCACGGGACATGTTTAAACAACAACCACCTACTTCACCAAGGATCCCGCTGCAAAGTGAAGTACCGCAAATAGAAGATATGCCATTGGCATACGATCAGACGCGCACTGCACAACATACATCTATTTTTGTTGTGCAGTTTCTACAAAGATGCATCAAGTTATTACAAAACAAGGACACTCTTATGGAATTTGAAAAACTGATAAATCAGTACGAGTCATGCAGTAAGAAAGGAATAGCACATGGCGTAGTACATAACATTAGAAGTCCCAAAAGAACCAGTAGGGAAATGCGGTTCACTGCACAGATAGGAGACTATGAGATGGACGAGATCATTCTTGATCTCGGATTTGAAGTGAATGTCTTAACCAAGCAGACATGGCAGGTGATGGGAAAACCAAAGTTACAGTGGTCACCTATACAGTTAATAATGGCTAATCAAGGTATAGTTATACCGCTGGGAAGGTTAACCAATACCATTGTCGACATTGATGGAGTGCGAAGTTATGCAGACTTCGAAGTAATTGAAATTGTAGATGATAGCAATCCTTATCCAGCACTGCTGGGCATCGATTGGGAAATGATGAACTCCACTGTCATCAATATGAAAACAATGAAAATGATATTTGAAGGCAATGACATAAGGGTCGTCGCACCATTAGATCCTTCATAGGGGGAGCAATATGTTGAACCTATTCAAGAAGAGTACATAGCTCAAGACCTTGACCGTATCTATCAAATGACAACAAATGCTGCGGATTATATTGATCCTACTGCGGATGGAACTCTCAGTTGGAACTGCGATAGTTCTTGCATCTCAAACTCCGATGCAGGATTAGAAAACTGGCAACACAGAATGCATGAAGTATCTGCCAGGAGATGCGCGACAATTACAAAGTCACTCTGTTGGATTGGAAATCAGGTAAGTCCAATCCCCACTTATGATGGTACAACTAACGTTTATTAATTTATCAAAGAATACACTGCAGCAATGGCAGATGAACATTGTGTCTCATCATTAGACATGGCACTCAGAGAAACACCTGCCAGATGGTGGGCTACACACAAAAAGACAATGACAACTTGGGACCAGTGCAGAATAAAACTACAAATTAGATTTGCTGATAAGGTCACACTACCATTTGATAAATATAATGGTCAAAGGGATCCAGGAGATCATATCACAGCATGTGTACAAGCTTGGAAGGAAAGACCGCAGAAAAAATGGGTACATCTCTTTGTGCATACGTTGCAGGAGCCTATTCCAAAAAAATGGTACCTACAGGAGGAGATACGCACAGGAACTGTGGATTGGTCCATCCTTACTACAACCTTCCAGAAGGATTTTAGTTTTCAAGATGACCAGCTGACTATACATGACACACTGCAACTGATCAAGTGAAATATATTTAGCCCACATCGTAAAGAAGAAAATATAACACTAGAAGAGTTTTTTGATAGAAACAATGTACTTTCCAGTCTCCAACCAGATTTGACAGAACAAGTAGAGCAAGTCATGGGATGTTATAACTTAGCTGAAAAAGATGAAGATAAGGAAGACAGCGATGAAGAGGATCCACGCAATATAAAAATCCCTGAATCAAAAGGAGTATGAGAGGTAGAAGGGCCTCCACTAGAGATTCCTGATAGGAGTGGACCGGTCAAAACAAAGAAAATGAACATCGGTACTAGTGAAGACTCGAAGTTCATAGCAATAGGAGACTACTGGGACGATGACACAGTTGCAAAGATCGCAACTATATTACAGGAATATCAGGAAGTATTCCCAACGAAGTTCACAGAGATGAAAGGTATCCTGGGAGACTTAGGAGTGATGAAAATTCCTCTTAATCCAGGAGCAAAACCTATTAAACAAAGGCCATATAGACTGAATCCATGCTACAAAGAACGAGTTAAAGTAGAACTCGATAAGATGCTCGATGCAGGAATTATTGAGCCAGTTGAAGAATCTGAATGGATAAGCCCAATGGTCATCCAAGACAAGAAAACAAAGGGTGAGATTAGGATCTGTGTTGACCTCAGAAAGTTGAATGATGCCTCTATGCATGACCCATTTCCTACACCTTTTACCAATGAAGTTCTTGATAACGTTGGAGGGAATGAAGCATACTCTTTTACTGATGGATTTTCTGGATACCATCAGATAAAAATTGATCCAGCTGATAGACACAAAACCACTTTTGCAACAGAATGGGGATCGTTCCAGTATACAGTGATACCTTTTCGCTTGAAGAATGCGCCAGCCATATTTTCAAGAGTGGTGATCGCAACATTCAAATAATTCATCCACAAGTTTCTAGAAGTTTACTTTGATGATTGGACCATTTTTGGCTTATTGAAGAACCATGCCACGAACCTCAAAATGATGCTGGAAAAATGTAGACAACATCAAATTTCATTGAATTTAAAGAAATGTATCTTCTGTGTTCCTTATGGGATTCTACTGGGACATATCGTGTGTAAACAAGGGTTGATGGTTGATCCGGCGAAGATCGTAGTTATTGTAAACTTTCCTACACATAATACAGTTAAACAATTGCGCACTACACTAGGGCATACCGGATATTACAGGAAATTCATAAAGGGGTATGCACAGATAACTGCAGCAATGGATAAGCTTTTAAAAAAGGATGTACCATTCATTTGGAATGAGGACTACAAAAAAGGATTCAACACATTGAAAGAAAAAATGGTCACCGCGTCGATCCTAGTTTTTCCAAACTGGGAAAAGCCATTTCACGTACATGTTGATGCTTCATGTATAGCATTGGGTATCGCTCTTGTGTAGCCAGGAGAAGGAGGAATTGACCATCCCATTGCATTTTCCAACATGAAGCTGTCATCTGCTGAGAACAACTATACCACTACTGAAAGGGAAGGACTTACAATGGTATATGTGCTACAAAAATTCAGACACTATTTGATTGGTGTGCACTTCTCAATGTTTACTAACCATTCTGCATTAAAATACCTGGTCAATAAGCCAGTGTTAGGGGGGCGAATTTGCAGATGGCTCTTACTCTTCCAAGAGTACGATTTTGAAATAATAGTTAAACCAGGCAGATTAAATTTAGGCCCTGATCATCTATCAAGGATCGAGTCAGAAGAAGAACCAACGAATCTAGAAGACAATCTTCCCGATGCGCAATTATTTTCTATACAGATTGCCGATGATTACTATCAGGATATCATTGACCTTCTAACTACCGGGTTCACACCTACTGAATTCACTATGCAACAAAAGAAGCAACTGATAGTACGAGCTGCAGACTTCACCATTATCGTAGGACAACTCTACAAGTTAGGACTAGATGAAGTGCTCCGGAGATGTGTATTAGAACATGAGAAGCCATTTATATTAGCTGATGCACATTCAGGAGTCATAGGAGTTCATTATGCAGGAAGAGCTACTATGCAAAAGATATTGCGTGCAGGGCTATGGTGGCCTACAATCCATAAGGACTCCAAAGAACATTGCCAGAACTGTGATGTCTGTCAGAGGACAGGGAAACTGTTAAGAAGAGATGAAATGCCATCGAACCCTCATCTGACCTTGCAGGCATTTGAGAAATGGGCAATTGAATTTGTGGGACCTATTAACCCACTAGGAAAAAGAACTGGTGTGAGGTACATTATTATAGAAACTGATTACCTCACCAGATGGGAAGAAGTAAAACCAATCAAAGACTGTAGCGCAGCTACAGCCGCACAATTTATTTTTGAGAACATCCTTACACGATTTGGATGCCCAAAATTTTTGA
This sequence comes from Larix kaempferi, assembly GCA_027924585.1. Taxonomy (NCBI): domain Eukaryota; kingdom Viridiplantae; phylum Streptophyta; class Pinopsida; order Pinales; family Pinaceae; genus Larix; species Larix kaempferi. Next base: position 18,436,537 of record BSBM01000458.1, on the reverse strand, counting down.
TGAGTGATCAAGGCACCCATTTTCTAAATAGGACTATTGAAGCTTTAACTGAAGAGTTCTACATCCATCATCAGCACAGTACACCTTATCACCCACAAGCAAATGGCACTATTGAATCATTTAATAAAGTACTTGAGAATGCGCTAACCAAAGTATGCAATGTAAACTGCGATGACTGGGACCTGTGCATTCCATCTGTACTATGGGAGTACAGAACGACATGCAAGAAATTAACTGGGCATACACCTTTCAGATTGGCTTACAGACAAGAAGCAATAATGCCAATGGAGTACATTATACCCATCTTGAGAATAGTTGCATTTACAGGGATGGCAGATCACGTAGCGCTAGAAGAAAGGTTGTCACACTTGGTTGGGTTGGAAGAAGAGCGCTTCATCGTGGGATTCCACCAGCAAGTGCAGAAAGAACGAGAAAAAGCATGGCATGATCGCCACATCAAGAATAAGTCTTTTTAGGTAGGTGATATAGCCCTACTGTATGATAGTAAATTCATGAAGTTTCCTGGAAAATTTAAAATGCATTGGCTTGGACCATATACTCTAATAGATGTTACTAACGGTGGTGTAGTCCAGTTAGCTACTTTAGCCGGTGATACACTACCAAATTTGATAAATGGAAGCAGACTAAAGCTTTACCACGATAGTTCTGCTCCACAGCATCCGGTATAACCGTAAAGAAGGAAACGTTTCTAGGTGCCAAATATTGTCGGAATTCGGCACTAGAAATTGTGGGAAAAGTCTGTACATAGACTGATAGAGATAGATCTATACAACGCACCATGTGGAAAAATAAAATAAAATTATATGCCGTGAAATAACTGTGCAGAACCGAATATTTCCTACCACGCAGTTCGACGCAAGAATCCAGAAAATAGCCGTTACAGTGTCGGTTGGGAATATAGCCGTTATACAGTAATTCCCTACTCTGCTCGGGCATTTACAGCACAAATAGCTGTTCCGATCACAATTTTGAAAGACAAGACAACAAAAGCAATCGGATTTGGCCAACGGATACCACCATTAAATGCATATCTAGCCGTTCAAGGGAATGGAGGAGGGTCCGCCGCGCCTATAAATAGCACTACATATAGTCTCGTGGGAATATCAAACACTTAGAATTTTCTGCAAATACTTCTGTCTGAGCTAGTTTTCATAAGTCGTCTACAACCATTAAAAGTGTTTGCATGCCTAAGAGATTTTTATTTGAGGAAGAGTTCACGGTTGAAGAGACTGTGAGATTGTTCCAACATGAAGGAATTGACGAATTAATGAGAACCCCAAACAAGAAAATCATTAAAGAATCAGAACAAAATCCAAGGAGATCACCAAGACACGGCCCCTCGATGCAAGATAAAGGGAAAAATCCAACAGCGCCTAGATCAAAATTACCGCAGACAAGTTCGGTAGGGCCAAAAAATCCCCTTGCCGACAAAGAGATACCGTTAACCATGACTCTAGACTACATCTCGTCGCATGTAGTGGATGCACTGGCCATTAGACTCCTGAAGAGCCCAAAGTATGAGATACCACTCTCACCAATATCGAATCACATTGAGGTGGACAAAAATCTGTTAGGAAAGATTCCAGATTGCAAATGGGAGGATTATGATCTGCTAGCAATGCAGAAGGAGAAGCCAACTGAACCCAAGTTTCCACAGTTACAGCCCAAAAAATACATGTGCTGGAAGAAGAATGCGAAGGGTGACCTCACCTTGGTTGCCGAGAGCTGGTTGTCAGGAGTAGCCAAGTCGGGGCTGCTTAACCTGCTAAGGCTTCCACATTTTGACAGATCACTGGAGCTCAACGTGGTGGTGTGAACTCTTATGGATCGAATCCACTAGCGATATTTATGGCTAGACCAAAATATCGACCTGACAATTGACTTAATCCACCGTATAACTGGATTAAGCAAAAGGGGAGAAGACCCAAGGAAGTTCTTCCAGGGAAAGACAAAGGATAAAGAGGTAGCAACATTGATGAAGCAAACACAATTTGTGGTCAAAGGGAAGCGAGGCTTCCAGATAGAGGACATAAAGGACAAGGCAATATGGTTTGTCACGTAGCTATTAGCGGGCAAAATCTTAAGAAAGTGCAGACCGTTAGAAGTAAACGCAGGCGCAGTATTGCTTGGGGTTGCAGCCATCGAAGGAAAAGAATTCAATTGGTCCCAATTTCTATTAAATGAATTCCTTGAGGAACTAAATGATACACAAATCAATGGTGGATATTTCCATTTTACATGGCTACTCATACTGATCGGCTTCCTAGGGTGGAGGGAACCGAAGCACTATGTCAAAGTAGTCACAAACACTTCGGACTACATAGGTGCTCGATTTTAGAATCTATGGGCAAGCCTGAATCTAGAAAGACAACACGAGACAACGCTGGTGTTTTACACATATTACGAACAGCTGCACGGGGCCATCATGCTTAAACCTCGCATACCAAAGCAAGTGACAAGCAAATATATCCGCATTATAAATTTTTATGGTGCGATGAAATGCATCTCCATTTCACCCAAAGCGCAGAGGAAGAATGCTGATTGGTACCCAAGAAACTACCATATGTACGAGGAAGATATTGAGAACTTAATGAAAGAATGGCTAGCTGAATTCTGAGTTGACGTCGTGGATATCGAAAGTGATTCTGGCGAGGATAACCCTATCCCATGTCCCATTGTAGAATATAAAGAGTCAAGAAAAAGGAAGGATGTTGGAAGCCCTTCGGGGCACAAGGAAAAAAGGAAGAAGCAGAAAGCAAACAAAGACCAATTAGACACAGTGCTTCGCGAAGATGATTATTTAATGATTACCGTGAGGGTAACTGAACAAATGGAGGAACTTTCGACAGACAAAGAAAAGAAGGAAAAGGCAATTCAAGACAACTTAAAGCAGACCTTGACTACATTACAAGGGATATCCCAAAAATTTGATGAAGTCAGTAGAAGATTACCATTGCACCATGAGTCGGTAGTTGAAAAAGGGTCCACGGGGACTTCGCAGCAAAAAATAAAGGTTCCCGCAAGGTCCCGTATTGTCCATTTGCAACCACTATCTATCAGGTTTCCATTACAAGATCAAGAAATTCTAGATACAAAGAATGTAGAGTGCGTGGAGCTTGATCTTGCAACCATACCATTGCCAGGACTCCATTACTTACAGATGCAACTCGGTGAAGAAATGCATGACAGAACCATAGAAGCGTTGAACGGACAGGCAGAGTTACAAAGGAAACTCGAGGAAGAGACCTCATGGAGTATTATGCAATCACAAGATGAAACATATCGTCGACTGAGATTGGAGAACATGACCACTGCCGTTGCAAGTAATATAGATGAGTTTGAAATACAAACAAAACCAACAGATACCATCGTCAAGATTGGCGATTTGGTCAATAGCCTAAAGACTGAGAAGGAAGACATGGAGATTCCCCATGAATCTGAAATTGCTGCCCTGAAAGCACAGATCAATCCACAAACTCCACTAGATGAACAACAGTTGAGACAAGGAGTAGTGAAGACCGCGACATAGAATATTGCTATCGAAGTCACTAAGTGCCAGAGTCTACTGGAAGCAGCACTGAAGGAATTTAGTACCCTTGAAGAAGATCAACAATTATAGGAAGTAAAGAAGGAAGTGAAGGAAAAACAAGAAGTACTAGAAAAGATGAGTGAGGAGGTTAAGGCACTGCCAGCAAGGGAGAAACTCATCAAATACAGGGAAATCAACAACCTAAAGAAGGAAGTTAAAGCATTGCGGGAGAAGGAGACAGAAATGGGCGATAAATCGTAGCCATTATTAGAGGATGTTGGCACGATCTCACAGGAGATCGAAGAAAAGTTGAAGGAGTTGAACTAGAATCAAGAGCAGGTGGAAGGCTAGATTGGCCAGGAGATAACATTAGAGATGGTGGAAACAGTTGGGCAAATTGAACAAGATACGAAGGCCACAGTAGAAAAGCTGACTCACACATTCAAGGATTTCACGGCGAAGATCAACAAACAATCAACGAAACACCTTCAAGGAGTTCCAGGTGGCTCGAGGGCAAGCCACATGTAAGTGTTAGGGTCCTGTTGGGCCTGGCCCATATGGGGCATTTTTGAACAGGAAGAATTTTGAGAACTGCGGAGCTAAGCACAGTTAAGTTTGAACAATTTTGGGATAAGTTTTGGTATGCTGTGAAGTTGCGCGCAGCATAGTGTCAGAGGAGCTGCGAGGTCGGTGCTGTGAAAAGTACAACGCCACGATGTGCCACATTGTCACGTACCCACCCTTGGACCCAATGCAAGGAAGGGAACATGCTACCAATCTATGGGGCTTTTCATAAAACTCAGCCCATTCATTAGATGCATACAGTTAAAAACAAAAGTGTGCAGATGTAAATCAAACAAATATGTACAGCGGAAATAAATTCATCCACACACATATTTTCATATGCACTCACTATATCAATAACAATCATTAATTTAAGCATTGCAGAAGTAAATACATAGACAGAAAAACACTTATCTTCATTTTGCAACTGCCCCAAGCAACTAGCTATGTCGCTGCAACGTTCCACCCAACCATAGGCTCTTCGACAGCTTATACTGAGTCTGTCCGAAGGCCACCCCTGAGTTGGGCATGATTCTCACCAGGAAAAAGGGGACAAAGCTCATTCACATCCAATTAATCATTCCATCTGAGCCAAGCCAGTCCATAGCTGGGTTTATCAGGCTACAATTGAACCCTGGATGCTTACTCTCAAGTTCAATCCAAAGCAATGAATACCCATACCCATACCCCAACATATTCATTTCTCACACAACAAGCACAAACATTGGGCATAGATACACATTTCCAGCAATGGAATTCACAAACAAGATGGCCATAGATTTTCCCCAAATCGTGGCTCACCCAAAACGAGCTGTGGAAAGGGAAATGCATCCACAGGGAGGAAAAACGTTTTCTCCCCAACTCTCTCAGCATTTAACAACAAAAACGGTCTCTATGGAAGCCCCGTTCCATTCCCCTTCTTCCCCACTGGTATACAACACAAAAACGCCCTTCTCTACTGGGAGAATGAAGGAAAACACAGCAAACATGCCTGGAAAACGCCCAGGTAGCTCTAAAATCGTGAGGGAGGAGGAATGATCATGGATAATGGCTTGGGGGAGAAATTCATGGCTCTTTTCTTGCCCAAGAAGCAAAACGCGAATTCCCATGCAGGGTGGTTTTCCCATACCCGAATTTGTACAGCCATACCTCCCATTCCCCAAGGCATTAACTACCTCAACCAACTCTTGGGAGAAATCAATGATTGGGTACAAAAGTCAACATGGGTAGTTGATGGTTTGATGGGTTCTCTCATTGACACTTGGCTTGACTTGAGTGGCTCAAGGGTTTGAATGTTTTCCCTCCCAATTCCTTGTGAAATCATGCCCCCATCTCTTTGTTGCATTGCATAGCTAGTTGTGGGTATTTTTATTAAAATTCATATTACATGATGTTGAAGTTCCAATGTGCCTGGCTAGCACGCAAACCATATGCATCAATAAATCGATGGCGCGGCCTTGGCCTTGGGCTCCTCACCATGATTTCATAACAATATTAAATCATTTAAAATGTTAAAGTGATAGGGTCTAGATGGGGACGTGACACACATCAACGAAGATCCAGCTAAGCACAACATCGACGGATGAAGGCAGTTATTTCGGTTAGGTCACAGAAGACCTATTTTTGGCAAAGCTCATCGATAACTACCAAGCAGTGGGTAGGTGCAGATCGGAGGTAGGTGACTGATTACAACAGGCAGACTACTACTACTCAAACCAGTCACCTAAGGCCGAAAAAGAAGGAACAACTCGGTGGAAGCAACCTGTTGGCGCGCAGATAACAGAAGATCTGCTTCTAGATACCAGTAGTCCGGTTTTGGGAAAACCACGACAGTTTTGTAAACCTAAAGGTTTTGCCTTCGTAAATGTAAAGACATGACCTACGGGTCTTGATCTATATATAAGGAAATTTTGTAAAGGAAAAGGGTTAACTCTCATTTTGGTTAATATTATTGAATATTGTGAGATCTGTTAGAGAAAAGCATTGTAAAGGCTTTGCAGCTGAGTGCGCAGAGACCTAATATTGAGAGAAAGAAAGAAGAACGTTTGTAGCTGAGTGCGTAGATGAAAGAACTGTTGTACCCTTTCCTAAATAATAAACAACAGTTCTTGTGGATGTAGCTTCCCATCCGGGGGGGTGAACCACGTTAAACCATTGTGTTATGTGATTGATGTGCATGATTATTACTAACTTGTTATTTAAATTACTTACAGTGCATGCATAAGGTTACTGTTATTTTATAGGTGTTTATTTATATCTATATTCTCCACGGAAGGGATGAAATAAGATGATAATAGTTCATGTATGGATGAATGTTAGCAGGAAATCCCCTAACCACACAGTTAGTTGTTAGGAGTGAATCGCGGTATCGAAGCACACAACACTGCATATCTCAATCATATGCATAGATCACAATGTTTATCAATCTAAATAATGATGAATGCTTAAGGGCTATTGAATAATATTGAATAGAAGTAATTAAGTCTCATAGACCCCACTGCGCGTCCTCTGGATGTGCTGAGGGTGCAAATATCCTTGTTCCTGAAAATACTCGACAGGGAATAGGAGACTCCGTGCAATCACTAAATGTAGTTGCGCAGCTCGTCACCACGTTGCACATTAATTAGTTGAATCAATCGCATCACAAGGTTGTGGAAACCTGCTTCTGCAACCACCCCCTCAACTTCACCTCGGGTGAGACCTCAGGCTGCTTGCAGTTTGTTGCCGAAAGGGACGGTGAATAGGGGTTTTGTTGGTATCTTGTACCGCGAAGTACTTGGGTCTATATTAGAAAACCTCTAGAACAGTGGTGCGACCAACAAGACATACTCAGCTTGACAAATACTTTGAAGATAATAGTGGCATAGTAATAAGGGGAGTATAAGTATAAATTTCATGAAGAAAGAAGATAGCTATAGGTGTTCTAAAGGCAGCCTCAGATCCGATCCCTCACAGATTTTTTTGGGGTTACAAGAGCTAGAAAGTCCAAATTTGAAGGATGTGGTATTTGTGAGTTTTTTTTTACTGTTGTTTTCTTGAAGAGATCCGAATTTTTGAAGAAGGAAAACCCGAGTCTTAGAAGCCTTGACAGTCCGATTTTGAAGAATTTGATAGCCCTATTTGTTGAAGAAGTTGACATCCCTAAATTCTTGAAGAACTTGACAGCCCGAATTTGTAAAAGATTGACAGTCTGAACAGATCCCGAAGCTAGTGAAGACAAATCCGAAGAAGTTCTTTTGAAGTCTGATTTTTGGGGTATCTTGATCAATCTAGAAGTGATCTGGCGTGTAGACAGCTACAGGACTGACATTCAAAGCCCTGAGATATACTTCAAATTTTGAGTAGAGATTGTAGATTTAGAAAATATAGTTTGAAGAATGGAAGAACCCAAAGAACAAGGTAAAATTTATAACCACATCTACAACAAAGAAGCAATTTCGGGCTACATACTTAGTCAAATAGTGAAGGCATACACAGATTGCATAATCTGAGTCAACTAAATTGAGCAGATTATACACTTAATCTTGATTTCTTCTGGGCATGTTTTACTCTATTCATTGAAATATATGAAGTATGGTTGGCTAAACAAGAGAAGCTTGAGTGGTAAGATTATCGTGATGACGAACACCTTGATGAAAATCATAAATATGTGATGAAGTTACACAAGCATTGATGATTGCCTTGTACACCTACAACACTGAAGTTTGTAGCAACAGCTGGAAGTTATGCTATTTTTAAAATTAGGGTATGAAAAAGAAGTTATGAAGCATCCAGAATTGAATTCATAGTTTATCATAAAGATATTGGTTGATAGCTAATTGATAGGGGGAGCATTGGTGAAAAAGCTTGAAGTATGTTTGACAAGTGTGCATAACAAATCGGTTGTGCAAAAGTGACAATTGATGAAGGAGTTTGCTGATAGGGGGAGTATGATGATATGGATATGATGAGTCATATTGAAAGCTATAGGAAATTACAACTTTACTTGACAAAGATCAAATTTACAATGACGCAAGCAATACATCCTTGATATGAAGGAATGTGTTCATGATAAACCTAAAGATAAGCAGACTTACAAGTCAGTGGACAAATGGTATGTTGATGATGCATGCTTACCTTTTTATGAATTTACTAGACAAAACCCTGATGAAGCTTGAAGAAGCATATCAGATAGGGGGAGTAACTACAATGATGAGAAATCTGAAGATGGCAAATTCAGAGAATGATTTCATAATATAATTTTTTTTAACATGCACACTTCACAAGTTGGAAAAAACTCAAAAATGGGAAGAAATGAAGCAGTGATAATCCATAGCTTGTAAACATTTGAGATTAATAACACTATGATTCATATACAGTGATATGGATCCAATTTGACCAGTAGTGATCGATGAGCAACATGATAATGGCAACATAAGTTCAGGGGGAGCTTGGAAAACCAACAACAACAAGAACAGTATGTATGAAAACAAAATTGAAGTGTGGATGTAATACAAATCCCCTTGGGAAGTTTGGTAGTCAAAAAGGAGGAGTATACACAAAACTGAAGATGCCATCTACAAAACACAATATCAAAATCAGTCAGGAGCAATCAGAATCAACATGATGTCAAGGTTCAATTTTTGGGCATTATGAAGATTTCAATGGCCACTCAGACCTTTGCCATTAATGTCAAAGGGGGAGAAAAAGCAGTTGGTTGGTTGCCATCAATGACAAAGGGGGAGATTGATGAATATAGTTGTCATTGATGACAACATTAATGACAAAGAAGCTTGAGGACATGCCATTGGGTGACATGGACAAAGTAGCATGATTGATGAAAAGCATGGATGATGTTGTGTATCAGAACATGACATAGGCTGACAAGGCTAATGAAAAAGATGGACAAATAACATGTGTGCATTGAGCTCATTGGATTGCCAAATGAGTCAAATGACCCATACTGTGGTCATTTGAAGATGACATGAAAGACAAACACATCAAGCTCAATAAATGAAGGACTTGGTAAGAATGGCAAGTGGACATTGGCAAATGGACACTGGATGGCACATTTGTATACATGAAAAGAGCTTCATGCGGGCATATTTAGACGACCATCTGCGGGCATAATCCAGAGGTCATCATTGTGAAGGTCATACGAAGTTTGGACAAGGAAAGGAATGTGGCCCTAATTGACATGAAAACCCTCCTACGGGTGATGAGACCCACCATGCGCATATCTATGGAAGAGTCAAACCGTGACTGAGATACAGGCATCTTGTAAACCCTCATGCAGGAATACTGGAGGTATTGCGGGCATCATTGAAGTGATCTAATAAGGGCATCAAAAATAAAAATGAGGGCATGGCGTGAGGAACCACCATGCTTGTGGGTTCAAAGACAATGCAAGAATCTTATGGCTCAACTTGAGAGCACGATAAGGAAGGCAATGAAAAACGCGGGCATGCTAAATAAAGACAAGTGTAGGCATCTCCAGTAACTATGGCGTGCTCAACGTGTGAAGAGTTAAACCCCATACGGTCATGCCATCCAACCCTTGTGGGCATGTAAATGAAGATCATTGTGATCAAAGACCCATGCCATTACATAAAAACAAAATTTATCATGAAGTCGGCTTAATTGAGAAAATGTGGAATAAAAAATATATACATATCATTTTATATTGACAAGTCGGCCATCAAAGAATTAGTTTGTTATTAAATTCATAAAATAAAAATATACAATGCTATGTCGGGCTCACAATTACATGGAGAAATAAAGTATAAATAAAAGAGAAAATTCGTTGTTTTGAATGGGAGTGAGAGAGCAATTTTTCGGTGGTAGAAGTGCTCTGAGTTAGGGAAGACATAAGAAGAGGAGGACATGGCCGAGGATAGTGGCATGGAGCAATAGTGAAACAATCTTGGCTTTTATCTCTAATTCCGGGTTAAAAACTGAGACAACCAATGGATGGATATAATGAATGATTTCTGGGCAGCATCATGACATGAACAATGGATTTTCTTACTGGATAACAATTGAGACAGCCTGAGGTGAAGAATGTGTTTATGATCACATGAATAACCCCATGATCAGAATGATATGCCGAGTCTGTGAACTTGTTGATTACACAGATAGAATTGTGATGGATAATGTATTGGACAGAATGAGGATGGTGTAAATAAACAAGGGTTTCTTGTTTGAAAATATATATCTAAAATTTTGTATAGGGAGGTACGATGGAGCTGGGGAAAGACCTATTGGTATTTTGGCAAGTTGAAGCTTGTTTGGATGTTGTAGCATCCCATTCAGTTGTAGCTGACTGAATCATCTGGTGGGTGGTGCCACCTTATGGGTTGTAGCCCATATTGGAGATTGCAGTCTCCACTTATATATAAAGATCACAAATCTAAACTTTGTGTCTCTTGTGCAATGTGTTGTTCATTATATGATTTACTTGATGAATGATTAATGATATAAGTTTATTGATGAATATGATATGAAAGTGGATGTGTGAATTAAGATATAAGTTTTTGCTTGAAGTTGAAAATTAGATCAAAAGTAGGCTCACTGATTCACCCCCCCCTCTCAGTGAGCATTGTGTCTAACAACTAGTGCATTTCTAAGCTAGTAAGTGCACCATTTAGTTTTTGAATAAATAAATAAAATATTATATTTTATAACGAAATGTCTAAACTTAATTCAATGTTTCTTATATTAATGCACTACTCTGCTTATAGTCTAATGGTGCACTATAATATGTTATCACAAAACAATAAAACATTCTTCGGTCCACCTAGATAAGGAATGCAACGATGCTTCTTATAAGGAGTGCAGTATTACATTTTTTTGCTTTTCTTTAAAAACCAATATTGTATAGCAAAATTTATAAAACTCACTACATGCATTGTAGATTATAGTACACAATGCGCTTATAATTTGTACGAATACCAATTAGAGTATGTTTAAAATTAAAGTAATTGCTTTTTTAATCATGATTATAATGATTGTTAGTGTGCCTAGTTATTTAGCACATATGTGTGCCATAGTTATGAGTGCATTGGTGCACTTCATACAATTTAAGTGCACCTACTAAACCTCCATTAAAACCTTTGGTTTCCCACCTCTACTAGCAACCTCCTAGACAATTTTTTTGGATATGTTCCACAAAAACCTCCACTAGAAGGTGTTTTCGCAATAGTGCTAATGTTTGAGGAGATGAAATGCAAGTAAATGAATGAAGGGAGATTCCAATTTGTTCACAATGTTATTCTAGAGTGGGAACATCCTTAATAGGAGGTGTAATTTTCTGTAGAGTCAACCTATGCTATGTATCTTAGTAAATTTGAAGGTACAAGATAAAATTCAACTTGTAGATAACAAAATAGATCCACACAACAAACGACAAGAGAATGCAAAAAATAATCTAGAGAAGTCCATGAAGGTAGGATAACACCATTAAGTATTCCTTATAGAAGGAATCACTCCACAAGTCATGCTTTCCACAACTATTACATTCAACATCGAACTTTCCCAATATAATGATACACATGTAATTATGCTATATCATGAGTATTCCTATGCCAACTACCCCTTTATTATTATGTTATTTATTTTAATTACTTAATGGGAATTTCTATTACCCACCAAATACCAAGTGGGCCTATTCACATTAAATTCATTATCCTCACATTACGTTCATTATCCCTTGGGTGCCTCCCTAGTTATCCCATATTATCCTCCCTAAGTACATTACATCACATCTTCCTTCACATGTTTTGTCATTAAAACATGGGAGAAATCCAGACAATATGATCTAGTATGAATGTAGCCAACTGGTACCAAGCATGGACGACATCCATCCATCCTGGTGAAATGTGGATTTGGGGTCCAAATTCTTCATTGCCACCTCGATCTTGATTCTAGTAGCCTTTTTGGTGACATGTTGTCGTTGTGCTACTCCTGCATCTCCATGCATTTTTTTTAGTCCTCCATGTGCCTCCATATTGGTTGCCTTCTTTTCTCAATGTTTGTTGATGCTCCCAACCATTCCTTGATGACTATTGTTCTCATGGTGGTGTGAGTGGAGATATATAGTAACCTTAGCTATTGGTTCCTTTTTATTTGACTCTGCAACCTATGGTTCATTTTATGCTTGTAGATCCCTAGCCCTTTATTCTTATTCAAACTCAGACCCTTGATTTTATTTTATTGTAGGTAATTCAACTATTTTATATATAAGGACTTCTTCATGTGTCCCCTTCGGCCCTTCTTCTTTAGTAAGAGAAATATCTTGCAATGTAATTTTATTTTTATTGTGGCAAAGCTTCAATAACTTCTTTTTCACATTAATATTAACCATACTAACATACTCCATCCAAGGGTATCCCAAAAAAATGTCCACATCATTCTATCTATAGCATGAAAATTTGAATGCAACACATATTTGTCCATAGTAATCTTGAAATATTAAAAAATTTGAATGTTTTCACCTTCAATCTGTGTGCTTTGAATATTCTTTGTAGGGACTCACAACCTTTTATCCAAGTTAACATTGATGAAATTATGTTTTCTACAAGGGTTGATAGAAACAATAACCTTCTCTTGTTGAATACATCCATGAAGATGTAATCATAAATTTTCACATGAAAATAAACCCTTTGTGTTTTTCTTACCATTCTTCACATCAAGAGATCACCTACCTAAAAGTAGTTCTTCATATGCTTCATCTAAAAAATTTAACAGCTCCTTAAATCAAAGTGTTTGACTTGATATAGTTGCTTCATCTCTTAGATGAGAGTATAGATGGATTTTCCAAAGGGACACGTTTTTCTTATAAAATGAAATGTATTCTTGAATACTAGGACCATCATATTTTCTTGTAAAATACACTTTTCTTGGAATAAAATCCACAATCAAAACTATAGCTTATTGTTCAATGTGGTTTGAGGCGAAATTTTTTAAATGATCACTTCATCAATATTGCTCAAGATCGATAATATGACCACAAATATGAGATTCCATGGTCATTTTGCATCTACAAGAAGTGGTTTGATGGAAATTGGGTGCTATATTAAAATATATCTAATCTACAATCCACATGGCCATCACCTAAAAAAACCTTAATACAATCCACTCATGTTCACATGCCTCTTCAAGATGGAAACCTCCTATGAGCTTAACACCAAATACAATATTCATCCACATACATTCATAAGGCGGAATCCATTCTTATATGTATGTCACAAGAGAACTATAACCATAAAACCTCCTAACTATCTAGTGGACCTTCTTTAATGAGGCCCCATTACATTTATTTAATAATACCTACTATAATGGGCCTTATTTAACAATAACAAACATGGTGGACCTAGTACACGTTACATTGATGGCCTCCACTATTATTACTGTAACAGGCCTTTTGGCCCCCCATTAAATCCATAGGGAGGATCATAACACTCCACCCCACTTATAAATCATTTCCACAACACTTGATGTGAGAAATTACAACCATAAACTAGGTTCCTATGGATGAGGGTTGACCTCAATTCTAAAATAGTATAAGGAACCATGGTCCCATGTACAAGTGTTAATATACATAATTCTAAAGTAGTCAAACAAGCTCCACCATAATCCTAGGTCCCATGTACAAGTGCTAAATTCCATGATGAAGTAACCAGTGACCCATGTGCAAGAACTTATTGCAATGTTGAAGTAGTCCAGGGGACTCATGCATAAACTTAGGTCCAATGTCCATTTTCTCAAGGTGGTACCCCATCAATGAAACCTAAGTTCCAAAAATCACTCAGTGTTATGCTCCAAATTCCCACCATGATCACGAGGATCCAAATAATTTTAATGATCCAAACTAAACAAATCCTCAATATAGGAGTAAAAGGATGGATCTAAAAGGAATTATACTTATGTAGAAGAAGCATACTAGAAATTGGTAAGAACCACTTGTTGTTGTCTTTCCTCCACAAGGTTTTGTTCATATGTTGGAGAAGAGCCAACAAAAAGAAGAAGAAATTAGTTGTCTTACCAAAAATTACAACTATCCATATATCGATCCTCATAAGCATCTTCCAAATCATGCCATACTATCTTTATTAGTTATATTCTTTAATGATGAAAGAATATGTAGTATCGATAACATAGTCCTCCTCATATTTATGAATTGTTTTCTTCATAGATTTCAAATTTGCATACATATCCTATAAAATTTTTGTCATCCACATTCATTCCTTCCATGGCATATTCCACCACCTTTCCATTCTTCAATTTAGTGAGGGATGAGGGTGGAATTTTGGAAGGGCTATAGCGTACTAGATATTAATTGGAAATAATATATAATATGTCAAATCAAAGCCATAGAAATTCTCTATCCAATGGTGTTGGTCTAGTTGCAATCTGATCACCCTATAGAAATTTATGTCCTCTGCAACACCCACATCCATCACTAGAAGCCCTAAAAAAGAGAAAATTTCAAACTGCAATATCTCCTTCGTCTAAACTCTGTTTTGAGTGATTTTTTTCTTAAAGGTCATGTATTTTTACAAGAATACATATACACAATTAGTTTCTCCAAATTGTACAAAAAAATACTTGAAAAATGATATAAGTGCAGTGGCCCTCTTTTTCCCATTAAAAAAATGCAAAAAGTAAAACCAATAGCCACTTTTTTGCACAAGAATGGGATTTGATACCAAATGTTATGTACCTTAGTAGATCTAAAGATACAAGAAAAAAAGTAACTTTCAAATAACAAAATGGATCCACATAGTAAACGAAAAAAAAAGAATGAATACCATAATGTAGAGAAGAGCCTTAAGGCATGATAACACCATTAATCATTCCTTATGGAAGGAATCACTCCACAAACCATGTTTGCTACAACTATTACATCCAACATCCAATATGCATGTGTATTTATACAATCTCATGAGTATCCTATGCCAACTACCCCTTATATTATAATATTTATTTTAACTACCTAGTGGGAATATTTATTACCTACCAACTATCCAGTGGGCCTATTTACATTACAATAATTATCCCCTTGGGTATCCCATATTATCATCCCTAAGTACATTACAACTTATATGCTTCATCATAAAAAATGTCCTCAAATATGGCCATAAACAACTTATGTTATTTACATTTATGCCTTGGAAAATATTTTTCATCACAATTATATTAGTACCTTTGAGTTGACGCTCCACCATTTCTACCCACATCAACTTGTCGACCTTGAGGAGTGGAACAAGATGTTGATGTAGCAAAAAATGTTGGCATGTTCATGGAAATTTTTTTGGGTATTTGGAGTGGCAAATTGTCACAACCTATGCATGACAAGATAGTTAAGAGGCCTCCAAACAAGTAGTGGGGTGATTCATCTCATCCTGGGATTTTATGTCCTCCTTAAGACCACTAATAAAATGATGCTTGAAATATTCATTAATAAAAAAAATTGGTTTGATTTCCAAGCACTAAAAAACAATGATACATTCTTCCTACATATCTATTTGATGCAAGTTGGTAAGCAATCCCACATAATTAGTATCATTTTCAAAGAGAGCAAAAAGAGATTTCAAAAGCTGTTTCCATGCAATATATCCCAAAGAAGCGAGTCTTATTCCATCAACACCACTACCAACACTCCCTATCCATATATAAAACTCATATTCTAAGTTTCAATAACTCATCATCAATAACATAGAGGGAAAAGTGGCGCTACATTTGGTCAACCCATCCTAATGGATCATATCCATTAAACTTACTTAGATTGACTTTAGGTAATGTGTCATATCCCCAGATTTTTGCTATGGTCCATGGGGTAATTTTGTCCTAAGTCACCTAGGCAATAATTATTTAATTGATGAGCAAGTATGGAAAATATCTTATGGAAGATGCCTAAGGTTGTATTTGGGTATTAAGTGGATGAGGTGGGATCCTGGAAGATATTAATGCCCAAGCTAAGGATCTAAGAAAGTAATGGAGTTATCATTAAATTAATGGAGATATTTTTGGAGGCATTGCACCATAATAATTAATTAATTGCTAAGTTAAATTATTTCTGAGTGGTACTATTTTATTTAAATGATTATTGCTAATAAATGTGCCAAGTGGTTGGTGAATGGACTAGAAATATGGCTAAATCAATTTGTGGATTTAGGAAAAGAAGAAAAGAAGGAAAGGTGTAAGAGTTTCTAAAAGCAAGAAAATGGAAACAACCAGAAAAAACAAAAGGAGGGCGCAGTTTCCAAAAATGAGTCCATTTTACAAATCAAGCAACTTTTACAAAGCAAGAAACATATGGAGACAAAGGGTGCGCAGTTTCTAAAGGAGAAAAGCTTGTAAGGAAAAATAAAGGAAAGTATGTCTACTCATGGGTGACCTATTCTCACAGGTCACCAAGCTCTTCAACTTGCTCAGCAGGTCATCATGAAGTTTATAAAAGAAGCCAACCAACTCTGTTTCACAACTTTTGTCATTATGAGTTTATGAGTGAAGCATTTTAGCTTCTCAAGGTTTGGTGATGTGCCCAAGCTAATCAATGGGTGATGTGCCTCATTCTTCTATTCTAATTCTCTTCTCTAATATTCTATCAGGATTTGCAGCCATGGAGATCTGATAAGCAGGTCCATATACTCCAATACTAAGAAGAACCCAAGCTTACAAGGATTTATTATCATACAGGGTACATTCGGAGGAGACAACATTGAGGGGCCGAAATGGAGGTTTCAGGTTCAGCACTTCTGATCATTTCTAGGTTATAATACCTATTCCATTGCATCTGAAGGGTCTTTTCCAGTAGGAAACACTTTTTGTTTCATCGAAAAAGGTTTCCGGATGACCGAGATACAACCATTTTCACTGGAGCCAAGATCTCATGTGTTAAGGAGCGCACCTGTGTAGTTCAAGTTAAGTGAATCCTCCCATTGCAGATTAGGAAGCTCAGTGACCACTACAAACCATGTTTCAGACCTGTTGAAGACATCAGTACACTTTCAGATCAGAGATGTAATCATTCTATCTCTCTTACAGCTCTTCTATGGCTCTTTGTAATGATTTTCTAGTCTATATGACATTGTACTGTTGAGAAACAATAGAATGAGTACCATCTTGATCCAATGAATTATATTTAGACTTGATACTGTTGAATATAGTATATTAGAGTCATATAACATTTCATAACAGAGTATTACATTTAATGAAGCCATTTATTAATTATGATTGGAAGACTAGCTAGTTAGGTGCTTATTCTAGACTAGTTTCACCACTTTTATTGCCAAACCCATTCTAAGTAATATTTTTACATTCCGCCAATTCAATCTGGTACTTAAATCAGTATAGTACCCATATCAGTCCAAAAAATCAGAGTTTGAAATCCTTTAGACCATTCTTGGAAAGTTAAGAAAAATACTGGCTCAACAATCCCAGGAGAGCCCAAAAACCCCAATTCTTCCCAAACTCTCCCAAGTCTGCTAAATTACCTTTCTGAGCATAATCAACAACCCATTGATTTTTATAAATCCTGTTAGCCTTCCCGATCTAGTTTGTATATGCGGATGTACCCAGGAAGCATTGCGGTAGGCTTCAGCAGTAGCTGATGTCCGAAACATAAATGGTCTCCGTGCTTTGTACAAAGGATCCAATTTCCCACTGTCTAAGTTGCTGCTGCACATTGTCCCATATAAATTCCAGAACTGCAATTTCATCGCAAACTTAGTTTCAAGTCTCCTTACCCGTCACTGACTTCTTGCTCTGTTCGGTGAATTGATTAAAAAATGAACAAGTAAATTTAATTTAAAATTATGAAATTGAGTTAATATCTTGGACAAATATTCCCAAGGATATTATAGTGGTATCAGAGCACTTTCCTTGTCTCATCCCGTGGAAATTAAATCTCAGTGGAAAAGTAGCTTGGCACTATTTTCAAATTGTAGTTGTGGAATCCATTCCATGTCATGGAAGATTCAGAATTTGAGTTGTATGAGGAGGAAGATTACTTTTATGAAGAGTATGATAATTATGATGAGAGGTATGAAGAATACTGCAGAGATTATGAGGAGGATAATTCCCAAGAAGTACCTTCCACAAGCATCTCCCATGAGATCATGATTGGAAGAAGAGACTATGGTTATTCTGGTAGCCATTTTCCACAAAAAGTTGCATGTTCCACCGTCAAAGGGAAACCCTCTATGGAAGAGTTAATAAAAGAAATAGAATATTTATTGGATTCATGTGAATTCACAAGAATTTTTGGATCCTCTTCAAGAATATCCTCCAAGAATCTTCATTCTAAGACAACCAAGAACAAGCAAGACCCAAAAGCCAATCATGAGATTGTTGACAAAATGGAAGAAGGATCCATAGTGGGGGATCAAAATTCAGAAGAGCATGAAGGAGGAATAAGTCAGCATGATTGTGGCAGCCATGAAGTTGAAGAAGCAATGAACCAATTAGAAGAGGATGAAAAAGAAGAAGAGGCACCCAAATACCAAATAGAAAGTGACAAAGTTATGGACAATTTGGAAAGAGATTCCACTTCAAGACATTCAGATTTCTTTGTTGGTGATTTCAAGATCACTGCAAAGGAGGGTGATTTGGTTAAGGGTGGTGAGATAGCTTTTGGATCATATCCAAAAGAAGAACATCAATCAAATCTGAAATCATCATTGGAACTTCAGGTTGAGGTGGAAGACAAGCCAAATCAGCTGGTTGTGAACCAACGAATTTGGGAAAGAAGCATGCTGCCATAAAAACACCACATGAGGAGGAAATTTGGGGACAAAGGTATGGCTGCAATTCTGATTTTTGCATGCCTTTGTTGCAGCCCAAGATGGAAGCCACTTCTAGTGAGAATGATGGATTAGAAGATCCTTCTAGTGTCAGAATTCAGAATTGGGAGAAGGCTGAATTGCAAGAAGCAGAAGAGGAGGTTCACCAGCTAGAACTTCTTGCCATGATTGGACCATTGAAAATGAGTGAGGAAAAAATAAAGGAGACACTGAAAAACCTCCATGAACTTAATGCATTGATCTCTCACTACTGTTGGAGAATTGCATCAATGGAGGAGAAACCCTATGTTGAAAATTTTTTGCACGTGTGGGAAGCAGTAGGAAGCCTAAAAGGAAATTTCTCTCAGTTGCTTTCTGATAAAAATCACTTGCTGGAGCTTGTGAATGTGTACTCTAATGTTGCAATAAGGAATGATGAGGAGATCATCAAGCTCACTCATATGTTGGAAACCACCCAGGATTCTCTGATTGGTACTCATGGTGCTTGTCAAGAATCTGAGAATCAGATTGAGCAGCTTAATGAGAAGTTGCCAGAATCATTTTTTACCTCCCATCTTTCACAAAGTCACAATAACATGGCTGAATTATTTCATGTTCCAAGGGAGGAACCTCATGATTGGATGGATTATGAGGAATAGTCTGTTTGGTATGTGCTTGAGGAATGTGCAGATAGAGTTGATGAAAAACAAGCGCATGATCTTTTCTAGAATGAACTTGAGAGGTTCATTGAGAAAGACACTCTTCCAAGGAAGAGCTAGATGAGTACACCATAGATGGATCAGCCATCAATGGAGAGGATACATCCACAAATTCAGTGGATGAAATGTTCAGAAGCATGGCTCACCATTCTTCGTTACCCACTTCAAATTCAGACACAATTTTTGGGAATGAAAATTGGGTAAAAGGATTCTTCCGCTTGGTGTCACATGATGAGCAGGAGGATTCTAAAAGCGATGCCTATGACATGTTCCTTAACCCGCAGCAGTTGAGGCAGCCCATGCATATGTGTGCAGCCACTTTTGACCAGGAGGCATCAGATCTACACTTACCTTCAATGTGTGGGTCAATTGATGGAGGTTTGCACCCTTGGATCAATGGCAGAGAGTTGAGCCATTGGATGAAGAGGGGAGCACCTGCGGAGTTCCATAGAGATCACGAGATCTCTTTGTTTGAGGAGGAAATACATATGGCTAATCACATTCCATATGATTCAACAAATAAAAGTGTTTATCCATCCATTGGTTGGATGGGTAGAGGCATCATTGCAATGAATACCTTGGAAGGTAAAAGGTTCTCTTGTTTCTGCAATAAATTTTTTGTTGTAATTGACACTGTCTTGAATTGTGAGCAGCAACAAAGATGTATTTTGCAGCCATTAGATGTCTCCAGTACACATGCACAAGAGATGCACTCTGATTTGCATTCTCTCAAGAATTTCTATGTTTGGTGGGGAAGTCTCATAGCTAATCAGTTTTGCATTGGGAGTAGCACACTTCCAGCAGGGTGGTTGGATCTTAGCATACTCTGGAGTGAAAAGTGGTCACAGGTAACTATGATGATGGATGGTATTCATCAGGGACAATGGGATCCACGATTTCGTTGGAGTGACAAATTCCTAGAGGTGGCAGAAAAGTTTGGGTCCTTGCAGAGGAAGCAGTGGGATCCAGGAATTCTACTCAGTTATCTTAACGGGGTTAAGATTTTTGTTCATGATTTATTGCAGTTAGAGTTTACAGTGCAGTTTATTCTTCATAGTCATCTTATATTTTATTTAGATATTTTTGAAGGCCCCAAGTTTAATTTTCAGATTGTTAAATGGATGGGGACAAATAAAATCAGAGGGGTGCAGTAGAAGCTTGGTGGAATCCTAACATTGCTTGAGGACAGGCAATCTTGGGAAGGGAGGACTGTCATATCCCCAGATTTTTGCTATGGTCCATGGGGTAATTTTGGCCTAAGTCATCTAGGCAATAATTATTTAATTGATGAGCAAGTATGGAAAATATATTATGGAAGATGCCTAAGGTTGTATTTGGGTATTAAATGGATGAGGTGGGCTCCCGGAAGATATTAATGCCCAAGCTAAGGATCTAAGAAAGTAATGGAGTTATCATTAAATTAATGGAGATATTTTTGGAGGCATTGCACCATAATAATTAATTAATTATTGGATAATTAATTAATTGCTAAGTTAAATTATTTCTGAGTGGTACTATTTTATTTAAATGATTATTGCTAATAAATGTGCCAAGTGGTTGGTGAATGGACTAGAAATATGGCTAAATCAATTTGTGTATTTAGGAAAAGAAGAAAAGAAGGAAAGGTGTAAGAGTTTCTAAAAGCAATAAAATGGAAACAACCAGAAAAAGCAAAAGGAGGGCGCAATTTCCAAAAATGAGTCCAGTTTACAAATCAAGCAACTTTTACAAAGCAGGAAACATATGGAGACAAAGGGGGGCGCAGTTTCTAAAGGAGAAAAGTTTGTAAGGAAAAATAAAGGAAAGTATGTATACTCATGGGTGACCTATTCTCACAGGTCACCAAGCTCTTCAACTTGCTCAGCAGGTCATCATGAAGTTTATAAAAGAAGCCAACCAACTCCATTTCACAACTTTTGTCATTATGAGTTTATGAATGAAGCATTTTAGCTTCTCAAGGTTTGGTGATGTGCCCAAGCTAATCAATGGGTGATGTGCCCCATCTTCTATTCTACTTCTCTTCTCTAATATTCTATCAACATTTGCAGCCATGGAGATCTGATATGTAGGTCCATATAATCCAATACTAAGAAGAACCCAAGCTTACAAGGATTTATCATCATACAGGGTACATTCGGAGGAGACAACATTGAGGGGCCGAAATGGAGGTTACGGGTTCAGAACTTCTGATCATTTCTAGGTTGTGAGACCTATTCCATTGCGTCCGGAGAGCCGTTTCCAATATGAAACACTTTTTGTTTCATCGAAAAAGGTGTCCGGATGACCGAGATACAACCATTTTCACCGGAGCCAAGATTTCATGTGTTAAGGAGCGCACCTGTGTAGTTCAAGTTAAGTGAATCCGCCCATTGCAGCTTAGGAAGCTCAGTGACCACTACAAACCATGTTTCAGACCTGTTTAAGACATCAGTACACTTTCATATCAGAGATTTAATCATTCTATCTCTCTTACAACTCTTCTATGGCTCTTTGTAATGATTTTCTAGTCTATATGACATTGTACTGTTGAGAAGCAATAAAATGAGTACCAGCTTGTTCCAATGAATTATATTTCGACTTTCTATTGTTGAATATAGTATATCAGAGTCATATAACATTTCATAACAGATTATTACATTTAATGAAGCCATTTATTAATTATGATTGGAAGACTAGCTAGTTAGGTGCTTATTCTAGACTAGTTTCACCACTTTTACTGCCAAATCCATTCTAAGTAATATTTTTATATTCTATCAGTTGGAGCTGGTACTTAACTCAGTATAGTACTCATATCAGTCCAAAAAATCAGAGTTTGAAAGCCTTTATACCATTCTCGAAAAGTTAAGAAAAATACTAGCTCAGCAATCCCAGGAGAGCCCAAAAACCCCAATTCTTCCCAAACTCTCCCGAGTCTGCTAAATTACCTTTCTGAGCATAAACAGCAACCCATTGATTTTTATAAACCCTGTTATCCTTCCCTATCTAGTTTATATATGTGGATGTACCCAGGAAGCATTGTGGTAGGCTTTAGCAGTAGCTGATGTCCGAAACATAAATGGTCTCCGTGCTTTGTACAAAGGATCCAACTTCCCACTGTCTAAGTTGCTGCTACACATTGTCCCATATAAATTCTAGAACTGAAAGTTCATCCCAAACGCAGTTTCAAGTCTCCTTACCTGTCACTGACTTCCTGCTTTGTTCGGTGAATTGATTAAAAACTGGACAAGTAAATTTAATTTAAAATTCTAAACTTGAGTTAATATCTTGGATGAATCTTCCCAAGGATATTACATAATGGATGCAACATCATGGTGTAACAATCATCAAAGGGGTTGTAGTGGAAACAACCTTCACTTTTGTAACATTCACCACCATCATGCTTACCCTCAAGTTTGTTAAGTTTATCAAAACAAAGTGTGCATTACTCATTGATGCTAGTCATGTGGTTCTTAAGTTGTTCTTGGTTTGCATGAATTCTTTATGTGAGGGACTTTATTTCTAGAATTAGATCTTTCTTTTGGTATTCCATGGTGGACATGTTTCTAGTGTGATTCATGGGACCACAATGACCACCTGAATGTTTACTAGGGAAGTAGATGAACATTATCAATTTCATGAGATGATGTTGTTAAAATAGGCAACTAGTAAGGGTCTAGTCCACATGGGCCCCACGAGGTCTCCCAAAAGAGTTACAAAAGATCTATATCAACACAAATAGAATCAAAAGAGGAGTCTTTTGAGTTGGTTGAAAGTTTGCATAGGCCAACCATGGATTTCCATGCAAGTAAGCAGAAGGTTCTCTCGTTTCTTCAAGGCTTCAAGAGGACTCAGGAAGGGATGCTCACTCTCTCCACTTCTCTATATCATCATGGATGATTCGCTAAGAAGGGTCTTGGAGGTGGCCATAGTGGAAGGAAATATCAAGAGGATTAAGATAGTTAGAAATGTGAAGGAGATCAATCACTCCCATTTCATGGATGACACACTATTAATAGGAGGAGCATCCCTAGTCATTGCTTGAAAATTTAACCAAATCTTGAAATTTTTTTGCAAAGCCTTTGGGAGCATGAACAACTCTCAAAAAATACAAATCTATGGATGAAACATTGTGCCTTCTACACTTTGGAGCATTCAATAGGAGTTTGGATTCTAGGACGATGGAAATTGGGACCACTTCAAATATATGGGATTCATAATTGTGAGGGATAAGCACTTCAAGATCAAATGGAAAGAAAATTTGGACAAAATGGATAAGAAAATAAATCAATGGGGAGAATTCTAGCGAAATCTAGCTGGCAGGGTGGTGCTCATCAAATCAGTGCTCTCCTCCATGCCCTTGTTCCTATGCTCTATTCTCTTAGCTCTAGCTAACATTCTACAACAAATAAAGAAAACAATCAATTCTTTCCTTTGGAGAGGAGAAAAATAGAATGAGAACAAAATTCCTCTAGTCAACTCTAATATTGTTAAGTGCCTAATAGATTGTGGTGGACTCCAAATAAGATACATGAAATTAAATAATTTATCTCTTGGGGAAAAGCTTCTTTCAAAAATTGTATATCAAGAGAAAGGTTGGTTAAAAGAAGTTCTACAAAGGAAGTAATTCAAAGGTAGTATGTTCAGATGCCTCGAATATCTTCCATATCCCCAGAGTGGTACCCAAATATGGAATATCTATGCGAAAGCATGAAACATTTACTATACAAATCGTCACTAGATCCTAGGAAATAAAAAATATCAATCTATGGACAAACCACATTCTCAATGACTCTCTCATAGGCTCAATCCCATAACTACAAGACCTCAAAGACTGGGTGTTAATCCAAGGATTCGAAAATTTGGGAGACATATGTAGCATGTGGCATAGTGCAATATCCCTTTGTTACCCTGATTTCTATATAACAAAAATACAAATGTAAGTGTACAATGTACTAGTTCCTGGAGAGGATCTCAAGGCCAAGGCCTTGCTAGTAAAGCACTGTAAGTATTGTGGTGATTTCCTAAGTTGTAATTTCAATTTGTATACTTAGGATATTGAATGGTTTGACGCAACTAAGTGATAGGGGCATGAATCCACTAGGGGAAGAGGTTGAATGGATTGGAAACCATGACTTGATGACGGGTGTCATCTTGGTGCCGCGGGAACTTGAAGAAATGTGAACTGTGATTTTCACTAGATGACCTTAAGCTTATAAGTGTCGTTAACACTCATCCCTAAATAGGAGCACTGAATGAATTACAATTCGCCGCAAGGAAATAACAAGATCCTATAACCTATCTATTAACATAAGGCTAATTATTATTAAGTGATATTAAGTAAAATTAAGTGATCATTCTATATATCATTGATATCTTAGTCTTGGCCAAGGATGCCAGGAAATATTGTTAATCTCTTGAATAGAATAGAGTTAAGGTTTCTTAAAGTAGGAAGAAAGATATAGAATTTACCTTTTCAATTTATTATACCAATACAAATATTTCATATAGTAAGTATTTATAAATAATTATTTAATCATCTCATAAAAATATAAAGAGACTTAAAAAAAAGAAAACCATAAACTAAATGGAAATAATTACCAATGCAAATAATTTGCAAGAAGATTTCCTTTTAATGATAATTAGAGAAAAATCATAAATCTACAAAAAGAATGAATGATTATCATTCTATTAAAATTCTAAAAATACTATATTCCTTAAAATCCTAAAAAGAGAACGTGCATTAAAAAAACGAAAAAAACTCTAAAAGCTCTAAAATCCTAAAAAGCTCAAAAAGCTTAAAAAAATATTTAGGAAGACGACAGGCCTAAGGGGAGAGGGAGCTGAAACCTTGATGGTAGCGAGTTGTTGGATGGGAGACCTCTCTCAAGGGATATTTGAGCCCATTTTGAATGGGAATTGTTTTTTTTAGGTTTGGCGGCCTCTCTCAAGTGAGGAAGATAGCCGAGATCATTTTGAATGGGTTCTTATTTACTTGGTGGTAGTTTTCCTCTTTGTCTTCTCAATGATGTGGGAGAGGGCATAAGCCTGTATCTAACACTAGTTTTTAGGTTCATGTAATGCATGAAGAGGGTGAATCCCTTGAGGTTTAAACATTTTTTAAAATTCTTTATAAAGTATCTTTTTGTCTATGAAGAGAGCTAAGAAGCTCTTGAGGCATTTGAGCAATCATTGTGAATACATTTAAAATCTGTTAAATATCTTTATGAAAGTCGTCTCCATCCTTGGTTGAACTATCTTGTATGATTTATATATATACATGTGAACTGGTCTAACTATATATATTGCAATCTCTATGCAAGAAGGGTGAAACTCTTGAGAGGGTGCGACCCTAGAATTCATATGTTTAATATGTTTACACTGCTTGCAAGTAGAGTAGGGCGTCTATTGTAATCTGGGAATAACATCAATTACCAGTAGTACAATATATCAACATGAAGGAAGAGTCGCATACACACACACATTATATAATCATACATAAGAGATTAAGTGGGACAACGGCAATAGGATTTTGTATTAACATGACCAAAATAGAGTACAATTTCAGTGCAGATATATGTTCTATTTTATTGGCTCTCGAGCCTATATATATTGATTAAAAACATTTATTCAGTTACAAATTCCTGGTCGATCGAATAACCGACCAACTACACCATCTCAACCATAGTCAGCGAAGGACCTAGTCGGCCATTCGACTAAGCTCCTCCAACATCTCCCCCATTGAAAAAATGATTCTTCATCCCAAAGAGATAAAGAAAATAACTGAAGAACTGGATCAAAATTGGTAGTCGCTGCTGCTTATGGCTGCAAACTAGTGGATGCAGTTGACAGATCTGGACTGATGCAGGATTCCACAATGGTTGGGGATGAACTGACAAGTCGCCACTTGAAATATTCCCATGTATGAAGAACTGGTTGATAGCATAATCTGGAACAGAACAACATCTATACACTGAGTTTGGTACTGAAAAATATCGGATGACCCTTCGATTTTGTAAGAGACCAACGAGATAGTCGGTTGTTGCTTTAGAGAAGAAAAGCATCCAAGAAAATAGTTACTTAGTTCTCTATATGTTCCATGCTCGCTCAAGCTTGCAAGTAGATCGACAATGGAAATTGGGGGCTCGGCAACGTGATTGGTGGCAATGAGCTGAGTAACAAATCCTGGTCTTGACATGTCACGATTTATCAAAATGCTCATATATCTGTTGGGCCCTGGAAATGCCCCTTTTTGACCATACCTATTACATCATTTTTCCTTGATACACCCTACTTTCATAAACCATATACATGCCTTTTTCCAGATTAATCAGCAATCCTGACAAGGTATAAATCATTATTGCTTCATTAAATAAAATGCCTAAGATTGTTATGGTTATGAATTCTAGCCTTCGATTTATGCTAACTCGTGTTGATTTCATTAAGTTAAGATCAAGTACAGGTGTATCAGTCGCAATGCCTTGGGAAATAATTGTGTGTGGTGCCAGTTGTTAGTGATCCTTCATATCCAAAGGGACAATGCATCTCTCCACGTGAAGCTGTAATAGGTCGATGAAATAGCGCATAGCTACAACATACAGGATGCCTTCCAATTTGTTAAACCATTGGTCCATTGACTGCCAGAGTAACAACATCCTTCATGATTAACGATCTCATTCATTATGGTTGTAACAATTTAGCTATAACTCTACAGCACGAAGATTAGAGATCTTCATTGCTGCACGAAATTAGTGGATCACAAACTGTATTTTGCATGTATAAATAGGGGAAGGATTTGAAAGTCTGGGGTTGGATAATTATCATTTTGT
Source organism: Larix kaempferi (assembly GCA_027924585.1). NCBI lineage: Eukaryota > Viridiplantae > Streptophyta > Pinopsida > Pinales > Pinaceae > Larix > Larix kaempferi. The sequence goes on along the minus strand of BSBM01000458.1, from coordinate 18,409,137 downwards.
ACGGGTTGTAACAGAGGTTGATACTGTGGATTACCATCTTTTAATGAAGAGCAGAGTTATTTCCATTTCTGTGTCTTAATTTGTGGTAGTTCACGGCGTCTCTGTTAGAAGGTCAGGGCCCACCTTCTCATAGAGATTGCTGAGTTAAGTATGTAGTTAGATTTATTTCCTGTTGTGTGTTTGTGGAATTGCATTAGGCGTATTTCTGATAGTTGCAACAGAGATTTATAATTGCATTCTTTATTGGTAGTTTATTCTTTGCATTACGAATAGCTACAACTGTGTGGTGTGACAGTCGACTATGTAGGTTAGATTTGATTATGCATGTGTGTTCAATAGCTGTTACAACCAAGCTCATCTCCTATTCTTTTTCAGTCATTTATGCTTCTTAGGATTTCCAATGGTTATCAATTTATAGTTCAGGCTTATTTCTTAATTCTGGTTGTTGTTATATCTTTAATTGAATTCATAGATTAGGTAGATTATGGTTGAGTTACAGTAGTTGCTGGATGAATCATTTTGGTAAATATTGATTACTGTAGTTTGATAATTATAGGATTTAACTTCTTGCAAAAGTAATCTAGTTCATTTCTATTCTTAGATCAGTAATTGTTAGGTTGATTTTTGTAGGAAGGTAGCTGCACTTTGAATTCCTAGATGTATGAGTTAGATTAGTTTTCTTTATGGAATGAGTTTGGCTGAGCAGATAGGTAGGATTATTATCTCTATTCACTTGATCAACTATTGAAAATGTTTATGCATAGATTGTGCTTATTTCCATTGAAATAAAAGACCTCCCTGGGTTTGATAATTTATATTGAGCATCCTGTGTGTTAGTTGTAATTAATTGACATATAGGGTGACCAACATTTTGGTGCCATTGTCTGGGATGGTAATTGATAGACATAGTTAGTAGTTGGTTTTATTTGATTTCATTTTAGTTTAATCATTTACAACATGCACGAATACAAGAAAAACAAATCGGGAGCCCCCTTTGAATACTAAAACTGCAGGTGGAAGAGGTCTAGGTCGTAATGCAGGTCTGGGAAGATCAACATTTATTGACGATATAATTGATAAAGTTGATTCTTCTACCAGACCACCACGGTCGTCTACAGGAAGAGGAAATTATGTTCTTCCCAATCTTGAGAATTCAACATCAACTGTGGAGAATACAACGGGACCATCCACTCCCATTGTAGAAAAGAAACCTCCTGAAGACAAGGGAAGCGTCGTGGGTGTACCGGGTAGAGAGGAGATTTATCATATCGACAAAACCGGAGTTACTAAAGAAGTGTGGTTGGAGACTCACTGAGAAGCAGAGGAAGAGAGAAGGCGAGAAGAAAAGAGGAGGAGATAAGAAGAAGCAAAGGCAGAGGAAGAACGCATAAAGGAATCCATTAAATTTTGGTCTAACGACATGGCTAATAGAGAACAGGAAGGCGGGAATTAACATAGGGAGAATCGGGAAGAAGAAGTGGAAGATAATCATCCTGGTAATATTGTGGCAACATTAGAATTCCCTATCCTCTATACACATGGAGCAACTCCTATGAAAAACATCTTACCATCAGTTCTCCCGAATTTCCATGGTAAGTCTTTTGAAGATCCCGATGAATTTCTTTTTGAGTTTGATATCCTCTGTCGTAGCTATGACTATACCTCTAGTGCTCAGAAGCTGAAACTATTCCCAACCACCTTGAAAGGAAATGCTCTGTGCTGGTTCATGAATCTAGGTCGTGAGACCATTACTACTTGGGACCAAATGAAACACACCTTTCTTTCTAAATAACAAGAATATTGTAGAACCAGGGATAGAAAGGAAGAGTCGTTTAAAATGGTTCAGAAGGAAGAGGAGAGCTTGGAAGACTTTGTGGAAAGATTGTTGTACAATTTACAAAGGTCTGGACACACTGAGATTGGAAAAGATGTACTTAAGGTTATTTTGCTATGAGGAATTAGGGAAGATTTCCTTGATATGTTGAATTTGTTGGGGAAGGGGACATCTCAAAAGAACCTTTTGAGAAGATCGTTGAAGTATGTCGAAGGTACTAAAGGGGATCCTCTAGAACTAACAAATGGGATAAGGATCGAGATCAAGATGTCTTCACTAGGACACATAAGTCAGCTAGTGGAGGAGCCACTCGAGCAGAGATAGGCAACTTGCTGGAGAATTTTAAAACTGATATGATGAGCTTCATTTCCTCAGAGTTAGATGTCTTGAGAGCAAAATAGAGGCAAGTAGTAGAAGATCTTACACTCGGTGTATTTTATTCCAAATGTAGGAAAAAGCACCCACTGAAGAAATTCCCACTGGACAAAGCATAAATATGTATAATATGTGAGTTGGAGCATGACACCAAGGAATGTCTCTCACTACCTAAGGTCAAAGCAGTTCTGCAGGCATCCACTTTAGATTGGAACAAGCTTACTTCATTGCACAAAAGAAGCTGTGGCAGCCTCGCAATCAAGGTATGAATCAGGACCCATCAATTTTTCTGAATAATATGAATACACAGTTCCCTTCACATTATTCTAATAATCAGTGGTATCCATCTCAGAACCCATTGCAAAATCTTAATTCTTGGACACCATGGTCACAACAGTTAAACAATCAAGCTCCTTGGAATTCCAACTGGAGAAATTCTTACCAAGGAAATAAATTTCCCCATCACCAGACTCAGTATCAATAGTACCCTCCTCAATAGTATCCTCACCAACAATACCAACAGCCACAGCTGCAATTCCAAAACAATGCCGCACCTATGAATGCACCACTTCGACCATAGCTACCTACACAACCTAACCCAAACCCGAACAATAAAGCAATCCATTAGTTTGAGACTGATAACATGCCGGCGTATTCCATTTCCCAAGTTCCCTGCAACGATATACAATTACGATCAGGGAGGGTAGTGGAACCCATCATCACTGAGGATGTTCCATCCCCAGTGTCTGAAACTGGAGTGAATCAGCACTATGAGAATATGGTTAATTCAACAATCCCCATCATTGAGGATGCTGACATCCCTACCGAAACAGTGCCTAAAACTCAGGAAATAACACACGATGAAGCACGTCCTACACAATTGATGAGAGAACCACCATACCTTGAATGATTGGACCTGCAGAAAACAATCGAACAACCTCAATTCAATCTCTTAGGGGAATTGAAAAAATTGTATGTCAAAATTACACTGTTACAAGCCCTCCATGACGTGCCTATTTATGCTAATACTGTTAGATATTTGTGTGTTAAGAAACTAGCAAGAAAGCCCAGGGATCCTCCCACTGTCCACGTATTGGGAAAAATTTCCAAATTGATAATGGGGAAGACTCATATGGCAAAGTACGATGACCCTGGAAATCCTACTGTGATAGTTCACATAGGAAACACACAAATTCCCAACATCTTGGTAGACTTAGGTGCGGCTATTAACTTTATGACCATAGAAACTGTGAAGAAACTTGGACTCACTAACCTTCGGTCGACCCCTACCATTTTGGAACTTGCTGACAGATCAACAATCAAGCCTGAGGGGATCCTAGACGACCTAGTAATCTCTGTTGACTCGTGGGAATACCCTGCGGACTTCTTGGTGTTACATCCAAAGTATTAGTTGGGGGGACACTCACTGATCTTGGGAAGACCGTGGTTGGCCACAACAGATGCCTGTATCAGCTGTCGGTCAGGATCTATGACCATCTTAGCGGGACTGAGATAAAAATCCTAACCTTATACCCTCCATCCCGACCAAGCACAGAAGCTGAAACTCCACTGTGGGTAGATTTGGAGGAGGAAGGTGTTCATCCATTATTAACGATTGGGAGAGCCTTAACGTTTAAAGATGAAACAGAGGACGATACCATTAATAGTTTCATCAGTGAGCCCATGTCCGTCAATAAGCATGTTTATCGGATTCTCGACAGTACATTTGATGAGAAAGAATAAGAAAATATTAGAGAAGAAACTCTAGTTAGTTATGCCAGTATAATTCCAGTACTCAAAAATTCAAAAGTGTTCCAGTAGAGATTGAGCTAGGGAAAACATTGAACATCAATCCAAACCTTGCGCCCAGTGAGCTGGAACTGCTAATCACTCTGCTAAAACAACGTAGAGGAGCTTTTGCTTAGGAGTACACAGACATGAAAGGTATTCATTCTAATATGTGCACCCATCACATTTATATTAAGAGTGACTTCAGGCCTGTGTGTCAACCACAATGAAGGATGAACCCGAACCTAAGCGACATAGTGAAAGAGGAGATCCAAAAAAATTTGGAAGCAGGATTTATATACCCGATTTCAGACAGTGAGTGGGTTTCTCCACTTGTGATTGTGCCAAAGAAGAATGGGAAATCGAGGGTTTGTGTGGATTACAGAGAATTGAACAAAGCAACACATAAGGACCACTTTCCCTTACCTTTTATCGATCAGGTCCTTGATACCTTGTCTGGGAAGAATTATTTTTCCTTTCTGGATGGCTTTAGTGGCTATAACCAAATCCAGATTGCTCCAGAAGAGCAAGACAAAACCACTTTCACCTGTCCTTGGGGCACTTTTGCATACCGGGTACTTCCTTTTGGGTTGTGTAATGCGCCAACCACATTTCATAGAGCAGTGATTGGAATATTTTCAGAGATGGTAAATGATTGCATGGATATTTTTATGGATGAATTTACTCCATATGGTGATAGTTATGAAGAAGCACTGGAAAATTTAGAAAAGGTCTTGAAACACTGTGAACAAAGCCCTGTGGGGGACATTTTGCTGACAAAAGGACAGGTCAAAAGGTCTTGAGAATGGGTTATTTCTGGTCCAAATTGTTTAGGGACACAAAGACGTATGTTCAGGCATGTGATAGCTACCAAAGGATGGGCCAACCCAACAGATTAGATGAAATTCCTTTGCAGCCACAACTCGTGGTTGAACCATTTGATAGATGGGCTCTGGATTTCGTAGGGCCTATCAACCCTCCCTCAAAAAAGAAAGTTCACATCTTGGTTTGCACAGATTACATGTCCAAATGGATGGAAGCTATAGCCTTGGTTAAGGCTAATGATCAGGTTGTGATTGATTTCCTGTATGAAGAAATTTTTACTCGGTTTGGAGTACCCAAGGAAATGATCACAGATGGTGGACCGCAGTTTGTGTCTCACAAACTAGAAGCGCTGTTACAAATTTTTTATATTCAGCACAGAATAACCTGGCCATATCATCCACATGGCAATGGCCAAGTGGAGAGTTCAAACAAGGTCATCAAGGCTATTTTGACAAAGACAGTGAAAAGCCATTGTAAAGATTGGGTTGAGAGACTTCCAGAGGCACTATGGGCCTATCGCACTATATGGCATAACACCACTGGTTTTCCCCCCTATGAATTGGTGTATGGTAAGAATGTTGTTTTCCCAATTGAATTTGAAATCAGGACTTTGAAAAAAGTTGTAGAAGCAAATCTCTATTTATCAGAAGCATAGAGGAACCGATTGAATCAACTTAACGAATTGGATGAAAAGCGCATAGCAACAGTAAATCATACAACTTTAATCCAACAACAACGCTCTAAATGGCATGATAGATTCATAAAGAGGAAAGTCCTCTAGGAAGGAGACTGGGCTCTGTTATATGATTCGCGGTTTAAGAGGGAATTCAAGGGAAAGCTATGCACTCATTGGTTGGGACCTTATCAAATAGATCGAGTATTTGACAATGGAACAGTTCGGTTGATCACCATTGATGAAAACAAGACACCATTATTCGCAAATGGTCATTGGTTGCGACTGTATCACAAACCGATCTCAAAGGATGCTTTCATTTCACATGTTGCAATTGATCCAGAATATCAGTTAACGCCAGGGCAGGGATTTTTCTCAACCCCTGTGAATTTTTAAGAACTGCAATATCCACATAATTTGTACATAAATAATTTATTTTTCATTCTTTATTTTATCTAGTTTCATTTTGCAATTGATCGAGTTTGTTTTTAAGATTTGTGTGCAGGAATTAATTGGAGGAACAACAGTCGTGACTAGGCCAGATGATTGCAGGCACCTTACATTGTTTCCTAATCTAATAAAGCTCTTTTGAAGAAGATGGATGATTTGTTAGTTTTCAGCAGCCAGTTGAAAATCCTTTTGTTACTCATTTTGCATAGTTGCAACTCCCTACCTTGCTCATTCTTCCAATTTTCGTAGCTGCAATCCCACTATTTTCCATTCACTTCACTTTTCTAGCAGCTACAAATCCACTACTTTTGCTTATTTTTCCAAGTTTTGCAGCTGCAACTCCATTATCTTTATCCCCTTCATTTTTTCTAGCAGCTGCGACACTGCTATTTTTGCCTATTCTTCCAAGTCTAGCAACTGTGACACCACTATTTTTGCCTATTCCGCCAAGTCTAGCAACTGCGACTCCGCTATTCTCATTTCATTTTTTCCTTTTCCAGCAGCTGCGACTCCGCTACTTTTTCCTATTCCGCCAAGTCTAGCAATTGCGACTCTGCTATTTCCATTTCATTTTCTCCTTTTGCCAGCAGCTGCAACACCACTATTCTTTCCTTTTCTCCAAATTTTTGCAGCAGGAACTCTGCCATATTTCTCCAAACTCTTCTCAAGTCTTCATTCTTATTCATTGTTTGCAACTGCGCTAGATTGTCTTCCTTTTGGAATAGTCTCTCCGCTAATGACCTAACCTGGCTTGAATTTAAATGATGACTCCACAGCTCGAATCGCAGTACTCCAAGAACGATGATAACTATTGGGCCATCCTGTGTACGTGTCAGCATGAATGCACGTATTATCCAGGTTGGCGGTGTCCAACTCATCTCAGCACATACGTATTTTACCAGCGATGCAACTGTGAATGTAATTCCATGACAGAATGGTGGCTCGAGCATTAAATCCTGAAGGTACGGGTTCTAACTATAATCATGATTAAGCATCAAATTAATTGTGGCAATTACGAGCATGTCTTGTCTTTTGTCGCCATCAGCATTTTGTACACACTTAATCACCAAAGAATGTGTCGAGAATAACAACTTGACCGTCATTTTACCCGATTCGTACCAAAATTTCCCAATTTTCCATTTTTCCTTAACTGTATCCTCTACCGTGAGTTGAAAATTGCACCATCTTTCGTAAAATACCCAATTTCAAATCTCGGCTATTCCATAAATGTTTGAAGGCTACAAATTCCACGTCTGAACTGATAAGCACTGTATTTGCTGTTTGAATTATGAAAGGAGGTTGATATGGGTAACCCGGTTAGGCATGAACCTGAAAATAAGGAAGCTCTGCGTGCCAATGCAGAAGTTTTCACCATTTTTGCAGCCGTTGGGTGGACCGAGTATTTCCAACGTCTAAACGGTTTCCACATTGAAACGACATTAGAGTTTGTTTTTAACTTGATTGATATTCATTCTGAAGTCAAGGGGGTACGCATTGAGGTTACAGAAGCCATTATATCTGAGGTTATTGGCTTACCCCAGGTTGGGAAGAAATTATTTGGACAGAAGGTGCCGAATTCGACTGCAATAAGGGAATTTCTTGCAGTTGGGGAGAATGTTCATCCAAAAGGTCATGGAATTGCACTGGACTCCTTACCTCATCCTTGGGATCAAGTGGCAATTTTTCTGAAGAAGTATATCTCCTGTGAAGGTAGGTACCAAACTGTCTATTATTTTGAATTCCCTTTGTTATCTCATCTACGCTATTGCAACCTAGTTAATATGTCGTTTTATATCTTTAAGACCCTACAAAATATGGATGGTTATGCAAGAGCAACCCAACACCTAGTTTCCTCCCTCACCAATCATGGCCTAATTAAATTACTTATCTTGAGGGCCATTGCACGTCAGAATTTAACCCGGGCTCAATTTCTTGCTGTAGTTGAGGTAATTAGAGAACCTGCAATGGAATTGGGGGGTATTGCAAAAGAAGAAGAGGACCAGAGCTCCTCAAATCCAGTTGGGGGGGAGGATGGAAACCTAAATAAAAGGGAAGGATAAGTAGACATAGGGGAAGCTGCAACAGCAGCGGACCCTAGTATAGATGGGGTATCTGAAAATCAAAATACAGGGTGTAGCTAGGGTTTTCACCCTAGCTTGTGCAAATGAGCACCTACTAAGGAGAAGGGCCTCCGTAGTAGTATTTCAATAAACAGTAAATTAAATCAATGAAACAATATGAAATTTAACCTAGCATGAGCATTGACAGAAATAAAAAGACATGACAATATGATAAAGATTTTCTTTTGTATTTAATTTACCTCAAGTGTTGAGGTTGGTGGAGATCTTGCAGTAGTCTAGCAGGGCTGCTTCCGTGCTCCAATGGGTTCCTTCTCCTTCTCCAAGGTGTTTGGATAATGGACCAAAAGGGGCACTCAAATGGGAAAAGCTAGCTCAAATGATAAGCTAGGGTTTTGAGAGTGATTTTGGCAGAGTGAGGATAGGGAAAATTGTGGATATGAAATGGGGAGCCTCCATCACCTATTTATAGGTTTTTAGTGGTGGAGTATTGACCCATAGTTTTTGGCACCATATGGTTTAGGTCAATTGTATAGGGTTTTTTCTTCCTTTTTTCCCACTTTTTTCCTCTTTTTAAATATTTTTTATTCCCTTTTATTTGATTTTTGGGAATTTAGGGCCCTTTTAGAGGGTTTTTGCTATTTTTGGAGGAAATTTAATTTATTTTGGGGGAAAAGGGGGTTTTTTGGCCATTTGGTGGCTTTTTTGATGGTTTTTGAAGGTTTTGGAGGCAAATATGGTAGGAAATATAGACAAATGAGTCATGTTATGATAGAGATGAGATGGTGAGCACTTTTTGGGTGTTAATAGATTTCCCCTTGATGTGTGAGGGAAGGAGCTCATCGTATGGCCGAGAGACATCATAAGTCTATGTATGGTTTTCTTGGGATGTGGAGAAGGGAAGAAACGAACCAGAGCCTGGAACAACGGTCTCGAACAAATTGCAAAAAATAAAAATACATGACCTCAATAATGAATGAGGAATAATCTCAATATATGGATGAGGCAGGCATTCCCATGCTCTTATCAAGATATATAAAAATAACAATGAAGCCCAAAAATAGGGACCTGAAAGATACTTGGAGAGCCACTGTATATGTCATAAGGGTCCACGAGGGGACACAAATTTGGGACATACTGCTGGGCTGACCATGTCTGAGATGAAGAACTGATACACTGGAATATCAATAGTCGTGATGAGTATGGTACCAGAGGGATTGATGAACTGGAAGATCAGAATGACGGGGGGTCATACCCTCAATGGTACACTGGACTAGAGCTATACTGGGTACTCAAGGAAGCATATAAGTGGATGGCTTCCGAATACAATCGCCAACGCAACCCGGATATCCATGGGAACATATAACTGTGTGTTCCAAGGTGACTCACCAATGTGCTAGAGTCGGGGGAAGTCCGGGGTCTTCGACAAATAACTGACGGGATATATACCCTGCACGATTCTCAACGATGCGATCAAGGTGTTGAAGTCGAGCATGTGAGAAACAACCATTCGGAGAGGCACTGAATACTCCTCTCAAAATGGTCTGTAGGAACTCACCACAGATGGTGATGAGTCCAAGGTGCAGGGACCTCTGGAATAGATGGGCTGTCGTCGACAGAGGGAGACCTACAACTAGCAAGGCAATGATGTTTCCTTGATAGGAGCACGAGGTGGATAACCGAAGTGTGAGAGTACTGATGGTAGGACTGACATATTGTGGAGGTGGGGAATAATTGGGCAAATAGAGTGGGTGGACTCAAACTTCCTTTGTTCAGAGTATGATGGCGGGGATGATCAGGAAGCATCTGAAACTGACTGGTGGAAAGGGGACCATAGCTTTAATGGATCAGGGATGGTGACTGGGATGAGTGATACTCAAGTTGGTGTAAAATGGCAGGAGAGTGCAAAATACTCTGAACAAAGGCGACCTTATTGGGGGTGTTGCCGAGATGATCGATCATAGTGCCGAGTGGCATTGGGGGGGGGCTTCTGTATGGTTTAAGGAGCTGGAAGAAGTGTACTCAAAATGGTATTGTCGTGTGGATTTATACGAGCATAGGAGAGTTCGTGCTCAGGATTGCTTTCAAGTTTAAGGAGTCTGAAAGCGATAAGAAGACTTTGAAATAATGGAATGGTACCGTCGTGTGGATTTGTATGAGCCCAGGACTGTGCATGCTCGTGGTTTCTTTCAGTTTTAGAGAGTCTGAAAGCAATAAGAAGACTCCAAGGGGGTTCTTTTTCATGTGTTAGTCTCCAAGGCCCGAAAAAGCATAAAAGGATGCAATGAATAACTCTTCTAGCCTGTGTGACTAGAGTATTCCTTTTTCGTAATTAGTCTACTAGGTACGGAAAAGGGTTAAACTTATACTAGATAGATGCCCTTTCAGGTACTTTAACGAGCATGAAAGGAAGCAAGATTGCTTGACGATCTTTTCATTCTTTTAGGATTCATAAAATAGCTTAACAGAAACTCCCTAAGTGCATTTTTCGTAAAGGACTTGTTCGGCCCGAAAAAGGGATAAAATTATAATGAACAAAAGGAATGGCCAAGCAAAGAGAGAGTGTTCAATCAAGGGACATCGATGAGAACCAAAAACAAGGGTGGGGGGGAACACCGGTGGGCCTCCTTGTGCGATGATGAATGGTGGTAAAATAACGAAATAATTGCAGTATGAATGGAGTGAATGGCTCATGTAAACATGTGAAACAATTCGATGGCGGCCGATGTGGTGTGCAAATCGAGGCAGCAAGGTGTTGGGACACAATGTTGAAACTGTTCTTGGTGAGAGAGAGAAATGATCTCAAGCATCATCACGAGCTTGAAAAAATGAATTCGATGATATAAAAGTGTCAAAAACGGAGAGCGATCGAGGTGGCATGCAAACTGAGATGACTAGGGGCTGGTAAAAAATGCTAGAAACAATTTGGGGGTGAGAGCGAGAAATGATCTCAAGCATCATTACGGGATTGGAAAACTGAATCCGATGGTATAAGGAATGCTAAAAACTGACAATGGCCGATGTGGTGTGCAAATCGAGATGATGACGTGCATGGAAAAAATTCCAAAAAAATGGGTTCAAAGAAAAATAGAAACTGAGTCGACCATTCTGAAGGTCTCGTCGTGCTGATTCCAGTGGTGGAAACGGTTTGGAAAACGGACTCCATATGAATCCATCATGGCCAAATCAAGAAAAGTCAACTGTATATAAATAGTAAGTGGACCCATAATGCCAAGTGTCATTTGTGTGGTTGACTTTGACAGAGAGTGTGGTGGGTTAGAGTGGATTTGAGACTTCTAGGTGATTGGACCGGTCAATTTCACTTCCATAAGTTGCAGGTATTTCACTGAACTCAGACCTTTAATTTCTTCCGGACTTGGGTGGGTAATGGGTCCTTATGGGGGTTGGTATGGTCCACGTGGGTGTGGATCGCGGGTTGAGAGGTGATGTCCGCGATCTGCGATCACGACTGTGGCTTCCACAGCTGCGATCCGGGATTGCGGCTATGGCCTGGGTAGCTACGATCTGTGCCTGGGATAGCCGTGATCTGTGATCGCAGCTATGGCTGGGATAGCCACGATCTGGGATCGCAGCTATGGTTGGGACAGCCAAAATCTGCAGTCGCAGTTGTGGGCTCCATAGGCGCGATCTGCAACCGCAGCTATAGTCCCGATAGCCATGATTTGGGATTGCGGCATGGGGCCCCACAGTCGCGATCTGGATTGGGATTGTGGAGTCATACCGGGGGAGGGATGATGGTTTATTAGATGATATGCTGATGAGTTTTCATTGTTTGATTGACAAGATTCCGAGGGTACTCTAGAGAGAGCAGGATATACCGGATGACCTGATGGACTATATACGGGGTGACCGACATGTCCAGGGGGATTTGGGGCTGTGCAAACTATTCAAGTTCGCACAGGTACCGATGATGCGTTCAACAATACTACTGTTGAACAAGTTAGTGAGTTTTTGGGAGCCCGATAGTCTGTGCTTCATGGTGCAGGGGGAGAGACTAGAGATCACCCTGGAAAAAATGTACTTTCTGATGGGACTACCATGTTTGGGTAGGGTGGCAGATACTCAGCCATGGGTGTCCACAGATGTGGACATGGAGGAGATGTTGGACCGGTACTGCCTTCCTACTGCAATAGTGCATAAGAATGCACTATTGATTTGTGACTTGGAGGAGCCATCAGTGTGGGTGATTGCGGCATGTGTGGTTCGAGTGTTTGGGTCGCAAGGGATCAACCGGGTGTCTAGGGGACAGATGCAGCTGGTAGAGTGGGTACTACAGGGGACTTATTTTGCTTGGGGCCAGATGTTCCTCACCTGTGTTCAGTGGCAACTAACCTCGGTGAAGGAATATGGCAAGGGGTTTTGCTAAGGGTCATTCCTGTGTTCTTTCTTTATGAAGCGGGTGCCGACACAGCGACCGAGAGTGCCAGTCCGGGATGGGGGTTTGAGGGAGCCGCGGATGGTGCGGTGGGGTGAGATGATGTGCCGGTGGTGTGGGGGAGAGGTGGGGTGGTGCTTCACGCAGGAGCTCTACTTGTAGTGGTTGTAGTTGCCATTGACCTTTGATGACTATCCATATGCGGGTATGGACTACCGGCGAGATCTAGAGGCACCATGACCCCCAGGGCAGGCTTGGGGCCTAGATGGTACGTATTTAGTTGTTTGATTGTTTTATATTGGATGTTTTGATGTTAAAGATATATATATAGATGATGATTCTGACTAGTTGTGATTGGGTTTGATGCAGATGTGGGACCATTGCCACCACCAGGGCATAGGGAGCGCCGGAGGCATGTAGCCATGTTAGCCTTGCCCGATCGGGGGGAGGTGCGACGGTGAGATGCGGAGGTGACTCTGGAGGCCCTGCGAGTTACCTTTGACTGGATACTGGTTGGGGTCTCTGACGAGGGGTGGAGGGAGCTGGATCGGGATGTAGTCGAGGCCTGTCACAAGGCTCCATAGGATTGGCGGTCTATCTTGATTCGGATGGCAGTTATGGCCGAGGTGACTAGGGGTCAAGATCAACAGGGGGAGGAGGAGGATCCAGAGGAGGAACGCGGAGAGGAGGAGTCCGTAGCAGAGGAGGCTGGTGAGGAGGATTCAGATGGGGGATATGACTCTTATTAGGGAGTGCTGGGGACTCCCCCCCTCGATGCATATGGGCATTCGATATTTTTTTGTATATATGACATGTATTTTATGACAGGGATGTTGTTGGGGCTCCTTGATGTATATTTTTTGTATAGTTGAGTGCTGGGGAACTCATGACATGTATATGACGATGATATATTTATATATATATGCGCATGGATGCATTTTTGCGGTGATTATTTTGTGTACGCACGTGGATGTACCTATATTTTTTTGTATGTGTTTATTGCACGTGGATGCAAAATGATGTGTTACGATAGGCACGTGGATGCCCCTTGTTTTAGATGCATTCTTTTTGGGATCTTTATGTTTTTAATGTGATGATTATGCATGATGGATGATTTTACATAGTGTGATTGATATGCCAGTCGAGGATGGTGTTAGCCATGTGATCTGCAATGCTATTCTGAGCTCTTGGGACATGGGTGAATGTTATGGATTCAAACTGTCGGCTTAGCTGTTTTGTGTGCAGGAAATTTCGAAAGAGGAAAGGATCACACACCTGGTATCAGTTGTTGAGCTGGGAGACAAGCAGCTGGGAGACAAGCAGTTGGGAGTCAAGGAACACATGAAGGTGACGTAAACCCATCTGAAGGGCATCAATCAGGAGACCGGTCACAACATCATACTCAGCCTGGTTATTGGTAGCAGCGCCTATGCACATTCTGTCAAGGTGAATCAACTCATGTGAACGGGAATATAAGACCCATGTTGCAGAGGCCAGGTTTGGATACCAACGGCTTGCTCCATCGGCGAAGCCAATGTAATGAGGTGGAAGATGGTCCATCTGTGATCATGCAAAAATGGCGAATGTAAGGTTGCGGTAAAAAAGTGAAAAAGAAAAAGAAATCAAATTGTACAAGATGGACCAACGGGTCCGCAGGATTATTAAGGATAAAAGCGTTTAAGATACAACCCATTACGGGGGTTGCGCAAGGGGTGGCCTTTTGATTCAGTTAAAATATATGCCCCATTCCCAAGGTAGGTATGCACTATGTAAGGGTCTTGCCACATGGATTCGAACTTCCCTTTTCCGGTCTTGTCGTGGGCTTGGTCGTAGACGAGGACTAGATCTCCTTCACGGAAAGCTCGTGGGTGGACATGTTTGTCGTAACTAGCTTTGGAGCGGTTCTTGGTAGCTTCAATGGTTTGGAGGGTTGCGCGACGGTCCTCATCAGCTTGTTCTAATAACAGTAGGTGTTTTTCAAGTGGGGAGGTGTCGGGGAGAAGTGCAATAGCGATGTGTAGAGCGGGGATCTGACACTCGATGGGGAGGACAGATTCGACACCGTGAACTAAGTGAAAAAAACCGGTGGTGGTCTTAGTTGATGTACGGTAAGCCCATAATGCAGGGAAAAGCATGTGATTCCAATTGGACTTATGTTTGTCAACAGTGCGTTGGAGGATTGTTTTCAAAATTTTGTTAATGGCTTCAACCTGGCCGTTCCCTTAGGGGTAGTAAGCAGAGGCATACTGATGTTTGAAATTAAGGAGTGTTGACAACTCATGCCAAATGGAGTCTTCAAAATGTGAACCATGTTATGAGACAAGTTGTTTTGGGACCCTGAATCGTGTAATAACATGGTTAAAAAAGAAACGGGCAGTAGTGTTGGCTTTACAGTTGAAGGTGGGCATGGCTTCAACCCATTTGGTGAAGTAGTCGACGACGACAATGATGTACTTATGGCTGTTTGCAGAAGAGGGTTTACATTCCATGAAGTCGATGGCCCATTTGCAAAATGGGCCAACGATGACAATTGGGTGGAGTGGGGCGGTTGTTTTCCGTGCCTTTGCGGCAAAGCGTTGGCAATTATGGCAATGCTTGACTGCTGTGATGCAATCAGTAAATAGTGTAGGCTAGAAGTATCCGGCGCGGATGACCTTTTAGGTGGTGGCCATCCCTGAGAAATGTCCACCGCAAGCGCCACTATGACAGTCATTGAGGACTTGTTCGACTTCCTCATGTGTAAGGAAACAACGGAGGATAGTATCAACCCCTTGCAGGTAAAGGACATCACCCAAGAGGAGATACCGAGAGGCGTGGTGACAAATACGGTGGCATCCATTGTGATTTATGTCGGGTTGAAACTTCTGCATGCAAAGGTATAACAGAATAGCACCGTACCATGGGTCATCGGACAAGATAATGAATAAATGATTGTCTGGTAACTCATTAGAGATTGGTGGGGATGACAAAAGGGATGGTAGGTCGGTTATGAGCTGGGAAAGTGCGAGGGCTTTAGTACTCTTAGGGGTTGTGAAAGTTAGGTCATATTTTTGGAGGATAATGACCCATTTAGCGACACGACCTTGCAGAAGTCGGCGGTTTAAAAGGTAGACCATGGGGTTGGAGTTGGTGAAAACTGTAGTATGACTTAGTAAAATATAATGGCACAAATTTTGGATGGAAAAGACGATGGCAAGGGCCAGTCTTTCCTCATATGGGTAACGTAGGGGTGGTCCAGACAAGGTTTGGATAACATAATAAATGACATGCTCCTGGCGAGCAGCGTCTTCTTGAACTAGAACCCCTGACACGGTGTGGTCGGATGTCGAGACGTAAAGGATGAAGTCCTGAGAGAAATCTGGAGGGGAAATCAAAGGGGCTTGCGTGAGAGATTTTTTAAGGGATTCGAATGCAGCTTGCGCCTGGTCGTCCCAAACAAAGGGTATGTGAGTATGAAGTAGACGTAAGAAACCATGAACTATGGTGGCATAATCAAGAATGAAGCGGCGGAGGAAATTAGATTTCCCCTGTAAGCTTTGTAGCTGCCGGAGCGTGCGTGGTGTGGGAAGGTCTAGTATGGCTTGAACTTTGAGGGGGTCTACAACGATTCCTTTGTGGGAAACAATGAAACCTAACAACCGGCCTGCCGGAACACAAAAGACGCACTTGAGTGGGTTCAAGTGGATCTGATACTTGCGACAACGCATAAAAACTTGCCGGAGGTCAGTGAGGTGGTCGGATCGTTTCTTGGAACGTGCTGTGAGATTGTCAAGATAGACTAATAGGATATGGACCAAGTCATGAAAACAATAGGTCATGGCCTGCTAGAAGGTGGCGCCAGCATTTTTAAGGCCGAAAGGCATGACACAATAGGAAAATGTGCCCCATGGGGTGGTGAAGGAAGTCTTGTATTGATCTTCCTTGCAGATCTGAATTTGGTTGTACCCAGAGAAACCATCCATGAAGGATAGGACTTCATGCCCCGCACATGCATCGATGAGTTGGTCGATGAATGGCGTGGGGAAGTTGTCTTTGGGACATGCTCGGTTTAAATCGCGGAAGTCAGTACATACTCGGATGGTGCCTTGTTTCTTGTTAACAGGGATGGGGTTAGAAACCCAAGTGGTGTACGCAATAGGATAAATGAATCTTGTTGTGTGAAGTTTCTTAATCTCTGCTTTAACGGCGGGGAGATTTGATGGGTGAATGGGGCACTATTTCTGGCAAACGGAGGGTACATCTGCCCATGTGTCAATGTGGTGCTCTATGATAGCAAGGTCAAGACCAGGCATTTCGGTATAGGACCAGGCAAAGACATCGCGGAACTCCTAGAAATTTTTTTTGTACTCTCCGATCTCGTACTCAATGCAGGAGGCTCCTAACGTAATGAGTTCATGAGCACTAGTTGGGGCAGAGATATCAATGTGGATTGTGGGTGAGATATTGGCCATGTTACCTTCCTCGAAGGAATTAGGAGTGGGAATGGGCTGTTTAAACCAGCTGACTTTGGTGGGGAGGAAATCTTTGGTCTCAACCGAAAATTGGGTGGTTGTGGTGGGGAAAGAATCTTCCGGGAGGAAATAGGAATGATGGTGCATATCCTCCCAGGGGTAATCAAGTGCAGTAAGAGCCTCGAGAATCTCCTCATCATTGTGGAAACTTTGTGTCGTCAAATCGGTTGACGGGGGAGTGCTAATAGTATAGATCATATAAATGGTATTGATCTCTCCTGTTGACAGAGATTCTGGGGGGGTGGATCTCTTCAATGGTGGGGGGGAGATGTCTCGAGGTCCAAATTATTCATCTCATAAAGGGCGGCTCTGTAATCTGGGAGATCAGGGCAGTGATGTGAGTAATGGCTGTAAATACCACAGATTGCACAAGGGTGATTGGTACGCAGTGATTTATCACGAGGCTTAGGGGTGGGGTCGAGTTGGACAACCGAGATGTTGGGGTCGTCATCAAGCATTTGCATGTGCTCTTGTAATGCGAGTAATTCTGGACATTGATGGGTACCATGGCCCAACTCATCACACAAAGAGCATTTGGGAGGAGCGCGAAACACGGGGGGTTTTTTAACTGGTTTGGGCGGGGGTAGAGCGGGGTATGGTTGTGGGCCTCTGCCCCCAGTGTGCTTGATAAGAGGGGTGGGATTGGTGGATGAGGAAGGAGGAGTGACACCAGGAGGTGGTTGACTAGTAGTGGTGATGGGTTGCACCGATTGTAGGATGACATTTGGTTTCGGAGGGGAAACAGGAGGAATGATGTACCATATAGGTAACCCTAAAGTTAAATCGGGGAGGCTGAGAGTAGCCATAACCGGGGCGCTTACTACTCCTGAAGGGGATTGTATGGATCGGTGTAACACCGACATGACTAGGTACCAATGGTGGTTGGGGTAGCCAGGGAGGTTGATGGTTGGGTGTTGGTGTATTGTAGGGAAGGGAACATAAGTCAGATATTTCAGTCGCTGGTGATGGGGGTGGAATGGATTGGAATGTTGAGGTCATCGGGTTATCTGAGTAAACTCCGGGTCCCACTGAGGAAACCAACGAGGTAGATGCACCGCAAACAGGTTGTTAAAACCATGGGAAGAACGTTTTCGTGTGCAGCGGGGGCATTGGGATCGTAATAGGTGAGTTGATCAACCTTGACCACGCGTCCGTCATGGGGGAACATCATGGTACGAAAAACAGATGAGGCAACCGCCCGCATGGTGTACATGTAACTGCGGCCAAGTAAGAGGTTATAATCAAGTTGGGCGTTGATGACCTCTATGTCAATAAGCACTATTTTACCAGCCAATTGGATGGGGACATTAGCTAAGAGACCTTGGGGTTGAGCCGAACGGCCATCGTAGGCTCGCAACGCAGTGGTGGACTGCCAGAGAGTAGGGGATCCCAACTTCTGCCAAACGAATGTGGACATAACACATGTAGAGGCAACCTCATCGATGATGCACCGATGGATGACAAGATTCCGAATGGATACAGAAACTTGGAATGCTAATGTGGAAGGAAGGCGTGGTTTGGATTGGTCCAAATCAAAGGCCATCATTCGTGAATCAGTCGGGTCAATAGCACCAATGGCCGATAACAGAGTCTTGCGCTATGTAGGACAGTTTTTTAAGACCTCTAACGCAGACATGGCTGTGGGGGACTGAGCTAAGTCATCTACAATGTTGTAATTAGACGCGGCGTGAGCATTGGGGTTATTGTTGATGCGGCGAAGTGGGAAGTGAGGGGATTTGGAGGCACCATCTAGTGGAGCCGGAGGTATTCGTAACGACTGATCTGTGGGAAGAGCGTTGGTGTTTTTGTCGACGGGAGGGGATTCAGGGGTGGAGCCATATTGGTTCCGATGGGTTTGAAGGTTGACATTGGTGGATGACATCATTAACAAGTGATGGGTACCTGAGTCTATCATGGGTTGATCAAGAGTGGCATAAGTGATTTGCTATTGTGGTGGCGCGTTTCCTTGAGGGGGAGCCAATGGTTGAGTGTTCACTGTGCCTTAGGTTGGTAAAGGGTTTTATAACACCAAGGGTTGAGTCTGAGGTGGTGGGGGGTTGGGCGGTGCCTGAGGAGCTGCGTGCCCTTGGCGGTGGGCATCATCAGTCTAGAGTTGTCGAGCCCGCTCCAAATGTGGGCAAGTGTGTGTGTAATGGCCATAGACCCCGCAAATAGAACAAGTATGGTTTGTTCACAAATTAGGGTTTTTAGCTTGTTTGGGCGGCCTGTTGGGGTTTTGGTTGGCAGGTGCCGCGTTATTGTTGTTTGGGGGATTAGGTGGCTGCCCGCCTTGGTCCGGAGGGGGGTTTTTTCCCGCGGTTATGTCATTTTCCGCGGTTTTTTTTGGCCTTGTTGGCATTGGTTATTTTGGTTATGCTGCGGATTTTGTTGGGCATACACTTTCCATTGGGCGGTAGGTGGGGTTCTGCGGTTGTGTAGGTGTGGGAGCAGGCTGCGGTGGATAATAAGTGGGTGGAGGTGGTGCAGGTGCTGAACCTTGTGGGGGTTGCTGATACATGTGTGTGATGGGTTGTGGGTTTGTCGCAGGTGCTACCTATGGAAAATAATAAGCAAGGGGGGATTGAGAGGATACAGGGGCTTGCGCAACCTGTGGGTGGTAATATGGCTGAGGTGAGACCGGGGGGGGGGGGGGGGGGCGTAAGCGAGGGATGCATGGCTGAAGCACTGAGGTGGACATGAGGGTCTGTGGGAATGGTGGTTATGTGCCATGGGAGCATACGAATTGGTTGCTCCATAATGGGATGTAGCCCGCAAAAGGTCGGGGCCATTGCTAGGACGTGCTATGGAAAATGGCTGGTTATGCGATGCGATATGGCCAATGATGCCATCGGCGGCATGGGATGCCCCTGGCGTGTCGTTGCGGGAGGAATCTCTACAGGGGGCATCGGGTATAATGGTATATAGATAACCAGACTGAGCGTAAATAAGGTCAAATTGGTGGGCTTTGAGGATGGCCTCTTCCTCGGACTGGGGTCGCTTGGATGCCACATCCTTGGCAATGACAGGAAGGAGAGATTTTAGAAACCAATCTAAGAAGATACGGTCATCTAACTTGATTTTGCACAGGCTTCGGCATCGACGCCACTCATGAATGTGGTCAGTGATGTGGGTGGCCGTATTATGTCTGCAAGACAGTAGGATCTCAACTCTTGCGTCATAGCGGACAGGTAACTGAAAAAACTGCAGGAAGGTCGAGGCAAGGGAGGTAAAGGTAGCATGGGTCCCCTGGGGCTGGTCGATGTACCATTTGGCTGCAGAGCCAGTGGGAGTGCGTTGTAACAGACGGAGGTGGACAGAGTCGTCCACTATGGAGTTGGAGGAACACCATAGATGGAAGGACATAATATGGTTCTAGGGGTCTTCACCTGCCTTGCCCTCAAACTTAGGCATGTCTGATGGGAGATTGGTGGGCATGTGAGGCCATGCAGGGTCATGTCTGATGGGATTGTTGGTCATCCTGGCCAGGTCAGGAAGGTTGAGAGTAGCCATGAATGGAAAACTAGTAGAAGGATGTGACATACTGGTGGTGACGGCTGTGTTAGGGCCGATGCCCCCAAGTGTGAGAGCTGGGTTTAGGTTGGGGGTGTTTCCCCCAAGCGGAGGAATGAAGGTGGTATGGGAGGGTCCTGCGCTGCCAAGTGTAGTGTGAGTCACTAGTGGGGCGGGGTTGGGTATGCTAGCCAGTGGAATTGGAACAGTGACTAGAATGGTGGGTGTCGGCCCCATCGTGGGCATACCTAAAGTGGGTGTGGTAGCTGGGGTGGTGGTGGACGCTCCATCAGTGGTTCCTACAAAGAAAGGGTTGGAAGACATGCCAGCCATGGGGCTGGTTGGTGCAGTATATGTGGGGTTTTTTGACTCTGCCTTAGAATCAGATGTGAAATAATGGGCGTCCGGATCAGGGGACGAAGCTCTATGGTGCCGATGAATGGAGTCGAGTGATGAAGCTCTAGGTCTATGAAAAGTGGTGTCAAGTGATGAATCTCTACGTCTATAACGGGTGATTTCAAGTGAACCGTGCTACAGGGGCTCACCCCAGAGGCGCCGAGAATGTCTCGGGGACTCAATGGTGACAGATGTGTCAAGTATCTAGAGGTTGTGTCGAGTGAAAAACAGCTCAAAAACCTTGTTGCAGCCGAGTGTGCAAAAGGAGAGCACAAAAAATATGGCACTCAGGCCAACAACCAACTCAAAACACTCACTGTAACAATTGTGCTACAGTAAGTGGAGCATCAACAACAATGGTCAGAATACCAACAAGCAGCAGGTTTCCTAAAATATAAAAATAGTGGACTTGCTAGACCAAAGGGAGGTAAGGGGGCATGGAAACACCTAGCTAAATAGTATTCTGACTCAACCAGACATATCCTATGCAAGGTGATGAAATCCAAGTCAGACAATATGGATAGTAGAGCCAAGTGGCTAAAGATATCCCCTTACCGGGAGGGACACCAGGTAAGACAATCCTAGAAGAAAGGAAACTAAGATACCTTGTTCATAACACGTCCAGAAAGGTGAATCTGCAGCTTCGATCCTATCACCGTGTGGACCTAAAAGGAATCACCACATGCAGACCAACGAGTAGGTAGCCTTCAGTTATTGAATGGATTGCGGTATTCCACTCAGGCCTCCGGAACCAGTCTGGCTACTTCAACCCTTTTAAGGGAGAGGCCCTCTGATAAACTGGTTGTGACCGTGCCAAAATATACTAGGGGATTTTGGTTCCCTAATGGACAACGACTATGTCTCAAGTGTAAGCGACCGAGGGGTGTTATTTGGATGCCTATCCCCCCTGTCCTACCTAACTACAATATTATTATGTGTTCCCCAAGTGGGGTTAGAATGTTGGTTGTGTTAAGTAGTATTTTAAGCCTCAGTTGAATTAGGTGACAAATTGTGTGCATGTGAGGTAATGAACCCAATCAAAAGTGCCACGGGGTGGGAAACTTTCAACCAATAATAATAATGCAGAAATTAAACTTGTAATGCAAAATTTTCTTTTTTCAATTGAAATGCTTAAACTTAAAAAAAAAACTCTGTAAATGGAACAGAAAGCAAACTACAGAAAAATGCTGTAGGTAAGTATGGCTGCAGACAGAACAGGTGGTTGTGCAGGTGCATAAAATATTGCAGCAAAGTTCTGGGTTCAAAAAAGGGTAACAAATGCAGAAAACAGAGTGTGGGTCTGTGACTGAAATGCGCGGTCAGGAGCGCGGCTGTACGGGTGAAAACTGCGATCGGGGCATGAGTTTGCGGCCGTAAGGTGCGGCTATGTGGGGAAAACCTGCGGGTGGATCGCGGGTTTGTGGCCGAAAGGCGCGTCTATGTGGGGAAAACCTGCAGGTGGATCGCGGGTTTGTGGCCGAAAGGCGCGGTCTGGGGCGCGGCTAAAGGGCTGAACCCTGCGGGTGGATCGCGGGTATGGGGTCAATAGGCGCGGTCTAGGGCGCGGCTAAAGGGGGAAGAGATGCAGTCGGATCACGGGTTTATGGCCACAATGCGCGCTTTGGAGCGCAACAAATGGGCAGAAAGCCGAGGTCGGATCGCAAGTCAGGGGCTAAAAACTGCGGTTTGGAGCATGGGAAAGAGGCAAAAGGCTGCGCTCGGGTCGCGGGAAAAGAGTAAACATACGTGGTTTGGATCACGGAAAGATGGCCGAAAGCTGCGATCTGCGGCGGGACAGCCGAACAGGGAAAACAGAAAAATACTTGCAGAAAACTAAAAACTTCTAAAAATTATAAACAGAAACTCAAAGGAACACTAGTGGAGTCGCCAAAACTGTAGCCAAGGTTTTCACCCTAGCTTATGCAAATGAGCACCTACTAAGGAGAAGGGCCTCCTTAGTAGAAATTCAATAAACAGTAAATTAAAGCAGTAAAACAATATCAAAATTTAACCTAGCATGAGCATTAACAGAAATAAAAAGACATGACAATATGATAAAGATTTTCCTTTTGTATTAAATTTACCTCAAGTGTTTAGGTTGGTGGAGCTCTTGCAGTAGTCCAGGAGGGCTGCTTCTGTGCTCCAATGGGTTCCTTCTCCTTCTCCAAGGTGTTTGAATAATGGGCCAAAGGGGCACTCAAATGGGAAAAACTAGCTCAAATGGTAAGCTAAGGTTTCAAGAGTGATTTTGGCAGAGTGAGGATAGGGAAGATTGTGGATGTGAAATGGGGAGCTTCCATCACCTATTTATAGGTTTTTAGAGGTGGAGTATTGACCCGTGGTTTTTGGCACCATATGGTTTAGGTCAATTGTATAGGGTTTTTGCTTCCTGTTTTCCCACTTTTTCCTCTTTTTTAATATTTTTTATTCCCTTTTATTTGATTTTTGGGAATGTAGGGCTCTTTTAGAGGGTTTTTGCTATTTTTGGAGGAAATTTAAATTATTTTGGGGAAAAGGGGGTTTTTTTGGCCATTTGGAGGCTTTTTTGATGGTTTTTGAAGGTTTTGGAGGCAAATATGATAGGAAATATAGACAAATGAGTCATGTTATGATGGTGATGAGATGGTGAGCACTTTTTGGGTGTTAACATAGGGGAATCTGTGACAGTAGTGAACCCTGTCATTGAGGAAATAGTGATGGAAGCCAGGGTAGATGAGGCAGCAACATTAGAAGCTGCAACAGCAGCAAACCCTATAGGGGAGTAAATGGACCCAATTGAAATTGCAGTAAGGGTGGTGGTTGAAGCAGTGGAAATGGCATCATTAGTAGCTGCAGTAGAAGAAGCTGGAGCTGGAGCAGCTGTTGAAGCTGCGACAGTTGAAGTTGCAACTGTGGAAGTGGCAATGCATGAAGGAGAATGCCAGGAAGGTGTAGCAGAGGAAAGCAAAGAGGTGTTGGATATTGCATCCTCCCCGGAAATCAAGGGAACTATTGTGGAAGAAGAGGAATTCAATTTTCGTTTTGAAAATTTGGAAACCCCTGTGTCACAGAAGAAAAGAAAAAGAACAGGGAATAAGAGCCCGACAGCTACTTCAACAAGGAAGAGGAGACCTAGAGTTGCTATAGCAGCGGCAGCAAGAAGTGTTAATCAGCCATCAGAAGGGGTAAAGAGAAGGACTCGATCTATGGCAGCAACTAATACAACATGTGAAATCGGGGAAAATATTGAATTACCAGCAGCTGAGACAGCAGGTGAAATTGGGGAAAATATTGAATTACTAGCAGTTGAGATAGCAGGTGAAATCGGGGCAAATATTGAATTACCAGCAGCTGAGATAACAGGTGAAATCGGGGCAAATATTAAATTACCAGCCGTTGAGATAGTAGGTGAAATCGGGGCAAATATTGAATTACCCTCACCTGATACAACAAGAGAAATTGGGGCAAATATTGAGGTACCTTTAGCAGAAGCAACATGTGTAGCAGGGGTAGGAATAGAAATCCCTATCTTAGATCCCAAAACACCTGCTAACACACAGGAACCTGCTATGAATGAACCCTAGATTAAAAATCTCATGTATGAAAATGAACTATTATGGGAATAAGTGCAAACACTTCAAATTGAAATGGAGAAATGGAAGGAAATAAGCAGGAAACAAGCAACGAGAAGTCTGGATATATTGGTGGAAGCTACAGAACAAGTGGAAAATTCATTCCCTGACTTGAGCCATGAAGAGCTAGGAAAAGTGATATTCCTAGAATGTGGAGACATATATAAATTGGCAGTGCATAAAGTCATATTGGTGGACCTTGTTGCACAAGAACCTAAACAGACAAAGCAAGAAGGAGAAGTGCCCGCAGTTGAGCTGATGGGGGAAAATGAGCCAGGAATGGACTTAATCCCGGATCTAGAACCAGAAGAAGAAGAAGATATGCAAACTTAGCCATCAGTAGATACATAATTACTCATGGAACAGTCTCATTGCTCAACAGACTTTGAGGTAGTCCAGGAACCTTCTCAGCAACTTGGAGAAATGAAGGAAAAGGACGTTGTCACACAAGAACCAATGCCCTTGGAAATATTTATTGAAGTTGCAACTCGGACTGAAGTTGTTGAAGGTAAAATCCAAGAAGAAAATGTTGTTACACAAGAACCAGCATCTTCAAAAATGTTTCTTGAGGTTGCAACTCAAACTGAGGAGGAAGAGGTTGAAATGGAGAGAAAGGACGCTGTCACACAAGAACCAACAATCCTAGAATCAATTGATGAGATTTCAAAGCAAACAGAGGCCACTGCAACACCAATGGAAGATGAAACTTTTACACTGCCAAAGCAAAATAAGGAGGATAGTACATCGGGGGACAAGGTAGAAATATAGCTTTCTCAGGAAGTCATTGATCTAGACTTGATGATGAAAAGGATGTGGAGAATAGGAGAATTCAATGGTTAGAGAAGAAGATTCTCTGGATGAATCTTGAGTTAGATAAATGGCAGAAATACATTGCTCAGTACAGGACAGGGATGATTTCTCTCCATGAACATAGAAATACCATCAAGGAGTTGAGAGAAAAGTGGGTTGAGGAGTTATTCTTCCAGAAAATATGGTGGGAAAAAAATAAAAAAAGGTTGGAAGAATTGAAGAAACTTAAGTCCCTGCAACAAGAAAAATACCAAATGTATACTCTTTCCCTAGAATTACTGAGTTGTAGGGCTCCATCCCCCTCTTACCCTGTCTTTCTTCACGAGCATACAAATTTATTTAAATTGAGGGATCTAAAGGAAGGGAGATCATTTGATCTAGCAATAGCTACCCAGTTTTTAGAAACTTTTCTGGAAAGTGATTTTGAGGATCAACATTTGTTATGTGAATTATATTTACATGATAGGGCTTGTTACATTGACTCTCACTCCAACCCTTTGCCTTGTTTGGGGGATGTTCAGCTAAGGGCGTTTGCCTCTTTTGTCATCAACCATGTGAAATGGCGAGATGCTTTCCGAACCATCACAAAGAATGAAGAGGATTCTACTCTCTGGATTAGGAATGAACCTCGGGACCCAAGAGAACTCATAGAAAATCATGTTGGATCTCTTAGGGTTCCTGCGATTGCCCAACACTTTGAAAATTTGCGAGAGAAAATACTCACTACCTGTGTCCAGATGATTTTTAATATGTAGCAGTGTGCTATGGAAGGTAGTGATTACAGATGGCTGCATTCTTCTTCATCTCTAAGGGAAGGGGATCCATACTGCTTTGAGAATTTCAAGCAAGCCTGGACAAGGGTTCCTGGGTATGTGCAGTGCATCAAAACATGTGGACCTTGGTGGATTGGATTGAGATTCATATTTCCCCTCATATGGCTTCCTGTGAGTCCTTACAGGAACAGCTATGTTTTGACTAAGGAAGAAGAGAAGCTGTGTTGGGAGGGATGGACATCCTGCTATGGATTTGTGCCTTATGGGGAACCAACAGAACTTGCCTATAATCTCACCAATCTTCACAGATACAGATTGGAATCAGATTCGGACTAGTGGAGGTTGTTGCATGGGGACATGCAATTAGATAGTTGGGGGGAGATGTTGGTCCCTGGAAATGCCCCTTTTTTACCATACCTATTACATCATTTTTCCCTGTTACACCCTACTTTCATAAACCATATACATGCCTTTTTCCATATTAATCAGCAATCCTGACAAGGTATAAATCATTATTGTTTCATTTAATTAAATGCCTAAGATTTTTATGGTTATGAATTCTAGCCTTCGATTTATGCTAACTTGTGTTGATTTCATTAAGTTAAGATCAAGTATAGGTGTATCAGCCGCATTGCCTTGGGAAAGAATCGTGTGTGGTGCCAGCTGTTACTGATCCTTCATATCCAAAGGGACAACGCATCTCTCCACATGAAGCTGTAATAGGTCATTGAAACAGAGCATAGCTACAACAGACATGATGCCTTCCAATTTGTTAAACCGTTGGTCCATTGACTGCCAGATTAACAACATCCTTCATGATTAATGGCCTCAATCATTATGGCTGTAAAAGTTTAGCTGTAACTCTACAGCACGAAGATTAGAGATCTTCATTGTTGCATGAAACTAGTGGATCACGAACTGTATTTTGCATGTATAAATAGGGGAAGGATTTCAAAGTCTGGGGTTGGATAATTATCATTTTGTACGGGCTGTAACAAAAGTTGATACTATGGATTACCATCTTTTAATGAAGAGCAGAGTTATTTCCATTTCTGTGTCTTAAATTGTGGTAGTTCACGGCGTCTCTGTTAGAAGGCCAGGTCCTGCCTTCTCACAGAGATTGCCAAGTTAAGTAGGTAGTTAGATTTATTTCCTGTTGTGTGTTTGTGGAATTGCATTAGGCGTATTTCTGATAGCTGCAACAGAGATTTATAATTGCATTCTTTATTAGTAGTTTATTCTTTGCATTATGAATAGCTACAACTGTGTGGTGTGACAGTCGATTATGTAGGTTATATTTGATTATGCATGTGTGTTCAATAGCTGTTATAGCCAAGCTCATCTCCCATTCTTTCCAGTCATTTATGCTTCTTAGGATTTCCAATGGTTATCAATTTATAGTTTAGGCTTATTTCTTAATTCTGGTTGCTGTTGTATCTTTAATTGAATTCATAGATTAGGCAGGTTATGGTTGAGTTACAGTAGTTGTTGGATGAATTATTTGGTAAAGATTGAATATTGTAGTTTGATAATTATAGGATTTAACTTCTTGCAAAAGTAATCTAGTTCATTTCTATTCTTAGATCAGTAACTACTAGGTTGATTTATGTAGGAAGGTAGCTGCACTTTGAATTCCTAGATGTATGAGTTAGATTAGTTTTCTTTATGGAATGAGTTTGGCTGAGCAGATAGGTAGGATTATTATCTCTATTCACTTGATCAACTATTGGAAATGTTTATGCATAGATTGTGCTTATTGCCATTGAAATAAAAGACCTCCCTGGGTTTGACAATTTATATTGAGCATCCTGTGTGTTAGTTGTAATTAATTGACATATAGGGTGACCAACAATATCATGGAGTGTAGGGAACCTTCCACCGGTGGGGTGTCGAAATGCTCATATATCACGAGTAGTGATGGGGAACAATCAATGAAGTGTGGTATATGAGATTCATAATGATTTGAGAATTTCAGATAGAGTAACAAGGGGAAAGGCACAATCGTGGGGAAATGAAATGCCACGTTTTCCACCAGATTTCATAGTGGTGCTATGTGGGGTATGGTCAGCCTTTTATAGCTAAATTTGTGAATGGGAAACAAGTTTTGAAATGATGGGGATGGGACTGATGAGAAGATGAAAAATGTCTAAGTATGGTGTGATATTTTTTGTGAATCTTTCGTGCAACTATTGTATATTTGCTCGAATAATCCTGCGCGTGTTAGTAGAGCGATGCATTGGAACTGAAATGTATGCTAATATGGAGGTGAATGTAATGATGACACATCAAGTGAGGAAATATTTAGCTTCGTTGGTGGTGCATGATATCTTACTTGACTCATGTGAAGAATATTTTTAATTCATGTTTTAGTCACTGGTCTCAAGACTTCCTCGTCAGGGTCAATCATAGTAATGTTCATTGTGCTCCCGTCAACTTGATATATGATTGCTTGTGTGTTTTCTGAGTCGGTCGTGGTTGGTCATGTCAATGCTTGTTATGAGTTGGTCAACTCTTTCTTGAATGGTTTTTTGGTCGATCTTGTGTGCCTTCCATTCGTCGATTGGTTGTAGGTTTATGTTTACGGCCCATTCTCCGGCTGTGACTTGTCTTGTTCTCCTTATTCCAATATACCGTCATTGTGATGTATTTAATTTATATCAACCATCCATGCTTTAGCACCTTTTTATAGAATTTTTTCTTTGGGTGAAATTTGGTTTTTTATAATACCTTCTTCTTAACTAATGAAATTAAGCTTGGTTAGAAACGTTAGCTAATTTACAAACCTAGGGAACGACGGTCGACCAAATGGTGATACATCCATTCATTCGACGCCATGCCCATGCTAAGCTTTATAGAATTTTAATCTTGCACCATTGTCAAATTTGGAAAAAAACTTTCCTTGTAGTGTTCTTAGCCGAACCGATACGTTGTGATTTATTTCTTTGACTATATATGGACCGAGCCATGCAATATGCAGTTTCTTAGGTTTTCCTTTTACTCGAATTTCATAAAGTAATTCTAAGTCACTGACTGATATATTCTTGATTTTAATATTGTGGCCATGCCATGCTTTGTGTTGTTGTTTTTGGAATTCTTGGTGATGGATGGTTGTTTGGCATTGTTCTTCCAGCTTTGATAAATCAAAGTTTCTGTCTTCAATAGATTTAACAATATCTAGGTGAAGTATATCTACACTAATAGGTTCCTGTTGTTTAAAGTGTAGCATAACGACTGCTTCTTGTCCATAGACGAGTTTGAAAGGTGTATGTCCTGTCGATCATTTATAAGTTGTCATGTATGCCCATAAAATACCCGGTATCATATCGTCCCAGTCATCTTTATCAGTACTACAAATATTTGCTAGACCTTTTGTTAATGTTTTTTTAAATACTTCAATCGCTCCATTCGACTATAGATGATATGCAGAGCTCTTCTGGTGGTCGATCATAAATTCCTTGAGTATTATTGATATCATATTATTAATAAAATGTGTTCCTCTATCACTAACAAGAGTGAGTGGGAAACCAAACCTTGTGACAATATTCTAATATATGAATTTTGTACCTACTTCACTAGAACATGCTTCAACGGCTTCATCTTCCGCCCATTTAGTAACATATTTGACTGTTGTGATAATATATCTAGTTCCAGTTCGTCATCCAGGTACTGGAAATGGTCCAATGAAGTCGATAACCCATATTTGAAATGTTAAAATAGGATTAACAGGCATTAATGGTATTTGATTCTTTGGTAGTGGTCAACCTAATCTTTGACACTTCTCGCATTTATTTACCTAAATTCTGCAGTCCTTATGCAATGTCGGCCACCATAGACTAGATTGTAGGATTTTTCTCACAGTCGTGTAAGCATGATATTTTCCTCCAGCAGGTCCACTATGAGTTTTGTCGATGATATTTTGGAATTCATGTTCTAACACACATCATCGCAGTCTCGGGTCCAATCTTATACAAGAATCCATTCATTAAATTATACGGTGCAACCTTCATTGCAAGTATCTTTATTTTATTTTTTGGAAGTCCTTTAGGGTCTTGAACTTGCTCAAGAAATTATGCTATATCTTGTAGTTCTGTTGGTACGGCTTTGACTCGAAATAAGTGGGCGTCGGGAAAATCGTCATCAATTCCATTGGGGTCTTCTCTTGTTTCAAATCATGACAGATGATCGGGCCCGACATTATTCTTTCCATGTCAGACAATTATTTCGGATTCAAATTCCTGGAACAAGAGTAGCCATTTGCATAATAGACCATGATGCAGAGGTTTATTGACTAAGTATTTAAGCACTTGATGATCTTTGTAAAATATAAATGGATTAGCGAATAGGTAAAGCCGATACTTCTAAATTGAAAATACCATGTCTAAGGCTTCTCGTTCTGTAGTAGAGTAATTTATTTTTGCCTTATTTAACTTTCGACTAGCATATGCATTTGTATAATCCATTCCATCTTTTCTTGGATGGGTGAGAATTGTACCGATTGCAATTCCTGGAGCGTCAATATGAACATGAAACTGGATCGACCAATTTGGGAATCTCAGAATTGGGGATTCGACGAGTTTCCTTTTGAGAAGTTGAAATGATTATGCGCATTCATGAGACCATCTGAAATCTTGGTTTTCTTTTAGCAATTATTCCAACGGATATGTCATGTCAGAGTAGTACCTTGTAAATTTCCAATAATAGCCTGTGTGACTGAGAAGTGTTCTTACTTGCTTTGGATTTAACGGGTGGTTTCAGGTCGAGGATAACTTTAATCTTTGCATAGTCGACTTTGATCCCTTATTTACACACAATATGTCCAAGTAAGATAACGATTGGGGTTGCAAAGATGCACTTTTTAATATTCAATGATAGTTGGATTTGTCGGCATCGTTCTAACATTAGTCAAAGATATTGGATATGATCCCTTAATAGTGAGTATATTGTCCAGTAGTTGAAGTAGACGGCCATATTTTTATATATGTATTGTTTAAATGATTTGAAAACTATTATGGAGAATACCACTAGTGAATTCTTTATTCCTAAGGGCATAACTTTATAGGTAAATGATCCAAATTCACAGACAAGTGTAATTTTTTTTTTATCTTCTTTTGCAATAGGTACTTGATTGTAGCCTGAAAAATCCATCAGTGAAAGAGTAACATACATGTCCTGCAAGTTCCTTGACAATTTCGTCGGTGAAAGGTGTAGGGAATGGGCTAGTTAACGTCACTTTATTTAGTCCTCTGAAGTCGAAAAAAAATATTAAGTTTTTTGGATCGTGTTTCTTTGGTTGGACTACCATGGGGATATCCCATTTAGACTGATTGACTAGGTAGATGATTCGTGCGGAAAGCATGTTCTCAATTTACTTTTTTACTATGTTCTTATATTTGTGTGCCAACCTATAAGGTTGTTTCTTGACAGGCTTGGCATCTGGTTTTATGTTGATCTTCATTTCACCCATTTCTTGGACTAGTCCTTTAAAATATTTGTAATCTCGTGCAAAAAAATCCTGATATTATTTCAATAAGTTAGTAATATTAGCTACTTACTGGTCAGACCAGTAGTCTCCAATCTTTGTCATTTTTGGTTGGTTTTCATTTCAGATGTCGACTTCTTTTATTTTGATTTCCGCATCCATCCATTTTGGTTCTCTCTGTTCATTGATCTTTCGCTCTTCTTCATTGAATTATGTAAATTCCTGGGGACAGTCACTTTCAACCAAATTTTTCGGTTCTACTTTTTCTTCCGTGTTTATTTCATCAAAAAATTTATCGACTTTTGAACATTAGGGTGATGTGTGGGTGATGTATTTTCCATTGGAAATTCTTTCCCAGTGTTTTGTCATTTTCAAGCTCTAGTAATCTTGATCGACATATTGGTATTGTCATGAGATTGTTGCAAGTTGGTTGAGGTCATTTTGTCAACATCGACGTAGTATTCTCGTTCATCGATTGTACAAATTTGTTTATTTGCTCGACTGCTTCTCTTATGTTTTCTTCTTTTGGGATGAAAGAAAAATCTGATGAAATTTTGTTTGATCTCTAGCCAATTAAGTGTTTATCCTATGGCTTATTCCATATTGTACCACTTTCTTGGTATATCTTCAAGTGTATTAGGAAAAAGGTGAGGACATAATCTTTCATCTTGATATCCAATGCGTTTCCACTCACTTTCACATATATTGATATGGCGGACCGGGTCTTGACCTTGCGTAAATTTAGGTATTATGACTTGTGTTGTCAACTCTTTCCTCCAAATCGTTCAATGTATTTTGTGGAAGCAGTGGTTCAAGTTTGAAGACAATATTGATGCGTGTCCACAACCTTGCTACTTTTCCAGTAAATGTTTCAACTAGAGTCTGCAGTGGACCTTGATCACCGACATTTTTAGATACTTCCTCGATGTGAGTAGTCAAATATTCTCATTCTTTGTATCAGAGGGGTGGAATACTCATCGGTTCCTTCTTCCTTAGAATGAAAGTAAGATATTCTCTTATTTTCTTCTCGAAGATTTTTGGGATGACGGATATAGTGAAACATTGTTGCGTTATTTTTCTAGGAATAACTTAAACAAACCAACAGTCACGAGCTTGTGCTTCATAATTTTCAATTTTCCAATCATACAACTCTGAGTTGGAATTGTACCCGATAGAAAAAGGAATCCCTAGTTGTATTTCTCCATTATTATTAGGTTCAAAGAAATATTCATTGTTGTGTACTATCTGGTATAGGCGTCGGATGTATTTATCATGATCATATCCTAGGTTTTTCCCTAGGATGGATTGATAGGTACAATTACTTTCTTTCCATCTCCTTGGAGTTTAATCCTTTCTTTTTCTAGTGAGATGGAGGATTTCATTTTTCATCCCCAAGGTCGTCCGACTAGTGCTGGAAAATATTTAGCCCCTTCTCGTGGGTCAATCATTTCAAAGTCGATATCTTTGCTAATACCCATGATTGATGTTTTTACATTTTTCCAGACGCTAATAGGTTCAATTAGACCTTGGTCAGCTAATTTTAGATAGATCTCTGATTCTTCTAGTCATGGATGACCAATACTTTCCCATGTTAATCTGGTCATTATATTTTCTTGCGACCCAAATTCGAGGATGAATTGTGTAATGCGAAATCCATCGAATTCCATATCAACAAGTGGGTCCATGTCTGTTTTTTCTTTAGGGTTCAGAATGCACCGCATTTTAGTGATCTTTTCATTCTCAACATTATTTTTGATGAGATGCATTAAGTCAATCAACTATGCCACGTATTCTTCTTTCGTTAGGAGGTGTAGTAAATCATTAACTACTTTAGTCTTATGTTCTTCCTTATTTTAATCAGATGCAATTTGTAAAGATATGTCTGATGCATTTTTTCATATTTATTTCTCCTTAAGCGGATTAGGATAATCTTCTTGATTATTTTGTAGTCGTGTGACCTGAGGGTTATCCCCTCTAGTTTTGTTCCTTATCTAGTGATTATATGCAAATATTTAGTACTGCAAGATTCATTCTTAGAGACACAAGAAAAAATGTTAATATTTTTTCTTTTATTGAGAGCATCTAACATTATGGGGCACTCTTCAAGATTATTCTCCCCCACTCCACACTTTGTACAAAATTTTAAGTCTGTCTTGTCCTTCCACGGAAAATCAGGACTCAAATGATCTTCACTGAAACATACATAACAACACGGTTGACTTTGAACTGCTTGTCCTCATCCACGATTATTATTGTTTCTTCCTCGACCATTGTATCCTTCTCGTCGGTTATTACCATTGTTGTGGTGGCTGTTGCTGCAATTGTCCCGACATCTTTGATCAATTGTCTGTATCTAGTAGAATCTGTGGTGGTTTACTTTGGTATTTAAATTCTTTATACATTCTGCAGTTGTATGTTGTTTCGTTTTGCATATTCCACACCACTTTGGATTTACATTATCAGCGTTATATGGACAATCTATGGTCGCATGGGGTTCAAATATATCACATATGTCACAGAATTAAGTCGTCTGTACCGTCTGAAAATTTTATGGATTTCGTTTTTCTGGGAATATATTTTGCCTTCCTTCAGGTACTCCCATTTCTCTTTAAGGATCATTATAATCATTGTGGTACCTTATCCTATCGTCATATGGGCAGTTTTCTTTAGTGTGTCCTCCATTGGAACATTTGGCACACCACATGTCATTATTTCGTAGAGTCAGATGTTGTAATGAATTCTCCATCATCTCAATTGTATCTTCCAATTGTTTGTCGATGGTATGACTCGAATGGTTTGAGTTCGACTTGATTCTTAGGTATTTGTTCAAGACATCTTCGTAAGATGAATAGTTGTGCATTAGTAGTGGATTTTTTATTCTTTTGAGCAGTCCTTCGACAAAAAATTGAATTACTACTGCAAGGTCCATCTTGGATGGAATTTGGATTAGAATATCTATAAATATTCTATCATATTCATGGACATATTCTCCCAGTATTTGTTTAATTTGCTTCAGCTTGTGTCCTTCCAAATGCTTTATATCGTCGGATTTGAAGAAGTCTAGGAAAGTATCTCTTATCTGTTGCTTCATTTTTGGACCTTCTTACAAAAAATTCATATACCATGTAAGCACTATGTTTTCGAGGCCTCCTACAAACTATGTAATCTACTGATTCTCACCATCAATAAGGTTAGCTTGCCACAAGGATTCACACACAAACCATTGCTTCTTAGGATCACCATCTCCTTAAAAAATAGGAGTATTTACTTGAAGAAGCATAGCCATATTGCTACTTTTATGAGTTCTAGGACTCACCGAATGACTGATAAGAGGACTTACTATTAGATGACTACTGGTGACTTATGGTGGATGTGACTGTTGCCACGACAAACATATTTCTTCTACGGACTCCTCTTTGTCAAGTCAGAGCTCCGACGAGTTGGTTGGTTCTATTAATAATGTTGTTGGAAGGGGGGGTACTTCGATGTGTTCTGAATAAAATAAATTAAAAGAGTGTCTTCCTAACTCAGGTGTGAATGTAATCTAGTTACCCCGTTCTGGCGATTGGATCATCAATCTATCTGCAATTCGTCCAAATTGGTCTAGTCGATTCCATATACTAGTATCTCCTAGTTTTAATCCCATGTCCCAATCGACTAGTTGTCTAATGGTCATCCCAGTCGTCATTATCATAGGTACAGATCCAACGGGATTTGAAGCATCTGAGATTGTGATACACAAAGTTTGGGGTTAACACCATTACATTTGACCACTCTTCCAATGTCAAGGCCTCACCTTCTTCTTCAACTGGTCGACTTTCCCTCGACTCAGGTAGGAATATTAGATACTCGACCATTTCTCCTGACTTCTTCATACTTATCTTATTGTGTAACGGACTGGAAATATCCCTCAACTTCTCTCATTGTCTGTATATTTTTTATCTTTCTATTCTCTGTATATCTATTGTTTGTTTGTGGACGACTGGACATTTGGTTCGTCGCAGTGGACTCAACTTTTTACAAGACTTCATTTTTTCATTGACTCACCTTATACTTCTTTATTCAGAATACATCTTCATCGACCCACCCATTTCCAACCCGACTCTTATTGGGAAACAAACGTGAGGTTAGAAATGGTCGTCATTTGCTTAGGAAGTACTCCCACTATTGTTTGTTTACAAACGGCACCCACTCTTTTTGTTTCTTTTCCCAATGTCCCATCACGTTCTCTTCTAATGGCGGTCGAGGTTCGACTATGTGTCTGGTGCCATTCTCAATAAAAAATTTGTATAGAAATCTTGGCACTGAGCATAAAAATACTTCATGGGGATCAATGTAAAAATTACGTCGGACTTTATCGACATATACTCTTTCCTCAATGGCTTGTTCTTCACAAAAGTCTTCACATATTTTTTCGAACCATTCATACAAGTTTATCTTCCTCTGTTATAGATATTTCGCATTAACAACTTTTCATTCTGGGCATCCAATTTGGTCATGAACATCGATCATGAACATCTTTATCTCATAGGGAACAATCTCTATGAATTTTCCATGGGCTTCAATGAAGAATTTC
This sequence comes from Larix kaempferi, assembly GCA_027924585.1. Taxonomy (NCBI): domain Eukaryota; kingdom Viridiplantae; phylum Streptophyta; class Pinopsida; order Pinales; family Pinaceae; genus Larix; species Larix kaempferi. The sequence continues at coordinate 18,373,052 of BSBM01000458.1, read as the reverse complement.
TCTCTTGCTTGCGCTAATGTCAGCTTATTCCATCTTGCATAATTTTTAATATAGTTTTCTAATTTCTTGTCCCACCACTCTCGAATCTCTCTGTCTATTATCATTTATGCATCTTCCTCATTTCTTCACAATTGTGTGCTATCAGCAACAGAACCAATGTCATAATCTAGGTAATTGCATCAATTACCAATAGTACAATATATCAACATGAAGGAAGAGTCACATACACACACACATTATATAATAATACATAAGAAATTAAGTGGGACAGAAGCAACAAGATTTTGTATTAACAGGACCAAAAGAGAGTACAATATCGGTACAGAGATATGCTATATGTTATCTTCTCTCCAGCCTATATATATTGATTACAAATAGTTATTTAGTTACAACCTCCTAGTTGGTCGACTAATCGACCGAATACATCGACTTGACGATAGTTGAAGGAGGACCTAGTCAATCAGTCGATTAGGCTCCTCCAATAATACTCCTCTTGGAGGAAGCAGATCCTAGGTTTCCACTAATATTGTATTCGTAATTGCTTGCAAGTGGAAGAGGGTGCTCCTATTGGGAGGATGTAGCTCCCACATGTTTGCAGAATAATATATTCATTAATTTTAATTGTTGACATGTTGGCCGAGAGAGAAAAACATCTCTCGGGGAAGGCATTTTCCATTAAATTTGTTTGTTTGCTAGTTCATATCTAAATAGACTATAGAGGCTGAATGAATGTTTTCTTGTGAGGATATTTTATTATGTATTCCCAGAACATCTCCAAGAAGGATGCAGTCCTAGGTTTGAAGTTTTGTTTACATATGAAAACATGAAGTGAACCAATAAGGGCGTAGCCCTTGGTTGGTTTGGTGATTTTGTTTCCTCTATATGAATATATATTATTTATATTATATATGGGAAAAGAAGCCATCTAAGGTGCAACCGAGCTTGACTTATGATTGGGTTTGGAATAATGTGGCGTATAACTTGGATCAAACCTTGCTTAGAGTATACTTGTAATGTTTTCAAGGAATCCAAAAGGGTTCAGCCCATAGGCTGTAATAGTTTTGCATTTAAATTATTTTATATTACATGTTTGAGCCATAAAGGGTGCTACCAAAGAGGGCGCAACCCCTATGCTGTAATAGTTTTGCATTTAAATTATTCTATATTACATGTTCGATCCATAAAGGATGCAGCCAGAGAGGGCGCAGCCCCTAGGCTATAATAGTTTGCATTTAAATTATTTTATATTACATGTTTGAGCCATAAAGGGTGCTTCCAGAGAGGGCGCAGTCCCTAGGATATAATAGTTTTGCATTTAAATGATTTTATATTACATGTTCGATCCATAAAGGGTGCATCCAGAGAGTGTGCAACCCCTAGTTGTAATGGTTTTGCATTTAAATTAGATTATATTACTTGTTCGAGCCATAGAGGGCGCAACCCTAAGCTAGGGTAATCGTTTTTTAAAATATATAATGTAATACTTTGTTTAAGTTTGGAATGAGCCCAGAGGGTGCATCCAGGGAGGGTGCATCCCTAGGCTTGAATCTTGATATACATATATTGGCATTATGCTATGCTAAGAGAATAATACATATCCTACATAGAGATTCCATGAACCCAGAGCTATTTTATATAATTTATGGATTAGTGAAGGGTTATCGGGGAGTTCCTTTTGTACCTCTACTTTAGTGGATTATTTCCTAGCTCAGGGGTGGACTCTCGATAGGAGGAATATACGCCAGACAGAGAGCCAATAGGTTGGGTGGAACATTGTAGTCAAGCCTTCAGTTGCACAAGTCTATCTATTTCATATCAGTGATCTTCATTGTTTATGTCATTATGGTTCATCAATATTTGTAATTATCTATTATAAATGTGTATTTAATCATGTAAGATTACAATTGCGTAAGCTTAGTTGTTATAGTAAGTATGTGATTAAATTTAATTGTTTATAGCCTTTATAAAAATAATGGAATTAGCTCATGTCTTTAAAAGTGTAACCTCGGCCTTGGAAAATAAATATATAAGTGTTCTTTTCTTTTAAGGATGGTTCCTCAATTTTGTAAAGCAACTCCTTATAATTATGAGTAGTGTTATTGGAGAAGAAACATTTATTAAGAATTTAAAAGAATGACAATACCTTGTTACAGATAGGGGAAGCTATAATAGTTATACTTTTGGATTCATAAAATTGGGTTACATTTCTTTATATTATCAAAGGGTTAAATAAATATTAGAATTGATCATAGAGGCAAGTAGCTATGTCCTTAATATTTTCTAGTACACACTTGACAAGTAATGATGACATTGCTAATGTATCTTGAAAGAAGATTGTGATCAAGTACACTAGAATAAATTGTATAAAGTTGGTCCTCCATTGACAAACTAGGACTTAATTCATAAATGAGTATAATTGGTATAGGTTAAAAAGGGAAAATACAATTCAAAGGTGTATGGATTCTTTCATTGCAATATGTATAATTAAGGGATATGTATCTTAATATCATAAGTAAAAATGTTGTTTGAATAATCTAAAAGGGTAGTCCAAGTTTGTCTAGACATTGGTAAGAATTTTTTGATTTTAAAAGAATAGACCATTGTTAGGGTGTAATTGGTAAGTATATTATCATTACTTAATGGTTAGTCTCTACTAGTTATAAGTCTATGACGAAAATAATAGTAGAGTCAATAATGTTATATGTATGGATTCTAATGATTATAAATATTAGCCGATTCATGTTTTAAGATTAGTAGATTTGTTTTATGTGTTTGAAAAGGTTATGAGACATAAAACTATCACATGATAAAAGGCTAGTTAAATTTTGATTACATGTTTTCTTATATGTAAGAATGCAGTCGATGGGAATATACCATGATTATGATGTAAATATTCTTGAAGCTAAATTTTTTGTTTGTTTGGATGAAGTTAAAAGAAAAAATTTATGCCCCATTTCCCTAAAATGCATTGTAGAAATTGAGTATATTAGACATAGATCAAATTAGCGTTGGATTAGGTGGATTCCATTGTCTCCCCCAAACCATCTCCTCCTGGATCTCTAGCTCATGTTTTATCGACTCAAATGAAATGTGTCAATCAACAAATACACTCAGGACTCCAGGGGTTGGGGGACTTGAGAAGGATTTTATTCTGTTAGTCAAGGATTTTCCCTCCTCTAGAATATCCAAGGTGTTCCCTCTTGGTCCAAGATTTGGAAATGAGTCTAGCATAACTGTTAACAATCAAATTAACACCCTTAACCAAGTGAAGGAAGAAGCATATTTTTACTATGCGCCCGCAACATGAAGACAGAAGACAAGTACATAAGAGAATAGTCCTCTTTGATATAATCACTACTTCCATAACTAGAATGATTGAGTGAAGAAAAAAAAGCCTAAAGAGACAAGGTTCAGTGATTGAACTGCTCAATTGAAGGCTCAAATATAGTCTCCATCAGTCAACAGTGAGAATAAATGCACAAGATTGCATTAATTGTGTTTGAGAATCCTGAATTTATGATCAAATCCTAAAAATACTATGGAAAGTGTGTTTTTGAGCACAAATAATCAAAAAACAAGAAAATGGACAATCCCACATCGAAAAGAGAAACTTGAGAGCCCATTTCCCAATGCTATAAAACAAAGGAATTTGGGGCATGGTAGAGGAGGACAAAGGAAGAGCAAAGGCATGCTGGAGATATTTGAAGGATTGGAAAGCTCATCTTCATCAAAAGCAAGGATGGAGAAGGATAGCTCAAAGCAAGGGAGGATGGATGCATCTCAAGCAAGATTGTATGTAAGTATCTTTACTTCATTGCTATTAATGAAATGATTCAATTTTCCTTCCATTTAAGAGTTTGAGTTTTTCTTATCATGTTTAGTTTGAATTCTAAATGGCTAAGATGTTAAGAAATTTTAGTTAATTGTTTCATATCTGACATTGGAACTCACCATTTCATAGTAAGATAGCATGTTTAAAGTAGACACATCCCTACCTTAAAAGCTATTATTAGATTGGCGACCATACTAGTTGATTTTTCTTGAAAATTTCTTCATATTTTGGTGTTCTAACTTTTCAGATCTACTCTAAGTAAGCCTTAATATCCCTTCAAGAACCTATGTTTCAGTTCTAGAGGCTCCAAACCGGCCTAGATCTACTCCTCAACTCACAAAATCCTTCAAATTTGAGCTGATATCTCGGATTTTCTTACTTTAGAAGGTTGGCGCACTCCCTCTATGTACAAAGAGCACCCAAGGTCACCTGGATCACCCTGTACACTAGAAAAGTGAGCCACTGGCTCATCCTGCCTGTGTACCATTTGTGCTAGCCCACTGTTGGCTCTCTGCTTTGTCCTGGAAACTATGTTGGCCGAGTTTTTGGGTTGTTGAAGCATAGTTCTTCATCCTTGTCTTTTTTTTGTGATTTTTTTCTTTATGGATGTGCTTAGGAACCCCTTATATTAGAGTTTAAACCTCATTCGGATCCTCCTTTGCTCAAGATTTGGAAGATTTTAAAGAATTTTAAAGCTTTCTTGATTCAAATTTGCAAAAATTGCTAGAACTAGCTTTGAGATCTCACTGTTTTAGGGCCACATTTCGGCTTCATTTTTGTACTTGCAGACCTGAACATTGATTTAAGACATGTTAAGATCAGTTTACTACTAATTAAAAGAATCTGGGAGGGTTTGGTTTGAGATCTTCAGATTTGGGATTTCCCTCCAAAAACCTTTAAAAATGGCTTAAATTGACATTTTTTTCAATTTTTTCTTACAATTTGTGGTAGATCCATTTGATTAAGGCCATACTTTTCTTTTAGATTCTTGATTGGATAGGATTAGGACTGATCTTTAACGAATTTTGATTCATTTCATAGTATGCAAATAGTGAAAATTGAAAAAAAACATAAATATTTGTTTAAAGAACCTTAAGGCCCTTTCATTTTTTACTCTCAAACACTTGCTCATATGAAACTTGGAACCAAATCTCAATTATGACATTTGAAAATATCACTTTAACACATTTGAATTGAAAAAAAAAAAAATAAACATTACACTTTGAGATATGTTTCCTCGAAAACTGAAAACAAAACTTTAATTAGTCAAATTTTGTTTTGGATCTACAGTATTTCATCATTTTCATGAACAATTAGAGAAAGTTGTAGCTTTAGATATCAATTTTCTTGTGATATGTTGTGTCTGAGCCACCGTATCCTCTTCACTTGGGCCTTTGTGCGATCTTGTGAATGAGAAAGTGGATCTCAAGTGCAATAGTCTAGGATTTGATTTTTCAAGCATCTTATTTTCGAGTCACCATATCCTCTTCACTTGGGCCTTCGTGTGATATTGTGAATGAGAAAGTGGATCTCAAGTGTAATAGAGTAGATTTCAATTTTTACATACAGTTCTCAAGCCACTGTATCCACTTCACTTGGGCCTTCTGGCAATATTGTGAACGAGAAAGTGGATCTCAAGTGTAATAGTCTAGAATTTAATCCATAAGCATTTCAAAGGGATTTGTGTATCCTCTTTGCTTTCACTTTCGGGTGGCCCTGCAAATGAGAAACAAATATCCCCTGTGTAATAGAATTAGATTCATTTTCACTGAGATATTTGTTTGGTTTACATTGATTTCTGAAAAGCAGTTATTATCCATATTTCAGAAGAACTGTTATTAAATATCATAAATCTACCAAAGAATTTTGCATGTTTGAAAGGCACACATGAACCTCTAAATTTTCATTAGTTTAGAACATTCATCGAATTGAAAGGTAGAGTGGTGAGCATATTGCATTATTTGGTTCATATTTTTCGATTCAACACACCACCAGTTTCACATCCACTCCTGAAACTAAGCAAATTACCCTTAAAATTGGTGCTTAATCTAAAATTGACCAACATTTTATTTTCATATCACCAACAAGATTAGGTTAGTGCCCTAGATTAGGTTTGGAGAGTTAACACTCCTGGGCTGCAAAAATTTTGAAACTAGCATTGATTACTGAGAGTTTAAATCCATTAGTCACAAGGTCAATCTGGATAAGTAAGGGTGGTTCCCCCCTTCTTGTTTTTTTAGTTGGACATGAGCTCATCATGGAATTCTATGTGAAGTGACAATTCCTCGGGGTGACATCACTTTTCTAGAATACCTGGTTATGAGATTTTTCCTCGACTTACAACTGTTCCGCCCGACCGTCGATTGTGAAGTGGTAACTTTAGTTGCTATTCCTAGGATATCACATAGGCTATTGTGAGTGGGGGACAGATGCAGTACCTGAGACAAAATTTGGAACTTTTACTCCTTGGGAGGGTGATTGGTCAGGAACCAACACTTGCGCACTTGGCGATTAAAGTTTATTGTAACTGTTTCTCACACCTTCGCTGCTAGCAATTGTTTGATGATTTATGTCCCTCGATAGCTACTAGTTTTGAAAGGCCCTCTAATCCATCTTTTCACTGAAATTCGGTTATTTGGAAAAGTAGTTTGCTTGCTTGGATCTATAGGACTTTTTACTATGTGGACACTTTTTATTTTTGTTGAGGCTAGATTTCCTTTTAGGATTTTTTGATGAAGAATATCATTTTAAACACATCCTTTTATCAAATTCTTAGAAGTGGCTGCTCTCTCGATCCTTCAGTCACGGTGGCAGCGAGGTGAGTCACCGGAAATTGAAGGACCCGCTACATTGCAGAGACAGACACAAAAACCACATCCTAATGACTTGGAAACAAAATTGATTTTAAACTCAATTAATATTACTTGAGAAGAACAACATCAAATCAACCTTGAGAATTCATCGTCACATCACGAACTAAAGATAGACATAGTTGATGATCTTACTCTAGTTGAAATTGAAAACATCGAAAAAATCACACAAATGATTATGTAATTCCACCTTTGATAAGTCTTTTAGAACTAGTTGTACTTACTATCTGTGAGTCACTGGGTGATATAAAACATCTTTTTGAAAGTTTGAATGACATGCAAAATTCAACAAGTGACCCTATGGCTTCATCAGGAGCACAAGGGACTACATCGTCGCAGCATCAAACAATTGTTGGAGGTAGCAATACTTCCAATTTGTCCTCCACATCAATCCCAACAGTTAGTATACATGTTATTAGCACAAGTTCAACCAACACTTCAGTGCTAGTTGGTACAGTTCCGGGTTCCAACCCCAGAAGTACATCCACTTCGTCTGCAGGAATCCCTACTAAAGGGTGTGCCTTACCAAACATTGGTTTTCCTGGTTCGGCTAATCAAGGTCAAAACACACAAGGAGTAAACCAGAATCCTCTTGGTATACCTAACACTTGTCCAAAATCTACTTATGGGGGCAACCCTTCACCATGGAATGGTAATATGCCTGGCGGAAGCAATGAACCATGGAACATTTATGCCAATTGGGGTTATGCTCCTTAGATTAATGGAAATTCCCTAGGGGGTTATCCTCTGACTTATCCTAGCACAATGCCTAGGGGAAATCCACCTATCAACCCCATTCTGCAATGGAGTGGGGAGGTTTCAGGGAGTATCCAATATTCTTGGGTCCCACCTTCACAAGGAGGAAATCAACCTTGGAGCGCTTATCTAAACCAAGGAAACAATCAATGGTTTGGTCAGATTCCAGAAAGTAACCAGTCTTTTTGGGGCCTACCTCCGCAAGGGGGAAATCCATTCATCCATCCTATTCCACCATGGAATGGACAACATTCAGGAAGTAACCAATATTTTTGGTTGCCACCTCCACAAGGAGGTAGTCAACCTTGGAATGATTTTCAATACCAAGTTCAACAACCATGGTGTGGTTGGGATCTAGGAAGTAACCAATCTTCTTAGGCCCCACCTCCGCAAGGAGGCAATCCACCCATTGGTCATGTTCCAGAAAGTACCCAAGCTTCTTGGGGTCAGTCTCCGCAAAGGGGAAACCCACCTTGGAATTACTATCACACCCAAGGACCACATCAATGCAGTGGTCAGGTTCTATAAAGTAACCAATCTTTTTGGGGCCTAACCCCGCTAGGGGGAAATCCAACCATTAACCCCATTCCGCAATGGAGTAGTCAGGTTCTAGAAAGTAACCAATCTTCTCGGAACCAACCTGCAATACCCGCGTTTGATCCAGCTAGGCTACCACATGGACCTCATGCCAATGGTATGACGGATTCCGTTAACCAACTTGAACAAATTATCCCACATTTGGGACAATTTTCTATTCAAAATTTGCAACCCACAATTGGCCAGGCAATGCAGCAACCTGCTAATCTTTCCAACACTTCTGACATCTTCACAGTCTCATTTTTAGACCTTAGAGGAAAAAAGAAGAAGTATAAGGGTAAGCAAAGTGCTAATCCTTCCCAGAATTCTGAAATCCTTATAGTCGAGTCCAAAGACCTTAGGGAAAAGAAGAAGAAATACAAGAGTAATTAAAATGCTAAATCTGGGAAAAGAGATGCACCAACTATGCTTCAATGCGGTGGGCAACAAAAACCCACTATTTTGACACCGGTACCCCCGCTAGGGGGCAACCAGCCAACCCCCCCGTAAGGGGGCAATGATACCAATGCCAATGTCTTCATATGTGATCATGAGATGAACATTCAAACAAGACTTGATTCTGATGATGTCTCTCCTAGTACATCGGATCAATCAGTATCATAGCCAAGTGGTTCTCTCTACATTGATAAACCATCCATAGACTTAGTACCACACCCCCCCAAAGGTGTTCTACATAGAACAATGCATAATCCTAACACGCGATCTACTCAGAACAGTAATGTTCTGGAGGACCTAGCTCAAGTACCATATGCCATGTCGGCCTTGGAGGTATTACAATGTCGTCCTACGTAAATAAATGAGCTATTGTCTACAATTGGCATTGTTGATCCATCCGATGCAACTTCCATCACATCAAACATAGACCATTCAATATGTTGGATCCTTTCCGAAATTGCTTTTTAGATTAAAGTAATGACTCATGGTAAGAACATTTGTCTAACCATAGTGGATGAAGGGACCTCAGATTGTGTAATGTCATTTAAATGGTGGCAAGCATTTGGATCACCTCTATCTGTCATATAAGTTTCATACCAAGCTACTCAAATAGCTTCAATAGATTCAGATCAAAATCTTCCCTTGACGGAGGAATATGATTTGGTTACTTGGCCCATTTGGGATGTGAGATCTCTCATCTCACATGATTTCTTGGATTACATTTTATCATTAGATGAAGATATACTTGAAGTTGTAAACATTTGGTTGCACCCACCTAAGGAAATATTTTGTGGGGCCACTAGGAGCATAATTGGTGTAAATCTACCCAAGTATAGGAGCATGATTTGCATGTTCCTCGATCTGATCTGGTATATTTGGAAGCTTACATATAGGTTTAGGATATCCCTTTGTGAAGATTCATTTGAACCTTTTGCAACCCAAACTTGCCATAGGGTCGAACCTATTGGAAATTGGTGGGTCATCCCTTCATATATGTATTTCCCACCATTCCGACAGAAGAGCCTGCCGAACATTGGACACCCTAGTCAGCACCCCATTTCCATTTTGGTTCCCATGCTGATTTATTCTCATAGGCCTGGGAGCCCTATTAGTCCCATCATGACTAGAAGTTTGAGACCACATATTTCTCTTTCATACATTTCTGACCATATCCTGATGGGCTCCCAATTTTTTGTCATTTTACATAAGCATGTGTTAAAATATCCACTTGAACATCCGTGCAAACTGCTTCGTTGCTTATTGCTTATGTTGTGTATTTTCCTTTGAAGTCATTTTTTGTTACATGACGCATATAAACCATTGCTTCTGTATATTTGACCCATACCCATGGAGTAAACATCTATAAGAGTGTACATAACTATCTCAGCCCTTTTTTGCAATATGTATATTTTCCTTGTCTTGACCCATGCCCTTGAAATTTAGGCGCACACCCTTGAGACACTCGTTTCTTCTAATGTATCATAGCATGCTTTATTCGTTTTTCAAGCTAATAAATGAAAAAAGGTTAAAAAAAATTGGAAAACAAAAAAATCCAAAAAGAGGGAGAATTGAATCATTTCATATTATATCATTGAAGAAAATGGCAACAGTCAGTCCTTGTTGCACTTGAACACGGCACATAATTTGGTATCCGTTGTCAGTACACCATCTGCATTTGTCTTAGGAAACTGTACCAGTATTTTGAACGTATCTCCACTTATGAGTTATCCTTCCCGTCACCGATGAAGCTATCGTTAATGCATCTGGCATTGTCAGACTTCATTAAGGTCGGTTACTCAAATTCCTATGTTGCCAAGTGTCCATTCTGCATCATGTTATGTGTTCAAGGGAAGTTAAAACTATGTCGGCCATTCCTCAAATATTCCTGACCAATCATGTCGGCCTTCCTTGTGTCATTATACAGTGTTGGATCTCGTAGTTATACCAAACTATATCATACTATTGATCTTTGTTTCGTATTGGTTGATGTGGGATGCATTAATGCCCTCCTTCCGATGGGTCTACTCCTATCGACACCAAATCATCATCTAGGTAATGGATCTAGAAACTTAGGAGTACCTTGGATCTTGCAGTCATCAATTGCAGGTTTCCTTGCAAATGACAGTGGGTATACATCAATGAACCCTAATTATTTGATTCTACAAGTGTCACATACCCTCCCGCGGACCCAATTCCAGGAAGGGAACATGAAACAATCTCTGGGGCTTTTGCATAACTCATTCCAAAACATTACATATTCACAACAATTAAATAAATGTGTGCAGATGCAATTCAACAAACATGCACAACAGAAATAAACTTCATCCACACACACATCATATGCATACAACATATAAAAAACAATCATCAATTTAAATATTACATAAGTAAATACATAGACAGAAAAACACTTATCTTTACAGTGAAATGGTCCCAAGCAACTAGATATGTCACTACAACGTTCCACCCAACCGTAGGTCTCTGCCCAGCCTGTATTATTTCAGCACTCAGAGACCACCCACAAGCTGGGCATGATTTCTACAAGGAAAAGGGGACATTCAAGCTCATACACAGCCAAATAATCATTTCCTCTAACCCAAGCCAGTCCACAACTGGGTTTATCAGGCTAAATTTGAACCCTCTTCATTTCTGGATATTTGCACTCAATCTCAAGCCAAAGCAATAGATACCCATAACCCATACCCCAACATACTCTTTTCTCACACAACCAGCACAAACATTGAGCATGGATACACATTTTAAACAATGGGATTTGCAACAAGATGGCCATCGGTTTTCCCCAAATCGTTTTCATCCAAAAACGGATTGTGGGATGGGGAAAAACAATCACATGGAGGAAATTGATTTCTTCCCCAACTATCTAAGCATTCAACATCCAAAATAGTCTCTATGGAACCCCAATTCGATTTCTCTTCTTCCCCACTGGTATATAACACAAAAACGCCCTTCTCCCAGCTGAGAATGAGGAAAACACATAAAAACCCTAGAGGAAAATGCCCAGGAAGCTCCAAACTCGTGAGAGAGAAAAAACCCTTTATGGGTAATGGCTTGGGGAGCAATTCATGGCTCTTTTCTTTCCAAGGAATCCAAACACGTTTTTCCATGAAGGGTGGCTTTCCCATACTCAAATTTGGACAGCCATACCTCTCCATTCCCAAGGCATTAACTACCTCAACCAACTCTTGGGAGAAATGAATGATTGTGTACAAAAGTCAACATGGGTAGTTGAGGGTTTGATGGGTTCTCTCATTGACACTTGGCTTGACTTGATTGGCTCCAAGGGTTTGAATATTTCCCTCCCAATTCCTTGTAAAATCATGCCCCCATCTCTTGTTGCATTGCATAGTTAGTTGTGGGTATTTTATTAAAATGCATATTTACATGATATTCACAATTCCATTGTGCATGGCTAGCACGTAAACCATATGCATCAATAAATCGATGGTGGGGCCTTGGCCTTGAACTCCTCACCACGATTTTATAACAATATTACATCATTTACAATTTTTAATGTAATAGGGTCAAAATGGGGTTGTGACATTGTTAACACCTAAAAAGTGCTCACTAGCTCATTCCCTTACTCACATGACCCATTTGTCCACTTTTCCACCATCTGAGCCTCTGAAACCAACAAAAGGTCACCAAAAGACCTTAGTACACCCCTTTTTCCATTAAAAAAGATTATTTTTCCAAGAAAATCATAAAAAACCCTCAAAAAGGGTCCAAATTCCCAAAAAATATTAAAAAGAGAATTAAAATATTATTTTTATTCAAAAAAGGAAAAAGGAGGGAAAAGTACCTAAACCATGTTGGTCAATACCATTTGGTTTCCACAAAACCACAAATGGTATTTCCCACCACCAAAACCTATAAAAAGGTGGTAGGGGCTCCTCATTTCACATCCATCCATTATCTCATCCTTATGCTGCTGAAATCTCCCTTGAGCATTTTATCCATTGCAAACCACATTGGAGAAGAGACCATTGGAGATTGGAGTTGCTCATCCTTGGAGCCATTCAACCTCACCATTAGAGGTATTGATTCCGCAAGCACTTGCTTGCCCCATTCTTTCAATACAAATTCATTATTCTACATTGTCTTGTTCTTGATTTTAAAATTATTTTTGTTATTTGCTTAATATCTTTGCTTAGATCCATGAATAGTCTTGTTTAATTAGTTTATTGTTATTTATTTCCATTGAAACTGCTGCTACTAGTTAGCAGGTGCCCATAGCACTAAGCCTGGTTGCAAAACTACGCCCCTGCAGCACCCGAGAATTTTCTTCCCATGATTGAACAACCCACTTCTAGTGCAACTACCTCCTTTGTGTCTTCCGTGGGACCCGGACTTTATTCGGATACACCAATGACCTCTATATTCCAGGCCATTCCACCACCGTCACCGGAGACCCATGTCGCAAACCTCTGTACTCTTTCACAGAATACACAAACATCCGGTAGTCAACCAGCATTGATCCCCAGTCACATTGGTGTTACACCCATCCACACCATCCCTTTCCTATTTCCTCCTTCGGGTGTAGTAAGCGCCCCGGTTATGGCTACCCTTAGTCTACCCGGGTTAACATTGGGATTACCCGTGTGGTATATTCCGCCTCCTGTTCGACCGCCGACACCAAACGTCATCCTCCAACCGGTACAACCTTTTGTTACCACAAATCAACCTCCTCCTGGTGTCGCAATCCCTTCGTCGTCAACGAAACCACCTCCCAGTATCACTACTCCTTCGTCATCGACGAATCCCCCTCCACTCATTAGACCCACTGGGGGCAGAGGCCCGCAGCCATACACTGCGGTACCCCCACCCAAGGCTATTAGACCTCCCCCCGTATTTCGTGCTCCTCCAAAATGTTCGTTGTGTGATGAGTTAGGCCATCCAACTCATCAGTGTCCACAGTTACCTGCATTGCAGGAACACATGCAAATGCTGGACGACGACCCCAACATCCCGGTTGTCAAACTCGATCCAAACCCCATGCCTCGTGATAAATCACTGCGTACCAACCACCCATGTGCAATATGCGGTATTTACGGCCACTACTCACATCACTGTCCTGACATCCTAGATTACAGAGCAGCTCTCTATGAGATGAACAATTTAGACCTTGAGACGGCACCCCCTACTATCGAGGAGATATACCCTCCCCCATCATCCTCATCCGGAGAGATTAACACCATCTACATGATCTCTTCGACTACCACTACCTCATTACTTGATTTGACAACTCAAAGCTCCCGCAATGATGAAGAAATTCTAGAGGCTCCTACTGCCCTTAATCATCCCTGGGAAGACATGCACCATCGTCCATACTTCCTCCCGGAAGAGACTTCATCCACCACCGCTACGCAATCCGCGGTTGAGTCCAAAGAGTTCTTTCCTAATAGAGTCGACTGGTTAAAGGATCCGATAGCCGATATTTCTCCCGTCATCCACATTGACATCTCTGACCCACTTGGTGCCCTTAATACCATTACATTAGGAGCCTCCCACAGTGAGCATGAGATCGGAGAATACCAACGACTGTTCCAAGAATTCACTGATGTCTTTACTTGGTCAGATACCTAAATGCCTGGCCTTGACCACACCATTTACACGGTTTCCACTAGATACCCCTCTGTCCGGTTGGCCCCTTCAATTGATACCTTAGACACACATGTTCAACCCTTTCAAATCGATGAGGAAACCACATGTCCACAACATGGGGGCAGGCCCAAAACCTTGCTTACTCGTCATCATCGTGATCCTCGTCGGAGATACTGGGGGCATCAACCCCACAAAGGGAATCCACGATCATCATATCATCACTTTAGTATGCCACCACGACCCACAGCCTCATGGTATAACACCCCGCCAGCAGTTGCTCAATGCCCTATTGATCTCTCTCTGAGACAACATCTGCACCACATTGACACCTCTGAGTTAGGGGGCATAATAGATTACCTCGACCCCGGGATAGGGGGCATGATCAATCATTTTGAACCTTCCCCATCATCTCTATCTCAACACCTCAATGAGCCCATTGTTCAAACCAACACATATGTGATCCACAATCACAAACCCCATGCACATAGCATGGGGACAGGTCATTAACCCTGCTCACTTTTTCATATTCGTGATCTCAACCATTTTTGAGGTCACGTGTCACTTGTATATTTCAGTTGATTTGATACACCTAGTATTTTTCCCCCACGGGTCATCATTTCTCCCCACCACTGCATCCTTCGCTTGGTGGGATCACCTTTATTTGTAGCCATTTTTTAACCTAGTTCTTTCCTTTAACCATTCCGGAGTCCTTATGACCTCCGTTTTTCGCACAATTTGCACTGCCGGATTCAGTTTTCCGCGCTTGTGATGATGCTTGAGATCATTTCTCGCTCTCACATTTAGATTTTTCGGGCATTTTTTCCCATGCCCCCTTCGTCGCCTCGGTTTGCGTGCCACATCGGCCGTTCTCCGTTTTCGACATGCCTTATATAGCCGGATTCAGTTTTCCGCGCCCATGATGATGCTTGAGATCATTTCTCGCTCTCACCTTTAGATTTTTCAGGCATTTTTTTTTCCACGCCCCCTCGTCACCTCGGTTTGTGTGCCACATCGGCCGTTCTCCGTTTCCAACAATCCTTATGTCACCGGATCCAGTTTTCCGCAAGGATGACGATGCTCGGGACCTTCCCTCGCCTTCATCAATCCATTTTTGTTCGGTATAATTTTATCCCTTTTTCGGGCCGAGCAACCCCTTTTACGAAAAAGGCACTTAGGGAGTTTCTGTTAAGCTCTTTTCTGACTCCTAAAACAATGAAAAGATCGCCGAGCAATCTTGCTTCCTTTCATGCTCGCTAAAACGTATCTGAAAGGGCGTCTACCTGGTATAAGTTTACCCCTTTTTCGGACCTCGTAGACTAATTACGAAAAAGGTATACTCTAGTCACATCGGCTAGAAGAGTTCTCCATCCGCATCATTTTATGCTTTTTCGGGCCTTGGAGACTAAACTTACGAAAAAGAAACACCAATAGAGTCCACTTACCGCTTTCAGACTCTCTAAACATGAAAGCAACCATGAGCATGAGCCGTCCTGGGCTCACAAAATCCACAGGACCGTACCATTTCAGAGCACACTTTTATCCCTTCTTGGAGCTCATTAAAACTACGAAGAAGGAATCAATGGTGCCTCTTGGCGCCACAACAGATCATGTCTACTCACATAGCAGCTTCCCCATTCTGGTCGCCTTTGTTCAAAGTATTCTGCAGTATGTCACTCTAAAAATCCATTGAAAGCTACCATCAGCTTCACCCCCCCCCCCGGGAGTCAGTACATACCCTTCAGTCCCTAAAAAAGCTATGATCCCTACACCTACAAGTCAGTTCCATCCGCTGCCAGGTCAACCATGTCATCATGCTCTGAACAAAGGAAGTTTGAGTCTACCCATTTTTGACCCAGTAATTTCCCGTTCCCACAAGTATGGCAGTCCTACCATCAGTACTACAACACTTCAGTTTTACACCTCGTGCTCCTATCAAGGAAACATCATTGCCTTGTTAGTTGCTGGTCTCCCTCTGTCGACGACAACCACATTTATTCCAGAGGATAGACCTAGAGGTCCCTGTGTCTTGGAATCGTCCCCATTTATGATGAGTACCTACGAATCATTTCGAGAAGAGTCCTCAGTGCCTCTCCAAATGGTTGTTTCTCACATGCTTGACTTCAAACACCTTGATCGCATCGTTGAGACTCGCACAGGGCATTCGTCCGCTCAGTTATTAGTCGAAGACCCCGGATACCACCTGACCCCTCCACATTTGAGAGTCTACCTATGGATACAACCAGTTACATTTTTTCTATAGATATCCGGGTTGCGTATGGCGACAGTATTCAGATGTACCCCAGTTTTATACTCCCTCGAGTATACAGATACAAATACTTCCCAGAGATGGCTCACAGTCATTAAGTTCATACAGATGTTGAACACCTTCAGTTTCAGTAGTTCAACAGTTATTCCAGTGTATCAGTTATTGAGATCAGCCATGATCATGAATATATCCCACAATAATGTCCCATCTGGACCATTATGATGTACCAGTATATTTCTTTACGTATTAGATCCCCCTTCTTGGGACTAATTGTTTTGTATATGTCTTGATACGAGCATGGGAATGCCCGCCTCGTCCTTCATCAGAGATTATACCTCATTCATATTGAGGCCATGTAATATTTTTTGTTTTTGCAGCTTCCAAGGGCAGTGGCTCTAGTCTCCAACCGGTCTCTTCTCTCCCCTAAACCCCAGAAAAAAGGACAAAAGAACTATGATGTCTATCGGCCATACGATGAGCTCCTGCCCTCACACATCAGGGGGCAATCTGTTAACACCTAAAAAGTGCTCACTAGCTCATTCCCTTACTCACATGACCCATTTGTCCACTTTTCCACCATCTGAGCCTCTGAAACCAACAAAAGGTCACCAAAAGACCTTAGTACACCCCTTTTTCCATTAAAAAAGATTATTTTTCCAAGAAAATCATAAAAAACCCTCAAAAAGGGTCCAAATTCCCCAAAAATATTAAAAAGGGAATTAAAATATTATTTTTATTCAAAAAAGGAAAAAGGAGGGAAAAGTACCTAAACCATGTTGGTCAATACCATTTGGTTTCCACAAAACCACAAATGGTATTTCCCACCACCAAAACCTATAAAAAGGTGGTAGGGGCTCCTCATTTCACATCCATCCATTATCTCATCCTTATGCTGCTGAAATCTCCCTTGAGCATTTTAGCCATTGCAAACCACATTGGAGAAGAGACCATTGGAGATTGGAGTTGCTCATCCTTGGAGCCATTCAACCTCACCATTAGAGGTATTGATTCCGCAAGCACTTGCTTGCCCCATTCTTTCAATACAAATTCATTATTCTACATTGTCTTGTTCTTGATTTTAAAATTATTTTTGTTATTTGCTTAATATCTTTGCTTAGATCCATGAATAGTCTTGTTTAATTAGTTTATTGTTATTTATTTCCATTGAAACTGCTGCTACTAGTTAGCAGGTGCCCATAGCACTAAGCCTGGTTGCAAAACTGGGCCAACAGACATACCCCTCCCCTTGGAATAACACCGTCCTCGGTGTTCCAATTCTTAGGAATAAATACCCACTTTACACATGTCCAAAATTCACAAAATGTGGCAGGTTTGTCCTGATTCATCTATTTAATTTTAACCTTCAAGATCCAGTCCTTTGGCTTCCACAAGTTGCTCATGTTGGCTTTGATATTCCAGCTCTGCAGGTGGGCATTGCTCCACAACAATCCCTTCCTTTTATTCACCTTCCAGCTGATCTACAAGTTTGGAATTTCATGGATGCCATCTTTCTTGCTGTCCTGGCAACTATTTGAAGAATATTTTCAGCCAAAAAAAAAAGCTTTTGGTCTGCTTTCATGATCAATGTGCACCACTGGCTCTCACTTTACTTACTAGCAACACTTGGCTAGTAACAACTGCAAACAATGGCTTCAATTTCTCACCTCTGAGACTCATCATGGCAATTCCTGTTAGGACAAGCATAACACAATATTAAAATTAGTCAATTATTTGCTCAATTGACATGGAATGTCCATGCTTTACTCATGAGACTTCCACACTTTCTGTGCTTGCCCAACATACACATGAACTCATTCATGCTCATCCTTTCATAGGTAATTTACTATTTCAGCATTCACAATTTATTTCAAGCATTTAAACACAATCTATTTTCAGTCATGACATGCATTCAACAATTCTTTGTTTCTGAAATGCATCAATCAAAAAGGAAAGAGAAGAGTAAGAGTTTCCCCCTCTTAATCTTGTTCCAATCCAAAGCCACACCATCACTGTAGTTTCATGCTCCCTATCCTCTTTCACTTCAATGTGAATGCTAGACTTTCATTTCTTGGCTATGACACCTAGTGTCTAAGGTCTATTTAAGGATTTTCAACTAGGGAACCCTTCCCCATCGTTGTCTACAGAACATTTGGTTACTAGGACCCACTCATGTCCACTAGCACCATATTTCATTACTACTCATACTGAGCTTCTTAAGACGGTCACATGTCCACATGCATGCCAATGATGCCTTCATAGTCCTTGCTTCCAGCAATACCTACAAATAAACATTGAATCAATTCACATGTTTAGTTTATTTTCATAGGGTTTTATCTCTAAACAAGATTTTAGGCAATCATACTCAAATAAGATACACATGTATATTCATAAGCAAGAAGATGCAAGGAAACCAAATACTTATCTCTATTGGATGTCTTCACTTTATTCCACAAGCTCCTTCTTTGCTTTACACGCCTTGGATTTCCCATGGTTTTAATAATGAATGTTGGGCCAGCACGCAGGCTACTCCACAACCATTCGAATAGGAAATGTCAGGCCAATATGCCGATTGGGTTTATTGGTTGTTTAAGGGATGTTGGGCCAGCATACACGCTGCTTCACAATATCAAGTAGTTAATGCCCAACCGATCACTCTCCGGACTTATCAAGAAATTTATAGCGCCTGACCAGTTACTCTTTGGTTTTACCAAGAATTTATAGCACCCAACCAATTACTCTCTGGACTTATCAAAAAATTTGTAGCGCCTTTCAGGGTCATTGCTTTCCTGTAATGCCCAAGGTTTCCAACAAAGAAACAATAGTGTATCAGCTTAGCTATTAGAAGACTTATACCTGAAATCTTCATTATTCCAAACAAGAATAAATGAAAAATGAATACTTATCTGTATTATGCGTTTTCCTTTCTGGTCCACAGGGTCCTGCTTCACTTTGCAAGCCTTGGGATTGCCTATGGACTTGGATGTTTGGCCAGCACGCATGCCGCTTCACAACATCAAGTAGTTAATGCCCAACCAGTACACCTTCACGCCGACTGGATTTACCAAGAATTTCGTGGTGCCCAACAAGTCCGATACCTGGTTGGCCCTCTCCATTGCCGAGCCAGCACATCCATTTGGTTCATCAGCCAATGGAAGGAAACCGTGCTACCGAACTTTATAGGTCAAGGCTCTACCACTCTTACTTAGGCTTGCATCATCCTTTCACACGTTTCACAACCCTTCATGCACATAACAATTCTTCATCCACACAAGGATGGCACTCCTTCTCCCGGGAAAACCAACGGTTCCCTTTAGGAACTCTATAGATGGATTTCTTGACTGTAGGATATCATTACCCCATGATACCCAATCACACTACAAAAAGGTTACCACTGCTCATACAGTCCTCTTGAGTACCCTTTCTTCACTTTGCCTCTTAACGTGCAACACCAAATTGCATCTGTGTAAGTTGATAGCACGAGAAGGATAAGAAGACTCATCAATATTACTGCTCTAAAATTGTAACCATATTTCATAACATTCACTATCAAGTATTGAAACACCAGGAATGCGTCCATTCCCTTAGGGTGTAGTCAATATTGACAACCCTATCATAACCCAACACCAGAAAGGTGTGCACTCCCTTTCGTATGTGATACATGTAGGCCCTAATCATACTCAAGCAGTCTGGAATAATAATGAAATAATAAAACATGCTCTGCATATTAAATCTAATAACTAGACATGTATATTCTGAGTTAGGGTTACATAATACTTATCCCTTTTCAGATGTATCTTTCCTTCATTTGCGAAGAATGAGGGCTCCCTTCTCCGTGTCAACAGTACTTTGGTTTGCCACCCCAATATTTTCATGTTCCATAACCCACACATGCCTTATTGGCATAATTTCACCATCTCACTCACATGGCTTTCCAACATGTAGTGCAGCTGGAATATTACAAAACTTACTATGGTGTTTCACCCGAAACCCATTTCCAAAGGATGGGGTTCTTTCCATCTAGTTTGGCTTTTGCAGGCCATCACACATGGTCTTCTTGCAATGTGTCATCCCGACACGCTTATCAGATAGCCAAACAATCAGCAACAATTAACAATAACCTCAAATCTGATTGTTTCATAACCAATCAATGGCATTAACAATTAAATTCAATATGAATTTTGCAATTCTGTCTGCTACAGAAATTGATTTGTTTAACCATGAGGCCATCCTCATAATGTTTGGCTCTCGTAAGTGGTTTCGCTCTGTCCATTATGGTTTTACACTTGCTACCATACATGAACATCCACCTACAACATGTCCTCCTGACACCATTTTATATAAGCCAAATAGTTATTAGCAATTATTAGCAAAATCTCAAATCTGAAATTTGTAAATCTGTTTTCCTACAGAAATTAGATTTACCACCATGAGATTATTCTCATAAATTTAAACCAGAAAATTTTCAAATTTGTTTCATGCATACTTTACAACCATGAGAACCCTCTCATAACCTTTGGCTTCTGCACATGGTATATCCTGGTATTTACTATGGACTTATCCTCATTGCCATACGCAAGACTTTTCTACTTGAAAACTGAAACTTCAATCAGCCAAACACGTTGTGAGTATCTATGCATATAATCCTTTCATTGCCACAACAATCAATAAAGTGATCTCAGAATTATAACACTCAATAATTTAAACATCTTCAACTATTAACATTTGAAATGCAATGAAATATATACATTTCTATATATGCATCATTATCACAATAAAATTGCAAGACATAGTCACACTATCCATGCAATTTAAATAAACTATATTAAATACTCATTACTTCACATTCCATGCAACTTTGTCCTTCCAACATAGTGCTCTGGTAGCCCATCACATGTCTACCTTCTTCATGCAGTCTTTCTCCTGCATTCATAGTAGCTTATGAAATGGTCTCATGATTAACAACAGTCCACCATTTCATCTATTATCTAACTGCATTGAAACACACACACACACACATATATCACAACCATGCATTCACACAATGCATCTCAACATGTGCACCCACATGTATGCATGTACATTCACAACATTTACATAATATTTTGATGTGCATTCACTCAATGCATAACCCCTCAATACAACCTTGCATTAATCCATGAATACATGCATTCCAGCATGTTATGGCCTAACCATGACTGTCTCATATGGCATACACTACATCAGGACCATAAGTCATCATTTGCTTTGGTGGTTAGACTCACAACCAACATACACAAATGGCATGATATGATTTCATATGAATCCATTGAGGTTTCTAAGAAACTATAGGGTGTAAGGCTCCTTGCATTTAATCACCCACACCTCACCATACTCAGTGGGTTGACATTCACATTTAGTCACTCAATATCACATGCAAACCAAATCAACATAGTTTAAACATAGTTGAAGGGATCTCACCAAATCCTCTTTCAATATTCATGCAATTAAGCACAAATAACCATTACCTGCATGGCTGTTATTAACATCGCTTGATGTTACCTGATCACTTGGCCTCTTACCAAGGCCACACAATCCTTTTTCCAACCTCATGATCATAGATTTGTTGCACCTTCCTTTCCTCATAAGGTTGTTGGTCATATGCAACAACATCATCCACATCTTTAGCCATGCTTCGGTTTTCTTTGGTCCTACAACCAATGTGAACACAACTAATTATTAGCAACCACAATCATTATCTTAAGTGGCTCATTGCATATGTAAAACTTCACTATTTTACCAATATGCAATATCATATACATGCAAAAACATTTTCACATGCACTGTGCAATGTTTATTAATATGTCATCTAGTGCATATTCATCTTATCTATCTAATCTCTTGCATTTCAATCATGCTTCTATGGTTTGATTCCCACAACCATTATCAATAACATTAATTTTCATCAACCATAGGGAATACCATTAATGGGATATTGCATGTGTAACCTCACTACCTTCACCCATATGAAACATCATGTTCATGCATAAGCAATTCACATGCACTATGCAATGACTCTTTAATCATGCCCACTAATTCATATGCATTATTCTCTTGCATTTCCAACATCCATATACCATAATTTTTAGTATATAAAACTCAAGAAATATAAATACAATAGCAAGAGAGGAGTTAAGAAATTCTCCCTTTCCAATTCTCCCTCATGACATGGAGTTACTCCTCCACATCATAGCTGATCCATTTTCTTGTCTTCCCTTCCAAGCATGTACAAGCAACCATTAGCTATGTTCTTCTCATGAATTAGCAATTCAACATATACATACGTGTAATCATTCATTCTTGTTATTTTCCAAATATGCAATTTTTATGCTATAAACAGAAATAGTTTTAAGGTGAGGAATTTCCCTCTCATCCTTCATAATGGATATTACAACCCATTGCTCTTACTAAGATTCCACAACCCCTTCTATGCAATTCCTGCTTCTCATTCCAAGCATGGAGAATTCATTTCACATTTTCAACGACTGTTTATGTATTTTTTTTTTTTTGTAAATTCTTCAATTTCGTGCAATCTGGCGCATAAGTTCCATGGCAATTTTTTCATTTTCGGCACCTGAAAATCTCACTAAAAAACAGCTGAAATTTCCATGTTTTCAACGTACCTGTCGCTGGTATTAACCTTAACTCTGCCGACCTTTGTCACTGGATTTAACTCTAAAATTGTCGTCGCATCGCTGGTTTTAACCCTAACTTCTGCGTCTGTTTTTCCAGTGTCGCCGCCGATCATCGCTGGTTTTAACCCTAACTTCTGCGACTGTTTCGGCGGTTCTGGCCTTATCTCCGCCGACCGCAAGCCTCCGTCACTGTGACCATATCGCAGATTTTAACTCAAAATACGCCTACCGTATCGCAAACATTTAGGCTAAAAAGCGTCGACCATGTCATGAAAATTTAGGTAAAAAACAATACCGACCGTGTTGCGGCATTTAAGCCTAAAATTGTTGCCCGCGTCACAACATTTAAGCTTAAAATTGCCGAGCGCGTTGCAACATTTAAGCTTAAAATTGCCGACCACATCGCCAAAAACTTTGAAACTTTTCGCTAAAACGCATCGACAGACCTCAACTTAACTCACCGACTGTTTCGGCGTTTCTTGGCTTATCTTTTGCTGACAGAGTCTTTGGCAGAAACTCATGAAAAACTTACAAATTTTTGGAAAATTTTGAAATTTTTCTTAATGATCAAGTGTTGAGCAGGAAGCATACTTACCTCTGGAACTGTGATAGATATCCCATGAAGGCTCAATGCTACAACCAACAGCTCTGATACCATTCTATCACATATCCTCCCACGGACCCAATTCCAGGAAGGGAACATGAAACAATCTCTGGGGCTTTTGCATAACTCATCCCAAAACATTACATATTCACAACAATTAAATAAATGTGTGTAGATGCAATTCAAAAAACATGCACAATGGAAATAAACTTCATCCACACACACATCATATGCATACAGCATATAAAAAACGGTCATCAATTTAAATATTGCAGAAGTAAATACATAGACAGAAAAACACTTATCTTTACAATGAAATGGTCCCAAGCAACTAGCTATGTCGCTGCAACGTTCCACCCAACCGTACGTCTCTGCCCATCCTGTATTATTTCAGCACTCAGAGACCACCCCCGAGCTGGGCTTGATTTATACAAGGAAAATGAGACATTCAAGCTCATACACAGCAAAATAATCATTTCCTCTAAGCCAAGCCAGTCCACAACTGGGTATATCAGGCTAAATATGAACCCTCTTCATTTTTAGATATTTGCACTCAATCTCAAGACAAAGAAATAGATACCCATAACCCATACCCCAACATACTCTTTTCTCACACAGCCAGCACAAACATTGGGCATGGCTACACATTTTAAACAATGGGATTTACAACAAGATGGCCATGGGTTTTCCCCAAATCGTTTTCATCCAAAAATGAATTGTGGGATGGGGAAAAACAATCACAGGGAGGAAATTGATTTCTTCCCCAACTATCTAAGCATTCAACAACAAAAAAAGTCTCTATGGAACCCCAATTCGATTTCTCTTCTTCCCCAATGGTATATAACACAAAAACGCCCTTCTTCCAAGTGAGAATGAAGGAAAACACATAAAAACCCTAGAGGAAAATGCCCAGGAAACTCCAAAATCACGAGAGAGCAAAAACCCTTGATGGGTAATGGCTTGGGGAGAAATTCATGGTTCTTTTCTTGCCAAGGAAGCCACACACGTTTTTCCATGAAGGGTGGCTTTCCCATACTCGAATTTGGACAACCATACCTCTCCATTCCCAAGGCATTAACTACCTCAACCAACCCTTGGGAGAAATGAATGATTGGGTACAAAAGTCAACATGGGTAGTTGAGGGTTTGATGGGTTCTTTCATTGACACTTGGCTTGACTTGATTGGCTCCAAGGGTTTGAATATTTCCCTCCCAATTCTTTGTAAAATCATGCCCCCATCTCTTGTTGCATTGCATAGCTAGTTGTGGATATTTTATTAAAATGCATATTTACATGATATTCACAATTCCATTGTGCATGGCTAACCGGTAATTAGATGGTGTTTTATTATGCTCGACACCCATTCATCTATTCGCATGATATAAACTCATACTATCGTTAGTTTGTATTGAAGTCCCTGGGAAAAATAGTTGTATCACTCATCGATGCAATGCCCAAGTTGCGCAAGATTCGACTACCATGTCAGAAGTTCGATGAAGACCTTGTTCTCGCACTCATCGAAGTGCATGTTTACACTTTTGAAAATTTTACTTTTGACATGGATCCATTGTGTATTGTTCATGGCCATGCTTATTTACTGCTGAGCATGGGTATGCCCACCTTAGGAAGATATTATATATTTGATAAATTGTTATGTTTGGCTTGCATATGTTATCTTGAATCCTGTGCCCATGAGCTAATCCTTTATCATCCTTGCTTCGATCAATAAAGAGTATCAGTATGAAGAATATCATTATAAAAGTAATGTATTTCGGCCCTTAGCTCCGCTTCGAACCTCACACATTAGGGGGCATCTGTTAACAATCAAATTAACACCCTTAACCAAGTGAAGGAAGAAGCATATTTTTGCTATGCGCCCGCAACATGAAGATGGAAGACAATTACATAAGAGAACAATCCTCTCTGATCTAATCACTACTTCCATAACTGGAAGAATTGAGTGAAGAAAGAAAAATCCTAAAGAGACAAGGTTTGGTGATTGAACTTCTTAATTGAAGGCTCAAATCTAGTCTCCATCAGTCAACAATGAGAAGAAAGGCACAAGATTGCATTAATTGTGCTTGAGAATCCTTAATTTATGATAAAAGCCTAAAAATATTATGGAAAGTGGGTTTTTGAGCAAAAATAATCAAAAAACAAGAAAATGGACAATCCCACATTGAAAAGAGAAACTTAAGAGCCCATTTCACAATGCTATAAAACAAAGGCATTTGGGGCATGGTAGAGGAGGACAAAGGAAGAGCAAAGGCATGCTAGAGAAATTTGAAGGATTGGAAAGCTCATCTTCATCAAAAGCAAGGATGAAGAAGGATATCTCAAAGCAAGGGAGGATAGATGCATCTCAAGCAAGATTGTATGTAAGTATCTTTTATTCATTGCTATTAATGAAATGATTCAATTTTCCTTCCATTTAAGAGTTTAAGTTTTTCTTATAATGTTTAGTTTGAATTCTAAAATGGCTAAGATGTTAAGGAATTTTAGTTAATTGTTTCATATCTGACATTGGAACTCACCATTTCAGAGTAAGATAGCATGTTTAATGTAGATCTAACCCTACCTTAAAAGCTATCATCAATAACAATGCACCCCCAAAAATTCTTTTGTTGGACAGTAGTTCATGGAATTCTCACAACATAAAACTTGAAAAGAAGAGGTTTCCTTGGGCCTTCGAGATGTTTCCTATCTCGGACAAATGAAGAATCCATCTCCCATATCTTTCTGCATTTCCCATTCTCTGAAAAGTTTTGGGAAGAGGCCTCGGGCCCTCTCTTACCCCATTTTCTCCAAGGATTCTCTTTGGTGCTTTTTTCAATTCTTGGTAGAAATCCTACTCTCTCCCTCTTAAAAAAAACCATTATTACAATGGTTTTGTTTGACTCTTCCTAAATATATCAACTGGAAGATCTGGCTAGAAAGGAACCACCTTATATTCCAAAAGTTTCAATCCTCCCTTTAGCAAGTGGCAAGGAGAGATAAAAATATGATGATGGAATTATTTAGATAAAATCAAGGGAATATTCAAAACAATACTCCCCTCCATCCTGAAGAACATGAATGTCTGGATTCTTTCCATTTCAAAGACAGAGTAAATATGAGATCAAACTGCAAGATCTATTAGAACCAGGAGATAAGAATTCCCCCTGGTGAGTTTAAACAATGGAGGGATGGAAAAAAGAGGCATATCTTATTTTTCGATGGTGCGAATAAAGGTAACCTAGGGGTGGAAAGTGCAGGGGGTTTTTTATTTTTTATCCCAGAAGAAATACGAAGGCATCATTCTCATGGGGGCTAGGACATGATACTAACAACATGGAAAATATTTTGTCCTTACTCCAAGGGATTAATATGACAATAAAGTTGGGATCAAGGAGACTATTGTCATTAGAGACTTGAGACTCATAATAAGTGCCTTAGTCTCTAATCAAACACTTAAGAATATTAAATGGATCGCATTTTGGGTAGAATAAGGGAGAACTTAGGAGTAATGGATAAAATGAATTCTTCCATTTCCTTAGAGGAAACAATGTAGAGGTGGACAAGTTGGAAAACCAAGATACAAATCGACTCGAAGAATCCCTTCAATTTCTCAATGGTAGAGTTGAATATGAACCAATCCCTTAACTCTCCATCTCCAATTGGGAGTTCGAAAGGTGGATGTATTAATCCCACTAGGCATAAAACCAGGTTATAATTCAAGCATTCAATATCGGGACAAAAAGGCTTGGGTTGGAGGCACGAGTTGGCACGTGGTCATTCTGCTTGGTTACATGAAGAGGCAGGTGGAAAATCTGTGGTGGTTGCAACATGTAGTCTCATGGATATTAACATTTATATGTCCAGTAGGGTCATACCCTCCTTCACTAGAGTTAATGATTGATTCAGGTGGGAATTTACCTTGATAGGACATGTTAGGGGCTAGATTCATGTGCCCTCATCCCTCCCACAAGCCGAGAGCATTGGAGGCTCTCATTAAGTTGCATGCAGTTTTTATTACCAAAGGTGGTGAATCAAGTAGAAAGGAAAAGTCTGGATGTGGTTATAAAAGTTGGGGCTCTTCTAAAGCGTCAACTGATCCATCTTTAACTTCCCATCATGACGGGGATCGGTCTATAAATCTGCATAGTCTTGGGTACAAAGTTAGAAGTTTCTAATTACGCCTCTGATCCATGAGGGGAGGAGGATTTTTCTACCAGTTTATAAAGTTTGGAAAGAATATGAAGAGGGTGGTGGCCTAGTTTCGAGATAATTATCAGTTATGTTCTTGCTTTCCTTTCTTTTTCATTAGGATGGATAGCAACAGTTTGGCTAAAGAGGAGTATTGTTGTGTTGGGCATGGAACACAAAGGCTATTGGTGAGTCATAAACATCTCAAAATAAATGTCCGCATCTGATGGAAAGAATTGAGGAGTCAGAACTGATGTTTGGAAGTAGGCTAGAGGAAGACGACCAAATTCGAGTTGCAAAGCGTGGATACGTCCATTTCCAACTAGATATCCTTGGTGCCAATTTCAAGCAGCAGCAAGCCCACAATATTGAGCTCGAGACCAGAATCACAGAGTTGGAAAAGTTAGTGAAAGAGATGTAGTTGAACTTATGAGACAAAGAGGCTACTGAAGAATCCTCCTCTCATCACCCTTCGGTGAAGTTTGAAGACCATACTCCCTAGAAATTCTACTAATTTCCGTTATGGTATGCCCTTGAAGTTTGTTGTTAGGCCAATTTATTAGGATTTATGGTTTTCAGTTTGGAATCATGAAGCTCAGAACTAATCAAATATCAAGTAGGATTATGCAAATAAAGTTAAGCTTTGTTTTGAATTTGCAGGCCAGATGCCCATTTTTCTACTCTAAACTTATGTACTGATGATGGTTTCTTCCCTCCTTTTAATATAAAGAATCCTTCCCATTCTTGTAAAAAAGAATAGAGAGGAGTCTTTTGAGTAGGTATTTCGCAATGGTATAGTCCATCCAAGTACTCTTTTTTGTATCTATTAAGTATTTACTCCTGGATCGGTATTACAATACTAACATGATTCTCAAATTCCTAATATTCCAAGTTATGTAGGAATTTTGTTGCCTATGTGATTTCCTAGGGTTTTGCAAAACGCTAAGAGAAAAGGAATTCCAATCACTATGGCTCTCTAATATAGTAGAATTTTTTCAAAAATAGTATTCATTCAATGTCTCACAACTCTAATTAAAGATGATAGATTGTACCCTTAGATGTACTACCCAATTCCTTGTTACGCAAGAGTAATCTCCCTAAGTGTTGTTCTCAGTGTAATGTAGCAATAAAAAAGCTCATAGGTTTATGTAAGGATGGTTTAGGAATGCTTGGGATTTTTATATACCTAAGGTAAGTGGAATATTAGATCCATATATAGATTATATTTAATGAAATACTATTGACTAGGTACTAATAGAGGTGTACAAGGGCATCCGACTAGGTGAACCCATTTGTATTCCTTGAGTGTATGATTCCCAGTTTTTGTGTTACCCATTGAATCAAGATAACTCATTGTGTTTAAAGATGTCAAAACATGTCTCTATCATATAAAATGGTTTCTCTAAAAATTGGGCACATGAAAGTGTTTTGATACCACTTGTGGTGTACCTTGATAACCGAAATACAAAACTCGAAGGAATATTGATAGAAATGTAATTGTGAAGAGAAAATAAAGTAGAACTAAAGTATTGAAACATCAGCAATAGGAAAACCTTTATTAATATTGAGCAAGATGATGATTGATTGGGAAAATAATAACCAAGTTCCAATTTCTCAACTTATGCTTAACAAATGTTTTCCCCATGGGTGAAGAGAGGAAGATAACATCATTGTGCACTTGGAAATTGGAAGTGATCACTACCATGGCTTAATCTTGATGTGGAAGAGAATACAATGGAATTAACCATCAACAAGATATTGTTGGGTATCAAAAGCCTCTCCACTCGAGTTCAATACACTACCTCTTGGATTTTGGCCATATTCTCCAACGCTCCTACTAGGAAAAGATCATGAAGTTGAAGATTCCGCTTTGACATTTAAATCATGGAGTTGTAATTATGAATGAAATATCAATTTCTCAACATCATTCAATCTTTGATGTAGGGACAATTTTTGTTGTAGAATAATAAATAAAAAAGATCACATGGAGCATTCATCCTATTGCTTGGGAAGGTGTACTAGTGCCCACTTCTAGGATCTTGGAATATCAACATTTCATTGGAACAACATACTTGTTTTTTGTAAAACATCTTCAAGAAAATTACTATGAGCATGTAGGTAGTTAAGGCTTGATGTTTTTTAATAAAAACATATAAGTATTTGTATTAAAACAAGTTGAGGTCGAACTAGTCATCAAAAAGAAATGTTGTCTCTTTTTAACAAAATATAGCTTGTGTATCAAGTGAATGGGGTATGTGCCATGATGAGAAGTGGCTCAATTACATATTGTTTCAAAAATATTCTAATGATGTAGACTCTATAGAAAATGCCAATATACATAATAGATTCACAAACCATTACTAAGTAAAAATTGATGAAATGCATGCTTATTGTTTGCTTCATCCCATGTCAGATTGGAGGGTTGAAATTCTTGCTTCTCCAAATCCGTCTTTAAGCATCTAATATACAATTTCTTCTTCTCTATTTTTTTCTAGGAAAATACCCCATATACATGTTCAGATTAGAGGCCATGGACTAGGAACCTTTGCTCAAATTGCACACAATGTTCCTGAACATGGAGCACTCATCTTCAAGAACTTGAATTTGTCTCTTCTATTGGACTAAAATATCCATAACCAAATCATTTTGAGAAACATAATGGTGCTCATTTTCATGTACTTTGGTAGTGATAGAGATTGATGGAGATCCTATTCCCACTTATGTATTCTTCATGATGGTGTAGGACCTATTAAGGTTGGATTATTACAACTCTAAGAGTGATAAATTGATATTATATGTGACTAAGTTGATTTTTAAAAGATAAATGAATTGAAGATTAGATGGACTTACACTAAAAGTTCCTTACAAGATATAAGTTGCTCCTTCATTTTGTTGAACACCTCATTTGAGTAGAAAATATGATAAATACCATGAAATGTAAAGATTTTTTTTGAATTTTATATAAATAATGTAAAGATTTTCATATAAAGATATAAACATAGAGATTTTGGCTTACTATAAAACTTTGATTAATATGAATAAAACCTACATAAACTCACAAAATTTTGGTAAGAAGCAATAAATTAATTATACAACAAATATCATAGTAAACTACATCTAATCATCCTCTCCAAAGAAAATATTAATAATAAAAAACACACATTTACTAATAAGCTAATAAGATTGACATAACTTTAATAGCTTCCTAATTTGAAGCTTTGCACGGATCATGAAACAATCTTTGAACATGGTCCCCTCGGTATTCATTTTTCACATCAAATTTCTCTTTTTTATATTTTTTTATATACATTAAAAAAACATAAACTGTGTATATTTAAATATTTTTAAAACAATTGTCCATTGGTTGTAACTTGGGTGGTTGGGAGGAAAGATTGTTGCCCTCCCCACACAAGTTCAATTCTTGTAAATGACATGATGCTCTTATTGATCCCTATTGTAATGATTGTAATTTAAACTTTCCTTGATTCTTTAATGATTTTTCCGCTAAATTTTTTTTTTTTTAAACAATTATAAATATAAATTATAATTATTACTAATGATACTAAATTCATCCACGGTCGATATTAATCGATTAAATATCTCTTACCATGATTATAACTATATTATTCCCGTCATAAAAGACTAAATGTTTTGTTAGAGATAAACACATCAAAAAGCGAATGCGACTTATTGCAACATAAAAGGAATCAGAATGACTCGGATGTTCCTTCCAAAGCAATAGAAACCTCACTTTGGCATCATTGACTTTTATGTAATAGAGATATTTTTAAAATTATTATATATATATATTTTTAAACCAATTTAAATAGCTATTTTTAAGGAAGTTATTCAAAGATTCTTATTCTTATTAATAGAATCTTATTATTTTTTTTGTATAATGAAATTTTTCATTATTCCAAATTTTTTTTTTTGTTATAAAAATAGATTCAATGTATTTAAATACTTTTTGTTGCATTAGATTGTGTAATCATAACAATTTATAACAATTTATATCTAGGATTGCAACTACATAAAAAATAGTGATTCAAATCATTACTCTTTTAAACTACTCAGTTTTTTAGTATGTGTTTTTTACATAATTTTAATAAAATTATATAAAGAATATACATCAAATTAATTTAACGGTATATTTTTTTTAAAATATGGTTGAATGGTTAATATAAGTTGTTTTTTTTTTTTTGTAACCGAGGGGAATTTCTCCAAACCGCCCAGTGAGCGCCGTCACTAAACCACCTGGATATCAAACCCCACGGGCCGGGGCCAGCCTAAATCTTGAACAGGTTGCCAGCAGGGGTACGGACACCATCGAGGTTGTACAGGCTTTTTCTGGGGTGCAGCAGCAGCACCTCCCCCGCAGGAATCGAAGCCGGACTTCCTGCGAGGCATCCGTCAGGCCCCACCGCTGGGCTCTGCTCTCAACCCCTTATATAAGTTGTTAAGCATTGGTGAATTGATTGTAAATCAAGTGGTTGGGAGGAATGCTTGTATACTTCTCATCTAAGTTCAAATCTCATTATGTGATATGTTATGTAACCGAGGATTCCTTGATTCTTCTTGAATATCAAGATTCCTTATATTCCAAGTGAAAAAAATAAAAATGTATGGGAATATAGTAAAAAGGTCCACTATGAGGATAAAAATACATTTAAAATCAATTTAAGTTAGTCATATATCTATCAATGAAAATAGTAGTTTCTCACAATGCTTGTATACTCCTCATCTAAATTCAAATCTCACTATATGACATGTTATGTAACAGAGGCATCCATATATTTCAAATAAAAAAAAAAATACTAACCACTTTGAAAGTAAAAATATTTACCCATGAGACTAATAGTTTCCCACAATGTATGAAAATATATTAAAAAAGTATTATAATTATATTATTAAATGGATAATGTAACTTTTAAACCATAAGAATGAAGTCCATGATCCATACGTGTGGCAACATCTGCACCAATTTATCAATATTTATTTCATTAAAAGAAAATGGTATGCCATCTAAGTAGGGATGCTTTCACTATGATCAAGTCAATATTACATCGTACACATTAATATTATACATAAAAATATTTATAATTTGAAAAATATAAAACAAATATTTTTATATTGACAAGAACTTAATTACAATCAAAGAATATTAGACATAAAAATATATTTATAATTTTGAAAATATTTTTTATATTGATAAAAACTTAATTACAATTAAAGAGTTAATAGTGAATGATTATATAAAATGCATGTATTTTCTTATTTATAAAGCTTATTAAAACATAAATGAATTTTATCCAACTCTTTGGCATCCTTATTAATAGAGTGCCCTTACTAATAATTGAAGACAAACTTCATCTTTGCAAAGAGTAATAAAGGTATAAATATAATTATTTTCTTGGTCAAGTACATACTTGTATCTAAGTTTCCAAAGCACAAACAAACTAAAAGTCTGCAAACAATGCGACAAATTAGAAAAAGTGATTCACACATGAGGGCATAGCCATCTCCAAATAATGTCTCTCCAATAAAACTTGTTCAAGAAATGATTCAGATTTTGCTCCTCCACAATGTTCCAACAATCTCTAACAAATCTATAATCCCAAAAAAATTCCTTAAACATTTTTGGTCTTCATCTTTGACATCTAGGACATAGAACATCCCAAAGACTAGAATTAGTCAACTTTACCTTGGACAAGAGCTGAAACCACACCAATTAAATAAATTTATATAAATTATTAATATTATTGTTGATGGGTGAAATGTTTATTAATAAGGTAAAACACCATTTTTACAATTCAATATAGCAATATGTTAGGTGGTTATTATTTACATTATTATAATTCAGTTTAAAAGATATATATAATATTTATGAAAATAATTTTTTATATTAATCAAATATAATTATATAAAATTATCAAATATTTTTTTTAAATGGTAAAATTGATTATTTCTTTAAATATAAACGAAAATAAATTCAATATATATATATATATATATATATATAAAACTATAAAAAACTATATAAAAAAAATTAATTATACATCATAATAATAATTTAATTTTAAAATTACAGCCAAGCTACATATCAAATTAGTGTATGAGATCCTCTTGTTTGTGAGACAAAGGGTAATAAATGTTTTTAACTATTGATGACAATGATGGTGGTAGTGGTTAATATCCAATGAAACACTATCAAACCTTAACGTATTAAGATAAATCTACATTGTATTTTTTTTACTTATCAAAAAAGATTACACCATTATTTAAAGATTTTTTTTAATTAGATAATTGCAACATAAACCAGCAATTGAAAATATATTTTTTTTCCTTATCAAAAAAAGTTACACCATTATTTAAAGATTTTTTTTAATTATATGGTTACAACATAAACCAGCAATTAAAAATATAAATCTATTGCCAAGCCATTGAAAATATAAATCTACTGCCATCCGTTTGAGTAGATTCCTTTCAATCATATTTACAAAGAGAAGTTAAATAATTAAACTCAATTAAAAATATAAATCTATTGCCAAGCCATTGAAAATATAAATCTATTGCCATCCGTTTGAATAGATTCCTTTCAATCATATTTACAAAGAGAAGTTAAATGGTTAAACTATGTTGTTTGTTTTTTAAACTTGTTTTTCTATTTAAAAAAAAAAAAACCTATATTTGTTATTCTATTGAATCAAAATATAAATACAACGTTATTGAAAATTCCAGTGGTAAGACCGAAATAGAAAAATTGACATGAAACAAGAACTATCTGTTGTTGATACTGAACTTATGAATATATCTCTTTATATCTAATGTCGTGCAGGACTTGTCGTATTAGATAATGATTTTATGGAGTTTTTCAATTTGATTGAAGACTATAACATGTTTGACTCACTTAATTTTATGATAATTAAATGTTTTGCTTATTCAATAATAATAAGTAGTTTTCAATGTCTTTAATATCTTAATGTCAATGAACTAAATATTTTAAAATATTTTATATTATATTAATCATATACTTGATCTAAATCTTAATGACATTTCAAAACTTGTTAACCATATGTATCTCATTTTCTATAATTAATTATAATAATGATATGGTATGACAATTAAAAATACAAAACACACTCTTGATATTATCATTCTTCTAGCAAACATTCATAAATTTTATATGAAATTTTTAAATATGGAAATTAAAGTTTCATAGCTTTCCTTCTAAATTTGAACCCACAGATTTTTAAAATGAAACTTATATTCTTAATTATTAGATCTACTCAAATTTAACAATAAATATTTATATATTTTAACTTACTTTTAATCTTTTTAAATAAATCTTTAAATTGTAATTTGGAATTTTATGTTTAGATTATTCACATGACATAAACAACTTAATATTGGTGGTACAATAAGATTTTATATATTATTTAAAAAGTCATTATTATTTAAAAAGTTGATTTTGTTTAGTTAAACATATGATATGGAAATGGGGAATACTAAATATGCAAATATAAAATGAGTATCATGTATGTATATATAAAAAAATATAATTATATATAAAAGGAGAAATTATTTTATAATAAAATAATAATTATTTGTATTCAAATTTTTATGTTTGTTTTGTTTATATAGATTGTTATAATTATTTATCTTTAAATCTTTATGCTCGTTTCATTTGTATCAATTTGTATCAAAGATTGTAGACCTCACTTTTGTAACCAAGGTAAGTAGAAGGAAAAACAACCTCTATATCCAACATCAATAACCAACATTTCACAGGGACCAACTTCCTTTAGGTCTTGCATAAACTTTTTTTTTAACATAAACGCGAAAAAAGTATTATATTAAATAGAGGATAATTTACAAAATTCCCTTCCTTGAAGGGTTAACCATGGCCTAGGCATTAAGTCCTCCAGGATTGAAAAAATAAGATGTTCAGTCTTTGATATTGTTCCTTCTATATGTTCATGACTACTACCTTTTATCGAGTAAATCCTAACAAACTGATTACATATATAAATGCAGAAATGCATTTAACAAAACAAAAATGGGGAGAGTTTGCTTCTTCATTCCTGAATTTGAGCAGGAGGAATTTCTTCATTCATGAGCTAGTCGTCTTCCATTAGGGAGTTTCCTTCACGTTGGCCTTCTAGATCTGCAGGCTCGTTCTGCTTCCCAATTTCTTCCTTTAGGTCGCTCAACGAATCTTCCATTTGAGCCAAACGAACCTCTATCTTGTCATTTCCCTTTTGCAGTGAATCAAATAAATGCCCTTTCAAGGTGAACAAGAAATGTTTTAGGACTTCAAAGTTGGCTTGCATATGGTGTTTAATACCCTTAACTTCTTTATGCAATTCTTCAAACTCGCCGACATGGAAACAGACATTAGTTTCCACATCGTCCAATCTAGAATCCATTCGGTTGAGATCAAGGCCAATTTTGTTGCTTTCATCCATAGCAGCTTTGGAGACTTCAAAGGCGTTGCAGGCGTTCTTCCCGATGTCTTGGTGCACTACCTTAATCTCCCAGATCTCCTTCAAAATGTTATCCATATTCATTCTTCTGATAACTAAGAGAAACCAAAGAGGAAGCCGTAGACAGATTTTGAAATACAATGCATCACAAGTGAGGGATTCATTACCAAACACAACCTTATGTAACTTTCTCCTTTCTCCCAGAATAAAATCATGCGAACAGGAGCCTCGAGGGAGTGACATAATGCCGCATGCTTCCATTTTCACATAGAAACTACCTCCATTAATGCGAGAAGGGACTGCCCTGCGGTGGGATTTAAAGCCCACCCTTTCATGGAATCCACCTGTCTGGATAACAAGAGGGGGTCGATGCATGTTCTCCCCAAAGATGGGGGTAGAAAGAAGGCTAAAAAACAAGAGGACCATTTGATATGAGGGGGGTATTGATTCAAGACAATGAAACCTTTTTTTATCCTAGCTCCTTGATTTTCCATGTTATCATCCTCCGTGTTATTGTGCCTTAGGACGTGAAAGAAATGAATCCCAGAGATATCACGAATGATTGAAACTATTCTTTTTTGAATTCTATTCAGGTTCTTATAGTGTCCTTTTTCGATTTTTATCATTTTCTGAATAACGATCTTGGAGTCTCCAAAGACAGAATATTGTTCTATGTGCAAAGATACCATTATTCCAATCCCCTGAATAAGGGTCTCCCATTCAGCTTGGTTGTTTGTTCTCCTTCCTAATCCCCATGCATACTGAAATAACTTATTTCCTCTAGGGTCGTAAATGACCCCTCCTGCACCTGCCAGGGGTGTAGGTCTTGCATTAACTTAAGCAGTAGCGAATTCAGAATTGTTTTTTCTATTAGGCTTGGTATTTCACATGACACATCCTAACACTTCTCATAACAAGGATGTCTCAATTGTATTGTAAATATACAAGCACATGTCTTACAACAACAAAAACAATTCTTACAACAATGTATACTGATGATCCAACAATGGAATCAAGTCATCATTAAATTGGATAATTAGATTGCAAACATAAAGATTAACATTCTCACTTTAGCACCCTCCTTTGGCCTACATTGGGACCCTAAAATAACTTTACCCCAATTTGTGAGTGTGTTTGATGGAGAAAAAGTGGATGCATGCATTAAAGATTTCTCTTATTTTAAACATAAAATTGAATTATTGAAGCACGATAAGATCACTTTGGAAACTTCAAGGGTGGAAGGTGCAGGAATATTCTTCTAGATCCTGATGGAAGTACAGTGATTGCCTACAAATGGGGAATGGGATAGTCAAGGAATTACTAGGCTAAGAGGTATGAATTATATATGGGCTTGGAATTCATCATTTCTCTTAGGATTCATAAGGCCTTGATTTTAGGAGACTCCTTGTTGGTAATTTCTCAAGCAAGGAGGAAAGTTGTCGAAGAGAGAACAATTCTTGGTCAAATTCAACAACAAATCATTGGAAACCTTGAAATGATAAGGGAATTCAATCTCCTCCATATTTAAGGCAAAATTAATCATTAGGTAGGTGTCTAGTTAGCTAATAGTGCCACCTCCCTAGATCATGGAATGTTGGCTAAGAACGGGGGCCACCCTCATCGTTGGTGGATCCCCTAAGGCTCATTAAAGTTTAATATAAGCCCCATGAAAGGCTCTAAAGTGGCCTCATTGACCACCCTCCTAGGCATGCATGATATTTGGCATGGATTAAATGTTTAGCTACAATAACTGGTGTGTATTTACTCCACCGTAGGGGTGGTTATCCTCCCACGTGCTTGCACTCTTGGATGTGATTATGGACCTGCACTCCCATTTTACAGTGTTGGGGTTTGTTTCTGATGAGGTATGTGGGATATATTTATCAAGAGATATCCATGTTGAATGCATGTGTATAAATAGAGAAAGTGAGGTTTTGTTTCTTTCTGGTAGTCTCTTTGGGAGGTGTTCATAAATTCTCTAGTGAGTCATAGAAGGAAGTTCTCCCTGTGTAGAGACTAGTTTTCCCTATGTATGGGCTAGCTTTGGGTTTGCTCAATTTTATTGCACAAACTAGAAGTCTAGCGGTCTATCATATTGTCATTTTGCGACTCTTGGGATCTCTTCTAAGGGACTGGTGAGGAATCTCTGTATAAATCCAACCATGGGTATAGCTACTTAGGGCTTAGGGCTTGGGGCAATGCAAGAAGAAATAAGGGGGATACCAAATCTAATGAGGATATTACACCTATAGTTGGAGGGTGTAATTGCAGTTGTGGAGAAACTCACTTCTCACATTTCCCACATGGATTTGAGGTTCAATGCTTTGGAAAATCAAGTCTGAGTGCAAGGGGGAATGATAGAAAAGTTGGTTCTTGATATTGAATTCCACCAAAATATGTCGTTGACTGTGACTCAAGGAGGTAATCCACAGAGCAATGTGACCATTGATTCCAAATATTTGGATGAGTATTCTATCAAGCCTCCTACAAAGGAAATAATTGATGTGTTGACTTCACATGACCAAAAAGAGGAGGACAATAATATGGATGAAAATTCAACTGGATGTAGACCTCCATAAATTTTCTTTTGGATCTTATTTTTTGTATAACTCTATTAGGATAGTTTATTAGAGTTTATAGTTTTAAATACTTTGTTATCTATGTATTCTTTGCTTTAAATATTCAAACTGAAAGGATTTTTGGGTACATTCCTCTGTTAGAACAAGAGCAATTTCATCATCTAGGAAATTATGTATCATTTTAGTTGTATTTTACAAGCTTTGTAATATAAGAGATAGGAAATTATGTATCCTTTCAATTGTATTTTATCGGCCTTTTAATATAAAAGTTATACTCATTTTTGTTATAAAAAAAATCACTTTGGCAACTTATCAACTCTAGGGGATAAAAGCTCAATCGTGTGGAATACCAAGCATACTTGGATTGTAGACACCTCTTTTGTGTATATATTAGGGATAGATGGGGACCCACACTACTCATGCCATAACTTGTTGGAATGATTTGTACATAGCTCTTCATAAGTGTTTCCATCGTGTTGGATATAATGAATAATTATGGGAAAAGTGGCTTCAACTACGACAATTTTACAGATAGATGATTCACCAATATATTGAGGTCTCCTACAAAATCCAAGTGAAACTATCCATTTCATATCCTAAACATCTACTTATTATAAAATTTAATTCCAATTTATTACTTCAATTGCGTATTGAAGTCTTCCTAGTCCATATCATGTTTTTTTCCTTAACTTCCCAAAATTATATTTTCATAAAAAATAATCTAAGTAAGAAACCTTTTGAATTTCAATCTCAGTCTTGGTTGTTTCCAAATCCAACAACCTCCCCATTGTTTTGACTTCCACACCCCACTATCCAATACTACAGTTTTCACAAAATGGCGTATCACAATACAATAGGTTGGAGTGCACTTCACCACATATGCTATGTTGAACCTTTATTCTCCGAGCCAACCACATATACCTCACATAATGGGGATGTGATCAATGTGGATAATCCAATTGGACAAGATTCAAAAATAACACTTATGGCACATCTTCAACTCCTTCAACCCATATAATAATATTTACTCACAACTACCAAATTATAAGTTGTGTGGTTCAATTGATTACAGACAAAAGTAGTCAAAAGAATATGGTATTATTGTGAAAATCCTCATAGAAGATCTAAGAGATGATGTATACCTCACAAGAAAGTAATTTATTAAACAAGAAAATAGAAGAAGAGTGGTCAATGCAGTATAATGAGCAACAAAATAATAATACAGTAGAACTCGGATAGAAGCAAAAATACTTCACACACACTAATTAATTAATCACAATATGGACAAATAATAGTACAATGCATGAGGATTCGAATGCCTAAGGTGGCAATTCGAATTAGCCTTCATGGAGTGATCAAAAGATCACTAAAGTGTCATCGGAGCACAACTAGTAGTCTATTTCATCATCATTGGAGTCATCAATGCTCAAGTATCAGTCAAACTAAGTCTAACTGAGTGTGGTAGGTGTAACTAACTGTAACTGGAACTAACTGAATGAAGGAGGCTCAGTGGAGGGCGCATGAGGAGCT
The DNA here is from genome assembly GCA_027924585.1 of Larix kaempferi. Taxonomy (NCBI): domain Eukaryota; kingdom Viridiplantae; phylum Streptophyta; class Pinopsida; order Pinales; family Pinaceae; genus Larix; species Larix kaempferi. Next base: position 18,332,622 of record BSBM01000458.1, on the reverse strand, counting down.
AAATGAAGTCAAAATGGGCGGTCAAGTCTCACTGGAGGTCCATCGGAGTGATACAGTAAGTTGAGAGTCAGTCTAGCCTTAAATCAAGGAAAGAACTGAAGATAATTGAAGATAATTGAATGGTATGTAAGGAAGGGCGCCTTTCTCATGCAGTAGGTGAAAGGAGGGTGCACTAAGCTCTAGGAGGGATGGAATTGAGTGGAAAGAAGCTCCGGGGGCTAGCTAACTGAGGGCTAGGTGCTGGGACTGATGACTGGGATGCATGCAAACCCTAAATAATGCATGCAAACCCTAAAAGTGCATGCATGACTGAAAATGCAAATAATGAAAATGTTGCTAGGACTAGGATGGAGTATAGGAATATCCTAACACCCCCCCCTTAATCCATCATGGGCCCTGGTAACTAAGACCAAAGTTCACCCAATACAATGAATAATAACAGTCAATAAACCGAGGAAATGGGGAAAACCTCATGGGAAAAATACCCCCCCTCAAAATAGACTGTAAGGCACACACAAAAATAAATGCTCCAAACTCAAGCAGGTGTGATGCTTGGTCATATGTCTGGAGGTATATTCTTCTTGGGAAGAAGTGGATCATGCTCAGAAAGCATGTGCTTGTACTTGCTCTTCAGATCGAATGTGATGAGAACAAATCCAAAAGTATGAGGATGATCCTTGAACCTGTGATTCGAATTAGCTAAGGTAGGATCAAATCTATGAATGTGCAGATAGTCTTTTTTCTTCTCCTTCAAACCATCATGCGTGAGATTATGCCAAAAAGAACCATCAAATAATAATGATTGCTTGGAATCCAAATCAACTCCAAGACTTGATAAATGGTTTCTTGAGACCTCCTTTGAACCAGCAGGGGTGAGATCAAAACCATCATATGCATGAGAAATTATCCCAAGTAGTGATTGCTTAGAATCCAAATTAGATCCAAGACTTGAATCATGGTTTCTTGAGATCTCCTTTGAACCATAAGAGGTGAGATCAAAACCATTAAATGCATGAGAAGTCATCCCAATCAATGGCAATGGTTTCTTGAGATCTCCTTTGAACCAGCAAGGGTGAGATCAAAACCATGATCTGCATAAGAAATTATCCCAAGCGAATGGAAATGGTCATATTCTTCAATAACCTTCTGAAAGCATGGAATAATGATCATATAGTAGTAAATAAGAGGTGATTTCTTGAGGAGAATGAATGCATTACCTCCAATAGCTGATTTGACCTCCGAAACATTCAACAGATCATGATGCAGACCAACAGACTCTGGTGCAAGAGAGGATTTAGGACCTTCTGCAATATCTAGAGTGTGAGTTGGCACAAAAAGAGAAGAAATTTGGATCATGAGTGTAGAATCTGCAAGTTCTTCTTCTTTGTGAACAACTTCGATATGAGATGTGTTTGATACTGGTTCATGATCAATGAGATCATCAAGGAGGGCGAATGCATCACTTTGCTTGCTCTTGAAGGGGTTTGGACCAAATCCTTCATTCTGTTTGCCGAATCTTTCATCCAGATGGGCCCATAGCTCTTTTGGAGTTTCAACATCATCAATGATTTGGTATAACATGTATTCAGGCAAAGCAAGCATCATTCTTCCAAAGGCCATGTCACCTTTATTCAACCAATCAATCTTCTCTTCAGAGGATTCAAACTCTCTTTCAAAATAACAATAAAAGAGATCATGGTTCTTCAAATATGCTATTGTTTTTGGTTTCCATTCATCATAGTTGAATGGAGAAAGAAGAGGGATTTCTTCTGAATTCATTGAAGCTGTAGAAGACTTGCAAAAACAATAGAGAATATCTGCAACTGCTACTGTTGCAAAAATGCAGAAACTGCTGCACTCGAAATCTTGATAATAACCTGCAAAAAAATATCAGGAATGGAGATAAACAATACTCTCAACATGCTCTAATACCATGTGAAAATCCTCACAGCAGATCTAAGAGATGATGTATACCTCACAAGAAAGTAATTGATTAAGCAAGAAAATAGAAGAAGAGTGGTCAATGCAGTATAATGAGCAACAGAATAATAATACAGTAGAACTCGGATAGAAGCAAAAATAATTCACACACACTAATTAATTAATCACAATATGGACAAATAAATAGTACAATGCACGAGGATTCGAATGCCTAAGGTGGCAATTCGAATTATCCTTCATGGAGTGATCAAAAGATCACTAGAGTGTCATCGGAGCACAACTAGTAGTCTATCTCATCATCAGTGGAGTCATCAATGCTCAAGTAACTATCAACCATCAATCAAACTGAGTCTAACTGAGTGTGGTAGGTGTAACTGAGTGTAACTAGAACTAACTGAATGAAGGAGGCTCAGTGGAGGGCGCATGAGGAGCTAACTGAAGTTAGAATGGGCAGTCAAGTCTCACTGGAGGTCCATCGGAGTGATACAATCAGTTGAGAGTTAGTCTAGCCTTAAATCAAGGAAAGAACTGAAGATAACTGAATGGTAGGTAAGGAAGGGCTCCTTTCTCATGCAGTAGGTGAAAGGAGGGCACACTAAGCTCTAGGAGGGCTGAAACTGAGTGGAAAGAAGATTTGAGGGCTAGCTAACTGAGGGCTAGGTGATGGGACTGATGATTGGGATGCATGAAAACCCTAAATAATGCATGCAAACCCTAAAAGTGCATGCATGACTGAAAATGCAAATAATGAAAATGCTTCTAGGACTAGGATGGAGTATAGGAATATCCTAACAATTATCCACCCTTGTTAAGATTCCGTCTCTGTATACCACTCATCATACCCACCCATATCAGCTTGATTGGGTAAAAGAAGATGCCTAGTCTTTATTGGTGTCAAAACAATGTGATGCCACCTTTGGTATTGGCGCTCATTTTTGTGACATAGTTAAGTGCAATGTAGCCTTTATTGATTTTGTTTCCTTAGTTTTGGGTATTCCTTATTAGTTTACATGATTTTCCAAGTATGATTCTCACACTAATTTTGACACACTCACTAAATATGGTCACGCATATCACTTACACTCCTACCACACCAAACATGTGTAGGACCATCATGAAGTATAACATTAGTTAGGGTAAGGTCAATGCAATCACGTTGCACCATGAAATCTCCTGCATCTGCATTCTAGTAATAAATCATCTTCATCACTAGAAGATCACCCACCCTCATCAATGGGTTCTCAAGGAACTTGAGAGTCCCATACTATGCAAGTGTGCCTTGTATGGCTGGACTATTTTGAATATCTTCCCATATAGTCCAAAATTCCCTCTCTCTCCATATCACCCTCATGGCTGCATATTTTCCAATAAATTCAAAGGCCAATTCTCACTTTTTACCTAAACAAAGTGTGATCCAATGTCACTGCTTTTCCAAGAAAATTTGCAATGAAGTGTCACACCTATTTGGGGAAAAAGTGTGGCCTCTTCGTACTCCCCCCCCAAATAGCTGTGATGGAATTTCGTAGGATTTTCCTAAATGAGTGTAGCCCTTTTTCACATATCGATCACTTTTTTGTGAGCACATCAACATAAACTATTCAAAATCCACAATGATGGATGATATTTTCAGGGCTTCCCATAGGCCCGAGAAACCCTAATCAAAAAACCAAATGGGAACAAATAAAGAGGGAGATACCACCAACCCACAACTCATGGAATCATAGGCCGATGGTCGAAATGGAAGATATGAGCACCTGAAGTCCCTAGTCCCACGAGCTCCTTGAATGGTGAATAGTGAAATTGATTCCCACTTGCATAAGAACTGCAGTATGTATAGTATTTTTTTCAAAACTTATTCAAATCCATATGGACCCATATGGAATCCATTTTATGTGTCACTCACACCATTGGATTTGTGGTTCAATGCTCTTATTAGTCTCATTTCCAAAATTTTGTGATTAAGATATTTTTAAAGAGCCCTTTTTTTCCAATTATTTTTCTAGTGCACATAATTTAGACCTTTCTTCTATTTCATATGCTACTTGTAATATTGGTTTTCTATCCAAACATACTTTTACACTTTGGTATTATTTCCATGTGTGTAGGTATACACAGTGATGGTTCCACCACATTTATCTACGCATAACCATCCCTACAAATATACTTCTTCAAGCTGGCATATAGGTGATTCCCCTCTGAAACTGCTTTATGCATTAAACTTGTTTGATCTCATTTGTTCCTATAGGACACCCCCCCCTTATTTGGGAAAGTATCCTAGCGTAGCCATCCTTTTGTTCTCCCTTACTCGAAAGTAGATCCCTACCTCAATGGGTTACTACTACTTAGTATCCAATTGCATTTTGGTACCCATGCCATTTATCCTCCATAGGATGGGAGTTGATCTAGTATGTGACATTGAATCTAACCTCATATGCTTCTCCATTTCACTCATTATCCTACCTTCAAACTCCCACATCTTGGAATCTATTGTTTCATTTTACATATCGTAAGCTCAATCCTTCATTCATACTATAAAATGCTACATTATATTTACATCATTCATCTACCTCTGAGGAGATTCCCATGAGTGTCCTACCCGTAGTCTCTTTCATTTTCTATCACATGTTCCATTGATTCATTTGGTTTCACATTGGACACTTATCTCCTTAACCATATTGTTTCTAAAGTACCTTTATTATTTGGGAAAACCTTTCAAAAGTGTCCATTAGCAGTACTACAAATTTAAATGATCTCTTATGTCAGTTTCCTTGGACTCCTTTGTTCAAATCATTCTTGGATGTGTCACCCATGGAACCTTTCTAATGTCAACATGTACATATTTATTAACCTCACTATCCCTCTCCTCCATTCCAACAATATTTCCCACTGTAGTTTTGTCCCCAATTATCCCATTGTATCCCTCCCTTGATGTCATCATGAGTCATACATACACTACTAGGTCATCCATGCCTTCATGATCTGACTAAAGGAAGCATTGAGTCCATTTCTTTATGAACCCCCATTTCCCCTTTTGGTCCTAGTCGTAATTTATTTCACATCCTTGTATCATTCCTCGTGATAATAAAAAAATATCTCCTCATTGAGTTTTTTCAACAAATCTCTCTTTATCTTCAACACATGTATTCAAGAGGATAGTTCTAAAGGAATTATGTACCTTGGTCCCATAAACATTAATTATGGGTCACCTTGGACCAAATGAGGTGTGACCTCATTTCCCCTTGGATTTGTTGGTTCTCATGAACTTGACTCCAACACATTATCATGTTGAAGAGAATCATACAATATGATGGTTTTCTTATCCAAGTTTGGCCAAAGACCCCAAACACTAATGACTCCCTCCAATTCTTGAGTCTATTCTAGAATCCCTTCAATTGATAGCTGCCTATGGTGTATGTGTTTCATTAGTGACAATGATCCAGTTTTAGTTGCAGTTCCTTGGACCTATTTGGATCAGTCTTTCATTATTTGAGCCACCTATGAGGAGTTACTCATGTTATCACTTATTTTCGAGCTTGCCCCCCTTGAATTTTCAACAAGGATACTTAAGTGATTTTTCATCCTGTCAAGGATGACATTGTTCCTAATCATGTATTTTAGACTAGTTATGGTTTGGACCACAATTGGATTGGGTCCCTCTTTGACCATTTATCATGTTGTATTATCCATGACAATTATTCATGTACTCTGATCATACCCCTCCAAGTCTTGATCCCATCTTGTATTGGAACATGGTCACAAGCATGGGGATGCCCACCTCATTTATATTTGAGGTTATATACACCTAAATGCATTGGTTGGATTGTTTATAGGTGTGGTCTCTATGGCCCCTTTGTGGGGGAAGGTTCTTTTTCTTTACTTTCTCTCCTTCCTTGTCCAAGTGTTCATGGTTTCCTATGGATTGAAGGGGAAAATATCTATGATATATTTTGTCCATACGATGAACTCTTAACATCACACATAAGGGGGAAACTGTTAACAACTTGTTTTTTATCACCTACTTTGTCATGAGCATCATCACCATTATACATCATTTCCAACAATATTAGCCCAATTTCCATCACTTTTATCACCACATGACTTTAGTAATATGACCAAAAATTGAATTAGGTCATGGTTTGACCATAAAATGTCATTGCATGAAATTTCCATAAAAATCCATGCAACCTCTTTACACTAAAAACCTAAAAAATAGTGATGGGGACTTAAAAATGAAATTTCAACTACTCTTAATTAATGTGTATTGAAAGAATATAAACATTCCCAAACCATTATTTTCAAAAATAGCCTTTGTTTTAGTCTCTAATATTGTAATGTACCCAAGATCCTTAGTATCATTTTAGGATACAGGGCATAAAATTTTTCCTTTAACATAGACCAACAAACCAACTCTGCTAGCTTCAATGATTACTTGATGTTATAATCAAAGTACATTTGCTTCAAATGTACTCTTGTATATAATAAACATACAAAACAATTCAAACTATAGCCGTCATAAAATAATTTAATAATCATACCACTTCCACTTGGAGGCCATGCCTTTGAAAGCAACCTTTGAAATCTGCTTGGTTGATCTTACCCATTAACATTCACTTAACATAGTCAATGACATAAGACTTTATCCTTACTTGGATTCAAGTATTAATAGTATGGCGCTTCCTCTTTATTAACCATAGTCATCTAATATAAAGTTTGCTCATTATTTATGCTTAACTATTGAAACATAAGAAACATATTTAACTATTGAAATATAAGAAACATATTTAATTCTGAATGGTAGAATTCCTTTACAAAACAAACAAATACTTACTTTATACAATACATTCACCTTAAAGTACAAATGTATACCCATTCTAGTAGGATTCCAAACATAACTGCTAGCACATTAGCATTACCATCATGTAATGACATCAACATATCTTAACGTTAAGAATATTATCTATCAAACTTATGCACAAGACTTATAATAACATCTTAGTTAAATCATTATTAATAATATCATATCCACTTTTTTACTGTTAAGTGTTTGACACCGGCTTACGCTGTTTTATGTTTAACTCTATATATGATTGTTGTCAAGCCAATGTTTCAATTGACCATTTCATATTTATTAGCATTACATTCCAACCAAGCTCATCTTGGGAAATGCATAAGCATAATAATATTTACACATGTATGCATGATAAGATGGGATTTCAATATTATTTTTATAATGATAGTTTCTAAGATAGTTTTCTTCTCAGATCAAACAAATCATATTGACGAAGGTAAGAATACTTAAACCTTCTATCTATCGTTCAAGTCACTTAACTATTAATACATGACCATTTGATACTCTTATGGAAGCTAAGAACATCATTTAATTTTATATGCATGCTAATCTTTATTTATAGTTAAGCAACTATAACATCAACATTACTTCAATAATACTATGATTTATGTAATGAAATCATTACTCATACTTAAATGAATGATTAATAATAATTTCTAATAACACTACAATCTTACATGATGAAAGAATACTTGTAAACTTGTATCCATTCATTTAAACTAACACAACAAGAATATATCTTCATCAAATTTGACATTAATTTAACAAAGATAACACAATAGTCGAAGAGTACTTATCTGAACTAAATAGACTTGTGCGATTGAAGGTTTGATTGCAACTTTCCACCCAACCTTAGGTTCTCTGTCCGGCCTATGGTCTTTCCGATGAGAGGCCACCCTCAAGTTGGGAAACGTATCCAGTAGGATAAGGGAACCCAACGAATATTTCACTAAGATTCCTTAATAAGGATAGAATGCTAAACCGTTGATCATGCAAACAATAAGCTCTACCAGATGGGCAATGAGTTCAACTAAATACACGCTAAGCTTGACAATGTAATTAAAGTCTTTAGTTAAATACTAAGATTTTCACAACCAAAGTGAAGGCCTAAGTTCTAAACAGTAAAAGTAGTTTTAATAGTTTAATCTTATAAACTTCCAGTTTTAATAATCAGATTTATTGAACTTGCTCTAAATATTAAATCTACTAATGCATTGATTTTAACAATTTCAACATCAAAAGAGTGGGTTCAAGTACTAATTCTCCATTCTACTAAACCAACAATGTAGAGTCGAGTATAAACATTTATCAATCAGTTAAGGCTTTGGATTTCCGTCCAGTGATTGATTGTGATTTCTATTTACATGCTAATTAAAAAGAAATAATATCTTTCAGCTAAGGCATTGGCTCTCTGTCCAGAGGATGCCTTTCATAAAGTATTGGTTGTCTATTGAGATACTCTTTATTCTACAAATATTGAGAGCTATCTACATGGTAGAATCATGGCTCTAAAGACTTCTTAAGGTTGAGATCCCCCCTAGTTCGTATGGTAGATTATCTTTTAAACATTTTCTTTCATGCAAAGATCGAAGTACAAGACCATATCTACTCATGTGTATTCAAAGCAAGAGGGGAGTTGGATATCCATCTTGGAGGCCACTCCACCTTCCACAATGATCAATGGTTTAAGATGTAAAGCATATTCAGGGAGTTAAAGGAAAATTTGTATACCCCATTTCCCAAACTAGTATTGAGGAATTTGGATGCATTACAAAAACCTATCTTCAATAAATTAAGTCATCCATGAAATGGATTAGTGAGGAATTTTGGTACATTAAAATACCTATCTTCATCCAATTAAGTCATCCATGAAAATGGATTATTCACATTGGAGCTAGTTCAAAGAGTTTTTGACATTCTTTCATTTAAATAAATCCCTCAAGGTCATGCCAAAACACAATTCATATCCATTATAGCAAGGTTATGTTTTTGGATTTCCTACCGAGAGGGGGAGAGAGAGAGAAAGAGAGAGAGCCTTATACATATTTTTATTTTCACCATTTGTGATCCTTCATGTACATTACTTGTTTCATAATCGAACATCAAAGGAGAAGAACAACCCTCCCTTGCATTAGTTGCAGAGATCACATCAACTACATCCAACACTAAGGTGTGTCTCATACTTCATTCTTTTATTAATACTAAAAATACAATTATTTACATGATGTTTTTTCTATTTCTTTAGCTAGTTTCTTTTATATGGCATTGCATGAATGTTAAGGTTTGGTTGTCTACTTTTTTTTATTTCCATTCCTTGTTGATCTAGTACTGAAGATTGCACAACCTATGAGTAGGTACTTTTGGTACACATTAGTGCTAAAACACCAACACCACATAGGGACAAACTTCCATATTTTTCCGAGAGGCATCATTTTGGTTAAGAAAACCATGTTTGATATGGACAAATCTATAAGCAACGCCTAACCATTCCTAACGTCGAGGAAGAAAAATGAAAGAATAAGTAAACTAGAAGCCAAAGAAGTGCCATATCAAGGAATTTCCATGCATACAACAACACTAATAAAAGATGCCATCACACTCTTGAAATATAACAAAAACTCAAGTTCAATTTATGTATACAATTTTAATTTAACCATCAACTTTTACTTAATATATATTCACTTTTGATTGATATTTCTTGTTCTGTACTTACTTTGAATGAATATTTCATAAATTCATTATTTGCATATTTCATTATGTAGCCCTTATATTGAGATAATATGGTTGATAAAAGTGGGAAACAAATTGAGTACAATGAACATTAAGAGGACACCCATAAAGAAAAAAAAGGAAAGTTACTTGAACTTTAAACATATTCATTATTAATTTTGAAATATATGTGGATTTAAATGATGTGTTGTGGTTAATATGTGTAATGTAAAGTTGAAAACATTATTCAAAATGCGAGTGAAAAAGAACCTACATATTTTTTGAAAATACCGCAAACAAGAAAAAGTGGATAAAAAAGAAATTGTCATGATTTTTTTATTATTATTATTTTATATTGAAATTTATAACAATACTAGTTAAAATATGTCAAACATGGGATTTTGTAGATGTCAAAGATTGTGATGGGCACACCAACAAGGTAATAGAATATCCTTTTAAGCAAAAAAAATTACATAAAGATATAAATAAAAATGAATTGGTAACTTAGAATGGTATTGGAAGCTAATGAAATGTTTAAATGAATCTATAAAAATATTAAGGATTTGATAAAAAGATCATGTAAATGTACCTTTTAATTATTATAAAAAAATCAAACCAATAAATCCATGCATATTTATAACAAATATATCTAGAGCAATGGTTAATAAGACACGCTAGACTTACCATACAAAAAACATACAATAACAAAAAAACGAAACATTGAAAAGGTATTCTTGTTAAACATGGTTTATTTTTTATATGTAGTATTATAAAACATTACCAAATTAAGGAATATTCATGTTATATAATATATTTACTTTGTGGGAATCTTAAATGATTTTTATGTTTTTAACATTTTTTATTTTCTAGTAAGATTGTAATTATTAAAAACAAAATAGGATATGATCAATAATAATTATATCAATACAGATGTCCAAAAATGTATAAGGACATTGATAATGAATTAGGAATAATTAAAGCACGGGAAGAGATAACCCAACACCACCAAGCACTAAATGTAATCATTGATTTTTTTTTATAAAATGTGTTAAAAGTTATTTTTTTTCATGAAATACTAATTTCCAAATGCTAGTTGTTGCAAAAACGATGTCAAAAAGGAACTCAATTCACATATATAAGACAAAATAAATGGATTTATCTCAAAATTCATGAACAATACTTGCATTTTCCTTGCTGGTTATGATTTCATATTTGTTATAATTTTATATTATAATCAATTTATAATCAAACACAAGTTTTCTATAAGTTGTTCATATACAAAGAAGAGTTATCAAAACATTTGATCGACATTGGACTAGGGGTTCATATACAAATAAGAGTCATCAACTGTTCATATACAAAAAGAGTTATCAAAACATTTTATCGACATTGGACTATTCATATACAAAAAAGAGTCATTAAAACATATGATTGATATTGAACTTTATATAGGTTGTGAGTATATGATGGAGTGTCAATGGGTACAAGAGAAGTTTGTGAGTATTTATGTCATTTTCCATCCCCTATTTTAAAAATATTGGAACAACAACAAACTCTTAATTTTATCTAAATTTTGTTATGAAGCATAAAACTCATTGGTATCAATCAATTTTAGGAAATACTTTAAAACAATGTGTATTATTTATGAAGCAATAAATATTATGGTAAGTTTACCTATTTGTACAAATCATGTATATCTAAATTAACAATGATCTATTAGTAAAAATATGAGAAAATCCTAAATCATGTATATTATATCATAAATATTGATATACTCAATAGTTTCATTTAATTCCTATGTCTTCATATTGAAAATCAAGAGGTTGAGACTCGAGCTAATCAACATAACACCGTGACTAGTCCAAGTACAAAATCCCCAAGTAATGCATAAATATGTTTTGCAAGTAGCTCAAGCAATGAATAAAGAGTATAATGAATGTTACATTTTTTGTATTTCAGAATGTTTATCAAATCAAAATTATATATTTCCATAACACTTGAATATTTTTAGCGTTGACCTATTGTCCCATTTTGTATGACGAGGTTTTCAAAAATGATAAGAATTATGGTTTGATCAATTTATTCTCTATTAACACGATGGGGCTTCTTAATCTTAAATAATACAATGGGTTTTATTATTCCATTGCAATGTTCTTCTAGGATGTTACATTACTAATTAAATATATGCATGATTTACAATGTTAGAATGAAAAAAGATTCAATGTTGGATGTTGCGTCAAGGTGTTTATTCATTTAATTACACAATCCAATACATTTATACAATTATTAAATTGAATGTAATAATGAAAATATTAATATTTAATATTCTAACAATAATGATTTAATTTTCAAGTTAGTATTTACATTTTGTAAAAAGCAATAAAAATACAAAAGTAACTTTGATGAACCTAAAAAATAGTATATAACACATTGTTGATTGTGTCACTATTAAGTAACAAATTCCGAAAAAGAGTATGAAAAGAGCATAAATGGACCAGAAAGAGTACTCCACGCCTTTAATGAAGAAAATAGATGAATAGAAAGCCTCTTCGAGGGGGAAACCTCCTTATACAATGTACTAAGTACACAAGACAAGATAAGACAAGATGATTCAAATGAAAAGGTCTCCTTCCTATATATAGGGGACAAAGAGGTACAATTACAACTAATGGACCCAAGCTGACATAACTAATATAATAATACTAATAACAATTGCCACTAATAGACCCAAGACAACATCAACAATATGTAATGAGCCACAATATAGGGGGTAATGTGCCCACATTTAGGGATTAACATGACCCTCCCCTTCAGACAAGTGTTTTCCTCAACGCTTGATTAATGGTGGATGATTTTGTATGAAGGATTCATATTCCCATGTCGAATATTCAATTGGTAAGTTATTCCCCTTGATTAGGTACTTAGTAATAGCTTGATTTTATAGTTGTTTGGTCCTTGTTTTAGTGATTTGTTTAGGTTCCAATATGACTTTTCCTTCTTCATCAAGTTCCGACAAGACAATTTGAATTGGGATCTTGTCTCCTATTACCTTCTTCAAGCAAGAAACATGGAAAACTCGATGTACCCTTGAAGATGAAAGGAGCTCCAATTTGTAAGCCACACTGCCAATATTTTGCAACACTTTATAAGGATCATAGTACTTGGGTGCTAATTTATTGTCTTTATTTAGTTGCTTGAGGGACATCTATTTGTAAAGTTGCAGCCTCAGAAATACCCAATCCCCTTCTTCAAAATTCCTTTCATTGCAGTGTTGATATGCTTGTTTTTTCATCCTATTTTTTGACATAGCCAAGTTGTCCTTCAATGACTAGAGAACTTCTTGCTGGTGCTCTAGGTCATTTTCTACAGATTGAAATTTAGATTTTCCTTTTGAGCGAGATGTGATAGATGGAAGATGGTACCCATAAAGTGCCATAAATGGAGACATTTTTTATGACGTATGGAATGACGTATTGTACCACCATTCTGCCAAAGATAACCATTTCACCCACTGTGTTTGTTTATTAGATGCAAAGCAGCGAATATAGACTTCCAAACATTTTTCACTATCTCAGTTTTCCCATCGGATTGAGGATGATAAGAAGAACTGTGAGCCAACTAGGTACCCAAACAAGAAAATAATTCAGTCCAAAATTTTCCAGTGAAAATTGAATCTCTATCTATCACTTACAATAATCTTCAGGTTTCCATGTAACTTCTGAATTGATTCCATGAAGGCCACAACAACTGTACTTACATTAAAAGGGTGAGAGAGTGCAAAAAAGTGTGCATATTTTGTGAGTCTATCAACAACCACCATAATAATATTCTCCCCTTCTGACTTGGGTAGACCTGTAATAAAATCCATTGAGGCTTCCTCCCAACGCTGACAAGGTATTTCTAATGGTTGTAAAAGACCTGGGATCTTAACTATTTCAACCTTGTTTTGTTGGAAAACCAAACATTCTTCCACGAACCTTTGAACGTCACATTTAAGAGCTCCCCAAAATAATTCCTTCTTGACCCTGTAGTACATTTTTAGGAATCCTGAGTGCCCACCTATAGGAGAGGTGTGTAAATCCAAGAGGATATTTTGTTTGATTTGGGAGTTCTTACATATATATAAGCGATCCTTATACCATAGTGAATCATTTTTCTACACAAAAGCATTTGATACACTAGGATCCTTTTGTATTTTTTGAATGAGTGTCCACATAGATGGGTCATTCTTCCCTTGCTACTGCTACCTAATTGGGTTGTATAATTGAAATTGCATAAAGTAATGCCTCAACATCCTCATTTTTTCTGGAGAGTGCATCTACCACCACATTCTAGTTCCCTTTTTTTTATAGATGATTTCAAAGTCATATCCCAACATCTTGGTTACCCATTTTTGTTTCTCTTCTAAAGATAGTCTTTGTTCCAAGAACTATTTAGGACTATCATGATCTGTTTTGACATTGAAGTGCCCACCTATTAGGTAAGGACATCATTGCTTAAGTGCATGTAGTATTTCCATCATTTCCTTCTCGTAAATGGGTTTCTGTAAATTCTTTCCCTTGATTGGTCGACTTTCAAAAGCAAGGGGACGTCCTTCTTGCATATTCAAGGAAAGGTGGTAAGTATCATTCTCCTTTGAATTCATATGAAGTAATTCAGTTTTCTCCCATTTTTGAATTCAATTTTTTCTTCCAAATTGTTTGCAAATTCAAAATTGGTAGTTAGTTTGAAGCCTTCTCAAGTTATTGTTGGTAGAAGTAGAGGTAAGGATTCATGATAGAGATAAGTATTCATGGTAATCTACTGATAATGGAGGCCTAAAGGCTTGCAAATATCAAGCGCCATCAAGGATCTTCACCAATTGGCACGCTTCAAGAGGTAATTTCCTCCCTTCCTCCCATCTCAAAATCATGAAAATTACTTTGATTCTTAGGAAAATAAGACAATTACTTTCATTTTATGTCAATTTAGATTTACCAACTCATAGAAATGGGAGATATATCCATGGAATTCAGCTGTAGAATTCTCTACTAACAGACACTCTAAAAGATATGTCTTCACTTTCATCGTAAGTTAGGGATGGATCCTCAGGTGGCTTGAGCGGAATGTGATTTTTTCCACTACCGTTTGGTGTAATTTTGAACAATATAAATAAATATCACAACTTTGATTTATTCAAATTTAAAATGGCATACCTTTTTCCAACCTTGATTTGAAGACTGATTCGCTAGCCGAACTTTCAACTGAGATAACCCTGAAATTTAGGCACCTCTAAGTCATAAATATCGGCATGTGGTATACTGATATGTCCTATTTCCAATTTCATAGGTTTCGTTGAATTTGTATGTGCCAAAAACAAATTGTGACAATTTTCCCAACACTTGTTATTTTTGGTTTTTTCAGAAGAGCGAGAGTGTGCGACCTTCCACATGTTCACTATTTTGATTTTCATTCTGAATTTTCTACCCAAGGTACTGTGATATTTATTATTTATAATGCATCAGTTCTCAACCAATTTTGAACTTGCATGCTCCAGATATAATCGTTTTTCCCAGAACACCTGTTTTAGACTAGGCAGCAACCCTAACTTCCACTGCATATAACTCTGAACCTGTTATGTGTCAGGATCATAAATTTTTTCCATAGATATTTAGTTTTTTTTTTCTATATGGATTCCACGTTTTGTTGTCTGAATATTTGTAGAAAATAACTTATAGCAAAAATTCCCAAATGTCTTGTTTTGGAAGTGTCCAAGCTCTGATACCAAATGCTAAGCAACAAATTCCCCAAAAGAGTATGAAAAGAGCATAAATAGACCAGAAAGAGTACTCCACACCTTTAATGAATAATATATATGAATATAAATCCTATTTGAGATGGAAACCTCCTTATACAATGTACTAAGTACACAAGACAAGACAAGACATGTTTTTTCAAATGAAAATGTCTCCTTCCTATATATAGGAGACAAAGAGGTACACTTACAACTAATGGATCGAAGCTGACATAAATAATATAATAATAATAATAATAATAATAATAATAATAACAATAACAATTACCACTAATATACCCAATATGAAATAAAAAATATGTAATGAACCACAATATAGGGGGTAATGTGCCCACATTTTGGGCTTAACAATCACCAAAATGTGTTTTTGTTCTTTTTCCTACTACACACATCGATGCTCTTATCACTATTGCACATAGGTTCTCTTGTCACTCATTTATGCATTGGCTCTCTTTTATTTTTGTACACACTAGTGCTCTTATATCTTATGTAGACACTAGTACTTGTCAAAATTTCATGCATAGGTTCTTGTAACTAAATAATACTAGTGCACTCTTGAATAAACTACATATGTTCACCTTGTATTGATATGGGAATCCATGAATTTTTATGTTTAAAAATGTAACAATGCACTTTATATTAGTATACACACACCTAGGCTCCATACATTAAATATGCACATTAGTGCACTAATGTTGAATACCTACATCGTTACAACCCATAATTTTGGTTTTCACTACCACTACATAGTTGTGGTAGTATACATCGCTCTATATTGCATCGATGTGTACTCCTATAAATAAAAATGGTTCACCTTAACATATAATGAATTTGATGAATTATAATCTATGAAAAAACATATCCAACCATTAGTGGAGGGTTTTGCGATGGTGCTTATGAGAAATTTTCACAATATTGTACACTAAAATCCTTTGGAAAAAAATGGTTTCCTTATAGTGTAGACTTTGCTTCACCCTTTGTACCCACAAATAAAACATGTTTCTAGTATATCATTATTTCCTTTGACCTTAGAAATTTGGCCTAAATCAAGGCAGCCACGGTGGAAGCAACACAACAGGACTACACAATTTTTATTTGACATGCTCTGCAAGTTCAGGTGCATGATACAAATCACTTCTGACCATCATATCCACTTTACTACCAAAATATTCACTAGTCTAATGGATATTTTATTATCATTCCTCAAAATATTATTACATATTATTCAAAGGAGAATGGATAGGTTGAAAGAACAAATAAATTGTTGGTGGTGATACTAAAAAATGCATGTGACTTGAAATGATCAAACTGAGCTAGCCAATTACATGTTTCTCTTTGGACATACCAAACATCATCGAAGAATCAAGGAAGGAATAAATCATGACAAGGATTTTGGAAAGGAAGAAATCATGTCCATCAAGTATTGGGTCCTATCATTGTGGATACAAAACATGGAAATGTTGTAGATTAAGCAGTTCTTGAAAGACCAATTAGAGGAAATAACATGTCTAATAGTCGAGAAGGAACTTAGGATGAAAGTATACTAGTAATCAAAATGTAAAAGAGGGTTGAATAGGATTCTGAAGGATCAGAGACCACCAGAAGATAAAACAGGTCTTGGTTATGTAAAAACACCAAAGAAGGTCTGCGACAGAAGAAAATTGTCCAAATCATGTTAAGTCCTTCAGGTATGATGAATCCTTCAACTACAACTCTTTTCCTTATACTAATCAAAGAAGGATCAATAGGGTGAAGTGCACTAGATACAATCATTTTGGCCATATTGCAAAATATTGTCAAACTATGAGATGCTATGCATGTGATGGTTTTGGACACAAGGCCATGTACTGTCGAAAAGCGGTTAGCTATCCAGATGAATATTTGTTGCGCAAAGGCTATTACATTCAAAGAGACTTCATTAGAATATCTCCGAAGCATAATCAAAACATAAGTGTGCACTACAAGGCTTGGGTAAGGAAATATCCTCAAAAGTGCGCTGAAGATGCAGACAATCCAGAACATCTAATGCAACAAGCAATTGTTGCCTCTCTGGCTAGTCCCATAAGGACTATGTAAAACCCCTAAATTCAACACGATGCATCTTAAGGAATTAAAGGGGATGTTAGTTAGGTGTGTGGTTAGAATGTATCTGTGGTTAAGAAGTGTTTGTTGCAAGTATTTATTATATTCACACATGGATAAGTTTGTAATGTCCCAGAAAAAGGAAAATCCAATTGCATGCATACATTAAGTGGTTGATGTTATCAGACAATCCACTCGAGCGGACGCGAGCGTAATCTCCCTATCTCAATGTGAGTCTAGAACAAATAGAACAGACTACAAATACATCTCCTAGATCTACTTAAGGATCGAGTACTAGATGTCTTACCTTTTACTTCGCAATCCTTTCTCCTGAATGCTGCTCCACGTCTCACGGTCGCCAGATCCAAGATGAAAGACCTGTCAAGACAAAGAAACAAGAGAAACCAGCAAAAGACATCTATACAATAAGAGATCTAAGTAAACAGTTAAGCAGGTAAACTACTCAATATCATTGCACATGAGAACAATATTGGTGGAAAGCATTTGTATTAATGTAAATAGAGGAGTACATGATAGAGATATAGAACTACAACCAAGGCTTAACGTAGTAGCCCTTCTCCGACCAAGCCAATTGCCACGTCCTTCTAAGGAAGTATGAGTTCTCCAATAGGTGAATGGAGGTGTTTCAAGAGTGATTTCACTAGCATGTAGATACCATAGGCTTCCTCCCAAAGAGTTAGGGGTCGAGTACCAGCTCCCCTAGAGGTCAGGGATAAGCCCCTAAATGAGCAAGTTTCGAGAAGGATCTCGAATAAGCTATTTTTTCCCATTAACTGAACTCATCGCACCCTGCAGTGGAGCAAGCTGCGACGTCGCATGTTGCCAGTGTGCAACCTGGGACGACCTCTCAAAAGATTGCAGAACTGAGTGCAAATACTCCTAGGATGATTACTTAGTCCAGGTATCTTGAGGGTGTATACACTGAATCTGATGATGAGTAGATTTTGTGTGTAACAGAATTCCCCCCAAAGCATGAAGTTGTCAAGGATGTATAGGTGAAGTGCTTTGAAATAAGTAATGACAATAAGCTCAATGGACGAAGGACACTGCTGCAGTACAACTGACTCCGAACTGACAATCTCATATGAAGTACAACATGGATGCCGACCAATACATTGCAGATCCATGGTAGTAATGACCAACTGAACACAATCATGGCTACTAGACACAAGCGTAGATCCATGGTGAGATGATAACACAGCCATGACCAATACAAAAGTGGATCCGTGTAATATTACTCAATGCAAACTCCATCGCAACCTGGGTAAAACATGACTCCCCAGGGTCTTCAAGCTGAACCTGTAATGATACGAATCTATCCATGTGATTACAAATGTCTTGACGTTGAACATGGTAGAAACCACTTGATTACCAGTCATTGATGTAAACCGTTAACAAGTGCGAGGGAGATCACCATTGATGTCAATGATTCCCAAGGTATCACAATACATATCATCAAGCGTGAATAAATGAGCTGAAGTCAAATGCAAGATGAAATCTTTCAATCAAGAGTCAATGATGTAAACTCGTGATGAAAGAGAGGCAACCTGCCATTGAGGTATGCAGGGCCAAGGTACTTGGTTGGTTTCTAGATTCAATCCTCAGATGATGTGTTGAAGTCGACAAGGATGAATCCGTCGAAGGAGGGCCATGATGAATCCCCCATCAATCGACACGAAACATGACAAAATATGTATAGAGTGGATCGGATGGTATAGTAACATGCAATATTGACTCAGAGTAGACTGACGTAATGACGGGTATACTTGACTGCAGATGACAAATGATAGACGTGTTCTTGAACATGGGCATGGCATGACTTGGCAGTATTTACACAATGAGAATGAAGCAAAATTCTAATGCAACGGATGATGGAATCTTTTTCCCAATGACTCAGAGGAGTAACAGGACTCAGAAAGTAAGTAGGGACTCATAGACAAACAGATGACCCAAGTACTGTATGCGAATGCAGACGAGTGCCATGTTCAAGAATGACTATATACTACCACTAAGGTATGTAACAAAAACACTTTCCTTTTTCCCCATCATGAATGATGAGTGCCTCATGTGTTTTTTACGAGCTTGATGAGGGTAACCAGATGCTTGGTATAGCTCATCTCATAGATGAGTCCAATCCCAAATATTTTTCAAACCTAGGATAGGAGGGGTTCATCCTATGATGGGCCCTTCAATGTGAAAATTTTAACGAGTCCATAGAAGGTAAACTCGGTCGTCATTCGATGTTTAGAGAGTCTGAAAAGAACTAAAGAAGACTCCAACGGTCCTTTTTCGTAAAGTCAGCCTCATCGCCCGAAAAAGGGTAAAAAAACGTGGGAGAGGACTCTTCCAGTCATGATTGGCTGGAGTATACCTTTTTCGTAATTAGTGCTTCCTAGTCCAAAAAAGGGGTAAATTATCACCAGAAAGACGATCATTTAAATGCTTTTACAAGCGTGAAAGCATCAAGTTCGCTTGGTAATCTTTTCCTATTTAGGGAGTTTGAAAATAGCTTAAAAATGACTCCATGAACAACTTTGTCATGGTTGATAACCGAGTACGACAAATGAAAAGTAAACTCAGCATAGTTCCTTTTCCGTAAATAGTCTAGCGATGCCGAATAAAGTGATAAACCTATACTCGTTAGACACACCTTTTTACTCGACTTTTTAACGAGCACGATAATGGTATCAAAAGCACTCGGAATCTTTTTCATATTTGAACCAGAGCACGAAAAAGTAAAAAGTAAGCTCAAACCACTTTTCATGTTTCAACCAAAGCACAAAAAAGTGAAAAGTAAGCTCAGCACCATCTTACTGTTTTTAACGAGCTCGAAGATATGTTGGAAGAATGCTCATGATGTCTGCTTCATTTTTTAACAAGCTTGTAACTAAAAATGAACTATGCTCATTTTAATTTTCATGGTTTAATTAGCTCGAAACCTAAAATGGAAAGTATGCTCGAAAATGTTCCCAATGGTGAACTTCTTCCCGTCATGAAATTCAAAGGTTGGTACATGCCCCCAGCATGATTGCTAGAAGTAAGTGACTTAACTCCAACGTGGTGTGGAGAGGCGATCAAGTTGACTTCAACATAACATCCAGATGTTGAAGAGATTCCCCCAAGCTTCATTTTATTCTCCTAAGCTAGCCCTAGGTGGATGAAAAGAAAGTTCAGGTACTAAGTCAATGGGAAGACTTGACTCAATGGAAAATGAGTTGTTTCATTTTTTAATGAGCTTGACACAAGATTGGAACTCTGCTCATGGGAACCTATTTCATTTTTTAATGAGCTTGACATAGAACGGGAACTATGCTCACAGGTTAAGGCCCATTGACCCCCGACATGATGCCCAGAGGTTGGTAAATGCCCCCAGCATGATTGCTAGCGGCTTAACATGGTAGTGTTCCTTCAACAAGATTGCTGATGATATGACATGTGACATGACCCCGAAGCTTCATTTCGTCTAAAAATGATGCTTGCTAACCCAACTACCAACTTGGCTACTAATATGAAAATGTTCACCAAGAGGGGGAAAATGAGAATCAAATGAAATGAAGGTTCAAATTCTAACTCTTGTGAGAGACTCGAACCGATGGGAGGGAGATCTATTTCATTTTTACACAAGCTTGAAATAGACAATAAATATGCTTGAGGGGGCCCATCTTATTTTTAACGAGCTTGAAACATAACATAAACCATGCTCGTACCCCCATCCTCAGGGGGAAGAAACCACTAAAACATGCGAAACATTCAGGGAGGTCTGATGACTGGTGTTTATGCAATGATTGGGTGTCACGGAGGAAATTTGATCAATGGTCACAATCCTTCCATCGTAGGGAAAATAAATCACTTGAAAGAGTGTGGACACGATGACTTTCATAGCATAGACATAATCACGTCCAAGGAGTAGATTGAAATCTAAAGGACCTTGGACAACCATGACATCAACATAAACATTTTTACCTCTGAATGTGACAGGTAACTGCGGAAGAATCCCTAAAGGTCCGGTAGGTCTTCTATTAAAAGCCAAAATTTGGTTAGTTACTGGAACAAGCTGAGGGGAACCTATAGCTTTCCAAGCAGTTGAGGATAAAATACTAACAGAAGCTCCTTCATCAACTATCGTACGAAAGATTTCTTTATTGGAAACTCCTACAGATATTTGAAAAGGAATACTTGAAGGAAGATGAGATTCTGTTAGACCATTCCAATCAAAGGAAATGAACTCAGTACTTGGCGGGGGTCCTGTAGGAATGGACAGGGTCTCCCCTTGCCTAGGACATTCTGAACTAACTAGGAAAACATCGGCGGTTTCCAATTCACTCTTACTTGGAAGATAAGAATGAGACAAAGATTGTGTCATAGTGACTGATTCAGTCTAGACTTTCTCCAAGCGGGATTGAGTGGAGATGACAGTGACTCGATCACTTCACTCTCGGAAGGAAGAGTGGGATCAATTACAGATGAAACTGAATTGATCACTTGGCCAACCAGCGGGGGATCGAGGGACAACTTACTATCGCTTGTTGGAAGCACCTGTTGAGAACTAGTAATATATTCCAACCACCGTGAAGCTTCATCCATGCTTGGACAAAGGTAAGTACGATGCAAGCCCTTGCATATCCAGCAAGGGTCTGTAGCTCTACCCTTCTGACCTGTCACCAATGGGTCACTAGTTGAGGGAGTATAATCAATATGATGGTTAGAGGTTGACGATACAAGCTGTTTTGGTTTTTTAGACCACACTTCTGACACACAAGAAAGATCGGGACAATTCTTGAGAAGGTGATCACCCTTGCAAAGTTTGCAAGGGAACTTTGGCTTACGAGGTGTTCTCATAGAATGAGTGTCATTAGAGGTAGATGGTTGATGCATGGTCTCTTTCTTAACCTTCTTCTTCTTAATCTCCCCATTCTTATTCTTCACACCTACCTTCTTACTAACATCAGAGTTTTCAGTAGGAGAAGAGGAAGAGATGGAAGCCGATTCAACTTTCGACGGAGAAAAAGAAGGGTCACCATGAGATCGATGCTCATGTGGTGAAGGACCTAGGTTCGACACAATTGGTGCACTTGGTGTAACTAGATTGGATAATAACCATACTGGTAATCCTATCGTCAATCCAAGAAGACCTAACGTAGCCATAAAGGGAGGACCAACAGTTCCACAAGGGGGAATAACAAATGGCATACCCTAGAAAGGGTCCTCTTGGTTGGTAGTCCCAGAAGAGTCTTCCATATCTAAGCTTCCTAAGAGTCTCTAAAGTACCACACAAGTCAAACACTACTCAAGTCTAAAAGAAACAAGCAAACTGTGTGAATAGGAGTGGATTCAAGGTCTGGAACCTCACAGGATTATCAAGGCATCGCAAACCGCTATATACTGTAGGGTCCAACAATATGACGTGACAAGGAGGATTGGGACCGTACCCTTGCCTACATACCCGATTACCTGGACAGTACATGTGTGCTAATCTCCCCGAGTGCTGTTCTCGGTGTATTGCTTTACCAAGATGGCCAAATGGTTAACTCAGTTGGTTTCAAGAATCCTAGTAGTGTCTCCCGATATACGCAAGGTACGTGGGAGCTCAAATCCGTAGTGGTGCTGTCTAATGCACAACCGTTCGGCAAGATGCCTTCCGATATACGTGTCGAGTACGTGATACAGCCTTCGATATACACCAAGTACGGATTATGGTACTTGGTGGGTACGTGAAGGAGCTCGATATACCGATGTACGTGGAAGACTACAATACCCCCGGGATATAGTACTGGAAAATAATGACATTTGCCATGCTTAAAGACGCTGGAACACGTCTCTAACTTACACACAGTTACTAAATGATTTTAACCTAAGCTAGCGTTAATTTTATCTTGTATGGTTAGGTGGATGCATGAGGTGAGTACATAAATGTAAACATAATGCAATCCTCAACTACATGATAATGCACATTTTCCTTTCCTTTTTCAATGAAAACTACTTAAGATAAGGAGAGATTTTTCTTTCTTTCAAACCAAAAGTACTTAAGTAGTAGCGAAAACAATAATTCTTTTCTAGAGTGAAATAACTCTAACTTTCTGTAATAATCAGTTAAAAAGCGCAAAGAAAATAAAAGATGCAACTAATCTTAACAATGTATAAGACAAAATAATGAAGCACTTTCAATTT
This sequence comes from Larix kaempferi, assembly GCA_027924585.1. Lineage (NCBI taxonomy): Eukaryota > Viridiplantae > Streptophyta > Pinopsida > Pinales > Pinaceae > Larix > Larix kaempferi. The sequence goes on along the minus strand of BSBM01000458.1, from coordinate 18,309,058 downwards.
TCAAATGCATGTACCAAAAATGGAATTTGATAACTAAATGCTTTTCATATCTATATACAAAAAGTGAGAGAATATCTACAACATTCTAATCATTCAGAAATTTCCAAAGAAAAACGACAAGCACCCAAACAACTCAAAGGCACTCAAGAAAGGATCAAAATCTACCAAATGCAATAATTATAATTCCTTTCCTATCTTTTTACACTTGAAAAAGACACATCTAAGCTACGGAAAGAAGGATTCCACAAACGTTTCCAATCAAATGCAAGACAAAGATAAGCACTTAACAATATTATCTAACTCAAATGCACACAAATCTGAAACAAGCCTTTCTTCTTCTTATGATTATAAGACCAAGAATATAAAATGATCAAAATAAATTAAGAAGAATATTTACATTTCCCAAATTCATGAATATAGCAAAAGAGTGACAAAATCAAGCTTTTCTTTGAACTAAAGTGGAGACAAAGAATCAATCTTCCCCAAAAATGATTGAATAGCTCAGCATGTAAGGGAAGCAAGATGCATAACCCACAAAAGAGAGGCTCAAAAAGACATGGACATCCCACACTCTTCAAGTCTTTAAAACAAGCCAATCACGCCAAACCAAAAAATGATCTCAAAACCTTGAGATGGGTCAAAACGACTGAAGAATGCATGATTCATGGCCCCCCCCGACCATGAGGGGGAATTGTTTTTCAAAAATAGAACCCATTTCGCTTAAAAACACAAGCAAAACACTAGTTTTGACTCAAAGGGGCCAAACATGAATCCAAATCTCAAAAGACCCAAAAACCAATACAAACAAGCCAAATAACATGTGCAAAAAGAGGTTTGGGATCATATCTAGTGCAAAGATTAGATCAAGTGAGGCAAGGAGGGATACCAAGGTCAAGTGGATGCAGATGGGGGAACCAAAGTATCCACCACTACCAAGCTGAACTTGTTAGAATGGGACCCAATACAAATCCACACAAAATACCAAACACTTTCAACACACAAAATCAAACAATGGGGTATCTAACTGGATCGTACAGTACAGAGGGAGTCTGCACACAAACCAAACTCACAACAGAACTGGAGAGGGCATGCCTGTATGGAAAAAATGGCAGATCGACGCACTCTGTCCTTGTACACAGTGCGATGTCACAGTTTTCTTACACGGGAAGTGCGACGATGTCACAGTTTACCAATGCAAGGGGTGCGACGAGTAACTAACAAGTAAAGAACAGAGACTCAGAATGACATAGTGTCGCTCTGTTTCCACTACCCAGGTGCGACAGGCGAAGTCTAGATTAAAAAATGAACCAATTTTCCAGACAATGAGCAATGAAATGGTTTGAAAATGAGGAGTACAAACTCAAAGGAAAATAATTAGATTCTTCAAAGTGAAGATCTGATGGTGAAAGGGCTTAAGAAGCAAATGGCCAAAGAGATGGCTTGGAAAAGCAATCAACTGAAACTGACATTCAGATTGAAAACAACAATGTTCTTCCCCAGTGGAGTCGCCAAATTTGTTATCAGACAATCCACTTAAGCGGACGCGAGCAGGATCTCCCTAGCTCAATGTGAGTCTAGAACAAATAGAACAGACTACAAATACATCTCCTAGATCTACTTAAGGATCGAGTACTAGATGTCTTACCTTTTACTTTGCAATCCTTTCTCCTGAATGCTGCTCCACGTCTCACGGTCGCCAGATCCAAGCTGCAAGACCTGTCAAGACAAAGAAACAAGAGAAACCAGTAAAAGACATCTATACAATAAGAGATCTAAGTAAACAATTAAGCAGGTAAACTACTCAATATCATTGCACACGAGAACAATATTGGTGGAAATAATTTGTATTACTGTAAATAGAGGAGTACATGATAGAGATATAGAACTACAACCAAGGCTTAATGTAGTAGCCCTTCTCCGACCAAGCCAATTGCCACGTCCTTCTAAGGAAGAATGAGTTCTCCAATAGGTGAATGGAGGTGTTCTAAGAGTGATTTCACCAACATGTAGATACCATAGGCTTCCTCCAAAAGAGTTAGGGGTCGAGTACCAGCTCCCCTAGAGGTCAGGGATAAGCTCCTAAATGAGCAAGTTTCGAGAAGGATCTCGAATAAGCTATTTTTTCCCATTAAATGACCTTGTCGCACCCTGCAGTGGAGCAAGCTACGACGTCGCATGTTGCTAGTGTGCAACCTGCGATGACCTCTCAAAAGATTGTAGAACTGAGTGCAAATCCTCCCAGGATGATTACTTAGTCCAGGTATCTTCAGGGGTGTATACACTGAATTTGATGATGAGTATATTTTGGGTGTAACAGTTGAATATTTACACTGCATATGATATATTACGGAACAGAGAGTACTTCAGTAGTACAGACGCATCAAACATTGTTGAAAGACATGAGACTATGCAAAATGGATCTTTTCATTATATTCAAAATTGGGTATGATTACAAAATTTCATAAGTCAAGACTCCATGACGAGGCCAAGGATGGCGTATACAAGAAGATGGTAAAAATGGAACAAATGACAAATGTAGAAGCATTCTACAGTTGAAGTTCGAGGTCAAGATCTGTGTTTGTTCAGTACACAAGACATAGCACCAAATCCACTAGAACCAGTATTGTACATTCCGAAGCAGAACGTAGAGGAAGAAGCTGCAGAGTTGCAGATGACGATGGTTCAACATGCTGAGGCTGAATACAAGACAATTTATCCAAAATTTGTTGGTGTTGATGCTCCAGATTATCAACTCGAAAAGTCAAGAGAATCAGTTGCTCAGAATGTCGATAATTCACCTGTGACTAAAGGTATTGATGATGAAATTCCCTTTCCTCCATTCATCATTTCCAGGATCCCATATCAACTCTTGGGCGTGTAAACTTAGATTGCTAAGTTTGGACGACAAGGCGCACATTCTCAAGGTATGTGTTCATTCTCTGGAAGGAAGAAGAGGAACCCAAAGAAGGATCAAATAGCAATGCGACATGGAAGAGAAAGAGTACAAGAGGCAATGAGCCAGGCATTGTTCATGGAGATATTATAGAGTTGAATGGAATATGTTCATGCGCATGGAATTAATTTGATGAGATATGAATTCAATGTCACACAAGTCGATGAAGGTGGTGGAGTTGCCAAAACTAAATGCTGGAGTTAATGAATTTTTTTGAAAACAGTACAAAAAGGAAGAAATTCAATTAATTGCACCATATGATGGATAATGTTACCCCAAAAGGTTTGAGTACGGAAGCGACACGTCATTGTTTCCACACGAACTATGTGGCATGTACACTTTTGTGCCTAGTTGGTCAATGAATGAAAAATGTGCCATATCTTTGGTTGTTGTTAGAACATTATTATACCATAGTACCTTAATCATACATTAATATGGTGGTTATTTGGTGCTAAACGGGTTAATAATGACAATCCTAGGTTGTTAGGAAGTTATTAGAAGTTAGTTGGGGCATATGATGACTTATCCACCAAAGTATGGGCCAAAACAAGTCAAATATAGTTGTTGGCACCCTCATTATGACCACCACCAGCATTTATTACCACTATTTGGCCTAAGGCTCCCTGTTTCCTTGTTTTATGAATTTGAGTTTGACTAAGGGTGCCCATGCATTGTATCTAGTCTTTTTCCCCCCTTCTCAGCTATTTTGGCCTATCCTAGCCTACCTAACTTCCACCCAAACTTATAAACCACACGTGTGACCTCATTTATGAATTACCATGCTCACCCAACGTTCACATGGACAATTTGTAACTGTTTGGGACAATTTGGAAGCCTTTTGGTCAACCTAGGGGGGATTGAGGTCCAATGTAAGCTAGCCACATGTCATAACCTCTAAGGAATTCGATTTATTCCTATTGTTATATAATGATGATCCAAACTCATTGTTGGGTTGGACAGTTAATAAACTCTGATATTTGATCATTTGTGTTTCTGGTTTTTGATCATTTGTGAATGGTTTTTGATAATTTATATTCCAGAATTATTTTTGCACTAAAATATTGCATAGTAAGCTATTTATTTCAAATTAGTATGAGGTAATCCATATTAGCTAGATCCTAATGTGATATAGATTTTACATGGTATCGGATCTCTTGGAGCTATTATTCGAACCAAAAGATTGTTTTAGTGGTGTACCAGAAGTAGTGGAGAAACCACAAAAGTCCCTAGAACCATTGCATTGAATCTATTGGAGTCTAACCAAGGTGTGATTCTCTCCCGAATGTACCCACTATCAAACATGGTTTGATTCTATTAGTGTATATCCCCTCCTGAGTATTGAGAGTTTTATTGCAGGTACACAAGTGCATCATTATCGCCAAGTCCGCAATCAGCAGCAGATGGAGAAAACTAAAGCTCATTTTCTCACTCCATTCAACTATTTTGAGTGGAAGGCTGAAATGGTCATCCAGTTGAGATCCAAGAGTCTCTTCAGAATCACCATGGGTACTAAGGTTGAGCCCAACTCTGCAATTGAGAATTCAAAGTTCTTCAATAGAATGGATGAAGCATTCGACCTAATTTGTCTCAGTATTTCAAGAGATATCTTGTTTCATGTCGAAAGTCTAGCTACACCAAATGAAGTATGGGTCAAGCTTGAGTATTTGTTTGGGAAGACTGATGAGATGAGGCGTCACCAACTTGAGAATGAGTTGATCTCACTAATCCCAAGAAACTTCGATTCCATCCAGAACGTCTTCACCAATTTCAAAAGCTTGGTCTTGCAAATCAAACAGTGTGGAACTGACAAGAAAGAAGAACAGTTGGTCTTGTCCATCATTTCGAAATTGGGTCTTGAGTATTCAGTTTTTGTCTCTACATTTCACTCCACAAAGCTCACAGTTAGAAATTGGAAGATTCCATATTTGGCTGATTTCATGGAGATGCTAACTCAAGAGAAAGATAAGTTGGTATTGATGGGTTCCATTAAGGAAACATATCAAGTTCTTACTGTTGGAGATTCGAAGCAAGGAAGAGGCAAGCAAAATCCCAAGGGTTTGAAACCACAAGAGAAGAAGAAAGACAAGGAGAAGCCCAAAATCTTCTGATGGGGGTTCGAATCCTGTAAAATAAAAGGGAAAGAAGAAAGAGAAGACAAAATGTAGCTACTGTCAAAAGGGTTGGCATTCCAAGAGTTCATGCATGAAGAAAACCATAGACATGATGACTCATCTCTTATAGAAAAACAACATTCCTCTTCTAGAAAGTTTGAAGAAGAAAGAGGGTGTTTCTGAAGACAAGGAGAGGTGACATGCATGGATGGATAGTACCTCAGAGTCCTCCTCTTTCATCATTGATTCAGGTGCCTCAAGTCACATGGCTTCTTCAAGAGATTCATTCTCTACTCTTGCTCCATACAGTGGTTCTTACATTCTCATGGGAAATGAATCAGAAATCTTTGCTAAATGCATTGGGAAAATCTCACTAGAAAATGGGTACTTCAGTAATGTACTGTATGTGCCTGATCTTGCAGAAAATTTACTCTTTGTATACCAAATGACCCATATTGGTTCAGCGAATAGAGTGATCTTCACCCAAGATGATGTTGAGATCTCTGAAGTTTTGACTGGAAAAGTTGTAGCAGTGGGTGTTGCAAACCATGATTCGAGGATGTACAAGTTCTCTCATTTTCTTGGGTACTCTTCTCCAAATGCACTTTTGTCACATGGTAATGAAGTCATAAACATATGGCACGAGAGGTTTGGACACCTCAACTACATATATCTTTAATCTTTGATTAAAGAAGAGATTGTTGAAGGGCTTCCAACAATCATATTTTCCAATGGCACTTGCAAAGGGTGCATTGTTGGGAAGCATGCTGAGAAGAAGTATGAGAAAGGGAAGGCGAGGAGAGCTATTGAACCTCTTGGTTTAGTGAATTCAAATCTGATTGGTCCTCTCCCCACTCCCTCATATGACAGCTAAAAGTATGTGCTCACCTTCATTGATGATTTATCAAGGTATTGTTGGTTGTATTTTCTCAAGCAAAAACCTGAAGTTTTCCAATGTTTCAAAGTTTTCAAAAACTTTGTGGAGAACTTTAGTGGGAGGAATATGAAGGTATTGAGGAATGATAATGGAAGGTAGTATATCAATAAGGACATGAAGAATCTCTGTGAAGAGTATGGCATCCAAATTCAACATTATGTGCCCTACACACCTAAACAAAAGGGTGTTGGAGAGCGCAAGAATAGAGCACTGAAGGAGATGGCCACATGCATGATGGAGGCTAAGTATTTGTATCCTAAGCTATGGGATGAAGCTATGAATTGTGCTAAATATGTTCAGAACATATAAACACATAAATCCTTGGAAGGCATGACTCCATATGAAACTTGGATGGACCACAAGCCCAATGTTTCTCATTTCAGGGTGTTTTGCTCAAAAGCTTAGGCTAGGATCCCTCAAAAGAAGAGAAAGGAACTGCAGACACAAAGCAAGGAGTCCATCATGGTTGGATATGCAGAAGACAGAAAGGGCTACAATCTCTTTGATCCCTCATCTCACAAAACATTCATTGGAAGAAGTGTTCAGTTCAAAGAAGAAGATCCCATACATGCTGCAGAACAAGGTGAAGGGGAATGCTCATATCCTCTTCTTGATGATGATGTAAGTGATGGTTATTTTTCTGATATTTGTTATTATGATATTTATTATGATGATGATTACACGGATTCTGATCATGACCCTCACTCAAGGCCCAAGTGGGCCGAGAAAACCATACAAGCTGCTGGTGAGCTTGCAGGAGATCCTCAAGATCCTAGGAAAACTAGATCTTAGTTTCACAATGCTTTTGCATCTTGTGATCCAGATCTGCATGGTAGATGTTTTATTATGTTGGATCTGATCCTCAATCATATTCAGAAGCTTCAAAATACCCAACATGGCAAACATCCATGCAAGAAGAGATGAACTCCCTCTATGACAATGAAACATGGGATTTGGTTCCTCTTCCTCCCAAGAGGAAACTAGTGCAATGTAAATGGGTTTATAGAACCAAAATGGAATCTTATGGCTCTGATCTGAAGTATAGTTCCAATTTGGTGGATAATGGATTCTCTCAAGTCCATGGAGTGGACTAGCCAGAGACATTTGCACTGGTGGCAAAGATGGACTCAATTAGGCTAGTTTTGGCCATTGTTGCTTCCAATCGATGGGAGGTTCATCACATGGATGTAAAGAGTGCATTTATTCATGGGGATATTGATGAGTAGATATATATGCAGCAACTTTAAGGCTTGATTTCAGATCATACACTGGTGTGTAGGTCGAAGAAGTCTCTCTATGGTCTCAAGCAAGCTCCTAGAGCTTGGTATGCCAAGATGGACAATTTTTTGCTGTCACAAAACTTTAAGAGATGTAAGTCTGACCTAATGTCTATATGCAACATGTTGGTGACCTGATATTGATTATAGTACTATATGTTGATGATATTTTGATCACTGTTAGATACACCAAAGAATTTGGCTCAATTAAGGTTGCATTGCACAGTGCATTTTCCATGACTGATCTAGGATTGTTGAAACAATTTTTGGGTTTGGAGATTGATCAAACTGTGGATGGGATCTCTATTTATCAATATAGATATGCTTCATATTTGCTGCAGAATTTCAAGATGGCTGAATGTAAGTCTACAAAATTCCCATTCCTTTCTATAGTTAATCATACTATTTGGGGTTCTTTGCCACTAGTTGACAACTCACTGTATAGACAACTAGTTGGGAGCTTGTTGTATCTTACTCACTCTCTACCAAATTTGTCTTATGATGTTGGGGCTGTTTCAAGGCACATGCAAGATCCTCATGAGGTCCATTGGAAGGAATCCAAGAGGATCCTTCATTATGTACAGGGTACCAATCATTTTGGCATCCACTATGCCGCTGGTCCATCTCTTGAACTAGTTGTCTTTACTAATTATGATTGGGCTAGTGATAGTTCTGATCGGAAGTCTACTTATAGTTATGTGTTTATGCTTTCAAATAGTCCCATTTTCTGGTCAAGCAAGAAGCAGCATGCCATCTCCTTATCTTCAGTTGAGGCCAAATACAGGGGAGCAGTGAATGCAACTACACAATGTGTGCGGTTGCAAGGCATTCTTAGAGAGTTTGGATTTGTTTTTTATTCACCCACAGTCATTTGGTGTGATAATCAAAGCACAATAAATATATTCATTGATCTAGTATAGAGGCAAAGGACCAAGCACATAGAGATTCACATGCACTACATTCGAGGCTTGGTGCATGACCAGATCATAGCATTGCAGTATTTCCCTTCTATTGAGCAAATTGCTGATATCTTCACTAAGAGTTTTACTAAGAAGACCTTCACTTACCTTAGATCACTCCTTGGGGTGAGTGATGCATGGTGAAGATTGGTGTATTTTCTAGATATTCCACATGTCCATTTTTTAGGGGAGGTTTTATTTCCCATGTGGTTTTCCTTCTTTCCTTGGTTACATGGACAAATAAAATATTTTGTTGTGAAAGGTGACTTGAGACTTAGTTTCCAAGACATTATTTTGATTATTGACACAAGTATAGATTATTGGGGGGGTTAGAACATTATTATACCATAGTACCTTAATCAAACATTAATCTTTTGGTTATTTTGTGCTAAACTGGTTAATAATCACAATTCTAGGTTGTTAGGAAGTTGTTAGAAGTTAGTTGGGGCATATGATGACTTATCCACCAAAGTATGGGCCAAAACAAGTCAAATACAGTTATTGGAACCCTCATTATTACCACCACCAGCATTTATTACCACTATTTGTCCTAAGGCGCCCTGTTTCCCTGTTTTATGGATCTGGGTTTGACTAAGGGCGCCCATGCATTGTATCTAGTCTTTCCCCCCTTCCTTTGCTATTTTGGCCTATCCCAGCCTACCTAACTTCCACCCAACCTTATCCACCACATGTGTGACCTAATTTATGAATTACCATGCTCACCTAATGTTCACATGGACAATTCGTAACCGTTTGGGATAATTTGGGAGCCTTTTGGTCAACCTAAGGGGGATTGAGGTCCAATGTAAGCTAGCCACATGTCATAGCCTCTAAGGAATTCGATTTCTTCCTATTGTTATGTAAGGATGATCCAAACTCATTATTGGGTTGGAAAATTAATAAACTCATTTATTTGATCATTTGTGTTTCTGGTTTTTTATCATTTATTTACTGGTTTTTTATCATTTGTGACTGGTTTTTTATCATTTATATTCCAGAATTATTTTTGCACTTAAATCTTGTGTAGTAAGCTATTTATTTCAACTGTGAGGTAATCCATAGTATCTAGATCCTACTATGATATATATTTTACCGTTGTCATGACAAGAGATGCGAAAACATTAAATGCGACAAGGTCCTATGACAACGCATTAAATACGACAGATGAAGCAGCCAGGCACATGAAGTGTAATGCAAAACCAACAGAGGAATGAATTTGAAACTGCACAGTTGGAACGAAAGGAAGTTTGTATGGATCAGTGCGCTAGGAATGATGAAGTAATGTGAAATGAACAGGAGATCAAGATGAAGGAACAATGTAACATCCATATCAAGAAGGAAATCAAAGATAATTATGAAAATATATTAGTATAGAATTTCAGCAGAGAAATGAAGCATGAAGACAGGGGGAGACATCCCTGAAGATATTTAAGGTACACTACAACGCCAAACAAAATAAAGAACTTACATTGCACAAGTATTGACATCTCTTTTCCATTGATGTCAAAGGGGGAGAGATGCATGAAGCTGACAGAAAAGATGAAGAGTAATACATGAAGCTGGAACTGATGAGATACAACATTAAGATGCAGCAGAAAATATGAGATACAACACAAAAGGGAGAGATGCATCAAGTTGACATAACTGAATAGTAATGCATGAGTGCGGAAGAAGAAGCAACATGATGATCATTGAAGACACAACATAGAGCTAAAGCAGACGTGAAAGAGCGTGAATCAAATCATCAGATGAACCATAGATATAATGCATATGTGAAAGAGTGTGAAGTAAATCAATTGGAGAAATGGCATGAAGATGATTGAACATATGGTCTATGCATAAATAACAGAAAGCAGCATGGTTCGGTATGCGCATAAGTAGCAAAAGAACTAACAACAGAAAGTCCGCACTAGCCAAAAGCACAAAGAAATCAGGGGGAGAATATACATAGGAGGAGCATGGAGATAAAGTACAGATGAAGAATACAGTTCAAATAATATCACGCAAAAATTCATAAGGTGTTGACATCAATGCCAAAGGGGGATATTGTTAAAATTTGGTTGTCATTGATGTCAACTAATTTCAAAGAGGATGTCAATTGATTCAATTTGAGTCATTGATGTCAACTAAGGTCAAAATGGATACATCATTCCCATGCTAGCTCAAAGATTTATATGGAATCCACTTTGGAGAAGTATATGCGCAAGATGGTGAAAGACATGGATGCTAGTGTGAATAAGTATATCCAGAAGTGCATTTAGTATAAAGATGTGTTTCCAAGGATACATCATGCATGATGAGTTTGAAGAAATATGTAAGGAAGGTACATCATGCAGATCTAGAAGAACATAAGTAATGTATCCTACTACATGTGGTAGCTACACAGAAATCAAGTCCACCAAGTCATACTCTTTCATGGTAGCAGTCAAAGTACTAGTTGGACAATGGTACATGTGCACAAGTAGCCAAAGATTTTTTTGTAGAAATTTCTCCCTACTGATAGGTAGAAACTCTCTTAGGTTAAAGTAGACTTAACTGACTCTAAACTAAGACAAAAAGATGACAAATGCTACCTTGAATTCCTAGATCTAAACAAACATCTCAAGACTATATTGCTGAAAGAAACGGAAGAGATCTAACTGACCTTTGATTCAATTGCTCGTCCTAATGGTCACTCCAATCTCCAAGTCCTTGCGAATGAACCTGTCAGAATGAAACCAAGATACAAGCATATACGATTCTCTAGCAACTTGAAATATGAGTTAGAATCTAAATCTATAACAGATACAAATCATATGATTGAAACAAGATCAACATACATGATTTGGGAAACAAGACAAGTTATGTTTTATTACCAACTTGAAGTCACTTACAATGGTTGCTTGATGTCCAAGCCAACTCCTAGCTCCAAGTGCTTTCTCCTCTAGCTATCTCCACAAAGATTCAAGATCATAGGTTTGATGTCTCCAAGAGTCCTCCCCTTTGCTCATGGAAGGCTTCTCTCTTATAATATGTAGTAGGGTTAACCAACAAGAGAGAAGGATGGATCTTGGGAGTATTTAGTGGATCAGGCCCACTAATCTGAGAAAGTGAGTTAGGATCGAATCAGGGATACCTGTTAGAATATTTAGACACTTAGGAGTTAGTTAAGATCAACTTGTGTAATATATACATTAGGGATAGTGTGTTTCTTTAGTATGCATTAGTATGCATTTGTAAATACTTAATCCGACGGTCACGATATGTTCCCGACATAGAGTGATCCGACGACTCAACTTCTCTTAGATCAAACCTAACCTTGATCTGTGGCTTAACACCCGATTGGTCCATGATCTCTATTTAAAGAGCATGGAGGGTCATTGTTTAGTTGATCGATTATGAGAAGCTCATTTGTAACTTTCTTTCTTTGCATAATAAATTGTCCCGTAGAAGCTATTTGGCTAGGGCCGTGGAGTGTTTCCCTCAAGAGGGTTTAAACCACGTCAAAACATCGGTGTGTTGATCTGTGATCTGTTTGTGTGAAGTGGTTTCTCTTGGTGTTCGGTCCTTTGGTAGTACCCTGTGTACCCGAACATGGTATCAGAGCTTTTATGAAGTGCTGCTTCCGGTTATGATCTAGATCTTAAACTGTTGTTGCCGAAACTCGAAAGAGATTTCTAGTTCTGGTATTTCTGTGCATTTATGGGCTGTGGGAGGTGTTCCATTATGTCCGGAGCGTTGTTTCCATTGGGAAATAGTTTTCATTTGATCGAAAATCGTTCCCGGTTGCTCCAGAAACGCGTATTTCATCAGATCTGAAGGTATAATGTTACAGTGACGCATTTTTTTTATTTCCTTTTTAAAAAAAAGAAAAAATCTCATATTTCATCTTTTTTACTGTTAGATTTTTTTTGGGTTGGGATTGTTGCTTTCCCGTCTGCATATGCTCTTTGCCGTGCACCTTGAGCGATCTCGGCAAATCAGAAACAGAAAGGGAAAGGGTTTTTCTCGGCTGCGTATGCTCTTTGCCGTGCACTTTGCGCGATCTTGGCAAATTAGAAACAGAGAGAAAATGTAGACTTTCCGGGCAAGCTAACAAGATCTAACTCCACAAGTGTGGAAATTTTTTTTGTTTCGATTTGTGGTGTGTTTTGCAGGAAAAAGGGCAAGCACGCAAGAAGAGTAAATAAAAAGAAGTCCCCTTCCTCATTCCCATATTTTACATACCTTTTAATCTAGCTCACTTGGTTCAAAGTTGCTTTATTTCTTAATAGGTCTTGAGTTCAAGTCTTAGGAAGTTACTTTTAAAAGAAAAAGTGCATGCAATTTCTATTTTCAAGTTATTTTATTGTAAAAGTGCATCTCACTTAAATAATAAAAATACAAGTGAGTCACTTAAGTTTTTTTTTATTGTTGCACTATTTAAAAGTAATATCATTGTAAAAGTGAAATCACTTATTTTACAAAAGTGGATCACTTAAAGCAACTTTATTGTAAAGTGATTGTCAAAAGGTTCATCTTGGGAAGAGGGGGGTTCTTTTTTTCACTGGACATTCTCTAGCTTCCACGTCACTATTGGGGACATCTTCAATAGTTTATTTGTTCAAGCATAACTTCATCATACAGAGTCAGTTTTCAGTGCCGTGTTTTTTGAAACCACCTATTTTTTCGAGATCTTCACATCCAGACTATTGGTTTCTGCTTTTACAGCCATTAATTTACAAATATGGCTGCCCCTTGTGATATTCTACTTAACAGTTCCAACTATTTCTCATGGAAATCTCGTATGGAGGATGTTCTACGAAGTAGGGGATTTTTCAGAATTACCTCAGGGAAAGAAAAAGAACCCACTGATGATGATAAGAAAATAAGATGGGCAAATAGATGTGATGAAGCTCGTGGATTGATTGTGATGTCAATCTTTACTGATTTGCGATTCCACATATCTAGAATTGATGAACCTAATGCTGCTTGGGACAAGTTGGAATCTGTGTTTGGTAAACACAATGAAATTCAAGGTCACCAACTCAAAAATGAGTTGATTTCAAATCCAAGTGACTTTTCATGCATTCAAGATTATTTATCTAAGTACAAAACTCTTAAACTCTTATGTGCAGAATGTAAGATTGAGAGGGAAGATAAACAATGCATTTATCATATTCTTTCCAAACTTGGACCTGCATATTTTGTTTTTGTATCTACATTTTACTCCATGAAAGCATCCTTGAATGCAGCTAGCTATCAAGAGCCTAGTCTTGAATCCTTTTGTGATTCCTTGATTAGAGAACAAGATAAACTCATTCATCTTGGAATAATCAACAATGCAGATACATCTGGGAAAGCCTTATTGTCCCAACAAAAAGAAAAGTCCAAGCCTCCCAAGAAACAAAATTTTTGCAATAATAAGTCAAACAAGGGTCCAAAACCCTCTCAGTAAGCTCCTTCTTTAAAAAATGACAAAGAATCCAAGCCAAAAGGAAAGAAGACTGAGCGTCATTGCAACTATTGTGGGAAAGATAATCATGATGAATCTAAGTGTTTCAAGAAGATGGCAGCCTTGGAAGCAGCAATGAAGAAGCACCACATTAGCCTAGATTCGTCTTCAGAATCTGCCTCTCATGGACATGCACTTTGTGCTTCTGGTTATTCTTATAATGCATCTTCTTCTTCTACTTTAAATGAATTGCTCATTGATTCTGGAGCATCTTATCATATGGCTAAGGATCAAGCCATCTTTTCTACTATGCATGAATGTAACACCAAACAAATATTTGTCGATGATGATAGATCTCTAAGTGTTGTAGGAGCTAGAACAGATCCAGTAGATAATTGTCATTTTAGTGATGTACTATGTGTTCCAAGAATTTCCTGCAATTTGTTATCAGTCTATCAGATCACTCATTCCGGTGAAGGTAAAACTGTGATCTTTACACCTCACCAAGTTGTAATCAAGGATTTTAAAGAACCTCAACAGGTCCTAGCTACCGGAATTGTTGATGATATTACCAGGTTGTACAAGTTTAACAACTTTGGGTCATCACCTTTTCCTTCATTTTTTGTTGCTCATAGTGATAACTTGAGCAAACTTTGGCATGAGTGATTTGGTCACTTAAATTATCGCTCATTGCAACAACTATGTAAATAAAATATGGTGACAGGTCTTCCGATGGTATCTTGCAGGGATGGTGTTTGCTCCGGTTGTGTACTCGAAAAACATCATCGGGACAGTTTTGACAAACGTGCCTCTTGGCACGCCTCGGTTCCCTTGGATCTTGTGCATAGTGATTTGTGTGGTCCTCTTCCATCTGCTTCCTTTTCTGGTTTCAAATATTTCTTAACTTTCATTGATGATTACACCAGACGCACTTGGGTTTATTTTCTCAAACTTAAGAGCGAAGTCTTTAACATGTTCTTGGCCTACAAGGTCCTTGTGAAAAACAATCTGGTCATCAAATTATTAAGTTAAGATATGACAATGGAGGAGAATATGTTAACAATAAGTTCACTACTTTCTGGACTGAACAAGGCATCCAACAACAACACACTGTTCCATATACACCATAACAAAATGGTGTAGCTGAGCGGAAGAACCACACTTTAAAAGAAATGGCTAATTGTATGATCCAATCTAAGGGACTAAGTCTTCAATTTCTGGTTGAAGCCATTAATTGTGCAAATTACATAGTTAATCGCAACCCCACTAAATCATTACAAGGTATAACACTGGAAGAAGCATGGAGTAAAACTAAACCTGATGTAAGTCACTTCCGTGTGTTTGGTAGTGAAGCATGGGCTAACATTCCGGATGAAAAACGGAAAGCATTGCAGCCTAAAAGTGAAAAGTGCATATTTGTTGGATATTCTGAAGATGTAAAATGTTATAGACTTGTTCAACCACATTCTCATGATATAATCATTAGAAGAGATGTTAAATTTGATGAAAATCTCTTGGCCTGCGAGCCTAACTCGGCAATTGTCCCATTTTTGGCCTGCGAGCCTGATTCGGCGTTTGTGCCTTCTTCTTATTCTTCCAACTTCCTTGACAGGTTTCCAACTCTAGTTTATGATGATGACAGTGAGGATGAAAATCCACCTCTGCCTGCTCATGTTCCTCCAGTTGTACCAACACAAGTGCTTCCTCGATGGGTCCGTTCAACATGTGAAGCAGCTGGTGATCTTGCTGGCGATCCTAGAGATCAATGTCGAACACGTTCTCAGTTTCAGCGAGCCTCTTCTCCTTTGGCTCAAGTTTCCGAGAATCATGATCCAGAAACTTTTGCAGAAGCTTCAGGGAATCCAGATTGGGATGCAGCCATGGATGAAGAATATCGTTCCTTAATGGCGAACGATACTTGAGATCTTGTACCTCTTCCAAAAGGAAGAAAACTTGTCATATGTAAATGGGTCTACAGAACTAAGTATGCATCCGATGGAAGTGTTGAAAGACTTAAGGCAAGATTAGTTTCCAAAGGTTTTTCCCAAGTTGAAGGGATTGACTACAATGAAACCTTTGCTCCTGTCACAAAAATGAACTCCATTTGCCTTGTTCTTTCCCTTGCAGCCTTACACAACTGGGTAGTCCATCAAATGGATATCAAGTCTTCCTTCTTACATGGTGATTTACAGGAGAAAATTTACATGGAACAACCTCCTGGCTATGTTCCGAATAACTCTAGCCTTGTCTGCCGCCTTAAGAAATCCTTATATGGCCTTAAGCAAGCTCCTAGAGCTTGGTATGCCAAAATGGACAACTTTCTCCTTGACACTGGTTTTTCTAGATGCCATTCTGACCCCAATGTCTATACCAAGAAAGTAGGAAACCACCTCATCATACTTTCTCAGGCCCACTAATCTAAGAAAGTGAGTTAGGATCGAATCAGGGATATCAATCCTAAAAAATCTCTCGAAAATCAAGATCCCACAAGCCATGGAAAAAAGGCTAAAAAAGGAGTACCGCGCCCCTTCAACTGAGCATAGCGTGGTAGTACCACGTGGCAGAGAAGGAGCATAGAGCGGTAGTGGGGACTACCGCGCCCCTAAGTTGGAGCAAGGCACGGTAGTGTAGGTACATGAAGTCTCAGGTGGGTTGATTCTTGATAGGATAGGTTTGTCTTCAAGGATCATTCATCATATTTCTCTTCTGGGTGTTTTAAGCAGTAGGGGAATTGTCGTCAACTATTTTTATGGTGACGATGCGACACTGTGAAATGTGGAGGTATAACATATGCCCCCTAAAGTGTGAGGTTAGAAGGGAGTGATGGCCGAAAGACTTTACAAATACTGCGCAGAGATAGCATTGAGGAGAGCAACAAGGAGCTGAAACAGAAACATAATGTCAGATATACCATCGATGCGAGCATCCCCATGCTCAGAAACAATTGACTCAAAGCATGGCTGCCAACCAATACATTGCAGATCCATGAGTACTGAGATGATATAGACTGTAGACAAATCATGGCTACTATGAACAAGCATAGATCCATGAGACAGTAATGACACAGCCACGACCAATACAAAAGTGGATCTGTGTGACAATACAAAGGATATCTCCATCGCAACCTGGATGTAATCAAAGTACAAAGGTGTGTCCAGGGTCTTCTACTCAATCGCAAATGATACAAATCTAGCCATGTGATTATAAGGTGTTGAAGTCGAACATGGTAGAAACCATTTGATTACCGGTCAATGATGTGAACCGTTAACAAATGCGAGGGAAATCACCAATGATGACGATGATCCCCAAGGTATCTATAGTACATCTCAACGAAATGTGAATGAATGAGTTGATGTCGAGCATTTGAGAGATCGTTCAATTAGAGGTCAATGATGTAAACCTACTGTCGAACACGAGGAAACCTGCCATTGGGGTATGCAGGTACCAAGGTACTAGTGGTTGATTCCTAAGTCCAATTCCCGGATAGTGATTTGGCATCGACGGGAATAGACTCGTCGAGGGTGGGCCATAATGATTCCCACATCATTGATATGAAATCGGAACGAAAGATAGTATAGGACAATGAAATGATAGAACATGTACTGACACAGCAAAGGTCTGACACAATGAATGAATCTGAACAATACAACCCTTTGAACATATAACGACATGTAACAGGACCTAGCAGGAGGGATTATTGATAGCAGAGGATAGACACCGAACGAGTAGGCTCGTGGCCAGAGAGACGACTCAGGATGATGACCATAACTCAGTGAGAATAGATACCCAAAAATAGACAAGGGACAGACGCATGCCATGTTCAAAGGTGACGACTGACAAGCTGCCAACAAAATAAACTCGACTTGTTTCCCATTTTCCCCCAACATGATAGATGAGTAACTCTTTGTTATTTTTCGAGTTTGAAGAGGATAACAAATGCTCGGTATAGCTCATCTCATAGATGAGTCCAATCTCACATGTTTTATGAACCTGAGAAAGGAGGGGTTCGTCCCAAAGTGGGTCCTTCGATGTCAAATTTTAACGAGTCCAAGGAAGGAAAACTCAGTAGTTTTTCACATTTAGAGAGCCTGAAAAACTTAAAGAAGGCTCCAAAGTGTACTTTTTCGTAAATTTAGTCCCTCGATCTCGAAAAAGTGTAAAACAATTCCTGAGAGAACTCTCCTAGTAAAAAATTGACTGAGGTATACCTTTCTCGTAAATAGTCTAGACGGGCTGGAAAAGGGGTAACCTATCACCGAATAGACGACCTTTCGAATACTTTTACAAGTGTGAAAGAGACAAGATCACTTGGCAATCTTTTCAATTTTAGGGAGTCTGAAAAGAGCTTAACTATGGACTCCAATGGTCTTTTTCATAATTTTTAATTATTCTGGTCCGAAAAAAGAATAAAATACAACCAGGATAATACTTTCCTCATCGTTTTAACGAGCATGAGTAAAGTTGACTAAGCTCAACACCATTTACTTAAGTTTGACAAGGACGATACGGGTGTAAAAGTGCTTGGAATCTTTTTCAAGTTTTAATCCAGAGCATGAAAAAGATAAAGTAGGCTCGAAATGAAGGTCAAATAATAAATGAACGCTAGTGTGAACATTTTTAAAGGAGACTCTGTCAACAAATGCTCATGGAACCAGATATTAGTAGTGTGAAATGGGTTTTAATCTAACCAGATAAAATAATGAGTAAAAAATAAGTGAAAAAGTTATATAAGGGATAGGTAAATATGGAAAGTTACCATTTCACTTGTGCATTTGCCCAAAGAGGAGATTTTACCCATTGAGGAGAAAAAACTTCAAGAGTTCATATATGGAGATCCGGAGCACCGTTTCAACAGCCGTCTATGCCAGGTAAGAGTTTTCAAGCCCCTCTTTCATTTCATCGATAAATAACTTGATTTCAGTAAGTATAAGTTAATTTTTGGGAAGGCCCTAATGGGCAATTTTCGCTCTTAAGAGTACCGTGCCCTCTCCCTATCGAAAAGCGCGGTACTGATGGATACTACCACTCTGTAGGGTTAAACAGGGGCGCGGTACTGTGCAGTACCGTGCATTCGTGTTTCCCGCAGGCGCGGTAGTGGCGATTTTTAAGATAAAAAATTTGATTTTCCTCCAATTTTTAGCTGAGATCAAGTTATTAAATAATTGATGAATGTTTCCCATGACCTTTTGCAGGTGTTTGCAACTTGTTTGAGGAAAAATGGTCAGTTGGGAAGAAAGAGAGCATGAGGCGGATGATTTGTTGGCCGAAGATGACCAAGAAACCTTGACTACACTGTGGGAATGTGGCTTGTTGAAATTCTTCAAAACCAAAGGTATCCGCAAGCAAGCCAAACTTCTCACCCACATTATTCAAATGTGGGACCCCGACATTCAAGCTTTCTGAGTTGGATAACACACCCTCGAGATTGAACTTGAGGACATTTATTTCCTCACGGGCCTCTCAAAGAGAGGAGCCCAGGTGAGTTTTACTGGGTTCACGGCCTCAGAGGCGAGCACTGATGCTTTAATTGCTCGTTATTATCATCAAGGTTCGGGGAAGAAAAGCGGTAAGGTGGTCATTAAGGACATTGTAGAACTTCCTTTAAAAACCATGTTGTTCACCATCACACGTGCAGCAGGGAGTATGGGTCCCCATCAGGTGTCCCGTACACAGATGAATCTTGCAGTGGATTGCATGGCAGGAACAGTATTCAACTGGTGTGAGGAGGTATTGACCAACCTCAAAGAGAAAGTGAATAAGTGTAGGCTTGGAGATAACTCTCAGTTTGGGTACGGGAGCATTCTGGTCACCTTCTTCTTGGCGAGGGTGCCATTATTGCGTCCACAGCTGACTATGCCCACCCATCCACCCACCGATCCATGGATGGCTCGATGGAGTGAGTATGTAGGACGGCTTGGAGGGCCGCAACGTTTGGATTTCGGTGAGGATTTCTTCTCCTAGCTCAAGGAACAGATTGTGATGATCGACGACTACCCCTATGCAGGGGTCGACTTTTGCGAGGACATAGAATTGGCACTGCTAGAAGATGAGGATTGGGACAATACAGGTATGACCGTCATTAATGTGTTTTTTAATTTTTTGAATATATAATTTTTATTGTTTTTTAGAATTTGTAAAAAAGATTTTGATACATATACGTGTGCATGTCGCAGATCGTGGACCACAGAGACCTATAGGCTACTCACTGTTACGCCGCGGTGGTGTTCATCATCGAGCCGCTTTGGACGAGGAAGAAGATGAGGATGAGGCGAGAGGGGTCTGGGAGATAGAGAGGAACCTACAGGGTTTAACCCACGGGGTCCCGACTATGAGGATGGACGACGTCCCTTTGCATCTCCAGCAGCATACCGTAGGTGTGCCTAGGCGTATTAGCCGACTCCTCCATAGGGTGGCTCGGGCTATAGTGTGCTATCACCAGCAGCATGAGGAATCTGAGGAAGAACATGATAGATCTCCCGGATCTCGTTAGATGGTAGCTTTTATCTTTTTGCGGCATGTACACAATATGTAGGCTTTGAGAGCCAAATTTTTGTATGGGACTAGGTCCCAAATTTTGTCTTTAAAACACAAACTTTATGCATTTGAAAAAACACTTTTATATACAGTGATATATACATGGACCTACTTTTATGACCTATTTATTTACAATGACTTGTGTGTTCATTTTATTATGTGTTTTTGTGTATGGGAAAGATGCCAATCCAAAATGTAATTAGCTAATGAATCAGCTATACAATTGAATTCTCTTGGTATGTGTTGATATGAAATAAAATTAAAAGATCGTTCCAAGAGGCGTACCTTTCGAAATAAGTGAAGTAGGATAGGATGGCGAACTGTGTAAACACGATTCAGATGAGAAACCACAAGTTGGGAGTCTAGAAAGATTGATAGGGAGTCAATTCCAAGGGAAGAAACCTCCATCAAGAGTCCGATGACTGCATGGTACTCTGTGATATTGTTGGTTGTGGGACCCAAACAATTGGCTCCTGAAGATAGCAACTCGCCAGTGGGAGAATAGATTACCCATGATGCGGAAGTGAGGTTCCGGGTATGTCAGCTCGCACCGTTGGCGAATCCGAAGTAGGCAGACATCTGCGCATAAAAACACAAGTCAAGGTAAGAATGGATACATAAGGTTTGTGTGTGCACAAAAAACGATAAGTGAAAACAAGCTAGGTACATTATGTACAAAAAGTATCTCGCGCAGGATAACCCTATGCGTAGAAGTGTTTGAGGTACAGCCCATTTCGGGGCCGTGCTAATGGTGTGCCATCACAATCGACAAGTTCATAGGCTCCTTTCTCCAAGACACATTTTACAACAAAGGGGCCGTACCACATAGATTCTAGCTTTCCTTTTCCAAGTTTATCGTGCATTTGATCATATATGAGTACGAGATCACCTTCATTGAAAACCCAAGGTTGAACGGATTTGTCATATTTTGCTTTGACGCATTTTTTATGATCTTCGTTGGCTAAAGCAGCATCTCGGCGGGTTTCATCTAGCTTGGCTAGGTATAGAAACCGTTCCTCTTCGGAAGTGGTGTGGGGAAGTAGCTCTATGGCTATCTTAAGTGACGGAATTTCACATTCAATCGATAAAATCGCTTCCAGGACGTACACTAGTTGGAATGGTGTGAACCCAGTAGCAGTTTTTACTGAGGTTCGGTATGCCCATAGTGCCGAAAACAGAGCTGAGTGCCAGTTGGACTTATGAGTACCCATAATATGCTGAATCATTCGTTTCAGAACTTTGTTAATGGATTTGACTTGGCCATTAGCTTGTGGGTAGTATGGGGTTGAGTTTTCATGACGAAAACCCAACTTGGCACTCAGTTCCTCAATCATATGGTTCCTAAAGTGGGAGCCATGATCGGTCACAATGGATTGTGGGACACCAAACCTAGCTATAATGTGATTGAATATGAATTCTGCTGCTGTTTTGCCTTCTTCAGCATAAGTAGGTATCGCTTCAGCCCATTTTGTGAAATAGTCGACAGCTACTATGACATCGATAACCCCCCGGCTGAAGTGGGCTTACAGTGCATGAAATCTATGCCCCATTTAGAAAAGGGGCCAACGGCAATAACAGGATGGAGTGGAGCAGGATGTGAGCGTGTCTTACTATGAAAGAATTGACAGGGTGGACATTTCTTAACCGTTTCAATGCAGTCTTTGAAGATCAAGGGCTAGAAATATCCCGCTCACAGTATCTTCTAGGCCATAGCCATCCCAGAGAGATGACCACCACATGCTCCAGCGTGGCAGTCATTAAGAACGCATTCCGCTTCATCTAAAGTCAAACAGTGTCAAAGAACAGTATCGACACCACGCTGATAAAGGGTATCATTGAATATGAGGTAGTACTTGGCATGATGTCGGATACGTCGACGTTCATCGCAAGTGAGGTCGGGGCAGAAACGTTGGGTTTGGAGATATAATAAAATATCCCCATACCATGGGTCAGAGGTGCTAATGAGGAACAATGATTCATCAAGAAGAGAATCGATGGGATCGGGTTGCTCGGTAGCACGGGGCAAGTTACAAATCAACTCAGCAAAGACCAAAGACTTCTTGGACTTGGCTCTGAAAAATTCCAAGTCAAACTCTTGTAGGATGACGATCCAACAATAATATTTTCCCCCAAGCACTTGACGCGTGAGGATATAATACATTGGATTGAAATCCACTATAACAGTGGTCCCACGGAGTAGAATGTAATGATGAAACCTCTGGACAGCGAAAACTGTTTCCAGAGCCAGTTTTTCAACATGTAAATAACGCGTTTCGGAGTCGAGAAGACTCTTACTAAGATAGTATACCACATGTTCTATGCCGTTATTGTATTCTTGGACTAGCACCATACCGATGGTGGAAATCAAAGCTGCGAGATAAAGAATGTAATCCCGTGTGTAATTGTGGGGTTGAATAACAGGATCTTTAGTTAAGGCCGCCTTTAGATTATCAAAGGAGCGTTGGGCTTCGTCGTCCCAGATGAAGGGAGTGTTCTTCTTGAGAAGCCTCATATAGCCTTTTGTTATCTCGAAAAAATTACAAATGAAATAGTGTAGAAAGTTTGCATGCCCTTGCAAACTTGGAAGTTCTGGGGTGTTCGTGGGGGAAGGCAGGGCTAAAATAGCTTCTCCTTCGCAGGATCTAAGCGTATCCCGCTTTTGGAGATTATGAATCCCAAAAAATTTTCGGCTTCAATGCAAAAGACTCACTTATGTGGATTTAAACGGATATTGTAGCGACGAAATCTTTCAAAAATGACACCTAAGTGATCAGGGTGGTCTTCTCGGGTCTAAGAATTAGCGGGAAGGTCATCAAGATATGGTTCTACAATATGTTTGATATCATGAAATGCGTATGACATCGCCCGTTGGAAATTTGCCTCGGCATTTTTAAGGCCAAAGGGTAACTTTCGATATGAAAAAATTCCCCAAGGGCAGATAAAGGCTGTTTTGTGCTGGTCGGCTGGGAGGATATCAATCTGATTATATCCAAAAAAGCCATCCATAAATGAAAAGATGACACTCCCGGTGCAGTTATCGATGATCTGGTCGATGAACGGAGTTGGGCAGTTGTCCTTTGGACAAGCTTTGTTCAAGTCGTGGTAATCGACACAGACTCTAATCGTTCCTTGTTTCTTGGCTACGGGAACAATGTTAGATACCCATTCTGTCAATGGGACAGGATAGATAAAACCAACATGCAAAAATTTTTCAACTTCTGCTTTGATAGCCGCTGCCTTACGAGGATGGATGGGTTGGAGTTTCTGCCGAACAGGTCGGGCGCCAGGAAAGGTTGGAATCTCATGGACCACAATCGAGGGGTCTATTCCTGGCATTTCTTCATAACTCCAAGCAAAAACATCACGGAAGGTTTTAAAGTATGCAGTGTAGAACTCCATCTCGAGGGGAGTGCATGTATTACCAATATGAATGTTTTCCACGACACCAGGCTTCACTGAAATGTCAATGGGAGTGGTTTCCATAAGGTTGGCCAAGTTTCCTTCGGAAAATACTTCATCGAGGGAAGTGGGAAACTTGGTTTGAACCATTCCAAGTGAAGGGTTGGATTTTGTATCAGGCTCAATCGTCTGAATGGTGGGGAACGAAGATCGATGATGAAAATCTTCCCATGGTGGCTCATCACTGCACATAACCTCCATAATTGATTCGTCAGTGGGAAAAATCAATGTGAGAGGATGGATAAGTGGTGGGGATGAATGAGTCTCAGACGAGAGTTGTGCCACAGTGTGATGGGTAGGACAATCGACCCAATTGGTGGCTGACTAGATCGCTTCGTACACTGCGAGGCTTCCATTCAATGGCATGGAGTTGCCGTATTTTTCAATCTCAGTGGGACTCGGGATCACCCAAGAATGATTGGAAGGGGTGACATTCGATGATATCATGTTGACTGGTTGAACGTGGGACCCCAGCTCTGGGAAAACTCCAATAAGGGAAGAATCCTTCATAAGACCAACGCCAACATCTTGGAACCAGTACCGAGGTTGATCCAATAACAGGACGCTGTTGGCGGAGTTCGGATGAGAGTATGGGATACAGTAATCAAGCTCATCTATGGTGACAATTTTCCCTTCATGAGGAAATTGCACGATTTAGAAGACAGTAGATGCTATGGCGGTCATGGCGTAAAACCAGTTCCGACCAAGTAGAATATTGTAATCCAATGGCGCATCTATGACTTCGATGTGTACGGATACTATTTTGCCCCCCAGTTCAACACCAATTGCAGGAATGAGTCCATAAGGTTGAAAACTGTGTCTGTCAAATGCCCTGAGAGTAGTGGGAGACGTCGTGACTTCAGGTGAGCCTAAGACTCTCCAACAATTCAAAGACATGATCGATGTGGAGGCACCTTCATCTAAAATAGTGCGATGGATGCTATTTCCATGGATTTTTGTATGAACCTAGAAGGCTAATTGGTGGGAAAGTCGAGGTTTGACATACTCCAAGTTAAACATAATAGTGTTTGAAGTATCTCGTTCCACTGCCCCCAATGCTGAAAGTAAGGTTCTACACTGCGTAGGGTAGTGTTGAAGAACCTCGAGAATCGACATGGCGCAAGGTGCTTGAGCTAAATCCTCAACAATGTTGTAATTCTAGGCAGCTCGCGCATTGGGATTAAAATTCACCTTTCGTATGGTGCCCTTGGGTGGGCATAGCACTGTGTCCGTAAGCAGTCTCTTGATATGGAGATGGCCATTAGGGGGAGGGGTAGGAGATAGATCTTCAACAGGAGACTTGCCTTTGGCTGTCTCTGACTGTTTGTTTGAACTTGGGGGGTTCTCATATGTCTTTGAACGATTGGTTATGTGAATCTCCTCATTACTCGTCATCAGGATTTCACGATTTGCAGATGTCTCTCCGCGATGTGGGTTGCTCGGGTTTCCCCCTTGCGGGGTTTCTTGGGCAACCATTTGTTGTTGCTGCTGAGGGAAAGGGTCAGTTAACACTACCGGGCGAGAGGATCCTTTAACGAATTTGTTGACTTCATCCTTGTAGGGACAGTCATGCATGTAGTGATTGTCTTGACAAATGAGGCAGGGAAACTTAGGCTTTCGACGTGGTTTCGGGTCGTTGTGGGTGGGTTGTTGCTTGGGGTTCTCATGCTAGTTAGAAGTCTTCTTGGATTTACCATGATTGTTCTTCTTCTTTCCTCCAGATGGTTGTGACGTAGATTGAACTGCGTTCACTTCGGAGGAGACAGCAGGAGAAGTAGAAGCTTTTGGAGCAGCCTGAGATAGAGCGGGGGAAGCAGAAGCTTGTTGCCTCGTCGAGTGGGTGGTAGGATGGGCCTTGACTGAACCAAAAATACCTTCAATGGGGGGTTCAATGGCAGGTTTCGTTGGATCAGTGGTAACGCGGGTGGCATGGGGAAGAGGTTTGTGTAAAGTGTCGGATTGGGTATATACCAAATCCATGTACTGGGTTGTCGAGATGGCTTGTTCCTCCATGACTTGCTCGCGCATAGCGATATCCCTGGCTATGGGAGGCAAGAATGAGTTTGTGAACCAATCAGCGAGTAGCTGATCCAGAATGGGTGCCTTGATTAGCCTACGGCATCGACGCCACTCATGGATGTGATCCGAAATGTGTGTAGAAGTGGTTTGACGCAACGAGGTTAATAGTTCTGTTCCAATCTCATACCGGATGGGGAGCTGGAAATGGGTCAGAAACTGCATATCCAAGGTGTTAAAATCGTGGAAAGAGTTTTATGGCAACTTGATGTACCATTTTGCTGCCGTTCCAGTAAGCATATGCTTGAAGAGCCGTAGTCGAATGGAATCGTCCATCAATGAGTTGGATGAACACCAAAGATGGAAGGTCATCACGTGGTTCTTGGGGTCTTACTTGGGCTTAGCATCGAACTTAGGAATGTCCGATGGAATTTTGGCAGGAATGGGTGGCCAGTGAGGTTCATGCCATATAGGATCGTTAATGAGCCTCGACAAATCAGGTAAATCTAGCGTGGCCAAAAAGGGAAGTTGACAATTGGTCTGCGGGTATGAGTAATAACTGTATGGTGTAGAGAAACCTAGGGGGCCCTGCATAGCATATTGATGCGTGTTATGCCCATATGTGTTCCCCGCAGGGTACTGCTAGAAGTTCTGGGGGTAGTAGGCCATCTGGTTAACTGGTTGTGTGTTGGAAGTTATTACTTGACTAGGAATCATGGTGGTAACTGGTTGTTGGATGTTCTGCTGAGTGGGGATGGTAGGTATGGTACCCTGGGGTTGTTGTGTCCCAGGAATGGTTGTTTCTCCTGGTTGGGGAAAGGTTCCCTGGAGTTGTTGTTTTCCAAGAATGTTACCACTATTTTGAGTAAGTGGAGGGTTTCCCGTAGTAGGGTTGGGGAGTGGCTGCGACAGTGGTGTCCATGGAATGTTGGTTCCACCTTGATGAAGATGTGGGAATTGAAGGGATGGGTTCCATGGAGTTGTTGCAGCCGAAGGATAGGGGAGGTCGGAATTCAAGTTGGGGGGAATTTGAGATTGCCCTCCAGCTTGGTTCCAGTTTCCAAACAATGAGTACCCCCCGCTCTGTGGGATTTGAGATCCCCAAGAAGGAAGTGTGCCTGACGAGGGATGTTGAAGATGAGGCCCGGTTGGAAAATCGGTATAAGGTTGTCCACTGCCAGGTGTGTTGTACATACCATACTGAGTAGATGCTGTTGGTTGGGAGGGTTGTTGGATGGTGCCGATGGGTTTCCCTCCAACAGATGGGTTGGATGGCCCTATAGGAGGAGGTTGTTAACTAGGAACGGGGTTCCCAACAAAGAGTTGTCCTCCAGTAGGTTGGGTTGATGGTCCTATAGGAGGAGGTTGTTGACTAGGAACGGGGTTCCCAACAAAGGGTTGTCCTCCAGTAGGTTGGGTTGATGTCCCAATGGGAGGCGGTTGGTGACTAGGAGCGAGGTTTCCAACAAAGGATTGTCCTCCAGTAGGCTGGGTTGATGGCTCACCAGGAGGGGGTTGGTTGTTGGGATTAAGGGTTGCAACAGTTGGGTGTCCACCTCCTGAAATGGTGTAGATAGTGGCCGAAGGTGAACCTCCGGTCAATATGGATGATCCAGCGGTATGACTTGGTGTTCTTTCGACACTAGTAAGGTAAGATAGTGTCGATTTGCCAATGGTGCCAAAGGTGCCTATTTGTGGAGGGGGTCTTCCATATGTGACGGGTTGGGATGGAGAAAATACTGGGTTATCCCTCATAGAATGTGCGCCAAACATGCATGATGGCAGTAAATGTGGGGAATTTAACCTAGGGGTGTCGGGGGTTTCATCCATAGCGTCTTCAACAATAGGAGGACTATCGAAGACTGGGTCTGGGTTCGTATCCTGCAAAGGGTTTTCAGGGTCTGGCGAGAATAGAGGTATAGTAACATCTGAAGGTCCGGAGCCATCTGCATAGGAGTGATGAAACTCTGTGCTAGACGAAACGTTGGGATCCCGATAGTCGGGAGGACGGGTAGCAAAGGGATATCTAGAACCTGACGAGATCATTTGCTCTGTATCACGTTTAAACTGTGCCGACGCTAACGGGGAATTAGCTAGACTAACCATACTAGATTGGATGGAAGCCATGATCTCATGTCCCGAAGGGAGGTTGGGGAGAGATACTGTACGAGGTATGTTGGTGGAAGAACCGGTTTCCTGTGGATGAACACTGGATGGCGCAGTGGTAACAGGCGGAGGTTCCTCCTAGGAAGTGATAAAGCCATAGTCAGGTTCAAAAGGTGTATCAGGAAGTTGGGTTTCTTCGATAACTTCGACGTATCCACCCGGGACTGCAATCAATTCGGATAAATCCTAGTCGGATCCTTCGGTGGTGCCAACAGATCCTTCCGTAACATCGTAGAAAGTCTCTAGTGGAAGGGAAGTGCTGACATCAGGGAGGATGATGGCCTCCGGTCTAGTATCTTGGGTGGTACTAGTTTCAGCCGCTGTAGTGTTGTCCAATGTGACAGATATATCTAGAATGACAGTGGGTGAAGAGACAGTGGGAGTCTCAGTTGTACTAGTGGTTGCAGAAGCTGCAAGAGGTTATGAGACTGTACTGTTAGTAACAGTTATAGGAAGAACTGAAGATGTAGTGCGTATCGGCGGTGGAATGTTCCCTCGACTGGCACCGCGACCAGAAGGGGCAGGAATACGTGATGCGGGTGGACCAGAGGTTCGTGGTGGTGGTGGTGGTGGAGGGATTTTTCCCTGTACTCTTCATGATCTCCGTGGTGGTTCTGACATAATGATAGGAATATGGAATCTGAGGGCAGTCTCATAACAAAGAACTCAAAAACCCTAATGCAACCGAGTGTGCAAAAGGGGAGCTAAAAAATGCAAGGCTTGCAGGCCAGAAAAGCAAGCTCTAAAATCTATACTGAGACCGGCGTCCCAGTAAGTGAGCTGAGAAAAACAATGGCCAGAATGCCAACAAGCAATCACTAAAAAAGAAAAATGACCCTCTACTAAGATGAGATAACAAGCAAACTCCTAACTAAGAGTTGGAGACCTCAACAAGTTGTATCCTTCGCAAGGTGATGAAATCCAAGTCGAACAATACAACATGAGAGACCAATATGAGAAGGATATCCCTCTATCGAAAGGGATCCTAGGTAAAAGAGCCCTAGTAGAAAAGTTACTAAGCTACCTCGTTCATGACACATTGGAAAAGGTTTTCAGTGCTTCTGCCTTATCACCCTTGCATTACTATGAATACAAGGAAGATAATGATCGATGTTGCCTTCGGGCTAAGTGGAGTGCGGCATTCCACAGAGTTCGTCTGGTTCTCAATCTCGCGGCGGTTTAACCCCTGAAAGTTAAAAACAGTCAAGAGGCCCCTCCACAAACGTAGATGATACACAGACATAGTAAAAACAAAAGTGCAGAGACAAAACTGAAATATATCAGATGATACACAGATGTCTGCCTGATGCATATGATGAAGTTAAAAACACCATCGGATGTCTGACAACAGAGAAAGGGCAAGACCCAGCAAGCGTGTCATGATGCAGATGATATGAGACAAGTGCATGAAACCAAACAGACAAATCATTTGATGCACATGATGTTGCATATTGTCTAAGAGACTGTGGCACATAAACATAATGGACACATCAGTAAGTGTGCAGTTCTATCTGTTATTGGTGCAGTATTTCAGAGAAAAAAAACTACCAGTTAAAAGCACAATATCAATTGGTGAAAGCAATAGCGTCGTATCATAATGACAGAGCATACCTCAGCGCATAATGTAGTATCGGTGAGCACACAATACATTAAGTGAGTCATAAGAAAAAGTGTGAATTGATTGGAATGAGAAGTCAAGTGATGTATGCAACTCAGTGATAGAGAATCAATTGCATATGAAGGTAGCACATAGCAGAACTATTATTAGAAGAATCAGAAGAGTGCATGGAGTTGAAGATCAGTAAGACAAAATCATACATTCGACATCATGGCAGCAGGACGAGGCAAGGAGACAAGGAGTTGGAGCTTCCTTCAGGTCAGTTCCTATAAAACTAGGGGCTTGGTGCCTCCTTCCAGTTGGTGCTGGAGAAACATAGGGAGTTGGTGCTTCCTTCAGGTCGGTGCTTGTAAGACAAGTGGGTCAGTTCCTCCTTCCAGTTGGTGCTGGTAAACACAGGAAGTTGGTGCTTCCTTGAATGTATTATTGTTAGGAACCCATGTCTTTACTTTGTTAGTATATTGTTGTTGGACGCATATGCTTTGTAAGTCATCCCATTGTATTTGTTGATCCATAGTTTATATTAGCCCATAGTATTGACCCATAGTATTGGACACATATGCTTTGTAAGTCGTCCCATAGTATTATATGTCCCATGGTTTTGACTCATAGTATTGGAACCTAGACTTATCCCATGGTTTGTATTGACACATAGTATTGACCCATGGTATTGGCGCCTAGACTTAGTATATAAGTGTGTGTTGAGGCCTATGAAGGGACCGTGAAGTTATTTGTATTGAGCTTGCTCAAAGGAGGTTTCCCCCTCGAAGTGGCCCGTGATCAATATAAAAGTGATTCTGAGTTCTATTATTTCTAATATCTCGTGTATTTGCATTAATTAATTATTGTAGGTTCCTCACATCTGGTATCAGAGCACTTTCTTGGGCTCGTTGGGTGGAAGTTTTGCCAAATGTTTTTTTTTTGCATCTATTGCAGCTTCGGATTTGGGAATAATCGCTATCCGCTTAACTGTGGGAGTACTTGGGCATAATCCCTAAAAATCATTATGAGGAGTACCACAAGAACCCCAAAGTAGCTGGCCCATTGAGAGGACCTGCCAGTGAAAAGGGAAACGACCCTTACCTGATTGACTAGTTCCCACCCGTGAGGTAAACCAAGAGCTGTCGTTTGTGGCAAATCGGTTATCAGTTTTACCTGAGCCATGGAGTGAGGAGTACTGCCCCAATATGCAAGCCGTCAGATAGCATTGGTGGCCGAGTGAAACACCTGAACTATTAGGAAGCCGTACATACCTAGGGTCCATATCTATTTTTAGTTGAACTGTTGCCGATCACTTCCGCTCCAGATCCAACCGTTTCAGATCTATTCTGAAAGTTGTTCCAGATCTAGTCGCCATTTCAGATACAGCCGTTTTCGATCCCTTCTGCGCTGTTGCAGATCCATCTGTTGCGAATCCCTTCCGCGCCGTTGTTGTCGATCCATTTTTGAAAAAAAAGAAAAAACTGTTTTTCGGCCATATCTCCCTTGTTTCAACTATGTTTTCCCTGAAACTTCACTGACATCCCTGCAATCCCATTCTACATATTTCATTCCTGAAGACCCTATCCCAAATTCCACTTCCCAGGACCAGAAATCCCACATTTGTCTATTTTTAGGGTTTGCCATAACTTCTTCAATTTTCACCCGATTGCCTTCAAATTTTACCATAGAGTTCCTGCTTCTAAAATCCCCATTTTTTGCTTCCCTGTCCCTCAGAAAGTGTCGAAAACCTAGTCAAACCCCAATTACCCTTCGAGTTTTTCCCAAATCCAAATTTCCCCTTACTAAATAACCTTGTGTTTGTGTTTTTCTATCCATTCCCCCCCCCCCACAAAAAATAAAAATAAACTGGTTATGGTTGTCACTCGCACAGGAGCAAACACCATGGAGAAAGCACTCGCAGCCATCCAAACCAAACTCCAAGATCTTGATGAAAAATTTCTCAGCCTCCATCTTCAGCATTCAGCCATGAATAATAACCGATAGCCAGAATCTTTTGCAGCCACCGGGTTCTCTTCTTCCAGCAATTTTCGTGGGCCAAAGCTTGATTTTCCTCGCTTCAATGGTACTGATCCGACTGGATGGATATACCGAGCAGAACAATATTTTAGTCTGCATAATACTTTTGATGTCCAGAAAGTTCCACTTGCATCCTTTCATTTGGAACATGAAGCCCTTCAATGGTACCGTTGGTACATCAAAGCTCATCCCGAGCCAAACTGGATAGATTTTTGCCAACTCATTTTGCCACGATTTGGTCCTAGTGTTTTTTATGATTTCACAGGAGCACTCACTAAACTTCACCAAACTGGCACAGTGAGAGAGTATCAGACGGAATTTGAGAAACTAGCCAATCACATAGAGGGATTGTCTGATGAATTCTACAGGAGTTGTTTTATCAGTGGTCTCAACGATGAAATCCGCTCAGAGGTAAAAATGTTTTATCCCAACACAATGATGGAAGTCCTAGGGTTGGCTAAGTTGGCTGAGGACAAGATCGCAGCTCAACAACACTCCAAACCCACCTTTGTTCCATTCAGAAATATGGGTTCCCAACGACCTCCCATCACGCCTGCTCCTCAACCAACTCCTATCAAGCAATTGTCTGAAACAGAGATGCAGGCACGCTGAGAAAAAAGGATTTGTTATAATTATGATGAGAAATTCACTTGGGGATATAGATGTGTTCAACAAAAGCTCTATCTCTTGGATGTGGATTCTCCGCCTGCCTCAGAACTTGATGAAGAAGCTCCAGATACAATAGATGATCAGGTCGACATTCAACACCCGCCTGTTGACACCCCATCTCAGGACGACCCACCCGATATCTCTCTCCATTCTATAACTGGCATCACCACCCCATAAACAATGCGAGTCAGGGGATACTTCAAGAAGCTCCCTCTTACCATTCTCATTGATTCTGGTAGAACTCATAACTTCATTGATCCTCATATTTCCAAACAGGCTGATTGTTTTGTCCATCCTTGCTCCAACTTTGAAGTCATGGTTTCCAATGGGGGCACCTTACCTTGCAAGGGGAAGTGTCACAATGTGCGTATCTCTATGGAAGATTATAACCTGCACCCTCACATGTTTTCCTTGTCCTTAGGAGGATGTGATGTGGTTTTGGGCATTCAATGGTTACGCACACTTGGCCCCATCTTATGGGATTTTGCTAAACTTTGGATGCAGTTTTCAGTCAATGGGGCACAACACAAATTTACGGGCTTACAACCAGGGTCTCTCTACATCATCAATTCACATCGCCTGGAAAAAATATTTAAGAAGAATTCACATGGTGTCATTGCTCAGCTCCATTCCATTCAGATGCACCCATCAATAGTCTCCACTACTTCCTTGGATAGATATGCAGGTGTCTTTGCTGAACCAATGAGCTTGTTGCCTTCAAGAGACCTTTCTGATAAGAATTTATCCACATCTACCTCTCAGCAGGAAATGATGACTATTTTGTATACAATACAGAAGTGGCAGCCATCCCTATTGGGGAATTATTTCTGCATCAAGACTGATCTCCAGAGTCTGGAAACTTTCCTGGAACAACGAGTCTCCTCCCCAACACACCTGAAATGGGTTATCCAACTCATGGGTTATGACTATGCGACCACTTACCAGAAGGGTAAGGACACAATATGGTGGAAGATGCTCCTCCTCACACATTTGATGACCCAGTTTCTCTTACATCTATTTCTCTGCTTGTTCCAAATTGGTTGCAATCTGTTCAACGGGGCTATCTCTTCTATGAATTCCATGCTTCTTCATCAGTAGGGCACTCTGGGTTCCTCAAAACATATGACCAGGAACAATGTAACTTCTTTTGGAAGGGACTCAAAAGGATAATTCAACGGATGGTGGTTGACTGTGATACTTTCCAGGTCAACAAGGGTGAAACGACCCTCCTTTCGGGACTGCTCAAACCCTTGCCCATCCCTCCACAGATTTGGACAACTATTTCTATGGATTTCCTAGAAGCAATCCATTGGTATAGTACCACATCTCAAAGGACACCATATGAAGCAGTCTCTGGACAGGCACCACCAGTTCTTCTTCCATACACCTTCAGCAGCTCACCAGTTCAGGAAATTGACTCAATTCTTCGAAACCGTGATCAACTTCTTCTCATTCTGCAGGACAATTTTCACATGGCAAGAATTTGACTGAAACAACAAGCCGATCAGCACAGTTTTGAGCGCACTTTTCACATCACTGATATGGTTCTTCTTCATCTACAGCCTTCCATGCAATCCTCCCTGAAACTCCAAAGGCACCAGTGGCTCGGAATGCAACCCGAGGATGCTACAGGGGACCCACTCCTTCAGATTCTGCATCAATTTCCACATATAAAGCTTTGAGGACAAAGCTTTTTCTAATGGAGAGGGGATGTTAGGAACCCATGTCTTTACTTTGTTAGTATATTGTTGTTGGACGCATATGCTTTGTAAGTCGTCCTATAGTATTTGTTGATCCATAGTTTATATTAGCCCATAGTATTAGACGCATATGCTTTGTAAGTCTTCCCATAGTATTATATGTCCCATGGTTTTGACTCATAGTATTGGCGCCTAGACTTAACCCATGGTTTGTATTGACACATATTATTGACCCATGGTATTGGCGCCTAGACTTAGTATATAAGTGTGTGTTGAGGCCTATGAAGGGACTGTGAAGTTATTTGTATTGAGCTTGCTCAAAGGAGGTTGCCCCCTCGAAGTGGCCCGTGATCTATATAAAAGTGATTCTAAGTTCTATTATTTCTGATATCTCGTGTATTTGCATTAATTAATTATTGCAGGTTCCTCACAATTATTTCTCATTATAAAGAAGCATTATGTGGGTTTCTCTTGTTTGGGTTTCCACATAAAAATCCTGTGTTTTATGTGTTCTTTGTCTTGGTGCATACATGGATGAATGTTCTATTTATTGAAGCATAACTGAAGATAAATATTAAGTAAAGGCTAATATGTTAAAGAAGGTAAAAATTGTTGATAATTGCACTAATATTGATTCACCCCCCCCTCTCGGTATTAAATCAATACCAACAATTCCAACAATCAACACAAAGTACCATATAATTTGACATCATGTAGAGGCCAAGACCATTCATTTGATACATTGTTCCACAAGTGAGAAAACTACAGACATGTTCACCGATGTGTTTGGAAGAGAAAAGCTTGAAAATTTTAGAAAGATGATTGGACTCACAAACCATTTGGATTAAGGGGGAAATGTTAAATACATCATCTTTAGGGATTATAGTATAGTGTAAAGATTAGATTATTTGTGCATATTTGTTTTTAGTTACCAAAAAAATAAATTGAAGAGACACTATGACCTCTTGGAACATGAAAACCAAAGGTCACTCTTCATTATATAAATATCTAATTCATGCTAATGCAATCTCATCCCAAGCATTGGAGTTATCATGGACATGTCAATTGATAATAATGATGATGATGATTATCGTCCATTAAGATCATTTTTTTCTCTATTTGATTTTAAGAAAAAATGATAAGGTATTGATTGGTTCATTTTAACTTTCTATTTCTATGATAAAAAAGATTAGAGAAACTTAACTTTCTTAAATTTCCTTGATTTTGATTAGTTAACAAGTTATGAAGTTTGTTAGTGTTTGAAATATCTTTAAAATGAAATTTAATTATTTTGATTAGTTAACAAGTTATGAAGTTTGTTAGCAGGGTGTTTTTTAAGGATTCTAATAGTATACTTAAGTATAATATTCTAGGCAATTATTTTGGAATGGAAAAAACATAAATATAGATAGGTAGGCGAATATTAAATATGAAACATACAATTTACTCCTGAAACTTGTAAATTTTGGCAAATATTATGATGAAAAAAAATATATTTTATGTAAATATAGGCAATATTAGAGACTAAAAATGACCAAATAGCGAATTTATTTTTTGAAAAAAACCCCAAAAAATAGCCAATTGGCGAAATTTCGCCCCTAAAACTTTATATGTTTGTCAGTGTTTGAAATATCTTTAAAATGAAATTTAATGTGGGTATAGGCATGACATTAGAAGAGAAAGTACTTTTCATCATCCACTCTCTTACTATCACAAGGATGACAAATTGTTTCATGTCATGGTGTTTTAGGGTTTGTCCAACTGTGCGTTTCACTAGGAATCTCACGCGAGTTCATTCTTATTTTACAAATATTAATTTTATTCTTTAAATTAACTATAACAAAATGATACTTTTGATATTTTACATTGGATTAATGATATTTTTATAGTACTTTAATTATTTCTTATATCCTATTTCTTCATTGCATCATAGATTCTCCTTAGATTTAATTGTGAAAATATCTTTAATAATATTACTATTTTACATGGGAATATTCACTTCTATTTTTTAATGATTTAGTAAAAAATTATTACTATACCACCATCTTTACAATCATAAATAATTAAGAACATGTGTTTCCTCTTAGGAGGTCATAGGTTCAAATCCGGAGGGAGGTAGAGTATATACTGTAAAATTAGTCACAACAGATCTAATGAACAAGTAAATCAATCACAACATATGAACATAGAAAATATGGTGTAAAACTGTGCAAAACATGCATCAGTGCTCAATATCCCAATAAGGGTGAATGGTTACAATAGAATACAGTAACAATGACTGAGCAATTCGAATTGACTAAGAAGGTCATTCGAATTACTGAATGGTGTAGCTTGGCTCCAACTAGGAGTCCTCATCATCAATCAGTGGTGGTCATCAATGCACAAGAACCAGTCATCCAGGTGTCAATCTGAGTCTAACTGAGTGTAACTGAAGTGTGTAGCACTGATATAGGGAAGGAGACTCAGTGGAGGGCACATGGGAGGCTTAATTGAAGTCATAACAAGTCATCTAGTCAAGCTGGAGGTCCAACGGAATGAAACAGTCAGTCGGGAGTGAAACTAGCCTCAAATCAGGGAGAATCGAAGCTAACTGAGTGTAACTGAAGTTTAACTGTAGTGGTAGGTGAAGAAGTGCGCCCTTCTCTGGAAGTAGGTGAGAAGTGGGCACCTTCATGACTAGGAGGGCTAAAGAACTGATGTAAGAAGCTCTCGGGTGCTAGAATAAGGTGGCTAAGGTGCTGGAGGAATCAACCTGGTGACTGGGATGCATGCAAAGTGCATGCAAACCCTAATTGCATGCAAGGTCCTGAAAATGATGATGTGGATATCCGAACACCCCCCCTCAAGCTAGACTATGATGTGTAAAAAAAATAAAGTAGGGCCTTGGTAACTAAGACCAAAGGTCACCCCAATGCAATAATAATCCAAACTAATAACAATCAATAAACCGAGGAAATGGGGAAAACCTCATGGGAAAAATACCTCCCCTCAAAATAGACTGTAGCACACCAAAAGATTTAACTGCTCCAAAATCAAGTAGATATGTCTGGAGGTATCTTACTCTTGGGAGTAAATGGATCATGCTCCAAAAACATGTGCTTGAATTCTCCATCAGTGGATGCAAGCGAATGTGGAGACTTTAAGAACTTGCTCTTCATACCGAAAATGGTGAGAACAAATCTGAAAATATAAGGATGATCCTGGAACCTGTGATTCGAACCAAGTGAGGTAGGAACATCTCCAATCGGATAAAATAGATCTTGAAACTTGAACTTCTTATCAATAGAAGTTAAATCAACTCCAAAAATAGATGAATGGTTTCTTGAGATCTCCTTTGAACCAACAAGGGTGAGATCAAAACCAAAATCAGCAAAAAGTGCATGAGAATTGAACTCAAGCGAATGGTAGTGCTCTTCATCTTCATTAAATATCTGCGAAACTTTGCAAATGATAGAACACAAGTCTATAGGAGGCATGCAATCAAGGAGGGTGAATGCTTCACCTCCAAAATCAGATTTTACCTCCAAAACGTCAAGTAGATCATTATTCTGCATGCCAGCAAACGCATGTGAAGGAGAGGATTCAAGAACCTCTTCGGAATCTAGAGTATGAGCTGGTTTATCTTGCTCAGAATTTGAAATAGAAGACATTGAGAGAGTGAGTTTTGAATCTACAGTTTCTTCTTCATCTTGAACAATTGTTGAGGCCAAGATATGATAGGAAAGAACACATAAGGAGATCTCACTGTGCTTGTTCTCCAAAAGGCTAGCATGATCCTCTTTTTCCTGCTTTCCAAATTCTCTATCAAGTTGGACCCATAGATCACTTGGATTTTCAGCAGTATTACTGAGGTAGCGCATACAAGGAGACATAGCAAGACACATTGCTCCAAAATCTTTGTCACAATCATTGAGCCAATCATTCTCCTCTTCATCGGAATCAAAATATCTTGTATTACCAATGCACATATCAAAAAGACATTGTCTCTTCAAGAATACAATCATCTTTGGTTTCCATTCATCATAGTTGAATGGAGTAAGAATATTTTGTGAAGAAGAAGTCTCCATCTTTGCATTAGCGAATGCACATGGAGGAAGTAAGAAACCTGCAAATCACACACAAACAAACACTATGTTTTCAGCCTTGCATGCACATGAGATTTTGCATGCCGCTGCTAAAATATATTGGTGAGCAATTCACTCAATCTTCATGCAGAACACCTGCGGAAAAGAAGTCTTGTCCCTTCCATGGCTCTGATACCATGTAAAATTAGTCACAGCAGATCTAATGAACAAGTAAATCAATCACAACAGATGAACATAGAAAATATGGTGTAAAATTGTGCAAAACATGCATCAGTGCTCAATATCCCAATAAGGGTGAATGATTACAATAGAATACAGTAACAATGACTAATCAATTCGAATTGACTAAGAAGTTCATTCGAATTACTGAATGGTGTAGCTTGGCTCCAACTAGGAGTCCTCATCATCAATCAGTGGTGGTCATCAATGCACAAGAACCAGTAATCCAGGTGTCAATCTGAGTCTAACTTAGTGTAACTAGTGTAACTGAAGCGTGTAGCACTGATATAGGGAAGGAGACTCAGTGGACGATGCATGGGAGGCTTAATTGAAGTCAGAACAAGTCATCTAGTCAATCTGGAGGTCCAACGGAGTGAAACAGTTAGTTGGGAGTGAAACTAGCCTCAAATCAGGGAGAATCGAAGCTAACTGAGTGTAACTGAAGTGGAACTGCAGTGGTAGGTGAAGAAGTGCGCCCTTCTCTGGAAGTAGGTGAGAAGTGGGCACCTTCATGACTAGGAGGGCTAAAGAGCTGATGTAAGAAGCTTCCGGGTGCTAGAATAAGGTGGCTAAGGTGCTGGAGGCATCAACCTGGTGACTAGGATGCATGCAAACCCTAATTGCATGCAAGGTCCTGAAAATGATGATGTGGATACCCGAACATATACACCTTCGTAGAATTTAGTAGTAAAATCTCTACATAGAGGGGGGTCTTGTCCGACAAACAAGCAAATATCATACACCAATTTCATGTCCAACTTGGTGATAGCGACAACTGCTTATATATATATATATTTTTATTTTTTTTCCTTAAAAAAAAATAATTTTATTTCATCTTTCGAGTACAAAATTACATTTGATAAGCTTCACTCTTGAAGAGTATAATTGTTGTTAGGAAATACCATAAATGGACCAGAATCTGTTTCCCTAAGAAAGTTCATAATAAAAACAAGTGCATAAAATATCATAACATACAGACCAACCATGAAAGACAAAGTCCTAAATCATATCAACCAATATTGGCTCAAAAAAAAATAGAAAAAACGAGATCATAAAGAGCTGAACAAAAAAAAGAAAACATAATGTAAATGACGCCGCATGAAGAAGAATGATAAAACTGAATCGCCTGGTGTGAATAGAGCCACTGGTTCTGAAGAGTGAACGCCCGACCAAGGATCAGTCGGCAAGGTTTGCAACCACCGCCATCAAAGGATATGAGGCCCGTAGGTTTCAACGGCCACCCCACTACTGCCACATCCATTCTATGCACTGCTGATGCATGCCATCTATGCTGCGCCCTGGAGTAGCCATCTTCTCGTAGTCACGCCGTCGATGTCGTTCTAGGCCACACTGCCGACTACCTCCGCTGTCGTGGAACACACTGTAACTATCGTCGCCACCACCGGATCTCCTTGCTCGCAACTCCAATGGGTCGCCTCGTAAAGGCCACCCTCTCTCCAAGCTCAGGAATCCATCATGCTCCAGCATTCGTCAGGGACAGGTAGCTACACTGGGAAGAAAGAGAGGAGGCGACCATGGAAGGAACCATGGCCGCCGAAGTATTGTGCTGCAGACTCTCAAACTCTAGAAATTGCCTCCGTGAATTTGATAGTCACCTCATGGTGCACTTGATTAGAAACCTAATAGTTGATTCGCTGCTTAAATATTATATTTATCACATTTTG
Organism: Larix kaempferi; assembly: GCA_027924585.1. Classification (NCBI taxonomy): domain Eukaryota; kingdom Viridiplantae; phylum Streptophyta; class Pinopsida; order Pinales; family Pinaceae; genus Larix; species Larix kaempferi. The sequence goes on along the minus strand of BSBM01000458.1, from coordinate 18,269,238 downwards.
AAAAATACAAAATAAAAAACAATTTAACAAAATATAATTTTAAAATTTTGAACATAATCCAATTATACTTGTTTAGACCATAGCCATCAACGACTCATATTATTTTAAAATAAAAATGAATGCTACCAATAAGGTGTGAAAATGATCAAAACACCTCATTTGTTAACAAATCTATAAATTATACCCCTTTGGTCTATTATTACACCATAGAAATCACCCAATTTTGTATTTTAAATTAAAGATGAATGCTACTGATAAGGGAAATGAAAATGATATCAACACCTCATTTGTAAATAAATAAAAATAAATTGGTATAGTCACTGCATCTCAAATAGTGTTGAGTATCTTGTTAGCATCATAAGTATCTTGTTGTTATATGATGCTAGATTTTTATTTATGTTCTTATTATAGTGTATAAATATAAAATAATTATTACTAAGTTTTTCTTGAGTCAACAACAACATTTATATTAAAACTAATATACTAATATTGTTATATTAAAAAATCATACATAGTTGAAGAAAAATATAATTCCAATATTTTTTAGGCATTAACACTGACTTAAAGTGTTTAATAATTATGAATGTAAACATGAATTTTATATTTATTTGGAAAATTTATAATTTTAAATAATTATTATTTTCATTTAAAGGTTTTTATTTAAATAAATTTCATAATTTTATATTCCATGGTAGAGAATGTGACATATTTTGATGAAAAAAAAGCTCAAATTAATATTGAAAATGTGATTAAGAAAGTAAATAAAACAAAATTAGAGTATGGAAGAAATAATAATAGGAAAATATTCATTTTTGTTTTAAATACAAAGCAATATTCAATTACTTCTTCAAAGGGGTAACCACCAACTTAGCAGAACTCTAATGCAACATTAATCACTTGGCATCTGATTACATAGATTTTACAATTAAAATAATTTTTCCTATCCAAAACCCTAGCCACCTAATGGGCCTTCATTAATGAGGCTACATCAACTGTCTAGTGGATCTTCTTTAACAAGCCATCCTTACATTATCAATTACACACTCTAACTACCTAGTGGACTTTATTTAATAAACATACCACTATACAATAAGTAACAACCTACTCACTTATATAGGGAAGTTATGTTGGGACCCTAACATGCTCTACTCCTTCAAAACCAACATTGATCTCAAGGCTCATTGTTGGTTTTCTCGTTTTTGGAAAGGGCCATAAAATACGGAAGGACGCACAGGGTAAAGGAGTGGGAGTTGAGGAAGCATCTGATGGCCGCAATGGTTTTGTACTTGCCCCTGCAAGCATATAAGGAAGCATAAGGAAAGTGGAAGGAGAGTATCAAATAATAGAGAAAAATAATTGCATAAAAGTGATAGACAAAGAAAAAGACATATATTGAATACAGATCCACAACAGAAGGAAATTCTGAGGTGATGTATCTTGGTTTTGGGTAATGTATTTGGGGTTTTGGTTCTTTGTTTTGTATGATGCCATGATTGGTAATTTCGTAGTTGTTGTAGGGCCACAAAGACATGATTTGGATGTAATGAAGGTTATCTATAATAAGAATGAAGGATTTCCCCCCCCCCCCTCAAATTTTTGTGTATGGTTAAGCTATAGTATGTTTATTGTTTGATGGATCAACTGTGCACTTGTTCTTTATCTGCATATTATGATTGATGGATTTATGTCATGGTATTTTATCGATCAATTTTACTGCGGTATGAATAATAACAACCCTCACACATGTATCTTTCCATTAACACTCCTTATCACACACGGGTCTTGGTTGTGATTTGGACAATACCTTCCCCTTTAGGGGATTGAAAATGCTAGCACACTAGACTATACCAGTGTCCTTTGTTGGCCCATGCAGAAGAAACCCATCTCTATTTTTGTGCCAACAAATGGTTCCATTCTTAGGACTTGGTTTTTAGCAAGATGTTGTTAATTGTATGGATACGCAGGTGATGACGAGCCAGATCCAATTATGTTGGGACAATAAGACTGGATATCTTATAATCCAGGAAGCCGAATTACGAGGGTGGGTAGCATCAAGACTCAAAAAATATATTTTCTATGGAGTAACGCCACAATCCAAGTACAAAATATTGTGGATTGAAATTTGGTAGTACTTACGGATTGGTTATGAATACTTGCGGAAGCACCTGAATATCGTTGTTGAAAACCAAAAAATGTCCAGTGGTCACCAAGTGATGTGATTGAGTTGAATTTATTGTATTCACCTCTGACCAGAGATATTGATTTTTGGGTAGAAAGCACCCTTACTGGTTATATTTTAGAATTTGCAGCCAAAAATAACCAATCAACGTCCAAAGTCGAAGACACACTCAAAAGGGGAGCTAGCAGAAGACTATTGTAGGATTTTTTGCTGTGGATTAAGAACTAGATGGTTGAATTCAGATTCTTACCACTGAGCTGGATTAGAATGGAGGAGTAAACCCTCGTGCATAGGGGGAAAGGTCAAGGTTATGGTACTACATTGTGGAAGGTAGGAACTACCATAAATCGAGGGAGGATCCAATAATGATGCTAGGGATAAAGTAGCAAAAAGAAGAGTAGAAATTCGTGAACAATGGTGGAAAGTGAAAATGAGAAAGGCACAAAAATGAAGCAAAAAACTGGACAAAGATCTACGGAATGGGGAAAAGAATGAATAACTCCAAAATTATCTATGTTAGATGATGCAAATAAAGGAACTGACTAGCTCAAGGTTAAGAGAAAGAGGGATATTGGTGTTGGACAGCCCAGTAAGAGGAAGCTGGGGAGATGTTACACCAAAATTTTGTCACCCTTGTGCAAGTGTCACAAGTGTTGTAAGTGTTGCAAGTGTCGTCGTCATGACCTAGTGTCATCATCATGACCATTGCAAGTACCGTCATTATGAACAAGTGTTTTCATCATGACCGTTCAGATAATGTCGTCATCTTGACCATTGTGTATACATCCCTGAAGTCATTTGGACCAAGTATTCATTTGGGAGGATTTGTACTCAGTTTGTACAACCTTTTGAGAGGTCGTCGCAGGTTGCATACTAGCAACATGCGACATCGCAGGTTGCTCCATAGCAAGGTGCGACGAGGTCTATTAATGGGAAAAAATAGCCATTTCAAGATCTTTCTCGAAGCTTTCCCATTTGGGGGCTTATCCCTGATCTCTTAGAGAGCTGGTACTCGACCCCTAACTCATTGGGAGGATCCCCTATCTCTCTCCTACCATATATCTACCTATCCTATCCATAACCTCATCCACTTAGTCCTATATAAGTGAGGCTCACTCCCATACCAAAGGGAGGAAGACTATGGTATCTACATGCTAGTGAAATCTCTCTTGGGACACCTTCACTCACCTCTTGGATAATTCATGCTTCCTTGGAAGGGCTTGGAAATTGGCTTGTGTGGAGAAGGGCTGCTATGTTAAGTCATTAGTTGTAGTTCTATATCTCTATCATGTACTCCTCTATTTCCAGTAATACAAATGCTTTCCACCAATATCGTTCTTATGTGTAATGATGTGTTGTTTACCTGCTTAACTATTTACATAGATCTCTTATTGTATAGATTCTCTTTACTCGTTTCTCTTTTCTATGTCTTGACAAGTCTTGCAGCTTGGATCTGATGACCGTGAAGCGTGGAGCAACATTCAGGAGAAAGGATAGCGAATCAAAGAGGTAAGACATCTAGCAGTTGATCCTTAAGTAGATCTAGGAAACGTGTTTGTAGTCTGTTCTATTTGTTCTAGACTCGCATTGAGCTAGGGAGATCCGGCTCACCTCCAGTCGAGTGGATTGTCCGGTAACAAATTTGGCGACCATACTGGGGACACCCATGTCTTTTTGAGATCTTTTTGGTTTGGTGTGACTAGATTGTTTTAAAGATTTGAAAAGTGTGGGACACCCATGTCTTTTTGAGCCTCTTTCTTTTGGGTTATGAATCTTGTTTCCTTTACATGCTAAGCTATCTAATGGTTATTTGAAATGATTGATTCTCTGTCTCCACTTTAGTTCAAATAAAAGCTTGATTTTGTCACTCTTTTGCTATATTCATGAATTTGGAAAATGTAAATATTCTTCTTACTTTATTTTGATCATTTGATATTCTTGGTCTTATCATCATAAAAAGAAGAAAGGCTTATTTCAGATTTGTGTGCATTTGAGTTAGATAAGATTGTTAAGTGCTTATCTTTGTCTTGCATTTGATTGGAAACATTTGTGGAATCCTTTTTTCCATAGCTTAGATGTGTCTTTTTCAAGTGTAAAAAAGATAGGAAATGAGTTAAAATTCTTGCATTTGGTAGATTTTGAGCCTTTCTTAAATGTCTTTGAGTTGTTTGGGTGCTTGCCATTTTCTTTGGGAATTTCTGAAAGATTAGAGTGCTGTAGATATCTTCTCACTTTCTGTATATAGATATGAAAAGCGTTGAGTTATCAAATTTCATTTTTGGTACATGCATTTGAAAATTGAAAAGTGCTTCATCATTTTGTCTTACACATTGTTAAGATTAGTTGCATCTTTCATTTTCTTTGCGCTCTTTAGCTGATTATTGCAGAAAGTTAGAGTTATTGCACTCTAGGAAGGAATTCTTCTTTGCTCTCTACCACATGAGCATCAATCTCATGATGACCCTTCTCCTTCTCCGTCGAAATTTGAATTGGCTTCCATCTCTTACTCTTCTCCTACTGAAAACTCTGATGTTAGTAAGAAGGCGAGTGTGAAGAAGAAGAAAAGGAAGACTAAGAAGAAGAAAGATAAGAAAGAGACCAAGCGTCAACCATCCACCTTTGATGGCACTCATTCTATGAGAACACCTCGTAATCCAAAGTTCCCTTGCAAACTTTGCAAGGGTGATCACCTTCTCAAGAATTGTCTTAGTCTTTCCCGTGTGTCAGAAGTGTGGTCTAAAAACCCCAAACCGCTTGTATCGTCAACCTCTAACCATCATGTTGATGATACTCCCTCGACCAGTGACCCATTGGTGATGGGTCATAAGGGTAGATCTAAAGACCCTTGCTGGATATGCAAGGAATTGCATCGTACTTACCTTTGTCCAAGCATGGATGAAGCTTCATGGTGGTTGGAAGATATTACTAGTTCTCAACAGGTGCTTCCAACAAGCGATAGTAAGTTGTCCCTCGATCCCCTGCTGGTTGACCAAGTGATCAATTCCGTTTCATCTATAGTTGATCCCACTCTTCCTTCCGAGAGTGAAGTGATCGAGTAGCTGTCAGCTCCACTTGATCCCGCTCTTTAATTGGAGAAAGTCTAGACTGAAGCAGTCACCATGACACAATCTTCGTCTCATTCTTATCTTCCAAGTGAGAGTGAATTGGAAACCACTGATGTTTTCCTAGTCAGTTCAGAATGTCATAGGCAGGGGGAAACCTTGTCCATTCCAACAGGACCCCCCCAAGTACTGAAGTCATCTCCTTTGATTGGAATGATCTAATAGATTCTCGTCTTCCTTCGAGTGTTCCTTTTCAAATATCTGTAGGAGTGTCAGATAAAGAAATTTTTCATACAATAATTGATGAGGGAGCTTCTGTTAGTATTTAATCCTCAACTGCTTGGAAAGCTATAAGTTCCCCTCAGCTTGTGCCAGTAACTGACTAGATTTTGGCTTTTAATAAAAGGCCTACCGGACCTTTAGGGATTCTCCCGCAGTTACCTATCACGTTGAGAGGTAAAACTGTTTATGTTGATGTCATGGTTGTCCAAGGTCCTTTAGATTTCAATCTACTCCTTGGACGTGATTATGTCTATGCTATGAAAGCTATAGCGTCCACACTCTTTTGAGTGATGTAGTTTCCCTATGGTGGGAGGATTGTGACCGTTGATCAGCTTTCCTTCATGACACCCACTCATCATATGACTCCTAGTCATCAGAATTCCCTAAATGTTTCACATTTTTTAGTGGTTTCTTCCCCCTGAGAATAGGGTATGAACATAGTTTATGTTTTGTTTCAAGCTCGTTAAAAAATGAAACCAACCTTCAAATAAAGTTTCTCTTTGATTTCAATCTTGCATAAAAATGAAACCATTTCACATGAGCATAGTTCCCATTCTATGTCAATCTCGTTAAAAAATGAAATAGGTTCCTACGAGCACATTTTATTGTCTATTTCAAGCTCATTAAAAAATGAAACCAACCACCCTAGCATAGTTTACCTTTGGTTTCAAGCTTGCATAAAAATGAAACCAATCCACCTGGAGCATAGTTTTATTCTATTTCAAGCTTGTTAAAGAATGAGATAGACCCCTCTAGCATAGTTTACCTTTGGTTTCAAGCTTGCACAAAAATGAAACCATCCACTCGAGCATAGTTTTATTCCATTTTAAGCTCGTTAAAAAATAAGATGGGCTCCCTCAAGCATAGTTATTATCTATTTCAAGCTTGTGTAAAAATGAAATAGATCTCCCTCCCATTGGTTTGAGTCTCTCTCTAGAGTTAGAATTTGAACCTTCTTTTCATTTGATTCTTGTTTTCCCCCCCTTGGTGAAAATTTTCATATTAGTAGCCAGGTTGGTAGCTGGGTTAGCAAGCATCATTTTCAGACGAAATGAAGCTTGGGGGGCATATCACATGTCGTACCATCAACAATCATGTTGAAGGAACACTACCATGTTAAGCCGCTAGCAATCACGCTGGGGGAATTTTCCAACCTCTGGGCATCATGTTGGGAAGGAACCCATCAATGGGCCTTAAACTATGAGCATAGTTCTTTTTCTGTGTCAATCTCTTTAAAAAATGAAACAAGTCGTTTGAGCAGAGTTCTATTCCTGTGTCAAGCTCATTAAAAAATGAAACATATCCTTTCTCTTTGAGTCAAGTCTCCCCGTAGACTTAGCACCTAAACCTTCTTTCACCCGCCTATGCCTTAGGCAAATGAAATGAAGCTTGGGGGCATGTATTCAACCTCTGGAAGTTACGTTGAAGTCAACTCGATCGCCTCTCCACACCACGTTGGAGCTAAGTCACTTACTTCTAGCAATCATGCTGGGGGCACACACCAACCTCTGGATGCCATGTTGGGAAAAAGTCCACCATTGGGAACATTTTCGAGCATACTTTACTTTCTTAGGTTTCAAGCTCATTAAACCATGAAAAATATCCTGAGCATAGTTCATTTTCTGTTACAAGCTCGTTAAAAAATGAAGCAGACATGATGAGCATTCTTCTAACCTATCTTTGAGCTTGTTAAAAACAGTAAGATAGCATTTGAGCTTACTTTTTCACTTTTTCCGTGCTTTGGTTGAAACATGAAAAGTGGTTGAGCTTACTTACTACTTTTTCGTGCTCTGGTTAAAACATGAAAAGTGGTTCGAGCTTAGTTTTTACTTTTTCGTGCTCTGGTTCAAACATGAAAAAGATTCCGAGTGCTTTTGATACCATTCTCGTGCTCGTTAAAAATTTGAGTTAAAAAGGTGTGTCTAACGAGTATAGGTTTATCACTTTATCCGGCCTCGCTAGACTATTTATGGAAAAGGAACTGTGCCGAGTTTACTTTTTCCTTTGTCGTACTCGGTCATCAACCATGACAAAGTTGTTCACGGAGTCCTTTTTAAGCTCTTTTCAGACTCCCTAAATAGGAAAAGATTGCCAAGCGAACTTGATTCTTTCACGCTTGTAAAAGCATTTGAATGATTGTCTTTCTGGTGATAGTTTACCCCTTTTTCGGACCAGGGGGCACTAATTATGAAAAAGGAATACTCCAGCCAATCATGACTGGAAGAGTCATCTCCTGCGTTGTTTTACTCTTTTTCGGGCGTTGAGGCTAAATTTACGAAAAAGGACCGTTGGAGTCTCCTTTAGTTCTTTTCAGACTCTCTAAACATGAAATAACGCCGAGTTTTCCTTCTCTGGACTCGTTAAATTTTAAACATTGAAGGTCCCATTATGGGATGAACCCCTCCTTTCCTAGGTTCATAAAATGTTTGGGATTGGACTCATCTATGAGATGAGCTATACCAAGCATTTGGTTACGCTCATCAAGCTCGTTAAAAAACAAGTGAGGCACTCATAATTCATGATGGGGAAAAAGGAAAGTGTTTGTGTTACATACCTTAGTGGAAGTATATAGTCATTCTTGAACATGGCACTCGTCTGCATTTGCATACTAACACTTGGGTCATATGTTTGTCTATGAATCCCTGCTTACTTTCTGAGTCCTGTTACTCCTCTGAATCATTCGGAGAAAGCTTCCATCATCAGTTGCATTAGAAGTTTGTGTCATTCTCATGTCAATACTGCCAAGTCATGCCATGCCCATGTTCAAGAACACATCCACTATTTGTCATTTACAGTCAGTACACGCATCGCCGTGCCGTTGTTACTTTGAGTTAGTCTCACATGTTATTGTACCATCCGATCCACTCTACACATTTTTATCATGTTTCGTGTCAATTGATGGGGGATTCATCATGGCCCTCCTTTGACGGATTCATCCTTGTAGAATTCAACTCATCATCCAAGGATTGAATCTAGAAACCAGTCAAGTACCTTGGTCCTACATGCCTCACTGGCAGGTTACCTTGCTTTCATCATGAGTTTACATCATTGACTCTTGATTGAAAGATTTCATCTTGCGTTCGACCTCAACTCATTTATTCACGCTTGATGATATGTACTGTGATACCTTGGGAATCATTGACATTAATGGTGATTTCCCTCGCACTTGTTAACGGTTTACATCAATGGCCAGTAATCAAGTGGTTTCTACCATGTTCGATGTCAAGACATTTGTAATCACATGGATAGATTCGTATCATTGCGGGTTTAGCTTGAATACCCTGGGGAGTCATGTTTTTTACCCAGGTTGCGATGGAGTTTGTATTGAGTCATATTACACGGATCCACTTTTGTATTGGTCGTGGCTGTGTTATCATCTCATCATGGATATACGCTTGTGTCTAGTAGCCATGATTGTGTTCAGTCGGTCATTACTCCCATGGATCTGCAATGTATTGGTCGGCAGCCATGTTGTACTACATATGAGATTGTCAGTTCAGATTCAGTTGTACTGCAGCAACGTCCTTCATCCGACAAGTCTTTTTCCACTATTTCTATCAAAGCATTTCACCTGTACATCCTTAACAGCTTCATGCTTTGGGGGGCATTCTGTTACACCAAAATGTCGTCACCCTTGTGCAATTGTCACAAGTGTCTCAAGTGTTGCAAGTGTCGTCGTCATGACCTAGTGTCGTCATCATGACCGTTGCAAGTACTGTCATTATGACCAAGTTTTGTCATCATGACCGTTGCAAGTACTGTCATTATGACCAAGTGTTGTCATCATGACCGTTGTGATAATGTCATCATCTTGACCATTGTGTATACATCCCTGAAGTCATTTGGACCAAGTATTCATTTGGGAGCATTTGTACTCAGTTTGTACAACCTTTTGAGAGGTCGTCGCAGGTTGCTCCATAGCAGGGTGCGATGAGGTCTATTAATGGGAAAAAATAGCCATTTCGAGATCTTTCTCGAAGCTTTCCCATTTAGGGCTTATCCCTGATCTCTTGGAGAGCTGGTACTCAACCCATAAATCATTGGGAGGATACCCTATCTCTCTCCTACCATCTCTCTACCTATCCTATCCATAACCTCATCCACTTAGTCCTATATAAGTGAGGCTCACTCCCATACCAAAGGGAGGAAGACTATGGTATCTACATGCTGGTGAAATATCTCTTGGGACACCTTCACTCACCTCTTGGAGAATTCATGCTTCCTTGGAAGGGCTTGGAAATTGGCTTGTGTGGAGAAGGGTTGCTACATTAAGTCATTGGTTGTAGTTCTATATCTCTATCATGTACTCCTCTATTTGCAGTAATACAAATGCTTTCCACCAATATCGTTCTTATGTGTAATGATGTTGTGTTGTTTACCTGCTTAACTGTTTACATAGATCTCTTATTGTATAGATGCCCTTTACTCGTTTCTCTTTTTTGTGTCTTGACAGGTCTTGCATCTTGGATCTGACAACCATGAGGCGTGGAGCAACATTCAGGAGAAATGATAGCGAATCAAAGAGGTAAGACATCTAGCAGTTGATCCTTAAGTAGATCTAGGAAACGTGTTTGTAGTCTGTTCTATTTGTTCTAGAGTCGCATTGAGCTAGGGAGATCCAGCTCGCCTCCGGTCGAGTGGATTGTCCGGTAACAGGAGAAGGTTCAAGCAAGAATCAATACTACGAAATCATGTTTACAAGTAACATAATACCATATTATTCACCCAAACTAGCCCCAGATGCAGTTGCAAAACATTCAAAACTATCAGGACCTACAAAAGATGGAAACACCCTAGAATTTGAACCCCCCATTGTCGCGGAAGTAGATGTCGAAAGCAATGGAAGTACCACTCGTTTGATCAACCCCTAGGTTCCCTCCCATAATTTGGTATCAAAGTCTCAAAACTTTGTTTCTCAACTACCTCAGTACATTCATATGCGTAGTAGTTCGAATAGTTTACAGAATAGTTCACTAGTGAGAGGAAGCAATAGTAGTTTTTCACATATTAGTGGTAACGCTATGGTGCAATCAAGACCACAAGTATTTTTTGAGTAGGATCCCCAGTTGTCACAATGGATGGAGTGTGAGCAGGACCACCCCTAAAATGTTCATAATTTTGGGGAACAGGAGGAGAGGATGATGCAACAAAACATTGGTTCCTCTGTGAAGCAATATGGAATGCCAGAGCAAATCTGCCAGCATCCAAACTAGTTTAGTTTTATACAACCTTACAAGGAATATATTTACAATGGTACATGAATTTTATTGAATGATGAGACCCAACTGTAGTAGCTCCTACTCTGGAAGAAACAAAGAAATTATTTCTAGATAAATTTTGGTGACCTAAGTTTGAACAACAAGGTATTGCATAACTAAGAGAAATTCGAGAGATGTAGGGAGAATCTTCCTAGGAGCATGCACGATGCTTCATAGATGTATTAACATATATTTAATTTCTGGTGCATGATTCCCATCATAAGGAATGGTTTATCCAAGGACCGTTACCTTTAACTAGAATTTTGTTTTCGCAACAAGTGATAGACTCACTTAGAACTGCATTAGAGCAAGATATGAAAATTGAGGCCATGGATAATTACCCAAACATCACTACTATAGGGACTTCCTCATCCTTTGGGGAGTTAGTTCAATTACACAACATGATTACTAAGATAACTAGGAGACTCCAAGAAATTACTATACAAAATCCAAATCGACCACAAGTATGGTGTATGGGATGTACGATAGAGGTCCATCATGTATCGGAGTGTCCTAAAATGAGGGGAGGATTGATCCCACTAAGAGGACTATTTTCTAGTAGGACAAGTGCAATTGTTACACAAGTTTCCATAGAAAACCCTTTACAATCAATAGGTCCACCAATGCACCCAGATCTACCAAGTTTTCCTCCAAACAATTACTGTGAGATCTATAAAGGATATGGCCAGTGGCCACCCTCCACAATTCTTCCTAATGTTACAGAAGTATTCCTCAGTGCCAAATACAATATATTGTGAATTTTGTGGGTCTAATATACACAACACTGGGAAATGTAGGGCATTGGATGCATTAACAAAAATATTAGATTTCTCTATATATCAAGTAGTAGGTCAACCCTCAGAAAGAGGGGTCGGTAGAGGACACATAATAGGTTTTGGAGCTGGATAAGGAAGAGGCTTCACAAGTCTGATTCACTATTACAACTGCAATGATATTGGACGCCTCACTTGAGATTGCCCGCTTCCCAAAATACCCTGGTGCACATATTGTCGTACAAACACACACACTATTGAAGAATGCTCAGAGCTTATCACGAAGTGGGAGGATCGTGCAAGAAGGCCAGCTAACTTTATTAACTCTAAACCATGAGAAAACCACAGTGTAGCAGGCTTTGTTGTTACTTGGGTAGGGGTAGGAACTGGAGCATACTTGTGTAGAACAAATTCACCAGTAATAAGAAAAGAAGCTCCAAGGAAGACTAAATACATCCCAATACATAAAATAAATAAATTTATAGTTATTCTACCGATATTTTTAGATAGATACTAAACCCACTAGCCAGAGATGAGGGAGGACCTTCTCACCAGTATAGAAGAAATGACATGTTAGGATTTGATGAAAGGAAATATATTGAGAAGGTAAAGACCATATTTCTATGTGGTTTTATCTACTAAAATATATCTTAGAATATGAAAGCACCACCCATAAGTTGCATAGAACACTCTATGGATACAGGAGGTTGCGGAATCTAAAGAAGAGATATTTGCCCCACTACCTGAGAGAAACATTCAACTCGTGCAAAAGAAAATAAGGAAGAGGATTGGCCAACAATTCAAATTAGATGCACAAGTGCATGGTTATGATATTAAGAAACTAATGTTATAGTTTTGGTTCAACGTGAATATATTCCTAAAGAGGTATTAGGAAGCAATGGTTTTTCCAACTCTATTGTACTCTCCTATTCATCCGAGAATGGAAAAACAATATCACATATTCTCGATTGAAAACTTAGATAATGTTGAAGTTGATCTAGGAGGCATAAAAACCATCACAGATTTTGAAGTAATTGAGATTATGGGAGGAATTGATCCTTACCCAACACTGTTAGGCATTGAGTGGGATTATGAAAACTATGGAGTGATCGACTTAAAGAAAAGAATGATGACATTTGAAGCTAATGGTATGAAGGTAACACAACCTTTAGAGCCACACCATGGATCTTGATATACCAATCCAATACAAAGAAATTTGGAAAGAGATGTTATGGATAATATATACTCCTTGATGGAAGGATGAACCTAACAACAGAAGGATCAGTAAGATAGAGGAGTATTCATTCATTTGACAGTGACTCTAAATATGTCTGGGACAACTTGCAGAATGGGATACATGAAATCTCTTCTAGAAATTGTGCAATGATCAAATCGGTTCAATGGATTGGGGTTGAAGTCAAGTATCCACTAGTATATGATGGCACCAATGGCTTAGACAAGTTTTTAAAAAAATGGACTCCTCAGTTGTAGATGAATATCGCATGGACATCCTGGACATAATGCTAAGAGGAAATCCCACAAGATGGTGGGTGACACATAAGGATTATCTTCCTGAATGGAACACAACCTAGTTAGCATTAATGATTAGATTCAAATTATCCATGCAGGCCAACAGAGTGACGAATATCCACACAGGGGAGACCAGTCCCTACACCCACATTGATCTTTGCAAACATTAGTGGGAATTGGATAAAATATAGCCAAATTTATGGGTTCATCAATTTTTCTACGAGATGGGACCTATTCCTAAGGATTGGTACTTGCATGAGGAGACAAGGAGACCAACTAGGTGCTGGGAAGAAATGCATGCAAATTTTTGTCAAGACTTTTCCTTCTCTGCAACTAGTGACTCGGTAATAGAAGCACTGGAAATAATTAGAGGAAAATTATTCATAGATTAGTTGTAGAACACGGGACACTCATATATCCATCCCTCCCATCAAGAACTATTGAAACTCACTTTGGTGATCCCTCAAGTGGTGTCCCCTCTTTGTTTCATCAAGGTAGAACAAGAGAACATAGATCTGGATGAATTAGAGAATTTGCAACATTTAAATTTCAATGAGTCTGAAGGATATAGGGAAGTACAATAGAAAAAACCAAAAAAAGCCATAACACGTTATACACAACCTCTGAAGATACAAAAAGTCAATATTGGTACAAAGGATAATCCAAATATGGGGGCTATAGGAGACTATTGGGATGGACAAACTATATCTAAGATAGCATCGATATTGAAGGAATATGATGATCTATGTCCACGGAACTTTATAGATATTAAGGGAATCCAAGGTTATTTGGGAAACATGAATAATGTGCTAAATCAAAATGCCAAACATGTAAAGAATAGACCTTACCGACTGAATCCCTGAGTCAAAAGGTGAAAAAAGAAATTGATTGTATGCTCAGTTCCAGATTGATTTTTCTAGTAGATTAATCATCCTGGATTATCCCTACAGTAATCCAGAGTAAGAAATATATGGAGGTTATTAGAGTATGCGATGACTATCACAGCCTGAACATTGCATGTGTTCATGACCCCTTCCCAACACCATTCAATGATGAAATATTAGATAAAGTGGCGGGAAATGAAGCTTACTCCTTCATGTATGGATTATCAAGTTATCACTAGGTTAGAATTACAGAAGAATATAAAAAGAAGATAACTTTCACAAAAAATAGGGATCATTTTCCTATAATATCATGTTATTCAGACTAAAGAACACACATGTTGTTTTCTCCATAAGTGTTCGGAGTTATACTTAGACAATTGAACAATGTATGGTTTGTTGAAAGATCATGTTACAATTCTCATATTAATGTTGGATCGATGTCGAAAAATGGGGATCTCTTTGAACTTGCAAAAATGAATTTTTTGTGTTCCTTTTGGGAACCTGTTGGGATGCATTTTTTGTCGTGGTGGATTGTTGGTAGACCCTACAAAAATTGCAGCAGATCTCAACTTAAAATCACCTACATCTGTCAAGAAGTTGTGTTCTACTTTGGGGCATACATGCTGTTATAGATGATTCATCCATAGCTATGCCTTAATCACTGCTCCATTGGTGTAGTTGTTAAATAAATTTGAAGCTTTTAGGTGGACCAAAGATTGTGAAAATGTTTTCGCAACACTTAAAGAAAGACTGGTTAATGCTCCTATTTTGATATTCCCTGACTAGAAAATGGAATTCCATGTACATGTTGACGCATTCAGCATTTTCCTTGGCACTATATTAGCCTAAATGGGAGAAGGAGAGATGGATCACCCAATCTAATTTGCTAGCAGAAAGTCATCGCAACCTGAACGCAACTACACAACCCCCAAGCAGGAAGGTTTGGTGATGATTTATACTCTAAAAAAATTATGTCACTATTTGTTGGGAGGGCATTTTAAATTACTGACCATTCATCTCTCAAGTACTTAGTTAACAAACATATCCTATAAGATCATATGCACAAGTGGATACTCCTATTTTAGGATTTCATTTGAAGTAATAGTCAATATTGGGAGAAATAACTATGTACCTGATCACCTCACACTGATAGAATTTGGAGAAGTGGACGAACCTATTGATGATCAGTTACCAAATGTAACACTCTTCAGAGTAGAAGAAATCCATGATCATTTATAATAGATTGCTTTATTCCCCATGACTAGGAAGGCACCTTATGAATATTCTGCAATGTAGAAACACCACTTGGTCATATGAGGTACAGAGTTCTAGCTGATTGAGAGAAAAATCTATAAGTTGGGGACATATGGAATTTTACAATGTTGCATTCTAGATCATGAGTGACAGAGCATTTTTCAGAATGCCATGTCGATGTTGCGGGTGGACATTTTAGAGGAAAAGATACAGGACATAAGATACTATAAGCAGAGATATGGTGGCCAATGATGTTCAAAGATGCTAAGGAATACACTAGGAAATATGATGTCTTCCACATGTTGATAAGCCATGTCGATGAGATGATCTTCCACTCCAACCAGTTTGGGCGTTGAATCCATTTGAAAAATGGTAAGTTGATTTTGTGGGACCTATTAATCCACCGACAAAACATTCTAAATATTGTTATATCATTACCGTAATAGACAACCTAACCAGATGGGCAGAAGTAGCATCTATCTACAACTACTCCGCAAAAACAATAGCTCAATTTATGTAGGATAACATCTTCACTCAGTTTGGGTATCCCATAAGCCTCACAAGTGACTAGGGTAAGAAATTCTTGAACACCAAAATTGAAGCATTGATAGGAGAATTCTTGATACACCACAAAAGCAGTTGATATCACTTGCAAGAAAACAACACCGTAGAATATTTCAATAAAATCCTCGAGGTCAATCTCACAAAAGTTTATTTCACAAATTGGGACATTTGGGATGACTGAATTCCAACCGTCTTATGGGCCTACATGACCACTACAAATAAACTGCATAAAAAAATTCGGTTCCAATTGGTCTATGGGAAAGAAGCAATTGTTCCAACAGAATTTGTGGTTCCAAGCCTCTATATCACACACGCAACACACATGACGGAGGAAGACTCAGTTGCAGAGCATCTTGCAGAACTGATGGAAATTGAAGGATCCCAAATCTTGTTTGATTATCATGCAATAGTAAAAAAAGAGCGATAGAAGGCCTAGCATGATAGGCATATCAAGCAAAATCAGTTTAACATAAGTGACCAAGTATTACTATATGACAACAAGTTTATGAAGCATCTAGGAAAGCTCTGAATTCATTGGTTGGGACCTTTCATTGTTGTGAAAATCAAATACTCTGGATTTGTTAAGTTCATGCAACTCGACAGTCTTCTCCATCCAGGTTGGGTGAATGGTTCATGCCTAAATCCCTATGTTTATGATAAGTTATTCCACAAGAATACACTCTTGTCACCGGGAGAGAGTTATTTAGGAGTTAAGTTCTTTTTCCATCCAATGTTTTTTTCTATTTCTCAATTCTTAGTCATTTAACTCAGTTGAATTCATTGGCAGTTAGTTCAAACCATTGTGGTTGGAGGGGACCCACCAGTCCTAGTTCATCTTTCGCTAGTGCCACATTGCATCAGTACAATTATCTTGTCAACATTTAAGAGATATTAATACCCGAATCCACTAAATCGAAGCTTGCCCATGTGAAGCCAGGATTGGATGAATGCATTTAGGAAAGTAATCATACCGATCCTCCACTACATCCTGAAATTAATGATCCATCTCAATCGAGTAAAACATTTATTAAATATTGATTAGTCCTAATTCATTTCACATTCTCATGAATTGAAGCATTGTAGAACAACTAGACTGGAGTTTTTAGGCCATATCAATTCTAGAAATTCTGAATGAATCGCAATTAAAATTTTCTATTAGTTACAAGCATCAACCATGGGAAAAGTACCAACAACACAAGATACAACTAGCAGATCATAGGCCAAACAGAAGGAAGTCACCAAACCCAACGTCTCAGTGGATCCAAGGATCAAAATCTTGGGTTATTTGTAGGGAAAGGTCGAGTTGGTGTGGCTCATGGATGCTAATTTTTCTGATAGTGACTTGTATCCAAGTAAGCGGCCCAATGAATATGTGAATTTCCTCTCATCTCAAAATGGGGAAGTTATACTAGAATAGAAACATGATTTCGTAGCATTACAAGAGTAAAAATTGATGAACCTGAAATACCTCCTAGTATTCAACACCATGACAAAATTTCAAAGGTGTACCAAGTTTCTAATCAATCACATGCATGGCTACTCCCTATGGTTAGATTGCTAGTACCAAATAAATATAGATGGAATTCACAAACTCACAGGCCTCTCAATGATAGAGGAGGACATTTCCATATATTTTTAGGGAGACCACAAGTGAGGAATAAATCACTTATAATTGAGCCTATATGACAAATAATACACCAAGTATGGAGGAAAAGGCATCGTAATTGATAATATTAAACACCCACCTACTAAAGGGGAATGCACCTTGGACACAATTTTTGTCATAGAATTATGTATTCTGGGTGTTCAACTAAATTGGTGGAATTTTTTAATGGATGATATATTCTAATCATGCACAGACACACAAAAATATGGAGGCTATTTAATTTTTGGATATTTACTTGTACCATTGGCCATGTGGAAATGGTGACCACCACAAGGTAGATAATTTCCCCGCATCACACAATGACAAGGGATCACCCAACATTACACCATGTGGAAAGTACAACGTGACACTACCAACGCAACATTCAACAATAAGGATTTTGGTAAATGGTACCTCCATCTCAAGGAAGAAGCACTAAACCAAATTCAAGAGAACCTATTAAGAAGATACACTTCTAAAGTATGGTTTGGGATTGACTGCGATAACACATTCATCCAACCACAAGAAGTTGGCCCATATGTATTAAAAGCACGTGCCTTGATATTTTTCTTGCTTCCTGGGGCGTTTCATAAATAAATTGATAGTTTTCCAGGAGTAACAGTTGTATCCACAGACAAAGGTACTACCTACATGTTTCCTTAGTCTTTAACTAGTGCTAAGCATAAAATAAAAGCAGAAGTATCCCAAGCGAAGTATTCAGAAGAAACACCCCATCCAACTATAACAGAATGCTCACACCTTCCATCCTCAATCTAACCCCTTGATGACAATACCGTGGTCCTTGTAAAATGTGTCAATGATGTAATTTATTATCTAGGTATACCCAAGCAGCCCTGCAAAACCCTACCAAAAAACCTATGATCGCAACCTCCACCATCCCCACACCTGCTTATGCCTTTCTTTCCCAATTCACACAAAAATTTCCCACCTATAAACCAACGATCATTCATTTTTCAAAAAAAAATTCTTAGTCATCCATTCAAACAAGTTCAACAAATCCATCCATTATGGATATTTTTTATGATCCCCTGAAGAAAATTCAAACAATGCCTGGAATCAAGGTGAAATAGGAAATGCCCCCACAATAGAAAAACGGCCAAAACAATGTTGAATTCCAAGAATAATAAATAGATTAAGATGTCACACTAGCTAACCCATTTTTGTAGTAGGTTAACTAGCTGGTAGACCCTCCAAGTGATTAGGAACTAGAACAATCTAATTTCCCCCCAACAATTAGAAGATGTTCAGGAAACACCGCAACTGGAATATATTCCTATGAATGAAGTACAGGACAACCGATAGGTAGAGATGCTAGAAATTCCCCCACCCCCTCCATTCGTTGAATAGGTATCTCCTTGGGACTGGCTTGTACAGCTCGCATAGGATCTAGATAATTGTTAGGTGCTTCTCCATATATGTCAAGAAAATACGACATCAACCCGTTTATATCGAAAGAATACCGAAACAAATCCTCCAGAGTAGGATATTCCACCAAGAGTTTAACACTCAGTAGATATATAACTTAGCATAGTAAGTTGCAAGTGTCCTACCCCTATGATCTTTAACACCAATTTCTACAATTTCGAATTGTATTCCATTTTCTACACACAGCAAAAGCATAGTGTCACCTAGTTCAAGTTGAGGCAGAGAATGGTAGCCTCAAGTAAGCGTATGACAGTTTTTGCATCCAATTTGTAGATGCAATTGATTCTAAGGTGGAATAACATAAGGGTAGAGTACCTATGGAAGATACTATTGCCTCCCTTTATGACTAGATGCACACAATGTGACCCCAAGTACACCAGCACTTTCCCTCCACGCCAAAAGAAATTCCAATTTCTGCACCGCAAGAGAGCCTCCAACTCTTTTGCACCTCATGGTAGCAACTTGAGATGGAGTATGCAAAGTTACAACAACAAATTCTCAATATCTAGAATTAGGGAGATGAATAGTAGATACAGCTCATGGATTAGGTACTGCAAGTTAGCATAGAAGTTACAGATGTATGCATCCAACTACAGTAGATAACTCAACAAATCCAAGACCTCCCTGTGGCACTAAATGACTGGGTCAAAATACTAGAAAAGAAGTAGTGATCAATATATGCTTTACGAGAAAAGGTTAAGCAATTGAACAATGAATCCCAACTCACATCCAACCCTCTTGAACAAGACTCACAAGTATAGAGAAGCAAAACAAGTTGATAATGAGATGGATACCCTGTATGAAAAATTCTATGCCTCTAAACAGACTCGACGAGAGTTAAATTCCATATCCCAAGTTGCATACACTGAACTATAACATTAGATCCATTTGCAGACACAGACACTCAACAATTGCAGCAACAAAATCCCACTTTCCCGGATACAGAAAAAGCTTAGAAATTTTTGGCTAGTGCCAATACTTTTCTTAGTAAATGGTGGATGAAGTTGGAAGTATTCAAAGATCTTAGAAAGCATGCAGATGTACCAGATTTGGATCCTTCATTTGAAGAGCCCACAAAAAAAGATGTGTAAGGTTCAGGAACGCAAACTAGTTGACTCGATGGTGATTTAACACTTGTGTTCAGGACATGTTGGCTCCTCCATTTTTGGAAAGGACTATAAAATGTGAAAGGAAGCACAGGGTAAAGGAGTGGAAGTTTTGGAAGCCTCTAACATCCGTAATGGTTTTGTACCCACCCCTATAAGTATATACGGAAGAATAATGCAAGTGGAAGGAGAATATCAAAGAACAAATCAAATGAATAATAGAAAAGTGACAGAGAAAGAATAATGTGTATATCGAAGATAGATCCATAACAAAAGGAAATCCTGAGTTGATGTATCTTGGTTTTGGGTAATGTAATTGAGTTTTTGGTTCTTTATTATGTATGATGTTGCGACGGGTAATTGTGTGGTTGTTGCAAGGCCACAAAGCCATGATTTGGATTTAATTAAAGTTATCTATAATGAGAATGAAAGATTCCCCCCCCCCTCATTTTTTTGTGTATGGTTAAGTTGTAGTCTGTTTATTGTTTAATGGATTGAGTGTGCACTCGCTCTTTATCTACATATTATGATTAATGGATTATACCATGGTAATTGATTGATGAATGTTACTACAGTATGAATAATAAAAAACCTCACACACTTATATTTACAGTTAACACTCCTTATCGCACGCAATTCTTGGCTATGCTGTGGGTGAGACCTTCCCCTTTGGGGGATTGAAAACTGCAGCAAACTAGACTAGAATAGTGCCCTTTGTTGGCCCATGTGTAAGAACGTGATCTCTAGTTTTGCACCAACACTCACTACTACATTTGGGGTCAATTTCCTTTCAATATTCTGACAATATAAATAAATTTGATCGTACTATTGAAACTTAGTAAGTAAATTATTTAAATTTCGATATAAAAAATTGGGGTGCCCCGATATTCACCACACTTTTTACAAAGTTTCACTATAGTCGGTCTTTCGACGAGCCTTTGTCACAATTCCAACGTGGTCGGTAGATACAATTAATCCATTTGATATGGTTTAATGATCATTGAATTTTGACCTAGTCAACATTGGAATGGTTAACACTCATCGGAACTCTGACGGTGATGACATACTGCATAAATATTTATACCCAATAGAGATTTCAAAAACTTTGTTGTACTTGCGACATTTGTAAAACATTTTTTGTTCATTTTTTGATGCATGAAATAGTTTTTTCTATCTACTTGTTTCACATCCAATTCTTGATCTATGTAGCTTGGATTTTTTACATAATTGTTGTTCTCTTTAGGTAAACGAATTGTAAACAAGTTTTGAATTTTACATGTCTGAAATTGATTGAATATATTCTTATATTGTACTTATATTAATGCTTTAGTGAATTTTGTTGTAATAGATAATTACAATTAAAAATATTATAGTAGGTAATCATTTCCCTCTATAGGGCCTTAGTGGTGGTTTGGGAACTTCTGCATGCCCCATGAGATATAAAACAAATAGTTGGGGCTTATATCCTTGGTTTTTTATATTGAAAAAACTCATTAGGCCATGAGACTCATCTTCCTATACACTCAATATCAAAATTGTACATGTATGCTAATTATAGGGAAATGATTTTCTCTACAATGCATTTAGGGTAGCCCGGGGTTATGTGTGTGGGCCATGATCCCTAAAGGAAACTTTTAGGCATTTTGTCTCTAAGTTTTATTCCTAACTATATTCTAATTGTAGGTGAAAGCTTACATATTCACATGAAATCTATAGAGGTTTGTGGCCATGTGTATTTATTGTGAGTCTTATAAGAATCTATTAGGGAAGATGTCCCTAAATTATTTATATAAGTGATGTTTTAGAGCACAATTCCTATTATCTCATATGATCTAAGCCCCTAATTTACATACTTAAAGCATGATATAACCGATGTCGCCCTTTTAATGTCGTGGAAAACATCAAAATTATTCTCAAGTTGAACTTGTAGGCCAACAATTTCCTTTATAGGGCCTTTTTTCTAGTTCTTGCTCATATACATGTCATGTGAACCTTAGAACAAATTATTTGAGCCTAGGTTCATAGTATTGCATCACCAAACCACAAATATAGAGCCATGGAAGCATAAATGGTCTATAAATCACCAAAATAATTCCCATATTTTAGTGCCAATCTAAATATCCCATATCTCACTCATGGCATATGAAGTGCAAGGGAGTGAAGGCATTGTTTGAACACTGCACTTTGTATCTAGTCATTGTGCAGGGGTAAATAAATAGTAGGTTTTTTCTAAGTGGGGCATGCCTACAATGGTCCCATCACCACTAAGATTGATTTAGTCATTGTCATATTAGGTTTTGTACACATTAGTATTTTTATTCATTTTCATTGTCATTCTATATTGTATTATACTACTTCGGTAGATTTTCTTGTAACAAGTAATTACAATGCCATTTAACATTACTCTAGAAGAAAATGATAGGGTAATTTATAGGTTAAGGGAAACATAAGAGGAAAAGGGTGATTGCAAATGTTATTTCCCTTGCGCTCAATGAAATGGCTTGTATTCGAGAATACTTTTAATAAAAACAGTTAAAAAAATATTGTAGACAGTATGGGAACGCCAAAGCAAGGTATGAATATCCCCCCTTGGTAAGTTATTCATAATATGTTTTTATATTGATCTTACTAGAAAAACTTTATATCATTTTAATATTTGTTATATACACTAATTTTATCTAGTTTTTTGTGTTTATAAAGACAAAGCATCCTAGGTGTTTGTTTGGGAATGTGCCAAGTAGTAGTATAAATATTGTTGTAGAAGTTGATAAATATGGAGAAAATATTGGAGATCAAGTTAATCCTATGGAAGGAAATGGAATTGATAATACAATTGAGAATTATGGGATAAATAGATTGATCCAGGAAACATTTTCTCCAATGGATGACAACTTTGATGATATTCATGATGTACCTCTGCTTGATAAGGCACAAATACCCATTTATGAAGTCTTGAGGACAAGCCTTCTCTTTTTTATATTATTGTTGGTGAACTTGAAAGTATTGAATGGTTTTTCAAACAATTATATCATACATATTCTAATGTATGTAATATAGTTATATTTATATAGACATTAATATTTTTTCTCTATTTTTATTGTTAATTAATGTGTAAATTAAGGATGCAATATTGATGATCAATAGTCTTTACATTAAATAGTTATTTTTTATGGTGTAGATTGTTAGGTGATTTATCAATATGAAATATTTAGGCGTATAAATCTTGGTAGGCGATTTACCAATATCAAGATTTATATCAAGAGTGGTTTACCTCGCACATACCAAGAGTTATATGCCATTATGAAAGATATAGGAATGGATTATCAAGTTATTGATGTATGTCCTAATGATCATAATATATGTTATGTAAAATATGCATTAGAAACAAAATTACCTCAATGTCAAATCAATACATATCAAATCAATCAAGTAACAAATAAGGTTCCTCGAAAGGTTCTTCGTCATATTCCCGTAATTTCACATTTGCAGCAACTATTCAGGTTCCCAAACATAGCATAGTTTATGGATAACCATGCACGTAATAGAAGTGGGTATGGTGTTCTTCAAATTCCTATAAATGATTATGAATTTATAAACATCAAAGAAACATGGCCAATTTTTAAATAAGAACCTCATAACGTAAGGATTTCATTGGAAGTTGATGGTGTCAATCCATTTGGAGAGCTCAAGTATATTTCCTCAATGTGCCTATTTTTCTTATAAACAATAACCTTCCTCCTTGGATGTCAATAAAGTGGGAGCACACAATGTTGGAAATGATTGTTCTAGGTATTTTTTTTAAATCATTTTTTGAACATAACATTTCATTTGTCTTGTTCATTGCATAATTTATTATATATATGTTCAAGGTAGTAATTAAGTGTATTTTCAATAAATTAGGTAAGCACCAAGTTAAATATATGAATGTATATATTGAGCCTCTTATTGATGAACTTATTAAGTTATGGGATGGAATCACTATGTACTACATCTCCAAGCCAATTGAGCAAAAACAATTTCAATTCCATGGAATACTTACACGGGAAATTCATGATGCCCTGGGGCTAAGAAATTGTTGTGGTATGCAACATACTACTTCACTTTAATATTAAGTTATTCATTTTTTTAAATAATTTATTTCTATGTAACTAATTAACAATAATACATATCTTGCAAGTCTTCAAACAAAGGGTAAATATGCATGTCTAGTTTGTGGTCCTAGGATGATATCTCATCATTCAAGAAGTTTAGAAAAGGAGTTGTTTGATGAATATAGGAAATTAATCCCTAAGAACCATAGGTATTGAACTACCGACAAACATATTTTCAATTGAAAAGAATAGACCAAATAAAATCATGAAGAATGGCACCTCAACTATGGAAGTTGGAATATAATAGAAATCATTGAGGTAATCACTTCGTCTATGTATCATATGTAATGTTATACAATTTTTTAATTTTTTATTCTTTTCACGTATCTAATAGTTATTGTTGTAATTTCATTTATGTTTCATAAAGTTCGTCAATGCATTAATTGGATTCCACAAGGAATGAAAAGTTACCCATCTAATTCAATAGGTTTCCCTACCATGAGCACTTACAAATAGCTCATTTGTTGGATATAATGCATATCAATAAGAATATAACAAAACAATTATGGGGAATCTTATATGGAAGGAGTAACAAAGAAAAAATCATCAAATTTTTTAGTGACATTAAGGAATCCTATCATGCGGTGCAAAATTTGATTCATTCTGATAGTGATGGACAACCAAGCAATCTTCCATGGTTGTTTATAGAGAAGGAAAGCAATGTTGTAAAAGAGGTCAGTTAAAAAATTAAAATTCCCACTAGATTTTCTTCAAACATAAATAATATCTTAATGAATAAATATGAATTTGGTGGGGTAAAATCACATGACTAGCATTCCTTTATTAAGATAATTATTTTGGTATATTTCTATAATGATGTACATTTTTTTAGTATTTTTTTTGTTACAGTATGTTCAACCTCTATCTCTCCTAGACATATTTGACAACAACATAAAACAAGTTATACATGACTTTGGAAAATACATGAGGTAAGCAATGATTTATATGTAAAATGTTAGACATTGCAGAATTTGTTAACATGGTTTTACTTGCAAATATTTTTTGTTGAAACCTGTGATTTGCATTCATCATGTGTGGGTGTTTTTCAAATACATAAATAACATATCAATTATTGGAGATAATTCCGCCACTAATGTGTGAAATTCAAAATTATTTACCTCCAACCTATTGTTGGAATATTCACCAATACTAAGAGGGGGGGTGAATCAGTATTGAGCACTTCTTACCATTTTTAACCTTAAGCACATCATGTAACATTAACCATTAACAATTCCATTCATCATCACATAAAATCATACACACAAGATATTTTACGTAGAAACCCAAACGGGAGAAAACCCCATAATGCATTTCTTATATCATAACAAGATTATATTCATAGGAAGCACCAACTAGAAGGAGGAACCAACCCCATGATTTACAGGCTCCAACCTAAAGGAAGCTCCAACTCTTTGATTTACAAGCACCAACTCGAAGGAGGCACCAACGCCCTGATTTCTCTAGCACCAACTAGAAGGAGGAAGCAACCCCCTTTGTGAACATTAACTCATGCTTTTCAGGCACCAACCTGAAGGAGATTTTGATATCTTGTCCTTGCCCCTTATTTCCACCCTGATATCAATAATAAGAATAACAACTTTTCTATGTCACTATCTCTATGTCCATGTTCCTCTCACTGTCTCTGTCAACCTATACCTATATCACTGTCTCTATAAACTTGTACTTGTATCACTATCTCTGTAACTTTCACTGTCACAATGAATGTTGCCATTACTGTCACTATCAGAGTCACTATCATTGTCACAATATTAACCTATACAAAGCTTTCTTGAATAGAATCATAAAGATGCCTCCAAAACGTGTAATCAAATCCTAGAAAGAATCATCGATAGACTTCATTTGTTTGCTTTTTCAAACCTTTAACATCATTATCACCTTCAAAACCTAGGTCATTCCAAGAGAGGAACCCCAAATCATGCCAATAACATCACACTAATCCACGCCAATATCACCATAAACTATTCCAAGATAATCACCATGATCTATGCGAAGATCATCACCATAACATATCAAGTTCACTATAATATATGCAAGATCACCACGATCTATGCAATATCATCACCATAATATATGCCAATAACATCATCATGATATATTCCATCACCAAGATCATCACCATAATCTATGCAAGTATCATCATAATCTATGCAAGTTCAAAATACTCTATGCAATATCTTCAACAAGATTTGCAAAGACATAAGCTCTAAGATTCATACCATAGCCAACAAGACCGACCCTAGTCCATGAGAGACATGTATTATCACAAGAGAATCCCATAAGAAAGAACCATATATTTTCCAGGATGAAGAAACAATAAATAAACCCTTCATCAAAAGAAACTCGAGATCATGTCATCACATAGCCCTTACAACAAGCTTTCCAGCAAACCAAGAATGTTATAATTTTGATACCGTATGATAAAGTTATGCAAGTTTTCATGAAACTACTTGATCCTCCTCAAAACTTCACATTTTTATCTTATTTTCCTCCTTATAAAGTGCGCATTAGAGATGAAGAACTTGGATGCAACAAATCAAATGGTATCACTTGTATTTATACCTTTCCATGTCACTTTAAGGTTCCCTTAAACTTATCCTTAAATTTAGGATCTCCATGTTTTAAGGGGTACTTGAATGAATCAATGCCAACTTCATGGACCACTTTTAGATTTTTAACATGGATCTTTATCTTTCCTTATGTATCACTCCAAAACATCATCAAGGGGATTTTGGTCCATCTCCTCATCATCATACTTAATTGGACAACTCTTTATTCCTTTTGGGGTCATGTGGACCCAACACCATTATTGTGAGGGTTATGTGGACGAAATCACCATTATTTTGCGGGTTTCTTGATATTTCACACCATCCTAGTCAAGTGGACCAATCATGATTAATTTGAGGAATACTTCTCATGGTCATATTGACCAATCATCTTGGTCATGTGGACCCAACACCATTATTTTAGGGGTTTCTTCACACTTTACACCAATATTAGTTTGGAGAAACTTTAGGGACTTATTTAAGGGATTTCTCTATTTGTGTACAACTCAAATTGTTTTCCCATGAGGTCCATGTGTAACCTCTATGCCATAAGGGGACTACTTTGGAGCTATATACACTTATGCTTGTATTTTAACATCAATGGCAATCTTATTCAACAATATCACCCTCTTTCATTGATGGAAGCCATCATACACCCCTTGTCATCATGCTCCCGGCCCTATCATCATTCTTCTAGTCTTTCTCTCCCCTTTTGACATCAATGGAAAAGGGTAAATACCCCTGACAATATATATCTCCATGTGCTCTTGCCATGCTACTCACGAATACTTTTCTACTGAATATTATGCTAATCAATTTGGAGAAGAAATTAATCCCAGTTTCTGTCAGAGATACTCAAATGTATCCCTAGGAAGGGGATTCATGAAAATATATGTAATATGTTCCATTGTCCCAATATTCTCCAACTTAATGTTCTTTTCTCTAACCTATTCCCATATAAAGTGAAACTTGATAGGAATATGTTTTGTCTTGGAATGCATCACTGGATTTTTGGAGATGTTTATAGCACTGGTGTTGTCATGGAGTACCAAAATAGGATCATCATATTTCACCTGTATGTCTTGCAGAGTTTGATTCATCCAGAGAACCTCGATACAACATGCTTATACTACTGCAATATATACTACTTTTGTTGTGGATAAAGATATTGAAGATTGCTTCTTCCTCCACCAAGACACTAAGAAGTCACCTAAGTAGAAAGATGATCCACTTGTACTTTTTTTTATCATCAACACTTCTCTCCCAACCAACATCTGTGTAGGAAACCATGTCCAACTCATTTCCTTTCAGATATCATAGTCCAAAATCTACTGTTCCTTTAAGATATATGAAGATCCTTTTCACTACTAGAAGATGAACTTCCTTTGGATCTACATGAAATTGTGCAACTTGTCCAATTTCCAACATAACATCTGGTATTGAAGTTTTCACATAGAGTAGACTTCCAATCATTTATTTGTAGAGTCTCTAATCCACTTATTTGGATTCATCATCTTTGCTTAACTTGCAACTGGTGACCATAGGAGTACTTACAGGTTTACAATATTCCATTCTGAACTTCTTCAACATTTACTTGATGTACTTGGTTTGGGAAATGAAAATTCCATCGTCTAGCTTAGATATCTAGAGTCCCAAGAAGAAAATTAAATCCCCAAATAAGGACATTTCAAATTCACTTTGCATATCCTTAGAAATATTGTGACTCAACCTCTCATCATCACTTCCAAAGATAATGTCATCAACATACACTTCAATAATAATCACGTTGTCTTGAAACACTTTTATGTAGATATTATTGTTTGCATTTTCTCTTCTGAAACCCTATTGTTGTAAGTACATGTCCAATCTTGAGTACCAAATTCTAGGAGCTTGCTTAAGTCCATACAAATATTTCTTTAATATGCAAACATGGTCTTCCTTTTTTGATAGAAGGAACCCTTCTGGTTGTTCTATGTAGACTTCTTCTTCTAATTATCCATTTAGAAAAGTTTATTTTATGTCCATATTATACACTTTGATCCTTTTGGAGCATGCATATTCCAAGAACATTATGATTGCTTCCATTCTGGCCATAGGAGCAAAATTTTCCTCAAAGTCTATTCCTTCAACCTGAGCATATTCTTTGCATACAAGTCTTGCTCTGTTTCTGGTTATGTCCATATTCATTAAGCTTGTTTATGAAAACCCATTTTGTACCAATCACATTTTTATCCTTCGGTCTTGGAACCAATTCCTATGTCTCTTTCTTCTCTATCTAATTTAGTTCTTCTTCCATGGCCTTGACCCAGTTTTCATCATTTTTTGCTTCTTCAAAGCTACATGGTTCAAATGTGGATAGTAAAGATAAGTGTCCTTGTTCTGATATCTATTCTTTTATTATACTTTTGGTTTCTATTCCAACACTCTTATCCCCAATGATTAGTTCTGATGGATGATTCTTCTAAACTCATCTGTTAGGTGTCCTAGAAGGTGTATGAAAATTTTGTTGTTTCTTGGAAGGTGTCCGAATTTTTTGTTGGTTGTTCTCTTCTTGTTCTACTTTTGGATGCTTCCCTTCTTGTTTGTCTTCTTCTTCTTCCTCTTCTTCTATCTTCAGTTATTCATTTTCATTTTCTTCAAAGATATTCAACTCTCTGCTTTCTTTCTTGGTCTTTGGCAAGCTGATTTCTTCAAACTTTACATTGATACTTTCCACTATCTTGTTGAGTCTTATAGTATAGCACCTGTATGCTTTGTTTTTCCATGAGTACCCAAAAAATATGCCTTCATCCACTTGAGAGTCAAATTTTCCAATCTTATTGTCTTCTCTTTTTATGTAGGATTTGCTTCCAAACACTCTAAAATGTTTGACATTGGTCGGTCTTCCTTTCCATAGCCCATATGGAGTCTGGTCACTGTTACTTCTCAGGAGTCATGTGTTCAATATATAAATGGTTGTATCTATTGCTTGTACCCAAAAGACATCACCTATCTTGAATTCATTCATCATAGTTTTGTCCATTTCTTGTACAGTTATGTTTTTCCTTTCAACAAATCCATTTTGCTAAGGTGTTCTAGCTGCTAAGAATACCCTTTTTATTCCATGTTCTTCACAAAAATCCCATAACTCATTTGAAGTGAACTCACCACCATTATATGATCTCAAGGTATTGATTTTCATGTCCCCTCAAAAGTGATCACTGGATCAAGTTCCTAACCCAACCAATCCCTTGTGTTGAGGAGACAACTTCATTTACTATGGGGTTAATTTTGGATTCTAGGCATTTAATTAATTAATAGTGTTAATTATTTTTTCCTAAAGTTTGTTATGCACTTGAAATAATTATTTTTCATTATTTATCATAAATAAAAGAGGATAATTCTCCATAAGTGCGCCTTAGTATATGAGGTTGAATTTGGAGATGACTTGCAGAAGAAGTTAGAAGAAAGCATCCAAATCTAGAAAATCAGGAAAAAGGAAAGAAAGATGGTGCAAATAAAAAAAGCAACAAAAACTCAGGAAAAGCATCATAAAGAAGAAAGTAGCACAAAATCAGAAAGCAAGATCAAATTAGAAAAGAAGGAAAGTCCATAAAAGTAGTATAATTCATAAAATCCATAAAAAGAAGAAAAATCTTAAGCAGAAAGCAAAGCAGAAAAGGAAAAAGGAGGAAAGCAAAGCAAAAAGGAAAAGGAAGGAAAGCTATCTTTCCTTATCCACTCATGAGGGTTAATTGGTCAAGGAGACTTGCTCCTCAATTCATCCTCCATCTATAAATAAAGGAGTGCACACCCCTTTCACATCTTTTGTCATTTTGAGTATTGGTGTGAGTGCAACTATGCCTCAGAGACTTGGGAGATGTGCCCCTGGTCCAAGTTGGGTGATGTGCCCCTGCTTCCTGTGAGAGGATGATGGAATTAATCCATTTTCAATTATTTTATTTCATTTCCTTAGCTAATTCAAGTCCATTTTGAAGTTCAGAAGAAGTCTCATGAAGTCTATGTTTCGAATCTTCAAGCTTCTTGTTGATTTCCAGTGCTAGTTTGTTGTGTTGAGAGGAGAGGAGTTATTGTGATATTTTGAGAAGCATATTGGATTACATATGATGTATTTAATGTAATTATTATACTATGATATCATTCATAAACTTTAATATTGCATAAGTCGGAAATATTCTGATTTTTCTACACCCCTTCTAGATTTGCATAGAATTTGACTAGTTTCCAGAATGCATTTGATAAATGAATGAGTATTGATCCAAATGAAGTAATTATTGTTCTTGGAGTTTTTTAACATGTCATGAATTATTCCAAGTCTCATATCATAATTTCATGAGCCTTCATTGACTATTTGGAAGTCTTGAATTCTAACTAGTTGTGCAATCCTAGTAGGCAATTTTCAGTGTATCTTTGTGAGAATTTATAAGAACCTTATCTAAATTTATGAAATGAAACTTGAATGTATTTTTACTGTAAATTTATTTTATTTAGCCTCATAAAGTCATAATCCTTCACCAATAGCTTCCAGTCAAAGAATAGTGAAGTACTAGTCTACATATGTTGGGGTGCCCAGGAGCATTGTAGTAGATTTCATCCTTGTTGATTTCAAGCCATCAATGGTCCCAGTACTTTATGCATAGGTATTATCAGCTATCATATTCCTCCTTCCATCCATAGTATTTAAGCTTTCCCACCCACAGTCAAACTAGCTCCCTGAAACCATTGTTTTTAATTGATTCTCCAAGGAAGTAAGTTTTTGTATCACTAATCCTGGTTGGTACATTACAGTGGTATCAGAGGATTGTCCTCTGAACCTTCTCTTTACATCTTTCTATGAGTCCAATAAGATACTTAGATTCTAACAATAAGGATCCTCTATCAGAGGAAGAAGAGGGAGAAGCAATAAATTATACTGAAGGAAAACTACAAGGAGAGTCAGACATGTCCCACAATGAATACAAAGACGAGTTCAAACTTTTTGTTCAAAGAATGATGAAATGATTACAAGACATCTCTCACAATATTTTTCAATCTGGAAAAGAGACCAGAGAGTTCTTAGCTCAGCAGCTAGGAAGCAATAATGGAGAGGGGAGCAGCAATGGTACACCACATGGTGAAAGGAAGATTAGTGGTGGCTCTATTTTCTCAAGAACTAGGCCTCACAATCTCCCTGATGAATTCAAGATGGAATCGCAACCTCACTCCAGGAATACTATGCCCAAGTTTACTGAAGAACAAAGAGAGGAACCTGAGGTTCGAAATTGAGGTATTACTTCATGGGAAGACAAATATGTTGAGTACCTTACATCGAATGAAGAGTGCAGAAGGGATTTACCATTCAAAGACTTATGTGATATACAATACAATACCAATCCAAGAGGAATCTTCCAGGTACCAAATCAGAACTATGAGCTAAGAAATGCTATTGGTGATATTTATTTACCTTACTTTGATGGTTCACAGAAATGCACTGCTAACTCTTGGATTTAGAAGCTTGACACATATTTTTAGTTGACTCCAATGCATGAGAGAGATGCCATCAAGATGGCCACTCTACACTTAGATGGTGAATCAAACAATTGGTGGTTTCATGGCTTAAAAACACTTGGGCATGATCAAGTGAGGTCCATTTATGAAGATTTCACAAGAAGATTGGCTGAAATATTTGAAAGAAGAGATCTTGAGATCACCTTCAAGGAACTAGCGCATGTGAAGAAGACTGGAACTCAAGAAGCCTACATCTCTGAGTTTCAAAAAATAGTTTTGGTGGTCTCTGATATCTTAGAAGTTAGATTGATCCTATTGTTCATTGAAGGGTTATCGAAACCTTTGAAAGGTTTGGTGAAGGCTTATAGACCCTCTACCTTACAAGATGCACTAAGTAGAACCAGAGACTTGCAAGACTCTATTCCGAGGACTAGATTTCCTCCTAGGACTATTGGTCCTACTCAATTCAAGAATCAAAGGCCACCCATGAAAGGACCTTCTGGAAAATTCAAGAAGGATAACTATTCCCAATATTGAGATGAATTGAGAAGAAGGAAGATGTATGGTCTTGTTTTTTAAAATTGCTTGTGATTCAAGCATAGCTTATCCCACCATAATTAGGTTTGTCATTCCAATGTCGCACATGAAAATATATTTATTTTAGGGTCTTTTATTCCTTTAAACCCAAGTTTTTTATTTATCTCACCTATCTAATAAATCAAATTATCTAGATTTATCTTAAATTTGAATATCTTGGGGTATATGAAGATTCAATTTAGACGTACGTTATATATTGATTAATGAGTTTTTTTTGTTGTTGTATCTTATCATAATTTCAAATAAATATACCTGGGAAGAAAACAATAGGAGGTATGCTGAGGCTAAGGAAACATTGGAGGCGAAGGGTGATGGAAAGTGTTATTTCCCTTGCAATGATTGTAGAGGTTTGCAAACTAGAAGAATTTTAAGAACATCAGCTGAAAAACATTGTAAGGAGAAGGGGCATGCTGAAGGGGGGTATGAATATCATCCGTTGGTAAGATGTTATTCATTACATATTGTACTTCTTGTAATAGTATTGATAATGTAATATATGTGTTGTATATTATACACTAATGTTATTGCATTGTTTGTAAATATAAAGACAATGCCCCCAAGATGTCGACCGCCAGAGAGCCATTTGCCACATAATAGTAGAAATACTACTTTACAAGACGACGACAATGGAGATCATGCTATTGAAGATCGAGTTCTTAATGATCCTATGGATGAAGATGACGTTATTGATACTAATGGTGAAGATGAGATAAATAGATTGCTGCAAGACACATTTGCTCCATTGGATGAGGACAACCTCCATGATTTTCATGATGTTCCTCTTCTCAAGAAGTCCCAAGAACCTCTTTATGAAGGTTCAACAACCAATATTCTATCTGCTATATTCTTGTTGGTGAACTTGAAGGTTTTGAATGGTTTATCAAACATTTGTTTCGCATAGCTCCTAAGGTATGTAAAGTTGATTGTTTTCCTATTTTTTTAGTGTTAATCAATTTGTAAATTAGGGATATGAAATATTTATGACATATATTGTTTACATTTCACTTTTTGTCAACGTTGCAGATTGTTGGGTGATTTTCTATTACCACCATCAAACAATTTACCACGCACAATTCGAGAAGTATTGTTGATTATGAAATAAATTGGAGTGGAGTATCAATCTATTGATGCATGTCCTAATGATCATATTATATATTATGGGCAGTATGCATCAGAAAACAAATGCCCACAATGTGAAATTAGTAGATATCAAACTGATCAATTAACAAAAGAGGTCCGTCGCAAAGTTATTTGTTATATTCCCATAATTCCACGTTTCCAATGACTATTCAGGTGCCAAAGTATAGCACATTTTATGGATTACCATGCGAAGAACAGAAGTGAAGATGGTGTTCTTTGAATGCCTGCAGATGGTTCTGCATTGAAGAACATCGAAGAAAAATGGCCAATTTTTAAAGATGAACCTCGTAATGTTAGACTTTCATTGGCATTTGATGGTTTCAATCCATTTGGTGAGCTTCGTTCTACTTACTCAGTGTGGCCTGTTTTTGTCATAAACAATAACCTACCTCCTTGGATAACGATTAAGAGAGAGCACACAATGTTGGCAATGATTATTCCAGGTATTTTTTTGAAAGCTGTAATTATATTATTCCATAAATTTATTTGTTTAATCGCTGCATGAGACCACCTTTTATATATTTGGATGGATAACTAAATAGCAATATTGTATGTTTATTGATCAATTAGGTAAATACCAAGTTAAATATATGAATGTATATATTGAGCCTCTTATCGATGAGCTATTGAAGTTATGGGATGGAATCACTATGTATGACATCTCTAGACCAATAGGGAAGAAACAAATTTAGTTCCATGAAATTCTTGCATGGACAATTCATGACGCTCCCAGGTTAACACATTTTTGTGGTATGTAACTTTATGATGCAGTTTGTTAAAATTATATGTTTTTAAGGTAAAAACATGCATTTTTTGTTTGAATTAATAATATTTTGATGCTATAACATTAATACATATATCTCGCAGGTCTTCAAACAAAGGGAAAATTTGCATGTCCAGTATGTGGACCTAGGATAAAATCTCGTCATTCAAAAAGTTTAGCAAAGGAGGTGTTCGATGAGTACAGGCACTTCCTCCCTAAGAACGATAGGTAGCGAACTATTGAAAAAACAAAATTCAATGGTAAAGAAGAGAATGCAAAGAAACCACGAAGAATGACACCTCACCTATGGAAGTTGGAATATAACAGAAAACGTCGAGGTATGCAAATTGTATATGCAGCATACAATATGTTCACGTTATAATATTATGATTTTTATATTTTTACTGAATTTTCTCTACCATGGGTGTCATGAATTATTGTTAATGTGTTTTCGTTTATGTTTAATGACTGTATTTAAGACATGAATGGGATTCCACGAGGAATGAAGATTTATCCCATACAATTCAGTAGGTTTCCTTACTACAAGCACCTACAAATAGCTCATGTGTTTGATACAATGCATATCGGAAAGAATGTAACAGAAATGGTATGATGGACATTAGATGGAAGGTCAGACAAAGATAAAATTGGAAAAAATTGTAGTGACATTGCAGTGACAAAGATAAGTAAATATTTTTAGTAATAGTTCTCTCCTATTTGGAAACATTAGATAATGATTTGCTTTTTGCTACAGTACGTTCTACCTCTGGCTCTCCCAGATAGCTTTGACGAAAACATAAAACAAGTTATATATGATCTTGGTAAATACATGAGGTAAGTAACAATTTTATATGCATGAAAAATGTTCGTTCTTTTGGTTGCATTGCTTATTGACATGATATTGTGTTTTACAGCTTGGAACTTTATTATATATTATATGCCTCAATCCGGTTGATCATTCATGTTATTTTATTGCATCTTTTGTAGGTGGCTTTCATCTAAATAAATCCATAAAGAAGATATTAGGTATTGGAAGAGAGAAATTCCTCGTCTAATGTGTGAAATGCAGAAGTATTTACCTCCGGCATTTTTCAATTCACAAGAACACTATCTCATACACCAAGTTGAGGAGATTGAATTGTGTGGACCTGTAAACTCAAGGTCAATGTGGATGGTGGAAAGGAATTTGAAGGCATTGAAGGCTTTTGTTAGACAAAGAGCATGCCTTGAGGGTTCTATGGTGCAGGGCTATATGCTATATCAATCCATGGTGTACATCAGTCAGTATCTTCCAAATTTATCAAAAAATATCAATCTACCTCGCATTTGGCATGTCGACTCCATCAACAAATTTGAAGGGGAGGTCCTGTTGGGGAAAGGTAGAAAGAGGAAAGTGAAAGGTAATTGAATGGTCATGTACATTTTATTTATTATACAATTAAGTTTTCAATTTATGTAATTTTTATTATTCCAGCAGTATTTTAATTAAAGGTAAACTTAATTGCCTTTAATGATAGCTAACTTACAATTCTTAATTGTTATTTTTTCATATAGTTGGCCGCGTGTGGGATGCAATACATTTATACATTGCAAACAATCATGATTGGATGGAGGAATGGATTGAATGATGTACATAATACTATGGTACCTTTTCATGGGAAGGGGTTAGTAAAATGATTAAAACAGTGCATCGTCATTGAGAAGAATATCCCGATCTTACGCAAAGTGAAATTGATTTAGCATGAGGTTTAAAAGATAAAAAGGCAAGTATATTTACCCTGCTCATTTTTTCGTTGTTTCGCATTGTATCAAAATATTTATCTCATTTATGTCTTCTTATATATTTATTTACCGAGTCATGAATGATGCAGCTGATACATCACAATGCTATGTGGTGCAATGGTCGTAAATTTCGCATCAAAAAGTTGGTTGACAAGAGGAAAAACATTTGATTGTGGGATAAATGCAGTTTTTCAAGTCACTAATGTTTCCTCTAGAAGTGATAGGCATCCAGAAG
Source organism: Larix kaempferi (assembly GCA_027924585.1). NCBI lineage: Eukaryota > Viridiplantae > Streptophyta > Pinopsida > Pinales > Pinaceae > Larix > Larix kaempferi. The sequence goes on along the minus strand of BSBM01000458.1, from coordinate 18,232,536 downwards.
TATCTGAAAATAGGTACTATGGTTATTTGGAAGATATACTTGAGTGTGACTTTAATTCCTTTAAAGTAGTCCTGTTTGAGGTCAAATGGTACAAGATACGAATGAATGAACGTGATCCCAAAATAACTAGTATTGAGCATGCCAATGGATTTACCATGGTTAATACAAGGGCACTCGAACCAGGTACAGAGCCTTATGTTCTTCCAAGTCAATGTGAGCAGGTATTTTACTCAGAGGTTCCAGTTAAAGTAGGTTGGTCATACATTGTTAGATACGATCCAAGAGGAAGACTGGTCAAGTATAATGTAGTAGAGGAAGAAGACAATGTTGAAGAAGAAGGTGATGTAGATTAGGAGCAATTGGTCATTGACATAGATGTGTTAGATGAAGAATCCGATCAAGAAGTTGATCATCCAAATGATGTAGCAGACAATGAAATTGATATTGATGATGAATATCTAACCGAAAATGACATTGATCATGATCCTGATATGAGCGATCTTTCTAACGATAGCGATTCAAAACCAGATGATGATATAGATGTTGCGTTAGATGAAGAAGAATCTGAATGACATTGTAGCAATGTTGGAATCTAGGAGGTATGTGAGAAGATATTTTATTGGTATGTATAAATTAACCGTTTCTTATTGTTATTTACATTTTCCTGTATGTTTTCATATGCTATAACACATTGTTTTTTAGATAGATTTTGTCGGGTTATGGGGAATTGAGAGTGATGTGAGGGGGGGGGATGGGTCATAAGAGCTTCCACCTTCACGTGGATGGCCTTTTCAGTAAATAATATTACATTATTCTCGAAACAAAGAGAAGCTCATGGCAAATTTATCAAACCTAATGGCAAATTTATTATATTTTTCAGCACCAACGAACCTTTTTTGAATTTCATTGCTCTCAAATTTGAACAACAACATGAACTAGGCAACTTAGCTGCTAGATGGAAGTCTTGAGTTCAATGGACTTGTATTCATAATGCATTTTATCCATGTAGACACAATTCACAATACAGAATACCCACATCTGAAAGGAATTCTCCATTTATCATTCTTTTGTGAATAAACTTGATTTCCCCTTTCAATGTCTAAATTGGACATCAATCTTGACTTGTGAATTGTTAGGATATTCCTATACTCCATCCTAGTCCCACCAATATTTTGATCATTTACATTTTCAGTCATGCATGCACTTTTAGGGTTTGCATGCATTCTATGGTTTGCATGCATCCCAGTCATCAGTCCAGCACCTAGCCCTTAGTTAGCCAGCCCCCAGTAGCTTCTCACTATTCAGTTTTAGCCCTCCAGTTGCTTAATGCGCCCTTCTTCCTTGATTTTAGGAAGCAACTCGCCCTTCTTCACCTACCAGTCTAGTTGCCTTCAGTTACACTCAGTTACAGTCAGTTACACCTACCATACTCAGTTTGATTGATGGTTGAGAGTTACTTGAGCATTGATGACTCCACTAATGATCATGAGGACACCTAGTTGTGCTTCGATGACACTCTATTGATATTATGATCACTCTGAGAGGCTAATTCGAATTTCCACCTTAGGCATTCGAATCCTCTCTACCATTGTACTATTTATTTGTCCATATTGTGATTAATTAACTAGTGTGTGTGAAGTATTATTGCTTCTATCCGAGTTCCACTGTACCATATTATTCTGTTGCTCATTATAGTGTATTGACCACTCTTCTTCTATTTTCTTGCTTAATCATAATCATTCTCTTGTGAGGTATACATCATCTCTTAGATCTGTTGTGAGGATTTTCACATGGTATCAGAGCATGTTGAGAGTATTGTTTATCTCCATTCTTCAGAGTTTTTTGCAGGTTATTACCAAGATTTCAAGTGCAGCAGTTGTAGCAGTTTCTGCATTTTTGCAGCAGTAGCGGTTGTAGTTATTCTATATTGTTTTTGCAGGTCTTCTACAGCTTCAATGTATTCATATTTAGAAGGAATCCATCCTCTTTCTCTATTCAACTATGATGAATGGAAACCAAATATGATAGCATATTTAAAGAGCCATTATCTCTTTGATTGTTATTTTGAAAGAGAGTTCGAATCCTCTGAAGAGAAGATTGACTGGTTGAATAAAGGTGACATGCACCTTTGAAGAATGATGCTTACCATGCTTAAGTACATATTTTACCCTTTCATTTTTTATATTGAAACTCCAAAAGAGCTATGGGCTCACCTGGATGAAAGATTTGACAAACAGAATGAAGGATTTGGTCCAAACCCTTTCAAAAGCAAGCAAAGTGATGCATTCTCTCCCCTTGATGGTCTCTCAGATCATGAACCAGTATCATCGCATATTGAATTTGTTAACAAAGAACTTGTATATTCTCCACTCATGCTCCAACTTTCTTCTCTTTCTGTGCCAATTCACACTCTAGATATTGCAGAAGGTCCTAAATCCTCTCTTGCACCAGAGTCTGTTGGTTTGCATCATGATCACATGATTATTTTGGAGGTAAAATCAGCTATTGAAGGTAATGCATTCACTCTCCTCAAGCAATCACCTCTTTTATACTACTATATGATTATTATTCCATGCTTTCAGAAGGTTATTGAAGAATATGGCCACTGCCACCCGCTTGGGATAATTTCTCATGCATCTAATGGTTTTGATCTCACCTCTTATGGTTCAAAGGAGATCTCAACAAAACCATTGCCATTCACTTGGGAAAATTTCTCATGCATTTACTGGTTTAATCTCACCTCTTATGGTTCAAAGGAGATCTCAAGAAACCATGATTCAAGTCTTGGATCTAATTTGGATTCTAAGCAATTACTACTTGGGATAATTTTTCATGCATATGATAGTTTTGATCTCACCCCTGCTGGTTCAAAAGAGATCTCAAGAAACTATTCTTCAATCCTTAAATCTGATTTGGATTTCAAGCAATTATTATTTGATGGTTCTTTTTGGCATAATCTCACCCATGATGGTTTGAAGGAGAAGACAAAAGACTATTTGCATATTCATGATTTTGATCCTACCTCAGTTGATTCGAATCACAAGTTCAAGGATCATCCTCATACTTTTGGATTTGTTCTCATCACATTCGATCTAAAGAGAAAGTACAAGCACATGCTTTTTGAGCATGATCCACTTCTTCCCAAGAAGAAGATACCTCCAGACATATGACCAAGCATCACACCTGCTTGAGTTTGGAACATTTTTTTTTATGTGTTCCTTACATTCTATTTTGAGGAGGGGGGTATTTTTCCCATGAAATTTTCCCCACTTCCTTGGTTTATTGACTGTTATTATTCATTGTATTGGGTGACCTTTGGTCTTAGTTACCAGGGCCCAGGATGGATTAAGGGGGGGTGTTAGGATATTCCTATACTCCATCCTAGTCCCACCAGTATTTTGATCATTTACATTTTCAGTCATGCATGCACTTTTAGGGTTTGCATGCATCCTAGTCATCAGTCCAACACCTATCCCTTAGTTAGCCAACCCCCAGGAGCTTCTCACTATTCAGTTTTAGCCCTCCAGTTGCTTAATGTGCCCTTCTTCCTTGATTTTAGGAAGCAACTCGCCCTTCTTCACCTACCAGTCCAGTTGTCTTCAGTTTATACTCAGTTACACTCAGTTACACTTAGTTACACTCAGTTACACTCAGTTACAGTTAGTTACACTTAGTTACACTCAGTTACACTTAGTTACACTGAGTTACACCTACCAGACTCAGTTTGACTGATGGTTGAGAGTTACTTGAGCATTGATGACTCCACTGATGATCATGAGGACACCTAGTTGTGCTCCAATGACACTCTATTGATCTTATGATCACTCTTAGAGGCTAATTCGAATTGCCACCTTAGGCATTCGAATCCTCTCTACCATTGTACTATTTATTTGTCCATATTGTGATTAATTAATTAGTGTGTATGAAGTATTATTGCTTCTATCCGAGTTCTACTATACCATATTATTCTGTTGCTCATTATACTGTATTGACCACTCTTCTTCTATTTTCTTGCTTAATCATAATCATTCTCTTGTGAGGTATACATCATCTCTTAGATCTGTTGTGAGGATTTTCACATGAATAAACTTGATTTCCCCTTTCAATTTTTTTTTGAGACTAGTTTACCATGGCCATGCATTTGAAGGACCCTGCAACTTAAATCTTGTTGGAGGTCTATTTGTTAAGGAGTTTGACAGCACTTGAACTATCGAGTGAGAATTATATGTTGCGATGGACCATGGACTGACTACAATTTCCTATCCCTTATGAGCTATCCCTTCCACTATGGACCATGGAACATATTGATGATCACAGTGCTACTTTTGAAGGGGGAGGTCATGTTAGAGTCCTATCCTACCTTCCTTTAGGATTTATTCGTACATTGTATAAGACCATCTCTTTGAAATAAGGTTGAATAAGTTAGTGTTCATCAATCAATGTAAAACATGTCTCTTTATTAATTAAGACCCGCTAGGAAGTTGTATTTGTAATTATTTGACCATGTTAAGTAGTTAGCGTTTTGTATCTGAGAAGCTTATTTAGAGAGCTACAAGGCTACAAAAAGATTTGTCAAAAAATATTGCAATAGAGCTTTGCTTAATTGATTTTGATTTAAATATTTTTAAGTTATTGAAAAAATACTATATAAATTGAATTTTTTTAATTTATATATATAATTATGGTTTATGATTAATGTTGGTAAAGTTTCAAACATTAATACAAATTTATATAATTAATTTTGATTGAGTCACTACCCTATATTTTCAATATAAATTGACTATAGTCTATGATAAATCTTGCTACCTTTAAAATAGAAATTGATATAATCTATTTAGATCTAATATTATAGCTAAATTTAAATAATTAGTGTGATGGCTTTTAAGTATGTTCACATTAGGTTTCCACTTCGAGATGGAAGATACTATATTTAGAATTATAAAGTTAAATTTATATAATTAATGTGATTATTGTAAGTATATGTTTCCACTTCGAGATGGAAGATACTATATTTAGAATAATAATAAAAATTATAATGTTGTCTAGGTTCTAACTGAATCCTTATAATGAGAACATTTTAAATGCTTTCATATCTAGTGAAAGGTTGAACTTTATAAAAAATAAATTTTAATATTATTTTATTATTCTAAAGGTGGGTCCTTTAGCCACTATTAACTTTGCTAGTTCAATAAAATAATAAATAATATTATTTTCATGAGAGAATAGAAGTTAGCCCCCCTTTCTAATTCAAAATTAGGAAAAGCTTTCCTAGATTCCTACTACTGCCATAATGTTCAAAGAAAGGGATCCTTCTATAGGCTCAATACTTTCTGACCTTTATTGTAATATGATGCACAAGGCATTGTAGAGAATGCGGGATGAATAGGTTGTTTAGGGAAGTTAAGCAATAGATTGTAGTAATGTCAAACTTGCCCTATAATTTAATATCACCAAAGTGCATAATTCTAGTACCCTTAAATGCACAACATAAAAAGCAGGTTTGCAATCTGATATAAAGGAGCAATGATAAGTTTATTATTTTTATATTAACTAAGACAAGATATATGCTGGTAAGAAGTCACCAAAAGAGGATGTTGAAGGCCATTTAGGGATCTTAGGTCAACCACATGATGTGCAAATACTTCTAATAGTTTTAAAACCTTAAGTCAAAGTAATATATGTTGCAACAATCCAAATGATAGAGGGTCGATTTGATGGCAACTAAGATGAGATGACAAAGCAGAAAGAAGGGTGAGGATGGATGAGAACCACAATGCATTTCCTCTTTGTGGGATATTAAATTTTTTTATATGTGATATGGGATGCAACAGAAGGTTTTGAGCACCCAATAATGGTTTCAGGGACTTGGACATGTTCAAGAAAGGAAAAATTGGCATAGTGACCTGAAGTAATCTTCTAGGATTCAAACAAAAGGAATAGTGCCTCTAACCATTTCCCTCACCTCTCTAGAGTTTTATTTTATTTCTAGTTCATATATGGAAACCATATGTAGGTTTTTATTACTACATATTCGTATTGGTACCCTTACTATGGTTTAAGGAAGACGCTTGAGCTTGGGACATTAAAGGTAGATTCCAAGGCTTACGTTTCATGAGAGAAACCTTGAACCACTAGACATGCCTTCACTATGGAATATTTGTGTTTAGAGAGGGGATATGTTTTGATAATAACATTTTAATCAATACAGATGGGTCATGTTTCCTTGCGCCTGATTGAAATAATTATCATAAACCTACAAACCTTAATAAATATTTGAGTCATCCAAGGCCAAGACCATTTAACCTTGAAACACCACACATGATCTACCCAGTGTATTCTTGGCCTCAAAGTGGGGATATGGATACCATTAGGAAATTTTGACAAATTATATGTATCGTTGCAATGATGTCACAATAATCAGTGGAGGAATTTAAATCCTGAATTAGGATCTTATGTTATATTTTGGGTATGAAGCTCCATGAATAACACCTTGAAACACCATAGACAAAAGTTTGTTGAGGATATGATTCATTGGTTTCTAAGTGGATATATGGGAACCAATATAAATCTTCAAGCACTAGGTATGGGTCTCAAGGCTTGGTCATTAACATGGTCGGGAAGGATGCCCAAGCCTTATGAGTTTCCTCCCTATGGTATCCATGTCCTATGAATGGGGTTCAATGATCACATGTGTTTTTGAGTTTTCGGTGTGAGTCACATGCTCTTACACATGTTCAAGGGAGATGAGTGCCATTTTATGTTGACTTAGAAATGATCTTTATCCCTAGACATGGTTGAGGAAAAAACCATAGTATCTCAAGGCCCTAAGACTCTAGTTAGATGTTTTTAGGAACCATGGATCCATCCAAGGAAACCATAGGATTTGTTGAGTATGGGATTCTTGTACCTCCTTTACATATGTTATGCCACCTTCAAGGTAGGTCCAAGTAGGGGAACAAATAATTGGGTGTATATTTGAATTCCTTCACCAATATAGACCAATGAAACTCAAGCATATGGTGAAAATGGTTTGCATATGGATGAAGGGATAAGATAAATTCCTCAAACTACCATGCATGGTCTCTTTGTGGGATATTAAAAGTTTTTTAAATTTGATATGGGATGAAACATAAGGTTTTCAGGATCCAATATTGGTTGCAGGGACTTGGACATGTTCAAGAGAGGAAAAGTGGGCATTGCGGGAGAAACTCATACCTTACACCTTGTAATAATATTAAAGACTTCTTAGTCCAAGAAAAATGCCTTAAACGTTGCATGCAACTTCTTTAGGGAATATGTTTTCGATGTGCATATATGGGTGCCACTATTACCTTCTCTAGCACTAGGGACAAGTCTGAGGGCCCTAAACATTAATCACATGGGATTAAATGTGGGTTTCAGGTCCATTATAGGTCACAACTCTTTATTCTTAAAATTTATTATTCCCAACATCAAATCATTATAACAATAACCACTATCCTTCAAAACCCTTTATGAAACCATTAACCTATAAATGATATCACACTCCATAGACTTAGACTTATATATGGAATTGGTTTCATAAATAAAATACAATTCCATATTTTACCCCAATACAATTAATGAATTCTTTGGTATTGTTAGATGAAGAAGCCATAACATATTTATAAGGAGTCAAATCCCTTGTTATTATGTTTCGCGTGAATCCATGATGCTCAACCCTCTAATTTCCATACAGTCCTACATTTCACTCATCATAGAGATCTTTGAAGGGTGGGAGTTTTCTACTATGGAAACCTCACTAGGATCACTTCATCACGAACATATCTAGCATGTTTTATGATCATATTTATAAAAAAGACTACACATGATCAAAACTATCGAAGTTATGGTATAGGGTATTTAAGTATTGCTCAAAGTCAAAATTGGTTTCGTTAATCCAACCGCTCTCGTAACATCCCTTGTATGGTTGAGCAAAGCAGAGGAGTCGATCAGAACAAAGGGGAGACTTGCATGTCTAAATGAGCAGAGCAGAGGGGAGATTTATGTGTATGATCGAGTAGAGAAGGGGAGCGTTGAGAGGGTGCATTTCGAGTAGGGAAAAGCAGAACAGAGTTGAGAAGGTGCATTTCGAGGAGGGCGGAGCAGAGCACAGTTGAGAGGGTGCATTTCGAGTAGGGAAGAGCCTAGGCATTTCAAGACCACCATGAGGCATTCTGAGGAGCACAATGTCTTCGGTAATAGCTACTCTTTCCACACTTCATTAAATTCATGAAATTCCCTAATCGTAGGAAATTCCCCTAAATCTACCAAGATAGTTCATGAAATATGAGACTGACAACCCTATTGATGCTCCTCCTGCCTTGGGATGCTCTACAAGCCACTTTAAATCAACCACATTAAACTTGCTGAAGAAATAACTTTGGTAATACTAATCACGACCCCAAAACCATCATTATACATGCCATTATGCCAATGAATCTCATGGTGTAACACCCCTCTTTCTTCCAATGGATGCGTCATAGTGCCATCATCGAGCTGCCATCCAAGGGAAAATTGTCACTCGGCCCTCCAGTTAGACCGTGGATTCCCATGCTTAGATTTTGTTAGGGTTTTTCATTTCTAAAATATAGGGTTATGCTATGTTGAGCTGAGAATATCCCTTGGAGAGTAGCCTAAAAGGATAGGGTTATGCTATCCCATGGGGAAGAAGTTAGAAATCCCTTTTTGTACCTATCATAACATCCAAGACCAAAAACTATGCTAGGGAGGGGGAGAAACCTAGTGATGGGCATCTGTCACTATGATCCACGCTGAGAATGAGGAATGGTAGCAGTCCCATACACTAGGTGTGGGAATGGTAAGAAGAGATGGCCCCATGATCTCTTATGTTGGGGGGCATTGTGCCACAGATCTATTATTGTCCATGTATTTGACACCAATATCATTCAGGTGGTTGTGAGGGCTTGAAAGGAGGTAATCAACTGAGTACACCTCGAATTTCCATGTAAGTCTCTCTGTCTAAAATTAGCTACCTCGAAATATACATGAGGCATCTATTGTGTGGATAAGAAAAGAAGGTAGCGAAGGACCTACCAAAGTCCCTGTCTTTGTAGTGGAACCTTCCTTGGATGTAGCAATAGATGGGTCACTTGAGAATGAGGTACTCCATCTCCACCTCTTGGAGGGAGAAAAACCAGCAAATCTTGTCCTCCTATGGAGTTTGGAGATCTATCTCAACTCATAATTGGCGGGAGTTCACTTTGAGCTCACCGAGAGAAATCCAAAGGGCCATGTGATGAAGGGGAATCTAAAGGAAATTTTGTTCTTAGGTTTATCTCTGATAAACTGATTGTTGATGATTTTTCACCCTGTGAGTATAGCACATATACATCATCTAAAAGTTATGCACAACTATAAAATATTTTCCCAAAGCTGTAAAGTCAGCAAGATTCTCCATTTACCAATTATTTGAAATAGATGAAATCTTGTGCATTCATTTCTTATCCTAGTTGCAACCAAAATTATTATAGTCAGTCAATTTTTCATATGATATCTGTAAAGTTCCCATAGCTATGAGAGAAATGAAGTGTTTGTCTTGTTGCTTAAGGATTTATTGGTGTCCCATGAGATAAGAGGGAGAGAGGTAGAAGTCGTTTTGATGCCTTTGACTGTGGATGTTTTGTGCATGATGATTTTGTCAAAGCACTTCCTTTTTTTTACAAGATTTGTTCGTTTGGAGATACATGGCACGTAGATCACTTCAAATTTCCAGATGATTTTTAACTTCCTACGTGTTTAACTATAAATTTGTTATCACATCCATCGTTTCCAGGCTATCGTGATTTGCAGAGCATATTCTTGTATATTTTTTAGCCAGGCCTTTACACAATTTTGATGAGATCAACCTATGATGAGTAGTACTTTTAGATGATCACTCACATAATAAGTAATATAATATTTTAGAGTTGTAACAATAGAAAGAAATAGTCTAGCAGTACTTACTAGTAAAAACACTTGGTTTTTTAAAAACACTACATAACATAAGGACCATTTTCCCGAGTAGGTATGTATTCCAATTCAGTCCCGAATTCAAAGGAATTATGGACACTACACCTACATGAGAATAGTATCACATAGACCACCTACGATAGCACATTCCCTAAAATACCTCCTACTCCAATTTCTAAGAGCCTTTTTATAGCTTGGTCCCACTTTAGCTTATTTGTCTTTTTATGTGGGATAATTAGACTTCACATAAAACTTTGTTAACTAATAGAAAATACCATTGACTGCCATAAACTTTATGTTAACAACAAGTCCTTTAACTAATAGAAAATTTATAAATGAAAAACGAAAACATAATAACCTACTTAGAGTATTGATAGATAACAATGTGCATGAATTGGAGAATGGTGGTGTCTAAGTTTAAAATTATGTATTTTTCCTCTGATTTTAAATAAAATTTGTTACATATATTGCAAAAGATTAAAAAAATGGAGATTCCCATCAAATGGTATATAGATAAATTTTACAAATTTTATGTATGGTTAGGAAAAACGAGGAGAATCCTGGTTCAGTTTATATATATCATGTGAATGGGGTGAAATATATGATTCTAGATGAAATTTGTATAATGAAGGTCCATTAAGTGGCTAATGGCCAATGATAATAAATTTCCTATAATAGTATCTCACCATGTTGAAGAAGCAAGAAAATATTATTGACATGCAAACTATGATTACGTCTATACATTCCTAGAAAGAGGACATATCTCGACAATATGCTCAATATTTTTTCACTGAGATTGTAGAAAGCATGGGTTTTTTTCTCCCAATATTGTCAATAGTTTATCCACATGGATACCTCCAAGCAAAAATATCTAAATAAAAAATTGTTTTTATATATTAATTCTAAAGATAGGATTCCGAACACTATTTAAGAAAAAAAGCAAAGTATTTTTCTTGGATTTCAATGTCCAAGCTTTCTTCAATCACACATCAAGAAGAATCTTGGTGTAAAGGAATTTTTATCCCATGGTTGAATTTTCTTTTGGAAAAGTAGTGGTTGATCCCAATTTCCATTCTCTTAATGAGGCATTAGGTCTTGTAAGTCCAAGATTTAACAACAAATCAATAGGCCTAAGACATCAAAACCTAGGATGGTGTATCAAAGAATCATTAGCCAAATAAATTCCTAAATAAATTCCTTCTTGAAAGAGACTTGGTAAAAGAATCACAAGATTTCAACCATTTCCTTACCTACATGAAGAATCAAATTATACCACCATAATAAATGAGTATTAATAGAGAAGTCATTTCTAAGACATGGTTCTTTTCATATTAGGAAGGGCTTGAGAACTTATTTTGGCTTGTAAACACTCTGTGCAACAAGCGTTCCTTGATTTTTTACCTTGTAGGGGGTTACTATTATAATATCAAGAGGAAATCCTTATTGTACATTTTTTCCCAATGAACCTCCTTGAACCCTAGTTCTAATGGTACCTAACACCCTAAATTGTTTTTGGGTATAACATAACTACTACCTAGACTAATGAAATCATGTATTTTGATTAGATTAAACCCATAAAAATACGTGAATATCCTTTTCTAGGTGTGCACAGGCTCGCTTTGTTGGGACCCAATATGAAGAATCATAAACATGGTTGACTACCAGAACTTTGGTTTCAATTTTATCTTTGATTTCTAATACCATGAGTTTCGTGATCCACTTATATATGTTCTTGTCAACCCTATACACCATTACTTCCCATTTTTCCATAAGAGAGGTTTGGAAGGCAAAATGGACACCTAAGAATTCAAATATTTTGTTAGGTATTTTATATGGATATTTTACACCATTGATGTAAAGAATATGAATACTAGGTACTCCTAGTTACAATTAATGGAACATGTGAAAATGTACTCCTAGTTAGAATTAATGGAACATGTGAAGCCAACTAGATCCAAATTACTGTTATGCATGCTTTTACATACATGGCCACACTTTTCCTTGAAGAAAAGCATAAGCCTCATGGTTATTCTAAAGAGGGACCATGGATAAATACTAAAGTTATAAACAAGAACCAAAACCACATCTCAAAATCCTTAAATTAGGGATTAAATTAAACATGTGAAAGCAAAAATGCACGAGGAAATATCATGCATGGACAACATTTGTTTGACATGCATGAATTCATAGCATTAACCTTGCCACCCACATGGATTATAAATGGAGGATACATGGATAAAGAGGCAGAGAAAGAGAAAAATGAGATCTGCATTAAAGCCCTAGTTGGAACATAAAGGGCGCAACAAAAAAAAAGACTAGTGCATTGTAGTTAAACTAACTTGGAAAACGAATGAGATCAAAAATTCGATGTGTCAACCCAGTACCAGACTCTTGAAATCGCATAACAAAAAACCAATAGAAAGATCGCTGCAACTGTAACAAATGATTCTAAAAATATGACCTAAGAACATGTATTTATAGATCAATGAGGGTCTCGGTTCCAGCGAAAATGCACAATGGTCAAATTTCAAAAAAAAAAAAATCAATGACTGTTACAAAAGAAAAAGAAAAACAAGTTTTATTTTCGGCATTTCGTTGCTATAGCGACGAATGTTCATGGCTATAGTGACACATGTAATTGTCGTTGCTATAGCGACTAACTTTCGTGGCTATAGCAATGAAAATTACATCCGTCGCTATAGCCACGAACATCGGGGGAATTTTCAATTTTTTACAAAGATTTAAACTGTTTTTCCACGAAAACATCAATTTTAACTGTTTCGTGGCAAAGTTTCGTGGGAATTTTGAGCCATATGTAGTAGTGAGCAGGTTGTCTTTAGACATTGTAATAGCTTTGTTGCTTTAATTTATTTTCCCTAAAGCAATTGTAGTGCTAGAATTTGCAGTATTTTAATGCCTCCTCATGTAGTAATCTCCAATTGCAAATTCTTCCATTGAACTCGGTATTCCAATAGTATCATAGTAGCTTAGTCTTGAACTTACTCTGTCAAGTTTTCCAAAATGCACTCTGGAATAAGAATAACATGCTATTCATCTTCTAAGGGAGGCAAGATATTTCAATTTTTTTACTATTTCCCCTACCACTTTCTTCAAGCATGAGACATGAAAGGTGTGATTCACTTGTGACCTTGCTGGTAGTTCAAGAGTATATGCAATATATCCCACTCTTGCTAGAACCTTAATAGGCCCATGGTATCTAACCCCAAATCTCTCCAACCATTTGCCTTTGAGTATTTGTGAGACTTTTGCTCATAAGGTCATAGTCTCAATAAAATCCAATCTTTCATTAACTGTAGCGTTGTTCTTGCAGGGACTTCATCCTATCATGCACAAATTTGAGGTTCTCCTTTAGCTTCTTCAATATTTGTTGGATTTCCTCTATGAAATATCTAGTAAATGGCACTTGAGTGTCTTCAATGGTCAAATCAATTAATAAAGGAATGCCATAACTATAAGGGGCCTTAAATGGTATCATTCTAATGGGTTTGTGGCATGTTGTATTGCACCAATTTTCATGAGGGTGCATTAATATTAATTTATTCCTATGAAGAAGCATGAATAATGGCATTCACAACATTCAGAGAATTGAGATATTTGTAGTAGAGATAATTCCCGAAACCTAAATAAACCAACCAAGAGTTTTTTCATCTAATACACTTGCTATGCTAACCCAAAATCAACTCCTCGGACCTGCTCTTGGCATCCACAAAATAGAATTCCCACTCCCTTAACAATTGAATCATGACTATTCCCAACATGACAATTGAATCTTCTCATACCATATCCTAAGTCCTTGTTTCAAGATAGACAAAGACTTATTGAGTATGCACACAAGATTTCCACCATGCACAAAACAAGGTTTCTCCTCCATATAGATCTCCTTAGTTCGGTCCTTGTGTAAGAAGGCACTATTGCATCCATTTGATGTATGTCCTGACTAAAACTAGTGGCAATAGCAAGAACAATTTAGATAGAATTCATCTTGGCTACATGAATAAAGGTCTCAATGTAATTGGATATACATTCATATTGAGAAAACCATTTTCTTATACCATGTAATCCTCCTCTCTCCCAACAACACCATCCGAGGTAAACTTGGTCATATAGACTAGTTTGCATTTCACCACATTCTTTCCTCATGGATAGGGAACCAATTCCCAAGTCTTATTTTTCAACAAGGAACTATATTCTAGTTATGCAATAGTAGCTTCCCATTTAGGGATGTATGTGCTTCAACATATGTTTTAGGATAACATGTATTTAACACATTCACCATGAGTGCAAAATTAACATATAGTTTTTTTTCCACAAGTCTTTCTTGAATGTCACATCAACTACGTCGTTGCTCACAACCTCAATGATATTTGTCACTTACTTAAGAAAACAAATATTATTGATAGAAGGCCTCCCTACAACACATTCATCATGGAAAAGGTCAGCGATATTGGAAATGGATTCAAAATAAATGATCCAGTTGGTAGTCAATGTAGCAACATAAATATGACTAGAAGTTTATTTTATTACCACAGTTGATTCAATAATTTAGCTAGTTTATTGCATGTCTGGAAAGTTTTAAAAGTTAACATGTAGTATACCCTAGCACGTTGAGTTCTACTTGGAACTTGGATCAATCTTGGATATGATTACCCACCATTCCTCATAGAGTGCTCCTTTATTCAGTGTTTTGATAGTGTTAATTTAGGTCTTACAATTTTAATTGATTTTTGGATGTGGTTGGACTTTTTCTTTAGGGAGATAGTCAACTAATTTGGTATCCTTTCACATGGATTAATGCTAGCACATGTGGGATTGACTCATTGATTCATAGTTTATCATGCCTTGGATTCCAAGTTTTGAATCTACATATGGAAATGTACAAACTTTGGGACCGCCTTCGGTTATATTACTTTATTTATGAGTCAAGTTTACCATAACCCTTTATTGAATTAATCCTTGATTGAAGGTCTTGGAGGTCTTATAGTACACATGATGAGTATTATTTTGTGGATTGGTTTCCTTTTTTCTGGATTTTGACATGCAAAGAGATTTGAATCCTTCTCTTTGATATGGAATGCTTGTGTCCTCATGGGTAAACGCTACCTAATTCAACTAGTGCTTCATCACAAGACCCAGTGTCACCAACATCTTAGGTATTTTTTATGATTGCTTGCTTCTTGTCACTGGATCCCCAATGTGCCCAGTTATGCAGATTGAGGCTATTTTCAAGCCCAGACCTATGTAAAAGTGCCTAAAACCTCTACTACAGACTAGCTTGTTGCTACAACTGCACTCAGAATGCTAGTTTAGTCAATATATTCACTCATATTTGGAGGATTTAGGGCTGCTGGTGCTTCAAACAATGCCCAAAATTGTTCAAAGTGTTCCCATAAATCTTGTATGCAACCCCAAGTGAACATCATGCGAATGGGGGGGGGTAACAGACCCCACACCAAAACGATGATAGACATACCATCTCCATATGTATCTAGATAAGATAAGGTAGGATAATTTTATTAATTTCCAACAAATGACCACAAACGTAGGTCAATGGGACTGTGTGGTACCATGATGTCAATACAAAGTGGGAGCACCAAGTCGGCTCCTATAAAAGGCAAGAGGTAAGGCTCTAACTGCAAAGTGCCAACTTTAGTAGAGTGGCCTCGGTTTTATTTGGAACCATATCCCATTCACTTTGTGGAAAAGTACAAAGTTTCTCGTTGGAAGCAACATTTCACCTAGAACATACACCAATGAATATAATGTATTTTTCATGAAGGTGCATTAATATTAATTTATTCCTATGAAGAAGCATGAATAATGGCATTCACAACATTCAGAGAATTGAGATATTTGTAGTTCAAATATAGTTTTATATAAGATTAATCGATTCAAATAACCAGCTAAGGATTTGATAGAGAACATCAGTGTGGATAGTCAGGGATAAAAAGCCTCAGTATGCATACCTTGCTTTGAACTAAATTTACTAACACTTCATCACAATATGCATCATGTACTACTTACAGGGCAGGACATTACAACACCATTTTATCTGAAGGAAACAATATTGATATGTAACTATATAGTGCAGAACCAAGATGATGACAACAACAAACGTTGGAAACTTACAAGTTTTGTATATACCAGTTAGCTAGCATAAGTTAAAGTATAAGGCTAGATACCCAAAATATAGGGTGAAGTGACCAAAATGCAAATAGTTGTCTAGCGTGAGACATGTCAATCAACAAACATAAAAATAAAAAAGATGTATTAAGCAATGATTGACAATACCAGGATTAAGGTTATCGCAAGCCTTTATATTTAGATCCATGAGCTTTGGACAGTTTATATACAGGGCCTAGAAACCAAGACACCACACCTTTAATCATTAATGAACTAACAAATAAAGTGAGGGAATCCTAAAGATTGTAGAGCATACCAGTAAAATAGTATAGTTATGGGATCAAAAGCAAATCAAGGATGGGGAAATAACAATACAGTTTTCTGAATGTGCATAATTTAGGATAGAGAAAAACTTAAAAATAACAAAGTAACAATACATACATGGATACTAGAACAACCCTAAAGGATGATTTTTCCAGTCTCAAATGCTTGATGATGAGTTCATTAGTTACCATTTTCTCCTTAGAATGGATATTTTTCCCCTGTAAAGATTGTTGGCCCCTAAATTCCTCCTGTACTTTGACTTGGTTTATTATAATGATATCAATATATACTGCTAACATAACGTAGTCTCTATTGATTTAATTTCTTGTTGTAAGTGTATACCAAACCCTAGATATAATTGTTGCAATCCTAGAGTGAAAAGATGCAAACACTTTCCCACTCTATAAAGCTTTGCTGGCACACAATAGCAGCAATGACATGTATTGTAATCAATATCTAGGAAGGTTTTGATTGAATATAAAGGAGTATGTTTCCAGACTAGTAAGATCAATTTTTTGTTTTTGGTAGGTATTGGGGTCTCTTCACATTATATGTGGCATAAAAAATTCCATTAAAAAAACTCAAAATATTTCCTCTAGAACTCTGATATTCAGCTGCAAGAAGGATGATGGTATAAAATATTGTTGTGGAGTAGATATTCCACATATATCCAGTGTAACCCCAGTCACAATTCCAATCTATATCCCATACAAGTAGCCAGCCGAGATCATCTAGACCCTAGCAATGGGCCACCCACCTCTTCTAGGCAATATCACAGTACACAACCTAGATTGTCTTCCATTTATTCCTCCAGACAACCCCCTATTTTGATCTTTCTCCATTCGGCCTTAGATGTCAGATGAAATGGTGCCAACGGACCACGATATTCTAGCTCTCAAATCCATCTATTTTGTACATTTCTCTCCTAGATAGATTCTCCATTCTCAGAACCTGCTTCCTAGGATTTAGATTAGATTCATATTTTTCTTCTGCATTATGATTTATATAGGAGCAGCTTTAATACCCCCACTTTTATTGACATCTTCTCTTAGCAGTCTCATTGATTTACTTTAGTGTTCATTAGTTGGACATTAATAGAAGTCTCTTATATTATATTATTATCTTATGCACTTGTATTGGAATGATATACTTTTGATTAGTGTTGTTATAAACTGGAGTGTATTACTTGCTTGGACTAGGGTTTGTTGAAGTTGTCACTATAGATATATGACTTCAACATGGTATTAGAGCCAACATGAATCTTCATTCCCTATCCAATGTTGCTTTTAGGGTTATTTCCGATTTGAAACTAGGGTTTCAACACTTTTGTGATACTGGGATCCCATACAGGGATTCAAAAGATTCCTTGATGTGGGATAAAAATAAAGTTACAAGCATGTACATTGCAAATTTAGGTTATGAATATTCAATGGATATTGTTGGTCAAGAAGAGGTGTGGTGGTGGATTAAAATATGTAAAATAAAGGCACCTAAGATGACACATCTTATGGATCAGACTTGAAAATAAGGTTCCAACCTAGGAGGGTTTTTAGAAAAGCGGAAGAACGAGATCCAACATTTTCTTTCTATGCATGAGGGGTTGTGGAAATTTCCTATTTAGTTCTTCATTGTCCATATTTTGAAGATTTGTGGAAAGATCTAGAAAAACTTATTGGAATGGACAATTTTTGGAGAGGTACTTTGAGATAATTCCTTAGAAACTGGATTCAAATGAAGAAATTAATTTTCCGAGGGATGGCTATGTCTCTCACTATATGGAATATTTGGATAGCATGTAAAGCCCAAACATCTGGTTTATTATAATGATAAGGTGTTATGGGATAGTGGATAGCATGAACACCTTATCCTCTTTACTTTGACCTGGTTTATTATAATGATATCAATACATACTACTAACATAACGTAGTCTCTATTGATTTAATTTATTTTTGTAACATAAGGTGTTTATTATTATAACTTTCTATCCACTATGTTTTTGTCTATAATTGGAGATAAGGTGTTCATGTTTTTCATGTGTTGAGTAGCTACATAATCAACAATCCACTCTTGATATAAGGTGTTTATGTTTTTCATGTGTTGACTAGCTACATAATCAACAATCCACTCCTGATACCTCATTGGCCCCATTCCAAAATTGTATGACCTAGTTATAGCCATCAAAAATATCTATATGCATTACTAGGGAAAGAAACTTGCATGACTGCATTTCAAGTATTGAAACCATGCTTGCTAGAAACAATGAGCCATGAATGATGTTTTCGGTATTTAAAATTCAATTAAAACATGTTGTATCATTTCAATGATTGTAGGTACCACCAAATAGGTACTTGTCAGATCTATCTTCATCAAGTGAGGAAGATAGACTAGAAGATATTGAAAGCGAGACATCTAATACAAGATCTAACAGGTCAAGATCAACTAGAGGTGAAAAGGTAAGGAGAAAATTTCGTAAACGTGTGGAACTTTTTGTTTCTGAAGGAGGATCATGTGGTTATGATAACGAGTGCATAGGTGACATTGAGTTGCCCCTAAGGTATAGACATCTTGTCAAATGATGCCTACCCAAGGAGCTACCCCAAGTGGACATGGATTTCTTCCTCAATGGGAGGACTTATCGCATTGCTCCATCCTCTTTACATGGACTGGGGCTATTTTCCATGGATAGCATAAAGGTGTCATATGGCAGTGAAACTGAATTGATGGAGTATGTCGGTCCATGCTACAAATACAATGACTGGTTGTTGTTGGTCCGATATACAAGAAGTATGTGGACATACGAAGTGGTAGCAAATTATTGTCAACTACTGGACAACAGTATGAACAAAGGAGCAACTGTGTATATTGATGGAAGGCCAAAAGCTTCAGGGAATATCGCAGGGTTTATAAATAGCACACGACTAGGGTCAACACATAAGCTACCCAATTGCTTATTTGAGGGGCGTGAAGGAAATTCTATATTCGTATGTGCAACAAAATCAATAGCTGCAGGTGAAGAGTTGTTGATCGATTACGGTTTGAATCGAACGATGCGGGGGTTGCTATTATGGGGGTAAGTTTCTGATACAACATTTAACTCAACCTTTGATCGATGACTTGTTATTTTTCTCTTGCATCAAGTTTATTTATGTCATGCTTTTTATAATATACACATGATTAATTATATGTCATGCTTTTTATAATATAGACATGGTTAATTATATGTCATGCTTTTTATAATATACACATGGTTAATTATATGTCATGCTTTTTATAATATACACATGGTTAATTATATGTCATGCTTTTCATTAATCACGTTTAACAGACATTGTTATATATGTAATTTTCATTTTCAATATGTCTTAATTCTTATATTGTGGCAGGGTGATCGTGGCCATATGCCACAAGCTGGCCGTGGAAAGTCACCAATGGTGATGGATGAGGTAAATGTTAGTTTAATAGTACCTAATAGCATCAGTGTAATAGTAACCACAACTCATGATTATATTACATCTATTAACATTTGACATTTTTTTTATATTGAGCTCAAAATTTCAATATGATATCATTCTTATTGTATCGTGGCAGGGGGTCGGTACTATGAGCACACCTAGAGCTTCAGGATAGGTAAAGTTGACTCTCATAGTAACAATAAAGTTTTTTTTATATTAATCAAGTTTATTATACATGGTTCAATTTTTAGTTATTGATATTAATATGTCTTGCATATTGTATTGTGGCAGGGTGACTATGGGAAGGCACCAATGTCGTCAAATCAGGTAAATGATAGCGTAATAGTACCTAAACATGATTATAGTACTTTTTTTTGTTACTATATGTATTATATATTTTTTACGTGATTTTTTTATTGACATTTGTAGAGCACACCACATCAAGGTGATGAAGTAGGGATACGTTATTCAACCGACCCAATGCTTACTGTGAAAATGGCTTTGAATAAGTGCAATGACAAACTTCTTGAACTGATTTTAATCGATCCAATGACTGAAGAAATACAAGCAAAAATTGATGAATTGGAGACAAAGATAAAAAATACGCGGTAAGTGGCATATTTGAAAGTTTTTAGGAACTACATATATTCATTTATGATATTTTAGTTCTCTTTTTTTTATATGTTCTAATCAATTGAAGTTGGATTCCTTAGAGTTATTTGGAGCCAAAAAAAGTGCGTGAAGAACATACTGAAGAGGGTGGTATAGTTTGTAGCGATGCTTCAACACTTCATAGATCTACCGTACCAACGAGGCTGTTTTCCACTCCTACAGAAGAGTGCACTTTAGATTCCATGCCCTCAATAGATGTTGGAGGTGAAGATGGCCCTTCAAACACCGCTACTCCACATGATGATAGAGAGGACCGTGGCACCGATTGTGATAGTTTCTATCCTAGCTCAATGCATGTGGTTAGCAAGGGATCATTGCTCGTTAGATTTTTGGTGGACGACGAGTGTATTCCAATCAAGATACCGAAGATTGCAGGTATTATTTAATTTATTATGTGTTTTTTATTCATGTAATTCTAAGCCACATTACTCAACCTAGTTTTAATTAATGATCATATGTTTTTTGCAGGAAATAATGTCTTTTATAAGAACCTGCATAAAAAGGCCTTAGAGATTTTTGGGCCCACCATTTGTACATGGTGGAATTCCCAAAATGACAATTTGAAAGATGATTTGATGAAACACATGGTCAGCTTGTTTGGTGAAACCTTCAACAAAAAAGGTGTCACCGTAACAGCTGGCTTAAATTTGAAATATGTCAGAGCAGATTCTAGGGACAATCTTCAAACTAACCACAAGTATGAGTGTCCTCTGATGGTTCCAGAAAAGGAGTGGAAGGCACTCATGGAGGATGCAAAGGAGCAGGCAGCGAGAAAACAAGGAAAGACTAAGCCAATTGGTTCAAGAAGGTATGGCACATATCATATTTTTTTTAAACTTTCAAATATATTTAAGTTGCAATATGTAATGTATTTGCAAACTTTTATAGGCTCCCCAACACATCTAAAGCAACAAAGGAAAGAATGGAAAAACATGGACAGCACAAACTGGGCCAGGGTGGATATCAGAACCTAAGGGAACGAATTGTAAGAATCATTTGATCATTATCTGTAGCCAACAATTAATTGAACAATTAATTGATTTTTCTAACAAGCACTTTACATGGTGTTATGCATTGCAGGGAAGTGCTTTTTCTGATGAAGCCACTGAGGAAGACTTGAAGCTTGGCTTCAAGTACGGTTATCAACATGTGCTTGTAACGCCCCCTTCCATCATCGAATGTACATGAAGGGAAACGTTAAGAACACAGGGCTTTCGTAATGTCTTAGCCCCAATAATTTAAAATCTTCCATATGCAGATTGATCTCGATGTAAACACAGCGGAAATTAAAAGATTACATATGCGCACAATTTCTTCACGTGTTCAACATACCCATAAAAGTCATACATGTAATCAGTCATTAAGTATCATATGCATAAAACATGATGCATTTCATTTCATTAACAGGAATAATTAATCCTTCAGATTGAATGCGTAGCAGAACACAGAATGCAAATAATTTAAATCACATGAACACTTATCTTGAGGAGTTGATGTCCAACAACTGGCTACGTGAAGGCAACGTTCCTCCCAACCGTAGATCTCTATCCAGCCTATATTCCTTTAGCTGCGAGATCACCCCCGAGCTGGGTTGTGTATCCACTAAGGAGGACTAGCTGGGTTCACTCACAGCCATGGTTCTGGTCAAGCATCCAAGAAGATAGAGGAGGGTAATGCTAAGCCAGTGAGCTCAACCACAGAGCTACAGGCATCTCAAGTGAGCTCAACAGTTAGGCACCCACATTACCTACCACATCCAACACAAGGAAGATCCCCTTCTCTATTACACAGTCCCTCAGGCAACTCTTCCCTCCAGTGCTCTTCAGGATGGGTATAGAAAGGTCCAGCTGCTGGTCCTTGAGATCCTAGCCTTCACTGGGTTTATCAAGCACACCCGACCTCTGCATAGTCAATCCTCACTTGATTTCTCACCATTCTGCTCACCAAATACTCAAATCCGTCACTCGTTTTCTGAGCTGCAGAAACGGGGTTTTTCCATTGATTTCGGGGTAGCTAATGCTCCCAAATTCGCCCCAAGGTTCATGCTATTGGATTCCCCATTGGATTTCCCTGTCCCATGCCAAATCTGGACGTTTTTGGTCTTTCAAAAACTGGGTTCTCTCAAGGTCGCGATTTCTGGTTTTTCCTCACTGCTGGCACTCGTTTTTGGATGGGAATGATGCTAGGTAGTTTCACAAATGGAATGGGGTGAGAATGAAGCAACCTCCCATGAGGTTGAGTGACTTCTTGCCCAAGCAATCAGAGCCCATGCCCACCCATACGAATTTCAGGGCTGCCCATGCTCCATTGAAGCCATGGGCTGAAATCTCAACCACCTTCTTACAACAGGCATTAATGTCACCTAGGGAAGTCAATGGGTTCTCATAATGACAAATGGCAGCCTAGGGTTTAATCCCATAGCCCCCTCACCACTCCCTAGTGGATACACGTGGCCCCTTCTCATTCGTTGCCTCCATAGCCAGTTTTTGGGTATTTTATTTCAATATTAAATATTTACATCAATTTACAATATCCCATGGCTTAATAGCACGTGGGTAACAAAACATCAAGCGGGTCTAATTTAAATAAAATCCGAGCATAAACTAGCGGGGCCTTGGCCTTGAGCTCCACGCTAGGGAAACATACATCGTGTGTTTACAATATTTACATTAGAGCCAATATTTCCTAAGGGTCGAAATTGGGGTATTACAGTGCTAAAACATCGAAAAAAGATGGGGCAAACCCCAGTTTCCCCATCGATTGACTCTGAGGTAAATATAATCAATAAGGACATCATTAAAATGAACTTGTGTAATCTATCCATGAATGATTACATCGAAAAATGAGTGTCTTTTTTTGTTTTCAGTGTGAGACCAACAAAAGCAGTGAGGCTAGCGGTACCGAACCGATACCACAAGATGGTGGTGAGATGCCTAGCCATTTAGGTATGTATGCTATAAAACAAATGTATTCAATATGATTTTAAATACATAATTGATGACGTTTACTAATTAAAATTTTTCTATGAATGGAAAATCATGTACCTTCTCATGCTCAGTTGGGAGAGGAACAAATGGCAGAGGCAATGAACACTCCAATTGACTCGGCTAGTCAGCCAACAGGTAAAGATAATTGTAATGAAATTGAAAATAATGAAAAACATATATCAATATTAACTATGCACTTATGTCTATATAACTGTATTGGTTTTTGCAGATGATACTCCTGTCCATCCACCTCCGCCCCCTACTAATCGACGTACTAGAAGTATGGTGCGGGAGTGCTTATCCACACAATCAATGGAAAAAGAGGGCACAACAACTACAATGAGGCAAGGCCCAGAAGATGAAGCCACCCTCTTACAATTTATCAAAAAAAAAAACAAAACAAAAAAAAATATAGTTGTAAACTTATAAGATTTTAATTTGACTGAGTGAAGCCATGAACTCTTTTCAGTTTTGTAACAATTTGTTTGATCTAGTCAAGGCCACTCAGTTTTTTATCAGTTTTGTACCTTCTGAAGAGCGAATTCATGTATATAGAGATTGAGACCTCTCCAAATTCAGCACTGATTTTGTTATAAGGCCAATAGATTTGGCTATTTGAATTTTAATAAATATGACCCTAAATTTCCTCCCGGTTCTCTGCAATTTGCTTTCTACTGTTTGTGTCCGTTGTGTGCTTTGATTGCGAGCCATGACTTTGCATTGAAATTTGCCACTGTTTGTGTCCACTGTGTTGGAAGCTTATCATTTTGATGTGTGGGTGGAGGAGCCAAGTGGTTGCATTTCCTTCTTTCTTATACTGACCCGCCATAGCTGTGGGTGAGGCCCAGTCTCGAGAGGCTGGGATTTTCTGTTATGGGATGAATGTTCTGGAGAACCAGCTGGTGACTTCCTAGAGAACTATATGGTCTTGAATGGACATGCTCTTTAGGAGCTAAAATTACCCTCTTCCATGAGACGACTTGTCCATCATGCAGCTGGACCTCTTAGGCTGGAATGTGGATAGCTTTGACACTAATATGTGGCTACTAGAGTTATAGATGCATCATTAGTTCCAGTCATTCCAAATGTCTCTTATTGATGTCTCTTTGTTGTGCTTCACATGTGTGGGACTTCTTGTTAGAGATAGGTTGGCCCACTTTATATTTTTGGACTCCCTTACCTCTCACATAAGCTATGGTATTGGTATGTACATGTACTTCATTATTCTATATGTATATATGAAGTTTCAAGCTGTCCAAAACTTGTGTAATTGCATATTTGAATTTTAGCTCGCATTGTCTTCTTGATTGAGTAATTTCCAGCACTTGTTGATGTTGATTCGACATAACAGAGTAGTGAAAACCATAAAATAACATAAGAGATCATATTTTATACCATAAAATCTAATCCGGTATATGCTTGGAAAAGTGTGCCCTGAGGATTGAAACTTGTTGGTATATGTTTGGTATATTTTCTCTTGGTCTACCTAGTGTGTTGGGTTGAAGTGAAGTGAAGTATTGAAGTATTGTCTGCTATTGTAAATTAATATTTCAGATTGAGATCAGCCTTAATGCTGAAATTTCACAACGATTAGATCCGGAAACCTCTAGTGCAAAGTGAAATTTCTGAATTTGCATTAATTGCCCTAGATCAGAAATTTCAATAGAAACATCAGCAAATTCAATCCAAGATAAAAACCCAACTGTCATCATTAATGGAATATCAATGATTGACAGAAAAACATAGGTTTATGACAAAGATATAAAGCCTAAATTGAATCAAGAAATACTAAAACTGATATCAAGAATAATCAAGTTACAAGGATGCCTTATAGACATGTTAATCACAGGAACTGTCACATGAACCAATCAACTTGTCAGCATCATAATGAACAAGGACTATATTCTTCCTATATTCTGAACAATCTCAATTCCCATGCATTTGGGTGTCAAAGTCACCCTCAGAATTGCAATCCAAGATCCTTAATCCAAGAACCCTATCAACAAACAATCCAAGAGTCAAATCGACCTATGATGGATTGATCCATTTGCAAGGCAACATTATTGTTTATAGCTTCAAATATCTTTTGGTTGAGTTCTTCTACTACTTCGAGGTTGAATAATTTCAAGGAGGGGTGACAATTAATATACCTTGTTGCATAGTTATTATTAATTATTATATTAATTAGGAACCCTAAGGGTCAGAACCTTTCACTGTGACTCATCTCTTCAATCCTTAATAGAGATAGCATTGTTGATTGTAATCATTCATTCATATCTTCTATATATATGTATATTCATCCATTAGGATCATTTAGACCTTGTGGATTTATATTTGTGATGGCTCTGCATAACAATCGGCAGGTCTGTTACAATTTCCAAGACCACGGGAAGAAAAGATAAGCAAGTTCAGCAAAAACTAGAGGAGATACGTAAACTTATGAAAGAATTTGTGGACAAAATCACCCTTCAAGTAATGTTACATTGGAGGATAAGTTCATCAAATGCAAGGAAGTGTTTCAGGATAGGGTTCAAAGGCCAAAGCCAGATAACAATGGATAGGGGAGGGTGATAAGCCCTCCAAATACTACTTTTACTTTCTTAGGAGGAAGAATCCACTGAAGAGGATTATGGGTTTGAAGCATCCAGGGAATGTTTTGGTCGAAGATCTAATTGAAATTAAGGAAATGTTTTGGGTGCACTTCCCGAATATCTTCACAGAATATGCTATTACTACCAGGTTACCACTGCTCAGAAGGTTTGTAGAAAGGTGGTTCCCCAAGGTGAGGAGTAGTGGGAGGGACATCTTGGGTGCTGATTATATTGAGCAAGATATTCACCAAGCCTTGAATGAAATTGAAAAGGAAAAACTTCAAGGAAAGTAAGTCCTACCTTGCGAGCTTTTTAAAAAAATGTGGTTGGTTATTGGGAGGGATATGCTACATATGGCTCGTGAAGCTTTCAGAATCGGAAGAATAGGAGAGATGCAAAATCAGTTGCTAATTAAATTGATTCCCAAGAATGGAACCAGGGATACCATTGTTTCCTGGAAGCCAAATTTACTTATTAATGTGTCTTAAAATATTTTGGCGAAGGTGACTGTAATGTGGGTTCAAAACTTGCAACTCGGATTATCCATCTAGAGAAGACATGTTTTTTACAAGGGTGCTTCATCCTAGATATTGTTCTCACAGGGCTAAGGAGACAGGGAAAGAAGTAACTTTGCTTAAGATTGATTTTGATAAAGCTTCTGACAGGGTTGACTGGGATTTTATCACATACATTCTTTCTTGGTTTAGATTTGGTTCTCGATTTGTGGCAAAGATGAAGAAATCCGTATCTAATGCATTGGCATTTATATCAGTAAATGGGATCCTTCTGAAAAAAATTGTTCTTCACAAGTCCATCAAGCAAGGGTTCCCTCTAGCTCCCTATCTTTATGTGCTAGGTGTTGATGCATTGGGTTATCTTCTTGATGTAGGTAGATTACACTAAGCTAACTCCTAATTTAGTGGGGACCACTTGACTATTTGGATACTTTTTTAGTATGGCTAGTGCCATTATTAGTGACTAGAAAAATTATATTTTGGCTCACTGGGACAGACGTTGTCCCTGATTGACTTAATTAGGCATGGTGGCAGATTT
The DNA here is from genome assembly GCA_027924585.1 of Larix kaempferi. Taxonomy (NCBI): domain Eukaryota; kingdom Viridiplantae; phylum Streptophyta; class Pinopsida; order Pinales; family Pinaceae; genus Larix; species Larix kaempferi. Next base: position 18,205,326 of record BSBM01000458.1, on the reverse strand, counting down.
TTTATGGGTAGATTTCCATGTATCTAGGAGTGCCCTTTGGTGTTAATGTTTCCATAGCCAACATGTGAGACTGATTTCTTCAAAACCTCCAACATAAGTTTTAGAGAAGGTGTTTTCAAGATCTTCTTTTAGCTGGTAAGCTCAGTGTGTTCAGAAGGATTCTTCAGGCCAACCAAGTGAAATGTGTTCCATGTCAGTTTCCTTCCAGCACCCAATTTGGCAAATCAAAAAAATTACTAAGAAGTTATCTTTGATCCAATTTTGGTGGTGAAAGGAGTCTTCCAATGATTTTTTAGAGGGTTTGTACAATGTCCAGGCAGGATGGGGGTTTATGCCTGACTGACATCAGTCTCTAGGGTGCTATTTTGTTTGGCAAATGGGTTGTCAGTTGCCTCTTTGGAGATGAGTGTCAGAAGCATCTTCTCAAATTCATAATTTTACATGGTGGGCATATTGCAGGATTGTGTGGCCCTTTTCAACACTATGACATGCTTGGAGCCTGGAAGAATTTAAGATTTCAAGTTCCCATATTCTCAAGAGAATCTAGGAAGCTTAGAATAAGGTAGCACCTTTTCTCTGTTGGCAAGCTCCAGGCTACAAAAGGAGCTAAGATGTTTCCAATCAAACTATTTGGTAATAGAAGGTACCGAGCACTCCACTTTCTCATATGGATAGATTCCTTTTGAAACGCTTGGCCAAAAAAAAAGGCTCCTTGTGTGGGTGACCTTTGGGACCAGAGATTGGAAGTCTTGGTCTTTGCTCTCTAGTGAGAAGGGCCTCATTAGATTGGCCCAGGATTCTATACAAGATTTATAAAACCTTGTCTCTGTATATGATGCAAACTAATTGAATAGTAATACAGAATACCTCAGGGCATATCTGGAGGGATTTGGTTTGGTATTAGAATAAACTGATATGGATCTGCGACCTCTCCCACTTGTATCAGGTGTTACATGTGCATTCTCTGCTTGAAGGGATCCTCAACAAAAGAAGTTGGACTGAGGACAAAGAAAGAAAAGCAATTGATTGATCATTGATTGAACTAAGTATGGGATATCACAATCTCTCATCAATTGAGGGTCTTTGCTTGGTTGGTGGTTTATGAGAGTCTTCCTTGGGAGGAAAGATTTGCCAAATCCAATTTTTTTGATGCACTTTTCCCACATTGTGGGGTTACTGAGACAAAAAGACACCTGTTTTGGTATTGAAGGTGTGCCAAATCCTGTTAAAATTTGTTTCAAACGCCTGGAATCGTATCCTCTCCAAGCGTTTGTATTGGTAGGCTGCATTATTAGAGAATAGTGATGTTTCCACACCTCATTGCCAAGGACTTTAGCATTGTATTATATTATTTTATGTGTACTCTATCTGGAATATGAGATGTAAAGTTGTTGTAGTCATCAAAGACTCACAAATGTCTTTAGATTCTTTCCATGGGTAGTTGCATGTCGAACTTAAGGCCCAATTTAAAGCCAGGGACAATGTCATTAGGAAATATGCCATGAATTGTGATTTTCGATCTCAATTTCCTTTAAAGACAGTCTCATTGTCCTTCAGATAGATGTGAGTGATTTTGTACTATGTATTTCTGTTGTTGATAATAAATATAATAAGTATTCTTTCAAAAAACAACTACACAACCCTAAAGACTATTTTTCCATGAAGATACATATCTACCAATGTAGTTCATCCCCCCGCAAATCCAATTCTTCCACCAGGATTGGTTGAAATGAAAAGGATTGGCATTAATGGGAAAAGATAAGGGATTGCTAGGATTTCATTTCTTCAAGGGTGCAGGACCCAGGTTAAATTGCAATATGCCTTGAAGTAGGAAAACAAGCAAAAGCTTCCAATGTTTCAACAATAAGATGTTGGTATTCTTGTAGAACAAATTTAGAAATGATTCCACCTTTCTATGAAACACTCCAAAAGCAAAATCCATTGGCCTGTGGACAACTGTGAAGACCTAAAAAGAATTGTATAAATGGAAACCAATCATTTGTATAAACTAACATCATGAATTAACTATAAATTTCCAGATAAGGAAAACAATATCCAAAATCTTGCAATTCAAATTGAATCATTAACCACTACTTTGAACATTGCTCTTTCAACCATGGAATTAACAACAAGGATACAACATTGATAGCTGTGCAGATGAATAATATGGGAAATTCCTTCAATCCAATTCAACTAATAAATCTAATTCCATACATACTCCCGAGCTCTCTTCTTTACTATCCCTTTTAATCTAGCAACTAGCTTCAATGCATCATTTTCAGAAGAAAATGTAATTAGCTATAGAGATTTGGCTATGCTAAATTCCTAGCATCGGAAAGAGTGAAACTTCCCACTCCTCAAATATGTTAATATTTGTTGTGATTCTTCTATATTATATGAACTAAATTCATGAATAGAAGCACAGCTACGATGCTATCTCACTGGAACTATAAGAGAAGACATGAAATGTATAAGTTGCCTTTGTTCCATCTTCCATCAAAACACTTGTTGCAAAACTAGGCAGAAAATATAGTATTATCATCGACTAGTGTGCTTGCATAGTTACAATGGAAATTGAGGTACAAATTCCAGTGCCCCTTTTATACGAACTATATAGAATATATTTGAATATGTGTTTGGAAAAATCAGAATAAAGAATAGGTACTTTGCATGTTTGGAAAGGAACTAACTACCTATTTCAATAGAATGACCGAAATAATCTATAGATTGACATTGAGTGGGGAGTTCCAAAGTATTTCAAAATTGTCTAAAATGTCTACTAAATAGTGATCTAGTAAGATACAAAGCGTAAATCAGCAAATTGCAAAATATAGCTTATTCATGTATTAGTTATAACTTTTGCAGGTAGGATAGCGATGCAATATATAACCAGTAACCCATATCATATGTCTCTTATTGATGTCTCTTTTGGCTTATAGAATCAAATTTTCACCTACCAAATGCATCACTTTTTCCAAGTCAAGGAATCACATCCTTTTCTTTCTTAGGATTATCAAGTAGTTTCTAATTATGCGTGAAGCAAAGTACCAAAATGGGTAGTAACATCATCCATAAAGCACTAAGTAATAATGTAGGTCATTAAAGTTTCCCTGCAATTAGCGATGATGATAGTATTCATAATGACCCAAGTTGTCACCTCTTGATTTAACAAGAGATTGATTAAAAATTTATATGTTGTTAAGTTGAGAAAAAAAATTCGTCATTCCTGGCACACACTTATGCCAACAATGGTTAGGATTATCAAGATGGAAACCTTGTGCTGCGTGACTAGGCATCCCAAAAATTGAAAGATCAAATGCGAGGTGCAAAAACCTGGAATTTGGACGGTTCGGCAATAAAAGAGGTGTTAACATGAAATAAACCCAATTCCTATGATTTGGGAATCATTCCTATAAGTGAACATTCTTACCTTATGTATTACACCATAGAACATTCATGCACTCATATAAGAAACTTTTCTAGCATGATCTCCCCATAACAGCTTAACTGGAAGTAATCTGTATATTCTTTAATGGAGGGAACTAGGGTACCATTCATCTTGTTTTCCCTCACAAAAGGATGTTTATATGTGTGTTTTAGGTTAGTTTGATATTCATAATTAAAGAGTAGGTCAATCACTATCTATATACTAGACCAATTCATCATTTGCTTTGCTATAATGATTCTTTGGTCCACCACCTATATACTTTTTCTTTCTAGAATGAGAAACCTTGCCTGAGAACCCCCCCTCCAACTCCATCCAACAAGGCCAGGATTGAGTAAAGAGAGGGGATCTTTTATTATACCAAGGAATTTGACAAAGAAATGGCGACGAATTTTCTATACTATTATTTTCATACCTCACTTGGAAATTTCATTTATTATTATTTTTTTCAAATAGAGATGGTCGTCGCTATAGCGACTCATGGCCTAGAAAATGGCGAGGAATTTGCTATACTAGCGACAAAGGTTTCATGGTGAATTCCATCGCTATTATAGCAAATTCATCGCCATTTTCTAGGCCATCTGTCGCTATAGCGACACCACATGTTAGGCTGTGTGTCACTAGAGAGACCCTTCCTTAGCAACACAACGAAACAAGCAAATGTATTGTCGTGGCTATAGAGACACACATGCATATCTATAGAGACACCCACCTGTTAGGTTGTGTGTCGCTATAGCGACCCTTATTTAGCAACACGACAGGGAAAAATAAGTATTTTTGTGGATATAGCGACATCAGTGCATTGCTATAGCGACACCCACCTGTTATGTTGTTCGTCGCTATAGAAACTCTTCCTTAGCAAGACCACGAAAAAAATAAGTATATACGTTGCTATAGAGACTGTAAAGTGTCGCTATAGAGACATTTTGAGTCTTCTGAAAGTAAATATGCAGCCAACACGTGTCGTCCTTATACTATGGCTATAGCGATGAAAGATTTTAAGTGTCACTGTAGCCATGAAATTAGTGCGACAAACAATGAGAGTCCTGTTCGTTGCTATAGCCACGAAAATGTGCTGCAATAGCAATGAAGTTGCATGGCAAAAATGGTCATATGTTCTAGTGTGTGCTTCACCTATCAAGAGCCATGGTTTGCAGGACACAGATGTGCTAAAGGAAAAGCACACTACATTGAATTTTACTCAGAGAGTGAAGCTGAGGAGGAAGAAGAAGAGGCCCCAGTAGATGCAGAAGTGGCCTATGAGACTGCAGAAGTAGAACATACCCCCGAGGTGATAAATATTGTGGTATTGTCAAGAGTGCCTCACTTCCATACACATAGATTCAAAGGAGTGGTTCAAGGACAGTTAGTCACTATGTTAGTAGATGGAGTAGCAACACATAACTTCATTGATTCAACTATGGTTGAAAGGAGGAATCTACCTACTGAAAAATTTGGAGGATTCACTGTTATCGTTCCAGGTAATCATTATATGGATTGTTCTAGATGGATTCCTAAATTGCATATTACTATAGGAGAACATACCATTATAGAAAGATGTTATGTTTTGAATGTGGCTGATATTAACATGGTTTTGGGAGTACAATGGTTGTATTCCATTGGGAAGCATTCAATAGAATACTAAATTCCTGAGATGACCTTCAAGGGAGAAGATGGAAAGGAGGTAGTGTTGAGAAAGATCAACACCTACCCAAAACAAGTGGTAAGTGCACACAGTATGAGATCCATACTAAGGTATGGAGACATTGAATGGGCTGTAGAATGCCTAATCACCACAAAAGGTACCTCTTTTGAAGTATCCCAATATCCATAAGACATTCAGAATTTGCTCCAAAGGCATTAGAAGGTATTTGGGGACCTTCCTCATGGTAGGCCACCTAATAGAGGAGTGGAGCATAGAATTGAGTTGGATATAGGAACCTCACCTATCAAAGTACATCCCTGCAAGCACCCAAAAAGATACAAGGATGAGATAAAGAGAACCATCAAGGAACTGCTTGACTTGGGATTCATTAGACTGAGCTCAACTACTTTTTCCTCATCTGTAGTCTTTGTGAAGAAGAAATATGGGACCATGCGAATGTGCATAGATTACAGAGCTCTCAAGAAGAATATCAATAACAGATATCCTATCCCAAGGATTGATGAGCTTATGGATGAACTCCATGGGGCCAATTACTTTTCAAAGATTGATATTCGATTTAGCTACCATCAAATCAGCATGCGGGAAGAAGACATCCAGAAGACAACCTTCCAGTGTCACCGTGGGCACTTTGAGTTTATGGTTATGCCTTTTGGCCTAACCAATGCACTTGCAACTTTTCAATATTGCATGAACATAGTGTTTAGCAGGAAAATCCGTAAGTTTGTACTTGTTTTATTTGATTATATTTTGATATATAGTAGAACTTGGGAGGAGTATTTGCATCATTTGGATATTGTACTAACAATCTTGGTAGATCAATATTTCTATGCAAAGCTATCCAAGTGTGAGTTCATAATGGATGATATTATGTATCTTGGTCATGTGATTGGGAAAGAGGGAGTTAAGGTTCACATGGAGAAGATCCAAGCTATTATAGATTGGTCAAGTCCTAAAAATATCACTAAATTGAGAGGTTTTATTGGGTTATGCACTTACTACCAGAAGTTTTTCAAAGGCTTTTCCAAGTTGACATCTCCTTTGACACACCTTACTAAGAAAGGATATTTCAATTGGTCATAAGAAGCTGATAAAGCATTCAAAAGAATGAAGGACGCAATGAGTAGTTGTCCTCTTCTTTCACTTCCATATTGTTCTCAACCTTTTGTTCGTGAGTGTGATGTTTCAGGGAATGGAATTGGAGCAATCTTGATGCAAAACAAGCACCCCTTGGCCTTTGAGAGGATAAAGTTGCAGCCCCATGATATTCAATCTATGACAAGGAGATGCTATCCATCATGCATGCATTAGTCAAGTTCAGACAATATTTGGTAGGTGGTAAGTTCATTATCAAGTCTGACCACAACAGTTTGAGACACTTCTTGACTAAAAGAGAGCTGAATGATAGGAAACAAAAGTGGGTAAGAAAGGTCGAAGCATTTGAATTTGACATTGAATATAAGAAGGGTAACATGAACATTGTAGCGGATGCTCTTTCTAGAAAACCAACATTTGCATTGCTAAGATTTTATGATGATTGGAAAGTACATCTTGGAGTAGAGTACACAAAGAATCAGTTTTCTTGTGATTTATTTGATGGACTAATTCATGATGATACTTACAAGATTCTCAATGATATTATCTATCATAAGGATAGGATATTTTTAGTTCTAGAATCCACATTAAAGAAGAAGATCCTTGAAGCTCCCCATGATGTGCCTCTAGCAAGACATCTGGGGTTTGTGAAGACTTACAAGAAAGTGAAGGAAAGGTTCACTTGGAAGGGGTTGAAGAAGGAGGTGATGGAGTATGTTAGATAATGCGTGTCATGTTAGAAAAATAAAGTAGAGAATACTCATCCAACAAGACTCTTACAACCACTTCCTATTCCTGAACAGAAATGGGAAAGTGTATCAATGGATTTCATCACCAGGATCCCAAAAATCCAAGGTAAAGACAGTATTTTTGTTGTGGTTGATAGATTGACTAAATATGCACATTTATTTGTTGTCACAAATAATATCTCAAATAACCAGGTGGCTGAACTTTACATCAAATAATTATTCAAACTTTATGGAATACCCAAGTCCATCATCAGTGACAGAGATAGCAAGTTCACTAGCAATTTTTGGAAAGAGTTGTTCAAGTTAGTGGGGACAAGTTTGGATATGAGTACCAACTACCATACCCAGACTAATGTCCAAACAAAAATAGTGAACCAATGGTTGGAAGGGTACTTAAGAAACTATGTTACAGGCCAACAAAATTCATGGACTACTTGGCTCCATTCTGGAGAGTTTTGTTACAATACTACTTTTCATATCTCGATTGGTATGTATCCATTCAAATATCTATATGGATATGATGTGCTCACTTTTTATGATCTGATATTTTGTGACTATAAGACATAGAAAGAAAAGGATTGGCTCCAAGAGAGCCAAGACATACTCAGAACTCTCAAAGACAACTTGCGAGTAACACAGAACAGGAAAAAGGTGCATGCAGAAAAACATAGAATTGAGCGAGCTTTCCAAGTAGGAGATATGGTTTATTTGAGTTTGCATCCATATATAAAATACTCATTTAATTCTAAGGGGGATGATAAGTTTCATCCAAGGTTCTATGGTCCCTACCAAGTCCTAAGGAGGATCGGGGAAGTGGACTATGAGCTAGAATTGCCTCCAAGCAATCAGATTCACAATGTTTTCCGTGTGTCATGTTTGAAGAAGGAAATAGGGAAGCAAGTAAATGTTTCACAAGAATTGACACCCCTTGATGATGAATGATATTTTTTGTTGACCCATGAGAATATTTTGGAGGTCCGGGAGAAGAATCTAAGGAGTATAATCATTAAGGAATTTTTGGTGCAATGGGAAGGACTACCTAGTGAGGATGCTACTTGGGAAGGAGAACACATCTTACAACATCCCAGTTTGAAATTGCTTGAGGACAAGAAGTATTGGGAGGGGGGGACTATCATGTCCCATCAACAGCGATCATTGGATCAAGTTCCTAACCCAATCAATCCCTTGGGTTGAGGAGACAACTTCATTTACTATGGGGTTAATTTTGGATTCTAGGCATTTAATCAATTAGGAGTGTGAATTATTTTTGCATAAAGTTTATTATGCACTTGAAATAATTATTTTTCATCCATTAAATAATATTATCATAAATAAAATAGGATAATGCTACACAAGTGGCCTTAGTGGATGAGTTTTACTTTGGAGATGACTTGCAGAAGAAGTTAGAAGAAAGCATCCAAATCTAGAAAATCAGGAAAAAGGAAAGAAAGATGGTGCAAATCAGAAAAGCAGCAAAAACTCAGGAAAAGCATCATAAAGAAGAAAGCATGATCTAATAAAAAAAGAAAGAAATTCCATAAAAGTAGGATAAGTCAGAAAATCCAGAAAAAAGTAGAAAAATCTAAAGCAGAAAGAAGAAAGCAAAGTAGAAAAGGAAAAAGGAGGAAAGCAAAGAAAAAAGGAAAAGGAAGGAAAGCTATCTTTCCTCATCCACTCATGAGGGAACATTATTCAAGGATAATTTATCCTAAATTCATCCTCCATATATAAATAAAGTACTGCGCACCCCTTTCACAACTTTTGTCAGTTTGAGTATTGGTGTGAGTGCAATTGTGCCTCAGAGACTTGGGAGATGTGCTCCTAGTCCAAGCTGGGTGTTGTGCCCTTGATTCCTGTGAGAGTATGATGGAATTCATCCATTTTAAATTATTTTATTGCAGGTCCTATAGCTTATTCAATTCTGGTTTGAATTTCAGAAGAAGTGTCATGAAGTCTATGGTTCGAATCTTCAAGCTTCATGTTGATTTCCAGTGCTAGTTTGTTGTGTTGAGAGGAGAGGAGTTATTTTGTTATTTTGAGGATAATATTGGATTTCATATGATGTATTTACTGTAATTATTATCCTCTTATATCATTCATAAACTTTAATATTGCATAATTCTGAAATATTCTAAGTTTTCTACACCCCTTCTAGATTTGCATAGAATTTGACTAGTTTCTAGAATGCATTTGATAAATGAATGAGTCTTTATCCAAATTAAGTAATTATTTTTCATGGAGTTGTTTAATATTTCATATGAATTATTTCAATTCTCATTTCATAATTTCATGAACCTTCATTGACTGTTTGGAAGTCCTGAATTCTAACTAGTTGTGTAATCCTAGTAGGCAATTTTCAGTGTATCTTTGTGAGAATTTATCAGAACCTTCTCTAACTTTATGAAATGAAACCTAACTGTAGTTTTAATTTAAATTGATTTTATTTAGCCTCCTAAATTCATAATTCTTTACCAATAGATTCCATTCAAAGAATAGTGAAGTACTAGTCTACATATGTCGGGGTGCCCATGAGCATTGTAGTAGATTTCAGCATTGTTGATTTCGACCCATAAATGATCACAATAATTTTTTCATAGGTATTATCAGCTATCATATTCCTCCTTCCATCCATAGTATTTGATCTTTCCCACCCACAATCAAACTAGCTCCCTTAAACCATTGCTTTTAATTGATTCTCCAAGGAAGTAAGTTTTTGTATCACTAATCCTGGTTGGTACATTACATTGATTCTCAAATAAATTTCATTTTCAACCATTTACTTGAATATTCTGAAATATTTGAATGCTTTTAACTTCTTTTTGAGGAATAAAACCCATGTCATCCTTGTGCAGTCATCAATGAGCAAAATGAAGTATAGCTCACCTTCCAGTCCTTTTGTATTCATTGGGACACACAGATCAGTGTGTACAATTTCCAGTGGATTTGTTGTGAAATATTCATTTGTCTTGAATTCAACCTTTGTTTGTTTTCACATTCTTTGGGATTGAATATGAGTGGATGTCCCTAGTCACACATATGGTTGACACTTAATAGATTATGCTTCATATTTTCAACAAGTAGGACATTCTCTGCCAAATAATCTTAGTGTTTCCAAGACTAATTGTGGATTTTCCCAAAATTTTGGCTGAGTTATTATTTCCAAACGTGACAGACCCTAATTCCTTTTCTTTCCTTATTGACACAAATCTATTTTTGTCACATGTCATGTGCTTTAAGCATCCACTGTCAACACACCATTTACTTATTCTATTTTGGGCTTGTAAGGCAACTCCGCAATCTTAAACCTGCAAGTCTTCTTGTTTCCTTTTCCAAATTCTTTGATGTTCTGGAACCTATCTAGTTTCCCTTGAAGACACTCTCAACCCACTTCTTCAATTTCTAGTTGTGTCCAAAATTGTTACACTTGTAACACCAGTTTCATAATTCAAAGCTCCAAATTTGTTATAACTTCTATCAAAAACCTTACGAGGATTTTTGAGATAATTTCCTTCATAATGATTCCTGAAGTTTTCATATCCATTCCTATTCCATGTGTTTCTACCTCATGCATAGGCTCTACAAAACATTGCCTTATGTCCAAAATTATTACAAGTAACACAAGACAAGAAAAATATTTTGGTGCTTGGATTTGAGTGGTCTTCTAGTTGGTGTTGATCGTCTAAAATCATGGTCTTCATTTTGAGTCTTCTTCGTTGTTGGTGGCTTCTTCCTTGTTCCTCTAAATGCATGATCTTCTTATGGATTCTTCTTAATTAATGATTGTTGTATATATTCCTTCATAGGATTGCAACCCTTGATAGCATCTACATAAATTATTTGTTTTTATTCACTTCCAGTCATCATAGAACTTGAACCCTTATCAACATCATTTTGTTTGTATCCAAGACTAGACTTATCATAGAATGGTATTTCGTTGCTGATGATTTCATCTATTATTTTGGTGTTGTTTTCAAAGTTTTGATGTATTTCCTTCTTTTGTAATTCCTTTCTGAGTGAGACTATTTCAACTTCCAACTCTTCCTGTATCTTATCTTTTTCTTTCAGTTTTCTTTTGAATGTTCCTTCAATCACCTTGTCTTCTTCCAACTGAATTTTTAGATCCATAAATATCTTCTTTTTTTATTTAGGATTTCTTTCGCAGCTTTGAGAACTTTCCTTTAGATTTCTCAACTCTTCCTTGAGTAACTTTTTTTTATCTTCCTTTCTTTTCTTAGATCAGTTAAGGCATTGAGCAATTATGCCTCAATATTCACTTCTCCTTCTTCTTCAGAGTTTTGATCTAGCACATTGTTCATATCCATTATTCTTACTGAGATCTACCTTCCAGTGGTTAAAATGTTCCTGAAGGAACCTGCTCTGATACCAATTGTTGGAATATTCACCAATACTGAGAGGGGGATGAATCGGTATTGGCCACTTTTTAAAAAATTTAACCTTAAGCACATAATGTAAGATTAACCATTAACAATGTCATTCATCACCACATAAAAGCATACATAGTGCACAAGAGATTTTACATGGAAACCCAAATGGGAGAAAACCACGAAATGATTTTCTTATATAATAACAAGATTATATTCATAGGAAGCACCAACTTCCAATATTATCCTGCACCAACCCCCTGATTTATTTAGCACCAACTAGAAGTAGGAACCAGCCCCCTTTGTGAGCACCAAATCACATGTTTCAGGAACCAACCTAAAGAAAACTTTGATCTCATGTCCTTTCCTCGTCCTGCCACCCTGATATAAATAAGAATGTCAACCTGTCTCTATCACTATCTCTATCAACCTGTACTTGTATCAATGTCTCTGTAACTATGACTATCACAATCATTGTCACTATCACTATCACTATCACTATCACAATCTCAACCTATATAAAACCTTCTTGAATAGAACCCAAAATATGCCTCCAAAATGTGTAATCAAATCCCATAAAAAATACCCATATAATTCATTTGTTTTGTTATTGTAACCTTTAACATCATTATCACCTTCAAACCCTAGGTCATTCCAATATAGGAACCCTATATCATGCCAATAACATCACACTAATCCATACCAATATCACCATAAACGATGCCAAGATCATCACCATGATCTATGCCACCATAATCACCATAATATATCAAGTTCACTATAATCTACAAAGGATCACCACAATCTATGCAATATCATCACCATAGTATATGCCAATAACATCATCATGATCTATTCCATCACCATGATCTATACCAAGATCATCACCATAATATATGTCAATAACATCATCATGATCTATGCAATTATCATCATAATCTATGCAATTTTCACAATAATCTATGCAATATATTCAACAAGGTTCACCAAGATATAATCTCTAATATTCATACCATATCCAATATAACAAGACGAACCCTAATCCATGAGAGACATGTATCATCACAAGAGAATCCCATAAGCAAGAACCACGCCTTTACCAAGATGAAGAAACAAGAAATAAACCCTTTACAAAAACAAACTCTTCATCACATATACCTTACAACAAGCTTTCCAATGAGCCAAGAATTTTGTAATTCTCATACCTTATGAGAAAGTTATGCAAGTTTTCGCGAAACTACTTAATCCTCCTCAAAACTTCGCATTTTTTCTTCTTGTCCTCCTTAGAAAGTGCGCATTAGATATTAAGAACTTGGATGCTAAAAATGAAATGATCTCACTTGTATTTATACCTTTCCAAGTCACTTTGTAGCTTATTCTAATATTCCCTTAAACTTATCCTTAAATTTAGGATCTCCATGTTTTAAGGGTTACTTGAATGAATCAATCCCAACTTCAAGGACCACTTTTAGAGTTTTAACATGGAGCTTCACATTTCCATCTAGATCACTCCAAAAAATGATCAAGGGGATCTTGGGCCATCTCCTTGTCACCATACTTAAGTGGACAACTCTTTATTCCTTTTGGGGTCATGTGGACCAAATCACCATTACTTTGGGGGTTTCTTCATATTACACACCATCATAGTCTAGTGGACCAATCCTTATTACTTGGTTGCACTTCTCATGGTCATATGGAGCAGTCATCTTGGTAATGTGGACCCAACACCATTATTTTAGTAGTTTCTTCACACTTTACACCATTATTTTAGGGGTTTCTTCATATTTTACACCAATATTAATTTAGATCAACCTTCAAGACTTTAAAGGCTTTCTCTATTTGTGTACAGCTCAAAGTGTCTTCCCATGAGGGACATGTATAACCTCTATGCCATAAGGGGACTGCTTTGGATTTGTATACACTTATGCTTGGATTTTGACATCAATGACAACCTTATTCAACACCTATTTCTATGCACAAGAACACTACCTCATAAACCAATTTGAGGAGATTGAAATATGTGGACATGTATAGAAAAGGTCAATGTGGATGGTGGAGAAGCACTTGAAGTCATTCAAGGGTTTCGTTAGAAAAAGTGCACCTCTTGAGGGTTTTATGGTCAAGGCATATCCTTGGTGTATATTAATGAGTATCTTCCTAAATTACCAACAAAAATTAATGTGTGCCACATTTGGGATGTCAACTCCATCAAAAAATTTGAAGGGGATGTCCTATTGGGGAAAGATAGAATGTGGAAAGTGAAAGGTAATTATATGGTAGATATATAAAATATTTTTTATCAATATCAATACTTATTTAATTTTTATTGATCCATCATATATTAAGCCTTAGAATGGTAGGTAATTGTTGATGAATTGTTCTTTCTTCATATAGTTGGTCAAGAGTGGGATGCAGTACATTTATACATTGAAAATAATATCGATTGGATGAAGGTATGGATAAAACAACGTCAAGAATGTTATGGTAGGTTATCATGGGAATGGGTAGCTACATTTTTTTAAGCTCATCGTAACATAGAGGGAAATTGATTTAGCATATGGTTTAAAAGATGAACATACAAGAATAACAAGTATATTCACCACATTTTTTCAGTTATTTTCTGACATATTAATGTATGTGGTTAGTGTTTTTCTTAAATATTAATTTATAACTCTAAATATGTTTATTAATTGGCAATGCATTTTTAACATGTCTAGCATATTGTAGTTGAAACACCACACGGGCATGTGGTGCAATGACTATAAATTTCATATTGAAAAGTTGGATGATAAGAAGAGCACCTCTAATATGGGAATATCTACAGTCTTTCAGATCACTAATGTTTCCTCTAGAGGTGACAGCTATCCATAAATATCTAAAAATAGTTACTATGGGCATTTGGATGATATATTTAAGTTTGAATTTAAATCCTTTAAATTAGTTCTCTTCAAGGTCAATCGGTACAGATTACAAATGATTAATGAATGAGATCTTGAAAGAATTTTTATTGAGCATGCTAACAAATTTACCATGGTTAATACAAGGAGTATAGAGCCAGGTACAAAGCCCTATGTTCTTCCAAGTCAATACAAGTCATTTATTTAGAGGTTCCAAGTAAAGTGGTTTGGTCATATATTTAGAGGTTCCAAGTAAAGTGGGTTGGTCATATTATGTTAGATATAATCCATGTCGAAGGCATATAAATTAGTGTATACCAAAAGAAGGTGATTATATTGAAGAAGAATATGTGTCATATAAAGAAGTCGAAGAAGTTTATGTGTCAGAAAAAGAAGTTGAAGAAGTTGATCCAGATGTAGATGAAACAATTCTCAATAATGATATCAACAATGATGTTACTGATGATGGCTGTTAGGACTAGAATTGTACCTAGTCTTTTTAGTCTTTTCTTGGTTTCTTGTTTCTTAATGCTTTTCAATTTTCATTTATTTGAGTTATATTTTCATGAATGTTGGTTTATTATTTTTCTTTATTATTCACTTTTTATTTTGACATTGGCTTATTAAAATTTTTCCTTCTTTTGATCTTCAAAACATGAGAGAATATTGTTTCTAACCTTTGTGTTGAAGATTATGCAAGTTTTTCATAGTGAGATATTCCGACAGCGCAATGTCCTCTGTTTTGGTCATCATCTTTCGGCACATATTCTGATTGATTGGAGAAGAATTTTTAAAAACAAAGAGAGATTTTTTTTCATCACGGACTCATACAAAAAAAATCTCTCGTTTTTTGCACAGGTGTTCTGGATCGAGAGATATGGTGGGTTCTTTGAGACCCATTTTTAGAAATTCGCCAGATTTTTCTATTTTGGGCATATTCGACCCTAGAGTTCTGGATATGATAATAGTCTTTGTAACTGCTAAACGGTTTCAATACCTAAAAAAGTGGATCTGGAACCACTTCACTAGAATGTCTTTGTAATTATAAAAGGGAGGAAAACATACATTGTGGGAGGTTGGTTTTTGTTCGGGAGAAGGGCTTGGAACTGATGATGCTTTTTGCACTTGAACATATACAATGTAATCTCATGTATTTTTTTTGGAGACTGATATTTGATTTGAAATATATTATATAAGCCATCTGTTGATCTTTATTTCTGGTTTATGTTTATGGTCTGTTTGATCACCTGATTTATGATTTTGTTTCTGGATGAAAGTTTTTATCTTGTGAATGCTTACAAATTTGTGGACATACCTAGATTTTTTGTTGAATGTATGCTTGGGATTTCTTTCTGATTTAGTGATTGTATGTGTTTAATATCTTATTACCCCCTTCTTATGAATGATACCTTCAAACGAAATTTACAAAAACAAATTGGTTTCCTTAGGTTTTTCTTGAGATAGTTCTAGATGGTACCTTTGTAGTCTAGGTAGAATTTCTAGCACAAACATCTTTGGCACCGTTGCTGGGGACAAAAGTGAATATTATCTTCCCCATGAAGAACCACAATGACACAGATCTGACTCTTGATGGCAGACAAGAGAAGGGAATAGAGATCGACTGCAATCATCTGCTTGGTGACTCCACGATTAAAGACTTCACTGGGGAGAATCCTGCTGACAGAAGATGAAGGGGCTGAAGTGTAAAACTAGGTATTAGTTCCTGAGATTTCTTCATGAACTTTTGTTTTTCTTCATCAGCTCATCTCTTCTTTCCCCTTTACACATTAAGAGAGTCATCTTGTGTTTTGTTTATTCGGATGATCATCAACCTAACTTTGTATATCCATCTTTATAAGAGGAAAATTTGCAGCCTTCTTATGTTGTTGATGTTGATCCTATATCTTCACCCCAGCCTATTCATAAGGATGAGCTTTGTATTCAAATCCCTTCTGAGTTTGATCATCCATGTAACCTCGAGGAGGTTGAAACTGATTCAAAACATTCTCAGATCTCAGCACCTTATGCCATTATTAGTGATCCTTTCCATCATCCTGTTAATCATCATGTCCAGCCTACTACTTTTCAAACTAAAATCAGAAATAAGTTGTTTAAAGCTTTGAAGCTACCATATCACCTTAATCCTTATCCTCTTGATTTCTTTGAGTATCTTCCCCGGTTTTTTTGGAGAAGATCATGTTTCAGCTGAGAAACATTTGGGAGCTTTTGAGAATTTCATTGATAATTTTGAAATGGTACATGAGGATGTTGTTTTGAGGTTGTTTTCCAAATATTTGGTTGGGGATGTGGCTTTGTGGTTTAAAAATCTAGAAGTTGGTTCTATTGGTTCATGGGCCGAGTTATATGATGCTTTTTCAAGATATTGGGGAGAGAACATGTCTTTTGATCAGTACCTCACTAATTTTGTACTTTGAAGAGAGGAAAGGAAGAAGATTTGGTTGTCTTCAACAAAAGGTTTTACAATGTTTATCATAGCATGCCCTTGGAGATCAGGCCCACTGAGATTGCTGCCATGGTATATTATGTTATGGCTCAACATTCAGATCTTGTACTTTTCTTGTTAGAAAGGAAATCATCATCTTTAAGACAGTTGTTTGAGGATGAAAAAGGAGTGGAGGAGAACATTCGAGCTTGCAAAATGCTTCAAGATCAGGCTCATGTTGAAGATATACAAGCTTATGAATAGGAAGAAGAATGTACGTATCATTCAGATTTAAGATAGTTTTCTTCATCATTTTCAGATTTTCCTATGAACAAGGATATAAATGATGCTTGTGCTGATTCTTGATATCAGTTTGATGACTTTTTAGATGATAATATACTTTCAGTTGATCATAGTAGAAGTTTCCTAGCTCCTGCTATGAGATTATCATGTTATGAAGAAGAAGTTGTTGCTCCTCAGCATCTTACTATTGATATAAGAAATCAGCTGCCATTCTTGACTTATGATCACTTTCAGAGTTTTATTTGTTCAAGTTTTGATCAAGGGTTTTATTTATAGGCAGATAATGAAGTTGAAGATATTTATACCAATCAGATGCATGAAGAAACTTTTCAGCAGAAACCAAATCCCCCTGTGCATGATGTAGCGACTCTTCGAATTAATAAAAATGTATTACAGCCTCTTGATTCTCATTATTATCTTGATATTTTTAAAGATGCTTAAATATTTCCTGCCCAGGAAATAAATCCACAGTTTCAAGAATTTGTGGTTGTCTTTGATTGTAAAAAGACGAGTGATATCCATGGGTTGTTTCAAGAGGATTATGGGTTCATGAATGAATCAAAGATTGTAGATCAGCAGTATGATCTTCTATATTAGTTACAACTCTGTCATGTTTTTCAAGATTCGGTGGCCACTTATATGGAATCAATATTTCCAGGAGTCTTTAATGTTGCAGCTTTAGGCCTGCAAACAAATTACAGCAGCAGGTATAAGCTACCAATTCAGTCTTTCTTGCAAAGTTTATATTATTTCTACATCTTTTCATTCAGTTGCAAAGAAAACAGTCGATTTGGCAGTCCAATTTTTGCTTGGCTGCATTGGAAGTTTGTATATAAATGATCAGCTTGGTTTCTGAAAGGTAGGTGTAGGAGCTGTATATAAATAAGCTCATCTCTTGATCATTTGCTTCTGTTTGCATCTTGTGGACAGTTTGTTTTCAATAATTAGAAGAGCAGGGTTGCAAGTTTTGGAACAGGTTGGGAACGAGATACAAATGAATCCATCACCCAATGAATAAGGCACAAGGTCTACATGATCTTGAAACCTCACAAGGAGGATTTCATCCCCCAACCAGAGCCAGATGTTAGGACTGGAATTGTACCTAGTATTTTTAGTCTTTTCTTGGTTTCTTATTTCTTATTGCTTTTCAAATTTGAATTATATTTTCATGAATGTTGGTTTATTATTTTTCTTTATTATTCACTTTTTCTTTTGACATTGGCTTATTAAAAATTTCCCTTCTTATTGATCTTCAAAACATGATCAAATATTGTTTCTAACCTTTACGTTGAAGATTATGCAAATTTTTCACAGTTGAGATAATCCGGCAGAGCAATGTCCTATGTTTTAGTCACTGCCATTGGGAGCATATTCTGAGGCGATGGAAACGAATTTTAGAAAACCAAAAGAGGTTTTTGTCCAGAACAAACTCATTCACAAAAACCTCCATCATTTTTGCAACATGTGTTATCGTTTGAAAGATTTGAAGGAATCTTTCCATCCTATTTTTCAGGTTTCATTTAATGATTTTTTGTTTTGGTCATCATCTTTCGGTGCATATTCTGATCGATTGGAGAATAATTTTTAAAAACCAAGATAGCTTTTTGTTCATAACGGACTCATACACAAAAATATCTCTAAGGTTGTGATGTACCTACAACAATTAATTAATGCAAATACACGAGATATCAGAAATAATAGAACATAATCACTTTTATATTGATCACAGGCCACTTCGAGGGGGCAACCTCCTTTGAGTAAGCTCAATACAATTAACTTCACGGTGCCTTCAATGACCTCAACACACACTTATATACTAATTCTATGCCCAATACTATGAGTCAAAACCATGGGACATATAATACTACGGGACGACTTACAAAGCATATGCGTCCAATACTATGGGTCAATACTATGGGCTAATATAAACTACGGATCAACAAATACTACGGGACGACTTACAAATCATATGCGTCCAACAACAATATACTAACATAGTAAAGAGAAGGGTTGATATAGGTTCCTAACATCCCCTCTCCCTTAGAAAAAGCTTTGTCCTCAAAGCTTTGGTTGGAGAAATTGCTGCAGAATCTGAAGGAGTGGTTCCCCGGTAGCATCCTCGGTTTGCATTTCGGGCCACTGACACCTTTGGAGTGGCAAGGAGGATTGCTTGGAAGGCTGTAGATGAAGAAGAACCCTGTCAGCTGCGAGGAAAATGCGCTCAGAACGGTGCTGATTGGCTTGTTGTTTCAGGCGAATTCTGGCCATGTGAAGATTGTCCTGCAAAATGAGAAGAATCTGATTGCGGTTTCGAAGAACCGAGTCAATTTCCTGAACTGGAGAGCTGCTAAGGGTGTATGGAAGAAGAACAGGCGGTGTTTTTCCATAGACTGCTTCATATGGTTTCATTTGAGATGTGGTATTGTACCACCAGAGCGCTGCTAGGAAATCCATAGAAATAGTTGGCCAAAGCTGTGTAGGGATGGGCAAGGGTTTGAGCAATCCTGAAAGGAGTGTCGTTTCCCCCTTGTTGACTTGGAAAGTATCATCGTCAGCCACCATCTGTTGAATTGTCATTTTTAGTCCCGACCAAAAGAAGTTACATTGTTCCCAGTCATACGTTTTGCAGAACCCAAAGTGCCCTGTTGATGAAGAAGCATGGAGTTCATAGAAGAGATAGCCCTGTTGAACATATTGCAACCAATTTGGAACAAGCAGAGAAAGAGCTGTAAGAGAAACTAGGTCATCAATTGTGCGAGAAGGAGCATCTGCCAATCCCTTCTTGTAAGTGATCACATAGGGACAACCCATGAGTTGGATAACCCATTGCAGGTGTGTTGGGGAGGAGACCCATTGTTCCAAAAAAAATTTCAGACTCGGGAGATCAGTCTTGATGCAGAAATAATTCCCTAATAGGTATGGCTGCCACTTCTTTACTGCATGCAAAATAGCCATCATTTCCTGCTGAGAGGTAGATGTGGCTACATTCTTACGGGAAAGGTCTCTTGAAGGCTGCAAGCGCATTGGTTCAACAAGGATACCTACATATCTATCCAAGGAAGTAGTGGAGACTGTTGATGGGTGCATCTGAATGGAATTGAGCTGAGCGATGACACCATGTGAATTCTTCTTAAGGATTTTTTCCAGGCGATGTGAACTGATGATGCAGAGAGACCCTAGTTGTAAGCCCATAAATTTGTGTTGTGCCCCATTGACTTTAAACTGCATCCAAAGTTCAGCAAAATCCCATAAGATGGGGCCAAGTGTGCGTAACCATTGAACGCCCAAAACCACATCACATCCGCCTAAGGGCAAGGCAAACATGTCAGAGTGTAGGTTATAATATTCCATAGAGATACGCACATTGTGACACTTCCCCTTGCAAGGTAAGGTGCCCCCATTGGCAACCATGACTTCAAAGTTGGAGCAAGGATGGACAAAACATTCATCCTGTTTGGCAATCCGAGGGTCAATGAAGTTATGAGTGCTACCAGAATCAATGAGTATGGTAAGAGGGAGCTTCTTGAAGTATCCCCTGACCCGCATTGTTTGTGGGGTGGTGACGCCGGTTATAGCATGGAGAGAGATCTCAGGTGGTTCGTCCTGAAATGGGGTGTCAACAGGCGGTTGTTGAATGTCGATCTGATCCTCCACTGAATCCATAGCTTCTTCACCAAGTTCTAAGGTAGGCGGAGAATCCACATCCAAGAGATAGAGATTTTGTTGAACACATCTATGTCCCCGAGTGAATTTCTCATCACAATTATAGCAAAGCCCTTTTTCTCGGCGTGCCTGCATTTCTATCTCAGACAAATGCTTGATAGGAGTTGGTTGAGGAGAAGGCGTGATGGGAGGTCGTTGGGAACCCATATTTCTGAAGGGAACAAGGGTGGGTTTGGAGCGTTTTTGAGCTGCAATCTTGTCCTCATCCAGCTTAGCCAACCCTAGGACTTCCATCATTGTGTTGGGACAAAACATTTTGACCTCTGAGCGAATTTCATCCTTGAGACCACTTATAAAACAACTCCTGTAGAATTCATTAGACAATCCTTCTGTGTGGTTGGCCAATTTCTCAAATTCTGTCTGATACTCTCTCACTGTGCCAATTTGGTGAAGTTTAGTGAGTGCTCCTGTGAAATCATCGAAAGCACTAGCGCCAAATCGTGGCAAAATGAGTTGGCAAAAATCTGTCCAGTTTGGATCGGGATGAGCTTTGATGTACTAACGGTACCATTGAAGGGCTTCCTGTTCCAAATGAAAGGATGCAAGTGGAACTTTCTGGACATCAAAAGTATTATGCAGACTGAAATATTGTTCTGCTCGGTATATCCATCCAGTCGGATCAGTACCATTGAAGCGAGGAAAATCAAGCTTCGGCCCACGAAAATTGTTGGAAGAAGAGAACCCGGTGGCTGGAAAAGATTTTGGCTGTCGGTTATTGTTCATGGCTGAATGCTGAAGATGGAGGCTGAGAAATTTTTCATCCAGATCTTGGAGTTTGGTTTGGATGGTTGCAAGTGCTTCCTCCATGGTGTTTTCTCCTGCATGGGTGACAACCATAACCAGGTTTTTTTTTTTTTTTTCCAGACTAGAGCGGCTACGGCTCGGTTTTTTTTTTTTTTTTTTGATAGACTGGAGCGGCTACGGCTCGGAAGGAATCTGGAACAACACCGAACGGCTGGCAAAATGGATCTGAAACGGCGCAGCAGTGATCGACAATAGTTCAGCAGAAAGTAGATATGAACCCCAGGTATGTGCGGCTTCCTAACAGTTCAGGGTTTTCACTCGGCCACCAATGCTGTCTGACGGCTTGCGTATTGGGGCAGTACCCCTCACTCCACGGCTCAGGTAAAACTGATAACCGCTTTGCCACAAACGACAACTCTTGGTTTACCTCACGGGTGGGAACTAGTCAATCAGGTAGGGGTCGTTGCCCTTTTCGCTTAGCAGGTCCTCTCAATGGCCAGCTACTTCGGGGTTCCTGTGGTACTCCTCATAATGAGTTTTAGGGCTTATGCCCAAGTACTTCCCATAGTTAAGCGGATAGGGATTATTCCCAGATCCGAACCTGCAACAGAAAAAAATTTGGGCAGAAATTCCACCCAATGTTTCCGGAACTGGAACAACCACTCTGCTTCTACCCACAAAAGCGGAATAGAAATCTAGGCACTTGGTCAAAAGATTTTCTCGCCGCAATTTCCGCGGCCGTCACCGAAATTCTGAAAAATTGCTGATTTTAAATCCGCGATATCTCCACTTTTAGAACTCCAAATGAGATGATTTTTTTTTTGAAACTGCGTATTTTTGAAAGAGGAATTCAGATATGCAATCGGTTTCTTCTGATTTTGTGCATAAATTTTCAAAAATTGATCTGAAAGTCGCCGCCCAAAAAAAAGAAAAAAATTTCCCACTTGTGCCAAAGAAAGTGCTCTGATACCAGATGTGATGTACCTGCAATAATTAATTAATGCGAATACACGAGATATCAGAAATAATAGAACAGAATCACTTTTATATTGATCACGGGCCACTTCGAGGGAGCAACCTCCTTTGAGCAAGCTCAATACAATTAACTTCACGGTGCCTTCAATGACCTCAACACACACTTATATACTAAGTCTATGCCCAATACTATGAGTCAAAACCATGGGACATATAATACTACGGGATGACTTACAAAGCATATGCGTCCAATACTATGGGTCAATACTATGGGCTAATATAAACTACGGATCAACAAATACTACGGGACGACTTACAAATCATATGCGTCCAACAACAATATACTAACATAGTAAAGAGAAGGGTTGATATAGGTTCCTAACAAAGGTTTCGCACAGGTGTCCCGGATGGAGAGATATGGTGGGTTCTTTGATACCCATTTTTCATAAATTCGCCAGATTTTTCTATTTTGGGCATATTCGACCCTAGAGTTATGGATCTAATAACAGTCTTTGTAACTGCTAAACGGTTTGGAGACCTGAAAAAGTGGATCTGGAACCACTTCACTAGAATGTCTTTGTAATTATAAAAGGGAGGAAAACATACAGTGTGGGAGGTTGGTTTTTGTTTGGGAGAAGGGCTTGGAATTGATGATGCTTTTTGCACTTGAACATATACAATGTACTCTCATGTAATTGCTTTGGAGACAAATATTTGGTTTGAAATATATTATATAAGTCATATGTTGATCTTTATTTCTAGTTTATGTTTATGGTCTTTTTGATCACCTGATTTATGATTTCATTTCTGGATGAAAGTTTTTATCTTGTGAATGCTTATAAATTTGTGGACAAACCTAGATTTCTTGTTGAATGTATGCTTATGGTTTATGTCTATATTTCATATTTTTACATTTCAGATCTTTGAGATTTCTTTCTGATTTAGTGATTGTATGTGTTTAATATCTTATTACCCCCTTCTTATGAATGATACCTTCAAACGAAATTTACAAAAACAAATTGGCTTCCTTAGGTTTTTCTTGAGATAGTTCTAGCTTGTACCTTTGTAGTCTAGGTACAATTTCTAGCACAAACAATGGCATTGATGATGATGTTTCTATGGACAATCCTTTCAACTTTGAGTTTGAACCTGATGATACAATTGTGGATTTGGATAAAGATTAAAATCAATGACATTATATTGTTGAAATGTAGTAGGTATGGGGATTTGAGAATGATGTGAGGGGTGGGGGAGGGCGGGAAAATGAGCTTCCACCTTCACATGGTTATCCCTATTTAGTAGAGAATAAATTATTATTGAAACCAAGAGGGGATCTTATTTTTTTGTAGTAATAAACGTTAATAGTTATGAGTATTATGGGTTAGTTGTTTTAGGTTTAGTCATTATAAATGTTATTAGATATGGTTATGGTTTAGAGGTTATCTTAAGGGATATAATATTTAGGGATTTCTAAGGATTGTCATAGTTATATTAACGATCAAGGGTTACATGCATTATTTTAAGGGTTTTAAGTGAGAGGAGTCATATAGTTTATTAATAATTATGGATCTTAGAATATAAGCATTATAGGGGTTATACACATTATATGTCGGGTTTTATATGTGTTATAAGTGTTATATGTTATACATTTTAATGCTTATAGGGGTGAAGGATTATAAGAGCTATAGGGTAGGGGCTATGTAGTAGAAGTTGATCATATCAATGGTTAGGGGATATAAGTATTACGGTATATATATTAAAGGTTAGAGATTATAACGATTTCGTGTTAAAGTGGTTGGGTGTTGTAACGATTATTAGGATATTGGTATATAAGTGTTATGAGTCAAGGGTTAAAGTATTAGGGAATGTATAAGTTAGGTCAAGGTGTTAGGGTTTAATGTCTTTGGTGTTAACTATTATAATAGTTATAAATAGTCAAGCCTTATGGATTATATAGGTTATATTTTAGGGGTTAATGTCTTAGTTATAAGGGATTATATGTAATGTCCTCAATTTTTTTGCTATGGATCACTCCATTATACTAGGGGAGACAATGGATAAGTCACCTTGTAAGGTTCATAAAAATTATTAAGGGGGGGTGATGTGGGCCATAAATATATGAAGTATGATGTCCAAATTTGTAAATAATGTGTCATTAGACCAATGTGGACAAGAATGGTGCACTAGTGGAGTAGTAACTCCCAATAAATATCATGAATGGGGAGGTGGAGTAAAAATATCCAAGAGGGGCGAATTAGTGGTGGAAGAAGTCAAGTGAAGTGTAACTCCTGCCAAATGAGGTATATTCTCCTAGAATCAAGGAAAAATGGATGCATGACAACTTTGACAAGTATCAAGTCCTAAAAATAGCTAAGGAAGATGCACTAGAGAAGTGTAACTCCCCAAGGAGGGAACATGAGGTGGTAGGTGGGCCCACATGAGTTGTAACTCCCTCATATCAATCCAAACCTATCTAATTCGAATTTCCAAGGAAGTTAAAGTATTATTTGGTAAAAATAACATTAGAGAGTTAGTTAAGGTCCCAAATAATCATTCTCTCACGAAAATATCATTAATTAATATTTTGTGAGAGAATTCTAGAATGAGGAGGAAAGGGCTCAATGGACTCTGTAAAAAGGATGTAGGCCTATTGGGAAAGGTATTTTGGACACTTTTATTTTTAATAGGAGATATATTGTGGATTTTCAAGCTTTGGATATGTTCCCCTTACAATTGTAAACTAGTTTCGGTGGTGAAAGATGCCACCCTAGCTAGTAGAGAGGAGGAGATCATCCTGATCTCTTCACTGAGATTCATTATAGATGATTATTGAGAGGAGAATTCACCTTCAGATTTCTATACAGAGATTATTGCAAATTTTTATGTCCATGTTCATTATCTAGTTTGATCTCTAGTTGTCATGTTTGATTTCCATTCAATAGAAGTGTGGATTTGTGGTGTTTCCGGGAATGCAGTGTTTATGGTGGTTTCTGCTTGAGGAGGGAGCACCTATGGCTATCCACAATTCATGAAAAAATATCGAATGAATGATTAACACTGATATATTATGGAGGGCGCACTGGAGAATTCATATCTCTAAGTTGGGGTCAAAATATTGCTTTTGGAGGGCGCAACAATGGAAGGAAATCACTCATTTGGAGCAACAACTCTCCCTCTTTTCTTTATGGTTCTATAACATCCATTTATAATCTCTTTTTAGTATATATATATTTTGTAGCATCCATTCATGTACTCTCTCAAAATTTCCCATTTATAATAAAAATCACAGTGTTTTTCCTCTTATGTTGTTCCATATTCAAGCACGAGGTTGATCTATGAATAAATGGTTATCTATGAGCATATATGTTTGAATGTGGTTTTGTAAAATTAATTTTCCAATATGAAACCTTCATATGAGTCCCTTGTGTATTTTAGTAATACATTATTCTTTATTTGAGATTGTTTGAAAGCATATGGGTTTGGTTTGGAAGCTCTATAGTTGTGGGTGATCTTAATCTTGTGTCGCTGTTAAGTGGGTCGAAATTCATATTCTAGTTCAATCATCTATGAGTGTTTATGGGTTGTGAAACCTATTCCCTTGCGTCAGGAGTGTCATTTCCATTAGGAAACACTTTTTATTTCACTCAAAAAGTTTTTTGTATGCCCGAGTTATGATCATTTTATTGGTTGGTCAAATTCGTACATTTATGCTTATGCACCCCAATTAGAAATGTCAGTGTAGTATTGAGTTTTAATGTTAAAAGCTTCCATAAATTTCTATGATGTATGTTAATGGTTATATTATATGTTTTTGGGTCCTTTATAATATTTTTGGTTCAAATTTGAGTGAGTTAGGGATTTTTTGGGAAGAGTTGGAAACCCAGTGTTCTTGAACTAGTGCTCCTACTTTCGAATGCAGTGATTCTTTGGGGTTGCATTGGGGTTAATAGCTCTGATTTTGGATCGAGAATATTACAGTGGTATATTATATTTGATTGGGAACCTTATAGTGGTTTGACAATATTCATTTTGGATGCACCATATTATTCATATTCCAATAAGCATAATAAATCCATTGTTTGGATAAATTTGGGGATCAATTTACTCTCTATTTAGGGACAAATTGTGCATGCAGGACTAGTATGCAATATTTTTGTCTTGGTTATGATATTGGTCATGGAAAAGGTGGATATAATTCCCCCTAATAAATACCTGGTATCATGAGTAGTACTAATGAGCATGTTGAGAAAATTCTTGAGTTCCAATAATGTGGGGCACATGTTTGTAGCATGTCCCATCCTACTACACAAAGCACATGGTTGGTTGACTTTAGAGGTAGGGGTAGTAGTTGGTGAAGGGAAGGATTTAAACTTACAGGAATTATAATCACATTTTATTCATATCTATTGGAATCAATTCACCTCACATTTCCTTTTAATCACGAATAGATATCTTGCATGATTCTACCACTTGGATTTCAAAACACATTCAGCTCATTCATGAATCAATATTTTATTCTTCATGGATTTCTACAAGGGAGCACAATACTTAATTCAAATATCTCCTCAAGTCCACAGATAAATAACTCTTGATGAAGGATTACAACTTCACCACAATATAATAAATGGTCCAGGCCCTTGGCACATCATTTAACAGGAACTATCCATCTCATGGTTGAAGTGGTGGCCCCTCACTAAAATTCTAGAAGACTCTCAAGGCAGCGAGTTCATTCTGAAAACACGATATTTGTTTTGGAGATATAGAAGGCCATCAACTAGACTTGGCCTTGATTCATCTTCTCTGTAGCTTCTCACACATCGAATGCTTTGGTATTTGACTCCTTTGAACCACTGGTTGAAACTCATAACACTTAAAAATCAAATCAGAGAAGCTAACAAAAAATGCATTCTTCAAATTATTTACCATTCAACCTCATATCTGCTCCTTCACACCCTTCACTGGAGGCAAATTGTTCACATGGATAGGGTGAAACTACAACTACACATTCAATGGTGGTACCAACAGATCTACAAGTCTATCTAGATCTACATTGTAACCCCATGATATGCATTTTCCCCTTGCAGATAAAAGTGTCCAAGAAATAGATCTTCCATATTCCTTCATGCATCTACAAGTAGTCTCATTTACACACACCGGAATCTAATACCACTAATAGGAATAAAATATGCCAGAGAAATAAAACATTGACACAATAGAAACACCAAATATATCCTAGAAAACCCCATAAGGAAAAACCAACCATCAATAATAGATCTATTATTGGTCCTTCGAAAAACTAGGCCAAGGCCACCAAGAGAATCTCTCCTGCTCACATTGGCACCATAAAATGGAGGAATCCAACCCTATAAATAGGGTTCTTTACATGCAAATACAACTAGAAAGAAACCATGTGCTCGAAACCACTTTCTACCTTGCTCATTCCCGATTTCCACTTGTTTCAGTTGGTGACGCCCCTCCTCTCTAGTGACACCTACCCCTGTAGGTATAACCTCTTAACTGGAATATGGGTCATCTTCTCCCCTAGAGTATTTGACGCATTGGTCTAGTTTACCATTTATGCCTGTAGGAACTCCCATGTTCGAGTAAGTGGCCCATCCCAGCCACCATTGCATTCCCTTACTCGGCAATAGATCCTACCTTACATTTGGAACCCATGTCATTCCAATCCCCATAGGGTCGGGAATCTGTATAGGATGAAATCCATAAATGAAGCCACATGCATTCCTTCACATTGTCACTCATTGGCCAATCCCTGTAAATGGATTCCTGGCATGGAGTTTCTTTTAAGTTCTTTTCTGACTGCTTATAGAATGAAAATATCATCGAGCAAACTTACTTCCTTTCAGGCTTGTTAAAGTATTTGAAAGCGAATCCATTCATTATGCCCATTACCCCTTTTTTGGAATGAATGGACTAATTACAAAAAAGGAATACTCTAGTCCCTTTGGCTAGAAGAGTTCTCACCTGCATACTTTTATTCTTTTTCGGGCTTGGGAGAATAAATTTATGAAAAAGAACCCCAATGGAGTTTTCTTCATGTTTTTAGACTCCCTAAAATTGAAAACACCAACAAGCACTCACTAACCCAAGCTCGATCAAAATCCATGGGTAAGTACATCATTGAGCACCCTTCTATCCCTTCTTTATTCTCATTAAACAATGAAGAAGGACCAAACGGTGCCTTTTGGAACCCCTACATATTGCATATAGTCTCATATCATGGAAGCATCCCCAGTATGGTCACCTTTGTTCATATTATTCTACGATAATTCCTCCTTGGAGTCCCCTTGATGTCATGTATCAGTATCCCCTCTCCGAGTGTCAACCATTGCATCCATCCCTGCCAGGTCACCTCAGCAATGTTCCCCTCCCAAGATATCAGTTTCATATGCTTCAAGGTTAGCTCTACCATAATACTCTGAACAAAGGAAGTTTAAGTCCCCCTACTTTGTTTCCCTTGTATTCCCATTTATTGTCTCAATACCATGTATAGTTCCATTCCCTCTATGGTTGTATCCCTCGCTCTCCTATATTTCTAGTTTCAATTATCCCTATATCGACCTTGGCACATATATTCCATAGGATAGACCAAGATGTCCCTATACCTTGGTTTCATACACCTCATTGATGAGTTCCTTGGACCACCTGAGGGGAGCCTTCAGTGCCCCTTAGACAAGTTGTGTCTCATGTGCTCGACTTCAACTACATCATTGAACCATTGAGATTCATATAGGGTATTGGTTCCTTCATTATTTGGTATAAGACCTTGGATATCCTCTAACTCTAGCATATTGGTGAGTCTCTCTAGAACCCTAACAGTCTTATGTTCCTAACAGTGTTTAGGAATCCCTTAGTTCCATGCTTTCTAGTGTATCTAGTTTCAGATGCATTTCATTGTACCTCTGAGATTTTGACTCTCAGTTGATTCCATATAGTTTTTGTACCCCTTCAAATCCACCAGAGCATCAGTTATTGTGATCTTGCATTCTTGGTGAATGCCATTGTTTCCATGTATCGTTTCTCCAGATCATTCATGGTTGGACCATGATTACAATCCATTGTATTCAGTCACTTATTGGAAACCTATGATGTACACATCAGTTCTCTATGTATTGATCGACCCCATTTGGGGCCTTGATCCATTTTGTATATTTTTTGAGACATTGATATGAGCATGGGTCTGCCTCCCTCATCTTTATATTTGAGATTATATGTACCTCATCCATTTTGAGTGATTGTATATGCATATTTAGGCCTTTGTTGTTTCGACGAAAGCTATGTTCTACCCTCTGACATAGTTTCTGGTCTTTATGCTATCATCATAGTTCTCCCTTGTAAAAAATATATATCCTATAATGTTTGTTGGACATACGATGAGCTCCTAGACTCACACATCGGGGGAAATCTGTTAACACCAAAATGTTGTCCACTTTGTTTATCCACTAGCCACACCATATCATACATCATTTCCACTTTCCATTTCCACCACTTTGACCTTCACATGTAAAAAATATCATAAATGAACAATCATTATTATGTCATCTTTCCACAAAAGAGTGAAGTTGGCACATTCCTAAAAAATGGGAAAAAGGGAAAATCCCCAAAAACTATATGAAATTCCTACAAACGAGAAAAATCTCATAAAAAGGGGAAAACTGAGTTGGATATAACCCACTCATAATGTTTATCTAAATTCCATTTTCCAATCCCATGGGCCACAAACCATGTGTCATAATATCTATATATACATGTGAAGGCCCCTCATTTTGATATCTAGACATTCTCTACCTTTTGCATGGTGTTACTTTGTCAAAATTCCATTGAGTCCTTCTTACCCTTATGTTGAGGTTTGGCACCTCTTGTGACATGTAACTAGAGATTGTGGAGTTGATAGGAGACCAAGGACACACTGCTTCGGAAGGATACAAGGGCCCCCATTTCCAGGTATTCTTATGGTCCTAGATTGTGTTCTCATAATATAAAATCATTTTATGTTATATGTTCCATTGTTAAATTAATATTAGCTCAATGCATGTTTAGTATAGATTTATTTTATTGTTGTTTATTTTGTTTGCATATACATCTTTGAAACTGCTACTAAGGATTCCCTAATTCTTAGTAGGTTCTTTTTGGCACATGCTAGCGGGAAAAATCTAGCAACATATTTTGGCGACTCCCACCGGGTTCGATCTATGCAGATCTATGGCTCCATTTGACCATCCTTACCCATTTGTTTTTATTTTTATTTTCTTAGGTTACTTTTATTTTATCCGATATATAGATCTGGGTTGTGGTCCCTATTAGATCTCACATTTTTGGGTCAGATCGGTATCTTGTTTTTCGTCGTCTATCCGATTCCAATATGCAATTGTGTGATCACACCTCCTCAGTTAGATACAGAGAGATCAATCCCCTTCATTCGTAGTTTTTCTTTTCATCGAGTGCGGTTGAACCTTTCGCTCATGGTTGATCTATTTATGGGTTGTGACCGAATTGTTTTATTGATTACCTTTCATGACCCTACCTCCCCGAATGCACTTTTTCCATGTAAAAGTTGCGATACAAACCCTTGAATGCAAATTGTCCCGCCTGGTGGGTGCGACCCAACTCTGTAGACTGCGACCATACCTTTTAGATCGCACTTTTTCCTTGTAAAGTTCACGGTCGAGCCTTTTTTATCGTGTTTCTCTATGTTCTATAGGTGAAATCATACTTTCCTGATCCCCTTGGACCCTCTATCTAGTCTCTACCTCTTGCAGCCTTCTCTGATTTTTCCATACCTAACTATTTGCAGTACCCTTAGTGTTCTTCTTGCACCTATTTGCTTGTTGTAGCTTCCTATTGGTATGCCTTTGTTGAGCCCTCTAGTGAAGCCAACTTGTTTCTGTATCTTTTTTGCACCTCTTGGTTCCATCCAGATCTATTTTTTGTGCATCATTTTCTGTTCCAGTAAGCTATATGGTAATAAATCATTGTTGGTAGTTAGTTGTAAATAGAATTTCTTGCATTTAGTTGAAATGATGAATGAAAGACTAATTTTTACATAGCATCGTTTATTATTTCCTTTCAGGATTTCTTTTATCGGCTATCTCTTTGGGTTATACACACCACTTGTGCACACAACTCACACCTTAAATTCAAATGCTTGGTTCTTGACCCAAAGCAGAGCCTTAAAAATTAACCTTAACTAAACCAACCTTAACCTCACTTGAGGAGCAAAAGAATTTGTTAGTTAGGTTAGGACACCGGGGATAGGCATCCAAACAATTCCCCTTGGTCACTTACATATGAGACATAGCAATTGTCCAATTATGGGACCAAAATCCTCACTTGAGGAGCAAAAAAATTTGTTAGTTAGGTTAGGACACTGGGATAGGCATCCAAACAATTCCCCTTGGTCACTTACATATGAGACATAGCAGTTGTCCAATTATGGGACCAACATCCTATTTTATTTATTGTTGTGGTTTAGACCGATTTATCGGGGGGGCTCTCCTCTAGGATGGAAAGTGGCAAGACTAGTTCCAGAGGTCTAGGTGGAATCTCACTCTCCATTTTGTACTGAAGGACACCTACTCATTGTCTACATATTGAAGCTTTGGGTAACCTTTCCGAACGTGCCATGAACGAGGTAGCCTAGTTTCCATTCTTCTAGGCCTCTTTCACCTAGGATCCCCTTCGGTAGGGGGATATTCCTTGGCCATATTTGGATTTCCATTTTGCTTTATATGATGGGACTTGAGAACCCCACAGAGGAAGCAGTTTGAGAAGGTGTTCCATCTTTTAGTTAGGTGGATGATTTCTCCCATACCTCATAGGTTAGTGAATCATTCTTCTTTTGATAGGTAGTGCTGCTTGATGGCTTTGTGGCCATTTTATTGTAGCTCACCTACTGTGATACATGTTTACAGTGGGTTTTTTGAGCCTATTTGTTGGACTGAGCGCATCTTTGTTGTGCTCTCCTCTTGCACACATGGATGCATTGGGATTTTTTATCCTTTTTTCTTGATCATTGAGCTTATACCCATAGCACGTTCACATCACCATATCTCCTCCGAGGAACTCTTGTAGAATTTGGGGGAAGTCGCATCGGTCCAGTTTCTTGGATCGCACATGTCGGACCCCAGTTCGATGCACTTCCCCACCTTCAGAATTTTTTATTGGGGAACCTAATTTCACTTCTGAATCTTCCCATTCATATCACTCACACATTCACCTACATGTATCCATATGGCTAACAAGAATCCTTACCCATTTTTTCGAGGGATTGTTGGTGGTGGGAATGGCAGTGGCCCTATAGTCACTATGATAACCAATCCAGTTGTTGTTTCCATGAGAACCACTATTCATGGTAGCATCAGACCTATTCCCACCACTACAACTCACATGGTTACTAGATCTATGCCCTTTGGAAATGGACCCACCCCCATGACCATATTCCATACAATCACTGGATCTTTTCCTGGGGGTAGTGGCCCCTATGATACAAACAACCCGATCCCTGTCATGTGTTCTAAATTCCCCCTCATGACAACCATTTTCATTGCCCCTATTGTTATTCCACCACCTAGTGGAGGTGGCCCCATGCTTGCCTCTATAGCCAGCACCCATGTTGTCCCTACCACATCATATCCTACTACTAGACTACCATTTACGGCCAGTATAAACCTTCCCAACTTGGATAGACTAACCAACCATCCTATTAGGCATGATCCTACGTGGCCCCCAATTCCTACCAAATGCCCCTAGGACATCCCTAAGTTCGAAGGGAAGGCTAGGGAAGACCCCCGGAACCATATTATGTCCTTTAAATTATGGTGTTTTTCTAATAGCATAGTGGATGATTCCATTAGATTGCAGTTGTTTCAACGCACACTTATTGATGTCGCATCCAAGTGGTATATTGAACTACCTCGCATGGTAAACTCCAACTTTGTGTCCTTAGCTTCCAATTTCCTTCATTTCTTCCAGTTACTTGTCCAATATGACAAAGGAGTTGTGATTCTCCTATCTTGCCTCCAGAACACCACTACCCACATCATGGACCATATCCATGAGTGGCATCGACATCGAATATTGTGTAAAATCAAGCTCAATGATCAGATATTCTTAGATTGGTTCCTCAACTCCCTAATTCCTCCCCTCACCAAGGATGTAGCCTTTGAGCACCCGCAATATAAGGAAGAAGAAATCCTCAATGCCCAACAGTTCGACTAGATCTAAGCATAGTCTGGCTACCTATACACCATTATTACTGATGCCCCATGTGAAAATCCTCCCGAAAATATTCCCTGAGGGAATCCCATGTTGTCGATGTTGTTATTGGAATGGTCGCATCTCAACCTAGGTTGTGTTCCCCCTTCACCTCCGTGATGACCGACATCGCATATGGAAACTCCCTTAGTGTTGCGCAACCTTCGATGGGTTCCTTTCCCACACATATTTATGGACATTATCTATCTTTTTACGCATCCCATTCATGAGTGACATCCTCTTATGTGCCTTCTACCCCACACGTTCATGGACCTTCCTATTCCAGATCCACATGTCGCGATTCCTCACAACGATATGCAACCCCTCAGGAGCCTATTGTTTGCTATCCTTATCCCATCCAACATGCAGCAGCTCCAATTACATTTCCTTCCCTCGTTCCACCCTCTCTGCGAGGGAGAGTTTATGCACAACAGAACCTGCTCGCTCAACCTGCCCCCAATAACCAACAAGTGTAGGGTAAGCGTCAAAGAGGGTAGAACTACTGAAAAAATCAATGTTAATACGAGGGTGGCCAACCTCCACAACCCCCTGACAATAACGAAGCTAATCATGCACCTCAGAACCCTAATAAACAACCCAATCAAGGAAAGAACCCTCAACTTTGTACCAATCACTAGTGTTCCTTCTATGTTGTTTATGGCCATTATACCCATCACTTTCCCCACTTGGATAGAGCTAAATATCTTTGGGATGAGGCCAACCAAGGCCAAGGGATTGTTTCCCCTCAAGTGCATCCCAACCCCCCACTTCAACTAAGTCAACCACCTATGGTGTTACAGAAACCTTTTCCTACTCAAAGGGTCATTGTAGCACAACCCATGGTCTTGTACCCCACCACACCTGCTTCATCGAGTCATCCCCCTAATTCGGGTGTTCAACACCTTTTGATGTGTTCGTCTGATGACAAAATTCAAAGCAGACGCAACCAATACAGTCCGGTTAATGAAACCATCCACATAGATAAGGATGTCCCATCCACCCCTGTGGACCAATATTTTCCCCTACCTCCACTGCCAACCGATGGGGCTCCCAAAGTCCCAAAATTTCCTTTTCATTGTGTTGCGAATAATCCCAATGCTCGAGTTGCACTTAACTATAGCATTGTGTATTATTTGTCCCAATCACCCACCGCCATGTTGATCTTGAAGGTTCTCAGGAACTACCCCACGCAATGCAAATCATTATTGTTAGATTTAGGTTCCATAGACCCGTCTGATTCACGTTTGATCACTTTTGACTTGGATCAGTTAGAACCCCACATGCCTTCATCTATTTCATTCCATATTCCCATGTCAATCTGGAACCTCATCATCCATTGATGTATCGTCGATGAAGATTCCTCTACTTGCGTCATTTCTACCTTTGTTTGGCAGAAGCTTGGGTCCTTTGCAACCATCTACTACCATGTTACATGCCTATGATGGTCATGCTTCCCAATCCTAGGGACTTATCACGAGTGTTCCTATGGAGCTAGCCAGCAAAATGGTCCTCATTGATATTGAGGTTGTCAATGCCCAACTTGATTACAACCTCCTCCTTGATTGTAGTTACATGTATACCATGAAATTCATTACTTCATTAGTGTTTTGACTTATGATGTTCCCTCATGAAGGGAATATCATAAAGATCAACCAATTGACTTACTACGATCCCAAGGGACCATCTACCCTTGAAAATTTCTACCCTACCATTGACACCGCTATCGACAACATTTCCTTCCCCTTTCCATCTCCCGTTGGGACAGGCCTCTTCTAGGACACCACATTGACCGATACTTTTGAGGCCTTTCCCTCGCCCCCTCTGACCATTGAGATATCAAATTTATGCACCATTTCGTCTGGTAAAACTCTGGTCCCACCACAAACACACTTGAAACCTCAACACCCACCGCAAATTCAACTGTAACCTGCATCGGTACCTAGCATGGTGGGAGCTATGACTATCCATACGATCTCATTCTTGTTTCCTCCATCAAACATCGTGAGCGCGCCAGTCATGGATACTCTCATCCTTATGGGATTGATGTTAGGCCTTCCCGTGTGGTATCTACCCACACCTATCCTACCCCCAATCCCACAAGTTGTTTTACAACTGGTCCAACTAATCACGATTTCCCAAAACCCGCCTCCTGGTGTGTCCAATGCGGTACCCCTTGCCCCTTCTACCCCACTGACTAAGAAATATGGGGGTAATACCTCAAATCCAACCATGATGGCAATGATAAATAAAGCTATGAAACCACCTCCACCAGATATGGTGAGACCACCTTCTTCTTGCACTTTATGCTGTAATACACCAAAGAACCCAAAGATTTATTTTATTAAGGACCATATGTTATTATTTGATTTGAAATTATTGACCAAGTGAGGTCAAGACATTTGTAAATGAATTATTAATTTTAAACTATTACATAGCTGAGGGAATCAAAACTGAAATACTTGTTGAAGAGTGTTCGCTGACCCACAAGGAGGAATGAAAAGTGTCGGAGACAAAAGGCCCAAGTGGCTAGACAACATACTAAATAACTCAGAGATGCAAGAGGCATCTTCCCTAAAAATCAGGTCGAGACTCATGTTGGAGCACTTACGAGCAGGTGGCTCATAAATGACCTAAGTCCTAGGAAAATACTATAAGTATGATCCCATCGAAATGAGAGAGAGGCTTATGATGGAGGGGAACTTGAGTTTGTATATGCAAGGAGTGCATTGAGACCAGTGGAAGTGAGCATTGTGACCAGTATTTGTCCTTGTGGTTCAGCGAACAGGCTCGGGGGTTTTAGAACAAGTAGTTTGGTTGTTCTGGAAGATTGGTTGGGAGGAACGAAGACCTTCAGTTTTGATTTGTGTCTGTTGTTTCAAGTTCCATTTGTTTTATTTCTGAAATGTCTGTTTACTGTAAATGATATCTAAATTGTTAATTAGAATGATTACATTGCTTATGTATGTTATCAACTATTGTTTTACTATTTGGAAATTTACTATTACTGTAAATGATTCCTAAATTGTTATTTAGAAATGATTATCTTGCTTATGCATGTTATCATATAATGTTTTACTGTACATTACCATTTTACAATAAAATCCTTCATTTAGTTTTTATTCAGAAGTTATAGTTATGAATCAAATCATGTATCAATGTCTGTTTATTTCCCTTACTGTTATAAACAAAGTAATGTACAGGGTTTATTTCAACTGGGATTATAGAATAGGAATTTATTTATGTTATATAGATATAGTTAGAATAATGTATAACAGATCGAAAAGATAAATTTACACATTCAAATCCTAGATCTTGAATCATCTGTAATTATTTACAAGTTCAAACCATATTCTATGATCTAGTTTTACCTGTTAAACGTTTCTGTAAACCGTCGAATCCGCCGCAAACTACATTTTGTAGTCCACCAAATCCACAAATCGGAAAGTCAAAATCACTAAAATTAATCAATGAAAAGTTGAAGTTCTGCAATATAGCATTCTGCAGTCCACCGAATCCGCAATCGGAAAGTTGGAATGCAGAATCGACAAAATTAAACCATAAAAAGTTGAGTTCTGCAATCTCGCATTCCGCAGTCCACCGAATCCGCAATCTAAAATTTAGAATGCAGAATCGCTAAAATTAAACCATGAAAATTTGAAGTTTCGCAACCCGCATCCCGAAGTCCACCGAATCTGTGATTGGAAAGGCAGAATGTGGAATCGCTAAATTAAAACATTGAAAAGTGGAAGTCCCGCAACCCACAATCCATGATGCGTAAGTCAGGACTGCATAAGCGGTTAAAACTCATATTTATAAATGAAGGTACTGCAACCCTTACTCCGCAATGTGGAATTCGGGAATGCAGAAACCTTAACATTTAACAGTTAAAGGGATGGAGATCCGCAATCTGCATTCGGCCTTAATTATTAACAAATAAATTATAAATCGAAAAATGCGGAAGATACATGTTAGTAATATAAGTTGATTTTATGCAAGGTTTTGTAGGGTTTAAACCCTCCTCATGCTAAATGTGCTAGGTTAAATACTTGTAATGATGCTTATAACCCTAAGCTAGTATGCTCATAAACGAAGTAAGGCTTAGAGCCTATACCCTAGCATACAAATGTAAAAAATGTATTTAGGACTGAGTCCTAGACCTTGGATGCTATTCAAGAACAAAACCTTGACATGTTGTTAAAGAATTTCTTGATAGAGGCTCACCTTGGTTGATCTATGATCCCAAGAAGTGAAGCTGAATCCTCTTAGCATAAAATAACTTTAATTTAGAGTCCAGTATGTAAATCAAGTAAAGTAATTTGATGCAATGATACTATAAGTACACAAGTTTACATGCATTTATCTTTTTAAAATATATATATATAGGTATTTTAGGGTGTGTGACATAATGGTATCAAAGCATGGTTACAACACTTGACCTAACGGGCTCAACACTGAAAGAGTATAAACAGGAAACTAACATAAACGTTATGGTTGATTCTCTTATAATCAAAAGAGAAGTATAACCTTGATTTTGCAGGAATTATGGCAGATGTCGAAATTTCAGTTGAAGAAGAATCCCATCCTAAAGAACAAGTAAATAGAACAAGAAAAAATTAATGATGATAATTTGTGGGTGCATCTAAATTAGAGTAGAAATGATAATCCATATGAACTATTACAAACAGTAAAAGATTTAAAAGCAGAAATACAAAGTGTTAATCAATATAATGAACACATTCTGAAAGCACAAGAGGAATTAAATAATGTCTTGTTAACAAAAGTACATAATCATGAAGTAGAAAGGAAGAAAGGACCTGATATAGAAACAATAAAGACTACATCTTATAAACGAAAGGCAAGGAAATTAAAATTTTCAGATAGTGAAATTGAGTCTTCAAGTGGATTTAGTAGAAAGTAGTGATGGTGATAAATATAGTAGAAAAAGTAAACCTTATGAAGAAATTTATGGTGAATTTAAAAAGATCAAACCTCCTATATTCAATGGTTAGATTGAAACTAGAGAAGAAGCAAAAGCTTGGCTTTCAGGAATAAAAAAGTACTTTCAGATTTACAACTACTCTAATGAATTAAAAGAAAAAATGGAAATTCATAATTTAACGGGAAAGGCCGACATTTGGTGGAAAGATATCAAGTAAGTAAAATGCATTAAGGAACATCACTTAACTTGGCAGAATTTCAAGAAATACTTTAAAAGGAAATACTTGTCGGAACAGTATTATGAAGAAAAAGCTAAAGAGTTTTATGATTTAAAACTAGGAACTTTTACAATGAAGGAACTATGCAGTAAATTTTTGAGTTTATTACGTTATGTACCTTATATTGTTGATATAAAACCTAAAATATAATGCTTTCTTAGTTGTTTACCAACAATTTACAAGGAGAGAATTGAATACAACAATCCTAAGACATTGGATGAAACTATGAGAAAAGCAAATTTCTGTTATGATTAGAATAAGAACAAAAGAGATAATGTACCAAGTTGGAAGAATAGAAAACATGAAAGATTTGAAAAAAAAAGGAAAGGTATGATATTTAATAAAACTTTTGGAAATAACCATCAAAACTATCAAGGAAATAATTTCAATAGTTTTAGGCCAAAAAATCCTACAGTAATAAAAGGAAAAAAAGCACCTACTGGTTATAATAAAAATATTGTTCAAAGGGAACCTTTAAAATGTTGGGAATGTGGTGAACCTCATTATTTTCAAGATTGTCCAATTAGAAGGAGAAATTTCAATAATATGCACACTATTCAAGAAGATACTACAGTGGGGGATATAGCAAGGAGGATGCCAAGAATAAGCTCAGCATTGGAAAATCGGCAAGCAGATCATCAAACATCTATGGTGGAAATCAAAGGTATCTTAAAGGTTAAACCAATCTCTATATTAATTGATCCTAGTGCAAGTTTGATTTATGTTTCAC
Source organism: Larix kaempferi (assembly GCA_027924585.1). Classification (NCBI taxonomy): domain Eukaryota; kingdom Viridiplantae; phylum Streptophyta; class Pinopsida; order Pinales; family Pinaceae; genus Larix; species Larix kaempferi. Next base: position 18,165,687 of record BSBM01000458.1, on the reverse strand, counting down.
CAAGAATTGTAGAACTATGTGAATTACAACAAACTAAATTTGAAAATTCTTGGTTAGTACAACTTGCTACGGGCACGAAACGAAAAGTAACTAGTTTTGTGAAAGGATGTGAATTTATTATGAATGGTTTTACAACATATGTTGATTTAAATATTCTGCCTTTAGGATCTTTTGATTTATTGATAGGAATGGATTGGTTAGAAAAGCATAGATTAATTCTGAACTGCTATGATAAAACCTTCTCATGCATAGATGAATAAAGTAAACTTATAATAGTTAAAGGAAGTCCAAGGAAGACTATTATTAGAGAAATATCTTCTTTACAAATGAAAAGGTATGTTCGCAAAGGTTGTAAAGTATTTTCTATTCGAATAATGGATGATAGAGAAACTAATAAAGAAGTTAAAATAGATGATATACCAGTTTTAAAAGAGTATAAGGATGTATTTCCAGAAGAGGTTCTCGGAATACCTCTAAAATGAGAAATGGATTTTACTATTGATTTAGTACCGGTAGTAGTACCAGCTTCAAAAACTCCTTACCAAATGAACATACTGGAACTTAATGAATTAAAATATCAAATACAAGAATTAATAGATAATAAATACATTCGACCAAGTGTTTCTCCTTGGGGGGCACCGGTTTTGTTTGTGAAGAAAAAGGATGGTACTTTAAGGTTGTGTATAGACTACAGACAACTAAATAAAATGACAATTAAAAATAGACATCCTTTACCTTGGATCGATGACTTATTCGACCAATTTTGAGGAGCAACTATACTTTCAAAAATAGAATTGAGATCCAGATATCATTAAGTCAAAGTTAAAGACGAAGATATATTTAAGACGGCGTTTAGGACCAAATACGGTCACTATGAATTTGTCGTAATGCCTTTTGGGTTGACAAATGCTCTAGCATATTTTATGTGTTTAATGAATAGCATGTTAAGAAAGTATTTAGATAAATTTGTAGTTGTCTTCATTGATGACATATTAATCTATTCTAAAAATCAGTAAGAGCATGAAGAGAATTTAAAAATAGTTCTACAAGTATTAAGAGAACAAGAACAATATGCTAAATTCAGTAAATGTGATTTCTTTAAAGATAAAATCCAATACTTAGGACATGTAGTGTCTAAAGATGGAATATCATTGGATCTTGATAAAATCAAAGCTATCATGGAATGGTCTGTGCCTAAAGATGTATCTGATATTAGATCTTTTATGGGGATTACTGGGTATTATCATAAATTTATTGAAGGATTTTCAAAAATTGCATATCCTATAACTTTATTGCAAAAGAAAGGTAAGAAATCTGAATGGAATGAGAAATGTGAAATCAGCTTTAATAAACTGAAATATTTATTAACAACAGCTCCTATCTTGAAGATAGCAGACCCCTCTAAATATTTTTTTATATGTGGAGATGCATGCAAAGAGTGTCTAGGTGGAGTATCAATGCAAGAAAACTATGTGGTGGCCTATGAATCTATGAAACTTAAAGAACATGAAAAGAACTATGCTACTCATGATTGGGAAATAGCTGTCATTATTCATGCACTTAAAATGTGGTGACACTATCTTATTGGGAGAAGATTCTTACTAATGACTGATAATGTCAGTTTAAAATATTTATTTGACCAACAAAATTTAAATGCTAGACAAGCTAGGTGGTTATCTTTCCTAAGTGAATATGAATTTGAAATCAAACATATTAAGGGGAAATAAAATAAAGTGGCTAATGCGTTAAGTCGTCGTGCGAACAGGTTGTATGTTACTACAAGTAGTAAGTATGAGATAGATTTGGAAGATAAAATCAAGACAACAACAAAATTTGATAAAGAATATAAAAATTTAAAGGAAAAGACAACAGAAAATAAAACAAATAAAGTAAAAACAAAATCCAGTCTAAACAGAAAAGAATTGTTGGTATGTAAAAATAGATTGTATGTACCTAATTTAGAAGAGATCAAGTCATTAATCATGAATAAAATGCATAAGAGACCATATTCAGGACATCCTGGATATCATAAAATTATCACTATATTAAGAAAATAATTATTTTGGCCTAATATGAAAAAGGAAGTAGCAGAATATATATATATGCATTGAATGTCAGTGGGTTAAGGTTGAACATCAACATCCAGCCTCATTGCTACATCCTTTACCCATTCCAGAATGGAAGTGGGAAGTTATTAGCATGGATTTTATAACAGGTTTTCCTAAAAATGCTAAACAAAATGATTCAATTATGGTTGTGGCAGATAAACTTAGTAAGGAAGCACATTTTATTCCTGTCAAATCTACTTACAAAGCTATTAATATTGCTGATATTTTTATGAAAGAAATTTTCAGATTGCATGGGATACCTAAAGTAGTGATTTCTGATAGGTATGTAAAGTTTGGAGGAAATTTTTGGAAGTCTTTATTTAAATCGTTGGATACTCAATTTAATTTCAGTACCGCATATCACCCTCAGACTGATGGAAAAACTAAAAGGGTGAATCAAATTTTAGAAGACATGCTTAGAATGTATGTAATGGACAAACCTGGGAAATGGGAAGATTATTTACATCTTGTTGAGTTTGAATATAAAAATCATTTTCAAGCCTCTGCTAAAATGAGTCCATTTGAGATACTTTATGGACGAAAGTGTAAAACTCCAATTTCTTGGAATAGTCTAGTTGATAGACTAATGTTAGTTCATGAATTATTAAGGGATATGGAACTAACAATGAAAGAGGTACAACACAACTTGAATATATCTCAAGATAGACAAAAAATTATGCAAATTTGAAAAGAACTCAAAGAGAGTTCCAGGTAGGGGACCATGTTTATGTGAAAGTGAAACCGAGAAAAAGTTCTTTAAAATTGGGGAAATGCACAAAATTGGCACCTAGGTATTGTGGACCATTTGAGATATTAGCAAAGGTTGGGCCAGTGGCTTATCAATTAGCACACCACCTACAATTAAAGTAAATAATTTTTTTCATATTTCAATTCTAAAAATATATGTTCATGATGATACACATGTGGTTGACTGGAATTATATCGAGGTGGAACCCGAAGAAAAATTTCAGGTGGGACCAGAATGTATTCTCAACAGGAGAGAAATTTTACTCCGGAATTGCACCGTCGAACAAGTCAAGGTGCAATGGAAGCACCTTATCCTGAAGAGGCTACTTGGGAATTGGAAAGCAATATGTGGGAGGCATATCCAATTCTTTTTCAGAATGATTCAAAGGAATTTTAAAAGTAACACCAAGGATGGTGTTAAACTTTAAGTGGGGGTGTATGTAATACAACAAAGAACCCAAATATTTATTGTATTAAGCACCATATGTTATTATTTGATTTGACATTATTGATCAAGTGAGGTCAAGACATTTGTAAATGAATTATTAATTTTAAATTATTACATAGTTGAGGGACTCAAAACTGAAATAGTTGTTGAAGAGTGTTCGCTGACCCACAAGGAGGAATGACAGGTGTCGGAGACAAAAGGCCCAAGTGGCTAAACAATATATTAAATAACTCAGAGATGCAGGAGGCATCCTCCCTAAAAATCAGGTCAAGACTCCTGTTAGATAAGTTACGAGCAGGTGGATCATAAATGACCTACATCCTAGGAAAATACTATAAGTATGATCCCATCGAAATGAGAGGGAGGATTATGATGGGGGGGACTTGAGTTAGTTTATGCAAGGAGTGCATTGATACTAGTGAAACAGAGCACTGTGACCCATATTTGTCCATGTGGTTCAACGAATAGGCTTGGGGTTTTTGGAACAAGTAGTTTGGTTGTTCTAGAATATTGGTTGGGAGGAACGATGACCTTCAGTTTTGATTTGCCTCTACTGGTTCAGGTTCCATTTATTTTATTTATGAAATGTTTGTTTACTGTAAATGATATCTAAATTGTTACGCAGAATGATTACATTGCTTATGTATGTTATCACCTATTGTTTTACTATTCGGAAATTGCTATTATTGTAAATGATTCCTAAATTGCTATTCAGAAATGATTATCTTGCTTATGCATGTTACCATATAATTTTTTACTGTACATTATCATTTTACTGTAACATCCTTCATTCAGTTTTTATTTAGAAGTTATAGTTATGCATCAAATCATGTATCAATGTTTATTTATTACCCTTACTGTTATAAGCAAAGTAATGTACAGGGTTTATTTCAAATGGGATTATATAGATATAGTTAGAATAATGTATAACATATTAGAAAAATAAATTTACACATTCAAACCCTAGATCTTGAATAATTTGTAATTATTTACAAGTTCAAATCATATTCTAACATCTAGTTTTACCTGTTAAACGTTTCCGTAAACCGTCGAATCCACCGCAAACTGCATTCCGCAGTCCACCGAATCCGAAACTTGGAAAGTCATAATCACTAAAATTAATCAATGAAAATTTGAAGTTCCGCAGTCCACCGAATCCACAATCGAAAAGTAGGAATGCGGAATCACCAAAATTAAACCATGAAAAGTTGAATTTCCGCAATCCCACATTCCGCATTCCATTGAATCCGCAATCGGAAAGTCAGAATGTGGAATCGCCAAAATTAAACCATGAAAATTTGAAGTTCCACAACCCGCATTCCGTAGTTCACCAAATCCGCAATCGGAAAGGAAGAATGCGGAACCGCTAAATTAAAACATTGAAAAGTGGAAGTCCCGCAACCCACAATCCGCAATGAGGAAGTCAAGAATCCAGAAGCAGTTAAAACTCATATTTATAAATGAAGGTCCCGCAACCCGCACTTCGCAATGCAGAAGTTGGGAATGCGGAAACATTAACATTTAACAGTTAAAGTGATGGAGATCCGTAATCCGCATTCGGCCTTAATTATTAACAAATAAATTATAAATCGAAAAATGTGGAAGATACATGTTGGTAATATAAGTTGAGTTTATGCAAGGTTTTGTAGGGTTTAAACCCTCCTCATGTTAAATGTTCTAGGTTAAATACTTGTAATGATGCTTATAACCCTAAGCTAGTATGATCAGAAAAGAAGCAAGGCTTAGAGCCAATACCCTAGCATACAAATGTAACAAATGTATTTAGGACTGAGTCCTATACCTTGGATGCTATTCAAGAACAAAACCTTGACATGTTTCTAAAGAATTTCTTGATAGAGACTCACCTTGGTTGATCTATGATCCCAAGAAGTGAAGTTGAATCTTGTTATTATAAAATAACTTTAGTTTAGAGTCCAGTATGTAATTCAAGTAAAGTAATTTGATTCAATGATACTAGAAGTACAAAAGTTTACATGCATTTATACTTTAAAAAAAGTGAAATTATATAGGTATTTTGGGGTGTGTGACAAATGCAATGTTCCAGGTCACTCCACCCATAATTATCCATAGTTTCCCATCCAACCTACTCACATGCAGATGTTGGATGGCGACAAAAAAATTCCCATGGTACAAGTACTTGAACCTCCCCAAGTACGCAACAAGTATTTATGCACAAACCATTTGTGTATGATTTCTTGCACCTATGGCCTCTACTCCCACCATTGTCTTGATCTAGCCGAATACTGATCTGCCCTCGCTAACTTACGTTGATTCTCTCTAGAATCGCAAGTCACCATCATAATAGAAGTCCACACCCCAATGTCCTCTTCGAGTGATATGAACACCATTTGTTTCATCTCGTCCTCTGATGACCCTTCATCATCAACCCATACCATTACAACTGCGTTGACAGAGATAGGTCCCTTAGACCTTTCTAGTTGATCCTTTCGAACCAATGAAGAAATCCCATGTCCATGGCATGGGGGAAGGCCCCCAAAATTGCCTATTCATCATCGTTTTCATCCTCTTCGACGACACTGGTGGAATCCATCCCATAGGGGACATCACCCATCATCATATCAGCAATTCAGTGCACCACCATGGCTATCCACCTCATGGTACATCCCCATGTCAGCCGCTTATTGATTCCCTTTCAGTACCTCCCTAGGAGCCTGTTTCTTCTCAGTTCCAGCCCTTTTAGTCAGTAATGCACCCTCCTTTCACCTACCACATGAGAAAGGCACCCTCCCTCACCTACCACTAGTTACACTTCAATTAGTTGAGCGATTTGTGGATTTGTTCCTTGATTTGAGGAAAGATTGACTAGTTTACTAATTGAGACACTCCGATGGACCTCCAGTGAGCCTAGATTGCCAGTTTTGACTCCAATCAGCTCCTCTTGCGCCCTCCTTTGAGCCTCCTTCACTACATTAGTGCACCATGCATGTGTTACACCTACTATATTTAGTTAGACTCAGTTTGCCACCTGGTTGATAGTCACTTGTGTATTGATGACACTCCACTGATGATGATTAGGACTCCTAATGGTGTATTATTGACACTCCACTAATGATGATGATGACTCCTAGTGTAGATAAGCCATGCCCATGTAGGCTAATTCGAATTGTCACCTTGGAATTCGAATCCTCTCCACCATTGTATTATTTATTGTTCATATTATGATTAATGAATCAGTGTGTGATGTTATTCTGCTTCTATCTGAGTTCTGCTTTATCATAATTCTGCTACTCTTTTACACTGCATTGTCCACTCTTCTTCTATTTTCCTGCTTAATCTTAATCTTTCTTGTGAGTTATACATCAGCTCTTAGATCTGCTATGAGGATTTTCACAATCAAGGCCAATGCCCAACTAGTGAATGGTTAGGCTTATATGATTGTTACACCTAAAATCTACCCATCATCATGATTTAGTGTATACATCCTTGAAGTCATCTAGACCAAGTACTCATTTGGGAGGATTTGTACTCAGTTTGTACAACCTTTTGAGAGGACGTCGCAAGTTGCACACTAGCAAAATGCGACGTCGCAGGTTGCTCCACAGCAAGGTGCGACGAGGTCTGTTAATGGGAAAAAATAGCCATTTCGAGATCTTTCTCGAAGCTTGCCCATTTGGGGGCTTATCCCTGATCTCTTGGAGAGCTGGTACTCAACCCCTAACTCATTGGGAAGATCCCCTATCTCTTTCCTACCATCTCTCAACCTATCCTATCCATAACCTCATCCACTTAGTCCTATATAAGTGAGGCTCACTCCCATACTAAAGGGAGGAAGACTATGGTATCTACATGCTAGTGAAATCTCTCTTGAGACACCTTCACTCACCTCTTGGAGAATTCATGCTTCCTTGGAAGGGCTTGGCAATTGGCTTGTGTGGAGAAGGGATTCTATGTTAAGTCATTGGTTGTAGTTCTATATCTCTATCATGTACTCCTCTATTTGCAGTAATACAAATGCTTTCCACCAATATCGTTCTTATGTGTAATGATGTTGTGTTGTTTACCTGCTTAACTATTTACATAGATCTCTTATTGTATAGATGGTCTTTACTCATTTCTCTTTTATATGCCTTGACAGGTCTTGCAGCTTGGATCTGACGATCGTGGGACGTGGAGAAACATTCGGGAGAAAGGATAGTGAATCAAAGAGGTAAGACATCTAGTACTTGATCCTTAAGTAGATCTAGGAAACGTGTTTGTAGTTTGTTCTATTTGTTCTAGACTCACATTGAGCTAGGGAGATCTGGCTCGCCTTCGGTTGAGTGGATTGTCCAGTAACAAATCTGGTGACCATACTAGGGAGTATTCTTGTTTAGTGATCATTAATCTGAGTCATTTCCAGTTAATTACTTGTCACAAGCCTTGTGGTCATTTCTTTTGCCATTTTCCTTCTTAGGATTGATTCCATTGTCAGATCTTCACGTTGAAGATCCTGATCTTCTTCCTTTGAGTTTATACAACTCAGTTTCAAACCTATTGGTGGTTCATTATCAGGAGATATGATTCATTTTTTAATCTAGAACTCGCTTGTCGCACCTCGGCAGTGAAAACAGAGCGACACTGTGTTTTTCTAGGTCTTTGTTCTTTGACTGTTGCTTTCTCATCGCATCCTGTGCATTAGTAGACTGCGACATTGTCGCATATCTCATGCAGGTAAACTACGACATCGCACTGCCTGCAAAGGCAGAGTGCGCTGATTTTTTGAGACTTAGTATACAGGCATCCATCCTCTTGTTTGACAGTTTGAGCCTTGTTTTGATGTATGAACTCCCTCTGTGCTGCAACATCCAGCCATAGATCCCATTTTGATTTATGTGTTGAGAGTTTGGTTTCATTTGGATTGACTTTGGGTTCCGCTTTGGACAAGTTTGAAATTAGTAGTGGCAGATACTTTTGTCTCCCCCACCTTCATCCATTCACTCTTTCTTTCCCTTCCTTCCATCCCTGATCTGATCATTGCATTGGATCACCTTCCAGACCTCATCTACTTTTGTTTTGAGCTTTGCTTGATTAGTTTGCTTGATGCTGCTTGATTTTGAGTTAAGAGTGTCTTTTTGCTTGGTTGAGTGCTTGTTCTTTTCTTGAGTTTTCTGAGTGTATGAATGCTGCGAGTAGCATTTTATTTTCAGTCATTTAGATCTGAAAGCAAAGTTGTCTTCAGGTTTATTGCTTTGATTCATCCATTGAAAGATTAAAAGTGCTTCTCTCCCGTTATTTCTAAAAAAAAAGGTTATTGAAGAAAGATCATTGCGCATTGGAATGTTTTGGAAAAGATGAATGGAAATATGATTGATTGTGTTTTTCTTGAATTATGAATTATTCATCTTCTTGAAATGCTCTAATACATTTCATTTTTTTCAAAATTTGCTTCCATGCTAGGGAAAGATAGGTGCATTTTTATTTTTTTTGTTGCCTTTAGATCATTGAAAAGAGAAAGTGAAAAGCTTGCATTTTCCATTTCAGAATCCTCTCATTTCATTACTTAGTGTTGTTTTGATTTGAAAAAGAAAAGAAAAGAAAAAATACTTTGATTTGGATAGTAGTGTTGTGTATGTTTGTGTGTTTCATTGAAAAATAAAAGAGTGCTTTCATTGTCAAATTTGTTTGCATTGGGAATTGTGTTGCATTGAGTTTGTTTGGAAATATCATTGGAAAAAGATTTCTCCTTACCATAGGTAGAATTCATCGAAAGAAAATAATATTTCGTGCATATAGCTAGGGCTTGCATTCTGTTTCCGATTATGTACTCACCTCATGCATTCACCTAACCGTCCAAGATAAAATTAACGGTAGAACTAGGTAAAGTTTTTAGCAACTTGTGTGTAAGTTAAAGACATGTTCGAGCGTCGTTAAGCATGGCAGCTGTTGTTACTTGCCAGCACTGTAGTCCGGGGGTATTGTAGTCTTCCATGTACATCGGTATATCGAGCTCCTTCACGTACCCACCAAGTACCATAATCCGTACTTGGCGTATATCGAAGGGTGTATCACGTACTCGACATGTATATTGAAAGGTCTCATGCCAACGACTGTGCATTAGACAGCACCACTACAGATTTGAGCTCCCACGTACCTTGCGTATATCGGGAGACACCATTAGGATTCCTGAAACCAACCGAGTTAACCATTTGGCCGTCTTGGCAAAGCAATACACCGAGAACAACACTCAGGTAGATTAGCACGCGTGTCCTGTCCAGGTAGTCAAGTATGCAGGCAAGGGTATGGTCCCAATCCTCCTTGTTGTGTCATATTGTTGGACCCTGCAGTATATTGCGGTTTGCGATGCCTTGATAATCTCGTGAGGTTCCAGACTTTTGAATCCACTCTGTCACATAATTTTTCTTGTTGCCTTAGTTTGAGTAGGTTTTCTTGGACTGCTTTTCTTGAGAAACACTGTTGTGACCTTTTTTGGCTGATTTTCCTGATACTCTGGTGGATTTTCCCTGGAGAAGGTCCCGTAGGATCTTGAACTTGCCACTCGAATTTCCCCTTAATCCGGAGGTTATTTCGAGAATAAGAATGGATCAGCGTAACGCGGTCGTAGTTACTGAAGTAGGGAACCCCACTTTGAATATTGGTGGGCACTTGTTTCCAACAGATTCACCTACCTCTCATCCCACACAGGATGAAGGAGCACAAACCCTTCTCTCGTCATCCCAGGAGAACCTGGATCGTTGGAATGGATAAGCCGACCCCAGGACGACCCTACAGTAGTCGTTGGTCCTTCAGTAGCTTACTGGACATCTTCTACAGACCATCCAGTGGCTCATTTTGCCATCTCATCCCCACCTAACTGGACTACTCCAAAAGTCACTAGGGATGACTATAGGCTTGACCTTGCCGAGACTTTCGGCCCCATCCATGAACGTTTGGAATAGTTATATGTTAAAGGAGATGACCTTCGAAGACAAAGTCTCAAGCAATACTCTGAAGAGTTCCACAATCGTCATTTCCAAATAAGACTTGACGACGGAAACATCCCAGTTCATTCGATATCTTTCGAATCACCTGAAGCACCCCACCATGCGACCACTAATGAGACTGGTCAACCCTCGCAGGAATATAGTCCTGCACCTCAAGTGAACCAACCGGTGGAAGGACAACGGTCCAACACACATGTCACTACCACGGTTACTTTACCAGTTTCTCCCCCACCTCAAAATTCAAGGGGAGGGTATTCCATTCCTATGGATTATCTTATTGGTAATGTTATTACTATGGTAGCTAGTCAATAACCCATGTTGGTTCAACCTTTGAGTAGTGGTCATCCCATTGTGGCTGGGGGCAACCCCCGTTTCCTAACCAGAACATAGGAGGTGGAGTCCCCAACGAACCTTCCATTGGACCTTTCCAACCCGCTAAACCATCCACCACGATATTATCTCATGTTGGAGGGCCGTCAAATGTAACTCAACCCTCATGGATTCAAGTGTATCCAGGTTCTTTTAACCCTATGCTGGGTCAACCTAATCCCGGAAACATGCCATACGGGATACCTTATCCCAGGAATCCATACACTCTATGGGGGAAACAACCTGTGTTGCAACACGGACCCCAACCGACTATCCCTCAGGTACCACCACCCCCGATCAGTCCTCCCCCACCTCCTATTGGAGGCAGCAGGCCCCCACCTAACATTGGTGGAGGCCCACCTCATTTTACCTACAACCCCCCTCACCCCTCAGGCGGTGGCGGGAATGTTCCACCACCTCCTCCAGGTAGAGGTAGCAGTAGACCACCCTAGGAGGACATTTCCCTTTGGGTGGCGGCGGTGGTCCACCACCCCCTCCAGGAGGAGGCGATGGAGGACCTAATTACTATGGTGGTGGCAGTGGTGGTGGGAACCCTCATCCTTCCGGCAGCAGAGGTGGTGGGGGATCCCACCCATCTGGAAGTAGAAGTAGTCCACCACCCCCTCCAGGTGGAGGCGGTGGTGGGCCACCTTATTACGGTTATGTACCCCTACCTCCTCTTGGTGGTGGCAGTGGACCTCCACCCCTTCCCAGAGGAAGAGGTGGACCCCCACCCTGTTGGAATGGACCACCTTATGGTGGCGGACCTCCTTACAGTCTGGGCGGCACAACCCCCTATGGTCAGTTTTATCCTGTCACACCTTACGGTCAGTTTAGTCCTTACATGCCATATCCGTATTATCAATACGCGCAGCCTAATCCACAGATGCCCTTCCTGGCTACTTTGGACCTACTTGAACTCTCTCATTTAACCAACGATCCTATTTACCATGGATCTAATTGGCCACCGATTCCGGTGAAACTTCCATCTAATATCCCCAAGTTTGACGGCAAGCCAGGTGAAGACCCCAAGAACCACGTAATGACATACCATTTATGGTGTTCATCTAATTCCTTAATGGACGATTCTATTCATCTTAGATTATTCCAAAGGACTCTCACCGGTTTGGCTGCCAAATGGTACATTGAGTTACCACCACACTCTTTTCTTGATTTTTGCTCTCTTGCTGTGAAATTTTTGACGCATTTCCAGCTGCCTATACGGTATGAGACTGGTACTGATCTTTTAACCTCACTCCGTCAGAATACCGCCACTCACATTTCGGATCATATCCACAAGTGGCGAAGGAGACAACGTCTCATTAAATCTCCCATTCTAGATCAGCTCCTAGCAGACTGGTTTACTAAATCGCTCATTCACACCATAGCAAAAAATGTTTCTATGCGAGGTGCTGTCACCGAAGAACAAGCCATCGCTAGTGCTCATCTGTTAGACCTGGTCTACACCCAGTCTGGCACTCTGTTCAATATTTTTCCTGACACACCCCAGGACGTTAACAATCCCACGAAACCACATAAGGGACCCCAAGTTGATGGGATCATAGGTTCCCTTACCACCTAGCCTGCTATTAGCACTGTTGGATCATCCAACCCAACTCCGACTGGTCACAGCACCGCCAAGTCCACCACTCCTGTTGTAACCGAAAAGGTGAATTCTATTCAATCAGCTTCATCTCAGAAGTTTAATGGCAAAAAGAAGAACAATGGGAAACCCAAAAATTCTTCTGCCCAGCAGGAAACGAAGGGCACTCCTGAAGATACTAAGCAGAAAAGGAAACTGAAGTATCCTTGCTTATTGTGTGGAGAAGACCATTTCTCTAAAGAGTGTCCCCATAGAGACGAAGTGCAAAAGTTTCTTAGGGGTAAATCGACTCCCGCAGTCCTCAACGATCTGTTTCCTGCTCAAAACCAACAGATGATTTCTGAAACCCCCCCAGCCTAGGGGGAACCATCCAATACCACACATGTTCTCATGTTGTGTAACGAGGCGATCAATTTAACTACTCGCTCGTGATCTTACGAATAGGTCCCTTCGAAGGAATCTGCCGGAAGTAATACTGAAAAAGCTTATGACTCTTTACCTGATGTCACTGTACCATCAACCTCTCTCACCATAGAGAGACCCTCTTTAGATTCGATATTGCGTCTGCCCAAGAGTACGATTCTAAAAGTTGTTTTCAATCTTAATGCTCGCACAACACAGAATTACAATATCATAGAGGACTTGGCCCAAGCTCCTTGCGCCATGTCCACCCTGGAGGTTTTGCAGAATTGTCCCAATCAACGCAAAACTCTCCTTGCAGCCATTGGTGCAGTTGACCGGGATTCCTTAAACACCATCATATTTCGTCTTGACAACCTTAAGCTGAGGCTCTCACACCAGCTTGCATTCCAAGTTACTGCGAACCTTGGTGGGAAGATTGTCCATCGCACTCTTTTGGACGAAGGAGCCTCCACTTCTGTCATGTCCATCACTTGTTGGAGAGCCATTGTCTCCCCCGAATTGAATTGTTTTCCTACCACATTGAAAGCATTCGACGGGCATGCCTTTCAACCTCATGGGCTCTTACAAGCTCTCGCAACTGAGTTGGGAGGAAAGACCGTAACCATTAACATGGAAGTGATCTCGGCCCCGTTAGATTATAATCTCTTGCTTGGTCGCAATTGGTTTTATACCATGCAGGTGGTAGCCTCTTCAGTCTTCCGCACAGTACAATTCCCCCACCAAGGATGAATTGTTAGTATCGACCAGTTAGATTTTTGTACATCGGACGCCACTACTCATCTTGGTGACCATGTTCCTTCCATTGGACAGATGTCAAAATAGTATGAGAGTGTAGGGGTAGGCTTGTTGAAAGATTCATCTCTCATGGAAATTTTTCCAGCCGCGGACCCCCCTAATCATGTTGCTACGGTGAACATGATCTCCACTGAGATTTTATCTCACTCAAACGATGCTTGGCTTGTACTGGATGAAGCCACAACACACCTGCTTGGAGATATGATGCCTCTTTCACCAACTAAATGCATTTATGAGGCTATCCAATCAGCTTCGGAGGACCTTTTAACCATGGCCTCCCCATCTTGTTCTCTATGATGCACATCCTCTCTACCTGATCTCTTACTTCGGACTTTTCATTCAGACGAGTCCATCATGGAAGTAATGAATGTCGACGACAGTCCATGGGATGATCTCCATCATAGGTCATCTTTTCTTCCTCCTTTGGAATACATAGAGAACAACATCCATACCCTCTTTTCACCAGATATCTACCCATCCCCTCAGTCCCCCATCCTTACATGTCTTACGGACACGGAGGGCAACTTGGCCAACATTGAGCCAACCACCCCGGTAGACATCCCGGTGAAACCTTGTGTAGTGGAACACATTCGCATAGGCCAAAAGTGTTCCCCTGAAGAAATTGCTATTAGCATAGCCTTTTTCAAGCAATTTCGAGATGTGTTTGCTTGGTCCTATGAGGAGATGCCTGGGATAGACCCCACAATTGTTTCTCATGAAATAAAAACCTCTCCCGACATCAAACCTGTATGTCAAAAGTTGCGACCGGTACACCCCCAGAAGACTGTGGCAATAAAGGCAAAAATTGAAAAGCTCTTAAAGGCTGGCTTTATTATCCTGTCCCATTGATGGATTGGGTCTCAAACGTCATTCATGTGAACAAAAAATAGGGCACCATTCGCGTCTGCGTTGATTATCGGGACCTTAATCGAGCTTGTCCAAAAGACAACTACCTGACCCCCTTCATCGACCAGATCATCGACAACTATGCCGGAAGCGTCATCTTCTCATTCATGGATGGCTTTTCTGATTACAACCAAATTGAGATCAACCCAGTTGACCAACATAAGTCGGCTTTCATCTACCCATGGGGTACATTCGCTTATCGCAAGCTCCCATTTGGCCTTAAAAATGTTGGCACCACGTTTCAGCGGGCTATGTCGTATGCCTTCCACGATATTAAGGACTTTGTGGAACCCTACTTGGATGATATCCCTGCTCATTCAAAGCAGCGCGAGTTCCACATTGATCATCTGAAGGCCATTTTCCTCAGATGTAGACAGTACAATATCCGCCTGAATCCTCACAAGTGTATCTTTTGCGTTGAGTCCGGACGCCTCTTGGGTTTATCGTTTCGAAGGATGGGATCCGCATAGATCCCTTAAAGGTGGAGGCCATCATCAACCTACCACCCCAACTGATGTTACAAAACTTCAAAGTCTCCAAGGGAAGGTGACTTATTTAAGACGGTTTGTGTGCAATTTCGCGGAGAAAACTCAGGGCTATATGAGACTGCTTAAGAAGGACGTCCCGTTCATTTGGGATGATCAAGCTCAAAAATCCTTCGACAATATCAAACATGCCATCACGCATGCCCCTGTGCTCCAACCGCCTAATTATTATCGAGATTACATCCTATATCTCGTTTCTTTTGCTACCACTATCGCCATGGTTTTGGTACAGGAGGATCAAAACGCTCAGGAACATGTGATATACTGTGCAAGTAAAGGTCTAGCCGACGCTAAAACTAGATATTCACATGTCGAAAAACTCACTTTCGCGGCAGTCATTGCTGTCCAAAAGTTCCGTCATTACATCTTGCTCCGCACCACCACCATCATCGCCAACTTGAACCCCATGTACCACGTACTGACACGTCAGGTGCTTGGGGGCAAGTATTCACGCTGGATTGTGATACTGCAAGAATTTGATCTTCTTTTAGAGAAAGCTAAGTCTAAAAAGTCTTTGGTGCTTGCAGAGCTCATTTGCGACCTTCCCCGTCCTGATGCAGAAGTTGAGCACAATGATTCATTTCCGGATGAATCATTGTTTCTCATCAGTACGATTGAGCCCTGGTATGGAGATATTCTGTTATATCTTCAAACCCAATGCTTCGATCCTCAACTTTCTCTCAACGAACGTCATAAGATTCGTCGCCATGCAAAGTATTACTTATCATTAATGATACTTTGTATCATCGTGGCGTCGATTCAATTCTTCGACGTTGTCTCACTCATGATGAGGCTGAACGCGTTCTGAATGACTGTCACGTTGGGGCATGTGGCGGTCATCTCTCTGGGATGGCTACAGCCCAAAAGATTTTGCGCGTAGGATATTACTAGCCTACTATCTTCAAAGATTGTATTGAGGCCGTTAAAAATGTCCTCCTTGCCAACACTTCCACACGAAGAAGCGCACTCATCCCGCCCCACTACATCCGATTATTGTCGTTGGCCCATTTGCAAAATGGGGCATCGATTTTATGCACTGTAAGCCTACCTAGGTCGGGGGGCATAGTTACATCATCGTAGCTATGGATTACTTCACAAAGTGGGCCGAGGCTATGCCTACATACCAAAACGATGGCAAAACCGCCACACTCTTCATGTTTAATCATGTGATAGCACGGTTTGGAGTTCCGCAGGTCATAGTTACCGATCATGGTTCTCACTTTCAGAACCATATGGTTGATGAATTGAGCGACAGGTTGAGTTTTCGCCATGAAAACTCGACACCCTACTACCCGCAATCCAATGGACAGGTCGAGGCAATTAACAAGGTCTTGAAAACTATGATCCAGAGGATGGTAGGGACACAAAAGTCCAACTGGCATAATATGCTCTTTTCAGCATTATGGGCCTACCGAACCACCATTAAAACCACCACAGGCTTCACTCCATTCCAATTGGTATATGGATTGGAGGCTATTCTGCTGATAGAGTGCGAAATCCTGTCTTTACAGCTCACGTTCGAACTTCTTCCTAACACTACTGCTGAGGAAGAACGTCTCTTGCACCTAGCAAAGCTTGATGAGTCTCATCGAGATGTCGCTCTTGCTAATGAAGCACATAAGAAATGCATCAAGGCCCAATACGATAAGCCGTTTGAACCTTGTATCTTTAACGAGGGTGATTTGGTCCTCACTTATGACCAGAAGCACGATAAACTAGGAGCAGGGAAGTTCGAGTCCATGTGGCATGGACCCTACGTTATAAAACGTGTGTTGGAAAAAGGTGCCTATGAGCTTGAAGATTATGATGGAATCTCTTTGGGTGAACCCCGCAATGGGCTTTACCTGAAGAGATACTACTCTTGATCTCTCATGCATATACTTGCTTGCATATACTATACATGGCGTGTTTTTGTGTGGTGTGATGCATTTCTTTTCGAATGTCTTTTGATCTTGTTTTCGCTTCTCATACCATGTTCTGTCTGCGTGTGCAGATGGCAACGTGCTATGGATTCACGGACGGCACCAGTCGGCATACCCTTCACCTTGCTTCGACAGCCTGGGTACTATATTCCCCAACAGGTGAGCTCATTAGCTCAGGAGGAAGTTGCCTAGGGTTTGTGACCAACAATGCCACAGAATATCAGGCAGTAATCGAAACGCTATCCGATGCCATTTCCTTGGGTATGAACCACATTGTCATCCAAATGGATTCTCAATTAGTGGTTTTTCATCTGAACCGGATATACGCCATCCATGATCCCATCTTACTCCATCTCTTCAGACGAGTACGTCTCATGGAAAGGTCATTCGAATCTATTCAATACCTACACATTCCACGAGAGTTAAACACAGTTGCTGACTCGATGGCCAATTTCATTTTGGATTGGTACATTGCACACACATAACATCCATAATATGTAAAAGCATTAACAACATGTAAATATAATGTACAGAAGCAAACATATAAACAAGATCACATCACTAATCATTTGAAGAACACATAATGTATAAACAGCCGATAATGTATATAGATATAAATCGCTCAAAAGTAGTGCTGGTACAAAATCTGAAGCACGATAGCTTTCAATGAGTCTCTACAAAAATCTAAAGCATCATAGCTTTTAGTAAGTACAAAATCTGAGGCCTCTAAGCTCTCAGTACAAGTCTAAAAGTGAAATCGGGCTGGATGTCTGACCCGTACACCTCTAGCTCTAATAGCTCTCTGACGCTGGGTGAGAAATCAGTCTACAGTACGAGCCACCTTGCGGAGTAAGGAGTTGAAGCGCATGGACGCTACCACTCCAAATCTCTGCATGGGCCTCGGTAGGTCATCGATGGCTGGCTTGGGTACCTCCACAGTCATCCTGGATAGGTTCCGGTACACCTCCTCCATCTCTTCGATGGCAGCATGAGCACCTGTAGGAACCACTGCCTCCCCACCTTTGTCTCTCCTCCCCAGAAGGGAGAGACCTACTGGTCGCACGGGGCCCACATCTGCACACACATATTACGCACTTGTCAGCACTACATCAAAAAAATAATATAATTCATAAAACTAAAAAGTACAAGGGTTTTTGTTCTTACCGATATCACCCCATGTTGCACCCTCTGGCAGCACCAAGTCGGGATCCTCTTGAAAGTTTGTGCCACCGTATGGAAGTTCCTCGACCATAAATAACTGGCCTTCTAGCCAGCTAAAGAACTCGGGACCAAAACTAATGATGGGACCACCACCATGGCGGGTCATCACCTCTTCCCACCTGAGCATGTGAGGATCTCTCAGATCCCTATCATCCAGTACCACCTGCGGGCGCAAGAGAGGAACCCGCTCCAAGAGGAACGATACTATGATCGATCCGTATCCAAACTACTTGAGCTCCCTGTGCTGACACTTGGTTAGCTAAGCTTGGATGTTGGCGAGGAGACCCTCGCACCAATTGAACACCATGGGAGACATACAGTCTTCCGCATACAACATCTGAGTCTGAGTAGCCATATGTGTAGCTTGGCTACCCACCACCCTGGTAATAGTGAGCAGTATGGTCCTTAGTGTACGACTCACCACATCTCTGATGAGTATCTTCCCGATGGAAGGACGAGAAGAAGCTATGTAGTACTGTGCCACCATGTCCTTCACTGTATGGTCACTGGCCCGTGTCCCAATGAGTTGTACAGCATCCCCTCTTCGGGACAAACCGATCAGAAAGTAGATATCCTCAATGTCAATCGTGAGGATATGCTCACCTATAACAAAGTATTGTTGGGCCGCATCCCAACTCTGGAGCATGTGTGTCAAGAACAAGATCTGGGCTCTCATCCCCTGTATCTCGAAGAATTTGAGCAACCCACAGTTTTGCAAAGCAACAACACATTATGGATCGTTTGCGGCTTACTCATCTTCCACTTCATGTTCTCTCTCTCGCCACTCTAATACCATATTTGCTTGCTAGGAACCTTCCAAAAGGGGCATTTAAAACATGTTAGGTCCTTTCCCAACTTGCACAAACTCATTTTTTGATATATTTTTGATATTTGAGTTGTGGGTTTCTGTCGTCGCACCTCACCTTCAGGTACAGGGTGACGTCATCGTAGGTCCCATTTTCAAGGCTTGCGACGACTCAGGCTCATCGCAAGTCCCGAAAAGGCCACTTGCGACAAGCCGAGGGCGCATTGGCCCCTCTCCAAATCATAAAAAAACTCAAAAAATGGACAAAAATGCAAAAAGTAAACCACTACAAAGTTGCAAGACAAGATTTATGCCTACCTGGTCTGGACGGCTGGTGAAATGGTAGATCATAGCTCCCGAAATCAGCAGTGGAAGTTTTGGCTCCAAATTGGTACTTCTCCACCCAAATTGGCAATTTGAACAATGTTTCTATTTTTGTCCCATATTTCTATTTATAGAATAGAATGGAATATTCTTTTTCAAATGTTTTGATGCTTTTGGGCCATTTACTATAGTTTCGACTGTTTGTCATTATATTTGGGGCTATTTGACACTTTATCTAGTGTACAGGAGTCGTAAAGTGGTCTTTTGTAGCGTTTCTCGCATTACCAATGGTAATTACAGGTATGAACACTCCTTTGAACATTTTGTCATTATTGTTTTTGATTAAGTCATAATTATTGCATGAGGATGAGTTTACTCTTCGTTTGTTCTCATACACACCAAATCATGAGAGCAAGTACCAAGTTATGATTTATCACTTTTCCGGGCTCGTTAAACTTCCACGGAAAAGGACACCCCCCGGAGTCCATAGTTAAGCTCTTTTCAGACTCCCTAAAATTGAAAATATTGCCAAGCGAACTTGTCGCGTTCACGCTTGTTAAAGTATTTGAATGGTTGTCTTCCTAGTGATGGTTTACCCCTTTTTCGGACCAGGGGGCACTAATTACGAAAAAGGAATACTCCATCCAATCTTGACTGGAAGAGTCCTCTCCCGCATTGTTTTACCCTTTTTCGAGCGATGAGGCTTACTTTATGAAAAATGACCGTTGGAGTCTTCTTTAGTTCTTTTAAGACTCTCTAAATATGAAATGACAACTGAGTTTGCTTCTATTGACTCGTTAAATTTTCACATTGAAGGGCTCGTCATGGGATGAACCCCTCCTATCCTAGGTTCGAAAAATATTTGGGATTGGACTCATCTATGAAATGAGCTATACCAAGCATATGGTTACCCTCATTAAGCTCGTAAAAAACACATGAGGCCCTCATCATTCATGATGGGGAAAAATGAAAGTGTTTGTGTTACATACCGTAGTGGCAGTATATAGTCGTTCTTGAACATGGCACTTGTCTGCATTTGCATACCGATACTTGGGTCATCTGTTTGTCTATGAGTCCCCACTTACTTTTTGAGTCCTGTTACTCCTCTGAGTCATTAGGAGAAATCTTCCACTATCAGTTGCATTAGAAGTTTGCGTCATTCTCATGTCAATACTGCCAAGTCATGCCATGCCCATGTTCAAGAACACATTCACTCATCATTTTCAGTCAGTACACACATCGTCATGCCGTTGTTACTTTGAGTCAGTCTCACATGTTATTGTACCATCCGATCCACTCTACACATTTTTTGTCGTGTTTCGTGTCGATTGATGGGGGATTCATCATGGCCCTCCTTCAACGGATTCATCTTTGTCGACTTCAACTCATCTTCCAAGGATTGAATCTAGAAACCAACCAAGTACCTTGGCCTTGCATGCCTCAATGGTAGGTTACCTCGCTTTCATCATGAGTTTACATAATTGACTCTTGATTGAAAGATTTCATCTTGCGTTTGACATCAACTCATTTATTCACGCTCGATGATATGTACTGTGATACCTTGGGAATCATTGACATTAATGGTGATCTCCCTCGCACTTGTTAACGGTTTACATCAATGACCGGTAATCAAGTGGTTTCTACCATGTTCGATGTCCGGAGATTTGTAATCACATGGATAGATTCATATCATTGCGGGTTCAGCTTGAAGACCCTGGGGAGTCATGTTTTACCCAGGTTGCGATGGATTTTGTATTGAGTCATATTACACGGATCCACTTTTGTATTGGTCGTGGCTATGTTATCATCTCGTCATGGATCTACGCTTGTGTCTAGTAGCCATGATTGTGTTCAGTCGGTCATTACTCCCATGGATCTGCAATGTATTGGTCGGCAATCATGTTGTACTACATATGAGATTGTCAGTTCAGAGTCAGTTGTACTGCAGCAGCGTCCTTCATCCGACAAGTCTTTTGCCATTATTTCTATCAAATCATTTCACCTGTACATCCTTAACAGCTTCATGCTTTGGGGGGCATTCTGTTACACCTAAAATCTACCCATCATCATGATTTAGTGTATACATCCCTGAGGTCATTTGGACCAAGTACTCATTTGGGAGGATTTGTACTCAGTTTTTACAACCTTTTGAGAGTTCGTCGCAGGTTGCACACTAGCAACATGCGACATGCGACGTCGCAGATTGCTCCACAACAAGGTGCAACGATGTTTGTTAATTGGAAAAAATAGCCATTTCGAGATCTTTCTCGAAGCTTTCCCATTTGGGGGCTTATCCTTGATCTCTTGGAGAGCTGGTACTCGACCCCTAACTCATTGGGAAGATCCCCTATCTCTCTCCTGCCATCTCTCAACCTATCCTATCCATAACCTCATCCACTTAGTCCTATACAAGTGAGGCTCACTCCCATACCAAAGGGAGGAAGACTATGGTATCTACATGCTGGTGAAATCTCTCTTGAGACACCTTCACTCACCTCTTGGAGAATTCATGCTTCCTTGGAAGGGCTTGGCAATTGGTTTGTGTGGAGAAGGTCTGTTGTGTTAAGTCATTGGTTGTAGTTCTATATCTCTATCATGCACTCCTCTATTTGCAGTAATACAAATGCTTTCCACCAATATCGTTCTTATGTGTAATGATGTTGTGTTGTTTACCTGCTTAACTGCTTACATAGATCTCTTATTGTATAGATGCTCTTTACTCATTTCTCTTTTATGTGTCTTGACAGGTCTTGTAGCTTGGATCTGACAACCGTGGGATGTGGAGCAACATTTGGGAGAAATGATAGCGAATCAAAGAGGTAAGACATCTAGTACTTGATCCTTAAGTAGATCTAGGAAACGTGTTTGTAGTCTATTCTATTTGTTCTAGACTCACATTGAGCTAGGGAGATCCGGCTCGTCTTCGGTCGAGTGGATTGTCCAATAACAATGATGTATATATTTTTATTTGGACCATATGGTTGGATTATCATGCCAATTTGAAATGTATGTAAATATTATGTTGGAAATTAATAAAATGGTCCAAGATGGTTGTGTAAAGAGCACTAGAGGGACAATTATTCCACTAGATGGGAAGAGGAAAGGGGGGCCTATGGAGAAACCAAATCCTATGTTTCCATGTGTCAACCTTAGAACTCATCCAAAATCTGCCATGTGCCTTAAATAAGCCAATAACATTTTCTTGACTATTAAATCCAATCATTGAATGCATATGTGAGTTTGGTGGGAAAATTCACTTCATGTAGTTATTGAAGCATGGGGGTTGTGACAGTTATGTCAACTAACAACTGTCAATGGTCCTATTTCTTTTATGATCAGAAGTTATTTCAGTTACCTTTTCACCCTTACCTCATACCCTTGGAGTCAACATTTTTTTTATCATTCTCTCATGCAAGGTTCCTACACTACGTAGAGTTTCTAATGTTGTTCATGTCCATTACCAAACTGTGTTCAACTCAAAAGTTTGAATTTGAAGAAAGAGATGCATTTTGGAAGGGAACATAGATGGTTGTAGGTGAGCATGGAGGTTGGGAAATCTAGGAACCTTTACCCATTGAGTTCTTCTACTTTGAGATGCTTGATAATCCATGGATTAATATTGTAGGAGGTTCTCCATTAGCATACAGTAGGTTGGACTCTTACTACACACACTAGGAAGCACGGTAAGGGTTGGATTTACTAAGGGAAC
The DNA here is from genome assembly GCA_027924585.1 of Larix kaempferi. Taxonomy (NCBI): domain Eukaryota; kingdom Viridiplantae; phylum Streptophyta; class Pinopsida; order Pinales; family Pinaceae; genus Larix; species Larix kaempferi. The sequence goes on along the minus strand of BSBM01000458.1, from coordinate 18,142,800 downwards.
TGTGGATCAATGAAGGGAACTTCCTTCCTTGTGTTGTGTGGGGCAGTTGGAAGGACTTCCATGGGTGTGATGGCTTAGTGAGACCCCTATAGAGATATGGTTGAAATTTTTGGCTAAGTACAGTGAGAAGAATGGGGTGTGGGATGAGATATAGAATCATGTAGGTGTTTCCTTTGTCTCAGTGGCCTCATAGCCTATCTTGGGGGTGGCTGTTAGGATATTTCAATACTCCATCCTTGTCCTACCTAGCATTATTTATTTTCCCTAGTTGTTGATGATGTCATTTTCCTCGTAGTGGTGTGCATATGTCATCCAGGATCCATATACCACCTTTTGAGCCCTGCATGCATCATTTTAGGACCACTTCAGTCAGTTCCCTATTTTATAGGATCCAACTGAGTGTTCTAGTGTAGTCCACCTGAGTCAGCTAACTCTTGTGGGGGGTTGGAGCTCTAGATGCCACTGATTGTGGCCTCATGCGCCCATTTCTGATTGACATGCATGACAAACTCACTATTTCTCCCTCCTTAGTCAGTTAACTGATTGTGACTTCAGTTATCTGAGCTTAGGTTCAGTCGAGTTGAGTTGGAACACTCCAGCGGTGATAATGCCTATGCTAGACCAACTGAGGTTCGAAATCTTCTAGGTGATTCGAATTCTCTCCATTGTAATATCATTGTTGATTATACTAATTATTGAGTAGTGTGACATTATTATGCTTCTATTTGAGTTTTGCTGCATAGTTATTCTTCTTCTCTTTTTTACTGCATTTTTCAGTCTTATTCAAATTTTATGCTCATTCTTTCTTTGTGAGGTATCCCCTGCTCTTAGATCTACTATGACATAGAATTTCACAATGGCCTCTCAGTAAAAAGAGTATGTGCTGGACATAGTGACTAAGGTTGGGTGGAAAATCGCTCTTACACAGCTAGTTGCTTGGATCTTCTTTTCTTAAAGATAAGTATTCTTCTATATCTGATGTGTAATGATTTTTAGTTGCATTCATGCTAGAATTATGCATGTAAATTGCATGATGTGTGTGTGGATTGTAATATTTATGCTGTGTAATTTTATTATGTATCTGCACATATGTTTATTTCCTTACTGTTGTGAATTCGTAATTCTACTTATGCGAAAATTTTGGAGGCCCTACTTTAGTTAATGTCCCCTCCTGCTGAACGGATTGAGGAATGGGGACGTTACAACAGAGAAATCCAAACCAATATAGGAGGCCATTTAATCCTCAAGTTATGAACAGAGAAAGAAGAAATGATGATCGACCCATACAACCTCCTATAAGAGAAGTAAACAATGATAAGCATGTTGCTGATATGCCTCCAGATGAAGTGGATATTGAGCCTCCTGAAGAAATATTGTGAATGGAAGATGAGAATAATAGGATGCATATTTGTCACGTACCCACCCATTTAACCAATGCAAGGCAGGGTACATGATGCCAAATTCAGGGCTTTCCCATGATCTCATCCCATTAGTTAGATTCATATAAATAAATTATGAATGTGCAGATGTAAAACAAATCAATTATGATGCACAACGGAATTAAAACATCCACACACATTACTCATGCATAAAGCATATCAACAATTATTGAATTAATATAGTGCAGAAGTAAATATAGAGGCATAAAAATGCTTTTCTTCATTTTTCAACTGCCCAAGCAACTAGCTATGTCGCTGCAACGTTCCACCCAGCCATAGGATCTTCGACAGCTTATACTGAGTCCGTCTGAAGGCCACCCCCGAGCTGGGCATGATTCCTTCAAGGAAAAGGGGACATTCACTCTCTCAAAACCAATTAATCATTCCATCTGAGCCAAGCCAGTCCATAGCTGGGTTTATCAGGCTACAATTGAACCCTAGATTATCGCACTCAAGCTCAAGCCCAAGCCATGGATACCCATACCCATACCCAACATACTCTGCTCTCACATAGTAAGCACAAACAGGGGGCAGGGATACACATTTTAGACAGTGGGATTTACAAATAAGATGGCCATGGGTTTTCCCAAAAACGTTCCCAACCAAAAACGGATTGTGGGATGGGAAAACAACCACAGGGGGAAAAACGATTTCTTCCCCAAATATCTCAGCCTTCAACAGCCCAACACGGTCTCTTTTGAACCCCCATTCGATTCCCCTTCTTCCCCACTGGTATACAACACAGAAAACGCCCTTCTCTCTTGGGGAAATGAAGAAAACACTGCAACATGCCTGGAAGACGCCCAGGTACCTCTAAACTCGTGAGGAAGGAAGAATGATCATGGATAATGGCTTGGGGGAGAAATTCATGTCTCTTTTTTTGCCCAAGGAGACAAACACGTTTTTCCATAAAGGGTGGCTTGCCCATACCCGAATTTGGACAGCCATACCTCTCCATTCCCAAGGCATTAACTACCTCAACCAACCCTTGGGAGAAATCAATGGTTGGGTACAAAAGTCAACATGGGTAGTTGAGGGTTTGATGGGTTCTCTCATTGACACTTGGCTTGACCTGATTGGCTCAAGGGTTTTAATGTTTTCCCTCCCAATTCCTTGTGAAATCATGCCCCCATCTCTTTGGTGCATTGCATAGCTAGTTGTGGGTATTTTTATTAAAATGCATATTACATGATATTTGAATTTCCAATGTGCATTGCTAGCACACAAACCATATGCATCACTAAATCGATGGCGAGGCCTTGGCCTTGAGCTCCTCACCATGATTTCATAACAATATTACATCATTTATAATGTTAATGCCATGGGGTCAAACTGGGGACATTACAATATTACACAAGAATTTTATGAAAAATATTTACAGGAGGAATTCTACCAAAATGATCAATAAGTGCAGAGGAGGTATAAATTAAGATCAAAGAATAATCCATCAAACCAAAATCCTATTGTCTCTCCTAAAGAAACATCTGCAAATCAAGTTTCTGATGTAAATTGTACCCTTCCTCAAATCAAAGATACAAATCCAATTAACCAAAATCCAACTCAAATTCAAACAAAAAAATACACAGAAATAGAAAGAAAAGAGCAAGATAGATCCTCCATTCCTTTTGATCTAGAGCATGAATTGTCTAAAATCAAAATTTATGTTCCTTTGTCTAAGTTGGGTAAGAATCCTTTGTATCAAAATAAAATAGAAAAGGTCCTAAAACTAGTTTGACCAATCATAACCCCTAATACTCTAAATTTAGAAGATGAAAGTCCCGTTATATCTGTAGATACAGGAGTTGAAGAGGAAGTAGATGATCAAATTGCTCTTTTTTTCATAACCCTGAAAATGCATGATAAATTGTTACATAACTACATGTTGGATTTTGGACTCGCTTTGCACAATCTGATGCTAAAAGAGATCATGGAACAATTAAATATAGAAATTACTAAACCTTATCATGACCTTTAGAATTTCAATTCCAAGAAAGTGAAATGTATGGTAATGATAAAGGATTTGGTAATCACTTTTGCTCAGCTACCTGCTAAGAGTATTGTAATGGATGTCATAGTGGTAGATGTACCAGCAAGATATGGAATGTTGCTATCAAGGACTTGTTGGCCCGATTTTATGACCGAGGCCAATGAAGGAGAGATAGCCCACAAAGGTTGCTTACAGCAGCTTCCGATGTGTTTGAAATAGCTAACTCTCACAGGAATAAAGGCCCTGCTGCCTTTATGATATGCTCCCCAGAAAGGGAGTCTCTAAAACCCTAAGATGAAAGTTAACCTAATCTATGATGCAATTAAAAAAAACTGAAACATAAAATTTAGTAGCTCCTAAATTGTAAACAACAGTTTAGTAGCTCCTAAACATTCTGGAAATTTTGACTGCTAAAATAAAAGCTAATTTTGATTTTTTTAACCCTATTCTATCCTAACTATCCTGATCAAGAGCAAGTTTAGAAGAATAATTTCTGATGCATAAAGAGTATGATTTAATTATAGTTTATTTAAAGAAGTTCAAATAAAATATAATTTTTAAAGCACATCAACATATTCAAAACCGAATAATTAACAAAATAATCACTGATTCACATGTTGCTTATTACATTAGATATATGTGACTGTCCCAAACATTCAAACACAATGAAATTAGTCATTCTAAGCAAATAAAAATAAGATTTTAAGTGCAAGAATGTATGAAGAGAATGTGTTAGAAAACATTCTATCCAACAAATAAGTAAAGAACCGCAACAAAGTACAATCTCACTAAAATTGTTGAAAGAATCTTGGAACAGTGATAGCAGCAATCTCTGGTTGCAAATATTTATGGATTAAAGAACACAGATCTCTTTACATAACCAGAAATCACTTCTGGCACAATCTCTCCTTCTATCTACAAATATAAAGATTCACGTGGTAATCTGAACGGAATTTTAGTTGCAGATCTGGGGAATCTTCTAAAGTAAATATGGAGTCCTAGCGTTATTCTTGTCAATATTCAATGATTAAGATGACAACTGGTAACTATAATTCATTCTTTGCCCGTTTTTCGAGACCCTTTTATTCGCTCTTCAACAGAACGAGCTATGTGCTGTCAATTCTGAAACATGAGGTAGTTTTGAAACTCATTTCCTACGCTGAGTTTGAACTTGAACTGGTGGAGATATATACAAAATATACAAAATAAAAAATAAAAATAAATTCCCTTCTGTCAAGCTATCTCATTGATAGATTAGCATTAATTCAGCAATGGCTCTGGCAGCTAGATGAACTCCATTTTCTCTGGCGTGACTGAGATGTGGCAGTTCTTCCTATTTGTCTAAGAATGCATGGCAATAAAAGATACTTATGCTCATAAATTTTGCCAAGCTTTTGCGTGAAATGATCTGGTTGTATGTGACATATGGAGATGCGTACTCATTTGATTTATTGATGCAAACTTTATTACATTCATCATAATAAATCCACCACCAAAATTTGTCGAGCTTCCTTCTCCGTAATGACTTTATAACAAACTTTCACTAGCGCATAATCCAAAGAACTAATATTCACCTGGAGTCTCTTCGTAACCTGCACAAGAAACAATTGTATGAATATTCAAAACCAAATTATAGTCAACATATTGTGTAGGCTTGAAACATTTATCAACAAAATCGAAGATTGACAGTGTGGAGAAGGATAATCAAGACTCGGAGTATTTTATTTTAATGAGCTCTCCTTATAACAACAATTGCAAACCGTAACGATTTGTAGGCAACTCGATATATTTATAATTTGGTTTGAGTTATATATCAAGATGTACTAAATTTCACTTCTTATGGCATAAACTTATGCCACCTTCAAAACGAATGGTTAATAATTCTCCCAAATATATATATATAAAGTTTGAACACTTGTATGCCTTCTGTATCCTATGTCAAAGCTAAATTAAAGTAAAGGGAAACTGAATCCAGCTCATATGACAAAGATGAGAGAGGCCATTTTTTTAGATTTTAATTAAAAAGTGTATCATCCTTTATTATCTGAAGAATGATGTTCTATTAATTTAATATGTATAAATTTGTCTTTGAGAACAAATGAACTTATTAATGTGGATTGTTAAATTGAATCATAATCTTTATGAAGAATATTTTAATTCAAAAATATTTAAGAATTTGATGATATTATTATTTATATCAAAATAAGAAATTGGAATATTTCATCAAAATAAAATAATTTGTTCACAAGATTTTGATCAAAATCAAGTAGTGAAGGTTCACATTACGATTCAGAGAAATGAAGTGAAATAATTTGTAATGGATTTCAAAAGGAGAGCATCAAACCATGAAGCAAATCAAAACAAGATAAAATAAAAAAAGCTAAAGACTAAATATTTACAAAATTTACATGGGGCCCCTTTATTTTGCACAAAATCTAAGGGGAGTTGTTGGGGTGCCAACAAATGGCGACATGCTGGGTGAAGCAGTTATCTTTGCCTTGAAAAGATAACATTGTACATGTATAAAAAGATAAGGTTTTTAACAAGAAGAAAGCTTTCTCTAAAACATGTGTACAACATTAAGAAGTCAACCTTTTAAAGATTTACCCAGCTGCAATTGATATTTTAATAATGCCCTTCTAACTATCATTTGGAATGCAAAGATAAGTACTAATTAACAAAATATGTTCTTCATTGAAACATGCTCTAAATGAACAATTTGTGATGACAAGAAGATGTTATCTTAATGTTTTTCCTCCAATACCACAGGCATGGCCCTGCTGCCAGCAAGCGTCTATAGCCTCGATAGGTTTACCTTTTAACTCAATAAGCTGCTTTTATCCCATCCACTAGTTAAATATGCGAAGCTTATCAATCCTTGTTAAAAGATTTGCATTTCTAGAAAGAAGTTGGAAACCACTGTCCTGACTTGGTGATCAGATTGTGACAATGTCATTCACACCAACTTACAGATAATGAGCAGGTTGGCTCGTGATGAGACCCCCCGTCTTGCAACCATTTTTATGGCTACAAGCCAGTATCCTGGCTTGGTGACCAGATATTGATAAATTCATTCCATAAGAAGGTATGATCATGAAAAGGTCGGCTTGTAATAAGACCTCCTTTTTCCCAACTCACTCCTAGAGATGTTAAGGACGAGGATTGGGCAACGTTTAATGTTAATCTCATAAGAGATTACTTAATGGATGGGGAAGCGACTATACTCCTTAAGAGAGAAGGATGGCGTTAAGAGGTTTGAGATGATAACAATGCAAGCCTCACTCATTTGCTCCTAAAGAAGGATCCAATTAGAGCATAATGCAGAAATTAGTTAAAATAGCTTTGCGTATTGATTTGTGATAATTAGAAAGATAATCAATGCAGCTAAGTTTATGTATGAAGGTACAACTTGGAAAGTGTTCCACCACGGGAAAATGGATAGCCTCTTCTTGAAAAAAAAAACCTTGTAAAGATTCCTTCACATACAAGACTTCAAAAGATGTAGGCTTAGAATGACAAACTTGCACTAGAGTATCATTAATTAAAGATCAACAATCCCCTATCAATTAATTTTAGAAAAGGTTGATAAATAAAACATGATTGAAAATAAAGAATTGTAGAATCGATTGGAATCATTTTTTCAATAATTAATATTTCAACCTTTCGCCCCAATGCAAACCATTATCAAACTAAGAAATCCAAGCCTAATCAAACAAACCAAACTATATATAAAATCAAAAAGAAAACCGAACTCTATTTACAACAAGAAAACAGAACTCTATTTACAACAAGAAAACCAAGATGAAAAAGACCAATGCTAAACTATGGAGTTTATGGTGATAATTTACAACATGAGTGGGCTATGTTCATAAAGTTTTTTTATCTCAAAGGAGATTAAAAATTATGAACGTATTCTTTATAATTTACTCCCATAAAAATTTGTGTTTGCTTTAAAACTACACATGACCATATGTAAGCATTTTGTCATTAAGTCTTAATAGTTATTAATGGAAAATAAGACTAAGACGATGTGACTAACATATGAAAGCATGAGCAAAATAATAAAACAATTGGATGGGGAGTAGAGTAATGTGTACTTCCCTGAACAGTAGCTTGTCCTCTTGTACTCATCCCAAAATTGATACATCACTTGATAACTACACTTTATTGAAAAGAAAGCAAACTACTTGTGACAAATAAACTAATTAAGTTAAATCTAAAGTACCTCTAGAACTAAGTATATACATATGTACAATGAAATCAGATATACAAAAATCAAGTAAAATGAAATATCCAATGAAACCACCGAAGCATCTGTATTCCTGCAAGATGAACATCACTTTCAATTAATAATGGAAAATGATATGTTAATAATAGAAAAATAGATGCATCGTACTTACCACTAAAATATTTACATATATATACAGAAGATAAAGCCTTACCATTAAATGAAAACTTCTTGAGGTAAGAAGCCTCCAGCCCATATGCAACTCTATAATGAAAAATATAAACATGTGGATTAATAGATGAGTGATCAAAGTGAACAAAGTTGCGTGATTGAGAAATTGTACAAGAAGAATGAGGATCTCTGGTAATCATTGATTGAAACTGAAGTAAATTATTAGAATCAAATGAGGTATCATCCCATATTGTGTTAGACATGTCTTCATCAAATGAATGGGAATCATGACTAGTTTTAATGAAAAATTCAGTTTCAACTAACTCATTATTCAAATAAGGAGACCCTTCATCAATTGTGAGAGGTGATGAATCAATAAAAGGTGTTTCTAAAGGTATATGACTCTCATCTTTGCATTTACCAAAATATTCACAAGAATAACATTTTTTCTCTTCATCCTCAAAATATAATTTATCATCTGAAAACCCATGAGAATTTTGTGCATCAGGATGAAATTCTAATAGATGTGAAAGATTATCCTGAGAAGCACAATTATTAAATAAATCAGGGTATAATGAAAAATAGGTGGACGAAGAAAGAAAACTGAAAGTATCCGTTGATAACGAATTTTCTTTGAAAGAAAAGTTTTCTTCTATTTGAATATTTGCATTTTATTTTAAATGTTCATTAATTTCTTCTCCTAAAATTAGATCAATATCCTTTACTGAAAAATCCGAACATGACAGATTATCTTGTTCATTGCAAATAGGTAAAGGTATAAATGAAACACAAGACCCTTTAGAAAAATGAGATTCGGGAATGGAATCCCTTAAAATAATATCTTGGTCTTGCTTAATTAATGTAGGAGAAGCTTTTTCAATATAGATTTCAGATTTGGTCTCTTTCTCTTCTAAAATAGTCATAAGATCTTGATGTGAATGACAACCTTCCTTGTTTAGTCTTTGAGTTTTATTCTCATCAAGAGAAGATAAAGACGAATTAGGATTATCAAAAGAAGCAATAACATTTTCTAATACATTGTATTCCTTCTGATTAAGTGAGGTGAAAAAGGTTGGATAGTATTGTTGATCTATAACTTCTGAACTTTGATTAGAATCAATCAGAATATCGTTATATGAAGAAAATTGTTTTTTATCCAATTGATCTAATTCATTTGAAAAAGACATAACCTCATGGATCAATTGAAAAATAGAAGTGACCAGTTTCAAAGGAAATCTGTTTGCATAGTCCTCATATGATTCATCAAATTCTCTTTTAAGATTTAATAATTCTACAAACAATTTCTCATAATCAGGATCGTGAAAAGCATTAATAAACTCACCTAAAAATTGTTGTAAAGAATGTTGCGATGAAAAAGTTTCAAACCATTTTCGAATTCAGCCTTTGAAAGTCAAAGTGAACGATCTGCCAATGATTGCTTCATCGAAAACATGATTAGTAAAACAATTTTGCAAAAATTGAGAGACATGATCAACTGCAGAAATTTCACTTTCACCATCAAATTTGTTTTTTGACAAGTGATAAACTATCTTAGGAGTAGAATGATTATTTCTTGAGACATGACTCCTAATAGAGATTTGGGTTGAATCCATGAATGATAAATAACATTGAAAAAATGATTCATAAAAATGGTTAGCTTGTCATCTAACCAGCCCTTACGCACATATGTACTGACGTAGAAGATCAAAATATAAAAGCCGAAAATCAAAGAGCTAGAGGATAAATGGTTTTTAAAATAACTAACGAAAATAAAAACACTTGTTTTACCTAGGCCCTCCTTATAGTGCCATTGGACTTGGGAAAAAAGGTAGGAGGTACTATCCATATGGACCTTAAGTATGCCACTGCCCAATGTTTGCAGGAGAAATAAGAAGACTGTATAGAGAGGCCAGGTTTGCATATGTAATCAGTGATTAAGGTAGTCGGTAACTCCATAAACTACCATGTCTATGCAATGGAAGAATCACATGGGGTGATACAAATTTTCTATGAATAATGAAGAGGGGGAGGAAGCATCCAAACAGATTTATCTCTCTCAAATATTAAACCGTCTGCAAATCAAATATGGCAGATGTACTTCAATGGATGTTCACCCAAAGGAGAAGCAAGAGCTGGTGTAATCTTGGTTGCTCCTAACAAATAGGAAATTGTTTTTTCTTTCAAATTAAATTTTGAAACTACAAAGAATGTGGCAGAATATGAAGCATTGTTTTTGTTTGGGATTAGAAGATGCCGAGAAAATGGGAGTGGAATAAATTTATGCCTTTGGAGACTCATAATTGGTGGTGCAACAAATCAGTGGTGTGTACCAAACTAAACATCCCAGGATGAGAGCATACATAAATCATGAATGGGATTTAATAGAGAATTTATTTATTGATTTTAATTACTGCCATACCAAGGGAAGAAAATTAGAAAGTAGATTCATTTGCTTTAGCTGCTAGTACCTTCAAAAATCCACTTGGTCCTAGACAGAAACATGAAGTTGAGTTGATATATAGACATTCAATACCTAATAATGTGAAGCATTGGCAAGTGTTCGAAGATGAACAGCAGATAAAGAGATTTATGGAGCCGATTGAAGAATTTTCAAACTCTAGTATAGACCAAGATGAAGACAATGAAGAAGGGGAGGAATATTTCCTAGAAGGGGAAGAATGAGGAAATTAAATAAAACCAGGACTTAGCAACAAAATAGAAAGTCACAAGATTTTACAGCTCAAAAACAATTTCATTCCGAAGGGCCTAGTACCATTGGAGAGAATTTTTGATAAAAATGATATCCCTACAAAACCAACAGTTCATCCAAGTGAAGAGGATGTGGAGATTATAAACATATGTACAGAAAGAGAGCCTAAGTTCATCAAACTATCCAAACTGTTTCCTGATGATGTGAAGAAAAAATATTTGAAGTTGTTTACATAATATATTGATGTGTTTTCCTAGAGGTATGAAGACCTCAAGAATTATGATACATCCATCATTGAACACAAGATTCCTTTGAAACCTGTGGTAAAGCCTTTTAGACAGAAGTTGAGACAAAATAACCCTATATTAATTCCCATAATAGAAAAGGAGGTAAGGAAATTATTAGATGCAAAAATAATAATTCCTTTGAGATATTCAAAATGGGTATCCAATTTGGTCCCAGTAAGAAAAAAGAGTGGGGAAATAATATTGTGTGTGAATTTAAAAAATGTAAACAAATGTTCTCTAAAAGATAATTATCCACTGCAAAAAATGGACCAGATTTTACTGAAACTTGTTGGAGCTAATATAATCTCAATGATGGATGGTTTTTCAGGTTATAATCAAGTGGCTATGAGTAGAGAAGACAGAGAAAAAACAAATTTCACCACAACATGGGGAAATTTTATGTATGAAAAAATCCTATTTGGGATAATGAATGCATGAGCCACTTTCCAAAGGGCCATGGACATAGAATTTGTTGGAGAGAGAGACAAGTTCATAGTAATCTACCTAGATGACATGATTTTTTTCTCAAAAACAAAAGATGAACACCTGTCACATCTAAAATAAACATTCAATAAATGCAAGAAATATGGATTGTCTCTTAACCCGAAGAAGTCACATTTTTCTTTGAAAGAAGGAAAATTACTTGGGCACATTGTTTCCAAAGATGGGGTAAAGATATACCTTGGGAGGGTAGCATTTATTCATCTAATAGAACTTCCCAGGAATAAGAAAGAAGTCCAATATTTTATAGGGAGGATAAATTATTTGAGAAGATTCGTCCTGAATATGGAAGAACTAATAAAAACCATTACCAACATGCTAAAAGAAGGCAATGAAGTGAAATAGGATCAAGAGTCTAAAGAGGCTTTTCAGCAGCTTAAAAAATACATAGGTGAAGCTCCTCTATTAATCAGTCATGATTATACTAAAAATTTCATTATTTTATCTTTTGCTTCAACACATATTATAGCAGTTGTGCCTCTGAAGAAAAATTTGGAAGGACATGAATACCCATAGAATTTTTCAGTAAAGCATTAAGAGATGCTGAATTGAAGTGTAATTTGATTGAAAAACAAGCTTATGCTATGGTGAAATCCTTGAGTCCTTTAAATGATATGTCTTATATTCTCATGTAATTGCATATGTCCCACATAGCACAATAAAAGACATTCTTTTCCAGACAGATAGTGAATATAGGAGAGGAAATCTATCATGTCCCAAATTTGGAATTGGGTCACAATGGCCTAATCACACTAGCCATATTCATTAGAGTTTGTAAACTTGATGTTAAGGGTCAAATAATTGCCAAGGAGGAAAATTACTAGTTTTCTAGGTTTGGGGTGGAAGCTTTGGGATTTGGAATAAGGGGGATAATAAATGATGTTTAGACATTATAAGGGTTCAAGTATTTAATAAATAGAGTGAATAAAGAAATTCAAGAGAAATCCTAGGTGACAAATGGTTTTGGAGACATATGGAGGATGTGGGACCCACACTAGCTTGATTTTTCATAATACATGGTATCTCTCTTTTGCAAATTCGAATTAATGGGAATGTGAACACTCTTGGGTGAGTTGGTAAGTCATAAAACATGTCATTTAGCATCTTAGGTCGAATTGGGAAGGATTGGTAACCTCCATGGAAGATAAAGAGTCAAAGTGGAAGTTTGTGGACACTTGGGCTAGATTCCCTAGCCCCTATGACACCAATGATGGAGCATCTATGACAACTATGACAAATTGCAGACCTGACCTCTGACATTTGACCACTATGACATGCCAGCCCCAAAAATAGGCTCAAGGAAGGCGAATTTGGGAGTTGGAGAAGCCAAAGAGACTCAAAATTGAATTTGGGAGAAGATGGAAGGTTGGAACTAGGAGACAAGTGGCAAATGTGGAATATTTCCTAAATGGAAATCTATTGAATCTATTGAGAGGATTTAGACCCTTAGAAGGCTAATGTTGGTTATAAAATGTAGAAATGAAGTATGAGAATGGCTTTTGATCATTTGTAGAATTTGCAATTGCATTTGTGAAGAGGGAGAGCTAGTGGATGACTAGTTTCTTGCCTTAGCCAATTTCGAGGGTGAAAGATTCCCATCCAAGTTGGTAATTGGAAAGGCCATTCAGACCTTTCATTTGGAGCTTTGATGGAGTCTTTATTTTCAGGTGTAAGCTATAGGTCAGCTCATGGTTTCTTCTATTGCAGCACATTCTCTCAACCATTTCCAATTTTGATGGCATATTCTTGATCCTTGAGGGAGGGCATTTTTGGTGAGCTATTGTACTCTTTGGGGGAGATTTTCATGCCCCATTTATTTTGAAATATGAATTAAATACTCTGTTTTTCATCTCCAAAAAGTTTCAGGTCGAAATTCCAAGTAGAAATGTATAAATCTCATTTTTAATGGAAGAACAATGCCATTTCCCCACTACCTTGTTGTGAATCACTGTATTGATGATGATTTCGAATGAATGGATGATTATCTGATGCATTTGTGATTAATGGACTGCCATGGATGTATTTTACAAGTTTCATGTACTGTACTTGAGCATTTGAAGTATTTTTACTTAGTTTAATTGCATTGGGAGAAGAAATAGTGCCATTTCCCCAAGGGTCGAATTGGTGATTTTTGCAGTTGAATGGGAGAGGGTTGGAACAGATATAATAATCAATTAATTGTGCACATTAGACATTAATAACATCCTTAATACATTCCCTACCTCTTTTCATAAATTTGAGTGGATTTGGAGGCATTTGGGAAGCCATTTTCAGTACTTACCCCAGGGGGATTCGAACCCCAAATTACTAGTAAAATTGCATACTTGGTCCAGAATCTTAAGAGAGTTTGCAGAGGTATTTTGGTGGCCATATATCATCCCTAAAAATCATATTCAATTCCTAATATCATTAATACACCTTCCTTGAATATTTGAAGGCATTTGGAGTCAATTCGAGACCTAGAGACCAATACTAGTCAAAGTAAAATTACTAGTAAAATTACCTACATTGATCATAATTGAAAGAGGATTTGAAGAAGTATTTTAAATGTCTAAAGGAATCCCTGAAACACATATTTATGTTCTAATATCATTCATATACCTTCTCAGAATATTTGGGATCATTTGGGGAAAATTTGGGACCTAGAGATCAAAACTAGTCAAAGGTCTAACTAGGAAAAAAAGTGAAAAATTGTCATTTTAATAAAATTCCTAATAAGCGACATTATAGTGGTATCAGAGCATGGTCCTTGCACTTGTGTATTAGGTACATACATTCAAGAATAATTGGCAGCCATGTCTTACTATTATGATGAATCCTATGAGTACAATTCTTACGAGGAATATGCATATGCTTATGAGCAATATGAAGCAGAATGTGAAAGGTACGAGGAAGAGGCGCCATCATGCAACACTTCATACAATTTCAAGAGAAATGAAGATTATTCTTATGACTTTAGATCTGATGAATATGAGTGTGTCATACCAAACAAGGATAATTCTATGAGCGAGTTCCAAAGATGGAGAGAAAAATATAAAACCTTGCCCCAACAATATCAAAAATATCAAGAATATCTTGCTTCGAGCAAAAATACACAAAATTCCATGTCTTTTGAGTACTATGCTGAACATGTTTTTGAAAATAGGCCCAAAATGAAGATGTGGAGTTAGTGAAGAAAGGTTTATGCCCTTCTTGTAAAAACCCTTGGAGCAAGTATCATATATGTGTGCATGAAATGATGTCCTCCTTAAGGAGAGCTTTTGAGATTTATTCAAGAAGAGATTCCAAATATACTGATCCTAAGGAAAACAAGGGAAAAAATGCATCAGCTTTCTTGAAGGAGAAAAATGAAGAGACATCACAAGAGCATGAAGAATATTCTATTGAAAATGTGGAAGATCATTTCGAGACACCTTCTAGCTTAGACATGAACCAAAGAGCATCTACTTATGGATGCTTAAACTATGAAGGAGTACCTACTGATGGGTGCTCACACCTCTATGTTGGTGACATAGAGATCACTTTTGAAAGTGTTGCTGCAAGCCCAAGTTCCATTAAGCATGATAATGAAGACCTTGTAGCAGTTGAAGAAGAACCAAGATCAACTTCCCCATCACCACTTGAGCTTCATGAAGTTGGTCCAAGCAAAAATGAAGAAGATGAGGAGGTTCATTTGAAAGAGCCTCATTTTCTTGAAGGGTCCTTAAAGATGAATGAAAATAAGATCCAAGAGTCCCTCATCATTCTCCATGACACTCAATCATTGGTGTCAAATTCTTGTTGGAGAGCTACTTCATTGGAGGAAACATCCTTCCTTGAAGACATGGAGAAGATTCAAAGAGCAATGTGCCACATCTAAGGTAATTTCATGTCTTTGCTTTTTGATAGAAACCATTTGTTTGAGCTTAATGAATTTTTACATGATGCATACTTGAAGAATAATGAGGATATTCATAAGCTCACAATTCAAAATGAGCAACTTCTTGAAAAGTTGCAAGATACTTGTTTTTCCTCCTATGTTTCAGATTGTCAAATGGTAGATTCTTTGGAGGATTCTCATGACATGGTGGATCATGAGAAATGTGGGAATTTGAATGTGCTTAATGTGTTTGAAGATGAACTTGAAGAGATCCAAACACTTGATGTGGTGGAAGAGGAACTTGAATTGTCTCTTGATGAAGGTTATGCAATTTTTAAAGAAGAGCATAATTCCTCTACATTGGAACCAATCTATGACAAAGGTTTCCCACTTTTGAAGGAGCTGCATGATACTACCCACATGGATCCTTTACATGATGAAAATTCTGCACTTTTTGATCATTTGGGTGAGTTAGTTCGTTCTCCTACATCCTACAATTCCATGTTTTGCAGTATTAGTCTCAATGAAGTATGGGTGAAAGGGTTCTTTTTTATGGTGCCACATGAGGAGTATGGAACTCCTAGATTTAACTTTTATGATGACATGGTTGGAGCACATTCTTATTCACATTTGTAGCAGCATAATTTGTCACTTTATAATGATTCACATCTACATGGATGCACCTATGATATGGATTTGAGTCACTTGAAGACTCATGGTTTTTCTTGCTCAACACTGGGTTCATTTGACGTTAGAGGAACTTCATCCAACACTTGGGTGAATAGATTTATGATGGGAGAACATTTTTGTTGGCAGCCACATACTTTGTTACATCTTTATGATTCTCACATTCATGGATGTATGGGTGAGACTTCTTTGAGTCATTTGAAGTCTCCTTGTTTTTTCTGCTCATTATTTGGTTCAGATTTTAGTGGAGATTCTTCATTCACTTCTTGGATGAAAGAATACATGGTTGAATATTTTGATGCATATCACATCCTTTTGGAGCAGCATTATAGGACATGGGATCTTCACCTATGTCATTGGAGCAGATTTGATTGGTCACTTGAAGCTTGTATGCACTTGGAAAATCAGGGTGTACTTGCTTGGAGGTACAAGCACTTTCATGATTCCTTGATGAAGCACCTCCTTGATGTACATTTTCATTATGTAGTTATGTACTTTGATGATATATATTTTGTACTCATGATGTTTGGAAGAATGCATACAAGAAAATGGGATCCAGGAATCATCTTATTTGATGGTATGGGTTGGAGAGCACTCTTCATTATTGGGGTGCAATACAAGCAATGGGACCCTGGAATAATTTTATCTCATTGGTTTCAATTTTTTTGGGGAAACAAGAAGTATGGGAGATGGATTTCCCACTTAATAAAGTGATTTTTATTAGAGTAGTGCAGAAGCAAGCATGGTGGTTCCTCTCTAAAATCTTCATGGAAACTCAAAGACTCAAGGTTTGGCAATTCAATGGCAACTTCAAAGAATTATACAGAAAGCAGGTTCTTCAACACCCATGTTTGAAATTGCTTGAGGACAAGCAATATTGGGAAGGGAGGATTTGTCATGTCCCAAATTTGGAATTGGGTCACAATGGCCTAATCACATTAGCCATATTCATTAGAGTTTGTAAAATTGATGTTAAGGGTCAAATAATTGCCAAGGAGGAAAATTACTAGTTTCCTAGGTTTGGGGTGGAAGCTTTGGGATTTGGATTAAGGGGGATAATAAATGATGTTTAGACATTATAAGGGTTCAAGTATTTAATAAATAGAGTGAATAAAGAAATTCAAGAGAAATCCTAGGTGACAAATGGTTTTGGAGACATATGGAGGATGTGGGACCCACACTAGCTTGATTTTTCATAATACATGGTATCTCTCTTTTGCAAATTCGAATTAATGGGAATGTGAACACTCTTGGGTGAGTTGGTAATTCATAACACATGTCATTTATCATCTTAGGTCGAATTGGGAAGGATTGGTAACCTCCATGGAAGATAAAGAGTCAAAGTGGAAGTTTGTGGACACTTGGGCTAGATTCCCTAGCCCCTATGACACCAATGATGGAGCATCTATGACAACTATGACAAATTGCAGACCTGAACTCTGACATCTGACCACTATGACATGTTACCCCCAAAAATAGGCTCAAGGAAGGCGAATTTGGGAGTTGGAGAAGCCAAAGAGACTCAAAATTGAATTTGGGAGAAGATGGAAGGTTGGAACTAGGAGACAAGTGGCAAATGTGGAATATTTCCTAAATGGAAATCTATTGAATCTATTGAGAGGATTTCGACCCTTAGAAGGCTAATGTTGGTTATAAAATGTAGAAATGAAGTATGAGAATGGCTTTTGATCATTTGTAGAATTTGCAATTGCATTTGTGAAGAGGGAGAGCTAGTGGATGACTAGTTTCTTGCCTTAGCCAATTTCGAGGGTGAAAGATTCCCATCCAAGTTGGTAATTGGAAAGGCCATTCAGACCTTTCATTTGGAGCTTTAATGGAGTCTTTATTTTCAGGTGTAAGCTACAGGGCAGCTCATGGTTTCTTCTATTGCAACACATTCTCTCAACCATTTCCAATTTTGATGGCATATTCTTGATCCTTGAGGGAGGGCGTTTTTGGTGAGCTATTGTACTCTTTGGGGGAGATTTTCATGCCCCATTTATTTTGTAATATGAATTAAATACTCTTTTCTTCATCTCCAAAAAATTTCAGGTCGAAATTCCAAGTAGAAATGTATAAATCTCATTTTTAATGGAAGAACAATGCCATTTCCCCACTACCTTGTTGTGAATCACTGTATTGATGATGATTTCGAATGAATGGATGATTATCTGATGCATTTGTGATTAATGGACTGCCATGGATGTATTTTACAAGTTTCATGTACTGTACTTGAACATTTGAAGTATTTTTACTCAGTTTAATTGCATTGGGAGAAGAAATAGTGCCATTTCCCCAAGGGTTGAATTGGTGATTTTTGCAGTTGAATGGGAGAGGGTTGGAACAAATATAATAATCAATTAATGGTGCACATGAGACCTTAATAACATCCTTAATACATTCCCTACCTCTGTTCAGAAATTTGAGTGGCTTTGGAGGCATTTGGGAAGCCATTTTCAGTACTTACCCCAGGGGGATTCGAACCCCAAATTACTAGTAAAATTGCATACTTGGTCCAGAATCTTAAGAGAGTTTGTAGAGGTATTTTGGTGGCCATATATCATCCCTGAACATCATATTCAAGTCCTAATATAATTAATACACCTTCCTTGAATATTTGAAGGCATTTGGAGTCAATTCGAGGCCTGAGACCAATACTAGTCAAAGGAAAATGACTAGTTAAATTACCTACATTGATCAGAATTGAAAGAGGATTTGAAGAAGTATTTTAAAGGTCCAAAGGCATCCCTAAAACACATATTTATGTTCTAATATCATTCATATACCTTCTCAGAATATTTGGGATCATTTGGGGAAAATTTGGGACCTAGAGATCAAAACTAGTCAAAGGTCTAACTAGGGAAAAAAGTGAAAAATTGCCATTTTAATAAAATTCCTAATAAGGGACATTACAAAATCAGACTGTCAAGATACAAGAATATGATTTGGAGATCAATCCTACAAAGCTGGTGAAGGGTCAAGGACTTGCAAATATATTGGCTAAATCAAACTGTGAAGCATTAGACTTGAATATATTTTATGAACTCATAGAGGAAGAAAAGGTGAAAACTTTGGAATGTTTTTAGACCAATAAAGTAAAGGTAAACCCTAAATTTGAAGAATCTGATTGGTACAGAGACATTGTTTTTTATTTGTTGAATATTGAATGTCTGGAGCATATGACAAGGTCAAAATCTAGATCTCTAAAGATGCAAGCAGTAAAATATTGTATTCTTGATGAATATATCTACTGGAAGGATCCCCAAGGTATCTTGCTAAATTGCATGGTGGAAGAAGAGGCAGAAGGGATAATCATTGAATTCCATAAAGGAGTTTGCAGAGGGAATCATGCTTGGAGAGTTTCTACCTATAAAGTTTTGAGATTTGGATACTATTGACCAAGGATTTTTAATGAAGCAAAGCAGATTATAAGAGCATGTGTTGAATGTCAGCTATTTGCAGGAAAGCAAAAGATGAAACCTTTTCCTCTGAATCCAATAAAAACTCCATCTCCTTTTTAGTAGTGGGGTTTGGATTTTATTGAAGAAATAAATCCCAACTCAAGTGGTAAACATAAATAGATCTTGAAGTCAAATTATTACTTCACCAAATGGGTTAAATAAATTGCATCTAGAACAACAAATGATACAGTGATCATAAAATTCCTAGAAGAGAATATTCTGTCAAGATTTGGATGTCCAAAGAATATTATGGCAGACAATTCCCAAGCTTTCAGATCAGTAAATATGGTAGAATTTTGTCACAAATATAATATTGATCTGGGTCACTCCACTCCATACTATCCTCAAGGAAATGGCAAGGCATAAACATCAAACAAAAGCTTACTGGGGATGATAAAAAAGAATGCTAACATAGAACAAAAAATCTTTGGATATCAATTTGAGGTATTCTCTCTGGGCAGATAGAATAAATATAAAGAGATCAATTGGCACATCTCCCTTCCGTCTAGGATATGGAAAAGAATCAATTCTACCAATCCAGTTGGGAATCCATATGTTGAATTTGATCCAACATGAATCAAAAGAGATATATAGCACGATCAGGAGAATGTATGAATTGATTGAACTTTAGCAGGAAAGAGAACATGTTAGTGTCAAATTGCAAGAGCATCAGAGTAGAATGAAAGCCAATTTTTATAACAAATCCATAGCAAGAAACTTCCAAGTAGGTGATATAGTATTAAAGTGGGACACTAGAAGGGAAGACAAAGGAAAACATGGAAAGTTTGACAATCTATGGATTGGCCCATACCTTATATCAGTTGTGAAGGAAAACAATACTTTCATACTTGTTGAGTTAGATGGGGAAATGTTGGAACCTGTTGTTAATGGGAGGATGCTCAAATGCTTCTTCGTATACTAAAGTATCAAAGAATCACTTCCAAATATGTACATAGTGGATTAGAAGCATGTAACAAATAAAAATATATATAAACATATCAATAAACAAATAATTAAATAATAAAAGAAAAGTAATTAAACAAATATTAAATAAAACTGATATGTAATTAATCAAATAGATAGAGACTTACCTTTCCATTGAAAAGACACATAAGACCATATTTAAATGGTCCATCAAATTGTAATGTAATCATCTCTCATCAACATATATTCAATATTATTTCTTCTTTCCAAATGGAGTTATTTTCTATTGGTTGACTTATCACTTGAATAGTCTTATTGTGATTCAGACACGATCACAACATGAGAATATCCAGATGCAGATATTACATTGGTATTAGAGCCCCTTCCTGGGCTTGATTCCGACCTTTGGCCACAAACCATTCTCAGAGCTTCACTAATTAAGGATCTTTGATCCACATTGGCTTTTGGCCATCATTTTTTGGGTTTTCCAAAAATCTAGAACCTTGTCCAAAAGTAGGATTTTGGCCTAAAGAAGATTCAGTCACAACTTTGAAGCGAATCAAGTTAATAAAAATATATATATTATTCCACTGCATAATTCAAAGACAACCTTAAATCAAGAATACAAGAAGGGAAAAAAAGAGATAAAATAAGTAATTATTTCTGTTGCAAATAAGAAGAATAGAACAAGAAGTAAGAAAAAAAATATTACAAAGAAGAAGTGGAAAAAAAAAAAGAATTATCCTCAAGAGAAAAAAGAAAAACAAAAAAAGAAAGAGTAAAAAAGTTAAAAGTTAAAGAATAACATTCATGAAACCACACATGATTTTATGAAACTATACATGGTTTTACTTAGTATATTAAAATTATAAACGAATTTTATAAGGTATACACAAAGAAAGATGAGACCTTCATCACTAATGCTTTGAGGACAAATCATTTTGAAGAGGAAGTCCATGTAATAAATAAAATTATATATAAACATATCAATCAACAAATAATTAAATAATAAAATAAAAGTAATTAAACAAATATTAAATAAAATTGATATGTAATTAATCAAATAAATAGAGACGTACCTTTCCATTGAAAAGGAACATAAGACCATATTTAAATGGTCCATCAAATTGTAATGTAATCATCTCTTATCAATATATATTCTATATTATTTATTATTTCCAAATGGAGTTATTTTCTATTGGTTGACTTCACTTGAATAACAATTATTTTCCAGTTTTTATTTCAAGTTTTTAAATAAGCTTTCAAAGATGAAATTTTGCTCCATGTGTAAATTCTCTGAGAGAAGAAGACTCCATAACCCAATAGAAGGAACTAATCTACAGTTCCTAGCAGTTCATGAAACAGACAGTTGTCCTCAATGGAGCCAATGTTAGTACCGATATTTTTAAAAACCTCCCAAGTGGAACTTTCAAGTCTCAAAGGACGGTCAAGTTCAAAAAATTTAGCCCTCTAATCAAATCCAACGGCTCTATGTTCTCAATGCATAGCGCCATTCATTAGGCCTCCAATCACCTGTCGCTGGTCACAAGCAACCCACGCTCGCTTGAGAATTATTTCCCTTAGATATTGAGGGGTAATTTTTTTTAACTTGAACAGACTTTGAGACTTGAAAGTCCTTCTTTTGATGATTTTAAAAATATCAGTACTGACACAATTGAAGCCATTTAATTGGGAAATTCTAGTTGTGGTTGATCCAGTTGTCACTGCATTTTCCTACTGATTGGGAAAATAATGCTCTTCACTAGATTTTTGAATTCATTTATGTTTGATGCAGAGATATCCACAGTTATTTCTCATGAAGTACATTGACTTTCAAAATATTTTTAATTTTGTCAACAACTATGTTGCATCAATTTGCCTCAAAGTTCGATCGGCCTTGAACATATACGACCTGTGGTCCACTAGCACTAGTTTCTTTATGCCATAATAATAAGGGAAAATGTGAGTTAAATAACATCATCTAGCCCCAATATCCATAAATTTTAGATCATATTTCATTTTCTCTCTCTTCCCTATGCCCACTACTAGTTGTATAATCAAAATGCATTCTTGTCTTGGAAATGGATTCAGGACTCCAAATTATTTGCAAAATTTCAAGATTCTGATTATGGATGCATGTTATATAACATGCTTCTATAGAAAGGGAAACATCTTTTTTAGTTCTGCATTAAACCAATTGTCACAAGCATCAAACAACAAATATGAGTCTTGTATGGTTTGACAAATTGCATTGGGATCTAAATGAATTTTCTCAAGAAATGCATGGAATTGTTGTCCTGATATTGCAAATATGGCATGATATTGCATCTCTGAACATGCACCATTATCTACATAAGAGGAACTTCTTGTCATAAACCTTATCCATTTATTTGTTACCTTGAATGTTGCATTCCACTCAACATCACCTGATTGAATTCCTTCAACTTCTCCTGATGAATTTTTTTTATGAATTTCAATGATACCTCTAAACCATTATATATCTTCTTTATCACTTCCATAATTGATATCGTTTTAATAGTATGGTTTAAATTTAAATTCCATAATATGCTTCATAAAAGGCATTTTTTGACATGTGTAAATACATCTACTTGTAAGATAAGGTGGAATGATTGAATGAGCATGGAATCCTCACCTACACTAAAGAAGGATTGTGATGCATACAAAACTAAGTGTCACACAAGGGAGGCTTCTTGTTATGCGACCAAAACTAGCATAGCCATTTTTCCTCCATCAAATTTACTCACTTGAGAATTCCTAGTCATATGAGTATTTACTCTTTTAACCAAACATAATCATAGGATGTATATTTGTTAAATTAATGCATCACATGAAAACAAACATGATATTTCTTGGTTTGGAGATTGCTCTGCGAATATAGATACTAAAAAATTCTATGATAAGTTTGAAAGCAATGGTTAATATAGTGATAGAATCCCGTGACAATATTAGTGAATCTGAATTATACCACATTATATTAAAATTAAATTAGACTCATAGGATTCCAAGTTGATCATTCATCCATTCTTATACTAAGCATTTGTTTATGAGTTCCAACTTTAAAATATATGTACTCCAACTTATGTTGTCAAAGTGATGGTGCGCATTATTTATCCTTTAAATATAATAGATTGTATATAAAACATTGTTCATAATTAAAATGGATAGAGGTGAAATATTGAAAATAAATATTATATGGAATATTTAAGACCCTTAATTCTAAGATGATGTCATGCATTCAAGACAATAGAAAGATCAATCCTTAATGGCATAACATTGTTTGCATAGGGAAAATGTAACTCATATGCTAGTCAACTTTGTTTGTGGGATGCCTTGGATCTTTCAAGATTAAGGATAATATTGTAATTCTTAGATCTGCATTTACATCCCACTTACACTCTCAATCAACAAAAAAATATAGTTGTTCGCAATATATTGAAGATGGAGAACATTACAAATCCCTTATATACTCTCATTCAAGCTTTTGTTGAATACTCTACAATTTCAATAGGATGTGCTGAACAAAATGTCACACAAATCCAATTGCTGGAAATATTTTAAGGATGGCGAATGTTACAAATCCCTTGCATCCTTTACAGTTTCTATAGGATTTGTTGAAAAAAATGTCTACACCCCTTTTCCTTAAAGAATTCTTGGTGATAGTATGGCTATGTTAAGCCTTTCTATTTAAATTGGTCATCAATCTTTCCATGAGGGTTATAGACCTTGAAGCCTCTTAACATCAACTTAAAGAAATATATTTCATTTATCTATGCTAGTGCTATGATGAAATCCAACAGTGTGAAGGCACCTATGGTGAGTGGGTAAATTAGGAATAATTCCTTTCTACAATCCTTCAATTTTATGTTGGACATAAACTTAGCAATTTGATTTTCCATTTCCATGAGCACTAATCTATATTGGGCATGTTTAGGTAGGATATGCAGAGTTAGGTTCATCCATATAGAAGCATATAATTTCCATCCCACTCCAAATACTAATTGTTAATGGGTTGAAGAGTTTGCACGGTTTCCTTCAAAAATATTAGACATGGATTCCTGAATACAAGTTTATAGGTAGGGCTAGATATACTTAACAAAAATGCTTTAGAATACAATCGAAATAAACATGGGGTGCACCATCTTGAAAACTCTTGAACTGCATTCATAGAGAACATTGCATATATCATGAATGTTAGGATATGTAGATGGGGGTACAAGCCATTAGGGTTTTCTAAGCAGTTCTTGATCGCATAATTAATATGATCAAGAGAATCCTTAGCCGATTGAATATGGTCTCTTTTATGATTACATGGTGTATTAGAGGGATTCAATGCTCTTGCAACTATAAACAGTGCTTCCTCTTAAGGACTCACATCACCACATCCCCGATTGGCTCTTTCACCTAATCAGTAGGGTAGATGTTGGATGGAAATTTGCAAAAAGACTTCCCACCTTCCCACCAGCTCGCAATCACCTTAGCCATATTGTGTTTCTTGGAAAACACATACATGGAATATTTTTCTAGTATGGTTTGTGGGCCAGGAAGCTTATATAACATTTTTAAGGTGTGAGACACATATGAACGAATCCTCTTTCCATTTTTTGAATACAGAAGGGGCTCCTTGGTTTTTTCTTACATGAACATCCACCTTTTAATGTAAGGAAAAGGAAACATTTCTGTTAGATAAAATTGCACCATATAGTTGACACTTCATTGTCGAGAGTGGTGATAGATTTATTTGCTCCTGGTAATTCTCTATTGTATGTCTCAAAAAGATTACCTAAGGTAAGGTATTAAGAGACTCCAAATCCTTAAGATTAGCAAGATCTATGTTAGCGTCTCACTTACATCATTTTTTTAAAACATGCACATGATATCATCGGAGTTTTGAAACACCCAAGAATTAACGGTTCAGTGTCGAACATGACTCTTTTTGTCGAACTGTACACCTCTGTCAAAATTACAACCCCGTTTTTTACATTAACCTCATCATTGCTACAACAAGTTCATCGAAGTTCAAGAACTTTTCATTTGACATTCAACATCCATCCATACATTCTCCTCATCATTTGTACAACAATTCCAGTGGAGTTCAGGAATTTTGTCATCAAACCTACTTTTGGATCCTTCTTTTTTGGAAAGGACCCTAAATAGTGGAAAGAAGAATAGGATAAAGGAGCGGAAGTTGCAGAATTCCTTAACAAACGCAACAGTTTGGAACCGCCTATGAAAGTATATAAATATATATGAGGCAAGCGAAAAAGAAGAATAAGAAGAGGAGAAGTTAAAAAAAAACATAAACTAGAAAGAGAGAGACAGAAAGAAAGGAAGACGCAAACCGAAGAACAAGCAGAAAAGTTACAATAAGTTTGGTTTTATGATCCGCACGTGGCCAAGAAGAAGAGGGGGAAAAAAATTCGACTGAATGATTTGGACCTGTTATAGTGGAAGCTTAAGAAATAGAATGCACAAAGCAAGAATACACTACACAGACAGAACACAAATATACACAAACAATATGCAGGTATGCGAACTGATCTTCTATTACTCGATATGAGATCATCGATTCATTCTATGCTACAGTATTATACATGCTTATATAGAATGTGTTGAGATTCTTGGGTGCTTGCCCATTACGTTCAGTTACAAAATAAGTTAGAACGGTTTGGCATTTCAATCATTAAAGTTTGACTGGAAGACAGAGAGACAGTCTGTCGAAGTACGACAGTCGCAAGTCGTAGATCAACGCTGCATGTTGATGTCACAAAACTGTGAGGTCACAGAACATGTCGAAGTTGCTAAGTTGTCGAAGTTGCGTCGACGTCGATGACTGGTTGAATATGTTTCGAAGTCGGCATTCGACAATAATTCCAACTGTGATGTGGATCATTTTATGTCTGGGATCTTGGGTAATGTAATTAGGTTATGGGTTTTCTGTTTGTATGATACTGCGATGGGTAATTTCGTAGTTAATGTAAGGCTAGAGGGACATGAATTTTATATGTTGTGGAATTTATTAGTAATAGAAATGAAGGAATGCCCCCCCCCCCTTAATTTTTCATGTATCGTTAAGTTTTATTCTGTTTAGTTTCTAATGGGTCGATTGTGTATCTATTTCTTGTCTATGTATTATGGTTAGTAGAACTCTGCAGCATTAGTATGGAGATAAATTCTGTTGTCAAATTAATAACGGTAACCCTCATAGACGTATTATTATAGTTAACACTCCTTATCACACACATGCCATGGTTGTGCTTCGGGTGAGACCTTCTCCTTTGAGAGATTGAAAATTACAGCACACTAGATTATAGTGGTTCCCTTTGTAGGCCCCTACACAAGAACCTAGTTTCTATTTTTTTTCCAACAAATGGTTCCATTGTCGGGACCTATTTTTTAACATGATGTTGTTAAATGCATGGATACATAGGTAATGAAGAGCAAAATTTAACTATGGTAGGACACGATTCTTGAATATTTCATGGTATAGGAAGCTAAAATATGAGGGTGGGAAGCATCAAGGCTCAGAAAATATATTCTCTATGAACCACCGCTAGATCAGTACGAAATTTTGTGGGTTGAAATTCCTATGGTACTAATAGAGTGGTTACGAAGACTTATGGAAGATACTAAATATTGTAACCAGCAGAGGATTATCGTTCAATGGAATCGAAGGGACCTAATATGTTTAATAATATGGATTCACCACTAAGTAGATCTGTTGACTCCTGGGTAGAAAGCACCCTCACTAGTTTTATTTTGGAATTTGTACCTGAAAATAATAAATCTGCATCCAAGGCTGAAGAAGAACTTAGAAGGGAATCAAGGGAAAAATTACTGACGGATGTTCCACTATGGTGCAAGACTTGGATGGTTGAGTTCAGATTTATTTCATTAAATTGGATTAGAATGGAGGAGTAAAACCCGTGTGCCTTGTGGGAACGGTCTAGTTGATGCTACTACGTTATGGAAGGTAAGAGATGAAGTACAGAGAGGAACTGACTAGCTCAAGGCAAAGAGAAAGGGTAGTAGATGTATAGGATGGCCTAGTAAGAGGAAGTTAGGGATAATTCCCGAGTAAGAAAAAGGAATGTGAAATTCAGTCTCCAAGTAGCAGATTTTTGGATTAGTTACTGTTGGGTCCCAAAATAGCCCCTTTTTGCCTACACCTATCTACACCCTTTTCCCTATTTTTCCTTATTATTCCTTGATCTAAGAATATACTTTCCCAAGAAAAGCATGGATTGCAACAGGTATAATCTATTATTGTTTTATTCATTTAATGCCTGATTTGTTTATGGTTTTATACTCTATCTTTTAAAGGTTGTGCTAATATTGTTTGCTGCGATAAAGATATCCCAGAAGCCTTTACAAGACTACAGGTTGAGCAGCTCGCTGACCTTTGGAAAAGAGGCATACATGGCACCAGTTATCCCTTCCTGATTTTGGTTCCACTTATCGCTGCAACAGTTCGAGCATTCCTCCACATGGCCAGTGGAAACTGAGTCACAATATAGAATCCGAGTATCAGCCAGTCCAGTCAGTTGGAATCTACTTTGTCTGCGAATAGCATGTAACAGCTCAGGCCCTAATGCAACTATTTCATTTAAGCCCACTTATGGCTGTAACTACTCAATTGTAAATCGACAGCCTGAAGGTCGTAGATCTTCATGGCTACCCGATATTCTAGTGAAATGATTTCATGTCATGGGGTGTAAATGTAAAGAGGCATTCTGAGCCTGGGGTTGGATAATTTCTAATTGTATAAGCTAAGACAGAGGGCTATGACTGTAATTCATTTCTAATACAAGGAGCAAAGTTTCTTATCTCTGAGTTTTAATTTGTGTGAGTCTATAGCATCTTTGTTAGAAGGCCAGGGCCCGCCTTCTCACAGAGATCGTCGATTTAAGTAGGTAGTTTAATTTCCTTCATGTTGTGTGGTGTGGAATTGCATTAGATGTGTTACTGCAAGGTGCAATAGTGGATTAATACTTGCATTCTTCTTTGGTAGTTTATAATTGCATCCTGAATAGCTACAACTGTGTGGTGTGACAGTCGACTGTGTAGGTTAGTTTATTTGATGCATGGTGTGTTAGATCAGTTTTTACATCCAAGCGCAGCTCTTATTTATTTTCAGTCATTTATTCTTTCTAGGATTTTCAAGTTAATCAAATTAGAGTTCAACTTACTTCTAGTTTCTGGTTACTGTTATCTTTCTTGAATTCATTAGATTAGACAGATTATGATTGAATTGCAGTAGCTGCTAGATGAATTAGATCAGTAGAGATTGAATATTGTAGTTTGATAATTATAGGATTTAACTTCTTGCAAAAGTAAGTCTAGTTTATTTCATTCCTAGATATTTAACTGTTGGATTGATATTTGTAGGAAGATAATTGTATTTTGACTTCCTAGATGGATAATTTAGATTAGTTTTAGCTATGAGATGAGTTTGGCTGAGCAAATAGGTAGGATCATTTATCTCCATTTATTTATCAGCTACTTGAAATGTTTATGCATAGACTATGCTTATTGCCATTTAAATAAAAGACTTCCTTGGGTTGACAATTCATATTGAGCATCCTGTGTGTTAGTTGTAATCAATTGGCATATAGGGTGACCAACATTTTGGCGCCGTTGCCAGGGATGGTGATTTATAGGCATAGATAGCAGTTGATTTACTGATTTCATTTTAGTTTTGATTATCTGAAGCATGCATGAATACAAGAAAAACAAATATGGAACCCCCTTAAGATACTAACATTGCAGGTGGATGAGGTCGTGGTCGAAATCAAGGTCGAGGAAAACATACATACATTGATGAAATAATTGCTAGAGCTGATTCTTCCACTAGACTACCACGAGCATCTCCAGGAAGGGGAAATTCGGTTCTCCCTAATCTTAACACCTCTCAATCAATAGTGGAGAACACAACATGACCTTCAACTCCTATTCCAGAGAAGAAACCTCCTAAAGACAAGGGAAGTGTTGTGGGTGCACTGGAAAGAGAGGAGATCTATTATATTAACAAGCATAGAGTTACCAAGGATGAGTGGTTGGATCATCACTAAGAAAAAGAAAAGAAAGAAGGCGAGAAGAGCAAAGGAGGAGAGCAGAAGAGGCAAAGGCAGAGGAAGAAAGAGAGAAGGAAGCACTAAAGTTTTGGAGCACCATGAATAACGGAGAATAGGAAGGAAGTAATGAGCGCCACAATAACAACGAGGAGGAGGTGGAAGATAACCAACATGGTGACATTGTGGTCACACTCGAATTCCCTATCCTCCAAACACCAGGGGAAGATCCTATGAAGCATATCTCACCCTCAGTTCTCCCAAATTTCCATGGTAAGTCCTCTGAAGATCCAGATGAGTTTCTTTTTGAGTTTTACATCCTCTGTCGCAATTATGATTACACCTCTAGTGAACAGAAACTGAAACTATTTCCAGCCACCCTGAAGGGAAATGCTCTGCGCTGGTTTATGAGTTTGGGTCGTGAGACCATTACTACCTGGGACCAGATGAAACAAACCTTTCTTTCCAAATATCAAGAATATTGTAGAACCAGAGATAGGAAGGAGGAGTTGTTTAAAATGGTTTAGAAGGAAGAAGAGAACTTGGAATATTTTGTTGAAAGGTTGTTATATAATTTACAGAGGTCTGGTCATACTGAAATTGGAAAAGATGTACTCAAGATTATCTTGCTACGGGGAATTAGAGAAGATTTCCTTGATATGTTGAATCTGTTGGGGGAGGGGGATATATCAAAGGAACCTTTTGAGAATATTGTTGAATTATGTCAAAGGTATTCAAGGGAGTCCTCTAGAACCAACAATCAGGACAAGGAATGAGATCGAGATGTCTTCAATAGGACACGGAAATCAGCTAGTGGAGGAGCTACTCGAGAAGAAATAGGAAACCTTCTGGATAACTTTAAAATAGATATGATGAGCTCCATTTCCTCATAATTGGATGTCTTGATCGAAAAATAGAGGCAGGAAGTAGAAGACCTGACACTTGGCATATTCTGTCCCAAATGCAGAAAGAAGCACCCACTGAAAGAATGTCCGCTTGACAAGGTAGAGGTATGTCGGATATGTGAACTAGATCACAATACCAAGGAATGTCCTTCATTACCCAAGGTCAAGGAATTCTTGCAGGCATCTACTTCAGATGTGGAACAAGCTTATTTTATTGCTCAGAAGAAGCCTTGGCAGCCTCGAAATCAAGGCATGAATTCAAAACCACCATCTTTTTGGAATAATATGAATCACATGAATACACAATTCCCTTCACATTATTCTAACAACCAATGGCATCCATCTCAAACCTCAATGCAAAATCCTAATCTCTGGATGCCATGGGCACAACAATCAAATCAGCAAGCTCTCTGGACTCCCAATTGGAGAAATTCTTACCCAGGAAACAATTTTCCTTACCAACAACATCCTCCTCAATAGTACCCTCACCAGCAACCACAGCTGCAACTCCCAAACAATGTCGCACCTATGAATGCACCACTACAACCACAGCTACCTGCACAACCTAACCCCAACCCAAATAATATTGCAGTTCATCAATTTGAAACTACCAACATACCTACTTATTCCATTACCTCCATTCCCTATAACAATATACATCTTTGATCAGGAAGAGTAGTGGAACCCACAGTCATTGAGGATGTTCCATCCTCTGCGACTGACGCCAGAATGGATCAGCGATATGATAATTTAGCCGATACAGTAATCCCCATCATTGAGGATGCTGACATTCCTATTGAAACAATATCTGAAACATAGGAAGCAACACACGATGAAACACAGCCTACACAGCTTATAAGAGAACCACCATATCCTGAATGATTGGCCCTATAGAAAACAGTGAAACAACCTAGATTTAATCTCTTAGGGGAATTGAAGAACTTATACGTCAAAATTCCATTGTTACAAGCCCTCCATGATGTGCCTATTTATGCCAAGACTATTAGAGATCTGTGTTTTAGAAAACCAGGAAGAAAGCTGAGGGATCCTCCCACTGTCCACATATTGGGAAAACTTTCTGAATTAATAATGGATAAGACTCCTGTGGCTAAATATGACGATCCTCGAAACCCTACTCTTATAGTACATATAGGACACACTCAAATACCAAATGTCTTGGTAGATTTAGGCGCAGCCATCAATGTTATGACCATCGAAACTGTGAAAAACTGGGACTCACTAATCTTCGGCCAACCCCTACCATTTTAGAAATTGCTGATAGATCAATAATCAAGCCTGAGGGAATCCTGGACGACTTGGTAATCTCTATTGATTCGTGGGAATACCTTGCAGATTTCTTGGTTTTACAACCGAATCCGCACCTGGGCGACACCCGCTGATCTTGGGAAGACCTTGGTTATCCACAACATATGCCTATATCAGTTGTCGGTCATGGTCCATGACTATCTCAGATGGGATTGATATTAAGAGCCTAACTTTATACCTTCCAGCTCGACCAAGTCTAGAAGTTGAAACTCCACTTTGGGTGGATCTAGAGGAAGAGGAAGGCATTCAACCATTATTAACGATAGGGAGAGCATTAACTTTTAAGGATGAAACAGAGGATGACACTATTAACAATCTCATCAGTGAGCCCACGTCTGTCAATAAACATGTTTATCAAATTATGAACACTACATTAGAGGAAACAAAACAAGAAAATTTAACAGAAGAAACTCTAGTCAGTGATGCTAATATAATTCTAGTACTCAAAAATTCGAAAAAGTGTCCCAGTAGAAATTGAGCTAGGAAAAACATTGAACATTAACCCGAATATTGCACCCAATGAGCTGGAACTGACGATCAGTTTGCTCAAAAAACACAAAGGAGCTTTTGCATGGGAATACACAGATATGAAGTGTATTCCTTCTAATCTGTGTACCCATCACATTTACATCAAAAGTGACTCTAGGCCAGTATGCCAACCACAACGAAGGATGAACCCAAACTTAAGAGACATAGTGAAGGAAGAAATCCAAAAAAAATTGGAAGCAATGTTTATATACCCAATTTGAGATAGCGAGTGGGTTTCTCCAGTCGTGATTGTACCAAAAAAGAATGGGAAATGGAGGGTCTGCGTAGACTACAGACAATTGAATAAAGCAACACAGAAAGACCACTTTCCCTTACCTTTTATTGATCAAGTCCTTGATACCTTGTCTGGAAAGAAGTATTTTTCCTTTTTGGACATATTTAGTGGTTACAACCAAATCCAAATTGCTCCAAAAGACCAAGACACAACTACCTTCACCTATCCCTGGGGCACTTTTTCTTACAGGGTACTTCCTTTCAAATTGTGCAATGCACGGGCCACCTTTCAGAGAGTAGTGATAGGGATCTTTTCAGATATGGTAAATGAATGCATGGAAATTTTTATGGATGACTTCACTCCATATGGTAGTAGTTTCTAAGAAGCATTGAAAAATTTAGAAAAGGTTTTGGAACGCTATGAACTAAGCCATCTATCTTTAAGCACTGAAAAGTGCCATATGATGATGAGCGAGGGCATAGTTCTGGGGCACTTCATCTCTGCTGATGGTATCTAGGTAGACCCATCCAAAATTAAGGTAATTGAAAATATACCAACTCCTGGAACACAAAAAGATGTATGTAGATTCTTAGGGCATGCTGGTTATTACAAAAGATTTATAGAAAACTTTTCCAAACTAGCCTCTCCTTTATTCACTCTATTGATGAAGGATGCACAGTTTGATTGGAATGATGCATGCTAAACAACATTTACTGAACTTAAGAAAATTTTGTCTACAACACCTATCCTACGCAGGCCCAATTGGGCTCTACCTTTTCATATCTCTTCCGATGCTTCAGATACTACCATTGGGGAAGTATTAGGACAGTAGGAAGGTCATGCTCCCTATGCAATTTATTACATTAGTAAGAACCTGGCCCCTGCTGAACTGAACTACACTATTACAGAGAAGGAATTCCTTGCCATTGTCTATGCCATCAACAAATTTAGACACTACATTACTGGATATTCCACTTGTGTGCACACTGACCATTTAGCCATCAAATACTTAATGAATAAACCTATCACGAATGCTAGAGTAACTAGATGGTTGTTACTGTTACAGGAATTTGACATTACAATTATTGACAGACCAGGGAAGGAAAACATTGTTGCTGACTTTTTATCTCAACTTATTAATAATGATGACAATTTACCAGTCGAAGATTCCTTCCTTGATGAACATTTGTTTGCAATATAATCTCATTCCCCATGGTACGTAGGTATTGCTAACTATTTGGCTGCAGGTAAGCTTCCAGCACATCTTTCAAAGAAATAAAAAAGAAGGATCATACAGCAGAGTGCTAGATACTGTTGGTTGGATGGACATCTTTTCTACATAAGTCTTGATTTGGAAATCAGAAGATGTGCAAGAGAAGATGAAATTTACAGTATCCTGAAAGCTTGCCATGATGAGCCCTGTGGGGGACATTTTTCTGATAAAAGGACAGGTCATAAGGTGTTAAGGATGGGATATTATTGTCCGACATTGTTTAAGCATGTGAAAAAGTATGTTCAGGATTGTGACAACTGCCAGAGGATGGGCCAGCCGAATAGATTAGATGAAATGCCTCTTCAGCCACAGTTTGTGGTTGAACCTTTTGATAGATGGGCTCTAGATTTTGTAGGGCCTATCAACCCTCCCTCGAAGCAAAAAGTTCACATCTTGGTTTGCATAGATTACATGACCAAATGGGTGGAATCTATAGCCTTGGTCAGAGCCAATGATCAGGCTGTAATTAATTTCCTGTATGAAGAAATTTTTACTCGGTTTGGAGTACCCAAGGAAATCATTACAGATGGTCGACCACAGTTCGTGTCTCACAAATTGGAAGCCCTATTACAGAAGTTTCACATTCAGCACAAAATAACCTCACCATATCATCCACAGGCCAATGGCCAAGTGGAAAGCACAAATAAGTTCATTGAGGATATTTTAACAAAAACAATGAAAAGCCACCGTAAGAATTGGGCTTACAAACTTCCATAGGCACTATGGGCTTATCGCACCACATGGCGCAATACTACTGGTTTTTCCCCATATGAATTGGTGTATGGAAAAAATGTTGTCTTCCCAATTGAATTTGAAATCAGAACTTTTAAGACAGCCATGGAAGCAAACCTTGATTTAACAGAAGCTAGGAGGAACCATTTGAATTAGCTTAATGAGTTGGATGAGAAGCGCACAGCTGTAGTTCATCATACAGCCTTGATCCAACAGCAGCGCTCCAAGTGGCAAATTTATAAAGAAAAAAGTCTTATGTGAGGGAGATTGGGATCTGTTGTATGATTCATGGTTTAAAAGGGATTTCAAAGGAAAACTACGTACAAGATGGCTAGGACCCTACCAGATAGACAAAGTGTTTGAAAATGGAACAGTTCGGTTGATCACCATCAATGAAAACAAAACACCATTATTTTCCAATGGTCACCAGTTGCGACAGTATCATAAATCAGTTTCAAGGGATGCATTTCTTTCACATATAGCAGTTGATCCAGGCTACCAACTGATTCAAGAGTAAGGACTTTTCCCTGACCCTAATAATTTTTAAAGGTTGTTGCAATTCTGCATAAATTTTTCTGTATATAAATAAATCATTTTCTTTTATTTTATTTGATTTCATTTTTCATTTTTGATGGGTTTTTGTTTTTTTTTTATGAACTCTGAACAATTTTTGGCGTGGAAGACCACTCGAGTGGAGGAAGTCACAAATCGGGCCAAGCAACTGTGGTATTCTAGTTGATCCTCCTGTTTGTGAATAATTCCTTGGAAGAAAATAATGTTGCAGCAATAAGTTACTCAAAAAAATATGGTTCATTTATCTTCTTCCCGCTGCTGCAACAGTGCTAAAATCC
This sequence comes from Larix kaempferi, assembly GCA_027924585.1. NCBI lineage: Eukaryota > Viridiplantae > Streptophyta > Pinopsida > Pinales > Pinaceae > Larix > Larix kaempferi. The sequence continues at coordinate 18,107,607 of BSBM01000458.1, read as the reverse complement.
CACCCATATCTCTATTTTTGCAGTTGCAACACCACTCCATATGGCCTATCTCTTTTTCCCGCAGCTGCAACACTGCTTAAAACCCACCCAAATCTCTATTTTTGCAGCTGCAACACCGCTAAATTTCGCCCAAGTCTCTTTTTCCGCACAATTGCAACATCGCTAACTGTGGCTTATTTCTCTTTACTGCAGCTGCAACATTTTCTAAGCATTGCCCATCTCTGTTGGCCCGGTTTTGCAACCAGGCTTAGTGCTATGGGCACCTGCTAACTAGTAGCAGCAGTTTCAATGGAAATAAATAACAATAAACTAATTAAACAAGACTAATCATGGATCTATGCAAAGATATTAAGCAAATAACAAAAATAATTTAAAATCAAGAACAAGACAATGTAGAATAATGAATTTGTATTGAAAGAATGGGGCAAGCAAGTTCTTGCGGAATCAATACCTCTAATGGTGAGGTTGAATGGCTCCAAGGATGAGCAACTCCAATCTCCAATGGTCTCTTCTCCAATGTGGTTTGCAATGGCTAAAATGCTCAAGGGAGATTTCAGCAGCATAAGGATGAGATAATGGATGGATGGATAATGAGGAGCCCCTACCACCTTTTTATAGGTTTTGGTGGTGGGGAATACCATTTGTGGTTTTGTGGAAACCAAATGGTATTGACCAACATGGTTTAGGTACTTTTCCCTCCTTTTTCCTTTTTTGAATAAAAATAATATTTTAATTCCCTTTTTAATATTTTTGGGAATTTGGACCCTTTTTTAGGGTTTTTTATGTTTTTCAGGAAAAATAATCTTTTTTAATGGAAAAAGGGGTGTACTAAGGTCTTTTGGTGACCTTTTGTTGGTTTAAGAGGCTCAGATGGTGGAAACGTGGACAAATGGGTCATGTGAATAAGGGAATGAGCTAGTGAGCACTTTTTAGGTGTTAACAGATTGCCCCCTGATGTGTGAGGGCAGGAGCTCATCGTATGGCCGATAGACATCATAGTTCTTTTGTCCTTTTTCAGGAGTTTGGGGGAGAGAAGAGACCGGTTGGAGACTGGAGCCACGGCCCTTGGAAGCTGCAAAAACAAAAAATATTACATGGCCTCAATATGAATGAGGTATAATCTTTGATAATGGACGAGGCGGGCATTCCCATGCTCGTATCAAGACATATACATAACAATTAGTCCCAAGAAGGGGGATCTAATACATAAAGAATCTACTGGTACATCATAATGGTCCAGGGGGGACATTATTTTGTGATATACTCGTGATCATAACTGATCTCAATAACTGATACACTGGACTAGCTGATGAACTGTTGAAACTGAAGGTGTCCAATATCTGTAGGGACTCAAAGACTATGAGTCATCTCTGAGAAATAATATAACTGTATACTCAAGGGAGTATGAAACTGGGGTATATCTGAATACTGTCGCCATGCGCAACCCGGATATCTATATAAAAAGTGTAACTGGTTTTATCCATAGGAAGACTCTCAAATGTGGAGGAGTTAGGAGGTACCCGGGGTCTTCGACTAATAAGTGAACGGACGAATGCCCTGTGCGAGTCTCAACGATGCGATCAAGGTGTTGAAGTCGAGCATGTGAGAAACAACCATTTGGAGAGGCACTGAGGACTCTTCTCGAAATGATTCGTAGGCACTCATCATAAATGGTGATGAGTCCAAGACACAGGGACCTCTGGGTCTATCCTCTGGAATAAATTTGGTTGTTGTCGACAGAGGGAGACCAGCAACTAACAAGGCAATGATGTTTCCTTGATAGGAGCGCGAGGTGTAGAACTGAAGTGTGGTAGTACTGATGGTAGGACTGGCATACTTGTGGGGATGGGAAGTAACTGGGTCAAAAAGTGGGTAGACTCAAACTTCCTTTGTTCAGAGCATGATGGCATGGTTGACCTGGCAGCGTGGGGAACTGACTTGTAGGTGTGGGGATCATTGCTTTGACTGAATGGTATATATTGACTCTGGGGGGGAGGATGAGCTGGTAGGTGCCGTCGAGGGATTATCAAGGTGACATACTGCAGAATACTCTGAACAAAGGCGACCAGAATGGGGAAGCTGCCTGATGAGTAGGTTTGATCTGTCATGGCGCCAAGAGGCACCATTGATTCCTTCTTCGTAGTTTTAATGAGCTCCAAGAAGGGATAAAAGTGTGCTCTGAAATGGTACGGTCCTTTGGATTTTGTGAGCCCAGGACGGCTCATGCTCATGGTTTCTTTCATGTTTAGAGAGTCTGAAAACGGTAAGTGGACTCTATTGGTGTTTCTTTTTCGTAATTTTAGTCTCCAAGGCCCGAAAAAGCATAAAATGATGCGGATGGAGAACTCTTCTAGCCGATGTGACTAGAGTAAACCTTTTTCGTAATTAGTCTACAAGGTCCGGAAAAGGGGTAAACTTATACCAGGTAGACGCCCTTTCAGATACGTTTAACGAGCATGAAAGGAAGCAAGGTTGCTCGGCAATCTTTTCATTGTTTTAAGAGTCAGAAAAGAGCTTAACAGAAACTCCCTAAGTGCCTTTTTCGTAAAAGGGGTTGCTCGGCCCGAAAAAGGGGTAAAATTATACCGAACAAAAATGGATTGATGAGGGGGAGAAAAGGTTTCAAGCATCGTCATCGGTGTGGAAAACTGGATCCGACGATATAAAGCACGTCAAAAAACGGAGAACGGCCGATGTGGCACGCAAACCGAGGTGACGGGGGGGCATTGAAAAAATGCCCAAAAAATATAAAAGTGAGAGCGAGAAATTATCTCAAGCATCATCACGAGCGCGGAAAACTGAATCCGGCGGTATAAGGCATGTTGAAAATGAAGAACGGCCGATGTGGCACGCAAACCGAGGCAACGTGGGGGCATGAAAAAATGCTCGGAAAATCAGGACGTGACAGCGATAAATGATCTCAAGCATCATCACGAGCACGGAAAACTGAATCCGATGATATAAGGCATGTCGAAAACGGAGAACGGCCGATGTGGCATGCAAACCGAGGCGACGAGGGGGGCATGGAAAAAATGCCCGAAAAATCTAGGCGTGAGAGCGAGAAATGATCTCAAGCGTCATGACGAGCACCGAAATATGAATCCGGCGGTGCAAATGGTGCGAAAAACGGAGGTCATAAGGACTCCGGAATGGTCAAAGGAAATAACTAGGTTAAAAAATAGCTACCAATAAAGGTGAGCCCACCAAGCCAATGATGCAGTGGTGGGGAGAAATGATGACCCGCGGGGGGGGGGGAACACTATGTGTATCAACTCAAATATACAAGTGACACGTGACCTCAAAAAAGGTTGAGATCACGAATATGAAAAAGTGAGCAGGGTTAATGACCTGCCCCCATGCTATGTGCATGGGGTTTGTGATTGTGGATCACATATGTGTTGGTTTGAACGATGGGCTCATTCAGGTGTTGAGATAGAGATGATGGGGAAGGTTCAAAATGATTGATCATGCCCCCTATCCCGGGGTCGAGGTAATCTATTATGCCCCCTAACTCAGAGGTGTCAATGTGGTGCAGATGTTGTCTTAGAGAGAGATCAATAGGGCATTGAGCAACTGCTGGCGGGGTGTTATACCATGAGGCTGTGGGCTGTGGTGGCATACTGAAGTGATGATATGATGATGGGGGATTCCCTTTGTGGGGTGGATGCCCCCAGTATCTCCGACAAGAATCACGATGATGATGAGTAGGAAAGTTTTTGGGCCTGCCCCCATGTTGTGGACATGTGGTTTCCTGGTCGATTTGAAAGGGTTGAACCTGTGTGTCAAAGGGATCAATGGAAGTGGTCGACCGGACAGAGGGGCATCCAGTGGAGATCGTATAAATGGTGGGGTCAAGGCCAGGCATTTCGGTATCTGACCAAGTAAAGACATCAGTGAATTCTTGGAAGAGTTGTTGGTATTCTCCGATCTCATGCTCACTGTGGGAGGTTCCTAATGTGATGGTATGAAGGGCACCAAGTGGGTCAGAGATGTCAATGTGGATGACGGGAGAAATATCGGCCATGGGATCCGTTAACCAGTCGATTTTAGTAGGAAGGAAATCCTTGGACTCAACCGCAGATTGGGTAGCGGTGGTGGATGAAGTCTCTTCCAGGAGGAAGTATGGACGATGGTGCATGTCTTCCCCGGGATAATCAAAGGTAGTAGGAGTCTCGAGAACCTCTTCATCATTGCGGGAGCTTTGAGTGGTCAAATCGAGTGATGAGGTAGTGGTAGTCGAAGAGATTATGTAGATGGTGTTAATCTCTCCGGATGAGGATGATGTGGGAGGGTAGATCTCCTCGATAGTAGGGGGTGCCGTCTCTAGGTCCAAATTGTTCATCTTGTAGAGAGCTGCTCTATAGTCTGGGATGTTAGGACAGTTGTGGGAGTAGTGGCCGTAAATACCGCATATCGCACATGGGTGGTTGGTACGCAGTGATTTATCACGAGGCATGGGGTTTGGATCGAGCTTGACCACCGGGATGTTGGGGTCGTCGTCCAGCATTTGCATGTGTTCCTGCAATGCAGGTAACTGTGGGCACTGATGGGTTGGATGGCCTAACTCATCACACAGCGAGCATTTTGGAGCATGAAATACGGGGGGAGGTTTAACTACCTTGGGTGGGGGAACCACAGTGTATGGTTGTGGGCCTCTGCCCCCAGTGGGCCTGACGAATGGAGGGGGATTCGTCGACGACAAAGGAGTCGTGATACCGGGAGGTGGTTGGGTAGAAGTAACAATGGGTTGCACCGGTTGCAGGATGACATTTGGTGTCGGTGGGGAAACGGGAGGCGAAATATACCACACGGGTAATCCCAATGTTAACCCGGGGAGACTGAGGGTAGCCATAACCGGAGCGCTTACTACGCCCAAGGGAGGGAATAGAAAGGGGATTGTGTGGATGGGTGTAACTCCAATGTGACTAGGTACCAATGGTGGTTTAGGCAACAAGGAGGGTTGGTTACCGGGTTGTTGTGACAGAGTGCAGAGGTTAGCGACATGGGTCTCCGATGACGGTGGTGGTATGGCCTGGAATGTAGAAGTCATCGGCGCGTCGGAGTACAGTCCGGGTCCGACTGAGGAAACGAATGAGGTATTTGCACCACAAACAGGTTGTTCAACCATGGGGAGAACATTTTCAGGTGCAGCGGGGGCCTTGGGATCGTAATAGGTGAGTTGGTCCACCTTAACCACGCGTCCCTCATGGGGGAACTGCATGGTACGATAAACGGATGAGGCAACAGCCTGCATGGCATACATGTAACTACGGCCAAGTAGAAGGTTATAGTCAAGTTGTGCATTGATGACCTCAATGTCAATGAGCACGGTTTTACCCGCGAGCTGGATGGGGACATTAGGTAAGAGACCCTGGGGTTGTGCCGAATGACAGTCATAGGCTCGCAACGCAGTGGTGGACTGCTGGAGAGTAGGGGATCCCAACTTCTGCCAAACGAATGTAGACATGACGCATGTGGAGGCCCCTTCATCGATAATGCACCGATGGATAACAAGATTTCGAACAGAAACAGAAATTTGGACTGCTATGGTGGAAGGCAGACGTGGTTCAGACTGGTCTAAATCAAAGGTCATCAATTTCGAATCATTTGGGTCAATCGCCCCAATGGAAGAAAGTAAAGTCTTGCACTGAGTAGGACAGTTTTTCAAGACTTCTAATGCAGGCATGGCTGCGGGAGATTGAGCTAGGTCATCTACGATGTTGTAATTTGACGCAGCCCGTGCATTGGGGTTGTTGTTGATACGGCGGAGTGGGAAACGAGGTGCTTTAGATGCGCCATCAAGTGGAAGAGGTGGTATCCGTAACGGCTGATCGGTGGGATGAGCGTTAGTATCCTTGTCGACGGGGGGGGATTCGGAGGTAGGGCCATACTGGTTCCGGAGGGTTTGGATATTGACGTCGGCAGTGGACATCATCAATAAGTGGTGAGTCCCTGAATCAAACATGGGTTGATCAGGAGCGGCATAAGTGATTTGCTGTGGTTGTACGTTGCCCTGTGGGGGGGCTAACGGCTGAGTGTTCACCACTCCTTGTGTTGGAAAAGGGTTTTGTAGCACCAAAGGTTGTTGTTGAGGTGGTGGAGGGTTGGGTGGCGGCTGAGGAGCCGCCTGCCCTTGACGATGGGCGTCATCTGTCCATAGTTGTCGAGCTCGCTCCAGATGTGGGCAAGCGTGGGTATAGTGGCCATAGACACCGCAAATAGAACAAGGATGGTTTGTTCGTAAATTAGCATTTTTGGCTTGCTTAGGTGGCCGATCAGGATTCTGATGAGCAAGCGCCGCGTTATTGTTTTGCGGAGGATGGGTAGGTTGTGGAGCTTGGTTATGGTTTTGGTTGTTTCCACGGTTACGTCCTCTTCCTCGGTTTGGTTGCCCACCCTGGTTGCATTGGTTATTTTGGTATTGGGGCTGATGTTGTTGTGCGTACACATGCCCTTGAGCATTGGGGGGATTCTGGGGAGCCGCAAGTGCGGGAGCAGGTTGCGGTGGGTAGTATACAGGTGGAGCTGGAGGTGGTCCAGCTGCCTGTTGGGGTTGTTGGTACCTCTGAGCTGTTGGAGGTGCGAGATTAGCTGGTGCAGCTGGTTGTGGGTAATGCATCTGCTGTTGTGGGAACTGCATGGGGGTATGTGTGGTAGGTTGAGTATAGTATGTAGGAGGTACATATGCTGATGGCGCTTGCCCATAGCAATGTTGTGGACAAGAGGGCCCATGAATGTGATGGGTCTGGTTTGTTGGAGCGTAAGAAGTTGTCGCTCCGGAACTGGATGTAGCCCTAGAGAGGTCTGGGGCAGGCATGGTACTCACCATGCTGAAAGGTTTAGCTTGGGGTGTGATTTGGCCAATAATGCCATCGGCGGCATGAGATGCCCCCGGCGTGTCACTGCGTGAAGAGTCACATCGTGGGGCGTCTGGTATGATGGTGTATAAATAACCTGACTGGGCGTAGATGAGATCAAACTGTTGGGCTTTGAGGATGGCCTCTTCTTCAGACTGGGGTCTTTCAGATGCCACATCCTTCGCGATGAGCGGGAGGAGGGATTTTAGAAACCAATCTAAAAAGATACGGTCGTCTAACTTAATTTTGCAGAGGCTTCGGCGTCGACGCCACTCATGAATGTGGTCATAGCGGACAGGTAACTGAAAGAACTGTAGAAAGGTCGAGGCCAGGGAGGTAAAGGTGGCATGCATCCCATGGGGTTGCTCAATATACCACTTGGCTGCAGAGCCAGTGAAGGTGCGCTGTAAGAGCCGGAGGCGGACAGAGTCGTCCACTATGGAGTTGGAGGAACACCATAGGTGGAAGGACATGATATGGTTCTGGGGGTCTTCACCCGTCTTACCCTCAAACTTAGGGATGTCAGAGGGGAGTTTGGTGGGCATGTGAGGCCACGCAGGATCATGTCTGATGGGGTCATTTGTGAGCCTAGCTAAGTCTGGCAGGTTCAGACTCGCCATGTATGGTAAGCTAGCAGATGTGGGGACTGGAACTGGGATATGCCTAGTCATTGTGGTGTGGGGTCCAGTAGCACCTAAAGGTATGCTAGGTATGGAGGGTATGTGCCCTCCAATAGGTGTAGTCTGGTATGGGCCAGCGCCTCCAAGTGCAACATGGGTTACACTTGGGTTAGGAATAGCAGTGGGGATTCCTGGGATAGGGTTTGTGGGAACCAGAGGGGGTGTGACCCCTATGTTGGGCATGCCCATAACAAGTGGTGGACCTGTGTTGGGAATTCCTATAACAGGAGATGGCCCTGTGTTGGGCATTCCTAAATGTGGAGTGTTGCCCATATTGGGCATACCCAGGGGGGTGGTTGCTACCGTGGACGGCACTGTAGTAGAAGGGTCTGTAGACGTTTCTCCTATGGTGCTGGTAAAGAGTGGATCAAATGGTGTTCCAGCCATAATGGTGGTTGGTGGTAACTCTGTGGGGTTTTCGGATTCTACCTCCAAATCAAATGTGAAGTGAGGTGTGTCAGAATCGGATGACTGTCCAGCTGATTGACGATGTGTCGAATCAAGGGATAAGGCTCTGCGTCCGTGATGTGGAGAGCCAAGTGGACTAAACTCTGGGAGTTCGCCCTGTAGACGACGAGAGCGTCTAAAATTCTCAATGGTGAGAATTAGGTTTCTGTGTGAAAAATGTGTTTAAGTATCAGGTGGTGATATATATATAAAAGACTCAAAACCCTAATGCAACCAAGGGTGCAAGAAGGGGAGTGAAAAAGAAGGCTCTCGGGCCAAAAAATCAACCTCAGAAAAGGCACTTATTCTAGCAGCTGTGCTACAATAAGTGGAGGAAAGCAACAAATGGTCAGAGTACCAACATGCAAACGGCTTCTAGAAAAAATAGGTGTAACTAGACCAAAGGTGGGTTGAATCATGCAAACACCTAACTAAAAGTATTGTGACTCAAACAATCGATATCCTCTGCAAGGTGATGAAATCCAAGTCAGACACTATGATTGTTGAGACAACGGCTAGATATCCCCCTACCGGGAGGGACACCGGGTAATCAATCCTAAAGACAGGCTACTAGGATACTCCGTTCATGACGCGTCGAGAAAAGGTAAATCTGCCGTTTGGTCCTTTGATCGCAATATCCCAATACAGGGATATCCCGAGAACTGCGAATGGTAGCCCTTCGGTTACTGAATGGATTTTGGTACTCCACTCAGGCTTCCGGAACCATCCTCGCGACTTCAACCCTCCTAAGGGAGAGGCCTTCCCACAAACCGGTTGTGACCGCGCCAAAAAGTACTAAGAGATTTTAGCTCCCTAATTGGACAACTTCTATGTCTCAGATGTAATAACTGAGGGGTGTTATTGGAACACCTATCCCCCCAATAATACCTAGCTACAAAGTTGTTTTAGTGTTCCCCAAGTGGGGTTAAACGTGTGTTGAAATTAGGGTACGTTTTAAGGCTTAGTTCAATTAAGTGATTGAGTGAGTGCACGTGAGGTATTGTAAACTGAACTTGAAAGAAGTAAATGCTTTATTGGAAATTTTCAAAAAATAAAGGATCTTTCAAAAATAAAAAGCAAATATTTATGACTTCTTTCAATAATTGAAAACTAAATGCTTTGCAAAACTAACTCAAAAAATAAAGAATCTTTTGAATTCTGAAAGCAAATAATAGACTTCTTTAAAAGAAATAAATGGATTTCTTTTTTCAAGGAAATTGCTAAGGACAAGATTTTAAAGAAGTAAAACAGGAAAAAATTTAAATCTAGATAAAAATGCAGAAATAAGTCTTTCTTTCACTTTTTTGAAAATTTTTAAAAAGATTTCTAGATATGCATTTTAAATAGTAAAATTTTTTTTCAAAGCTGTAAAATATGCAGAATTTAATACTGTAAAAAATGTTCTATGGGCAGAAAGTACAGTAAAAAATTAATTTTTAAAATCGGAATGGCCGAATGAAAAAATCAGCAGCGCGGGTTTTGACAGAAAAGCCGCAATGGACCGCGCGGGTTTCTGTCGCACAGTCGCGATGGACCGCGCGGGTTTTGGTTACGCAGTCGCGATGGACCGCGCAGAAAATATCTGCGAAGCCGCGGTGTGCAGCGCGCAAATAGGCCGCGAAGCCGCGGTGAACCGCGCGGAAAAAGGCCGCGCAGTCGCGATGTGCAGCGCGGTAAATGACCGCGATGCCGCGATGTGCAGCGCGGAAAATGGCAAAAAAGCCGCGGTGAACCGCGTGGAAAAAAGGCCGAAAGCCGCGATGGACCGCGCGACTGTCAAGCTAAAAACCGCGAGGCGAAAGCCGTGCACGGAAGCCGAAAAACGAACCCGAAAATCAAGAATTCCGGGCTATTAATGGCAATAGATGAGGCCAAAACTTAGAGCAGCAATGGATCTGCTGTCTAAGATGGCATATCTATGGATCTAAAGGTTAAAAACTAATAAAAAACTAAGATTAAAATCAAAACTAGAGATCTATTGTTCAAAACCAAGCGGAGTCGCCAAAAACTGTTGGCCCGGTTTTGCAACCAGGCTTAGTGCTATGGGCACCTGCTAACTAGTAGCAGCAGTTTCAATGGAAATAAATAACAAAAATAATTTAAAATCAAGAACAAGACAATGTAGAATAATGAATTTGTATTGAAATAATGGGGCAAGCAAGTGCTTGCGGAATCAATACCTCTAATGGTGAGGTTGAATGGCTCCAAGGATGAGCAACTCCAATCTCCAATGGTCTCTTCTCCAATGTGGTTTGCAATGGCTAAAATGCTCAAGGGAGATTTCAGCAGCATAAGGATGAGATAATGGATGGATGGATAATGAGGAGCCCCTACCACCTTTTTATAGGTTTTGGTGGTGGGGAATACCATTTGTGGTTTTGTGGAAACCAAATGGTATTGACCAACATGGTTTAGGTACTTTTCCCTCCTTTTTCCTTTTTTGAATAAATATAATATTTTAATTCCCTTTTTAATATTTTTGGGAATTTGGACCCTTTTTGAGGGTTTTTTATGTTTTTCAGGAAAAATAATCTTTTTTAATGGAAAAAGGGGTGTACTAAGGTCTTTTGGTGACCTTTTGTTGGTTTAAGAGGCTCAGATGGTGGAAAAGTGGACAAATGGGTCATGTGAATAAGGGAATGAGCTAGTGAGCACTTTTTAGGTGTTAACAATCTCCCCTATTTTTAGTAGCTGTGACACCGCCAAGTTTCCTATCCTTCCTATTTCGCGCAGCTGCAACATCCACTAGAATTGCCTATTTTTCCTATTTTGTGCAGCTACAACATCGCTAAAAGTACTTCTTTTTCCTAGTTCGAGCACCTGCAACAGCTAAATTTGCCTATTTTTCCTACTTTTGGAAATTGCAACTCCATTAATTCCTCATTGACACCTCATTATATCTCTGCTCATCGGTATTAGTGTCCTCCATTCTCCACAATGAACATTAAAAGCGTACATGTCTACCACATATTCTTATGATCTACTCCAACATGGATGTACTTTATTTGCCACTTGGCACTGGCCAGCTCGTGGGAGCATGTGCGAATTGATGATCCTATCAGTGATGTAACCATGGAAAGACGCCACCTTGCAACACGACGGTTTGGCATTACATTTAAAGGTACGATGTCTTAATCATAAACTTAAATAGGCATGACTAAATGCGGTAATCCATAATGAGTATATTTTTTCGTTAGTCCATGTCAGTTATCCTTCGCCAATCTGCTGAGACGGTAATTACATATGATTCATCCTTTGCTTTCGGTTTTGACCGCCATTCGACCTTCCCCATGCGACAAGCTGTCACCAATTTTATACCAAAAATGGTCGTGCCAATTCCCAAAAGTAATTGTGCCACTTTTCCCAAAATACCCGAACCAACCTTCGACTATCCATCGCTCGTTCTGCATGCCGTAGCTCGGCGTCTGAGACTATAATTCATTCCACTAGTAACAAAATTTACATATAGTCTTGTAATATGGGCATCTCAGTACGACATGAACTTGTCAGCATAGAGCCTCTACGTGCAAACAGAGAGGTTTTTACCATCTTCCAGGAAGCTGGCTGGATTGAATATTTCCAACGGTTGAATGATTTTCATGTCAAAACCACGCTTGAGTTTGCCCACATTTTAACCAACACCCATTCAGAAGTTCGACGTATCATAATAGATGTTTCAGAAGCAATCATGGCGAACGTAACAGGATTTCCCAGAATCGAGATGCAATGGTTTGGTCGGAAGTGCCATAATTCGACTGCAACTGCAGACTTTTTGGCCGCAGGAGAGGTTGTTCGGCCACATGGACGAGGAGTAGCCTCGGAATCCTTTCCAAATCCTTGGAACCAGGTGGCGACTTTCATCAAGAAATAAATTTCTTGTGAATGTAAGTACAAAGTGGTTTACATATATGAATTTTACCTCCTTTCACATTTACACCACCGAAGATTGTTAAATATGCCTTTTTATCTTTTACAATCCCTGCAAACTATGGCTGGGTATGTCAAGGGTGCACGACATCCCTTATATTCCCTCTCAAACCATGGGTTTATTAAAGTGTTAGTCCTACAGGCCCTTGTGTACCATAATTTGACATGGGAAGAATTTATAGCTCGACCAAGGGTACCCCGGGCACCTGCCGTGGCAATAGGAGGAGTTGATAGGGTAATCAAGGACCGAAGTTCCTCCAATTCAGTTGGGGGGAGGGATGGAGCATTGGAAGACTAGGTGGAAGAGGTAAATATGGGGGAAGTTGTGACTACATTGAACCCTGTTGCAGAAGGGGATATGATGGAACCAGTGGTGAATGAGGCAGTTATATTGGAAGCTACAACAGCAGCAAACCCTATCGAGGAAGAAACAGACCCAATTGAAGTTGTAGTTAGGGTGGCAGCTGAACAAGTGGAGATGGCATCATTAGCAGCTGCAGCATAGGAAGCTGAAACTGGAGTAGTTGTTGAAGTTGAGACAGTGGAAGTTGCAGCTTCAGAAGTTTCAATCCAAAAGGAAGAATGACAGGTAGAGGCAACAGAAGGAGGAAATAAGGAGGTGTTGGATGTCACATCCTCCCCTGAAATAAGGGGAAATATCGTTGAAGAGGAGGTATTCATGCCTCTTTCTAAAAATTTAGAAACCCCTGTGTCATAGAAAAGAAGAAAAAGATCAGGGAATAAGGGTCAGACATCTACTGTAGCAAAGAAGAGAAGAACCAGAGCTCTTACAGCAACAGCATGAGTATGCAATGAAGGTCAGCCATCAGGAATGGTGAAGAAAAGAAGGACTCGATCTGTTGCAGCAGCAGAAACAGCATGTGCAATTGGGGTAAATGTTGAAATTCTCACAGCAGAAACAACATGTGCAATTGGGACAAATGATGAAATTCCCACAGCAAAAACCACATGTGCAACTGGAGCAGGCATAGAAATTCCTATTTTAACCCCCAAATCACCGGTTGTTACACAAGAGCCTACTATGGAAGAACCCCAAAGTGAAAACCTTCTTTTTGAAAATGATCTGCTAAAGGAGGAGGTGCAATTGCTTTGAAAGGAATTGGAGAAATGGAAGCAAGCAACCAAAAATCGGGCAGAGAAGGGTTTGAACACATTAGTGGAGGCTACAGATCTGTTGGAAAATTCATCTCCTATTTTGGGAAATGAAGAACAAGGAGAAATGCTATGCCCAGAATGTGGAGACATATTTTTCTCTGCAGGGCACAGAGTCATAGTGTTGGGTTTGGTAGCACAAGAGCCTGTACAAGCAAAGCAAGAAGGAGAAATTGTACCTGCAGAGGAGCTGATGAAGGAGAATGAGCCGGAAATAGACTTAATTCATGATCTGGATTTAGAAGAAGATGAAGGAATGCAATCCCGACCATCAAGAAATACTGAGTTATGCCAGGACCAATCACATATTAAGGAAGATATCGAGGTAATTCAAGAACAACCTCAACAATCTGAAGAAATTGAAAAACAGGGTGTTGTTACACAAGAACTAGCATCCTTGAAAATGTTTAGTGAAGTTGCAACCCAGATAGCAATTGCTGATATTGAGGCCCAAGAGAAAGACGTTGTTACACAAGGACCATTGTCTTTAAAAATGTTTGTTGAAAATGCAACTCAGACTGAAGTTGCTGAGATTGAATTGGAAAGAGAGGATGCTGCCACACAAGAACCAGCATTCCTAAGGTATTTGTTGAGACTGCAACTCAGATAAAAGTTGCTGAGTTTGGTATTCTGGACGAGAATGTTGTTACACAAGAACCAGTATTCTCAAAATTATTTGTTGACTCAGCAACACAAACGGAAGCTGTCGAGGGTACAATACAGGGAGAGGATGTTGTTACACAAGAACCAACACCCTCATAATTAATTGTTGAGACTGCAACACAAGAAGAGGTCATTGCAAGACCGAGGGAAGAGGAAGTTGTTACACAAGAACCAGCATCCTCAAAATCAACTATTGAGATTGCAACACAAGCAGAGGTCATTGCAACACCGATGGAAGAGGAAGTTGTTACACTGCCAATCCAAAATGAGGAAGTTGGAACATCTGGTTACAAGGTAAGAATGCAACTATCTCAAGACATCATTGATTTAGATTCTGATGATGAGAAGGATGTGGAGTATAGAAGGATTCATCGTTTGGAGAAAAATATTTCTTTGTTACAGCTAGAGCTAGCCAAAAGGAAAAACTACATTGACGAGTGTCTAGAAGGGATGGTCCCTATCTTTGAACATAGAAAGAATATCAAAGAATTGAGAGAGAAGTGGGAAGAGGAATTAATTCTTTATAGATCTTAATTGGAAGAGAAGCAAAAAGAATTGGATTTGAATGAATTCAAATCCATGCAAAAAGAAAAAGATCAAATGTATGTCCTCTCTCGGGAGTTGTTGAGTTCAAGAGCCCCATCTCCTTCCTATCCGGAATTTCTGTATGAACAAATGACCCTGTTCAAATTGAAAGCTTTAAAGGAGGGTAGACCCCATCAAATGTTGATCCCTTCTCAGTTCGTGGAGACCTTTTTGTCAAGCAGTTTTCTTGAGCAGCATATGTTGTGTGAATTATATTTGCACGATATGGTATGTCTTGGTGAATCTCGCTCTAGTCCTATTCCCTATGTAGGGGATGTTTAGTTGAGAGTCTTTACCTATTTTGTTAATAATCATGTTCAGTGGGAAGATTCCTTCCAGACAATCTCTAAGAATGAGGCCAGTGCCAATCTATGGATTAGGAGTGAGCCCCAATCTCCTCGTGTTCTTATTATAAACCATGGAAGGTGTTTCTTATCTCCTTTGGGGACTTAGCATCTGAAGAAGATGCAAGAGAAGGTTATCTCTACCTATGTTGATTTGATCTCCAAACATAATCATCTTTCCTTAGAAGGTAGCAAGCATAGGTGGTAGACCTCCTCTCCAACTTTGAAGAGAAGCGACCCATACTGCTTTAAGAATTTTAAATTGGCTCTTCCCAGGGTAGCAGGGTATGTCGATTGCATGAAAATGTGTGGGTTACACTGGCTGGGACTCAAGTTCAAATTTCCACTCATATGGTGGCCAAGTGGGTAGTACAGGGATAATTATACACTGACCAAGGCAGAAGAGAAGTAATGTTGGGAATACTGGGCTGCTTGCAATGGGTTTCTAGAGGCGAGAAAGGAGCCCGATATTTCTTTCAATTTTTCCTCTCTAAATGAACTAGGACCACAGACAGACTCAGATTAGTTGGTTGTTGCATGAGGACATGCAATTGGATAGCTGGGGGGAGATGTTGGGACCCAAAATAGCCCCTTTTTTCCTACACCTATCTACACCTTTTCCCCTGTTATGCCTAATTATTCCTTGATCTAAGCAGATACTTTCCCAAGCAAAGCATGGATTGCAACAGGTATAATCTATTATTGTTTTATTCAATTAATACCTAATTTGTTTATGGTTTTGTACTCTATCTTTTAAAGGTTGTGCTAATATTGTCTGATGCGATAAAGATAGCCCAGAAGCCTTTACAAGACCGCAGGTGTAGCAACTCGTTGACCTTTGGAAAAGAGGCATACGTGGCACCAGTTGTCCCTTCTTGAGTTCGGTTCCACTTATCGCTGCAATAGTTTGAGCATTCCTTCACATGGTCAGCCGCGACTGAGTCACAACAGAGCATCTGAGTATCAGCCAGTCCAGTCAGTTGGAATATACTATGGATGCGAATAGCATGTAACAGCTCAGGCCCTAATGCAACGATTTCATTTAAGCCCACTTATGGCTGTTACTTATTAATTGTAAATCGACAGCCTGAAGATCCTAGATCTTCATGGATGCCCGATATTCTAGTGAAACAATTTCATGTCATGGGTTATAAATGTAAAGAGGCGTTCTGAGCCTAGGGTTGGAGAATTTATAATTTTATAAGCTGAGACAGAGGGCTATGACTGTAATTCATTTCTAATGCAAGGAGCAGAGTTTCTTATCTCTAAGTTTTAATTTGTGTTAGTCTACGGCATCTCTATTAGAAGGCCAGGACTTGCCTTCTCACAGAGATCGCCGAGTTAATTAGGTAGTTTAATTTCCTACATGTTGTGTGGTGTGGAATTGCATTAGATGTGTTATTGCAAGCTGCAACAGTGGATTGATACTTGCATTCTTCTTTGGTAGTTTATAATTGCATCCTGGATAGCTGCAACTGTGTGGTTTTACAGTCGACTATGTAGGTTAGTTTATTTGATGCATGGTGTGTTAGATCGGTTTTTACAGCCAAGCTCAGCTCTAATTTCTTTTCAATCATTTATTCTTTCTAGGATTTTCAAGTTTGTCAAATTAGAGTGTAGCTTAATTCTAGTTTCTGGTTATTGTTATTTTTCTTGAATTCATTAGATTAGATAGATTATGATTGAATTACAGTAGCTTCTAGATGTATTAGATCAGTAGAGATTGAATACTGTTTGATAATTATAGGATTTAACTTCTTGCAAAAGTAAGTCTAGTTTATTTCATTCCTAGATCAGTAACTGCTGGATTGACATTTGTAGGGAGACAATTGTATTTTGACTTCCTAGATGGATAAGTTAGATTAGTTTTAGTTATGAGATGAGTTTGACTGAGCAGATAGGTAGGATCATTTATCTCCATTTATTTAATCAGCTACTTGAAATGTTTATGCATAGACTGTGCTTATTTCCATTGAAATAAAAGACTTCCCTGGGTTGACAATTCATATTGAGCATCATATGTGTTAGTTGTAATTAATTGGCATATAGGGTGACCAACAATTACCTGAATCAATCCTAGACGTGGTTGGGGAACAATAAAAATTGTTAGGACCTGTGAAAAATGGCAGCAACCTATAAAGTGAACCCCCCATTCTCGCAAAAGTAGATACCGGAAGAAATGAAAGTAGCACACCTTTGATCAACCCCTAGGTTCCCTGGTATAACTTGGTAACAAACTCTTAGAAATTTGTTTTTCATTGGTATAATCGAATGAGCAATAGTACGAATAGTTTACATAATAGTTCATTGGAAGGAGGAAGTAGTAGTAGTTTTCAGTAGGATAATAGTAATCTCATAGCTCAAATGGGACCACAAGTATTTTTGTTGGTAATATACCCGACTAATACAATGGTTGGAGTACAAGAAAGACCACCCCTAAAATGTCCCAAATTTTTGGGGAGGGTAGGAGAAGATGATGCGGAACAACATTGGCTCCTTTGTGAAGCAATTGGAACACTAGAGGGACTTCAGTGGCATCCAAATTGGTTGAATTCCAGACAACTTTAAGGGGTATATATTTATAGTGGTACATGGAATTGATTGAGAGACAAGACCCAAATGCAACATTCGCTACTTTAGGGGAGACAAAGAAATTATTCTTGGATGATTTTTTCTAACCTAATTCATAACAACAAGGTATTGAGGAACTAAGAGAAGTCTAGTAGATATATGGAGAGTCTGCCTAGGGTTATGTGTGATGATTTAGGGACATATTAGCTAAGATTTCATTTTTTATACATGATTCCCACCATAAGGAAAGGTTTATTCAAGGATTATTTCCTTTATCAAGAATTCCCCTGTCACAACAGGTGGTGGACTCACCCAGAAGCGAATTGGAATAGGCTATGAAGATTGAGGCCATGGCTAATTACCCAAACAACACTGCAATGGGGAATTCCTCATCCTCCGATGAATTGGTGTAGGTACACAAAAAACTTGCGAAAATAACTGAGAAACTACAATAATTGACCGCAAGTATGGTGTGCATGGTGTGTGACAAAGGGCCATTATGTATATAAATGTCCCAAAATGAGGGGAGGATCGATTCCACCGGGAGGACCATTTGGTAGTGGATCAAGTGAGGCTATTGCATAGGTAGCCACATCAAACCCTTTTCAATTGATAGGTAGGCCAATGTATCCAAAACCGTAAATTTGTTCTCTAAATATTACTATGAAATTTGTAAAGCATATGGCCACCCTTCACGAATCTGCCTAATTTTACGGAAGTATTCCTCAGTGCCAAATTTGGTATACTGTGAATTTTTTGGATCTACTATACTCAGTACTAAAAAATGTAGAGCATTGCATACATTGGGATAAATATTGGACCGCTTTATATATCGAGTAGCAGACCAACCCCCAGAAAGAGGAGGAAGTAGAGGATGCATAAAAGGATTTTGGGATGGATGAGGAGGAGGTCGCATAGGTTTGATCCAATGTTATAAATAAAATGATATTGGACACATTGCTCAATATTTCCCATTACCTAAGAGACCATGGTGCACATATTGTAGCACAAACACCCATACTATTGAATAATTCCCATAGCTTATCACAAAATGAGAAGATAGCACAAGAAGGCCAACTAATTTTATTAACTCCAAACCTTTAAAAATCTATAGTGTAGTAGGATTTGTTGTTACCCATGGAGGAGTAGGAAATGGAGCAAACTAGTGTAGACCAAATTCACCAATAATAAGAAAAGAAACTCCAAGAAAAACTAAGTATGTCCTAGTTCAGTAGAAAGAAATTTATTGTGATGGTATCGATATGTTCATACTTATACCGACCCCAATGTCCAGGTATGAGGCAAGACCTTCCCACTAGTACAGAAGGGATGACATGATAATATTTGATGGGATTATGAAAACTATGGAATGATTAACTTGAAAAAAGGATGATGACCATTGAAGCTAATGGTATGAAGGTGATGCAACCCCTATATCCAAATCAAGTTCCTCAATAAATTGATCCAATACATGAGAATATGGAAAGAGATGTTATGGATAACATATACACCTTGATAGCAAGAAAGAGCAAAGAATATGTGAACTTGAAAACAAAATGTTTGTTGACACAATGTCTATCGAAAAGGGTTCACTTCGCACTGTTGCCAACAAACTACCAACCCAAGCTCCCTTACACATCGGCCCGAAAAGGTGTAACCCTTTCCAGCAACACTTGCGGAGCAAATGCAGTCTCACTCGAGATGGATAAGGGAGCTGCAAGAACCAAGTTTCCACAGTGGAGTTGGGGATATGCTTTCAACACACATTACCCTTGTAGCAACCAAAGATTATAACATTCACAGCATATTATCAATTCATCATTAAGTCATTCACGGAGTTCAATAGATAACAAACATTTGGAACAACATATTCAATTTACTTATTCAAATCAACAGTACTCCTTAAACCCATAGCATATTCACATCAAAGATACTCTAAAACATTCACATTCATCATCGCATAAAAATAGAGACAGAGATTGCACCATAATTGAACATCTTCATTCATTCATTAAACCCTGTGGAATGAACCTCGCAGAAACAGTCAATACACCATGTCGCGGATACAAAACAGACCAAAAGATAGGATCGATCATCAAAAACTGGATTCCCTTAGGCTTACAATCCTACTCTATTTGTATGCTTCTATTTGGTTACAAAATGGTCCATGTGACCAATTCTAACTATTTTCACTATTCTTGCGCTTCCGCGAACTCCGCGAATGGTCCTTCTTCCGTGGATTGACCCTTTCGCACCTGTCAGCTTCAACACTTCTTGCAGACTTATCCCGTGCCAATAGGCCCCCAACACAAACTTGTGGCTCGTCTCGAGCCACCTCAGCTGGACACTGTTGGTTGGTACTCATCCTTCGCTGTATTCTACTTCTGAGACTGTTCTTGTCGTCTAGAGCTCACTGTTGTGCACTTCTCAATTTCACCCATCGATCTCTGGTTCGTTGTCATGTACTTCTTGAACTCATCCTCTAGTCTCTAGAAACCGTCATCATCTACCTCTTCGGAATCTATTGGCTCGCTCCACATTCGTTCTAGACTGGGGAGAAATTCATCGATGTCGCCAAGGTGGGAAACAACTTGACTGCTCCGGAACATTTGTTTCACACCTTGGATTTCCTCCTACCGGGGCCAAGGGACCGCCACCCCTAGCAGTCTGATGGTCACAGGGACCGTGAATCTTCTAACTTCCACCATGCACTTAGACATCTCAGTTGAGACCTTGTCTCTGTTCCTCCCGAGTGTCTGCATTGCTTCCTTCTGTGGTTGTTCATGCACACTCGTTGTTCTGGACCTCAACGCCCCCAGGGTGCTACCGGACGAAATGAAATGGATCATTTCCACAGCTTCCTTGGAATTCTTGACTTAACTCTTTCCATGACCAACATGCAACATGGGTTCCTCTTGACTGATAGATACCTCCTTGCTCAGCTAGCCTCCTGCACCTGCTTTTATGCTTGTTCGTTGTGTCCTTGATGCCTAACTCTGTAATCATTGACAAATCCTTTCTCATTATCTTATAATCCCATCATTATAACTTTTCGTTGTCTTTTGGAGAGGCTGGTCCATAGCACTTATGGTCGAACTTGACTCCTCACGTGCCAATCGTGTGAAGCATCGACTGCATCTTGGGTGGCCATGCTTCCATTTTTGTGTGCCAATCGTGCGAAGCATCTAGCATCCTTCCACTATCTGTCATTATCCTTTTTTTTCCTCTGGTGCTCAACTGCTCTAGGTTGGATCATGGCGATAGGGCTTCAGCCTATTCCCATTGACTAACTTAGCTAACAATACTCCATCCAAACTTTGTAACTGCACCGCACCTTCGTCGGTGAGAGACATTATGATGTATGGTCCTAACCAGTGCATTTGCAACTTACCCGGGTGTTTCACAAACTTACTGTCATACAATAGAACTGTATCCCCATTCTGAAAGTGCTTCAACTTGACATGGCATTCGTGCCATGCCTTCTGTTGATCTTTTTCCACTTTCTGATGGAATCCTGCAATGAATCGATCTTCGTCGAGTTGTATCAGTTGCGCCAACCGTTCCTCCATTGTGCTATCGTCGCTCATCCCTGTCGTTGTTGCGATGCGCAAGATTGGTACAATGTATTCCATTGGCATAACTGCTTCCTAGCCGTAGACGAGCTTAAATGGAGTCTGTTCAATTAGTTGCTTGCATGTGATGTGATACGCCCAAAGGACCGCTGGGATTTTTAAGTCCCAATCGTCGCGGTTCGCATTGCACACCTTGGTGAGTGCATGCTCCAATACCTTATTGAACGCCTCAATTGTCTCGTTTGTCTAAGGGTGGTAAGGCGTACTCTTATTGTGTTGGATCTGAAATTCTTTCGTCATTGCTGCAATCGTTTGGTTAAAAAAGTGCGTCCCTTGGTCACTCAACAACACTTTTGGGCACCCAAACCTAGTGACCACATTGTCGAATAGGAACCGTGCTGCAATCGTGGCGGAACAATCTCTTACTGGTGCATCTTCTGCCGAACGCGTCAGGTAGTCTATCGCAGTAATGATGTAGCACGACCCTGTTCTCTTCTCAGGTGGGTTGATGGGTCAAACAAAATCAACGGCCCATTTTTCGAAGGCCTATAGCGTCCCTTGTGTTACTAGTGGCATTTTGTCTCATCGTGAAGGCTTCCCAACTCGTTGACATACATTGTAGCTCTTGGCATAGTCTGCAGCATCTCCATGCAAGGTTGGCCACCATAGCCCTGCTCGAAGGATCTTTCTAGCAGTTGCTCACCCGCCATAATGTCCCCGCCATAATCCTCTCCTGTTCATGCGGAAGGAGGAAGCGTCGTAGAATCTCATCTAGGCCCATTTTGTATAATTCGCCTACAATTAACTAGAAGTCTACAGCTCAAACAACTAGTTGCTTCTTTTGAATGGTAGTGAACTCGGTCGGCGCCTTCCCTATTGCTAAAAATTGAATGATTTGTTCGTAGTGGTTATTGACCATGCCAACCCTGAAAAACTAAGCATCCAGTAATCCTTCATCGATGCTCCTTGGTTCTTCCCCTAACTCTATCCATGAAAGGTGATCAGGTCCTGCGTTCAATCGTCCCAGCTTTACGATAATCTCAAAATCAAACTCTTCAAATAGTGACAACCAGCAACAAATATTTCCCCCCAACATAGGCTTGTTCACCAATTATTTCAGTGTGGCATGATCTGTGAACATCTTGAAGTGGCCCCCTAAGAGGTAATGCTGGAATTTTTGAAAAGCATAGACCATCGCCAACCCCTCCCGCTCGGTGGTCGTATAGCTTTTCTCCATAGTAGACAGATTCTACTTGCGAAGGCTATCAGGTGGTCGATGTCGTCGGTTCCTGGTTGGGACAAGATAACACCTAGTGCGACTGACGACGCATTGACGGGTACGTGAAATTCCTTTGTCCAATCCGGAAATGCAAGGATTGGTGCTGCGACCATCTTCTCTTTCAATATGTCCAGGATTTCTGACATTCCTTGGTCCACTCAAACTTAGCATCCTTCTTTAATAACTTCTCCATGGGTGTCATGATGGATGCATATTCTCTAATCAATTTCCTGTAGTAACCCGTGTGTCCCAACTTCACTCATAGTTTCTTGGTAATCGTTGGTGGTGGTAGGTCAACGATGATGGAAATCTTTGTCGGGTCTACCAACATTCCCTCTCTATAGACAATGTGTCCTAACAAGATTCCGAAGGGAGCACAAAAAATACACTTCTTGAGTTTCAGGGAAATTTGGTGTTGTCGACATCGCTCCAGCATTAGTCTTAAGTTCGCAACATGATCCTTGACTAATCCATATATTGTTCAGTCATCCATGTAGACGGCAAGAAACTTATGAATATAGTTTTTGAACGCCGCAATTACTAATCTGGAAAAAATCGGTGGCGCATTCTTCAATCCAAACGGCATCACCCTGTACTGAAAGCATCCCCACTCTGTGATGAATGTAGTCTTGTGTTGATCTTCTTTCGCAATATTGATCTCATGGTAGCCAGAAAATCCTTCTGTAAATGAATATATCTCCTGACCTCCCACTCCTTTGAGAACCTCATCCGTGAATGGGGTCGAGAATGGATCATGTAGGAAGGCATCATTCAGCTTCCTTAAGTTGACGCATATCCGTACATCGTCAGTTTTCTTCTCCTGGATGACCATTGGGCTGATCCATTATGATTCTTCCACAGGTTCTATAATGTCGGCCTTGAGAATTCGTTTAATTTCAGCTTGCACGCGTTCCTTGTATCATGGGTTCAATCGATACGGCCGTTGATTTACTGGCTTCGCGTTGGGTTTCAAGGGGATCTTCATTTCCCCTAAGTCTCCGGAGATTCCCTTCATTTCTGAGAAAATCGTTGGAAACAAATCCTGAAACTCATCCAGCAAGTCAGTCATCTTCGCAATGGTCGACTCGTCCCAATAGTCACCAATGCTTGCAAACTTCGGGTTCTCCTCCGATCCAATGTTCACCTTCTTGATCTTCAATGGTTGCTAAAATTTGTCCGATGGTATTTCTAGTTCCTCAACACTATGACTACCCTCTGATTTTGGCACATATGTAGCCCGAGGATCATCCTCATCGTCAGGTTCTCCGGTGATGTTATAATATTCCATCAACATTTCTGGTGTCGCAGTCCAGTGAAGTGCCATCGGTTGTCCTGTCGGTACTGCCTCAAATATCTTTTCGCGGATCGCCTGTAGCACGGTGTAGATAAAGGGATTTTCGTCTGAGAATGAAATGGATTGGCTGAAGCCAATGGTAAGTTGTTTCCAAGAAGTCATCTCGCGTCGTAGTTCTGCTACGACATACCATCTTTGCGGTGCTTCATCCAAGGTGTGTACGAATGCATGTACCCACTCCTGCTTTGCTCTCGATCCCCATTGGTGTTGAAAAGCATTCAGATTCTCCTTCGGGTCGCCTCACCCATCATATCTCATTTGGTCGTACCTCGTAGCTTCTTCAAACCAAACCTCCATGAGGCATTGACATAGTGGCCAAGTTGTGATGTTTGATTTGTGCACCGCCCACCATCGCGTAGGAGTAGCCTTCAAGGCTTCCTCTAGGGAAAGCAGACGCTGTGGTTCTACCACTTTTTCCTCAAATTCTGTGAGAAAATTTCCCAAGTTGGGAAATCCCTCATATGTAGGTAACACGTATTCCTCTATGGCTACCCTTTGTAGGGACAGTGTTACCCGTGCGCATCTTCTAAAGGATACTTCATGTAACCGGTTCTACCAATTCTCGAGGGCCTCATCTGAATCTGAGGATGCCGAGCTGGTGCTGCACCATCCTAATTCTCCATCCATGGTGGGATTAACATAATCCTCAGAAATGTTGTACAAACTGTCCCACCCTTCTGCAAACTTGTCTCTGACTAGTTCCACATAGCGCAGCC
This sequence comes from Larix kaempferi, assembly GCA_027924585.1. Taxonomy (NCBI): domain Eukaryota; kingdom Viridiplantae; phylum Streptophyta; class Pinopsida; order Pinales; family Pinaceae; genus Larix; species Larix kaempferi. Next base: position 18,083,439 of record BSBM01000458.1, on the reverse strand, counting down.
CTTCCGCAGGATCCAGTGTTGCGATGACTCTCATCTTGTGATTCTCAAATGACATCGTCCTCTTCTAAAAATTGATAATCGCTTGGTTTTCCATGGCCCAATCTATCCCCAGCAATACCAGATAGGTAGTGTCATCCATGATTTCAATGATGTCGAAATCAACATACATCCTGAGCCCTTCAATATCAACTGGAAGTTGACATACCCAACCAAGCAGAGTGACCTTACTCTGATTTGCCAGTCGTAGTTGTACTGGTGACCAGGTCATCCATAGATTTCCCATTGTTTCCCATGTCTTCTTGGTCAGAATATTCACATCCAAACCCATATCCAAAATGATGGAGTCGACATCAATTGCTCCAATTTGTGTCGACATCTACATCTCCCTTCCTGTCTTCTTCTTATGTATGTGATTAACTTTATGTTCCTGATGTGCACCTTCCCATCAATGCAGTAGATAGGCTATTTCTTCCAATGCGTCTGGGTCCTTCGCCAACTCCAGGCAACTTTCCAAGAAGGCCTTTAGAGTGTTTTCCTTCCTTCATGACTTTGTCGAGTCGAACGTCGGTGGCATGTCATAGATTTCTTCCTGAAGAGGTAGCTGCCTCCTATTCCTCATTGCCTCCTGTGCCTTCAAGAAGACATCCCTTTCTACTTCCACTGTGTTTGTGTTGGTCGAACATTGGTGTGTGACTTGTCGCCGCCTATCACCGCTTCTCCTCATGTCACTATTCCAACCGTCACATGGCTACTTCTAGCTTTTGTCGATATCATCTGCATAGATGACACACATTCTGATTATTTTGGTTTTGTTTATGGGATGGATTCTTAGTCTGCCATTTTGAAATGAGCTGAGGGAATTCCTATACACTGTGATCTACAACACTGTAGTATGTACACTATGGCACTTGGTTTGGATAATCCCTCTGGTAGTGCCCCGTATTTCCACAATTGTAATAGATGATCGGTCCTCTTCCCCATCCAGTAGCTCCTCCACATCCCATACCGGCGCCTAAGCCTCCGCGGAATCCTCCGTTGAAACCTCTGCATGGTGGCCCATATGGTTGATACAGCGACTTCCCATACTACGGTTGCTAATACTGTGGCTTCCCATACTGTGGTTGGCCATATGGCGGTGGTATATACTGCGGGTGCCCATACTATGGCTGCCCATAGTGCCCCTAATAGTATTGTTTTGGTTGGTTGAAATGCGGTTGTGGCTGGCTATACTACAGTTGTGGCTGGCTATACTGCGGTTGCTGCTGCACCTATGGTGGCTCTTCTCCCTTCATAAAATATGTGTCAGTTGTACGATCTTGTAGCAAGTTATAGGACCTGTAGTCCTTCTCATCATGGCCAACCGATCGACAGAATTTGTAGTACAAGTTTGCGGGCTTCAACACCATCTTTTGTATATATCCACATTCCTTTGGTCGATGCCCTCTAATCTGACAAATAGGACACCACGGCATGCCTCCTTGACGAAGGGGTTTTTGTGCCCCCGACTACAAATACTCATGGAACTCTGGGCAATTGTCCTTGTGGTGTCCCTCAGCTTTTCACCGGGTGCACCATATGTCTCCATAGGTTTCTTTTCCCTTCTTGATATCCTCCAATTGAAGCGTTATATTGTACAATTGCGCCTGGACTCTATCCATTCCTATCCCCGCTTCGCCGATTGGTGAAACCTCCATCTTCATCGCAATCTCTAATGCTTATGCCCGTGTTGCTACTTTTTGTTGCATTGGTGGTCCCTGGATATGTGGTACCAATCCTGTGATGAACCACTCTTTGTGTTGCAGCTCATTTATCAGAAAGCTGACTTTTTCTATCAATGTCTTGTACCGCTGATCTAATTCCCACACCGGCTCATTCAAGAATTCCTTAATCTTCTTAAGCTCAGTAACATACTGCGACTCGGATTTTGGCTTTTTAAATTCATCAATCATCGTCGTTCTAACCTGCACCAACGTCTTGGTTGGTGTTCCCGTTGGAACCTTCACAAACTTCATGTACCAGTCTAACGCCCAGCCCCTAAGGGTCATCGTTAGCTGTCTCATCTTTATGGCTTCGTCCTAGACCTGCTTTATAGTCTAGACTTCTTCCCATATGAACCAATACTGTTCGAGATCCTCGGTCTCATTCCCCTGAAAGGTATGCATCTTCGCCTGGTCTGCCATCCTAACATTGCTACTATTATTGTTTACTAAAGTGATACTCTTACCGCTGCACGTAGGGAAACTCTGCGAGTAGTTTGGATTTCTTTCTATAAAATTTGGAGTAGTGCACAGGGTTGAAGGTATGTTGCAACTTACGATTTTTCCTCCTTCTGCTTCTGGGGTATCTTGGTCGACGTCTCCTTCGCAATAAGGTCTCTTCCTCCCTTGTGGTCCTATTTCATAGTTCTCCGTTTTGGTCCTCTCAGGAGACTCTCTTTGAGTCCTCCTCTTCTTCTCAAGACACTGGAATAGTGCTCCACTCCTCAAGGTACCACACTCTTTGTCAGCTTCCCTTAGAAACTCATCGTCGCTCATGTCCCTCTACCCCAGATCTTTCTGTCAGATCCGCATTCACATGATACCTTCAACCTCCGCACACCGATTTTTCTAGTCGTCGGAAGACATCCTCAATATTGCCTTTTCACAAAAAGCATCTTAATCCACAGTTTTAACAATGACAAGAACCTTCCTCTCGGCCCCTTGAATAAGTTCCTCTTGGCATCACTATACGACTTGATAGTGTCTACTGCGAACTCAGTCACGTATCCCTCGAGGATACTATCCACCCAAAAATCAACAGCTCGTGATACCTTGTTATCGACTTGCTTCAGCTGTCGAATCAACTCTGGGGTCCAATAATTAGGTTCAGTCTTCTGGCAGTGATTCTTTCGGAACGTCAACTGCGCTAGCCACTCATGCAACAACACTGGGAATTCACAGAAGCATATTTCGTGGATATCTGAGTAGATGTATTTCTGTAGCCAACTAGTTGCTGTCTATTTAGGGTCTCACTTCTCGCTTTCTGCAAATTCCTCCGCCTTTTTATTGAACCACTCTTGGATCTCTAGTTTCGTTGGATTCCATAGCATATACTCTTCTTTTCTTCCTCAAGGCCCCGGCAACGGAACCATTTGTTGACGTGGCGTCTATCAACAGGGGTTCACTTCGCACTATCACCAACAAACTACCAACTCAAACTCCCTTACACACCGGCCCGGAAAGGTGTAACCCTTTCCAGCAACACTTGCGGAGCAAGTGCAGTCTCACCTGAGATGGATAAGGGGGTTGCAGGAACAAATTTTCCACAGTGGATTTGAGGATATGCTTTCAACACACATTACCCTTGTAGCAACCTTAGATTATAACATTCACAACATATTGTCAATTCATCATTAATGCATTCACAGAGTTCAACAGATAACAAACATTCAGAACAACATATTCAATTTACTTATTTAGATCAACAATACTCCTTAAACCCATAGCATATTCGCATCAAAGATACTCTAAAACATTCACATTCATCATGGCATAAAAATAGAGACAAATATTGCACCATAATCGAACATCTTCATTCATTCATTAAACCCTACGGAATGAACCTCGCAAAAATAGTCAATACACCATGTCACGGATACAAAACAGACCAAAAGATAGGATCAATCATCAAAAACTGGATGCCCTTAGGCTTACAATCCTACTCTATTTATATGCTTCTATTTGGTTACAAAATGGTCCACATGACCAATTCTAAGTATTTTAACTATTCTTGCACTTTCGCAAACTCCGCAAATGGTCCTTCTTTCACAGGTTGACCGTGTCGCACCTATCGGCTTCCGCACTTCCTGCGGACTTATCCCGTGCCAACAAGGTTTAGTAAGTTGGATAAACACACTCATTTCATAGTGACTGAAGAAGCTTGGGATAATTGGCAGAATGGGCTACAAGAGCTCTCTTCCATACATTGAAAAATGGTCAAATCAGTTCGATGGATTGTATTAGAAGTGAATGATCCGCCAATATATGATGACACGGATGGGCTAGACAATTTATTCAAGCAAATGGACTCCTTAGTTGCGAAATAACATCACATGAACATCCTGGACATATCACTTAGAGGGACTCCCGCAAGATGGTGGGTGACATGCAAGGAAGATCCCCCTAAATATGACACATCCTAGTTAACATTAATGATCAGTTTTAAACCATTGACGCACACCAGCATAGCGACATATATTTACATGGGGGAGACCAATCCCTGTGCTCACATTGATCAATGCAAACATCAATGGGAATCGGATGGGTTGTAGCTAGAATTTTGAGTTCATTAATTTTTAAACGAGCTAAGACCTATTCCTAAGGCTTGGTACTTTCATGAGGAAACAAGAAAATAAAATAGTTGTTGGAAGAAGATGCATGCCAAATTCTGTCAAGATTTTTATTTTTCTGCAACCAGCGATTCAGTGACCGAAGAATTAACGGAAATTAGAGGAGTATTATTCATGGATTATTTTTGCAATGTGGGACACTTATATATATGTTCTTCCCATCAAGAATGGACACTTATATATATGTTCTTCCCATCAAGAATTATCAAACCTCACCTTTTTTATTCCTGAAGTGGTATCTCCTCTATGTTGCGCAAAGGTAGAACATGAGAGTTCAGAACCAGGTGAACTAGAACGCTTGTGGCATTTAAACTTTGAGGAGTATAAAGGATCCGGGGAAGTCTGGAAAATAAAACTAGAAGATACTGGAGCATTCTACATGCAACCTCTAAAACTGCATAAAGTTAATATTAGCACATAGGATAGTCCAAAGACAGTGGGTATAGGAGACTATTGGGATGAATAAACTTTATTTGAGATAGCATCACTACTGAAGGAATATGACAATCTCTTTCCGCAAAAATTTATAGAACTTAGGGGGATCCAAGGAGATCTGGGTGAAATGAAAATTGGTTGAAATTGGACACTAAACCTGTAAAGCAGTGGCCATATAGACTAAATCCTCGAGTGAAACAAAAGGTGAAAAAGGAAATCGAATGGAAGCTTAATGTTGGCTTGATTTTCCCGATGTATGAATTATCAGACTGGATCAGTCCCATAGTAATACAAAGCAATAAAGACACAGTATATATTAGAGATTGTGTTGATTACCAAAGCCTGAATGTCACTTATGTCCATGATCCATTCCTGACACAATTCAGTGATGAAATATTAGATCAAGTAGCAAGAAATGAAGCCTACTCCTTCACAGATGGATTCTTAAGCTATCACCAAGTCATAATTGCAGAAGACGATAAAAACAAGACAAAATTTACAACGGAATGGGGATCATTCACTTATAATGTCATGTCATTTGAATTGAAGAATGCACTTGTTGTTTTTTCAAGAATAGTAATCGCAATTTTTAGGGAGTCTCTCCATAAATATTTGGAGGTTTACTTGGATGATTAGACAGTCTATAGTCTTTGTAAAGATCATGTTGCATTACTTCGACTATATTAATCACAATATTTGGGGAGTTTCTCCTTAAATATTTGGAGGTTTACTTTGACTAATGCTAGATTACTACCACCATATGGGAATTTCTTTGAACTTGCAAAAATGCATTTTTTTTGTTCCTTTCGGAAAACTATTGGGACACATTATTTTCCATGATGAAGTTCTCGTAGACCCTGTAAAAATTGTAGCAATTGTCAATTTGCAGGAACCTACATCAATCAAGCAATTGCGATCCACTTTGGGACATATAGTCTACTATAGAAGATTTATCCACAACTATGCATCGATCATTGTGCCACTAGAAAAGTTGTTAAAGAAAGTTGAATATTTTAAGTGGACTGAAGATTGCGAAAATGCCTTTGCAATACTAAAAGACAAGATGGTTAACGCCCTGATCTTGGCATTTCCTAACTTGAAGAAGGAACTCCAAGTACATGTTGATGCATCAAGAATTTCCCTTGGAACTATATTAGCTCAGCTGAGAGAAGGAAATATCGATCATACAATATACTTTGCCAGTAGGTAATTATCGCAAGATGAATGTAACTACACAACCACAAAGTGGGAAGGTTTGGCGATGATTTATGCTCTACAAAAATTATGCTACTATTTTTTGGGAGGACACTTCAAATTCTTCACAGATCATCCAGCTCTCAAGTACTTAGTGAAAAAACCCATCCTAGAAGGCCACATCTATAGATGGTTACTCTTATTTCAGGATTTCTCCTTTGAAGTAATAGTCAATCCCGAGAAACATAACTATGGCCCTGATCATCTATCGCAAATAGAATGTGGATAGGCTGACGGATGTATTTATGATTAGTTACATGATGCAATGATCTTCAATGTAGAATCCATTCCTAATCATTTGGAAGATATTGAATTATTCATCACAACTGGGAAAGCACCTGATGGTTATTCCACAACATAGAAAGGCCACTTGGTCATGCAAGTTGTGGAATAACAATTGATTGTGGGACAACTCTACAAGTTGGGAACCAATGGAATTTTACGCCTATGTGTACTAGATCATGAATGCTAAATCATTTTGTGGGAATTCCATGTCGGTGTCGTGGGTGGGCATGTTAGCGAAAAATCTACAGGAAGGAAGCTACTCCAAGTAGGGTTATGGTGGCCCACGAAATTCAAAGATGCTAAGGATTACACTAGGAAATGTGGTGTCTGTCAACAAGTTGGAAAGCCATCTCGATGAGATGAATTTCCACACAAACCAATATAGGCCTTATAGTCATTTGAAAAATGGGAAGTTAATTTTGTTGGACCTATTAATCCAACAACAAAAACATTCTAAATCATGTTATATCATTACCGCAACAGAAACCTAACAATATGGGTTGAAGAAGCATCAATCAAAGACTGCTCTACATGTCTTGTTTTATGTAAAAGGAAAGTAGTTTATATTCTGATATCCATGTCTTGTTAACCCATGGGACATTGTAAATCATGTAAATATTATTTTTGCAATAAAAATATCAAAGAAACTGGCTATGGAGGCAACTAATAAGAGGGGGCCATGTGTATCCACTAGGGATAGGTGATGGGGTTGTGGGATTGGACCATAGGCTACAAAATGTCATCTTTAGAACTGCTTTGACCTTCCCTGCTGACATTTAATTCTGCTACAAAAGGTGGTTGAAGAAACTGTTCATGAAGTCGATGCAGTGTGGGCAATCCCAAAATTTCGGATGGCAAGGTATGGGGTTCTATTTTTCTTGTCCCACAAGTCACTCTACCCCTGGGAATTCATATTCCCTGATCCCCATTCCATTAGGAAGAATAAACCATAGTTTGGACACAGAAAAGAGAGTCGAGCAGTGAAGAAAGAAGAAAATCGTGATTATGACAAACCCCGATGTTTGAGTGTCGAACTTTCCCAAAAAATTCATGTGGGAAGCTCAATCCAACAGGGGATCTGTTGGCCCAAACCCTAGGGAATATTTGCAGCGTGTGAGATACTTAGAAACCTATGAGAAAACTCTATGTTGATGGCCGAGAACCCAGCTGCAGGATAGAATTGTTTTGGCTAGATAAGTGGAGAAAATCCAAGTGGAAAAGACAGAGAAGAATAGGACATAACGTAGGGTTGCTTGATAAACCCAGTGAAGGCTAGAGTCTCAAGGATCCAGCGACTTGGACCCTTCTATTCCCACCCTGAAGAGCACTAGAGGGAAGGTATGGCCTGAGGGACTGTGTACCAGTGAAGGGAATACTTCCTTGTGTTGGGTGTGGTAGTTATTGTGGGTGTCAATACTATTTGATTGTGAATTGAGAGGCCTGCAGCTCCGAGGTTGAGCTCACTGGATTAGAATCCTCCTCCATTTTTCCTAAATGCTTGATAAACCCAACTATTTGTTGGCTTAGCATGTTTGTGTGTGAATCCATGGCTATGAGTGATCCTGTTTAGCCCTCCTTAGTGGATACACATCCTAGCTCGGGGGTGGTCTCTCAGCTGAAAGAGTATAGGTTGGACAGAGACCTATGGTTGGGTGGAATGTTGCTCTCACATAGCTAGTTGCTTGGATGAATTCTTTCTAAAGATAAGTGTTCGTTGTGGTGTTAAATGATGCTAATTTCCTATGTATGTTTATCTACTATTTCAAGTAAATTGAATGGAATGATCACATGAATTCAGTCAGTAGAAAGTCTATGTATAATCCCGAGTATGAGGCTGATTCATGTCTGATTTATTCACCATTTACTTGTGTTAAATGTGTTGCTAATATTGCAAGTTGTAGATGCATGGGTCAGATTTAGTTCCACTATACATGTTTTTTATGTGTTGCACACACTTCTAAACGGACTACATTGATCACTTGGACTTGGGGAAGGAATTAGGAAACCCCTGTTGTGTTTCATGATCCCTATGTGGATTAGATGAAGGTGGAAGCCATGACAGAGTGCAACCAGAACTCCTTGCGGAAGGGTAAAGAGGTATTGAGGAAGTTTGGGGCAATACTTTAGTTGGAAATGTGATGAATTCATATTTCTCATATGTGGCATGGGATCACACCATTGCATGGTGCTCCCTGAGAGCTTTCCAATGGTACCAAATTTTCCGAAAATGGCCTTAGGATGAGAGAGTTATCCGCCTGGGAAGTTGGCAGTAGCAGGGGTATGTGATCTCGATCTTTCGAACCCTCAATGCGGATTGTAGATTGCAGATTGCGGAGGTCGGAGGACCAATCCTTCAAAATTACACGTTTCAGACCTGACTTTCTGAATCCGCAATGAGGATTACGGATTGTGGAAGTCGGAAGGTGATTCTTCCCCGGAGTTGTGATATGAGTTTCCGACTTCCAACTTCCATAACATAGATTGCATATTGTGGAAGTCAGATGAGTGATTTTCTCGGATTGGTGAATTTTGGAGTTCCGATTTTTGAGTTCTTTAAGGCGGATTGTGGATTGTGGAAGTCAGAGGAGCAATTCTTCGAAGCTATGATTTTGGCGTTACGAATTTCCGAGTCCCGCATTGCAGATTGTGGAATTGCGGAAGTCGAAGAGGATTTTTGTCGACGTCGTGTATTTGAAGTTCTGACTTTTCGAGTCCCGCATTTCGTATTGAGGAACTACTAAAGTCAGAGTCATATTTTGATCGATGCTATGTATTGAGCAGATTGCAGAATTCAGAGGTGCGATTTCGTCGAAGTTGAAATTTGCGGTTCCGACTTCCGATGCAGATTGCGGATTGCAGACCAAAGCCAATTGTGGTTGTGTGAAAGAGAAGAGTTGCGGATAAGTTTTGGAAGAAAAACAAATTATCAAGCTTGTTCCCCCATCACTCAAAAGGGAACTAATGGGATTGGGGACGTGACAAAGTGGTATTAGAGCCTAAGGTTACAGTACTACGGCTGCTTGGGCCGAAGCAAAAGGCATAATAGCTCTATAAATTAATGTTGGTTGTGGAGCCAGATCTTCTAGTCTCATATATGATATTGTATCAACCGTGTTTGTACCCCAGTTTTATATGATATGTAGGTGGACTGTACACTCACCCCAGCGGGGGGGTGTAGGGGGGCATCGCCCCCCCACGGGGTTCCACGGGGTTTTTGCCAGTTGTTTTGCGGGCCCATGGTTTTGGGTATCCCGTGGTATTTTCCCATTGTATTTCCCTTATAAAAGAAAGACATTGTAATACGGCTAGGGGAGAGAATGTATTAGGTTTTATGCATTGTAAAGATCTTTGAGATCAAGAGAGAGACTGTGAAACAGAGAAGAGGAAGTGCAACGGTTGTGCTGCAGGTTGTATCCCTTCGACTTGCTGGACGGTAATAATAATAAGGACTGGCAAATTCAGTGTGGACGTATCCCAAGTTGGGTGAACCACGATATATCTGTGTCTCTCTTGTAATGTGTATGTTGTGTGATTATATTTGCATTTCTGTTTATTGTTATTGCTCTGCGATCCTGTTTTTCTAACAATTAATTCCATGAGTTTATTTCTATTAAATATGGATGTTTTATGTTTTAAATGATGTCTAATAAACACCTCTATGATGCACAGTGCTTGTAGCTGATAGAATTTGAAAAGTGTAGGAGAGCAGCAGGAAGGGGAAAGAAATCTCCAAAGGAAAATGGTGACCATAAATGATGCCCAAGATCCTTTCGAGCATGATGAATATTTGTTAGGATAAAATGTACAAGAAGATCATGCGGATACTGAATCCAATGGGAGAAGGGAGCAAATAACTCCTCAGAATTTGGTTGAAACCATGATAAGATTCAATGAAAGGTTGATGAAGGCTCAGGAAGAACAGAATTATCTCAATGTTGCTGTTTTGCAGAGCCTCACTGATATGCAGCAGAGCGTAAACCTTGGGTCCAACCCAAGAAACGTAGGTAAATAAGGAAGGGGTGCGGAGAGTCACTCTAGAGGTCATTCTAGGAAGAGGAATACAACCCCAAGGAAGAGTTCTGTGAGCAAAAAGTGCAGCATGCCCTCCTCAATATCTTGTTCCAACAGGTCGTGTGACTCAAGAGGTCATCGAAGAAGCCCAAGGCATACTTCTAGCAGGTTTGAAGGAAGAAAGAGATCCAAAGGAATGCCACTGGGAGAATTTAGGAAGGCAAGGCCTCCCACATTTGATGGAGAAAGTAAGACTGGCCAAGAGGCAAAGGCATGGCTTCTTGGGATGAAGAAATACTTCAGGATCCCTGACTACTCAGGAAATGAAAAGGCCAGAATTGCCATTTACAATCTAAATGGCAAAGCTTTAATTTGGTGGGAGCACCTCATGCAAGTGAAAGGGATCATTGAAAGGAGAATTAGCTGGGAGAGATTTAATGGGTATTTCAAGGAAAAATACCTATCAGCTAGGTATTATGACAACAAGAGGAAAGAGTTCAATGAACTCAGGTTTGGGACAGAAATCTATGAATGAGCATTTCCATAAATTTTTGGAATTGTTGAGGTATGTGGACTATATCAAGGATGAGAGGGTTAAGATCCAGTGTTTCCTTGGAAGTCTACATCAGAATTTCAGAGATAGGATTGATTTTGTTAATCCACCAAGTCTTGATGAAGCCATTAGGATGGAAATGCATTGCTATGAACAAAGCAAAGGAAAAACAGAGGTTCACCCAGCATGGAAAGGAAATCCAAATGGGAGGTTTGAACAAAGGAAAAGTGGATTCAAGCCACCATTCAAAAATCATCCAAGTAATTTTCCACAGGGCCAGCAAGAAAGAAGTGGGAACAAACCAGCAATAACAACATAAAGAGCACCAAAAGGGCCACTTCAGTGTTGGGGATGTGGAGGAAACCACGTGCTTAAAGAATGTCCACATAGGAGGGAGAATCCCTAAATTTTTCACAACTTAGAAGGAGCAACTACAGTAGAGGATATGGCAAGGGCAGCACTTCGAATATATGCAACATTTGATAATCATCAAGCAAACCATCAGTCAGCACTGGTGGAAGTTGAAGGTAAGATTGCTATGCAATCCATTTATTTTTTGATTGACCTAGGATCTACTCATAGTAATGTTTATCCAAAAGTGGTTGAAGGTTGTTATCTTAGAAAAATGAAGCACAGTGAGTCTTGGCTAGTTCAGTTAGCCATAGGGACCAAGAGAAAAGTGAGTGAAGTAGTGACTGAGTGCCCCATGGAGTTGAATGGATTACTCACAAATGTAAATTTGAATTTCCTACCAGTAGGATCTTATGATGCTCTAATTGGTATGGATTGGTTGGAAAGGCATAGAGCCAAGATAGATTGCTATGAAAAGGTACTTGAATGCATTGATGAAGAGTGTAGACCCAGATTGGTAAAGGGAATTCCCAAGCAAGTCTCAGTAAGATATATTTCATCCTTATAGTTGAAATTTTTTTATAAGAAGGATTGCCAATTATATGCAGTTCACATATCAGATTCATCAGAGTATCAAGGACCGAGGATAGAAGAATTCCAATTGTTGCAAGAGTTCAAAGATGTGTTTCTGGATGAAGTGTCTGGGATGCCACCAAAGAGAGATATTGATTTTACCATTGATCTTGTTCCAGGAGCAGCACCAATTTCCAAATCTCCTTATAGAATGAGCACACCAAAATTGGTAGAGTTAAAGATGCAGCTACAAGAATTAATGGACAAGAAGTATATCAGGCCTAGTGTATCCCCTTGGGGAAAATCGGTGTTATTTTTCAAGAAGAAGGATGGGACTTTAAGGCTGTGTATTGATTACAGGCGGCTAAAAAAAGTGACAATCAAGAATAATTATCCATTTCCAAGAATTGATGATTTGTTTGATCAAGTGAAGAAACCTAAAGTGTTTTCAAAGATTGACTTAAGATTTGGCTATCATCAAATAAGGATAAAAGAAAAATCCATTCACGAGATAGCTTTCAAGACAAGATATGGTCATTATGAGTTCACAGTGGTGTCATTTGGTCTTACCAATGCACTTGCTACATTCATGTGTCTCAGCAATAGTGTCTTCAGCAAGTATTTGGATAAGTTTGTGATAGTGTTCTTGGATGACATTATTGTTTACTCAAGGAATGAAGAATAGCATGATGAACATCTAAGACTGGTGTTGCAAGTTCTTAGAGAGCACCAACTCTATGCAAAGTTGAGCAAGTGTGATTTCTATAAGAGGAAGGTACAGTCTTTGGGTCATGTCATCTCAGAAGAGGGAATTGCAGTTCATCCAGAAAATATTGAAGCCATAATGGATTGGCCTACTCCAAATAATGTTTCAGATGTTAGGTATTTTATGGGTCTTTCAGGCTATTATAGAAGGTTCATTGAAGGATTCTCCAAGATAGCTCATCCAATTACACCATTGTAGAGGAAGAATGTTAAGTTTGTATGGTTTGAAAAATGTGAGAGAATGTTTCATCAGTTAAAGAATTTTCTTACCAATGCTCCTATTTTGAAGATTGCAGATCCAAGGAAGGATTTTGTAGTGTGCACAAATGCTTTCATTGAAGGGCTAGGTGGAGTGCTCATTCAAGAAGGATTTGTGATCTTCTATGAGTCAAGGAAATTAAAAGAGCATGAAAAGAATTATGCCACATGATTTAGAACTAGCAACCATAGTACATGCTCTCAATATGTGGAGACATTAATTGTTGGGAAGATGTTTTGAGCTTATGACAGACCACATGAGCTTGAAGTATTTGTTTGACCAACTGTTGATGCCTCGAAAATTGTAGCACCAATCAGCAAGGGATTCTCCCCGGTAAGCAAGCCCAATTAGATCACTCACCATTTGGTGTGGGGAATCCGTCTGGTTAACGGCCCGACTACCGTATAATATTTAAAGATTCATTTTCTTTCATCGGTTGCGGCCCGATCCACCGTTTATGTATTTTATGTTTAAAGATGATATGCAAGTGCTCTATCTAAATGCATTCAATTAAAACAAATATGATCTAAAATTATCTAATCTAATTAATCTATCCCTGCAAGGAGCAAAACTAAAATATGACTAATACACTAGAAATACACCCAAGGATCTCACAGGTAGTTGTTTAATAACATAGATGCATTTACAGCTGAAAGTAAAAGATATCAAAGATAGCTTTGACAGAATTAAAACATTCCATTACTCATTTAACACAGAATATTTGCACAAGAAATGAGAGCATTCATAACAGAGAATTAATTCAGAATAATCAGGAAATATCTCACAGTGTATGTATGAAAGATGTAAAAATAATTCAGCAGATATCCAACATGTCCTAAGCAAAACTCAGTGCTATCTTTTCCCAGGAAAAATAGGTCATTCTTTATTAATGTAGCAAAATAATTAACGTACAGATCAAGTCTGTACTTTCACCTACGAAAAGTCCTTTTTCTTTTATTCTATTATTCTATTTATTACTTTTACAAAATTTGTCTCTTCTCATACCCTAACCCTAGGGAAACAAAAAAATTTGTCTTCTAGTGCCTAAATGAGACAAAAGTCATTTCTAGCTGTTTTTTAAACATTTATACAATATAACAGCCTCCAGCTGTCTTTTCTAATAATAAAACAAATTTAATTCCCAGCTGGCCCTGCTGCCTCAGCTGACCTTCCTACTTCAATTGACCCATCCACTTCAGCAGGTTTGTCCACTTCAGCAATGTGGCTAGTCCATTGGATGATTTCTCGTAAGATAAAATTGCTCCACGTAGAAATCATCATCTTCAGTGATATTTCATGCTTACGCCAATTTGATTTAATGTTAGCTGCTCCTGCTACTGTTGCCTGGGCGATGTATTCCATAAAATAAGCATGGATAGAAGTTTTCCCAATCAACCGGTGGAGTTCTGCTGGTGTCAGGACATCTATCTTCCTCAGGTACGCTATTTATGAATTCAGGTCACCTTGCAAGTCTGACAAACGTTGCTCTCTGTCAGGAAAATCATCTATGGTTTGAGGTAAAACCATATGACATTTATCATGGGTATCCTAGACCTTTGAGAAGAAGTCGGTACATTTCCCGATGGTTTTTTGGATTCCACTAATTATCTTTGTACCACAGTCTCTACAAAATTCAAGGATTCATATATACAGATCTGAATCATCTGTAGACTTGATAGGTAGGTTCCCTGGGAATCCTGATTTCCTTTTTCTCCACTCAAGCTGTCTATTGATTTCCCCTAAGTTGCGTACATACTTTCTCTTGAGTCTCGACGCATCAGCTTCAATTACCTTCATCCTAGCAATCATTCCCTCTACCTTACACACCTCCTCCGTGATCAACTCTAATGATTGATGAACTTTCTTCAGCATATCGCATGCTTCCTCATGAAATGCGGTTAGATCCTGCTTCTTCTCATTTGCATCCTTTAATTGTTCTAAAATCTGCTCCTTTTCCTTTGTCAGCCTTTCGAACTGAGGCTTGTAGAACTCAATCTGTTATATGTTGTTGGCTTCATGTTGCTACAATTCTTGTATGCAGTCTTCTAACCCTTTCTTTTCACCTTCTGCGATTGCTAGTTTCATTTCTAGAGCACTCTTTTCATCTTCGAGCTTCTGTGTCTATGACGATATCTCTTGCTTTTCATCTTGAAGCTCGCTATATTTCCTCTTCAGCTCATTTCCCTGGCGCACCTCCTTCAAAAGATTATCTTTAACCTTGGAGAACTTGTCCTTGTATTTCCTGACCTCTTCCACCCGCAGATTTACATTATCGGCACTAGCTTGAGCCGAAGCCAAAGTGCATGCTGCCGTGAACTGAGGATCGTTGTTGGTCCCTTGAAAAAGTGGAACTTGTTTTATTCTGACTTCTTCTCAGTCATCTCTAGTTTTTATCCTCTTTTCTGATCTACTCATGATAGCTTTCCTTCTTGAATCGAAAAAGATGGAATCCATCTTTGACACTAGGCGTTGCTTCGAGGGGGTGTATGGGGTGAGAGGGAGTTCTTGAGTTGAGACAAGTCCTTAAAAAGTTTTCATTGATGCATCTAAGTCCATATCTTGTGTGCCTGATCCCCCTTCATCCACATCTTCTTTGGGATTCTCTGCCTCTTCTTTATGCCTATGTAGTTCTGTTGCTTCCTTTTGAATTCTCTCATCATGTTCTTTCTGCATCTTTGCAGCTTATTCTTGCTGAATTCTAGCAGCTTCTGCATCTTGCTGTTGTTTTTCTTATTCTTCCTTTTGAAGCCTTTCAGCTTCCTCCCTCTACTTCTTTTCTTGCTCCCTTTCGAGCCTTTGGTTTTCTTCCTCTTCAATCCTATTTGTCTCCTCCTTCTTCTTCCTTTCAGCTTCCCATAACTACATAGCCACTACTTCCTAGTGTTGCTTCTCCTCTTCCTCTTTTTGCTTTAGCCCGACAGGTTTGGAACTGGAACTGGCTCTGCTTTTAGGGTGGTAGTGTTTCCCCAACTCGGTCATATTTTTGGCACTTCGAAAGAATTCTTCATCTTCATCAAAAAGTTGCGCATACTCAAAAGTGACCTTGAGGTTATTACAGTGAGCAACAACTTTGCCTTCGGGGTCATGCCTCCTAAAGATATTTGTTCCAAAATGGAAGGCCTCTAAGTCTTGAGCAAACGCTATGCCATCCTTTTCCTTGGGGAGCTAATATTCTCCAATGGTGAATGGAATTGGTGGGTATGCAACCTTCTTCTTATCACTAGGCACTCTACTAAATACATCAATAAATAGTTGCCTTGCAGCTTCTTTATGCAAAACGTAATCTATGGCATATAGGGGCAACAGGGACGGGGCACGACTCCCTCCATACATTCTAAAGTATGTCCCTTCCATAGAGAAGTAGTAATCTATGAATGTTTCTATGATTGGCATAGCATTCTCGGATAGGCAGTTTGGTTCTGCCTTAAAGAGTAGTTGATATAGGGGCATGATGAACTTTTCACAGATTTGAGTATAGTAGCTTGCATACTTGTGTGCCCACATTATCTAATAAGTTACATGGAGGGGAGATTCTTTGCTCTTCCAGACGCATCCCAGATAAGGGAAAGGGTGCTTGATGAGTAAGCATTCCACCAGATAAGAGGACATGAAGAAATCAATCTTGTTTTGAGTCAGTCCTCCCTAGGAAACGGTTATATGTGAAGCCATGTAATCCGATATAATATCAACCCAATTGAATATTGCTCCATGCGTGGACATGTGGAACATCACAGGAACCCAGCTGAGTTTGTATATGCTTCCATTTGGCATGTCGAACACCTGACTCAACATGAGGCCGATGAGTCTGTACGGAGTCCTTAGAAGATGGCTCTCGTACTCTCCACTGTTTCTTTGCCTTATTTTCCTCTCGGCAATTGTCATCTTTCTTGCATACTCCAAAGGGTCTATATTCAGCCCGGTTATCCATTCATCATTCCGTAGGGTCTTAGGGTATGGCAGTTTGTATGCTGTCGTGATATGTTTTGGCGCAAAGGATGCAAGACTCATCCCGGTGACATCTGTGATGAATCTAGAATCAATATTCACCTGGGGAAGGATCCAACCGATGACCTCAGAGCATGCAAACAACTTAGGGTGGGTTGTTGCTTTGTGGATACCAGACTTTTTTATGTTCTTATAAACCGTTAGTTCTTCCAAGGAGGCTTCAAGGAATTTTTGGTCTTTTATAGCTCTGTATAGTTCGCCCCATTGATATTCTGGGGCAGCTCTGGTGATAGCTTTTGTGTCGTCGAACATCGTCTCAAGCGAGGTGTCTAAGAGGATTTCCATGTCTGAATCTGACTCAACTAACTTGGATTTCTTTCTGGCGGACCGCCTATGCATATCAGACCTGTTATGACAGTGAAAGGACAAATGAGGGATTTCATTGTTTGTGAGCAATACGGTGTTCCTATTCATGATATTAAAGTAGAACTTTCATTAACATGAGTGTTAGCTCCCATTAAAATTGTCCATCAAGGTTGAAAACGATGAGGCCACACAATTGCACAAAATTTATCCACACAGCAGTTCAAAGAGTGCGATTTAAACAGAAAATGAGTGTCGCTAGCTGCTATCATTTAACATTATACTAGCATCATTATCAATGAGTAAGCAACTGCTATCTACACTATTTTAGAAATTCAACATGCGAAGCACTCCTGCCGTGGAATAAGACACTCTTAAAATCAAAACCATATATGGCAAGTTTATCCTTTAAGCAACCATTAAAGTGAGGATGAAGCTTTCTCAAGAGAACAGAAGCAACCATACAAGCAACTAAAAATTAACCTAAACCGATAGAAGTAAACGAGTATATGTGCGTGAAAAAGAAACGTAATGGCTATGATGCAACTCTTCTTGGTCCAAAACGACTCGACTGAGACGATAGACGGTGTGGTTGTCGGGGTTTAAGGCTCGGGCGAAGTCTACCGACAGCACGCCTACCATGCTAAAGACAAGGGTTGCTAGTTTTTCAGTATTTAATTCAATCTGATCTAGGATCTTAACTGAGATAACAACATGTACATCATATCAAACACAAGAGACAAGAGACACAAAGCATTTCACCAGGGAAAACCAAGAAGGTGAAAAACCTCGCAACTTCCTCAGAGATAGAAGGAGCACCAATACAAATATCACAAAGATCAAACCCAAAATATAGAGATAGTGTCCTAGTAGATTCTCCTCCTCCACTTGTGTGCATTCCTCCTCTCTCTCACTAATGCGAAGTGAGTGAGTGTGTGAATGAATAAATAGAGAGGTGCTCCTCTGTATTTATACTTTACCTTTACTTGCCTTTTACTCTAACTCGGCCGACCTCCCTTAGGAGAGTCTAATAACCAATTACCACTTGTCATTGGGATGACCCCACTAGGGTGGTCTAATAACCCTTTAAGCCACACTGAGACAACCCCTCTAAGGTGGTTTAATAACCCATCAAATATAAGTTGCGACATTTACAATAATACTTGCAACACTTGCAAATACAAATGACGACACTTCTGATTGGAGGAATAATACATCTCCATCAGCAATACAATAAAGTACAAATGTAATACATAGGAGAATATCTTCCGAAGTTACAAATACATCAACACTCCCTCTTAACTAGGAAGGTATTCTCTTGACACAGGTCATCAATACATATAGGCACAAGTCTTCAATACTAGAGCTGGATCATCGTCACTGGATCACTAGAGCATCATTGTCACTGCTGTTGTACTCTTCATCTTGATCACTGGTGCTATCTCTCAATTCTTCTTGTCATAGGAATTTATACAGAGCCAGCCCGTATTCATGCTGGATGTAGGCCTAGCCTCCTGTAGGTCTTCATCATCTCTACGATCTGGCCATCCTGTGGAATCCTTAGCGCTGATTACGTGCGTCAACAAAACCTCGAAAGAGCATCCCAGGACTGATTACGAGTTTACTGCTCAACCTATCGGATCTCCCGGGACTTTTACATTGGACCTTCACAAAACCTTAAAAGATTGTCTTTCCCAGCAAGATCTCTAAAGAGCATCTGAGGACTTTTACATGCCTAGCATAACCTGTCTCGATCTCCAGGACTGATTACATGCTATCTCCACAAAACCTTAAAAGAGTGTCTTTCCTAGCAATATCTCTAAAGAGCATCTGAGGACTTTTACATGCCTAGCACAACCTATCCGGATCTCCAGTACTTATTACATGTGGTCCCCACAAAACCTTAAAAGAGTCTCTTTCCCAACAAGATCTCTAAAGAGAATCCGAGGACTTTTACGTGCCAAGCACAACCTTTCCGGATCTCTAGGACTTATTACATGTGGTCTAGCAAAACCTTAAAAGAGTGTCTTGCCCTGCAAGATATCTAAAGAGCATATGAGGAATTTTACGTGCCTAGAACAACTTGTCCGGATCTCCGGGACTTATTACATGATACCCTCGCACAACCTGTCCATGGCCACGGAGTACCATCTTGATACTCATGATCAACCTGATCATCCTCGCACGGAGCATCATCCTGATGCTCATGATCATATTGATCATCATCATACAGTACATCATCCTGATGCACATTATCACATCACATGATCATCTTGATCATCATCATAGCATCGTCCTGATGCATATCATCACATATGATCATCCTGACCATCATAGCATCATCCTGATGCATATCATCACATATGATCATCCTTATCATCATCATAGCATCATCCTGATGCATATCATCACACATGATCATCCTAATCATCATAGCATCATCCTGATGCATATCATCACATATGATCATCCTTATCATCATAGCATCATCCTGATGCATGTCATCAGATATGACCATCCCGATCATCATCATGCGGAACATCATCTAGAGCATCATCTTGATGTTCATCACACAACACTTACAACCACAACCATGGGAAGGATCCTCCTACCACCATGCTTGGAATGGATCCTGCAAATGTGTTCCATCACTTCCTCCTCAAAGTATCTTCTATTTGAAGAACACCAAGCCTCTCTCTGAAGTACTCGAACTTCACTCTGGTTAGTGGTTTGGTCAACACATCTGCAATATGCTCATCTATCACAACATACAGGAGCTTCACTACTCCTCTCTACACCATATCTCTGATATAGTGATATTTGATCTCGATATGCTTCGACTTGTCATGGAACACCGGGTTCTATTACAACTTCACACAACTCTAGTTGTCACAATAGATACAAGTGGAATCCAACTGGAGATCAAATAAATCAGACAGTATTTTCCTTAGCCATACTGCCTCACAACTAGCTAAACAAGCTTCGCCATACTCTGCTTCGGCTATACTCAGTGCTACACAACATTGCTTCCTGCTAAACCAAGAGATCACACCTGATACCATACTGAAGCAGCACCTCGAAGTGCTCTTCCTATCTGCAACACTGCCTTCCCAATCTAAATCAACATAACCCTCCAGGTTAAACTTTTGATTTGCATCATACTTGAGCCCATAATCAATCATACCCTTCAAGTACCTCAGAATATGCTTTACATCAATTAGGTGAACATGTCTAGGATCCGTCAGGAACTGGCTCAAAGTGTTCACCACAAAGCAAATATATGGTCTCGTGTTCGTCAGGTACATCAAGGACCCAATCATCTGACGATACATCGTGGCATCAACCAACTCTTATGAAGCATCACTCAATAGCTTCCGGTTCGATGCCACAAGTGTGGCCATGGCCATGCAGTCCATCATCCTGAACCGTTTCAGGATCTCTATTGCATACTTCCCTTGTCCAAGGAAGATTCCATCTGCACTTTGCCACACCTCCATATCTAGAAAGTAATGCATCATACCCAAGTCTTTCATCTCGAACTCGACAGCAAGCTTCCTCTTTGTGTCGACAATCAATCTATCCTCACCTGTCACAAATAGGTCATCCACATACAGTAGGAGTATCACTGTATTTCCTTCCTCAACCTTGTAGTAAAGGTTGGAACCCGCTTTACTCTTAGTAAATCTGAAACTGGACAGGAAGATGTCTATCCTGCCATACCATGTCCTGGGTGCTTTCTTTAAGCCATACAAGGATTTCTTCAATCTGCACACATATGACTCCCTGTCATGTGTCTCAAAACCGAGTGGCTGCTCCACATACACTTCCTCTTCAACTACACCATTAGAGAAAGCTATCTTGACATCCATCTGGTGTATCTTCCACTTCATCACTGCATCCAAAGCAAGTACTGTTCTAATGGAAGTCTATCTGGATACAGGTGCAAAAGTCTCTTCATAATCTATCCCTTCTTTCTGGGAGAAGCCACGAGCCACAAACCTTGCCTTGTATTTCTCTATGCTACCATCTACAGCATGCTTGATCTTGTAGATCCATTTGGAAGTCACAACAGACTTCCCATATGGTCTTGGGACCACATCCTAGACATCATTCTTCATGATGGACTGGTACTCCTCGATCATGGCATCCTGGGAACTTCAAATTCTTCAATATCTTCAATATGTAGTTTTCTGGATTTGTTGAGTCTTCGTCGCTTGTTCTGCGAAACAAATCTCTCTTGTAGGTGATGGTACATGGTCTTTCCTACAAGAAAATTTCAATTGCATGATTAGAAACTTCTCATAGTTTTCAGAACAAAATCTTACATATCAGAATATATGTCATACAGTCATGCAATTATCTTAGCCAATGCTTCAATACAACATTTATCCATATCTTGTAACTTTCTAGATGCCTTCCATCTCTACCAGAACATTGTTTTAAGAGTGTGCACAACTCCCAACATGTCAGCAAAGAGGTTTCATTCTAGATAAGTAGCAATGGAATGTTGTACAGTACCATAGGCCACTTACCCATTACTATATTAGTAGTATCTTGTTCATTAATGCAACTTTTCTAAAATGCATAGTATACATCCTAAATCTAGGAACATAAGTATGTACATGACTGAACAACATCATTTGAGTAATCATATATACAGGAAATAACAATTCAAATACTTATCTTTTTTTGGTTGTTGTGTGGACTCCCTCTCAATCTTTGCTTCCTTGCAGGAACTACTGGAGTGTGCTCCCTCTTGATCTTTGCTTCCTTGCAGGAACTACTGGAGTGTGCTTCCTCTTGATCTTTGCTTCCTTGATTATCTGTCTTTGAACTTATATCCATCCTGGACCACTATGCATGCTTAAGTGCGCACTAGTGTCATCATTGTGTCATCCTCAAGATCTCATACATAATCATACATGCGTTAGTATAATCTCAATACTATCAAAACATTATGATTCTAAATAATCTTAAACATGTATGGTTATGGTCATTTCATACACAGGTAATTTATCACAAGCGTTAGTATTCAAGGTTTCAGGGAGGACTTCTTTTACTCATGCATATTCTTATTTGACCATTGGACTCTTCTAGTTTGTCATATCATCAATCAAAGTAAGAAGCATAATATGCATAAACCCATGATTATTCAAACCTATAACTTCATGAATAATCATTATCAATCATACGAAAGCATACTTGTATGAGACCCTAACACAAGGTAGGATTCCAACTTGATATAGGAAAACATACCTGGATTATCATGTTTGCGAGTTATGTCTAACATACCCAAACAATGTCTTCTTTGTTCTTTTCAATGCTTTTAGAGACCTTGTGCTAGTAACCTGCATATCTCATAAGTTAAGCATTGTAGAACCAAATTATACATACCTCGTAAGCAGAGATTCTATGTTATCAATGGTTATGGATGAGTCTTTGTCTTCATGTCACCATGGTCATATGTTCTTGATCTAGAACTTGATTTGTATTTCTTGATGTACCTTTCATGTTAGCGGACAACATCATCCTCATACAACACCAGAATGTATTAGTACAATCATAAGTGTCATAACCCTAATCAATGAATGTCTTATATCATTCACATGCATTCATACTTTTACTAAGGTGATAAGACAAGTCTAAAATTAATCAAGATTGTACTAACCTCAATAATATGAAGACAAACATATCATAAACGTAATCATAAACAGACTTCAAAACATACATGTATCTCCTCAAGTCATACCTGATTTATGTTCTTTCCTTCAAACAGCTTGGTCAAGGAATCTAACATCTCCTTGGGCGTCTTTAGAGAAGACACATGTGGTATGAGATGGCCTTTGATAGAATCTGCAATTATTCTCTTGAACTTGACCAATATCTTCTTATGTGAGGCCTTAGCTTCATATCCCTCTGGAACTGGAACTTTTGTAGGTGTCTAAATCATTCTCTTCTAGGGTTAACCCAATCCACTTGATTTGTTGAATCTGGATCTGGAGCTGGCTAGGGTTTGAAAGAGCCCGGGATTCTACCCAACCAAAAACTTCGATCTTGGTCTCTAAATTTAGATTTTGATGAGGAGCATCCAGATGTGGTCTCAGATTCCAAAAATTCCAACTTTTGCAGAAACCCTAATTTCCTGCAGCAGTGACAAACCAAAAATGAAAGTGCTCAGAATCTAATTATGTTTGGACAGAAATATATGCCATATTGTTTCTGATGTATCTATGAAATTTCGGATCCTTAGGGTCTGAAACTTCGGCCTATGTTAGAATGAGTAGTCATCTTTACAACCCCATGGGTCTAAGCTTTAATGGATTCTCTAAGAGAGATATATGACAAGTGTCACAATGTGACCTGTTTATGGGATGAAACAAAATAGTGAACTTGTACGGAGTGCTACGTGTCACTGTTTCAACTTCGGCCTCTGAAATCTAGACCTGTGAAACTACAGTTTGTTCCCTAAATTCCATTTTTTACGAAATTCCATTTGGAGCTTCCTAGCCCAAGATATGACCTTTGTTCTTAGGTCACCTTTTTAGGGATGCATTCTGGAAGAGGCAGAAATGCTAACTTGTACGAATCATATCTCACAAAGTAAAACGAATATGAGGCTGAGCTTTGGACACAAGGTACATGAACATTTATTCTACGGCCTATAAACGTTTTAGATCCTGAACCTTCGCCAAAACTAAGTTATGGCGAAAGTGCCACAATGACCAGTGTTTACTATACCAAGCCCTAGCTTCCAATTTGTTGCAAGTGCAACAAATGTCATAAATGCCATACCATGCCTTCCTTCAGGTTAGCTCTAACACCATGTTAGTTTTTCAGTATTTAATTCAATCTGATCTAGGATCTTAACTGAGAGAAAAACATGTACAACATATCAAACACAAGAGACAAGAGACACAAAGCATTTCACCGGGGAAAACCAAGAAGGTGAAAAACCCCGCAACTTCCTCAGAGATAGAATGAGCACCAATACAAATATCACAAAGATCAAACCCAAAAGATAGATATAGTCTCCTAGCATATTCTCCTCCTCCACTTGTGTGCATTCCTCCTCTCTCTCACTAATGAGAAGTGAGTGAGTGTGTGAATGAATAAATAGAGAGGTGCTCCTCTCTATTTATACTTTACCTTTACTTGCCTTTTACTCTAACTAGGCCGACCTCCCTTAGGAGAGTCTAATAACCCAGTACCACTTGTCACTGGGTCGACCCCACTAGAGTGGTCTAATAACCCTTTGACCCACACTGGGCCGACCCCTCTAAGGTGGTCTAATAACCCATCAAATATAAGTTGCGACACTTGCAAATACAAATGACGACACTTCTAATTTGAGGAATAATAAATCTCCATCAGGAATGCAGTAAAGTACAAATGTAATACATATGAGAATATCTTTCGAAGTTACAAATACATCAACAAGGGTCTTCCTAGTGGGTATTGGGTTCAAAAGACAAAAAAAAACAAAAAACGGAGTAAAAAGCAGCGACGAACCACGCCTGACCATGCAACTCACTCTGACAGGGATACCAGGTGCAGGTAAAACCAGCTGGGGAGGAAGTACCTTTCGGTGCCACAAAAGACAATGGGGTATGGATTTAAAAAACAACTAAATAAGCATTTCTAAAGCAAAACAGAGTGCTAAAAAATGCCCTTAAACCGTTTTACAATGAAACGGAAAACAAGACCAAGGTCCCAAGCAGATACAACAAACTGAAAAAGAGGTCAAAGGAGCCTACCTGTCAACACTGGAGAGGTTTACTGTGGAAAAACGCGTGAGCTTGATTGGTGACAAATTGGTGCTTCCACTGACGCAAAACGGTGCTTCTCTAACAATGTGAAAGGTGGGGAAAAGACTACCAACCCCATTAGTTATATATATATATATATATATATATATATATATATATATATATATATATATATATATATCTGTGTGTGTGTGTGTGTGTATGGAGTACTTAATGCACATGGGTTGGCAGTTGGGTCTTTAAGGTGCACGGGGCTCAATGAGCCAACACATAAATTCACATGGGGTTCAAATAAATTTTCCAACCACTAGCCTTTAATTTTTTCAAAACAGGTTGCACTGATGGTTAGCGATTTCACCATAACTCTTGCGCAACAATCAGCCCAAAAGAAAATAAAACTACGATGATGGGCGCGTGAATATCAAAGCGATGGTCGCACGATGGTAAGCTCACTTCTGGCACAACAGTTAGTGAGGGTGAGCTCACCTCCGACGCAATGGTCGGCGAGGCCAAAAATAAAAACTATGCCTAGGCAATGTGACGCGGCGCGACAAAGGGACAAAAAAAACTATGATCGGTCGGCCAAGTTAGTGTTTAACGATGCGACCAGTCAGCGAAGATAAGCTTACTTTTGGTGCAACGGTCAGCACAAATAACATTAAACCCTGCGACCACAATGCAAGGCGAAGTCCTTTTAGAAGCGATCGATCGGAGAATGATGAGCTGGAAACGTGCACAATAGTCAGTGAAGTTAGACCTAAAATCTGCGCAACGGTCGTCGAAGTTATACCTACAACCTGCGCAACGGTCGGCGATGGTAAAGATAAACACTGCGACTAGTCTTTGAGGGTAAATATAAACACTACGACTAGTCGGCGAAAATAGGCATAAAAGCTACAACTAGTCTTGTGAGAAAAAACTTGAAGTTTTCCCTTAGTCACAAAAACAACGTCTTTTGGAGAAAAGAAAAGGGACAGCTTAAAAGGTCAAAAAACAAACTTTCAAGATACCACAAAACTCTCTAAAAATAAAAGGAGGGGCCCTATAATTTTTAGAAAATTATGGGAATCAAGTTGCAGCAACAACAATTACTGATTCGCTGGTGAACACAAATCTCTGAATTAATCTCTTTCCAAGGTCAGAAAACATAAGATTTGTTGGCCCAATAAGTAACAAAATGTTCATCCAATCCAATTTCTGCAAAGGGAGTGATGCCTTTCATCCTAATGGTCATTGGGGAAAAGGCAACTTTGAATCAGACTTCTCTACAGCTCTCTTAGGGACAAAATATGGAGTTCATTTTAAAATTTGTCTTTCAGATGTACACTAAAATTGGACTCCATAGGATCATAACAACATCCCACAGACATATTCATTTGTTCTTCATTCCCATGCTGTCAGCATCCGTTTTGGATACTTTCTTTATTTACAACATTTGTCGTTTGAGCCTTCCATGATAACTTTCTTCAATCTTCAACATTTAACTTGGGTTCTTCAATCCATAGTGTCCTTTTGTTTGAGCAATAGATTTATTTGATTGCCATGCTCACGGACGGAGAAGAACCTTGTTGGGATGACTTTTAGAACAACTTTCTTGATTGAATGTCTTTGCTTTTCTCAACCATGCTTTAATGGAGGTGAAAATTTCTGGAAAACAAACTCATTGATATAAGCTTTTTGGCTTTTGATTTACAGCATGGGATCATTTTAAATACCATACATATGTGAGACGTGCTTCCCCTCCATGGGTCCATTGTAGTGAACTTCCTGAGACAGTCGTTAAATGTGAGAGTGAATGGATCCCCAAGATAGTAACAAGGAAATCATAAATCTCATCTATTTAACAGGGGTTATCATGATACAAGTATGAGCAGAAAGGATCTCTTCACTTTGGACACTAGTTAGCAAAAGCAAAGTCACATAGAGAAATTTTCTCTATAAGTGTATTCTGGTCTTTCAGAATTTGAGATTTGCTAAAAGCCCTATCTCTCAAATACACCAAGAAGTTGGGTTGGGGTTTATTAAAGAAATAAAACAAAAGAACAGGGTAAAGTTCAAATGAACACACTCGTACAAAACAAACTAAATAGTCTAAGAGAAATAAAACAACAACTTGAAACAAAACAAAAAGGAAAAGGTAAACCTAGCAAAACAAAAGCATTTATTTATGTACAAAAGTGTCCCACAGACTACGTGAAGTACTGCTTTAAAGCAAGGCCGTTGACATGTTAAAATTTGAGCATTAATTCACAATACTCTTGGATCTTTACTGAGAGAATAACATATACATTATATCAATGCATAACAATCACAATAAGCATGACAAGCATTACAAGAATCAAAAGCATGAGAGACAAGAGACACAGAGTTTCCATGGGGAAAACCCTAAGGTGAAAAACCCCACAACTTCCTCAGAGATAGAAAGAGCAATGGCTCAACCAAAGTACAACCAAAATACACTTGAGATAGTCTCCTAGAGCAGATGATCCTCCTCCTCACTAGTGTGCCACTTTCTGAGTGAGAGAAGTGTGTCTTTCCGAATGATCCAAATAGAGATATCCCAATCTCTATTTATACTTAACCTGTTTTCCCAGTGACCTTATGGGGCCGACTTGTCTATCTAGATACATCCACAATATAATATATATTTTAGGGCTGACCCCACACATGGTGGTCTAATAACCCATCGGCAAGTACACACACTTGCGACACTTGTCAATCCACATGACGACACTTCCTTATAGATAAATAACACATCTCTTATAAGGGTACAATAAATATATATGAAGTACATAGATGAAATACATTCCTAAGTTACATATACATCAACACTCCCTCTTAACTAGGAAGGTATTTCTCGACACAGCTCTGCTAGACAAGTCTTCTTCTCGGGATCATCGTCATCATCATCGTCACTGCTGTTGCTATCTCAACAAATCTCTAACTCTACTCGTCATAGGAAGTTCTACAGAGCTAGTCCTTTTTCATACTGGATGTAGGCCCACCACCTGCAGGTCTTCATCATTTGTGCGAACAGTCTGATAGAGGTGGCCTCTCGGGACTAATTTTATGTGCGGATGAAATACCGGAAAGAGTATCCCAGGAACATTTATGTGCCTAAACACGATCGGAAAGATCTCCCAGGACTGATTACATGCATCTCCTCCACAATACCTTTAAAGAGCATCCCAGGAACATTTATGTGCCGCAGCACGACCGGCAAGATCTCTAAAGAGCATCCCAGGACTTTTTACGAGCATACAGCTCAACCTCTCGGATCTCCATGATTGATTACATGTGGATAGACAAAACCTTTAAAGAGCATACCAGGAACATTTATGTGCCGTAGCATGACCGGAAAGATCTCTAAAGAGCATCCCATGACTAATTACGAGCACACAGCTCAACCTCTCGGATCTCCAGGACTGATTACATGTCTCCGTAGTAATACCTCATCCCAGGACTGATTACGAGCACACAGCTCAACCTATCGGATATCTGAGGACTGATTACATACTACATAGCAATACCAGAAAGAGTAGCCCAGGAACATTTATGTGCTGCAACACGAACGGCAAGATCTCCCAGGACTAATTACATGCTATTTGCACAACTTGCCACATATCATCTCTGACCTCCAAGTATCAACCTGATACTCATGATCCAACGGATCATCATCACACGAGGCATCATCCTGGTGCCCATGATCATACTAATCATCATCACTTGTACCATCCTGGTACATATCATCTGGAGCAACATCTTAAAGCTCATCATCATGATCAACCTAATCATACAATCCATCCACCTAATGCACACCAAGTATCTACCTGATACATATCAACATACATGATCCACCTGATCATACAGTGTATCCACCTGATACAAATACAAATACATGATCTACCTGATCATAAAATGTATCCACCTGATACAGATACATGGTCCAAGCATCCAACATGATGCATATACAAATACATACAAATGATCCAATCGATCATATCCAACATCCAACATGATGCGTACATACATATAAATGATCCAACTGATCATATCCAGCATCAACACGATGCGTACATACATACAAATATAAATGATCCAACTGATCATATCCAGCATCAACACGATGCGTACATACATACAAATATAAATGATCCAACTGATCATATCCAACATCCAACATGATGCATATACAAAGCAGTAACTGGAGCATCGTCCTGATACTCATCATCCAGCGCTTACATCCACATCCATGTGAAGGATCCTCCTTCCAACATGATTGGGATGGCTTCAGCAAATGTGTCCATCACTTCTTCCTCAAATTGTCGTCGATATGAAGAACACCAAGCCTCTCCCTGAAGTACTCGAACTTCACCCTGGCTAGTGGCTTCATCAACACATCTGCAATCTGCTCGTCCGTTGCAACATACAAGAGCTTCACAAATCCTCTCTGCACCATATACCTGATATAGTGATATTTGATCTCTATGTGTTTCGACCTGTCATGAAACACTGGGTTCTCAGATAGCTTCACACAACTTTGGTTATCACAGAATATACCAGTAGCATCCAATGGGAGATCAAATAACTCAGACAATAGCTTCCGTATCCATACTACCTCACAACTAGTTGAACAGGCTGCAACATACTCTGCCTCAGCTGTACTCAGTGCTACGCAGGACTGCTTCCTGTTGAACCAAGAGACCACACCTGATCCCATACTGAAGCAGCACCCAAATGTGCTCTTCCTATCTGCAGCACTGCCAGCCCAATCTGAATCAACATAACCCTGCAGGTTAAAATTTTGATTCGCTTCATACTTGAGCCCATAATCCACTGTACCCTTCAGGTACCTCAGAACATGCTTTATAGCAACCATATGAACACTCCTCGGATCTGTCAGGAACTGGCTCAATGTGTTCACTACAAAGCAAATATTTGGTCTCGTGTTCGTCAGGTACATCAAGGACCCAATCATCTGACGATACATAGAGACATCAACCGGCTTAGATGAAGCATCACATAGAAGCTTTAGATTCGATGCCATGGGTGTGGCCATGGCCTTGCAATCCATCATCCCAAATCTCTTCAAAATATATACTATGTACTTCCCTTGACCAAGGAATATCCCACCTGAATTCTGCCACACCTCCATACCTAGGAAATAATGCATCATTCCCAAATCTTTCATATCGAACTCAGCAGCAAGCTTCCTCTTAGTATCTGCAATCAATATGTCATCTCCTGTTACAAATAAGTCATCCACATACAGGAGTAGAATCACAGGATTCCCTTCCTCAACCTTGTAGTAGAGGTTGGAATCCGCTTTACTCTTGGTAAATCCCAAGCTAGATAGGAAACTGTCCATCCTACCATACCAAGTTCTGGGAGCTTGCTTCAAGCCATACAAGTCTTTCTTCAATCTGCACACATATGACTCCCTGTCGTGTATTTCAAAACCGAGTGGCTACTCCACGTATACTTCCTCTTCAACTACACCATTCAAGAAAGCAGTCTTGACATCCATTTGGTGTATTTTCCATTTCATTGCTGCAGCCAAGGCAAGTACTGTTCTGATGGAAGTATACCTAGCTACAGGTGCAAAAGTTTCTTCATAATCTATTCCCTCTTTCTGAGAGAAGCCACGAGCTATGAATCTTGCTTTGTATTTCTCTACACTGCCATCTGCAGCATGCTTGATTTTGTAGATCCATTTGAAAGTCACAACAGACTTCTCTTTAGGTCTTGGGACAACATCCCAACCATCATTCTTCATTATTGATTGGTATTCCTCAACCATGGCATCCTTCCATTCTTTCTTTTTCGCTGCTTCTTCATAACTGGAAGGTTCTTTGTTCATAATGTCACAGAGTAAAGCAACATAGCTGGTATGTGATCTGGTTCTCTCATTTGCTCTGTTTTCTTCTTCTGGAATGCCAAATCTTTCTGCATCTTGAATGAGCTCTCTAGCCCATGCAGGTTTCCTCTTGGGAGAGTTATCCTCATGGGGTGGATCTACAGGTTCTTGCGGATCTTCAAACTCACGAACAACTTCTGGAATTGCTTCAGTCATGGTAGTGTCTTGAAATCTAGTTTCCTTAGGTTCTTCATAAACTTCGATAGGTGCCTTCCTCGATTTGATGAATGCTGAGTTTTCATCAAATGTTACATCCCTGTTGACATCAATCTTATTGAACCCTGGAAAGTATATTCTGTAAGCCTTCAAGCTTTCATTGTAACCCACAAAGATACCCTTCTTTCCTGAAGGATCTAGTTTGGTCCTCTTTTCCTTTGGGACATGAGTGTATACTGGACAACCAAATATTTTCAGATGGATGACTTCAGGTTTCTTACCAGAAAAGACCTCTTCTGGTGTCTTGTTGTCCAATATCTTGTGGGGTGTTCTGTTCTGCACATATACATCTGTTCTAGCTGCTTCTGCCCATAAATGCATAGGTAGATCCTGGTCATGCAGCATTTCCCTTGCTACTTCCATGATTGTTCTGTTCTTCCTTTCTGCAACTCCATTCTGTTGAGGATTATAAGGAGTAGTCAACTCCCTCTTAATCCCTGAATCACTACAAAGCTCCTTGAAGTCACCTGAGGTGAATTCTCCACCATTGTCGTATCTGAATGTTTTGATCTTTTTGTCAGTTTGATTCTCCATCAAGGTTTTGAATTCCTTGAACTTATCTAACACCTCATCTTTGTTTTTCAAGAAGTATACCCAAGTCTTCCTGGAGAAGTCATCTATAAATGAGACATAGTAAACATACCCACTTAGAGAACCGAATGACATAGGACCACATACATATGAGTGGATGATTTCCAGGATATCTTTTGCCTTGCTTTCACTGCTTGGGAAAGCCTTCTTAATATTCTTACCTTTTGCACATCCTTTGCAAACACCTTCATGTTTGGTCTTGATTTCAGGAAGACCCTCTACATCCTTGCTTGCAATTGGAAGTGCCCTATAGTGCATATGAGCAAGTGTTCTATGCCAAAGTTCACTTGGATCCATGGATTCATGCACCATGGCATGTTCAGGTTGTCCTTTTAATTTATACAAACCTCCCTCTTACTCTCCAATCACAACTACATCATCTATGGTCTTTCCCTTTGGCCACATTAGGACTTGGCCATCCACAAATGCAACCCTCATACCTTTTGTATCCAATGCAGAGATGGAGAGTAAGTTCTTCTTGAGCCCAGGTACATAAAGGACTTCTTTCATCTTCAAAGATTTTCCAAAATCTAGGTTGTAGGAGGATTCCTCATCTACCTGACCAGGACATTCAATTCTGAGAGCTCCAGGAATGACGCACAAACCAAGTAATGATAAATTGTGAAATAAAATTAAGATTGAAATTAGCCCCACTTATTGTTTAAGGATGGAGAAACGATGAAATTGATCTTTATATACCCCTTCCAACCACCAAGAAAATTTAAGAATGTTATTTGTTAAAGATAACTAAAAGGGAAAATAAAACACTATATCTCCATTTATGTGACAATATTTAGACTCTGGTTTAAAAATTTCAACAGTCAAAGATTGACCAGACCACAAATTCAAAGAAGACTTAGAAAATTGGGATGGGGGGGTGGATTGAAAATTGATTGACCCAATTTTTTTATAAAAAGGACAGAACTTATTGCGAGCACCCAACCCCAACAATTGAAAAAGACAATCCTAATTAAAAATTGAATTGGGAAAATTATTAACATTGGATGAGTTAATGAAGGGTTATTTCCAAGCTTCCCATAAACATTAAGATATTGGTTTGAGGATTTGTTTAAGGAAAATTCTTGATTAGTTTGATTCACCAACCCATCATCAACATGAGATTTCTCTTCAATTGATTTATCGCTAAATTCATATGATGATAATTTATCAGAAATCGCATCGACAAACTGATTAACAACCATTTGATCATTTTCATAAGATTGATCTCTAAAAACATGATGATCATTGGTTTCTAAAGAAACTTGGTTGTTGTCCCTACTTTCTTCTTCCTCGATGTCATGATTAGACAAATCGTTAATTACACAAGGATCAAAAATATTTTCAAAAGACTCACTAATGGAAGACTCAACCATGGATGCTTCTTGATGGAAATCATTTATATCACCCTCTTCATCTGATACTTCTTCAGGTAATGATGACAATACTCTCATACGTTCTCCTCTTATATCAATATTAAGGCAATAATCTTAAGGAATTGAAAATTGATTAGTGTCATACATTACCTCATTGTGAGACTCAATTAGCTCAGGAGAAGAGGAGTCACTTTGATAAAAACAATCATCAGTTAATTCATTTTCAATATATTGATCATCTTCATCAAGTTGATTTTCATTAAGATAATCATCGTCTGATTACCCTTCCATAGATTCATCAATTGTTTCTTTCCATTGACTTACTAACAATTGTTGGAACATATCATACCCAGTGATGGATCCTAGTGTTAGATCATCAAACCACACCCGAGCATTTCCCTCTAGAGACGAACCAAGAGCCCTCATTAAAACATCCTCCTCGGTTGTTCCTAAACTATCCATATAATGCCAGAGATCATACACATGATTTATAATTGAAATACCATCGCTTCCATTGAAACGAGGTAATCTTTGATTAAAATTGTATGGCATCGGATGAGGCACCCCATAAATTTCAGAGAAGTCAAAAACTTTCAAACGACCAAAAGTCCTAGGTCGCTCAGAAGCAGCCATGGATGGCCAAAATGTTATTATTATTATTATTATATATATATATATATATATATATATATATATATATATATATATATATATTATATATTCTTTTTTATTTTTTTATTTTTTTTTAATTCAAGAACCTAGATACAAAGTGATGCACCCCATGGGTTCTGGATAATGATAAGATCTAGCTTAATTCTAGACTTAAGGATGTAAATGAGCTCACTCCTCAGCGGAGTCACGGTTTGGAGTCACCATGTAGATTTTAAACTCTTCTACCAAGATATGTGTCATTGTATATGCAGGAGAGAGTGAATAATGACTACTAGATTTATCCAAGGTAAGCCTATGCCCTCCAACGCCAAAATGTTAGGCAAAGAGAACGAGAGGCTTTAAGAAAGGTATGTCGAACTAGGGTAAGCTATTGCCTCCCCGAAAACGGCACCAAAATGTTAGGCAAAGAGAACGGGAGGGATTTAGGAAATGTCTGTCGAACCAGGGTAAGCTATTGTCGTCCCCCGGCAACGGCGCCAAAATGTTATCACCTAAACTATAGCTACCCCTATGGATGTATCCACTCATTGATGGAAATAGGGAAGGGAAAATCAAAAGGTGCAACCACAGTCACCTCGACCTCCAATAGATGGTTGTCACGCCAGTCGAGGCAACCTTCACTTTATGTTATCTAGCCCAGACAACAAAGGGGGAGACCCGATCTACTCCCGACAAGAGAGATCAAAACCAAGACACCAAATCAAGTTAATTCTAAGTGAAGTAAGGTGTATGGTTTATCCTAGACCTTAGGATGAAGTCACAAGACAAGTGAGGGGTTCAATTAGTATAGCTTTGGTTCATTATTGATGTGGGAGTGACTTATGATTTGTGAAATAGGATCCAGGATTAAAGTACTAGTTCAATGTGAGAAAATCCACTGCCTTGGGAACCGTGTCCAATGCAGGGTAATTTAGGGGTTGAATTGGGGCTAACTAGTACAAGTGACAAGCTTGATCATGAAGTATGATGGCATCAAAGGGTTTGGTTCACCATACAAGGGTCAAACCACAAGTTAATCCAACAATCTAGGAAAGTTGAATTGACTTGGAGAGCGACCAGTGCCTTGGGAATTGGGATAATGGAGTCAAAGTAAAGTTAACTTATGGTTGAGGACTCCTCTTGCATGAGACAAGTGGGCAATTAAAGACTTGATGGATGAATAGGTCTAGATCTAGAGATTTAATGTTTTGACCTAAGTGGACCACAATCCCTTAAAAGAAGGAATGATATCCCCGAGGCAAGATTTGATAAGGTGACCTACTAGACCTAGGTTTTGAATTATGCTCGTTCCAAATCCACCAAAATCTCAAGTACCCATGCTCTAGAAGTGGACCAACTCACTTCTCCAAGGTGGTGCGACTTTACCCAACGAGGATAAAAATTGGGATAAGTGACTCAAGACAAGTCCAATGGCATCCAAACTTTAGATCCAAGTGTTTTAAGCAAGTGAGAGTGTGGATCTATAATTTCATGGCAATCCAATGGCTAGATATTACTAGATCTGAGTTTAAAGATACCAAGTGGTCCAAAATGGGGATTAAATCCCTTAAAATGTGGAATAGGGCCCACAAGGTAGAAATCAGAAAATTGACAATCTGGGGGTAGGTTATTGGATGTGTAGATCATGAATCAAGCAGAATCTCAACTACCCACATACTAGATCTAGGTCAACCCACCAAACTAGGAAGTGGGCCCTTGCTTGGAGAGGCTAAATGCCTTGGGAAGAGGGTCAAATGGAGGCTAATCCTCACCAAACTATAGATCCGAGATGTCGTGGATACTATAGAGGTGGGTTTTAAATATCTTACCCAAGAAGCCACTAGATCTTAGTTGATTTGAAAAAATGTAAAAATGAGGTTTGAAGAAATAAGGGTTTTATAAATTTATGAGCTATGTCAATGGATTGGATCAAGATAAGAGAAACAAACCTGTGGATCTTACCTGGGTAACCTTGTCTATGCCTTGATGATGATGATCTATGCAAACCCGATCAATTTGAGAAGCTTTGAGGTAGTTTTCTATGCAATCGATTTAGTCCAAGAAGCCAATGCGCCCTCTCTCCTGCACAACAAATGTCAACAATATCAGATTTGATGTAATCAAGAGATAAGACTAATGCCACAAGAGAAGTAACAGAAAGATAGCATAGATCACAATGATACTAATGATAACCCCCTGATACAAGCAAATGCCAAGAAAGTCGATTTGAAGAAGCC
Source organism: Larix kaempferi (assembly GCA_027924585.1). Taxonomy (NCBI): domain Eukaryota; kingdom Viridiplantae; phylum Streptophyta; class Pinopsida; order Pinales; family Pinaceae; genus Larix; species Larix kaempferi. The sequence continues at coordinate 18,047,507 of BSBM01000458.1, read as the reverse complement.
TTGCAAAATCGCCCTTGTTGAAGTCGCCCTCCTGTAGACAAGACAATGATTTCCAAAATAGATAGATCTTACCACAAATTCCAAATTCTAGGTTGCAATAGACTTTCCAATCACCATCTAAGAACACCAGATGCAAAGGAGACCACAAGAAATTTTTTCTATACCAATAATCCAAGAGCCAAAGACCCCTTACAATGAGAAGCTCTCTCCTTTAAATAGGAAGGAGAGGCTTCAAAATCCTAACCACTTTTTGAATGAGTGGCTAAGATTAAAAGATACAAATGTCTAATCAATGGTTGAGATGAGCTCAATAATAAAATACATGGATCACTCATAAAATATAACATAAGTGGGCAAAATCGCCCTAGAAGAGGGGAATCCCACCAAATCATGATGACAAAATATAATAAGAAGCTTATGGTGGGTCCAAGGGGTAATTTTAGCCACCCTTGGTCAATCCCCATAGCACAATAATAATAAAATAGTCATCAACATACCAAATCGTGCCTCTATGGTCAAATCGTAGGCATCAAAAGACCTTAGAAATCATCAGAAAGTGCCATAAGTGATGGATGCGGGCCCTGATGAAGCTGAAACTGCTGGAGGAGGTGTGGAAGACATCAATCCATAATCACTAATCATACCATGCCAATACATTTCCTCAATATCCCAAATAGATTTCCTCAATAGCCACTTCTACCAATCTTGAAATGCCTCGGGAAGCGTGAAACTGCCCCAAACTGCCTCCTGGAGTGCCTGCGCTGTCAAGGTGAGGGCACCAGTGTGTTCGGGAGGGGGGTAATATGGTAAAAACAAGTTGTTGGACCACCCCCTCCAAGCACAGCGCCCTAGGTCAACCGGATAAAAATCACATCTGCTCTGACAGGGTCTCCGACAGACCAAAACTGCACTGGGATAGCCTACTGAGGCTCAATCATCACTGTAAGTGCCCGGAACTGAAAAAAAACTGTCTCATTGGACTCAGAAGGTCCAAATCCATCCAAGATGTGTACTTATACACCATATCAGTCTATGTATGATCAAAATATATATCCAATATACCGGAACAAGTCAAATAATAATAATCTGTAAATGATCAAATACTGTTGTAAACCATGAATCATCATCATAACCCTATAGTTGCGGCATAGAATCATCATGTACATGTACCTATACCATATATCATCAATCCATATCATCATAAGGCCCAACCATCTCATGTCCTATGGCTGACCTTGGCCAAACTACGTTTGACCAAGTCAACATGACCAAATATAACTCAGACCATCATCGGAAGCTGCTGCAAAGTGTCAAAGGTTAATGCATGCTCTACAACTTCTTCAAATAACAATTATAACACAAAGTAATCATTACTGGCGATCTAAATCCAAATATATAATGTTATTAATTATTATTATTACTTAGACTACACTTTCAAGATCATACTCACTTCATAGTTGTGATCAATTTGCTAGTGAAGGGTGAAGGCTAAAATAACTGGCTAGGCTAAGGGATGACTTTACTGACTTAACTTTGTGACACTTCGGTAAATGGAAAGGGAATACACACCATAGTATACACCGAATGAGCAACAACACAGGGAATGGCGGTGTCTCACAAATGGATAAGTTGTTTAGAGAGTGCTTATTCAACTTAGGCATCATGTATATATCAAGTTTATCCAGGTTCATTAGGATCATTCAATTTCATTTCATGGCCTTTTTGGCCTACATAACCCTTCGGATCTCAGGTGTGCTGATAAGCACAACTAGTTGCAGCTTGCATCCAGGGCATGTTTTTATACATGTATAAGGTCAGCAATTGTTTAGATATAGCTTTTAAGAATCATTGCTTTTTTGGACCTTTCTTATACTCTTCGAGGAGTATTTTTCAGCATTTCATCGCTCTTGCCCTTTTTATTTTCCATGGGCGAATTTATCAGTTTCCATAAATATTACATGAGATTTCATTTTTAGCTAACAACATCTCAAGTGACTAGGGGGAGTTCGATCCAATGCCAAACATCAGGACAACCGACCAGAATGATTTAGGCCTACAATCCAACTCACCAAAGGTAAGTTTTGTCACCAACTCAAAGCCGAGACACAGTAAACAGGGAAGCTCATCCAATACAGAGGCTACAGTGGGGAAAAGATCCTCCATGTCACTAGTCAAGTAGTAAGTCAGGGTGATAAACTAAAAGGTAGGCAATGGATGGATAAAGACAATGAATAATGGAGCCAACACTAGCAAACCAAGGTATGGTGGAATGATCACCTCTATTCTCCCTATGGAGGGTAAAACCAATGAGTATGAATAGTGAACTTCTAAGTCTGAGTAGGGACAATATAGTATATATAATAAGATCAACCAGGTCCACATATCTATATGATCGCTAGATCATGACACTAAGTGCTAAGACATGCTATAAGAATAAGTATAAAAGAAATATAACCATAACACAATGATATACCTGCTGAGTCATATACCTGGCTCATCAATCTGAACCATCATCTGTCCTCTGAAATTGTTGCTGTAACTCTGGGAACTACTGACTGCTCTGTACAACTGGTATAATGGATACATCGGTCATCTCTCTGAGTTTCCCGAGACTCAGTCATGGAATGGGGAATACATACTGTTGTCCAATATCTGATAGTGATCCAATATAGATGCTCATCTCAGCATCTCAATGTAAGGGAACTGGCTGAATAGTGTACTGGAATCACAAAAATAATGTATGGTAGCCCGGCTACTATGTATGTGATAACAGTACCTTCTTTTGTTACCCTTCTTCTTCTTGCTGGAGTTGTTGTTGTTTTGTTTGTCCCTTTTGTTCTTGGGACATTCTGAAGCAAAGTGACCCTTCTCATTACAAGTGAAACACCTTAGATCTTTCTTGTCTTTGTGAAAATGATGAGAAGATTTCTTCTTGTGATGGGATGGCTCCCTCTTGAACTTGCCCTTCTTAGTGTGAGCTGTGAGAGCTTGATCTTCATTTCCCATCTTCTCTTCTCTTTCCTTGCTTCTTCTTGAGAACATTCCTCCCATAATCTGTTGGAGGAGATTAACTTCTTTCTGGCACAGATCCCCTGGATAAAAGAGTCCCATGACCGAGGTAGGCCATTCAAAGTAGTCATAACAATTTCACCATTCTCCACCATTTCATCTACAGCTTCAAGTTGTTCCTTGATCTGAGAGACCTTGGAGAAATAGGATTGAATGGTTTCTCCATTCAACATCTTGACCCCTTTCAATTGATTCCGCAGGGTCATCTTCCGATTTATGTTCTTTCCTTTAAATAGCTTGGTCAAAGAGTAAAACATAGCCTTGGGTGTCTTTAGAGAAGACACATGGGGTATGAGATGGTCTTTGATAGAATCAGCAATTATTCTCTTTGCCTTGACCAAGTTCTTCTTATGTAATACCTTAGCCTCTTCATCCTATGGGATAGGGATGTCTTCTTTTATATATGAGTCCAACTCATTCTCTTCCAGGATTAACCCAATCCTATACTTCCAAGCTCGAAATTTATCAGCCCCTTCAAGCTTATCCTCAAGCTTGGTGTGGTGAGACATCTTAAAGAGTACTTCAAATGAAATAGAAAAGATTTAGGTCTTACCACTTGAAATGCTGAAAACTGGATTTGGTCCCGGATTAGGGTTTGTTGGAAAAACCCTAAAAATTCAAAATGTGAATTTCAACTTTCTGAAAGGATAGAAAGATGCGCCTTGATGAGCTGATCAGCCTGGTGTATTCAGAATTTGAGATCAGCAAAGCTTTACCCTTCAGATTTTCCTTTTTGTCCTCCTGAGTTCACTAGGGAGAGCCCTGAATTAGGGTTTGAGTTTCCCGGAGATCTACCCAGCAAAAAATCTCGATCCAAAGCTCTAGACTTCGATTGTTGCAAGGAGCTTCCAGCTATGGCTTCAGATTTCAGAAATTCCTATTTTTGTGGAAACCCTAATTTTTAGGGCCAAATCTGAAAATGCTCAGAATTGAATTCTAATTGGACAGATAGATTCTCCTTGATGAGTAGAGTCAATCTACTATACTGCTTTTCCAAAACTGTGGAGAGAAACCCAATAAACAAGAAACTCAAGTTTATGTCACTGCAAAATGCCTTCTTCTCGGGTTAGCTCTGATACCATGTTAAAATTTGAGCATTAATTCACAATACTCTTGGATCTTTACTGAGAGAATAACATATACAGTATATCAATGCATAACAATCACAATAAGCATGACAAGCATTATAAGAATCAAAAGCATGAGAGACAAGAGACACAGAGTTTCCGTGGGGAAAACCCTAAGGTGAAAAACTCCACAACTTCCTCATAGATAGAGAGAGCAATGGCTCAACCAAAGTACAACCAAAATACACTTGAGATAGTCTCCTAGAGCAGATGATCCTCCTCCTCACTAGTGCGCCACTTTCTGAGTGAGAGAAGTGTGTCTTTCCGAATGATCCAAATAGAGATCTCCCGGTCTCTATTTATACTTAACCTGTTTTCCCAGTGACCTTATGGGGCCGACTTGTCTATCTAGATACATCCACAATATAATATATATTTTAGGGCCGACCCCACACATGGTGGTCTAATAACCCATCGGCAAGTACACACACTTGCGACACTTGTCAATCCACATGACGACACTTCCTTATAGAGGAATAACACATCTCTTATAAGGGTACAATAAATATATATGAAATACATAGATGAAATACATTCCAAAGTGACATATACATCAACATGATAGGGAGGTTCTCTTCCTCCCCTTGTAAGTCTTTCAGTTTGTACGTCGACGAGCCAAGATTTTCAGAAATTTGGTAAGGGCCAAGCCATAATTGTTGAAACTTTGTGTGCATTCCCTTACCATCATGTGGGTGATCCCACTTCAGAACTAAGTCACCTACTTCAAAACTCCTCTTGCCATATTTACACTTATCAAACCACCTCTTGACAATGTCTTAGTGTTGGTGGAATCTGTCTTTGGCTTTCTGTCGTGACTCTTCGAGCTTCAGCTGGGTATCAATTCATGATTGTAGGACTTGGCTGTTGGAACCTCGAGAGGCTTGGGCTAATTGTAAGGATGGGAGTAATATGTTCGGAGGGAGTATGGCTTCCTTACCATAGACTAGAGTGTACCGGGGAACTCCTAAGGCATTCTTCTGGGTGACTCTATCTTCCCATAAAGCGTTTGGGAGGGATGTATGCTAGCTTCTCTGATTTTCAATGACGGTTTTCTTAAGAATTCGGATAAGGTTTTTGTTTGTGGATTCAACGAGACCATTTCCTTGGGGGTAGTAATTTTCTAAGTAATGCAATTTAATTCCTTTCTCATAAACAAATTCATTTAATTTTATAGATGAAAAATAAGTTGCATTATCAGAGACTAGGGAAATTGGAACCCCAAACTTGGTTATGATATTCTCTTCCAGGAACTTGATAACTGCGTGTTCATTCGCTTTGCGCAACGAAACAGCTTTTGTCCACTGGGTGAAATAATCTATAGCCATAAGAATATACCGGTGTTGTAGCGAAGAGTTCGGATTTATCTCTCCAATAACATCTATCCCCCATTGCTCGAATGGTTCAGAAATAATAACTGGTTGCAATGGTCCTGCTGCTTTTGGCAATCTGTCGGCACTTCTTTGAAATATATCGCAACTCTAGGCATAAGCATGATCATCTTTGAATAGAGTGGGCCAATAGTAACCAGCTATAAGTATTTTATGAGCCGTGGTATCTTCGGAGTAGTGTCCTCCAGCAAGTCCATCATGTAATTCCTACACTACTTTATCAGCGTCCTCTTTCTCAAGACATCTGAGAAATATCCCATCATAGTTCTTTCTAAAAATTAATCCATCAATTATTTGATAGGATGTTGATTTCAGACAGAGTGCCCTTCTTTGCTTAGCACTCCAGTGCTCTGGTAAATATCCTATAAACCCCTCCTATTTTGACCCTTAATATTTTTATTACTTTCGTAATTAAAATTGTAATTTTGTATATGACCCTGGTGAGGAGCTCAAGGCCAAGGCCCCACCAGTGGACCATGAAATTATTTTCATGTTCAAAGTGTTATTATATACTTAGGAGGTTAAAATTTTATGACGTAACTAAGCAATCATCTTAGGTATGATTCCTATCTTAGTTTTGGCAACTTAAGTTGCCATGTCGAAAATATTGTTAAAAAGAGTCTAATGTATTTCCTTCGTATCCACCGAGCAAGTAGGATAGGGGGAAATATTATTTGTAAAGTAGGTGATAATGCACCCTTAACAAGTAGTTAGTAATGGCATTAAAATTAAAAAGGGCACCTTACCCTTACATTTTCATAAAAATCCATTACTAGATTAAAAGGCAAACATTACTAGGTAATTCACTAGGGGATACAAGGATGTTGTTCAAATGAAGACATCCCTATGAACATCTAGGATGTATTAAGAATTTAGTTATTATAACATAAGGATCTACCATATATAAATACATATATATATAAGTTGTTTTATCAATAGTTTATGTCGAGAAACATATGAATTATCTTTTACCACACTTCGTTTATTGGTGGATAAATGCTATGGTGGGAGTATATATTATACATACACATCGCTTGAAGGCCAAGGATCATTCCACTATTGCAAAGATAGTGGTAGTTAATTAACTCTCGTGGAGGAAACTAAGGATAATTGTATGCAAACTGGTCTCCCTAGTGGAGTGTCGAACCTCCAAGGGCCGCCACTTGTTCCCTGATCTCGTGTATTGAGGGTTGGAGCGACCATCTGTCGCTCTAGCTGGAAGTTTCACTTCCCATTTAAAATTCAAAGAACTCGTAATAAGGGGGGGGGCTCGCTATATCTTTCTCGCTGGACAAGGGAGAATGTTCCTCCGGAGAAGTAGGCAGGATCTCTGTAAAAAATGAAAGGGGAAGCCATGCAAAGAAGAAAAGGATCGATGATGGGAACGCCGTGGGAAGAGGTAAAGTGATAACCTCTACAATAAGGTGAGCAATCCGCATTCTCTACATTATATTACATTCAACTTTGACAGAAGTCTGGGAAATAGAATCCAGGTTAGCCTAAAAATTGTGTGTTTTAGTTTTGAGGTCTACTTTTCCTCTCGACGCCTTGGGTGGATCGATCATGCCATCCAGCTTGAGTCTTAAAATGTTCCCCAGTACTGTTATGGATCTGTCTTCTCTGTCCATTGTTTTACTTTTTGGATAGTTGATTTGAGGTAAAACGTGTCTTACATTTTACCCATTAAATTGGTAGTCAATATGATCATCGGGTATGCAGTATTAGGGTAATAACACTCCGTTGCAGCTCCATGATTGGGAGACTTGAGAGATCACAAGTATTACTTCATCCATAGAGTAGATTCAGGGAAAACATGCGTGGAGAATTTTAGAGATCGCGATCTCTGCATCATGGTGTTGGTTGTGGACAGTTTTAGAACATTTCTTTGTTGTTTTATTGACACTCATTTACCTCTGTGATTTTGTGGCGTTAATAAATATTCATTTAACTTTGTATTATTTTCTTTTTTCATTAATGTGTTAATCTCGATGTCTGCCTTTATCCTGAGAGTTTATCCCTATTTTCTTCATTTCTGTATTTACAATTACAGGAACGCATTGCTCTGATTTTTGCACCCACAGTCTTGTTGTACTTCTCTGTATAGATGCAAGTAGATTATCCTTGTTAGATGAACTGAATGCGTGATCTATCTTCTGAGAAGGCCCATCCAAGTTGTGGATCAGTGTTACGAAGTGATCCCGGTATTTTTGACCGATGAAGTCATAAACCCTGTATGACACATTTTTTCCAGTAAGGAAAGAAATCTTTGCGATAGAGATATGAACTTGGTAATAAGAGTTGGTATCATGTCCTGGCAATATTGGTTGGTAAGATATTTCGGTATAAATCGTTGTTTTAGTTTATCTATTTGGGATGAGTTAAAATATGAGTTTTGTCTTTAGTTTCCTCTTGCTTTTAGTCGAATGGAAACCCGATCTGCCTTATGGGTGATCTGTTCCACATCCCCTTTAGATTGTTGGAAACGCATCAGGCGTTTAGGGTATAAAGCTTAAAATCGATTTTATAGAATGGTGGTTTATATATAGTTTATCAATGAGATATTTTATTTTATATTGTCTTCCATATTTAGATACCAATGGGGAGAACTTGCTCTTTTAGGGTTCGACTCTGGTAAACGTTGTTAAATAGTCTTTTCTTTTATGTATTCTTTACCATTTAAGAAAGATATATCATGGAATATAAGCGTTGTACTTAGGTTAAAAACTTAATAAGATACTTTCCATGTAATGAACTCGAGATAAAAATTTGAGCTAGGATTGTCTTGACAAAAGCATGTTTATATTTATATGTGTTGTGTTATGAAGTAAGATAGACGGATTTATGACCAAGACATCAACCTGGTTATGTATTGTATTAAGGATAAGTAAACCTTTATTGTAATGATGATATCCTTATTGGCCTAAAAGAAAAGGATGTTATTATTAAAATATATCTTCAAAAGTATGTTAAGGTAGATGATGATATTCTTAGATAAGATATTAAAATATATCTTTAAAAGAGTGTAAGGTATAGGATGCTACACTTAGCTAACTTTTCCAAATACACTTAAGGTGTGAATTGGATGGGAAAAAGGAGTATAGTCCTAATGTAGCCCCCAAAGGAACTTTTTATGTATGACTAACATTAGCCCTTGATAGAGTTATGAAAATTATTAAAGTAAGGTTTAGTATTTTCAAAGGCATACAAGTACCGTTAGAATAAGAGTTGTCTTTTTATTATGAAAGGCTTATGAACATTTGCGTAGACCTCCGATATAGTTGGAGTGTAGTATTTTAAAGTACCATTGATTTATTATGAAAGGCTTATGAACATTTGCGTAGACCTCCGATATAGTTGGAGTGTAGTATTTTAAAGTACCATTGATTTATTTTGAGAGTGCTCTCTATGAGAGTGGCAACAATCATGTTGCAGGATGTGACCCTTTTCGAATGAATAAAACGATGCAACCCCTTTTGTGGACATAGCCCAATGAGTGGGTGAACCATGTTAAAAACGGTCTCTCCTTATGATGTTATCTCTTTGTGTGTATCTACTTGTGTACCTTATGTTTATCACTTTATGATGGTTCCTTATATTTATTGTTTCATGATGGTTCCTTATGTTTATTGCTTATGATGGTTCCTTATGTTTATCACTTTATCATGGTTCCTTATGTTTATTGCTTTATGATGGTTCCTTATGTTTATTGCTTATGATGGTTTTATGATCTCTTTTGTGGAAATGGACCTTGCCATATGTAAGATTATTATCTTATGTCGACAATAAATTAGGAAGATGTACAAGATAAGATTATGTTTTAAATATTCATTGAAGAGCCTTACGACCATAAGCTAAGTAGTTAATATAAAAAGTTCAAAATGTTACAAAAATTATGACCTGGATTTTTGGGTATGTTACATATCCCTACTGCAAATAATGCACTAGGTCCCTGTACCAAGATTTAGGAGTAGTGAAAATGGGACATACCTCAGTCATATTTAGTTCGGCCTCATTCTCCCAATCCAGCTCTTCATTAACTAGATTCTCAGTGAGTAACTTGCATAACCCTTGGCCTTTTATAATGGTGGCTGGTTTGAATTCCAAATCATATTCTTGAAGAGCAGTGACCCAGTTTCCTCTCCTTTCACCCAATTCCTTCTGTACAAACAGAGATCTAACAGCGGGGTGAGGCACTATGACTTTAGTTATGTTCTTTAGGATGTATGGACTGAACTTTTGTACCGCTTTGAATACTGCATATGCTTGCTTGTCTACGGCATGATAGTTTAGTTCAGCACCCTGCAAACCAGTGCTCATGAAGGATATTGGATAGTCGTCTCCTGATTCTCCCTTCTGAGTGAGCACAGCTGCGAGTTATATGAAGCGAATTGTACATGATGAAATCTTTTTCAAAATCTGGACTCCTTAAGGAAGGTGCATTAGCTATGACGGATTTAATGTCTTTAAACGCAGTCTTCTCTATGTTAGTCCACTTGAATTGCACACTTTGCTTCGCCATTTGCTGCAAAGGTTTCACAATTTGAGCAAAATCTGGTGCAAACCTTTGAACAAAGTTTATTATGCCCATGAAAGATTGCATAGAATTCTTGTTATGGGGCATGGAAATCTTGCTTATAGCTTGCACTCTCTCTTGATCTATCGAGATTCCCTTTTTTTAGATGATATGACCTAGAAGTTTACCTTCAAGAAGAGTGAAAATAATCTTCTTAGGATTTAGAGATATATCATATTTTCTACAGCGATCGAAAATCTGTTTCAAATGGAAAACATGGTCTTCTCTTTTCTTTGAAAAGACTGTCACGTCATCTAAATAAATTACTACACAGTGGCCAACCAATCCTCGAAAAGCGATGTCCATGGCTCTTTGAAAGGTATCTCCTGCGTTTATCAAACTGAATGGCATTCTTCGGTAGGAAAAGTTTCCCCACTTCGTACGAAAAGTGGTTTTGAGTCGGTCCTCCTCTGCTACTAACACTTGATTATGTCCAGAGAAACCATCTAGCAAGGAGAATAGTTCTGAACCCGAAACCATCTGTAAAATTTGATCCATTGGTGGCACAGGGTAGTTGTATTTATCGGAAGCTTTGGTCAAGTTCTGAAAATCCACAGACAATCTTATTTCCCCTGACTTCTTCTGCACGAGGACTAAATTTGCAACCCATTCTGAATGTCAGACCTTAAAAATGATCTTAGCATCCAACAACTTCTTCAACTCTTTCTGTATTAATGGTTCAAGTGTCTGATGCATTCTTCGCAATTGCTGCTGAAATGGTTTCACGCCTGGATTCATTGGTATTATGTGTTGTATGATGCAAGTATTATATGTTTTCAAATCTTCATAAGTCCATGCAAAAACATCTTTATATTGCTAAAACAGTTTGATGAACTTATCTCTTTCGCCTAACGAGCAACATTTACCAAGATTAACAAATTTTGGTTTAGCTTCCGTGCCTAGGTTTACCAATTCATGTTGCATGGAGGAGATGTTGGTTTTGACATTCGTTGGCCTCCTGGACTTGTTTTGTAAATCAAACAATCCTTCCATATTCCTTACTCCTTTTGGAATGAAGTTTCCTTTGACTGCATCTTTCTTCTGCAAACCTGAATCGTTCTCATCTTCATCGATTATAGATTCTTGAAAAGCATCTTCATTCGTTAAGAAGCTGATAATTTGATCATCATCATCAAACACTCTTAAATTTGTGATATTATCAGGTACCGATGGCCTGAAAATTAGTTCAATAGAGCATTTGTTATTAGTAGGCACTAGTCTAGAAGCAGAAGTAGCTAACAAATCGGCTGCAGCATTTTGTAATCTAGGAATAGAATTGATATTGAATGCATCAAAATGTGAAATAAAATTCCAAACTTCAAATTGGTAACCTTTTAAGTGTGGAGAAAGATAGTGAATTGTATCTCTTATCTATCTGACAACTATCTCTGAGTCACCAAAGACCTTTAGGTATTTAACGTTCAAACTAATAGCCCTTTTTAATCCTTGTACTAGAGCTTCATATTCTGCTATGTTATGTGTGCATTCAAACTCTAGTCTACAAGATAAAAAAATGTTTGTTCGATTTAGGGTCAATCAAAACACAACCGGCTCCGGATCCTTCTTGAGTTTTGGAACAATCAAAGTACAGAATCCAAAGTGTGTTTTATGTTTTACTTAAGTTAGCCTTACTACTATCTAAGTCAGTGACTAATCCTACTATGTTACAATCAATATCATTAGTCCAAGAAAAATGAAGGATATCAGACTGCTCGTCTGATTCATGGATAACCTCTGTTGATTGATAATTCCCTAGTTCAATCTCTAAAAAATAATTTCCAAATATTGAAGATGAAAAAGCTACATCCTCATTCTTTTCTTCCAACTAAGTTACATTTTGTTTCATGTGAGGTTCTCTCAGTATTTTGATCTAATTTTTCCTGTTTTGGTATGGCAACCACAAGTGAGACCAGTCTGTTGCGAATTAACCATTCAGTTTCGTAGATCAGTCCTTGCTCAAAATTAAAACATAAGCCTCTGGTATATCTACCACCATAATATCAATAAATTGACATACTCTAGGATCTGCTGATAATCTAATAAGCACATCTTTCATTTCTCCAATTACTTTAACAGCAGTCCTATCCAACTGTATGATTTGAGATGGGGATGGTATCGGTTGTCCATTAATCTTCTTGCAAATTGATAATGGCATAACATTCGAAGAAGCTCCAGAATCTACCAAACAGTTATGTACATTGTGATTAAAACTTTCAAAGGTCAACAAAAAAGGCAGAGTTTGAGATCTTGATTTCCCGCCAATACTAGCTTCATTTATCTCTGAATCTTCCTCAGCGTTTTCTACTGAAGTGCTAGATTGGGGGTCGAAAGCTTCTAACAATTTCTTCCTTTGCTGGGGAAGACTACACATTTCAAAGATAGATACATTTTCTTTTGTTTTCTTGATATCCTCAATGATGTCGTATCCCATGTCATACTCCTTTGAGCCTTTTCCATGAATTTTTGTTTTGCTTGCTATAACCTTTGGTTGTTTATTTATTTCTGGGGTTGATTCTTTTGTTACCGTGGGGTTTACTTTAGGCTGCAATGGAATGACAGTTATGTGCCTCTTGGGTATTATTTTTGCAACCTTAGGCTTAGTGGCAACCAGGCTTGGATCAACAATTAGACCTTTACTCCGAGTAGTAACATTTACGCTTGAAACTTGACTTTCTTCAGCATCCTCTTCAATTGATTATGTTAAGGGCACCCAATCTCATAACACCATTGTGGTGTCTGGAGCGGGTTGTTCCTATTCAAGTTCCTGCTCTTCCTGGGGATCTTCTTGGTCTGTTACTTGTGCATCCAGCAATTGATTCATAACCAAGCTCATCAAATTTATCCATTACGGATATCTCTTTTCAGAATGTTTCTCTTGGTTAAAAGCGCAAAAATGATCCATGTCTACCTCGTTCAAATTTAAGATAGCATAATTATTCACAGGTGGAAGAGACTATCCACCTTCTTCCCTTTTCTTGTAAAAAGGTTTGAAGGGTTTCTTTGAAGTGTTGGTTGCCTTATCCTTTTTGAGATCTAAAATTTTATTTGAGAGTTCCTGCAACATTTTGACCACATTCTCTAACTCGTTAGATGATTCTTCCTTGGGTCTAGTTAGCAGCAAAGGTTTCTTGTTGATCAATGGTTTTGTTTCCAGATCCAGGGAATGCTTAGCAATACTATCCACTTCAACTTCCACCTTCTTAGCCTCTTCAAAGTTTTCTATCAACGTAAGCTGCTTCATTCTTTTGACAAACATAGCTATGGGTGGATCAAGTGCTTTGGTGTAATATTCTACCAATGATTCTTCAGCGAGTCTTGTCGCAACACTAAAATTATTTAATAAGGTTTTAAATATTTGATTAAATTATTGGACCTTTTCTTTCTTTTCCATCCTCATAGGCAGCAATTCTTTCATCAGCGTAGCAACTCTTTTCTGATATCCATATTTACTTAAGAAACATTTTTCAAATTCTTCAAAATTTGATATCGAATTAGCTTGCAAACTAAAGTACCAGGAAGATACTTTGGGTTCAAATGTATAGGGAAAAGTTTGCAGACTACATCATTGTGCTCTACATTGAGAAGATTCAAAGACAAATAAAATCTCTTAAGGTGATCTTCAACAGAAATACCTTTTCCAGGATCGTACCTAGGCAATACCTTTTCTATATTTTTGGGTAGATCGTGGAAAGGTGTAGCTAAGTTAAGCGCCCCTCTGGCTCTCCACGCAAGTACAGCCATAACTCTCGGGGGAGAATGCAGAGGAGTGTGCGGTGAAGTATGGGGTTCTTCTTGATTCGGAGGATTTTTGGGTCTAATTTCACTCAAAGGTTCTATGATTTCCTATAAAGACAGGTCCAATAATTCTTCTAAATTTTCAACAAGAACCGAATCTCCAGTAAATTGCATTTGTCTCCTAGGAGCTCTTGTTCTGGGTAATAAGGGAATAGCGTTTAACCCTCCAAGCGTTCGGACATAAGAATGAGTATGTGTATTGAATTTGTCTACTTCTGCAAAAGGGATAGCGCATAATGCTTCTTGATGTTCAACTTCAAGATTGGGATCTTATTGAACTTGTGATTCCAGGACAAAATCGTCTGGGACAGCTGTTTCAAGTGGGTCTTCAATGAGATTTCTTCTAACAAAAGGATCTCCTCTGCCAGCCATGCAATGGTGTCCCTCCTTCTAGCGCCAAAAACTGTTGAGGCCTCAAAAATTGTAGCACCAATCAGCAAGGGATTATCCCCAGTAAGCAAGCCCAATTAGATCGCTCACCGTTTGGTGTGGGGAATCTGTCCGGTTAATGGCGCGGCTATCGTATAAGATTTAAATATTCGTTTTCTTTCACCAGTTGCATCCCAATCCACTGTTTATGTATTTTATGTTTAAAGATGATATGCAAGTGCTCTATCTAAATGCATGCAATTCAAACAAATATGATCTAAAATTATCTAAGCTAATTTATCTATCCCTGCAGGGAGCAAAACTGAAATATGAATAATACACTGGAAATACACCCAAGAATCTCACAAGTAGCTATTTAATAACATATATGCATTTACAGTTGAAAGTAAAAAATATCAAAGATAGCTTTGACAAAATTAAAACATTCCATTACTCATTTAACACCGAATATTTGCACAAGAAATGAGAGCATTCATAACAGAGAATTAATTCATAATAGTTAGGAACGATCTCACAATATATGTATGAAAAATGCAGAAATAATTCAGTAGATATCCAACATATCCCAAGCAAAACTCAGTACTAGCTTTTGCCAGGAAAAACAGGTCCTTCTTTATTAATGTATCAAAATAATTCATGTATAGAACAAATCAATCCTTTCACCCGATAATCTAATAAGCACATCTTTCATTTCTCCAATTACTTTAACAACAGTCCTATCCAACTGTATGATCTGAGATGGGGATGGTATCGGTTGTCCATTAATATTCTTGCAGATTGATAATGGCATAACATTTGAAGAAGCTCCAAAATCTACCAAACAGTTATGTACAATTGTGATTAAAAATTTCAAAGGTCAACAGAAAAGGCAGAGTTTGAGATCTTGATTTCCCGCCAATACTAGCTTCGTTTATCTCTTAATCTTCCTCGGCGTTTTCTACTGAAGTGCTAGATTGGGGGTCAAAAGCTTCTAATAATTTCTTCCTTTGCTAGGGAAGACTACACATTTCAAAGATAGATACATTTTCTTTTGTTTTCTTGATATCCTCAATGATGTTGTATCCCATGTCATACTCCTTTGAGCCTTTTCCATGAAATTTTGTTTTGCTTGCTATAACCTTTGGTTGTTTATTTATTTATGGGGTTGATTCTTTTGTTACCGTGGGGTTTACTTTAGGCTACGATGGAATGACAGTTATGTGCCTCTTGGGTATTTCTTTTGCAACCTTAGGCTTAGGGGCAACCGGGATTGGATCAACAATTGGACCTTTACTCCGAGTAGTAACATTTACGCTTGAAACTTGAATTTCTTCAGCATCCTCTTCAATTAATTCTATTAAGGGCACCCAATCCCATAACACCATTGTGGTGTCTGGAGCGGGTTCTTCCTGTTCGAGTGCCTGCTCTTCTTGGGGATCTTCTTGGTTTGTTACTTGTGCATCCAACAATTGATTCATAACCAAGCTCATCAAATTTATCCATTGTGGACATCTCTTTTCAGAATGTTGCTCTTGGTGAAAAGTGCAAAAATTATCCATGCCTACCTCATTCAAATTTAGGATAGCAAAACTATTCACAGGTGGAAGAGATTGTCCACCTTCTTCCCTTTTCTTGTAAAAAGGTTTGAAGGGTTTCTTTGAAGTGTTGGCTGCCTTATCCTTTTTGAGATCTAAAATTTTATTTGAGAGTTCCTACAACATTTTGACCACATTCTCTAACTCGTCAGATGATTCTTCCTTGGGTCTAGTTAGCAGCAAAGGTTTCTTGTTGATCGATGGTTTTGTTTCCAAATCCAGGGAATGCTTAGCAATACTATCTGCTTCAACTTCCACCTTCTTAGCCTCTTCGAATTTTTCTATCAATGTAAGCTGCTTCGTTCTTTTGACAAACATAGCTATGGGTGGATCAAGTGCTGTGGTGTAATATTCTACCAATGATTCTTCAGCAAGTCTTGTCACGACACTAAAATTATTTAATAAGGTTGTAAATCTTTGATTAAATTCTTGGACCTTTTCTTTCTTTTCCATCCTCATAGACAACAATTCTTTCATCATCGTAGCAACTATTTTCTAATATCCATATTTACTTAAGAAACATTTTTCAAATTCTTCCTAATTTGATATCGAATTAGCTTGCAAACTAAAGTACCAGGAAGATACTTTGGGTTCAAATGTATAGGGAAAAGTCTACAGACTACATCCTCGTGCTCTAAATTGAGAAGATTCAAATACAAATAAAATCTCTTAAGGTGATCTTAAACAGAAATACCTTTTCCAGGATCATACTTAGGAAATACCTTTTCTGGATTTTTGGGTAGATCGTGGAAAGGTGCAGCTAAGTTAAGCGCCCCTCTCACTCTCCACGTAGGTACAGCCATAACTCTCAGGGGAGAATGCGGCGGAGTGTGCGGTGGAGTATGGGGTTCTTCTTGATTCGGAGGAGTTTCGGGTCTAATTTCACTCAAAGGTTCTATGATTTCCTATAAAGACAGGTCCAATAATTCTTCTAAATTTTCAACAAGAACCGAATCTCCAGTAAATTGCATTTGTCTCCTATGAGCTCTTCTCTGGGTAATAAGGGAATAACGTTTAACCATCCAAGCATTCGGACATAAGAACGGGTATGTATCTTGAATTTGTCAAGTTCTACAAAAGGGATAGCACATAATGCTTCTTGATGTTCAACTTCAAGATTGGGATCTTATTGAACTTGTGATTCCAGGACAAAATCGTCTGGGACAACTGTTTCAAGTGGGTATTCAGTGATATTTCTTCTAACGAAAGGATCTCCTCTGCTAGCCATGCAGTGGTGGGCCTCCTTCTAGCGCCAAAAACTGTTGAGGCCTCGAAAATCATAGCACCAATCAGCAAGAGATTCTCCTCGGTAAGCAAGCCCAATTAGATCGCTCATAGTTTGGTGTGGGGAATCTGTCCGGTTAATGGCCCGGCTACCGTACAAGACTTAAATATTCGTTTTCTTTCACCGATTGCGGCCCGATCCACCGTTTATGTATTTTATGTTTAAAGATGATATGAAAGTGCTCTATCTAAATGCATCCAATTCAAACAAATCTGATCTAAAATTATCTAAGCTAATTAATCTATCCCTGTAGGGAGAAAAAACGAAATATGAGTAATACATTGGAAATACACCCAAGAATCTCACAGGTAGTTGTTTAATAACATAGATGCATTTATAGCTGAAAGTAAAAGATATCAAAGATAGCTTTGACAAAATTAAAACATTCCATTACTCATTTAACATAGAATATTTGCACAAGAAATGAGAGCATTCATAATAGAGAATTAATTCAGAACAGTTAGGAACGATCTCACAGTATATGTATGAAAGATGCAGAAATAATTCAGCACATATCCAACATATCCCAAGCAAAAGTCAATGCTATATTTTTCCAGGAAAAATAGGTCCTTCTTTATTAATGTAGCAAAATAATTCATGTATAGAATAAGTCATTCCTTTCACCTGCAAAAAGTCCTTTTTATTCTATTCTATTCTTCTATTTATAAATTTTACAAAATTTGTCTCTTCTCATACGCTAACCCTAGCGAAACAGAAAAGTTTGTCTTCTAGTGCCTAAATGAGACAAAAGTCATTTCCAGTTGTTTTTTAAACATTTATACAATATAACAGCCTCTCGTTGTCTTTTCTAATAATAAAACAAATTTAATTCCCAGTTGGCCCTGCTGCCTCAGCTGGCCTTCCTATTTCAACTGACCCATCCACTTCAGCAATGTAGCTAGTCCATTGGCTCATTTCTCGTAAGATAAAATTGCCCCACGTAGAAATCATCATCTTCAATGATATTTCATGCTTACACCAATCTAATTTAATGTTAGCTTCTCTTGCTACTGTTGCCTGGGTGATGTCTTCCATAAAATAAGCATCGATAGAATTCTGCCCAATAAACCAGTGGAGGTCTTCTGGTGTCAGGACATCTATCTTCCTCAGGTACGCTATTTATGAATTCAAGTCTCCCTGCAGGTCTGACAGACATTGCTCTCTGTCAGGAAAATCATCTATGGTTTGAGGTAAAACCATATGACATTTCTCATGGGTATCCCAGACCTTTGAGTAGAAGTCAGTACATTTCCAGATGGTTTTTTGGATTCTATTGATTATCTTTGTACCACAGTATCTACAAAATTCAAGGAGTCCTATATCCAGATCTTAATCATCTGTAGACTTGATAGGTGGGTGCCCTGGGAATCCTGATTTCCCTTTTTTCCACTCAAGCTGTCTATTGATTTCCTCTAAGTTGCGTACATACTTTCTCTTGAGTCTTGACGCATCAG
This sequence comes from Larix kaempferi, assembly GCA_027924585.1. NCBI lineage: Eukaryota > Viridiplantae > Streptophyta > Pinopsida > Pinales > Pinaceae > Larix > Larix kaempferi. The sequence goes on along the minus strand of BSBM01000458.1, from coordinate 18,028,852 downwards.
CTTCAATTACCTTCATCCTACCAATCATTCCCTTTACCTTACACTCCTCCTCTGTGATCAACTCTAGTGATTGATGAACTTTCTTCAGCATATCGCATGCTTGCTCATGAAACACGGCTAGATAATGATTCTTCTCATTTGCATCCTTTAATTGTTCTAACAGCTGCTCCTTTTCCTTTGTCAACCTTTCGAACTGAGGCTTGTAGAACTCAATCTGATGTATGTTGTTGGCTTCATGCTGCTCCAATTCTTGTATGCGGGCTTCTAACCCTTTCTTTTCGCCTTCTGCAATTTCTAGTTGCATTTATAGAGCACTCTTTTCATATTCGAGCTTCTGGGTCTGCGAATATATCTCTTCCTTTTCATCTTGAAGATCACTATATTTCCTCTTCAGCTCATTTCGCTGGTGCACCTCCTTCAAAATATTATCTTTAACCTTGAAGCACTTGTCCTTGTATTTCCTAACCTCTTCCACTAGCAGATTTACATTATTGGCACTTGCTTGAGCCGAAGCCACAGTGCATGCTACCATGAACTGAGGATCGTTGTTGGTCCCTTGAAAAAGTGGAACTTGTGTTATTCTAACTTCTTCTTGGTTGTCTCCAGTTTTCATCCTCTTTTCCGTTCTACTCATGATAGCTTTCCTCCTTGAATCGAAAAAGACGGAATCCATCTTTGACACTAGGCGTTGCTTCAAGGGGGTTAATGGGGTGAGAGGGAGTTCTTGAGTTGAGACAAGTCCTTCAAAGGTTTTCATTAATGCATCTAAGTCCATATCTTGTGTGCCTGAGCCCCCTTGATCCACATCTTCTTTGGGATTCTCTACCTCTTCTTTCTACCTCTGTAGTTATGTTGCTTCCTTTTGAATTCTCTCATCATGTTCTTTCTGCATCTTTGTAGCTTGTTCTTGTTGAATTCTAGTAGCTTCTGCATCTTGCTATTTTTTTTCTTCTTCTTCCCTTTGAAGCCTTTCTACTCCCTCCCTCTACTTCTCTGCTTGCTCCCTTTGGAGCCTTTGATTTTCTTCCTCTTCAAGCCTATCTGTCTCCTCCTTCTTCTTCCTTTCAGCTTCATGTAATTGAATTGCCATTGCTTCCTGGCGTTGCTTCTCCTCTTCCTCTTTCTGCTTTAGCCCGACAGGTTTGGAACTGGAACTGGCTCCACTTTTAGGGCGGTAACGTTTTCCCAACTCGGTCATATTTTTAGTACTTCGAAAGAATTCTTCATCTTTGTCAAAAAGGTGCGCGTACTCAAAAGTGACCTTGAGGTTATTACAGTGAGCAACAACTTTGCCTTTGGGGTCATGCCTCCTAAAGATCTTTGTTCCAAAATAGAAGGCCTCTAAGTCCTGAGAAAACTATATTCCATCCTTTTCCTTGGGGAGCTAGTATGCTCCAATGGTGAATGGCATCAGCGAGTATGCAACCTTATTCTTATCACTGAACACTCTACTAACTCCATCAATAAAGAGTTTCCTTACAGGTTCTCTATGCACAACGTAATCTGTGGCATATCGGGGCAACAGGGATGGGGCACGACTCCTTCCATACATTTTGAAGTATGTCCCTTCCATACAGAAGTAGTAATCTCCGAATGTTTCTATGATTGGCATAGCATTCTCAGATAGGCAGTTTCGTTCTGCCTTAAAGAGTATTTGATATAGGGGCATGATGAACTCTTCACAGATTTGAGTATAATAGCTTGCATACTTGTGTGCCCACATTATCTGATAAGCTACATGGAGGGGAGATTCTTTGCTCTTCCAAACGCATCTCAGATCAAGGAAAGGGTGCTTGACGAGGAAGCAGTCCACCAAATAAGAGGACATGAAGAAATCAGCCTTGAGTCAGTCCTCCCTGGGCAAGGGTTATATGTGAAGCCATGTAATCCGAGATAATATCATCCCAGTTGAATATTGCTCCATGCGTGGACACGTGTAACATCACAAGCACCCAGCCGAGTCTATATATGCTTCCATTTGGCATGTCGAACACCTGACTCAACATCAGGGCGATGAGTCTATACGGAGTCCTTAGAATATGTCTCTCATACTCTCCACTATTTGTTTGCCTTATTTGCCTCGCAGCAATTGTCATCTTTCTTGCATACTCTAAAAGGGCCTATCTTCAGCCCAGCTATCCATTCATCATTCAGTAGGGTCTTAGGGTATGGCAGTTTGTATGTTGTCGTGATATGTTCTGGCGCAAAGGATGCAAGACTCATCCCGGTGGCATCTTTGATGAATCTGAAATCAGTATTCACCTAGGGAAGGATCCAACCGATGACCTCAGATCATGGGAACAACTCGGGGCGGGTTGCTGCTTTGTGGAGACCATACTTTTTTATGTTCTTATAAACCATTAGTTCTTCCAAGGAGGCTTCAGGGAAGTTTTTGTCTTCTATAGCTCTGTATAGTTCGCCCCATTGATATTCTGTGGCGGCTCTGGTGATAGATTTCGTGTCACCGAAAATCGTCTCAAGCGAGGTGCCTAAGAGGATTTCCATGTCTGAATATGACTTGGCTAACTTGGCTTTCTTTCTAGAGGACCGCCTATGAATATTAGACCTGTGATAACAGTGAAAGGACAAATGAGGGATTTCATTGTTTCTGAGCAATACAGTGTTCCTATTCATGATATTAAAGTAGAACTTGCATTAACATGTTCAAAATTTATCCACACAGCAATTCAAAGAGTGTGATTTAAACAGAAAACAAGTTCCGCTAGATATCATTTAACATTATACTAGCATCATTATCAATGAGTAAGCAACTGCTATCTGCACTATCTTAGAAATTCAACATGTGAAGCACTCCTGCCCTGGAATAAGACACTCTCAAAATCAAACCATATATCGCAAGTTTATCCTTTAAGCAACCATTAAAGTGAGGATGAATCTTCTCAAGAGAACAGAAACAACCATACAAGCAACTACAAATTAACCGAAACCGATAGAAGTAAATGAGTATATGTGCGTGAAAAAACAACGTAGTGGCTATGATGCAATTCTTCTTGGTCCAAAACAACTCGAGTGAGACGACAGATGGTGTGGTCGTCAGGGTTTAAGGCTTGGGAAAAGTCTACCGACAACACGCCTACCATGCTAAAGACAAGGGTCTTCCTAGTGGGTACCGGGTTCAAAAGACAACAACAACAAAAAATGGAGTAAAAAGCGGCGACGGACCATGCCTGACCATGCAACTCACTCTGACAGGGATACCAGGTGCGGGTAAAACTAGCTGGGGAGGAAGTACCTTTCGGTGCCACGGAATACAACGAGGTATGGCTTTAAAAAACAACCAAATAAGCATTTCTAAAGCAAAACAGAGTGCTAAAAAATGCCCTTAAACAATTTTACAATGAAACGGAAAACGAGACCAAGGTCCCAAGCGGATACAACAAACCAAAAAAGAGGTCAAAGGAGCCTACCTATCAACATCGAAGAGGTTTACTATGGAAAAATGCGTGAGCTTGATTGGCGATAAACTGGTGCTTCCACTGACGCAAAACGGTGCTTCTCTAACAATGCGAAAGGTGGGGAAAAGACTACCAACCTCATTATATATATAAATATATATATATATATGCCAAGTACTTAATGCACATGGGTTGGCAGTTGGGTATTTAAGGTGCACGGGGCTCAATGAACCAACACATAAATTCGCACAAGGTTCAAATAAAGTTTCCAACCACTAGCCTTTAATTTTTTCAAAACAAGTTGCGCCGATGGTCGGTGATTTCACCGTAAATCTTGCGCAACGATCAGCCCAAAAGAAAATAAAACTGGGAAACTGGGTGGGTGAAGATCAAAGCGATGCTCGAAGGATGGTAAGCTCACTTCTGGTGCAACGATTGGTGAGGGTGAGCTCACCTCCGGTGCAACGATTTGTGAGACCAAAAATACAAACTACGCCCGGGAAATGCGACGCGGTTCGATGAAGGGACAAAACAAAACTACGATCGGTCGGCCAAGTTAGTGTTGAACGATGCGACCGGTCGGCGAAGATAAGCTTACTTCTGGTGCAATGGTTGGCACAAATAACGTTAAACCCTGCGATCACAATGCAAGGCGACGTCCTTTTAGAAGCGATCGATTGGCAAAAGATGAGCCAGAAACGTGCGCAACGGTCGGCGAAGTTAGACCTAAAACCTGGGCAACAGTCGGCAAAGTTATACCTACAATCTGTGCAACGGTCGGTGAGGGTAAAGATAAACACTGCAACTAGTCAGCGAGGGTAAAGATAAACACTGCGACTGGTCGGCGAAAATAGGCATAAAAGCTACGACTAGTCTTGTGAGAAAAAACTTGAAGTTTTTCCTTAGTCACAAAAACAACTTCTTTTGGAGAAAAGAAAAGGGACAACTTAAAAGGTCAAAAAACAAACTTTCAAGAGACCACAAAATTCTCTAAAAATAAAAGGATGGGCCCTATAATTTTAAGAAAATTATGGGGATCAGGTTGCAGCAGCAACACCAGCCGAACTTGAATTCTAGGAAATCTAGATGGATGGAATTTCTCTGTGAATTTGATTTTGAAATTAAGCATGTGAAAGGGAAGGAGAATAAGGTTGCATATGCTCTCAGCAGAAAATTTCATGTTGCAGCATTAAGTATGTGCAAATAAGATTTGAAGGCAAGAGTTCTCGAAGCCCAAACCAGTGATGGAACTTACCTTTAGGTTAAAGATAAGATGCAGCAGGGAAATATAGATGAAAAGTGTGCAGGATATCATCTTGGTGAAGATGATATTCTCTTTTATCAAGGTACCAAACTATATATTCCATATTGTACAGATTTGAAGAAGCTAGTGATGGATGAAATACATCAAATGCCATACTCTGGATATCCATGATATCAAAAGACAATAATAGAAGAAAGAAAGCACTAATTTTGGCATGGTATGAAGAAGGACATAGAAGAATACATTTCTAGGTGCCAAAAATGCCAACAAGTCATGGCAGAACATCAACATCTAGCAGGATTATTTCAGCCTTTGTCCATTCCAGAATGGAAGTGGGAAGTAATTTATATGGACTTTATAACAGGTTTTCCAATTACAGTGAGCAAGCATGATTCAATTCTGGTAGTGGTGGAAAAGATATTAAAGGTATCCCACTTTATTCCAGTCAAGTCCACTCATAAGACAAGTGACATAACCAATATTTTCATGAAGGAGATATTTAGATTGCATGGATTTCCAAAAGAAATAGTTTCAGACTAAGATGTAAAGTTCACATCCAATTTTTGGAAGGGATTATTTCAGGAATTGGAACTCAGATGAACTTTAGCACAGCATATCATCCTCAAACAGATGGTCAAACTGAGAGGATGAATCAGGTTCTTGAAGACATCCTGAGAATGTATGTGATGGAAAAACCATCCAAGTGGGAAGACTACCTACACTTGGTATAATTTGCATACAATAATGGACATCATGCATCATTGGGGATGAGTCCTTTTGAATTATTGTATGGAAAAGGATGCAGGACTACAGTGAATTTGGATAGTCCAGTGAACAAGGTAGTACTTGGGCCAGAGATGATCAAGGAAATGGAACAGGAAATTGTTAAAATCAGGCAGAATTTAAAGGCAACTCAGGATAAGCAGAAGAGTTATGCAGATTTTAAAAGAGTGCATAAGGAATTTAAGATTGGGGATCATGTTTATTTGAGAGTGAATCCAAGGAAAATTTCCCTAAATTTGGGGAGTTGTGCCAAGTTGGAACCAAGATATTGTGGGCCATTTGAAGTCCTTGATAGGATAGGACCAGTTGCATATAGAATTGCATTTCCTGCTAACATGAGAGCTCATAATGTTTTCCATGTTTCTTTGCTTAAGAAATATTTACATTATCATAATCACATAATTGATTGGGATATGATACAGGTGGAACCCGAGGGAGAGTTCCAAGTGGAGCCTATGCGCATCATCGACAAGAAGGTCACATTGCTTTGGAACCGAGCAATTGGATAGGTGAAGGTGTAGTGGAAGCACCTTAGTCTCGATGAGGCTACATGGGAGCTAGAGGATGCCATGAGAGAGGAATTCCCATTTTTGTTCAGATTTGAGAACACCGAGGATGGTGTTGTTCTAAGGGGGAGGGAAATGTATTGTCCCCATTTTGACCCTTAGGACATATTTGGCTTTCAATGTAAATATTGTATACATGCGATGTGTGTTTTCCCTAGCGTGGAGCTCAATGAAAAGGCTCGCTAGTGGATGCTAGGTTTTATGTAAAAGGTAAGTAGTTTATATTATGTTATCCATGTGTTGTTAAGCCATGGGACATTGTAAATGATGTAAATATTATTTTTGCAATAAAAATATCAAAGAAGCTAGCCATGGAGGCAACTAATAAGAGGGGGCCATGTGTATCCACTAGGGAGAGGTGAGGGGGTTGTGGGATTGGACAATAGACTGCCAAATTTCATCTTTAGAACCCCTTTGACCTTCCATGCTGACATTTAATTTTGCTGCAGAAGGTGGTTGAAAAAATTGTTCATGAAGTCAATGGAGTGTGGGAAATCCTAAAATTTCAGATGGAAAGGTATGGGGCTCTATTTTCCTTGTCCCACAAGTCACTCTACCCCTAGGAATTCGTATTCCTTGATCCTCATTCCATTAGGCAAAAGAAACCAGAGTTTGGACGCAGAACAAAGAGCCGAACAATGAAGAAAGAAGAAAATCACAATTCTGAGAAACCCCAATTTTTAAGTGTCGAACTTGCCCAGAAATTCATGTGGGAAGCTCAATCCAGCAATGGATCTGTTGTCCCAAAACCTAGGGAATATTTGCAGCATGTCAGATACTCAGAAACCTATGATAAAACCCTTTGTTTATGGTCGAGAACGCAGTTGTGGGATAGAGTCATTTTGGCCATAGAAGTAGAGAAAATCCAAGTGGAAAAGACAAAGAAGAATAGGACGAAAGGTAGGGTTGCTTGATAAACCCAGTGAAGGCTAGACTCTCAAGGATCCAGTAGATTGGACCTTTCTATGCCCACCTTGAAGAGCACTGGAGGAAAGGTATGGCCTGGGGGATTGTGTAGTAGTGAAGGGAATACTTCCTTGTGTTGGGTGTGGTAGGTATTGTGGGTGCCAAGACTATATGAGTGTGAATTGAGAGGCCCGTAGCTTCGAGGTTGAGCTCACCGGCTTAGCATCCTCCTCCACTGTTCCTAAATGCTTGATAAACCCAACTGTGTGTTGGATTAGCATGTTTGTGTGTGAATCCATGGTTGTGAGCGAGCCTATTTAGCCCTCCTTAGTGGATACACATCCCAGCTCGGGGGTGGTCTCTCAGCTGAAAGAGTATAGGATGGACAGAGACCTATGGTTGGGTGGAAGGTTGCTCTCACATAGCTAGTTGCTTGGACAACTTCTTTCTAAAGATAAGTGTTCTATGTGGTGTTAAATGATGCTAATTTACTATGTATGTTTATTTGTTATTTCAAGCAAATTGAATGGAATGATCACATGAATTCAGTCAGTATAAAGTCTGTGTATAAGCCTGAGTATGAAGCTGGTTCATGTCTTATTTCTTCACCATTTAATTGTGTTAAATTTGTTGCTAATATTGCATGTTGTAGATGCATGGGTCAGATTTAGTTCCATTGTACATGTTTGTTATGCATTGCACACACTTCTAAATGGACTGCATTGCATCACTTGGACTTGGGGAAGGAATTAGGAAACCCTTATTTTGTTTCATGATCCCTATGTGGTTCAAATGAAGGGGGAAGCCATGACAGAGTGCAACCAGAACTCCTTGCGGAAGGGTAAAGAGTTAGTGAGTAAGTTTGGGGAAATGCTTCAATTGGAAAAGTGGCAAATTTAGATTTCTCAGATGCGGCAAGGGATCACACCATCGCATGGTGCTCGCTGAGAGCTTTCCAACGGTACCATATTTTCCAAAAATAGCCTTAGGATGAGGGAGTTATCCGCTTGGGAAGTTGGTAGTAGCAGGGGTATGTGATCCCGATCTTCCAAATCAATGTGGATTGTGGATTGCGGAGGTTAGAGGACCAATCCTTTAGAATTATATGTTGCAGACCTGACTTTCTGAATCCGCAAGGTGGATTGCGGATTGTGGAAGTTGGAAGGCGATTTTTCCCCAAAGTTGTGATATGAGTTTCCGACTTCCGCAACGTGGATTGCGGATTGCGGAATTCAAACGAGTGATTTTCCTAGATTGGTGAATTTTGGAATTTCGATTTCCGAGTTCCGCAAGGTGGATTGCGGATTGCGGAAGTCGGAGGAGCAATTATTTGAAGTTGTGATTTTAGTGTTCTGAATTTTTGAGTCTCGCATTGTGGATTGCGGAACTACGAAAGTCGGAGAGGATTTTAGTTGATGTCGTGTATTTGGCGTTCCGACTTTCCAAGTCCTGCATTGCGGATTGTGGAACTGCGGAAGTCGGAGTCATATTTTGTCCGATGTCGTGTATTGAGCATTCTGCTATTTCGATTTCCGCACTACGGATTGCAGATTGTGGAAGTTAGAGGTGCGATTTTGTCGAAGTTTAAATTCACAGTTTCGACTTATGACTTTCGACTACGGATTACGGATTGCAGACCAAATCCAATTGCGGCTGTGTGAAAGAGCAGAGTTGCAGATAAGTTTTGGATGAAAAAATATTTATCAGGATTGTTCCCCCATCACCCAAAAGGGAACTAATAATATCGAGAACGTGACAATTCATAATAAATCTTTACAGAGATTTTAATCATATGTTGTTCAATGTTCAAGCTTATGGGTGATTTATGTGCAAATCTGCTAGTATGGTTAAGCAATCTTAAGACAATGTCTATTAAATTTTCATATCAGCTCCCTAAAGTCTATTATTAAGTTATTTTTGTTGATTTGGGAGTTTCATGGTTGAATTGGATATGTTCAGGAATACTTTGCCTGATTGGGAAGTGTTTGGGTCAATTTGAAAAACTAGTATTCCAATGTGGGGGAAATCGAGCTAGTTTCTCACTAGTATTGAGAGGATGTCTTTCATTCTTCTTTGGAAGTTCTCTGGAGTCTATCAGTGGGTCAAATAGTTTCATTTGAGTCTATTTGAGTCCATTAAATTTATATTAGGAGAATTCAAGTTTCTCTGGTAGTGTTTGGGAAGAGTTGGAAACCTCGTGTTCAGTGTGGCCAAAATTGAACTAGTGTTCCTAATTTCTTTACCAGCTTCCAATTTTATATCAGATCTTATTTGGGATAGATATCAGTGGAATATAAACACTTTGATGAGTTGAAAACCTTTAATGAACATCATAAATATACATACACTCCACTAGTTTTGAACGAGAGCATCTCATAAGCCTTCATAAGTCATTGTTTGGGAAAAAGTTGAAAATCAACATAATTAAAGTTGGAACCTTGGAGATAATATTCCTAATTTATGATTGGGAATATTACAGTGGTATCAGAGCATGGTCCTTGCACTTGTGCATTAATATCATCCATTGAAGAATAAGTTGCAGCTATGTCTTACTGTTATGATGAATCTTGTGAGTATAGTGCTTGTGAGTATGAAGATGATTGTGAGCATAATGAAGAAGAATATGAATGGTATGAGGAAGAGGTGCCATCATGCAACACTTCTTACAATTTCATAAGGAATGAGGGTTCTTCTTATGGCCTTTTGTATTATGAAGATGAATGTGTCATATCACCAAAGGCTAATCCTATGAATGAATTAGAAATATTGAGAGCAACATGTAAAACTTTGCCTCAACAATATCAGGCATATTTTTCTTTGATGGGAAATACAAAGAAGGCCATTCTTTTTTAATACTTTTTCAATTGGGTGTTTGGATATAGGCCCAAGAATGAAGATGTGGAGTTAGTGAATAAAGGTCTATTCCTGTCTTGCAAAATACCTTGGAGATCAATTCATGTATGTTTGAGTGAAAAGGAGGAGACCCATGGGCCACCTAGTTTTGTAGGTGGTGAAGCAAAAGAAGCACACATGAAGAGGATCGAAATTCACTCCCAAGTGACTTTGAAAAAGATTAAGAAACATCACATGAGCATGAAGAATATTCCATTGAAACTATTGAATATCATTCCGAGACACATTCTACTTTGGACATGGATCAAAGAGCATCTACTGATGGATGCTTGAACTGTGAAGGAGTACCTACTGATGGGTGCTCACACCTCTATGTTGGTGACATAGAGATCACATTTGAAGGTGTTACTGCAATCCAAATTTCCATTGACCATGGATATGGAGACCTTGTAGCAGTTGAAGAAGAATCAAGATCAACTTCCCCATCACCACTTGAGGTTCATGAAATTGGTCCAAGCAAGAAGGAAGAAGAAAAGGAGGTTCATTTGCAAGAACCTCATTTTCTTGAAGGGTCCTTGAAGATGGATGAAAAGAAGATTCAAGAGGCCTTGAAGACTCTCCATGACACTCAAGCATTGGTGTCAAATTCTTGTTGGAGAGCTACTTCATTGGAGGATACATCCTTCCTTGAAGACATGGAGAATATTCAAAGAGTGATGTGCAACATCGAAGGTAATTTCATGTCTTTGCTTTTTGATAGAAACAATTTGGTTGATCTTAATGAATTGCATATTTGAAGAATAATGAGGATATTCATAAGCTCAAAATTCAAAATGACCAACATCTTGAGAGGTTGCAAGATACTTGTTCTTCCTCCTATGTTTCAAATTGTCATATGGTAGATTGCTTGGAGCATTCTCATGACATGGTGGATCATGAGAAACATGGAAATTTACATGTGCTTGATGTGTTTGAATATGATCTTGATGAGATACAAGAACTTTATGTGGTGGAATAGGAACTTGAGTTGCCTCTTGATGACGGTTATGCACTTTTTGAAGAAGTGCATGATTCCTCTACCTTGGAACCAACCTATGAGAAAATTTTCACACTTTTGAGGGAGATGCATGATCCTACCCCTATGGATCCTTCACATAATGAAACTTCTGCACTTTTTGATCATTTGGGTGAGTTGGCTCATTCTCCTACATCCTACACTTCCATATTTTGCAGCATTCATCCTAATGAAGTATGGGTGAAATGGTTCTTTTTTATGGTGCCCCATGAGGAGTATGAAACTCCTAACGCTCCTTTTGATGATGACATGACTAGAGCACCTTATTATTTAAATATGCAGCAGCATCCTTTGTTACCTTATGATGATACACGTCTACATGGATGCACCTATGATGTTCACTTGAGGCACTTGAAGACTCATGATTTTTCTTGCTCCTTGCTTAGTTCATTTGATGTTGGAGGAACTTCATCCAATACTTGGGTGAAGAGATGTATGATTGGAGCACATCCTTATTGGAATCCACATCCTTTGCTATTTTTTTATGACTCTCAAATTCATGGTTGTATGGATGAGACTACTTTGAGCCACTTGAAGTCTCCTTGTTTTCTTTGCTCCTTACTTGGTTCATATTTTTGTGGAGGTTCTTCATTCACTTCTTGGATGAAAGAACACATGGCTGATTATTTAGATGCGTGTTACATCCTTTTGGAGCAGCATTATAGGACATGGTATGCTCATATATGTCATTGGAGCATATTTGATTGGTCACTTGATACTTGTATGCACTTGGCACATGATGATCTACTTACTTGGATGTACAAGCACTTTCCTGATTCTTTAATGAGGTACCTTCTTGATGTGCATTTGTATGATGTTGTTATGTACTTTGATGATATATATTTTGAACTCGTGATGTTTGGAAGGATGCAATACAATCAATGGGATCCTGGTATTGCTTGGTTTCAGCTCACATGGAGCAATAGTTCGATTGTTGGTTTGAGAGAGAAAACCAACTTTCAATTGTTTAAGTTCATATTTGCAAAGCAGTGTTCCAGTTTCCTAGGTGGGAGACCTTTTGAGAGATGGATTTAGTTTTCACATGCTTGGTGTACATGACATTTCATAGTAGACATTTCACACCATGCATGTATCATGATCATTTGGGACCCTAGGATCATTTTTGGTCTCATTGGTTTCAATTTTGGGGGGATGCAAGCGGTATGGGAGATTGAGACACCACTTGAGAAGGTGATTGTAATCAGAGTAGTGCAGCAGCAAGCATGGTGGTTCCTCTCTGAACTGATCTGAGAATCTTGAAGACTCAAAGTTTGGCAACTCAGTGGCAACTTCAAAGAATTATATAGTGAGCAAAAGGTTTGAAAGCTCAAAAAGGGTTTCCAAAATATGAAAGAGCTAAAGATTAATTGTGCAAATTTTGTTTTGATGGATTTAGATAATCTTTTGGTATTTAGTGGTGATGTCACGTGTCAAGTACCCACCCATCATACCAACATGGGAGAGAACATGACCCTGATTCGGGGACATCTAGCCCCGTACTTAGTAGACAAACATTGATATAAAATGAAGATGGACATATGGAAATGCATAGATATTTGAAAACACAACAGAGTTAAAAATATATTACACATCAATCATACATTCAAGACATTCAAGATGTTCATGTCATTCATCAATTAAACAATACAAGTAAAATTCACTGATCATAAAGGACAAGTACATATGCATATCATAATTAAACACAACGGAATTAAAATCATGTTAATATCTAGCATACATTTAGCATTTTCATGACAGCCATTAAATAAAGACATTGCAAAATTATAATAGAGAGTACTTATCTTAAAACAAAGTAGTCCCTGAGCAACCAGCTATGCATATGCAATGTTCCACCCAACCATAGGCCAATTGTGCTTATCAATATCTTGATGCAACTGCCACCCCCGAGATGGGCATGATTTATACAAGGAAGAAGGGAACAGCAGACTCACACATAGCCAGAATACACCAAAATCAGCCAAGCCAATCAACAGTTGGGTTTCTCAGGCTGCTAGGAGATGGAAAGGAAGATCTATCTAGCTTGGCACCCACAATGCCTACACACCCAACACAAGGAAGTATTCTCTTCACTGCTACACAGTCCCTCAAGCCATACCTTCCTTTCTAGTACTCTCGGGGTGTGCATAGAAAAGTAGCCAAAGCCCTCTTGATCTTCTTGAGAGGTTATTTTCCCCACTAGGTTTATTAAGCCAATTCTATCCACTGCCACTCCAATTTTCTTGCTCACAGATTCAAACCAAAACAGGGATGGATGCACATAACAGCAAAAGTATAAGTGTTGGGCATGAAGAAGTGTTTTTATAGTGAGATGCCCAAAGATGGGGTTTCCCTGAGCTTTAGAAAAACGTGGGTAAGCATAAACGAAATGGAAAATGGGGAATAAACCCTGGAAAGGCAAAATTCATTTTCAGAAAACGTTTATGGACAACATAGGAGCAAAAGCGACCTCCATCAAACCCCCAATTCGTGGTTCTCTTCTCACAGCCACTGTGATAACCAAAAACGAGTTCCCATGCATGGAAAAATGCAGGAAATGGTGAAAAACATGCAGGGAAAGACCCAGCTAGCTCAGACTGTGTGAGAGAGCCCAGTCTATCCGTTCAGAATGGCTTGGGAAGGAAATTCATGGGTGTTTTCTTGCCCATGAAGCAAAATTCGATTTCCCAGCTTGATGGCTTTCCCATACACGAAATTAGCTACCATACCTCTCCACTCCCAAGGCAATAACTGCCTCAACCAACTCTTGGAAGAATTTAATGATTGGGTGCATAAGCCAAAATGGGAAGTTGATGGTTTATGGGTTTTCTCATTGACACATGGGTTAACACCATTGGCTCAAGGGTTTGAATCATTTCCCTCCCTATTCCTTATAAAAATCATGCCCCCATCTCTTTGTTGCATTGCATAGCTGGTTGTGGGTTTTTCATTAAAATTTGTATTTACATGATGTATTCATTTACATTGTGCATGCCCAGCACAAGAACCATATGCATCTATTTTAATTTCCGATGCACGGAACGCTAAATCAATGGCGGGGCCTTGGCCTTGAGCTCCTCACCATGATTAATAACAATATTTACATCATTTACAATTTTAATGCAATAGAGTCAAAATCGGGATATTACATTCCCCTCCCCCTTACATTAGCACTGTCCTCAGTGCTCATCAAAATTGAACAAAAATGGATATGCCACTCTCATGGCATCCTCCAGCTCCCATGTAGCCTCATCGGGACCATAGTGCTCCCATTGCACCTTTACCTGTCCAATGGCTCGGTTCCGGAGCAATGTTACCCTCTTGTCTAGGATGTGCAATGGATCGGTTTGGAACTCTCCCTCGGGTTCCACCTGGATCACATCCCAATTAATCACATGGTTAGGATCATGTACATATTTCTTAAGCAAAGAGTGTCACGTCCCCATTTTGACCCCCTTTGCACTAAATCGTAAATGATGTAAATATTGTTATTTAATCATGGTGAGTAGCTCAAGGTCAAGGCCCCACCATTGATTTAGCGTTTTATGTATCGGCAATTAAAAATAGATGCCTATGGTTCTTGTGCTACACAGGCACAATGTAAATTAAGACATCATGTAAATATGAATTTTAATAAAAAAAAACCCACAACTAGCTATGCAATGCAACAAAGAGATGGGGGCATGATTCTACACGGAATAGGGAGGGACATTATTCAAACCCTTGAGCCAATGGTGATAAGCCAAATGTCAATGAATGAACCCCAACTACCCATTTTGACTTATGCCCCCAATCATTTAATTCTTCTAAGAGTTGGTTGAGGAAGTTAATGCCTTGGGAATGAAGAGGTATGGCAGCCAATTTCGTGCATGGGAAAGCCATCAACCTAGAAAAACGTACTTTTGCTTCTGGGGCAAGAAAACACCCACAAAATTGTGCCCAAAGCCATTCTTCACCCATTGTCTTTGCTCTCTCACGCAGTCTGAGCTAGGGGGGTCTATCTCCTTCACGTTTTCTACCATTTTCCTTTTTCATAGCTGGGAACTCGTTTTTGTTTTGCACAGTGGCTGGGAGAGAGGGAGTCACGTTTTGGGAGTTTATAGAGGTCGTTTTTCCCCCTAGAATGCATATAAACATTTTCTGAAAATGAATTTTCTCTCCTAGGGTTGAATCCCCATATACCAGTTCATTTTTGGGTTGCCTACATTTTTTCAGTGCTTGTGTTTTGTTGTTGGTTGCATCCCTGTGTTGGTTTGAAATTGTGAGCAAGAATTAGGAGTGGAAGTGGACCAGAATTGGCTTGATAAACCTAGTGAGGAGGTAACCTCTCAAGAAGATCAAAAAGGCTGGTTGCTCTTCTACGCACACCTTGAAGAACACTAGAATGGAAGGCATGGCCTGAGGGACTGTGTAGTAGTGAAGGGAATACTTCCTTGTGCCAGGTGTGTAGGTATTGTGGGGACCAAGATAGATAGATCTTGCAGAGGGTACCCATATCTCTATGGATGATCCCACTAGCTTAGCAATTCTTCCTTCCATTGCCTAGCAACCTGACAAACCCAACTGGAGATTGGCTTGGCTGATTTTGGTGTATCTTTGGGCTATGTGTGAGTCTGTTTTTCCCTTTTCCATTGTAGGGATCATGCCCAGATTGGGGGGTGGCAGTGTGTTGAGATATTGATGCTCACAACTGGCCTATGGTTGGGTGGAACGTTGCAGTTGCATAGCCAGTTGCTCAGGACTACTTTTTTATAAGATAAGTACTCTCTTATGTTAACTTTGCAATTTATTTATTTGATGAATATCATGAATATCTTGAATGTATGATGGATGTGTAATTGAATCTATTTCCGCTATGTTTCTTATATTGATACATTTTCATATGTCTTTTTATATTATGTGAATGTTTATTTAATAAGTATGGGGCTAGATGCCCAGTTTCAGCATCACGATCCTCTCCATCGCCCTGGTATGATGGGAGGGGATGTGACAAAGAGACATGAAAAACATTATGATCTCTAGTGCTAGCAGGAAATGCAATTCTATATGCAACTGGCCCTATTCTTTCAAGCACTTCAAATGGCCCACAATATCTAGGTGATAGCTTGGCACAGCCCCCAAGCTTCAAGGAACTCTTCCTTGGCTTCACTCTAAGATACACATGATCCCCAACACTGAATTCCCTATGCACTCTAAGCTTATCTTCATAGATTTTCTGCCTATCCTGGGCTGTTTTTAAATTCGGCCTGATCTTTGCAATCTCTTATTCCATTTCCTCAAGCAATTCCGGCCCAAGTACAATTTTGTTCACCGGATTATCCCAGGTCACTGGTGTCCTACACCTTTTGTCGTACAAAGCCTCATATGGACTTATTTCCAATGATGCTTGTATCCCATTGTTATATGCAAACTCTACCAAGTGTAGATAATCCTCCCACTTTGATGGTTTGTCCATAACATACATGCGAAGCATGTCTTCAAGCACCTGATTTACTCTTT
Organism: Larix kaempferi; assembly: GCA_027924585.1. Lineage (NCBI taxonomy): Eukaryota > Viridiplantae > Streptophyta > Pinopsida > Pinales > Pinaceae > Larix > Larix kaempferi. The sequence continues at coordinate 18,012,493 of BSBM01000458.1, read as the reverse complement.
TTGTTTTCCCATCTATTTGAGGATGGTATGCGGTACTAAAGTTCAACTGTGTACCCAAATCTGCAAAGAGACTTTTCCAAAAATTGGAAGTGAACTTGGTATCCCTATCAGAAATTATTGCCTTAGGCAATCCATGTAATCTGAAAATTTCCTTCATGAAAATAATTGCAATGGCATCGGCTTTATGTGTGGACTTAACCGGTATAAAATGTGTTGCCTTTGTTAACTTTTCCACCACAACCATGATGGAATCATTTTGTCTCACTGTCATTGGAAAACCTATAGTAAAATCCATGGAAATTACTTCCCACTTCCATTCTAGAATTGGAAATGGATGCAATAAACCTGCTGGGTGTTGGTGTTCAAGCTTTTCCTGCTGACATTTCATGCACCTAGAAATGTATTCAGCGATATCCTTCTTCATCCCTGGCCAGAAATAATATTTTCTTGTTGTAGCAATGGTTTTCTGATATCCGGGGTGACCGGAGTATGGAGCTTTATGGATTTTATCCATAACAATCCTCCTCAAATCTGCCACATTTGGAATATAGGCTCTATTCTTATAGGTAAGAAGTCCGTCTTCTTTCAAATGATAGACTTCATACTTCTTTTCAAGGTTTTGCTGCTGCAATTTGTCCTTTATCTGTACATACACTTCATCCTCAGCAATATGGTTAACAATCTACTGCCTCAAATCTGGTTGGCAAGTACTAAGCGTTGCCGCATGCATTTCATGTACTTTCCTGCTGAGTGCATCCGCTACCTTATTTTCTTTCCCTTTTATGTATTTGATCTCAAAATCAAATTCACACTAAAATTCCAACCATCTAGCTTGCCTAGCATTTAAAGTTGGTTGATCAAACAAGTATTTCAGACCACAATGGTCTGTCCTTAACTCAAATTTCCTGCCCATTAAGTAATGCCTCCACATTTTTAAAGCATGTACTATGGCTGCAAGTTCTAAATCATGAGTAGCATAGTTTTTCTCGTGCTCCTTCAACTTTCTCGACTCATAGCATACCACGTGGTTGTCTTGCATAAGAACTCCTCCAAGTCCTTGGTTGCATGCATCGGTACACATCACAAAATCTTTTTCCGGGTCTGCAATTTTCAAAATTGGTGCACTCGTAAGAAGATTCTTCAACCATTTGAAACTTTCCTCACATCTTGGTGACCATTCAAACTTTATTCCCTTCTTTTGCAAAGAAGTTATTGGGTTTGCAACCTTGGAGAATCCTTCAATGAACCTCCTATAGTACCCAGCAAGGCCCATAAAAGATCTCACATCTATCACATTCCTTGGAGTTGGCCAATTCATAATGGCTACAATCTTCTCAGGGTCCACCGATATTCCTTCGTCTGAGATAATGTGACCCAAATAATGAATTCTATCTTTATAAAAGTCACATTTGCTCAACTTTGCATACAGCTTATGCTCCCTTAGCAATTACAATGTCATTCTCAAATGTTCTTCATGCTCTTCTTCATTCTTAGAATAGATGAGAATGTCATCCAGAAAAACAAGAACAAACTTGTCCAAATACTTGCTAAAAACACTATTCATGAGGCACATGAATGTAGCTGGTGCATTTGTGAGACCAAATGGTACCACCACAAACTCATAGTGTCCATACCTTGTTCTAAAGGCTGTCTTATGAATATATTCCTCTTTGATTCTTACCTGATGGTAACCAGACCTTAAGTCAATCTTTGAAAATACCTTTGCTCCTCTCATTTGATTAGAAAGGTCATCAATTCGGGGCAATGGGTATTTGTTCTTCACCGTGACCTTGTTCAACTGCATGTAGTCAATACATAACCTGAGTGTTCCATCTTTCTTTTTGACAAATAGAATAGGTGCTCCCCATGGTTACACACTTGGCCTAATATATTTCTTTTCCAGCAACTCTTGTAATTGCATTTTCAATTCTAGCAATTCCGATGTACTCATCCTGTAGAGTGTCTTGGACACTAGTGTTTCTCCTGGCACAAGTTCAATTGTAAATTCAATGTCTCTCTTTGGAGGAAGTCCAGGAATCTCATCAGGAAAGACATCCCTGAATTTCTGCAATACATGATAGTCCTCTAACATAGGAGTTTCATTTTCCGTTGCCTCCAAACATGGGCTACGTACAATTGACAACCCTTTCTACAAAACTTCTTCAGTTGCATAGCTAAAACCTGCCTAACAGAAGTCACCTTTGGAATGCCTTTTACAACCCTTGGGTTTCCTTCTTCGTCCATGCATTCAAAAATTTTATTGTAGCAGTCAAGTTTAACCCTGTGCGCTTCTAACCAATCCATTCCAATGAGAATGTCATAGGAACCCAGTGGAAAAACATTCAGATTTGCATAAGTGAATAGCCTGTCCATCTCTAAGGGACACTTCTCTACAACTTCACTGATTTTTCTCTTGGTTCCAGTAGTTATTTGAACTAACCATGATTTACTATGCTTTGACTTCTTAAAAGCACAAATCTCAACAATTTTAGTAGTGATATAACTGTGAGTATATACAAGATCAATCAAAATAGAAACAGATTGCTTAGCAATATTACCTTCAACTTCAACAACATTTGATTGATGATCTGCTTAGTGATTGTCTAGTGTTGCATGGATTCTAGGGATTGTCCTCGCCACTTGACCCATAGTTTCAGCTCCTTGGATGTTGTGAACTTGATTTGCATTCCCATTCCGATGTGGACAGTTCCTAATCATGTGGTCTCCTCCACAACCCCAACATTGAAGTGGTTCTCTTGGCTCCTTTGGATCTCTTGGCTTGTCTCCCATCATCCTAGTTGGCTTAGTCACAACTTGTGATGGCTGCCTTTACTGATTTTTGGTATGAGGAGGTTTGAAACCTTTCTTCCTTTGGTCAAACTTCTCATTCTTCCTATCCTTCCATGTTTTATGGAAATCAGGTTTGCTTTTGTTTTGATCATAGCAATACTTGGCATTCCTTATTGCCTCTTCTAGAGTTCGGGGCTCATCAAATTCAATCCTATCTTTATATGACTGAGGTAGTCCACTTAGAAAACGCTAAACTTTCACCTTGTCATCTTGAATATACCTGATGTACCTCAGCAGTTCCAAGAACTTGTTTGCGTACTCTTCCATGGTCAATTGTCCCAATCTCAACTCATGGAACTCTTTGATCTTGTCATCATAGTACCTATCAGAGAGGTACTTCTGTTTGAAGTATTTCTTGAACTGCTTCCACATAATCTTTCTTTCATTGATCTTCTTCACTTGCTTGATGTGTTCCCACCATATAGATGCTCTTCCATTCAAGTTGAAGATGGCGATCCTTGCCTTCATATTTCCAGAGTAGTCTTGGACTTGGAAATACTTTCTCATCCCAAGAAGCCAAGCTTCAGCTTCTTGACCAGACTTTACCTCTCCATCAAATGTAGGAGGTTTTGCCTTCTTAAATTCCCCATGTGAATTGTTCTTGTAATGCCTCTTCCTCTTATTCTTGCGAGATAAAGAGCTTGAAACCTCAATGGATCCTTCAAAGTCAGATGATCCACTAGAAGAGATTTCTGGAGTATAGGTTTTGTCTCTAGAAACTCTTCTTGAGATATTGGACCTCTTGCGGGGATTTTTCCTTGAACTACTCCCACTCTTTTCTGGATTTGATGTCTAATGCCCAGATTTTATTTGCCTTTGGATATCTGTCAAACTCTGTAGCATGGCTGCATTCAACTGATTTTGTTCTTCCTGAGCTTTAATCATCCTTTCATTATCTTCTCTGCAACTTTGCAACTCCACCCTTACACTCCTCATGGTGGCTGCAATAGCTGGGGGAGTCTCTCGATTTCTTCTCCCATTGGATTCTGTTTCAGCATTCTCAACATGTATGTTTTCCCCCATGGCATCTGTCTCAAGCTCATAGGGATCCTATGCATCGTCCATGATGCCGATATTCTTGGCCCAACCAAGGCCAGAACTTTCCAACTGCACTTATCTGGAATGCTGCTTTGATGTGACTATAATTCTACAAAATGTGTTTATAAACACAATTGTTGGTTGCATTATAATATCATGAATTGTTTGCATGTATATGGGAAAATCCTATATTCACAACTTTTAAAAAAGCGCAGGAATTATTTTTATTTTGGCCGACACCGACGCATGGCTTATCCTTAAAATCGTCGATGGACGGACTGTTTTCTAATGCAAAGTTATCTCCAGCCTTCGGCACAAGTTTTTAACCATAAATCTGTGTCTTCGGCGTGGGTTTTAATCATAAATCTCCCGCCTCTTCGGCGCAGGTTTTAATCATAAATTTTCCGCCGCGCCAAATGTTCACTTCAATTCAACCATTTTTTTTTGTTCCTTTCTCGCACCTGTCTTGAGTTTAAAACTGTCCGCTTATGGTGCCCATCTTAGCCTTATTCTAGCTGCCTTCGACACAATTACTAACAATATGTCGAGCGCTTTGGCATAGGGTCTATCTTTAAAATTGACGCGGGTGGCGCAGCTCCCATCGCCAAGTTTGCCGCCATTGTTAAGATTATAATTGTCGCCGCGCATGACGCATAAAATATCCTTAAAATTGTCGCGGTCGTTAAGACTATTTTTGCCACCACGCACTGCGCATGACGCAGAAAATATCCTTAAAATTGCCACGGTCGTTAAGACTATTTTTGCCACTGCACACTGTGCATGACGCAGAAAATATCCTTAAAATTGCCACGGACGTTAAGGAAAAATTCGAAACACTTAGAAAAATTTAGAATTTTTCTCTTCCCTTTCGGCGCAGAAGATTAGCCAAATTTTCGTCGCCACACGTGCAGAAAATTAGCTACATTTTCACTGCCGCCACAGCCCTTAGGCAAAAATTTTGAAAAAAATTCTATCTTTCGGCGCAGATCAAACTTGCATAAAAACAGTAAAAGAATGCCAAGAACTTGCACCTCTGCTATGTCAAAATAAAATAGAAAAAAGTATAAGGATAATAAGAAGTTGCGCCTCCTTCTCTCCTTCATGGGACAGTCAACAAATACAAAAACAAAATGTTACTGCACTAGAAACAATGTAAGTAAGCATTCAACTTGAAAAGGGATTTTCTTTTCATTTCAAAATCAACAATCCAACCAATGGATTCACAATCAATCTTCAAGCACCCAACAAGCATGGGCAAAGGAAACTCATGAGCATAAGGGCATAGCTCGCAAACTTTCCTCGCTTCCAAAAACCATCAATTGGCCACCTAAATGTTGGTTCATTGTAATTAACAAACATCATTAAGATATGGGGCTGTAACAATCAACTGTTCAGGTTTTCAATCATGAAATTTAACACACAAAAACTCATACCAGCCATGCCCAACATTCAATTTCATGCATTCAAAACATCATGGATGTCCAAGGGACAAGGAGTCATAATTAATCAAGGCCTCAAGCACATGATGCGTTATCTCATATGCACAACAATTAGCAACAAACAACAACCAACACACAAAAACATGCCCCATGCACAACACACAAAATCACATTTTCCTAATATGTTGTGTGGATGTCGGCCCAACAGCCTCAGTGTTGTAACCATGGGCTCTGATACCATTCTGTCAAGTACCCACCCATCATACCAGCATGGGAGAGAACATGACCCTGATTCGGGGACATCTAGCCCCGTACTTAGTAGACAAACATTCATATAAAATGAAGATGGACATATGGAAATGCATAGATATTTGAAAACACGGGAGAGTTAAAAATCTATTACACATCCATCATACTTTCAAGACATTCAAGATGTTCATGTCATTCATCAATTAAACAATACAAATAAAATTCACTGATCATAAAGGACAAGTACATATGCATATCGTAATTAAACACAACGGAATTAAAATCATGTTAATATCTAGCATACATTTAGCATTTTCATGACAGCCATTAAATAAAGACATTGCAGAATTATAATAGAGAGTACGTATCTTAAAACAAAGTAGTCCCTGAGCAACCAGCTATGCATATGCAACATTCCACCCAACCACAGGCCAATTGTGCTTATCAATCTCTTGATGCAACTGCCACCCCCAAGCTAGGCATGATTTCTACAAGGAAGAAGGGAACAACAGACTCACACATAGTCAAAATACACCAAAATCAGCCAAGCCAATCAGCAGTTGGGTTTCTCAGGCTACTAGGAGATGGAAAGGAAGAATTGCTAAGCTAGTGAGCTCAAGCACAGAGCCATGGATACCCCTACAAGACCTATCCATATTGGCACCCACAATGCCTACCCACCCAACACAAGGAAGTATTCTCTTCACTGCTACACAGTCCCTCAAGCCATACCTTCCTTTCTAGTACACCCAGGGTGTGCATAGAAAAGTAGCCAAAGCCCTCTTGATCTTCTTGAGAGGTTATTTTCTCCACTAGGTTTATCAAGCCAATTCTGTCCACTACCACTCCAATTTTCTTGCTCATAGATTCAAACCAAAATAGGGATGGATGCACATAACAGCAAAAGTATAAGTGTTGGGCATGAAGAAGCATTTTTACAGTGAGATACCCAAAGATGGGGTTTCCCTGAGCTTCACAAAAACGTGGGTAAGCATAAACGAAATGGAGAATGGGGAATAAACCCTGAAAGGCAAAATTCATTTTCATAAAATGTTTATGGACAACCTAGGAGCAAAAACAACCTCCATCAAACCCCCAATTCGTGGTTTTCTTCTCCCAGCCACTGTGCTAACCAAAAACGAGTTCCCAGCCATGGAAAAATGCAAGAAATGGTGAAAAACGTGCAGGGAAAGACCCAGCTAGCTCAGACTACGTGAGAGAGCCCAGACTATCCATTCAGAATGGCTTGGGAAGGCAATTCGTGGGTGTTTTCTTTCCCATGAAGCAAAATTCGATTTCCCAGCTTGGTGGCTTGCCCATACACGAAATTGGCTACCATACCTCTCCACTCCCAAGGCATTAACTACCTCAACCAACTCTTGGAAGAATTTAATGATTGGGTGCATAAGCCAAAATGGGTATTTGATGGTTTATGGATTTTCTCATTAACACATGGGTTAACACCATTGGTTCAAGGGTTTGAATCATTTCCCTCCCTATTCCTTATAAAAATCATGCCCCCATCTCTTTGTTGCATTGCATAGCTGGTTGTGGATTTTTCATTAAAATTCGTATTTGCATGATGTATTCATTTACAGTGTGCATGCCCAGCACAAGAACCATATGCATCTATTTTAATTGCCGATACATGGAACGCTAAATCGATGGCGGGGCCTTGGCCTTGAGCTCCTCACCATGATTAATAATAATATTTACATCATTTACAATTTTAATGCAATAGGGTCAAAATCGGGATATTACATCATGAGAGATATCAATATGAAAAATAAATCCCACATCTCTTTACTTTTGGAAACAAACAATTTTAGTACATGACCGCCACTACTCAAAGCTTTGGAAGGCAAGCAGGTTCTTCAACATCCATGTTTGAAATTGCTTGAGGACAAGCAATCTTGGGTGAGGAGAACTGTAATGTCCCCAATTAAATAATTTTCAGATAAACAAATAAGTTGTCCTATCCTTTTCCTAAGGGTTATGTGGGAAAATTAAAATATTGATATTTAACCCCAAGGCCTATAGTTTTTCATGGAAATTCAAAATTCGAAATTGATGGTGGAAAATAGGCCAATAAATTATGGAGAAATCATTAATTGCTCCAAAATGAAGTGGCATGGGGTCCTAGTTGGAATTGGGGGTGCATAAGTGGATATGTGGGGCACACATGAGGGAATATTCCTCCTTCACACATGGCACCATCCTCAAATTCGAATTTGGAGGGATAAGTAACTCCCATGGGGAAGCTGAAGGGTCACAAGGCTATTTTTAGTCAATGACAGAATCTACGACAACTTATGACAAGAATCAAGTCCTATGATATCTTATGACAACTTATGACAACCTATGACATGTTGCAGGTCCTAAATTTAGCCAAGGAGGGTGCTAGAGGAGAAGGTTGGGCCCACATGCTAATGTAACTTCCCCAAAATCAAGCTGAGCCTCTCAAATTCGAATTTCCAAGGTAGATGTAGTTATTATTTGGCCAAATAAAATTAGAGAGGAATTAAATGAGTGCCAATGTGTCATTCTCTCATAAAAATAACATTTATTAATATTTTATTGAATATTTGTGAGAGAATTCTAGAATGAGGGGGGAATGTTCCATGAAGATTTATAAAAGGGATGAAGACACAAGTGAAAGGGATTTTGGATCATTGTTGTTGTTTTTAACTCTTGGATATCTTAGCTTTTCCATTTCACGGTGGGTTTTTACCTTCCCTGCCATTGATCTAGTTTCGGTGGTGAAAGATTCCACCCAAGCTAGTAGAGAGGAGGAGATCATCCAGATCTTTTCATTGTGCTTCATTGCAGCTGATTATTGAGGGGATAAATCACTTTCATATTTATCTATATATATTTATTTCATTTTAAATTTTCATATACAGTAGTGGGGTTGAATTCCTATCATTTGGAGTTTCTTTCTATTGATTTAGAGCTTGGACCAGTGTTGGTGGGACGAAATGGAGGTTCTGGTTTCGATAATTATAAGAATTTATTGGCTATGAGACCTATTCCATTGCATTCATAGCATCATTTCCAGTGCGAAACACATTTTGTTTCACTCAAAAAGGTTTCCATATGCCTGAGATATCATCATTTTACTAAATCTACTATATTTGGCATCTCTTCTGGCGGAGGGGTGCACCACTACTTTTCTATATCTATATTTATTGGATTTAGAGCTTCTGTAAGAGACATATATTGTTTTAATCAGTATATTTATTGTCTCCATACATTCATAATAAATATTTACAGATCTTTTCATCATATGGTGTTCAATGTTCAAGCTTATAGGTGATTTATGTGCAAATCTGCTAGTATGGTTAAGCAATCTTAAGACAATGTGTATTAAATTTTCATATCAGCTCCCTAAAGTCATTTATTAAGTTATTTTTGTTGATTTGTGAGTTTCAAGGTTGAATTTGGTCTTTTGGGGAAGACTTGGGCTGATTGGGAAGTGTTTGGGCCAAGTTGAAAAATTAGTATTCCAATGTGGGGGAAGTCAAGCTAGTTTCTCACTAGTCTTGAGAGGGTCTCTTTCATACTTATTTGGAAGTTCTATGGGGTCTATCAGTGGTTCATATAGTTTCATTTAAGTCTATTTGAGTCCATTAAATTTATATTGGGAGAATTCTATTTTCTTTGGTGGTGTTTGGGAAGAGTTGGAAACCTCGTGTTCAGTGTGGCCAAAATTGAACTAGTGTTCCTAGTTTCTTTACCAACTTCCAATTTTATATCAGATCTGATTTGGGACACATATCAGTGGAATATAAACACTTTTATTAGTTTCACACCTTTAATGGACATCATAAATATACATACACTCCACTATTGTTGAATGAGAGCATCTCATAAGCCTTCATAAGCCATTGTTTGGGAAAAAGTTGAAAATCAACATAATTAAAGTTGGAACCTTGGAGATAATATTCCTAATTTATGATTGGGAACATTACACCTTGTCCTTGGTTTTGGGGTCGGGGAAATCACAAATTCATGAAGAGGTTGTCAGAAATGTGACCTGAGTTTGAAAAAACATTATCGATAAGATGTCAAGCATCATACGCAAATGTAGTAGTGGTTAGAGAAGTGAATTTTTTTGTAGGAATGAATATGGTTTCTAAGTGGCATATTTGGGTGGTGTGTCCATACACTAAATCAAGACTTCTTGGATAATGTGTGTATCTCCCCCTACAAGCATATGACCACAATGAGTAAGTATGTGGCATGTTTGGTAAGTGATTTACCATTTGGTTTATTTGGATTAAATCTAATATAATAATACAATAAAAGGTGCACTTGGGGTTATATATCCCAAGGAACACCATGGGGACAATGAACCAAAAAGAGGAGAAGTAGGGAAGAGTTATAAAATATAATATTTTTATTGTGGTTTCCAAGTTTCTAGATCTCAAGCCTTCATTTCCCTTTAATATATTATTTTTATTCTATATATTTTCCCAATACTTATAGAGGGGCATGTATCCTCCATGTAAGCTCAGACTGCATGAAATTCTAGGGAGGAAAAATCATGCAAGATATGACTAGTGTGAAGCACCTGCAACAATTAATTAATAAGAATATGCGAAATAGCAGAAATGACAGAACTCAGAATCACTTTTATATTGATCACATGCCACTTTGAGGAGGCAAGCTCCTTTGAGAAAGCTCAATACAAATAACTTCACGGTGCCTTCATAGGTCTCAACACACACTTATATACTAAGTCTAGGCGCCAATACTATGGGTCAAAACCATGGGCCACTACAAACTATGGATCAACAATACTACGGGCGACTTACAAAGCATATGCGCCAACAACAATAACACAAACTATTGATCAACAAATACTACGGGACGACTTACAAAGCATATACATCCAACAACAATATACTAACAAAGTAAAGACATGGGTTCCTAACATCCCCTCCCCCTTAAAAAAATCTTTGTCCTCAAAGCTTTAGATGTGGAAATTGTTGTTGAATCTGAAGGAGTGGTTCCCATGTAGCATCCTCTGGTTGCATTCTGTGCCACTGAATTAAGACCTCTGTGATAGAGTGAGAGAGAAGCTGACGAGTGCGCCGATTGAGGATGGCCTCCGACTCCAAAAGGATGGATCCTTCATTATCCAGTTCAGGTAAAATCGTTTGTCCACTGATGTTGGTGCCAAGAACTTTCTTCAGACAAGAGACATGAAATACTGGATGAATGCGGGAAGAAGGAGGAAGTTCCAATTTATAAGCAACAGACCCAATCTTCTGAAGAATCCGATATAGCCCATAGAACTTTGGAGCGAGCTTATGACGCCCTTTGAGTTTCAGGGAGGATTGCTTGTATGGATGGAGACGAAGAAAAACCATATCGCCTACTTGAAAAGTGCGCTCAGAATGGTGCTGATCAGCTTGTTGCTTCATGCGATTTCTTACCATGTGAAGATTGTCCCGCAAAATGCGAAGAATCTGATCGTAGTTTCGAAGGACCGTGTCAACTTGCTAAACTGGTGAACTATTGGGGGTGTATGGAAGAAGAACTGGAGGTGCCTGACCATAGACTGCTTCATATGGGGTCATTTTAGAGGCAGTGTGGTAAGAGGTATTGTACCACCATTCAGCGAGAGGGAGCCACTTTTCCCACTGATGTTGTTGTTCAAAGGTGAAGCAACGAAGATAAGTTTCCAAGCATTTATTGATAATTTCAGTCTGACCATCTGTTTGTGGGTGATACCCTGAACTCATCTTCAGTTTGGTGCCAGTGTGGCGAAATAATTCTGTCCAAAAATGATTGGTGAAAGTCGCATCACGATCCGAGACAATGGAAGAAGGGATGCCATGAAGACGAAAGATCTGGTCCATGAAAATTTGAGCGACTGAGGATGCTGTATAGGGATGGCTGAGAGCACAAAAATGACTATATTTGGAGAGGCGATCAACCACAATGAGAATCACTATCTTCCCGCCATATTTAGGGAGCCCTTCAATGAAATCCATAGAAATATCTGTCCAAATCCGTGTAGGTATGGGCAAGGGTTCGAGCAATCCTGGAAGAAGTGTTGTTTCACCCTTATTGCGCTGGCAGGTATCACATTCAGCCACCATCTATTGAATTGTCCTTTTCATGCCCTGCCAAAAGAAGTTACGTCGTTCCTTTTCATACGTTTTGAGGAACCCAAAGTGCCCTGCCGATGGAGAAGCATAGAGTTCATAGAAGACAGCCTGTTCAAGATCTGTGCTCTGGGGAAGCACCAGACAACCCTTGTATCTCAGAGAAGCACCATCCCAAGAGTAATGTGGTACAGCAGAAGGGTTGTTGGTCAAGCTTTGGATGATTTGAGATAAGGAAGAGTCATTGACATAACCCTGTTGAACAGATTGCAACCAATTTGGAACAGGCATAGAAATAGCTGAAAGAGAACCTTGGGCATCAAATGTGCGAGAAAGAGCATCTGCCACAATATTGTCTTTACCCTTCTTGTAAGTGATCTCATAGTCATAACCCATGAGTTTGCTAACCCATTTCTGTTGTGCTGGGGAGGAGACACGTTGTTCCAAGAAATATTTCAGACTTTGGTGATCAGTCTTGATGCAGAAATGATTCCCTAATAGGTATGGTCGCCACTTCTGTACTGCATGCAAAATAGCCATCATTTCCTTCTAATATGTAGAGGCAACTAAATTCTTACCTGAAGGGGCTTTGCTGGTGAATGCAATGGGGTGTTCATCTTGAAGGAGAACAACACCAAGTCCATTGTCGCAAGCATCACTCTCAATAGTGATGGGCTTGGAAAAATCGGTCATAGCTAGAACAGGTGTAGTACACATAGCTTGTTTTAGTTTGTCAAATGCACACTGAGCAGCATGTGTCCATGTAAAAGCATCATTTTTCAATAGAGCAATTAATGGAGCTGCAATCTTCCCATAATCCTTGACAAACTTGCGGTAGTAGCCAATCAACCCCAAAAAACCACGAAGGCTCTTGAGTGTCTGAGGATGCAGCCAATTGTTCATGGCATCGATTTTGGTAGGATCCATGCGAACCCCTTGTGCTGAGATAATGTGCCCGAGATACTCAACTTCCTTCTATCCAAAAACACATTTAGACTGCTTGGCGTGGAGATGATGGTTAGAGAAAAGTTGGATGACAAGATCCAGATGTTGGAGATGTTCATCCCATGTTTTACTGTAGATGAGGATATCATCAAAGAATACCAGAATGAATTTCCGCAAGTAGGGTCAAAATATTTTATTCATTAAGGCTTGGAATGTGGAAGGAGCATTAGTGAGGCCAAAGGGCATGACCAAAAACTCATAATGGCCATCATGTGTGCGGAAAGCTGTTTTAGGGATATCATCCTCATGAACCCGAATTTGATGATACCCAGAACGAAGATCCAACTTGGAGAAAAATTGAGCCCCATGAAGCTCATCAAGAAGCTCATCAACAACAGGAATTGGAAACTTATCCTTGATGGTGAGGTGATTAAGTGCTCGAAAGTCAATGCAGAGGCGCCATGACCCATCTTTTTTGCGAACAAGAAGAACTGGAGAAGAAAAGGAACTAGTGCTTGGGCGAATAATACCTTGCTTCAATAAGTCCCGAACGAGCATTTCAATCTCCGTTTTTTGGTGAAATGGGTAGCGATAGGGCCTGATGTTGGGAGGAACGCTGCCAAGAAGGCGCTGAATACGATGGTCTTCTGGCCTTGAAGGTCGCAATCTCACTGGTTCAGCAAAGACACCTGTGTATCGATCCAGAATTTGTTGTAGATCCAAAGGAGTAGTGGAGACCGCTGATGGTTGCATCTGAATGGAATGGATCTGAGCGATGACACCATGTGAATTCTTCTTGAGGAGTTTTTCCATGTGATGTGAACTGATGATGCTGAGAGACCCTAGTTGTAATCCTGTCAATGTGTGTTTTTGTCCATTGAGGGAAAACTGCATCCAAAGTTCAGCAAAATCCCATAAGATAGGGCCAAGTGTGTGTAGCCATTGAGCGCCCAAAACCACATCACATCCGCCTAAGGTCAAGGAAAACATGTCAGAGCGCAAGGTATAATATCCCATAGAGATATGCACATTTCGACACTTCCATTTGCAAGGTAAGGTTCCCCCATTGGCAACCATGACTTCAAAGTTGGAGCAAGGATGGATAAAACAATCAGCTTGTTTGGCGATCCGAGGGTCAATGAAATTATGAGTGCTACCCAAATCAATGAGTATTGTAAGAGGAAGCTTCTTGAAGTAACCCTTGACCCGCATTGTTTGGGGGGTGGTGATTCCAGCTAAAGCATGGAGAGATATCTCTGGCTGGTCATCCTGAGACGAAGGGTCAATAAGCGGTTCCTGGATGTCGACCAGAGCATCCATTGTTTCTGGATCTTCGTCACCAATTTCAGAGGTAGGCGGAGAATCCACATCCAAGAGATAGAGCTTTTGCTGAACACATCTATGTCCCTGAGTGAATTTCTCATCACAATTATAGCAAAGCCCCTTTTCTCTGCGTGCTTGCATCTCTGTTTCAGACAAACGCTTGATAGGAGTTGGTCGAGGAGCCTGCGGTATAGGTGGTCATTGAGAACCCATATTTCGGAAGGGAACAAAAGTGGGCTTGGAGCGTTGTTGGGATGCAATCTTTTCTTCTTCCAACTTAGCCAACCCTAGGGCTTCCATCATTGTGTTGGGACAGAACATTTTGACCTCAGAGCGGATGGCATCCTTTAGACCGCTGATAAAACAACTCCGGTAAAAGTCATCAGACAATCCTTCAGTGTGGTTGGCTAGTTTCTCAAATTCGGTTTGATACTCTCTCACGATGCCAATTTGGCGAAGTTTAGTGAGGGCTCCTGTGAAGTCATCAAAATCACTAGGACCAAATCGTTGCAAAAGGAGCTGGCAAAAGTCTGGCCATTTTGGCTCTTCATGAGCCTTGATGTACCAATGGTACCATTGAAGAGCTTCCTGTTCCAAATGAAAGGATGCAAGCGAAAATTTGTTTACATCAAAAGTATTATGCAGATTGAAATACTGTTCTACACGATAGATCCATCCAGTTGGATCAGTCCCATTGAAGCGAGGAAAATCAAGCTTTGGACCATGGAAATTGCTGGAAGAAGAGAACCCATTGTCTGATGAAGACTCGGACTTCCGTTTGTTGTTCATAACTGAATGTTCAAGATGGAGGCCAAGAAATTTTTCATCCAGATCCTGGAGTTTGGCTTGGATGGCTGCAAGTGCTTCTTCCATGGTTTTTGCTCCTGCACGGGTGACAGCCATAACCAGGAGTTTTTTTTTTTTTTTGGTTGACTGGGTAGGAAAACAAAAACAAAAACTGCTTCAGTAAAGGAAAATCTGGATTTGGGAAAAAATCTGAAGGGTAATTGGGGTTTGACTAGGTTTTGGACACTGTCGAATAGACAGGGAAGCAAAAAATGAGGATTTCAGAAGCGGGGTGAAAGAATGGGAAAATTTGGCAAAGGGGGACAAAGAAGCAAAATTCAGAAAGGAACTATGTGGTAAAATTTGAAAGTGATTGGGTGAAATCTAAGGAAGTTATGGCAAACCCTAAAAATAGACAAATGTGGGATTTCGGGCTTTGGGAAGTGGAATTGGGGATAAGGTCCTCAGGAATGAAATATGCAGAATGGGATGACAGGCGCTCCCCGAAAATTTCAAGGAAAACAGAGTGAAAACAAGGGAGATATGGAGAAAACCCTTTTTTTTTTCCAGACTGGAGTAGCTGCGGCTCGGAAGGGATCTGAAACAGATAGATCTGCAACGGCCCAGAAGTGAGCAGAAATAGAGGGATCTGAAACGGTTCCGAATGGATTGAAAACGACTGGATCTAGAACGACTTTCAGAATGGATCTGAAACGGCGCAACAGTGATCGACAACAGTTCAGCTGAAAATAGATATGGACCCCAGGTATGTGCGGCTTCCTAACAGTTCAGGGGTTTCACTCAGCCACCAATGTTGTCTAACGACTTGCGTATTGGGGCCGTACCGCTCACTCCACAGCTCAGGTAAAACTGATAACCGCTTTGCCACAAACGACAGCTCTTGGTTCACCTCACGGGTGGGAACTAGTCAATCAGGTAGGGGTCGTTGCCCTTTTCGCTGGCAGGTCCTCTCAATGGGCCAGCTACTTCGGGGTTCCTGTGGTTCTCCTCACAATGAGTTTTAGGGCTTATGCCCAAGTACTTCCCATAGTTAAGCGGATAGGGATTATTCCCAAATCCGAACCTGCAACAGATGCGAAAATTTTTTTGGCATAAACTTCACCCAGCGAGCCCAAGAAAGTGCTCTGATACCAGATGTGAAGCACCTGCAACAATTAATTAATAAGAATATGCGAAATAGCAGAAATGACAGAACTCAGAATCACTTTTATATTGATCACAAGCCACTTCGAGGGGGCAAGCTCAATACAAATAACTTCACGGTGCTTTCATAGGTCTCACACACACTTATACACTAAGTCTAGGTGCCAATACTATGGGTCAAAACCATGGGCCACTACAAACTATGGATCAACAATACTACAGGCGACTTACAAAGCATATGCGCTAACAACAATAACACAAACTATTGATCAACAAATACTACGGGACAACTTACAAAGCATATGCGTCCAACAACAATATACTAACAAAGTAAAGACATGGGTTCCTAACAACTAGCTACAAACACCATAGTATAACTACAATCAAAAGCAGAAGAAACAACCGTTGAAAACAATATTTTTAGATCTCTTGAGTCAAGTCTGAGTTTGCAGTGATTTAAGCATTCGATGTAAATATAATGAATGATTGAGAAGAATGTCATGTTGAATGTACCCAACTGACTTTTGGGTCAAGGCAAGGCTCTGAGCTTCTGGAATCATAAACCGCTCTGGGAAAAATTGCAAGTATTCGCTCTGGGAAGAGCAATTGGAGGAGAAATGGTTACTCGACTTGGCAATAATAAGAGGTATTTGAGAAATAACATTCATGAGTCAAAGTGGGAGGAGATATTTTTGTATTTTATTGTAGAACTACCTTATACTGTTAAAAGGCACAACTCTATCCTAATGGTGGTAGATAAACTCAGTAAGAGTTCCCATTCCATTCATGTTAGAGACACTTATAAGGCTCATGCGATAGCTCAGGTATTCATCAAGGAGATTGTCATACTTCATGGTTTTCCAAATAAAATCATTTCAGATAGAGCATCCATGTTCACAAGGAGGTTTTAGAATCTCTTTGTGCTCATCAGTGACTTAGTCTTCGAGCAAAAGTTCAAACACTTATTTACTTATATTTATTCCCCTCAAAGAGTGATATTAGAGATCGGGATGATATAAAACATAGATTTTTTCAATGCATGTTCTAAATTGTTTTGTCCTCTCCTTCATTATTCCTTGTCATGCGAACTATAGTGAAGGTAGTCATTAGTGAAGTGAGTTAGCATGTTACAACATTGATATAAAGACTTCCTTTTACCCTAAATAACTAAATAGTCTCTACAAATAAAGGGCCTCACAAAGCCTCATGAAAGTCTTTTGATGGCCCAGTCTTTAAATGACCCTTAATGAAATTCACGAATGAAGCTATTGTCTCAATTTTTTAGGGAAGGAAGAAAATAGGCTATAACGTATAAGGACAATATCCAACATTTAGTCATGTTTTACAGTTTCGATGCATAACTCTTCACTCAGGAGAGGCTTGCAAATTAAAGCAATGCCAACTCATTTGTGAGAGAATTCACATTTTAGTTGCTTCTTATGTCGCCACCAGAGAAATATTCCTCGAAGTGCTCTCGTTGCTTCGTATGGTTTGTAGATGGAGTATGGTTTCAAGAGTATCTAGCAGTCGGATACACAAGGAAGTTTGGCAGGAGGTTCCAGGTGGCAAGAGCCAACATTCACCCGTAAGCTAAATTCATAGTCTACCTAGTGCTATGCTGATTATAATTTTCTACTATTAAGTAAATGGGTACTAGATAATTATAATTGTATGCTATAAAGTAGAGAGGTAATAGATAACTTACAAAACTTCTTGCAATCTACTCTAGTGTGCCTGCTCTTGATCTGCACCAGTATGCCTCCTCCTGAAAATTTGATTTCAAAAAGATCGGGCAAAGAAAATCAAGCAATTAAAATCATTTCTTTCACATAGGGAGTATTGCTTAGCTTACTTGTTCACCATCCAGATAGTTAGCTTGAATAGATTAGATGTTGGCAATGGGTAATAGTAGTTACCATTCTATAATATGAAATGTCCATTTCGTTAACAAGTAGGTGTAACTTGCACATGATGCTTTGGTTTCTCTTTGTAGGTGCACACATGTGAAGCAGGGTCAATATCATCACTATAAACTCAATTGTTGAGAGTTTGGGAAAATGAAACACTTGACAGTTCCATAGACATAATCGATGATACAGATAGAGGTGGTGGTACACACAAACGGTGATAGTAGGAAATAGTAGAAGGATGTGGAAGCTTGTCCAAACATTTAGTGACGACTTAGTTTACAGTGCCCAAAATAAAATGTTACATA
The DNA here is from genome assembly GCA_027924585.1 of Larix kaempferi. Classification (NCBI taxonomy): domain Eukaryota; kingdom Viridiplantae; phylum Streptophyta; class Pinopsida; order Pinales; family Pinaceae; genus Larix; species Larix kaempferi. The sequence continues at coordinate 17,994,368 of BSBM01000458.1, read as the reverse complement.
ATTTTTTAACTAATGTTAAAGTTTATGATGACATTAGTTTAGGTTCTTATGAAATTTGATTGACAATCACATCAATTTATATATTCTCATCATAGTTTTAACCAAAACAATACACGGTAACATTGATGGACCTTTATTTAAAGCCAAATAAAACTTGAAACCATTTTATCAATCAAAATAATATAAAATTACAATTTTTTTATATAAAACTTAGGATAAAAACGTAGATTTATGTGTCATTAAAAAACATACTTGAATCCCTACCCAACCTTTCTACAAGGATTAATAAAACTAACATATTAATAATACTAACATATATTATTTAATAGCTTCGTTGAGGCTTTGCAAAAATCTCGAAACACTCTTTGAACTTGTCCCCCTTTATTCTTTATTTCTCATTTCTTACTTTATTTAGTGTTCACTTTTCTCCAACCCATTAATTTTTATATTAAAAAAACACACATACATATATATAACATTCTTGACATAGTTGAATTTAAGAATTAAATTCTTCAAAACTTAAGTTGGCCATCCCTTGGTATATATATATATGGTGATACTAAATTTCATCTATCTATATATATGATGGTGATACTAAATTTCATCCACGGTTAATTTCTCATCTTCATAAAATCGATTAGATTCTCATGCAATGATTATGACTAAATTATTCCCTTCATAAGGTCTAGTTGTTTTGTTAAGGTAAAACACATCAAAAAGCTAGTGCAACTTATTCCAACATAAGGGGAATCTTAATAACACATAAGTTTTCTCCAAAGTAATAGATACCTGACTTTGGCATCATTGACTTTAATGTAATGGATATATTTGTTAAATTATTCTATATTTTCAAAACCATTTTAATTGCCGATTTTTAAGAACGTAATTTTTCCACAACTTTATGAAAGTATATATATAGTTGCATCGCCAAATTAATTAAATATTAAATTAGTTTAAATACAAACCTACTACATATACATTTTTTATTTAATATAATATATGGTTGAATGGTTAAAATAAGTTGTTGATAATCACAAGTGAGGGTGAAATACATTTAAAAATCAATTTAAATTACTTAGAGTGAGGCTAGTAGTTGCCCACAATAGATGGGAATATAATTAAAAAGAATTGCAATTGTATAGTTAAATGGATAATGTCACTTTTAAACATTGAGAGTGACGTCCATGGCCATACATGCCGCGACACACCGACTTACCAATACGTATTTCATTAAAAGAAAATGGTATGTTATGTTGACGTGGAAGATAAATATAGTTGACAATTAGTAAAAATTTATGTGAAAGTACATGTGTTGTTAAATTATACGCTTTAGCCAATGTTACATCTTATCATATTAAAATTATATTTATATATTATTGTTTTTTTTGGAAAAATTACCTTCTTGTTATTCCGAAGGAATCAAGAAAAGCTAACATGCACGGAAAATTTCAATAAATTTCCTCACATATCATGGATGGTAGGTCGAGTAAACCGTCAGCGGATAATCCAAGCCAGAAGATGTCTCAACGGAATTGAACCTGGATAGATGGAATGAAATCCATCTTCTTAATCTTTTTTTTCCAAAAGAAAAAGAGTTTCCTGCTATTCATATATGAATCAAAGAAACTACACAAATTCTCATGTCATAAAGACATTTACAACTATTCTGGTCCTCCATTAAAACATATCAGCATCTTGCTAATAACCCAGTCAAGGAAAAGACCAAGAGTTCTCCAAAAAAAAAATAAGATACATCTCAGGAAATATTCTAATAATCTGCCTAGACATTTTAATACTAATAATGCAAAGTACACAGAGGTCTGCAATCTTCAAATTTTCAGGAAAAAGGCAAACTATTGCCAACGAAACAGTATCTCACAGGGCATTTTAAAACATAACAAAAAAGATCATCCTTCAGTAAAGAATGATACACTTTTCCTCCATCAGCTGGCCTTGATAAAAATGTCTTATAATGGCACTGCCTGCGGAATGAAATCCATCTATCCCCACCAACGGACCACCGTATTGATATAATGTTCACTAACAAGGTAAAAAGAGGTCTAAACAAATCAATATATCAAAATGTTATATTGGTAATGTTTATATGGTTATATTTTATTATATTTAAGTTTAAATATATATGTATAAAATAAGTTAATTGAGTTTAGTTAAATGGTTGTGGGATGAAGTATTATCGTTTCCATCTAGATTTTATTTTCATAAGTGACATGTTGAGCTCATAATAAAGGACAATCATCATTGGATGTTATCCGAGAATGTGAGTTGACTCATCACTATTATTCAAGGAAAATCACACCACCTAAAATAACCCATTGGTGTTCTATAAGGGAGCAGGCTTCCACTCTTGCTAGATGCCTCTAGGTCTTGGATCATTAACATGTTTCCTTACATCCAAGTAAGAAGAGAGCCAATCATAAGCAATTTTAGGTCTTTACTCCATTATGTATAAGGGCAGTTTCAATGCCCTATAGTATTTCCAAGATACCCAGTATCCCCTATTCTCTATCATCGTTGAGGCTAGGCAGATGTTGCACAGTATCAAGTACTCACTAGGATTTACATTTACCTCTGTAGACTTTAGAAGCCAAATCATTGCGTAGAGGGGATCTCTTGTCTCGCAAACAAGGGGGTCTCATACACCAATTTGGTGCCCGACTTAGCCATGACCTTGAAATTAGATTATTATTATTTTATATTATTACTATAGATATATTTTTGCAAAGATGGCAAAACTAATCATCACTCAGTTGTCAAAGTGGCATGGGGACAACCATAATTGGTTGTTATCCACATATGTGAGTTGATTCATCATCGTTATTCAAGGAATACTACACCACTTGAAATAACTCGTCGGTGATCCATAAGGAGGTAAAGTTCCACTCTTACTAGATGCCTCTGAATCTTGGGTTAGTTAACCTCTTTCCTTATATCCAAAGAAGACAAGCTCTTAGCTAATCTAAAATAATTTTAAGTCTTATTCCAAAATCAAAATAGTTGTTAGCGAACTCTCTCTTTATATTACACATTCTATCAAATTGAAGTAAATTATAATTAATTTAAATATACTTTAGCTAATCAAAAAAATTACATTTTGAAATTTTAATTTTTCATAATAAGCTAAATCTACATTATATTTTTGTATAGGCTATGAAAACTCTATTTTGATAATTAAATGATTGAAACATGGATCATAGTTTGAGTAAGTTACTTTCAATCATATTTAGAGGGAATTAAACCTTGTTGTTGACACTATGTCTAGACAAAGTTTGGAACAAGCTCCACATTTCCTTTGGGTGGAAGAGCACTTAGATGAGGTCTCATGTGAGACCAAACATAACCTATGAATATATTTTTATATATAATGTTGTGAGTATTTATCTTATTAGGTGATGTTCTTACTGATATTTTCATTTTGATTAAAGACTTGAGCGTTTGATTTATATTGAAACAGGTATAAGGTGTTTATGGGTGATGATTACTTAATTCTATGATAATTAAATGTTTTGTGATCAGTCAATGATAAATACCCTCAATATTATCAATATCCTTATAATGATAAAGTGCTTTGATATATATAAAAAATTATTTTATCTTTTTTTCTAATTAAAATATATTTTTTAAAAGAAAAAAATCTACATTATATTAAAAATGTATTTAAATCTTATACAACTTTTTATGCTCTTTAACAATATTGATCTCCTCTAATAATGATATATGCTATGATAATTAAAAATATAAAACTAAAAAACACTACCTCGAACACTGTGACATACTTTTTCATCCCTCTCGCACATGGTAATGGTTTTTTATATATATGAAAAGCTTGAATATGATTTTAGAAAAGTTGGAACGAGAAAACATGTAGCAAGGATCCATATACCCTATGTTAAATCCCTAAACATAGAAACTAAATGTCGTGACCCTAGCATGAAGGTTGGGCGCACTTCCCTTAACATGTGTTGATGGTTCATGAGTGCAGAGCAGTTGGGTGCACTATACTTGTAAGGTACCTTGACAACATGGCAAGGGGCACATTGTCGGTTTAGTTGAGTGTGGAGCTAGCACACTTGGCTTGTGCAGACATGGGCATGGTTTGCAACAACGTATGGAGGCATGACGAGAGCATGGTACCTGCACACACCAAAAAGATTGAGTGAAAATAGTCTTGTAGAGACATGTGGATGGGAGTATGAGACTTGGGGCGCATTGAGCTAGGTGCGTGGACCGAAGGTACCCACCCATTGGGATGGCTTGTGAAGCCGACACTTACTTGCAAAGCAAATTGTCCACTTGTGGGAGTTGGTCACACTTGAGTTGGCTTGGGCCCAACTTGGACCTTGGCAAGGGTGCACCATATAAATAAGAAGGCAAGTGCAAAGAAAGAAATCATCTAAATCATCCAAGGAAAAATCCAAGTGAAGTCAATCGGGAGAAAGTAGCACGATTTGGGTGTAGTTCATTAGGACATAGTAGCATGACTTGGGCGTAGTCCGTTGAGACGTAGTAGCTTGAGTTGGGCACAATCTACTAGGATAGAGTAGTTCAGGTTGAGTACAGTCTATTGGGACAAAGCAACACAAGTTGGGTGCTCTTTATTGAGACGGGTAGCACGAGTTGGGCGCAATCTATCAAGACAAGACATCTTGAGTTGGGAGCAATATGTCGGGATGAAGTAGCATGACTTGGGTGCAGTCTGTCGGGTCAGAGTAGCACGAGTTAGGAACACATTACTGGGTTAGATTAGTGAGACTTGGGATAGATTAGTGTGACTTGGGAGCACATCGGGGAGAAGATTGTCGATACAAAGTAGTGTGACTTGGGCTCATCGGGTGACTGACATAGTCAAGCCAATTGGGCGCACTTGGTGTTGAGCAGGAGTATCGAAGTATGCAATGAAGAAGTTGGGACATGAATTGAGGCAGTTCCACAGACACATCAGAGGTTGGATGTGCAAACAAGGAGAGATACCTTGGGGTTTCCTATACCATCTTGGGAAGATATTTGTATGGGCATTGTCCCAGATCTTGTTTATATCTATGTATGGGTGTTTGTCAAGTTGGGTACACTCCTTTGTTGTATCTTTTCATTTATGAAACATTCTTTATAAACAACTTGAGTGACTAGTTTGGGCACCACCATATTTGTTGTCTCTTATGTATATTGATGGATACTTATACTATAATGTTCATGTGTAATTGGCTAAGTGTTGAAATATTGTAGTGCAATTGATTGTTGGGTGAGTAAGTTGAGTAGGAGCTTGCAACAACCTAATAATTCATAGCTCAAGGCATAGTTATGGGTGGACCTTGAGTGAATAAGCGTAGTTTGGGTGTAATAGTCACAAGTAGGCCAAGATGGATGAGGCATGGCGGTGCCACACATTCCTTGGAGTTTAAAACGGAAGATTGGGGCATTACTCCTAAGGTCGTGTCACTAAAGCTTCTCATGTTTTTAAATATAAAAACTCTTATTAGAGTTTTATGTATTTAAATAGTACTGAAAAATTAAGTGATAATCGTATATTATATTATATTTTTTCAAAATATAATTTCGTGAAAAAACTTTTCAAGTATTTCCCATAATTCATGGATGATAAATGAGGTAAATAGTTGGCTTTGATTACATAGCCTAACTCAAAGAAATCAAGAAAGTCAAACCCATAGGCTTACCAACTATAAAGGAAGAGATCTATCATTTGACTCATAACTACTTAAGCCATGTGTAATCAAAAGGAGGTGCATCTTTCCTAAGCAGTGGTGGTATAAGGTCATATGGACATGGAAAATGCCACTGAAATTGAAATGCTTTCTTTGGTTTGTACTTATGGATAGAATGAAAACCTGGGACAATCTGGAAAAGAAAGGTTGGCATGGACCTAGTAGATGTATATTGTGCAAAAATTGGATAGAAACTGCTACACACCTATTTATGGAGTGCACTTTCACATTGTTCATTTGGGGTAAGGTTTGTAACATTTTGAATATTAACTCTGTTTGGAGGCATGGTGACTTTGTTACCAGTTTAAGACATTGGACTAAAAACTGTGGAGAACATCTCACACTTCCAGTTTTTATCTCCTGGGCAATTTGGAGAATGAGAAACATGTGCATTTTTTATGATCAAGAGGCAAATACAGATGGTGTTATCTCACTTGTCCTACACCATTATCTGCCATATAAACAGTTGAAGAAAAAAACCGCAAATAGGATTGTTGGAACTTTTAGACTAATCTACAATGATCCTATTATCTTCTTTGATGGTGCAGTAGCTTTGGGTCAGTGTGCAGCAGGTGGAAAAATATTTATAAATCAGGACCATTATTACACTTTTCAACTCAGATGTGGTAAGGGCACAAATATGAAGGCCGAACTCTTAGCATTGTGGGCTTCTGTGAGATTGGCAAATCTATTTGGCTTCCCAAGAATTAAGTTATGTGGCGATTCCAGGGTAACTATAAAATGGGCTTTGGGGGATTATAAGTTGAACATCATTGCATTAACTCAATGGTGCAACAGAATAAGGGCTGAACTGGAAAATTTTGTGGAAATTGACATCAAGCATATTTATAGGGAACACAATCAAGTAGCTGATATATTATCCAAACATGCACTTTTTGGAGAAGACGGATATCTTATCTGGGAAGAATATTTTGAAGAAGAGATTATGGACAAGGGATCTCTTTTTTTCCTAGATTAGTTTAATGTTGCACTTATTTTTGGACAGAAATGGGACCATGGAATATGTATGGGTATATCTATGTTATTATGACCCTGTATGGTGTAATGCCAGGATGTAATGTCAAGACTTCTAGTGCTTGAAAAATGATGCATAGTGATCTGTGTCTATCTTTAGACCGTTCCATCATTGTACTATTTTATTTCAATTATGAATATAAATAGTATGTTTTTTTCCACTGGAAAAAAACTTAATGTAATGCACAATGAGATTTTATATATTACTTTAAAAATTGAGTTTGCTTACTTAAACTTACGGTATGGGAATTGGAAATATTAAATATATATTCAATTTAAAAGTAAATATATATTAAAAAGGAGGTATAGTTAAACATGATAAAGTAAATATATATTAAAGGGAGGTATAGTTAAACATTATGTATGCATATATAAAGAATTTTTTCTATGGAAAAAAATATATAATAAAAGGATAAATTATTTTATATTGAAATAATTACTAATAGTTTTCAAGTTTTTACTCTTATTTCATTCGTATCAATATGTATCATTACTATTTATCTTCAAGTCTTTGCGTTTTTTCCATTATATATCAATAAGCATAAGATCCTGCAGTCACTGTTTTTGAGCCAAGGTAAGTAGAGGGCACAACACCTTTTATATCTGACATCAATAACCAACATTTATTAGGGACCAACTTCCTTTAAGGCTTGCACTACCAAATTTAGACTTGTTTTCTTTCTATTAGGCTTAGTAGTCCACATGACACCTCCAAAAACTTCTCACAACAAGGATGTCTCAATTGCAAATATACAAGCACAATTCTTACTACAACAAAAAAAAATCTTACAACAACATACATAGATCAATGATCCAACAATAACTAATTATTGAATTGGATAATAAGATTGTAGATTTGAAGATTCACAGTCTCACATCAGTGCCCTTTTGTGGCCCACACGGGGACCCTAAAATAATTTTACCCTAGTTTGTGAGTGTACTCGATGAGGAAAAAGTGGATGCATGGATAGAATCATTCTCCTCTTATTTTAAACATAAAATTGGATTACCAAAGCATGATAAGGTCACTTTGGCAACCTATCACCTCCAGGGATTCGTAGCTCAATCATGGGAAATACCAAGGATACTTGGATCACATAAACCATTTTTGTATAGTAAAGGAGACGGGGACCCACAATGCTCACGCCATAACTTGTTGGAATCATTTCTACATAACTCTTCATGACCATTTCCCCGTTGCTAGGTACAATGAAGAATTATGGGCAAAGTGGCTTCAATTGTGACAATTTTCCATCTAGACGGTGCATCAATATTTTGAGGTATTTTCCAAACTTCAAGTGAAACTATCCATTTCAGATCCTGAACATGTAGTTTATTACCTCAATTGCGTAATGAAGTTACCTTGGTCCATAACATGTCTCTTCCCTTGGCTTCCCAAAATGCCCTTGCCATTGAAAATAGATTGGGTAAACAGTTCCTTTTGACTTTCATTCCCAATCTTAATTATTTCCCAATCCAACGACCTCCCCATTGTTTTGACTTGTCCACCCCAAATTGGCCAATACAATAGTTTTTACAAAATGGCTTCTCATACTATAATAGATTGTAGTGCAGTTTGCCATACATTCAATTGTTAAATTTTTTCTTGAATAAATACTCAATTTCTAATAAATGCAACACTTCTCTTATATTAGGTAGATAATGAAAATAGCCCTAAGGGTTAGCTCAATTGTTAAGCCGTGTGAACACTCTCTCGGTATGGGGGGAGGTCACGAGTTCAAGCCTTGAGTCCTAAGGGGTTAGGCCAGCCACTGTTATTGGCAGATGGTTTACTATCCTTACCATCCACGAAATGTGGGGAAGTATTGGTGAGTTTCCCGTACGCCGTCTTCGCAAAAAAAAAAGAAAAAGAAAGAAAAGAAAAAAGAAAGTAGATAATGAAAATAATGTCCATTAAACTGAGAAGAAATGGTATAAGAACTATAGAATAATAAATAATAATATATATTTAAACAAATAATAAATCTATATTAAACGGAAACATGTTAAAATGTCATTTATAGATGAGGATTTTAAGTAAAAAGCTAATTTATTTTGCAATAAAATAATAACTCTTATTTTTATTTTTTATACTTATAGTTGTATTTTGTATCATTTTAATTTTCATATAATAATTAAAAGTAAGGCTAATTGCATGATGGAAACATTTAAGATGTTAAATAAAACTTTTTTTCTTTTTTCTTTTCATGTATGTGATAGAGTGCAGGAGAATTGAATCCCACCTTGCACTTTCTAAAAAGCCCAAGCCTTATCACTCACCAGGATGTTAAATAAAACTTTGTTGAATGCGAAGATGGACACATTTAGTATGTTAAATAAAACTTTCCATAGTAAAAGCAAGGTAGTTGCATGATGGACACATTGAGGATGTTAAATAAAACTCTCATTGTAATACTTGAAAGCAAAGCTTCACGATGGATACATTTAAGATGTTAAATAAGACTTTTCATATAATAGTTGAAGGAAATGCTAATTGTATGATGGATATATTTAGGATATTAAATTAATATAATATGATTAGATTAATTTTTTATTTATTTTTAGTTAGTATTTATGGAGTTTCGAATTGATAATCTAATATAAGGAATGTTTTAATAATACATTTGTTTACCGTCTATTTTACGTTTTATGGGCTAGATTATTTTAAAATATATAATTATTTATATTTGTATATTTTTACATTGATATGTGTTTATATCTTAGAATTTGGGATAGACTAGCATTTATGCTTTTCCTAAATTGCACGAGGATCCGACAAGTGTACTGTCCAGATTGATTTTATGGCAGTCGTTCAAAATTCAAAATAAACAATTATAAAAGAAAAAAAGAATATAAAAAATAATTGGTAGTTGATGCATGGATAACTGGTAGCTAATACATGGATAACACTTAACTTAAGCATGGATGCGTGGCTTCATGGAAAATAGCTTATTATTTATTTGTGACTCTTAACTTGGCCTATCCACCGACCACAAGTTAAGTAGCCGTGCTAGATAGATTTAGGTGAGAAGGATAATATTTTTTTTCTCTCAATTATTTAAAACAGATCTAATTGACTATTTTGACCTTCCAATTTAAGACTAATAATCTCCTTTTAATAAATCAACTTTTTCTTATAATATATGATATTTCATAGTTAAACTTTTTCTTATTTTCAATTTCATTTCAACATCCTAATTTCAACACCAACATTTTTTTATAGGCATCCTCTCACATTATTCACCAAAGATGGAACTATGAGGTAGCATCGTTAGACCATCATTTCTTATGTTTCGAGTGTCTTTTACAAATGTTTATTATTGTGAAAGGGAGCATTACTCTCCATGAGTGATAAACCAACTTCAAAAAAACATGATATGATATATATTCCTTTTAATTTTAGGATTGTTTATTATAAAATGCTTTTAGATTTATTCAATCTTCCTCCACGTCTTCATAAAAATATTACATCGTAAACTCCACAACTATATATAACCACTTAAATATCAAACATGTCAAACATAAACTTTTTTTCCAAACAACTTTATAATTATTTAATTATTTTTGAAAGCAAAGTAAGCTTTCCAACATCTAAAAATCATTTTTTCAACACTAAAATTCCTATCTATTTAACTTATGATGGATGTAAATTCAAGATAATTATGATCATTATCTTTGTTTTCTCATTGATCATAAACATCTTTGAGTTAGTGCAAAAGTCTTTAAGTTGGTTTTTAAAATAAACTTCAGGTTGCGATTATCATTAAAACAAAATAAGATATCTAACACCTTTAGACTTATGATCATTATCTTTGTTTTCTAAGTATTCATAAACCTATGAAAATTAGTGCAAGGTTGAATGACTTCGTGTTAAAGAACAATGTCATTGACATACAAAAGGATGATGATAACTAATCGTGTAAGATTGATGCCAAGGTTAGTGCCTAAATACCCTACTTCCTCTAGGCACTCTACTAATTATCTATATAAATTTAATAAAACATTGAAGGTAAAGGAATACTTTACTTGATTCTTATATTTCTTTTTCGATAGAGGGGAATATCGTTAACTAGAACTTATAGGAGACACACTCAAAGGAGGTGCTTACTTTTCTAACTTGATTTCAAAAGGCAAACGTCTTATTGGAGATTTGAATTTGAGTATACAAAGTGTAAAACTTACCTCTTTACCATTTATGTTATTACCCTCTAAATATTTGATTTTTATATTACAATTTTTTTTAATAATCTTTATTATTTGTAAATTTTTAAATAATACTCAGAATAACAAAATACTTAGCCCCGTAGGAAAGATTTACGTGACAAACAAAAAAAATTTAAAAATTTGTGGTTAAAAAGGGAGTGTGATAACTGGCATTCAAATCGCCTTGGTATTCTGGTGATCAGCGACGGAAAATTTTCCGACAAGGCATAGTTCCATCTCTTCTGATTATTTTTTTTGGAATTTCGACGATCTGGGTTGTCTTAAAATGAGCCAAAACCCCTAGGGGCATAGTTCCATGACATAGTTCCGCAGTAAATAGAATGGAACAACGATTACACCGATTTTTATAATCGAATCTAAAGAACAAATCACCAAAAAAACCGAGACGATTTGAATACCAGTTATCCCAGGCCGTTAAAAAATGTTATACCAAATTGTTTAAGAACTTGGACGAGGGGATGGGCAACTCTCGGATAAGTTTTCAACAATTTTTTATAATTGCCCATCCCCTTGTCAAAGTTTAGTAAACAATTTGGGGCCAAAACGCTTTAACCACAAACTTAATTTTCAGTGATGCACATCATAATGGACAAATACAACAAAGGTGTTGAACCGTGTGCCAATCAGAATTCACGAGTGAGATGAGATTTTCAGTCTGATAGGTGGGACTCGTGGGAGATCCAACACGGTCATTTTCAGATGTCCAGATCTGACGGTCACGGCCTCCATGACCTATGGGAGTGGAGTTGTATAGCAGTTGAAACTCCCAGGCCCCCAGTAAAATTCTAATTCCAATTCTGTTCTTCTCAAGGACGGAGATGGACAAACCATTGTCACATTTTTTTGGGAATAAAATCTCAAGAAAAATCAACCGATTCTACCAATCGTATGTATATATTTCTTACCACTTGTATTATTTTTCACAAATTTGATTTCTTCAAACCTGGCATATGATAGATGCATGAGCCATGCCCGACATCACAGAGATGGATGATATGTGAGGGTCATCCTTCATAATTTTTTCATGCATTGGGAATTGGAATCCGGCAGCAAGCTCCCCGCCGGTGAAATTGGAATCCCGGCCGGCAGGGGAGGCTAGCCCTTCAAAAACCACCTGCATCCCTGCTCCCATGAGGAAAAGGAAGAAAGGTTCTCCTCTCTGCAGAGCCATCTCCCTCCAATGTTCTTTCATTTCTTCTTCAGTTTCCATTCCCCCGCCTAACCCTATGTAACTTCTCAGAATAATATATATTGCTCTTCTCCATCCAATATTCTATAATCTGTTTTGCTTTTTGTTTTTCTGTTGTAACTTGTTTTCGTGAGAAAGATTTGAGTGTTTGTGTTTTGGTAGACTCTCGAAGTTTATAGCAGAGATTCTGTAAACATGGATATTATGGCTTGCTCACTGGGATCCCGTATACGGACTCTCTGGAGCACAAGCTTCTTTCGTCACAAGCACTTTCTCTAGTGGAGCCATTATCGGAAGAACTTTAGGAAGCGAAGGGTAGCTGTCTGTATTAAATAAAAATGGCGTCTAATGGGATTATGTTCAATGCCTCCAATCGAAATTTGATAGTCATGGTGAATGAAACTCCGTCTTTTGAAGGTACCCATTCACTTCATTCACACTCAGATCTGCCCATTTATAGATTTGCCAATATACTCACATAGAATTTTTGCACCAACGCCATCTGTATCCATACCATACCATACGACTCAGTATCTGTTTCAATAATCTTAAATGGCAAAAAAATTGGAAGGCTAATTTTCATTCAATCATACTCCAGAGTGTATGATAGTCATTAACGGATTGATTGAGGAACGTATGAATGGTGGATATGAGTCAATGTTTATAAAAAAAATTCTACCATTCAGATCTATTAACAAGCTCTGGTTTTTCTGGTTGAAAATCACTGGATTATTGTAGCGTTTCGTGATAATTTTCCTTTGTATGTGATATTCTTGTAGATAATGTTGTGGGTTTGATGATACAGCTGGTTCAACGCCTCTAACAGGCTTGGATGGAGTGATGAAGAATGTGTCAAAGCGGCCATTCTACACTACGCTTGATGCAGAGGAAGCTGGGGATGAGGACTTGTTGGACGATTGCGTTCATCAGCCAGGAAAGAAAAGAAGACTTTCGGCAGACCAAGTTCACTTTCTGGAGAAGAGTTTTGAGGTTGACAACAAGCTTGAGCCGGAGCGCAAAACTCAGTTAGCTAGAGATTTGGGATTGCAGCCTAGGCAGGTTGCAGTCTGGTTCCAGAATCGGCGTGCCAGGTGGAAGACCAAGCAATTGGAGAGGGAATATGACATTCTGAAATCAAGCTATGACAATCTCAAGGCAGATTATGATAATTTACTCAAAGAAAAAGAGAAATTGAGGTCTGAGGTGTGTTGCTACCATACTTTTTCTTTCAAAGAGGTGATTTCGTAAGTTGTTTCTTCCAAAAGGCGGTTCTTTTAGATAAAAAAAAAAGTGTTTGCATGTATTCAGATCTTGTCATAAGAAACGATCCTATGTAAGTAAATCATTTTTTTTTCATCAATGAACAAAACATATATAAACCTATGAAATTCTTATAACCAGGCATTAGGCATGGTTGGCGACATAAACTTCACTTGTTTGAAATTGATTTTTGATTAAAAAGGCTGATACTTTAACATCCCTACCCATATTGACTTTTGCTGGTTTTGTTTGCGAGGTAATTTAGGTGAAGTAATCACAATCCATCCATAGCATCTCATCAATTGCGCCTCAATGACGCCTCAATGATTAGTTACTTAATCTGAAAATTATATTTCATATGCATAGGATTTTAGTGACCTCTGCCCCGTTTGAGGCATAATCACTAAGGATCCATTTTTGTTGAAAGGATAGGTTTCTAACTTCCACACATTAGGTTTGTAACAGAGCCCACCAACATTTGAACATATTTGCTGCTACTTCGCTTTCTTGTAAATAAAGTTTTCAGCAGAGGGTTGCCATTCTCCGAGGATTACAGCTGGTTTCTCGAAGCAGATTAATCAAGAATCAAGATAAATCAAGATATTAAAGTAGCTTTATGTAGCATGCTGCCAAAAGTTCTGTTAAATGAAAATTCAAGCAAAATGCATTATTCTTAATATAGGCCAGGAGCTACTTTAGGATAATAAATGATATTTTAATTTATTTTATATCCAGTAGCACTAATAACTGGGCATAACCTTCATCCCAGTGAGCTAGCTCGAGTAGTCGAGTATTTTGAGATTCATGTAGGAGGTCTTGGGGTCGATCCTTGGGTTGGCTGCCTCTATCATATCTATGACTTGACATATCTACTGGGTCGAGCGTTATAGTCAGTGCCAACAGATTTACATTGGGTACCATCCCAAATACGGGGAAGTGCCTGGGTTTTTCTGCAAGGTTTCCATGGAAAAAAAACAGGCATAACTTTATTAGTCTAATCTGCACATTGACATTCTTTGCCAAATACGGGGAAGTGCATAGGGTTTTTCTGCAAGGTTTCAATGGAAAAAAAACAGGCATAACTTTATTAGTCTAATCTGCACATTGACATTCTTTGAAAACCCCAACAATAACCCTGTTTTTTATATCACTGCAATTATATCGTAGCACTCCTGTGGAGCGCAAAAGGCTGCCCTCTTACAAGTGTTCATCAATTTTGATTCATTGAAGCTTTAATCTAGCTATCAAGCCTGCAATAGGTTTATATTTTGTGTGACTCCAAATTCTCATCTTGGGAGCATTGTTCCTAGTATAGTTTTCACATGCGTAAATTGAAAACTTGTGACGTATCTCAAGGGTGGTTATGTTGATGCAGGTCATTTGCCTGACAGACAAGCTACATGCCAAAGAGAAGGGTTTGGAAATCCAAACAAATGATTTGGAGACAACTTCTAAAAAAGCAATCATCCAATCCAATTCCCAGGTTGAGAGCTTGGAGAAATCTGGAATTGTTTCTAAAGGAATGGCTGGCCCTTTTGATCAGCAACTGTTGAGCTATAGCACTGAAGACCCTTTCAGCTCTGGAACAGATGGAAGTGCCGTCGTAGATGAGGAAAGCCCTTCTCACATTGATAGCGGACATTCTTCAGTTGTAGGCTATGTCAGCTCAACCCATATTTCACCCTTTGAAGCAGATCAGTCTGACTTTTCTTATCTTGATGAAGAAGACGAAGAAGACATGAATGAGAAGCTTCTACCTCCTCAGGACTGTCACATTCTGAAAATGGAGTGTGGATTCTTTCCAGAGGCACCAACAACATCTTGTACTTATGTATTTGCCATGGATGATCAAGAAAATCCTTGGTGGGACTGGCCATAAGTGGCTAATTTGCTATATAGTTCATTTTGTACAATCTATCTCATTAGAACAAAATGGTCCAACATCAAGTAGAGATCCACTGTCCATTGCTTGAGAAAACAGACTTGACATGTAAGGTTTGTCTTCCAGGTTGTAAGTGCTCTGGAGAGTGGGTTCTTTGAAGCTTCCTGTATCTATAATGGATTTGCCATGTTCAACGAGTTTTTGGTTAACACGTTCTAGGAATAGATATGGCAAACTATTGTAGGAGGGGCAGCAACTGGAGGCCTGCTCTCTTTGATGAATTTTTTAAGCAGAAACAGATCTTTGTACTTTTTCTGTAATGTAATCTTTGATTTTGTATTAAATTATTGTTGAACAATTACTCGTATTGTAAAAATTAGGTGCCACATCCAATTGTTTACTGGTGAAGCATTTAAGCAATCTTCAAACATACTTGATAACTCATCTCACATTAAGTTGAGCTGCGATTGCTTTTTGGAACTATCATTCCAGTTGATTCAAACAAAATACGTTTTACTCGTAAGAGTTTAAGGTGTATTGCCTTTTTCAAGCTAGGGATTGTTGACTCCAAACTCAATCTTAGGCAACTAGGTAAAGGTGATGAGATATTTCTTCTGGAAAGGAGAAAAAATAGCACCAAAAAGTTTAATATCAGCATAGATCCATCTTATCTCCGGATCTATCATGCGTCGATAGGGATCAAATCCCTGGAAGTGCAAACCTTTTTTATGATGCAAAAACTTAAGGAAAGTTTGCACCTCCTTTCCTTAAGTTTTTGCATCATAAAAAAGGTTTGCACCTCCAGGGATTTGATCCTTTTTAGTGCATGATAGATCTGGAATTAAGATGGATCTATGCTGGTGATAAAACTATATTAAATGAAATTATAAAAAATAAGCCATCACCATTAAAAAAAAACATGTAAATTGTAAATAGGTTAAACACCTTGTAAATTTCAAAGAAGTAAAGATCAAGTAATTAATTGGATTTAGTCAAACTTGCACTGTTGAAGGCTATATCAATTAGTAAATTAGATAATATATGACATGTGGTTGAAAATAGGGAGCACTTCATACTTGGACAGTGAGAATGTTCCCTAGATCACCCGTAAAGTATCCAAGTTTCATTATTTTTTAAAGTTTTAATTCATTGGAATTATCCAAGTTTCATTATTTTTTAAAGTTTTAATTCATTGGAATTATCCAAGTTTCATTATTTTTTAAAGTTTTAATTCATTGGAATTATCCAAGTTTCATTATTTTTTAAAGTTTTCATTCATTGGAATTATCCAAGTTTCATTATTTTTTTAAGTTTTAATTCATTGGAATATATATCTTTTTATTTTGAACTTTAGGTTAGGGTCCGCATTGTAAATATTTTTACTTAATATTTTATTATTTTATTAAAATTCCACATGTCAACTCCACGTTGAGTACGGAATTACACTTCTCCCTCATGCTGGGCTGTAGAAAACGCCTCTTGGCGCAATAATAAAATGGGAAGCGGTTTGTCTCTCTTCTCAGAAGGAGGATTGGGGACAAGAAACCTTTGTCTCTTCGCAGAATCATGGGTAGCTAAGCTGATTTGAAGGCTTAGTTTGAGAGTAATTGCTCATTGACAGAGTCCTAATGAAAATTTATGTCAATAATATTCCTCACTTTAATTTTTCAATCTGGTTAATTTGTAGGGTTTTGCCAATTGGAATAGCATAGTTTAAGGATTTAACTTGTTCTCAGAATTCTTGTTTTATTGGAGATGGGAAGACAAGAAATATATGGACCCCATCGGTTATGGGCAGCATTTCATTATCAGAGAATACCAGAAATTGCTCTCTTAGCATTTTGTTCAAAAGGGGTAATTTGGTGAAGGGAAGGGATTTCAGAGAATGTATGAAGTATTTTCATTGGCAAGTTTGAGGAACAAAGATGAAATAGAATGGACAGTTGGCAGGATTGTCATCATCTGCTTACTTGCTTATATATCGTTTCTGAGGGAACTAATCAAAAGAAAGGTGTATATTACAGAGAAAAAAGACACTGGTCTAGGGAGGGGTAAGTAGCTGCGCTCTTTGTTATTGATGGATATAAATGCTGGAGGCAGAAACACAGAAACCCCTACAGTGATCCTTTAGTTAGATGGGCTTGAATCTGGAAATCATTAGCACCTAGAAAACTTAATTTTTCCATTTGGTTTGTTCTTGAAGGGAAAGTTTTTACAGCAGAAAATAGTAAAGAAGAGGTTTTCAGGGGTCTTTTATGTGTGTGCTGTGCTAGAAAGCAAAAAAAACTCTCCCTTATTTGTTGACCACTTGCTTCTTTGTTATCTCCAAAATATTGTCTATTGGAGGTGGGGAGACGAGAAATATCTGAACCCCCTTGGTTATGGGCCAGATTCCATTCTAGAGAATACGAGATTGGTTCAAAAGGAGAAATCTGGTGAAGGGATGGGATTTCAAAGGATGTATCTGTATTTTCATTGGCAAGTTCGAGGAACATAGATGGAATAGAGTGGACATATGGAAGGATCTTCTTTATTGGCTTAAATTGGTTCATTTATCATTTCTAAGGGAACTAAGAAACCCCCCATTTGTTGATCACTTGTCACTTTGTAATGGAAGTCAGGGACTTAATCCTTAGTCATACTGAGATTCAGTTCAACCCTTGGTCAGGTAGCAGTTGCCAAATTTTGGTGATATTTGCCTTCAAATTCACAGCAATGGGTTCAAAGGTAAGAATTGTTTCTTGGAGGTTATGTCTAAACAGAAACAAAATATTCCAGGGATTTAAAATGAAGGCCATTGGATAGCAACAATGAACATACTCCAGGTACTGAAAATAGTTACTACAGTGGAAATCCCCTGAAGCTCAACTTCAATACGAGTGTTAGAAATTAGAGTGGCTCAGGAAGTGGTCTTTGTAGCCTTGTGGGCCTTAATTAATTTTGAGCCAAAGAGGTCCCAGGAGTTATTGGCCCAGAGGCCTTCTGACTAGTATAAGTCCATGCTATTCATGGTGCCTCAGAACGAAACCCTAGAAGGGCTGGAGTTGGGGGGAAGGAGTCATCGATGACCATTGATACTTTCATATTGGGTTGGGTTATCTTAGCAATAACTAGGTTAAAGAGTGCTAATTCTTGGATTGAAACGACATCATGATGTGGGTCAGACCAAAGTTCTTATTATTCGAGATTCGAGGCTCATCATGAACCTGGTCCAAAAAAAAAATCTCCATGATGAAGCTTTATTTCTTAAATAAAATCAAGAAGATACGAGGTCTGTAATTATTTTACTATTTGCTAATGATAGAAGATATTTATAGGATTTAGAACACGCCATTGGATCATCATTCCAGCGAGGCATTGAATCTGTAAGATGTGATTGTAGAAACTCATGTAAAGACATTTATCTTGCATTGGGACTAATGGATTGTACAATCAAAAGGTTTGCTGGTGAATACAAAATCTGCAAGAGTGAACTTGTGTACATTAGAATGTAAGTTACTAATGCGTGGGAAGGCTACCTCATGGGAAGTGGATAAGCAAGTAGCCGAGAGAGTATCATAATTCTCGATGGCATTATGCAAATTCAAAACGTGTATAAATTTGAACAAGTGTTACAAGGAAGTAATGCACCGAACGCGGAACTGGGCAAGCTAATGGAGATCATGACTCGGGCAAATACTCAAACATAAGTCTCTCTGCATTTGCAGGATGTTTCTATTTTGTGGTGCTCAGTAGGAACTTTACATGTGGCTAAATGTAATAACTGGATTACTATAACTTTTGAACTTTTTGTAAACTTTCAGTGGTTTTAAATTGGTTGGGTGGGCCTCTAAACGCAGCTCCCAGGTTTTGACAATCACGCCATGGATGCAGCTGGAAATGTATTATATTATATATTTTTTTTGTTCTCACAGAAAAGATATCTCCTTAATTTGAGAGAGCAAATAAGTTGAAATATACATATCTACTTAAGAATGAGATATGCACTCCATAATAGGATTCAAATCTCATATTTACTCAGGCAAGGTAAGTGAACCTGAACATGCCTTGTTTATGTGGAAGAAGGCGCTGGTCGAGAAGATATAGTACAAGCAGTGTGACGAGTGATTGCTTTCAGTAGGTTGGCATGAGTTTGAATATATAATAGGAAAAGCTGATTGAATGAACTACTCTTGCAATTTAGATTTCTGCCATGGAAAATGTTAATTAATTAAATCATAATCTTACTCAAATAATCGAGCTTTCATTAGGTGGCCAACATGGAATCTTTATTTAAAATAATATGCCCAACAGTTTAATCAACCAGGGAAATTTGTTAGGAATGAATTGTTTTATGCTTATATTGTAGTAACATGGGACTACCATGAACACAGGTTGGCCAGTGGCCCAATCCCACTTGGGCAATTTCAATGATAAAAGTATTTTGCATAAATCCACTGATACGCCAAGCAAAAATATAGAGTTCTGCTAGAAATGAGAACTACAGCAAATATAATACGAATAAAACTTAAAACTTAAAAGGTTTTCTATGTTTTAGGTCTGTGGATGCTTTAGAAAAAGTGTGAATCCAGGAAATCTAATTTCCAGGAAATTTGTGAAAACATGAATTTGGACAATAAAGAGCCCAGAACGTTTCCATCCACATGGTCTTATGTTAGTTAAGCTAGTTTAACTAGTGATTTATCAAATTGGTCATATAGTGGACAGTGGCCTAATCAGTCTAGTAGCACAATTTCATCATTCGCAATCAATATGGAGAAATAACAAAGAAAATTATTCTATTTGTTCATAGCTGTTATGAAGATGAAATTTCAGTTACATATGTTAAATTAAAATACATTTGCAGGGTATGAAAGCTGCAACATTGTAAAGAATGTTGAATATCGGTTGGGATTGGGGAAGTTCATATCCGATTGCAAAAGTTGACCTTTGTTGGAAAATAATATATATATATACTCTGTTTTCTTGCTGTTAACAGATTTAATAGTCATTAGGGAGATAGCTGCCCATAGGGAGATATTTAGCCTTATGATGTCTGAACATTCTGCTAATGTTACAAGCTTGCAGTGAATGTTATTAAGGTTGCACAAAAATATTGGGAGTAAATGGTAACAGTGAATGTTATTAAGGTTGCAGAAAATATTGGGAGTAAATGGTAAACTTTTTAGGTCCTACCCTTAGGCAGCCCTTTATATTTGGGGTTTGACATGTGTAATTCAAAACACACTTTTTATGACAAAACCTATGTTGCACAAGTTTCCGAAACGTGGGAACGTGGGTACGAGTATCGGATATGTCTAGAAGTTTCCCCCAAATTTACGAGAAACGACAGGTTGGGAACGGCAATAATATATATTAAAAAATATAAATAAAATAATTAAGAAAACATGAGAACCAGATAACTTAGCACAAACCAGATGACTTAGCTTATTCCTTATATTACGGTTGTAACTAGAACCTCTTAGCAGATGGAAATGACAATAAAATCAAGATTACCATCCACGTCATTGATTATATAAGGTAGACTCTTTTTAAAGTGAAAACTTTTAGAAACTATAGTCACTATATTTGTGGCTATATGCATAGAGTAAGTTTTCAATTTTGTGTCAACCATGATTAAAATGTATTAGAATATTATATGTTTACAAGACATTCTATGCTAGCGTATTTGCAAAGGTGTATAAATAATCAAATTTAAATTGTTATAAAATAAAATCAAGATAATTTTTATTTAAAATTTTAAATGTAATATATGAATTTAGTTTTAAAGAAAGATTTAAAACTATTTTCAATTATTTAAAAGTTTATATTTTAAAGTAAAATATATAAATTTACTTTCTTTTATTCAATATATAAAAGTCAAAATAGATTTACATTTATTATTGATTAGTGGTAACTGCAATTCAGCGTAGGGACGAGTGAATACTCTAGCACGGGCGATAGATAGAGATCAATGCACCAACTTGACAAGGTAGCACGAAATAGACTTTTATTGTAACTTAGTTTTCTAGAGAAAATATTCTGAGTCAACCATGTAAAAGTATGGTCGTGAGGAAATAGGAATGTCGTTAACAACCAACATGGTGATCATGAATCCGTGGAAGCTCCCAGTGAAGGTAACACACAAGAAAAAGTCCCAAAGTTCCCGATTTTAGAGGGTAAAAGTTTCCAACCATCCGAAACGGTTCCCACTGGATTGGGAAAGTTTCCTACAAGTTCTTTGGAACGTCGGAACTTTGGGAACGATTTTCCTAAAAGCCGGGAGCGGTTCCCGTGCTACATAGGACAAAACCTCTTTGGTATCTAGGAATCTGACAATATAGGTTTGCAAAATTCTGCTCAATCCAATTGGTTTTGGATTTTTTTGGGGTCATAGATGGATTTTGAGACCCACCAGACCGGGACCCTTGGTGTATTTTTGACCATGATCAAATCAAAGTTCCAGGGTGAAATTGTAATTGATGGCCAAATTCCAATCAGAAAGGGCTGGAAAATGTGCCTTTTTAATCAACATTATCCTACACACATAGCAACACCCCCTACCCTTTTGGGTTTCAACTTCGTGATATAATTCAGCAGCAAAGTGCACTTGGACAATCTGCCTTCATCTTTTTTCAAAATTCAAATGTTCATCCTTTGGATGTTGGCATTGCACTTTTAATAAAAATGCAGTAGTCTAAATATGCTACCATTTGTTTTTTTTTGGCTATATGTTTTGGACCATTTTTTATTAAAATTTGGTAAAAAGTGAGAAGGATTGATAGAATTGCAATATAAATTGTTGAGATTGCATAATTAGATATTTGAGGGCGGTGAATTTGTTTATACATTCAAAAATGTATTTTAAGCAATGAAGAAATGCAAATTGACCAAAGATTATATACCCGTAATAATGTTAATTTTAAAAATTCCAAATCATATAACATTTAAACTACTTTGTAAAGATATCCCATCATTTATGTTAGCATTGGAGAGGAACATTTGGATGTAAATGTCACAGATCCTTGTTCACATTTACTGAAGGTGATAGCAAAACAAAAAACTAAATATTCACAAGTACCAGAGATTGCAATATGAACAAAAATACGTTTTTTAAGCCTGTCTTAATCTGAAGTCGTTACACACGTATACAAAAGATGCCTTCCCTTAAAAGAATTGCAGGATATGTAGATGAGGACGGAGGAAGATAAGGGCAAGGCCCCACTGTGGACAGCACTATATTTAAAGATGGACCACCTCCTTAATTCGGAGGGGCCACTTGTGACGTAGATTACTTGAAAAGTGGAAAGTGTGGGCCAATCAGATGGTTTGCTTTTACAAGTGTCGTCGATGGCCGCAGCCTCTAGCGACTTCGCTGATTTGTCCTGTCGGACACATTTCATTTTTTATTATAGAAAGCCAAGATTCTTGCCTGCTTAATCTCATCATACATACATATCTATACATCCATTCATCATACATGATATGCAGGCATACATCCATCCATCATTCATGGCATGTGTTTCCAAGCATGGGTGATTAAATAGGTTTGTTGTTTATGAAGTGTAGAATAGTGGAATCAATGTTGGTGTACAATGACTTTGGCATACATTAAAGTGATTGACAATATTGCGTCCTAGAGGTGCTAAAGACAAATTACATAGTCTAGCACTATGCCTTGGTCATGCATAAAAAAATACTAACCCTGTTGTAAACAGATTCAATGTATTGGTGCAGTTGGACAACAAATTGTATTGGGGATTCCAGTAATCATTATAAATGTTCCTCATGCAATGAGATTGCTTCTTCCCCTCTCTCGGTTATTAGCCTTTGCTTTTCAAGTTGGCAGGTACACTCTAATCGCTTTGCAGCCTTTTTCAATGGTTTGCATGGAAACCTATGTATTATTGCAGCATTTTTTTAAAGTTTACCTTAAGTTTTTATTCAAAATCTATACAACACATTTTTGCTTAGCCAAATGTATCTACCATATGGTTTTGTCCATCAATGATTAAGTTGGATTTCTTATTTGACCTCATATCGAGGCGAGGAACAATCAAGATAAATTTAATCTATTTTTTCTCGTTCAAAAGATGAATAAATATAGAGATGAAAATTAATGTTAAGGTGGGTTTAACATTATTTCTCCAGCATTAAATGTTGGATATAAGTTTTACATATCTCCATCATCTTGATTTATACTGGTGAGCGATCTTGGCAATTTCCATAGTACTCTTAGTTCATGTAACAAATTTCATGGCGTTTCGTTGTGGCTATTGGCATGCTGGCCACTTGTATATACTTTAATCCCTGTAGTGTCATAGTTCTGCACCATGTCCACCACGCCCGTCATAAGATAAGAGCTCGCTTTTTTTGCTCCACTCCACTCCAATGTCGGTTTGGCAAGAGATGCAAGTAGAATGCTTCCCTCAAAAGAGCATGGAAGATGGTGACAGTCTCATCCCTGCTCTCTAGATCGTGTTCTTCTTGTAATCATCTATTGGACCCGATTAAATTTCCCAGAGCATTTCAATGGGAACGTTGCATTAGGTTATCATAGTGGTGCAATATGCTTGGTATGTAATAAACTAACTCGGTAAAGTCATTGATTAATGTATAGATGCTTAAGTAATACCTTGAATTTGGGATGCCTGTTGTATATTCTAGCTGCTTGCAGCTAATATTATGACACGGAAAATTATTATTTTTAAACAATCCATGTCTAAACACAGCCTAACATCCATAAAAACAATATTCTCTTGTTGTAGATATAGCCAGTGGTAGGAGACTCGTTCTGAGGAGCTTCCTCGCAATTTCAATTGAAATGGCCATGAAATTTAGTGGAGAAAATCTTGTCGCTTATTGTTAAAGCTACGCAATTTATAAGTTGAATGGATATCAATGCTGGAGCAATATGAATGCTACAATAATATGATTTATATGAATAATCTAAGTATCATCCATAACTTGAATTACAACCTCTATGCATTTATGAATTACACATTTCTCCCTGCTCTATGTGGGAGGGAGAAATGTTAAACAACTGGCAGATTGCAACTACAAAATATAATGTAGACAGGAAGACAGAGGCGAACATATAAACTAGAGATTAATTGAACATGATGCAATGTCCCCATTCAAATAAGTTCCAAAAGGAGAAAATTCCACCAATCTACTAGTTTCCTAGGTTGGGTGGAGACATTAAATTTGGAATTAAGAGACTAATAAACCCCAAATGGACTTTAGCTTGACATAAATATATTAAGAGGGGATAAATAAATATTTATGATGAGAAAATAAGATGGCACTTGGTCATGGAGACACATGGATAGCGTGGGACCCAAGCAAAGCTAGATTTCCCATGCCACATGGCATTCCACTCTCACCCATTCGAATCCAAGGTGGATTTCACTATCCTTGGGGGAGTTGGAAGGGAATAATACTTGGCATAACTCAATGAGGTCGAAATGTAGAGGAAGAGTAACTCCCATGGAAGAGGAGGAGGCATTTTGGAGCTAGTGGGACACTTGGGCTAGATTCCCTAGCTTCTATGACACCAATGATGAAGATGCCTATGACACTTATGACAAAATCAAACATGATGGCTAACATCTGACATACATGACATGTTAGGGCTAAATATAGCCCCCAAGAAGGCGCACAAGGGAGTTAGGGCAGCCAAAGAGACACCTACTCAAATTGAGTGAAGGAGGAGGCTAGATTTGGAGGGACAAGTGGCATACTTGGGAATCTCTTCCCAAATTGAGTTGGCATGAATCTCATGGATGGAATTCGAGTTAGGGAAGCCTTAGGAAGTTTATAAAAGTCAGGAACAAAGAAGAAGACCAGCTTTTGATCATTTTACATTTTTGCATTTGGTGAGGAGAGCTAGTGGAGTGTTATTCTACTTGCCTTAGCACCAATTTCGAGGGTGAAAGATTCCCATCCTCATTGGAAATTGGAGAGGCCATTCAAACCTTTCATTTGGAGCTACAATGGAGTCATTTTCTACAGGTTGAAGCTACAGGGAAGCCCGTGGTCACATCTCCTTCAGCTTCCTTCTACAACTATTCTTCCATTTCTTGTCATATTCTTGCTCCTTGAGGAGGGGCGCACTTGGTGAGGTGATGATCTCTTTGGGATAGCTCTTGAAGCCCCATATTTTTGTAATATGATATATATACTCTGTATTTACTACTCAGAAGACTTTCAGATCGAAACTCAAAGAGATTTTATGTACAAATGCTAAACTATGATTAAATGGTGCCATTTCCCCAATACCTTGTTATAAACACTTGAAGTGGTATCAAATTCAAATGGTTTAGTCAAAATCTGATATATTATTGTTTTATGGAGCGCCATTAATATGCTGAAGAAGTTTCATATTCATTAGACAAGAATTTGGAGCAATATTCTCAAGTTTCATAACCATTTGTGAAGATTTACTATCATTTCCCCCTATGTTGAAGCTAGTATATAAACATCTGATTTATGGAAGTTGAAGAAGCCTTTAGGAACTAATTGATGATATGTTTGGGAGCCCATTTAAGTCCTTTAACAGTACCATGTCTCTTTTTTGAAATTTGGGAAGGTCGTACAACATTTGGAGATCCATCTTTGACCACTACCCTTGGGGGATTTGAACCTCGATTTGACTAGTAAATTACCCTATCTTTCCTTGATTATAATTGAATGTTGCAGAAGCATTTTGAGAGTGTCCAAGAATACATCAGTCACAATTTTATGTCTTAATACCTTCCAAACACATTCATAACCAATTTGGAAGCATTTGGAGCCATTTGGAGGCATTTGGGTCAATACTAGTCTAAGGGTCGAATTGGCCAAAATTTGCAATTTTTCCCATTTTACCAAATTTATTAAAAAGGGACACATATCCAAAATACCTAAAATATAGTATGTGAATAGTAAAGGTAATGCAATGAAGAAGAGACAGGTGATGTTCCATGTTATGCTAGTTTTCTCAATTAAGGGTTTCTAGGGTAGATCTTGTGTATATTGTGTGAATGTGTCATTGTTATTCTTATATTTAGATTTTGTTATTAGTGTTTTTCTTGCACTGGTTTATCAAACTATTCATTTAATATCAAAGTGAGGTTATTGGCTTTAGGGGGGTACCTTTGTTTCTAGGCTTTAGCTCACTCTGTGAAGAGCAAGGGCATCTTGGGTATGTGATAAACCTATTCTTGAGTGGGATATTTTCACAATGAATCTTGTGTAAAGAAAATGACAAGTGGTTCAAGAATAGAAATAAAGAAGCTTCACAACCCGAGCTTCAAGTTACATAACCTAAGATGGAAGATCTTCTTGTAGATAGAAAACAATGGATTGTTGTGGATCTAGGTACAAAACCTATTGGTATGTTGAAAGAAAAATGGGGGAAGCTGGAAAGAAAGGTGAGAAGTATGATTTGACTCTACCTCTTAGATTTGATGTTGTTGAATGTCTCCAGAGAAGATAATGCAAAGAATCCATGGGATAAGTTAGGCAATTTATATCAATCAAAGTCCCTAGTAAAGAAGTGGTTTCTTTGAAAGAAGTTGTATCATCTTATGATGGATGATCGTTACTCCATCATAAAGCATCTAAATTGCTTTACTTTGGTAAGCCAACTTGTATTTATTGATATTAGATGTAGGAAGAAGATGAGAGTATTCCCCTATTATTTTTTTTGCTAAACTCTTTGGATAATCTAGTTGTTGTAGCAATTGGTAGTACTGTTGAATCCACAGTAAAGTTTGACGATGCAGTTGTATCCTTGTTATTAGATTCCTAATAAGGAGAAAATCAATGAAGGGTGTGCATAAAGTTGTTTTATATGTAAGAGGTTGAATCCCAAAAAAATGTAAAAGAATTATTTGGGGGGCAAATATAACTTTCCTAGACAATCAGTAAGAAAATATCGAACACATAGTAAAGTTATGCATTATAAGAAAGATTGCAAATCTAAGAATGTTGATAAAAGTAACGGGACTTGATGGTGCTCCTTCCACATAACGAAAAAATCCACAGAAGGAGGTGATTTTTACTTGACATCTACAAGTACACACTCATATCATGATGTATGGTTGATTGACTTGAGTACTTCATTTCACATGACTCCATAGGGGGTGATTTTGTGAATATTGAAAGTACAATGGAGGTAATGTTTTCCTAGGAGACGAATCGACAACAAAAATCATAGGACACAGAAAGGTCAAGTCGTTGTTCAAAGATGGAAGGATTAGAACTCTCCTTGGGTTTCTACACATTCCATATGTGCGCAGAAATCTGATATATGTAAGTAAGATGAGTGATGCATGTGTGCACATTGTATTTGAAAAGGAAACCTACAAGATTATCCAAGGAGCAATGGTAGTGATGAGGGGATTTTAGATTGGAACAATCTACAAATTGTTGGGAAGCACTATTAATGATGTGTGTGTTCTTCTATTGTTTTAAAGGGTAGAAATGAAGAAGACATGACCACTACTGTCCATGGAGAGAAGACAATGCTATGGAATCAAACACTGGGACACATTTGAGAGAAGGGTCTTTGAGCATGACATGGTAAATGTATGGTTGAAGGTAAGTCTGATTGCTCATTAGATTTTGATTTATGTGAACATTGTATATATGGTAAACAAAATCAGGTAAGATTCCCATCTAGTGCTACAAGACCAAAAGGAATATTAGAGTTGATACACAGTGATATTTCCTCTTAAGAAACTTGAGGTTTTTAATCAATTTAAAGAGTTTGAGGCTCTTTTTAGAGAAATAGACAACAAGTGGGAGAATGTTAGACATGTGTTGTGCTCTTTGCAAGTGGAGTTGGTCTAATACCAACACAAAGGGGGTTCAAGGGAGTGACCACTACACTAGCTAGTGGGGCATAAAGGGCTAGTGCTCGTCCCCCTCTCCCCGAAGAAAATCTTGGGTTCGTTTTTTATCTGTTTTGTGATTTTTCAGCCATAATTTTTAGACCCATTGTAATTTAATTCTAGTTAAAGGATAATGTTGTAATCTAATTCAGGTTAATGGATTAGGATTTTGGATGTTACGAAATCTCTACAATAGTATATCGTGAATGGTAAATTTAATACAATGAAGAAGACAAAGGTGCAACTCTAGGTTAGATGGGTTTTCCCAATTAAGGGTTTCTAGGGTAAATCTTATGTACATTGTGTGAATGTGCCATTGTTATTCTTATGTTTAGATTTTGTTAGTATTACTTTTGTTTCACATTTTGATCAAACTCTTCAATATCCCCTAAAATGTGTAAGTTGTGGAAATATAATAATATGATTGATTATAAAACAAGTTGTCCGCCACTACATTATTTAGACACCAGTATGACATTTTTATTTGGATTGGTTTCTATGGGGTCCCCTCTATCCCCGGTGGTGGATAACCTTTATATGGAACACTTTGAAACCAATGCCCTTCACTCCTCCCCGTGGAAGCTTGACCTTTGGTTTAGATATGTTGACAACACCAATGTAATTTGGCCACACGACAAGGAAAATCTCAATATGTTTGTGGATTATTTAAACAATCAATCTAAACATATCCAATTCACTATGGAATTAGAAGACAATAACTCCATTCTATTCCTTGACGTTCTCATCTCCAAAAACCTGATGGTTCCCTTGCTCATCAAGTTTATCGTAAGAAGACCAATACTAGAATTTACCTCCATGTCGACTCCCATCATCATCCTTCCCAAAAGGTTGGAGTTATCAATACCCTGGCCTCTAGAGATTTAAGAATCTTTGACAAAGAACACCTGGATGAAGAAAAACTCCACCTTATCAATAGTAGAGGTTATAAGAAACAATAGATAGAGAAATCATTTCAAAAGGCTAGTATAAC
Source organism: Larix kaempferi (assembly GCA_027924585.1). NCBI lineage: Eukaryota > Viridiplantae > Streptophyta > Pinopsida > Pinales > Pinaceae > Larix > Larix kaempferi. The sequence continues at coordinate 17,965,192 of BSBM01000458.1, read as the reverse complement.
CCATAGATCTCACAATCATAATGATGCCTCTTCAGAAGAACACAAGGTGTTGCTCCCTTATATTCAAGGGACCTCCGAAAATATTGCCAAGATTCTAAGGAAGAAACAAATTAAAACTATTTTCAACACCCCAAAACCATTACGAACCTTTTCAAATCAGTCAAAGGCCCTGTGGATCCACTGCTACAAAAAGGTGTTTATCGTATCCCTTGTTCCTGTGGCCTATCATACATTGGTGAAATAGGTAGATTCTTTCAGGTTAGAATTAAAGAACATAAAGATTCCATCACACACAACCATGTTAAGTCCTCGGCTTTAGCTGACCATTCTAATAAGACAAACCATCATATATGTATTGAGGACACAAAAGTCTTAGCCAGGGTGGATCATTTATCCCGATGACGGGTTAAGGAGGCTATATAAATTGTAAAAGAAAATAATTGTCTCAATAGAGATGATGGTCTGAAGTTAAGCAAGTCGTGGCTTCCAATCCTTTATAGAATTCCACAATTGGCTCTCCATACTTTAAACTTTGCTCTCTTATTTCCTCCTCTGGTTTTCCTTTTCCTTCCTTCAACCTTCCCTTCCTCTTCTTTGTCCTCCTATCCTCTAGGTGCTTTATTTGGTTGAATCTCATCCTTTTTAATCATAAATTCCTTTGTCCTCCTATATTTTTTATTTGATTTCTATTGTTTTCTTTATTTACTTCTTTGTAATTATTCTTCTTGTATTATTTCATTTATTTTTGTCTATTTGTTTTTGCTTATTTTTTTTTCTATATTTTATTATGTTTATTTGTTTTTGTATTTATTACACCAATAGGTGTTATATATATATATATATATATATATAGTAGCTAATGCATGGATAACTGGTGGTTGATTCATGGATAACTGGTAGTTGATGCATGGATAACTCTTAACCTATGCATGGATAAGTGGATAGTTCATGGTAGGCAACTTGTTTAACTAGAAAAACATATAACTTATTGGTAGCACTTAACTTGTGGCCTATCGATGTTCACCAACCACAAGTTAAGTGGTTGTGCTAATTCTATTATTTGATTTACTTTATTATTTGATTTGGTTTTTGTATTCTTTTAATTTATTTGTATTTATTGTTTATATTTAATTTTGTTTGGTTTGTTTGTTTGTTGTTATTCATTTATTTTATTTTATTTCATTTCATTTCATTTATTTGTATTTATGTTTTCTTGTTTGCATTTATTCTATTGTTTGTATTAATTTATGTGTTATTTGGTTATCATTGTTTGGTGATGCTGCTTTTTTTTCATTATTTTTCATTTATTTATCTGTATTTATGTTTGCTTGTTTGCATTTATTTTAATTGTTTGTATTATTTATTTATTTATATGTTTGTATTTGGTTATTTGTTAGTTTTTTTTGCCTTATTTCTTTTATTTTTCTTTCCTTTTTTTAATTTCCTTGTTTGCTTTTAGGTTTCTTTTTAGATGTTTGGTTTTCTTAAAATTTATTTTGTTGGACCCTCTTATTTTTCCTTTTTTAGGCTTAGTGTGTCGTTTTATTTCTTTGATTTTTAGGACTCTTTAAAGGTTTGATTTTTTTTTATCCCTAACTTGGTAGCATTATTGGCTTCTTCACATCTATTCAACTTCCTTTGAGCTTTAGTATTCAAATATTTCCTTTGTCTTGATGATGGTGTTATAACTTGAAATGACACCTCTCCGTCCGTGACGACACTTGCTTCCCTTGGTCGCATGACGACACTTCTTGAGATCAAGTTAAGTCACACAACAAGACATTTGTGGATGGAGGAGTCATTTGGGACACTAAAAATGGTTGAAATTACCTCATTTTTGACCCATTTGATGTATATGACCCTTAGGAACATTTTTCCAGACCAAACCATCTCCTGAAAATGAGCAGAAAAGCCTGTTTTTGGCCATTTTTCAATATGAGCGCGACTCCACTGTTGAAATAGTAGCGTGTGTACGCGACTTTGTCTCATTTAAAGTAGCGCCCATTGCCATGTGTACGCGACTTTGTCTACTATAGAGTAGCGTACACCCCTGTTTTGGTCAAAATCTCGAAATTCGAGTAAGTTAAGTTGGTTGGGAAACCTCTTGAGCGGTTATAACTTCTTTTCCTCTTCCTCATTGATTATATAAGGAGGGTAGAAGGGTCATGTGAGGGGACCAAGCCCAATTACAAAGTTATGCTGGAGGAATGGAGACCCTCATCCCCTCTCTTGTGCTTCAGTTTTGGTAAACCCTAGTACAATTGCTTAGAGACTGGGATCCTTGGAGAATAGAAGCAGGAGACCTTGAATCTAGGTTTCGTGAAGTGCCAAGCTTGAAGGAAGGTATAATTGTATGTACTTTCTTTCATTCATCAATAAAGATTAGGCGTTCTTTCCTTTCCAAATATGACCTATTAATGTGTCTCAGATTTGATTACAGTTTGTTTATAATCTGATGTCTTCTTCTATTATGAATATCAGTCTTATATATGTAGTCAAATGTGTTTGAGAAAGGTATCAAGTTGTTTTGCAGGTCTGGGCATTGCAACATTGGACAAGCATTGAAGAGCGAGGGAGGCAAAGCTAGGATCAACCATCTCAATGAGGTGCCTACATATCTAAACCCTAATCTCTTCATTTATTTGTTGTACTTGCAGAATGCTTGTAAGTCTATCTTTATCACTGTAAGTTGGTAGTTTCTCCCCTGAACTATAGGTGCATTTTCCCCACAATAGAATGGCGACTCCGCTGGGGAAAGCCTAACTGCTTAGGGGTATCCAAGGTCATTTCTTCAGTTCTGTTTGATGGTCTTTGTTCATTTTCTTGATTAGGATTAGTTAGTAGGCTTTGTTTGACCCTCCTTGGCTCTTACAGACCCTTCCCAGCCCTTGCAAACCCTTGTGGACCCAGGTGTGGTGGTTTTAACCCCATTTTTTCAACTTTTTCCACTTGTACGCTATTGTTTGTACCACACAGTAGCGCCCATACGCTACTTTTCCTATGCACAGTAGTGCCCATACTTCTATGAGCGCTAGTTTCCTTCATACACAGTAGCGCTCAAAATCTGGGTTTGATTTTTTTTGAGTTTTTGGGTTGTGGACCCAAATCTAGGGGCTGTGGCTGCATTTTTTAGGGTCCCTGATGACCCTAGGTTTGATTTAAACCACTGTATGTGGTCTCCCATCCTTGTACTGATCCTACATTCATGATTTGAACCTCTTTTGATCAATTTGGGCTTGTTTGGAAAGTTTTGGGGTTTGTTGACCCAAGTTAGGGGGTTGTGGACCTATTTGGTGTTTTGTACCCTAATTTGAGTCTGACTGAACTTGCTTGCCCCATTTCCACTGGATTTGAAACCTCTTGAGTCATCTTGACCCTGTTTGTATCTATTTGAGTGAAATTTCTCTTTTAGGTTGGTTTCTTATCCTCCCTTATGCTTTTAGTTTTTCTTTTGTAGTGAAAGCTCAAGTGTTTTGGCTGGTGTTCAAGACCTTGTTTGCATTGTTTATGTGCAAACCTGACTTTACCAAACCATACTTCTTCATAGGTCATTTGCTTCGTTTGGGTCTAAAAGTAGTTTTTGTACTCTTTTCCCAATGTTTGGCATGCTTACATCAATAAGAATTTGAAAGTCATATTTGGTAGCTTTTACTGTTTCATAAAGAGAACTTGAAAGTTTCTTTGCTTTGCTTTGATAGTAGGTTAGTTTCAGTTTTTGTTTCTTACCTTTGAAAAGCATAAATAATTTTGATTCATTTTCTGAATAGAGTACCTTGCAAGTGGCTTAAAAGATTTTAGAGTGCTTTGCATAAAAAAGAACAAGTTTTCTTTTGCATACCTAGTTGCTTGAGTAGATGCATTCTTAGGTTTTGAGTTTAATTTTTTACATTTAGACTTTATTTTTACCTTTTTTGCATTCAAAATATTAAAAAATTGCATTTGCACATGCATTTTAAATCAGAATTTTAAGACTTGCATTGAAAAGAAAAAGATTTGTTTGGTGGTAAATATTTCATTTTCAGTACTCTATCTCTATTATAACCACTCTCACACACCCACTACCTTTTTGAGTAAGCAAGTAACCTTTAAAATGAACTCTAATAAAATGTACTAGCAACATTTTCTTTTCTAGGTTACACTACACCAACTAGTTTTGGTTAGGATCTTGGGTTTAAAACACCTTAAACCACCCAAGATCACACATTGCGCAAAAATCGTAGTGAGACTATCATAGGTAAACCCACCTCACTCAAAATTTGCCTGGGATCTATGCAGTAGGTCATTGCGAGATCAGTTTGTGGGAATACTCCTCCTACTTTCTGTTCGAGCATATGCCAGGATCGAATTGCGTATTGGGGACTCTTTCGAGTTTCGGGCTTAGCTACCCTGCCCACGCTTTTTGATTCGACCGGTGACTATTCCCCCAGGAGTTTTCGGTGTTGTGGTATCCTTAGTATCTGACTCTAGGTTCATACACAGGTGACAATAGAGGGTATATCTGTTGTACCTAAGACAGACGTGGGAGGAAACCCCGTGCAGGTCTTTGGGAGGGCGGTTGGGTGATTCCAGCGCTTGCACCCTTAGTCATTGTATTGTCGACCTCGGGTAACTGTCTTTCTTCCTTCGTTGATTTGTTCTGGGCCCTCATCATCCCAGACTCTTCTCCGGAAGGCATCTGTTTGCCTGGTTTGATTTACCTAGGACCTTTTTTAGTGGTGTGCTCTTTGTGCTACTTTTTTTTTAGTTTGCCTTAGAGAACTTCTTGTTCATTTGAGCAGGAAACTATGTCTAGCGTTCCGGCGAGTGCCAATCAAGGTACCCCTGTTCCGGGGGATCCTTGTGCTGTTCCATTCATTGGAAACATTTGTGCTCCCTTAATGGCTACTCTGAATCTTCCTGGATTCACTATTGGGCTTCTGGTTTGGTTGTTTCCCACTCCGAATGCCTTGCATGCTCCTGATGCTTCTTTTGTGAGCACCTCAAATCAAGAGCATCAGAACCCTAGGCCTTCTTTGCCAGTAACATCTTCTCCTCCTCCTTCTACCTCATGTGGTGAAAGTAGCAATACTAGTAACCAACAGTCTAAAAGGAATAGACGGGGGAAGAATAGGAAGAAGATGCCAAAACAAGGGGCCAACCACCCTGCCTCTGTGAGTCATGTAGGGGGCACCTACCCAGCCTCTGGAAGTCATGCTGGGAGAAAACTTTTAGTCACTGAAAATCATACTGAAAGTTTGTCTTCAACCACTGTCAGTCATGTTGAGGACACGTCATTGATCACTGCTAGTCATATTAATGACAAGTCACCAGTTCCTATGAGTCATACTGGAGACACCAGATCAGCCACTGCAAGTCATGCTGAGGGAGTTGACATTGTCGACAAACCAAACAAACATAAGCTTAAGTTCCCTTGTAAGTTTTGCGAGGGAGATCACCTTACTTACTTGTGCCCTGTACTTCCAGAAGTGCAAAAAGTGTGGTCCTTAGTTCAAAAGTCTGATGCTTCTGAGCAACCAGCCTCTGTGAGTCATGCTGGGGGCAAGCTGTCAGCCAATGCTAGTCATGATGAGAGTACTGACGTTGTAAAGGAGTCTAAACCTATAGGACGGAAACCAAAGTTTCCTTGTAAACTTTGTAAGGGAGATCACCTTACTCACCGATGCCCTGCCATTCCAGAGGCACGAAGAGTGTGGTCCATGTCTGAAGGAACCTCTGTTCCTGAGTTGTCTATAGATTCCCTACAGTCAGATCAACCTTTGGTTGATAAAGTGGTTGAACCAATGCAATCTTTGGTCGACCCCACTCTTCCTTCAGAGAGTGAAGTGATCGAATCGATGCAATCTTTGACCGATCCCATCAGTCCTTCGGAGATTGATGCACCTACTACTGAAGTCTTCTGCATTACCAATTTGGATGTTCCTGAAAAAGGGGGCACTTCATCTGTGCCATGTGAACCCCTACCAAGCCCTAGGATTGTTTCCTTTGATTGGAATAGTCTAGCCGAACCTCGTCTTCCTTCTTCGACACCTTTCCAGATAAAGGTTGATATCGGGAACCATACGGTTGACCGATGCATTGTTGATGAAGGTGCTTCTGTTAGTATCTTATCCGCTTATGCTTGGAGATATTTGGGTTTCCCTAATGTTATTCCAGCTGTTAATTGGCTGTTGACCTTCGATAAAAGACCTAGTGAACCGTTTGGATTCCTCCGTCAGGCACCTGTTACCTTGGGTGGAAAAACAGTCTTAGTTGATTTTATGGTTTTAAAGGACCCTATGGACTTTGATATGATCCTCGGGTGTGATTACATTTATGCTATGCATGCTGTGGTGTCTACGCTTTTTCGTGTGATGCATTTCCCTCATAACGAAAACATTGTCACCATCGACCAGCTTGCATTCGTTGATCCTCTTTATTACCCAACTGTAGACCAGTCAGATCCCTCATCATTAGGCACTACTATGTCACATGGGAATGTTGTGGCATATTGTTCCTTGAGTTCAAATGCTACTGAGAAGAAGTCTCTGAATTCATGCTTACCTTCTCGGGACTTGGTCCCAGCTTTTGACCAAGTGACACCTCCATCGAAATGTTTAGATATGTGTTCTATCTGGGATGATATACTTCCTTCCGATGAAGTTTTCCTAGAGTCCATAGTACAGTCTGCCATTCATTTGGATGCTGATCCAGTCGCAGTTATGTCCAGCCCCAGTTTGACCTTAAAGTCTGATCTTCCTACTGTTGAGTCTTTGAACTCTCCTATAGATCCACAAATCGGTGTTCCTGCTGAGTTTGATTCTGTTTCTAGAATTTTCAACTCCCGTGATGATGAATTTGTTTCTGCAGATTCCATCATGTCCTTCAACTTTGATCTTCATCCTGAAGTTGATCTTATTGATTGTAAGTCCTCGGGCTTGGGTACCATAGAGTCTTCATTTGAAAACTCTGCCTTGTTTATGCCTGCTGTTGATGATAGTGAAGTTGAAAGTATTTCTACCACAGTGACTTGTATTGGGTCTTTCCTTACATATGTTTTAGATATGATCCTGGTACTAATGTTTCTTGGAGATAGGATTCTTAGCTGGATGTATACTTGCTTACTGGTCCTTTTCGACACCTTGTACGACCATGTCAGGTATATTCGGAACCTTGCATATAGGTTTAGGCTTCCCCGCTGTTATGTTGCATTTGAACCTTTTGCCATCCGAGTTCTCCATAGGGTCGAACCTGTTGGATATTGGTGTGTTATCCATCTCTTTATGCATCGTGCACCAGTCCGACAGCAGAGCCTACCTAACATGGGTCACCCTAGTCAGCACCCTTATGCCATTTTGGTGTCAATGTTGAGTTTTTCTCATAGGCTTGGGAGCCTTTTTAGATTTACCATGACTTTGAGAAGAAGCCTCATATCTTTCTTCCTCATATATTTCTGGCCATCCCTGATAAGGCTCTCATCTTTGTGTTCAAATTGCATATGCATCTGTTATGATTCCGCTTGCGCTAATGAGCCTGACGCCGGCTTCCACGCTTTTAGCTCGTTATATAAGCCTCCATCTCTGATCTCATTTCCGCTAAGCCCTGTATCATTTTGACTTTGCAATTTGACACCTTTTTCCTGGAGGAGACACACCCTAAGTGTCCTTATCTTGCTCATGTTCCTTGCATTAGGCATAGCTTTGTTCCATGCGCTTGGAGCTAGTTTTGCATCTCCCTGATACTCGTCTCCTCCCACTTCGAGCATTCTTCTTTTACTTCGAGCTCGTTAAAAACAGTAAGTAGGTTGCGAGCATTCTTCTTTTACTTTGAGCTCATTAAAAACAGTAAGTAGGTTTCGAGCATTCTTCTGTCTTCACTTCGAGCTCATTAAAAACAGTAAGTAGGTTATGAGCATTTCTTCCACCTTTCCTTCGAGCTCGTTAAAAACAGTAAGGAGGCTATGAGCATTTCTTTCATCTTCACTTCGAGCTCATTAAAAACAGTAAGGAAGTTGTGAGCATTTTCTGTATCTCCTTTGAGCTCGTTAAAAACAGTAAGGAGGTCGTGAGTTTACTTTTCCGGACTCGTTAAACCTTTACGGAAAAGATCCCTATGGAGTTCTTTTAAGCCCTTTTCAGACTCCTTAAATAGGAAAAGTTTGCCGAGCATAGTTGTCTTTTCGGGCTCGTTAAAATAACTGAACCGACATCCACTTAGGTATAGAATTACCCCTTTTCCAGGCCTTGGTGGATAATTTACGGAAAAGGTATACTCTAGGTATACTCTTGTATGCGCTAGAAGAGTTCTTCTTCCATTATTTTACACTTTTTCGGGGAAGGAGACTAACTTTACGAAAAAGGACCTTTGGAGTCGTCTTTAGGGTTTTCAAACTCTCGAAATGTGAAAACACCAAGCGAGCATTCACCTACTCAGGCTCGATGTGAAATCCACGAGATGGTTGATAGAGGACTGTTTAAGTTTTTCAACTCTATAAACAAGAAAACACCGCTGAGCACATACCAATCCGAGTTCGATATAAAATCCACGGATAGGTGTATAGAGGACTGTTTAAGTTTTTCAACTCTATAAGCAAGAAAACACCGCCGAGCACAGACCAATCCGGGCTCGATATAAAATCCACGGATAGGTGTATGGAGTTTTCTTCTAGGTTTTTCAGACTCCTTAAATATGAAAATACCATCGAGCATGCTTTAGTTCTTTGTCAAGCTCGTTAAAAAAATGAAAAAGGAAAGGGAAGGGAAGAATGTTAAAATATCTTTCAATATGATGGCAGCAAGTCAACTATCTCCTTGAACAAAGCACCTGTTTTGAGTCTATCAAACAAGTTGGGTTCTAGTAATGGCCTTAGGATAAACCTGATCTCAGAGTTCTTACTCCTCCATTTGGTTAGTCTTCCAATCATATGGAGAATCTGTTAATGTCTCCTACATTGCAGATTTGCATTGTGGTCCCTTTGTGTTAAAAGCTGCCTAAGTCACTCTTGTGTCATGCTCACTGTTCAAGGATATAACCTGTGTCGGCCATTCTGCAGTTGCCTTGACCTCATGTGTCGGCCATTCCTTGGTGTCAGTATGTTCATCATGTGTTTAGTCCTACTCCAAATCAGCTCATACCTGTTGAGTGTCCCTCATGTTGGATGATGGAGGATGCATTAAGGCCTCCCTTCCAACGGACTTCTTCCCATCGACTTCAACTCATTGTGCTTTGGGAATGAAGTTTAGAGTTTCGATTAGTACCTTGGGGATTGCAGTCATTAGTGGAAGTTTCCCTCGCTATTGGATAGATGGGAATACATCAATGTCTCCTATCCGATGGATTCTTCAAGTGTTCGACGGCAAGACCACTTATTCGCACTTGTTTGAATGTACTATGTACCTTGGGTTCCATTTTCATTATTGGTGGACACCCTCGCGTTTGTTAACGGTATACATCAATGACCGGTAATCAAACGATACCTCCCATGTTCGACAACAACTCATTTATTCGCATGGATAGGTTTGTACCTTGGGTTGTTTTTGGATGAACACCTTGGGATCCTCGATAGCATCACCTCATTTATGTTATCGCCCAAGTTGCGCAAGACTGAGCCACACTCTTTTTGGCTCTTGATGAGACATAGATCCAGCTTGTTCTCTATGGCTATGTTCTCTAGTTTTGACATAGATCCACCTTGTATTTATGTGGCTATGTCTACACTTATGTTCCTCATGGATCCACGCTTGTATTTTAGTGGCCATGATAGATGCATCAGTATTTGGATCATTATTGTATCCTCTTGGAGGTCATGTTCCACCATTTGAACATGGACAGTTACCCCAAGGATGAGTTTGTCTGACATTGCCTTTGCTTTCAGGTACTTCATTTGAGCCTATGATTCTTGGTTTCTCCGTTCCTCCACGATTCAATTTTTTTTTTATAATGTATTTCGGCCATCGTTTCCCGTACTCCCTCTGACCTCATACATTAGGGGGCATCTGTTATAACTTGAAATGATACCTCTCCGTCCGTGACGACACTTGCTTCCCTTGGTTGCATGACGACACTTCTTGAAATCAAGTTAAGTCACACAACAGGACATTTGTGGATGGAGGAGTCATTTGGGACACTAAAAATGGTTGAAATTACCTTATTTTTGACCCATTTGATGTATATGACCCTTAGGAACATTTTTCCAGACCAAACCATCTCCTGAAAATGAGCAGAAAAGCCTGTTTTTGGCCATTTTTCAATATGAGCGCGACTCCACTGTTGAAATAGTAGCGTGTGTACGCGACTTTGTCTCCTTTAAAGTAGCACCCATTGCCATGTGTACGTGACTTTGTCTACTATAGAGTAGCGTACACCCCTGTTTTGGTCAAAATCTCGAAATTCGAGTAAGTTAAGTTGGTTGGGAAACCTCTTGAGCGGTTATAACTTCTTTTCCTCTTCCTCATTGATTATATAAGGAGGGTAGAAGGGTCATGTGAGGGGACCAAGCCCAATTACAAATTTATGCTGGAGGAATGGAGACCCTCATCCCCTCTCTTGTGCTTCAGTTTTGGTAAACCCTAGTACAATTGCTTAGAGGTTGGGATCCTTGGAGAACAGAAGCAGGAGACCTTGAATCTAGGTTTCGTGAAGTGCCAAGCTTGAAGGAAGGTATAATTGTATGTACTTGCTTTCATTCATCAATAAAGATCAGACGTTCTTTCCTTTCCAAATATGACCTATTAATGTGTCTCAGATTTGATTACAGTTTGTTTATAATCTGATGTCTTCTTCTATTATGAATATCAGTCTTATATATGTAGTCAAATGTGTTTGAGAAAGGTATCAAGTTGTTTTGCAGGTCTGTGAATTGAAACATTGGACAAGCATTGAAGAGCGAGGGAGGCAAAGCTAGGATCAACCATCTCAATGAGGTGCCTACATATCTAAACCCTAATCTCTTCATTTATTTGTTGTACTTGCAGAATGCTTGTAAGTCTATCTTTATCACCGTAAGTTGGTAGTTTCTCCCCTGAACTATAGGTGCATTTTCCCCACAACAGATGAAATGTGTATCGCTGGTCTGAAACGTCGACTACAAAACCTCTAACAAAGTGAATCCGAAAGCCCCTTCTAACAATCATACACCCTGAAAGTCTTCAACAATAGATGGTAAGATGTAGTTGGCTACTATTATTTAAGTTTTCATGTTGTTCATATTTCTCACAATACATTTACTTTATTATTACTTAAAGCTTTTAGACTTGATTTTTAACCCAAACAGTTATGCTATGTTTATATGATGTTTAGTATAATTGAAAGAGTAGTCTCAATTATATAATATGTAATGAGCCATAAGAAGATGGTGGAAAATGTATAAGTCACTTGAATTATAATCATGCCAATAATACAAGTATACACTACATGGATACAACTACTTCTTCAATTAGATTTGCTTTCACATCAACACCTCATGAAGGGATAAGGCTAGGAGGAAAAAAACAACAATCTAATATACATTTAGCACTAAAACTATATGTATACAAATGTATGATATAGGGATTTTTGCTTGTATAGAAAGCCATATACTAACAATATTTTGTTAAATTTATTAATAAGAAAATAATCAAAACACTTCTTAATTAAGTGAACTATGTACTTTGTGTGTGGTTAAGCACTAATCTCACTAGTTCATTATGTTAGCACCTTTAACATCACACACAAGGGACTGTGTGCCTAGTGTTCTTGGCCTTGTATCCATTGTGCCCATTGACAATGTGCTTAACCTTTGGGGGATGTGCCTCTTTGGATGTGTCTACAAAATATGATTAGGGTCAGGGGCTTAGGAGAAATATGATGAGCCAATGAGCACTAATTACTTGGTACAAATCTAGCCATATTGTGTAGATCTACCATTTGATGCAATGAAAAAGAGGGAATACTTTTGATGCAATGAAATAGAGGGAAAACTTGAAGTGTGTTATTGAGGTCACTAGGGAGGCCACTCATGCAAAGTTGAAGAATAATAATGAAGCTACAAGCACAACTCGAAAGTTTTGTGATTCGATTGAGGTAAGAGGAATTTTACATTATCTTGTGAATATTCTATGAGATGGAAGGTTGTCTAAGAAGTTATAAGGTGCTCTGACCCAATGTTTTCCAAACTTGTACTCCGAACCTAAAATTATTGAGTCTTCACCTAAATGCGTTGTGTGTTGAGTGCACATGAAAAAGTTAAGAATTAGGAAATAATTTATACTATGCACTCCATGTGTAGTGTATGATGTAATATTGGACCTCATATATGATGTTAACAACCTTTGTAAGAAGTGAAAGGAATTAATGGTAGGATACACATTAATTCAAACTCAAATGCAACTAACTCACTAGTTGAAGATCTATATGATTGGACAATTTGAAGATGTGGAAGTTAATTTACGACATAGTCATTGACTTGGCGAGAACTGTAACTTCAAAATGAGAACCATGACTTCAAAACAAGAAGTCTAGCCCTAAAAACCCATATTTTTGGGTCTAAATTACCAAAATTAACCCTTTAGAATAAAAAACTGGTGTTTCTGGAAGCAGTTTTTTATACTTGAGTTAAAATTACAATATTTTGCAAACCATGATCTTAACAACCTCCTAATGTCACTAACAGAACCTAAAAATCAATCCCTAAATCAAAATGTGACCTTACAAAAAACACCCCCCTTTTTGGGGGGTTAAAATTACAACTTATTTAACACCATGACCTTAACAACATGTACTATTGCAATCAAAACTTTAAAATCAACTTCTGAAGAAAAAGTGGTGCTACTGGTACTACCCTCCCCTTTTTTTTGGGTGGGGGGCTGAACTTTGACAACATCACCTCGAAAACCGGTACCATTACATCAAAAATCATAAAATCAACCCCTAAATTGAAAATAGGTCCCACTAGTGCCACACTATGTTTTTTAGGGCTTAAAATTACAACATTTTTAGAATAATGACATAAAAAACCAATACTATTGCAAATAACAAAATTATAAAAGAAGAAAATTTTGAAATGAAACCAAAAAATAAAAAATATATATATACATATAAAGGAAAAACCAAACTTAATGATAAAAGATAAAACTTTATATATATATATATATATATATCACAACATAGATTACAAAAATAAAAAAATCAATATTTTTTTTAAATAATAATGTAAAAAAATTATAAATGAAAAAAAATAGAAAACACAATTTAAAAAATAACAAATTATGATGATGATGATTAATGTCCACTAAGACCAAATTTGGTCTATCGGACCTTAAGAAAAAACAATAAATAAATTATTTGGTTTTCTTTAAGATATTATTCATATGCTCAAAAAGCTTAGGCATAAACATTACTACCTCACCATATTTTTGAGGAGTTAGAAGGTTAGAAATATCTTTATTGGAGAAAATATTATGGACTAAGATCTAATGTGGGTGTATGCATGGCATTCTAAGAGAAAGTGATCTTCATCCTCAACGCTCGTAGACTCGCAAAGATGGAAAATCCTTTCACCCCATGACATTTTAGGAATTGACCAATGCCCTGTTTCACTATGGAGCTCATGAGAATTCATTCTAATCTCAGCAATATTAATTTTCTTCTTTGAATTAGGTAAAACAAAGAAATAATTTTGATCCTCTAGATTATGGTTAATCACCTCCTTATAGTATCACAATTTTCTTTTAACCTCTATATCCCTTTCGCACCACATTTTTTCTTTAATCTTAGAAGTAAAAATATTTTTATTGTTATCGATATTTTGCAAAGTGATAGTTTTGTCAATCCCCCAATGGTTTAACCAAGTCATGGCATCTTTATGCCACCCCCGCTTGAGGCGCAGGTGGTTATAGTTAGAATTTAAAGAAATTTTAGGAAGTCAATGGTCTCCCATGTTGTTTATCTTGTGCTTGTACATCATGTACCTATTCATAGCCATGCTCTCTATGGGGGAGAGCCCCACTTCTAAGAGGAGAATAGGATGGGGCGTATTGATTTTAATTTTAAGGTTATAATTAATAAAACGCTTATGGATTTGCTCAATTTTTCTCCAAGATTCTATGGAGATGTTGCGACCCCAAACTTCAAAGTTGTAGAAGATAACGAGAGTGACAAGCGTTTTAAAGAGGAACTTATTTTTATCCCACATCACAAGGTTTGTCGATTTACAATTTTTATCAGGACCAAAGTAAGCTTTCCACCCTCCATTAATCCTTTTCTCAATTCTATAGTTCCAATTGAGCTTGTGATGATATCAATTCCAAGATATTTGTAAGAAGTCACTTCCTCTAGGTTTCTATTGTCATACACAAGATTAGCGTAAGTGATCTTTTTGGATTTGATAATAATAAATTTTGTTAATTGCTTATCAAGATCAAAGGGACACCTTACCATAAGAACAATATCATCTACATAGAGAAGAATGATGATGACTATTCCTGCTAAGGTCATGCTAGCACAACCTGCTTCCTCTAAACAAATTTCCAACTTATCATTGTAAATGCCAAAGAGGGTAGGGGAGAGGGGGAAACCTTGCTTAAATTGTTGATGTATATGTAACTTCGGAATGTATTTCATATATGTATATTGTACTCCTATAGAAATGGTATTATTCCTCTATACGGAAGTGTTTGTATTCCTATAGAGATGTTATTATTCCTCTATACGGAAGTGTCGTTATTTATATTGTAAGTGTTGTAACTTATACTTGATGGGTTATTAGACCACCTTGTTGGGGTCGGCCCTGTATAATTCATGTGGGTCGAAGGGTTATTAGACCACCCTATTGGGGGTTGGCCATGTGGGTCAAAGGGTTATTAGTGTTATGTGGTTAAGTTAAGGCCGACCTAGTAAAGGTTATTAGCAAGTCAAGTCAAGTATAAATAGAGTGCGGGAGGCACTCTATTTCATCATTCTATTCTCTCTCACACTCTTTGGAGAGTGGCGCACTTGTGGAGGAGGAGAAGCTGATGCTAGGAGATGTCTATCTCTTATACTTGGGTTGTATCATTGCTCTATCTATCTCTAAGGAAGTTATTGGGGTTTTTCACCTTTATGGTTTTCCCCAAGTAAATTCTGTGTCTCTTGTGTGCTTGCATTATTGTGTCCATGATTGATATGCTGTAGATATGATATGTTGTACATGTTATTCTCTCAGTTAAGATCCTAGATCATATTGAAATTCTAAAAAATTAACATGGTATTAGAGCTAGCCTAAAAGAAGGCATGGTATGGCATGTATGACACTTGTTGCACTTGCGATGCTAGGGCTTGATATAGCAAAAACCAGTCATCGTAGAACTTTCGGTATAAATAAATTTCGGTGAGGTTTCAGGGTCTGAAAATACTAGAGGGCGAAGCTAAGATCCCCATGTACCTTGTGTCCAAATGAAAACCTCTAATTCGTTGTACTTTGTAATTTATGATTTGTACAATATAGGGTTTCTGCCTCTTCTAGATCTCAGTCATAAACAGGTGACCTTGGAAAAAAGGTCATAACTTGGGCTAGGAAGCTCTAAATGAAATTTCGTAAAAAGTGATAGGTAGTGCACGGACTGTAATTTCTCAGTTAACGTTTTCAGAGGCCAAAACTGAACCAGTGACACATGGCACGCCATACAAGTTCACTCTCCTGTTTTATCCCATAAACAAGTCACGTTGCGACACTTGGCATAAATCTCTCTTAGATAATCCATTTGAGGTCATACCTGTGGAATTGGAAAGATGACAGGTCGGGATATCACAGGAAAATTTTTTAGACCCTGTGGATCGAAAAGTTCAGAGTTACACCAGAAACAATCAGGTACATATTTCTGTCAAAACAGAATTATTTTTGAGCACCTTCATTCATGACTTTCGGAATTTAGGGTTTCAGAGAAAGTTGAAATTTTTGTAATCGAAGACTACGGATGAATGCTACTCATCAAAATAGAAATTTAGAGACCAAGATCAGAATTTTTGGTTGGGCAGAAGGCCGGGCTTGATTATACCCTAGTTCGGGGCTTTGATTAGAAAAGTGGAAAATTAGGGCTTCTGCAAAAATGGGAATTTTTAAAATCTGTGACCACGGTTGGAAGCTACTCAGAAAACTAGAAGCTTTGAGCTTTGGATCGAAAATTTTGATTGGGCATAAGGGTGGGATTTATCAAACCCTAGTTCGGGGTCATGTCTAGTGAATTTGGAAGTTTCAAAGACAAATTTGAGGGGTGAAACTTTGCAGTTTTCAAATTCTGAGTATACCAGCTTGATCAGCTCATCAAGGTGCATATTTCTATCCTTTCGAAAGTTTGAAATTCAAAGTTTGAATTTTTAGGGTTTCTCTGACAAACCCTAATCTAGCTCCAGCTCCAGTTCCTGCAAATTAAGTGGATTGGGTTAATCCTATAAGAGAATGGATTGGTCATCTGCATAAGTGAAGAAGTTCCTGTTTCAGAGGGAGATGAGGCTAAGGCCTTACATAAGAAGATAACAAGCAATCTCGACAGGTATGACTTATCCAGGTATGTTTCAAGATTTGTTCATGATTAAGTTTATGGTATGTTTTCCTTCATGTTATTACAATTAGTACAATCTTGATTAAATTTAGACTTCTCGCATCACCTTAATAAAATGACGAATGCATGATAGAAGATATTCATTGATTAGGGTGTTGACACTTATGATTGTACTAATACATTATGGTGTTGTATGAGGTTTATGTTGTTCGCTAACATGAAAGGTACACCAAGAAAGACAAATCATGTTCTAGTTCAAGAACATTTGTTCATGATGACATAAAGACAAAGATTCATCCATTGTCATGGATCACTTAGAAGATCTACTTATGAGGTATGTATAACTGGGTTCTATAATGATTAACCTATGAGATATGCAGGTTACTAGCACAAGTCATTGAAGACATTATGTGGGTATGTTAGACATAACTAGCTAACATACCAATCCAAATATGTTTTTCCTATATCAAGTTAGAATCCTACCTTGTGTTAGGATCCCCTATATAAGTATACTTGGTATGATTGGTTATGTTTATTCATAAAGTTAGAAATGTAAGTAATCAAGGGTTTATGCATTTTATGTCTCTTATCTTGATTGATGATTTAACTAACCAGAAGAGTCCTATGATCAAATAAGAATATGCATGAGTAAAAGAAGACTTCCCTGAAACCTTGAATACTAATGTTTATTATCTGTGTTTAAAATGATCATGACTATGCATGTTTAATATTATTGTGTTTTGGTAGTATTAAGATCATACTAATGAATGTGTGATTATGTATGAGACCTCGAGGATAACACAATGATGATACTAATAAGCATGCATAGTGATGGATATAAGTTCAAGGACAGGTAATCCAGGAAGCAAAGATCAAGAGGGAGCACGCTCCAGTTGTTCCTGCAAGAAAGCAAAGATCAAGAGGGAGCACACTCCAGTTGTTCTTGCAAGGAAGCAAAGATCAAGAAGGAGCACACTTCAATAGTTTTTGCAAGGATGCAGATATTCAGAGGGAGTTGACCACTTCTCACAATCCACATCAGAATGGAGTTGCAGAAAAGAAGCAAAGACTGAGAGGGAATCAACCCAACAAACAAACAAAGATAAGTATTTGAATTATCATTCCTTGCATATTTTATTGTTTAAATAATACTGTTCAATAATGTATATACTCATGTTCCTAGAATTAGGTTGTGTATTATACATAGTTGCATTGATGAACAGTATACTAATAATATACATGGGTAAGTGGCCTATGGCACTGTACAACATTCCATTGCTACTTATCTAGAATGAAACCTCTTTGCTGACATGTGGGAGTTGTGCACACTCTTAACAATGTTCTGGTAGAGATTGGAAGGCATCTAGAAAGTTACGGGATATGGATAAATGTTGTATTGAAGCATTGGCTAAGATAATTGCATGAATGTATGACATATTTATTTATGTATAAGAATTTGTTCTGAAAACTATGAGATGTTTTCTAATCATGCAATTTAACTTGTTGTGTAGGAAAGATCATATACCATCACCTACAAAAGAAGGACTACAACATTTGTTTAGCAACAAAGTTATCTATTGAAAATATTGAAGATATTGAAGTTCCCAGGATCTGGGAAGAATGCCATGATCGAGGAGTACCAGTCGATCATAAAGATGTTTGGGATGCAGTCCCAAGACCTAAAGGGGAGTCTGTAGTGACTTCCAAGAGGATATACAAGATCAAGCATGCTGCAGGTGGTAGCATAGAGACTTTTTGCTCCTGTAGCCAGATACATTTCCATTAGATCCGTACTTGCTCTAGCTGCAGTGATGAAATGGAAGATACACCAGATGGATTTCAAGACAGCTTTCTTGAATGGTGTAGTTGAAGAAGAAGTGTATGTGGAGCAACCACTTGGTTTTGAGATACATGACAGGGAGTCATATATGTGCAAAACTTGGTATGGTAGGATAGACAGCTTTCTATCCAGTTTGGGCTTTACCAAGAGTAAAGTGGATTTCAACCTTTATTACAAGGTTGAGGAAGGCAATCCAATGATACTACTTTTGTATATGGATGACCTGTTTATTACAAGTGAAGATAGATTGATTGCTGATACGTAGCGGAAGCTTGTTGCCAAGTTCGAGATGAAGAACTTGTGGATGATGCACTATTTTCTAGGTATGGAGGTGTGGCAGAGTGCAGATGGAATCTTCCTTGGACAAGGGAAGTATGCAGTAGAGATCCTGAAGAGGTTCGGGATGATGGACTGCAAGGCCATGGACACACCTATGGCATCAAACCTGAAGCTTTTGTGTGATGCTTCATCTGAGCCGGTTGATATCACTATGTATCATCAGATGATTGGGTCCTTGATGTACCTGACGAACACGAGGCCAGATATTTGCTTTACGGTGAACACATTGAGCCAGTTCCTGATGGATCCGAGGAGTGTTCACCTGGTTGCTGTAAAGCATATTCTGAGGTACCTGAAGGGTACATTTGACTATGGGCTCAAGTATGATGTGAATCAAAAGTTTAACCTATAGGGTTATGTTGATTCAGATTGAGCAGGTAGTGCTGCAGATAGGAAGAGCACTTCTGGGTGCTGCTTTAGTATGGGATCAAATGTGATCTCTTGGTTTAGCAGGAAGTAGTTCTGTGTAGCACTGAGTATAGCCGAAGCAGAGTATGTTGCAGTTTGTTCGGCGAGTTGTGAGGCAGTATGGCTTCGGAAGCTACTGTCTGAGTTGTTTGATCTACCGCTGGAGGCTATTGGTATATTTTGTGACAACCAGAGTTGTGTGAAGCTGTCTGAGAACCCGGTGTTCCACGACAGGTCAAAACACATAGAGATCAAATATCACTATATCAGGTATATGGTGCAGAGAGGAGCAGTGAAGCTCCTGTATGTTGCGATGGATGAGAATATTGCAGATGTATTGATGAAGCCACTAGCCAGAGTGAAGTTCGAGTACTTCAGAGAGAGGCTTGGTGTTCTTCAGATCGATGACACTTCGAGGAAGAAGTGATGGAGACATTTGCTGTAGCCATTCCTAGCATGGTGGAAGGGGGATCCTTCACATGGTTGTGGATGTAAGCGCTGGATGATGAGCATCAGGATGATGTTCTGGTTTCTGCTCTGTATGATTAGTTGGATCATTTATGTATGTACGCATCATGTTGGATGCTGGATATGATCAGTTGGATCATTTATGTATGTACGCATCATGTTGGATGCTGGATATGTTCAGTTGGATCATTTATGTATGTATGCATCATGTTGGATGCTTGGACCATGTATCTGTATATGTATCAGGTGGATACGTTGTATGTTTAGGTAGATCATGTGTGTTGATATGTATTAGGAAGATACATTGTGTGGATCATGTATCTATGTATTTATCAGGTGGATACACTGTGTATGGTGATATGTATCAGGTAGATACTGGTATGCATCAGGTAGATGCATTGTATGATAAGGATGATCGTGGATGACGAGCTTCTCCAGATGACATGCATCAGGATGATGCAGTGATGATGATCATGTATACATCAGGATGATGTATGGAGAGTATCAAGTTAATACTCTGTGGCCGTGGACAGGTTGTGCAAATGAGCACGTAAGTAGAACTGGGAGATCTGGACAAGATGAAAAAGGCCTCAGATGCTCTTTCGAGGCATTGCTTTGGAAGGACATGTAAGTAGACCTGGGAGATCTGGACAGGATGAAAAAGGCCTCAGATGCTCTTTTGAGGCATTGTCCTATGGCATGTAAGTGGACTTGGGATATCTGGACAAGATGAAAAAGGCCTCAGATGCTCTTTCGAGGCATTTCCATGACCACATGTAATATGCTCCTGGGAGATCTGGACATGATGAAAAAGGTCTCATATGCTTTAGCTAGGTTTTGTGGTGGACCACATGTAATGTGCTTCTGGGAGATCCGACAGGTAGAGCTGTGTGCTCGTAATAGCCTGGGATGCTTCAGCCAGGTTTTGTGGTGAGATCACATGTAATGTGCTCCTGGGAGATCCGACAGGTAGAGCTGTGTGCTCGTAACAGCCTGGGATGCTTCAACCAAGTTTTGTGATGAGTCACATGTAATGTGCTCCTGGGAGATCCGACAGGTAGAGTTGTGTGCTCGTAACAGCTTGGGATGCTACCACCAGGTTTTGTGATGCACGTAATAAGTCCTGAGGATTCCACAGTATGGCCAGTGATGATGAAGACCTGCAGGTGGTGGACCTACATCCAGTATGAAAAAGGACTGGCTCTGTAGAAATTCCTATGATGAGTAGATTCAGAGATTGATTGAGATAACAGCAGCAGTGACGATGACGATGACTCGATGACAATTATCCAGTGACGATGATCCAGAGAAGAAGACTTGTGCTAGAAGACCTATGTCAAGAAATACCTTCCTAGTTAAGAGGGAGTGTTGATGTATATGTAACTTCGGAATGTATTTCATATATGTATATTGTACTCCTATAAATATGGTATTATTCCTCTATACGGAAGTGTTTGTATTCCTATAGAGATGTTATTATTCCTCTATACGAAAGTGTCGTCATTTATATTGTAAGTGTCGTAACTTATACTTGATGGGTTATTAGACCACCTTGTTGGGGTCGGCCTTGTATAAGTCATGTGGGTCGAAGGGTTATTAGACCACCCTATTGGGGGTCGGCGATGTTGGTCAAAGGGTTATTAGACCACCCTATTGGGTGTCGGCCCAGTCAGCATTATGTTATGTGGTTAAGTTAAGGCCGACCTAGTAAAGGTTATTAGGCAAGTCAAGTCAAGTATAAATAGAGTGCGGGAGGCACTCTATTTCATCATTCTATTCTCTTTCACACTCTTTGGAGAGTAGCACACTTGTGGAGGAGGAGAAGCTGCTGCTAGGAGATGTCTATCTCTTATGCTTGGGTTGTATCATTGCTCTATCTATCTCTGAGGAAGTTATTGGGGTTTTTCACCTTTATGGTTTTCCCCAAGTAAACTCCGTGTCTCTTGTGTGCTTGCATTATTGTGTCCATGATTGATATGCTGTAGATATGATATGTTGTACATGTGATTCTCTCAGTTAAGATCCTAGATTAGATTGAAATTTTGAAAAATTAACATAAATCCAATATTATAGTTGATTTCCTTCGACCACCCCTCAATGCTCTTGAACTTGGCAATGCAATTCTCATATAACCTTATCACGACAACTCTCAAATCAAAAGGAACCTTTATCTCTTCTAATCTATTCCACAAATTATTTCTAGGCACCATATCTATAATGTCCCCATCTCGAGTAAGATTCTTATTTACGCTATCTTGTCTATTTTTATAACCTAAAACCTAGACTAGGTCGGCAATGCAACCTAGAGTGTAAAAGGGCACGGTGAACCACAAGGGGGAGAGTTTTAAAGTCGAGAGAGTCGCAAGATTCTTTGGCTTGGTTTAGCCGTTGAACATGAGTTAAGTTAATTTATTTATGATATATTTTACCTAAAGATTATCACTTTAGTTGGCCTTTTAATTAAAAGCTCGATAACTAATTTATATCCATATATATATATATATATATATATATATATATATATATATATATATGTTTTATATGAGACTATATAATATATATAGAAGTGCATATTATATATAGGTTGTTCTCTTATAATATAATTATTGAGCAATAAGCATAAAACTAATGTTAAAAATAATGTGTGTTACATTGTTTTTAATTAAAATGTTTATAATATAATTGTAATCACAAACTATAGTTATGATACACAAAATGTGTATAGTGCTTTGAAATGTGATTTGCATAGATTTTTTTTTTTTGTAAGTTGCATACCGAAATTTAATTAACAGAAACCAAATATATATCTAGAGCTGAAGAGAGTTTTGCAGATTGGGGAGGCCTCAGGTGATGAAGCCACCATCCCAATTGCTCAAAAATATTGTAATGACTAACATAATACATAATGAAGACCCCCTGAGTGTGGTCTGCCCATGAAAAAATTGGGACTTTCATCAAAATTAAAGACTCATACTGTCTGTTGGTGCTAAGAACTAGACTGTGCAACAAATAAAAACAAAAAAGATGATAGTCATAGAGATGACCAGGAGCTATGGCATCCCAATTATCATTTTGCAGATGGTTCTTTTGGTTCTTCCTCGTCGATGGGACAGGCATCATAAAAATATTCAAATTTCCCTAGAGGGGGTAGAGTTGGAGAAGGAGAACCTAAAGTGCGCATGCCATTCGGAGGGGCGTCATGATCAATGGTTGCAGGAGCCGAGCCTTTGTTCTTTCTGAGCTTGGACTTCTTCTTTGCAGACCCGATGTTTGGGGTTGCCACAGCAGCTTCGTCTTCATTATTTTCCTGCACAACAGGTTTTGAATTGCTGCCAAGGGAGAAAATGTCCCAGGTCATGTTGGCATCAAGGGTATTGGAGTGGTCCACAACCTCTTTCAGACCGGCCTTGACATTTCTGACAATGCTGGAGCTGGCTTGCCAGCTAGCTTCTACCTCTTCAATTAGGGTGCTCATCATGTTTTTGAGCAGCCAGTAATGGTTTATGGTGCCACCATTTCTACCAGAGGCAAGGAGTGCCACCACCCTACGGGCTTCCCACCCATCAATAAGACTACGAGTCCGCGCAGAGATGCATTCCGCATAGCCGTCCATCACCGTCCAGTCCATGGCTACCTTGGGTCGTTGGTTGGAACTCTTGCGGCCACTACCACAACGAGATAGCCCCTGTTACGTATCGTCATAGCAGTGAGAGCTATAGGAGAAACCACACAAATATTTACAAACTCAGCAGCATAAACCACAGAGAAAAACCAGAGCTCGACGATAGGTTTATCCTTCATGTCGATGGTAGGATTTAAGGAGTCGAGGTAATAAATAATACAGTCTGTCCTCCTCATTGAAGGTGGCGATAATGAATGTAGGTCACAGAAGCCGAGAGGAGACGTCATTCTAAACGTGCGCGGGAGAGGTCGTGATTAACACCCTCGTCCTCCAACCTTAAATAATCGCCGACATCCAGGTTGTTGCTTTGATCGTCATTTTCAGTGGACAGGTGTGTGGCTTTTGTCAACCGAGCAGCAGGCTCGTGCATGTGAGGGCCATCGCCATGTACAGTAGGGTAAGGTGGTGGCATATTCAGTTGCACAATGGCCGAGGTGGAAGGAGGTTGATCACCCACAACCGGGAATGTGGTTTGCATAGATTACCTAGTTGTGATTATGACTTTTGTTTACCAAGCTTTGGAGGGACTCCGTCTTTTAGTTGGGGTTGGTGGTGGATGGGTTTCCATGTGGGTTGCCAGATCTCCTTAGTGCAAGGGTTTAGAGGAAAAACGATCTTGAAAGGGAGGGGGAGAATCTCTAGTCGAGACTGCAACTCGGTGGCCACACAGAGCCTGGGGAAGAAAAACAAAAGAGACTCTGCAAGAGGATCGGGGTTCTATTTTTTCTTGTGAAGGGATAGGACGGCTCTCCAGCCCGATCGCCATCCGGTTTTTTTTTTGTGTGTCAGGAAGTGTGTAATGGTTTTGCTTCCTGAAAACTCTATTTACATTGATGTGAGACCTTTGCGATCTATTTAAATGCCA
This sequence comes from Larix kaempferi, assembly GCA_027924585.1. Classification (NCBI taxonomy): domain Eukaryota; kingdom Viridiplantae; phylum Streptophyta; class Pinopsida; order Pinales; family Pinaceae; genus Larix; species Larix kaempferi. The sequence continues at coordinate 17,941,100 of BSBM01000458.1, read as the reverse complement.
GTATCAACTTCTGAGTGGCATGATGGATACGAATCGCAGTTGAACTCTATTTGAAGTATTTTTCTGATTTCTGCGTTGAATCCCAGGTTGTTTATTGTTAGATTCCAGCATGAAATTCTAATTTCACAGTATGTCCAAAACGTTTTTCGGTTATTTTAGAATTGGGTATTCTCTATAGACATCTGCATGGAAAACGTTGAAGGGAAGCTAGTGGGTCCTGCCATTATATGTATCTATCTATCTATCTATCTATCTATCTATCTATATATATATATAGATATATGTTGTAGATTTGGGTGTTTTCTGTATATAGTTGTATGGAATGCGTGAGGCTCTGTAATATTTCTGTGGCATTGTATTCTTGTTTTGGTTGCCTGCGTAGAGGTTGCAGAGCGTTGAGGCTCTGTAGAATTTTCTGTGTCATTGTGTTCATTTGTATTTTTGTTGCCGAGAAAATCGTGGATGCTAGAAGAGCTCACATGCTCAACATTTCATTGTATTTTCTTTATGCTGCTATCAAACTTTTGAAACCCCATTGAAAGTCATTTTGTATGCGTTATGTTGCCATCAATTTGGCCTGCCATCGATTTTGGTGTTTATGCATAGATACTCGGTGATTAGCGTGATTGTTGGAGGTGGCTTGATACATTTCGTGGTGTCGTATGCTAGTTATTATATTTTCATTGTTCTGTTTCAAGAGTGGAGGTTGTAGAGTGTTGAGGCTCTGTAAATTATCTGTAGGCTCTGTTAGATGAGAATGGGCATGAATGATGGAGATTGCTTGAACGCTCTCTGTGATAAGAATTTATTCTGCCCCTGTTGTTAAGATCAAGACTCTGTGCATAATAAGAGATTGGGTAGCTATTATCTGCAAGAAATATGATATGCTGCCACTGAATCGAGTTATCATTACGCTATTAGTCTTCGATGGATTGCCTCTGCGATTTCCATAATCATTGTTACTGTAGTATATACTTTTAATAAATGATAATTATGGCTATGTAAGTTAGTGTTACATATGTCGTGGAACCTGTCTGCATTTTTGAATTGGGTTGTCTCTGTTTTGTATATGCTTTGGGCAGTATTCGACTATGTTTCCATCATTTTCATGATAACTCTATCTTGGTATGCGACTATGTTGCCATTAGAAAGTGCAGCCTTAGGTTCTATAACCTATGGATGATAATCAACGCAGAAGCATACCTACATGATAACCGTGATTGCTTTGTGGTTAATGTAATTTCAGTAATAACATGACTACTGGGATGGAGAAGATGCTTGCATCTTTATTTTGTATATATATTGAATGTTTTTATTGGCCCTCAAACTTGTTGTTAATATATATGAAGTATATATATATATATTGAATGTTTTATTGGTCCTCAAACTTGTTGTTAATATATATGAAGTATATATATATATATTGAATGTTTTATTGCCCCTCAAACTTGTTATATATATATATATATATATAGATAGATAGATAGATATTGAATGTTTTTATTGGCCCTCAAACTTGTTGTTAATATATACGAAGTATATATATTGAATGTCTTTATTGGAATGCTGAATGTTATAGAATGTACAAATTTTTATATTAAGTGGGCGGGAATGTTGTTTATATTTCATTTTATATTTAGCATGTGCACGCAGATCCTTTAATGGTATTCTATTACGTTGGATGCATTAAAAAATATACCTATAGTGTATGCATTTTATATTGTATGCATTGGTTGTGTATGCATTGGATGCATTAGAATTGTATTCTATTATGTTGGAATGCATTAAAAAGTATACCTATAGTGTATGCGTTATATATTGTATGCATTGGATGCATTAGAATTGTATTTTATTATGTTGGAATGCATTAAAAATTATACCTATAGTGTATGCGTTATATATTGTATGCATTGGTTACGTATACATTGGATGCATTAGACAACTATTCTATTATGCGCGGGGCATTGGTTGTATTGATGGCGCAGGGCTTAAACCCTGTAACCAGAAACCTTTATACTTTTGTATATGCCTTAAAGCAAGTCAGGGGTACCGGCTTGGGCCATAATAGGACAACACCACAGTCGAGTAAGGGATTAGAACATGAGAAGTGTTCAGGTAGGAGTACTACCTCACAAATTGCAGGAGCACTGCATTACCCAATTACTCTGTGAGTGGTTGGTTCTAGTCATCGAGACTTAAAAACTCCCTATCCTATTTGTGGATCACCATGCCCAACTCGGGGGTAGCCTTCGGACGGACTAAGTAGAAGCCGTCGAAGAGCCTACGGTTGGGTGGAGTGTTGAATTTCCCAAAACACTTCCCCTTAATCAAAATTTATGATTGTGGATCAATTAGATGTATCATTAATAATGAAAGGCATCTAGGGTTAAAGAGTATATTTTTTAGTACTAATAAATGTTACAACTATGATGAATACAGGCAGGAGGAGACAGGAAAAAAATCCTCTTTCACCTCTATCAAATTGGTAAGAAAGTACGCTTGTAAAGTTATCATAAGCATTGATATATAATCATTTATTTGTATATATTCTCTTTCATTTATGTAAGTTGCTAACATAAATGTTCTCTTAATATGGTTCAAATGACTAATAGCAATGATTAGCATGAATAAATGTATTCAACTACCTTACTAGTGAATAATGAACCATGATTGGAAGTGGGAATAATAAGAATGTGATCATTGTATACCTTGTGTGGAATATACTAAATGATGCAAATTTTAGGTAAGTACTGATGAGTTAGATCTACTATTATAATGTGGAATAAATTTTGGAATGGACATACTTCACTAGGTAAATAGTTACCTTAGAATGATTTAATATCTTATATAGAAGTATATGTATGATGATAAACTATAGCATGGGGTTATCATACTTCGGATGTTGGAAATATAAGCTTTGATTGTTGAGTATACTTATGATCGATTATGTTAATGAAGCTTAAGTTATGGTCAAAAGTAAAGGGTATCAAATGTACTATAAACTTATTTCATGAGCTTCGACATTATGATGCAGTACAATATTTCTACTTCTGAAGTTAATACAACTGGTTTGTTGGAGCTAGCAGGAAGAAATTATATTACTAATGGTATTCTAGTAATGTAAGTGAAGAGTATAGTCTCTTATGTTTACTTCTTCATGTATCTATGTACAACTGCTTGGTAGAGGATCAATAGAAAGAGACTCTTACATTTAGTTTAAAAAGGAGAGTTCAATATGGTACTAACCATATAGATGAATAATATCTTACATATGCTTGTGGTTTCACCATTTCGTTATCTATATGATGTAATTTGCATTTAGGATGCAATAGGCCTTATGCCCAATGTATTAACATATAGCTATGGGTGCAGTAAAAGAATGAATGAGCGATTGTAATAGAAATGTCTTTTACATGAAGTTTATATCATTGTTGAAATATGTAAAAAGGGGCATGTTGAATAATCACGATTGCATTCATTTTTTATGTAAAGGAGGACATAAATACCACATAGCTAAATCCTCTTGAGTTATATTTGCACCTCTTGATAACATTGTTGTTGATATAATGTTTAATGGATGTAAGAGAAAAATAAAACTATTACATATCATTATAATGATAGATAAGTGTATATCTTTGTCTACTTTTGACTTGTGGTGAGAATAATGGCACACTTGCATGCTTCTAATGTTTAGTTGAAATCATGTTAAGAAAACTGTGTTAAGAAGACATGACATCACGAGTTTGAGAATGGTTTGGTTTGCTTGCATCTATGCCTAAGAAGGATATTCATAATTGAAGTAAAAATGTGTTGACAAGTTGTAGTCATATGCATTTTTCCATGCCACATTAATGGGATCAATGTCTCACATACTTACCAAATAAACTTTAGAAGAAGTGGTACTTACTAAGGGTGTTAAATAAAAACGAAAATTTCACCCCATTTCCTCTAGAATGTGACGAGGATTTTGGGTGTCTTACAATATCAAAATCTTTTCTAAAGTCTACGAAGCAACATAAAATATTGGATTTATTAGTACAACACTCCTTTGCAATGATCCTAAGTGTAACGAGGTGGTCCATGGTTGAGTGATGCCTTCTAAATCCTGCCCGACCTTTAGCCCATTGTCCTTCACTTTCTAGCCATATGCTAATCTTATTTTCGAAATAATACCTTATAACTTGGCTAAAAGAGGGTTAATCATAATGGTTCGATAATTAGAGTGTCACGTCCATGGTCGCCTTGGTGCCCTTCAGAGGCGATGGGAGACATCTGATACATTTTTTTTTCAACAATTCTTTCTATTTTTACATGAATCCACAATGGCCTTTGATCCACAATCCACAATCTACCCTTCCGCAATCCGAATGCAGAACTTGGAAGCCAAATTGCCCAATTTACCCTTCCGAAGAAATCGCACTCCCGACTTCCACAATTCGCAATGCGGAAGTCGAAAGTCAACTTCACAGCCTCTAAAATTACCTATCCGACTTCCGCAATCCACAATCCACATGCAGAACTCGGAAGTCAGAACCTCAAATCACCATCTCAAAAAATTTACTCCTTCGACTTTTGCAATCCACAACCCACGTTGTGGAAATCAGAAATCGAAAACTCATTGCATAACCCAAGGAAGAACCACCTTTCGACTTCTGCAATTCACAATCCGCTTTGCGGATGTGGAAAGTCGAAAATCCAACGTGCCAACCCCTTGGAAATCGCCCTTCCGACTTTTGCAATCCACAATCTGCTTTACGGATGTGGAAAGTTGGAATACCAACCACACAACACCAATGGTAGGTCCCCAACCTCTGCAATCCGCAATCCGCATTTCGGATGTGGAAGGTCGGGACCACATACCCCTGCACCAACAACTTCTGAAGCTGATAACTCCTTCATACTTAGACCAAATTAGACAAGTCCCGTACCATTGGAAATATCTTGGAGAGATCTGTACACTGTTGTAGATCCCTGCCACACATGAGGGCTATGACCTAACCTCATTTCCAATCAAAAATCTGCCCTGTAGTCCATCAAAAACCTGTTTATCCCATTGCCAAAATCCCTAGAATCACCCTGAGAAGGTCCCTTCCTTCATCTGATCACAGAGGGGTGCATGAACACCTCAGGGGGTGTGTTTAACTCATTCCCCAAGATCAAATGATGAAGTACAAACCTACTAAGGCTATGTACAATGCATAATAAACATACATAGTGGAAATAATTCTGATGAATGCATTTACAACCTGTAAGGTTAGCAACATATTAAGCTCAAACAAATAGTGAAGTATTCAAACATGAACTCATACTCATACTCAGGCCTATACAGGGTCTTCATATTGGTCAATTTCATGCAATTGTTCATTCAAATAAATTGAACATAATAAGTAGACATAACATAGGAAAAATAGCATCATTTAACACCATATAAAGCACTTATCTTTAAATGGAACTTCCCAAGTAACTAGCTAAGTGGGAGAAACATTCCACCCAACAATAGGTCTCTGTCCAGCCTATACTCTTTCAGGTGAGAGACCACCCCCGAGCTGGGATGTGTATCCAATAAGGAAGGCTAAGTAGGCTCTCTCACAGTCAAGGCTTTTCCCAAACACACATTCTAAGCCAACACTCACAGTTGGGTTTATTAAGTATTCAAGGAATAGTAGAGGAGGATGCTAATCCAGTGAGATTAACGTCAGAGTAGTAGGCCTCTCAATTCACACTCAGATAGTCTCGGCACCCACAATGCCTACCACACCCAACATAAGGAAGTATTCCCTTCACTTCTATATAGTCCCTCAGGCCATACCTTCCCTCCAGTGCTCTTCAGGGTGGGAATATAAAGGTCCAAACTGTTGGATCCTTGAGACTCTAGCCTTCACTGGGTTTATCAAGCAACCCTACCTTCTATCCTACCCTTTCTCTGTCCTTTCCACTTAGGGTTTTTCTTCACTTTCTATGGCCAAACAACTCTATCATGTAGTTGGGTTCTCGACCACCAACACAGGGTTTTCTTCACAATTTTCTGAGCATCTCACACGCTGCAAACTTGCCCTAGGGTTCAGACCAACGGATTCCCTACTGGATCGAGCTTCCCACACCAATTTATGAGTGGATTCGGCACTAAAAATCAGTTTTACTCTGAAATCATGATTCTCTTCTTTCTCACTGTTCGGCCCTCTGTTCTCTGCGTTCAACTCCCGGTTTCTTTTTCCTAATTGAATGGGGATCAGGGAATACGAATTATTAGGGTAGATTGGCGTGTGGGTTAAGGAAAAATAGATCCATACCCTGCCATACGAGTTGTAGGGATGCTCCATACTCTATAGACCTCATGGACATGTTTTCTCAACCACCTTCTTACAACATAATTAAATGTCAGCATGGGGAGTCAAATGGGTTCACAAAATGACATCTGGCAACATGGGTTCCAATCCCACAACCCCCTCACCTATCCCTAGTGGATACACATGGCCCCCTTTTATTGGTTTCCTCCTTAGCCAGTTATCTTGGTATTTTATTGCAATATTTAATATTTACATCATTTACAATACCTCATGGCTTAATGGCACATGGATAATCAGAATGTCAAATACTTGCCTTCTGAATAAAACCTACGCATCCTCTATTGGGGTCTTGTCCTTGAAATCCACCCTAGGGAAAAAACACATTGCATGTATACAATATTTACATTGAATCGAATAAACCCTAAGGGTCAAAATAGGGGTATTACAATTCCGTCCCCATTAGAATAACACCATCCTCGATGTTCTCAAAACTTAACAAAAATGGGAATACCTCTCTCATGGCATCCTCAAGCTCCCATGTAGCCTCTTCGGGACTAAGGTGCTTCCATTGCACCATCACATGTTCGATGGCTCTGTTCCGGGGCAAAGTTACCTTCTTGTCGAGGATGCGCATATGATCCACTTGGAACTTCTCCCTCAAGTTCCACCTGTATCACATGCCAATCCATTATGTGATTAGGATCATGTACATATTTCTTAAGCAAAGAGACATGGAAACCATTATGAGCTCTCATGTTAGTAGGAAATGCAATCCTATATGAAACTATCCCTATCCTATCAAGGATTTTAAATGGCCCATAATATCTTGGTTCCAACTTGGCACAACTCCCCAACATCAGGGAAATTTTCCTTTCCTTTACTCTTAAGTAAAAGGGTCACCAATCTGAAACTCCTTATGCACTCTTTTCATATCTGCATAACTCTTTTGCCTATCCTGAGTTTCCTTCAAATTCTGCCTGATCTTAACAATCTCTTGTTCCATTTCTCTGATCATATATGGTCCAAGCACTACCCTGTTCACTGGGATGTCCCAATTCACTGGAGTCCTGCATCCTTTGCCATATAATACCTCAAAAGCACTCATTCTCAATGATGCTTGATGTCCATTGTTGTATGCAAATTCTACCAAGTGTAGGTAGTCTTCCCACTTGGATGGTTTATCCATCACATACATCCTCAGCATGTCTTCAAGAATCTGGTTCACCCTCTCAATCTGACCATCTATTTGAGGATGATATGTTGTACTAAAATTGAGACGAGTCCCCAATTCTTGGAATAATCCCTTCCAAAAATTGGATGTGAACTTTGTATCATGATTTGAAATTATTGCCTTGGGAAATCCATGCAATCTGAATATCTCCTTCATGAAGATATTTGCTATGTCATTGGTCTTATGAGTGGACTTGACTGGAATGAAGTGAGATACCTTTGATAGCTTGTCCACCACTACCATGATTGAATCATTCTTCCTCACTGTCATTGGCATACCTGTTATAAAATCCATAGAAATTACTTCCCACTTCCATTCTGGAATGGGAAAAGGCTGCAACAATCCTACTGGATGTTGATGTTCTACCTTGACTAGTTGGCATTTTTAACACCTAGCAATGTACTTTGGTATGTCCTTATTCATCCCATGCAAAAACTACTACTTTCTTGCTGCTGTTATAGTCTTCTGATATCTTGGATGTCCAGAGTATGGCATTTGATGTATCGCATCCATCACTAGCCTCTTCAAATCTGCACAATTTGGAATATACAGTTTGGTACCTAAATGAGAACATCATCTTCACCAAGCTTATATCCTGCACACTTTTCATCCACATTTACCTGCTGCAACTTTTCTTTGATTTGAAGATAAGCTTCAACATTGGTTTGAGCTTCAAGAACTCTTTCCTTCAAATCTAATTTACACATACTCACTGCTGCAACATGAAATTTTATGCTAAGAGCATCTGCAACCTTATTCTCCTTACCTTTGACATGCTTAATTTCAAAATCAAATTGACAAAGAAATTCCATCCATCTAGTTTGTCTAGCATTCAAATTTGGCTGGTCAAACAAATATTTCAAGCTCATGTGGTATGTTCTAAGCTCAAATCTTCTTCCCAATAGATAATGTCTCCATCTCTTGAGAGCATGAACTATGGCTGCAAGTTCTAAATAATGTGTGGCATAGTTCTTTTCATTCTCTTTCAATTTCCTTCACTCATAGAAAATTACAAATCCTTCTTGCATGAGCACTCCACCTAGACCTTCAATGCAAACATCTGTGCACACTACAAAATGTTTCCTTGGATATGCAATCTTCAAAACAGGAGCGCTGGTAAGCAATTCCTTAAGCTACTGAAAGCTTTTCTCACATTTTCAGACCATACAAACTTGATGTTCTTCCTCTGCAATGATGTAATTGGATGAGCTATTTTGGAGAACCCTTCATTGAACCTTCTGTAATAGCCTGCAAGACCCATATAAGATCTAACATATGCAACATTCTTTGGAGTAGGCCAATCCATTATGGCTTCAATCTTTTCTGGATTCACTGTAATTCCTTCTTCTGAGATGACATGATCCAAATACTGTACCTTTTGCTGTTAGAAATCACACTTGCTCAGCTTTGCATACAGTTGGTGTTCTCTAAGGACTTGCAGCACCATTCTTAGATGTTCCTCATGCTCTTCTTCATTCTTTGAGTAAACACGAATGTCATCCAAGAACACAATCACAAACTTATCTGAATACTTGCTGAAGACACTATTCATGAGACACATGAATGTAGCAGGTGCATTGGTAAAACCAAATGGCACCACTGTGAATTCATAATGGCCATATCTTGTCCTAAAAGCTGTCTTGTGAATGTATTCTTATTTTTCCTCACTTGATGGTATCCATACCTCAAGTCAATCTTTGAAAACACTCTAGCTTCCTTCATTTGATCAAACAAGTCATCAATTCTTGGCAATGGGTATTTATTCTTGACTGTCACTTTATTGAGCTTCCTGTAATCAATACACAGCGTCAATGTCCCATCCTTTTTATTGACAAACAACACTGGTGCTCCCCAATGAGATAAACTCGGCCTGATATATTCCTTGTCCATTAATTCTTGTAGCTACATCTTCAATTCTACCAATTCTGGTGTGCTCATTCTATAAGGAGCTTTGGAAATTGGTGCTTCCCCTGGAACAAGATTGATGGAAAAATCAATATCTCTCTTTGGTGGCAGTCCTGGAGCTTCATATGGAAACACATCTTGGAACTCTTGCAACAACTGAAAATATTCTATCCTTGGTCCCTTGTCCTCTGATGAATCTGATATGTGGACTACATATAATTGGCAACCCTTCTTATAGAAATTTCTCAACTGCAAGGTTGAAATATTCCTTACTGAAACTTGCTTGGGAATTCCCTTTATCAACCTTGGACTTCCCTCTTCATCAATGCATTTAATTACTTTCTCATGGCATTCTATCTTGGTTCTATGTCTTTCCAACCAGTCCATACCTATTAGGGCATCATAAGATCCTAATGGTAGGACATTCAAATTTACATGTGTGAGGAGTCCATTCAACTCCATGGGGCACTCCATCACTACCTCACTTACTTTTCTCTTGGTCCCCGTGACTAGTTGAACTAGCCAAGGCTTACTATGATTTACTTTACTAAGAGAAAAACCTTCAAACCTTAGGAGACACAAAACTATGAGTAGATGTTGGATCAATTAAAACAGAAATAGATTGCTTAGCAATATTACCTTCAAATTCCACCACTGCTAATTGATGATCTACTTGGTGATCATCCAATGCTGCATAAATTCGAGGTGCTTCCCTTGCCATATATTCCACTGTAGTTTCTTCTTCTAAGTTGTGCAAGCTTTTGGGATTCTCCCTCCGATGTGGACATTCTCTAAGCACATGGTTTCCTCCACATCCCCAACATTGAAGTGGCCCTCTTGGTGCTCTTTCTGCTGCCACAACTGGTTTGTTCCCACTTCTTGCTTGTTGGACCTATGGAGAAGTTCTGGGATGATTTCTAAATGGTGGTTTGAATCCACTTTTCCTTTGTTCAAACCTCCCTCTGGGATTTCCTTTCCATGCTGGTTAAACCTATGTTTTACCTTTGCTCTGCTCATAGCAATGTACTGCCATCCTAATGGCTTCATCAAGACTTGGTGGATTGGAAAACTCAATCATATCTTTTAAATTTTGAGGTAGACTACCAAGGAAACATTGGATCTTTACCCTTTCATCCTTGTTGTAATCCACATACCTCAACAGCTCCAAAAAATTGTGGACATGCTCTTCCATGGAATTCTTCCCCAACCTAAGTTCATTGAACTCTTTCCTCTTATTATCATAATACCTAGATGATAGGTATCTCTCCTTGAAGTACCTTTTAAACCGCTCCCAGCTGATCCTCCTTTCACTGATCCTCTTCACTTGCATGAGGTGTTCCCACCAAATGGAAGCTCTGCCACTTAGATTATAAATGGAAACTCTGGCCTTTTCATTTTTTGAATAATCATGCATTCTGAAATACTTCTTCATTCCAAGAAGCCATGCCTTTGCCTCTTGACCTGTCTTACTTTCTCCATCAAATGTGGGAGGCCTTGCCTTCCTAAATTCTCCCCGTGGAATCCCTCTGAATTTCTTTCTTCCTTCAAACCTGCTAGAAGTATGCCTCAGAATTCTCTGAGAATCTCTCGGTCGCATGACCGGATGGAAAGAGATTGTGGAGAGGATGTTCTGTGATTTTTTATCACATAATTTTTTCTAGGGCTTGGAGTCCTCTTCCTAGAACAACCTCTAGAACAACTACCCGTATCTCTTTCTTCTCTGCCAGCGTTGCTTGGGTTAGACCCAAGATTTATCCTTTGATGCATATCAGTGAGGCTCTGCAAGATGGCGGCATTGGGATGGTGATGCTCTTCCCGAGCCTTCACCAATCTCTCATTGAATCTCACCATGGTTTCAACCAAGTTCGGGGGATTTTTTTCTCCCTTCTTCCATTGGATTCGGTTTCAATATGTGCTTCTTGCACATTCTCTCCCAGAACATCTTCCTCCTGCTCATAAGGATCCTAGGCATTGTTTATGGTCACCATTTCCTTGCTTTCCTTATATGCTTCCTTTGCTGTAATATTCAAATATTAAGAGCTGCAACCACTGTGCATTACATTGACATTTACCATACATCATAAGAATGCATATGAAACATAAAATATCCATACAAATATGGAAATTAATCATTCGAAAAACAACAATAATAATTAGGGTTTATCAAAGTCGCGCCATGAGCATTCTTCTGCCTGTAAACGCATTCGTGCTTTGGCCCAAGAAGCCCCAGTGCTGTAACTTGGGCTATGATACCACTTTGCCACATACCAAGTCGCCTTGGTGCCCTTCAGAGGCGATGGGAGACACCTACTACATTTTTTTTTCAACAATTCTTTCTTGTTTTACACGCAGCCGCAATGGCCTCCAATTCGCAATCCGCAATCTACCCTTCCGTAATCCACATGCGGAACTCAGAAGCTGGATTTCCCAATTTACCCTTCTAAAGAAATCACGCTCTTGAATTCCGTAATCCTCAATCTACCCTTCCACAATCCGCATGTGGAACTCAGAAGCCGGATTTCCCAATTTACCCTTCTAAATAAATCACGCTCCTGACTTCCACAATCCGCAATGCGGAAGTCGGAAGTCAACTTCACAACCTCAAAAATTACCGTATGACTTCCGCAATCTGTAATCCGCATGTGAAACTCGGAAGTCGGAACCTCAAATCCCCATCCCAGAAAATTTACTCCTCCAAATTGCGCAATCCGCAACCCACGTTGCGGAAGTCAAAAATCGGAAACCTAATTGCATAACCCGGGGAAGAACCACCTTCCGACTTCCACAATCCGCAATCCGCTTTGCGGATGCGGAAAGTTAGAAATACAACGCGCCAACCCCGTGGAAATTCCCCTTCCAAATTCTGCAATACGCAATTCGCTTTGTGGATGCGGAAAGTTGGAATTCCAACCATGCAACCCCAACGGTTGATCCCCAACCTACGCAATCCGCAATCTGCATTGCAGATGCGGAAGGTCGGGACCACATACCCCTGCACCAACAACTTCTCAAGATGATAAATCCTTCATCCTTAGACCAAATTAGACAAGTCCGATATTGTTGGAAATCTCTTGGAGAGCCCTGTACACTGGTGTGGATTGCTACCACACATGAGGGCTCTGATCTAGCCTCATTTCCAATCGAAAAGCTTCCCTATGGTCCATCAAAAACCTCTTTATCCCACTTCCAAAAGCCTTGGAATCACCCTACCAAGGTCCCTTCCTTCATCTGATCACATAGGGGTGCATGAAAACCTCAGGGGGGGTGTCTAACTCATTCCCCAAGATCATATGATGAAGTACAAACCTACTAAGGGTATGTACAATGCATAATAGACATACATAGTGGAAATAATTCTAATGAATGCATATACAACCTGCAAGGTTAGCAACATATTAAGATTAAGCAAATAGTGAAGTATTCAAACATGAACTCAGCCTCATACTCAGGCCCATACAGGGTCTTCATAGTGTTCAATTTCATGCAATCATTCATTCAAATAACTTGAACATAATAAGTAGACATAACATAGGAAAACTAGCATCATTTAACACCATAGAAAACACTTATCTTTAAATGGATTTTCCCAAGCAACTAGCTAAGTGAGAGCAACATTCCACTGAACCATAGGTCTTTGTCCAGCCTATACTCTTTTAGCTGAGAGACCACCCCAGAGCTGGTTTGTGTATCCACTAAGGAGGGATAAATAGGATCTCTCACAGTCAAGGCTTCTCCCAAACACACATTCTAAGCCAACATTCACAGTTGAGTTTATCAAGCATTCAAGGAATAGTAGAGGATGATGCTAAGCTGGTGAGCTCAACCTCAGAGCTGTAGGCCTCTCAATTCACACTCAGACAGTCTCGGCACCCACAATACCTACCACACCCAACACAAGGAAGTATTCCCTTCACTGCTATACAGTCCCTTAGGACATACCTTCCCTCTAATGCTATTTAGGGTGGGCATAGAAAGGTCCAAACTACTAGATCCTTGAGACTCTAGCCTTCAGTAGGTTTATCAAGAAACCCTACCTTCTTTCCTATCCTTTCTCTGTCCTTTCCACTTAGGTTTTTTCTTCACTTTCTATGGCCAAACAAATCTATCCTGCAGTTGGGTTCTCGGCCACCAACACAGGGTTTTCTTCACGGTTTTCTGAGCATCTCACATGCTGCAAAATTTCCCCAGGGTTCAGACCGAAAGATTCCCTACTGGATCGAGCTTCCCACACCAATTTATGAGTAGTTTCGACACTAAAAAAATGGGTTTTTCTCAAAAATCATGATTCTCTTCTTTCTCACTATTCGGCCCTCTGTTCTTTGCGTTCAACTCCCAGTTTATTTTTCCTAATCGAATGGGGATCAAGGAATACGAATTACCAGGGTAGAGTGGCGTGCGGGTTAAGGAAAACCAGATCCATACCCTTCCATACGGGTTGCAGGGATGCTCCATACTCTATCGACCTCATGGACATGTTTTCTCAACCACCTTCTTACAACAGAATTAAATGTCAGCATGGGGATTCAAATTGGTTCACAAAATGACATGTGGCAGCATGGGTTCCAATCCCACAACCCCCTCACCTATCCCTAGTGGATACACATAGCCCCCTCTTATTGGTTTCCTCCTTAGCCAGTTATCTTGGTATTTTATTGCAATATTTAATATTTACATCATTTACAATACGTCATGGATTAATAGCACATGGATAATTAGAATGTCAAATACTTGCCTTCTAAATAAAACCTGAGCATCCTCTAGTTTTTCACAAATTTTATTCAATATTATCTAGGATCTTATATGAGAGAATAACATGCACATCAATAAACACAAGAGACAAGAGACACAAATATTCTCCTTGGGGAAACCATAAAGGAGAAAACCCTGCAACTTCCTCAGATATATAATGAGCACCAATACAATAGAAGAAAAGTAAAACCCAAATATAGAGATGGTCTTCAACAACTTCTCTCTTCTCCACTTGTGTGAACTTGTCCTCTCTCTCACTTATGTGAACTCGTTGAGTGAGTGAATAAATAAATAGAGAGCCTAGCTCTCTATTTATACTTTACCTTTCACTTTACCTTTTTCACTTGACAAGTCGTCCTCAACTAAAGTTGACTGGGATGACTCCTTTAGGGGACTTAAAAATCCCAATACAAATGACTCTATGGGAACTAATGCCCCGACTTACATGGGAGGGTTTACCTCAATGACTTTACATGACCCAAATACAATAATGACTTCTCCGACCAAAGGAATAAACATCTTCGTTGGAGGTACAAATAAAACACAATAATAAATACAATATAAAATACAAGTGAATATCTTCCGCAGTTACAATAACATTAACGCTACCTCTTAACTAGGAAGGTATTCTCTTAACACAGTCATCAACACATCTGGACACAAGTCTTCGTCGCTGGATCAACAATGCTAGAACATCATCATCAACACTGGATTGTCGTCATCACTGCTGCTGCAATCCTCATCATATTGATCATTGATTGGTGACATCTCTCGAATCTACTCGTCATAGGAAGTTCTACAGAGCCAACCCTTTTTCATGCTGGATGTAGGCCTAGCCCTCATGTAGGTATTCATCATCTCTGCGAGCAATCCATCAATTAGGTACAGCCCAAGACCAACCATTACATTGCCTCTGCAAACACATGCGTCTCCTATTGTCGCCCCATCACGTCCAAATCATCTCATCATCAACGAAGCACAACCCAAATGCACATCACACGTCTACCAACATGGGAGGAAAAACCTACCACCATGCAAGACCCAACTCTTACATCTACGCCATGGGAGGACAAACCTACTAACATACGAGAATGGCACAGCACTTATATCGACGGCCATGGGAGGACACACCTACCACCATGTCGGAATGGCTTAGCACTTATATCAATAGCCACGGGAGGACACACCTACCACCATGTTAGAATGTCCTCGGCACTTATATCAACATCCACGGGAGGACACACCTACCACCATGCTAGAATGGCCCTGACACTTATATCAACGGCCATGGGAGGACACACTTACCACCATGCCGGAATGGCCTCAACCCTTACATCTGCACCATGGGAGGACACACCTACCACCATGTGAGAATGGATCATGTGCATATGCATCTTTTAGACTCATCACTTCCCCTTGGAAGGAACCTCGATCTAAGGTACACCAAGCTTCTCTATGAAGTACTCAAAATTCACTCTGGCTAGCGGCTTGGTCAACACATTGGCTATCTGCTCGTCCGTGGCAACATATTGGAGATTCACTGCTCCTCTCTGCACCATATCCTTGATATAGTGATACTTGATCTCGATGTTCTTTGACTTGTCGTGGAACACTAGGTTCTCAGACAACTTCACACAACTCTGGTTGTCACAAAATATACAAGTCACATCCAAATGGAGATCAAACAAATTAGACAGTAGCTTCCTCGGCCATACTGCCTCACAACTAGCCGAACAAGTTGCAACATACTCTGCTTCGGCTGTACTCAGTGCCACACAGGACTGCTTCCTTCTAAATCAGGAGATCACACCTAATCCCATACTGAAGCAACACCCTGAAGTGCTCTTCCTATCTGCGGCACTTCCTGCCCAATCTGAATCAACATAACCCTCTAGGTTAATATTTTGATTCGTGTCATACTTGATCCCATAATCAATTGTACCCTTCAGGTACCTTAGAATATCCTTTGCAACAATCAAGTGAACATGTCTTGGATCCGTCAGGAACTCGCTCAATGTGTTCACAACAAAGCAAATATCTGGTCTCGTATTTGTCAGGTACATCAAAGATCCAATCATCTGACGATACATTGTGGCATCAACTGATTCTGATGAAGCATCACTCAATAGCTTTAGGTTTGATGCCATAGGTGTGGCCATGGCCTTCCATTCCATCATCCCGAACCTCTTCAGGATATCTACTGCATACTTCCCTTGTCCAAGGAAGATTCTATCCACACTCTTCCACACCTCTATGCCTAGAAAATAATGCATCATGCCCAGGTCCTTCATCTCGAACTCTCCGGCAAGCTTCCTCTTCATATATGCAATCAGCCCATCCTCACCTGTCACAAACAGGTCATATACATAGAGTAGGAGTATCACTGGGTTCCCTTCCTCAACCTTGTAGTAAAGGTTGGAATCAACTTTACTCTTGGTAAAGCTCAAACTAGTCAGGAATCTATCTATTATGCCATACCATGTCCTGGGTGCCTGCTTCAAATCATACAATGATTTCTTCAATTTGCACACATGAGTCTATCTGTCACGTGTCTCAAATCTAAGTGGATTCTCCACATAAACTTCCTCTTCCACTACACCATTCAAGAACGTTGTCTTGAAATCTATCTGGTGTACCTTCCATTTCATCACTGCAACCAGAGCAAGTACTGATCTGAAGGAAGTGTATATGGCTACAGGTGCAAATGTTTCCTCATAATCTATCCCTTCCTTCTGGGAGAAGCCACGTGCCACAAATATTGCCTTGTGTTTCTCTATGCTTCCATCTACAACATGCTTGATCTTGTAGATCCACTTGGAAGTCACAATAGACTTCCCTACTGGTTTCAGGATCACATCCCAAACATCATTCTTCATGATCGATTAGTACTCCTCAATCATGGCATCCTTTCATTCCTTCCTCTTTGTCGCTTCTTCATAGTTGGAAGGTTCCTTGTCAATGATGTCGCACAGTAGGGATACATAACTGGAGTATGGCCTCGGTCTCTTGCTTTCTCTGTGCATTCCCTATGGAGCGCCATATCTCTCTGCATATTGAATTGCCTCTCATACCCATGCTGGTTTCCTCTTGTGAGAATTATTCTCACGGGGTGGATCTACAGGTTCGTGTGGTTCTGCCATGTCGCGGTCTTCGTGGTATTCTTGAATTGTCTTTTCCATAACTATGTCTCTGGTTCAGGTTCTTGAGTTTCTTCATCTTGACTTCATCAATCTTCTTGAATGTTATAGTTGAATCATCGTCACTTGTTCTTCGAAACAAATCTCTCTTGTAGGTAATGGTACACGATATTTCCTACAAGACAAGTTCAACTGCATGATTAGAAACATCTCATAGTTTTTAGAACAAATTCTTACGCATAAAGACATAGGTCATACAGTCATGTAATTATCTTAGCCAATGATTCAACACAACATTCATCCATATCCCGTATTCATATGGTAACTTCCTATATGCCTTCCATCTCTACCAGAACATTGTTAAGAGTGTGTACTAATCCCAACATGTCAGCAAAGAGGTTTCATTATAGATAAGTAGCAATGGAATGTTGTACAGTACCATAGGCCACTTACCCATTACTTGCATATTAGTAGTATCTTGTTCATTAATGCAACTTTTCTAACATGCATAATACACATCCTAAATCTAGGAACATAAGTATGTACATGACTGAAAAATATCATTTAAGTAATCAAATATACAAAAAATAACAATTCAAATACTTATCTTTGTTTGGTTGTTGGGTGGACTCCCTCTTGATCTTTGCTTCCTTGCAGGAAATACTGGAGTGTGCTCCACTTCATTGTCTGATTTTGAGGACCCATGCCTTTCCTAATTTGACTGGATTTATGGAAGTCCTTCAACTGCTATGCTTGCAATGGGTAGTGCTCTATAGTGCACATGTGCAAGCCTTATATGCCATAATTCACTTGGTTCTATGGAGTCATGGACCAAGGCTTGTTCAGGTTGGCCCTTCAGTTTGTATAAACCTCCCTCTTGCTCTCCAATCACTACTGCATCATCTATGGTCTTTCCCTTTGGCCACATAAGAACTTGGCCATCTACAAATGCAACCCTCATTCCTTTAGCATCTAATTCAGATATGGAGAGAAGATTCTTCTTTAGTCCTGGTACATACAGGACATCCTTCATCTTCAGAGACTTCCCAGAGTCTAGCTTGTAAGAGGATTCACCACTTCCTTTTATGGGGTACTGGTAATCATCCCCAAGTTTCACCTTGTGGTGTGAATCATGTTTAGATAGGTTCACAAAGGATTCTTTAAATCCTGTCATATGCTTGGAAGCCTCGCTATCTACTAGCCAATCATTGCTTCCATGTGTGGCAGTGCCTGCGAGAGCTGAAATCATAACATACTCTTCATCACTTGAAGAATATCCACTGTCTTCTCTAGTTCTCTTCCTTAGAGGTTCATCATCCTCTGCAGTGTGAGCATGATGTATTTTCTTGTTGTTCTTCTTCTTGTGGAAGCCACTTTTGTTCCTGGGACAAACTTTGGAATAGTGTCCCCTTTCATCACAAGTATAGCACCGAATGTTAGATATATCTCTCCTGGATTTTCTAAAGTTCTCGCTCTGATTTTGGTGGTGGTGTTTTTCTTTATTGTGATAAGGATGCTCCCTCTTGTTGTTATTCTTCCTGGTGTGTGCTGTGAGAGCCTGGTCTTCATTACCCATATTTTCTTCTCGAGCTACAATTCGAGCCTCTTCCTGTGAGCACTCTTCCCAAAGTCTACTGAAGGTGATCAACTTCCTTCTTGCACAAATCCCTTGACTAAAGGAATCCCATGACCTAGGGAGACCATTCAAGGTGGTCATCACTATTTCTCCATTCTCTACAATTTCTCCCACAACTTCAAGTTGTTCCTTTATCTAAGAGACCCTTGTAAAGTAGGACTGCATGGTCTCTGCATTTTGTATCTTCACATTCTTCAACTGGTTTCGCAAGGTCATCTTCCGATTTATATTCTCTCGTTCAAATAACTTGGTCAAGGAATCAAACATATCCTTGGGTGTCTTTAGAGATGACACATGTGGTATGAGATGATCTTTAATAGAATCTACAATAATTCTCTTAGCCTTACCCAGGTTCTTCTTGTGTAAGGATTTAGCCTCATCTCCCTATGGAACTGGAACTTCTTCATTTACATATGTGTCCTGTTACGGAGAAAAACTTCCTATGGCTTGGGGTAGACCACAACAGACAGATGAACTCAAGAAAATAAACTCATTTCCCAACATATTCTATATAAATGTAAATGCGGATAACAACATAGAGAGCCTACCTCAATCTAGACGTTCGATGGAGAATTCCGTTGAGCTCTTGAATCACAACACTTGAACCTGCAGCTTAGTCTCAACAATAAATGCAAACAAGTGCATATGATATATAAAAGATGTTAGCATATACAATAGCATAATCCATGATATATATAAGCAAATGTACCCAATGATAATAAACAATCATTCACAATATCAATTGGATGAGAAAATGAGTATTTCTATTAATATGAACAAGAAGTACAAGATATAACCTTCTGTCAGCAATTCATCTGAACCAAGAACTAGGTCCCTCCACTTGTGCCTCCACCACTTCAATCCCCCATACAACGGCAAACTCACGAGCAAAAGAATGAATCCTTCACAAGGTATAAAACAGTTTGGGAGGTGAACGTAAATGGTTCACAACAACAAGGATCAATGGATGTAGACTCAAGCAAGGCAAAATTTCAATAGAGTTTCAATGCTATTCTCTTTCTCCCCTCCTTCCATGCATAATAGCTCAATATATAATCCTCCAAAGGCAAGTGAAAGGTCGGATCGAGTCATTTCAAGATACATGGAGGGCCAAAGGTCACAATGATCGCTTTTTGGAGTGAAAAATGAGATTTTACTTTCTTTTACCAATTAACTCGATGTATGCGGGCTATAATGGTGCAACTTGCGTATGCGCGAGTTGCATTGAAGCAGCTCGTGTATAGGAGTAAAAACAGGGAAAAAGGGTTCCAGGAGGACCAAAAATGTGGTTATGAGTCCATAAATGGATAATGGAGGCCAAGGAGTGCTAATGCTCACAAGGTGGCAAAATATGGTGTCACATATGCCCCCTAATGTGTGAGGTCAGAGAAGGTACTACGATGGCCGAAATACATTATAAATCTCAGAAGTGGAGTGATGGCGACACAAATGGCAGGAGTATCCCACTCGTCACAATACAATGATATCTATGTGTACATGTCGGTACAATACATAGCAATCTGATATAATGGCCATGAATAGGCAGTATATAGTGAATAGATGTCATGAATGGTCACATTCATGACCCAAATACAGTAAGATATGGTCTACTGCTGAAGAGGAAACAACTGATGCAGACTGATGGTACAAACTGTTGATGTATGAGAACAATCTCTCATAGGTACAATCATGATCACAAGTAGCATATACATGATGCCACTAAATGACAGCCAAACCAAAGTTTCTTTTCAGAAATAAAATGCAATCTCTTAAATATTTCATGCACAGACAAGCCCTAATGAAGGCACAAGCACTCTAATGCAAAATGAAAATACATAAATCATTTTTTTTTGTATTTTCACTATAAATGAATGAAATGCAATAATTTTTGTATTTTCGATATAAATGAATGAAAATGCAAGTAGGATCAAAACTTTTCAGAAAAGAATGCAGAGAATGCGGTGTAGATAACCCAACAAACCCTAAAAAGCAAGACTCAGCTAAGCCAATGATCTATAAAAAGAAAAAATGGTTAAAAAACCAAATTCTCAAAAACAAAGAAAGAGGAGCCTCCGGTCACTAAAAGAGGCAAGGAATAGTCAGGACATCGGCCTAGAAAGACTTAGGAACACCCATAACTCACCCAACATCAACTCAACACCAAAAATAAGGTTAAACTGGAGTTGTACGTGACTGTACAGTAAACAGTAGCGTATGTACGCAGGCTAGTTAACTATCAGTAGCATGTACACGCGGGTAAACCACAGTAGAATCACGTACAGGGAAGGATAGGTGACCAAAAAATGAGTGGAAAAGCAAAAAAAAACTCAATATTTTTCTATAAGAACCTGAAGACCTTCCAACGACACAGAAACTCGAAAGAACAGAGACCCAAAATAAGGAAAATTTCCCAAAAACCCCAAATGGAGGCTTCTCCCCGGCGGAGTCATCAGTTTTGTTATGGAGAAAAACTTCCTATGGATTCGGGTAGACCACAACAGACATATGAACTCAAGAAAACAAACTCATTTCCCAACATATGCTATATAAATGTAAATGCGGATAACAACATAGAGAGCCTACCTCAATCCAAACGTTCGATGAAGAATTCCGTTGAGCTCTTGAATCACAACACTTGAACCTGCAACTTAGTCTCAACAATTTACACAAACAAGTGCATATGATATATAAAATATGTTAGCATATACAATAGCATAATCCATGATATATATAAGCAAATGTACCTAATGATAATAAACAAGAAGTACAAGATATAACCTTCTGTCGGCAACTCATCTGAACCAAGAACTAGGTCCGTCCACTTGTGCCTCCACCACTTAAATCCCCCATACAATGGAAAACTCACAAGCAAAAGAATGAATCCTTCACAAGATATGAAAGATTTTGGGAGGTGAACATAAATGGTTCACAACAATAAGGATCAATGGATGTAGACTCAAGCAAGGAAAAATTTTGATATAGTTTCAATGCTCTTCTCTTTCTCCCCTCCTTCCATGCATAATGGCTCAATATATAACCCTCCAAAGGAAAGTGAAAGGTCAGATCTAGTCGTTTCAAGATACATGGAGGGCCAAAGGTCACAATGGCCGCTTTTTGGAGTGAAAAATGAGATTTTACTTTCTTTTACCAATTAACTCGATGTACGCGGGTTGTAATGGTGCAACCTGCATATGCATGAGTTGCATTGAAGCAACTCGCGTATAGGAGGAAAAATAGGGATAAAGGGTTCCGAGAGGACCAAAAATGTGGTTATGAGTCCATAAATGGATAATGGAGGCCAAGGAGTGCTAATGCTCACAAGGTGGCAAAATAAGGTGTAACATGTCCAATTCATTTTCTTCAAGGATTAGTGTAATCCTATACTTCCATGCTCGGAAGTTATCAACCCATTCAAGCTTATCCTCAAGCTTGGTGTGGTGAGACATCTTTAATGAGAACTTCAAATGGAAATAGAAAATCTTTTAGGTCTTACCACTTTGATTTGCTGAAACTGGTTCTGGCTGATCCTAGGGTTTGACAGAGAAACCCTAAAATTTCAAACTTGGAATTTGAAACTTCCGACTGGATGGATAGATGCGCTTGAATGAGGTGAGTATGCTAGTACACTTGGTTTCTAAATATTCCAAAAATTCACCCTTGAAAATTGACTTGCGAAATTCTGATCTGCAGTTTCTGGTCTTTTCTGGTTTTTTTGGTCCAAAGTCAAATTAGGGTTTGACTTTACGGGAGTTTTACCCAACCAAAAACTTTGATCTTGGTATCTAAATTTTGATTTTGATGAGGCACACTTCCCTATGCCACTTGCACTCCAAAATTCCACTTTTGTGAAAAGGCCTAATTTCCAGCAGTAGTGACGGGCCAAAAAATGAAAATGCTCAGAATCAACTTCTTCTTCGATAGAAAGATGCACCCTCATAAGGTGAGTTAGCCTAGCCTCTTTTTGTTGATGATCTGTGGAGAGAAGTCAAACAATTAAGAAGCCCTAGCTTCTGCAGCTGCATAGTGTCTTCTTCTCAGGCTAGCTCTGAAACCATGTTAGTTTTTCACAAATTTTATTCAATATTATCTAGGATCTTATCTGAGAGAATAACATGCACATCAATAAACATAAGAGACAAGAGACACAAATATTTTCCTCGAGGAAACCATAAAGGAGAAAACCCCGCAACTTCCTCAGAGATAGAGTGAGCACCAATACAATAGCAGAAAATTAAAACCCAAATATAGAGATGGTATTCAACAACTTCTCTCTTCTCCACTTGTGCGAACTTGTCCTCTCTCTCACTTATGCGAACTTGTTGAGTGAGTGAATGAACTCTCTATTTATACTTTACCTTTCAATTTACCTTTTTCACTTGACAAGTCGGCCTCAACTAAAGTTGACTGGGCCGAATCCCTTAGGGGACTTAAAAACCCCAATACAAATGACTCTAGGGGAACTAATGCCCCGACTTACATGGGAGGGTTTACCTCAATGACTTTACATGACCCAAATACAACAATGACTTCTCCGACCAGAGGAATAAACATCTCCGTCAGAGGTACAAATTAAACAAAATAATAAATACAATATAAAATACAAGTGAATATCTTCCGCAGTTACAATAACATTAATAGATACACATGGCCCCCTCTTATTGGTTGCCTCCTTAGCCAGTTATCTTGGTATTTTATTGCAATATTTAATATTTACATCATTTACAATACCTCATGGATTAATAACACATGGATAATCAGAATGTCAAATACTTACTTAATTATGAATAAAACCTGAGCATCCTCTAGTGGGGCCTTGGCCTTGAGCTCCACACTGGGGCAAACACACATTGAATGTATACAATATTTACATTGAAGCCAATAAACGCTAAGGTTCAAAATAGGGGTATTACATAGAGGGGTTATTTTTAACACCATTTTTTTAAATAGGAACTATGAGGCTTTGAGTCCAAGGTTTGTGAAAACCTTTCTTGATTGCTAGATTGAAGAGTTTGTGGATGTAAGGGATGAGGAAGGGTCCTCCGATTTTTAATATTTTTGCTTGGTATCCTCCAATGTCCTTAGCATTTCCATTTTCTAGGGGATTAATCCCAAAATATATATCTTCTAAAGAAAAAACTTGCTCCATTGTAAGGAGGGCTTGGATGTTACCCTCAACATCAGAGGATTCGTAAAGTTTTTTAAGATAGGAGTTCTAGTCCTTCAAAGCAATCTTATTATTTTCTTTAGTTTTGCAAGTTAGAATTTGCCTCTAGAATTTCTTAGGTCAGAGCCATCTTAAATAAGTGTAAAAGCTTTTCTTGTCTTTTATTTATATAGTACTATTTTTTTTCTTTTAATTAGGGCTTTGTACCTATTTATCTTGTCAACGTTTAGGGACTCATTGACAACTTCCTTAATTTCTCTTCTTGCATGCTAACATTCTTATCATACCAAGGGTTGGTTCTTTTGCTTCCCTTTTTACTCGAAACTTCGATAGATAACTTGTTAATGGAAAAAGAGAGGGTTGTAATAAAATTATGATAGAGGTATTCTATATTGGCCTTACTAGATAGAGGAAAATAATCATTTTTTAAATCACTTAGAAAAATATCATTATTATTTCTATCGAAGATCTAGTGCTTCTAGCTTTGAGAATTTTCTTTTATGGGATCGTTTTGCGTGACAAAAACTAAGAGTTATAATTAAAGGTCTATGATCCGAGTCAAGCTCATGGTCGATTAAGATGTCAAAATTTATTATTTCGTATAAAGGGATATCAAATATAACATAGTCTACCACACTACCACCGAGACCACGAATACAAGTCATTTGACGAAGACCATTGCAAATAATAAGATCTTGATCACTACAGAGTTTGACTAGTTTGGAACCGAATAAATTTTCACCTAGATCTTTAGAACTTCTTTTGAACTTGCTAGCTGAAGCAAGGTCTTCGTCTAGAACCAAAGAGGATTAGGGTTGGAATAATTCCTTAAAATAATAGCTTGGTTACTTGAGGTTCGAGCATTGAAGTTATTCACATTCTATATCTAAATTGCATTTCTTATAAAAGTTAGAATTAATAGGGGCAAAATACCATATTTCTATGTAGGTTTTTTTAGCATTAATGTATGTAATATCCAACTAGATATATTGGTTGAAAGGGTCTTTCTTATAAACTCTAACTTGGGGAGAGATGTTTTTTCTAATGTAGCAAGCTATGCCTCCAATCCCTCTATGATAGGATCGCTTGTTCCATATTGGCATAGGAAAAAACTTTCTATGTTAGGGACCTTAGATTCTTCGTGCTCCCACGTTTCAATGAGCAATATAATATCAATTTCACTTGGGATCCAACTTAACTTGGAGCCTTTGTTCTATGGAAAGCCCCGACAGTTCCAAGAGAGGATCCAGAGTACGCCAAATTGTTATTTATTAGTATCTTTTTGGTCTCAATCCCGAATGACAACTTCTCTATTTCTAATGATTGTCCATTTGAAACAAAGAAATAAATAAATAGAAATTTATTTATTAAAAAAATTGAAATGGTTGTGTGGTGATTCTCAAAATCGCACCCGACCATTTCACCTAGTTTTATTTTGTTTTTAAGGTTTGTTTTCCTTATATATATATAGTCAAGTCCCACTAGCGCGGTTGGTATTCGAGGGGTTCTATTTGTTAGGCAACCCAGAGTTTGAAACTCGATGGTAGTAGGAGGAGACACCAAAAAATCCAACCATGGTAAGGGTTTGTGTGGCCCAGGCTGGGTGTAATCCTCAAGTGATTTTGACAAATTAGATACCCCTGAGATGTGGTTTCTTAGACCACAGGACACTCCCGCAAATTAGGGAGATTCGTGCAAACTATATATATATGATACTTGCTTTTCATTCTGATTTTGAATTTTAATATTATTATATTTTTAAAAATTAGTTATAAATATGTTTTTTAATTATATTTAAAATTTGTTTTTTTCTTTATAATTTTGATTTTTTCCCTTTTTATAATATATATATTTTAACTTTTTCCTCTTATTATTTGATTACAACAGTATCAATTTTTAAAATCATGGTTTCAAAATGTTGCAATTTTAAGTTCTAAAAAAATAGTGTCACTAGGGATGCTAGAATTTTGGATGCAATGTATTGGTTGTCAAGGTCATGATATAAAAAAATAAGCAATTCTATCCAAAAATAAAAAGCCATAAGGTGGTGTTGGTAGCACTATATTTTTATTAGAAAATTGATTAGAAAATTTTAATTAACAAAATTATGAAATTTTAAATCTATAATTACAAAATATTTTAATTTTAAATTAAAAAATATTATTAGTAACCTCAAAATAAAATTAAAAATAATCACTAAATACCACATCTAAAAAACAAAAACACTCTAGAAAATTCTCACCAAATAAATGACATTGTTTTTGTTTTTGATGATATATATTCTCATATCAACTTTGAGGTTATCAAAATCAAGGATAGAAAATCGTTATCTTTCAATATTGAGAATATATTGGACATTTGATAACAATGCTACATTGAACTTGAAATAAAGGTACATGATAGGAATCCTGTAGTGCCCTTTTGAGCCTACCCCAAGCACATGTGTCCTATGGAAGACGATAGCAACATCATCGACCAATTGTATAATTTTACCTTTGGTAAGCGTGAAGAATATAAAATCTTACAACAAAATGGGCACGGGAGATGGCATAGTGTCCTTTGATGATGTCACTAAAGATTTTGATGCTCCATTAGAAAGCGAGGGATTAAGATGTCTACCTCACGGTGCATTATAGTAAAAATTGTTTGTTAGATTGGGACTGAACTTAGGGATCCACCTAAATTAAATGGAGGGAATGCTAACAATATGGAAAAAATTTGTATCTGCCAAGAAGTGCATTGCAATGTTAGATGTAACATTGAAATGTGTGACTCACTATAATACCTTTGAAATATTGAGATGTACATATTCCCATCCACCTACACTGACATATGAACTTAAGGAGAATCTTGGTGATTTAATTGATATTAACCAAAGTGCAAAGAAAGGAAAATAGAAGAAGAATATCCCAATAATATTACATAGTGAAAAGACCCAGAGTCACTATATAGAGGAATGCACTCGACAAAGGGAGGAAGATGATTCCTCTATACATCACTGGACACATAAGTTTATATGTACATAGTCCTAAGACTGGATAGGAAACAATGCCCACATGTAAACAAAATACTATAATACACTGTGTGATCATTTATGGTTAATATTCAACTATATAAGTAGCAACCATGTGATTATATTTTAAATAAGATTAAGCTTTTCATGTTTAGTTATAGACATAAACCTGGCAAATGGTTTTGTGCCTTATTTATGCCTAGAGAATAGAAGTATGATGTTAAAGTTGAATGATTCTCTATCTTTATGAAAGTGGATAATGTGGAGAACGAGGAATTTAATAAAGAGGTGCACAATCTTAAGTTGAACAAGACTTAAAGAAAAAAGTGTGTAGTGAGAGATAAATGATTAATAAGTGCACACATGTATTATTAATAACCTTTCGAGAGAGAAAAATGCGAATATTGATATAAAAGATAATCCAAAAAGGGTAAGCATTGGTGATTATTTGAATGAATAGGTGGACACTGAGGTGGTGAATTTTTTTAACGAATATTAGGATATATTTCGTTGGAATTTATCTAGATGAAGGCATGTACATTATGAAATAATTTTTATTTCAAGGAAAATGTTAAGACATAAGAGATTGATAAGATGTTAGAGGTAGGTTAAGTAGTATCTATAGAGGAATCCAAATCGATAAAGCTCTATTGTTGATCTAAACAAGAAGACAAGTGGTATTTGAGTTTTTTTTTACTTTAGGTCACTAAATGACACAAGTGTACATGATCCCATTATCTACAACTTTAAGTGATAAAATCTTCAAAACAAATTTTAAAAAGGAGGCTTATTCCTTTAGAGATGTATTTTCTAGATATCATCAACTGCACACAATAGGAGAAGATGTGTGGAAAACTGTCTTTTTGACAAAGCGGGGATGATTTTCATATAATGACATATCCTTTTAATTGGAGAATGTTCCTAGGCTATTCACAGACATATTAATAGTAACATTTAGAGAATGCATCCATAAGTTCTTGGAGGTTTATTTAGATGATTGGAAAGTATGTACCATATTGAAATATCACATACTGTTTGTGTGTTTGATGTTTGAGAATTATACACATTTGCAGAGCTCCTTGAACCTGAAGAAGTATATTTTTTATACTCTATTTGGTGCTCAAATCGTCCATGTGAATTGTAAGGATGGTGAGTTGGCGATGCATGCCGCGATAGTTTTCATTTTGGAATTGCCATCCTCAAAGAACACTCATATGATGTATTGAAAAATAGAACATAAAGGTATTATGGATAATACATTCAAAAGTACATTACTATTAATGTTCCCTTGGAAAATCTAAGTGCATTGCTATTAATGTTCCCTTGGAAAATCTATTGAAGAAAATAGAAAAGTAAACTTGGAATCCATAGTGTGATAAAGCCTTCAATACTTAAAAGTAAAGTTCGTTTTTATGCCTATTTTGATGTTCCATAATTCATAATTCCAGTTGCATGTTAATGAATCACTAATTGTAACTTACACTATGTTGTCTCAATAAAGTGAATGGAACATTGTTGTCTCAATAAAGTGAATGGAACATTGATCATCCATTATTATTTGCTAGTACAAGCTACCTAAGGTAAAGCATAATCATACTAGTATTGAAAGAGAAACACATTATTATTTGCTAGGTTGGTGATTCAAGTCTTTCACAAATCATTATGCGTTAAAATACTATGTGAACAAATTGGTGTTGGAGGGTCAAATATGTTATTACTTGATGTTTTTCTAAGAGTTTGATTTCATCGTTGTGGTAAAGTCTAGAAAGTACAATATCATACTCCGCCACTTGTCAGACATTGAACCTAGAGAAATCACATAAGGTGTCAATGTTGAAATTTTTTTAATGTAGATCTATTTCAAGTGGAATCCATTGTTGATTATTTAGCAAAGATAATTTATTTCTTGA
The DNA here is from genome assembly GCA_027924585.1 of Larix kaempferi. Classification (NCBI taxonomy): domain Eukaryota; kingdom Viridiplantae; phylum Streptophyta; class Pinopsida; order Pinales; family Pinaceae; genus Larix; species Larix kaempferi. The sequence continues at coordinate 17,912,068 of BSBM01000458.1, read as the reverse complement.
GCATATGAGATATGCCTAATAGGTACCTTGTGACAAAACAATAGCAATTGGTTGCTAAATGTATGGATTACCAAAAAATCATTGGTGGACTATATGACTAGGAGCAAACATAATTCTTCAGCATTTTGTTTTACATAATGAACACGTTGATGTCTTAGGAGAGGTGCATGATGGTGTGGCTGGTAGTCATTGTTGCGACACAATTGTATTCACAAGGTACCTAAATCTCAATGATTATACTAAAATCAATAATGCAATTGTACCTTGGATCATTAATAGTTATGTAATTAGAGTACATATCTTATGAAAGGGGGAAATAATTCAATCATGCCCCTTAAAGGTATAATTTATATGAAAATATTAAAATACCCCATCTTTGTGTTCTTATTGGATTTAAAAAAAAGTGTATATCTATGTAAAAAATACTTTGATAAAAAATACTTTGATAGTTGTGCAACAACATGAGAAGACTTTGAGCTTACAAAAGTGGTGTAAAACATGGAAGAAAACCAAGCATGATCCCAACGAGGCTTGTACAACACCACCTTTATGGAAGCTTTCATAAAAGAAGAAGAAGTCCATATGCATGCACAATAAATCTATAAATACAAGGGCTTAGGGGTTCATAATATATCTTGGTTTTTTGCACGGTTATGTTACTGGATTTTAGAGTTGCACTGTAAAGATACTTTCACCTTCAATTTTTCATTGTATTGGAATTTCTAATTTTTTTTAGACTTTTGGGTTACTTTGAAAGTGTTTACACCATGTTTGGGGTGCTCCATGATATTTGGGGTACATGATGTGTGACTAGCACCTAGATGGTCCAAGATGGATAGTATCATGAGAGATGGTTTGTGATGGATATGCATAGTTGAGATAACTTGTTTAGTGGATGCTTGACCTCAAGATGGTGTTGTATTTCTTTATTCCCTTAGGCATTGGACATCTTCTAATAGTTTGGTGGATGCCCTTCATTGAGGCCTCATGGAGGAGCCACTTATTTGGAGAGTGCCCTTCAAGGTATGTGGAGCATTTTGCATCATGGAGGAGGGATTCAAGGCCTAGTTGGCATTTCGCAACTTGGTTTCTTGTTTGAAGGATTGGAGTTTTCCCGAGGACACATGGGACTTCATTAGTGTTATTTCAGGGGGTAGTTGACCTAGTGGGATACTTTTCTTTGGATGATAGATGGAGTCCATGGAAGCTTGTGATGGAGTGAAGCAAAATTTCCTTGTATAGATACATAATCTTGGAGTCAATATTTTGCACGGTGTAATACCCCAGTTTGACCCTGCAATGTAAATTTGTAAATATTGTGGTAAAAGGATAAAAGCCATAAACAAATGGTTGGGATGACCAAGACTATGTAAATATGTACATTTTTTATATTAATATAAAAATCTATAAATGTCTACATAAGAAGAAGGATGAAGAAGAAATGGGGGGATATGAATCCATAAGTGGGGAAGTGAAAACAGATTTCAACTTATATCCTTAGCCTTAGCCATTTAAACCAAGTCATTAAATGTAGTGTCCCCTCCTACCATATCAGCGTGATAGAGAGGACGTGGTGCTCAATCAGGGCAATTAGCCCCAAAACGTTTGAAATAAAATCATAGATGCAAAGAACTGCATCTGTGCATGCTATGGAAAAACGACGGTAATCAAATAAATGCTGTTGATCTCTAACACACATTCAGGATTCTGCGACAGCCATGAAATAAAGATCTGTGCAGAATTATACAAGATCATATGGAAATGCCTAAACTTTTAAAAACACAGCAGAAGCAAATTCGTTTAATACATCCACATATATAAAAGACATATGGAATGTATGATCATAAGAAAAACACAGCGGAATTTAATTCAATAGCACATCCAGCATTCATTCCATTATTCATCAAATGATAATTGCCAATTTAACACGGGAGAATACTTATCTTATGCAAAAGTAGTCCCACGCAACTGGCTATGCAACTGCAACGTTCCACCCAACCGTAGGCCAGTGTGCTCCTCAATCTCTCAGCACCACTGCCACCCCCCGAGCTGGGCATGATCTCTACAAGGAACCAGGGAACAGCAGACTCACACATAGCCAAGCATACACCAAGATGAGCCAAGCCAATCTACAATTGGGTTTATCAGGCTGCTAGGAGATGGAAAGGAAGAATTGATAAGCTAGTGAGCTCAACTACAGAGCTATGGGTACCTCTCCCAGATCTATTTAGCTTGGCACTCACAATGCCTACACACCCAACACCAGGAAGTATTCTCTTCACTGCCACACAGTCCCTCAAGCCATACCTTCCTTTCTAGTGCTCTCAGGGTGTGCATAGAAAAGTAGCCAGCCCTCTTAATCTTCTTGAGAGGATACTCCCTACACTAGGTTTATCAAGCCAATTCTGTCCACTACCATTCCAGTTTCTTGCTCATGGGTTCCAAAAAAAACAGGGATGCACCTAATAGCAACCTCCACTTGTTGAGCATGGGAAAACGTTTCCAATAGTGGGATGCATGAGATGGGGTTTCCTGGACTTCAGAGAAACGTGGGTAGACTCAAAACGTATTGGCACTTGGAAATTCGACTGGGGAGGCAAAACCCATTCCAGAAAAACACCCCAGGGCAAAAACGCCCTCTCCCTCAGTCCCAATTCGCGTCCCTCCTTCCCCAGCTGTTGCACAATCCAAAAACGAGTTCCTGGGCATGGAAAAACGCAGGGTTATGGTGAAAAACGTGAGGATAACTTCCTGTGAGCTCAATCTGCGTGAGAGGAAGAACGTAATCCATGAGGAATGGCCTTGGGTAGCATTTCGTGGGGGTTTTCTTGCCCAGCAAGCCAAAAATACGATTTTCAGGTTGGTAGCTTGCCCATGCACGAAAATCTGACTGCCATACCTCTCCCATCCCAAGACATTAACTGCCTTAACCAATTTCTTGGAAGAATTAAATGATTGGGTGCATGAGACAAAATGGGTAGTTGGTGGTTTTATGGGTTTCCCCATTGACACATGGATTAACACCATTGGCTCAAGGGTTTGAATAATTTCCCTCCCTTTTCCTTATAGAGTCATGCCCCATCTCTTTTGTTGCATTGCATAGCCGGTTGTGGGTTTTTCATTGAAATTCATAATTACATGATGTCTTATATACATTGTGCCCATCTCGCACAAGAACCGTAGGCATCTATTTTTTTAATTGCCGATACATGAAACTCTAAATCAACGGTGGGGCCTTGGCCTTGAGCTCCTCACCATGATTAATTACAATATTTACATCATTTACGATTTAATACAAAGGGGGTCAAAATGGGGACATTACATTAAACCATGATTAAGATCCATGCTTTGATTAAGCTTTAGTTTATTATCCTAAGTTGAGATTGAGAAGGGAAAATTGGTTCCATGTGGAGGGTACGTGGAGGGGCCACATGGGAATCTGAAATATGCCTATCAAAGTGAGTTTTCAAGCTGGAGAAGGGTTATATTCCTCATTATTCTACCACCATTCAAAATCCATTCTGCTCCTTTTCCATTACCTTTGAATGCCATAGTTTGGAACTGTAACAAAGAATGAAGATGCCACTGTTGAACATGAATTCTGCATGCCATTAACTTGGGTAGAATGGTGAGAGAGAGAGAGAGAGACTTGATCTGCATCTTGTGCCCTAGAGTCCCACGGTTTAGAGATTCCTTTTTCAACCTCTGCTGGAGCACCAAAAGGGAACTGGAGGCCGCCCAAGGGGCTATTATCTCAAATAAGGGAGATTGTTCCTGTCGTTATGTAGGTTGACGAGGAAGGAGAATTGAGGATTGGGACAACTGTGGATAGAGTTTAGGTACCGGTGGGCTGCATGAGATATTTAGCTAAGTAATTGGGATTGAGGGAGAGCTTTTCCCCTGTGGATTGATAGCCCTAGATCAAGGGTGGCTTGTTAAAGTAAGAAATGGCTTGACAAAACATATGGTTGGGAGGAATGTCCTTCACATGTAGCTAGTTGGAGAGAATTAAGATAAGTACCTTGATGTGTATGAAAATGTTATGGTTTCAATATGTTTTATTTATGGCTATAATTTGCTGGTTGTAGTTATATAAATGCATGGGATTATTTGGTATGGAAGATGTGATTTATGTTTGAATTATGTGCAAATTATGATGTATGCATGAGATAATATGGGCCACCATGTTCATTTATTTTTCGTTGGATAATTGAATGTAATCGAATAAATATGAAATTGGGTATAAGTGTAAATACATAATTGGAATTTGAGTTCCCTGTGGTCTCCAGGGTCAACTGAAGCTGGCAAGTACATTACACACAACATCATCATTAGTGCATGGAACTTGTACTCTTGAGTGGACATATCACTTAAATGGACTATAAGGGTTTATGCCCACGTAGTATTGTTGGCCTCCCTTATCTCTCATATAAATAAAAGAGAGTTATTTTATACACAAATCATTACATCATCATTTGTACATGGTGTATGACAAGCTCCTGGATGGTCTGAGATGGATTGTAGAATGATAGATGATATGTGATTGATATGCATAGTTGAGATATCTTGTTAAGTGTACGCTTGACCTCATGATTGTGTTGGCTTGGATTTATTCCCTTAGGTGTTAGATATCTTCTGGTACTTTGGTGAATGCTCTTCATTGGGGCCTCATGGAGGAGCCACTTACCTGGAAAGAACCCGTTAAGGGATGCAACGAATTTTGCATCATGGAGGAGGACTTCAAGCCCTAGTTGGCATGTGGAAACTTATTTTCCTATTTGGAGGATTAGAGATGGATCAGGGATGCTTGGGGTTTCGACAATGTTCTTGCAAGGGGTAGATGACCTAGTGGAGTACTTTGCTTTGGAGGATAAATGGAGTCTATGGAGACTCGTGATGGAGTGGTGCAAACTTGCCTTGTGTAGCTACATCACCTTGGAGTTATTATGTGCACAACATCGCCATTGGAGATTGACACTTGTACTCTTGAATGGATGTCTCACTTGTGTGGCCTACAAGAGATCATGTATGTTTCTTGTAAGGACTTAAGACCACATAGTATTGTTTTCCTCCTTTACCTCTCATATAAATAGAGGAAGGAGATAATCCTTTTATACACAAATCATCACACCAGCATTTGTACAATTCCCTTTGTACTTGTCTTCTAAGTACGATTCGCTAGGGTTTCCCCGTGAACCCTTAGAGAAGCTACTAAAAGGGAAGGAGGATGTTTGGTTGGAGTTTGCTACTATTATTAGGGTTTTCTCTTGTGGAGGAGACCTTGGTGATGATATTGGATTTCTCTCTCTCTCTTGGATCTTCACTTGTAATGGTTTATCTCTCTCTCTCTCTTGGTGTGCACAATTTCTTGATCTTCTTATGCATCTTGGATCATTTTAGAGTTCTATAAGGATTAGGGCTTATCCTTGGAGGTTGTATATTAGGGTTTTGAGAGAAAAACATAGGGTGGATTTTTAAATAAAAGGAAGAGGAGGAGGATGTCTTGTCTTGGAGATAGTGTTGGATAGATTATTTCACTTAGATCTTCTTAGTTGAGTTAGTGTTTGATGATTGAGCCTAGTTAGGTATTTTTGGATGGTTGGATTTTTGTACTAGACTTGAGAAACTGCTATGGCATGTACTTGTACTTCATCTTGAGCTTATATATGAACTTTCCATCTATTCATATCTTGTGCCATTTGCAGATTCTAATTTCCAACTTTATGCTCTTAATGCTTTTATATTTATATGATTTATGTCTTTTTGATTTCACATGAGTAAAAGATAAATAGTTTAAGTGATTTGACATCTCTAAAGGAAGGAATATAAGGGGATTCATTTACTGTGGTTAAAGTACATTTCTAGATCTAGTTGTTGGCTGATAAGTTTCCCTAGAAGGGCTGTAAACTTATGTCTTGGTTTGGTATATTTTTCTCCTTGGATTTCCATGAAGTTTGAGCTTGTTATAAGTGAATTATTTTGATCTTTCCGTTGATATTTTACACTTTAATTTAGAGAAGTCCTAATGGCTGAAAATTCTAGGGCTAACATTCAGGAAACCTTTTAAGAAGAAGGTGAAATTTAAGTTTTTCATTAATTTCCCAAGTGTTTGAAATTTCCATGCAATGTATCCAAGTTCACCATTCTTGTAAAAAAGAGGAGGAACCCCAAGAGGACGAACCTGAAGGGAGAAAGCATTTGAGTGCCATCAATTATATGAGGAATCAATCCATTTTGTAATATTTATTCTATATGATAATAAAACAATTCTTTTATACCCCATTTAAATTTATGTTTCACTCTTTTTATATCATCATTTGGTATAATATAAGATTTTGTCATGTTGTTTCATGAATGTTTTCATGCTTTTTGCAAGTTGGACCATTTGATGTAGTTTATTGTTTGGTTGTGTGTAAGTATTGGAGCCTTCTCAAGAGGCTATTGCTCTTCCACTTGTCCCATTGCAACTTACAAGAGAGTAGAAGAAAGGAACAACCATGGTGAGTTATATCTCACATCTATCTTTCAATCATTTTCTTTAAGAAAATGATATTGTGCTTGTAGGATTTTACTTCATAAAGGAAATAACACATTTATATTTTTTTTATGAGAGAGTAATCCATCTCATAAGAGGGGAATTTGACTTATCCATAGTCTTGTTCTAACATATAATGTTGAATATTGTGTAACTTCATAATATATTCTTATTGTACTTCCTTTGGGAAATATTCATATTGTAATTAATCATGTAAAAACCCTAAAATAAATTTAGTAAAATAGACAAGTCGGCCCCACATAAATCAGTGGGTAAACTGCCCCAAAACAATGGGTAGTCTTCCCCAAACAATGGGAAGAACTACCCGAGTGAAGTCGTCCCTATAGTGGAAATGTCATCCAAACATGTGTATAAATAAGGGGGTCTAATTGCTCATTTGGAACATCACAATTTCACTCAAGCAAGCGAATAAGTGCGCATGGGAGAGCAGTTGTAGCTAAAGGAAGCTTATGTTTGGGTTTTATATATTATCTTATTCTAGGGATCTTTGTGTAAGAGCCTTTATCTCTTGATGTACTAGATTGGCGTTGTACTTGTGACGAATCTATACTAAAGAAGTTTTGCTGGGTTTTTCCCTGAAACGGTTTTCGCAGGGTAAATCTTTGTGTCTCTTTTGTATGTTGTGCTTGTCTATCTTTCAATGATCCTATTTCGTATGGCTATCGTGATAATATATATAAATTTTTTGAAGATCTAACATAATCATCCTTGAAGTACACATTCTAACATGGTATCAGAGCTAGCCTGAAAGAAGACCTTATGTAGCAGAAACTACCAGAAGTGAAAAATAGGGTTTCTTGTTTCAAAGGGTTTTCACCATAGACTAGCCTAAAACGGAAGTCAAAGAAACTCGCCCTAGGAGGGCACAATATTTTGTGGAGGAAGTTTTTAGATCCGAGAACTTTGAATTTTGACCCTGTCACTGTTGCTCGAGAAAACTAGGGCATCATATTTTTCATACTTCTATCCACATATTTGGATGAAGGAGGGGTTTTCTACACTCTCCTTCGGGAGGTGCATCTTTCTCTCCATTCGAAATTGCAAGATTCCAAAGTTGAAAATTTAGGGTTTCTCTAACAAACTCTAGGTCAACCAAGGAGTAGATTTCAGAAGATATCAAAGCAAGCACTTGGTTGAAGCATATTGATTAGTAAGTACTATTATCGTTATTTCCATTTTAGGTTCTCATTTTATCAAGATGGAAAACAATACCAAGCTTGAGGATAAGCTTGAAGAATACGATAAATTTTGAGCCTGGAAGTATAGAGTACTTCTCATTCTAGAAGAGAATGATTTGGACAACTATGTTAAGGAGGAAGTTGCAGAGCCAGAGGGAGATGAAGACAAGGCTAAACACAAGAAGAATTTGATTAGGGCCAAGAGGATCATTGCTGACTCCATCAAGGATCACTTGATCGCCCATGTTTCTATTACACCTAAAATCTTACCATCAAGAGACTTAGTGTAAACATCCCTAAAGTTTCCTTCACTAAGTTATTAACCTGGAAGAGATGCAAACCCATTTATACTAGGTTTAGAGAGGTCGTCGCAAGGTTGTCCTCATGCAACCCGCGACATCGCAAGTTGGCCTCTTGTAGTCTTCGATGATGTTAGTTAATGGACAAAAATAGCTTCTTCAAGCCCATTCTCGAAGCTAGATGACACGGATCCCTATCCTTGACCTTTGGGAGAGCTGGCATTCGGTTCCTAACCTCTTGGAAGGATCCCCTATCTCTCTCCTACCATATCTCAACCTACCCTATCCACTTAGTCCTATATAAGTGAAGATCAGTCCCATACCAAAGGGAGAAAGTCTATAGTGTCTACATGCTGGTGAAATTACCTTAGGAGAGATCTCTACTCATCTATTGGGAGACTCACACTTCCTTGGGAGGCTTTGGGATTGGTTTGATCGAAGGAAGATTGCTACGTCAAGTCATTGGTTGTAATCTTTTCATCCTATGTACTTCCCTTTCGATACAGTAATATAAGTGCTTTCCACAAAATCTCATTGCGTTAATGGTATCTTGTGTAGTTCACCTGCTTGACTGCTTACTTAGATCTATTATTGTGTAGCTGCGTTTTACTTGTTTTGTTGTCTTGTCATCTTGACAGGTTCTGCAGCTCAGATCTGAAGATCATCAAGCTTGGAGCAACATTCAAGGAGAAAAGGATCAGCGATTTATAAGGTAAACATATGTAGTTCCTTGATCTCTAATTAGATCTAGGAGAGTGATTTATATTCTATTCTATTTTTTCTAGACTCTGATAACACATTGTGAGTAAGGATGGGAGATTGAGGATTTTGGACAATATCAAATGAAACGATGGATTTGATATCAGTCTCTACCATTTGGATATTGGGTAGGAAATATGACCTATGATGGTGATCTTCCCAAGGTGTCTCATCAATACTCATTATCTCCATTATAGACTCGTCGGAAGGAAAAGTATGTAGGAGATGAACAACAAAAAGGCAAAGATGAATCCATCCAAGGTGGTAGAGGATCAATATTTTATGCCACTGGATGGTGGTCATCAAGATTGATATAGTTTGTAGCAGACTAAATTTCATCATATGTGGCCTCATTTAAGTTAAAAGGCATGCAATTGCCAATGGTTTCACATTCAGATGGACACGGTACTACCAAAGAATCATGCGATTCATGGGATTTGTGTATAATAGAAGATATAATGTTGATGGCAAAAACTTGGGGTGGAAGCTCCGAGAAGACTCTGATAATGGAAGAGTCTTTCAAAATTCCAACACCAACGTCTTCATAATGATGTTGGGATTGCGCCAACAATGGGATGTTGTTAGTGTTGTTGGAATGAATATATGGGGTACAAAAATCGAGTTGGTCGATGGTGATGATCTTTCCTTGATGAGGAAACTGCACCAAACGAAAGACCGAAGATGCTATTGCAGTCATGCCATAAGACCAATTTCGACCAAGTAGGATATTATAATCTAACGGGGCATTGACTATTTCCACATGGATGGAAACAGTTGCGCCCCCCCATTTCTACAGCTAATGATGGTATGAGTCCATAGGGTTGAAAATTGCGGCCTTCAAAGGCCTTTAATGTGGTAGGAGACTGCATTACTTTAGGAGAGACAATAGCCCTCCAACAGGACAAGGAAATAATGGAAGTGGAAGCTCCTTCATCTAAGATTGGATATTGTTCCCACATATCTTAGTGTGGATCTGGAAATCCAATTAGTGGGAAAGCCTCAGTTTGAAATATTCCAAATTAAACATGATGGTGTTGGAAGTTTCGGGGTCTAAATAAGGTTCTACATTGATTAGGACAACGTTGTAGAACTTCGAGAGTTGACATGGTGCAGGGTGCCTGAGCTAGGTCCTCAACAATATTGTAATTTTCAGCAGCTCGCGCACTTGGATTAAATGTCTCCTTTCGAATGGTGGCCTTTGGTGGGAGAAACACACTATCATAAATAGGTCTCTCGATATGAAGAGAGTCGGAAGGGAGAGGGGTAGCAGATGAATCAACAATAGGAGATTTATTCTTAGAACTTATGTTTCTGTTTGAATTTGGAAAAGACTCATAATACGTTGACCTGGTGGAAATATTAACAGTCTCATTACTCATCATTAGGATATCTTGGGTAGCGGATGACTCGGCTTGATCAGAACCGTTGGTAGTGCCCCCTTGTGGGGGAGCATGCGTGACCATTTTCTATTGTTGATGTGGGAAAGGGTCGGTTAACATTGTTCGATGGAAAGAACCTTTTACAAATTTATTGACTTCCTTGCGGTAAGTACATTCTCTTGTATAATGGTTTTCTTGACATATTAGGCAAGGAAACTTAGCTTTCCTCTTGGGTTTATCATCAGCATTGGTTTGTTGAGGTTTTGGGTTTTCTTGCTAAGTAGAAGGATTCTTGGATTTCCCTTTATTATTCTTCTTGTTACCTCTGGATTTTTGTGGCGAAGATTGGACTGCGTTCACCTCAGATGTCTGAGCAGGAGAAGGATTGATTTTTTAAGCATCCTAATTTTGGGGTGGAGTTGAGGTAGATTGATTTTGTTGTCTACTCATTTTTTACGCAGGTTGGGCCTTAACGGAACCAACTATGCCATCGGTGGGAGGTTCGGTAGTGGACCTAGAAGGATCATTTGTGGGACAAGTAGCATTGGGGATCAAGTCATATAAAGTTATGGATTGGGAATAGACCAAATCCAGATATTGGGCATGACTGATCACTTTCTCTTCTGTAATAGCCCCTCCCATGGAAAAATCCCTAGCAATAGGTGGCAGTAGTGATTTGGTAAACCAATCAGTGAGTAATTGATAAGGGATAGGATCCTTTATCAACCTTCGGAACCTCCTCCACTCATGTATGTGATCTGAAATGTGAGTAGAGGTGGATTGTCGCAATGAAGTCAATAGGTCCGTGCCAGTTTCATACCAAATGGGTAGTTGAGAATGCGTCAAAAACTGCATTGCGAGGGAGTTGAAATATCAGAAGGATTGTTGTGGAAACTCAATGTATCATTTAGCTACTATCCCAGTGAGTGTTTGTTGGAAGAGTCGTATTCGTATGGAATCATCCATCACTGAGTTGGAAGAATGCCAAATATGGAATTTCATAACGTGGTTTTTTGGATCTTCCCCTAGTTTTCCATCAAATTTCGGGATATACGATGGTAGTTTGGTAAGGATGGGTGGCCAATGAGTTTCATGCCAAATGGGATCATTGATTAATCTCGACAAGTCTGGAAACTCCAATGTTTCCAGGAAAGAAAGTTACCTATTTGGTTGCGGGTATGAATAATATTGATGGCGTGTTGGAATACCTATAGGGCCATACACTAATGGTTGTTGCATGTTAAACCATATATGTTACCCACGGGGTACTGTTGGAAGCCTTGTGGATTCGGGACCATAGGGTTAACCGGTTATGGATTTGGTACCATAGGGTTACTCGGTTGTGGATTTGGAAACATGGGTTTACCTGGTTGTAGGTTCTTCATCATGGGGTTAAAAGGTGGAGGTGTAGGGGGGCTAGAACCCATGTATTGTTTGCAATTCCTTGATTAGGGGGTGGAATAACTCCTTGATGAAGGGGCAACGTTAGAGGGGGTGGAACCCACTGATTGTTTGAAATGACTTGATTAAGAGGAGGCATCAGAAGGGGAGGGATCCATTGGTTATTTATGATGCCAGGGTAAGGAAAACCAGGATATAGGTTAGGGTTGGGGGGGTAAAAAGGTTGAAATTGATTCATTTTCCCCCCGAAAAAATTCTATTTACCTACTGTAGGTTCCCCCCAGCAGGTGGTTGATGTTGTCCCCATGAGGTAGATGTTCCTACCACAGGAGGTTGACTAGTGGCCATGATTAGCCCAGTGGTAAAAGTTTTCCCTCCATATATGGTATAAATTGTAGTTGAATATTGACCTACAGTCATAACCAACATTCCAACATAATAAGTACGTGAACTTCCAACTGGAGCATTAAGGGGAGTTGATTGAGTAGTTTGGGTGACTGCGAAAGTGTTACCGAATTGCGAGGATGAATGTGCACCTAATCCAGTAACTACAGGTAACAAAGGGATGTTAAGATTAGTCCCTTGGCTAGAAACAATCCCTAAAGAGCGACCAAGAATTTCACTTGGTAATATAAGTGGGAGAGTTTTGGAGGGAGGTTCTGGATTTAACTGCATAGAAGTTGGAAATGTGAGAAAATCATTAAGTGCTTGGCCCAAAGTAGTGTTCCATAATGACAACGATGGACCAAAAAGATCTATCGTTTTTGGGTAATTAGGTAGGGGTTGGGTAGACACCCAATCTGTGGGCACGGATCGACCTACAAATGACATACCATAAGTGGAATCACGAGAAGCAGATTGGGGAATTTTTGCATCAGAAGGATCTACCACTTCAAACATGGCAGGTAATGAAACTTATAAGTTCAGAGGAACCATCCTTTGTGTAACGTCATGCCTAAACATGTCTGTTTATGCATGTTCGCGAGATAAAGTAGTGATTTTTGCTTGTATGGATTCCATAATTTCCTACCCTGTGGGAAGTTCAAAGTTTGGAATCCCTAATGTTCTTCTACTAGAGGATTCACATTGACGGGTGGGTATAATAGGAGTAGTGGGTACAACATTTGGTTCTACCAATTGGATTAATGGTTGTTTAAAGTTTCCAGCCAATTGGATGGTCGTAGAAGGAAAAGGATTTGATTCTTCAATGACTTCGATATACCCTTCACAGATATCATCTTGTGATGGCATATCTAGGATACACTACTTTCTAGTGCGATACTAAGTTCTAACTTCCAGTGCAATACTAACTCCTGGTGCGATACTAACTTCTAGTGCAATACTAACTTCTCGTGTGACGCTAACTTCTGGCATGACACCAACCTCTGGTGCTACACTAATTTGTGGTGCCGCACTAACTTGTGGTGCATAGGTAACATGATGTGTTGCACTAAATTCTCCTAAGACAACCTCTCCACTAGCTTATGTTGCGGTAGGAGGAGCTTGGGTATGTGCAGGTGGTGGTCTAGTAGTCCTAGGTGCGGATGGTTCAGGACTCAATCCTAGTTGTCTCTAGGATTTCTGTGGATCCTCCATGGAACAAAACTAAGTGATATGGGCTAAGTCTCACGAAAAGAGCTCAAAAACCCTAAGGAAATCGAGTGTACAAAAGGGGAGCTAGAAGAAAAAGAGGCACATGGGCCAAAAAGCAAGCTCAAAAAACTTTGTTGCAACCAATGTCACATCAAAGTGGCTAGAAATCCACCAATCAGCACTACCTAGAAAAAAGAAAAATACCCTCTATAAGGTGAAGGATAAAGAAACCACCTAACTAAGAGCTGGAGACCTCAACAAATCGTATTCCCTGCAAGGTGATGAAATCCAAGTCAGACAATATGAAATGAGAGACCAATATAGGTCAAGAGATATCCCTCTACCGAAATGGATCTCGGGTAAAATATCCCTTTAAGAAAGGTCACTAGGCTACCTCATTCATGACACATCTGGGAAGGTTTACCAAAGCTTCTATCTTTTATCCCTTGTACCACCAGTATGGAGGTCGTAAAATACAAGGAAGACAATAGATTGATGTCCTTAGGTACTAGGTGGAGTGAAATATTCCACAAATTCCATCCGGAACCAGTCCTCAATGCTTACCCCCCGTGAAATGGGATCCCCCCCAACAAATTGGCTTATAACTGTGTCAACAAATACAAGAGGATTCTAGCTCCCTAAGAGACAACTTCTAAGTTTTTGATGTAAAGTGACAAGGGGGAGTTGTTTGGATGCTTATCCCCAATGTCCTACCTAACTACACAGTTCTTTTAGTTTCCTCAAGTGAGGTTAATGTGTGTTTAGTTAAGGTAATTAATTTTAGAGGTTGTTATTTACTCAAGGGAAATGAAAGTGCAACTTGATGGTGTGTAGACTCGACTCAAAACCATGCAAAATTTGGATGAATATGCAAGCCTTTCTCTTTCAATGAACTTCTAGATTAGTAAGGAGGAGTTTTTTTCTTTACCAAATGAAAAAACACTAATGCAACTCTTCCCGAAAAAGAAATATCAATTTTCACTTTTCTTTTCAATTAAATGCCAAATTGACTATGAAACACTCATGTAGATCCAAATATTTTCAGCAAACACCAAAAGCATTTTTTTTGTTTTATTTTTCTTCAAATAAGCCTAAAATGACAAACTATTCTCTTACTTGCAATTTTGTTTTATTTCAAGCAAAGAAGCGAAGGAGTTAAAATATTTCTGAAAGTTTTCCGAGCAATTTCAAAACCCAACAAAGCATAGATTTTCAACAACCAAAGTGATGAATCTTTTAGAATGCAGAAAACTAAGCTTTGATTTCCAATGATATTTCAAAGATGCACTAATGCTCACAGAAAATTTCTCCTTGTTTCAAATCAGATGCAAGAAAGTAGATATCTTTGCAATACTTAAATCGAAGAAACCTGAAAGAAAATAACTTCGCTAAAGCAACAAAGAATTCAAAGGATTAAAACTCTTTGTCACATGCCACTCAAAAACCCAAAATCAATCCTTCAATTAATTCCAAAAGACCTAAGCCCAATCAAAAATACTTCTGATGGTTCAAGCACAAACTGAAAGATGAATGCAATCTACTAGATCAAACTCAGAAACTTGATAAGGTAGTGGGATGCTACAACAGACTATGACAGTCCCTCAATGGATAATACACTTCCAAGGCTTCAAGAGTAACTCCAAAACTCAAATGAAGGTAAAAAAATGATCAATATGCAGAGATGCAATCAAATCCACACACAACTGAGCAACAAAAAGTGGCAACTAAAGGATGGCAGTGAGAGTCAAACCATAACTAAGCAAACCAATACAATTTTTTTTACTCTACAAGGAATTTTCGCTCCCTGGGAGACTTAGACAGGGGAAAAAAAGGATATTTCCGCGCTCTAGTACACTCTAGGGGCGCGAAAATATTAAAATTTTCACTCTGGAGTCTGAGTAGGGGGCGCAAAAAATATCCTATAGGATTAAAAGATAAAAAGTTTCGAGCCTAAATCCAAAGATGTGTCTGGTATGGGACTCACGGAGCCTTCCTGTGAAGGCCAACATAGATAGATAAGCTAATACCAAGTACTTTTAAGGAGAGAAGAGATTCAAACTCAAAGATCCAAAGGTTAAAAAACAAGGGAAGCAATCCCCAACAAAGTCGCCAGTTTCTATGGTATAATTGTCTTCCTACGGATAGGAGGAAAACCTCATGGACAATAATAAGGCTCCCTGAAACCTAGTACAAGAAAAAAGTAAACAAGTGGTTGCTATATCTCCTATATCTAGCACACAGATGCAGGCATACATGAAAAGGAAAGTGGATGAATATAGATGTCTTACCTCAGCCACAATGATTGTCCTTGCCGCTCCTTGTTGACGCAGCTCCGATTCAAGTAAGTGATCATGTAGATAAAACAAAAGGGACAATCTAAAGTTTCCTAGACTAGCATGTTAGGCTAAATATATTCACTAAAAAAAGTAAAAAATTGAAATATTCCAACATGAAACATACAATTTGGGAGAATATGCCAAGTTATTTATTAGAAATCTAAAGAGAAAATGATACAATGAGACATTATACCTGAGTTCATTCTGATAGCATCTGATCCAAATCCTTATAACGAGCCACCTTTGAGAATATTGAGAACATAAGGACCTCCTCACTTAGCAATTATTCAACTATAGTTTCCACTTAGTCTCTATGTTTCTAATCCCCAAAACCAAAGAGCAATGGTCCTTATGTAGTGTGAGGGAGCTTAACCATCATGGGGAAGGATGTGGATCATGAGAGGAGGATGTGGATCTAAGTATAAAGAAGTGCAGATGATATTCACCTTTCCTTAAAAGGAAAAATAGAATGACACTCAAAAGTAAGATGGAATCCTCGAGATAGAAGATCCCCTCAACAAGATTTCCGCGCCTTGATAACTAAGCATAACGCAAAAAATATGTAATTTTTGCGCCCCGACAACTGATCAAAGTGTAAAAATATTGTAATTTTCGCACCTCCATAACTGAGTAGAGTGCGAAAATTCCTCTTTGGATGGCTTAAGGTGGTTTGGTGAAGTGGAATTCGACCCCATTAGGTTAGGTAACTTCTCCAATTTGGATGGGGATTAAGAACACCATGTAATGGGGGGTCTAACACACCTATGAGGTTGTGAAATTTCATGCTTACCATGGTGGTAAAGCATGTACAGTCAAAGATGAGAAAATGAGGTAAACAGTTTCCACTCCATAACTGAAGCAAGGGAAATTATGGCTCGAATAATAGTGTGCCTAGCAACATGAGAAAATGTCTCATCATAGTCTATTCCTTCTTTCTGTGAGAAGCCATGAGCCACAAATCTTGCTTTATACTTTTCAATGCTTCCATCAGCTGCATGTTCGATTTTATAAAGCCACTTGGAAGTTACTATTGAATTCCCTTTTGGTTTAGGAACCACTTCCCAGACATCATTCTTCATGATGGATTTGTATTCTTCCACCATGGAATCTCTCCATACTTTTTGCTTAACAGTGTCTTCATATGAGGTGGGGTCTGAATCACTGATGTGACTCATATGAGCTACCAATACTACATATCTGTCAAGTGTCTTTTTCTCTCTGGATGTTCCAGGTGTTTCTCCATTCTTTTCTTCCTCTTGTACAATATCTCGACACCATGCATATGTCCTCTTAGTAGGAGGTTCATCAAGATATATTTCTATCAATTCTACTGGCTCTTTAGGATCAAGCGGATATGTAGGATCTTCTGACTTCTCCCTCTCAACATATGAAAGGGGATAATAAAAAGTTGGATCCTCCATCATGGGAGTATCATGATCCTCCATATATGAATCACATGGAAATTATTTAGAGCGCTTGAATGTAGCCTCTTCATGAAATGTAACATATTTGTTGACTTCAATGTTTCTTTGTCATGGAACATAGATTCTATAAGATTTGGAGGATTCACTATATCCAAAAAATGTTCCTTTCTTTCTAGATGGATCCATCTTTGTCCTCTTCTCTTTTGGTACATGAATGTAGACAGGACAACCGAAAATATTCAACTGTCCAACATTTGGTTCCAGTGAAAACCTCTTTACGAGTCTTTTCTACTAGGATAGCATGAGGAATTATATTATATATATAAACAACAGTGATATAGGATTCTTTCCATAAGTAGGTGGGAAGATCCCAATCACACGTCATATATTTTTCAACCTCATAGATTGTTCTATTCTTTCTTTCAGCAACCTATTCTGTTGAGGGTTTAAAGGTATAGTCAATCGTCTTCTTATCCATGTATCTTAGCATAAGTCATTAAAGTCATGAGACTCGAACTCTCCTCCATTATCATATCTCAAAGCACAGATGTGATTCCCTCTCTAATTCTCAACCAGTGCTTTAAACACTTGAATCTTGTTGAAATTTTCACTCTTTTCCTTTAGAAAATAGATCCAATACTTGCAGGAGAAGTCATCTATGAAAAGCACATAGTACAAATAGCTACTCAAGGATGGTGTTGACGTAGGACCACATAGATCGGAATGTATCAAGTCTAGTATCCCTTTGGATCTTTTGGTACTACTTGGAAAACTTTTCTTAATGTTATTTCCAAGAGAGCAACCTCTACAAACACTATCATATTCAGATTTAAACATAGGCATACATTTTACCATCTTCTACAATCTAGGTAACGCTTTGAAATGGAGATGACCAAGCCTCCTATGCCATAGTTCACAAGGATTGACTGTGTCATGGATCATGGCTTGAATGAGCTTTCCAGGAACTTTGTAGAGACCTCCCTCTCTAACTCCAATTAATGATGCAGAGTTCAAGTTTTCATGCTTAGGCCACAGGATCACTTTATTGTCCATAAAGATTACACTAAATTTTTATCTTCTAGAACCTAAATAGACAGGAGGTTCTTCTTCAATACGAGAAAAAATAGGATTTCATAAACATGCAATACATATCCTAAATCCAACTTAAAAGAAGTGGATCCAACTCCTTCGATCGAATAGGTGGTACTATCTCCAAGCTCCACCTGACAGGAGAACTTATTTTCCTTCAAATCTATGACATCGCTCCTATATCCAGTTTTTTTTTTACGCACCACTATCCACTAGCCATGTCTCAGCACTAGTGGTAATGGATCCAGATAGGACTGAGACAAGACAGTACTCCTTCCTTGTATCCTGATCATCGGATGAATTCTTTCTTGTAGGTTCATCTTCAGTAGCAATAGAAGAATGAAACCTACCCTTGAATTTTTCTCTTTGCTTTGCACGAAATTCTCTTTCATAGTGTCCCTTCTTGTTTCAATTGAAACATTTAACTTTAGACTTATCAAATCTCTTGTGATTATTTTCCTTTTGATGAGAAATAAGAAAAATATTTGTTTCCTCTCTTCATCTGTTCCACAAGAGAAAGGTTCTCTTCTTTGGAGGAAGCATATTTGCTCTGGATTCACCCTTCTTCTTGAAGGAAATCATGCCATAGTATTTTAAAGTTTGGTTTCACTTATTGACCATTTATTCCACCCAAGAATGTCTCCCATGAATATGGAAGGCCATCTATAGCAGTTTGTATGAGATCATCATCATCAACCGTTATACCAATGCTCATGAATTGATATCTTACTTGAGAGATCTTTGTGAAGAAAGAAGCAAGAGATTCATCCTTCTCCATCTTCAAACTATGAAGCTTATTCTCCAATGATCTCTTCTGACTGAGCGCCTTCTTCTCATAAATATTGATCAAAGTGTCGAAGCATTCCTTTGCGGTCTTCAATGGAGTAATCACGAGCATCAAATTGTCTATCACCGAATCATAAATGATCCTCTTTGCTTTGGCTTGATTCTTCTTGAACTTGGTGTGCCCTGCATTAGTAGTAGGATATTCAATAACACTGGATACATAGCCATCCAGATCATGCTATTTTAGGATATTCAGAATCCCGCCCTTCCAAGTATTGAAGTTCGAAGCTCCTTCAAGTCGGTCTTTCGAACTCACTATGGTTGAAGCCATTATTCTTCAAGTACTGTGCTCACTCGGGATCCACTTAGGCTCAATATTGACCATTGAACTTATCTCTTTCACGCCCTAATATATGATACCATGTTAATTTTTATCTTTAATTTGGAATTGTATTAGTACTTGAAATCAATAAACAAGCATAAACATAAGCATTCACATACGACACATAAATTTACCCTAGGGAAACCCTCTATAACATGAGGGAGAAAACCCCAAGCAATTATTCCATAGTATATTGATTGATAGCATAGAATTACTTGCTTCACAATTGAGCAGATTACATCAAGCACCCTTGGTGCATATATCAGATCAAGAGAGATAGATAAAAAAGAGAAACTTGGAATAATATATCTCCACTCAACCAATTCTCTAATGTTGATCACATGCACAAATTGCCTTCAATAGAATTCGATCCAATCATTGGATACATCAAATTCTGCATGGATAAGTGTTCCATACATCTCATGCAAGAGCTTTAACTCCATGTACTGACTTCGGGATGAACTCGCCTTTTAATTGAATGTTATACCACTTAGTTATGTGGCTAGCTTTAGTGTCATCATGCACGTTTTGCAACTCAAGTATCGTCTTTTAGTTTAACTCAAGTGTCGTCATGCAATCACTTAGTTAACTAGATATTCTTTGTTATCACTTAGTTAACTCTTTTAACTGAAGTATTTCTTGTTGACATCACTGAAGTGAACAATTCAAGTTCTCCTTTAATTGACTGAAGTCTTCCCTGAATTTTATCAATTCGAATTCTTTCTTATTTAATTTAAGACTTTATAATCATTGAAGTGTGCAAATCGAATTATCTCTTATCTTATCACATCTTATATTTATCTCTTTTCTTATCTACATGGTCCACATGTGCCATCTTAATTAATTATCATATCAAATATACTAAGGATATTTTCCAAATGATGTGATCATCTTGTTGTACTATCGTTCCAAGTGGTCATATGCTAAAGTAATTCACTCTAGAAGTGGCCAGTCTCTAGAAACTTAATAGCTCAACCATGGTTAGTAGTACATCACACACCATTCATGCCTCGACATGCAAAGCATCACCTCAACACATGAGGATCTTTCTTGACACACAAGACCTTAGCCTTGACTAGAAAGACTATACAACATCATCACTTTGACATACAAAGCTCTTACCTCAACACATGAGGCTTATTCATTCTTGAGTCCAACTCAAGATTCTTCTCCAAGTTTCATGAGTCCAACTCAGGCTCCTATAAGTCACTACCTTGACACTTGAGGCTCAATCTTGACACACAAGATTGACTTGGAGAATGACTCGTGATTTTGTAACTTTGCACTCCCTCTCAGCGAGGGAGGCATTCTCTGCCATGCCAAGCTTATCTTAGAAGTACCTATACTTCATCATGGACATAGGCTTAGTTAACATATCTACTATCTACTCACTAGTAACAATGTACTGAAGTCTTATGGCCTCTCTAGACCATGTCTCTGATGTAGTGGTACTTCATCTCAATGTGTTTCAATCTTTCATGAAACACAGGGTTTTATGAGAGCTTGATGCAGCTCTGATTGTTAGAGAGAATAATAGTAGTCTCAAGCTTCTCATCAAACAACCTAGCATGTAGCTTCCTGAGCCACACAGCTCTCGGCAGGAGGTACTGGTTTCAATATACTCTGCTTCTATAGTACTTTGGGCTATGGAGCCCTGCTTCCTATAATACCCCCAATTTTGACTTGGAATGTATTTAATAAAAATTATGTAAATGATGCAAATATCCTAGTGTGGAGCTCAAGGCCAAGGCCCAACTAGTGAATGGCTAGGCATGTATGATGTATATATTTTTATTTGGACTATTTATTGGGCCGAGAGGCCCTTTCTACAACCCAAAGTGGATGAGATGTGTCACGTCTGTCACATGTTGTCTCCAAATTTAAATTGGCTAGATTGTAAAATACATTTATATAAATATACAATGAATTTCAATTTGCATCCACGCATCCTCAATTTTAAATAATTTTTTCCATAAATAGTTAAAAGAATAACTACTTTACTTCATAATCAATGAATGAATGCAATTTTTGCATATTTGTTGGGTTTATGTGTTATTGTTTAGGATCCCAAATTGTAATAGTTGTCACGTGGATGAATATATTGGATTATGTATTGTTAAGTTGATAATAGAACAATAAGTAAGATATTAGTTTTGTGATAATTGCAAATTAAACAATAATTGTGTAAATTGAAAGCATTTTACTTCACAATTAATTAATTAATGCAACTTTTGTGTATTTGTAGGATTTATATGATATAATTTACAACATGAAATTGTTGGCACTTGGACGATTAAATTTGGGTAAATAACTATTTTACTTCATAACCAATGAATGAGTGTAGTTTTTGCCTATTTGTAGGATTGATGTCTTATACTTTAGAACATGTAATAGTTGGCACTCCGACCATTAAATTTGGGTAAATAATTATTTTACTTCACAATTAATTAATTAATTAATTTTTTGCTTATTTGTAGTATTTATGTGTTAGCATTTACAACATTTACAACATGATTCCAAATTGGAATAGTTGGTGGTTAGATATTAGTTTTTGGTGAATATCTATTTTACTTCATAATTAATTAATTAATTAATGCAATTTTGGCATATTTGTAAGATATTCAAATTGGAATAATTGGTGCTTGAATGATTATAACCTAAAATATATTAGATTAAATGTATTTTTAAGTTGATAATATAACAATGAGCTAAATATTAGTTTTGTAATAATTGCATATTAATAAACCATCATAGATCCATCTTAACGCTCTATCAAGCACTTAGAACGGGGATGAAATCCCTTGAGGTGAAAACCCCTTTTTAGAGTCCTAAACTTCCTTAAGAGATTTGATCCCTATCGGCCCTTGATAGAACCAGAGTTAAGATGGATCTATGGTGGTTGGATTATCATGCCAATTTGAAATGTATGTAAATATTATGTTCCAATATGGTTGTGTAAAGAGTACTAGAGGGGCTATGATTCCACCTGATTCCACCAGAGGGGAAGAGGAAAGGGGGGCCTATGGGATGCCAAATCCTATGTTTCCATATGTCAAACTTAGAACTCATCCAAAATCTACCATGTGCCTTAAATAATCTAATTACCTTCTCTTGACTATTAAATCCAATCATTGAATGCACATGTGAGGTTGGTGGGAAAAGTCACTTCATGTGTTTATTGAAGCATGGGGGTTGTGACAGTTATGTCAACTGTCATCAGTCTTATTTCTTCTATGGTTAGAAGCTATGTCAATTTTATTTTCACCCTTACCTCATACCTTTGGATTCAACACTCTTTTGATCATTCTCTCATGCAAGCTTCTGCACTACGTAGAGTTTTTTTTTATTGTTGTTCATTATTATTACCAGACTGTGTTTAACCCAGGAATTTGAATTTGAAGGCAGAGCTACATTTTTGGAAAGGAAAATAGATGGTTGTAGGTGAGCATGGAGGTTTGGAAACCTAGGAACCTTTACCCATTTAGTTCTGCTACTTTTGGATGCTTGAGAAGCCATGGATTAATGTTGCAGGGGGTTCTTCAATAGCATACAGCAGGTTGGACTCTCACTGCACACATTGGTAAGCACTGTAAGGGTTGGATTTCCTGAGGGAACTATGGATTAGTGAAGGGAAATTCCTTCCTTGTGTTGTGTGGAGAATTTGGAAGGAGTGTCATGGTTGTGATGTCTTAGTGAGACCCTTCTAGAGCTCTGGTTGAGATTTTTGGCTAAGCACAATGAGAAGAATGGGTTGTGGGATGAGAGGTAGAAGCATGTAGGTGTTTCCTTTGCCCTAGTGGCCTCATAGCCCAACTTAGGGGTGGCCTCTTAGCAGAAAGAGTATATGTTGGACATAGTGTCTATGGTTGGGTGGAAAATCACTCTTACCCAGCTAGTTTCTTGGATATTCCTTTCTTAAAGATGAGTATTCTTATGTATTTTAAATGAAATGATTTTTATTTGTATTCATGTGATAATTATTCATGTAAACTGCATGTTGTGTGTGTGTATTTAGTTTATTTTGTTGTGTGTTTTATTTTCATGTCTGCACATGCATTTTAATTGTTAAGAACTCATAACTATGGTCATGGGGTGAACTTTTGAGGCCTCGATTTAGTGAATGTCCCCTCCTGTTGGACGGATTGAGGGATGGGGATGTGACACTTCCTGTTGGACCAAGATATCATAGTTGATCCCAAGATAAAACAAAATCCATATGTACTCTTTTGGTCCACAACATTGCCACCCCAGCCATAGTTAGCATAACCAAGTAGCAACACTCCTCCACTAGAAGCATATTTGATTCCATAAGCAATAGTACCTTGAAGGAATCTAAGCACATTATTGGCAGCAACCCAATTTCTATGCCTTGGCTCATACAGGAACTGACTCAAGATACTCACTACATAATATATGCATGGTCTACTATGTATCAAATACATCAAGGAACCAATGAGATGTCTATACATGGTAGGATCCACTAGATCCTATCCAGAATCTGGCTCGTGTAGTTTATTCAGATTAGACATCATTGGTGAAGACATGGATTTAAAATCCATCATACCAAACTTGAACAACACATCAACTATGTACTTTCGTTGAGAAAGAAAGATCCCATCTTTCCTTTGCCAAAATTCCAGGCCAAGAAAGTAGTGCATAAGACCTAAGTCTTTCATTTCTAACTCAGAAGTGAGCTCCCTCTTGCACTGACCTATTTGTTGTTCCTCTCTAGTAAGAAACAAGTCATCAACATAGAGAACCAAGATCAGTGGTTGGTTCTTCAAAAACTTGAAGTATGGGTTGGGGTCAGCTTCGCTTTTGGAGAAGCCCAAGCTCTGAAGATAGCTGTCAATCCTTGAATACCAAGCCCTCGGGACCTGCTTAATCCCATACAAGGATTTCTTAAGTTTGCATATATGGGACTTCTTCCCATGAACTACAAACCCTTCAAGTTGTTGTATGTACACTTCGTCCTCAACTTCACCATCGAGAAAGGCAATCTTCACATCCATCTGGTGAAGTTTCCACCCCAGAACTGAAGCAAGGGAAATTATGGCCAGAATAGTAGTCTTCTTGGCCACATGAGTAAATGTCTCATCATAGTCTATTCCTTCTTTCTGTGAGAATCCACGAGCCACACATATTGATTTATACTTTTCAATACTTCCATTAGCTGCATGTTTGATTTTATAAATACACTTGGAAGTTACTATTGGCTTCCCTTCATATTTAGGGACCACTTCCCACACATCATTCTTCATGATGGATTTGTATTCTTCCACCATGGAATCTTTCCATACTTGTTGCTTAGCAACGTGTTCATATGAGGTGGGTTCTGAATCACTGATGTGACTCGTCTGAGCTACATATCCTACATATCTATCAGGTCTCTTTCGCTCTATGGATGTGCCAAATGGTTCTCCGTGATTTTATGCATCTTGCATAATGTCTCGACATCATACATATATCCTCTTAGTACGAGGTTCATCAAGATATCTTTCTATCAGTTCTATTGGATCTTCAGGGTCAAGCGGATCTATAGGATATTTTCACTTCTCCCTATCAACATCTGAAATGGGAGAATCAGAAGCCGGATCCTCCATCGTGGGAGTATCATGCTCCTCCATATCTAAATCACATTGAAATTATTTAGAGCACTTGAATGCATCCTCTTCATGACATGTAACATATATGTTGACTTCAATGTTTCTTTGTCATAGAACATAGATTCTATAAGCTTTGGAGGATTCACTATATCCAACAAATGTTCCTTTCTTTACAGATGGCTCCATATTTTTTCTCTTCTCTTTTGGTACATAAATGTAGACAGGACAAGTGAAAATATTCAAGTGTCCAACATCTGGTTTTTCACCAGTGAAAACTGTTAAACGTACAACATCAATAGACATTCTTCAAACCAATCTTGTGCAACCAAGATTGATCCTCTTGTATAGAGGTGAGCACTTTGATTGCCTTCCGTGTAAAGTTTATTCCTCCCGTATAGAGGTAATTGATCAAAGTAATGATGTTGTAAAGTCTTGTTGGACAAGGATCCAAATTTGTGTGTCAAGTCATGATTCTCATGTGAACCTTCTGTATAAAGATATCCATGGGATGGACCTCCCATATAGAGGTGTACATTCCACATAAAGGTCATGTTTTACTTGTTAAAAGCATTTAATGTTGTGTGATGTATTATTAACCATGATCACCAGTTGCTATTAAGTCTCCTTCAGAGATTGATCACCTCTAAAGTGAATTACTTTAGCATATGATCATTTGGTCTGGAATAGTATAATATGATCACAACACCCGATAATTATTCTTAATATAATGTAATGTGATGGATAATTGAAGTTAGCACATATTGGCCATGCAGTAAAAGATAAAGAAAAAAAATATAAAGCATAGAGATCAAGAGAATTTGAAATTGCCCATGCAGACACTTCAGCTAATTAAAGAGAAATTGAATTGTTAAAGCTTCAGTAAAGTAACAATGTATGCCTCAATCAATGCTTCAGTTAAAGCATCAGTTAAAGATATGCAATCAGTTAAATAAAGGAGAACTTGGTGATCACTTCAGAAAAATCAATCATCATGATTTTCAGTTAAGAAAAGTTAACTAAAGTGTTAAAAAGGAATTAGTTAACTAAAGTGTTTTGCATGATGACACTTTAGTTAAACTAAAATTTAAAAGACAACACTTAAGTTACAACACTAAATTTTCTCATATTACATGATGACATGTATGCTATCTTGTTAACTAAGTCCCCTTACATCAATTATGAGGTGAGTTCACTCCAAAGTCAGTTAAGCACGATTTCAAGTTAAGGAAGAAAGGAATGGCGCATTGTTGGTGAGTGATTGCAGAAACTAGAAGTGCACTGCAACTATCCAAGAAGATAACTCACTATGGTTTGCATGGGAGGCTTATCATTCATGCATTGATTTGCTATTCCTTGCATGGCAGTGAGTTTTGCTATGTATTGATGTGCTGGGCACATTGGAAAAAACATCTGATTGATCTCCCTTCTATATTGCTTCCATATCTTCACGAAGAGTGTTTTGGTGATCTCTTATCTTGCGAAAGCAATATGATATGTTGTAAAAGAAAGACATTCTCTGCTATCCATTATATTATACTGAGAAGAGTTGTTGGGGTTTTTGTTCTCATTGGTGTGAGTATTTTCCCTAGGGTATATCTTGTGTTATGGTTGTATGAATTTCACGTGATTGAATTGTCTCGTTGTTACAAGTTTCGAAATCTAAAATAATTAAAGATCAAAGCTCAACCAAATATTAACAAAAACCTCTTCAGGAGTCTTTTCTCCCTGGATAGCATGGGGACTTCTATTCTTTATATAAATAGCAGTGCTGGAGAATTCTTCCCATAAGGAGGTGGGTAGATCCTAATAACACATCATAGCTTTTGTATCCCCATAGATTGTTCTATTATTTTTTTCAACAACCCCATTTTGTTGGGGGTTGTAAGGTACAGTTAGTTGTCTTCTTATTCCTGCATCTCGATAGAAGTCATTAAAGTCATGAGACTTGAATTCTCCTCCATTATTAGATCTCAAATCATGAATGTGCTTTCCAGTTTGATTCTCAACCAGTGCTTTAAACTCTTAAAACTTATTGAAAGTTTCAGTCTTTGCCTTTAGAAAATAAATCCAAGACTTGCGAGAGAAGTCATCTATGAAAAGAACATAGCACATATAGCCACTCAAGAATGGTGCTGATATAGGACCACATAGATTGGAATGTATCAAGTCTAGGATCCATTCTTTTGGTACTACTTGGAAAACTATTCTTGATGTTCTTGCCAAGAGTGCAACCTCTACAAACAATACCATATTAAAATTTAAACACACACATACCTTTTGCTATCTTTTGCAATCCAGGTAGCGCTTTGAAATGGAGATGACCAAGCCTCCTATGCCACATTTCACAAGGACTAATTGTGTCATGGATCATGGTTTGAATGAGATTTCCAAGAAATTTGTAGAGACCTCCCTCTCTAACTCCAATTATTGATGCAGAGTTCAAGTATGCATGCTTAGGCCACATGAGCACTTTATTGTACATAAATATTACTCTGAATCCTTTATCTTCTAGAACCAAAATAGATAAGAGGTTCTTCTTCAATATGGGAACAAATAAGATGTCATTAGCATGCAGTACATCTCCTGAACTCAACTGAAAATAAGTGGATCCAACTCCTTGGATCGAATAGGTGGTATTATCTCCAAGCTCCACCTGACATGAGAACTTATTTTCCTTCATATCTGTGATATCGCTCCTATATCCATTTATTAGTTTTGATGCGCCACTATGCACTAGCCATGTCTTAGCACTAGTGGTAATGGATCCACATAGGAATGAGACAAGATGGTGCTCCTTCCTTGTCTCCTAATCATCAGATGAATTATTTCTTGTAGGTTCATCTTCAGTAGCAGTAGAAGCATCAAACCTACCCTTGAATTTTCCTCTTTGATTTGCATGGAATTCTCTTGCATACTTCTTATTGCAATTGAAACATTTAAATTTAGAATTATCAAAGTTTTTGTGATTATTTTCCTTTATATGGGAAAACGTCTTATGAGAAAAATATTTATTTCCTCTCTTCATTGGTGCCACAAGAGCAAGGTTTTCTTCTTTGGAGGAAGTATACTTGCTCTAGATTCGACCTTCTTCTTGAAGGCAATAATGCCACAATATTTCAAAGTTTGGTTGTACTTCTCGACCATTTACTACAGCTAAGAATGTCTCCCATGAAGATGGAAGGCCATTGATAGCAGTTTGTATGAGATCATCATCATCAACCGTTACACCAATGCTCATGAGTTGATATATTACTTGAGATATATTTGTGAAGAAAGAAGTAACAACTTCGTCCTTCTCCATCTTTAGATTACGAAGTTTATTCTTCAATTATCTCTTTCAATTGGGCACCTTCTTCTCATAAATATTGGTCAAATTGTCGAATCATTCCTTTGTGGTCTTCAATGGAGTAATCATGGGCATCAAATTGTATTTCACTAAATCATAAATGATCCTCTTTGCTTTGGCTTGATTCTTCTTGAAGTTGGTGTGCCCTGCATTAGTAGTAGGATATTCAATAACACTGGATATGTATCCATCCAGATCATTCTCTTCTAGTATATTTGTGAGGAACATCCAACAATTAATTAATTAAAATACATGATATATCAGAAATAACAAAATACAGAAGAGATTTATTGATCGCGGGCCACTTCGAGGGGGAAACTTCCTTTGAGAAAGCTCAATACAAAATAACTCGTGGATTCCTTCATTGGCCTCAACACGTACTTATATACTAATTCTATGCGCCAATACTATGAATCGATACCATGGAACATATAATACTATGGGACGACTTTCAAAGCATATGCATCCAATACTATGGATCAATACCATGGAACATATAATACTATGGGATAATACAAACTATGGATCAATACCATGGAACATATAATATACTACGAGACAAGTTACAAAGCATATGCGTCCAACAACAATATACTAACAAAGTAACGAGAAGGGTTGACACGGGTTCCTAACATCTCCTCCCCCATAGAAAAAGCTTTGTCCTCAAAGCTTTAGATGTGGAAATTGATGTTGAATTTGAAGGAGTGGTTCCCATGTAGCATCCTCTGGTTGCATTCCATGCCACTGAATTAATACCTCTGTGATAGATCGAGAGAGAAGCTGACGAGTGCGCCTATTGAGGATGGTCTTCGGCTCCAAAAGGATGGATCCTTCATTATCCAATTCTGGTAAAATAGTTTGTCATCTAATTTTGGTGACAAGAACTTTCTTCAGACAAGAGACATGAAATACTGGATGAATGCAGGAAGGAGGAAGTTCCAACTTATAAGCAATAGACCCAATCTTCTGAACAACCTTATATGGCCCATAGAACTTTGGAGCGATCGTATGATGCCCTTTTAGTTTCAGGGAGGATTGCTTGTAATGTTGTAGACGAAGAAAAAACATATCACCTGCTTGAAAAGTGCGCTCAAAATGGTGCTGATCGGCTTGTTGTTTCATTTGATTTCTTGCCATGTGAAGATTGTCCTGCAAAATGTGAAGAATCTTATCGTGGTTTCGAAGAACTGTGTAAAATTCATGAATTGGTGAACTGTTGGGGGTGTATGGAAGAAGAACTGGCAGTGCCTGACCATAGACTGCTTCATATGGATTCATTTTAGATGCAATGTGGTAGGAGGTATTGTACCACCATTCAGCGAGAGGGAGCCACGTTTCCCACTGATGTTGTTGTTAGGAGGTGAAGCAACGAAGATAATTTTCCAAACATTTATAGATAATTTCAGTCTGACCATTTGTTTTTGGGTGATACCCTGAACTCATCTTCAGTTTGGTACTAGTCTGGCGAAATAGTTCTATCCAAAAATGACTGGTGAAAGTTGCATTGCGATCCGAGACAATGGAAGAAGGGATTCCATGAAGATGGAAGATCTGGTCCAAGAAAATTTGTGCGACTGAGGAGGATGTATAGGGATGGCTGAGGGAAAAAAATGACTATATTTGGAGAGGTGATCAACCACAACCAAAATCATTGTCTTCCCTCCATATTTAGGGAGCCCTTCAATGAAATCCATAGAAATATATGTCCAAATTTGTGTAGGGATGGGAAAGGGTTCGAGCAATACCGGAAGGAGTGTCATTTCACCCTTGTTGCGCTGGAAGGTATCACATTCAACCGCCATCTGTTGAATTGTCCTTTTCATTCCCTACCAAAATTAGTTACCTCGTGCCCGCTCATACGTTTTGAGGAACCCAGAGTGCCCTGCTGAGGGAGAAGCTTGGAGTTCATAGAAGATAGCTTGTTGAAGATCTGTGCTATGGGGAAGAACCAGAAAAACCTTGTATCTTAGGGAAGCACCATCCCAAGAGTAATGCGGTACAAAAGAAGGGTTGTTGGCCAACCATTGGATGATTTGAGATAATGAAGAGTCATTGACATTTCCCTGTTGAATAGGTTGCAACCAATTTGGAACAGGCATAGAAAGAGATGAAAGAGAAACTTGGTCATCAAATGTTCGAGAAAGAGAATACGACACAAGATTACCCTTACCCTTCTTGTAAGTGATCTCATAGTCATAACCCATGACTTTGATAACCCATTTCTGTTGTGTTGGGGAGGAGACCCGATGTTCCAATAAATATTTCAGACTCTGGTGATCAGTCTTGAACCAAAAATGATTCCCTAATAGGTATGGTCGCCACTTCGGTACTGCGTGCAAAATAGCCATCAATTCCTTCTCATATGTAGAGGTAGCTAAATTCTTACCGGAAAGGGATTTGCTGGTGAACGCAATGGTATGTTCATCTTGAAGGATAACAACACCAATTCCATTGTCGCAAGTATCACTCTCAATAGTGAAGGGCTTGGAAAAATTAGGCATAGCTAGAACAGGTGTAGTACACATAGCTTGTTTCAGTTTGTCAAATGCACACTTAGAAGCATGTATCCATGTAAAAGCATCATTTTTCAATAGAGCAGTTAATCGAGATGCAATCTTCCCATAATCCTTGACAAACTTGCAGTAGTATCCATTCAATCCCAAAAAACCATGAAGGCTCTTGAGTGTCTGAGGATGCGACCAATTTTTCATGGCATCTATTTTGGAAGGATCCACGCGAACCCCTTGTTCTAAAATAATATGCCCGAGATACTCTACTTCCTCCTATACAAAAACACATTTAGACTATTTGGCATGGAGATGATGATCATAGAAAAGTTGCATTACAAGATCCAGATGCTGGAGAAGCTCAACCCATGTTTTGCTATAGATGAGGATATCATCAAAGAAGACCAGAATGAATTTCCGCAAGTAGGGCCAGAATATTTTATTCATCAATGCTTGGAATGTGGAAGGAGCATTAGTGAGGCCAAATGGCATGACCAAAAACTCATAGTGGCCATCATGTGTGCGGAAAGTTGTTTTAGGGATATCATCCTCATGAACCCGAATTTGATGATACCCAGAACGAAGATCCAACTTGGAGAAAAAATGAGCACCATGAAGCTCATCAAAAACAGGAATTGGAAACTTATACTTGATTGTGAGGTGATTAAGTGCTCGGAAGTCAATGGAGAGGCGCCATGACCCATCTTTTTTTCAGACAAGAAGAACTGGCGAAGAAAAGGAACTAGTAATAGGGCGAATAATACCTTGCTTCAGTAAGTCCCGAACGAGCATCTCAATCTATGTTTTTTGGTGAAATGGGTAGCGATAAGGACTGATGTTGGAATAATGCTTCCAGGAAGGAGCTGAATACGATGGTCCTATGGTATTGAAGGTGTAAATCCCATTGGTTCAGCAAAGACACCTGCATATCTATCAAAAATTTGTTGTAGATCCAAAGAAGTAGTGGATACCATTAATGGGTGCATCTGAATGGAATGGATCTGAGCGATGACACCATATGAATTCTTATTAAGGATATTTTCCATGCGATGTGAACTGATGATGTTGAGAGACCCTAATTGTAAGCTCGCCAATGTGTGTTTTTTTCCCATTGACTGAAAACTGCATCCAAAGTTCAGCAAAATCCCATAAGATGGGGCCAAGTGTGCATAGTCATTGAGAGACAAAAACCACATCACATCCACATAAGTCCAAGAAAAATATGTCGGAGCGAAGGTTATAATCTCCCATAGAGATACACACATTGAGACACTCCCCCTTGTAAGGTAAGGTGCCCCCATTGGCAATCATGACTTAAAAGTTGGAGCAAGGATGGACAAAATAATCAGCCTGTTTGGCGATCTGAGGGTCAATGAAGTTATGAATGCTACCAGAATCAATGAGTATTGTAAGAGGGAGCTTCTTGAAGTAACCCCTGACCCGCATTGTTTGTGGGGTGGTGACTCCAGCTAAAGCATGGAGAGATATCTCTGGGTGGTCGTCCTGAGACGGAGAGTCAACAGGAGGCTATTGAATCTTGACCTGATCATCTATTGTATCTGGAGCTTCTTCACCAATTTCAGAGGTAGGCGGAGAATCCACATCCAAGAGATAAATATTTTTCTCAACACATCTATGTCCCTGAGTAAATTTCTCGTCATAATTATAACAAATCCCTTTTTCTCTATGTGCCCGCATCTTTGCTTTAGACAAATGCTTGATAGGAGTTGGGCGAGGAGCTGCCATGATGGGAGGTCGTTGGGAACCCATATTTATGAAGGGAACAAAAGTGGGTTTGGAGTGTTGTTGGGCTGTGATCTTGTCCTCTGCCAATTTAGCTAACTCTGGGGCTTCCATCATTGTGTTGGGATAGATTATTTTGACCTCAGATCGGATTGCATAGTTTAGACCACTGATAAACCAAATCCTGTAGAAGTCATCCGGCAATCCTTCTTTGTGATTGGCCAGTTTCTCAAATTTTGTCTCATACTCTCTCATAGTGCCAATTTGGTGAAGTTTAGTGAGTGCTCCTGTGAAGTCATTAAAAGCGCTAGGACCAAATCATGTCAAAATGAGTTGGCAAAAATCTATCCATTTTGGCTCTTCATGAGCCTTGATGTACCAACGGTACCATTGAAGCGATTCCTGTTCCAAATGAAAGGATGCAAGTGAAACTTTGTTGACATCAAAAGTATTATGCAGACTGAAATATTGCTCTTCCTGGTATATCCATCCCATCGGATCATTACCATTGAAGCGAGGGAAATCAAGCTTCGGCCCACAAAAATTGTTGGAAGAAGAGAACCCAGTGTCTGCAGAAGACTCTGGTTGTCATTTATTGTTCATGGATGAATGCTCAAGATGGAGGTCGAGAAATTTTTCATCCAGATCTTGGAGTTTGGTTTTGAGGGCTGCAAGTTCTTCCTCCATGGTTTTTGCTCCTGGGTAGGTGACAACCATAACCAGGAGTTTTTTATTATTTTTGAATGGGTAGAAAAACAAAAAACAGAAACTGCTTTAGTAAAGGAAAATTTGGATTTGGGAAAAACACTGATGGGTAATTGGGGTTTTACTAGGTTTTGGACACTTTCGAATGGATAGGGAAGCAGAAAATGGTGATTTCAGAAGCAGGGTGAAAGAATGGGAAAATTTGTCAAAGAGGGACAAAGAAGCAGAAATAGAAAATGAACATTGTGGAAAAATTTGAAGGCAATTGGGTGAAAATCAAAGAAGTTATGGCAAACCCTAAAATTAGACAGATGTGAGATTTTTGGCTTCGAGAAGTGGAATTTGGAATAGGGTCCTCAGGAATGAAATATGCAGAATGGAATTACAGGGGATTCAGTGAATTCTCAAGGGAACGGAGTTAAAACAAAGATGCAATGGCTCATAATTGACCTGCAATAGTTCTGGAAAGATGTAATATGTTATTTATCAACTGAAAATAGTTATGGACCCCATGTATGCTCGGCTTCCTAACGGTTCAGGGGATTCACTTGGACAATAATGTTTTCTGACGGATTGCGTATTGGGGAAGTACCCCTCACTCCACAGCTCAGGTAAAACTTATAACCGCTTTGCCACAAATGACAACTCTTGGTTTACCTCACTGGTGGGAACTAGTCAATCAGGTATGGGTCATTGCCCTTTTCGCTGGCAAGTCCTCTCAATGGGCCAAATACTACGAGGTTCCTGTGGTACTCCTCACAATGAGTTATAGGGATATTGCCAAGTACTTCCCATGGTTAAGCAGATAGGGATTATTCCCAGATCCAAACCTGCAATTGAAAGGAACACTATAGATGTGAGCAAAAATTTGGCAGAAATTCCACCCAACGAGCCCAAGAAAGTGCTCTGATTCCAGATGTGAGGAACCTCCGGCAATTAATTAATTAAAATGCATGATATATCAAAAATAACAGAACATGGAAGAGATTTATTGATCGCAAGCCACTTCGAGGGGCAAACCTCCTTTGAGAAAGCTCAATACAAAATAACTCGTGGATGCCTTCATTGGCATCAACACGTACTTATACTAATTATATGCGCCAATACTATGGATCAATACCATGGAACATATGTTGATGTATATGTAACTTCGGAATGTATTTCACCTATGTATTTCATATATATTTATTGTACCCTTATTAGAGATGTGTTATTCCTCTATAAGGAAGTGTCGTCATGTGGATTGACAAGTGTCGCAAGTGTGTGTACTTGCCGATGGGTTATTAGACCACCATGTGTGGGGTCGGCCCTGAAATATATATTATATTTTATATGTATCTAGATAGACAAGTTGGCCCCATAAGGTCACTGGGCAAACAGGTTAAGTATAAATAGAGATCAGGAGATCTCTATTTGGATCATTCGGAAAGACACACTTCTCTCACTCAGAAAGTGGCGCACTAGTGAGGAGGAGGATCATATGCTACTAGGAGACTATCTCAAGTGTATTTTGGTTGTACTTTGGTTGAGCCATTGCTCTCTCTATCTCTGAGGAAGTTGTGGGGTTTTTCACCTTAGGGTTTTCCCCACGGAAACTCTGTCTCTTGTCTCTCATGCTTTTGATTCTTGTGATGCTTGTCATGCTTATTGTGATTGTTATGCATTGATATACTGTATATGTTATTCTCTCAGTAAATATCCAAGAGTATTGTGAATTAATGCTCAAATTTTAACATGGTATCAGAGCTAACCTGAGAAGAAGACATCTTGCAGTGATGGAAACTTGAGTTTCTTGCTTATTGGGTTTCTATCCACAGTTTTTGGAAAAGCAGTATAGTAGATTGACTCTACTCATCAAGGAGAATCTATCTGTCCAATCAGAATTCAAGTCTGATCATTTTCAGATTTGGCCCTAAAACTTAGGGTTTCCACAAAAATAGGAATTTCTGAAATTTGAAGCCATAGCTGGAAGCTCCTTGCAAAAATCGAAGTTTAGATCTTTGGATCGAGGTTTTTGGTTGGGTAGATCTCCGGGAAACTCAAACCCTAATTCAGGGCTCTCCCTAGTGAACCCGAGAGGACAAAAAGGCAAATCAGAAGGGTAAAGCTTTGCTGATCTCAAATTCTGAATACACCAAGCTGATCAGCTCATCAAGGCGCATCTTTCTATCCTTTCAGAAAGTTGAAATTCGCATTTTGAATTTTTAGGGTTTTTTCGACAAACCCTAATCCGAGACCAGATCCAGTTTTCAGCATTCCAAGTGGTAAGACCTAAATATTTTCTATTTCATTTGAAGTACTCTTTAAGATGTCTCACCACACCAAGCTTGAGGATAAGCTTGAAGGGGCTGATAACTTTCGAGCTTGGAAGTATAGGATTGGGTTAATCCTGGAAGAGAATGAGTTGGACTCATATATAAAAGAAGACATCCCTATCCCAGAGGATGAAGAGGCTAAGGTATTGCATAAGAAGAACTTGGTCAAGGCAAAGAGAATCATTGCTGATTCTATCAAAGACCATCTCATACCCCATGTGTCTTCTCTAAAGACACCCAAGGCCATGTTTGACTCTTTGACCAAGCTATTTGAAGGAAAGAACATAAATCGGAAGATGACCCTGCGGAATCAATTGAAAGGGGTCAAGATGTCGAATGGAGAAACCATTAGATCCTATTTCTCCAAGGTCTCTCAGATCAAGGAACAACTTGAAGCTGTAGATGAAATGGTGGAGAATGGTGAAATTGTTATGACTACTTTGAATGGCCTACCTAGGTCATGGGACTCTTTTATCCAGGGGATCTGTGCCAGAATTAAGTTAATCTCCTTCAGCAAATTATGGGAGGAATGTTCTCAAGAAGAAGCAAGGCTTGTGGCAAGAGAAGAGAAGATGGGAAATGAAGATCAAGCTCTCACATCTCACACTAAGAAGGGCAAGTTCAAGAGGGAGCCATCCCATCACAAGAAGAAATCTTCTCATCATTTTCACAAAGACAAGAAAGATCTAAGGTGCTTCACTTGTAATGAGAAGGGTCACTTTGCTTCAGAATGTCCCAAGAACAAAAGGGACAAACACAACAACAACAACTCCAGCAAGAACAAAAAGGGTAACAAAAGAAGGTACCATGCTCATGCTGCCGAAGATGATGAACCTCCAAAGAAGAAGGCTAGGGCAGAAAGTGATGATGACTCATCAAGTGAAGAAGAGTATGTTCTAATCTCTGCTCTCACAGGTACTATCTCCCATGGTTGTAATGATTGGTTAATTGATAGTGGGGCTTCCAAACACATGACTGGGTTTAAGGAATATTTTGTGAATCTATCTGAACATGAATCACCCCATAAGGTGAAACTTGGGGATGATTATCAATACCCAATCAAAGGAAGTGGTGAAGCCTCCTACAACCTAGATTCTGGAAAATCTTTGAAGATGAAAGAAGTCCTTTATGTACCTGGGCTCAAGAAGAACTTACTCTCCATCTCTACATTTGATGCAAAAGGTATGAGGGTTGCATTTGTGGATGGCCAAGTCCTAATGTGGCCAAAGGGAAAGACCATAGATGATGCAGTTGTGATTGGAGAGCAAGAGGGAGGTTTGTATAAATTGAAAGGACAACCTGAACATGCCATGGTGACATAAAGACAAAGATTCATCCATATTCATGGATCACATAGAGGTATGCATAATTTGTTTTTGCAAAAGTTAACTAATGAATTATGCAGGTCATTGAAGAAAACAAGAACACATTGCTAGACATAACTAGCAAATATGGTGACCAGGTATGTGTTTCTTATATCACAGGATCTTTTATATAAGTATGCATGACATGATTGATGATGTTTATTCATGAAGTCATAAGTTTGAATAATCATGGGTATATGCATATTATGTGTCTTACATTATTTAATGTTATGACTAACCAGAAGAGTCATAGGTTTGAGTAATCACAGGTTTAGACATGTTATGACTAACCATAAGAGTCCTATATAAACCTTGAATGCTAATGCTTATTATTTCTGTTTGAAATGTTCATGACTATACATGCTTGAGATTATTGTGTTTTGATAATATTAAGATTATACAAATGAATGTTTGATTATGTATGAGACCTCGAGGATAACACAATGATGATACTAACAAGCATGCATAGGGATCGAGAATGAATATAAGTTCAAGAACAAGTAATCCAGGAATCAAAGATCAAGAGGGAGTACACTCCAGTGGCTTCTGCAAGGATGCAGATATTCAGAGGGAGTTGACCATCTCTCTACATTCCACAACAGAAAGGTGTAGAAGAAGCTACTTCAGATTAGGACTCCAGCAGCTCCTGCAAGGAAGCAAAGACTCAAAGGGAGTCCACCCAAAAAACAAACAAGATAAGTATTTTAATTATCATTTCTTGCATATTTGTTTGTTTAAATAAAATTGTTCAATGATGTATATGCTCATGTTCCTAGAATTAGGATATGTATTGTGCATATTAGAATGATTGCATTAATGAACAATATACTACTAATATGCATGTGTTGGTTAAGTGGCCTATGGCACTGTACAACATTCCATTGCTACTTATCTAGAATGAAACCTCTTTGCTGACATGTTGAGAGTAGTGCAAACTCTTAACAATGTTCTGGTAGAGACTGGAAGGCATCTAGAAAGTTATGGAACATGGATAAATGTTGTATTGAAGCATTGGCTTAAACAATTGCATGACTGTATGACATATTTCTTTATGTGAAAGAATTTGTTCTGAAAATTATGAGATGTTTCTAATCATGCAATTTAACTTGTTTTTGTAGGAAAGACCGTATATCTTCACCTACAAAAGGACTACAATATTTGTTCCAGCAACAAAGATATCTATTGAAGATATTGAAGTTCCCAGGATCTGGGATGAATGGAATGCCATGATCCGTCGATCATGAAGAAGATGTTTGGGATGCAGTCCCAAGACCTGACAGGGAGTCATATGTGTGCAGATTGAAGAAAGCTTTGTATGGCTTGAAACAAGCTCCCAAAACCTGGTATGGTAGGATGGACAGTTTCCTATCTAGTTTGGGCTTTACCAAGAGTAAAGCGGATTCCAACCTCTACTACAAGGTTGAGGAAGGGAATCCTGTGATTCTACTCCTGTATGTGGATGACTTATTTGTAACAGGAGATGACAGACTGATTGCAGATACTAAGAGGAAGCTTGCTGCTGAGTTCGATATGAAAGATTTGGGAATGATGCATTATTTCCTCGGTATGGAGGTGTGGCAGAGTGCAGGTGGGATATTCCTTGGTCAAGGGAAGTACACAGTAGATATCCTGAAGAGATTTGGGATTATGGAATGCAAGGCCATGGCCACACCCATGGCATCGAATCTGAAGCTTCTATGTGATGCTTCATCTGAGCCGGTTGATGTCTCTATGTATCGTTAGATGATTGGGTCCTTGATGTACCTGACGAAAACGAGACCCGATATTTGCTTTGCAGTGAACACATTGAGCCAGTTCCTATCGGATCCGAGGAGTGTTCACCCGGTTGCTGTAAAGCATGTTTTGAGGTAACTAAAGGGTACAGTGGATTATGGGATCAAGTATGAAGCGAATCAAAAGTTTAACCTACAGGGTTATGTTGATTTAGATTGGGCTGGCAATGCTGCAGATAGGAAGAGCACATCTGGGTGATGCTTCAGTATGGGATCAGGTGTGATCTCTTGGTTCAGCAGGAAGCAGTCCTGCGTAGCACTGAGTACAGCTGAGGCAGAGTATGTTGCAGCCAGTTTAGCTAGTTGTGAGGCAGTATGGCTATGGAAGCTACTGTCTGAGTTATTTGATCTCCCATTGGATGCTACTGGTATCTTTTGTGATAACCAGAGTTGTGTGAAGCTGTCCGAGAACCCAGTGTTTTATGACAGGTCAAAACACATAGAGATCAAATATCACTATATCAGGGATATGGTGTAGAGAGGAGCCGGAAGCTCCTGTATATTGCGATGGACGAGCAGATTGCAGATGTGCTTACGAATCCACTAGCCAGGGTGAAGTTCGAGTACT
Source organism: Larix kaempferi (assembly GCA_027924585.1). NCBI lineage: Eukaryota > Viridiplantae > Streptophyta > Pinopsida > Pinales > Pinaceae > Larix > Larix kaempferi. Next base: position 17,872,939 of record BSBM01000458.1, on the reverse strand, counting down.
TCATGGAGAGGCTTGGTGTTCTTCAAATCGATGACACTTCGAGGAAGAAGTGATGGACACATTTGCTGAAGCCATTCCAAGCATGTTGGAAGGAGGATCCTTCACATGGCTGTGTATGTAAGCGCTGGATGATGAGTATCAGGACGATGCTCTAGTTACTGCTCTGTATACGCATCGTGTTGATGTTGGATATGATCAGTTGGATCATTTATTTATGTATGCATCATGTTGGATGTTGGATATGATCAGTTGGATCATTTGTATGTATTTTGTATATGCATCATGTTGGATGCTTGGACCATGTATCTGTATATGTATCAGGTGGATACATTGTATGATCAAGTAGATCATGTATGTTGATATGTATCAGGTATGATCAGGTGGATCATGTATTTGTATTTGTATCAGGTGGATACACTGTATGATCAGGTGGATCATGTATGATGATATGTATCAGGTAGATACTTGGTATGCATCAAGTGGATGCATTGTATGATCAAGATGATCATGATGATGAGCTTCAGGATGTTGCTCCAGATGATATGTACCAGGATGGTAAAATGATGATGATCAATATGATCATGGGCATCAGGATGATGCCTCATGCGATGATGATCCGTTGGATCATGAGTATCAGGTTGATACTTGGAGGTCAGAGATGATATGTGGCAAGTTGTGCAAATAGCATGTAATCAGTCCTGGGAGATCTTGTCGGTCGTGCTGCGGCACATAAATGTTCCTGGGGTACTCTTTCCAGTATTGCTATGTAGTATGTAATCGGTCCTCAGATATCTGATAGGTTGAGTTGTGTGCTCGTAATCAGTCCTGGGATGAGGTATTACTACGGAGACATGTAATCAGTCCTGGAGATCCGAGAGGTTGAGCTGTGTGCTCGTAATTAGTCCTGGGATGCTCTTTAGAGATCTTGCCGGTCGTGCTGCGGCACATAAATGTTCCTGGGATGCTCTTTAAATGTTTTGTCTATCCACATGTAATCAGTCCTAGAGATCCGAGAGGTTGAGCTATGTGCTCGTAATAAGTCTTGGGATTCTCTTTAGAGATCTTGCCGGTCATGCTGTGGCACATAAATGTTCCTGGGATGCTCTTTAAAGGTATTGTGGAGGAGATGCATGTAATCAGTCCTGGGAGATCTTGTCGGTCGTTCTTAGGCACATAAATGTTCCTGGGATACTCTTTCCGGTATTGCATCCGCACATAAAATTAGTCCTGAGAGGCCACCTCTATCAGACCGTTCGCACAGATGATGAAGACCTACAGGTGGTGGGCCTACATCCAGTATGAAAAAGGACTGGCTCTGAAGAACTTCCTATGACGAGTAGAGTCAGAGATTGGTTGAGATAGCAGCAGCAGTGACGATGATGATGACGATGATCCCGAGAAGAAGACTTGTCTAGCAGATCTGTGTCGAGAAATACCTTCCTAGTTAAGAGGGAGTGTTGATGTATATGTAACTTCAGAATGTATTTCACCTATGTATTTCATATATATTTATTGTACCCTTATTAGAGATGTGTTATTCCTCTATAAGGAAGTGTTGTCATGTGGATTGACAAGTGTCGCAAGTGTGTGTACTTGCCGATGGGTTATTAGACCACCATGTGTGGGGTCAGCCCTGAAATATATATTATATTGTGGATGTATCTAGATAGACAAGTAGGCCCCATAAGGTCACTGGGCAAACATGTTAAGTATAAATAGAGATCAGGAGATCTCTATTTGGATCATTCGGAAGGACACACTTCTCTCACTCAGAAAGTGGCGCACTAGTGAGGAGGAGGATCATATGCTACTAGGAGACTATCTCAAGTGTATTTTGGTTGTACTTTGGTTGATCCATTGCTCTCTCTATCTCTGAGGAAGTTGTGGGGTTTTTCACCTTAGGGTTTTCCCCACATAAACTCTATGTCTCTTGTCTCTCATGCTTTTGATTCTTGTGATGCTTGTCATGCTTATTGTGATTGGTATGCATTGATATACTGTATATGTTATTCTCTCAGTAAAGATCCAAGAGTATTGTGAATTAATGCTCAAATTTTAACAACATATAATACTACGGGACGACTTAGAAATTATATGCATCCAATACTATGGATCAATACCATGGAACATATAATACTATGGGCTAATAAAAACTATGGATCAATACCATGGAACATATAATACTACGCGACAACTTACAAAGCATATGTGTCCAACAACAATATAATAACAAAGTAAAGAGAAGGGTTGGCACGGGTTCCTAACAATATTCAGAATCATGGCCTTCCAAGTATTGAAGTTCGAAGTTCCTTCAATTCAGTCTTACAGTCTTACTAAGATTGAAGCCATTATTCTTCAAGTACTGTGCTCACTTAGGATCTATGTAGGATCAAGCTTAGCTTTTGAACTTAGCTCTTTCACGCCCTAAGCTCTGATACCATGTTAACTTTTTATCTTTATTTCAAAATTGTTGTATTACTTGAAATCAATAAACAATCATAAACATAAGCATTCACATACGACACATAAATTTACCCTGGGGAAATCCTCTATAACGTGACGGAGAAAACCCCAACAAAATATTCCTTACCATATTGTTGATAGAAGAGAATGAATTACTTCACAATTGAGCAAATTACATCAAGCACCCTTGGTGCATATATCAGAGCAAGGGAGATAGATAAAGAAGAGAAACTTGGAAGAATAAGTCTCCACTCAACCAATTCGCTAATGTTAGTCACATGCACAAATTTCCTTCAGTAGAATTTGCTCCAATCATTGGATACATCAAATCCTTCATGGATAAGTGCGCCATACATATCATGTAAGAGCTTTAACTCCATGTGCTAACTTTCGGATGAACTCGCCTTTTAACTGAATTTTATACCACTTAGTTAGGTGTCTAACTTAAGTGTCACAACTCAAGTGTCGTCTTTTAGTTTAAATCAGGTGTCACCATGCAAGTGTTGCAACCTAAGTGTCGCAACTCAAGTGTTGTCATGCAATCACTTAGTTAACTAGACTTGCTTTGTTGTCACTTAGTCAACTCTTTTAATTGAAGTCTTTCTTGTTAACATCACTGAAGTGAACAATTCGAGTTCTCCTTTAATTGACTGAATTCTTCGTTGAAGTTTATCAATTCGAACGATTTCTTTATTAATTTAAATATTTATCATCATTAAAGAGTGCAAATCGAATTATCTCTTATCTTATCACATCATATATTTATCTCTTGTCTTTTCTACATGGTCCACATGTTCCAGCTTAATTAATTATCATGTCAAATATACTAAGGATATTTTCCCAATGATATGATCCTCTTGTTGTACTATCATTCCAAGAGTTCATATGCTAAATTAATTCACTCTAGAGGTGGAAAGTCTCTAGAGGAGACTTAATATCTCAACCATGGTTAGTAGTACATCACACACCATTCATGCTTCAACATGCAAAGCATCACCTCAACACACGAGGCACCACCTCAACACATGAGGATTTGTCTTGACACATAAGACCTTAGCCTTGACTAGCAATATTGTACAACATCATCAATTTGACAAACAAAGCTCTTACCTCAACACTTGAGGCTTATTCATTCTTGATTCCAACTCAATATTCTTCTCCAAGTTTCTTGATTCCAACTCAGTATCCTATAAGGAACTACCTCGACACCCGAGGCTCGATCTTGACACACAATATTGACTTGGAGAATGACTCGTGATGTTGTAACTTTAACAACCCTCTCTCTCTCTCCTTTTCTCTTCATTATTATGTATGAGGGATTAGGAAGAAGCCTTAACACAACCAAAGAAAAGAACCTCATCTCAAGTCTTTATATCTACTCCAACCAAAAGCATTCACACCTTCAATTCATGGATGACACTATGCTCTTGGGAAGTCCTCCAGTTCATGAAGACAAGGCCTTTAGACATCCTCTAGACTTTCATGGGAGATTCGGGATCCTCATTCAATGAATCCAAAATTGAATCTTGCTCATTTTAAGATTCCAAAGAAGATCCCTTCCCTCCAAATTCCTAGGATATCCATTGATTGAGAATGACCTACTTAATGAATCTTGGGAAGATCTATTTTCCAAGCTCTGCCTTAAGCTGTCCAATTGGACATTTAGACCTCTCAAACTGCTAATTAGAGTTGTGCTATAGAAATCCATCCTCCAGGATATTCCCTTGGACCTTTTCTCGGTCATGGCAACTCCCAAGCACATCCTTAAGGAGATCAGAAATATCCAGTGTAATTTCTAAGGTAGTGGTTCCAACCCCACAAGAAAATGGTCCTTGGTGGCTTGAAAAAAAGTCAGCACTCCTAAACTCAAAGGGGGTCTAGGTCTCTGAGACTTGGAGGTGCTCATCAATGTTTTGGTTGCAAAAAAATGGTGGAGTTTTGTCACCAATCCCAACAGTCCTTGTGCCTCAATATGGAGGGATAAATATGATCTTCCTGGTAGTAAAAAATACCTCGTTCGAATGGAAGGAAACTGCAAGGGCTCCCTCATATGGAATTTTACTTGTTCCCAAAGAGCTCTTATTAGAATCCACAGCTTCTAGGAAATTTGTGATGGAAACATCATGCTTTTTTGGGTTGATGCTTGGAAATTGTTTCCTCACCTGAGTAACCACTAAGTATCATCCCAACTCATAAATTACCCAAACATCAGAAATAAGAAGGTAATCTTGCAATTCTAGCAGCTCTGAGATGATAATCTTGAGTGGAGACAATGTCTTGACAGAGATCTTTTGGATTCTCAAATCGATGAACAAAGCATAGAGCAATTTTGTTATGACCTTCAGTCTCGAAAAATTAAGATCAAGAAGGGCAAGGACCAACTTACATAGGGTTACAACTCAACTAGACTATACAACATTAAAGAAGCTTACCACCTCACTTTGGGACATGACAATATTCCTAAGAAAAAGTTTGGAATATTATCTGGACCACAAAATTATGGCCCAAAATTTCCACCTTCCTTTGGCTAGTCATCCAAAAAAAAAAAAACAGTTGGGACAAGATCCAAAAAAGGGTATTATTAGGACCCTCCCAATGTATCCTCTACATGTTGCATAGTGAGAATATGAATCACCTCTCGAACATCTTCCCCTTTGCCTCCACCCTTTGGGATAGATTTGCAACTCTCTTTCGACAAACCGATAGGGATAGGGACTCTATTCAATCCACCATTACAAGTTGGCACCAAGAATCACATCAAAATAAGATCCTAAATAGAATTTGGCACCTCCTCCCAGGATTCCTCATCTAGGTCGTTTGGAAAGAACTAAATAGATGTATTTCAAGAACGAGACCACATATATTGAGCAAGTTTGGAAAATGATAAAATCCAATATATGGAAAACTTTGCACCAAAAAATATGGACTCAAGAAGATCTGATATGTCCACCTCAGGAAAAGTTCATCATGGAAAATTGGAACTTTATCCACATCATAAAACCTACCTCGACGAAGAGCATGCAAGTCCAAATCTAGAACCCAGAATATTGGATGTTCCCCCCTAAAGGCTTCTGCATTAAACTTAATTTTGATGGAGCTTCCAGAGGAAAACCATGACCATCCAGATATGGAGGGGTTTTTCATGATGACCAGGGAAAAATTATTTGGGTTTATGAAGGGTATTTGGTCACAGAATCAAACAACACAATGGAACATCATGTCCTAATCACTGGAGTTCATATAGCACTACAACAGGGCTTCAACAAGCTTATCATACATGGAGACTCCCAAATCCTTATTCAATCTATCTGTAAGATCATCCATTGAACCAATACAAAAAACATCTTTATGAGATGGTGCCTCACTTATGGCATGGAATATCTAGGTTATATAATCCATATAATAGAATTTCTTAATCCCTCCCACATCAAACGTAAAGGAAATCAGTTGGCCAACATGTTGGAAAATGCAAGCATTGGTTGTCAGGAAGAAGATTTCAACAAATTCGAGAAGGAATTTCAAAACCATCCACTTAGTCATAATTTATCCATTTGGCCGAAATGGATAAATGTGTCCCAAGTAGGCTACCTAGCCCACGTGTCTCCCAATACTGTGCCACAGACATGGAGGTGATAAATGGTCATCGATCGAAAGGCAAGTGAAAGGAACAGAAGGGAAGGTGTCCATCCCTGAGCATGAAGGACAAGAAAAATATTGGTTCGGAAGACAGGCAGAAGAAAATGGGGCAGGGAAAAGAGAGCCACCAGTTTTCTTTGACATCACCTTGGATATAAGGAACTCATATTGCCTTCCTTCGCACAACTACTCCTAATGATGGACCCTGCTCATCTCTCAAGTATTTGAGTTATTCTTATGATTTCGATCAAGGGAGGTAGTGTACGAGCACGTAAAATTATGATTACTCTAGATAGATACCAAGCCAAAGAGGCTAGTGACACTAGCTAGATATATGTTTTAAACTCTATTATATTATGCTACTTACAATTATTAAGCTCCAAATTCAGACAAGCTATTTGTAGTTCTCAGGTTGTTCTATTTTCCTACTGGAGGAGCACCTGAGAGCTGACTTTTTGTATGCTATGTATTTTTGTTGTATGCAATAGAATAGAAGGAACCACCTTTCTTTAAAAAAAAGAGAAAATAAAGACTTGTTTTTGTTGGATAAATGCTTCATTATTGAACAAATATGACATCTAAACATGTACTTTTCAACAAATTAATGTTAGACAAAGGTTATTTTAGCTATTTATCATGGTTATAAGCTTATTTCAAATATTGTTATTGTAGTTACTCTCATTGAATAATTGATCAAAATATCATGCCTAAATCAATGTAATTGTTAATTATAAACACAATGAATAGCATCATTCATCTAGAATTTATGTTCATGTAATGTTTATGGTATAGTAAAAAGAAGCAAGACAAATGGGCCTTACAAGGACAAGTTATGCAATAACCAAACAATACTAAGATGAGACAATTCAAGGCAAGGGATGTATAAAGATAGAGGTGACAACAAGGAAATAAAATAGCTTTAGCTAAAACAATAAATAGTTAATTAGATAAGGTGCATAATTTGTTCATGGCTATACATTTTGAAGGGTAGGCAATAAAATATGAGCAAGGCAGGTCGAGTCATTATGAGAGAATATGGATCCCATAAGAGACAAGACCAAACATATAAAAAAATAGACAAGGATGAATTGATCCCAAAGAATGCATGTTGAGATGGAATACAAGAGCCAATACATAAATGATTAGTTGTCTTGGTCATTCACAAGAAAAGATCACTGATATGAAATGAGACAAGATAAGACAAAATAGCAGAAAGGAGGTAATAGTTAAACAAAATATATTTTGGTAAAACGAGAGGGAAATTTCAAACTTACCACTGTACGAGAACTACCTAAATACAAATACCATGGTCTAAATCGCTTATATAAACTATGGTCGTAACTTTGTAGGGAGTCTTTGGCCCACAAATATGATATGGTGGCCATTTTTTGGTTTGGGACGCTAAAGATGTCTCCTAGTGTCCAAGCCATGATTGAATGGAAAAATCTAGGTTGTTTTTCTAGAACATGTGTCTCTACATGTAATACCCCTATTTTGACCCTTAAGGTTTATTGGCCTCAATGTAAATATTGTATAAATGCAATGTGTGTTTTCCCTAGTGTGGAGCTCAAGTCCAAGGCCCCACTAGTGGATGCTAAGGTTTATTTGCATAGGCAATTATTTGATATTCTGATAACCCATGTGTTGTTAAGCCATGAGATATTGTAAATGATGTAATTATTAAATATTGCAATGAAATACCGAGAAATATGGCTAAGGAGGCAAGCGATGAGAAGGGGCCATGTGTATCCACTAGGGAGAGGTGAGGGGGTTGTGGGATTGGAACCCATGCTGCCACATGTCAAATTGTGAACCCATTTGACTCCCCATGCTGGCATTTAATTCTGTTGTAAGAAGGTCGTTGAGAAAACTAGTTCATGAAGTCAATGGAGTATGGAGCAGCCCTGCAAATCCATATGGCAGGGTATGGCTCTGTTTTGCTTGTTCCTTAAGACACTCTAACACCTGATCATTCGCTAACCCTATCCCATTGTTGACCAACAACCGAAGTAACAACGCATTGTAGATCCGAGCTGTGAAGGAGCAAGAAAAAAATCATGATTCTATGAAAAGTTGAATTTGCAGAGACGATGATACAAAGAAACCCTGTGTAGGAAGTGAAGTCGGTTGGGAAATCCTTAGATCATACCCTAAGATGAATTACAGAGTGTGAGAAGCTTAGTGAAGCCGTGAGAACACTTAAATCTATTTGTAGAGGACCGAGTTGCGGGATAGAGCTTCGGCCACAACCCTAGGAATATTCTAGCTTGATTAACATATTTGAAGGAAAGACAAGGGTTCGATCTGCTTGATAAACCTAGTGAAGTCTAAAGTCTCATGAAAACAACAATTTTGGACCTTTCTATGCCCATCCTGAAGAGCAGGAGAGGGAAGGGGCATTGAGGGACTGTGCAACAGAGGAGAGGGCCTTGCTTGTGTTGGGTGAGGTAGGTAATGTGGGTGCCATGTCTGCTGAGTAGTCTGAGATGCATGTAGCTCTGTGGTTGAGCTCACTGGCTTAGCATCATCCTCCATGTTCCCTTGTATGCTTGATAAACCCAAATGTAGGTTGGATTAGCATTGGGATGGAACCTTGACTGTGAGAGAACCTATTTAGCCCTCCTTAGTGAATACACAGCCCAGCTCGGGGGTGGTCTCTCAGCTGAAAGAGTATAGGCTGGACAGAGACCTAAGGTTGGGTGGAAAGTTGCTCTCACTTAGCTAGTTGCTTGGGAAGCTTCAATTTAAAGATAAGTTCTCCTTGTGATGTTAAATGATGATACTTCATGTGTTATGTCTATTTGTTATGTTCAATTTATTTGAATGAATGGTTACATAAAATTGATCAGTAGGAAGGTCATGTATAATCATGAGTATGAAGCAGATGCATGTTTGATTGTTTAATTATTTTTCTGTGTTAATGTGCTGCTAATCTTGCATGTAATAGATGCATTGATTGGATTTAACTTAATTCATTATATGTATTTGTTATACATTGCATACACATTTAGATGGACTGTATGGCCTCACCTAGACTTGGGGGAGAAATTAGATAGCCCCTATGGTGTTTTATGACCCCTTTGTGGGTCAGGTGAAGGGGGAAGTCATGTCAAAAGGCAGACAAAGTTCCTTGCAAAAGGGTAAAGGCACACAAAGGAGGTTATGGACAATGTTTCAGTTGGAAAAATGACAAGGTTAGAGTCCTCAGACGGGGTAAGGGATTAGACTAGTGCATAGATCTCTCCAAGAGCTTTCCAATGGTACTAGACTTGTCCCATTTGTACCAAGGATGAAGAAGTTATAAGATTGGGAAGCTTGCAGGTGTAGGGGTCTGTGGTCCCGACCTTCCGCATCCGTAATGTGGATTGTGGATTGCAGAAGTCGGGGACTGACCTTTTGATTGGCGTGGTTAGAGTTTCGATATTCTGAATATGCAAGGCGGATTGCGAATTGCGGAATTTGGAAGGGAATTTCCCCCGGGATCAGCGCGTGGGAATCTCGACTTTCTGCATCCGTAAGGCGGATTGCGGATTGTGGGAATCAGAAGGCGATTTCCACGGGGATTGACACGTTTTATTTCCGACTTTCCGCATCCGCAAGGTGGATTGCGGATTGCGGAAGTCAGAAGGTGGTTTTTCCCTGGGTTACGAAATGAGGTTTCTGATTTCTGACATCCACAACGCAGGTTGCGGGTTTTGGAATTGTGGAGGAGTCAATTCTCCGAGACGACGATTGGGGGATTCTGACTTCCGAGTTTCGCATGCAGATTGCAGAATTGAGGAAGTCAGACGAGTAATTTTGAGGTCATGAATTGACTTCCGGCTTTCGACTTTTGTTGTGCATATTGGGGAAGTTGGGAGCGCTATTTCTTCGGAAAGGTGAATTTGGAAATTCGATTCCCAAGTTCTACAGGCATCTTGCAGATCGCGGAATATGGATTGCGGATCAAAGGCCATTGCGGCTGCATGTAAAATCAGAGTTAATTGTTGAAAAAAAATGTATTAGTGGTATCCCATCGCCTCTAAAGGGCACCAGGGCGATTGGGGAACGTGACAAAGTGGTATCAAAGCCCACGTTGCAGCACTGGGGCTGCTTGGGGTGAGCCATGAATAAATTTACAGGCAGAGAAGCACCCAGGGTGCAGTTTTAACAAAAAAAATATTATTGTTGTTGTCTAATGAGTGATTTCCATATTGTATGGATGTTTGTGTGTATATGCATTCTTATGAGTTTTGATAAATGCCTTTGTAATGCATAGTGATTGCAGCAGTAGTAGTTGAATCGTACAGCAGGGGCAGCGTACAAGGAAAGCAAGAAAATGGTGACCATAAATGATGCCAAGGATCTGTATGAGCAATAGGATGACGTGCTAGGAGAAAACGTGCAAGAAGCACATACTGAAACTGAATCCAATGGAAGAAGGGAGAAAATAACTCCCCCAAACCTAGTTTAAACCATGGTGAGCTTCAATAAGAGATTGATGAAGGCTCGGGAAGAGCAGCACCAACTCAATGCTATGATCTTGTAGATCCTCACTGATATGCATCAGAGGATAAATCTTGGTTCTAACCCAAGCAATGTGGGAAGAGAAGGAAGAGATGTAGGTAGCCACTCTAGAGGTCGTTCTAGGAAAAGGACTCCAAGCCCTAAAAGGGATTCTGTGATAAAAAAAGGACTGAACACCCTCTCTAAGATCTCTTTCTAGCAGGTCATGTGACTCCATAGATTCTCAAAGAAGTCGAAGGCATACTTCTAGTAGAATTGAGAGAAGAAAGAAATTGAGAGGGATCCCACAGGGAGAATTTAGGAAGGCAAGGCCTCCCACATTTGATGGAGAAAGCAAGACAGGTCAAGAGGTAGAGGCATGGCTTCTTGGAATGAAGAAGTATTTTAGAATGCATGATTATTCAAAAAATGAAAAGGCCAGAGTTGCAATTTACAATCTAAGTGGCAGAACTTCAATTTGGTGGGTGCACCTCATGCAAGTGAAAAGAATCAGTGAAAGAAGGATCAACTGGGAGCGGTTTAAAAGGTACTTCAAGGAGAAATACCTATCAGGTAGGTATTATGATAACAAGAGAAAATATTTCAATGAACTCATATTGGGATAGAATTCCATGGAAGAGCATGTCCACAAGTTTTTGGAGTTATTGAGGTATGTAGATTACATAAAGGATGAAAGAGTAAAAATCCAATGTTTCCTTGGTAGTCTACCCCAAAATTTCAGAGATATGATTGAGTTTTTCAATCCACTAAGCCTTGATTAAGCCATTAGGATGGTAGTGCATTGCTATGAGCAGAGTAAAGGAAAATCAGAATTTCAGCCAGCATGGAAAGGAAAGCCAAGAGGGAGGTTTGAACAGAAGGAAAGTGGGTTCAAGTCACCATTCAATAATCAGCCCAAAAATTTTCCGTAGGGCCAGCAAGGCAGAAGTGGATTCAAATCAGCAGTATCAAGAGAAAAAGCATCAAAGGGACCACTTCAGTGTTGGGGATGTGGAGGAAACCACATGCTTAGAGATTGTCCACATCGAAGGGATAATTCTTGGAGCTTGCACACTTAGAAGAAGCAACTACAATTGAAGATATGGCAAGGGAAGCACCTCGAATTTATGTAGCATTGGATGATCACCAAGTAGACCATCAATCAACAGTGGTAGAAGTTGAAGGTAAGATTGCTAAGCAATCTATTTCTGTATTGATTGATCCGGGATCTACTCATAGTTATGTGTCTCCTAAGGTGGTTGAAGGTTGTTCTCTTAGTAAAATAAAGCATAGTAAGTCTTGGCTAGTTCAATTAGCCATAGGGACCAAGAGAAAGGTGAGTGAAGTGGTGATGAAGTTCCCCATCGAATTGAATGGGCTCATCACAAATGTAAATTTAAATGTCCTATCATTAGGATCTTATGATTCCCTAATAGGTATGGGCTGGTTGGAAAGACATAGAGCCAAGATAGACTGCTATGAGAAAGTACTTGAATGCATTGATGAAGAGGGAAGGCCAAGGTTGGTAAGAGGAATTCCAAAGAAAGTTTCAGTAAGGCAGATTTCAATCTTACAACTGAGAAATTTTTATAAGAAGGGTTTCCAGTTATATGCACTCCACATATCAGATTCATCAGAGGATAAGGGACCAATGATAGAACTATTTCAATTGTTGCAAGAGTTCCAAGATGTATTTCCAGATGAAGTGCCAGGACTGCCACCAAAGAGAGATATTTATTTTTCCATCAATTGTGTCCCAGGGGCAACACCAATTTCCAAAGCTCCTTATAGAATGAGCACACCGAAATTGGTAGATTTGAAGATGCAGCTTCAAGAATTAATGGACAAGGAGTACATCAGACCTAGTGTATCTCCTTGGGAAGCACCAATGTTATTTGTCAAGAAAAAGGATGGGACTTTGAGGCTGTTTATTGATTACAGGCAGCTCAATAAAGTGACAATCAAGAACAAGTATCCATTGCCAAGAATTGATGACTTGTTTGATCAAATGAAGGAAGCTAGAGTGTTTTCAAAGATTGACTTGAGGTTTGGATACCATCAAGTGAGGATAAAGGAAGAAGACATTCACAAGACAACTTTCAGGACTAGATATGGCCATATGAGTTCATTATGGTGCCATTTTTTCTTACCAATGCACTTGCTACATTCATGTGTCTCATGAACAGTGTCTTCAGTAAGTATTTGGACAATTTTGTGATAGTGTTCTTGGATGACATTCTTGTTTACTCAAGGAATGAAGAAGAGCATAATGAACATTTGAGAATGGTGTTGCAAGTCCTTAGAGAACACCAAATGTATGCAAAGCTGAGCAAGTGCGATTTCTATCAGCAGAAGGTACAATATTTGGGTCATGTCATCTCAGAAGAAGGAATTGCAATGGATCCAGAAAATATTGAAGCCATAATGGATTGGCCTACTCCAAATAATGTTGTAGATGTTAGATATTTTATGGGTCTTACAGGATACTACAAAAGGTTCATTGAAGGATTCTCCAAGATAGCTCACCCAATCAATTCATTGCAGAGGAAGAATATCAAGTTTGTATGTTCTGAAAGATGTGAGAAAAGATTTTAGAAGTTGAAGAGGTTGATTACCAATGCTCATGTTTTAAAGATTGCAAATCCAAAGAAATATTTTGTCGTGTGTACAGATGCTTGCATTGAAGGGCTAGGTGGAGTGCTCATGCAAGAAGGATTTGTAATTTGCTATGAGTCAAGGTATTTAAAAGAGCATGAGAAGAATTATGCCGCACATGACTTAGAGCTAGCAGCCATAGTTCATGCTCTCAAGATATGGAGACATTATCTCTTGGGAAGAAGATTTGAGCTCAGGACAAATCATATGAGCTTAAAATATTTGTTTGACCATCCAAATCTGAATGCTAGGAACTAGGTGGATGGAATTCCTTTGTGAGTTTGATTTGGAAATTAAACCTATCAAAGGTAAGGAGAATAAGGTTGCAGATGCACTTAGCAGGAGATTTCATGTTGCAGGAGTGAGTATATGTATATCAGATTTGAAGACAAGGGTTCTTGAACCTCAAACAAGTGATGAAGCTTACCTTCAAATCAAGGAAAAGTTGCAGCAGGGAAATGTAGATGAAAGTGTGCAGGATATCAGATTGGTGAATATGATGTTCTCATTTATCAGGGTACCATACTGTACATTCCAAATTGTGCATATTTGAAGAGGCTTGTGATGGATGAGATACATCAAATGCCATATTATGGACACCTAGGATATCAAAAGACTATAACAGCAGCAAGAAAGCAATACTTTTGGCATGGGATGAAGAAGGACATATAAGAGTACATTGCTAGGTGTCAAAATTTCCAACAAGTCAAGGCATAACATCAACACCCATTAGGATTGTTGCAGGATTTTCCCATTCCAAAATGGAAGTGGGAAGTGATTTATATGGATTTTATAATAGGTCTTCTAATGACAACAAGGAAGCATGATTCAATCATGGTAGTGGTGGAAAATCTATCAAAGGTAGCTCACTTCATTCCAGTCAAGTCTACTCATAAGACAAATGACATAGGAAATATCTTCATGAAGGAGATATTCAGATTGCATGGATTTCCCAAGGCAATAATTTCAAATTGTGATACAAAGTTCACATACAATTTTTGGAAAGGATTATTCTAAGAATTGGGAACTCAGTTGAAGTTTAGCACAACATATCATCCTCAAACAGATGGTCAGATTGACAAGGTGAATCAGATTCTTGAAGACATGTTGATGATGTATGTGATGGATAAGCCATCCAAGTGGGAAGACTAACTACACTTGGTAGAATTTTCATACAACAATGGACATCATGCATCATTGGGAATGAGCCCTTTTGAGGTATTGTATGGAAAAGGATGCAAAACTCCAGTGAATTGGGACAGCCCAGTGAACAGGGTAGTGCTTGGACTAGAGATGATCAAGGAAATGGAGCAGGAGATTATTAAGATCAGGCAGAATTTGAAGGCAGTACGGGGAGACAGAAGAGTTATGCAAATCTAAAAAGAGTGCATAAGGAGTTTTAGATTGGGGATCATGTTTACTTAAGAGTGAAACCAAGGAAAATTTCCATGAAGTTGGGGAGTTGTGCCAAGTTGGCACCAAGATATTGTGGGCCATTTGAAGTCCTTGATAGGATAGGGCCAATTACATATAGGATTGCATTGCCTGCTAACATGAGAGATCATAATGTTTTCCATGTCTCTTTGCTTAAGAAATATGTACATGATCCTAATCACATAATTGATTGGAATGTGATACAGGTGGAACTAGTGGGAGAGTTCCAAGTGGAGCATATGTGCATCTTAGACAAGAAGGTCATTTTGCTCAGGAACAAAGCCATCAGACATGTGAAGGTGCAATTGAAGCACCTTAGTCGTGAAGAGGCCACATGGGAGCTACAGGATGCCATGAGAGAGGCATTCTCATTTTTGTTCAGTTTTGAGAACACCGAGGATGGTGTTGTTCTAAGGGGGATGGAGTTGTAATACCCCTATTTTGACCCTTAGGGTTTATTGGCCTCAATGTAAATATTGTATAAATGCAATGTGTGTTTTCCTTAGTGTGGATCTCAAGGCCAAGGCCCCACTAGTGGATGCTTAGGTTTATTTTCATAGGAAAGTATTTGATATTTTGATAACCCATGTGTTTTTAAGCCATGAGATATTGTAAATGATGTAATTATTAAATATTACAATGAAATACCAAGAAAAATGGCTAAGGAGGCAACCAATGAGAAGGGGCCATTTGTATCCACTAGGGAGAGTTGAGGGGGTTGTGGGATTGGAACCCATGCTGCCACATTTCAAATTGTGAACCCATTTGACTCCCCATGCTAACATTTAATTTTGCTATAAGAAGGTGGTTGAGAAAACCAGTTCATGAAGTCGATGGAGTATGGAGCAGCCCTGCAAATCCGTATGGCAGGGTATGGCTCTGTTTTGATTGTTCCTTAAGCCACTCTACCACCTGGGAATTCACTAACCCCAATCCCTATCCCATTGTTGACTAACAACCGAAGTAACAATGCATTGCAGAGCTGAGGCGTGAAGGAGAAAGAAAAAAATCGTGATTTTGTGAAAACCCAAATTTGCAGAGTCGAGGATACAAAGAAACCCTACGTAGGAAGTGAAGCCGGTTGGGAAATCCTTGGATCATACCCTGAGATGAATTACAGAGTGTGAGAAGCTTAGTGAAGCCGTGAGAACACTTAGATTTGTTTGCAGAGGACCGAGTTGTGGGACAGAGCTTCACCCGCAACCCTAAGAAGATTCCAACTTGATTAATAGATTTGAAGGCAAGACAAGGGTTGGATATTTTTGATAAACCCAATGAAGGCTAAAGTCTCATGAAAACAACAATTTTGGACCTTTCTATGTCCACCCTGAAGAGCATTGGAGAGAAGGGGCCTTGAGGGACTGTGCAATAGAGAAGAAGGCCTTCCTTATGTTGGGTGAGGTAGGTAATGTGGGTTCCATGTCTGCTGATTAATATGAGATGCATGTAGCTCTGTGGTTGATCTCATTGGCTTAACATCATACTCCATGTTCCCTTGTATGCTTGATAAACCCAATTGTAGGTTGGCTTAGCATTGGGATGGAACCTTGACTGTGAGAGAACCTATTTATCCCTCCTTAGTGGATACACAGCCCAGCTCAGGGGTGGTCTCTCAGCTGAAAGAGCATAGGTTGGACAAAGACCTAAGGTTGGGTGGAATGTTGCTATTACTTAGCCAGTTTCTTGGGTAGCTTCAGTTTAAATATAAGTGCTCCTTATGGTGTTAAATGATGATACTTCATGTGTTATGTCTATTTGTTATGTTCAAGTTATTTGAATGAATGATTACATAAAATTGATCAATAGGAAGGTCATGTATAAGCCTGAGTATGAAGCAGATGCATGTTTGATTGTTTAATCATTTGACTATGTTAATGTGGTGCTAATCTTGCATGTAGTAGATGCATTGATTGTATTTAACTTCATTCATTATATGTAGTTGTTATACATTGCATACACATTTAGATGGACTGTATGGCCTCACCTGGACTTGGGGGAGGAATTAGATATCCCCTGTGGTGTTTTATGGCCCCTCTGTGTCTCAGGTGAAGGGATAAGTCATGCCAGAAGGTAGGCAGAGTTCCTTGCAGAAGGGTAAAGGCACATAGAGGAGGTTATGGAAAATGTTTTAGTTGTAAAAATAATAGGTTTAGAGTCCTCAGCTGGGGTAAGGGATTATACCAGTGCATAGATCTCTCCAAGAGATTTCCAACGATACTAGACTTGTCCCATTTGGCCCAAGGACGAAGAATTTATAAGCTTGGGAAGTTTGCAGGTGTAGGGGTTTGTGGTCCTGACATTCCACATCTGCAATGCGGATTGCGGATTGCGGAGGTCGAGGACAGAAATTTAGATTTGTGTGGTTATCCTTCCGACATTTTGGATCCGTAAGGTGGATTGCGGATTGCGGAATTCGTAAGGGCGATTCTTGCGGGATTGGCGCATGGGAATCCTGACTTTTCGCATCCGCAAGGCGGATTGTGGATTACAGGAATCAGAAGGCGATTTCCACGGGGATTGGCACATTGGATTTCCGACTTTCCATATCTGCAAGGAAGATTGCAGATTACGGAAGTCGGAAAGTGGTTTTCCCCATGTTACAAAATGAGGTTTCCGATTTTCGACATCCGCAACGCGGGTTGCAGAGGAGTAAATTATCCAGGATGACGATTGGAGGATTCCGACTTCCGAGTTCCACATGTGGATTGCAGAATTACGAAAGTCGGACGAGTAATTTTGAGGTCGTGAATTGAATTCCAGCTTCCAACTTCCGCATTGCGGATTGCGGAAGTCGGGAGCGCTATTTTTTCGGAAAGGTGAATTTGGCAATCTGATTCCCGAGTTCCGCATGCGGATTGTGGATCACGGAATGTGGATTGCAAATCGAAGGCCATTGCAGTTGCGTGTAAAATCAGAGTTAATTGTTGAAAAAAAAGTATCAGTGGTCTCCCATCACCTCTGAAGGGCACCAAGGTGATCGAGGAACATGACACTACGGCTCATGGGCCATATGTGGGGCCTTAAGCTAACAGACACGACCTATAAGGGGTATTTTTAGCGTTCAAATTGGTTATGGTGCTTATTTTGATATTTTTCAAACAAGGATGGTTCTCAAAACCTAGGTCATGGTTCTCGAACCATCACATAGGTAGTTTATAAGAGTAATTACCCACAATAAATGCTTTGCATGTATGGAATATGTTTTGACACCCAAAAAATGCTCACTAGCTCATTTCCCTATGCACATGACCCCTTTGTCATTTTTTCCTACCATTTTGGCCCCCAAAACCTTTAAAAGGTCACCAAAAATACCATAATACACCTTTTCCCCCTCAAAATATGTATTTTTCCTCAAAAAACCCTAAAAAATGGTCCAAAATTCCCAAAAATCAATTAAAAGGGAATAATATTCAAAAAAGGAAAAAGAGGGAAAAATAGACCTAAACCATTTTAGCAATACCATTGGTTTCCTCAAACCATGGTTGTATTTCCCATCACCAAAAACTATAAAAAGGTGATAGGGGCTCCTCACTATTCACTCCATATTCATCCTATCCTCATGCTGCCAAAATCCATCTTGAGCTTTGCCCAGCCATTGAAGCATTGGAGAAGAAGAGACCATTGGACATCGGAGCACCTTGACCTTGGAGCTGCTCAAACTCACCATCCTCACCCTTTGAGGTAAT
This sequence comes from Larix kaempferi, assembly GCA_027924585.1. Classification (NCBI taxonomy): domain Eukaryota; kingdom Viridiplantae; phylum Streptophyta; class Pinopsida; order Pinales; family Pinaceae; genus Larix; species Larix kaempferi. Next base: position 17,854,580 of record BSBM01000458.1, on the reverse strand, counting down.
ACAAAACATTTAAAAATTTTATTCGCATTTTCATGGATTAATTTTGCTTATTGTTCTTAATCTAGAATCCTTTGTTTTTACTGTTTACTGTTATCAATTTATCATTTACATTTGTTTATTTCCATTGCTTTATTTGAGAACTGCTGCTACAAGTTAGCAGGTGCACCCTTGCACATGCTTGGTTGAAAAACCAAGCAACAATATTTCATTGTGTTGAAAGTCTTTGGGTTGATGTGATATCATGCTCCCTTACTTTGATACTAACATCAATGATCGATAGTTCTTGTCTCATGTTTTATGGAAGCTATTAGTAGAATGGCATATCTTTGTGATGGAATTTTGTACCATGTTAATATGTTTACTCTTATTCATATATGTGTATGGTGAAAAATACCACACGGATAAACAAATTTGAAATATAGGTGGTTTGTGAAGCAATACGCACACCCAAAGTTGTGTTAATCCAAAAGTTAGCTTTGCAATAAAAGTCCATGAGTTGATGTGATAGCAGTCTTCCTCACTTTGGGATTAACATCATTAGTGTTTTGGTTTCATGATGTCTACATTTGCAAGTGATTGTGAGATAAAGGTGACCCGCATGGATAACAGTGACCCACATGGATAATAATGGTGAGGCAAAGGTGGTTTATGATTAATTGTGTGTAGAGTTTTTATATGACTTATTATTTCAAAATCGGGTAATTTTTAAGGTGAACCATGGGAAATTTTTCTTGGTTGTACTTTGTTTCCAGCTATTATATACAATTTCATGTGCCACAATTTTTTTATTTGAGCAATTTCACAATTATCTAATACCTATAAAAGAGGATCATACAACTTTATAATTCTAACCCACTATTATAATTGCATCGAGGGTGCATTCTACAATCCAATACAAGAGAGATGTGTATGTAATGTCCATTCTTAAATATGATGTGATATGTAGTGTAATTTGGCCCAATTAATATTTAATTTTTATTAAAAAAAGAAAAATGAATTTTACACACACATAGATCCATCTTAATTCAAGTCTTTTAAATAAAGTATTTGTATTTCTAATTTTTGTGTATCTATCTATACTTGCAATGATTTTAAAAGTAGAATTTTCAAAATCCTATGATAGAGTAAAGTGGTTGTATTTTAGATTTATTTTGATTCAAATATTGGGTTTTGTGTTTCTTTTTTTCTTGAGTTACGAACTGCATTTTTCCAGTATCTCTCTTAGTCTTAATTAATGGATCAACTGCATAGTTCTTCAACCTAATTCGGGGTCTTCGAAAAGGATTCCCTCTTTCACCTCTTCTCTTTATTTATAGTGGTAGAAATTTTGAGTATATTGTTAAAGGAAGTTCATCAAAGGTATTAAAGTAGCCAATGCGTTCTATTTGACTCACATTTTGTTGGTTGATGATATATTAATTTTTAGTGCTAGGAATTAAAGGGATATTGCCAAGCCCAAACACATTATTGAACTAATTTGTTAAGCTACATGTATGAAGATCAATTTGGAAAATCAACCATTTTATTCTTTGGGTTTGAGGAGATGGATAAGGAATATATAAAAATTGTGTTATCAGATCAACAAATGGATATGGAAAATGGAGTTAAATACATTGGTTTTTATCTCAAAGCAAATGGATACAAAATAGAGATTGGTATTGGTTAATAAAAAAAGTGGAAGAAAGGTTAAATCTATAGTGTAATAAGTGGCTATCCAAGGGAGGCAGGGCAGTTCTCATGAAATCTATGTTGGAACCATTACCAGTCATTAGATGTTATTGTCCTAGATCCCAAAAGGGGCTCTAAAATATATCAGAAGGTTGTTCTTTATATTCATATGGTCAGGGAACGAGAATACAAAATTCCACCTTTACTAAAATGTAAGAAATTGACCAACCCTGATACTTAGGGGGATTGGGCTTGAAGAACTTATGTATGTTCTCTAAAGAAATGATTGTAAGAGGAGTGTGGATATTTAATAAGAAAAAAGGCCTTTGTTTTAGAGGGTCCATAGAAAATATATCCACCTAGATTTCATGGAGGAATATGAACTTCTTTTCTATAATTATTAAGGTTAACATCATGGCTACTTTTTGACAAAATCTCAAATACTTCCATTTTTCATTTTTTTCAACAGAAAAAAGCATGTAACTTACTATTCATATTGAAATCAAAGTTACACATATCCATGTTCGACATCATAAAAAAAAAAAAACATTACTTTCCAAAATTGTTACAAAAATAGTTGATCAATCTAAACCTGCATAAAACATAAACATCTTGCAAGCCTCCAAAAAGGCATACTAAAATGCTAACTGAAACACAAGAGAGGACAGACTGTCAAAGGAAGAACTAACCAAATTCCTCAAAACACATAATAGGATCCTGAATCTATAATGACTTCATCAACATATTCCTCAAAGAAGAGGAGTCCATTCAGCTCACCCACGACCTTCTTTGAGAGAGAGTCTACTTGCTGATTAAAGGTACGATGAATATGACTGATCGAGAGTGGAGCAAAGTACTGAATCAAATTATGCACTCTAAGCATCCTATGTTGCAATACCAAATAGTGAAGAGAAGAGAATCCATTTCCCTAGTCTACTATAACCTTTGAGTCACCATAAACCTTTAGCTCCAAAAATCCTCTTTTCTTAACAAACCATAGCAATGCCCATAAAGCAAGCATTTCTGCAAAGGTATTAGTTCCTCTTCCAACACTCATCCATAATTTGATATCATGGTTCCTTTTGATAGAAAGATAAATACCAACACCACATTCACCATCTTTACATGCCCCATCGAAAAAACCCGTCACTAAATTTCCAGCCAAAGAGGGTCTAACTAGCATCTTGGAATTCTTCAAGGGAGTGTCTTTATTCCATTCTTTAAAGACTGCTAAAATCTTAGAAATTAAAAGGGGCATATTTATGTTGGAGTCTTGGAAAATAACTCTATTACACAGCTTCCAAATTTCCCAAATGGTAATAAAGGGAAGAATTTAAAATTTTGTTTTGTTTTTTGTTTAGCCAAGATACACATAATTTTCAAAACTCTCCATCCCCTAATATTCCTGAATCGAAAGGATTCTGCACATGTTAGCCCATACTAATTTAAAAATTGAACAAAGACAGAAGAGATGAGACATTGATTCCATATCATCTCAGCACAATATATAGAGCCCTGGACCATTAAATCCTCTCTTTTGTAAATTTTCCCAAGAGAGGATTTTGTTAAATAAGGCCAACCAACCGAAGCATTTCATTTTCAAAGGAATCCACAAACTCTAGAAAAAAATTTCCCACCATTTTTGCTCCATCCCATCCCATTCCTCCATATAAACGTTATATGCCAATTTAGTAGAAACACCTCCATCAACTTTGTTTTTCTCCCATATTATGAAATCTTGTTGTTCACTAAGCCTGATACCTGCATAGGAAAGAGACTCAATAAATTTATCCCATTCATTAGAAACTGAAGTTGGGAGGTTAATATTTTTCTACATTCATCCAATATCTGCCAACTTCATCCAATTCATTTAAAAAATCCCCATTTTTTTAATATGTGAAAGGACCATAATGTCCCTATTATGAAGTTCCTTTATCAATGCCCAGGATAAATTATAGGAATCCGATAGACATACTATAGGATCAATACCCAGAAAAATATGGATGCCTCTACCCACTCTCTAGCTGACATGAGAACTTATGATAGGAATAACTTTCATAAAACTCCTCCAAATTATAGACATATTATGCACGGGCTTCTTCTTTTCTCTCAAAGACTGGATAAACAGATACTTTATATATTTTGAGTTGATGACCTTGTTCCATAGACTACTAAAAAACAGTGTTCACCACAAATTTTTTGCACATAAAGCCTTATTGAACCAAAAAAAAATTTCAAACCCCATCCTCCAAAATGTTTCGGTAAAGCAATGCTCTCCCACGCAGCTAAGTGAAATTTCAAATTTTCTAATCTTCCAGCCCATAAAAAATGGAAAATCCTTTGTCTGATAATAGTAACAATCGATACTGGAACTAGCATCAGAGAGAACCAATCAATTGGTATACTCTGCAGAACAACATTTGCTAGGACCAGACGACCACCCAACAAAATCCATTTAAACGCCCAATAATTAATTCTTTTTCCACATTTTTAATAAGCCAATCCCAATCTACTCTAGAGTAAGAGTTTGGCTTTAGAGAAAAACCCAAATACTTCAAACAAGTATCAATTAAAGACATCTTAAAAGGAAAGATAGAAGCTATTTGCTCAGTGATTTGAGGGTCATCACAGTTGAAAGAGAAATAAGATTTTTGAGGGCTTATCTCCAGATCAGAAGCATTACAAAAAGATTAAAAAATATCTCGATAATATTGCCATTCACCAATAGAAGCTTGACCGAAAATGAGAATATCATCAACAAACAACAAGTGTGAAATATACAAGGAAGGGGAGATTTTAATACCTCTAATTTTCTTCAAATTTTTGAATTTTGAAATCAATCTATTGAGACCATCCATTACCAATAAAAACAAAAGTGGGGAAAGAGGGAAACCCTACCTAAGTCCCCTGCCACTATAGAAAAAGGAATTCAGTGAACCATTAATCAACACAACATAATTTGCTGAAGTAATGCAAGCCATGATCCATCTAGTCACTTCATATGGTAAACCAATCTGAGTGAGGATAAACTGAAGAAAAGACCAATCTACCATATCATAGGCTTTTACAAGATCAATTTTCAGTATAAAAGCTTGTAATTTTTTAGTCTTTATCGAATGCAAACATTCTTGTGCTATGCCTACAACATCCAAGATCTGCCTATAAGGCAGAAAGCCAAATTGTTCCTCTGTGATGGATCTCCCCAAAACATTTATGATTCTGTTTGCAATGATGTTAGTTATAATTTTATAGGATAGATTGCAAAGCGAAATAGGCCTGTAGTCATTGAAGGTCTTTGGATTATCTCTTTTTGGAATAAGAGCAATATAGGTAGAATTAAGGCAAGATGGAAACTGACCCAACTTCCTTGAAGCATTTACCACCTCCATCAACTCTTGGCCCAATAAGTCAAAGAAATGGATATAGAACTCAACTGGCCACCCATTAGGGCCCGGGCTTTTAGCCTCAACAAACTTTGATAAAACCTCACTGGCCTCATCTATTGAAATTTCTGCCCCAATTTGCTGACCTTATTCATCATTAAAAAAATGGGGAACATGTTTTAGGATTTTCAATTGTTCTTCCAAGGAAATAGCCTCATTCCCCTTGTAAATATTTTTGAAATAACTGACAATGACACTTTTTAAGTCATTTTGATCCTTTATGACATCCCCCGAATCCGATTTTAATTCCCAAATAGAATTACCAATCCTACGTTGATTAGCAAATCTATGAAATTTTTAGTGTTATTGTCTCCAAATTCGAGCCAAATAGCTTGGCTTTTTAAACACTAGGATTCTTCAATCTACCTTAAGATTTTTTCTTTCTGAGTTTGAAGATGTATCAATCTTTCCTTTCTAAATACTTCCATTTTTCATAATATGGTATATTATAATCTTTTTAATATTTGTAGGGTAGTTATATACACAAATATGGTGGCTGTATTTTATAGCCAAGTATATATTTTGGGTTATGAGGAGAGACATAATATAACATATGACAAGTTATTGCTTTTAAAACATCCATTTAAAAAGAATAAAATTAACATTTAAAAAATAAGAAGAATAAATATTTACATTACTTAGCCATTGTAAATGAAAAAAACATATTTTGAATCATATATATTTACGCCATAGGCGTTTCACCAACGAGAAGCATAACCATCCACGTCGGCTAGATTCCTCGCTCATAGAGCGAATGGAATGTTGCCACGTGGATGGTGTCGTCTAGCTTTGATATTTTCCCGTTGGTTTTCACACTGCTCTGGTGATCTGTCCTCTGGTCCTCCTTGCTACTCCCATCTCTGCCATCAGACCCAAGGTTTCCACTCGCGATGGGGACAAGGTAAACAAGTTGTTGGGCCTCCTTCTGCAAACTAGTTACAAATATATATATATATATATATATATATATAAGAAAACAATTCAAAGAGTTCTCTCCGCGGTTCTCACTGCTGAAAGGTAAACCCTACATCTACCTGAGAGAGATCTGAGAAATATGCAAAGGACAAGGATAAGCAATAGTTGAATACACACAGCCGTCAAGGGAAACAAGCTCTGTCATTGGTTATCGTGTCTGTGTAGTAGCAGACGCATTGGTTTATATTCTCTCCAACCTTACCAGTTGGAACGCAACTACAGAGTTGACAGCACTCCTCGCAGTGACTGATACACTGCCCATTTTGTCCGCACCTATTCTCGCAACCCACAGGGCAGTCTGCATGACCAGAAATATGATAAACATTAATCTCATAACATAACATAGCATGTCATCCACCTACGCACATCAACTCAATGTTATTCATGCGAATACAAACTAGACGTGCACGTTTTTTGAGCTCGCCCTCTGCTTGCGGCTAAAATCACAAGGAAAAACTAGATAAGTTGGCCAAGCTTTGGGATACCTGCTGTCTATTCCAACTGACGACACTGTAAATTAAAATTAAAATTAAAAACAGTGGATGTCTAAACACAACTTAACATCCATAGGAACAGTATTCTCGTACTTGACATAGAACTAGTATCAGGAGACCCGTTACGATCAGGAGCTTCTTCACAAATTCTATTGAAATCGCCATGAAATTTAGTACAGAAAAACGCGTTGCTTATTGTTAAAGCTCTGCAACCTACAATTTGAACATATTTCAATGTCGGAACAATATGGTACCATCCATAGCTTTGAATTACACTCTCTATCTGCATTTATTTATAATACTTTATCTCTGTGGATTGGAGAAACGTGAAACAACTGGAAACGTGTTGCAACTTGAGTCTTAGGAAGTTGCTTTCCTATTATATTTTTAATGTTTGTAAGCTCAGTAGACAAAGCTACACGAAAGAGGGAATGCAGGGGCCATCGAATCCCTCAGGGAAGACCCGCTATATATTTGCACATATATCATTTTATCAACACATCCCTATCAGTACTCTACATTGCCCATGAATTAATGCATACCACCAAGTGCTTCATGCATCAACACATCCCTATAACACTAAATAAATGCGATACGTGGAAAGCAGAAGAGACAAGGGGGGGACTGGGAAACAATCTTGGAGTTGGTTTGGAAATGATAGGAAGAGGTTGCAGGTCCCAATCATTATCCATAGAAGGATGAAGTACTTGACAACGCAGGTATGTTTCACGCCTCGCAATCACTATCAGCCATAAGCGACCAGTTCCTCCTTATAAAGCACCTATACTTGATCGGGAGTGCACACTACTCGTGGGTTGGTTGGGTCTCCATTTGTTTCACACTTCTCTGAACCCTATACAGAACACGGGCCTCGAAAAGCATTGGCTTATCAAAATATGATTTCAAATGGGAGATAAGAGCTGAAGGAAAACTTGAAATCCCCAACAAGATAGAATAACAATAAATCAACCAAATCACAGCCACCAAACACAGTTACGTTTTACCTCCTTTACCCATGGACTCTACAGAGTAAAAAAAAAAACTAAATTTGAAGATGGAAAACCATGGAATACTTAACAAATATATATATATATATATAAGATGGGAAAACACCAACAAACTAGAAGTGCGTGAGAGGAAATAACTAATGGGTAAAACACCTATCCAAGGGATATATGTGTGAGGAACGGAAACACCTCATTTCCTATTAGAAATAAATCACTCGACAAGAGGAGCTGAGTAGCATACTTGCAACATGCTTATGACATCCTAGGAAAAAGGTGATCATGCAATCCTCTTGCAGAAAGAAGTAATAGGCCTGGAGTGTGCTCTATGCAGGTTCATCTCCAAAGATACCAATGTTTCCATACCTGGAAGCTCAGCAACGTCCTCCCAAGCTCCATAGCAATGTTTCTTTATAGTGTCGCATCCAGCGCTGAATTCTGTCACCAAACAATCTCGCATGCGCGAGGGAAGGCCTCTTACTTAATGAAGGATGGGTACTACAGATGGTAGCATGCACATGGGCGCGTGGCTTGCATGCAGGCCACCTCCTCGTGGGCTCATTTTGAGTGATAGGAGGAAGTTGACGGCGGGAGAAGAGAAGTGGAGGTTGTGGTGGAGAAAAGAGAATGGGAGGGAGTCGAGAGATGGACAGGAGGTGAGGCCGCCATGTGGAGGATGGAGAAAAGCTGAGTGGAGAGGTATCCCCTTTGCATGGTTGTGAGCTGAGTGGAGAGGCGCGTGGCCTTTTGGGATTTCACTCGTACAAAGGAGTAGGGTTAGGTAAGAACAATTTTTTTTTAATTTTTTTTACAATTGTTATATGTGGTCTAATGTGGATATACTACAAATTATATTTTATAACCCAAAGTTTATATATATATATATATATATATATATATATATATATATATATATATATATATATATATAAACAACGGAGCACCACCTATGTCTACAACTTCCTTGGATTTAAAAAAAAAGTAATATTGTTGTTCTTTTACTATATGCCATAACAAAGAAATTTCTTGAGGTTTTAGTGGAAATATTAAACTAGCCCTAACCCTAAACATATTTTATGAGCTACGCATCGGAGGAATCCCTAAATCCTTGAATTTAATTTGAAAAAACAAAGACGAAAAAACAAACTAACAGATATGATTTCCTCATTAGAGTTAGCCAAGCGTTAGAGACCTCCCCACTAAAAACCAGTGTGAATTCATGTGGGCAAACTAAATGCCAAATACCAAGGAAATATATAGGGAAAATCAAAACCTGTACTCGAAGAATTATCACCTCATCGAAAACCTTGCAACAAGGCCTGACTTTCGATCATAGATCAAGCGGCTTATCGCTGAAACAATCAAAAGGGATTAAGAGAATTATATACGGCAGAGCTCTAAAACCTCACTATTCATTATGGATTTCAAAATAAGGGATTGAGAGAATTATATACGACAGAGCTCTGAAACCTCACTTTTCATTATGGATTTCAAAATATATTTTATATTTTCCTTTATGTGGGAAGGACACATTTGTCACTCTCGAAGGGTTTAGGTGGTGGTGCATCCCCATGCTACTTCACTTGCACTCCTGAAGAGGCTTCTGCCTTTTGTCTCTCTTTCTGTTGCTCATCCTTTTGGGAACACATTTCTAAATGCGCATTGTGTTTCGGGTGCACTCCCAAGCACTCTATCTTCTGGGGGCTCTTCCAGGCACTCTTATGCTAATGCGTACTTCCTGAGCATGCTATGTCCAGGTGCATTGCATTCTGGGTGCACCTTGCATTCTAGGTGCACCCTCCCTAGGAACACTCCTTCCTGGGAGCACCCTATTTGCTTTGTCACGTGCTCCAAACCTCGTATGTTGTTCAGCTTCATACGCCCGTCTTCCCACAACTCCTCCAAAGATGTCAATGGATCCATACTTGGAAGCTCTTCTAACTTGGACATCCTAGCAACATCTAGGATTCTAAGCTTTGTCGCGTGCTCCAAGCCACGTATGATGTTCAACTTCACACACCTGTCTGCCCAAAACTCCTCCAAAGATGTCAATGGCTCCATACTTGGAAGCTCTTCTAACTCGGACATCCCACGAACACTTAGGATTCTACGCTTTGTCGCGTGCTCCAAGCCCCGTATGCTCTTCAGCTTCACACACCCGTATGCCCACAACTCCTCCAAGATGTTGGTATTTCACCTGTATGGTCTCAATATGTTATCAATTGCTAATGACCAAATATTTGTTAGCAGAATGGATGGTGGCCAGTGGACAACCCTGTCGATGCTCCTTCTACCTTGGGCTGCTTTGCAAGCCACCAGAAATCGCCCACGTTAAGAATTTTTCCCTTATTCAAACGCCCTTCCACCATTTCGTCTAGTTCTCTGAACTTCATAGCAAGGTGGTCTTCATCTTTGTTTCCTGAAGAGTATCTCTGTTTAAATGGGAATGATCTGAAGCTGCGTTGGGATTTCAACATACCAAACCAAACGCCAGGATGAGTGTTTAAGACATAAGCCCTAAAACTAGCGAATTGTATGTATTGAGTGAGCCTTCCTGGTGAACCAGGTAGTGTTTATTGTGCATAGACTTTCTATAACAAGAAAATTCCAATACTTAAGCTTGCGCTAGGGGACAATATTGGCAACGCTCATCCAGAAGCAATTCGTTGTTCTTTGCTGTAGAGGGGATGGAAACATCTGTGGATATTTTAAAAACCTGAGCAGGAGATGGTTCGACCTCCTGGAACATAGCCCGTAACCTTTCATTGAAACCCTAGTTGTATGGAGAAAAATGCAGAGCAGATATAAATGTTTGGAGGAAGAAAATGAGCTTGAGACTGGAAAACTGGTTTTTAGAGGAAAGGTTGAACACGCAAGCTTAGGGAAGGAATGAAGCATGAGCAACAGACACGCGGACTTCATGTGTGAGCCCAATAATACACATGTTAATTAAATTTTGATATAGAAAAAAAAAGACACCTTAATTGCAAAAACAAAAACAAAAATGATAATATTCAACTTGCTATTATCGATGTTTAGTGTGGGTTCATTGGAAAGGACACCTGGCCATGCAAACGCCCCCGTGTCTAATAATTACGTCGTGGTCGATGTTTAGCGTGGGTTAATTCCCGAGGAAATGTGGTTTTAACATCTATTTAGATTTAACATCCTATTTAAGACCATGGAAATTCTATTTTCTAAGTAGTACTTTTAATACTTAAACCCAAGATGGTAAACATCTTAGATATGGGGTAGTTTTCTTATGGAATTCGAAGCCTCTACAGTAACCATTGTTACCATATATTGTAATATTTTGATTTAGTAAAAGAGCTCATTAAAGAGGTGGGGGATTTGTTTTCCCTAAAATCGAGAAACCTGCAACTGGTTGGTAACTTGGTAGATCACATTCAATGCTAAAAAGAAAATTCGATTTGGCAGAATGGGATAGAAATCAATGCAGTTGATGAATCACATTTAATGTTTCAATGTAAATGGATCATTTTTAAACTAATTTGATGAAAATATGACAACAATTCTCGAACATGAAATCCAGATAAAAAAATTTCCTGAGAATAATAATATAAATACCTAATTTTAATTTAGATTAAATCCAGATGAAAAATCCTGAGAATAATAATATAAATACCTAATTTTAGTTATTTTACTTTACTTTAGATTAATGTCGGTATAAAAAAAAAAATTAAAAAATTAAAGTTGAAATCTCTAATATCAAACATAACTTTTCATTGCTCATTATTTCATGTGCCATTGCACACAAATCGTTTATAAAAAAAAATGAAAAAAAATGTTGTTTGTAAGAAAGTTTCTACAACTTACCATTAACCATGTGAAAAATAATGTCCTTTTACTTGAAAGATTTAATGCTTTGTACGTAGTTGTTTAATGTGTGGCTTGGATCCTTGAAAAGAAAAATCTCCTTGAAAGTATTGATATTCCTTGAGAGGGATTTGACGAGTACTATAGAATGAATTGAGAGGCACTGACACGACGATTTGCAGAATCCATAATTTCTTTACACAATGCAGTTGCAAGCACGAAGCTCATATCTCACTTGGCTTTCAATTCCCAAATCCCAATTTCTATCTCCTTTGGACACTCGTCATTGTATATGTTGTGTCCTTGACATGAAGGCAGCTTGCCGTAAGGTTAACGAGTCTTGTAAAAAAAATTAATTTCCTGTCTCATCTATATTGCAATTACCCAAGTATGTTCTGAGTGAATAGAAATTGATTTTAAAACTAGTTTATTTGTAAAATCAAGTTAGAGATTTACTTCGATCTACTCAATTAGATTAAGCTTTATGATAGCCATATATATTATATAATAAAGAAAATAAACGAGCGCATATGTCATTCCTATCCATTCTTAGTTTTACCCGAAGGATCAGCAAATGGCAGAACTCCAGCAAGTGTTGCAATCAAGCTTGGACTACACCAAGAAAATTGATGCTCTAATAGAAGAAGACATTGACTTCTATGTGAGGCAAACATCTACACGTCTCATTTTCCTTGAGGATACCTGCAAGGCTGCACCAACAGAAGTTGCAAATATAGAAACAAAATTGTCTTATCATGAAATGTCTCTAAAACTATTAAAGCCCGACGAATATAATATCATAACTGAAGAAGCTACTGCATGTGCAGACTATATTTCAAATTTAGAAGCGTCCAACTAATTTTAATTGTAAATATCATTTGTATCTTCTCATATGTACAACACTCAAACGAAAACTTTGCCTACTATTCTCATTTTTGCAATTTCACCAGATAACAAACTCTTCCAAGGCTATATAGTGGTGAACCAACCCTTTTTGTTGTTCATCTATTCTTCTTTGTCAATGAGAACAAATTTCCCTTCTTGAGAAACTATTGCATAAATGTTTATATGTAATGTGTACTTTTCAATGGATATTATTGGGATTCCTTTTCTCTAAAAAACCTAAAGGCTTGTTCATATTTTTGTAACAATGCTATATTTTACTACTTTTTTAGTTCAATGCTCTTCAGTTTCCTTGTTGGCAATGGATTTTCAAGCTAAGCTCATAATCGATTATCCCAAGCAGTAGTGATATAAATATTAATCTCAGTTGATTTGTAAACTGTGTATTCTCTTTTACATTCATAAAAACAAAGCAGGCAAGCAAAGTGACCTCTCCTCATCTACCTCCACATTGAATAAATACAACCTTTATATTGAGAGCTACGACCACTCCTATTGTGTTGTAAGTCTGCATTTTATTGTGCTTTGTTGTGAACTATCTATGTTGTCAGAAGAGATGTGAATCCTTGATGCGGTGAGAGTCATTGATAACCAGTTACTTTCCTTGGTTTATTAGTGATTTTCAGAAGATTAATTCATATAGTGACAGGTCTGTTCGCCTTTACATGGTTGAGAAGCATGTAAAGTTTTTATTGTGGACTTGAAATCTTCAATGAGAAGAAAGAAACATATTTGGGTTTCCCACTATATTTTCCATTCTTGAAGCAAGCATAACGAAGATTCACCACTCCAATGTGTTGTAAGTTTGCATTTTTATTGTGCTTTGTTGTTAACTATCTATATTGTCAGAAGACATGTGAATCCTTGATGCGGTGAGAGTCATTGATAACCAGTTACTTTCCTTGGTTTATTAGTAATTTTCAGAAGATTAGTTCATGTAGTGACAGGTCTGTTCGCCTTTACATGGTTGAAAAGGATGTAAATTTTTTATTGTGGACTTGAAATCCTCAATGAGAAGAAAGAAACATATTTGGGTTTCCCACTGTATCTTCCATTCTTGAAGCAAGCATAACGAAGATTCATTTACAACTTAGATTGTGGCACTATCAAGAGTTGGTCCATGAAAGAGTTCTATACCCATACTTGTATATGAAGATTCCTAAATTTATTGCTCCAGCACATGGCATGAAAACAAACTTTTGTTCACAAGTAGTTTGTGCACTTTAGGAGCTATTATAATTATTGTTTTCATTGATATTATTGCAGAAATATTTTTTCAAATTGCTTATATATTCTAGATATAGTAGTAATCTATAGTGTTGAGATTACTACTACAGAGATTGTGAGAAAATCAATTGTAGTTGACTCACTGTGTTGATGAACTTCACATTATTTTTTGTTATGGGTTGAGTGCCTATGTCTTTGTAATCTGAGATTGTTACAAACTTTGCTCTTTTCCTACTAGTATCCTTCGTTGCCTCTGCCTATGTTTTTGTTCCTTCTAACTTTCCTCTTTTCCTACCGGCGTTCTTTTTTGCCCCTCAAGGGGTAAATGTGGGGTAAATGCTATGCTAGTTTAATTAATTATGAAAGTGCATTTGATTAGGTTTTTACTCCACATCATACAAAAATGTTATAGTCCAAGACGATGTAGGTTTTACGGAATCAAGGGATATTTTCATAGACATGCTTAAGCATTCAATTTTTTCTCGAACAGCCATCCCTCTCAAAAATACTGATCCATCTTCCCCGGTTTTCCTTATGATGTTACACAGCCTGGAAATGTTGCAGTGAGATTTATTGGTTAATTGGAACGTTCCAATGTGGAGGACTCGTAGAAATAGGCCGAATGCAGCGAGGCCATTGCTGGAAGGACTTGAAAATGGGGGAGGGCGCCTGCCAATGGTAAAGAAAAGCCTCTGAATCATGTCGATTCTGGAAGTTGAACCAGATGTTTAATTCCCTCCGAGACGTGGTTTCCAACGCGTAAAAAATGAATAAGGCCTCCATATTGGGTGATGCGATATCTTACATTATTGAGCTCCGCAGCAAATTGCAAGATTCAGAATCTCATAAAAAGGAGTTGCAGGCTCAACTTAAAGCCTTGAAGAAAGAATTGTTATCTACCGAATCAGGTGCTTTTCGACTTTCTGGCTCTAATTTTGGTTTGATAAAAACCCCATTTGGTGATCCTTTAAACATTGATGTCAAGGGCCTTGGTTTGAAAAACCAGTGTCCTAATATTGAGCTTCAGGTTCGAATCCTTGACCGAGAGGCTACGGTCAGAGTTCAGTGTCCCAAGCAAAACCGTCTTGCTGCAAGATTAATGATGGCATTTAAAGAGCTTGACCTCGAAGCCTATCGCGTTCGTGTATTGAAGGAGTCGACGATGCAAACGGTTATTCTGAATATAACAGGCATTGTCTCTACACAGGAACAACTAAATACTCCATTATTAATGAAATTAGCAGATCCTAGCCTTCGATAGCATGCCGTGAACAATCCAGCTGAGGCCGTTTGCAGATTCAAAGACCGACATTCACCTTGGTTGTAAATGGAAGAGGCGAGCAGCTGCCATGAGGAAAATTGCTGGCAGCCATGGATTTCCTCGAGCAGGCTTTTCAGATTTCAACTCCAGGTTAATTATTAATTGTTAAACCCTCATATCTCCTTTTCCAGAAGTTCATTAGACGTATGTGCCAAAACAGAATTTATGAATACACACCAAGTGTTTGACAAAATTCCTGAGCGGAACTGGGTTCCATAGTTGTTAATAAACTAGCATAGATCATTTTCCCGATCTGCTAATGCTTGAGTGAAACTCGTTCACCTTGGTTGTAAATGGAAGAGGCGAGCAGCTACCATGAGGAAAATTGCTGGCAGCCATGGATTTCCTCGAGCAGGCTTTTCAGGTTTCAACTCCAGGTTAATTCTTAATTGTTAAACCCTCATATCTCCTTTTGCGGAAGTTCATTAGACGTATGTGCCAAAACAGAATTTATGAATACACACCAAGTGTTTGACAAAATTCCTGAGTGGAACTGGGTCCCATAGTTGTTAATACACTAGCATAGATCATTTTCCCCTGAGTGGAACTGGGTCCCATAGTTGTTAATACACTAGCATAGATCATTTTCCCGATCTGCTAATGCTTGAGTGAAACTTGTTCACCTGAAATGCCATGATTATAGGTTATGTTGTCAGCATAGAACTCATCGGACTCGTCCTTATTTTAAAGATTTTTCCAACTTTATTTGTATGTCGTGAATTTCTGAGGTTTGAGAGGTGGAGAGTTTCTCGTAGATATGGTCATATGGTCCATTGCTAGTTGTTTCTCAATTATATCATTACCCCTCAATTACGTTGTTAAATTTTGCTTTTGACAGTTTTGTGAAGCACTTTTTTTGTTCAAATTTTGTTCTAACAATTGATAGGATTTAATTGTTTTTTTTTCAGACAAAAAAACTTTATATTCGATATTTCAGATATGAAATTAGAATATACATCATATTACTTTTATATGCTAAAAAAAATAACAATTTAGTAAATATCTTTCATATTGACTCTTATTCTATTTTATGACTTCTTATTTTTAGCCATATAAGGATCTTGGTTGTTAGCCTTTACAAAACATTCTGTTTTCACTCTTATTCTATTTTATGACTTCTTATTTTCAGCCATATAAGGCTCTTGGTTGTTAGCTTTTACAAAACATTGTGTCTTCAAATGGTCTAAGGCTACAGCCCTTGTTTCATTTACATCACAGTTCCAAAAAAGAGAAAGATACCATATTGAAAAAAAAAATACTAAAACAACACTTTTTCAACAGCAACAACTTGGTTTCTTTTCGAACTCCTGTTCATTGAGAGTTCCTTGCTTTCTTTTCGAACTCCTGTTCATTGAGAGTTCCTTCCTACAAAAACAAAGCTTCTTGAGAAAGTTGATCAACCATAAAATGGAACTCTTTATAGATATGAGAGAAAGAGAGTGTTTCATAACTCTCCTTAACCTAGTGTAGGAACTGCACATTAAGAGGTTCAAGCAACAAATTATTGATTCTACATTTCAGATTGGTCCAATCCACCATCAATTTTGAGTTACCAAACACTTGCAAATTTTTTACATCTTTGTCTATTGCTACATTTAATAGAGGCCACACAACAATAGTTCAACTTGATTGTTTGTACTTGGGCCCACTGCTAATTTTAGTTTAAATTGATGCTATTGATTCAGCTATAAATTAACACTAGTTCCACATAACCTAGAACTCCTTGACAAGCACCATCAAAGAATCCTCATGCTTGTTCATAGTCAATTTCATGTTCTTTTAAAACTTTTGCTGGTTTCTCTATAGAAGAAGTCTAGTTTTCATTAATAACACTCCTTATTTCATGGGCAACCTGGGCAAGATTCAATTCTAAGCCTTGAATAACCATTTTGTTTCACGATAATCACACCCACTATATCACAAAACAAGGAAAATCCTTGTACTCTTTAACAACTTTATCTACTATCCAAGAGTGAAATCTATCAAAGACCTCTACTTCCATTTGTTTTTTCCATCAGTAATTTACAATATCTCTTTCCAAACTACTCTAGAAAATGACAATTAACAAACAATTGATCCACAGATTCCTCATTATTTTTGCACATAATACATCTTTTGGGACCCCGAATATTTCTTTTCCGAAAATCGTCCCAAGTTAATATTTTGCTATCCATGGCTTACCACAAGAATATTTAAGCTTTCAAAGGACTTTCTAATTTCCATACAACAGACCATCACTAAGATTTTTCATCTTCTGGGACCTTGAATATTTTTTTTTTGGCAATTATCCTAAGTTAATATTTTGTTGTCCAGGTCTAACCACAAGAATATTTTAACTTTCAAAGGAATTTCTAATTTCCATACAACAAACCACCAACAAGATTCCTCCCCATCCATTTCTTATACCATCTTTACCTTATAGTCCAATTTTGTAGTATATTCACCATTCCCCTAATTTATTGACCATTTAATTATATCATCCTCATAAAGTTTTAATGCACTAGTAGCCAGGCTTATGACATACAAGTTTTGTGTCTCAGTGTTTGCTCCCTTCAAATCCAAATCATGTACCTTCTTCCGACCTTGAGGCCAAATATCTTTGCCATCAATAGTAGTGACATCTACTATTGAATAGATCATTGTGAATGTAGTTCCCTCATCAACTCCTTAGATAACCTATAATTTCAGTCACATCCAATATAGGGGTCCTCATGACATCTCATGCTTGTTTATTTCCGATCTTCCAAGCTAACCATTTTCCAATAAATGGGAAGGCTTTCACCAATGCTTTATATACAATAGAACTCTTTTTTTTCTAAGCCAATTTACTATTGAAATCCTTCTCATATACTTATTTTTCAAAACATTGCTCCACGTGCTCTCATTGAAGATTAATCTAGGCAAACTTTTTATTGCAAGGGTTAAATTGGAAGTATGGATATTTTCAAGTCCCAACCTCCAATTTCTTTCAAATTTGCAACTTTGGACCATTTCACTAAGGTGTATTCTTGCATTCTCCCTCTTACATGTTTGGATAAAACTAACACATTTTTTCCTAATTATAGTTAATTTATACCTTTAGGAATATGAACAAAAGCCATCAAATACACTGGGATGCGTTCCAACACAACCTTTACGAAAACTAATCTCCCTCCCCTAGACAACTATTTATTGCACCATAGAGAAATTCTTCCTTCAAATTTGTTGTGACTAGATCCAAATCCTTATACTTATAATCATTATGTTTTAGGTTAAAACCCAAGTACGTTACTCCTTGATTTAAATCCATAAAATTAATTGAAAATAAATTTTATGATTTGGGCTTTTTGTTCCTCACTCATCTCATTGAACAACATTATAGATTTCCTCAAATTAAACTCCATACCTATAGTTGTGTAATAAATTTCCGATGTTTGCTTTATTCCTCTGATCCCCCTTAAAGAACCTTGTTTGAATATCATGATATTATTAACAAACAATGGATGAGAAATGCTTACATTTTCATAGATTTTTACCCCTTTCGACAAACTAGTTCTTCATATATCATTGAACATGCTTAAGCCCTCAACTATCAATAAAAACAAAAGTGAGAAGGGGACAACCTTGTCGCAAACCTTTGGATGCATTGGAGAAACTAGTGAGTGGCCCATTGATTAGAACCACAAAAGAAGCTAATGAAATACACCCCATAGTCCATTTGACTTTCTACAATGTCATTCTTATTTTGAATCAACAACAATCTAAGGTAGAGCCAATCCACTTTACTGTAAGCTTTGGCAAGATCCAATTTTATTACCCCCGCAGGAATATTTTGAGATTTAATTGAATGCATGCCTTCTTGAGTTGAACCCATAACATCATGAATTTGTCTATTATAAAGAAAATTGAACTGTTCCTCAGAAATGAAATAAGACATTTTCTTTTTGAACTTGCTTGCAATGATTTTGGATATAACTTTATATACCAGATTGCAAAGGGAGATGGGCTTAAATTACTCAAAAGGTTCTGGAGGCAAGGTCCGGCCGTGTTTGGTTATTTTGTTTCTTTGTAGAATGTAGAACACACCACTCACATTTGTTGGGGATTTATAAGAAAGTCAACAATTCTAGTGTATTATGTGCCTTATTACAGATGGAAAAGATAGTTTAGATAAGTGTTGCAAATATCGACCATATATCGCCAACATCTTGATATATCATGATTCTCTCAACTTTGCCATATTATTATTGGAAAAATGTGACTTTTTCCAATTTTAAATATATCAACAATACATCACCAAAATATGAAAAATATCGGTTGAATTGAGATTTTTGAATATTGTGGCTCACTTTAAAGAGGGAAATAGGGGATTGAGAGCAAAGGGGTTGTTCACTATTACATTTACCCATAAAAGGGCTAGAGGGAGGGGTTTCTTAGATGTTTTATTTAAATGAATATTTTTGTATTTTTGTAAGTATTTGCCGATATATGTAACATTAGTTAGATATCAAGATGTAGACACAGGATATGGTGGGGATATGTTTAGTATTTGTTCCTAGTTTTATAAATCCAGATGCTTGGGAATTTAGATGCATAGTTTTATAAATCCAGCTACTTGGGCATTTAGATGCCCAAAGACAAACATAATCGTATCGTATTATTGGTCAACAAGCTTCAATGAAATTGGGAAATCCACCTACCAACTTTGCAATGCATCTTGATTGACCAACAAGGTTTGATCTCTTGAAAGCGACCCAACATAGTGTTTTCTATCAAAATAATCCAAATTAGAAAGACATACGTTTTGCATCATTACATGATGAATCTTGAGATGCAAGTAGATCCTCATAGTTAGGGTCATATCTTTGGTGCAATTCTTTACTTCTCCTGGCCTCGCTTGTTTTGGTGGCCAGTTTAACCCTCCCTCATCCAATATATTTTTTAATTCCTTGTCATCAACACTAAGAGCTATCGCTAACCACATGTTCAATTGGTATAGTTGGATCTCGCTCATTTATTGACTTCCTACTAAAAACCCAGAACTCGTATTTCTTCCATGTTTAATTGAAAGGTAATTAATGCTGCTATTATGACAATTGGATAAATGAAATCCAAATAAAGCATTGTACATCGTTTCTTGAATGGAAAGAAGGGATTGAAAGCTGTCATCTATTTCAAACCTTCAGTAAAGGTTGGTCCTTGCCACTATGCTTGATGATCGTATTTTTTAGCTAGGGAATGCCTACAGCACATGTTGATTGGTAGAGATGTATATTTTCTTGTTATATGATTGTATTTTGAAATGAATGACGATATAACATTTACTTTAAGGATATTAACCGAGGAACAAATTTTGTATTGATTTGGATTGATTAACATTATAGAGAACACACTACCAAGACGTGCATAATGTTGCAGCTCTTAGTATTTGGATATTCTCAATCAAAATTATTATCAGGGTCCAAGTATCCTAGTAGGTGGGAAATCATCATCTTTCCCAGGGTTCCACATTCACAAAAAACTCTCACATGCTTGTCATTTCTGTGAAAATTCCAAATCCTTGGTGACTAAAGTCCTTATGTTTTCAATCAAACAAATTTGTTATTTAATTGTATAAATATAATTTCTGTACATAGAAACAATCACACAATAGCTGGAAAGTAAATACCAGCATCCTAGAACAATTATGCACATACATAGGGAATTTGTCCTTCAAATAAGCTTATCATTCATATAGTCAAAGTTTACAAGGAAACCTCCATAGCTTCTCAAAACCAACAATTGCACGATAAACCAAATCACCCCAACCTTAGGTGTATGACTCGTTGAAGAAAGTGTGGATGCACGAAAAATAGGGATTTTTTGTATGACTGTTGTATGAACCTATTCGTATGACTACACGGATTTGTTCGTATGATTGTATTGACTGTACCATATGGCCTTGTCCGTACGATTATATAAACTATACAAATTTCTTTGTATGATTGTACAAATCCATTGTTGTACAACACTTCTTCGACATGTAATCACCGTTGGTTGATCCTTTCCTCCCGCCTCTTCTTGCTCTCCTCTCTTCAGTTGTTGTCCTTGTTTGACAAAAAATGTGTTTTAACTATATCAAAACTGTTTTTATATTTGAGCTGAAACCCTAATCTTTTAATGAGATGTACAGTTGAGATTAATCTAAATCACCAATGTATAAAATACACCTTATTGGACTCTACAACTAAATATAAAGTGAATTACAAAATATAATTATCTTAAACTACTTCCGATACGTTCACACTAAACATGTGCAAAAGTTCTCATTTGAGCTACATTCTTCAACACTTTTTCTTAGTGAGAAAGCAATTCTGCACCAATCCAAGTTTGTCTTTGAATGCTTCAAACCTCCCTTTTGCTAAGGGCTTAGTCAGAATATCAACAACCTGTTGATTTGTTGATACATATTGGAGCTTTATTGCTTCCTTTCGAATCCCCTCTCGAATGAAGTGATATGTGATCTCTATGTGCTTGGACTTATCATGAAACATTGGATTCTTAGAGAGTTTGATACAACTTTGATTATCACAATAAATCACCATGGAATCCACCTCCCGATTAAATAATCTTGCAAGCAACTTGTGAACCTAGATGGCCTCACAACTAGCAGTACTGGCTACCATATACTCTGCCTTTGCTAAGCTAAGTGCCATGGAAGTTTGCTTCCTATTGAACCATGATATCATCATTGATTCCAAGCTAAAGCAACACCTTGAGGTGCTCTTCTTGTCTAATGCACTGCTTTCCCAATCCGAGTCTTACTTCACCATCTCCAAGAGTGTCACAATAGATCTAGAGTAATCATGTCCCCTTCCTTTTCCCCGGGGAAGGCAAATCTTAGTGTATACTGAATTGTGCCCCCTAAGTATTTGAGCACATGTTTTGCTGCTACCTAATTCTCTTTCCTTGACTTCACCATGACTTGACTCAAGGATTTCACTACAAAACATATATTTGGCCTAGTGTTGGCCAAATACATCAAGGTACCTATTAGCTTCCAATACAATGTGGGATCCATCATCTCTAAATCTAAATTTGCTACCTTCTTCAAATTAGTGATCATAGGTGTGGCCATAGGTTTGCAGTCCTCCATCCAAAACCTCCTTAGGATCTCAACTGCATACTTACCTTGCTCAAGGAAAATCTACTCCAGTGTCTGCCAAATCTCCAAACCCAAGAAGTAATGCATCATGCCACTGTCCTTCATCTTGAACTTAGCTTCCATATCTGCTTTACACCCTGTAATGAGCTTCTTTGAACCTATAAGAAACAAGTCATTTACATATAGCACTAAAAGAAGAAAATCAAACCCCAACAAATATATAAGATAAGTTAGGATATGCTTCACTTTTCTTGAATCCCATACTCAGTAAATACGCATTGATCTTGAAATACCATGCTCTTGGTGCTTGCTTGAGTCCATACAAGGCCTTTTTCATCTTACAAGCATGGGACTCCTTTTTGTTGACAACAAAGGCCCAAGGCTGCTCTATGTACACTTCTTCTTCAATTATCCCATTGAGAAAAGCTGTCTTCACATCCATCTAATGTATCCTCCATCCTATAACATAAACTAAAGACACAACTGCTCTAATGGAAGTGTACTTAACGACTAGATAAAAAGTCTCATCGTAGTCCACTCCCTCTTTTTGGGAGAACCCTCCCGCCAGAAACCTTGCTTTGTATTTCTCTATGTTGCCATCTGTGGCATGCTTGATCTTGTAGAGACACCTGGAACTCACTATTGATTTCTCCTCCTGTGTTGTCACTATGTCCCATACATCATTCTTCATGATGGAGGTGTAATCCTCCACCATGACATCCCTCCAAACATGTTGGTTTGTTGCCTGTTGAAAACTAGAAGGATCAGAATGTATGATGTTGCTCATTAATGCCATGTAGTTTGGAAACTTCTTCTAAGGTTTTCTTTCCTTGAATGTGCTCCTAGGTGTGTCAACATGCTCCTGAGCATCCCTTAATGTTTGAGTGAACCATTGAGGTCTCCTGGCAAAATTGGTAGGAGTTTGTGGCTCCTCCTTTGTGCCTGAAGGTTGTTGCCCCAAATTGGAAGTCACTGGTGACCTGGGCTCAAACTTTAGAGCTTCTTGCTCCTCATCCTTTGTCATTGGAATAGGCTCACGAGACTTCATGCATGTAAAGTCTTCCTCAAAATTTACATCATTACTTATGATTGTCTTTCTCTACTCTTGAATAAAGACCCTATAGGCCTTTCAAGTTTTATTGTAACCAACGGACAAACTCTTCCTGCTGTAAGGATCCAACTTGGTACTCTTCTCCCTTGGCACATGGATATAAATTGGACAATCAAAGATATAGAAATAACTCACCTTTGGCTTCACACCAATGAATGCCTCCTTTGGAGTCTTGTCCTCCAAGATCCTATGAGGACATCTATTGTGAATGTAGATTGTTGTGTTGCATGCTTTTTCCCAAAGGAACATCGACGAGTCTTGTTCATTTATCATGGCCTTAGCATCCCTTATGATGGATTGGCTCTTTCGCCCTACAACCTTGTTCTACTATGGGTTGTACGAACAATTAATTCCTTCATGTGTCCTTGTAGATACCCTCAAACTCCTTGGAGGTATACTCACCTCCATTGTCTGATCTCAAAACTTTAATCTTCTTCCCTATTTGGTTTTTGACTAGAGCTTTGAACTCCTGAAACCTGCTAAAGACCTCATCCTTGGTCTTTAGGAAGTAGCTCCAAGTTTTACAAGAGAAGTCATCAATGAAAGAAACATAGTACATGCTGTTGTTGTAAATGTAACTTCGGAAGATATTCATTTGTATTTTATATTGATATTATTATTGTATTTTACTTGTACCTCCGACGGAGATGTTTTTTTTCCATTCGGGGATGTCATTATTATGTCTGGTCATGCTAGGTCATTGAGGTAAAACCTCCATTGTAAATCGGGGCAATCACACCCCAAAGAATGAATTTAAAATATATTATTGAGTCTCCCTAGGACAGGTCGGCCCAGTCAAGTTAGTCATGCCAGCCTAATTAGGAATTAGGTTGCCCAAACATAAAGTATAAATAGAGAGCTTGCTCTCTCATTTGAATACACCTCTTACTCACTCAAGTTCGCATAAGCAAGAGAGAGAAGACAAGTTCGCCGAGGAGAAAGAAGAGAGAGCTGCAGAAGACTTCTTATTTTGGGTTTTCCATTTTGTGATATTGTATTAGTGACGAATCTATCTTTGAGGAAGTTGCGGAGTTTTCTCCTTTATGGTTTCCCCGAGGAAAACTATTGTGTTTATTGTGTTTTGCTGTGTTTGTTATTCTTTCAGTTAAAGATCCTAGTTAAATTGAATTAAAGTGCAAACTCTAACATGGTATCAGAGCTAACCTGAAAAGAAGGCATTATGCAACAGCGAGAAACTAGGGCTTCCTAGTTCAAGGTCTTCTTTCCACAGATCATCTGAAAAAGAGGGCTAGGATAACTCGCCCTAGGAGGGCACATCTTTTGGAGGAAGCATAATCGAATTTGGAGAATTTTCATTTTTGACCTAGACACTAGTGCCGGGAGAAAACTAGGGCATCAAGCTTTTGGGGTTTTCCTCCATCAATTTGGAAAAAGGAGTAAATTGGACAACTCGCCTTGAGGAGGCACATCTTCCTATCCAATCAGAAGTTCAAAATTCCAACTTTGGAAAATTAGGGTTTCTTTGACAAACCCTAGGCCAGCCAGCTCCAGAACCAGGTTGGGCATCTCAAATTGGTAAGACCTAAATCTTTGTTATTTCCATTTGAGGTTCTCATTTCAAAATGACTCACCACACTAAGCTTGAGGATAAGCTTGAGGGAGCTGATAACTTCCGAGCATGGAAGTATATGATTGCTCTTGTCCTTGAAGAAAATGATTTGGACAAATATGTTAGTGAGGAGGTTCTAGCACCAGAGAGAAATGAGGCTAAGGCTATCCACAAGAAGAACTTGGTCAAGGCCAAGAGAATTATTGCAGACTCCATTAAAGATCATCTCATCCCCCATGTGTCATTCTTGAAGACACCCAAGGAGATGTTCGATGCTTTGATGAAATTATTCGAAGGGAAGAACATCAATCGGAAGATGACGTTAAGAAACCAACTCAAGAATGTGAAAATCCTAAACTCAAAGACCATGCAATCCTACTTCACAGAGGTCTCTCAAATCAAGGAACAACTTGAATCTGTTGAAGAAAAGGTAGAAGAAGGAGAGATTGTTGTGACCACCTTGAATGGTCTCCCAAGATCATGGGATTCATTCATTCAAGATATATGTGCCAGAAAGAAGTTGATCACTTTCAACAGACTATGGGAAGAATGCACTCAAGAAGAAGCTCAGCTAATAGAAAGAGAAGAAAAGATGCGAGCAAATGATGATCAAGCTCTCACAGTTCATGCTAGAAGAAATCACAACAAGAGGGGGGACCACCATAAAAACAAGAGGGAGAACCACCATCACGGAAGACAATGGAAACCTAGAAGAGATCTATCAAGTGTTAGATGCTACACATGTGATGAGAAGGGTCACTACTCCAGAGATTGTCCTAGAAACAAAGGTTCCTCCATTAAGAAGACTAACAAGAAGAGACATCATGCTCACACCACTGAAGACGATGAACCAACAAGGAAAAGAACCATAGAAGAAGAAAGAAACAATTCTTCAAGCGATGAAGAATATGTTCTAATCTCAGCACTCATGGCCACCATCACACATGGGAGCAATGATTGGCTTTTAGATAGTGGAGCATCCAAGCACATGATGGGATGCAAATAATCCTTCGTTAATCTACTTGAGCATGAGTCACCTCACAAGGTGAAACTTGGGGATGATTATCAATATCCCATCAAAGGAAGTGGACAAGCTTCCTACAAGCTAGACTCCAACAAATCTTTGAAGATGAAATATGTCCTATATGTTCTAGGATTAAAGAAGAATCTTCTCTCCATCTCAACACTAGATTCCAATGGAATGAGGGATGCATTTGTGGATGGCCAAGTTCTAATGTGGCCAAAAGGAAAGACAATAGATGATGCAACAGTGATTGGAGAGCAAGAGGGAGGCTTGTACAAGTAGAAGGGACAACCTATACAAGCATTGGTTCATGACTCAATAGAACCAGGTGAACTATGGCACAGAAGGCTTGCACATGTGCACTATAGAGCACTATCTATTGCAAGCAAAGCAGTTTCAGAACTTCCAGAAATCCAAACAAGACATGAAGGCATTTGTAAGGGATGTGCACAAGGAAAGAATGTAAAGAAGGCGTTTCCCAGCAGTGAAAGCAAAGCAAAATGAATATTGGAGATAATCCACTCCGATGTATGCGGTCCCATGTCATCCAACTCACTAAGCGGGTATGTATACTATGTCTCCTTTATAGATGAATTTTCCCGTAAGACTTGGATTTACTTTTTGAAAAGTAAAGATGAGGTATTTAGCAAATTCAAGGAATTCAAAGCCTTGGTCGAAAATCACACTGAGAAAAAGATCAAGACCCTATGATCAGATAATGGTGGAGAATTCACCTCTGAAGAATTCAAGGACCTATGCAGATAATTTGGGATTAAGAGGGAGTTGAGCAATCCCTGCAATCCTCAACAGAATGGCGTTGCAAAACGAAAGAACAAAACTATAATAGAAGCAACAAAATCAATGCTACATGACCATGATCTTTCGATGCACTTATTATTCGGGTACACAAGGTACTCCCAAAAGACCGAGCACCTAGAGCAACCACTTCACACAAATAGATCATAGATCGATACACTGATGTTTTGACATGGTTTAAACCCTCGTGAGGGAAACACTCCACGGCCCTGGCCAAATAGCTTCTACGGAGCAATTTATTATGCAAAGAAAGAAAGTTACAAATGAGCTTCTCATAATCAATCAACTAGACAATGCTTCTCCATGCTCTTTAAATAGAGATCATGGACCAATCGGGTGTTAAGCCACGGATCAAGGTTAGGTATGATCTAAGAGAAGTTGAGCCGTCATATCACAAACATATTGTGACCATCGGATTAAATATTTACAAATGCATACTAATGCATACTAAAGAAACACACTTTTCCTAATGGATATATTACACAAGTTGATCTTAACTAACTCCTAAGTGTCTAAATATCCTAACATCCCCCCTTAAAAACAACTTGGGATAGGATTGAAGGATTTACAAAAGTGACATTATTAGGAGAAGGAAGGAGGCATTAGAGCCTATCCCCCCTTAATGACAAGTTCCTGAACTCCTAACATAGATCGAAGTTTAGAAAACTTCGCTTTTGTAAGAGACTTGGTGAAGATGCCTGCAACTTGATCATCTGTAGGACAAAAGAGCACTTCAAGAACACGATCATGAACAAGATTTCTGATGAAGTGCATATGTAGCTCAATGTGTTTGCTGCGTTGATGTAGGACTGGATCTTTGGCAAGCTTGATGGCACTTTGATTGTCGCACTAAAGTGGAGTAGGCTGCTCGAATCCAAACTCTAAAAGGATCTGTCAAAGCCATAAAGCTTCCTAACTGGCATTATCTGCGCCTCGATTTTCTACATCTACTGAAGAAAGAGTAAGAGCTTGTTGTTTCTTACAAGCCCAAGTGATAGGTCCAGATCTCAAACTGAAAACATAACCTGCAGTAGACTTTCGATCATCAGGATCGCCAGCCCAATCTGAATCAATGAAACCAACCAACAAAGGTTTCCCCCCTGTACTGTAATGAATCTCAAACTGAAGTGTGCCTCGAATATATCGAATTATTCTTTTAGCTGCTTTCCAGTGACTTTCATGAGGTGTTTGCATATAACGGGCAACACGACCAATGGCAAAGGAAAGGTCAGGACGGGAATGAGTCAAGTATAAGAGACTACCAACAAGCTGACGATACAAGGTGGCATCTACTTCAGGTGAAGTACAAGTGGCAGAAAGTTTGACTCCAGACTGGAAGGGAGAAGGGGTTGGTGTACAATCTTCCATGTGAAAGCGACGAAGAAGGTCACAAGCATACTTAAACTGAGAAAGAAAGATTCTTTCTTTGGTTTGCAGGACTTGGAGACCAAGAAAATAATGCAAGTGTCTTAAGTCTGACATTTCAAAATTTTGCTTAAGACTGGATTTCACATGGGTTAGAAGCTTAGGGTCACTACCAGTAAGAATAAGGTCATCAACATAGAGAACAAGTATGATGAATTTGTTTCCTACTTTCTTGGTATAGACATTGGGGTCAGAATGGCATCTAGAAAAACCAGTGTCAAGGAAAAAGCTATCCATTTTGGCATACCAAGCTCTAGGAGCTTGCTTAAGGCCATATAAGGATTTTTTAAGGCGGCAGACAAGGCTAGAGTTATTCTAAACATATCCAGGACGTTGTTCCATGTAAATTTCCTCCTGTAAATCACCATGTAAGAAGGTGGACTTGACATCCATTTGATGGACTTCCCAATTATGTAAGGCTGCAAGGGAAAGAACAAGGCGGATGGAGTTCATTTTTGCGACAGGAGCAAAGGTTTCATTGTAGTCAATCCCTTCAACCTGGGAAAAACCTTTGGCAACTAACCTTGCCTTAAGTCTTTCAATACTTCCATCTGATGCATACTTAGTTCTGTAGACCCATTTACATCTGACAAGTTTTCTTCCTTTTGGAAGAAGTACAAGATCCCAAGTATTGTTTGCCATTAAGGAACGATGTTCTTCATCCATAGCTGCATCCCAATTTGGATTTCCTGAAGCTTCTGCAAAAGTTTCTGGATTATGATTCTCGGAAACTTAAGCCAAAAGAGAAGAGGCTCGCTGAAACTGAGAACGTGTTCAGCGTTGATCTCTAGAATCACCAGCAAGATCACCAGCTGCTTAACATGTTGAACGGACCCATTGAGGAAGCACTTGTGTTGGTGCAATTGGAGGAACATGAGCAGGCGGAGGTGGATTTTCATCCTCACTGTCATCATCAGAAACTGGAGTTGGAAACCTATCAAGGAAGTTGGAAGAAGAAGAAGGCACAATCGCCGAATTAGGCTCGCATGCCAAAGATGGCACAATCACCGAGTTAGGCTCGTAGGCCAAGAGTTTTTCATCAAATTTAACATCTCTTCTAATGATTACATCATGAGAATGTGGTTGAAGAAGTCTATAACCTTTTACATCTTCAGAATATCCAACAAATATGCACTTTTCACTTTTAGGCTGCAATGCTTTCCATTTTCCATCCGGAATGTGAGCCCATGCTTCACTACCAAACACATGGAAGTGACTTACATCTGGTTTAATTTTACTCCTACCCCTCATAGCCAAAGATGTAGCTTCCGAACGACCCCAGTCAGAAGAAGATGCTATCTTAAAAGCTCAACAATTCGACCTCATATATGCCCAGTCAGGATATCTATGCACTATTTTACCTGACGGCCCGCGCGACGATCCATCTCGCCATGACGCGCCAGGGGCATCCCATGCCGCCGATGGTATTATCGGCCAGGTTATGGCGAAAAACAAACCTTTTACCATGACGAGTACAAACAACACCCCATACCTTTCTAGGGCTTCATCTAATTCTGGGGCTACAACATCATATGCTTTAGTAACACATACCCATCACATTCATGGACCTTCGTGTCCACCACAATGTTATGGACATGCACCACCAGCTTATGTGCCCACTCCATATTACAACCAACAAGCCCCCCAGACTCCGGTCCATCCACAAGCCCAAGTGGCTTATTATCCTCAACAGGCAGCACCTCTTGCTCCAACACTTCCAGCAGCTCAAGGTTACCTACATCCGCAACCAACACCAAGTCAACCTATGAACCCTCCTGTTTACTACCCACCGCAACCTGCTCCAAAGCCGGCACGACCTCAAAATCCACCTACTGCCCAAGGGCATGTTTACACGTAGCAAAACCAACCTCCAAACCAAAACAACTAGCGCAACCAAGGAGGTCAACAAAACCGTGGAAGATGACGTAACCGCGGAAACAACCAACAACATAACCAAGGTGCACCACCACCTAATCCTCCAAACAACAATAATGTTGCTCCCCCCAACCAAAATCCTGACCGCCCTCCCAAACAAGCTAAAAATAATAACTTGCGAACAAACCATCCATGTTCCATATGTGGAGTCTATGGCCATTACACACATAATTGTCCCCATTTAGATCGAGCCCGTCAACTCTGGACCGACGACGCCCAATGACAAGGACATGCTACACAGCCAACATCCCCTCCTCAGCCACAACCCATGATATTACAAAATCCCTTACCACACCAAGGCACGGTAAACACTCGTCAGAATGACCCCCCTCAAGGATCCGCTGCACCACAACAGCAAATTATCTATACAGCCGCTGATTACCAACATGCTGAGTCCAATACTCACCATTTGCTTATGATGTTATCAAATGATGTCAATCTCCAAACCCGTCGAAATCAATACAGCTCTGCCCCTGAGACCACACCTACCAACCCATCGTTGAGTACTCTCCCAACCGATCAACCACTTCGCATACCAACTATGCCCATGGATGGGGGCCTTAAAGCGCCCCGTTTCCCTTTGAGACAGATCAACAATAACCCGAACGCTCGTGCAACCTCCAACTATAACATCGTAGAGGATTTAGCTCAGTCCCCCGCTGCTATGTCCGCTCTTGAGATCTTAAAAAACTGTCCTGCACAGAGAAAATTGTTGTTATTTGCCATTGGTGCCATAGATCCTAATGAATCTAACATGATGGCTTTCGACTTAGAACAAACTGAACCTCGCATGCCTTCATCTCTAGCTTTTCAAGTTTCCATCTCCATTTGCAACCTCGTCGTTCATCGATGCATAATCGATGAAGGGGCCTCTACCTATGTCATGTCGACTTTCGTATGGCAGAAACTTGGATCCCCAACGCTACAACCGTCCACTACCGCATTACGAGCTTACAATGCCCGTGCAGCTCAACCCCAAGGTTTGCTAGTGAACGTACCCATACAACTTGGGGGCAAGTTGGTTCTCATAGATACAGAGGTCATTAATGCCCAACTTGATTACAATCTCCTTCTGGGACGAAGCTACATGTACAAAATGAAAGCTGTTGTTTCTTCAGTTTTCTGCATCATGATGTTCCCCCATGAAGGAAGTGTAATTAAAATCGACCAGATTACATACTATGACCCTAATGCCCCTGAAGCACCAAAGAATGTTCTTCCCATGATCAAACAACCCGTTCTTAGTGCTCCAACATCTTTCGTCTCATTAGTCGGACCCAGAATATATTCGGATACTCCTATGACCAGCTCTTTCCCGTCAATCCCACCCCCTCTTCAGGCAACTGCAGTATCCGATATGTGTACCCTATCACACAATGAACAACAACATTCTCAACATACTCAACCAACACCATTAGCACCCATCGTGCCTATTCATATCGGAACAACACTGATTCATACTATCCCGTTCTTGTTTCCGTTTTCAGGAATCGTCAGCTCGCCAGTAATGGCTACACTCAACCTACTAGGTTTGACAATAGGGTTACCAGTATGGTACCTACCTGCACCAACCCCCCCGCCGACTCCAACCGTTGTTTTACAACCGGTACAACCCGTGAATATGTCAAACCATCCACCACCTGGCATACCAAACCACCAAAATCGCCCACCACCTGCCGGTCCCAACCCCCAAAACTGATCAATTCCAGCAGGAGGTACTATATCGACATCTAGTTATGTCCCCCCCTCAATCCCGCCACACTGGGGGCAGAGGTCCACAAACCTACAACGCTGCACCCACAACTCGCACCCCCCAGTGACTCCCAAAGTAGCCAAGAATCCCCCAACCCGTGTACTCCCTAAGTGCTCCTTGTGCAACGATATTGGCCACGCCACCCATCTATGTCCACAACTACCAACACTTCAAGAACACATGAATATGTTGGATGATGACATCAATGTCCCAGTTGTCAAATTAGAATTACCATCTCAACCTCGTGATAAGTCATTGCGCACAAACCACCTTTGTGCAATATGCGGAATCTACGACCATTACTCACATCACTGCCCTGATCTCCCAGATTATAGAGCAGCACTATACGAGATGAATAATGCCAACTTAGAGATATCCCCACCACTTGTTGAAGAAATTTTTCCTCCAGAATCATCCCATTCAGAAGAAATCAATACCATTTATATGATTTCAACTACATACAAACCCGAACCAGTTCATTTAATGGAACACTATTTCCGTACCGATGAAGAGATCTTAGAAACACTCACTGCACCGGACTACCCTTGGGATGATATGCACCATCGATCATATTTCCTCCCTGAAGCGTCTATGTCCACCGTAGCAAACCAACTATTTGTTGAATCTAAGGACTTCTTACCAACCAAGGTCGATTGGTTCAAAGACCCAATACCAGCTCCAGATGCCTTCGAGGAAGGTAACATGGTTAACATCTCACCCATTATAAAAATCGATATCTCCACCACCCCCGGAAAGCCTGAGCTTATCTCTTTGAGTGCATCTTGCACTGAGAAAGAAACCCAAGCTTATAAGAAACTCTTCCAAGAGTTTCGAGATGTCTTTGCCTGGTCTTATACCGAGATGCCTGGTCTTGATTCCACCATCATAGAACATCACATAGACACTTGGCTCAACATATCTCCGGTTCGCCATAAACAACGTCCCATTCACCCATCCAAGCTTTCAGCCGTCAAAGCGGAAATCGAGAAGCTTCGAGCAACCGGTTTCATATACCCGATTGCATATATCACCTGGGTTTCAAATCCAGTACCAGTTAATAAGAAAGTCGACACCATCCGCGTCTGTATTGACTTCCGCGACCTCAACCTAGCTTGTCCTAAAGACAACTTCCCCACACCATTTATTGACCAACTAATCGATGAGTGTGCGGGGCATGAGGTCCTTTCTTTTATGGACGGTTTCTCCGGATATAACCAAATCAAAATCCGTTAAGAAGATCAATACAAGACCACTTTTACCACCCCATGGGGCACTTTCACCTATTGTGTCATGCCTTTTGGTCTCAAGAATGCGGGAGCCACTTTCCAACGAGCCATGACTTATTGCTTTCATGATCTGCATAAAATCATTAAAGTTTATCTTGACAACCTCACCGCTCTATCTAAGAAACGATATGACCACTTAAAAGATCTTCGACAAGTTTTCTTGCGTTGCCGCAAATACAAAATCCGTTTGAACCCGCTTAAATCTGTATTTTGCGTCACAGCAGGTCGCCTGCTGGGGTTTGTCATTTCAGAAAAAGGGATCACCGTTGACCCGCTAAAAGTTTAAGCCATAGTGGACCTCCCCTCACCACGTACATTACGACAGCTGCAAAGCCTATAGGGGAAGTCCAACTTCCTTCGTCGTTTTGTCCCAGACTATGCCACTACAATACATGGTTTCCTCCGTTTGCTACGTCTTCACACCCACTTCGTATGGGACAACTAGGCAGAAGGAGCCTTCACGGACCTAAAGAAAGCACTTACAAGCGCCCCTTTGATTTCTCCACCAGATTTCACAAAAGACTTTACCCTTTACATTTCGGCGTCAGATCACGCCGTCTCTGGAGTTCTCGTCCAAGAAGACTCTGCTCGCCACGAGCATGTCATTTACTATGTGAGCCAAACCTTGTCAGGCCCACCCCTCCGCTACCCGCATGAAGAGAAAATGGCCCTCGCCATCGTCTTTTCAGTACAGAAGCTGCGACATTACATTCTCCTCAGCCACACCACGGTTGTAGCCAATTCCAATCCAATGGACTATCTCTTGAATCGTCACCTTCTACAAGGCCGTGTGGCCAAATGGGTGATTATCTTACAAGAATATGACCTAACTTTTAAAACCTCGAAGAGCACCAAAGCTTTAGCACTCGTTCAACTCATCACGGACTTACCATCATCGTCGTCATCACCAACTATCCATACTGATATGATCGACGAACATTTGTTCATCATCTCGTCGGACGACCCCTGGTATGGCGACATTTTGGTATACCTCCGCACATAGAAGTTTTGACCCAACGTCGACCGTGACGGACGCCGCCTCATCTGTCACCATGCCCCTCGTTATCTCCTCTTGGGTGATGTCCTCTATCGACGTGGTGTCGACACCATCTTATGACGATGCATTTCCCAAGACGAAGCAGAACAAGTCATTAACGACTGTCATAGCGGTGCTTGCGGTGGCCATTTTTCAGGAATGGCCACCGCCCAAAAGGTAATCCACGCCGGTTATTTTTTGCCATCATTATTCACTAATTGTATCATAGCAGTCAAACATTGTCAAAACTGCCAGCTCTTTGCACCTAAGGCAACAACACCCCCCGCCCCCTTCATACAGTCGTCACCGCTGGACCATTTTGCAAATGGGCCATTGACTTCATTCCCACATCAGCCGACGGTCACAAACACATTATTGTGGTTGTTGATTACTTTGCCAAATGGGCAGAGGCCATGCCTACTTACAATTGCAAAGCCGACACTGCAGCCTGGTTTTTCCTCAACCATGTTATTGCTCATTTCGGAGTACCAAAACAACTCATCTCAAACCACGGCTCTCACTTCCAAGACTCTGTTTGGAGAGAATTGTCCACACTCCTGAAGTTTGAACACCATTTCTCCTCCGCCTACTATCCCCAAGGGAACGACCAAGTTGAAGCTGTTAACAAAATTTTGAAAACCATCCTCCAATCCACCGTCGACAAACATAGATCCAATTGGCATCACATGATTTTTCCCGCATTATGGGCTTACCGCATATCGACCAAGACCACCACCGGCTTCACCCCATTTCATCTAGTTCATGGCGTTGAATCTGTCCTCCCCATTGAATGCCAGATACCAACATTACAAATGTCCGTAGAACTCCTCCCTGATACATCCATGATTGAAGAACGCTTACTTTTAGAACAGGCCGAAGAAGATCGCCGCGTAGCTCTCTAAACAATCGAAGCCGCAAAGAACAAATCTGTAGTGAACTTTTTGTTAACATATTCTCCTCCATTGTCAGATCTTAACTTAATAATTTGATGACCATATTGTTTTTCAACAAGGGCCTTGTAGGCCAAGAACATGTTAAATACTTCGCTCTTGAGTTTTAGGAAATAAACCCAAGTGCGTTTGGTGTAATCATCAATGAAAGTGAAGAAATATTTGAAACCAGTAAAGGAAGCAGATGGAAGAGGATCACACAAGTCACTATGCACAAGCTCCAAGGGAACTGAGACGTGCCAAGAGGCACATTTGTCAAAACTGTCCCGATGATGTTTTCCGAGTACACAACCGGAACAAACACCATTCCTGCAAGATACCATCGGAAGACCTGTCACCATATTGTCTTTACATAGTTGTTGCAATGAACGATAATTTAAGTGACCAAATCGCTCATGCCAAAATTTGCTCAAGTTATCACTATGAACAACAAAAACTGAAGGAAAAGGTGATGACCCAAAGTTGTTAAATTTATACGACCTGGTAATATCATCAACAATTCCGATAGCTAGGACCTGTTGAGGATCTTTAAAATCCTTGATTACAACTTGGTGAGGTGTAAACGTCATAGTTTTACCTTCACTAGAATGAGTGATTTGATAGACTGATAACAAATTGCAGGAAATTCTTGGAACACATAGTACATCACTGAAATGACCATTATCTACTGGAACTATTCCAGCTCCTACAACACTTAGAGATCTATCATCACCAACAAATATTTGTTTGGTGTTACATTCATGCATAGTAGAAAAGATGGCTTAATCCTTAGCCATATGATAAGATACTCCAGAATCAATGAGCCATTCATTTGAAGTAGAAGAAGAAGATGCATTATAAGAATAACCAGAAGCACAAAGTACATGTCCATGAGAGGTAGATTCTGAAGGTGAATCTAAGCTGATGTGGTGCTTCTTCATTGCTGCTTCCAAGGCTATCATCTTCTTGAAATACTTAGATTCATCATGATTATCTTTCCCGCAATAGTTGCAATGACGCTCAGTCTTCTTGCCTTTTGGCTTGGATCCTTTGTCATTTTTTAAAGAAGGAGCTGATTAAGAGGGTTTGGGACCCTTGTTTGACTTATTATTGCGAAAATTTTGTTTCTTGTGAGGCTTGGATTTTTTTTGTGTGTGTGTTGGGACAATAAGGCTTTCCCAGATGTATTTGCATTGTTAATTATTCCACGATGGATGAGTTTATCTTGCTCTCTAATCAAGGAATCACAAAAGGATTCAAGACTAGGCTCTTGATAGCTAGCTACATTCAATGATTCTTTCATGGAGTAAAATGTAGATACAAAAACAGAATATGCAGGTCTAAGTTTGGAAAGAATATGATAAATGCATTGTTTGTCTTCCCTCTTAATCTTGCATTCTTCACATAAGAGTTTAAGAGTTTTGTACTTAGATAAATAATCTTATATGCATGAAAAATCACTTGGATTTAAAGAAATCAACTTATTTTTGAGTTGGTGACCTCGAATTTCATTGTGTTTACCAAATACAGATTCCAACTTGTCCCAAGCACCATCAGGTTCATCAATTCCAGATATGTGGAATCGCAAATCAGTAGAGATTGACATCCCAATCAATCCATGAGCTTCGTCACATCTATTTGCCCATTTGATTTTCTTATCATCATCAGTAGGTTTTGTTTCTTTCCCTGAGGTAATTCTGAAAAGTCCTCTACTTCATAAAACATCCTCCATACGAGATTTCCATGAGAAATAGTTGGAACTGGTAAGTAGAATATCACAAGGGGCGGCCATATTTGTAAATTAATGGTTGTAAAAGCAGAAACCAATAGTCTGGATGCGAAAAACTCAAAAAAATAGGTGGTTTCAAAAAAATGCACTAAAAACTGACTCCGTATGATGAAGTTATGCTTGAACAAAGAAACTGTTGAAGATGTCCCCAATAGTGACGTGAAAGATAATAAATGAACAGCTATAAAAAAGGACCCCCCTCTTCCCAAGATGAACCTTTGACAATCATTTTATAATCAAGTTGTTTTAAATGAATCACTTTTGTAAAATAAGTGATTTCACTTTTACAATGATGTTACTTTAAATAGTACAACAATAAAAGGAACTGAAGTGACTCACTTTTTATTTTTATTTTTTATTATTTAAGTGAGATGCACTTTTACAATAAAGTAACTTGAAAATATAAATTGCATGCACTTTTTCTTTTAAAAGTAACTTCCTAAGACTTGAACTCAAGACCTATTAAGGAATAAAGCAACTTTGAACCAAGTGAGCTAGATTAAAAGGTATGTAAAATATGGGAAGGATGAATGGTTTTTTTTTTTTTACTCTTTTTGCTCGGTTTCCGTGCTTTCCTTTTTCCTGCAAATCACAACATAAACCAAAATAAATAAAAAAATTCCACACTTATGGAGTTAGATCTCGTTAGCTTGCCCAGAAAGTCTACGTTTTCTCTTTGTTTCTGATTTGTCGAGATCGCACAAGGTGCACGACAAAAAGCATATGCAACCGAGGAAAACCCTTTCCCTTTCTGTTTTTGATTCGCTTAGATTGCGCAAGGTGCATGACAAAGAGCATACGCAGACAGGGAAAACAACAATCTGAAACTAAAAAAATCTAATAGTAAAAACTGATAAAATATGAGATATTTTTCTTTCTTTTAAAAATAGAAATAAAAAAACGTCACTGTAACATTATACTTTTAGATCTGATGAAATACGCGTTTTTGAAGCAACTGATAACCATTTTCGATCAAACGAAAACTATTTCCTAATGGAAACGGCGCTCCGGACGCAATGGAACACCTCCCATAGCCCAGAAATGCACAGAAATACCAGAACCAGAAACCCTTTCAAGTTTCGGCAACAACAGTTCAAGATCTAGATCATAACCGGAAGCGGCTCTTCATAAAAGCTCTGACACGATGTTCGGGTACACAGGGTACTTCCAAAAGACCGAACACCTAGAGCAACCACTTCACACAAATAGATCACAGATCGATACACCGATGTTTTGACGTGGTTTAAACTTTCGTGAGGGAAACACTCCACGGCCTCGGCCAAATAGCTTCTACGGAGCAATTTATTATGCAAAGAAAGAAAGTTACAAATGAGCTTCTCATAATCAATCAACTAGACAATGACCCTCCATGCTCTTTAAATAGAGATCATGGACCAATCGGGTGTTAAGCCGTGGATCAAGGTTAGGTATGATCTAAGAGAAGTTGATCCGTCGGATCACGAACATATCGTGACCGTCGGATTAAATATTTACAAATACATACTAAATAAACACACTTTTCCTAATGGATATATTACACAAGTTGATCTTAACTAACTCTTAAGTGTCTATATATTCTAACACTTATGGGCAGAAGCAACAAGGACAACCGTGTATGTACAGAACCGTACTCCTCACCGAGTATTAAGCAACAAGACTCCCGAAGAACCTTTCTCAAGTGAGAAACCCGAAGTCAGCCATCTCGGGATATTTGGCTGCCTAGTGTACATTCACATCCCGAAGGAAAAGAGAAGCAGGATAGATCTTTCATAAAAGAAGGGAATATTCGTGGGATACAGTGACACTTCAAAAGCCTATCGAATATACTTCCCAGGATTGAAGAAGATCGACATCAGCAGAGATGTAACATTCGACGAAGGTTCAACATACAACAAATCAAGAAAACTACCTATTGAAGACATTGAAGAACCTGAAGAAACCAGAGTCAGAGACACAACGATGGAAGAAGCGATTCCAAAAGATCATGAAGACCGCGACATGGCAGAACCATAAGAACCTGTAGATCCACCTTGTGAGAAGAACTCCCACAAGAGAAGACTAACATGGGTACGAGAAGCAATACAAGATGTAGAGAAGTATGTCGCTTCATAGGGGATGCATAGAGAAAGCAAGAGACCCAGACCATACTCCAACTATGTGGCCCTGCTATGTGACATCATTGATAAAGAACCTTCCAACTATGAAGAAGCAGCAGAGAAGAAAGAATGGAAGGATTCCATGATTGAAGAATACCAATCAATTATGAAAAATGATGTCTGGGAGATAGTTCCGAGACCAGAAGGGAAGTCTGTTGTGATTTCAAAGTGGATCTACAAGATCAAGCATGCTGCAGATGGTAGCATTGAAAAACACAAGGCAAGATTTGTGGCGCGTGGCTTCTCCCAAAAGGAAGGCATACACTACGAGGATACATTTGCACCTGTAGCAAGATACACTTCCATCAAATCTATACTTGCATTGGCTGCAGTAATGAAATGGAAGGTACACTAGATGGACGTCAAGACATCATTCTTGAATGGTGTAGTTGAAGATGAAGTTTACGTGGAGCAACGAATGGGATTTGAGACACATGACAGATAGACTCTTGTGTGCAAATTGAAGAAAGCCTTGTACGGATTGAAACAGGAACCCAGGACGTGGTACGACAGGATGGAAAACTTCCTAATGAGCTTAGGATTAACCAAGGGTAAAGTAGATTCCAAACTTTACTTCAAGGTTGAAGGTGGAAGACCAGTGATGCTTCTGCTATATGTAGATGACCTGTTTCTAACAGGTGAGGATGAGCTCATTGCAGACGTAAGGATGAAGGACATGGGTATGATGCCTTATTTCTTAGGCATGTAGGTGTGACAAAATACAGATGGAATCTTCCTTGGTCAAAGAAAATATGCAGTACAGATTCTAAAGAGATTCAGAATGATGGACTACAAGGAAATGGCCACACCAATGGCATCAAACTTGAAGCTACTACGTGATGCTTCATCAAAGACAGTTGATGCCATGATGTATTGTCAGATGATTGGTTTGTTGATGTACCTGACGAACATGAGATCAGACATATGCTTTGCTGTGAACACCTGAGCCAGTTCCTGACGGATCCGAGACATGTTCACTTGATTATTGTAAAGCAGATATTTGTTGATGTATATGTAACTTCGGAATGTATTTCATATATATTTATTGTACCCTTATTAGAGATGTGTTATTCCTCTATAAGGAAGTGTCGTCATGCGGATTGACAAGTGTCGCAAGTGTGTGTACTTGTCGATGGGTTATTAGACCACCATGTGTGGGTTCGGCCCTGAAATATATATTATATTGTGGATGTATCTAGATAGACAAGTTGGCCCCATAGTGTAACTGGGCAAACAAGTTAAGTATAAATAGAGATCGGGAGATCTTTATTTTGATCATTCGAAAAGTCACACTTTTCTCACTCAGAAAGTGGCGCACTAGTGAGGAGGAGGATCATTTGATACTAGGAGACTATCTCAGTGTATTTTGGTTGTACTTTGGTTGAGCCATTGCTCTCTTTATCTATGAGGAAGTTGTGGGGTTTTTCACCTTAGGGTTTTCCCCACGGAAACTCTGTGTCTCTTGTCTCTCATGCTTTTGATTCTTGTGATGCTTGACATGCTTGATATGATTGTTATGCATTGATATACTGTACATGTTATTCTCTCAGTAAAGATCCTAGAGTATTGTGAATTAATGCTCAAAATTTAACATGGTATTAGAGCTAACCTGAGAAGAAGACATTGTGCAGTGACGAAAACTTTAGTTTCTTGTTTATTGGGTTTCTCTCCACAGATTTTGGAAAAGCAGTATAGTAGATTGACTCTACTCATCAAGGAGAATCTATCTGTCCAATCAGAATTCAATTCTGATCATTTTCAGATTTGGCCTTAAAAATTAGGGTTTCCACAAAAATAGGAATTTATGGAATCTGAAGACATAGTTGGAAGCTCCTTGCAAAAATCGAAGTTTAGAGCTTTGGATAGAGATTTTTGGCTGGGTAGATCTTCTGGAAACTCAAACCCTAATTCAGGGCTCTCCCTAGTGAACTCGGGAGGACAAAAAGACAAATCTGAAGGGTAAAGCTTTGCTGATCTCAATTTCTAATTACACCAGGATGATCAACTCATCAAGGTGCATCTTTCTATCCTTTCAAAAAGTTGAAATTCACATTTTGAATTTTTAGGGTTTTTTCGACAAACCCTAATCCGGGACCAAATCCAGTTTTCAGCATTTCAAGTGATAAGACCTAAATCTTCTCTATTTCCATTTGAAGTACTCTTTAAGATGTCTCACCACACCAAGCTTGAGGATAAGCTTGAAGGGGCTGATAACTTCTGAGCTTGGAAGTATAGGATTGGGTTAATCCTGGAAGAGAATGAGTTGGACTCATATATAAAAGAAGACATCCCTATCCCAGAGGATGAAGAGGCTAAGGTATTGCATAAGAAGAGCTTGGTCAAGGCAAAGAGAATCATTACTGATTCTATCAAAGACCATCTCATACCCCATGTGTCTTCTCTAAAGACACCCAAGGAGATGTTTGACTCTTTGACCAAGCTATTTGAAGGGAAGAACATAAATCAGAAGAGATGACTCTGCGGAATCAATTGAAAGGGGTCAAGATGTTGAATGGAGAAACCATTCAATCTTACTTCTCCAAGGTCTCTTAGATCAAGGAGCAACTTGAAGCTGTGGATGAAGTAGTGGACAATGGTGAAGTTGTTATGACCACTCTGAATGGCCTACTTAGGTCATGGGACTCTTTTATTTAAGGAATCTATGCAAGAAAGAAATTGATCTCTTTCATTAAACTTTGGGAGGAATGCTCTCAAGAAGAAGCTAGACTTGTAGCTCGTGAGGAAAAGATGGGAGGTGAAGATCAAGCTCTCGCAGCTCACACCAAAAGAAGCAAGCCCAAGAAGGAGC
Source organism: Larix kaempferi (assembly GCA_027924585.1). Taxonomy (NCBI): domain Eukaryota; kingdom Viridiplantae; phylum Streptophyta; class Pinopsida; order Pinales; family Pinaceae; genus Larix; species Larix kaempferi. The sequence continues at coordinate 17,812,946 of BSBM01000458.1, read as the reverse complement.
ACTTTCGCTACAAGAGATCCTATCAAAAGAATAAGAAGGATCTAAGATGCTTCACATGCAATGAGAAGGGTCACTTTGCCTCAGATTCTCCCAAGAACAAAAGGGATAATAACAACAACTCCAGCAAGAAGAAGAAGGGCAGCAAAAGAAAGTTCCATGCTCATGCTGTCGAGGATGATGAACCTCCAAAGAAGAAGGCTAGGGCAGAAAGTGATGATAGTGATGATGACTCATAAAGTGAAGAAGAGTATGTTTTAATCTCTGCTGTCACAGGTACTATCTCCCATGGTTATAATGATTGGTTGATTGAAAGCTTCCAAACACATGACTGGGTTTAAGGAATCTTTTTTAAATCTATCTGAACATGAATCACCTCATAAGGTGAAACTTGGGGATGATTTTCAATACCCAATCAAAGGAAGTGGTGAAGCCTCCTATAACTTAAATTCTGGAAAATCTTTGAAGATGGAATATGTCCTTTATGTACCTGGGCTCAAGAAGAACTTACTCTCCATCTCTGCATTGGATGCAAAAGGTATGAGGGTTGCATTTGTGGATGCCCAAGTCCTAATGTAGCCAAAGGGAAAGACCATAGATGATGCAGTAGTGATTGGAGAGTAAGAGGGAGGTTTGTATAAATTGAAGGGACAACCTGAACATGCCATGGTGCATGAATCCATGGAGCCAAGTCAACTTTGGCATAGAAGACTTGCTCATATGCACTATAGGGCACTTCCAATTGCAAGCAAGGCTGTAGAGGGTCTTCCTGAAATCAAGACCAAACATGAAGGTGTTTGCAAAGGATGTGCAAAAGGTAAGAACTCTAAGAAGGCTTTCCCAAGCAGTGAAAGCAAGGCAAATGATATCTTGGAAATCATCCACTCAGATGTATGTGGTCCTATGTCATCCAGTTCTCTAAGTGGGTATGTTTACTATGTCTCATTTATTGATGAATTCTCCAGGAAGACTTGGGTATACTTCTTGAAGAACAAAGATGAAGTGTTTGATAAGTTCAAGGAATTCAAAACCTTGATGGAGAATCAAACTGACAAGAAGATCAAAACATTCAGATCCGACAATGGTGGAGAATTCACCTCAGTTGACTTCAAGAAGCTTTGCAGTGATTCAGGGATTAAGAGGGAGTTGACTGCTCCTTATAATCCTCAACAGAATGGAGTTGCAGAAAGGAAGAACAGAACAATCATGGAAGCAGCAAGGGAAATGCTGCATGACCAGGATCTACCTATGCATCTATGGGAAGAAGTAGCTAGAACAATTGTATATGTGCAGAACAGAACACCCCACAAGATATTGGACAACAAGACACCAAAAGAGGTCTTTTTTGGTAAGAAACCTGAAGTCAGCCATCTTTAGAATATTTGGTTGTCCAGTATACACTCATGTCCCAAAGGAAAAGAGGACCAAACTAGATCCTTCAGGAAAGAAGGGTATCTTTGTGGGTTACAGTGAAAGGTCGAAGGCTTACAGAATATACTTTCCAGGGTTCAAGAAGATTGATGTCAGCAGGGATGTAACATTTGATGAAAACTCAACATTCATCAAATCAAGGAAGGCACCTATCAAAGTTTATGAAGAACCTAAGGAAAATAGATTTCAAGACACTACCATGACTGAAGCAATTCCAGAAGTTGTTCGTGAGTTTGAAGATCTGCAAGAACCTGTAGATCCACCTCGTGAGGATAATTCTCACAAGAGGAAACCTGCATGGGCTAGAGAGCTCATTCAAGATGCAGAAATATTTGGCATTCTAGAAGAAGAACACAGAGCAAAGAAGAGAACCAGATCACATACCAGCTATGTTGCTTTACTCTGTGACATCATGAATAAAAAACCTTCCAGTTATGAAGAAGCAGCGGAAAAGAAAAAATGGAAGGATTCCATGGTTGAGGAATACCAATCAATAATGAAGAATGATGTTTGGGATGCTGTCCTAAGACCTAAAGAGAAGTTTGTTGTGACTTCCAAATGGATCTACAAAATCAAGCATGCTGCAGATGGCAGTGTATAGAAATACAAGGCAAGATTCGTAGCTCGTGGCTTCTCTCAGAAAGAGGGAGTAGATTATGAAGAAAATTTTGCACCTGTAGCCAGGTATATTTCCATCATAACAGTACTTGCCCTGGATGCAACAATGAAATGGAAAATACACCAGATGGATGTCAAGACTGCTTTCTTGAATGGTGTAGTTGAAGAGGAAGTATATGTGGAGCAGCCACTCGGTTTTGAAATACATGACAAGGAGTCATATGTGTGCAGATTGAAGAAACATTGTATGGCTTGAAGCAAGCTCCCAGAACCTGGTATGGTAGGATGGACAGTTTCCTATCTAGTTTGGGATTTACCAAGAGTAGAGCGGATTCCAACCTCTACTACAAGGTTGAGGAATGTAATCCAGTGATACTACTCCTGTGGATGACTTATTTGTAACAGGAAATAACAGATTGATTGCAGATGCAAAGAGGAAGCTTGCTGCTGAGTTCGATATGAAAGATTTGGGAATGATGCATTATTTCATAGGTATGGAGGTGTGGCAGATTGCAGGTGGGATCTTCCTTGGTCAAGGGAAGTACACAGTAGATATCCTGAAGAGATTCGGGATGATGGATTGCAAGGCCATGGCCACACCTATGGCATCGAATCTGAAGCTTCTATGTGATGCTTCATCTGAGCCGTTTGATGTCTCTATGTATCGTCAGATGATTGGGTCCTTGATGTAGCTGACGAACACGAGACCAGATATTTGCTTTGCTGTGAACACATTGAGTTAGTTCCTGACAGATCCGAAGAGTGTTCACCTGGTTCCTGTAAAGCATGTTCTGAGGTACCTGAAGGGTACAGTGGATTATGGGCTCAAGTATAAAGCGAATCAAAAGTTTAACCTGCAGGGTTATGTTGATTCAGATTGGGCTGACAGTGCTGCAGATAGGAAGAGCACATCTGGGTGCTGCTTCAGTATGGGATCAGGTGTGATCTCTTGGTTTAGCAGGAGACAGTCCTGGGTAGCACTGAGTATAGCTGAGGCAGAGTATGTTGCAGCCTGTTCGGCTAGTTGTGAGGTAGTATGGCTATGAAAGCTACTGTCTAAGTTATTTGATCTTCCGTTGGATGCTACTGGTATCTTCTGCGATAACTAGAGTTGTGTGAAGCTGTCTAAGAACCCAGTGTTTCATGACAGGTCAAAACACATAGAGATCAAATATCACTATATCAGGGATATGGTGCAGAGAGGAGTTGTGAAGCTCCTGTACGTTGCGACGGACGAGTAGATTGTAGATGTGCTGACGAAGCCACTAGACAGGGTAAAGTTCGAGTACTTCAGAGAGAGGCTTGGTGTTCTTCGGATTGATAACACTTCGAGGAAGAAGTGATGGACACATTTGCAGAAGCTATTCCAAGCATGTTGGAAGGAGGATCCTTCACATGGAGGTGTATGTAAGCACTGGATGATGAGTATCAGGACGATGCTCTAGTTACTGCTCTGTATTTGCATCAGGAGGATGCTAGATATGATCAGTTGGATCATTTATATGTATGTACACATCATGTTGGATGCTGGATATGATCAGTTGGATAATTTATATGTATATGTATGTACGCATCATGTTGGATGCTGGGTATGATCAGTTGGATCATTTATATGTATATGTATGTACGCATCATGTTGGATGTTGGATATGATCAGTTGGATCATTTATATCTATATGTATGTACGCATCTTGTTGGATGCTGGATATGATCGGTTGGATCATTTGTATGTATTCTATATATGCATCATGTTGGATGCTTGGACCATGTATCTGTATATGTATCAGGTGGATACATTGTATGATCAGGTGGATCATGTATGTTGATATGTATCATGTATGATCAGGTGGATCATGTATTTGTATTTGTATCAGGTGGATACATTGTATGATCAGGTGGATCATGTATGATGATATGTATCAGGTAGATACTTGGTATGCATCAAGTAGATGCATTGTATGATCATGATGATCATGGACTACGAGCTTTAGGATGTTGCTCCAGATGATATGCAGCAGTATGTTGCAGTGATGATGATCAGGATGACCATGTGTACATCAGGATGATGTATGGTGAGTATCAGGTTAATACTCTATGGTCGTGGATCAGGTTGTGCATATGAGCATATAATTTGGCCCTGAGAGATTTGTAGATAGTCTTTCGAGGTTTTGCCTATGGCATGTAATCTGACCCTGGGATATCTGGCAAATGCTCTTTCGAGGTTTTGCTCTGGGAGGACATATAATTTGGCCCTGGGAGATATGCAGATAGTCTTTCGAGGTTTTTCCTATGGCATATAATCTGGTCCTGGGATATCTGGCAGATGCTCTTTCGAGGTTTTGTCCTATGTCATATAATATGTCCCTGGGAGATCCGATAGGTTGGGCTGTGTGCCCGTAATAAGTCCTGGGATGCTCTTGCGAGGTTTTTCCATGACCACATATAATCTATCCCTAGGAGATCCTATAGGTAGAGCTGTGTGCTCGTAACAGCCTGGGATGCTCTTGCGAGGTTTTGTGGTGACCACATATAATTTGTCCCTGGGAGATCCTATAGGTAGAGCTGTGTGCTCGTAACAACCCGAGATGCTCTTGCGAGGTTTTGTGGTGAGGTCACATATAATATGGCCCTGGGAGATCCTATAGGTAGAGCCGTGTGCTCGTAACAGCCTGGGATGCTCTTTCGAGGTTTTGTGACGCACGTAATAAGTCCTGAGGATTGCACAGTATGGCCAGTGATGACGAAGACCTGCAAGTGGTGGGCCTACATCCAGTATGAAAAAGGACTGGCTCTGTAGAACTTCCTATGACGAGTAGAGTCATAGATTGGTTGAGATAGCAGCAGCAGTGACGATGATGATGACGATGCATCGATGACGATGATCCCGAGAAGAAGACTTGTCTAACAGATCTGTGTCGAGAAATACCTTCCTAGTTAAGAGGGAGTGTTGATGTAATGTAACTTCAGAATGTATTTTATCTATGTATTTCATATATATTTATTGTACCCTTATTAGAGATGTGTTATTCCTCTATAAGGAAGTGTCGTCATGTGGATTGACAAGTGTCGCAAGTGTGTGTAATTGCCGATGGGTTATTAGACCACCATGTGTGGGGTTGGCCTTGAAATATATATTATATTGTGGATGTATCTAGATAGACAAGTCGGCCCCATACTGTAACTGGGCAAACAGGTTAAGTATAAATAGAGATCGAGAGATCTCTTTTTTGATCATTCAAAAAGTCACACTTCTCTCACTCAGAAAGTGGCGCACTAGTGAGGAGGAGGATCATTTGCTACTAGGAGACTATCTCAGTGTATTTTGGTTGTACTTTGGTTGAGCCATTGCTCTCTCTATCTCTGAGGAAGTTGTGGGGTTTTTCACCTTAGGGTTTTCCCCACGGAAACTCTGTGTCTCTTGTCTCTCATGCTTTTGATTCTTGTGATGCTTGACATGCTTGATATGATTGTTATGCATTGATATACTATACATGTTATTCTCTCAGTAAAGATCTTAGAGTATTGTGAATTAATGCTCAAAATTTAACAATATTGAGGTACCTGAAGTGTACAATTGACTATGGGCTCAAGTATGAGACAAATAAGAAGATTAACCTGCATGGTTATGTTGATTCAGATTGGGTAGGCAATGCCACAGATAGGAAGAGCACTTCAAGATGTTGCTTCAGTATGGGATCCGGTATGATCTCCTGGTTTAGCAGGAAGTAGTCAGGCCCGGCGCTGAGTACAACCGAAGCAGAGTATGTTGCAGCTTGTTTGGCTAGTTGTGAGACAGTATGGCTTCGAAAGCTACTGACAGATTTGTTTGATCTCGAGCTCGAGGCGACTTGTATTTTCTATGACAACCAGAGTTCCGTGAAGTTGTCTGAGAACCCGGTGTTCCGCGACAAGTCGAAGCATATTGAGATCAAGTATCACTATATCCAGGATATGGTGTAGAGAGGAGTAGCGAAGCTCCAGTATGTGGCGACAGATGAGCAAATAGGCGATGTGTTGACCAAGCCGTTAGCCAGAGTGAAGTTCGAGTACTTCAAAGAGAGGCTTGGTGTTATCCAGATCGAGGTTCCTCGAAAGAGGGAGTGATCATGAGACCAGAAGACGCAATTGCACTAAAGCTAGTTCTCACATGGTGGAAGACGCAAGTGGTCCTTGGGATATAATGCACCTAGGGTGCTCCGGGTTGTACTCCCATGCTGGAGAAGATGTAGAGCTGGTTCTCTCATGGTGCAAGATGTAGGTGGTCCTTGGGACGTAATGCACCTGGGGTGCTCCTGGCTATACTCCCATGCTGGAGACATTGAGAGGTCCACCGATCACAAAGACACTTTGTGTGCGCCTAGGCTGGTTCTCGCATGGTGGAAGATGCAGGTTGTCCTTGAGACGTAATGCACCTGAGGTGCTCCTGGTTGTGCTCCCATGCTGGTAGACGCAGGTTGACCGTTGAGAGACGTATTGCACATGGGGTGCTCCTGGGTTGTACCCACTGGGTGGGAGATGTAGGTGGTCTGTTGGATATGAGGTGTGCATCTGGGCTGTGCTTCGTGTGTGATGAGATGATAGTAGGAGACGCAGGTGATTGTTGTGGCAATGTAATATGTGGCTCTAGGTTGTACCAACTTGATGGCTTGCTCGCAGAGATGATGAAGACCTAGATGAGAGCTAGGCCTACATCCAGCATGAAAAATAGTTGGCTCTGTAGAAATTCTTATGACGGATAGATTCGAGAGATGTCACTAATCAATGATTGAAAAAATAAGGATTATGGTAGTAGCGACGATGATGATCCAACGTTGATGATGATGATCCAGTATTGATGATGATGTTCCAGTATTGATGATGATCCAACGATGATGACATGTGTCCAGAATGATGATGATTGTGGCGAGAAAATACCTTCCTAGTTAAGAGGGAGTGTTGTTGTAAATGTAACTTCAGAAGATATTCATTTGTATTTTATATTGATATTATTATTGTATTTTACTTGTACCTCCGACATAGATGTTTTTCCTTCATTCGGGGATGTCATTATTATGTTTGGTCATGTCACGTCCTCTTCCAACACATCCGATCCTGGAAAGGAAACGTGATCAACCTACTAGGCTTAATGGCAATCTCAGCCCCGTTCATTACTAAGAAATTCATAACAATTAAAAACTTATGTGTGCAAATACATAATCAATATATACACAGCGGAAATAAACACAATTGCACACACAAATTGAAATGCATCAACATATTTATCTTAAGCAAATGATAAATCAATAAGCAGAGAATCCATTCCATTTTCATGCTATGCACAGACTTCATATCAATTCCATTAACATGAACAATTATCATTCTAAATTAATGCATTGCAAGAAACAAAATGCATATAATTTAAATCACAGAGAACACTTATCTGGAAGATGAAGCTGTCTAAATGACTGGCTATGTGAGAGCAACCTTCCACCCAACCATAGATCTCTGTCCAGCCTATATTCTTTCAGGTGAGAGATCACCCCCGAGCTGGGTTGTGTATCCACTAAGGAGGAACTAGATGGGCTCACTCACAACCATGGTTTCACTCAACAGCTATGCTAAGCCAACACACAGTTGGGTTTATCAAGCATACAAAAGACAAATGAGGAGGATGCTAAGTCAGTGAGCTCAACCACATAGCTACAGATATCTCAAGCTAAATTCAAGCAATCCAATCCTCTGTTCGAACATCCACACTTGGATTTCTCACCATTCTGTCAACGAATAACTCAATCCCGTCACTAGTTTTCTGGGCTATCAAAACTGGGTTTTCCAATGGATTTTGGGGTAGCTAATGCTCTCAAATTCGCCCCGAGGTTCATACCTATGGATCCCCCATTGGATATCGCTGTCAAATACCAAATCTGGGTGTTTATGGCTCTTCAAAACGTGGGTTCTTTCACAGTTGCGATTTATGGTTTTTCTCACTGCTTGGAATTTGTTTTTGGATGAAAATTGATGTTGGGTCTTTCCACACTTGAATGGGAATGATGAAGAAGCAGCTCCCATGAGGTAGAGTGACTTGTGGCACAAGAAAACAGAGCCCATACTCTGCCATACGAATTTCTGGGCTACCCATGCTCCATTGAAGCCATGGATTGAATTCCTCAACTACTTCCTTACAACAGAATTAAATGTCAGCAAGGAAAGTCAAATGGGTTCTCAAGGTGACATATGGCAGCCTATGGTTCAATCCCACAACCCCCTCACCACTCCCTAGTGGATACACATGGCCCTTTCTCATTTGTTGCCTCCATAGCCAATTTTGGTATTTTATTACATGATGTTTATTTACATTATTTTTACAATGTTCCATGGCTAAATAGCACATGGGTAACGTAATGTCTAATACTTGCCTTTAAATAAAATTCGAGCTTCCACTAGCGGGGCCTTGGCCTTGAGCTCCACGTTAGGAAAACATACATCACATGTATACAATATTTACATTAAAATCTAATATATCCTAAGGATCAAAATGGGGTATTACAATCTCCTCCCTCTTAGAATAACATCGTTCTCAGTGTTCCAAGACTTAGAAATACATATACAATTTACACATGTCCAAAATTTCAAAAACTTTGCGGGTCTGCCCTGCATTCTATCCTTTACTTTGAACTTTAAGGACAAAGTCCTTTGACTTCCACGAGCTTTTCCTGCTGGTTCTGATTTTTTAGCTCATCCACAAGTCTGAAAACTTTATGGCTACTACCCTCTTGAGGTTCCCTTGTTGGATAGTTGCGAAGGCAATGATGTCCTCCACATTTCCAACATTTCACTGGCTTCTTCATCTTTACCTGCTCAATCTCCTTTGAGTCTTCATGCCTGGAACGTTTATTCATGGACCGATTTGATGAATGCCTCATCATTGATCCATTGTCCTTTCCTCGATTGATTGTTTCCAGAATTATTTTTATTTGTCTTTGCAGACAAACAAAGTCCTGCAAAATTTTGTGGTTCATCTCATTCTGCTGCTTTTGTAGCTTGAGTAGTTCTCCAAGATTTTATTGGGTCTTGTAAATTGTTTTAAGAAAACTTTCAGCCAATTCCAACAGCCTATGGTCTACAGCCATGGTCACCGTCCACAGCTAGTTCTCACTTTTCTCACAAGCAACACTTGCTCGTAACAGCTGCAACCAATTGATTCAATTTCCGCCTGTGAAATTCATCTTTACAAATTTTTTTAGGCCAAGATAACCTAAATATTAAAAATCAGTAAATTGTTTTCCCCAATTGACATGGAGAGCCCATGCTCCATTCATGAGACCTCCACACTTTTCATGCTTGCCCAACATACACATGAATTCCTTCATGTTCATCCATTCACAAGAAATTCATTAATTCAGCATTCATAATTTATTTCAAGCAAATAAACACACTCTACTTTCAGCCATGCATGCATTCAACAATTTTCTATTTTTATGAATGCATCAATAAAAGGAAAGAGAGAACAGTAAGAGTTTTCTCCTCTTAGCCTTGTTCCATTCTGGAACCCACACTACCACTGGGGTTTTCATGCTCCTAGCCTCTTTCACTTCAACGTGAATGCTTGTCCTGCTCTTCTTGGCTATGACACTTAGTGTCTATGGTCTATTTCAAACCTCTCAACCATGGGGTCCCTCCACATGGTTTGTCTACAACTCTTGGCTGCTAGGACCCACACAGTCCCACTAGCACCATCTTTCATTCCTGCTCAAGCTAAGCTTTTTAGGCAGTCACATGTCCACATGCACCCTTAAGATGCTTTCATAGTCCTTGCTTCCAACAATACCTACACTCAAACATTGAATCAATTCGCATGTTTAGTTTATTTTCATAGGATTTATCTCTAAACAAGAGTTTAGGAATTCATAACCAAATCATATACACATGTATATTCATAAGCAAGAAATTACAAGATAACCAAATACTTATCTACATTGGATGTCTTCATTTTATTCCATAGGGTCCTTCTTTGCTTTACAAGCCTTGGATTTCTTATGGATATAATAATAAATGTTGGGCTAGCACGCAGGCTACTCCTCAACCATTTGCATAGGCAATGCTAAGTCAGTACGTCGACTGGTTTTATTAGACATCTCATTTAGCAATATGCTAAGCCAGTACTCCGACTGGGAATTATCAAGTATTTGATGAATGTTTGGCCAGCACGCCGGCTACTCCATAACATTCAAGTAGTTAATGCCCAACCAATACACCTTCACGCCAACTGGGTTTATCAAGCATTTGTAGCACCCAACCAGTTACTCTTTGGATTTATCAAGCACTTTTAATTCTTTCAGGGTCCTTGCTTCCTGCATTGACCAAGATTTCCAACAAAGAAACAATAGTGTATCAGCTTAACTATTAGAGGGCTTATACTTGAAACCTTCATTATTCCAAATAAGACATGAATGAAATTGAATACTTATCTGTATTGGACATTTCCTCTCTGGTCCACATGGTCTTGCTTTTACTTTATAAGCCTTGGGATCCTCCTGCGGACTGGGATGTTTGGCCAGCACACAGGCTACTCCAAAACATCAAATAATTACTGTCCAACCAATACACCTTCACACCGACTTGGAAGGAAACTTCACTACAACCATTTCTAGGTCAAGGCTCTACTATGGAGCCATAGGTATATAATAGCCCTTTCATCAACACCTTCACAACCCTTCATCAAAATTCTCACAACCTCCACAACATCCTTTCATACACATTAACCCTTCCACCACAACCCCTCACAACAACCTTTTACTTTGTTCCTTTAGTGTGTAGCACCAAATTGCATATGTTTAAGGTGATAACACAATTAGTATAGGCAAACTTGTCAGCGTTGTTATTCTAAAATTATAACCATAATTCATAGCATTCACTATCAAGTATTGAAACACCAGGAATGCGTCCATTCCCACAGGGTGTAATCAATATTGGCATTCCTAACATAACTCAACATTAGAAAAGTGTGCACTCCTCACTGATGTGAGCTATGCAGGTCCTAATCATACTTCAAGCGCTCTGAATAATATACATAAATAGAATATGCTCTGCATAGTTATTCTAACAACTAAACTTGCACACATATATGTATATATATATCAGTCATGGTTTACAAAACACTTATTCATTTGCGTATGTAGTATTCTTCATTAATGAGAAATGGGGGCTCCCTTCTCTGAGTTGACAGTCCCTTGGTTTGCCATCCCAACTCCTTTTGATGTTACATAACTCTCATATGTTTTACTGACATAATTTTTATCATCTCACTCATATTGTTTACCAATCATGCAATGCAAATGAAACATTATCAAAATATCCAATGACGTTTCACTCGAAACCCATTTCCAATGTATGGGATCTTTCCCATGAAGTTTGGCTTCTGCAGGCCCTCTCTCATGGTCTTACTGCAATGTGTCTTCCTGGCACACTTATCAAATAGCCAAATAGTTAGTAACATTTGTCAATAAAATTCAAATCTGATTGTTCCATAACCAATCAATAGCATTAATAATTAATTTAACATGAATTTACAATTCTGTCTCCTACAGAAATTGATTTTCTTAGCCATGAGGCTATCTTCATATTGCTTGGCTCTTGTAAGTGGTATCACTTCTCCCATTATGGTCTTATGTCTGCTGCCATGCATGAACATCCACTTATAACATGTCCTCCTGATACAATTTATATAAGCCAAATAGTCATTAGTCATTTATTAGCAAAATTCCAAATCAGAGATTTACAATCCTTCTTTCTAACAGAACTTAGAGTCCTCAACCATGAGATTCCTTCTCATAAGCTCTAAATCAAAATTTTCAAATCTGTTCCCTACAAAATTAGACTTGCAACCATGATATTATTCTCATAAACTTAAATCAGAATATTTTCATATTTGTTTCATGCATAAATTAAATTTCACAACCATGAGAACCTTCTCATAACCCTTGGCTTTTGCACATGGTAGAGTTCGGTCTTTACTATGGTCTTATCCCCATTGCCATATGAAAGACATTTCTACCTAGAGTCTGAAACTTTCAATCAGTCAAGCATGCTGTGAGTCCCTATGCATATAATATTTCATTGCTGCAACAGTCACTGAAGCATTTCCAGAATTGTAACATTCCATAATTCAAACACTTCTAGCTGTTAACATATCAATATCACCAAACTTATTTATTTCACGTAAATCATTATTATACTAAAATTGCAAGGTAGATTCACATCATTTATGCAATTTAAATGAAACTTTGGGATACTCATTATTTTACAGTCATATCATTTATACAACTCTGCCCTTCCACAGATTATTCCGACAGTCCATCGATCATGACTACCTTCTTCATGCTCTTACTATTCTGCATTCATATAACCCATGAAATGATCCTAGAATTAGCATCCATTCACTATTTCATCCATTATTTAGTTTGCAATAACACACCTACCATCCCCATGCATTCATGCAATGCATCACAACATGTGCACCCACACTTATGCATGCACATTTACAACATTTACTCAAGCTTTTTATATGCATTCACTCAATGCTTAACTGCAAGATTTATAAAATCTCTTAATGCACATACACTCAATGTCATCTTGCATTGTTTCATGAGTACTATGCATTCAAGCATATTATGACTTAATCATGACTATCTCATATAACATGCATTACCATAATCAGGACCACCATTCTTCACTTACTTTGGTTATTAAGCTCATAACCAACATACACATGACATGATGTATTTTATATGAATGCAATCTAAATTTCTAAACAACCACATGGTATGAGGCCTCTTTCCTTCACCACTTCATGCTCTACCACACTATGGCAGTATGGTGTTCACATGAATGCATTTCAACTCCAAATGCATACCATTTTATGATTACTGAATATGGTTCAATGGATTCTTACCCAATCCCTTTCAACACTTATGCAATCATCATAAGTAACCATTACCTGCATGGCTCCCATTTACACCTTTGGTGTTACTTGATTTGTTGGTTTCTTATAGCAGATTGTAACATTCTCCCACCAACCTCTTGATCATGGATTTGCTGCCCTAACCTTTTCTTCATAAGGTTGTTGGCTTCATGCAACAACATCATCAACATCTTTAGCCATGTTTTTGTTATCTTTGGTCCTACAACCAAAACCAACACCAATAGTGATTATCAACCACAATATTTACTATTAGTGGTTCATTGCATATGTAAAGTCTCACTACTTTTACCAATATGTAATGTCATATGCATGCAAACATATACTCATGCACTGTGCAATGTTTATTAATATTCCAATCAATGCATATTCATGCCACTCATCTAATCTCTTGCATTTTCAGCATTCTCATGCCATAACTTTATGCACATAAAGCTTATAAAATATAAATGCAGTTAGCAAGATAGGGGTTAAGGAATTCTCCCTTTCCAATCCCTCATCTTGCATGAACTTCCTCTTCCACATCATAGTTGGTTTGATTTCATGGTATGCTACTTTAAGGCATGCAATTCTAGAATTTGCCCATATTGACAGCAATTTTGCCAAACAACCACTGGCACTTTTCTGCTCCAATTATATATGGTGTAAGATAACCCCATTCAAATTCTGACTATGCACCATTATTCCCTGCTGGACAAGCTTTCCAATGTCTATCCACATACTCCATTCTGACTTTGGGTGGAAATTGCATTACTTCAAAAATGACAACTTTTACCAATAATTCTGCACATTTTTACACAGTTGTATTTTGGTCCGGAATGCCAACTTCAACCACCTGTGGAAGCAATTCCATAAGGATTCAGAAAAAAAATTTCTACCAAGCGAAGTTAGTCCATATAGCAAGGAACACTCATCAACTCGCGGATCTCTGTTCCGATGTTCCATTCATCTTCTATAAAATTCTGGGTTTGACTACTTTCCACTTCTCACATTTTTCCAAAATTCCAAATTTTGGGCCAAAAATAGCTTTTTCCCAAACGGTGCATTTCTAGGAAATATTTTTTCTAACGGAATATGTCTGGTTTAATGAGAATATGAAATGTCGAGTTCAGTAAATTTCTTGATTCCGAATTATAGGGTCACTTTCCACCACTGCAGGCCTTTCAAAATCCCAAAAATGTGGCCCGAAATAGTGCTTTTCGGCCTTCTTGTACACCCCGACTCCACATCCTTTAGAGTTTGGCTCCAAAACTCCAAATTTAACACCGTTCCTGCTCCATGACGGCCCCACATTAGTTTCAGCTCAATCTGACCTTCTGTCAAGCGTCGAGACACTGATTTGTAAAAGCCATTAATTCTAATTTTGTGCCAAATTGGAGCATAATGGGCTCGGGATCTTCACTGGTTCATTCATGGCCTCCGTCAATGGCCTCAAGATGCCGCTGAACTCATCAAATTCCGACCTTGCATGCTCTTGTTACCAAAAAATCAATTTTCGGGCTCTATACTTTTTTTTTTTCACCCCTCAACCCGACACTCGAAACTATGGGTTTGGGGGGAATTAAGTTGCGGTCACGGGGATGTAACCATCCCGACACCCGAAACTGCGGGTTCGGGGGGGTTAAGTTGCGGTCACGGGGATGTAACCATCCCGAAACCCGAAACCCGACACCTGAAACTGTGGGTTCGGGGGGTTAAATTGCGGTCACGAGAATGTAACCATCCTGCAACTCGCAACCTGAAACCTGACACCCGACATGCCAAAAGCCGAAAATGCGGGTTCGAGATTTCGGAAATCCAAACACAAATTTTGAAAATGCGCGTTCCCGAAACTCGAAACCCGACATCCGCAACCCTGGAACGCTTCCAGCCCTGCAACTTCTGGGGTCCATAACTCCTTCGTCCCTTAGCCAAATGGGACAAGTTTGGTACCGTTGGAAAGCTCTTGGAGAGATTTATGCACCTGTGTGATCCTCTTCCACACCTGAGAAATTTGACCCTGCCATTTTCCAATAAAAAATGCCGCCCCAACTTCACCAATACTGCGTTAAAACATTCTGTCACTTGCTTGTAATTCAGAGTTTGGCCCAAGTAGCCCCAGTGCTGCAAGATGGGCTCTGATACCACTCTGTCATGTCCCCTTCCAACACATCCGATCCTAGAAAGGAAACATGACCAACCTACCGGGCTTAATGGCAATCTCATCCCCGTTCATTATTAAGAAATTCATAACAATTAAAAACTTAAGTGTGCAAATACATAATCAATATATACACAGCGAAAATAAACACAATTGCACACACAAACTGAAATGCATCAGCATATTTATCTCAAGCAAATGATAAATCAACAGGCAGAGAATCCATCCCATTCTCATGCTATGCACAAACTTCATATCAATTCCATTAACATGAACAATTATCATTATGAATTAATGCATTACAAGAAACGTAATGCATATAATTTAAATCACAGAGAACACTTATCTGGAAGATGAAGCTGTCCAAACCACTGGCTATGTGAGAGTAACATTCCACCCAACCATAGATCTATGTCCAGCCTGTATTCTTTCAGTTAAGAGATCACCCCTGAGCTGGGTTGTGTATCCACTAAGGAGGAACAAGATGGGCTCACTCACAACCATGGTTTCACTCAACAGCTATGCTAAGCCAACACACAGTTGGGTTTATCAAGCATACAAAAGACAAATGAGGAGGATGTTAAGTCAGTGAGCTCAACCACAGAGCTACAGATATCTCAAGCTAAATTCAAGCAATCCAATCTTCTGTTCGAACATCCACACTTGGATTTCTCACCATTATGTCAACGAATAACTCAATCTTGTCACTGGTTTTCTGGGCTATCAAAACTGGGTTTTCCAAAGGATTTCGGGGTAGCTAATGCTCCCAAATTTTCCCTGAGGTTCATACTTATGGATCCCCCATTGGATTTCACTGTCAAATACCAAATTTGGGCGTTTATGGCTCTTCAAAACGTGGGTTCTTTCATAGTTGCGATTTTTGGTTTTTCTCACTGCTGGGAATTCGTTTTTGGATGAAAATTGATGTTGGGTCCTTCCAAACTTGAATGAGAATAAGGAAGAAGCAACTCCCATGAGGTAGAGTGACTTGTGGCACATGAAAACAGAGCCCATACTCTGCCATACTAATTTTTGGGCTGCCCATGCTCCATTGAAGCCATGGACTGAATTCCTCAACCACTTCCTTACAACAAAATTAAATGTCAGCAAGGAAAGTCAAATGGGTTCTCAAGGTGACATATCGTAGCCTATGGTTCAATCCCACAGCCCTCTCACCACTCCCTAGTGGATACACATAGCCCCTTCTCATTCATTGCCTCCATAGCCAGTTTTGGTATTTTATTGCATGATGTTTATTTGCATCATTTTTACAATGTTCCATGACTAAATAGAACATAGGTAACGTAATGTCTAATACTTGCCTTTAAATAAAATTCGAGCTTCCACTAGCGGGGCCTTGGCCTTGAGCTCCACACTAGGAAAACATACATCACATGTATACAATATTTACATTAAAAGCTAATATATCCTAAGGGTCAAAATGGGGTATTACAGGTCATGCTAGGTCATTGAGGTAAAACCTCCATTGTAAATCGGGGCAATAACACCCCAAAGAATAAATGTGAAATATATTATTGAGTCTCCCTAGGACAGGTTGGCCCAGTCAAGTTAGTCAAGCTGACCTAATTAGGAATTAGGTCGCCCAAACATAAAGTATAAATAGAGAGCTTGCTCTCTCATTTGAATACACCTCTCACTCACTCAAGTTTGCATAAGCAAAAGAGAGAAGACAAGTTCGCCAAGGAGAAAGAAGAGAGAGCTGCAGAAGACTTCCTATTTTGGGTTTTCCATTTTGTGATATTGTATTATTGACGGATCTATATTTGAGGAAGTTGCGGGGTTTTCTCCTTTATGGTTTCCCTGAGGAAAACTATTGTGTCTATTGTGTTTTTTTGTGCTTGTTATTCTTTCAGTTAAAGATCCTAGTTAAATTGAATTAAAGTGCAAACTCTAACACATGCTTCCTAAGGTTGATGCTACTGGAATTGGTCCACATATACTTGAATGCACTAGGTCTAGAATCTCTTTAGACCTATGCTCTGTGCTTGGGAAAGCAACCTTGGCATGCTTGCCAAATATGCACCCTCTACATACTCCTTATTACTCAATGTTGAACTATGGAAGACCCATGACTATCTCCCTTATAATGGGTAGCACACTATGATGCAGGTGCCACATCCTCTCGTGCCACAACCCACATAATGTGTCTATGTTATGAACTAGGTTAGAACAAGTTTACCTTGTAACTTGTATAGGTTGCTTTCCCTAACTCCAATCACCCATGTTGATTATGGGCTAGACTCTTTTGGTCTTATAAGGACTTGTTGTTCTTGAACTCTACTACAAAGCCTTTATCTTCCATAACTGAAATTGAAAGCAATTTTTTCTTGGGACCTCGAACAAACAATGTACATCATCAAAGTCTAAAGAGTTACCTAATTGGAGCTAGAAGGGAAGGTTAACACTTCATGCTACTAGATACTTGGCATCATCATCAAGCTCAACCTAAAATCCCGAGTTGTGCTCTTTTAGACTTTAAATTAAATCCCAGGCTAATGTCATATACATAAATGCTTCTCTCCCCACATACCTAGAATTCCTCATAATTATGTTGGTAGAAAGGAAAGATACCATTTAGAAATATTTTTTGAACTTGGAGAGAAAATTGTTTATCTGATTTTCAACAGAGGTTGTTACTTGATTCTACTACTGCTTTTCCATACCCTTCTTGTTTAGACACTGCGATGCATAATGTTTATGCTTATGACATATGATGAAATTGACTTTACTGAAGTCCTTCCTTGGTAGTGAGGTTGACTCCTCACTCTTTCCCTTACCCTTGTTGGGTTCTTTCCCTCCACCCTTCTTCTTTTGACCAAATAGGGCATGGTCACTATCACCTCCTTGCTTGTTGGCCTTTGATTCCATTCGAGTCTCCTCCTAGATACAATTGTCCCATAGTCTTTCAATTGAGGGAAGATTCTCTCGAGCACAAACACCCTAGACAAATGTTTCCCATTGAGTTGAGAACCCATTCTATGCTTGATTCACTAACTCTTTGTCTTCAATCTTCTCCCCAACTGCTGCAAGTTAATAATGAATCTGTGTGACCATCAAGTAATTGGTAATTGTGTATGATCTGGTCATCTCTATTAATCCAAGTCCATTATATGATGCCAATTTTTTTTTTATGTTCTTGCTCCGGTAAAGGTTAATAAGAGCATCGAGCATCTCCTTTGTCGTCTTCTTCTCAGATATATGAGGGATTAAATGATCCTTTGTAGCATCCATGTGTTAGAGAATTCTTCCTACAAGTAGTTAAATTCTTTCATAAATCAAACTAGACTCCTAAGTGTTTAGTTTATGACAGAAACAAAACAAATAAACACTAAACTCTTCCTAAATCTAGTTCATACATAAACTAACAAGCCGTGGAAAAGTGAAACGGATAGATGACATACCTTAACTTTGATGATTGTCCTCGCTTCTCTTGAATGGCTCCTACTCTGGTCTTTGATTATGGGCTTGAGAACCTATTAAATAATAGAAGAAAATACCTTCTCCAAAGCAGTATATGTATAAATTACAAAGATTTAACTATGAAACATAGACAATCTCATGCATTCACCATTAAAGACATGAAATTTGAAGAATAGGCTAAGTTATCTTATTAGAGAAACCAAAGAAGATGATTACAAGTGTTTATACCTTGATGTCCAAAGCAATGGCACTTCCTTCCAAGCTTCTCCTCTTGCTACCTTTGCAAAACTCTTAAGACCATAGGTTTGATGCCTCCAATTGTTCTCCCTTTATATCATAGATGGTCTCCTTCTTATATGATTTGGGAGGCTAACCACTAAGAGAGGATGATGGATCCAGGTGAGTAAATGGTGGATCAAGGTGTTGAACCAGGCTAAAAAGGGAGAGTGAGGTGAGATTCGAAGGAAATCCTAATCCCAAAAATATCTCTCTAAAGTCAAGATCCACAATTTGAGTAATGAGGTTGTTGAGGGATTTTCATGCCCTCTGGACTGAGCATAGCGCGAAAATGTTGATATTTCCGCGCCCCTGCAGCTATGCAGGGCGTGAAAATGTTGTATTTTCGCACCTTGCACCATTAGCAGGACACAAAAATATGGGTAGGGTAGGCTTTATGATGTGACATTCAGTCATCATGAGTTGGATTTGTTTCCAAGTTAGACTAGGGAGGGGACGAACATGGTGAAGGTAGATCTCAACACTTCTTAGGAGGTACAACCATTACGTTCTTCATGGTGATGGGACGTGAAGACTCGAAATGGCGCTCAAAGTGACAATTTGAGGTATAATAGATGCCCCCTAAAGTGTGAGGTCAGAATAAATTTGATGGCCAAAACACTTTACCAATAAATGAGTCTGTAAAAATAGCTGAAAGGAGACTGGAGAGGAGCTACAAGGAAACATCAACAATATGTCAAATAACTTTGAGACGGGCATACCCATGCTCGGGACAATAGACGCGAACATGGCTTTCGACCAATATAATACAAATCCATGATAGTGCTGACGGAACAATGACTGAAGACAGATCATGGATACTAGACTACAAGAATAGATCCATGATATAATAATGACATAACCACGGCCAATACAAAAGTGGATCTGTGTGAAAGGACACGATGTCACCAACATAATGTCTATGTGGGAACCTACTCAAAGATCGCCATCGCAGCCTGGATGTAAAAGAAACATCAGAACCATCCAGGCTCTTCTACTCAAACCCAAAGCGATACGAATCTAACCATGTGATTACAAGGTGTTGAAGTCGAACATGGAAAAGACTACTTGATTACTGACCAATGATGTGAACCATTAACAAGTACAAGGGAAATCACCAATGATGACAATGATCCCCAAGGTATCTCTAGTATAGCCCAACGAATGTGAATACGGATTTTTTGAGGTTGATCATTTGAGGAATTATCTGATCAGAGGTCAATAATAGAAACCTACTGTCGAATACGAGGAAACCTGCCATTGAGGCATGTAGGTACCAAGGTACTACGGCTGGTTTCTAATCGTAATTCCTGGATAATGAGTTGAAGTCGAAAAGAATAGACTCGTCGAAGGAGGGCCATAACGAATCCCACATCATCGACACGAAACCAATATAGGAAAGAGGTGTGGATTAATGGATGAAATGAGCATGGACTGACATAAAAGGCGGAGGTTGACAATATTGCAAAAGGCTAACTCAGGTTAACACTGATCCTTTGAACATATAACGACATGAGATATGACTTGGAAGCAAGGATTAACAGAGGTAACAACCAAAAGGCGAGCTAACGCAAGTTAAGATATTGATAAAAAGACGACTCACGATTGTAGTTGTGACCCAGATGTATATTGAATACCCAAAGAAGACAAGGTGTGGATGCATGCTATGTTCAAAGGTAACGTCTCATAGGCTGCCAAAAAGATAGACTCGGCGTATTCCCCCATTTTCCCCCATCATGTTTGACGAGTACCTCTTTGTTTTTTAACGAGCTTGAGGAGGATACCAGATGCTCGATATAGCTCACCTTTGGGTGATTCCAACCTTGTACATTTCACGAATTCAAGGAAGGAGAGGTTCAATTCCATAAGGATCCTTCGATGTTTAATTCCATGAGTCCAAGGAAGGAAAAATCAGTGATTTTTAATGTTTAGGGAGTTTGAAATAATCTAAAGAGGACTCTAAAGTTTGACTTTTTTGTAAAAGTTAGTGCCCGGACCCGAAAAATTATAAAATAATATCCAAAGGAACTCTCCTAGTCAAAAGCTGACTAAGGTATACCTTTCTCATAAATAGTCTAAACGGTTTGAAAAATGGATAACTTACCATGGAATAGACGACCCTTGAAATACTTTTATAAGTGTGAAAGAGACAAGTGCACTTGGCAATCTTTTCTTGATCAGGGAGTCTGAAAAGAGCTTAAAGAAAAATCTAGTGGTTCTGTTTTGTGAGTTAATCACCTTAGTCCGAAAAAGGGATAAAATAATGCTAAGATGATACTTTCCTCATTGTTTTACGAGCATGAGTAAAGCAGACTAAGCTCGACACCTTGTTCTTGAGTTTAACAAGCACGACCCAAGTGTGAAAAGAGCTTGGAATCTCTTTCATATTTTAGATCCAGAGCACGAAAGAGAGAAAGTGAGCTCGAAGAAGGTCATATAAATAACTCCACTGGTGTGAACAACTTGGATAAACCTATCGAAACTTGGTCAAAAGCCCTAGAAACAACATTAGAAGATGATAAATGTGAAAATAGACTCCAAACAAAGGTCATTAATGTAAAATTAGGCAAAAATGACTAGTTGCATTATATAAAAGAGGATAAAATGAGAAATTACCCATTGTTTCTTGGTCATTTTCACCTAAAAAGGAGTTTTACCTTGGTTGGGAGCCAAATTTCAACTGAAGAGATCGGGAGATCCAGGGCACCGTTTGAGCCACCGTTTGAAGTAGGTTAGTACTCTCATCCTACCCTTTCATTCAATGGTTTATTTTTTTGGTTTTATGCTGAATTGAGGATTTGAAAGGGCCTTAGGGCAAAAAAATTGTGCCCATAAATTTTCGCACCCCCTCTATATCGAGAGGCGCGAAAATTCCTGAAATTTCGAGTTATAGTCTATGCTGGGGCGCGGAAATTATTAGTTTTCGCGTCCTCAGTAGAAGGCAAGCCGTGGAAATACGCATAATGGGAATTTAAAGAGTTTTCCCTCAATTCATTTAGCAAAAATAGGTTCCAAGATTATAACTGGAATTTCCTTTGGTGATTTTCAGGGATTTCCAAGAGAGAAACGCAAGAATGATCAAGTGGAAAGAAAGAGAACATGAAGGGGAGGATCGAGATTCTCATAATGATGAAAACACTCTATCCACACTAAGGGAGTGTGGATTGTTAAATGTTTTCAAAACAAGAGGGATCCAGAAGCAAGGGAAACTCTTAAATTACATAATAGAGATGTGGGACATGGATCTTCAACCCTTATGAATTGGTGAACAAATCCTTGAAATAGAGCTCGAGGACATATATTTTTTGACCGTTCTCTCAAAAAGAGGGGCACTGGTCAACTTAGCCAGTCACCGTAGTACTGAAGAGACCACGAAAGATTATATAGCTCAATACTGTAGACAAGGATCTCGCAAAAAGAGTGGGAATGTGCTTATTGTTGATGTGTTAGATATTCCTTTGAGGATGGTCTTATACACTCTTGCCCGAGTGGCGGGAAGTGTTGGAGCTCATCATGCTACCAAGGCTCATATGACCTATGCCTTGGAATGTCTCGAACCAAAGTTATTCAACTGGTGTGAAGGTGTTTTGGTCAACATCAAAGACCAAGTGACTAAATGCAACAATGGAAGCATCAAACAGTTTGGATATGGGAGTATCTTGGTTACCTTCTTCCTAGAGAGGGTCTCGTTGCTACACCCACGGGTAGAGAGACCTCCCCGTCCTCCATCTGAACCAAGGATGGGCAGATGGAGTGATTATGAGGGGCGGCTTGGTGGGCCGCAAGTTCTAGCGTTTGGCGAGAACTTATTTTCCTAGCTTGAGGAGCAGATTGTATGATCGAGGATTATCCCTATGCAGGAGTAGACTTCCGAGGAGACATTGACTTGACGTTGCCAGATGATGATGACTGGGACGAGTCAGGAATGTGACCTTCATATATGTTTTTGGATTTTTCAAGTTATATACACATTTTTTTTTATGCGTAAAAGACTTAATACATATGTGTGCATTGCTGTAGATCGAGGACCAGCGAGGGCAGTAGGATCATCACCACTACGAGGACGAGGGGTAGAGTTCTAGGAAGAGGAAGAGGAAGCAAGGGGATTTCGTGATGTGTAGTGGAATCTCAAGGGATTGACGATGGGCATTCCTCCGATGAGGATGCTCGAGGTTCCTTATCATCTTCAGATGCATATTGTGGGTGTGCCAGAGCGTATTGGCAGATTGCTTCACTGTGTCGCTAGGGAAGTGGTGTGCTATCATGAGCACCATGCTCCCCATGACTAGTTTTTAGCAGTAGCTTTTGTTAGTGGCATTTACATGATATGTAGGTTAGAGTGCCAATTTTTGTATGGGTTATGATTCGAATTTTTGTCTTTTGACGCATTATGATACTATATGTGACATGATAATTTTTTTTTACATGATATACATATGGATCTATCTCTACTGTTTACCTACGATGACTTGTATGTTATATTTTTACATGTGTTCTTATGATATTGATTATGTGTGAGCTAGATGCCAATCCAACATGTAGTTAGCTAACGAATCAACTAATGTGTTAAATTGCCTTGGAATGTGTTGATATAGAATGTAATCAAATGATCATTCAAGGAGGCGTACCCTTCTATATAGGCAAAGTAATATGGGATCGCAGACAGTATATATGCGATTTAGTTGAGATACCACAAGCTGAGAGTCTAGGTAGACTGTAAGATGATGGATTCCAAGAGAAGATACTTCAGTTAGAAGTCCAATAACTGCATGATACTCCACTATATATTATTCGTTGCAGGGCCTAAGTAGGTTCCACCCGGAGACATCAATTTGCCAATAGGGTAATACAGTACCCATGATGCAGAAGCAAGGCTCTGGGTATGTCGACTAGCACCATCTGCAAATCCAAAGTACGCCGACATCTGCGCACGAAAACACAAGTCGTGATAAATAGTTTTGGACGAGATAGGATCCTGACACACAAAACATTGAATCAAAATCACACTATAGATACACTATATACAAAGTGTTTTATGCAGGATGACCCTACGCATAAAATCTCTTCAGGTAAAGCCCATTACGGAGCTCTCCCAAAGGTGCGCCATCTGTTGAATATTGTAACTTCTAAGAATATTATATTTGTACTTTATTATTCCGGAGATGTTTTCATCCCCCCGAAGTGATCCTATTATGTATCCGAAGATGTTTATTCCTTCGATGAAGTGTGGTAACCAGGGTTATTAGATCCACCATGTGGGGGTCGGCCCTGAGTTAATAAATTAGGGTTTATTACACTTCATTGGGAGAGGTCATCCCCATAAGGGAAATAGTCAGTCGGGAAACTAGTATAAGTAGAGGAGAATGCTCCTCACTTATCTCACATTTGCATAGCTCAGAAAGTAGTGCACTTGTGTCTGAGAGGTCTGCATAGGAGGTAGAGAAGGAGGTCAAGTCTTGGAGCACATCTTGTATTTTGGTTGAGCATCTTATTGAGGAAAGCTTTGCTGGGTTTTCTACCCCATGAGGGTTTCCCAGGGTAAAATCTCTATCTATCTTATGATTATGTTTTTTTCAGTGATATTGCTAGTCAAATTAGTTTAAACTTAACATGGTATCAGAGCTAGCCTGAACAGAACATCTTTCACAAGGCAAAATTATCTTTCTCTCTCTCTCCCAAAATTAGGGTTTCTGCAAAAGTTAATATTTTTGGATTCTGGTTGCATGGCTGAATAACCCTTCTCAAAATCAAAGTTTTGAGCCCTAGATCGAAATTTTTGGTTGGGTAAAACTTCAGGAAAGTCAAACCCTAGTTTTACCAAAAGTGCGACAAACCAGAAATTTTGTTGCAGATCCGGGAAGCAAAAGGAAGCACATCTCCTGGTAAGTGTTACTCTATCTTTTGAAACTCCAATCTCTTGGACTCCCCCAAGAGAAAATGGCTCCAAGCACTAAGCTTGAAGACAAGCTAGAAGGTATAGAGAATTTCCGGGCATGGAAATACAAAATTGGTCTCATTCTTGAAGAGAATGATCTTGCTCAATATATCAAGCATGAAGTTGCAGAACCCACTGAAGATGAAGCCAAAGAAAAGCATAGGAATGATCTAATTATGGCAAAGAGAATCATTGTTGATTCTATCAAGGACCACTTGATTCCCCAAGTGGCATCCAAGAAGACCCCAAAGGAAATGTATGATGCCTTAGGAAGAATGTATGAAGGGAGGAACATTAATAGGAAGATGGACCTAAGAACTTAGTTAAAGAGTACCAAGATTCATTAAGGAGAATCCATTCAAGACTACTTCTCAAGGGTTTCCCAAATCAAGGAACAACTAGATGCCATTGGAGATACTCTTGATGAAGATGAACTTGTGATGACTGCTCTAAATGGTCTCACTAGACCTTGGGAGTCATTTATACAAACTATGTGTGCCAGAAAAGAAAGTATGAAATTTGATGTAGTATGGGAGGATTGTGTTCAAGAAGAAGCTAAGGCAACCAACAGAGAAGCCCTTCTCAAGGAGGATGACCAAGCCTTAGCTACACACACCAAAAGAGGAAGAAAGGGTCACTTCAAGAAAGTGGACCACAAGAAGTCTCAACCCTCTCATAGATTCAAAAGGAGAGGAGGAACAAATTCATAAAGAGACCTCTCCACAGTCCAATGCTACAATTGTCTTAAACTAGGACACATTGCTAGAAATTGTACTTTACCAACAAAGAAGAAGAAGTTTGTTCACAAAAGACATCATGCACATATGGCAGAAGATGATAGTGGAGAAGAAGAAGAAGAGAAAAGGCCTCGAAGGAAAAGATCTAAAGTAAAGAAAGAAGATCCAGAAGAATATGTCCTATTTTATGCACTCTCTGGATTTGTGTCTCCTGAAGAAGATACATGGCTCATTGATAGTGGTGCTTCAAAGCACATGACAGGTCAAAAGAAAACTCTCTCAAGACTTGAAGAAAAGTCTTCTCCACAAAAGGTATCTCTAGGAGATGATTATCAATATCCCATCAAGGGAATTGGTGAAGCAAGCTACAAGCTTGATTCTGGAACACCTTTAAAGTTGAAAGAAATTTTATATGTACCAGGTTTAAAGAAGAACCTTCTTTCCATCTCAGCTCTAGATAAGAGAGGCTTTAGAATTGCATTTATTAATGGACAAGTACTTATGTGGCCCAAAGGAAAATCAATTGAGGATGCAATTGTTATTGGTGAAGAAGAAGGAGGTCTTTACAAACTCAAGGGTCAACCAGAAGCTGTCGTTGTCCATGAAACCACTAGCCCCAGTGAGCTATGGCATAGAAGGCTTGCTCACATTAACCATAAGGCCCTACCCTATGTGAGCAAGGTGGTCATAGAATTACCAGACTTGAAGGTTGATCATAATGGCACATGCAAAGGATGTGAAAAGGGGAAAAATGTCAAGAACCCTTTTCTAAAGAGTGAAACAGAGACTAAGAACATTATGGAGTTAATACATTCAGATGTATGTGGACCAATGGCCACCACATCCCTAAGTGGGTTTGAATACTATCTCACATTCATTGATGATTATTCAAGGAAGACTTGGATATACTTTCTAAAAGGAAAGAATGAAGTCTTTGGAAAATTCAAAGAGTTCAAGGCCTTAATAGAAAATCACTCAGAAAAGAAAATCAAGATTCTCAGAACAGATAATGGCGGAGAATATACTTCAAAGGACTTTGAAGACTTTTGTAAAGAAGCTGGAATCAAGAGGGAACTAACCACTCCCTACAATCCCCAACAAAATGGGGTTGCTGAAAGAAAGAATAGAACCATCATGGAGGCTATAAAGACTATGATACATGACGAAGATCTACCCATGTATCTATGGGCTGAAGTAGCTAGGACAACAGTCTATGTACAAAATAGACTATCCCATAGTGCTCTTGAATTCAATACTCCAGAAGAAGTGTTCACAGGAAAGAAGCCTGAGGTAAGTCATCTCAAAATATTTGGATGTCCAGTGTACATTCACATTCCAAAAGAAAAGAGAACCAAGTTGGATCCTTCTGGTAATAAGGGAATATTTGTTGGATATTGTGAATCATCCAAAGCTTTCAGAATTTACATACCAGGTTTTCATCATATGGAAATAAGTAGAGATGTAACATTTGATGAAGAAGCAACTCTCAAGAAATCTAGGAAGTTCCAACTTGAAGAAGTCTATGAAGAAGAAACACCTCCTAGAATGACAGAAGTTGTACCCATCCTTGAAGATGATACACCAGAGGACCATGACATGTTAGAACCACAAGAAGCCCCCATTACAAATTTATCTAGAAAAAGAAGGACAGCATGGGCTAGAGACATTATTCAAGGAGATGAAAAATATGGAGCTCCTGAAGGCTCCACCAGAGAAAGAAAGAAACCAAATCTAGTATCCAACTATGTGGCTTTGATGTGTGATCTTGTGGATCAACAACCTACTAGCTATGAAGAGGCAGTTCAGAAGAAAGAGTGGGTAGAAGCAATGACAAAAGAATACCAATCAATAATGAAAAATGATGTTTGGGATATAGTTCCCAAACCAAAAGATAAAAGTGTGGTATCTTCCAAATGGATATTCAAGATAAAACATGCTGCAGATGGTAGCATTGAAAAATATAAGGCAAGATTTGTAGCCAGAGGATTCTCTCAGAAAGAGGGAATTAACTATGAAGAAACATTTGCACCAGTTGCTAGGTACACTTCAATTAGAACTATCATGGCACTTGCATCTATGATGAAGTGGAAATTACACCAGATGGATGTTAAGACAACTTTCTTGAATGGTGTAATTGAAGAAGAAGTGTACATAGAACAACCACAAGGGTTTGAGGTTAAAGATGGGAGAACACATGTATGCAAGTTGAAAAAGGCCTTATATGGATTGAAGCAAGTTCCCAGAGCTTGGTACGGAAGGATTGACAATTTATTAACAAGCATGGGCTTTACCAAGAGTAAAGCTGACCCTAATCTTTATCTCAAAGTTATGGATGATGAACCAGTTATACTATTGTTGTATGTAGATGATCTATTTCTGACTGTGTTAACACCAAAAAAGTGCTCACTAGCTTATTTCCTTATTCACATGACCCATTTGTCCACTTTTCCACCATTTGAGCCTCTAAAGCCATCAAAAGGTCACCAAAAGACCATAATACACCCCTTTTCCCCCTCAAAATGAATATTTTCCTCAAAAAACATAAAAAAAACCCTAAAAATGGTCCAAAATTCCCAAAAATATTAAAAAGGGAATAAAAATATTCAAAATATTCAAAAAAAGAAAGAGGGAAAAAGATACCTAAACCATGTTGGTCAATACCATTGGTTTTCTCAAAACCATAATGGCATTCCCCACCACCAAAAACTATAAAAAGGTGGTAGGGGCTCCTCACTTTCCATCCATCCATCATCCTATCCTCACGCTGTCAAAATCTCTCATGAGACTTTTGGCCATTTTCAGCATCTTGGAGAAGAGACCATTGGAGCTTGGAGCTACTCACCCTTGGAGTTGCTCAACACAAATCCTCACCATTTGAGGTATCTTAATACAAAACATCCATTCTTTTATTTCTTGTTATTTCCATGAATCATTTTTAAATTTATTTGTTATATGCACATGTTAGTTTAGATTTAGATTTAATTCATAATCGTTTTTGCTTTCAATATTGAAACTGTTATCACATTGTTGATAGGTGCCCATTGCACAAAGCTTGGTTGCAAAACCAAGCCAACAGTTTTTGGCGACTCCGCTGGCTTCGAATTCTTAGATCTTGGTTTTTTGCTTTAGATCTTAGTTTTTGTTAGTTTTAATTATTTTAATTCATAGATCTGCCATCCTAGACAACAGATCCATTGTTGTTCTAGATCTTGGCCCTTTCTATTGCCATTAACAGCTTGAAATTTCCATTTTCAGGTTCATTTTTCGACATCTGTTTTTCGGCTTTCGCCTCACAGCTTTTTGCCCGACAGTCGCGCGGCTCATCGCGGCTTTTTTCCGCGCCGCGCCGCGCGGATTCGCAACCATTTTACGCGCTGCACATCGCGGCTTCGCGGCCATTTTCCGTGCCGCACATTGCGACTGTGTGATCGAAACCTGCGCTGCACATCGTGGCTTCGCGGCCAAAACCCGCGCTGCACATCGTGACTGTGCGGCCGAAACCTGCGCTGCACATCGCAGTTGTTTCCCCCAAAACCCGCGATGCAATTATTTTGAATTCGACCAATTTTTTGAAAATATTTTTTGCTGTATTTTTTGCCCATTTAGCATATTTTACAACATTAGTTTTTCTGCATTTTTTCAGCCATACTAAATCTTTTTCTATTTATATATGCTCCATTAAAAGTCTTTTTAAAAAATTTTAGTAATTGAAAGAAAGATTTTTCTGCATTCTATTTAGATCAAAGGTTTTACTGTTTTATGCTCAGTAATTTGCCCAAGTAATTTTCTAAGAGATCCATTTATTCCTTGAAATATTTATGTTATTTGCTTCCCTTTAAATTATTTCAAAGATCCATTATTTTTTAATAGTGTTTTCAAGCATTTACATTTAAAAAACGTCTTTATTTTTTGCAAAACTAGAAGCATCTTTTCTTTCATTTGTAATCAATCACCCAAGCGAGGCAAATCAATTTCAGTTTAAATACCACACTTGCACCCACTCTGCCACATAATTTAAATCGAGCCTTAAAATTTACCTTAACTCAACAAACTTTTAACCCCACTTGGGGAGCACTTAAAAGAATCTTGTAGTTAGGTAGAATTGAGGGGATAGGTGTTCCAATAACACCCCTCAATTATTACATTTGAGACATAGTGGTTGTCCTCTACAGTACCAAAATCCCTTATAATTTTGACATGGTTATCAACCAATTTATCGGGAAGGCCTCTCCCTTAGGAGGGTTGAAGTAGCCAGACTGGTTCCGGAAATCTAAGTGGAATACCGCAATCCATTCAGTAACCGAAGGATACCTTTCGAAGTTCTCGGTGTACACCCAAGAGGGGGTATAGCGGCGATAGAACCAAAATACAGATTCACCCAACCGAACGTGTCATGAACGGGGTATCCTAGTTGCCACTCTTTAGTATTGTCTACCCGGTGTCTCTCCCGGTAGGGGGATATCTAGCCATTGATGCAACACTCTATATTGTCTGACTTGGATTTCATCACCTTGCAGAGAATATCATTTGTTGACTCATAATACTTCTAGTTAGGTGTTTGCATGATACAATACCCACCTTTGATTTAGTAACACCACTTTTTTTGCTAGGAACTGTTTGACTTTTGGTATTCTAACCAATTTTGTTGCATCCCTCCACTTATTATAGCACAACTGCTATAATAAGTGATTTTTGAGGTTGGTTGTTGGCCCAAGAGCCTTTATTTTTTCACTCCCCTCTTGCACTCATTGTTGCACTAGGGTTTCGAGTTTTTACATCACCACCTTACACTGAATTTTTTAAATATTTCTCACCATTGAGAATTCAAGACGATCTTGCCGTCTTCAGGGTGAACCCCCTCATTTCGGTACACTTAGCTCTACACGTCATAGACGTAGAGCCTTATCCCTTGACTCGACACGTCATCGGACCAAAAACATAGCCATCCGATTCTGACACGCCTCACTTCACATCTGATTCTGAGGCTGAATCCGAAAACCCTACTGAAATATCACCAACCAACCCCATGGTTGGATCACAATACGACCCACTTTTCACCAGTACTATTGGAGATACATCCACAAACCCTTCTACTATTGTGCCACCCATGGTAACAACAACCCCTTTAGGCATGCCTAATATAGGGGCCACTCCACCTTTAGGTATGCTCAACACAGGACTACCTCCTATTATGGGTATGCCCAACATAGGAATCACACCCCCTCTCATTACCACAACCCAGATCCCAGGAATTCCTGGCACTATTCCTATCCCCTCTGCAACCCATGTTGCACTTGGGAGCGTTGGCCCATCCCACACCGCAACGGTTGGAGGAAACATACCTTCAATACCTAGCATACCCTTAGGAGCCACTGGACCACTACATAATGCCAACATTAACAATTATGTCCCAGTCACTACGCCACACCCATCTACTAGTTTACCTTGCATGGCTAGTCTGAACTTACCAGACCTAGCCAGGTTAACCAACGATCCTATCAGGCACAACTTTACATGGCCACCCATGCCTACAAAGCTCCCCTCGAACATCCCCAAGTTTGAAGGAAAACCTGGGGAGGATCCCCAAAACCACATAATGTCATTTCACCTATGGTGTTCATCTAAATCCATAGTGGATGACTCCATTAGACTAAGACTATTGCAACGAACGTTCACTGGCTCTACAGCCAAGTGGTACATTGAACAACCACATGGGATCCACCATACATTTACGTCCCTCGCCTCCACTTTCCTTCAGTTTTTTCAGCTACCTGTACGCTATGATGCAGGAGTTGAAATATTGTTGTCTTGCAGACAAAACACAGCTACCCACATCACCGACCATATCCATGAGTGGCGCAAGTGTCGTAGCCTCTGCAAGATAAAACTGGACGACCGTATATTTTTGGATTGGTTTCTCAAATCACTCCTACCCCTCATAGCCAAAGACGTAGCTTCCGAATGACCCCAGTTAGAAGAAGAAGCTATCTTAAAAGCTCAACAGTTCAACTTGATTTATGCTAAGTCAGGCTATCTCTACACCATCATACTAGATGCCCCACGAGGCGATTCTCCACGCGGTGACGCTCCGGGGGCATCACATGCCGCTGATGGTATTATCGGCCAAGTCACGTCACAAAATAAACCTTTTAGCATGGTGAGCACCATAAATGCCCCAGACCTCTCTAGGGCTACATCTAATTTTGGAGAGACGACTTCGTACGCTCCAACGAATTAGACTCATCACACTCATGGACCCTCTTGTCCACAACATTGCTATGGCTAAGCGCCATCGACATATGTACCACCCACATACTATAACCAACCAGCCACCCAGAACCCAATTCATTTACCGGCCCAACCAATGTATTACCCCCAGCAAGCTACACCAGCTAACCCAACACTTCCAATAGCTCAAGGTTACCAACAACCCCAACAGGCAACTGGACCACCTCCAGCCCCACCAACTTATTATCCACCACAACCTGCTCCCGCACCTGCGGCACCCCAAAATCCTCCCACTACTCAAGGGCAAGTGTACACACAACACAATCATCCCCAACACCAAAACAACCAATGCAACCAGGGCGGACAACAAAACCGCGGAAGAGGACGCAACCGCGGCAACAACCAACAACATAATCAAGGTCCACCACCACCCAATCCCCCAAATAATAACAATGCTGCTCCCCCAAACCAGAATCCTAATCGTCATCCCAAGCAGCCAAAGAACAATAACTTGAGAACAAACCATCCGTGTTCTATATGTGGAGTCTATGGACACTATACTCACAACTGCCCCCATTTAGAGAAAACACGTAAGCTTTGGGCTGACGATGCCCAATGCTAGGGCCACGCTGGACAGCCAGCTCCACTTAATCAACCGTAACCCATGATATTGCAAAACCCATTGCCAAACCAGGGAGTAGTAAATGCTCGCCCAATGGATCCCCCACAAGGATTTGCTGCACCTCAACAAATCACCTATGCCGCAACTGATTATCAACATACGGATCCAGGCACACCATTTATTAATGATGTCATCCAATGACATCAACATCCAGACTCGCAGGAATCAGTACGGCCCACCCCCAGAAACTCCTCCCACTGACGCATCCACCTCCCTTCCATCAGATCAACCACTATGCATACCAAATATGCCGTTGGATGAAGGACCTAAAATCCCTTACATCCCTTTGCGAAGGATTAACAATAATCCTAATTCTTGCGCAACATCCAATTATAACATCGTGGAAGACCTAGCACAATCCCCCGCTGCTATGGCTTGTTTATAGGTACTGAAAACATGCCCTGCACAACGAAAACTATTACTATCCGCCATCGTAGGAGTAGACCCTAACGATACACACATGATGGCTTTCAACTTAGATCAAGCCGAACCTCGATTGCCATCAAATTTGGCCTTCCAAGTATCAGTAAACATTCGAAACCTTGTTGTGCATCAATGCATCATCGATGAAGGAGCTTCAACCTGCGTTATGTCCACTCTTGCGTGGCAGGAAACTTGGCTCCCTCGCTTTACAACCATCCACCACAGCATTACGAGCTTACGACGGGCGCTCAGCTCAACCACAAGGCCTCTTAGCGAACATACCCGTAGAACTAGGCGACAAATTAGTTCTCATCGACATCGAAGTGATCAATGCCCAGCTCGACTACAACCTCCTTCTTAGACGTAGCTATATGTACAAAATGAAAGCCGTTGCTTCATTTGTGTTCCACCTCATGATGTTCCCACATGAAGGACGCGTTATCAAGATTGATCAACTCACATATTATGATCCTAACGCCCCTTCAACCCCTCAAAATGTGCTACCAATGATTGAACAAACCGTTCAAACTACACCGACATCATTTGTCTCGTCAATTGGTCCTGGAATCTACACCGAGTCACCTATGACTTCCACATTTCCATCGATCCCACCACCTTTACTGATAACAAAAACATCCGATTTGTGCACCCTGTCGCATGCCACACAACAGCCCTCATCACTACCACAAACACCCACAGTGCCTACTCATATTGGAACAACGCCAATTCATACTATCTCGTTCTTGTTCCCATTTTTCGGAGTTGTCAGTTTGCCAGTAATGGCTACACTCAACCTTCCTGGTTTAACATTAGGGATACTTGTATGGTACTTAGTTGCTCCGATCCCCCGCTGACTCTGACTGTTATTTTACAACCAGTACAACCTATCCCTACTACCAACCACCCACCCCCTCCTGTCACTCATCTGCAAAACAGACCACCCCCAATAGTGACTACGACATCAACGTCTAGAAACGCCCCACCTCCGTTACGAAACACAAGGGGCAGAGCCCACAAACTTATAACACTGGACCCATAACTCGCACCCCCCCAGCAACCCCCAAGGTAGCCAAGAAACCCCCAACTATTCGCATTCCCCCTAAGTGCTCGTCGTGTGACAATGTAGGCCATGCCACTCATCAATGTCCACAATTACCTGCACTCCAAGAACACATGAATATGTTGGATGACGACACCAGAATTTCCGTGGTAAGACTTGAGCTACCTCCTCAACCTCGCGACAAAACGCTCTGCACTAACCACCCTTGTGCGATATGTGGCATTTATGGCCATTATTCACACCACTGCCTTGATCTCCCAGATTATAGAGCAGCCTTATATGAGATGAACAATGCCGACTTATAGATATCTCCTCCCCTCATCGAGGAGATCTACCCTCCGAAATCATCTTGTTCGGAAGAAATCAATACCATCTATATGATTTCAACCACATACAAACCGGAACCCATTGATTTATGGTATGATTACTTTCGAACTAATGAGCAAATTCTAGAAACACTCACTGCACCGGACTACCCTTGGGACGATATGCATCATCGATCATACTTCCTCCCTGAGGCGCCGACATCCATCGTAGAAAACCAACTATCAGTCGAATCGAAAGATTTTCTACCAACTAAGGTTGATTGGTTCAAAGACCCCATCCCAGCACTAGATGCCTTCGAAGAGGGGAACATGTCCAACATTTCCCTATTATACAAATCGACATTTCCACCACACTTGGAAAACTTGAGCTCATCTCGCTAGGCGCATCATGCACTCAAGCGGAAACTCAAGCATATAAGAAACTCTTCCAAGAGTTTCGTGATGTCTTCACCTGGTCTTACACCAAGATGCCCAGCCTCGATCCTAACATTGTGGAACATCACATCGACACTTGGCCCCATGTGCCTCCTGTCCGACAGAAACAATGCCCAATTCACCCATCTAAGCTCCCAGCTGTTAAGGCTGAGATTGAGAAACTCCAAAAAGCAGGATTCATATATCCTATTGCCTACACCACCTGGGTTTCAAACCCAGTGCCAGTAAACAATAAAG
Organism: Larix kaempferi; assembly: GCA_027924585.1. NCBI lineage: Eukaryota > Viridiplantae > Streptophyta > Pinopsida > Pinales > Pinaceae > Larix > Larix kaempferi. The sequence continues at coordinate 17,778,023 of BSBM01000458.1, read as the reverse complement.
TGGGCACCATACGCGTTTGTACTGATTTCTGAGACCTCAACCTCGCTTGTCCCAAAGACAACTTCCCCACACCATTCATTGACCAACTAATCGATGAATGTGCGGGGCATGAGGTCCTTTCTTTTATGGACGGTTTCTCCGGATATAACCAAATCAAAATCTGTAAAGAAGATCAATACAAGACAGCTTTCACTACCCCATGGGTCACCTTCACCTATCGCGTCATGCCTTTCGGTCTCAAGAATGCTGGAGCCACTTTCCAACGCACCATGACTTATTGCTTCCACGATCTATACAAAATCATAAAAGTTTATCTAGACGACCTCACCGCTTGATCTAAGAAACGATCTGACCATTTAGACGACCTTCGACAAGTTTTCTTGCGTTGTCGAAAATACAACATCCGCTTGAACCCACTCAAGTGTGTCTTTTGCGTTATAGTAGGTCGCCTGGTGGGGTTTGTCATTTTAGAAAAAGGCATCACTGTAGACCCCTTGAAAGTCCAAGCCATTGTAGACTTACCATCACCCCATACATTAAGACAACTTCAAAGCCTCCAAGGGAGTTCCAACTTCCTCCACCGCTTTGTCCCTGACTATGCCATGACGGTCCACGGTTTCCTTCGACTACTATGTCTGCATACCCGTTTCATATGGGACCAACAAGCAGAATCAACTTTCACCGACTTAAAGAAAGCACTCACGAACACCCCGTTGATTTCTCCTCCAGATTTCACGAAAGATTTCACCCTCTATGTTTCAGCATCCGAATATGTCGTATCTGGAGTTCTTGTCCAAGAAGATACTGCTCGCCAAGAGCATGTCATCTACTATGTGAGCCAGACCTTGTCAGGCCCACCTCTCCGCTACCCACATGAAGAGAAGATGGCCCTCGCCGTCGTCTTTTCAGTACAAAAGCTGTGACACTACATTCTCCTCAGCCACACCACGGTTGTATCCAATTCCAATCCAATGGTTTACCTCTTGACACGTCGCCTCCTTCAAGGCCGCGTAGCTAAATGGGTGATTATCCTGCAAGTATATGACCTAACTTTCAAAACCCCAAAGAGCACTAAGGCCCTAGCACTCGCTCAACTTATCACATATCTCCCATCCTCTTCGTCATCACCCACTATCCAAATAGACCTCATTGACGACCACATTTTCATCATTTCCTCTGACGACCCATGGTACGACGACATCTTGATCTACCTCCGCACCCAAAAATTTCGACCCAACATCGATCATGACGGACGCTGTCGTATACGACACCACGCCCCTCGATATCTCCTATTAGGTGATGCACTTTATCGACGCGGCGTCGATACCATCTTACGACGCTGCCTGTCTCATGATGAAGCAGAACAAGTCCTTAATGACTGCCATAGCGGTGCTTGCGAAGGCCATTTCTCCGGCATGGCCACCTCCCAAAAGATCATCCGCACAGGTTACTTTTGGCCTTCATTATTTACTGACTGCATCACCGCAGTCAAACATTGTCAAAACTGCCAACTTTTTGCCCCCAAGGCAAGAACCCCACCTGCCCCCCTTCATCCAGTCGTCACTATCGAACCATTTTGCAAATGGGCCATCGACTTCCTAGATTGCAATCCCACGTCAGCCGACAGTCATAAACACATCATTGTGGCCATAGATTATTTCACCAAATGGGTGGAAGCCATGCCAACTTACAATTGCAAAGCCGACACTGGAGCACGCTTTTTCCTCAACCATGTTATCGCTCGTTTTGGAGTGCCAAAGCAACTAGTCTCAGACCACGGCTCTCACTTTGAAGATGTCGTTTGGAGAGAATTATCAACCCTATTGAAATTTGAACACCATTTCTCCTCCGCCTACTACCCCCAAGGGAATGGCCAAGTCGAAGCGATTAACAAAATTTTGAAGACCATCCTCCAACGCATTGTTGACAAACACAAATCAAATTGGCATCACATGCTCTTCCCAACACTATGGGCATACCGCACGTCAACCAAAACCGTCATCGGTTGTACCCCTTTCCATCTAGTTCACGGTGTCGAATCCATCCTCCCCATTGAGTGCCAGATTCCAGCACTACATATGGCCGTTAAACTCCTACCGGACACTTCCCCAATTGAGCAACGCTTACTACTTCTGGAGCAAGCCGATGAAGATCGGCGCACAACCCTCCAAACCATGGAAGCAGCCAAGAACCAATCCAAACTAAGTTACGACAAACATGTCCACCCAAAAACCTTTACTGAAGGGGACCTTGTCCTCTCCTATGATCAAGCTCATGACAAAACCGGAAAAGGAAAGTTTGTGTCCATGTGGCAAGGCCCATACATTATACACACCTACCTCGGACAGGGGGCATACATTCTGACCGATTCAGAAGGAAACCCCCTACGCAACCCACGCAACGGGTTGTACCTCAAGCGATTTTACCCATAGAAAATATGATGGACATCACTGTCCATTTTTGTACAGTCTTATTTTGTTTTTCACAAAAAATTAAAAAAACCTAAATATTTGTTTTTTCTACATGACCATAGATGGATCCTATTCCACTTTGCTACATTGGTTTCGCTGATGGTGCAAGCCGTTGGTCCCCCAATCTCGCCTCCTCAGCTTGGGTAATATATTCCCCTTCACATGAGTTGATCCACATCGACGGAGTGTGCATAGGTGCCGCCACCAACAACCAAGCTAAATACGATGCCGTGACCGGTCTCCTGGCCGCTGCTCTCCAAATGAGCATAAGTCACCTTAATGTTTTCTTAGACTCACAACTCCTTGTTTCCCAGCTCAACAATGATTACCAGGTACGCGATCCCTGTCTTTTCAGAAAATTCCTGTGCACTAAACAAATGGTTCGACAGTTTGAATCCATTACATTCACACATGTCCTAAGGAATCTCAACAGTGTAGCAGTCCATATGGCCAACAACATTCTGGATTGGCACACCAACCAAACCATGTAGTAAATACAAAATGTGCCTCCACGGGCATAAATAAAAAGTGCATCCATGTGCATAACATGTGCCTCCATGGGCATATACAAAATCAAAAGTGCATCCATGTGCATAACATGTGCCTCCACGGGCATATACAAAATCAAAAGTGCATCCACGTGCATAACATGTGCCTCCACGAGCATATACATAAATTAAAATGTTACATCCACGTGCATAACATGTGCCTCCACGGGCAAACAAATAGACGATACATGCATCCATGTGCATACACGACTATATACCAAAACATATATATATATATATATATATATATATATATATATATATATCATCATATAATCAACATGTCATAGGTGCTCTCAGCACCCAATATACAAAAATACATAAGTCGTACAAAAAGGTACTTCCCCATATGCTCATCAGCATTTGGGGACAGATACAAGATCATCTAATCATCATGGTCTCCAGGCTCCTCTGGCGCCACCTCTGCTGGCCCCGCCGGATCATGCCGAGCCCGAACCCTCCTCTCCGTCGGCCCCGCTAGATCATCCCACAACCGAATCCTCCCCTCCACTGGCCCTGCCGGATCATGCCGAGCCCCATCCCTATACTCAGCTACCACCAATGTTTCTCTGAGCAGGATAGAGCACCACTCACGAGGGGCATCGAAATAACGCTCGACGATGTCCCGATCCAAGTCCCTCCACCCATCCTCTAGCAATCCTACCAAGATCATGTCTAGTCACGGCATCGTATTCAGCTTGGTTGTTGGTGGCGGCACCTATGCACACTCCGTCGATGTGGATCAACTCATGTGAAGGGGAATATATTACCTCCACGGCATCATCTCGAGGCCCAGCTCCTCGACCGCGAGGCCCAACTCCTCCAGCATGAGGAGGCGGGTACCGCTACAGGAGGCGGAACGACCATCACCCGTCCCCTACGAACCACATGATCGGCTGGTGGTACAGGACCAACATCTGCACAATCACACAAGTGAACCATCATATAGATATCTCTAACTATAATCATAAGAAAAACATCTAAAAAACACATGATATAGTCGAGAGCAAAACACAAAAACATACCATCTAAACCCCAGGCCTGTCCCTGGGCTCGAGGCATCTCCGGATCTCCTCAATAATCCATACCGACATATGGATAGTCATCAATCAGCAGGGAGATCTACTCCCACTGCTCATACATGTCCTGTGAAAAGAACCCATGGATACCACCACCACCGCGGGGCATTAGAGAGATTTTGAGGTCAAAAAATGGCCTCAAAACAAAGAAAATGTACTATAAAAAACAACCAATCACATTCTAGTAGATGACATCATCCCCCATGTTGAGGTGGCATTGCATGAGTTAATAATGCTTATTTGTCAAATTTTCTATGGTGGATGAAAACACATAGTTAACCAAGGTAGTGGTGTAAGTATTTTTAAGTCATAAAGTAAAGTACTCATAATGATAGTCTTTTCATAAAATAATATTATTGTCATTTTCAAGTAAAGTAGTCATAATGAATCTCTTTTCACACTTTCTCATAAAATAATATTATTGTCATTTTCAAGTAAAGTATTCAAAATTCATAAAGAAGGTCCTTTCACATTTTTTATAAAATAATATTTTATCATTTTTATGTTTTTAATTTTAAATTATATATTCACTCCATTCTATTTAATATCATAATGTCAAACTAATATATATATATATTCATTTCACATTTTTTCATAAAATAATATTTTTGTTATTTTCATATTTTAAATTTTTAATTATATATTCACTTCATTTCATTTAATATTATAATGTCAAACTAATATATATATACTTGTACTTTTAAAATAAATTAAATTCATGAATGATATTAATCTAAAAATGCATATTAGTTATGCATATAAATTTATGATTTTGATATTAATTTACCAATATAGATTTAATGAATAAAAAATAATAATAGATTTAATGAATAAAGAATAATAATAATAATGCAATGTGGGTTATAATAATATTATTAACATTTTACATGTAAATAAATTTTCAATTAAATTACATTATATTAAATTCATGAGAAAAGTACTAAGTATAAAAAGTCAACATAAAATTAAAAAAATAGCTTTTAAAAATGTTTTTTATTATTTAATTTCATTTGCAAGTTCAAGACAAATAAATGCTAAAGGACAATAAGTTTTTGGGAATTTAAAATGAATCTTAGTCACATCAATGTATAGTTTTTTTATTAATTTTATTTCTAGTGTATTTTGAAAAGTAACTCAACCATGGTTATTTATATTGCGCATAGAAAATAGTGTGGGAGGTGACTTGTCATATATACCTACCTCATAAAACCCCCAATTCATAATAGTTTAATATATCTCATATTTTTGTAGTACATCTCTTAGGAGGCCATTTTTTGACCTCAAAATCTCTCTAATGCATCATCTGCCCCCACCGCACCATGCGCGGCTCACTCACCAACCCGTCTCGAATCGGCACCCGTGGCCGCAAGGTCGGTACCCGCTCAAAAAAGAAACAACACAGAAAGGAGGCATAGCAGAACTCTCCCCCCTCCCGGCTAACCTTGTCCAAATCTCTCCGGACACCAGCCAAAAACATCTGACCCCACGCGTAGTAGGTCCCCCTCAGCACATAATCCACCATCATCGTTTGTCCCCCAGACAAACGATGTGTCGTCGTGGCACCCAACACCTGCAGAACACAAGCCCCAAAACCCCGCATATCCCACTCCCGTAGAGATCTCAGGCTCAAAGCGTTGTTCTGTACGATCGCCCTAGCAACACAGAAGGTCTCCAGCAGATCCTCGATATCCAAACCTGCCGAAATCCTTGGTAGAAGATCCCCTACCTCCCCTAAGTGAGGTAACCCGGTAAGAAAGTATACATCAGTAAGGGTGATCTCTAACCTCTCACCCCCAACAATAAAAGCACCCTCTACAGGTACCCAGAGACCCACCAATTTGTTCAGCAGTGGTCCTACTGAACGCATCGGTGGAATCTGAGCGAACTTCAGGAGACCGCTCACAGCCAGAGTCTGTTGGACCCCCTGATCGGTCCGAATCCGAATCATCAAGTCCTCCTCCATCTCCCGCTCTCGCCATGACACCAATGGTCTCCTCAACATCCTGCCAAAAAACAAAGAAAATTTTTTAGAACCATAAATTTTTTTCAAAAAATTCCATCACGGCTTTCAGTATTGTCCCCACAGTCGTGATGAGCATCGCGACTGTCAGCCCCATAGTCGTGATGAACATCGCAACTTTTAGCCCGACAGCCGCAATGAACATCGTGACTGTCGGCCCCAAACCCGCGATGTTCATCACAGAAAAGGACTCGAAACCCGCGATATTCCACGTTGGAAGGCTAACATGGAATTTTGTGGCCTTCGGGGTCCCGCTGCTAACCAAAAAAGACATAATAAAAAAGGCTAAGGCAAATAGGGTTACATGAAACTCGCGGAATCGAAAACCAACGGTCGAATCTCCCGGAAATCAAGAAAGAGCTCTAATTGCTCTGCCAAACTCACACATAACAATGACACGTCGTATGGGCCCCACACCCTATTTATAGAGATTTGACCATTTTTCAAACAACCATTGCGGTATCATACAACGTCTGTTCCTCAAACCGTTGGTACCGTTGGAATCAGCACCGCGAGAACTTCATGACAGTCCTTTCCTTTTCTTGTTTTCACCAGGTCCATTTTTTTACCATTTTTTCACACCCTCGTCGCCTTGGTTTGCGTGCCACTTCGGCCATTCTCCGTTTTTTATGAGTCTTATATCGTCGGATTTAGTTTTCTGCACTCGTGATAATGCTTGAGATCATTTCTCGCTCTCACGCCCAGATTTTTTGGGCTTTTTCCCCATGCCCCCCTCGTTGCCTCGGTTTGCGTGCCACATCGATCGTCGTCTGTTTCTGACGAGTCTTATATTGCCGGATTCAGTTTTACTTTCTCGTGATGACGCTTGAGATCATTTCTTGCTCTCACCTCCATATTTTTCGGGCATTTTTCCCATTCCCCCTCGTTGCCTTGGTTTGCGTGCGACATCGACTGTCGTCCGTTTTTTACAAGTTTGATATTGTCGGATTCAGTTTTCCACGCTCATGATAATGCTTGAGATCATTTCTCGCTCTCACCCCATAATTTTTGGGCATTTTTTCAAAATGCCACTCATCACCTCGGTTTGCGTGCCACATTGGTCGTTGCCCATTTTTGACAATCTTTATGTCACCGGATTCAGTATTCCGCACTCATGACGATGCTTGAAACCTTTTCTCGCTCTCATCAATACCTTTTGTTCGGTATAGTTTTACCCCTTTTTCGGGCCGAGCATTTCTTTTACGAAAAAGGAACTTAAGGAGTTTCTATTAAGCTCTTTTCTGACTCCTAAAATAATGAAAAGATCGCGGAGCAACCTTGCTTCCTTTCATGCTCGCTAAACGTATCTGAAAGGGCATCTACCTAGTATAAGTTTACCCCTTTTCCGGACCTTGTAGACTAATTACGAAAAATGAATACTCTAGTCACATCGGCTAGAAGAGTTCTCCATTTGCATCATTTTATGTTTTTTCGGGCCTTGGAGACTAACTTACGAAAAAGAACACCAATGGAGTCCACTTACCGCTTTCAGACTCTCTAAACATGAAAGCGACCACAAGAAATCACCATCTCGGGCTCGTAAAAACCCACAGGACGGTACTCACAACCACTGCAGAGTCTTCTTATCGTTTTCAGACTCCTTAAAAATGAAAGCACCCATGAGCACGAACAGTCCTGGGCTCACAAAATCCACAGGACAGTACCATTTCAGAGCACACTTTTATCCCTTCTTGGAGCTCATTAAAACTACGAATAAGGACCCAATGGTGCTTCTCGGCGCCACAACAGATCATGTCTACTCATATGGCAGCTTCCCCATTTTGGTCGCCTTTGTTCAAAGTATTCTGCAATATGTCACCCTGAGAATCCCTCGACAGCACCCATCAGCTCGTCCCCCCCCCAGAGTTAATACATACCCTTCAATCCTTAAAAACTATGATCCCCACACCTACAAGTCAGTTCCCTACGCTGCCAGGTCAACCATGTCATCATACTCTGAACAAAGGAAGTTTGAGTCCACCCACTCTATGACCCCAGTTACTTCCCATCCCCACAAGTATGTCAGTCCTACTATCAATACTACCACACTTTAGTTCTACACCTCGCGCTCCTATCAAGGAAACTTCATTGCCTTGTTAGTTGCTGGTCTCCCTCTGTCGACGATAACCAAATTTACTCCAGAGGATAGACCTAGAGGTCCATGTGTCTTGGACTCATCACCATTTATGATGAGTGCCTATGAATCATTTCGAGAAGAGTCCTCAGTGCCTCTCCAAATGATTGTTTCTCACATGCTCGACTTCAACACCTTGATCGCATCGTTGAGACTCACACAGGGTATTAGTCCTTTCAGTTATTTGTTGAAGACCTCGGATACCACCTGACTCTTCCACATTTGAGAGTCTACTCATGGAAACAACCAGTTACATTTTTTCCTATAGATATCTGGGTTGCGCATGGCGACAGTATTCAGATGTACCCCAGTTTTATACTCCCTCGAGTATACAGTTACATATACTACTCAGGGTTGAATCATAGTCATTGAGTCCCCACAGATGTGGGACACCTTCAGATTCAGCAGTTCATCAACCCTTCTGACACCTTGTTGAGAACGGTTGTCGCTTTATTCTAGTGTATCAGTTATTGAGATTAGTCATGTTATGATCATGAGTACATCCCAAAATAGTGTCCCCTTTGGACCATCATGATGTACCAGTAGATTTTTTTATGTATTATTCAGGTCCCCCTTCTTGGGACTCATTGTTATGTATATGCCTTGATACGAGCATGGGTATGCCTGCCTCGTCCATTATCAGAGATTATTCCTCATTCATATTGAGGCCATGTAATATTTTTTCTTTTTGCAGCTTCCAAGGGCCGTGGATCCAGTCTCCAACCGGTCTCTTCTCTTCCCCAAACCCCAGGAAAAAGACAAAAGAACTATGATGTCTATCGGCTATACGATGAGCTCCTGCCCATCAGGGGGCAATCTATTAACACCCAAAAAGTGTTCACTAGCTCATTTCCTTATTCACATGACCCATTTGTCCACTTTTCCACCATTTGAGCCTCTAAAGCCATCCAAAGGTCACCAAAAGACCATAATACACCCATTTTCCCCCTCAAAATGAATATTTTTCCTCAACAAGCATAAAAAACTCTCAAAAAGGGTCCAGATTTCCCAAAAATATTAAAAAAGGAATAAAAATATTCAAAATATTCAAAAAAGGAAAAAGGAAAAAAGGAAAAAGGAAAAAGGAAAAAGGAAAAAGGAGGAAAAAGGATACCTAAACCATGCTGGTCAATACCATTGGTTTCCTCAAAACCATAATGGTATTATCCACCACCAAAAACTATAAAAAGGTGGTAGGGGCTCCTCACTTTCCATCCATCCATCATCCTATCCTCACGCTGTCAAAATCTCTCATGAGACTTTTGGCCATTTTCAACATCTTGAAGAAGAGACCATTGGAGCTTGGAGCTACTCACCCTTGGAGTTGCTTAACACAAATCCTCACCATTTGAGGTATCTTAATACAAAACATCCATTCTTTTATTTCTTGTTATTTCCATGAATCGTTTTTAAATTTATTTGTTATATGCACATGTTAGTTTAGATTTAGATTTAATTCATAATCGTTTTTGCTTTCAATATTGAAACTGCTATCACATTGTTGATAGGTGCCCATTGCACAAAGCTTGGTTGCAAAACCAAGCCAACAGACTGGAAATGAGAAACAAATTATCAAATGCAAGAAGAAGCTTTCTTCAGAATTCGAGATGAAAGATCTTGGATTAATGCATTACTTCCTAGGTCTAGAAGTATGGCAAGAACCAAAAGGAATCTTTCTAAATCAAGGTAAGTATGCTATGGGGATTCTGAAAAGATTCGATATGTTGGAGTGTAAAGCCATGGCTACGCCCATGGACTCCAACTTGAAGTTATTAGTCGATGACTCATCAGAATTAGTAGATGTGACCCTATATAGACAAATCATTGGGTCATTGATGTATTTAACAAATACCAGACCAGACATATGCTTTGCTGTAAATACCTTGAGTCAGTATCTAGTAGAACCTATAAAGGCTCACTTGATAGCTGCAAAGCATGTGATGAGGTATCTAAAGGGTACACTAGATTTTGGTTTATATTATCTTGGAAGTCATGAACTCAGATTACATGGATACTCAGATTCTGATTGGGCAGGAAGTGTTTCAAATAGGAAGAGTACATCAGGTGGATGTTATGGTCTTGGATCTGCTATGATCTCATGTTTCAGCAAGAAACAATCTAGTGTGGCCCTCAGTACTGCTAAAGCAGAATATATAGCTGCCTGCTCTGCTAGTTGTGAAGCAGTGTGGCTTCAGAAACTATTATCTGGAGTGTTTGACTTAGAGATGGATCCCACTGTGATCATGTGTGACAATCAAAGTTGTATTAAGATGACAGAAAATCCAGTATTCCACGATAAGTCAAAACACATAGAGATCTGATATTTTTATATACGAGATATGGTGCAGAGAGGAGCTATTAAGCTCAAGTATGTGAGCACTGAGGAACAAATTGCTGATATATTGACCAAACCTCTGTCTTGAGTGAAATTTGAGTATTTCCGAGACAAGCTCGGTGTGGTTCAAAAGGACCCTCCTCGAAAGGGGGAGTGATATAATCACTAATGATGAGATTGCCCACATAGACAGCAAGGTCGATGATGAGGATACTTGTTTATTACACCTAGATATTTATATGTATGCTTAGGATACTTATATGTATATTTAGAATATTTATATTACTGATAAATGCACTTATATTGATGAGGATACTTGTATTGATGTTGAGGATACTTGTATTGATGTATTGATGATATGTATACATGTATTGATGAGGACACTCGTATTGATGATATATATACTTGTACTGATGATGTACTAATGATACTTGTGTTGATGAGGATACAGATGGGGATTGTAGTATCCCCGGACTTCAGTCCCTTGAATTGATCCGTAGACAGATGTCTTCGAGAATGAAATCCTTGGTGGACAGGTGGGGATTGTATCATCCCCGGACTTCGATCCCTTGAATTGATCCATAGACAGATGTATCCGAGAATGAAGTCCTTGGTGGACAGATGGGGATTGTATCATCCCCGGACTTCGGTCCCTTGAATTGATCCGTAGACAGATGTCTCCGAGAATGAAGTCCTTGGTGGACAGGTGGGGATTGTATCGTCCCTGGACTTCAGTCCCTTGAATTGATCCGTAGACAAATTTCTCCGAGAATTGATGATAGGACGGCATCGTCCCTGGACCTCGGTTCAAAAGGTGCGTGATAGGACTGCATCGTCTCTAGACCTCGGTTCAAAAGGTACGTGATAGGACTGCATCGTCCCTGGACCTCGATTCAAAAGGTACGTGAGAGGACTGCATCGTCCGTGAACATTGGTTCAAAAGGTATATGAGAGGACTGCATCGTCCATGAACATTTATGTGAGAGGACTGCATCGTCCATGAACATTTATGTGAGAGGACTGCATCGTCCATGAAAATTGGCTCAAAAGGTAGGTGAGAGGACTATATCGTCCGTGAAATTTTTGTTCAAAAGGTACATGAGAGGACTGCATCATCCGTGAGCCTTTGATTCAAAATGTACATGATGGGATTGCATCGTCCCTAGACATGAGACTTGTCTTAAAGTGATAAGGATTGATCATCCTGGAACTTAATCTGGATTGTATCATCCATGGACCTATGTCCTAAAGAGAGCGGGATTGATCATCCTGTAACATGATTGTGTGTATTGCAGAGTATGCTATGATGATGATCCAGATGTTGTAGATCGAGATGATGATCCAGATGCTGTAGATCGAGATGATGATCCAGATGCTGTAGATTGAGATGATGATCCAGATGCTGCAGAAGATGAAGACTCAATACTGATGATGCTGATGTTCTAGTATTGACTATGTTCCAGTAACTGCTTGAGTTACTGATAATGATGTATTGAAGAAAGCTTCTGATGATTTATAGATGTATCATGTATGATGTAGTCGATGACTCCTTGCTCCTGCAGATGTTGTTATAATATTCTTCTCGTTAAGGGGAAGTGTTAAATATTGTGACTTCTAAGAATATTATATTTGTACTTTATTATTCCGGAGATGTTTTCATCCCTCCGAAGTGATCCTATTATGTATCCGAAGATGTTTATTCCTCCGATGAAGTGTGGTAACCAGGGTTATTAGATCTACCATGTGGGGGTCGACCCTTGCATAGCTCAGAAAGTAGCGCACTTGTGTCTGAGAGGTGTGCATAGGAGGTAGAGAAGGAGGTCAAGTCTTGGAGCACATCTTGTATTTTGGTTGATCATCTTATTGAGGAAAGCTTTGCTTGGTTTTCTACCCCATGAGGGTTTCCCAGGGTAAAATCTATGTCTATATTGTGATTATGTTTCTTTTAGTGATCTTGCTAGTCAAATTAGTTTAAACTTAACACCATCACAATCAACTAGTTCGTAAGCGCCCTTCTCTAACACTCGTTTGATAACCTAGGGACTGTACCACATGGATTCTAATTTTCCTTTACCTAATTTGTCGTGCATTTGGTCATAGGTTAAGACTAGGTCACGTTCATTGAAAGTGCAAGGTTGAACAGATTTATCATATTGAGCCTTAAAACACTTTTTATGAGCCTCATTGGCGAGCGCAGCGTCGCGACGAGTTTCATCAAGCTTAGTTAGGTCTAGAAACCGTTCTTCCTTAGTAGTCGTGTTAGGTAAGAGTTCAACGACTAATTTGAGAGATGGTATTTCACATTCAATCGGGAGGATCGCTTCCAGGCCATAGACCAATTGGAACGGTGTAAACCTGGTCGCATTTTTTACTGAAGTCCTGTAGGCCCAAAGAGATGAAAATAGAGCTAAGTGCCACTTTGATTTTTGGGTTCCCACCATGCATTGGATCATTTTTTCAAGACTTTATTAATTGCCTCTGCTTGTCCGTTTGCCTGGGGGTAATAAGGGGATGAGTTTTCATGACGAAAACCCAATTTGGAACTTAGTTCATCCATCATATGATTCTTAAAATGGGAACCATGATCAGTTACGATGGCTTGTGGGACTCCAAACCTCGCGATGATATGATTGAATATGAAAACTGCTGCTGTTTTTACATCTTCTGCATATGTAGGCATGCCTTCAGCTCATTTGGTAAAATAGTCAACAACGATGATGACATAACTATGCCCCCCAACTGAGGTAGGCTTATAGTGCATGAAATCGATCCCCCATTTTGCAAAGGGGCCGACGACAATAACAGGGTGAAGTGGAGCTGGGTGGGAACGCTTCTTAGAATGGAAGAATAGGCATGGAGGGCACTTCTTGACCACTTCAATACAATCTTTGAAGATGGAAGGCCAGAAGTAGCCCGCGTGTAAGATTTTCTGGGTTGTAGCCATCCCATAAAGGTGACCGCCACAAGATCTAGAGTGGCAGTCATTAAGTACGTATTTGGCTTCGTCAAGAGTTAAGCAACAACGTAAAATGGAATCGATACCACGATGGTATAAAGTATCACTAATAATGAGATAATATTTGGCGCGGTGGCGGATACGATGTCGCTCATCGCGATTGAGGTCGGGCCGAAAGTGTTGGGTTTGGAGATATAACACTATGTCACCGTACCATGGATAAGTCGTACCAATGAGGAACAAAGACTCATCAGGAAGAAATTCGATGGGCTCAGATTGATCATTGACACGGGGCAATGCGCAAATAAGTTCAGCAAAGACCAAGGATTTTTTGGATTTCGCTTTGGCAAACTCCAAATCAAACTCCTAGAGGACTAAAATCCAACAGGAGTATTTTCCTCCTAGCACTTGACGTGTTAGGATATAATACATTGGATTAAAGTTGGCAATAACGATGGTCTTGCCGAGTAAAATGTAGTGTCGGAACCTCTGGACCGCAAAAACGATTGCCAGAGCCAGTTTCTCCACCTGTGTGTAACGTGTTTTAGATTCAATGAGACTCTTACTAAGATAGTAGACCACATGTTCTTGAACACTATTGTCTTCTTGTACGAGCACCATGCCAATGGTGGTGGTAGAGGCAACGAGATATAAAATGTAATCCTGTGTATAATTGGGGGATTGTAACACAAGAGCATTGGTCAGGGCCTTTTTCAAATTGTCAAAAGACTATTGGGCTTCATCATCCCAAATGAAAGGAGCGTCTTTCTTGAGAAGCCTCATGTAGCCCCGAGTGATCTCAACAAAATTGCAGACAAAGCGGTGTAGAAAGTTTGCATGCCCTTGCAAACTTTGGAGTTCCGGTATGTTAAATGGTGAAGGTAAAGCTAAAATAGCTTCAACCTTCATTGGATCAAGGCGAATGCCATCCTTGGAGATTATGAACCCTAAAAATATACCAGCTTCAACAAAAAATATACATTTGCGAGGATTCAAGCAAATATTGTAGTGGCGGCACTGTAGAAATATGGCACTCAGGTGATCTGGATGATCTTCGCGCACATAAGAATGAGCGGGTAAGTCATCTACATATGGTTCCACAACATGCTTGATATCATGAAATGCGTAAGACATGGCCTATTTAAAAGTAGCTCCAACGTTCTTGAGGCCAAAAGGTAACTTGCGATAGGTAAAGGTTACCCATGGGCAGATGAAAGCGGTCTTGTGCTGGTTTGCTAGGAGTATCTCAATCTGATTATAGCCGGAGAAGCCATCCATAAATGAAAAGATAACACTCCTAACACATTTATCGGTAATTTGGTCAATAAAGGGAGTTGGATAGTTGTCCTTGGGACAAGCTTTGTTCAAATTCCTATAGTCAACACAAACTCTAATCATGCCATGTTTCTTAGCTACAGGAACAATATTGGACACCCAGTCTGCCAATGGCACAAGATAGATAAAACCAGCTCGAAGTAGCTTTTTCACTTTTTCCTTAATGGCCGCATTTTTTCTGGGATAAACGGGTGAGAGTTTTTGTCGTACAGGTCAGGCACTGGGATAAACCTTGATTTCATGGACCACGATGGATGGGTCAATTCCCGACATTTCTTCATAAATCCATGCAAAAAAATCGTGGAACTCCTTGAACAAGGTAGTATAAAATTCCACCTCAGTGGGTGTACAAGTTTTTCCTAAATGGATATGTTCCAAGATACCAAGTTTCGTTGATATGTCTATTGGAAAGGTTTCCATGATATTAGCCAGATTTCCTTCGGAAAACACATTGTGTGTAAGGATGGGAATCTGAGATGTTTGGGCTATATCAAGTGAAACGGTGGATTTGTTGTTGGTGTCTACCGCATGGATCGTAGGAAAAGATGAGCGATGATGTTGATCTTTCCATGGAGCTTCATCGATGCTCATGATTTCCATAATAGACTCATCGGAGGGAAAAGTTTGTAAAAGGGAATCAAAAGAGGGTAAGGGTGAGTTGATCCAAGACAAGAGAGGTGCTACCGGCTGGTGGTCAATAGATTCGATACAATCATAAGCGGATTGAATCTCATGATATGTTGCTTGATTGAGGTTCAAAGGCATAGGATCACCAATCGTTTCATACTCAGCGGGACTTGGTATAACCCAAGAATCATTAGGTTCGTGGGATTGAAAAGTACTCGAAGAGATCATGTTGATTGAAAAGATTGGGGGTGGGAGCTCCGGGAATACTCCAATGACAAAAGAATCCTTTAGAAGACCAACACCAATGTCTTCATAGTGATGCTGAGATTGTGTCAACATTGGGACATTGTTGGTGGTGTTGGAATGGATATCTGGAGTGCAAAAATCCAACAGATCCATGGTGACAATTTTCCCTTGACGAGGAAATTGTACCAAACGAAAAACTGAAGATGCTAAAGCAGTCATGGCATAAAATCAATTCTGACCAAGTAGGATATTATAATCCAATGGAGCATCTACAATTTCGACGTGGATGGATACGGTTTTTCCCCCTAGTTCTACAGCAAGTGATGGGATGAGTCTGTAAGGTTGGAAACCATGATCGTCAAAAGCTTTCAAAGTAGTAGGAGATTGAGTTACCTCTGGAGAGCCGATAGCTCTCCAGCAAGACAAAGACATGATAGAAGTAGAAGCACCTTTGTCCAAAATGGTATGATGGATGTTGTTTCCACAAATATTGGTATGAATTTGAAAAGCCAACTGGTGAGAAAATCTTGGCTTAAAATATTCCAAATTAAACATAATTGTGTTGGAAGAGTCTAGGTCAACAGCTCCGAGTGCTGACAACAAGGTTGTACGTTGAGTGGAGCAATGTTGTAGAACTTCGAGAGTGGACATTGCACAAGTTGCTTGAGCTAAATCCTCAACAATATTGTAATTTTGGGCAGATCGTGCGCTTGGATTGAACGTCGCTTTTCGAATGGTGGCCTTTGGTGGGCGCAATACAATGTCAGTAATAGGCCTTACGATATGCAGAGGGCCAGTAGGGGGAGGAGTAGAAGGAGGATATTCCATGGGAGATTTATCTTTTGAATTCCCATTCTTGTTTGAATTTGGAATATAATCATATGTCTTTGACCGAGTGGATATATGGATAGTCTCATTACTCGTCATGAGGATGTCGTGGTTTGAGGATGTCTCTGGTTGGGTAGGATCATTTGGATTGCCCCCTTGCGGGGGGTGTGTGTGACCATTTGCTGTTATTGGGATGGGAAAGGGTCAGTTAGGATCACCGGGTAGGAAGAACCTTTCACGAATTTGTTAACTTCCTCTCAATAAGGACAATCTTTTGTATAGTGGTCATCTTGGAAAATAAGGCAGGGGAACTTAGCTTTCCGTTTGGATTTGTTATCTGCATTGGTTTGTTGTGGTTTGGGGTTTGGGGTTTTCCCGTTGAGGAGAATATTTTTTGGATTTCACTTTATTATTCTTCTATTTCCCTTCGGATTGTTGTGATGAGGATTGAACCGCGTTCATCTCGGAGGTCTGAGCAAGAGAAGTAGTGTTTTTAGTTGCAGCCTGGTTTTGAAGTGGAGGAGAAGTGTTTTGTTGTCCACTAGATTTAGTTGCAGGCTGGGCCTTCACGGAACCAACTACACCATCGATAGGAGGTTTGGTAGTGGGCCTGGATGGATCACCAGTGGGGCGAGGGGCATGAGGGATCAATTCATATAGAGTTTCGGATTGGGAGTAAACCAAGTCCAGATACTGAGCGGGACTCATCGCCTGCTCTTCTGTAACAACCTCTCCCATTGCAACATCCCTAGTAACAGGTGGCAGTAATGACTTTGTGAACCAATAAGCTAATAATTGGTCGGGAATAAGAGCCTTAATTAATCTTCGGCGTCTCCTCCACTCATGAATATGATCAAAGATGTGAGTGGAAGTGGATTGTCACAACAAAGTTAAGAGGTCTGTGCCAATTTCATATTGAATGGGAAGCTGGAAATGTGTCAAAAACCGCATGGGAAGGGAGTTGAAAACTCAGAAAGAGTATTATGGCAGCTCGATATACCATTTAGTTGTCATTCTGATGAGTGTTTGTTGGAAGAGCCTTAATCGTATGGAGTCATCCATCAATGAGTTTGAAGAACACCAAAGATGGAATGTCATGGCGTGATTTTTTGGGTCTTCTCCGGCTTTGGCATCGAATTTTGGGATATCTGATGGTAGTTTGGCAAGAATAGGTGGCCAATGTGGTTCATGCCAAATGGTATCATTTATCAATCTTGAAAAATCGGGCAGGTCCAATGTTTCCAGGAAGGGAAGTTGTCTATTAGGTTGTGGGTATGAATAGTATTAGTGGGGTGCTGGAACGCCTGTCGGGCCCTGCACTCCAAATTATTGCATATTATACCTATACATGTTAAACGTGGGGTACTATTGGAAGTTCCGTGAGTTAGGGACCATGGGGTTAACCGGTTGTTGGTTGGGAATCATAGGATTTACCAATTGATTCGGAATCGAATTGTAGTCTGGTTGTTGAAAATGATGTTGGGTGGGATTGAATGGTGTGGATACAGGGGGTGGTGGGACCCATGTATGGTTCCCAAATCCTTGATTGGGTGGATTAACCACACCTTGAGTAAGGGGGGTGTCTGAAAAGGTGGATCCCATGGATTGTTTGTTCCTCCTTGATTGAGATGCGGGTTTTGGGGAGGTGGGATCCATTGATTGTTTGAGACACTAGGATAAGGTAGCACAAGATTCAGATTAGGGTTAGGGGGGTAAAAAGATTGATATTGATTTGTGTGTCCCCCAAAAGGATTCTGGTTACCAAATGTATGTTTCCCCCCCAGTAGGTGGGATTTATGGTCCCCATGAAGGAAGTGGACCTAACGGAGGAGGTTGGTTATTGGTCCCACTTGGGGCGCCAACAAAAGGTTGTCCTCCAATATGTGGGGTTTGTGGTCCCCACGAAGCAGATAGTCCTAACGGAGGAGGTTGGTTATTGGTTCCGCTTGGGGCACCAATGAACGATTGTCCTCCATAGATAGTATAGATTGTGGCTGACGATTGAATTTCAGGCACACTAAGTGTTCTAACAGTGGGAATAGACA
Organism: Larix kaempferi; assembly: GCA_027924585.1. Classification (NCBI taxonomy): domain Eukaryota; kingdom Viridiplantae; phylum Streptophyta; class Pinopsida; order Pinales; family Pinaceae; genus Larix; species Larix kaempferi. Next base: position 17,759,399 of record BSBM01000458.1, on the reverse strand, counting down.
GCCTTCCAACAGGAACATTGGAGGAGATTGATTATGAAGACTGGCTAGCTGCATGATTAGTACCGATTTGTGAATATTAGTGTGCACCAATTCCAGATGATACGGGTAACAAAGGGAAAGTATAGTTTGTCCCCTGACTTGAAATGTTCCCTGAAGAATAACCAAGAATTTCATTTGATAGAACATGAGGGGAAGGTTGAAGGGGATTTTCTGGTGTTAATTGCATAGGCACTGGAAAAGTGCGGAAATCATTGAGGGCTTGGCCCAAAGTCGTGTTCCATAATGATGAAGATGGATCAAAATTGTTTCCTATCCCCAGATCATAGGGTAAAGGTTCGGAATAGATCCAATCTATGGGTCCAGATCGACCTACGAACGAAGTGCCATAAGTAGTATCACAGGAGGTGGATTGGAGGGCTCTGGAATCATGAGGATTTACCACTTCGGATGTGGATGTCAATGGGAATTGTGAGTTCGAAGCCATTATTTGTGCAGCTTCATGTCTAAATCTATACGTCGTCACGCGTTCGTGATCTAAACTAACAAGTTCTGCTCGTATGGATGCCATGATTTTATGGCCCGTAGGAAGATCAGGAGAAGGAATTCCGAATGATCTATTACTAGAAGATCCAAATTCGTATCTAGGCATAACCAGGGTAGTAGGCATGACAGGTGGGGTCACCAACTGTACTAAAGGTTGGTTAAAATTTGCAGCTAATTGGATCATCGTAGAAGGGAAAGGGTCGGATTCCTTGATAATCTCAATATATCCTTTGGGGGATCATTTTGTGATGGAATCTCCAAAGCAATGCTAGTTTTCAGAGTGATAATAAATTTCGGCACAATGTCGCCTTATGGTGGGACACTAACCTTAGGTGCTACAATGGTTTCCAATGTCTTACTAACTTCTAGTACTACACTAGTTTATGGTACTGCACTAGTTTCCGGTACTATAGTAATTTATGGCAGTGTAGGAGTTTGGGATACCGTAGCAACTGGTGGTGTTGTACTGGTTGATTCTGGGACAGTCCCCCGACCAGTTGATCTACTAATGGGGGGGGTGGGGATGCATGAAGGCAGTGGGCGATTGGCTCGAGGCACAGATGGTTTGAAACTCATCCCTTGTTGTCTTCGTGATTTCCTTTGGTCCGCCATGGAACATGACTAAATGATCTGGGGGAAGTCTCGCTAAAAAAGAACTCAGAAACCCTCAGGCAACCGAGTGTGCAAAAGGAGAGCTGGAAAAAAGAAGGCACACAGGCCAAAAAGAAAACTCTAAAACTTTTTTGTGACCAGTGTCACAGCAAGTAATTGATAAAAAAGAGGCCAGAAAGCCAACAAGCAGCACTAAAAAATAAAAAAGACCCTCTATAAGGTATAAGAGAAAGCAATCCTCCTATCTAATATCCGAAGACCTCAGCAAATCGTATCCTCCGCAAGGTGATGAAATCCAATTCGGACAATACGAAATGAGAGACCAATATAGATGAAGGGATATCCCTCTACCGAAAGGGATCTTAGGTAAAAGAGCCCTAGAAGGTTGGTCACTAGGATACCTCGTTCATGACACATCTAGGAAGGTTTACTGGAGCTTCTGCCTTTTGACCCTTGTACAACTAGTATGGAAGCCAGAAATTACAAGGAAGACAATGGATTGATGTCCTTAGGCACTAAGTGGAGTGCGATATTCCACAAAGTCCGTTCGGAACTAGTCCTCGCTACTTACCCACATGGAACGGGAGGCCCCCCAACAAATTGGTGTATAACCGTGTCCACAAATACAAGAGTATTTTAGTATCCTAACAGAAAACAACTATGTCTCAGATGTATAACGAAATGGGGGAATTATTTGGATTCATATCCCCGATGTCCTACCTAACTACACAATTTTTTTATGTCCGCAAGTGAGGTTAATGTGTGTTTAGTTAGGGAATTAATTTTAAAGGCTTGTTGTTTTACTAAAAAATGTAGCGGAAGTGCAACTTGGTGATGTTGAGACTCGACTCAAAGCATGCAAATATGGATGAATCTGTGCAATCTTTTTCCTTCAATGAATTTCTAGCTACAAAAAAAGAGAGTTCTTTTTCGTTCCCAAATGAAAGAGAAAAAATGCAACTTTTTGAAAAAGAAAATACTCACTTCTTGTTTTTTCTTTTCAACTTTATATGCCAAATCAAAATATGAGATACTCTTTCACACTGAATCTATCCAAACCAAACCAAAAACAAGCTCTTTTGTTTTCTTTTCTACTTCGAATGAGTATGAAAATGACAAGTAAATGAAAAAAACGTTCTATGATTGCAAAAATATTTTAATCATTAAATGAGGGAAAAGAGGTTTCGAAAAGTTTCCGAGCAAGTTTGAAGAATTCAAAGTATGCAAAGATCCTTCACAAAAATAAAAGTATTCAATGATCTTTTCCAAGGATGCAAATGAATGTGCAACAATTTCTTTTCCTCAAACAAAATGACCAATTTTGTAACATAAAACCAATAAATCCAAATACAAGATCTCTTACTTTGTCACTTCAATCTCAAAAAATCAAAATCACGAATGAAACCAAGCAAGTCTTTGTACCTTCAGATTGGGAGTAGGGGAATTGGTAAGTTATCAAACCAAGTTCACGGGTTTAAAGAAGGTGAAGAAAATAGTAGAGGTGATTATGACAGTCTCCCGATTTTCAACACACTAATAACTTTTACAAGTTCACCCTAGAATCAAAATGAGGACTAAAAAGCAAACTAAAATGTAGAGATCAAGATAGGGCCACACAGATCTGATCAAAATCAGATGGATAAGATCAAGCCAAAAACTCAGTTTTAGAGCACACTACAGGGAATTTTCGCTCCCCTGGAGACCACCTAGGCGGGGAATTAAGGAATTATCGCGTTCTAGTACACTGCAGAGTCGTGAAAATTCAAGTATTTTTGCTTTGTGGTACACAGGATGGGCGCGGAAATATTCTGTAGGGAGGCAGAGGTGAAGGTCTGAGGTAAAAATTGTCAGTTTCTGAGGTTTTAAGACTCAGAGAGTCCCAAAATAAATATCAAAGTGACAAATAAAGACAGAAAACTAGATAATTGCAGAGATAAAGGATCAAATCTAAAAGATTTAATGGCAAATTAAGTTTGGGATTTCCCCAATGGAGTCACCAATTTCTGTGATAGAGAAATTCTTCCTACGGGTAGTTAAATTCTCTCATAAATCAAACTAGACTCCTAAGTGTTTAGTTTATGACAGAAACGAAACAAATAGACACTAAACTCTTCCTAAATCTAGTTCATACATAAAATAACAAGCCGTGGAAAAGTGAAACGGATAGATGACATACCTTAACTTTGATGGTTGTCCCCACTTCTCTTGAATGGTTCCTACTCCGGTCTTTTATTATGGGATTGAGAGCCTATTAAAGAATAGCAGACAATACCTTCTCCAAAGTAGTATATGTATAAACAAAGATTTAACTATGAAATGTTGACAATCTCATGCATTCACCATTAAAGACATGAAATGGGAAGAATAGGCTAAGTTATCTTATTAGAGAAACCAAAGAAGATGATTACAAGTGTTTATACCTTGATGTCCAAAGCAATGACACTTCCTTCCAACCTTCTTCTCTTGCTACCTATGCAAAACGCCTAAGACCATATGCTTGATGCCTCCAATTCTTCTCCCCTTATTTCATGGATGGCCTCCTTCTTATAGGATTTGGGAGGTTAACCACTAAGAGAGGATGATGGATCTAGGTGAGTAAATGGTGGATCAAAGAGTTGAACTAGGCTAAAGAGGGAGAGTGAGGTGATATTTGAAGGAAATCCTAATCCCAAAAATATCTCTCTGAAGTCAAGATATACAATCCAAGCAATGAGGCTAGTGAGGGATTTTCGTGCCCTCTAGAGTGAGCATAGCGTGAAAATGTTGAGCTACAGGGCACGAAAATGTTGTATTTTCTGCACCATTAGCATGGCGTGAAAATATGGGTAAAGTAAACTTGATGATGTGGCATTCGGTCATCATGAGTTGGATTTGTCTCCAAGTTAGACTAGGGAGGGGACCAACATGGTGAAGGTAGCTCTCAACACTTCTTAGGGGGTACGACCATTACGTTCTTTATGGTGATGGGACACAAAGACTCAAAATGGTGCTCAAAGTGACAATTTGAAATATAACAATCCATGATCATCTGCTTGGATTTCACTTCTTTCTTCTTATGAAATGCCAAATCTTGTGAATCTATTGATAGAGTCACTATAGTCTGGACAATATCTCATAGATCATTCTCCTCCAATAAGAGAGTTACCCTAATTTTCCAAGATAGGAAATTCTAGGCACTTTCTAATTTGTCCTCAGACCTTAGGCTAGCTGATGCCATCTCTAAGCTTTAACACACACAAACTCCCAAATATGATATAAACACTACCTCAGAAACCCTCAAACTATTGGCCTTGGTTCCCAATAGTTAGTTTCGACAATTGATCTACAGTTGCAAACTCTTCAAATCTTCAATTAGAGAAGCTCCAATACCATGTGAAAATCCCAAACCCTAGGTGAATGAAGTCCTCATGTTTTCAATCAAATAAGTCTGTTATTTAATTGCAGAAATATCACTTCTTCACATAGCAACAAGCACACAGTAGTTGGAAAGTAAATAATGGAAGTGTAAAACAATTACACACATACATTAGGAATTCCTCCTTCAAAACAACTTATCATTCATCTCATCAAAGCTTACAAGGAAATCTCCACTTACTTAAAACCAACAACTGCATGGTAATCAAAATCATCCCAACTTGAGGTGTATGACCTGTCGAATAAAGTATGGATGCACATAAAACAATGAATTGTTGTATGACCCGTATGGCCCTGTATGGCTTTGTTCATATGTTTGTACAGATATGTCTATATGACTATATGGACTATACCATATGGTCCCCATTTGTACAACTGTACTGATTTGCTACTATACAACACTTCTTTGACTTGCGATCACTATTGTCAATTATTTTCCTCTTGTCTTCGCTTTCTCTCCTCTCTTCTAATCGTTGTCCCCATCTGATAAAAAATGTGTTTTAACTCTCTATATTTACTCGTCTTTATACTTGAGTTGAAACCCTAATCTACCAAAAATGTAATCTCCTAGTGAGATGTATGGTTGAGATTAATATAAATCACTAATGTATTAAATACACTTTATTAGATTCAACAACTCTCTATCTTTACTTGTCTTTATACTTGAGTTGAAACCCTAATCTACCAAAAATGTAATCTCTTAGTGATATGTAGGGTTGAGATTAATCTAAATCACCAATGTATTAAATACACTTGATTAGATTCAACAACTAAATATAGAACTTTCACTTTTTAAAGTGATTTACAAAATAGAATTATCTCGAACTACGTTTGGCACATTCACACCAAGCATGTGCAGAAGTTCATGTCTGAACTACATTCTTCAACAAATCCCAGAGTAACTTCGTGCATTCGCATATGCATTATGAATTCCTATGTTCTTAGCAATTTAATTCACCTTTAATCTTTTCCATTTGTTGATGGTTAGAGTTTTGGATGCAACTACTTTATATTAGCCATTGCACATGATTCTACTTAGGGCTTATATAAGTGTCGTTGATAATTGCTTCCAACATGAACATATCATGCATTTTGAGACTAATTGTAACAAAGCATAGTAAGCAATTGTAGATTTATTACTGTCCAATATTTTTTTATTAGGTTACAACCTATTATTCTTTCATTCCTAGAAAAGGCATGCCAATGACTAGTAGTGTATATCTTGTTGTTGTTGCCATGATTTTAAAATCTCTTCCCACTGAAGCAATTGGAAAATGCATCTCTATATGCCAAATGTTTTCATAATTTGTGCTTGTCTTTGAATAAGAGGTTGCAAAATGGATTCAACAAGTAATTGCATGAGTGAATTTGATTTGGTAGTGGATATCATGGTGCATATGTGTGCAATTGCCATTTCTATATATATCAGGGAAGGTCATTGTGAAAGAAGATAAATGCAACTGTAAGGATGAAGAGACAAAAAAACATGGAGCATTTTGTTGAAGTAAAATATATGTATTTGTGAAGGATGAATCACAATGATTTTGTAAAACAAGTGAATAAAATGGAAAATATATAATGTCGAAGGAGAAGTTTGCTTAGAGAGAGTTTCAAGGGATGTTTTAAATTTGCTTCAAAATAATTGACTCTTTTGGAAACCAGAAGGAGTGAATGGGCAGAGCTTTTTTAAAATCTAAAAGGTCTCAACATTCAAGAGATGGTGTAGTGACATTGGTCGAAATATATTGAATTTGAAGTTCAATTGCAAGAATTTTTTTAAAATCTAAAAGGTCTCAACATTCAAGAGATGGTGTAGTGACATTGGTAGAAATATATTGAATTTGAAGTTCAATTGCAAGAAGTTGACACATGCAAGTGAAGGATGAAAGCATTTTCTCATGTGAATTGGAGCTTGATCAAGATAAGACAAGATTGTACAATTTTATTAATGTCCACTAAGGTCCAAGGAATAGGTCAATGGGATTATAGAGTACAATTAGTGTGCAAAAGATTGTGGGAACGTTTAGAACACTTATATGTGTGTGTATCTTTGTTATTTTTAAATACCTTATATCAAGATTATTTACCTTTTTTAGAAATATGGTTCATTACTCAAACTAGGTTTAAACATGTGGTTTTAGTAAAATAGTCATATTTGAAGATGTGGGGATCCAAATAGAGTGCCACTAGTGGAATTGGAAAGAAGACAGACCATAGTGTTTCAAGTCCAAATTCCATATATGTGAGCGAAATGTTGACAAAGTAGCAGTCTGTACAAGTTCGTTCTCTTGAAATAGGGCAAGGGAAAAAAACAACAAGTTATGATAATTCTATCATACCTTTCCTCTAGGATGCCCAAATTGCTTAGGATTAGTGGGATCTTGAAGAGGACATGTCGTGGAACATGTTGTAAAAATTCCATCAATAGAAGATTAGAATCATAGAAGCTCTAACAGGTTGAATTGTGTCTAGTAGAATAGTCCCTAAAACACTAAGCCCATCTGTAATACCCCTATTTTGACCCTTGAAATTATTGGCTTGATACGTAAATATTGTAAATATGCGGTGTATGATTCCTAGCGTGGAGCTCAAGGCCAAGGCCTCGTTACTGAATTATCGGCTTATAAAGGAAAACATTTTACATTTCGTAGACATGTGCTAGTCAACCATGGAAAAATGTAAAAACAATGTAAATATTTATAATACAAATAAAAGTCCAAGAGTTGGCTATGGAGACAACTAAAATGAGGGGGCTATGTTTATCCACGGGGGAGAGGAGATGGGTGTGTGGGATTAAATCCTTTGTTTCCAAGTGTCATCTTGAGAACCCATGTGCCATAAATGGTAAGCAACTACTCAAGTGGAGTTCATTGTTGATATTTATTTCTGATGTAAGAAAATTGTTGAGAAATCAGGTCATGAATTTAATGGAGCATGGGTTGAGCCCAGAAATTTGTATGGCTAAATATGGGCTCATTTTTGGGTACCCAGAAGTCAATTTCCCTCATGGGGATTTGTTTCCCTTCATTCCCATTCCATTGTTGGAAAAGCAAACTCTAATTTCTAGAAAATCTATGCATTTCTAGCAGTGAAAATAACATAAATCGTAACAAGAGAAAAAACCACGTTTCTCGGGGTAAAAAATGCTCAAAAAAATTGTGTGGGTTGTGAAATCCAATAGGGGATCCATATATATCAATCCTGGGTGAATTTGAGAGTGTCAAAAGCCCAAAAATCTATGGGAAAACCCATATTTGGAGGCCTAATTTAATGGAGCATGGGTTGAGCCCAAAAATTTGTATGGTGAATTTGTATGAGGCTCAAAAAAATCAGGTCATGAATTTAATGGAGCATGGGTTGAGCCCAGAAATTTGTATGGCTAAGTATGGGCTCAGTTTTGGGTACCCATAAGTCAATTTCCCTCATGGGGATTTGTTTCCCTTCATTCCCATTCCATTGTTGGGAAAGCAAACTCTAATTTCTAGAAAATCTATGCATTTCTAGCAGTGAAAATAACATAAATCGTAACAAGAGAAAAAACCACGTTTCTCGGGGTAAAAAATGCTCAAAAAAATTGTGTGGGTTGTGAAATCCAATAGGGGATCCATATATATCAAGCCTGGGTGAATTTGAGAGTGTCAAAAGCCCAAAAATCTATGGGAAAACCTAGATTTGGAGGCCTGGGAAATTAAAATTCGTGGCTGAAGTTAGTGTGACCAAAAATCAGAAAATCCAAGGGAGAATTTTAGTCAAAGAGAGATCATGGATTGGAATTGCTTGATAAACCTAAGGTATTGAAAGATCTTTAGTGGTACAACAACTTGGACCTTTCTATGCCCACCCTGAATAACACTAGAGGGAAGGGGTGCTTGAGGGACTGTGTAGCAAAGAAGGGGACCTTCCTTGTGTTGGGTGTGGTAGATAATGTGGGTGCCAAGCTGGTTGAAGCCAATCGAGATGCCTATAGATTTATGGTTGAGCTCATTGGCTTACCATTCTCCTTTCCTGTCTCTCTACATGTTTGATCAACCTAGTTAAGTGTTGGCTTAGCATGTGTGTGTGTGCCTATGGCTGTGAGTGGGTCTTTGTAGTTCCTCCTTGGTGGATACATAGCCCAGCTCGAGGGTGGCCTCTCAACAGAGGGATAGATTTCTGGATAGAGTGCCTACGGTTGGGTGGAACATTACTCTTCTATAGCTAGTTGCTTGGACAAATTCAATTAAAAGATAAATGTTTACTTGTTAAATTATTGTTGTGTTTGATTGTACATTATTATTATTTTTATGGCCATGATGAATATGCTGGTATACACATGTTGTGTGTGTGGAATGAATTTATATTCTGTCGTGTGTTTTTATTATGCATATGCACACACATTTGGATATTTATGATTTTTCGTACTTTGGCCATGGGGATGAAATTTAGAATCCCATAAATCGCTCATGTCCTGCCAACTTTGTTAGATTGACAAGCAGGGACGGGACAAAGGGGTATCAGAGCTAATAGTTGCAACACTACGGTTGTTTGGGTCAAAATCCACACTCATAGGAAGGAAATCAGATTCACATGAAGTGATGATAACATTTTTGTAAAAAAATTCATGGTTTTAAATTTATAGATGGTATTTTCACGAATCCCATGAATTTACTCTATATACTTCTAGCATGAGTAACAGATTGGATTCAAGAAAATTTGGGAAATTTTTTATTCTTCAGAGCTATTAGTGGAACCAATTTTCGCTCTATTATGTAACAGATATATTTCATAAATGGAGGAAATGAACAATTCTGTTTTAGTTATGAAAATATGAAAAAATTGAGGAAATTCGATGTGGACACCCGCTTGTGCCATGTGGGAAAGAGGGGTATGACGTGGACCGGCCACACTAGAATGTCTGTAGGGGTTGTGAGCAGAAAGGTTCACCAGCACGGAGGAAAAATGTTTGTGGGCATGATGAGCAGAAAGGTCTGTGGGCGCGGTTGAGAGAGAGTCACGGGGTGCAGCTAAGAAGAGTGGTCCACGACAATCGTCAGTCGTCAATTGGCAGTCATCTGTGCGCAGAGGTGGGGGTACACAAATGTGTCTCAAGGAATAGGACGCAGAGAGAAGTCCGTGAATGCAGCGGAGTATAGGTCTGTGGCGGTTGTCAGTCAACGATTGTTTGACGTTGGTGATTGAACGTCGATCATCGGTTGTAGGTCATTGGTCATCGGTCGTATCGGCGGGGTACACAAATGTGTCTCAAGGAATAGGCTATAGGGAGAGGTTCGTGATGGTTTCCAGAATGCATTCTGGAAACGAGAGTAGTTTCCAAAATGCATGATGGAACGGAAAATGACCTAAGAACCCTGTGAATTATCCCATGAGACTAACTCTATTAAAATAACATTTTTATATGTCATTGCATATATTATTAAGATGTCTAATAAATATCTTTATGATGCACATTGCTTGTAGTTGAAAATCTTTGAACAGTTGTAGCAGATGGCAGCAAGCAGAGGTAAAAGTATCCAAAATCAAATGGTAACCATGAATGATGCCCAGGGCCCCTACAAACATCATGAGGATGTCCTGGAGAAAATATGCAAGAGGGTGTTTAAATATTGTAACTTCAAAGAATATTCTATTGTATTTTATCATTGTACTTTATTCGGAGATGTTTTATTCCTCCATCGAGATGTCATTATTGTATTTGTTTATGTAAAGTCATCGAGGTAAATCCTCTCTTGTAGGTCAGTCCAGTCAACATTAGGTCAATTAGTTAGGGGCCGACCTAGTTAGGGAAAATGTCCAGTGAAAGATAAAGTATAAATAGAGGTGTTGTGTTCCTCATTTGAACACACACTCACTTGTGGATTGCACATAGGAGAGAGAGAGAGAGAGAGAAAGAGAGAGAGAGAGAGAGATCTGTGAAGGAGAAGGAGCTCTTGTTTAGGGATTTCATCTATGTACTTTTTGATCATCTATATTGAGGAAGTTTTGTTGGGTTTTCAACCCCATGAGGGTTTCCTAGGATAAATTTGTGTTTATCTTGTGATTGTGTTTCTTTCAGTGATCATGCTTATGCTCTTGTTGTGAATTTGATCTAAACTTGACATGGTATCAGAGCTAGCCTGAATAGGACATCTTTCACAAGGTGAAAATCTCTCTCTTCTTCCTCCAGTGAGAAATTAGGGTTTCTGCAAAAGTTGGAATTTTTGGAATCTGATTGCATAGAAAGGTGAGCCTCTCCAAAAGAGAAATTATGAGCCCAATATCGAAGTTTTTGAGTGGGTAGAACCCTAGGATAAGTCAAACCCTAGTTTGAATTTTGGACAAAAAAAACCAGAAAACCAGTAAACTAGTGAACCAGAAAACTGTTGCAGATTTGAATTTCGCAGGTCAAGTTTGATAGGTGAAAATTTTGGATTTCCAGAAACCAAGTGTACCAGTCAACTCGCCTCAGTCAAGCACATCTCCTGGTAAGGTCAGTTTTGCATTTTGAGAATTTTCATTTTTTTGGTAACCTCGTGGATAAGATGGCCCCAAGCACTAAGCTTGTGGATAAGCTAGAAGGCATAGAGAATTTTCGAGCATGGAAATATAGGATTGGCCTCATTCTTGAAGAGAATGATCTTGCCAAATACATCAAGGATGAAGTTGCAGAACCTAAATAAGATGAAGCTAGGAGAAGCACAAGAAGGACCTGATTAGGGTAAAGAGAATCATTGTTGATTCTATCAAATACCACTTGATTCCTCAAGTGTCATCCAAGAAAACTCCAAAGGAAATGTATGATTCCCTAGCTAGAATGTATGAAGGAAGAAACATCAATAGGAATATGAATTTGAGAGCTCAATTGAAGAGCACCAAGATGAGCCAAGGAGAATCTATCCAAGACTACTTCACAAGGGTATCCCAGTTCAAGGAGCAACTAGAAGCCATTGGAGACTCCCTTGATGAAGATGAAATAATTATGACTGCTCTCAATGGGCTCACTAGACCTTGGGATTCATTCATCCAGACCATGTGTGCCAGAAAAGAAAGCATGAAGTTTGACATTGTATGGGAATATTGCATCCAAGAAGAAGCTAGAGTAGCCAATAGAGAAGCTCTACTTAAAGAAGATGATCAAGCCCTAGCCACCCATACCAAGAGAAGAAGAAGCCAATCTAAATTCAAGAAGGAAAGCCACAAGGAGTCTCAACCTCCTAGGAAGTTCCAAAGGAGGAAGTTCCAAAGTAGAAGAGGAAACAATTCAAGAAGAGACTACTCTTCTTTCCAGTGTTTCAATTGTAACAAGATAGGACACATTGCCAGGAAGTGTCCATTAAAGAAGGAAGAATACAAGAAAGGGAACAATCTCAAAAGACATCATGCACACCTAGTTGAAGATGAGGATGAAGAAGAAGAAGACGAACCCCGAAGAAAACAACCAAGAGAAGAAGATGCAAAAGAGTATGTATTATTCTATGCACTCTCTGGGTCTGCAACACCTGGAGAAGACACATGGCTTATTGATAGTGGTGCTTCAAAGAACATGACGGGACAAAATAAAACTCTATCAAAACTTGAAGAAAAGAACTCTCCTCAGAAAGTATCATTAGGAGATGACTATCAATATCCTATCAAAGGAATTGGTGAATCAAGCTACAAGCTTGATTCTGGAACCCCCATGAAGATGAAGGAAGTCTTATATGTACCAAGTTTGAAGAAGAATTTACTTTCAGATAAGAAAGGATATAGGGTTGCATTCATAGGTGGGCAAGTACTTATGTGGCCCAAAGGAAAATCAATTGAAGATGCGATAGTCATTGGTGAAGAAGAAGTAGGCTTATACAAAATCAAGGGACATTCATAAACAACCCTTGTTCATGAGACCACTAGCCCAGGTGAACTATGGCATAGGAGGCTTGCTCACATCAACTACAAAGCACTACCTCATGTGAGTAAAGTAGTGATAGGATTACTAGATTTGAACATTGATTAGGGCATTTGCAAAGGATGTGCAAAAGGAAAGAATATCAGGAATCCATTTCCGAAAAGTGAGACAAAAACTAAAGGTACGTTGGAATTAATCCATTCAGATGTATCTGGTCCAATGCCCTCCACTTCTTTGAGTGGTTATGAATATTATGTTACATTTATTGATGACTATTCAAGAAATACATGGATATATTTCTTGAAAGCAAAGGATGAGGTATTTGGAAAATTCAAGGAATTCAAAGCCTTGATAGAGAATCATCCAGGAAGAAAAATCAAGACACTCAGAACTGACAATGGTGGAGAATATACTTCAGAAGATTTTGAAGCCTTTTGTAAGGAAGCTGGAATGAAGAGGGAACTAACCACTGCCTACAATCCTCAACATAATGGTGTTGCAGAAAGAAAGAATAGAACCATTATGGAAGTAGTGAAGACAATGATACATGATCGAGATCTTCCAATGCATCTATGGGTTGAAGCAGCAAGGATGACAGTTTATGTACAAAATAGATTATCCCATAGTGCACTTGGATTCAAGACTCCAGAAGAAATGTTCACGGGGAAGAAGCCTGAGGTAATCCACCTCAAGATATTTGGTTGCCCAGTATATGTTCACATTTTGAAAGAAAAGATAACCAAGTTGGACCCTTCTGGAAAGAAGGGAATATTTGTTGTATATTGTGAAGAATCCAAAGCCTTCGAGATATACATTCCTGGATTCCATCACATGGAGATTAGTAGATATGTGACATTTGATGAAGAAGCAGCTCCCAAGAGATCTAGAAAGTGCCAGTATGAAGAAGTATATGAAGAAGATATACCTCCCAGAAATGTAGAAGCTGCACCCTCCCCTAAAAATGAAACACCAGAAGACCATGATATTCTAGAACCTCAAGAACCCCCTACTATGAATATTTCAAGAAAAGGGAAGCATGATTGGGCAAGAGAAATCATACAAGAAGCAAAGAAGCATGGAGCTCCAGAAGGCTTCACAAGAGTAAGCAAGAATCCAAATCCATTTTCCAATTATGTGGCTTTGATGTGTGATCTTGTAGATCAAGAACCCACCAGTTATGAAGAAGCTATAGAGAAGAAAGAATGGGTAGAAGCAATGACAGAAGAATACCAATCAATAATGAAGAATGATGTTTGGGATATAGTTCCCAAACTAGAAGGAAAAAGTGTGGTATCTTCCAAATGGATATACAAGATAAAACATGCAGCTGATGGAAGTATTGAGAAATACAAGGCAAGGTTTGTGGCCATAGGATTCTCTCAAAAAGAGGGAATTGATTATGAAGAGACATTTGCACCAGTAGAAAGGTACACCTCCATTAGAACCATCATGGCACTTGCATCCATGATGAAGTGGAGTTTACACCAAATGGATGTGAAGACAACATTTCTAAATGGTGTGATTGAGGAACAGGTGTACATAGAGCAACCACAAGGATTTGAAGTTGAAGACAGAAAGACTCACGCATGCAAGCTGAAGAAGGATCTGTATGGATTGAAGCAAGCTCCCAAAGCTTGGTACAGAAGGATTGACAATTTCTTAACGAGCTTGGGCTTTACTAAAAGTAAAGCTTACCCTAACCTTTACTTTAAGGTTATGGATGATGAACCTGTCATATTATTGATGTATGTGGATGATCTATTTCTGACAGGAAATGAGAAACAGATTGTAGAGTGCAAGAAGAATCTCGCTGAAGAATTTGAGATGAAAGACCTTGGATTGATGCACTATTTTCTAGGTCTGGAAGTATGGCAGATCCCATAGGGAATCTTTCTCAACCAGGGAAAGTATGCTGTGGAAATCCTAAAGAGATTTGATATGTTGGAATTTAAAGCCATGGCCACACCCATGGATACCAACTTGAAGTTGTTAGCTGATGAATCATCAGAGTTAGTGGATGTGACTCAGTACAGATAAATCATTGGGTCATTGATGTATCTGGCAAATACCAGGCCAGATATATGCTTTGTTGTGAACACCCTGAGTTAATATCTAGTTGAGCCTAGACGTGTTCACTTGGTAGCTGCAAAGCATGTGATGAGGTACCTGAAAGGTACAATAGACTTTGGTCTATACTATGTTGGAGATCATGACTATAGACTATATGGTTATATAGATGCATATTGGGCTGGAAGTGTCTCAGACAGGAAAATCACCTCAGGTGGATGTTATTGTCTGGGATCTGCCATGATCTCATGGTTCAGCAGGAAGCAATCTAATGTGGATCTCAGCACAGCTGAAGCAGAGTATATAGCAGCTTGTTCTGCTAGTTGTGAATCCATATGGCTTCGGAAGTTGATGTCAGGTCTATTTGATCTAGAGTTGGATACCACGGTGATTCTATGTGACAACCAAAGTTGTATAAAGATGACAGAGAACCCAGTGTTCCATGACAAGTCAAAGCACATAGAAATCCGGTATTTTTATATATGAGATATGGTACATAAGGGAGCTATAAAGATCCAGTATATGAGCACTGATGAGCAAGTTGTTGATGTGTTGACTAAGCCTTTGTCTCGAGTAAATTTTGAGTATTTCTGAGACGAGCTTGGTGTGGTTCGAAAGGACCTTCCTCGAAAGGGGGAGAATTGCTGATGTTGATGATGTTGCAGTGGGATTATATCATCCCTGGACACATGTCCTAAAAGGATCCGTAGACCCTTGTCTCTGAGAAATATTTTGATGATGTTGTAGTGGGATTGTATCATCCATGGACACATGTCCTAAAAGGATCCGTAGACCCTTGTCTCCGAGAAAGATGTTGATTATGTTGCAGTGGGATTGTATCATCCCTAGACACATGTCCTAAAAGGATCCATAGACTCTTGTCTCCGATAATGTGATGATGATTTTTTTGTAGTGGTAAATCCTAGACTTGATCTAGGTCACATCCAGTATGAAAAAGGACTAGAACTGTGGTTGGGATTGTATCTTCCCTGGACCTTAGTCCTAAAGTGATACGGAGACTTTTGTCCCCAAGAATGTGGTTGGGATTGTATCTTCCCTGGACCTTAGTCCTTAAGTGATACGAAGACTTATGTCCCCGAGAATGTCGTTGGAGTGTATCTTCCTTGGACCTTAGTCCTAAAGTGATCCGAAGACTTATGTCCCTGAGAATGTGGTTGGAGTGTATCTTCCTTGGACCTTAGTCCTAAAGTGATCCGGAGAATTTTGTCCCCGATAATGTAGTTATATTGCATCATCCTTAGCTTTATGTCCTAAAGTGATGGGGACTGATCATCCCGTAAATGGATCAGGATTGCATCATCTTGGCTTTATGTCCTAAAGTGATAGGGACCGATCATCCCGTAATTGGATCAGGATTGCATCATCCTTGGCATTATGTCCTAAAGTGAGAGGGATTGATCATCCCGTAATTGGATCATGTGTGTTGTAGGTTATGCTGCTATGATGATGTTGTTGATCGAAAGATCAAGATGATGATGTTGTTGCTGATCGAAAGATCCAGATGCTGATGATGATGTTGATCGAAAGATCAAGATGATGATGGTGTTATTGATCGAAAGATCAAGATGATGATGTTGTTGATCGAAAGATCAAGATGATGATGTTGTTGTTGATCAAAAGATCCAGATGTTGATGTTGTTGTTGCTGTAGACGATTGAGTGATCAAGTGCTACAGAAGATGAAGGCTCAGTACTATAAAAGACGATGCTCCAGTATTGAAGATGTTGAAGATGTACCAGTGGTTGTTCCAGTTGCTGATGATGTTGAAGAAAAATTCCAATGATCTATAGATGTATCAGCTTGATGTTGTTGATGATGCTCTCTCTCCTTGCTCCTTCAGTTGATGTTGCTGCTATCAGTAGAATACCCTTCTCGTTAAGGGGGAGTGTTGAAATATTGTAACTTCGAAGAATATTATATTATATTTTATCATTGTACTTTATTCGGAGATGTTTTATTCCTACGTCGCGATGTCATTATTGTATTTGTTTATGTAAAGTCATTGAGGTAAATCCTCTCTTGTAAGTCGGGGCAATAGATCCCCTTGAGTAATTTTGTAATGGTGTGTTTAAGTCCCTTAAAGGGTTCAGCCCAGTCAACATTAGGTCAATTAGTTAGGGGTCAACCTAGTTAGGGAAAATGTCCAATGAAAGATAAATTATAAATAGAGGTGTTGTGTTTCTCATTTGAACACACACTCACTTGTGGATTGCGCATAGGAGAGAGAGAGATATATCTGCGAAGGAGAAGGAGCTCTTGTTTACGGATTTCATCTTTGTACTTTTTGATCATCTATATTGAGGAAGTTTTGCTGGGTTTTCTACCCCATGAGGATTTCCCAGGATAAATTTGTGTCTATCTTGTGATTGTGTTTCTTTCAGTGATCCTCCTTATGCTCTTGTTGTGAATTTGATCTAAACTTAACAATTCTGTTATAGGAAATGAACAATTCTATTTTAGGAGGAAATGAACAATTCTATTTTAGTTATGAAAATATGAAAATTTTGAGGAAATTCGATGTGGACACCCACCTATGCCATGTGGGCAAGAGGGGTATGATGTGGACCGACCACACTAGAAGGTCCGTAGGGGCGGTGAGCAGAAAGGTTCGTGGTCACGGAGGGAAAACGTTCACGGGCATGATGAGAAGAAAGGTCTGCGGTCGCGGTTGAGAGAGAGACACGGGCTACAGCTAAGAAGAGTGGTCCACAACAATTGTCGGTCGTCAATTGGAATTCATTTGTGCGCATTGGTGGGGGTACACAAATGTGTCTAAAGGAGTAGGCCACAGAGAGAAGTCCGCGAGTGCAGTGGAGTATAGGTCCGCGACGGTTGTCAGTCGACGATTGTTGGACATCGGTGATTGAACATTGGTCATCGGTTGTAGGTCGTTGGTCATCGGTCGTATCGGCGGGGTACACAAATGTGTCTCAAGGAATAGGTTGTAGGGAGAGGTTTGTGATGGTTTCCAGAATGCATTCTGGAAAGGAGAGTAGTTTCCAAAATGCATGATGGAACGAAAAATGACCTAAGAACCCTGTGAATTATCCCATGAGACTATATTAAAATAACATTTTTATATGTCATTGCATATATTATTAAGATGTCTAATAAATATCTCTATGATGCACATTGCTTGTAGTTGACAATCTTTGAGCAGTTGTAGCAGATGGCAGCAAGCAGAGGTAAAAGTCTCCAAAAGCAAATGATAACCATGAATGATGCCCAGGGCCCCTACGAACATCATGAGGATGTCCTGGAGAAAATATGCAAGAGGGCAATGCTGAGACATAATCAAATGGGAGGAGATAGTAGACCACTCCCCAAAATTTGGTTGAAACAATGAGAGGTTGATCAAGGCTCAAGAAGAGAAGAACCAAATTAATGATGCTATCATTTAGACTCACTGATATTCAATGGAGGGCTCATATTGGATCTAATCCAAGCAATATTGGTAAAGAAAGAAGAAACGCAGAAATTCGTTTTAGGAGTTGCACTAGAAAAAGCACTCCAAGTCCAAGAAATGGTTCTTTGAGCAAGGCACATAAGGTATCTTTGTCAAGGTCTTCTTCTAGCAGGTCATGTGATTCTCAAGGTTCTCGAAGCAGCCCAAAGCATACTCCCAACATATTTGAAAGAAGGACTTGTAAAAGGATTCCATCAGGAGAATTCAAAAAGGCAATGCCACCCACATTTGATGGAGAAAATAAGACATATAAGGAAGTAGAAGCATGGATTCTTGGAATGAAGAAATATTTTAGAATTCATGATTACTCAGTGTTAATTTTTAGACAAGCATACATAATAATAAGAGAATAATAATAACCAAGCAACAATTTAAGACAACACATTTTACCCTGGAAAACTCCATGAGGGGAAAAACCAATCAATGAAGATCTTCATTACCTTGTCCAAAACCAACCAACCAGACCAAGTGAGCTCACCCGCTCACCTCCAGGCCACATTACAATGGTGTATGTCAAGCCCTTTATAGGCTTCATTATATGCAATACCATAGGCCAATATTGTGGGCCACCAAATACCATTGGCAATCAAATACCATGGAGCACCAAATACCATTAGCAAAAAAACACGTGCTGAGACCTAAACCATTTGATTCATTCTCGAGTCAAGGTTAACCCGAACAATCCCCCTTTTAAACTTGACTTGGACTAAATCACCAACTCCCCTCAAATTTTTTAATCGAGTAATTTCCACATGCCCCCCCCATCACCTAGGTCAACATGACTTTACCGGTGAGTTACTAGGGGTACACATGCCTAACCAGGTCTTATAGTTGTATGCCCATTTACATGCAATTACAATTTTCAACTCCATTATAATAATTTTTTTTCATGGGTATCATTGTGACTGCGCCATCACCATCCGTTGCTACATCCTCTTGCTTTTCCATGCTCTTCATCTGACATTCCTCCTTGTCATTGACATCCATATAAAGAAGAATCCATCTATCGGATTACATGGGTCCTCAGCCGTTGTAACTTCTAGTTCTCTAGGAATTCTCTTCAGCTACATGGTTCATCAATATTGGTCCCAAAACCGAGATTAAACCATCTCACATTCCTCCCACAATCGAAGACTCAACCTCTCCTATCCACACCAAGCTAGGATACGAGTACACCTGCCACCCTCATACCTACCAAGTGGTTCATTCCACACTTGATGCAACATGCCTTCTTTGCACATAAGAGGGATAGAACGATTTTTATTTTTTTATTTTTTTGTGCTTCTAAGCACCTAGGGAAATCACATTCTAACCAGGAACCAAAAACTGTTGGGGTGTCAGGTACCACCGATCATGCACCTCTCAACATATTAATTAAAACCCATGTACAAAAAGTTTGGCCTCAAAGATCACCAATCACATGCTTTGATACAAATTATTAGGATTTAAATGAGCATACATAGTAATGAGAGAACAACCATAATCATAACAATAGCAACTACAGCATTGAACACAATCATTTATCCTGGAAAACCCCACGCAGGGAAAAACCATCCAATGAAGATCTTCATTGCCTTGGCCAAAACTGGCCAACTAGGGCAAGTTAGCTCACCCACTCACCTCTAGGCCACACTACAATGGAGTATGCCAAGCTCTTTATAGGCTTCATTACATGCAATACCATAAGCCAAACCCATGGTACACCAAATACCATGGAATACCAAATACCATTGGCTAAAAAACACGTGTTGAGACCTAAACCATTTGACTCATTCTTGAGTCAAGGTTAACCCTAACACTCATGAAATGAAAAGGCCATAATTTCTATTTACAATCTCAGTGGCCAAGATTCAATTTGGTGGGAGCATCTCATGCAAGTAAAAGGAATCAAGGAGAGAAGGGTCAATTGGGAGTGATTAAAAAAACATTTCAAGGAAAAATACCTATCTGCCAGGTATTATGATAACAAAAGGAATGAGTTCAATGAATTAAAAGGGACAGAATTCCATGGAAGAACATGTCCATAATTTCTTGGAATTATTGAGATATGTAGATTACATCAAATATGAAAGGGTGAAAATTCAAAGCTTCCTTGGAAGTCTAGCCCAAAATTATAGAGACGGGATTGAGTTTGTTAATCCACCAACCCTTGATGAAGTCATCAGAATGGCAATGCATTATTATGAGCAAAGCAAAGGAAAATCGGAAGTTCATCTAACATGGAAAGGAAAGCCAAAGAGAATATTTGACTAAAGAAAAAGTGGATTCAAGCTTCCACCATTTAGAAATCAGCCAAGAAATTTCCAACAAAGACAACAAGCACGAAGCATAATCAAGCCAATGGTAGAAATGGAAAAATGACCAAAAGAATCACTTTAGTGTTGGGATGTGGAGAAAACCACATGCTTGAATATTTTCCACGTCAAAGAGAGACCCCCCTAGGCTTGCATAACTTAAAAGAAGCAGTAACAATGGAGAATATGGCAAGGGAAACTCATCGAATTTATGCAGCGTTGGATAACCATCGGGCAGACCATCAATCAATAGTAGTGGAAGTTGAAGGTAAGGTTGCTAAGAAATCTATTTATGATTTGATTGATCCAGGATCTACTCATAGTTATGTTACTCCAAAAGTGGTTGAAAGTTTTTCTCTTGGAAAAATGAAGCATAATAATTCTTGGCTAGTTCAGTTAGCCTCAAGAACAAAAATAAAAGGGAGTGAAGTAAAATGGAGTGCCCTATAGAGTTGAACGATCTCCTCACAAAAGTAGATTTGAATGTCCTACCATTAGGATCTTATGATGCTCTTATTGGTATGGATTGGTTGGAAAAGCATATAACTAAGTTAGATTGTTATGAAAAGGTCCTTGAATGCATTGATGAAGATGGAAGGCCAAGAGTGGTGAAAGGGATTCCCAAGCAAGGTTTAGTAAGGTAGATTTTAACCATGTAGTTAAGGAGGTTTTTCAAGAAAGGTTGCCATCTATATGAAATCCATATATCAGATTCATTGGAGGAAAAAGGCCCAAAGATAGAGGATAATTGGTTGTTGCAAACGTTCAAAGACGTGTTTCCAATTGAAGTGTCGAGATTGCCACCAAAAAGGGACATTGATTTTACAATCAATCTTGTTCTAGGAGCAGCCCCAATTTCCAAAGCTCCATATAGAATGAACACACCAGAATTGGTAGAGTTAAAAATGTAGCTACAAGAATTAATGCACAAAAGGTATATTGGAACAAGTGTGTCCCCTTGGGGAAAATCAATGATATTTGTCAAGGAAAAAGATGGGACTTTAAGGCTATGTATTGATTACAGGCAACTAAATAAAGTGATAGTCAAGAATAAGTATCCATTGCTCAAAATGGATGATTTGTTTGATCAAATGAAGGGAGCCAAAGTGTTTTCAAAGATTGACTTGAGATTTGGTTATCATCAAGTGAGAATAGAAGAAGACATTGACAAGACAACTTTGTGAACAAGATATAGCCATTATGAGTTCACAATGGTGTCGTTTGGTCTTACCAATGCACTTACCACATTCATGTCTCATGAATAGTGTCTTCAACAAATGTTTGGATAAGTTTGTGTTAGTGTTCTTGGATGACATTCTAGTTTATTGAAAGAATGAAGAAGAGCACGAGGAACACTTAAGAATTGTATTGCAAGTTCTTAGAGAGCACGAATTGTATACAAAGCTAAGCAAGTATGACTTCTATTGAAGAAGGGTACAATATTTGGGTCATGTTATTTCAGAAGAAGCAGATCAGTGGATTTGGAAAAGATTGAGGTCATAATGAATTGGTCTAGTCTAAAGAATGCCACATATGTTAGATCTTTTATGGGTCTTGCAGGATATTATAGTGTAATACCCCAATTTTGGACTTTGAACCCCTATTATATTTCTGCTAAGTATTATTTCAGTTTACTTAGGTGACTTTAGAAATATGATAAAGTGATTTCTAATGACCATGTAGACCAGCACATTAATGAGATGGGAGTCACAGTCCCCTAAGGTTTGGAGGGAAAATGCCACTTAATAATAATTATAAGAAATTATTATTATTGGAGAGAAAAGGGAAAACCCTAAAGAAGAGATTTGAGAAACTAGTGAATTAAAAGAATTCATAAAATGAGAAATTTCCACACCTAAGAGAATAAAAGATGAAAACTCATTGGAAACCCTCATAATTCATTATCACATTCACTATTCACAAACTACAGAGCTGAACACACAAGAGACATGGAAATACGCATGAACCTAAGACAAACCAAGACTTGTGAGGGAGGACAGATTTGGGAGAACCAAATTGGTCCTAAAGCTAGGTGATTGAGGACAGATTTGGGAGTACCAAACTGGTCCAGATCAGTAGGTCATATTTGGGAGGACCAAACTGGTCCAGATCACTAGGGCATATTTGGGAGGACCAAACTGGTCCAGATCACTAGGGCATATTTGGGAGGACCAAACTGGCCCATATTAAGAGGAATCATATAGTTTGGTAAGGGCTTGGCCACTTAATTGTGTGCAAGTAGGAGAACTACCCCAAGTCAAGCAGGAGTACTGCATTTACCTGAATAGACTGTGTTATATTGATTCTCTTAATGGCACAGGCTTAAAAGGCCCTGGAGCATTCTGGAGCTCAGGAGTACTGAGTTGGATGTTGGGTTGCCTGCTACTACTGTCACATCCTGAAACAACTTGACTAAACAAGCTAAGGGTGACTTAAAAATTATACTCTGACCTGGGGGACTGTGAACTCAGCTCGGGGGTGACCTGAAAGCAAGGAGTACTTGCTAGTCAAAGGTTGGGAGGTTTGTGCTTGGTTCCACTGGTCATTTGCACTCAGATAACTATCTATTGAACCTATATGTTTATACTAGGGACAGTATTGATATATGTTTCTATTGTTTCTGGAAAATATTGTTAAATGATATATCATTTCAGATATGTTCTTATGTATTCCGCATAATGCGTTTCTGAGCATAGATCTGCTATTGAAATTATTAGATCTCTGCCATCTATTTTATGTTTCATATATTGAATGGAATATCTGAAATATTCATGGTTGAATCTGGATTGAAGTTCTGAGAAATACATCCTAGAATGATTTTCAATGCATCTGCTAACATATGTGGTTATGTGTGCTTTTTTTTATACAGAGTATGTAAATATTCATTTGTAGGTGAATACCTAAACTAGAGTTTTATATATTTCAATGAATATTGCAATATGTATTTTATTATACATTTTACTATGCATTTTATTATACATTCCATTATGTATGTCATGATGTGTTTCTTTAGGTTCAGGCCGACCTGTAACCCTAAAGGTTTACATGCCTAGCCTTAAGACAATTACAAATCTATCATCTATTGATATAGATCAGAATGAATACGGCAAATTCCTAAATGTCCTTAATGAAATGCTCATTCTGAATCTAACCCTATATTTCACTTACAACTATTGTACATTAATTTCATTTCCAGTCTGAGCAACATAAATTATTTATGGACTAGATGTGCGAATACATAGCATACATGTGTTACATGACAAAATGCGTATATCTATTATTAAGTGCAATAACATATGAACTTAGGATTCCTTCCTAATGTTATGCTTAAATCTAATGCCATTTCCTGAGATGCATTGATATATAAATATCTCATATTATGCCTAATATATGTTATTATCATTGGTGCAATTCGTATAAACATTGATGCCCTCTTTCTAAGCTAGGTATGGACACGATCTCATTGTGAGAATCGAATCGTGGTCCATGGCAGGGCGACCATGCAAATCAAAATATTGTACAGAGTTAAAATGTAATGCATGTAAACCAAAATATTGCATCGACGGCCTATTCATTCCCATTTACGAATTGATTACATAAGAAATTTATTTACCTATCTCTTCTATCTTATGCATTTACATGAAGATTGTTTGTCATATGCGAATTTAACATTATGTTGAGATAAACGTAAACACAGTCGTATTTTGAATCGC
The DNA here is from genome assembly GCA_027924585.1 of Larix kaempferi. Taxonomy (NCBI): domain Eukaryota; kingdom Viridiplantae; phylum Streptophyta; class Pinopsida; order Pinales; family Pinaceae; genus Larix; species Larix kaempferi. Next base: position 17,735,408 of record BSBM01000458.1, on the reverse strand, counting down.
TTATCCTGTACATTCAAGCATAAGTTAATTTATATATATGTACCTATTTAATATCGTATACATACATGTGGGGTAGACTCTTAAGAGTCGTAACCCTAGCCATTTAAACATAATTACAGCGCATATCGCATTGACCTACAAAGCAAGAAACAACAACATTGTAAACTGTGAATCGAAATGTAAATCTTGGATATAGTATGGATTATCACGAATTCATTCTTCTATTGCAGTAAGCATAAAACGAAACGACACATGTAAATTCCTGTGGCAATCAAGTTAACAGTTCATACTATGGAGCCAAGAAAACGGTATAGATTGTCTTTCGCTACACTGTGCATTTAAACATTTAAAACGAGACAGAGGCCGTAGGCTCTCGTCAGGCAATCCCTTACAAGTTTCCAAAACCAAGGACGGACCAAACGTTTTCCCCTTCAATGCATTCATTATTTACAAACCCGAAACGAAGGTTTAGAGTGAACGCTCTTCCTTCCTTTCCAAACCCTTCAAGAGTCAAACCGAACAGTGTCGAAACCATCGACGACACTATGTGACCAAGCATACGGTCACAGGGACCAACGGTCACGAGCAGTAAGCTTATGCTTCTGCGTTAAGGCCAAGGGCCACAACCTTTTATCCATAGTGAAAACCAAAACAACCTAGCTAGTAACCCTCAATGCATGAGTAACTTAACCATGAGCCACGAGGTGAGACCACCAGGGCTACGAGAACGGTGAGTTACCTGGAAGGTTGGGACGTTTTCTCCCCACGCTCAGCATCGACCGAGGAGATGTTCCTCCCTTACTGTAGCTTTCGCCACCTTTGCGAACCTGGCACCTACAAGCGGTTACAAGAAGGTTAAACCACGTACTCATTTCACTTTTGCGAAGTAATAAGTAAAAATAACAGCAGGAAACATTGCCAAGTATAATGAGAAAGGACTTTCAACATCACCTGTTAAGTGGAGCGTAACAACACCATGCCCCACACTCTGCAAAACGATGACAACGCAAGATTTATATACCGGTCGAAAGGTTTGGCAGTAATTACAACATGACAGGGTATTGTAAGAGTTGTTTCACTTACCGGAACATGTTGTGTAGTAACGCCGACGTCATGATGTCCCTCCCGGACTTCTACAAGGCGTCGCAACTTCCCTACTGAACCACGGTGGCTAATATCTCTGCACAGGGCAGAAGGCCCTCTGTGCAAGATCAAGGTGAAACAACACTGACCCTTCGAAATTCCAACCCCTTCTATGCTATGGATACCGGATACTAAAGGTAACAACCACCACTGACCCCGGTAGCCAGAAGAGTTATGGTGAAGGCCATGGATCACTAGCATAAAGTTCACAAAATGATGGATCGATGGTGATGGAGCCATCTTGATTATCCACAAACCAACCATGCATAAGATCAACGGTGATAATCACCCAGTGTATTTATTAAGCCATATATAGTACACAGTACTGGAGGCGAGCTGATAACAGGTCGTGTTGGGCAGGAGACGCATTGATGGTGGACCAAACCACAACCAGATTCCACGTCTCCTTCCACGGGAGATAGGTGGTTCACGTACCTACCATGATGGCAAGTGAAGTGGGGTCAAAACGTTGTAAGGATTCGAGTTGAGCCAGCTTGGCTTCGCCACATCAACCAATCTGGCCACCCATGAAGCTTCAAGTCTCAACAGGTTGGCACTGTGTCATCCTACGTGTGTTGTACATGCCATGCGTGACAGCAGTATCAATAGTCAAACCCAGAAGCAGTTGGTTCAAACCTTAACGTCCAACATTTAAATCCTTGCGGTGTAACAATAAGAAATGCCATAACATCTAATGCTACGAAATTATGTAATAGCGCGACCTTGGATATAATCATCGATTAAGTTGAGAGCCATGCTCTATGGTGCATTGTATGATTTTCATTGTTGGCTTGTGTAAGCCTTAGTCCTAGGATTAGGACAAGATAATAATATATATGTATATAGTGTTATGTAATAATATATATATATATATATATATATATATATATATATATATATATATATATATATTATTTGAATTTAATTGTTTAAACTTTAATTTTGTTTATTTAAAAGTTATAAAGTGTTTACACTTCAACACCTTGACTCTTAAGTCATAGTTAGTTTTTGCCTTAGTTTATAATACGTGTATATATATATGATTAATTTCATTTTATAAAGTGAGCACATAAATTGGAATTTTTACGCCTTTCTCTTATATGTGCATGAAATTACATTAATTGGCACGTAGAGTTAAACTCATATAACATGTTTATATGTGATCATTCTTGGATAGAGTTGTTATATGCATGTAACCATTGGTTTAGGTCTCATGCTGCAACCGTCACCAGTTACCCTTCATAGTGGTAGTAGTCCCTTTCGGACAGACATAGATACGTCTAGGACGGTGCAGGTATTATTGACAGTAGCCTAGCAGCGTCGCAAGTATCACTGGTGTAATTAATACTACTGTATAGGTTATGTGTTGTGACACATAACTATGCCACGAAAAAAGGACTCTCATTTAATACTATGAACAGAGTGGTAGTGTGTAAAGTCACATTAATGCGTATTATTATATATTGTCGCTATTTAATTGCATATCACTTTTTGGTCGTAAGTGGTTAGAATGTAGCACAAAGTCTTTTGCTAACATTTGAGTTGACCTTGTATGGTAACTTCTATGAAGAGTTCCGCTAGTTGTCATGGCAGCTAGAGTTAGTATCTTTCTACATTTTCAAGTGTTTAGAGTTTTAATTTAAAAAAAAATCGCGTAGAAGAGACGTGACAAATTGGTATCAGAGCATGGTCACTACACTAGGACCTTAGGCTAATTTGCGTAACTGCTGTGATTTATTCTGAGTTAAATAATTTTTTTTTCCTATAAGCATATTGCTTTATAAAATGTTATAAGTTCATCACATTGCCATACTAACTTCTAACAAATAGTTGTTGACACACATAGATGGTACAGCGACTGAAAATAGTAGATGGCATAATTAAATTCTGCAGAACAGGAAGGACCAATGGCTATGGAAACATCCAGTCAACGAGGAGAAATGGCCAGCAGGCATGGGAGAAACCAAAATTCTCCACAGGGAACAACAACATCTAACAAGATGTTGGAAATAGTAAAAAGTCTGAAAGCTTAATTGATTAGTATTAAAGAAGATAACATTAAAAACTTTGAAGAATAGCGAGAAATTAATGCTATCTTGCTGCAAAAGTTGGCCGAGAAAGAAAACAGTCACCTCCTCACACTGGAGGAGCAACATGCAGAAAAATCAGTCACAAAGAGAAACTCAAAATTTCAGACTACACCTCCAAAATTTTTTGTGAGTTATAACATGGACGTCAATGACGAGGAGTCACAGGGTGAAGATTCTGAAGAGTACATTCCCAAGAAGAAAAAGAAGACTGCATGAGTGAGTCATCTACATTCAGAATTACGAAAAATCAAGCCCCCTACTTTTAAAGGAGAAGTTAAAACCGGGGAAGAAGCAAAACAGTGGTTGAGAGACATGGAGAAGTATTTATGCATGTTCGATTATTGCAGTACCATAAAGGCTATGATTGTTGTTTTCAACCTGTAGGGTAAAGGTTCGGCTTGGTGGGACGATCTCAAGTTGACCCACTCAATCAAGGAGAAGAAGGTAAAGTGGAAGACCTTCGCCACATTCTTCAAACATAAGTACCTATCTGAAAGGTACTACGATAGAAAGGTGAAATAATTTTATGACCTTAAGTGTTAGTTTTTCATCATCTAATTCAATATGATCTAGGATCTTAACTGAGAGAACAACATGTACAGCATATCAAACACAAGAGACAAGAGACACAAAGCATTTCACCGGGGAAAACCAAGAAGGTGGAAAACCCTGCAACTTCCTAAGAGATAGAATGAGCACTAATAGAAAGATAAAAAAGATCAAACCCCAAGATAAGAGATAGTCTCCTAGTAGCTTCTCCTCCTCTCTCTCACTAATGTGAAGTGAGTGAGTGAGTGAATAGAATGAGAGAGTCACACTCTCTATTTATACAATGACTTGACTTGCCTTTTACTCTAACTTGGCCGACCTCCCTTAGGAGAGTCTAATAACTCATTACCACTTGTCACTGGGCCGACCCCACTAGGGTGATCTAATAATCCTTTAACCCATACTGGGCCTGTTAAGATTTAATATGCTAAGACCGAAAATAGCAGCATTGCATTCCATTTCACAATAATAGCATATGCAGGATCACTGAAGAAACAACAAGCACAGCATAAACACAAGAGACACAAATTTATCCTGGGAAACCCTCATGGGGTAGAAAACCCAGTAAAGCTTCCTCAATATAGATGACCAGCAATATACAAAGATGTAACCCTGAGCATAAGCTCCTCCTTCTCCATAGTAGACCTCTCCTCCACAAGTGTGCCACTCTCAAGTGAGTGAGTGTGTGTGTAAAATGAGGAATACACCTCCTCTATTTATACTCTACTTCGACTTGTCTTTTACACAAGTCATGTAGGCTCGTATTTAACCAATGGATTAAATACCCCACTACAACTGACTGGGCCGACCCCTCTAGGGTGGTCTAATAACCCTTTGACCCACATAACACATACAGGGCCGACCCCCACTAGGGAAGTCTAATAACCCAAGTTACCACATTCCGACGGAGGAATAAACATCTCTGGATATACAATAAGATCTTCAAGGAGGAATGAAACATCTCCAGAATAATAAAGTACAAATATAATATTCTTTGAAGTTACAATATCTCAACACTCCCCCTTAACGAGAAGGATATTATAACAGCATCTACACGAGCAAGGAGTCATCAAAATCATACATGATACATCTATAAATCATTGGAAGCTTTCTCAACATCATCAGTAACTCAAACAGTTACTGGAACATCTTCAATACTGGAACATCAACATCTTCAGTACTGAGTCTTTATCTTCTGCAGCACTCGAACAGCTACAACAACATCAACATCTGGATCCTCACGATCATCAGCATCGTCATCACATGATCATCAGCATTGGGATCATCTCGATCTATAACATCTGGATCATCTCGATCTACAGCATCTGGATCATCACGATCTACAGCATCTGGATCATCTCGATCTACAGCATCTGGATCATCTCGATCTACAACATCTGGATCATCATGATCTACAGCATCTGGATCATCTCGATCTACAACATCTGGATCATCTGCATTAGTATCCACACTAATACATCTATCATCAAAACATGTATTCTCACTAATACATCTATTATCAAAAGCATGTATTCTTACTAATACATCTATCATCAAAAGCGTGTATTCTCACTAATACATCTATCATCAAAAGCATGTATTCTTACTTTATCTATCATCAAAAGCATGTATTCTCACTAATACATCTATCATCAAAAGCATGTATTCTCACTAATACATCTATCATCAATACATAGCAGCATGCCCTGCAACACACACGATCATATTACAGGATGATCAATCCCGCTCTCTTTAGGACATAGGTCCATGGATGATACAATCCAGATCAAGTTCCAAGATGATCAGTCCTTATCACTTTAAGACAAGTCTCATGTCTAGGGACGATGCAATCCCGATCAAGTTCCAGGATGATCAGTCCTTATCACTTTAAGACAAGTCTCATGTCTAGGGATGATGCAATCCCGATCAAGTTCCAGGATTATCAGTCCTTATCACTTTAAGACAAGTCTCATGTCTAGGGACGATGCAATCCCGATCAAGTTCCAGGATGATCAGTCCTTATCACTTTAAGACAAGTCTCATGTCTAGGGACGATGCAATCCCGATCAAGTTCCAGGATGATCATTCCTTATCACTTTAAGACAAGTCTCATGTCTAGGGACGATGCAATCCCGATCAAGTTCCAGGATGATCAGTCCTTATCACTTTAAGACAAGTCTCATGTCTAGGGACGATGCAATCCCGATCAAGTTCCAGGATGATCAGTCCTTATCACTTTAAGACAAGTCTCATGTCTAGGGACGATGCAATCCCGATCAAGTTCCAGGATGATCATTCCTTATCACTTTAAGACAAGTCTCATGTCTAGTGACGATGCAATCCCGATCAAGTTCCAGGATGATCAGTCCTTATCACTTTAAGACAAGTCTCATGTCTAGGGATGATGCAATCCCGATCAAGTTCCAGGATGATCAATCCTTATCACTTTAATACAAGTCTCATATCTAGGGACGATGCAATCCCATCACGTACATTTTGAACCGAGGTCCAGGGACGATGCAGTCCTATCTTTAATTTTTGGAGACATCAGTCTACGGATCAATTCTGGGACCAAAGTCCAGGGAAGATACAATCCCCTACCTGTTCATTCAGGACTTCTTTATCGGAGACCCAACCTATGGCTCACTTTAGGACTGAAATCCAAGGATGATTCAATCCTCACATGTCCACGAAGGACTTCATTCTCGAATACATCTGTCTACAGCTCTCTTTAGGACTAAAGTCCAGGGATGATCCAATCCCCTCATGTCCACCAAGGACTTCATTCTCGAAGACATACGTCTACGGGTCTCTTTAGGACTGAAGTCCAAGGATGATCCAATCCCCTCATATCCACCAAGGACTTCATTCTCAAAGACATACGTCTACGGCTCTCTTTAGGACTGAAGTCCAGGGATGATCCAATCCCCTCATGTCCACCAAGGACTTCATTCTCGAAGACATACGTCTACGACTCTCTTTTAGGACTAAATTCCAGGGATGATCCAATCCCCTCATGTCCACCAAGGACTTCATTCTCGAAGACATATGTCTACGGCTCTCTTTTAGGACTGAAGTCCAGGGATGATCCAATCCCTCTTCTTTCTCAGAGACATCTGTCTACGGCTCACTTTAGAACATGTGTTCAAGGATGATACAATCCCTTTTCTTTCTCGGAGACATATATCTACGGATCCTTTTTAGAACATATGTTCAAGTATGATGCAATCCCCTTGTCACCTTAGACCCTGTCTAAGGACCATTCACTAACCTTTCTGTTGGCATCACCAATATATGTATCCACATCATCGATCTCTCTGTCGATGTAGGCAATCTCATCATAAGTGACCACATCACTCCCCCTTTCGAGGAGGGTCCTTCTAAACTATATTAAGTTTGTCTCGGAAAACTTTACTTGAGGTAGAGGTTTGATTAGTACATCGGATCGGTAGAGGTTTGGTTAGTACATTGGTAACTTGTTACAAATTCGAACTTTAATTCCTTTCTGCACCATATCTTGTATGTAGAAATGTCATATCTCTATGTGCTTTGACTTATCATGGAACACTGGATTCTCTGCCATTTTGGTACAACTCTGTTTGTCATATATGATCACAGTTGAGTCTATCTCTAAGTCAAACAATCCTGAAGCCATACTACTTCATAACTTAGCAGAGCAAGCAGCCATATATTCTGCTTGTGCTAAGAGCCAGATTGTTTCCTGCTAAACCACGAGATCATGGCTGATCCCAGACAATAACATCCTCTCGATGTGCTCTTCCTGTCTGATACACTTCCTGCCCAATCAACATCTGTGTAGCCATCTGAAGTCATGATCTTCAAGATAACATAGATCAAAGTCTATTGTATCCTTTAGGTACCGCGTCACATGATTTGTAACTTATCAGGTGAACACATATAGTTTCCACTAGATACTGACTCAAGGTGTTCATAGCAAAGCATATATCTAACCTAGTATTCATTAGATACATCAATGACCCGATAATTTTTCTGTACAGAGTTATACTAACTCTGATGAGTCATCTGCTAACAGCTTCAAGTTGGAATACATGAGAGTGGCCATTCCAACACATCAATTCTTCTCCATATTTCTCAGCATACTTTCCCTAGTTGAGAAAGATTCCTTATGAGCCTTGCCATACTTCTAGACCTAGGAAGTAATGCATCAACCTGAGATCTTTCATTTTTCATTTCTGCAGCCATCTTCTTTTTTTTTCTTTTCATGATCTGTTTCTCATTCCCTATCAGAAAGATATTATCTACATACAATAATAGTATGATCCATAACCTTAAGGTAAAGGTTAGGAACAACTTTACTTTTGGTAAAGCCCAAGCTTATCAAGAAACTGTCAATTCCCCCTTTGTGACTGAACATCATTCACACTCTGCATTGAATGATCTTCTGCATATCTATCTGTGCCATCTCTCGTTAGATGGGTCTACTGATATGGGCCTCAATATCATTTGAACTCTGTGGTGATTTCCTTCTTGCATCCATGTCATCTGTGTCTAGAAACCATATTCAACCTTGTAGCAAAGGTTGAGATCCACATCACCCATGGTGATCATTAAGCTCTTCAATTGATTATCAATCCTGGGTTCCCATACAGAACCTGATTCACACTTCTTCTTTAATTACACCATTAAGAGAATGGTCTTATCTAGCCACTTGGAGCAAATATCTCATCATGATTCTCTTCCTCTTTCTAAGAGAATCTTCTAGCCACAAGCCTTCTATAGTGTGTTTGATTTTTAAATCTTTTGTTGAACATCCATCGCTTGTTCAGTGTTCATCATTCATCATGATCTTTCCTACAAATAAAATTTAAGTACATGATTAGTAATACTTCATAATCATCAAATCATATTGATATGATAAGCTATTATGCATACAAATATTATTTACATAGTTATGCAACTATCTTGACCAATACTTTGGCACAACACTTTTCCATATCCTGTATGCATACAGTGGCTATCTAGATGCCTTCCATCTCTACCAGAACATACTATCGAGAGTGTGCACAGCTCTCAGCATGTCAGCAAAGAGGTTTCATTCTAGACAAGCAAAATTGGAATGTTTGTCCAACTTACCAATCATATGCATATTAGTAGTATATTGTTCAATGCTCTATGAATGTTTACACTCAGCATCATATATATTCTAGGAATACAAATATGCATACAATCTATTACAGGCAATATCATTTACTATTTCAAATAACAACTCAAATACTTATCTTTTATGTTTGTGTGGTTGCCTCCCGCTTGATCTTCTGTATGTTTTTTGAACTTCTATTCATTCTGTACTACTGTGCATGCTCAAGTGTCATCCTCATGATATCATACACAAACATACATTCATTAGTATATTCTCAACATTATAGTTCTAAATAATCTTGAAAATGTATAGTCATGATTATAGATAATATTCAAGGTTTCAGGGAAGTCTTCTTTTACTCATGCATATTCTTGTTTGATCTAGTTATTTAAATCATCAACCAAGATAAGAGACATAATATGCATAAACCCTTGATTACTAACTTTATGAATAAGCATAACCAATCATACCAAGTATACTTATATAAGGGATCCTAATACAAGGTAAGATTCTAACATGACATAGGAAAACATACCTGGATTAGTATACCTGCTTAGTTATGTACAACATACCTAAACAATCTCTTCAATGATTTAGAGATCCTGAGCTAGAACCTGCATGTCTCATGGGTTAAATATAACAAAGTCATACATACCTCGTAAGTAGAACAAATATTATGGATGAGTCTTTGTCTTCATGATGTCATGGTCATGGAACTTGATTTGTCTTTTGTGATGTACCTGTATCTTGTTAGCAGACAACATCAACCTCACACAACACCATAATGCATTAGTACAATCATATAGCCCTAATCAATGAATTTCTTCGATCATTCACATGCATTCATACTGTTACTAGGGTGATAAGACAATTCTAACATTAATCAAGATTGTACTAATAAATAACATGAAGACAAACACATTATGAACTTAATCAAGAATCAGATTTCAAGACATACCTGAACCTCCTTAAGTCATACCTGTCGAGACTTCTTGTAGTATTCTTATGTAAGGCCTTAGCGTCAACTCCCCCTGAAACTTGATCTGGAGCTTGATTAGGGTTTGCTAGAGAAACCCTAAAAATTCAATCTTTGACTTTCACACTTCTAAATGGATGGAAGCATGTGTCTTACTGAGCTGATCAAACTAGCATACTTCAATTTTGAAATCTCCAAAATTTGACTCCTCAAAATTGCCTTTGAAACTTCTGGATCTTTTGGACAGGAACCCGAACTAGGGTTTGATGAAGCCCACCCTTCTGTCCAATCAAAAGGTTCGATCCAAGGCTCTAAACTCTTATTTTTCTGAGGAGCTTCCAGCCGTGGTTACAGACTTCAAAAATTCCAACTTTTGTTGAAGCCCTAATTTTCCATCTTTCCAATCAAAATCCCGAACTGGGGTTTGATTAAGCCCGATCTTCTACGCAACCAAAAAATTCGATCTTGGTCTCTAAATTTCGATTTTCCTGAGTAGCATTCAGCCGTGGATTCCGATTCCAAAAATTTTAACTTTCTCCGAAACCCTAAATTTCGGAAGCCATGAATGGAGGTGCTCCAAAAATAATTATGTTTTGACAGAAATATGTACCTGATTGTTTCTACTGTAACTCTGAAATTTTCACTCCATAGGGTCTGAAAACTTTTTTTGCGGTAGCCTGACCTGTCATCTTTCCATCCCGACAGGTCTGACCTCAATTGGATTTTCTGAGAGAGAGTTATGCCAAGTGTCGCAACGTGACCTGTTTATGGGATAAAACAGAAGAGCAAACTTGTACGGTGTTCCAAGTGTCACTGGTTCACCTTCGGCTTCTGAAAATGTTTCTTGAGAAATTACAGTCTGTGTACTACTTGTCACATTTTACGAAATTTCATTTGGAGCTTCCTAGCCCAAGTTATGTCAAGTGTCGCAACGTGACCTGTTTATGGGATAAGACAGGAGAGCGAACTTGTACGGCGTGCCACGTGTCACTGGTTCAACTTCGGCCTCTGAAAAAGTTTCCTGAGATAGTACATTCTGTGTACTACCTATCACTTTTTACAAAATTTCATTTGGAGCTTCCTAGCCCACGTTATGACCTTTTTTCCTAGGTCACCTGATTTTGACTGAGATCTGGAAGAGGCAGAAACCCTAACTTGTACTGATCATAAATTACAAAGTACAATGAATCTGAGGGTGCCCTTTGGACACAAGATACCTAGAGATGTTATCTACGACTTGTAAAGGTTTCAGTTCCTGAACCTTCGCAAAAATGTATTTATAGCGAAAGTTCCACGATGACTGGTTTTTTCCATGTAAAACCCAAACCTTCAAATTGTCGCAAGTGACGCAAGTGTCGTAAGTGCCATACCTTGCCTTCCTTCAGGTTAGCTCTGATACCATGTTAAGATTTAATATGCTAAGACAGAAAATAGCAGCATTGCATTCCATTTCACAATAATAGCATATACAGGATCACTGAAGAAACAACAAGCACAGCATAAACACAAGAGACACAAATTTATCCTGGGAAACCCTCATGGGGTAGAAAACCCAGTAAAGCTTCCTCAATATAGATGACCAGCAATATACAAAGATGTAACCCTGAGCATAAGCTCCTCCTTCTCCATAGCAGACCTCTCCTCCACAAGTGCGCCACTCTCAAGTGAGTGAGTGTGTGTGTGTAAAATGAGGAATACACCTCCTCTATTTATACACTACTTCAACTTGTCTTTTACACAAGTCATGTAGGCTCGTATTTAACCAATGGGTTAAATACCCCACTACAACTGACTGGGCCGACCCCTCTAGGGTTTTCTAATAACCCTTTGACCCACATAACACATACAGGGTCGACCCCCACTAGGGAAGTCTAATAACCCAAGTTACCACATTCCGATGGAGGAATAAACATCTCCGGATATACAATAAGATCTTCAAGGAGGAATGAAACATCTCCAGAATAATAAGGTACAAATATAATATTCTTTGAAGTTACAATATCTCAACAGGGCCAACCCCTCTAAGGTGGTATAATAATCCATCAAACATAAGTTGCGACACTTGCATATACAAATGACAACACTTCCAATCGAAGGAATAATACATCTCCGTTGGGGATACAATAAAGTACAAATGTAATACATACAATATACAAGTGAATATCTTCCGAAGTTACAAATACGTCAACACTCCCTCTTAACTAGGAAGGTATTCTCTTGACACAGGTCATCAATACATATAGGCACAAGTCTTCAATTATGGAGTTGGATCATCATCACTGGATCACGGAGAATCATCGTCACTACTGCTGTACTCGTCATCTCGATCACTGGTGCTATCTCTCAATTCTTCTCGTCATAGGAAGTTCTACAGAGCCATCCCTTTTTCACGTTGGTTGTAGGCCTAGCCTCCTATAGGTCTTCATCATATCTGGCCATCCTGTGGAATCCTCAGGGCTAATTACGTGCATCAACAAAACCTTGAAAGAGAATCCCAGGAGTTTTGTGAGCTTACTGTTCAACCTAAGAGATATCCTAAGATATTTTACATGTGACCTTCACAAAACCTTAAAAGAGTGTCTTGCAACCTGCAAGATCTCTAAAGAGAATCCCCGGATCTTTTACGTGCCTAGCACAACCTATTCAGATATCCAGGACTGATTACATGTGAACTCACAAAACCTTAAAAGAGTGTCTTGCAACCTGCAAGATCTTTAAAGAGCATCCCAGGATCTTTTATGTGCCTAGCACAACCTATCTGGATCTCCAGGACTGATTACATGCAATTCTTGCAAAACCTTAAAAGAGTGTCTTGCAACTTGCAAGATCTCTAAAGAGCATCCCAGGATCTTTTACGTGCCTAGCACAACCTGTCCGGATCTCCAGGACTGATTAAATGCACCTACACAACCTGTCCACAGCCACGGAGTATCATCCTGATATTCATGATCATATTGATCATCATCATACAATACATCGTCCTGATGCACATGATCATCACATGATCATCCTGATCATCGTCATAGCATCGTCCTGACGCATGTCATCTGGAGCATCATCCCGATGCTCATCACACAGCACTTATATCCACAGCCATGGGAAGGATCCTCCTACCACCATGCTTGGAATGGCTCCTGCAAATGTGTCCCATCACTTCCTCCTCAAAGTATCTTCTATCTGAAGAACACCAAGCCTCTCTTTGAAGTACTCGAACTTGACTATGGCTAGTGGTTTGGTCAACACATTTGCAATCTACTCATCTGTCGCAACATACTGGAGCTTCACTACTCCTCTCTGCACCATATCCCTGATATAGTGATATTTGATCTCAATATGCTTTGACTTGTCATGGAACACCAGGTTCTCTGACAACTTCACACAACTTTGTTTGTCACAATAGATACAAGTAGCATCCAACTGGAGATCAAATAAATCAGACAGTATCTTCCTTAGCCATACTGCTTCATAACTAGTCGAACAAGCTGCAACATACTCTTCTTTGGCTGTACTCAGTGCTACGCAGGACTACTTCCTGCTAAACCAAGAGATCACACCTAATCCCATAGTGAAGCAGCACCCCGAAGTGCTCTTCCTATCTGCAGCACTGCCTGCCCAATCTAAATCAACATAACCCTCCAGGTTAAACTTTTGATTCGCATCATACTTGAGCCCATAATCAACCGTACCCTTCAGGTACCTCAGAATATGCTTTACAGCAATCAGGTGAACATGTCTAGGATCTGTCAGGAACTAGCTCAATGTGTTCACCGCAAAGCAAATATATAGTCTCGTGTTCGTCAGGTACATCAAGGACCCAATCATCTGACGATACATCATGGCATCAACCGACTCTGATGAAGCATCACTCAATAGCTTCAGGTTCGATGCCATAGGTGTGGCCATGGCCTTGTATTCCATCATCTCGAACCGCTTCAGGATCTCTACTGCATACTTTCCTTGTCCAAGGAAGATTCCATCTGCACTCTGCCACACCTCCATACCTAGAAAGTAATGCATCATACCCAAGTTCTTCATCTCGAACTCGACAGCAAGCTTCCTCTTCGTGTCGGAAATCAACCTATCCTCACCTGTCACAAACAGGTCATCCACATACAGTAGGAGTATCATTGGATTTCCTTCATCAACCTTGTAGTAAAGGTTGGAATCCACTTTACTCTTGGTAAAGCCCAAACTGAACAGGAAGTTGTCTATCCTGCCGTACCATGTCCTGGGTGCTTGCTTCAAGCCATACAAGGCTTTCTTCAATCTGCACACATATGACTCCCTGTCATGTGTCTCAAAACCAAGTGGTTGCTCCACATACACTTCCTCTTCGACTACACCATTCAAGAAAGTTGTCTTGACATCCATCTGGTGTATCTTCCATTTCATTATTGCAGCCAAAGCAAGTACTATTCTGATGGAAGTGTATCTAGCTATAGGTGCAAAATTTTCTTCATAGTCTATCCCTTCTTTCAGGTGCAGCATGCTTGATCTTGTAGATCCACTTGGAAGTCACAACAGACTTCCCTTCTGGTCTCGGGACCACATCCCAGACATCATTCTTCATGATCGACTGGTACTCCTTGATCATGGCATCCTTCCATTACTGCATCCCGGATCCTGGGAACTTCAGATTCTTCATTATCTTCAATAGGTAGTTTTCTGGATTTGTTAAGTCTCCGTCGCTTGTTCTTCAAAACAAGTCTCTCTTGTAGGTGATGGTACACGATCTTTCCTACAAGTCAAATTCAATTGCATGATTAGAAACTTCTCATAGTTTTCAAAACAAAATCTTACACATAAGGACATATGTCATACAATCATGCAATTATCTTAGCCAATGCTTCAATACAACATTCATCCATATATCGTATTCATACGGTAACTTTCTAGATGCCTTCCATTTATACCAAAACATTGTTAAGAGTGTGCACAACTCCAATATGTCAGCAAAGAGGTTTCATTCTAGATAAGTAGCAATGGAGTGTTGTACAATACCATAGGCCACTTACCCATTACTATATTATTAGTATCTTGTTCATTAATGCAACTTCTCTAAAATGCATAATGTACATCCTAAATCTAGGAACATAAGTATGTACATGAATGAACAACATCATTTAAGTAATAAGAAATGACAATTCAAATACTTATCTTTGTTTGATTGTTGGGTGGACTCCCTCTCAATCTTTGCATCCTTACAGGAATTACTGGAGTGTGCTCCCTCTTGATATTTGCTTCCTTGCAGGAACTATTGGAGTGTGGTCCCTCTTGATCTTTGCTTCCTTGCAGGAACTATTGGAGTGTGCTCCCTCTTGATCTTTGCTTCCTTGCAGGAACTATTGGAGTGTGCTCCCTCTTGATCTTTGATTCCTTACAAGAACTACTGGAGTGTGCTCCCTCTTGATATTTGATTCCTTACAGGAACTACTGGAGTGTGCTCCCTCTTGATCTTTTCTTCCTGGATTATATGTCTTTGAACTTATATCCATCCTGGACCACTATGCATGCTTAAGTGTGCACTAGTGTCATCATTGTGTCATCCTCAAGATCTCATACATAATCATACATGCATTAGTATAATATCAATACTATCAAAACATTATGATTCTAAATATGTATGGTCATGATCGTTTCATACACAGGTAATTTATCACAAGCGTTAGTATTCAAGGTTTCAGGGAGTACTTCTTTTACTCATGCATATTCTTATTTGACCATAGACTCTTCTAGTTTGTCATATCATTAATCAAACTAAGAAGCATAATATGCATAAACCCATGATTACTCAAACCTATAACTTCATGAATAATCATTATCAATCATATGAAAGTATACTTATATGAGACCCTAACACAAGGTAGGATTCTAACTTGATATAAGAAAAACATACCTGGATTATCATGTTTGCGAGTTATGTCTAACATACCCAAACAATGTCTTATTTGTTCTCTTCAATGCTTTAGAGACCTTGTGCTAGTAACCTGCATATCTCATAAGTTAAGCATTGTAGAACCAAATTATACATACCTCGTAAGTAGAGATTCTATGTGATCAATGGCTATGGATGAGTCTTTGTCTTCATGTCACCATGGTCATATTTTCTCGATCTAGAACTTGATTTGTCTTTCTTGATGTACCTTTCATGTTAGCGGACAACATCATCCCCATACAACACCACAGTGCATTAGTATAATCATAAGTGTCATAACCCTAATCAATGAATGTCTTCTATCATTCACATGCATTCATACTTTTACTAAGGTGATAAGACAAGTCTAAAATTAATCAAGATTGTACTAACCTCAATAATACAAAGACAAACATATCATAAACTTAATCATGAACAGATTTCAAAACATACCTGTATCTCCTCAAGTCATACTTGTCGGGATTGCTTGTAGTCTTCTTTTGTAAGGCCTTAGCCTCATATCCCTTTGGAACTGGAACTTCTTCACTAATGTAGGTGTCCAATTCATTCTCCTAGGATTAACCCAATCCACTTTGATTTGCTGAAACTGGATCTGGAGCTGGCTAGGGTTTGACAGAGAAACCCTAAAAATCCAAACTTGGAATTTCAAACTTCTGTCTGGACAAGGAGATGCAGATGACTGAGGCGAGCAAGCTATTATGCTCAGATTTTGAAAACTCCAAAAATTGACCCCTCAAAATTGACCTGCAATTTTCGGATCTTCAGCTTCTGTCAAATTCTGGTTTTCTAGTCAAAATCCTGAACTAGGGTTTGATAGAGCCCGGGGTTCTACCCAACCAAAAAATTTGATCTTGGTCTCTAAATTTTGATTTCGATGAGGAGCATCCAGCCGTGGTCTCAGATTTCAAAAATTCCAACATTTGTAGAAACCCTAATTTCCCGCAGCAGTGACGAGCCAAAAAAGAAAGTGCTCAGAATCCAATTCTGTTTGGACAGAAATATATGCCATATTGTTTCTGATGTATCTCTGAAATTTTCGGATCCTCGGGGTCTGAAACTTCATCCTGTGGTAGACTGACCTGCCATCTTTCCAACCCCATAGATTTGACCTCCAATGGATTCTCCATGAGAGAGATATTCCAACTGTCTCAACATGACCTATTTATGGGATGAAACAGCATAGAGAACTTGTACGGAGTTCCATGTGTCACTGTTTCAACTTCAGCCTCTGAAACCTAGACCTATGAAACTACAGTCCGTTCCCTAACTTTCACTTTTTACGGAATTCCATTTGGAGCTTCCTAGCCCGAGATATGACCTTTGTGCCTAGGTCACCTGTTTAGGGCTGCATTCTGGGAGAGGCAGAAACCCTAACTTGTACGAATCATATCTCACAAAGTACAATGAATATGAGGCTAATCTTCAAACACAAGGTATATGAACATTTCATCTTCGACCTGTTAAAGTTTCAGATCCTGGACCTTCGTCAAAACGAAGTTATAGCGAAAGTGCCACGATGAATAGTTTTTACTATACCAAGCCCTAGCTTCCAATTTGTCGCAAGTGCAACAAGTGTCCTAAATGCCATACAATGCCTTCCTTCAGGTTAGCTCTGATACCATGTTATTTTTTCATCATCTAATTCAATATGATCTAGGATCTTAACTGAGAGAACAACATGTACATCATATCAAACACAAGAGACAAGAGACACAAAGCATTTCACCGGGAAAAAGCAAAAAGGTGAAAAACCCCGCCACTTCCTCAGAGATAGAAAGAGCACCAATACAAAGATCACAAAGATCAAACTCCAAGATAAGAGATAGTCTCCTAGTAGCTTCTCCTCCTCCACTTGTGTGTACTCCTCCTCTCTCTCTCTAATGTGAAGTGAGTGAGTGAGTGAATAGAATGAGAGAGTCACACTCTCTATTTATACAATGACTTGACTTGCCTTTTACTCTAACTGGGCCAACCTCCCTTAGGAGAGTCTAATAACCCATTACCACTTTTCACTGGGCCAACCCCACTAGGGTGGTCTAATAACCCTTTAACCCATACTGGGCCGACCCCTCTAAGGTGGTCTAATAACCCATCAAATATAAGTTGCGACACTTACAATAATACTTGCGACATTTGCAAATACAAATGATGACACTTCCAATCGGAGGAATAATACATCTCCATTGGGGATACAATAAAGTACAAATGTAATACATACAATATACAAGTGAATATCTTCCGAAGTTACAAATACATCAACATTAAGCTGGGACAACAAACAATGGAATAATTAATCAACAAATTTCTCGACTTGCTCAAGTATGTTCCCTACATTCAAGACAAAAAGGTAAGAATTCATCGTTTCCTGAACTGTTTGTCTTTTGGGTACAAGGATCAGATAGATTTTAATGATCATAAGACCTTAGAAGATGCTTTCAGAAAAGAAATATTGTGCTATGAGCAGAGACAAAATAGAGATGATGTGTCAAAAAGGTGGAACGAAAAGAAGAAAACCAAATCTGAAAACAGGCAGAAAGGACGCAAGCCCAACCAGTTCAGAAACCAAGTTTCAAGGGCACCTTTCAGCAACAGGTTTGAGGGTAGCAAGCCACAGTCCAAATTTGTTCCACCACTAAGAAGTTTAACACTGAAGGCATCAGAAAACCAGAGCATGCATCAACTAAACCACCACTCACATGTTGGGGCTGCGGAGGAAATCGTCGTTGGCATGACTGTCCCCACAAGAAATATCAAAATAGATCAGTGCAGAACCTCCAAGAGTCTTCCACAGTCCAAGACATAGTAATGAATCCGAAAATTTGCGCTTCTTTGAGTTACAGAAGCTGAAGGTATGCTTTCTGAGACACCCGTGTCTATTTTGATTGATTCTGGTGCATGTAAGAGTTACATAGACCCAAAACTATGTGAGTCATGCAAGCTTAATAAAAACAAGTACATGCAACCGTGGATGGTGCAAATGGAAACAAGGACAAAAAGGAAAGTTTCAGAAGTAGTTAATCAATGTCCCCTGAAGTTGAATGAAACCTATACTAGCACAAATTTGAATATTTTGCCGCTAGGATCATATGATTTGCTCATCGGTATGGATTGGTTGGAAAAACATAGGGCTGTTATTAACTGTTATAAAAAATCTGTCACTTTCATGAATAAGGTTGGGTAGCCTGAAAAGATTCAAGGAATTCAGAGAGCAGTGAAGTTGCGAGAAATTTCTGCTCTTCAGCTAAAAAGAAATGCACGAAAAGGGTGCAAACTGTATGTTGTCCACAGGACAGAAAATCAGCAAAGTGAAATTTCAGATTTCACAAAACATCCTGTGCTGGCTGAATTCGAAGATGTGGTTCCAGAAGAAATTCCAGAATTACCTCCTAAAAGAGAACTAGATTTTACCATAGACCTGACCCAGGAACTGTACCAAGTTCTAAGGCACCGTATCAGATGAGTACACCTGAATTAATTGAGCTGAAAGCACAATTGCAGGAGCTGCTAGAAAAAGGATATATCCATCCGAGCGTATCCCCGTGGGGAGCACTGGTAATTTTTGTAAGAAAGAAAGATGGCACTTTTGGGCTGTGCATAGATTACAGACAGTTGACCAAAGTCACCATCAAGCACAGGTATCCCTTGCCAAGGATAGATGATCTGTTTGATCAGGTTGGGGGTGCAACTGTGTTTTCAAAAAATGATCTAAGATTGGGCTATCACCAAATCAGGATCAAGAACGAAGATGTACATAAAACAACTTTCCGTACCTGCTATGGACATTATGAATTTGTTGTGATGTCATTCGGTTTGACGAATGCACTAGCCACATTTATGTGCTTGATGAATAATGTTTTCAGCAAATACTTGGATAAATTTGGCGTAGTGTTTATTGATGACATACTCATCCATTCGAAGAAAGAGAAAGAGCATGAAGAACACCTAAGGTTGGTGCTGTAGGTTGTACGAGAGCATCAGCTCTATGCAAAATTATCCATGTGTGATTTCTATAAGGACCAAATACAATACTTGGGTCACATTATATCAGCACAAGGAATTGCGGTGGATCCCGACAAGATTAAGGCCATAATGAGCTGGCCCACTCCCCAGAATGTAAGCGATGTCCGCTCTTTCATGGGATTGGTCAGATATTATCGAAAATTTATTGAAGGATTTTCCAAAGTATCCCATCCCATTACCTCTTTGCAGAGAAAAGAAGTTAAGTTTCTCTAGACAGCCAAGTGTGAAGCAAGTTTCGCAAAACTGAAACAGTTGCTCACTTCCGCTCCTATTCTAAAGGTGGCTGATCCATTTGGAGATTTTTTTGTGTGCACGGATGCGTGTAAGGATGGTTTGGGTGGCGTGCTAACTCAAGACAGTTTAGTAATTGGCTACGAATCTAGAAAGCTGAAAACGCATGAAGGGAACTATGCGACACATGATTTGGAACTAGCTACCATAATTCATGCACTAAGAATGTGGAGACATTACCTGCTTGGAAAGAGGTTTGTCTCGAAAACTGACCACATTGGGATGAAGTACCTTTTTGAACAGTCGAACTTGAACGGAAGGCAAGCAAGGTGGTTGGCTTTTCTAAGTGAATTCAATTTTGAAATTCAGCACATTAAAGGTAAGGAAAATAAAATTGTTGACACACTTAGTAGACGCATGCACCTACTAACTATGGCATCAGTCAACAATTTTTAGTTTGATCTAATATCGCAGATCCGGACGGCCGCTAAGCAAGACCAGAAATATCTGAAATTAAGACAAAAATGTCTTGCAGAAAATTCAGATCAGCAAGCGACAGATTATAGCATATCCAAGGATGGATTGATGTTGTTTAAAAACAGGTTGTACATACCGGATCAGCCAAAATTAAAACAACTAATTATGGACAAATTTCACAAGAGACCATATTCTGGTCATCCAAGCTATCAGAAAATGCAGACAGCTATTAAGAAACAACATTATTGGCCTAGACTGAAATCAGAAATTGTTGAATACATTGCAAAATGTATGGACTGTCAGCGGGTGAAAATAGAACATCAGCATCCGGCTGGTTTGTTGTAGCCTATACCTATACCAAAATGGAAATAGGAGACCATTTCTATGGATTTTATCACCAGGTTGCCTAAAAATACTAAACAACATGATGTTATCATAGTTGTGGTGGACAAGTTGACTAAGGCAACACACTTCATACCAGTCAAATCCACTTTCAAGGCAATAAATGTTGTTGAGGTTTTTATGAAGGAAGTCTGTCGACTTCATGGAATTCCCAAGGTGATTATTTCTTATAGGGACACTAAATTCACCTCACACTTTTGGAAGGATCTGTTTGCAGGTTCGGGGACTAAACTGAGTTTTAGTACATCCTACCACCCGCAAACTGATGGTTAGACTGAAAGGGTGAACCAAGTTCTAGAGGACATGCTTCGCTTGTATGTCATGGACAATCCGAAGCCGTGGGAAAACTACCTACACCTAGCTGAATTTGCATACAGCAATGGTTACCAAACTTCTGTAGGAATGAGTCCATTCGAAGTGTTGTACGGCAGAAAGCGTAAAACCCCTATGACTTGGGATGATCCGATGAATCAGATTGTGATGGATCTTGACATGCTAACTGAACTAGAAAACATTGTGTAGAAAGTAAAAACAAACTCTAAAACTGCCCAAGACAGGAAAAAAAGCTATGCTGATCAGCATAGAGAACATAAAGAATTTGAAGTTGGGGACCATGTGTTCCTAAGAGTGAAAGCAAAGAAAAGTTCTTTAATCTTGGGCAAGGTTTCCAAACTTGCACCAAGATTTTGTGGTCCTTTCCAAATACTTGCTAGAGTAGGACCTGCTGCTTATTAGTCAGCTTTACCAGCAAATTTTAAAGTGCATGATGTGTTTCATGTTTCATTGCTGAAGAAATATGTATATGATCCTAAGCATATTGTAAACTGGCATGTGATTCAGGTGGAATCAGAAGGACACTTCCAGACAAATCCTATATGCATATTGGATCGGAAAGAGGTGGCACTTCGGAATCGAACCATCATTCAGGTAAAAGTGCAATGGGATCACTATAAGACTAAAGAGGCTACCTGGGAAATGGAAAGGAAATGTGAGCATCATACCCTTTCATGTTCGAAGAAGTTTATGATACAAACTGAATTGTACTTTTATGTTATTTTGTTATTTTGCAAAGACTGTTAACACCGAGGATGGTGAAAACTTAAGGGGAGGGGAAATGTAATACCCCAATTTTGGACTTTGAACCCCTATTATATTTCTACTAAGTATTATTTCAGTTTACTTAGGTGACTTTAGAAATGTGATAAAGCAATTTCTAATGACCATGTGAACCAACACATTAATGAGATGGGAGTCACAGTCCACTAAGGTTTGGAGGGAAAATGCCACTTAATAAGAATTATAAGAAATTATTATTGGAGAGAAAAGGGAAAACCCTAAAGAAGAGATTTGAGAAACTAATGAATTAAAAGAATTCATAAAATGAGAAATTTCTACACCTACGAGAATAAAAGGTGAAAACTCATTGAAAACCCTCATAATTCATTATCACATTCACTATTCACAAAATGCAGAGTTGAACACACAAGAGACATGGAAATACACATGAACCTGAGACAAACCAAGACTGGTGAGGGAGGACATATTTGGGAGAACCAAACTGGTCCTAAAGCCAGGTGATTGAGGACAGATTTGGGAGTACCAAACTAGTCCAGATCACTAGGGCAGATTTGGGAGGACCAAACTGGCCCAGATTAAGAGGAATCATACAGTTTGGTAAGGGCTTGGCCACTTATTCTGTGCAGGTAGGAGAACTACCCCAAGTCAAGCAGGAGTACTGCATTTACCTGAATAGACTGTTATATTGATTCTCTTAATGGCACAGGCTTAAAAGGCCCTGGAGCATCCTGGAGCTCAGGAGTACTGAGTTGGATGTTGGGTTGCTTGATGCTGTTATCACATCCTGAAACAACTTGACTAAACAAGCCAAGGGTGACTTAAAAACTATACTCTGACCTGGGGGACTGTGAACTCAGCTCGGGGGTGACCTGAAACAAAGGAGTACTTGCTGGTCAAAGGCTGGGAGGTTTGTGCTTGGTTCCACTAGTTATTTGCACTCAGATAAGTATTTGTTGAACCTATCTATTTATACTAGGGACAATATTGAAATATGTTTCTATTGTTTCTGGAAAGTACTGTTAAATGATATATCATTTCATATATGTTCTTATGTATTCTGCATAATGAGTTTCTGAGCATAAATCTGCTATTGAAATTATTAGATCTCTGCCATCTATTTTATGTTTCATATATGGAATGGAATATCTGAAATATTCATGGTTGAATCTGGATTGAAGTTATGAGAAATACATCCTAGAATGATTTTCAATGCATCTACTAACATATGTGGTTATGTGTACATTTTTTTATATAGAGTATGTATATATTCATTTGTAGGTGAATGCCTGAACTAGGGTTTTATGTATTTCAATGAATATTGCAATATGTATTTTATTATACATTTCACTATGCATTTTATTATACATTCCATTATGTATAGCATGATGTGTTTCTTTAGGTATTTCAGGCAGACCTGTAAACCTAAAGGTTTACATGCCTAGCCTTAAGACAATTACAAATCTATCATCTATTGATACAAATCAGAATGAATAGGGTTGATTCCTAAATGTCCTTAATGAAATGTTCATTCTGAATCTAACCCTATATTTCACTTACAACTATTGTACATTAATTTCATTTCCAGTCTAAGCAACATAAATGATTTATGGACTAGATGTGTGAATACATAGCATGCATGTGTTACATGAAAAAATGTGTATATCTATTATTAAGTGCAATAACATATGAACTTAGGATTCCTTCCTAATGTTATGCTTAAAGCTAATTCCATTTCCTGAGATGCATTGATATATAAATATCTTGTATTATGCCTAATATAGGTTATTTTCATTGATGCAATTCGTATAAACATTGATGCCCTCTTTCTAATCTAGGTATAGACACGATCGTGTTGTGAGAATCGAATCGTGGTCCATGGCAGGGCAGCCATGCAAATCAAAATATTGTACAGAGTTAAAATGTAATGCATGTAAACCGAAATATTGCATCGACGGCCCAATCATTCCCATTTACGAATTGATTACATACGACACTTATTTACCTATGTCTTTTGTTTTATGCATTTACATGAAGATTGTTTGTTA
The DNA here is from genome assembly GCA_027924585.1 of Larix kaempferi. Classification (NCBI taxonomy): domain Eukaryota; kingdom Viridiplantae; phylum Streptophyta; class Pinopsida; order Pinales; family Pinaceae; genus Larix; species Larix kaempferi. Next base: position 17,711,341 of record BSBM01000458.1, on the reverse strand, counting down.
TATGCGAATTTAACATTATGTTGAGATAAATGTAAACACAGTCGAATTCTGAATCGATTATCCTGTACATTCAAGCATAAGTTTATGTATATATATGTACCTATTTAATATCGTATACATACATGTGGGGTAGACTCTTAAGAGTGGTAACCCTAGCCATTTAAACATAATTACAGCGCATATCGCATTGACCTACGAAGCAAGAAACAACAACATTGTAAAATGTGAATCGAAATGCAAAGCTTGGATACATTATGGATTATCACGAATTCATTCTTCTATTGCAGTAAGCATAAACGAAATGACGCATGTAAATTCCTGTGGAAATCAAGTTAACAGTTCATATTATGGAGCCAAGAAAACGTATACATTGTCTTTCACTACACTGTGCATTTAAACATTTAAAACGAGATGGAGGACGTAGGCTCTCATCGGGAAAGCCCTTACAAGTTTCCAAAACCAAGGACAGACCAAACGTTTGCCCCTTCAATGCATTCATTATTAACAAACCCGAAACGAAGGTTTAGAGTCAACGCTCTTCCTTCCTTTCCAAACCCTTCAAGGGTCAAACCGAACAGTGTCAAAACCACCGATGACACTATGTGACCAAGCATACAGTCACAGGGACCAGCGATCACGAGCAGTAAGATTACGCTATTGCATTAAGGCCAAGGGCCACAACCTTTTATCCACAGCGAAAACCACAACAACCCCGCTAGTAACCCTCAACGCATGAGTAACTCGACCACGAGCCACGACGTGAGACCACCATGGCTACGAGAACGGTGAGTTAACTGGAAGGTTGGGACGTTTTCTCCCCATGCTCAACATCGGCCGAGGAGATGTTCCTCCCTTACTGTATATTTCGCCACCTTTGCGAACCTGGCACCTATAAGCAATTACAAGAAGGTTATACCACGTACTCATTTCACTTTTGCGAAGTAATAAGTAAAAACAACAGCAAGAAAATTACCAAGTATAACGTGAAATGACTTTCAACATCACCTGTTAAGTGGAGCGTAATAGCACCATGCCCCACACTCTACAAAACGACGACAATGCAAGAGTTATATACCAGTCGAAAGGTTTGGCAGTAATTACAACATGACAGGGTATTGTAAGAGTTGTTTCACTTACCGGAACAAGTTGTGTAGTAATGTCGACGTCGTGATGTCCCTCCTGGACTTCTACAAGGCGTCGCAGCTTCCCTACTGAACCATGGTTTCTAATCTCTCTGCGCAGGGCAGAAGGCCCTCTGCGCAGGATCAAGGTGAAACAACACTGACCCTTCGAAATTCCAACCCCTTCTATGCTATGGATACCGGATACTGAAGGTAACAATCATCACTGACCCTGGTAGCCAGGGGAGTTATGGTGAAGGCCATGGATCACTGGCGCAAAGTTCACAAAATGATGGATCGACGGTGATGGATCCATCTCAAATATCCACAAACCAACCATGCATAAGATCAATAGTGATGATCACCCGGTGTATTTATTAAGCCGTGTATAGTACGCAGTACTGGAGGCAAGCTGATAACACGTCGCGTTGGGCGGGAGATGCATTAATGGTGGACCAAACCACAAGTAGAGTCAATGTCTCCTTCCACGGGAGATATGTGGTCCACATACCTGTCAGGATGGCAAGCAAAGTGGGGTCAAAACGTTGTAAGGATTCGTGTTGAGTCGGCTGGATTTTCCACATCGACCAATCCGGCCACCCGTGAAGCTTCAAGTCTCAACAGGTTGGCACTGTGTCATCCTACGTGTGTTGTTCATGCCATGCATGACAATAGTATCAATAGTCAAACCCCGAAGCAGTTGGTTCAAACCTTAACACCCAACATTTAAATCCTTGCGGTGTAACAATAAGAAATGCCATAACATCTGATGCTACGAAATTATGTAATAGTGCGACCTTGGATATAATCGTCGATTAAGGTGAGAGCCATGCTCTATGGCGCATTGTAGGATTTTCACTGTTGGCTTGTGTAAGCCTTAGTCCTAGGATTAGGACGAGCTAATAATATATATGTATATAGTGTTATATAATAATATATATATATATTATTTAGAATTTAATTGTTTAAACTTTAATTTTGTTTATTTAAAAGTTATAAAGTGTTTACATTTCAACACCTTGACTCTTAAGTCATAATTAGTTTTAGCCTTAGTTTATAATACGTATAGATATATATATATATACGTACGTATGTATACATATGTATATATATATATATACGTACGTATGTATACATACATACGTACGTATGTATACATACATACGTACGTATGTATACGTACGTATCTATACGTATATATATATGTATAGATACGTATCTATACATATATATATACGTATAGATACGTACGTATACATACGTACGTATGTATGTATACATACGTACGTATGTATGTATACATACGTACGTATATATATATATATACGTACGTATGTATACATACGTACGTATATATATATATATACGTATGTATGTATACATACGTATATATACATACTTATGTGTATATATATATACACATACGTATATATACGTATACACATAAGTATATATATATACACATCACATACGTATATATATATTTATGTGATGTGTATATATATATACTTATGTGTATACGTATATATATACATGTACGTGTATATGTATATATACATACGTATATATATACACGTACGTACATATGTATATATATACACGTACATGTATATATATATACACGTACGTGTATATATATATGTATGTATATATACATATACACATACGTGTTTATATATATACACGTACATGTATGTGTATATATACACATACACGTACACGTATACACATACACGTACGTGTATATGTATACGTGTATGTGTGTGTATGTGTATACGTGTGTGTATACACACACATACACGTATACATATACACATACGTGTGTGTATATGTATACGTGTATGTGTGTGTATACACACACGTATGTGTATATGTATATGTGTGTGTACACACACATATACATATACACATACGTGTGTATATGTATATGTGTGTGTACACACACATGTACACACACATATGTGTACACACACATGTACACACACATATATATCATGTACACACACATATACATATACACATACGTGTGTATATGTATATGTGTGTGTGTACACACACATATGTGTACACACATATGTGTGTGTACACACACACATATACATATACACACGTATGTGTATATGTATATGTGTGTGTACATGTGTGTGTACACACACATATACATATACACATACGCACACATATGCGTATATGTATATGTGTGTGTACATGTGTGTGTACACACACATTTACATATACACATACGTGTGTGTATACACACACATACACGTATACATATACACACACGTATGTGTATATGTATACGTGTATGTGTGTGTATACACATACACACACATACATGTATACATATACACGTACGTGTATGTGTATACGTGTACGTGTATGTGTATGTGTATATACACATACACGTACATATGTGTATATACACATATACATACACGTACATATGTGTATATACACATACACATACATGTACGTGTATGTGTATATATATATACACATACACGTACGTGTATGTGTGTATATATACATCTACACGTACGTGTATGTGTATATATATACATTTATACGTACATGTATATATATACACGTACGTATATGTGTATATACATGTACGTGTATATATACACATACATATAGAACATGTATGTGTATATACATCTATATGTATGTGTATATATACACGTACATGTATATACACATACACGTACGTGTATATGTATATACATATACACGTACGTGTATACACATATATACACGTACGTGTATATAGATACACGCACGTATAGATGTATATATGTACACATACACGTACGTGTATATAGATATACACATACACGTACGTGTATGTGTATATACACATACACGTACGTGTATGTGTATATACAGATACACGTATGTGTATACACATATATACACGTACGTGTATATAGATACGTCTATACGTACGTGTATCTATACATCTATACGGTATAGATGTATAGATACACGTACGTATAGATGTATCTATATACACGTACGTGTATATATGTGTATACACATACGTGTATCTGTATATACACATACACGTACGTGTATGTGTATATACACATACACGTACGTGTATGTGTATATCTATATACACGTACGTGTATGTGTACATATATACATCTATACATGCGTGTATCTATATACACGTACGTGTATATATGTGTATATACGTACGTGTATATGTATATTCGTATGTGTATAATATATATATATACACACACATATATATATATACGTATGTGTGTGTATATATATATATATACGTATGTGTGTATATATATATATATACACACACATACGTATATATATATATGTGTGTGTATATATATATATATTATACACATACGTATATATATATATGTATGTGTGTGTGTGTGTATGTGTATAATATATATATATATACGTATGTGTGTATAAATATATATATATATATATATATATCTATATATATCGATATATACATACATATGTATACATCTATATATGTATGTATACATATATAGATGTATACGTATGTATGTAGATATAGATATATATATAGATGTATACTTATGTATATATATATAGATATAGATATATATATATATGTATATATATATAGATATATATATATACATACGTATGTATATATATGCAGAATTTAAAGGCAACCAAGGACATACAAAAGAGTTACGTAGATTTGAAAAAAATGCACAAGGAATTTAAAGTTGGGGATCGTGTCTATTTGAGAGTAAAGCCAAAGAAAATCTCTCTAAAGTTGGCACCAAGATATTGTGGGTCATTCGAAGCCCTTGATAGGATAGGACCAGTTGCATATAGGATTGCATTACCTATTAACATGAGAGCTCATTATGTTTTTCATGTTTCTTTGCTTAAGAAGTATGTGCATGATCCTAATCATGTAATTGATTGGAATGTGATTCAGGTGGAACCCAAGCGTATCTCAACAAGAAGTTAACATTGCTCCAGGAACGAGCCATCGAATAGGTAAAGGTGCAATGGAAACACCTTTCCCCCGATGAGGCTACATGGGAGATGGAGGATTCCACAAGAGAGGCATACCCATTTTTGTTTAGTTTTGAGAACATCGAGGACGATGTTGTTCTAAGGGGGAGGGGAATGTAATACCACCATTTTGACCATTGGAATTATTGGCCTGATATGTAAATATTGTAAATATGTGGTGTATGATTCCTAGCGTGGAGATCAAGGCCAATGCTTTGTTAGTGAATTATCGACTTATAAAGGAAAGTATTTTACATTTCGTAGACATGTGCTAGTCAACCATGGAAAAAATGTAAAACAATGTAAATTTATAATACAAATAAAAGTCCAAGAGCTGACTATGGAGGCAACTAAAATGAGGGGCTATGTTTATCCAATAGGGAGTGGAGAGGAGTGGGACTAAATATTTTGTTTCCAAGTGCCATCTTTAGAACCCATGTGCCATATATCATAAGCAACTACCCAAGTGGACTTCCTAGCTGATATTTAATTCTATTGTAAGAAAATCATTGAGAAATCAGCTCATGAATTTAATGGAGCATGGGTTGATCCCAAAAATTTGTATGGCTGAGTATGGGCTCAATTTTTGTTACCCGGAAGTCAATTTACCTTGTGGGGATTTGTTTCCCTTCATTCCCATTCCATTGTTGGGAAATCAGACTCCAATTTCCAAAAAATCTATGCATTCCTAGCAATGAAAATAACAAAAATTGTAACTAAAGCAAAATCCATGTTTCTCGGTGTAAAAATGCTCAAATTTTTCATTTGGGTTGTGAAATCTAGTGGGGGATCCATATATATCAACTTTGGGGTGAATTTGAGTGTTAAAAGCCCAAAACTCAGTGGGAAAACCCAGATTTAGAAGCCTAAGAAATTAAGATTCATGGTCGAAGTTAGTATGACAAGAAATCAAAAAATCCAAGAGCGAATTTCAGTCAAAGAGAGATCAGAGGTTGGAAGTGCTTGATAAACCCAATGTAGGGAGAGATCTTTAGTGGTACAACAACTTGGACCTTTCCATGCTCACCCTGAATAACATTGGAGGGAAGGGGTGCTTGAGGGGCTGTGTAGCAAAGAAAGGGTCCTTCCTTGTGTTGGGTGTGGTGGGTAATGTGGGTGCCAAGGCTGGCTGAATCCAATTGAGATGCTTGTAGCTCTGTGGTTGAGCTCACTGGCTTAACATTATCATTTTTTGTCTCTCTGCATGCTTGATAAACCTAGGTGAGTGTTGGCTTAGCATGTGTGTGTGTGTGTGTGTGTCTATGGTTGTGAGTGAGCCTGTGTAGTTCCTCCTTAGTGGATACATAGCCCAACTCGGGGGTGGCCTCTCAGTAGAGAAATAAAGTGTTGGACATAGTGCCTATGGTTAGGTGGAACGTTTCTCTTCCATATCCAGTTGCTTGGAAAAATTCAGTTAAAAGATAAGTGTTTACTTGTTAAATTACTGGTGCGTTTGATTGTGCATGATTATTATTATTATTCATGTGATGAATATGCTGGTATATGCATGTTGTGTGTGTGGAATGAATTTATTTTTCATTGTGTGTTTTTATTATGCATCTGCACACGCATTTGGATGTTTATGAATTTCATAATTTGGACATGGAGGTGAAATTTAGAACCCCACAAATCGCTCATGTCCCGCCAACTTTGTCGTTTTTACGGGCGGGGATGTGACACCATCATGTCTAGACGTAATAAGCCAAATGCAACTCTTAGAATGCTTCCAAAGGCTCATCCTTGGCATGACAAGAGAATAAAGAGGTGGAATTTAAGATGTTATAGATGGAAGAGAGAATATAGAACTTGGAATCTACAATGGAAAGAAAGGTGAACATCTTAAATATGGTAAGTAAAACAAAATTTCAAGATTTTCATTAGAGAAAATTTGAGGTCTAAAATGGGCCTTATAAGAAAACGATCCAACCATAATTGCTTGTTGAGTTGGAATTCAAGAACCCATAGAATTTCAATAAAATGAGTCAACCATAATGGTTGACTTGATATATTTTTTATAAAAAACTACTTTTTTTGTTCGTATTTTCAACATATCTCCCTGTCTTTTTACTCAAATATAGAGTGGGAGAACTTGTTGGATGCGGAATTAAATTCCTCTTTCAACGAGTACTCACACTGCATACTTTTGATGCACCCCGCTGCCCCAAAAACAATAATCACCTGAAAAAACTTGATGATGACATCATCATCACATTTTTTTCAAGTATTTTTTTTGTTTTTGGGGCAGTGGGGTTCGTAAAACATATGCAGTGTAAGTACTCGTTGGATGTGGAATTTAATTCATCATCCAATGAGTGCTCTCGCTCGAAATTTGAGTAAAAACACAAGAAGATATGTTGAAAATACGAACAAAAAATAGTTTTTTTCTTTCTTCCTCCAAAATTAATAAATATTATTTTATTCTTTTAACTATTATTTTATTATTTTTCTTAGGAGGCCCATTTTAGACCTCAAATTTTCTCTAATGACAAATAACCTTGGAAAGAATATGAAAGATGTTTTCGAAGAGATGGCCAACAAATTAGATTATCTAAAAATATCCGTATTTTAAATTCTCCTTCTTAAGAAGAGGACAAGGAGAATGGGAGGTTGGAGTCCCAATCACATGCAAAGAACATTTTAACACATTTGGAGAACAAAAGGATGGAGTCATATATACATGATCAATCATCACTCTAAGATCTATGCCATTGTAGTTCCAATTCGAGGCCTAGGAAGTACTTCATTCCCAAGGTTGACATGAGGAAGTTTGATGGTTGTTACGTGCCTGAGTAGCTATAGTGTTTAGCGAGGTTGAGGATAGAGAAAGGGGCCAAATGTTTTTATTGTATAGGACAAAGTGGGATTTATTGTATGGATATTTGGTTTGGACGATGTTTACCCCCTATATTGGACATGGAAGCCCCGTTGGTTTCACTCTCAAAAGTACCTGGCTTAGTGACTTTGCTGACTACCCCTTTGATGTGATGATATCTCAACCATGTAGGGATTTATACCCATGGGTTGGTGCTCCGGGGATTCTGAGGATGACCCATTGGGGCACATGCCCATCTTGGTTATTTGACTTGTAGAGGTTATTGCACTTTGTAAAGGACTATTATCTCCTCCTAGCATACCTTCTTGCACCCACTTGGACCTATTTAAGCTTCCATAGATCCTTGCTCCAGCGTTCTTGGCCCAATGCACCCTTCTTCCAACTATTGCGCACCACCTGAGCCTATAGTGCCTTAGAGTGGGGGCGTTGAGGGACTTTCAACACTTTGGGATTAGATGGGGCATGACATCCCCCCTAAATCACTACTTCATCAAGTGAAGCCATTTCTCTGATTATTTTAGCTTATTTTTATTATTTTTGTACATTTTAGGGTAAATTTCCTTTGTATTGTAGAATTTACCCTAAAAATAATATTATTTTATGATTTAGGATTGTAGGCTCAAAATTAAAATATTCAAGAGAGAAATGTATAAATATACCTTCGCTCCTCATTGTCAAATCATAAGACAAGGGTTCTAATATGAAATTATTTATTTTTCTCCTACTCTTTGAGTCTCTTTGGTGATGCTCTCTTCTCTTGGTATGATCTTCTTTACTTAATGGTGGATGGATGAATGATCTAGGGATTATTTCTTACACGTGCTATGGTTGATGTTAGACTTGTTGGAATAACACATGCACAATTGTGACCTAAATGTGTCTTCTTTGCTCATCTCTTGTTGAATGTTGGTGAATAATATTACTATGTGGATTGAATGGTAGTTTTATGCTGCATTTTATTTGAATTAGGTATTTTTACCAATATTCTATCAACTTTGCATGAAGGAAACATCTTGCATAAGGGTTTCCTATTGCTTTTGGGGCCTTGGACTTCTCCATTTGCCTCTTATCGAACCCTAGAGGTTGCTAGGTGATGCCCTAGCTTGCAAGTGCTAGAAGAACATCTTAAGAGAGAGATGTTAACCATAGATCTCTCAATCTCCTAGGAATTGAGACAATAATCATATTCCCTTATCTTGTCATCTTTTTACTCTATTTTTCGGCATTTATTGTATTATATTTGTGGCTACAATTTTATGCATAAAAAGACCTAATAATATGAAAAATTCCAAAACAACTCAAAATTAGAAAACTCATAACTCCAAAAATAGGAGTGAGTTTGTAATTCTGGTCCTCCCTACAAATTATCCCTAGTGGATTTATCCATGGATCCTGAAGGGCACCCTCATTTTATGTATAAAAAACCTTTAAAAACATATATTGTCAAAAGGGCCCTAAAAATTTACATAAATTCAAAAACATAAAGATATTTGGAATTTCAAAAATCTAGTCCACCCATCAATTTCGTCCTAGTGGATTTATCCATAGATCTTGAAGGGTGTTCTCATTCCTCGAGTTGCCTCAGGAAACGTAAAATCCTTTTATCTCCCAAACCTTAGGCAGGAGTTTCCTTTGAGGCCTCTTAGGTCTTCACATTTCCTTGCTTGTCCTTCTCCCCCTAAGGGCACAACTTTCTGAGGTGTCCCTTGGGTTGTGTGAAATTCATTGGTAAACGTGAAATTGTGTTGGAAATCATTGATATCTTTTATTTTGGGAAAGTAGTTGTTTGCATTAACTCCTCATTAGATCAAGTTGTCTTTTTTATTACTTGATTGACTCCATATAAGGCACCGATCTCTGTCATAAAGGTTGTAGAAAGGTATCTGTTGGTGATTGCAGGTATCTTGATAGGACTCTCCCCTGGGTTTAGGAGTTACCTAAAGTAGTTAAGAGACTAAGCTGAGGTGACATTGGGTTTAGATCTCTCCCATGCTTACCATTCACTAGCTTATTTCATCACATTGTGTTGCGAATCTGGGACTACTAGTTTGAACGGTAACAATGGTAATGATCCCCTTAAATGTATATTTCAAATGGAACCTTTATTTGATCTACACCAAGTGCCAACTCTACAAAAGGTAACTATTGCATCCTGATATTTAGAATCAGATCAATTTGTGTGGTACAAATGGATTTGTGATCGCAAAAAGGGCTTTATTGTCTTTTGGTCTTTTTTTTTACAGATGGATTGGTAGCACAATATGGTGATAATATGAGCAACATTTTCTTTAGGCAATTGATAAATCTCAAGTAAGGAGGTCCAATTACATAACGTATTGAGCAATTTCAAAAGTTGAATCTTAGAGTGAAGAACATTCTAGAGGATAGTTTGTTGGATTACTTTATGGTAACTTTAAAGGAGAGCATTCAATGTGAGGTGCATTTATCAGAGCCTAAATTCCTGGATAATGTTTTCATTATTGTAAATAAGTTGAAAATGAAATATGGTTGCTAGAAGGGTTGCTTTCCACTCTTCCCCTTACTCATTCCTCAAGATCAACACTGCAACAAATGGATAAAAGAATATCAAAGGGACTTTGCTTCAATTGTGATAATGTTGGTGATGGTAGTTGTGTGAGGTATCCTCATGAAGTAGGCCCCAAAGAATAATTATTATTATTGTTGTTGTTGTGCACAAAAGGCAAGTCGGACCCAAACTAAGTGGACAAGTTGACCCCAATAGAAAAGTGAAAAGGTAAACATAACAAGTATAAATAGATGACGCCTCATTCATTTCTACACCAAGCAAATTCGCTCAAGCAAGGACAAGGCTATTTTCTAGGGTTCTTTCTTTGGGTTAAATGTAATACCCCCATTTTGACCCTTATGGTGGTGGTTGATTGTAGTGCGGTTGCTGTTGATTATATTGTTGTTGTTATTGTATAGGGGGTTGCTCCTCTCCATTCATAAAAAACATATATGTGGTTCTTTGTTGGAGTAAGTCGTACGCTCTACAATCCTTCTCTTCATGGTCGGTTGATCGACAAAAATTGCAGAAAAGGTTAGCCGACTTTGACACAATTTTCTGTAAGTATATGCATTCTTCTGATGGATGTCCCCTTGTCTGACAAATTTGACACCATGGCATTCCTCCCTGACTAAGTGGATTTGGTGCACCAGACTGTAAGTATTCATCGAATTCAGGGCACTGATCCTTATGATTCCCTTACCGCGTCTTTCAGGCATTTACCTGCGATCCGACTGCAGCTCTCAGACTGTTTCCCGCAATCCGATGGTTTTCAGTCTGTTACCTGCGATCTGACCGCGGCTATCAGCTTGTTTCGTGTGGTCCGACAGCGGCTATTAACCCATTTTTCTGTGGGCCGTCTGCGGCTTTCAGCCATTTTACTGCAACCCGTTTGCGTCTTTCGGCCTTTTTCCCGCGTCCCGCTTGCAGCTTTCAGCCATTTTTCTGCAACCCGTTTGCGTCTTTCGGCCTTTTTCCCGCGTCTTGCTTGCGACTTTCAGCCATTTTTCTACAACCCTCCTGCATCTTTCGACCTTTTTCCCGCGTCCCGCTTGCGGCTTTAATCCATTTTCCTGCAACCCGCTTGCGTCTTTCGGCCTTCTTCCTGCATCCCGCCTGCGGCTTTCAGCCATTTTCCTGCAACCCGCCTGCAACTTTCGACCCTTTTCCCATGGTCTGCCTGCGTCTTTCGGCCAAAATCCCGCAACTTGTCCGCGACTATCGAGTTGTTTCCCGCGGTCCGACCGCTCAGATTTGCCACAGACCCACGGTCTGTTTTCTGCACTTTTTTCACTGTTTTGAACCCAACACTTTGCTGCAATATTTTTTGCACCTGCACAGCCATCTGTCCTATTTGCAGCCATACTTCCCTACAGCCTTTTTCTGCAGTATTATTTCTGTTCCATTTATAGAATATTTTTTAAATTCCAGCATTTTAATTAAAAAGAGAAAATTTTGCATTTTAAAGTTTCAATTTCTGCATTGATATTTTTAGTTAGAAAGTTGCCCACCCCGTGGCACTTTTACTTGGGTTCATCATCTCACACGCACACACTCTGTCACCTAATTCAAGTGAGCCCTAAAATACTACTTAACACAACCAACATTCTAACCCCACTTGGGGAACACATAAGAATTTTTGTAGTTAGGTAGGTGTTATCACACAACTTGTAGTTGCCCCTAGAGGTATCCCATCCGGGACGGTAGAGGAGTTAGGCAACTAAAGAGGTGACCTAAGAGATGCCACGGTTCCCAATGCAATGCGGGAGTCACGTCAACCGAGGCACTCTTCGCTTTAGGTCAAGGTATAACTAGACCAAGGGGGAGACCCTATACCCCAATTACAGTTGATTGGACCCAAGCAAAGGTTTCAAAGGGTGAATAAATGATGAGTTACGGAAACCAATGCAAGGCTAAGTGGACCTAATGTTTAAGGTATGGTTGAAGGTGGTATCATGGATAGTTAGTGTTTCAAGCTGTGTATGGTTTAGGCCACTTGCTGGGGTATGATTGTCAAGTATAGTACCATGTGTTTACACAAGTGGGTCTTGTTGCCTTGGGAAGTGTGAAATGGTTCTAGGTGGGCCCACAAGGTGAAGTTAAGTGTGAAGATGGTACTATAGGCTAGATCTAGGTTAGATCTACAAGTTAGAGTTGGTTCTAGGATTACCCATGTGCTAGATCTAGGGTTTGACACTAATCCCAAGAAGTGCGCCTTGCTTGGAGAAGGACTAGTGCCTTGTTGGATGGTCTAATGGGGTCAAGAAGGATGTCAAAGTGTAGATCGGGACACCTAGAAGCCTAGTCAAGTGGTTTGGATGAGATCCAATGGTTGGATCTTACTAGATCTAGGTTTTTTTGAGTGAAGACCAAAAGTGGACCACAATTCCTTAAAACAAGGAATGCAATCCCCAAGGTAGATCGGGACAAAAGGATAGTCTAGACCTAGGTTTCAAGGCATGGGCATTCCAAATCCACGAAAATCTCCAACACCCACTTCCTAGAAGTGGACCAACTCAGAAAATCAAGGGGGTGCGACTTGCTCAAGGAGGGTCAAAAAGTGGGTTTGGTGGACCCAACCAAGTCCAATGGCCACCAAAATGTAGATCCGGGATGTTAGTACCCCGATCTATGTTCCTTTAAAGTTTCAAGTGAATCCAATGGGTAGATCTTAGTAGATCTAAGTTTTAAGGTACCAAGAAAATCAAAAGGGGGTTTCAACCCCTCAAAACATGGAGAGATGTCCACAAGGTAGTTTTCACCAAAGTAAGGATATGGGTATAGGTTATCAAGTGTCTAGATGTCAAATCAAGTGGGATCTCACCTACCCATGTGCTAGATCTTACCCAACAAGCTTCTCTTAGGAAAATCGATTTAGGTTCAAGAAGGCTTTTTGCATTGAAAGGTGTGTCAATTTTTAGCCAATCACCACCAAACTATAGATCCAACTAGGGGTGGATCCTATAGAGGTGGGTTCTTAATATATTTTCAATTGCAAGGGTAAATCTAAGTAGATCTAAAAAAATACCAAAATTGGGGTTTTGATTTAATTAGGGTTTTATGACCAATGGAGATAGAATGGATGAAAGAGGCACATACCTTGTAGATCTTACCTCAATTGCTTATGGCCACCTTGCAAGTTGATAGCATTCTCCTATGTTTATATTCAAGAGTGAGATCCAAGTGCTCCAACCAAATCGCCCTTCTCCAAGATAGCCAAATCGTCCTCCTCCTACAAGACAAGATCAAAGAAACAAGTCAAGCAAGATGATTATGAAAATGGTAGAAAGATGTAATAGAAAGCATCAACTATGTCACGAAGATACAATAATGATACTCCCTGTCACAAGATAAACCCAAGAGAGAATATGTGGATCCCTCCAACAATAACCCTCAAAAAGTCGCCCTCCTCTCTCCAATTCGACTTTCCTGTCAAAAGGTTAGCAAAAACACCAAAATCCACAATGATACATAGAAGAGATACTGTATATTCAACATGCAAGAGAATCCACAAAGCAAGAGAGATGTGCTCCACAAAAAATCTTCTATTCCAATATTCCAGAGCTCCAAAGGTGAGCTTTACAATGGGGGGTCTCCTCCTTATATAGGATAATAAAGACCAAAACCCTATACCACTTCATAATACTACATCAAATGAGTGGTTGAGATTATAAGATCTCATCATACAATCAATGGCTAGGATGAATCCATAACATAATATCACATGGATCACTCAACATAACAATAGCGCCCTCACTAAATGGTACAATGGAGGGTGACGTCATCCCACTAGAGGGGTAAAAAGTACAATAATCCACCTCATGATGACTAGGACATGGTAAAATAAGCACATGGTGGGGCTAGGAGTTATAGATCCTTGCTAGCTCACCCCAAGGCACAATAAAATAATAAAATATGTCCAATATAATAATAATGACCAAAACTGTCCTCAGAATCCATGACAGCCAAGCAGTAAATGTCCTCCTGTGATCAATCTGGAGATACCCACATGGTGAAAACTGACTGGAAGATAGTGAGATCACCCTGGAAGACCTCTGTGAAAACCAAATGCCAAAACCTTGCCTCAATTGCCCAAATCGATTTCCTCAGTGACCACTTTATCCCATTTTTTAACTGCCTCGGGAACTGTGAAAGTGCCAAAACTGCCTCCTAGGGTGCTAGCGCTGTCCATCTGAGCCCACCAGGCTCTCCGGAAGGGGGGATAAATGGTAATAACAAGTGGCTGGACCACCCCTTCCATCATCAGCGCCCTAGGTGAACTGGCCTCTCGGGGTCCCTGCTGCTCAGGCTGGGAAATCAGCCCCAAATCTGGTCAACAAGTGTAAAACTGCATCAATCACTGTCAGAAGTGCCCGGAACTGGAAGATAAGTGTCTCAATGGATCCAGAAGACCCAAATCCACTAGAAATGTGTACTCATACACCATGGGTTGCCCTAATGGGCCTGCTGTAGGGTCCACCATATATGGACAATGTATAATCTGTTGATCTGAAGAAATAATAAACCTGCTGAACTGGATCAAACATCCTCTGCATCATATGTCCATCATATGATATCATCATCAAACATGTGGGCCCATAAATCATCATCAATAATCATCATACATGGTCCACATCATCACGGATCCCAAGAATATATATAATCAAGGATAAATCACATCAGTAGACTAAGACAATGCTTCTCTAATCATTTCCATAGCTAAGCTCAAAGTATAAGTTCCATTCAGTGGCATTAATCGAGTTAAAATATTTAGTTGTTATAATAAATTACTTGCACCATAGTTCAAATGACAAACTCACCCATTGGACATGGTCAAACTGCTAGTAAAGGATGAAGGCTAGGAGCAAGGTTGAGCCAAGGGTTTGACTTGTCTAACTCAACTCAAAAATACTTTGGACTGGGAGAAGGGGGAAGCTACAAACTCTGTGCTGGACAAAAGAACACGGGGGATGGCTGTGCCTCACAAATGGATAAGTTGTTTAGAGAGTGTTTATTCAACTTAGGCATCATGTCTACATCAAGTTGATCCAAGTTCATTAGGATCATTCAATTTATTTCCATGGCCTTTTTGGCCTACATAACCCTTCGGATTTCAGATGTGCTGAGAAGCACAACTAGTTGCAGCTTGCATCCAGGGCATGTTTTTCACATATTTATAAGGTCAGCAATTGTTTAGATATAACTTTTAAGAACCATTGCTTTTTAGACCTTTCTTATACTCTTCGAGGAGTATTTTTTTAGCTTTTCACTGCTCTTGCCCTTTTTGTTTCCATGGGCGAATTTTTTTTAGTTTCCATAGGTAGAACATGAGCTTTCAGTTTTAGCCAACAACATCTCAAGTGACTAGGGGGAGTTCGAGCCAATGCCAAACATCGGGACAACCGACCAGAATGATTTAGGCCTACAATCCAACTCACCAAAGGCAAGTTCTGTCACCAACTCAGAGCCGAGACACTGAATAAACAGGGATGCGGTCCAAACATAGAGGTAGAAAAATGGGGAAGTCCTCAGTATCAGAAAGTCAAATGAGACATGTCAGGGTTTAAAGTCAAACAGGAAGGTCATGTATGGATGGAGACAAGTGAATATGGAGCCTACACTAGCAGACAACTGGTGTCGGGGAAAGACCATGTCTATGTAAAGGTGAAATACCAGTAAGTTTTGTTAAATGACCTAAAAGTGCAAGCAATTGTCCATTTTAAGATTTACAGTTCATTTTAAATAGTTTGCCACATCAGGAATAATATACCAAGCACATGCTATGGTCATGACTAAATCAACAAGATAATAATCCACAGTCAGTGAGAACATATCCATAGATCATACAACATCATCATAATAATCATCATCATGCCACATCTGAAACACATCTGAAGTACATCTCTAGGCACTGAACTGAAACTGTAATGGGATAAGTGGTCACATCAGTCATCAAATCTGAACTTTCAAGGCTCAGCCTTGACACAAGGTCATAACATCTGAATAATGTACTGCTCTGATCATGAGTGATCCAAAATATATAGCCATGCTCTGGAGATAAAGGAAGCTCTGGAATGTGCAGATATCTGCTGTACAAGAATAGTAGCCCTGCTACTATGGTGTGATAACATCTGGCTCCAGCTGGGACAAGTGCTCTAAGGGAGAGAGCGCTTGAGAACCTCAGAATCTCTGGTCTCGAACTGCTCTGCATCAATCTTCAATCCAGCACTGCACCATCCTTGCTTTCAGCTTTTACCTTGCACCTGTTCCTGCTCTCACAAAAACTAGAATACCATCATGGAGCATGTATGGGATAAATATAAAACAAAACTGAAAATTAATCTACAGCATAAACTGAAAATGCGTCAAAATATAAATTTAAACTAACATGGCATATATTATTATCATTTATCATTTTTATTTATTGTGCAGGAGGACAAGAGTACTTCTTTAATCAGGAAATCTCAACTTGCACAGGCAGCCAACAATATAAATGCTAACTATAATTTCTTAAATGTATGCAGGAGAAAAGACAAGCTTAGAGAGGAGCAAGACTCAACTCAGGCAGAAACAAGAAAAAGGACAATACTCGGCACACAGAAAAAGAAAAATCACACAAATCCTACTGCTCAAGTGAGCTTATTCAGAACCTACCTAATCTAAACATGCAAGGCAAGGTAAGGAGAGTCAGGGATAATAATCCCTTAGCTCCCTTTGATTGATAGGGAGTAAGATGCGTTGGCCAGTCCCAATGGTGAGAAAACACATCTCATCAATGCAGCGCTCAACATTAAGTGGTCCAACCCAAAAGTCACCTGATCCCCTAGATCGTATATAGAATAAATCATTAGGTATTACAACCTTATCACCAATTTCAAACCTTTGGTGATTTACAGATTGAGGGATGACTTCAATAACATGTTCAGGAAAAGGTTGGATATCAGAAGTGCATTGAGGTTGAGGTGTAACTATACTTGAATTCCTATTGGGAGGAATTTCATCAAATCTGGGAGGTCCACCGTCTAAAGGTACAACTACACTACCAATCAAGACTTCTCCTACAGTTCCCCTGGGAGGACTTTCTTCTAGCGGGTGAATGATACTTTTTTGTGTTTCCCCTATGGTCAAAAGGTCAGTATCAACATCCTCATTCACTTCAGCTTGGGTTAAGGGTGGAGGGCTTTGATTTTCACTACTTCCGCTACTACCCTCTCCTGATGGGATAGGAATGGTCATGTTCTCTAAAAATGCCAAATGGTCATCAGAAATGGGACTATGAACTGTGTTAGGTGCACTGTGATTGCTCGTATTCAAAGGTGTTGGTGAAGAATAAAGTGTGTTTGTGGAATCAATATCCTCTTCACCACTAGGTAACTCACTAGGTAGGAGGAAACTAGGGTAGTAAGGAGGTAAGTGTGAGTCAGTGGCTTCTTCTTGAAAAAGGGCTAGATTGTTCAAAGAAAAGTCTTCCTCAGGGGCATCATGGATCAAGGCATGTTCTTGCCAACTCATAGAGTTGTCATTCACTTGCCTCAAAACCCCATCCTCTAAAGACAAATGGGACAAATGATCAGGCACATCTGAAAAGTGATAATCAACTAGTTCTTCATCATTTCCCTCGGGTGTGGGCAGGTGTGTTCCTTCATTGTTATTTGTCCAAGGAGTGATGTGAGGTAAGCCTTGTCTTCCTCTTTCTGTGTTAAGGTCAACTAGGAAAAGCCACTCATGTACAGTCCTAGGTATATACTCACCCCTTCTAATTTGATCAAAGTTATCTTCCGAAGTGTTTAGCCGAGTAGGATGTGCAGGTTGGTCAACGTTTGGCCCTACACTATTGGGTTGGTTCGAGGTCCTAAGGTTTTCTGATACTACACCCCGAATGGACTGGGGGTCAACCTCAATAATTCTTTCTTCTTCCATGCTAGGATCATCATCATGACCACCCATGACCATAAAGATACCCTCTGGTAATAACTCACCCTCACCAAAAGTGTTTCTCACGCCATCCTCATAATTCTCAAGATGTCCATCATAAAATGGCTCCCAATACACCCTAACCAAAGACCCATCAGAGTTGGGGATGGTAGCATACGACAAGTCCATCTGAAGATGTCCCCCTAGCCCAGCGGACCACTTCCTACAAAGGAGCATGCCATAGGCTGGAGGGAGATCTATGACTACTATATCCATTAGCATAGATATGTCGGGGCACGAAAACAGGTCAGCTCTCAGGTTTTTGATCAAGCCAAAGACTTTGACTGGTTTAGAGTCAATCCCACAAACGTTCCCATAAGGTCTAGTTATCTTTAGTCCCATAGCTTCCATGACTTGTAAAGGCATCACATTCATGGAGGCACCAGAATCCAACATACAGTTATGAAGGAGGAGATCACCTATGCGTAGTGTAAGGTAAAATGGTTGATGACCCCCATTCTTCCTCTCATATAAGGCAGTTTGGATGTTAATGGGAGGGTCATCCTCTTCCTCAACCACATCACAAGGTGCTGGGTTTTGAGAAGATGAATCCTCACCACTAGTCGTGGCTGTCTCAGGGATACTCTCGAAAAACTCTACCACTTGTTCTTTTATCGACGGGATTTTCATTAGCTCAGTGAGTGGAATGTTATGCATAACTTTGTCTAACTCCCTTTCGATGTTGATATCAAAGTCATATTCAGGAAAAGGGCAAGGCTCACTTACTGGACTAGGCAACTCTTTGTTTTTCTTTTCGCTAAAAGGCATAGGCTTTTGGCCATCCTTCCTTCGTTGATAAGTTTTATAGGGTGTTTGATCACTATTGACTTGTTCAGTAGCATAGATGGGACCAATAGGGTTTGTTTCTTCTATGGTGTTTTCTTCATGATCAATCAGGATTCTTCCAAAGTCTTTGTCAAATTTTAAGTCATCAACCCAATTAATGTTCTTTGGAGAATCCGGAGTATCATCACCATGGGTGGTATACTCAGGATCTTCCAACTTCTGCTCTTCAGACCAGTTTATGATGGGAGGTTCTTGATTCATAGGGTTTCTTCTATCTCCCTCATTAGGTTTCTTTTGTTGATTCCAATAAGGTTTAGGACCATAGGGCTGCCTATATCTATCCCCTTCTCTGTTCTTGGCTAGGTCCCTAGTTAGGAGAGTTAAGTTTTTCATCATTTCATGCATACTCTCCATCATTTCATTGGGATCTTTGCTAACTTCCTTACTCTTCTTAAACTTAGGCTCAGATCTAGAGGAAGAAGGTCCACTAATTAGGTCAAAGAAGTTTTGTTTTCCCATGGAGGCAGCATTTGCCTCAGCTTTCTTGGCATTGTCTTGTGCTTCCTTCAAATTGTTAGGGTCTTTGTCCTTTAGGTGGTAACCCAGGTAACCTTCATAAGCATTAAGGTAATGGATCAAGATGGCTTGGTCAAGGGGCCTTATGTTACTTGGGATGTTGGCAACAGTCCTATCAAAGCGTTGGTTAAACTCATGGACAGACTCATTCTCCTTCTTTTTGATGTCAAAAAGTTGGTGTAAAAGGAAACGCCCATCTAACTTGACTGACCACTCTTGCTTGAGTTTATCGGTGAATACATCATACCCATTGATTGATGATGGAGGCAAACGGTCAAACCATTTGCGAGCATCACCCTCCAAGGATGCAAAGAGACCCCTAATAAACACATCCTCTTCCTCAGCCCCATATGCTTCCATATGAGCCCAAACATTGTCTATGTGGTCCTCAATAGAGGTGGCACAGTTGCCATTGAATTTTGGGATCTTTTCAAAGTACTTGTCTGGCATGCTATGGGGAGCACCCAAGATCTGAGAGAAGTCTAAGGGAGAAGCTCTAGCTTTATGACCAAAAGCCCGAGCAACAGGAGGTTTGTTTTGGTTGTTTACACCGGAGTTTGATTGACCTTGTCCAGCCATTGGATTGACTGGGTTCTGAACTGGAGTTATGATTAGGTGATAAAGGTGGAACCGGATTGAACAAAGGGGATCCTAAGACACGGTTTGGAGAACCTGAGTTAACCAGTTTCCACAAGATATTAGTTGATTGAGTTTTAGGATCTCTTTTGTGATATGTGAGTGGGGTTCCTTCCAATTGATTTGGATTTGATTTACTTCGAGTGTTGTAAGGATGACTATGAGCTCGCTCCTCAGCGGAGTCACGATTAGGAGTCGCCAGGTAGATTTTTAGGCTCTACTACCAAGAGATATGTCGTTTGTAGTGCAGAGAGATAGTGAGACACAAAGGTGTGTTTAACCAAGGTAGGCCCCTACCTCCCCGGCAACGGCGCCAAAAATGTTATCACACAACTTGTAGTTGCCCCTAGAGGTATCCCATCCGGGACGGTAGAGGAGTTAGGCAACTAAAGAGGTGACCTAAGAGATGCCACGGTTCCCAATGCAATGCGGGAGTCACGTCAACCGAGGCACTCTTCGCTTTAGGTCAAGGTATAACTAGACCAAGGGGGAGACCCTATACCCCAATTACAGTTGATTGGACCCAAGCAAAGGTTTCAAAGGGTGAATAAATGATGAGTTACGGAAACCAATGCAAGGCTAAGTGGACCTAATGTTTAAGGTATGGTTGAAGGTGGTATCATGGATAGTTAGTGTTTCAAGCTGTGTATGGTTTAGGCCACTTGCTGGGGTATGATTGTCAAGTATAGTACCATGTGTTTACACAAGTGGGTCTTGTTGCCTTGGGAAGTGTGAAATGGTTCTAGGTGGGCCCACAAGGTGAAGTTAAGTGTGAAGATGGTACTATAGGCTAGATCTAGGTTAGATCTACAAGTTAGAGTTGGTTCTAGGATTACCCATGTGCTAGATCTAGGGTTTGACACTAATCCCAAGAAGTGCGCCTTGCTTGGAGAAGGACTAGTGCCTTGTTGGATGGGCTAATGGGGTCAAGAAGGATGTCAAAGTGTAGATCGGGACACCTAGAAGCCTAGTCAAGTGGTTTGGATGAGATCCAATGGTTGGATCTTACTAGATCTAGGTTTTTTTGAGTGAAGACCAAAAGTGGACCACAATTCCTTAAAACAAGGAATGCAATCCCCAAGGTAGATCGGGACAAAAGGATAGTCTAGACCTAGGTTTCAAGGCATGGGCATTCCAAATCCACGAAAATCTCCAACACCCACTTCCTAGAAGTGGACCAACTCAGAAAATCAAGGGGGTGCGACTTGCTCAAGGAGGGTCAAAAAGTGGGTTTGGTGGACCCAACCAAGTCCAATGGCCACCAAAATGTAGATCCGGGATGTTAGTACCCCGATCTATGTTCCTTTAAAGTTTCAAGTGAATCCAATGGGTAGATCTTAGTAGATCTAAGTTTTAAGGTACCAAGAAAATCAAAAGGGGGTTTCAACCCCTCAAAACATGGAGAGATGTCCACAAGGTAGTTTTCACCAAAGTAAGGATATGGGTATAGGTTATCAAGTGTCTAGATGTCAAATCAAGTGGGATCTCACCTACCCATGTGCTAGATCTTACCCAACAAGCTTCTCTTAGGAAAATCGATTTAGGTTCAAGAAGGCTTTTTGCATTGAAAGGTGTGTCAATTTTTAGCCAATCACCACCAAACTATAGATCCAACTAGGGGTGGATCCTATAGAGGTGGGTTCTTAATATCTTTTCAATTGCAAGGGTAAATCTAAGTAGATCTAAAAAAATACCAAAATTGGGGTTTTGATTTAATTAGGGTTTTATGACCAATGGAGATAGAATGGATGAAAGAGGCACATACCTTGTAGATCTTACCTCAATTGCTTATGGCCACCTTGCAAGTTGATAGCATTCTCCTATTTTTATATTCAAGAGTGAGATCCAAGTGCTCCAACCAAATCGCCCTTCTCCAAGATAGCCAAATCGTCCTTCTCCTACAAGACAAGATCAAAGAAACAAGTCAAGCAAGATGATTATGAAAATGGTAGAAAGATGTAATAGAAAGCATCAACTATGTCACGAAGATACAATAATGATACTCCCTGTCACAAGATCAACCCAAGAGAGAATATGTGGATCCCTCCAACAATAACCCTCAAAAAGTCGCCCTCCTCTCTCCAATTCGACTTTCCTGTCAAAAGGTTAGCAAAAACACCAAAATCCACAATGATACATAGAAGAGATACTGTATATTCAACATGCAAGAGAATCCACAAAGAAAGAGAGATGTGCTCCACAAAAAATCTTCTATTCCAATATTCCAGAGCTCCAAAGGTGAGCTTTACAATGGGGGGTCTCCTCCTTATATAGGATAATAAAGACCAAAACCCTATACCACTTCATAATACTACATCAAATGAGTGTTTGAGATTATAAGATCTCATCATACAATCAATGGCTAGGATGAATCCATAACATAATATCACATGGATCACTCAACATAACAATAGCGCCCTCACTAAATGGTACAATGGAGGGTGACGTCATCCCACTAGAGGGGTAAAAAGTACAATAATCCACCTCATGATGACTAGGACATGGTAAAATAAGCACATGGTGGGGCTAGGAGTTATAGATCCTTGCTAGCTCACCCCAAGGCACAATAAAATAATAAAATATGTCCAATATAATAATAATGACCAAAACTGTCCTCAGAATCCATGACAGCCAAGCAGTAAATGTCCTCCTGTGATCAATCTGGAGATACCCACATGGTGAAAACTGACTGGAAGATAGTGAGATCACCCTGGAAGACCTCTGTGAAAACCAAATGCCAAAACCTTGCCTCAATTGCCCAAATCGATTTCCTCAGTGACCACTTTATCCCATTTTTTAACTGCCTCGGGAACTGTGAAAGTGCCAAAACTGCCTCCTAGGGTGCTAGCGCTGTCCATCTGAGCCCACCAGGCTCTCCGGAAGGGGGGATAAATGGTAATAACAAGTGGCTGGACTACCCCTTCCATCATCAGCGCCCTAGGTGAACTGGCCTCTCGGGGCCCCTGCTGCTCAGGCTGGGAAATCAGCCCCAAATCTGGTCAACAAGTGTAAAACTGCATCAATCACTGTCAGAAGTGCCCGGAACTGGAAGATAAGTGTCTCAATGGATCCAGAAGACCCAAATCCACTAGAAATGTGTACTCATACACCATGGGTTGCCCTAATGGGCCTGCTGTAGGGTCCACCATATATGGACAATGTATAATCTGCTGATCTGAAGAAATAATAAACCTGCTGAACTGGATCAAACATCCTCTGCATCATATGTCCATCATATGATATCATCATCAAACATGTGGGCCCATAAATCATCATCAATAATCATCATACATGGTCCACATCATCACGGATCCCAAGAATATATATAATCAAGGATAAATCACATCAGTAGACTAAGACAATGCTTCTCTAATCATTTCCATAGCTAAGCTCAAAGTATAAGTTCCATTCAGTGGCATTAATCGAGTTAAAATATTTAGTTGTTATAATAAATTACTTGCACCATAGTTCAAATGACAAACTCACCCATTGGACATGGTCAAACTGCTAGTAAAGGATGAAGGCTAGGAGCAAGGTTGAGCCAAGGGTTTGACTTGTCTAACTCAACTCAAAAATACTTTGGACTGGGAGAAGGGGGAAGCTACAAACTATGTGCTGGACAAAAGAACACGGGGGATGGCTGTGCCTCACAAATGGATAAGTTGTTTAGAGAGTGTTTATTCAACTTAGGCATCATGTCTACATCAAGTTGATCCAAGTTCATTAGGATCATTCAATTTATTTCCATGGCCTTTTTGGCCTACATAACCCTTCGGATTTCAGATGTGCTGAGAAGCACAACTAGTTGCAGCTTGCATCCAGGGCATGTTTTTCACATATTTATAAGGTCAGCAATTGTTTAGATATAACTTTTAAGAACCATTGCTTTTTAAACCTTTCTTATACTCTTCGAGGAGTATTTTTTTAGCTTTTCACTGCTCTTGCCCTTTTTGTTTCCATGGGCGAATTTTTTTTAGTTTCCATAGGTAGAACATGAGCTTTCAGTTTTAGCCAACAACATCTCAAGTGACTAGGGGGAGTTCGAGCCAATGCCAAACATCGGGACAACCGACCAGAATGATTTAGGCCTACAATCCAACTCACCAAAGGCAAGTTCTGTCACCAACTCAGAGCCGAGACACTGAATAAACAGGGATGCGGTCCAAACACAGAGGTAGAAAAATGGGGAAGTCCTCAGTATCAGAAAGTCAAATGAGACATGTCAGGGTTTAAAGTCAAACAGGAAGGTCATGTATGGATGGAGACAAGTGAATATGGAGCCTACACTAGCAGACAACTGGTGTCGGGGAAAGACCATGTCTATGTAAAGGTGAAATACCAGTAAGTTTTGTTAAATGACCTAAAAGTGCAAGCAATTGTCCATTTTAAGATTTACAGTTCATTTTAAATAGTTTGCCACATCGGGAATAATATACCAAGCACATGCTATGGTCATGACTAAATCAACAAGATAATAATCCACAGTCAGTGAGAACATATCCATAGATCATACAACATCATCATAATAATCATCATCATGCCACATCTGAAACACATCTGAAGTACATCTCTAGGCACTGAACTGAAACTGTAATGGGATAAGTGGTCACATCAGTCATCAAATCTGAACTTTCAAGGCTCAGCCTTGACACAAGGTCATAACATCTGAATAATGTACTGCTCTGATCATGAGTGATCCAAAATATATAGCCATGCTCTGGAGATAAAGGAAGCTCTGGAATGTGCAGATATCTGCTGTACTAGAATAGTAGCCCTGCTACTATGGTGTGATAACAGTAGGATCGGGGGGATAGGCATCCAAATAACACCCCTCGGTTGCTTACACTTGAGACATAGTTGTTGTCCATTAGGGAACCAAAATCCCCTAGTATTTTTTGACACAGTTTAAAACCAATTTATCGGGAAGGCCTCTCCCCTAGGAGGGTTGAAGTCACCAGACTGGTTCTGGAAGCCTGAGTGGAATACCGCAATCCATTAAATAACCGAAGGATACCTTTTGCAGTTCTCGGTGTATCACCTGTATGGGGATACAACGGTGATAGAACCAAATGGCAGATTCACCCAACCGAACGTATCATGAACGGGGTATCTTAATTGCTTTTCTTCTAGGATTGACTACTCGGTGTCCCTCCCGGTAGGGGGATATCTTTAGCCACTTGGCTCTACTATCCATATTGTCTGACTTGGATTTCATCACCTTGAAGAGGATATGTCTAGTTGAGTCAGAATACTATTTAGCTATGTGTTTGCATGCTCCCTTACCTCCTTTTGGTCTAGCGAGTCCACTATTTTTATTTTTTAGGAAACCTGCTGCTTATTGGTATTCTGACCATTTCTGTTGATACTCCACTTATTGTAGCACAGCTGTTACAGTAAGTGTTTTGAGTTGGTTGTTGGCCTGAGTGCCATATTTTTTGAGCTCTCCTTCTGCACACTCGGTTGCATTAGGGTTTTTGAGTTGTTTTTCACTCAACACAACCCCCAGATACTTGACACCATCTGTCACCATTGAGTCCCCGAGACATTCTCGGCGCCTCCGGGGCGAGCCCCCACAGCACGGTTCACTTGACATCACCCGTCATAGACATAGATCTTCATCACTTGATACCACTCATCATAGATCTCGATCTTTGTCACTTGACTCCACTCGTCAACGGCATAGAACCCCGTCACCCGATCTAGACGCCCCTTATTTTACCTCTGATTCTAAGGCAAAGTCCGAGAACCCCACTTACACTACACCAACCAGCCCCGTGGCTGGCGTGACTTCCACCCCTTTCTTTGTAGGGACCATTGGTGGAGCATCCACCACCACACCAGCTACCACACCTGCTTTGGGTATGCCCTCAATGGGGCCCACATCTACCACTCCGATCACTGTACCCATTCCAGTAGCTGGCATACATATCCCCACTCCATCAGTGACTCACACATCCCAAACCCAGCCCCTCCACTTGGGGGCATTGGCCCCAACATGGTCACAACCACTACTATGTCACATCCTTCTACTAGTTTTCCATTCCTGGCTAGTCTCAACCTTCCTGACCTAGCTAGACTGACTAATGATCCCATCAGACACGACCCTGCGTGGCCTCACATGCACACCAAGCTCCCCTCCGACATCCCTAAGTTTGAGGGCAAGGAAAGTGAGGACCCCCAGAACCATATTATGTCCTTCCATCTATGGTGTTCCTCCAACTCCATAGTGGACGACTCTGTCCGCCTCCGTCTGTTACGGCGCACCCTCACTGGCTCTGCAGCTAAGTGGTACATCGAGCAGCCCCATGGGACCCATGCCATCTTTACTTCCCTGGCCTTGACTTTCCTGCAGTTCTTTTAGTTACCTGTCCGCTATGACGCGTGAGTTGAGATCCTACTGTCTTGTAGACAGAACACGGCTACCCACATCACTGACCACATTCATGAATGGCGTTGACGCTGCAACCTTTGCAAAATCAAGTTAGACGACCGTATCTTCTTAGATTGGTTTCTAAAATCCCTCCTTCCTGTCATTGCCAAGGATGTGGCATCTGAACGACCCCAGTCCGAAGAAGAGGCCATCCTCAAAGCCCAGCAATTCGACCTTATTTACGCCCAGTCGGGTTATCTTTATTCCATCATACCTAACGCCCCTCATGGCGACTCCTCCCAACACGATGCGCCAGGGGCATCCCATGCCACAGATGGCATCATTGGCCGCATTGCCTCGCATCCTCAACCCTTTTCCATAGCACGTCCTAGCCATGGCCCCTACCTTTCGCGGGCTACATCTCAATCCAGAGCAACCAATTCGTATGTTCCCATGGCACATCACCACCATTCCCACGGACCCTCATGTCCACCTTAGTGCTTTGGCCATGCATCCCCCGCTTACGCCCCCCCCCCCGGGTCGCACCTCGGCCATATTACCACCCACAGGCTGCACCAGCTCCCGTGTCCTCTCAAGCCCAACCTGCTTATTACCTGCCACAGGCAGCCCCTGCGGCAAACCCACAACCCGTTCCGCAAACATATCAGCAACCCCCACAAGGTTTAGCACCTGTGCCGCCTCCACCTACTTATTATCCACCGCAGCCTACTCCCGCACCTGCACAACCCCAAAACCCACCTGCTACCCAAGGGCAAGTGTACGCCTAATAGAATTCGCAGCAGATCCAAAATAACCAGCGCCAACAGGGCCAGCAAAACCATGGCAAAGGCCATAACCATGGGAATAACCCCCCTCCAGACCAAGGCGGTCAACCTCCCAATCCCCCAAACAACAATAACGCGGCACCTGCCAACCAGAACCCTGATCGACCGCCCAAGCAGGCCAAAAATCCTAATTTGGGAAAAAACCATCCTTGTTCTATTTGCGGGGTCTATGGCCACTACACACATGCCTGCCCACATTTGGAGCGAGCTCGACAACTCTGGACTGATGATTCCCATCGCCAAGGGCACGCGGCTCCTCAGGCGCCGCCCAACCCCCCACCACCTCAACATCAACCTTTGGTGCTACAAAACCCCTTACCAACCCAAGGCGTAGTGAACACTCATCCATTGGCTCCCCCTCAAGGAAACGCGCCACCACAATAGAAAATCACTTATGCCGCTCCTGATCAACCCATGTTAGACTCAGGTACCCACCATCTCTTAATGATGTCATCCACCGACGTCAACCTCCAAACCCGTCAGAACCAATATGGATCCACCCCTGAAGCCCCTCCCGCCGACAAAAACACTAACGCTCATCCCACTGATCAGACGTTACGTATACCTCTGGCTCCACTAGATGGTGCCTCCAAAGCACCTCGCTTCCCACTTCGTCGCATCAACAATAATCCCAATGCTCGCGCTGCGTCTAATTACAACATTGTAGATGACTTATCCCAATCCCTCGCAGCCATGTCTGCATTAGAAGTCTTAAAAAACTATCCTTCGCAGCGCAAGACTTTGCTCTCCGCCATTGGTGCTATTGACCCAAATGATTCACGACTGATGGCCTTCGATTTGGACCAATCCGAACCACGCTTTCCTTCCACTTTAGCATTCCAATTTTCTGTTTTCGTTCGGAATATTTTCATCCATCGGTGCATTATCGATGAAGGTGCTTCTACATGCGTTATGTCCACATTCATTTGGCAGAAGTTGGGATCCCCTACTCTCCAGCAGTCCACCACTGCGTTGCGAGCCTACGACGGCCGTTCAGCTCAACCCCAAGGTCTCTTAGCTAATGTCCCCGTCCAGTTGGCTGGTAAAACAGTGCTCATTGACATAGAGGTCATCAATGCCCAACTTGATTATAACCTCTTACTTGGCCGCAGCTACATGTATGCCATGCGGGCGGTTGCCTCATCCATTTTTCATACCATGATGTTCCCCCATGACGAACGCGTGGTCAAGGTCGAAAATTTTCTCCCCATGGTTGAACAACCTGTTTGTGGTGCAACTGTTGAAATCTTGACAAAAACTCAGAAATCTGTTGTGCACCTAACAGCCAACTGAGAATGATGTCAAATCTGAGCTAAACTCAGCCCAACCACTTAGCACAACTCTGATATCAGTCTTCTAAAGGCATGAAAAACAACCACATTTCACTGACATGCATTTTCATGAACAATAAGCTGATATACAGTACTAAGTATACATTTAGCAGCGGAAATAAATTAAAAATAGCAGACTGTAATACACATTTTAACACAGGATTTGGGTCAAAGTTGACCCTGGAAAAACCCCCGTCAACCCTTGGGGAAAACCAACATGCAAGAGAATATATTATTGAGCTTGAGAGAGAATTTCAGAGAGTACAACAGTCATTAAACTCAGCATTAACTAAACAGATCTGAACCTTGATTTTGTGCACAAAATCTACCTTGAAATGTGTGCCTAAAACAACACAGTCAGCTACAGGAAATCTGTTCACTGTACGGACATCACAGGCAGCAATCTTTTCTCGGTTTGTGTGCACAAAAATCAGTATATTCACAAGCTGCTACAGTGTCTCGAAATGTGTGCCAATAGCATAAAATCACTTGTTGTACGACGCCCTCAATCTCTACTGTACGGCCTCCACCTTTCTCTGCTGTACGGCCTCCACCACAAGCACTAGGTGTTGAGATTTGTGCCCACTATATCAACACAGTAGGTCACCCACAACTCTGTTGCAACAATCATCCCTCACTCTCCTCTGAAACTCGTGCCCACTCCAACAATGGACTACGCCCTCCTGCTGTATCAGACTTGGAGTGCGTGCTGCCTCTTCCACTCTCCCTATCTCAGCTCACTCTTCACATTCTCTTGCATAAAGTGCTTCTCACACTGCCCACCAAGCTCCTCTCTTGGAAATCAAGCCACCCAAGAAATCTCTCTTGAAATGTGTGCACAAAATGAAATCTCATGTACTTTTATCAACCCTATTAGGGTTTTTATCATGACTTTTCACTTCAATGGACGAGATTAGATCTTGGCCAAGAGATCTATGGCTGGGATCTAATCTCTCGTTCACTTAAATCTCCTAAGTGAACTTTAGACCAAATTTTCCTTTTTGAAAAGTCACTTAACCCTAAATATTAAAAAGTACAACTTTATGACTTAAAGTCACTTTAAAAACATATTAAAGTACAACTCACTTTAAAAACATAAAGTCACATCAAAAAGGTACTTTAATAAAATAACACATTATTAAAGTCACTTTAGGAATATAACTGAGACTTCAAGTTATTGACCCCTGCACCTAGGCACCTGATGCAGGAGTGCCACCGAGCTATCAAATGCTAACAGCAACTACCTCGTGTGTTTCCTCCGTGGGACCCAGAGTTTACTAAGATACGCCGATGACCTCAACATTCCAATCCATTCCACCCCCGTCACCTGCGACCGAAGTATCTGACCTATGTACCATTTCCCATAATACACAAACACCCAACAATCAACCACCATTGTTACCCAAACCACCATTGGTACCTAGTCACATTGGTGTTACACCCATCCACACAATCCCCTTCCTATTCCCTCCCTCGGGAGTAGTAAGCGCCCCGGTTAAGGACAGCCCTATGAAGAGGTTATATCTCTTCCTCCGAAATTTGGTGTAGTGCTCGGGGTTGTGGGTACATTGTAGCTTTGGTTCTGTCCTTCCTCGATTTCATGGATAGCTTGGTTGCTCTCTTCATGGGAAAGCTTTCAGTTAAGAGGTGAGTTCATCCTAAGTGACAGCTCAGTGAGATGAAGCACTGCATGAGAAGTGGGGTGTACCACTACATGCAAGATTAATGCATCCAGTTTGAGGGTGATTTCATCTTGAAGTTAGAAGTTAAAAACGGAATAGAAGAATATATAAATATGATATACAAGATTTTTGAATCCAGGGTGTGAAGCGAATTCTCTTCTCCATTGAAGGCAAGGTGCTTCTCTTTGTGCAGGGTATTGTTCGTGCTTGTTATTGTTGTGTTGGGCACACATCTGATTGATTTCTCTTCTCTATTGCTTCTATATATTCACCAAGAAGTTTGG
Organism: Larix kaempferi; assembly: GCA_027924585.1. Taxonomy (NCBI): domain Eukaryota; kingdom Viridiplantae; phylum Streptophyta; class Pinopsida; order Pinales; family Pinaceae; genus Larix; species Larix kaempferi. The sequence continues at coordinate 17,680,341 of BSBM01000458.1, read as the reverse complement.
TGATCTCTTATCTTCCGAAATCAATCTGCTATGTTGTAAAAGAAAGCATTCTCTTCTATCCATTATATTATATTGAGAAGAATTGTTGAGGTTTTTGTTCTCATAATTTTGAGGATTTTACCCAGGGTATATCTTGTGTTATGGTTGTATGAATTTCATGGATTGAATCATCTCATTGCTTCAAGTCTCTACATCTAAAAGAATTAAATATCAAAGCTCAACCAAATTTCAACACAATATGCATTAAGTAACAACCTATTCCCTTAACTAGGGGAGTTACGGTGGGACTGTTGATGCCTCAGGGGTGTAGGGTAAGTGCGAGGTGCTGGAATGGGTTCCAAGGCACACAACAGGGGATGAAAACCCAGCCAAAGGCTTCGAAAGACCCTGGGCAAGGGTAATTCTATCCTCGAGTTGTTTGGTGTGGTAATCACCCATGGATATTTGGCCTCCGTTGGCGCTCTATGCGTAAAAGATTTGATCTCGAAAGATCAGCTTTCCTATAACGGAAAACAAAGTATGAAAGTTGGTTAACGAACCTATCTTAAGCTACCGAAGGAAAGAATCTATGCTAAGTCAGATCTAACCTAAAGGAGAAGTTAATGTCGTGCAGATCAGAATTGAAGTGTGATGAACAAGTAATTAAAACCTTAAACAGAAATGTCTTTGGGTTCTTCACTTGTTAATTTAAAGTTTTATCATTTAATGAAAATTAAGTGACAATTATTCAAAGTGTTTAAGCTTATTCAAATATCTGATCTGTAATCATTGTGTTAATTGAAAAATTAACATTTGATTATACATATTTATTTGCATCGAATCATTTACAGAAATATAAAAGAAATGAAAATGTTCAATTAAATAAATTTAATAGAACAATTTTTAGCATAACCCAGACATACAGAGAAATCAATATGAGAGATCTTATGCATCAATGAATGTCCTGCAAAGGATTAAGCACATAACCGATGAAAAATTTGAAACATTAACTCAGCAATTCCCAAAGAAATTTGAAGAACACTAGGAGGTGAATTAAAAGATAACTTTCCTTAATAGAGAAGCATTGTACAAAAATTACAATGACTCTGATAGACAGAGTATCTTCAGTCCAAACTCCTGCTGAATTGCAATTCCAAAATTCCCAACCCCCTTCACTATAAGAGAAACCTTCCTCCTTATATACTAAATTTACATAAGAGTTCCAAAAGAAGAAGTTCTACAAAATAGGGATTACAAAATCAAATCTAACCATCGATCTAAGAAATCTTGCTATTTTTAAGCTCAAAAGATTTTCCGCCACCTTTCACAAAAGAAAGACTTGTTGTTTAATTAGATAAGGTCTCGTGGCACCATAAAAATTCAATCACAGATTGTTCATTATCATTGACAGATGGTGTGGCTTGCAGAGCATCCGCTGTAGGAAATTCAGGGTCAGGGACCCCACTGTCAAAAACAGAGAAATCCATTAGGGGATTTACTTCAGGAACGGTGGCCGACACATCAGGTTCTTCATTGATTATAAAGTCCTGTATAACATCAGTATCGAGATCAGTTGATCCCTCTAGAATTTCCTTCCTTTGCCTTTCAGGGTTGTGAATGTAGGTAGACAATGTTTCGAAGTCTTCTTCACTGCTACTGCTGCTAAGTTCAAGAACACCTGCATCAAACGGTGGTGACAACATTTCTTGATATAACAAGGGGTAGAGTTCTTCATTTTCAACCTGAACATTAGAAAATTCACCGTCTGCATGAATTTTACTCATTCTGAATGAGTCTTGGATAGAAGGATATAAGAAGAACGCCGAACAAAGTGTTTCCTATTTCAGAAGGCAATGGATGAACTGGAACTTTCATGTTAATTGCTATTTAAAGGCCAACAAGCAGGTCGATGATAATCGGGCGGGGGCAATCTGCAATGATTAAACTTATCCATTCAATTCATTGTAATTACTTCAATTGTAATGAAAAATAGCCAAGGTATGTGCCAGTCGGATCAAAGCTTGTACGAAGTACGAGTTCAATTACTACTCGCATGATTTTGAACTGCCTTTACAATCACATCGTTACAAGCAATCTTCCATCAATAATTATGATTGGTGATTAATAACGGAGATGAAGGTTATGGTGATAAAGCTGATGTGAAAAGGTCTCAACTAGGAGTTCCAGTACACGGGCTATTAATTCTTCGCATGTAACAAATCCAATCATTAAGATGTGGAACAAAAATGACAAGATGTCAAAGCTCGAGTCCAGACATGGCGAACTTAAGGCGAAGAGATGGCATCCAAACAACATGAAGTAACTAATAGACTTGTAATAGTGTCCACTGTCATGAATTACACAGGAAAACTGATAATTTGGCAGAACCAGGTTTCAAAGGACAAGATGGCAAATCCTGACTTAACTGATTACCCAAAATCAACATGACCGCGAGATTATAACAGACAGACGATGGAGATTAACCGGAGCGGAACGCGGAATCAGGTTCAAAAATTTCCATGAAGTTCTTATTCAAAGATCCCGCAGGCCGAAACCCGAAAGTACGAATTTGCGGGTTGCAGGTATACAAAATGAAAGTAAAAAAGAATTTCTGAAAGCCGAAAACCGACTGTGCAGGTGGCGGGCTTCGGAAACATTAAACTGTGACGAAAAATAACCATCCCGAAAGCCGCATCCTGAAATTACGGGTTGCGGGTTTCGGGAGGACACACCAAATAAACGAAAAAAAAAACACAATCCCAAAAGCCGAATGCCCCCATTGAGGGGTTCGGGTTTCGGGGTAATTATTTCTCAGTCTTATTAAAGAATGATTCCGCAACCCACAGCTGTCGGGTTGCGGGTTTCGGAATCAGCAAAACCAAAACTTAAAAACAACAGTCCCGCAACCCACACTTGTCGGGTTGCGGGTTTTGGGTTCTCCAAATGTCGAGTTTCAGGATGATGATAACAGTCAACAAAATACTCAAAATTTTGGCTCTTTTCAGACCGAAACACTTTGGAAGAAATAATCAAACCCTTACAAACAAGCAGACCAAAAGCATGGGTGATATTTTAGAGGTAAAATCAAAATCTAAAATTTTCAAGATGACTCACCCAAATACCTTTGCGTTTATTAAAATTGGGGGCTCCCATGCTTAGCTAAGCATGGGATCTGTTGTGGCTACAACAAATGGCGACTGGCTGGGAAGAACCAGTTATCTCTGCAATCAAATCCAAGTAAATACAACATGTCAATCAACCAATTTCTTGAAACTCAATTCAAAGAAGATACTCAAAAGATAACAGCCAACAAACAGTGAACATGAAAATGGATAGATCTCAACAATGACCATTTCAAAGATAACACTCATCCGATAAGGAGATTTAGAGAGTAATACCAAATCTTTACCATGATGTAATCATTGAAAACCAGCTTGTGTTGAACCTGGGCACAGTCTTAGAAATGCTCATGGATATCCTAATTACAAATCCCCTTGGTTTATTAATCATATGTATACTCAGTGATCCTCTATGGATTATATATATATATATACTTCTTTATCTTTTCTTTTGTCTTTTCTTTCTTTCTTTTTTTATAATACATAAAACCTTGTTGATACAAGACTACTGTACTAACTTGGTGATCAGATGAAACAGCGCCATTCACAGGCCTGAATTGGAAACTGGTCAAGCTAGCTCAATGACGAGACTCGTTGTCTTCCGGTTGTAAGACCAAAAGAAATTATCATGGCTTGGTAACCATATAGTGATAATTCCAGTCCAAGGTCAAACCCATGATCATAGCAGGGCTGGCTTGTAATAATACCCCCCTATCCTTGTATACAACAAAATCTTATGAAAAACAAAACAAATTATTTTGGCATAAGCTACAAGGCATTACCATGGCTTGGTGACCATATAGTGATAATGTTACTCACCAATGCTTTGCGGATCATGAATGGACCGACCTGTAATAGGATTTTCCACCTTCCAACAAAACTGAAAGTCATCTTCCAAGTGTGGTGGCTTGATGTGAAGATGTCAATCCACTTTAAACACCTATGAACCTAATGGGCTGGCTTGATAACAAGACCACCCACCTTGTAACTTATACTTTTAAACAAAATTCCTATTCAAGGCGATTGTAAAAGGATCCATGAGCAATCAGAACTGGTCAGGTTATTATGATATGTCGTTCAACCATGAAACACCAGATAGAGAAATGATGACCATCCTCCATAGTTCAATTACACAAATAAAGCACGGTGAAAGATAATGATCAAAGTGAAAAGTATCCAAAAGCACTGCACTTATTCGACTGTTTATTCTTCAGAGCAAATTCTAAGCAAAATCCAGAAAGTAAGATTGATAACGATGCTGAAACTTCAGAAGCAATTGTTGCTAAGAAAAGCGATCATAAGCCATTACCACAAGTGTGAAGCCTTATTAATGAAAACCAAAACAAAACAAGAAAACCAATCAAAATATCAATGCAATAAAACAAATGATTGAAAAACAAACCACACCTATGAACAAGTGCATCAAATTGTTCAAACAAAATACTTTTTTAGAAGAGACACATTCACTGGGAAGGTGTCTACAACTCCCTCTAGCGTCTGTAATCGAACAGTGCTAGGACCAATCTTTTCTGTAATAATGAAAGGTCCTAGCCAAAGGCGCTAAAACTTGGTGTACTGATTCTTATCTTTACGTTGCTTATCCCACCTTAGAACCAGGTCACCAACAGAAAATTCCCTGTCAAATGAAGATTTTTCATCAAACCATCTCTTCACCATATGTTGATGATGATACAACTTGTTCTTGGCTATTTCCCTGTCCTCCTCTAGCTTCAAGAGGGTGTCAATTCTTCGTTGGAGGGGAGAAGAATCATCTTCTTGGACAGACTGGGCCAATTGTAGCGAAGGAATGGTAAGATTAGTGGGGAGGATGGATTCTTTGCCATAAACCAAATAGTAGGGAGAATTCGCAATTGTTGTTTTTGGGGTAATTCGATCTTCCCATAATGCATTATACAAATGTGTGTGCCAATCTCTATGATGAGAAGCTACAGTCTTCTTGAGAATGTTTATCAGGTTTTTGTTCGATGACTCAGCCAAACCATTACCTTGAGGATAATAATTGGCAGAAAACTTAAGGTTAATCCCCATCTCAAAGGCATATTCAGTTATATCGATTGAAGAGAAGTATGATGCATTATCGAAAACTAAGTACTCTAGAGTGCCAAAGCGTGTGACGATCTGGCTATCAAGGAAAGAGATTACTTGGGCAGCGTTACATTGTTTAAGAGGAGCTACCTCCACCCATCTAGTGAAATAGTCTATGGCTGTGAGGATATACTTATGTTGGAGGGATGAGAGAGGGTTTATAGGCCCAACAAAATCCAGTCCCCATTGTTGAAATGGAAACTGAATTGTAACCGGTTGTAAAGGAAATGTAGGTTTCCTAAACTTTCCTGTGCATTTCTGGCATGGCTCACACTTCCTGACATAAGCATAAGCATATTTAAACAATGTGGGCCAATAATATCCGGCCCTAAGAATCTTGTGTGCTGTAGTCTCTCCTGAAAAATGGCCTCCAGCAGGACCTGCATGAAATTGAAACAAAATGTCATCAGTTTCATGTTTTTCCAAGCATCTAAGAAATACTCCATCATAATTTTTTCTAAAAAGAACATGATCAATGAATTGATAAGGAGCAGATTTCAGTCTTAAGGCTCTTCTTTTCTTAAAATCAAGGGTTTTGGGAGCAAACCCATGGTTTAGAAAAAATCTGATATCATCGTACCATTCTGATGTTGGGGCATCAATAACATTAACAACACCTGAGGGAATTTCTTCCTCATGCTCCCATTCAGATTGCTGCTGTGCGGGGTCGTTGGATTGCGCAGTAAGGAGATAGAGGCCTCGGCCTTTTACAATTTTAGCCGGTCTGATCTCAAGATCATATTCTTGTAGTGCGGTCATCCAATGGGCCCTCTTTTCCCCTAATTCTTTCTGGATGAGGACATTTCTGATAGCATAATATGGAACAATGACTTTGGTTCGAGACTTCAGCAAGTAGGGTCTGTAATATTTGACGGATTTATAGACCGCATAGTCTTGCTTATCGATCTGTGAGTATTTAAGCTATGCACCTTTGAACGTTGAGCTCATAAAAGAGATCGGAATTTCAGTATCATTGTCATGCTTTTCAGTTAAGACAGCTGCATAAGAAAAGTCAGTGGCAAAAGTATAAAGAATGAAATCCTTATCAAAATCTGGGGACATGAGAGCAGGAACTTCTGTAATGGCCTTTTGGATTCGGATAAACGCGTCTCTCTGTTCCTGCGACCAAGTAAACTACACATCTTTCTTGACCAAAAGTTGTAGTGGTTTAACAATCTGGGCAAAATTTGGTACAAATCTACGTACAAAATTAATCTTACCTAAGAAGGATTGCATTGCTTTGCATGAGCCTGGTAAACCAATCTTTGAAATAGCCTCTTTATGTTCAGGATCGATAATCATACCTTCTTTCGAAACAATGAATCCCATAAGATTTCCTTCTGTTACTGCAAAAATAGATTTCTTCGAGTTGAGAGAAATACCGAATTTTCTGCAGCGATCAAAAACTTGTTTCAAAGCAAACACATGTTCATGTTGTTTTTTAGAATAAATAGTGGTATCGTCAAGGTAAACCACGACAGAATTATTCATTAACCCTAGGAAAGCTATATCCATGGCTCTCTGAAAAGTAGCTCCTGCATTGATCAGCCCGAAAGGCATCCGTCTGTAGGAAAAAGTACCCCATGGTGTCCTGAAAGTTGTTTTCAATTGATCGTCCGGGGCAACCATAACTTGGTTATACCCCGAAAAACCATCTAGGAGGGAAAACATCTCTAACCCTGCTACTTTTTGAAGAATCTGCTCCATTGGTGGAACGGGATAGTTGTCTTTCTCAGAAGCCCGATTTAGGTTCCTGAAATCGACACACACTCGAATTTCCCTGCTTTTCTTATGGACAGGTACTAAGTTAGTAATCCATTGAGTATGCCTGACTGGAAAGATAATTCGAGCAGTGAGCAGCTTCTCCAGCTCCTTTTTTACAGAAGGCTCCAAACTGGGGTGCATCTTCCGCAGCGTTTGTTGAAATGGCTTAACCTCCAGTTTCATGGGTATATTATGAAACATGATGCTAGTGTCAAACGTTTTCAACTCATCATACGTCCAGGCAAAAACGTCCTTATACTATTTACACAGCGCAATAATGGCTCTGCATTCTTCAGGGGTACAATCAAATCCCAAATTGATGAAACGAGGTTCCTGTTCGGTGCCTAGGTTGACCCGTTCATAGTTCAAGGATGAACTTTGAGTTTTACAATTAGTTTGAGATTTGAACTTGTCCTGCAAATCGTAAAACTTTTCTAGATTGATCATAGACTTCGCAATGACGTTTGAGGAATCAGTGAGAGACTTTTCATGTTTTGCTTCATCGATGGCCATGTCTTGAAACGTATCCTGAGCAGTGAGAAATTCAAGTATCTGTCGGTCATCATCAAACACTTTCCAATTAGTTACATTATCCGGAATGGATGGTCTGTACATCAATTCGATAGAGAAAGTTTGAGGAGACAAACCTTCTGGTGGGATCAGTCTAGAAGCTGTGTTTACTAATAGGTCTGCATCAAAATTTTGTGACCTGGGAACTGATTTAATATTGAATTCCGAAAAAGAGTTGGTTAGATCCCTTACCAAATTTTGATAATTATCCAACCGCGGAGATAAGCAGTGTATTTTATGCCTGACTTTCTTGACTATAATTTCAGAGTCTCCATAGCATTCTATTGCTTGTACACCTAAATCAATGGCCTTCTTGAGCCCCTGCACAAGAGCTTCATATTCGGCTACATTATTAGTGCAGTCAAATTCTAACCTGCAAGCAATCATGATTTTTATTCCTTTAGGATTAATAAGAACACAACCCGCTCCAGCTCCCTCCTTGGATTTGGAGCCATCAAAAAATAAAGTCCATGAGACAGGATCTAATCTAAAATTTGTATTTACATTATATACGTTGTGCACAATTTCACCAAAAAAAGGTACAAAAGTAACCTGAGTGATATGTGATTCGTTTCGGATGCTTTCTTCTAGTGAGGCATCAGCTAGGAATTCACCGAAAAAGGTATCGAATGTAAATTGCTCTGCACGAGAGGTGATATAACCAACAAGTTCACTTGAATCATTAAGATCAGTAACTGTCTGTTTCATAAAAGGTTCTCTGCTGATCTTAATTTTATTCGGTTGACCATTGTAAGGAAACCATAAATGGGACCAGTCGGTTGCAAAGTAACCTTTAAGTTTCTCTGACCAGTCCCTGCTTAACCACATCCCATAGGCTTCTAGGATGTCAGCTATCACAATGTCAACTGTATGATGGATCCTAGGATCAACTGACAGTGTGAGCAGAACATTTCTCAATTTACCAACCACTCTAACTTTGGATCTGTCAAGTTGCACAATCTGGGTTGGACAGGGTTCCCACGTTGCATTCAATTTTCTGCAAACAGAGAGGGGCATCAAATTTGATGACGCTCCTGAATCTATCATGCAGTTGTGTACATTCTAGTTGAAGATCTCAAAAGTAAGCAAGAAAGGAGGAGTTCTCTTACTTGCTGGTTTTTTATCATCAGTTTTAGTGACAGAGTCTAGATTATTATTATGTGACTCCCTAGGCTGTTTGACTATCATGTTTTTAGGTAAAGAATCCCTCATAGCAGGAATTTTGAGTGTCTCAAATAGAGAGATGTTTGCTTTGACTCTTTTTAAGTCTTCAACCAGGCTGTACTCCATTTGAGGGAGGACTGTGTCCTTCTATGGGGCATTCTTGTTTCTTGTGGGAACCGGGGGAGAAGGTGAAGGTTCTTGAGGTGGTTGTGGTCTTGACCTTGTATTATAAGGATGTTGTGTGTTAAACACCGCCTCAAGTTCTTCTTCTTCTTCACACATAGGAAGTTCTGAAAAGCAACCCACAGCATCAACATGTGGATCACCTTCTGCTTCTTCTTCAAGTAGTGGAGGATCCGGGTAGTCTGATCGTTGGAAATGTCAGGGGTGACTTGAGATTCTACTTCCAATGCTCTAAAAATAGAAAAGAGTTCATCATTGGTGAGTGCATCCGCCGGATTTGGTGGTGGTGGATTTTGTGGAGGCTAGTAAGGTCTCCTAAACGGTGGCCTTACAAAACCTCTGTTCTGATTCTGATTATCATTAGTGTTCTTCTTCAAATCCACCATCTCGTTTGACATCTTCTGAAGGAATTTTTTCATATCAGTCAAATCAAATGGATCCTTGTTCTGAGATGTGGGTTTAGGGACATTCTCAATTTTCTTCCTGGAAGTGGAAGGTTGTCCTTCTTAAGCTTCTGGGCTGTCTTCCAGACAAAATATGTCCTTCTCAACTTGGATTGCTTCATCAAATGATTCCAGTAAAGTACCCTTCTGTGCCCTTTTGACCCATATTGCAATAGGGGGAGGCAGACCCTTTTCATAATAAGCCACCAACAATTCTTCAGCAAGAAGAAGATTGGCAGGAATTCTGTTTTTGAGATATGAAAACCTTTGGTTAAAGTCTTTTACCCTTTCTTTTCCTTTGGTTTTCATGGAAGATAACTCTAAGACAAGATCTTGCGGTGTTTTGTCATCCCCGAATTTCTGGGTAAAATGTTTCTCGAATTCATCCCATGAAGTTATAGATTGAGCCAGTAAAGCAAAATACCAAGTGGTCGCTCTGCCCTCAAAGGTGTATGGAAAAAGTCTGCATACTACATCCTCATGTACCACGCTTCTAAGCCTGATTGCCTACATGAAAGTTTTTATGTGATCCAACGCAAGTATCTTATCATCAGGGTTGTATTTAGGCAGCCATTTCTCAGGATTCTTTGGTAATCTATGTTGATCACCTAATATGAAAACTGCACCTTGTTCAAGCCAAGGTTTGTTTTGACCTTCTCCAGCCATTGGAGGTTCTTCTTCTTCTTCTTCAGATGATGAACTAGAAGAATTCTCTTCGTCTGAGGAAGATGATGAAGATGAAGGAGGGGACAGTGGTGGACCACCGGCTCCAAGATTTCGCTGACCTTGTGTTGTTGTGTGGGTGGTCTCACGGTTATATTCAGGAGAATCCGGTCGATGAATCGATTCTTGGTTTTCGGGTTGTTGATTGACTATGTGTTGATCCTATGTGTTTAGATCAGTGGTGTACTGAACCTATAGGTCACTAATCTGTGCAGTGGGAATTTGTTGATCTTCCCGACCACCAGTCTGTAGAATATTTTCTAAGTTTAAGGCTGCCAGACCACGTCGTCTTTGATCGGTAAGACGTGCTCTTAAAACCCTATCGGTAGATGTTTTCAATATATTCTCTAACGAGATGGGTCCCCTTGTGGGTGATGTGAAGATGACTTCTCCTCTGTTCTCCTGTTGTACCACCGGTGTAACGGGTATAACCGCAAGTTGTGTAGACGTGACAGGGAGAATTGTAGGTTGTGTATTAGTTGGTTGTTCAGATGTTGAAGCCCTAGTCTGGCTTCGGGTTTGAACCGTTGAAGTACTTGCTGGAGGAGGTTTATTAGTAGTTTGCTTAGGCATGTTTTACTAGTGGCCCTCCTTCTAGCGCCATTTTTTATGCCTCGGGGGTGCAGGGTAAGTGCAAGGTGCTAGAATGGGTTCCAAGGCACACAACAGGGGATGAAAACCCAGCCAAAGGGTTCGAAAGACCCTGCGTAAGGGCAATTCTATCCTCGAGCTGTTTGGTGTGGTAATCACCCATGGATATTTGGCCTCTACTGGCACTCTATGAGTAAAATATTTGATCTCAAAATATCAGCTTTCCTATAACGGAAAACAAAGTATGAAAGCTGGTTAATGAACCTATCTTAAGCTACCGAAGGAAAGAATCTATGCTAAGTCAGATTTAACCTAAAGGAGAAGTTGATGTCATGCAGATCAGAATTGAAGTGTGATGAACAAGCAATTAAAACCTTAAACAGAAATGTCTTTGGGTTCTTCACTTGTTAATTTAAAGTTTTATCATTTAATGAAAATTAAGTGACAATTCTTCAAAGTGTTTAAGCCTATTCAAATATTTGATCTATAATCATTGTGTTAATTGAAAATTTAACATTTGATTATACATATTTATTTGCATCGAATCATTTGCAGAAATATAAAAGAAATGAAAATGTTCAATTAAAGAAATTTAATAGAACAATTTTGAGCATAATCCAGACATACAGAGAAATCAATATGAGAGATCTTATGCATCAATGAATGTCCTGCAAAGGATTAAACACATAACTGATGACAAATTTGAAACATTAACTCAGCAATTCCCAAAGAAATTTGAAGAACAATAGGAGGTGAATTAAAAGATAACTTTCGTTAATAGAGAAGCCTTGTACAAAAATTACAATGACTCTGATAGACAGAGTATCTTCAATCCAAACTCCTGTTGAATTGCAATTCCAAAATTCCCAACCCCCTTCACTAAGAGAAACCTTCCTCCTTATATACTAAATTTACATAAGAGTTCCAAAAGAAGAAGTTCTACAAAATAAGGATTACAAAATCAGATCTAACCATCGATCCAAGAAATCTTGCTATTTTTAAGCTCAAAAGATTTTCCACCACCTTTCACAAAAGAAAGACTTGTTGTTTAATCAGATAAGGTCTCGTGGCACCATAAAAAACCAATCACGGATTGTTCATTATCATTGATAGGTGGTGTGGCTTGCAGAGCATCTGCTGTAGGAAATTCGGGGTCGGGGAACCCACTGTCAAAAACAGAGAAATCCATTAGGGGATTTACTTCAGGAACGGTGGCTGACATGTCAGGTTCTTCGTTGATTATAAAGTCCTGTATAACATCAATATAGAGATCAGTTGATCCCTCCAGAATTTCCTTCCTTTGCCTTTCGAGATTGTGAATGTAGGAAGACAATGTTTCGAAGTCTTCTTCACTGCTACCGCTGCTAAGATTAGGAACACCTACATCAAACGGTGGTGACAACATTTCTTGATATAACAAGGGGTAGAGTTCTTCATTTTCAACCTGAACATTAGAAAATTCACCTTCTGCATGAATATTACTCATTCTGAATGAGTCTTGGATAGAAGCATATAAGAAGAACGTCGAACAAAGTGTTTCCTATTTCAGAAGGCAATGGATGAACTGGAACTTTCATGTTAATTGCTATTTAAAGGCCAACAAGCAAGTCGATGATAATTGGGCGGGGTCAATCTGCAATGATTAAACTTATCCAGTCAATTCATTGTAATTACTTCAATTGTAATGAAAAAGAGCCGAGGTATGTGCCAGTCGGATCAAAGCTTGTACTAAGTACGAGTTCAATTACTACTCGCATGATTTTGAACTACCTTTACGATCACATCGTTACAGGCAATCTTCCATCAATAATTATGACTGGTGATTAATAACGGAGATGAAGGTTATGGTGATAAAGTTGATGTGAAAAGGTCTCAACTAGGAGTTCCAGTACACGGGCTATCAATTCTTCGCACGTAACAAATCCGATCATTAATATGTGGAACACAAACGACAAGATGTCAAATCTCGAGTCCAGACATGGTGAACTTAAGGCAGAGAGATGGCGTCCAAACAACATGAAGTAACTAATAGACTTGTAATAATGTCCATTGTCATGAATTACACAGGAAAACTGATAATTTGGCAGAACAAGGTTTCAAAAGACAAGATGGCAAAGCCTGACTTAACTGATTACCCAAAATCAACATGACCGCGAGATTATAACAGACGGACAATGGAGATTAACCAGAGCGGAACACGGAATCGGGTTCAAAAATTTCCATGAAGTTCTTATTCAAAGATCCCATAGGTTGAAACCCAAAACTACAGATTTGCGGGTTGCGGGTATACAAAACGGAAGTAAAAAAGGATTTTCGAAAGACAAAAACCGATTGTGCGGGTGGCAGGCTTCGGAAACATTAAACTATGACGAAAAATAACCATCCCGAAATCCGCATCCCGAAATTACGGGTAGTGGGTTTCGGGAGGACACGCCAAATAAACGGAAAAAAACAGAATCCCGAAAGTCGAATGCCACCATTGCGGAGTTCAGGTTTCGGGGTAATTATTTCTCAGTCTTATTAAAGAATGATTCCGCAACCCACAGTCGTCGGGTTGTGGGTTTCGAAATTAGCAAAACCAAATCTTAAAAACAACAGTCCCGCAACCCGCACCTGTTGGGTTGCGGGTTTCGGGTTCTCCAAATGTCGGGTTTTAGGATGATGATAACAATCAACAAAATACTCAAAATTTTGGCTCTTTACAGACCGAAACACTTTGGAATAGATAATCAAACTCTTACAAACAAGCAGACCAAAAGCATGGATGAAATTTTAGAGGTAAAATCAAAATCTAAAATTTTCAAGATGACTCACCCAAATACCTTTGCGTTTATTAAAATTGGGGGCTCCCATGCTTAGCTAAGCATGGGATCTGTTGTGGCTACAACAGGGACCCAAACATGCCTTCCCTTTTCAAAAGCAACAATGTCCTCAACAATGGAGATGTGGAATTTGTTGTAGGATCGCAAATGGTTCCCACATGGCATCTTTGGGTTGTGTATCCTTCCACTTGATGAAGACTCCAAGAGAATGTGTTGGCATGGACAATACTCTATTTAAATAACATATGGTTGCAACCAAATGGAAATCTTCCTATATTTTTGGGAGGATGATTTGAACTTGAAAATTTGTCCCTATCACTTTCTTTAAGAACGACAATTGAAATACTAGTTGGATCTTAGAGTGGGTTGGGAGAGAAAACTCATAAGCAACATGTCCAATATGTTTACACATTGGATAGGGTCTATAAAACTTAGGTGTGAACACTTAGAGGCTCTTCAACTTGAGTGATGTCTATTTATAGGATTGGAGATGAAGGATCTCTGATCCTATTCCTCAAAGTGGTGATCAAATCGATGTTGATCGACTTATTGCTTCATTCTATTCTGAGTTGACACAAATTTTGTATGGAAAAAATTAACATGGGTGTTTAGGGTTTTATCCACCTCTCGAACCTTAGATGTTCCTACTAAGTACAAGATCACTTATGGAAGGTTTTGTTCATAGACCACCTCATAGCGTGGTATTTTGGTAGCACCATAATGGGTGGTGTTGTCACACGATTGACAATCTAAGCGTTTGGAAAGAATAAAATATCTCTATACCAATAGAACCTCGATACTTTGCCCCAAAGTGTCACACAGGTAGGGTCCCATCTCTTTAGGTTTCCCAAGTCCACCCTGACTAACCACAGGAGATGTCCCCAGCCAAACATTCATGGATACTTGCTTGTGAAAGCAACTTCCTCATAGTACTAGTAAGATTGATTTGGAAAAAGATAGAGGTGCTTGAGGAAATTAAAAAACTATAAAATTGCATCCGTGGGGGAAAACACCAAGGGATAAATTAAATATGGATGAATTAACTAAATACTCCTTGTAGCTAAGCACAAACAACCACAAAAGATAGGAAGTGAACAATGCAGGTTGCTTGGGAAAACAAAAGTCACTAGGAATGGCAAGACCCAAGATTTAAGGGGTTGTCCTTAAGAATGTTTGAGTGTAAAAAATAGAACAACAAGTTTTAGGGCCTAGAAAACTTAAGAAAATAGTGCCTAAATAAATTATAGTGTTAGGGAAAATACACCAGCACTCAGAAATGATTTATAATTGGTAGATTACGCAATTAAACACTTGCAAATGGTCAGGGAAACTCAAATTTGAGTGTTGGGATAAGTTAAAGGAAAGTCCTAACATTAACATGATTTCTAGTTTAATAAAATCAAATATGGAAAGTGCATAATAGCAAGCAAAACAGTACATGCATGGATGAAATAACCCCCTAATGGATAAGAATATGGGAAATCATCTAGGGAAGGAAAACATGCACTCGGCCACTAAGAAACTAAAACAAACCCCACATGCACACCACAAAAAAGCTAGAAGACAGAGTAACAAAGAAGAGAGTGACTAGTGGAAGCTACATGAACTATAAATTGAGAGTAAGATTACTTACCTGTACCCGGTTGTTGATGAAGTCGCTCTACTCTTCTTAGCGGTAGGTTGACATGAATGTTGGCTTGGAAAATCTCCAAGGATGGCTGGGGTGCACTTGTAGAACTCAACTCTTACACCTACAAGCAAACAACAACTTAGTAAGTGTGGGTTTTAAGCTAACACAAACCAAACTGAAACCCACATGCAAACTAAAGAAAAATTGTAGGACAGGAAAAGGAAATGGAAAGAAATTGAAAAGCAGTGAAGAAGAGACAAATTTTAAAAGCAAAACCCCATAGTTGGAAACACCAAGGTGCATTGGGAAATTCATTATCTTCTTTCCTGCATGAAAAACATGAAAAATATCCACCAAACTAGAAAATCCAAGATCCATATGTTCAAATAGGATGGAAAAGAGTGAAATACATGAACTAAATATCGAGAAACAAGAAGAATTTGATGCACAAGAGAACGAGTTTCTATTCCTGAAGAGAAAGATCCAAAAGTCCTTTACAATGAGATATTGACTCTCTTTTGAAGAAAGAAATAGTAGCAAGATCCCAGGCCCATAAGGATTGAAGGCTAAGATTAAAACATAGCAATCTTAGATCAATGGCTAAGATAAATCTCGACATTTGACAATTTTTACATAGGTGGAAATGATTGAAAATAGAGGGGGTGAATTGCCTTATTGAGCCCATGAGAGTACAAAGAAATGGCAAGTTGTTTTCCTAGGAGCTAAGTTGGGGTCATTAGGTGATCCTCTTATATTGTTTTCCACCACTTTTCATTACCTCTTTGCTTGCCATCATAAGTTACAACTTGGTAATTTGCTCCTTAGAGGAGAGAATGTGCTCCCCTTGGAGGAAACTAGGAGTTGGGCTCGCATACTATGTCGGATGAGAAATCTGAAACTTGGGTATTGCTTAGAAGATGATTTTTTGAGGATCTAAGTTGCCACTTTCTTCAAAATGTCATTATTTGTTCACTTGATTAATTCACCGCTAGACTTATGAACTTTTTAAATCGGACTTAGAAAAGGCTTGTTAATAATTCCAAATAATCCCCAAGTAAGTGAATTAATACTCAAAATGCCTAAAAAATGTCCTTGATGATATAATATGATGTACAAATCAAATACATGACCAACACCAATCTGAAGTCTTCAATAAATAGTTGCTCCAAATTATTAATCTTCAACCATAGGCTTTTTAATAAAAACTTAGGAAATATTCCATATTAAAGCCTATTAATCATAAATGGATGAAAATAACACTTGGAAGGGTTCAATTGGCCTCCAATGGTTGTAGCATGATGAAATATGGATCATGATGCTCTCATATTGCTGGTTGGTTCTGTTAATCCATTCAAACTCAGGTTTGACTAAGTCAAAAAGTCAACTCTAGTCAAACTTTTGCAGTTAATTCTAATGGTGCAAGGACTCATACAAAGCCTATATGAGGATGAAAAACCACTTATAATGATTAGTATTGAATGATAACTCGAGTCACAAATTATATTTTACACAAGTAATGCTATTGAATCCCTTCATAGCCTCATCATAGGATAAGTTCATAACAACACATACAACATGCAATAAATGTCTTATATGCATATTGACATCTAGTTAACAATCATGAGACATTGCATAAATTAGTCTTCTCTTGGGTGGAGTGAATGGTCAAAAGTCAAAGGCTGGTCAAAGTGAAGGATTGGACATGGAAGACTTGAGTGACTTAGGAGAAAGGGAAAAAATAGGCGTCTCTATGACATTCATTATTCAGGCAAACAATAGGGAGTATGTGTCTCACAAATGGATGATGTGCTAGAGGATGGTACCATTCAACCCTTAAAACTAAGACTCAGCGCCTGTTTATTCTTTAACTTTAACTTTTAGGCTCCTTCTTGGACTTGTCTTCATTTATTTTATTGGACATCTTTTGTACTTTCTTTCTTTTTATTTTCCTTTTGTCTTTTATAATACCTTGGCTTTTTTATTTTTCTTTTTTGGACCATGCAAGTTTAGACTTGCTTCTTTACTTTCTTTGCTTGTTTATTCAATTTTGACTTGGTCTTCATTTCTTTAATGCTTCAAGACTTAGCTCAAGATCAAACACCAGGGGTAACTGATAAGAATAATACGTGGGATTAGAAGGCGATAATCCTAGGCACATAGTCAATCATCATGGGTAATCGACGAGAAGCATAAGGATTCAGAATACCAATTCTCCTAGGTTCAGAACCAAACATCAGGGGTAATCGACCAGAGAAGCTAAGACTTTGGAGAATTTTGTCGCACACATCAGAGTCGAGACACCAAAGGAAAACATGGAGTCCATGCTAATAAAGAGTTCACATAGGGGGAGGTCCTTGAGTCACTTCGTCAAATCCAAATCAATAGGTTTGTTCAACAAGCAAGGGTGGAGTGGATGATAGGTGGAAAAGGCCAAAAAATGGGAACCAGGAGTAGGGTATATGATCCATAGGTTTTACCAGATAAAGGCATGCATATAAAACATATACTACTTCTAAATGCCATGCTATACAAAATTCCTACTCACCATGCTCATCAGAAGATTACAAGTGTAAAATAAAATTTACAACCAATTAATTAGTCAATACAAACTATATATTCCATAAATAATATCCTCTAGGCATGTATATAATATAAAATTGAGATACAATTATCCATCATAAATCATAATACAAGTGGAAACCAATACCCAAACTCATAAATCTCAAGGCACAATGCTCTACAACACTACCCTGCTCAACAAAATTGATCCAACTCTCATCTGATCTAGAAAAAATGAGAGTATATCACCCCATAAAATTGGTGGTATAACAAGTGGTATTGTAACACCTTTAGACAAGAGGTAGCCATTGAACCCATTGTGCTTTCTTTTCCACGAAAAAACATGTGGAATAATTTCCAAACACTTAGTTGACCACTTCCATATCACCATTCAATTGGATATGATATGTCGTGCTCATTTTCAATTGTGTACCTTGTAGTTTAAACAAATATTGAAGAAATTGTCGGTGAATGTAGGATATTAATCTGACACAATTGAATTATTCATGCCACGTAGTTAAAAAAAATGATGTAGACTTGTGCAACTTTTGAGGTCTTGAAAGGGTGTTGTAAGGCACAATAGTAAGCATATTTAGAAAGACAATCAACAACAACCATGATGATTGATTTGTTTCTTTCTTTAGGTAGATCCATAATAAAATCCATGGAAATGTAAGTCCAAACTATTGCAAGAAATGACAAAGATTGTAATGCTATTGGAGGCTCCATCATGGCCCCCTTGTTCCTTTGGCATGTGTCGCATTCTACCACTTAGGTGCAAATGTCGTTTTTCGTGCCATCCAAAAATAACAAATGCTTAATTAATTCATATGTTTTTTGAAACCATGAGTGATAAGGTGTGGGAGAGGAATGTAATTCAATTAACATTCTTGATTTGAATATTGAATTATGGAACAAAAAGGTACACATTTTATACTAAAATGCATCATTATGATAAGGGTAGCTTGTATGTGTATGTGGTTCTACCTAAAGATGTTGGAGAATTTGAATGACCTTGGAATTAACCAAACATTCTTGACGTACTTATCCAATCAAGCATTGGTAAAGATAAAGAAAAAAGGGAGGCTTCCTCCTCATACTTCCTAAATAAGTCATTGACTACCACATTCTTCGTGTCCTTCTTGCATATGATCTCATAATCATAGCCTAACATTTTGGTGGCCCACTTGCATTGCTTTGGTGAGGATAACCTCTATTCCAAGATTTCACACTATGATGGCCTACCTTGATTTGGAAACAACACCCAATAAAATAAGGATGCCACATGTTGACTACATGAATAGTAATGATCATTTCCTTTTTTGAGGTTGATTTTGCCATTTTTTATTGCATAGTTGTTTAGTGGTGAATGTTAAGGGGCATCCCTCTTGCATTAACATTGCCCCATTACTTTACCTGATGAATTGCATTCCAATATGAAATTATTTATGAAATTGGATATGGCTAGGTTAGGTATAGTACACACAAATTATTTTAATCTTGAAAATCTTGTTTTGTATCATCATTCCAATTGAAGGCATTTTTCTCGAGCAAGATGGTGAGGGGGATTGCAATTTTACCATAGTTCTGCACGCACTTCTTGTTAGAAAAGTATAAAAACAAAAGTAAACAACAATACCAATAGAACATAAGATTTGTTAAATTTTGAGCATTAATTCACAATACTCTAGGATCTTTACTGAGAGAATAACATATACAGTATATCAATGCATAACAATCACAAGAAGCATGACAGGCATCACAAGAATCAAAAGCACGAGAGACAAGAGACACAGAGTTTCCGTGGGGAAAACCCTAAGGTGAAAAACCCCAAAACTTCCTCAGAGATAGAGAGAGCAATGGCTCAACCAAAGTGCAACCAAAATACACTGAGATAGTCTCCTAGTAGCAGATGATCCTCCTCCTCACTAGTGCGCCACTTTCTGAGTGAGAGAAGTATGACTTTCCGAATGATCCAAATAGAGATCTCTTGATCTCTATTTATACTTAACCTGTTTGCCCAGTTACACTATGGGGCTGACTTGTCTATCTAGATACATCCACAATATAATATATATTTCAGGTCCGACCCCACACATGGTGGTCTAATAACCCATCCGCAAGTACACACACTTGCGACACTTGTAAATCCACATGACGACACTTCCTTATAGAGGAATAACACATCTGTAATAAGGGTACAATAAATATATATGAAATACATAGATGAAATACATTCCGAAGTTACATATACATCAACACTCCCTCTTAACTAGGAAGGTATTTCTCGACACAGATCTGTTAGACAAGTCTTCTTCTCAGGATCATTGTCATCGATGCATCGTCGTCATCATCGCCACTACTGCTGCTATCTCAACCAATCTCTGACTCTACTCGTCATAGGAAGTTCTATAGAGCCAGTCCTTTTTCATATTGGATGTAGGCCCACCACCTGCAGGTCTTCGTCATCACTGGCCATACTGTGGAATCCTCAGGACTTATTACGTGCGTCACAAAACCTCGAAAGAGCATCCCAGGCTGTTACGAGCACACAGCTCTACCTATAGGATCTCCCAGGGCCATATTATATGTGACCTCACCACAAAACCTCGCAAGAGCATCCTAGGCTGTTACGAGCACACAGCTCTACCTATAGGATCTCCTAGGGACAGATTATATGTGGTCACCACAAAACCTCGCAAGAGCATCCCAGGCTGTTACGAGCACACAGCTCTACCTATAGGATCTCCTAGGGACAGGTTATATGTGGTCATGGCAAAACCTCGCAAGAGCATCCCAGGACTTATTACGGGCACACAGCCCAACCTATCGGATCTCCTAGGGACATATTATATGCCATAGGACAAAACCTCGAAAGAGCATCTGCTAGATATCCCAGGGCCAAATTATATGCCATAGGCAAAACCTCGAAAGACTATCTGCAGATATCCCAGGGCCAAATTATATGTCCTCCCAGAGCAAAACCTCGAAAGAGCATTTTCCAGATATCCCAGGGCCAGATTACATGCCATAGGCAAAACCTCGAAAGACTATCTGCAAATCTCCCAGGGCCAAATTATATGCTCATCTGCACAACTTGATCCACGGCCATAGAGTATCAACCTGATACTCACCATACATCATCCTGATGTACACATGATCATCCTGATCATCATCACTTCAACATCCTGCTGCATATCATCTGGATCAACATCCTGAAGCTCGTCATCCATGATCATCCTGATCATACAATGCATCTACCTGATACATATCATCATACATGATCCACCTGATCATACAATGTATCCACCTGATACAAATACAAATACATGATCCACCTGATCATACATGATCTACCTGATCATACAATGTATCCACCTGATACATATACAGATACATGGTCCAAGCATCCAACATTATGCATATACAAAATACATACAAATGATCCAACTGATCATATCCAGCATCCAACATGATGTGTACATACATATACATATAAATGATCCAACTGATCATATCCAGCATCCAACTTGATGCATACATACATATACATATAAATGATCCAACTGATCATATCCAGCATCCAACATGATGTGTACATACATATACATATAAATGGTCCAACTGATCATATCCAACATCCAACATGATGCGTACATACATATACATATAAATGATCCAACTGATCATATCCAGCATCCTCCTGATGCATATACAAAGCAGTAACTGGAGCATCATCTGGATGCTCATCATCCAGCACTTACATCCACAGCCATGTGAAGGATCCTCCTTCCAACATGCTTGGAATGGCCTCTGCAAATGTGTCCATCACTTCTTCCTCGAAGTGTCATCAATCCGAAGAACACCAAGCCTCTCTCTGAAGTACTCAAACTTCACCCTGGCTAGTGGCTTCGTCAGCACATCTGCAATCTGCTCATCCGTCGCAACGTACAGGAGCTTCACAGCTCCTCTCTGCACCATATCCTTGATATAGTGATATTTTATCTCTATGTGTTTCAACCTGTCATGAAACACTGGGTTCTCGGACAGCTTCACACAACTCTGGTTATCACAAAAGATACCAGTAGCATCCAACGGGAGATCAAATAACTCAGACAATAGCTTCCGTAGCCATACTGCCTCACAACTAGCTGAACAGGCTGCAACATACTCTGCCTCAACTGTACTCAGTGCTACGTAGGACTGCTTCCTGCTAAACCAAGAGATCACACCTGATCCCATACTGAAGCAGCATCCAGATGTGCTCTTCCTATCTACAGTACTGCCAGCCCAATCTGAATCAACATAACCCTCCAGGTTAAACTTTTGATTCGCCTCATACTTGAGCCCATAATCCACTGTACCCTTCAGGTACCTCATAACATGCTTTACAGCAACCAGGTGAACACTCCTCGGATCTGTCAGGAATTGACTCAATGTGTTCACAGCAAAGAAAATATCTGGTCTCGTGTTCATCAAGTACATCAATAACCCAATCATCTGACAATACATAGAGACATCAACCGGCTCAGATGAAGCATCGCATAGAAGCTTCAGGTTCGATGCCATAGGTGTGGCCATGGCCTTGCAATCCATCATCCCAAATCTCTTCAGGATATCTACTGTGTACTTCCCTTGACCAAGGAAGATCCCACCTGCACTCTGCCACACCTCCATACCTAGGAAATAATGCATCATTCCCAAATATTTCATATCGAACTCGGCAGCAAGCTTCCTCTTAGTATCTGCAATCAATCTGTCATCTCCTGTTACAAATAAGTCATCTACGTACAGAAGTAGAATCACAGGATTGCCTTCCTCAACTTTGTAGTAAAGGTTGGAATCCGCTTTACTCTTGGTAAAGCCCAAACTAGATAGGAAACTGTCCATCCTACCATACCAGGTTCTGGGGGCTTGCTTCAATCCATACAAGGCTTTCTTCAATCTGCACACATATGACTCCCTGTCATGTATGTCAAAACCAAGTGGTTGCTCCACATATACTTCCTCTTCAACTACACCATTCAAGAAAGCAGTCTTAACATCCATCTGGTGTATTTTCCATTTCATTGCTGCAGCCAGGGCAAGTACTGTTCTGATGGAAGTATACCTGGCTACAGGTGCAAAAGTTTCTTCATAATCTATTCCCTCTTTCTGAGAGAAGCCACGAGCTCCGAATCTTGCCTTGTATTTCTCTACACTGCCATCTGCAGCATGCTTGATTTTGTAGATCCATTTGGAAGTCACAACAGACTTCTCTTTAGGTCTTGGGACAACATCCCAAACATCATTCTTCATTATTGATTGGTATTCCTCAACCATGGCATCCTTCCATTCTTTCTTTTCTGCTGCTTCTTCATAATTGGAAGGCTCTTTGTTCATAATGTCACAGAGTAAAGCAACATAGCTGGTATGTGATCTGGTTCTCTTCTTTGCTTTGTGTTCTTCTTCTGGAATGCCAAATCTTTTTGCATCTTGAATGAGCTCTCTAGCCCATGCAGGTTTTCTCTTGTGAGAGTTATCCTCACGGGGTGGATCTACAGGTTCTTGCGGATCTTCAAACTCACGAACAGCTTCTGGAATTGCTTCAGTCATTGTAGTGTCTTGAAATCTAGTTTTCTTAGGTTCTTCATAAACTTCGATAGGTGCCTTCCTTGATTTGATGAATGCTGAGTTTTCATCAAATGTTACATCCCTGCTGACATCAATCTTCTTGAACCCTGGAAAGTATATTCTGTAAGCCTTCGAGCTTTCACTGTAACCCACAAAGATACCCTTCTTTCCTGAAGGATCTAGTTTGGTCCTCTTTTCCTTTGGGACATGAGTGTATACTGGACAACCAAATATTCTGAGATGGCTGACTTCAGGTTTCTTACAAGAAAAGACCTCTTATGATGTCTTGTTGTCCAATATCTTGTGGGGTGTTCTGTTCTGCACATATACAACTGTTCTAGCTGCTTCTACCCATAGATGCATAGGTAGATCCTGGTCATGCAGCATTGCCCTTGCTGCTTCCATGATTGTTCTGTTCTTCCTTTCCGCAACTCCATTCTGTTGAGGATTATAAGGAGCAGTCAACTCCCTCTTAATCCCTGAATCACTACAAAGCTTCTTAAAGTCACTTGAGGTGAATTCTCCACCATTGTAGGATCTGAATGTTTTGATCTTCTTGTCAGTTTGATTCTCCATCAAGGTTTTGAATTCCTTGAACTTATCAAACACCTCATCTTTGTTCTTCAAGAAGTATTCCCAAGTCTTCCTGGAGAAGTTATCAATAAATGAGACATAGTAAACATACCCACTCAGAGAACTAGATGACATAGGACCACATACATCTGAGTGGATGATTTCCAGGATATCTTTTGCCTTGCTTTCACTGCTTGGGAAAGCCTTCTTAATGTTCTTACCTTTTGCACATCCTTTGCAAATACCTTCATGTTTGGTCTTGATTTCAGGAAGACCCTCTACAACCTTGCTTGCAATTGGAAGTGCCCTATAATGCATATGAGCAAGTCTTGTATGCCAAAATTCACTTGGCTCCATGGATTCATGTACCATGGCATATTCAGGTTGACCCTTCAATTTATACAAACCTCCCTCTTGCTCTCCAATCACTACTGCATCATCGAATGTTCTACCCTTTGGCCAGATTAGGACTTGGCCATCTACAAATGCAACCCTCATGCCTTTTGCATCTAATCCAGAGATGGAGAGAAGATTCTTCTTGAGCCTGGGTACATAAAGGACCTCTTTCATCTTCAAATATTTTCTAGAATCTAGGTTATAGGAGGCTTCACCACTTCCTTTGATTGGGTATTGATAATCATCCCCAAGTTTCACCTTATGAGGTGATTCATGTTCAGATAGGTTTACAAAAGATTCCTTAAACCCAGTCATGTGTTTGGAAGCCCCACTGTCAATCAACCAATCATTACAACCATGGGAGATAGTACCTGTGAGAGCAGAGATTAGAACATACTCTTATTCACTTGATGAGTCATCATCACTATCATAACTTTCTACCCTAGCCTTCTTCTTTGGAGGTTCATCATCCTCGGCAACATGAGCATGGAACTTTCTTTTGTTGCCCTTCTTCTTCTTGCTGGAGTTGTTGTTATTATCCCTTTTGTTCTTGGGACAATCTGAGGCAAAGTGACCCTTCCCATTGCATGTGAAGCATCTTAGATCCTTCTTATTATTTTGATAGGATCTCTTGTAGTGAGAGTGCTCCTTCTTGGGCTTGCTTCTTTTGGTGTGAGCTGCAAGAGCTTGATCTTCACCTCCCATCTTTTCCTCATGAGCTACAAGTCTAGCTTCTTCTTGAGATCATTCCTCCCACAGTTTACTGAAAGAGATCAATTTCTTTCTTGCACAGATTCCTTGAATAAAGGAGTCCCATGACCTAGGTAGGCCATTCAGAGTGGTCATAACAACTTCACCATTGTCCACTACTTCATCCACAGCTTCAAGTTGTTCCTTGATCTGAGAGACCTTGGAGAAGTAATATTGAATGGTTTCTCCATTCAACATCTTGACCCCTTTCAATTGATTCCGCAGAGTCATCTTCCGATTTATGTTCTTCCCTTCAAATAGCTTGGTCAAAGAGTCAAACATCTCCTTGGGTGTCTTTAGAGAAGACACATGGGGTATGAGATGGTCTTTGATAGAATCAACAATGATTCTCTTTGCCTTGACCAAGTTCTTCTTATGCAATACCTTAGCCTCTTCATCCTCTGGGATAGGGATGTCTTCCTTTATATATGAGTCCAACTCATTCTCTTCCAGGATTAACCCAATCCTATACTTCCAAGCTCGGAAGTTATCAGCCCCTTCAAGCTTATCCTCAAGCTTGGTGTGGTGATACATCTTTAAAGAGTACTTCAAATGGAAATAAAAAAGATTTAGGTCTTACCACTTGAATTGCTAAAAACTGGATCTGGTCCCGGATTAGGGTTTGTCGAAAAAACCCTAAAAATTCAAAATGTGAATTTCAACTTTCTGAAAGGATAGAAAGATGTGCCTTGATGAGATGATCATCCTGGTGTATTCATAATTTGAGATCAGCAAAGCTTTACCCTTCAGATTTGTCTTTTTGTCCTCCCGGGTTCACTAGGGAGAGCCCTGAATTAGGGTTTGAGTTTTCCAGAGATCTACCCAGCCAAAAATCTCGATCTAAAGCTCTAAACTTCGATTTTTGCAAGGAGCTTCCAGCTATGTCTTCAGATTCCAGAAATTCCTATTTTTGTGGAAACCCTAATTTTTAGGGCCAAATCTGAAAATGCTCAGAATTGAATTCTGATTGGACAGATAGATTCTCCTTGATGAGTAGAGTCAATCTACTATACTGCTTTTCCAAAATCTCTGGAGAGAAACCCAATAAACAAAAAACTCAAGTTTCCATCACTGCAAAATGTCTTCTTCTCAAGTTAGCTCTGATACCATGTTAAATTTTGAGCATTAATTCACAATACTCTAGGATCTTTACTGAGAGAATAACATATATAGTATATCAATGCATAACAATCACAAGAAGCATGACAGGCATCACAAGAATCAAAAGCATGAGAGACAAGAGACACAGAGTTTCCGTGGGAAAAACCCTAAGGTGAAAAACCCCACAACTTCCTCAAAGATAGAGAGAGCAA
Organism: Larix kaempferi; assembly: GCA_027924585.1. Classification (NCBI taxonomy): domain Eukaryota; kingdom Viridiplantae; phylum Streptophyta; class Pinopsida; order Pinales; family Pinaceae; genus Larix; species Larix kaempferi. Next base: position 17,654,043 of record BSBM01000458.1, on the reverse strand, counting down.
TGGCTCAACCAAAGTACAACCAAAATACACTGAGATAGTCTCCTAGTAGCAGATGATCCTCCTCCTCACTAGTGCGCCACTTTCTGAGTGAGAAAAGTATGACTTTCCGAATGATCCAAATAGAGATCTCCCGATCTCTATTTATACTTAACCTGTTTGCCCAGTAACACTATGGGGCCGACTTGTCTATCTATGTACATCCACAATATAATATATATTTCAGGGCCGACCCCACACATGGTGGTCTAATAACCCATCGGCAAGTACGCACACTTGCGACACTTGTCAATCCACATGACGACACTTCCTTATAGAGGAATAACACATCTCTAATAAGGGTACAATAAATATATATGAAATACATAGATGAAATACATTCCGAAGTTACATATACATCAACAAGATTTACATGGAAACCCCATTTTGCGTAGGTAAAACCATGGGGAAATGGTAGCTATGATATGTTAGTATTACTTGACAAAACAATTACAATGTTTTCTTTCTTATGATACAATGTCAGGTGTCACTTCCCTTTTATATAATAAATAAAAAAAATTCTAGAAGGTTCTAGAAATTTTCTCCACGAGGGATCCTCCATGAAACCCTTAGTTGCAAGGGCACAGGGGCAGGGTGGGCTAGAGGTAGTTGTGTACTACTCTATGTGAAAATGTTAGAGATCTGGATATTTTCTTCACCTCCTAACATTCTCCCTCTTGAAGTCAATATGTAGGAATTTCCTTGCATCTATTTTGCACCCATGAGCCATTGTCCAATATTGCCTTCATCACATTTTTAGCAAACCCATAGAATTTTTGCACCATTCAAACTTATTTCTTCTAACCGACTTTGTAATCATATATGCAGTATTCTCATTAATATTGATTTTCTCCAACAAGATCCTACCTTCTTCCACCACTTTGCTTATGAAATGGTGCTTAATACCAATATTTTTTCTGTGATCATGAAATGTTGACATCCCTAAGACAACTATTTGCACCCATTCGGGTCATTATGAGTTTTAAGCGATGCCTCTTAGTCTTTGTAATGCTCCATCCACCTTTTAGAACCTACTAAATAAGATATTCCGACCTTTCTTGTCATGTCCCCTCATTAATGTTTAGTGGAAGGAGTTCCTATCCCAACCAATCCCTTGGTTTGAGGAGAAAACTTCATGCACTTGGGGGTTAATTTTGAAGTTAGGCATTAATTAGTTAGGAAGTTTAATTTTATTTTATCCTAAGTTTGAAATGCACTTGGTAGAAGTATTTTTCATTAATAGATATTTCTTTCAATAAAATAAAATAGATAATTATGCACAAGGGCACATTAGAGGATAATGATTGACCAAGTGATGGCTTGCAAATGAAGGAAAGATAACGCAGTCAAAGCAAGGAAAGCAGGAAAAAGAGAAGAAAAGCTAGCACAAGTCAGGAAAGCAGCAAAGCTCAGAAAAAGTAGAATAAAGCAGGACAAGCATAAAAGAAGGACAAAGGTAGAAAAGAAGGATAAAGCAGAAAAGCAAGAAAAAGTAAGACAAAGCAGAAAAACGAGATAAGGCAGAAAAACAGGAATAAAACAAAATCAAAAGAAAAAGTAAAAGTAAAAGCAAAAGCAAAAGCATAAAGCAAAGGAAAAATCTAAATCCGAAATCAAGATAACCTTATCCACTCCATGAGTTCGCATTAGCCTAGTTTACTTGCTCAACAAGCCATCTCAGTCTATTAAAGAAGAGGAGTGCACCACTTAGCCATCTTTTGACAGTTTGATGTTTGAATTGAGTGCAATTTTTTCTCTTTGACTTGGGAGATGTGTCCCTAGTCCTAGCTAGGAGATGTGCCCATGCTTCTATTAAGAGGATGATGACATCCAGTCTTCATCACTGAGCCAAATTGCAGATCTGATCCAGATATTTCATGTGTAGATCAATCCTTCAGAAGTTGATGCAGAGATCCAATCCGGTGTGATGTAGTTTTAATGAGTTTCATTTGGAGAGAGAAAGATCTATTAGAGAGCTTGCAAGAAGCTATAGAAGATCAATGCGCCTCCCATGAGAAACCAGCAGATCATTATCATCATACATAACATATTCAGTGTCAACATCTCCTCTTCTTACTCTTCTGTAACATTCTTCTTCCATTCATTGTAATGACTCATAATTAATGACTCTTTGTGAAGATAGAGCCATGAGACTTATGTTTATTGCTTAATTAGCTCAGTGAGTATTTGTTACTGCTTTTAATGTCATTTCTGAGTTTCATTGAATATCAGAAGAATATTTTGAGAGCCTTAGAGGTTGTTTGAGTCCATAATTCTCAAGACTATCTCTTTGTGCAATTTTACTTAACTAGTTTTCAGGAAATGGCAATATACAGAGCTCTGTGAAGGTATTTATCTTTATGTAAGTTGTTGTAGGTTTCAATTTCCTATAGAATCCATCCCAATTCAAAAATCAGAGAGTCATTACCTTCTCTTGTTGTTTACTTTCATATTTATCAAGATTAGCTCATTAGGCACTTGAATTTGACTAGTTTTGCAGTATGTTTAATTAAAAGTAACTTGAATGCCTATTTTTTGTTATATCAGTCATCTGAGGTTCCTAAGACACTAATGAAGTTCATACAAGTCTCTTCCTGAGAATTTGTATCCCTCTCATCATGTTTGGAAGAGCCTGGAAACAAACTAGTTGAGCAGTCCATCCTAGCGCTCTTTCTCCCTTTTCCCCTAAACACTGCCAGAAATTCCCAAAACCTCTGTAAAACTTGTCCAGCATTATATTAGGAGGTTATTGTCTGATATCCATGCTCTGGTTGATGTCAAGTGTAAGTAAATGAGTTTAGTATGCATATGTCGGTGTGCCCAGGGATCCTTGGAGTAGAAATTAGTGTCTATTGAATTCGAAACATAAATGACCCTAGTACCTTGTGCATAGAAATCTGAAGCTGGACATAATTCTTTTTTCCTTGCTACTGCACACTCCCCAATACATTTTGCAGATCCGAAAGTGTCCATCAATCAAGCTCTGGGTGGGTTCATTTGTATTATATACTAGTTTCCTCTTGTCTAGTTTTGTGAACTAGTTTCTACCATACAATTTTCTGATTTTAAGTTGAATTTGAATTGATATCCTATGAGATCAGATCAGGGATATCACAGTGGTATCAGAGCACTTTCCTCTACTCCTGTGGAAAGAAGGCTCTCAAATTGAAGAATTCGCAGCCATGTCCATGTACGGTGAAAAAGATTATGATTGGGATGAAGAAGAAGAAATTATCTACATGGATGGAGGATTACCACGAGATGAGGAAGGGTACTTTAGTAACCAAATGGAAAATGGATACCATAGGGTTGAACCACCAATGGATAATCCTAAGAAAGATTTGCAAAATGTGATATCTGCATGTGAGAACTTGTCCCACCACTATCAGGAGTATCTTGCCTTGGGGGAAGATATTTGTAAATCCATTCCTTTCAAAGATTTTTTAATTACAGATTTGGATTTGAACCTAAGAGTGCAGATGAAGAATCATTGAAGAGCAACAAATCCAGTTGTTCTACTACTCCAATCGAAGAAGAAAGAGGAATCAAAATTGAAACCTCATGGGATGTCATTGTTTCTGGCAAGAAGAGACTTTTTAGATTCTCTTCAAACAAGGTCTCCAAGAATTATGATTCTAAGACAATAAAGAAGCAAGATACATCAATTCACTTGGAGGAGCAAATACAAAGTACACATCAGCTATCTGAAGAAGATGAAGGTACAATCCTTACTAAGGAGGGTTTTAAGCATGAAGAAGCCACCAATGATTCTACTAAGGATCATCTAGTTCCTGATCAGAAAGTCACTGTTGTAGGGTGCCAATAAGAGGCATCTACTGATGGATGTTATGAATAGGTACCTATTGATGGGTGCCTAATTTTTTAGGAGACATCTACTGATGGATGTCCATGTCTCTATGTTGGTGACATAGAGATACCACTTGAGAAGGCTATTGTAAGTACAAAACTCACTGAAGTTGAAGAGGATGAAATCCTTGCAGTCAAGGAAGAGATCCAAGAATCAATATCACTTTCACCACAAGAGCTTCATGAGGTTGATCCACTAATTGATGATGAGGAGGTTCGCTCTCAACCTTCTCCTTTTGAAAGGCCACTCAAGATGAGTGAAAGGAAGATCAAGGAGGATGTTATCACACACCTTGTAGTTGCCCCTAGTGGTATCCCATCCGGGACGGTAGAGGAGATGGACAACTAAAGAGGTGACCCAAGAGATGCCACGGTTCCCAATGCAAGGTGGGAGTCACGTCAACCGAGGCACTCTTCACTTTAGATCTAGATGAGTCAAGACCTAGGGGGAGACCCTATTACCAATCAAAGATGATTGGACCCAAACAAAGGTTCCTAGGGATAAGTAGATAATGAGTTATGGAAACCAATGCAAGGTTAAGTGGACCTAGAAGTTAAAGTATGGTTGGAGGTGGTTTGAGAAATGATTAGTGTTTCAACTAATGTATGATTTAGGCCACATGATTAGTTATAATGACAAGGTATAGTACCATGTGTTACACAAGTGGGTCCTACTTTCTTGGGATATGTGAAATGGCTTAAAGTGGACCCACAAGGTGAAATTAAGGGATGCAATTAGCACTAGAGGATATGTAATGAGTAGATCTATGGATCTAAGTTGAAATTAGAAGTACCCACTTACTGGATCTAAGGTTTAACACAATTCCCAAGGAGTGCGACTTGCTTAAGGAGGACTAGTGCCTTGTTGGATGGGTTAATGGAGTCAAAAGATATGTCAAAGTGTAGATCGGGACACCTAGAGGTCAAGACAAGTGGGCTAATTGAGATAGAGTGGTTGGATCTTGATAGATCTAGGATTTCATGAAATGACCCAAGTGGACCACAATCCCTTAAAACAAGGAATGCTACCCCCAAGGCAGATCATCACAAAATGATACTCTAGATATAGGTTTCAAGGTATGATCGTTCCAAATCCACTGAAATCTCAACTACCCAGGTCCTAGAAATGGGCAAACTCAGTCACCCAAGGAAGTGCGACCTTGCTCAAGGAGGGATAAAAGGTGGATAAGGTGTGTCAAATCAATTCCAATGGCCACCAAATTGTAGATCCAAGTAGCTTAGGCAATTATCTATGTGGATCTAGAAAATCAAGTCAATCCAAGGGTTAGATCTTACTAGATCTGAGTTTTAAGGTGCCAAGTAGTTCAAAAGGGGGTTTTAATCTCTTAAAATGTGGAATGATTCCCACAAGGTAGAAATCACCCAAGTAAAAGTCTAGGGGTAGGTTATCAAGTGTGTAGATTGCAAATCAAGTGGGATCTCACCTACCCACATGCTAGATCTAACCCAACAAACCTCTCAAAGGAAGTGCGATTTGGTTCAAGAGGGCTATATTGCCTTGAAAAGTGTGTCAATTTTAATCCAATCACCACAAAACTATAGATCCAACTAGGGGTGGATGCTATAGAGGTGGGTTCTTAAGATCTTTTCAAAATCAAGGCTAGATCTAAGTAGATCTACGAAAAACCAAAATGAGGGTTTCAATTAATTGGGGTTTGTGACCAATGAAGAAAGAATGAATGAAAGAGGCACATACGTTGTAGATCTTACCTCAATTGCTTGTGGCCACCTTGCAAATTGATAGCATTCTCCTATGTGTATATTCAAGAGTGCAATTTTGTTTCTCCAAGCCAAACGTCCTTCTCAAAGAAGCCAAATCGTCCTCCTCCTACAAGACAAGATCAAGAGAAACAAGTCAAGCAAGAAGATTATGAAAATGGTAGAAAGATGTAATAAAAAGCATCAACTATGTCACAAAGATACAATAATGATACTCCCTTTCACCAAGATAAACCCAAGAGAGAATATGTGGATCCCTCCAACAATAACCCTCAAGAAATCATCCTCCTCTCCACCAATTCGACTTCCCTGCAAGAAAACTAGATGTAGCACCAAAATCCACAATGATACATAGAAGTGATACTGTATACTCAAGATGCAAGAGAATCCACAAGATAAGAGAGATATGCTCCACAAAGAAGTGTTCTATTCCAATATTCCAGAGCTCCAAAGGGGAGCTATACAATAGGGGGTCTCCTCCTTATATAGGATAATAAAGACCAAAACCCTATACCACTCTACAATACTACATCAAATGAGTGGTTGAGATTAAAAGATCTCAATACATGATCAATGGCTAATAATGAATCATAACAATATATCACATGGATCACCCAATATAATGATGATGCCCTAACTAAATGGTACAAAGTGAGGATGATGTCATCCACTAGAGGGGTAAAAGTACAAAAATCCACCTCATAATGACTAGGACATGACATAAGAAGCATATGGTGGGGCTAGGAGGCATCAATCCTTACTAGCTCATCCCCAAGGCACAATAAAATAATAAAATATGTCCAAGATAATATAAATGATCAAATCTGTCCTCAAAATCTGTGACAGACAAGCAGTAAAAGACCTCCTGTGATCGTTGTGGGCCTACCCACATGGTGAAAACTGGCTGGAAGATATTGGGATCACCCTGGAAGACCTTTGTGAAAACCAAATTCCAAAACCTTGCCTCAATTTCCCAAATCGAATTCCTCAGTGACCACTTTATCCCATTTTTTAACTGCCTCGGTAACTGTGAAAGTGCCAAAACTGCCTCCTAGGGCATCTGCGCTGTCCTACTGAGCCCACCAGGCTCTCCAGAAGAGGGGGTAAATGGTAAAAACAAGTGGCTGGACCACCTCCTCCTCATACAGCTCCCTAGGTGAACTGGCCTCTCATGGCCCCTGCTGCTCAGGCTGGGAAATCAGCCCCAAATCTGGTCAACAAGTGTAAAACTGCACCAATCACTGTCAGAAGTGCCCAGAACTAAAAGATAAGTGTCTCATTGGATCCAGAAGACCCAAATCCACTAGGAATGTGTACTCATACACCATGGGTTGCCCTAATGGGACAGCTGTAGGGTCCACCATATATGGACAGTGCATAATCTGATGATCTGAAGTAATAATAAAACCTGCTGAGTTGCATCAATCATCATCTGAACCATATGTCAATCATATGGCATCATCATCAAGTATGTGGGACCATCAATCATCATCAATAGGTATAGATATGGCCCACATCATCACGGATCCCAATAATATACAACTAAGGATAAATCACACCAGTAGACTAAGACATGTTTCTTTAATCACTTTCACAGCTAAGCTCAAAGTATAACATCCATTCAGTGGCATTAATCAAGTTAGCATATTCCTTTGTTATATAAAATTACTTGCACAATAGTTCAAATGACAAACTCACCCATTGGACATGGTCAAACTGCTAGTGAAGGATGAAGGCTAGGAACAAGGTTGGGCCAAGGGGTTGACTTGTCTTACTCAACTCAAAAATACTTTGGATTGGGAAAAAGGGGAAAACTACAAACTCTGTGCTTGGACAAAATAACACGGGGAATGGTTGTGCCTCACAAATGGATAAGTTGTTTAGAGAGTGCTTATTCAACTTAGGCATCATGTCTACATCAAGTTGATCCAGGTTCATTAGGATCATTCAATTTCATTTCATGGCCTTTTTGGCCTACATAACCCTTCGGATCTCAGGTGTGCTGAAAAGCACAACTAGTTGCAGCTTACATCCAGGGCATGTTTTCATATACATATAAGGTCAGCAATTGTTTAGATATAGCTTTTAAGAACCATTGCTTTTTGGACCTTTCTTATACTCTTCGAGGAGTATTTTTAGCTATTCATCGCTCTTGCCCTTTTTAGTTTCCATGGGCGAATTTATAAGTTTCCATAAGTAGAACATGAGCTTTCAGTTTTAGCCAAAAACATCTTAAGTGACTAGGGGGGGTTCAAGCCAATGCCAAACATCGGGACAACCGACCAGAATGATTTAGGCCTACAATCCAACTCACCAAAGGCAAGTTTTGTCACCAACTTAGAGTCGAGACACTAAACATACAGGGATGCGGTCCAAACACAGAGGTAGAAAAATGGGGAAGTCCTCAGTATGAGAAAGTCAAATGAGACAGGTCAAGGTTTAAAGTCAAATAGGAAAGTCATGTATGGATGGAGTCAAGTGAATATGGAGCCTACACTAGCAGACAACTGGTGTCAGGAAAGGCCATATCTATGTAAGGTGGAAAACCAGTGGGTTTTAAATGACCTAAATGTGCAAGCAATTGTCCATTTTATGATTTATAGTTCATTTTAAACAGTTTGCCACATCGGGAATAATATACCAAGCAGACGCTGTGAACATGACTAAATCAACAAGATAATAATCCACAGTCAATGATAAAATATCCATAGATCATACAACATCATCATAGTAATAAACATCATATACCATTTGAAACATTGCTGCAATACATCTCTAAGCACTGAACTAAAATTGTATGGGATAAAGGGTCACATCGGTCATCAAATCTGAACTCTCAAGGCTCAGCCTTGACACAAGGTCTAACATAAGTTTGAATAATACACTGCTCTGATCATGAGTGATCACAAAATATACAATCATCATAGCCATGCTCTGAATAATGGAAGCTCTGGAATGTGCAGATATCTGCTAAACAAGAATACTAGCCCTGCTACTATGGTGTGATAACAGAGGCCTTACACAATCTCCATGACACACATTTTTTAATGTCACAGTCTTGTTGGAGAGCTGCTTCATTGGAAAATTCATCTTTCCTTGAAGCCGTGGAGAATATCCAGAAAGAAATGACTAGTATCCAAGGTAGCTTTTCACACATGCTTTCTGACAAAGATTATTTGTGTGAGCTTGTTAATCCTTAGGACTATCATCCTTGAAAGGGATTAAACCCTCCATCTATGAGATTGTTGAGCCGAGTTGATTTGAGGTACTTCATAGAGGGATTTGGTTTGTGGAATTAATGATAATATTTATGGTGAATCAGTAATGACATCATTAATACTTGTTATCATCTTGGAAAGTGTGTTATGCTATGTATTTTGAGTGCTAGTTCTAGTTTTAATTGACTGGAAAAAAAATTGACTTATGTTGACTAGTGTAATACCAAGTTTTGTCATGGTAATTATGAGGAAGGGCTTATTTTTTAAATGGTCTTATGTTTTTGAAATTTGATTTAAATATCATTTCAGTCAATCAATTGTTATACCAACAAATGCTACTTTTGATGTTGGTATAAAAGATATGATATAGTAGAACCAACTAAATGCAACCATGCTTCACAAGTTTGACTAAGATACAAAGGCAAACGCATCATGGAAAGACTTTGCACAATGTTGGTAAGGAATCTCAAGAAGTTTTTCTTAGTGGGGGTTCCATAGTACAAGAAAAATCTCTTGAGATGGGACATCCAAGCAACCTATGTCATAATATTCTATTAATGAGTCATACGCATCTGAAGATTCATTAAGTTTCCCAAAACCTTCTTTCGGTAGAAATAGGAGAAAGAAACAAAGCCACCTACCTTTGATGGTGAGCTTAAATTTGGACAATAAGCTGAGGTTTGTCTTCCTGGGATGGTGAGGTTTGTCTAGAAATATGAAGTCCAAAGTTAACATATTTGTTTCAAATGGAAGAGTTTATATTTGGTTGGATCACCTCGAAGAAGTAAAGAAAATCAATGAGAGGAAGGTTATATGGAAGCAATTGAAGAAGTACTTTGAGTAGAAATACCTCTTTGATCCTTATTATGAAGGTAAAGTGTGATAATTCCGTGAGTTGAATTGGGGAAATGGCCATGGATAAATATCTAAATAAATTCTTGCAAAATGTTGAGGTATGTCAAATATTTTGATATGAGAAGGTAAAAATCCAATGCTTCTTAAGTGGAATGCCTCAATCCTACAAGGATAAAATTGAGTTTAATGAGCCTTGGACACTTGAAGAGACAATTAGGGAAGAGAAGTATTGCTATGAACAAAACAAGAGCAAGCTAGATCTCCAAAAGACATCGAAGGATAAGAAAAACAAGAAAATTGACCAAAGGAAGAAAGGGTTCAAGCCTCCTATTAAAGATTTATTTATCACCTAAGTGGAAAAGTCACAATCCACTAGTGCTATCAAGAGAAACTTTGGGAATAAGCACCACTACTACCACAATGCTAATTTCCTACTTTTAGGCCAACTCTCAAGGCCAAGGGAGACTTCCATATAGGTTGATTTGGATGTGGTTTAGAGAGGGAGCTTAGGGAAATGAAATTATTTTAATTAAGATGTATGTCGTGTTACTTAATTAAGATGTATGTTGTTTTACATAAGAGGGTTCTAGAAATTTTCATCTTACGGGTTCCACCCCCACATCCATGGCACATACGAATCATGCAAGGGGATAATCATGCAGTACCACTCTATAGGAAAATGTCAGGGATGTGGATATTGAATTCACTTCCTAACATTCTCCCATTTTAAGTTTATGTTTTCCACTTATGTGTCATTGCCTAATGCCACCTTCATCATATTTTCAGCAATTCTAGAGAAGTTTTGCACCATCCAAACTTCTTTGTTCTGACTGGCTTTCTAAACATAACTGCAGTATTCTCATCGGTATCAATTTTCTCCAATAGGATCCTACCTTATTCCATCACTTTTCTTTTGAAATGATACTTAATATCAATATTCTTCTTGCGATCATGAAATGATGGATTCTTCACTAAGTGAATGGCACTTTTGACTATCACAATGCAAAGTGATATTCCCTTGCATCATGTTAAAGTCATCCATAAGTTGCTCTAGCCATATTTCCTCTTCATTGGCTTCAATTGCTACCACATACTCTGCTTTAGTGGTTGATAAGACCACCATTGGCTATAACTTAAATGTCCAACTTACAACTCCACCAGCAAGAGTGAAAGAGTATCATGTAGTAGACCTTCATCTATCTCTGTCTCCACCAAAATCATAATATGCAAAACCTTTAATTTGTGAATATGTCGATCTATATAAAATAGCAACATCTGAAGTTCCCCTTAAATATATGAATATCCACTTCACAACATTCCAATGCTCCTTAACAGGATTCACCATGAACTAGCTAACAACTCCCACTGCTTGGGAAATATCTGATCCAATTTTCACCATGGAAAACATGAGGTTTCCTACTATTTATGAATATGATATACGAGACATGCTTGTCTTCTCCACTTCTATGCTAGGACGTTATTCAGAAGGCAACTTGAAGTCGGTAGGAGGTGTGGTGGTAACTAGTTTTGCATTATGCATATTGAAGCGCTAGATAATATTCTATATATGACTTTTGGCTTAACTAGATCTTCCTACACGTTATGTTCATATATATCTTAATCCCTAGAATTTGATTTGTTGCTCTTAAATCCTCAATTTCAAATGCCCTATCGAAATGATCCTAAAAATCAATGATTTTATTCATGCTAGGGCCTGCGACCAACATATCATCAAACATACAACAACAAGATAATAAAAGTAAGCTCATCAAATCTCTTATAATATGCACAATGGTCAACTTCAATTCTACTGAAACCTTGGCTCTTCATGAAGGTGTCAAATTTTGTGTGCCACATTCTTAGCACATGTTTCAATCCATATATATATTTCTTGAGTCTACAAAACAAATTCTCTTTGCCTTTTTATTTATAGTCCTTGAACTGATCCATATAAATTTCTTCCTCGAGTTCACCATGCAGGAAAGCAATTTTTACATCCACTTGCTCCAACTCTAAATTCTATGTTGCTACAAGTGCAAGTAAAACTATTAAAAAATTTAGCTTCATAATTGGAGAGAAGATTTCATTAAAATCTATACCTGACTTTTGCACATGACCTTTCACCACCAAGTGAGCTTTATAACATTCCAGCAACCTGCCATTATTCTTCTTCACTTTATACAACCACTTGTTTCCAACAACCTTTCTTCCTGGTGGGAGATCCACAAGTTCCTATGTTTCATTCTTATGCAGCGCTTTCATTTCTTCATCCATGGATTTCCTCCATTTTTATGCATTCTAAGATTCTCTATCTTCCTAAAATGAACTAGGTTCACCATCATTAGTTAACAAAGCAAGAGAAGATTGAAAATCATGAGAATACCTTTATGTACGTCTCTTGGGACATGTAGATTTTATGAGTTGTGGTTGTTAAACTTGTTATTCTTCATGTTGATCAGAAGCTTCATTTTCGTTTTGATCTTCACTCATTTCTACTTCAATGAGTACAATCCCGGTTGTTTGTTGTACCTCCTTCCTAAATTAAAAATAACATCCTAGCTAAGTTACAAGTACTTGTGTTTAGTAGGATCCCACAATTTATACCCCTTTGTTGTATCATAACTGAGAAAAACACATTTACTTAACTTTGGGTCAAGCTTAGACCTCTTTTCCTTAGGCACGTGGGAAAATGCATCACAGTCAAATATACACAAATGAGAATAATCAATTGGCTTACCACACCAAACCTCCTCTGGAATCTGTCCATCCAAAATAGTTGTAGTTGATCTATTAATAAGAAAATTAGCTCTATTAACAGCCTCTACCCAGAATCCATTATCCAACCCGGACGTTTCAATCATGCTTCTTGCACATTCCATGATTATGCAATTCATCCACTCAGCAACACCATTTTTCCATGGAGTATATGGAGCAATCTTTTGGTGCTTAATTCCTTCATACGTGCAAAATTTATCAAATTCCTTGGAATACGATTCTTCTCCATTATCTGGCCTAAGCCATAAAACATACTTGCCCAAAGTTTTCTCTACTCCTTCCTTGAACTCTTTAAATTTCTTAAAGGCTTTCAAATTATTTTTCAAAAATTACACCCACACTCTTCTAGAATAATCATCTATAAAAGATAGAAAATATTTAGCACCATTTATAGACAGTAGGGACTGGTCCAAAATTCAAATATATAAAAATGAATAAGTTGCAAAAATTATAACTTTTACCAGACCTTGTAGTAAACCAAACTCTATTATGTTTACCAAAAATATAGTGCTCACACAAGTCTAATTTACAAGGATTAATCCCATAGAGCATACCTCAGTCATGTAGAATTCAAACCTTATTCACGCATATGTCTAAGTTGTTGATGCCACAGCATCATTGAATCCAAAATATTCCTCGAGTTTGTGGTTGTTGCATGATTGTAGAATACCTCAGTTTGGCTATCATCTTAATTGAGAGTGTTAACAGTCAAATTAACACCCTTAACAAGTGAAGGTTAGAAGCACATTTTACTATGCACCCGCAACATGAAGACATAAGACAAGTACATAAGAGAACGGTCCTCTCTTATCTAATCACTACTTCCATAATCAGAAGGATTGAGTGAAGAAAGAGTGTGAGGAACCTGCAATAATTAATTAATGCAAATACACGAGATATCAGAAATAATAGAACTCGGAATCACTTTTATATTGATCACGGGCCACTTCGAGGGGGCAACCTCCTTTGAGCAAGCTCAATACAATTAACTTCACGATGCCTTCAATGACCTCAACACACACTTATATACTAAGTCTATGCCCAATACTATGAGTCAAAACCATGGGACATATAATACTACGGGACGACTTACAAAGCATATGCGTCCAATACTATGGGTGAATACTATGGGCTAATATAAACTATGGATCAACAAATACTACAGGACGACTTACAAAGCATATGAGTCCAACGACAATATACTAACATAGTAAAGAGAAGGGTTGACACGGGTTCCTAACATCCCCTCTCCCTTAGAAAAAGCTTTGTCCTCAAAGCTTTGGTTGGAGAAATTGCTGCAGAATCTGAAGGAGTGGTTCCCCGGTAGCATCCTCAGGTTGCATTTCGGGCCACTGACGCCTTTGGAGTGTCAGGGAGGATTGCTTGGAAGGTTGTAGACAAAGAAGAACCCTATCAGCTGCATGGAAAATGCACTCAGAACGGTGTTGATCAGCTTGTTGTTTCAGGTGAATTATGGCCATGTGAAGATTGTCCTGCAGAATGAGAAGAATCTGATCGCAGTTTCGAATAACCGAGTCAATTTCTTGAATTGGGGAGCTGCTAAGGGTGTATAGAAGAAGAACTGGCGGTGTCTATCCATAGACTGCTTCATATGGTGTCCTTTGAGATGTGGTATTGTACCACTAGAGCACTGCCAGGAAATCCATAGAAATAGTTGGCCAAAGCTGTGTAGGGATGGGCAAGGGTTTGAGCAATCCCGAAAGGAGTTTCGTTTCACCCTTGTTGACCTGGAAAGTATCACAGTCATCCACCATCTGTTGAATTGTCATTTTCAATCCCTGCCAAAAGAAGTTACATTGTTCCCAGTCATATATTTTGAAGAACCCAGAGTGCCCTGCTGATGAAGAAGCATGGAGTTCATAGAAGAGATATCCCTGTTGAACATATTGCAACCAATTTGTAACAGTAGAGAATGAGCTGTAAGAGAAACTGGGTCATCAATTGTGCGAGAAGGAGCATCTGCCACTATATTGTCCTTTCCCTTCTTGTAAGTGATCGCATAGGGATAACTAATGAGTTGGATAACCCATTTCAGGTGTGTTGGGGAGGAGACCCATTGTTCTAGAAAATTTTCCAGACTCTGGAGATCAGTCTTGATGCAGAAATAATTCCCTAATAGGTATGGCTGCTACTTCTGTACTGCATGCAAAATAGCCATCATTTCCTGCTGAGAGGTAGATGCGACTAAATTCTTACCGAAAAGGTCTCTTGAAGGCAGAAAGCTCATTATTTCAGCAAAGACACCTGCATATCTATCCAAGGAAGTAGTGGAGACTGTTGATGGGTGCATCTGAATGGAATGGAGCTGAGCAATGATACCATGTGAATTATTCTTAAGGATTTTTTCCAGGCGATGTGAACTGATGATGCAGAGAGACCCTGGTTGTAAGCTCATTAATTTGTGTTGTGCCCCATTGACTGAAAACTGCATCCAAAGTTCAGCAAAATGCCATAAGATGGGGCCAAGTGTGCGTAACCATTGAACGCCAAAAACCACATCACATTCGCCTAAGGACAAGGAAAACATGTCAGAGCGCAGGTTATAATCTTCCATAGAGATACGCACATTGTGACACTTCCCCTTGCAAGGTAAGGTGCCCCATTGGCAACCATGACTTCAAAGTTGGAGCAAGGATGGACAAAACAATCAACCTGTTTAGCAATACGAGGGTCAATGAAGTTATGAGTGCTACCAGAATCAATGAGTATGGTAAGAGGGAACTTTTTGAAGTATCCCCTGACCTGCATTGTTTGTGGGGTTGTGACACGGGTTACAGCATGGAGAGAGATCGTGGGTGGGTCATCCTGAGATGGGGTGTCAACAAGCGGGTGTTGAATGTCAACTTGATCATCTACTGTATCTGGAGCTTCTTCACCAAGTTCAGAGGCAGGAAGAGAATCCACATCCAAGAGATAGAGCTTTTGTTGAACACATCTATGTCCCCGAGTGAATTTCTCATCACAATTATAACAAAGCCCTTTTTCTCGGCGTGCCTGCATCTTGGTTTCAGACAAATGCTTGATAGGAGTTGGTCGAGGAGCTGGTGGGATGGGAGGTCGTTGAGAACCCATATTTCGGAAGGGAACAAAAGTGGATTTGGAGCATTGTTGGGCTGCAAGCTTGTCTTCTGCCAACTTAGCCAACCCTAGGATTTCCATCATTATGTTGGGACAGAACATTTTAACCTCTAACAGGATTTCATGCTTAAGACCACTGATAAAACAACTCCTGTAAAATTCATCAGACAATCCTTCTGTGTGATTGGCGAATTTCTCAAATTCTGTCTGATACTCTTTCACTGTGCCAGTTTGGTAAAGTTTAGTGAGTGCTCCTGTGAAGTCATCAAAAGCACTCGGACCAATTCGTGGCAAAAGGAGTTGGCAAAAATCTGTCCAGTTTAGCTCAGGATGAGCTTTGATGTACCAACGGTACCATTGAAGGGCTTCCTGTTCCAAATGAAAGGATGCAAGTGGAACTTTCTGGACATCGAAAGTATTATGCAGACTGAAATATTGTTATGCACGGTATATCCATCCAGTCGGATCAGTACCATTGAAGCGAGGAAAATCAAGCTTCGGCCCACGAAAATTGTTGGAAGAAGAGAACCCGGTGGCTGCAAAAGATTCTGGCTATCGGTTATTGTTCATGGCTGAATGCTGAAGATGGAGGCTGATAAATTTTTCATCTAGATCTTGGAGTTTGGTTTGGATGGTTACAAGTGCTTCCTCCATGGTTTTTGCTCCTGCACGGGTGACAACCACAACCAAGAGTTTTTTTTTTTTTTTTTTTTGGAAATGGATAGAAAAACACAAACAAAAGCTTATTTAGTAAAGGAAGATTTGGATTTGGGAAAAACTCCGTTGGGTAATTGGGGTTTGACTAGGTTTTGGATACTTTCTGATGGATAGGGAAGCTAAAAATGGGGATTTCAGAAGCGGGGTGAAAAATGAGAAAATTTGGTAGAGAGGGACAAAGAAGCAGAATTAGGAAAGGAACACGGTGGCAAAATTTGAAGGCGTTTGGGTGAAAATTGAAGGAGTTATGGCAAACCCTAAAAATAGACAAATGTGGGATTTCTGGTCTTGGGAAGTGGAATTTGGGATAGGGTCTTTAGGAATGAAATATGCAGAATGGGATTGCAGGGATGTCAGTGAAGTTTCAGGGAAAACGGAGTTGAAACAAGGGAGATATAGATCGGCAATAGCGGCAACAGAATGGATCCGTAACAAATGGATCTGCAACAGTGGTGCAGAATGGATCCGTAACAAATGGATCTGCAATGGCGCGAAAGAGATCGAAAATGGTTGGATCTGAAATAGCGATTGGATCTGGAACGACTTTCAGAATAGATCTGAAATGGTTGGATCTGGAGCGGAAGTGATCGGCAATAGTTCAGTTGAAAATAGATATGGACCCCAGGTATGTGCGGCTTCCTATCGGTTCAGGGGATTCACTCAGCCACCAATGCTGTTTGATGGCTTGCGTATTGGAGCAGTACCCCTCACTCCACGACTCAGGTAAAACTGATAACTGCTTTGCCACAAACAATAGCTCTTGGTTTACCTCACGGGTGGGAACTAGTCAATCAGGTAGGGGTCATTGCCCTTTTCGCTGGCAGGTCCTCTCAATGGGCCAGCTACTTTGGGGTTCCTATGGTATTCCTCATAATGATTTTTAGGGCTTATGCCCAAGTACTTCCCACGGTTAAGCGGATAGGGGTTATCCCCAGATCTGAACTTGCAATAGCGCGAAAAAAAAATTGGCAAAAATTCCACCCAACGAGCCCAAGAAAGTGCTCTGATACCAGATGTGAAGAAGCTGCAATAATTAATTAATGCAAATACACGAGATATCAGAAATAATAGAACTCAGAATCACTTTTATATTGATCACGGGCCACCTTGAGGGGGCAACCTCCTTTGAGCAAGCTCAATACAATTAACTTCACGGTGCCTTCAATGACCTCAACACAAACTTATATACTAAGTCTATGCCCAATACTATGAGTCAAAACCATGGGACATATAATACTGCGGGATGACTTACAAAGCATATGCGTCCAATACTATGGGTCAATACTATGGGCTAATATAAACTATGGATCAACAAATACTACGGGACGACTTACAAAGCATATGCGTCCAACAACAATATACTAACATAGTAAAGAGAAGGGTTGACATGGGTTCCTAACAAAGAGGTAACCTAAAGAGGCATGGTTCAGCGATTGAACTCCCCACTTAAAGGATCGGATCTAGTCTCCACTAGTCAACAGTGAGAAGAAATGCACAAAACCTGCATTAATTGTGCCTAAGAATTATGAATTTGTGACAAAAAGCCTGAAAATACTATGGAAAGTGAGTTTTTGAGTGAAAATAATCAAAAATCAAGAAAATGTATTATCCCACATTGAAAGTTGAATCCTGAAATCCCATTTCCCAATACTATAAAACAAAGTCATTCGGGGAATAGTAAGGTACAAAAAGTGAGAGTGAAGGCATGTTGGAAGGATTTTAAGGTTGGAAAGCTCATCTTCAACACAAAGCTCTTGAAGGATCAAAGGTAAGGATGGAGAAGGATGGCTCAAATCAAAGGATAATGGATTCACCTCAAGCAAGGTTGTAAGTAAGTATCATTTCTTCTTTGATGTTATATGAAGCAATTCAATTTTCCCTCTCATTTATGAGTTTAAGTTTTTCCCTCCAAGTTTAGTTTGAATTCAAAATGGTTAAAGATCTTAGGAAAGTTTAGATAATTGCTTCATTTATGTAAATTGAATCTCACCAATTCATAGTAAGATAGCTAATTAGAGTAGACACATGCTTATTACAATTGCTATTAATAGAGAGAAAATTCTTCAGTAGATACAGTAGATCACATTACTTCATTTCTCTACCATCATCCAACTTGATCCTAATGTCCCCTCTTCCACAGTTTCTATAGGATGATCATCACCCAAGTAGACTATGTTGGAAATAATGTAACTTCAAAAGTTATTCTTATTGTATTTTATCATATTATTGTTGTACCTCCTTCAGGAGAAGATATTGATGTATTTGATCATGTAAAAGCCTTGAAATAATCAATGTAAACCTTGGGTTGGAATTACCCAAAGAAAATATTTATTAAATGTAATTTTATATTCCCCCAAGACAAGTCGGCCCAATCGGTTAGAGAAGTTAGCCTAGCAAGGAAAAAGTCACATTTTGATGAGTGTAAATAGAGAGGTCACACCTCTCATTTGGTCACTCACTCAACACAAGCAAGTTCACTCTAGAGAGGAAGAAGTTTGCTACTGCAGTTAGGAAAAGACTTTTTGGGGTTGTTATACTTGGAGAAGTTTCTCTTTCTCTCTCTTATTATTGTGCTCTAATTCTCTGAAATGATTATCTCTATACGAAGGTTGTTGGGTTTTCTCCCTATTGGGTTTCCCAGGATAAATTTATGTGTCTATTTTTTTGTGCTTGGTTATTCTTTTAGTGATCCTATTTTTATTATCTACAAGTAAATTATATTGATAGAATTGTATAAACACTAACATGGTATCAGGGTAGTGCTAAAAGAAGCCATTGTCGGAAACTAGGGTTTCACACTCTGAAGCCTTCCCACCTCAGTTTGGCTTGAAACGAGCATTGGAAATCTTGCCCTAGGGAAGGCACGTCTTTTTGTGGAGGCCAAATCCAGATTGGTGAAATTTCATTTTTTGACCTAATACTGTGTCGGGGTCAAATCTAGGGCTTCTTGAATCAAGCCTTTCTATCCACAGTTTTGTCTCGTTTTTACATCTTCTCAACTCACCTTGATAGGGCGCATCTATTTGTGGAATCAATTTTGCAAAAGTACCAACTTCATTTTTGACCTAGCTCTTCCTAGGGTTTCTTGTTCAGCAATACAACCAAGATTATTGGAATGAAGGTTGAATATAGACTTGATGGGGCTTCCAACTTCATCTCTTGGAAGTATAGAGTTCTTCTCATCTTAGAAGAAAATGATCTCTTGAAGTTCGTCGATGAGAAGGTTCCAGAACCAAAAGCGGAAGATGACAAGACTCAATGGAGAAAGAATGATGCCAAAGCAAGAAGGATCTTGGTATATTAAATAAAATATCATTTGGTTCCTCATATATCACAGAAGAAGACAACTAGAAATATGTTCAAAACGCTGAAGAATCTATTTTGACATAGTAGCATCAATCGTACTCTTACATTGAGGAATCAACTATCAAATCTTGAGATGCAAAGTTAGAATCAATTGCTTCTTACTTCATGAGGATATTTGAACTAAGGGACAAGCTAAGCACTAGTGGAGAATCTCTTGAAGATAGAGAACTTGTTATAACAACTCTTAATGGTCTCCCTCCCTCTCGGGAACCATTCATCCAAAGTCTAATTGGGCAAACCAAGTTGCACAAATTTGATCGATTATGCGCATATTGCATCCAGGAAGAAACAAGAATTGTAGCACGAAATAAACTACATGGCACTCAATCCGAAGAGAGTCAAGCATTTACATCTCATGCCAAGAAAGGAAAAGGAAAAGGAAGAAAGTTTCATAATAATAGGAACAAAGATAGGAGATCAATCCTGCCTCAAGATCAGAAGAAGAAGAGGAAGTATCTCTCTCATATTCAATGCTTCAAATGCAATACATATGGCCATTATGCTAGAAATTGTCGAAATTCAAACAAGAGGAAGCATGAAGCCTCAACTACTAATGTTGATGAAGACGCTCCTCACAAGAAGCCAAGGAATGATGATCGTACAAAATTCTTCTTCATATCAGCTCCATCAGGTACTGTTCCCACCCATAGTGATACTTGGTTAATAGATAGTGGTGCATCTAGGCATATGACTGGTTATAAAGAAAATATTTCAGAATTGGTTGAGAAAGAATCACATCTATGTGTTGTACTTGGGTGATACTAAATACACTATGAAGGGATCTGGGACTACCTCCCTTTAGTTGGATTCTAGTGATACCCTACACTTAAGTGATGTGTTATATGTCCCTAGTATGAAAAGGAATCGTGTCTCCATATCAACTTTGGAGGACAAGGTCGGTTATAAAGTTGTATTCTCTAATGGGAAGGTTCTTGCTTGGCACAAGAACTCAAGCATGAATTCATCATGGGTGATTGGTGTATGAGAAGAGATCTTATATAGGTTGAGCACACCACCAGTCAGGCACTATTACATGACTATACCAGCATGGGTGAGCTATGGCACAAAATACTTGCTCATCTTAACTATAAAGCTCTCCTGTCATTAAGGAATATGGTAACAAGGCTACCAGTACTTCATGTAGACATTGATGGAATATGTAGAGGATGTGCACTTGGAAAGAGTGCCAA
This sequence comes from Larix kaempferi, assembly GCA_027924585.1. Classification (NCBI taxonomy): domain Eukaryota; kingdom Viridiplantae; phylum Streptophyta; class Pinopsida; order Pinales; family Pinaceae; genus Larix; species Larix kaempferi. The sequence continues at coordinate 17,633,180 of BSBM01000458.1, read as the reverse complement.
GGACTCTTTACCAAATAGTGAAAGCATGTCCAAAGGGATTTTGGATCTGGTACATTCTGACTTGTGCGGACCCATGACAGTTGCCTCATTGGGTGGCTATTACTACTATGTGACATTTATTGATGATTATTCTCGGGAGACTTGGATATACTTTCTCAAGTCCAAGGGATCCGAGGAGGTGCTATGTTGATTCAAATAATTCAAGGCATAAGTCGAGAACTTGTTAAGAAAGAGGATTAAGATCTTAAGGTCAGACAATGGTGGAGAATACACCTCTACAGATTTCAATGATTTCTGCAAGGAAGCGAGAATTAAGAGGGAGTACATAGTTCCTTATAATCCTCAACAAAATGGGGTTGTGGAAAGGAAGAACATGACGATTGTTGAGGTAGCCAAAGCCATGATACATTACCAGAGTCTGCCTATGTTCTTATGGGTAGAAGCTTCCAGAACAGTTGTCTATGTGCAAATAGATGCCCTCATAAAATTTTGAAGAACATAACTCCAGAAGAAGCTTTCACATGAGTGAAACCAGAAGTGGGTCATCTTCGTATCTTTGGTTGTCCAATCTACATTCATGTGCCCAAGGAAAAGAGGACAAAGTTATAGCCTTCAGGAAAGAAGGGAACATTTGTGGGATATAGTGAGTCTTCAAAGGCTTATAGAATCTACATCCCAGGATCAAGACAGATCGAGGTCAGCAAGGATGTGTCATTTGAAGAGGATATGGATATCAAAAGAGCTAGAGGATCTGATATGGAGATCGATGATGAGAATCTGATAGATCCAAAGGAGATGAGATCATATCCCCATCCAACATTTCAGAGGGAGTTAGCAGAGAAGGATGAGTCGATTGATCTTGTTCAGCCAGTTAATGTTCCCAGAGATGTTGCAGTCGACCAAAAGAGGCATAGATGGGCACAACAGACATTGCAGGATGCAGAGGGGCATGAAGCTCCCCATGGTACCTTTCAAGAAAGTAAGAAGCCTTATAGATTCTTGAGTTATGTAGCATTGATGAGTCGCATTATTGACTCATAACCCTCCACCTATGAGGATGCCTCTAGACACCAAGTATGGAAGGATTCCATGATGGAAGAATATCAATCCATCATGAAGAATTATGTGTGGGAAGTTGTACCAACACCTGAGGGGAAGTTACTAGTGACTTCCAAGTGGATTGACGAAATCAAGCATGGATTAGATGGCGGTGTTGAGAAACACAAGCCTAGATTTGTTGCTAGAGGATTCTCTCAGAAAGAGGGAGTTTATTATGATGATACATTTGCTCCCGTGACTCGATATACTTCCATCAAGACGATTATTGCTATTGCTTTAGCTATGGGATGGAAGTTGGATATGATGGATGTTAAAACCACCTAGGCTCAATGGTGTAATCGAGGAAGAATTATATATTGAACAACCAAAGGGTTCTGAGATTCATGGAAAGAAGTCCCACGTATGCAGGCTAAAAAATGCCTTATATGGACTCAAGCAAGCACCACATGCTTGATGAGGAGCACTTTGAGTATGGTAGTGGGTCCTCTATGTATTTGTTGGATCTCCAACTAGATCACATGTTGTATGAAGAGTTTATTGTTTCCAAAGTGGTATGGCTACTGAATCTACAACCTTTTCATCAATGTCAACAACTTCTTCATCTGGATCTATAGAAGGTTATTCCTCAATTGAAAGGATGATCTGAACCGACTCATGTCCTAAGATGGTTGGGTCGGTGCATGGCTCCAACGAATAAAATATGTCCTTTGATGAGGACATATGATTTGAAGTTCTTGATCCTCAGGAACCCATGAAGGTGACGGTGAGAAAAATATAGCATCAAGTGCACGACCTACATCATGTAGCTTTTTCAAATCTTTTAGTCAACTTCTTGATATAGTCAAGAATCTTGATATTTCCCTACAAAAGAAGATGTTTTAGCTTATCATTCTCCTTCCTCGAGCACTCATGTTCTTCATGATTGTGTTTCTTGTGGTAAGCATATATGATTTTGTCCTTCTCGATCTTCCCATCTTTAGAGGAGAAGGTATCCTATGTAGATCTTTGATTCTACTCTGTGTTTCCATGATTTACATCAAGAGAATGCACCTTTGATGACTTTAGGGGACCCATCTGAATGAGTTTATCTTGCTCATGGGTAAGAGAGGCAACAAAAGCATCTAGTGTAGGATTCTTCCAAGCATCTCCATGTGCCAATTTGGTAGCATGGAAGGTAGACACAAACACCAAATATTCATAACTCAATTTGGATTGGATTGAGATAAGTAATTTCTCTTCCTTCTTATCTTATCCATGATAACTTGAGCCACATCAATAAAGATTTGAATTTTGTGATGAATTCTTGGATAGTATCAAAGTCACTCATGCTCAAACTTATGAGATCAATCCCTAGTTGATGTCCTCTCCTCTCCTCATGCTTCCTAAAGAGTCCTTCTAGCTTTGTCCATACTTTAGTAAGAGATGTTGCAACGTCGATGTGATATAGGAGATCGGGAAAAATCAAGAGACACATCAATCCAAAAGCCTTATCCATCCAGTAAAGCATCTCGCCTTTTCCACAATGGAATTTGGCTAAGTCTAAATCGCCATAGTGATTTTGTATAGGCCTTTGCTTTGCAAGATTATCACTACCCATGACTTCAATTCATAATAGTTGAATGGAGTGAGAATTATCTGTTGAGATTGATCCATCCTTATTGATGTGCTATAATTTTTCTTTCACCTTCAAACCCATATACAACTTCTTTAGAATCACCAAGGCTTTGATACCATGTGAGATATTGAACCAATGGATCTAGAAGCTAATTGGAATAGTAATACAATGAGAAATCCATAGAAGAGTAGAAGAAAGTATAATGAGTAACATAATATTCAATAACATAACAAGGAGAGTTCATCATATATGAGACTTCAATACAATTGCATAGAAATCAAGAGAGAATTCAAGTAAATATATAAGCTAAGTAGTCCCCATTAATCAATTGAATGCTCAATATAATACATCAATGAATGAATTGCATAAGTGCTTGATCAATGAGATGCAAGCCTTCATATATAGGTAACCAAGCTAGGATTAATCACATGCACAAGCATAATAGCTAGTGAAACACAAGAACAATATCCCTAAATGATCAAGTGCACCCTCCTAAGGAAGTAACCTTGATCATGCAATAGATGGGTTTAACTATGCTAAGAACAACCAATTGAGGTGTTATTGTGCCTAAGTCTATACAAGTCTTCCCTCCTTAAGGTTTTAGTGGTTAGGGTTACTGGTCCTAGAACTACCTCATGAGGTAGTTAACTCGGTTATGCATGCAAAACTAAAGCCTAACTAGCTCAAATTAGCCAACTAGGGTTCATTAGGTAATTAACTAAGCCAAAATAGACAAGTAGGGCACAATAGGCAGTTATTTGAGCCATAACTACTAATTTAAGTGCACAAAACCCTAAAAGGGGGGGCAACTCATGCAATTGCATCATAATCCCTAAAATAAAGGGTTAACTAAATGTAAGGGTTCCTTTGACCCTAAAAAGGGGTTTTGACCATGCAATTGTCCCTTTGACCTTAAAATGAGGGGACAACTCCAGTAGGACTGCTCTTGTCCCCTAGAAATGCAAAAGATGCATAAAATGCATGTGCATGTATCCCAATAGAAGGCATTTGTAATCTTGGAGTACTTGTTGAATAAAATTAGTTAAGCTATGTTGGTTTTTTCTTAGGATTCTTATTGATTTGTATTTGTTCGTGTTTTCAACTAGTAGGATTGCATGTTAGCTTGTTAAGGGATGAGTGGTAGTGGTAATATCATATTATGTTAGTTATCTCCATAAGGGATTGGTTAATTATGTTGTTTTTGTTATTTCGTTGAGTTTAATTTGCTAGTTTACACCTATTAACAATTGTGGCTTTTGTTTAGTGTGATATTTTTGTGCAAGTTACTTGGTGGAGAAGAAATACCCTTTTTTGTTGGCAACCAAGAGGCCTACAAGTCCTTTAAGACAACTAACTAGTTCGCCTCTCTTTACTAGTTGGAGTGGTTATGCTCCTCACTTGTTCTTTTCTCTTTTTATTCATTTTTTCTCCATTTTTTTTATCAATTTCCTGAATAGGTAAATTGACCATTTTACATGGTTTAACCCTCGAAGACAATGTTACCTATTTATTAATTTGTTTTCATTGTATGTTAATATATTTTGCATTTTCTTTAATTATTACCATATATGCACTAAAAAAATTGCTCACCTTGGCAGGAGATTAATCAATTACCCTGGTTTCTTCTCCCAAGTAGTAGGGAACCACTTGAATACATTTTGAGGTAAAAGAGTTGGCCAGACAAGAATCAAAAACATAATATAAGCAATAAAAACACCCTCCTTGCCCATGTTTTACTTGTTCTTTATCTTTATTTAGCTTGGATAATTATTCAGAAAAATCTCGATTATATTTGCAAACAACTTCACATCAGATTTCATCTCACTTCCAATATTTTTCAACTCGGTAAAATTGATATTAGAGACAAGATTTTGATCATCTTTGATTGAGAGTGTGAACACTGACTTGGGATTTGTTCGGTCTAGAATCTCTCAATGAATGCATTGGTCTTGATTTGATTTTATGTTAGTTTCGTTGGCATATATCACTAGTATTTTTTTTGTAGTTTGTCAATTCTCTCAGCCCACTAATCAATGAATTAGTTGAAACCTTCTTTGCACATGGTGATTATGTTGTTCACAAAGAACTTCAAGTCCATTCCCTTGGGTTGTGTAATTTGGTTTTCTTTCATTTTCATTATTAAATTCATAAGTGCCATGACACCCGATTCAAAGGTTAAGGGTTCTTAACTCAATGACTAGGTGATGGTTGGATTTCCTTGCCATCATACATGTTGTGGTTAATATCAAATTTAGTTGGGAGGGTGAATTGGTAGTAATGAATTTATTTATTGTGTACAACTCCTTTTATTTTAGATTGCTCCCCTTAAAGGTGCTCATGGAAAAATAAAAATAAAATCATGAAAAACACCACACAAAAACATCACATTATATATATATATATATATATATATATATATATATATATAAGATTTCATTTTTGTTGAACAAGAGACACATTTGTGAAAGAAAAATGTGGTCTTGAAATGTTGATGGCTTTGATCGTTTTCCAGTTATGCTTTGTCAGTTTCTAGAACATTAAGAGTCAAAGCTAGGGAATTCTTATCAAGAACCCCTCGTAAGATTGATCCTTTCAGTATCAAATTAGTAAGCCTTTGTTGGTTTGATTTCTCATTGGTTATTCACTTATCCAAATAGTGACTAGACCAACCTTGGTCAGAATGCTACTCTGCTTAGGTCAGACCAACAAAACCTTTTTTCCCAAGCTAATTCAATAAACGCAATTACTTCATAGTAAATATTCCATACAAGATTTCCATGAGAATAGTTTGAACTGATAAGTAGGATCTCACTTGGACTATCCATATTACAATATGTAGGTAACTTGGCTTCAATAGAAGAAATTGATTGTTCATATGGAAATATCTCAAAAAAATAGGCAGTTTAAAAAATATGACACTTAAAATGGACTCTAGATGGTAAAGTTATCTTGCTTGAAGAAAGGAATAAAGAGTCAAAAGAATAACCAAGGTGTCAAGTGCTAGGTGCATGTTGGCCCATGTGGTGATGGGTGCATGATGAGGTTGTCAACTTGTAAAGGGTAAATCAAAATATGTCCTCCTTAGCTAACATTTTCATGTATATTCACTTCTACAAATATGTTACTTTTGTGACTTAAGTGACTCACTTTTATAAAACAAGTGAGAATCACTCTTACAATAAAGTTACATTGTAATTTAAAATTGCATGAAAAAATTAACTTAAAAAATAACAATAAAGTTATGTTATGAGTGATTCACTTTTATAACTTAATTGAGATGGACTATTAAATAAAAATATTTTATAATCCAAATTGCATGCACTTTTAGAAAAAGTGACTTAAGAAAAGAAAGGCCCGAACTCGAGACCTTTCTTTTATAAGTAACTTACAATCAAGTGAGCTATTACAAAAAAATATCAAACGAACTCGAGACCTTTCTTTTATAAGTAACTTACAATCAAGTGAGCTATTACAAAAAAATATCAAAGTTAAAGTGAGTAAGGGAACTTTAAAAAAAAATTGTGGTCTTTTTAGAATGTGTGATTAACCCCAAAGCCTTATGTTTGCTTGCAAACAATTGCATACACCAATGGACACAAAAACAAACAAATATTTCCAAAATAATTTTGGAACCTTGTATGCTTATAGTTAGATTTCAAGAATCTACATGGAAAATGCAACTTCTCTATGTTTTTTTATTCTCAAGGATTGCTCAAGGCACATGTCAAACAACATACACATTATAAATGATTTCCTCTCTATTTTTTTATTTTCCAATATCACACAAGGCAAAGAGCATACATAGGTCAGAGATGGAGCAAACCAAAAATATAAATTGAAAAATTGAAACATTAAATCATAACAACAGAAATGGGATTTTAAAAAGTAAAAAAAAACTTTAAAAATGAAATTGCATGCCTTAATATTTAATATAAATGATCATATCTTGGGCAAATAATAAAAAAATCGGCTGGAACAAAAAGGGTTTCCAACTGAAAACAATGCTCTGGATGTATTGGAATAGTTCACTCAACCCATAAATACTAAGAAAAATAGAATCAACGGTCCTTTATGCAACGACACTAGTTCATGATATCGGTCAACTACGGTAGTGGATCTTCATAGAAGCTTTGATACCATGTTCGAGAAACAGGGTTGTCCACATAGTTCAAACAACTTAAAGCACTCCCCCAAAATATGTGTACACTAATATATACACGATTAACACCTCAAGGAGGGAAACATCCATGGCCTAAACCAACACAACCACTTGAGGCCATATATTAATGCAAAAGGGTTATAAATTACATGAGAATCTCTCACTTTCGATCATCAACAAATGACCCTCCATGCTCTTTAAATAGAGATCATGGACCAATCAAGTGTTAAGCCACGGATCAAGTGTTTCCAGTATCAAGGAGAAGATGGACCATTAGATCACTTTATGTCTAGAACATAATCATGATGGTCAAGTTAGTTAGTTACAAACACACACAAAATAAACACTATTTACCTTAGAGACACATTAGATTAAGTTGACATTAACTAACAGTTAAGTGTCTAAATTTCCTAACATTTGAAATTCCACATGTTACTGGCTCCACATGTGTGAGGAATGAGAGCTAACATGGCATCTATTTAGTATCATGGTGGTCAAAAGCATAGGTGAACTTGCACGAGGCATAACTTCCTCATACATACTTTGTTTGAGGTAGTATTTGCATCCTTTGAAATCTCATGGCATATAAAATAGAGTCAAGGGGATGGGAAATTAGATTACAAATTTTTAACCCCAAAATAATTGCTTAAAGCTCCAAACATGTTCCAAAAGTTTCAGGACCCCAAATCACCAAAAATAACGTGCCTCTAAAGTGAACCCTACAAGTCCATGGCTGCAATTTTTCTGCTCAAAAAGTACAAAAATATATGACAAATTATATATTCGGCTATTTTGGTTCACATAAGGAATCCAACCTAATGGAAAATGAAGCAATACCACTTATGCAAAACATATGACCGAGGAAACGAAGGTAAGTGTGGATCTTGGTTTGGTGGAGCAAATAATGATGTTATATTATAAGATCATCCTTATAGGAAGGTTTAACAATAGTAAATATACTGGAACAACATAAGGATTTGGGTAGACAACCACTAGAATGGGCTTGTTGGTTATAGTCCATAGTATTTCATAGGATCAATAACATACTCCAGTTTCATTTTTAGAGCTTGGGAGGGCAAGGACATAATGAAAAAAGGAGTCCCTTGGTTCTAAGGAAATTCTTGGCTAATTTTAGATTACTATACTCCCCTTACCGCTCCTAGAGTTTTAGAGATAAGACACGTTTTTGAAGATTGGGAACATGAAGGGATTTACTTGAAAACACCTTAGTGCCTAAAATGTGTTTGTAGATAGAGCTTTCAAAACGTATTTTGTATGGCATCATGTTGTATGTAGTAGGAAATTACTTATATTATATCTTGGATTATGTTAAGGTACCATTTCATTGTTGTCAATGTAAGTCTTATGGTCATATAAAAGTTAATTGTCTTAAACTTAAGTGCAATAGTGTCAAAGAGGTCATATGTGGAGATGCCCACATGCATGTGCATTCTAATTTGGGAGGATCTCTCTAGGGAACCTTTATCCAAGTTAAGCATTGTTGAAAGACCCTATGGGGAGGATTTAAGGGTTCACAAAACCCATTCCAGGTAGGAGCAGGATGGATGAACACAAGGGTCAACAAAGTAGGAAACTAAGATGAATTCATTGATAAAATGTTTGGAATTTGATTTGATTCGGTTCCATAGGAAGGAGAGGAAGATGTGAAAGGGGAATCTCCCCAAGAATGGGGTGGGTAGGAGATCCCAACCATGGATCCAAAAGCAAAAGAGGTTTTGAATCAATGAACTACAAAATCCCATGGACAGGAGTAAGGATGTTCACATTTTGTTGTAGTATAGGGATGCCAACAAAACACTCTACTTAGGAGAGACTATATAAGGTACCAATCAACCTCCTAGTGAAATGATAACTTATAACCTTATTAAGAGGCCTGTAGTAATTTCTCTTAGTAGTTGGTGTTAAACTAATTATGTGGCTAAGAACTAATATTTCAAAGGTCATTTAAAAAACATAACAAGAAGTGGAGTGTGAGAATCAATTGACATTAAAGGGTGCCCTTCGAGCAAACAAATCCCTAGGAAAAATATAAATGGAGGTATTTTATTTCAACATTAGATGAGCAAGGGATATCCTTAAAAGAACAACCCTAAAGAGACTTGTGTTCAACTTAAATCCACGCATTATCTTTTTTCTGGAGACAATAGTAGAATATAAGGTCCTTGTTGCTTAGTATTCAAATTATTACATGAATGAGAGTCTAGAGATCTTGGAAAAAATGAGCACTCTTGAGGTTTCATTGTGGGTTGAAACTCTTCCTTTTGTTTGAAATACGTTTCCTTTCTAGATTCCTCCATTCTAGTAACCTTAATTCTAGAATAATTTAACAATGAGTTGAATGTTTTGAATATTTATGGTCCTTTCAATAATAAGGATTTATGGGAAGATTTGAAGAGAGAGGAGGTAAAGGACATTCCATTTTTCATTGTTGGAGACTTGAACTGTTGGTTCTAATACTAATTACAATAGGTTTTCAAATCAATTCATATAGTTAAACACAATTATACATTAAGCAATGGCACACAACACATCAACACATTACACATAAATTACTCTGGAAACCCCTCTCCTGGGAAAACCAACGAACTAGTGAGATTTCCACTCATCTATTAATAAAACACTCATAACAAGTGTTTACAACTATGATTTGCTAGACCAAAAATCACACTTCATTACATCACTCCATACTACACACATCTTGCATAGCCATTACATCTTATTTATAGATGTAATACACTCAATTGTTCATTAATGACAATCCATGACTTCCTAACCACTTTCAATTATTCTGTTACAGTTGAATTGGCTTGGTCAACTTTGGTCAATCGCTTGTTGAGCTTCTGGTCATTATGTTGACTTCCCATCAACCAGCCATTTTCCTTCAACCAAACAACTATTCCAGTCGGTCAGTCGACCAAAATTTCTCCGTATGTTGACTATCGACCTTTCTAGTCGATTTACATGCAAAGAATATAACATTCTCCCACTTGTTGTCTTATTTGCATAAATAGGAGATTCGAAACTTCAATTCACAAGGCTAGCAAGCCCATCGTTTCCCTACACCAAAATTTCGGTACTCACCGACTTGGTCAATGAGTCTGCAACATTCTTCACCATGTCTACCTTTTCCAGTAACACCTTCTGGTTCTCCACCATTTTTCTCACAAAATGGTATTGTACATCAATATGATTCATCTTCGAATGATATGTTGGGTTCTTCGCCAAGAAGATTGTAATATGACTATCATAATCCAACATAACATCATGCTTACCAAACCCAAAATTTGAAAACAATCTTTCCAACCAAACAACGTCCTTACATGCATGAGTAGTTGTCATGTATTCAGCCTCAGTAGTTGATAGCGCAATCACTAACTACCTTTTGCTCGCCATCTGACTGCTCCATCAAATAACTTGAACACATATCTGTTGGTCGACTGTTTACGGTCAATATCTCCAGCCCAGTCAGAATCAACAAATCCATGTACATTGATTTCCTTGTTGTCCTTAGGTTCTCCTCCATAACGGATTGCGTTATCCATTGTGCCACGTAGATGTGTTAATACTCTCTTAACTGTGGTATAGTGCTCTTTTCCAGGTGTCGACATGTACCTTCTCAATACTCCCATTGCATGGGAAATATTCAGTTGAGTACATACCATAACATATAGCATACTACCTACAACACTAGTGTAGGGAACATGTGGCATGTACTCTGTTTCTTCTTGTTTCTTTGGACACTATTCAACAAATAGATTAACTCCCTAAGGAATAGGGACCTTGACCGGTCTACTCTCCTACATGTTAAAACGTTTTAGAATTGTCTCAACATATTTACTTTGATTTAACTAGATCCTTCTACCTGCTCGATCTCTCTTTATTTCCATTCCAAGAATGAAATTTGTTGCATCGAGATCCTTCATGTCGAACTTGGAGGACAACTATAGTTTTACCTCCTTAATCAGATCCATGTTATGTCTGACCAACAACATGTCATCGACATACAAAACTACATATATGAAATGGCCACCAACTTTCTTCCCATAAACACAATGATCAGCCTGACTTGTCACAAACCCCAGCTACTGGATACACATATCAAACTTCCAATACCACATCTTTGGAAATTGTTTTAGATTGTAGAAAGACTTCTTAAGCTTGCAAACTAACTCCTTTTCTCCTTCCACCATAAAACCTTTAGGCTTCTTCATATATATTTCTTCTTCAAGATCACCATGAAGAAATGGTGTCTTTACATCCATATGTTCTATCTCAGGATCAAATGTTGTAGCTAAATACATTAATACCCTTATGGAAGTTGGCTTAGCAACATGAGAGAAAATCTCACCAAAATTGACTCCCTCGACTTGGGAATATCCTTTCACTACCATTCAAGCCTTGTAATTCTCGAATTGACCTGCTAGATTATTTTTTTTCTTGAACACCCATTTACTATCAATGGGTTTCCTTCCATTTGGTAATGCGACTAGATCCCATGTTTCATTCTTTCTCAAGGATTCCATTTCCTCTTCCATGGCCCTTTTCCACAGTTTACCTTATTTCGAGTCAATCACTTCCTTTATCGACTTGGGATCATTGTCTATGGAAGATAACACAAAATCAAAGTGAAAGTTGGGTGGACTATACCTTTCTCGTTGTTTTCTCACTCTGCCAGACCTCCTAACGTCCAAAGTCTCTTATTCCACCTCTTTGTCGGATTCAGTAAACTAACTCACCCAAATCCAAACCTTCATCGTTCATTTCAAACTCTTTCTTTTCTAGTTCCTTTTCACTCATGGATAACCATGTTGAATTGGCTAGTGAGGGCATGTTGAATTGGCTATTAATGAATGATACACTCACATTTTAGAGTTGAATGGCCCGAACAAGGGCATTGAATATCCCAGTCATATGGTTTGGATATGGTCCCCAAGGTGCTCTCACATTGCCTACTCTTGTAACAGAGTGATCTATTCTATATTAGAGTGTTTGAATTGATTATTTTATTAGGGGCTTTCATCCCCTTATGAAATATACAACTCTAGCCTAATGTTGAAATTGACATAATCACTAAGAAGTGTATGGGACTTCTTAGTGTGGGTCAAAACAACATTCGGTCTCTATGCAGTGAATAGATGAGCATGTGACAGAGAAGTATAACATCATCACAATGGACAACCTTTCCTAAGAAGACAGAATAATCCAATAATAAAGTGGTCAATGTGAAATACAACATTGAAGTGGTCAAACAAGCAAGTCAGTCCCAACTAAAGAAGACAAGTCGGCCCCAAGTAAAAAATTAGGTGATTTTATGTGTATAAATAAGCAGCTCCAGCTCTTCATTTGAACACAGAAAGAGTCCACTCTTCTTTTGCTACACAAGTGCGCAATTTTAGTCAGGCAAGTGAAGATTGAAGAAAAAGCATCTTGAAGTATCTTATCTCTTTCTTAGGTTCACCATTCTCTCTCTCTCTCTCTCTCTCTCTCTCTCTCTCTCTCTCTCTCTCTCTCTCTCCAGCAATGCACACCCTCTCTGTGACTGGGTTATAACTAGAGGTTTGACAACCCTTGTGAAATAGGTTTCTTCTGTTGTTGTTATAACTGGAGGTTTGACAACCCAAAATAAATCTTATTGGATTTAATTATTTGATGTCAAAAATAAAATGACATGGCATCATTATGAGTTTCCTTGTATTCTGGAAGGGCAACAAATGATGTGGCATAAAACAAATATGGTTATTTATCTCCTTGTTTATAGGATGTCCACCATTATATAAATTATTTTAATGATAAAATAAAAATAAAAAGAGATGTCGGCCTCCAGATATTGTGGAAAAGAAAAGTATAAAAGAGAGACAAGTCTTTATTTTTCGGTGAGGAGAATTTGGTGTGGAGAAAAGATGTGAGCTCTGATTTTCGGGAGGAAGAGGTCTGTGATTTTCGGGGATGCACAGAGGCAGCTATAGATGGAAGGTTGGACAACATTGAATATTCTTCTCTCTTTTTATTCTCTCTCTCATTTCGGGTGAATTAAGGAGCAACATACTCAGTCCAGAATTAGCATAGTTATGCAGCAACATAAATCTATATGTTTTAAATTGGGTTAATGATAGTGTCACTTACAGCATAATGCTAAAGTGGAATTGAGAACGGAAGATTAATGACAGCTCGTGGATATGGTTGATCTGACTAGACAAGATGTGCACGAATATGTGATGACATAACAATAGACAAACAACTACAAGTACTTGACCTTCATGACAGTGATATCTACAGGGAGGATTGAAGTGTACAGTATTTGATTTGACAAGAGTTGAGTTGATTAACAATGACAAGATGGTTGAGCAGTAGTTGGTTATGTTGTAACAAAGATAGTGGCGGAAGTGTGTTGAGCAGTTTGATGTTGAGCAGAAATTGATTGAAATAAGTGAACTGAATTGTAAATGCAACCTTGTCTTGCATATGAGGTTTGGATACTTCAATCCTTCTTAGTTGGATAATCGCGAAGATTGTTGTTTTCCATGTACAATACATAAAACAAATTACCAAACAAATCTTGTGTTCTCTTGTGTTGTGCTACTTGTTATAGTTCAATGATTTAGTTGATAACATGCTTATTATTCATGATTGATTAGTTGATGGAAGATTATGAAATGATGATGTAAATGGTAGTATGATGTATTGATGAACATTGCTTAAATAATAGAAGTAGAGAAGAGATTAAAATTGCCTTCACACCGATTCACCCCCCTCTCAGTGTGACCATTGTGTCCAACGATTGGTATCAGAGCAGGCCTTCATTACTAGCTCTGCAAGCTTGAAGGAGATCCGTGGACACACAAAATAGATCCAAAGGCATAATCCATCAATGGTGTTCCAATATTTGATTTGAAAGATTATTTTGGTTGGATGAGCAAGATGAAAGCCTACCTGAAGAATTTTGGAGTATGGGATATTGTGATCAATCCACCCATTCCATCAAGTAAGAAGACCAAGTATGCTGCACAAAAAGAAGCTAAGAAGGACAATACAACAGCCCTGAAGTTTCTCATGGATGGACTTCCAAGTTCAGTCAAAGAAGGTATAGGGGAATACACTTCAGCAAAGGATCTATGGTTCAAATTGGAGAGTGAATACCAAAAGGAAAGACAAGACACCGAAAAGGCATATCAAGAAACAACAATCAAGATCACTGAAGATATCAAGCATGAAGAAAGGGAAGAATCGGACTCTAGTAAAGGTATGGATACTTCTGATTGTAGTAACTCTATATTCGATGAGGCTGAATATGCTATTGTAGATAATAATCAAGAATTGTTGAAATCCAAACAACGAATTATAAACTATATATGTAACATTGATCTCAGAGTTGACCGGTGCCATAACATTGTTGAACTTAACCAATATGATTTCATAAGGTTTAGGAATACAACCTTTGAATGTTTGGAAAATTTCCAAAAGAAGAACATTGAACTAAAGGAGTTGCTTAAGAATCTTAAGCATAAAGGAGTAGTGCTGCAGGATCAGCTGGAAGACAAAGAAGATGAAAAATAAAGACTAAAGATTGAATTGATCAATCAAGCTAAAGAATAAGAAGAGCTTGGTAAAAATTCAGAAGATCTTGGTAAAAATTCAGAAGATCTTGAGAAGACAAGGAAGACTAATGTTGATCTTAAAACTCAAGTAGAAGAAGCCAAAAGGATAGAAGAGGTGTTAAGAAACCAGTTGGATGAGAAAGAAAAGACAATCCAAAAGCTGGAAATGGAGGTAGTTGGTCTCAGGAAGAAAAGTGAAAAGAAGGATGCCTTTGTCAAGTTCAAGGACATTTCAGTTGTCCTAGATAAGATCTTGGATTTCCAAAGATCTCCATTTGACAAGTTTGGCCTTGGTTACAAAAAGGAAGGAGAAAAATATGAAGATGACACTTTGTCTCCCAAGACTCCAGAAGCAATTCCATTATCCTCCAAAGCTACTCCCCATGCACCTGCACATGACAACAAAGATTCTTCAAAGAAAATTTTTTAGAAGAGAGACAACTCCAAAATGGAACCAAAGTCCCAGTTATGAAAATGGATTTAATGGTTATTGTTTTTCTTGTTCTAGATTTGGTCATAAGGCTATGGATTGTAGAAGAAGTGTTGGAAGTCCCAATGACAAAGTGAGATGTTGGACATGTAACCAAGATGGACATATTGCTGCCACCTATCACACATTGAGATGCTACACCTATAGTGGGTTTGGTCACAAAGCCCAAGAATGTGCAAGTCAAATAAGTCGACCGAGGAGGAGTCCTTCATACACATCAGCAAGAAGAACCAATGAACCTTGGAAGAAGACCAATGCAGAAAGATTTGAAGGTCAGAAGACAAAGGCTCACAGTCAAGGATACTCTCAGGTATGGATGAATGAAGTTGATCAAAGAAGTGTTGGAAGTTCCAACAACACAGTTAGGTGTTGGACATGCAACCATGTTGGTCACATTGCTGCATATTGTCGTACTATGATATGTTATGATTGCAATGGCTTCAGACACAAAGCTCAAGACTGTTGGAATACATGGAAACAATCCATGAGAAGTTTCTCATGCAGCTCAACAAGGAAATACGATAAAGATGAAGGAACAAATGTTGAAAAGACAAATGTCAAGAAGCAATTATGGGTGAAGAAAAATATTTTGTTAAATCTGAATGAGGTTGACCACAATAGGGTTGATGGCTGCCATATGGCAAGCCAAACTTAAAGTCTCTTAAAAATACTTTAAGCACACCTTGAGTCAATGAAGGTTGGTGAATTCACTCAAGAGTAAATGATGGTTGCTACAAGCAAGTAACAGGTCCAAGGATCATGGCATGTTGATAGGGGGAGTACGGATAGAAAATAAAGAGAAGCAACATGGTGATGTGAAGAAGTGTTCTTGATGCATTCTTACCTTTTATGAATTTACTAGATGATAATTGATGCATTTAGTTTTGGATATGATTGGCAAGAAACATGTGTTGTTAGAATCTGATTATTGGACATAAAGTTGATTATAATCCAACTGTTTATTGAGATTTATATCTTTATATAACAACTAGCATGAGCAGTACAAAATTTTGTCTACAACATTCACTGATTAGAAGTAGCATTTTTCAAGCCTTAATGAAGATATCAAAGGTTACATCCAGAACAATTCACAATACATTTTGGGAACCACAATTGATTGTAGCAGCAAGCAGATGAAGAATATTTAAAATCAAAATCCTATATGACAAGGGGAGATCAACAAACGAAGAAGGAGAAATCATCCCAACTTGATTTCTTGATTTCATGAAGGCTTCAAGAATTATAAATGAAGAACAGATTGGTGATCATCTTGGGCTCAACTTTTGGAGCATCTGTTTGAGATGATCAAAAGCACCAGTAATTGATAAAGTTTGAAGTTCAGAAAATCAATTGCAATAGCATAAGACATGAGCTCAGGGGGGAGCAATTTGGCATGTAAAACAGCAGCAAAAACATGGTTAGCTAAGCCAAAGGGTGAGTATGTATACTTATAAACAATCAGTATGAACAATTGAAGATGGCAAGTGAAAAGTTACAAGAATGATCTCCAAGAAACAAAACCAAGCTCAATAAATGAAGAGGTTTACACGAAGGGGGTACAGCTAGCAACACCTTTAAGATAAGAAACAATGACATTCTGCAAACAAATTGTGTTAGCAAAAAATCAACATTATAGAATATATAAGGGCTGAAATTTTATGGGCATTTAGAGCAGATATATGAAGACCAAGAAGTCTAGATGTAAGAAAGAGCAAACATCTCAGGATGATCTCAGATTTACTCAAGGATTAAAAAAATTTGGGCATTGTGAAGCTATTGATGGCTTAGGATTGGCCCTTTGTCATTAATCTCAAAGGGGGATAAAAATTAAAGAAGAGGGTTGTCATCAATGACAAAGGGGGAGATTGATGATCAAGGTTGTCATTGATGACAACACATTAATGACAAAGGAGCATGGCAAGCAGTAATGACATGGAAAGCAAGATTGATAGGATTGATGAAGAGATGATAAGGATGATGACATGGCTTGAGGACATGGCTGGCATGAGGTTGATGACTTGATAAACCTTAATGAAAAAGGTCAAAGCAGTCATGACATAACAAGCATGGATAGGCATGAACAAGCATTGGAGGTCATAGTGAAGACAACAATTTAATGACAAAGCACTAATGACATGGCAGAAGACTTGACAAAGACCGAGGACATGGCAAGCAAAGGATGTGATGATGTGGTCAAAGACATGGCAAAGGATTGATTAATGGCAAGGTTGATGGCAAGCAAGACAACGTAGGACAGTTGGTGGGCATTTGAATGTCCCTGCGGGCATTTACATGAGTGTTGCGGGCATATTCTACATGCCCCTGTGGACATTTGTATATGCCCTTGTGGACATATTCTACATGCCCCTGTGGGCATATTCTAGAGCATATTAAGGGCATAACTAGGAGCTCTTGCGGGCATCCTATAAGCCCCCCCTGCAGGCATATAAGAAGGAGCCTGCGGGCATGTGAGAAGGACCCCTTGCGGGCATCCTTAGAAGCCCTTGCGGGCATTTTAGTAACCTATGTGGGCATATAATGAAAGCCCTTGCGGGCATTTTCTAAGGATATTAAAGGCAATCCAAAGAGCCCTTGCGGGCATTTTATCAATCCCATTGCGGGAATTTCTTGACCCCCTAGCGGGCATAACAGAGGGCTAGCTACGGGCATAATTTAAGGCCCCTTTGCAGGCATCTCTTGGCATAGATAAGGGCAGCTGTGGGAATAATCAAAGATCCCTTGCGAGCATTCTAGAAGGAAGTTAAAGGGCATGACCCCCCCAAAATAAATCTTATTGGATTTAATTATTTGATGTCAAAAATAAAATAAAATGGCATGGTTATGACTTTCCTTGTATTATGGAAGGGTAACAAATGATGTGGCATAAAAAAAATATGGTTATTTATCTCCTTGTTTATAGGATGACCACCATTAAATAAATTATTTTAATGATAAAATAAAAATAAAAAGAGATGTCGGCCTCCAGATATTGTGGAAAATAAAAGTATAAAAGAGAGACAAGTCTTTATTTTTTGATGTGGATTCGGTGAGAAGAATTTGGTGTGGAGAAAAGATGTGAGCTCTGATTTTCGGGAGGAAGAGGTATATGATTTTTGGGGATGCACAGAGGAAACTATAGATGGAAGGTTGAGACAGCATTGAATATTCTTCTCTCTTTTTATTCTCTCTCTGATTTCGAGTGAATTAAGGAGCAGCATACTCGATCCAAAATTAGCGCAATTATGCAACAACATAAATCTATATGTTTTAAATTGGGTTAATGATAGTGTCACTTACAACTGAATGCTAAAGTGGAATTGAGAATGGAAGATTAATGACAACTCATGGATATGGTTGATCTGACTGGACAAGATGTGCATGAATATGTGATGACATAACAATAGATAGACAACTACAAGTACATGACCTTGATGACAGTGATATCTACAGGAAGGATTGAAGTGTACAGTATTTGATTTGACAAGAGTTGAGTTGATTGACAGTGACAAGATGGTTGAGTAGCAGTTGGTTATGTTGTAACTGAGACAGTGGCAGAAGTGTGTTGAGCAGGTTGACGTTGAGCAGAAGTTGATTGAGATAAGTGAACTGAATTGTAAATGCAAGCTAGTCTTGCATCTGAGGTTTGGATACCTCCATCTTTCTTAGTTGGATCTAAGAAAACCAGGATGGGCTCTGGAATAGGAGTTGGTGCTCTTCTTATCAGTTGGTGTTGATTATAATCATGAATATTGTTGTCTTCCATGTACAATACATAAAACAAATTACCAAACAAATCTTGTGTTCTCTTTTGTTGTGCTACTTGTTATGGTTCAATGATTTAGTTGATAACATGGTTATGATTCATGATTGATTAGCTGATGGAAGATTATGAAATGATGATGTAAATGGTAGTATGATGTATTGATTAACATTGCTTGAATAATAGAAGTAGAGAAGAGATTTAAAATTGCATTCACACTGATTCACCCCCCTTTCACTGTGACCCTTGTGTCCAACACAATCTCGTACAATAACCTAAGAAAAAATCAACCGAAGAATAAGATGTCTTCAATGCAGCTACTCTTTCTCCCAAGCAAACTTGTCTTTCTCTCTTTACTAATGCGAACTAACTTGAGCGAGTGATGTAAAAATGAGCTAGGCGCCACTCTATTTATACTAGTCACGGCATGACCTTTTTACCTAACTGGGCCGACTTGACTGGGGCAGTTTTGCCCATTGTTTGGGGCAGTTTATCCACTGATTTATGTGGGGTCGACTTGTCTAGATTTCTTTTAGGGTTTTTACATGATCAAATACAATATGAATATTTCCCGAAGGAAGTACAATAAGAATATCTTCTGAAGTTACACAATCTTCAACATTCCTTCTTAACAAGGAAGGTATTCTTTTGGCGCTATCATCATCATCACTGCTGCTACAACTCTGTACTATGACCATTGACTTCTGACATCTCTCGAATATATACATCACTCGAAGTTTTGTACGAGCAACCCATTAAGTGGGTCCATCCCAGGAGCCCTCATTACATTTCCAAAGAAACCACCGGCATTACCACACTACATGTCCAGATCATCTCATGAGTGTAGCCTAGGGGCCCAAATTACGTCATCAAAGTGACTACCTGCTAGCACATCACATCACATCATGTGGAGAATAGCCCAGGACCACAAATTACATCACCCAATGACCACTTGCATCTTCGCGCATTTTGCCAACATAAACCTCGTGAGTATAGCCTAAGAGCACAAATTACGTCACCAAGTGACCACCTACTATCATGTCACATCATGTGGAGAACAACCTAGGACCACGAATTACATCACCCAGTGACCACCTACGTCTTCGCACATGTTGTGTATGCCCAACATAGCACCAACAGTCAGGAGACTCAATTGCGTCACCAACGTGACTACCTACTGCATCCTCGTGAGTGTAGTCCGGGATCACACATTACATCACCGAAGTGACCACCCACTACCACATCACCTCAAGTGGAGACCTGCCCAGGAGCACAAATTACGTCCCTCTCTTTTTCAAGTAACATCGATCTGGACAACTCCAAGCTTGTTCCTGAAGTACTCATACTTCACTCTCGACAGAGGCTTAGTCAACACATTGGTTATCTACTAATCTGTCGCGACATACTGGATCCTCACTGCTCCTCTTTGTACCATATCCCTGATATAGTGGTACTTGATCTCGATGTGCTTCAACTTGTCATGAAACACTCGGTTCTCGGACAACTTCACACAACTCTAGTTGTCACAAAAAATACAAGTCACCTTTAACTCGAGAACAAACAATAATGCAAGTAATTTCCAAAGCCACCTTGCTTCGTAGTTAGTTGAACAAGCTGCCATGTACTCTACTTCGGTTGCACTAAGTGACACACTCGTTTGCTTCCTACTGAACCAGGAGACCATGCCTGATCCCTGTTGAAATATTGTAACTTCGAAGAATATCCTATTTGTATTTTATTATTGTAATTTATTTGGAGATGTTTTATTCCTCCGTCAGGATGTCATTATTGTATTTGAGTATGTAAAGTCATTGAGGTAAATCCTCCCTTGTAAGTCGGGGAAATAGATCCCCCTTGAGCCATTTGTAATGGGATATTTAAGTCCCCTAGAGAAGTCGGCCTAGTCAGCATTAGGGTAAATTTGTTGGGGCCGTCCTAGTTAGGGAGAAAGTCAAGTGAAATATAAAGTATAAATAGAGGTGTTGTGTTCCTCATTTGAACACACACTCACTTGTGGATTGCGCATTGGGAGAGAGGGAGAGAGATATCTGTGAAGGATAAGGAACTCTTGTTTGGGGATTTCATCTTTGTACTTTTTGGTTATCTATATTGAGGAATTTGTGTTGGGTTTTCTACCCCATGAGGGTTTCCTAGGATAAATTTGTGTCTCTTGTGTTTATGTTGTGCTTATTATTCTTTCAGTGATCCTGTATATGTTGTTGTTGTGAAATTGATTTGAATACTGATGTTATCTATCTCAGCATATTGAATCTTAACATGGTATCATAGCTATCCTGAAGGAAGGCAATGTATGGCATTCATGACACTTGTTTAACTTGCGACAATTTGAAAGCTAGGGCTTTGTATAGCAAAACCTAGTCATCGTGGAACTTTCGCTATAAATCACTTTTGGCGAAGTTTCAGGATCTAAAACTTGGACAGGCCGAAGATGACATGTTCTTATACCTTGTGTCTGAGTTTCAGCCATAGATTCATTGTACTTTGTGAGATACGATCTGTACAAGTTAGGGTTTCTACCTCTTCTAGAATGCAATCCTAAACAGGTGACCTAGGGAAAAAGGTCAAATCTCGGGCTACGAAGCTCCAAATGGAATTCCATAAAAAGTGACAGTTAGGGAACGAACTGCAGTTTAATAGGTTCGAGTATCAGAGGCCGAAGTTGAAACAGTGACATGTGGCACGCCGTACAAGTTCGCTGTGTTGTTTCATCCCATAAACAGGTCATGTTGGGAAACTTAGTGTAACTCTCTCATGGAGAATCCAGTGAAGCTAAAATATATGGGGTTGGAAAGATGACAGGTCAGGCTACCACAGGCCGAAGTTTCAGACCCTGAGGATCCAAAATTTCAAAGATACACCAGAAACAATAAGGCACATCTGAAATAGATCAAGGGAGGAAATCAAAGAAGAGGATGAAGAAGCTCTCACTTAGGGTTTTTAGTTTTTTTTTAGGTATGGCATGACCTGATACAATGTTGGAGACACCTGATGCAACATTGGAAACTTTGAAGATGGATTTGGAATCCATTCATCATAGATATTAATTTTCCATCAAAATGTTGTGGGAGGAAGGAGATTGAAAATTAGGGTTTCCAAGTAAGAAGAAACCCTAGCAAAGTTGGGAGGCTCATAGGGCCTCAATGAAGGAGGTTTAAATGGCACCGATATTCTATCATCCTAGCACCATGAACATATATAATATGTTTACAAGTGATATACCTTGGATGATTAGGGTTTTACCCTTATAGAGAAGACTACAAGCAATCTCGACAAGTATGACTTGAGGAGTTGCAAGTGTGTTTTGAAATCTGTTTCATTTATCTAATGATTAAGTTTATGATATGTTTGTCTTCATATTATTGAGGTTAGTACAATCATGATTAATTTTAGACTTGTATGATCACCTTAGTAAAAGTATGAATGCATGTGAATGATAGAAGACACTCATTGATTAGGGTTATGACACTTATGATTGTACTAATGAACTTGTGGTGTTGTATGAGGATGATGTTGTCTGCTAACATGAAAGGTGCATCAAGAAAGACAAATCAAGTTTTAGATCAAGAATATGTGACCATGATGACATGAAGACAAAGACTCATCCATAGTCTTTGATCACATAGAAGCTCTACTTACGAGGTATGTATGATTTGGTTCTATTATGCCTAACTTATGAGATATGTAGGTTACTAGCACAAGGTCTCTAAATCATTGAAGAGAACAAAGAAGATATTGTTGAGTATGTTAGACATAACTAGCAAGCATGCTAATCCAGGTATGTTTTCCTATATCGAGTAAGAATCCTACTTTGTGTTAGGATCTTAGATAAGTATACTTTTGTATCATTGATAATGATTATTCTTGAAGTTAGAAGTTTAACTAATCAAGGGTTTATGCATGTTATGTTTCTTAGTTTGATTAAAGATATACAAAACTAGAAGAGTCCTATGGTCAAATAAGAATATGCATGACTAAAAGAAGTACTCCCTGAAACCTTGAATACTAACACTTGTGATAAATTACCTGTGTATGAAATGATCATGACCATACATGTTTAAGATTATTTAGGATTATAATGTTTTGATAGTATTGAGATTATACTAATGAATGCATGATTATGTATGAGATCTTGAGGATGACACAATGATGAAACTAGTGCACACTTAAGCATGAATAGTGGTACAAGATGGATAGAAGTTCAAAGACATATCATCATGATGCTATCATAAAGGGAAAATAGAGATCAAGAGGGAGGCAACCACATAAACATAAAATATAAGTATTTGAGTTGTTATTTGAATTACTTCTTGAATCTCTGAATAGTTAATGATATTGCTCGTAATAGTTGTATGCATATTTGTATTCCTAGAATACACCATGCAGAGTGTAAGCATTCATATATCATTGAACAATATACTACTAATATACATATGATGGGTAAGTTGGACAAACATTCCATTGTTGCTTGTATAGAATGAAACCTCTTTGCTAACATGCTGGGAGTTGTGCACGCTCTTGATAGTATGTTCTGGTAGAGATGGAAGGCATCTAGATAGTCACTGAATGCATATACGATATGGAAAAGTGTTGTGCCAAAGTATTGGTCAAGATAGTTGCATAACTATGTGAATCATGTATGTATGCATAATAGGTTATCACTGAAATGTCAACATGATTTGAGTATTATGAAGTGTTACTAATCATGTAATTGAATTTGATTTGTAGGAAAGATCGTGTGCTATGATCTACAAAAGAAGGATGATGAACACTTGTTCCGAAGAACAAATGATGATTTTTCAACAAGAAGACTTACAAATCAAACATACTATAGAAGTACAAAGCAAGGCTCGTGGCTAGAGGATTCTCTTAGAAAGAGGGAGAGGATCATGATGAGATGTTTACTCCAGTGGCTAGACACACTTCCAGAGATAGATTACACCCATGGATGACAAGATCGTTCTCTTGAATGATGTAATTGAAGAAGAAGTGCATATCGAGCAAACTCCCAAGATCTGAAAGAGAATCACATGATTGAAGAAGGATTTGTACGGGTTCAACAGGTACCCAGGATCAATAGTCATTTGACAAGCTTGATGATCACCACGGGTGATGTGGATTTCAACCTTTGCTATAAGGTTGAAGATGGCACGGATAGATATGCAGAAGATCACTCAATGCAGAGTGTGAATGATGTTCAGTCACAAAGGGAGGACAATACTCAGATGTAGAAAACTCCACTTCAGAGGGAGTATATCTTAGAGTTAAAGAATCTTGGCATGATTCTTGTGATTAGATATGTGGATGAGATTAGATGAGATTTTTCCTTAGCCAAGGAAAATGTCAAGTAGAGATCTGGGATGATGAACAGTGGTTTCTATAGTTTACAAACAGATGACTGGTTCACTGATGTATTTGATGAATACCAGGCCAGATATATGCTTTGCTGTGAACACCCTGAGTCAGTATCTAGTTGAGCCTAGACGTGTTCACTTGGTAGCTGCAAAGCATGTGTTGAGGTACCTAAAAGGTACGATAGACTTTGGTCTATACTATGTTGGAGATCATGACTACAGATTGTATGGTTATATAGATGCAGATTGGGCCGGAAGTGTCTCAGATAGGAAGAGCACCTCAGGTGGATGTTATTGTCTGGGATCCACCATGATCTCATGGTTTAGTAGGAAGCAGTCCAGTGTTGCTCTCGGCACAAGTTGAAGCATAGTATATAACAGCTTGTTCTGCTAAGTTGTGAAGCCATATGGCTCTGAAAGTTGATGTCAGGTCTATTTGACCAAGAGTTGGATACCATGGTGATTCTATGTGACAACCAAAGTTGTATAAAGATGACAGAGAACCCAGTGTTCCATGACAAGTCAAAGCACATAGAAATCCGATATGTTTACATACAGGATATGGTACAGAAGGGAGCTATAAAGCTCCAGTATGTGAGCATTGATGAGCAAGTTATTGATGTGTTGACTAAGCCTCTGTCTCGAGTGAAGTTTGAGTACTTCCTAGACAAGCTTGGCGTGGTTCGAAAGGACCTTCCTTAAAAGGGGGAGCAGTGCTGATACTGATGATGATGTTGCAATGGGATTGTATCATCCTTGGACACATGTCCTAAAAGGATTCGTAGACCCTTGTCTCCGAGAAAGATGTTGATGATGTTGCAGTGGGATTGTATCATCCTTGGACACATGTCCTAAAAGGATCCGTAGACCCTTGTCTCCGAGAAAGATGTTGATGATGTTGAAGTGGGATTGTATCATCCCTGGACACATGTCGTAAAAGGATTCGTAAACCCTTGTCTCCGAAAAATATGTTGATGATGTTGCAGTGGGATTGCATCATCCCTGGACACATGTCCTAAAAGGATCTGTAGACCCTTGTCTCCGAGAAAGATGTTGATGATGTTGCAGTGGGATTATATCATCCCTGGACACATGTCCTAAAAGGATCCGTAGACCCTTGTCTCCGAGAAATATGTTGATGATGTTGCAATGGGATTGTATCATCTCTGGACACATGTCCTAAAAGGATCCGTAGACCCTTGTCTCTGAGAAAGATGTTGATGATGTTGCAGTGAGATTGTATCATCCCTGGACACATGTCCTAAAAGGATCTGTAGACTCTTGTCTCTGAGAATTTGATGAAGATGTTGTATTGGTAAATCCTAGATTTGATCTAGGTCACATCCAGTATGAAAAAGGACTGGCACTATGGTTGGGATTGTATCTTCCATGGACCTTAGTCCTAAAGTGATCCGGAGACCTCTATCCCTGAGAATGTGGTTGGAGTGTATCTTCCTTGGACCTTAGTCCTAAAGTGATCCGGAGACTTTTGTCCCCGAGAATGTGGATAGGATTGCATCATCCTTGGACTTATGTCCTAAAGTGAGAGGGACTGATCATCCCGTAATTGGATCAGGATTGCATCATCCTTGGAAGTATGTCCTAAAGTGAGAGGGACTGATCATCCCGTAATTGGATCAGGATTGCATCATCCTTGGCATTATTTCGTAAAGTGAGAGGGACTAATAATCCCGTAATTGGATCACGATTACATCATCCTTGGCATTATGTCCTAAAGTGAGAGGGATTGATCATCCCGTAATTGGATCATGTGTGTTGCAAGTTATGCTACTATGATGATGTTGTTGATCGAAAGATCAAGATGATGATGTTGTTGTTGATCGAGAGATCCAGATGTTGATGATGATGTTCATCGAAAGATCAAGATGATGATGTTGTTGATCGAAAGATCAAGATGATGATGTTGTTGTTGATC
Organism: Larix kaempferi; assembly: GCA_027924585.1. Classification (NCBI taxonomy): domain Eukaryota; kingdom Viridiplantae; phylum Streptophyta; class Pinopsida; order Pinales; family Pinaceae; genus Larix; species Larix kaempferi. The sequence continues at coordinate 17,607,173 of BSBM01000458.1, read as the reverse complement.
GAAAGATCCAGATGTTGATAATGATGTTGATCGAAAGATCAAGATGATGATGTTGTTGCTAATCGAAAGATCCAGATATTGACATTGTTGCTGTAGATGATCGAGTAATCGAGTGCTGCAGAAGATGAAGGCTCAGTACTGTAGAAGATGATGCTCCAGTATTGAAGATGTTGAAGATGTTCCAGTATTTGAATGTAGTTATTATTCGTCACATTTAAAACTTAACTAATAATAAAATTAAAACTAAAAATTAATTTAAATCAAAACTAAACCTATAATTTAAAAAAAAAAAACTAAAATCAACTTCTTCTCAAATAAGAATTTACATCACATGAGAACTTACACATATATATATATTTTATGGGCATCTTACTCACTTCCCCTCAGGCTTCACTGGTCTCTTGATGATGATCCCAGAGTAGGGGTCGAAACGTCGAGAGTTTCAACTTTCCAACGCAGCTCCTCCTTACTTTCGATGTTCCAGTTGCTGATGATATTGAAGAAAACTTCCGATGATTTATAGATGTATCACCATGATGTTGTTGATGATGCTCTCTCTCCTTGCTCCTTCAGTTGATGTTTCCGTTGTCAGTAGAATACCCTTCTCGTTAAGGGGGAGTGTTGAAATATTGTAACTTCGAAGAATATTCTATTTGTATTTTATTATTGTAATTTATTCGGAGATGTTTTATTCCTCCGTCGGGATGTCATTATTGTATTTGAGTATGTAAAGTCATTGAGGCAAATCCTCCCTTGTAAGTCGAGGCAATAGATACCCCTTGAGTCATTTGTAATGGGGTATTTAAGTCCCCTAGAGAAGTCAGCCAAGTCAGCATTAGGGTAAATTTGTTGGGGCCGACCTAGATAGGGAGAAAGTTAAGTGACAGATAAACTATAAATAGAGGTGTTGTGTTCCTCAATTGAACACACACTCACTTGTGGATTGTGCATTAGGAGAGAAAGAGAGATATCTGTGAAGGAGAAGGAGCTCTTGTTTGGGGATTTCATCTTTGTACTTTTTGGTCATCTATATTGAGGAAGTTTTGCTAGGTTTTCTACCCCATGAGGGTTTCCCAGGATAAATTTGTGTCTCTTGTGTTTATGTTGTGCTTGCTATTCTTTCAGTGATCCTGTATATGCTATTGTTGTGAAATTGATTTGAATACTGATGTTATCTATCTTAGCATATTGAATCTTAACAATCCCAAACTGAAGCAGCATCCTGAAGTGCTCTTCCTTCCTGTGACACTACTGGCCCAATATTTATCAACATAACCCTGCAGGTTAATCTTATGATATGTCGCATGTCTGAGCCCATAATCAACTGTACCCCTTAGGTACCTCAACACATACTTTGTCGCAATCAAGTGAACACGTCTCGGCTCTACCATGTACTGACTCAATATGTTCACTACAAAGCTTATATCTAGCCTTGTGTTCGTTAAGTACATCAATGAACAAATCATCTATCTATATACAATGGCATCCACTATCTTTGAAGAAGTGTCACATGACAACTTCAAATTCGATGCCATTGGTGTGGCCATCATCCCAAATCTCTTCAGGATATCTACTGCATATTTTCCTTGGATAAGGAAAGTTTATTATGGATTCTGCCACACCTTAAGACCTAAGAAGTAGTGCATCATACCCAAGTCTTTCATCTCAAATTTTGTGGCAAGCTTCTTCTTGGTTTCTGCAATGAGTTTCTCATCTCTTGTTAGAAATAGGTCATCTACATATAGTTGCAATATCAATGGTTTCCCATCCTCAACCTTGTAGTGAAGGTTGGAGTTTGCTTTACTCTTGGTAAAACCTAAGCTCATCAGAAAATCATCAATCCTGTCGTACCACGTCCTGGGTGCCTTCTTCAATATGTACAAGGCCTTCTTCAACTTGCACACACGTGTCTCAAATCTCGGTGGCTGCTCCACATACACTTATTATTCTACTACACCATTCATGAAAGTTGTCTTTACATCCATCTAGTGTACCTTCCACTTCATCACTGCAACTATTGCAAGTGTAGTTCTAATCTGAGTGTATCTTGCTACAGGAGCACACATCTCGTCATAATCGACTCCCTCTTTCTGAGAGAAACCATGAACCTGTCCTTGTACTTCTATAGTATGCTTGATTTTGTAAATCTACTTGGACATTCATCACTTGTTCTTCGGAACAAGTCTTATCATCCTTCTCTTATAGGTCATAGCATGCGATATTTTCCTACAAGTCAAATCCAATGGTATGATTAGTAACATTCCATGTAATGACAATTTTTTATGCATAATGTACATAGTCATGTAGCTAATACATCTTAGCCAATGCTTTAGCACAACAATCATCCATATCCTATACACACGGTAACTATCTAGATGCCTTCCATCTCTACCGAAACATACTATTAAGAGCATGTCTCAACATGTTAGCAAAGAGGTTTCATCCTAAACTAGCTCCATCAAGGGCTCATGGGATGTTGTGCAACACTATAGGCCACTTACCCATAACATGCACTACATGAGCCTACTGCTAGTCAATCTTAGTCATATATAAGTGCATAAAAGAAAACTACATCACAGATCTACATGTAAGTGTTATGAGCAATATCCTTCAAAAATACTCAGGAATTCAAATGACAGTAAATACTTATCTTTCATGTGTTTTGTAGGTTCCCTCTTGGTTTCTGCCTCCTTACGGAAACCATTGGAGTTTCTAGAAGTGTACTCTACTCCATCATATGATTCTAAAGACCTTAATCTTATTCTTTGTCTAGTCTGGAACTTTCTGAAGTCTTCATCCTTGCTCCTCATGTACTGGATTCAAGATCTCCTTTTGTATGGAAACATATTCTTCACATACACCATCATGTTTTGTTTGAATCTCGGGCAGATCAGTCACCATTTTTCTTATGATCGGTAAAGCCTTGTAGTGTATATATATGCAAGCCTTCTTATGCCATGAACCAATGCTTAATTTGGTTGGCCTTTTAATTTGTACAAGCCTCCCTCTTGCTCTCCAATCACTACTGTATCATCAAAATTTTAAGACATATTCTTCATCACTTGAGGAATCTTCCCTTGCTCTATTCTTAATTGGTTCGTCATCTTCTGCAGCATGAGCATGATGCCTCTTCTTCTTTCCTTTCTTGTTGCTGCCTTTAATTTTTTGGGGGGGCAATCTCTTGCAAGGTGTCCCTTTTCATCACAAGTGTAACATCTGTAGTTTGAGTAGTCCTTATGAGGTCTATGATTCTTTTGGAATCTTCTAGGATTCTTGTGAGAGTGTTCTTCTTTCTTGATTTTTTCCTTCTTTGCATGAGCTGATAAGGCTTGATTGTCATCTTCACCCATCATCTCTTCTCTGGCTTCAATTATGGCTTCCTTTTGTGTACAATATCCCATAGCCTACTGAATTTGGTGAGCTTCCTTCTAGAACAAATCCTTTGAATGAATTATTCATGTGATCTTGGGAGACCATTCAATGTAGTCATCACCAATTCTACTTCTTCAACCTTGTCTCCAATAGCTTCTAGTTGTTCTTTGATTTGGGAGACCCTTGTGAAATAGGATTGGATACTTTCCGAGTTCTGCATCTTCATACCCTTGAGTTGAGTTCTCAAGGTCATTTTCCGATTAATGTTCTTTCCTTCATATAGTCTCTTCAATGCATCAAACATCTCCTTGGGAGTCTTCATCTCCCTCTGGCTCTGCAACTTCCTCCTTAACATAGTTGTCCAAATCATTCTCTTATAGAATGAGCAGTACTTCTATACTTGTAGGCTCGAAAGTTATCAGCTCCTTCAAGGTTATCCTCAAGCTTGGTATTGTTTGTCATCTTCATAAAATGAGAACCTCAGATGGAAATAAATGTGATAGTACTTACCAATAGAGATGCTCCAACCAAGTGCTTGCTTCAATGCCTTCTGAAATATGCTACTTGGTTGACCTAGAGTTTGTGAGAGAAACCCTAATTTCCAACTTTGGAATCTTGCAAATATGAGTTGAGGGAAAGATGTGCCTCCCTAATATGAGTTGAGCAAACCCCTCCTTCAGCCAAATCTATGGATAGAAGTATGAAAAATATGATGCCCTAGTTTTCCCAAGCATCAGTGACAAGGTCAAAATTCAAACATCTCAGATCTAGAAACTTCCTCCACAAAAAAATGCACACTCCTAGGGCGAGTTGCTTTGTCTGCCTTTTCAGGCCAATCTATGGTGAAAACCCTTCGGAACAAGAAACCCTAGTTTTCACTTCCAACAGTTTATGTTGCACAAAGTCTTCTTTAATTTAGTTTTGATCATAGTAGCATAATTCGACCGAAATTTGACTTTCCTGTACAAAAATTCAAAGGGAGTTCGAAATTCGATTAAAATTCAACATAGTACGGATACGGTACAGTCAACGTATTGTTGACTGTATTATATCCATCCGTAAATGTAATAAGGAGTTGGTCGACGAGCATAGAGATGATGGAAAATAATAATAATAAAATGATTTTTAAATCAAAATTTCAGTTTATATATGTTATAAATAATTCAAATGTCATATTCGAGTTAATCGATTATCGACTCTAGCCGGATACGATTACAATTACGGCTCAACTTCAAACTTCAGTCTTCAGCCTACTTGGTACTGGCATTGCGTGACTGCACAGTTCACTACGGGCATGCGCGCGATCATGCTTGGGTAAGATTGATTTGTTTTGCAATCTGCACATGGCGTGACTGCATTACTACACAGTCCGCTGAGTCTTACGGTTTTATGGAATCATGGAATGCCTTGAATGACTTCTTTTTCGTTTTTTCGTTAGTGTGACGTAATTATTATTGTTAAATGAGTGCTTTGTTTTTCATTTAGTGTACAAACTCTTAAGTTTTAAAGTTTTAAAGTATTAGATTTATTGTTTTAGGGTATTTTTTAATTTTATATATTGCATTTTAAATTTTATGATTTAGGTTGGTTTTTAATTTTATATATTAAATTTTAAATTTTATGATTTAGATTAGTTTTTAACTTTAAATTTAGAAAATGTTTCAAATTATTTTTAATGAAAAATGAATCTTACATGATAATAGTGAATGGTTTATTTATATATTTTTAATCTTTTAAAATTTTAAAAGATGTTTTTTTAATGTATAAGCAACTTACTTTCGCATTTTCTTCGTACTAGATTTTTTCACTACGTATTTTTTTGTATCGAATCCGTATTCGTACTCGAATTATGCTACTATGGCTCTGATTCCATGTTAGAATTTTAATACTATAATGATGGTTATGTTATATCTTCAAACAATATATATAAATCACAATAACCATGTGCAATAGCATCACTGAAAGATAGACAAGCACAACATAAACAAGAGTACACAACAATTTATCCTGGGAAACCCTCTTGGGCAGAAAACCCAACAAAACTTCTTTAGTATAGATCCGTCAGCAAGTACAATGTCAATCTCATACAATAACCCGAGAACAAAGAAACCCAAGAATAAGATGTCTTCAATGCAACTACTCTTTCTCCCAGGCGAACTTGTCTTTCTCTCTCTACTGATGTGAACTAGCTTGAGTGAGTGATGTACAAATGAGCTAGGTGCCACTCTATTCATACTAGTCACAACGTGACCATTTTCTCTAACTTGGTCGACTTGACTTCTCTAACTAGGCCGACTTGATTAGGGCAGTTTTGTCCATTGTTTGGGGCAAACTGCTCATCATTTGGGGTAGTTTACCCATTGATTTATGTGGGGCCGACTCGTCTAGATTTCTTTTAGGGTTTTTACATGATCAAATACAATATGAATATTTCCCGAAGGAAGTACAATAAGAATATCTTACGAAGTTACACAATATTCAACAGCAGATTCCTTGGACGCCCTGACGATATCCTTGTATTTCTTAGGCTATGTCTTGACGATCTCCTTGTATTGCAGCAAAAATTTTGGAGTCGATTTCACTCTCAATTTTTTTCGTTGAATTCTTAGAAGTGTCGCTAGTCCTTTTCTCATGATTTCTTGTATTCATTTTTATTTATTTTTTAGATTGTGGTGAAATAACTATTAAAAAATAACTATTATTTAAAATAATAATAATATAATTATGCAAGTATTTTTAATAGTATTTAAGACTCAAATATAATAATAATAAGTATTATTATTAATATTATTGTCATTATTATAATTTTTTGAATGGGCATGGGTAACAGAGTAGAGAGGTGGGAGGGGTGAGCAACTGGAGCGGGCGCGGGGTGGGAGCGGTGAGCAAGTTGAGAGGGGGTGGAAGGGAAAGGGCGTAAGTGTGGAGGGGGTAAGGCAGGGAGAAGGGCGCAAGTAAGTGTGGATGAGTAGTAAGGAGAGTGGGGGAAAGGAATTTTTAGTGTGGTAGGAGTGTGAGTTGCAGCAGCTGATTGAAGGAGGTAGGGAAGGGAGTACGGATGTCAGAATGTGCAAGAGGGGTGAAGAGGGAGTGCCTGGAGGGGAAGGAGTGGGAGTGTGTAAAGTAGTGTGGCAGGTGTAGGAGCAGGGTGGGAGCATGGAAGGAGACATAGAGCGATGACGGGGGGAAGTTGGACGCTGAGTGGGGAGGCACTGGTGGGGATATGGGTGGAATAGAGAGGGGGAGCAATGGAGTGAGGAGATGGGGAGTGAGGAGTGGTGAGGGTGATTAGTGTGGACATGGAGCAGTGGGGAGGTGTAGAATGCAACAGGGAGGTGTAGAAGAGGGAGCGAATAACAACGGACAAGGGAGCGTGGGAGTGAAACAGTGTGGAATATAGAGAGGAGGGCATGGGTGTGGGCATGAGGAATGGAGGGTGTGGGGGTGTGGTAGTGTAGGCACGAGGAGAAGTGGAATGGAGAGGGAAGGGAATATGGCGAGGATGTCGCAGTGAAGAAAAAGGTAGGTGTATGTTTGACGGACAATCTACCAAGAGCGGACTCGAGGCATGATCTCCCTAGCTCAACGCGAGTCTAGAACAAATAGGACAGAATATAAATCACTCCTAGATCTAATCAAGGATCAATGAACTAGATACGTTTACCTTATAGATCGCTAATCCTTTTCTCCTTGAATGCTGCTCCAAGCTTGACGATCTTCAAATCTGAGTTGCAAAACCTGTCAAGATAACAAGACAACAAAACAAGTAAAACACATCTATACAATAATAGATCTAAGTAAGCAGTCAAGTAGGCGAACTACACAAGATATCATTAACACAATGAGATTTTGGTGGAAGGCACTTATATTACTGTATTGAAAAGAGAAGTACATAGGATAGAAAGATTACAACCATTGACTTGACGTAGCAATCCTCATCCGATCAAACCAATGCCAAAGCCTCCCAAGGAAGTGTGAGTCTCCCAATAGATGAATATAGATCTCTCCTAAGGTGATTTCACCGGCATTGTAGACACTATAGACTTCCTCCCCATGGAATGGGAGTGAGCTTCACTTATATAGGACTAAGTGGATAGGGTAGGTTGAGATATGGTAGGAGAGAGATAGGGGATCCTTCCAAGGTTAGGAACCAAATGCCAACTCTCCCAAGGGTCAGGGATAGGGATCCATGTCAGCTAGCTTCGAGAATGGGCTCGAAGGAGCTATTTTTTTCCATTAACTGACATCGTCGTAGGCTGCAAGAGGCCAACCTGCGACGTCGCAGGTTGCATGAGGACAACCTGCGACGACCTCTCAAAACCTAGTATGAATGGGTTTGTATCTCTTCCAGGTTAATAACTTAGTCAAGGAAACTTTAGGGATTTTTACACTGAGTCTCATGATGGTAAGATTTAGGTGTACAGAATGCCCCCCAAAGCATGAAGCTGTCTGAAATTGGACAGGTGAAATGCTTTGACAGAAGAAATGGAAATGGCTTGTCGAACGAAGGACGTTGCTGCAGTACAACTAACTCTGAGTACACAGTCTCATATGACGTAAAACATGGCTGCCGACCAATACATTGCAGATACATGGTAGTAATGACTGACTGAACATAATCATGGCTACTAGACACAAGCGTAGATTCATGATGAGATGATAACACAGCCACGACCAATACAAATGTGGATCCATGTGATATGATTCAATACAATCTCCATCACAACCTGGGTAAAATATGACTCCCCAGGGTCTTCAAGTCGAACCTGCAATGATACGAATCTATCCATGTGATTACAAATGTCTTAACGTCGAACATGGTAGAAACCACTTGATTACCGGTCATTGATGTATACCGTTAACAAGTGCGAGGGAAATCACCATTGATGTCAATGATCCCCAATGTATCACAGTACATATCATCAAGCGCAAATAAACGAGTTGAAGTCAAACGCGAGATGAAATCTTTCAATCAAGAGTCAATGATGTAACTCATATTGAAAGCGAGGTAACCTACTATTGAGGCATGCGGGACCAAGGTACTCGATTGGTTTCTAGATTCAATCCTCGGATGATGCGTTGAAGTCGACAAGGATGAATCCGTCGAAGGAGGGCCATGATGAATCCCTCAACATCGACACAAAACACGACAAATGATGTTGAGAGTAGATTGAATGGTATAGTAACATGCAAGACTGACTCAGAGTAAACCGACATGGTAGTAGGCGTATTGACTGCAGATAACGAATGGTGAGAGTATTCTTGAACATGGGCATGGCATGACTTGGCAGTATTGACATGACGAGTACGACACCAAAACCTAATGCAACTGATGAGGGAAGCGTTCTTTGAATGACTCAAAGGAGTAACAATACTCAGGAAGTAGGTGAAACTCGAGGACAAACAGATGATCCAAGTGCAGTATGCAAATGCAAATGAGTGCCATGTTCAAGAACAACTAGGTACTACCACAGATAAACGGTGTAACATAACAGCTTTCCTTTTTCCCCATCATGAACGATGAGTGCCTCATGTGTTTTTAACGAGCTTGATGAGGGTAACCAGATGCTCGGTATAGCTCATCTCATAGATGATTCCAATCCCAAATGTTTTCCAAACCTGGGAGAGGAGGGGTTCATCCCATGACGGGCCCTTCAATGTTAGATTTAACGAGTCCATAGAAGGTAAACTCGGTCGTCATTTCATGTTTAGAGAGTCTGAAAAGAACTAAAGAAGAGTCCAACAGTCCTTTTTCGTAAAGTTAGCCTCATCGCCCAAAAAATGGTAAAACAATGCGGGAGAGGACTCTTCAGGTCATGATTGGCTGGAGTATACCTTTTTTGTAAATAGTGCCCCCTGGTCCGAAAAATGGGTAAACTATCACCAGGGAGACGACCATTCAAATACTTTTACAAGCGTGAACACATCAAGTTCGCTTGGTGATCTTTTCCTATTTAGGGAGTCTAAAAAGAGTTTAAAGAGGACTCCATGAACAACTTTGTCATAGTTGATAACCGAGTACTACAAAGTAAAAGTAAACTTGGCACAGTTCCTTTTCCGTAAATAGTCTAGCGAGGCCGGATAAAGTGATAAACCTATACTCGTTAGACACACCTTTTTACTCGAAATTTTAGCGAGCAAGATAATGGTATCAAAAGTACTCGGAATCTTTTTCATATTTGAACCAGAGCACGAAAAAGTGAAAAGTAAGCTCAAACCACTTTTCATGTTTCAATCAGAGCACGAAAAAAAAGTGAAAAGTAAGCTCAAATACCATCTTACTATTTTTAACGATCTCGAAGACAGGTGAAAAGAATGCTCAAGATGTCTGCTTCATTTTTTAACGAGCTTGTAACAGAGAATGAATTATGCTCGGAATTATGCCCATTGGCAGGTTTCTTCCCAACATGATGGCTAGAGGTTGGAAAGTTTGCCCCCAACATGAGAAACTGACGGCTTACTTCTAGCATGATTTCTAGAGGTACTGTTTCATTTTTTTAATGAGCTTGATACAGGAAGAACTCAGGATTATTTTCATGGTTTAATGAGCTCGAAAACCAAAAAAAGAAAGTATGCTCGAAAATGATCCCATTGGTGGATTCTTCCCCAACCTGGTATCCAGAGGTTGGTACATGCCCCCAGCATGATTGCTAGAAGTAAGTGACTTAGCTCCAACATGGTGTGGAGAGGCGATTGAGTTGACTTCAACGTAACTTCCAGAGGTTGAAGACATGCCCCCAAGCTTCATTTCATTCACCTAAGGCATAGGCGGGTGAAAAGAAGGTTCAGGTACTAAGTCTATGAGGAGACTCGACTCAAAGGGAAAGGATATGTTTCATTTTTTAACGAGCTTGACACAGGAATATAACTCTGCTCATAAGACTTGTTTCATTTTTTAAAGAGCTCGACACAGAAAGGGAACTATGCTCATGGCGAACCTATTTCATTTTTTAACGAGCTTGACATAGAAAGGGAACTATGCTCGTGGGAACCTATTTCATTTTTTAACGAGCTTGAATCCAAAGGTAAACTTTGCTCAAACTACTAGTTTCATTTTTTAACGAGATTGAAACCAAAGGTAAACTCTGCTCGCTCTTAAAGGCACTTATCCAACATGATGGCCAGAGGTTAGTAGCGTGCCCCCCAGCATGATGTCCAGAGGCTGGGGAAGAGCCCCTCATGTTTAAGGGGAAGAAACCACTAATACGTGTGGAACGTTCAGGGAAGTTTGTTGAATGGCAGTCATACAATGATTGGGTGTCACGAAGGAAAGTTGATCAACAGTCACAATCCTTCCATCATAGGGAAAATACATCACTTGAAAGAGTGTGGACACGACGGCTTTCATAGCATAGACATAATCATGTCCAAGGAGTAGATTGAAATCTAAAGGACCTTGGACAACCATGACATCAACATAAACACTTTTACCTCTCAACGTGATAGGCAACTGTGGGAGAATCCCTAAAGGTCCGGTAGACCTTCTATTAAAAGCCAAAATCTGGTTGGTAACCGACACAAGCTGAGGAGACCCTATAGCTTGCCAAGAATTTGAGGATAAAATACTAACAGAAGCTCCCTCGTCAACTATAGTGCAAAATATTTCCTTATCGGCAACACCTACAAATATTTGGAAAGGAACATCTGAGGGGAGACGAGATTCTGCTAGACTATTCCAATCAAATGAAATAACCTCAGTACTTGGAGGGGGTCCGGTGGAAACAGACTCTTGCCCCCCATGATCGGAACTGACTAGAAAAACATCAATGGTTATCAATCCACTCTCATCGGGGAGAGTAGGATGAGATGAAGACTGTGTCAAGGTGACAATTGCAGTCTGAACGCTCTCTGATAGAAGAGCGAGATCGAGTGGAGATGACAGCGACTCGATCACTTCACTCTCGGGAGGAAGAGTGGGGTCAACCAGCGGGGGGTCAAGGGACAACTTACTATCACTTGTTGGAAGCACCTGTTGAGAACTAGTAATATCTTCCAACCAACGTGAAGCTTCATCCATGCTTGGACAAAGGGAAGTACGGTGCATACCCTTGCATATCAAACAGGGATACATGACTTTACCCTTCCGACCCTTCACAAACGGGTCATTGGTCGAGGGAGTGTCTTCAACATGATGGTCAGGGGTCGACGATACAAGCGGTTTGGGGTTTTTAGACCACACTTCTGACACAAGGGAAAGACCAGGACAATCCTTGAGAAGGTGATCACCCTTGCAAAGTTTGCAAGGGAACTTGGGCTTACGAGGTGTTCTCATAGAAGGAGTGCCATCAAAGGAAGATGGTTGACGCTTGGTCTCTTTCTTATCCTTCTTCTTTATCTTCCTTTTCTTCTTCTTCTTCTTCTCCACCTTCTTACTAACATCAGAGTTTTCGGTAGGAGAAGAGGAAGAGACAGAAGCCGATTCAACTTTCAACGAAGAAGGAGAAGGGTCACCATGAGATTGATGCTCATATGGTGAAGGACCTAGGTTTGACACAATTGGTGCACTTGGTGTAACTGGATTGGAGAATAACCATACTTGTAATCCTATCGTCAATCTAGGAATACTCAACGTAGCCATAAAGGGAGGACCAACAGTTCCACAAGGGGGAATAACAAATGGCATACCCTATAAAGGGGCGCCTTAGTTGGTAGTCCCGGAAGAATCTTCCATATTTAAACTTCCTAAGAGTCTCTAAAGTACCACACAAATCAAACACTACTCAAGTCTAAAAGCAACAAGCAAACTGTGTGAATAGGAGTGGATAAATAGTCAGGATCCTCATAGGATTGTCAAGGCATTACAACTCACTATATACCGCAGGGTCCAACACTAAAATGCGACAAGGAGGATTGGGATCGTACCCTTTCCTGAATACCCGATTACCTGGATGGTACATGCATAGTAATCTCCCCGAGTGTTGTTCTCGGCGTATTGTGATGTCAAGACGGCTAAATGGTTAACTCAGTTGGTCACAGGAATCCTAGGAGTGTCTCCTGTTATACACTAGGTATGTGGGAGCTCAAATACGTATTGATGTTGTCTAATGCACAACCGTACGGCATGAGACCTTCCTATATACTACCGAGTACGTGAAACACCTTTCAATATACGCCAAGTACGCGAAGCACTTGGTGGGTACGTGAAAGAGCTTCAATATACCGATAAGTACGTGGAAGACTACAATACCCCCAGAATACAGTGCTGGCAAATAACGACAGTTGTCATGCTTAAAGACGCCGGGACACGTCTCTAACGTACACACAGTTACTAAATGATTTTAACCTAAGCTAGCGTTAATTTTATCTTGTACGGTTAGGTGGATGCATGAGGTGAGTACATAAATGTAAACATAATGCAATCCTTAACTACATGATAATGCACATTTTCCTTTCCTTTTCAATGAAAACTACTTAAGGTAAGGAGAGATTTTTCTTTCTTTCAAACCAAAAGTACTTAAGTAGTAGCGAAAAGAAGAATTCCTTCCTAGAGTGCAATAACTCTAACTTTCTGCAATCATAAGCCAAAAATCACGAAGAGAATGAAAGATGCGACAAATCTTAACAATGTATAAGACAAAATAATGAAGCACTTTCAATTTTCAAATGCATGTACCAAAAATGGAATTTGATAGCTAAACGCTTTTCATATCTATATACAGAAAGTGATAGAATATCTACAACACTATAATCATTCAGAAATTCCCAAAGAAAAATGACAAGCACCTAAACAACTCAAAGGCACTCAAGAAAGGCTCAAAATATACCAAATGCAATAATTATAACTCATTTCCTATCTTTTTACACTTGAAAAAGACACATCTGATCCACGGAAAGAAAAATTCCAGAAACGTTTCCAATAAAATGCAAGACAAAGAAAAGCACATAACAATCTTATCTAACTCAAATGCACACAAATATGAAACAAGCCTTTCTTCTTCTTATGAATGTGAGACCAAGAATTTTAGATGATCAAATTAAAGCAAGAAGAATACCTATGTTTTCCAATTTCATGAATATAGCAAAAGAGTGACCAAATCAAGCTTCTCTTTGAGCTAAAGTGGAGACAAAGAATCAATCTTTTCCAACAATCATTATATATATCATCATGCAAAGGAAACAAGATGCAGAACCCAAGACAAAGAGGTTAAAAAAGACATGGATATCCCACACTTTTCAAATCTTTCAAAACAAACCAATCACACCAAACCAAGAATGACCTCAAAACCTTAATATGGGTCAAAACGATTGTAGGATACACGATTCATGGCCTCGGCCATGAGGGGGAATTTTTTTTCAAAAATAGAACCCATTTCGCTTAAAAATGCAAACAAAACACTAATTTTTACTTAAAGGGCCAAACATGGATCCAAATCTCAAAAGGACCCAAAAGTCCAACACAAGCAAACCAAATGCAAACAATGTTGAATAAAAAGGTCTCTGCCTGGAAAGTGCAGTGTAGAGGAGTTTGCACACCAAATCAAAACTCAAATCAAAAAATGGAGGGGGGATGCCCTTGCATCAATTTTGACAGATCGGCGCGGTCTTTGTGTGTACATAGAGCGACTGACGCAAGTCACTAGTGCGGGAAGTGCGACGATGTCGCAGTCTACCAATGAATGGGCTGCGACGATAGGCCAAAAGATAGAGAACATAGATAAAAAATGACACAGTGTCACTCTAGCTCCACTTCCCAGCTATGACGGGCGAGATCTAAGTTAAAAAATGAACCAATTCTCCAAACAATGAGAAATGAAATGGTTTAAAAATGGTGAGTACAAACTCATAGGAGGACTGCATACTCTTCAAAGCGAAGATCTGATGGTGAAACAAGGCTTATAAGGCAAATAAGATTATGAATGGCTTGCAAAAGCAATCAACTGAAAATGGTATTCAAATTGACAACTACAAACAATGTCTTCCCCAGTATGGTCGCCAGATTTGTTTGACGGACAATCTACCAAGAGCGGACTCGAGGCATGATCTCCCTAGCTCAACGTGAGTCTAGAACAAATAGGACAGAATATAAATCACTCTCCTAGATCTAATTAAGGATCAAGGATCAAGGAACTAGATATGTTTACCTTATAGATCGATAATCATTTTCTCCTTAAATGTTGCTCCAAGCTTGATGATCTTCAGATCTGAGCTGCAAAACCTGTCAAGATAACAAGACAACAAAACAAGTAAAACGCATCTATACAATAATAGATCTAAGTAAGCAGTCAAGTAGGCGAACTACACAAGATATCATTAACACAATGAGATTTTGGTGGAAGGCACTTATATTACTGTATTGAAAAGAGAAGTACATAGGATAGAAAGATTACAACCATTGACTTGACGTAGCAATCCTCATCCGATCAAACCAATGCCAAAGCCTCCCAATGAAGTGTGAGTCTCCCAATAGATGAATAGAGATCTCTCCTAAGGTGATTTCACCAGCATGTAGACACTATAGACTTCCTCCCCATGGAATGGGAGTGAACTTCACTTATATAGGACTAAGTGGATAGGGTAGGTTGAGATATGGTAGGAGAGAGATAGGGGATCCTTCCAAGGTTAGGAACCGAATGTCAGCTCTCCCAAAGGTCAGGGATAGGGATCCATGTCAGCTGGCTTCGAGAATGGGCTCGAAGGAGCTATTTTTGTCCATTAACTAACATCGTCGCAGGCTGCAAGAGGCCAACCTGCGACGTTGCAGGTTGCATGAGGACAACCTACGACAACCTCTCAAAACCTAGTATGAATGGGTTTGTATCTATTCCAGGTTAATAACTTAGTCATTGAAACTTTAGGGATGTTTACACTGAGTCTCGTGATGGTAAGATTTAGGTGTAACAGTGTAGGAGCAGCGTGAAGTGGAGTGGTTGCGTGAAGGAGGTGTGGCATAGTGGAGTGGGCTCCGTAAAGTGGAGTGGACTGCAAGACAATGGAGTGTGGGGTGTGAGTAGGTGTAGTGGAAGGAGGAATGTGAATGATGCTCTGATACCAATTGGAATAAGAATTTCCAAATTATAATTATATATATATATATATATATATATATATATATATATATATATATATATATATATATATATATATAATTCAATAATTACAAAGATGAAATCCGCAATGGATATATAATAGTGAAGGAGCACGCCAATGGATGTGTCTCTTAATACACTAAAACAATTAACTAACTAATTGGTTTATTACATTCTAAACTTGTGCTCAATCTTTATCATGCCATTTAATCTTCATCATCATGTCTTATGCACGCTAATGAATATTGGATCATCAATACTTCAACATTCTTCATCACCTTTATATTCTTCAATCCAATAAATGACATCTTATCATTGATATCTTTAGTACACTCACCATTTAAGGATATCAAAGTTGATTGAGTTAGTGTCATCTTCATTGATCCACTTAGAAGCAACCAACTATTTCTAGGATTCACAAGGAGATTGTTACATCTTAGGATGACTTTGGAACTACTTTGTAAAATATAAACCTTGTTGCTTACTTGCATATATATGCAAACATCAAAGATGTAAATAATCATGTGATCATGTTATAGATCATTTAACGAGATCGAGCTTTGCCATAATTGTCTTCATAGTCAAAGCCACAACACTGATCCTACATAGCTTTGATACGTTCCATTGCTTTTGTATACCATTCTTTTGCACATGAAATGGATGTACAATAGAGCCAATCCTTGTGTGATATTATTATTTGTTTAGGTGATTGTCTCTTTATTAACATCCTCTTCATGTTTCCACATGTTAATGTGATACACTTAATCGCCAAGTAACAATATTCAACATAATGAATATCTAATTGAATGCTTCACCCACATTCACATTGCTTTTCCTTGGTTGTGTTGTTGTTCATGATAACGCACCACCCTGTCACATCCGACGACTACAATCAACTTAGTTGTAGCCCTTGACATGGCTTTATTTCCATGTTCGACTAACTTTTCCTAAAGTTGAAGGCACTTTATGAGTAAAGACCTTGTTGTAAACTCTATACAAACAATTGGTATCATAGCTTCAAAGTGCTTAAAAAACAATGCAAAAAGGGATGGTCATCAAATCATTTCTCTTAGAACTTGAACTTCACCACCACAGAAGAGTCCATCAATATCTAAGACCTACGAGATCTTTGAATACTCATTGGTATCAAAACTCAGACAACTAAGATCATATATTGATGAATCACTAGTCATTGATTTTCCTAAAGACCTTTTGCATTATATTATTGTGCACTACTTGTAGGGTATATAGATCACAAGAAGATATGAATGTATGTGAGGACATGCTTAGATTACCAAAGGGATGGGGTTGATACTACTCCCCTTGAATGCCCTTTTACATGGTATTCATACCTAGAGATTTTGGGATGAAATTCCCCCAACTCTACTATATCCAACACCAATTTTGTGTAAAACATGATTAATGAAGTTCTTCAAAACAATGCAAAGAAATACTTACCTGGTTCATAGAGTTGTTTAAGAGAACAACGGAAACACTGTACCTAGCGCATCCAACCACAAATTGAGCTCGTTTGGAAGACTTAACCTTTTCAAGGTCAAGATCAACCACAACATTTCATTGTTGAAAGGGAAGGTTGATGCTATTTAAGCAATCATTGAGTGGTTTAGTACTCTGCAGACGTATTTTGATGTAGAAGACCTCATCAACGCAAAGAAGAACAAGCTCACGACCATGAATATATCACTAGTCACTAAAACTTGTTAGGAATCCCGTAGCCAACATTGTGAGGAGTGTGGCAAGCCTATCATTATGTGGAATATATTCACGAAGGCGATGCACAACAAGTGTTATTTGCCAATACATCGAGAGGACTAATGCATGAAGTGGAAATAACTATGCTAATGTAGTGACTAGTGCCTTGACAAGTGCGTGGATGAGTTCCATGCCCTTAAAGCTCATTTTTTGTTTAAAGAAGAGGCGAGTCTAGTACTCGAGTATTGAATCAATTTACACTAATAAATTAATAAGAATCTAGGTTCTTGACAATCTAAACACTTATAGATTCACACATACTCACGCAATGGATTGAGCAGAAGAACAAAACTAAGAAATTTACCAGTCCAACACGCTCAACAACATGATGTCACCAAGCATGGAAGGTAGTTTAAGAAGAAATAGACTAGATGTATCTATACAACATTGCATAGTTTGACAAATCACTTGTGCCAACAAAAGTAGGCTAGATTAATAAGCACCGACAAAAGAAGCATAAACATATGGGTAAGTAGTGCAACACTCGCAAGGCTTCCAACCATGATAATAAAGAATGTTGCTTGTGGAAATCTATTTAGCACAAGTTGTAGAATTCTCTTCATAGGTTTGTGACAAGGGTATGCATATAGCCACCTATATGTTTGAATTCTCCAATGTCATTGTCTTGTAATGCACATAGATTGACTCCGTCGTTAAGCATCACTGGATTGGAGGAAGAACAAGAGCGACAAAGTGGGATTATCAATAGTCTTTCCACTTCATCATTACAATGGAGGTCAAAACAACTTGATTTCCACAACCATTGTTCAACCATTAAACTTGTTAACCCAACCCCACCCAGAAACCTTGCGACACTGAATAGCTATAGTTTGAGAAGGAAACTTGTGTTACTAGGCAATGCACTTTCGATACACTATCTCTTCCCTAGAAAGACAAAGTAACATGGGATGTTGCACCCTTGGAGATATGCAATGCATTGCTAGGACAACCCTGCGCATGGGAGTGTCACAGAGTCTATCAATCACGATCTTAGAGCGTTATCCTTGACATCAAAGACATATTTTTTACTTTTCAGAGATAAAGTCTAAACTAAATATTTATTTATTTCAACAAATTAATGTTGTAAATTGATTATTCATACCAAAAAATTCATTTTGTTGAGTATCTACCCAATCGTCACATACAACCATGGTCCCATCCATCCAAGTATCCTCCTCCTTGTTGCATGCAACAAAAGTAATTGTTTGCACTTATATTGATTAGATTTATAACTTCTAGTGCATGCCATTTAAAGGTGAAGTTGCACACCAGCCACAATGTTGATGTCAACATTGAGCACAAATTCTAGAAAATGCATTGCACTTTATAACACCTCGATATTTTAAAAGTGCCATTAGATGAAATTCGAGGATTTTAGAAACAAATCTATCACTACCTTCAATAATATGGCATCCATAATCCTTAGAACCATGCCACATTGATCAAAATTAGATGAAATTTGAAGGCGTTGCTAGGGAAACTGCTAACATTCTCAACACTCAACTTTGATAGCCCTCAAATACTCATCACACAAATCAAATGTCAAAGTTGCTACACTTCCATCACCTTGGCAATTAAGGCAACTACAAAATTGCAACCTAAAGGAAATACGAGGATGTTAGTGGTGAAAAAATCAATACCCCTGAGACCCGTAAAGCCACATTGAATTAATCTAATATCAATACCATTATGCTTTGAATTACAGTGCCATCATACAAATCAACATATTAATGAGTTGGTGGGCCAATGGTGGAGACTTGTGAAATTCACTCTCTTCACCCAGGTTCAAATCCCCAATGAGACATGGGCTCATTATGATAAAGCTGTAAGGGTTGGTGTCCCGTTGGAGTTTGGAATCTAGACTTCGTCCGTGGTCTCTGGATGTCTCGACCCTTACTAAATTATAAGTTTCCTACTGATTGATGTTGGTGGGGTACTTGCAACTGGCCTAAAGATTATAATAACAACAATTAGATAATCATAACCAATTATTAATTTCTCTAAATTTAAAAAAATACAAATTAAAGGAAATTTTAAGACAATAATGAAGAAACCATGACATCCCATGCATCTCAACATCACTAATCCTCAAAGCTTCGTCACAATAACCAAAAAACACTGATGTTTGTTAGGCAAGAAAAATGCATGCTTTTTATATTACTCACAACTAAAATAGAAAGCATAATTTTCATTTTAAATTGTTATAATTTATGATTAAATGAATTTTAACTAGATGAAATAATTAAGTTTGATTTTTAATTTTTAAATGGAAAGACAAACTATTTATATTAAATTCATATAAATAATAATAAAAAAATAAAACCGTTTGAACTTTTCACTTTTGCAATTAATTAACATAAAATGCTTTTTTTACCCAAAACCCAAAACCCAAAACAAACAGAAGCCCAAGGGATCCATCCAACCCACACAGTGACAATACTCATTTATGGTGGTGAATAAGATGGAGGGGCTAGATGGCCCTTCTATTCTTCCAATCACAACCCTCAAATGGTTTTGTATTTTTAGCCTTTCCTTAACAATCAATTTTACACAGAAATATTAAATACAGAAAAAGGCGAAAACATGGATGCAGCCGGGAACTACAATAACGAAAACCGGTTAGTTTTATACGCTGAACATGCACGCTCCTTATTCAGCTTATGACGAGTAGGGGTTGGCGAGATCCTAGCGGGTCCAGGACCTGTGAGGAGCAACCCCCACCGTCCGATTCCGTAAGTGAGCGGAGGTTTAGGCGCCGCCGCCATGAAGTCCCTACATGTGGGGAAAACCACTGTGGAATCTATCTCCTGTCATCTGTCAAACGCAGACATAAACACAAGCAGTGCTTCTTTCCATCAGGTTTCCCGTCAACGCCACCCGAAACCACCGCCGGACAATGCAGTAACTATAAAAAGAAAAAAAAAATAATGCAAAGAAAATTATTATTTATTTGTGGATCGTAAAATCTACCCTCGCCGTGAAAACTGTTTTCCTTCTGGAAACCGGACGGGGTCCGCGTTTTACCCTTTAATCGTCTACGGGGTCCGTGCTGTTAGTCGCTGTTGTTGATGTTGCGTTACCTAGCTGGTTGCCTGGTTTCTATTCAACCTAACCCACGGGCGGCCTCAAGCATTTGAGAAAGGCCAGGTCAGTCTCTTGGAAGGTACGGTGGACTTCGTTGCTTTTATATTTAATTCAGGTCTTGCCAATCTCGGCGTTTCTGTGGTCAATTCTTTCGCGTTTTTAGGGTTGATTTTGAAGTTCTTTGGGCTGGTTTTGGTCCTGTGCCGGCCAAGAAAGGGCTTCTTCTGTGGAAAGTTGTGATTTTCTCTGGGATAAACTTTACAACTCGCTTGATTTGGTCGCGGCCCAAAGGAATTGAAGGTTTTTGTGCGGCTAAAATCTTGGGGAGGCGAGTCTTGGGTGTGCTTGATTTGGTTGTAGACGCTTCTCGGGGCAAAAAATTACTTTGTATGCGGCTAGCGATATATAAACCCTGCGACCTCGTTTTGCTTGCATCTGCTTTAGATATAGACCTCCGAAATTGGCTTGGTATAATTTCAAGGGTCATAATTATTTGGATTTGTCAGGAACTAAGGTGAGTTTGTCGTGAATTTTTGTTATATTTGATTATGAGTTGTAATGGGCTTATGCTTCTTTTAGTGTGTATTTGGAGAATTTATTTACAATGTGCATTGTGAATTTTTGCCTATCCCCAAATGCTGCCTAAACCGGTTTTCTCTGGGCAACAGCCCCTTTTCTAATTAGGGATTATTGGAAATCCCGTGCCTTCAATTGTTTAGATATTCTTCTGGAATTGAGAATTATAGTTCATCTCCGGATTGTTTTTTGGCCGAAGATAGCTTTATTGCAGTATGTGTGGCTGGTTTTAAATTCTATTTGGTCTGATGTCCTGCTTTAGAAAGTTCAATGCGGTCGGCTTAGTTCCGTTGAAAATTGGTCATTTAGCAATATTTTTTTTCTCTTTTGAATGTGTAATTGGTTAGATAGTCAGAAGATTTGTTTGCGTCCTGCGCACTCTCAAATAAGAAGCGCTTTTCTGCAAAAATATCCTTTATTTGAACTCGACTATCAGATTGGTTAGATTCTAACACCAGCGGATAAAATTTCAGTCAGTCCCAGTTCAACTTTCGTATGGTATTTTTTGAAGGCATGTCTAAATGTATGCTTCATGTTCCATTTAAGATTTGATTCCTATCACTCAAACCCAATTGATTGCAATTTGAGTCGTTTATGGCTTTATTGAATAGAGAAGATTTTCTGAAATAATGTTTCCATTTTGAATAGGTTTGCAATTGGCTAAATTAATCCCGAATGTAAAAATAATTAATTTGTAGCCTGATTACAGTTCTCTTGAAATATGTTCTGCAAACTTGAGATTTATCTTCAGAAATACACAATTCAGTCTACTTTTTGTTATGATAGGAATTTCGTGGAAGTTTTCTTGATAACTAAGGTCTAGATTTGTTGTCATGCCTGGAAAATTTCTTTCAGTCTGGCCCAATAAATTATCTGGTTTTGTTTATGCTATACTTTTGTTAATATGTGGGCCTTTTGTTTGCTTGTCCAAATTAGTTGACTTCTGATAAAAGAAGTGTAGGCTAATGTTCCTTTACCATTAATGGTAGAGACTCTAATGCATTTTCAGTTTTCCTTGATTTTGTTGAAGATTAGATTTTTGTTCCTTGGCGGGTTTCTTTTAGCTTCAGCTTCTGAATAAAAAAATCTATTGAATTTGTTTACTTTTCTTTAGGATATGAATTGCAGAGAAAGTTTTCTTGGTTACTGATGTCTAGATTTGTTGCCTGCAGGAGAGTAGCTTTTGACTTGCCCTTTGATTGGTTCCATGCGTACCATTTGTCATGCAAGCAAGCTTTGTTGAAGTTGTTGGTTAGAGATTTGTGTGAGGCTTATTTAAAGGGAAGTTTGTGGGTCTCTTGTTCTCTGTTAAGGATGAAAATGGATTGATTTGGCTTGCAAGGTTTTGTGGTATATTCATGGCATCCATTCTGAGATAGCAGCCAAGACCTGAAAAATCGTTCCATTTATTCTTGCCACATGAGGAGGCATTCACTATTTGTTATCTTGGCTTGCTATTGATTTGTTAGCGAGGTGGGCCACTGCACTGTTTTGCAGGCTGCCTGTTTCAGTTTTTCCAATGGCCTCTGGAAATATAGAGAAGGAAGAAAATGGGGTGGTTCCAGAGGATCTACGCTGCAAGAGATCAGATGGAAAGCAATGGAGATGCAGTGCACGGTCTATGCCAGACAAGACTGTTTGTGAAAAGCATTATATTCAAGCAAAGAGGAGGGCTGCAAACTCTGCCAAGCGTGCCAGCGAGAAGAAGCTGAAGAAAAAGGAGGAAAGCAGTGAGCCAGTGTTTGAAAACAAGCAGAATGAAGTTGAAAAACCACATGTCACTGCCACTGCTGGGCGGGAGTTCTCAACCATCCCGGTGAATAAGAAATCAAAAGAAAAGGTTCCAAAAGGCCAGCTTATGTATCAGTCAGGCCCGTCTATTCGGCATACACAGCTGGTCAGTGAAGAAGCTGAGGTGGATATCTTAAGAAACCGTGGAATTGAAAGAGAGACTGATTTTCCGCGGTATCAATCCCACGCACCTTCAGCAAAAACCAAAACTGCAAAACATTTGGTAAACAAGCCTGTTTTGGTGAGTTTAGCGAGTTATCACCACTTTTGATGGCATTGTGTTCTTCTATTATTCTCAGGATTCTCATGCTGTTTTGAACATATAATTGGTAGCATCAATTAGAATTGGCATGGCCTTGGTTAAGGAACATTCTCTGCTGTTGTGTCTCAGGATTGCACTAGCAAGAGGACTGGTACCTTGGTTGAGGCAGAAAGTGCTTTATGTCATCAATGCCATCAATGCCATAAGAACGACAAAGGGAAGTTAGTCCGATGTTCAAAATGCAAAGGAAAGCGTTACTGTTTCTCCTGTATTGGTAACTGGTAGGAATAAGCTTTCCTTCCAGTGGATAATGAGCATAACAAACCCTAGACCTTTTTGTTTTAAATATCTAGAAGCCTGTAATGACAAGAACATTGAAAATTTGATAATATTTGGATGTATCTCACTTTGATACACATGCTTATTCGTTGTGGTATAGGTACCCTGAATATTCAGAAGAAGATATTGAGAAGGCTTGCCCATTTTGTCGTGGGAGTTGCAGTTGCAAGGCATGCTTGCGTGGGAACGGACAGGTGAAGGTATTTGATCTTTTGAAAAGTTTCAGCAACCTTTTTCCTAGGGTGGACAAGTTGTTTGCAGATTGGAGTTCTGGTTGTGTTTTTGTTCCTTGTTATGGGGTTGTTTATGGGAATACTATTCCCTTTTTACTGATGATAGCAGTTATAATCTGTGGAAGGAAAATATCTCATATTCTAGAAACTGCTGTTCTCTATATGCAGGTTAGGATGCAGGAAACAGACAACACTGAGAAAATTCGATACCTCCATTACTTTCTGTCTATGGCTCTTCCTGTGCTCAAGCAGATCCACAGGGAGGAGTGCTTGGAGCAAGAGGTGGAGGCCAAGATTCAAGGTGAGTATCTTGTGGTATGCTTCTTTGCCTGGGGATAGTTTTAAATATTTGTCACGTGCTCCAGTTTTTACAATGATTGTAACATTCTTGAAATATTCCTTCTGCTCAGGTGAACCAACAATAAAGCTGGAGATTCCTAAAGCAAAACTTAATGCAGATGAACATCTGTGCTGGTACATGTTCAAAGTTCAAATCCCTTCATTTTTTAACTAAAATACAATTACACCCTAGGTAACATAGGATGAGGATTTAGTTATCTCCAATGTTTTTGAGATTGTAGTGGTAATCTAAAATCATCATACTATCTCACATGCCCATTTGATGTCTTCTGTATTGCTACAGTGACAACTGCAAGACATCTATTGTTGATAACCACCGAAGCTGTCCGTATTGTTCCTATGATCTATGTGTCAGTTGTTGTCGAGGTCTTCGAGAAGGTTGCCAACCAGTAGGTGGTAAAGCAGAATTGGTCCATCAGCAGTCTACAGATAGAGCTTATTCTTATGGTAGAGAGGGATTGCCAAGAAATAAGCAACCAAAGGTGTCAGGGGGAAGACCTGGTTGGGAGCTTCACTCTCATGTTACTAGCAATAGCACTGCGGACCCTACAGATAGATTACCGGATTGGAAAGCTAATAGTGATGGTAGCATTCCCTGTCCCCCAAAGGAATATGGTGGCTGTGGCAGTCATTTGTTAGAATTAAAACGCATTTGTAGAACGAATTTGATTGCAAAAATTGAAAAAGATGCCGAGGAAATGGCCAGCAGCTGCAAAGTTGCAGAGGGCTTGAAAATTTCTCATCCATGCACCTCATGCCTCAAGTCTGGTTCTAATGGGAAAAATGGATATTCTGAAAGGAATTTACGCCAAGCAGCTCATAGGAAGAACAACAGTGACAATTATTTGTACTGTCCAACTGTACAGGATATTAAAGAAGAAGGTCTTGAGCATTTTCAGAAACACTGGATTAGAGGTCAACCGGTTATTGTGCAGAATGTTCTTGAAGGCACATCAGGTCTTAGCTGGGACCCAACGGTCATGTTGCGGCCTGTTCGAGAGACTATGAATGGCAAGTTTAACGATGAGGCAAATATAAAGGCCATTGATTGCTTAAATTGGTGTGAAGTGAGTTATTTTCTCCAATAAATCTTACAAGCATGTTTCTTTTTCAAGTTACCAAACAATTATGCACCTTGATTTAGGTTGTGAATGTTCTGGTATTTTATTGGTCTTCATAATTATCTTTGTATAGAGTTGCATCTCATTCATGCAGAGAAGCTTGATATCATGACGTCTGAAGATGTCTTATTACTATTAGTGAGCTAGATGCATTTTGAATATTTTTGATCCTGCATAATTAATAGTTAGGATTGCATTTTTGTATTTTAAGATAGTAAAATCAATACACAGAGTACAATCATACAGTCCAGTTGCTGACTTAATAAAAGGGCCTGAAAATATTTCTGATCAGGTCCCTCAGATGAATTATGCTAGCAAAGTTCATCTATATCTAGATCTTGCATAACTAATAGTTATCTATTCTAGTGGTGGCGCTTTTCTAAATATCTTTAGGCAGGGTCTACTAAGGTCAAGATTAGGCAGGGCCTACTAAGGTCAAGATCAACACAAATTCTTGCATAAGTGATAGGTTTTGTCCACCTTGTCAACTTTGTTGTACTAATATTAATTGCTTTGAAATTGTGCAAAATTTAAAGGGAAAACAATATTGTTACATATACTTGAAATTTCGAAGGAGCTTTAAGTCCCACGTTGAAGCCTGATGAGTCATGACTATAGAGTCTTGCCTTGCTAGAAATCAAGGCTCTCTTTCAAAACCACATCTTTATTTTCCTAGGAGGAGAAAGTTATTAGGAAACAAACTCTGTTGATGAGGGATAGCTCATAGCCCCCCTTTAGAGTCCAATTTTCAAGAATCCAACTATTGTTAGTGTTTTATAAGGCCAAAGTCTAATAAATCTGCAGATGAGCCTAAAAGTGCTTGAGGATATATGCACTAGTTATAGTCAAAGAAATACTCACATAAGAATCAAACATGCATGTAGAGAACGATGCAATACTCACAAACAAGAGAAGAAAGGATGCATGCACTCGAAGGGGATTGCTTCAATTTATATTGGGAAGAATTGCTGTAACTATTTGCATATATATGAGTACAAAATTTGGTGGGTGGAGCTAGGTAAAAAGTTAGATAGAGGTAGATGATATGAGCACAAGTAGACAACAATGCAATACTCACAAACAAGAGAAGAAATGATGCACGTGCTCAAAGAAGATCGCTTAAATTGTACATGTACTTTCTATGTTGTATTACATATTTACAAAAATTGCAAAATGACAAAATTGGTGGAGTGATAATCTTTGACAATGTTTCCTAGTGTTTTTTTTTGGGTGTAACTACTCATATATCCAACCAAGGGATTGCATGATGGTCCCCATAGGTACACATTTTCCACACACGGAACCGCCAAACTCACACCCCGTGGGATTTTAGCACGGGTGGATGGGGTACTCAAACCCTCCACACCTTATCACGAGTGCTACCCCACAAGGGGCAAAAGTCTCCTAGAGTTACAAATATGAAGTACAATGTTAACTTTGACCATGACTCCTATGAAATATTTGTGATGAGGTATAAAATATAAAATACAAAATGAAAATAATATATATTTGGACCAACTCCCTTAGTAAACAAGGACTAAGCCTCATCATGTCCTCCTCGCTTAGAGGAAATTGTCATTAATTTCTATTGATGGTACACCCTTTCCAACAAAGGACATCATAGTACTGGATTGGTTGGTGCCAGGTGGACATATTAGGAGATGTTTGAAACTAATATTTGTTGAATTGAGAGTGTGTGCAACATGTGTGAAACATGGCATTTGGTTGCAACGGCTGGAAGAAGAAAATCCTGGTTTGTCCTCCATATTGTTGAAGCACATGTGCAAGAGAGTTAACCTCCATATCCATGGGTTGAGGGGAACCATATATAAATTTATTCTTACGAGGATATAACTCAATCTGCTTTGTAGCTAAGGTGAATAAAGCCTTGTTTGAAACAAGTTGAGTGGAGTTTGGACTTGGTGCTTGAAATTGCACTTCCTTGTTGAAGAGTGAAATCTATGGGGTAAAGTATTGCAAGTTGGAAGTGTCGAGTACAATAGTTGAAAAGAGAGTCCTAAACTTATGGAGAATATCATGGCAAGGATTTGAGAGAATATCGTTTAAGTTTTTAGGCTTTACAATCTTTGGAAGTGAATGGGTCTTGACTCTTATAGAAGCCATCATAGACTACCTTGCGATTGTACTGGTAGGGAATGCCAAGGGAGTAGATAACAACAATCCAAGGGTGTTGACATTATAGTCAACTGTATCGATGGAAGATCTGATGGTAAAATTGAGTGGTGGCAAACTTGTGTCCTTGACCAATCTAAGAATGGCGTGGTTGGGGATGTGGTGTAGTGTGGTTGATATCACATTGTATGTGAAGAAGACTTGTCAACATAGTGTTTGGTCATGATAACTTAGTGATTGATCATTGGCATCAATCTCCTATTGTCTGCCACACTAATAAAGGGCTTTTGGTCTTTTTGGCTTGCAAGGTGCAACATTCATCATCGAAATGATTAGGCTGTTTGCAATAAGAGTGATATCTTTTCTTTCCATGGTCAGTAGAGGAGGTAGTGCTAACTTTTCCTTGTTCTACCTAAACTAGTCAGTGGACTTGGGCCAGTAAAAATGTGTCCCACGTGAAGATGACAACCATGATCATCCTACATATCCATCGTCTTCTTTTGCAAGTTTTGTAGAGAATGCTGTAAGCACACAAAGAATAACAATATACATCGTCTCAGTTGTCATCATGGTTGAGTTGGAGGCTGTCCATGTTGGGGAAAATCCTTATTGGGTTTCATATGCTGGTTTTTTCCTCTTTGAAATGCTTCAAAAATTATCTTTGCTGTCTGTTTCTACTATCTAGAAATCTGCATTTTTCATTTTTTAATATATCATCTTCCAGTTATATCTACATTTGACATTTTTGGGAATGTCTAGTTGTAAGTGTACATCCAAGATAGTACCAATGTGTGTCCCCATAGTCAAATCTGACAGCACGCTTTAATGATAGAGATTGAGAATAGTTCTCATTTGTAGAATAGAACTTAGTGGTTTGCCAACCAACCTCTGCAAGCACAAAGTAGATTGAAGGATGAGTTCTAAAGGCTTGCTTTCTGAGTTATGCCTTATATAGTAAATATTTGGGGAGATCCATGATGCATTTCTCTGGATAAAATTGTCATGTTAGAATTTTTGTTCAAGATTAACGTTTTAACCAACATCGTGGTGGTTGTCGCTAATTCTCGTGACATTTGAAATCAGTGAGTGTATGTACTTATGAATTATGCTTCATTGTAGAGAGGATTTGAAATCTAAGGTTGAACTTTCATAAACATGTGCAACTCAAAATAAGGCAAAGACAGAATTATGACTTATGGATCTTTACCCACAAGCAGTCAAATTTGCAGAGTGAGTAATTTATACCAATGACTTCTAGAAATCAGTATCTTTCTCGTTATTGCTCATTTGTCAAATTTATAGAAACATCCATAATGACCTGGAAGGATATGGACTTAAAATTTAAATAGAATGAAAAGGCATGTGTATGTAATGAAGTGGTCTCAAAACAAAGCAATTGTTATTATTTTCTTGATTGCAAACATTGCCCTTTTGAGCTTTTGCTGTTAGGCTCTGCATTGCATCTTGGGGGTGCTCTCTTGTGCATTTAGTTCAAGATAGCAGATACTCTTGAAGATCCCTTCTTTGTGCTTTTGCCTAAATCGTGAATTATTTTTTCATGCTGAAAGATTTTTCATTATTTCCATTGCCAACCCCTGGTTGTACACATGATATGTGCATTGCTTCACTTCTTATTATCTCTGTTATAGAAACTGCATTCTTTCACAGCCCACCTTTTTTTATGTTTTATGTTCTTTGGTTCCATCTCTTTGTTATTTTCATAAAGGAATTGCTACTACTTTTTAGAGCAGTGATTACATAGAGAGCATTCATGCATCCCCCTACCTCCCATGCTCGCAACCCTTTGTGTTTCTTATAAGTTGGTTTGTCAGACAGACATGTTGGAGATGTTATGTTGATATAAAATGGTAGCTATTTAGAGGAAAATTCACTATTTTAAAATTTAAACAGTCAGGTTTCTCCAACAATGCACTGCATTAGTAGCTCGTTTGGTTTATTTTTTAATTCAAGAACTAGGTGTTTTTAGTGGCTTAGATGTGTTGAGTAGCTCTAATTAATCCTTTCACATTTTCTGTTCATATTTTTTGTAGGTACTACAAGAAATTAATTGCATGCTGTGCTGATTCAATGTTTTCACTGTATTTTTGGTTATCCTTTTGAAATTTGAATCTTAGTAGTTTGTACAATAAGCTAATGCCATCTGTGTATGCTACTATGCATGTGGTGGTGCAGATTGAAATCAGCATCCACCAATTTTTCAAAGGGTATGTAGAGGGTCAAATGCATAAAAATGGCTGGCCTTTGATGTTGAAGCTGAAGGATTGGCCACCACCAAATTTCTTTGAAGAACGTTTACCACGCCATAGAGCTGAATTTATTAATGCATTGCCCTTTCATGAGTACACACATCCTGACTGGGGCCTTCTTAATCTGGCAGCAAAGCTTCCTGATAATTGTTTAAAGCCTGATCTAGGACCCAGAACTTACATTGCTTATGGGACAAGTGAAGAACTTGGCCGAGGTGATTCAGTTACTAAATTGCACTGCGATATGTATGATGTGGTAAGTATTTATCCATAGAGAATCCTAAGCCGTTTTTCAGTTTTGTGCTTTTGATTATTAGTACAAGCAATATTATCTTCTCATATCTCACTTGGTATTTTGGATGGATGCTGGAGAAATCCATCTATTTGCAGACTATTTTAGCATTCCTGTACATCATCTCTTTGTCATTGTCCCTCTGTTTTAATGTTTACATGGCCACATTAACAAAGTAAAATTTGGGTAGAGATGCAAAAGTGTCATAGAGCTGAGAAATCATGCTGTTTCTAAGCTATTCAACATATGGGCAGTTACTGTGTGTTGGTTTTTTATTTTATACGAGTTTGATGATATTGCCTGGGGATTTAACTTTTCCTGTGATAAGGAAACTTGGCTTTTGTTATTTAGTTCATTAGCTGGATAATAATATCTTCCTTGTTATTTTATATTGACACATTTGCTAACTAGGCCACCCATTTCAGATGCTTTTCCTTTTCAATATAAGTGTTACAAGGATGCATAAGATGGTATTTAGCTGTCTCTGCTACTACTTTCTTTTTTCTGTCTCTGTTATGGAATGATCTTTGGAGCATGCTTTTTCTCTGGATAACAAAAATGCCAATATCAAGGGAAACTGTATTAGAATACTTATTGTTCATTCCTGTGTTCCTTTCAGGTAAATGTATTGACTCATACAGCTGAAGTCAAGTTCTCAGGATGGCAGCAACTTAAGATAGATAAAATTCAGAAATCATTCAGAGCATTAGACTCGGAAGAACTTCATGAAGACTCGGATAGGATTGGAAACTCTTTTGGTGAAGAAGTGAGAGGAAAATCAACTAAAATTGAAGCAGCATCATTTGATATTTCTGGGTCTCAAAACAACAAAAAAGCTTCTTCAAATCAATCTACTGATGAATGCATTCATGATAATGACGTTGAATCTAGTTTGAGGGCAAAGCCTATTGATTGCACTGAAGAGCAGAATTGGGATATAAACGGAGAAAAATCTGATGGTTCAGAAAAGTGGAAAGCTCATGGTAGTGAACAGAAGGATCTTGGTAGAATACCAGCAAAGGTGGAAGGAAGGATTGGCAGTAGAGAGAATAGTTTAGATGTCATGCATGGTGGGGCTCTTTGGGATATTTTCCGGAGAGAGGACATACCAAAGTTACAAAATTATTTATTAAAGCACTGCCAGGACTTCAGACATACCAAAAATGTACCTGTTGATTCGGTAACTTGAAAACATGTAGTCTGCTTGATTTTCTTTGGGATGCACTTTGCCAATTTTATTTTTTTGGCAAGAATTCAAGAGTCAAAATAACTTGAATATAGTCTGTTAATTATGCTATCTTGTCAATGTCTTTGCCTCAGGTTGTTCACCCCATTCACGATCAAACTTTTTTCTTGAATGAAGAGCATAAAAGGAAGCTGAAGGATGAATACCGTAAGCAGTGCCTTTTTACCATATTATAAACTCTTCTCTAGGCTGCAGTAGTGCACATTTTCTTCTCAGAATGCGAATGTTTGTTAGGAAGTATTATTGTAAACTGATGTTTGTTAGTTTTGCAGAAGTAGAGCCATGGACATTTGAACAACACCTCGGTGAGGCTGTTTTTATTCCAGCTGGATGTCCCCATCAAGTTAGAAACTTGAAGGTGAGGATTCAATATTCCAATCCACATGTGTACGACTGAATTTTTTCCAATATTTTCAATTAAATTATGAAATGTACTAAATCAATTCTGTTGTATACAGTATATGCAAATGAACATGTTTCTCTTCTCTGAGTGTTCTAAATGAATGGCTTTAACTATATTGTAAAAATAGCATTCCCAGCATATTAAAAAATGGGTGGGATGGTGTCATATACCTATTATCAAAAGCATCCACACTCCATTAGAAGTATATGGAAAATAAAAAGTTCATCACAGGCATGACAACCATTCTAGTAGAGCTGGGCATTTCTTGGTGCTGTGTTCCCATCTTTGGATTCTCCATTAGAAGTATATGGAAAATAAAAAGTTCATCACAGGCATGACAACCATTCTAGTAGAGCTGGGCATTTCTTGGTGCTGTGTTCCCATCTTTGGATTTTTTGAAAAAAATTGAGACATGATAAATCTATGTTGCCAGGGTGCATGGGTATGGGGTGTGGGTATGCGTATGGGTATGGGGTGTGGGTATGCGTATGATACTTTTTGAAACAGGGGGCAGGGGTATGTCAGGGGTACACAGAAATCTTAGTTTTTATATATTTGAGAAAAATAAAAAATAAAACAAGAAACATAACTGAAATTTATGTAAATCAGCAATCATGCAGATTCATTTTAGATTCAGATTGTTGAAATCAGTCAATAATTCATCACTTGACAGTCAACATTGGATAGTGATTAGAAAAGTTTGATCATTCTCATTGTTGGATCTTGAGTCTTAAACCAAGTACTTCAAAAAATTGCCAAGTGGCATTTCAAAAAATGAAACAGAAAAAATAACATAGCTGGGTTCTCAAGTCCATTCTTCTACTTTTGCATCTTCATCATTGCTTAGGTCCTCAGTCCATAGTCTCTTGAGACTTCTGACATATTTTCACAATAGATAGAGAGGAGTTATTGCCATGATGCAGAAATTTGAGTGAAGAAAATAAGAATCTGAAAGTGAAACTTGAAGACTGAAGAATGCTGAAAACACTGAGAAAATATAGTTGCAGCTGAAAATCTGAGCACCATATGGAGTTTGACATTTGGCCTTTTCAATCTCTATTGCTATCCATGAATTCTCTGCAAGAAATACGACACAGAAAACCCTGATGCTCTTTTTCTCTGCTTGATTGCTGGTCCTTGTAATAGTGAGTGTCTGTCTTGACTCTTACAAAATCTCTTGATGTGATCAGAAGTCATATACACTTTCCAGACTAGATGAAGCCTAAGGAACCATATGTCAGCAAAGAGATCTGCTATTGAAAAGTTACAATCACAAAAATGTGTGGGAAATCCTCTTTTGTCCCACATGAGTAAAAAGACCATCAATTTGCCCTGTTTGGAGAGTCAATGTTTATGTCAACTAGTTGAGAACCTTGGATTTGAAAGAGAATGAGTTTATCCAAATAGATTTGATTCTAGGGAACCATCTGGTTTTGCATTGCTTTCCATCCAAATCTGAGCTTATCAATCACACTGATTTTTAGTCTAATGTCATTATACACATCATGAATGCCATAATGGTTAATGTCTTTAACATCAAGCCAGACCCCATCTTCCCAAACTGGCTTTTCTGAATAGAAAGCTGTCTCCTGTATTGATGCTATTGTCAAGTTCAAGTAGGCTTATTGGCATTTTCTATGCAGGAATAATTTCCTAGATATATCACTTCCGAGTACCAATCATCTTTATCTGCAACCACATATTATGCCATTGTATTAGATCCTTTTTGCATAATTTTTCTTGCTCATCCTTGGGATATAGCCCAAAATGCCATCGAAAGTCTAGAAACACTTCATGATGGAGCACAGGTATCATCACCAGGGCATTTCAATAGATTTATTTGTCTTATCCACTGTGAAAAATGTCTAAAGCACTTTGGGGCACTATTCATCTTCAAGATGCAGAGATTTGATGTTATGGAACTTCTTGGGCCTATTCTGACTTTTTTATTACCCAATGTTAACCTTGATCAATGGGTAATTTGCTTGTTATGTATGGGGCATTGCTGTAGTTGGTAATCATATTTTTGAAGTGCTACAAATATATTGCCTCCATTTTAGCTAATTTTTGAGTTTTTGTCATATGACTAGTAATGATGTTATACTCATCTTTTTTTAGTGAAAAATAACTTTTCTATTATTGGTAATATGCCAATAGAGTACAATGCTACCTATAATATAATGCCAGGATCACATCAATGGAGTCTCTTGTTGTCTTGACCAACAATGCACAACCCTTCGAGATTAACTATAAATTTGCATCTGTAAATACAATAAATATTAAAATGATGCTAAAAAAGTTTGCGCTTTGCAGGCTCTACTGACCAAGTATTACAAAATAGTTTAGATATAATTGCCCCCAGGACTAGATTAGATGACTCAAGACAAAGACAAGAGGATCTATAAAGGGTTGCCACATGGGAATAATGAAAGCTCATTGCATAACAATCAACCACTCAGCAGTAGTTGGATTTCAACCATTCTATCACAACAACCACATTCATATTTTGCTAGCTTGGTTGGAGCCTGGAGGGGCATACAAGCCATGGATTTTCTCTTCTAGATGTGCATATGATGAGATATTAAGATTAACTTTGGGGCATTTGTCTAAATGGAGCAACAACTATTGCCACACCTATATTTCTATGGCTTGATCCTGGATGAAATGAGGGTTGCCTACTCGACAGTCAATCAGGCCTTTTGATTGGACAGTCAACACTATATGTAGCATCACCCCCAATGGCCTATTAGACTTTATATGTGGTCTAGCTTGTTGGCAACTTCCTTATCATGATTTTACATTTGCAAGGTTCAATTGGGAAGAACAAAGAACAATCAATAAAACAAATATTTTTTTTGTATAGAACTGTAATGGTAGATAGCATGATTAAACTCTTTCTACAAGAAGTAAAGAGTTTCAATTTTGGTTATTTCCATGCAAGCTGAGAGTCAAGGGACCAATGTAAGTTGTTCCCTTAACAAAATGCTTTTTCCACGCAATAGGTACTAATCGTGTTGTGCTACAAAAATCATATATTCGAGTCTAGATAAGATAAGATAATTTGATTGATGTCCAAGGAATGACCACAGAAGTAGGTCAAAGGGACGGTTGGGTACAAAACGATGTCAATACAAAGTGGGAGCACTAAATTGACTCCTATGAAAAGCAAGATGTATAGAACTGTAATGGTTTTTTTGTATAGAACTGTAATGGTAGATAGCATGATTAAACTCTTTCTACAAGAAGTAAAGAGTTTCAATTTTGGTTATTTCCATGCAAGCTGAGAGTCAAGGGACCAATGTAAGTTGTTCCCTTAACAAAATGCTTTTTCCACGCAATAGGTACTAATCGTGTTGTACTACAAAAATCATATATTCGAGTCTAGATAAGATAAGATAATTTGATTGATGTCCAAGGAATGACCACAGAAGTAGGTCAAAGGGACGGTTGGGTACAAAACGATGTCAATACAAAGTGGGAGCACTAAATTGACTCCTATGAAAAGCAAGATGTATAGAACTGTAATGGTTTTTTTGTATAGAACTGTAATGGTAGATAGCATGATTAAACTCTTTCTACAAGAAGTAAAGAGTTTCAATTTTGGTTATTTCCATGCAAGCTGAGAGTCAAGGGACCAATGTAAGTTGTTCCCTTAACAAAATGCTTTTTCCACGCAATAGGTACTAATCGTGTTGTACTACAAAAATCATATATTCGAGTCTAGATAAGATAAGATAATTTGATTGATGTCCAAGGAATGACCACAGAAGTAGGTCAAAGGGACGGTTGGGTACAAAACGATGTCAATACAAAGTGGGAGCACTAAATTGACTCCTATGAAAAGCAAGATGTATAGAACTGTAATGGTTTTTTTGTATAGAACTGTAATGGTAGATAGCATGATTAAACTCTTTCTACAAGAAGTAAAGAGTTTCAATTTTGGTTATTTCCATGCAAGCTGAGAGTCAAGGGACCAATGTAAGTTGTTCCCTTAACAAAATGCTTTTTCCACGCAATAGGTACTAATCGTGTTGTACTACAAAAATCATATATTCGAGTCTAGATAAGATAAGATAATTTGATTGATGTCCAAGGAATGACCACAGAAGTAGGTCAAAGGGACGGTTGGGTACAAAACGATGTCAATACAAAGTGGGAGCACTAAATTGACTCCTATGAAAAGCAAGATGTAGAAAGCAAAATGCATATCTAATCTAAATTCTGGAAAACCAACTTTGAAGATGGAGAGTCGATCCGAGATAGAGATTTACAAAGAGGGCAGATCTAGAATCCGTGATACAAATGGTTTTGGCTTTGGATATGCCTAGAATAGTTGCATATAAGACTCCTTAGTTGCACCAAAGAGAGAAGTGTTGCCTATCTTTGCAAGATGTGGACCCTAAGGCAATACCTTGGTTAATTAGCGTCCAGGCAAAAAGGAAGCCTTCTTTAGGTTGACTGCGGTTATTTTATTTATGTTAAGCAGCTAGGTTCAGAACTGTGTTTTGGTTCCCATCATAACCAACCAACTATATATGTTGGAAGAAAAGAGTTTGGTGAAAAACCTTGAGCATTTTTGGACCCAGGGTTTCAAGTAGCCAGTTATGTTTATAATTCCTAGCTTGAATCTAAGGGTGTGGAAAAATACTTTCAAGTCTACCAATGATTAATCACTTAGGAAAGAGCCATTCGAAAACCTTTTGAATGCTCTCCACACCGCTACCAACAACATCCAATTTGGACCTTGTATGAACAAGCTATGGTAAAATTGAGCAGTACTTGAAAAAATTGGGATACTTAACATCAAGAACATTTTCTTTAGCCCTTTGCACCTCGTGACCAAAGCTAGAAATTTGGGGTCTCACCTCAAATCAGTGTTATCGAACTGGCTGGTTTGATCGGTTTTGGGTGTTTTCTGGTCAGGTTCAGTGTTTCTAACCAGAAATGGCCAGTTTTGTACCTGAACTGGTCAGTTTTGTACGGAACCCACCTTAAATGCTTGAATCAACTGGTTTTGTATGAAACTGGTCTGTTTTGTACAAGTCTGTATGTCATGTTTTTGAACATGAAATTTTTGAAAAAAAAACAAAAAACTCTAGAACTTGTAACCATTGATAATATTAAAAGTGAAATTCTCCTTATCTTTCATTTTCTATCCTTCTGTTTAAATTTTTAACATTACCATTAATTGTTTCAGGATGTTTGAGTGGTTCCAACTTCATTGAACTTCATATGCAAAAAGTAAATTTTAGATCCCATTCAGAATTCAACAGACTTAACAGTTTTCATGATCGCAACGTTTCCCTGCATCCGATCATGTATGAGGGCATGGATTGGCATTTAATTGATGTCAGTGGTGCTGATTGTTGAACTCCTCTGTCACGACCTTAATAAAAATGTACCCTTCACTCAAGCAAAATCACTTATTAAGCATGGGAAGCTTTTTCTACCTTATTTTAATGCTTGGATTAGGAAGTTTCATCAAAATTGTAGGGTGTTGATTAATGTCCTTGGGGGATCAACTTCGAGATTCGAGGTAGAGGCAAGGGCTGGAGCCTAGAGGGGGGCACATGGTGCTATTGATGAATAGGATCCCAATATAGGCAATGATTTTGATATATGTGGTTATTTGTTGCAGCATGAAGTTATTTTGGACTGGCTTTGGGTTCGACATGGATTGCACTCGATGTTATTTTAGTTATATGCACTCTTGCTATATAGTATATACATGAGAAACTTTGCATATTTATGTATAATGGCTTGGATCCATATGGATGCACATGAAGAGATATGGTTTTCTTCAAAATTTGAATATTTAATGTATTTTTTGGTCGACTGGTTTTTTGGTCTGTTTTTTTATGGTTCCGGTCTGGTTCAGGTTTTTGGGCTTGACTAGTTTCGGTCTGGTTCAGATTTTTGGGTTTGACTGGTTCCATGACCGGTCTGGTTTTGGTAACATTGCCTCAAATACATTACAATTTGTTGAAACGAAATAAAATTTTAGAAAAAATAAAACTAGCCTCAAGAAAGGGCTATTAAATATGTCAACCTCTGTCCTTCATCATCTCCATGCAATTTGCCATACCTGCTGCCATTAACACCAATTGCATAGCACTACCTCCTCATGGCTGTTATTGACACAACAATAGGATGATCTCCTTGATGGTCTCCATTTTTAGGAAATAACACAACTCTCTCATGGTCGCTGTCTGTAGGAATTAGGAAATAAAATGACCCTCCCATGGTTGCCACTGCCTCTTAGAGGGTTGGGAAACTCTGCTCTGCTGCCACCACTGAGCTGCCTCTTTACTACTTAAAAGAGGACTCTTCTCTACATTTGTGGTTCCTTTGCTTCATCTGCATTTTTCTGTTGGAAATTTCGTGTGTGGACTACCTCTTTCTCAACGACAAAGCTCCATACAACAATCTTGCTGCTCCAATGATGCACACAACAACAAATTAACAAGCTCCTTTCTAACAGTGCTGCAGCTTGTCCATGTTACTACAATGCCCAACAACTCATCAATTCATGGAGTGCTCATTTCACTAATGGATGGTCGAGGAAGCTTTTGTTCTTCACAAAGATTTGTAG
Source organism: Larix kaempferi (assembly GCA_027924585.1). NCBI lineage: Eukaryota > Viridiplantae > Streptophyta > Pinopsida > Pinales > Pinaceae > Larix > Larix kaempferi. The sequence continues at coordinate 17,569,303 of BSBM01000458.1, read as the reverse complement.
CCCAAAATAAAATAATTGCTGTTAGGACATATATCAAGCACAATATTCAACCCAGAAAAGGAAATTTCTTACAAGCATAAGGGAGAATGATGTAATTGATAACCGTATCTTGGGAAAAAGAACAGAGTATGTGTTTATTTCTGCTGCACGTTTACTTGTTGTTGTGTCTATACAACATTTCAATAGGCTACTTGAAAATTAGCAGTCTGGTCTCATCTTATGTGGTAACTCCCTCCATAGAGAGAGTGAGAGAGAGCCTTTCGGCTGACTAGCCTGTCTGTCTAGTCAACATGGTGTCTGTGTCCACTGACCTAGCTGTTTTTAAAGTTTTGTTTGAAATTTGTGCACTTTCTAGAACATTCTGCCAGCCATACAAGGGAATATGTTATGCTGTTTTTTTTGTATGTGAGATTTTTAGTACTTATGTTGATATCAAACATTCTGTATGATTCAAGGCTTGGGCCTGCTGGTGAATTTATGTCAGAGTTATTAGCCAGCACTAGTAGAATATTCTGCTGATTTCTCAAAAAGAAGTTGGGATGAAGATTCTGAAGATTATTTTCAAAATTGCAGCTTTCCTTGTGTTCTTGTTGCATTCCTGTATTATTTACAAAATTACAACATTCCTTGTGTTCTTGCTGCAGTCCTGTATAAAAGTGGCTCTGAACTTTGTTTCACCTGAAAGTTTACAAGAATGCATTCGTTTAGAGGAGGAGGTGCGCTTGCTTCCAAAGAATCACAGGGCTAAGGAAGTCAAGTTACAGGTATGCTATCTTTCAATGTATACAGGTTTTCTAGATGTGGATTTTCAGTTAACTTTTAGAAACTGGAGAATGTTAAGAATATTGCCGTGTCATCATGAACAGGCAAGGAAGATGGCCCTGTATGCAATGAGTTCCGCTGTGAATGAAATAGAGAAGTTGACATTAGATCCAAAGTATGTGGTATATCTTATCTATGTTCTGATCCCTCTTTTAAATGTTTGTTACATCACTTTATATCCTCTTGTGCATTTATAGATTATATACTTATATGTAATCCTAATTAATGTACTACCATGTGGTGGTTTTCTTTGTGCCTCATTGATTGTATTGGCAATCGGCATGCTGATATATAGTGGTTTTTGTTGTCAGCTTTAGGGCCATAAACCTTGGAGCAGAGAACCCAAACTTGACAGCCCTGGTTTCAGAAAATCTGGAAAAGATGAACAGAAGAAAGAGACAGAAGTGCTTCTAAAGTTGAATTTGTATTCAATAGCAATTTTGGATTATAAAAGTTGTTAACATTGTACATATATTAGCATAGAAGGTTGCACATTTATCAGCTGAAATGGCATCTATGTTTCATCCAGATTAGTTCAAGCAGGTTTCAATGCAAAATTTGTGGCCTTAGTTTTGCAGAGTGGTCATGGGCCGTTATGATCCCCCTTGTATAATTTTTACATCTCCCTGACACAAGCGTCTTGGCCATGCCTGCCATTCAGCAACACCTTTCCGTTGAAGAATTTCCAAAATCAATTAGTTTCAGTTGTATTACAGCACATCACTTGTGATTTGTAACTTTATTTTAATCTAGAGGAAATTAATTTGTATCCATAAATGCTTTCTCAATATGATAGCACATTGAAGTGAGAGTTGCTCAACTTGCTGGCATATTAAAACTTTCAATGGTGCATGTGGAAAATCCAAATGGACCAAGCAAGGTAGAAAATGTCTTTTATTTAAAATAATATAAGATAATTCTCTACCCTCGAGGAATAGGAAAAGACGGTTGATATTAGGGAAACATTTCAATGTAGTTTGAGGAATTTATAAAATTCGAGTGAGATGATTATGTGGGAATTTGAGAGGCGTGGCTTGAGAGTAAGGTAGCCAATGTAAATATTGATCTTTACGTGGAGTCTGGTTATAGCGGCAAATCTCTAGATTAGGTGTCTCCAATACTTTTGGCCCGTGGTAGAATGCATTTTGTTTCAACATAGAGACTGTAGAAAATGATGATTCTGAATGGTCAAGCCGAGCATGAAATATGATGGATTGTAAAGTCATTAGGAAGGGTTGTGAAGATAAAATGCTTCAAATGAAAATGATGATTCTGAATGGTCAAGCCGAGCATGAAATATAATGGATTGTAAAGTCACTAGGAAGGGTTGTGAAGATAAAATGCTTCAAATACCTGGACATTTGGACATGGTGAAAGGACAAACACATATATACGAAATATAGCAGTGATTTTAGTTGGAATTTCATACAGATAATTCTACAATGTATTATATTTAATAATATTTACCATTCTGCCTATTTTAAAGCATTTTGTATATCCTTGTGTTGCCTAGCTACACACTTACCTGATGCACATCCAATGAATGAAGGGAATGATATAAAAATGAGACTAATAATCAGGCAATGCTATAAAACCACACTTAGCTGATGCACATCCAATGAATGAAGGGAATGATATAAAAATGAGACTAATAATCAGGCAATGCTATAAAACCACACTTACCTGATGCACATCCAATGAATGAAGGGAATGACATAAAAAAGAGACTCTAATAATCAGGCAATGCTGTAATAAATTATTTAGATTTTCCCTTGACAAATTACATGGCACCCAATGAATGAAGGGCATGATATAAAAAGGAGACTTTAATAATCAGGCAATGCTATAAATTATTTAGATTTTCCCTTGACAAATTACATGGCACCTGATGCACATCCAATGCTATAAATTATTTAGATTTCCCTTGACAAATTACATGGCACCTGATGCACATCCAATGCTATAAATTATTTAGATTTTCCTTTGACAAATTACATGGCACCTGATGCACATCCAATGCTATAAATTATTTAGATTTTCCCTTAACAAATTACATGGCACCTGATGCACATCCAATGAACGAAGGGAATGATATAAAAATGGGACGTGCATCCAATGAACGAAGGGAATGATATAAAAATGGGACTTTAATAATCAGGCAATGCTATAAATTGTTTAGATTTTCTGTTGCAAATTACATGGCAATGTTAGTAATATATTGCTGCATGGCAATGCTAGTAATACACTGATGAATGCTTCTGCAATTAGCATCCGGGTGAGCAATTAACCTATCAATCAAATATTTTGGGTTTGGGTGACCACTTAACCCATCATCAAGGAATTTATAAAGTTTAGTTTTTCTGTTGCAAATTACATGGCAATATTAGTAATATATTGCTGCATGGCAATGCTAGTAATACACTGACGAATGCTTCTGCAATTAGCATCCGGGTGAGCAATTAACCTATCAATCAAATATTTTGGGTTTGGGTGACGACTTGACCCATCATCAAGGAATTTATAAAGAATGGCATGTTTGGAATTTATAAAGAATGGAAGGAATTTATAAAGAATGGCATGTTTGGAATTTATAAAGAATGGAATGTTTGGGGAAGGAATTTATAAAAAATGGCATATTTGGAATTTATAATTAATGGATGTTTGGGTTAACAGCAAGGAGGTAATCAAGAAATTCATAAAGAATGGCATGTTTGGAATTTATAAAGAATGACATGGAGAAGGAATTTAGAAAGAATGGTATGTTTGGGTTAACAGCAAGGAGGTAATAAAGAATGACATGTTTGGAGGTAATAAAGAATGCATGTTTGCGTCATAATAATTAGGGATCAAATTGTTTGTGGATTAAAGATCAAGATGTTAGGGATCAAATTGTTTGTGGATTAAAGATCAAGATGTGGTTAGGAGTGATCATATAAAGTGTAATACCCCATAATAAGTAAAGATCAAGGTGTGGTTAAGAGTGATCATATAAAGTGTAATACCCCATAATAATTAAAGATCAAGGTGTGGTTAAGAGTGATCTTATAAAGTGTAATACCCCATAATAATTATAAAGTGTAATACCCCATAATAATTAAAGATCAAGGTGTGGTTATGAGTGATCTTATAAAGTGTAATACCCCATAATAATTAAAGATCAAGGTGTGGTTAGGAGTGATCTTGTAAAGTGTAATACCCCATAATAATTAAAGATCAAGGTGTGGTTAGGTTATAAAGTGTAAAAGTTTATTGGGGTTAGTGTAATATTTTATTTGGGATCAGTGTATTAATTATTATAGTTTATTTAGTCATATTGATTATACTCAAAGGGGTAAGTGGATATCATGATGTGTAGAAGGTCATAATGGTTGGGGGTTATTTCCATTAGGAAGTATTGTATATCCAAGGTAATAATGGTTAGGGTTCAAAATGAATTAACGGGTGATTATGTTGAGGGTCATAACATGTTAGGGGTGATTATGTCCGAGGTCATAAGCGTTAGGTGGTGCATAATGCACGAGGTCATAGTTTTTAAGGGGTGATTGCATTAGTGATCATAAGGGTTAGGTGGTATAGTGAGTTTGAAATCTAGATGTGGTAATGGTTAACATGGTTAGGGAACATGGTGTTTTGAGTCATATTATTTAGGAGTCGAAGTTTGGTAAGTGGTTATTATGTCCAAGGTTATAGCATGTACATGGGTGATTAGGTTTGTGGTCATATTGATTATGATGTGTCTAGGGTCATAAGTGCGCATAGTAGTGAGGTGCTTACAACTCAATACGGGGGAGATGTCACATTTGTTACATTATGTAACGTAATGTTCCCATGTCGGCTCATAACTTATCAAAAATAAAAAGTAATTAAAAAATTCATGTTGGCTCATAAAATAAAAAAATTAAAACCAACATAGATCCATCTTAAACCCCGACCTATTAAGTACCTAGAGGGATCCAATTTCTTGAGGTGTAAATTTTTTCTTGATGCTTAAAAAATTTAAGTTAAAAAAAATTACACCTCAAGAAATTGGATCCCTCTTGGTGCTTAATAGATTCGGGTTTAAGATGGATCTATCCTAGTGGTTAAGGTTAAAAGTAAGTTAGGTGGTGATAGTGTTAAATATCATAGCTTGTTGTGAATATGTTCAAGGTCATAGGGGTTAGGGAGTATAATGTATCTAGAATCATAATGGACATTGAATGATTGTACCATGGGTGATCATGGTTAGGGGTTAAGTTATGCTAGGGTTCATAATGTGTTTTGGGTCATAAAAGGTAAGGGGACAATGTTTTTGGGGTCATACTAGTTAGGGGATTGTTGCCATTGGAACACGCACCCGGGGGGAGTTAGCGTGGCATAAATATTCAAGCCGCTGGGTGTGTTCCTTTGAGGCAAGCAAAGAGTTGAGATACTGTCACTCAACACTCAACTCCTCCGTCTAGGCCAACTCCTAGCGAAGCCAAGGGGGGTGGTCCCTAATAAAATAACTAAGGATTCTAAACTAAGTTCTGGAAATGAAAGTTAGTTTAGGAGTTTTAAATGATTACTAAAAGAAGAGAGAGCAACAATACATGAATTTAAAGACAACAACTAACAATATGATTTAACCATGGCAAAGAAATCGACTTAAGCAAATAATAGGGACAAAGTGTGTTAAAGGGCTTAAGTTGTGTTTAAGGTTTAATTTGTCTAGGGTAATAGTGGTTAGGGAATATGGTGTTTATAAGGACACACTACTAAGGTGTTGATGTTGTTAGAGTTTGCACTTTAGTTCAATTTAGTTAGATCTTTGAACTGAAAGACAGACAAGCACAAAAAAACAAAAAATACACAAGAATTTTCCTAAAGGAAACCATAAAGGAGAAAACCCCGCAACTTCCTCAGAAATAGATTTGTCACTAGTACAATATCAATCAAAATGGAAAACCCAAGATATAAGATGTCTTTTGCAGCTCTCTCTCTCTCTCTCTCTCCTCCAGTGAACTTGTCTTCTCTCTCTCTCTCTCTCTCTCTCTTTATGCAAATTTGCTTGAGTGAGTGTTGTATCCAAATGAGAGAGCAAGCGTCTCTATTTATACCTTATGTTTGACTGCTCTAATTCCTAATGGGGCTGACCTCACTTACCTAACTGGGCCGACCTCTCCTAGGGAGACTCAAAAATACAATTTACATTTGACCTTTGGGGATCTAATGCCCCGACTTACAATGGAGGTTTTACCTCAATAATCTTGCATGACCAAACACAATAATGACATCCCTGAACGGAGGAAAAAAACTCCATCGGAGGTACAAATAAAATACAATAATAATATAATTATAAAATACAAATGAATATCTTCTGAAGTTACATTTACAACAACACTCCCTCTTACCTAGGAAGATATTCTCTCGACACAGTCATCATCACTCTAGACACACTTTGGACAACGTCATCATCGCTAGATCATCATCAATGCTGGAACTGTATCATCATCGTCGCTGCTACAACAAACTTCATCTCGTTGATAATTGACTAGTGACATCTCTCGAATCTATCTGTCATGAGAAGTTCTACAGAGCCAACCCTTTTTCATGCTGGATGTAGGCCTAGCTCTCATCTAGGTCTTCATTATCTCCACGAGCAAGCCATCAAGTAGGTACAACCGAGGACCACACATTACATTTCCACAGCAATCACCTGTGTCTCCTACTATCATTTCATTGTATCCAGATCATCTCATCATCACACACGGAGAGCATCATAGGTGCACACCTCATGTCCAACAGATCACCTGTGTCTCCCACCTAGTGGGTACATCCCTGGAGCATGCCAGGTGCATTACGTCTCTCACGGTCAGCCTGCGTCTTCAAACATGTGGATATAGCCCAGGAGCACCCCAGGTGCATTACGTCCCATGGACCACCTATGTCTTCCACCATGTAAGATACAACCCAGGAACACCCTAGGTGTCTTTGTGACCGGTGGACCTACTAGCCTGTCCAAACATGTGGATACAACCCAGGAGCACCCCAGGTGCATTACATCCCTATGGACCACCTGCGTCTTCCACAATGTGAGATCCAACCCTGGTGCACCTGCGTCTTCTGGTCTCATCACTCTCCCTTTTGAGGAACATCGATCTGGATAACACCAAGCCTCTCTTTGAAGTACTCGAAATTCACTCTTGTTAATGGCTTGGTCAACACATCAGCTATCTGCTCATATGTCGCCACATACTGGAGCTTCACTGCTCCTCTCTGCACCATGTCCCGGATATAGTGATACTTGATCTCAATATGCTTCGATTTGTCATGGAACAACGGGTTCTTAGACAACTTCACGCAATTTTGGTTGTCACAGAAGATACAAGTCGCCTCGAGCTCGAGATCAAACAAATCTAACAGTAGCTTCCGAAGCCACACTTCCTCACAACTAGCTGAACAAGCTGCAACATACTCTGCTTCGACTGTACTCAATGCCACACATGACTACTTCCCACTAAACCAGGAGATCATGCCGGATCCCAAACTAAAGCAGCATCCTGAAGTACTCTTTTTGTCTGTGGCACTACCTGCCCAATCCAAATCCACATAACCATGAAGGTTAATCCTCTGATTCATCTCATACTTGAGCCCATACTCAATTGTACCCTTTAGGTACCTCAATATATGTTTTGCAGTCGTCAGGTGAACATGTCTCGGATCCGTCAAAAACTGACTCACGGTGTTCACAACAAAACATATGTCTGGTCTCGTGTTCGTTAAATACATTAACGAACCAATCATCTGCCGATACATCGTGGCATCAAATGTATCTGAAGAAGTGTCACATAGTAGCTTCAAGTTCGATGCCATTGGTGTGGCCATATCCTTGCAACTCATCATTTTGAATCTCTTCAGAATCTCTACTGCATGCTTTCCTTGACCAAGGAAAATTCCATCTGCACTCTGCCACACCTCCATGCCTAAGAAGTAATGCATCACTCCCAGGTCCTTCATTTCAAACTCTGCGGCAAGCCTTCTCTTTGTATCTACAATGAGCTCATCCTCACCTGTCACAAACATGTCATCTACATATAGTAGTAGTATCACTGGTCTTTTTCCCTCAACCTTGAAGTAAATGTTGGAATCTTCTTTATTCTTGGTAAAGCCTAAGCTCATCATAAAACTATCCATCCTGCTGTACCATGCCCTGGGTGCCTGCTTCAATCCATACAGGGATTTCTTCAATTTGCACACATGAGTTTGTCTGTCATGTGCCTCGAATCCCAGTGGTTTCTCCACATACACTTCCTCTTCAACTACACCATTCAAGAATGCTGTCTTGACGTCCATCTGGTGTACCTTCCATTTCATTATTGCAACCAATGCAAGTATAGATCTGATGGAAGTGTATCTTGCTACAGGTGCAAATTTATCCTCATAGTTTATGCCTTCCTTCTGGGAGAAGCCACGTGCCACAAATCTTGCCTTGTGTTTTTCTATGCTACCATCTGCAGCATGCTTGATCTTGTAGATCCATTTCGAAGTCACAACAAACTTCCCTACTGGTCTTGGAACTATCTCCCAGACATCATTCTTCATAATTGATTGGTATTCCTTGATCATGGAATCCTTCCATTCCTTCTTCTCTGCTGCTTCTTCGCAGTTGGAAGGTTCTTTATCAATGATGTCACGTAGCAGGGACACATAAATGGAGTATGGTTTGGGTCTCTTGCTTTCTCTACGCATCCCATCTGGAGCACCATACTTCTCTGCATCTTGTATTGATTCATGTGCCCATGTTGGTATTCTCTTGTGGGATTTATTCTCACGAGGTGGATCTATAGGTTCTTGTGGTTCTGCCATGTCACGGTCTTCATGATCTTCTTGAATTGCTTCTTTCATCACTCTGTCTAATTCTGGGAAATTCAGGTTCTTCATTTTCTTCAATAGGTAGTTTTCTTGATTTGTTGTATGTTGAATCTTCGTTGAAGGTTACGTCTCTGCTGATCTCAATCTTCTTGAATCCTGGGAAGTATATTCGGTAGGATTTTGATGTGTCGCTATATCCCATGAATATTCCCTTCTTTCCTGAAGGATCTAGCTTGGTTCTCTTTTCCTCTGAGATGTGTATGTACACCGGGCAGCCCAATATTCTGAGATGGCTGACTTCTGGTTTCTCACCTAAGAAAGCTTCTTCGGGAACTGTCTTGTTGTTCAATACTTGGTGAGGTGTACTGTTTTGTACATACACATCTGTCCTTGTTGCTTCTGCCCATAAGTGCATCGGAAGATCCTAATCATGTAGCATTGCCTTTGCTGCTTCCATTATTTATCTGTTCTTTCGTTCTGCAACACCATTATGTTGAGGATTGTAAGGAGTGCTCAACTCCCTCTTAATCCTAGATTCTCTGCAAAGGTCCTTGAATTCTTCCAAAGTGAATTCTCCGCCATTATTTGATTGTAGGGTTTGATATTCTTCTCAGTGTGATTTTCAACCAAGGCTTTGAATTCCTTGAACTTGCTAAATACCTCATCTTTGCTTTTCAAGAAATAAATCCATGTCTTACGGGAAAAGTCATCTATAAAAGAAACATAGTATACATACCTGCTTAATGAGATGGAAGACATGGGACCACATACATCTGAGTGGACTATCTCCAATATTCCTTTTGCCTTGATTTCACTGCTGGGAAATGCCTTCTTTACGTTCTTTCCTTGTGCACATCCCTTGCAAATACCTTCATGTTTTGTTTGGATTTTTGGTAGTCCCGAAACTGCTTTGCTTGCAATAGGTAGTGCTCTATAGTGCACATGTGCAAGCCTTCTATGCCATAGTTCACTTGGTTCCATGGAGTCATGAACGAATGCTTGTTCAGGTTGTCCCTTCAACTTGTACAAGCCTCTCTCTTGCTCTCCAATTACTGTTGTATCATCTATTGTATTTCCCTTTGGCCACATTAGAACTTGGACATCAACAAATGCAACCCTCATTCCATTAGCATCTAGTGCTGAGATGGATAGAAGATTATTCTTCAATCCTGGAACATAGATAACATCTTTCATCTTCAATGATTTTCCAGAATCTAGCTTGTAGGAAGCTTCCCCACTTTCTTTGACGGGATATTGATAATCATCCCAAAGTTTCACCTTGTGAGATGACTCATGTTCTGATAGATTGACAAAGGATTCATTGTATCCCGTCATATGCTTGGATGCTCCACTGTCTACAAGCCAATCATTACTCCCGTGTGTGATAGTGCCCGTGAGTGCTGAGATTAAGACATATTCTTCATCACTTGAAGAATCATCCCTTTCTTCTTTGGTTCTTTTTCTTGTTGGTTCATCATCTTCAGCAGTGTGAGCATGCCTCTTCTTGTTGGTTTTCTTGGAGGATACTTGGTTTCTAGGACAATTGATTGAGTAACGTCCCTTCTCATCACATGTGTAACATATAATACTGGAGAGATCCCTTCTGGATCCATGATTCCTTCTGGATATTCTGTGATGGTGGTCCTCCCTCTTATTGTGATTTATTTTAGTGTGAGTTGTTAGAGCTTGATCATCACTAGCTCCCATCTTCTCTTCTCTAGCTACTAGTCGAGCTTCTTCTTGGGTTCATCCTTCCCATAGCCCGCTGAAGGTGATCAACTTATTCCTGGCACATATTCCTTGAATGAATGAGTCCCATGATCTTCATTCAAGGTGGTCATAACAATATCTCATTCTTCTACTTTGTCTTCTATCGCTTCAAGTTTCTCCTTGATTTGAGATACCTTTGTGAAGTAAAATTGCATGGTCTCTGAGTGTTGGATCTTCACATTCTTGAGATGGTTCCTTAGTGTCATCTTCCGATTGATGTTCTTCCCTTCGAATATCTTTGTCAAGGCATCAAACATCTCCTTGGGAGTCTTCAGGGATGACACATGAGGGATGAGATGATCTTTGATGGAGTCTGCAATAATCCTCTTGGCCTTGACCAAGTTATTCTTGTGGATTTCTTTTGCCTCTTCTCCCTCTGGTTTTGGAACCTCCGCATTGACATACTTGTCCAAATCATTTTCTTATAGGACAAGGGAGATTCTATACTTCCATGCCCGGAAATTGTCAGCTCCTTCAAGCTTATCCTCAAGCTTGGCGTGATTTGCCATTTTGAAATGAGAACCTCAAATGGAAATAACAAAGATTTAGATCTTACCAATTTGAGATGCCCAACCTGGCTCTAGAGCTGGCTGGCCTAGGGTTTGTTAGAGAAACCCTAATTTCCCAAACTTGGAATTTTGAACTTCTGATTGGACAGGAAGATGCGCCTCCTCAAGACGATTTGTCCAGTGTACTCCTTTGTCCGAATTGATGGAGGAAAACCCCAAAAGTTTGATGCCCTAGTTTTCTCTTGGCACTAGTGACTGGGTCAAAAATGAAAATTCTTCAAACTGGATTCTGCTCCTCCAAAAGGTGCGCCCTCGTAGGGCGAATTATCCTAGCCCTCTTTTTCCAATGATCTGTGGAGATAATACCTTGAAGTAGGAAGCCCTAGTGTCCTGCTACTACACAATGCCTTCTTTTCAGATTGGCTTTAATACCATGTTAGAGTTTGCACTTTAATTCAATTTAGTTAGATATTTAAACTGAAAGACAGACAGGCACAACAAAACACAAAAGACACAAGAATTTTCCTCTGGGAAACCATAAAGGAGAAAACCCTGCAACTTCCTCAGAAATAGATTTGTCACTAGTACAATATCAATCAAGATGGAAAACCCAAGATATAAGATGTCTTCTGGAACTCTCTCTCTTTCTCCTCCAACAAACTTGTCTTCTCTTTCTCTTTATGCGAACTTGCTTGAGTGAGTGTTGTATCCAAGTGAGAGAGAAAGCCTCTCTATTTATACTTTATGTTTGACTTCCCTAATTCCTAATGGGGCCAACCTCACTTACCTAACCAGGCCGACCTCTCCTAGGGAGACTCAAACATAAAATTTACATTTGACCTTTGGGGATCTAATGCCTTGACTTACATTGGAGTTTTTACCTCAACAATCTTGCATGACCAAACACAATAATGACATCCTCGAACGGAGGAAAAACATCTTCGTCGGAGGTTCAAATAAAATACAACAATAATATAATTATAAAATACAAATAAATATATTCCGAAGTTACACTTACAACAACAAATGTGCGTTAGGTTGTGATTGTGTGAAGGGTCATATGGTTGGGAGTATAATGTGTCGAGGGTTAGAGTGGTTAGTGCGTTCACATAATTTGTTTATGTTATAATGGTTAAGGGTGAAAGTGTGTTAAGGTGATTGGTGTATTTAGAGTGTGTGTGTGTTAGGCGTCACAATGGTTAGGGATCAAATTGTGGTAGAAGGTGATTGTGTGAGGGGTTAGAGCATGTTAGGGATTAGTGTAGTAGGCCTTTTAGTGTGTCTAAGGTCATAATGGTTAGGGGTTATAACATATCAGGGTGTTGGCATGTTAGGAGTGATTGTGTTAGGGGTCATACGGTTTAGGTGGCATAGTGTTACTAGGTCATGGTGGTGAGGGGGTGATTATAGCCATGGATAAAGTGTTTAGTTGGTATAATGTGTTTGAGGTCATAATGGTCATGATTTAATATGAATGGGGTAGTGTGTTTGAGGCCATAGTTTGCTGGCAGTCATAGTTCTTAAGGGATAATATGTGTTTAGTGTACATCGGGTAAGAGGTAAAATTGTGTTAAGGGATGATTGTGTGAGCGGTAATAGTGGAGAGGGTATAATATTTTCAGGGACATAGTGTGTCCAAGATCATAATAGTTAGGGGTTAAAGTGTGTTAAGGGGGTTATTGTGTTTGGCCATAAGTGTGTTAGGTGGTCATAATGTGTTGGGGTCATATTGGTTAGGGATTAAAGTGTGTTATGTGATGATTGTATTATGTGTGCCTCATGATGTGTATGCGGGGTCATAGTGGTTTGGGCCACACCATGTCCGAGTACAATGTATTGTGGTGTTATCATGTTTGAATCATGGTGTATTAGGGGGTGACTGAGGTACTTTTTGTTAGGGGGTATAGTGTGTCCAAGGTCATAATTGTTAGGGTTCAAAGTGAGTTATAGAAATGGCCATATTGTGTTGGGGTGATTATGTTGTTGGGGGTTATAAGTGTTATGTTGTATAACATGTTCAAGGTCATAAGGGTTAGGGTTCACAATGTGTTTTTGGTCAGAATTTAGGGTTAAAGTGTGTTAATATGTTATATTAGTGATCATAGTGTCTTCAGGGAGTGGTCAAGGGACAACGGGCTCAAAGTCATATCTATTAGGAATTAAAATGCGCTAGGGGTTGATTCTGTCATAGGGGGGTCATATGAATCAAGGGGTTAGTGTTAGAGGACATTGGGTTTGGGTCATATACGTTGATGAGTTATTATTAAAGGACAATGTGTCTCAAGGTCATAATGGTTAGGGATCATAATGTGTTAGGGTGGTTAGTATGTTATAATTGTGTTAGGGGTCAAGGCATAATGTGCCCAAGTTCTTAATAGTTTGTGATTGAGGGGTGGTAAGGGTTGATTGTAGGCGTTGATTGCATTAGGTGTCACAATGTGTCTAGTGTCATATAGTGGTCGGGGATTGAAGTGTGCAAAGGGTCGTAGCATGTTAGTGGGTGATTGTGTCAATATTAATTTTTGTTAGGTATATTCTGTTCAAGGTCATATTGGATAGGGTTCACAGTAAGTTAGGGTGAGATTGTGTTTAGGGTTTAGTGTGTGTCAAGGGGTGATAATGGTTACGTGATAAAACGTTTCTTGGCTCCTAGTGGTTAGGGGCGATTGTTTTTATTGTTATAGGTGTTAGGAGGTACAATGTGTCCAAGGTCATAATGATTAGGGGTCAAGGTGTGTTAAGGGATCAATGTGGTAGGGGTATAGTGGTTAGGGGACATCATGTCTACGTTAATCTAGTTAGGGGTTAAAAGTGTTTTAGGGGTGATTATGTTAAGGGTCATTGAGGTCATGGGTGTAGTTTGTCAAGGGTTGTGTAGGTTAGAGGGTTAGTGTGCTAGGGTACATAATGTGTTAGAGGTCATAATGGTTTGGGTTCAAAGTATGTTAAGTGGATAGTTTGTTTGGGGTCATAGTGTCTTACTAGTTCATAATGTATCTAGGGTCATAATGGTTGGGGTTCACATCGTGGTAGCAGGTGATTGAGTTAATGGTTATATGTTAGAGGTCAAAGTGTATTAAGGGGCCATTGTGGTTAGGGGATAAAGTGTTTTAGCGGTTTAGTATGTATGGTTCATAGTATAACAGTGAGCCATTGTGTTGGGGGTTGTTTCTGAGAGAGGTATAATGTGTCCAAGGTCATAATTGTTAGGTTTCAAATTGAGTTATGGGGTGATTGTGTAAGGGTCATAATGTTTTAGGGGCTGATTATATAAGGCTCATAAGGGGTGAGTGATATAGTGTGTCCATGGCCATAATATTGGGTATTATAGTGTGTTACAGGTCATTGTGGTTAGGGGTAATATTATGTATGATGTCATAAACGTTATGAGTTACAGTTTTAGGAGTGTTAGGTGGATAATGGATTAGGGGGTAAAACACCTAGGCCACACCTAGGATCTATTATAGTGTTTTTGGGTCACAATATGTGGAAAAACATTTCAACTTAATATTTCACTCAGTTATATATTGTAATACCTCAAGTTTGACCCTTTAGATGTATTAAATTAGATTATGTCTAATTTTTAAATAAATGTTTATAATGACAAGCCTGTGAAGTCACATGAGCTTGAATAAATGATCCAATGCATAAGTGTTGTATAGATCCCTAGGGTTGATATCAAGGCAAGCCTCGACTAGTGAATGGCTAGGTATGTAATTGCATAAATGTGCTTTTCAGGTGTTGTGTGGTATAACTTCCACAATATGCTTAAGATATGTAAATAATTTATTGAAAAAATAGTATATTGGTCCAAGATGGCCACAAAGAGCATGAGAGTGGTTATGAGTCCACTAGTGGGGAAGAGTAAAGGGGGCTCAAGGGAGGGAGGAATAATCCTTTGTTTCCTACAAATCACTTTTTTAATCACGCGCCTTATTTAAATCTCATCTATAATCTTTGACTTAGAAGCTAATCATTGACTACATATGGAAGTTGGTGTGGAAATCTACTCACATAGTTGTGGAGACATGGGGCTAGGTACAATGACTAGATTATTGGCATGGGGCTATTCCCTTGTTTAATTGTTTCTCATTGTGTGCCTTAGAGCCAAGGTATTTTTTACTAGGTTATTTCCAGAAGATAAACAACTAGATGGGTTTTTCCAACCTGCACTGAGAGTACTAGAAGGGAGAATACTCTTGAGGCATTATTGAGTAGAGGAGGGAAACATCTTCCTTATGTTATGTAGACAATGGATGAGAATGCCTTCATTGTTTGATTATTGGATGGTTTCATGGAGTGCTTAGTTGTGAACATATTTGCTTGAGAGTGATTGGATTGGGTTGACCTGTGAGTTTGTTGTTAGTTTCCTTCACCTTGGTCGCCTCATAGCTTGGGTTGGGGGTGGCCTTTGAAATGGATGTCTATGATTGGGTGGAAATTTCTCATACATATCTAGTGTTTTGGACTATCATAGTTAAAAGATAAATGTTATGTCTTTGCTCTTCATTGATTGTTTCTAATTCCATGATTTAAGTTAATTCTCTATTTATGAATGAAATGGATATGTAATCCTTTCTTTTAATGAGCGTATACATGTTTATTTTGATTGCAACATATACTTTCATATATGTATAAATTTGAATGGTATTAAAGTTTTAAAAGTGAAATTTATATGGAGATTTTCGAAATTGGATTGTGTTCCTACTCTATGGATTGGCTAATCCACATAGGGAAACATCACATACACAGATTATCTTCTTAAAATTTTAAGGTCGATATACTATATTCAGTATAATTTCATAGTTAGAAATTTATTCACCATGATGTTTCCTTAGATGCAATGACAACTAACATTCTAAATGACAATGCAACATCATGGTTGATAATATCATCACCCTATGCTCCAATAGGATTTTGAAAAAAAGGTGAGACATTTCCAAATGTTAGGTTTTGAAAATTGCAAGTTGATAAAAATAGGTAGAAGAGGTGAATCTTGGCTCATTGTCGAGGAAGAGGATCCATATTAGCCTTGTTTATTGTCATACAAGGAATATGCACATACTTTTTGATTGATTTAAGTATGTCTTATACAAATTTAATGATCATTTTCAAAGTTTTTCATATTTGAATGCTTGATTTCTTTGTCATGTATTCTATTTTTGCATTCTCTAAGTATATTCCCATTTGGTAGATAAGGTGTTTCAACTATAAGATCATGGTTTGATTATGCTTTTTATACATAAAATTACATATTTTTTATTCATTGATTGGAAAATTTACAAACAATATAGCTACACAGATTGCTTTTTAATTAGATTCAAGGATCCCATATACACCTAATAGCTCAACTTTTTTTGACCATTAGCTTGATACTCCAAATTTATTACATATAAAAGTTGTCACCCATATATCTAACTATAGATACATTGCTTATGAAATCATTGTCCTTTAAAAATATATCACATTTAATGCAGACCACTATAGTTCATATTTCCAAAATTATTCAAGTTATGAATTGATAGGGAAAATAGTTGGTTATTTTGTTGCAATGTTAGTATATCCATGAAATACAAAATGAATAAGACATTACTATGTACCTCTAAAACAAATATCAACCTCTTAAGAACATGCAACCACTAGAACATAACATGACCAATGTCAACCAACATTTGGAAGGGGTTGTGGGTTGTAAACCTTCCCTCCATTCAAAATTTGTGTTCCTCATCATAATCGCTGTCTTGTTTCAACATAACTACTACATGGATGGGTGGAGTAGCTTAAAGAATCCATATTCATGCATAAGTCTTGGAGTTTGGATGTATAAAATACAATATTGTCTCAAAATCAACCATCCTTTGATGAAAATAGAACACCTGCTACAAGTTTAGTTATATAATATCTTCTTTGGACAATGCTCCCAAAATTGGAGAAGATGTTTGACTCTCCTTGACTAATGCTAGGACTGTAAGTTTAGTTGGAGCAATACTATTATGTTTAAGAATGTTTGATACTAAGGTGCTCTTTTATTTAGGATCTCAATATCTAACTGATACTAAAGTTAGCAATCTGTAGACTATACAGTTTTCTTATATGTTATGATCCTTATGTGAACAAGGGCATCCAAAAAGGTAGTGTCCCTCCAACATAGTGTTGATTGGATACAATGTTAATATGCTTGCTTGCTTTATCTTCCCCTCCCTCTTCCATGTGGCTTTTGTGTGTATGTGGATAACGACAATGGGATACACATATTTTTGGAATCTTGGAATTATTATTATGACTATTAAATATTCCCTCTCTATGCACTTTCTTGATATCACATGAGATATTAAGACCATATTTTCTTTTTAGATTTTCAATTAGTCTTGGGTCTCTTGTTCACATTTTGTGTAGATTTTCTTAAAAACCTAGCATTGGAGACTCAATAAGAGAGACTTGAATATGTTACCAATAAATGAATAGAGATTTTATTATACATATTCATCTTAAATTCGACATTATTTGTTTTGGAGTTTATCACAGTGAATTATATAAAGACAACTATTCTTGCAATTCATGGTAACCACTTTAAAAATTTTCAATTTTTTTGTATTTGTAGTTTGAATTTTATGTTGGCTAAGTTATAATTCATATTAAAGTCAATGACTAGGGAAAAAACAAATATGTTTCTAAAATAAGTAAATTTTTTAAATTTAATTATTTATGGACATAATTCTTTTGAAAAACATTATTGCCAATTTTGTCACATTTTGTAATAATATAAAACTTAGATTTAGTGTTGTTGAAAGTTTCTTTTGTAGCTTAACCATGTTCTTATAAAACAAATACAAAGAAACCAAGATCACAAATATATACCTAAAAGAGAAATAGTTCTTTTATGTTATGAAGTGAAGAGAACAATCTTCTATTTATAATCATGAGATGACATAAACCCTAACTGCTAAGTCCCTAATTGCACAAACCCTAAGATGACTTCTGTATACTTTAATACAACCATTAAACAGAAAGACACCAATTGCATTTATTAATATGCCTAATTCTATAGTCTAGATGACATTTATATTCTAACACCCTCCCTTAATGGTCAATCTACAAAATACACCAAATTTGTCCTTTACTTTTACAATTTTTTTGAATTCAATGACTTGGTGAGAATGTCTACAGTTTAATCCTTTGTAGGATAGTATTATAGCTTGATTGTTCCATCTTCTACAAGTTTTCGGATAAAGTGACAATGAATGTCATTATGTTCGATACGCTCATGGAAGACTGGATTCTTTTCTACCTTAAGAACCACCGGATTATCATAGTATAATAGGTTAGGATTGATTTATTGGATCTTCATATCTACAAGAATCTGTCTGATCCAAACTACTTCACATGATCCTTTCATTGTTGCTTGATATTATGCTTCACTTGAATAAAGGGAACAATGTCATGTTGCTTCTTGCTGGTCCATGTAACTGCTTGATTACCAAGGCTAAAAACATAGCTTGATGTGGATTTACTCTCATCCAATGATCTTTCCCATTTTGAATTTGTATAACCACATAACCAAGGTTCATTGTGTGTGTTTTCCATATATAATGCTAAAATCTAATGTTCCTTTCACATATCATAACACTCTTTTTGTTGTTGTCTAATGTTCTACTTTTGGAGTGGCCATGTATCAAGAGATGTAGCTAATTTCAAAACTCAACTCAGGCCTATTAATTGTAAAATATATTAAGCTCTGCACTAGTTTCCTATAGACTAATTCATTAACTACCTCAGAATCAACCTTGGCTGAAAGTTTCATCCCCTTCTCCATAGGTGTAGATGATGCTTTGCATTCTACTATCTTGAAACTATCTTACACACTTTTGGCTTACTTTGTATGTGAAACATAAATATGCTTATCTATGTGCCAAAATTCTACACCTAAGTAGTAATGTTGGAGCCCCAAGTTAGTAATGCCAAAAAATACACATAAATTGGATTTTAGTTGTGATATTTCTCCTACCTTGCTAACTGTGATGACGATGTCATCTACATAAGCCACCAGAATAATTACATAATATTTAATGATTTTTTCATAATGGTTGGGATTTGAAGTACTCCACTGGAACCCTTGTTCACTCAGATACTTGTCAATTTTGATGTACCATGCTCTAGGTGCCTACTTCAAGCAATAAATAGATTTCTTTAGTCGGCAAAGTTGATGTTCTTTCCTCGAAACCTGAAAACCATGTGGCTAGCACATGTATACTTTTCCCTCCAAATATCCATTGCAGAATGGACTCTTCACATCCATGTAGTACAATTTCCAACCAAATTGTGTTTCCATGGCTAGAACTAAACAGATCATGCTTATCTTTTCCATGGGAGAAAAGGTCTCTTCATAATAAATTCCATCTTGTTGTATGATGCCTTTTAAAACTAGTCTTTCCTTATGCTTGTCAAGTGTCCCATTTACTTTGACTTTATACCCCCATTTGTAGCCAATTTGTTTCTTCTTTAGAGGTAGCTTTGTAAGAACTCATGTTTGATTTTTCATCAAAATCTCATGTATGACTTGCATGGAATTCTCCCATTATGGTTTTCCTTAGGCCTCTTCATATTCTTGAGGCTCATATTAGTCCTGAATGTTAGCATCAAATCATAATTACTATATCAAATTTCTTACCTCTTATTGGTTTTATTTCTTCCTTCATCTCATCTAGCTGAAAATCTCCAATGGTGGCGTTCCATCATTTTGGTCTCTTCTTAGGATGTTCTTATTTCACATCAACACTATCATTTTTATGATTTGGGGTACTTGTAGTAGCTTCATGATGTGGAATTTATGGAGAATCAAGGCTTAGGATTATCTGCCCTTTACGAGGAAATTGTACGAGCATCCTACCTGAGCTACCAATCAAAACTTTTGCACCCTCATAATTTTTTAGATCCAAACTTGTTTAAAATAGCTCCACATTCTCATCAACCACAACATATTGACTAAATATTACTTTGTCAGTATCTACATCAACGAACTTATTTGATTTGTGAGTGTTGTATCTTGTGAACATTAGTTTCTTGCTTTTGGGAGCTAGTTTGGTTTGTTGTTATTTAAGGACCCATGCATATACAACTGGACCAAAAACATTGAGATGACTTACTTGTGGTTTTCATCCAAACCATGCTTCCTCTAGAGTCTTCTTTTGCACTACCTTTTTTAAACATCTATTGAGCAAATATACTATGGTGTGCATTAATTCAACCCAATACCTTTAAGGAATACAGTTTGTTTTCTAACATACAACGTGCCATCTCAACAACAGTGCAATTACGCCTCTCTACCACTACATTTTGTTCTAGAGTGTAGGGTGTGGTGTGTTTCCTTTGAATACCTTCTCGAGTACAAAATTTATTAAATTACATGGATCAAAATTCTCCACCATTACCAGACCCGAGGATTCTAATGCAATTCTTAGACTGTTTTTCCACCATTTGTTTAAATTTCATGAACTTAGTAAATACTTCATATTTTAACTTTAAAAAGTAAACCCACATTTTTTGAGTGAAGTCATCTACAAACAAGAAGAAATACTTGGTATTGGAGATTGATGCTGCCTTTATAGGCCCACAAACATTTGCATGAATCAATTGAATAACTTCCTTGGCTCTCCAAGCCCATCCTTCACCAAATGGATCTCAATGTTGCTTTCCCACTTGACAAGCTATGCAATTTATTTGTTTCTTTTGTTGAATCAATGGAATACCACCCACTAACCTTTCTTTAAACAAATGAGAAAGATAGTGTAAATTCAAATGTTCATACCTTTGATGCCAAAGTGAACTGATTTCTTGTACGCATGTGTCCAACAAATCACGTTCTTTGGCTTCCTCTATATCAACTAGCCATAATAGTTCATGATCTTCAATACTAAGAGAAATAGTATTCTTGTCTTCCTTGTCAATCATATATCATTATGGTTGTTAAAAATAACATGTAAAGTGGGGGTTTTGCCTCATAATTTGACTTAATGAAAACTAATTTTGTTCCATACTTGCCACACAGTAGACATTAAGGAAGACCAATCACTTACCTCCTTAGGTAATTTGCACATTTCCTTTTCCTTCTATTGTAAACTCCTCCTGACCACCAAAAACCACAGACAAAACATAAACATCATAGTGGAAAAAGCCACATGTCTATTTGTGAAATGGTGTGATGCACCAGAATCAATATACCAAGTAGTTGACTCTCCATGATCTACTTTCTTAGTCATGAAAGCAAATGGAATAGTCTCTTCTTGGTGTTTTACAACATGAGCTTTCTCATTTTGTTGAGAGCCTCCCTTGGTGTGATTTTCATCCCACAACCACTTTTTGCAATTTTTTTATGATCCATCTTTCAACAATAATGACATTTAAATATATTTTGATCACTTGATTCATCTGTGCTTCCTTGACTTCTTCTTCCATCATTATTTCAATCAAACTTTCCCTTGTTCTTGAGGTTTACTACCAATTGTTGTTCTAAACTTGTAACTGTATTTTCATCATTGAACTAATTTTTCCACTTGAAGGTCTTGACCAAAAATAGCTTTGCCATTGCTCACAATCTCTCCTTCTTTAGGCTCCTAAGACATTGTTGTTTTGTCATTCATGAAATCAATGATCCCCAGGCTACCTTTTCTTGACCATTGTTCTTCCATTAGAGTTATATGCAAAGGACTTCTTGAGGTTTTTCTTTCTTCATATCCTCGTCAATTTTAGTAATTAATGTCTAATAATCTATTGGTTGCAATGAATTCTAATATAATTATGTGTGTTTTTGTGTTTATTCCCACAATGTTGATAATATAGTGGAAAATTTTGGCCACAAGCTCATCTCGTTATTTCATGAAAAGAAAAAAATATAGCCATAGTCCAATGGGGAATTGGAAGCCTACTCCAATACCAATTGATATGGAATATAACAACATTAGTATCTCAAAACCAATAGAGTTATATTTCTATTGTTAGTAATTCATCCTTTTGCATATAATCATCTTCTATATATATGCATACATGATAGGGATGTCATGTTTGACCATGCCTCTTTCTTTATATAATTAAATGTTTGTTTATTTCATAAATTTTCAATAATCCAATGAACTAGGTTCAATGACTTTGATTATATACACAATCTATCTTGTAGGAGTACATCTCCAATGTCCCCTATTTTACCATTTGTAAGACCGATTTACGATAAATATATTTTATCTCTGTATTTTCCATATCTTTTGTAGAGAGCAATTGAGCCTACACCATTGCTAGAATTCAAAGCAATAGCAATGACCCAATACAATGGTGAGTTTTTAAAACATGGATGAGGATGCATACATATATGAAGACAAGACCTTGAGGCACATGGTCATGAGATACCTTCATCAAGTGAGGGTGAGATAAGAGATGAAGATTCAAGTATCACATCATTTCTAAAAAATCATTTAAAATCTTCATAATTGATGATTGTGAGCAACTCAGTTGATGATGAGGTGATCACATGTAATCCTTGAACCACAATAGCAAGAATTGGGGGAAAAATTGAGTTGAAATAGGTATAAAATTCCACACACATCATTTAAGATATAATGCTATGGAGATGAGGATCTTCCATACCGCTTGAAAAGTACATATAAGAATGGAGTTAATCATTAACTACACCTAGCATGGACACCTTCAAAATCACTTATAAGAGTTTTTAAGAATTTTCTTTTCGGATATGTAAATATATCATAAAACATGTAATATTATAAAAGAAAATATGAGAATATTCACCTAAACTATTGTGATGGATGAAAATATAAAAGGATATTTAACTAGCATGATGGATGAAAAAAGAAAAAAGATGCTGCATATTTGTTCATAAATTATGGCCCTCAACATAATTATGGTGAATGGAAAAAAAAACTACATATATAAATTTAACACAACAACTTATGATATATTTATGCAATCTTTAATCAATAAAAAATAAAATGAAAATAAATAATATGTTGAATTTATAATCAAAAGTTTTTCCTCATTGTAAACTTATTGAATTTACCAAATAATAGTGAAATATATTATATTTATATTTAAAATAATAGTAGTAAAAATATATTATATTTATATTTAAAAAAAATCGTTAATTTTTTTAATTATATCTAATATTTTAAACTTTATTTTTTTTCTTATCAATTATATAACAAATATTTTAATTTTTTTTTTAAATTATAATTTCAATATAACATGAATCACCCATGGCTATGACATGAATTACCCATCGCAAATATTTTAAAATCTATTTTTTTCTTTCTAAATTGTACTTTCAATATAACATGAATCACCCATGGCTTTTGTTTCATTTTATTGGCAATGTAATACATACACACACACACACACACATATATATATATTTGTAGTTTTTACGGTTATGTTATATTGTTCAGGTCGATTATTCGATCCCATGTTTATTTCCTAATTAGATATTTAAAAAGTATGTATAACAAAACAAATATTTAATATTTTCCTTTTGGTATGGAATGTATAGTTTGAATTTGTCATGGAATGTATACATAGGGGAGGGAGGCCAGTAGTGGCGCGGGTCCCAATACGCCACCTGGCTGGCCACTTGGATGCCACCCATCGGTGCTCTTTCTTGCCCAGGTGTCTTCGCCAGCTCGTCCCGGGTAGATGGAACTTTATTGCACTTTAATGTGCCTCGTCATGCGTGCCACAGGTTCATTTCCCTGCGGCCACTCCACTAGCTCGTGCATTCTTGCTCGGGGATGGTCTGTGAGCGTTTTCCCACCCCGGTTGTTGTCTGCCATGGCGCTGAAGTTGATCCTGGTCCGCTGCTTGTTGCTGTTCAAACTGTTCACCGCGTGGAAACCTCGCCGTCTGTTGGCTGTCCTCCATCGCTTGCATGGTGAGTTGAACGTGCTGTTATCATGTCCGGTGGAGCCACTATGGTTATGCTTGTTGGGTGGTCTGTTTAGCGCCGTGGAATGGGGAAACTGTCCGAAGCTTACCTGTTGTTCGTGGACCGCGACGCTATTTATTCTGCTGCATGCTCCTTTTCCTGCATGTTTGTGGGATGCTCGTGGTGTTCGTGCTCTTGGCTCGTGCTCGGCTCCCTGTTTTTGCTTGGCTCTTGGTTCGTGCTCGTCGGTGGTGGCCTCTTCAAAACACGTGGTAGGATATTCATCCTACCGGCTTTTGTTGAATGTGTTTTTTAACACAATCACTCTCTTGGTGTGATTTGCTTGCCTTCTTTGTTTGTGTTCGGTCTGGTTGGGTCTATGTCCTTGGTTCAATGGTTTTTGGTTGTTGGTCGACTGGTTTGGTTTTTGGTCGACTGGTGTGGTTTTTGGTCGACTGTGTTCTCGGTCTCTGCGTCCATGGCGAGGAATTATGATATGGGCTAGGGTTTAATGTGACCTTGTTTGGAAAATGGATATTGCATTTCGGTTGAAGGTTTTGGGTTTTCGGTTGAATCGACGAGGATGAATTATGACAGTATTTTAAAGTTTTTTTTACTGCGTCCATGAAGATTAATTATATCAGTTGCTAGGGTTTAATGGAAGCTTGTTTGGTAATGGCAGCTAGGGTTTAATTTGATGAATTTCACTGCGTCCATGAATTTTGATGAATTTTGAGGTAATGGCAGTTAGGTTTTAATGTGATGAATTTCAATGCAGTTTGTAGTTATGGTTTGAATTCCATTATTAATGGAGCATTGTTATGGTTTCATGGTTATGGTTTTTGCCTTTACGGTTTCATGGTTATGGCTTCGGGGTATGCTATGAGCTAGGGTTTAATGGGATGAATTTCAATGCAGTTTGTAGTTATGGTTTGAATTTAATTATTAATGGAGCACTGTTATGGTTTCATGGTTAGGGTTTACTAGGGTTTCATGGTTTCAACTTTAGGATAGCCTTTATTTCACCCAAATAGTAACTAAGTATATTTAATAATTGAGTTATGGTTTCATGGTTATGGCAAATTCAGTTATGGTTTCATGGTTTGAAGGTTATGGCAAATTCTGATATGTGCAAATTCAGTTCATTAATTGCTTCCATTCTGTGATTATATTGCTTTCAGTGATTGTTTGAATCCTTAATGAATGATTGTTAAATTCTTAATGAAGTTGATTATAGGAATGATGCATACTTGAGATGCAAGATGAATATGTGAAATTAGAGGCATTCTGAAATTAGTGGCATGGCAATTAGATATTAATTTGGCAATCTGAAATTATGAGGCATTCTGAAATTAATTTGGCATTAAATTATGTGAAATTAGAGGCATTCTGAAATAATTTGTGCATGTCGATTGGATGAATATGTGAAATCAGAGGCATTCTAAAATTAGTGGCATGGCAATTAGATATTAATTTGGCAATCTGAAATTATGAGCCATTTTGAAATTAATTTGGCATTAAATTATGTGAAATTAGAGGCATTCTGAAATAATTTGTGCATGCCGATTGGATGAATATGTGAAATCAGAGGCATTCTGAAATTAGTGGCATGCCAATTAGATATTAATTTGGACTTTCAATTAGAGGCATTCTGAGTTCATGCCAATTAGATGAAATTAGAGGTGTGCCAATTAGATGATTAATTTGGACTGTGAAGTACATGCATTCTGAGTTCATGGGATTTGGGCATGGCAATTAGATGAATATGTGAAAATTGGATTGAAAATTGGATTAGGCCTATGTTCTATTTTAAAAAACTCATAGCTAAATATTAATTTTAATACAACTATATAACAATACTTGTCTAAACTAATCAATCAAATTTTCATTTGCAAACATTTATATTATTATGAAATGAATGCTAAAAAATTAAAATATTAGATACTGAGGGTGGTTTTACTATGGTGTGCTGAGTGCACTTTGCATCTAGTCTATCCATGTAATCAAATGCTCACCATGAATCCTCCATCATCTTGAGATGGGTTATTATTGTTGATAGTATTTCCTTAGTTATCCTCTTACACCAGGCTTAGGTGTATGAATATGTGTTTTTTCAATTTTATCTCTAAAGCCTAGAGAAGGAAACCTTTGTTTCTTTCTTCGGTCATAATCTGGTCATGTTTATTTCTTGCCAGATTCCTTAATTGGATGTTCTCTTCCTTATGTCGGATCAACTCTAACATCCATGCTTGATTTGGTAAACTTGGGTTAGTTAGAGATGCCCTCTTTCAGGTGCCTAATGACCATATCTCTATTATGGGCACACATAAGGGCAAGGTCAAAACTGATCTTCCCATTTTTTGTTTTTCTCTAGGCACACTGTTGATGAGTTGTACAACTGGTTTATGTCCATCTTCGACAGACTAACAAACGAAAGAGATTCATGTCAATGGAAAACTTATGGATTTGTTTAAGACCATAAGATCCCCAACCGTGGCTCACATATTAGTGTTTGCAACCTTTAGCTATTCCTCAGTAGTTATTTGTAGTATGTTAACTATGCCTATGTGTTTGTCCCATCTACAGTTAGCCTTCATATTGTATTTTTCTAGAATTTTGGTTCTCATTTAAAAAATTGTCATTACTCTCCTAGCAGTATTGCAATATGCAACATGGAAATAGTGATACCACCTACTCTCAGTCTTGTCAAATTGCACTAATGGAATCAATTTCGTTTTCCAGTTGATTTCTTCAAGAGTATTTGGAAGGGATAGGCCGCCATGCCCATGGTCTTGACATAGGTGCATGAGGTGCCCAATTTTTTGCCTATAAAATTCTTGAAGTGAATTCCCAAATCAAAGTTTCCACCAACTATTATGTCTAAAATTATAGCAAGTTGTTGAGGCTCTCCTTTGCAATTTTGAAAGTGACATGCTTGAAAGAGCATTAAAGCCTGCATTGAAAAACAAGGAATCCATGTAGAAGCTAGGAGTGCCAAGCTATTACCTCTATATTGACTTTGTAAATATATGAGTTGTTGTGCGTTGAAATAATACCAAATTGTAGATTTCCATTGTGGAGTGTTACCCCTCACAACATGGACTTGCTTCCAATGTTCTACTCGTCACTTTGCTTGGATTCTTCCCTTTGCACCCATTGGTTGAAGTTTGAGCCAAGGTTCCCCCTTGCTTTCTTATTTGGTAAATAACCATCTACAATAAATGAAACCCTAGGCAAACACTAATGTGTATGGTAGAGGATGCAAAGTTTGTATCCAAGATGTTTTCTTGAGACTGTAATGCATGTGAGTTGTTTGTAAACCAAAGAAGAAAAATTACAATTATGAGTTGTTTGTTTATGGTTGCTTTCATTCTTGCTGTGTGCTCTAACCATAGATGCTGGAAACCTAAGTAATTTGTAACTGTGTGCTTGAAGGTTGCTTGTAATGATTATTATCAATCCAATTCAAGTTGATTTGCATTCAAGTCAGTATTGCATTCACGAAAAACTTGCATTCAATTTAAATTTTCAATCAAGTTGGTCTACCATCCAATTTAGTTTAACATTCAAATTAGTTTTCCAACCAAGAAATATAGCAATCAGTTTTAGTAAGGAATGCAGCCCAGTAAATAGACAAAGCCATGAAGAAAACAATACTCGACATAAAGGGCATATTCTTGTTCAACATAGTAGCAATTCGGGATTTATACATATGGTTGGTCCCTGTTGGGTTGGGAATTTATACATTTACTGTGGCTATGCCTAACATATATCGACTGTCATATTGGAATCAAACAAAATCTTAGGAAACCACCCAAAATTTCTCCTGCAACAAAATATATCTTTCATCTGTGTATGCCAAACAAAACACATCTTCCATTTGTCAAACAAAAACTTTGGAACCACCCAAAATTCCTCCAGCAACAAAATCTTTCTTTCATATGTGTATGCGAAACACAAAACATTTATTATCCGCCAAAAAAAAATCCCTATGTGTGAGGAGGTTGACTGCCTTCATTACCCAATCTGGTTGGGTTAGATACTGATGCTTGACCTGGTTGTGTTGAGCTGCAAACATTTGTTGCAGGCCAGGTTGCTCCCTATAGCCAAGGAGGGATTGAATAACCATAGTTATGACTTGATCCTAATAGCCTTGGGTTCACTGGAGGTGTTTGGAAGGCATACACAGTATTGTCCCCTGCCTGATGGTATTGGGGTATTTGTATGTTGATAAGGTCCTGGAATAATCTTCTGTTCTCCGAAAACTGATCCAATGGGTTGTCCACCACCTTTGTCCCGTCCATACCATTTGGATTCCTCTGCTGTGCCTTTCTTTGCTCCCTTTCCTCCCTTGCCAATTGTTTCTGTCGCTCCCTTTCCTCCCTTTCTTTCACTCTTTCAAGCCTTTCCTGCCTTCGATTTTCTGCTGCAACAATACCTGCTTCCTTCTTCTCCTTTTCCAAGGCCTTCTTCTTCTCTTTTAATTCCTGCATCTCCTTTTTCTTGTGCTCTGCCTCAACCAGTAGGGTGATGTAGTCCTCTGATGTTAGTAGCTGTGAGCTCTTTCTTAATCTAAGATGCTCAGCAGTGGGATTAGATAGTTGAGCTGCAACTTTCTCCACTGGCAACTTAAGGAACTGGCCAAGTAGTGTCTCATGTGGGGGGAGTGCCTCATCAGCATTTTCTTGGTCCATTGTATCTTCATTTTGTTCAATCTCATCTCCAACACCCCCAAGTGCCACATAATAATGGACAAATTCATTGTTAAGGAATGCTGGCATTGAAGGCAGGTCAAGGCTTTCATCGTTGGTGGTGGTGACAATGTGTCTGTTCATATTTGTCATGGCTTCTGCAAACTACTCGGGCTATTCTGGCTGGCTTGGAAATGCCAACTCCTCACTATTGTTTACCACTACTTCGCCACATCCATTCACACTCAAATCAACAACGTTTTTATGAATAATCCCTTGGCCATCTAATTCTGTTTCTGTCCTTCCAACAGCTTCTATATTCTCCCCAACACGTTCGGTGCCATACTGATTTTCACTTACATGTTCATCGTCGTCGCCCAGTGGTTGGAAATGACCTTGAGAGAGTGATATGATTTTATCTACAACATCTGCGTCCTCTTGCCCCTGAACATCAAAAGCCTGACTACATCCCGTGTCATGTTGAAGAGCATCAGAATTGAAAGGCCATATTTCTGTCCGCCTAAAACCAGCCCTGATATTTGATGTTGTGAGTGCCCTAGCAAAAGATTTGCTTGCAAGTTTGCTAATTCAAACCTCTTCACCTCTACCCTCGGGTTCTTTTCCATCCAGGACGCTCTCTCAGACCTGAAGTAACACTTGAAAGGCCCAAACACACTCACATCTAGAGGTTGCAGCCTATGGGTGGTATGTGTAGGCAGTGTCAACAGATCAATTCCTAGTCTATTTTCCTCCTCAATGGTTTGTATAGCAACGTGGCTGCCATGGCCATCAAAAATCAACAGGTGTCTTTTTGTAGGTGAAACACCTCCAGGGACAGAGGCAGCAAAGTGGCAAAGCCAGCTCAAGAACAGTTCTTTTGTCATCCATGCATAGGGGTGTGCAACCATGCATGCTCGAGGTTCACAGTTTTTAATGTAATTTTTGAGTTGATTCTTTCCCTTGAACATATAAAAACCTGGAATTGATGCTCCAATTGCGTTGACACAATAAAGAATAGTTATCCACTCCCTACGTTTTGGTAGAATTTTGGGCACATTCTTGCTCCCTCTATTGACAATTACCCGCATGCCACAATTCCTCCCTGCCTGCAATCCAGTCTCATCACAGTTCCATATATGGTCTACTCTGTATGAGTGTTTCTCATATGCATAAGAGAGTGTCTGATAGAACTTGGTCACAACTGTAGGGCGTATATTGAAAGCTCTATCCCTGTCAAGCCCCTCTGCTGTGCGTAACACAAGTTTTGGATGCCTTTGTTTAAATCCTCTCCACCATGATTTCCCTGGAAATCCATCTTTGAAGGGGTTTGTCCTCCCTTGATAGATTTGAGTTGAACCAACTCCAGACCATGTCCTAGTTGAGCCATCTCTTCACACCAAACCACAACTTCTTCTTCCTCTTCTGCACTCAACACTGTAAGAGGTCCTTTTCGCTTGGTATGGGTCAGGCCATTTATCTAGTAATGGATTGATGTTGGTGGAATCCCATGTTTTTTAGCAGCTTCTCTAATAGAAAAACCATTGAAATCTATATCATCTATTGTAGCCTTCATGTCTTCTTGTGTCCATCCTCTGATGGCACTAATCTTCTTACTGGAAGTTGCACCTTGAACTGTGGTTGATGGTGGAATAACACCTCCATGCTCTGCATCATTTGCCTCTTCAACTGTGGTTGATGGTGGAATAACACCACCACACTCTGCATCATTTGCCTCTTCAACATTTATGTGTGCATTGTTATTATCAGCATCATGTGCTATGTCCTCATCGGACGAGGTGCATCGTAGCTGGGCACCCTTGTTGAGTCTCCTACTTGTCCTCCTTGCACGATTAGTGTTGACTCTTTCCATGACTTCAATCACCCATAGAATTAGAACAAACAAGGCCTCACTGAAACTACACATGAATTGTTAAAACTAGTTGTGTATCTACGCAGGGTTTTGGAATATTAAACTAGTCGTGTTAAAACTAATTGTTAAAACCACACAAGGATATGGAGTATTCAAAGGGAACTCGTAATGTGATTTACATGTTCAATGCAGTTTGGAAAACATGATTCTAGCATTTAGTACATATATATACTTGTTATGCATCTATTCAGAGACTGCTATTTCACAATACAGTCTATGGCATAAAATTTGATATAGTTTGCCTACTTGAAAACATTGTTGAAATATAAGTTTATTTTGAATGCAATACCTGAACTCTAATTGCTGTCTTGAATTATATCTGCACCCATAGATCAATCTGCAACTGTGTTTTGCTTGAATGCGATGCCTGGACTTTGAAAATCAAGCTTGGAAATAGAGGTGTGAGTTAAACATGGTCTGGGAATTCCGAATAGCAGAAAATTGGAGGCTGTTTGAAGGTTGTAGTGTCTTTATAGCATTCTGGTGTTTGATTTGATTGGCAACTTTGAAAAGGCATGGATTGCAACTGGCTGGGTTTCGATGAGTGCTCAAGATTGATTTGGGTTCGATCCAATGGCCATCAATGGGGCTGTATCGATCCAGGTGCTATTCGAAATGCTTAGGGATGGGTTTTGTTTGGTTTTATGGATGATTTGGTGATTTTAATGGAGTTGGAAGCATTAATTGCATCGTTTGGGTTGCTTTGTTGATCAACCATGCACCAGGAGCTGACACTTATTCACCATTTACTGTGCAGGTGACATCCATTAAATGTGCAGGTGGGATGCCTTGGTGGTTAACTGATACTCGATGCTGGTCTGGGACTTCACTAAAGCTTGTTCGATGGGGTTGATGTGATGGACAATCTATCCTTGTAGATTGGGCTGCATGGGGAGTGTTGAGGTCCGATTAGATGTTTATGTCAGTGAGCCTTGGGATTTGGAAGGGACAATATGGGTTTGAATTTTGTTATGTCAGTACTGTGCAGTTGTCAACCTTTTGTCTTATAGTTGACAGCTGCAGGCCTAGTGCACATAATGACAGTTAATGAACTTTAACATGACACTTTTTATATATTTATATAATAATATGTGTTTGACATATGGCATTTTCTTGGACACTTAATGGGTTCTAACCGTCACTGGTTCTATGACCACTATCGGCTCCCGTTCAGCTATAGAACTCCCTCCCCTAGCTTATCAATGAAAGTGTTTATTTTGTTTCTATTTATCATATTGTCATAAAAGTACATACCTAACATATTAGGTACATTTATTTAATTCATCTGTACTTTAAAAGTGAATATAATAGCATCACAAATTTTAGATAGTATAATTAATATTAATATAAAATGATAAATTTGTGACTACGTAACCAAAAAACGTTAATCACAACATTTTTAATAAATTAAATACTATTAAATTTGAGCAATTTTAAGTGTCATTGATATAAATAATTAATGTAAACTACTAATATAGTTAGAGAGAAACATATATAACTATATAATGCTTATGTGAATATATATTAGTAGTATTTTTTCTTATAAATAATTTTACATTAATTTTGAACATTAATATAATATTTAAAATGAATATGACATGTTATAAAAATTAGCACCAAAGTGACATAAAGGAGTTTCCAGTAATTAGGATTCGCTGGCATTAGCAATCCAGAGGGATGAAAGCACTCATATGGAGATTATATATATATATATGGGTTCCACCTAATAGATATGAGGATTAATAGGAATGTGCAAGCTTATGAAAGTGACCCACTAGTCTATTTCTTGTGAATGGACATTATGTGAATGATGATGTACTTTTACATGATTCTAATTCTTAGATAGACCTCCCATAACCCACTATGCATCTTCATTATATCTAGTCTACTAGTACATTGATATTATGACCATTAACTACAATGATATGATTCATTTAGTATAAATTATGAGTGCTATGTGTCCTGCATCACTTAATCTTAATTTACCATCATTAGCATTTCCTATGCATTATGTATATATCCCTATCATAATTACAACGAATAATTATATAAATATTGTTTTTCTTCTATATACTTATAACCATATTAACATATAATATATATACCTTATATATTGTACAGATATAATTATAAAATATATAATAAAAAAAACAAACAAATATTACATACAATCAAACAAAACAAAAAACCACAAACACAATCCATTTGGCGTGTAAGTGGAAGTGGGAAAGGCCATAGTGACATGCAATAACTATGAACTAGCTATGCGATGGCTTTGTAACAATAACACTGGTTTGATTCACTAATGCAATTGAGAGTTTTTCACGAGAAGAGGAAGCCTGGGAGGCAATTGTTCATTGATGAAGTGGGCATGGCCATGGCCATGAAACTCCGAACCTTTTAAGTGGTGGGTGTGTAACAGTGGTTTTGGTTCAATCTTCTAAGGAAATTGAGAAGCTTTTGGCGGGAAGGGCTCAATATGAGAGGCAATCATTCACTCATGAAGTGGCCATGGCCATGACCATGAAACCATGAATGGTAGGTGTTTTATAGAGGTACTAGTTCAATCTTCTAACGAAATTGAGAGATTTTTGGTGGTAAGTTGAAACAAACTATAGTTCGTTTACTTATGAAACAACCAACATAAGTACGGCAAAAGACAATAATCCATAAAGGATGGAATATATATTGAATAATAATAGATAAGATGATGATATGATACAATGCCATGAGAAGATGTGCTTAAATAAACATTGTCTGGTCACCATGGGATGCATGGACATGCATTTTCATTATGTCATGTCACTTCATTAATGATTGAATTAATATTATTTATTGATTTATTATTATTATTGTTATTGTTGTTGTTATTATTATTATTATGCTTTTGATATATTTATGTTCATAAGATTACCCACCCCTTTTAAGATGCTTTGTCCTCAAAGCATACACAAGTTATGTCTTGGTTCTGATATGTAATGTCTTCTCAGGATTCTTCACTTTTAAACTTGTCATGGTAGAAGATACAAACTAATTTGATTTTGAAGCATTGAGCAGAATTGTTGAATTGCAGATTAAGGGTCGGCTCACACTAAGTTGATATTCTATGGAACTAAACGTTTATAGGGTTATTGGAGAGAGACTATTGTATTGTGATTTCCATATGACTTCTACTTTAAGATCAAATTATACCAATATGAGTATTCTTTAAAACATATGTCAACTTATTTTGTTGATGTTGATATACTAATTGGTTAAGGAATTGACTCGTATGATTTGGATGTCGATAAGGTATCCTTGTATCTAGTGTCATATCCTTAAAAATTTCATCTTTGGATACTTATTCTGATTTCTTGTTTGAAACAATTTCAATATCAATATCTTTCTGAATTTGGACATCGTTTGGATTTGTATTGGTTCCTCTTTTTGACATCTGAGTTTTAATGTCTTATGACTCCTCTTTTGCAATTGGGCCAGTCATTGTTTCCTTATCAACTCTTGATTCTTTACTGGTAAGTTGTAATAGATTTTCTTGTAGCAACTTCTTATCACTTTTTAACTTCTTGATTTGGTCTAATAAACTTTAGTTATGGCTTCTTAGGTGAGAAAGTTATTCATATTTATCTACAATAACCATTTCAAATTCTTTTTGAATATTTTGTATCAACTTCTAATTATCATGAGAGATCACCCTTGATATATCTTGGAAGTATTCTAATGATGACTCTTCTCAGCATGACTTCAATGTGATATCTTGCAAGGTTATCTTCTTCTTCTTACAACAAAATGTCAATTTTTTTTTTTATCATTTAAGATAAACGTTCCTAATGTTTCCAACCAGGGATAACCTAGAATTATGTCAACATTTTTGTTACACATAGATACAATTGTTGAATTGGGATACAAATGTATACTAATTAATTGGATATTGGAGATTGTTTATTCCATATCCTTTACACCATTCATTTTGTTCAAATAGACTAGACTATGGAATACTCAATTGATTGGATAATTTGACATTATTGTAACTGTGGTCGTCAATTGGACAAATAATAATGCTAATACCTCTTCCTTGAATAGACCCTTTAAGACTTAATAACGCATAAGCATATTTTTCATAAGTTTTATAAAATCTTCATTTATTTTTATTATTAAAATCCATTTTTTTCCTATCAAAATCTTCACCAAGAATCTAAATACGAAATTTATATCTTCCTTTCACACTTTAATACTTCTTTATCTCAACACTTTTGAATCTAAATACGAAATTTATATCTT
The DNA here is from genome assembly GCA_027924585.1 of Larix kaempferi. Taxonomy (NCBI): domain Eukaryota; kingdom Viridiplantae; phylum Streptophyta; class Pinopsida; order Pinales; family Pinaceae; genus Larix; species Larix kaempferi. The sequence goes on along the minus strand of BSBM01000458.1, from coordinate 17,534,551 downwards.
CCTTTCACACTTTAATACTTCTTTATCTCAACACTTTTTGTAGTATATTCATTTTTTTTCTTTTTATTAGATTGGATTATACTAAGTGATATTACCTTTTTCTAACTTTCAAATTAGGATTTAAAAATTACCTTTATAATCCTTTTCAATTGAACCTTGAAACTTATCCCTTAAGTATCCTTTTAATTTTACTAACTAATTAATAATAGGGCTTCTCTTTTTTTCTTTCTTTCCCTTCTTGCTTGTATAAAAGTGTTATATACCATTCACTTTTTTTCTTTTTCTTTCCCTTCTTGCTTGTATAAAAGTGTTACATACCATTCACTTTCTTTTTTTTCTTTCCCTTTTTGCTTGTATAAAAGTGTTATATACCATTCACTTTATTAATCTTTTGGTAGTAATTTGTATTATAATAACCCTAGTAATCAACCCTTTGGTATAATTTACGATAAGTTATAAGTTGCATGAACTTGCTTCTCAATCATGAAGGGGCATATTTAAGACATAAAGAGTCACGTGGGGCATATTTAAAACATAAAGAGTCATGTTGCTATGTTTCTCGACGTATTGATTCTCTTTGAGAATAGTTGGTGTCAGCTTTTTTTGCTTTAAAAAAAAAAAAAAAAAAGAGTTGTGTGGGGTAAAGAAAAAGTGGGTGTACTGTTTTAAATACAGATCATTATACATTTTGTAAGTCCGTATAAGTCTCAAGTTTTTTTAGCTTTTGGATATTATCGTTTTCAGGACTATTATCGTGCTTTTACAGCACCTGTAGAATGTATTGTTTTGCTCTCTTAAGATCAATGAAATACGATTTTTTCTTGGAAAAAAAGGTATGAATGGAATTGTACAAGAAGATGAAGGAAAATTATGTATTTGAAAGCTATGGAATTTAATTTGGAATTTGTATGGATATTGAAAGCATGGTGGCTTATCCTTGTGACAAAACCTTTTGATTGGATACCCTCCTCATTCTGATAGTCTTATGGAACACATGCCCAATTGATCTGAATCACTTTCTACCAAAGAATGATATTCACAATTAAATGTTTTGATGTTTGAGACTAGGTCAACACCTTCTTGTAAATATTGAATAGTTGTGCAATTCGTTTCTCCCAGGCTATAATTAATATCCCAATCTCTAGTGCAAATCTTCTTGGTTTGACTTATGATATTAGTTGCTTTAATTTAGATACCTCTAACGGAAGAACAAATTCCTCTAAATGTGGTCTATTCGTAATGTTACTGAGTGGAAGTGTCTTATCCCATTGTGTTTATACCTGTATGCCCGCCTTCATTTTTCTAAGTTTTTTCCATGGTTTAATTCCGTAAAAACTTTAAACAACTAGAATATGATTGGTAGTTTTTTTTTTAATTATCTTTCACCGCAATTTGAATTGAAAATGGCCAAGATCTTGTTGTGGTCAAAGACCAAGATCAGAGAAACTTTGAAACAAGAATTTATCCAAAACTTGGTTTAGAGAAAGTTTGGGAGTTGTGGGCAAGGGCCGGATCAGACTTAGCTTTGATACCAATGAAACGAATTATAGTTCGTTTATTAAGGAAACATCCAACATAAGTAGGACAAAAGAGGGTAAATTTTATATTGAATAAGAATAGAAGAGATGATGGTATGATACAATTCCATGGGATTCGTGCTTAAATAAGCGTTGACTAGTCACCCTGGAATGAATAAGCATGTCTTTTCATTATGTCATGTCACTTAATTAATGAATGGATTACTATTGATTATTATTATTATTATTATTATTTTATTCTTATTGATATATTTATGTTCATAATAAAAGGGACAATTGGTTGCTTGTGAAGTGGGCATGGCTATGGCCATGGAACAATAAACAAATGGTGCTTGGTTGTATAACAGAGGTATTGGTTCTCAATATTTAAAGAAATTGAGAGGTTTTTGGTGGGAAGGGATTGGGATGAGAGGCAATTGGTTGCTCGTGAAGTGGGCATGGACATAGCCATGAAACCTTGAATGGTGGGTGTGTAAAATAGGTACTTGTATGATCTTCTAATGAAATTGAGAGGTTTTTGGTGGGAAGGGGCACTTGGTCGCTTGTGAAGTGGGACTGGCCATGGTCATTAAACCCTAAACCAATGGTGTTGTGGGTGTGTAACAAAGTTACTAGTTCTCACTCTTCTAACGATATTGAGGGGTTTTTGGTGGGAAGGGGTCAGCCTGAGAGGCATATAGTCGCTCGTGAAGTGGGCATGGCCTTGGACATTAAACCCTAAATGGTGGGTGATAGAAGTACTAGTTTGATATTTTAATGAAATTGATAGGTTTTTTGTTGGAAGGGGAAATTGGTTTGTTGTGAAGTGGGCATGGTCATGGCCATGAAACCCTGAACCAACATCGTGATGTGTATATAATAGAGGTACTAGTTCTTGATATCCTAAGTAAATTGAGAGGTTTTTGGTAGGAAGGGGTCGAGCTGTTGGCAATTGGTTGCTTGTGAAGTGGGCATGGCCATAGCCATGAAACCATAAACCAACGATGTAGTGGGTGTGTAACAAAGGTATTGGTTCAATCTTCTAATGAAATTAAGAATATTTTGCTAGGAAGACGTCAATGTGAGAGGAAATTGTTTGCTCGTTGGTTCTTTTCGTCGACTCCTTTTAGTTGAGTGTGATATGAAGTATATAAATGGATTCCATGTACAAAACATGGAGTATTTCCAAAAAGGAAGATGAATAATTCGACATTGGATGCATCGAAGAATAATTCCCCTTCAATAGCTTGCTCAGACATCAAGGTATGTTCAATTTATTTCTCACTGTGTTCTCTTAGCCGAATTTAATTCTTTTTGTAGATGAATTTGTTCATTAGGAGACACATGCTCAATCACAACAGTAATACCCACCACCTTAGATCCCTATAAATTTGTGCGTTCCTATCCCTAAAACTATAACCTAAACTTTGTGTATTCCTAGCTAGATTATTCATTGGAAAGATCATTGACTAGGGATCCATTATTAATGTTTTGGCCTTTCATTTTTCTTTCCCATTTATGCTTTAGCTAGTCTTTCATTTATGTGGTTAATGTCGATTTAGAATTTTAATAGGGTCATGACCATGGGAATACATCTTGTTATCCACCATACTCCAATTTTTGGTAATATGCAGGACCTAGAAATATCATGGCAGTTAACTTTCTGCCCATGTGAAAATTGTACATGGTCTTAAAACCTCTCATCTGGGATCCACACTTCTGAAGTTGCTTGCCAATGTTATCCACTTGAAATATGTCAAGAAGGATTTTAGAATTAAACACAATGAACATAGAGTCATAAATTTATTACAGGTCAAGTAAGCAACACAATAAAACAATAATTACACTTACAGTTACATTAGTGAAATGAGTTCCTTCTCCTCTTTTCCTGTGAAACAACCTTCCCCATGATACGTTCAAGGAATAGGGTGGTAGTAATTTGAGAGGGGATAGAATGTGCATTCAATATAACATTAGTTGTAATTCCCTAAACCTTCCAAGGCATATTCTCCCAAGTGTATGTCACACCTACGATTCCCTTATGACTATGCCTACTACTGAGCTTACCCCAATATGTGGTATGCACATAGATACCATTCTAACTTTGATCTAAAAATTTATTTCATTTTAATTCAGATCATGATGCTAGAATAAAAATTTTGACACACTATTTTCTATTCAATTTACAAAAATAGACATATCTTCCACGACTATGAGGAGTGTTGACACAAACCCAGTCGATAGGGGTTCCACTCACTGTCGACACCCAAACCACCGCGATATCCCTGAGCATCGACCCAGACAGGTTAACCCCATCCAGCAACACCTGCAGAGCAGATGAGGTCTCACCCAAGATGTTCAAGGGAGAGTTGACGGAACCATGTTTCCACCGAATGAAGGAGGATATTTGCGGCTCAATTACTTAACTTATTGCGACATTTCAGAAATAGATCTATGCATTTAACTTCGACATCATTTATATTCATAGCATCATTCAACATAAACATTCATCATCGCAACAAATATAACAGTAAAGCATTAATTGCAGCAAGGAAACATCGCATCATTCATAGATTCATATCGCAACATGCATTACCATAGATGAACATAAGAAACATAGGGATTCCATAAAACAACTCTCTCACATCATATTAACTCCGTAAAAACCCAGATACAAAATATTCGGTCTTTAGCTCATACTCCACAAAATACAGATCTCATAGACATCTCCAATCTAAGATACACAATTCAGATGATCCAACACTTACAATCCTATGTCTATTTATAGGCTTCTGCCTTTACATTGCTTGTCCACTTTCTAACTACTTCCTAACTGACACTTCAAGTAAATGACCCAAAGTCTATCTATTGTAGTCCAAATGACCCAAAAACCTACATACCATGGTACAAACTGACAACAAATTGCATAAAATATCATCATCTGCGCTCCATTTTCCGCCTTTCATGGTATCGCACCACTCACGGTGCTGCGATAATGACCCATCTAACCGCCTGCCAACAAGGAGATTAGAATATTCCAATTAATTTCACAGAGAATCTAGATGTAGTATATAGTGTTTAAGTTCCTCCTTTCTTCTTTTAATATTTTAGATCCTTAAATTCTTTAGTGAACATTCGTGGGGCAATGGCCATGGCCACGTGTTTGTGAAATGATAACACACAAGCATAATCTCATAGGTCAAAATATGTATTCATTCTCCTAGTTTTCAAGGATGTATAGTATACCTCAGATTTTATCCTCCATAGGTTACTTTATATCTTTGAAATGTGTAAGTTTGTGATCATGATTAGCTTGCATAAGAATTAATAATTCATTGGTATAAACTCTAGTTCTCCCTCTACCTTTGCATTCCCTCTCATGTATTGAAAGTTTAATCCCATCGAATACACAAACACACACCAAAAATAAATAAATGAAGACACACCCCCCATCTCATACACATCTCATGAAATTAATAAAGAATGATATTGTTGGTAACTTGCTATCCCCAATTGGCCCACGTAGGGAAAACATGTTAGAAAGTAAGATTGAGCCTAGTTGATCTGATACCAATTTATCCTCTCAACCACATGAGCAAGATCCAATTGACATCTGTGTGTGTGTGTGTGTTTTAGAAAGTAAGATTGAACCTAGTTGATATGATACCAATTTATCCTCTCAACCACATGAGCAAGACCCAATTGACATCTCTCTCTCTCTCTCTCTCTCAACCACATGAGCAAGACCCAATTGACATCTCTCTCTCTCTCTCTCTCAACCACATGAGCAAGACCCAATTGACATCTCTCTCTCTCTCTCTACAATCCTATAATTTAGATTTGAACTTGTAATATACAATCCTATAATATAAAATTTATGTGTTGGGAATATTAATAGCTATATATGAAGGTGATTTGGTTACAATTATGAACATATCATGGAAAGGTGTTGTATCCTTACTACAACTAGAGTTATTAGATTACTACATATTTATTTTTTATATTTCCAATATCCATTTTCTTTTTTCTTTTTGTAAGTTCCATTTTCTTTTTTCTTTTTGTAAGTTCCATTTGTCCACCTCTTTTGTTTTCAAACTACATGATTTATTTTGTTGTGAAATTTCATAGTTTATTTTATTTTCCAAGAGGAAGCCAAGTGAGTTTAAAATTTTTCTAGCATCTAAAGAAACTAGAGAAACTAGTTGTTGATTTTTGACTTGTGCTCTTCCATGAGCAATTGAAGGATATTTATGACGATATTGTTTTTCATCTTCTATCATTCTTTGACACGAAAAAAATAGTCAACCTATTCATGAATTTGAAGAGAAGCAACATGATAACAATCAACATATTGATTTATTAAAGACCCTTTTTTCATAGTACATTAATTCTGAGAGAATATCAGACCCTTTGGTGAGTCTAATTTCAAATAGTAGTGGGTTCTTCTAGACTTGCCGAATGTATAGGTGGAACAATACCATGACATTGTTATGATAAATATACATTATTTTTGTTCACTTCTGAATAAAAATTACTTTAGATCTCTAGGGACATATTTATTTCATTATGAAAGTGTTACAATTGTCCTTATTTTGTGGATGTTTATTGAAATGTTTGCAATGGAAGGGGCTTTCAGAATTTGAATTCCTTAATGTTGATATAAATGTAAGAATAAAGTTACAACTACTGGAAAATATATTATCAAATCTAAGGCCAAATTACAAAGGGTGTTGATTCACTTATAGATGATTGGATGAATTTATAAAATATGATTGTGAAAAGCCTACAAATCTCATGCATAAGATATCATCCACATATGTTCTCTATGGGAAACATATTAGCCCGTGCTATGGTTCCTGTGATGTTGATATTGAACTTGTGGGTTTTTTTTGTGATACCATCAATGGTAAATCATATATAGAAACACCTAATGGATGATATAAACACACTTCATTAGTTGCAAAAGATGCTTTCATAATTAAGGAACATGATCATTCTTGATAAGGTATCTAAATGGGCATGCACAACCTGGTAACTAGATTCACTTTCTAATAATGAAAATTTCTTAAATGGGCATGCACAACCTGGTAACTAGATTCACTTTCTAGTAATGAAAATTCCTATCATAACATCTAAATATAAGTTTCCAATACATTTAAAAATTCTAATCCTGTGGGGCCTTTATCCTCTTTATAGTTATTTATGAATGTTCAATACAATAATTCTAAGCAGATTCCAACATTCCAACCGATCTCAATTCTTCTAACAAACCATATATGAAGTTCATTTCATTTCCTCCTCATGGGAAAAATCATGATAAAGGAAATCGATTGTATACTAAAGTAAGTCTGGATATTTTTCCTAACCAAAGGCCTAACCTTATCTACCTATCACAAGTAGTTTACATTCATGGACAACATTCTCCTATTGAGGAGAACCTTCTCTTTTAACTCAGGGACATTCATGGACAACATTCTCCTATTGAGGAGAACCTTCTCTTTTAACTCAGGGACTAATGTTTTGCAATAAAACTAGAATGTGCAAGTTGGATGTTCTATTTCAAATCAAATGCATAAAAAAATTCCTCTAGAATAAAAATCAACATATCTAGGAAATTTAAATCTAAACATAGATTCTACTTAGGTGCATCCAATATGAAGATGAATTCTACCTCCAAAGCATAGCGATAGTGGGTATTAAATAAGGATTATTGTGTAGGCCATAGAGACATTGAAATAGAATATGATGCTATCTTTAGAAGGTAATATTTAATATTACATTAAATATGGAGATATGCATATTTCTAATTTCGTCATATGTGAGTTATTGAGAAGGCTATTGAGCAAAAATAAATAGTAGTAATGAGGGCATGAGGAATTTCCCATTATATATTCTATGTGCTAGTATTCTTTGGAAAGGTGCAGATCCTTGTAATATGGATGATAACTATCCAAATATGTGCTAGTATTCTTTGGAAAGGTGCAGATCCTTGTAATATGGATGATAACTATCCAAAGGAATATTTGGGAGGAATTTTATAAATATCTCTGACATTTTAAAGGTGACACAATGATGAAATCAGTGAGGGGGCAAGTCTAATTTTTTAATAATTAGCTTGCAAAATAATTTGTTAACCCTTGTACTTTTGTAATTTTTGGTTTTACTTGTTATTTAAATTTGAAATGAAATGAAACATTTAAATTATTATTATTGATTATGTGGACACGTATCATGTAGATTTAATGTTGAAGTCAAATTGTATGAAACCTTTTTAAGTAGGAGAAATCCTATATATACTATAGTTAGCAATAGATTGTAGATGGTGGCTACTATCCCATCATTGATCAGGGTGATGTTGGAACATAATTCCCATCTAGACCTTGGTTAATAATCCTTGCATAAGGTTCCAAGTGTTTAATGTAAGTTTTTCCATGGTTTGGCTTCAATAGTTCCTAGTCTAGGGTGTTTGTCCACATATTAGACTAGTGGTTTGTCATTATAGCCAAGTTTTTCCACAAGTGTTCCCATTTCCTTATTTTGGGGAGTCAAAGGCGCCCTATTTAATGCATTTAATGAGGCAGGTGCACCACTTCCCTGTTGTATGGGATAAGGTTGGACCAAGGGAACTAATGCATTAGATTTGGTCAAATTGCTCATTAATGGCCACTACCAAATCCCTAAACCACCTAATTCTCCCTCAAAATGATTCCATCCACATTAATTGACTTTCCTAAATTCCTCATGGTCCTCATAGGTTCATTGGACCTCATTATGGCCCAATACAGGAGTTACACTTGGCACAATGTCATAGATTGGGGGAGTTACTTCACTAAGCCTAGCATTAATGTGAGCTACTCAACTCACCACTAAGCCTCTCGATTTTTTCTCTTGAGAGAATTTATATATTGTACACATCTTATTGAATAATATAGAAGGTGGATTTCATCCCAATTGAGTTCTATCTCTTGTGTTTCTTGCTTTTCTTCTATCTTTATTTTCTGCTAATCTTTGTTGCTAATCTAGTGAGGTTATATTTGCTTCAAGATCCTTAGCTGTATAATTTCTTGCATGGCATCAAGGCCATAGAAATTTAAAAGGTGGCAACCTTATCTCTTACAACTACAATATATTTGTATGATAGATATTGTGCTACGAGCATGCATATTGGGAACAATTTTACAAGCATAATTACATAGGTCAAGTAAGTGGAAAAAAACAACAATAATTACACTTATAGTGACATAAGTGAAAAGAGTTATAACTCCCTTTTCCCCCATGTGTGCAACAACCTTCCCCATGATACATTCAATGAATAGGCCAATGTTCGTTTGGGAGGAGATTACATTTGGATTCACTATAATATTAGTTGTAATTCCCTCAACTATCTAAGGAACATCCTTCTAAGTGTATGACATACCTACATTTCCCTTATGAATATGTTTATTACTGAACTTATCCCCAATTTGTGGTATACGCATAAATATCATTCTAAATTTGACCCACAAATTTATTTCATTTCAATGTATATCATGATGCTAGAATGACAATTTTGACACACTATTTCCTATCCATTTTACAAAAATAGACTCTGCGTGAATGCCGATGGAAATCCTTTTTCAATTAATATTTCGGGCTCTTCTTTCTCTACGGCCTCCACTTTGAAATTTGTTATGACTGGCTTCGACATGGCTGGATGGTTGTGTTTCCATTGGAATATATTTCCGACTATTTTCTCTGTTTCTAGTCATAATCATGTCGAATGCTGGAATTTTTTCAACTGAATGTTATTGCAGGTATTGGTCTGTCGAACAAGTGGCTACTTATCTGCTAGTACTGCATTGTTAGTTGGTTGCAGAAACTTTTTGACTTGGTTACTTGCATCAATTAACTACTCTTCCTTTGGAGAAAATTGGAAATATTTGATGAAATTTTCTTTCAATTCTTTCCAAATCAATGTCTCTCCTCTCGCCTCTTCCATTTCGTACCATTTGTTAGGCAATTCGTCGAGTGTGTTCGGAATGAGATGCGACCATGATATTTCATCTTTATATCCCAGTTGTCTCCACTCCCTTTCACAGTTATTGACATGAATTTCAAGGTCTTTCCCTTGTGTGAGTATCGGGATTACTGCTTGAGCAGTCAGTTTCTTACCTCCAAAAATTTCAACAAAATATGTTGATGCAGTGGTCCATGTTTGGAGTCTCGACTGATGTGTGTCCCACCATCTCGTAGCTTGTCCTGTAAATGTCTCAACCATACTCTGTAATCGCCCTTGTTCTCCGACATTCTTTGAAACTTCTTCAACATGTATGGACATAGATTCTCGTTCTTTATATTGCAGCAGAGAAGTATGTAACGAGTCATTCTTTGCTGGTGCTAAAGTTGGATATTTGCGGATTTTTCTCTCAAATATCTTTGGAATGGTCGAGATAGAGAAGCATTTCTTCATTTTATTTTTAGGAATGGCTTCAATTGTCCAACATTCTTTCGCTTGTAGTTCATAATTTTCTATTTTCCAGTTCGGCGTCGGAGTTGTATCTGATGTGAGGAACCTGCAATAGTTAATTGATAAAATGCATGATATATTAGATCACATAATATTTTTATTGATCGCGGGCCACCTCGATGGGGAAACCTCCTTTGAGAAAGTTCAATACAAATAAATTCACGGTGCCTTCATTGGCCTCAACACAAACTTATATACTAGTCTATGCGGAAATACTATGGGTCAATACCATGGGTCATATAATACTATGGGATGACTTACAAAGCATATGCATCCAATACTATGGATCAATACTATGGGATTATACAAACTATGGATCAACATATAATACTCCGGTATGTCTTACAAAGCATATGCGTCCAACAAAAATATACTAACAAAGTAAAGAAATGGGTTCCTAACATCCCCTTCCCCTTAGAAAAAGCTCTGTCCTCAAAGCTTTATATGTGGAAATTGTTGCCGAATATGAAGGAGTGGTTCCCATGTAGCATCCTCTAGTTTCATTCCGTGCCAATGAATTAAGACCTTTGTGATAGAGAGAGAGCAAAAATGACGAGTGCGCCGATTGAGGACGGCCTCTGGCTCCAAAAGGATGGATCCTTCATTATCCAATTCTGGTAAAATAGTTTGTCCGCTGATGTTGGTGCCAAGAACTTTCTTCAAACAAGAGACATGAAATACTAGATGAATGTGGGAAGAAGGAGGAAGTTCAAATTTATAAGCAACAGACCCAATATTCTGAAGAATCCTATATGGCCCATAGAACTTTGGAGCGAGCTTATGACGCCCTTTGAGTTTCAGGGAGGATTGCTTGTAAGGATGCAGATGAAGAAAAACCATATCACCTGCTTGAAAATGCGCTCAGAATGGTGTTGATCGGCTTGTTGCTTCATTCAATTTCTTTCCATGTGAAGATTGTCCCGCAAAATGCGAAGAATATGATCATGGTTTCGAAGGACCGTGTCAATTGCCTGAACTAGTGAATTGCTAGGGGTGTATGGAAGAAGAACTGGCGGTGCCTGACCATAGAATACTTCATATGGAATCATTTTAGAGGCAGTGTGGTAAGAGGTATTGTACCACCATTCAATGAGAGGGAGCCACTTTTCCCACTGATGTTGTTTTTCGGAGGTGAAGCAACGAAGATAAGTTTCCAAGCATTTATTGATAATTTCAGTTTGACCATCTTTTTGTGGGTGATACCCTGAACTCATCTTCAGTTTGGTGCCAGTGTGGCGAAATAGTTCGGTCCAAAAATGACTGGGGAAAGTTGCATCGCAATCCGAGACAATGGAAGAAGGGATTCCATGAAGACGAAAGATCTGGTCTAGGAAAATTTGTGCAACTGAGGATGTTGTATAGGGATGGATGAGGGCACAAAAATGACTATATTTGGAGAGGCAATCAACCACAACCAAAATAACTGTCTTCCCGCCATATTTAGGGAGCCCTTTAATGAAATCCGTAGAAATATCTGTCCAAATCCGTGTAGGGATGGCAAGGGTTCAAGCAATCCCGAAAGGAGTGTCATTTCACCCTTATTGCGCTGGAAGGTATCACATTACAACCACCATCTGTTGAATTGTTCTTTTCATTCCCTGCCAAAAGAATTTACGTTGTGCCCACTCAGACGTTTTGAGAAACCCAGAGTGCCCTGCCGATGGAGAAGCATGGAGTTCATAGAAGACAACCTGTTGAAGATCTGTGCTCTGGGGAAGCACCAGACAACCCTTGTATTTCAGGGAATCACCATCCCAAGAGTAATGTGGTACATCAGAAGGGTTGTTGGCCAAGCGTTGGATGATTTGAGATAATGAAGATTCATTAAAATAGCCATGTTGAACAGATTGCAACCAATTTGGAACATGAATAGAAATAGATGAAAGAGAAACTTGGTCATCAAATGTGCGAGAAAGAACATCCGCCACAATATTGTCCTTACCCTTCTTGTAAGTGATCTGATAGTCATAACCCATGAGTTTTCTAACCCATTTCTGTTGTGCTAGGGAGGATACAAGTTGTTCCAAGAAATATTTCAGACTCTGGTGATTAGTTGTTATGCAGAAATGATTCCCTAATAGGTATGGTCGCCACTTATGTACTGCATGCAAAATAGCCATCATTTCCTTCTCATATGTATAGGTAGCTAAATTATTACCGGAAAGGGCTTTGCTGGTGAACGCAATGGGATGTTCATCTTGAAGGAGAACAACACCAAGTCCATTGCCGCAAGCATCACTCTCAAAAGTGAAGGGCTTGAAAGAATCGGGCATAGCTAGAACATGTGTAGTACACATAGCTTGTTTCAGTTTTTCAAATGCACACTTAGTAGCATGTGTCCATGTAAAAGCATCCTTTTTCAATAGAGCAGTTAATAGAGCTGCAATATTCCCATAATCCTTGAAAAACTTGCGGTAGTAGCCAGTCAATCCCAAAAAACCACGAAGGCTCTTGAGTGTCTAAGGAGGCGGCCAATTGTTCATGGAAGCTATTTTGGCAGGATCCACATGAAACCCTTGTGTTGAAATAATGTGCCTGAGATACTCTACTTCCTTATGTCCAAAAACACATTTAGAGTGTTTGGCGTGGAGATGATGGTCAAAGAAAATTTGCATTACAAGATCTAGATGCTGGAGATGTTCAGCCCATGTTTTACTATAGATGAGGATATCATCAAAGAAGACCAAAATGAGTTTCCGCAAATAGGGCCGGAATATTTGATTCATCAATGCCTGGAAGGTGGAAGTAGCATTAGTGAGGCCAAAGGGCATGACCAAAAACTCATAGTGGCCATCATGTGTGTGGAAAGATGTTTTAGGAATATCATCCTCATGAACCCGAATTTGATGATACCCAGAACGAAGATCCAACTTGGAGCAAAATTGAGCACCATGAAGCTCATCAAAAACAGGAATTGGAAACTTATCCTTGATTGTGAGGTGATTAAGTGCGTGGAATTCAATGCAGAGGTGCCATGACCCATCTTTTTTTCAGACCAGAAGAACTGGTGAAGAAAAAGAACTAGTACTAGGGCGAATAATACCTTGCTTCAGTAAGTCCCGAACGAGCATTTCAATCTCTGTTTTTTGGTGAAATGGGTAGTGATAGGGCCTGATGTTGGGAGGAACACTTCCAGGAAGGATTTGAATGCGATGGTCCTCTAGCCTTGAAGGTGGCAATCCCACTGGTTCAACAAAGACACCTGTATATCTATCCAGAATTTATTGTAGATCCAAAGAGTAGTGGAGACTGCTAATGGTTGCATCTGAATGGAATGGATTTGAGCGATGAAACCATGTGAATTCTTCTTAAGGAGATTCTCCATGCGATGTGAACTGATGATGCCGAGAGACCCTAGTTGTAAGCCTGTCAATGTGTGTTTTTTTCTATTGGTTTAAAACTGCATCCAAAGTTCAGCAAAATCCCATAAGATGGGGTCAAGTGTGAGTAGTCGTTGAGCGCCCAAAACCACATCACATCCGCCTAAGGCCAAGGAAAACATTTCAGAGCGTGGGTTATAATATCCCATAGAGATACGCACATTGTGACACTTCCCTTTGCAAGGTAAGGTGCCCCCATTGACAACCATGACTTCAGAGTTAGAGCAAAGATGGAAAAAACGATCATCCTGTTTGGAAATCCGAGGGTCAATGAAGTTATGAGTGCTACCATAATAAATGAGTATTGTAAGAGGAAGCTTCTTGAAGTAGCCTTTGACCCGCATTCTTTGGGGGGTGGTGACTCCGGCTAAAGCATGGAGAGATATCTCTGGGTGGTTGTCCTGAGACGGAGGGTCAATAGGAGGTCATGAATGTCGACCTGATCATCTATTGTATCTGGAGCTTCTTCACCGATTTCAGAGGCAGGCGGAAAATCCACATCCAAGAGATAGAGATTTTTCTCAACACATCTATGTCCCTTCGTGAATTTTTCATCACAATTATAACAAATCCCTTTTTCTCTGCGTACCCGCATCTCTGTTTTAGACAAATGATTGATAGGAGTTGGTCGAGGAGTTGGTGGGATGGGAGGTAATTGCGAACCCATATTTATGAAGGGAACAAAAGTGGGTTTGGAGCGTTGTTGGGCTGCGATCTTGTCCTCTTCCAACTTAGCCAACCCCAAGGCTTCCATCATTGTGTTGGGTCAAAAAATTTTGACCTCAGATCGGATTGCATCCTTTAGACCACTGATAAAACAACTTCTGTAGAAGTCATCAGACAATCCTTCTGTGTGATTGGCTAGTTTCTCAAATTCTGTTTATAACTCTCTCACAGTGCCAATTTGGTGAAGTTTAGTGAGGGTTCCTGTGAAGTCATCAAAAGCAATAGGACCAAATCGTTGCAAAAGAAGCTGGCAAAAATCTGGCCATTTTGGCTCTTCATGAGCCTTGTTGTACCATCGGTACCATTGAAGAGCTTCCTGTTCCACATGAAATGATGCAAATGGAACTTTGTTGACATCAAAAGTATTATGCATACTGAAATATTGTTCTTCCCAATAGATCCATCCAGTTAGATCAGTACCATTGAAGCGAGGAAAATCAAGCTTCGAACCATGGAAAGTGTTGGAAGAAGAGAACCCAGTGTCTACAGAAGACTCTGGATGTCGTTTATTGTTCATGGATGAATGCTCAAGATGGAGGCCAAGAAATTTTTCATCCAGATCCTAGAGTTTGGTTTTGAGGGTTGCAAGTTCTTCCTCCATGGTTTTTCCTCTTGTGCGGGTGACAACCATAACCAGGAGTTTTTTTGTTTTGTTTTGGAATGGGTAGAAAAACAAAAACTGAAACTGTTTTAAGTAGAGGAAAATTTGGATTTGGGAAAAAACTTTGATGGGTAATTTGGGTTTGACTAGGTTTTGGACACTTTCGAATGGACAGGGAAGTAGAAAATGAGGATTTCAGAAGCGGGGTGAAAGAATGAGAAAAATTTTCAGAGAGGGACAAAGAAGCAGAAATAGGAAATGAACAGTGTGGCAAAATTTGAAGGCAATTGGGTGATAATAGAAGAAGTTATGGAAAAACCTAAAATTAGACAAATGTGGGATTTCTGGATTTGGGAAGTGGAATTTTGGATAGGGTCTTCGGGAATGAAATATGCAGAATGGGATTGTAGGGGTGTCAGTGACATTTCAAGGGAAATAGAGTTAAAACAAAGGAGATATGGCGAAAAAACATTTTTTTTTTAGAATGGCTCTGCAATGGCGCGGAAGTGATTGGAAAGAGATGGATATGCAACAACACATAAGTGATCGGCAATGGATGGATCTGCAACGGCGTGGAAGTGATCGGTAATAGTTCAGTTGAAAATAGTTATGGACCCTAGGTATGCTCGGCTTCCTAACGATTCAGGGGATTCACTCGGCCACCAATGCTGTTTGACGAATTGAGTATTGGGGCAGTACCCCTCACTCCACGGCTTAGGTAAAAGTGATAACCACTTTGCCACAAACGATAGCTCTTGGTTTACCTCACCGGTGGGAACTAGTCAATTAGGTAGGGTTCATTTCCCTTTTCGTTGGCAGGTCCTCTCGATGGGCCAACTACTTCGGGGTTCCTGTGGTACTCCTCAAAATGAGTTTTAGGGATTATGCCCAAGTACTTCCCATAATTAAGCGGATAGGGATTATTCCCAGATCCGAACCTGCAACAGATGTGAAAAAACAATTTGGCAGAAATTCCACCCAATGAGACCAAGAAAGTGCTTTGATACCAGATGTGAGGAACCTGCAACAGTTAATTGATAAAATGCATGATATATTGGATCACAGAATATTTTTATTGACCGCGAGCCACTTCGAGGGAGAAACCTCCTTTGAGCAAGCTCAATACAAATAACTTCACGGTGCCTTCATTGGCTTCAACACAAACTTATATACTAGTCTATGAGACAATACTATGGGTCAATACCATGTGTCATATAATACTACGAGACGACTTACAAAGCATATGCGTCCAATACTATGGATCAATACTATGGGATAATACAAACTACGGATCAACATATGATACTACGGGACGACTTACAAAGCATATGCGTCCAACAATAATATACTAACAAAGTAAAGACACGGGTTCCTAACATCCGACCGATGCAGGATCTCCAAGGTGGAGTTCTCCTTGTGCATTGGGCTCAATATAATCTTCATTATTGTTTATTTGATACAGCCGTCTTATGTCATTTTCATCCTCCATTGGTTCTGACCATGGTTCACCTTGAGATGGGAAGATAGGTACTATCACCTTTTGATGGATAATAACCTAAAAATAGTCACCATGCCTGTGATATATGTCATGTGTCTGGTTCTTCTTGATTGGATGCATGTACGAATTTCATTGAGCCAATTGGATGATGAAATTTAGGTCAACACATGAGGAGACTAGATCAACGATGGGGCATTGAGTGTAGATGTCAAACATGATCAACTACATCTTATCCATCTGCTTCATTTTGAATTGCATGTCCGCCATAGCACTTCGCATCTTAAATATGATTCTTAGGTTTTCCTCTACAATGTGGGCACTCATTATACCAGCACCATCACCACATAATTGAGCATTTGAGGAGGGTGGTGGAGGCAGAGTGTGGCGGCTTGTCTTAGATAGAATTTCCTTCCATGTATCATTGATTAGGGAAGCCTCTAAGTATTGTCCACACAAACCATTTCAAGGCCATTCATAATTTCCTCATTCTCCAATTCAACCATGCATGCGCACTATCCTAGACCCTCTTCAAAAACAAAACTATCAATGGTTGCACCACCAACATTGCTGGGTTTAGGAATCATGACTAGACATGTCGTGTCGAAGTCTAATGGAGTACCATTATTGTCCCATTCTACCAAGCATTTCCATTGCTTGGTATTATCCTATGTTGGCTCGTTGTTGTTGAATCCAATATTGTAGTTGAGGGCCTTTTCAGGAGAATATGGAACATTTTCTGGGTGAGTCTAGGCTACTTCTATTGCATCCCAATTGTCAACAATCTTGTGCTCATATATTTCCCAATTATCCATAGGAACTATAGCTATAAGAGACCCTCATCTACGTCGGGAAGACCAAGAGCCTCACCGAGGTTTTCCTTGATTTCTAAAGCGTGGCATTAGCCCAGTCTAGAAGTGCACAATTGGGAACAAAGGAGGATGAAAGAGTGTTCCATTTTTCAAATTAATCCAGGAATATTGATTGTTGCCCCTAATAAACCACATATATAACATCACTTTACCAGTCTCGTCACTTTGCTATGCATTGAAGTGCTCATTAACTAAGCGGATTTCCTAATGAGTATGGGATGCAGGCTGATATCCTTCCAAATCAAGTTATGACATTTCATATGTGCCAAGAGTATTGAGGATCATCATACAAATCCAAATACCACATAGGTGGGAGTAAATGAATACATGTCCTGTTTTCTTGCTATTGCCATAGGTGGCATGGTTTAACCAAGAGATCATCTCAATATTTTACGAGCTCATGGCACCCCACATGGGGTACACGATTCCTCTATTATTGAAGGAATTAGAAATCATAATATACCCAATAAAATCTATTGTAATGTCAAGGAAATGTGATATATTTAGTTAAATATGTATTCACAATAAACTCATAACCCTGCATGTAAATCTACTAATTAAATACATGCAATTTAATATGAAGGGCTAAGAGACTGTGTTCACTCTAATAAGGAAAAACAATAATCAATTATTAAAAAGAGATGTAACCTAGATTGTACAACTCACGCTATCTGGTATTTAATCCATTGCTCCTCAAGTGTGTCAAAAACACAATGACAATTTGAACCACCATTCCACTTCCTTCATTCTCACACCCAAAACATTTCAAACTTAAATAAACATTGGTAATGAAAACACTAATAAAAAGAACTTGCACTTATCCAATTGGCCTTTCACAAGAAGAAATTGGTGAAATTGGTTCACTGATATTTTAAATATTTTTCATTATAAATATTGCTAGATATTTCACAGTAGTTCTTCATTCCTAGGAAAGTAAAGCAAAAACTTATTCATTTCTTCAAAGAAAATTAAAATTCACCTAAATACTTATTCATTTATTCAAAGAAAAGTAAAATTTTCCTAAGTAAACAATGCATGTCTAACCCTTTCCATCAATTTTAATGTAGAAAACCAAGAATAGTTAACTTTAGTGTATTTTTCATTATTTTTTGTTACCAAAATCCCACTTAAGATCTTAGCCAAGAATGTCACACAGGTTGGGTGAGTTCACAAGGTATGCAAAATGCCAACAAAAAGGGAGGCCAAATTAGGGAGCTACATACCCTAAAAACTCACAACTTATGCAGGTTGAACTAGACCAATCATGTAGATGTGGTTATGCCAACTAATCATGTTGGCATTATCAAGGGTTTATTTTGCACGTGCTTTTCTCGAGTTCATAGTAAAATACCTTCCATAAAGAGACCAAACCCACCCCAGATTCCCTTCCAACCTGTTAAATTTTCAGAATTTACTTCAATCTGATCTAGGATCTTAACTAAGAGAACAACATGTACAGCATATCTACAGCATATCAATCATGGAGATAATAATGCAAGCACACAAGAGACACAAAGATTTACTTGGGGAAAACCATAAAGGTGAAAAACCCCAATAACTTCCTCAGAGATAGATAGAGCAATGATACAACCAACCATAAGAGATAGACATAACCTAGCAGCAGATCCTCTTCCTCCATAAGTGCGCCACTCCTCCTTGAGTGCATGAGTGAGAAGTGAGTAAACAAATAGAGTGCCTCCCGCACTCTATTTATACTTGACTTGACTTGCCTTTTTACCTAACTCATGTAGGCTCGAACTTAACCACATAACATAATGCTGAGTGGGCCGACCCCCAATAGGGTGGTCTAATAACCCTTTGACCCACATGGCCGACCCCCAATAGGGTAGTCTAATAACCCTTTGACCCACATGACTTATACAGGGCCGACCCCAACAAGGTGGTCTAATAACCCATCAAGAATAAGTTACGACATTTACAATATAAATGACGACACTTCCTTATAGAGAAATAATACCATCTCTATAGGAATACAATATACATATATGTGAAATACATTCCGAAGTTACATATACATCAACACTCCCTCTTAACTAGGAAGGTATTTCTCAGCACAGTTCTTCTAGCACAAGTCATCTTCTCTGGATCATCGTCACTGGATAATCGTCATCGAGTCATCATCATCGTCACTGTTGCTGCTATCTCAATCAATCTCTGAATCTACTCGTCATAGGAAGTTCTACAGAGCCAGTCCTTTTTCATACTGGATGTAGGCCCACCACCTGCAGGTCTTCATCATCAATGGCCATACTGTGGAATCCTCAGGACTTATTACGTGCGTCACAAAACCTCGAAAGAGCATCCCAGGATGTTACGGGTACACAACTCCGACCTGTAGGATCTCCCAGGGCGCTATTACATGTGACCCCACCACAAAACCTCGAAAGAGCATCCCAGGATGTTACGGGTACACAACTCCAACCTGAAGGATCTCATAGGGCACAAATTACATGTGGTCACCACAAAACCTAGCAGGAGCATCTCAGGATGTTACGGGTACACAACTCCGACCTGAAATCTCCCAGGGCACAAATTACATTTGGTCATGGAAAAACCTCGAAAGAGCATCTCAGGATGTTACGGGTACACAACTCCGACCTGAAATCTCCCAGGGCACAAATTACATGCCATAGGACAAAACCTCGCAAGAGCATCCCAGGATGTTACGGGTACACAACTCCGACCTGAAAGATCTCCCAGGGCACAAATTACATGTCCTCCCAGAGCAATGTCTCGAAAGAGCATCCCAGGCTGTTACGGGTACACAACTCCGACCTATAGGATCTCCCAGACATGCTCCTCTGTACAACCTGATCCACGGCCACAAAGTATCATCCTGATACTCACCATACATCAACCTGATGTACACATGATCATCCTGATCATCATCACTGCAACGTCCTGCTGCATGTCATCTGGAGCAACATCCTGAAGCTCATCATCCACGATCATCCTGATCATCACTGCAACATCCTACTGCATGATCCACCTGATCATCAATGCATCTACCTGATGCATACCAAGTATCTACCTGATACATATAATCATACATGATCCTCCTGATCATACAATGTATCCACCTGATACAAATACAAATACATGATACATATCACCATACATGATCCACCTGATACATATACAGATACATGGTCCAAGCATCCAACATGATGCATATACAAAATACATACACATGATCCAACTGATCATATCCAGCATCCAACATGATGCGTACATATAAGTGATCCAACTGATCATATCCAACATCAACATGATGCGTACATATAAGTGATCCAACGGATCATATCCAACATCAACATGATGCATACATACATACATAAAAATGATCCAACAGATCATATCCAACAGAAGCCAGAACATCAACCTGATGCTCATCATCCAACGCTTACATCCACAGCCACGTGAAGGATCCTCCTTCCAACATGCTTGGAATGGCTTCAACAAATGTGTCCATCACTTCTTCCTCAAAGTGTCCTTGATCTGAAGAATGCCAAGCCTCTCTCTGAAGTACTTGAACTTCACCCTGGCTAGTGGCTTCGTCAGCACATCTGCAATCTGCTAGTCCGTCGCAACATACAGGAGCTTCACAGCTCCTCTCTGCACCATATCCTTGATATAGTGATATTTGATCTCTATGTGTTTCAACCTGTCATGAAACACTGGGTTCTCGGACAGCTTCACACAACTCTGGTTATCACAAAAGATACCAGTAGCCTCCAATGGGAGATCAAATAACTCAGACAGTAGCTTCCATAGCCATATTGCCTCACAACTAGCTGAATAGGCTGCAACATACTCAGCCTCAGCTATACTCAGTGCTACGCAGGATTGCTTCCTGCTAAACCAAGAGATCACACCTGATCCCATATTGAAGTAGCACCCAGATGTGCTCTTCCTATCTGCAGCACTGCCAGCCCAATCTGAATCAACATAACCCTGTAGGTTAAACTTTTGATCCGCCTCATACCTGAGCCCATAATCCACTGTACCCTTCAGGTATCTCAGAACATGCTTTACAACAACCAGGTGAACACTCCTCGGATCCGTCAGGAACTGGCTCAATATGTTCACAGGAAAGAAAATGTCTGGTCTCGTGTTCGTCAGGTACATCAAGGACCCAATCATCTGACGATACAAAGAGACATCAACTGGCTCAGATGAGGCATTACATAGAAGCTTCAGATTTGATGCCACAGGTGTGGCCATGGCCTTGCAATCCATCATTCCGAACCTCTTCAGGATCTCTACTGCATACTTCCCTTGTCCAAGGAAGATTCCATTTGCACTCTGCCACACCTCCATGCCAAAAACAAATAGTGCATCATCCCCAAGTTCTTCATCTCGAACTCGGTAGTAAGCTTCCGCTGCGTGTCGGCAATCAATCTATTTTCACCTATAACAAACAGGTTATCCGCATACAAAAGTAGTATCACTGGATTGCCTTCCTCAACCTTGTAGTAAAGGTTGGAATCCACTTTACTCTTGGTAAAGCCCAAACTGGATAGAAAGCTGTCTATCCTACCATACCAAGTTCTGCACACATATATGACTACACCATGTTGTCTTGAAATCCATCTGGTGCATCTTCTATTTCATCACTTTTATATTTCTCAATGCTGCCATCTGCAACATGCTTGATCTGATAGTTCCATTTGGAAGTCATAACAAACTTCCCTTCATGTCTTGGGACTACATCCCAAACATCATTCTTCATGATCAACAGATCATGGCATTTCATTTCTTCATCCCAGATCCTGGGAACTTCAATATCTTCAATATCTTCAATAGATATCTTTGTTGTTGGAACAAATGTTGTAGTTCTTCTTTTGTAGGAGATGGCATACGATCTTTCCTACACAACAAGTTAAATTGCATGATTAGAAAAGATCTCATAGTTTTCAGAACAAATTCTTACACATAAAGAAATATGTCATACAGTCATGCAGTTATCTTAGCCAATGCTTCAATACAACATTTATCCATATCCCGTAACTTTCTAGATGCCTTCCAATCTCTACCAGAACATTGTTAAGAGTGTGCACAACTCCCAACATGTCAGCAAAGAGGTTTCACTCTAGATAAGTAGCAATGGAATGTTGTACAATGCCATAGGCCACTTACCCATGTATATTAGTAGTATACTGTTCATCAATGCAACTATTCTAATATGCACAATACATATCCTAAGTCTAGGAACATGAGCATATACATCATTGAACAATTTTACTTAAACAAACAATTATGCAAGAAATGATAATTAAAATACTTATCTTTGTTTGTTCGTTGGGTGGACTCCCTCTGATTCTTCGCTTCCTTGTAGGAGATGCTGGAGTCCTAATCTGAAGTAGCTTCTTCTACACCTTTCTGTTGTGGAATGTAGAAAGATGGTCAACTCCCTCTGAATATCTGCATCCTTGCAGAAACTACTGAAGTGTGCTCCTTTGCTTTCTTGCAAGAACAACTGGAGTGTGCTCCTTTGCTTTCTTGCAGGAGCAACTGGAGTGTGCTCCCTCTTGATCTTTGCTTCCTGAATTACCTGTTCTTGAACTCATATTCATCCTTGGTCCCTATGCATGCTTATTAGTATCATGATTGTGTTATCCTTGTGATCTCATATAAAATCATACATTCATTAGTATACTATTAAAACACAATAATTTCAAGCATGTATAGTCATGATCATTTCAAACAGAATAATAAGCATTAGCATTCAAGGTTTATGTGGGATTCTTATGGTTAGTCAAATCATAAGAAACATAACATGTCTAAACCAATAATTACTCAAACCTATGACTCTTCGGGTTAGTCATATCATTAATTAAGGTAAGACACATAATATGCATATACCCATGATTATTCAAACTTATGACTTCATGAATAATCATTATTAACAACACAACAGCATAAGATCCTAACCCAAGGTAGGATTCTAGCTTGATATAGGAAAAACATACCTGGATTAGCATGCTAGCTAGTTATGTCTAACATACCCGCATAATGTCTTCTGGTTCTCTTCAGTGACTTGTGCTAGTAACCTGCATGTCTCATATGTTAACCATTACAAAAACCAAGTTATACATACCTCGTAAATGGATCTTCTATGAGATCCATGACAATGGATGAATCTTTGTCCTCATGTTATCATGACCATATGTTCTTGGACCAGAACATGATTTGTCTTTCTTGGTGTACCTTTCATGTTAGTAGACAACATAAACCTCATACAACACCATAATGCATTAGTACAATCATAAGTGTCAATACCCTAATCAATGAATATTTTCTATCGTGCATTCATAGTTTTATTAAGGTGATATGACAAGTCTAAAATCAAGATTGTACTAACCGTAGTAACATGAAGACAAACATACCATAAACTTAATCATGAACAAATCTCAAAACATACCTCGATGAGTCATACCTGTCGAGATCGCTTGTAATCTTCTTATGTAAGGCCTTAGCCTCATCTCCCTCTGAAACAGGAACTCCTTCACTTATGCAGGTGACCAATCCATCTTCTTCTAGGATTAACCCAATCCACTTGATTTGCAAGAACTAGATCTGGAGTTGGATTAGGGTTTGTCAGAGAAACCCCAAAAATTCAAACTTTGAATTTCAAACTTCTGAAAGGATAGAAATATGCGCCTTGATGAGCTGATCAAGCTGGTATATTCAGAATTTGAAAACTGCAAAGTTTCACTCCTCAATTTTGCCTTTGAAACTTTCGGATTCACTGGACGTGACCTTGAACTGGGGTTTGATGAAGCCCAATATTCTGCCCAATCAAAAGGTTTGATCCAAATCTCTAAGCTTCTATTTTTCTGAGGAGCTTCCAGCCGTGGTCACAGATTTCAAAAATTCTCATTTTTACAGAAGCCCTAATTTTCCACTTTTCTGATCAAAGTCCCGAACTAGGGTCTGATCAAGCTCGGCCTTCTACCCAACCAAAAATTCTGATTTTGGTCTCTAAATTTTTATTTTGATGAGTAGCATTCAGCCGTGGTCTCCGATTACAAAAATTCCAACTTTTTCCGAAGCCCTAAATTCCGGAACCCATGAATGAAGGTACTAAAAAATAATTATGTTTTGACAGAAATATGTACCTGATTGTTTCTGGTGTAACTCCAAATTTTTTGATCCACAGTGTCTGAAAACGTTTCCTGAGATATCCTGACCTGTTATCTTTCCATCCTGACCATTCTGACCTCAATTGGATTCTCTGAGAGAGAGTTATGCCAAATGTCGCAACGTGACCTGTTTTGGGATAATACAGGAGTGCGAACTTGTACGGAGTTCCACGTGTCACTGGTTCAACTTCGGCCTCTGAAAAAGTTTCCTGAGATAGTGCAGTCTGTGTACTACCTGTCAGTTTTTACGAAATTTCATTTGGAGCTTCCTAGCCCAGGTTATGACCTTTTTCCCAAGGTCACCTGATTTTGACTCAGATCTGGAAGAGGCAGAAACCCTATATTGTACAGATCATAAATCACAAAGTAGAATGAATTAGAGGTTTTCCTTTGGACACAAGGTACATGGGGATCTTAGATTCGGCCTGTAACAATTTCAGATCCGAACAATTCGCCAAAACGGATTTATAGCAAAAGTTCTACGATGACTGGTTTTTGCTATATCAAGCCCTAGCATCGTAAGTGCAACAAGTGTCATACATGCCATATCATGCCTTCTTTCAGGCTAGCTCTGATTCCATGTTAAATTTTCAGAATTTACTTCAATCTGATCTAGGATCTTAACTGAGAGAACAACATGTGCAACATATCTACAGCATATCAATCATGGAGACAATAATGCAAGCACACAAGAGACACAAAGATTTACTTGGGGAAAACCATAAAGGTGAAAAACCCCAATAACTTCCTCAGCGATAGATAGAGCAATGATACAACCAAACCCACCCCAAATGGTGAACCAAGAGGAGAATATACCTATTGATGAAGAGGAAACACTGCCCTAGAGACCAACTAATGAATGCATGCAAAGGAAGGGTCATTGGTAAACGGTTCACGTAGCTTTCACCCACCCCATGATGTCCTCCTATCTTACCGTGAGGAGTATGAAATCGGGAGTGAGGAACCTCAACCAATATACCTTAACTAGTGAATAGTCATTAAGCCAAGGAAAAGAGATGGATAGGTAGAGTAGATATAAGAAACATAAAAATAACTCAATTTTAAGAAGTACCGCTAGTGAAATAAAATAAATAATGCCATAAATAGTCCTTCTATGCCTATCTATCCATATGCAATTCTTCTTAGCCCTATAGTACTTCAATGGTTCCTGGTAATAGGAGTCTAGGGCATGCAAAGCAACAACAAATTCCCATTGCATAGGGGTTGATGTTAAAGAAGTCATATATGAGCTTGCCTCACTTCCCACTATAGGTTAGGTAGTGAAATAACCCAACAAATCTTCCAACCCATTAGATGAAATGTTTGTCCTAATGAGACAATGCAATAGCCCAAACAATCTTCTAACCTATTAGAGAAAATGTCCTTCCAATGAATTTATGGTGGAAGTTCTCTCATACATCCTTGGAAGGGAATCCATAGAAATGTTCTCTAGTGCCTCAAGATCTTCTAGCCTATTAGCCTATTAGACAAAATGTCCTTCCAATGAATTAATTGTGGAAGTTCTCTCATACATCCTTGGAAGGGAATCCATAGAAATGTTCTCTAGTGCCTCAAATGCTAGATTATGATAGACCTCATTTATGAAATCCAAGGCATCATTCTCAATGCGAAGGAATCTAGAAAATACTAGCTCCTTTCGAGAAAACATTTTCTCAGTGGGGTTGTGTGGGGGTGTTGATGTGAATGCAATAGTTAAAACTATGGATTATGTGTAACCAGAAGTGGTGGTTACCTCCTTCTATGGATCAATCGTCAAACGAATGTCCTTATTGAATCTGCATTCGTGGCATAATTTCCATGGATCAATCATCAAACCAGTGTCCTTATTGAATTTGCAATCGTAGCATAATTTATCTATGGAATGCCATAAACCTTTGCATATTGATTTCTCCCCTTATTGCCTAGATGGAAACCTATTTAACAAATTTAGGGCCATCAAAGTTTAGTCTTTTAGGTCATATGTCTGCATTGCAATGCATATTGAATGCCATGTGGTCGTGTCTTGAAAATGTCATGGTAGGTACAAGTGTAACCATATCTATGAGACATGACCATCGGATCTAGTTGGGAAATATGCACATTAGATGAAAAGGATGATGACATAATCATAGAATTAATGTAAGACGCTACATGGCATTTTGAGAGAATTTTTACATTTTTTTTTATCTAACAATAGTTTCCAAGTGTGCATTTTTATGCATATTGAATTCCGTATGCTTATATCTTGAAACTTTCATGGTAGGTACGCATATCTACCAGAGTACCCATATCTATGAGACATGACCATCGGATCTAGTTGGACAATATGCACATTAAATGAAAAGGATGATGGCATAATTTGGAATTAGTGTATAAGATTCTACATGGCATTTTGATAGAATTTTTAAATTTTTTATTTTTAATTAGATTTTTAAATTTGACAATGGTTTCCAAAACCAATGGAAAATAATCATGTTGACTCTTTCACCCAATAAAAAATACAATTTACAACTAAAACATATAGATGATAATATTCATTGCATTGAGAAAAGTAACATGTATTATATAACTATGAACGAGATCCATAATGTAATGCTCATAAATATCAATGACGAAAATAGGAATGGCTCTAGGTAGGTTTTTCCTTTAGGGTTCGTATTCAAGTTACTACTACCTGGTGATCTATGCACTAGTTCAATCAACCTTCTATAATAATTGTCATCGATGGGAGGAGTGGGGACACCCACCTCGCCTCCACCCTGCATCATACCCTAAGACTCTAAGAAAGGGAGCCTCGTTTGGTCCAAACCACAATCCTATTCTAACTCCCATCACTAATGAAGAGATGTGTTAGTACTGATATTTTTCAGTCTGTAAAGAACAACTTTTGAGTCCCAAAGGTGATCTGGTAAAATGTTCTTACCACTGAGGAACTAAAGAAATCAATAATAATATGAGCATGAGTTGTAATGTGATTAGGGGCCCGATAAAGAGCGCTTAGTGTCAGGAATGCTAATCCCTCGGATCAGAACAAATCTTATGGTCAAGAGATTGGTTGTGCCTATAAAGTGCAAATGATTTAAAGTGAAAAGTGAACGAGCTAATATGGAGCAGAGTAGGTCAAATTGACGGCTTTTATCTAAAGCGTGCCAATTAAATGCTCCCATAAAAAAGGTGATATGAATGTCTGGCTATAATTGACCGCACCTCCTTAATAGCCTTTTTCCTAAACCACCTCACATTCGAGTGTTACCACTCCGGGAAACTAGAAGTTGTATCCACCTTTGATAAGACATAAAGTGTATCACAACTAATCCTATCCATATACGCCATTTGTCAAGTGGGGTCCCGATGCCATTTCATCCTCGTGCAGTTAGTCGTAAAATCCAAAGTGGTCCATTGTACCCTCAAAAGAATAAAAAAGCATTTTCCCCTCATTTTGGAAAAATCATTTGTTTGATTAGAGCGTGCTCTCGACAACCCATTGTATCAGACTACCAGTTGCACGAAGCCGACAAGTCCACATCAGCATCCGAGTTGGTCTAGGTTAGCTCGCATCCATCATCTGAGTAATTTGACTAGTTTCTATTCCTCATCCTTTTTGCACATACCATTGCATATTACATAATTTGAAAGCCCTAAACTCTGTTCCTTTTACCCTTGCAACCAGTGAATCTACCGAACTAAAATCCACCTAAAATGGCCTCTAAACCTAAAGTTAAGCTCCCAAAACATCAATTCTCAAGCGAGGAGCATGTTAATGACCATGAGGTCGACACCTTTGATACAATAATCACTAATTCAGATATTAATGAGACTATCAGAGAGAACAAATCCCTAGTTATGGCATACGGGGACAAACACAACCTTTGGAATTCAAATTTCTCTCGAGCTATGTGCCCTAGGTCAGTGGTTTTTCTCGAGTTCGTAACCTAGTTTTCAAAGTATTATTTCCCCACCAAAAGAGAATTCCATAATCATGTATGTTTAGAACCCTCCGCTACATTATTCCAGATTCCTTAAAACAAATGTTTTGTATTCCTGAATCATTAACTCCTCACCCATTTAATGAGAAAGCCTTGTCAAATGCCTTCCAAAACCTTGGGCCATTCAAACACCATTAGTTATTGCCCCAAACTTTAGAGACTGGCATGGAAATACCTATCGTTCCCCCTCCTTGCAGTACAGTTGTTTTCTCTGAGAGTTCCAAGAGAGCTATTTCACTCATTTGTATTGTTGTAGGACTAGAAGATGACAATTATGTAGATGAAGTTAATTTGGGATTATTACTTAAGCTGACTACTGAACCTGGGAAAACCCCCCGTCATTTTGATCTCTGTAGTTATTTAGCGGATGTCATACATGAAAAATTGGAAGAATTTCCTACTATTGAATATTTCAAGTACCCATCCTAACTATTCTTTATGTTCTTCTACCAGAATTATGAAAGTTTCAAGCACTTAGGGTTGAAGACAACTAATAAAGATGGAAATCAAGTCCCAGTTTAGGAATGGTTTGAACTAGTCCTGGGAAGAGTAGATAACTCCAATTTATCCGATTTCACACACAATCTGATGAGTATAACATACGATTTGATTTTTGGCAATTCTCCTCCCAATATGCTGCCATAAAATAAGAAATATTTGCAATTTAAAACTGATATTTAGATAGGGGATTGATTCCTCTATGAAGATCATATATTGATAAGAGTATATGGTTTTGAAGGAGAACCATACAAACAACCAATTTTCCTAAATCCAAGGATTTTTTCCATGGAGTATGTGAGATAAATATTTGCTTCACATGAGATGCACTTTAGACACTTCAGGAAACACTGAACCTTTTTTCTTCCAAAATAGATAGGGCCTCTCATAATAAGAGGGTTAAATGCTTCACAGTATGTAGAGGGATATTTAAATCAGTTACATCTTAAGAAGGTTGAAAAGGTAGCCTATGATCCACATTAGATTATTTCAAAGCAAAGGTTGGAAAACAAGAATTCATCCTACATATGTGAGGCCAGACCTGTTTGGGAAAGCACATCAAATAAGGACTCATGGGAAGAAGTCCAAGAATTTATGAAAGAAATTGAAGAGTAGGAAAAGGAAGAACAAATAGTAGGGTAGAAAAGAACAGTTGAAGAAGCCAAAGAGATGGATATTGATGGGATTGAATAGGGCCCGAAATAAAAAAAGGCCATAACAGAAGCTGAGGAAAATGAACAAACAAAAGTAGAGGGATAATTTTAGGAACCCGTGTCAACCCTTCTCTTTAGTTTGTTAGTATATTGTTGTTGGACGCATACGCTTTGTAAGTCGTTCCGTAGTATTTGTTAATCCATAGTTTGTATTAGCCCATGGTATTGACCCATAGTATTGGACGCATATGATTTGTAAGTCGTTCCGTAGTATTATATGTTCCATGGTATTGACCCATAGTATTGGGCATAGACATAGTATATAAGTGTGTGTTGAGGATAATGAAGGCACCGTGGATTTATTTGTATTGAGCTTGCTCAAAGGAGGTTGCCCCCTCGAAGTGGCCTGCAATCAATACAAATATTCTGTGATCTCATATATTGTGCACTTTATCAATTAATTGTTGCAGGTTCCTCACATCTGGTATCAAAGCACTTTCTTGGGCTCGTTGGGTGGAATTTCTGTCAATTTTTTTTTTTTGCATCTGTTGCAGGTTCGGATCTGGGAATAATACCTATCCGCTTAACTATGGGAAGTACTTGAGAATAATCCCTAAAACTCATTGTGAGGAGTACCACAAGAACCCCAAAGTATTTGATCCATTGAGAGGACCTTCCAGTGAAAATGGCAACGACCCCTACCTGATTGACTAGTTCCCACCCATGAGGTAAACCAAGAGCTGTTGTTTGTGGCAAAGCAGTTATCGATTTTACTTGAGCCGTGGAGTGAGGGGTACGACCCCAATACGCAAGCCATCATAAAACATTGGTGGCCAAGTGAAACCCCTGAATCGTTAGGAAGCCGAGCATACCTGGGGTCCATATTTATTTTTAGCTGAATTGTTGTCGATCACTTCCGCGTCGTTGCAGATCCATCTGTTTCCGATCACTTCCGCACCATTGCATATCCATCCGTTTCCGATCCATTCCGTGTCGTTTCAAATCCATTTGTTTCAGATCCATTCTGAAATCCGTTTCAAATCCAGCCATTTTAGATCCATTCCGAGCCGTTTCAGATCCAGTCGTTTTCGATCCATTCCAAGCCGTTTTATATCCAGTTGTTTCAGATCTAGTAGTTTTCGATCCATTCCGAGCCATTTCAGATCCATTCATTTTCGATCCATTTCGAGTCGTTTCAGATCCCACCATTTCAGATCCATTCTGAAAAAAAAAGTTCCATTTTTCGCCATATCTCCTTTGTTTTAACTTCGTTAACCTTGAAACTTCAATGACACCCCTGCAATCCCATTCTGCATATTTCATTCCTCAGGACCCTATCGCAAATTCCACTTCCCAAATCCAGAAATCTCACATTTGTCTATTTTTAGGGTTTGCCATAACTTCTTCAATTTTCACCCAATCGCCTTCAAATTTTTCCACCATGTTCATTCCCTATTTCTACTTCTTTGTCCCTATCTGAGAATTTTTCTCATTATTTCACCGCGCTTCTGAAATCCTCATTTTCTGCTTCCCTATCCATTCGAAAGTGTTCAAAACCTAGTAAAATCCCAATTTCCCATCATAGTTTTTCCCAAATACAAATTTCCCTTTACTAAATAAGCTTTTGTTTGTGTTTTTCTACCCATTCACAAAAAAAAAACTCCTAGTTATGGTTGTCACCCGCGCAGGAGCACAAATCATGGAGGAATAACTTGTAACCCTCAAAACCGAACTCCAAGATTTGGAAGAAAAATTTCTCAGCCTCCATCTTCAGCATTCAACCATGAATACTGGGTTCTCTTCTTCCATCAATTTTCGTGGGTCAAAGCTTGAATTTCCTCGCTTCAATGGTGATGATCCGATTGGATTGATATACCGAGCAGAACAATATTTTAGTCTGCATAATACTTTTGATGTCCAAAAAGTTCTACTTGCATCCTTTCATTTGGAACAGGAAGCCCTTCAATGGTACCGTTGGTACCTTAAGGCTCATGACGAGCCAAAATGGATATATTTTTTCCAACTCCTTTTGCAACGATTTGGTCCTAGTGCTTTTGATGACTTCATAGGAGCACTCACTAAACTTCGCCAAATTGGCACTGTGAAAGAGTATCAAACAAAATTTGAGAAACTAGCCAATCACATAGAAGGATTATTTTCTGAATTCTACATGAGTTGTTTTATCAGTGGTATTAAGGATGAAATCTGCTCAGAGGTTGGCTAAGTTGGAGGAGGACAAGATCACAGCCCAACAATGCTCCAAATCCACTTTTGTTCCATTCAGAAATATGGTTTCCCAACAACCTCCCATCACGCCAGCTCCTCGCATAACTCCTATCAAGCATTTGTCTGAAGCAGATATGCAGGCACGTAGAGAAAAAGGGATTTGTTATAATTGTGATGAGAAATTCACTCGGGGACATAGATGTGTTGATCAACAACTCTATCTCTTAGATGTGGATTCTCCGCCTGCCTTTGAACTTGGTGCAGAAGCTTCAGATACACTAGATGATCAGGTCGACATTCAACAACTGCTTGTTGACCCTCCGTCTCTGGATGATCACCCAGAGATATCTCTCCATGCTTTATCCGGAGTCACCACCCCACAAACAATGCGGGTCAGGGGTTACTTCAAAAAGATCCCTATTACAATGCTCATTGATCCTAGTAGCACTTATAACTTCATTGACCCTCAAATCTCCAAACAAGCTGATTGTTTTGTTCATCCTTGCTCCAACTTTGAAGTCATGGTTTCCAATGGGGGCATCTTACCTTGCAAGGGGAAGTGTCGCAATGTGCGTATCTATATGGAAGATTATAACCTGCGCTTTGACATGTTTTCCTTGTCCTTAGGTGGATGTGATGTGGTTTTGGGAGCTCAATGGTCTTGCACACTTGGCCCCATCTTATGGGATTTCCCTGAACTTTGGATGCAGTTTTCAGTCAATGGGAAACAACACAAATTTACGGGCTTACAACCAGGGTCTCTCCACATCATCAGTTCACATCGCCTGGAAAATATTCTTAAGAAGAATTCACATGGTGTCATCGCTCAGCTCCATTCCATTCAGATGCACTCATCAATGGTCTCCACTACTACCTTGGATAGATATACAGGTGTCTTTGCTGAGCCAGTGGACTTGAGGCCTTCAAGAGACCTTTCCGGTAAAAATTTAGCCGCATCTACATCTGAGAAGGAAAGGATGGCTATTTTTCCTGCAGTACCGAAGTGGAAACCATACCTATTAGTGAATTATTTCAGCATCAATATTGATCACCAGAGTCTGAAAATTTTCCTGGAACAACGGGTCTCCTCCCCAGCACACCTGAAATGGGTTATCCAACTAAGGGGTTATGCCTATGCGCTCACTTACAAGAAGGGTAAGGAAAATCTGGTGGCGGATGCTCCTTCTCGCACATTTGATGCCCCAGTTTCTCTTTTAGCTATTTCTCTGCTTATTCCAAATTGGTTGCAATCTGTTTAATAGGGCTATGTATTCTATGAACTCCATGCTTCTCCATCGGCCCGCAATCAATAAAAATATTCTGTGATCTCATATATTGTGCATTTTATTAATTAATTGTTGCAGGTTCCTCACAGATAACATTCAGATGAGATCCCAAGGGAGATAACTAAATTAATAGTGAGGCCAATATTTCCAAGAGGGCCTCCTATAAAGTATACAATTTATCCCTCCCTAGAATTTATTGTCCCACAAACGTTACAAGGATCATCATCAGCAAATCTAGTGCTTGTTAAGACTGATCTGCAATTTGGTTAAAGAAATATCAGGGACAGAGAAATGAAAATGATATATGAGGTCAGACAGGAAGTCTCATTAGAATAAAAGAGATTGATATCAGTTGCTAACCATTAGCAAGATACTTTCAGGTTTTCCATAATTGAGACTAAGGTACCTAAGCATGTAAAATTAAGTGGATGGGGAGCTGAGGAACCTATTGTGGATTTTAAGCAGTTTGGGAAGCTTGGTAAGCTTGAATTCTATAATCAATCCAGTAACATGATATTCACTGAGGTATTAAAATCTGTGAAAGAAGATAGAAGGCTCATAATAGCCCTAGAAAAGTTTGAAAAAATGTATAAAATGAAAAAATGGACAACTAGAGCTAAGCAAGTAACTATAAATTCATTGAAAGATAATTTGGTGGCACTATCAACTGATCCATCTGATGGAGTCCCAATTAAATCACTCATTGAAAGAAAGGACAATGAAATAGCTACTTCAAAGAAGAAGCTAAAAATTCCCACAACAGAGCATGTTCAATCTAAAGAGTTGAAACGGATACAAGCAGAGAAAGAGCAGATTTATGCTAACATGATAGAGTATCAAAATTTGTTTGAAGATCGAAGAAAGAAAATTGATGACCCACATTGGCATATATCCACTCTAAAGTTAGAGAAGGAAAACATAGCCACTGAAAAGAATCCTGAAGCACAAGTTCTTGCACTTTCTGTAGAAAATCAATCAACAAAATAAAATGTAGCAGAAGCAAGGACTGAGCAACCAACTGTCACTTTTGAATAAATAGACATTGATGCCATGGAAGAGGATCAAGAAAATCAAATATCAAGTCCTCAACCAATCCAACAAGAAAGTGACCAAGGCCCAAGGGAAAAGTTTGAAGAATTTGAAAAGGAGTTAGAAGTAAAAGATAGAATAATTCTAGAGTTGGAAAGTGAAATTAGCATAAAGGAGGATGAGATGACAGAGACTACAGAATTGGAAAAAGAGATAGGTGAATTATAGATCTAGGTAACCACACCGTAGATTAATGTAGAAGGAGATCAACTGTTAAGAAGGACATGGCAAGCTATGTGGGTTGAAATCATTGCATGGTTCATAAACTAGTGGGACTACTTCGAAGTTATTCAAGATGAACTGGAGATGGCCACATTAGCCAATGTAGAAGAAAAGTTAGTTGAGAAGCAGATAGGAAATCTTCCTAAACAGGAAAGTGAAGTAATTGACTGCTTGAATAGAAGAACTAAAAAACAATGGGTTGATCAAGGAATTGATAGTAGGACATAGATTATAAAGATAGCCAGATCAATGATAATCAAGCAGACCTATGTGCTCAGAATGGAAGATAACATTAAGCAATTGACAGATGAAATCAATAGTTTCAAAGAATTGTTCAAAAAATTGATAAGCCTAGGATTGCCTTCCCCATGGGTGTTCGAGTACACAAGGTACTCCCAAAAGACCGAACACCGAGCAACCACTTCACACAAACAAATCACAAATTGACACACGATGTTTTGACATGGTTTAAACCCTCGAGAGGGAAACACTCCACGACCCCAACCAAATAGATTCTATGGAGCAGTTTATTATGCAAAAGAAAGAAAGTTACAAATGAGCTTCTCATAGTCGATCAAATAGACAATGACCCTCCATGATATTTAAATAGAGATCATGGACCAATCGGGTTTTAAGCCACAGATCAAGGGTAGGTATGATCTAAGAGAAGTTGAGCCGCCAGATCACTCTATGTCTAGAAGATATAGTTACCGTCGGATTAAATATTTACAAATGCATACTAACGAAACACACTTTACCTTACATATATATTACACAAGTTGATCTTAACTAACTCCTAAGTGTCTAAATATCCTAACATCCCCCCTTAAGAACAACTTGGGATAGGATTGAAGGATTTACAAAAGTGACACTATTAAGAGAAGGAATGAGGCATTAGAGCCTATTCCCCCTTAATGACAAAATCCTGAACTCCTAACATAGATTGAAGTTTAGAAAACTTCGCTTTTGTAAGAGACTTGGTGAAGATGTCTGCAACTTGATCATCTGTAGGGAAAAAGAGCACTTCAAGAACACGATCATGAACAAGATTTTTGATGAAGTGCATATGTATCTCAATGTGTTTGCTGCGTTGATGTAGAACTGGATCTTTGGCGAGCTTGATGGCACTTTGATTGTCACACCAAAGTGGAGTAGGCTGCTACTGCTCGAATCCAAACTCTGAAAGGATCTGTTGAAGCCATAAAGCTTCCTGACTGGCATTAACTGCGGCTTGATATTCTACCTCTGCTGAAGAAAGAGCAAGAGCTTGTTGTTTCTTACAAGCCCAAGTGACAGGTCCAGATCCTAGACTGAAAACATAACCTGTAGTAGAATTTCGATCATCAGGATCGCCGGCCCAATCTGAATCAATGAAACCAACCAACAAAGGTTTCCCCCCTATACTGTAATGAATCCCAAACTGAATTGTACCTTGAATATATCGAAGTATTATTTTAGCTGCTTTCCAGTGACTTTCATGAGGTGTTTGCATATAACGGGCAACACGACCAACGACAAAGGAAAGGTCAGGACGGGAATGAGTCAAGTATAAGAGACTACCAACAAGCTGACAATACAAGGTGACATCTACTTCAGGTGAAGTACAAGTGGCAGAAAGTTTGACTCCAGACTGGAAGGGAGAAGGGGCTGGTGTACAATCTTCCATGTGAAAGCGACGAAGAAGGTCACAATCATACTTAGACTGAGAAAGAAAGATTCCTTCTTTGGTTTGCAGGACTTGGAGACCAAGAAAATAATGCAAATGTCCTAAGTCTGACATTTCAAAATTTTGCTTAAGAC
Organism: Larix kaempferi; assembly: GCA_027924585.1. Lineage (NCBI taxonomy): Eukaryota > Viridiplantae > Streptophyta > Pinopsida > Pinales > Pinaceae > Larix > Larix kaempferi. The sequence continues at coordinate 17,498,528 of BSBM01000458.1, read as the reverse complement.
TGGATTTCACATGGGTTATAAGTTTAGGGTCACAACCAGTAAGAATAAGGTCATCAACATATAGAACAAGTATGATGAGATGGTTTCCTACTTTCTTGGTATAGACATTGGGGTCAGAATGGCATCGAGAAAAACCAGTGTCAAGTAGAAAGCTATCCATTTTGGCATACCAAGTTCTAGGAGCTTGCTTAAGGCCATATAAGGATTTCTTAAGGCGGCAGACAAGGCTAGAGTTATTTTGAACATATCCTAGAGGTTGTTCCATGTAAATTTTCTCCTGTAAATCACCATGTAAGAAGGTAGACTTGACATCCATTTGATGGACTTCCCAGTTATGTAAGGATGCAAGGGAAAGAACAAGGCGGATGGAGCCATTTTTGCGACAGGAGCAAAGGTTTCATTGTAGTCAATCCCTTCAACTTGGGAAAAATCTCTGGCAACTAACCTTGCCTTAAGTCTTTCGACACTTCCATCTGATGCATACTTAGTTCTATAGACCCATTTACATCTGACAAGTTTTCTTCCTTTTGGAAGAGGTACAAGATCCCAAGTATCATTTGCCATTAAGGAACGATATTCTTAATCCATAGCTGCATCCCAATCTGGATTTCTTGAAGCTTCTGCAAAAGTTGTTGGATCATGATTCTCGGAAACCTGAGCCAAAAGAGAAGAGGCTCGATGAAACTGAGAACGTGTTGGATGTTGATCTCTAGGATCACCGACAAGATCACCAGCTGCTTCACATGTTGAACGGACCCATCGAGGAAGCACTTGGGCTGGTGCAACTAGAGGAACATAAGCATGCGGAGGTGGATTTTCATCCTGACTGTCATCATCAGAAACTAGAGTTGGAAATATGTCAAGGAAGTTGAAAGTAGAAGAAGGCACAATCGTCGAATCAAAATCGCAGGCCAAAGATGGCACAATCGCCGAGTTAGGCTTGCAGGCCAAGAGATTTTCATCAAATTTAATATCTATTCTAATTATTATATCATGAGAATGAGGTTGAAGAAGTCTATAACCTTTTACATCTTCAGAATATCCAACAAATATGCACTTTTCACTTTTAGGCTATAATGCTTTCCATTTTTCATCCGGAATGTGAGCCCATGCTTCACTACCAAACACACGGAAGTGACTAACATCTGGTTTAGTTTTACTCCAAGCTTCTCCATGTGTGATACCTTGTAAAGCTTTAGTGGGGGTGCGATTAACTATGTAATTTGCACAATTTATGGCTTCAACCCAAAATTGAAGACTTAGTCCCTTAGATTGGATCATACAATTAGACATTTATTTTAAAATGCGGTTCTTCTGTTCCGATACACCATTTTGTTGTGGTGTATATGGAATAGTGTGTTGTTGTTGGATTCCTTGTTCAGTGCAAAAAGTAGTGAACTTTTTGTTAACATATTCTCCTCCATTGTCGAATCTTAACTTAATAATTTGATGACCATATTGTTTTTCAACAAGGGCCTTGTAGGCCAAGAACATGTTAAATACTTTGCTCTTAAGTTTTAGGAAATAAACCCAAGTGCATCTAGAGTAATCATCAATGAAAGTTAAGAAATATTTGAAACCAGAAAAGGAAGTAGATGGAAGAGGACCACACAAGTCACTATGCACAAGCTCTAAGGGAATTAAGGTGTGCCAAGAGGCATGTTTGTCAAAATTGTCTCGATGATGTTTTCCGAGTACACAAACGGAACAAACACCATCCCTGCAAGCTACCATCGAAAGACCTATCACCATATTATCTTTACATAGTTGTTGCAATGAGCAATAATTTAAGTGACCAAATCGCTCATGCCAAAGTTTGCTCAAGTTATCACTATGAGCAACAAAAACTAAAGAAAAAAGGTGATGACCTAAAGTTGTTAAATTTGTACAACCTGGTAATATCATCAATGATTCCGATAGCTAGGACATGTTGAGGATATTTAAAATCCTTGATTACAACTTGGTGAGGTGTAAACGTCACAGTTTTACCTTCACCAGAATGAGTGATTTGATAGACTGATAACAAATTGCAGGAAATTCTTGGAACACATAGCACATCACTAAAATGACCATTATCTATTGGAACTGTTCCAAATCCTACAACACTTAGAGATATATCATCACCAACAAATATTTGTTTGGTGTTACATTCATGCATAGTAGAAAAGATGGCTTGATCCTTAGCCATATGGTAAGATGCTCCAGAATCAATGAGTTCATTTGAAGTAGAAGAAGAAGATGCATTATAAGAATAACTAGAAGCACAAAGTGCATGTCCATGAGAAGTAGATTTTGAAGGCGAATCTAGGCTAATGTGGTGCTTCTTCATTGCTGCTTCCAAGGCTTCCATCTTCTCGAAACACTTAGATTCATCATGATTATCTTTCCCACAATAGTTGTAATGACGCTCAGTATTCTTTCCTTTTGGCTTGGATTCTTTGTCATTTTTAAAAAAAGGAGTTGACTGAGAGGGTTTGGGACTCTTGTTTGACCTATTATTGCAAAAATTTTGTTTCTTGGGAGGCTTGGACTTTTCTTTCTGTTGGGACAATAAGGTTTTCCTAGATGTATCTGCATTGTTAATTATTCCAAGATGGATGAGCTTATCTTGCTCTCTAATCAAGGAATCACAAAAGGATTCAAGACTAGGCTCTTGATAGCTAGCTGCATTCAATGATTCTTTCATGGAGTAAAATGTAGATACAAAAACAGAATATGCAGGTCCAAGTTTTGAAAGAATATGATAAATGCATTGTTTGTCTTCCATCTTAATCTTGTATTCTTCACATAATAGTTTAAGAGTTGTACTTAGATAAATAATCTTGAATACATGAAAAATCACTTGGATTTAAAGAAATCAACTCATTTTCGAGTTGGTGACCTCGAATTTCATTGTGTTTATCAAACACAGCTTCCAACTTGTCCCAAGCAGTATCAGGTTCATCAATTCCAGATATGTGGAATCGCAAATTAGTAGAGATTGACATCCTAATCAATCCACGAGTTTCGTCACATCTATTTGCCCATTTTATTTTCTTATCATCATTAGTGAGTTCTGTTTCTTTCCCTGAGGTAATTCTGAAAACTCCCTTACTTCGTAGAACATCCTCCATACGATATTTCCATGAGAAATAGTTGGAACTGGTAAGTAGAATATCACAAGGGGCGGCCATATTGTAAATTAATGGCTGTAAAAACAGAAACCAATAGTCTGGATGCGAAGAGCTCGAAAAAATAGGCGGTTAAAAAAAAACGGCACTGAAAACTGACTCCGTATGATGAAGTTATGCTTGAACAAAGAAAAAGTTGAAGATGTCCCCAATAGTGACGTGGCAGATAGAGAATGCCCAGCTAAAAAAAAGAACCCCCCTCTTCCCAGGATGAACCTTTGAAAATCACTTTATAAGAAAGTTGCTTTTAAGTGAATCACTTTTGTAAAATAAGTGATTTTCACTTTTACAATGATGTTACTTTAAATAGTGCAGCAAAAAAAATGAACTTAAGTAACTCATGTTTTATTTTTATTTTTATTATTTAAGTGAGATGCACTTTTACAATAAAGTAACTTAAAAATAGAAATTGCATGCACCTTGTGTAAAAGTAACTTAATAAGACTTGAACTCAAGACCTATTAAGGAATAAAACAGCTTTGAACCAAGTGAGCTAATGTTAAAAGATACATAAAAGAAGGGAAGAAGGAAGGTTTTTTATTTTTACCCTTCTCTCTCGGTTTCCGTGCTTGCCTCTTTTCCTGCAAATCACACCACAAACTGAAACAAAAATAACTTTTCCACACTTATGGGGTTATATCTCGTTAGCTTGCCCAGAAATTTTACGTTTTCTCTCTATTTATGATTTGCCGCGATCACACAAGGTGCATGACAAAGAGCATACGCACCCGAGAAAAACCCTTTCCCTTTATGTTTCTGATTCACCGAGATCGCATAAGGTGCATGGAAAAGAGCATACGCAAACAGAGAAAGCAACAATCCGAAACAAAAAAAAAACTGATAAAATATGAGATATTTAAAAATAAAAATAAAAAACGTCATCGTAACATTATACCTTTAGATCTGATGAAATACGTGTTTCTGAAGCAACCGGAAATTGTTTTTGATCAAACGAAAACTATTTCCCAATGGAAACGGCGTTCCGGACGCATTGGAACACCTCCCATGGCCCAGAAATGCACATAAATTCCATAACCAGAAACCCTTTCAAGTTTCAAGAACACCAGTTCAAGATCTAGATCATAACTGGAAGCGACTCTTCATAAAAGCTTTGATACCATGTTCAGGTACACATGGCACTCCCAAAAGACCAAACACCTAGAGAAACCACTTCACACAAACAGATCACAGATTGACACATGATGTTTTGACGTGATTTAAACCCTCAAGAGGGAAACACTCCACGGCCCCTGCCAAATAGCTTCTACAGAGCAGTTTATTATGCAAAAGAAAGAAAGTTACAAATGAGCTTCTCATAATCGACCAACTAGACAATGAACCTCCATGCTCTTTAAATAGAGATCATGGACCAATCGGGTGTTAAGCCACGAATCAAGGGTAGGTATGATCTAAGAGAAGTTGAGCCGTCAGATCACTCTATGTCTAGAACATATCGTGACCGTCAGATTAAATATTTACAAATGCATACTAAAGAAACGCACTTTACCTAATGGATATATTACACAAGTTGATCTTAACTAACTCCTAAGTGTCTAAATATCTTAACAATGGGATGGTATTGGAGATTCTTATCTTAAAGTTACTTATAAGGGATATCTGGATAAAAAAGGAATATATACCCCCAGAGCCTTTTGAAGGATACATTGATGGAGAATTGGTTGTAGACAGACTTAAAAGCAATTTTGAAATTTGGATTAGAATTAAAAATATTGCTAAAAGTTTGGGACCAATTCCTTATGAAAAGACTACCAATGTAGAAATATCCTTGGAATCTCTAAAAGAACAGAAAACATCCATTGGGAAAAGAGTGGGAAATGGTAATACAATATCATAAATACATATTTCCACCTAAGGTTCCAACATGGTAGTCTACAGGCCATTCCTACAGTCAACAGCCTAGCCAATCAATAGGACAACTATCAGCACAAGTTCCAACACAATTTGCAAATCAACTAGCTCCAATAGCTTTTATGCCACCCATAGGACTTGTAAATGTTGATGTGATGTATCAAATGAATCAGGCAGGTGTACCACAAGTAAGACATATGGGGCATCCACCTAGTCAACCAAACATTTACATGAGAGGGAAATCTCTAGGAGAAAGAGGAAAGAAAAAGGCCACAAGCAAAAGGAATTGAAGCTGCCAGATTCAATGAGAAAAATTCAAATATTGTAAAATTGAAATGTAAAAAGTGAAAATTAAACTTTGTTACTAATCAGTTAGGATTGAAATTGAATTCAATTAAAAAAAGGCCTATATAATGTAACTCATATTCATTCATGAGGGATGGAAATTTTAATAGGTACTGCATGATTGTTGAGTCCGTGAACCCTTTGTACATGTGATATAACTTTGTGAGATTAAAGATGCAGAGAGTTTTTCCTCTGTTACTTTTTTTCCTATATGTTTTCCATGTCTACTGCATTAATCTCAGTGAATTTTTCATGAGATCAATAAATCTCAAGCAACATTTTCGCCTATATGTGTTACAGATAGTGTTGAATAAAATTGATAACAGATATTTCAAATTCTACTTGACCTCTGGCCCAATTTACAGACTCATATGTGAACAAATTATGGTGAAGTTTTCATATTTTTGCTTATATGTATGTCATGTTTCCATATCTACTTTTCTGTCATGAAATGTTTCTTGTTTTTATAACTACTGAATTCTTTAAAGCTCAATACGTTTTCTGTCATTAAATTCTAGAAATTTGTCTACGTGCACTTCTGGTATTCTAAATTGTTATCCATATCCTTTATAGCACTCTTTCACTCTTCAAATTTCCTTACAGATGAAATTATTTGTTTAAATTATGGTTCACTAGCCTATGATTAAAATATATTCAAAGAAACTATTTATACATCATGTATTTTTTATTTATCTTTGATATCATTAAATTTTGAGCACTTATTTGGCTAGTATAGTTATCAGTTCTGTAATACTCATGGACTAACAAGATGCAAGGAGTGGGAGGGGTAGGAAATCTAACATCCACCTCATCTCCTACCAGCAACATAGAGGAAGCACCTAGATCTTCATCTGATGAGCGAATACCAGGTTAGTGTATCCCTAAAGAAACTACAACTCTAAGGTAACAGATCACCTCACCCCGAATCAATCTGACGATTCAATTTATGAAAGACCATGTGGTGATTGAAAAATTCTTAAGCATTTCGATGACTAAAAAGAGCCTTAATTTTGTGGATAAATAACAAATGGAAACTGAAATGACACTACAACCTCAAACTCGACTCCAATGGTTTTTTCACTATCTTCTTTAACAACTTGAAAATACAAGGATAGAGTGTTTTACGATGTACCATATTTCTTCAATTCGGTTTGTTTGTATCTTTGCTTCATGATAGAGAAATTTATCCCGGAGAGGGAAGATTTTACCTCAACCTCATTCTGGATCAAACTCTACTCGCTCCCCAAAAAATACTAGGATATTGAAACATTAGAGGGTATAAAAAATACTTTGGTATCCTTTGTTCCAATATATAAAGTCACAAAGGCCAATTGTTATACAGCATATGCAAAGATCCGTGTCTACATGAATATATCACAATCACTCACTAACACCATTTTCCTATTGCATGAAGAAACTAAATGGATCCAAACAATTGATTATGAACATGTTTTGTTATGTTGCTTCAAGTGTCACGAACATGGACACTTATTTAGGAACTATATGTTGAATGTTGGAATAATTAAAACCCACTCTATGCCAATTAATACATTAGAGACATTAATTAATCATTTTATGATTAATTACTATGTATTAGACTAAATAGTTGGCGTATGAGTCATTGTGTGGACCACAAGTCATCCCTGGGGGGACCACAAGCCTTCCTGGTGTGGACCACAAGTTTCCTAAGTCACTTGGGTGCATTTCAGATCATTCTAGATAATATTATGGTGAGAAAGGCACACATGCTGCTTTTTACTGCTTTTGGGTGAAAGGTGAAAAGCTAGTCAACTAGGGAAATTGTTTTTTGGACCACTTTCACTCCTTGATGTTTCTTCCTTCCATTTTTGGGATTTAGCATGTTTTTTCATCACACATCACTATCTGATCACTAAATCATAAATTTATGAGCGTTTGGTGTGACTTGGAGAACACACTTGCCACCTAGGGGGGGTTTTGCATCATTTTAGTAAGTCTACTTTTGTGAGGATCCAAATGGCATCTTTATCCATTCGAATCTCTAATGCAAATATTATATATTGAAATCCATTTAATTTCCTAAGGTTGGCTGATGTATTTTATTCATGAGAGTTAATACAGTTTGTATCTATTTTGAGTAATTTTCTATGCTCTTGACTAGTTGTGTGAGATATTTTGTGAGAGTGTGTAATTTCTTGATCAGATCTTGGTGTGAATTGAATTTCACATGGTATCAAAGCTATCAATATATTCCTTTCTCCTTCTATTGTCTTGCAGGATCCAACCAATCTCAAGGAGGGCGCAGTAATTCATCCACAGGGCGCATTCTATCATCGAGAAGGCACAACAAACAAGCTTTGGGCACACCCAAATCAATCCAAAATCAATTTCAGAGCTGCCATGGATCAGTCACATCAGATCATCCTCACTCCATTCAATTACTTTGACTGGAACGTGCAGATGGAGATCATACTGAGGAGAAAAGGCCCCTATAGGGTGACTATGGCAACTAAAGCTCAGCCAACCTCAGCAGTTGAGAAATCTAAGCGGCATAATCGAAGAGATGAAGCTTATGGGATGTTGTGTCTCGCTAAATACATGGATCTTCTATTCCATCTTGATGGTCTTACCTCTCCCATTGAAGTTTGGCTACTAAATCTTCAAGAATTGTTTGGAAAGACCGATGAATTAAGAGGCCACCAACTAGATAATGAACTAGTTTCATTGAGTCCACAAAATTTCGATAACCTCCAGGATTTCTTTTCCAAATTCAAATCACTTGTTCTACAGCTGAAGCAATGTGGTATTGACAAAAAGGATGAGCAATTAGTCTTGGACATTCTCTCCAAACTTGGCCTTGACTACTCAGTCTTTGTTTCGACCTTCCACTCCACAAGGAAGGCAGTTAAAAATTGGAAGAGTCCATCACTTTCAGAATTCATGGAGTCACTTACACAAGAACAAGACAAATTGGTCTTGATGGGAGCCATTAAAAATCCATCCAAATACCACTGTCTGAATGTTGGAGATTCAAAGAATTCAAAAGGGAAGAATAAGGGAAATTTCAAGAAACCCACCGGTGAGAGGAAAGACAAGCATGAAGTTTCTAAAGACTCCTACCACTCAAAGAAGAATCCAAATAAAAAGAATGAGAGGACAAAGTGAAATTATTGCAGCAAGGGCTTTCATCCTGAAAGATCTTGCATGAAGAAGACCATTGATCAAATGGCTCAACTCCTGGATAAATCCCACATTCCTCTTCCAGAGAGCGCAAGGAGGAAGGATGGAGGACAAAATTCTGATGATAAGGAGAGAGTACATGCACTGATGGAAAGCACATCCAAGCCTACCTCATTCATTATTGATTCCAGAGCTTCAAGACACATGGTGTTTACAAGTAATTTTTTTAGTTCACTTGACTCTTCCAGTGGTCCAAATATTGTATTGGGTGATAATTCTGAAACTTCTAGCAAAGGCAAAGGCAGCATAGATCTCGAGTTTGGTTCATTCAATAATGTCTTGTATGTTCCTGGACTTGCTGCAAACCTTTTGTCAGTATATTAGACGACCCACACAGGTTTACCCAAAAAGGTAACCTTCACCCCAAATGATGTTGAGATATCTGAAATGTCAACAAGTTGAATTGTTGCCTTAGGCACTGCTGACCATAGCTCTAGAATCTACAAGATTTCTCACTTTGTGCCATACCCCTCACCTTTTGCTCTTTTAACCCATGCCAATGAGTCAAGCAAATTATGGCATGAAATATTTGGCCATATGAACTATAAATACCTTTCCCAACTTCATGAGAAAGAAATTGTCATAGGGCTGCCCAATATCAGATTTTTCAAAGGTGTTTGTCAATCTTGCATCCTAGGAAAACACCCTGAGCATAAGTATGGGAGATCCAAAACTGAGAGAACCTATGCACCATTGGATCTTATTCACACTGATATATCAGGTCCATTTCCCCATGAGTCTTTTAACCATGCCAAATACATCCTCACTTTCATAGATGACTTTAGCAGGTACTGTTGGATTTACTTCATCAAGCTAAAATATGAATTTTTTGGTCTGTTCAAGCTATTCAAAGCCTCAGTTGAGAACTAGTCTGGTAGACATATAAAAATTATTAGATCTGATAATGGTGGTGAGTACATCAAATCAGAGTTTCAACAATTTTGTGCCTCTGTAGGCATTCATATGCAACACACAGTTCCATATACACCTCAGCAGAATGGGGTTGCCGAGAGGAAAAATAAGTCTCTTAAAAAGATGGTCACATGTATGCTTGAGTCAACGTCTTTATCTCCAAAGCTTTGGGCTAAGGAAATAAATTGTGCCACATATATTCAGAACAGAGTGCCACACAAATATCTCAAAGGTATCACTCCTTTTGAGGCTTGGACAAGGCACAGACCTGATATCTCTCATTTCAGGATTTTTGGCTCAAAGGCTTGGGCTAGGATTCCACTTGAGAAGAGGAGGGCTATGCATCCCCAAAGCTGTTTGTGCCCTAATTTTGCCTTAATTTTGTTCCAATTTTGCTACAATCTTCATATAAACCATGTCGCGGATGACTATGCAATAACACATTAAGAGATATCAAGCTGCACTTCTTTCATATTTGACATCCTTTGTAATTCAGGTACCCATTCATCTAAATTAATTAATTTCCATATGATTTTCATAGATTTATTGTTTTATATGATGAATTAACATTTTGGAACAATTTGGGCATAAAGTTTTGTTGATGCAGGCTACGGTTTTCATTCGGACGTCCATTCAGACGACCATTCGAACCGCCAAACGTACCTTGGAAATCATTCAATTTCCTATGAAGAGACATTTATGGCTCAGTTGGGCACATGGGCTTTGTTAATTGATCGTGTTACATGGACCCTATTCTTCGGCTTGCACTAATTTGATTCCCACACCTGCCAACGATCGAGGGTTCTTTAACTCAAGTTAAACCCATAATTTTAGAAGCAAATCTCTCTGGATTGCCACATTGCCCCTCGATTTGTGTGCACGTGGGAGCAGATCTCAGCCAACGGCCTAATGGGTTTAAAGACAATATAGCCAACTACAAAACCCATAAACCGTTTTGCCAAATGTGCAGCCATTAGAGAGATATTGAAGGGCCCTTTTTCCAACTTGTTCAAAATGACTGTCAAACCCAAAAAATTTTGTAGAAAAGTTGAAAACAATCAAATTCCAACTCGATTTCTATGCAAATGAAGACAGATTTCAAAACTCCGCCACATGGGTTTTGTTCGCAGCTATCCAAATTGAGTAAGAAGCGGGCCGGTTTCTAAAATTCAAATTGGTTTAGGAGCTCGAGGTGGATCTTCAAGGCCAACAAATCAAAATTACAACAATTTCCAGAATTTTGGGATTTCTTCTATTTTTGGAAAAATGGTTTTTTGGATTTGGGGATTCGGTTTTATCCACTCCCCAATGATTATTTTTGTGTATAAATAGACCTCATAGGTATGAGGATGAGGATCATTATGCTATGTAATCAAATTTATAGTTATGTTGAAGATGGAAGAGTTGGAAGTGACTATATTGTAATCTGAGTTTTTTTAATGAAGGATTGATGATAATTGAAGTTTAGAGCAACATCTCTACTTGATCTGATCTTTTCTAGCAGCGTTGGTCACCTGGGAAGGGCCCATCAGTGTGGCTAAGCGTTGCTATATTTTCTTTGGTTCAATAGATTATATTTATTTTGATTAAATAGAGCAGATTTGTTAGTAAGTTAATTTTCTGTTTTAGAATAGTTTCTTATGTTATTATATGCAAAATAGATCCTTTGAATGCTTTTTAATCTGAGTATAATTATGATTGCAAGATTAAACATAACATAAGTAACAGTAGGTTGAATAAGATTTCTGTTATACATTGCTTTGATTTCATTTTTAGAAAAGATTTGGATTTTGGTTAATGACCATGAAATCTAGGTTAGTTTGAGATTTTGTTTATTTAAATTTCATTTGATTAAGATAGATCAAATTTAAGAATGATAGTGTAGAATGAGTTAATGATAGTCTCCTTTCGGAGAGCGCTCTAGCAAATTGTAGGCTTTGGTTTATTTGTAATTTCATTTCTGCAGAATCTTTCATTTGCTTTGTTTAACTAAATAGATTCAATTTGAAATTAGGTTAATGAAAGAAAGAGAATAGTGAATAGATTTTCGTATTTTTTCCATTGTAGGATTTATGAGTTTTGCATTAGATTTAGATGATAAAATAGAAGGACATTTTTCAGTTATAGAGATAACTGTTTTAGTTTAATTTCAGATTTTTAGATTTATTTTATTTCTCAAAGTAAATGATTGTTATTTTGAATTTAGTTTAGTTTAGATTTTTAGTTTGATTTTAGATTAGATTAATGGTAAATTTCCAATATTAGAATTAAAACTAGTTTTCTGTTAATCGAATTTTTGATGAATGATTAATTTTTGCATTATGAAAGAATAGTTATGTGTTTGTAATTTTAATTAAAGACTTTCATTACATTAGGAATTAGTTTGATTTTTTAGATTAAAATTATTTCTATGATTTTTAGATGATCAATGCAAATTTTAATTTGCAGATTAGATAATTATAAATTGGGATTTAGAATAGTGCAAGTTAGTACCTGTAGTGTAAGTCAGTACCTGGTAATGAAAGTAGGTACCAGTTGGTACACGTTTTCTGTTAAATTTTAGATACTTGCTTAGTTAAAGAGAGATTTGTAGGATTAGTTGGTACTAGTTTGATTAGGCTAAATTAGGCTCTAATCCTGCACATATTGTGTTGGTTCCTCAAAGGTTACCTTCCCGGGTTGACATTTTATGTAGGCTATTCATAGTAATATAATTAGCCCAACAAAAGCCAACCATGTCTTTTTGTTGGCTATTCAGAGGACTCCATAGGGTATAAGTTGCTGAACATGACCACTCAAAAAGCCTTCATAGAAAGAAGTGTTCAATTCGAGGAAGAGCCCTCTCAGAATGTTGAAATTGGAGAACCATCTTCACCACCACCTGAAGAAGTAAGTGATGCTGCACTAGAATTTTTTTATTTTGATATTTCTGATGATGAGGACCATTTTATTGCAGATGCTAATTCACCAACAAATCCAAAATGGGTTGCTAAGAATTTGCAAGCAACAGGTGAACTGGTGGGCAATCCTCAGGACACAAGGACGACTAGATCACCATTTGAGACTGCTCTCAATGTGAATGACCCCTACCTATCTGAGAGATGTTATATGATGGTGGATTCTGATCCTCAAACATATGAGGAAGCCTCACATGACCCAAGATGGAAGGCTTCCATGGATGAGAAGTTTCAGTCATTGCAAAAGAATGAAACATGGGAGTTGGTCAAGCTCCCCGTAGGCAAAAAATTGGTAAGGTGTAAGTGGATCTACAAAACCAAGTGTCCAACTGATGGTACATAAGTGAAATATAATGCTAGGTTGGTGTAAAAGGGCTTCTCCCAAGTCCAAGGCCTTGACTACAATGAGACTTTTGCATCAGTTGCACAGAAGGATTCGATAAGACTAGTTATGGCAATTTTTGCATCCAAGCGCTGGGAAGTGCACCACATGGATGTCAAGAGTGCATTCCTCCATGGGGATCTTGAGGAGGAAATTTATATGCAGCAGCCAGAAGGTTATACATCTGATATTAACTATGTGTGCAGGTTGAGTAAGTCCTTTTATGGGCTTAAGCAAGCCCCCAGGGCTTGGTATGCCAAAATGGACAACTTTCTTTTGTCACAATCTTATGTTCGATGCAAATATGATCCTAATGTTTATATGAATCTGATTGATGGTTCAATAATGATTATAGTGCTTTATGTTGATGATTTTCTAATCACAGGTATCTCTATTAATCAAATAGCTTCATTGAAGACTGCTTTGCATCAAGCTTTTTCCATGACTGAATTGGGAATTCTAAAGCAGTTTTTGGGGCTTGAGATTTCTCAAACAGAGAATGGAACTAAGGTATCTCAGTCCAAATATGCATCTGATCTGTTAAAGAAGTTCAAGATGGTTGATTGCAAGCCTTCAAATACTCCCTTCCTTTTAGGAGTTAGAATGGAAGAAGCATAATCTACACCTTTGGTTGACAACACCTTGTATAGAAAACTTGTTGGCAGCTTACTATACTTGACGCACACTCGACCTGATCTTGCTTATGCTATGAGTGTGGCATCAACATACATGGAGTAGCCACATGAGCTCCATTGGATGGCTGCAAAAAGAATTTTTCACTATGTGCAAGGCACCAAGACTGATGGGATTCACTATGTTGCAGATTCTAGCCTAGATCTTCTTGGCTTTATTGATTCAGATTGGGCTGGTGATAGCCTTGAGAGAAAATACACACCTGGAGTTGTATTCATGCTTGGAGGTGGTCCCGTTTGATGGTCTAGTAAGAAACATAGTGCCATTGCACTATCTTCAGCAGAGGCCGAATACAGAGGAGCAGTGAATGTTGCTACTCAGTGTGTGTGGTTGTAGGGTATTCTTTCAGAGTTTGAGATTTCCTCTAGTACTCCTACTGTCATCTTCTGTGACAATCAGAGTGCTATAAGGGTCTCAAGTGATCCAGTACAGAGACACAGGACCAAGCATATTGAGATACATATGCACTACATTAGAGGTTTAGTGCATGACCAAATCATTGATTTGCAGTATTGCTCAACAGGTGAGCAAACTGTAGACATCTTCACCAAAGATTTTACTGAGAAGACATTTAGCTATCTTAGATCACTGCTTGGGATGGTTGAACATGTGGTGGAGTGAAGGATTGATCAACAATATTTCAATTTTGATATGTCCATTTTTTTAGGGAAGGTTTTTCCCATGAGGTTTTCCTTCTATCCTTGCTTTTGTGGACTAGGCAGTATTGTACAGGGTGACCATGTCTTGTTATTGGGCCCTTAGAATTTTCATTTTTTGATATTTAGCACATAAAGTCAGACTTATGGGAGCGTGTTGGAATAACTAAAACCCACTCTATGCCAATTAATACATTAGAGACATTAATTAATCATTTTATGATTAATTACTATGTATTAGACTAAATAGTTGGCATGTGAGTCATTGTGTGGACCACAAGTCATCTATGGGGGGAACCAAAATCCTTCCTGGTGTGGAACACAAATTTCCTAAGTCACTTGGGAACATTTCAGATCATTCTGGATAATATTCCGGTGAGAAAGGCGCACATGCTGCTTTTTACTGCTTTTGGGTGAAAGGTGAAAAGCTAGTCAACTAGGGAAACTATTTTTTGGACCACTTTCACTCCTTGATGTTTCTTCCTTCGATTTTTGGGATTTAGCATGTTTTTTCATTACACATCACTATCTGATCACTAAATTAGAAATCCGTGAGCTTTTGGTGTGACTTGGAGAACACACTTGCCACCTAGGGGGGTTTTGCATCATTTTAGTAAGTCTACTTTTGTGAGGATCCAAATGGCATATTTAGACATTCGAATCTATGATGTAAACATTATATATTGACAACCATTTAATTTCCTAAGGTTGGCTAATGTATTTTATTCATGAGAGTTAATATAGTTTGTATCTATTGTGAGTAATTTTCTGTGTTCTTGACTAGTTGTGTGAGATATTTTGTGAGATTGTGTATTTTCTTGATCAAATATTGGTGTGAAATGAATTTCACATTGAATGCTTTTCCTCAGACATCCAAAGTCACTGAAATAAAGGATCTAGAAGGATTTGTAAAAGTAAACAACAAAAGAAGGTTGAATAGAAATCTACAACATCGGTATAAATTTAAAAAAAGGACAAACAAAAAATAGTTATGCAGTACTCAGTGAGGTCCCTGAAAATACTATTAATTTAGAGGAAATGCAGATAATCCCATAACCAATCTCAGAGTCTCATATCGTGAAGAATAACTTCCAAACTGAAAACCCCTCTTCCTTAATAGGAAAAGAACTAGAAACAATATATGTATCGGAGGATGGGGGAGACATGGAACTGGTGAACTCTATCTACAAGGAATAGAATAAGCTTGCATCTATGAAGATAAAAAAATCTAACTTGGCAAAGAAGATCCAATAATTCAAAGAATCTCTACTCAAATCCTAATCCAAGTCTGCATTGGGGTATGATCAATTAAAATGAAGGATCCATAAAAGGGTCAGAAGGATGAAAAGTGTAACACACCCAGTGTCACATTAACTTAACACACATAAATTTTTTTTATATGTTAAATGCATAATGTTCATATGCATTATTTAAGCTAATGCGCGACAAGGCATATCAATAACATATTAAATAAATCTTTTAGCAGAAGCTTAACTTAATTATATGTTGCGCATTTATCAATTCTAAATTATACTTCATCATTAATTCGCATAATAAATATTTTCCAATAAAAATGACATATAATGGACCCATGACAAATTAATACCTAGATCATATTTTCTATTAAATTCTTTGCTAAAACTGAGCAACAAAAGTTCTATTAAAACTGTGAAATAAAATTGTACAGTAAAACCTCTCAATAAAACGTTATTATAAATTGTGCACTAAAGAGCATCTAGGTTTACAATCATATTCATAATATAAGTTATAAATAAAATTTGCACTTAAGTAAAGTTATTATATTATCATATTATTGTGCAATAAAGTTAATATTCCAAGATATTAATTGCCCATTAAAATTATAAAATAAGTAGGATAGAAAATACCTATTTATCCAAAGTATGGAATGAATTATTCCAAGATATTTACCGCACAATAAGAATTGATATCTCAACCTATTAACTGGGTAGAAAGTTAAATGCATAAATTAAATAATATAGTAATTATCATTCAATCTAAAACAAGGAATGGAATCTTCCAATATGATAATTGCGCACATAAGTTAATAATTCAACAAACCATTTAATCTTATTTGGATAAGCAAAATTGGCCCATGGTTTCTAAATATAAGATGTCATGCAAGGCTAAATGTGAATAACAACCTTAATATGTGGAAATTGTTTACAATTACCCATTAAGCAAAATAAGAATAATTAAGTGCATTACAATGAATTACCACATATTACTTTCATGTGGTTTATAATTTTCAACCCATGGTTTCCAAAACCATGAAACCATTCATACTAAATTTAAATAACAACCTTTAATAGTTGTTAATTAGCGTCTTAAGAATTTATTAAACAATAATAATTCAAAACATGGTTCAACATTGCACATAAATAAATACTTCACAAATATTTCATTTTTCGTAATGAATTGAACTATGGGAGGTAAACCGTTACTTAATAAATATTTCATTTTCCCTAATGGATTGAGTTATGCGCATTAACCAAGTACATGGCTAATCAATTACTCATTAAGCAATGAGGTCTAATTACTACTCAATAATAATTAAACTCTAGGAATATTTCAATTAAACTATTAATCAATAATATTTTGAGCACTACAAATTAGGGATTATTTATAAGCTTATGACTGAATGAAAACTCACACCATTTCCATGCACAGTAAATTAAATTGAACTACAAATGAATTTCATCTTTAATTCATATGCGGTAATTTTCAACACTCAAATTGAACAATCAATTTTGTGTATGCAACCACAATTAAATCTCATAAAGAAATAGCCATTTCATGGTTGAATTTCCATCAACCATCATGTCATAATTAATTGAAATAAAATTTATAGCAGTAGGGTGAAGAAATAACAAGTGGAGGGCAATAATATGGCCACTGGGCACTCAAACATTAACTTACATTAAATTTTACAGCTATCCATAAACAAATACATTTTATGGGAAAACATACCACAGTTAAGCATGCAAAAATGTCATTTCCTTCAATTAATAATTTATCATAGAAACTCTAATTTCAAGACTGCACAATTTAATTCCTTACGGAAAATAAAACCCAGAATTTTAATCAGAAAGCAAATAAATTGCATAAATAAATTTATGTCAATTCTATGTACCGGAATTCAAATAATTAACTCATAAATTAATTAATTAATTTATTTATTTATCATTCATAAATTAAACTAAATTGAGAAATAAAAACATCATTTCCATAAATTAAAACTTATCTGCAAAATACTGGAAATGGCAACTGGCTATGTGGCTTCCACGCTCCACCCAACCGTAGGAATTTTTTCTCATCTATCTCTCAGCAAAATGCCACCCCTGAGCTCAGACTCATGCATTCACCAAACAAACATCTCACTAGTCCCATAATTTCTCAGGAATTTAACATAGGTCTACAGGCATCCAGGAAAAACAAGTTACAACCAATTCCATACCAAACCACACAATTCCCCACTCTGGTTTCCTTCCAATCGCACCACGGTTATAACCCATCAATGCTTAACTAGTACATAGGAATTCCACCAGAATGGTTCATGCATAATTCACCATTTCATTGACCACAACCCAATAGTCAATCACATATTCATTCCAAAACATGAATTATCACTCATAATTACCACTCCTTTTCTATTTTCTCAAACCTTCCATGTGTCTGTGCACACTCCCCCTTCTTCCCAGATGACGGAATAATAATGCATAATATTCCCTTTTCCTTGCATATATAAGCTTATGCATGCAATATGACAAACACGTGGGTTCTCCAAGAGATCCACGTTTCCCCTTTTTATTGTATTTATTTTTATTTTCAAATAAAACATATAACTCTCCCACTCATCCCACTTAAATCATAATCATGATTTAAAATAATTTTTGCGTTAATTAAGTGGGATTAATACTTACTCATGACTTAAGATATTTTGGGGAACTTAAAGGTTTAAGAGGGTCATAACATGGTTTCCCTCCTACAACATTCTAACCCCCTTACTATCTCTGGTGAATACATGAGTCCCCAATCTCTTCAACGTTACTCCTCAGCACAATGAGTTGTGGATTTTAATATTAATAATTACAAAATATACAATTGTTCTGCCATACAGGAATTTGCATATCAATATTTACATCATGCATATGATCAATTCAAGGGTCTCATCCAACGGTATTACAAAAATAAAAGAGGATGAAAAATCAATAATCAATGGATTGAATAATTAGGAGAACAAATCATAGATTCAATGAAATATGTGTAGCTTACAGAGATCTACACCACCAACCCTTCCTCACCCCAATGAATATCATCACATGGAACATCAGAGGCATGAATGGGAAACCCAAGCATAGGATATTGTGTAACAAAATCTTCCAAAAAAAAAACAATTCTTATGTTGCAAGAAACTAATTACAATAGTGAGGATATCTCCTTAACAACCCCCACATCTAGAAAGGATCCAAATCAATGAAATTAGATGCCACAGGAACAACTGGGGGCTTGGTGATACTATGGAATCCAGCATAAATTATTCTCAAAACTTTTATCGCCACTCCTAATTCACTCTCGACACACTTCCACTTCATCAACATGAAGGTGGAAATGTTAACTAATGTATATGGGCCTGATACTATTTCTCAACAAATTATCTTCATAAACTATGTTAAATGGTTGCCAGAGCAATTCAATCACCAAACCTAGATCATAGGGGGAGATTTCAATATCATCACCTCCCTAACATAAAAGAAAGGTGGGACAATGTGGTTGGACTATGACAGTACCTTATTCCAGGATTTCATTCAATAGACCAACCTAGTGGATGTCCCACCTCCAATGGTATTTTACCTAGAACAAAAAATGAGGTGAAGAACATTAGGTGGGATCTAGACTTGATGAATTTCTAGTTTCAGAGAATATAATGTCTGTAGAAGATGATCTTGAGTCCTCCATCCTCCCAGTTTAAGGATCATATCATTGTTCAATTTGTCTGCAATGGAACTTATCAAGAATTCCTCCTCAGATACCCTTCTGCTTTGACAAATGTTGGTTAGAATATCTAGGATTCAAAAAAAATATTCAAAACTAGTGGTACACAACTTCTATTCGAAAGGACTCACTCATGTATCAATTTCAATAGAAATTAAAATTTCTAAAGGGAGATCTAAAATTATGGAAAAAGAAGGTATTTGGAAACATTTTTCAAGCCCCAAAATAACTCAAATATCAAATTGTAGCCATCCAACAAACAATCATCATGTAGGGAAGATCTCCAAAGGTCATAGAGGCATAAAAAAATATTCTTATATAGCTTGAAACACACAAAAATTAAGAGGAAACATTGTGGAAGCAAATACCTTAGATACATTGGCTCAAAGAAGGGGAGAAAAATACTAATTTTTTCCATAGAACCATGATACAACACAAGTAGCACAACCACATTGTTTCAATCAACAAATCCCAGGGAAAGAAGTTGATGGCTCATGAGGACATTGAAACAAAATTGGTATCCTTTTTTTATACCCTCCTCAAAAAACCTGTCTCGGATTTGCTGGAGGCTATCAACGATATCACTCAAGAAATTCAAGCTTAGTGAATAGATAACACAATGACAGCCTTATGAGACCCATTGAAATGGAATAAGTAGAACAATCCATGATGTAGCTGGTAGAAGGAAAATCCCTAGGATCAAATGGATTTACAACATATTTTTTCCATCATTGTTGGTTCCTAGTCAAGAAGGAGGTTTGTAAGATCATTGAAGAATATACATGCCCAACTGGAGTTGATCTCCAAGCCCTAAACTTGATTTTTATAGCTCTTGTTCCAAAATAAGATCAACCATCGGATTCATGTACTCAATTACAAATTTATCACAAAAGTTATTGCAAATTGTTTGAAACCAATCATGCATAACCTTATCTTTGTAGAACAATTTGGGTATGTGGAAGGACATCATAGTTTAGATGGCACAATTCTAGTCCATGATCTTATCTATTCCCTCAAGGTAACTAAAACTCCTGGTATGCTTATAAAACTAGACAAGTCTAATAATTTTGATAAGATAAGTTGGAAATATATTGAAAAAACCCTCTCGGTGTTTTGCTTCAGTCCACAATGGACCAATTGGATCCTAGATCTCACCTCTTCTCCCTTTTCTCCATCTTGATCAATGATACTCCCTTTTCAACCTTTAATCCCTCAAGAGGCATCCTCTAAGGGGATCCCCAGTCCTTGTTTATTTTCATCTTCATTACAGAAGGGATAGGCCGCAATATTAAATCAACTATCTATAACAATGATATTCAATGTCTATGACCTCATGGAGAAGACCTTATACACTCTCACCAATAGTTTGTTGATGACATTCTTTTGATGGTTCATCCTTCAATCCGGGAACACAAATCCATCAAGTAGGTCTTAAACAAATTCAATGCAACCTTCGGAACTTCAATCAACCATGAGAAATCTCAATTTTTTTTTCAATACCTCCCTATTAACTCAAAGAAAAATAACATTAGTATAGGCTTCCAAATAATCTCCCTCCCATCCAACTATATTTGGGCTCCCATCATAGATAATTCCATACGTCGTGTCTCATGGGAAGAACTCCTATCTCATTTAGAAAAAAAATATCTAGTTGGACATCCTGATCCCTCAACCTAGCTGATCTTCTTATTATGGTCAACTCAATCCTTCAATGTATGTCCATGTATCTATTCTTAGTAATGGAGGCACCCAAGCACATCCTCAAATCCATAAAAAAAACATACAACATAACTTTCTTTGGATTGGTACTCACCCCAAATATAAATGAGTGTTAGTAAGTTGGGATAAGCTATGTCTACCCAAATTAATAGGAGGTCTTGGTTTACAAGATCCATAAATCAGTAATGAAGCAATGTGAACCAAAATATGGTGGCGATGGGCCATCCATGAAAATGAACCATGGTAAAAAATATGGAAGAGGAAATACATTAGGGATATTTCTAAGGCTGACCTAGTAAGGAAGGAAGGTTTTTGCATAGGTTCACATATATGGAACTCAATTTGGAACAATAAATACTTAATACAAGATCATTTTTTTGGGAGATTAGACACAGTCAATCAACCATATTTTGTGAAGACTCGTGATAGAAAACTCCAAAGCTATCATATATTGTAATGTCCCCCGGGGATATTAGAGTGTCTAAGTGACATATAATTATATCTCTGAGCCTAATTACTTTATTTTTAGTGCAGTGGATAAACCATAAACATTTAATTTCTATTTTTCCAAAATTAATTGCGACACAAAATCCAATAATTAACACTAATATAATATAAATTCATTAACAAATACAACATATGATATAAGGGCTAGGAAGGCTTCTTAACATCATGTAACATCATAAATCCTTCAATCCAATCCATATCAGATATGATAACCACTTATAAAGGCTAATTATTCTTAATCACAGTTAACTAGTAATTAAGGTGTTAATTACGACACTTAGAATGCAAATGCCGATACTTATCACAAATGAAATTGTTTAAAAAATAACCATAGATTATCAATCCAAATGGTTTAATAAAGTCTAATTACATGTAAATAAGGCCTAATTACAATAATTACTCGTGGTAATTACGAAAGAGAGCCCACAAGACTAGTTAACTAGTTTTCCAATATAAGTAGCTAGTCTTGCACAAAATCAACTTGTAACCGTGCCATTAAACCAAAAATAAATCCTACATCCATTAAAAAATTATTTAAGAGTGTACCTAAATCCAATTAAATGTTTATTTTTCATATCATTCCAATTGCACATAAGGTGATCTTTTCCATCAATTCTAGTGAAACTAGTTAACATTCATTGCAAGTAATTGAGTCTAAATAACTGAACCAAAATGAAATGCATCCATAAGTAAAGGATCATACCTGATAATTATCCACCTACAACACGATAACATGTTAGAAACATAGCACATGGTTGTAGCATTCCTTTTTTACGAAAACAAAGATTTCAATCCACAACTAGTTATTGATTTTCACCGCAATGTACCTAGTTTGCAATTTAACTTTCCAAATTCCAAATAAAAATAAATATATGAATAATGTATCTGATGGAAAATATATCAGGGGTAACCTGAAGTCATATGGTTTTATCTTTCCTCCCATGTACATTCCATTAAATAATTCACAAAACTAGCTAATTCTACTCATCTGAATTGACTAGTAATTCTAGGAATTTGTAGGGTCCGACTAGGTTAGGATTTTTTTTTTCTTTAATAAGTAAAATACCAGTTTTGTATCACAATCATTGGTAAGTGGTCAACATATTTTTCTGAACACATAATTCATATGTAACAATATCATAACTTAGTTGTAAAGAAAGACTCAAATCCTTAACCATAACCCTAATCCTCATCATATCATACATAGTTGAATATAGAGAGCCTTTATTTTTGCATCATAAAACCTAACTCAAGTAGGACATATTACATCATATGTACTTTAAGACAATATAATAAACAAATATGTATTCCACTACCTTCATACATCCACATGTATTGACCATAACTAACTAACATAAATTCCACGTAGTGCATTTTGTCTATTCCATGAATTCTTAAACCACATTTTATTTCTTCTAAGAAACCATTTCATTTTAATTAATCAACCATATTTATCCTTGATCTAGATTTCTTATAATCACAATTATTTCGTTCATTCGGTAAGTAAATATACAACATATGAAAATCCTGAAAACAATTAAAATGAATATTCCATTCTTCATACTATAAGTCAACTTAAATCAAACATTGACATAATAATGTGGTTACTACCTATGATCATACTCTATTTGATACATTAAAAGTTAACCAATACCTAAGCATTCGACAACTAGTGGGTCACTCATAGTCAATATAGGATTGACTTGGTAACTAACACCGAGACATAAGGATTGTGTCTCCATCGTGCATAGTGAATCATGTACGAACAATTAACACCGACTTGGAAAATACCATCAACGAGTAGCCTAAAGTTAAGGGATGTTACTCGATCTACAACTATCCAACACAAATTCATACAAAATAATTAATTGAATAACTCGGAGTCGCTCGATCGGAGAAGATCTAAGCTTGACTCAACAACATATAAATGGCCATTCTACTTGGGATATCGAACAGGTTAAGATTCACATCAAGTATATGGGAAGCAAAATCCACTACCATAACTTGGAAATCATCATACAGAGATAAATATACATTCACTTCCAACCTATATAAATAAATAATGGAACACTACACGCATTGCATGGCATCGATCCATAGATCGTATGCATGCTCTGCCATTCACATGTAATAAAATAAATGAAATGCCATACATGTAGACTTGCCATCGATCCACAGGTGGATCACATCCATATTCAAATGAAATACAGGTATAAGGAAATATTCCAACCATTTGAGATCGATCTACAGAGATCGATCACCATCAGTATTTACACAGTATGTAAGCATACAAATTGTGGTAAGCAATCTGATATCGAATGCAATCTGGAATCGATCCACAGATTGATTGCATCCACTTCAGTCAACATACAGACATAATGAACAGATCGATCACTGTCTGTATTCGCATGGTATGCAAGCACAATAAATGGTTGTAATCAATTCGACATCGTAGGAAATATGGCACCGATCCACATAGATCGATCATCGTCCACCTTTAAATGATATATAGGTATGAGGAACTATTAAAAGCGATCCGACATCGATCTATAGAGATCTATCGCCATCCAAGTTCAATGGTATTCATGTATGATGAAATGTGACAAGTATTTCGGCATCGATCCATTGAGATTGATCACCATCCACATCAAACGATATGCATATATATAATGAATTCACACAAGCATTCTGGTCATCGATCTACAGAGATTGATCACCATCCATTTTCAAATGTGATACAAGTATAATGAAACACCATAGTAATCTGACATTGATCCACTAAGATCGGTCACCATCTACTTCGATTGGTATGCAAAGATAAGAAAATATTTCAAACATTTTGGGCATCGATCAACAGAGATCGATCGCCTCCCATGGTTAAACGAAAAGCAAGTAAATGAAGCGTAACGACAGTCCAACATTGATCTACTGAGATCAATCACCATCTGCTTCGATTGGTAGGAAAAGGTAATAAAATAATTCAAAATTTTTGGCATCGATCTACAGAGATCGATCGCCTCCCACAGTTAAAAAAAAGCAAGTAAAATGAAGTATTGCGGCAATCCAGTATCGATTTACTAAGATCGATGACCATCTGATTCGATTGGTATGCAAAGATAATAAAATAATTCAAACATTTTGGCATTGATCTACATAGATCGATCGCCTCCCACCTTTAAATGAAAAGCAAGTAAAATGAAGTATTGCGGCAATCCGACATCGATCTACTAAGATCGATCACCATCTACACCAATGGATATGCAAATATAATAAATTCACACAAGCATTCTGGCATTGATCTATGGAGATCGATCGCCATGCACAGTTAATGAGTTGCATGTATAAGAAACGTTACAGACATCCCGACATCGATCTATAGAGATCGCTTGCCATTCCTATTTAAACGAGATGCAAATAATGAAGTATTACAATGGTCTGGCATCGATCTACTGAGACTGATCACCATTCGCTTTAGTGGATTTGCAGAGATGATAAACGAATACGAAATTCTAGCATCCATCCATAAAGATCGATCGCCATCCCCTTTTAACAGGATTCAAGTTTAAATGAGATATTCAACGATCGAATTAATGGAGAAATGAGGACACCATCGTGGATGGGTCGTCCAACAAGAAGACAACTTAAACGTAGTAAGGTTTATTCGATACAACCAGAATCATTTTCTCGGATTGATGACTCAAAAGCAGAAAGGAACAAATTCAAAATACTACCAAGCTGGCCCCATGCATTGCCAAGGGTATCTTACGCAAGCCAGAAATAAGATGAAATTTATACAAGGTTATGCGTATACCATGGGTATATCGTGAGGTTCAAGATCACTTTCGTTTCTACGAGCATCTAAATTGAGTTCAACTTCGTAGTAACATTTATACAATTTATATGAATGACAAATAATTCATCCGTGTAATATATATATAACTGCTATCTCTAATTATTTGTAATTTTCACATATATTCAAACTAAATAAATGTTACCTGACCGGACATTTTCTCGAGTTGTTGACGGTGATACCAGAGCTCAAGTACTTCTCGATCCTCTTCCAAAACTTCAAAATTCATCGATGGACACCTCGGTTGACCTCCCGACCATATCAGGATTACTCTTCTTCCTCCCGAACCCTCGATCAATTGGGTTGTAGAGATCATACACAAAAATAGAGGTCCATAAGTGGGCTTCCCCCCCACCAATACCTCTTTCCAAACTCACAGTAGAATCAAATCAATGTTTTACAATCATTACAGTAACCATCCATCCATAGGGTATCCTTCCCTTTCCTCTTGCCTTCCTTAAATAGGAAATTTCTCTGCGACGCATGTCTCTTCATGCAAATATACCTAATATTTTAATTATTTAAATATAATTAGCTCACCCAGCCATGTGTCCAATTCCTAAGAGAGTGCACCTACATTCCTAGATTTACTCAAGTCGGTCCCCCCTGATGCTTCAATCTAGTTTTTATTTTTGTGGGTGCAAGTGGAGATGTCTACATGCTAATGTTTTAGTATATTATTTGCTCCTAAACAAATATTCTCCATTATTTTAATTACAAATAATTATTTCTTGTGCAAATAGCCTGAATGCAAACCTATATGCTCAATGCATAATATTCATCAATTGTTCTCGTCTTGGGTCTAGGTACCACTTCGTCGGGTCCATGAGTCCCTCATTTTCTTTTTTATCAACATGGTACCACATCGTCGGGTCCTTTCATTAGTACTTCTTCGTTCCATCTGATTTGTGGGAACTTCATGTAGGGATTTCAGATTCATTACCTTCAATCCTCCGTATACAATCTATTGGAGACGAATGGAACTGAGGAGTAAGTCTATTCTTACTACGCGCCCCCAACCTCATACGCGACCAATTCCATCATGGTCCACTTTGCACGACATCACGCTCCCTCGAGTAAGCAGGTAGGTGATTTTTAACTCCTGCGTGGAATCCGTAGTAAGTCGACACCATCGTCATTATTTCGTGTGTGATTTTATTTGTACTCTACGACCCATTTATTTCCTTTGTGAGTCCGTCGGTGAATCGTTTCACCTATCGCTACGCACATGATCCAAAGCACACATTAATATCTTTGTTCTTATTTATCACAATTCACTTCATAATCTAGTAATCGTTAATCAACCATAATTTACTCATAACATCATATATTTCGTCAATCTGCTAATCATTAAGCAAACATGCATTTATTTCATTCACATAATATATTTCATAATCATAGCTAACTGTTAAGAAGCATATGCAAATTCATGTATACACATCATATATTTCATAAAACAACTAATCATTAAGCAAACATACATTTATTCATCAATTTAAATAATGTATCCTTTTCCATAAGTGGCATTCAATTCATTGTTTTCGTTCATCAATTTGTCGTCATGCACATCATCAGGTGTTTCTCAATTATTCAAAAATATATATAATCAAAGGTCAATTTTA
Organism: Larix kaempferi; assembly: GCA_027924585.1. Taxonomy (NCBI): domain Eukaryota; kingdom Viridiplantae; phylum Streptophyta; class Pinopsida; order Pinales; family Pinaceae; genus Larix; species Larix kaempferi. The sequence goes on along the minus strand of BSBM01000458.1, from coordinate 17,471,614 downwards.
TTAATTTTTTTTCCAGCCAGGTCACTCGACAAGTGCCCTTAAAGTATACATCAGTTTAGGGGCATTACATACACCCCTTCTTATTTAGAACTTTGTCCCGAAGTTTAGAATATATATGGAAGTCTACGACGCATCTCAGCTGCATCCTCCCAAGTCGCAGAGATAGGACTATAACTATCCCACTGCACTTTGACTTGATCAATCACATGGTTCCTAAGCTGTTGTGTTCGCTGGTCCAATACCCGGATCGGCTCGGCTGTCATGACCTCGTTGTCTGTTATTTGTGCATTGCTCAGATCAATAACATGTGAAGTATCGGCAACATAATGATGTAATACTGAAACGTGAAAAACATTGTGTATCCTACTCAAAGGTGACGGCAAGTCAAGACGATAGGAAACCGGTCTTATCTGTTCCAAGATCCTAAAGGGTCCTACAAACCTAGGGGATAACTTGGCTCCCTTGCCAAATTTTATCGAACTCTTCTACGGTTTCACTCACAGAAATACCTTATCCCTGGTCTCATAACTTCGATTTGTTCTATGCGCATCCGCATAGCTCTTCTGTCAATCCTGTGCTTCCTTCAGTCAAGCACGAATGGTCACCATCTGATATTCCATTTCTTGTATCACTTCTGGGCCTAACAATGCCCTATCTTCCAATATTTCCCAACTTATGGGAGTTCTACAAGGTCATCTGTAGAGAAATTCGAAAGGTGCCATTTGAATTGAACTTTGATAATTGTTATTGTAAGCAAATTCCACTAAAGGTAGGTATTCTTCCCATCTTTTTTGTTGATCCATTACGCACATCATTAACATGTCCTCCAAAACTTGGTTCACCCTTTAGGTTTGTCCATCCGTCTTTGGGTGATAGGCTATACTAAAGTTGAGTTGAGTACCTTGGGCTTCTTGGAAGCTTGTCCAAAACCTTCCAGTAAATACCGAACCTCTATCTAAAATAGTCTTTTTTCAGTATTCCATGCAATCTTACAACTTTATTCATGAAAACCTTATCAATTTCAGGAGTTTGATACATGTTCTTGATCGGTAGAAAGTGGGAAATATTGATTGGTAAGAGTGTCGACTACTACAAAAATGGTGTCATGTCTTATGTTGGTCAAAGGTAAACCAACTATAAAGTCCATGGAGATAACTTCCCACTTAAACCTAGTAATTGCATGTGGTTGGATCAATCTGGCGGGGTGTCAGTGTTTTGCTTTCACCATCTGACATTCCATACATTTTTCTACGATACTTACCACATCCCTCTTCATTCCTTGCCAAAAGAATAGAGGTTTCATATCTACATACATTTTCTTTACTCTGGGATGCGCTCTATAAACCACTCTATGGGATTCTGTCAAAATCAAATTCCGAATCTCTTCATTTTCTGGTACACAGATACGATTTTTATACCTCAGTAACCCATTCACGTCCAAGGAGTACCCTTCATACTTGGGAATCCTCATTTGCTCAATATCCAATTCCGTTTTAACATCGTTATACCATGTGTCATCCTGTTGTAGTGCTAGAATCTTCTCTCTTAGGTTGGTTTTCATTGGTATAATTGAGAATATCCTAGGTCTCCGACCGAGTACATCAGCTACTCTATTTAAGGTTCCCTTCACATAGGTAATGTCGAAATCGTACTCACTAAGTAACTCTGACCATCTTCTCTATCTAGCATTTAAGTCGCTTTGAGTAAATATGTGTTGTACTCCACAATGGTATGTCTTTAGTTCGAATTTCCTTCCGACCAAGTAGTGTCTCCATAACCTTAATGCATGAATCACCGCAGTCATTTTCATATTATGGGTTGCATAGTTCTCTTTGTGTGGTCGTAGTCTTCGGGATGTGTAGGAAATCACTCTTCCTTGTTGCATCAATACACACCCAACTCCATCCTTCGATGCATCCATACAAACTAAATCCTTGTCCATATCAAGAACTTTTAGTATGGGTGAAGTTGTCAATAGTTCCTTAAGTTTAAAAAAAGCCTCTTCACATTTCTCAATCCACACAAATGGTCTATTTTTCTTTTGTAATTCCGTTATGGGTCCTGCCACCTTGGATAAACCTTCTACAAACCGTCTATAATATCTCGCCAGTCCCATAAATATGCGTACCTCATGTACATTGGTGGGTGCCGACCATTCCCAAATTGCTCCAATCTTTTCCGTATCCACTACAATCCCATCAACGGATATAATGTGTCCAAGGTAGTGAATCTCCTTTTGAAAGAACAAACACTTGGATAGCTTCCCATATAAATGGATCTCTCTTATGAATTGTAGCACTATTATTAAGTTTTCCTCATGTTCTTCCGGTGTTTTAGAATATATCAAAATATCGTCTAGGAATACTTGCACAAACTTGTCTAGGTATTGACGAAACACACCATTCATTAATTTCATAAATACACTTGGTGCATTTGTCAATCCAAAGGGTACCACTACAAACTCAAAGTGTCCAAATATTGTCTTGAAGGAAGTATTAGGAATATCTTCATATGTAATTCTCAACTGGTGATATCCTGACCTTAGATCTATCTTTGGAAATACTGTCGCACCTTTCATTTGGTCAAAAATGTCATCAATCCTCGGTAGAGGGTATTTATTTCTTATAGTTTCCTTGTTTAGTTGATGGTAATCAATGCAAAAACACCACGATCCGTCTTTCTTCTTGACAAATATCACAGGTGCTCCCCATGGAGATACACTGGGTCTAATCAACCCCAAATCTAATAACTCTTGATGTTGGATATGTAATTATTTCAATTATGGCACTGGCATTCGGAAAGGAGTTATTGCAATAGGCTTTGTCCCTGGTTTCAGTTCAATAGTGAAATCTAATTCATGTTGCAGCGATAGAACAGGTAGAGCATCCAGAAATACATCCATGTATTCCGAAAATAGAGGATCGTTGATTACTTCCACTTTATCTCCTTCCTTGTTCTTATCTATTACTACATAAAGTTGGCATCCCTTTCTCATACTATTCTTCAGTTGCATTGCCAAAATAATCCTTAAGGAAACTTTCCTTTTCCCTCCTGTAAGTATTCTGTTGTAACCTTCATCATCATAAAAGGTTAACTCCTTACTTCAACAATCCATTACTACTGAATGTGCCTCTAGCCAATCCATTCCTAGGATTAGATCATAAGTGCCTAACTCTGTAGCATAGAATGACACTTTAGTAGAGCATACCCCTAAGTCAACTCCGCAATATTATACTTTGAGACCCTCTCTTTGGATACTCCCGGAGGCCATTTCGACAGTGTGGAAATCCTCTTGGCTGATTGCCATCATCTTACTACGTTCTAAAGCTTTAAATGAAATGAAAATTTCAGTGGCACCGAGTTCTACTAGTAAAGAGAATACATTACCGTCTATCTTACCAGTGGTCTTGAGGATTGTAGATTGGTGCTCGGCTTGGCGATTGATGATAGTCACATGAATGAGGTGTGCTCGTTCCAGATCAGCCACAATAGGTTGTCAAGTTCCTTGATCTGTTCCCTTGGTTCTGCCGAGGGAATTCGCTCTAGAAGTGTGGCCCTCCACATTTCCAACATCCATACTTTGGATCTCTAGTAGTATTTCTAGTTGGTACATTTTTTGTCGCGGCCTGAACTATGTTGGCTTCCCAAAAGGTTTTACTTGATCATTTCTTGGTGGCGGTGGTTGGTAGGGTGCTTTATCATCTCTTTGAGGTCTTCCACTGAATGATCCCTTCCCAATGTTCTTTTGTCCATAGTGATGCTTGGATGCAAGAGAAAATTGACTGCCTCGGTCAACATTAACAAAGTTCCTACTCGGTGGTCCTTTGCATGCAAGCTCTTCCCCAGCTATGAGAGACTATTGGACTGCATCATGTAAGGTAGAGGGCATTAGAGTGCGGACCTTATCCCTGATATTTTGGTTCATCCCAAAAACGAACTTGTTGACCTTTAACTTTTCTGTTGAAATGTGAGATGCATATCTTAGTAGTTCCATGAAACAGATTTCATATTCTTGCACATCCCGTTTCCCTTGTATTAAGGCATTGAATTCATTTAACTGTCATTCGATGAACTCATCAGATAGATAATGTTGACAAAAATTATCTTCAAACAATTCCCAAGAAACCTCCTCAGGTTCCAAACCTAGTTGTGGTCGCAAAGTTTTCCACCATAGGAGAGCTTCTCCCTTAAGCTGCAAAACTGCCATGCGAACTTTCATGTTTGAGGTGTGGTCCCTCAGTGCAAAGCACATAGCCATGTTATCCAACCATGCCTCAACATCAGTTCCTTCAGTGGAACCCCAAAATTCTAGAAATATGATCTCTTCCAGTTCTTGATGTATGTTGACCGACGCTGGAGTTGTTGGTATGACAAATACTTGTGAGATGCTGTTTTCGCGATCTAATATCGTAACTAAGGCTTCAGACATCGGTTGTAAGCTTCTCATAATGGAAACCACTTCTCCGAAAGGAATGGTTTCCTGCTCTTCTTGCCGCGGTGGGGTGGATGTCGGAGTTGAAGTGGGTAGAGGACGTCCAATTCGTCCTCACCTGCCCCTTCCTCTCCCTCTTCGTCCACGACGATCCATCTCCTAGATTCGATGGGAAATTCATTAGCTTCCAACATATTGTAGTAATTTGTAATTGTGACAATTTAAATCAAGTAAAATCAGTCGATATTTTTTGCGGAAGATGATATACAAGTTTTCTTGGTCCGGTTACGGTTTGACCGACTCTAATACCAAATTTAGGGTCCAGCTCGGTTAGGATTTTTTTTTTTAAATAAGTAAAATACCAATTTTATATCACAATCATTGGTAAGTGGTCAACATATTTTTTTGAACACATAATTCATATGTAACAATATCATAACTTAGTTGTAAAGAAAGACTCAAATCCTTAACCATAACCCTAATCCTCATCATATCATACATAGTTGAATATAGAGAGCCTTTATTTTCGCGTCATACAACCTAACTCAAGTAGGACATATTACATCATATGTACTTTAAGACAATATAATAAACAACTATGAATTCCACTACCTTCATACATCAATATGTGTTGACCATAAATAACCAACATAAATTCCACGTAGTGCATTTCATCTATTCCATGAATTCTTAAACCACATTTTATTTCTTCTAAGCAACCATTTAGTTTTAATTAATCAACCATATTTATCCTTGATCTAGATTTCTTATAATCACAATTATTTCGTTCATTCAGTAAGTAAATATACAACATATGAAAATCCTGAAAACAATTAAAAAGAATATTCCATTCTTCATACTATAAGTCAACTTAAATTAAACATTGACATAATAATGTGATTACTACCTATGATCATACTCTATTTGATACATTACAAGTTAACCAATACCTAAACATTTGACAGCTAGTGGGTCACTTGTAGTCAATCTAAGATTGACTTGGTAACTAACACTGAGACATAAGGATTGTGTCTCCGTCGTGCATAGTGAATCATGTACGAACAATTAACACCGACTTGACAAATACCATCAATGAGCAGCCTAAAGTTAAGGGCTGTAACTCTATCTACGATTATCCAACACAAATTCATACAAAATAATTAATTGAATAACTCAGAGTCACTCGATCGGCAAAGATCTGAGCTTGACTCAACAACATATAAATGGCCATTCTACTTGGGATATCGAACACGTTAAGATTCACATCAAGTATATGGGAAGCAAACTCCACTACCATAACCTGGAAATCATCATACGGAGAACAATATACATTCACGACCAACTTATATAAATAAATAATGGAACACTACACGCATTGCATGGCATCGATCCATAGATCGTATGCATGCTCTTCCATTCACATGTAATCAAATAAATGAAATGCCATACACGCAGACTTTCCATCGATCCACAGGTGGATCGCATCCATATTCAAATGAAATATATGTATAAGGAAATATTCAAACCATCTGGCATCGATCTACAGAGATCGATCACCATTGGCATTTACACAGTATGTAATCATACGAATTGTGGTAAGCAATCTGATATCGAATGCAATTTGGCATCGATCCACAGATTGATCGCATCCACTTCAGTCGACATAAAGTCATAATGAGCAGATCGATCATTGTCTGTATTCGCATGGTATGTAAGCACAATAAATGGTTGTAAGCAATCCAACATCGTAGATAATCTGGCACGAACCCATAGAGATCGATCTCCGTCCACCTTTAAACGATATATAGGTATGAGGAACTATTACAAGCGATTGGGCATCGATCTACAGAGATCGATCGCCATCCAAGTTGAACGGTATTCATGTATGATGAAATGTAACAATTATTCCGACATCGATCCATTGAGATCGATCACCATCCACATCAAACAATATGCATATATATATATATATATATATATATATATATATATATATATATATATATATATATATATATATATATATATATATATATATAATGAATTCACACAAGCATTCTGGTCATTGATCTACAGAGATCGATCACCATCCATTTTTAAACGTGATAAAAGTATAATGAAATGCCATAGTAATCCGACATTGATCCACTGAGATCTATGACCATCTACTTTGATTGGTATGCAGAGATAAGAAAATATTTCAAACATTTTGGGCATCGATCTACAAATATTGATCGCCTCCCACAGTTAAATGAAAAGCAAGTAAATGAAGCATTACGACAGTATGACATCGATCTACTGAGATCGATCACCATCTGCTTCGATTGGTATGCAAATATAATCAAATAATTCAAACATTTTGGCATTGATCTATAGAGATCGATCGTCTCCCACAACTAAATGAAAAGCAAGTAAAATAAAGTATTGCGGCAATCCGACATCGGTCTACTGAGACCGATCACCATATGATTTGATTTGTATGCATAGATAATAAGATAATTAAAACATTTTGGCATCGATCTACAGAGATCGATAGACTCCCACAGTTAAACTAAAAGCAAGTAAAATGAAGTATTGCAACAATTCGGCATCGATCTACTGAGATCGATCACCATCTACACCAATGGATATGCAAATATAATAAATTCACACAAGAATTCTGGAATCGATCTATGGAGATCAATCGCCATCCACCGTCAATGAGTTGCATATATAAGAAACGTTACAGACATCCTGGAATTGATCCACATAGATTGATTGCCACTCCTATTTAAACGAGATGCAAACAATGAAGTATTACAGCGGTCTCACATCGATCTACTGAGATCGATCACCATTCACGTCGGTGGATGTGTAGAGATGATAAACGAATATGACATTCTGGAATCCATCCATAGAGATCGATCGCCATCCCCTTTTTAACAGGATGCAAGTTTAAATGAGATATTCAACGATCCCATTAATGGAGAAATGAGGATGCCATTGTGGATGGGTCGTCCAACAGGAAGACAACTTAAACGTTGTAAGGTTTGATCGATACAACTAGAATCATTTTCTCGGATTGCCGACTCAAAAGAGGAAAGGAAAAAATTAGAAATAATAACAAGCAAGCCTCATGCATTGCCAAGGGTGTCTTACGCAAGCTAGAAATAAGATGAAATTTACACAAGGTTATGTGTATACCATGGTTATATCGTGAGGTTAAATATCACTTATGTTTCTACGAACATCTAATTTGAGTTCAACTTCGTAGTAAAATTTATACAATTTATATGAATGACAAATAATTCAGCCGTGTAATATATATAGATAACTGTTATCTCTAATCATTTTCTTTTTTCACATATATTCAAACTAAATAAATGTTACCTGACCGGATGGTTGCTCGAGTTGTTGACGGTGATACCGGAGCTCAAGTACTTCTCGATCCTCTTCCAAAACTTCATAATTCACTAGCGGACACCTCGATTGACCTCCCGACCATATTGGGAGTACTCTTCTTTCTCCCGAAACCCCGAGCAATCGGCTCGTAGAGCTCACACACAAAACTAGAGGTCCAGAAGTGGGCTTCCCCCCCACCAATACCTCTTTCCAAACTCACAATAGAAGCAAATCAATGTTTTACAATGATTACGGTAATCATCCAGCCATAGGGTATCCTTCCCTTTCCTCTTGCCTTCCTTAAATAGGAAATTTATTTGCGACACATGTCGCTTCATGTAAATATGCCTAATATTTTAATTATTTAAATATAATTAGCTCACCCAGCCATGTGTCCAATTCCTAAGAGAGTGCACCTACATTCCTATATTTACTCAAGTCTGTCCCCCTTGATGCTTCAATCTAGTTTCTATTTTTGTGGGTGCAAGTGGATATGTCTACATGCTAATGTTTTAGTATATTATTTGCTCCTAAACAAATATTCTCCATTATTTTAATTACAAATAATTATTTCTTGTGCAAATAGCCTGAATGCAAACCTATATGCTCACTACATAATATTCATCAATTGTTCTCGTCTTGGGTCTAGGTACCACTTCATCGGGTCCATCCATCCCTTATTTTCTTTTTATCAACATGGTACCACATCGTCGGGTCTTTTCGTTAGTACTTCTTCGTTCCATCTGATTTGCGGGAAATTCATGTAAGGATTTAGGATTCGTTACCTTCAATCCTTCGTCTACACTCCTATTGGAGACTAATGGCATTGAGGAGTAATTACGTTCTTACTGCGCGCCCCCAACCTCGTACATGACCAATTTCTTCATGGTTCACTTTGCACGACTTCACGCTCCCCCAAGTAAGCGGGTAGGTTCTTTTCAACTCGTGCATGGAATCCGTAGGAATTCGACACTGTTGTCGTTCTTCCGTGTGTGATTTTATTTGTACTCTACGACCCATTTATTTCCTTTGTGAGTCCGTCGGTGAATCATTTCACCTGTCACTACACACATGCTCCAAAGCACACTTTAATAGCTCTGTTCTCATTTATCATAATTCACTTCATAATCTACTAATCGTTAAGCAACCATAATTTAATCATAATATCATATATTTCGTCAATCTTATAATCATTAAGAAAACATGCATTTCTTTCATTCACGTCATATATTTCATAATCATAGCTAACCGTTAAGCAACATATGCAAATTCATGTATACACATCATATATTTCATAAAACAACTAATCATTAAGCAAACATACATTTATTCATCAATTTAAATAAAGTATCATTTTTCCATAAGTGTCATTCAATTCATTGTTTTCGTTCATCAATTTTTCGTCATGCACATCGTCAGGTGTTTCTCAATTATTCAAAAATATATATAATCAAAGGGTCAATTTTATTAAATTTTTATTCAGTCGGGTCACTCGACAAGTGCCCTTAAAGTATACATGAGTTTAGGGGCATTACAGAATTGCTAGAATACTTAAATCCACGACTCATAGAATAATTCAAATTTCATTCCAAATATAAATAACATGTTTTATCAGTCATAAGAGAGGTATATCTCATTTGAAAATTTCTTCAAACACTTCATATGCAAATTCACATATCTACTCAAAACAATTCCATTGAAGGAGCTAGAAATTGGAAATTGATATAGAATTTCGGTAGAAATTTCCCAAACACTCTCAAGAATATTTCCCCTCAAATTATCACACAAATTTAAAGTGCATTTATCAGAAATAATCATAAAAAGAACACTCAGGAAGTTTTAAAAACACTTCATGTTCCAAGTCTCCAAACTATGCAAAACAATCCAATCAAAGAACTAGTTTTCGAATAAAAAGTAGAAGCATCAAAGAGAAGTGTCTTAAACCATTTCGACGCTACTGTAGCATAAAAATACACATTATATAATGAAAATGGGCATAAATATTAGTTCTTTAGTAGAGGTTCCAAAGAATCATTTCCTCAAACAATTTGTGCACAAAATCCCCAAAACTAGTTTCCAATTCCTTCACAAAATTTACTTGCATAAATAGATTGAATTCCATGAGAAATTTATTCCACAAATAACTCATACATTTTACCAAATAAATTGTTTGAATCCATAAATAAATTAGATCGAAACCAAATAAATTAAATAAACATGAGATAAAGTACTTATATTTTCCAAATATGCAACCGGAATCGACTGTGCCATGTTCCACCTAGTCGTAGACACAATGCAAGCCAAAAATCACTTTGCAATGGACATCCCCGAGTCGCAACCATGATGTGACAAGAAAGAGTGCACTCAACCAAAAATTCTCTCAAGAAATCAGTCCAACCACAACCCAATGGAAAGTGTGGCCTTTACTTCCACTCCAGGGAAATTCCAGTGGCTCCAGTACAATAGTCCAATCACAACCCAATGGCAAGTAACACTTCCAATCCAAGGAAATTCCAGTGACTCCAGGTAAACCTCAAATCCAAGGTAGTGTATCTCACCCCTGCTGCCAAACCAGGATCTCCATAGGCAATACACAACTATGTCCAACCTCAAATCCAATGTCAGTGGACCTCACCCCTGATGCCAATCCAAGATCTCCAGAGGCAATTCCAAAACATACACCAGTGGCTCCAGAGTAAATTATCTTGGGAATAAGCTCCACAAGGGTGAAATGACCAACAATGATATCATATCAAGAGCAGCAAAATCGAACGACAAGTGCCAAACACAAGCACAGGAGAAAAATAATGAACCAACACAAGCAAATCAAATTCCTTCATGAGAAATTCGAATTGGGAGAGAGAGGGACACAAGCATGAGAGTTACATTTTAAGAATAGTAAAATAGAGTTACACATCAGGTGGCTACACCAAGAGACACACTAATCCAACTCATGAGGGTGCACTACGTGAGAGAGGGACTCTAATCCTCAAATACAAAAAAATTAATCTTAGGGTAAATAAAACCAAGGAGTGACATAACACATCAGGGTGCATAACCAAGAGGGTCCATCAAGTACATAAGAAGGGTGTACAACATAAACACAGGTTCAACACAAATAGGTAAACACTTTTTCACAACCCCTTGCTTGTAACATCATTGTTCCTCATACTCTCTTTTGTGGCATCGGGCGTTCTAGTTTTTTTTTATTTTAATAATTATTTTATAAGTTCAACGTAAAAAATAATAATAATGTGCAAACCATAGTCCTGGAACCTTGTGCCACCATGTCCAACATAACAATAATAATAATATGTCTAGGGGCTAAACCAGAGGGTATTACATCCCTTTCCCCTTAAACCATGCATCATACTCGATGCATATTACATACATGCATTTACAAAAGGACAACATACATGCCCATACATACCTCAGAAATATAACTTCTTTCAAACTCTCACAGACATTCCCATACATTCCTTAGAAAGATAACATCTTTCTAACCACAATAATTCCCACTACCACCTTCTTTCTTTTCTGTCTCCATTTCCCATGGGAGAACCGAGACTAGTGGGCTCAAGGAAGCAAGGGTCGATCCTCAATTCCTATCACAGGGTCCTCAATTGTAATACCCCCAATTTGACCCTTAGGGTATATTAGCCTTTAATGTAAATAATGTGTACATGTGATGTATGTTTTTCTAGCGTGGAGCTCAAGGCCAAGGCCCCGCTAGTGAAAGCCGAATTTTATTTAAAGGGCAAGTATTTGATATTTTGATACCATGAGCTCTTAAGCCATGGAAATTGTAATAGGATGTAAATAAACATCAGGCAATATAAAATACCAAAGCTGGCTACGGAGGCAACGAATGAGAAGGGGCCACGTGTATCCACTAGGGAGTGGTGAGGGGGCTATGGGAGTGACCCATAGGTTGCCATTTGTCATTATGTGAACCCATTGACTTTCTTAGGTGACATTAATGCCAATTGTAAGGAAGTGGTTGAGATTTCAGCCCATGACTTTGATGGAGTATGGGAAACCCTAAATTCGTATGGGAAGGTATGGGCTCTTTTGACTTGTCCCACAAGTCACTCTACATCTTGGGGGTTGCTCCATCCTTATCCCCATTCCATTGTGGAAGTATGGGACATCTTCTCCACCCAAAAACGAGCTCCCAACAGGGAGAAAACCGAAAATCGCGACTGTGAGAGAACCCACGTTTTGGGAAGCCAAAAATGTCCCGATTGGGCATTGGACAGTGAAATCCAATGGGGGATCCATTGGTAGGAACCTTGGGGCGAATTTGGGAGCAATAGCTACCCCAAAAGCCATGGGAAAACCCAGTTTTAATGGCCCAGAAAATCAGTGACGGATTTGGGGTTATTGCTGAACAAAGCTGTGAGAAATCCAAGTGTGGATGTTCGAATGGAGGCTGGGATCGTTTGAGTCTAGCTTGATGTGTACCTAGCTCTGGGATTGAGCTTAGTGGACTAGCATCCATCCTCCATCTCCTATTGCATGCTTGAGAAACCCAACCGTGTGTTGGCTTAGCATGGCTATCTGAGTGAAACCCTGACTGGGAGTGAGCCATCTAGTCCTCCTTAGTGGATACACAGCCCAGCTTGGGGGTGATCTCTCAGCTGAAAGAATACAGGCTGGACAGAGGTCTATGGTTGGGTGGAACGTTGCTCTCACGTAGCCAGTCGTTTGGACCATTATAATTCGAGATAAGTATTCTTGATGTTAATTCTATGCCCTGCAAGCATTTAAATAATGACTGTTGTTTATATGTTGAAATGCATGATGAAACGGTGTGCATATGTATTGTTTAAATTCCGCTGTGTTTATATTGAATTGAATCTGCATATAGAAGTTTTAAAATGTTAGTTATTTATGTGCAAAAATTATTGGGCCAAGTTTACAAAAGCCCGGTATGTTGTTAATGTTTCCTTCCCTGTTGTTCTATGGAGAAGGGGACGTTACATCAATCCTCTTTACAATGCCTTCAAACCATCAACAAAGTTACATCCACCTGGAAATCATATTTCAATCACTAATATGATTAACATCAGGTATATAAAAAGTATGTGATACATGATATAAAGTTATTCTTCTACAAAGATACTTTTCATGTTCCAATAAACACACAGCTAGTAGCATCTATATATATATATATATATTGTTCACCTAAATACATAAAATACATCTTCAAGATACATGATACATGAAATAATCACATGAAATACATTAGTATATACAAGGTACACAAGATATAGATACTTCTTCACAAAATACTTGAAATGCATCAGGTGTATCAATCAATTTCATGAAGTGCATAAAGTATACCATTCAATCTCGTGAAGTGCATCAAGTGTGTACTATTTATTCACGAAATGCATTCCAGTCAATCAATCACATGAAATGCATATACTTTACCTTAAGATACATGAAATGCATCATGCATATGCTCTATCAACAAGATGCATGAAATGCATCAAAGATATATGAAATGCATTCCAATCAGTCAATCACAGGAGATGCATTACCAAGATGATTTTACATGATTTATAATCCAAATAATTTCCCTACAAGGATGCATGAGATTTACCAAAATACTTTACAAAGATGCCTTTCAACAAAGTTATTTGATATACTGCAAGGATACTCTAATAAGATACTTTCAACAAATATCACAAGGATATTTTTTAAACAAGGATACTTATATTAGTATTGGATATATATAAGGATACATGAAGTACATATTCAATAGAGGTACCTGAATCATACTTTAATTAGTCACACAGTTAGTACATACTTTTCAACAAGACATATGAAATACCACCATGATATTACTAGGATACCTACACATGGAATGTAACCAAGATATCACCAAAATACCTTTCTAACAAAGATCACAAAGATATTTCTCTATCAAAGATTGCAAAGATCATCTGAAAATTTTATGCTCTTAATGTAACAGGTAAACGAACTTATATGCAACAATTCCAATCTAACTAAGAAACCAAAAATGGCCATACCGACTAGTAGTTAAACATACTACCTTTCATCTCCACACAAAGCATAAGTCTGCTTTAGATAACATTCTAAAATCCATTATACATCAAATAATAGTAATTAGTATCAACCAGTAACATAACCAATATCATTCATTCAGACGTCAGTCCAAAATACATCAATTCATATTGCCCCAACCATATATCAATCATATGTCGATCATATATCAATTACACAAATATCAACCAATGAAAATCATACATGCATCAACTAACCATACAAACACCGATCATAGTACATCAACCAAAACACATCAACTAGAACACATCATAATACATCAACGAGAAGCAAAATACATCAACCATAATACATCAAATAGAATACATAAACCAGAATACCTCAATCAGAACACATCAACTAGAACACATCAATCAGAATACGTCAATGAGAAGCAAAATACATCAACCATAATAAATCGAATAGAATACATTAATAAGAATACATCACTTGTAATACATCAATCGGAGTACATCCATTGGAATACATCAATCATAATACATCAACCATACATCGATCATCAATATCAATCAATGACAACCAATCAATCATCAACAACAACCAAAGATAACTGTACTTACATTAATCATACGTCGATCACCCATCAATCACCATGACAACCAATAATAGCCATACATACAGTAATGAAAATATCGTACATGTATCAACCATTAATCAACTAACATCAATCATTAACAACCAATAGTATCAAACATCATACATCAACCATTCAAACATCATACATCGACCATAGCAATCATATCGAACATTTATTATTTATCATAACATTATATATAATTATTAGCACATGACGATATACATAATATCCATATATTAATAATACATGTATACAACCAACATCATCACACAAACACTACTAATACTACACTCGTGTAATGTTAGGAACCCATGTCTTTACTTTGTTAGTATATTGTTGTTGGACGCATATGCTTTGTAAGTCGTCCCGTAGTATTTGTTGATCAATAGTTTGTGTTATTGTTGTTGGCGCATATGCTTTGTAAGTCGCTTGTAGTATTGTTGATCCATAGTTTGTAGTGGCCCATGGTTTTGACCCATAGTATTGGCGCCTAGACTTAGTATATAAGTGTGTGTTGAGACCTATGAAGGCACCGTGAAGTTATTTGTATTGAGCTTGATCAAAGGAGGTTGCCCCCTTGAAGTGGCCTGTGATTAATATAAAAGTGATTGTGAGTTTTGTCATTTCTTCTATTTCGCATATTCTTATTAATTAATTGTTGCAGGTGCTTCACATCTGGTATCAGAGCACTTTCTTGGGCTCGCTGGGTGAAATTTCTGCCAAATTTTTTTTCATCTGTTGCAGGTTCGGATTTGGGAATAATCCCTATCCGCTTAACTATGGGAAGTACTTGGGCATAAGCCCTAAAACGCATTGTGAGGAGTACCACAGGAACCTCGAAATAGCTGGCCCATTGAGAGGACCTGCCAGCAAAAAGGGCAACGACCCCTACCTGATTGACTAGTTCCCACCCGTGAGGTAAACCAAGAGCTGTCGTTTGTGGCAAAGCGGTTATCAGTTTTACCTGCACCGTGGAGTGAGGGGTACTGCCCCAATATGCAAGCTGTCAGACAGCATTGGTGGCCGAGTGAAACCCCTGAACTATTAGGAAGCCGCACATACCTGGGGTCCATATCTATTTTTAGCTGAACTGTTGTCGATCACTGCTGCACTGTTTCAGATACAGCCGTTCAGATCCATTCTGAAATCCATTCCAGATCCAACCGTTTTCAATCCATTTGGCTCCATTTCAGATCCCTCTATTTCCGCTCACTTCCGGGTCGTTGCAGATCTATCTGTTTTAGATCCCTTCTGAGCCGTAGCCGCTCTAGTCCAGTCTGAATATATATATATATATAAGTTTTTTCTCCATATCTCCCTTGTTTTCACTCTGTTTCCCTTGAAATTTTCAGGGAACCCCTGTCATCCCATTCTACATATTTCATTCATAAGGACCCTATCCCCAATTCCACTTCCCAAAGCCCGAAATCCCACATTTGTCTATTTTTAGGGTTTGCCATAACTTCCTCAGATTTCACCCAATCACCTTCAAATTTTACCACAGAGTTCCTTTCCGAATTCTGCTTCTTTGTCCCCCTTTGCCAAATTTTCCCATTCTTTCACCCCGCTTTTGAAATCCTCATTTTTTGCTTCCCTGTCTATTTGACAGTGTCCAAAACCTAGTCAAACCCCAATTACCCTTCAGATTTTTTCCCAAATCCAGATTTTCCTTTACTAAAACAGTTTCTGTTTTTGTTTTTCTACTCAGTCAACCAAAAAAAAAAAAAAACTCCTGGTTATGGTTGTCACCCACGCAGGAGAAAAAACCATGGAAGAAGCACTTGCAGCCATCCAAGCCAAACTCCAGGATCTGGATGAAAAATTTCTCGACCTCCATCTTGAACATTCAGCTATGAACAACAAATGACAGTCCGAGTCTTCATCAGAGAATGGGTTCTCTTCTTCCAGCAATTTCCGTGGTCCGAAGCTTGATTTTCCTCGCTTCAATGGTACTGATCCAACTGGATGGATCTATCGTGCAGAACAGTATTTCAATCTGCATAATACTTTTGATGTTAACAAAGTTCCACTTGCATCCTTTCATTTGGAACAGGAAGCTCTTCAATGGTACCGTTGGTACATCAAGGATCATGAAGAGCCAAAATGGACAGACTTTTTCCAACTCCTTTTGCAACGATTTGGTCTTAGTGCTTTTGATGACTTCATAGGAGCCCTCACTAAACTTCGCCAAATTGGCACTATGAGAGAGTATCAAACCGAATTTGAGAAACTAGACAACCACACTGAAGGATTGTCTGATGACTTTTACCGGAGTTGTTTTTATCAGTGGTCTAAAGGATGCCATCCACTCTGAGGTTAAAATGTTCCGTCCCAACACAATGATGGAAGCCCTAGGGTTGGCTAAGTTGGCAGAAGAAAAGATTGCAGCCCAACAACGCTCCAAGCCCACTTTTGTTCCCTTCCGAAATATGGGTTCTCAACGACCACCCATAACGTAGGCTCCTCGACCAACTCCTATCAAGCGTTTGTCTGAAACAGATATGCAAGCACGTAGAGAAAAGGGACTTTGCTATAATTGTGATGAGAAATTCACTCGGGGACATAGATGTGTTCAGCAAAAGCTCTATCTCTTGGATGTGGATTCTCCGCCTGCCTCTGAAATTGGTGACGAAGATCCAGAAACAATGGATGCTCAGGTCGACATTCAGGAACCGCCTATTGACCCTTCGTCTCAGGATGACTAGCCAGAGATATCTCTCCATGCTTTAGCTGGAATCACCACCCCCCAAACAATGCAAGTCAGGGGTTACTTCAAGAAGCTTCCTCTTACAATACTCATTGATTTTGGTAGCATTCATAATTTCATTGAACCTCGGATCGCCAAACAAGATGATTGTTTTATCCATCCTTGCTCCAACTTTGAAGTCATGGTTGCCAATGGGGGCACCTTACCTTGCAAAGGAAAGTGTCGAAATGTGCGTATCTCTATGGGAGATTATACCTTGCGCTCTGACATGTTTGCCTTGACCTTAGGTGGTTGTGATGTGGTTTTAGGCGCTCAATGGCTACGCACACTTGGCCCTATCTTATGGGATTTTGCTGAACTTTGGATGCAGTTTTCCCTCAATGGAAAAAAGCACACATTAACAGGATTACAACCAGAGTCTCTCAGCATCATTAGTTCACATCGCATGGAAAAAATCCTCAAGAAGAATTCACATGGTGTCATCGCTCAGATCCATTCCATTCAGATGCAACCATCAGCGGTATCCACTACTCCTTTAAATCTACAACACATTCTGGATTGATATACAGGTGTCTTTGCTGAACCAGTGGGATTGCCACTTTCAAGACCAGAAGACCATCGTATTCAGCTTCTTCCTGGTAGCATTCCTCCCAACATCAGGCCCTATTGCTACCCATTTCACCAAAAAACGGAGATTGAAATGCTCGTTTGGGACTTATTGAGGCAAGGTATTATTCAACCAAGCACTAGTTCCTTTTCTTCTCCAGTTCTTCTTATTCGCAAAAAAGATGGGTCATGGCGCCTCTGCATTGAATTCCAAGCACTTAATCACCTCACCATCAAGGATAAGTTTCCAATTCCTGTTGTTGATGAGCTTCATGGGGCTCAATTTTTCTCCAAGTTGGATCTTCGTTCTGGGTATCATCAAATTCGGGTTCATGAGGATGATATCCCTAAAACAGCTTTCCGCACACATGATGGCCATTATGAGTTTTTGGTCATGCCCTTTGGCCTCACTAATGCTCCTTCCACATTCCAGGCCTTAATGAATAAAATATTTTGGCCCTCCTTGCAGAAACTCATTCTGGTATTCTTTGATGATATCCTCATCTACAGTAAAACATGGGATGAACATCTCCAGCATCTGGATCTTGTCATGCAACTTTTTTCTGACCATCATCTCCACACCAAGTAGTCTAAATGTGTTTTTGGACAGAAAGAAGTTGAGTATCTCGGGCACATTATCTCAACAAAAGGGGTTCGCGTGGATTCTTCCAAAATCGATGCCATGAACAATTGGTCGCATCCTCAGACACTCAAGAGCCTTCGTGTTTTTTGGGGTTGACTGGATACTACCGCAAGTTTGTCAAGGGTTATGGGAAGATTGTAGCTCCATTAACTGCTCTATTGAAAAATGATGCTTTTACATGGACACATGCTGCTCAATGTGCATTTGACAAACTAAAACAAGCTATGTGTACTACACCTGTTCTAGCTATGCCCGATTTTTCCAAGTCCTTCACTATTGAGAGTGATGCTTGCGGCAATGGACTTGGTGCTGTTCTCCTTCAAGATGAACACCTGATTGCGTTCACCAGCAAATCCCTTTCAGGTAAGAATTTAGCTGCCTCTACATATGAGAAGGAAATGATGGCTATTTTGCATGCAGTACAGAAGTGGCGACCATACCTATTAGGGAATCATTTCTGCATCAAGACTGATCACCAGAGTCTGAAATATTTCTTGGAACAGCGTGTCTCCTCCCCAGCATAATAAAAATGGGTTATCAAACTCATGGGTTATGACTATGAGATCACTTACAAGAAGGGTAAAGACAATATTGTGGTAGATGCTCTTTCTCGCACATTTGATGCCCAAGGTTCTCTTTCAGCTATTTCTACGCCTGTTCCAAATTGGTTGCAATCTGTTCAACAAGGTTATGTCAATGACTCTTCCTTATCTCAAATCATCCAATGCTTGACCAACAATCCTTCTGCTGTACCACATTACTCTTGGAATGGTGCTTCTCTGAGATACAAGGGTCGTCTAGTGCTTCCCCAGAGCACAGATCTTCAACAGGCTGTCTTCTATGAACTCCATGCTTCTCCATCGGTAGGGCACTTTGGGTTCCTCAAAACGTATGAACAGGTATGGTGTAACTTCTTTTGGCAGGGAATGAAAAGGACAATTCAACAGATGGTGGCTGAATGTGATACCTGTCAATGCAATAAGGGTGAAACAACACTCCTTCCAGGATTGCTCGAACCCTTGCCCATACCTACACGGATTTGGACAGATATTTCTATGGATTTCATTGAAGGGCTTTCTTAATCTGGCGGGAAGACAGTGATTCTCGTTGTGGTTGATCGCCTCTCCAAATATAGTCATTTTTGTGCTCTCAGCCATCCCTATACATCCTCCTCAGTCACTCAAATTTTCCTGGACCAGATCTTTCGTCTTCATGACATACCTTCTTCCATTGTCTCGGATCGTGTTGCGACTTTCACTAGTCATTTTTGGACAAAACCATTTCGCCACACCGGCACCAAACTGAAGATGAGTTCGGGGTATCACCCACAAACAGATGGTCAGACTGAAATTATCAATAAATGCTTGGAAACTTATCTTCGTTGCTTCACCTCTGAACAACAACATCAGTGGGCAAAGTGGCTCCCTCTCGCTAAATGGTGGTACAATACCTCTTACCACACTGCCTCTAAAATGACCCCATATGAAGCAGTCTATGGTCAGGCACCTCCAGTTCTTCTTCCATACATCCCCAACAGTTCACCAGTTCAGGAAGTTGACACGGTCCTCCGAAACCGTGATCAGATTCTTCGCATTTTGCGGGACAATCTTCACATGGCAAGAAATCACATGAAGCAACAAGCTGATCAACACCATTTTGAGTGCACTTTTCAAGTAGGCAATATGGTTTTTCTTCGTCTCCAACCGTACAAGCAATCCTCTCTGAAACTCAAAGGGCGTCATAAGCTCGCTCCAAAGTTCTATGGGCCATATCGGATTCTTCAAAAGATTGGGTCCGTTGCTTATAAATTGGAACTTCCTCCTTCTTCCCGCATTCATCCAGTATTTAATGTCTCTTGTCTGAAGAAAGTTCTTGGCACCAACATCAGTGGTCAAACTATTTTACCCGAACTGGATAATGAAGGATCCATCCTTTTGGAGCCAGAGGCCATCCTCAATCGGCACACTCGTCAGCTTCGCTCTCGCTCTATCACAGAGGTCTTAATTCAGTGGCACAGCATGCAACCATAGGATGCTACATGGGAACCACTCCTTCAGATTCAACAACAATTTCCACATCTAAAGCTTTGAGGACAAAGCTTTTTTTAAGAGGGAGGGGATGTTAGGAACCCATGTCTTTACTTTGTTAGTATATTTTTGTTGGATGCATATGCTTTGTAAGTCGTCCCGTAGTATTTGTTGATCAATAGTTTGTGATATTGTTGTTGGCGCATATGCTTTGTAAGTTGCCTGTAGTATTGTTGATCCATAGTTTATAGTGGCCCATGGTTTTGACCCATAGTATTGGCGCCTAGACTTAGTATATAAGTGTGTGTCGAGACCTATGAAGGCACCGTGAAGTTATTTGTATTGAGCTTGCTCAAAAGAGGTTGCCCCCTCAAAGTGGCCTGTGATCAATATAAAAGTGATTCTGAGTTCTGTCATTTCTGCTATTTCGCATATTCTTATTAATTAATTGTTGCAGGTGATTCACATGTAAAGACTCAAGACATACACAATCATACATCTTGTCGTCATAAATACTCTATCAATAGCAATGTTATACTGTTAGGAACCCGTGGCACCCCTTCTCTTTACTTTGTTAGTATATTGTTGTTGGATGCATATGTCTTGTAAGTCATCCCATAGTATTATATGTTCCATGGTATTGATCCATAGTTTGTATTAGCCCATAGTATTATATGTTCCATGGTATTGATCCATAGTATTGGATGCATATGATTTGTAATTCATCCCGCAGTATTATATGTTCCATGGTATTGATCCATAGTATTGGCGCATAGACTTAGTATATAAGTACGTGTTGAGGCCAATGAAGGAACAACGAAGTTATTTGTATTGAGCTTTCTCATAGGAGGTTTCCCCCTCAAAGTGGTCCGCGATTAATAAATCTATTTTGTGTTATGTTATTTCTGATATATCGTGCATTTTCATTAATTAATTTTTGGAGGTTCCTCACATCTGGTATCAAAGCACTTTCTTGGGCTCGTTGGGTAGAATTTTTCCCAAAAAACATTTCGCATATGTATTTGTTCCTATCAATTGCACGTTCGGATCCGGGAATAATCCCTATCCGCTTAACTATGGGAAGTACTTTGGCATAATCCCTAAAAATAATTATGAGTACCACAGGATCCCCAAAGTAGCTGGCCCATTGAGAGGACCTTCCAGTGAAAAGGGAAACGACCCCTATCTGATTGAATAGTTCCCACCTGGGAGGTAAACCAAGAGCTGTCGTTTGTGGCAAAGCAGTTATTAGTTTTACCTGAGCCATGGAGTGAGGGATTGCCCCAATACACAAGTCATTAGACAACATTGGTGGCTGAGTGAATACCTTGATCCTTTAGGAAGTCGTGCAGGCCTGGGGTCCATATATATTGCCAGCTGATAAATCGTATATTACATATTTCTAGAACTGTTTCCGATCACTTTCGTGCCGTTGCAGATCCATTCTGGAAAAAAAAACTAAAAAAAAATAAAAATATGTTTTTTCGCCATATCTTCTTTGTCTTAACTATGTTTCCCTTGAAAATTCACTGACACCCCTGCAATCCCATTCTTCATATTAAATTCCTGAGGACCCTATCCCAAATTCCACTTCCCGAAGCTAGAAATCCCACATTTGTCTATTTTTAGGGTTTGTCATAAATTCTTTGATTTTCACCCAATCTCCTTCAAATTTTTCCACAATGTTCCTTTCCTATTTTTGCTTCTTTGTCCCTCTCTGACAAATTTTTCCATTCTTTCACCCTGATTTTGAAATCCTCATTTTATGCTTCTGTGTCTATTCGAAAGTGTCCAAAACCTAGTCAAACACCACTTACCCATCAGATTTTTTCCCAAATCCAAATTTTCCTTTACTAAATAAGTTTTTGTTTTTGTTTTTCTACCCATTCACAAAAAAAAAACTCCTGGTTATGGTTGTCACCTGTACAGGATCACAAATCATGGATGGAGAACTTGCAGCCCTCAAAAACAAACTCTAAGATCTGGATGGAAAATTTCTCAGCCTCCATCTTCAACATTCAGTCATGAACAATAAACGACAGCCAGAATCTTTTGCATACATTGGGTTCTCTTCTTCCAACAATTTCCGTGGGACAAAGTTTGATTTTCCTCGCTTCAATGGTAATGATCCGACTGGATGGATATACTGGGAAGAACAATATTTCAGTCTGCATAATACTTTTGATGTCCACAAAGTTCCACTTGCATCCTTTCATTTGGAACAGGAAGCCCTTCAATGGTACCGTTGGTACATGAAAGCTCATGACAATCCAAACTGGACAAATTTTTGCCAACTCCTTTTGCAACGATTTGGTCCTAGTGCTTTTGATGACTTCACAGGAGCACTCACTAAACTTCGCCAAATTGACACTGTGAGAGATTATCAGACAGAATTTGAGAACCTGACCAATCACATAGAAGGATTGTCTGATGAATTCTACAGGAGTTGTTTTATCAGCGGTGTCAAGGATGAAATCCGCTCAGAGGTTAAAATGTTCTGTCCTAACACAATGATGGAAGTCCTAGGGTTGGCTAAGTTGCCATAGGATAAGATCACATCCCAACAACACTCCAAATCCACTTTTGTTCCATTCATAAATATGGTTTCCCAACGACTTCCCATCATGCCAGCTCCTCGACCAACTCCTATCAAGCATTTGTCTAAAGCAGAGATGTGAGCACGTAGAGAAATGGCTTTGTTATAATTGTGATGAGAAATTCACTCGGGTACATAGATGTGTTGAGCAAAAGCTTTATCTCTTGGATGTGGATTCTCTTCCTGCCTTTGAATTTGGTGAAGAAGCTCCAGATACAATAGATGATCAGGTCAACATTCAACAACCTCATGTTGACCCTTCGTCTCAGGATGACCACCCAGAGATATCTCTCCATGTTTTAGCCAGAGTCACCACCCCACAAATAATGCGGGTCATGGGTTACTTCAAGAATATCCCTTTTACAATACTCATTGATTTTGGTAGCACTCATAACTTCATTGACCCCTGGATCGCCAAACAAGATAATTGTTTTATCCATCCTTGCTCCAAATTTGAAGTCATGATTGCCAATGGGGGAACCTTACCTTGCAAGGGAAAGTGTTGCAATGTGCATATCTCTATGGAATATTATAACTTGCGCTCTGACATGTTTGCCTTGTCCTTAGGCGAATGTGATGTGGTTTTGGGTGCTCAATGGTTACGCACACTTGGCCCCATCTTATGGGATTTTGCTGAACTTTGGATGCAGTTTTTCAGTCAATCGAAAAAAACACACATTTACGAGCTTACAACTAGGGTCTCTCAGCATCATCAATTCATATCTCCTGGAAAATATACTTAAGAAGAATTCACATGGTGTCATCGCTCAGCTCCATTCCATTCAGATGCACCCATCAACGGTGTCCACTAGTCCTTTGGAAACACATTTTGGATAGATATGCAGGTGTCTTTGCTAAACCAGTGGGATTGTCGCCTTCAAGAGACCTTTCTGGTAAGAATTTATCTGCCTCTACCTCTGAGAAGGAAATGATGGCTATTTTGCATGCAATACAGAAGTGGTGGCCATACCCATTAGGGAATTATTTTTGCATCATGATTGATCACTAGAGTCTAAAATATTTCCTAGAACAATGGGTCTCCTCCCCGTCACAACTGAAATGGGTTAGCAAAATCATGGGTTATACCTATGAGATCACTTACAAGAAGGGTAAGGACAATCTGGTGGCAAATGCTCTTTCTCGCACATTTGATGACCAAGTTTCTCTTTCATCTATTTCTATGCATGTTCCAAATTGGTTGCAATCTATTCAACAAGGCTATGTCAATGACTCCCCATTATCTCAACTCATCCAATGGTTGGCCAACAACCCTTCTACTGTACTGCATTACTCTTGGGATGATACTTCCCTGAGATACAAGGGCCATCTCGTGCTTCCCCAGAGCACATATATTCAACATGATGTCTTCTATGAACTCCATGCTTCGCCATCAACAGAGCACTCTGGGTTCCTCAAAACGTATGAGCGAGAAAATCATAACTTCTTTTGGCAGGGAATGAAAAGGAAAATTCAACAGATGGTGGTTGAATGTGATACTTGCCAGATCCTTCTAGGATTTCTCGAACCCTTGCCCATCCCTACATGGATTTGGATAGATATTTCTATGGAATTCATTGAAGGGATCCCTACATCTAGAGGGAAGACAGTGATTTCGGTTGTGGTTGCTCGCCTCTACAAATATAGTCAATTTTGTGCCCTGGACCAACTCTTTCGTCCTCATGAAATCCCTTCTTCCATTGTCTCAGCTTGTGATGCAACTTTCACTAGTCATTTTTGGACAGAACTATTTCGCCACACTGACACCAAACTGAAGATGAGTCCAGGGTCTCACCCACACACAAATGGTTCGACTGAAATTACCAATACATGTTTGGAAACTGATATTCATTGCTTCACCTCCAAACAAAATCCTCAGTGGGTGAAGTGGGTCCCTCTCGCTGAATGGTGGTACAATACTGCATCTAAAATGGCCATATGAAGCAATTTATGGTTAGGCACCACCATTTCTTCTTCCATACACCCTCAGCAGTTCACCAGTTCAGTAAATTGACACGGTTCTTCGAAACCGTGATAAGATTCTTCACATTTTGCAAGACAACCTTCACATGTCCATAATTCGAATGAAACAACAAGCCGATCAACACCGTTCTGAGCGCACTTTTCAAGCAGGTGATATGGTTTTTCTTCATCTACAACCTTCCAAGCAATCCTCCCTGAAACTGAAAGGGCATCAGCTTCTCTCTCGATCTAACACAGAGGTATTAATTCAGTGGCACATAAAACAACTAGAGGATGCTGCATGGGAACCACTCCTTCAGATTCAACATCAATTTCCACATCTAAAGCTTTGAGGACAAAGCTTTCTAAGGGAGAGGGGATGTTAGGAACCCATGTCAACCCCTCTCTTTACTTTGTTAGTATATTGTTGCTGGACGCATATGCCTTGTAAGTCATCGCGTAGTATTATATGTTCCATGGTATTGATCCATAGTGTTGGACGCATATGCTTTGTAAGTCATCCCGTAGTATTATATGTTCCATGGTATCGATCCATAGTATTGGTGCATAGACTTAGTATATAAGTACATGTTGAGTCCAATGAAGGCACAAAGAAGTTATTTGTATTGAACTTGCTCAAAGGAGGTTTCCCCCTCGAAGTGGCCCGCGATCAATAAATATATTCTGTGTTTTGTTATTTCTGATATATCGTGCATTTTCATTAATTAATTGTAGGAGGTTCCTCACATATACATACTTTGACAGCAATCACATCTAATCTCCATTTACTAACCATACATTACGTTACTAATTATGTACACACAGTACACTACTTATTCTATCAACCAAAGTAAATGCATATTCACCTCAAACAACCAAACATCCTACCACCAAAATCTTCTAATAAAAAATAATAATTACTAGTTATACAACACACCATCATACACTCATACCATACATCACACTTACTATTACTATGTATTATTTCTATACATACACTCATTTGTCTACATACATATTATAATTCTTCAATCAAATATCAGATTATTATTAATCATATACACAACATATTAGTCATATAACCTATATATCTTATATTTTATACACCCGTGTAATTATTGTGTTATACCATAATATCCATACAATTTTATTGGCATAATATAATTTCTTAATCCAATGCTATCATATTAGGTACGCATTATAACATATATACTAACATAGTACTTCTGATCACACTATACTTCCTAATACTTCCAAAAACTTCCAAAAACTCCCAAATACTTTCAAACACTTCCAAATACTGCCAAACACTTCCAAACACTTCCAAATACTTTACACTTACTTCATTATATATATTCACATCTATACATATAGTATATATACAATATCATATATACGTAATACTAATAATTATTGTATATTTTAAAATACATATTATAGTATGTATAAGAATGCATATATATATATACTTTTAACAACTATATGTATACCCCCCCCCCAACACACACACACACACACACACACACATATATATATATATAACATTTATATTATGCTATATTCAATATCAAATACCTATCATCTACCTTACACCACATATTATGTTACACATATTTAAATTTACGCCATATATATATATATATATATATAACATTATCATACACTACTATACTACCTACTTACACACATAAAATAAAAAAAATAAAATTAAGAGAATATGAACCATTAAAGACAAGTGCCTCATTTCCTCCAAAAATAGACAAGGAGTTACATCCCCGTAAACAAAATAAATAAAATAAAAGAGAATATGAACTATTAAGGACAAGTGGCTCATTTCCTCCAAAAATAGACAAGGAGTTACATCTCCATAAATAAAATAAATAAAATAGAAGAGAATATGAACCATTAAAGACAAGTGGCTTATTTACTCCAAAAATAGACAAGGAGTTACATCTCCATAAATAAAATAAAAGAGAATATGAACCATTAAGGACAAGTGGTTCATTTCCTCCAAAAGTAGATAAGGATTTACTCACATACATTGAAAATAAAAATAAAAAAGAAAAAGAAAAAGAAAAATGGAACCATTATTAAGACAAGTGGCATATTTCCCCAAAATAGACAAGAAGTTACTCATCAACATACCCACCACCATCCAAGTGGCATAAATAAGCCTATAAAATAATACCATCAATAGAAAATCCAAAATCCATATAGGGTATAAATTCCCCTTAATAAATCAATATATTAATATTTATTAATAATAAAACTATATCATCTTAATAACTTATTATTAATTTAATATTGGTAATGGTACATAGTACATACTATTATAATGACAATTATTTACTTATCAATTAGTAATCATAATGTACCAGTAAATAAATCATATCATAAGAAGCATTTCAATATTAACAATTCAATGAGTAGTAAAAGAGGCAATGCACGATGAACAAGCATCGGCCAATCAAGTTACTGAACAATAAAAGAGGCAATGCACAAGCATCAACCAATCAAGTCACTGAACAATAAAAGAGGCAATGCATAAGCATCGACCAATCAACTCACTGAAGCAGTAAAAGAAGAAATGCACAAGCATCGACCAATCAAATCACTGAACAATAAAAGAGGCAATGCAAGGTGAACATGCATCAACCAATCAATCTACTTGATTATTAGATATGCACCACATAGTACTTACCAATCAATCTATTGAACAATAAATATGCAATATTCATTAATTCTAAATCATACAACAAACTTATCTTTGAAGTGAGGCTTCTTATTCTTCCATTAACATAAGGGAGGTTAAAATTATTTCACAAAGCACATTTATAAATTTCCAATGCACATAAACATAAAATTACGAGTCTGTAACGGGCCCAACAGCCACAGGGTTGGAACCATAGCTCTGATACCACCTATAATGTCCCTGGGGATATCAAAATGTCTAATGGACATATCATTAGCTCTAGGAGGCTAATTAATTGATTTTTAGTGCAATAGATAAACAATAAACATTTAATTTCTATTTTTCCAAAATTAATTGCAACACAAAATCCAATAATTAACACTAATATAGTATAAATTCATTAACACATCCAACATATGATCTAAGGGGTGGGAAGGATTCTTAACATCATATAACATCATCAAAACTTCAATCCAATCCATATCAGAGATGATAACCACTTCTAAAGGCTAATTATTCTTAATCACAACTAACTAGTAATTAAGGTGTTAATTACGACACTTAGTGCGGAAATGACTACACTTATCACAAATCCAATTGTTTAAAAAATAATCATCGATTATCAATCCCAATGGATTAATAACATATAATTACATGTAACTAAGGTCTAATTACCAAAATTACAATAATTAATCATGGTAATTACAAAAGAGAGTCCACAAGACTAGTTAACTAGTTTTCCAATATAAGTAGCTAATTTTGCACAAAATCAACTTGTAACCATGCCATTAAACCCAAAATCAATCCTACAAACATTAAGAAAATATTTAATCATGCACCTATATCCAATTAAATGTTTATTTGTAGATCATTCCAATTGCACATAAGGTGATCTTTTCCATCAATTCCAATGAAACTAGTTAACATTCACAGCAAGGAAATGAATCTAAATAACTGAACCAAAATGTAATGCGGACATAAGTAAAGGATCATACCTGATAAGTATCCACCTATATCACAATAAAATTTTAGAAACAGATCACATGGCTGTATCATTTCGTTTTTACGAAAATAGAGATTTAAATCCACAACTAGTTATCAAATTTCACTGCAATGTACCTAGTTTCCAATTTAACTTTTCAAATTCCAAATAAAGAGAAATATATGAATATTGTATCTCATGGAAAGAATAGAAGGGTTCACCTATAGTCATATGTATGTATCTTTCCACCCATATACAGTCCATTAAATAATTCACAAAACTAACTAATTCTACTCATTCGAATTGACTAATAATTCTAGGAATCGCTAGAATAATTAAATCCACAACTCATAGAATCATTAAAATGACATTCCAACTCTAAATAAATTTTTTTGTGAGTCAAAAATTTTTTTATATATCATTCGAACATTTATTCAAACACTTCATATGCAAAGTCACAAATCAACTCAAAACAATTCCATTGAAAGAACTAGAAATTGGAAATTGATCTAGAATTTTGGTAGACATTTCCAAAACACTATAAAGAATATTTACCCTCACATTCTCACACACATTTCAAGTTTATTTATCAAACATAAGCATAAAAATAACACTTATGAATTTTTACAAACACTTCATGTGCCAAGTCTCCAAACTATGCAAAACAATCCAATCAAAGAACTAGTTTTGGAATAAAAGGTAGAAGCATCAAAGAGAAGCGTTTTAAACTATTCTGAGGCTACTGTAGCATCAAGAGTGACACATTATATAATGAAAATGGGAATAAATATCAATTCTATAGTAGAGGTTCCAAAAAATCATTTTCTCCAACAATTTGTGCACAAAATCCCAAAAACTAGTTTCCAATTCTTTCGCAAACTTTACTTGCATAAATAGATTGAATTCCATGAGAAATTTATTCCACAAATAGCTCATACATTTCATCAAAAATTTCATGTGCATCCATAAATAAATCATATCAAATCCAAATAAATTAAATAAACATGAGATAAATCACTTATCTTTTCCAAATATGCAATAAGAATCGACTGTGCCACATTCCACCCAACCGTAGACACAATGCAAGCCAAAACTCACTTTGCAATGGTCACCCCCAAGTCGGAACCATGATGCCACAAGAAAGAGTGCACTCACCAAAAATTCTCTCAAGAAATTAGTCCAACCACAACCCAATGGCAAGTGTGGCCTCTACTTCCACTCCAGGGAAATTCCAGTGGCTCTTGGACTACCTCAAATCCAAGGCAGTGTACCTCACACCTTCTGCCAAACTAGGATATCCAGAGGAAATACACAGCTATGTCCAACCTCAAATCCAATGGCAGTGGACCTCACCCCTGCTGCCAATCCAGGATCTCCAGAGGAAATTCTAAGACATACACCAGTGGCTCCATAGTAACTCTACTTGGGCACAGGATCCACAAGGGCGCAATGAGCAGCAATGTTCTCATAACAAGAGCAACAAAATCAAACCATAAGTTCCAAACACAAGCACAAGAGCAAAAGCATGAACCAACAGACAAGTTTGACTAGCCAACAAAAGCAAATTGAATTCCTTCATGGGAAATTCGAATAGGGGGAGAGAGGGACACGAGCATGAGAGTTACATTCCCATAATAGAAAACTGGAGTTACACATCAGGTGGCTACACCAACAGACGCACTAATCCAACTCATGAGGGTGCACTAGGTGAGAGAGGGACTCTAATTCTCAAATAAAATAAAAAAATATCAAGGTAAATAAAACCGAGTGACACAACACATAAGGGTGCATAACCAAGAGGGTCTATCAAGTACATAATAAGGGTGTACAACATCAACATAGGCTCAAAAAACATAGGTAAACACTTTTCCACAACCCCTTGCTCGCAACATCATGGTTCCTCATACTCTCTTTCGTGGCATCAGTCGTTCCGGTTATTTTTATTTTATTAATTATTTTATAAGTTCAAAATAAAAAATAATAATAATGTGCAAACCATAGTCCAGGCACCTTGTGCCACTATGTCCAACATAACAACAATAATAATATGTCCAGGGGCTAAACCATAGGGTATTACATATCTATATTTGATCCTGGACTTTCTAGCCTCTCTTGTCCAGCACAATGTGCATTAGGTTATTTATTTTTGGGATCTCACTATAGGTCGATCGTGATTTTGGATTTGGCTTGCCCCCAAAAACTGGTCAGTCCAAATGGAAACTGAACACACAACAACTATATGGGAGGAGCTACAAAATAGAAAATTCAACAGAAAGGAGGGCCATGATAGAATTCAATGGGGACATAAACCTAAAGGAATATTTACTCATAAGAAATCCTATCAGCTAGTGGTAGGACATCATCTTCTCCCTAGAAAAAGGATATGGAGTCAAATATGGACATAGGATCATTAGTCAAAAGTTGTTATCGTCATTTGGCTCACAATTCATCAATGGATCCTAACCTAGGATAAAATGAACATAAAAGGATTCATAGGGCCTTCCTTTTGACATCTTTGGCAAGGAGGTTCAAAAACAAATGATCATGTTTTGGATTCTTGTAGTTTCTCTTTGTCATTGTGGGATAAAGGAGCCACCATTTTTTGACAATCAAATAGGGTTGTAAGAGACATAACCTTAACTTTAAATACATGCTGAGACAATCCCTATAAAAGCTCATTTATAAAAAAACTTTGGAAACTCTTCCCGCATTTTCTTATATGGGAGATATGGTCGCAGTGAAATCAATGAATATTTTGATATTAAAGCAAAGATTGTAATCTCATTTGGGCCATAGTAAGGACTCATATTTAGGAAAATCTTCAGCAGTAGTCCTCATTTGATCAGGATATTCAACTCAATGAATGAGAACACAATATCTTAATGGATTGGAACATACTATATGATCCAACAGAGGTAACCATGAAAGTGAGACAACCTGCTACAATTTTTAGTCATGATTGTTGGACCCCTCATTCTGAGGGATACATCAAGCTCAATTTTTATGGGGCCTCCAAAGGTAACCAAGGACTCTCGGGCTTTGGTGAAACATTTAGAAATGATAGAGGACGAATCCTTTAGATTGATTCTGGATATATTGGTATTGATAGTAACAATGTGGTGGAGTTATCAATTATGTTATATGGGTTGGAGATAGTGTCATAATAAAGGTATTCTAAATTGGTGGTGGAAGTCGATTCTCAGCTAATAATCCAAATGCTCTGTCATCTACAACATGGGACACCAATCAGATAGATAGAGA
Organism: Larix kaempferi; assembly: GCA_027924585.1. Taxonomy (NCBI): domain Eukaryota; kingdom Viridiplantae; phylum Streptophyta; class Pinopsida; order Pinales; family Pinaceae; genus Larix; species Larix kaempferi. The sequence continues at coordinate 17,439,658 of BSBM01000458.1, read as the reverse complement.
ATAATTGGCGTTTAGAATGGGATTGTATCAACTAGTGACCCTCCTCCCTCGTCTACCTCTAATCCTCACTTCTCATGTCGGAAGAATATCCAACAAATTCATACCATCTAGCACTAAATGAAGGAGTCTAGAAGCATGAAGGCCTACCAGGTTTGAAGTGGGAATCCCTCCAAGACGATTCCCTCAAAAATGAATGTAGAGAAATTGGCGAAAATGATCATAGCTCCCCAATTCAGGTGGAAAACGAGGAAAGACTAGTTGTCATGCATGCTTGACAACTATCTAGAACTGTTGATGAGACACCTGGTCCTGGATGATGCCGGATGGTTTGTGGGTGGATTAAATGAAAAAGCCACAAACACAGGTAAGCACATGGGAATATCTATGGCTTTGGTACGCTGGGGTATGGAGGTGAAATGTGTGAATGTGGGAATTTATCATCTCTAGTACGATGGCTTCCACCTGATGTATGCAGATCTATGGTTCTTATATGTAGCAGTTATGGGTCATGTGTTTTGTGGCTCTATGTTGTATTTCTCCTTAGCTCCTCTTTCGTGTGGCTATGTTTCATATCTTCTCTTCAAGCTCATATATCAACATAGTTTATGCTCCTTGACTTTCCTCAAAGTACCTACCATGCTGCCTCAACAACAAGCACAAAGTAAAAGAGGGGGTGGTAGTAGAAGGGTTAAAATGGAAGATTTGTTCCACAAGGAGGTTCCATGACCCATTCATCAAAATATTGAGAATGAGGAAGAAGCACTTCTCCTCTACATCTAGGAATGAGAAAATGAAACAGTGGAAAAGCAACCTTCTTCGTCCTTCTCCAGGTCGACTAATCCCTACTGGAATGTGAAATTAGTCCCAGGAAAAGCGTATATGGAGCGCAATCAGGCTCATTCCCATGTGCTTATGGTCATAAGGAAAATGAGGGAGAATTTACATAACATCCACAACAAATTGGATGCCTTGGTCGATGCTACAAACATTGCTCTACGCAGGGAGATGCAACTACAAGGGGGATGAACTTCTTCATCAAGTTTCAACTCAACCAATGAATCAAGCAGTTATTCAAGTTAGTTCTTCTTTGTTGCTTTTGGTTAAGCACTTATTTTCTACTTTTTATGCACATCATAGTTATGTCTATTATAGTAGAAATTTTGAGGGCACAAAATCTAAGGGTATAAACTCTATTGATCTTTTTAAAACTTCAGGGGTATGTAGACTAGACTTTGGTTTCCCAATTTGGATGGGCAGGTCTCATATCCGGAAAACATTTATGTGCTTTTTTGGATGCTTCAACCATTTCCCATTTAACTATCTTCCCTTTTGGTTGGTTTGGATTTCATAAGGATAGACCAACCAAGGGAACAAATCTGCAAATTATATACAATTTAGCAATAGAAAGTCCTACTCGAGCTTACCAAAAGCAAAATAAAACACATAATTTTATTTTTAAAAATTTTAGTTATAGAAAAAAATCAAATACTTTATTGCATCGAGAGTTGTGAGGTGCTTACAACCCAGTATGGGGCAGTTGTTGTCATGTTTGTCACATTACGTAATGTAACGTTCCCATGTTGGTTCATAACTTATCAAAAATAAAAAGTAATTACAATTTAGCAATAGAAAGTTCTACTCGAGCTTACCAAAAACAAAATAAAACACATAATTTTATTTTTAAAAATTTTAATTATAGAAAAAAATCAAATACTTTATTGCACCGAGAGTAGCGAGGTGCTTACAACCCAGTATGGGGCAGTTGTTGTCATGTTTGTCACGTTAGTCACGTTATGTAACGTAACGTTCCCATGTCGGTTCATAACTTATACAAAATAAAAAGTAATTAAAATTTTTCATGTCAGCTCATAATAAAAAAAATAAAACTAGCATAGATCCATCTTAAACACAGATCTATTAAGCACTGAGAGAGGTCCAATATCTTGAGAGATAATTTTTTTCTTGATGTGTAAAAAATTTAAGATAAAAAGAATTACACCTCAAAAAATTGGATCCCTCTCAGCCCTTAATAAATCTAAGTTTAAGATAAATCTATACTAGCATAACATCATTATATTCGAACTAATAATATATATATATATATATATATATATATATATATATATATATATATATATATATATATGGGTATTTTTATTTATTATACCTGCCTCCGGCAGGTTATATAGCAATCGTTTGGTATACAAAAAGCTTTGACTTTAATTAGTTTATTTTTTTTCTAAAGTTTTGTCTAAGTTTTATAAAATTTATATATTAAAAAATATTTTTTATTTTATTTTTTAAAATACATTTTTCTGTTTTGTTATTGGTTTATATCAATGATTTGACTAAATTGCTCTGGTGTGCAATATAATTATCAGATATAAAAAATCAATTAAAAATAATAATCATAAAAAAAGACATCATTTTGCCAAGTGTCCTCTAAATTAATATCATTGATATGATATAATTAAATAATTTTAAAATAAAAATATTTAACCAACTTTAATATTGCCAAGTGTCTTTTTAAATAATCATTACACTGCAAAGAGACTGAAATAATCATTACACTGCAAAGTGACTGAAATAATCACTGTGGTTGGGACAAACCCTGCAAACACCAATCAAAACGACGCAGAGGTAATAATAGATATGGCAGCTGCCTTGGGCACCCCGGGCATCACATACAACAACACATAGAGTCCCTAATTCATTGTTAACCCCTGAGCATATAGATCTTTGTATGAGCAGCGATGTTTTCCTTGCTGCCACCAATACGAGGGTGCTACTGCTGCGTGTAACACAATACAATATCACTAGATTTTCCTCTCTTTGCCTGGATGAATATGATTCGCTTGTCTAACAACAGAATAATCTGTAGAAGCTTTGACTGTGGTAACTAGTAATCTGGTTCTTTATTTTGCTGCCACCACTTATTGTGTTAGCCACGCATACGTTTACGTGTTGAATTTAGCATATTGCTCAGTCCTCGTGTCTACATAGATTAAAGTCTGCATTAATATGATAATATATAAATTATTTTAGTATGAATTGGAATCCATAATAAACAATTTGTCATCTAGATACATTCAATCGATCGATTACAGCCTAATACTCCATTGTGAGCCTCTGCCAAACAATAAAGTAACTCATTTTCAATGAAGTGAAAGGATTAATGTCACAAAGCAATAATTTATTATTTTCATTATTAACTCCTCTCCGAAAAAATCCACAAAAATCACTCTTGATATTAGTTACTCTTTTAAATATTAAAATGTTTTATGGAGGAAATAATAGTTTACTTGGACGAAAGTTGTTCCTTTGAGTTTGTTACTCTTTTCGAACTATAAAAGGAAATTTATAATAGGATTACGCAATGGTTGTGAAACTTTGATGTGATTGTGTTGAAAACTCTTACCCTTCATAAATAGATTGAAGATGGCTTTGGTTCAAATTGTAATGGCATAGGTTATTTTTATTTGTATCAATTTGGTTCAAAATTAAAAACAATTTTTATTAAGTTTTTTTAAAGAAATAGTTATTTCATTTTTAAATGTAAAATTAGGTAAGTTTTAATTTATTTATAAATAATCATTTCATTTTCAAATGCAATAAAAGAGGTAAGTTTTAGTTTACTCAAAAAATTAATTATTTCATTTTCAAATATGAATAGGAAGGTACCCAATAAGCATCTTGAATATTGAAACTTTTTTTTCTTATTTTATAATTGATAATTATTTTTCAACTTAATCTTCTCATTAATAAATAACTTCCCACTAAAAATGATTTTATTAAAAATTTCTTTATTAAAATTGTATATTAAATGGTCATTAAGATTTTTTCAACTTTATTTTGCCAACTAATAAAAAAATCACAAAAATTAAATATAATTAAACAAAACTTAATGTATGCTTTTGTCATACAATACACTATTACACTATTAATGAAATCTTAACAAAAATAAAATAATAAAATTAATTGATTTTCTTAAAAAAAAATTAAATTTATTTTTTTATATAAAAATCTTAATTATTATTATTTATATTTAATATTAGTATATATAAATACAATTTATTAAAAAAAATCTTTTCATACTACATTTAATAAAAAACAACCAATTCTTAAAAATAACAATTTTTTTTTTTCATTTTATGGTTTTCTATATTTAATTTTATAAAATTATAAGATAAGTTAAAAAATTTGCAATTATTTAACCTATTAAAGATTTTGATAGATGCACTATTTATTAAAAATATATGAATACATTTTATATAAAATTATGAGATATTTTTATAAAGTATTATGTTGTATATTTTTATTTATAATATGTAATAAAGTTTTCATTTATAATATCTAAGATAAATTAATGAATTTTACTAATTATTGTAATATTATTTTATTTTATGTATATCTATTATATTAAAACATCTCTAAACTAGTCCATTAAAACATTTAAAAAAAACAGGAGGCGGGTTAGTTTTGCTCTTAATTTTACTTTCTTTTAAATATTAAAATGTTTTATGGAGGAAATAATAGTTTACTTGAACTAAAGTTGTTCCTTTGAGTTTGTTACTCTTTTTGGACTAAATATGGAAATTTATAATAGGATTACGCAATGGTTGTGAAACTTTGATGTGATTGTGTTGAAAACTCTTATCCTTCATAAATGGAATGAAGATGGCCTTTGTTCAAGTTGTAATGGCATAGGTTTTCTTTATTTGTATTAATTTGGTTCAAAATTAAAAACAATTTTTATTAATATTTTTTTAAAGAAATAATTATTTCATTTTTAAATGTAAAATTAGGTAAGTTTTAATTTACTTATAAATAATCATTTCATTTTCAAATGCAATAAAAGAGGTAAGTTTTAATTTACTCAAAAAATTAATTATTTCAGTTTCAAATACAATGAATAGGAAGGTACTCAATAAGCATCTTGAATATTGAAACTTTTTTTTCTTATTTTATAATTGATAATTATTTTTCAACTTAATCTTCTCATTAATAGGTAACTTCCCACTAAAAATAATTTTATTAAAAATTCATTTATTAAAATTGTATATTAAATGGTCATTAAGATTTTTTCAACTTTATTTTGCCAGCTAATAAAAAAATCTCAAAAATTAAATATAACTAAACAAGACTTAATGCATGTTTTTGTTATACAATACACTATTACACTATTGATGAAATCTTAACAAAAATAAAATAATGAAATTAATTGATTTTCTTAAAATAAATCTAAATTAATTTTTTTTATATAAAAATCTTAATTATTATTATTTATATTTAATATTAGTATATATAAATACAATTTATTAAAAAAAATATTTTCATACTATATTTAATAGAAAACAACAAATTCTTTCTTTCATTTTATAGTTTTCTATATTTAATTTTATAAAATTATAAAATAGGTTAAATAATTTGCAATAATTTAACCTATTAATGTTAAAGATTTTAATGGATGCATTATTTATTAATAATATATGAATATATTTTATATAAAATTATGAGATATTTTTCGAGGGTGACAGGTGCGAGGGGGATAATTTTTTTATCTCGGTGGAAATAAAGTAGTAGACTTCTCTTGGGGACTTGGTATCAGCACCAATAATCAAGCCGAATGGTTGGCCCTGTATCACTCTCTTGAAATTGCGGTCACCTTCAACATGGAACATTTGCAGGTATTCGGGGACTCCAGGCATGTAATCCAAGCTATGCGCAATGGTAATCCCCACAAAAGTGCTAAAAGTCAGAGATTTCAGAAAAGAGTCAAGAGTCTCGAACTCCCAAAGGATACTCTCTTTTTCCATGTGCTAAGAGACCTCAATTCCATCGCGGATAAACTAGCAAATGTTGGTGTTACTATGAAAAAGGGGCAAGCCTCTCTCAACAATGTCTCAAAACATAGTTTTATACCTTAATGAACTATTTGCTTATGGGTTTTCATACTTGGAGAAACTATATACAAGGTGGCCCTCTCCACCATTTGGAAATTCGTTCTGGGCATGCCTTGGATTGGCAGCCACGCTTCCACCCACGCGCCCTCCACATGGCCCGTTCAGGTCTCACGCTTGGGCATTTAAGGCCCCAAGCGTCCGTCGGCTTCATAGCTCACAGAATGGAGAGTCTTACCCACCCTGCCCTCGCTTCGGCTCTGCAATGTCTTCGCATCACCCAGGAACCTGTCGCGCTGTTTGAAGTCGGCTCTCCCTCGTCAGTTCGCAGCATGGAAGGGGTCAGACAGGCCATAGCCACGTTAAGCGAGCTCTCTTCGGAAATTAAAACCTACCTATCCAGGACGTATTCAACTGTTTACACCACTGCGAAACAAATTGAGGAATTGGCCATGGAAGACAGGTACATTCACTCCCGGCTCTCTTGCCTGGAGTCACGCATGGAAGACATGGACCGAAATATCATTGAGCTGATGGGAAAAGTGGATAGTATTAAAGCAGACACCTCAGTTTTTGCCTGCAAAACTCATTGCAGCATTGTGCAGGAAGCCCCAACTGTAAACCAGGAGATGATGGATGCGGCCTCAGTTCAGCAACATAATTTCAGTTAATGACAGTCTCTTCTTCCTTTTGTCTGCAGGTTCTCTTAGTTGCTCATACTCTGAATGTTTTTTTGTCTACTATTATGCAAACAATTTGTAAGGGTTTATCCCAACAGTAAGAACAGAATTTATAGGAAGTCAGGAAGCGTAGAACTCCATGATAAAAACTCTATAAGTCTCTGCAATTTTCCTTTCTCAGATGCAGAGTGCTGGCTTTTGTTTTTTGTAATGAATGGCTATGCACAGCTTTTATGTATATAAATCTTTCCCCCGTTTCTGTTAAAAAAAAAATTATGAGATATTTTTATAAAGCATTATGTTGTATATTTTTATTTATAATATGTAATAAAGTTTTCATTTATAATATCTAAAACAAATTAATGAAATTTACTAATTATTGTAATATTATTTTATTTTATGTTTAATTACTATATTAAAATATCTCTAAACTAGTACATTAAAACATTTAAAAAACGGGAGGCAGATATAAACAGCGTTGCTGCTAATTTTACTTATTTATTTATATATATTCTTGATAACTACACATATTCTCGAAGAAGATATGTTCCCGAAAGATACAATAATATTATGGTTGGTATTCTCTTCAATCATTGTCAAGTGGGGACTATGGTCAAATTAATTTATTGATTTTTAATGTGAGCACCGTGATCACGTGTTTGATGTGAAACTTGATATTTAAAACTAAAGGTACTAAATTATAATTTGATCATTTACGTGCGCTATCCACAATGGTGTAGACCTTGTGAATATAGTGTTATAGTGTTCGCCACAAACTTTTGCGAAGGCATATAAAGCCTCTCCCCGTTAGGTTTTTAATATTTAATCATGTGTGCCATTAAACATAATATATTATTCGTTCAATTCTATGCGAGTCTATTATTTTTTGTACTTTTAATTCATATAGTAAAACTCTTTCACTATTCAATATCACAAAGTGATTATTTTTATTATTATTTATCTTCGAGAATAGAGATGACATCATAAAGGAGTTATAGAAAAGATTATAAAGCGTACTTTATGTTATTAAATAAAATTGTTTGTGTAAAACTTCATATCAATACTTTCATGATGTTGAAAATGATTCTATCATTATCATAAGGTATATTAACTTTATTGTAACTTGATCATAATTATAGGGGTAGCAGTTACGAAGGTCATTTATGTCAAAGGAAGAAAGGAAATATAGTATGCTTGAAATTAAAATAATAATAAGGTGAAAATAATAATAATTTATTTATTATGTTTTAGATGTTTTAAAGGAGAAGGGAGTTTCCCAAGTGACGATGGTGAAGGATTTATCAGTAATATTAATGTCATTATCTCATTAATTCCTCTTCAAAAATTCAGACTTTCCAAATTCACCTAGAGGATCATTTCATTGGCTTAAAACTCCACAAAAATTGACTTCTTTCAAGTTTTGAGAAAGAAAAATAGGAAAGCCAATGCATAGGCCAACCTCGTAGCTGGGATGGATAAAGACTTATACAAGGTAAATGGGGATGATACACATTATTTCATGCCCCTTCCATGATATGGGTGCCTGGTAACGTCCCCTTCACCCAATCTGACCAACGAGGGAGACAATAACTAACTATGGGCTTCCAAATTTTGCCCCATAGCCAAATTACAATTTCATAATATTTAAAAAGATGTGTGCATATGCATAAATAACATATACAATGGAAATAAACTCTATCCACACACATCTAACATGCATATACAAACTCAATCATCGTAGGCATCAAATAGAAACATTGCACATTGAAATAGAAAAGAATACTTACCTTATCCAACACAGATCCAAATACTTGTTTTCCTCTCATATAGATCTCTATAGGGCGGTCTCACTCAGCCATCACATCCTTGGCCCCAACAATACCTACCCCACATAAAACCCTTCTGGGCTCAGGCATCCCCTTCACCATTCCACGATTCTCTTGGGTGATCCATCTTGTAAGGTGCTTCCAGTGTGTGCATAGAAGGAGTCCGATCTAATATGCGATGTTGTAGAACCACCTATAGCCTCAATTTGTGGCTTCTCAAGCACCTGTGAGTAGCAAAAATCAATGGGTAAGGGTTCCTAGCTTTCCCAACCTCTATGCTCACCTACAACCATCTATTTTCCCTTCCCAATCTGTAGTGTTGTCACTAATTTGAAATTTCTAGGTTACACAGTCTGGTAATGGTCATGAACAACAATGGGGAGCTCTATGTAGTGTAGATTTGCATGAAAGAATGAGAGAATGAGGGTTGACTCCATAGGGTATAAAATAATGGTGAAAAGACAATTGGCATAGCTTCTAACTATAGCAGGAAGGACTCCTCACAACTATAGACTGACTTTTGGTAGCTGACAAAACTGTCACAAAAGTGTAGCCAACCCCATGCTTCAATCACTGCATGAGGTGACTTTTCCCCACCAACCTCACAGATGCATTCAATGATTGGAAATAGTCAAAAGAAGGGGATTGGATCATTTAATTCACATGGAAAAAATAAGATAAGTTCTAAGGTTGACATTGGAAGCAAAGGATTTAGTCTCCCATAGCCCCTTTCCTCTTCCCCTCTGGTGGAATCATAGCCCCTCTAGTGCTCTTTACACAACCATCTTGGACCATTTTATTATTTATGCCATATAATATTTACATATATTTCAAGTTAGCATGACAAACCAACCATACGGTCCAAATGGAAATATATACATCATACATGCCTAGTCATTCACTAGTCAGGCTTTGGCCTTGAGCTCTGCACTAGGAATTCGTACTATATTTACATAATTTACATAATTTTGGTTAAATACATTCCAAGTCAAAATTGGGGGTATTACATGCCTATTATGATAGTTATGTCACATTACAATGGGTGTCCCTTCATGCAAGCATGAAGAGATGGGGAGTTATGGCTCCCCTAATGCCCACTTCACATTACTCCTCTCCCTCCAACGTGTGTGGTTATGCTCAATACTATGGATGATTTAAGGTTTTTTTGTGGGGTTATTTTTAATTGTGGTTTGGTTCAATGCCATTATTTCCACCTCTACATTGGACTCCGGAAATGAAAGAGAGTTGGAATCGTTACCTCAAAAACTACCACTCTTACACTATCGAAGATAAGTGGACCCAATTCAAGTATGTGGACCAAGGAAAATTTTAGGGGCGAAATTTAGCCCATGGGATCATTTTTTACCCTTTTTTCCAAAAAAGCATTTGACAATTCCATTTTTTTCTAAATTGATTCACCCAAATTCCTTGAGATGGATTTTTTTTACTCTAAAAATCACCAAAATTGTCCATAAACTATATAAAACCATTAGAAATTTGAATATTTTTAGAAAAATATCTCCCAACATTCTATGGTTGGGAATTTAAGAATTAGTAAGATTCGCCAAGGTTTTTACACTTTAAGAAAATGATTGATGCTAAAAAGTTTCCTTGATGCGGACCGAAGTAATGTAGGTGGACTAAATGGAAATATGTGGACCCAATGCTATGATTGACAATTATTCAAGGAAGTACACCCACTATCACCTCGATGTAAACCCCTTTATCTTTAGGCCTTTTTCATAGGAATCCATGGGAGCCTCCCCCAAAAGAGGTAAGGATAGACCTGTAATAGACAATAGAAACCACTTCTATCCCTACAACATCTTCCCTTTGTTAGTAGATCATTGCCTTGTGGAGTTAATGATATAAGGCTAGAATAAACCCTTTATTTTGGAAGGATGGGAGCAACTATGAAGATGTAACTAATTGCTACAGTTTTCTGCAATAGAAACCACCAATAGAAAATCAAAGATGTCTCTCAAGCCAACTGTTGGAATTGTGTGAATTAACCTCTTGGTGATCGGCAAGGAGGGGCACACTTAACCCCCCATGATGCACTTGTTTGGTGGATGAAATATATGATTTGGTGTTTATTTATGATTTAGTTCTGCAACTTACTATATCCAAGGTGAATCATCAAATTCCTTAGCCTCAAATCCCCCTAGGGTCCTCCCAGGTAACCTTGGATTTGACCCAAACTTCCTCAAACCCCTAGGGTTTTCCTTTTCCGTTGAAATGAACCTACAAAAACTCAATAACCAGATCTGAAACAACCCCTTAGGACTGTCATCACCTAACCCTAAAATGATGGCACCTCAGTTAGGACACTTTTAGCACATAAAATTCACCTTTTTGCAACAATTTTGGATTTTTTTATATTTTATCTATATCTAAAATTTATTGTTGCAATTAAATAATTTAGAAAATCACAATTAAGATAATATACAACACAAAAGAAAATATTTTTGGAATTTTTGCAAAAATATAATTTAGGGTTTTTCTCAATATATGTTTTTTTGGTATTTTTAACAATACATAGTACAAAATTTTGATAAAAAGTTTCCAAGTGAAGATGAGGAAAATAAATACCTAGGTATTTTCCTTTCAAGGTCATTGAGGAATCATGGTTAGTGTTCCTCTCAAGAATTGACAATCCCATTTTGATGAGTTAGGTAAAAGCCAAGAAACCCTAGGCCATGTTGTTCTTGACCTAATTAGGGAAAAAAGAGGTGCCACTAGGCCTAACCAAGACGACCTTCCATGAATATAACACATGTATAGATCCCCACAGGACCAACACTTTATATAAAATAATACCAAATGCGGCCTTTAGATAGAAAAAAGAACCCCTTCTCTGTGGAAATATGATATGGGGCACTATTGAACATCTGGAGGATAACAGTTGGCTCCAACTGCAGGACATGCGCTTCTCCCGGAAGTGAATGAGAATATTTGAACCTTTTGGGACCTATAGACCTACACACACTTCAAAAAACAAATTCATTAAATACATTGGAGGTAGACATTTCCATCATGCCTTGTTCAAATCAAAATGAAATGCAATAAATAACAGTGCAACGCATGGGTTAAAGTAAATGATGAAATCAAAGTTCTTATGTAAAATATTATGCAACCCACCTACCTACTCTAAGCATGATGAGACAGATAATTTAAGTGAAATCATAACACTAGTGAAGCCAACTTAGCATATCATTCATGCTAGTACTTCTTCTTTTGTAATTGGTAATAATACAAGACAAAACCATGTCGATGATGAACATAGTAGAGTTCATTATCTTCATCAGAATGTAGCTATAATGATAGAAAATATCATGTACCTGGAAGCCTCCAAACACTTTCCATAGAGAACTACTTTTCTCACAAGCCCCTTCTATCCATGCTTGGACTGGGCTCAAGTACGAACTGCCTTGATCATATACATGTTCTCCAAAATCTATTTGTTTCTCGAAATGTCTTTCAAAACCAACAATGAGATTTGCATAGCGAGGTTGAAAAAATTTGATGTGTTTTTCATAAACCTGTGCATCTGCTCATCATCATCAAACACCTGCCAATGTCCCATATTATCAAGCATGACTGTAGCTAGAGTTTTCACCCTAACTTGTGCAAATGGGCACCTACTAAGGAGAAGGGACTCCTCATTAGCAGTTCAGTAAAATGATGAAATAAGACAGTAAATAAAAACAGTAAACTATTCTAAGCATGTGAATAAAAAAGAAATGACAAGATAATGAAAATTTGTTTTGTATTAAGTATACCTCAAATGTGAGGTTGGTGGAGCCTTTGCAGTAGTCCAGGGGCTGCTCCAATGCTCTAGTGTTGTTCCTTCTCCTTCTTCCAAGGTGTTTTGGATATGGGCCAAAGGGGTTTTCAAGTGGGAAATTAGCTCCAAGTGGAGAGGTAGGGTTTCAAGAGAATTTTTGGCAGCATAAGGATGGAAAAATTGTGGATGTGAAATGGAGAGCCTCCATCACCTATTTATAGGTTTTTAGTGGTGGAGTGTTGACCCATGGTTTTGTTGGGAATGTTATATCTCTTCACATGGTGGCTGCGTGTACGACATGATTCGCCTGCGCCGGGCGTGTCCGGAGGGGGGGTTTAGAGGGGGGGTATCCCGACAGGGCCCACCCCCTTCGTTTCGGACCGTTAGGTTCCGAAACGCCACGGAGGGAAAAAATGTTCTGGGTTGCTTTTTGCTTTTTCGCGATTTCGACCCATTGTACTCTATCTAATCCCGGTAAAAGGGATTAGGTTTGTAACCTAATTTCGGGTAAACGAATTAGGGTTTTAGATGCTGCAGAATACCATATATTGTAAATATATAATGAAAAGGAGGTGTGCGGCTCTAAGTTTTGCTGGTTTTTCCCAGTTAAGGGTTTCCAGGTGAAAATCTCTGTGTAATGTGTGTGCCATTGTGTATTTTCTGTTAATGCTTAAGAATCAATATAAGTTTGTACTTCACTGTTAAGGTTTAAAACTTACAGGTTTTGGGAACCATATGGTTTAGGTCAATTGTATAGGGTTTTTGTTTCCTTTTTTCCCTCTTTTTCCTCTTTTTTGTATTTTTTATTCCCTTTTATTTGATTTTTGGGAATTTAGGGCCCTTTTTAGAGGGGTTTTGCTATTTTTGGAGGAATTTACATTATTTTGGGGAAAAAAGGGGGTTTTTTGGCCTTTTGGAGGCAAATATGGTACGAAATATAGACAAATGAGTCATGTAATGAGGGAGATGAGGTAGTGAGCATTTTTTGGGTGTTAACAGATTGCCCCTTGATGTGTGAGGGCAGGAGCTCATCGTATGGCCGATAGAAATCATAGGTCTTTTATGGTTTTTCTGGGATGTGGAGAGGAGAAGAAACGAACTAGAGCCCAAAACAACGGTCCCGAACAAACTGCAAAAACTAAAAGTACATGACCTCCATAATGAATGAGGAATAATCTCAACATATGGACGAGGCGGGCATTCCCATGCTCGTATCAAGATCTATAACAATAACAAGGAGGTCCAAAAAATGGGGACCTGGAAGATACATGACCTCAAATAAGGAATGAGGAAGAATCTCAATATATGGACGAGGCAGGCATACCCATGCTCGTATCAAGATATATAAAACATAACAATGAGGCCCGAAAATGGGGACCTGAAAGATACATAGAGAACCACTGTGTACATCATAAGGGTCTAGAGGGGACACAAATTTGGGATATATTGCCAGGATGACCATGTCTGAGCTAAAGAACTGCTACACTAGAATATCAATAGTGGTGCTGAGTGTGGTACCAGAGGAACTGATGAGTTGCTGGATCATAGTGACAGGGAGTCATACCCTCAATGGTACACTGAACTGGAACTAAAATGGGTACTCAAGGAAGCATAGAACTGAATGGATTCCGAATACAATCGCCAACGCAGCCCGGACATCCACGGAAACATATGACTGGGTGTTCCGAAGTGACTCACCAATGTGCTAGAGTCGGGGGAAATCCAGGGTCTTTGACCAATAACTGAAGGGATATATACCCTACGCGATTCTCAACGATGCGATCAAGGTGTTGAAGTCGAGCATGTGAGAAACAACCACTTGGAGAGGCACTGATGACTCCTCTCAAAATGGTCCGTAGGCACTCACCACAGATGGTGATGAGTCCAAGGCGCAGGGACCTCTGGGTCTATCCTCTGGAATAGATGGGCTGGCATCGACAAAGGGAGACCTGCAACTAGCAAGGCAATGATGTTTCCTTGATAGGAGCACGAGGTGGAGAACCGAAGTGTGAGAGTACTGATGGTAGGACTGACATACTGTGGGGGTGGGGAATATCTGGGCAAATAGAGTGGGTGGACTCAAAATTCCTTTGTTCATAGTATGATGAAGGGGGTGATTGAGCAGCATATGAAACTGACTGGTGGGAAGGGGATCATAGCTTTAATGGATCAGGGATGGTGACTGGGATGAGTGATACTCAAGTTGGTGTAAGATGGCAGGAGATTGCAGAATACTCTGAACAAAGGAGACCTTATTGGGGGTGCTGCCGAGATGATCGATCATGGTGCCAAGAGGAACTAGGGGGACTTCTTTATGGTTTAAGGAGCGGGAAGAAGTGTGCTCAAAATGGTACTGTCGTGTGGATTTATACGAGCCTAGGACAGTTCATGCTCGTGATTGCTTTCAATATTAAGGAGTCTAAAAGCGATAAGAAGACTCAAAAATAATGGAATGGTACCGTCGTGTGGATTTGTACGAGCCCAGGACGGTGCCTGCTCGTGGTTGCTTTCAATTTTAGAGAGACTGAAAGCAAAAAGAATGTTGATGTATATGTAACTTCGGAATGTATTTCATATATATTTATTGTACCCTTATAAGAGATGTGTTATTCCTCTATAAGGAAGTGTTGTCACGTGGATTGACAAGTGTCGCAAGTGTGTGTACTTGCCGATGGGTTATTAGAACACCATGTGTGGGGTCGGCCCTGAAATATATATTATATTGTGGATGTATCTAGATATACAAGTCGGCCCCATAGTGTAACTGGGCAAACAGGCTAGTATAAATAGAGATCGAGAGATCTCTATTTTCATCACTCAGAAACTCACACTTCTCTCACTCAAAAAGTGGCACACTAGTGAGGAGGAGGATCATCTGCTACTAGGAGACTGTCTTAGTGTATTTTGGTTGTACTTTGGTTGAGCCATTGCTCTCTCTATCTCTGAGGAAGTTGTGGGGTTTTTCACCTTAGGGTTTTCCCCACGGAAACTCTGTGTCTCTTGTCTCTCATGCTTTTGATTCTTTTGATGCTTGTGATGCTTATTGTGATTGTTATGCATTGATATACTATATATGTTATTCTCTTAGTAAAGATTCTAGAGTATTGTGAATTAATGCTCAAAATTTAACATGGTATCAGAGCTAACCTGAGAAGAAGACATTTTGCAGTGACAAAAACTTGAGTTTCTTGTTTATTGGGTTTCTGTCCACAGTTTTTGGAAAAGCAGTATAGTAGATTGACTCTACTAATCAAGGAGAATCTATCTGTCCAATCAGAATTCAATTCTGAGCATTTTCATATTTGGCCCTAAAAATTAGGGTTTCCCCAAAAATAGGAATTTTTGAAATCTGAAGACATATCTGGAAGCTCCTTGCAAAAATAGAAGTTTAGAGCTTTGGATCGAGATTTTTGGCTGGGTAGATCTCCGGGAAACTCAAACCCTAATTCAGGGCTCTCCCTAGTTAACCTGGGAGGACAAAAAGACAAATATGAACGGTAAAGCTTTGCTGATCTCAAATTCTGAATACAGCAGGTTGATCAACTCATCAAGGCACATCTTTCTATCCTTTCATAAAGTTAAAATTCACATTTTGAATTTTTAGGGTTTTCTGACAAACCCTAATCCGAGACCAGATCCAGTTTTCAGCAATTCAAGTGGTAAGACCTAAATCTTTTCTATCTTCATTTGAAGTACTCTTTAAGATGTCTCACCACACCAAGCTTGAGGATAATCTTGAAGGGGATGATAACTTCCGAGCTTGGAAGTATAGGATTGGGTTAATCCTGGAAGAGAATGAGTTGGACTCATACATAAAAGAAGACATCCCTATCCCAGAGGATAAAGAGGCTAAGGTATTGCATAAGAAGAACTTGGTCAAGGCAAAGAGAATCATTGCTAATTCTATCGAAGACCATCTCATACCCCATGTGTCTTCTCTAAAGACACCCAAGGAGATGTTTGACTCTTTGACCAAGCTATTTGAAGGGAAGAACATAAATTGGAAGATGACCCTGCAGAACCAATTGAAAGGAGTAAAGTTTCAGAATGGAGAAACCATTCAATCTTATTTTTCTAGGGTCTCCCAGATTAAGGAACAACTAGAAGCAGTAGATGAATGGTGGAGAATGGTGAAGTTGTCATGACCACTCTGAATGGCCTACCTAGGTCATGGGACTCTTTCATTCAAGGAATCGGTGCAAGAAAGAAGTTGGTATTCTTCATCAGACTATGGAAAGAATGCTCACAAGAAGAAGCAATGCTTGTGGCACGAGAAGAAAAGATGGGGAATGAAGATCAAGCTCTCACAGCTCACACCAAGAAAGGGAAGTCCAAGAGAGAGCCATCTCACTCCAAGAAATCTTCACATCACTATAAAGAAAGAAGAATATGCTTCACTTGTAATGAAAAAGGACATATTGCCATAAATTGTCCCAAGAACAAGAAGGACAACAACAACTTCAACAAGAAGAAGAAGGGCAGCAAAAGAAGGTTTCATGCTCATGCTGTCGAGGATGATGAACCACCCAAGAAGAAGGCTAGGGCAGAAAGCGATGATAGTAATGATGACTCATCAAGTGAAGAAGAGTATGTTCTAATCTCTGCTCTCACAGGTACTATCTCCCATGGTTGTAATGATTGGTTAATTGACAGTGGGGCTTCCAAACACATGACTGGGTTTAAAGAATCTTTTGTGAACCTATCTGAACATGAATCACCCCATAAGGTGAAACTTGGGGATGATTATCAATACCTAATCAAAGGAAGTGGTGAAGCCTCCTACAACCTAGATTCTGGAAAATCTTTGAAGATGAAAGAAGTCCTTTATGTACCTGGGCTCAAGAAGAACTTACTCTCCATCTCTGCATTGGATGCAAAAGGTATGAGGGTTGCATTAGTGGATGGCCAAGTCCTAATGTGGCCAAAGGGAAAGACCATAGATGATGCAGTGGTGATTGGAGAGCAAGAGGGAGGTTTGTACAAATTAAAGGGACAACCTGAACTTGCTATGGTGACATGAAGACAAAGATTCATCCATAATCATGGATCACATAGATGTATGTATAAATTGTTTTTGCAAAAGGTTAACTTATGAGTTATGCAGGACATTGAAGAGAACAAGAAAACATTGCTAGACATAACTAGCAAATATGGTGAACATGTATGTTTTCCTTATATCATAGGATCTCTTATATAAGTATGCATGGCATGATTGATGATGATTGTTCATAAAGACATAGGTTTGAATAATCATGGGTATATGCATAGTATGTGTCTTACCTTAATTAATGATATGACTAACCAGAAGAGTCATAGGTTCGAGTAATCATAGGTTTAGACATGTTATGTTTCTCATGATTAACCATAAGAGTCCTATATAAACCTTGAATGCTAATGCTTATTATTTTTGTTGAAATAATCATGACTATACGTGCTTGAGATTATTGTGTTTTAATATTATTGAGAATATACTAATGAATGTATGATTTTGTATGAGACCTCGAGGATAACAAAATGATGATACTAACAAGCATGCATAGGGATCGAGAATGAATACAAGTTCAAGAACAGGTAATCCAGGAAGCAAAGATCAAGAGGGAGCACACTCCAGTGGCTTCTGCAAGGATGCAGATATTCAGAGGGAGTTGACTATCTCTCTACATTCCACATCAAAAAGGTGTAGAAGAAGCTACTCCAGCAGCTCCTGCAAGGAAGTAAAAACTCAGAGGGAGTCCACCCAACAACAAACAAAGATAAGTATTTTAATTATCATTTATTGCATATTTGTTTGTTTAAATAAAATTGTTCAATGATGTATATGCTCATGTTCCTAGACTTAGGATATGTATTGTGCATATTAGAATGATTGCATTAATGAACAGTATACTACTAATATGCATGTGATGGGTAAGTGGCCTATGGAACTGTACAACATTCCAGTGCTACTTATCTAGAATGAAACCTCTTTGCTGACATGTTGGGAGTAGTGCAAACTCTTAACAATGTTCTGGTAGAGATTGGAAGGCATCTAGAAAGTTGTGGAACATGGATAAATGTTGTATTGAAGCATTGGCTAAGATAATTGCATGACTGTATGACATATTTCTTTATGTGTAAGAATTTATCTGAAAATTATGAGATGTTTCTAATCATGCAATTTAACTTGTTTTGTAGGAAAGACTGTATACCTTCACCTACAAAAGAAGGACTACAACATTTGTTCAAGCAACAAAGATATCTATTGAAGATATTGAAGTTCCCAGGATCTGGATGAAGAAATGGAAGAATGCCATGATCCATCGATCATGAAGAATGATGTTTGGGATGCAGTCCCAAGTCCTAAAGGGAAGTTTGCTATGACTTCCATATGGATCTATCAGATCAGGCATGCTGTAGATGGCAGCATAGAGAAATATAAAAGTGATGAAATAGAAGATACACCAGATGGATTTCAAAACAACTTTCTTGAATGGTGTAGTTGAAGAAGAAGTATATGTGGAGCAGCCACTTGGTTCTAAGACACATGACAAGGAGTTATATATGTACAGAACTTGGTATGGTAGGATAGACAACTTTCTATCCAGTTTGTGCTTTACCAAGAGTAAAGCGGATTCCAACCTTTTCTACAAGGTTGAGGAAGGAAATCCTGTGATTATACTCCTGTATGTGGATGACTTATTTGTAACAGGAGATGACAGATTGATTGTAGATACTAAGAGGAAGCTTGCTTCTGATTTCGATATGAAATATTTGGGAATGATGCATTATTTCCTAGGTATGGAGGTGTGGCAAAGTGCAGGTGGGATCTTCCTTGGTCAAGGGAAGTACACAGTAGATATCCTGAAGAGATTCGGGATGATGGATTGCAAGGCCATGGCCACACCTATGGCATCGAATCTGAAGCTTCTATGTGATGCGTCATCTGAGCCAGTTGATATCTCTATGTATCATCAGATGATTGGGTCCTTGATGTACCTGACGAACACGAGACCAGATATATTGCTTTGCAGTGAACACATTGAGCCAGTTCCTGACGGATCCGAGCAGTGTTCACCTGGTTGCTGTAAAGCATGTTCTGAGGTACCTGAAGGGTACAATGGATTATGGGCACAAGTATGAAGCGAATCAAAAGTTTAACCTACAGGGTTATGTTGATTCAGATTGGGCTAGCAGTGCTACAGATAGGAAGAGCACATCTGGGTGCTGCTTCAGTATGGAATCAGGTGTGATATGTTGGTTTAGCAGGAAGCAGTCCTGCGTAGCACTGAGTACAGCTGAGGCAGAGTATGTTGCAGCATGTTAAGCTAGTTGTGAGGCAGTATGGCTACGGAAGCTACTGTCTGAGTTATTTGATCTCCCATTGGATGCTACTGGTATCTTCTGCAATAACCAGAGTTGTGTGAAGCTGTCTGAAAACCCAGTGTTTCATGACAGGTCGAAATACATCGAGATCAAATATCACTATATCAGGGATATGGTGCAGAGATGAGCTGTGAAGCTCCTGTACATTGCGACGGACGAGCAGATTGCAGATGTGCTGACGAAGCCACTAGCCAGGGTGAAGTTCGAGTACTTCAGGGAGAGGCTTGGTGTTCTTCAAATCGAGGACACTTCGAGGAAGAAGTGATGGACACATTTACTGAAGCCATTCCAAGCATGTTGGAAGGAGGATCCTTCACATGGTTGTGGATGTAAGCGCTGGATGATGGGCATCAGGATGATGTTCTAGTTTCTGCTTTGTATGATCAGTTGGATCATTTATATGTATATGTATGTACGCATCATGTTGGATGCTGGATATGATCAGTTGGATCATTTATATGTATGTACGCATCATGTTGGATGCTGGATATGATCAGTTGGATCATTTGTATGTATGTATGCATCATGTTGGATGTTGGATATGATCAGTTGGATCATTTGTATGTATTTTGTATATGCATCATGTTGGATGCTTGGACCATGTATCTGTATATGTATCAGGTGGATACATTGTATGATCAGGTAGATCATGTATGTTGATATGTATCAGGTAGATCATGTATGTTGATGGACACATTGTGTGGATCATGTATCTATGTATCAGGTGGATACACTGTGTATGATGATATGTATCAGGAAGATACTTGGTATGCATCAGGTAGATGCATTGTATGATCAGGATGATCGTGGATGACGACCTTCTCCAGATGACATGCAGCAGGATATTACAGTGATGATGATCAAGATGATCATGTGTACATCAGGATGATGTATGGTGAGTATTAGGATGATACTTTTTGGCCGTGGATCAGGTTGTGCAGATGAGCATGTCTGGGAGATCCTGTAGGTCGGAGTTGCGTACCCATAACATCCTGGGATGCTCTTTCAAGACATTGCTCTGGGAGGACATGTAATTTGTGCCCTGGGAGATCTTTAGGTCAAAGTTGTGTACCCATAACATCCTGAGATTCTCTTGCGAGGTTTTGTCCTATGGCATGTAATTTGCTCCTGGGAGATCTAGACAGGATGAAAAAGGCCTCAAATGCTTCAGCCAGGTTTTACCATGACCACATGTAATTTGATACTGGGAGATCTGGACAGGATGAAAAAGGCCTCAGATGCTTCAGCCACGTTTTGTGGTGGACCACATGTAATTTTCTCCTAGGAGATATTGACAGGATGAAAAAGGCCTCAGATGCTTCAGCCAGGTTTTGTGGTGAGATCACATGTAATGTGCTCCTGGGAGATCCGACAGGTAGAGCTGTGTGCTCGTAATAGCTTGCGATGCTTCAGCCAGGTTTTGTGATGGGTCACATGTAATGTGCTCTTGGGAGATCCGATAGGTAGAGCTGAGTGCTCGTAATAGCCTGGGATGCTACAGCCAGGTTTTGTGACGCACGTAATAAGCCATGAGGATTCCATAATATGGCCAGTGATGATGAAGACCTACAGGTGGTGGGCCTACATCCAGTATGAAAAAGGACTGTCTCTATAGAACTTCCTATGACGAGTAGAGTCAGAGATTTGTTGAGATAGGAGCAGCAGTGACGATGATGATGACGATGCATCGATGACGATGATCCCGAGAAGAAGACTTGTCTAGCAGAACTGTGTCGAGAAATACCTTCCTAGTTAAGAGGGAGTGTTGATGTATATGTAACTTCGAAATGTATTTCATATATATTTATTGTACCCTTATAAGAGATGTGTTATTCCTCTATAAGGAAGTGTCGTCATGTGGATTGACAAGTGTCGCAAGTGTGTGTACTTGCCGATGGGTTATTAGACCACCATGTGTGGGGTTGGCCCTGAAATATATATTATATTGTGGATGTATCTAAATAGACAAGTCGGCCCCATAGTGTAACTGGGCAAACAGGCTAGTATAAATAGAGATAAGGAGATCTCTATTTTCATCACTCAGAAACTCACACTTCTCTCACTCAGAAAGTGGCGCACTAGTGAGGAGGAGGATCATTTGCTACTAGGAGACTATCTCAGTGTATTTTGGTTGTACTTTGGTTGAGCCATTGCTCTCTCTATCTCTGAGGAAGTTGTGGGGTTTTTCACCTTAGGGTTTTCCCCATCGAAACTCTGTGTCTCTTGTTTCTCATGCTTTTGATTCTTGTAATGCTTGTCATGCTTATTGTGATTGTTATGCATTGATATACTGTATATGTTATTCTCTCAGTGAAGATCCTAGGGTATTGTGAATTAATGCTCAAAATTTAACAAAGAAGACTCTAGGGGGGTGCTTTTTCGTGTGTTAGTCTCCAAGGCCCGAAGAAGCATAAAAGGAGGCAATGAAGAACTCTTCTAGCTGGTGTGACTAGAGTATTCCTTTTTCATAATTAGTCTACCAGGTCTGGAAAAGGGTTAAACTTATACCAGATAGACGCCCTTTCAGGTACTTTATAGAACATGAAAGGAAGCAAGATTGCTCAACGATCTTTTCATTTTTTTAGGAGTTAGAAAAGAGCTTAACAGAAACTCCCTAAGTGCCTTTTTTGTAAAGGACTTGTCCGACTTGAAAAATGGATAAAATTATACTAAACAAAAGGAATGGCCAGGCAAGGAGGAAGTGCTCAATTAAGGAACATCGATGAGAACCAAGAACGAGGGTGTGGGGGGGGGGAACACTGGTGGGCCTCCTTGCGGGACGATGAATGGTGGCAAAATAATGAAATAATTGTAGTATGAATGGAGTGAATGGCTCATGTAAAAATGTGTAACAATTTGATGGTGGCCGATGTGGTGCGCAAATCGAGGTAGCAAGGTGTCGGGACACAGTGTTGAAACTGGTCCTGATGAGAGTGAGAAATGATCTCAAGCATCATCACGAGCGCAGAAAACTGAATCTGGCGACATAAAAAGTGTCAAAAATGGATAATGGCCGAGGTGGCACGCGGACCGAGCCGACGGGGGGAATTTTGGAAAAAAAATACCCAAAAAATCTGGGGGTGAGAGTGAGAAATGATCTCAAGGATCATCACCGGCTTGGAAAAATGAATCCGATGATATAAAGTATATCAAAAATAGTCTACGGTCTATGTGGCATGCAAACCGAGGCGACGACAGGTGTCTAGAAAAAATGCTCAAAAAATGGTGCAGAAAAAATAAGAAAACGAGTCGACCATGATGACGGTCTCATCGTGTTGATTCCAGTGGTGGAAACGGTTCGGAGGATGGACTCTGTATGGATGCAGAATGGCCGAAACAAGAAAAGGTCAACAGGCTATAAATAGTAAGTGGACCCAACATGACAAGTGTCAGTTGGACTATT
This sequence comes from Larix kaempferi, assembly GCA_027924585.1. Taxonomy (NCBI): domain Eukaryota; kingdom Viridiplantae; phylum Streptophyta; class Pinopsida; order Pinales; family Pinaceae; genus Larix; species Larix kaempferi. Next base: position 17,416,700 of record BSBM01000458.1, on the reverse strand, counting down.
GACTTTGGCAGGAGATCATAGTGGACCAGAGCTTAGGTGGTGTTTCTGGACGATCTGACCGACCGATTTTAGATCCGTGAGTTGCAGGTATTCCGTTAAACTAACACCTGTAATTTTTTGCTAGGTTCGGGGTGGTGGGTCCATAGGGGCGTCTGTACGGTCCACGAGGGCATGGATCACGGGTTTCCAGGGTGGAATCGCGGGATCACGAGTTTCGGGGCTGACTACGCGATCCTGGATCGCGAGTTCAGAGGCTGAACACGCGATCCTGGATCGCGAGTTCAGCTCCTACAGTCGTGGTCCAAGATCGCGACTCAGATCTGGAAATCTGTAATTCATGACTGTGGCTGTAGCCCTGACAGCCACGATCTATGATCGTGACTCAAAGCCCAAGAGCCATGATCTGAGATCGTGGCAAGAGGCCCTAAAGCCGTGATCTGGATCGTGCTTTAGGGTTATCTTGGGGGGGGGGAATGGTTATTTATTGGTCGTGGGTCTAATGAGTGTTCATTATTTGATTGACAGGATGCCGACAATGCTATGGTGGGAGCGGGAGATCCCCGATGACTTGATGGAGTTCATCCAGGAGGATCAGCATGTTCGGTCGACCTTGGGGTTGTGCGGGCTTCTGAAGTTTGCACAGGTACCTATGATGCGTTTAGCAAAGATATTGCTGAACAGATTGGTAGGGTTTTGGGACCCGGATATACAGGTGTTCATGGTAAAGGGGGAGAGGGTGGATCTCACCCTAGCGGATGTCTACTTCTTGACGGGACTACCTTGTTTGGACTGGGTGGCGGATACACAGCCACGGGTGTCTGCGGACGTAGATGTAGAGGAGATGCTGGAGCACTACTGCGTTTCGGAGGCTGAAGTGCATAGGAATGCACTTCATATTGTGGACCTGCAGGAGCCAGTAGTGCGAGTGATTGCGGCGTGTGTGGTTCGGGTGTTGGGGTCTCAGGCGCCCGAATGGGTGTCAGGGGGCTAGATGCAGTTAGTGGAGCGAGTGCTGGATGGCACATACTTTGCGTGGGGCCATATGTTCCTCACCTGCATTTAGCGGCAGTTGAACGCGGTGAAGGAATCTGGCGAGGGATTCTGCTATGGATCCTTCTTGTGTGCCTTCTTTATGGAGTGGGTACCTACACTGCGGCTGTGGGTGCCGATTAGGGAAGGAGGGCTGAGGGAGCCGCGCATGGTGCTGTGGGGACAGATGATGCACCAGCGGGGTGGCGGAGAGGTCGACAGATACTTCACGGGGGAGCTCTACCTTCAGTGGCTACAGATACCACTGAATTTGGACGATTATCCATATAGGGATATGGATTACAGAGGAGATTCGAAGGTGCCACGACCTCCAGGGAAGGCATGGGGGCCAGATGGTATGTATCTACCTGTTTGATGTTTTATGTCATATTTTGTATATGTTTAGGGTTGATAGATGTATATGCTGGTAGTGAGTGATGGACGATGTGATGCATATGTTTGACCGAAGCCGCCACCAAGACACATAGACCGTAGGGGACATGTAGCTTTACCAGCCCTGCCGGATCGAGGGGAGGTGCGGTGACGGGATGCTGAGGGGACTTTGGAGTCCCTACGGGTTCTCCTAGATCGTCTACTAGTGGGGGTTACTGATGAGGGGTGGCGGGACCTGGATTGGGATGTGATCGAGGCCTACCTCGAGGCTCCACAAGACTTCTGATCGATTGCGATTTGGGTGGCCGTATTGGCAGAGAGGGGTAGGGAGCAGGATCCCGCAGGGGATGAGGAGCTTCCAGAGGAGGAGCGGGGTGAGGAGTTGGAGGCGGCTGATACAGGCAGTGATGGAGGGTACGACTCTCATTAGGGAGTACAGAGGACTCCCCCCCGATGTGTATGGACACTCGGGGTTTTTTGTAGCTACGGCATGTATTTTATGAGGTTTTGCTATGTATATATATATATTTTTAGAGCTGAGTGCTGAGGTACTCAGGACATGTGTATAACATTGATGGTTATTTATATAGATATGCACATGGATGCATATTTTGTGGTTATGATTTATTGTACGCATGTGGATGCGCTTGTGTCATTTGTATGATGATAGGCATGTGGATGCCCCTTGTTGCAAATGCAGTCTTTTTGGGATTTTTATATGTTTTCTGATGTGATGATATGGTATGATGATGCTTGATGGATGGTTTACATGGTGTGATTTATATGCCAATCTAGGATGTTGTTAGCCATTTGATCTGTGACACTATTCTGAGCTCTTGGGACATGGGTGAATGCTATGGATTCAAACTGTCGGCTTCGCTGTTTTGTGCGTAGGAACTTTCTAAAGAGGCAAGGATCACGCACCTAGTAGCAGTTGTTGGGCTGGGAGACAAGTAGCTGGGAGTCAAGGAACACATGAAGGTGACATATGCCCATTTGAAGGGCAACAGTCAGGAGACCAGTCACAACATCATACTCTACCTGGTTATTCGTAGTAGTGCCTATGCACATTCCGTCGAGGTGGATCAACTCATGTGAAGGGGAATATAAGACCCATGCTGCAGAGGCCAGGTTTGGAGACCAGCGGCTTGCTCCATTGGCGAAGCCAATGTAATGAGGTGGAAGATGGTCCATTTGTGAGCATGCAAAAAGGATGAATGTAAGGTTGCGGTAAAAAAGTGAAAAACAAAAAGAAAACAAACTGTACAATACGGACCAATGGGGCCGCGGGTTTGTTTTAAGGATAAAAACGTTTAAGATACAACCCATTACGGGGGTTGCGCAAAGGGTGGCTTTTTGAGTCACTTAAAATATATGCCCCATGTCTGAGGCAGGTATGCATGATGTTAGGGCCTTGCCACATGGATTCAAACTTCCCTTTACCGGTCTTGTTGTGGGCTTGGTCATAGGTGAGAACTAGGTCTCCTTCTCGGAAAGTTCGTGGGTGGACATGTTTTTCGTAACTAGCTTTGGAGCAGTTCTTGGCAGCTTCAATGGTTTGGAGGGTGGCGCAACGGTCTTCATCAGCTTGTTCCAATGATAGCAGATGTTGTTCGAGTGGGGAGATGTCTGGGAGAAGCTCGATGGCGATGTGTAAGGCAGGTATCTGACACTCGATGGGGAGGACAGACTCTACACCGTGAACTAAATGAAATGGGGTAAAACCGGTGGCAGTCTTAGTTGATGTACGGTAAGCCCATAATGCCGGGAAAAGCATGTGATTCCAATTGGACTTATGCCTGTCAACAGTGCGTTGGAGGATGGTTTTTAAAATTTTGTTAATGGCCTCAACTTGGTCGTTCCCTTGGGGGTAGTAAGCAGAGGAATAATGATGTTCGAACTTCAGTAGAGTGGACAACTCGTGCCAAATGGCATCTTCAAAATGTGAACCATTGTCCGAGACCAGTTGTTTGGGGACCCCAAATCGAGTGATAACATAGTTAAAGAAGAAATGGGCAGCGGTGTCAGCTTTACAATTGAAGGTGGGCATGGCTTCAGCCCATTTGTTGAAGTAGTCGACGGCGACAATGATGTACTTATGGCCGTTTGCGGATCAGGGTTTACATTCCATGAAGTCGATGGCCCATTTGCAGAAGGGACCAATGGTGACGACTGGGTGTAGCGGGGTGGGTGGTGTCCGAGCCTTAGGGGAAAAAAGTTGGCAATTATGGCAATGTTTGACCACTATGATGCAGTTGGTAAAGAGTGTAGGTCAGAAGTATCTGGCGCGGATGATCTTTTGGGCGGTGGCCATTCCAGAGAAATGTCCGCCGCAGGCGCCGCTATGACAGTCATTGAGGACTTGTTCAGCTTCCTCGAGTGTAAGACAACGATGGAGAATAGTATCAACCCCTCGTCGGTAAAGGACATCGCCCAAGAGGAGACATCGAGAGGCTTGGTGACGGATACGACGACGTCCATCACAATTTATGTCGGGTCGAAACTTCTGCGTGCGAAGGTATAACAAAATATCACCGTACCATGGGTCATCGGACGAGATGATGAACAAGTGATTGTTGGGTAACTCATCAGAGATTTGTGGGGATGGAAAAAGGGATGGGAGATCAGTTATGAGCTAGGTAAGCACGAGGGATTTAGTGCTCTTAGGGGTTGTGAAAGTTAGGTCATATTCTTGGAGAATAATTACCCATTCAGCAATGCGACCTTGCAGAAGTCGCCGGTTCAAGAGATAGACCATGGGGTTGTAGTCGACGACAACTGTGGTATGAATGAGTAAAATGTAATGTCGCAATTTTTGAACAGAAAAGACGACGGAAAGGGCCAGCCTCTCTTCATATGGGTAACATAGGGGTGGTCCTGAAAAGGTTTGACTAACATAATAAATGACATGCTCCTGATGAGCAACGTCTTCTTGAACCAGGACCCCTGACACGACATGGTTGGATGCCGAGACGTAAAGGATGAAGTCCTGAGAGAAATCCGGAGGGGAGATCAAAGGGGCTTGCATGAGAGATTTTTTAAGGGCTTCGAATGCAGCTTGCACCTGATCATCCCAAACAAAGGGTATGTGGGTACGAAGTAGGCGTAAGAAACCATGAACTGTGGTGGCATAATCAGGAATGAAGCAACGGAGAAAATTAGATTTCCCCTGTAAACTCTAGAGCTGCCGAAGCGTGCGTGGTGCGGGAAGGTCTATGATGGCTTGGACTTTGAGGGGATCAACAGCGATTCCTTTATGGGAAACAATGAAACCTAAAAATTGGCCTACCGAAACGCAAAAGACACACTTGAGTGGGTTCAAGCGGATCTAATACTTGCGACAACGCAGAAAAACTTGTCGAAGGTCATTAAGGTGGTCGGATCGTTTCTTGGAACATGCTGTAAGATCCTCAAGATAGACTAACAAGATATGGACCAAGTCGTGAAAACAATAGGTCATGGCCCACTGGAAGGTGGCGCCATCATTTTTAAGGCCGAAAGGCATGACACAATAGGCAAAGGTGCCACATGGGGTGGTGATGGAAGTCTTGTATTGATCTTCCTTGTGGATCTAAATCTGGTTGTATCCTGAGAAACTGTCCATGAAGGATAGGACATCATGGCCTGCACGCGCATCGATGAGCTGGTCAATGAATGGCATAAGGAAGTTGTCTTTGGGACATGCTCGATTTAAATCGTGGAAGTCAGTACATACTTGGATGGTTCCTTGTTTCTTGTTAACAGGAGTGGGGTTAGAAACCCAAGTGGTATATGCAATAGGATAAATGAATCCTGCTGTTCTAAGTTTCTCAATCTCTGCTTTAACGGCGGGGGGCTTTGATGGGTGAATGGGGCGCTGTTTCTAGTGAACGGGGGGTACATATGGCCATGTGTCAATGTGGTGTTCTATGATAGCAGGGTCAAGACTAGGCATTTCGGTATAGGACCAGGAAAAGACATCGCGGAACTCTTGGAAAAGTTTTTTGTACTCTCCGATCTCATACTCAGTGCAGGAGGCTCCTAACGTAATGATTTCAGGAGCACCAGCTGGGGCAGAGATATCAAAATGGATTTTGGGTGAGATATTGGCCATGTTACCTTCCTCGAAGGCATCGAGGATGGGAATGGGATCTTTAAACCAGTTGACTTTGGTGGGGAGGAAATATTTGGACTCAACCGACAATTGGGTGGCTGTGGTGGTGGAGGACTCCTCCGGGAGGAAATATGAACGATGGTGCATATCCTCCTAGGCATAATCAGGGGCAGTAAGAGCCTCGAGAATCTCCTCATCATTGTGGAAAATTTGGGTTGTCAAATCGGTGGACGAGGGAGTGCTAGTAGAAGAGATCATATAAATGGTATTAATCTCTCCGATTGACAGGGATGCTGGGGGGTGGATCTCTTTAATGGTGGGGGGAGCAGTCTCGAGGTCCAAGTTATTCATCTCATAGAGGGAGGCTTTGCAATCTAGGAGATCAGGGCAGTGATGTGAATAATGGCCGTAAATACCGCATATTGCACAAGGGTGGTTGGTATGTAGTGATTTATCACGAGGCTTAGGGGTCGGGTCGAGTTGGACAACCGAGATGTTGGGTTCATCGTCAAGCATTTGCATGTGCTCTTGTAATGCGGGTAATTGTGGACATTGATGGGTAGGATGGCCCAATTCATCACACAACGAGCATTTGGGAGGAGCACGAAACATTGGGGGGGGGGGGGTTAACTGTTTTGGGCGGGGGTAAAGCAGTGTATGGTTGTGGGCCTCTGCCCCCAGTGTGCTTGATAAGAGGGGATGGATTAGTAGATGAGGAAGGAGTAGTGACACCAGGAGGTGTTTGACTAGTAGTGGTGATGGGTTGCACCGGTTGTAGGACGACATTTGGTGTCGGAGGGGAAACGAGAGGCATGATGTACCATATAGGTAATCCTAAATTTAAACCGAGGCGGCTGAGAGTAGCCATAAATGGGGTGCTTACTACTCCCAAAGGGGGGAATAGGAAGGGGATTGTATGGATGGGTGTAACACCAACATGACTAGGTACCAATGGTGGTTGGGGGTAGCAAGGGCGGTTGATGGTTGGGTGTTGGTGTATTGTGGGAAAGGGTACATAAGTCAAATATTTTGGTCGCTGGTGACGAGGGTGGAATGGATTGGAATGTTGAGGTCATCGTCGTATCTAAGTAGACTCCGGGTCCCACTAAGGAAACCAACGAGGTAGTTGCACCACAAATAGGTTGATCAACCATGGGGAGAACATTTTCGGGTGCAGCGGGGGCATTGGGATCATAATAGGTGAGTTGATCAACCTTGACCATGCGTCCATCATTGAGGAAAATCATGGTACCAAAAATGGATGAGGGAACTGCCTGCGTGGCATACATGTAACTACAGCCAAGTAAGGGGTTATAATCAAGTTGGGCGTTGATGACCTCTATGTCAATGAGTACGGTTTTACCAGCCAACTGGACGGGGACATTAGCTAAGAGACCTTGGGGTTGAGCTGAACGGACATCGTAGGCTCCCAACGCAGTGGTGGACTGCTAGACGGTAGGGGATCCCAACTTCTGCCAAACGAATGTGGACATAACGCATGTAGAGGCACCTTCATCGATGATGCACCAATGGATGACAAGATTCCAAATGGATACAGAAACTTGGAATGCTAATGTGGAAGGCAGGCGTGGTTCGGATTGATCCAAATCGAAGGCCATCATTCGTGAATCAGTTGGGTCAATAGCACCAATGGCTGACAGCAAAGTCTTATGCTGTGTAGGACCGTCTTTTAAGACCTCCAACGTAGACATGGCTACGGGGGACTGAGCTAAATCATCTACAATGTTGTAATTAGACACAGCGCGAGCATTGGGGTTATTGTTGATGTGGCGAAGTGGGAAGCGAGGGGCTTTGGAGGTGCCATCTAGTGGATCCAGAGGTATGCGTAGTGACTGATTGGTGGGAAGAGCGTTTGTGTTTTTGTCGGCGGGAGGGGCTTCGGGGGTGGAGCCATATTGGTTCCGACGAGTTTGAAGGTTGACATCGATGGATGAAATCATTAACAAGTGATGGGTACCTGAGTCTATCATGGGTTGATCAGGAGCGGCATAAGTGATTTGCTGTTATGGAGGCGCGTTTCCTTGAGGGGGAGCCAACGGTTGAGTGTTCACTACGCCTTGGGTTGGTAAATGGTTTTGTAACACCAAGGGTTGATCCTGAGGTGGTGGGGGGTTGGGCGACGCTTGAGGAGCCGCATGCCCTTGGCGGTGGGAATCATCAGTCTAGAGGTGTCGAGCCCGCTCCAGATGTGGGCAAGCATGTGTGTAATTTCCATAGACCCCGCAAATAGAACAAGGATGGTTTTTTCACAAATTAGGATTTTTGGCTTGCTTGGGCAGCCGATCGGGGTTTTGGTTGGCAGGTGCCGCATTGTTATTGTTTGGGGGATTAGGGGGCTGCCCGCCTTGGTCTGAAGGGGGGTTCTTCCCATGGTTACGTCCTTTGCCGCGGTTTTACTGGCCCTATTGGTGTTGGTTATTTTGGTTGGGCTGCGGATTCTGTTGGGCATACACTTGCCCTTGGGAAGTAGGTGGGTTCTCAGGTTGTGCAGGTGCAGGAGCAGGTTGTGGTGGATAATAAGTGGGTGGAGACGGTGCGGGTGCTGAACCTTTTGAGGGTTTTTGATATGTCTGTGTGGCGGGTTGTGGGTTTGCCGCAGGGGCTGCCTGTGGCAGGTAATAAGCACGGGGGGCTTGGGAGGATACAGGAGCTTGCGCGGCCTGCGGGTGGTAATATGGTTGAGGTGTGACCGAGGGGTCATAAGCAGGGGATGTATGGCCAAAGCACTGAGGTGGACATGAGGGTCCGTGGGAATGGTGGTGATGTGCCATGGGAGCAAACGAATTCGTTGCTTCGGAGTGGGATGTACGCCGCGAAAGGTCGGGGCCAAGGCTAGTATGTGCTATGGAAAAGGGCTGGTTATGCGAGGCAATGCGGCCAATGATGCTATCTGTGGCATGGGATGCCCCCGACGCATCATGGCGGGAGGAATCATTGCGGGGGGCGTCAGGTATGATGGTATAGAGGTAACCAAACTGAGCGTAAATAAGGTCAAATTGTTGGGCTTTTAGGATGGACTCTTCCTCGGACTGGGGTCGCTCGGATGCCACATCCTTGGCAATGACAGGATGGAGAGATTTTAGAAACCAATCTAAGAATATATGGTCATCTAACTTGATTTTGCACAGGCTTCGGCGTCGATGCCACTCATGAATGTGGTCAGTGATGTGGGTGGCCGTGTTCTGTCTGCAAGACAGTAGGATCTCAACTCCCGCATCATAGTGGGCAGGTAACTGAAAGAAATGCAGGAAGGTCGAGGTAAGGGAAGTAAAGGTAGCATGGGTCCCATTGGGCTGCTCGATGTACCACTTAGCTGCAGAGCCAGTGAGGGTGCGTTGTTACAGACGGAGTTGGACAGAGTCGTCCACTATGGAGTTGGAGGAACACCATAGATGGAAGGACATAATATGGTTTTGGGGGTCTTCACCTGCCTTTCCATCAAACTTAGGGATGTCTTATGGGAGCTTGGTGAGCATGTGAGGCCACGCAGGGTCGTGTCTAATGGGATCGTTAGTCAGTCTGGCCAGGTCAGGAAGGTTGAGACTAGCCATGAATGGAAAAATAGTAGAAGGATGTGACATACTAGTGGTTGTGACCATGTTGGGGCCAATGCCCCCAAGTGGAGGGGCTGGGTTTGGGTTGGGGACGGCGCCCCCATGTGGAGGAACGAAGGTGGTATGGGACGATCCTGCACCACCAAGGGTAGTGGGAGTCATTAGCAGAGTTGGGATGGGTATGCTAGCCACTGGAATGGGTACAGTGATCAGAATGGTGGATGCGGACCCCATCGAGGGCATACCCAAAGCGGGTGTGGTAGCTGGGGTGGTGGTGGATTCTCCACCAATGGTCCCTACAAAGAAAGGGTTGGAAGTCATGCCAGCCATGGGGCTGGTTGGTGCAGTGTAAGTGGGGTTCTCGGACTCTGCCTTAGAATCAGATGTGAAATAAGGGGCGTCCGAGTCGGGTGATGGAGCTCTATGTCGTTAACAAGTAGAGTCAAGTGACGAAGCTCGAGGTATGTGACGAGTGGTATCAAGTGATGAAGATCTACATCTATGACGGGTGATGTCAAGTGAACTGTGCTGCGGGGGCTCACCCCGGAGGCGCTGAGAATGTCTCGGGGACTCAATGGTGATAGATGGTGTCAAGTATCTGGGGGTTGTGTCGAGTGAAAAATAGCTCAAAAACCCTAATGCAGTCGAGTGTGCAGAAGGAGAGCACAAAAAAATACGGCACTCGGGACAACAACCAGCTCAAAACACTCACTGTAATAGCTGTGCTACAGTAAGCAGAGCGTCAACAACAATGGTCAGAATACCAATAAGTAGCAACTTTCCTAAAAAATAAAATAGTGGACTCGCTAGACCAAAGGGAGGTAAGGGAGCATGCAAACACCTAGCTAAATAGTATTCTGACTCAACCAGACATATCCTCTGCAAGGTGATGAAATCCAAGTAAGACAATATGGATAGTAGAGCCAAGTGGCTAAAGATATCCCCCTACCAGGAGGGACACCGGGTAAGACAATCCTAGAAGAAAGGCAACTAAGATACCCCGTTCATGACACGTCCAGAAAAGGTAAATATGCAGCTCCTATCCTATCATCGTGTGGGCCTAAAGAGAACACCACACGCAAAACAACGAGTAGGTAGCCTTCGGTTACTAAATGGATTGTGGTATTCCACTCAGGCCTCCAAAACTAGTCTGGCTACTTCAACCCTTCGAAGGGAGAGGTCCTCTGATAAACTAGTTGTGACCGTGCCAAAAAATACTAGGGAATTTTGGTTCCCTAATGGACAACAACTATGTCTCAAGTGTAAGTGACTGAGGAGTGTTATTTGGATGCCTATCCCCCCTGTCCTACCTAACTAGAATATTCTTATGTGTTCCCCAAGTGGGGTTAGAATGTTGGTTGTGTTAAGCAGTATTTTAGGGCTCACTTGAATTAGGTGACAGAGTGTGTGCATGTGAGGTAATGAATCCAATCAAAAGTGCCATGGGGTGGGCAACTTTCTAACTAATTATAACAATGCAGAAATTAAACTTGAAATGCAAAATTTTCTCTTTTTCAATTGAAATGCTTTAACTTAAAAAAAATAAAAATTGTAAATGGAACAGAAAGCAAACTGCAGAAAAAAGGCTGTAGGGAAGTATGGTTGCAAATAGAACATGTGGCTGTGTAGGTGTAGAAAATATTGCAGCAAAGTTCAGGGTTCAAAATAGGGTAAAAAGTGCAGAAACTAGATCGCGGGTCTGTGGCGAAACTGCATGGGTGGATTGCGGGAAACAAGCTGAAAGCCGCGGGGCGATCGCAGGAAACAGGCTGAAAGCCGCGGGGAGATCACAGGAAACAAGCTGAAGCCGTGGGTAGATCGCAGGAAACAGGCTGAAAGCCGCAGGGAGATCATAGGAAACAGGCTGAAAGCCACGAGGGGATTGCAGGAAACAGGCTTAAGGCCGTGGTCAGATCATAGGAAAAAGGATGAAAGCCGCGGTCGGATCGTAGGAGACAGACTGAAAGCCACGGTCGGATCGCAGGAGACAGACTGAATGCCGCAGGGAGATTGCGAGAAACAGACTAGAAGCCGCGGTCGGATCGTAGGAAACAGAATGAAAGCCGCGATCGGATTGCAGCTGTGGGAAAAAAAATGCGATTTTCGGCAGCAAACCCAACTGCCGAAAGGGACAACCGAAAGGGGAAAACAGAAAAATATTGCGGAAAACTAAAAACTTCTAAACATTATAACTAGAAATTCAAAGGAACAATAGGGGAGTCGCCAAAACTGTAGCTAGGGTTTTCACCCTAGCTTGTGCAAATGGGCACCTACAAAGGAGAAGGGACTCCTCAGTAGCAGTTCAGTAAAATGATGAAATAAGACAGTAAATAAAAATAGTAAACTATTCTAAGCATGTGCATAAAAAAGAAATGACAAGATAATGAAAATTTGCTTTGTATGAAGTATACCTCAAATGTGAGGTTGGTGGAGCCTTTGCAGTAGTCCAGGGGCTGCTCCAATGCTCCAGTGTTGTTCCTTCTCCTTCTTCCAAGGTGTTTTGGATATGGGCCAAAGGGGTTCTCAAGTGGGAAATTAGCTCCAAGTGGAGAGGTAGGGTTTCAAGAGAATTTTTGGCAGCATAAGGATGGAGAAATTGTGGATGTGAAATGGAGAGCCTCCATCACCTATTTATAGGTTTTTAGTGGTGGAGTGTTGACCCATGGTTTTTGGCACCATATGGTTTAGGTCAATTGTATAGGGTTTTTGTTTCCTTTTTTCCCTCTTTTTTCTCTTTTTTGTATTTTTTATTCCCTTTTATTTGATTTTTGGGAATTTATGGCCCTTTTTAGAGTTTTTTTGCTATTTTTTGAGGAATTTACATTATTTTGGGGGGGAAAAGGGGGTTTTTTGGGCCTTTTGGAGGCTTTTTAATGGTTTTTTAAGGTTTTGGAGGCAAATATGGTAGGAAATATAGACAAATGAGTCTTGTAATGAGGGAGATGAGGTAGTGAGCACTTTTTGGGTGTTAACAATGATCGATCTGAACACTATTTCCATATTCCCTTTTTTTACAAGGCCTTCACACGCAGACAAGTTGGAAGTAGAAACTGCCAATGGATTTGCTTGTTGGTTTTGAGATCTAGGGACCACTTTTAAAGATATAGAAATAAAATCATCCATGTCTAGGTGGAATTCATCATTGTACCTTTTCAACATTTCATTTTTACAGGTAAACGTTTCTTTTACTTGTATCACAATAGTTTATAGTCTCCAATAATATTTAGCAATTTAATATCACAAGATTTAGCTAACTAAAATCCATGCATAGGAGCCTCACACTTAGCCATATTGCTAGTACCATTGAATTCTAAATGAAAATAAAAAAGAGAAGCATGGCTATATGGGAAATTTAATATGATACCTACACCCATACCTGATTGGGATTTGATCCCGTTGAAGTTCACCGCCCAAAACATATCAGTAGCTTCTTGTTGTCCAAAACATGCATTAGTCACTAAGAAGCATTGTTGAGAATGTTGGCATAAATCAACTGTATGAGAATGTGAATTCAACCACTCATCAGCAGCAACAAATATCCCCATATGTATCCCTTTATCATCATTAATGGTGAGAAAGCATCACTTGATTGCATCTTGAGAAATCTCATTTGATATTGGTCTTCCAAGGTCTTCAAAATTTTCACTTTCCTCATTGTAAGAATCATAAGTGGGTTGTCCCATAAATTTATGATAATCCATACACATATCATGATCAAAATGGGAGAAATGCAAGTCAACATATCCATGACGCCAATATTCAGTAGCAGAATTATCCACATCCTTAAGAGCTTCATCATAAAAAGTAACAGGGAAAAGAGAATTCATCAAATCTTTATCAACCATGTTTTCAACAAGCTCCCGAATCGGAAATTTCTTGTCAAGAGCTTCTTCATTTTGTTCCACATCTACAATAAGAAACTGTTTTCATTGAACCAATTTGACAACCCTTTTATTTTCAAGCTGTGGGAAAATATTATGGTCATCTTCTACGATGTGCTCGCCCCCACACTTGACAATGTGATCAATAGATGAGGGCTTTCTTTTGCAATGTAATTCTTTGTTGTTTTTTATTTAGTAGAGTCATGGGATAAGACCTACCAAGTTAGTACTCAACAATAATATTACCAAAGTACAAAAAAAAACCTCATTTGGACTGTTCCATCCAAATTGTTGAGATTTGTCATTAAAATAAAATAAAAAAGGAATTGCTTGGGTCCCCTATAATGGTGCCAAAAAATGTTATAGCATTGTCGGATTTCACGAAATTCTTTTTACAAAATCTATCATTTATGCCAAGGACATTGAGATTTGACCCAACAATTTCCTAAAATGTTATGCAAAAATATTCAATATATCCACTACAATGGTTCTGAAAAACATTACCTCAAAATCTAGCACTCTTCCACGATCGAAAATAAGTGGACCCAATTAAAGTATGTGGACCCAAGTAGGGTATGTGGGCCCAGTCCAAATATGTTGACCCAATGCTATGATCAACAACTCTTCAAAGAAGTACACCTGCTGTAACCTTAATGTAACCCCCTTCCACTTTATATCCCGCTCCTATGACCATGTGAGGATCCCCAAAAATAGGTAAGGATAGACCTATAATCAACAACAAAAACCACTTCTATCCCTGAAACACCTTCCCTCTATTAGTATATTAATTCCTTGTGGATTAAATGATAGGAGAAATTATGAATATGTAACTCACTGCTGCAATTTCTGCTGTAAAAACCAACAATAGAAAATCGAAGATATTTCTCAAACCAACCATCGAAATTGTGTGAAAATGACCTATCGGCAACCAACAATGAGGGGATCACCTATCCCCCCTAGGGAACACTTGTTTTGGTAGATGAAATATATGAATTGGCATTTATTTATGAATTATTTCTACAACTTACCGTAGTCAAGGAGAATAAGAAAATTCCTTGGCCTCAAATCCCCCAGGGTCCTCCCTTGTAACCTTGGATTTGACCCAAAATTACTCAAACCCCTAGGGTTTTCTTTTTCCTTTGAAATAAACATGCAATAACTCAATAAATAGATCTTAAGAAACCCCTTAGGACTATCGTCACCTAACCCTAGGATGACAAAACCTCCTTTAGGGCACTTTGAGCACATAAAATTCACCTTTTTGCAATATTATCAACTTTTTGGGATTTTCTATAAGTTATCCATATCTGAAATTTATTGCTGCAATTGAGCACTTCAGAAAATCACAATTAAAGTACTCTACGACAAAAAATAAATATTTTTGTAATTTTTGCAAAAATATTTTTTTGGGGGTTTTTCACAATATATGATTTTTTGATATTTTTAGCAATATATAGTACATAAATTTGATAAAAATACTCCCAAGTTAAGATGAGGAAAATAAAGACTTAAGTATTTCCCCTTCAAGGCTATTGAGGAATATGGCTATCATTCCTCTCAAGGATTGATAACCCCATTTTAAATAATTAGGGCAACACCAAGAAACCCTAGATTGTGTTGATCTTGACCTAATTGAGGGAAAAAGAGGTGCTAAAAGGCCTAACAAGAGAGACCTTCCAGAGAGGGACGTTTCACTTACAAGAAAGATAATTTATGCATAAAAAACCCTAATTTACTCTTACCTTGGATGTCTCTGACAGTGAAACAGAAAGAGAACTAGAGATCTTACCACAAACGAAGAAAAATGGAGAAAAGTGTAACCTACTAAGAATCGTTTTCCTTCAAAAATCCTTGCAAGATTAAGTATCAAACTCAAACACTAAGAAAATGCCATGTTCAAGCTTCAAGAGTGCCAAGAAGGGAGTGCGCATCCCTATCCCAAATAGACAAGAAGAAAGAAGAAAATAAATTTATTTGATCCCATGAACTTGTGTTAAAATGAGGAGGAGACGCCTTATTTATATGTGACTTAGGCCAACTTAACCTCCTTTACAAGTTCACCAACCTAAAATGTCTAAAATAGCTTAAAATGATTTTTCAATGAGTTTTTTAGGGTTTGTCACCCACAAGCTGAGGACTAAACCTCATACAACATAAAATAATGATAAAATATGATGAACTACTACAACTTGGATGAAATGTTGAGCATGGGAGGAGGGTGTAATACCCCATATAACCCCAACATTGTGCTTTTTCACGTGACACCCTCCTCCTTTAAGTGGTACAACTTCTTCAAAGGATGACACGCAAGAGAAATAGGTCCAAGTGGGAATATTGTGGTGAGATAATACAGGTATGGAAACCCTTACATGCACGATCACCTCTACAAAGCATTAAAAACAAGTGTGGCTAGGGGGGCCTAAGCCATGTCTCCCAATGGAATCATAACAAGAAGCATAGGACACCAACCTTGGGCATAAATGCCCTGCATGATGGGGGACCTCCACCACATCGAGGGCTGGTTTGTTGTGCCACTAAGCCAACACTCTTGGAATGAAAACTAAGAGGACCTGCCATTACCATACCACGGGTTTAGAGCCCCACAAGACCAACACTTTACATAAAATAAACCCAAAATTGGCCTTTTCATAGAAAAAAGAACCCCTCCTCCATGGAAATTTGATATGGCACATTGTAGAACATCTACCCGATAATAGGTGGCTCCAACTACAGTACATGCCCTTCTCCCGAAAGTGCATGAGAACCTCTAAATATTGGGACCTATAGACCTACACACACTTCAAAAAACAAATTCATCAAATGCATCGAAGGTAGACACGTTCATCCTTCCTTGTTCAAATCAAAACGAAATGCAATAAATAAGAAGTGCAATGCATGGGTAAAAGTAAATGATGAAATCAAAATTCTTATGTAAGATATTATGCAACCTACCTACCTACTCTAAGCATCATAGGATAGATAAGTTAATTAAATTTATACCACTAGTGAATCCAACTTAGCATATCATTCATGTTAGATTCATGCTAGTACTTATTCCTTTGTCTTTGGTCATAATCCGAGACAAAACCATGTCGATGATGAACTGAGTAGAATTCATTATCTTCATCAAAATGTATCTATAATGATAGAAAATTTCATGGACCTGGAAGCCTCCAAACTCTTTCCATGGAGAATTGCTTTTTTGACAAGACCCTTCTATCCATGCTTGGACTGGGCTCAAGTACAAACTTCCTTGATCATATACATGTTCTCCAAAATTTGTTTGCTTCCCCAAATGTCTTTCAAAACCAGCAAGGATATCTACATAGTGAGGTTGAAAAAATTCTAATGTGTTGTTCATAAACCCGAATTCTTGTTGTCATAAAAAACCTACTAGTGTCTTATATTATCAACCACAAATGGTCTAAACACTATTTCCATCTTCCATACTTTTACAAGGCCTTCACATGCAGACAAGTTGGACATAGAAACTGCTAATGCATCTTCCTATTGGTTTTGAGATCTGGGGACCACTTTCAAAGATATAGTAATGAAATCTTCCTTTGTTAGGTGGACTGTATCCTTGTACCTTTTCAACCTTCCATTTTTGTAGGAAAAGTTTTATTTTACTTGCATCACAATAATGTTAGAGTCTCCAATAATCTTTAGCAATTTAATATCACAATCTTTAGCTAACTCAAATCCATGCAAAGGAAACTCATACTTAACCATATTATTAGTACCATAAAATTCTAAACGAAAATAAAAATGATAAGAATGACCATATGGGGAAGTTAATACAATAGCTACACCCATACCTAATCCGGATTTGACCTCATTGAAGTTCATCGTCCAAAACTTACGGATAGCTTCTTGTATTCCAAAACTTGCATTAGTCCCTGAGAAGGATGGTTGATAATGTTGGCAGAAATCAACTATATGAGAATGTGAACTCAACTTCTCATCATCAGCAATGATTAACCCAATATGTATCCCTTTATCATCATCAATGGTGAGAAAGAATGACTAGACTGCATCCTAAGAAATATCACCTGATATTGGTCTTCCAAGGTCTTCAAAAATTTCACTTTTCTCATCAGAAGAATCATAAGTGCGCTCTCCCATAAATTTCTGATAATCTGTACCCATATCATGATCAAAATGGGAGAAATGCAAGTCAACATATCCACAATGAAAATCTTTGATAACAAAAGGGTCCACATCCTTAAGAGCTTCATTAGAAAGAGTAACGAGAAATGAGAATTCATCAAATCTTAATCAACCATGTTTTCAACATGCTCTTGAATTGGAAATGGCTCTTCAAGAGATTCTTCATTTTGTTCCATGCTCACAATAAGAAACTCCTCTGTCTAACCCAAAATAAAAACCATTTTATTTTCTAACATCAAGAAAATATCATGGTCATCTTCTTTGGAACATATGTGGCTTGAAATATTAATTACAATACTCTCGAACCTCAAAGAATCATAGATGATACGGTCATGAAAGCTCCAAAAATCTCCATCTTCTTCATCATGCAAAGGATTCCTTCCATTTTATTTAATTAGGGATTGTTGATCTTCATATGTTTCTTCTTCAAATTCTTTCTCTTGACCATCATCACACAAATTATGAACTTCACTTTCTAGAGAACCTTCATCTTTATTTTCAAAAGAAATTCCTTCTTGGATCATAAGAATTGATATTTCGTCACTAATTTCCTAAATAAAATATTGAATGAAAGACTCTTCAATAATGGCTTCATCGTGAGAGTTTTCTAGGGCTTGATCTTCATCACTATCTTCCCCTTCAAGGGTTTCCTCTTTGACATGATTTTCTTGAGGGGTAATCAAAACTTCGATAAGTTTTTCATCAAGACTAGGATCCCATTCCTTGCCAAATGTATTGACTAAAAGTACAAACAAAGGTATCACTTTATCAAGTCATTCATCATACAATCCATCACATCTTTGTTATTGCGCAAATCAAGAGAAATTATGAACAAATTCATTTTAACATGCTCGTGCACCACATCAAATACTGTAAGAAATCCCTACATAACATAATATTCATTGCAACTATACTCTCGTATTCATGAAATTTTGGGATGAATTCCTTCAAATCATCATTATTAAATGGATTTGGATATCTTGTGATACCCGATAATTCCAATGGATCAAACCAACCTAGATGCAATTGATTCTTAAGAAACTCCATATTACTTTTTTATTGATGCCAAAAATGTTTGGAGTTGCCAAAATGAGCTTTTATTCTTTACTGATGGATGTTCTCACCCCCACACCTGAAAATGTGATCAATAGTTGAGGGCTATGTTTTCCATTGTACTTCTTTGTTGTTTTTTCTTCAATAGAGTCGCCATATAAGACCTACTAAGTTAGTACTAAACAATATTCTTACTAAAGTATAAAGAAAAAACTCACCTGGACTATGGCCATCCAAATTGTTGATATGTATCGTTGAAATAAACCAAGAACTACTTGGGTCCTTGCCAACAATGCCAAAAAATGTTATAGCATTGTTGTATTTCACGAAATTATTTGTACAAAATCTATCATTTATGACAAGGAGATCAAGATTTGACCCAAAAATTCCCCAAACTATTATGCAACAATCTTCAAGATGTCCCCAACATTGGAACCAAAAAGATTTACCTCAAAAACTAAACTCTTCCATGATTGAAGATAAGTGGATCCAATTTAAGTATGTGGACCCAAGTAAGGTATGTGGACCTAGTGTTACGATTGAAAAATATTCAAGTACACCCATTATCACCTCGATGTAACCCCCTTCCTCTTTAGGTCACACTCTTGGGACCAAGGGAGGATCCTTGAAAAGAGGTAAGGATAGACTTGTAATAGACAATAGAAGCCACCTATATCCCTACAACACCTTCCCTATGTTAGTAGAACGGTACCTTGTGGAGATAATGATATAAGGCTAGAATAAACCCTTTATTATGGAAGGATAGGATCAATTATGAAGATGTAACTCACTGCTGCACTTTTTGTAGTAAAAGAAAGCAATAGAAAACCAGATATATCTCTCAAACCAACCATCAGAATTACGTGAAATTGACATCCAATAGCCGAAAAAGAGGGGCGCAACTATCCCCCTAGGGAACACTTGTTTTGGTAGATAAATAATATGAGTTGGTGATGGTTTATGCTTCAATTTTTCAACTTACCATAGTCAAGGAGAATTAGAAAATTTCTTGGCCTCAAATCCCCTTAGGGTCCTCCCAAGTAACCTTATATTTGAACCAAAATTCCTCAAATCCCCAGCTTCAGGTTTGAAACTTACCGCAGTCAAGGATAATTAGAAAATTCCTTGGCCTCAAATCCCTTAAGTGTCCTCCCAAATAACCTTGTATTCAACCCAAGCTTCCTCAAATCCCCATGGTTTTCCATTTCCTTTGAAGTGAACCTGTAATAACTCAATAATAGAATCTGAAACAACCCCTTAGGGCTATTGTCGCGTCCCCTCTCATCAATCCAATGTAAGGAAAGGAACATGATACCAAATTCTGGGGATTTTACATAAACTCATCCCATTTCATTAGTTTCATACGAATAGAACAAATGTGTGTAGATGCAAATCAAAGCAAAAATGCATAGCGGAATAAAACATCATCCACACACATTATATATGCATTCAACATATCAATAACGATCATCAAATTAAAACATTGCAGAAGTCAATACACATTGAGAATACTTATCTTCATTGGGCAATTGTCCCAAGCAACTAGCTATGTCATTGCAACGTTCCACCCAACCATAGGTCTCTGCCCAACCTGTATGCTTTTAGCACTCAGAGACCACCCTCGAGCTAGGCATGATTTCTACAAGGAAAAGGGGACTCTCAAGCTTAGCATGTCCCAATCCAACAACACATCTAAGCCAAGCCAACCCACAACTGGGTTTATCAGGCTAAATCTGAACCCTCTTTATTTCTGGATGCTTGCACTCAAGCTCAAGCCAAAACAATGGATACCCATAACCCATACCCCAACATACTCTATCTACACAGAACAAAACACAATCATTAGGCATGGATACACATTTTTAACAATGGGATTTACAAACAAGATGGCCATGGGTTTTCCCCAAATCCTAGGCACACCAAAAATGGACTGTGGAAAGGGGAATTCGACCACAGGGAGAAAAACTGATTTCTCCCATGGGTTATGAGCAATCCAATGGCCAAAACGGCCTCAATAAAACCCCAAATCGAGCTCCCATCCTCCTAGTAGCTCTACAACACCAAAACGCCCTCTTCCCAACTAGAAAACAAGGAAAACATAGGAAAACGTGGAGGGAAAAATGCCCCAGCTAGCTCATACTGCGTGAGGGAGCAAGGCCATGGTGAATAATGGCTTGGGGGGGGGATTTCATGGCTTTCTTCTTTCCCTAGGATTCAAACACGAATTTCCATGAAGGGTGGATTTCCCATACCCAAATTTGGAGAGCCATACCTCTCCATTCCCCAAGGCATTAACTACTTCAACCAACTCTTGGAGGAAATAAATGATTGGGTACAAAAGTCAACATGGGTAGTTGAGGGTTTATGGGTTCTCTCATCGACACTTGGTTTGACTTGATTGGTTCAAGGGTTTGAATATTTTCCTTCCCAATTCCTTGTAAAATCATGCCCCCATCTCTTGTTGCATTGCATAGCTAGTTGTGGGTATTTTATTAAAATGCATATTTACATGATATTTGCAATTCCATTGTACCTGGCTAGCACGTAAACCATATGCATCACTAAATCGGTGGCGGGGCCTTGGCCTTGAGATCCTCACCATGATTTGATAACAATATCACATCATTTACATTTTAATGCAATGGGGTTAAAATCGGGACATTATAGCTATCATCACTTAACACTAGGATGATGGCACTTACTTTAGGGCACTTTTAGCACATAAAATTCACCTTTTTGCAATATTTTTCAACCTTTCTAAATTTGTTATAATTTATATATATTTGAAATTTATTTTTGCAACTAAATACTTCAGAAAACCACAATTAAATTAATCTACGACACAGAATAAATATTTTTGGAATTTTTGCAAAAATATATTTTTAGTGTTTTTTCACAATATATGATTTTTTCATATTTTTAACAATATATAGTACACAAATTTGATAAAAATATTCCAAGTGAATATGAGGGAAATAAAGACTTAAATATTTTCCCTTCAAGGCCACTAAGGCATCATGGTTAGTGTTCCTCACAAGAATTGACAATCCTATTTTGATGCATTATGGAAAAACCAAGAAACCTTGTGTTGTGTTGGTCTGGACCTAATAGGGAAAAAAGAAGTGCTAAAAGGCCTAACAAGAGAGATCCTCAAGAGAGGGATGTCTCACTTAAAAGACAGAGCTTTTATGCATACAAAACCCTAATTTACTCTTACCTTGGATGTCTCCAACAGTGCAAGAGAAAGAGAACTAGAGATGTTACCACAAATGAAGAAAAAGGGAGAAAATAGTAACCTCCTAAGAATCCCTTTCCTTAAACAAGACTTGCAAGATTAAGTATCAACCTCAAACACCAATTAAATGTCATATTGGAGCTTCAAGAGTGCACACCACTATCCCAAGTAGACAAGAAGAAATAAGAAAAGAACTTTATTAATTTGATCCCATGATCTTGTGTTAAAATGAGGAGGAGTTGCCTTATTTTTATGTGACTTACGAAACCTTAACCTCCTTTACAATTTGACCAACCTAAAATGTCTAAAATAACTTAAAATGATTTTTCAATGAGTTTAGGGGTTTTCACCTAGAAGCCGGGGACTAAACCTCATACAACATAAAATATGATGAATTGCTACAACTTGGATGAAATGTTGAGCATGGGACAAGGGTATCCTACCCCATATAACCCCAACATTGTGATTTTTCCCACAACACACTCCTCCTTTAGGTGTTATGACCTCTTCAAATTATGATATCTTCATCAATTTGGCATGTTTGGGCCAATAGTAGGGTCAATAAATAAGAGAAATAGGTCCAAGTGGGAATAATGAGGTGTGATAATATGGTTATGACAACCTTTACACATGCAATCACCTCTACAAAGGACAAAAAAACAAGTGTGGTTGGGGGCCCCTAAGCCATGTGTCCCAATGTCATCATACCAAGAAGCAATGAACACCAACCATGGGCATAAATGCCTTACATGATGGGGTAACTCCACCACATCAAGGGGTAATAAACTATGCCACTAAGACAACACTCTTAGAATGAAAAGCAGGAGGAATTTCCATAATATGATCCAGGTGGATATCGGTGGCGGCCCACCTCTTCCAACTGGCTCAAAACAGTCTTCTGGCAATTTTGGTAAATTACTATTTTTAGCAGTTTTTCGGGTCTTGAACTTCCGGAGCCATTTTGAGGCCCTAAACGACATTTTTTGGCGATTTGGGGGACCAAATGGTTGCCAACGGCATACATTTGCGCCCAGTCGAAAGTTGTAAATCTCGGATAGACCTTTCCAACGGGCTACCGAGCGCCCCAAACGGAGATCGTATGCAAAAGTTATGACCTCGGGAAGTTGACTGTTCAACTAACCACCTTGGGGCCGCAAACTTTATGACGGTTCATCTTCTAGGGTTAGGTTTTTGGATGTTTGGGATTCTTTCCCTCATTCTTATGATAAATAGGCCCTTTCGGCCTCTCTTTGTATTCATCTTGGCACAAATGAGCATAGCGGCCACATCTCTTCTCAGAGATAGCTACCACCATTCTAGCTATTGTATTTTACAGTCGGTTCTATTTCCGCTATTTAATAGAATGTGTTTACTGTATCACTGTGTTATTTGCAATATGATTCTGTATATGCTATCTTTTGTTTCGTTCCCACATAAATATGGATCAGTGGTATCAGAGCAGTCTGCTCTTTGATTGTTTCTCGGTGCATGTCCTCGACGAGGTCAGGATACAGAGAGTTGGGTCTCGAACTAGTTTCACTTGGGGAAGACCACTCTCGCCGCCCCAAACGGCCTCCCATGGCGGAAGAAAAGAGAGACGACGGAGCAGTAGATCCTATCAAGTTGTTGCTCGAGGAAGCCCTTGCGCGACAGAGGAACGAGATGATGGATAATTTCGCCCAGATCCTTCAATGCATGCCAACAGTGGCAAATGCACCCTCAACGAGCAGCCATTTCGGAGATACGACTCCCTTCAAGGTACAAGTTAATTTTGATATCCCTTTATTTGAAGGACAAATCGATGCCGATGCCCTAGATAAATGGTTGAATCTACTAGAAGGGTATTTCTCTGTCCACCAATTTTTCGACAGGGAAAAGATCATCTTTGCGCTCCTTAAGGCCGTCCCCCATGTCAAAAATTGGTGGGAAACTTATTGTGAGCAAAACTCATTAGATGGATTGTTTGAATATTCCAATCCCACTTGGGCCTCTTTTATAGATGCCGTCAAGGAACAATATTACCCTGTTGGAAACTATGATGACCAGTACACAAAATGGACCATTCTGCATCAAGAGAGGGACCAAACGGTGTCGGAGTACACCAACAAATTTCATACCTTGCGCACAAAGCTAGGTATCAAGGACTCCGAGCGGCACCTAGTACTGAAATATCGCAGTGGCCTACACCGGTACATCCGAACAGAGATGGATTTCCTGGAAATCTCTTCACTCGGATCCGCCTATCGATATGCTGTCAAAATTGAGCAGAAATTTCAGCAAAAGAACAAGTGTGACTTCGGACCTGTGCAGAAGCAGGGCAAGGGAAACTCTAGCTCGCAGAGCACGGGGCAGCAAAAGGACAACCAGTCCCAACCACAAGCGAAGAAGGGTAAAGAAAAGACAAAGAAGGACACCGGGAAGTGGTGCGAGTTCCACAAAAGTCCCTGGAACAACACTGATGATTGTCACTCAAAACAGTCATTGGTGGCTGAGATCAAAGCTTCAGAATCAGATCCCAGTTTCGATTCTAACTCGGAACCTAATTTCATAGCCGCGCGAAAAGGGAAGCAGATCATTGATGCAGAACCCAGTGTCGTTGTTGCCACCACACAGATTCAGCCAAAGGAGCCTGAAGAGTCGAAGGCAGAGGAGCGCCTTTTCCACTCACAGATGTGGGTGAAGGGAATTCCCCTACACTTTGTTGTGGACAGCGGCAGCCAGAAGAACCTGATTTCAGAAGAAGTCATCAAGAGATTGGAGCTACCAATAACGCCACACCCACAACCATACACCATTGGATGGCTAAGCCAAGGACAAAGGATCCGTGTTAGTCACCAATGTCGCCTACCATATGGCATCAAGCCCTTCAAAGATGAGGTATTGTGTGATGTGGCCCCACTTGAAGTATGTGATGTTCTTTTAGGACAACCATATATGTGGAAGCGTCATGCTGTATATGAATCAGGACCTCGCAGTGTCATTGTCACTTTGGGAGGACAACTCTATCGGATACCAGAGATAGTTGCACCTACCCCAAACGAGCAGGGAAGGAATATAATCTCCCACACTGGGAAATTTTCCCTATTCGCAATTGCCACTAAAGGTGAACATCAGATTGCGGAGACATCTGCAACCTCTGCAGATTATCCTTCTACTCAGCAGAAACAAGAAAAACACAAAGTTAGTGCAGCATCGCCTATTCGGGTACCTCTACAATGCAAGGCCACGCATTCAAGGGGCCCCTCCAAAAAGAAACCATCCACACCGGTGCATACCAAGCATACCACAACAACCAAAACTGTTGAACAGCTCCAGTGCATCCATCAACAACAATTACAATCCTCTGAAGATGTCAAAGTAAGGAACCCTTTCCACTTCAACAAATGTCGCACCAAGAGCTCAACTCGACACACAACTCGACATATGATAAGAGATTTAACGCAATGGAGACCATTGATTCCTAAGGAGGGAGGATTGATCCAGGTGGATATCGGTGGCGGCCCACCTCTTCCAACTGGCTCAAAACAGTCTTCTGGCAATTTTGGTAAATTACTATTTTTAGCAGTTTTTCGGGTCCTGAACTTCCGGAGCCATTTTGAGGCCCTAAACGACATTTTTTGGCGATTTGGGGGACCAAATGGTTGCCAACGACATACATCTAGGCCCAATCGAAAGTTGTAAATCTCGGATAGACCTTTTCAACGGGCTACCGAGCGCCCCAAACGGAGATCGTATGCAAAAGTTATGACCTCGGGAAGTTGACTGTTCAACTAACCACCTTGGGGCCGCAAACTTTATGACGGTTCATCTTCTAGGGTTAGGTTTTTGGATGTTTGGGATTCTTTCCCTCATTCTTATGATAAATAGGCCCTTTAGGCCTCTCTTTGTATTCATCTTGGCACGAATGAGCATAGCGGTCACATCTCTTCTCAGAGATAGCTACCACCATTCTAGCTATTGTATTTTACAGTCGGTTCTATTTCCGCTATTTAATAGAATATGTGTTTACTGTATCACTGTGTTATTTGCAATATGATTCTGTATATGCTATATGCAAAATTCAAAGAAGACAACAAGGTAAGGGGCTAGTGTGCAATGGAAATAACAACTCAACTTTTGGAACTTAAGGAAATGGATAAAGAGGTAATACATTCGTACATTGGATTCACCATTGGAAATACCTAGAGTTGGCATCGCAAATGGGTTCTTTGTAGTCTCTGGCTGAAAGGATTTTGACTTGTCTTAACCTCCTCGATATGTTGTTTTGTATCCTTCCCCATATACTCTATGTCCTTTGGAAATATCTCTTAGTTGATTTTCTCTAGCCAATGAGGAGGATATGGACATCCCATGCTCTCCAAAACTTCAACTCATGGATAATATAGGTGAAGTCAACCCTGTAACTCAAAATGAAGTGAAAATGTGCCTTAGGATGCAACACTGGAGACTTAAGTGGCCATGGAGGTCAAATCTCTTTAAGGGAACAATTTATAGTTTATTTTCTATACATGTGTTTTGTCAAGTAGTTTTGTTTTTATTTGAATATGTAAGGTAGTACACCTATTGGGCCTATAAAGGTTGGAATTGGAACATTCACAATAGGGAATCTTTGGATGAAAAGGTATATCTTTTTGTTAGAACTCTAAAAAAATTGTGTTAAAATGTTGTCCAATTCAGCTACAATGTTTTCTACTTTAGAATATATTCATTATTATGAGAAAAATTCTTGATCCTATTTATGTGAAGGATGAAATGAAATTAATAAACAATATAAACAATAAGATAGAAGGAAAACCAATTTGTATTAATAAAATGGCAATGAAACAATCCATGTAATTACAATTCCTAGTGATGATAGTTAATCTTATAAGAGATGTGTCTATTGTTAGGACTTATGATGCCCTAGATTTTTTGGCGAAGCATTGTTATTTGATTGGTTATGTTATTGGTTACCCTGATTGTGATGCTCAATTTGTGAGGCATATTAACTTGTATTATTCAACGGAGTATCGTATATGATCAACTGGCTACGTCAAAGCGTGACCGACCAGTGAGTCGATGCATTGGTGCAACTTGTGTTGACTTCTAGAGCCTTCGACTAGAGGATTTGATTGGATGGTGAATCAACTAGATGACCAACTTGCATCTTAGAGCTATCGACTTAATGAATTTGTAAAGGTTGTTAACTGAACATCGATTGGAGTTCCTTTGATTGACTTAATGGGCCATCGACTATTTGGAATTTGGTCATATAAGGATTTAATTGGAGCTTAAAGATATTGATTGAATAAGCCTTGGAGGAAGCCCTTTTGCTGTGATGTTTGTTTATAATTGAGATTGTTTACTTGATCAACTCTGAGGTCGACTAGCCTATGTTCGACTTGGTATAAGTCAACTGTCAACTAGTACAAATTGAGACAGTCGTGCTTCGACTGTGCATTGAAATCTTATTGAGATGTGTATGTTTGATGAAGATGAAGCCTTGGATTTATGTAAATTGTAGGATATCCATGAGAAGAAAGTTGTTTCTTTGATTGAATCCCATGATCGACTTCAACAAGAAGTTGTATTGTTTCCTTATTGTAGAAAAAAAATGAAGGATTGAAGAATTGGTTCAAGATTGCTCATTCCTTGCTTGAAGATGAAGCTTCTCTTTTCCAAATTTCTATTTTGAAAAGAATGGATGAGAAATCTAGGAAGATTGTTTCCCTAGAGAACACCATGGAAAATATCTTCCAAAATATTGTGGATGAATTTGGAGATAATGACAATCTCATTAATGATCTGGAGATCAAGATTAAGGTTGTTTCTCATGCTGAAAATATTTCCTTGAAGAAGAAGATTTGTATACTGGAGAAATTTAATACCTAGCTAGCTAATGAGGCTTCCCAATTACAAGTCTATGTTGATGAGCTTCTTGAAGAAGTTGCCCCTCTTCAAGAAGATAATAATCACTTGCTTGATGAATAGCAAGCTTTGAAGAATGATTATGATGCTTTGTTGCCACGGCTAATAGAGAAATATGAGATTGTTAAGGATTTGAAAGAGTGAAAGCAAATTCTTGAACTGCAAATCAATTGACTGCAAAAAGATGAGAAGAAGACTATTGATGTTGTTGAGCTGCCAAAGTCACCTATTTCTTCTTATACCTTTGATAATATTGCTTGAAGCACAACTATTTGTGAACTAGATTATTGTAAGAAAGATGTTGATGATGTTGTTATTTCATCTCCTGATTTGTTGGCTACTAATGATGTTATTTATCCTAGCTTTGAGAAGCATACTACAGGTATAGAGTCTCTACTGCAAAACAAGATGGGATATACCAAAGGATGAATTAGGAATATTGGATAGGGTATTGTTGCTCCTATTATCCCTAAAATGAAGTCACCAAGAATAGGCCTTGAATATGATATTGATACACCTAGTTTATACGAAACCAAAAGAGTGTTGTTTGTTGCTAGAGGTGTCAGACTAACTTGTTGGGAAAGAAACTTGTCGTCGAAAGTGTTGAAAAGATTGATAAGCCAAAATTCTAGACTGTTGTTACAAAGGACATTGATTCTTATGTAGAGGGTTGTTTAGATCCTGACAATGAACCAAAACCTGAGCATGTGTCACATGTTCTACCAAAACATAAATTTGTGCCATATCATCATCCTCATTAAAATAATTAGAGGAATTTTCCTAGGAATATGACTTATTGGAAAGATGGCAGTTATGCTTTTAGGAATTTGCAAAAAATACATGAAAGACAAAACCATGGAATGGTGCTGACTAATCGGATAGACTGTGGCTGGATTGATGAATGGTCATGGAATGATTTGAATAGATGCTTCACGAATTCATATAGATGTGTGTCATTGACTGTACAACTGTACAATGCTCTTCTCGCTTGCCTTTAATTTATTTGGCGTGGTCGACTGATACCCGACTAGTGATGAAGGTCGAGTAAGATTGGACCATAGAGGACATGTAACTAAGACTCACATGAGATATTGATTTTTTCATTGACATGAGAGTGGTCAACGGAGACTCAACTAGTGGTGAAACATCGGCTGGAGTATCAACTAGTTTGTTTTTTCGACTTAGTCTCCATCGATATTTATAGTTGCTTCATTTTATATTCATATTTCATTTATGTTTAAGGGGGGGGGGATTGAATCTGTTTGTTGTGTAAACCCAACTGTTGTTATGTTGTTGACTTGATTGTTTCTTGTTGAATCGATTGAACTTGATGAGACCGAATGAACTATGTTCGACTGAGTTTCTCATTGTTTGTTGGGTGATTTGATTGAGTACTAAATGCCTAAATGATGGATGAACAAAGACTATATTTCTAGAAAAATACTACTTATTTGTTGTGCTATTGACTAGTCGATTGATTAATTAGATTATGTTGTTTTGTTGTCTAGTCGACTGATAGAATGGGACTATTTAAACAATAGTATGGAAAATTGTGGATTGGATGACTGCATTGAGTTTTAATTATGAAGGTGACAGTGTTTCATAATTCTTCCATGAGTATTATTGTACTAGGGTTTATCGGTATTTTAGTGTTCAAATCAAATTAAGGGTGGAATGATGTATAATTTGTTCTTTTCTCCAAGATGAGTTTACAAGTGGGGTGTTGGAACCAATGGTTCTTATGTAATCTCACCTTTATTGAAAGAAGGGATTTAACCATTGAAGGGAGTTGACTGTCGAGGGTGTCAACCATTGAAGGGAGACAACCACTAACTAAAATATGAATTAACTGTGTTCACTTTGGGTCATCCGACCCACGATCTATGGGAATTTATGGTTAGTTACCACTAGTTGGTCTCATGGTTGTGGGTTTGGTCCATATCCGAACCTATTTATAGATGGTATCTTATATCAGTCTATCACCACACATTGGATCATTTCTCATTGTGCTTGAGTGTTGTAATGGTGTCTTTAAACATCATCATCACTCTTTTAGAATCTTCGTTATTCACTTTTGTTGTTTTTAATTTATATGTCCCAACATGGTTCCAACACCCCCCCTGTAAAATTAGCTTGGAGGAAAGAACAAATTATACAACATTCACCAGCATCTAATGGAATTCAGTCACTCTGTGAAATCCTTAATCACAAACCAACCAGCTCTGATACCATGTTGGGATAGGTAAATAAAAAACAACATAAGTGAATAACCTAGATTTCGAAAGAGCAGTGGTGGTGTCTAAAGACAACATTACAACACTTAAAGCACACTGATCAATTATCCAATATGTGGTGATAGACCGATCCAAGATACCATCTATAAATAGGTTTGGATATGGACCAAACCAACAACCACAGAACCACATAGTGGTAACTAACCATAACTATCCATACATCGTGGTTCGGAGGACTCAAAGTGGACATAGTTAATTCATATTTTAGTCGATGATCAGCTCCCTTCAATGGTCCACTCCCTTCTTTTGAAAAGGTGATATCACATAAGAACCATTGGCTCTAACATATATCATGCTTAATCACAAAATGTTCATGATAAGAGATCTTGAAACTACATTTTATAATGATGCATTTTTTTGCATTGTATTACTAGTCCAATATTGAAAACATTAATTTCCCCTAAATGATATATCTTGTGAAGATTAAAAAACATTAAGATGTAAAACCCTCAACCTTAACATGAAGTTAGCGGTGAATGTGCATGTTAAGATGGATAGAACCTAGTTGTTTGGAAAAAAAGGAAGCCTTGTTAGGAACATGAATTTTTGTTAATTTCTTCATTTTAGGTCTTCTTTATCTCATTGGAAAGATAATTTGTACATTGAGCTATATGATCCAATATTTGGCATTAGAACCATGGAAAATGCATGGTATGGCTCGAAAAATTGCATTGGGAGTTCATGATCTAAAAATCTCCAATTTAAAGACCATTTATGAGATGGTCTTTGACGAACACTTGAATCATACCCTTTGTTTTACATATTGTGCATAACAAAGTTTGTTATCATCATCAAAGAACAATCATACACCTACTAATTAATGTATATGTAAGTTATTTATTAGGAAGCGCAAAAAGAAAGAACATGCAATTTCCCTTTATTCAACATATTGTGAAATGTGTGGTAAATATTATTGTTTATTTATAAATCCTTGTACTTTGATATTATAAATTCATTGTAAAGATCAAATATGTATTGTCCTTTTTATAAAATAGTTTACTCATAGATCCAATTATATTTGGGACTTATTTTCTTGCTACTTCATTATTCATTAAAAAAAAGGAAACACATAGGTCTTCTCAACTTTAAAAGGAGTGTTTGATGTCATTTGCTTTTATAATTTAAAGTTCTAATTTTATTAACTTCAAACATTTAAAAATTCAATACTTTAAATCTTTAAATCTGTTTTTACCTAATCTTTCTCAACCCAAGCTACAATGTACTTACTTTCATCATTTTGAAAATGTTACCTTATCTTTCTCAACCCAAGCTACAATGTACTTACTTTCATCATTTTGAAAATGTTAGATAAAGACCTACAACCTATATTCCTATCATCACATGCAAAGAGTGGACAAACATTATCCAGAATCATAAATGTACAAACATTATCCAAAATCATAAATTCACAAGTTAGATCCATATATAATTATACCCTTTAAGGTCCTCATTTGCTTTTTCATAGTTCTAATTTGTTATAGGCATGAATCTCATTATTTATAGGTAAAACTATCCATGGTACTTAATATTAGGTGAAATATATATATATATATATATATGATATGATGTGAAGTTGGTTGAGTAAAGGGATTTGGTTTTATTTAATATAATCATGATTAGGGACTTAAAATTAAAATCAACATCATGATTTGTTGTGTTGTGAGTGTTGATGTTGAGATGGGTGTTTATTATGTTAATAATTTAATATCAAATTTCTTATAGCATTTTTTAAGGGAGTGAAGGTGTAAATTAATACATAGTGATAAATGTGTAAAAGTATGTACATGATGAAGGATGAAAGTGTAAAGTTTGTTCCATTGTATATTGGTGGTGCAAATAAGTGTTATTAGATTAATACATTAATATCAAAATGAAAATGGGGCATATCTACTTTTATGAAAATGAAGATGTAAATTTACACATGATGGGGGATAAAGATGTAGACTTGTACACATGGTGGGGCCCATGGAAGTGTAAACTTGTATACAAGTCCACACCTTCACCTTCACGTGCCACCACCCCTATGTGCAAGATAAATAGTAGAGATTTCAAATTAAAAAATCAAATTTTGTTAATAAAATAATGATGAAGCAATTTATACAAGCACAATGCTTAGAATTGTGGTAGCTAATCTTATAAGAAATGTGTCTATTACACTTATTCACAAAAATTCTTTAACAAAAATTTGAAACTACATTTTATAATGATGTAGTCGAGTATTGAATGCATTAATTTCTCCTAAAGGATAGATATTGTTAATATTCAAGAGCATTAATATGTAAAACCCTTAAGTGGTGAATGTGCATGTTGAGATGGATAGAACCTAGCTATTCAATAAAAAAGGGGAGCCTTGTCAATGTCATAACTTTTTGTTTGTTTCTTCAATTTAGTTCTTCTTTAGTTCATTGGAAAAGGAATTGCACACTGAGCCAAATGCTCCAATATTTCATGTTAGAATCATGAAATATCCATGGGAAGGATCCAAAAATTACATTGAGATTTCATGACCTAAATATTGAGAATTTCACGACCATTTATGAGATGATCATGAAGAACACTTGGATCACTTCCTTTGCTTTTTATATTGTGCATAACAAAGTTTGTTAGTATCATATCCTTTGTTGTTTATATTGTGGATTAAAAAATTTGTTATCATTAGTGAAGGATGGACACAAACCATCACATATCTACTAATTAATGTATATATAAGATATATATATTAAGGAGTTTGAATAGAAAGAACACCTATTTACCCACATTCAACATATTATGAAATTCATGGTAAATATAATTGTTTGTTTAGAAATTCTTGTACTTAGAAATCTTAAATTCATTATCAAAAAAAATGTATGTTTCCATTTTCGTTAGATAATTTACCCCTAAATTCAACTTTATTTGAAACTAATTATCTTATTATCTTATTATTCATAAAAATAAGGAAACATGTAAATCTTTCCAACTTTTAAATAAACACTTGATATCAATATTTTCTATAATTTAAATTTCCAATTTTCTTGAAAGTACCCTTCTTTCTTCACGACCAAATTCAATGTTTCATATTTTGAAATATTTTTTTCTAATTCTTCCTTAACCCAAATTATCTTTCTCAACCCAAATCTTCGTATACTTACTTTTATCACTTTAAAAACGTTAAATAGATAGTTAGACAAAAATTAATCGCCATACATATTCTAGTTAAAATCACAAATGCATAAGTTATAACCATATATCATTGGACCCTTTAAGCTCCCATTTACTCTTCCATGATTCTAATTTGTTATAAGCATGGGAATCTGAAATATTTTTTTTCCTTGTCTTCCTCAACCCAAATTATCTTTCCATTTACTCTTCCATGATTCAATTATCTTTCCATTTACTCTTCCATGATTCTAATTTGTTATAGGCACGATTCCCATTATTTCTAAGTAAAATTATCCATACTGAAATAAAATAAAAAGAAAAGAAATTATATATAACATGGTGTGAACGAGGTAGAGTAAAGGGATTTGATTTTATTGGATATAACAATGTTTATGGATATAAAATTAAAATCAACATTATGATATGTTGCGTTGTAATTTATGGATATAAAATTAAAATCAACATTATGATATGTTGCATTGTAATTTAGTCATTGAAATGAATGTTATTAGTTCAATAATTCAATATCAAAATTTTAATAGTGTTTATTTTTATAGAAGTGAAGGTGGGAACTTAACAACATTGTTATATCCAGTAAATGGATTTGATTTTATTGGATATAACAATGTTTATGGATATAAAATTAAAATTAACATCATGATATGTTGTGTTGTAATTTAGTCATTGAGATGAATGTTATTAGTTCAATAATTCAATATCAAAATTTTAATAGTGTTTATTTTTATGGAAGTGAAGGTGTGAACTTATGCATATAGATGTATGTGTAGATTTGTATACATAATGGAGACATAAGTATATAGTTTGTTACATTGTAGATTGGCGGTTAAAATGGGTGTTATTAGATTAAAAAATTAATGTCAAAATTTAACAAATATCTACTTTTATGAAAGTGAAGATGTAAATTTATGCCTGATGGAGGATGAAGATGTAGATTATACACATGGTAGGGGATGGAGATATAGACTTATACACATGGTGGGATATGAAAGTATAAACTTGTATACAAGTCCACATCTTCACCTGCCACCACTATTGTGTACTAGATAAAGAGTAGAAAGATTTAAGATTAAAATAAAAGAATACATACACGTACAATTCCTACAATGCTGGTAGTTAATTTTATAAGAGACATGTATATTACATATATTCACAAAATGTCTATAAAAAGAAATTGAAATTGCATTTTATAATGATGCATCCCAATATTGAAGGCATAAATATCTCCTGAAGAATTAATTCTATTAAGAGTTGAGGAAATTAAGGTATAAAATCCTTAACCTTAACATGAAGTTAGTGGTGAATTTGCATGTTGAGATGAATAGAACTTAGCTACATGGAAAAAAAGGGGAGCCTTGTTAGGATCACAACTCCTTGTTTGTTTCTTCATTTTAGGTATTCTTTAGCTCATTGGAAATGTGATTTGTAAATTAAACCATATGCTCCAATGTTTAGTGTTAAAACTATGAAAGATACATGGGAATGCTCCAAAACTTACATTGGGATTTAATGACATAACAATTTACAATTTTAGGACCATTTGTGAGATGGTTTGGATGAATATTTGGATCATATCCTTTGTTTTTCATATTGTGCATAAAAAAGGTTTGTTATATTGGTTTTAAGATTTCTATGTTGGTGATTTTTGTGAGCAAAGTCTTCTGGAATAGTTATCATCAATGAAGGATGGACATTGACCATCACATACCTACTAATTATTTTTTGTACTTTTAATTTATATAGTGAAAATATTCCACTATTCAATATCACAAAGTGATTATTTTTTTATTACGGTTTATCTTCGAGTATATAGAGATGGCATAAAAAAGGAATTATAGAAAATATTATATAGCTTAATTCATTTTATTAAATAAATTTTCTTTTCCAAAACTTCATATCAATGCTTTCTTCATATTGAAAATGATTTTATTAGCATCATAAGGTATATTAACTTTATTATTAAAGGGGCAACAATTTTGAAGGTCATTTATGACTTCGAAGGAAGAAAGGAAATAGAGTATGCTCGAAATTAAGAAATGTAACTAATAATAAGGTGAAAATAATAACAATTTATCATGGGATAATTGTTCTAAAGGAGAAAGGAGTTCTTTATCCCACCAAATCCTCTTCAAAACTCCAAAATTTCCAAACTCACCTAAAGGATCATTTCATTGGCTCAAAACTTCACAAAAATTGACTTCTTTCAAATCTCGAGAAAGAAAAATGGGAAGGCCAATGCATAGGCCAACATCAAAGCTAGGATGGATGAAGGATTATACAATGTAAATTGGAAGGTTACATATTATATCATGCCCCTCCCATGATGTGGGTTCTTATTATGATAATTATGTCAAATTACAACAAGTGTCCCTTCATGAAAGCATGAAGTGATGGGGGAGTTATGGCTCCCCCGATTCCCACTTCACCTTACTCCTCTCCCTCCAACATGTGTGGTAATGCTCAATACTATGGATGATTTAAGGTATGCTTTTGGGTTTATTTTTAATTGTGGCTTGGTTTAATGCCAGTATTGCCACTTCTACTCTTAACCTTAGGAATGAAAAAGTGTTGGAAGTAGACTAGGGTGATTTAGTTTGAACAAATTTTCCAAGTCTCTACTTAATTCTGAAGCAACAATCTAGGGTGCTCTAGTTAGGGACAACCTTGTTTGGAATTTGCATAATTTTGAAGAAGAAATGGCCCATTACCATTATAGAAACAAGTTTTATGTCCAAGTGCAAGATAAAGGATGTTCAAAGGGGCCATTTGTTGGAAACAAGTTTTATGTCCAAGATGCACAATGTGGTGTGTTGAATTCCACCATTTGTTGGAATTGATGGTAGGAAGAGTGGGGCACAAAATTCAAATAAGACAACAAGGTAAGGGACTATTGTTCAGTGGAAACAACAACTCAACTTCTGAAACTTAAGGAAATGGAGAAAGAGGTAATACATTCATACATATTCACCATTGGAAATAACTAGAGTTGGCATCATAAATGGGTTCTTTGTAGTCTTTGGTTGAAAGGATTTTGACTTACCTTAATCGTTCCTTAGCCTCCTTGAGAGGTTGTTTCATATCTTTACCCTATATACTCTGCGTCCTTTGGAAATCTCATTAAAAGGCATAAACAACTCTAATATTATAAAATAGATTTATCCCACATGCATCATGTAATAAATTCTCTTATAACCATTCTTTATATAAGAGAGGTGGAAACTATTTATCCCACATATGTTATCAGGTGTAAAATTGCATACCTCTAGCTATATAATAGAGGTGAAGGAGACCATTTTGGGTATGTTGTGATATATTGTCAAATCACACATCACATGCTGTGTATATCATTTGTACACACATGATTGTGACATGAAGTGAAGATGGAGTGTGATGTGATTCAAATGTGAGGATGCCATGTATTGTAAGAGGGATATTTTTGAAGAATAAGAAGATCTAATTTTCCCATGGATGTTTCCCCATTTGGGGTTTTACCACGTATATCTGGTGTAACATTCTTTTCTATTGTCTCTTGTTTTTTACAAGATTATTGGTATCTTATATGGATAGAAGGATAGACTAGTAGATTCTTCCTATTGGTTTACATGTTAGTAAACATATTGTTGTATGTTTATGAACATTCTCAATATTCTAACATGGCATCAGAACTAGTTGCTATGTTTTACCTTCATCGGTAATTTTTTGAATTTTTTTTTGACAAGCAACAAATTCTTTAAAAAAATTATTGGGTCTTCTATGTTTGTTGATTTTTCATCTGATCTACCAAACACTTGTGGTTATTCTCTAGATTTAGACATTTTCTATGATTTTGAGATATTTTTTCAAACCCTAACCCTCACCATTTATTTTTTCAAAGTTTTTTCAAGTTTTTCTTGTAGATCTGAGTTGAAATACAATGAATACTAACTTGCTATCAAGGATCTATTTATTTTATAGCAAATATAGTTTGTTTTCATCTTTGGTTTTGTTTTGTTGTAGGTTTCTGTATGGGACAACGACTAATTCACAATTTTCTAAATTTTTGACAGATTTCAAGTAGTTTGGGG
Organism: Larix kaempferi; assembly: GCA_027924585.1. Taxonomy (NCBI): domain Eukaryota; kingdom Viridiplantae; phylum Streptophyta; class Pinopsida; order Pinales; family Pinaceae; genus Larix; species Larix kaempferi. The sequence continues at coordinate 17,379,847 of BSBM01000458.1, read as the reverse complement.
CAGAAATGCTCTTTTTGGTCTACATAAGCATGTATGTATGAATTTCCTTCACTAAAAGAGCATTTCACTCGCGACTGTGCCATATAGAGAGCGCGAGTGCATCCTTTTCAACAAAATTTTCATTGATTTTGATTCTCTAATCTCTGTTTCTACTGTAGGTTCTCAGATTCATCTATTACATATTGTTATGCTTTGGTATAAGTGTGAAATTTCTATTTTATTCTCCTTTATCTTGGAATTTTTTTTCATTACCATCTTGTCTCTTTGCGTTAGGGTTTATGTTCTTAGTTTAATCATCATGTTTCCAGAGGTTATTTTGTTCTTGTTTTACTTATCTTTATACTTCTTTGTGTGGAATATGTTTTGACATTTTCAGGGGAATGTATCTCTAGCATGTTATCATGGTGATCACAAGAAATTACAACTTCAACCATCCCAGATAACAAAAGGTTTCAACTTTGCTACTGTCAAGGACAAGCTAAAAAATAGGAACAATGCTAAAGAACCAGAGATAACCAAAACAATATCCTTAGGACGGGAAGGAATGACAAATCAAGTTGTTTGAAAACTCTTCACATATACCCCTATGGAGAAAGTGAACTAAATAGAGAGCTAATCTACATAAAAGAACTTCCAAGAGTAAAGCATATAATAAACATGATAATCCCATAAATGAAAATACATGACATGATATATGAAATGATAGAGAATATGAAATATGAAATTTCTTTTACACAAACAAGGGTTAACAACAACATATAAATAGTGAGAAAAAAACATGACACCATGTTAGAAGCATCATCATTATTAGAAGAGTGAGATCGTGTTAGAATATTGAGAAAAAAATTAATCAAATAAAACAATGATATCACTTATATACGAAAATTATAGCCATTAAGCAACTAAGCCTCAAGCATAGGTCCATTTCTTGTGATCACCATGATAACAGACTAGAGATACATGCCATTGAAAATGTCAAAACATCTTCCACGCAAAGAAGTTTGGAGACAAGTAAAATGGGAACAAAACAACCTTTAGAAACATTTTGATAGATAGGCCATTTAGGTCTTGTTTTTGCAATGTAATCTTCATTAGCGTTCTTTGGCTATGAAAATTGTTTGTTGGAAACATTTCAATGTATAGATATGGGGTTCTTGTATTTGTGATGAGGTCTACTACATAATTATTGCATCGTTCAACTTGGTTGTGAAGATTATCTGTGTGACACATTCTCGATGTATAGGCCATTGGGGTCTTGTATTCGCAATGTAATATTCAGTAGAGTTATTTGGTTATGAAGATTATCCACTGGCAATATTTTGATGTATAGATCTGTGGTTATTGTATTCATGATGAGGTTTATTGCAGGGTTATTTTAGTTATCAATTGAGTTATGGTTATGATGATTGTCTTCTAGCCACAATTTATGTTGTATTGTCCATTTGAGGTTTCGGTACATTGTTGTGGTGTTCTACAAGAGTCCATTGTACAACTTGATTTGGGTTTAGTTTCATGATTCAATGAGAAGTATTTGTTATCTTCATCAAGTCCATGAGGAGAAATGTGCTCTTATTCTCATCTTATGGGGAATTTTGGAAGTTGTCATCAGGGGGGGGGGGCATTAAGATGATGCAATCTTCCTCCATTTGTGTTCTTTGTCCTAGTAATCATTAAGGGCGAGTGTTGGAATATGTAATGATGACTTGTGTGGTATTGTTGGTGAAATATCATAAAAAATGCATGAATAACTCTAATATTATAAAATAGAGCTATCCCACATGCATCAAGTAAAACATTCTCTTATAACCATTCTTTATATAAGTAAGGTGGAAAATTATTTATCCCACATGTGTTATGGGATGTAAATATTCAAAACCTCTATCTATATAATAGAGGTGAAGGAGACCATTTTGGGTATGTTGTGATATATTGTCAAATCACACATCACATGCTATGTATGTCATTTTTACACACATGATTGTGACATGAAGTGAATATGGAGTGAGATGTGATGCATATGAGAGGATGCCATGTATTGTAAGAAGGAGGTTTTTGAAGAATAAGAAGACCTACCTTTCTCGTGGATGTTTCCCCATTTTGGGTTTTACCACGTATATCTGGTGTATCATTATTTTCACTTGTCTCTTGTTTCTTACATGATTATTTGTTGTTTTTATGGATAGAAGGCTAGACTAGTAGATTATTGTTATTTCTTTATTTGTTAGTAAAACTATTCTTGTATGTTTATGCATATTCTCAATATTCTAACAATATTATTAATTTCATGACCATTTATGAGATGGTCGCGGAGAACGCTTGGATCATATCCTTTGTTCTTTATATTGTACATAACAAAGTTTGTTAGTATCATATCCTTTGTTGTTTATATTGTGAATAAAAGACTTTTTAATCATCAATGAAGGATGGACACTGACCATCGCATACCTACTAATTAATTATATGTATGTTATATATTAGGGAGCTTAAATAGAAAGAACACACCATTTCCCCATATTCAACAAATTATGAAATGTGTGGTAAAGATTATTGCTTGTTTAGAAATCCTCTTACTTTGGGATCTTAGATTCATTATGCAGACAAAATATGTGTTGCCATTTTCATTAGATAACTCACCCCGATCCAACTCTATTTGGAACCCATTGTCTTAGATAACTCACCCCTGGATCCAACTCTATTTGGAACCTATTGTCTTATTGCGCCGAGAGGTGATCTACAGCCTAGTATAATCAATCCGGCCATTTAATATTCATAGCGATCCCGAGTTTAATGTTACTATGTATTACTGCACATTAATATTACTATGCATTACTATTACTACGAGTTACTATGTTTACATGGAAATTCTAGGTCAAATGAATTGGTTTACGTTCAAAGGATGGGTCAAATGAGGTTGTGACTAAACTAAAATACTACAATAATAAACTAATTCAACATTATAAATTGGTTTTAGTTTGGGACTAAACTAAAAAAATAGATTTGGTTCAAATGAATTAGTTTTAGTTTGTAAAAATAGATTTGGTTCAAATGAATTAGTTTTTAGTTTTAGAATCAAAATATTAAATTAATTCAAATGAGTTGATTTTAGTTTGTGAGTAAACTAAAATAATAAAATGCATAGATTGGTTTTAGTTTGTGACTAAACTAAAAAAAAAAAAAAAATAGATAAGTTTAAATGAGTTGGTTTTAGTTTGTAAAAATTAGAAGTAAGAAATTAGTATTATGAAGGAGCATGTCCATAATGTTGTGTTTCTTTTACAAATAAAAATTAGAAGTAAAAATTAACCCAAGTCAAAATTAGAAGTAGAAAATGGCAAAAAATTAAGGCCCAAGAATATTAGAAGAAGAAAAAATGTAAAAATTAAGCACAATTGATATTAGAAGTAAAAAGGGGTAAAAATTAGGCCCTATCAAAATTAGAAGTTAAAGTAAAAAAGTCTCATAAAACAATCATCCCTTTTACAAAGGGCTACATCCATAGGTTGCAAGCTAGATTTAGAGTGTCACAACCAATGCTCCCAACCACCCAATCTAAGCTCTATTGACTATAAATATGTGTAAGTGAAATTATATATTCACTAAACATTAATATGTACATCATATGTTTCCAATGTGCATAAAATGTTTTACATCTAGTAATGGATGATACATAGGTATAAATAGTTAGCACATAATAATAATATTTTATTTTTTGATAAATAAACAAGACAATTAAAATATACAATTATGCATTGATTTCACTGATTGTTGCATTGAATTTAGTGTTGGTGCATTGATTTCTGAGACTATTGCATTGAATTCAGTGTCATTGCATTAATTTCTAACATTTTTCCATCGATTTCAGTGTTGCATTAAATTTAGTGTCAGTGCATTGATTTCTGAGACTAATGCATTGATTTCAATGTTGTATTGGTTGTAATGATTGTTGCAATGAATTCATTGTCAAAACATTGATTTCTGATACAGTTTCATTGATTTCAGTTATTCCTTGATTGTAGTGATTGCTACATTGAATTCATTGTTGGTTCATTAATTTCTAATATTTTTCCATTTTTCTAATTCAATTCAATTAACTATGGTTATTGATTGAGTAAAGTGCATCGAGTGCAATGATTCCAGTGTTATCCAAATCATTTCAATTGATTATAGCTCTTGATCGAGTAAAGTGCATTGATTTCAGTGTTATCTGTTTCAATTCAACAGACTATGGCTCTTAATTGAGTGTAATGCATTGATTTCAATGTTAATCGATTCAATTCAATTGATAGTGGTTCTTATTTGAGTAAAGTGCATCGATTTAAGTGTTATCTGATTCAATTCAATTGAATATGGATCTTGATTGAGTACAATGCATTGATTTCAATGCTATCCATTTCAATTCAATACACTATGGATCTTGATTGAGTACATTGCATTGATTTTAGTATTATCCGGTTCAATTCAGTAGACTATGGCTCTTGATTGAGTATAGTGCATTGATTTCAATGTTATCCAGTTCAATTCCGTAGACTATGGCTCGTGATTGAGTGCAGTGCATTGATTTCAGTGTTATCTGATTCAATTCAATAGACTATGGCTCTTGATTGAGTAAAGTGTATTGATTTCAATGTTATCCAATTCAATTCAATTGACTATGGTTCTTGATTGAGTACAATGCATTGATTTCAATTTTATCCAATTCAATAAAATTGACTATGGTGCTTGATTGTGGTACAGTAATTCATGTTATCATGTCTTCTGACAACGGAGATATTGATGCTATGCATGTTGATGAAGTAAGAAGATAGACACGAGAATCTGTTAGGCGATGTAGAAAGAAGTTAGCATATATCATTGATGAACAAAAGGAAGAATTAAGAAGACAAAAAATGAACAATAAAGAGCATGACAACAAATGACACCAGACCAAATGCAGGAAGAGAGTAAAAGAAATTATGAGAAACGGAGAGCATTTTTCCAAAAAAGATCACAATAAATGGCAGTTGACCAACAACAAGAACAAAGAATAACATATTCTGGTATCTATGCTAGAGCTGAACATGTAACTTTCAAAGAGGGAAATTGTGCAAGAATTGTTGAAATAGCCTCAATGGAGGAAATTCAAAATAAGGATAATATGATAGTAGCATTCACAGATATGCTACCAGTAGCATTTGCATATAATCTATTTATTATTGATTATACATATCCTCTTACTTTCTTACTATTCACATGTTTCATCATTCAACATTTGTATTCATCTTATTTCTCATTATAAAATTGCATTTTACATACTTCATATGCATAATCATGATCATCTACAAATTTAATGTGACCCCCCCAAACTGCAACCAGCCTAGATATAAACTTCGGGTATACCATGCACCAAAAGAGATCAAATACCTTGAGGTGCAAACCTATCCAATAAAAGATAGACAATAAAAAAAGTTTACACTCTAGGTATTTGACCCCTATCAACACATAATATATCCAAAGTATAGATGTATCTAGGTTGATTATTCTATTATTCATGCAAATAAAAAAACATATGAATCTTCCCAAGTTCTAATAAATACTTTATATCAACCTTTTCTATAATTTAAAGTTCTATTTTTCTTGATTTTAAACATTAAAAAGTATCTTTCTTTCTTCATGACCAAATTCATTGTTTCAAATATGGGAATCTTTTTTTTCCTTATGTTTCTCCATCCAAGTCTTTGTATACTTACTTTTATCACTTTAAAAAAGTTAAATAAATGCTTACAACTTATCTTCCTCTCATCATGGAAAAAGAGTGGACAAACATTATTCACCATACATATTCTAGTGAGAATCACAAATGCATAAGTTAGAACCATATATCGTTGGACCCTTTTAGCTCCCCATTTACTCTTTCATGATTCTCACAAATGCATAAGTTAGAACCATATATCGTTGGACCCTTTTAGCTCCCCATTTACTCTTTCATGATTCTAATTTGTTATAGGCACGATTCCCATTATTTCTAGGTAAAACTATTCATGGTGAAAGAAAAAGAAAATAAATTATATATAACATGGTGTGGACTAGGTAGAGTAAAGGGATTTGATTTGATTTAACATAGAAATGTTTATGGATTTAAAATTAAAATACTGATTTGTTGGGTTGTAATTTAATAATTGAGATGAATGTTATTAGGTTAATAATTTGATATCAAATTTTTACTGGTGTTTATTTTTATGGAAGTGAAGGTGTGAATATATGCATATGGATGCATGTGTATATTTGTGTACATGATGGGATGCAAGTTTAAAGTTTACTAATTCAATAATTGAGATGAATGTTATTAGGTTAATAATTTGATATCAAATTTTTACTAGTGTTTATTTTTATGGAAGTGAAGGTGTGAATTTATGCATATGGATGCATGTGTATATTTGTGTATATGATGGGATGCAAGTTTAAAGTTTACTACATTGTAGATTAGTGGTTAAAATAAGTGATATTAGATTAATAAATTAATGCCAAAATTTAACCAATATCTAATTTTATGAAAGTGAAGATGTAAATTTATGCATGGTGGTGGATGAAGATGTAGACATAAATACATGGTGGAGGACAAAGATGTAGACTAATACACATGGTGGAGGACAAAGATGTAGACTAATACACATGGTGGGGGGTGAAAATATAGACTTATACACATGGTGGTAGATGAAAGTATAAACTTGTATACAAGTCCACATCTTCACCTGTCATGACCCTTATGGACAAGATAAAGAGTAGAGAGGTTTAAGATTAAAATCAAAGAATACATACAAGTACAATGCCTAAAATGGTGGTATTTAATTTTATAGGAGAGACACTGTCTGTTACACCTATTCACAAAATGTCTATAACAAGAAATTGAAACTATATTTTATAATGACACGGTCCAATATTGAAGGCATAAACCTCATGAAGGATCGATTCTACCAAGAGTTAATAACATTAATATGTAAAATCCTTAACATGAAGTTAGTGGCGAATGTACATGTTGAGATGAATAGAGCTTAGTTGCTTGGAAAAAAAGGGGAGCCTGTCAGGATCATAACGTTTTGTTTGTTTCTTTATTACAGATCTTATTTAATTCATTAGAAATGTGATTTCTACATTGAACTAGATGCTCCAATGTTTAGTGTTAAAACTATGAAATATACATGGGAATGCTCCACAAATTACACTAGGAGTTAATGACCTAAAAATTGCTAATTTTAGGACCATTTTTTTATGGTTTGGATGAACATTTGGATCATATCCTTTGTTTTTCAAATTGTGCATAACAAAGTTTGTTAGCATCAATGAAGGATGGACACCAACCATTACATACCTACTAATTTTTTTTGTACTTTTAATTCATATAGTGAAATATTCCACTATTCAATATCACAAAGTGATTATTTTTTATTATTATTTATCTTTGAGTATCTAGGGATGACATCATAAAGCAATTATAGAAAATATTATAAAGCGTAATTCATTTTATTAAATAAAATTGCTTTTCCAAAACTTCATATTAATACTTTCTTCATATTGAAAATGATTTTATCATCATCCTAAGGTATATTAAATTTATTGTTAAAGGGGCAACAATTTTGAAGGTCATTAATGACTTCTAAGGAAGAAAGGAAATAGAGTATGATTGAAATTAAGAAATCTAACAAATAATAAGGTGAATATAATAGCAACTTATCATGGCCTAATTGTTCTAAAGGAGAAAGGAGTTCACTAAGTAACATTGGTCAAGGATTTATGAGTAATTTATAGGTCATTATCCCACTAATTCCCGTTTAAAACTCCAGAATTTCCAAACTCACCTAGAGGATCATTTCATTGGCTCAAAACTTCCCAAAATTGACTTCTTTGAAGTTTCAATAAAGCAAAATGGGAAGGCCAATGCGTAGTCCAACCTAAAAGATAGGATGGATTAAGGCTTATACAAGGTAAATGGGAAGGGTACATATTATTTCATACGAGGAAGGGTACATATTATTTCATGCCCCTCGCATGATATAGGTGATTCTTATGATAATTATGTCAAATTACAACATGTGTCCCTTCATTCAAGCATGAATACATGGGGATTTATGGCTCCCCCAATTCCCACTTCACCTTTCTCCTCTCCCTCTAACGTGTATGGTTATGCTCAATACTACAGACAATTTAAGGTATGTTTGCAGGTTTATTTTTAATTGTGGTTTGGTTCAATGTCATTATTTCCACCTCTACTCTTGACTCTAGCAATGAAAAAGTGTTGGAAGAAGACCAGGGTTCTCTAGTTAACCTGAATTTTCCATGTCTCTATTCAATTCCGAAGCAACAATCTAGGGTTCTCTAGTTGGGGACAAACCTTGCTTAAAATTTGCATAATTTTGAAGCAATGAACCATTACCATTGTAGAAACAAGGGTTATGTCCAAGTGAAATATAAAGGAGGTTCAAAGGGGGGTTAAATGTTGTGTGCACAAGGTTGTAGATGCACAATGTGGTTTGTTTAATTCCACCATTTGTTGGAATCGATTGTTGGAAGAGTGGGATGAAAAATTCAAAGAAAACAACAAGATAAGGGACTATTGTGTAGTGGAAATAACAAGTCAACTTTTGAAACTTAAGGAAATGGAGAAATAGGTAATACATTCAAATAGGTTCACCATTGGAAATACCTAGAGTTGGCATCACAAATGGGTTCTTTGTAGTCTCCGGTTGAAAGAATTTTGAATTACCTTAACCTCCTGGAGAGGTTGCTTCATATCCTTCCCATATACTCTGCATCCTTTTCAAATCACTCTCATTTGATTTTCTCTAGCCAATGAAGAGGATATGGACATCCCATGATCTCCAAAACTAGAAATCATGGACAATATAGGTGAAGGAAACCCTGTATCTCAAAATGAAGTGGAAATGTGCTTTGAGGATGCAACACTAGAGGATTGAGTGGGCATGGAAGTTGAATCTCTTGATGGGCACAATTTACAATTTATTTTTCTAAACATAGTGTGTCTTGTCAAGTTGTTTTGTTTTTATTTGAATATGTAAGGTTGTTGTTGTAAATGTAACTTCGGAAGATATTCTTTTGTATATTATTATTGTACTTTTATTGTACCTCCTTCGGAAATGTTTTTCCTCCGTTCAGGGATGTCATTATTGTATTTGGTCATGCTAGAATATCGAGGTAAAACCTCCATTGTAAGTCGGGGAAATAGCTCCCCAAAAGATAAATGTAAATTGTATTTTTGAGTCTTCCTAGGACATGTTGGCCCAGTCAGTTAGAGAGGTCGACCCTAATGAGGAATTAGGTCACTCACGCTTAAAGTATAGATAGAGAGGATCACTCTCTCATTTGACATCACACTCACTCAAGCAAGTTCAAACCAAGTAAGAGAGAAGACAAGTTCACTAGAGGAGAAAGAGAGAGAGCTACAGAAGACATCTTATATTTTGGGTTTTCCATCTTGCTTGATATTGTACTTGTGACGAATCTATTTCTGAGGAAGTTGCGGGGTTTTCTCCTTTATGGTTTTCCCGAGGAAATTTCTTGTGTATTTTGTGTTTTGTTGTGCTTTTCTATATTTCAGTTTAAAGATCTAACTAAATTTAATTAAAGTGCAAACTCTCGCATGGTATCTGAACCATCCTGAAAGAAGGCACTTTGCAACAGCGGGAAACTAGGGCTTCCTAGTTCAAGATATTCTCTCCACAAATCATCAAGAAAAGAGGGCTAGTCTAACTCTCCCTAGGAGGGCACATCTTTTAGAGGAAGTAGAATTCAATTTGAAGAATTTTCATTTTTGACCCAGTCACTAATGCCGGGAGAAAACTAGGGCATCAAAATTTTGGGGTTTTCCTCCATCAATACAGACAAAGGAGTACACTGGACAACTTGCCTTGAGGAGGCGCATATTTCTATCCAATCTGAAGTTCAAAATTCCAAGTTTGGAAAATTAGGGTTTCTCTAACAAACCCTAGGTCATCCAACTCTAGAACCAGGTTGGGCATCTCGAATTGGTAAGTTCTAATTCTTTGCTAATTCCATTTGAGGTTCTCATTTAAAAATGACAAATTACACCAAGCTTGAGGATAAGCTTGAAGGAGCTGATAACTTTCGAGCATGGAAGTATGGAATCTCTCTTGTCCTAGAAGAAAATGACTTGGACAAATATGTCAATGGGGAGGTTCCAGAACCAGAGGGAGAAGAGGCAAAAGAAATCCACAAAAATAACTTATCCAAAGCTAAGAGGATTATTGTAGACTCCATCAAAGATCATCTCATCCCTCATGTATCATCCTTGAAGCCTCCCAAGGAGATGTTCAGTGCTTTAACAAATATATTCGAAGGGAAGAACATAAATTAGAAGTTGACTCTAAGGAATCAACTCAAGAATGTAAAGATCCAACATTCAGAGACTATGCAACATTACTTCACAAGGGTCTCTCAAATAAAGGAACAACTTGAAGTAATTGAAGACAAAGTAGAAGAAGGAGATATTATAATGACCATCTTGAATGATCTCCCAAGATCGTGGGACTCATTCATTCAAGGAATATGTGCTAGGAAGAATTCGATCACCTTCAACAAACTATGGGAAGAATGCACCCAAGAAGAAGCTCGACTAGTAGCAAGAGAAGAGAATATGGGAGCTAATGATGACCAAGCTCTACCTGCTCACACTAAAATAAATCACAACAAGAGGGAGAACCATTATCACAAAAGGTCCATCAGGCATCATGGACCTAGAAGGGATATCTCCAGTATCAGATGTTTCACATGTGATGAGAAGGGACATTACTCAAGAAATTGTCCCAGAAATCAAGGACCCTCCAGGAAAACCAACAAGAAACGGAATCATGCTCACACCTCTAAAGATGATGAACCAGCAAGGAAAAGAAACATAGAAGAAAGGGATGATTCTTCAAGTGGTGGAGAATATGTCTTAATCTCAGCACTCATAGGTACCATCACACATGGGAGAAATGATTGGCTTGTAGATAATGGAGCATCCAAGCATATGACGAGGTACAAAGAATCTTTCATCAACCTATCAGAACATGAGTCACCTCACAAGGTGAAACTTGGGGATGATTATCAATATCCCATAAAAGGAAGTGGAGAAGTTCCTACAAGCTAGATTCCGACAAATAATTAAAGATGAAAGATGTTCTCTATATACCAGGATTGGAGAAGAATCTTCTCTCCATATCAACATTAGATGCTAAAGGAATGAGGGTTGCATTTGTTGATGGCCAAGTTCTAATGTGGCCAAAAGGAAAAACAATAAATTATTCAACAGTAATTGGAGAGCAAGAGGGGGGATTGTACAAGTTGAAAGGAAAACCAGAACAAGCATTGGTCCACGACTCCATGGAACCAAGTGAATTGTGGAATATAAGGCTTGCACATGTGCACTATAGAGCACTACCAAATGCAAGCAAAGCAGTTTCAGGTTTACCAGAAATCCAAACAAAGCATGAAGGCATTTGCAAGGGATGTGCAAAAGGAAAGAACATGAAGAAGACATTTCCTAGTAGTGAAATCAAGGAAAAAGGAATATTGGAGATATTCCACTCAAATGTGTGTGGTCCCATGTCTTCCAGTTCATTAAGCGGGTATGTATACTATGTTTCTTTTATAGATGACTTCTCCTGTAAGACATGGATTTATTTATTGAAGGGAAAAGATGAAGTATTTAGAGAATTCAAGGAATTCAAAGCCTTGGTTGCAAATCATACTGAAAGGAAGATCAAGACCCTACGATTGGATAATGGTGGAGAATTCACCTCGGAAGAATTAAAGGACCTTTGCAAAGAATTTGGGATTGAGAGGGAGTTGAGAACTCCTTACAATCCTCAACAAAATGGCATTGCAGAACGAAAGAACAGAACAATAATGGAAGCAATGAAGGAAATGATACATGATAAGGATCTTCCAATGCACTTATGGGTAGAAGAAACAAGAACAATTGTGTATGTACAAAACCGTACACCTCACCGTGTATTGAACAACAAGATTCTTGAAGAAGCCTTCTCAGGAGAGAAACCATAATTCAACCATCTCAGAATATTTGGCTACCCTGTGTACATACACATCCCAAAAGAAAAGATAACAAAGCTAGACCCTTCAAGAAATAAGGGCATATTCGTGGGATACAGTGACACATCAAAAGTTTATCGAATATACTTTCCAGGATTCAAGAAGATAGAGATCAGCAGAGACGTAGCTTTTGATGAAGATTCAACATAGTACAACAAATCAAGAAAATTACCTATTGAAGAAACTGAAGAACCCAAAACCAGAGACACAGTTATGGAAGAGACACTTCAAGAAGATCACCAATACCATGACATGACAGAACCGCAAGAACATGTAGATCCACCTCGTGAGAAGAACTCCCACAAGAGAATACTAGCATGGGCATGTGAATCAATACAAGATGCATAGAAGTATGGCGCTCCATATGGGACACACAGAGAAAGAAAGAGACCTAGACCATACTCCAATTATGTGGCCCTACTATGTGACATCATTGGTAAAGAACCTTCCAACTATGAGGAAGCAACAAAGAAGAAGGAATGGAAGGATGCCATGATCGAAGAGTACCAGTTGATTATGAAGAATGATGTCTGGGAGATAGTTCTGAGACCAGTAGGGAAGTTTGTTGTGACTTCAAAGTGGATCTACAAGATCAAGCATGCTGCAGATGGTAGCATTGAAAAACACAAGGCAAGATTTGTGGCACGTGGCTTCTCCTAGAAAGAAGGCATAGATTACGAAGATACATTCGCACAAGTAGCAATATACACTTCCATCAAATGTATACTTGCTCTAGCCATAATAATGAAATGGAAGGTACACTAGATGGATGTCAAGATAACAATCTTGCATGGTGTAGTCGAAGAGGAAGTGTATGTGGAGCAACCACTAGGATTCGAGACACATGACAAACAAACTCATGTGTGCAAGTTAAAGAAATCCTTGTATGGCTTGAAGTAGGAACCTAGGACATGGTACAAAAGGATGGACAAATTTATGATGAGCTTGGGATTTACCAAGAGTAAAGAAGATTCCAACCTTTAATTCAAGGTTGAGGGCAGAATACCAGTGATACTTGTTGACACCAAAAAAGTACTCACCAACTCATTCCTTTGGACATACACCTCTGTTGACCAAATTTCCTACCAACCTAGCCTCCAAAACCCCAAAAAACCCAAATGGGTACCAAAATACCCAAAATTTCCTCAAAAACATACCAAAACCCCAAAAGAGGGTCAAAATCAAAATAATAAGGAATAAAACTCAAAAGAAAATTTAAAAAAAAAGAGAAAAGAGGGAAAAATCCCTAAAACTATAATCTAATTCTATAAAAGGGGTGGAGGCCCCTCATTTCAAGTATCCCTCAACTACTCTACCCTTATGCTGCTAAAATTTTGTCAAGCCTTAGCCATGCATCTTTGAGCTTTGGCCTCCCTTGAGAAGATATAAATCTTAGCCACCACCAAAAGCATTGAGGAGGAGAGTACGGAACCAAAGGAGCTCCGGAACACACTGTTAGAGCTTCACTGGCCCTGTCTCCAAGGTAAGTTTTTTTTCAAGCCCTTGCTTTCCCATAATACAAAAAAGTTAAAGATTATTTGTTACATTGTTTTGAAAATCAATTATTTATTTCTTTAATTTGTTTTTAGTCTCATGCAAATGTTAAATCAGATTGTTTATTGTTTTTATGATTAGTTTAGTCCTGATCACTTCCCTTTAACTTGCTACTAAGGGTCCTTTCCCTTAGTAGGTGCCCTTTTGCACAAGCAGGGGTGAAAACCCCAGCTACAATACTACTACTATATGTAGATGACCTGTTTGTAACAGGAGAGGATGAGCTCATTGTAGATACGAAGAGAAAGCTTGCTGCAGAGTTCCAGGTGAAGGACCTGGGGATGATGCACTACTTCTTAGGCATGGAGGTGTGGCAGAGTATAGATGGAATTTTCCTTGGTCAAGGAAAGTATGTAGTGGAGATTCTGAATAGGTTCATAATGATGGACTGCAAGGCAATGGCCACACCAATGGCATCGGACTTGAAGCTATTGTGTGATGCTTCATCAGAGATAGTTGATGCCACGATGTACAAGAAGATGATTGGTTCGTTGATGGTACCTAACAAACATGAGACCAGACATATGCTTTGCTGTGAAAACCCTAAGCCAGTTCCTGATGGATCCGAGACATGTTCACCTGATTGTTTCAAAGCATATATTGAGGTACCTGAATGGTACAATTGAGTATGGGATCAAGTATGAGACGAATCAGAATATTAACCTGCATGGTTATGTTGATTCAGATTGGGCAGGCAGTGGCACGGACAGGAAGATAACTTCAGGATGTTGTTTCAGTTTGGGATCTGGTATGATCTCTTGGTTTAGTAGGAAGTAGTCATGTGTGGCACTGAGTACAGCTGAAGCAGAGTATGTTGCATCCTGTTTGGCCAGTTGTGAGGCAGTATGGCTCCGAAAGCTACTGTCATATTTTTTTGATCTCTAGTTAGAGGTGACTTGTATCTTTTGTGACAACCAGAGTTGTATGAAGTTGTATGAGAACCCAGTGTTCCATGACAAGTAGAAGCATATTGAGATCAAGTATCACTATATATGGGATATGGTGCAGAGAGGAGCAGTGAAGCTCCAATATTTGGCGACAGACGAGTAGATAGCCGATGTGTTCACCAAGCTATTAGCAAGAATGAAGTTCAAGTACTTTAGATAGAATCTTGGTGTTATTTATATCGAGGTTCCTTGAAAAAGGGAGTGATGTGATTGGAAGACGCAGGTGCACTAGGAATGTATCTTACATGGTGGAAGACATAGGTGGTCCACAAGGACGTAATGCACTTGGGGTGCTCCTGGGCTGTATCCACATGTTTGAAGATGTTGGTAGGTCCACAGGTCATAAAGCATATGGGATGCACCTGGGCTGTTTATTACATGGTGGAAGACGCAAGGACGTAATGCACCTGGGGTGCTCCTGGGATGTATCCACATATTTGAAGACGCAAGCTGACTAAGCAAGTCATAACACATCTGGGCTATATCCATGGGGTGGAAGATGCAGATGTTCTTAGGCTGTATCCACTGGGTGGAAGACGTAGGTTGTTTGATGGACATGATGTATGCACTTGGGATGCTCTTCGTGTGCGATGATGAGATGATTTGGATACAATGATATGATAGTAGGAGACGCAGGTGATTGTTGTGGAAATGTAATGTGTGGTCCTGTTTTGTACCTACTTGATGGCTTGCTCATAAAGATGATGAAGACCTAAATGGGAGCTAGTCCTACATCCAACATGAAAAAGGGTTGGCTCTGTAGAACTTCTCATGACTGATAGATTCGAGAGATGTCACCAGTCAATGATCAACGAGATGAGGATTGCTGCAGTAGCAACATTGATGATCCGGTTTTGATGATGTTCCAGCGATGATGATGTTACAACGATGATGATGATGATGATGATGACGTTGTCCATAGTATGTGTCCAGCTGTGATGATGACTATGGCAAGAGAATACCTTCCTAGTCAAGAGGGAGTGTTATTGTAAATGTAACTTTGGAAGATATTCTTTTGTATATTATTATTATATTATTATTTTACTTTTATTGTACCTCCGTCGAAAATGTTTTTCCTCCATTTGGGGATGTCATTATTGTATTTGGTCATGCTATAATATCGAGGTAAAACCTCTATTGTAAGTCGGGGCAATAGCTCCCCAAAAGATAAATGTAAATTGTATTTTTGAGTCTCCCTAGGACAGGTCGACCCAGTTAGTTAGTGAGGTTGGCCCCAATGAGGAATTAGGTCACTCACACTTAAAGTATAAATAGAGAGGATTAGTCTCTCATTTGACATCACACTCACTCAAGCAAGTTCACATCAAGTAAGAGAGAAGACAAGTTAACTGGAGGAGAAAGAGAGAGAGCTGTAGAAGACATCTTATATTTTTGGTTTTCCATCTTGCTTGATATTGTACTAGTGACGAATCTATTTCTAAGGAAGTTGCATGGTTTTCTACTTTATGGTTTACCTGAGGAAATTTCTTATGTCTTTTGTGTTTTGTTGTGCTTGTCTATCTTTAAGTTTAAAGATCTAACTAAATTGAATTAAAGTGCAAACTCTAACAAAGGTAGTACACCTATTAAACCTATAAAGGCTTGGAATTGGAACGTTCACGATAGAGAATCTTTGGATGATAAAGTATATATTTTTGTTAGAACTCTAAAAAAATTGTACTGCAATGTTGTCCAATTTGGCTACAATGTTTTCTAGTATAAAATATATTCATTATTATGAGAAAAAAATTATTGATCCTAATTATGTGAAGGATGAAATGAAATTAATAAGTGAAATAAACAGTAATATAGAATGAAAACCAATTTGTATTAATAAAATGACGATAAAAAAATCCATATAAGTACAATGCCTAGTGATGACAATTAATCTTATAAGAGATGTGTCTATTACACTTAATCACAAAATGTTCATGATAAGAAATTGAAACTATATTTTATAATGATGCATTTTTTTTGCATTGTATTACTAGACCAATATTGAAAACATTAATTTATCCTAAATGATAGATTTTGTTAAGATTAAAAAATATTAAGATGTAAAACCCTTAACCTTAACATGAAGTTAGTGGCGAATGTACATGTTGATATGGATAGAATTGAGTTGTTTGAGAAAACAAGGGATCATTGTTAGAACCATATGTTTTGGTTGATTTCTTCATTTTAGTATCTCATTGGAAAGAGAATTTGTACATTGAGCTAGATGCTCCAATTTTTGGTGTTCGAACCATGAAAAATGCATGGGAAGGATCCAAAAATTAGATTGGGAGTTGATGACCTAAGAATCCCCAATTTCAAGACTATTTATGAGATGGTCTTCGACGAACACTTGGATCATATCCTTTGTTTACATATTGTGCACAAGAAAGTTTCTTATCATCACCGAAGGACCATCATATACCTACTAATTAATGTATATGTAATATATTTATTAAGGAGTGTGAATAGAAAGAACATGACATTTCCCTTTATTGAACATATTATGAAATGTGTGGTAAATATTATTGTTTATTTAGAAATACTTGTACTTTGATATCATAAATTCATTGCGAAGATCAAATATGTATTGCCCCTTTTATTAGATAGTATACCTTAGATAATATTTAGTTGAGGAGAGCGTGAGAGGAGCCAAGAGCGTGAGGAGCCGAGAGGAGCTGTGCACTCTGTGTAGGTCTACGGGTGTAGTTTAGGGATGAACCCTAGATGGCCCTTGTGATGGATTTGGATCCTAAGGAGCGCAGGAGGTAGCTCGACGCAGCCTTCAGGGCTTTAGTTTCTGCTTCACCCCCCCCTTCTTCCTCCGTGGATGCTCCTGGGGATGGCTTTGTCAAACGGGAAGATGCACCAAAAATTCAGATCATGTCGGCTGCTTCGCGAATGAAAGCCCTGGCTTTGAGTGATCAAGGTCTGATAGGTCAGTTCACAGGTATTTGGCCATCACCCAAGTCTATGGATTTTTAGGTTAAAAAAAAATGGATGCCTTTGATCTCTGGAGGCCTGCAACACTGTTTCTATGGAAAGGGTTATTTCACTTTTTTGTTTGAAAACAAAGTTGATCGGGATCTTATTTTCAGAAGCGGGCCTTATTTCATGGGTCCAAGAGGTCTTTATCTAAACCGTTGGTGTTTATCCTTTGATCCGAACAGAGACGTTCGCTCGGCTGTGGCAGTATGGGTTCGACTGCCCCATCTCTCGCTTCATTGCTGGAGTGATGAATCTCTTCAGGCAATAGGAAAATCCCTTGGAAAACACATAGACAAGGCTGAACCCAAAGGTCCTCTCTTCTACTATGCTCGGATCTGCGTGGAGGTGGATCTAGAAAAGGGGCTTCCTGAATTTGTTAATCTTTGTATAGACGGATGGGAATACGAACAAAAGGTATATTATGAGTAGTTTCCATTCAAGTGTAAAAAATGTCATGAGTATGGCCACTTTGTCAAGAATTGTCCAAAAGTTGCTCAAGAGGCTCCTGAGAAAAGCCAAGAGGAAGGATGGCAACCAGCAAAGAAAAGCAAGAAAATGCAAAACCCTAGTCGACCAGAAAAGGAAGCTCAGTCACAAAAGACTGCAACAACTCCTCAGTTGGAAAATGAAGCCATAACAACCAATCCTTTCACAGCTTTAAACATTGAAGAAGGGGAAATCACCATGGAAGAAGAGCAAACTCGCGAGGCGGGAGAAGAGTCATTGGGTGCCGAAAAAAATAACATAGATCTCGTCCTTGGAGAAGAGACTCCTGAACTAGCTTCGCAATCACCAAGTGGATCCTGGGCAGAAAAGGTGAAAAATGGAAAATCCATGGCTGTCTTCCCATCCCCAAAATATTCCTTCATATGATCTCAAGAAGCTGTAGCCCCACCTCCCAACACTCGTGGACATAAATCACTCAGGTATCTACGTGAACAGGAAGCTGAGCGAGAAATGGATCTAGGAAGGTAGAGAAGCATTGAGGAAATGAAACTCCTCCAAAATCCAAAAGTTTTAGAGAAAGCAGATTGAAGGACAAAGGCAGGGCCACAATCAAGCAAGAAGTAATGAATATTGTCTCTTGGAATTGCAGGGGACTAGGGGGAGCAAATAAAGTTGAAGCAATGAAATACATCATCAAAATCGAACATCCTGATATCCTGCTTGTCCAAGAGACTAAGATGAGTGATGTGGAAATCTTACCCATTTCACAACACTTCTGGAAAAATAGTCAAGGAGATGCCATGAGCGCTAAAGGTGCATCAGGAGGTATAGCTACTATCTTCTCAAGTGAGTATTAAATCAAAAACATGAAACGAAATCAGCACTGGTTGCTGACTGAGTCACAAAAAAATAGTCAAAATAGTTTATTTATTTGCAATGAATATGGCCCCACTCATTTCAAAGACAAGTAATCTTTTTGGGCTGATATCTCCTCTCTGAAAGATGAGCTGAGAGGGAAGGATCTTATAGTGGTTGGAGACTTCAATACCATGAAATCTCAAGCTAAAAAAAGGGGTGGTTCCAGGGTCAGGGACCCCTTTGGGGAGCACTTGGAGGACCTTATTGCGGACTTGGATCTCATTGATCAACCCCTTAGAAACGGTAATTACACCTGGAGCAATAAAACAGTGGGCATTGGTCATATTGCGGCCAGGCTAGACCATTTCTTGCTAAGTACGACATTTGTGCAAAAAACCCTCTTCCCATCCTCCTATGCCTTGCCTTCCGTGACCTCGGATCATAAACCGATTTCCTTAGTCCTTTCTCCCCCAGCGATTCTTGTCCCAATCCCATTTCACTTTAATCATCTCTGGCTTCATGACAGCAAGGTATTGGACATTATCAAGCAGGTGTGGGGTGAGGAAAGATCGGGTTCTGCCAGTTTCATTTGGGAAACAAAGCTCATAAATGTGAAAATCGCTCTGAAAAGTTGGGCGAAAAGTGAGTACAGAAGCCCCCATTCTACAAAAACTCATCTTCAAAAAGATCTCGTTGATTTGCAATTAAAAATGGAGACTAGCACTATCACTCCTGAGATCATTTGTATGGAGAAAGATCTTACTAATAAAATCCTCAAAGAAGCCAAGCGGGTAGAAGAAGAATGGAGAATCAAATCAAGGCAACTTTGGTTAAAAGGAGGGGATAGCAAGACGACATATTTTCATAATTAGACTAAGCTAAGGCTCAGCCGCAATATGATCAATGAGCTAAAGGATAGAGATGGAGTTCAAATCTTGGATCAGGGGGATATAAATCTCCACGTTTTTCAGCACTTTCGAGATCTTTACCTGGATAAGAAAGAAACCGACCCATTAGCTCATGGAGACCTTCTTTCGGGTATCCCAACTCTCATCTCGGACGCTGAGAACGGGGAATTGGCCAAACCAATTCTTGAATTCAAGATAAAATACGTTATTTGGTTCCTCTAGGCTGACAAAGCCCCGGGCCTAGATGGTCTCACTATCAATTTCTATCGGGCTGCTTGAGATATCATCAAGGAGGACCTGAAAAAAAATGCTAAATTGGACTAGAAAGAAGGAAAAGGTGGGGGGAGCTACCAACTCCTCGTTTCTTGCTTTGATTCCCAAAGATAAAAGTCCCACCTCCATTGATTGTTTCAGACCTATCTCTTTGTGTAACACGTCCTATAAAATTCTCTCTAATATCCTGGCAACCAGAATGAAAAATGTTATGGGAAAATTAGTCTCGGACACCCAAGGTGGCTTCATCGAGGGGCGACAAATTCTGCATAATATTATCATTGTTCAGGAGGCCATCCACTCCAGCATGGAAAGGGGACAGCAAGGGATGGCAATCAAACTCGACATGGCCAACGTCTTTGACATGGTAAACCATACTTTCCTCTTTGTTGTTTTGTCAAAATTTGGTTTTTCTAATAGATTCGTAAGATGGATTAAAGCATGCATTAGCAGTCCCTAGTTTTCCCCTCTGGTCAATGGCAAACCAACTAATTTCTTTCAAGCTTCCAGGGGCATCCATCAGGGCTGCCGACTGTCCCCTTTTCTTTATATTTTGGTAGCAAACTCTTTTAGCAGGAAGCTTCAGCTCTTACAAGACATAGGGGATCTTAAAGGGATCAAAATAGCCAGAGGAGTTAAGCCATCCAACCACGCCCAGTTTGCTGATGATACTATCCTGTTGGGGGGCGCTTCCACAATTATTGCTTAGAGGTTCAAAAATGCTCTGTCCACTTTTCTATTTTCCTCGGATGGAAAGGTAAACTATGGAAAATCTAAAATTTATGGGTGGAACAGTCCACCCGGCACCTTAGCTAGAATCGCTCGCATTCTGGAGTTTGAAGGAATTTCAAAGTGGAACTCCTTCAGTTATCTGGGAATTCCCATTTTTAAAGGAAAAAAGAGAAGGGCAGATTGGCAGGTTCTCATAGACAAAATCAAAAATAAAATCAATGCTTGGAGATTCAGGTGGTTAAACTGAGCAAGAAAGCTAGTGTCAATCAAGTCAGCCCTCTCCTCCCTTCCGATCTACATTTGCTCTATTTCCATTTCCCATAAATTCATCATTCTGGAGATAAATAAGGAGTTGAGAAAATTCCTCTCGCAAGGAGGCAAATCCTCAAACACTAAAAATTTTCCTCTCATTGGTTGGGACACAGTCTGTAGGCCAATTAGCGAAGGTGGAGCTAGTATTAGAAATCCTCTACAAATGAATCTTGCGCTCGGTGCTAGAATTCTTTGGAGATTAATCTCCGGAGAAAATTCCTGGTGGAAGCAGGTTCTCCAAAAGAAATACATGGCAGGTTCCAAAAGAAGGTGTATCGAGCAGGTCGACATGTCCAGAAAGGGCTCCCCAATTTGGAACCTATGCAAAAAGCATCTCATGTAATTCAAGTAAGTTTGTATTGGCTAGCTGGAAATGGAAAGTGGGTTAAAATATGGAAAGATAAGCTGGGATCCATCTCACCTTCCTCCTACTTCTGTGAACTAAGGGATTTGAAAACATGGTTAGATCACAAAAATATCAAAACCTTGTATGGTCTCTCTTCTTGGACGCCAAGTGGAAGATGGGATGGTTGGAAGAATTTGGAGCCACCAACTCAGCTTTCTGCTAATTACAGGGCTCTATTAGCTCTTCTCAATGGTAACAATCCCATTCATAAGAATATCAATGACAGCAGAGGTTGGGGGAAGAAGGGTCTCTATTCAGTCAAGGAAGGATACAGGCAGATCTTTTATAGCAAGAGAAATCCCAACATGGACATAAACTGGAACAAGGTTTGGAATAAAGATGGCCTCCCTAAAATTAACGCCTTCTTCTGGATTCTAGCTCATAGAAAAACTTTGACTGCTAAAAATCTAGGAAAGCGTGGAATAATTGGGCCAACTAGATGCATTCTGTGCAAAGAGGTTGAGGAGACCCTGGATCATCTTTTCATTGATTGCAATTATTCTCAGGAGGTCTGGAATTTGTCCTTTCATGGTCTAAATGTCAACATCATTCTGCCCACAAATTGGAATGACCTCTTCAGTTGTTGGAGGGACTTATATTTTGGATCTTTAAATAACAAACCTGATCTTGCTAGAGCGTGGGATGTCTTCCCTAGATTCATATGCTGGAAAATTTGGAATGCTAGAAACTCCAAAATTTTTGAATGGAAAAGCTCTAGACCAAAAAAGGTAGTTGATTCAGCAAAAGCGATTTTGACTAAGTCCTTACGATCAAGAGGTATGTCAAACTTACATAAAGAACCTCTGACCATCGAAGAAAGATATTGGATGGTTGATCTCCTTGTCCCCTCGAATTATCTCCATCATTGGACAAAACCTCCCAAAAATCCGAAATCTGAGAAGTGGCAGCTCAGAATGAGCAACGAATGTTTCTAGACATGGAAAGCAAACTTAGGTTGCTACATTATGTTCTTTGATGGGGTGTCGAAAGGAAATCCAGGACTGGCAGGTGTGGGGGGGCGGTTATTTTGGATCCCAGGGGAAACAAGAAGAGAGAGTACTCCTGGAGCATCAGGAAAGCGACCAATAACAAAGCCGAGTGGCTCGCCCTTATCAAAGGATTGGAACTTGACAAGGAAATGAAAATTGAGGAACTGGCTGTGATTGGAGACTCATCAATAGTCATAATGGAAGCTAAAAGGTTAGCCATAAATAATAAGAAGCCTCTCACCAAAATGTAGCATCTTCTTCTCTGTCTCGCCAAGGAATTCAAGAAGATCAAATTTTTCCATGTTCTTAGATCTCAGAACCAGTAAGCGGACGGGTTGGCTAACAAAGGCATTGGCCTAAGTCACAGAACATTGGAATGTGATAACAAACTAAGGAAGGATACATGGATTCATTAGCTCCCTTATTCATTTAATGGATAGAACCTTCAATTTATTGAACTATCCACATTTATCCAGGTTCATGGCTATTAATGCCCACCTAAGTAATTCAATTCCATTTAAGAGCCTTGATTCACGTCTTCTCTGCATTAAAGAGCCTCAATTCACGCCCTTCCAGATGGGCAGCACGCGTGAAGCTAAGGGGAGGAGTGGGCAACACGACTCCTTCAAGAGCCCGAGAAGTAGCATTGCCCCTCTGATTTTAGTTGACATCTTCAGACATTTAGGTCCGGATAATTCGAGAAGAATCAAGATTGGTTGCCTCCTTAGGGTTAGTCTGCATTTTGGGAGGGAAGGTCTGCAGTCTGAGATGGAACACATTGTGATGGTATATGGGTCGTCTTTCCCTCTTTGCCGCCATCGTGGTAGTTGCTCCAAACGGGCCCGTAGTTGGGTACATCCTCTGAATGAAAGGATACAGGTTACTTGTGAGCAGCTTCCAGCTGGTAGCGATTTTAGGGATCAAGATGAGTCAGAGATTCTGCAGGATGAGAAGATCCAGGAATTAGGGTAACACCGGGGTTCCACTTCTAATAGAGCTCTCCAAATTCGAGTTGCTAACTTGGAGCATCAAGTTAGACTGGCACGCAATGAAAACATGGAGATAAAAAGAGCCCTCACCAGGCTCTATACTCTCGCAGAAGCAATGCATTCAGAAGTAAAGACCCACGATAGAAACCTTGAGGACAGGGTCAATTCCCTCACAGCAGCAATGCCGTCGAATCCCCTCATGAAGCCCCACATGGAAGCATCTAGCACCAACATTGGGAATCTTGGAAAGAAGATGGAGAATTTCGGCAGCACAATGGTGAATTCATGCCTGTTCTTTGGGCTCAACTCAGCCAAGGAATGCAGTGTGGAGAATTTCGAGGATCTCAGCTCGTAAGTTGTTTGGTCTTGGTCTAAGTGTTTGCAGTTAGCTATTTTGACTGTCTTTTTTTGGGCACCTGTTTGATGGAAACTGGATCTGCATCCAGAATGCTTATCGGTCTTAGTATAAATTATATGTAATGTTTTGTTTATGTATTTTCTTGCTAGGGAAATATGTAAGAAGCTACAGCTTCCATAGATTAGGCAAGTTTAAGAACTGCTATAAACTCGAGAAGGATGAACGAGGGGTGACAGACACTGTTTTGATTTGGGAACAATCACCCTTCTTTAGCTATGTAATCTTTGTTTTCCACTTTTAATGAAAAGCTTCTAAACCGTTACTGTTAAAAAAAAAAAGATAGTATACTCTCGATCCAATTCTATTTGGGACTTATTGTCTTAATACCCCATTATTCATGAAAAAAATTAAACATATGGATCTTCTCAACTTTAAAAAGATTGTTTAATATCATTTGTTTCTGTAGTTTTAAGTTCTATTTTTCTTGACTTCAAACATTTAAAAAATCCTTCCTTCTTCATGAAACCTTAATTGAATTCAATGTTGGATATCTTCAAATATCTTTTTACCCTTGTCTTTCTCAACCCAAACTGTAATGTACTTACTTTCATCACTTTAAAAATGTTAAACAAATACCTGCAACCTATATTCCTCTTATCATGGGAACAGAGTGGAGAAACATTATCCAAAATCACAAATTCACAAGTTAAAACCATACATAATTGGACCCTTTGAGGCACTCATTTGCTTTTTCATAGTTCTAATTTCTTATAGGCATGGATCCCATTATTTATAGGTAAAATTGTCCATGGTGCATGGTGCTTACTATTAGGTGAAATAATTTTTTTTATACATATAAAAGATTATGTGAAGTTAGTAGATTTGGATTTATTGAATATAGCAAAGTTTAGGGATTTGAAATTAAAATTAATATCATGATTTGTTGTGTTGTAAGTTGGTGTTGAGATGGGTGTTTATTATGTTAATAATTTAATGATTTGTTGTGTTGTAAGTTAGTGTTGAGATGGGTGTTATTATGTTAATAATTTAATATCAAATTTCTTATAGCATTTTATAAGGGAGTGAAGGTGTAAATTTATGTACATGATGAGGGATGAAGGTGTAAAGTTTGTTGCATTGTACATTGGTGGTGAAAACAAGTTTTATTGGATTAATAATTTAATTTCAAAATTTAACCATTATTTACTTTTATGAAAGTGAAGATGTAAATTAATGCATGATGGGGCATGAAGATGTAGACTTGTACACATGGTGGGGCATGAAAGTGTAAACTTATATACAAGTTCACACCTTCACCTGCCACCACCCTTATTCACAAGATAAATAGTGAAGAGATTTACAATTAAATCAAATTTTGTTAATAAAACAATGATTAAACAATTCATATAAGTAAAATGCCTAGAATTGTTGTAGTTAATATTTTAAGTGATGTGTCTATTACACTTATTCACAAAAAATCTACAACAAAAAATTGAAACTATAGTTTACAATGATGTTTTCGAGTATTGAAAGCGTTAATTTTTCTTAAAGGATAGATATTGTTAATAGTCAAGAGCATTAAGATGTAAAACCCTTAACCTTAATGTGGAGTTAGTGGTGAATGTGCATGTTGAGATGGATAGAACCTAGTTTTTTAATAAAAAAGGGAGCCTTGTCAGGGCCACAACTTTTTGTTTGTTTCTTCAATTTAAGTCTTATTTATCTCACTCGAAAGGGGATTTGTACCCTGAGCCAAATTCTCCAATTATTGGTGTTAGAACCATGAAATATTCATTAGAAGGCTCCAAAAATTACATTGAGAGTTAATGACCTAAATATTGTCAATTTCATGACCATTTATGAGATGGGTCTAGATAACACTTGGATCATATCCTTTGTTTTTTATATTGTGCATAGCAAAGTTTGTTGGTATCATATCCTTTGTTGTTTAGATCATGGATAAAAAAGTTTGTTATCATTAGTGAAGGATGGACACTGACCATCACATACCTACTAATTATTGCACCAAGAGTAGTGAGGTGCTTACAATCCAGTATGGGGGAGATGTTGTAACGCGTAACATTGTGTAATGTTATGTAACATAATGTTCTTATAAAAAAATGCAAATGATGTCATCTTAAGCCAAAAAAAAAAATATTAAGCTATATTGATTTGATCTTAAACTTAGAATCAAGAATCGAGATGGATGAAATATCTTGAGCTGTAAATTTTTTCTTAATGTGTAAAAAAATTAAGATAATTTTTTTTTTACCTCAACAAAAATTGGATCCCTCTCGATGCTTGATAGATGCGGTTTAAGATTGATCTATGCTGGTGTATATATAAGCTATGGATTAAAAAACTTGAATAGAAAGAACACATCATTTCCCTTTGTTCAACATATTATGAAATGTGTAATAAATTTAGTTGCTTATTTAAAAATCCTTGTACTTTGAAATTTTAGATTCATCTCAAGACAAAATATCTTTTTTACATTTTTATTAGATAATTTACTCCTATCCTATCCTAAACTAGACTCTATTGTCTTACTACCCTATTATTCATATAGATAAGGAAATATGTGAATCTTCTCAACTTTTAAATAAATGCATAATGTCCATCTTTTCTATAATTTAAAGTTTTAATTTTCTTAATTTTAAAGATTAAAAATATCCTTCTTTCTTCATAATCAAATTCAATGTTTCATATTTTTTGGTTCCTTATCTTTTTTAACCAAATCTTAATACACTTACTTTTATCACTTTATAAATGTTAAATAAATACTTACAACTTAAAGAGTGTACAATAATTATTCACTATACATATTCTTGTCCGAAGCACAATGCATAAACATTATTCACCGTACCTATTCTTGTCCGAAGCACAAATGCATAAACATTATTCACGGTACCTATTCTTGTCGATCACAATGCATAAGTTAGAAGCATATATCGTTGGACCCTTTAAGCTCCGCATTTACTCTTTGAGGATTCTAAAACCCATTTACTCCATGATTATAATTCGTCACCGGCAACATTTTTATTATTTTTGGGCAAAACTATTCATGGTGAAAGGATTTTTGTTTCATAGATAAGATGGTGTGAATGGGTTAAAGTAAAGGGATTTGATTTTATTGAATATAGCAATGTTTATGGATTTAAAATTAAAATCAACATCATGATTTGTTGTGTTGTAATTTAGTTGTTGAGATGGATGTTATTAGGTTAATAATTTAATATCAATTTTGTATTAGTGTTTATTTATATGAAAGTGGACAGGTGAATTTATACATATGGATGCATGTGCAGAGTTGAAATGGATTTTATTAGGTTAATAATTTAATATCAATTTTTTATTAGTGTTTATTGATATGGAAATGAAGGTGTGAACTTATGTATATGAATGCATGTGTAGATTTGTGTATTTGGTGGGGATGAAAGTCTAAAGTTTGTCACATCGTAGATTGGTAGTTAAAATGAGTGTTATTAGATTAATAAATTAATGTTAAAATTTAACTAATATCTTCTCTTTTTTTTCCAAAGAAAAAAAGCGTAATTTTATATCGTTGAAACAAAATTACATTTTGTAGATGCACAGTGAAGTGCATTGCTGATAATCTCGTAACCAAGACGAGGGACTGTCCCATAAGCTAAATCTTATACACAAAACATAAAACCAACTATATGCATAGTCTACTCCCCGAACATAAGTGTACAGTGAAATGTCCAAAAATAATAATAATCAGTCTACAAGTTCAGCTCCCCGAGCTTCAGGTGATATATGTTAAAGACAAAAAATAAGATGATTGGTGCAAACCATAACGGTTCAAGAAGGGCCATACAAAAAAGTAAGAAATATATAGTCCTCTGCAAAGATATACCCTACAGCCACCAAGAACAGGAATCATTCAATAAAGGGTCGGTGATGATATTCCTGCAGGATACCATCCAACGTTTCTTTCACCTTCCAAATCCCCAGAGCCAATTGCAGACCTTCCTTCGAGGCTTTGTCCGCCTCTTGGTTGTTTTCCCTATAAACATGATGGCATGAGCAAATGTCAAAAGAAAGTTGAACCTCCCGAATATCTTGAAGAATATTTGATAATCTTAAATGTCTGCACTGTTGTGTCCCATTAAACTAGTTAATAACATTCATTGAGTCCCCAAAGATACAAAGATTTCGGCTTCCTTTTTTAGTTTCAAAGATAAGTAGAAGTTTAAGACTCATAAGTTATGCATAGTTGTTGCCACCTTCTCCTAGGCCCATGGATAGTTCAAAGGAATGGGTAGAAGATAAATATAAAGTAGCCCCTCCCCTTGATCCAGGTGGATATCGGTGGCGGCCCACCTCTTCCAATTGGCTCAAAATAGTCTTCTGGCAATTTTGGTAAATTACTATTTTTAGCAGTTTTTCGGGTCCTAAACTTTCGGAGCTGTTTTGAGGCCCTAAATGACATTTTTTGGTGATTTGGGGGACCAAATGGTTGCCAACAACATACATTTGTGTCCAGTCGAAAGTTGTAAATCTCGGATAGACCTTTCCAATGGGCTACCGAGCGCCCCAAACGGAGATCGTATGCAAAAGTTATGACCCCGGGAAATTGACTGTTCAACTAACCACCTTGGGGCCGCAAACTTTATGACGATTCATCTTCTAGGGTTAGGTTTTTGGATGTTTGGGATTCCTTTCCCTCATGCTTATGATAAATAGGCCCTTTCGGCCTCTCTTTGTATTCATCTTGGCACGAATGAGCATAGTGGCCACATCTCTTCTCAGAGATAGCTACCACCATTCTAGCTATTGTATTTTATAGTCTGTTCTATTTCCGCTATTTAATAAAATATGTGTTTACTGTATCACTGTGTTATTTGCAATATATCTCTGTATATGATTCTGTATATGCTATCTTTTGTTTCATTCCCACATAAATCCGGATCACCCCAACAGGAATTGTTTTGTGAAGCACCGTGAAAAAAACCCCAAGGATTTGTGCGGTCGATCTCAACAACCAAAGCCACTCTTTGGTTCACCACTCAAACATGCTGGGGGAAAGCAGTAAGGATACCATAGAACTGGACCGGGGTGATCTCAGGAGTGCAGGCTTTGTCATTAAAAATGAGATTGTTACGTGCAATCCAAAAATCCCAACAAACGAGCAAAGGGAGAGCAGCTACCGGTTTAAAAGCATGCTGCGATGACCAAGAGTCCCAAGCTTGCACAGTCGTTATACCATTCCATACACAGTGAATTCCCTTAAGACGAGAGCATTCGTTCCACACTGCCTTTGTGAATGGGCAATGTATGAACAGATGTACCACAGTTTCCTCCTCCGCTTTGCACAATGTACACCAACCCGGGCCCTATTTTTGTTTTTTTGTAAATTGTCCCATGTTGGTGCTTTATTTTCCAGTACATTCCACATAAAAAAGGCGCGTTTTGTGAGGACATTCAATCTTCCACAACTTCTTCCACCATCCAACAGGGATCCTGTCATGACCAATAGCACTAAGATAGATATAACCAAACTTTGGAGAGTAATTTCTAGTGGGATCACCATCCCAAATAAGTTCATCCTCATGATCCCAAAAAATAACCTGTGAACGAAGAAGTTCACCAATATAAACATTCAATGCTTACTGATCCAACTGAGGCAAATTAAAATCCTGTAGATTCTGCCACAATTGAATCCAAGGTCTCAATTGAACATGTTCAGCAAGTTGGTGTAGAAAGGTAATACCCCTAAATCTCAAAGCTTCCATCGTCCTATGAGGCAGAACATGTTGGCATGTACAACCAATCCATGGGTATTCTCCCACCCTAAGGATTCTTCCATTACCAATGTTCCAAACCAAAAAGTCCCCAATCACCGGGAAAGAAGAAACCATAGCCTTGCAAATCACCGACCCCCACACGTGATATTTTCCGGGGTTGCGAACCCAATCCTCAACAGTATCCGGAGCAATATATTTCTGAATAATCACCTTAGTCCATAAGATGTCAGTTTTAAGAATCCTCCATCCACCTTTTGCAGCTAAGGCTTGTGAAAATAGAAAAAATGTTCTTCAATCCCCAACCTCCCAGGGATTTAGGAACAACAATGCATTGCCACCTAACCCAAGGTGAAACAAAGGAATCTTCTTTACCACTCCATAAAAACTGAAAACAGATTCTCTGAACTTTCTCCAAAATGCCTTTTGGAATCCACGACAAAGACATCCAGAAGATCGGAATCGCCTCCAAGACAGATTTTACCAATACCAACCTACCAGCCCTCGACAACCATTTGTGACTCCAAACCTTTAGGCGCTTATCCAGCTTCTCCAGCAACCACATCCAATCCTTTTTCATATATGCATTAGGCTTGAGCTGAAACCCAAGATATTTAAGTCCCTCCTCCACCTCCAGAAGGGTAAAAGGAAAAGATCGAGTAAAAGTGTGTAGCTCCACTCCCCACAACAAGTTCACTGATAGAGTTGATTTCCCAGCATTAATTTCCATACCCATTTCTAAGGAGAAAAGATCCAGAGTTCCCCGGAGGGTGTTGGCGTCACGAACCGAGCCAGTACAAAAGATGAGAACATCATCCACAAAGAGGAGGTGGGTAATAAAAAGATTTGGAGCCACCTGTATGCCTTTCAAATTGCCAAGACGAGTAGCCTCCCGTAGTAAACGACTCAAGCCATCAGCCACCAGGAGAAAAAGGAGTGGGGAAAGTGGGCACCCTTGTCTCAAGCCCTTCCCACCATGAAAAAAGGGGGAAGTTGCCCCATTGATCAGAACAAAGAAGGATACCGAGGTGATGCAGCTCATAATCCACCTGATGAAACCAATACAAAAGCCCAAATGAGTAAGAAGCATACGGAGATAGAGCCAACTTACTCTGTCATATGCCTTGGAAAGATCGATCTTGAGGACGACCCCTTTGAGTTTTTTAGATTTGATACTGTGTAAACCCTCCTGAGCAACACCAATGGCCTGATGTATCTGACGCCCTTCAAGAAAGCCAAATTGTTCACCAAAGATGTGTTGAGACATGATGCCCTTCAAACGCCTAGCAATGATTTTTGAGACCATTTTATAAACACAGTTGTAGAGAAAAATAGGTCTAAAATCATTGAGTGTCGTAGGGTTATCAGATTTAGGAATCAGAGCTATGAAGGTGGAGTTAATACAAGCCGGGATACGCCCAGTGACCCGGGTATCTTCAACTAACTTGAGTAAATCCACCCCCAAAAGATCATAAAGTTCCAAGAAGAATTCTATCGTCCACCCATCCGGAACCAGACTCTTGTCTTTTTGAAAGCTTTGCAGAGTCATCTTTAGTTCTTCCTCAGTAATCTCCTCCATTAAAGCAGCGTTGTCCTCCTCATCCACAAAACGTGGAAAGAGTTGTGCTACCCGGATCACCTCTGCAATATGAGCCTAATTATTAGCCTCAAAAAGAGACTGGAAATGTTCAACCCCCACCCTAGACATCCCATCAAAGGTAGTCTGAGATACCCCCTCAGAATCATCAAGGTTCCAAATAGTATTGGCCTCCTTCCTTCCTTTCGCATAAGCATGAAATTTTTTTGTGTTTTCATCCCCCGCCTTCGACCATGTAGCACGACTTTTCAGCCGCCAAGTCTCCTCTTTTTCCTATAACAAAGTGTTATGACGCCCTTCCAGTCGGACCAGTAGATCCCTTGTCTCTGATGAGCATAACCCTCCACCATCATCATCATAGATCGAAAGAAGTTTTGCTTCAATGCTCTTAAGTTCAATATCCTCCTTACCTTTCTTTTCAAAATCCCAAGTTTTAATAGGGCCCTTCACCCTTTTAAGATTCGCAACAAACTGATAAGAAGCAGAGTGAGGGGACCTGCTATTATAGGGAAACCACAAAGAAGTAGTCAAATTAGAAAAAGATTCATCTTTCATCCAAGTTTTGTTGAATTTCAAAGGTCCAGGAGGTTTAGGAGGACCACACCTAAGTTCAAGGAAAATAGGGAAATGATCCGAGCCACCTCCCATTCCCACCCATTGTCGAATAAGAAAAATTATGTCCACCAAAGGTTCTGCAACCAAAAAACGATCCAATATCTTGGCCACCCTGTTGTCCCCAGTCCAATTATTCCTCCAAGTCGGTTTAAGAAGAACAGGTTCAATGTCAATCAGATTCCTAGCAGCAAGACGCTGAGAGAAAAAACCAGCCAGCAAATCCGTTTGAGCCCGGGGGCCCCAAACCTCCGATTGACCAAGAGAAAAGTTAAAATCTCCACCCAAAATAACAAAATCCTCCCTTACCAGAGAATTGTTTGGTAACGAATCCCAAAAGGGGATTCGGTTCAAATAGGGACCATAGATATTAAAAATAGTAAGGACTTCACCCAAGTCCAGAGTACGAATCGTCAACCCAAGTGTAGACTCCATCCCCCACACATTGAGTTTCTTCACCACACGATTGTTCAATCCAGTAGCTAGCCCCCCAAACTGCCCTCGAGCATCCAAAGTTTCAAAAGACCATCCAGGAATCCAACTTTCCAGTTTCGCCTGCACCTCCAACGCATCACCCAAAGTTTCTTGTAACAAAATAACATCTGGGCATTCCAAAGAGACTACCCGTAGCAATGCTGATCTTTTCAAGGGACCAACTATACCCCGAAGGTTGAAAGACATGATTTTCATTAGCGACCCTTCTTGTGGGTGCGCACCGCTCTAATCTCCTGTTCAATAGATAATTGTTTCCCCTCAAGAAGGTCCAATTTTGCTTTGGACTGTGCTTTGGAAATATTTGACTTCTGCCCCCTACCTTTTGACAGAGGCTCCTTATCCTTACCCAACCCCCCAGGAACAAGTTTGGAAGTAGAACGAAGATAGTAACCAAAGTTTGAAGACTCGGAAGGCGGGGGGGGGGGGGGGGAGAAGTGGAAGCATCATCGTGAGTGTGGAGTTTCGGATTAGGATCAGGGTTTGGGGGAAAGGGGGATTCCAAGGCAGTAACCGGAACAGAATCCAAAAGTAAAGGGGGCTTGGAAATAGGTAGTGGGGATAAATTTAAATTCTTTGGCCCTTCAATCCAATCTAGCCCAGGAAAAGTTACATTATTCATGAAAAAATTGATAGCAGGAGGAAGAGAAGTAGGAGGAGTACTGGCAAAAAATGTCTCTTGTACGAGCAGTGTAGTGGGAGTAGGGCCAACATCCTCAATGTATGAAAATGAGAGAGTTTCGTCGCATCAACAGTCACCTCCATAGTAACCTCTTCTGTAACATCCTGAATCGGCGAAGTAGGAGCCTGTGATGATCCTCCAGTTTGAACATTCCTATTAATCCCATCGGCCCATTTGCATCGAGAGCCATTCCTAGTCCGGAGCGGGAGTTTACATTTCGCTGTTGGATGTCCATAAACATGGCACTGCCTGCATATGAAAGGAACATTTTCATAATCAAGCTTTTGAAGAATGACATAAGGCCCCCAACTGAGTTTGAAATCCTCCACCAACCCTTCACGCACATTGAGGCTAACCAAAATCCGGGCCACCTTCCTTTGATGTGAGTGCAGAAATGAGTAATACCCTTCAAGATAAGAACCCAACATGTTCCCAATGCCCCTGAAGTGTCGTTCGGACCAATAATGGAAAGGGAGCCTAGGAAGGCGCACCCAAATAGGAACCATGTCCAAACACTCCCTATTAGGAATCGAACAATGGATGCCATGGTTTCAAGAGTACAGGGCAATGATCCCAACTCCAATTGCGATTAAGAACCCAAAGAGCTTGATCAGCCCTAAGAAAGTTAAAGGCAAACCAATTTCTAGTAAGTTCAACCACTTCCGACACATATCCAAGATGTTCCTGCCACTGTTTCGCAACCCACCGCCCCATAGTCCGCAATGAGAAGGACCTATCGAGAGCCTTCCACACCAAAGTTAAATCCATCATCTGAAGCACATTGTCCCATTAAATGTCCTCACCCAAAGCATAGTTATAATCAAAACGACCCGATTTAATCCACTGTTTCCGCCCCCTTTTCCCCAACAGTGTTGAATCATCTAAAAAAATGCCACCTCCTTCACCCGAGTTCGTTCCAGATCCCGAGTGCTGACCAACCTTCTCCAAAAATCCTTGAGTACTCCCCGTCCCAGTATCAGAGTCACCATCAGTTTGACCCACCGATCCTTCAACAACCGAAGTTCCCTTCAGTATGCATGGCTCACCAACATGTGCATGTGGAACTTCCCCCGATCCGCCACAAAACCAGCAGAAAAAGCAGGCTCCTCATCATCCCAAACCATATTGCAGTCCACCCAATGGGGAACCTCTAAATCTTCAGGAAGTTTTAAGCCCACAGCCTCAGGAAGAGTAGTATCAGGGGACGCTGAGACCAAAAGAGTCGACGGCGAAAAACCAACACCAGAAAAGGATGGTTCCAGAGAAACCCCAATAGTTTTCCAAGAACCTAGTCCAACCACTTCATCCCAAACTATGCCAGGTGGCTCAACCCAAATGTCTTCATGCGTCAAAGGATCGCTGGAGAAATCCACCCGTTCTTCTTCTGCCATGGTAAAAATGATGAAAATAGTAAAAAAAATTATACCATGCACAAACCTTAACTACGTGCATGAAAACCCGTCTGCAAGGTAGGGTTCACCACCATATGAAAAAGGAGTGTTGAGAAAGCTGCCGACATCCTCCAGAATGTCCACCAACCGTCGTCCGGAACCTTCATGATGAACCTTCCGGGAAAGAGTGCCGTGCAGTGTCAGACGATCACTGTCATCCACAGGGGCCAAGGGGCCACCTAGATGCAGCCATCAGCCACCACAAACCCTACCCAAAGTTTATAGCGAAACCCTCCAACCGCATCCTAAATCCGGAGGCATCAAGACCTATCAACCAATATCTACTTTTATCAAAGTGAAGATGTAAATTTATGCATGGTGAGGGATAAAGATGTAGACTTATACACATTGTGTGGGATGAAAGTATAAACTTATATACAAGTCCACATCTTCACTTGATACCACCCTCATATACAAGATAAATAGTAGAGAGATTTAAGATTAAAAACAAAAAATACATACAAGTACCATGGTTAAAATGATGGTATTTAATTTTATAAGACATGTATCTTTTACACCTATTTAAAGATTGGAATTAGAATGTTCACGATAGGGAAATTTTGGATGATAAAGTATATATTTTTGTTAGAACTCTAAAAACATTGTATTGCAATGATGTTCAATTCATCTACAATGTTTCCTACTATAAAATATATTCATTATCATGAGGAAATAAATCTTGATCTTAATTATGTTAAGGATGAAGTGAAATTAATTAACAAAATAAACAAAAAGGATAGAATGAAAACCAATTTGTATTAATAAAATGATGAAGGAATCTATATAATTACAATGCCTAGCGATGACACTTAATCACAAAATGTTCATAATAAGAAATTGAAATACACTTTATAATGATGCAATTTTTTTGCATTGTATTACTAGTCCCGTATTGAAAGCATTAATTTTTCCTAAATGATAGATCTTGTTAATATTAAAAAATATTAAGATGTAAAACCCTTAATCTTAACATGAAGTTAGTGGCAAATGTGCATGTTGTGATGGATAGAATTGAGTTGTTCAAAAGAAGGAAGCCTTCTTATGACAATAATTTTTATTAATTTATTAATTTTAGATTTTCTTTACTTCATTGGAAAGATAATTTATACAATAAGCCCGATGTTCCAATTAATAGTGTTAGAACAATAAAAAATAAATGGGAAGGCTCCAAAAAAATTGCATTGGGAGTTGATAATCTATAATTGCCAATTTCAAAACCATATATGAGATGGTCTTTGATGAACACTTGATCATATCCTTTGTTTACATATTGTGTATAACAAATTTTGTTATCATTAGTGAAAAACCATCACATACCTACTACTTAATGTATATGTAATCTATTTCTTAGGGAGTGTGGATAGAAATAATATTATTCAACATATTATGGAATGTGTGGTAAATATTATTGTTTATTTAGAAATCGTTGTAATTTGATATCATACATTTATTGTGAAGGCCAAATATGTATTGTCTTTCTTATTAAAATTAAATAGTGTATCTTAGTTCATTTTTATTTGAAACTTATTGTATTACTACTTGATTATTCATGCATAAAATGAAATATATAAATCTTCTCAACTTTAAAAAGGAATGTTTGATTTCATTTGTTTCTATGATTTAAAGTTTTATTTTTCTTTATTTCAAACATTTAAAAAATCCTTCCCTCTTTACAAAACTTTGATTAAATTCATTGTCTCATATCTTAGAATCTCTTTTAAAACCTTATCTTTCTCAACTCAAACCATAATGTACTTACTTTCATCACTTTAAAAATGTTATATAAATACCTACAACCTATCTTCCTCTCATCATGGGCAAAGAGTGGAGAAACATTATCCATAATCACAAATTCACAAGTTAGAACCATATATAATTGGACCCTTTAAGGTACTCATTTGCTTTTTCATAGTTGTAATTTGTTATAGGGATGGATCCCATTATTTATAGGTAAAACTATTCATGGTGTGTATACATATATATATATAAGACCTCTAAAATTATTCATGATGTGCATATATATAAGATTATGTATATATAAAAGATGATGTGATGTTAGTAGAATAAAGAGATTTGGTTTTACTGATTATAACGAAGTTTATGGATTTAAACTAAAATCAAAATCATGATGATTTGTTGTGTTGTAAGTTAGTGTTGAGATGGGTGTTTATTATGTTAATAATTTAATATCAATTTTTAATAGCATTTTTGAAAGTGTAAAGTTATGTACATGATGAGGGATGAAAGCGTAAAGTTTGTTGGATTGTAGATTGGTGGTGAAAAAAAGTGTTATTATATTAATAAATTAATATCAAAATTTAACCAATATCTACTTTTATGAAAATGAAGATGTAACTTTATGCGTGATGGGGCATGAAGATGTAGACTTGAACACATGGTGGGGCACGATAGTGTAAACTTGTATACAAGTCCACACCTTCACCTTCACCTACCACCACTTTTATGCACAAATAGTGGAGAGATTTAAAATTAAAGTCAATTTTGTTAATAAAATAACGATGAAACAATTCATGCAAGTACAATGCCTAGAATTGTGGTAGTTAATCTTATAAGAGACATGTTTATTACGCTTATTCACAAAAAGTCTACAACACAAAATTGAAACTACATTTTACAATGATGTAGTCGAGTATTGAAGGCGTTAATTTTTCCTAAAGGATAGATATATTGTTAATAGTCAAGAGCATTAAGATGTAAAACCCTTAACCTTAACGTGGAGTTAGTGGTGAATGTGCATGTTGAGATGGATATAACCTAGTTTTTTTATATAAAAAAAAGGAGCCTTGTTAGGGCCACAACTTTATGTTTGTTTCTTCAATTTAAGTCTTCTTTAGCTCACTAGAAAGGAGATTTGTACATAGGGCCAAATTCTCCAATTGTTGGTGTTATAACCATGAAATATTCATGGGAAGGATCCAAAAATTGCATTGAGATTTGATGACCTAAATATTGCCATTTGCATGACCATTTATGAGATAGCCTTAGAGAACACTTGGATCATATCCTTTGCTTTTTATATCGTGTTTAACAAAGTTGTTAGTATCGTATCCTTTGTTGTTTATATCATGGATAAAAAAGTTTGACACTAACCATTGCATACCTACTAATTAATACATATATGTAAGCTATGGATTAGGGAACTTGAATAGAAAGAACACACCATCTCCCTTTGTTCAATATATTACTAAATATGTGGTAAATATATTATGAAATGTGTGGTAAATATAATTGCTTGTTTAGAAATCTTGTACTTTGAGATCTTAGATTCATTGTGAAGAAAAAATATAGGTTACCATTTTTATTAGATAATTTACCCTTAGATGCCATTCTATCTAGAATTTGTTACCTTACTATTATTCATGTAAATAATAAAACATGTAAATCTTCTCAATTTTTAAATAAATATTTAATGCCAATCTTTTATATAATTTAAAGTTCTATTTTTCTTCATTTTAAACATTAAATTTTTTTTTTTTTTTTCTTTCTAATCAAATTCAATATTTCAAATTTTGTAATATTTTTCCTTATCTTTAACTAAGTCTTAATATATTTACTTTTAAGTCTTTTAAATCTAAGTGTATTTACTTTTATCACTTTATAGATGTTAAATAAATACTTACAACTTATCTTCCTCTTATCATGGAAAAAATGTGGACAAACATTATTAGCATAGATATTCTAATCAGAATCAGAATCACAAATGCAAAAGTTAGAACCATATATCGTTGGACCCTTTTAAGCTCCACATTTACTCTTTCATGATTCTAAACCCCATTTACTCGTTCATTAATCTAATTTTTTAGAGGCACAATTCTCAATATTTTTGGGGAAAACGATCTATGGTGAAAGAAAATGAAATTATAGATAAGATGGTGTGAATTGGGTAGAGTAAAGGGATTTGATTTTATTGAATATAGTAATGTTTATGGATTTAAAATTAAAATCAACATCATGATTTGTTGTGTTGTAATTTAGTAGTTGAGATGGATGTTATTATTAATTTAATATTACATTTTTATTAATGTTTATTTATTTGGAAGTAAAGGTGTGGACTTATACATATAAATGTATGTGTAGATTTGTGTAGTTGGTGGGAATGAAAGTCTATAGTTTATTACATGGTAGATTGGTGGTTAAAATGAGTATTATTAGATTAATAAATTAGTGTCAAAATTTAACCAATATCTATTTTTATGAAAGTGAAGATGTAAATTTATGCATGGTTGGGGATGAAGATGTAGACTTGTACACATGGCGGGGGATAAAATTTTAAACTTGTATACAAGTCCACATCTTCACCTGCTACCACCTTTATGTACAAGATAAATAATAGAGAGATTTAAGATTAAAATCAAAGAATACATACAAGTACATTGGTTAAAATGTTGGTATTTAATTTTATAAGAGACGTGTTTATTACACCTATTCACAAAATGTCTATAACAAAAAATTGAAACTGCATTTTATAATTATGTCGTCTAGTATTGAAGACATTAATTTATCTTGAATGATAGATTCTATTAAGAGTTGAGAACATTAAGATGTAAAATCCTTAAAATTAACATGAAGTTAGTGGTGAATGTGCATGTTGAGACCGTAGTAGCATAATTCGGCTGTATTGATATTTCATGTAAATAATTTAAGAACAAATTCAAATTCGTCGAATATTCGGTGTAGGTGTAATACAAATATAGTTTCTTATTAGTGGATAATTAAATTTTGAAAACCAATTTAAAAAAAAACTTTAATTATTTAAATACTAAAACAAAAATACCATTCAATTTCATACTTTCTTATTAAAATAATTATTAATAACTAGTTTATGTCCCTAACAGTCACCATATCCCAGGTTGTTGAGATTTTATATTTTTCTTTTTTAAATATGTATTTGATTTTATTATATAAATGTCTATGTATATTTATGGTATATTTGTGAATATTTAATTAAAAGTATTATATTTAAGCAATCTACTTCCATACTTTATTCGTACTAGAATTTTTCATTATGTATTTTTTTATCAAATAGTATTTGTATCTATATTTGTACTCAAATTATGCTACTATGGTTGAGACGAATATAACTTAATTGCTTGGAAAAAAAGGGGAGCCTTGTTAGGATCATAACTTTTTGTTTGTTTCTTCATTTTAGGTCTTCTTTAGCTCATTGGAAATTTAATTTGTACACTGAATAAATGCTCCAATATTTAGTGTTGAAACCATAAAATATACACGGGAAGGATCCTAAATTACACTAGGAGTTCATGACCTAAAAATGTTCAATTTTAGGACCATTTATGAGATGGTCTTAAATGAACACTTGGATGATTTCCTTTGTTTTTCATACTGTGCATAACAAAGTTTGTTAACATCAATGAAAGATGGACACTGATCATCACATACCTACTAATTATTGTATATGTAAGCTATGCACTAGAGATTAAATTGTTCATGTTACAAATGTAAGCTACGTATTAGAGAGTTTGAAAATAACGAACACACCATTTCCCTTTGTTCAACACATTATGAAATGTGGTAAATATAATTTCTTGTTTAGAAATTTATGTATTTTGAGATCTCATATTCGTTGTTAAGACAAAGCATGCGTTATTCTTTTTATTAGATAGTTTACCCCTAGATCCAATTATATTTGGGACTTGTTACCTTACTACCCTATTATTCATGCAGATAAGGAAACACATTGCCATGCATATTTCTTTCAATTTCATTGAATATAGCAAAATGAAAGTATTTAAAATTAAAGCCAACATCATATATACGGTTTGTCGTGTTGTAAGTTGGTTGTTGAGATGGCTGTTATTAGGTTAATAATATAATATCAAATTTTTATTTGTGTTTGTGTTTATTTTTGTGGGAATGAGGGTGTGAACTCATGCATAAAGATGAAGATGTACATTTATACACAGTGAGGGATGAAAGTGTAAAATTTATTGCAATGTTGGTTAAAATAA
Source organism: Larix kaempferi (assembly GCA_027924585.1). NCBI lineage: Eukaryota > Viridiplantae > Streptophyta > Pinopsida > Pinales > Pinaceae > Larix > Larix kaempferi. The sequence continues at coordinate 17,339,398 of BSBM01000458.1, read as the reverse complement.
ATATTATTAGATTAATAAATTAATATCAAAGTTTAACACTATATGAAGATGAAAATGTGAGTATACATGGTGGGGATGAAAATGTAGACTTGTTCACATGGTGGGATGAAAATGTAGACTTGTTCACATGGTGTTGATGAAATTGTAAACTTGTATAGAAGTCCACACCTTCACCTTCACCTTCACCTTCACCTGCCACCATCTTTATATACACAATAAAAAATGGTTTGTTGTACTGCAATTTACTTGTTAAGATGAATGTTACTAGATTAATAATTTAATATCAAATTTTAACTATTATGTAAGAGGGAAGATGAAGATTTGTCCATATTGAAAATAAATTTTATTTGTTTTTTTCCAAGGAATGTCCAAGGAATGTCCATATTGAAAATAGATTTCACTTGTTTTTTTCCAAAGAATGTTCATATTGAAAATAAATTTCACTTTTTTTTCCCAAGAAATGTCCATATTGAAAAGAAATTTCACTTGTTAAAATGAATGTTACTAGATTAATAATCTAATATCAAAATTTAATTATCATACAAGAGTGAAGATGTAGACTTGTCCATATTGAAAATAAATTTGATGATTGACTTGAGTATTATTAAATTACTGATATTTTAATATCATTTAATATTATTCATTTTCAGATTGAAGTAAAGACGTGCACTTATGCAATGATGCATAATAAAAGTAAAAAAAGAAAATACATAGCATGTAAAAATAATGAAGATGAAAATGTAAACTTATACACAAGTTTACATTTTCAATGGTTATAGTGAAGATGTAAATTTATAAATAATGAAAGATAAAAATGTATATATATATAATGGTAATGGAAACCCTTAAAGTTACATTGAAAGTTAATGACCTAAATATTGCCACTTGCATGACCATTTAAAGTTACATTGAAAGTTAATGACCTAAATATTGCCACTTGCATGACCATTTATGAGATGGTCCTAGAAAACACTTAGATCATATTTTTTGTTTTTTATACTGTGCTTAATAAATTTGGTTAGTATCGTATCTTTTGTTGTTTATATTGTGGATAAAAAAGTTTGAACCACGCATGGTTGGAACCTTTAAGCTCCGCAATTACTCTTTCATGATTCTAAACCCCATTTACTCTTTCATTATTCTAATTTGTTATAGACACGATTCTCATTATTTTTGGGGTAAAACTATCCATGGTGGAAAATATTAATTATATATAAGATGGTGTGAATCGGGTTGAGTGAAGGGATTTGATTTTATTGAATAACAATGCTTACGGATTTAAAATTAAAATCAACATCATGATTTGTTGTGTTGTCATTTAGTCGTTGAGATGGATGTTATTAGGTTAATAATTTAATATCAATGTGAACTTATGCACATAGAGGTAGATTTGTGTATTTGGTGGGGATGAAAGTATAAAGTTTAGTGATGATTAAAATGAGTGTTATTAGATTAAAAAATTAATTTCAAAATTTAACTAATATTTTTATGAAAGTGATGTAAATTTATGTATGGCGAAGGATGAAGATGTAGACTTGTACCATGGTGAGAGATGAATATGTAGACTTATACACATAGTGGGGGATAATATGAAAGTGATGTAAATTTATGTATGGCGAGGGATGAAGATGTAGACTTGTACCATGGTGAGAGATGAATATGTAGACTTATACACATAGTGGGGGATAAAAGTATAAACTTGTATACAAGTCCACATCTTCACCTGCTATTACCCTTATATACAAGATAAAGAATAGAGAGATTTAAGATTAAAATCAAACAATACATACAAGTACATTGGTTAAAATAGTGGTATTTAATTTTATAAGAGACGTATCTATTACACCTATGCAATCTAGTATTGAAGGCATTAATTTCTCTTGAAGGATAGATTCCATTAAGAGTCAAGAATATTAAGATGTAAATCCTTAAACTTAACATGAAGTTAGTGGTGAATGTGCATATTGCGACGAAATGATAGACCTTAACTGCTTGGACAAAAAGGGGAGCCTTGTTAGGATCATAACTTTTTGTTTGTTTCTTCATTTTAGGTCTTCTTTAGCTCATTGGAATTTTAATTTGTACACTTAATAGATGCTCCAAAATTTAGTGTTGAAACCGTGAAAGATACACAAGAAGGCTCCTAAATTACACTAGGAGTTCATGACCTAAAAATTGTCAATTTTAGGACCATTTGTGAGATGGTCTTGGATGAATGCTTGGATGATCTCCTTTGTTTTTCATATTGTGCATAACAAAGTTTTTTATCATCAATTAAGGGTGGACACCGACCATCACATACCTACTAATCATTGTAAATGTAAGCTATGCATTAATTATTAAATTGTTCATTTTAAATATGTAACCTACGTATTAGAGAGTTTGAATATAAATAACACACCATTTCCCTTTATTTAACATCTTATTAAATACATGTGGTAAATATAATTGCTTGTTTATAAATTGATGTACTTTGGGATATTAGATTCATTGTGAAGACAAAGAAAGTGTTAATTCATTTTATTAGATAGTTTACCCCTAGATCCAACTATATTTGAGACTTGTTATCTTACTACCCTATTATTCATGTAGATAAGGAAACACATAGCCAACAGGGAAAATTTTAAGGACCGGCAATTTTTTTTAAAGTGTAGAAATCTTGACGAATCTTACTAATTCTTAAATCTTCAACCATACAATGCTAAGTGATATTTTTTAAAAAGATTCACATTTCTAATTTTGACAATTTTTAGAGTAAAAAAATTTTACCCCATGGAATTTGGGCGAATCAATTAAGAAAAAAATGGAAAGTGGCTAATCTCTTTTTGGAAAGAAAGTTTCAAAATTAGCCCATGGGTTAAATTTTGCCCCTAAAACTTTTCGCCAAGCATATATCTTTCAAAATTATTGAATATAGCAAAGTGAAAGTATTTAAAATTAAAGCCAACATCATATAATATATGGTTTGTTGTGTTGTAGGTTGGTTGTTGAGGTGAGTGTTATTAGGTTGATAATATAATATCAAATTTTTATTGGTGTTTGCATTTATTTTTGTGGGAGTGAAGCTGTGAACTTGTGCATAAAGATGAAGATGTACATTTATACACATAGTGAGGGATGACTGTATAAAATTTATAGTAGTGTAATTTGATGGTTAAAATTAATATTATTAGATTAATAAATTAATATAAAATTTTAACCAATATTTAGCTTTATGAAAATGAAAACGTGACTATGCATGGTGAGGATGAATCTGTAAACTTCTACACGGATGGAATTGTAAACTTGTATACAAGTCCACACTTCACCTGCAACCATGTTATGTACATAATAAAAAATGATTTGTTATGTTGTAATTCGCTTGTTAAGATGAATGTTATTATATTAATATTTTAATATCAAATTTTAACTATTATATAAGAGTGAAGATGTAGACTTGTCCATATTGAAAATACATTTAGTGGTTGAAATGAGTATTATTAAATTACTATTTTTTAACATCATTTAACCACTATTCTTTTTTCAGCGGAAAAATCACCTTCCTGCTATTCCAAAGGAATCAAGGAAAGCTTGACTCTACAATCATTATAATAGGGATCAACAAGAGCATCATGTCATTTACAAGAATTAAACCTGGGTGGGAAGGGAAACAATCTTTCCTCCCTAACCACCCAAGTTACAACCAATGAACATCATTTAACCACTATTCATTTTGTCATTGAAGTAAAGATGTACACTTATGTATAAAAAAAATTAAAGATAAAAGTATACATTTTGTACCAATGATGAAGATGAAAAGCCAAACTTATACATAAGTTTACATTTTCATCGACCAAATCTTTTAAAGTAAAGATATAAATTTATATTTAATGAAAGATAAAAATGTAAATTTTTTAATATATATAATGGCAATGGAAATCTTTAAAATGAAGATGTAAATTAAAATGGTGGTTAAAATGAGTATTATTACATTAATAAATTAATGTTAAAGTTTAACCAATATCTATTTTTATGGAAGTGAAGATGTAAATTTATGCATGGTGGGGGGTGAAGATGTAGACTTGTACCATGGTGGGAGATGAAGATGTAGACTTATACACATGGTGATGTTTAAAAATATAAACTTTTATAGAATTCCACATCTTCACATGTTACTACCCTTATGTACAAGATAAAGAGAAGTGAGATTTAAGATTAAAATCAAAGAATACATACAAGGACATTGGTTAAAATGGTGGTATTTAATTTTATAAGAGATGTGTCTATTACACCTATTCACAAAATGTCTATAATAAGAAATTGAAACTACATTTTATAATGAGGCGGTCTAGTATTGAAGGCATTAATTTCTATTGAAGGATAGATTCCATTAAGAGTCAAGAATATTAAGATGCAAAATCCTTAAACTTAACATGAAGTTAGTGGTGAATGTGCATTGTGCGACAAAATGATAGAACTTCACTACTTGGAAAAAAATGGGAGCCGTGTTAAAATCATAACTTTTTGTTTGTTTCTTCATTTTAGGTCTTCTTTAAGTCATTGGAAATTTAATTTGTACACTTAATAGAAGTTCCAATATTTAGTGTTGAAATCGTGAAAGATACACAGGATGACTCCTAAATTACACTAAGAGTCCATGACCTAAAAATTGTCAATTTTAGGACCATTTATGAGATGGTCTTGGATGAACACTTGGATGATCTCCTTTGTTTTTCATATTGTGCATAATAAAGTTTGTTATCATCAATGAAGGATGGACAATGGCCATCACATACCTACTTATTATTGTATATGCAAGCTATGCATTAGCGAGTTTGAATAGAAAGAACACGCCATTTCCCTTTATTCAACATATTATGAAATGTGGTAAATACAATTACTTGTTTAGAAATTTATGTACTTTGAGAGCTTAAATTCATTGTGAAGACAAAGCATGTATTATCCTTATTATTAGATAGTTTACCCCTAGATCCAACTATATTTAAGACTTGTTATTTTACTACCCTATTATTCATGTAGATAAGGAAACACATTAATCTTCTCAACTCTTAAATGAATGCTTGATGCCAATCTTTTCTGTAGTTTAAAGTTCTCATTTTATTGACTTTAAATATTAGAAAATATCCTTATTTCTTCATAAAGATCTGGCCAAATTCATTGTTTCATATTTTTAACATTTTTTTTAATATTTCTCAACCCATTCCCCAATGTACTTTTCAACAAGAAAAAACTGCAACTTGATATTGAATAGTGAATCGAAGTTACATATATATGTCTATTCAACTTTATCACTATCACCGATAGATTGCCACAACACTAACCTGAAATACATACTACTGTCATGTCATTTGACCAAAGACTGAGACAACAAGATAGAAACTACATCCATCATATCAATACCATAGAATCGACAAAAGCAAGAAAAATACAACATGGACTTTAAAACACAGAGAAGAAACCAATGTCAACCATATGATCTTCATTGAAGTCTTCATAATATATTAGACCATCCATCACCCCCACTGTTTTTTTCGAAAGACAATCTGCAAGCCCATTATACTCCCTGTATATATAAGAAAAAGAAACTTTCCTCCCTTTGAAAATGTTAAATAATGCCTACAACCTATCTTCTTTTCATAATGGAGAAAGAGCGGACAAACATTATGGCCATGCATATTTCTTTCAATTTCATTGAATATAGCAAAGTGAAAGTATTTAAAATTAAATCCAACATCATATATATGGTTTGTTGTGTTGTAGGTTGGTTGTTGAGATGAGTGTTATTAAGTTAATAAAATAATATTAAAATTTTACTGGTGTTTATGTACATTTATACGCATAAAGATGGAGATGTACATTTATACACATAGTGAAGGTGAAAGTGTAAAAATTATAGCAATGTAATTTGATGACTAAAATAAATATTATTAGATTAATAAATTAATATCAAATTTTAACCAATATTTAGCTTTATGAAAATGAAAATGTAACTATGTATGTTTGGGATGAAGATGTAAACTTGTACAGGATGTGGATGGGATTGTAAACTGGTATACAAGTCCACACCTTCACCTGCCACCATTGTTATGTACACAATAAAAAATGATTTGTTGTATTGTAGTCGTTATTAGATTAATAATTTAATATCAAATTTTAACTATTATGTAAGAGTGAAGATGTAGACTTGTCTATGTTGAAAATAAATTTAATAGTTGAAATGAGTAGTATCAAATTACTAATTTTTATTATCATTTAACCATTATTCATTTTTACATTGAAGTGAAGATGAACATTTTTTTTCCATGGAAAAAATCATATTCTTTGTATTCAAAAAGTGAAAAACATAACACATTTCTTAGTTAGTTTAGGCATTGTTTTAGACATGTTTCAAAATCTTCCTCCTTAACAAGAGGATACAAGTTACAAAATTACATCAGAACCATAAAAAATGACATTTTCTTTAAAAATTTGGTCTTATTTATGTTTCCGACCAAAAGTCGAGGATCTTCCTTGATGGTTCTTGGATGCCATCGTGCTTTGCTGTGACAATACAGACTCCAGCTTCTATGAGCAGCCCCTCTTTGGATAAAACGTTTTCTTCCACATTTTGTTCCCTATAAACATAGTTGTATTCAATTGAGCTGAAAATCGAATCTATCAAATTCAAATCTTGTGCTAAGTTTGGTCACGTATGCATAATAAAAGTTAAAAATGAAAGTATACATTTTATACAAATGCTAAAAATAACATACAAACTTGTACTTAAGTTTACATTTTCATGGACCAAATCTTTTGAAGTAAAGATATAAATTTATATTTAATGAAAGATAAAAATGTAGAATTTTTAATATATATATATATGGATGGTAATGGAAAACTTTAAAATGAAAATGTAAATTTATTATGTAAATTAAATAAAAAATGTAAACTCTTGGTAATGGAAATGTACACTTGTACACAAATCCACACCTTCATTTGAAAAACATTTTAGTACACTGTCATTGAAAGTCCATTATTTTTTACCTCTCATCCATCCAGTGATCAAATTTGAAGGGTGGGTCTTAATTTATATTGGAAGGGCATTTGTTCTGGGAGCCCTTCAAAGATGAAGGGTAATTTAAATAATTGTACTTCAATTGACAAGTATAAATTAACTAAACCCTTCTCCCCAAAATATGTAAAACACAAATATTTCTCATCCAAATTTTTACAATCTTAAACAATTGAGCACCCCTGAATATCTACATAATAAAATGGTATCTTTTCAATAAAACCAAATTTGAACACATGAATTTGACATATATATAACATTAATTTTGCAGTTCATTAAAATAACAACGATTGTGTTGTATTTTTCTGGGTTAGACCACACTTCATTATACAAAAAAACTACTTAGACTATGCAATAACCATATTGGGGCATCTACATGATGTTATGCATACTGCAAGACGTTGTAACTAGATATAGTCTTAAAATAAAACTAAAACCATTAGAAAATTACTTACTCTTAACTATGCACAAAAAGAAGCCACTAAGCAAAATGAGGCTATAATAAACCTACAACCAAAATCTACATATAAAACCAACCAAAACCTTAATTCAAACCAGAGATAGGGAAACCATCCAAGCTTGAGAGATGTAAGAATGATGGACATTAGGCGTATAAGAAAAACAATACATAACTCAAAAAAACATTAAAAATTAATCCTCCATACCAACCAAGTTAGCAACACTAGCATCATAAGGGCCCGAGCATCAAATTTTGTTGTTCAACACTTGTCGCGACAACATATAGGTATGGGATGGAGGGGAAAAGGAATCAATCCTAAGTCAACTGGAGCCTTGCGACTCGCTTCATGTTTGAGTCTCGACAATCTACCTTTTAAATTGAACCAGAACAACAAAAGAAGTTTGTTAATGGCTTGATTTGCAAAAATTCTAGATACATGAGTAATTAAGAGCTTGAGGCTCTAAAATTTGATGTTTTTTTTTACCAATCCACAAGTCGGTGAATTCATAGTCACTGGCATGAAATTTAAGTTATTTAATGAAAGAATTAATGTATCTAGCTCTATGGCGAAACTGTTTTCCATGCTAATGCCGGCCACTTCCCTCCTTATTGTCTTACCAAAAGGCATGATAATGAGGAATAAGACTTAAAATTATGGACTTCACCATCAAAGAAGCCTTACCATCACATTGGTAAGGAGTTATAAGAAGATCATAACAATCCAATGTGTCAAATCTAAGATGATAGTGCAAATTAAAGACTTATATGGTAAATTTAATATAAGACTTACTTATAGTTGTCTCTTACTCTTTGCGTCTTGACACATTTGATAAATTATGGTTGTCTCTGCGCCTTGAACCAATTGATATTATAAGGTAAGGATGTGCATGCATAATAATCCTTAGTCATGACTATGTGATGAGGATTTAAATGGAAGAGGATGTAAAGACATGTAATTTTTATACCTATTTTGGTGGCAAGTGTCGAAGAGAAACGTGGTGAGAAACCACATATTTTTGGAAGGACGGAGGGAGATTACATGATCATGATCATGCCACCCATAAAATTGAAGACAATTCTTGAGCCAAAAATTGTTTTCTTTTAATTTTATTAATAACCATTGTGGTACTTTGGTCCAAATGTTTTTTCTAACTCATTGTTTCTCCACATTGTGTGCCTAGTGCCACCTCTCTATATCAATGCATAAATCAACCTCAGCTTGGTTTGTGGTTCTAGTTGCATGCCATTATTTGTAGTTGCATGCCATTGAGTGTTGTTTAGAGTTGTCGCACGAGTCTATGACATTCATGCAATAAATGAAGTCTTGTAGAGGAGGACTCATCAAAGGGGAAATTTGAATTTCATTTTGACGAAAAACTAGTGGACATTGGTATCTAGGTGCACATAGGTAGTAGGCACAATGTTTCGGCCTTGTTTTGGGCCTAGTAGTGGTTCTATTATTACAGCCATAGTCATTGACACATTGTCACACCTTAGATCTCAGCCCGAAGTGAGTCAGGATTCAAAGTCAAATCCCAATGGCTTGTACCTCGTAGTCACCAGTCATCACTTGTCACCTTGCAAAGCTAAGCAGTGAGTGCATGACATGAGTGAGTGAATGATTATAATTTATGATATTTCCAATATTTTGAATGACGAGTCAAATTTTATAGAATAGGAATTTCAACATATAAATTGAAATTTATATGGATGAGTAATTTTAAATGTTGCCCTTCTTTTGAAATGTTGATATAAATTATTTCCTTCCTATTGGAAGGGTAAAATTTGGATTTTAAATTTTTTTTGAAGGGCAATTTTAACTTTACACTTCTAGGAAGGGCTAGAACCCTTTGGAAGGGCTGGGAAGGGTTCAAATTTGAACGCTGCATCCATCCTAAAAACCCATGACATCTGGCCTATAAATACCCCTAGTATCACAAAAGGTACACTTATCCATCCACAGGTACATGTACACTTGGTGTAAATCACATGTACATAAACTATAAATTAAAAATTAACAGTAAGTTTAGAGGATTTGATATTTAGCATGAAGTTTTGTAAATTAAAAAAAAGGACATTCATAGAAACAGAAGTACGGCGGGGAAGGGATATTTTTCCCACCAGAACTTACACGTGGAAAGTGTAGGTGGAAAGAAGGAGTCGTAATGTTGTGGCAGGAGAGGAAACGACGAGTATGGTGGAAAAGATGGGTCCCACCGGGGATGCTTGCTCATCGGATCTTGATACCCGTGACGTCAGCCACCTTATCGATGATCCATTATTGTGAGAAAATCAAATAAAACCTAGTTGTCATGCATTTGTAGATGTCATGTGTGCGTGTAGCGGTAGAGAGTGATCTGTGTCTGTCCGTCTGTATTGTCTATTTCTATGGCTATGGCAGTCCCTCTGCCAGTGCCACTGAAGAATCCAGGAGAGATTGATAGAGGCTTGTTCTGGTTAGTGCCATTGGATTAGGGGCATTGAAGAAGAAGATGATGATGATGGAGGAGTTTGGGGATGTTGGTAATGGGGAGGAGAATGAGATACAGATAATGGAAATAGACATGGCCAGAGGGAGAGAAACCCATTTCAATGACATCCCAGAAGTGATAATGAGCAACATATTCAGCGCAATCAAGGAGACTCGATGGCGGAACCGGATGGCTCTTGTCTGCAAGAAGTGGCATGAAATGGAGAGGTCGACTCGCGAGTATATGTGCATAAGAGGTAACACAAGTAACATGTATCTGTTGCCCATGTGCTTTCAATCTGTTACTAAATTGGATCTCTCGCTCTGCTCCCCCTGGGGTTATCCTCCCTTGGACTCCACCACTTCGCAAGGTGGGATCATAGGGCATGTGCTGAAACAAGCATTTCCCAGAGTGAACAACATAGTGATTTATGTGAGAAATGCCAGGAATATAGAGATGTTGTCCTTCCTGTGGCCCCGTTTGGAGCATGTGAAACTGGTGAGATGGCACAGACGTGCCATGGATCCTGAGTCTCCAGCGGGTTTGGGCATGGAGCTTGTGCTCCTGATGCGCAATTGTGTAGCGATGAAGAGCCTGGATCTTTCTCAGTTCTATTGTTGGACCGAGGACATACCGCCTGCCTTGCAGGCCGAGCCACATGTTTCTGCCAATTTGTCAAGCCTCAACTTGCTCAAGCTTTCTGTAGAGGGTTTCAAGGGCCAGGAGCTTGCAGCCATATCAGGGGCATGCGGGAACCTTGAGGAGTTGTTTGCCGTTTGTGTTTTTGATCCAAGATATATGGATTGTGTTGGGGATGAGGCTCTTGTTACACTTGCCAGAAACTGTCCCAGGATCAGAATTCTTCATTTGGTCGATGCTACTGCATTTGGAGGTCTCAGAGGTGATCCGGAAGAGAGCTTCACCAGCGAGAATTCCAGGATTACTCGCCAAGGTTTGGAAGACATGTTCTGGAATCTGCCTCTTTTAGAGGATCTTGTGCTCGATATTTCTCAGAATGTCATAGACTCGGGCCCGGCTTTGGAATTCTTAGGCTCCCATTGCAAGAACATCAGGTCGCTGAAATTGGGTCAGTTTCATGGCGTATGCAAAGGCCCTCAACCTGATGGGGTTGCCTTGTGTACAAATTTGGAAGCGCTCTTTATCAAGAATTGTGCTGATTTAACTGACTCGGGCCTTGCAGCCATTGCAGCTGGCTGCATTCGTTTGGGTAAATTAGAGTTACAGGGATGTAAGCACATCACTGAGGTGGGTCTTAGCTTTTGTACTAGCCGACTTAGAAAAACCCTAGTAGAGGTTAGGGTTTCATGTTGTAAATATTTTGATACTGCTGCTACTTTAAGAGCCCTCGAACCAATTTGCGAGAGTGTGAGAAAGCTGCATATTGATTGCATTTGGGATAAGTCACTTCTCGATCAGGAAATTGCTGCTTCTAGTCAGAGGTTGATTCCAGCTGGATCTCCTATTATTTCCACAAGGGAAATGGCTAGCTATGGAATGGGAAAAAACCATTTAATTTCAGCTGGAGAATGCAGCGTCAACAGATGGAACCAGAATTCAAAGTGTGCTTGGGGACCATCCTTGCAATTGGCTCCTCCTCAGTTTTGCCCTGACCTCAACTGCCCAAATTTAGATTTTGGTTCAAGTTCTTCGGATGTACCGATGACAAATTGGAGCCTAGATCTTAACTCTAGCGCAAGTTCATGCTCAGAGTCTTTAGAAAGTTCTGAGGAAAGAAGCTGTTTGCCAAGAGAAAATTTCTTCAAAGGAAATGAAAACGCGAATTCCCTTGCAGAAATCCAGTGTTTTGATAGATATGTGCCTTCTGATAGAGTCATGTTTAGAGCTATGGATGTTAACGAAAAAGCTCCACAGATAGAGCGACAGTTTTATTCCAGTACTGACACAGTTTCGGATTTGTCATCTGTGGGATTAGTGGACTTTTTGGGGATAAATGATAAGCATCGAGAATGGCAGAAACTTGGAGCAGATGATTATAGTATGGAAGTGATGGGCAATTTGTCTCAAATATGGGGTATAGCAGGGGAAGCTAGTAAAAGAAACTCCTCAGCAAATTTAGAAGATGAGCAGTTATACAAAAAGAAATGCATATACAACTTAAATGCTTCTAATCAGTTCGCAGAGATTCCCATTGAAAACGGTTTTAGTGGTTCAACGAGTCATATCAGATCTACAACCTGGAAAAATCTGAAATTTTTGTCATTGTGGATTCCCGTAGGAGAGGTTCTCTCACCTCTTGCAGCAATGGGGCTAAAAGCATGCCCAGTGCTGGAGGAGATTGGAATCCAAGTAGAAGGGGATTGTAGGCTCTGCCCCAAACCAAGAGAGCGTGCATGTGGTTTAAGTTCACTGGCATGCTATCCTTCTTTGTCAAGGCTTGAGCTCAATTGTGGTGAGGTGATAGGTTTTGCATTGAGCGCTCCCGCTGGCAAGATGGATTTGAGCCTGTGGGAACGATGGTACCTCAATGGTCTTCGAGAACTACATCTGTCAGAACTGAATTACTGGCCTCCACAGGATAAGGATATGAATCGGAGAGGGCTTACACTTCCTGCTGCAGGTCTTCTTTCAGAGTGTGCAACTCTTCGGAAACTCTTTGTTCATGGAACTGCTCATGAACATTTCATGATGATGTTGATTCGTATTCCAGACCTAAGAGATGTACAATTGCGGGAGGATTATTATCCAGCCCATGAAGATGATACAAGCACTGAAATGCGTACTGACTCATGCAGGCGTTTCGAGGAAGCTCTAGCTAATCGCGGATTTACTGACTGAATTAGGCTTTGTGAAGCAGGGTTTATTGTTGATTGATGGTTCCAAGGTAAACTCTGGAATTTCAGAGGAAGTAGTGCGGTATGATCCTGATAAAATAACAATCAGAAGAAAGAGCCTGGCTGTGGTGTGCATGACTTGCAAGGTAGTAGTAACCACAAATTTGTATGTCAAAGCATCAGAAGGCACACAAGGATCACTGCCTTTCGATGTCACGAGTCTCCTCCATGGATTTTAATGTTAAATGTTTCAGTGAAAACTCCTGCCTTGATATTTGGTTAGAGTAGTTGGAGACAAAGCCTGATTCTTTTTGTAAAACCCTTTGGTTGAAAAGTCTCTGAAATAAAGTATAGAGTATTACAATATGTCCACTCCCTCTTCCAGGTATTCCCTGATGGATTTATTTTCAGGTGCCGCATTGTTCGTGTGTCTATGCCAGTGATCATACATTTCAATGAAATGTATCTTATATGAGATATACTGTTGTTTCATTGAAGGGGAACCATATGTCAAATACAGTAGGCTGCTGAGGACACAGTAGAACACAGATTTTGGTAGATGTAGCCATTGTGTCAATGTCAAATGTCTAATACTTAGCTTTCTTTTGATTTTATTGACTGGTGCACAGTTGTAAACACATCCTTGTTTCAACTGTTGTGCTTTTGTCTTCAGTTGAAAATTTAAATGTAGTTGATTAGAGAAATAATAGGATAATAGAAATATTTAGATCTATCTTAAACTTGGATTTATCAAGCACTGAGAGGGATCCAATTTCTTGAGGTGTAATTTTTTTTTATCTTAAATTTTATACATGTCCAGAAAAAATTACACTTCAAGAAATTTGATCTCTTGGTGCTTGATAGATTTGGGTTTAGGATGGATCTATGCTGGTTTATTTATTTTATTTTATGAGTCAACCTGATTTTTTTAAATTACTATTTATATTTTGTAACATTACATAATGTTATGTTATGTTTACTTGACATCTCCCCATACTAAACTGACTGTAGAGCATCTCGTTACTCTTGATGCAACCAGTAAAAATTCTTCTGGCTAAAAAAGAAAGAGAAAGGAAAGAGAGTTTCGTTATCATATCCTGTTGCAAGGGTATACCCTAGACTTAGTACCTATCGGCATAAATCACTAGTGTATAGGTTCCCGTCCTTAAATTAAAGGTTGAAGAATTCAACCAGATTAATTTATTTGCAATTTTTGTAGCTGGTCCTAAGGTCTTTATATAATATAACTCAAAAAAGATAACAATAACTTTTGAAGGACTGGTTTATGGGTTGATTAACCTATTTAGTACAGATAAAGTAGAAGATATAGCTCTCTCTTCTGCGCTCTTCTCGTTGATAGGTTAGGACCTTTACAAGTATTAAGCTGACCTTGTGAGCTGACCTATCACAGGGGCTCATACCCTGCTTCTGTTCATATAATGACACCTTTTTAACCCAAAACTTTTCTAGAATATTTTGTTTACTGATGCTCATGGTTTATTTGGAATTAGCTGACATCCTTTCAACATATTGGAGTAATTGAGCAGTATTGGGTGAAGGGTATCTACAAGCATTAGATCAACCCCACTTCTCACTGCCACTGCTACGTAGACACAAGATAAACCTCATCTATTGGCTTTGGCACTTGCTGGCTGATTTCTCTGCATAATGAAAGTGCAACTAATTTTGACAAATAGATTAATTTGTGGTGCAAATTTGGAAACAGGTGTTGAGCCATTAGAGAAAATGTTAAAAACTGTAAAAAAATATTTAAATTTAGTCGATCTCGTTCGAACAAAAAGAAACTTCAAGAGGGTTCTGGATGGAACCAGTCAGATTTCACCCAATACTGTGATTATATAGGATTTGGGCAGTGGGTATAATCGACAAAATGGTGATTGTTATGGCTGGATGACTGTTGGAATGGTATAGATTTGTGGGGGAGGTTGGGCAGTAATGTGGTTTCCATAGGAGTAGCGGCGGGAGTAATGCAAGGGGTTTATCTTCTTGGAGATGGATATGCATACACATCAACAACGCTCTTGGACGATACTAAAATCATATTACCACCAAGGCAGAAGGACCATAAGTTGAGGGATTCTGTATGACACATCAAAATGACACTTGGACCAGGATATGAAACTGTATCTCTTGGGGTTTGTCTCAACGTGGTATGTCTTCTGCCAAGGTGCCACACCAGTTAACTTGCATTAAGTATAAGCGGTTTTCTTATCTCTCCTGTTTTTTGTGCATTTAGAAAGGGTACCACCACTTGACACATGTCAATCCCTGAGTAGATTGATATGCATGTAGGAGTAGATGGCGTCATTATTGCATTTGCCTTGGCAGTGAAGGCAATACCTCCATTTTTACCTTTTGGAATTATTTTAAACTTCTTTCTATATATGTTACTGTGGTTATTTTGCTTTGGTATTTAGTATGGGACTAAGTAAATAAGCTTCTCGAATAGTATTGTTTTTGTGATGTAAAGTTTTTTAGTGAAAGCTAAAGTTCAATGCCCACTAGAGATAGTGTGCAATGCTTGAAAGAGACTCCTTAAAAAATTCAAAGTGAACTTTGTGTCTCAATCACAAAACCATTTTTCTTGGTACTTTATGCAATTTGATATGGGCAATCTTTGTTATATCTTCTATCACCAAGTTGGAATCATGTTGTCTCGTTATTGACAATCCAATGATAAAGTTCATTATCACTACTCATTTCCATTTCCATTCTACGGGTGGGAAATGTTGTAAAATATGGTTGAGAGTTTGTGTTCAACTTTGACTTCTTGTCACTCTATACATATAGAAACAAACTTTGCAACATCTTTTTTCTTTGGGCCATCTATAATTGTTTCCCAGTATGACATTTTTTTTCGATATCTCTTTCTTAGAAATAATGTGTCCCAAATTTCTTGTGATAACAATTACACTTGCTCAACTTGGTAGATAACTTATGTTCTCTCAACCCTTGTAAAGCTAAAAGTAAGCATTCTACTTGCCCCTCTTGGGACTTGGAAAATATGTCATCTAGAAAGACAAGCACAAATCTAAGTATATGCTAAAGACACTATTCATGAGCTGCAAGAATGTCATTGGTGTTTTTTTCAAACTGAGTGGCACCACTACAAATTCATAATGGTCATATCTTGTTTTGAATGGCATTATGTAAATATCTTAATCTTGATTTTGTCTTGGTGATAACCTGGTCTTGATTCCATCTTCAAAAAATATTTTACTCCTCTCATTTGGTCGAGCAACACATCAATTTTTGGTAATGGCCACTCGCTTTTGATGGTGCTTTATTCAGTGTCATGTAATTAATACATAACCTAAGCAACCCATATTTTTTTCCACAAACAACACTAGTGCTTCCCAAGGTGAAACCCTTAGCTGATATATCCTTTATCCAACCATTCGTGTAATTGTATTTTCATCACTAATAATTACAGAGTATGCATCCTATAAGGAGGTTTTGACATGGTGCATCCCTAAGAAAAAGGTCAATTGAGAAATCTCTGTCTCTTCTCAGAGGAAACCTATATATTTCATTCGAAAATATATCATTGAATTCATGCAAAATAAATAAATCATCTAAAATTGGCTTGTCTATTTTTGGCTCCATCGCATGTACTACAAACTGTTAGTTTTCACTTTTTTAGCATATAACATTAAACAATCTATCACTGAAAGAAGAACAAGCACATCAAGAACACAATGGACACAATATTTCTCTTAGGGAAACCACAAGGGAGAAAACCCTGACAAAATCTTCCTCAATATAGAATTCACAAAGTACAAA
The DNA here is from genome assembly GCA_027924585.1 of Larix kaempferi. NCBI lineage: Eukaryota > Viridiplantae > Streptophyta > Pinopsida > Pinales > Pinaceae > Larix > Larix kaempferi. The sequence goes on along the minus strand of BSBM01000458.1, from coordinate 17,322,799 downwards.
AATAAACTCCAAGACAAAATCAACTACTCCTCTACTTGTGCGAACTTCTCTCTCTCTCCTATGCAAACTTATGAGAGTGAATGAGTGAATACAAATGAGCAACTCATCCTCTATTTATATTCTTCCGTTGGGGTGACTTTTCCCCAACTGGGCTGACTTCTGTTCACTGACTGGGCCGACATGTCAATTACATAATATAATAATCTTTTTTGGGTTCTTCTAGGCCGACACAAGACCTAGGATTTACATTGGCTCTTTCAATGACTCTTACATTATTAATTACATCAATGACATCTCCTGAAGGAGGAATACAATAATACAATAGACAAATGTATTTAGAATATTTTTCGTAGTTACATTTTCTTTAACACTCCCTCTTAACTAGGAAGGTAGTCTGCAGGTAACATCAATAACTGCACAACTGACTAGTGAATCTCTATGTGTCGTAGGAATATTTTGGATCATCATATGTTTGGGGTATCATTTGCTGGAGCATCCTCATCAACATCATCATCGTCTGCTGGAATGTCATCATCATCATCATCAACATCAACAACATTCTGTGCTGGAACATCCTCTGTTGGATCAACAACATCGTCAGCTGGAACATCATCTGCTGGAACATCCTCATCAACAACATCATCAGCGGGAACATCCTCTGTTGGATCATCAACATCGTTAGTGTTAAGATTCAATATGCTAAGATAGATAACATCAGTATTCCATTTGGATTTCACAACAATAGCATATACAGGATCACTAAAAGAACAACAAGCACAACATAAACACAAGAGACACAATTTATCTTGGGAAACCCTCATGGGGTAGAAAACCCAGCAAAGCTTCCTCAATATAGATGACCAGCAAATACAAAGATGTAATCCCCAAACATGAGCTCCTTCTCCTCCTTTGCAGATCTCTCTCTCTCCTATGCGAGTTTCACAAGTGAGTGTGTGTGTTAAATGAGGAACACACCTCCTCTATTTATACACTACCTTACTTGACTTCTAACTCTAACTAGGTCGGCCCCAACTTAACCACTCAACATAATGCTGACTGGGACGACTCCACTAGGGGACTTAAACACCCCATTACAACTGACTCTCGGCCAACCCCACTAGGGGACTTAAACACCCCATTACAACTGACTCTTGGTCGACCCCACTGGGGAAGCCTAATAACCCAAGTTACCACATTCCGATGGAGGAATAAACATCTTCGGATATACAATAAGGTCCCGACGGAGGACTGAAACATCTCCGGATAAAGTACAAATAGAATATTCTTAGAAGTTGCAATATTTCAACTCTCCCCCTTAACGAGAAGGATATTCTAGCAACATCTGCAGGAGCAAGGAGTCATCAACTACATGATACATGTACATCTATAAATCATTGGAAGCTTTCTTTATCAGTAACTCAAACAGTTACTGGAACATCTTCAAGATCTTCAATACTGGAACATCAACATCTTCAGTATTGAGTCTTCATCTTCTACAACACTTGATCAACCACAACATCAACATATGGATCTTCCGATCAACAACATCATCTGGATCTCTCAATCAACAGCGTCATCATCTGGATCTCTCGATCAACAACATCATCATCTGGATCTCTCGATCAACAGCATCATCTGGATCTCTCGATCAACAACATCATCATCTGGATCTCTCGATCAACAACATCAACATCTGGATCTTCCGATCAACAGCCTCATCGTCTGGATCTCTTGATCAACAACATCATTATTTGGATCTCTCGATCAACAACATCATTTGGATCTCTCGATCAATAGCATCATCATCTGGATCTCTCGATCAATAGCCTCATCGTCTGGATCTTCCGATCAACAACATCATCATCTGGATCTCTCAATCAACAGCCTCATCATTTGGATCTTCTGATCAACAACATCATCATCTAGATCTCTCGATCAATAGCCTCATCATCTGGATCTTCCAATCAACAGCATCATCATCTGGATCTCTCGATCAACAACCTCATCGTAGCATACCCTACAACACACATGATCCAATTACAGGATGATCAATCCCTCTCACTTTAGGACATACGTCCAAGGATGATGCAATCCTATCACGTACATTTTGAACCAAATGTTCAGGGATGATGCAATCCTATCACGTACATTTTGAACCAAATGTTCAGGGATGATGCAATCCTATCACGTCCATTTTGAACCAACCGTTTAGGGATGATGCAATCCCATCATGTACATTTTGAAGCAAACGTTCATGGATGATACAATCCTATCACGTACATTTTGAACCAACCGTTCAGGGATGATGCAATCCCATAATGTACATTTTGAACCAACCATTCAGGGATGATGCAATCCCACCACTTATAGGATGGTTAATCTTGACATCTTTAGGACATAAAGTCCAGGGATGATACAATCCACTCGTCCACTTAGACACAGTCTAAGGACCACACATCGACCTCATCGTCGGTATCATAGACCTCATCATTGGTATCATCGACCTCATCGTCGGTATCATCGACACAGGTATCCTCATCATCGATACAGGTATCCTTATCATCGATACAAGTATCCTCATCATCGATACAGGTATCCTTATCATCGATACAAGTATCCTCATCATCGATACATGTATCATCATCATCAACCTTACCATCGGTATAGGCAACCTCATCATCGATACAAGCATCCTCATCATCGATACAAGTATCCACATATCATCATCGACCATATCACTCCCCCTTTCGAGGAGGGTTCTTCTGAACTACACCAAGCTTGTATCGGAAATACTCAAACTTTACTCGAGACAGAGATTTGGTCAATACATCAACAACTTGTTCGTCAGTGCTCACATACTCAAGTTTGATAGCTCTTTTTTGTACCATATCCCGTATATAAAAATATCGGAGCTCTATGTGCTTTGACTTATCATAACACTGGATTCTCTGTCATCTTGATACAACTCTGGTTGTCACACAGGATCATAGTGGAGTCCATCTCTAAGTCAAACAATCCTGATAACAACTTTTGAAACCATATCGCTCACAACTAGCAGAGCAAGCAGCTATATATTCCGCTTCAGTTGTGCTGAGAGCCACACTAGATTGCTTCCTGCTAAACCACGAGATCATGGCAGATCCCAGACAATAACATCCGCCCGATGTTCTCTTCCTGTCTGATACACTTCCAGCCCAATCAACATTTGTGTAGCCATACAATCCAAAGTCATGATCTCCAAGATAATATAGACCAAAGTCTATCGTACCTTTTAGGTACCTCATCACATGCTTTGTAGCTATCAGGTGAACACGTCTAGGCTCAACTAGATACTGAATTAGGGTGTTCGTAGCAAAGCATATATCTGGGATGTTCGTAGCAAAGCATATATCTGGCCTGGTTTTCGTCAGATACATCAAGGACCCAATAATCTGTCTGTACAGAGTCACATACACTAACTCTGATGAGTCATCAGCTAACAACTTCAAGTTGGAATCCATGGGAGTGGTCATGGCTTTACATTCCAACATATCAAATCTTCTCAAGATTTCCACAGCATACTTTCCCTGGTTGAGAAAAGATTCCTTCTGGGCTTTGCCATACTTCCATACCTAGGAAGTAATGCATCAATCTGAGATATTTCATCTCAAATTTTGTAGCTAGCTTCTTCTTGCTTTCCATGATCTGTTTCTCATTCTCTGTCAGAAAGAGATCATTCACATGCAGTTATAGTATGACAGGTTCATCATCCCTAACATTAAGGTAAAGGTTAGGATCAGCTTTACTTTTGGTAAAGCCCAAGCTTGTCAAGAAGCTATCAATTCTCCCTCTGTGACTGAACATCATTCACACTCTGCATTGAGTGATCTTATGTCTATCTATCCGTTCCATCTCCCGTCAGATGGGTCTATTGATATGAGCCTCAAGATCATTTGAACTCTGTGGTGAGTTACTTTTTTCATCCATCTAGGAGAAGAATGTCATTTGTATATAGAAACCATCTTCAACCTTGTAGCAAAGGTTGAAATCCGCATCATCTGTGGTGATCATTAAGCTCATCAAATGACTATCGATCCTGGGTACCTGTTGAACCCATATAGAGCTTTCTTCAATTGAATCCTGGGAGTTTTCTCAATTTGCACTTCTTCTTCAGTTACACCATTAAGAGAATGGTCTTGTCTAGCCACTTGGAGCAAACATCTCGTCATGATCCTCTTCCTCTTTCTAAGAGAATCTTCTAGCCACGAGCCTTCTATAGTATGTTTGATTTGTAAGTCTTCTTGTTGAACATCCATCACTTGTTCGGTGTTCATCATTCTTCATGATCTTTACTACAAATCAAAGTTAATTACATGATTAGTAATACTTCATAATCATCAAATCATGTTGACATGATTACCTATTATGCATACTGATATGATTCACATAGTTATGCAACTATCTTGACCAATATTTTGGCAGAACACTTTTCCATATCCTGTATGCATACTAGATGCCTTCCATCTCTACCAGAACATACTATCAAGAGCGTGCATAGCTCTCAACATGTCAGCAAAGAGGTTTCATTCTAGATAAACAATAATGGAATGTTTGTCCAACTTACCCATCATATGCATATTAGTAGTATACTGTTCAGTGCTATATGAATACTTACACTATGCATGATATATTCTAGGAATACAAATATGCAAACAACTATTACGAGCAATATCATTAACTATTCAAAGATTCAAATAACAACTCAAATACTTATCTTTTATGTTTGTGTGGTTGTCTCCCGCTTGATCTCTATTTTCCCTTTATGATAGCATCATGATTATATGTCTTTGAACTTCTATCCATCTTGGACCACTATGCATGCTTAAGTGTGCACTAGTGTCATCCTCATGATCTCATACATAATCATACATTCATTAGTATAATCTCAATACTATCAAAACATTATGATTCTAAATAATCTTAAGTATGTATGGTCATGATCATTTCATACACAGGTATACTTACCTAAGATCCTAACACAAAGTAGGATTCTAACTTGATATAGGAAAACATACTTGGATTATCATGCTTGGTTATGTCTAACATCCCCAAACAATATCTTCTTTGTTTTCTTCAATGATTTAGAGACCTTGTGCTAGAACCTGCATATCTCATGAGTCAAGCATAGTAGAACAAAGTCATACATACCTTGTAAGTAGAGCTTCTATGTGATCAAAGACTATGGATGAGTCTTTGTCTTCATGTCATCATGGTCATAGAACTCGATTTGTCTTTCTTGATGTACCTTTCATGTTAGCAGACAACATCATCCTCATAAAACACCACAAGTGCATTAGTACATTCATAAGTGTCATAACCCTAATCAATGAATGTCTTCTATCATTCACATGCATTCATACTTTTACTAAGGTGATTAGATAATCTAGAATTAATCATGATTGTACTAACCTCAAGAATATGAAGACAAACATATTATAAACTTAATCATGAAACAGATTGCAAAACATACCTATATCTTCTCAAGTCATACCTGTCGAGTAGTCTTCTCTATAAGGGTAAAAACCTAAACATCCAAGGTAGATCACTTGTAAACATCTTATGTATGTTCATGGTGCTAGGATGATAGAATATCAGTGCCATTTAAACTTTCTTCATTGCTGCCCTATGAGTCTCCCAACTTTGCTAGGGTTTCTTCTTACTTGGAAACCCTAATCTTCAATCTCCTTCCTCCCACAACATTTTGATGGAGGATTAATATCTATGATGAATGGATTCCAAATCTATTATCAAAGTTTCCAATGTTGCATTAGGTGTCTCCAACATTGTATCAGGTCCTTCCATACCTAAACACTGAAAACCCTTAGTGAGAGCTTCTTCCTCCTCTTCCTTGATTTCCTCTGTTGAGTAATTTCAGATGTGCCGTATTGTTTCTTGTGCATCTCTGCAATTTCGTATCTGCAGGGTCTGAAACTTTGGCATGTGGTAGCCAGACCTGTCATCTTTCCAACCCCACATATCTAAGCTTCAATGGATTCTCCATGCGAGAGATATGATAAGTGTCGCAACATGACTTGTTTATGGGATGAAACAACATAGAGAACTTGTACGGAGTGCTACGTGTCACTTTTTCAACTTTGGCCTCTGAAAAGCGGACCTGTCAAACTACAGTCCGTGACCTAACTGCTATGTTTTACGGAATTCCATTTGGAGCTTCCTAGCCCGCTATATGACCTTTGTGCCTAGGTCACCTGTTTAGGACTGCATTCTGGAAGAGGCAGAAACCCTAACTTGTACCAATAATATCCCACAAAGTAAAATGAATCTGAGGCTGATATTCGGACACAAGGTACATGAACATTTCTTCTTCGTCTTGTAAACGTTTCAGATCCTAAACCTTCGCCAAAACTGATTTATAGCGAAAGTGCCACGATAACTAGTTTTTACTATACCAAGCCCTAGTTTCCAATTTGTCGCAAGTGCAACAAGTGTCGTAAATGCCATACAATGCCTTCCTTCAGGCTAGCTTTGATATCATGTTAAGATTCAATATGCTAAGATAGATAACATCAGTATTTCATTTGGATTTCACAACAATAGCATATACATGATCACTGAAAGAACAATAAGCACAACATAAATACAAGAGACACAATTTATCCTAGGAAACCCTCATGGGGTAGAAAACCCAGCAAAGCTTCCTCAATATAGATGACCAACAAATACAAAGATGTAATCCCCAAACATGAGCTCCTTCTCCTCCTTTGCAAATCTCTCTCTCTCCTATGCGAGTTTCACAACTGATTGTGTGTGTTAAATGAGGAACACACCTCCTCTATTTATACACTACCTTATTTGACTTTTAACTTTAACTAGGTCGGCCCCAACTTAACCACTCAACATAATGCTGACTAGGATGACCCCACTAGGGGAATTAAACACCCCATTACAACTGACTCTGGGCCGACCCCACTAGGTAAGTCTAATAACCCAAGTTACCACATTCCGACGAAGGAATAAACATTTCCGGATATACAATAAGGTCCCAGCGGAGGAATGAAACATATCCAGATAAAGTACAAATAGAATATTCTTAGAAGTTACAATATTTCAATAGTTAGCTGGAACATCATCTGCTGGAACGTCCTCATCAACAACACCATCAACTGGAACATCCTCTGCTGGATAAGAAACATCGTCAGCTGGAACATCATCTATTGGAATGTCCTCATCAGCAACACCATCAGCTGGAACATCCTCTGCTGGATCAACAACATCGTCAGCTGGAACATCATTTGCTAGAACGTCCTCGCCAACAACATCATCAGTTGGAACACTATCAACCATCAAGTATTGATCTTCCTTCCCTCGGAAAAGCATCCATCCCTAAAGATAGGAACTCTATCAGTCAGCAAGTACTGATCTTCCGTCCCCAGGACAGGCATCCATCCCTAAGGATATGAACTCTATCAGTCAGCAAGTACTGATCTTCCGTCCCCAAGACAGGCATCCATCCCTAAGGATAGGAAATCTATCATTCAGTAAGTACAGATCTTCCATCTCCAAGACAGGCATCCATCCCTAAGGATATGAACTCTATCAGTCTCTCTTTCAAGAGAGGTCCCTTTGGACCACACCAAGTTTGTCTCGACAGTATTCAAACTTTATGCGAGACAGAGGCTTAGTTAGCACATCAACAACTTGTTCCTCCGTAGGAACATACTCGAGATTCACGACTCCCTTCTGCACCATATCCCAAATATAGTGGAACTTGATCTCGATGTGCTTCGATATATCATGGAACACAGGATTCTTTGTCATCTTGATGCAACTCTGGTTGTCACAGAGTATATCCGTAGCATCAATCTCTGCATCGAAAAATCTTGCCAACATCTTGCGAAGCCATACTGTTTCGCTACAAGCTGCTATGTATTCAGCTTCCACTGTACTGAGTGAAACACATGCCTGCTTTCTACTGAGCCATGAGATCATGCCTGATCCCAAACTAAAGCAACATTCTGAAGTGCTTTTCATATCTTCGACACTTCTAGCCCAATATGAGTCCATGTATCCGTACAACTTGAACTCACTATCTGAAGCATATCTGAGTCCATAATCTAATGTAGCCTTTAGGTACCTCATCACATGTTTTGCTGCAATCAAGTGAAAATTCTTGGGCTCCACCATATACTGGCTCAATGTGTTCATAGCAAAACATATATCTGGTCTAGTATTGGTCAAGTACATCAATGACCCAATAATCTCTCTGTACATGGTGACATCTACTATCTCTAATGAAGCATCACTTAGGAGCTTCAAGTTTGTCACCATCGGAGTAGTCATGGCCTTACAATCCATCATCCCAAATCTCTTCAGGATCGCAACTGTGTATTTTCCTTGACTCAGGAAAATCTCATCTGGAAACTGCCATACTTCAAGACCTAGAAAGTAATGCATTGCACCAAGGTCTTTCATCTCAAATTCTGTTGTAAGGCTTTTCTTACATTCAGTAATGGGCTTGTCTTCTCCTGTCAGGAACAAATCATCCACATACAACACTAGTATCACAAGTTCATCATTCATAATCTTATAATAAAGATTAGAATCTGTTTTTACTCTTGGTAAAGCCCAAGCTCATCAGGAAGCTATCAATTCTTCCATACCATGCTTTGGGTGCTTGCTTCAACCTGTACAATGTTTCTTCAGTTTGCATACATGTGACTTTCTATCTTCTGTTTCAAATTCTTCTGGCTGCTCGATATATACTTCTTCTTCTATCTTCCCATTCAGGAACGTCGTCTTTACATCCATCTGATGTAACTTCCATTTCATTTTGGTTTCCAAGGAAAGAATGGTTCTAATTGAGGTATATCTAGCCACAAGTGTAAAAGTCTCATAATCATTTCCTTCCTTTTGGTAGAACCCTCAGGCTACAAATCTTGCCTTGTACTTTTCAATGCGTCCGTCTGCTGAGTGTTTGTTTTGAAGATCCACTTTGATGAAACGACCGATTTGTCCTTTGGTCTTCGTACCACATCCCAAACATCATTCTTGATGATGGAATGGTATTCTTCATTCATAGCATCCAACCATTCCTTCTTCTTTACTGCATTTTCAAAACATGTCGGTTCCTCCTCAACAAGGTTACACATCAAGGCTACATAACTGGAGTATAAACTTGGTCTCTTGCTTTATCTACTGGTTCCTTCTGGAACACCATACCTTCCTGCATATTGTATTAATTCTCGAGCCCAAGCTTGTCTTCTCTTTCGTGAAATATCCTCATGAGGTGTTTCCTCAAGTCTCTGAGGTTCTGTCATGTCATGATCTTCTGGAATAGGTTCTTCTTCAATAATTGTTTTTGGTACATTGTTTGTATCTGTAACTCTAGGAGCTTCATGCTCCCGTTCATCCTCATGAGTCTTCTTGGGTTTGTTGAAGGTTGTGTTTTCATCAAATGTGACATCTCAACTGAGTTCAATCTGTTGGAATCCTGGGATGTAGATACTGTAAGCCTTTGATTGCTCACTATATCCCACAATTATTCCCTTCTTTCTTGAAGGTTCCAACTTCGATCTCTTTTCTTTTGGAATGTGAATGAATATGGGACATCCTAATATCTTTAGATGGCTGACTTCAGGCTTCTTACCAGTAAACATCTCTTCTGGGGTCTTGTTTTCAAGAGCATTGTGAGAGATTCTATTCTATACATATACTGCGGTTCTAGCTGCTTCTGCCCATAGATGCATGGGTAAATCTTGATCATGGATCATGGCCTTCACTGCTTCTATAATAGTTATGTTCTTTCTTTCAGCTACACCATTCTATTGTGGATTATAGGGAATAGTAAGCTCCCTCTTAATCCCTGCTTGTTTACATAAATATTTGAAATCGCCTGAAGTGTATTCCCCTCCATTATATGACCTTAGAATCTTTATCTTATTTTTAGAGAGGTTTTCTATGAGAGCCTTGAACTCTTTAAAATTTTCAAAGACTTCATTCTTATTCTTTAGAAAATAAATCCATGTTTTGCGGGAGTAATCATCAATAAAGGAAGCATAGTAAACATACCCTCTTAGTGAAGTGGTGTACATAGGTCCACAAATATATGAGTGAATAATATCCAGAATACCTTTTGCTTTGTTGTCGTTGCTTGGAAATAGATTCTTCGTACTCTTTCCTTGAGCACATTCTTTGCATACTCCTTCATGATTAACCTGGATTTATGGTAGTCCAGTCACCACCTTACTTACTATTGGTAAGGATTTGTAGTGTAAATGAGATAGTCTTCTATGCCATAGCTCACAAGGGTTCATGGTACTGGTCATTAATGTTGTATCTGCACGACCCTTTAGTTTGTAAAGTCCTCCTTCTTCTACTCCAATGACTACTGCATCATTAATCGTCTTTCCCTTTGTCCACATAATAACTTCACCATCTATAAATGCAATTCAAAGACCTTTCTTATCCAATGCAGAAATAGATAGAAGGTTCTTCTTCAAACCAGGTACATAAAGTACATCTTTCATGCTCATGGACTTTCCAGAGTCCAATTTGTAAGAGGCTTATCCCATTCCTTTGATGGGGTATTGATAATCATCTCCAAGCTTTACCTTGTGTGGAGATTCCTTCTGTATGAGATGTGAGAGGGATTCTTTGTATCCCGTCATGTGTTTTGAGGCTCCACTATATATTAGCCAAGTATCACTTCCATGAGATACTGAACCAGTGAGGGATGATATTAGAACATATTCTTCACTGGAGTCTTCATCATCTCTAGTTTTGAATTCTTCATCATACTCACTATCTTCTGCTGCATGAACATGTTGACATAGTTTTGTCGATAGGGGTTCACTTCGCACTATGGTCAACAAACACCAACCAAACTCCCTTAAGCATCGGCCCATAAAGGTTTTACCCTTTCCAGCAACACCCATGAAGTAAGTGAAGTCTCACCTGAGATGATTAAGGGGGCTGTAGGAACCAGGTTTCCGCAGTGGGGGGAGGACATGCATCTATTCTCACTCTATCGCTATAGAAATCAGATATTTATCTTCGCATCATGCTTACCAATTCAAACATACATTCCTCATTCGCATATTCAATATGTAATCGACATTCACATTAACAAGGTAAAACTGGTGATCGCATCACATAAATTACAGAACAACAGAACTTAAGTAGAACACAGTATTTATGTCGCATTCATCATTCAACACAAACCGAGACAAGAAATAGATATATCCGAACATCTTCATGCATTAACTCATCAAAAACCTGCAGTACAACCTTCGCAAGGACAGTTCCAAAACTTATTGTGGATCCATACAAAACTTGTCCAAGGTAGAGAAAAACGTTACAAATTTCATCCACTTCTCTATTGATCAAATGATGTTTCCCTTAGGATTACAATGATACTCCTATTTATAGCCAACTATGGCGGTTACAAAATGGTCCAAATAACCCATTCTAACTAACTAAACTAATCTTGCGCTTATGTCGGCTTCGTGTTCTTCGCTAATGGTTCTTTCTTCCGCGGATGGTCCTTCTTCACTGCTGTCGGCTTGCGCACTTTATGCGGTCTAACCCCGTGCCAACAGGCCCCCAACATAAACTTGTGGCTTTCCCTCGAGCCACTTCAACTGGACACCTCTGGTGCATTTACTTGGGACCTGAAATCATCATATGCAACTCTAATCTGGTCGACAGCTTCTTTTGTCGATTCTTTGAGTACTGCACAGTCTTGTACTTGTTGTTCCATTGGGTGCTCTCCATTCATCTTTTACGCCTGTTCCACATTCTACCTAACTTGTGCCATCCCTACTATTTCCTGCATGGCCAACTGTTCTGCCTTTTTTTAAACTCATCTATATGCGTAGTCCTTCTTTGCTACCTTTCACATGCTTTAGTTACCCGATGCTTGAGTTCCTTTAGCTCCAGGGCCTTTTTCATCTGCGTGAGTAGGGGCATCACCCTAAGAGATCCCTTCATTGTTTCTAGCTGTACTTCTTCCTGAGCGAGTTGCATGTTTAGTTGGTGCAACTGCTCGTCTTGTACTAAGCTTCCCCAAAACTTTGTGACCTCTTCATCAATTCTCTAAGCTGCCTTTTCCATCCTTGCGATCTTTGTTGCAGCCTCTTCTATCGCGTCCTGGAGATTTTGGATTTGTTCTGGTGGTGTGCCTAGTACTGCCCTTGCCTATAGCTCTACATTTTCTTTTCAAAGTTTAGTGATAACTACGCCTAGTAAGATAACTTTCGCTTCTGGTAGTATATCCTGATCTACCTCAGAGGCTTCCTCACATGCCTTGGATATCGCCTTCTCCAACCAGCCTCTATCTTCTATAGCCTTCTATTTTTCAGCTAATGTTTGGGATTTCTCTTCTTGGAGACACTGTGCCTCCATTTTGATGATGCGCGCTTGTTGCTTATATCTCACCATCTTTTCATGCATGGCGACCTTACGGTTGCTGATTTCTGCACTTGTTGCGATTTGAATTTTCTATAGTGACAATATCGACAATAGATTGAAATTTACCATGATTGAGTCATACTTCCTTAATTCCATGTCCAAGTTCTCATCACCTGTTTCCATCGCGTTCGACAAAATTTGTACTAAGTTATGTGCCAACCTCTACTTCGACCCTACTTGTCGACAAACTTGGTGGGAATTCCCCGTGTGGTACCCTTGTCTCTATGACTGCATCAACTAGTGTTGAGAGTAATTGGGTTACCTGGTGGAAGTATTATGTTGCATGTTGTGTGACCTTCGCACGGTTTTCTTCTACGACCTTTGTAGTTTTCTCCAGGAGCCTATTAACTTGCTCCTCAGGAAGACCACCCATTGTGCTTCCTTCTCCACGGTCCATCCTATGCTTTGTCCTTGTTTATTCGTGTTGTGCCTCTCGTTCGGAATCTATCGGGGTGGATGATGAGGATCTATCACGACTGGACATCTGCGATTGTTCTTTCGTAGGATCGTCTTCTCCCGCACCCTCCTGTCAACTGGCTAATCCCTTCTCTTTTATTGGTGGTTGTGGTCGAGTTGTCGACTATCCATTCTCTATATTCGATAGTTCCTCCTCCGCGCCTGAAACTTTCCATTTTGCTAGCCATCCTTCGATGATGGCGTCCAATTACTCTTCAGTGAGCTTGTACTGTGTTGGCAGTCTCTCTCGTTGATTATCTGCCCGTGCTTGAATGTAAATTGTTTGGGATTCGACTGATAGCCTTGCGATCGGTCGATACTTCCTTGCTGATTTCCCAGTTATCTGCGATATTGCTTGTGCATCTATCCGCATCATGTCTAAGAAAAAGTAGAATTGTACTGTGTTGAATGCTTGCCATTCTTTTTCAGTTGTTTCCCATAAATTTTAGTACTGCGCCCCTTCTCGTACTCTGGCTTCTACTGTGTCCATGCCCTGATAGTGCTTTGGCTCCCTCCATCCTGCTAATGCGATCATCATCAAGAGCCATGAGTATGTGAACGCCTTCCCTTTCTCCTGTGCGTCAAGTGTGTCCTCCAACAATTGATTTAGCAGAAACTGTGACCATCTCATCTGAACTCCTGCGACACATTGTTCCGCAGAGGCGATGATGCCTGAAGTGCATTCTTTTGACCTATTCTTCCGCACCACCTTAATTGCTAATATCTTTTCTCCGACCCTTACAGATTGGTTTTTAATCGTGTCAATTAGGTATCCTCTGGATTTTTTCTCCACTTCGTACTTCGTTGTCAGCCTTACTGTGAGCTTCTTGTCATTGTCCTCCCCTTGGAAAAATTGGGAAGGGTCTTCTCCATCCTTGGGTAGTCTGGTGATTCTTGCGATCAGGTCAACTGTGACCGGAATCTTTTCATGCATCCATAGGTATCCTCCATGAAAACCAGCTAATAACTGCTTGACGCATGCGTTTACCTGCGCCAATCTCCTGAAGTGCGGTATTTGGGTGAGGCCTAGCAACCTCGATTGCTCCAATCCCACCGCCCATTTCGCCGGTTCCTTTGTGGTTGGGCCTCCTTCGCCATGGATGACATTGACATATGCTTCTGTACATTCTTGGAAGTTCGTGAGGTCGTGGTCTCTATATTGTAGCTTCTGCAAGTTTTCCACAATGTTCCTGGCTTGAGGAAATCCTTTCGGTATTGCCGACATCTTAATGGCATACCATTCGTTCTTGCTTATCCGAACCATTGGTGTCCATTCCTTGCTTGGCGGTACATGCCCTGGTATTGATGGGCCAAGATACCCTCCTTGAGATATTGTTTCCTTTTGGGTGGTGCCTGAAGTGCCTGCTCCTCCTTCTGCTAGTCGTGTTGAATTTCGGATGCCTCTCTTCATCTCCCGTCCAGTGTCTGCAGGACGATTGGCGCTCCTTTTCTTCCTGAATAATATTCCAGACATGATTTCTGGTTGTTCCTACATAAATGGTGTTGGCTGTGGCCGTTTGGTGCTTGTGCTCGAAATGTAAACTTCCATATGATTCTTAGTAGGTTCTTGCTTAACACAAAGTGCATTAAACTGTCCCCTTTCCCTACATTTATAGTGTTAATTCGCCGCGTCCCACCGATTTTGGACAATTATTACCAAATGCAACACTGATTTACCAAATCCACCGCATGCGTCGGGTATTAATTGTGTCATTTTTTCGTTTTTTCCACCGCCCGTTGTGGCTTAACTGCTTCATTTATGACTGGATTTGACCCTTTCGCATCTTGGCAGCTTTCGACACGCCAAATCTTGCCTCTTCTTTTTGTATTCTGTGATTATCTTGTCGACAGATGCTGATCCTTATTGTTTCCATTTTTTTTTTTAACAGGGCCGTGGTTGATTCTGCGGCACCAGTCCTTCGCTGGAGTCGATCTCGTTCAAGTTTTTCGCGCTCCTTGTACCTCGGATTCAACCTATACGGTCGTTTCTTTATTGGCTTCACATCAGGCTTCAGTGGGATTTTCATCTCGCCTAGGTCCCTAGAAATACCTTTCATCTCCGAAAATTTTGTCGGGAACAAGCCCTGAAACTCATGTAATAGGTCATTCATCTCGGCAATGGTCGAGTTGTCCCAATAATCTTCGATGCTCGCAAAATAGGGATTCTCCTCTGACCCAATGTTTACTTTCTTGATTCACAATGGCTGTTGGAACTTGTCGAAGGACATATCTGGTGCTTCAACATTGTGACTTCCTTTTGACTCTGGTATATACGTAGCCCGCGGATCGTCTTCATCTTCTGGTTCTCCTGTTATGTTGTAGCATTCTATCAGCATTTTTGGTGTCACAGTCCACTGAAGTCCCATAGGTTTTCTTGTCGGAACTGTTTCGAGTACTTTCTCATGGACCTCCTATAACGCACTGTGGATGAAGGGGTTTTCGTCAGAGAAACTAAAAGTTTGGATAAAGCCAGAAGTTAGCTATTCCCATGAGGTTGCTCTGCGTCGCAACTTTGCTGTGATGTACCAACTTCGCGGTACTTCATCTAATGTGTGAATGAATGCGTGGACCCATTCTTGTTTTGATCTTGTTTCCCATTTGTTTTGACATTCATTCAGATGCTCCTTTGGATCTCCTCTGCCATTATACTTCCTTCCGTAGTATCCTTTAGTGTCGCCGAACCTAACTTCCATTAGGTGTCGACATAATGGCCAGTTTGTTATGGTTGAATTGTATGCCGCCCACCATCGCACTGGTGTAGCCTTCAGGGCTTCCTCCAAGGCCAGTAGTTGCTGTGGTTCTGCCACTTTGTCTTCGAACTCAGTGATAAATGCAGTCAAGTTGGGAAACCCCTCATATGTTGGTAGTTTGCACGCTTCTGTAGCTACCCGTCTTGATGACTGGGTGATCCGTGCAAACCTCCAAAACGATACTTCATGCAACCTATTCTTCCAGTTTTCAATTGCTTCGTCCGAATCTGAAGACATCGAACTTCCGCTGTGCCATCCTAAGTCTTTGTCTGTAGTAGGATTGACGTAGTCTTCTGATATGTTGTAGAGGTTGTCCCATCCCTCAGTGAATTCATTCCTTGTCAGCTCAACATTCTCTGCCCTTCTGCCGAATCGAGAGGTGCAACTACCCTCATCTCGTGATTTTTGAACGACATGGTTCTTTTCTTGAAGTTGATGATGGCCAGATTCTCCATTGCCTAGTCTATCCCTAACAACACTGGATAGGGGCTTGTGTTGTCGAAAATATTGATCACATCAAAGTTTGCGTATGTTTTGAGTCCTTCTATCTCAACTGGGACCTAGCATAGTCGACCAATCGGGGTGACCTTACTTTGACTCGCTAGTCGTAGTTGTGCAGGGGACCATGCCAACTGTGGTTTCCCCGTCATTTCCCAGGTATGTTTTGTCAGAATGTTTATGTCTGATCCCAGGTCTAAGATAATGGAGTCGACATCCAATGCTCTGATTTGCACATACATCCTCATTTCTCTTCCCGTCTTCGTCTTATGTATTCGATTGACCATTCGATCTCATCATGCACCCTCCCGTCGATGCAACATGATGGATATTTCTGCCAATGCATCCTGATCTTTTTCCAACTCTAGGAAAATCTCTAGGAAGGCTCTTAAGGTATTAGTATTTTTCTGTGAATTCGTCGTGTCAAATGTCGGTGGCATGTCATAGGTGAATTTCTAGTGAAGAGGTGGATTCCTCATTTGTCTCATTGCCTCCTGTTCTTTCAAGAAAATATCCCTTTCTTCTTCCACATCAAATGTGACTTGTTTTCTTGCTGTCGGTCGGACGCTCGACTTTGGCCTGTCTTCTCCTGCCGCAGCTCCTCCGCGGCTCACTACTCTGACAGTCGCAGTTTGACTTCTTATCTTTGATGATATATTCTATACTGCTAGTGGAGGATTTTGGTTCGGATTTTGATTTGGTGGAGGCGGGTTTAGGTTCTTATTTTGCCACTTCGCGATAAGTTGAGGACAGTCCTCGACACCATGGTCCGCAGCGGTGTATTAAGTGCATTGGGGGATTGGATTCGGGCAGTCCCTCTGGTAATGCCCCTGATGACCGCAATTGTAACATATGATTGGTTCTCGACCTCATCCAGCAGCTCCTGCTCTCTCAACACCGGTACCTCAACCTTCGCGGAACCCCCTTCTGAAGCCTCCTCGTAGTGGCCCATATGGAGGGTACTGCGGTTGTGGATATTGCGGTTGATCGTACTACGATGGTGGATATTGCGGGTGACCATATTGCGACTGATCATACTGCGGTTGTGAATTATACTGAGGCTGCTGTTGATTGTACTGTTGTTGTTGTTGTACCGATTGTTTCTCTTCTCCCTTCATGAAGAATGTATCCACAGTCCTTTCCTGAAGTAGAATGTAAGCCCTGCAGTGTTTTTCGTCATGGTTAACCGATCGACAAAATTTGAAATACAAATTAACTGGATTTGACACCATCTTCTTTAGGTACACAAATTCTTTTGGTCGATGTGCTCTCGTCTGACATACACAACACCAAGGTAGTCCTCCCTGACTAAGGGGATTCGGTGCACTCGACTGTAAATAATCTCAAAATTCTGGGCACTGATCGTTGTTATGTCCTTATGTTTTGCATCTACTGCACCATATGTCTTCGCGGAATTCTTTCCCCTTCTTAATATCTTGTAGCTAGATCGTCAAGTTGGCTAGCTGCGATTGTTGTTGGAATATTCTCACCATCATTTTTTATATTTGCATGCATGCATCCAGTCATCAGTATGGTAGTCTCCTAGCACCTAGTCCCCATTTTTTCATCCCCAGGAGTTTGTTTCTGCTCAGTTGTATCCCTCCTAGCCACATATGCGCCCTTGTTTCCATCACTGGAGTACAACTGCACCCTCTTCTACCTATTTAGGAGTTACATCAGTCAGTTCCATGATTAGTGGATCCGTTCCTTGATTTGAGGACTGATTGCTTAGTTAACTGACTGAAGCACTTAGATAGACACATACAGAGACTAGTTCATTTTTATTGACTACTGAAAGCTCCTAATGCGTCCAAATTGGAGTCTCCTTCCCTATATTTGTGCCACATGCACCAGTTAGTCTCAGTTAGACTCATTTGATTGATATTTGACTATTTGCAACTACCGCCACTGATTGGATGATGTATCCAATGTAATCCAAGCCACACATTGAGGATAATTCAAATGACCTTAGTAGTGATTCGAATTCATTTGATTGTATTTAGTTATTATTCACTTTTCACAGTGCCAGCTTACAGCTCATGTATGATACAACAGTTTTTTTCCATTTCTTGTGTTAATGAGTGATTATTGATTCAACAGTTCTTCTTCTCTTCTCGGCTATTCTTGAGTGAGTTTTAGTGAGTTTTGCTCCAGCCTTGTGATATCCCCCCTGTAAAATACCACACTTGCATCCAATCCATTCTTATGCCTGTTTCTCCGATCGGTGAAGCCTCCAACTTCATTGCAATTTCCAGCGCTTCTGCTTGAGTCGCTACCTTCTGTTGCATCATCGGCCCACGAATGTGTGGTAGAAACCCTACAACAAACCACTCTTTA
This sequence comes from Larix kaempferi, assembly GCA_027924585.1. Taxonomy (NCBI): domain Eukaryota; kingdom Viridiplantae; phylum Streptophyta; class Pinopsida; order Pinales; family Pinaceae; genus Larix; species Larix kaempferi. The sequence continues at coordinate 17,304,290 of BSBM01000458.1, read as the reverse complement.
TGCTACATGTCACTCATCCCAAAACTTATCTTTTCCATTAGCATTTTATATTTCTGGTCGAATTACCACACTGGTTCATTAGGAAACTGCTTGATTTCCTTTAGCTCCGTGATGTACTGTGACTCAGATTTTGGTTTTCTAAATTCATCATTAATTCCTGCCTTGATCTGGCAGTGTTTTATCTGGAATCCCTGTCGGTACCTTAGTAAATTTCATAAACCAGTCTAGCGCACGGACCCTAAGGGTCATCGCTAGCTATCCCTTTTTGATATTTTCCTCTTGGACCTGCTTGACAGTCCACACCGCTTCACACACCAATATTGTTCGAGATCCTCAGTCCCGTTACCCACCAAAGGATGGGGAAGTCGAGTTTACAGTCCCAGATAGCCAAATTCAGCCAGGCATAAGCCCCCATAAGAAGGTCGATTCGATCCCCAAAGAGGGGTCCACCTCTTTCAGTCTAGAGCAGGAATTGAACAAACTAAAGATAGTTGTTCCCTTGACTGAATTAATAAGGAATCCTATGTATCAAATCCAAATTGATAATATGTTACACAGAGTCGAAAGCATAGATCAACAAGATTCCATAAATCTAAATGATGAAGCCCTTTCTTTTCAATGTGGCCCACACATTGATAATAAGGAGGATCCCACTGCTCCGTTTTATGTCACCCTGAACGTACATGAGAAACTTCTGCATAATTGTATGTTGGATTCTGGAGCATCTCACAATATAATGCCCAAAGTTATCATGGAACAATTGGGACTGGAGATCACCAGGCCATATCATGATCTATATAGTTTCGATTTAAGAAATGTAAAATGCATAGGAATGATAAAAGACTTGGTGGTCACTCTTGCCCAAATACCATCCAAAAGTGTAATGATGGATGTGGTGGTAGCAGATGTCCCAGCAAAATATGGCATGCTTCTGTCAAGAAGCTGGGCTAAAAAACTGGGAAGAACCATGCAGATGGACATGAAGTACACTACAATACCCGTCTTTGCTGGAGAGACCAGATGGTTGTATAGAGAAGCAATGTTTGCCTATGTTATAAGCGATCAAGACAGTCCTATGAATTATCCTATATATGCAGCCGATGAAGACATGGGATGTTACAAATTATCATCGGGAGATCCATCTGAAGAAAAAGTCGCACAGGTTTAGGAAACAAAACCAACCACTGAAGATAGTAGGAATGAAGTCTGAAAACTCTTTTTCGATGGAGCCTTTGCCAAAGAGGAGTCTGGAGTAGGTGCAGTATTGTCATCACCATTGGGAGATGAAATCAGTTTGTCTTACAAGTTAGACTTTGATACCACAAATAATGTTGCTGAGTATGAAACACTCATCCTCGGCCTCCAAGCGGCAAGGGAATTAAAAATCACCAAGCTGGTAGTTTTTGGAGACTCTGAACCGGTGGTCAATCAGATTAGAAGTATTTATCAAACCAGACATCCAAGACTCAGAGCCTATGGAAATCTTTCTTGGGACCTCATTGAGAATTTGTTTTATGCCTTCAACATTACTTTCGTCCCCCGGGAAGAAAATCAACAAGCTGATGCATTGGCCATGATGGCAAGTTCTTTCACACCTCCCAAGAAGCTGAAATTAAATTATGAGGTTGAGATGCGATATTGTCCTTCCATCCTGACAACGTGAAAAATTGGAAGGTTTTCGAAGATGACCAACAAATCAAATGCTTCTTGTAGCTTGTCGAGTAATTCTCAAATATTGACATAGACGGTAATTCTGGGGAGATGGAATAACGTAGATCATATATAGAGGACACAGAGAGTTCTGGGTTGACACAACAGATTGTTGGCCACAAGTTTCTGCAGATGAAAAGTAACTTTATTCCTAAAGGACTGGTTCCGTTAGAGCAGCTGTTCGATAAAAATGAAATCCAAGTCAAACCGGTAGTACAACCAACTATAGAGGCTATACAAGAAGTGAATCTCGGTACCATGGAGGAGCCCAAGTTTGTAAAACTTTCTTAGTCCCTCATGATCGAGCGAAGGCAAAGGTATGAGGAATTGTTCAAAAGTTATGTAGATGTTTTTGAATGGAAGTATGAAGACCTCAGAACTTATGATACTACTATAATACAACATAGAATCCCCTTAAATCCGGATGCTAAGCCGGTGAAGCAAAAGTTGAGACAAGTGAACCCTATCTTGCTGCCAGTAATTGAAAAGGAAGTGAGGAAACTTCTTGATGCAAAAATAATCATTCCACTAAGATATTTAGAGTGGGTGGCTAACTTGGTGCCAGTCAGAAAGAAAAATGGAGAAATCCGGTTATGTGTTGATTTTAGAAACCTGAACAGGTGTTCTTTGAAGGATAATTACCCCTTACCCAAAATGGATCATATTCTGCAAAAGGTGGTTGAGTCAACCAGAGTATATATGATGGATGGGTTCTCTGTCTACAATCAGATTGCTATGCACTTAGATGATAGGGAAAAGACAACTTTCACTACACCATGGGGAACTTTTATGTATGATAAAATGCCATTTGGTCTTATGAATGCTGGTGCAACATTCCAAAGGGCCATGGACATAGCATTCATAGGTGAAAATGACAGATTTATTGTTATATACCTAGATGATATGACAATATTTTCTAAATCTGACAAAGATCATTTTCAGCATCTGAAGCAAAATTTTGACAAATGCAGAAAGTATGGCTTGTCTCTCAACCCAAAGAAAACATTTTTTGCAATGACGGAGGGAAAACTGCTGGGGAACATTGTTTCTAAGGATGGCGTGAGGATAGATCCGGAGAGAGTGGCGGCTATCACGATAATCGAGCTCCCACGAAATAAAAAGGAGGTACAGTATTTCATTGGTAAAATAATTTTTTTACGAAGATTTATTCCTAATTTTTATGAAATAATGAAAGAAATTACTGACATGCTGAGAAAATATGCTGAGATAAAATGGACCACAGCTGCAAGGAACTCTTTTAAATAGATAAAGAATTCCTTGGGAGAGGCGTCTGTTTTGACTAGCCCGGATTATACTAAGGATTTCCTAATTTTCTCTTTTTCCTCTGAGGTCACTATTGCAGCAGTCCTTTTACAAAAAAATCAAGAAGGGCACAAACAACCCATTGCTTTCTTCAGTCGAGCCCTGAGGGATGTAGAATTGAAATATAGCACAATGGAGAAGCAGGCCTATGCACCTATCAAAGCACTCAAGTCGTTCAGGAGCTAAGTCTTGCATTCCAAGATCATCGCTCATGTCCCGGGGAGTACCATTAAAGATATCTTGTGCCAACCTAATAGTGAAGGAAGGAGAGGAAAGTGGATTTTCAAAATCCAGGAGTATGATATGGAAATTAAACCTACCAATTTGGTGAAAGGACATGGAATAGCTAATCTCCTGGATGAGTGAGTCGAACTACCAATCCCTTGAGATCAATTACTCGGCCAAGAAAAAGAAGAGGGTCAACAAAACCTTCCCGACCAGGTAGCTGAGAATTTTATTGGGCCAGACTGGTACGGGGACATAGTCTACTATTTACAGCATCTTACTTGCCCGTGGGAATGGATAAATCTAAGATAAGATCCCTTAAACTCAAAGCAGTCAAATATTGTGTTTTGGATGGTTATCTCTTCTGGAAGGACCCACTTGGCATCCTGCTTAATTGTATTGTGGAAGAAGAAAGAGAGGGCATAATTACAGGGTTTCACAAAGGTATGTGTGGAGGGCATCACGCATGGAGAGCAACTACTCATAAAATCTTGCGAGCGGGATATTTCTGGCCCACTCTATTTACCAATGCCAACAAGATCGTCAGAGCATGCAAGGAATGCCAACTGTTCACTGGAAAGCAGAAGCTGAAACCATTGCCTCTCAAACCCATCAGGGTGGAAGCACATTTCCAACAATGGAGTCTTGATTTTATTGGGGAAATAAACCCTCACTCTAGCGGCCAACACAGATGGATTCTGACGGCCACTGACTACTTCACTAAGTGGGTGGAAGCAATTCCCACGAGGAACGCAAATGACTCAGTCATAATAGGCTTCCTAGAAGACAATATTTTAGCAAGGTTTGGTTGTCCAAGGAAGATCATTATAGACAATGCTCAAGCGTTCAAATCATATAAAATGATGAGTTTTTGTCAAAATTATAATATTGAGTCAATTCATTCAACAACATACTTCCCGCAGGGAAACGACTTGGCTGAATCTTCAAATAAAATCTTGGTGACTATCATCAAGATGATGCTCAGTACAAACAAAAAGGCTTGGGACTCCCAACTAAAGTTTGCATTATGGGTAGACAGAATTAGTGTCAAATAAGCTATAGGCACTTCTCTGTTTCAATTGGTTTATGGAAAGGAAGCAGTCCTCCCAATTCAACTTGGCCTCCCTATGATGAAGCTGTTACAACCAGAAAATGAAGAGCCAGATGATATAGAAAGAAGAATTCATCAACTGATAGAGGTTCAACAGGTCAGAGAGTAGTTGGACGACTCCTCTAGAATCTACCAGGACAAGATGAAAGCGACTTTTGACCAAAGGACTATTGCGCAAGACTTTCAGCACGAAGATCTGTTTCTCAAATGGGATGCTAGAAGATAAGAAAGATCTAAACACGGGAAGTTCGACGACCTATGGATGGGTCCTTTCAAGGTCATCACAGTCCAGGACAAAAATACATATGAGTTGGCCCAACTTAATGGTGAAAGCTTTGGGAACCCCGTGAATGGGAGATTCTTAAAGCGGTTCTTTCATTACTAGTTCTTTATCTTGCTCTATGAATGGATCCAGTGTACCATATTTGTAACATATTTTTCTTCCTTTCTGTTTTTCAAAGTTATGATCAGTTTTGTTACTGATTCTCTGATTATTTTCTGTAGCTTCATTTTTCTTAAAAGAAAATAATGGACAGGTATGACTCCACAACCCAATGGACTAAAAGGCACCAGTCTACTATTCTCAACCTCTCCCAGGAGGAAGGGGCTATCCCTGCTGAAGCCAATGTTAGTACTATTATCAGCCGAGGGAAACTCGTCACCAGACTGAAAGAATATACTAGAAGGAGAATCTAGAGCAGTAAATGATGTAGGTGAAGTAGAAGAATTTTACGCCATAGTGTCCGGATGATGCAACTGAAATTAGGAGGAAGAGTTGTTCATAGACCAACTGAAAAAGAGCGCAGTCATGACCTATAAGCGCTTCTTGCTTATTCGTCCCAGATCACTTCGGACAAAAAAACCACCGTGGACTCATGTCAGCTCCACAGGTGTTCATGGGCCTCAAAGCAGTCTCACAAGACCACTTTTCGAGGACCCTGAAACCATTAAAACCACCATGGCGGTTTTATGTATCACGAGGCGCTAGATAGGGAGGCCGTGCATTGAGGGGGGACCCATTCATAAATTTTCACCTTATTTGCACAGATCTCGAGGAGTCTTAGCAGAAGATCGACGGTCACCCGAGTGTCAAGATGATGAAGTTACATGAGGTTTATCACTCATGGTCCCCCCCCTGAAGCAAAACCGCTACTTCCACGTGGCGATCCCAGGATCGTTCAAGGGGCTTGAAGAGGATTCCCTAAACTACTTTATGGGGGTCCTGAAAACTGCTGGTGGTTTCTAGTATACAACCACTCAATGGATTTTATTTTCCACATGTTTCAAGGAGATTCCTTTTAGTGGTCTTGTCAGCTCTCGCCGTCATTTTGAAGTACCGTCTCCTAGTGCTCATTGCTGCCGCCGTCACCGTACAGAGTGCAGTCTGCTCTCAGCATGTAAAGCCCGAAAAGAAGCTGTGTAATCATTTCCCAGATACAACACATTCTTCAAGGATCAAGAGAGCGAGGTTACAAATAATCCTGCTATTGCATAAGATCGAATCATTAAGCTCCTGAGCCTCACTGGTTCGGAGAACAGAGCTTGAAATGCACAGGTTGATCACGTCTGACTAGATTAAGCTGAAAGATAGGTGTCCTCAATGGCATTTTATCTCTAGTGGAGGCTCGCAGGGAGCGCTAAGGACTCGGACGACCGACATCCATGAGCAACCCACAGATGTGCATTCACAAACATTCAGGCGAGAGAAGCCTGAGGTCTCACCCGAGATGTCTGAGGAGAATTCAACAATTACAATGGTTAAAAAGGAGATGGGCCTTCTGAATGCAGATGTACGGAAGGAAGGGGAACACCGGTACCAACAAAGGATGATCAAATGGTGAAGCGATAGTTCTTGAGCAGTTTAATTGGGTAATGAAGGAATCAGGTCCTGTTTCACAACTTGATAGCATAGATGACCTTTTGCCCCGTCGAAAACAAGGTTCTAGAGCAAAGGGCTTGGATGGGGTAGAAGGAATAGATGAGAAAGGTTTTGCAAAACAACATACGATAGTAGGGTGGCCGCATCTACATCTTCATGAGGCCATAAGTAGTCCGACGAGTGTGCCAAAGTTTTGTAATAGCTCTGAAAGATGAGAACATTGCTAATACAAGTATGTCTTAGATTGGTGAGAGTTTTGTCCAGCCGGACGTACTACTTTGCTAGCAAAGTGGTCCCGGGTCATAATCATAGGATAACCAATAGTATTCCATATGAATGTTATTTGTAACAAACTCTGTTAGAGAGTACAAACAAAAATACTTAAAGCTGTTGGGTTGTAACAAATTGTAACAACTTCTGTTGTAGAAAATATGAAGGCTATATATAGCCAAATAGGCAGTAGCTAAAGGGTCGGATCTATTTTGTAAGAAGTATCACTTCTAATATTTGACAGTTCAATCAATACAAAAAGAATAATATCATTTTCCTGATCTTGAAGCTTTTATGGATTCAAAACTTTAATGTGTACAGTTAGTATTTTCTCCTGTTATTCATCTCTTTCATGTTGTGTATGATTCATAAATTTGTTTTGGGTTTCATATGAGTACAATTGCTTAAATTATTTCTTCTAAATATGGTTAGCACATGAAATTTTCATGTTAATTCATCTGGAGGTGATATCCTCGTATTATTCAGTGGTGGTTTTGTGATCATTTTGTTAAGACTGTTGAATTCCTCTCCTAGGCTGAACACATCATTCTTTAACATAGAATAAAGATTTACTCTCTGCAACACCTTTACTTTATGCCATTTCATTTTCCATTGATACTCAAAGTTTGGTTTCTGACACATTGAAATACTGCCCATATATTTCAAGATTGGATATCTACATTATTTTCTGTCAATTGTGATTTTGATTCAGTAAAGAATTCAAAAGATATTATTGATGCCCAGGCACAATTCTAAAGACGACCTTAGAACATCTCTGGGACTAACAATGAGGATGATCCACGAGCTAATTATATACCACATTCAGAAGGAAGTCGGAATGTCGAAGCACCAGATATTCCCTTCGACAAATTACAATATCCATTGCGGATCAAGAAAGTGAATATTGGGTCGGAGGAAAATCCCAATTTCGCAAGTATCAGAGATTATTGGGACGACTCGACCATTGCCAAGATGATTGAACTTTTACACGAGTTTCAAGACTTGTTTCCAACGAAATTTTTGGAGATGAAAGGCATTTCGAGGGACTTGGGTGAGATGAAGATTCCATTGAAGCCTAATGCGAAGCCAGTAAAGTAGTGGCCTTACCGATTGAATCCCAGGTATAAGGAGCGCGTGAAAGTTGAAATAGAATGAATGTTGGACGCAGGTATCATAGAACCTGTAGAAAAATATGAATGGATCAGCCCTATGCTGGTCCAAGATAAGAAAACTGGTGAAATCAAGATTTGTGTCGATCTAAGAAAACTGAACGATGCATGTTTACACGATCCATTCCCTGCACTGTTCACCGACGAGGTACTAGAAGGTGTCTGAGGTCAGGAGATATACTCGTTTACAGATGGATTCTTAGGATACCACCAAATAAAAATTGCGAAGGAGGATCGACACAAAACAATGTTCGTAACAAAATGGGGTTGTTTTCAATATACAGTAATGTCATTCGGCCTGAAAAATGTGCCAGAGATCTTTTCAAGACTAGTTGTCGCTGCATTCAAGGATTTCATTCATAAATTCCTCACAGTATACATGGATTATTGGACAATATATGGATTGGTTAAGGATCACGTTGCGAATCTAAGGTTGATGCTGGAGAGATGTTGACAACACCAAATTTCGCTAAACTTGAAGAAATACATCTTCTGTGCTCCATTTGGGATTTTGTTGGGACACATTGTATGCAGGGAAGGGATACTGGTTGACCCTGCGAAGATCGTGATCATCGTCGACTTACCACCGCCGAAGATAATGAATAAATTAAGGGTGACATTGGGACATACTGGATACTACAGAAATTTTATCAGAGGATATGCAACGATCACGAAACTGATGGAAAAACTGTTGAAAAAGGATGCCAAGTTCGAATGGAATGAAGAATTCCAGAAGAGCCTTGATATACTAAAAGAAAATATGGTCACAGAACCAATAATAGTGTTTCTTGATTGGACAAAATAATTCCATGTTCATGTCGATGCGTCATCAGTCACGCTAGGAGTAATATTGGCCCATCCAAGAGAAGGAGAGATTGACCATCCAATCGCATTCGCAAGTAGAAATCTGTCCACCGCAGAGAAGAACTACACGACGACGGAAAGGGAAGGTTTGGAGATGGTGTACACCTTACAAAAATTTCGACATTATCTGCTAGGTGGCCATTTCAAAATGCTCACTGATCATTCAACACTCAAATACCTAGTGAATAAGCCTATGTTGGGGGGGGGATCTGTTGATGGTTATTACTCTTCCAAGAATTTGACTTTGAGATAATTGTGAAGCTTGGGCAACTGAATGTAGGACCAGATCATTTGTCGTGGATAGAACCAGGAGAAGAACCAAGGGTCGACAAAGAGGAGTTGGCTAAATCCCTCTCAGAATAGTGTGACAAAGTTATAAAAAAAAAGTGAATTAAGAAGTGCGTCGGTGGGAAGTGATAGTATCGTGACAAGGATCGAACAAGTAAAGACTTGTTGACGTCGGGCGGAGTATGAAAAGGTCAAGTCAAGTAATAAATGCCATAATTAAGATGGTGTGAGAAGATTAAACCATAATTAATAACCGCTCACGTCGGCCAAAAGGACCAATGAATACACATCATCGGGTAAATCAACCGGATATTTAGTGAGTTAGTGGAAGATTTGGTCATTATTTCCTAGAATTGATTTGATTACCATGAACGAAAAGACAGCAAGCTATAAAAGCAAGGTGCAACTAGCTATTCTTCTCATTAAGAATTCATAGAGTTATAGGAAATAGTTTAGAGGATAAGAAGAAAGAGCAAGTAGATTACGATGGCGAAAGTGATCTCTAGTGCAAGTATGACGGAGGCACCAACAAGAAAGGCCGACATAGTCTATGAATAGCCGGAGATTGCATCAATCCCTGAGAAGGTAGTTAGGCAGAAGAGGAGCGCTAGTCATCCGGCAGGCTCACAACGGAGACCGAAGGAGGCCTTTGGAGCACAGCGGTAGTAGGAGGGGCGGGCACATCGGCCGCCATAGAGGAAGAAAAAATAGCGAGCGGAAGGCCAGCAGAACCGACTGTAGCAGATATTCCAGGGTATGGTACCCCATGGCGAGCGGGCGCACAAGTGGTCTGGATTGGAAAGAATACCAAATATACTATTAAGGAACTCGCGGTCCCAAAGGGGGTCCGCAAAATAGGAAGCATCATTCCACAGCTACAGAAACTATAGTATAGTGACCATGATTTAATACTGCACCCAGAATGCACGACTACGACATACGAGCATTGTGAAAATTTCCCAGTTATGCGGGAGACTGTACAATGGGCGCTAGGACTGAAGAAGTTAGGTCTGCTAAACCTGACCCAAATGCCCCATTTTGGAAGGGGGGCCGAAGTGAATGCATGTGTGAAGCGACTCGCCTTTTTTCATGGAGGTTACTTATGTATAGAGAAAAAGGTACCAGTAACGGTCGACTTGATAACGTAGATAACAGGGTTACCCAAAAACGGGGAAGACCCTTCGTAGTATTCCAAAGGAAAAGACAACGACAAGCGCTTAGAAGAAAGACTGAAGGAAAATTATGGGGTGGAAAAGGACACCCAAGGATACAAAATAGACACTATCAATGACAAAGCAGTAAGGATCGCAACAAAACTGTTAGCCATCAAGATGGTCAGAAAGAATCGCCCAAACTAGTGCGCATCAGAGGTGATTTCCACCATGGAGAAATGTGCTGTAGGGGTCCAGATAAATTGGTCGTTGTTCCTGGTGAACGAGCTGACAGAGGATGCAATGCTTGTGCAGGAACAAGGGAAAGCATTCACGTATTTCTGGTTGTTGATTCTCATTGCGATGGTTTCCTGGAAGGAACCAATAAACTACCAGGGGATGGCCGTAATAGTAGTTGGGGTGTTCCAAGGAGCACGGTACCAAAATTTATGGGCGCTAAATGACAAGGAGCACATAAAAACAAACAATATTATCTTCTATATATATTTAGAAATGCTGAAGAAAGGTGCAGAGGAGATCCCACGAATAACATAATAAGCAGTGTAGAAGCATCAACGAGTCACAAGACTGTCAGCCGAGCCGCAAGTACCCAAAATACAAGCACGCGCCGACCCAGGAAAACAATGGATGGAGACACAATATAAGTTGACGAATGAGGAGCATCGATCGCGACACGAACGGACTCCGATGTCGAGGCACAACGTGAGGAGGGAAGGACGAAGTTTCGGTTTGAAAAGGGAAAGGGGAGCACACCTATCGGCATCCCTCAAGACTAGATGGACACACTCATGTAGAAGATAACAATAGTAGTGGAATACAACCAAGAGAAATGCACTCAGCATGTGACAAACTTCTTTAACCACGTGTCGCAACTATTGGAAGTGTTAACAGATATGACCGAGACAAGAATTCAACAAGATAAGGTACGACCAAGTACCTCAGTACACAGAACTTAGGTGTACATCGGCACGAAACCAAGGTTAGTGCATATCCTGCCACAGGCTATAACAACAGGAGCGGAAGAGTTGGATACAGAGTTAAGAAAGCATGACCAGATCATGGTATATTTCACATTTTTCCAATACTGTCACTACAACAAATTCAGATAGAGGCAAGTGAAGAAATTTTGGAACGCGAAGCGACAACGCATAATCAAATGATCTCGTAAAAACAACAGGTGTGGAACATTGAGGCAGAAATTCAACACCTACAAGAAGAAAAAGAAGTAAGCTTGAAAGACGTCGCAAAGGCCATATAATATAGGAGAAGGTTGGAGCATGAGATTTCTATTGCATGCGAAGAATCACCAAAAGTATATAAAGATAATTTAGCCAAAGAAAAGGCGATACAATTGGGAGTAGTTATCGGAGACCTGCAATAAGAAAATGAAGCCCTTCAGGAAAAAGTGGTACCCAACACACCACCAGAGAAGATTCAAGGTAGACAAAATGCAATTGACGAAGCTGTGAAGGAGATCACAGAGTTGGAAAAGATAGTCCAAACAATTGCAGAGGATGTTACAAAGTTTTGGGGAATCCTAGTCCAAGATGAAAAGATGAGCCAACTAAATGCACAACTCAGCGAAGTGGATACACAGAATCCTTGAAGGGATCACTAAAAGCGATGCCCCGACTCACACAAATGACGAAGGCTATGGAACTTAAAGAAATGCAACATCGAGTAACTAAGGCGCGCGAAAGGAAGCAAAGGAGGACTACACACCTTGATGAGTTACAAACAAAGGCAGAAGTACTGGCAGTAAAAGCAATGGCTGGAATGACACAGGTCAAGCAACAACTAGAGGAAGTGAAACAGAGAAGTTGCGAACACCCCACAGAACAATAGGTAGAAGACTGTGCACAACTCAAAGTATCGACAAAGGAAGTGGTCGATTAGATCAAAGATGCATATGACGACTTTAGGTCACAGGTGAATGCACCAGAGATATCCAACTGAGGTGGATTGAGGGTGAGCCACAAGTTTGTGTTGGGGGTCTGTTGGAACGGGGTTAGAGTGCATAAAGTGCAGAAGTCGACAATGACAATAAGGAGCATTCATGGAAGAAAGGACCATTCACGAAGAACAAGGAGCCGACGAAAGCGCAAGTTATGGTTTAGTTAGTTAGAATGGGTCATTTGGATTGTTTTGTAACAACTTTAGTTGTCTATAAATAGAACCATGATTGTAAGCCTAGGGGCATCAATTGTAGACAGTGATAGCTCGCATCTATGTTTTTCTCTGCCTTCGGCAAGTCTTGTTCTGTTTATATGGATTCGCGATAAGTCGCTTGGAACTGTTTCTGCGAAGGTTGTACTGCAAATTTTGGGATGAGTTAATACATGAAGATGTTCGGTTATGTCTCTTTTCTCTGTTTCTATTTATGTTGAATGATGAATGTTATCTCAATGATACAATGTGTTTAAGGTTTTGTTACTCTGTCGATTAATCTATAATGTTGGTTGATGCGAATGACAATAATATAATACTAGTGTGAATGTTGATTATATCTTGTTGATGCAAATGTCGAATATGTATTTGAACGGTTAAGCATGACGCAAAGATAAATATCTGGTTTCTATAGCGACTGAGTGATAGTAGATGCACGTCCCCCCCTACTGCGGAAACATGGTTCCTGCAGCCCCCTTAATCATCTTGGGTGAGACTTCACTCGCTCCGTGGGTGTTGCTGGAAAGGGTAAAACCTTTCTGGGCTGATGCTTATGGGTGTTTGGTTGATGTTTGTTGACAACAGTGCAAAGTGAAACCTTGTCGACAGAAATGTGTCAACAGTCGTATATTTTATTTTATGCATAGAAATATATTACTAATGGAAAATCCCTAAAAATCTAAATAAATTCAAAAATCCCAAAATAGTCGTGATTTAGTATTTTTGGTCCACCCTACAATTTCGCCCTGGGGATTTATCCAGAAATCCTAGAGGGTTTCCTCTTCTAAGGAAGTGCATTGGGATCCATGAAACCCTCATAATTCATGAATTAGAGGGTATTTGATATTTTTGTCTTATCATTCAACTTCGCTCTAGTCCAACTGTCCTCTTTCCCTTGAGAGTGCACTTTTTGGAGTGGATGCATTGGGAAGTGTGACATTGCCATGGGAGATGTGAAATTTCCTCAAAAGGCGTGATTTTATCCAGAATTTATGATAAAGTAAATAAATCCATTTATATATGATTCTTGTGTCTAGATTTGATATTGTTTGACTTCGATAAGACACTCATCATAGCTATTAAGGTTTTGAGTAGGGTAATTTTTAGGGGCGAAATTTCGCTAATGGCTATTTTTCGCGTGCTTTTTTTCAAAAAATAAATTCGTTATTTGGTCATTTTTAGTCTCTAATATCACCTATATTTACATAAAATATGTTTTTTTATCATTATATTCGCCAAAATTTACATGTTTCAGTAGTAAATTGTAGGTTTCATATTTAATATTTGCCTACCTATCTATATATATGTTTTTTTCAATCCAAAATAATCGCCTAGAATACTATACTTAAGTATAATATTAGAATCCTTAAAAAATACCCTGGTTTTGAGGAAGGTATTTGTGTCTTGTTGGTGGTCTTCATTTGCGAAGGTGTGCTAGTTTGAGCGGTAACATTTTTTATGCCATTGTCGGGGACTCAAAGGAAAAGTTACAAATTCCATTCACGGTTGTATCGAGTTGAATCCATATATATTTCAGACACATCCAATATTTTTTCGTGTGGCTCAGGTACGTTCTTGTTTTGTACTTTGGTGAGATTTTTTTATTATCTAACTTGGAAGGTCTCTCCTGGCGAATCCAATTGAATAAAATCAAAATACATACTCTACAAGGCTCATCCAAGAGGTAAGATTAGTTGTGTTCCTGATCCTGATTTTATTTGTCATAAGAGAATACAAAGTGTACGGGTAGGAGTAATAAGTCATCTTTTATCTTTAGAAGCTCTATTTGACATTCATAATTTGTTCGTTGATACTATTGTTACATAAAAATATGACGAGTCCCATGTTTTCTCCCTTTGACCTCTTGAACATTCAAGGTTATCCAAATGATGTACTAAAAAAGAAAAAAGGTTTGCCTAATTTCACTGATCAAGATGTCATCACAGTGATTATTATTGGGGATAATTTGAGTCATTTATATTGAATATGAACATTGAGGACCTTGACATATAGTTTAAATTCTTTGTTGTATCTTTAAGGGAAGATGCTAAAGAATGGTTTCCAATATTACCAGCGTATAGTATATCTACCCTTGAAAAATTGTAGGATTTTTTCTTTGATAAATGGCTTGAAACGAAAGATCTAGTTTTGTTGGCTAATGCTTGAAGTACTATAAGAAGAAATGAAAATGAGACTATTAATGAGTTTGATTGTAGGTTTGAGAAGTTGGTAAAGGAAATTATCTAATTACATAAACTTCCTAATGCATTAATCCTCTCATATTATTTGAATGTTTTTCCAGTGGATTTCCTTTTCCATTTCAGCTTAGACAAACCCCAAGATTTGGTAGCCTCTAAGAAGAAAGTTAAAATCTTGGATGAAAACTGGAAGGATGCAGGTAAGGCCAATACTTCATGTCATTCAAGAGCTAAGGTAGAACCAAAAGCCAAAATATCCCCAACCTTAGAGGATGCTCAAGATTCATTCAACTTATTACTTGAAGAAATGAAGCAGTCGAGAGAAAATATGATTCAACAAAATACATCACTTCAGAACATGATTGTTTAATTGGAAGGAAATCAACAACGAAGGTTCCCTCCCAAAAATTTCAACAAGGGGCCTCCGCAACACCAAAGATCTCGTACGTCATTGGAACTTGCCAATAGGGTGAGTGATTTCCCTTATTTTTGCAGAGCTTATTGGTCATTGCACGATGAACGTACATGTGCGTATTATTTGGTTTTGGTCATATCCAAAACCAATTTGAAATACCACAGGACGATACTGCTTTTTCCCGCAAACCTTTGCGCATGGAGTAATGAATGAGATCCTATTCTATGACATTGCAGAAAATTATCTGATATGCGTCACGGTCATTTCCACGTTGTACGAAAGCACCACATGAATTCTCTACAACGCATAGTCTTCGGGCGTAGAATTATGATCGATGCTTTATCCAGTTGCCACATTAGAACCCGATGTCGCATTGCATACTTACCATGCATTTTCTCTGACCATGCATTTTCGTTTATGAACTGGAATTAGAAATAAAAGTCTTTTCTTGTACACATTTACTATAAAGAGAAATGGTTGTCCAATTACAAACTCCTCTTCTACGATATTTGCAACTACTTTTTCACCACATTGTATTCTTTGATTTTTAGAAAACCTATCCCCGGGTTGTCCAACCAAGCCATAACAACCATGTCACAAATTGGTGACTGGTATAGCCTAGATTTCTTTACCTACATACGAGTCTTTGGCATGATCACATCTCCTAATTTATTACCCTCCTATGTTCCTGACCAATTACTTGCCAGAAAAATTGCGTTCTAAATTGTCATAAAGGGAGTTAGATCCCAATTGTCTCGCATGAGCAAGAAATCCTGGCCAAATTTCTCCATCAGTGTTGGCATTTTCTCCTTAAACAATTCTCAGCATGCTCGCAAAGGAGCTAGTGTATTGGAAGAGTTGAAACTTGGGTTCACAACTTAGAAAAGGCATGACCCGAAGAGGGTTACTGAAGGACATTTTAAATCATTGAGTCAACATATAACTTACAAACATGAGGAAGACCTTGAAGAAATTTCATTTAGAGGGGATTCTTCATTCTGTGAAGTTCTCGAAAAAATTCTGGAGATGGATTAGAGGATGAAACTACACCAACATCAGTTGACCCTTCTAAACAATGTTAGGGCTGAGAGAAAAGATAGCAGGAGGGGTGGGCACATCGTCCGCCATAGAGGAAGAAAAAATAGCGAGCGGAAGGCCAGCAGAACTGACTGTAGCAGATATTCCAGGGTATGTTCCTCCATGGCGAGCGGGCGCACAAGCGGTCTGGATTGGAAAGAATACCAAATATACTATTAAGGAACCCGCGGTCCCAAAGGGGGTCCTCAAAATAGGAAGCATCATTCTGCAGCTACGGAAACTATAATATAGTGACCATGATTTAATACTACACCTAGAATGCACGACTACGACATACGAGCATGGTGAAAATTTCCCAGTTATGCGGGAGACTGTACAAATGCCCCATTTTGGAAGGGGGGCCGAAGTGAATGCATGTGTGAAGCAACTTGCCTTTTTTCATGGTGGTTACTTATGGATAGAGAAAAAGGTATCAGTAACGGTCGACTTGATAACACAGATAACAGGGTTACCCAAAAACGGGGAAGACCCTTCGCAGTATTTCAAGGGAAAAGACAACGACAAGCGCTTATAAGAAAAACTGAAGGAAAAGTATGGGGTGGAAAAGGACACCCAAGGATACAAAATAGACACTATCAATGACAAAGCAGTAAGGATCGCAACAAAACTATTAGCCATCAAGATGGTCAGAAAGAATCGCCCAAACCAGTGCACATCAGGGGTGATTTCCACCGTGGAGAAATGTGCTATAGGGGTCCAAATGAATTGGTCATTGTTCCTGGTGAACAAGCTGGCAGAGGATGCAATGCTTGTGCAGGAATAAGGGAAAGCATTCACGTATTTTTGGTTGTTGATTCTCATTGCGATGGTTTCCTGGAAGGAACCAATAGACTACCAGGGGATGGCCGTAATAGTAGTTGGGGTGTTCCAAGGAGCACGGTACCAAAATTTATGGGCTCTAAATGACAAGGAGCACATAAAAACCAACAATATTATCTTCTATATATATTTAGAAATGCTGAATAAAGGTGCAGAGGAGATCCCACGAATAACATAATAAGCAGTGTAGAAGCATCAACGAGTCGCAAGACTGTCAACCGAGCCGCAAGTACTCAAAATACAAGCACGCGCCGACCCAGGAAAACAGTGGATGGAAACACAATATAAGTTGACGAATGAGGAGCATCGATCGTGACACGAACAGACTCCGATGTCGAGGCACAACGTGAGGAGGGAAGGACAAAGTTTTGGTTTGAAAAGCGAAAGGGGAGCACACCTATCGGCATCCCTCAAGACCAGATGGACACACTCATGTAGAAGATAACAATAGTAGTGGAATACAACCAAGAGAAATCCACTCAGCATGTGACAAACTTCTTTAACCACGTGTCGCAACTATTGGAAGTGTTAACAGATCTGACCGAGACAAGACTTCAACAAGATAAGGTACGACCAAGTACCTCAGTACACAAAACCTAGGTGTACATCGGCATGAAACCAAGGTTAGTGCATATCCTTCCATAGGCTATAAAAACAGGAGCGGAAGAGTTGGATACAGAGTTAAGAAAGCATGACCAGATCATGGTATATTTCACATTTTGTCGATACTGTCACTACAACAAATTCAGATAGAGGCAAGTGAAGAAATTTTGGAATGCGAAGCGACAACGCATAATCAAATGATCTAGTAAAAATGACAGGTGCGGAACATTGAGGCAGAAATTCAACACCTACAAGAAGAAAAAGAAGTAAGCTTGAAAGACGTCGCAAAGGCCATATAATATAGGAGAAGGTTGGAGCATGAGATTTCTATTGCATGCGAAGAATCACCAAAAGTATATAAAGATAATTTATCCAAAGAAAAGGCGATACAATTGGGAATAGTTATCGCAGACCTGCAATAAGAAAATGAAGCCCTGCGGGCAAAAGTGGTACCCAACACACCACCAGAGAAGATTCAAGGTAGACAAAATGCAATTGACGAAGCTATGACAGAGATCACGGAGTTGGAAAAGATAGCCCAAACAATTGCAAAGGATGTTACAAAGTTTTGGGGAATCCTAGTCCAAGATGAAAAGATGAGCCAACTAAATGCACAACTCAGCGAAGTGGATACATAGTTGGAATCCTTGAAGGGATCACTATAAGCGATGCCCCGACTCACACAAATGATGAAGGCTGTGGAACTTAAAGAAATGCAACATCGAGTAACTAAGGCGCGCGAAAGGAAGCAAAGGAGGACTACACACCTTGATGAGTTACAAACAAAGGAAGAAGTACTAGAAGTAAAAGCAATGGCTGGAATGACACAGGTCAAGCAACAACTAGAGGAAGTGAAACAGAGAAGTTGCGAACACCCCACAGAACAATAGGTAGAAAACTTTGCACAACTCAAAGTATCGACAAAGGAAGTGGTCGATTAGATCAAAGATGCATATGACGACTTTAGGTCACAGGTGAATGCACCAGAGATATCCAACTGAGGTGGATTGAGGATGAGCCACAAGTTTGTGTTGGGCGCCTGTTGGAACAGGGTTAGAGTGCATAAAGTGCAGAAGTTGACAGTGACAATAAGGAGCATTCATGGAAGAAAGGACCATTCACGAAGAACAAGGAGCCGACGAAAGTGCAAGTTATGGTTTAGTTAGTTAGAATGGGTCATTTGGATTGTTTTGTAACAACTTTAGTTGTCTATAAATAGAACCATGATTGTAAGCCTAGGGGCATCAATTGTAGATGGTGATAGCTCACATCTATGTTTTTCTCTGCCTTCGGCAAGTCTTGTTCTATTTGTATGGATTCACGATAAGTCGCTTGGAACTGTTTCTGCGAAGGTTGTACCGCAAATTTTGGGATGAGTTAATACATGAAGATGTTCGGTTATGTCTCTTTTATCTGTTTCTGTTTATGTTGAATGATGAATGATGAATGTTATCTCAATGATACAATGTGTTTAAGGTTTTGTTACTCTGTCGATTAATCTATAATGTTGGTTGATGCGAATGACAATAATATAATACTAGTGCAAATGTTGATTATATATTGTTGATGCGGATGTCGAATATGTATTTGAACGGTTAAGCATGACGCAAAGATAAATATTTGGTTTCTATAGCGACTGAGTGATAGTAGATTCACGTCCCCCTCCTACTGCGGAAATGTGGTTTCTGCAGCCCCCTTAATCATCTTGGGTGAGACTTCACTCGCTCCGCGGGTGTTGCTAGAAAGGGTAATACCTTTCTGGGCTGATGCTTATGGGTGTTTGGTTGATGTTTGTTGACAACAGTGTGAAGTGAAACCTTGTTGATAGAAATGTGTCAACAGTCGTATATTTTTATTTTATGCATAGAAATATATTACTAATGGAAAATCCCTAAAAATCTAAATAAATTCAAAAGTCCAAAAATAGTCGTGATTTAGTATTTTTGGTCCACCCTACAATTTCACCCTGGGGATTTATCCACAAATCCTATAGGGTTTCCTCTTCTAAGGAAGTGCATTGGGTTCCATGAAACCCTCATAATTCATGAATTAGAGGGTATTTGATATTTTTGTCTCATCATTCAACTTCGCTCTAGTCCAACTGTCCTCTTTCCCTTGAGAGTGCACTTTTTGGAGTGGATGCATTGGGAAGTGTGACATTGCCATGGGAGATGTGAAATTTCCTCAAAAGGCGTGATTTTATCCAGAATTTATGATAAAGTAAATAAATCCATTTATATATGATTCTTGTGTCTAGATTTGATATTGTTTGACTCCGATAAGACACTCATCATAGCTATTAAGGTTTTGAGTAGGGTAATTTTCAGGGGCAAAATTTCGCCAATGGCTATTTTTCGCGCTTTTTTTCAAAAAATAAATTCGTTATTTGGTCATTTTTAGTCTCTAATATCGCCTATATTTACATAAAATATGTTTTTTTATCATAATATTCGCCAAAATTTACATGTTTCAGTAGTAAATTGTAGGTTTCATATTTAATATTTGCCTACCTATCTATATATATGTTTTTTTCAATCCAAAATAATCGCCTAGAATACTATACTTAAGTATAATATTAGAATCCTTAAAAAATACCCTGGTTTTGAGGAAGGTATTTGTGTCTTGTTGGTGGTTTTCATTTGCAAAGGTGTGCTAGTTTGAGCGGTAACATTTTTGATGCCATTGTCGGGGACTTAAAGGAAAAGTGACGAAATTCCATTCACGGTTGTATCGAGTTGAATCCATATATATTTCAGACACATCCAATATTTTTTCGTGTGGCTCAGGTACGTTCTTGTTTTGTACTTTGGTGAGATTTTTTTATTATCTAACTTGGAAGGTCTCTCCTGGTGAATCCAATTGAATAAAATCAAAATACATACTCTACAAGGCTCATCCAAGAGGTAAGATTAGTTGTGTTCTCGATCCTGATTTTATTTGTCATAAGAGAATCCAAAGTGTACGGGTAGGAGTAATAAGTCATCTTTTATCATTAGTAGAATCTCTATCTGACATTCATAATTTGTTCGTTGATACTATTGTTACATAAAAATATGACGAGTCCCATGTTTTCTCCCTTTGACTTCTTGAACATTCAAGGTTATCCAAATGATGTACTAAAAAAGAAAAAAGGTTTGCCTAATTTCACTGATCAAGATGTCAACACAGTGATTATTATTGGGGATAATTTGAGTCATTTATATTGAATATGAACATTGAGGACCTTGACATATAGTTGAAATTCTTTGTTGTATCTTTAAGGGAAGATGCTAAAGAATGGTTTCCAATATTACCAGCCTATAGTATATCTACCCTTGAAAAATTGTAGGATTTTTTCTTTGATAAATGGCTTGAAAGGAAAGATCCAGTTTTGTTGACTAATGCTTGAAGTACTATAAGAAGAAATGAAAATGAGACTATTAATGAGTTTGATTGTAGGTTTGAGAAGTTGGTAAAGTAAATTCTCTAATTACATAAACTTCCTAATGCATTAATCCTCTCATATTATTTGAATGTTTTTCCAGTGGATTTCCTTTTCCATTTCAGCTTAGACAAACCCCAAGATTTGGTAGCCTCTAAGAAGAAAGTTAAAATCTTGGATGAAAACTGGAAGGATGCAGGTAAGCCCAATACTTCATGTCATTCAAGAGCTAAGGCAGAACCAAAAGCCAAACTATCCCCAACCTTAGAGGATGCTCAAGATTCATTCAACTTATTACTTGAAGAAATGAAGCAGCTGAGAGAAAATATGATTCAAAAAAATACATCACTTTAGAACATGATTGTTTAATTGGAAGGAAATCAACAACAAAGGTTCCCTCCCAAAAATTTCAACAAGGGGCCTCCGCAAGACCAAAGATCTCGTACCTCATTGGAACTTTCCAATAGGGTGAGTGATTTCCCTTATTTTTGCAGAGCTTATTGGTCATTGCACGGTGAACGCACATGTGTGTATTATTTGGAATGTGTTAAGAAAAACGTTCCTCTCGATGAAGAAGATTCATAGGTATGTAACAATTTGTTTGAATATAGGAAGCACTTTAATTTGTCTAATGAGCATATGCAGGAAGTAGGAAATAAATCTATTGATGTTGTGTTGTGCCTACAACAACCTCCCACCATGTGAGATTTCCTCAATAGGAAACTCACTAGGTCCCTCTTACACTTAGAAAACTTTTAATTTTCTTTAAAACAATGTAAAGTATTTAACACTTAATATATGATGCCACTTGTAGTGTGCCGCGAACCGTGGTCGTGGAGTATCATATCCAAAACCAATTTGAAATACCATAGGAAGATACTGCTTTGTGCCGCAAACCTCTGAGCATGGAGTAATGAATGAGTTCCTATTCTATGACATTGCAGAAAATTATCTGATATGCGTCACGGTCATATCCACGTTGTACGAAAGCACCACATGAATTCTCTACAGCGCATAGTCTTCGGGCATAGACTTATGATCAATGCTTTATCCAATTGCCACATTAGAACCCTGATGTCGCATTGCATACTTACCATGCATTTTCTCTAACCATGCATTTTCGTTTATGAATTGAATTAGAAATAAAAGTCTTTTCTTGTACACATTTACTATAAAGAGAAATGGTTGTCCAATTACAAACTCCTCTTTTACGATATTTGCAACTACTTTTTCACCACATTGTATTCTTTGATTTTTAGAAAACCTATCCCCGGGTTGTCCAACCAAGCCATAACAACCATGTCACAAATTGGTGACTGGTATAGCCTAGATTTCTTTACCTACATACGAGTCTTTGGCATGATCACATCTCCTAATTTATTACCCTCCTATGTTCCTGACCAATTACTTGCCAGAAAAAATGCATTCCAAATTGTCATAAAGGGAGTTAGATCCCAATTGTCTCGCATGAGCAAGAAATCCTGGCCAAATTTCTCCATCCATGTTGGCATTTTCACCTTAAACAATTCTCAGCATGCTCGCAAAGAAGCTAGTGTATTGGAAGAGTTGAAACTTGGGTTCACAACTTAGAAAAGGCATGACCCGAAGAGGGTTACTGAAGGACATTTTAAATCATTGAGTCTGCATCTAACTTACAAACATGAGGAAGACCTTGAAGAAATTTCATTTAGAGTGGATTCTTCATTCTGTGAAGTTCTCGAAAAAATTTCGGAGATGGATTAGAGGATGAAACTACACCAACATCAGTTGACCCTTCTAAACAATGTCAGGGCTGAGAGAAGAGATACCTTTATAGTAGAATAAGAAAAATAAAATAACAGGAAGAATGGAGAAATAAAGAAGAAAAATGCCGCAATGAAAAGGAACACCGCAAGGTCATCATGGAAGAAAAATGCTACAAGGACACAAAAGAAGAGGAACACAATAGAAAAAAAGAAGATACCCATCAAGCTGTAGAAGAAGAGAATATATAGAAAGAACAGGACGATGATGAACCATTAAAGCTTAGACTCTTACAGGAATAACGACAAAAGGAAGAGGAGGAAAATCACAAATTTGAATAAGAAAGAAAAAGATACGAAGAAGAAAAATTGCAAAAAATGGGAGAACAATAAAAGGACAAGCAGATTGCTTCATTAACATCCTGAATTAATCCAGGGACACCCCTAGCCATGAGGTTTGGAGGATACATTCAACTTATGGAGGTTGATAACATAGTCGTTTCATTGGGAAATTATTTTCTCGACTCAGGAAGAAAAATTATCACTAAAAGATAGAATACCAAAGGGGAAACCAACAATATCACTATGTTTGACATGGAGGGAAAAGAACTAGGAAAAATTGAATCCGATGTCACCTCCTTGATAGGAGTGTTTAAAAATGTAAATGTTTCTTTAGCCAAAGACGTGATCAATTAGGTGCAGCAATCTAAGGAGCAGGACGAGCAATACATGGATTTATATGAAGAAATGAAGCACTGTTTTAAGCACATGAGAATGATTTGGATCTACTGAAAGCATAGCATGAGGGGACCATCGGGGAATTGAATATGGATATAAAAGAATATGTTGAGTTTCAACTTCAATTGTTTTTGATGAAAAAATGCACTACCCTTAAATCAAGTGAAAGAAGAGTTTGACAAAATCAATTTGAAGGTTACAAAAGCTCATAAAAATTTTACTCACCAGCTTGAGGAATTGCAGCGGTACCATGACAGCTTGAGGAGGTTCATTGATGAAGATGAATTGTTTGAATATGAATAAAAAATGATTAAGCAATATGAAAAATAAATATGTGAATTGCAAAACAATATAAAGAGGTTCTCGTGAACCTTCCCACAATCGATAAGAAAGAGTTGGCTAAGATAAGAGCCTGGAAGAACACCCGGGATTCCACACAAGCATAAGAAATTGAGGTTATTTAGAAAGTGAAACAGGCATGCACCATGATTTGGAGCTTTTTGAATAGCACAATTGACAGGTTCAATATGTCGACCCTAAATGAGTTACAGATGACATACCCGATGGCAACAAGGGTAGCTGGTATTGAACAAGAAAGGGAACAAAGCAAGAAATCAATCAAACAACTGACCACGGTTGATCATGACCTATTAAACAACTATATATATCAAACTACTAAACTTACACCTTGGATGGATGCATTTGAAAAAATGATCAGAACAAAAGTAGAAAAGGAAATAGAGCCTAAAGTTTTGAGAATTGAAATTCAATTCAAGCAGATGCAAGATGGACATTCTGATAAGGTCAAAGATTGACACACCTAGTGGGAAAAGTTTCATAAATGAACAGATGGAAGTTTCTTAGTTTATTTTTATTTCTATATGCTTTGTCTTTGCAATTAGTCATCTGTTAAGTTATTGTTACGAAAGACACTTATATTTTAATTTTGGACAGTTAATTTAGTTGTCCCCAGATTTTGGTTATACAAGAAATATTTTTTGAATTTGAAAGGGGGGAGGGTGGTGGTGGGAAACCTATATTCATTTTGATTTTGTGCACTATTGTATGGAATAGTTTTTTTTTTGTAAATAAAAGACATTATATTACTGCATGGAAGATAGATACATTTCGCGCTTACAATGTTGCTGAGTTAAGAGTCTGGAACCCAAAAAAGCATAGACAGATGTACTACCCGGACTACCACATTACAGAACGAGAGTCCATGGAACCAGACCTCTTCACCATCAAAACAAACTCTCTGAAAACAGTACCCATTCCCCATATCCCGAATTACACCTTTCACAAAACAATACCCACTACCCATATCCCGAATTACAGACAGGGAAAATAAAAAAGCAGAAGACATAAAATCCTGGACACAAACTCCTATCAAAGGCAGATCCGAAGATCAGGAAATGCCTTTTTCCAGAGCATCGATGTTTGACTCCTTCTTTTGAGAGAGATTTCCACCATGAAGAACAACAGACGTTGGTCGAGGCGTACCTTGCTGATGCGATTTGCTGCTGGAGACCCAATTCCCCTGAGCATACAGGCCCAGATAAGAGAAAGAGAGGCCCAACTTCTTAGCAATAACATCGATTTTGCAATGCATTAACCTGTTGTTTGCGTTGTGATCCTTCCAAGCCTTGACCGGTTCTTCATCTCCTTGGTGTTTAGCATTACCTCGCATCGCAACATGATCCTATAGGTTCTTGGTGACCCAATATACCATAATCATTCTATCATATGCCGAAGCACGACCCGCGGTGGTACCATGATCAATGAACCAATCGTCCACCTCCTTCTTGACATATTCAAATGGAAGGGCTTGAAATTCACTCCACAGATGATTCTCAATAACCTCAATGTCATCCCTAATGGTATCAGGGATACGTTCATGGAAGAAAGTGGCGGAAGATTGAGCATGGACTTGATCCTGAGTTACCTGACCCGGGCCACGGCCTATAAACTTGGCTTTGTCTTTACCTTTCCGGGTTGTAGAAGCAGAACCAATCCTAGAGAAATCTCCAGTTTCACGTTTGGGAGCCATTACAGAGTGCAACACAGAGGATAAACGACAATCAAGGGGACGCGATAGCGCAAAGCACACCCTAGAAGGCATTCCTAAACACCTAATAGCTAAGAAACAAGGGTTAACAATATCACACTTAGGCCTATAATGATCCCAACCCAGAAGGGAACTCACATATAAAGGCCGACTGCTCATGATGACAGAGGCAGGGAAATAAATGGCCAAGTCCCATGAAGAACTGACCGGATCCAAGAGCATACCCTCTCCATTACTCAAAATAATGAAGGCCATGATTAGAAAGGATTAGAGCCGGTGCAAATCCAACATTCGGATCGAAAAATGCCTGAAACTATACTTTGCCTTCATTCTCATAATAACCAACCTGTGGGAATTATCAATTCTCTGCATTAATGAACAAGTAATCCATTTGTCATCGGAGTGACCTATGACTCACGTCTGTCACCCTCCTAGGGCACGTGTTGGACACCTTCCTCCTATTGGCTTCTTCCAAAGTCCTCAGCGGCCAGCTAGAGACACTTGGGGGCCCATTATTCGTTCCTCAATTCTTCCATGTGGCCAACTGTGTGACTGCCAACCCAATCAGTACCCAAGTTTGCTAGAAAATCAACAACCTTGTTAGCCTCTCGTCTGACGTGGTGGAATGTTAATGAACTATTGGCTCAAACGAGGTGACTTAGGATATCCAGCCGATGAGAAAGCCTCCAATTGACAGTGACATGTTCTGTCGTCTTCCCTTGCACCAGACCTTTGGCCATGTGGATAATAATTTTTAAATCTCCCTTTATAGTAGCCGGGAATAAATCACCCTTAATGATCAACTGTAGACCATGAATGCGACCATCAAGCTCTGCTGAGTTATTCGTATCATGTTTGAGGTACCCAAAGAAAACCTGTAAGACCATTCCTTCTGCATTTCTTCAAACACCGCCATAACCAGCAACCCCATGATTTCCATGCGAAGCCCCATCAAAATTAATTTTAAATTCCGTCTGCCCAGGGGGAGACCAGAAATTGGGGCAGATGGGCTTACAGATCTTGTCCTACCATTGCAGCCCAATCATATCATCTCGGTTGAGACCCCATCCTTTGGAAATAAGCAAATCCCCTTCTGAGATATTTATGTCCCCATCAGTCCACTGTCTACTTCTAATGGTTTACTTTATGTTACAGACCAGAGTCTCCTATACCTCCTCTTTACGATGGTTTTTATCCCTGAATATACTCCCATTTGTTTCCTTCCAAAGGTTCCAGCAGACCATACCAGGAAACATACGCCAAATCAGCGCTAAAATTGGATCGCTAAAAGCTTGGTCATTCCAATTGTGCAGAGTATAATCTGGTTGGCCACGAGCACGATCACTTTTTCGAAAAATCATGGCTCCTCTATACCAAAGGAAAGAGGAGAATTCACATTCATCCAGCAAGTGGCCGATTGTTTCCTCACTATTTTTTCATAAGGGACAACATGAGGGACCTTGTATGCCACGTTTCTTAAGGTTTTCACCTGTTAGAACTCTTTTCCAAATGATCAGCCAACAAAAAATACATTTTTTGGCCAGGTGTTCATCTTTCATAGTTTTCTCCATGAAGCTTCATCATCTGCTTCTCAGGTAGTATGTAGTTCATACGCCTCCTGGATGCTAAAAACCCCTTTCTGCTGATATCCCCACCTCATATTATCAGGTCCGGTTCTTTTACGAATGTATATTTCTTGGAGCGATTCACCAAAAGCTCTGCCACCATCTTCATTAATTATCCCTATCCACCACCGATGGTCTAACCAAGATCTGAAATTCTCCGTGGATTGGTTGGTCCAGTAGTGACAAACCCTGACTTTTCCTTCAGTCAGACCATGATATCTGATGCTCTTCCACCTTTGATCAATCCCAAGCTTGGGGAATTGATTCCATGAGTCATCACAAAAATTTTCCAACTCACCATCTCTAATTTCCCAAAAGCTGTGACCCTGAACCATCTTTCACCCTTTCTGAGCCTTCATCCATATGTGAGACGCCAAAGTATCAGCATTGTATCTGATCAGTTGATTGGTTTGATGGTTCCTGGCATATTTGACTTGCCAGAGTTTCTCCCATGGCTCATTGTTGTGGTTACACCATCTCCACCATAATTTGGAACCCTGAATGTCATTGACCACCTCTGGATCTCTGAGCCCCAAACCTCCCTTTTCCTTGGGACAACATAAGATCTCCCATCTGATCAAAGAAAATTTCGATTTAGATTCCCTGCCACCCCACAGGAAGTTGCGTTGGATGCCCTTGATTTCTCTGAGAACCGATTTAGGGGCAGATAGTAAGGAAAAGAGGTAGATCGACATAGCCTGCAGGACTAATTTGACCAAAGTTAGCCGATTGGGAAAGTTTAAGGGTCTATAAATCCAGCTATTGAGTCTGCTTCTTATGCAGTCCAAAAGGTCCTGCCAAGAAATCCCTTGAATAGTTCCCTCTAAGAGCGGAACCCCAGGAATTTAGTAGGAAGGGTGCCTTTTGAGAAATTAAGAATGCGAAGAATGTTGCACTGAGTAACACAGGGAGTATTGAAAAAGAAAACTCGAGACTTATTAGGGTTAACTTCAAGCCCAGAGGCCTTCACAAAAAGTTTAAGGCATTTCTTAAAGGCATGGGCTTCTTGGACTGAAAGGTGCCCCATTAACATAGTATCATCAACAAATTGTTGGTGGGTTTGTTTGATCATTCCCTCATGGAGGTTCAGACCTTTGATTTCCCCCTCCGCAGAAAGAGAGTGAATAAGACGACTAATCCCTTTCGCCATAAGGATGAAGAGAAAAGGGGAAAGGGGGTCTCCTTTCCTTATGCCTCGAGAGGACTGGAGAAGCCTAGTTGGAGAACCATTAAGCATAATAGAAAAGAAGGGGGGTAGTGACCAAATTCATGATCCAACTAACCTAGTCCGCGCCAAAACCATAAGCCTCCAACATACTTCGCATATATTGCCAACTTAATTTATCATTGGATTTTGCAATATCAAGTTTGATCATCATACTAGGTTTCTTGATAGTTTTCAAGGAATGAATAGTTTCATGAGCTAGGATAATACCATCAAGAATCTGCTGGCCTTCAACAAAGCCAGATTGCTGAGGGCTGATCAAAATTGGGAGCAGAGGCTTCAACCGGTTAGCCACAACCTTAGTAATGATTTTGTAGATAAAATTACATAAGGCAATCGGGAGAAACTTGCTTGGCACGTCGTCCCCCTCCTCCTTTGGTATAAGAGTCAGAAAAGTGGCATTAAATGCCTCCAAGACACCACAGATTCTGCGGGATTCTTCCACAATGTCCGCAACCTCTTGTTTAATTGGGTCCCAAAAGAAATGGAAAAAATTAGTGGTGAAACCATCTGGGCCAGGAGCTTTACCTAAAGCCATCTATTGCATGGTTTCTTCGACCTCCTGCAAGGTAACATGTTTATTCAGGATCTCATTGTGCTTGTTGGTGACCAGTCTGGGGACAAGTCTAGTTATCTGAGCGATAGCATTACTTCGGTCCACTCGATCCTACTTAAGAATATCTTCAAAGTAGTGGACAAGTTCATCTTCAATTTCTTTCCTGGACTCAACCTGGTTGCCATTATCTTTTCAAAGCTTATAAATCTTGGATTTGTGGCGATTATGAATCACAGAATTGTGGAAGAATTTTGTATTCCTATCCACTTCTTGAAGCCATTGATTCCTGTATTTTTTCCTCCGGTAAATCTCTTCCTATTTTTCTCTAGCCTCCAGTTGATTTAACAGATTATATTCGTGCTCTTTGATCTCATCAATCCACCCTTCTTCCATTCCTTTCCTGTGCAAAAGCTTGAGCTTTTCCACAATGTTCGATTTATCCTGAAAAATGTGCCCAAAATCTGCTTTGTTCCAAGATTTTGTTTGGATTTGAGATCCTTTAATTTCTGTTGGAACTGATACATCCTGATTCCCCTGGGGGGGACTTTTTCTTGCCACCATTGACCCACCAGCTCTTTGAATTTCTTATGTTCTAACCAAAACTGCTCAAACCTAAAAGGTTTAAATAAAGAGGCATTGTACCATTCCCATTGGAGGCAAATGGATCAATGATTAGAGACAACCGAAGGAAGGAATAAAGCGTGGGCCTCCCCCCCATCTCTAACAAGATCCTTAGTGGTCAGAAAATGGTCAATTATAGAGGCAACAAGATGAGTTCCCCCACGTTTGTTGTTCCAGGTATAAAGGCCATTGCTAGTCTCAATGTCAATGAAGGGGCTTTGGGAAATGAAATCTCCAAAGGCTCCCTGGAATTTATGCAGGACCCTCCTGCATCCTTTTTTCTTCTTCAAGAGACGAAATCAGATTGAAATCCCCTCCTATAATCCATGATCTTTCAGTAGCTTGGTCTTTCAGCCACAATAAGTGTTGAAGAAAAGAAATTTTCTGGGGGAAAGCACTCGGGCCATAGGTATTCACCAACTGGCTAGAGGACCTAGAAACCTGACCTGTAAACTTAACGTTCAGGGAGAATCGATTGACCCACCAAGCCGATAGACACAGGGAATCAGGCTTCCAAAAGACTGCTATGCCACCCGCCATTCCTATAGCATCAATAGCCATAAATTCACTTCCTCTCCAGATTTTCTGCTTCACTTGCTCCAAAAATTGAGAACTATACTTAGTCTCTTGGAGAAAAAGAATATCAGGTTTTTCCTATTTAAACTTTCTTGCTAGGGTATTTATTTTCCTGGGATGATTGCAACCCCTAATATTCCAAGAAATTAGCTTAATTGATTAACCTTATTGACTTCAGAGAAGGCTGCCACTATTGTAGGATACTGGGCAGACTCGATTAACTTGAATCCTATCTCTACTATCCTTTGTTTATTCATCTTCCTGCCTATTTTCAATCTTTCTCAGGGGACTTCCTCTTGCTTCCCTTCTGCGGATCTGAGGGTATCCCTAATTGTCTAGAGACTTTAGAATTGATAATTTTCGCTTGAAGAAGTTCTAATTTCCTTCAAGTGACATACCCGTTCCCTCTCTTTTCACATTCTCTCTCGATCTCATCAAGATATAGCTCACCTAATTCCATTTCCTCGTCTCCATATTCTATCATTGGCTCCCTTGATTTTTCGATTCATGGCATTGCTCAACTTCCTCGACTACACCCTTTATCTATTTTGATTTTGCTTCACCCTTATTCATTCCGATCTCCCTTTCTTCCCGTTGTTCTTCTAATATCTGAAAGGGATTGTTGGTTTCAATCCCTTTTCCCTGAGTCTCCTTAGCAGCTTTGTTCTGTCCTGTCGGTTTATTTCTTCGCCTGTTGCGGACCTGCGTAAACCCTTCCTTGTCCATTTCACCGACAGGGCCACCTTTAGGGGGAGAAGAACAAGACTTTACCTTGGGATAGTTTCTTCCCACATGCCCATATTCGTGACACTGATGACAATGAAACGAGAGGTGCTCATAATCCAAAGGATGAATCCACTCCTCGTCCTTCCAATTTAGACTGATCACCTCTGATAGCTTTTTCGACAAGTCCATGTAGACACATATCCGATCATACACAGTATATATCTACTGTTTGGCCTGGTCCGCCACTTTAACAAATTCACCGAGAGTGTTGCCAATATCCTGCAGGATCTCCAAATCCCAGTACTCACATGGCAGGGATAACAGCCTAATCTAGACTGGGGAAATAGTTACATCCTCAGTCTCTGGATTAAACCTTTCCTTCCAGGGTCTAAGGTATAATCCATTCGATAAGAAGAAATAAGGGTTTCCTTCCAGAATTCTGTCGTAGTCCTCAATATTAAAGAAGATAATGGTGAAAAAACCCTTGTCTCCCAATTGAAGATCATAATTCCCTTTGGGTTTCCAGGTAGTTTTGATCCAGTTCACTAGATCTCTCTCTAGTCCAAACCGCAACAAATTTACCTATTAGGGCTTTTTCGTGCCAATGCTCTATCCGTTCACGGATATTTTCCGACTTGATCTGCATAGCCGGAATATTCATGGTTTTGGGGAGGCAACCACCCGACCCCATCCTCCGCTTGGACCCTTTCTCGGCTTCACTTGATTCGACATTGGGTTTTCCTGCCGAATCACCTAACGACTACGAGATCGTGGGGTTGCTAGTCCCCATCTCAGGCTGCCTAGGGAGAGGGCCTCTTCAAAGATCCGTCAGATCTGTCAGAGAAACGTCCACAACACACCTTCCACTGCCATACCCAGTTCATAGGACTGCAAAAGCGCCACCATTTTTCAACCACTGCACCTAGGGTTTCAATCGGAACCTAATTCACTCTCCACCTCTTTCGTAATTCTTTGTATTTCATATTTTCCCCTATTGTATGGAATAGTTGGAGTATGGGATCCGATCGGTATTTTTTGGAAACACATTTTTGATAATGAAATGTTTTTGACTCTTCTTCATGATTTTCTGGTGATTTTAAAATCATGCATATTATAATATAGAAATGAAGAACTGCTTCTTTATATCTTGTTGTGAATGCATGATCTGGTTTTCCAATTAATTTGTATTCAAATTGCAGAAACCTATATTTGATTACAATAACTATTTGTACGATTCAAATATATGTGATATAGAGCTAAAGTAAAATAAGACTTGCTTCTGTTTATCTGATGTTCTGTATTCAATTATTTAATTTTTGATCTTCCCTTTTATTTATTTAAATGTGTAGGTAATATTAGTGAATTATATGTGAGTACAATTACTTTTGATTTAATATAATAATTTACTATATTGGTGTTAATTTTTTTATTGAAATCTAAGAACTGTTTCTTGGATTCTAATAGCAATATCTTATCCCTGCGCACTCTGTTAGTTTGTAAATTTTCTCCCATCATTGGGATATGTTAGATTCTTTTAATTTTTTCTTTTTTATAATCTAGATTGGAACAATTAATTAAACATAAAACTTAAAAATAAAAAATAAAAACAAGGAAAATTATAAACTCAAGTGGAAATTGGGCCCTTAGATAGTCTAAGGCACTATCCCAAACGTGAGTGGGTCTAACTTGGGACTTGCAAGTGAATGTTATCCTTATTTTTGTCGCGATACTTCCAACTCATCAATAGGATGATAAAGCTAGGAAGCTTCTTAGGGAGATTCCCTCCTGAGAAGAGATTAATAAAATGTATCAAAGCAAGTTCAAGGACATCACCTATTTGAGATAGAGAAAAGATCTCCCACTAGTTCCAGAAGTATCAAAAGACAAAGTACCTTCCAAAACTCAGGTAAGTACAGACACGTATTCAATTGATTTGGATACTGATGAACCCTTGAACGCAATGAAAATTTCCATACCATTGGTCAAACTGGTAAAGAACCCTCTCCTAAAGAATCAATTTTCTAAAGCATTGGGCTTCTATGAAAGGAGAAGGGTCTCTCACACGACAGAAGAAAATGAGGATACCCCAATCATTCTCTCAAACATGATAACGATAGAAAATAAGAATCCTAACAACAAACTGTTAACACCCAAAAAGTGCTCACTACCTCATCTACCCATTACATGACTCATTTGTCCATATTTTTTACCATATTTACCTTCAGAACCCTACAATCCCATTAAAAAGCCTCCAAAAGGCCTAAAAAGCCTCCAAAAGGCCACAAAACCATCAAAGAAGCCTCAAAAAGGCTAAAAAAACCCATTTTTTCCCCCAAAATTATCCAAAATTCCTTCCAAATAGCAAAAACCCTCTAAAAAGGGAATACAAAATATTAAAAAAAAGGAGGAAAAAGAGGAAAAGGGAGGAAAAAACCCTATACAGCTGACCTAAACCATATGGTTCCCAAAACCATGGGCCAACACTCCACCACCAAAAACCTATAAATAGGTGATGGAGACCCCTCATTTCATATCCACAATCAAATACACCCTTACGCTGCCAAAATCACTCTTGAAACCCTAGCTCACCCTTGAGCTACTTTCACCATTGAGTGCCCCTTTTGGCCCATTCCCACCATTTGGAGAAAGAGAAGGAGCAAAGTTGGAGTTTGGAGCAACCCTCTTGGATCATTGCAAGAACTTCACCAACCTCTACACTTGAGGTAAAATTTTAATACAAAAGAAAACCATTTATATTCCATGTTTTGTTATGTTTCTTAATGCTCATGCTAGTTTAGAATTTATACTGTTTTAGCATTTTAATTTACTGTTTATTGAACTGCTACTAAGGAGTCCATTCTCCTTAGTAGGTGCTCATTTGCACAAGCTAGGGTGAAACCCTAGCTACAGTTTTGGCGACTCCCCTTGGTTTGAATTTTTGGTTATAATTTTAAAATATTTTCCTTTTGGCTATCCCTTTCGGCTGCCGTAAACCGCGTCTTTTACCCCCTCAGTTGCGTTCTGACTGCGTCTTTTACCCCCTCAGTTGCGTTCTGACCGCGTCTTTTAGGCATTTACCTGCGACCCGACCACGACTCTCAGACTGTTTCCGGCGACTTGCCGACAGATTCAAGTCTGTTACCTGCGATCTGACCGCGGCTAATTAGCTTGTTTGTTGCAATCCGACTGCGGCTGTTACAAATTTTTCGGTGTCTCGACTGCGGCTCTTACAAATTTTTCGGTGTCCCGACTGCGGCTTTCATCCCTTTTGCTGTAACCCGACTACGTCTATCGGCCTTTTTCCTGCGACCCGATTGCGGCTTTCAGCCCTTTTGCTGCAACTCGACTGCGTCTGTCGGCCTTTTTCCTGCGTCCCGCCTATGGGTTTCAGCCATTTTCCTGCAACCCACCTGTGGATTTTTACTTGTTTCCTGTGGTCCGACTGCCTCTTTCGGCCAAAAACCCACAACCTGTCCGCGACTGTTGCTCTGTTTCCCGCGGTCCGACCGCCGCTATTTTCCACAGACCCGCGGTGTGCTTTCTGCACTTTGTTCCCTGTTTTGAACCCAACACTTTGCTGGACTATTTTCTGCATCTGCACAGCCATCTGTCCTACCTGTAGCCATACTTCCTTACAACCTTTTCTGCAGTTTTAGCTCTGTTCGATTTACAGAATCGTTTTTTTAAATTTAATCATTTTACTTGAAAAAGAGAAAATTTTGCATTTAAAAGTTTACATTATGTTAGAAAGTTGCCCCCCTTGTGGCATTTTTATTTGGGTTCATCACCTCACATGCACACACTCTGTCACCTAATTCAAGTGAGCCTTAAAAAACTACTTAACATAACCAACATTCTAACCCCACTTGGGGAACACATAAGAATTTTTGTAGTTAGGTAGGATCGGGGGGATAGGCATCCAAATGACACCCCTCGGTTTCTTACACTTGAGACATAGCTGTTGTCCATTAGGGAACCAAAATCCCCGAGTATTTTTTGGCACGGTCACAACCAGTTTATCAGAGGGCCTCTCCCCTAGGAGGGTTGAAGTCGCCAGACTGGTTCCGGAGGCTTGAGTGGAATACCGCAATCCATTCAATAACCGAAGGATACCTTTCACAGTTCTCGGGGTATCCCTGTATGGGGGTATTGCGGTAAAAACACCAAACAACAGATTCACTTTTTCTGGACGTGTCATGAACGGGGTATCTTAGTTGCCTTTCTTCTAGGATTGACTACCCGGTGTCCCTCCCGGTAGGGGGATATCTTTAGCCACTTGGCTCTATTATCCATATTGTCTAACTTGGATTTCATCACCTTACGGAGGATATGTCTAGTTGAGTTAGAATACTATTTAGCTAGGTGTTTGCATGCTCCCTTACCTCCTTTTGGTCTAGTGAGACCACTATTTTTATTTTTTAGGAAACCTGCTACTAGTTGGTATTCTGACCATTTCTATTGATACTCCACTTGTTGTAGCACAGCTGTTACAGTAAGTGTTTTGAGTTGGTTGTTGGCCTGAGTGCCATATTTTTTTTTGAGCTCTCCTTCTGCACACTCGGTTGCATTAGGATTTTTGAGCTGTTCTTCACTTAACACAACCCCCAGATATTTGACACCATTTGTCACCATTGAGTCCCCGAGACATTCTCGGCGCCTTTGGGGTGAGCCCCCGCAGCATGGTTCACTTCACACCTCCCGTCATATTCATAGATATTCATCACTTGATACCACTCATCATAGATCTCGAGCCTTGTCACTTGACTCCACTCGTCAACGGCATAGATCTCCATCACCCGACATAGATGCCCCCTATTTTACCTCTGATTCTGAGGCAGAGTCCGATAACCCCATTTACACTACACCAACCAGCCCCATGGTTGGCGTGACTTCCACCCCTTTCTTTGTAGGGACCATTGGTGGAGCATCCACCACCACACCAGCTACCACACTTGCTTTGGGTATGCCCTCGATGGGGCCTACATCTACCATTACGATCACTGCATCCATTCCAGTAGCTGGAATACCTATTCCCACTCCATCAGTGACTCACACTACTCTTGGCAGTGCAGGACTATCCCATACCACGTTCGTCCCTACACTTGGGGGAAACCTCCCAAACCCTGCCCCTACACTTGGGGGCATTGGCCCCAACATGGTCCAACCCACTAGTATGTCACATCCTTCTACTAGTTTTCCATTCATGGCTAGCCTCAACCTTCCTAACCTAGCTAGACTGACTAACGATCCTATCAGACACGACCCTGCGGCCCGCCAAGCTCCCCTATGACATCCCTAAGTTTGAGGGAAAGGCAGGTGAGGACCCCCAGAACCATATTATGTCCTTCCATTTATGGTGTTCCTCCAACTCCATAGTGGACGACTCTGTCCGCCTCCGTCTGTTACAACGCACCTTCACTGGCTCTGCAGCTAAGTGGTACATCGAGCAGCCCCATGGGACCCATGCCACCTTTACTTCCCTTGCCTTGACCTTCCTGCAGTTCTTTCAGTTACCTGTCCGCTATGACGCGGGAGTTGAGATCCTACTATCTTGCAGACAGAACACGGCTACCCACATCACTAACCACATTCATGAGTGGCGTCGACGCCGCAGCCTTTGCAAAATCAAGTTAGACGATCGTATCTTCTTAGATTGGTTCCTAAAATACCTCCTTCCTGTCATTGCCAAGGATGTGGCATCCGAACAACCCCAGTCCAAAGAAGAGGCCATCCTCAAAGCCCAACAATTTGACCTCATATACACCCAGTCTGGTTATCTCTATACCATTATACCTGATGCACCTCGCGGCGATTCCTCCCAGCATGATGCACCGGGGGCATCCCATGCCACAGACGGCATCATCGGCCGTATTGCCTCGCATCCCCAACCCTTTTCCATAGCATGTTCTAGCCTTGGCCCTGACCTTTCGTGATTTACATCTCAGTCCGGAGCAACCAATTCATATGCTCCCATAACACACCACCACCATTCTCATGGACCCTCATGTCCACCTCAGTGCTTTGGACATGCGTCCCTCACTTATGCTCCCCCGGTCGCACCTCAGCCATATTACCATCCACAGGCTGCCCCAGCTCCTGTGTCCTCTCAAGCCCAACCTGCTTATTACCCACCATAGGTAGCCCCTGCGGAAAACCCACAGCCCGCTTCGTTGCCGTATCAGCAACCCCCACAAGGTTCAGCACCTGCGCAGCCTCCACCTACTTATTGTCCACCGCAGCCTGCTCCTGCACCTGCACAACCCCAGAACCCACCTGCTACCCAAGGGAAAGTTTACGCCCAACAAAATCCGCAGCAGAACCAAAATAACCAGGGCCAACAGGGCCAGTAAAACCATGGGAACAAACCTCCTCCAGAACAAGGTGGTCAACCTCCTAATCCCCCAGACAACAATAACGCTACACCTGCCAACCAAAACCCTGATCGGCCATCCAAGCAGGCTAAAAATCCTAATTTGTGAACAAACCATCCTTGTTCTATTTGAGGGGTCTATGGCCACTACACACATGCTTTCCCACATTTGGAGCGAGCTCGGCAACTCTGGGTTGATGATGCCCATCACCAAGGGTATGCAGCTCCTCAAGCACCGCCCAACCCCCCACCCCCTCAGCAGCCACCTTTGGTACTGTAGAACCCCTTACCAACTCAAGGTGTAGTGAACACTCAGCTGTTGGCTCCCCCTCCGGGCAACGTGCCACCACAACAACAGATCACTTATGTTGCTCCTGATCAACCCATGTTCGACTTAGGTACTCACCACTTGTTGATGATGTCGTCTACTGATGTCAACCTCCAAACCCGGTGGAACCAATATGGCTCCACCCCTGAAGCCCCTCCCGTTGACAAAAACACTAATGCTCATCCCACCGATCAAACGTTACGTATACCTCCGGCTCCACTGGATGGTGCCGCCAAAACACCTCGTTTCCCACTTCGTCGTATCAACAATAACCCCAATGCTTGCGCTGCGTCAAATTACAACATTGTAGATGTCTTAGCCCAATCTCCCGCAGCCATGTCTGCGTTAGAAGTCTTAGAAAACTGTCCTTCACAGCGCAAGACTTTGCTCTCTGCCATTGGTGCTATTGACCCAAATGATTAACAACTGATGGCATTCGATTTGGACCAGTCCGAACCATGCATTCCTTCCACTTTAGCCTTCCAAGTTTCTGTTTCTGTTCGGAATCTTGTCATCCATCGATGCATTATCGATGAAGGTGCCTCTACATGCGTTATGTCAACATTCGTTTGGAAGAAGTTGGGATCCCCTACTCTCCAGCAGTCCACCACTGTGTTGCGAGCCTATGATGGCCATTCGGTTCAACCCCAAGGCCTATTAGCCAATGTCCCCGTCCTGTTGGTTGGAAAAACCGTGCTCATTGACATAGAGGTCATCAATGCCCAACTTGATTATAACCTCTTACTTGGCCGCAGCTACATGTATGCCATGCGGGCGGTTGCCTCATTCGTTTTTCGTACCATGATGTTCCCCCATGACGGATGTGTGGTCAAGGTCGACCAACTCACCTACTACGATCCCAATGCCCCCGATGCACCCGAAAATGTTCTCCCCATGGTTGAACAACCTGTAAGTGGTGCCGCTACCTTATTTGTTTCCTCCGTGGGACCTGGGGTTTACTCAGATCCGTCGATGACATCCACATTCCAATCCATTCCACCCCCGTCACCCACGACCGAAGTCTCTGACCTTTGTACTCTTTCCCATAATACACAAACACCCAACAATCAACCGCCCTTGTTACCTAAACCACCATTGGTACCTAGTCACATTGGTGTTACACCCATCCACACAATCCCCTTCCTAATCCCTCCCTCGGGAGTAGTTAGTGCCCCGGTTATGGCTACCATTAGCCTCCCTGGGTTAACCTTAGGGTTACCCGTCTGGTATATTTCGCCTCCCGTTCCCCCGCCGACACCAACTGTCATCCTCCAACCGGTGCAACCCATTGTCACTACTAGTCAACCACCTCCCGGTGTAGCTATCCCTTCATCATCTACGAATCCCGCTCCTCTTATCAATCCCACTGGGGGCAGAGGCCCACAACCATACACTGCTGTACCCCCTCCCAAGGAAGTTAAACCCCCTCCTGTGTTTTGTGCTCCCCAAAAATGCTCGTTGTGTGATGCGTTAGGCCATCCGACTCATCAATGTCCACAGTTACCTGCATTACAGGAACACATGCAAATGCTTGACGATGACCCCAACATCCCGGTTGTCGAACTCGACCCAACCCCTAAACCTCGTGATAAATCACTGCGTACCAATCACCCTTGTGCCATATGTGGTATTTACTACCACTACTCACATCACTGTCCCGATCTCCCAGATTACATAGAAGCTCTCTACGAGATGAATAATTTGGACCCTGAGACGACACCCCCCACAATTGAGGATATCCACCCCCCAGTATCATCCCCATCCGGAGAGATTAATACCATTTATATGATCTCTTCGACTACCACTACCTTGTCAACCGATTTGACAACTCAAAATTTCCACAATGATGAGGATATTCTAGAGGCTCTCACTTCCCCGGATTATCCCTGGGACGACATGCACCATCGTTCCTATTTCCTCCCAGAAGAATCCTCCTCTACCACTGCTACCCAATTCGCGGTTGAGTCCAAAGATTTCCTTCCTACTAAAGTTGATTGGTTTAAGGATCCTATTCCTGCTCCTGATGCCTTTGAGGAAGGTAACATGGCCAATATCTCACCCGTCATCCACATCGATATCTCTGACCCACCTGGTGCTCTTGAAATCATTACCTTAGGAGCCTCCCGCAGTGAGCATGAGGTTGGAAAATACAAACAACTTTTCCAAGAATTCCGTGATGTCTTTGCTTGGTCCTATACCGAAATGCCCGGTCTTGACCCCGCCATTATAGAGCACCACATTGACACATGGCCTGATGTACCCCCCGTTCGTCAGAAACAACGACCCATTCATCCTTCCAAGCTCCTCGCTATTAAAGCCGAGGTTGAGAAACTTCGCAAAGCAGGATTCATTTATCCTATTGCTTATATCACCTGGGTTTCAAACCTCGTTCCCGTTAACAAAAAGCAAGGCACCATTAGAGTATGCACTGAATTCTACGATTTAAACTGAGCTTGTCCCAAGGACAACTTCCCCACGCCATTTATTGACCAACTCATCGATGCGTGTGCGGGGCATGAAGTCCTCTCTTTCATGGATGGTTTTTCTAGATACAACCAAATTCAGATCCGTAAGGAGGATCAGTACAAGACTGCCTTTACCACCCCATGGGGCACCTTCACCTACCGCATCATGCCTTTTGGCCTTAAAAATGATGGTGCCACCTTCCAGCGAGCCATGACCTATTGTTTTCACGACTTGGTCCATATCCTGCTAGTCTATCTTGATGACCTTACATCTCGTTCCCGGAAACGAGCCGACCACCTTAACGACCTCTGGCAAGTTTTTCTACGCTGTCACAAATATCAAATCCGCTTGAACCCACACAAGTGTGTCTTTTGCGTTCCGACAAGTCGATTGTTGGGTTTCATTGTTTCCCAGAAAGGAATTACTGTTGATCCCCTGAAAGTACAAGCCATCTTAGACCTTCCCTCTCCTTGCACGCTTCGGCAACTCCAGAGTTTGCAGGGGCATTCCAATTTCCTTTGTCTCTTCGTTCCTGATTACGCCACCAAA
Organism: Larix kaempferi; assembly: GCA_027924585.1. Lineage (NCBI taxonomy): Eukaryota > Viridiplantae > Streptophyta > Pinopsida > Pinales > Pinaceae > Larix > Larix kaempferi. The sequence continues at coordinate 17,263,969 of BSBM01000458.1, read as the reverse complement.
GTTCATGGTTTCTTACGCCTGCTTCGTACCCACATACCCTTTGTTTGGGATGAGCAAGCAGAAGCTGAATTCGAAGCCCTCAAGAAAGCTCTCACACAGGCCCCCTTGATCTCCCCTCCGGATTTCTCTGAGGACTTCATCCTTTACGTCTTGGCATCCGAACATGCCGTGTCTGGAGTCTTGGTTCAAGAAGATGCCTCTCACCAAGAGCATGTCATTTATTACGTCAGCCAGACCTTGTCTGGCCCACCCCTACGTTACCCATATGAGGAAAGATTAGCCCTAGCTGTAGTCTTTTCTGTCCAAAAATTGCGACACTACATTCTACTCAGTCATACCACAGTTGTCGCCGACTCCAACCCTATGGTCTATCTCCTAAACCGGTGGCTCCTACAAGGTCGTGTTGCTAAATGGGTCATTATCCTAAAGGAATATGACCTCACTTTCAGAACTCCTAAGAGCACCAAAGCCCTCGCGCTTGCCCAGCTCATCACCGATCTCCCCTCCCTTCTGCCGTCCCCCCAGATCTTTGACGAGTTACTTGACAATCACTTGTTCACCATCTCGTCTGATGACCCTTGGTACGGTGATATTTTGTTATACCTTCGCACACAAAAGTTTAGACCCAACATTCGTCGTGATGGACGCCGTCGTATCCGTCACCAGGCCTCTCGATATCTCCTCCTAGGTGATGCCCTTTACTGGCGAGGGGTTGACACGATCCTCCGTTGTTTCCTTACACACGAGGAAGCCGAACACGTCCTCAATGACTATCATAGCGGTGCCTGCGGTGGACATTTCTTTGGGATGGCAACTGCCCAAAAGCTCGTCCGCGCCGGATATTTCTGGCCCACATCCTTTACTGACTGCATCACAGCGGTCAAACATTGCCATAATTGCCAACTTTTTGCCCCCAAGGCCCGGACACCACCTGCTCTGTTACACCCAGTCGTCACTGTTGGTCCCTTTTGTAAGTGGGCCATCGACTTCATGGAGTGTAAACCCCCATCTGCCAACGACCATAAATACATCATTTTCGCCGTCGATTACTTCACCAAATGGGCCGAAGCCATGCCCACTTTCAATTGTACCGCTGACACCGCTGCCTATTTCTTTTTTAACCACGTTATCACTCGATTCGGGGTTCCCAAATAGTTGGTCTTAGACCATGGTTCACACTTCGAAGATTCCGTTTGGCGCGAGTTATCCACCCTTCTCAAGTTCGAACATTAGTACTCCTTTGCTTACTACCCCCAAGGGAATGGTCAAGTAGAGGCCATTAACAAGATTCTTAAAACCATCCTTCAATGCAATGTTGACCGGCATAAGTCCAATTGGCACCACATGTTGTTCCCTGCCTTATGGGCTTACCGTACCTCTACCAAGATCGCCACTGGTTTTACCCCGTTTCATTTAGTTCACGGTGTACAGTCTGTCCTCCCCATCGAATGTCAGATACCTGCCTTACACATCACCGTCGAGCTTCTCCCCGACACCTCGCCACTTGAGCAACGTATTCTATCCCTCGAACAAGCTAATGAAGACCGTCGTGCCACTCTCCAGACCATTGAAGCCGCCAAGAACCGCTCCAAGGTTGGTTACGACAAACATGTACACCCTCGAACTTTCCATGAAAGGGACCTCGTCCTCGCCTATGACCAAGCCCACGAAAAAACCGGTAAAGGGAAGTTTGAATCCATGTGGCAAGGCCCTTACATTGTGCAGATCTTCCTCGGCAATGGGGCATACATTTTAACTGACTCAGAAGGTCGCCCTTTGCGCAACCCTTGTAATGGGTTGTATCTTAAATGCTTTTATCCCTAAATAACTCGCGGCCCCATTGGTCCATATTGTACAGTTTGATCTCTTTTTGTTTTTCACCTTTTTTACCACACTCTCACATTCATCATTTTTGCATGACCACAGATGGACCATCTTCCACCTCATTACATTGACTTCGCCAATGGAGCAAGTCGCTAGTCTCCTAACATGGCTTCTGCAGCATGGGTCTTATATTCTCCTTCACATGAAATGATTCACCTTGACAGAATCTGTATAGGCACTGCTACCAATAACCAGGCAGAGTATGATGCTGTGATTGGTCTCCTGACTGCTGCCCTCCAGATGGGCATATGTCACCTTCATGTGTTCCTTGACTCCCAGCTACTTGTATCCCAGCTCAACAACTGTTACCAGGTGCGTGATCCCTGCCTCTTTAGAAAATTACTGCGCACAAAACAACTCAGCCGACAGTTTGAATCCATAACATTCACCCATGTCCCAAGAGCTCAAAATAGTGTCGTAGATCAAATGGCTAACAACATCCTAGATTGGCACATCAATCACACCATGTAAAACCTCCATCATGCATCATCATCCCATAACATCTCATAAATATATATAAAAACCCAAAAAGATTGCAAGGGGCATCCACGTGCCTATCATCACATACACATTTGCATCCATGTGCAATAAGAATAAAAACACATTCATATAAAGGGGCATCCACGTGCCTAATCCTACATACATAATGTTGCATCCATCACATAACATACACAAGGGGCATCCATGTGCCCAACATCCTATACTACTTGCATCCACGTGCAGTACAAACATATAACAAACCATAAGCGCATCCACGTGCGTACACCAAAATCATCATTGCAAAAAAGGTGCATCCATGTGCATATATATATATAAAAAAATGAATGTCAATATGCTATACATGTCCTGAGTATCCCTATACTCAGCTATACAAAAAATATCTATACATCCCTAAAGCCTCATAGAATACATGCCGTAGCTACAAAATCGGGGGGAGTCCCCTACACTCCCTAATGAGAGTCATACCCTGCATCACTGCCTGCATCCGCTGCCTTTTAGTCCTCCCCTCGCTCCTCCTCCAGCAGCTCCTCATCCCCTACGGGCTCATGTGCCCATCCCTTGTCCGCTAAGATGGCCACCCGGATCGCGATCGACCGGAAATCCCATGGCGCCCTCAGACAGCCCTGGATCACCTCTGGATCCACATCCCGCCACCCGTCATTGATCACTCCCACCAGGAACCGATCCAACAACATCTGTACGGACTCCAAAGTCCCCTCTGCGTCCCGTTGATGCACCTCCCCTTGGCCTGGTAAGGCTGGTACCGCTACATGCCCTGGCGGTGGTCTCGGGCCAACATCTGTAGATCACCCATCAGTCAGCAACAGTATATCAAAAAACTATCATACATGAAAATTGACATCAATAACATGCAAGCAAACCCATACGTACCATCTGGTCCCCATGCCTGTCCTGGCGCCCGTGGTGCCTCTGGATCCCCGGTGTAGTCTATATCCCTGTATGGAAAGTCATCCAGTGTTAATGGTATCTATAGCCACTGCAGGTACAACTCCTGCGTGAAGTATCTACCAGCCTCGCCGCCACCCCGGCGGCACATCATCTCCCCCCACCGCACCATGCGCGGCTCCCTCAGTCCTCCTGCCCTCACTGACACCCGTGGCCACAATGTCGGTACCCGCTCCATGAAGAATGCACATAGAAAGGATCCATAACAGAATCCTTTGCCAGATTCCTTCACCGATGTTAGCTGCCGCTGCACATAGGTGAGGAACATCTGGCCCCACGCATAGTAAACCCCATCCAGTACATGCTCTACTAGCTGCATCTGGCCCCCGGACACCTTTTCAGGTGACTGGGACCCCAACACACGAACTACGCATGCCGCAATGGCCTGTACTGATGGATCCTGTAGGTCCACCACCCGGAGTGCATTCCTCTGCACCCTCGCCTCTGGAACACAGTACCGCTCTAGCATATCCTCCATATCGACATCCGCGGATACTCGCGACTGCGTATCCGCCACTCTACCCAGACATGGCAACCCCTTCAAGAAGTATACATTTGCCAGGGTGAGGTCCACCCTCTCACCCTGCACCCTGAATGCCTGAATATCCGGCTACTAGAAACTCACTAGTTGGTTTAGCAGCAACGCTACTGACCGCATCATAGGTACCTGCGCGAACTTCAGCAGTCCGCACAATCCCAACACCGACCACACATGGCGATCCCTCCGGATCACCTCTACTATCTCGTCTGGGACCTCCCGCTCTCTCCACAGCACCAGCGACATCCTGTCAATCACGCAAGGAAAACTCATCAGACTCATGTCAAAAAAGTAAGTAACCTTGCCCCCCCCCCCCCGGGGGAATCCTAATATCTCGATCCAAATCGCAGCTTTCGGGCCCCTTGACGCGGTTTCTAACCACGGCTATCAAGGCTACAGTCACAGTCCAAAACCGCACCTGTAGGAGCCGAACTCGCAGCCGCAAACCGCGTGTTCAGCTTCAGAACGCACGGTACTAGACCGCGTTTTTCGACCTGAACCTCGCGGTCTGCAACCGCGTGATCTACCCTAGAAACCGCGGTCTCCGACCGCGGTTCCATCCCCCAAACCCGCAGTCCACCCCACGTGGACCGTACAAATACTCCCCTGGGACCCACTATCCCCCCCCGCACCCAAAGAAAATGCAGGTACGAGTTTGATGGAATACCTGTAACTCCTGGATTTGAAAACGGCCGGTCGGATCGTCCAGAAACGCCACCTCAGCTCTGGTCCACTCTGATCACTAGTCAAAGTCAAATAGTACAAATGACACTTGTCATGTTGGACCCACTCACTATTTATAATCCGTTGACTTTTTCTTGTTTTGGCCATTCTGAACTCATACGGAGTCCATTTTTCGAACCGTTTCCACCATCGGAATTAGCACGATGCGATCGTCATAATGGTCCTCTTGTTTTCTTATTTTTTCCACATTAGTTTTTGAGCATTTTTAGACAACACTCGTCACCTCGGTTTGTGTGCCACTTCGACTGCTCTCCATTTTTGGTATATTTTATATCATCGGATTCATTTTTCCGAGCCCGTGATGATGCTTGAGATCATTTATCGCTCTCACCCCCATTTTTTTTGGGTATTTTTCCAAAACGCCCCTCGTCACCTCGGTTTGCGTACCACATCGGCCGTTATCCATTTTTGACACCTTTTATATCACCGGATTCATTTTTCCGAGCTCGTGATGCTGCTTGAGATCATTTCTCGCTCTCACTTGGTACAATTTCAACATTGTGTCCCGACACCTTGCTGCCTCGGTTTGCACGCCACATCGGTCGCCATCGGATTGTTCCACATTTTTACATGAGCCATTCACTCCTATCATACTGCAACTATTTCATTATTTTGCCACCATTCATTATCCCGCAAGGAGGCCCATCTGTGTTCCCCCCCCACCCTCGTTCTTGGTCATCATTAATGTTCCTTGATTGAGCACTTCCTCCTTTCCTGGCCATTCCTTTTGTTCGGTATAATTTTATCCCTTTTTCGGGCCGAACAAGTCCTTTACGAAAAAGGCACTTAGGGAGTTTCTGTTAAGCTCTTTTTTGACTCCTAAAATAATGAAAATATCGCCGAGCAATCTTGCTTCCTTTCATGCTCGTTAAAGTACCTGAAAGGGCGTCTATTTGGTATAAGTTTAACCCTTTTCCGGACTTGGTAGACTAATTACGAAAAAGGAATACTCTAGTCACACCGGCTAGAAGAGTTATTCATTGCATCCTTTTATGCTTCTTTGGGCCTTGGAGACTAACACACGAAAAAGCAACCCCCTGGAGTCTTCTTATCGCTTTCAAACTCTCTAAAATTGAAAGCAACCACGAGCATGAACTGTCTTGGGCTCGTACAAATCCACACGACAGTACCATTCCATTATTTCAGAGTCTTCTTATCGCTTTCTGACTCCTTAAAATTGAAAGCAATCATGAGCATGAACTGTTCTGGGCTCATATCAATCCACACGACATTATCATTTTACACACACTTCTCCTAGTTCCTTAACCCATGGAGAAGTCCCCCCGTGCCTCTCGGCACTATGATCGATCATCTCGGCAGCACCCCCAATCAGGTTGCCTTTGTTCAGAGTATTCTGCAGTCTCCTGCCATTTTACACCAGCTTGAGTATCCCTCGTCCTAGTCACTATCCTTGATCCATTACAGCTATGATCCCTTTCCAATCAGTCAGTTTCATATGCTGCCCGATCATCCCCGCCATCATACTCTGAACAAAGGAAGTTTGAGTCCATCCACTCTACTTGCCCAGTTATCCCCCACCGTATGTCAGTCCTACCATCAGTACTCTCACGCTTCGGTTCTCCACCTCATGCTCCTATCAAGGAAACATCATTGCCTTGCTAGTTGCAGGTCTCCCTCTGTCGACGACAACCCCTCTATTCTAGAGGATAGACCCAGAGGTCCCTGCGCCTTGGACCCATCACCATCTATGGTGGGTGCCTATGGACCATTTTGAGAGGAGTCATCATTGCCCCTCAGAGTGGTTGTTTCTCACATGCTTGACTTCAACACCTTGATCGCATCGTTGAGAATCGTGTGGGGTTTATATCCCTTCCATTATTGGTCGGAGACCCCGGATCTCCCCCGACTCTAGCACATTGGTGAGTCACTTCGGAACGCCCAGTTATATGTTCCCGTGGATGTCCGGGTTGCGTTGGCGATTGTATTCGGAAGCCATCCAGTTGTATGCTTCCTTGAGTACCCAGTTCAGTTCCAGTTCAGTGCACCATTGAGAGTATGACCCCTTGCCACTATGATCCAGCAGCTCATTAGTCCCTCTGGTACCACACTCAGTAGCACTGTTGTCATTCCAGTGTATCAGTTCTTTAGCTCAGACATGGTCATCCCAACAGTATGTCCCGGATTTGTGTCCCCTCTGGACCCTTATGATGTACACAGTGGTTCTCTATGTATCTTACAGGTCCCCATTTTCGGGCCTCACTATTATTTTTTATGTATCTTGATACGAGCATGGGTATGCCCGCCTCGTCCATATATTGAGATTCTTCCTCATTCATTATTTGAGGCCATGTATATGTCAGGTCCCCATATTTTGGACCCCATTGTTATTATTGTTCTATATCTTGATACGAGCATGGGAATGCCCGCCTCGTCCATATGATTAGATTCTTCCTCATCCATTATTGAGGTTATGTACTTTTAGTTTTTGCAGTTTGTTTGGGACCGTTGTTCCGGGCTCCAGTTTGTTTCTTCTCTTCTCCACACTCCAAGAAAACCATACAGGACTTATGATGTCTATCGGCCATACGATGAGCTCCTTCCCTCACACATCAGGGGGCAATCTATTAACACCCAAAAAGTGATCACTACCTCATCTACCCTTTACATGACTCATTTGTCCATATTTCCTACCATATTTACCTTCAGAACCCTACAATCCCATTAAAAAGCCTCCAAAAGGCCTAAAAAGCCTCCAGAAGGCCACAAAACCATCAAAGAAGCCTCAAAAAGGCTAAAAAACCCCTTTCCCCCAAAAAAATTATCCAAAATTCCTCTAAAATAGCAAAAACCCTATAAAAAGGGAATAAAAAATATAAAAAAAAGGAGGAAAAAGAGGAAAAAGGAGGAAAAAACCCTATACAGCTGACCTAAACCATATGGTTCCCAAAACCATGGGCCAGCAGTCCACCACCAAAAACCTATAAATAGGTGATGGAGACCCCTCATTTCATATCCACAATCAAATACACCCTTACTCTGCCAAAATTACTCTTGAAACCCTAGCTCACCCTTGAGCTACTTTCACCATTGAGTGCCCCTTTTGGCCCATTCCCACCATTTGGATAAAGAGAAGGAGCAAAGTTGGAGTTTGGAGCAACCCTCTTGGATCATTGCAAGAACTTCACCAACCTCTACACTTGAGGTAAAATTTTAATACAAAAGAAAACCATTTATATTCCATGTTTTGTTATGTTTCTTAATGCTCATGCTAGTTTATAATTTATACTGTTTTAGCATTTTAATTTACTGTTTATTGAACTGCTACTAAGGAGTCCATTCTCCTTAGTAGGTGCTCATTTGCACAAGCTAGGGTGAAAACCCTAGCTACACAAACCTTTCTTTATTTCATTAATTGTTGGTGATTTTATTTTGCATAATTGTATGTTTGATTATGGTGCTTCAACTAATGTTATGCCTCAAGCAGTGAAGGAAATTATGAAGCAATAAGATGAACTCGATACCAGAGGAAAGTGGATCACAAAGGTCCAAGAGTATGATATAGAAATACAACTAATAAAGTTGATTAAAGGTAGAGTATTAGCCTAGTTGATGGAAGAAGGAAATGAAGAATCCCTTGGTCTTAAATAAGGGGCCTCTCCTAAGGTCTCAATAGTCATTGAAGAGTTGGAACAATGTGATTGGTATAAAGACATTGTATACTACTTGAAGAATCTCTCATGTCCTAGCCATCTTCTAGACCATAAGAAAAAATCATTGAAGTTAAAGGCCTCAAAATATTGTTTTTTGGATCTTCTTTCATGGAAGTCAGACCAGGGCCTGTAATAGAAAATCCCTAATGGATTAATTCTCACACATGTTCACCCTCCGAAAGTGAGCTAGTTGACAAATGGATTTCATAAAAAGAGTATGTGGCGGCCATCATTATGCTTCTACCAACTCCCACAAGATATTGATAGCATGATACTATTGGCCCACTATTTTCAATATGTACACAAATATCTTCGAATTTTCCAATCTTTTCAATTCTTTATAGGAAGAAAAAAGCTTGTAGCATTACCATTAAATCATTTGTGGTAGAAGCACCATTTCAGAAGTAGGGCCTATATTTAATTGATTATTTCAAGAAGAACTCGAGAAATGGTCATAAATGGATAATAATGACTACAAATTATTTTATGAGATGGGTCGAGGCTATTCCAACCAAAATGGATACATCAAAGGTTTTTATGGAACGCCTTGAGGTCAGGATTATTACTCAATTCAGAGTACTAGCCAATATTATTATAGAAAATTGTGATGAAACTGCAACAATTAATTAATGAAAATATATGAGATAGCAAAAATAACAGAACTCATAATTGCTTTATTGATCATAGGCCACTTCAAGGGGGCAACCTCCTTTGAGAAAGCTCAACACAAATAACTTCATGGTACCTTCATTGGCCTCAACACACACTTATATACTAATTATATGCCCAATACTATGGGTCAATACCATGGGACATATAATACTAGGGGACGACTTACAAAGAATATGCGTCCAATAGTATGGGTCAATACCATGGTCTAATACAAACTATGGATCAACAAATACTGCAGGACGACTTACAAAGCATATGCGTCCAACAACAATATACTAACAAAGTAAAGAGAAGGGTTGACATGAGTTCCTAACATCCCCTCTCCCTTAGAGAAAGCTTTGTCCTCAAATCTTTAGATGTGGAAATTGATGCGGAATATGAAGGAGTGGTTCCCCTGGAGCATCCTTGGGTTGCATTCTGTGCCAGTGAATGAATACCTCTGTGAGAGATTAAGAGAGAAGCTGACGCCTTCTGAGTTTCAAGGAGGATTGCATGTAAGGCTGTAGATGAAGAAGAACCATATCAACTACGTGAAAAGTGTGCTCAGAACAGTGCTGATGAGCTTGTTGTTTCAGTCGAATTCGTGCCATGTGAAGATTGCCTTGCAGAATGAGAAGAATCTTATCACGGTTTCGAAGAACCGAGTCAATTTCTTGAACTGGGGAACTGATGAGGGTGTATGGAAGAAGAACTAGTGGTGCCTTTCCATAGACTGCTTCATATGGTGTCATTGTAGATGTGTTATTGTACCACCAGAGCGCTTCAAGTAAATCCATAGAAATAGCTGTCCAAATATGTGTAGGGATAGGCAAGGGTTCGAGCAGTCCTGAAAGGAGTGTCGGTTCACCCTTGTTGACCTAGAAAGTATGACAGTCAACCACCATCTGTTGAATTGTCATTTTTAGTCCCTGCCAAAAGAAGTTACATTGTTCCCGATCATATGTTTTGAGGAACCCAAAGTGCCCCCACCGATGGAGAAGCATGGAGTTCATAGAAGAGATAGCCCTGTTGAACAGATTGCAACCAATTTGGAACAAGAAGAGAAATAGCTGTAAGAGAAACTGGGTCATCCAATGTGTGAGAAGGAGCATCTGCCACCAGATTGTCGTTACCCTTCTTGTAAGTGATCGCATAGGCATAAAATAGGAGGTGGATAACCCATTTTAGGTGTGCTGGGGAGGAGACTCATTGTTCCAGGAAATTTTCCAGACTCTAGAGATCATTCTTGATGTAGAAATAATTCCCTAATAGGTATGGCTGCCACTTCTGTACTGCATGAAAAATAGCCATCATTTCCTTCTGAGATGTAGATGCGGCTAAATGCTTACTGGAAAGGTCTCTTGAAGGTGACAAGCCCATTGGTTCAACAAAGAGACCTACATATCTATCCAAGGAAGTAGTGGAGCTGAGCGATGACACCATGTGAATTCTTCTTAAGGATCTTTTCTAGGCGATGTGAACTAATAATGCAGAGAGACCCTGGTTGTAAGCCCGTAAATTTGTGTTGTTTCCCATTGACTGAAAACTACATCCAAAGTTCATCAAAATCCCATAAGATGGGGCCAAGAGTGCGTAACTATTGAACGCCCAAAACCACATCACATCTGCCTAAGGACAAGGAAAACATGTTAGAGCGTAGGTTATAATCTTCCAGAGAGATACACACATTGTGACACTTCCCCTTGCAAGGTAAGGTGCCCCCATTGGCAACCATGACTTCAAATTTGGAGCAAGGATGGACAAAACAATCATCTTGTTTAGCAATCTGAGGGTCAATGAAGTTATGAGTACTACCATAATCAATGAGTATTGTAAGAGGAATCTTTTTGAAGTAACCCCTGACCTGCATTGTTTGGGGGGTGGTGATTCCGGCTAAAGCATGGAGAGACATCTTTGGGTGGTCTTCCTGAGATGGACGGTCAATAGGTGGCTCCTTAATGTCGACCTGATCATCCATTGTATCTAGAGCTTCTTCACCAATTTCAGAGGCAGGAAGAGAATCCACATCCAAAAGATAGAGATTTTTTCGAACATATCGATGTCCCCGAGTGAATTTCTCATCACAATTATAGCAAATCCCTTTTTCTCTTTGTGCCTGCATCTCTGTTTCAGACAAATGCTTGATAGGAGTTGGTCGAGGAGCTGGCAAGATGGGAGGTCATTGAGAACCCATATTTCGGAACGGAACAAAAGTGGATTTGGAGTGCTGTTGGGCTGCAATATCGTCTTTTTCCAACTTAACCAACCCCAGGGCTTCCATCATTGTGTTGGGACATAACATTTTAACCTTTGAGCAGATTTCATCCTTAATACCATTGATAAAACAATTCCTGTAGATTTCATTAGACAATCCTTCTGTGTGATTGGCTAGTTTCTCAATTTTTGTCTAATACGCTCTTACAGTGCCAATTTGGCGAAGTTTAGTGAGGGCTCCTATGAAGTCATCAAAAACACTAGGACCAAATCGTTGCAAAAGGAGCTGGAAAAAATCTGACCATTTTGGCTCTTCAAGAGACTTGATATACCAACGGTACCATTGAAGAACTTCCTGTTCCAAATGAAAGGATGCAAGTGGAACTTTGTCGACATCAAAAGTATTATGTAGACTGAAATACTGTTCTGCACGATAGATCTAGCCAGTCGGATCAGTACCATTGAAGTGAGGAAAATCAATCTTTAGACCATGGAAATTGCTGGAAGAAGATAACCCATTGTCTGATGAAGGCTCGGACTATCGTTTGTTGTTCATGACTAAATGCTCAAGAAGGAGGCCGAGAAATTTTACATCCAGATCCTGGAGTTTGGTTTGGATGGTTGCAAGTGCTTCCTCCATGGTTTTTGCTCCTGCGCAGGTGACAACCATAACCAGAAGTTTTTTTTTTTGAATGGGTAGAAAAACACAAACAGAAGCTGATTTAGTAAAGGGAAATTTGGATTTGGGAAAAAATATGATGGGTAATTGGGGTTTGACTAGGTTTTGGACACTTTCGAATGGATAGGGAAGCAAAAAATGAGGATTTCAGAAGCAGGGTGAAAGAATGAGAAAAATTGTCCGAGAGGGGCAAAGAAGCAGAAATAGGGAATGAACAAGGTGGAAAAATTTGAAGGCGATTGGGTGAAAATTAAAGAAGTTATGGCAAACCCTAAAATTAGACAAATGTGGGATTTCTAGCTTTGGGAAGTGGAATTTGGGATAGGGTCCTCAGGAAGGAAAGATGCAAAATGGGATTACAGGGGTGTCAGGGAAGTTTCAAGGGAAACAAAGTCAAAACAAGGGAGATATGGAGAAAAAAGGGATCGAAAACAGATGGATCTGAAACAACGCAGAAGGGATCGGCAATAGATGGATCTGAAATGGCATGGAAGGGATCGACAAAAGATAGATCTGAAACGAACCAGAAGTGATCGACAACAGTTATAGAGAGAGGAAATCTGTGATTTATCAGCTGAAAATAGATATGGACCCCATATGCTCGGCTTCCTAACGGTTCAGGGGATTCACTCAGCCACCAATGTTGTCTAATGGCTTGTGTATTGGGGCAGTATCCCTCACTCCACGACTTAGGTAAAAATGATAACTGCTTTGCCACAAACGGTAGCTCTTGGTTTACCTCATGGGTGGGAACTAGTCAATCAGGTAGGGGTTGGTGCCCTTTTCACTAGCAGGTCCTCTCAATGGGACAACTACCGTTGGGGTTCCTGTGGTACTCCTCACAATGAGTTTTAGGGCTTATGCCAAAGTACTTCCCACAGTTAAGCGGATAGGGATTATTCCCAGATCCAAACCTGCAACAGATGCGAAAAAAAATTGGCAGAAATTTCACCCAATGAGCCCAAGAAAGTGCTATGATACTAGCTGTGATGAACTTGCAACAATTAATTAATGAAAATATACGATATAGCAGAAATAACAGATCTCAAAATCACTTTATTGATCGCAGGCGACTTCGGATGGCAACCTCCTTTGAGCAAGCTCAATACAAATAACTTCACAGTACCTTCATTGGCCTCAACACACACTTATATACTAATTCTATGCCCAATACTATGGGTCAATAGCATGCGACATATAATACTACGAGACGACTTACAAATCATATGCGTCCAATACTATGGGTCAATACCATGGGCTAATACAAACTATAGATCAACAAATACCACGAGACGACTTACAAAGCATATGCGTCCAACAACAATATACTAACAAAGTAAAGAGAAGGTTTGACACGGGTTCCTAACAACAATGCCCAGGCCTTTAGTTTCGATGAATTATATATTTTCTGTTTCAATTATGGATTTGTATTATCTCATTCCTCCAACTACTATCCACAAGGGAATGGATTGGGAAAGTCAAGCAACAAAAAATTGATAAAAATTATAAAGAAGATCGTTGGAGATAATAAGACAAATTGGAATAGTAATTTAAAGTACTATGCGGTATAGGATGACATGATCACATGTAAAGAATCAAATAGAAAGAGACCCTTTGGGCTCGTGTATGGGCTTGATGTCGGCCTTATTTATTCATTTGAAATTTCCCACATATGAATTCCTCTAGCATCATGTCACTAATATGGATGTAGTCCATCACAAAATTGATCATTTGATAGAGCTTGATGAAACTCAAAGAAGAGCCTTTGATCATATGGTGCATATCCATGCAAAAATTAAAGGCAAATTTGATAAGAAGACTCACCAACGCAATATGGAGAAAGGTTATCTCGTCCTCCCATGGAAAAAAAGAAACAACCAACTAGGTAAGCATGGTAAGTTTTAAATTCTTTGGTTAGGTCCATATCAAATTGATGATGCTATAGGTACTAATTATTTTCTACTAAGTCATCTGAGTGGAGAAAAGGTTCCCTTTATCGTTAATTGGAAAGCATTAAAGAAGTTTTACACATGTGATATCTTATACTGGGACATTTTTGGGGGACTTAAATCATTCACTTAGATCCCAACACTCCCTTATAAGGCTCATGGGCGATTATTGTAATGATGATGACCATGACGATGATGAATATCGTAATCATCATGATCATGATAGCAATGATGACGATGATGAATATAATAATCATCATGATCACGATGCCAATGATGGAAATGATGATGACTGTATTGATCATGATGATGATGATGACATGATAATCATCATCATCATCAACACCATAATTTGTTTTCTTTAGGGATCATGGGCCATGCAAAAAACCCCATGTTATGACGACAACAATGATGTTGGCATTGTTTATGATGTGATTATATGATAATGATTCTCAGCTGACGGAGTTAAAAATAACGATGGGATTTATAACTTGCATGTCTAAAGCCTAGGGAAAGGAGAGGCCATATTTTTAATTTTTTACCTAAACAATCTTATCTTATTCTAAATCTAGAATTGGAATTGACAGTTTATTTACATCTTGTCTTCGTCATCGGCATTGTCATCATCATTTTCATCTAGTTCATCATCATCATTATTTTCATCTAGGTCATCATAACCAACATCATTTTCATCATTGTTATCATCGTCATCATCATCATTGTCAATGTCATTATTTTCGTCATCATCATCATCATCATCATTCATTTCATTCTCATTGCCATCATCATTGTCATTGTCATCATTGTGATTGTCATCATTATCATCATAATCATCATCTTCACTATCATCATCATCATTGTTGTCATCATCATATAATCACATCATCATTAATGCCATGATGATGATGATGCTGATGATAATGACGTAATCCTAAACAATTGCTTCGAGGACTCATGGTTATCCCCTAGGTTCCTTACTATTACATTGACCAGGTAGATTAAAAATTTAGCCTATGACTATGACGTGAGCATCATTTTGAGGTTTGGAATATCTTGAACGTGTATTGGGTATTGAGCCATTTTTTAATTGGGACATAAATCATTCACTTAGACTCCAACACTTTCTTATAAGGCTCATGGGCCATGGTTGTATTGATGATGATGATGACAAAAACGATTGTGGGATTTACCTTGTTTACTATGCTATCCATCTCTTCTTTAGTTTGGTCGTCTCCTTGGGGATTCCTTTATGTAGGAAGACCACATGGTATTCATCATGGTGTTTGGGTTTGTTTGGAAATTTCGAAAGGGAAAACATGCGATATAAAGTTGGTAATTTCCCAGAGTATTATTTATTATTATTTAATTATAGTTGTGTCCCTCTTCACTAATAGTGATAATCTCTTTTATTAATGGTTATTTACACGACCTCTAATTATATGCAAAAGTGAATTTAATTAGGGAATAAAATCAATAATTTTTATAATTAATTCATTAAGAATTGTAAAACTTAAAAATTTTCATACTTCCACATTAATAAAATATTGGAAACCCTAGATCAATCTAATCCAATAGTATAATCACATAAATAGACCTTGCACATTAACAAGTGCTACATAGTAACTAGTCCCTGTCGCTTTGTATAGGGATAGTTAAATTGCATTTCAATAGAGTTAAAACACTAAAATATGGATAAATTAGATTAAAGTAAATACAATGTAATATCAACAATCAATCCAACTCGATTATTGGAAAATGAATATGATGTCACATTAATGTTGTGTTTTCATTGTTGGTACCTTTCCTTTCTTTCATTAAGTGGATTTAAGTTAGTCCAAACCTGACATTTATAAAGTAATGTTTGTAAACAAATGACAAGAATTAAAAGTAATATTTGTATTAATATCAATAACTAATTTTGAATCTTCTTGGATTATTGACAGATAGATATAATGGTGCATGCATGTTGTGTTTTCATTGTTGAGGGATAACTTTACTTTTTATAATTAGTATTAATATCTCAAAATTGAAATGACATACAATAAATCCAATTTAAAATTAGCAATATTTATAATTAAAATTTCTATTAAAGCTCAAATAAAAGAAAAAATAATAATCTTTGTTTTTTGGTCTGTGTTTTAATACTCATGTTTTCTATACCCAAAAAATCAAAAACTAATTTTATTTATCAATTTATTTTCATAAAATGTATCTATATTTACTTTTTTTATGATGATAGATATGGTTAAGTAAGTGAATAAGTTGTTGGAATCTTACTAATACTAAGAGGGGGGGGGGGGGTGAATCAGTATTAATGCAATTATGAATTTTTTTTAACTTCTTAATTGATTAATCTAAAATTTAATTATGCATCTGCCATAAATCAAACATTCAACATCACATGAGCACCATACACAGAACACACAGATTTTTACGTGGAAACCCAAATGGGAGAAAACCATTGAATACTCTCTTATAATATAAACATTACATTCATGGAAGCACCAAGTTTTGAATTTCTCCAGCACCAACTAGAAAGAGGAACTGATCCCCTAGTTTTACAAGCACCGAAATGAAGGAAGCACCAAATTCCTGATTTACTAGCTCCAACTAGAAGGAGGCTTTAAGCCCCTACTCCTTGCCCCATCCTACTCCCCTGATATGATAGAAGAAGATATTTTTTTTTGTTCTTTTGATCCATGCACTCTTCAAATTAACTATTGTTTGTTCTACTGTGCGCACCTTCTATATGTTGTTATCTTGTTGTCAATGTATCGCATACATCACTTGAATTCACACTTAACTTATCACTTCACAACATTACAATTGACTTTTCACTTCACACTGTTTGCATCATATTCTGCAATATGCGCTCTAGTTCATTATGTCGTTCGGTTTCTGTGCATCTGCAACTCTAATTGATACTGTGCATCTTTTGTTGAGTTGTTGTTCTAACTTCGTGTATTTGTATCATCTGGATCTGCGGACCTTATGTGATATTTATGTTCTATCTTGCTGCAATAGTCTCTAGATAATATATGACCTACTTTGCATCATCTGTGACTCGACCTTTTTGTCTAACACACTTGTCTCATATCATCCTCATCATAATGTGCATCCTTGAATGTGCTGCAATTCTCTCTTAGCGCATCAGATAAAATTATCCACTTCATGCATTAAAAGCTATACTTCAAGTCATTCTTCAAGCATCTATCTAAGATCATCTATGACTGTCTGTGTGTTGTCTTTAATAATATCATTCTATTCTCACGCACCTGCACATATTCTATAATTCTATTTTTTTCTTCATTCAATTGTCATAGATAGGATACATCATTTTGCGCACCATCAGCTCTTCCATTCCTCTGCTTATGCACACTTGGATCTCTATTATATCATGTTGTTCTAGTTCCATGAGCCCTTGATGCCCCAGAATAAGAATCTTTATAAATATGTGTCTTCTAGTATTTGAGCTTACAAGATACAAGCTTACTTCAATTCTCTAACTTGGATTCTTATTTATACTTGTCCTGCACAGATTGTATGTCCACAAGTTGATTCTAGCTTTTCTTCTTCTTTGCTTCATGGTTCATGCTTCCACCAATTTTCATGTTCTATGCCACTGAGGTGTCATCTCTTTGTGGGTCTTGCACATACTTGGTCCTTTTCCTAGTGGGACCTTTGCCCTTGCGATGTGGTCTTGCGCCCTTGATGTACCATCACTTGTGGGACTTGCACACTTGACTTCTCCAACTGCTACATCCTTTTGATACTCTTGCATGCTCCAACAACTTGAATGCTTCTTTCGATTGGTGATTCTTGTGTGCTTTCGAGACTTGCTTCCTTGTGCAACCGTTTCTTTTTCCAAGCTGCTTGCACACTCCTGAACCTTGTCCAACCATGTATTTGGCATATACCATGAAGTAGTATGAGTAGGTGGAATTGAGACTTGCACCTGTACCATATGTAATGAATGTATTCCTTATGTACTACTTCAAACAGGATTCCATATACTTCTTTAAACTGGCATAGATATATACTTCTTCAAGGTTGCTTTCATATGTTTCATCAAACTAGAACAAGAATAATGAATCCTCTTTGAAATTGGTTTACATCAATGACAACCAAATTTCAACAATCTCCCCCTTTGGCATTGATGTCAACACCTCATGAAGCTGCACATAACCATCTCCTAAAGTTGTACGCTTCATCTGTGCTTGTCATAGTACTCCCCCTAAGTTCATTTCCAGTTTGATATTTTTCTCGTCTACACATCATGTTGTTAGTGCTATTTTATGCATTTTCTACTTTTGTGTGGATCACATACTTCATGATATTTATAAGCTTGTTTTCATCTCTGCGTTGATTGCATGCTTCATGATCATTCTCCTTGAGAAAATGCTTCCTGAACTGCTTCATGATATTTCTCCCCCTTTGAAATCAATGGAAAATAGGTTCCATCGCTGTGCAATTATTGGTTCTCCTTTATTCCATTTTTCACTATCCTTCATACATTTGATTAATAGGATTAATTCCCCTGCTTTCATGCTTGATTCTTTTGCTGGGTTTTTGCACATATTTTAGTTACACTGCAATCTGTACACTGTTTCTGTATCCATCTCAAATATGATCCCCCTATACAATTTCTATCTCCCTTCTATATTGATCTTTTGTTCCTATCATATCAATCATCAATCCTTCATTAATCATTGTGCAATCTTCCATGTTATCTTCCTATCATGTTTACCGTGCGGTGTAGAATTCCATCTACTTTTGATTTTGCACTGTCTTCTTGGTCGATTTCTTATTGCGTCTAATTGTTCCATATGCTGCATTTAATACACTGTGATCAGTCATCGTTACATTTTTTGACGTCGCATATCACACCATGACAACCAAATATTTTGCACACATTTCCATGTGTCAGCTAGCTTGACAATAAAGCAGTATCACAAACAATTCGTGTGGACTTTGATGTGTCACATTCGTACTTGAACCTTTTGGGTGACATAATTCTGATCGTACGGAAAATTCAATTAGATTTTACCTTTTTTTTTTCTTTTTCCCCAACTCATTAACTTGTGCAATTAATTTTGGTGTCTCCATGACCGGCTTTGGATCGAGCAGAATTGAATGTGATTTACTCCCCGTATCTTCCACTTAATTTTCACGCATGCAAATAACTGCTGTCCGATTCTATAAGAGAGATGTGAAATGCCTAGTTCATCACCCTTTTTCTTCTTCCATCCATCTTTCTCTACATCTTTTTGCCTATGTGTCTTCCAACTTATTCAATCATGGCTTCCCTCTTCTAGAAGTTTAATGATTCACTTGATAGTGTATGCCTTTCCATTCAGTCACAAAAATAAGAGTTCACTCGATTGAGAGTGGACATGGGCATTTGGCAAGGCCAAGTGAAGGATTCTGAGTTCAGCTATTGGTATGCATAGTCACAAGTAAATCACAAAAATGCAGAAGGATTATCCAATATGAGCAAGTGATTAGACTTTCTGGAACAACAACAACAACGGATTCTCAACATGTTGTACTTGATTCGGGTTGAACAGTCTACTGACAATGCATCATCTGCAACTCTGTAACTTTATCCTTTCTGACCTTTCACTGATTCAACGAGCTAGTTTCAATGGATTTGGAACTTCGACTTGCACAAAAACCATCTAGCGATGACATGGAAATAGATCTTGAGCTACGACTCTCAATTACTCTTGTAATTCACAATTTTGATTGATATGGATTACATCATCATTTTGAACTTCAATTTCTCTTTTTGGCATACTTCCTCTGTTGTGCCTAACCACTATATTCTACAATAGAGAGATTATGTAATTTTGTAAAGACAAAATTTTAAACATAATACCATCTTCATTCATATTTCTTCACAGACTCATGTTTATCGTTTGAAAATGCTCATTTGAACTTTTTTTTAAAATTTTGTTACTGTATGTATGTGCATTTTGTGCGACAAATTATCTTCAACACATCACAACAATTAATTGGATATATGTGCATATCTTGTATTTTCTTATGATTGTTTATAAACAATATAGATTTGCATTCTCCTTTTCTTTTCTGCACAAGTCCAACTCAACACATATAACTTTTGCAACATAATATTTGTTAAAATTCAATATGCTAAGACAGAAAATAGCAGCATTACATTCTATTTCACAATAATAGCATATACATGATCACTGAAGAAACAACAAGCATAGCATAAAAACAAGAGACACAGATTTATCCTGGGAAACCCTCATGGGGTAGAAAACCCAGCAAAGCTTTCCTCAATAAGATGATAAACCAAAATACAAGATGTGCTCCCTCCTTCTAATCCTCCTTAGCAAATCTCCCAGACAAGTGCTCCTCTTTTCAAGTGTGTGAGTGTATCAAATGAGGAACACACCTCCTCTATTTATACACTACTCTGACATATATTTTACACAAGTACATGTAGGCTCGTATTTAACCATTAGGTTAAATACCCTATTATAACTGACTGGGCCGACCCCCACATGGTGGGTCTAATAACCCTAGTTGCCACAACTCCTCGGAGGAATAAACATCTCCGGATACATAATAGAATCACCTCGGAGGGATGGAACATCTCCGGAATAAATAATGTGCAAATATAATATTCTTAGAAGTTACAATATTCAACACTCCCCCTTAACGAGAAGGATATTATAACAACATCTGCAGGAGCAAGGAGTCATTGACTACATCATCTATATATCATCGGAAGCTTTCTTCAATTCATAATCATCAGTAACTCAACTAGTTACTGGAACATCAACATCATCAGAGTTGATATTACTCGATCATCAACATCGTCATCATCATCGTCATCACACGATCACACGATCATCAACATCGTCATCACACGATCATCAGCATCGTCATCACACGATCATAAACATCGTCATCACACAATCATCAGCATCGTCATCACACGATCATTAGCATCGTCATCATACGATCATCAACATCGTCATCACACGATCAGCAACATCATTATCATACGATCAACATCGTCATCATAAGATCAGCATCGTCATCACACGATCAGCAGCATCGTCATCATACGATCAACATCGTCATCACACGATCGGCAGCATTGTCATCACACGATCAACATCGTCATCATACGATCAGCATTGTCATCACATGATCGACGGCATCGTCATCACACGATCAGCATCGTCATCATACGATCAGCATCGTCATCACACGATCGGCAGCATCGTCATCACACGATCAGCATCGTCATCATACGATCAACATCGTCATCACACGATCGTATTACAAGATGATCAATCCTGCTCTCTTTAGGACATAGGTCCATGGATGATGCAATCCAGATCAAGTTCTAGGATGATCAATCCTTATCTCTTTAAGACAAGTCTCATGTCTAGGGACGATCCAATCCCAACCACAGTGCCAGTCCTTTTTCATACTGGATGTGACCTAGATCAGATCTAGGATTTACCGCCATAGAGCCAGTCCTTTTTCATACTGGATGTGTCACATCTACAGAGCCAGTCCTGTTTCATGCTGGATGTTTCACATCTACAGAGCCAACCCTGTTTCATGCTGGATGTATCACATCTACAGAGCCAACCCTGTTTCATGCTGGATGTATCACATCTACAAAGCCAGCCCTGTTTCATGCTGGATGTATCACATCTACAGAGCGAGCCCTGTTTCATGCTGGATGTATCACATCTATAGAGCCAGCCCTGTTTCATGCTGGATGTATCACATCTACAGAGCCAGCCCTGTTTCATGCTGGATGTATCACATCTACAGAGCCAACCCTGTTTCATGCTGGATGTATCACATATATAGAGCCAGCCCTGTTTCATGCTGGATGTATCACATCTACAGATCCAGCCCTGTTTCATGCTGGATGTATCACATCTACAGAGCCAACCCTGTTTCATGCTGGATGTATCACATCTACAGAGCCAGCCCTGTTTCATGCTGGATGTATCACATCTACAGAGCCAGCTCTGTTTCATGCTGGATGTAACCTAGAACAATTCTAGGATTTGTCACGTACATTTTGAATCGAGGTCCAGGGACGATCCAGTCCTATCATGTACCTTTTGAACCGAAGTCCAGGGACGATCCAGTCCTATCATGTACCTTTTGAACCGAAGTCCAGGGACGATCCAGTCCTATCATTCAATTCTCGGAGACCTTATGTCTATGAATCAATTCAAAGGACCATAGTCCGAGGACGATCCAATCCCCTTACCTGTTCATTCAGGATTTAGTTCTCGGAGACATCATGTCTACGGCTCAATTCAAAGGACTAAAGTCTGAGGACGATCCAATCCCCTTACCTGTTCATTCAGGATTTTGTTCTCGGAGACATCATGTCTACGACTCTCTTTAGGACTGAAGTCCAGGGATGATCCAATCCCCTCAAGTCCACCAAGGACTTCATTCTCGAAGACATACATCTACGGCTCTCTTTAGGACTGAATTCCAGGGATGATCCAATCCCCTCAAGTCCACCAAGGACTTCATTCTCGAAGACATACGTCTACGGCTCTCTTTAGGACTGAAGTCTAGGGATGATCCAATCCCCTCAAGTCCACCAAGGACTTCATTCTCGAAGACATACGTCTACGGCTCTCTTTAGGACTGAAGTCCAGGGATGATCCAATCCCCTCAAGTCCACCAAGGACTTCATTCTCGAATACATATGTCTACGGCTCTCTTTAGGACTGAAGTCTAGGGATGATCCAATCCCCTCAAGTCCACCAAGGACTTCATTCTCGAAGACATACGTCTACGGCTCTCTTTAGGACTGAAGTCCAGGGATGATCCAATCCCCTCGTATGTCAATCATGGGTACAAGTATCTTCATCCATACAAGTACATCAAGGCATCATGTATCCTCATCATCAAAACATGTATAGCAAAACATGTATCCTCATCATCAAAACATGTATCCTCATCATCAAAACATGTATATCAAAACATGTATCCTCATCATCAAAACATGTATCCTCATCATCAAAACATGCATAACATCTATCATCAAAAGCATGTATACATCTATCATCAAAAGCATGTATACATCTATCATCAAAAGAAAAATATAAGATTCCTAAATCTAAATAATTCTAAGTAACTAGGTGCAGTAAATAGGTAACCTCATCATTGATGAGACAGACTTGTTATCAGATACTATGCTACTCCCCCTTTCGAGGAGGGTCCTTCTGGACTATACCAAGCTTGTCTCGGAAGTATTCAAAATTTACTCGAGACAGAGGTTTAGTCAAGATATTAGCAATCTGATCCTCAATGCTTATATACTCGAGCTTGATATCTCCTCTCTGCACCATATCTCGTATATAGAAGTATCGGATCTCTATGTGTTTTTGACTTATCGTGGAATACAAGATTTTCTATCTTGATGCAGTTTTGAATGTCATATATAATCATAGTGGAATTCATTTCTAAGTCAAACACTCCATATAATAGCTTCTGAAGCCACACTGCTTCACAGTTGGCAGAGCAGACAGCTATATATATATTCCGCTTCAGCAGTACTGAGAGCCACACTAGATTGTTCCTTGCCGAACCATGAGATCATGGCAGATTCAAGACTATAACATCCACCTGATGTACTCTTTCTGTCTGAGGCACTTCCTACCCAATCAGAATCTGAGTAACCATGTAAACGGAGTTCATGACCTCCAAGATAATACAGACCAAAATCTAATGTACCTTTTTGGTACCTCACTACATGCTTTGTAGTTATTAAGTGAACCTTTCTAGGTTCTACTAGATACTGACTTAGGGTATTTGCAGCAAAGCATATATCTAGCCTAGTATTTGTTAAATACATCAATTACCCAATTATTTGTCTATATAGGGTTAGGTCCACTAAATACGATGAGTCATTAACTAACAACTTCAAGTTGGAGTCCATGGGAGTGGCCATGGATTTATACTCCAACATATCAAACCTTTTTAGAAACTTCACAGCATACTTACCTTGAATTAAAAGATTCCTTTTGGATCTTGCCATACTTCTAGACCTAAGAAGTAGTGCATTAATCCGAGATCTTTCATTTTCATTTCTGCAGCCATTTTCATGACCTGTTTCTCATTCCTTGTCAGAAAGAGATCATCGTCATACAATAATGGTATGATAGGTTCATCATCCACAACCTTAAGGTAAAGGTTAGGAACAACTTTACTTCTGGTAAATCCCAAGCTTTGTCATGAAGCTGTCAATTGTCCATTATTCACACTCAGCATTGAGTGATCTTCTGCATATCTATCTGTGCCATCTCTCGTCAGATGGGTCTACTAATATGAGCCTCAAAATCATTCAAACTCTGTGGTGAGTTCCTTCTTGCATCCATGTCATATGTGTATAGAACCCATATTCAACCTTGTAGCAAAAGGTTGAGATCCACATCACCCATGATGATCATTAAGCTCATCAATTGACTACCGATCCTGGGAACCCATACAGAACCTGATTACATTATTAAGAGAATGGTCTTATCTAGTCCCTTGGAGCAAAACATCTCATCATGATTCTCTTCCTCTTTCTAAGAGAATCTCTTAACCACAAGCTTTCTATAGTGTGTTTGATTTGTAAATCTTTTGTTGAACATCCATTGCTTGTTCATAGTTCATCATTCATCATGATCTTTCCTACAAATCGAAATTAAGTACATGATTAGTAATACTTCATAATCATCAAATCATATTCACATGATAACCTATTATGCATACAGATATCATTTACATAGTTATGCAACTATTTTGACCAATACTTTGGCACAACACTTTCCCATATCCTGTATGCATACAGTGGCTATCTAGATGCCTTCCATCTCTACCAGAACATACTATCGAGAGTGTGCACAGCTCTCAGCATGTCAGCAAAGAGGTTTCATTCTAGACAAGCAACAATGGAATGTTTGTCCAACTTACCAATCATATGCATATTAGTAGTATACTGTTCAATGCTTTATGAATGTTTACACTCAGCATGATATATTCTAGGAATACAAATATGCATACAAGCAATATCATTTACTATTTCTAATAACAACTCAAATACTTATCTTTTATGTTTGTGTGGTTGCCTCCCGCTTGATATTCTGTATGTCTTCTGAACTTCTATTCATTCTGTACCACTGTGCATGCTCAAGTGTACACTAGTGCCATCCTCATGATCTCATACACAAACATACATTCATTAGTATATTCTCAATATTATCAAAACATTCTAATTCTAAATAATCTTGAATATGTACAGTCATGATCATTAGTATTCAGGGTTTCAAGGAAGTCTTCTTTTACTCATGCATATTCTTGTTTGATCTAGTTAGTTAAATCACCAACCAAGATAAGAGACATAATATGCATAAACCCTTGATTACTAACCAATCATACCAAGTATACTTACACAAGGTAAGATTCTAACATGACATAGGAAAACATACCTAGATTAGTATACCTGCTTAGTTATGTACAACATACCTAAACAATCTCTTCAATGATTTAGAGATCCTGAGCTAGAAGCTGCATGTCTCATAGGTTAAACATAATATAACAAAGTCATACATACCTCGTGAGTCTTTGTCTTCATGTTGTCATGGTCATGGAACTTGATTTGTCTTTTGTAATGTACCTGTGTCTTGTTAGCAGACAACATCAACCTCACACAACACCATAATGCATAAGTACAATCATATAGCCCTAATCAATGAATGTCTTCGATCATTCACATGCATTCATATTGTTACTAGGGTGATAAGACAATTAATAACATTAATCAAGATTGTACTAATAAATAACATGAAGGCAAACACATTATGAACATAATCAAGAATTAGATTTCAAGGCATACCTAAACCTCCTTAAGTCATACCTGTCGAGACTTTTTGTAGTCTTCTTATGTAAGGCCTTAGCCTCAACTCCCCCTGAAACTTGATCTGGAGCTTGATTAGGGTTTGCTAGAGAAACCCTAAAAATTCAATCTTTGACTTTCATACTTCTGAATGGATGGAAGAATGTGTCTTGCTGAGCTGATCAACCTAGCATTCTTCAATTTTGAAATCTCCAAAATTTGACCCCTCAAAATTGCCTTCGAAACTTCTGGATCTTCTGGACAGGAACCCAAACTAGGGTTTGATGAAGCCCACCCTTCTGTCCAATCAAAAGGTTCGATCCAAGGCTCTAAACTCTTATTTTTCTTAGGATCTTCCAGCCGTGGTTACAGACTTCAAAAAATTCCAACTTTCTCCGAAACCCTAAATTCCGAAAGCCATGAATAAAGGTGCTAAAAATAATTCTGTTTTGACAGAAATATGCACCTGATTGCTTCTACTATAACTCTGAAATGTTTGCTCCACAGGGTTTGAAAACTTTTTTTGCAGTAGCCTGACCTGTCATCTTTCCATCCTGATAGGTCTGACCTCAATTGGATTTTCTGAGAGAGAGTTATTCCAAGTGTCGCAACGTGACTTGTTTATGGGATAAAATAGGAGAGCGAACTTGTACGGAGTTCCACGTGTCACTGGTTCACCTTCGGCCTCTGAAAAAGTTTTCTGAGATAGTACAGTCTGTGTACTACCTGTCAATTTTTACGAAATTTCATTTGGAGCTTCCTAGCCCAAGTTATGACCTTTTTTCCAAGGTCACCGTATTTTGACTGAGATATGGAAGAGGCAGAAACCCTAACTTGTACTGATCATAACTCATAAAGTACAACGAATCTGAGGGTTCCCTTTGGACACAAGGTACCTGGGGACGTTATATTCTACTTGTAAGCTTTTCAGACCCTGAACCTTCGCAGAAATGGATTTATAGTGAAAGTTCCACGATGACTGGTTTTTGCTATGTAAAACCCTAACCTTCAAATTGTCGTAAGTAAAGCAAGTGTCGTAAGTGCCATACCTTGTCTTCCTTCAGGTTAGCACTGATACCATGTTAAAATTAAATATGCTAAGACAGAAAATAGTAGCATTACATTCTATTTCACAATAATAGCATATACAGGATCACTGAAGAAACAACAAGCATAGCATAAACACAAGAGACACAGATTTATCCTGGGAAACCCTCATGGGGTAGAAAACCCAGCAAAGCTTTCCTCAATAAGATGATAAACCAAAATACAAGATGTGCTCCCTCCTTCTAATCCTCCTTATCAAATCTCCCAGACAAGTGCTCCCCTTTTCAAGTGTGTGAGTGTATCAAATGAGGAACACACCTCCTCTATTTATACACTACTCTGACATATATTTTACACAAGTACATGTAGGCTCGTATTTAACCATTAGGTTAAATACCCTATTATAACTGACTGGGCCGACCCCCACATGGTGGGTCTAATAACCCTAGTTGCCACAACTCCTCGGAGGAATAAACATCTCCGGATACATAATAGAATCACCTCGGAGGGATGGAACATCTCCGGAATAAATAATGTGCAAATATAATATTCTTAGAAGTTACAATATTCAACAATATTAATGCGACAACCAACTTCAATTACTCTCTAAATGTATGCTTCACTAACACACTCCTTGAATTCCTAATAAGCATTGTGTTGAATTCAAGGATCTCACTTAAGCTCTTAGAGATTAGCAAGAGGGGCAACAATCACTTGTTGCTTGAGACATACATGACTTGTTAGTTTCTTCTGCACAAGAATTTTTCCTTACCCAATTTTTCATGTTTTCATTGCCATTTTGATTCTACACTTGAATGTCTTCCCTTTTGGTGCCCATATTGTGATTGATTTTGTGCAACATGTTTCTATCTGGACAATTCTCTGTTCTTCAACAATACATAGCCTTATGTCCAAAGACATCACAAGCATAACATCTCATAGTTTGACAATAATTTGCAACATGACCAATGTGATTGCAACTTGTGCACTTCATTATGTTAGTCCTTCTTTCGGTAGTATAAGGAAAAGATTTGTAATCACTGAAGGAATTATCATACCTAAATGAATTCATTTGATTTGGACAATGTTCACTGTCACAAACCTTCTTAGTTGATTTGCAATAGCCAAGTCCTAACTTGTCTGCTAGTGATATCTGAACATTCGGAATCTTATTTAGGATTGATGTGCTACCTTTGAATTTTTTCTTCACTTCATATTCAAGAATAGCCTTATCACTTCCCGGATTTGCGCAATTCAGAGTATCACTTATGATGTGATCTTGGACTTGTTTCTTTCCCTTTATCTCGTTCAAATTGTCTTCTAAGCGAGAGATCTCTTTATATTTTTGTTCAAGATGTCTTGTTAGCGATTTGTTCTTCTACAAAAACTCTTGCAAGGAGGTATTCAATGCTGAATTATATTCTTCAAGCACCTTGATATTTTCAACTGTGGAGTTCAGTTTTTTCTCGCAGTTCACTACCTTTTCACTAGTTTCTCAATAAATTCTTGAAATACCCTATTTTGCTTGACCTGTTCTTCATATTCCATCAATTGTTCCTGCAAGAATTTATTCTTCCTTATTGAATTCTTCAATTCATCTAAGGTAGTGACTAGTTCGCCTTCCCATTCAACCTCTGCAATATCTTCTTCTTCAGATTGTCTATCTGATTTAATTTCTGCGACATGCTTTGGAGGTGTATTGAAAGCTACGCTAAAGAAATACTTATTCAGTGCTCCAAGTTGAGTTTGTGCAACATATGTGTTCTTCTTGACATATGAGCAATTCTTTTTCTTTTCCTTGTTGTTTTCATCCTCCACAAAGGCCATGAATAGTACCTCTTTTTGCTTGTCTTCGCAATCACTTCCTTTAGATAAATTGTTGTCTTCCTCAGTATACTGACTCTTTCTTTTCTTTGGAACTTTCTTGATATTCTCAGGCTTGTCTTGAGTATGTGCCATTCTTCGTTCATGGGAGCTGTCTTCTTCCTCATTTTCTCTATATCCATATTCCTTATATGGACACTTCAAAGCAAAGTGGCCTATTCTTCCACATCTGAAACATTTGAAATGGAAATTTATGCTTATACTTACCACGTCCCCTTTTTAGCTTTCTCACAAAATTTGATTCCTCCTCATCTGATTTATCACAAGATATTTTGTCATGCTCATGCTTAGCCTTTCCAATGGATTTGAAAGCAACTTCTTTTCTGATGGGATTTTATTTCTCTGTTCTCATCTCATACGCATTCAAGATCCCTTGAAGCTCATCCTTTGTTAGATCTATAAAATTGGCTCTATATTCTGACATAGATACCTTAGTATCAAATCTTAGAGGCAGATTTCTTCATATATTCTGCACTACTAATTCTTCTTATTGTGTAACTCCAAGACTCTTGATGGAATTTACTAATTCCTCAACTTGCAAGAATTAAGAAATATTCTCTTCATGTTTCATTTTCAAAGATTCATATAATCCAGAGCAATTCTGCAACTTTGCTTTCTTTACTTTCTCATCACCTTAATAGACATTTCTGAGTCTGTCCCATACCTATTTAGTCGATGCGCAATGCATGAACTTAGTAAATTCAATGTCTGTTAACCCACATAACAGTGTTTTTTTGGCTCTTGCATAGCATTCATACTGTCTCTTCTCATTTGGATCAATTGGTGCGATTTTTGGAACATTATAACCATCCACAATGGACTGCCAGAGATCATCTCCGAGGGATTGCAAATATACTTCCATCATGATCCTCCAGAAGGTGTAGTTGATGCCATCAAATATTTGTGCTCTATTGGTGGAGAGACCTTTTTTCTTGTCCATATTTGTGCATGGATCTATCTTCCATATTTTAATATGTTACTAAAGACACCCGCCCTGATACCAATTGTTGGAATCTTATTAATACTGAGAGGGGGTGGTGAGCCAGTATTAACACGGTTATGAACAGTTTAACTTCTTAACTAATGAATCTAAAATTTAATTATGCATCCACCATAAATAAAACATTCAACATCACATGAGCACCATGCACAGAACACATATTTTTATGTGGAAACCCAAACGGGAGAAAACCACGGAACGCTCTCTTATAATATAAATATTACATTCATGGAATTAGCACCAACTTCTAAAGTTCTCCAACACCAACTGGAAGGAGGCACCAACCCCCTAGTTTTACGAGCACCGACCTAAAGGAAGAACCAAATCCTTGATTTAATAGCTCCAACTGGAAGGAGGCTTCAAACCCCTTCTCCTTTCCCCATCCTACCATCACTTGTGGGACTTGCGCACTTGAATTCTCCAACCACTACATCCTTTTGGTACTCTTGCGTGCTCCAACAAATTGAATACTTCTTTCAATTGGTGAGTCTTGCGCACTTTCGGGACTTGCTTCCTTGTTAAACCATTTCTTGTTCCAAGCTGCTTACGCACTCCTGAAAATTGTCCAAACATTTCTTTGGAATATACCATGAAGTAGTATGACTGTGTGGACTTGAGACCTGCACCTATACCATATGTACTGAATGTATTCCTTATGTACTTCCTCAAATACGATTCCATATACTTCTTTAAACTAGCATATATATATACCTATTCAAGGTGGCTTTCATATATTTCTTCAAACTGACACAAGAATATTGAATCCTCTTTGACATCAGTTAACATCAATGACAACCAAAGATCAACATAAGTTGCATTAGGCATAAACATTTATGTTGCAACTTGATTGTTGATATTGCACTACATTTAATCTACTCTATGATATGCACATGATTATATTGTTTTTACTCTCTTAAAATGCAATTTGATTATCCCTATACTAAATGGTAGAGACTAGCTACTAAGTAGCACTTGCTAAAAATTTTATATGATAGGGCACACCTTGACCCTCCTTTACATTGCAACTATACATCGTATATGTCAGAGACTTTGATATTGTTATATTTACCTTGTGCCCAATTCTTATTGTGTACTATAGTGATTGAGTTATGATACCTTGGCGATTAGGTAGATGGTGGAAATTAATGTTTTATTATGATGTGTACCTATAAGTTCTTAATTATGTTGGCATGCCATGTGTGAACGTTAAATTTTATCCTGAGTACTAAGTCTCCACTATAGTTTTGTCGTGATGATATGCGGGTTGGTAGAAAGTAGGGTATTTTTTAAGGATTCTAATAGTATACTTAAGTATAGTATTCTAGGTGTGAAATTCAAATCACAGTAGGATCAACTAGCTAAAGATATCCTCACAATCAATAATTTGACTAAGTATGCAAGAAAAACAGTGTAAAAAAGGCACATATACACACAAATGATCAAATAGCAGGTTATTATATAACTGTCCAACCTAGAAATGAGTTGTGAACACCATTATATTACATTTGGGAAAAACCGTGAGCCTTTGGAGGCATTCGAATGATCTACAAGTGGTTAGATTACATTGGACCTCAATCCCCTCTAGGCTGACCAATAGTCTTCCAAATCACGTAAAATTGTCACGAATTCCTAATATGAACATTGGGATGGTATGGGAGGACATTAATGATGGTAGCACATGAGTGGTGGAGGATTTGGTGGTTTGTAGGTGGCCTAAGATAGGCCAAACTGCCAAAGAGGAGGAAAAATGACCACATTTAGTGCATGGGTTCCTCAAGTCAAACTTAGATCCACAAAATAGGGGATAATGGCATGCCTCAGGTAAGTAGTGGTAATAAATGAGGGCGCCTTGTTGACTGTTTGACCAAAACTAGGCGCCTAGGTGGTGGAATTGGTCAGTAATTGCCTAACAAAATTGGATAATCATCATTAACCTTTGCTTGAACCATTATACATCAAATTATCATCATGATACTATGGTCCTAGGTGTAATAATTTTCTAACACCCCCCATTAAGCTAGACTTATGTAGCCAAAAAAAAATGAGGCCTTGGCAACTAAGGCTCAAGTCACCTCTTACAATTTTTATTAGTCCATGTAACCAAGGTAAGGAGGAAAAACACATGGGAATAAAACCTCCCCTCTAAAATGGACATGAAACAAAATATGGAAAATATACCAGTCTTCACCATGCATCACCCACCCCAAGGAGTGAGCTAAGGTAGGTGAAGGTATTTTTTGTGAAACTCTTGGTGAAGATATCAACAGTTTGCTCGGTAGATGGGCAATACTACAAGGCAATAATCTGGTCATGCACCAAGATCTTGATGTAGTGCATGTGTATCTCTATGTGCTTGGTCCTATGTCTCTTTACTGGATCAGTGGAGATCTTGATTGCACTTTGATTATCACACCAAATGATTGTGGGTGAATCAAATGTGAAGCCAAACTCCCCAAGAATACCTTGCAACCACACATATTGTGTAGTTGCATTCATTGCTCCCTTGTATTCGGCCTCAGTTGATGATAAAGAAATAGTGTGATGCTTCTTTCTAGACCAGAAAATGGGACCATGTGAAAGCATAAATACATAACCAGAAGTGGAATTCTAGTTAGTTTTATCTCCAGCCCAATCTGAATCAGTAAAACCAACTAGTTCAAGTGATGAACCAACTGCATAGGGTATCCCAAACTCCTTGGTTCCTTGCACATAATGTAAGATTCTTTTGGCATCCTTCCAATGGATCTCATGAGGCTCTTTCATGTATCTATCAACATCACCTACTTCATAAGCCAAATCTAGTCAAGGGTGAGTGAGATACAACAAGCTCCCAACTAGCTGTCTATACAATGAACTGCTCACCAATGGTGAAGAACCCCAATCATGAAGTTTTACCCATGAAAGGAAGGTAAACTTAGTAGCCTTACATTTAACCATTTTGAACTTTTGTAGCATATCTGAAGCATATTTTAATTGCAAAACTGTGATCCCTTCATTAGATTGATCAATCTCCAAACCAAGAAATTGTTTCAACAATCCTAGATCAAACATGGAAAATGCACTATGTAATGCAGCTTTAACTAATCTTAGTTCTTTAATGCAACTACCATTGATCAATAGGTCATCAACATACAATACAATGATCAAAACAAAGTCACTAATATGCTGCATATAGACATTTGGATCAGATTTGCATCTTTCAAAACCTTGTGATAGAAGAAAGTTGTCCATTTTGGCATACCAAGCTCTAGGAGCTTGCTTGAGACCATAGAGGGACTTCTTCAACCTGCAAAAAAGTGAAGGATATTGAATGAAATCATTAGGGTTCTGTAGATATATCTCCTCATGAATATCACCATGAATAAAATCACTCTTCACATCCATATGATGAACCTCCCATCGCTTGGATGTTGAAATGGCCAAAACTAGTCTGATTGAGTCCATCTTTTCCACAAGTGAAAATGTTTCTGTGTAGTCCACTTCATGGAATTGAGAGAATCTCTTTTCTACCAATCTATCCTTATACTTCACATCAGAACCATCAACATCCATACACCCACTTCCTCTTGGAAGGAAGAGGAACCAACTCCCAAGTTTCATTGTCATGGAGAGACTTCATCTCTTCTTGCATGGAAGCTTGACATATTGGGTCATGTGATGGTTCTTCATATGACCATGGATCATATCCAACCATAAGAAAACACCTCCCATGAATATTTGAATCAAAAGAAGACAATGCATTGTTAAACTCTAATCTAGTCTTCCTAGGTTCTTGTGGATCACCTGTAAGTTCACCAGCTGCTTGTATGGTTTTCGCATCCCACTTGGGCCTTGTAGGAGGTTCATGATATGAATGCATGTCATCATCTTCATCCTCAACATTAGAATCAGAAATATCATAAAAGTAAGCATCACTTACATCCTCTACAAATGGGGGGTTTGAGCATTCCCCTTCTTCTTGGTCAGTTGCATGCATGCGATCTTCTTCAAACTGAACACTCCTCTCAATGAGAGTATTTTGATATGAGGGTTCAAAGAGCTTGTATCCCTTTGCATCTCATGCATAACCAACCATAATGGACTCCTTTATTTGGGGCTGCAAGGATTTTATTTTCTCTAGAGGTATTCTAGTCCATGATTTTGAGCCAAACACCCTGAAATGAGACACATCAGGCTTATGTCCCATCCAAGCCTCGAATGAATTCTTTCCTTCCAAGGATTTGTGTGGCACTTTGTTCAGAACATATGTAGCACATTTAATGGATTCATTCCATAGTTTAGGATACAAGGGATTATCCTCCATCATACAAATATCCATCTCCTTCAATGCTCTATTCTTGCACTCTGCCACACCATTCAGCTGGGGTGTAAGGAACATAATGTTGCAACTAAATGACATCTTCTTCACATAGCTGCTGCAAGTACTTATTAACATATCCCCTTCCATTATCAGTCCTTAATACCTTTATCTTCCTCCCACTGAATTTTTCCACTGAAGCTTTGAAAACTTTGAAGGAATGGAACACTTCATATTTTAGCTTGAGAAAGAACACCCAACAAAATCTTGAAAAATCATCAATGAATGTTAGGACATATTTTGAGTTTCCATAGGAGGGTGTATGAAGAGGTCCTATCACATATGAATGTAACAAATCAATAGGTTGAGCAGCTCTTCTTTCCTCCCCCTTCTCAAACTTGCGCTCTGCATGCTTCCCAACAATGCATCCCTTGTAGGTGGATTTGGAAAATTTGATGCTTGGAAGTCCTTCAACCATGTTTTCTTTGCTCAAGTCTTGAATATATCTATAGTTGAGGTGTCCAAACCTCTCATGCTAAATTTTATGGACCTCATTATCATGTGACAGAAGAGCATTAGGAGAAGAGTAAGAAAGAAAGTGTGAAAACTTGTACATTCTTGACTCATGATCTACAACACCAACTTATACCACTTTTCCTATAGAAAATTCATAAATTTACACATATTATTG
This sequence comes from Larix kaempferi, assembly GCA_027924585.1. NCBI lineage: Eukaryota > Viridiplantae > Streptophyta > Pinopsida > Pinales > Pinaceae > Larix > Larix kaempferi. The sequence goes on along the minus strand of BSBM01000458.1, from coordinate 17,229,348 downwards.
AGTGAAAATAACTCTCTTGGACAAACTAGTATGGGTGATTTGGAAAACAGAGAGGATATTTGCTGCAAGATTAGGCACATACAACGCATTGTTGAAGTACCCATTGTTGAGATTGATCCTGCCAATGCCTTTCACTGGGACCTCTAAGTCATCACCCATGAGAATAGGAGGACCACTGTATGGTGAAAGAGTAGACAAAAGTTTCTCTTGGATAAGCCTTGTGCCTTGAGGCACCTGAATATATGATGAAAAAAGAGGATTCTAAGGTACTAGACATCAATGCATGGCATCTCTCCTTGTCTTCAAAACCACGCTCCTTCTTATTTTCTCCTTCTGGAAGAGGGATGTTGTTTTTCTCAAGGAGATGAGCCATCGTGTCAATGGTCTTCTTCATGCATTCACTTTCAGGGTGTCAACCCTTGTGACAATAAGTGCATTTGGTTTTCTCCTTCTTCTTCCTTTCTCCTTTCTAGGATTTGAAACCCCTTTAGAATATTTGGGCTTCTCTTTGTCTTTCCTCTTCTCTTGCTGCTTCGAACCTTTGGCCTTCTGCTTCCCCTTTGCATGCTTCAAATCACCAACTGTAAGAACTTGGTCCTTTGATGGCTTGATGGCACCCATTTGGACCAACTTATCTTGTTCTTGTGTAAGAATCTCCATGAAGTCTACCAAAGATGGCATCTTCCACTTTCGAACAATGATCTTGGTGGAATGGAATGTTGAAACAAACACAAAGTAATCAAGCCCCAACTTCAAAAGTATCGAAAATACCAGTTGTTCGTCCTTCTTGTCAATGCCACATTGATTGAGCTGCAATACCAAGGATTTGAACTTGGTGAAGAAGTCTTGGATGGTATCGAAACTGCTTGGGCTCAGAGAGATCAAATCATTCTCAAGTTGGTGGCCCCTCAACTCATTCGTCTTCCCAAACAGTGACTCAATACTGAGCCACACTTCATTTGTAGTAGTGAGAATGTCTATATGAAACAAGAGGTCTATTGAGATGCAGAGGCAAAGCATGCCAAAAGCTTCATCCATTCTGTTGAATAACTTCGACTTCTCTACTGCAAAATTTGGTTCATTCTCAGTTCCCATGGTAACTCTGAAGATACCCTTGTATCTCAGCTAGATTATCATTTAGGCCTTCCACTCAAAGTAGTTGAATGGAGTGAGCAAGATGACATGGGACTGCTCCATTCTGTAGCTTGCGCACTTGGTGACAAAAAACGTTGTAAACCTGCAATGCAAGCACTCAATCACTTAGGAGGGGATCCTAACTAGATAATTCGAATATCACATTGAAAGAGGGAACATACGGGAGGGAATCACACCCTTGGTAGACTCCAAAGGATTGCTCCAATGGATTCAAGGGAATGGCCCTGGGGATTTCTCTGGTTGCTCCACTACTTCTGGTGCACCTATGAAGCATAATGGTTCGAGAAGCTCCAATAGCTATGATACCATATGAAATTAAAATCACAGTAGGATCAACTAGCTAAATATATCTCACAATCAAGAATTTGATTAAGTATGCAAGAAAACCGTGTAAAAGAGGCACAATATACACACAAATGATTAAATAATATGTTATTCTATAACTGTCCAACCTAGAAATCAGTTGTGAACACCATTATATTACATTTAGGAAAAATCATGAGCGTTTGGAGGCATCAGAATGAGCTACAAGTGGCTAGCTTACATTGGACCTCAATCCCCCCTAGGTTGGCTAATAGTCTCCCAAATCACCTAAAACTATCACGAATTCCTAATCTGAACATTGGGATGGCATGGGAGGACATTAATGATGGTAGCACATGAGTGGTGGAGTATTTGGCGGAGTGTAGGTGGCCTAGGATAGGCCAAAACTCCAAAGAGGAGGCAAAATGACCACATTCAGTGCATGTGCATCTCAAGTCAAACTCAAATCCACAAAAATGGGGATAAGGGTGTACCTCAGGTAATTAGTGGTAATAAATGAGGGTGGTGGCCATAAATGAGGGCACCTTACTGACTGTTTGACCAAAACTGGGCTCCTAGGTGGTGAAATTGGCCATTAATTGCCTAACAACCTTGGATAATAATCATTAACCTTTGCTTGAACCATTAGACATCAAATCATCATCATGAGACTATGTCCTAGGTGTAATAATGTTCTAACACTAGGTGATTATTTTGGATTGAAAAAAACATATATATAGATAGGTAGGTGAATATTAAATATGGAACATACAATTTACTACTAAAAATTGTAAATGTTGGTGAATATTATGATTAAAAAACATATTTTATGTAAATATAGGTGATATTAGAGACTAAATATGACCAAATAGGGAATTTATTGTTTGCAAAAAAAGCTCAAAAAATAACCAATTGGAGAAATTTTGCCCCTAAAAATTTCCCTGGTAGAAATTCTTGGACGTGTTACCCATATCATGTGACACTCGTTAATTGGTACACAACTCATAAATTAGCATTGATTTCCAAGAGTGGCAGCTAACAAACAAAGTCTAGCTTGGATCCCTTCCATTTTCTTATGGGGACATTCCAAGACCGTCGTTCTTCTTTGTTCATTTTGAGGGTTTGATTTCTTAGAGTTATGTACCTGATACATTTATATTATGTATTCTTCATGGGTCAAAAGGGATTCTCTCTCACCTTACTTATTGAGGAAAACAATAACATTGCTTTGCTGACGGACAAGTTTGGATATGTTGTCAATCTTCTAGCATTGATTGCAAGTAACTATTGATTGCATTGTAACTTGAAATTCATTTTTATGTATCTATATACTTCTTGTACATTTGTTGAGTTATCCAAAATCTTGGATTGTGTACAAGTTTGATGGAAAAAGTTGTGCTCAGACACCTTGCTCTGTTGTTCTGGATAGACAGAGTACTTGGTAAGTTCGTTTTGGTGTCCATATTTCGTCGTTTGATTAACTGTGAGGTTTGGGGGAAAACTATTAAGGAAGTGGAGCCTTCGTTCGTTTCCTTACTTTCTTTGTAAATGGGATTACATCTTCCCTTCGGATTGCTATTTTAACCATTCACTCGGACTATTCAATGATCTCCTATATGAATAACATGTATACAAAATTCCACGGTAATAGTGATGTTTATAGGTTACACACCCATTTTAGGTTTTGTCTGGAATTGTGATAATTTAATTGAAACTCCTTTTTACCTTGATTTTACACATAATTAATCATTTATTGGTTTTCTCATAGTTTATTTTGTAGTTGGAAACTAGTCAAATTAGTTGCATGTTTATATATGGGTTAGTATATGTGGGTTATTCATTAGGTAATGAACCCTCAAGGTTCAACGAATTCCATCATTGAGGGTTTCTGACAACCTATATTAATTCTTTAAACTTCTCAGCCTCTATATTGAAATGTCACATTCTATATATATTTCTATAATTAGTTGGCCCATTTAGAAGATGCAGAAGAACAAAGAAACACGATACAATTTTGTAGAAAAAACAAATGTATGTCTCTTAAGTGTACCATATACCATTAAAATATAGGCCTTGTGTTGCATAATATATATCAATGCATCACAATACAAGATCATCCATCTGATACTTTGATTCTCTAAAAATTACATAAACCACAACCAGAAGGTTTTAACGATATATCATTTTGCTTCTGTAGGTTGCTATACATCTACAGAAAAAGTTTTTATGTTTTTTGTGTTGGCATTCAACATAACACTTTGGACCATCATAAAATCTCTCAGGATTTTAGGGAGTAGTTATTACTAATACTAATTAGTCAAATTTGGGGGTTTTGCTAACAAATATGAGTAGATTTGAAGAAATTATTAATTTCCTGATATTGGTTTAGTTATAGGACTATGAAACTTAAAAATTTTGAATCCAAAAGGACACTCTAAAATCAGTTTTAATGTGGACCAATAAAATTGAAATGGTTATTGTGGGTTTGGTCTTCCGAATACTGAATGCAAATCTCAAATATTATATCTACCTATTACTAATTGGGATTACAATATCAACTTTGTGCTAGTATCATCTTAAATACATACTTTTTGGAAGCACATGTTGAATCTTGAATCTTGCAATAGGTTGTACGGACATATGCTCCATGTCAAAAGTCTCCCAAACATAGCCAATCATTTCAACTTGATTTTTGAACATAAATACTAAAAAGACACACATAAACATGAGTAACATTAGGGAAAACTTCACTCCACTCACCATGTATGATCCTTGTAGTGGCACCCATGTGAAAAAAAAACAAAGGCTAGAAACTCTTCATCTACCCCTGCTTGAGTTACAATTATCATCTATTCCATAGTTTGGATTAGAAATGTGTGTGGTTGAGGTAGTTGGTAGATTTAGAGTGTGTAGCATTGGAATTTGAGCACACATAGCAGAGATACCACTACCATAGATTTGATGGCATCATGAACAACAAAGATGACATTGAAGTTGAAAGTACATGATGTAGTATTTATTCATTGGTTAAGGGGATAATTATTGGCAGGCAGTTTGGTAAGGAAGAATCGTAGCATTGCCGATGCTGCGACACATCATAAGAGGTTGCGGAAGGAAGAAGGATCTATTATTTTATGTATTTTTTGAGTCGTTTGTACCGCAGAATGCGGGTTTTTGGGTCATTGGACCATATGAGATGTAATTTTGAGCTAAGTATATTGCAATAGGCGGGTTTTTGGGTCAATTGGACCGTGTCGGTTAGGAAGTTGTTAGCAAGTGGACAAGCATTGTAAAGGTGGAAGCCTATATATAGACAGAAAGTTGTAGGTCATAGGAGAGAATGGAGATGTTTGGTATGTGTTTTATGCGTATGTTCTAAGATCTAGAGATATTGCTGAAGTCTGTGATCTGCAGAGGCATTGTATTGGGTTTTTGCAGTAATAATATGATGTGATGAAACTGTTTCTATGCAATCCTGGTGTGTCTTTTGTCTTTTGATGGTAATGCAATGTTTCTTTGATGCAATAGTCGCTTTAATGTTATAATCTGCCACAACAAGGAATGTTTCCATTAAATGATGCTATGAGTACAATAATGTCGAAGTGAATGCATAGATTTATCGTTGAATGTTGCAATAATATTAAGTAGTTGATGCCACATACATCCTCCTTCATTCAGCGGAAACAAGGTTCCGTCCACTCTCCCTTGATCGCCTCGGGTGAGACCTCATCTGCTCTGTAGGTGTTGCTGGGCAGCGTAAAACCTGTCTGGGCCAGTGCTCAGGCAGATCGCGGTCTATTGGTGTCGACAGTGATGGGAACCCCTGTCGACTGGGTCTGAGTCAAAAAATGGTTCTGTTGTCGGGACCTTGTGTGAAGTGAAAGGAGGATATGTTGTGGCACCCGACGAAACCCGAGATCTAGGAATGGTTTGATCGAAAGCTACAGGAATTCGCCGAAGAAGAAAGCCGGAACACTCAATTAACAGTAGATCAGTGGGTAGATAGATATATGCACGACGGTCCGCATGAATGGTTCTTCTGTGAGTTCTCGGTTTTGTTGTTCGAATGGTTGGCGAAGTTGACCTTTCAGAAGAGGAACTTCCAGGGTGGTGAGCCAATGACCTGGACCCCGGAATTGATCCAAGAACTATAGGAAGTTGATAATAAAGCGTCACGGGCTGTTGAAGTGTGGTTCGATAGCATCCTGGAGGGCTATATCACAGAATTCATGGTTGATACTCAGAAATCCTATAGTGAAGCCGAAAGATATTTTTTCCATGAACCCCAGGGCAGGTTTCTGCTGTCGCTTCAACTATTCATTAAGATGCTTATTTGCAAAAAGGGTATATTAAAGATGCATCTTGATCAGTAGACATCCTGGTGGGTGGAGGTCGTGGGTACCGCGACAGTTGGGGGGCGGTACATGGAATGATAAGGGGTAGATGGGTGCAGGTCATGACGAGACTGTGAGAGAAGCCAAGGAAGAAAGTGGTTTTACGAGGGGAGGAGTGAGGTTCCGATAGGAAAAGAGGAAGAGGACAGGAGAAGGTCCTGCTATGATCGAACCACAAGGTCGTGAAGGAAGAGCACACGGGACGAAGTGACCTCACAGTTCTGACAAGGAAAACTAGGCTATGCCCAGGATAGAGGCAGGACTAAACCCTAGCACCAACGTACCCACATCTCTGCTCACTATCTCTCAGATAGAAAAAAATACCACTTCGATGTCGTCGAGTTTGTCAATACCACAAAAGTTAATCGGTAGTAGTACAACAAAAGGAGGAAGGAAGCCCAAAATGGCAGGCGAGGATACTAAGTTACCGCTGTTCCAAGGAAGTGGAACAGATAACCCTGAACAATATTGGTTTCTATGTGAGGCTATATGGACCATCAAACATATCACTAATGATGATGCTAAAAAGGGATAGTTGGTGATGACTCTTTGAGGTCGTGCCTTGGACTGGTTTATGAAATTTAAGCAAGTTCCCGTCGACACTCCAGAGAAAACCCTGGATGAGATTCATACAGGCCTGATCGTAGAGTTCCAGAAGGCCAAATATGAAGCACAATACATCACAGAGCTCAAAGAGATTAAGCAGTATCCCAATGAGACTGTGTGGGATTTTAATCAGCAATTTAAAACGCTGATGGCAAGGGTCAATTTTGACATGAGTACCGTCCAACATAAGGAATGGTTTATCGCGGCCTTGCTTTCGCATATTCGACTACCACTGATGCAGCAGAACATTACCACACCGAGTGAAACTTTGGAGATCGCGATGCGGCTAGAGGAATCACCTATTGGGGATAATGCAGCTGGGATGTCGCAGATCCAGACACAATTGGCTAACCTGACCATCCAGTTATAGGATCTGAAGAAAGGCAAGGAGCAATGTGAAGACATCTGGTGTACGCAATGTCAGGGAGAAGGACATACTAAGGATAATTGCTTGGACTTACGCAACTATCTAGTTTTGGGAGCACCAATCCCGTTGAATGGTGGTAGCATGCCATGGTGTCACGTCTGCCACGTATACGGGCACAGCCATGACAATTTCCCATACATGCAGAAAATGGTCACAACCCCAAGGAATCGTTATTGTACATTTTGCAAATTGGTGGGTCACAATGACAAGGATTTCCGTGCATATGGGTTGCTACAAGAGAGAATGTATGATGAGTTCTATGTAAAGGACAACCAGTGTGCCGTACAACAGTCGCAACCGCAGCCGCTACCTCAACCGCAGATGCATTTTGTACCGCAGCAGCAACAACCACCATAGTTCATGCCGCAATATGATTTGATGCAGATGGCTCCATAGTAGCCATAGTACGTATAGCAACCGCAGTATGTACAACAAGGGAAAGGAATGCAATCGACACGAATGCAGCAACAGTTCAACCAACCATAGTACCACCAGCAGGGAGGATTCCGGGGAGGATACCAGGGAGGACGTGGCAGAGGATTTGGTCATGGAGGAGGATGAGGTGGTTGCGGACCTGTTCAATTCTATCACTGTGCGGTATGGGGACACTACTAGCGAGACTATCCACTGCTGCAGAACCAATGTACGTTCTATTTTGTTAATGATCACATGGTTGAGAATTTTCTGCAGTTGATTGTGTGATGGCAAGTAGGGAATACTCCCCATTGCAGAACCAGCCATAGGCACAAAAGCGTACCCAGAACCAAGTGCAGCAACTAGTGCAGAACCAGAATACGTGGCCAAATCAGAATTAGAATGTAAACCCACCTGGGAATCCACCGTTGAACTAGACCTAGGGTGCGAATATCGCGACAATTTCTGCAGAGCCAAGATCGCAAGATGCTTCCGTTGCTGTGGTCACTCGCGGATGAAAGAAAACTGGAGAGGAAAACTCACTGATCCGGTTAGCCAGACAAAAGAAGGTATCATTTGACATATATGCAGAGCGGGAGGCATTTCTTCAAGAATGGCGTGCACTAGAAAAAGACCAAGGTAAAGCTGTTTTGTATGACATGCCCTCTACTTTTGATACTACTTTAGAGGTTGGCCTGTCGTGGTAGTCCAACACACTTCAAGCCTTTTTGGAACTGTTTATCCCTGGCAAGAGATCCCGATGCTCTTGCTGCGATTGAAGCTCTGTTGTGACGACCGACCCTGTATCGACAAGAGTTCACGGTTAATTCCTTACAACGACGGAAGATGGGTAAGGAGATGCGGATGAATATTCAAATTGGCGACTACGATGTTGATTCAGTTATTCTGGATCTTGGTTTGGATGTCAACATATTGACCAAGAAGTCTTGGTAGAAGATGGGGAGTCCCCCATTGAGCTGGTCTCCTGTACAGCTCCGGTTAGCTAATCACGCTAAGGTGACACCGATTGGGAGAGTTCCACGAATGGTGGTGGACATTGAGGGAATGAAAAAATATGCCGACTTTGATGTAATAGAAGTAGTTGAAGGAGGAAGCTCTTATCCCGCATTACTGGGGATTGGATGGGCTAATGATAGTGGAGTTGTAATCAACTTCAAGCGACGGATGATGACTTTTGAAAATTGCGATCTCAGAGTTATCGCCCCGTTGGATCCGGCTGAAGAACACCGCTACATAGAGCCAGTAAAGGATGACGATCCCAGTGGATGGGACCATGCATTCAATATCTTTGAAGATTATATCCATCCGACTACCAACGGTGAGCTGGGATGGTGCAGTGACAGCTCTGCATCTTTTGACTGTGATGATGTGTTAGAATATTGGCAGAACCGCTTACACGAGGTGTCGCTCCATAAGTGTCGGTTGATCACACAGTCATTATGCCATGTTGCAATTGAAGTGGTCAAACTACCAATATATGAAGGACTGTCTGGCTTATCTGACTTTCTGACGGAGCTCGAGGAAAGAGTTTATGAACCACAGCGATTGCTGGCATTGAACGAAGCACTGAAGGTTGCTCCAGCACGCTGGCAGGTGACACACAAGGCATCAATTGATGGATGGTCAAAATGAAGAAGATTGATGATGGTATTCTTCGGTAATACTGAGGTTTACCACATTGGAAAGTATGATGGTCAGAACGATCTTGGTGGTCACTTGATGGAGTGTTAGCGGTTATGGGTATCGTGACCAAGAGACGAGTGGGTCCATGCTTTGGATGAGATGCCACGATCATGGTATACTGCAGCTGATTTGTGAGGAGAAATTTCTACTTGGCTGGAGCTCATAGTGTGTTTTACCTATACATTCAGTTTTGTGGATGTCGATCCAGAGGTCAATAATGCATTACAGCTCATCCATGACGTAATTCTACAGGTTGTCCCGGTGGTGTATCCGCATACGCACAGCTAGATGCAGTCCCTCATGGAATGCTTCAATATCATTTGTGGACCAGAAGATGGTGATGATCCACAGAATGTTAATATCCCAGAATCAAAAGGAAGTCGTGATGTGATACCACCTGACGTGCCAAGCGATCCGATCAGTCAGCCGCTGAAGATTTGCAAGATTAACATTGGGATAGAGGACAATGCAAAGTTCACAAATGTCGAGGATTACTGGGATGATGAGCTGATAAGAAAGGTCACTGATTTGCTCCATGAGTTTCAGGACTTATTTCCCACAAAGTTTTCTGACATGAAGGGGATTCTAGGCGACTTAGAGGAGATGAAGATTCCATTAAAACTAGATGCTAAGCCGATCCGACAGTGACCTTATCGATTGAATCTGTGACATAAGGAGAGGGTCAAGGTGGAATTGGATCGCATCTTGGACGTCGGTATCATTGAACCAGTTTAGGAGTCGAAATGGATTAGTCCTATGGTGGTACAGGATAAGAAGACTGGCAAAGTGCGCATTTGCGTCGACCTCAGGAAGCTAAATGATGCATGTTTTCATGATTCGTTCCCAACCCCGTTTACTGACGAAGTGCTCGAAGGTGTGGGTGGCCAGGAGATGTACTCTTTCACAGATGGGTTCTCTGTCTACCATTAGATCCGCATTGCAAAAGAATATCGCCATAAGACAACTTTCATTACTGAATGGGGCTGCTTTCAGTACACCGTAATGCCGTTCGGCTTGAAGAATGCACCTGCGACTACTGTTAAGTAGTTAAGGGCGACGCTGGGACACATGGGGTATTATCGTAAGTTCATCAAGGGTTATGCTGCGATTATCGCCCCTATGGAGAAGTTGTTGAAGAAGGATGCGACATTCGAGTGGAGCCTTGAATGTTAGGATAGCTTTGAGACAGTAAAGATGAAGATGGCTTCGACGCTGATATTAGTATTTCCTGACTAGGGTACAGAATTCCATGTTCATGTTGATGCCTCATCGATCACGCTGGGAGTGGTATTGGCCCAGCCGGAAGAGGGGGATCTTGATCACCCCATTTTTCCAGCCAAAAGTTGTCATCTGCAAAAAGAAACTACACTACTACGGAGAGGGAAGGTCTGGCAATGGTTTATGCATTGTATAAGTTTCGCCATTACTTATTGGGAGGCCATTTCAAGATGTTCATAGATCATTCTGCATTAAAATACCTGGTCAATAAGCCTGTGTTGGGGGGGAAGATCTATCGATGGCTACTTCTTTTTCAGGAGTTCGATTTTGAAGTAATTGTGAAGCCAGGGTGGTTAAATGCTGGCTCAGATCATCTCTCTCGGATTGAAACAGGAGAGGAGCCAACTAACATTGAAGATGGGTTGCCTGATGTGCAATTGTTTAAAGTTGGAGTCACTGATGGATATTTTGAAGAAATCATTCAGTTTCTAGCGATAGGTACCGTACCTGAGGAATTCACCACTAGTCAGAAGAAGCAGTTGGTAGTCAAGGATGTAGACTTCCAGCTAATTGCAGGAGCGCTATACAAGATGGGTTCCAATGAGATATTTTGATGGTGTGTCTTGCCACATGAGCAAGAGCAGATCCTTTTCGAAGAACATGCAGGAGTGGCTGGAGGGAACTATGGTGGCCATGCGGCGACAAGGAAGGTGCTTCAAGCGGGGCTCTGGTGGCCTACGTTGCATATTGATGCGATAGATTATGCACAGTCCTGCGATGTTTTTCAGAGAACCAGGAAGCCATCCAGACGGGATGAGATGTCGTTGATGCCTCAGTTGACATTATAGCCATTCGATAAATGGGAAGTAGACTTTGTGGGACCTATCCATCCACCGGGTAAGCGCATTGGTGCTAGGTATATCATCACGACGACAGATTACTTAACACGATGGGTAGAAGCTGCACCAGTCATTGATTGTTCTGCGGCCACAGCCACGCGATTTCTCTTTGACCACATTGTCACTCGCTTTGGCTGCACCAAGATATTGTTGAGTGATCAAGGAAGCCACTTTATCAATCGCACCATCAACGCATTGACGGAGGAGTTGTAGATACAGCACAAGAAGAGTACACCCTATCATCCACAGGAGAATGACATAGTGGAGGATTTCAATAAGATATTAGAGCATGCACTGACAAAGGTGTGCAATGTGAACCACAATGACTGGGATCTAAAAATCCCAGCATTATTGTGGGCCTATCGCACCACATGTAAAAGGATGACATGGAAGACACCATTCAAGCTAGTGTATGGGCAAGAAGCAGTTATTCCTATGGAGTATATCAATCTGAGTCTACGCATAGTGGCAGCAACCAGTATGGATGCTACGACAACATTAGAGGAACGTCTCGCATAGTTAATACAACTGGAGGAATATCGCCTTATCATCGGTTTCCATCAGGGTGTGGAGAAGGATCGCCAGAAGGCTTGGCATGATCTCCACATCAAGAACAAACAGTTTCAACAGGGTGATTTGGTGTTGTTGCACGGCAACAAGTTTATGAAACATCTAGGAAAATTGCATATGCATTGGCTTGGTCCATATCGCATTAGTATCATTACTTCAGGAGTGGTATAGTTGCAACAGTTGGATGGGGCGATGCTCCCCAAGTTGATTAATGGTATCAGGTTGAAGCCCTATAGGTCAGGCTTGGAATAGCGCGATGCTTGAGTCGCATCGGGAAAAAAAAACAAAAATGTGTAGATTGATTGGTGTCAGGATGGAGCACCAACATGGACGGAATGCGGAAGCAAGGAGGCTTTTGTTGCAAGTTAGGAGCGTTCTACGATAAGTGGCAGCGTTGCGACTGGGTCACATCAGAAATCATTATGCAGATGGGACTTTTTTTCTTTTGGGAAGATATGATCGTTAGTTGACTCAAATTGTGCCAGAGGAATGCATGTTTGGAATAAGGAATACACCGACGTAGCATGGCCGATGGCACCTGGAGGGATGGTTTGCATGGTTGGAATGAGGCATCCACCATGGGAGCATGGCCAAAGGGATGCTTCACACATTTTTGCATGTAGGGAAACAGGCGGAAGTACGATTGCTCTGCCCACCTCAGAAGTTTGGCTAATACTCACACGGAGCAGCGGAATATTATGATTACCCTAGAGCATGAGGAGGTGGTGCAAAGGTTTGCCAAGGTAGACAAATGGCTGACTATGATGTATAAATATAGGACCCGAGGATAGTAAGAGCACAGAGGTTGTTTCAATTAAGACGGGTTATGTTACGAGAGGATCAGGCATCTAGCTAAATTAGGAATTCCAAGGAGGTTGTGGAAATGATCCATTTTATTTCATGTGGTAGCACACCAGGTGTGATGAGGGCCCGAACCACGAGTGTACATGAGTGGTTGGAGTGAGCTATGCCTCGGACACTCTGGGGTTACAAGCATGAAGTCTCGTCTGAGATGTCTAGGTAGTTGGTGATGGTTCGAAGTCTCGTGGTCCCTGTGACCACACAAAAGGGGGGGGTCATCACCCCTGGGTCCCTGTAACATGTGCTTACTGGTTCGAAACAGATGTGCTAGAACCACTGGCCTGTTTTACACCCTGGCATTGCTCACAAAATTCCTCTCCATCTACAATCGGTCTCTCGAGACTGGAGGATGAGTTTGGAAGGTCTATGACAGTAAGTTGGGAAAAGTCCACTTTTGGGAAAGAAGTACACGATAGCAAGCATATGATTAGTGTAACAGAAGGAGCAGGACAACACCGCGCGATCTAGACAGCAATAACAGTTGCAGAACTATAGCTCATCCCTAGCAAAGTGACAACCACAGAATACACCATGTCCAGTTGACGTGGCTTGAGGGCGAGCCACAAGATTGTGTTGGGGGCCTGTTGGCAGGCGGTTTGGCAAGGAAGAATCACAGCATTGGCGATGCTACGACACGTCAGAAGAGGTCGCGGAAGGAAGAAGGCTCTATTATTTTATGTATTTTTTGAGTCATTTGTACTGCAGAATGCGGGTTTTTGGGTCATTGGACCATATGAGACATAATTTTGAGCTAAGTATACCTCAATAGGCAAGTTTTTGGGTCAATCGACTGTGTCAGTTAGATTTTGGGTCATTTGTCCAGGAGTCGGTTAGGAAGTTGTTAGTAAGTGGACAAGCATTGTAAAGGTGGAATACTATATATAGACATAAAGCTGTAGGTCATAGGTGAGAAGGGAGATGTTTGGTATGCGTTTTATGCATATGTTCTGAGATCCAGAGATATTGCTGAAGTCTGTGATTTGCAGAGGCATTGTATTGGGTTTTTGCGGCAATAATATGATGTGATGAAACTGTTTTTGTGCAATCCTGGTGTGTCTTCTGTCTTTTGATGGTAATGCAATGTTTCTTTGATGCAATAGTCACTTTACTATTATAATCTGCCGCAACAAGGAATGTTTCCATTAAATGATGCTATGAGTACAATAATGTCGAAGTGAATGCATAGATTTATCATTGAATGTTGAAATAAGATTAAGTAGTTGATGCTGCATACATCCTCCTTCATTCAGCGGAAACAGGGTTATGTCCACTCTCCCTTTATCACCTCGAGTGAGACCTCATCTGATCTGTAGGTGTTGCTGGGCAGGGGAAAACCTGTCTGGGCTGGTGCTCAGGGAGATCGCAGTCTGTTGGTGTTGACAATGATGGGAACCCCTGTCGACTGGGTTTGAGTCAACAAATGGTTCTGTTTATGGGACCTTGTGCGAAGTGAAAGGAGGATATTTTGTGGCACCTAACGAAACCCGAGATCTAGGAATGGTTTGATCAAAAGCTACAGGAATTCGCTGAAGAAGAAATCCGGAACACTCCACTGACAGTAGATCAGTGGGTAGATAGATATATTCACGACAGTTCACATGAATGGTTCTTCTGTGAGTTCCCGGTCCTTTTGTTCGAATGGTTGGCGAAGTTGACCTTTCAGAAGAGGAACTTCCAGGGTGGTGAGCCAACGACTTGGACCCCGGAGCTGATCCAAGAACTACAGGAAGTTGATAATAAAGCGTCGCGGGCTGTCGAAGTGTGGTTCGATAGCATCCTAGAGGGCTATATCATAGAATTCATGGTTGATACTCAGAAATCCTATAGTGAAGCCGAAAGATATTTTTTCCACCAACCCTAGGGCAGGTTTCTGCTGTCGCTTCAACTGTCCATTAAGATGCTTATTTGCGAAAAGGGTATATTAAAGATGCATCTTGATCAGTAGACATCCTGGTGGGTGGAGGCCGTGGGTACCGCGACAGTTGGGGGGCGGTACTAGTTAATTTGTTTATATCTTTTAATAAAATTGTCATTTAGTTCTATTTTTTGCACTTTTTTTGTAGTCAGATTATTGCACACACATATTAATTGCAATTGTATTATACTTTGTTTTACTTTGGGATCAGTTAATATTAGAAACATAATAGAAATATTCATTGTAACATTTAATATTAATTTTTTTTTTTCAGATCACAGCAATTGATGACTCCATACATGATAATACAAATTATGTTGAGCCTACTTTAGATATAGGAGAAGAAGAAGGTGATGATGATGATGGCAGTGACGATGGTAATGAGGTTGATCAAGATGATGAGTTTTGATGATATTGACCATGATCTTGATGATGATGCTAATGGTTCTAGCTAGATACTAATGCTATGCATGAGCATGCTGCATTTTGTATTATATTTACATGTATTTTTGTTGATATATAATTATGATATATTTATCATTTTGACTTTTATTTCTAAATATGGATATCATACAACTTATTTCTTATCAGTTTGGTATTTAAATCACACACACACACACATTAATGTCCCTCGGGGATATCAAATGGACTTAGGGACATATCACTAGCTCTATGAGGTTAATTAAAAATTTTAAGCACACCAGAGAAATATAATATATACTTAATTTCATTTTTCACAAATTAATTACGACAAAATATCGATAATCGCAAATAAAATAAAATAAAATTTACATATGAGAAAGCAACTGAACTAAGGCTAGGAAAGTTTATCCAACACTGTCTAACATCATTATACATCCATCCCAAGCCATAACATAGGTTAATTGCACCTGAAAGTTCAATTCCAACAATATGTCATTAACTAGTTAATTAAGGTAATTAATGCACTAATTACCAACACTGTCTAACATCATTATACATCCATCCCAAGCCATAACATAGGTTAATTGCACCTGAAAGTTCAATTCCAACAATATGTCATTAACTAGTTAATTAAGGTAATTAATGCACTAATTACGACACTTAACTTACAAATGAAGACACTTAGCATAAAATAATTTGTTCAAATAATTACTGCAATTTATCAATCCCAGTGGCTAATTAACACCTACATCCATGTAAATATGACCAAACAACTATTTTTAAATAATTAAACATCATATACACGAAAATGATATATAAGACTAGTCAACTAGTTTCACTACGCAAACAACTAGTCTTGTGCATTTTTTATGCACAACCATACCAACTATCTTGTAATGTCCCTGGTCCCCTCGGTTCCATTTAGAGGTGATGGGGGAGATCCTTAGAAACAATCTGCTAATTTGTTTTCCAAACTATGCACTTTCAGACAACGACAATAACTTCAGTCCGCAAGCCATCATCCACAAGTCATGAGTCGGAAGTCGGCACCCAAACGCACCACTTCAATAATTACACCTCCGAATTCCGGAATCCTCAATACGGGAGTCAGAAAGTTGGAACACCAAATACACAATGTCGAAGAAATAAGCCTCCAACTTCTGAAATCCGCAATCCGCATTACGGAAGTCAGAAAGTCGGCACCCCAAATTCACAACTTCTAAGATGTATGCCTCCGAATTTCGCAATCTGCAATGCGGAAGTCAGAAAGTAGGAATCGCAAATTCTTTGCTTCACTGAAACAAGCCTCTGACTTCTGCAATACGCAATCCGTGATACAGGAGTCGAAAGTCGAAACTCCAAATTCACAGCTCTGGGAAAATTACTCCTCCGACTTCTGCAATCCGCAATCCACCTTGCAAGAGTTGGAAAGTCGGAACCATAGCGTGCAACTATGAAGAGATCACGCCTCTGACTTCCAGAATCTTAAATCCGCAATGCATATTCAGAAAGTTGGAAGTCTGCCATATGCTACCGTTACTTTCAACTTCCCAGGCTGATATATCCCTCATCCTAAGCCCATTTTTGGAAAACTTGGTATCGTTGGAAATATCTTTGTGAGTCCCGTGCAATTGTATGATCCTCTACCACACCTGATAAATTTGAATTTTTCCTTCTTCCATTGAAGGTGTTGCCCAAACTTCATCAAGACTTCTTTACCTCTCTGGAAAGAGCTCTGATACACTCTTCCATGTCTCCTCCCATCAATCCAGACCCTTAGAGGGAACATGAACACAACAATGGGTGTCTATTTCTCCCCCAAAGCCATGACTGAACATTCTGAACCTCCTGGGCCTCTACAAAACTTATCCCTATTCATCAATGAAGAAATTCATATACATAAAAACACATGGATGCATATGCATACTCAAATAAACACAGCTGAATGAAACATCATCCACACACACATAAAGGAATGCATCAGCACATTTCTCCCATGCAAAATGATGAAACAAACTACAGCGAACTAGTCCTCTTCTTATTCTATCCGCAGGCTTATGCTGACTAACTTAAGATAATCATTTCATTCCCATTAACATGAACAATTAAGCATTCATAACACATAATGAACATGTTATAAATCACAAAGAACACTTATCTTTTTATTGAAATCTCCAAGCAACTAGTTATGGACTACAACGTTCCAAACCAACCATAGTTCTCTTCCTAGCCTGTATTCTTTCAGCACTCAGAGACCACCCCTGAGCTGGCGCTATGTATCCACTAAGGAGAGACTAAACAGACTCATTCACAGCCATGATTTCACACAAACAGCCATGCTAAGCCAATACAACGTTGGGTTTATCAAGCATGCAAAGAGACACCAGAGGAGGATGCTAAGATAGTGAGTTAAACCACAGAGATACAGGAATATCAAACTAACTCCAACAGCCTTCACCGCGTTTATCAAGCAGTTCCAACCTCTGTTCTCTCTCCCACTGGGATCCGCTATTGGATCTTCTCGAGGTTGCAGTTGAATGGCTATGTCCCTCTGCTTCCCTTTCAGGATTCCAAAACTGGGTTTCCCTATGAATTTATGGGAATCCAACCCTCTCAATTTATCCCCAAGGTTCGGTTCTATGGAACCCCCATCGGATTTCTCTGTCCACACATATTTCTTGGGCAATCTTGGCACTTCCAAAGACATATTCATTCCAATTCATGATTCTATTTTTTCCTCCCTGTTAAGACTGCATCCTCCCTGGAAAAATTATTCTTCCCCTACACCATGGAATGGGGAATGAGGAAAAAAAGCCCTCCCTCGAAGGTGGAGTTACTTATGGGACCAGCAAAATAGAGCCCATACCCTGCCTCACAAATTTTAAGGGCTTCCCATACTCCATCAACCTCATGAACAAATTTCCGAAGTAATTCCTTACAACACCTTTAAATGACAGCTAGGAAAGTCAAAGGGGATTCCCAAGGTGACATTTGGCATCCTAGGGTTCAATCCCACAACCCCCTCACCTCTCCGTAGTGGATACACATAGCCCCCTCATTTAGCTTCATCCATAGCCAACCCCTTGGTATTTTTATTGCATGAGATTTATTTACATCATTTTTTCAATTTCCATGTCTTAATGGAACATGGATAGCACTATTTAAAATACCAGGCTGAGAATTCACTAGTGGGGCTTTGGCCTTGAGCTCCACGCTAAGAAAACATGCATCGCATGTATACAATGTTTACCTTAAAATCTAATACATCCGAAGGGTCAAAATGGGGGTATTAAATATCCAAAAAGGAACATACTTTCATTATGTACATAAATAAGCATGCATGTACAACAAAATAAAAGTACATTTGTAGCTCTAATTCGAGTACATAAGCAAAGAATCTTCGTAGTTTAATCAGTACAACTAGTTAATAAACATTGCTAGGAATTCAATCAAACCAATCGTATTGGGTTCTGAGGAACATAGAGGTGAAGGTATAGATTTAGAAAATAGAATTCTACAAAAAAAATAAAATACCAAAAATAGAACATATTGTTGTACATTCATGTTTGATCAAAAACAAAGATTCAAATCCAAAAACTAGTTACCAATTTCACTGTTTCGAAGCTAGTTTCCAATTCTAGTTTTCAAAAGAAACTCAACAAGAAGGAAGTGAAGATTGGAGGTCAGTATAATAATATTAGAGGTAATATACAATCATATGTATGTATCTTCATACTCATATGCATTCCACATTTAAAATCCCAAATCTAGCTATGGCAACCTCTTTGAAAAGAATAACAGTTCAAGAAATAGACTAGGATTATTGGGTGTGGCCCAAGTTGGCATAGTTTTGGTGATGCAAAGTAAAGGTAAAGCGCAGTTTGGAATGAGAATCCCAAGTGGTGTAGTCAGGAATGCGAATTCTAAGCATGGCGAAGTTTTTCTAATGCATAGTGCCAGTGCAGCAGGTATTTTTGGTAACAGGTACAAGTAAAGTGAGGTCAACCGGTGACCTATTTTGGGTGAGTGACTCCATGATTCCCGAGAGTTGGGTAAGGATTAGAGTGGAAGTAGATGACAGTGACTTGTCAAACAGGGTGGCAAAAACCGTTAGAGGCAAAATGGTGGGGTGACAGCGATAGGAAATCCAGAATGGCGGAAAGGGACACGCGACTATGCAGTTAAAGCCATTCCATGAGGACTGGGATTGTCAGAAGGGCGTCAGATCCAGGAGTGGAATAGAGAGGGGGAAATAGGTGAGTGGATAATCTATCGACTATGACAGGCTGGGTTAGTGGGGGTAACCGTACCATTTTTGGTAACTCTATTGTTTTTTTCCCATATTCATTATAAATACTTGACCTGCGGGCACGATCTATAAAAGGGGCAAGTTTGTAAGGGAAGGGTTGATCTCTGATAGGAATTTTGTGGGTTTGGTTGATCTTTGAGGTCTTTTGAGAGACTAAGTGTTGTAAAGAGGCTCTGTAGCTCTGTGTGTAGAGACCCATTGAAGAGAGAAAGAGGCTCTGCAACTGTGTGTGTAAGGACCTATTGTAGAGAAAAGAGTATGCATCTGAGTACGAGGATTGGAACTGTTGAACCCTTCCCATTAATATAATCAAAATTTCGCATGGACATAGCTCCCACCTGAGGGGTGAAACATGTAAATACCGTGTTGTGTGATTGAATCTGTGTGTTTTCTTTTGTTTATGGTTAAGTTCATGCTTATAGTTATATGTGTCTTCGATTTTATATGTAATTTCCACATGAATGAGTGATGAGAATAATATGTTAAGTGTCGAACATATATGCTTGAATGTTGAATGCCAGTAATCCTGAGTATGTTGAATGCATGAGTCATTTTAGTAAACACTAAGTCAGTGAAGTTTGTGTTAAGTGAGATTACCTGGAAGCGCAGTACTGAAAATGCACTGCTGCGTTGTATTTCACCATATTGTATGAGTTTGCAAAGAGCACAGTCCCGTATATTTTGCGAAGTGTAGAGTTGTACTGTCATATTGTTAAATGGCCATTTAGAAAATGCGCAGTCCTAGTGTGTGCTACAATATAAGTGATAGACATGAAGCAGGTGTAACTTCGCGCAGTCCTTAGTCTGTTAACTGCGCATTACCTGATTACAAAAACCTGCTTATGTAATCCCCCATAACTTCACCTCGGGTGAGACCTCAGTCTGTTCGCATAATTTTTTTGAAAGGACCGATGAAGAAGGGTTTTGTTGGACCACAACTGCGTAGAACCTGGGTCAGTAAGAGAAAGTTAAAGAATGAGGTTCATACCCAAAAAATGGTTCCATTGCTGCACTTGAACTGGTGATGTTTTCTGAATATTGGAATCCTGAGAGAGCAAAAATATAGAATTGGGTGGATAGTACAGAAAAGAAGTTTGAAAGGAAGGAGAACAAACATTCGCGTTTCTCTGATGAAGAATGGTTGCAAAGATACCTATATTATGATATTTATGAAATTTTCTTCGCATCCTTCAGCAACGATCTATATGAGTGGTTATCAAGACTAGCAGAACGAAAGAACTGTTATCAAGGTGGAGAACCTACAGAGTGGAATCCAGAACTGGTTCAAAGACTTAAAGAAGTGGATAGCCCAATCTCAAGAGCAATAGACTTCTGGTTCGATATCATACTAGACGGCTACATTACATAATTTGTTGTGGACACTTTGAAGTCTTACACCACAGTAGAGGCATATTTATTTAAAGGATTTAGAGGTCAGTACCTGAACAATCTCAATCTATACATTAAAATGATATTGGCAAAGAAAGGTGCCTTAAGAATGCAACAAGATCCCTAGAAATTTGAGTTTGTAATGTTTAGTAATATAGACAGTGACACTGAGGAAAAAATTCACACACTATGAAGTGGTAAAATATACAAGTATAGCACCAAGAAGAGGCCTAATGAACATGAAATTCACATCTTTCTAGAAATATACTTACAGGTTGAGACTGATAGTGAAACAGAACCTTGAGTGACTACCTATCAGCCCATCACTCCGCATAATCCTCTGGTTGACTATTGAAATACTGCTAACCCACAAAACAACAGTTCTAGTAACATTGCAGGAGAAAGTACTCAGAACATTTTGACAAGTAGTATACCTACCACATCATAGAACACTATGCTTCCTACAAGAAGAATGACAGATGACAACAAGATGCTGATATTCAAAGGAACGGGTATAGAAGACCCTGAGAAACACTGGTTTCTTTGTGACACCGTGTGGAATGTCAAAAAAGTGCACAATGATGCTATTAGACAAGAACAGTTAGTCACCAAATTTAGGGATAGAGCCATGACTTGGTTTATGAAGTATTCTGTTAGACAGAACAATACCCTAGTGGATATTACAACTGTGCTGATCAAAGAATTTGAAAAACCAAATTCAAAATCACAGTGTATCACAAAGCTCAAAGAAATCAAGCAGAAACCTAGTGAGACAGTGTGGGAATTTGACCAGACGTTCAATGCGCTGCTAGATCAAGTTAGTTTGACATAGCACAACAACAGCACCAAGAATGGTTCATAGCCGCGCTATTTCCACACATTAGATTACCATTGATTCAACAAAAGGCTACTTCGCAGACAGAGGCCCTAGAGTTTGGGATGAAACTAGAGGCTTCGCCTATAGGAGAGACTAGTGCAGGTATGATTCAGACACAGACCCAGCTAGCAAATATGACATTATAATTGCAGGATATGAAGAAAGGAAAAGAAACCTGAGAAGAGGTTGGTGTACAAAGTGTAAGGGAGAAGGTCACTCCAAAGAACATTGTCCAGTATTTAAAGATTGCATCGCTAGTGGAGCTCCAAACCCATTGAATCAACAACGAGGACCATGGTGTGGGATTTTTTGATGTCGAGGACATCTCCCAGAGGATTGTTATTTAATTCAAAAGTATGTGCAAACACCCAAGAACTTATATTGCACATTCTGTAAATCCGTTGGTCATGATGATTCCAACTGTAGAGCCTATGAACTCATGATGGAAAGAAAACATGATGTCTACCGAGTTTAAGAAGAAACACCGCATAACAATGAAACCACGCAGTTGTTGGCGGGCAAATCTACCCTATAGCAAGGAAACTAATGCTATCAACTTGGTTGGGGTGACAGGTAAGTGTATTGATGCTATTACAGAGACATTTACAAAAAAGAAAGAAGTTGTAGATCTTGGGAACACACCTTTCAATCGAATTTTGATCCTAGCCTTGACTTGATTTCATGTTCAACTTCCAAATCCACCTTTCCTTCAGTAAACCTGCAATAACAATACCTTTCTCAAAACATTTTGGGCAATATGTAAAGCTTGAAAGAAACAAAAACAATGTTTAACATTCAGCATTGACCAAAACATATCCAAATTAAAATGCCATTTCACAACACATTTAAATTGGAACAAGAAAGACACTTCGACCTTTATTTGTCAAAAGTAGAATGATGTACAAGTATACCTGATCATGAAACAGGCTCCTGCAACTAGATTCTGGGCTCTTGCTCTTCTCTGGCTTGGTTGTCTTCAACATCAACTCCTCCAATGCCTTAAAGTTTCTCCATCAACACATCCTCTAGGTTCTCTAGCTATATTTTCTAACCCTTCTCCTTTAACCTTCTTTGTATTTATAGGTTTAAAGAAGTAGTTTAGGTCAATATGTAGTTATGGAGGAAGTTGGGGGAGTTAGGAAACTACCATCAACTAATCCTCCTTGATGAATTAATTTATTTTTTAATCATCTTTTAAGATGTACGCGACTCTTGCTCAGTGGAGTAGCGTATAGGGCGCTACTTTAGTGTTTAACAACTAGCGCTCATTCAATTTTAGATGGTGAGCGCTACTATGCTGAGAAGGAGTAGCGTATACTTGGATATGGGTGCTACTATGATACACTGGAGTAGCGTATGGGCGCTAGTCTCTTTGAGTAGAGTAGCGCTCATATCTCAAAATGATATTTTTTGGGGTTTTCCAGTAATGTCAGGAAAATGGAATGAGTTGACATATCATCCAAGGTCACCATGCTCCTCCATCCAAATTGTCCTTTTGTGTGATCAGCAGCTCAGGGTGATCACGGATGGAGAGGTGCAAGTTTGACCTATAACAGCAGTATGATCAAAGCACGTACAAAGGACATGGAGGATTGAGAGGCAGAGGAAGAAACAATGGCCAGGGAAGAGGAAGAGATTAGAAAGTATGTTATAACTATGCTCAACCTAGACATCTATCCAGAGATTGCACGAATGCTTGTACTACTTGCAAATATTGTAAGTCTTTTGACCATGTCATTGAGGCATACCCTGTTTTGCAAGCAAAAATGCAAGAAAGAAGGGCAGAGGCCCAAAATTAGAACATATAGATGATCGCAACAGAAAAATGGAACACAGATTGTAACATTAATGTTGTGACGCATAGTGCAGCTATGATAGGTGCCGATCAAAGAGCGGAAGCTTCGACTTCTAAGAATCACCATGCTAAGAAAAATCCTATTGAAGGGACTTGGATAAGGAATGAAACTAGAAAAATACCTGCTTTCAAGCTCAACAAAGAAAAATAATTCTTCATGGAATCCAGAGAAACCTTCAAAGAACTAGAACCTGTCACTCCACGAATCAAGTTACGAAGTCAGAATTTTCCTGTAAAGGATATTCCAGCATCGTATGATCACTCAGGTACTGCAATAGGTGCAATAAGTCCTATTGCGCAGTTTTTACAGAGCTGCATGAAGCTGTTAAAACATGAAAATGCCTTAGAAGAGTTACAGATCCTGTTGGGTAATTACGAGCAGTGCAATGTGGTGAATGAAGCACATAGAGTGGTTCATCATATCAAGACCCATAAAAGAACTGGAAGAGAAATGAGACTAAATGCGTAGATCAGAGATTTTGAAATGGACGAGATCATCCTTTATTTAGGCTCAGAAGTGAATGTCTTGACAAAGAAGACATGGGAACAAATGGGGAAGCCAAAGTCTAAAAAAAATAAAGTGATACTCTTATCTCTTCTCTATCAATTTGATACACATATGATACTAGCATAGATACGTTTAACTACAATATCACATATCTATGTTTAAATTTTCAGAAAGCAAAGTGGGCGTATGGAAAGTAGCCAGTAATGTCTATTTCCTTACTCCGGCCTTCATTATGATATGTCCTAGTGTACTTACAAGAAGAACAATGTCATGCTACTGTCTGCAAAGGATCATGTTTACTATATACTTCTTCTATAAAGAAGAATGTTCCAACCGATCGAATCACCAAGAGCCACACGAGTCACCTTTAGCCAAAAAAGTCCAACAGAGTTACAACAAACATGAAAGGTAAGTGTAATTACATATCTATCTCTATTGAGACGTGCTTACTACTTATTACATACGTATTACTCTATATTTACCATATGTAAGGGATAAATAGAACCTTATGATTGCACTATAAGTGGTATCTTTAAACGATGGATTCTTCTTGGCTTTCTTTGAACCGATGCACGATCTTACTTATAATGGCACCTGGGTTTAGAAGTTGCTAAGCCCATTGTCATATAATATTCATATATAATGAAGTTGAGAAAATTACCCATCTTACGCAATAGGAATTACGATAAAAAACTTATACATACCAACCATCTAATCCATCCCATCCAGCGCATGTAGCACGCCATCCATCCCAGTGATCCGAGCAATGCCAGCCAGCTCGGAAGCAAGTGGATAGCGAATCAACAAAAGGTTATACCCTTCAGGAGACTATCCAGTGTCCTCGTTGACATTGATGGAGTGCGAAGTTATGCAGAATTCAAGGTTATTGAAATTATAGATGATAGCCAACCTTATCGTGCACTATTAGGGATAGATTGGGCCATGGATAACCTCACAATTATAAACTTGAAAAAGAAGTAGATGATATTTTAAGGAGAATATATCAGGGTCATCACACCCTTGGATCCTTCAAAAGGACCTAGATACACTAAGCCAATAAGAGAAGAATGCAGAGCATAAGATCTGGATCGTATCTACAAGATGATAGCGAATAAGGCAGATTACGTCAACCCAACTGATGATGGAACATCGAGTTGGCGCTGTGACAGTTCTTGCATATCCGACTCTGATGCAGGACTAGAGAATTGGTAGAGAAAAATGCATGAAGTATCAGCAAGAAGATGCACGCATCTCACGAGATCATTGCACTGGATTGGAACAAAGGTAATTCCAATCCCTACTTATGATGGCTTAACTAACATCCATACATTTTTTCAAGAATATCTTATATCAATTTCAGATGAACATAGGATAGCAGCATTGGATACAGCACTGCGTGCTACACCTACCAAATGGTGGGCTGCGCATAAGCAGAATCTAACCACGTGGGAGGAATGTAAGCATATTATAGAAATCCGATTTCTGGAATAAACTAAGTTGGTATAAGTAAAATATAATGGTCAAACTGATCCTAGAGATCACATAGATCACTGTTTGGAAGCATGGACACATAAAATGCAAATAGAATGGGTTCATCTGTTTGTACACACGCTAGAGAAGATTCCGAAGAACTGATACATAGACATAGAACTGTGTAGAGGAACGATAGAATGGTCTATTATGATTAAGAACTTCCAAGCAACTTTCAGCTTTGAGGATGAATTTCCAAGTATCAATGAGGTGTTACAGGTCATCAAAAAGAAGGTATTCCACGACACACCAGAACCTGTGTATCACCAACTAGAGTGGGAAAGACAGATAGAACATGCCCTAGAATGTTACAAATTTGCATTAGACGATGATGAAGAGGGAAGTGGAGAAGATGACGACCTGTGCAATATTAACATACCTGAGTCGGATGGAAGACGCAAAGTAGAAGGACCACCATTGGAAATCCCAGATTTGAGTAATCCTTTGAAAACTCAGAAAGTGAATATTAGTGCTATTAAAAATTTGCTTCTATAGGTGATTACTGGGATGAGGAAATGGTTGCGCAGATAGAAGATTTACTCTGCAAATACGAAGACTTATTTCCTACGAAGTTTTCCGAAATGAAAGGCATTTTGGGCAACTTGGGGGTCATGAAAATACCTCTCAAGCCGGATGTGAATCCTATTAAGCAGAGACCTTATAAACTTAATCCAATATACAAAGAAAGGGTAAAAGAGAAGCTTGATAAGATGCTTGATGCAAGAATCATTGAACCTGTAGGAGAGTTAGAATGGATAAGTCCCATGGTTATCCAGGAAAAGAAAACTAAAGGCGAAATTAGGATCTATGTAGATCTCAGAAAATTAAACGATGCTTCACTGCATGACCCATTTCCCACTCCATTAATAGATGAAGTATGTTGGCATGGGATTAGTTTGCATGAAGTGCGAAAGCCGATAGCTACGAAGAGGACCATCCATGGAAGAAAGGGTCATTTGCGGAGAACAAGGAAGCACAAGTTTATCTATCTTGTTAGAAATGGGTCATTTGGACCGTTTTGTAACCATTTAGTTTGATGTAAATAGGAGCATGATTGTAAGCCTACGGGAAACATAGTTGAATTGAAGAATGAGTTGTTTTGAACTATGTTGTATCTGCGATAAGATGTTTTGACTATTTCTGCGAAGGTTATAGCGCAGGTTTTGATGAATGCATGAAGATGTTCGATTATGGTCATATCTTTTGTCTCTGTTTCTATTGAATGATGAATGCAAGTGTTTGGGAAATGTTTAAGACTTTTTGGTTTGGTAATTGTTGTTGATGAGAATGATCAGTTTAACTATGTTGATGCGAATGTCCATTATGTATTATTTCTGCAAATGATGAATGTATAAATGTATGTGAATCTAAATCTCTGGTTTCTAGTGCGATAGAGTCGAAGTGGTTGCATGTCCTTTCCCCACTACATAAACTTGGTTCCAATAGCCCCCTTAATCATCTAGGGTGAGACATCACTCGCTTCGTGGGTGTTGCTAGAAAGGGTAAAACCTTTCTGGGCCAGTGCTTAAGTGTGTTTGATTGGGTTTGTTGATGACAGTGAAAAGTGAACCCCTGTCGATAGCCGTTGTGTCAACAAATGGTTCCATTTCCAAGACACTAAAGGAGAAAGATAAGGATATGCTGTGCCACCCGTTGAAACCGGAGATCCAAGACTAGTTTGACAAGAGAGCAGAAGAATTCACGGAACGAGAAAAGAAAAACCATGGACAAACAGTAAGCAGTTGGTTGCAGAAGTACATTTATTCGGATATCCACGAGATATTCTTCTGCGAATTACCAATATTACTGCACGAGTGGTTAGCACAGCTAACGTTTCAGAAGAACCATTTCCAAAAGACTGAGCCAGACCATTGGACTCCAAAATTGATTTGACAGCTGAAACAGGTTGTTAATAAGGTATCATGAGCCGTTGACTTCTGGGTAGATAGTATCTTAGAAGGATACATCACTGAGTTTGTTATGGACACGATCAAATCATACGACGCAGAAAGGAATTTTTTCAAATGACCCATGGGGAGATTCCTATTGTCGTTGACACTGTGGATTATGATGCTCGTCTATGAAAAGGGAATATTAAGGATGAACTCCGACAAGTAGAAGATCAGTGTGTGGAAGTTGTGGGTACTGTGTTGATGAGGGTTCGGTAGAAATATGCGGGGTAGATGGAAATGAGCGATGATGAATTTTTAAGGGAAGCTGATGAAGAGTGTGGTACCTTGAGGAGTGGGGTGATATTCCGGCGTCCTGAGAAGAGAGTCTCCTAAGAGGACCGAAACAGAAGACCGCGAAATAGGACCACAAGGGAGGAAGCGACCTTATTGCGATGAAGAAGGAAGTGAACAGGCTACCCTAGAAGCAGGAGAAGGACGGACCCTAAGCTACAATGTACCTTCAACTCCACACACTATTCATAATTTGATAAAAGAAAATACAAGCTATTCGCAGAGCTGTCCTACATGCCAGAACAATAGTAAGAGTAGCGCATCAGTAAATAATAATAGTAGAAGTACAAGAATGGTGGGTGACGAAGATAACATGCCAACCTTCCAAGGAAACGAGACCGAGTATCCCGAACAATATTGGTTTTTATACGAAGTAGTATGGACCATGAAGCAGGTCCAGGATGAAGATATAAAGAAGGGACAAATAGAAACGACCCTTAGAGGCCATGTGCTAGATTGGTATATGAATTTTACCGAGGCACCAGTGGGAAATCCAAGTAAAACATTGCTATAGATCAAAGCATGGATGATCGATGAATTGAGAAAGCCAAAATCCGAGTCACAGTACATTACTAAGCTCAAAGAAATCAAACAATTTCCCAATGAGTCAGTATGGGACTTCGACCAACGATACATAACACTAATGGATAAAGTTAGTTTAGGGATGAATTATATGCAACACAAAGAATAGTTTATCACTGGGTTGGTGCCGTGCATTCATGGACCACTGATGCAACAAAAGGTAGCGACTCAGGCAGAAGCACTAGAGATTGCAATGAAGCTGGAGGATTCACCAATCGATGAAATGGGTTTGGGCATGGATTGAATACAAGTGCATATGGAAAACTTAACGATCCAACTGCAAGACATGAAGAAAGGAAAAGAGGCCCGTGAAGAGGTCTGGTGCACTAGATGCAAGACGGAAGGACACCACAAGGATTAGTGCCTAGATTTTCAGGAATATTTGCAATCGAGTGCACCAAATCCCCTCAGTCAAGGAGGGTTGCTTTGGTGTCACATGTGTCACTCGAGAAGACATCGGCCAGAAGAATGTGTGTACATGCAGAATATGGTGTCGAAACCAGCGACCTTGTATTGCAAGTTCTGCCGATCGGTTGGTCACGATGAGAAGGACTGCAGAGCTTATGACCTACTCCAAGAAAGGACTGCAGATACATAATTCATGAAGGGAGAAGAGCAGCCAGCGGTACAACAATAACAACAGTATAGTCAACCGTAGCCTCAATCTATTCTGTAACTGTAGTATGAGCAACCGTAGTATGGTCAGTCGCAGTATGGCCAACCGACATATCCTCAACTACAATATTGTAAACTGCAATATCCATAGCCACAGTATCCTCAACTGCGGTACCTGCCATACAGGCCACTCCGAGGAGGATTCAGAGGGGGGTTTTGCGGCGGTCGAGGTGCTAGTGTCAGCTGAGGAGGAGCTTCTAGATGACATCAAGGACCCATCATATGTTAAAATTGTGGGCAGCAGGGGAACTATCAAAGGGATTACCCGAATCTAGTACCACATTGCACTTATTGTAGCGGTGTGGATCATGGGGTCGAAGATTGTCCTTAGCTCATCACGAAGTGGAAAACAAAGAACTTGCCCCCACCTCCACAAAATCAAAATCCACCATCGGTACAGAAGATCTTAGAAGAAGTTAGAAGTCAAAATGCGGTTGTCGGAATCATGATTCAAGGAGGAGCTGTGACAGGGGCTGACAGGTCATAGGCTAGCTTCCGACCAACAATAAGGAAATAAGTCACATTTGATGCGAAAGCAGAAAGGAACATTTTTATAAAAGCATAGGAAGCAATAAGGCAGTTGAGGGAACCACCTCTTCAGCAGGAAGAAGATAGATATGACAAGCCACCGATATTCGACACAACAAATTCATAGAGAAAGGGAAATACCTTAAGAGCCTTTTTGGAGAGTTTCCTGGAGCTGGAAAAAATCGGGATGCATTGATGTAGATATCCAATCTACTGCATCGATGGGATGGTGCACGGCTGGAGAGAACGGTCAATCGCATACATAAGAGGAAAACAGGATGAGAGATGCGGATGTCTGTGCAAATCAGAGCGTTCGATGTTGACTCCATTATCTTGGACTTGGGGTCGAACGTGAATATCCTGACTAAACAGACGTGGGAAACAATGGGGAAACCATAGTTGGCCTGGTCCCTAGTGCAACTGCTCCTAGAAAACCAAAGTAAGGTCACCTCGATCAGTCGGATATGCCAGGTCTTTGTTTAGATTGAGGGACTCAAGACATATGCATATTTTGATGTGATCAAAATTGTGGACAATACTAGTCCCTACCCAGTGCTTCTATGGATAGAATGGGCGATGGATAATCAAGCTATTATCAACTTCAAGAAAATAATTATTTCATTTGAGAACTAGGAGATAAGGGTTGTCGCACCTCTTGATCTTGCGTAAGGTAAAAGGTATGTAGAGCCATCGAGGGATGAGTTCACCGAGGGATGGGATAATCTCTACAACATTTTTGAAGATTATATCAACCCTACTGTGGATGGATAATTAGGGTGGCGCAGTAGCAATTCGGCATCATCAGATTCGGATGAAGAACTTGAAAATTGGTAGAACTGGCTACATGAAGTGTCATTTAGGAGGTGTGCAAGGATCACTCAGTATCTGGGAAGGGTAGCCACATAAGAGTGAGAGCTACCAACATACGAGGGATTGCCCAATTTGGCTACATTTCTCACTAAATTTGAAGAGAAAGTGGCAGAACCATAGTGACTCTTGGCCTTGGAAGAATCCCTGAAGGATGCACCCGTGCGATGGTGGGGAGCGCACAAGTCCACCATAACTACTTGGACATTATGTCCCCACGTAATGATGGTTAGTTTCAGTGATGCTGAAGGATATGGAGAAAGGAAGTTCGATGGAAGAGGCAACCCGAAGGCACATTTGGCTGAATATGAAAGCAAATGGGGACTACGAGTGAAACAGGAATGGGTCCATGCGTTCATTCACACACTGGATGAAATACCGTGAATTTGGTATATCGCAGCATAACTACAATGCAGAACATTTTCTTGGGAACAACTAACAGTTGGATTTATCCAAATGTTCAGTTTCTCCGACAAACACCCCTTCAACCATAGTGCATTACAGGTGATTCGGGAGAATGTATTTGAAGCATTCCCGACAGAGAAACCACTGGGGATTCAATGGATTGCAACACCGAAAATATTAATGGAATGCTAAAATATCACAAGAGAGTTAGATGCTGGCGATGATACGAGGGCTACGTATGTACTGGATTTGGAAGGAAGTCGCAGTGTCAAAGCACTAGAAATACCTTCCGACAAGTTTTAGCAATCGTTGAAAATCAAGAAAGTGAACATTAAGTCAGAGGAGAATCCAAAGTTCACAAGTATTGGAGATTATTGGGATGAATCAACTATTGCGAAGATGACTGATCTATTGCACGAGTTTCGGGATTTGACCCCAACGAAATTCTCAGAGATGAAAGGAATTTCTGGGGACTTAGGAGAAATGAAAATCCCCTTGAAACCCGATGCGAAGCCAGTCAAGTAGTGGCCCTACCGGTTGAATCCAAGGTACAAGGAGCAGGTGAAGGATGAGATTGAAAGAATGCTGGAAACATGAATTATACAAGCAGTTGAGGAATTAGAGTGGATCAACCCGATGGTGGTATAGCATAAGAAAACCGGAGACACGAGAATCAGTATCGACCTAAGTGACTCCAATGAAGGCCTAGTATCACAGCATAAAAAAATAAAATAAAAAATAAATAAAAATGTGTGTGTCGACAAGTTAATCGCAGACTACACCAAAATGTGGTATGCTTCAGCGAGTCAGAAGCTTCCATGATGCGGAAGGGTCCAATTCTTCAATAAATGAAGCAGTTAAACCACAACGATTGACGGAAAAAACAAAAAACCAACACAATTAATGCTCGACGCACGCAATGGATTTGGGGAATCAGCCTTGGATTTGGAAATTATTGTCCAAGATCAAACAGATGCAGCAGTTCACCACTATAAATATGGGGTAGGGGAGCATCTAGACGCATTGTGTGTTAAATAAGAATTTGCATAGAAGTGCATGGTAGTTTACATTTCAAGTGCAAGTACTGAGCGGCCAGAACCCACACCAGTTCCATAGGAGCAGCCCAAATTTATGTCTGGAATACCACTAAAAAAGAAGAGGGGTGCAAATTGACCCCCGACACTGGCCGCACACCAAAGAAAGGGACCCGAGCCTCAGCACGGTTCACTGACGAAGATGCAGGAACTTCAGGCATTGAAGTACTGCAAGAAGGGAATTATGGCCCAAAGATATCAGGGTATGTTCTGCTACACTAGAAAGGGGCACCAGTGATGCAGATAAACAAGAATGAGAAGTATACTATCGTGATGCCATCGATACCGCAAGGAGTTCCTCAATTTGGGAACATTGTGGCGAATTTGCAGAAGCTACAATATACTGACCACGACCTTGCAAATTTCCCAGAAAGCACAAAAGGCTACATTGATGTCCACCATGAAGGAGGCCCAACCACGAAGGAACTTGCATCATGGGCATTGGGAATGGAACGTTCGGGGCTGTTAGGCCTCACCTAGATATTGTACTTCAGGCAATTCGCACCGGTCAATGCATGTGTCAAGCAATTACTAGCATGTTTTCATGGTGGGTATCTTTAGCTGCATGAGAAGATTCCAGTCACAGTTGATTTGATCGCAAGAATAATCGGGTTTCCTAAAGACGGTGATGATCCTTCCCAATTTTCCAGGGAAAGGATAATGACAAGAAGCTTGCAAAATAGTTGAAGATGAAGTACGGGATGGAGAAACATTCCAGAGGATACCTCATCCACACAATCAAGGACCAGGCCGTTAGGTTTCGTGTGAAAATCCTAGCGGTTAAGGTTGCTCGAAAGAACAAGCCTAGGGAATGTACTTCGGGCATCATCGCCTCCACGGAACTATGTGCCGCAGGAGAGCAGATGAACTAGTCAAAATTCCTGCTGCACTAGTTGATCGACGATGCATACGATGTGCAGGAGTACAGGAAGGCATTTACATACTCATGGCTCATAATAGTGGTCGCATTATCCGGTTTGAGGGATCTTGAGCACTATGAGTGTATGGACACAGTAGAAGTCAGGGTACGCGAAGGACTGCGGTACCAGAAATTATGGGAAACAACCGATAAAGAGCGACGGACAGATAATGTTCTACAATTTTACGTGTTTTTGGAGAGGATGCAGATAGATGTGCAAATGATACCGCGAATACCAGAGCAAGCAGCAACGAAGTATCAGCCGATATAAAGGCTATTGGTTGAGCCCCAAACAATTTTTCTTCAAGATCGAGCAGATAAGTCAAAGCAGTGGCTGCCAACGTAGTACAAGCTCATGGAGGCGGAGCTAGATGCCATCATCAACAGATGGCCCAAAGAATGGAAAGTACCAGCTGATGAGAAGGACATGTCGAACACAGAAGATGGGAAGGAAACAACTCGACCAGACTCGACCGAGGAGGAAAAAGGCTCAGTGAGTCGGAGGGAAGGCACATGAACAGATGACCCTGTGAAAGAGTAGTCGGAGGGGTCCATCCATGATGGAGCCTAAAAAATGCCCACCCAAACAGATTCTGACCTATATGCATAGAACGAGGAATGAAGGAAAAAGAAGAGGATGGAATGGGGTGCAGGAAGTACCAGTGGTGGTATTCCAGAGGAGTAGGTGAATCGGCTCCTGGAGACACTAACAGAGGTCATAGTGACCAATAGCGTGAAAGTTACACAACACTCCACTGACTACTTCCACCGGGTAAACCAAATGCTAACCATGTTATCCAATGTAGTTTTCGAGTCTAGTGTACCGCATGGGGAAGTTAGACAGAGTGTGTCCACAATCAGGGTTGAAGTAGCGGTTGGGACAAACCCAAGGTTAGTTTAATGTTTTCCAAATGCGACGTACACTAGAAACGAAGGGATGGATGTGGAGATAAGAAATTTTGACTCAATAGGTGTAGATTTCAACATGCTACCAATGTTGTCTCTACATAGGATTCAAACCGCAAGAAGTGCAGAAATCCATGACCGAGAATCCGGAATGCATGACCAGCTGGTGCAGTACAAGTAGCAGGAGCACATCAATGAGACAGAGGTACACCAACTCCAAGAAGAGAATTCCCAAACATTTGCTGATAAAGAGAAGGCCATAGAGGATAGGAAGCGGTTGGAAGAAGAAATGATCAAGGTATGTGAGAGAACCCCTGAGGTAGAGTAAGACCTACTACCAGAAGAAAAATCCATCTTATTGGGTGTGATTATTGAGAAACCATGGAAGGAAAAAGAAGATATGGAGGAAAGGGTGGTACCAAGCACACCACAAGAACAGATTCAGGATCAGCAGAATGCGATTGAGGAAGCTGTGATGGAAATCATGGAGATGGAGAAGGCAGTCGAGGCAGTTGCAGAAAGAGTCATAGATTTTTGGGGCAGTGTAGTCCAGGATGACTAGCTAACTACGTTGAAGGAAGAACTCACCGAAGCGGAAGCATAGCTAGAATCCTTTAAGGGATCGATCAAAGAAATGCCCTCACTGGTACGATTGACAAAGGAATCAGAACTAAAAATCATGCAGCAGTGCATAACGAAGGCCCGCGAAAGACAACAAAGAAGGGCCACACATTTGGATGAGCTCCAAACAAAAGTTGAAATTTTTGCAGTATGGGTAATGGAAGCAATGAAACAGGTTAAGAAGCAACTAGAGGAAGTGCAACAGAAAGGTTGTGAACACCCAACAAACCAGCAAGTGGAAGAATGCACACAACTTAGAGCATTAGCAAAGGAAGTCGTTGACCAAATCAAGGGTGCATATGGTGATTTCAAGAAGCAGGTAAATGCACCAAAGGTGTCCTGCTGAGGTGGCTTGATGGCGAGCCAAAAGTTTATGTTGGGGGCCTATTGTCACGAGATTAGTCCGCATGAAGTGCATAAGCCAACAACTGCGAAGAGGACCATCCGCGGAAGAAAGGGTCATTCGCAGAGAACAAGGAAGCGCAACTTTAGCTAGTTTATTAGAAATGGGTCATTTGGACCGTTTAGTTTGATATAAATAGGAGCATGATTGTAAGCCTAAGGGAAGCATAGTTTAATAGGAGAATGAGTTGTTTTGAACTATGTTTTATCTGCGATAAGATGTTTTGACTGTTTCTGCGAAGGTTATACTGCAGGTTTTGATGAATGCATGAAGATGTTTGATTATGGTCATATCTTTTGTCTTTGTTTCTGTTGAATGATGAATGCAAGTGTTTGCAAAATGTTTAATACTCCGTGGTTTGGTAATGGTTGTTGATTAGAATGATCAGTTTAACTATGTTGATGCGAATGTCCATTATGTATTATTTCTGCAAATGATGAATGTATAAATGTATTTGAATCTAAATCTCTGGTTTCTAGTGCGATAGAGTCGAAGTGGTTGCATGTCCTTTACCCACAGTGGAAACTTGGTTCCTACACCCCCCTTAATCATCTTAGGTGAGACTTCACTCGCTTTGCGGCTGTTGCTGGAAAGGGTAAAACCTTTCTGGGCCGGTGCTTAAGGGTGTTTGATTGGGTTTGTTGATGACAGTGCGAAGTGAACCTGTCGATAGCCGTTGTGTCAACAAAGTATTAGACAATGTTGGAGGGAATGAGGTGTATTATTTCACTGATGTATTTTATGTATATCATCAAATCAGAATTGATGCAGCAAACAGGCACAAGACCACATTTTCCACAGAATGGGGTTCATTTCAGTACACAATTATGCCCTTTGGCTTGAAGAATGCACCTGCTATTGTTTCAAGAGTAGTTGTTGTTGCATTCAAATATTTTATCCATAAATTTTTAGAAGTATATTTTGATGATTGGACAGTATTTGGGTTACTGAAGAACCATTATGCCAGCTTAAGGCTGATGTTAGCAAAGTGTAGACAACATCAGATCTCCCTGAACTTAAAGAAGAGCATCTTCTATGTTCCCTATGTAATTATACTGGGACACATTGTTTGTAAATAAGGGTTGATGGTCGATCCAGCTAAAATCGCAATTATTGTGAACTAGCCAGTGCCTAATTCGGTAAAACAACTATGCACTACATTGGGGCACACAGGCTATTACAGTAATTTCATCAAAGGATATGCGTAGATAACTGCGCCCATGGAAAAATTGTTGAAGAAAGAAGCAAAGTTTATATGGACTGAATATTTCGAGAAAGGACTAGACACACTGAAGGAAAGGATGGTAACTGCGCCTATCTTAGTTTTTCCAGATTGGAACAAACATTTCCATGTACATGTAGATGCTTCATCCATTGCACTTAGAGTTGTGCTAGCTCATCCAGGTGAGGGAGGTATTGACCATCCTATTGCATTCTCAAGTAGGAAGTTGTCCTCAACAGAAAATAATTATACCACCATAGAAAGAGAATTTTTACCTATGGTATATGCACTGCAAAAGTTCAAGCACTATCTGCTAGGTGCGCACTTTTGTATGTTTACTGACCATTCAACTTTTAAATACCTGGTCAATAAACCAGTGTTAGGGGGAAGAATTTGTAGATGGTTTTTACTCTTTCAAGAGTATGATTTTGAAATCGTTGTTAAGACAGGAAGGTTGAATTCAGGACCTGACCATCTTTCAAGAATTGAGTCAGGCGAAGAACCTACCAACCTAGAAGATAATCTACCAGATGCGCAAGTGTTTTCTATTCAGATAGAAGATGACTATTATAAGGATATCATAGAATTCCTGACCAAAGGGTTGGCACCTACAGAATTTACTATGTAGCAAAAGAAACAATTGGTAGTTAAAGCAGCTGACTTCACCATAATTGCAGGACAATTATACAAGCTAGGACCAAATGAAGTACTGCTCATATGTGTGCTAGAACACGAGAAACCATTGATACTGGCTGAAGCACATTCAGGGGTGTCTGGAGGTCACTACACAGGAAGAGCTATTGCGCAGAAACTTTTAAGAGCAGGACTATGGTGGCCTACACTCCATAAGGATTCAAAAAAGCATTGCCAAAGTTGCGATGCTTTTCAGAGGACAGGGAAGCCATCTCGTAGAGATGAGATTGCATTGATACCACAATTGACATTGCAATCCTTTGATAAATGGGGTATTGATTTTGTGGGACCTATCAACCCACTAGGAAAGAGAACTGGTTCAAGATACATTATCACAGCTACAGATTATCTAGCCATATGGGCAGAAGCAAAACCAATGAAGGACTGTAGCATAGTTACTGCCGCCTAGTTCATTTTTGAAAACATCCTCACAAGGTTTGGATGTCCAATGATCCTGATGAGCGATTAGGTAACTCACTTATTGAATAGAACTATTAAATCCCTAACTGAGGAATTTCATATTTACCATCAGAAGAGCAAACCATATCATCCACATGCCAATGGAACTGTTGAAGAGTTTAACAAAGTGTTGGAAAATGCACTGACTAAGGTATGTAATACAAACAAGGATGATTGGGATTTGTGAATACTAGCTGTGTTATGGGCATACAGGACAACTTGTAAGAAGTTGACGGGAGATACATCGTTTAGATTAGCATATGGAAAAGAAGCTATGATGCCAATGGAATACATAGTACCAGATTTGAGAGTTGCAGCGTTCATAGGCATGACAGATGATGAGACAATGGAAGAAAGGCTGCTATACTTGGTTGGCTTAGAAGAAGATCGCTTCATTGAGGGATTTCACTATCAAGTGCAGAAAGACAGAGAAAAAGCATGGCATGATCGCCACATCAAGTACAAATCCTTTCAGGTAGGAGATCTTGTTCTCCTCTATGACAGTAAATTCATTAAGTTTCTTGAAATATTTAAGATGCATTGTCTAGGGCCATATGTTTTCAAGCATGTTACTAATGGTGACACACTTCAGCTAGCCACATTAGCGGGAGAAAACCTACCAGTTCTGATTAATGGAAGTAGACTAAAATCCTACAAGGATAGTCCTACTTCGCCATACCTCAGTTGATCAGCAACGAAGAAAATTTTGAGTGTCAAGTACAGTTGCAATTGGACACTAAAATTTGCATGAATTCTATACACAATTTTGTTGGAATGTGAATTCATATGAAACATGGATGCACAGTGCACGGAGGAAGTTGGATGCGAAGTGCAAAGAAGAAATGCAGCTGCGAAGTTAAAAATCAAGGAGCACAAGTGTGCAGAAGAACTGCGCAAAATATTTTGTCTGAGCCGTGAGCACAGTTCGAAGAAACTAGAAGTTAAAATGTCGGTCGTAAAACTAGCCGTTATACAGTGTTTTTATAGACGGCCGCTTGTGCATTTAATGCAAATTTAGCCGTTCTGATGCATTCAATGAAGGAAAGGACCAAGAGCCTCGGTGGATTTGGCCAACGGTCATGACATTTAATGATCATCTAGCCATTTATGGGTGCTTCTCAAGCCTTACTGCGCCTATAAATACTGCTAAGACCAGACTTGCTGGTTTTACTGCAAGTTTAAAAAAAACTTCCGCAAGAACAATTTCAGTTTTTACCAATGAGCACCAAGAAATCTCGAGAGCATACAGATCGACTTCCAGGTGAATGTCTGAGAAATATACAGTTGAGTAGGTTGTGAAGGACTTTAAATGCTCTGGGGTTGCAGGGTTGATGAAAATTCCCTATTGATGCCTCAAAAATCACAGCACCAATCAGCAAGGGATTCTCCTGGGTAAGCAAGCCCAATTAGATCGATCACCATTTGGTGTGGGGAATTCATCTAGTTAACGGCCCAACTACCGTATAAGGTTTAAAGATTTGTTTTCTTTTCACCTGTTGCAGCCTGATCCACTGTTTATGTATTTTATTTTTAAGATGATATGCAAGTGATCTAAACTAAATGCATACAATTAAGCAAACCTAATCTACAACTATTTAAGCAAATTAATCTATCCTTCCAAGGAGCAAACTGAAAGTATGAGTAATATACTGAAAGAAACAAGCAAATATCTCACAGATAGTTATTTAATCATAAAGATACATTTCTAGTAGAAGATAAAAGTTATCAAAGATAGCTTTGATTGAATTAAAACATTTCATTACTCATTTAAGATACACATCTTTGCACAGAAAAAATATGAGAACATTCATTACAAAGAAATAATTCAGAACAGCAAGGAATGATCTCACAGTATATGTATCAATGATGCATAAATAATCCAGCAAGCATTAAACACATCTTCAGGAAAAAACACAGTGCGGCCTTTCTTTAGGCAAAATGGAGCTTTCTTATGTATGTAGAAAAATAAATCACGTACAAGACAAAAATTTTCCTTTCACCTACCAAAAGTCCTTCTACTATTCTCTATTCATCTATTTATAGCTTTACAAAATGCTCCAAGAGATCCTACGTGTACCCTAATCCAAAGGAATCTGTTAATTTGTCCTTTAGTGCCCTTTTACAAAAATTAGAATAATACCAAATGTTTTTTACAAAAGGAACAAAAAGTCCAGCTGTCTTTCATTTCACGACTGAGCTGAAAAAGGAAAAATTGTTTCGAGATCAAAATTAGACCACTATGTAGTGCCAAATAAGTTCTCGGTTGGAGCTTCTGATACAGCTAGCGCTTCCACCCCAGCTGGTTTTTCCACCTCTGCTATATAGCTTAGCCATATGCCTGTTTCTCTCACAGTGGTGTTGGAATGGGCAGGGAGCATGAATTTCAGGGAGATCTCATGCTTGGCTAACTTTGCTTCAATGTTTTTTACTTCTGCTACTGCAGCCTGGAGAACCTCTTCAAGCACGTGAGAGTGAATGGAGGGCTGCTTGATGAACCGGTGAAGGTCTTCTGCTGTTAACACATCTATCTTCTTCACATATTCCATCTCCATGCTTAGCTCAATTTTTAACTCAGACAAGCGTTGATCTTTGTCTAGAAAATCTTCTAAAGTTTGGGGAACCACAATTTGACATCTTGCCTGAGTTTTCTAGATGCTAAGATAGAGACTATTCCATTTTCCGATGGTGGTTTGGATTACAGAGTTTAAATTTACACCACAATCCTTGCAGAACTCCATAAAGACTACATCTGCTTTAAAATCTTCCACGAGTTTGAGAGGGAGGTGCTTGGGGAAGCCTGACTTCCCTTCTCTCCATTCAATCTGTTTCCCAATGTCTTCCTTTACACGCGCATATTTCTTCCTGAGCCTATTGGCCTCATAATTAATTTCTTTCATCCTAGAAACCATCAACTTCATTCTGCAAACTTCTTCAGTGATAAGTTCCTCTGACTCATGTATCTTCTTTAGTATGTCACAAGACTGCTCATGAAAGAGGCTCAAATCAATTGCCTTGTTGTTTGCTAGATCTAACTGCTATGTCATCAGCTCTTTCTCTTCTTCCATTTGAATGGTCCTGGCTTCGAGATCATTTTTCTCTCCTTCCACTATCATCATCTGTACTGCCAAAGCTTCCTTCTCTTCCTCTAGACGCTGATACTTACTAGATAATTCTCTTTGTTCTGATAAGAGGCCATCATATTTCCTTACTATTAACTCTCTATATGCCTTCTCCTTTACCAGAGTAAGCTGTAATTTGCGTGCTCTCCTTTTGCCTACTTCCACATCATTCACTAGCTTGTGGACATTGTCTTCACTTGCCTTGGTAGTAGCTACAGTGGTGGATTCCATAAACTCGGGGACACTCTGTGTGCCTTGCATGACAGTGGTTTCTCACTTGGTGACAATGTCCGATTGAAAGGGTTTCTTCATCCTTGTCTCTGTCTTCTGTACAATAGATTTCCTCTTCTTATCAAAAACAAATTTGTCCCATTGGGTCACAGTGTGACTCTTTGACGGGGTAAAAGGGATGAGCAAAATCTCTCCTATGGGGAAGTCATCTTTCGCGGTTAAGTCCTGGGCTACTTGGGACGAATCTATGTCCATATCCTTCATTTTTGAGTTTATTGCCTCTGCATCCTTCTTGGACTTGTCCTCTTCCTCAGCCTTCAACTGCCTCTCTTCTTCTTCGGCCTTTTCCTGCTTTTCAAATGCTTCTCTCTCTATCCTCTCCCTTTCTTCTTGGAGTTTGGCGAATTCTTCTTTTCTAATATTCTATAACTCTTCATCTCGAAGTCTGTCTGCCTGCTCTTTCTATGCTCTTTCCGTTGCTTCCCTTTGGAATCTTTCAACCTCCTCCTTGAGCCTTTTCTCTTCCCTCATCAGAGCTTTGGCTTCTTCTCTTTCCCTTTGTAATTCTTCCTCCTCA
The DNA here is from genome assembly GCA_027924585.1 of Larix kaempferi. Lineage (NCBI taxonomy): Eukaryota > Viridiplantae > Streptophyta > Pinopsida > Pinales > Pinaceae > Larix > Larix kaempferi. The sequence continues at coordinate 17,188,447 of BSBM01000458.1, read as the reverse complement.
GCAGCTTGGGATGTAGTGGAGCTAGAGCCAGCTCCGCTCTTGAGGCGAAGGCAGATTCCGAGTTTGGTCATATTTCTGACCCCTTTAAAAACTTCTTCGTCCTCATCAAAGTAATGTGCATATTCGAAGTGCGCATTGACTTCTCTGCAATGGCCAGTAGCCTTATTAAGGATGTCATTCTTCATGAAAATAATCTCCCCAAAGTGAAAATCTCTTAATTCTTGAACAAAGGCTTCAACTGATTTGACCTTCGAGAACTTGTAAGCTCCAACATAGAAGGGCAGTGCTGGGAAAGAGGCCTTCTTCAATCTTTTCAGGAAATTGCCAACTCCATCTATAAAAACCTGCCTCACTGCCTCCTTATGGACCACAAAATTAGTAGCATACCTGGGTAGGAGAGATGGTGGCTTGGAACCTCCATACATTCTTATGCAGGTTCCCTCCTCTGAAAGATAAAAATCACCATAATTTTCCTTGAATGCCATGGAATTATCAGATAGGAAACTGGGCTTTTCATTGAATATAAGTTCATACAGAGGCATGATGAATTCTTCACATATGGCCTTGTAATGTTTCTTATAGTTATGGGCCCACAAGATCTTATAAGCGGTATAAACTGGGGTGTCAGCCTTGTTCCAAATGCATCCTAACTTTGGGAAAGGATGTCTTGACAGAATGCAATCTATAAGGTATGACGATCTGGCAGCCGCTACGGCTGACGACAGATTGTCTGAGAGGATGTTCGCCCAATTGAAAACTGTGCCTTTGAAGGCTACATAGTGGATTAAAGGAATCCAATGCAACTTATAAACAGTTCCATCATCTCTACCAAAGATTCTAATTAGCATGAAGGAAATGATTCTGAAAGGAGGCCTTAGCTCTTGGACTTCATATTCATCACTCTCCTTTAGCCTCAGTTGCTTGCCTGTAATTAACAACTTCTTGGCCATATCCAAGTTATCCATGTTGAGACTTTCGAGCCAAGCGTCGTTCAATAGCGTTTGAGGATAGGGCAACCTGTAGGCTGCCGAAATGTGGGCTGGGTGGAATGAGGCAAAAGGCTCTCCCATGTTGTCGGATAGAACTCTCGTTGGGCATTGGCATGCGCTAGGATCCATCCGATGAATTCTGAGCAAGGAAAAATATCTAGTTGCGTGGATGCTCTTGTGATTCCTGAATTTCAAATGTTTTGATACAAATACATTTCCTCCAGGACTGATCTAGGAATATCTTGATCTTTTATCATGTGGTGCAGCTCCCCCCACTTGAATTCAGGGGCAACGCCCATAATTGGCTTGGTATCTTCATATAATGTTTCGACCCTTGCTTCTAGAACAGCTTCGCCACTTGACTCGGGCTCAAACATATTTGACTTCCTCTTTCCTCCTTTCGGCATTGTGTTTAAACATGGCAAAAACCATGCAAGAGTAGGATATTTGACCAAGCTAGAATATATAATCAAATCTCGAGCCAAAATATTTCAAACATAGCATGGTTGAGAGAATATCATCAAAACTCCCTTAAAATGATACTACTTTTAAAACAACACTCAAGCAGCATTTAAAAATGTACATGGTAAGCACGTTAATTATCTGTTAAAACAAACTAGACAGGGTTAGTCCCTCTTTTCAAGTTAACTAGAGAGAGAGAGACTACGACCACTGTGCTTGAATCTTTAGTTAGAAGCACTGGGACGATCATAATAGGATGTAAGGGAGAAAAAGCTAGGTGGTTGCGACTGGGTACTATCAACTGCGTTGTTTCAGGTCGTTGTGACTCAAGCTGGATAGTTTGCTGGGACAGGGAACAAGGTTTAGCTGGGTTCCTTAAAAATCTTTGGGGATGACTAACTAAGTGCCAAGAAAAATCCAACATGGAAAAAGATGGTTGCGGTGAGGGGCTGTTGAAAAGGTTTTAACGCAAAAAACAAAGGCTTTAGCCACGAAAAACAAGATAGAAAAAGCTTGATAGATCTACTTACCTGGAAGCGAGCGATTGGGTTTGATGTGGTGTATGAAACTGCAGACCTGGCTGTCCTTGTATGGTGGGAGTGACCTCGAACGAAGTTTTGAAAAAATTTAACAATAACAAACCCAAAAACCCACTTTCCATATATAACCCCCCCACACGTGAAAGCATTTAACTTTGACATGAACGGGTAAGGTTGGGCATTAAAACGTTGTTATGGTGAGGGGATCGGTGTCTTTTCGGTGCCACTTGGCATTAACTTTCAGCCATCAAAATCGGAAGTACTCGACGAGTTGGAGCGATCAGTGTCGGCGACATTGGCCAAGTACCCACGTAACGGGCCGATGGGTTTTGGCGAGTTCGGCGTCAGATTAAAACTTGGCCGCTCGCTGCTCCGTTTCGGCGACTCTCCTCAAGTCTCTCCTGTCGCCTCTACTTTTACTATCTATATCGTCGTTTCTCGCAGTTTGCAGGCGACGATTTTGGGGAAAATTGTTGAGTTCCACTGGAACGTATCGAGGCGCTTAAGACTTAAACAAACGCTGGGCACTTTGGGCCAGAACTCCGAGCTTTGCCGCAACAAAAGGCTTCAACAAAAAAAACAAAAGGATGCCAATCAAGTCGGCACAACTGAGTGAGATTCGCCACAACACATAACTCAGAAAAAGACAAGGCAAAAGGCCACGCTTCAGAAGGTTTGGGCGAGTTCATCCGACCATTGCAGCGGAACTGGGAAAGTTCGTCCGAAACATGACAACTTAACAAATTAACAAAAAATATGCCTGTTGTAGTGCAACTCAATGAGTTGTGCCGAAATGGGAGAGGCTAGAAAAAAACTTAACAAATCAAACCGGCTGTTGCGGCTCAACTCAGTGAGTTGTGCCGATGTTTCGACTGGGAAATATGAGTTTTACTTAAGGAAAACAAACTTAGAGAACTTACTCTCTTAGAAAAAACTAAGGAAAAAAGTCCTTTTGGATGGGACTTTACTTCTAAGCAAAACTTTAACAAAAAATTCAAGGAGGGGCCCCAATATTTACAAAATTTTTTGGGGGGGGATGTTGCAGCAACAACACACCCATTATGAAATTTGTTTCAGAGAGAGGTTCCACATCAAGAAGCTCACCACACAATACAACCAATATGAAGTGAAAATATAAGGGACCCCTTAAGGAACCTGAGAAGCCGAAGGCCCTAGGAAATCCGAAGCCTGGACCACCATTGCCACTAGGGGACAACCCCATATACCTCACACATGAATATATACCACCAAGAAGACTTGACACGCCAACAATTATCCTGTACAAGAATGCGCAGTATGACATTCCAGTACCGCAAATTTTTGGCGATGTGGAAATCCAAGGGAAATTACTCGGGAAATTAGAAGGATGCAAGTTCCCAGACCATAATCTCCTTTAAGTGAAAGAGCCAAAAGAGCTAAAATATCCTCAATTTCAACCAGACCAGTACATGTGCCGAAGGGAGGATGAAAAATTAGGAAAACCTATCGTCGTTCCGTAGGATTGGCTTAAGAAGTTGGCACCCTTTGGCTTGCTGCATCTCTTGCGTATACCCCAGTTTGAGCGAAGTCCTGAAAGTATCGCTGTTGTGTGCACTCTGATATCGTGCACGCACCAGGGATTCCTATGGCTTGACCACAACATTGATATCAATTTCTGTTAGAAAAATAGGATCGCAGAGCAATAACAATAAATAGAAATGAAAATATAATCACACATGCACATTGCAAGAGAGACACCAATATATTGTGGTTCACCCAAGATGGGCTACGTCTACACTGAAGTTGCCAGTCCTTATTTATATACCATCCAGCAAATGAAGGGATACAACCTATAGCACATCCACTGCACTTCCTCTTCATTGTCTCATAGTCTCTCTTCTGATCTCAGAGATCTTTATAATGCATAATACCTAATACATCAACCCTAGCCGTATTACAATGTCTTTCTTATAAAGGGTAAATACAATGGGAAAATACCACGGGTTACCCAAAACCATGGGCCCATAAACTGTTGGCGAAAACAACCCCGAACCCCTGTTCTCGGGGGTGCTTCCCTCGAAATCCAAGGTTGGGGAACGAGTGTACATTCCTTTTGCATATCATAAAAAGATAGGGTACACGGCTGAGACAATATCATCTATGAGACTGGAAGATCTGGCTCCACAACCAACAATCTCCCACTTGGAGACTGATCACAACAACTCCACCGCTGTTGTACTTGCTGGATCTTGGACTTGGAAAATTTCTCATCTTCACATTCACACTAGAAGGCCAAATGAAACCAAGCAGGAACTCAGTTTCTCTCTGGTTACTACCTTTGTAAACATGTATGCAGGATTTTGTCTAGTATGTATCTTTTCCAACGTTAACAGTTCATCTTCTAGAACAGAGTGTATGAAATGCTACTTGAGTTGTATATGTTTAGTCTTGGAATGGAATGCTGAGTTCTTTGCAAGATGAATGGCACTCTGGTTGTCACTATACATCCTGCTATCCTTCTGCTTCTTACCCAATTCCTCCATAAACCTCTGCAACCAAATAATCTCTTTACTAGCCTATGTAAAAGCAACATACTCTGCTTCCATTGTTGAAAGTGCAACAACCTTTTGCAGTTTCGAAATCCAACTTACTGTTGTTCCACCTATAGTAAAAACATACCCTGTGGTGCTCCTCCTGCTATTCTTATCACCTGCCATATCTGCATCAACATATCCCTGTAGAACAGTGTCTGAACCTCCAAAACATAATGCATGATTGGTATTACCTCTCATATACCTGAGAATCCACTGTACTACCTTCCAATGTTCTTTACCTGGATTGTTCATATATCAGCTCACAACTCCCACTGCATGTACAATATCTAGTCTTGTGTACACCATGGCATACATCAAGCTGCCAACTACTGATTGATAGGGAATCTTGGACATGTAATCTATCTCTTCCTGTGTCTTGGGACACATTTCCTTACTTAGTTTGAAATGGATGGCCAAAGGTGTACTAACTGGTTTTGCATTCTGCATTCTGAACCTCTCCAACACCTTTTGTATGTACTCACTCTGATACAATGTCAATTTGCGATTTTTCCTATCTCTTGCAATTCTCATACCAAGGATTTGCTTTGCAGCACCCAAATCCTTCATCGCAAATGAATTAGCTAGCTTCCTTTTGAGTACATTTATATCTTGCATGTCAGACCCTACAACAAGCATGTCATCCACATACAATAACAAGATAATATATCTTTCATTGTTTAGCCTCTTGAAATAAACACAGTGGTCAGAATGAAATCTACTATAACCTTTTTCTGTCATAAACCTGTCAAAATTGAAATACCACTGTCTTGGAACTTGCTTCAAGCCATACAAGCTCTTTTTTAACCTTCACACCACATTCTCCTTCCCTTTGACCTCATACCCTTGTGGCTACTGCATATATATCTCTTCCTCCAAATCCCCATCGAGAAAGGTTGTTTTTACATCTAACTGTTCAAGATGCAAATTTTCTAGCACCACTAGACATAAAATAGTCCTAATTGAAGTCATCTTAACAACAGGAGAAAATATTTCATCAAAATCTATACCTTTCTTTTGTGCAAACCCCTTTACAACAAGTCTGGCCTTGTACCGCTTCTTACCTCCTTCCTCTTCCTTCAACCTGTAAATCCATTTGTTTTGCAATTCTCTTTTACCAGCAGGCAACTAAACCAAATCCCAAGTCTGGTTTCCTACCAATGAGTCCATCTTCTCATTCATGCCTTTCTCCCACTTCTTTCTATTTTCCACTGGCATTTATTCATCATAACATTCTGGTTCACCAGCATCAGTCATCAATAAATAATACATTGAATGAGAGTATCATTCAAGGAGTCTACTTAACCTGGTAGATCTTCTTGCAGTTGCAGGAGTTTCAGGTACTTGCTGTTGTTCTTGATTTTCTGGCACCTTTGAAACTTCATTTTCTTTAATTTCATCAAGTACTGTGTACTTTGTGTTTTCCTTTTCCTATTTCTTTCCCTGCAACTGCTCTTTATACATGACTTTTTTTATTGAATATCACATCTCTACTCTTAATAATTTTTTTATTTTCATAATCCCGTAAGCGATAACCAAAATCATCAACCCCATATCCAATAAAGGTACATTTCTTGGATTTAGCTTCAAGCTTTGTTCTCTTATCTTTTTTAATATGGACATCACAATCAAATGTTCTCAGAAATGAGTAGTTTACCTTTTTACCTATCCATGTCTCCTCTGGAATACCACCATCCAAAGCACTTGAAGGCCCTCTATTTATTAAATAAACAACAGTATTTACAACATCTGCCCAAAACTGTAAGGGCAACCCTGCATGCAGTCTCATACACCTTGCATGCTCCATGATCATTCTATTCATCCTTTTTGACACACCATTTTCTTGTGGTGTTCTTAGGACTGTCTTCTCTCGATGAATCCCATGGTATGAATAGTAACTATCAAACTCTTTGCCGCAGTACTCACCTCCATTATCAGATCTAAGATACTACAACCTTTTTCCTGTCTCATTCTCAACCAAAGCTTTCCACTTCTGTTACGGAGAAAACTTCCTATGGCTTGGGGTAGACCACAACAGACAACAGACTACTAGAAAATGACACAATTCCCAATGCAATGCAATATAAATGACAATGCTAAGATAATGGAGAAAAGACCAACCTTCAACCGGATGTTCGATGTAGCTCCCCGTTGAGCTTTCAACTTTTACACTTGAACCTGAAAATTAGTCTCAACAACACGCACAAGCAAGTGCATATAATATGTGAGAGACGTTAGCATAATCAATAGCATGATCCATGATATCATAAGCAAATATAACCCAATGTAATTTAACCATATTGACGACATCAATTGGACAAGAAAATGATTATTTCCATTAATGAATAACAAGAAGTACAATATATGACCTCTTGTCGGCAACCAATCTAAACCAAGAACTAGGTCTCTCCACTTGTGTCTCCACCACTTCAATCCTCCATGTAATGGAAAACTCAAACTAGGATAGGAGTTTGGTGGGTGAACATAAGGAGTTCACAACAAGGATCAATGAGCATAGACTCAAGTCACGACAAAAATCCACTAGAGTTATCTTTCTCTCTCTTTCTCCTCCCTTCCATATGCCATAAGAGCTCAATATATAGCCTTCCAAAGGTAAGTGAAAGGACACATCAAGGCGTTTCGGGGAAAATGTAGGGCCAAAGGTCACCCTAAGACCTCTTTTTGGGAGTAAAAAGTAATTTTCTAATGATTTTTACCATTTTACTTGGCACCCGCAAGCTATAGTGGAACAGCTAGCGTATAGGAAGAAAAATAGGGAAAAAGTGTTTCTGAAGGACATAAAGTGAATCTAATTCAGTGAAATGGATCCTGAAGGCCAAAGAGTGCTGATTCTCACAAGGTGGAAAATTAGATTGTAACAGATGCCCCCTAATGTGTGAGGTCAAAGAATGGTGCTACGATGGCCGAAATACATTATAAATCTCAGAAGTGGAGTGATGGAGACACAACTGGAGAGAGTAGCTCACTCGTCATAATACAATAGTATCCTTGAGTACATGTCGGTATAGTACAACAATTTGATACAATGGCCATGAATAGGCAGTACATCATGAATATATGTCCTAAGTGGTCATAGCCATAACCATGTACAGTAAGCTATGGTCTGTTGCTGAAAAGGAAACAACTGATGCAATACTCGAGGTACAAATTGCTAATGTCTGAGACATGATATCTTAGATGTAAAGTCACGATCATAAGTAGCATACTGAATGCCACTATCGCCTAGGGTCTTCTACACAAATCATCTACAGTGCAAGTCCCATCAAGTGAATAAAGGTGTTGAGGTCGAACCTGATGTGACATCGTCTGATTACTGGTCAATGATGTATACTATTAATAGACGCAAGATAACCCACCAATAATAAAAATGGGAATCAAGGCACATAGTACAATAATTAGAGTGTGAATAGATGTGTTGAAGTCGAACACTAAGATGAATCCATCGATCAGGGGATATTGATGTATTCCCAAAACTGTCGATGGTGAGAGAACCTACCGCTAATGACTGCAAGCCTCAAGGTACTCAACCGAACTCTAAGTCTCAAATTATGGAATAAATGGGTTGATATCGACGAAACGAAACTCGCTAGAAGGAGGGAATTAAGGCATCCCCCATCAACTAGCATGAGGTAACAGCTACGCTGAAAGATTTGGAAGAACTCAGGTGAAACGGACTGACTCAATAAGGATGGACGACATGCAATAGTCAAGAGATTTGAGGAGTGGCCAACTCTGGTTTCAGGACTTCCTTTGAACAAGAGCACGAGTAGATGGATAAAATCAGGCAGCATAGACTCGACATAGACTGTGCGATGTAGGAGGCATCAACAAAGGGCTCCATAGTGACTGGAAGATTAACCAATTAGTGGAGTAAAACTGAGAAACAAGTATAGCTCCTAAGGTCCTACTATAGTCCCGAATCATAATGTATGGAGTGGAATGAATGCTCTATTCAAAGGTGACATAACAACTTCCAACAAAAAGAAGTAAGTATTCTCTCGTTCGGATTTTTGGAATATTTGATTTTTTTGGTCTTTTTCCTATTTATAAAGCTTGAAAAAGAATAAAATTGCTTATAGTACAACAAATGAGGGAACGAGTGTCAAGTAGTGGGAAGACTAGTCCCAAGTAGTGGAACATACCTATGATCAATGCAAGGAAGCATGTGTGAGATGTAGACACTCAGGGGGGGTGTTTCCTCAAGGTCAAAATGTCATCAAATTGTGAAGGGAAAATGGAAGCTCTGCAGGGTTCGACAAGGAAAGTGCTCGGGAACCAGGTTAAATCTTGAGTAAGTGGGAGCCAGTGCAAGGCTCAAGCGGCAAGTAGGATAATGCAATGCAATCACAACTCGACATAAAAGGGGAGTCCTTTTTCGTAAAGTTAGTCTCCTCACCCGAAAAAGTGTAAAACAATGAGAGAAGAACTCTTCTAGTCATGTATGACTAGAGTATACCTTTTTCGTAATTAATCCACAAAGGTCTGGAAAAGGGGTAAACTTATACCTAAGTGAATGTCGCTTCAAATCCTTTAACGAGTCTGAAATGACAAGTATACTTTGCGATCTTGTTTGATTTGAAAAATTCTAACAAGGGCTTAAAAAAGACTTTATAAATCTTTTATGTAAAGGTTTAACGAGCTCGAAAAAGTAAATCCATGACCTCCTTACTGTTTTTAACGAGCTCAAAGGAGAGATGGAAGAATGCTCGTAATGGGAGCAGACGAGTGTCAAGGACATGCGAGACTAGTTCCAAGTGCATGGAACAAAGCTATGCATAATGCAAGGAACATGATCAAGATAAGGGCACTTAGGGGGTGTCTGCGAGTTTGAATGGAAAAAGGTTCAAATGTATCATAACAATGGGGAGGCCTAAACCTATATGCAAGGTTCTGAATATGCCTGCCATGACCAAAGCAAATGTCGAAAAGGACCATTAAACAAGTATAAGTCCAGCTAAGAATCCTATCTCTAAGAAACATAAGTACCAATATCATCTCTAAAACATGCGTAAAGAAAAATGTGATACAAGTCACTGCGGTATAAACATTTTCAACTTCACTATTGTTGACCTCAGACAACATGCAGGTAGAGCTAACCACTGAAGGTTCCATAGTACCAATACCTGAGGGATCAAAATGATCATCTTCAAAATGAAGAGCAAAGCTGAAGGATGTGAAAGAATCTGCAAGAGAAAATTCATCATCACGGGAGTTGGAAATTCTAGAAATAGAATCAAACTCTTCAGGAGCGCTGATTTGTGGATCTATAGGAGAGCTCAAAGACTCATTAGACTCAAACATCAAACTAGATTTGGATGAGACTGTGACTGGATCCAAATCCAAATGGGTGGAAGATCGTATTATAGGCTCATCTCATTCAAAAATACCAAGGGTGGGAAAGGAATGAGATTTATGATAGGAATCCCCCCAAGGCTCGTCATTACTGTGCATGGACGCGATAAAATCTTCATCTGAACAAGATGGGTTGACTACCCATTCTGGTAGCATAATGGGATCTTCCTCCTATATCCAAGAAGAGGAAAGATCTGGCTCTCAGTGGCTTGTTGAATATCTTGATATGAAAGCTCAATAGAAGACAGTGGCATAGCCATTCCAACATGCGCAATGTCTCTAGACGTGGAACTCGTGGATAGTAAGGTCAATGGATCATCAAAATACGAAGTCTGGAATGGTACATTATTCAATGGAGGAGATGCATTATAAAAAATGGTTCCAATAAAAGCAATGGGTGAAGGGAAATCAAAAGAATCCAACAATGAGGCATACAGTCCGACACCCATGTTCCCAGTTGCAGGTTGAGAATCTGTAAGTTGGGGGACTACTGATCCCGTGGACGTTGTGGAATAAGGACTAACGAAATCCAACTGGTTGAATATTACAATCTTGCCTTCGTGTGGAAAGGAAATAACTCTGAACACAGTGGACGTGAATGCTTTCATAGCGTACATCTAATTCCTACCCAGGAGAAGGTTGTAGTCGATGGGCGCATCAACTAGCTCGACTTCAATAGGCACGGGTTTCCCACCCATGAAGACAACAAGGGAAGGGATAATCCCATGCAGTTTAAACGACCGACCATCAAATGCAGTCAGCATAGTCATAGAATTGGATAAGGGAGGAGAGCCAAGAGATTTCCAACAAGATAAAGACATCACTGATGTAGAAGCACCTTCTTCAACCACCGTTCTCTTGACGAAATTCTGAAGGCACTCCACATGGATTTGAAAAGCCACGTGGTAAGGTAAGCAAGGTTGAACATCAGTGGTATCAAACTTGATAACATTAGGACTTCCCCCATCCTGAACTCCTAAAGCACTCAAAAGGGCATGCCTTTGAGAAGGATACGCTTGTAAAACTTCAAGAGTCGACATGGCACACAGAGTTTAACCCAAATCTTCTACAATAGAGTAGTTCTGGGTGGCTTAAGCATTGGGATTATGCGTAGAGTGCTTGAGAACACCTTTCGGTATCTGCGGCATAGTAGAAGGCTTCTCGATATGCAAAGAAGTATCAGGAGGAGGAGGAGGCTCATTCCCCATATTCGGTTGTGGTGTGCCATAATCGTGTTGACGAGTAGCAACACTAACCTATGATTAAACCATATTCACACATCCAAAGCCACTAGTATGGGAAGAAGATGTTGTAGTCTCATTAGGCCCGTAACCAGTAGCGGGAGCATGCGAAGCCATGTTCTGATGATGTGGAAGGGGATCTTTCAACATAGCTGGGATCTGTGCAAGATGCTTCATTGCTTCTTCGATTTGAGGACACAAGTGAGTAAGATGATCTTCCCCACAAAGCTTGCAAGGGAATTTCACTTTATGCTTAGGTTTACAGTCCCCACCTACATTTCTGCCTTCCCGAGGAGGGTTGGCGTTCTCTTTCCGAGGAGTATTATGATTACTACCATTGTTCCCATTGTTTCCACCCTTATGATTGTTTCTCCCCTTCTTCTTACCACCATGCTTCTAGTTACCAGATGGGTGCGTTGATTGCATAGCATGTACATCGGACGATGGGGTGGAAGTGGAAAAGGTGTGAACCTATCCGGGAGTAGACTGTTTAAGGGACAAATTTTGCATTTGATTAGAAACCAAATCTATAGGTCGAGTACTTGTGGATCCAACAATGCCATCGACATGTGGTCCAGGAACTGACCTGGGTTCATGTCGTGTTCGCGGTGCGTCAGGAATAATCTCATACAAGATGCCAAACTGAGAATATAGTAAACCTAGCTACTGGACTTTTAAGATAGCTTGTTCCTCAGTCACAATGTCGGACATCAAAACATCCTTAGCAATATATGGAAGCAAATACTTGAAAAAACATTCCAAAAGAAACTTTGAAGGAATGTTGGCTTTCACTAACCTCTCCTGTCGACGCCACTCTTGAACGTGGTCAGATATGTGTGTGGCCTTATTCTGGCAGAAGGTAGACAAGAGTTTAGTGCCAATATCGTAACGAACCAGTAGCTGGAAATGATCCAAGAAAGCCAAGGCTATCTCATTGAAACCCCTATAAGTGCACCCTGGCAACTCAACATACCACTTCGCAACTTCCCCCGTGAGGGTGCGTTGAGATAGTCTCAAATGAACGAAATCATGATTTAACAAGTTGGATGAGCACCAAAGGTGAAAAGTCGTGACGTGATCACCCGGATCCTCACCACCCTTCTCTTCAAACTTGGGAATGTTTGAAGGGACCTTGGTAGGGACCAGAGGCCAATTAGGATTGTGACACACTGGATTATTCGTGAGATTCGAAAGATCCAAAAGATTCAATCGAGCAAGGAATGGGAGCTGTGGATGGAAAGCTTTATTATAAGCTCCCATACAAGATTGATTATACAGACCTGAAGGATAAGATGGACCATAACTGGGACCCTGAACATAAGGCTGATAACCTCCTCCAACCTAACCCGTGTGAAGGTAAGCAGGTATATATGCATTATGAGCACCGTATTGAGATGGGTTGTAATGAGGGCCAACACCGATTGTATTATAGTAAGGGTTACCACAATAATTATGGGGAATATAAGTAGTACTCGTAGCGGGAACCATGTTGTAATGACAATGGTTATAAGGTATGTTCCCAGCCCCTACATAAGCATTATTAGTAGCCTGAGCAGTCGTGTGGTGACCATGAGTATGAGGTATATTCCCAACCCCAACATTGGCATTACTAGTAGCAGTAGCAGTGGTGTTGTGACCATGAGTATGAGGTATATTCCCAACCCCAACATTGGCATTACTAGTAGCAGTAGCAGTGGTGTTGTGACCATGAGTATAAGGTATATTCCCACCTCCTATGTTATCATTACTAGTAGAAGGAGCAGTAGTAAAAGTATACGGTATGTGTCCACCCTCGTTATTAGGAGGATTGTTAACGTTATCAAACGTGGTCCTAGGTTGATGGGTAGAGGCATGTGTATTGTACTATGGATGGCGAGTCGTATTGTGAACAATGTTCCTATTAGTATGGGTAGTCCTAGGAGGCGGCCTTCCTTCAACATTTGGATTGTTAGAAGGGATATGACCGGTCCTCGTATTATGTGTGTGAGTAGGAAATGTGGTGCCCCCGGCGAGGGTATTGCCCCCATGGGTGCAATGTTTCCAACACCATGACTAGTGCTAGCATGACTACCAAACATAGTGGATGGATCTACTGTGTTGTACTCATGCATACCAAAAGAGAACGGGGGTAGCGTTCGTAGTGGTCCCAGAGCTTGTGTTAACATGTAAATTTGGCATCTCGTGTAGGAAATTATGTGGATTCGCAGGATAGAACGGGTTGTCCTCGGGTTGAGTGGATCCAAATAGAAGAGGTCGAGTCTCTAGTATCAATGGATCACCTCCCCATTCCTCTCTAGGAGTAGGAGGATGAGAGGCATCTTTGACTCTACCTGACAAAGTCGTAGGGAATTCTCCCATGCCAAAACCATCATAAATATCGGCGTGGATCACATCAAAGGAATCCAAAGATTCGGAGGGAGCCTTCTGGTGTCCTCTCTGAACACGATGTGTAACTTCGTTGGCTGGTAAACCAACCAACTGATGATATCAATGGAGAGTAGGACCTCGTGCCATGATATCTCCGAAAGATCAATAAATCAAAGCGTCCCCTATCATCCAAACTAACGATCAAAGAATCAGAGAGCACACACCTAAGAAACTACAACCAAATGCACACAAACAGGACTGGCTCAAGGAACTCCCGACACTATAGCTGGTATGTCTCACCTAGGAGAGTCTTGAGACTCCCAAACTATAGCCAGAGGTAACATAATCAGTTATAAAGGTTTCGAGGCTTCACTGCATGCACAGGTTCAAGTCCCTATACAACAACAACTGTGTTGTCCAACCCCTATCTAACTCAAGATACATACAGTATAACCACTGCAAGCACACTATGCGATACCCAGGTAAGGAAACTAAGGTCACCGCAATATAACCAATGCTCAGGGGGATAGTCGCAGGTGGGATCTATCGTATGGGAAGGGTAGCTAAGCCTAAAAATCAATAGGTACAGATCCCTCAGGAGTCCCCAGATATGAACAAATCCTAGAAATATCTCCCACGTTCAGCCAGTATTGGAGGGCTATCTCCGCAACCAACCTCCCGTGACCTCGTGCTTAACTCTGGTCTAAGTAGAGCTTCTTGAGAACACTGATGTATACCATGGATTTCACCACTCCCTAGTCAGACACATAATGTTTCGTCTAGTAGTCTTGGATTGTTAACTCACAATGATCTATTCCAGGACTCTAAACCTATACTAGTTGGTGTACCCTATAAAATAAAAATCGTTCTAATCAATTTTAATATTAAGCGTTAATTTTAGGTGGTTGTGATTACTCAAAGGATGTGGTCGTGAAACTAATGATGTATATGACTCAATAGTATGCACAATCGTCAAACTCTAGACTCATCTATCCAATAAAAACAATGCCACTAAAATGAAAATCAATCCAACGGTTCGAAATAAAATGCAATTCTTTTAAATTTCCAATGCACAAGCAGATCCTAGATGAGAGCATAAGCAATCAGATGCAAAATGCAGTACAAAAAGTAAAAAAAAATTGTATTTTCTCTTATAATGAAAAGGAAAATGCAAAACTATGTTTTTGTATTTTTCAATATAATGGAATGAAAAATGCAAGCGAAATCTACCTATTCAGTTAAAGAAATGCATACTAGATCACTAAGACAACCCAACAATTCCCAAACAGTGAGATTTAGCCAATGTAATGAGCTGGAAAATAAAAAATGGTGATAAACTAACAAGGCTAAAAAAAAATAGATAGAAGAGTTTCTGATCACCAACAAGGCATGGAACAGTCAGAAATAAGGCCAACTAAGACTTAGGAACACTCAACACCAAACCAACAACAATCCAAGACCATAAACCAATCAATCCTGGAGTTGTACGCTATTGTCGAAGGAATAACTGCGGGTAGAAGCGATCTACAGTGTAGACAGAGGCGGGTAGATGTGATACACAGTTTAGACAGATGCTGATGTATATGTAACTTCGGAATGTATTTCACATATATGAATATTGTATTCCTATAGAGATGTTATTATTCCTCTATACGAAAGTGGTTGTATTCCTATAGAGATGTTATTATTCCTCTATACAAAAGTATCGTCATTTATATTGTAAGTGTCGTAACTTATACTTGGTGGGTTATTAGACCACCTTGTTGGGGTGGGCCTTGTATAAGTCATGTGGGTCCAAGGGTTATTAGACCACCCTATTGGGGGTCAGCCATGTGGGTCAAAGGGTTATTAGACCACCCTATTGAGGGTCGGCCCAGTCAACATTATGTTAAGTGGGTAAGTTGAGGCTAACCTAGTTGAGTAAAGGGCAAGTCAAGTTAGTGTATAAATAGAGAGTGTGTCTCTCTCATTTTACACATTCTATTCTCTCACTCACACTTGGGAGAGTAGCGCACTTTTGGAGGAGGAGGCTCTGCTGCTAGGAGAAGACTATCTCTTGTATTCTGGTTGTATCATTGCTCTATCTATCACTGAGGAAGTTATTGGGGTTTTTCACCTTTATGGTTTTCCCCAAGTAAACTCCGTGTCTCTTGTGTGCTTGCATTATTGTGTCCATGATTGATATGTTGTAGATTTGTTGTACATGTTGTTCTCCCAGTTAAGATCCTAGATCAGATTGAAGTAAATTCTGAAAAATTTAACATGGTATCAGAGCTAGCCTGAAAGAAGAGATGATATGGCATGTATGACACTTGTTGCACTTACGATGCTAGGGCTTGATATAACAAAAACCAGTCATCGCAGCACTTTCAGTATAAATCCATTTTGGAAAATGTTTTGGATCTAAAACTTTTACAATTCGAAGATCAGATCCCCATGTACCTTTTATCCAAAGGAAATCCTCTAATTCGTTGTACTTTGTGATTTATGATCTGTACAATATAGGGTTTCTGCCTATTCCAGATTTGATTCAAAATCAGGTGACCTCGGGAAAAAGGTCATAACTTAGGCTAGGAAGCTCCAAATGAAATTTCGTAAAAAGTGATAGGTAGTACATAGACTGTAATATCATAGGAAAAGTTTTCAGAGGCCGAAGTTGAACCAGTGACACATGGCACGCCGTACAAGTTCGCTCTCCTGTATTATCCCATAAACAGGTCACATTGTGACACTTGGCATAATTCTCTCTCAAAAAATCCAATTGAGGTCAGACCTATCGGGATAGAAAGATGAAAGGTCGGGATACCACAAAAAAGTTTTCAGACCCCGTGGATCGAAAAGTGCGGAGTTACACCAAAAACAATAGGTACATATTTCTATCAAAACATAATTATTTTTTAGCACCTTCATTCATGGCTTCCGGAATTTAGGGTTTCGGAGAAAGTTGGTATTATTGTAATCAAAGACCACGGCTGAATGCTACTCATAAAAATCAAAATTTAGAGACCAAGATAAGAATTTTTGGTTGGGCATAAGGTCAGGCTTGATCAGACCCTAGTTCGGGACTTTGATCAGAAAAGTGGAAAATTAGGGCTTCTGTAAAAATGGAAATTTTTGAAATCTGTGACCATGGCTAGAAGCTCCTCAGAAAAATAAAAGCTTAGAGATTTGGATCAAACATTTTGATTGGGTAGAAGAGTGGGCTTCATCAAACCCCATTTCAAGGTCACGTCCAGTAAATCTGAAAGTTTCAAAGGCAAAATTGAGGAATGAAACTTTGCAGTTTTCAAATTTTGAATATACCAACTTGATCAGCTCATCAAGGCGCATATTTCTATCCTTTCGAAAGTTTGAAATTCAATATTGAATTTTTGGGGTTTCTCTAACAAACCCTAATCCAGCTCCAGGTCCATTTCTTGCAAATCAAGTGGATTGGGTTAATACTAGAAGAAGATGGATTGGTCACCTGCATAAGTGAAGAAGTTCCTGTTTCAGAGGGAGATGAGGCTAAGGCCTTACATAAGAAGATCACAAGCGATCTCGATAGGTACGAATCATTGAGGTATGTTTCGAGATTTGTTCATGATTAAGTTTATGGTATGTTTGTCTTCATGTTATTACGGGTAGTACAATCTTGATTTTAGACTTGTTGTATCACCTTAATAAAATTATGAATGCACGATAGAAGATATTCATTGATTAGGGTGTTGACACTTACGATTGTACTAATGCATTATGGTGTTGTATGAGGTTTATGTTTTCTGCTAACATGAAAGGTACACCAAGAAAGACAAATCATGTTCTGGTTCAAGAACATATGATCATGATGACATGAGGACAAAGATTCATCCATTGTCATGGATCACATAGAAGATCCATTTACGAGGTATGTATAACTTGGTTCTATAATGGTTAACTTATGAGACATGCATGTTACTAGCACAAGTCACTGAAGAGAACCAGAAGACATTATGTAGGTATGTTAGACATAACTAGCTAGCATGCTAATCCAGGTATGTTTTTCCTATATCAAGCTAGAATCCTACCTTGTGTTAGGATCTTATACTATTGTGTTGTTGATAATGATTATTCATGAAGTCATAGGTTTGAATAGTCATGGTTGTATGCATATTGTGTTTCTTACCATAATTGATGATATGACTAGCCAGAAGAATCATGAAGGTATAGGTTTGAGTAATCACGGGCTTATGCATTGATGATTTAACTAATCAGAAGAGTCCTATGATCAAATAAGAATATGCATGAGTAAAAGAAGACTTCCCTCAAACCTTGAATACTAATTTTTATTATCTGTGAATGGTCATGGCTATACATGTTTAAGATTATTGTGTTTTGATAGTATTAAGATTATACTAATAAATGTGTGATTATGTATGAGACCTCAAGGATAACACAATGATGATACTAATAAGCATGCATAGTGGTTAAGGATGGATATAAGTTCAAGGAAAGGTAATCTAGGAAGCAAAGATCAAGAGGGAGCACACTCCAGTTGTTCTTGCAAGAAAGCAAAGGAGCACACTTCAGTAGTTTCTGCAAGGATGCAGATATTCAGAGGGAGTTGACCACTTCTCACAATCCACATCAGAATGGAGTTGCAAAGATTCAGAGGGAGTCCACCCAACAACCAAACAAAGATAAGTATTTGAATTGTCATTTCTTACATAATGTTATTCAATGATGTATATGCTTATGTTCCTAGAATTAGGTTGTGTATTATGCATATTAGAATAGTTGCATTGATGAATAGTATACTACTAATATACATGGGTAAGTGGCCTATGGCACTGTACAACATTCCATTGCTACTTATCTAGAATGAAACCTCTTTACTGACATGTTAGGAGTTGTGCACACTCTTAACAATGTTCTAGTAGAGATTGGAAGGCATCTAGAAAGTTACGGAATATGGATAAATGTTGTATTGAAGCATTGGCTAAGATAATTGCATGACTGTATGACATATTTCTTTATGTCTAAGAATTTGTTCTGAAAACTATGAGATGTTTTCTAATCATGCAATTTAACTTGTTGTGTAGGAAAGATCGTATACCATCACCTACAAAAGAAGGACTACAATATTTGTTCAGCAACAAAGTTATATATTGAAAATATTGAAGATATTGAAGTTCCCAGGATTTGGGAAGAATGCCATGATCAAGGAGTACCATTCGATCATGAAGATGTTTGGGATGCAGTCCCAAAGGGTAGTGTATAGTGACTTCCAAGAGGATCTACAAGATCAAGCATGCTGCAGGTGGTAGCATAGAGACTTTTGATCCTGTAGCCAGATACACTTCCATTAGATCCGTACTTGCTCTGGCTGCAGTGATGAAGTGGAAGATACACCAGATGGATTTCAAGAAAGCCTTCTTGAATGGTGTAGTTGAAGAAGAAGTGTATGTGGAGAATCCACTTGGTTCTGAGACACATGACATGGAGTCATATATGTGCAGAACTTGGTATGGTATGATAGACAGCTTTCTATCCTGTTTGGGCTTTACCAAGAATAAGGCAGATTCCAATCTTTACTACAAGGTTGAGGAAGGAAATCCAGTGATACTACTATGTGAATGACTTGTTTGTAACAGGTGAGGATAGATTGATTGCTGACATGCAGCGGAAGCTTGCTACCGAGTTCGAGTTGAAGAAATTCGGGATGATGCACTATTTGTTTTTGGCATGGAGGTGTGGCAGAGTACAGATGGAATCTTCCTTGGACAAGGGAAGTATGCAGTAGAGATCCTGAAGAGGTTCGGGATGATGGACTGCAAGGCTATGGCCACACCTATGGCATTGAACCTGAAGCTTCTGTGTGATGCTCCATCTGATTCGGTTGATGTCACGATGTATCGTCAGATGATTAGGTCCTTGATGTACCTGAAGGGTATAGTTGATTATGGGCTCAGGTATGAAGCGAATCAAAAGTTTAACCTGCAGGGTTATGTTGATTTAGATTGGGCAGGCAGTGCTGCAGATAGGAAGAGCACATCTGGGTGCTGCTTCAGTATGGGATCAGGTGTGATCTCTTGGTTTAGCAGTAAATAGTCCTGCGTAGCACTGAGTACAGCTAAGGCAGAGTATGTTGCAGCCTGTTCAGCTAGTTGTGAGACAGTATGGCTACAGAAGCTACTATCTGAGTTATTTGATCTCCCATTGGATGCTACTGGTATCTTCTGTGATAACCAGAGTTGTGTGAAGCTGTCTAAGTACCCAGTGTTTCATGACAGGTTGAAACACATAGAGATAAAATATCACTATATCAGGGATATGGTGCAGAGAGGAGCTGTGAAGCTCCTATATGTTGAGACAGATGAGCAGATGGCAGACGTATTGAAGAAGCCACTAGCGAGAGTGAAGTTTGAATACTTCAGGGAGAGGTGGGTGTTCTTCAGATTGGCGACACTTCGAGGAAGAAATGATGGACACATTTGCTGAAGCCACTCCAAGCATGTTGGAAGGAGGATCCTTCACATGGTTGTGGATGTAAGTGCTGGACGATGAGCATCAGGATGATGCTAGATATGATCAGTTGGATCATTTATATGTATGTGTATGTATGCATCATGTTGGATTCTGGATATGATCGGTTGGATCATTTGTATGTATTTTGTATATGCATCATGTTGGATGCTTGGACCATGTATCTGTATATGTATCAGGTGGATACATTGTATGATCAGGTAGATCATGTATGTTTATGGATACATTGTGTGGATCATGTATCTATGTATCAGGTGGATACACTGTGTATGGTGATATGTATCAGGTAGATACTTGGTATGCATCAGGTGGATGCATTGTATGATCAGGATGATCGTGAATGACGAGCTTCTCCAGATGACATGCATCAGGACGATGCAATGATGATGATCAGGGTGATCATGTGTACATCAGGATGATGTATGGTGAGTATCAGGATGATACTTTGTGGACATGGATCAGGTTGTGCAGATGAGCATGTTTGGGAGATCCTATAGGTCGGAGTTGTGTACCCATAATAGCCTGGGATGCTCTTTTGAGACATTGCTTTGGGAGGACATGTAATTTATGCCCTGGGAGATCTTCAAGTCGGAGTTGTGTACCCATAACATCCTGAGATGCTCTTGCGAGGTTTTGTCCTATGGCATGTAATTTGCTCATGGGAGATCTAGACAGGATGAAAAAGGCCTCAGATGCTTCAGCCAGGTTTTGTGGTGGACCACATGTAACGTGCTCTTGGGAGATCTGACAGATAGAGCTATGTGCTCGTAACAGCCTGGGATGCTTCAGCCAGGTTTTGTGGTGAGATCACATGTAATGTGCTCCTGGGAGATCTGACAGGTAGAGCTATGTGCTAGTAAAAGCTTGGGATGCTTCAGCCAGGTTTTGTGATGGGTCACATGTAATGTGCTCCTGGGAGATCCGACAAGTAGAGTTGTGTGCTCGTAATAGCCTGGGATGCTGTAGCCAGGTTTTGTGACGCACGTAATAACTCCTAAGGATTCCACAGTATGGCCAACGATGACGAAGACCTGCAGGTGGTGGGCCTACATCCAGTATGAAAAAGGAATGGCTCTGTAGAACTTCCTATGACGAGTAGATTCAGAGATTGATTGAGATAGCAACAGCAGTGACGATGATGATGACTCGATGATGATTATCTTGTGACGATGATCCAGAGAAGATGACTTGTGCTAGAAGACCTGTGTCGAGAAATACCTTCCTAGTTAAGAGGGAGTGTTGATGTATATGTAACTTCGGAATGTATTTCACATATATGTATATTGTATTCCTATAGATATGTTATTATTCCTCTATACGAAAGTGGTTGTATTCCTATAGAGATGTTATTATTCCTCTATATGGAAGTGTCATCATTTATATTGTAAGTGTCGTAACTTATACTTGGTGGGTTATTAAACCACCTTGTTGGGGTCGGCCCTGTATAAGTCATATGGGTCAAAGGGTTATTAGACCACCCTATTGGGGGTCGGTCATGTGGGTCAAAGGGTTATTAGACCACCCTAGTGGGGGTCAGCCCAGTCAACATTACGTTAAGTGGTTAAGTTGAGGCCGACCTAGTTGAGTAAAGGTCAAGTCAAGTTAGTGTATAAATAGAGAGTGTGTCTCTCTCATTTTACACATTCTATTCTCTCACTCACACTTGGGAGAGTGGCGCACTTGTGGAGGAGGAGCCTCTGTTGCTAGGAGAAGACTATCTCTTGTATTCTGGTTGTATAATTGCTCTATCTATCTCCGAGGAAGTTGTTGGGGTTTTTCACCTTTATGGTTTTTCCCAAGTAAACTCTGTGTCTCTTGTGTGCTTGCATTATTGTGTCCATGATTGATATGCTGTAAATTTGCTATACATGTTGTTCTCTCAGTTAAGATCCTAGATCAGATTGAAGTAAATTCTGAAAATTTAACAACAGAGGCGGGTAGACGCGGGCTAAACTAACTTGACCCGCATACAGGGAAAGGCAAATGAGAAAATAAAGAGTCCAATGACCGAGTAAAAGATTTTTTTCTATAGTGTATCCCAACGGCCAACCAAAGACACAGAAGCTCAACACACAACAAGTCTAAATAAGGACTAAATCCTAAAATTCCCTAAAAATGGATGTTCTCCCCAACGGAGTCACCATTTATGTAATGGAGAAAACTTCTTATGGCTTGGGGCAGACCACAACAGACAGCTGACTACCAGAAAATGACTCAATTCTCAATGCAATGCTATATAAATGACAATGCTAAGATAATGGAGAAAAGATCAACCTTCAATTGGATGTTCGATGTAGATCCCTGTTGAGCTTTCAACTTCTACACTTGAACCTGCAAATTAGTCTCCACAACATGTACAAGCAAGTGCATATAATATGTGAAAGACATTAGCATAATCAATAGCATGATCCATGATATCATAAGAAAATATAACCCAATGTAATTTAACCATATTCACAACATCAATTGGACGAGAAAATGAGTATTTCCATTAATGAATAACAAGAAGTACAATCTATGACCTCTTGTCGGCAACCAATCTAAACCAAGAACTAGGTCTCTCCACTTGTGCCTTCACCACTTCAATCCTCCATGTAGTGGCAAACTCAAACTAGGATAGGAGTTTGGAAGGTGAACATAAGGAGTTCACAACAACAAGGATCAATGAGTGTAGACTCAAGTCACGAAAAAAATCCACTAGAGTTATCCTGCTCTCTCTTTCTCATCCCTTCCATATGCCATAAGAACTCAATATATAGCCTTCCAAAGGTAAGTGAAAGGACACATCGAGGCATTTCGGGGAAAATGGAGGGCCAAAGGTCACCCTAGGACCTCTTTTTGGGAGTAAAAAGTAAATTTCTAATGATTTTTACTATTTTACTTGGTACCCACGGGCTATAGTGGAACAACTCGCGTGTACGCTGGCTAAAGTGGAAGAGCTAGCATACAGGAAGAAAAATAGGGAAAAAGTGTTTCTGAAGGACATAAAGTGAATATGAGTAAGTGAAATGGATCCTGAAGGCCAAAGAGTGTTGATGCTCACAAGGTGGAAAATTACGTTTTAACAGATGCCCCCTAATGTGTGAGGTCAGAGAATGGTGCTACGATGGCCGAAATACATTATAAATCTCAGAAGTGGAGTGATGGAGACACAACTGGAGAGAGTAGCTCACTCGTCATAATACAATAGTATCCCTGATTACATGTCGGTATAGTACAACAATATGATAAAATGGCCACGAAAAGGCAGTACATCATGAATATATGTCATAAGTGTTCATAGCCATAACCATCTACAGTAAGACATGGTCTCCTATTGAAAAGGAAACAACTGATGCAATATTGGAGGTACAATCTGCTAATGTTTGAGAGATGATATCTCAGATGTAAAGTCACGATCATACGTAGCATACTGAAGGCCACTATCACCTGGGGTCTTCTACACAAATCATCTACGGTGAAAGTCCCATCAAGTGAATAAAGGTGTTGAGGTCAAACCTGATGTGACATCATCTGATTACCGATCAATGATGTATATTGTTAACAGACGCGAGATAACCCACCAATAATGAAAATGGGAATCAAGGAACAGAGTACAATCATCAGAGTGTGAATAGACGTGTTAAAAATGGGCATCAAGGCACATAGGACAATCATCAAGGCAATCTTTCTTCAGATGTCCTTTCTTTCCACAATTCCAGCACTCTATTTTTCCCATTCTAGACTTGGATTTTCCCATTTTAGACTTGCCACGATTACCTTGGCTATTTCCTTTCTCCCTTTGTCTTCCCCTGCTCTCCATGGTCAACGCATTACCCAATGTCTCACCTGTGCTTTTTCTTTGCATTTCCTCACTAAGAATAACACCAATAACATCATCAAATTTCAAGGTGTTTGAACCAGAGACAGAGTTACTTACAGCCATGACCAAGCTATTCAAAATTTTTGGCAATGAACACAAGATTAGAAGATCCCTAAACTCATCATCAAATTTCACACTTACAGAACTTATTTTATTTGTAACCGTATTAAATTCATTTAAATGATTAGCAACAGATCCGCCTTCAGACATCTTCATATTAAATAAATGCTTCATTAGAAATACCTTGTTGGAGGCCAAGGGTTTTTCATACAACTTACCCAATGCGCTCATCAAACCCTCTGTTGTCTTTTCTTTTGATATATTGAAAGCCACTGACGAAGCCAGGGACAACCGTATTGTTCCCAGTGCCTTTCTGAAAAGAACCTCCCATTATTCGTCCTTCATAGTCATTGGCTGCTTTTCTCTTCCTCCCAACGATAGGAATAGATCCTTCTGGTAGAGATAGTACTCCATTTGCATATTCCATAATTGGTAGTTTTGGCCATTAAATTTCTCGACCTTAAACTTTCCTTCTTCTGCCATTTCTCCTACTCGAACCAAAAACCCTAGTTTCCTGCGGGTTTACCTGCCAAATAGAACTTTGGCTTGGATACCAATTGTTAGAAAAACAAGATCGCAGAGCAATAACAATAAACAAAAATGCAAATATAATCACACATACACATTACAAGAGAGACACCAATATATCATGGTTCAACCAAGATGGGCTACGTCCACACTGAAGTTTCCAGTCCTTATTATTATACCATCTAGAAAATGAAGGGATACAACCTGCAGCACATCCGCTGCACTTCCTCTTCACTATCTCACAGTCTCTCTTCTGATCTCAGAGATCTTTATAATGCATAATACCTAATACATCAACCCTAGCCGTATTACAATTTATTTCTTATAAAGGGGAAATACAATGGGAAAATACCACGGGTTACCCAAAACCATGGGCCCATAAATTGTTGGCAAAAAAACCCCAAAATGTTTTCTCAGGGGTTTCGCCCTTTAACCACCAAACCCCAAGGTTGGGGAATGAGTGTATAGTCCTTTTGCATATCATATAAAGCTGAGGTACACGGCTGAGATAGTATCATCTATGAGACTGGAATATTTGGCTCCACAACCAACAATGTCGACCTCATCTACAACATTACTCATCTCAGTAAGCGAGACGATGATGTTGCAAGAGATTTCATGGGAAAAACAAAGGATAAAGAGATCACAAAGTAAATGAAAGAAGAATATAAGCTTAGTAAAGGGGAAACGAGGATTTATCATAGACAAAATTGAAGACAGAGCCACAAATTTCACCGTCCAACTGCTCGCAGGCAGGATCTTGCGAAAGTGTAGACCGACGGAAGTGCCAGCCGTAGCAGTTGTTTTCGCTACGAAGGCCAAATATGGGCACTTATACAATTGGGCTAGTTATCTGCTGAATGAGTTTTTGGAGGATGTCCGTGAAACTCAGGAGGCGAGAAGCACATTCCACTATACGTGTCTAATGATATTGATTACTTTTATAGGATGGAAGGAGCCTGTGTATCAGCACAACCTTCCAATAATAATAGGATCTTTCTGAGCTGTGAAGTATGCTAATATGTGGGAAAACGTACGGCCGAAACGACATCGTGTAAATAATGATCAGTTCTACACTTACCATGGCCAATTGTGCGATGTAATACTACACAATATGTGCATTTGAAAAGATACGACAACAACATTTCTTTAGAAGATGTTATTTAAGGATGATCTGCACTCTATTTACATTTAGCCAAGGGCCAAAAAGTAGAACCCAGTATGTTTCCCTATGGATTACCAGTTGGATGCACCAAGGATTGAACTAGCCATAGAAGACTGACCACCAGAGTGGAAGGTAGATGCGCCACTAGAAATACATTCTACATCGAATGAAAGCAACATTAAGTTTCCAATCACTAAAGAGGAAACAGTCCAAGACACTACTAAAGTGCCAAAAGGAGAAAAGTGAAAGGATCCTGAAATTTCGGTATTAGAAAAAGGACTAAGGAAGAAAAGTAAGGCAAACAAGACCAACCTAGAAGCGCAGTTGCATGAATATGACTACTACTGCATCGCTATGCATGTAGGAGAGCATCTAGAGGAGGCTCTCACTATAAAAGATAGTAAGAATGAAGAGGCGGAAGCGCAATTGAACCAGAACCTCGCAGAGATCAAGATTATGGTTGTGAAGATAGAACAAGTCCAACAGGACTTGGTTCGAGAATTTGATTCCGAAGGTAAGACAGGTGAATCTAGTCAACGAAGGAGATGGTCACTGACTGAGACAATGAAACCCCTCCTAGTCAGAATGAATCCACTCAACATCATTTTCCCGAATGAGGAGATGGCTGAAGGTGCGAAGCAAGTAGAGCACCTTGACTTTAACATTGGCATGCTACCTCTTGAGGGATTACACGATCTGCATCTGCAGGTTGTCGAGGAGATAAGAGATAGAGACATCATCTCTTACAACCAGAATGTACACCTAGAGGAGAGCTAAAAAGAACTAGAAGAGGAACGTGCACAGAAAACCAGAGAACTAACCAAGGCATTGGAAAATCAAAGAAGGTTGGAAGAGACAGTTGCTACTTTTTGTGCACATATACCTAAATGCGAAGCACAACCAAAGTTAGAATATACCATAGTAGGGATTGGAAAGGTGGTAAGTAATCTGAAAGTAGAGATGGCACACATGGAGATCTCCCAAAGGGAATAGGTTGCTAACCTTGAAACCCAACAACCACCTACTACACCACCAGATATGGGAGAAGGAAGAGTCGTAGCACTAAAATCTTCAGTAGAGATTATCTCTGACGAAATAGAAAAATAACAAGATTTGTTGGAAGAGGCCACGAGGGTATGGGCTATGCTGTAGGAGGATCCTTCCCTATAATAGATTCAGGATGACTTACATCAACGGCATGCAGATTTGGACACTGTGAATGCGGCCATGAAGACCTTGACGTCTGGAGAGAAAATCCAAAAGTTCATGCAAATCAAGTACTTGACAAGAGAACTAAATTTTTTGAGGGATAAGGAGACTAAGACATCAGTGAGACTATAGCCACTGCAGGAAGAGGCACTCACCCTCACTGATGAAATCAAAGAAAAACTGTAGGGGTCCATTGGGTGTGGCCCAAGTTGCCACAGTTTTGGTAATGCGAAGTAAAGGTAAAGCACAGTTCAGAATGTGAAGTCCAAGTGGCAAGTAAAGTGAGGTCCAATAGCGAGCTATTTTGGGTAAGTGACTTGATGATTCCCGAGAGTTGGGTAAGGAGCAGCGTGGAAGCGGATGAAAGCGACCTGTCAGCCAGGGTGTCAAAAACTGTTAGAGGAAAAATGGTGGGCAACAGTGACAGGAAAGCCAGAATTGTAGAAAGGGACACGCCACTATGCAGTTAGAGCCATTCCATGAGGATTGTGGCTGTCAGAAGGGCGTCATAGCCAGCAGTGGCACAGAGAGGCGGCTAGATGCGAGTGGAGAAGCTATCGACTACGATAGACTGGGTTAGCGGGGTAACCACACCATTTTTTGTAACTCTAGGGTTTTTGGCCCATATTCATTGTAAAGACATGACCTGAGGGCACGAACTATAAAAGGGGGAATTTTGTAAGGGAAGGGTTGATCTCTGATAGGAATTTTGTGGGTTTGGTTGATCTTTGAGGTCTTTTGAGAGACTAAGTATTGGAAATAGGCTCTGCAGCTATGTGCGCAGAGACCCACTGAAGAGAGAAAGAGGCTCTGTAGCTGTGTGCACAGGGACCTATTGTAGAGAGAAGAGTCTGCAGCTGAGTGTGCAGACTGGAACTGTTGAACCATTCCATTAATATAATCAACAGTTCCCATGGACGTATCTCCCACCTGGGGGTTGAACCACGTAAATACCATGTTGTGTGATTGAATATGTGTGTTTGATTTTTTGTATCGTTAAGTTCATGCTTATAGTTATATGTGTCTTCTCTTTTATATGTATTTTCCACATGAATGAGTGATGAGAATAATATGTTAAGTGTCGAACATATATGCTTGAATGTTGAATGCCAGTAAGCCTGAGTATGTTGAATGCATGAGTCATTTGGATAAGCACTAAGTCAGCGAAGTCAATGTAAGTGCGATTCCCTGGAAGCGTAGTACTGAAAGCGCGTTGTTGTGTTGTATTTCACCATATTGTATGAGTTTGTGAAGTGCACAGTCCCATATATTTTTCAAAGTGTAGAGTTGCACTGTCATATTGTTAAATGGCCATTTAGAAAATGCGCAGTCCCAGTGTGCGCTATAGTATAAGTGATAGACGCGAAGCAGGTGTAACTTCGCACAACCCCCAGTCTGTTAACTGCGTATCACTTGATTACAGAAACTTGCTTCTGTAATCCCTCATAACTTTGCCTTGGGTGATACCTCAACCTTTTCTCAAATTGTTTCCGAAAGGGCTGGTGAATAAGGTTTTTGTTGGACCACAACTACGTAGAACCTGGGGGTCAATAAGAGAAAGTTAAAGAACGAGGTTCATACCCAACAATGATCGCGGTAACAAATTTAATAGACTATATTGGAATTTTTTTTACACATTTATTCAAACATATCAGATGAAAATATCATATATTAATCAAATAAATCCTATACACATTTTAACAAACACTTCTCTTGCAAAGTCTCGAATGTAGCTAAAACTATTTTTTCGGAAAACTAGTAATTGAAAAATAACTTGATTCATTAAAAATGAATTACATATACCTTTCTAAAAATCTTCCATATTTGAATAAAAAATGATACCAATATTATCAGAGACAGAAAAATAATACCCATATCATAGGAGTCTCATAGACATTTTAACAAACATTTCTCTTGTAAAGTCCCAAAACTAGCTTTCGCAATTTTTCCAAAAGAACTAGTTATGGAAAAGCAACTGGAATCATAGAAAATGAATTTTTCACATTTGATTTACACATTCCATAGAAAGTGACTTTTTAACATTTGATAACCCATATAAATAAAATACAACCACTTATCTTGTAAATTCTCGCAACTGAAATTGGTCGTGCCATGATCCACCCAGCCGTGGACATTGTACAAGAAAAATATTTCTTTGCACAGGTCACCCCTGATCTAGAACCATGATGCCACAAGCAAGAGTTCACTTAACCATAAAACCAAACTATCATTGGTCCAACAACAATTCCAATGGAAAATGGATTCCACATCACTTCCAATCCAGGACAAATAGTAACAAGTCTACCATCGGTCCAACTATATTCCAATAGAAAATAGATCCCACTATTTCCAATCCAGAACATACAACTGCAAGATAGATAGAATCAATAAAACACTAATCTACCATCGGTCTAACTGCATCCAATGGCAATTGGATTCCACATCACTTCCAATCTAGGACAAGCCGCTTCTAGGATAGATAGACTAGCAACAACCGAGTCTCTCTACTTGGGAATGATCTCAGCATGGGAACACCAACCATCCAAAAATACCATTGGATCACAGTCTCTCACACATACCAAGGGAATCAAATCAAATTCCCAAGTGCCAAAGAGAAATGTACATGAGTGAGTGAACCAAGAACAAAGAGAATGAAGCCAAGAACCAAGAACAAGAACCAAGAAGCAAAAAGAAAGAGAAAAATGAAGCACACACCAACCAATTCAAATTCCTCATGGAGAAATCGAGTTGGGGGAGAAAGAGAGTAAAAAGAGGATTTAATTTCCCATAATAGAAAACCACTAAGGAAGAGTTACAAATTTCATGAGGGGCAACACCAAGTGGCACTCAAGGGGGCACACTAGGAGAGAGAGTGAATCCAATTTTAATAAAAACCATCGCGGAGTAATAAAATCAAGGAGCAACACAACA
Organism: Larix kaempferi; assembly: GCA_027924585.1. Taxonomy (NCBI): domain Eukaryota; kingdom Viridiplantae; phylum Streptophyta; class Pinopsida; order Pinales; family Pinaceae; genus Larix; species Larix kaempferi. The sequence continues at coordinate 17,158,647 of BSBM01000458.1, read as the reverse complement.
TAACAGGGTGCATAAGTCAATAGGGTCCACCAACATAGACACAAACACTTAGGAACACACTTTCCCACTTCACCTTGCTCGTAACATCATGGTTCCTCATACTCTTTTATGTGTCATTGGTTGATATTAGTTGTTTTATTTTATTAATTAATAATAATAACATAGTAATAATAATAATTTGCAAACCATAGTCCCAACACCTCGTTCCATAATGTCACAACATCAAAATAATAATAACATGTCCAGGGGATAAACCAGAGGGTATTACATCCCCCTCATCTTAAAAAATGTATCGTACTCGATGCATATTACATACATGCCTTTACAAAAGGATAGTAGACATGCCTATACATGCCTCATAAAGATAACATCTTTCAAACTATAACAGGCATTCCCATACATGCCTCAAAAAGATAACATATTTCTAGACAAAATACTTACCACTACCACCTCCTTTCTTGTTTGTCTCCACTACCCATGGGAGAACCGAGAATAGTAGAGTGGACTCAAGGAAGTAAGGTTCGATCTTCAATCCCCATCGCAGGGTCTTTAATCCTCTTTACAAGGAATTCAAACCTTCAACAAAGATACATCCACCTGAAAATCATATTTCAATCACTCATATGATTAACATCAGGTATATAAAAATATGTGATACATGATATAAAGATATTCTTCTACAAAAATACTTTTTATGTTCCAACAAACACACGATCAACAACAAACATGTATACATATTGTTCATCTAGATAAATAAAATACATCTTCAAGATACATGAAATCAATCACACAAAATACATTAGTATATACAAGGTACATGAGATATAGATATTTCTTTAACAAAATACTTGAAATGCATCTACATGAATCTTATTCTAACAAATTCAATCATATGAAATGCATCAGGTGTATCAATCGATTTCATGAAGGGCATCAAGTATACCATTAAATATCATGAAGTACATCAAGTGTGTACTCTTCCATCATGAAATTCATTCCAGTCAATCAATCACATGAAAAGCATATACTTTACCTACATATACATGAAATGCATCAAGCATATGCTCTATCAACCAAATACATGAAATGCATTCCAATTAGTCAGTCACATGAGATGCATTACCAAGATGATTTTACATGATTTATCACCCAAATACCTTCCCTACAAAAATGCATGAGGTTTACCGTGATACTTTACAAAGATTCCTTTCAACCAAGGTATTTGATATACCGCAAGGATACCCTAACAAGATACTTTCAACAAATATCACAAGGATATTTTTCTAACAAATATCATAAAGATCACCTGAACATTTTATGCACTTAATGTAACAGATTAGCAAACTTATATGCAACAATTCCAATCTAATTAAGAAACAACAAAAAAGGGCCATAATACTAGCAGTTAAACATACTACCTTTCATCTCCACACAAAACATAATTCTTCTTTACAGAACATCCAAAAATCCATTATACATCAACCAGTAATTAGTATCAACTAGCAACATCAACCAATATCAATCATACATCAGTCATACAGGCGTCGGTCCATAATACATCAATTCGTAATACCTCAATCATATATAAATCATACACCAATATCAACCAATGACAACCATACACACATCAACTGCCCATACAAACATCAATCATAGTACATCAACCAGAACGCAGCAACCATAATACCTCAACCAGAATACATCAACTAGAACACATCAACCATAATACATCAACTAGAACACATCAATCATAATACATCAACTAAAATCAAGATACATCAACCATAATACATCAACTGGATCACATCAACCAGAACACATTGAATAGAAGAAAAATACATCTTCTAGAATACTTCAATCATAATACATCAGTCAAAATACATCCATCAATCAGAATACATCAATCATACCAATATCAACCAATGGAAAAAATAACAACCATATGAATAACAATATCATCCATACATCATCCATCGTTTCTCATGCATGCACACAACAACCATAACAACCAAGAACAACAAAAAATATCCATACATACAATAATGAAAATATCATACATGTATCAATCATTAATAAACCAACGTCAATCATTAACAACCAATAGTATTAGTCAACATGCATCAACCATTCAAACATCATCGATTGACCATAGCAATCATTTTGAATAGTTACTATTTATCATAACATTATATATGATTATTAGCATATGGCAATATATATAATATCCATATATCAATAATAGATGTATACAACCAATATCATCACACAAACATTACTAATACCACACTTTTGTAAACACTCAACACATACACAATCATACATCTTGTCTGCATACATACTCCATCAATAGCAATGTTATACATACTTTGATGACAATCCCATCAAATCCCCATATACTAACCATACATTACGTTACTAATTATTTACACGTAGGACACTACTTATACTATCAACCAAAGTAAATACATAGTCACCTCAATGATGCAGGTGGAATCTTCCAAAACCAATCCAACCCGATTTCCCCAAGATCAATGTGATTCCAAAGTTAAAAGAATCACTAAACTTAGCTAAATCGGCTAAGTATTTCTCTTAAAAATTGTTAAAGGGTGGATCCCAAAGTTGCGGTGATTTGGATTTCATCAAAATTTCGGGTCTCATCTGAATGTGGAGCATTGAACAAATCACCTTCCGCAAATATCTCCTGCAAATGCCTTCTGCATTTACCTTTCCGCAACCACATTTTCATAATCACCTTCTTTCCGCAAATTGCGGGCGTCCTCCAAAACTTCCTTCCCCAATTGGTGTACGCAAATTTCCTTCCATAATTGGATTCCTTCTGCAATTGCGGGTGCCTTCCACAAACTTCGTCGCAATTATCTTTTGCAAATGGCTTCCACAAATGCCTCCTGCAAAGTTGCTTTAGCAGTCGTCTTGGACCATTGGATCTCAATCAACGATGGATCCCAATCCTTATGCACTAAAATCTGCATCCTCTCTAGCCATTAACCTCTGAGCTCTTTCTTCTACGGAACACTGTATGAGCCATTGATCACCTTGCGGCTTCCTTCTCATCCGTCGATCTGCTATCAACAACAGAACACTCAACTTGGACTTGTGGAACTCTATCTCCCACACAAGTTCTCTTTGCGAATCCTTTCCCCATCATCGATTTGTCTCCTCTCCTCTGATCTGGATCGTCCAAACTCTAGGGAATGATCTGAATGCAATCTATGCAATTGTGCATTGATTGATTAGAGAATTGATCAATCAACTCGATCGACCTTCATTGGCTCGATCTCCTTCACTGGATCTTATCAACATCTCTCAAATAGAAATAGAAATTTAATTGAATTCATCAATTCGACTTCACATGTTCGCTCTGTTCTAACCCTGAGCTTCACCTCTGCAACTTCATATACGAAGAGCACCGATCCTTTCAGTGATCGATGATATGGGTTTTACTCGTGTGCTCACACATAGAAATCAGTCAACTATCCTCTATGACATTCAATTATCTAAAGCCCCAATTTCAAGCTATTCACACACAGAGATGTATCAAGCATTAAAAGAGTTTACCTATCATTCAATTCACAGAATCATACACATGGGGAAGGTATAATTAGCTTTCTTCATTCCATCACAAGAAACTTGTACATTCACAAATGCTTTAGAACCTACCTTTTGATCCTCATGGTCCGATTTACCTTGTTTTAGCCACCTTCTTGATGCCTCGTAGGATCATACATTTATACAAAGGGATTATGGAACCAATTTTGGTTCAAATCCAATAAACTCTCAACAATCCCCTAAATTGTTGCTAACTAACTCTAATATTAGCAAACCCCAAATCCTATCTCTATGACTCGCTTCCATTAGATATTAAACCTCCATCGAATGCTGCCATTAGATGAGGGATTTGTCACATGACTCACCTAAACGTCTCATCACACACCTAATGACTCAACACCTATCTAGAATCACACTTAAACACAGTATTTGTACAATGTTTCATCAAATACATCTACTTAGGTAAATTTCAAGACCCTAAGGTCTGACCAAACATTTGACTTGGATGGAGAGTAGGATGCTCCTGCATTAGACTCCCCAGGAAGAAAGAAATATGACCTCTTGGTCATAACCTTCAATCTTCAATATTCCTAGGTTCAAATATTTATGTTGAATATTTTCAGTTGCTTCATGGTTGTCCTATTGTAGAGTTGCTGACTGCAACACTCCTGGCTTCCATAGTTTCTGTTACAATGCTCCACTAGCCTTGCTTCTGCAATCTTCCCTGGTCACTTGTCTTTTGTTCTTACTTTGCCTCCTTGCTCTACTAATGTAGATCTTTGTTTTATCCTCATGTCTTCTCTGAGACAATTTTACCATTAGCATCCTCATTTCTTCCATATCCATGTATAGTCTATTTACTGGATGGTACACCTGCTTGCTCTGCTTGTCTTTTGGCTCTCTGCTACTATCCACTAGCTATTGTATCCTCTCTTTTCCTATATATTTAGGATTTTTACTCTCATCTGCAATCATACCCCTATTGTAATGTATTCCATTCTGCTTCTCAAAATCAATTAAGTGTTCATTATTTTCTTCACTTGACTGCTGTAACAAGACTATATCATGACAAGACAATTCTATTCCTCGACCTTCCATCTTCTCCTCTCCAATGCTGCAACTGAGCATTTATATGATTGCACCCATTATGTTTTCCTCCTTATCAATCCTTGGATGGAGCAACCAGTCTTCTATCAACTTCAATTCTTCATCATACTTTCTGAGATCAGAAAGTTTCTCTCTGTCTGCAACAACAAGTTCTTCTAAGTACTGATCATCCTCTTGAGACAATACTGCCTCTTCATTTGTCATGACATATTTTTCATTATGTCTGCATTTAGTTCCTTCAATACCTACAAGCACACACCAATCATTAGTTTTAAAACCATGAGACTTTGAAGTCTCTATTAATATTCTTCCTGGCATCCTCCTGTTGTCTTCACCAACATCTATCTCTCTTATAGTCTGAGCTACAGGATGCATACAATATTCATCCTTACTGCCTTCATAGGATGCCATATCAGCTTCTCTTACAACATAATTATGTTTTGTTTCTATGCTTTTGGAAAGAATTGTTAGTTTTTCACAAATTTCAATCTAATCTAGGATCTTAACTGAGAGAATAACATGTACAGCATATCAATCATGGACACAATAATGCAAGCACACAAGAGACACAGAGTTTCACCAGGGAAAACCAAGAAGGTGAAAAACCCAGCAACTTCCTCAGAGATAGATAGAGGAATGATACAACCCAAGCATAAGAGATAGTCTTCTCCTAGAAGCAGCCTCTCCTCCTCCACAAGTGTGCCACTCTCCAATGAGAGTATGAGTGAGAAAGTGAATGATCAAATAGAGTTCCTCCTGCACTCTATTTATACATGACTTGACTTACCTAATAACCTATACTAGGTCGGCCTTAACTTAACCACATAACATAATGCTGACAGGGCCGACCCCCAATAGGGTGGTATAATAACCCTTTGACCCACATGAATTATATAGGGCCGACCCCACCAAGGTGGTCTAATAACCCATCAAGTATAAGTTACGACACTTACAATATAAATGATGACACTTCCGTTTAGAGGAATAATAACATCTCTATAGGAATACAAACAATTCTGTATAGAGAAATAATAACATATCTATAGGAATACAATATACATATATGAAATACATTCCGAAGTTACAAATACATCAACACTCCCTCTTAACTAGGAAGGTATTTCTCTACAGAGGTCTTCTAGCACAAGTCTTCTTCTCTGGATCATCGTCACTAGATCATCGACATCGAATCATCATCATCGTCATTGCTGCTTCTATCTCAATCAATCTCTGAACTACTCGTCATAGGAAGTTCTACAGAGCCAGTCCTTTTTCATAATGGATGTAGGCCCACCACTTGTAGGTCTTCATCATCATTGGCCATACTGTGGAATCCTCAGGACTGATTACGTGTGTCAACAAAACCTTGAAACAGCATCCCAGGCATTTTACGATCACACGACTCAACCTATCGGATCTCCCAGGATCTTTTACATGTGACTGTCACAAAACCTTTAAAGAGTGTCTTTCCCAGCAAGATCTCTAAAGAGCATCCGAGGCCTTTTACGTGTCTATCACAACCTGTCCGGATCTCTAAGACTTATTACATGTGACCCCTACCACAAAACCTTAAAAGAGTGTCTTGCCAAGCAATATCTCTAAAGAGCATCTGAGGCCTTTTACGTGACTAGCACAACCTCTCCAAATATCCAGGACTTATTACATGTGGTCTAGCAAAACCTTAAAAGAGTGTCTTTCCAAGCAAGATCTCTAAAGAGCATCTAAGGCCTTTTACGTGACTAGCACAACCTGTCCAGATCTCCAGGACTTATTACATGATACCCTTGCACAACCTGTCCACGGCCACAGAGTATCAACCTGATACTCATCATACATCGACCTGATGTACATGATCATCCTGATCATCATCACTGAATCATCCTGATGCATGTCATCTGGAGCATCATCCTGATACTCATCACATATGATCATCCTGATCATCATCATTACATCATCCTGATGCATGTCATCTGGAGCAACATCCTGAAGCTCGTCATCCATGATCATCCTGATCATACAATGCATCCACCTGATGCATACTAGGTATCTACCTGATACATATCATCATACATGATCCACCTGATACATATACAGATACATGATCCACCTAATCATATAATGTATCCACCTGATATATATCAACATACATGATCTACCTGATCATACAATGTATCCTCCTGGTACATACACAGATACATGGTCCAAGCATCCAACATGATGCATATACATATACATGATCCAACTAATCATAACAAGCATCCAACATGTTGCATATACAGATCAGTAACTGGAGCATCGTCTTGATGTTCATCATCCAACACTTACATCCACAACCATGGGAAGGATCCTCCTCTCACCATGCTTGGAATGGCTTCCAGCAAATGTGTCCATCACTTCTTCCTTGAAGTGTCGTCAATCTGAAGAACACCAAGCCTCTCTCTGAAGTACTCAAACTTGACTGTGGCTAGTGGTTTCATCAGCACATTTGTAAACTACTCATCCATGGCAACATACAGGAGCTTCACTGCTCCTCTATGCACCATATCCCTGATATAGTGATATTTGATCTCAATGTTCTTCGACCTATCATGGAACACTGGGTTCTCAGAAAGCTTCACACAACTCTAGTTGTCACAAAAGATACTAGTAGCATCCAACGGGAGATCAAATAACTCAGACAGTAGCTTCCTAAGCCATACTGCCTCACAACTAGCCAAGCAAGCTGCAACATACTATGATTCGGCTGTAATCAGTGCTATGCAGGACTACTTCCTACTAAACCAAGAGATCACACCCAATCCCATACTGAAGCAGCACCCGGAAGTGGCCTTCCTATATGTAGCACTTCCTACCCAGTTTGAATCAACATAACCCTATAGGTTAAACTTTTTATTCGCATCATACTTGAGCCCATAGTCAACCGTACCCTTCAGGTACCTTAGAATATGCTTTACAGCAACCAAGTGAACACCTCTCGGATCTGTCAGGAACTGGCTCAATGTGTTCATCGCAAAGCAAATATCTAGTCTCGTGTTCATCAGGTACATCAAGGACCCAATCATCTGACGATACACAGTGACATCAACTGGATCATATGAAGCATCACACATAAGCTTCAGGTTCGATGCCATAGCCTCGCAGTCCATCATCCCGAACCTCTTCAAGATCTCTACTACATACTTCCCCTGTCCAAGTAAGATTCCATCTGCACTATGCCACACCTCCATACTAAGAAAGTAGTGCATCATACCCAAGTCCTTCATCTCGAACTCAGCAGCAAGCTTCCTCTTCGTATTGGCAATCAATCTATCATCACCTGTTACAAACAGGTCATCCACATACAATAGTAGTATCACTGGATTTCCTTCCTCAACCTTGTAGTAAAGGTTGGAATCCGCTTTACTCTTGGTAAAGCCCAAACTAGATAGGAAGCCATCTATCCTACCATACCAAGTCATGGGTGCCTGTTTGAACCATACAGGGATTTCTTCAGTTTGCACACATGTGACCCTCGGTCATGTGTCTCAAACCCGAGTAGCTGCTCCACATACACTTCCTCTTCCACTACACCATTCAAGAAAGCTGTCTTGAAATCCATATGGTGTACCTTCCATTTCATCACTGTAGCCAGAGCAAGTACTGATCTAATGGAAGTGTATCTGACCATAGGAGCAAAGGTCTCTTCATAATCTATTCCCTTTTTCTGGGAGAAGCCACGAGCTACAAATCTCGCTTTGTATTTCTCTATGCTGCCATCTGCAGCATGCTTGATCTTTGGAAGTCAAAACAGACTTCCCATCTGGTCTTGGGACCACATCCCAAACATCATTCTCCATGATTGACTAGCACTACTCAATCGTGGCATCCTTTTACTGTATCTCGTATCCTCGGAACTTCAGATTCTTCAATAGATAGATTTCTCAAATGTTGTAGTCCTTCTTTTCTAGGTGATTGTATACGATCTTTCCTACAAAGCAAGTTAAATTGCATGATTAGAAACATCTCATATTTTTTCAGAACAAATTCTTACACATAAATAAATATGTCATACAGTCATGCAATTATTTTTAGCCAATGCTTCAATACAACATTTATTCATATCCCGTAACTTTCTAGATGCCTTCCAATCTCTACCAGAACATTGTTAAGAGTGTGCACAACTCCCAACATGTCAGCAAAGAGGTTTCATTCTAGATAAATAGCAATGGAATGTTGTACAGTTCCATAGGCCACTTACCCATCACATGCATATTAGTAGTATATTGTTCATTAATGCAATTATTCTAATATGCGTAATACACACCCTAAGTCTAGGAACATAGGCATATACATCATTGAACAATATTATTTAAACAAACAAATATGCAAGAAATGACAATTCAAATACTTATCTTTGTTTGGTTTGTAGAGTGGACTCCCTCTCAATATTTGCTTCCTTGCAAGAACTACTGGAGTGTGCTCCCTCTTGATCTTTGCTTCCTGGATTACCTGTCCTTGGACTTATATTCATCCTGGACCACTATGCATGCTTAAGTGTGCACTAGTGTCATGATTGTGCCATCCTCAAGATCTCATACATAATCATACCCACATGATGTCTTCTTGTTCTCTTAAGTGACTTGTGCTAGTAACCTACATATCTCATAGGTTAACCATTATAGAACCAAGTTATACATACCTCGTAAGTAGATTTTCTATGTGATCCATGGCAATGGATGAACCTTTGTCTTCATGTCACCATGGTCATATGTTCTTGAACTAGAACATGATTTGTCTTTCTTGATGTACCTTTCATGCTAGCGGACAACATCAACCTCATACAACACCACAATGCATTAGTACAATCATAAGTGTCAAAACCCTAGTCAATGAATATCTTCTATCATGCATTCATAATTTTATTCAAGTGATACGACAAATCTAAAGTTAATCAAGATTGTACTAACCTTAATGAAGACAAACATACCATAAAATTAATCATGAACAGATTTCGAAACATACCTGTAAGTCATACTTGTCGAGATTGCTTGTAATCGTCTTATGTAAGGCCTTAGCCTCAAATCCCTCTGAAACAGGAACTTCTTCACTTATGCAGGTGACCAATCCATTTTCTTCTAGGATTAACCCAATCCACTTGATTTGCAAAAACTGGATCTAGAGCTGGATTTGGGTTTGTCAGGGAAACCCTAAAAATTCAAACTTTGAATTTCAAACTTCTGAAAGGATAGAAATATGTGCCTTGATGAGTTGATCAACCTGGTATACTCAAAATTTCAAAACTGCAAAGTTTCACCCCTCAAATTTGCTTTTCAATCTTCCGGATTCACTGGGAGGACCCTAAATTAGGGTTTCAGTTTCCCGGAGCTTTACTTAACAAAATATTTTGATCCAAAGCTCTAAACTTCGATTTTTCCAAGGAGCTTCCAGCTATGGTCACAGATTTCAAAAATTCCCATTTTGTAGAAGCCCTATTTTTTCACTCTTCCGATCAAAGTCCCGAACTAGGGTTTCATCAATCCCGACCTTCTACCCAACCAAAAAATTTGATCTTGGTGTCTAAATTTCGATTTTGATGAGAATCATTCAGCCGCGGTCTTCCGATTACAAAAATACCAACTTTTTCTGAAACCCTAATTCCCGGAGCCATGAATGAAGGTGCTCAAAATCCAATTCTGTTTTGACAGAAATATGCACCTAATTGTTTCTGGTGTAACTCTGAAATTACAATTCCACAGGATCTGAAACTTTGAACTGTGGTATCCCGACCTGTCATCTTTCCAACCCCATAGTTATGACCTCAATCGGATTTTTTGAGAGAGATTTATGCCAAGTGTCGCAACATGACCTATTTATGGGATAAAACATGATAGCGAACTTGTACAGCATGCCACGTGTCACTGGTTCAACTTCATCCTCTGAAAACTTGACCTGAGAAACAACAATATATTCCCTACCTATCACTTTTTACGAAATTTCATTTGGAGCTTCCTATCCCAAGTTGTGACCTTTTTTCCTAGGTCACCTGTTTATGACCGAGATCTGGAAGAGGCAGAAACCCTATATTGTATAGATCATAAAACACAAAGTAAAACGAATTAGACGTTGTGCTTCGGAAACAAGGTACATGGGGATCTTATCTTTGACCTGTAAAATTGTTAGATCCTGAAACCTTGCCGAAATGTATTTATAGCGAAAGTGCTACGATGACTGGTTTTTTCTATATCAAGCCCTCGCTTCGCAAGTGCAACAAGTGTCACAAATGCCATACCATGCCTTCTTTCAGGATGGCTCTGATAGCATGTTAGTTTTTCACAAATTTCAATCTGATCTAGGATCTTAACTGAGAGAATAACATGTACAACATATCTACAGCATATCAATCATGGACACAATAATGCAAGCACACAAGAGACACAGAGTTTCACCGGGGAAAACCAAGAAGGTGAAAAATCCCGCAACTTCCTCAGAGATAGATAGAGCAATTATACAACCCAATCATAAGAGATAGTCTTCTCCTAGAATCATCTTCTCCTCCTTCACAAGTGCGCCACTCTCCAATGAGAGTATGAGTGAGAAAGTGAATGATCAAATAGAGTGCCTCCCGTACTCTATTTATACATGACTTGACTTGCCTAATAACTTTTACTAGGTCCGCCTTAACTTAACCAAATAACATAATTCTGATAGGGTCGACCCCCAATAGGGTGGTATAATAACCCTTTGAACCACATGACTTATACAGGGCTAACCCCACCAAGGTGGTCTAATAACCCATCAAGTATAACTTACGACACTTACAATATAAATGACGACACTTCCGTATAGAGGAATAATAACAACTCTATAGGAATACAATATACATATATGAAATACATTCTGTAGTTACAAATACATCAACAAGAAGATCCTCTCCTTCTTCAATTTCTCTGACAGTCCAAGATGACTATTTAGTTTCTTCCTTCATCAAAAGTAAATTTTGATCCCATCCTATGGAAATTCCTTTATACATTTCTTGTTCTTCCTTCATCTTCATAATAGCTTCAATTGATTGCTTTCCTCCATTAAGTAACCCATCAATGAGTTCCTTGTGTTTCAATATTTCAAACTTTTCCTCACTTGAGAGACCTTCTTCATCATATTTGGCTTCATCCATTTTCGAGGCGGTTTCAAAAGACTGCCAATCATCTGCAACAAAACCTGTAACCATAACCAAATCATTAGTTTTAAAAACATAATACCTCCTAGTCTCATTTGGCCTCATTTTTATCTCCTCCATAATTTTATCTTCACTTCTTAAGGAATCCATGAGACTTTCAGTTAGTCCCTCTTTTCCTTCATCATCATCCTCTCCAAGCAAAGGACCCTTTTCTGGTTCACATTCAAAAACTTTCATCTTAGACTCAGCTGTCATGAGTTCTTCCTCCAATATGGAAGACATATTTTTCTTTAGCTTCACCTATAGTGAATTCCATCTCACTTTCTTATTCATTATCCAACCATACCTATGGTATCCCTTTTGTAGCAACATCTCTAAATGAATAAGTTGCAATCCTATGTCAACTAATTCTTTCTCATACTCCTCTTGACTCATTCTCTTGATGCTTTCTGCCTTGGAATATTTTCTTTTGTTGTGGATTTCCTTTGAACCTATGTAATGAACTTTAGTATCCATTGTCTCCATTTCCTCTTTCTCTGTGAACTTCATCTTGTTCACTTGTGAACTTCTCCCAAGCCTTCTCTCAGCAAGTCTTCATACCTGTTACTATACCTCAACAAGCTACCTCTCCTTGAGCTTGTCCTTTCGGTATCCTTGGTTCTTTCTCTTCTAGAACCTCTTGAGCAACTTCCTTTGCTCCTCTTGGATTCTTCAGATGCACTTCCTCTCTAAGAACATTCAACTTGTCCCCTTCTTGTCCAACCTCTATTGGATCCTTAGGTTCTGCCATTGTTTCTTCTTTTTTCTAAGATTTCACAAACTATTCTCACCAAGAACACATATGTTCTCTACCATAGCTTTCAATATGTTTGATACTATCAACATTATCACTGGCTTCAACCTTCAAAATCTCAAACCGGGGTTAACATAAACACACCAATCAGTCTCTTACAAGATATGTACCAAGATCTTATCATTCTCCCTCTTGATCCATCTCACTTGGACCAATATCTGCCCTGAATTCTTCAACTCTACATACTTCTACTTGACCAACCTTCTCAACACAGTTGTCAGTCTTCAACATCAACATAAATTGAAAATCAACATTTGATTTACCTTTGTTTTCTTTGTGGATGCTTCAACTCCTCTTATTCTCATTGTCACATCCCCATTGCCTTCATAGGTCATGGGAGACCTGGATACATTTTTTTTCTTCCAACTTGACGGAATACACACACACAGTCGAAGTAGCTTGGATACGCAATCTGCAACTACGAATCCACAACCCGCAATCCACAATCCGCAACTGCGGATGCGAAAGTGAGAAACTTCACATCAGAAAACTTACCTTTCCGCAATACAAAATCTGCAATCCACACCTACGGATACAGAAGTGTGGAACTTCACATCAGAAAACTTACCTTTCCTCAACCCGCAACTGCGGATGCGGAAGTGCGAAACTTCAAATTGTAAAACTTACCTTTCTGCAATTCACAATCTGCAATATGCAACTGCAGATGCGGAAGTGTGGAACTTCACATCATAAAACTTACCTTTCCACAATTCGTAATCCGCAACTTTGAATCCACAATCCACAATCTGCAATCCGCAACTGCAGATGTGGAAGTGCAGAACTTCACATCGAAAAACTTACCTTTCCGCAACCCATAATCAGCAATAAAAAATCCGCAATCCGCAATCCGCAACTATGGGACTTAGAAATGGGGAAGTCCAAAACATAACTCTGAAACTTCTACATTTCTGCAATCTGCAATCTGCAATGCGGAATTGCGGAAACACCTCTACTCCTGCAAACTTTCAGAGCTCATATCTCCCTCATCTTTTAACAAAATGAGACAAGGTTGGTACCATTGGAAAGGTCTTGGAGAGATCTATCCAATGGTGCAAACTCCACTCTCAATAGAGTTCTCTGACTTGGTGATTCTACAACTGAACATTTGTGCATAACTTCTACTTAAAAGACTTATGATGCATTAAACTCATGCAATACAATGATATACATAACAATGAACTCAGCCTTCTACTCAGGCTTGCACATAATCTTCCTATCAATCGAATTCATGTAAACATACATTCCCTAACTGAACATAAGCAACCATATCATAGCAATGGAACATCATCAGTTAACATAACAAGAAGTACTTATCTTTTAACTTTATGAAGCTTCCAAGCAACTGGCTAAGTGAGAGAAACGTTCCACCCAACCTTAGATATTTGTCTAGCATGTACTCTTTCAGCTGATAGATCACACCCGAGATGAGCTATGCATCCACCAAGGAGGGCTATCAAGTTCTATCACAGTCAAGGTTCCATCCCAATGCTAATCCAATTTATAGTCGGGTTTATCAAGCATTCCACATCTACCCATGCTAAGCCAACCTACAGTGGGTTTATCAAGCATATAGGGATATACTGGTCATGCTAAGGCAACTTCCTGTTGGGTTTATCAAGCATACCAAACAACACAGTCATGCCAAGCTATCCTATAGTTGGGTTTATCAAGCATACCAGACAAGCTGATCATGGTAAGACAACCTACAGTGGGTTTATCAGGCATACCAAGATAACAAGGAAGGTATTTCTAATCCAGTGAGATCAACCACAGAGCTGCAGGCATCTCAACACTCAGCAAACATGGTACCCACATTACCTACCTCATCCAACACAAGGAAGACCCTCTTCTCTGTTGCACAGTCCCTCAAGTCCTCTTCCCTTCCAGTGCTTTTCAGGACGGGAATAGAAAGGTCTAGTTGCTAGTTCTATGATATTTCATCCTTCACTAGGTTTATCAAGCAATCCCAACCTTCTACCACAATAAAACAAGTTGAGTCCTTTCAGACTTGCGGACATGGCTCTATTCCGCAATCTACTCTCTGCGATCCATTCCCGGGTTCTCACGGTTTATCTATATTGTTCAGGCTTTGTAATTCCTCTCAGGGTTCTTACCACTCCTATCATAAGTAGACTAGGTTCACTCATACACTTTCCATGGTCCTAGACTCTATGGTATTTCCCAAGAAAACACGATTATCTTCAAGCTTCCTCACAGCTGGCTTTGCGTATGCAGGGATGTTTGAACAAGTTCTCTCTCGATGAATCGATGGATGATGAATGGTGAGTGCGTGAATGAATGTTCCCTTCCCAAATGGGTATTCAAATAGGTTCTGCGAGTTCCAAGGCAATTTAGTGTCTTCAAGGACAAGAAACCAGAGCCATGCCCTGCCATACAAAATCGCAGGCATGAGCCACATACTCCATCGGCTTCAACAACAGGGTTCTCAACTACCCTTTGCAAACGAATTAATGTCAGCATGGAGGTTAAAAGGTTTCATAGCTAGACATGTGGCAACATGGGTATCAATCCCATAACCACTCACCTCTCCCTAGTGGATACACATGGCCCTTTCTCATTGATTGCTTCCTTAGCCATATTCTTGGTTATTTTATTCATTAATAATAATTACATCATTTACATTTCTTCATGGCTTAACAACACATGAATAATCAAACTGTCAAATAATTTCCTATGGAATAACCTTAAACATCCACTAGTGGGGCCTTGGCCTTGAGCTCCACACTAGGGAGAATACACACACTGCATATGCACAGTATTTACATTGAAGCCAATAATCATCAAGGGAAAAGTGGGGTATTACAACTCCCTCTCCCTTAAAATAACATCGTCCTTGATGTTCTCAAAACTGAACAAAAATGGGAATGCCTCTTTCATGGAATCCTCCAGCTCCCACATAGACTCTTTTGGACTAAGGTGCCTCCATTGCACTTTTACCTCCCAAATCGCTTTGTTCTGGAGCAAGGTGACTTTCCTGTCGAGGATGCATATAGGATCCACCTAGAAATATCCCTCTGGTTCCACCTGTATCACATGCCAACCAATGATACGATTAGGATCGTGTACATATTTCTTAAGCAAAGATACATGGAAAAAATTATGAGCTTTCATGTTAGAAGGAAATGCATGTTGACCAACGCGACTCTAGTCGACAGGGGTTCCACTTCACTATCGACACATGCCGCAGTCTCCCTGGGCACCGGCCCGGGCAGGTTTTATCTCGCCCAGCAACACCTACAGAGCAGATGAGGTCTTACCCGAGGCGTCCAAGAAGAGCAGACAGAACCATGTTTCCGTCGAGGAAGGAGGAGGGTTGTGGCTATATGAACTATCTCTATTGCAACACTAAAAAGGAATCTCAAACATTTGACAAGTATTCATAACACATTATTCGATCGCAACATTCATTATCACAACAGTAGTAACAGTAAAGCAACATTGCATCAAGGAAACATAGCATTATTGATGAAGTGCAACATTGCATTACCATAAACAAACAGGAAGAACCCAGGAATTGCACCAGAACAGTTTCATCATATCATATTATCACTGCAAAACCTTAGATATAACATTTATTCAAAGATCAGGTCTCGGCAATATCCCACATATGCGCAGAAACAACCCAAACATGTGCTCTTCTCTCCTTTTTCCCTTCCTCTATGTTCCCTCATACCTACAACTCTTATCTATATATAGGCTTCTGCCATTACAGTGCTTTTCCACTTATTAACAACTCCCTAACCGACATTTGGACAAGTGACCCAACATCTAACTAACTTGGTACAAAATCGACCAAAAACCCGCATTTTGTGGTATAACTGACTCAACATTACATAATATGTGGTCCAAATGACCCAAAACCCGCATTCCATGGTACAATTGACCCAAAATACATAACTAATCTTCTGCTCATCGCCATTCACGTTGGCTTCTTTCCATTTGCGCCATCTGTTGCCTTGTTGCAGCATCGGAGATGCTGCGATAACACTCTACCAAACCACCTGCCAATAGGCCCCCAACACAATCTTGTGGTTCACCCTCGAGCCATGTCAACTGCTGGAAATAGTACATGACGTCATTTGTACTTTGAAGTCCTCATACGACTGTTCAATTATTCTTGCTGTCTGGATCACGTGGTGTTGTCTGGCTCCTTCTGCTACACTGATCATCGTCTCGATGTTATGTAAGTCTTACCCAAAAGTGAGCATCCCCCGACTTGTTGTCATGTACGTCTCAAATTCATCCTCCAGTCTCGAGGAATCTGATGTAGACTGAGGAGAATTTTATGAACAATGCCAAGGTGTGAACCAGACCAACGGCTCTGGCACATTTGTTTTGCACCAATAAGCACAAGTTACAGGGACCCGGGGGCGACGGCCCCCCCTTTTGTGTGGTCGTCGAGACCACGAGACTTCGAACCATCACCAACTGCCTATACATCTTGGATGAAAATTCATGCTTGTAACCCCGGGGTGTTCGAGGCGCAGCCTACTCCAGGCGCTCATGCACACTCGTCGTTCGGGCCCTCAACGCACCTGGTGTGCTAGCACACGAAATGAAATGGATCATTTCCATAGCCTCCTTGGAATTCCTAACTTAACAAAATTCCAAAACCTTGCGTAGCATAACCCTTCTTAACTAAAACAATCTCTGTGTGCTTACTCTCCACAGGTCCTCTATTTATATAGCGCACTCTATCATCCATCGGCCTCAGCAAGCCGTTGCCCCACCGGCTCAACCCTAGGATAATCATAAGTCGTCGTGTGCCGATTATCCTAACAGCAGATGAATCGTACCTTTTCCTAGTTCCCTCGTGCAGAAACGTGCGAAGCATTTCTTGGGCCATGCTGGCATGGTGGATACTTCGTGCCAACCATGTGAACCATCTTGGTAAATACAATCGGCCATACTGCCTCGGTGTATCCCTAAGTCCAACCAGGCTGTCATCTGTCACGATCGACCCGATTAACGAGCATAGCCATCAAAGTAGGAAAAAGTCCCATCATCGTCATGATTGCGGATGTGACCCAAACGCAACTTTCCCAGGTGTTGCTAACAACTCCAACCTTGCAGCAAAAGCCCCCCTGCTTCCGCATTTCATACATGGTGGTGTGACATCCTACCACCGATCATCCTGCAACACATCATCATTTTTATTTTTTCGATGTGACTCAGGCATTGCGGTGTTCTAATCCCATATGATAGGGCTTAAACCTATGACCATTTACCAGCTTGGGGAGCATTGCCCCGTCCAACTGCTACAACTGAACCGTTCCTCCAATAGTAATACTATTGATGCGATAAGGACCAAGCCAATGCATCTGCAACTTTCCTGGATGTTTCATAAACTTGTTTTCGTACAACAACACCAAGTCGCCCTGCTGAAACTGTTTATTTTTTATGTGGTGATCATGCCATGCCTTCTGGTGATCCTTCTCAACCGCTTGGTGGAACCCAGCGATGAAACAATCTTCTTCTAGCTGCACCAATTACGCCAGACGTGCATCTAATGCTGCGACATCATCCATGCTCGTGAAAGCCGCAATTCGTAGACTCGGAACAATATACTCCATTGGCATAATCACTTCTTTTCCATACACCAACTGAAATGGTGTCTATCCTGTCGGCCGCTTACATGCGGTGCGGTACGCCCACAACACTATTGGACTTTTGAGATCCCAGTCACCGCGGTTCGCATTACACACCTTGGTCAGTGCATGCTCCAATACCTTGTTAAAATCATCCACGATGCCATTCGCTTGTGGATGATAGGGTGTACTCTTCTTATGTTGTATCTGCAACTCCTCCGTTAATGCGCTGGTGGTGCGATTAAGAAAGTAGCTTCCTTGATCACTCAGCAACATCTTGGGGCAGCCGAAGTGAGCGATAATGTTATCAAACAAAAATCGCGCAGTCGTAGCCGCAGAATAATCAACTACAGGTGCCGCCTCGGCCCATCAGGTCAAATACTCTGTTGCCGTGATGATATACCATGCACCCGTGTGCTTCCCTGGTGGATTGATCGGTCCTACAAAGTCCACGACCCATTTGTCGAATGGTTGCAATGTTATTTGAGGCATCAGCGGCATATCATCACGTCTAGATGGTTTGCTAGTTCACTGATAAACATCGTAGGACTGCGCATAGTCTGTCACATCATTGTGCAGTGTAGGCCACCACAGCCCCGCACGCAACACCTTCCTAGCCATTTCCCGACCTCCATAGTGTCCTCTTGCTACTCCTCCATGTGCTTCAGCCAGTATCGGTGCTTGCTCATGCGGAAAGACACATCTGCGCAATATCTCATCAGCCCCCATTTTATACAACTCTCCTATAATTAGCTGGAAGTTTGTAGCCTTGACTACCAATTGCTTCTTCTGACTAGTGGTGAACTCGTCTAGTGTAGTACCCGTTGTCAGAAACTGGAGAATTTCATCAAAATAATCATCAGCGACACCAATCTTAAATAGTTGTGCATCCGGCAACCGGTCTTCAATATTGGTGGGTTCCTCCCCTGTATCAATCCGCGATAGATGATTAGGACCGACATTCAACCAGCCTGGCTTCACAATGACTTCAAAATCGAACTCCTGAAAAAGATGTAGCTAGCGGCATATCTTCCCCCCCAACATAGGCTTATTGACTAGGTATTTCAACATGGAATGGTCAGTGAACATCTTAAAGTGCCCACCCAACAAATAGTTCCTGAACTTCTGCAGCACGTAGACCATTTCCAGACCCTCCCGCTCAGTGGTGGTGTAATTGCGTTCAGCAGACGACAACTTCCAACTAGCCGAAGCAATGGGGTGATCAAGATCTCCTTCGCCGGGCTGAGCCAATACTACTCCCAATGTGATTGATGAGGCATCCACATGTACATAGAACTCCTTACTCCAATCCGGAAATACCAGTATTGGTGCCGAAGCCATCTTCATCTTCAGTGTGTCGAAACTGTATTGACAATCTGGAGTCCATTGAAATAGCGCATCTTTCTTCAGCAATTTCTCCATAGGGGTGGTGATCGCTGCGTATCCCTTGATGAACTTGCGATAATACCCTGTATGCCCCAAAGTCGCTTGTAACTGCTTAACAGTGGTCGGTGGTTGCAAACTCAAGATGAGCGCAATCTTAGCCAGATCGACCAACAACCCTTGCTTACACACAATATGACCCAACAGTATCCCAAATGGTGCACAAAAAATACATTTCGTCAAGTTCAGCGATATCTGGTGCTGTCGGCAGCACTCAAGCATTAATTGCAGATTGTCTAGATGATCACAGATCAACCCATAAACCGTCCAATCATCCATGTATACTTGCAAAAAATTCTGAATAAAGTCTTTAAATGCAGCAATAACGACCCGAGAGAAAATCGCAAGTGCATTCTTCAAACCAAACAGCATTACAGTGTACTGAAAGCAGCCCCATTCAGTAATGAAAGTTGTCTTATGGCGATCTTCTTTGGCAATGCGAATCTAATGGTAGCCAGAGAACCCATCGGTGAATGAGTACATCTCCTGGCCGCCCACCCCTTCAAGTTCTTCGTCAGTAAATGAGGTCGGAAAAGGGTCGTGCAAGCAGGCATCATTTAACTTCCGCAAGTCAACACAAATGCGCACCTGACTGGTTTTCTTGTCTTGCACCACCATAGGACTGATCCATTCGGACTCGTCCACTAGTCCAATAATACAAGCATCCAACATGCGATCAAGTTTCGCCTTGACCTTTTCCTTATGTCGCGGATTCAGCTGACAAGGTCGCTGTCGGACTGGCTTAGCATTTGGCTTTAAAGGAATCCTCAACTCCCCTAAATCACCCAGGATCCCCTTCATATCGGAAAACTTCATAGGAAACAAGTCTTGAAACTCATGGAGTAAATCAGTGACCTTACTCATCATCTCGTCATCCCAATACTCCCCAACATTTGCAAACTTGGGAGTGGCCTTTGTACCGATATTAAGCTTACGAAGCTTCAATGGTTGACTGAACGGATTACTTGGCGCAGCAGGTGGTACCACATCGCGACTTCCTTCAGACTCGGGAATGTTGACATTCCGGGGATCGTCCTCATCCTCTAGACCACCTGTTATGTTGAAGCATTCCATAAGAGACTGCATCTGACAGTGTGTGTGCAGATCGATAGGGTAGGCCACTGGAACAACCTGAAGTACCACATCGCGGATGAGTTGTAAGTGTTATTGACGTCATGGTTGGCATCCGCAAAAGGGAGCGTATGAGTGAAACAGACTGTCAACTCCCCCCATGTTGTAATTTCTCTGCGCAACTCGGCTGTAGTATACCATGAGCGCGGCACCTCATCTAAGGTATGGATAAAAGCATGGACCCACTCATCTCTGGGTCGCGCTACCCATAATCATTGGCATTCCATCACATGATCACGGGGATTATTCCGGCCATCATACTTGCCAGTGTGATAAACCTTAGTATCGCCAAACCAAACCATCATCAACCTTCGACACTGTGACCAACCATCAATGGATTTATTGTGTGTCGCCCACTAGCGTGCTGGAGCAGCCTTCAGTGCTTCCTCTAATGCCAGCAGTTGCTGTGGTTCTGAGACTCATTCTTCAAATTCCGTCAAAAAGTTGGTTAAGCCAGGAAACCCCTCATATACCGGTGTGACTGTTTCTGTCGCAACACAACATAAAGATTGCGTAATTAAGCCACATTTTCGGAACGACACTTCATGGAAGCAGTTCTGCCAATGTTCTAATGCATCATCAGAGTATGAAGACGCAGAGCTCTCACTGCGCCATCCCAGCTCACCGTTGGCAGTAGGATGAATATAGTCTTCAGAAATACTAAATGCATGGTCCCATCCAGTGGGATCGTCATCTTTTACAGGCTCAATGTATCGGTGGCCTTCAGCCATATCCAATCAAGCTATGACTCTGAGATCGTGATTTTCTCAAAGGTCATTATGCACCTCTTGAAGTTGATTACAGCTCCACTATCATTAGCCCATCCAATCCCCAATAGCGCAGGATAGGATCTTCCTCCCTCAACCACTTCAATGGCATTGAAGTCAGCATATGTCTTCATGCCCTCAATATCAACCATTAGCCGCGAAACTCGCCCAATGGGTGTTACTTTCGCATGGTTAGCCAACTGGAGCTGCATAGGAGACCAGCTCAATGGGGGACTCCCCATTTTCTGCCATGCCTGCTTGGTTAAGATGTTAACATCCGAACCAAGATCAATAATAACTGAATCGACATCATAGTCACCAATCTGGATCTTCATTCTCATCTCCTTGCCAGTCTTCCATTGCTGTAAAGATTTTAATGCCGACTCCTACCGTCCTTTCGAAATCGCTGCAACCATCCCTTAATCTCAACCAGAGCAGCCGGATCCTGGGCCATTAACATAAAACTCTCCAGAAACCTTTGAAATGTTCCTGATGGTGTCGATGGACTACCCTCTGATGCAGTGTAAAAGACAGGTGGCATATCGCAAACAACAGCCTTACAACGGTCTTTCTCCAAGGTGCAACGCGCTTGAAGGAATGCCTCCTATTCAACATCGATGTCAAATGGTAGTCTTCTAGCCTGCCAACCGAATCATTGGTCGTGAGCTATCTTCCCTAGTCATTTTTCCTCCACGAGTTACAACAACCACCGAAGCATCTTGTGGTCATAGTTCTGCAAAAATTATCGCAATATTTGCACCCTGCATCTGAGTCTGTTGCAGATTCCCCTATGGGTTCACATTTGGATTTGCATTATGATTCAATCACGGGGGCTGGTTCTGTACTGGTTGTTGTACCTAGTTCTAGACTGGTTGTTGTACTTAGTTCTGGACTGGTTGCTGCGGCTAGGTTTGATTCTGTATCTGCGGAGCGTTCCCAGCCTGCTATCGTGCAATCAACTGTGGAAAATTCTCAACTGTATGATCATTAACATAAAAAAAATGTACACTGATTCTATAGTAGTGGACAGTCTCGTTGATAATGCTCCCACACCGCACAGTGATAGCATTGGACAGGTTCATGACCACCTCGTCCTCCTCCTTGACTAAATCCTCCACCACATCCGCCCGGGTATCCGCCTTGAAATCCGCCCTGCTGTTGGTACTACGGCTGCATAGGATTCTGTTGCATGCCTTGTCCCTGCGGTGCATACTATGGTTGCTGGACGTACTGTGGTTTTTGTGGATCCATTTGCATTGGAGTGTATTACAGCACGAACTGCTGCGGTACAAACTGCATCTATCGTTGAGGTAGTGGCTGGACTACCTACGGTTGTAGTTGTGGTTGTTGTACGACACGCTGATCGTCCTTGACATAGAATGCATCACACATTCTTTCTTGTAGGAACCCATATGCACGGCAATCTTTGTCATCATGACCCACTGACCTGCAAAATGTGCAATAAATATTTCTCGGGGTTGTGACCATTTTTTGCATATAAGGGAAATTGTTGTGACTGTGCCCATACACCTGTAAAACACGACACAACGACATGCTGTTGCCATTCAAAAGGGTTTGGCGCACCTGACACATAATAATTGTAGAAATCCGGGCAATTGTCCTTCGTATTCCCTTCTCCTCGGCATCGCGTACACCATACTTCATCGCGATGTTCCTTGCTCTTCTTTAAATCTTGCAACTGTATAGTCAAGTTAGCGAGCTGTGTCTGTATCTGCGACATTCCAGCTGCATTATCTCCAATTGGTGACGCCTCTAAGTGCATTGCAATATCTAGAGCTTATCGAGATGTTTTGTTGCATCAATGGAAGCCGAATGTGGGGTAGTAATGTCGCAATGAACCACTCTTTACGTTGGATAGCACTCATATCAAAACTAACCTTTGCCATCAACGTCTTTAATCATTGGTCGAAATCCCATACCGTCTCATTGGGATACTATTTAATTTCCTTCAATTCTATGATGTATTGAGCTTCGGACTTGGGCCGTTTAAATTCAGCAATCAGCCCATCCCGAATCTCATCTAGTGACTTCTCTGGGGCTCCTGTAGGGACTAGAAAAAACTTCATGAACCAATCTAATGCACGACCTCGCAGAGTCGTGGCTAACTATCCTTTCTTAGCATCAACATCAATGATCTGTTTCATGGTCCAGACCACTTCACACAAAAACCAATACTGTTCTGGGTTGTCTGTCGCACTTCCATGGAACAAAGGTAACTTAGCATCATCGCCCGCCATTTTGGGCTTCCTTTCTCCTTTCGCTGTGCTACTACCAATTAACTTCTGTGGAATTGACGAACTTGGCGGTGTTGACGTGGTATTTCTTGTTGTTTGTGAGACAGTGAGCGGAGGTGTGGGTACGTTGGTTCCGGGGTCTGGTCCTGCTTCTATCCTGGGCGTAGCCTGGTCGTCCCTGTCAAGACTGTGAGGTCGCTTCATCCTGTGTGGTCTTCCTTCGTGGTTTTGCAGTTCGATCACAACAGTACCTTCTCCTATCCTCTGCCTCTTCTCCTATCGAAACCTCGCTCCTCCTCTTGTAAGACCACTTTATTCCTCATCTTCGCTCAAAGTCTCCTCATGGTCTGCACCCATCTACCCCTTACCATTCCATGTATAGTTCCCTAGCAATCGCGGTACCCATGGCCTCCGCCCACCAGGCTGTCTACTGATCAAGATGCATCTTCAATATACCCTTTTCGCATATTAGCATCTTAATCGACAGTAGAAACCTTCCCCTTGGTCCGTGGAAGAAATATCTTTCAGCTTCACTATAGGATTTCTGCGTGTCAACCACAAATTCAGTGATATATCCCTCCAATATGCTATCGAGCCAAACTTCGACAGCTCGTGATGCCTTATTATCGACTTCCTGCAGCTCCTGAATCAATTCCGGGGTCCAAGCCGTCGGCTCACCACCCTGGAAATTCCTCTTCTGGAAGGTCAGCTTTGACAACCATTCGTACAGGATGACTGGGAATTCACAAAAAAACCATTCGTGCGGACCGTCGTGAATATACCTTCCCACCCAGTGATCTACTGTCAATCATGTGTTTTGGCTTTCTTCTTCAGCAAACTCCCATAACTTCTGATCAAACTAGCTATGTATCTCAAGCTTCGTCGGGTGCCACAACATGTCCTCCTTTCACTCTTCACACGGTCTCGGCAATGGAACCATTTGTTGACCAACGCGACTCCAGTCGACAGGGGTTCCACTTCACTGTCGACACATGACGTAGTCTCCCTGGGCACTGGCCCGGGTAGGTTTTATCCTGCCCAACAACACCTACAAAGCATATGAGGTCTCACCCGAGGCATCCAGGAAGAGCAGACAGAACCATGTTTCTGCTGAGGAAGGAGGAGGGTTGTGGCTATATGAACTATCTCTATTGCAACACTAAACAAGAATCTCAAACATTTGAAAAGTATTCATAACACATTATTCGATCGCAACATTCATTAGCACAATAGCAGTAACAGTAAAGCAACATTGCATTATTCATGAAGTGCGACATTACATTACCATAAACAAATAGGAAGAACCTAGGAATTGCACCAGAACAATTTCATCATATCATATTATCACTGCAAAACCTTACATACAACATTTCTTCAAAGATTAGGTCTCGGCAATATCCCACAGATGCGCAGAAACAACCCAAACATGTGCTCTTCTCTCCTTTTTCCCTTCCTCTATGTTCCCTCATACCTACGACTCTTATCTATATATAGGATTTTTCCATTACAATGCTTTTCCACTTACTAACAACTCCCTAACCGACATTTGGACAAGTGACCCAACATCTAACTAACTTGGTACAAAACTGACCAAAAACCCACATTCTGCGGTATAACTGACTCAACATTACATAATATGTGGTCCAAATGACCCAAAACCTACATTCCGTGGTACAATTGACCCAAAATACATAACTAATCTTCCTCTCATCGCCATTCACGCCATCTTTTGCCTTGTCGTAGCATCATAGTTGTTGCGATAACACTCTACCAAACCGCCTGCCAACAATGCAATCCTATATGCAACTGGCCCTATCCTATCAATGACTTCAAATGGCCCACAATATCTTGGTGCCAACTTGGCATAAATTACCAACTTCATGGAACTCTTCCTTGGTTTCACTATAGCTTTAATTCACTGAATACATTCCATTACTCATTTAAGAGAGACATCATTGTACAGGAAAATAGAAATATCATTCATCACACATAAATAATTCATAATAGTAAAGAAAAATCTCACAGTAGTATACGAATGCTACAGGAATAGTCCAACAAACATTCATCACACATTTCCAGGCAAAAACGTCCTCTCCAGGCTTTCATTAGGCAAAATCCAGTTCTTGGAGCAAGTAGCAAAGTAATTCACGTACCAGCTAGAAAATTTCTTTCACATGTAAACAGTCCTTACATTCTCTTATGTCTGTCTATTTATAGATTTATAGTCGCTGCTTGAGCTGACAGGTGTGCCCTAAACTCTAGAACCTTCTAATTTGTCCTTTAGTGCACAATTACAAAACCCACAGATTCATGGAGAGCCTTCCATATAAGACAAAAAATAGAGCTAGCTGTCTTTTAAAGCATTTATTCAATAAAGGAAATTCATCTTTTCTCACACTAAGACAAACAAGAATTCTGATGGTTTATCTATTTTATTTGGCTTCCTTTTGCTGGCTCGCTGACTCATCCACACCAACTGGCTCACTTGTGGATGCTTGGCCATCTACACTTGGGATATGGGTGGCCCATTAACTGAGCTTTTTCAAGATAATTTTGCTCTGAACAGATATCATTGCCTTTGTTGCAATCTCATGCTTGCGCATATCTGATTTGACTTGTGCTGCTCCTGCTGTTGCTTCTTTGAGCTGTTGCTTCTAGAAAGTAGATATGCACAGTGGGCTGGCCAATGAACTGATAGATCTGTGAAAGAAAATATGACAGAGTTGGTTTTAACTAGATAGCCTTCAAGCATTAGTAAAACAGTTATGAAAAATTTAGAATATGCCACTTTCATAATATGGAAGTTGTCTTAACAAAATAATCAACTAATTCACAATTGCAGCTGCCATTTCACAGTTGAAAATCATGAGGAATACTAGACGCAAATTCCAACAAGCTATACAAGCCACTGTATAAACCCAAAATAAATATTTGCGCCCAAAGCAGCGAGCATAATATTAAGTCCTGCGCTTAAGCGACGATCATAACGTTAAGTCCTTCGCGCCAAAGCGGCGATCGCAACATTAAATCCTGCGCTTAAGCGACGATCATAACATTAAGTCCTTCACGCCAAAGAGGCGATTGCAAGATTAATATCTACGATGATGGACGGCACCAAGAGTTGCGCTGGTGGCTGCGTTCAAGGGCGATGTGCAGTTATGATGGCGGGAGCTATAGGAATACGTTTTGCGCTAAACACGGAGGACTTAGTCTCAGCGTGTGCTCTAACAAAACAAATGCACCAACGAGTCATGGAAAAGACTTAAGAGATTTTCGTGTTGGCATGTTTTTAAGCATATATCCTGCGCTAATGCACCTACATATTATTAGCAATTGCGCTAGCTAAAGGTGGTCGGTTTACATTTGAACTTTGCGCCAACACGGCCGATTTCTATTTTAAAAAAATGCGCCGGTGGGGAGCTTACAGTCAATAATCGCGGCAAGCGGAATATTTTGGCATTAGCGATTGCACCAAACGGATGACTTATAGTTAGGGATTGCGCCAAAGGGTGGCAGAGTTATAGTCAACATTTGCGTCAAGCAGAAGATTTATGATTAGCAATTGCGCAAAAGGGGCGGCCGACTTATGCTCAACATTTGCGCCAAAGCGGCTGAGCTAGACTTAGACTCTACGAAAGAATCATGCGTTGATACAGCGCAGGTTTTAAACCTAAATTTTGTGCGTCAGCGGAGGACTTAGCTAAAAATTCAAGATTTGGCAATAAGATGGAAGATTAAGACCCAAAAACAAATGTGTTTTCAACGCGAGAAATAAGCATGAAGTTTGTGCTTTTGAAAGTGCAAAGTTAAACCCTTTCACTTGCGCCTTTGGCGTAGAAACATAAACTTTCAATATGCGCTGTGAAAGCGCGCATAGTTAATCTTTAAACCTGCTCCGTTTGATGAGCATAGTTAAGCTTTTAAAACTCCGTGTTGTTTTTAAAGGTAACAGAAGGAAAATGCCTTAGTCTAAAAAATGAAAGAACTAGAAAGGGTCAATTACTTTTAGGAAAAGTTGAAGATTAAGTGACAAATATTTTAACCAAACTCAAGACTTAAACAAAAAATAGGAGGGACCCAATATTTACAAACAAATTATGGGGGGATGTTGCATCAACAACAGTTCTTCTTCATCCTTGGAATACACAAGGATTTCATTCAAGAACACAATCACAAACTTATCCAAATATTTGTTGAATACACTATTCATGAGACACATGAATGTAGCAGGTGCATTGGTAAGACCAAATGGCACCACTGTAAATTCATAATGGCCATACCTTGTCCTGAAAGCTATCTTATGAATGTCTTCTTCGCTTATCCTCACTTGATGGTATCCAGACCTCAAGTCAATATTTGAAAACACTCTAGCTCCCTTCATTTGGTCAAACAAGTCATCAATCCTTGTCAAGGGATACTTGTTCTTAATTGTCACTTTATTGAGCTTCTTGTAATCAATACATAGCCTCAATGTTCCATCCTTCTTCTTAAAAAATAACACTGGTGCACCCCATGGGGATACACTCGGTCTGATATATTCCTTTTCCATTAATTCTTCCAGCTGCATCTTCAATTAAACCAATTCCGGTGTGCTCATTCTATAAGGATATTTGGAGATAGGTGCTACCCATGGAATAATATTAATGGAAAATTCAATGTCTCTCTTGGGTGGAAGTCCTAGAAATTTATCTAGAAATATATCTTCAAACTCTTGCAATATATGGAAGTCTTCTATCCTTGGCCCTTTATCTTCTTTTGAACCTGATATATGCACAGCATATAATTGACAACCCTTTTTATAAAATTTTCTCAGCTGTAGGGATGAAATATTCCTTACTGAAACATGCTTTGGAATTCCTTTTACCAACTTGGACCTTCCTTCATCATCAAGTCATTCCAGTGCTTTCTCATAACAGTCCACCTTGGCTCTATGTCTTTCCAACAAATCCATGCCAATTAGGGAATCATATGATCCTAATGGTAAGACATTTAATTTTGCATGCGTGAGTAGTCCATTCAGTTATATAGGACACTCCTTCACTACTTCACTTACCTTCCTCTTGGTATCGGTGGCTAATTGAACTATCCAATCCTTATCATGATTTACTTTACCAAGAGAACAACTTTCAACTACCTTAGGAGACACATAACTATGAGTAGACCCTGGATCAATCAAAACAGAAATAGACCGCTCATCAATCTTACCTGCAACCTCCACCACTGTTGATTGATGGTCTACTTGGTGATCATCCATTGCTGCATAAATGCTAGGTGTTTCTCTTGCCATATCCCCTATTGTAGATTCTCCTTTAATGTTGTGCAAACTCCTGTGGTTCTTCTTTTCAGTCGGGAAATCCCTAAGCATAAGGTTTCCTCCACAACCCCAACACTGGAGTGACCCCTTTGATGTTCTATCTACTGCTACAACGGGTTTGGATTCTCTTCTTGCTTGCTGGCCTTGTGGAAATATTATGGACTGATTTCTGAATGGTGGTTTGAGTTTACCTTTCCTCTGCTCAACCCTTCCCTTGGGTTTACCTTTCCATGCTGGCTGTGCCTATACTTTACCTTTACTCTGCTCGTAGCAATGCTCTGCCATTCTAATGGCTTCATCCAAGCTTGGTGGATTAACAAACTCAATTATATCTCTGTAGTTCTATGGTAGACTACCAAGGAAGCATTGGATCTCCACTCTTTCATCCTTGATGTAGTCTACATACCTCAGCAGCTCCAGAAACCTATGGACATGTTCGTTCATGGTATTATGTCCTAGTCTGAGTTCATTGAACTCTTTTCTTTTGCTATCATAATACCTACCTAATAGGTACTTCTCGTGGAAGTATCTTTTAAACCTTTCCTAGCTGACCCTTATTTCATTAATCCCCTTCACTTGAATGAGGTGTTCCCACCAGATTGAAGCTCTTCCAATAAGGTTATAGATGGAAACCCTAGACTTTTCATTCTCTAAATACTCATGCATTATGAAGTATTTTTTTATTCCAAGAAGCCATGTGTCTGCTTCCTGACCTTATTTGATATCACCATCAAAAGTGGGAGGCCTTTCCTTCCTAAAATCACCCTATGGAATACCTTTGTGCTTCTTTCTTCCCTTACTCTTGTTGGAAGTGTGTCTTGGGATCCCCTGAGAACCCTCAGAATCATCTAACCTGCTAGAGGAAAACCTAGGAGAGGATGTCCTATGTCTTATGCTCACATAACCTCTTCTAGGGATTGGATTTCTTCTCTTAGAATGGCCCCTAGAATGACTTTCTGCATTTCTTTCCTCTCAACCTTCGTTTCTTGGGTTAGACCCACCATTTATTCTATGTTGTATGTCTATAAAACTCTACAAAATGGCCGTATTGAATTGATGTTGTTGTTCTTCTTGCGCTTTCATCATCCGCTCGTTAAAGATTACCATAGTCTCAGCCAAGTTTGGGGGTGTTACTTTCTCCCTTATTCCATTAGATTCAGTCTATGTATGTGCTTCTTGCATGTTCCTACCTAGCACCTCATCTTCTAGTTCAAATGGATCTTGCACATCGTTTAAGGTGACCATTCTTGCGCCTTTCTGTGTGTTGTCCTGTTATACAATTTGTCTTACAGCTGCTGCTATCACTGTGCATATCAGAGACATCTATTAGACATCACAATCATGCAATTAAACTCTATTATACCCATTCAAACCTGGAAATATTCATTTGAACAATCAATTAATCAAATAAGTTCATCAACATCATGCCATGGGCGCATCTCATGACCAAAAATTCATGCACAGTCCAATCCAAACAACTCCTAATGTTGAAACTGAAGCTTTGATACCACTCTGTCACGTTCCCATGGCCTTCATAGGTAATGGGAGACCTTGATACATTTTTTTTTCTTCCAACTCAATTGAACACACACACACAGTCGAAGTAGCTCGGATATGCAATCCACAACTGTGAATCCGCAACCCGTAATCCACAATATGCAACTGCGGATGCAAAAGTGTGAAACTTCACATCAGAAAACTTACCTTTCTGCAATCGCGATTCTACAATCTGCAACTGTGGATGCAAAAGTGCGAAACTTCACATCTGAAAACTTACCTTTCCGTAATCTGCAACTGTGAATCCGCAATCCGCAATCCGCAACTGTAGATGTGGAAGTGCGAAACTTCACATCGGAAAACATACCTTTCTACAATTCACAATTCACAATCGTGAATCCACAATCCACAACTACGGATGCGGAAGTGTGGAACTTCACATCATAAAACTTACCTTTCTGCAATCCGCAATACGCAACTGCAAATCCGCAATCTGCAACTGCAGATGCGAAGTGTGGAACTTCACATCGGAAAAATTACCTTTCCACAACCTGCAATCCGCAGTCCACAACTGCGGGACTCAGAAATGTGTAAGTCCAAAACATAACTCTGAAACTTATACGTTTCTGCAATCCGCAATGAGGAATTGAGGAAACACCTCTACTCCTGCAAACTTTCAGAGCTCAAATCTCCCTCATACTTTAACCAAATGAGACAAGGTAGGTACCATTGGAAATCTCTTGGAGATATCTATCCAATGGTGCAACCTCCACTATCAATAGAGGTCTCTGACCTGGTCATTTATCCAACTGAACATTTGTGCATAACTTCTACTTAAGACTTATGATGCATTAACTCATGCAATACATTGATATACATAATATTGAACTCATCCTTCTAGTCAGGATTTCACATAATCTTCATATCAATCGAATTCATGTAAACATACAGTCCCTAACTGAACATAAGCAACTATATCATAGCAATGGATCATAATTTAACATAACAAGAAGTACTTATCTTTTAAATTTATGAAGCATCCAAGCAACTAGATAGGTGAGAGCAATATTCCACCCAACCTTAGATCTATGTCCAACCTGTACTCTTTTAGCTAAGAGATCACCACCAAGTTGAGCTATGTATCCACTAAGGAGGGCTATCAGGTTCTCTCATAGTCAAGGTTCCATTGCAACGCTAATCTAATCCGTAGTTGGGTTTATCAAGCATTCTAGGGCATCTACCAATGCTAAGCAAACCTACAGTAAGTTTATCAAGAATATAGGGATATACTAGTCATGATAAGCCAACTTCCCGTTGGGTTTATCAAGCATACCAAACAACACAAACATGCCAATCCAGCTGATAGTTGGGTTTATCAAGCATACCAAACAAGCTGATCATGGTAATTCAACCTACAGTGGGTTTATGAGGCATACAAGGCTAACAAGGAAGGTATTGCTAATCCATTGAGCTCAACCACAGAGCTACAGGCATCTCAACACTCAGTAAACATGGCACCCACATTACCTACGTCACCCAACACAAGGAAGACCCTCTTCTCTATTGCACAGTCCCTCAATTCCTCTTCCCTTCCAGTGCTATTCAGGATGGGCATTGAAAGGTCCAGTCGCTAGTTCTATGAGATTTCAGCCTTTAATGGGTTTATCAAGCAATCTCAAACTTCTACCACAGTACAACAAGATGATTCCTTTCAGACTTGCGGATAGGGCTCTATTCCGCAATCTACTCTCTGTAATCCATTCCTGGGTTCTCGTGGTTTCTCTGTATTGTTCAGGATTTCTAATTCCTCTTAGGGTTCTTACCACTCCTGTCATGAGTAGACTGGGTTCGCTCATACACTTTCCATGGTCCTAGACTCTATGGTATTTCCTAGGAAAATGAGATTATCTTCAAGCTTCCTCATGGCTAGCTCCGCGTATGCAGGGATGTATGAACGAGTTCTCTCTTGATGAATCGATGGATGATAAATGGTGAGTGCGTGAATGAATGTTTGCTTCCCTAATGGGTAGTCAAATAGGTTCTGCAAGTTCCCAGTTGATTGAGTGTTTTCTAGGACAAGAAACTAGAGCCATGCCTTTCCATACAAAATCGTAGGCATGCTCCATACTACATCGGCTCCAGCAACATGGTTCTCAACCACCCTCTACAACCGAATTAATGTCAGCAGGGAGTTTAAAAGGGTTCACAGCTGGACATGTGGAAATATGGGTACCAATCCCATAACCCCCTCACCTCTCCCTAGTGGATAGACATTGCCCTTTCTCATCGGTTGCTTCCTTAGCCACCTTCTTGGTTATTTCATTCATTAATAATAATTACATCATTTACATTTCTTCATGGATTAACATCCCATGAATAATCAAACTGTCAAATACTTTCCTACGCAATAACCTTAAACGTCCACTAGTGGGGCCTTGTCCTTGAGCTCCACACTAGGGCGAATACACACACTGCATATACACAGTATTTACATTGAAGGCAATAATCATCAAGGGAAAAATGGTGTATTAAACTCAAATTCTTCTTCAACCTAACTGTAATGACTGCTCTGATCTCCTCTCAGTGCATGTAGAATCTTCCTCGATACTAAACTGATGCAATAACAAGTGGTATACACCTGAAACCTCTTTTAATTGGATTTGATACCAATTGATTCAGGTGGAATCATCCAAAACCAATCCAACCCGCTTTCCTCGAGTTTAATGTGATTCCAAAGTTAATAGAATCACTAAACGTAGCTAACTCGGCTAAGTATTTATCTAAACAATTGTTAAAGGGTGAATCCCAAAGTTGTGGTGAACTGGATTTCATCAAAATTTCAAGTCTCATCTGAATGCAGAGCGTCAAACAAATCACCTTCCGCAAATCTATCCTGCAAATTCCTTCTACATTTACCTTTCTGCAATTGCCTTTTCAGAATCACCTTCTTTCCGCAAATTGTGGACGTCCTCCACGACTTCTTTCCCCAATTGCCTTCCGCAATTGGCATCCACAAAGTTCCTTCCGCAATTGCAGTTGACTTCCATAAACTTCCTCTCAATTAGCTTCTGCAAATGCCTCCAGCAAATTTTCTTCTGCATTTGTCTTGGACCATTGGATCTCGATCAACGGTGGATCCCAATCCTTATGTGCTAAACTTTGAATCCTCTCTAGTCATTACCTTCGAGCTCTTTCTCCTGTGGAACACTATATGAGCCATTGATCACCTTGCGGCTTCCTTCTCGTCCATCGATCTGCTATCAACTACGGAACACTCAACTTGGACTTGCGGAACTCTATCTCCTGCACAAGTTCTCTTTGTGAATCCTTTCCCCATCATTGATCTATCTCCTCTCCTCTGATCTGGATCGTCCGAACTCTATGGAATGATCTGAATGCAATCTCTGCAATTGTGGGTTGATTGATCAGAGAATCAATCAATCAACTCGATCGACCTTCACCGGCTCGGTCTCCTTCACTTGATCTGATCACCATCTCTCCAATAGAAATAGAACTTCAATTGAATTCATCAATTCAACTTCACATGTTCGCTTTGTTCTAACCCTGAGCTTCACCTCTACAACTTCATATACGTAGAGCACCGATCCTTTCAGTGATCGATGATATAGGGTTTACTTGTGTGCTCACACACAGAAATCAGTCAACTATCCTCTGTGACATTCAATTATCTAAAGCCCCAATTTCAGGCTATTCACACACATAGATTTATCAAGCATTAACAAATTTTACCTATCATTCAATTCACAGAATCATACACATAGAGAAGGCATAATTAGATTTATGCATTCCATCACAAGAAACCTGTACAATCACAAATGCTTCAAAACCTGCGTTCTGATCCGCTTGGCCTGATTTACCTTGTTTTGGCCACCTTCTTGATGCCTCGTAGGCTCATACATTTATACAAAGGGATTCTGGAACCAATTCTGGTTCAAATCTAATAAACTCTCAACAATCCACTAAATTGTTGCTAACTAACTCTAATATTAGCAAACCCTAAATCCTATCTCTAGGACTCGCTTCCATTAGATATTAAACCTCCATCGAATGCTTCCATTAGATGAGGGATTTGTTACATGACTCACCTAAATGTCTCATCACACACCTAATGACTCAACATCTATCTAGAATCACACTTAAAACATATTATTTGTACAATATTTCATCAAAGACCTCTACTTAGGTAAATGTCAAGACCTTAAGGTCCGACCAAAAATTTGACTTGGATGGAGAGCAAAATGCTCCTACATCACTCAAGCAACCAAACATCCTACCACCAAAATCTTCTAATATTCTGCGATAAAATAATTACTAGCTATACAACACACCATCATACACCACACTTACTATTACTATGTATTATTTCTATACATACGTCCATTTGTCTACAGACATATTATAATACTTCATTCATATATCATATTATTATTAATCATATACACATCATATTAGTCATATAACCTATATCATATTTTAGTCATATAACATATACACTAACATAATACTTCTGAGCACACTATACTTCATAATACTTCCAAAAACTTTCAAATACTCATAATATTTTACACGTACTTCATTACACACATTCACATATATACATGTAGTATATACACAATATCATATACGCATAATACTAATAATTATTGCATATTTTAAAATACACACACACACACACATTTAACAACTATATATATATATATATATACCACACATTATACAAGCATAGATCCATCTTAACTCTGGCTCTATCAAGCGCCATTAGGGATCAAAGTACATAATCTAATATTTTTTATGTTATAACCAGGCACCAACTATTCCATTCAAGATATCCTACAAATAGGGTAGAGTTGCATTAATTAATTAATTATGAAGTAAAATAGATATTTATCCATTATTTACCCAAAACTAATATCTAAATCATTGTTATATTATTAGATTAAAAGTACATAATCCATTATAATTTTCATTATAATTGTCCAGCCACCAATTATTCCAATTTGGAATTATGTTGTAAATGCTAACACATAAATCCTACAAATAGGAAAAATTGCATTCATTAATTAAAATTATGAAGTAAAACAACATAAATTCTACAAATAGGCAAAATTTGCATTAATTAATTAATTATGAAGTAAAAACCTTTCAATTTACCCAATTATTATTAACATTCATTTATTTATTATGAAGTAAAATAGTTATTCTTAATATGTATGGAGTGATTTGAATATATGTCTCTCTTGTAAATCAAATCAAGGCAAGATTAACAAATACACAAAGATTTAGTCATTTTTTAACTAATTATGAAAATATTTATTTAATCTAATCTACTTTGGGCTGTAGAAAGAAAAATTTGCATCAATTAATTAATTATGAAGTAAAATAATTATTTTGTTCTATTATTAACTTAAAAGTACATAATCCATTATACTTTAACATTTATTTTGCTCAAATTTAATGGTTGAAGTGCCAACTATTTCATGTTGTAAAGTGTAACACATCAATCCTACAAATAGGCAAAAGTTGCATCCATTAATTAATTATGAAGTAAAATACTTGTAATTTACTCAATTATTAGTAAGTTGCAATTATTTCAATTATAGCAAAAATTGCATCCATTCAATGATTATGAAATAAAATAATTATTCTTATCCGTAGTGTCAATATATGTCTCTCTTGTAGATAAAATCAAGGCAAGACTAACTAATACAAAAAAAACTTCTTGTCTTGTAACTATTTAAGAAAATATTTATTTAAAATGAGAAGATGGGTAAATGGAAATTGAAATTGAAATTTGATGTATATTTATATAAATTTACTTTACAATCTAGTCAACTTAGTACATGTGCTTGGTTTGTAATTTTTTTATATATTAATTTTTTGGAGCCAACATGAGTGTGATAGACATGACACATCTCATCCACTTTGGGCTGCCTCTCGGTGCAACAATTATATATATTATATATACTATATATAACATTTATATTATGCTATATTCAATATCATATTCCTCCCGTCTATCTTACATCACATATTGTGTTATATATATAGATATAGATATAGATATAGATATAGATATAGATATAGATATATATATATATATATATATATATATATATATAACATTATCATACACTACTATACTACCTACTTACACACATAAAATAAAATAAATAGAATTAAGAGAATATGATCCATTAAAGTCAAGTGACTCATTTCCTCCAAAAATAGACAAGGAGTTACATTTCCATAGACAAAAATAAATAAAATAAAAGAGAATATGAACCATTAAGGACATGTGGCTCATTTCCTCCAAAAATAGACGAGGAGTTACATTTCCATAGACAAAATAAATAAAATAAAAGAGAATATGAACTATTAAGGACAAGTGACTTAGTTTCCTCCACTCAATAAATAATCTGGTAAGATGAGTTAGGATAATAATAATGCCACCACTAACCCTAAAATAAATAAATTAAATAATCAATAACAAAATACAAGAATATCCCGCAGCTATACTTACCTCCAAGTGGCAATTCAACTAACTAATTAGATATGTTAGGATAGTAGTAATTAGTAAATAGTATAAAACATATTGCATGCATAAAATAAAAAGGAGACTCGGAAACATCATTTAGACAAGTGTCCCATTTCCTAAAATATCCAAGGAGTTACTTATTGATGTAACTACTACCTTTCAAGTGGAAAAGCATGCCCATACATAAAAGTATTACCTCAAGAGAATCAATAAAGACAACCGAGAGTATATTTCTCATTAGTAACATTTCATATTGATAATAGTTATACTATATCATATTTATATATCTTAAATCATTACATATATCATACCTTACCACATATATACCATTCAAATTTCACACAGCTTTATTTATCCTTCAGTATGCAAATACAGACTTACAGACTCGTGGATCGACTTCGGACAGCAAAGTTCGTCACCACACACATAGACTGAATGTCTAAGCACAATGTCACTGGCCCTTTTATCTTTCAGAACTTCCCGAAGGCATTAACTTACTTGAAGGCTCCTGGGATTCTAGTGATATGCCCACTAACATTCATTACAGACTCGACCAAATTTTTACAGGGTCGAACTTCGGCTTTCTGATGCTGTGTTATACCTTGACGGCAACCAGCAGAGCATATTACCTCGGCTCTCACACACCTACTGACTCGCTGAGCTTCCAACTACCGGAGCAGCTCGGCACTAGACTCGACTCACTTGCAGAGCTCTTAACCAGCTTAATGCATACAACTCGAATGAATGAAATGATCCCAGAGCCTTCCTTATATAGCTTGAGAGCAGGTCACTCGGTAACCCAAAACTTACACTAA
This sequence comes from Larix kaempferi, assembly GCA_027924585.1. Lineage (NCBI taxonomy): Eukaryota > Viridiplantae > Streptophyta > Pinopsida > Pinales > Pinaceae > Larix > Larix kaempferi. The sequence goes on along the minus strand of BSBM01000458.1, from coordinate 17,120,577 downwards.
CCAGTCAAAAGTAGGAGAATCTGAGGTCATGGTGGGACTACACCATGATTATCTCGTCCCTTGGAGGCAGTGCCATGTGGGGACTCAGATTCGACTCAGATACCGGCCGACAATACTGGGCCTACAAACCGAAGGCAAAAGATGCTATGGCCAACAAACATGGCCCCAAATACAAAATACGGAAAATATATCCGACAGATTACAACTATGGAGCTATTATTCCCGGCCCACCACGGTTTCCAATAAAGAAAAGCATATATGTACAATTATTACAATTTCAGACCAAAGGCTTCATCCCGATAAACATATTCCGGCTTTAGTCATCATCGGACTGGCATACACAATACAATTCAGGGTCTCCAGGTAGTCCAACTGGTTGGCCGCCACATGGACAGTCAAAATCTGGGTCGTATTCTTCAAGCTCCCTTTGTGCTATGATGTCATCTATATTCTGGGAGTCTTCATAATACCCGTAGTCTTCATCTTTATACTCTGGTTCTGGATACAACCATTCAGAAAAACACTGCTCAATGCCGGAACCATGCAGTGCATGTAATGTCCCCACCTGCTGACCACTGCGAAGCAAGGAACATACTACCAATCGATGGGGCTCTTAATCAAAATTTAGCCCACTCATTTCATTACAAGAAATAAGATATGAATGTGCAGATGTAGACAATCAATCATGCACAGCGGAAACAACATCCACACAATCATTCGAATACATTCAAGATTTCAGGCATTAATAAAAGCATTTCATAAATAAATATATAGGCAGAAACACTTATCTTCGTTTCAATTGTCCCAAGCAACTAGCTATGTCGCTGCAACGTTCCACCCAACCGTAGGCTCTTCGACAGCTTATACTGAGTCCGTCCGAAGGCCACCCCCGAGCTGGGCATGATTCTCACAAGGACAAAGGGGGCATTCCAGCTCAACCACTGCCCAATAACCATTTTTATCTCAGCCAAGCCAGAATAATGGATTACCCATCACCCATACCCAACATACTCTTCCTTCTCACAACAAAACGACTATTGACAGGGTTACACATTTACAACAGAGGTGTTCACAAAACAGGGTCCACATTGGTTCCCCCAGCTCGTGGTTCACCCAATGAACTGTGGAATTTCGTTTTCAACCCCAGGGAGCAAAACCGATTTCTCTCCACTGGTTAGGATCCCTTCCAATGGCCTAAACGACCCCCAGGAAGACCCAAAACGTTCTGCTCTCTTTCCCCACGGGTAACCAACACAAAAACACCCCTTCCCATCTAAAAGATGAAGGGAGACACAGAAAAACGAGGGAGGAAAACGCCCAGGCAGCTTGAGCTGCGTGAGAGAGCAAGGCCATGGTGAAAAAATCACTTAGGCAGCCATTTCGTGGCTCTATTCTTTCCCAAAAAGACCAACACGTTTTTCCATGAAGGGTGGCTTGCCCATACCCGATTTTGGACAGCCATACCTTCCCATTCCCAAGGCAATAACTTCCCCAACCAACTCTTGGGAGAAATCAATGGTTGGGTACAAAAGTCAACATGGGTAGTTGAGGGTTTGATGGGTTTCCTCATTGACACTTGGCTTGACTCTATTGGCTCAATGGTTTGAATGTTTTCCCTCCCAATTCCTTGTGAAATCATGCCCCCATCTCTTTGTTGCATTGCATAGCTAGTTGTGGGTATTTTTTTATTAAAATGCATATTACATGCTATTTGAATTTCCACTGTGCATTGCTAGCACGCAAACCATATGCATCACGAAATCGATGGCGGGGCCTTGGCCTTGAGCTCCTCACCATGATTTCCTAACAATATTACATCATTTATAGTGTTAATGCCATGGGGCCAAACTGGGGACATTACAGTGCATCATTTTTCTCTCCAAGGAACTCACTGGCATACATGGACTCAACACGGTAGTTCAATGGTAGAGTTCTACGGTGAATTTTGGTATCCAACCTGTTTCCTTGTGCATCCCTTTTTATGTATTTTTGTGTGACAGTGACAATATGTTCAAGAGGCGTATACCTGCCACCGTGATGCCTTAAAAGAAATTTAAACCACAAATTATGCTGATCAGCAGCTTGCATGTCAGCTTCCATGTGTAAGATGAAATTAGCGCGCCGGTTTGTCCAATCAACTCTTGGGAAAAACTTGTCCAAGAACACTTATGTCTAGCCTGACCACTTCTTATTTCTCATATTGCCGGGATCGGCACAAATAACAATTGACTTCTGTTCTCTGCAAAATTGAAGAATCAAATTGTAAGAAGTCCAAGTGAGGTTACCCTCACCAATATCTACATACCAAACATGGCCGTCTTTTTCATCATTGCAATCGACCCATAGCTCACGACATTTACGGAGCTTCTCTTGTGCATTGGAAAAACCATCAAAGGCAGATTTCTCCCACCTTTCAAGGATCTGCAGTTTACATGGATGAAACTGTATTTGCTTGATCAATGTCAAACTGAGATACTTCTCAGCCTGATGTCTATCTGCATAATCCAACAATTCTCTCCTTTCAGCAGGAGACAAGCTAGCATCCCATGGATTCATGAAAAGAGAATTCCGCGGCAAAGACTTTTCATAGTCTGGTTCGATGCCTTCAGCAGGGGCAAGGCCTTTACCTTTATCATCTTTGGAACCAGAACTAGATCCAACTAAAAACATATTTAAATTGACTGATTTACTCTCTTCTTGCTGCACATTTTCACGAGTAAGCATATCAGCCAGGCAATTTAAATATCCTGGTTTATACACAATATCATAGTCAAAGTTAGACAACCATATAAACCACTTAAGAATTATGCTACTGTTTTCTGCCATTAAACTTTCATTTTTGAAGATACCAGGCATGATCTTCAAATCAGTTCTAACCACAAATCTAACAGCTTTAAGAAACAGAATAAAATGATTTACTATCTTTTTGACAGCCAGGATTTCTTTGTGGCTGCTGGGATAGTTTAACTCTGCACCTTTAAACGAACCAGAAGCATAACCACAAATGTTCTCTTTGCCTTTTATCTCCTCTAACAAAACACCACCCCAAGTAGTGCTAGAAGCATCTGTTTCAATGACAAGTTTACCAGTTCCTTTTGGGAGATAAAGAGCAGGAAGATCTTTAACTTTGGCTTTAATTTGCTGAACAGCCAAAGTCATTTCCTCAGACCATGCAGCTGGTTTCTTTTTCAGTCTTTGCTGCAAACAATGAATATCAAAGGCTTGTCCTCTGTAGAATGGTCTGATGTAATTTAAACATCCTAGAAATCTTTGTAGTTGGGTCTTTTCTAGGATCTTATCAGGAAACTGATCAAAAGAATTCAGAACATGCTGTTGAAGTACAACTTGACCAGCTTTGATATGAAATCCAAGGAAATCCATTTCGGTTTTCCTGATTTCCATTTTAGAGGAAGACAGGACCAAACCATGCTTAAAAACCAATTCATAAAATTTCTGCAAATGTCTGAGATGTTCTTGCAGATTCTTTGAACATATCAAAATATCATCAATGAAAACAATAAGCCATGGAATATCTCTGAGGATATCTTCCATCCTTTTCTGGAATTCGGATGGAGTGTTGTTTATACCAAATGGCAATACTTTCCATTGATACTACCCATGGGGAACTACAAAGGCAGTTTTAAACCGATCTTTGGCCTCCATTCCTATCTGGAAAAAACCAGACTTAAGATCAAATTTACTAAAAACTGTGTAGCCTGTTATCTTTTGTAGCAAACTTGACTTATCAGGTAGTGGATACCTTATCTTCTGAAGAACAACATTCAGCGGCTTGAAATTTACCACTAACCTGGGTTTACCCTTTTTTTGCTCCGAGTGCTTATTAACTACAAAGGCTCTGCAAGCCCAAGGAATTTTGGATGGTTCAATGAGATCTTTGCTAAGCAAATCTTGGATCTCTTTGGAGCAAAATTCCCTCTCTGATGGACTCATCAACCTTGTTGATGCCTTCATTGGTTTAATCTTTTGCAGAGGGTCGAAGGGCAGAGAAACAAAATACTTTTCTCTTTTTCAAAATGCATTGGGGTTCTCAGAGCAACAATCTTTCAATATTTTTTCTTTTATTGTTGCCAATGCCTTTTCTCCATGAACTTCTGCATAGGAGATGCAGCGTTCCATTTTATTCAAAGCAGTAGGGGACTGTACAGGACTGGTTGACTCAGTAAACAATGGTTTACATTTTTGTACAAACTTGTGACTCAAAGGAATTGATACTAACTGACCATTGACTGTACAAGAAAATATCATTTTTTGGGTATCAATAGAAAATGGGCTGACCTTACTCAAGAAATCATAACCAAGGACACAGTCTTCTCTGACAGCATCTAATCTAAATAAAGAAATAGAACTCTTTACCCCAGATAATGCAATTGGGAAATCCTTAATTTTACCAGTAAGATAAACAAGTGAACCTTGGATAGCTGAACCAAATTCTTTTGTCGTTTCCCATAATAAGAAGGAATGGCATTACCTTTTTCCAGGTTGAACTGACAACCAGAATCTATAAGACACTGTACAGGGTAAGACTTAAATTCATCAGGACAAAACTCTAAATTTATAAACAATTTGGGACCTGATAATGCACCAAGTAAGCTGATACTTTGAGATTTGGGAGATGGAGATCTCTCAGGAGACGAAGAGGGAGACTCTTCTTTGACCTCAGGATTACCACAGACTCTTCCAATTTCTTTAGAAAGTTATTCTTCTGAAGATTGGTCTTGTTCTGTATTAAGAACTGCTATAGCATGCTTTAAGGCTTCTGCTTCTTTAAGCAATTCTTTTATTTTTGTCTGTTTCTCCTTTAATTGCATTCTCAGAAACTTTTCTCTGTCTTGTCTATGGGCTTGTCTATCAGAATGGCTACCAGGGTAGTCTTGGTACAACTCAACGGGATTATATTGAATATATGATACTTTAGCTTTTCCTTTGCTTTCTTTCATGGATTCTAACTGAGATTGTAATTTCTTTTTATCATCTCTCAATTCAGCTCTCTCAACATGCCTATAAATGGGTATGGAAGATAAGTGAAAATCAATAGAGGCAATTTGTTTTTCAATCTGATGAGCTAATAAAGAACGAGAAAAAATATACAAATTGAAATCATATTATGGCTTACTACACCCCCCTAAATGTGCATCAAGATCATACTCAAACTCAGACTCAGAGAAAGGGGATTGATCACATTTAGCAAATATTGGCGTATCAGACTCAGTATCTGGACCAGAATCAAAAGAAGAATCAGAATCAGGCCAATAGACAATTTCTCCGGAAGGAAGAGGAGAATCAGTAGAAACTTTATACAAATCCCACCATTCGGGATCCAAAGACTTACAGAGTGCTGCAAGTCTGGGTTTAGACTTTCTCTCTGGGCACTTGCTATCCCAATGACTAGATTTTCCACAGATAAAGCAAAAATCTTGTTTACCCTTTTCAGACCTTCGCTTGATAAAGCGCTTGGATTTATACTTTGATTTCTTATAGGGTTTCTTGTGTATGTATTCTTTGTATCTATACTTAGATCTGTGACGGTAGGGTTGGTCAGGGTGATATCTTGATTCAGAGGTATAGAAGCCCTTCTTCTTTTTCTTACATTTACAACTTTTTCCAAAGTGACCTCTGTTGTGTGCACCGCACCCCCAATCTGGTGTTCCAGCTACATCTTTGCAGAAAGATGCAGAAAACATCTGTTGATGTCTTTTGAAATCCTTGCTCACTCTTCTTTCAAGGCAATGCTCTTGCCAAGTCTCAAGAATATGTCCATGTAATTGAGCAAGTGAAAGACTTCGGAGTTCAATATTTTTATCCTTTAGTGCCTGCTCAACAGCATCAGGCACATGACCTGGATAACTCCTAAGATAATGTTTTAAATAGGCAGGGTTACCAGATTTACCAGAAGATATTAACAATTTCTGCATATAGCAAAAATACTCTTCAGCCTTACTTAGATCACATAATCTTGCAGACATGAATAAGGATGCAAGATGATCGTAATCTTCACCTTCTTCCGGTCCATAGAATTCTCTGCCTAATGCAGTCAAGATCTGTTCATCAGCATCATCTGAGGCGAGCATTTCATTTCATGTTTCTTGTGGTAACCAATTCCACCACTCATAGGCTAACCCAGATAAACCAGCAATCAGCTGTGTTCCTAACATTTGACCTGTAACATTATGATCTTGCTGTTTTTTGTACAAAGTCCAGTGTGACAATAATTGAATAGCGTTTTTAACATCTTCTCTGGACTGACATTGAATATTGAGCACAGGTTGCTTGGGCATTTGAGTAATCAGATTATTCATAGAATTTATTCCAAAGTTAAAAACTTTGGGAGGAGGGGCTGAGGCTGACTGTGCATCTGGCATATGAGTATCATATTGCTCTTGGGGAGAATCTTGTATTCTTCTTCTGTTAGAATATTCTACTTCTAACGCATTCAAATCAACAACATATTTTGGATCTAAGACAGGCTTGAATTTCTTGAATTCCACGATCCATTCTTCAACATTTGGCTTAATTGCATCACTGACACCGAAATCCCATTCCGGTTTCTCATCTTCAGGTATAACATTGAATTGACCTAAAGACTTACTTTTTGCATGACCTCTAGCAGCTTGTCTAATAACATGATCAGGAACATAATAATGCTTTCTTTTTAGTTCTTCTGTTTTAGAACTTATATCATTTAAGACTGCTAGTCTTCTTTCTAATTTCAGAGAAGCTTCTTCAATTGCTTTCTGAATCTGAGTAGTATCATGCAACAGATGATCAAGCAATTCCAATTTTGTTTGTACTTTAATAATCTGCTCTTTCTGTTCTGCACACTGGTGTTTGAGATACAAAATATCTCGTGCCATATCATCGAGATTGTGACCAGTATGTATTTCTTGCAGATTTCCCCAATTTTCCAATTTAATCTCATCAGAAACAGATTGATCAAGTGCAGAAGATTTTATAGGCAGGAACTCTCTCTTGGTTTGGGCATATTGCCGAAAACCAGCTTCTGGAAGATTTCTTCCAGGAAGGAAAGACTTTTGGCCAGCATTTGTCACTTCGAGACTTGCATTTTCTCGAGGTAGTGAGAACATTCCTAATGATGGATATTGATGTTGTTTCTGTTTCTGTTCAAGTTTTTGTTTTATTTTTCTACATGCCTGATAGTCGGCATGCTGACCTCTATGTTCAAACTCAGACAGACCTAAAAAGGAAGTATTTACAGAAGAAGATGATGCAGGAGTTTGCTCAGCTTGATTTTCTTTACTCAGTTGATCTGACATGGCTTGTAGATTTGCATTATTGTAAGAAGACATGGAGGTAGATTTAATAAGAGGAGGACCAAATATTTTAATGGGTTCTTCTTGGGCAGATCTGAAAGAACTGGAGGCTTCATCAAATATCAAGGGTTGAGGATTAAAAGAAGCGGCTACTCTTTCTTTATTTCTTAACTCATTATATTTCAATTCCCAAGAGGTAGGATAATTGATACCTGTCCAGTTGAATGTGATAGGAGTAGCATGTTTAGATTTTGCATTGGCTTGCTCCACCACACTGGAGTCTGCAGAACTATGATGGACATGAGTTCGTAGTTGAGGTAAGGTATCATTTCCAAACCGAACACACACTCCACCTTTTAACTAATCCGAGATCCAATTTCCATATCAAAGCCACGAGGAAGGATATATGCCTTAAGAAGATTGTAAATATGAGGATCTTTAAGGATGACTGAGAATTTAGGATAGACTGTTCCAAAAGCTGGACCATCATGTAACAGGACAGTAAAGCCACCAATTACTGCATCAGAAAATTTCTTATGTCTAGTATCTACTATACAGCAAAGAGAAGAAACAGCTAAGCGAGGGCGTACCAAAGGACCAAGGCCTAATTTTATGGCACCAAAATGAGCATAGTTATAACCTTTTGCTTTAGCCCAATCAATTTGGCTCTTATCTAAAATATTTATATGCACAGGCTCTTGTTTATCAGTAAAAGCAACATCAATGCTAGACACTCTAATGTGTGTAGCTGCAGTTAAATTCCACCAAGGTAGTCTGTAAACCTCTTTAGGAAGGATCTGTGGTAATTGCCAATTCTCGGAAGGATTTTGATCATTTATGGAGATATATGAAGAAGATGGGTCTAATGAAGAAGGTTCAAAAGAAGATTGTATTCGATCTGCGAGACAGACTTCAGTATCATTGGATGAATCACACTCTAAGTGTGTTAGCTCAACAGTATCCATTGTTGGGTCCATTTTAAATAAAAGGGTGAGTGCTGACTCTATCTAGTCTCCGGCAACTTGTATACTTACTCCCCTATCCCTTCGGGCCTTACTGTTGCTGACTTCGGATGACTCTTACACCCTTATAGCCCAACAATCCGCTCAACGGTCATTTCTACCGCCTACAGGATACTATTGTAGAGTTGTAAATTCAACAAACAAATACTGATCTATGATGTTACAGCAGATTTAGTAGAGATGCATTCATACAACATTCATCAGAATTAAGTGCAAGAATTACCAGTTATAAATGCTAAACTTGTTTTGGCTCTGATACCATAAGCTCCAGGATCTCCAAACTTCAAATTTCACACAACTTTATTTATCCTTCAGTATGCAAATACAGACTTGCAAACTCGTGGATCGACTTCAGAAAGCCGAAGTTCGACCCTGTAAAAATTTGTTCGAGTCTGTAATGAATGTTAGTGGGCATATCTCTGGAATCCCAGGAGCCTTCAAGTAAGTTCATGCCTTTGAGAAGTTCTGAAAGATAAAAGGGCCAGTGACATTGTGCTTAGACATTCAGTCTGTGTGTGTGGTAATCTCTTGACCTTTGAAATTGAAAAGAAATAAAAAATACATTTAGATTGATCTTTGAAGTCAGCATTAGTCAAGGCTTATGATTCGTCTATTAACATAAGGGAGGTTAAATTTCTTTCATTACATGCATTTATAATCTCCAAATGCACATAAACATAAAATTATGACTCCGTGAAAGGCCCAATATCCGCAGAGTTGGAACCCCACTATAATACCACCTCTAATGTCGTCTGAGGATATCAAATGGACTTAGGGACATATCATTAGCTCTAAGCGGTTAATTACAAAGATTAAGCACAATAGAGAAATAGAATAAATACTTAATTTCAATTTTCACAAATTAATTACGACAAAATATCAATAATCACAAATTAATTAAAATAAAATTTACATATGAGCAAGTAACTGGACCAAGGTTGGGAAAGATTATCCCAACACTATATAACATCATTATACATCTATCCCAAGCCATAACACAGGTTACTTGCACCCAAAAAGGTCATTTCCAACAATATGTCATTAACTAGTTAATCAAGGTAATTAATGCACTAATTATGACACTTAACTTACAAATGATGACACTTAACATAAAATAATTTGTTCGACTAATTAACGCAATTTATCAATCCCAATGGATAATTAACACGTACATCCATGTAAATATGGCCAAATAACCATTTTTTAATAATTAAACATAATATACACGAAAATGATATACCAAGACTAGTCAACTAGTTTCACTACGCAAACAACTAGTCTTGTGCATTTTCAATGCAAAACCATACCAACTATCCAAAAATTGAACCTACATCCATTATGTGCATAAATAATCATGCATGTACAACAAATTAAAAGTACATTTGCAACTCTGATCTGAGTACACAAACGAATAATCTTTCAAGTTTAATCAGTACAACGAGAGAGAGTCACAAGAGGAGTTACTTTCCCATAATCATAAAACCACTAAGGAGGAGTTACAACTTTCATGAGGGGCAACACCAAGTGGCATTCAAATGGGTGCACTAGGAGAGAGAGTGACTCCAATTTTAATAAAAAAACATCCCGGAATAATAAAATCAAGGAGCAACACAACATAAGATGGTGCATAAGTCAAAAGGGTCCACCAACATAGATACAAACACTTAGGAACTCACTTTCCCACTTCCCCTTACTCATAACATCATGGTTCCTCATACTCTTTTATGTGGCATCGATCGATATCAACTGTTTTATTTTATTGATTAATAATAAAACATAATAATAATAATGTGCAAATCATAGTCCCTGCACCTCGTTCCATAATGTCACAACATCAAAATAATAATAACATGTCAAGGGGCTAAACCAGAGGGTATTACACATACACACACACAAGACTTCTTTTTACTTTACTATAACCAACATAGATCCATCTTAAACCCGTATCTATTAAGCACCAAGAGGGATCCAATTTCTTTATGTGTAATTTTTTTTATCTTAAATTTTGTACACATGAAGAAAAATTTACCCCTCAAGAAATCGGATCCCTCTCGATGCTTAATATATCCAGGTTTAAGCTAGATCTACGTTGGTGTTATTTTTTTTATGAGCCGACCTGGAATTTTTTAATTACTTTTTATTTTTGATAAGTTATGGGTTGACATGGGAACGCTGCATTATGTAATGTGACAAACATGACAACATCTTCCCCATACTAGGTTGAAAGTACCTCTCTACTCTTGGTGCAATGATATTCATGAAAGGTTTTGATATATATATATATATTCCATGTGGTTCACGCTATATCTTTCAAGAGGTCACTACATCCATGGTACTTGTCCATTATACTGTAGCCATGTGGGGATGCCGAACATAGTCGAAATATTAGGGGCTCAACAACAAGAGAATCATGTGTCACTTACAAGGATTTGAACCCAAGTGAGGAGGTTATCAATTAGTACTCTTGACCACCCGAGCTACAACCAATGGCTTGAAAGGTTTTGATATGTTGATCATACATTTGAATTTTAGTTTATTTGATTCAAGATGACGATGATATCATCAATGTTGTCTGGTTGCTTTATAGATATTGGAAATTGTCAATGTTTTTTTTATGAATATTTACTATGTATGATGATATTACTACTTTTGGATAGATGTGAATTTTCCTTATTCTTCAAAAATGTTATGCTATAAATTTGAATTGAATTCTTAATGATATTTGAGAACTTTGATATATTTCAATATTTAATTGAAATTAATCAAATGGATGCAATATCAATATAAATTGATATATTTCACTATTAATAATTGAAATTAATACTCTTAATTAAAAATGGACGTGAAACAAAATGCAAAATGGATGCAAGATTAGACGCAACACTAAATGGAAAATTGGATGCAAAACATGACGCAAAAGTGCATGCAAAAAGGGACTTAAGAGTAGACACAAATATGGGCGCAAAATTGGGCCCAAAACCGGATGCAAAATGGATTCCTTTCTGGACGTAAAATTGGGTGCTAAATTGGGCACAAAACCGAGCACAACACTAGGCGCAAAACCGAGTGTAACATTGGGCACAAAATTGGACACAAAAGAAGATGTAAAATGAGATGCAAAATTGGATGCAAGATGGGACTCAACACTAGACATAAAAATAGATGTAAAACTAGATGCAACATTAGATGCAAATATGGACGCAACACTAGGCACAAAGCTTGACGTAAAAAACACGTCAAACAGGATGCAACACTAGGCATCAACCTGGATGCAAAAGAAGACATAAAACAGGACACAACATTGGGCAAAAAACTAGACTAAAAAAAAGACGTAAAACAAAATGCAACATTACAAGTAAAACTAGACACAAAACTAGACGCAATATTAGGCACAAATTGGATGCAAATATGGAAGCAACACTAGATGAAAAATTGGAGACATAATTGGATGCAAAAAGGGGTGAGAAATTGGGAACAAAACTTAACGAAAACGAGGAGAAAAAACAAACACAACATTCGATACAAAACTAGGCGCCAAACTAGGTGCAAACAAGGACGTAAAAAAGGACGCAAAAAATGATGCAATATTAGATGCAAAATTGGGCGTAAAAAAAGACGCAAAAAAGGATGAAAAACATTGGGCGCAAAATTTGGCACAAAAAATGGATGTTAAAAAGGATGCAAAAAAAGACGCAAAAGTCGATGATTTATGAAATTGTACAACAATGCTAGGTTTAGCACCAAATTGTTCACCACAATTGGAAAACAAATTACACTAAAATCCGACACAAATTCCAGTTTTTGTTGTAATGACATGTCACCATTTATGGCACTTTATAGCTACCATCCTCCTTCCATCACGTCATCCTTGAAAGAGAAAGCTAAGGTTCAAGTAGTGGAGGATCGAATAGACCACTGACAAGAGGTTCTCCAACTATTGAAAGACAGCTTGGCTATAGAAAAAAGTAGGATGAAACAACAAGCATATCAACATCATAGTGAAAGGAAATTTGAAGTGGGGGATTGGGTTTTTTGAGGTTACAACCATACAAACAGATGTCCCTTAAGTAGCAAAAGAAGGACAACAAATTAGCTTCAAAGTACTATGGTCGCTATAAGGTGTTGCAAAGGATTGGAAGTATTGCTTAGAAATTGGAGTTGCCTCCATCTTCATGTGTACATCAAGTCTACCATGTTTCTTTTATAAAAAATATAATTGGTGACAAGATCCTAGTTTAAACTATTTTACCAGAGATTGATGAAGAAGGGAAATTGATATTAGAACCTGGAGCAATCCTTGAGGGAAGGATTAAGCAGATGTGAAATCAATCCATTACTAAGTACCTCATCAAGTTGAAGAACTTTCCAGGAGAAGAGATATCATGGGAAGATGAGTTCTTCATGCAAAATCATTCATAATTAATCAAGTGTTGAGGATAACACTTGTTTGAAGGAGAGGGGCATGTTAATCTTTATATATTGTGACATTACATTTATATTGTTATATTAGTATTGTCTTTATTGGTCGGCTAGGACCTTAATTGTAAATGTATGGTCAGTTAGAATTGTAATTGTACCCTTTGTCTCATATATATATACCAAGGAGACATAGCTTTAGGGTCATCTCATCTAGTCTTGTGAATTTTATACATCATATAAGGAGGTTGCCCCCTCAAAGAGGCTTATTATTCATCTCTTTACTTCAATCTTAAGGCGTTGGAGTTTGGGAATTGGTGAATACCATTTCTTCTATATACTAGAATTATGACCACTATTGTTGTTATTAAAATGTGATTTTTCATCTAATGTAAGAGCTTACGTTGTGTCAACTATCTTCTTTAGATCCCACGATTGCATCTTCAATGTTGATTACGCAATAGTTTGATTCTCAGTGACGTGGTTAATGTACATGAGAATACTCACATCAATACATCCCAAAAACGAAGTGGTGCACATGTGGAATACTACTTGAGGTAGGAATGACTGATCATAAACTACCTAGAATATTGTTGGAGGTGGGCATGACTGACGAACTACTGGGAGCTTGTGCACTATTTTCACTATTTTTTGTTAAATTTACAAAGGCGATCCATTTTAGAAAGGATGATGCATTCAACTTCAATCAATAGATCTGATGAGATGTGAGGGTATCAAGGTATATATGCATGAATGAAGTTAAAAATTGAATGACAAATGTAAGTAGGATGTGGGAAGGACAATTGTATGCATGAAGAAAAACAACCTTCCACATTTTGTTTCCACTTATCTTCATTAAACGAAAATGGATGAATGGCTCAAGATGACAAATGTAAGCATGATGCATATAACCTTCACCTTGTGGTTATCATGTATCTTTAGTAAACGAAGATGGATGGATGGCTTAGAATGACAAATGCAAGTTGCATGATGCATAACCTTCATTATAGAATGACAATTGTATGTAGGAAGAGAAATAATTAATATCTATCGGTTATTACCATGTGTCTTTAATCAACAGAGAGGGATGAATGGGTCAAATTGAGCACACTCTTTTCTACTCAATTCTTTTGACAATAAACACCTATCGAAAAAACATCCAAGCTATCTAGCATGTTGGCCATATCCACAACTCTTCACAGTTCCACAACTCTTCACAATATGAAGGAATGGGGATGTAGGTGCTCTTCTCCTATGAAAGAAACAACAACTCACCAAAACATGGAGGTTGACATAGTGTAACATCAAATTGTAGTTCCTCTCAATCACTCCATTCAACGAATTCTCCACATATAGGACTGCCCATTTGACAACATCGAAATCCAAAGCCTCAAAGGATGAGTCCATTCCCCCTTCACAAGGGAGGGAGTCACACCCCTAGAAGGCTCAAACCACTTTATCTACCCAAAGGGCCTCCATGGGGATTAACACATCCTTATTGCTAAAGCCCCCTCCTTGTAAATGCATTCCAATCGATCTAATAACACCATCTCCAAGTCTCCAAATCTATCCAACGAATCTTAAAGAGGATCAAATATGGGCTTCATTTTCTGCTTAGCTGCAACTTATTAGTTACAATAATATTTGTGTGTTTGTAGGATCGGGGACATGAGACAACAGATATGACTTGAAATGTTAGCATGGCAGCACCATCATCTGAAACATAGCATGAAACTTTGTCTATAAGATAATCCACAAGGATAGGTAACACTGTGGCATGATCCAAATTTTTTGACAACGTACAACATGGCGAATTTTTATTGAAAAAGATAACGAATGTCGAAATAATGACCAAGAATATGCCATCCTATCCGAATAGTCTAATCTACCATTTATATACAAGCATCTCACCTCCATATGGCACATCGAACTTATCTCAATAGTCCAATATATACCATTTATATCAGCATCTCACCACCATATGTCACATCATTCTTTATTCTTCTTTGGAGAGGATATAATGTTTAATATATAACCTTCATCCACTTGAATGCACTATATAGCCAATAAGTCTAGCAACTCATATGTCATGTCATTGATTTTTATAAATAAGACAATTTGTATCAAATCATATTGACCAATTTTATATTTGTATATAAATGATTTATATACATTTATTGAGTAATTGATGAAAGGTAAACAAAAAATTTATCATTTTCTAACCCACTATCACATTCAAATTAAAAATATATATATAATTTATTCTATATTCCTTAAATTTATTTCCATTAGAGATGAATAACTCAAACCCAAGTTTCAAAGTGTTAATTTCCACATATAAAATATATTCAAAAGAAATTAATGAATCGTTATAACATTCATAATATAATTAATTACTATAATTCAAATTCATTAAAATTATATATATATATATATTATCTAGTATATTGCGCATATCAATAACTCTAGTATATTGGGCATATCTATAATGTTCTGTAGTATAAAGGAATGTGAATGTAGGTGTTCTTCTTTTTTCAAAGTTAAAAACAATTTATTTATGGCATGGAGATGGAGAATCGAAGATGATATAATATTAATGGTAGTTTTTTTTTATCACTTTGTCTAGTGACTTCTTTACTTATAGGATCACTTGGTCGACATCATAGACTCTAGAGTTTTGCAAGCTAATTCCATTCACCCTTTGCAAGGGAGGGTATTGCACCTGTCAAAGGCTCGAACGACTACCTCTTAGTAAGAGGAACAATTGATACCTTGATATGCCATTCTCCCTTGTATCCCTTCAAACAAAAACCCTACCTAAAGGAGATCCATGGGGAGCAACACATCATTGTTGCCAGAAACCCCCTCCTTGTAAATGCATTATAGGCGATCTAATAACACCATCTCCAACTCATTAGATCTACTCGAGGAATCTTAAGATGATCAAACATGGGATTTGTTTTATTCTTAGCTCAAAACTTATTAATTACAATGATATTCGTGTATTTGGGGAGCAAGAATAGAAGGCGATAAATAGGAGTTGAAATGTTAGCATGGAAGCATCATCATCTAAAACATAGCAAGAAACTCTGCCTATAAATAATATATTGTAATTTACAATTGTTAAAGGAGGTTACAACATTGAATATATTGAAAATGCAAGATATGAAATTGGAAAATTGTGAAAGGAGCCCACTATACACAACCTACTTGTAATGATGATGTCAAAGAGCTTGATACACTCAACCCAAGTGGTACGAGAATGTTAAGTAACCTGCTACTCTCAACTACCATATTATACCATAATTGAAATTTATTAATAACTCAACAACTTACCAACTTACCACATGACAATTTTTTATTAAAAAAACACAAAACCTAAAATAATAACCATAAATGAAAACTCAAAGAAAAACACCTATCGACATAAATATATTAAAAAGATTCACCACCTCACACCTGCTTTTTACTCCATGCTCATATTTTTATCTCTCCCCATCGCTACGTTGTATCAACCATTTATGTAGAAGCATCTCACGTCCATATGTCACACCGTACTTTTTTTTGGAAAGGATATAATGCTTAATATTATAAGGTCTTCATCCACTTGAATGTACTATATGGCCCACTTGAATGTACTATATAGACCATAAGTCCAACAACACATATGTCTCTTCATTGGTTTTTAAATTAAAATAATAATAATAAAAACAAAAACCATTTGTATTAAATTATATTGACCAATTTTATATTTATATATAAATTATTTATATTTATGTATTGAATACTCGACGAAAGGTAAACAACATATTTATCACTTTGTAATCCATGATCATGATCATAATTAAATTAAGTTTAATTTTAATTTTTATAACTTATTCCATATTCATTAAAAATATATTTTAACTAGAGATAAATAACCCAAACCCTAAGTTTCAAAGTGTTAATCTCCACTAATATAACATGCATTTAAAAGAAACTCATGAATCTTTAAAGCATGCATTATAACATCAATTACTATAATTCAAACTCATTACAAACTAAAATAATTACTTTGTATATTACATATTATTTGTTTATTATATATATATATATATATATCATAGAATGAGATTTTCTTTATGGAAAAATAATATGTCATAAAACTATCTAAAAAAGAAATACAAGATTAGATGAATAAGAGGGAGATTGAGTTTGCACAAATGGAGATACAAAAGTTGAGAGTGGATTTATAGTGATGGAAAATTAAGCATGTCTACTTAGAAAAGCATGAAATGTTTTTGTTAAATTCTCTAACATCTTGCAGCAAGACAAACATAAGTCAATCTAGCCTTCCAATCTCAAGAACCTATAGTTCAGAACCAAGAAACTATTGAATCCTTATGAATATTGGAAAAAAACTAGAGGCGAATAGCGGATTATTGAATTGAATGAATAAAAGAAGGATATATCGTGGAATTATCTATTCAATGTGACATACTGGAAAGAGACTTTGAGGAAGTCTCAAGAAGAAGAATGCAAGATTTGATACCATTATGGATTAAGATGTTGTTTGTAGAGAAAAGATTGATGGAGATTTCACTATGCCTAATGGAAGTGTAATCTCAAGTGCAATGGGGAGGGAGGGGGAAGAAGGGAGGGGGCAATTAATTGAGATAAATGATAGATTTAGAGGAACAAAATAAATCTAGGGAAGAAAGATGGGAAAGATGAAACATATAGAGACAATTTATTTGGAAAGTCCAACTAGATGACTTGAGAAAAAGGGAAGGAAACACATTTGATAGCAGTAGAGCGGAAGATGAAGAAATAAGAAGAGACATATAGATTGCTAAGGTTAGAAACCAATAAGAGAAGTAGGTACAAGGAGGAGTTTTCGAAGTAGAAGGAATTCCATAGTCCAGTGTGCTTAATAGATAGAAAACGATAGTGTAAATGTAGGACATGTCAAATTCTAGTGGAAACTTTGTGAGGAAAACAACGGTTCAAAGGACGAAAGTAATGATAGCTCAAATAGTTCTTATGCCCCAAAGCAAACCATGAATGATTCAACAAAGAGTGAGCACACTCCAACAAAATTAATTTTGTTCACCAAGATGAGAGCTAAGGAATTATGTAAATTCAGTGAAGAGACTACATGAGAAATAGAGTTGGAAATACCCTTTCAAAGCTGCCCCCCCCACACATCTAAATAGAAGAGGAAGAAGTCAGTTTAGTAGATAGAGAGACAAAAGACGTATCACAATAGAGAATGAGAGTTGTAACAAATAGTAGAGGTGGAATGACAGTGAGAAAATTGAGCTTTACAACAATGCCAAGCTTAGTTAATAACAATATGATAATCAAACTTCCCTTGTTCCATGGAATTGGGAAGGATGACATCAAGAAACACTAATCTACCTATGAAGCCATCTAATTTGTGAATAAGATTACTAATGAAGCAAATGATGTTTCTCAATTGGAATATACATTCAGAGACAAATCTCTCAGTGGTAGGTGAAATATAAAGGAAGTACATGAATGGGATAGACTAAGACTTTGAATGATATAAAGACCAACTTAATTAAAGAATTCCAAAAGCATAATTTTGAAAAAAAAAGAATTGCAAAGCTAAAAGAAATCAAACAGACAATAGGAGAATCAATATGGGAATATATTTGGGCCTTGATTTTGATCAATTTTGGACTCGATTAGGTGATCCTTTTCCCTTTGATGCCATTTCCTTTTGGTACAAGTTTCCCTTCATTTCCATATTTTCCCTACATTATGAGTAATTCAAGTGTCATCATATTATATGAGGTAATCATTCCTAATTTTGCATAATTTTCTATGTTTAGTACTCATTTCAAGCTTAGGATGACCTATCTAATTATACTGGGGCTTTGCAGCATTTGATATGTTATTTTTAAACCCACGGGTATTATCATGCTACTAGAATCCTATATGTGTTACTGGAACAGTTAGAATCTACACAGTTACTAGAACTACAGAAGACTATGGGCTACCAAAATTGTTGAAACATGTGCTACTGGAACTGTAAAGGGAGTAATAAATTATGGGAAGCAAGCTATAGGAATTTCGGTAGTTTCATAATACTTTCAACTCACACTCCAGCTACCAGAACTCATGCAGGCATAAGTCACCCATTGGTTGAGATATTTTTGGTATATTAGATCCTGATTGAAGATGTGGAACCTATTCCAGGCATCATTCATATGATCTCTCTTCTATTCATTTGCCTCCAAGATCATGATCTTTAGTAGTCTTTTTTGGTCAACTAGTCCACGATATCTAATTTGGATTTCCCAACCACGATTTCATGTTTCCAAATCATGAAATTGTTATCTTAGTGTCACGATACTTCAATGTTTCTATGTATTCCTTCACAAGATGGGGATTATCTATCTTTAGAAGTTGTTCCTGATTCATTTGTGAGCGTGATTTCCTGCAGTGCACTCAGGCATGAGCCCCCCTACTCCGAGTCACAGTTGTAGTATCATATCTTAGGATTGGTTTTCATTTCTTTGTTTTATGTATTCATACCCTATTTCAGATTCATCTCAGGTTTGGTTAATGTTTAGAATTCTTTTCTAGATTCATCTCAGAAAGGTTGATTAGCATCTTTATATTTTTGTTGTAGGTTCATCTCTTTTTTATATAGATCATACTGATAGAGAATGTTTGGTGTTGAGAATTCAATTTGAATCTAGTAGATTTTTTTGGTCAATGTTTGGATTTACTTTACATGCTTTCAGATGTTTGAGAGGATCCTCGTTTTCTTGGTGTTTCCAAGTAAATGAAAGATTGTAAACCTGAGAATTCCATAAGTGATTTAAATGACACAATTACTAAACCTATGAAATTTCACTTACCTGGTTTATTTTCATGAATAGTGTGGTTTGATGCACCTATTCAATTTGACATAGAAGCATAAATGTTTTTTGGACATCTTGATAATTCCAATAGCTGGTAAAAGATCTTTGTTTGATTCGATAGCTAGTTGTTGGGGTACACCAGTTGATTCCATATAGTTTGATGATTACCCTTTGAAGAGTTGTAGAACAATTTATTTTATGTTTAGATCGTTAGAACATCAATATAATATTTCTACATGAACACTGTGATAATATTGAACAAACCTTATGCTGCTAATTTACATCTAGAAGTGTGATTGTTTGGGTATAGACACAATGAATTCATTCGGTCTATCTAGTATTTATTTTGAGTAGGTTAGCAAGCGTGATCAATTAAACTTGGTTTTGCATATATTTTTCATGACACCTCATCCATTTACAGACCCTGGTTGATAATTTATGTAAGGTAAAATTAAGCAATTATTTTTCCCAACATTTTGGCGTCGTTGTCGGGGAGGTGTCAAAGAACTAGGTATTAGTTGATGTTTAATTTATTGTTAGGATTTGATTGTTTAACAAACTTTATTTTCTCATATCATATTTTCTAACATATTATCCAGATCCTAAAACGCAAGGAGACAGTTTGATAAGATGAGAGGTAAGAACCTACGCGCTAGCTTACTTCAGTGGGTACACTGCTTCACTGGATTTAGAAGACGATCGAATTGGTTGAACTGATGTATCGGTAAATTGGTTTCTAGTTATTTAATTTTAATTTGATGCATGGAAGAAGGGGATAGATTCATGCCAACAAAGAAATTGGTGGCAATAGGATCTTAGTGGCATGAGGTGTTGGAGTACATGCTTTGCTTTGAACTTTGTTTTGATTAGGAGTTGTATTTTTTAATTCAAAAATACCCCCTCTACACTAATCCATCTATGATACATGAACTATCAGTCAGCAAAGTGAATTCAATAATGCTCAAGAATTTTGAAGAAAAGGAAGATGTTCCTCCAAGAGATTTCTCAAATCCTAGCAGCAGTTGGAATCTCTGACTTGCAAGAAGAGAAAATATTGACAGCAATAAAGAGCATATATGCATTCCAAAAAGTGATTAAACAAGAATAATTCCATGAACAACAACAAAAGAAGATCAAATAATCATGGACAACATTCGATGGAGAGCAAGCATGGTAACCTAAGGTTGAATAATTTCTTGGTAGTTTCTGCTCAGATCCTTTGTGCACGAGCCGAATGATTGAAGATACATAAGGTGTGATAAAGGAGGACCCGCAAACCATTGCTAATGAAGAAGAAAACCAAGGGAGTAGTGACTACATTGAAGAATGGTTCTAGACAATCATCTGTCCAAAGCATGACTTCCTTCTTCAATACTTATTGGCATCAAATCAAGTGGATCAGCTAGTTTCTCATATTCAAACGACCATCAAGGTACATTTTTCATATTTGGATATGAGTATATTTATAATCATGATGCACACATGGATCCACTATAATTACTCCTACACTCGAGAAGAGGTCTTCCTTTTTCTCAAGTAGGGTAGGGTAATGAATAAATTTTAATAAATACTAGCTCGGCTCTAAGCATAGCTCAACAAACCAATTTAGTAATAAGAAGGGATCACCTTCAAATACCACATCCATATCATTTGTCGAATAATTCCATGGAAATGAGTCTTCATGCTTTGGATATTTTGCTTGTGAGTATGAAATATCCTGTGTATAACCTTTCATTGCTCTATAATCTGAATATTTATGCTCTTTAACAATATGAATATATGCATGAAATGGTGGGGGAAATATAAGCAAAGTTGAATATTATGGCATATCAAAGCAAAAAATTTGTACGACTAATTATAAATGGAAACATACTTTCTGTAGCCTTATCATTAGATATGTTGGATCCGTATACTCTTACCCATTTCTCATGTCAATGTATCAAATGGTCAAAGCCAAAATCTAAAAATGCTATGAAAATTGCTAAAGTTATTACAATTAGGTATGTGTGTGTGGTGTGTAATCTTGATTATGGTTGATATTTGCTTAGAAATTAGATCTGCAACCCATTCCCTAAAAGCATTGTTAGTCCAACTCAGGAAGCGATCCATATCAAATGAACCCATAACAATTGCTTCCTACGAGTGTTGATTTTTTGTTATGTCCTTTTCCTGAAAAACAACTTGGTCAAATTGTGTGGCAATGTAATATCCCTGAATCATATTTCAAGAATATTATCTCACATTTAAAATTTCAGAGCACAAATTAACTCATACAAAACTAGTTAGCAAACTAGTTGTAGCGAGACTAGACTCGGACACAAGTAGATTCCTCCAAGGTTTGGTATTTGGAGTCTTCTGGGTCTGCAAAATATGAAAGTGAATGTGCAACAATAAATATATCAGATTCAAGGCCAGTTTCATATTTCTAAGCACAATGTACTTGGGCCATTTATGTTTTGAATTCAATTAACACTGAAATCTACTCCAAGGTTTCTTGGTCACACCAACATATGCCTACTAAACTCATTCACTTACACTTGACAGTAACCAAAGAGTGAATATCAGTATCTAAGCCCCAAATTTGATGTTAGATAGGTGTTTCTGATATTTAGGGAAGAATTGGAAGATTTTGGAAGCAAAAAGGGAGAAGTGTGCTAGGATGGACAACTCAACTAGTCTACTTCCAAGCTCTCCCAAATAGGCTGAGAGACATACAAATTCTCAGGAAAAGGGTCAGCGAGTCTTCAACAGATTATTAATAATCATAAATTACCATTAGAACAGAAAATTGACTCACATGAAACTTTTAATTGCAAATATTGAAAAACTAGTCAAGAATTAGGGCCCAAAGAGCTAGTCTTGATAAATATTCATACAAAAGCCTCTAAGGCTCTCTAATTTATGTTATGAAGTACAATATGAATCATACATGAGTTCAAGGAAAGAATTAAACCAAAATTACAAACTCTGAGCAACAATTATGAGTATTTTAATCTTCAAACTTTCAAAAGGTCTCCAATACATAGAATTCTTACAAAAATGAGAGTATAAGACTGCTATGGAGAGAATAAAAGAGGATTTCTTCACTGGATATGAAAATATGATGAATACAAAGTAGGTGTATTCTCATGGAAGGCGCACCAGGGTTCAGTAGCTACTCATAGGGGGCAATCACCAAACTAGATAGAAAAGCAGTTATTTACAGTTGGAACCCCCATATCTAGTAAAATGGCCATAACTTGCTCATTCGGACACCTTTTCGATGAAAAAACGTGTTTCCTAGTAGAAACTATGATACATATGAAATGGGATAGGTCTCAAATTCCATAAATGCTCAGAAAATTCAAAACTAGAACCTCCATTTCGTCCCTTCAACATTGTTTCCACTGAATGAAGGAGTTGAATTGCACAATGAGAAGACCAACCACTGGATCATACTTCAGGACCTTCAATAAAATCAATAATGAATACTAGATATCATCATCCTCTCAGAAGAAGCAGGGGAATATATCCCATCTTGGACTAGGGGCACATCTCCCAAGTCAAAGAGGAAAAATTGCTCTCAATTCAATTCTCAAACTGTCAAAAGATGGTCAAGTGGTGCACACTTATTCTATAATAGACTTGAGGTATCTTGTGGATCAAGATAAATAGTTTAATGCACCCTCCTGGAGTGGATACTATTGTCTTGTTTTCTTCTTTCTACTCTCACCTTGCTTTTTGGTTTTTCTTTGTGTTGTCACCATAATTTACTCCATGAAATTCTGGTTTCAGAAAGCATACATGTAAAGATGAACCTCAGTTCTCGCTGCCAGAATGCCCATTTTTGTCAAAGCCTTGAGTTTTGGTCAGCTTGAGCAGTTCTCCTTATGTTAAATCTTTAACGTGGTGAAGTCTTATGTTATTCCCGATTCTTTGATTTCTTCAATTATGTCAAAAACACCAAGTTCTCCTAGCCATTTAAAATCAAGCCAAAATGGAGCTTATCACTCATCAAGATTCATCTCTCAAATATCAAAAGTTGAGTCATGTAAAAGTCTTGGGTTTCTAATCCACGTATTATTTCATGTTCTGCGACCATTCCTCTACATCGAGTTTCCATGCAAGTCATTCAAGTACAACCGAGACCAAGAGCCACAATCATCAAGGGGCTGAAAGCCATGCATTTTGTGTCGACAACATTTGAACGCATTCCAGGTCTATTAATAATTAAAAAGCTTCTCTTCCAAATGCCAAGCAGTGAGCGTTTTTTTTAAGTTTTTAGGTGCCAGGTCACTAGCTAGATGTAAAAAAGAAGTGGTATATCATATGAAACGCAAATTATTTAAATAAGGAACGTTAATTCAATCTTTTTAGAGACATTATGGCAGACCTTTTCCTTTTGTTTGAAATCTATAAATTGACAGCAATTTTAATAGAATGACTGCTTATTTGACATTGCAAAGAAGATAATCCAAATTCTTTTCGAGTTAATATGATCCAGATTCAATGGTTGGGGGTATGAATTGTGCAATCCTTTCTAGATTTGAAGAGGAATTTCATGGTAAACAATAAGCATAAAGGTAGCAAGGTATAGGTGGCAGAGCATTCCCAATTTAAAGGCATCAGTTCCAATTAACGGGCATATTTCGAAGAGAAAGAACAATTGGAAATTGAACAATCATTTATAGATTTTTTGCATAATTTTTGAATTGGAGAGCATTTGACAAGTCAAATGCCTTTATTATTTGAATAGCATGGAAAATCCACAAGTGTCTAATCTTGACAGCAAATCAGATCGTTGGTTTTCCATATCCCGGATTATTAGGAAGAAGATCAACTTCAGACCTTTTCATCCAGCATCCTCAAAGAGCAGATTCACATCTTCAGGCAAAAATATCTCAGTATTCAAAGTATGAATTGAACAATCAAAATCACAAACTCCATATTTAAAGGATTCGAGTGCAACATTCGATATTTCTTGCAACTTATTCCAAATCCTTTTTATTTTTAGATATTTGCTTCATATTGTTAGTAATTATTGTTATGTTGTATTTCTATTTACGATCAGTTTGTAATAGAGATAGGGGGAGGAGTTCCAGCCGAGGGCTGAGGAAGGGTTAGAAAGAACTATGGAGATTAGACTGTTGTTATGAATTATAGGCATGTATGTATTTTGATTCCCTTAATATGAAAGAGTACTTTGGAATGATTATAATTGAAATGAGCCAAGTTTTGTTTTGATATTTGAATTGATAAATATTGCATGTTGTCCATGATTTTGTTCTATGTATAGTCTTCTTCTTCTATACCAGAACTCTTATGATTCACATGTATGTTCTTTAAATATCTGAACAGAGTTTAGCTCATATCTTTTTATAAATTTATACTCGTAAGTCTTTCTATTAGAGTATATCACATTTGTACATCTGCTGTAATCATGTCCCATGTTATAGCCTAATCTCTATAATATTTACTTGTTTGTAAACTCTCATGCCTATCCACTTGTTACACATCATTAAGATTTCTCTAGGCTTTGAACCTTAGCAGTTAGGGTGCAAACTCTAGTGATAACATCTTCTGGCGTCGTTGCTGGGGATGGAGGAGCGAATATATCTTCCCCGGGAAGAACCACATCGAAGAGATCTATTGCTTGAAGGTGAACAAGTAATAGGCATATTCAATTGACTGCAATCATTCACCTGGACAACTCCATCATTAAAGAATATACAATCTAAGATTTATGGGTGACTCCATTGGCTCCATAATGGTGAATTTAGTTGTTGATCTAGTTACTTCATCAATCGAGATATCATCAATCAAGGTAGCAGATTTCGTGGAAGACTCTGCTTTTCTTAAAAATTTTGATGAATGGATAACCGATGATGATGAATGGAATGAATATTTATCTTCCTATTTAGATTCTTATAACATCTCTAGTGAAGAGGATAAACTTTGTTTTTTGAATAAGCTTCTTAAAACACTCGAGTTGGAGTATGAAATTTTGTTGACTCATAAAAATTCCCAAAATTTTTCTGAGATTAACATATCTAATGGTCAGTATGAAGATATGTGCGAGACCTTGAATAAAGATTTAAATCAGCATATCTTGGAAAGTAAAAAGTGGTTTTCAGATGATTGTGAAAAATTTGCTTCTATGGAAACAGTGAGGTTAGAGCTTATCCAAAGGAAGTTCACTTATCTTTAACAAGAAACAGAGGTATTTAATTAAAAAATGGTTTCTAATTGTTTTTATGATCCAGTTTCTGCTTATTTGGAGGTTTTTATCAACTCAAGTCATTCATTTTTGTTCAGCTGTAAATATGGGTTTCAGATTCATGATGAGTTGCCTATAAGTTCTTCAATCTTTATTTTACAGAAGCATATTTCAGGATTTCAATTGCTTAGTCAGTTTTTAACCTGGTTTCATTGGAAAT
The DNA here is from genome assembly GCA_027924585.1 of Larix kaempferi. Lineage (NCBI taxonomy): Eukaryota > Viridiplantae > Streptophyta > Pinopsida > Pinales > Pinaceae > Larix > Larix kaempferi. Next base: position 17,094,559 of record BSBM01000458.1, on the reverse strand, counting down.
GGAATTACACTTGATCATCGAGAGTTCAGCTGATTAGATTAGTACCTGTTTATAAATAAGCTCAATGTATGAGCAGTTGGGTCTAATTTTTTGTACATGAACTAGTTTCCAGTATGCAGTTGTTTTCAACTGTTTCCTTCTTTAGCTTGTTATGATCATATGCAAAAGTTAAGATGCTAATAAGACTCTAGCCCAATGGAAAATGGCACTGGTATTTTCAACTTTCAGTGAATGGTAAGCAGAGCATTGTTACAGCTTGCAGTGATGGATTGGAAAAGGCACTTGGTCTTCTTGTTCTTGGCGGATCACAGGGAGCATTCCATCCCCAGCCAAAGCCAAATATTGTCACCAGAATTTACCCCATGAAATTCTGGTTTCGAGCAGCATACATGTAAAGATGGACCTCAGTTCTCGCTGCTAGAATGCCCATTTTTGTTAAAGCCTTGAGTATTGGTCATCTTGAGCAGTTCTCCTTATGTTAAAGCTTTAATGTGGTGAAGTCTTATGTTGTTCCTGATTCTTTGATTTCTTCAATTATGTCGAAAACACTAAGTTATCCTAGCCATTTAAAATCAAGCCAAAATGGAGCTTATCACTCATCGAGATTCATCTCTCAAATATCAAAATTTATGTCATGTAAAAGTCTTGGGTTTCTAAGCCACATATTATTTCATGTTCTGCCAACGGTCCTGTACATCGAGTTTCAATGCAAGTCATTCAAGTACAACCAAGACCAAGAGCCACAATCATCAAGGGGCCAAAAGCCATGCATTTTTTGTCGAGATCATTTGAACGCATTCCAGGTCTATTAATAATTAAAAAGATTCTCTTCCAAATGCCAAGCAATGAGCGTTTTTTTTAAGTTTTTAGGTGTCAAGTTAGTAGCTGGATGTAAAGCAGAAGTGGTATATCATATGAAACGCAGAGTATTTAAATAGGGAATGTTAATTTAGTCTTTCTAGAGACATTATGGAAGACCTTTTCCTTTTGTCTGAAGTCTATAAATTGACAACAATTTTAAAAGAATGACTGCTTATTTGACATTGCAAAGAAGATAATCCAAATTCTTTTCAAGTTAATATGATCCATATTCAATGGTTGGGGGTATGAATTATGCAATCCTTTCTAGATTTGAAGAGGAATTTCTTGATAACAATAAGCATAAAGGTAGCAAGGTATAGGTGGTGGAACATTCCCAATTTAAAGGCATCAGTTCCAATTAAATGGCAGATTTTGAAGAGAAAGAACAGTTGGCAATTGAACAATCATTTACAGATTTTTTGAGCATTGAATTAGCAGTAAAAAGGTTCATTGAAAAGGCAGAGTATTTAATAGTTATGATCACTTCTGGGTTCAAGATAGCGGGTCCATATTTTAATGCAAAATTTTAGTTCCTGGAGATTGCAAGTGGTAGAGGATCATCCATTTAATCATCATTTTTTAATTGGAGAGCATTTGACAAGTCAAATGCCTTTATTATTTGAATAGCATGGAAAATCCACAATTGTCTAATCTTGACAGCAAATCAGATCGTTGGTTGTCCATATCCTAGATTACTAGGAAGAAGATAAACTTCAGACCTTTTCATCCAGCATCCTCAAACAACAGATTCACATCTTCAGGCAAAAATATCTCAGTATTCAAAGTATGAATTGAACAATCAAAATCACAAGCTTTGGAATTAAAGGATTCGAGTGCAACATTCCACATTTCTTGCAACTTATTCCAAACCATTTTTATTTTTAGATATTTGCTTCATATTGTTAGTAATTATTGTTATGTTGTATTTCTATTTATTCCATCAGTTTGTAATAGAGATAGGGGGAGGAGTTCCAGCCGAGGGCTGAGGAAGGGTTAGAAAGAACTATGGAGATCAGACTGTTATTATGAATTACAAGCATGTATGTATTTTGATTCCCTTAATATGAAAGAGTACTTTGGAATGATTATAATCGAAATGAGCCAAGTTTTGTTTTGATATTTGAATTTATAAATATTGCATGTTGTCCATGATTTTGTTCTGTGTATAGTCTTCTTCTTCTGTACGAGAACTCTTATGATTCACATGTTCTTTAAGGATCTGAACAGATTTTAGCTCATATCTTTTTATAAATTCATATTTGTAAGTCTTTCTATTAGAGTATATCACATTTGTACATCTGCTGCAATCATGTCCCATGTTATAGCCTGATCTCTGTAATGTTTACTTGTGTATAAACTCTCATACCTATCCACTTTTTCCACATTCTTAAGATTTATGTAGGCTTTGAACCTTAGCAGTCAAGGTGCAAAATCTAGTGATAACACTTTGCTTTCTGCTTTTGCTTTTGCTTTATCCTTCTTTTTCTTTTTTATCCTGCTTTTTCCTTCTTTTCTGCCTTGTCCTGCTTTTTCCTGCTTTTTTGCCTTATCCTGCTTTATGCTTTTTTCTGCTTTTCTGCTTTATTCTTCTTTTCCTGAGCTTTACTTCTTTTTTGTTCTGTGCTAGCTTTTCTTTTCTTTTTCAAGTTTCCTAGCTTGGTCTGCTTTTATCTTTTCTTCCTTTGCAATCTATCACTTGGTCAATCCTTATCCTCTAATGCGCCCTTGTCAATAATTATTCACTTTATTCCATTAAAATAAATATCTATTAATGAAAAATACTTTCATCAAGTGCATTTCAAACTTAGGAAAAAATAAAATTAAAACCTCCTAACTAATTATCGCCTTAATCTTTTCAAAATTAACCCCAAGTGTATGAAATTTTATCCTCAACCCAAGGGGATTGATTTGGGTTAGGAAATTAAACGAATGAACATCAATGAGGGGACATGACAGGAAAAATGTTAGAAATTCTTATGTAGGCCTGAGTTTTCCATTTGTAAACTAGCTACTAATTAACAAAGAAAATGTTGCATTTTCGCATAAATTCAGTGATGGTACAAGGAAATGTGGTTGTGAAATTTATGGATGAGCAATACTAGAGTTTGTACGGACAAACAAGATCAAACCACCCATATTAATGTGAACCTAAGAGAAATAAAAGCTGCTTGTAAAATTATTATGATAAGAAAAGTCGATGCTTCACTCTTGTGAATGGAATAGAAACTCGGTTGTTGTTTTATGAATGCATTTGTTTTTGGCTTTGTGCAATGATTGTTAATATAGACACATCATTTGTGCCAATACTCTTCTAAAGAATGAGAACCATCATCTATGCTTCTTTGAATGTTTTGAGCTATAGAGAATGCCACGATTTTTTTATTTGAAAATAAATATGACTTGTCAATATGTATCTCCCAACTAGCTGGTAGTGCTCCTATAATTATATTCTGGTAATTGCATAGTATTGTTAAAACTTGTCTCAACTACAGGAACTACTATAGGTGAAATTTTTTATTCTCTAGGATGAACATGGAAATGTGTATTTTGATAAAAGGCACATCAAAATGCTTACCTTCCTATTCCTTCTTCAGTTACAGCAACAAACAAGGGTATGCATAGAAATTTCATATCTCTAGCACTTTGTTTTCTTCCATTATGTGAAGAAGTTGCTTTGAACATATATTGGGAACTGAGCATTGGATTGCCACAAAATTTGTATGAGATATGCACCAAGGTAATATGAACAAATCCTAAAAAATTCAAGTTAAACTGGTTTGTATTTTTCTAGAAATAAGCCACCATCACCTACAACCAAATTGTGTTTTTATCGAAAATCACAAACTGGGTTTTGCTCAAACTTGGTGTGATTATGCATCATGATGGTACTAACATCCTCACCAAAAATAATCCCAACCCAATTTGTAATTTATGATAAACATGGTAATAAGAAGCTCCATATTTTCTGGTTGTTGCAGCTAAAGGAAAATTGGTAATAAAACTACCAGAACTTCCAATAACAAGAAATTTGAAGATTTGGCCAAAATTTGAAAAGGAGAAAAAATGCAAATGGAGATGGTAAGAGAGGAAGGAAATATTCTTATTCCTATTTTTATTTCTTTGAATTATTTTTATTTTAGTTGAATAAATGAAAAACATTTTTTTTGCAGCGATTAAATTTTGAGCTTGCTCTATTCCTTATGGTGCTCATTAAACCTGTTGCCTGTGCAGCCTGATCTTCCTTATTCAGAGGTTTTGTTTCATCCGTGTCTGGATCCCAACACATGATGGGGTGGGTTTTGGGGGGATTTCCCCCCCATATATTCTCCATGGGGAATCTAGGGGGGTTAGCGACTACATTTTAGGAAGCCCCCCCCCGACAGGGGTTCAGGGGCAGCGCCCTCGTAGCGAAAATTTTGGAAAAAATGACTTGTAAAATGTTGTAATTTCGTAGTCATGAATTGGTTAATAATGGGTGATTTACGGTCCCATGATATTGGGTGTCACATAGTATTTTCCCATGGTAATCCCTCTTTAAAAGGAAGAAATTGTAATATGGATGTGTATTGTAGCATTGTAAAGATATCTATGATTGTGTAAGAGAGACTATGAGAGAGTGAAGAGGAAATTGTAGCGGATGTGCTGTGGGTTTATCCCTTCATTTTTATAGATGATATAATAATAAAAGGACTAGAAATTTCTCCATGGACATAGCCCAGATAGGGTGAACCATGTATATTGGTGTCTCTCTTGTATTGTGTCGATGTGTTTTATATTTGCATCTTGTTTATTTTTATTGCTCTGCAATCTTGTTTTTCTAACAAAACCATGAGAACGACATCTATTGAGTGTAGTTTTATCTCTTTATCCATCCTTAGTAGACAACTTAAGGAAAAGGAACTGTGTTGAGCTTACTATTAAATCATTGTGATGCTCAGTCATCAAATATGACAAAGACACCCCCTAGAGTTTTCTTAAGTATTTTCAGACTCCCTAAAAATGAAGTATCAACGAGCATTAACTGGCTTGAGATCGAGAAAAATCCATGAGGCAGTAGAGTCTTAAGAGTCTTTTGGATGATGAGATTCCTTGTCCAAGTTATGTTTTTCATTTCAATAAAGTTTCTATTCTTTCTCATATTGGATTGATGAAGGATTCATTGAGGCCTTCCATCCAATAGTATTTACCCATCGGCTGCAACACGTCATATGGGTTCCAAGACTAGATATTATATGATGAATTGAGGTCTTTATTCCTTAATGACAAGCCTTCTTTCTAACAACAGTGGGGATGCGTCAATGCCTCTTGATTGTTGGATCTTGCAAGGGGTTCAACATCAAGACATTCATTCACACCCGTCAAGATGCATCAGGGGTGACTTGGTTTCCATTGACATTATTGGTGGTGAACCTTGCATTGGTTAACATCAATCATTAAGGTTCGACAATCCAATGAGTCTCCTGCACATTTGACATTAGCTCATTTTATTCATGTGTAAGGATGATGCATAGAGAGGTGACGAGATGAATATTCTAGAGATCCTACAATAGAAATAAAAGTTCCATTGAAATAAATAGAAGTGGTGATAAGGACATGTTTGACACTAGAAGATCTCATTGTACATCGGGACAGAGTTATCAGAAGGTCAAGTCCAGGTAGCAAGATGAATTCCATTTAGCAAAATATAACTACTAGAATGAATACTTATGGTAGAGCCATAATTTTCATCCAGCAGTCCATTCAAAAACATGAAGCATAGAGGACAGGTATAGCTACGACTTCCAACATTGCAAAGGTGGGTCAACAATATTTTTCAAAGATAAGATCAGGCCATATCTACAAAAGCCAAATCAAATAGGGATTGTAGCAACAACATCATAGTCAAGACAAAGAACAAAGGAAAGAAAGCCTTAGTTGTATGATATCTTGCATTCCATTTATTCCAAGCCATGCAAATCACGCATTCTGTATCCAGGTAATTATGGTAAGGTTGTCTTTGTTTGGAATGTGTAATTGACATATGTAGAATTATTGTCGTAATTGGTTAGTTACCTCACTAACTTGAATTTCCATCCTCATGAATCGCATTTTGTACCTATCTAAAGTAATTATTTCCCACGCCATAGCTATATCCAATCAAACCTTCCAATGACTATAATCATGTTCGTAATTGGTGATATGTCCCAGCGTTCACACCCATTTCATCATCCTTAATTTAAAATCCAAAACCACTCTTATCATTCCCTTCACTTGTCAAGAACAAGTTGTGGAATTTCGAAGCCTACTAATCCTCCGCAAGTTACAAAGATGGGTGATAAGTCCTCAATCTATCATATTCAAATTCATAAGAGGAGGAACTTGTTCAACACAAGACATGCCATCATAGGTTCCTCAGGGATTCGCACCAAAGAAGAAAGGAAGTAAGAATGTAAGGAATTTTAAAGAACAAAATCAAAGAATATGAAGTGTTGGATATGCATATGCAACAAGAAAATCAGAATTCCAAGGAAAATTGAGCCTGTATAAAAGAAAAAAAAGAAAGCCATTGAATTCAAGATCTTATTCAAGAAAGCCAAAAAATGGTATTGTAAAAAGGAGTGTTGACGCAGTGTCTATCGATATGGGTTCACTCCACACTATCGCCAACAAACTATCAACCCAAACTCCCTTATACACTGGCCCGGAAAGGTGTAACCCTTCCTAGCAACACTTGTGGAGCAAGTGCAGTCTCACCCGAGGTGGATAAGAGGGTTGTTGGAACCAAGTTTCCGTAGTTGTGTAGAGGATATGCACACTTTAATTTCACATTAACCAGAGATTAGCATATTCATAACATACCATTAACTCATCATTCGCATCCTAAGTTATTCACAGTTTCTAACACATGAATTCAAAATAATATACTCAACATACTTATTTCAGATTACAGCATGTTCGCATTAATCAAGAAAAAAAATTCACATAACCCATTATTCATCATCACATCATTGCACAAAGACAGAATTCACATCATAACCGAACATCTTCATTCATTCATCAAACCCGCAGAATTAACCTCATAGAAACCGTCAATACACCATGTTGCGGAAAGCAAAAACCAAAAAGATAGAATCAATCTCCAAAACTTCAATGCCCTTAGGATTACAATCCTACTCTATTTATATGCTTTCATCTTATTACAAAATGGTCCACATGACCGACTCAACTAACAAATCTTATGCTTTTGCAAAAGCCGCGAAAGGTCCTTTTTCTGCAGGATGACCCTTTCGCACCTATCGGCTTCCACACTTCCTATGGATCTATCCCATGCTAATAGGCCCCCAACATAAACTTGTGGCTCGTCCCAAGCCACCTCGGCTGGACACTGCTGGTTTGTTGTACTGTTGTTGGAAGTCATCATAGGTGGTCTGGATCTGGTCAACCAGCTCTTTTATTGATGCTTGGAGCTATGCACTTTCTATCACCTGCTGCTCCGTTGGGTGGTCACATACCTTCTGTCGTACCTCCTATAATTTCTCTTGTGCCTATTTCATCTATGGAACTATTCTTGCTATGAGGGCTTCAGCCTTTGTTTGAAGCTCGTCCAAATGTGCAGCTCATTGTTGCTTCCTTTCGTGGGCTTTTTCAGCTCGCTGCTTCATACTTTGTAGTTTCGCGGTCTTTGCCATCCGCATCATTGTGGGCATTGCCTTAAATGTTTCTAGCTGCTCTTCGGCTTCGCGGAGTGTTCTCTTCAATGCAGCTAATTGGTCATCCTCAACCAACCTATCCTAGAATTTTGTAAGACTTACTGCCACTTTCTTTGCTGCCTGTTCCATTTCCTGAATCTCTACCACTGCTTCCTCTATCGTCGTCTATCGACTTTGAACTTGTGTTGGCGGTGTGCTGGGTGTCACTCTAGTCTGGAGCTATACATTTTCCTTCCCAAGCTTAGTAATAGCGAATCCTAACATAACATCTTGAGCTTTCGGGGTGACATCCGGATCTAGCACCACTGTTTCGCATACCTTTGCAAGTTCTCTTTCTAACCTTGCCCATTCCTCTACAATCTTTTCCTTCATAGTGAGTGCTATAGTCTACTCTGCAATGACTTTTTCCTTCTCATCCAGGGATTTTTCTAATTGTGCCTTCTCCTCAATAGCCTGTACTTGCACAGCCAGTATTGTGGTGTGTTTATCTCGAAGTTGTTGTGCCTCCATTTTGCTATGTTGTAGTTGTTTCATGTACTCAACCATCTTATTGTGCATTGTAGCCTCGCGGTCACGGATTTTTGCGCTTACTACCGTTTGGATTCAATGTAGTGTCAACATTGGGAGAAAATTGAAATCGAGCATTGCTAGATCATCCTTTCGAATCTCGAGGTCCAAGGTATCATCTCTTGTAAAAAGGCGTGGGTTTCGAATTGGACTATTCGTTTCTAGTTTCCCACTTCTACCTCGACTCTGCGAGTTGACAGGTTTTTCTGGATGTCTCCATGTGGTACCCTAATGTTGATTATTGTATTCACCACGGTGTTTAATAATTCCCCGATTTACTGGAAATTGTCCATAGAATACTGTGTGACTTTTCAGTGGTTCCTCTCTACAATCTGCGTAATACTATCCAACAATCTGTCGGCCTGCTACACAGTGAGCCCATCCTGTGTGCTACTGTTGTCATGGTCCATTCTCTTCTTCTTCCTCCGTTCTTCCTATTGGAGGTCCAATTCTGAATCTGTTAGGGTGTTGGCTGTGGATGCCCCGTTGTGGCAGGACTCTACCGTCTGGTCCTTCGCATATGTCTCCTGTTATGCATTCTCCTTCTGGTTGGTGGAAGCTTCATCTTTCTTGGCTGGGTCTTGTCGTCTTGTTGCTTGGTCCTTTTCAATGTCCTTCGGATCTGCAGAAACATTCCATGCCTCTGTCTAATTGGCAATGATGTTGTCGAGCTCGGATTTAGTGAGCTTGTATTGTGTCCTCATCCATTGTTTGGTCGGATCTACGTAGGCTAGGAGGTAAATCGTGTGTGCTTCAATGGATACCTGGGAAATGGGTTGATACTTTGTCGCATCTTCCAGTGTGATCCGTGGTATCATTTGTGCATCCATCTGCATCCTTTCAAGCCAAATATAAAAATGGATAATATTTTCCTTCTATCGTTCTTTGTCGGTGGTCGCCCATAAATTCTGGTACCACGCACCATCGCACACTCGCGGTTCTGTGGGATCCACCCCCTGATAGTCGTCTAGTTCCCTCCATGATTTTAAGGCAATGAGGAGGAGTAACCATGAATATGTGAATGGTCATTCATTTTCCTGTGCATTATATGCGTCCTCGGTCAATCATGTAGTAGGAACTGAGCCTAGTTCATCTGTTCTCCTACGGCGCACCATTTCGCAGCTGCAAGGACACCTGAATTACATTGCAGGGATCGGTTTTTCCGTGTTACTTTGACCGCAAGTATCTTCGCTGTGACTCGGACTACTTGATTCTTAAATGTGTTGATCAGGTAGCCTCGGGAATCCTTCTCTACCCCATACTTTATGGCCAACTGTTTGGCTACTTTCTTGTCATTATCCTTACCATGGAAAAACTGTGAAGGGTCTACTCCCTCTTGAGGCAGGTCGGTGATTCTGGCAATGAGGTCAATTGTGACTGGGATTCTCTCGTGCATCCAAAGGGATCTGTCATGGAAGCATGCAAGGAGTTTCTTGACACATGCATTGACCTATTCTAGGATCCCAAAGTGCGGTATGAGGGTGATGCCAAGCAACCCTAATCGGGCCAATCCCAATTCCCACTTCTTAGGTTCCTTCGTCGTCGGGCCTCTTGCATGGGGAATGTCCTCGTAAGCCTCTGCGTATTCTTTTTTTTTTTTCACATCGACACAGCGAGTATCGATGTGTCGACACGTCATCATATCGTTGGCTTCTCTACTGCATCCAACCTTCACCGGTTTCGCTGGGTCGCTATTGTGTACTTCTCAATGTCATTTGTCAGTGGTTCTGCTGTGATCATTCTGCCTATCGTGGTTGGCAAGTATTGTTGGTGTCTTAGTTCTGGTTGGTGTGGTCGTTGCTTGAATGACTGCACATTAGGTCTTGTTGACAGTATATATGTATCTCTAGGGTCATCGTCATCTTCAGGCTCTTTGGTGACATTGCAATTCCCTATTTATGGTGTCGCAGTCCTTTGAAGTACCATCGACTGTCCAATCGGTGCATTTTCAATTATTTTTATGCAGTTCACCTGTGACACGGTGTGGGCTAAGGGATTTTCATCTGAGGATGAGAACAATTGGCTGGAGCCAATGGTAATCTATTCCCAAGATGTTATCCCATGTCACAGTTCTGCTGCAACATACCAGCTCCGTGGTACCTCGTCCAACATGTGTACGAATGCATGTACCCATTCCTGGCATGCTCTCTATCCCCATTGCTGTTGAAAAGCATTCAGATGCACCTTCGGGTCTCCCTGTCTATCATATCGCAAATGGTCGTCCTTCATAGCTTCGCCGAACTGAACCTCCATGAGGCGTCGACATAGTGGCCAAGATGTAATGTTTGATTTATGTGCTGCCCACCATTGAGTAGGAGTAGCCTTCAAGGCTTCCTCCAGGGCCAGAAGACGTTATGGCTGTGCCATGTTTTCCTCAAATTCGTGAGAAACGTGTCCAATTTAGGAAACCACTCATAGGTAGGTAGCTTATACTCCTCCTTGGCTACCATTTGTAGGGACTGTGTTATCCGAGCACATCTTCTAAAGGACACTTCATGCAACCGGTTCTGCCAATTTTCAAGGGCCTCATTCGAATCGGAGGATGCTGAGCTATCACTGCACCATCCTAGTTCTCCATTCATGGTGGGATTAACATAATCCTCGAAAATGTTATACAAATTGTCCCATCCTTCCATAAACTGATCTCTAGCTAGCTCTGTATAGCGCAACCCTTCCACAGGATCCAGTGGTGCGATGACCCTTATTTCCTTATTCTCAAATGACATTATCCTTTTCTTAAAATTGATGATTGCTTGATTCTCCATGGCCCAGTCTATCCCCAACAGTACTAGATAGGGACTAGTGTTATCCACGATCTCAAGAACATCGAAATCTACATATGTTCTGATCCCTTCAATTTCAACCAGAAGTTGACATACCTGACCAAGCGGGGTGACCTTGCTCTGGTTCGCCAGTCGCAGCTATACTGGTGACCAAGTCATCTGCGGTTTTCCCATTGTCTCCCATGTCTGTTTAGTCAAGATATTCACATTTGAACCCAAATCCAAAATGATGGATTCGACATCAAATTCTCCGACTTGTGCCAACATCCGCATCTCCCTACCTGTCTTCCTTTTATGTATGCAATTAACTCTCTGTTCTAGTCGTGCACCTCCCCGTCGTTGCAGTATACTAGCTATTTCTTCCAGTGCGTTTGGGTCTTTTTCCAAGTCCAAGCAACTTTCCAAGAAGGCTCCCAGGGTTTTTTCCTTCCTTCGCAACTTTGTTGAGTCGAACATCAGTGGCATGTCATAGATTTCTTCCTCAAGAGGTAGTTGCCTCCTATTCCTTATTCCCTCATGTGCTTCTAAGAAGGCATCTCTTTCTGCTTCAACATCAAAGGTGACCTTCTTCCACTGTGTTTGTGTTGGTCTAACATTGGCGTGTGACCTGTCGTTGCCTGTTATTGCCCCTCCTCTTGTCACTATGCCAATCGTCGCATGGCTACTTCTAGCTTCTGTTGATATCCTCTGTATAGTTGGTGGTGTATTTTGATTATTTTGGTTTTTGTTCTGGGGCGGATGCTTGGTTTTCCCTTTCGCAATGAGCTGGGGGAAGTCCTCTACACTATGATCTACAGCACTATAGTTTGTACACTGCGGTGCTGTATTTGGACAGTCTCTTTAGTAGTGCCCCTACTGTCCACAATTGTAACAGATGATTGGACCTCTTCCCCATCCAGCAACTACTCTGCATCCCATACCTGCACCTCGTCCTCCGCGGAATCCTCCCCCAAAACCTCCACATGACAGTCCATGTTGTTGGTACTATGGTTATCCATACTGCGGCTGGCCATATGGCGGTGGTGGATATTGTAGGTGCCCATACTGCGGCTGCCTGTATTGTCCCTAGTCGTCATGTTGTGGTTGACTATACTGCGACTGTTGCTGCACCACCGATGGCTCTTCTCCCTTCATAAAATACGTATTGGTTGTTCGATCTTGCAACAGGTCATAGGCTCTACATTCCTTTTCATCATGGACAACCAATCGGCAAAACTTGCATTATAAGTTCATCAGCTTTGATACCATCTTTTGCAGATAAAATCATTCCTCCGATCGATGCCCTTTGGTCTAAAAGACAGTACACCATGGCATGCCTCCTTGACGAAGGGGGTTTGGAACCCCTGCTTTCAAATACTCATGGAATTCTGAGCAATTGTCCTTATGCTACCCCTCATTTCTGCATATGGTACACCATATGTCTCCACGGGTCTCCTTACCCTTCTTGATATCCTCCAATTGAAGTGTTAAGTTGGCCAATTGTGCTTGAACTCTGTCCATTCCCATTCCTGCTTCACCAATCGGTGAAGTCTCTAGCTTCATCACGATTTCTAATGCATATGCCTGTGTTGCGACTTTTTGTTGCATCAGCGGTCCTCGGATATGCAACACTAGTCCTGCGATGAACCATTGTTTATGTTGCAGCTCATTTATCAGAAAGCTCACTTTCGCTATCAATGTCTTATATTGCTGGTCGAATTCCCACATTGACTCATTCAGGAATTGCTTAATCTCCTTAAGCTCAGTGACATATTGTGACTCAGATTTTGGTTTTTTAAATTCGTTAATCATCGCCGTTCTAACCTGCGCTAGTGTTTTGGTTGTTGTTACCACTGGAACCCTCACAAACTTCATGCACCAGTCTAATGCCAGACCCCTAAGGGTCATCGCTAGATGTCCCATCTTTATAGCATCATCCTAAACCTACTTCACAGTCCAGACTGCTTCACATATAAACCAATAATGTTCAGGATCCTTGGTCCCGTTCCCCTGAAATGTGGGAATCTTTGTCTCGTCCACCACCCTAACATTGTTGGTATTGTTGTTCACTGAAGCGCTACTCTTGTCACTGCATGTTGGGAAACTCTGTGAGTAGTTTGGATTTCTTCCTATAAAATTTGGAGTAGTGTGTGGGGTCGAAGGTATGTGGTAACTTACGATCTGACCTTCCTCTTCCTATGGGGTAGCCTGGTCGACATTTCCTTCGTAATAAGGTCGCTTCCTCCCCTATGGTCTTGCTTCGCAGTTCCCTATTCTGGTCCTCTCAGGAGACTCTCTCTCAGTCCTCCTCTTCTTCTCAAGACACTAGAATATTGCTCCACTCCTCAAGAGGCCACACTCTTTGTCGGCTTCCATTTCAACTTCGTCATCGCTCATGTCCATCTACCACATCTTTTCGTCAGACTCGCATTTACACAATACCTTCACCCTCGCACACCAATTATTCTACTCATCAGAAGACATCCTCAATATTCCTTTTTCACATACAAGCATTTTAATCCACAGTTTTAATGATCACAAGAATCTTCCTCTTGGCACCCTGAAGAAATTTCTTTCGGCATCGCTATATGACTTGATGGTATCTACCGCAAACTCATTTACATACCCTTCGAGGATACTGTCTACCAAAAAATCAACAGCTCATGATACTTTGTTATTGACTTGCTTCAGCTCTTGCACCAACTCTGGGGTCCAGCAATCAGGTTTAGTCTTCTGGCAGTGGTTCTTGCGTAACGTCAACTATGCTAGCCACTCATGCAATAACATTGGGAATTCACAGAAAAATATTTCTTGAATATCTAAATAAATGTATCTTTCTAACCAACCGATTGCTGTCTGTTTAGGATTTCGCTTCTCACTTTTCACAAATTCCTCCGCCTTCTTGTCGAACCACTCTTGGATCTCTGGTTTTGTCGAGTGCCACAACATATCCTCTTTTCTTCTTCTTTAAGGTCCTGACAATGGAACCATTTGTTGATGCAGCGTCTATCGACAGGGGTTCACTCCACACTGTCGCCAACAAACTATCAACCCAAACTCCCTTATACACCGGCCCGGAAAGGTGTAACCCTTCCCAGTAACATTTGTGGAGCAAGTGCAGTCTCACCCGAGGTGGATAAGAGGGCTTCTGGAACCAAGTTTTCATAGTTGTGTAGAGGATATGCACACTTTACTTTCGCATTAACCAGAGATTAGCACATTCATAACATACCATTAAATCATCATTTGCATCCTAAGTTACTCACATTTTCTAACACATGCATTCAAAATAATATACTCAACATACTTATTTCAGATTACGACATGTTCGCATTAATCAACAGAAAACATTCACATAACCCATTATTCATCATCGCATCATTTCACAAAGAGAAAATTCACATCATAACCGAATATCTTCATTCATTCATCAAACCTGCAGAATTAACCTTCCAGAAACCGTCAATACACCATGTTGTGGAAAGCAAAAACCCAAAAGATATAATCAATCTCCAAAGCTTCGATGCCCTTAGGCTTACAATCCTACTCGATTTATATGCTTTCATATTATTACAAAATGGTCCACATGACTGACTCAACTAACAAATCTTATGCTTCCGCAAAAGCCACAAAAGGTCCTTTTTCCGCAAGATGACCCTTTCGCACCTATCGGTTTCCGCACTTCCTGCGGATCTATCCCATGCCAACAAGGAGATGCTACGAAAACATAATCATATGCTAAAGGTTAAAATATCATAACATAAACACAGAGAGAAACAAGCTACCTTCACCAACCTAAATCTCTTGGCCCAAGCAACAGATCAAGTGAAATAATGAAAGCAGGGGCCCAAGGACAGCTTTTGATAAATTTTGTTTGCATGAGGACATGTAAAAACTTCTACGTGGGGGAGAAGGTGCTTGAACCATCAATATTCAAAGCACTTCACAATATCCAACAATATGATATTCCTCCCCTTTTTGAAATGTTTTGAAGGATATAATGACAGGTTTATATTGTTGACTTATATGGAGGTACTATATTCTCATCTCTCACAATGAAAGGTATTTGCTTGGCTTAATTGAATCCATTGATAACACCTTTATGTATCCCAAAGGCATGTGGGAACAATTCTATGGAAGCTTGTAACCAAAGGTAAAAGGGGTAGAAAACATAGATATGATTCATTGCTTTGTGTGAAGAAAAAACTTCAAGACCACCTCCAAATAAAGATGCAGAAAGAACACACATTTTGCTACTACATATTTCTGTACATTGTTTTTGTTATGCTATTTTTAGCCTCAACTTATCATGAATATGTTAAAAGAATGAATGGATATCCAAAGATTCAGCTCAAGACAAACATTTATTTTCATAATTTGTTTGCATGGATATGGGGATGATGGTTTGAGTCTCCTCTAAGGTCACTTGAAGGAAACAATGTTGTAGTGTTTAATTGAGTGATCTTCCTCATATATGGCACCTTCATCTTTTTGCACACGTATTCATCACATAGTTTCTCACTATCTTCGTGTAATAAATTTTCTTTGTGTAAACATATTATTTTTCCTTAGAGCTATTGCACATGTTGACATGAGAGCATTATCGATTGCAACCAATATCTACATTATTTCAACATGCAACAAAGAATGGGAGAAAGCTAATACCGCTCTCTGTCAAAGCAAAACTATGGATATCATGAATATATAAGCATGAAGGAATGTGTGGAAGTGTGTTGGTTGAAATCTAGTATTGAATTATTGAATATGCACACATTTTTATCCTATGAAGACTTGTCATTATGTGACCTACATAGGATCTCCATCATAAAAAAATTCATCTAAAAAAATAGTGTTGAACATTGAGCCATGGTTGGAATGAGGAGTATGTTTACATATGGAAGACAATGGGAAATAGTGGAAACATACAAAAGATTCGAGCAAGATTTGCTCATCAAAATGGAAGAGAATAACAAATAGATCAGTAGCTAAATCATCCAATAGAAGGGGGATCTTCTTCCAGTAGATTTCAAGGATTTTGACAGGTGTGTTTTGTTTAAATTGGAAATGCATAATATATGTGGAAAATAGTAGTTTTGGATCATATGTGGTTACCACAGGAATCCCAGTCTCTGACTCTCCAGTAGTACATCATACTAATCTACAAATCAAATTACTATTGATTTTGGTAGGCCTTTAGCACTAGCATCATTTACCTTGTTTGCATAGGGACATGCAAAGACTTAGGTGTGGGGGAGATGTTGGGCCTCAATTTTGATCAATTTTGGACTCATTTAGGTGATCCTTTTCCCTTTGATACCATTTCCTTTTGGTACAGGTTTCCATTCCTTTCCATATTTTCCCTACATTATGAGTAATTTGAGTTTCATCATATTATATGAGGTAATCATTCCTACTTTTGTATAATTTTCTATGTTTAGTACTCATTTCAAGCTTAGGATGACCTATCTAATTATACTGGGGCCTTACATCATTTTCTATGTTCTTTTTAAATCCACGGGTACTATTATGCTACAAGAATCCTATATGTGTTACTAGAACAGTTAGAATCTACATAGTTACTGGAACTGCAGAAGTCTATGGGCTATCGGAATTGCCAAAACACATACTACTGGAACTGTAAAGGAAGTAATAAATTATGGGAAGTAAGCTACAAGAATTCTGGTAGTTTCATAATACGTCCAACTCGTGCTCCAACTACCAGAACTCATGTAGGTGGAAGTCACCCATTGGTTGCAACATTTTTGGTATATCAAATCTTGATTGAAGATGTGGAACATGTTCCAAGCATCATTCAGATGATCTCTCTTCTATTCATTTGCCTCCAAGATCATGATATTCAATAATCTCTTTTGTTCAACTCCACAATATCTAATTTGAATTTTCCAACCACGATTTCATGTTTCCAAATCATGAAATCATTATCTTAGTGTCACGATACTTCATTGTTTGTATGTATTCCTTCACAAGCTGGTGATTATCTATCTTTATAATTTGGAGATCCATGCATTTTGGATCTATACTTTGTAATTAGATATTATATAAAAATATTTTGATCATTGTGAGGGCTGGATGGGAAATCTTTGTGATGACTTTCTCAATTAATATAACCACATTGTTCCTGGTTCATTTGTGATCATGCTTTCCTATAGTGCACTCAGGTAGGAGGGCCTCGTGCTCTGAGTCACACTTATAGTATTAGATCTTAGTTTTGGTTTTCATTTGTGTGTTTTATGTATTCATATAGGTTGTTTTAGATTCATCTCAGATTTGGTTAATGTTTAGCATTCTTTTCCATATTCATCTCAGACAAGTTGATAAGCATCTTTATATTTCTATTGCAGATTCATGTCTTATTTTTATAGCTAATACTGATAGAGAATGTTTGGTGTTGCAAATTCAGTTTGAATCCAGTAGAATTAGTTGGTGAATTTTTGGATTTAATTTACATGCTTTCAGATGTTTGAGAGGATCTTTGTTTTCTTGTTGTTTCCCAGTAAATGAAAGATTGTAAACCCGAGAAGTACATAAGTGATCTAATCGACACATGACCTGAACCTATGATCTTTCACTTACCTGGTTTATTTTCATGAACAATGTGGTTTGATGCACCTCTTCAATTTGACATAGAAGCATAATTTTTTTCTGGACATATTTACCATTCCAATAGCTGGTAAAAGATCATTGTTTGAATCGATAGCTAGTTGTTGGGGTACACTGGGTGATTCCATATGGTTTGTTGATTACCATTTAAAGAGTTGTAGTATAGTTTATTTTTTATTTACATAGTTATAACATCAAGATAATACTGTTACCTGAACATTGTGAGAATACTGAACAAACCTTATGCTGATAATTTAAATCTTGAAGTGTGATCAATTAAACTTGATTCTTCATATATGTTTCATGACACCTCATTATTTTATTGACCCTGGTTGATAATTTATGTAAGGTAAAATTAAGCAATTATTTTTCCCAACAAATATGATCAAACTGTTAAGAACTTGTTGGGTAGACAAAGTCTTAAGAACTTCTTGAGTAGATTAACATTTCAAGTTCATGACCTTCGACATAACTAGTTGTAGATGATTGTGATACTACTCCCACATATTGAAATTTCACTCACCCTATAGAGGATATCCTCATAGGCAGAAGCATTAGAATCATAGTTCACTTGGAAGCAACTAGAGGATTCATAGAACCATCTTCAAGACTAGCATAAGTTCAAAATAAATTGGCTACCTTGACCAACCAACTATAGGATATGTCTAAAGGAAAATGCAATAGAGAAAAAATATGGTGCTCCTTGTGCAAGAGAAATGATAATATTGGAACTAATACCATTTTTTTAACAACTATGTTGCAACGGGAATGAAAACCCCCTTCTTAATGATGTTAAAACTAGATTGGTGTGAAATCTATGAGTAGTGGGGACATGAGACCATTAGGTGGCCCTTGCTATAACAATATCAAACATCCACCAATACACCATTATGTGAATTCTTTAAGTCAATGGGACATGATGTGAATAATTGTAGGTCACCATAAATGATAAAATAACACATAATGGATGCATATATGGTGAAAGGATTTGAGAGTATTAAAATGAAGGGAATATGTGGATACATAGAACAAGAAGGTTCTGGGGGATGATATGATCAATAAGGATAAAGTGGAACCCTATTTGGTACAATTCTAGAGTAGTGAACATCATGAGGAAATGTACTAAACCTCAAGCCATCTGCGAACACTATCATAAAACAAAGCAAACCATTGAAGATTGCCTAGATCTAATAGAAAAATAGAAAGAGAAGAAAAGTTGAGTGAATATGGTCATTGTTGAGCCTTGAAATGAAGAAGAGGGAGGCACAAGAATGGTCGATGTAGTCACCATAGGAAAGGTAAGGACTAGAATAGATGCGAAAGAAATTTTAACAACCAAGATTAGAAGAGAAGATCCATCACTACCAAAGTTGATTTAGAAATACAAAGGAAATTATTGCATCTTGTAATGTAGATAGTGTAGTACACACAACTGATATTTGAAGAAGAAATTCACACTAACAAAACCCAGGAGAGTGAATATGAACATCAAGTGACTTTCTTAAATGATGCATTTGATTGTTTAATGCCTATATGTTCTTTAGGAACTTAAGAAAAATATTAATAAGATTAAAAATTATGTTAGAAGATGACGTATCTATTTATTCCTCCCTACCAAAATAAAAGTAAGATAAATCAAGGCAAAGAAGAGAGCAGAAAGGGAATTTAAGATGAAAATGGTGTTTGAGGATATGAGATGAAATATGTCATGTTACATATTGGGTATAATGTAATCCTTCCCAGAAATTGTTGGAGTTTATGGGTAGAACCAAGTTGGTTTAGTCACATATCTAGATGACATTGGAAAATAAATATAGAATTTACCCAATTGGAAGTGTGGAGGAAAAGAGGTTGACATCGACAAGGTAAATACACTATCTTATTTTAAAGTTATAGAAAAACAGGATGAAATTATCCCTTCCCTATGTTCCTAAGCACAGATTGGGCATCCAACAAAAATATGATTCTTAACTTGAAACAAACAAATATGTCTTTTGATACTGATATCATAAGGGTGGTTTCCCCACTATATCTTACCTAAGGAGAAATAATCACAAAGCATGTAACTGGAGATATCTAAAGCACCATACTAGAAAATCTATATAATGCCACATAATGAAATGATGGGTATATCAATCCTAACATAGAACAAGAATTGAGTTGGAGAATTTTAGGTTCTTTTTATACATAATTAGGAGAAGCAATCATTTGGTGGCTTAATGGGGGATATAATATGACTACTCAAATATGTGCTTGCATTGAAAAAGCAATGTACCAGATTAGAACATAATTGCATGACCCTCCCAAGTATGATAACTAGACCTATGAATACTTCATTAATGAAGTGGAGGAACATCTACTAGAATAATTGAGGGTACAAGCATTGGAGGCAACCTTAAAAGGATCCCCTACTCGATGGTGGGTAGTCAATAGAGAACAAGAGATATAGTTATTAAATAGGTATAAGGGAACATGGGATCCAAAATAACATACATTTTATTTTCAACAAATATGGAATGAAAATAAATACCCAAAGGAAGAATGGACACATTGTTTTATCTATACATTTGATGTAGTCCCAAGGGGTTAGTACACACAAGAAGAAGAATGATGAAAACCACATGATTGGGACATAATGAGTAGACAATTTTGTGCAACATGCAAGTTTGAGGCAAAGGTCCTATGCTAACTAGAGTTTTGAAAGTGATGAAACATTTAATCTTCTGGGACAAACAAGATCTAATAGTAAAAGCATAGGATATGGTGTGTGCATACCACAGGAAATTGGAGAAAAACGAAAAACCCCATTTTACTACATGAAAATCAGGGAAGAGGAAATAAATGAAGAGGTTGAATTAATAAACCTGAAAATTAATGAAATAATGGGCAACAGACAAATTGGAGAAAAAGGAGAAAGAAACAATAAAACATACTTTAGGGAACCATTTATGACAAAGAAGGTAAATATTGGAACCAAAGAAAAAACAAAAATGGTCATCATTGGAAACTACTAGGACCAATACATGGTCAAATGGGTGGTAGATATATTTAAAGAATATGAATACTTGTTTCTAAATGAATTTTTAGAGATTAAATTCATATAAGGATCATTGGGTAAATGAAAATAAAGTTGAATCCTATCACAAAACCTATCAAGAAGCAATGATAGAGACTCGATTCTTGATATAAAGTAAAGCATGAGATTGAAAGGATGTTGAAGGAAAGAGATATTCCCCCATATGCAGGAATATGAGTGGATAAACCCTATGATAAATCATAATAACAATACATAATAAATACAAATATGTGTTGATTTTAGGGGGTTGAATCTAGCATGTGTACACAACCCATTCGCTACACCATTTACTTATGAAAACTTGGGGAATGTTGTAGGGAAAGAAGGTTTTTCATTCACATATAGGTTTTCAAGATATCATTAACCATTTACTTATGAAAACTTGGGGAATGTTGTAGGGAAAGAAGGTTTTTCATTCACATATAGGTTTTCAAGATATCATTAAGTGAGAATTGTAGAAGAATATGAAAAGAAGACAAATGATTCACGATAGAGTGGAGATTTTTTACCTATAATTCAATTCCTTTTGGACTTAAGAACACAATTGTAATATTTTCTATAATTGTAGTAGCTACTTTAAAAGATTCATACAATTGTTTTTGGAATTATCCTTGGATGAATAGACAATGTACAATATACTAAATGAAAATATGTACATGTTGAGGTTGATTCCAGATCGGTGCAGGAAATTTCATATATCTTTGAATTTCAATAAATTCATTTTTTTTACAAATTTTGGAATATTGCTCAACACGTGGCTTGTAAAGATGGACTATTGGTTGATCAAGCAAAGATTTTTTCCATTATACGTGTGAATTCCGAATGAATATAAAAAATCTATGTGAAACTCTAGACATATGGGGTATTTCAAGAAACTTATTTGGAACTATATTGCAAATGCATTGTCCCTTGAGAAGATACTGACAAAAAAGATGAAAAGTTCCTCCGGAGAAAAGAATTTCAAGAATATTTTGGCATGTTAAAGAATAAATTGGTGATTGCACCTATCTTAGTATTTCTAGGATGGTAAAAACTATTTCATGTGCATATAGATGAATTTAGTGATAACAATTGACATAGAGCTTGTGTAATGAGGAGAGGGAAACATGGACCATCCAGTATCATTAGCCAACCTAAAATTTTCATATCTTGAGGAGAACTACACAACAACTGAGAGAGAAGGAATTCCATTAGTATATGCCCTACAAAAAAGGATTTAATTATTAGCAAATCTATTCAAAAAATTATAGACCATCCAATGTTGAAATATTCAGTGAATGAACTGATTCTAGGTGGAAGAATTTGTTGATGGATGGTATTATTCTAGGAGTTTGACTTCAAGATAGTAGTAAATCAAAGGAAACACAATGTAGTTCCTAACCACCTAAATATAATTAAAATAAGGGAAAGTGGAGGAAGCATAGGAAATGAATTATTGTATGCACACCTATTCCAAGTACAAGCCGTAATAGATTAGTCCATAGAAACTAAAAAGCTACTAACTACTCTAATGACATTAGGAAATTATGGAAATCCATGAGGAAAGGTATCCAATGAAAAGGGAAATATACTATCAACTTATTTCATGGAAATGATATAAACTTGGTAAATATGATATCCTAAGAAGATGCATGTTAACACATGAAAAGATAAACATATTATATGAAGCAAATGAAGGGGTGAACATAGGAAACAATGTAGGAAAGGCTACAATAAGGAAAGTACTATACAATGGTTAATGGTGCCACCATCCTTATTTCAATATGTAAAGGAGAGTACAAATAAGTGTAACATTTTCCAATGAACTGGGAATCCATCGAGATGAGATGAGATGTTGTTGTTTCCAATAGTAACATTAGGATTGCTCAAGAAATGAGCCATTGATTTCATTAGTCAGATAAACCCTTCCACGTTAATATCATGATCAAGATATATCATAATTATTATAGAGTAATTGGTATGATGGGTAGAATTTGCACCCACAAAATATTGCACTTTTGAAATAACTTTGTGATCCATACTCAAGAACATAGTAAAGAGATTAAAATTCCAAGAATCCCTATGAGTGACCAAGGTACACATATTATCAATCATGGATTAAAGATTTCAATGAAGAACTTATGATACGCCACCAAAAAAATATTCCTTCTTACCCACAAGTGAAATGATTTGTTGAATCATTTAATAAGATTTTAGAACATGGACTGACAAAAATATATAATATTGGGAGATATTATTGTGATGAGAGAATCCATGAAGTCATCTAGGCCTACCAAACATGTAAAATATTAACAAAGTAGACACAATTCCACCTAGTGTATGGGAAATAAGTATTGATGGCCATGGAGTTTGTGGTTCATCTATGTTAGATGACTAGTCCTTGAAGAGAACATCGAATGAATTGATGTAACTCAAAGAGCATAGCTTTATTTTTGGATAAAATAAAGTGATGGAGATGCGTAGGCAAGAGGCATGGCATGAAATAAAAATCATAAGTAAGAACCTAAAACCTATATTGTATGTGTAATTATATGACAAAAAATACTTGAAGGATATAAGGAAACTAAGGATCAAACGGTTAGGGGAAATAACATATAAGGGAATCTAGTGCAAATAATTTGACATAGTTGGATGGAAGATTAATGAAAGGCATGGTAAATAAGAGAATAGTGAATATTTACCATGGGCCTAAACATGCACCGTGAGCTATGATATAGAAGTAAGCATGTATAGTAGGAGTTTGTAAATAGTTTTTAATTTGAATACGAGATCATAATAGTAAGTTTGAATTTCAAGTTGAAGAGTTTAAAGTAGCACCAACCTAGTGGTTGGGAAGTATATGTAGAACATTAATTTAGTGGGAAGGTTAAGTTTCACCATCATTAAAATTTAATCGATTGACATAGTTAGTAATATGATAAGAAATAGTATTTGGGATGGACATATGGTGCCATTAATGTTTATGAAGCATAAAGTTCGAGAGAAAAAATGGGTAAAAGTACATTTAAGAGGAATGATATATAAACTTGTCGTAAGTGTGAGAATAAAACAATAATTTGAGAAAATTTGGTGAATAGGTTGAAGCAAGTGAGGAATAGGTGGATGGTTGGAAAAATAAATGCATGATGTAATGTCCCCATCCATCATTCCAACCAACATAGGGGAGATTTACAAATTTCAGGCCTCTAAAATCTTTCCAGATGGGAATAATATGAAATTCATAAACAATAAAATGTGTGTGTAAGTGCATAAATAATAATAAAAATGAAAATAAACTCTATCCACGCACCCACCCACTATGCATATACAAGCATCATCAACACATGCATAAGATAAAATAATTGCATAGTCAAATACAAAGAGAATACTTATATCTAAACAAATATCCAAGTAACCGGATATGTGAGATATTTTCCATCCAAACATAGGCACTCTGTCTATCATATACTCTTTCTTCTAAGAGGTCACCCCCAAGTTGTCCTATGAGGCCACCAAGGTAAAGGAAACACCTACAGGCTTCTCTCACTCATCCCACAACCCATTCTACTCTCACTAACTAACCATATTATCATATAGATATCTATAGGAATCTCACTCAACCATCATAGTATTGGATCCAACAATAGCTTCCCCACACAACACCCTTCTAATCGCAGGCATCCCATTCACCAATCGATAGCTCTCTCGAGTGATCCATCTTGACAAGTGCTTACTAGTGTGTGCATAGAAGGAGTCCAACTTGCTATATGTTATTGGAGAACCACATGTGGCCTTAATTCATGGCTTATCAAGCATGCAAAAGTATGAGAAATAAATGGGTAAAGATCCCTAGCTTTCCCAACCTCTATGATTACCTACAACTATCTCTTTTTCCCTAAAAAACACAGTTCTATATCCAAATTCAAAATTTTGGGTTACGCACAGTCTAATAATGGTAATGGAAATGGAATGAACAACAAAAGAAAAATTTTGTGTATACGAAAATATGCATAATGAAAAAATGGATAATAGACTCCAAAAAGATGAGAGAATGGAGGAAAAGATAAATCACTTAACTTCTAAACATGGAAGATAGAACTCTTACAACGGTCATAGAATTATATTCATCCCAGCGTCCATAACTACATGAGAAGAATTTCCTCACCAACATTATACATGCATTCAATGATTGGATAAATATTAAAAAATAATTAATTGGCTCATTTAAGGGAAAATGCAGCAATTAGGTGAGTTCTATGGTTTACACTTGGAAATAGAGGATTTAATCTCCCATAGGGCCCCTTTCCTCTTCCTCTCTAGTGGAATCATATCCCATTTATTTCCCTTTACACAACCATTTTTGGACCATAAATATTATTTTCCAACATAATATTAACGTAGATTTTACATCATCATGACAAGCCAACCACATGGTCTAGTTAAGCATATTTACATCATATAGGCATAGCCATTCACTAGTCGGCCCTTGGCCTTGAGCTCCGCACTAGGAATCCATACTAGTACATTTACATTATTTTATAAAATCTAATTCAATACAATACAAGGGTCAAACTTGGGGTATTACAATCCCCCCCCCCCTTGGAATAACATTGTCCACATTGTTCTCTTTATTTTCAACAAGGTTATGTGTCCTTCTTTTCAACTGCATTTGCAATGCCTTTCTATTCAAGGACACTTTATCTTGTTTCTACCTATCTTGGACAACAATGATAAATCATTTTTTTGGGATATCTTGGGACACCTCTAGGGCCTTTGGAATTTCTTCACATACCTATTACCTTCATCAAAGGAAAAACATGCTTTCCGTAGCCATTTTAAGCAACACTCGATCTATTAACAAAGATTGAATTTTCATAACTGAAGCACATATATTCATAAAAAAAGATAAAGTATGGAATAAGACCAATACTTATATGTATGAACATATATTTTCTCCATATGGCTGCCATGGGAGAGATTCAACTTACTATCTTATCTTACACACCCAAGGTATCTACATATATCTCTAATCCATTCTTGATCCCAGCTAGTATAACATGAAACTCTCACTCAGATTCAAGTTTCCTCTTCCTTGTAGTCACTCACCATTTAGGCTCAGGAATCCCCTTCACTGATCCACAGTTCCCTTGGGTGACCCATCATTTTCCTAGGATTTCTTACACAAGAAGAGTGCCAACTCACAGGCCTTTCTACTAGGGAATCCCACTAGAAACCCTTAACACAGCTCATAGAGATCAAGGATTATCATAGGGTTCGAGTGTCAATATAGTAGCATTCTCCCCTTTGCTTGAAAGCATTTAAAATATATCATCTATCCTTACTAGACAGATCCATCATCTCACACTTATTGCCATATCCAAGACAATTATACCCACAATTTGAATATTTCAAATAAACAAACAATTTGTGAGTACCAATGTATGTATCATTTTCATTGCAACATTTACAATAGACACTGAAGTGATCTCATAATTATAACACGCAATAATTCAAACACTATCATTTGTAAATATCTCAAATGCAATGATATACATCCAATCTATATGCACCATTATCAAAATTTCAAACTTAAATTTTAAATCTTCCTACTACATAATCATATTTAATCAACCACGAGGCTCACCTCATGTTGTTTTTCCTTGCATGAAATAATGCATAATATTCCTCATGGAATTACATGCACTGTCATGTCTAATACTTGCACACGTGAAACCTATCCTTCTTAACAGATCCACAACATCCAACAACTTTTAGTATTTCACCAAAATTTTGAATTCAAATTTACAATTTTGAACATACTCTCATTCAAATTTTAACACTCATGAGACCCTTCTCATGCCATTTATCTCTTGCAGGCCATAGCACATAGTGTTCCTGCAATGTGTCCTCCTAACACAATTCACAAAAAACCAAACAATCAATAACATTAATAACCAAATTCAAATATGGATTTACAATTATGTTCCCTACAGAAATCGGTATTTTAATTAACTATGAGACCCTCCTCATAGTGTTTGGATCTGGTAAGTGGTAATAGGATGTCCCTATTATGGTCGTATACTCATTGCCATAACTTTTACATCCACCTACAACATGTCCTTCTAACACAATTCTCAAACAACCAAACAATCATTAGTGTTTTCAAAATTTAAATTTCATCGCATTACCTACAACAACCATGAAATGATTTCAAAATTACCAATAATTCTACCATTTCATATGTTAGCTAATTACAATGAAATATGGAACAAACATGCATTCACACAGTGCATTCTAACATACATACCCACATTGTGCATGCATAACCATGAATTTACATAATATTTTGATGCACATTCACTAAATGCACCCCTGCATTGATTCATAACTATCATAATGTCATGTCATCATACTCACACCGACATTCTCACATGCCATGCTACTACCTTCACTAATTAACAGTCTCTTAGTAGCACATGGAACCTATTCCCAATAATTAATTCAATGTGCATAATTCACTTATGCTGATGCACCCAATGCACTCTAGCATTGGTCTAAAACATTTATGTTCCCACACATGTGTCCTACCATGGTAAGTTCGAAATCCTAGACAATGTTTCAATACAATACTCAACCATTTCCCCAATCACTTTGTTAACTATTTAGGTTCCTTCCTTCTTCACCTAAACACAGCATCGAGAGTTCACTCACTCCTCGCTTGTTGTCAAACAGGTTTCATCCAAAATTAACACCAATAGGAAGTTCATGGGATACTTATGCAACACTACATGATTCACAACCCAACACCCTTATGGTTGCACACATGTCGTGTTGTTATTTCTTATGAATGCATTAAAAATTTTAAACAGTCACATGGTATAAGTGTTGATGTATTTGTAACTTTGGAAGATATTCACTTGTATATTGTATGTATTACATTTGTACTTTATTGTATCCCCAACGGAGATGTATTATTCCTCCAATTGGAAGTGTCGTCATTTGTATTTGCAAGTGTTAGAAGTTATATTGTAAGTGGTGTAACTTATATTTGATGGGTTATTAGACCACCTTAGAGGGGTCAGCCCAGTGTGGGTTAAAGGGTTATTAGACCACCCTAGTGGGGCAGCCCAATGACATGTGGATGGGTTACTAGGCTTCCTTAGGAAGTCAGCCTAGTTAGGGTTAAAGGCAAGTCAAGTCATTGTATAAATAGAGAGTGTGACTCTCTCATTCCATTCATTCACTCACTCACTCACTTCGCATTAGTGAGAGAGAGGAGGAGTGCGCACAAGTGGAGGAGGATCATATTCTAGGAGACTATCTCTCGTTTTGGGGCTTGATCTTTGTGATATTTGTATTGGTGCTCATTCTATCTCTGAGGAAGTTGCGGGGTTTTTCACCTTCTTGGTTTTCCCCAGTGGAATGCTTTGTGTCTCTTGTCTCTTTTGTTTGGTATGCTATACATGTTGTTCTCTCAGTTAATATCCTAGATCATATTGAATTAAATGATGCAAAAATAACATGGTATCAGAGCTAGCCTAAAGGAAGGCATTGTATGGCATTTACGACACTTGTTGCACTTGCAACAAATTGGAAGCTAGGGCTTGGTATAGTAAAAACCAGTCATCGTGGAACTTTCACTTTAAATCAGTTTTGGCAAAGTTTCAGGATCACAAACTTTTACAGGATGAATATGACATGCTCATGTACCTTGTGTCTGAATCTGAGCCTCATATTATTTGTACTTTGTGAGATATGAACCGTACAAGTTAGGGTTTCTGCCTCTTCCATAATGCATCCCTAAACATGTGACCTAGGAACAAAGGTCATATCTTGGGCTAGGAAGATCCAAATTGAATTCTATAAAAATTGACAGTTAGGGCACGGACTATAGTTTCACAATACCGAGTTTCAGAGGCCGAAGTTGAAACAGTGACGCGTGGCACTCCATACAAGTTTGTTATGCTATTTCATCCCATAAATAGGTCATGTTGTGACACTTAGCATATCTCTCTCATGGAGAATCCATTGGAGCTCAGATCTATGGGGTTGGAAAGATGAC
This sequence comes from Larix kaempferi, assembly GCA_027924585.1. Classification (NCBI taxonomy): domain Eukaryota; kingdom Viridiplantae; phylum Streptophyta; class Pinopsida; order Pinales; family Pinaceae; genus Larix; species Larix kaempferi. Next base: position 17,065,942 of record BSBM01000458.1, on the reverse strand, counting down.
AGGTCATTCTACCACAGGCCGAAGTTTCATACCCCGAGGATCCAAAATTTCAGATTTACACCAGAAACAATATGACATATATTTATGTCCAAACAGAATTGGATTTTGAGCATTTCATTTTTTGGTTTGTCACTACTGTGGGAAATTAGGGTTTCTACAAAAGTTGGAATTTTTGGAATTTGAGACCATGCCTAGATGCTCCTCATCAAAATGAAAATTTATAGGCCAAGATCAAAGTTTTTGTTTGGGTAGAACCCCGAGCTCTATCAAACCCTAGTTCGGGATTTTGACCAAAAAACCAGAAAAACCAGAAAACTGGAATTTGACAGAAGCTGCAGATCCGAAACTCACAGGTCAATTTTTGGAGTTTTCAAAATCTAAGCACACCAGCTTGCTTGCCTTAGTCATCTGCATCTCCCTGTCCAAATAGTAGTTTGAAATTCCAACTTTTTATTTTTAGTGTTTCTTTGACAAACCCTAGCTAGCTCCAGATATAGATTCAACAAATCAAGTGGATTGGGTTAATCCTAGAAGAGAATGATTTGGACACCTACATAAGTGAAGAAGTTCCAGTTCTAGAGGGAGGTGAGGCTAAGGACTTACTAAAGAAGACTACAAGCAATCCCGACAGGTATGACAGGAGGAGATACAGGATGATGTTGTCCGCTAACATGAAAGGTACATCAAGAAAGACAAATCAAGTTCTAGATCAAGAACATATGACCATGTTGACATGAATACAAAGACTCATCCATAGCCATTGATCACATAGAAGCTCTACTTACAAGGTATGTATAATTTGGCTCTACAATGCTTAACTTATAAATAATGAAGGTTACTAGCACAAGGTCTCTAAATCATTGAAGAGAACAAAGAAGACATTGTTTGGGTATGTTAGACATAACTCGCAAACATGATAATCCAGGTATGTTCTTTTCCTGTATCAAGTTAGAATCCTACCTTGTGTTAGGATATCATATAAGTATACTTTCATATGATTGATAATGATTATTCATGAAGTTATAGGTTTGAATAATCATGGGTTTATGCATATTATGCTTCTTAGTTTGATTAATCATATGACAAACTAGAAGAGTCCAATGGTCAAATAAGAATATGCATGAGTAAAAGAAGTACTCCCTGAAACCTTGAATACTAATGCTTGTGATAAATTACTTGTGTATGAAATGATCATGACCATACATATTTAGAATCATAATGTTTTGATAGTATTGATATTATACTAATGCGTCTATGATTATGTATGAGATCTTGAGGATGACACAATGATAACACTAGTGCACACTTAAGCATGCATAGTGGTCCAATATGGATATAAGTTCAAAGATAAATAATCTAGGAAGCAAATATCAAGAGGGATCACACTCCATTAGTTCCTGCAAGGAAGCAAAGATCAAGAGGGAGCACACTCCAGTAGTTCCTGCAAGGAAGCAAAGATTGAGAGGGAGTCCACCCACAACCAAACAAAGATAAGTTTTTGAATTGTCAATTCTTGTATATATGATTACTTAAATGATGTTGTTCAGTCATATGCATACTTATGTTCCTAGATTTAGGATGTATATTATGCATTTTAGAAAAGTTACATTAATGAACAAGATACTACTAATATGCAAGTAATGGGTAAATGGCCTATGGTACTGTACAACATTCCATTGTTACTTATCTAGAATGAAACCTCTTTGTTGACATGTTGGGAGTTGCACACACTCTTAAAAATGTTCTGGTAGAGATGGAAGGCATCTAGAAAGTTACAGGATATGGATAAATGTTGTATTGAAGCATTGGCTAAGATAATTGCATGACATATATTCTTATGTGTAAGATTTTGTTCTGAAAACTATGAGATGTTTCTAATCATGCAATTTAATTTGACTTGTAGGAAAGATCGTGTACAATCACCTACAAAAGAAGGACAACAACGTTTGTTCCAGCGACGAAGTTCAAGAAACTACCTATTGAAGATATTGAAGAATCTGAAGTTCCCAAGATCAGGGATGCAGTAATGGAAGGATGCCATGATCGAGGAGTATGTTAGGATATTTAGACACTTAGGAGTTAGTTAAGATCAACTTGTGTAATATATCCGTTAGGGATAGTGTGTTTCTTTAGTATGCATTAGTATGCATTTGTATATACTTAATCCGACGGTCACGATATGTTTCCGACATAGAGTGATCCGACGGCTCAACTTCTCTTAGATCAAACCTAACCTTGATCCGTGGCTTAACACCCGATTGGTCCATGATCTCTATTTAAAGAGCATGGAGGGTCATTGTTTAGTTGATCGATTATGAGAAGCTCATTTGTAACTTTCTTTCTTTGCATAATAAATTGTCCCGTAGAAGCTATTTGGCCGGGGCCGTGGAGTGTTTCCCTCAAGAGGGTTTAAACCACGTCAAAACATCGGTGTGTTGATCTGTGATCTGTTTGTGTGAAGTGGTTGCTCTTGGTGTTCGGTCCTTTGGTAGTACCCTGTGTACCCGAACATGGTATCAGAGCTTTTATGAAGTGCCGCTTCCGGTTATGATCTAGATCTTGAACTGTTGTTGCCGAAACTCGAAAGGGTTTCTAGTTCTGGTATTTTTGTGCATTTCTGGCCTGTGGGAGGTGTTCCATTGTGTCCGGAGCATCGTTTCCATTGGGAAATAGTTTTCATTTGATCGAAAACGGTTCTCGGTTGCTCCAGAAACGCGTTTTTCATCAGATCCGAAGGTATAATGTTACAGTGACGCATTTTTTTATTTCGTTTTTGAAAAGAAAAAAATCTCATATTTCATTTTTTTTACTGTTAGTTTTTTTTTTTGGTTCGGATTGTTGCTTTCCCGTCTGCGTATGCTCTTTGCCGTGCACCTTGAGCGATCTCGGCAAATCAGAAACAGAAAGGGAAAGGGTTTTTTTCGGCTGCGTATGCTCTTTGCCGTGCACTTTGCGCGATCTCGGCAAATCAGAAACAGAGAGAAAACGCAGACTTTCCGGGCAAGCTAACAAGATCTAACTCCACAAGTGTGGAAAAGTTTTTTTTGTTTCGTTTTGTGGTTTGTTTTGCAGGAAAAAGGGCAAGCACGCAAACCAAGCAAGAAGAGTAAAAAAAAAAAAGCCCCCTTCCTCATTTCCATATTTTACATACCTTTTAAACTAGCTCACTTGGTCCAAAGTTGCTTTATTCCTTAATAGGTCTTGAGTTCAAGTCTTAGGAAGTTACTTTTGAAAAGAAAAGTGCATGCAATTTCTATTTTCAAGTTACTTTATTGTAAAAGTGCATCTCACTTAAATAATAAAAAATAAAAATACAAGTGAGTCACTTAAGCTTTTTATTTATTGTTGCACTATTTAAAAGTAATATCATTGTAAAAGTGAAATCACTTATTTTACAAAAGTGATTCACTTAAAAGCAACTTTTTTGTAAAGTGATAGTCAAAAGGTTCATCTTGGGAAGAGGGGGGTTCTTTTTTTTGCTGGACATTCACTAGCTGCCACGTCACTATTGGGGACATCTTCAACAGTTTCTTTGTTCAAGCATAACTTCATCATACAAAGTCCGTTTTCAGTGCCGTTTTTTTTGAAACCGCCTATTTTTTCGAGCTCTTCACATCCAGACTATTGGTTTCTGTTTTTACAGCCATTAATTTACAAATATGGCCGCCCTTTGTGATATTCTACTTAACAGTTCCAACTATTTCTCATGGAAATCTCGTATGGAGGATGTTCTACGAAGTAGGGGACTTTTCAGAATTACAACAGGGAAAGAAAAAGAACCCACTGATGATGATAAGAAAATAAAATGGGCAAATAGATGTGATGAAGATCGTGGATTGATTGGGATGTCAATCTCTACTGATTTGCGATTCCACATATCTGGAATTGATGAACCTAATGCTGCTTGGGACAAGTTGGAAACTGTGTTTGGTAAACACAATGAAATTCGAGGTCACCAACTCGAAAATGAGTTGATTTCTTTAAATCCAAGTGACTTTTCATGCATTCAAGATTATTTATCTAAGTACAAAACTCTCAAGCTCTTATGTGCCGAATGTAAGATTGAGAGGGAAGACAAACAATGCATTTATCATATTCTTTCCAAACTTGGACCTGCATATTCTGTTTTTGTATCTACATTTTACTCCATGAAAGCGTCATTGAATGCAGCTAGCTATCAAGAGCCTAGTCTTGAATCCTTTTGTGATTCCTTGATTAGGGAACAAGATAAACTCATTCATCTTGGAATAATCAACAATGCAGATACATCTGGGAAAGCCTTATTGTCCCAACAGAAAGAAAAGTCCAAGCCTCCCAAGAAACAAAATTTTCGCAATAATAAGTCAAACAAGGGTCCAAAACCCTCTCAGTCAACTCCTTCTTTAAAAAATGACAAAGGATCCAAGCCAAAAGGCAAGAAGACTGAGCGTCATTGCAACTATTGTGGGAAAGATAATCATGATGAATCTAAGTGTTTCAAGAAGATGGCAGCCTTGGAAGCAGCAATGAAGAAGCACCACATCAGCCTAGATTCGCCTTCAGAATCTACCTCTCATGGACATGCACTTTGTGCTTCTGGTTATTCTTATAATGCATCTTCTTCTTCTACTTCAAATGAATGGCTCATTGATTCTGGAGCATCTTATCATATGGCTAAGGATCAAGCCATCTTTTCTACTATGCATGAATGTAACACCAAACAAATATTTGTTGGTGATGATAGATCTCTAAGTGTTGTAGGAGCTGGAACAGTTCCAGTAGATAATGGTCATTTTAGTGATGTACTATGTGTTCCAAGAATTTCCTGCAATTTGTTATCAGTCTATCAGATCACTCATTCTGGTGAAGGTAAAACTGTGACCTTTACACCTCACCAAGTTGTAATCAAGGATTTTAAAGATCCTCAACAGGTTCTAGCTACCGGAATTGTTGATGATATTACCAGGTTGTACAAGTTTAACAACTTTGGGTCATCACCTTTCCCTTCAGTTTTTGTTGCTCATAGTGATAACTTGAGCAAACTTTGGCATGAGCGATTTGGTCACTTAAATTATCGCTCATTGCAACAACTATGTAAAGAAAATATGGTGACAGGTCTTCTGATGGTATCTTGCAGAGATGGTGTTTGTTCCGGTTGTGTACTCGGAAAACATCATCGGGACAGTTTTGACAAACGTGCCTCTTGGCACGCCTCGGTTCCCTTGGAGCTTGTGCATAGTGACTTGTGTGGTCCTCTTCCATCTGCTTCCTTTTCTGGTTTCAAGTATTTCTTAACTTTCATTGATGATTACACCAGACGCACTTGGGTTTATTTCCTAAAACTTAAGAGCGAAGTATTTAACATGTTCTTGGCCTACAAGGCCCTTGTTGAAAAACAATCTGGTCATCAAATTATCAAGTTAAGATCTGACAATGGAGGAGAATATGTTAACAAACAGTTCACTACTTTCTGCACTGAACAAGGCATCCAACAACAGCACACTGTTCCATATACACCACAACAAAATGGTGTAGCTGAGCGGAAGAACCGCACTTTAAAAGAAATGGCTAATTGTATGATCCAATCTAAGGGACTAAGTCTTCAATTTTGGGCTGAAGCCATAAATTGTGCAAATTACATAGTTAATCGCACCCCCACAAAAGCATTACAAGGTATAACACCAGAAGAAGCATGGAGTAAAATTAAACCTGATGTAAGTCACTTTCGTGTGTTTGGTAGTGAAGCATGGGCTCACATTCCGGATGAAAAACGGAAAGCATTGCAGCCTAAAAGTGAAAAGTGCATATTTGTTGGATATTCTGAAGATGTAAAAGGTTATAGACTTCTTCAACCACATTCTCATGCTATAATCATTAGAAGAGATGTTAAATTTGATGAAAATATCTTGGCCTGCGAGCCTAACTCGGCGAGTGTGCCATCTTTGGCCTGCGACCCTGATTCGGCGTTTGTGCCTTCTTCTTCTTCTTCCAACTTCCTTGACAGGTTTCCAACTCCAGTTTCTGATGATGACAGTGAGGATGAAAATCCACCTCCGCCTGCTCATGTTCCTCCAGTTGCACCAGCACAAGTGCTTCCTCGATGGGTCCGTTCAACATGTGAAGCAGCTGGTGATCTTGCCGGTGATCCTAGAGATCAACGTCGAACACGTTCTCAGTTTCAGCGAGCCTCTTCTCTTTTGGCTCAAGTTTCCGAGAATCATGATCCAGAAACCTTTGCAGAAGCTTCAGGGAATCCAGATTGGGATGCAGCCATGGATGAAGAATATCGTTCCTTAATGGCGAACGATACTTGGGATCTTGTACCTCTTCCAAAAGGAAGAAAACTTGTCAGATGTAAATGGGTCTACAGAACTAAGTATGCATCAGATGGAAGTGTTGAAAGACTTAAGGCAAGGTTAGTTGCCAAAGGTTTTTCTCAAGTTGAAGGGATTGACTACAATGAAACCTTTGCTCCTGTCGCCAAAATGAACTCCATCCGCCTTGTTCTTTCCCTTGCAGCCTTACACAACTGGGAAGTCCATCAAATGGATGTCAAGTCTGCCTTCTTACATGGTGATTTACAGGAGGAAATTTACATGGAACAACCTCCTGGCTATGTTCAGAATAACTCTAGCCTTGTCTGTCGCCTTAAGAAATCCTTATATGGCCTTAAGCAAGCTCCTAGAGCTTGGTATGCCAAAATGGATAACTTTCTCCTTGACACTGGTTTTTCTAGATGCCATTCTGACCCCAATGTCTATACCAAGAACGTAGGAAACCATCTCATCATACTTGTTCTATATGTTGATGACCTTATTCTTACTGGTAGTGACCCTAAGCTTATAACCCATGTGAAATCCAGTCTTAAACAAACTTTTGAAATGTCAGACTTAGGACATTTACATTATTTTCTTGGTCTCCAAGTTCTGCAAACCAAAGAAGGAATCTTTCTTTCTCAGTCTAAGTATGCTTGTGACCTTCTTCGTCGCTTTCACATGGAAGATTGTAAACCAGCCCCTTCTCCCTTCCAGTCTGGAGTCAAACTTTCTGCCACTTGTACTTCACCTGAAGTAGATGCCACACTGTATCGTCAGCTTGTTGGTTGTCTTTTATACTTGACTCATTCCCGTCCTGACCTTTCCTTTGCCGTTGGTCGAGTTGCCCGTTATATGCAGACACCTCATGAAAGTCACTGGAAAGCAGCTAAAAGAATACTTCGATATATTCGAGGTACAGTTCAGTTTGGGATTCATTACAGTACAGGGGGGAAACCTTTATTGGTTGGTTTCACTGATTCAGATTGGGCCGGCGATCCTGATGATCGAAAGTCTACTGCAGGTTATGTTTTCAGTCTGGGATCTGGACCTATTACTTGGGCTTGTAAGAAACAACAAGCTCTTGCTCTTTCTTCAGCAGAGGCAGAATATCGAGCAGCAGTTAATGCCAGTCAGGAAGCTTTATGGCTTCGACAGATCCTTTCAGAGTTTGGATTCGAGCAGCAGCAGCCTACTCCACTTTGGTGCGACAATCAAAGTGCCATCAAGCTTGCCAAAGATCCAGTTCTACATCAACGCAGCAAACACATTGAGCTACATATGCACTTCATCAGAAATCTTGTTCATGATCGTGTTCTCGAAGTGCTCTTTTGCCCTACAGATGATCAAGTTGCAGACATCTTCACCAAGTCTCTTACAGAAGCGAAGTTTTCTAAACTTCGATCTATGTTAGGAGTTCAGGAACTTGTCATTAAGGGGGGATAGGCTCTAATGCCTCCTTCCTTCTCCTAATAGTGTCACTTTTGTAAATCCTTCAATCCTATCCCAAGTTGTTCTTAAGGGGGGATGTTAGGATATTTAGACACTTAGGAGTTAGTTAAGATCAACTTGTGTAATATATCCGTTAGGGATAGTGTGTTTCTTTAGTATGCATTAGTATGCATTTGTATATACTTAATCCGACGGTCACGATATGTTTCTGACATAGAGTGATCCGACGGCTCAACTTCTCTTAGATCAAACCTAACCTTGATCCGTGGCTTAACACCCGATTGGTCCATGATCTCTATTTAAAGAGCATGGAGGGTCATTGTTTAGTTGATCGATTATGAGAAGCTCATTTGTAACTTTCTTTCTTTGCATAATAAATTGTCCCGTAGAAGCTATTTGGCCGGGGCCGTGGAGTGTTTCCCTCAAGAGGGTTTAAACCACGTCAAAACATCGGTGTGTTGATCTGTGATCTGTTTGTGTGAAGTGGTTGCTCTTGGTGTTCGGTCCTTTGGTAGTACCCTGTGTACCCGAACAGAGTACCATTCGATCATGAAGAATGATGTTTGGGATGTGGTCCCAAGACCATAAGGGAAGTCTGTTGTGAGTTCCAAGTGGATCTACAAGATCAAGCATGCTGCAGATGGTAGCATAGAGAAATACAAGGAAAGGTTTGTGGCTCGTGGCTTCTCCCAAACAGAAGGGATAAATTATGAAGAGACTTTTGCACCTGTAGCTAGATACACTTCCATCAGAACAATACTTTCTCTGGCTGCAGTGATGAAGTGGAAGATACACCAGATGGATGTCAAGACATCTTTCTTGCATGGTGTAGTCGAGGAGGAAGTGTATGTGGAGAAGCCACTCGGTTTTGAGACACATGACAGGGATTCATATGTGTGAAAATTGAAGAAGGCCTTGTATGGTTTGAAATAGGCAACCAGCCACATGGTATGACAGGATAAACAACTTCCTGTCCAGTTTGGTATTTACCAAGAGTAAAGCAGATTCTAACCTTTACTTGAAGGTTGAGGAAGGAAATACAGTGATACTTCTACTATATGTGGATGACCTGTTTGTGATAGGTGAGGATAGGTTGATTGCCGACACAAAGAGGAAGATTGCTATCGAGTTTGAGATGAAGGACTTGGGTATGATGCATTACTTTCTAGGTATGGAGGTGTGGCAGAGTGCAAATGGAATCTTCCTTGGACAAGGGAAATATACAGTAAAGATCTTGAAGCGGTTCGGGATGCTGGACGGCAAGGCCATGGCCACATCTATGGAATCGAACCTGAAGCTATTGAGTGATGCTTCATAAAATTCAGTTGATGCCATGATGTATCATTAGATGATTTGGTCCTTGATGTACCCAACGAACACGAGACCAGATATTTGCTTTGCGGTGAACACATTGAGCCAGTTCCTGATGGATCCTAGAAATGTTCACCTAATTGCAGTAAAGCATATTCTGAGGTACCTGAAGGGTACGGTTGAGTATGGGCTCAAGTATGATGCGAATCAAAAGTTTACCTTGGAGGGTTATGTTGATTCAGATTGGGCAAATAGTGCTACAAATAGGAAGAGCACTTAGGGGTGCTGCTTCAGTATGGGATCGGGTGTGATCTCTTAGTTTAGCAGGAAGCAATCCTGCATAGCACTGAATACAACTGAATCAGAGTATGTCGCAACTTTTTTGACTAGTTGTGAGGCAGTATGGCTAAGGAAGATACTATCTGATTTATTTGATCTCCAGTTGGATGCTACTTGTATCTATTGTGACAACCAGAGTTGTGTGAAGTTGTCAGAGAACCCAATGTTACATGACAAGTAGAAGCATATCGAGATCAAATATCACTATATCAGGGATATGGTGCAGAGAGGAGAAGTGAAGCTCCAGTATGTTGCGACATATGAGCAGATTGTAGATGTGTTGACCAAACCACTAGCCAGAGTGAAGTTCAAGTACTTCAGAGAGAGGCTTGGTGTTCTTCAAATAGAATATACTTCGAGGAGGAAGTGATGGGACACATTTGCAGGAGCCATTCCAAGCATGGTGGTAGGAGGATCCTTCCCATGGTTGTGGATGTAAGTGTTGTGCGAGAAGTACGATGCTCCAAAGGATATGCATCAGGACGATTCTATGATGATGATCAGTATGATCATGTGATGATAATGTGCATCAAGATGATGCACTGTATGATGATCAGTATGATCATGAGCATCAGGGTGATGCTCCATGCGATGATGATCAGGTTGATCATGTGTGATGAGGATCAAGATGATGCTCTAGATGATATGCATCAAGACGATGCTATGATGATGATGTGCATCGGGATGATGCACTGTATGATGATGATCAGTATGATCATGAGCATCAGGATGATGCTGCGTGAAAGGATGATTAGGTTGATCATGAGTATCAGGATGATACTCCGTGGCCGTGGACAGGTTGTGCAATAAACATATAATATTGCCCTGGGAGATTTGCATATACTCTTGCGAGGTTTTTCCTATGGCATATAATAGTTCCCTGGGATATCTGACAAATGCTCTTTCGAGGTTTTTCTTGGAGAGACATATAATATTTCCCTAGGATATTTGTAGATACTCTTGCAAGGTTTTTCCTATGGCATATAATAGTTCCCTGGGAGATTTGGAAAATGCTCTTTCGAGGTTTTTTTTGTGGCATGTAATAGTTCCCTGGGATATCCGATAGGTTGATCAGTAAGCTCATAATCAGTCCTATGATTCTCTTTCGAGTTTTTTTCAAACCACATGTAATTAGTCCTAGAGATCTGATAGGTTTTGCTATGCACGTAAAAGTCCTAGGATGCTCTTTAGAGATCTTGTCGGTTGTGCTAGGCACATAAACGTTCCTGGGATGCTCTTTTAAGGTTTTGTGGTGGTCACATGTAATGTTTCCCTAGGAGATCCAATAGTTGAGAAGTAAGCTTGTAATCAGTCCTGGGATGCTCTTTCAAGGTTTTGTTGACACACGTAATCAACCCTGAGGATTCCACAGGATGGCCGCTCGTAGAGATGATGAAGACCTACAGGAGGCTAGGCCTACATCTAGCATGAAAAAGGGTTGGCTCTGTATAACTTCCTATGACGAGAAGAATTGAGAGATAGCACCAATGATCGAGATGAAGAGTATAACAATAGTGACGGTGATGCTCCAGTTATCCAGTGACGATGATCCAACTCCATTATTGAAGACTTGTGCCTATATGTATTGATGACTTGTGTCAAGAGAATACCTTCCTAGTTAAGAGGGAGTGTTGATGTATTTTTAACTTTGGAAGATATTCACTTTTATATTGTATGTATTACATTTGTACTTTATTGTATCCCCAACGGAGATGTATTATTCCTCCGATTGGAAGTGTCGTCATTTGTATTTGCAAGTGTCGCAAGTTATATTGTAAGTGTCATAACTTATATTTGATGGGTTATTAGAACACCTTAGAGGGGTTAGCCCAGTGTGGGTTAAAGGGTTATTATACCACCCTAGTGGGGTCGGCCCAGTGATATGTGGATGGTTTATTAGGATTGCTTAGGAAGTCAGAATAGTTACAGTTAAAGGAAAGTCATGTCATTGTATAAATAGAGAGTGTGACTCTCTCATTCCATTCATTCACTCACTCACTCACTTCGCATTAGTGAGAGAGAGGAGGAGTGCACACAAATGGAGGAGAAGCAGCTGCTAGGAGACTATCTCTTGTTTTGGGGTTTGATCTTTATGATCTTTGTATTGGTGCTCATTCTATCTCTAAGGAAGTTGCGGGGTTTTTCACCTTCTTGGTTTTCCCTGGTGAAATGCTTTGTGTTTCTTGTCTCTTGTGTTTGATATGTTGTACATGTTGTTCTCTTAGTTAAGATCCTAGATCATATTGAATTAAATGATGAAAAACTAACAATAAGGTTCATTTCCCTTACTACCCCATTCCTCACAATACCTGGTGGAATGTCATTCACATAGATGCATTCAATATTACATATGGATGAAGGGATTCTTACACATACCCTTTCAACACTTATGTTATCATCATAAATAAAACATTACCTGCATGGCTTCCATCAACATATCCTATGTTACATGATCAATTGGGCTCTTACCAAGGACTACACATTCCTTCAACCAACCTCTTGATCATAGATTTTTTTCTACATCCTTTCCTCACAAGGTTGTTGGTCCTAATATACAACAACATCATCAACATCTTCATCCATGTCTCTATTGTCTCTGGCCAGACAATCATCATCAACCACAATAATTATCATTAGTGGCTCATTTCATATGAAAAATCATACTACTTTTACTCATATGTGATGTGATATGCATGCACTATACATTATTTCTTAATATTCCCACTAGTGCATATGCATTCCAATATCTAACTCTTGCATATCCAGCATTCATCTGCCATAATTTCATGTGTGTACTAAAAAATTATAAATATAACAACAAGAGAAATGTCAAGGAATTCTCCCTCTCCAACTCCTCATCATAGCATGGAATTCCTCTTCAACATCATAGTTGATCCAATTCATGGCCTCTTTTCCAAGCATAGAAGGGATCATTATCTATTATTTTCTCTCCAATTAATAATTCAATACATATACACATGTATGACATTTATACTTTCTACTTTCCTAACATGCAATTCTTATGCTATAAACAAAAAATAGTTTTAAGGTGATAAATTTATCTCTTTATCAATGTTTCCTTATGGAGATCATTCTCCAATTACTACTATAGCTATCTATCAACCTTATGTAGCATTCCTTATTCATTGCAGCAACTCTCATTGCACTATGTTCACATTGCCTTGTTGCTCCAATTGCTTTGGGAAATTCTAGTCAATTCCACCTTACCCTTTCTTAGACTTCCTAACACTTAATAACATTGTAATTTATTCCATTCCAACTCCATATGGAGTGTTTTTAAGGTTCATTATATGTCCTTGCTCCTCGTTCAACTATGAGACTTTCTTTCCTTTCCCATGGAAATATTTTCATCAATTACGAACCACGCAACAGATTCACACATGAGAATTCCTCATCCCCTAATTGGTATCCTTTGCATGGCTACTCTGTCACTATCATGATTCACATGATAGGTCCACACACTAGAAATTATTATTCTATTAGTGACTACTTCTTGGTGGATGGAATTTCCTTACCCATTCTCATTGCTTACACATAATTTGTTGGTTCATATCCTACAACTTCTCTTAGCATGCCTGCACTTTCCCACAAGGATGATTCACCTATCACCTTTCCAATTTGTATGTCCATTATATGATGGACTATGCAATACCTTGTTGAGCACTCTCTTGTGGAATACAATATCCATATTCAATAATCAAGAGCTCCCATGGCTCTTCCTTGCAATTCAAATTGCACATATTACTCACAATAATACCTTGGATGAATTCTTATCCATGGAATCAATGTCCATTATTGGTATTTTTAAATCTTTAAAGATTATACATGGTTGTCACTTCTTAATAATGCATATGACAACTAATTACTCTCATTAATGGATTTACACAACCCCTCTATGCAATTCATATTGCATATTCCAAACATAGAGAATGCATTGCATACATCCCAGCTAATTAGGCAACATCAATCCTTCTTAGTTCCTTTATTCCATGATGAGTGTTTGTAATATACAGTCCACAAGAGTGTATTCCTATCCCTTCTCATTACTAGCACTTCCTTATTACCAAGCATCTAACCAGACTTGGTTCAATTCTTCATATTGCTAGCTAACAAGCAATTTTACCATGCTTGTTTTCCCAACCCTGCCTCCACTTTATTGTGAGAGAACCATTACCATGGTATGGGTATCATAATATTTAATCACTTTCATATTTGGTACACTTTCATACCATTATTCAAAATTTTCCCATATTTTGGGTTACTTGGAAGTCACCCACACTGAGAATTTATTACTCAATCAATCCTATAGGCTTTGTTCTATGTTATTTCTAAAACAAATAGAAACCTTTTTCAAAAATAAGCACATCCTATTTTATTCTCCTCTAGATACTATTTCCAATGACTATACTTGGGATTAATTCTGTGTTCTGAGCTAAACTTTACAGATCCTCAAAGTTAGCACTTTTGCCCAATTCTGCACTTTTTCTGCAAGTGTATTTAGCTTCGGAGACCTACTTCAATCACACGGAGAAGAAAATATAGTGAGAACTAGAAAAATTTTAAAATGGGAATTGATAATATATATAACAAGTATTACTTATCAGCTTTCATATCCTTTATCCGATGCCTCAGTCAACTTCTGTAAATTTATGGAATTGACTACTTTTGACTTTTGCACTTTTTCCCAGACTTTAAATTTTTAGCAAAAATGGCCATCTCCCAAACTAAGAATTTCTAAAAAAATTACTCTAACCAAAGTTTTCTATTTTGATAAGTAGGTAAAATTTCAAGTTTATAATTTTTTTTGGTTTCGACATCTAGGGTCACTTTTACCTCTTCCAAATTTTCCAAAATCCCCCAAAAGTGCTCTAAAATAGTGGATTTTGGCCTTCTTTCGCACCTTCGATTTGCACCTTTTGTAATTTGGCTACCTAATTATGCATTTATATGTGTGCCTAGTCCATGATTGTACCATAGTAATTTCGTCCCAAACAGGGTCCCTATCGGGTCTTTGGACATTGATCTTTGAAAGTCATTATTATCACTCCAGGAAACTCTTCTAGGTTGTAGGTCGAAGATTCCTGGTAACTTAACTATTATATCAATGTTGGATATGTAATTGGATCAAGATGAATAACTCACTCACTGATTTCTTCACTCAAATCAACTTAAGAATATTCAGGTAGGACAAGGCTTTCAAAAGCTATTAATCAGATAGTTTGCTGAATCAGATGGATGGAGAAACCAACTATATTAACCAGAACACATACATTAACAACATATATGATGGGTCAATAGAACTAGAAATAGTTATTTATGATCCTAGTTTACTGATATGGAGGTGAGATGACAGTCACCAGCATTTAAAGTAAACCTGGACAAGAGAACCTCTACTCATAAGCACCGAAAGAAAGAAGATAATGGTCTGAAAACAACAATGAAAGAAGCTTGTATTGCTGAATATATTCCAAATAGGTATTTCTACAAAAAGAGTGTATTAGAATATTCAAATTTGAGCCCTAGAAGTTTGAAGGAGGCTCATCTTTCCCTTAGCCCCCGAAAAGAATCAAGGCCAGCTAAGACATGATCTGATCAATTAGAAACCTGATGCAATGATGTTCTAATCCTAATTGATTGAACCCTACATCTATCCTATCTATCCAAACTTTAAAAAAAAATTGCGCATCCCGTGTAATCATGCAGAACTCCATTTTCAAATTTCCCATGTGTTTGTATGAAACCCCATCTACCGAAATTGACAGGTCAGTGAACCCTCATGATTAGTCTATCCATCCACATCCCTCAAAGTCAAGTTTTCACCCGAACACGTCCTTCATCCTTCACTTCTACCTGTCGTCGAGCCTACTCTTTCCTTAATTCACGTCGACCTTGTCTCCCAAGATCAAATTTTCCAATTGCAGGTGTCAAGAAACAACTAATAGATGAAGAAAAGAGGATTGGTCCTTAGGAAGGATCTCGATGACATATGTTATCTGGAATCACAACCTGAGGTGTGTCAACTTTTCAAGGACGTAGGTTGCTATAAGTTTTGTGAAAAACTACAGGGATCACACGAGCAGGTAGCAAAAGCTTTTGCTGGGACTTTTGATGGGAGAAAGGTAGAAATTGGCAGAGAAGAATTCGAGGTGGATGAAGCTCTCATAGCTGAAGTAACAGAGCTTCCAAGAACAAGAGAAACCTGGTTTAAAATTACTATCACAAAGAAGATGGAATTCAGGTCCTACCTAAAGCCAGACCACAAAAATCTTATCTGGAAGAAGGACATCCCCATGTCCTATCTTGAAGAAAAATGGCAACATCTATTGAAAGCAATCCTTGTCTACATAACCTGTGAGGGAAGATATAATAGAGTAATGATATATCATTTCAAATTGATGAATCATTTCACTAGCAGAAACCCCTTGAACCTGACTTTCTATCTACACAAAAGCTTGACTAAGATGGCCCATCAAGTACAAGCTAAGCCAAGTAGAGTTACAGGCAGGTTATCTCATCATGGTTTGATCAGGCTCTTGGTTGGTGAGTTACTCCAAAGAAGGAACATTGGCTGGACACATTTCATGTTTTTGAATGAGTTTGAAACAGAGCTACAACCCAAAGATCATAAGAAATCCTCTTCAAAGAAATCTTCCACTCCCAGAAGTGGAAAGAGGAAAAGGAGAGCCATTTCCTCAATTTCAATTGATCAACTCTCTCCATCTTCCAAGCCTAAAAGGGCTAAAAAGAAACTAGTTTTCAGTGAGGGTATAGAAGGAGAAGTTTTTCCAAAAGTTAAAAACATCGTAAACCTCCCTTACATAGATTCTAAATATGATGAGCAACAAGAAGGTGAAGCAAAACATGACGAAGCTGCAACAAGGCAAGAGCTTCAGGGAGAGCAAGATCAGCAGGTTGCTAAAGCATCAACCAGCAAGGCAAAGAATTCTTCATCACAGAATGTCAATCAACTTCTCAGACAGGTATATGAACTCGAAATAATGCAAAGAGTAATCAAGAAAAGGAATGAAAAGTTGATTGAAAGAAATACTGAATTATATGTCTCCTTCCAAGGGCTAACTAAAAAGCATAATAAGTTAAAGGAGAGAAATATAAGATTGATAAGAGACAACATCAAGTTGAATAGGAAGGTCAAGCTTCTGAGAAATAAGAATATGTCTCCAAATCCCTAGCCTAAGACACACTCAGGCCTTGAAACCTTAACAGTAGCAGTCATCAGTCTTGCTGGCAGTCCAGACCTAGCTCAGGGTGCAGAAGATCTCAATCAGCAAAAATGAAGACCAGAAGATGCAAGGCCATACAGTTTTGAGAAATTTTATAAGCTAAACCAAACAGAGCTTTCGGTGGCTTAGGTGCACATGTCGAATTGTTCATTAGCCATCGAAAGCAGAGCTTTTGGTAGCCAACATAATTAAATTCTATCATTTCTAGCCACTGGAAATGCAAAATAATGCAGAAAGCTGCCATTTTTGCACAGAGTCGAGATTCTTAAAACTAGATACCTCAAAGATGGTTTCTAATGCAAGATGAGGAGTGGAGGTATAAATATTAAGGTTTTGTTTCAGTTTTGAAGATGCCAAGGAAGTGGAAGAAGTAAGGCTTCTTACTTATTTTTAGTAAAGAGATGAACTGTTTTCCAGGTAGCATTTTCAATTTCCTCCATCAACATCTCAAGATCATTGCAGCTGTCGACGAGCCTGAAGATCAATTGAAGATAAATTTTTGACCATCAAAATAGGATATTTTCCTAGTTTATTGTAATTTGTTTTTAATTGTCTATCTTTAGTAAATCAGATCCATTTTCTTAGGATCTGGAACTGTCATGTAAAGGCTATAAAGCCTAAAGCTTCAGAAGAAGTAAAGGTTCGATTTTGGAGATTTGCACATAGTTTGTACTTTCAAACTTCTCAGAGCATATCATAATATAAGCTTATTTTTCCTATTATGTTCAGTTTCACCTATTGTCCATTCTATGCTTGTATTTGAATGAGTTATTTCATTTCCTTAGCTAATCTAGTGTCTAAGAATTGTCATCTTTTTCATTACACTGATTGACTGAGCTTTGCAAGTATTATTTGCTTATAACATTGGCCATTCATATATATTGTTTATGTATGTTTCTACTGATAGTATAAGATCTGTCCATCCATATACTTTATTCAAAAACCTATGAACAGAGTTGGTTAAAAGCCTTGTCCATTGATATATCTATGCATGATTTGATTAAGTAAACCTTGTGTTGGTCATCCGACTTGATCCAATTGATAAAATCATTAAGTTACCAGGCATCTTCGAGCTGCAACCTAGAAGAGTTTCCTGGAGAGACAACATTTTGGTGCCGCTGCTGGGGAGAGGATATTGAAGCTCAACTTCCTTGGGAAATGACATAGATCCAACTTTGATGATAGACAAAGTGTGGACATTATCTTGGTTGTAATCATCTATCTAGCGACTCCATTAGAACAAAGTGGCTTCGAGAAGACCAAATACCAGAACAAATCCTCAAAGGCCACCAATGACACCTGTTTCAGATCCTGAATAGATTATAAGGAGAGGAAGAGCTTCACAAAGACAGATTTCCAGATCTACAAGAGGAACCACATCAGGTACTTCTAGAGGTACTTCTTCTGTTGAATCAAATAGACCTCCCTTTAAATCTTCTTCTACTGAAGCATCTAGTTCTCAAAAAATTATAAGTGAATTAGAAAATTTGAAAGTTGAGGAATCTTCAACCACTTCTATTATTGTAGATCTGATTTCTAAACATATTATCCAATCTGACTTAGGGAAAGAAGTTCTAGAGTCTATCAAAGAAGAGGACTGTTCCTCTTCCCTGAATCCCTTACAAACTGAGCTTGAAGAAAACTATTCTTAGGTTCATACCAAATTGCCTACCATTGAAAATATCTTGCAAGATATTTTAGATAAACATGAAGAGAAGTTGGCCTTATTACTTGGATAGTTCTATAAGGCTTCCTATTTTCCTTATCAGCCAATGAATCTTCTCACCTCAATTTTTGGCGACTCCACCGAGGTAAACCCACCACCTTTATCACCACCTATACCTCCTCAGCTACCACCCACACCAACAACATCTTCTTCTGCCCCTTCCATACCCACATCCACTATGGCTGTCCCTCTGACTAAGATGGAAAAGATCCTCATTTCCAGATATGCCCCTCTAAATTTGCCTAACCCCCTTTCTGCTATGCCTACTAGATATTACCAAAAATATATGCCTAAGTTTACTAGAGAGGGATACTCTACAGCTGAAGAACATTTAGAGGCATTCTACAGTTATGCTGAGAATATACATATTGAACACGAGGATGTGTGGACTAGGGTTTTTGTGCAAAGTTTAGATGGTCAGGCTAGGAAATGGTTCAAAGAGTTACCTGCTGGATCAGTAGCTGATATTGAAGCTCTAGATGACATATTTTTTAAGCATTGGGGAGAAAGAAGAGACCACCTTTACTATAACACAGAATTTAGTAATTTGAGGAGAGAAAATGGTGAGCTTGTTTCAAATTTCACAAAGAGATTTAACAAAATGTTTAGCAAGATCCCTGCTGAGATCAAACCTACAGAGACTTCAGCCAAAATCACTTATGCGAACGCATTTGATTCCGAGTTTTGTCTTCTTCTCAGAGAAAGAAGATTTGCTTCTTTATCACTCATGCAAGATGTTGCTCTTGAACTTGAGTCTAATATTGTTGCATCTCAGAAACTTAAAGGAAAAATGGACAGGAAGAAGAAAGCTTCATATCCTTCTTCTTCATCAGAAACAAAAAATGGAAAAAATGGCCAAGATGTTGGACAGCTTAACATCTGAAATGTCTAAATTCAAAGTTCAAGGTCAACAACCTGCAAGAGGTAAAGGGCCAAATGACTTTGTTCCCAGAAACCCTAATACTTTCCCTTACAGAAGAAATAACCCACAGGCTCAGATCCTCCAAAGGGATAGGAACCCAGCTGAAGAACAAAGAATCAGAGCTCCTTTCCAAAATGTTATGTTGGAAGAAGAACAAGAGCTTACTTAGGGAGAAGGAGAAGAAGAAGACAATATCAATTGCATGGAAGATGAAGTTGATCCCTCTTTCTTGACACAATCAGATTATGAGGAATCCCTCATGAACGAGCAAATCACTGAAGAATCCTTGTATCAGGAAGATGATCAAGGAGGTTACAATTTGAGGTCCAAGCCTGCTACTCAAAAACCTTTGATTGTTGCTCCTAGTAAGAAGAATCTTGTCCCTACAAAACAGTCTGCTCCTCTTGCAAAAAAGATTGTTTCTCCTTCAAAACAGCAGCAAAGGCCATTGCAAACTTCAGTCCATGATCAGATTCAGCTTAAATATCCATCACAATAGGTAAGAACTTCTGACAAATTGCCTTACTCTTTCAATCTTGAATAAAAAATTCAGAAACTAAAAATTCCTTTTCCATTGATAGAGCTTATGAAAAATGATTCCTTCAAGTCATCTATCCTGAAATCCCTTCAACCAAAGACACCCATAGATGTTGACTTTGTAAATTTGTAAGATGATAAGCCCACAGTAACCCTAGGTCCTATGGTTGAAGAACTGGATGAGTCTTGTCCACCTTTCTATATATCCCTGAACATCCATGATAAGATACTTCACAATTGTTTGCTAGACTCAAGAGCATCCCACAATCTTATGCCAAAAGCAATGATGGAGGAGCTTGGGCTTAACATCACAAAACCTTATCATGACCTTTTCTGTTTCGACTCTAGGAAAGTCAAATGCCTAGGCCTCATAAAATACCTTGTCATAAACCTCTCCCAGCTATCTACAAAAAGCATAGTGATGGATGTAGTAGTTTCTGATATCCCACCCAAGTTTGGCCTCCTCTTGTCCCGTTCATCGAGCAAAAGGATAGGAGGTACCCTATAGATGGATCTTGCTTATGCTACAATCCCGATGTTTGGAGGTGAAACCAAAAGACTCTATAGAGAAAATCAACTTTCCTACATCATCAGTAATGAAAAGAATTCTATAAATCATCCCATCTATGCATTGGACACAGACTTCGGGGCATGTATTCTGCAAATAGAGACTCTCAGCCAGCAACTTTGCAGCTCACAAAGCCAACTTGTCAGCAATCTGAATAAGTAACCACTTCTATCTGGAGCATGTTTTTTGATGGAGCCAGTACTCAAGCCTCAGCAGGAGCAGGTGTAGTTTTTATCTCTCCTTCAAAGGAGACTATGCATTTGTCTTATAAACTAGATTTCAGGACTACCAACAATATAGCAGAGTATGAGGCTTTGTTGTTGGGAGTAAAGGCTGCTAAAGAAATGGGAATCATGTGTCTGAAGATATTTGGAGATGCAGATCTCATCATACAACAAGTGAACAACACTTTCCAAGCAAAGAATGTCAAGCTAAAATCATACAGAGATGAGGTATGGAAACTTAGGGACTCTTTCATGATTTTTGACATTTCTTATATACCTAGAGCTATGAACCACCTAGCTGATTCCCTTGCTGTCTCTACCAGTATGTTCATTCCTCCTATGCCTCCTAAATTGAACTACAAAATCCAAGTCAAATACAGGCCATCCCTACCTGATAATGTCAAATATTGGAAAGTTTTTGAGGATGATGATGAACTTAGTAGATTTCTCCAAGTTGTTGATTAATTTTCTGATATGCATATTGACCAAGAAAATCTAAATGCAAAGGAATCCTAGAAGCCTAATTTGAAAGGGAAAATGGGTCAACACAATATTGTTCAGTTGCCAAGCAATCATATACCTCGAGGTCTAGTACCTCTTGAGAAGCTTTTTGACCATAATGATGTCCCCTTAAAACCTGTGAAAAAGGAGAAAGACCCTGTTGTCCATGAGCATAATATAGGTAGCCAAAATCATCCTAAATTCATAAATTTATCTACTGAGTTGACTGCTAATCAGAGGTCAGAATATTGCAGTCTTATGAAAGAATTTGCTAATGTATTTGCTTGGGAATACAGTGATCTGAAAACCTATGATACAGATATCATTCAACATAAAATTCCTTTGGAAAAGGACACCATCCCTTTCAAACAGAAGTTAAGGCCTATCTGTCCTCTCTTGTTACCTGTGATTGAGAAAGAAATCTGTAACGTCCCCTCCCATCATACCAGCATGATAGAGAGGATCGTGATGCTAAAACCGGGCATCTAGCCCCATGAACGTTTAACTAAGCATTCACATAATATAAAAGACATATGGAATGTATGATTATAACAAAAACACAGCGGAAATAATATCAATAACACATCCATCATACATTCAAGATATTCATCAAATAATAATTGGAAAGTCAACACAAGAGAATACTTATCTTAACAAAGTAGTCCCAAGCAACTGGCTATGCAACTGCAACGTTCTACCCAACCATAGGCCAGTTGTGTTTATTAACCTCTTGATACAATTGCCACCCCCGAGCTAGGCATGATCTCTACAAGGAACCAGGGAACATTAGACTCACACATAGCCAAGCATACACCAAAATGAGCCAAGCCAATATACAATTGGGTTTATCAGGCTGCTAGGAAATGGAAAGGAAGAGTGGCTAAGCTAGTGAGCTCAAGCACAGAGCCAGGGGTAACCTTACAAGATCTATCTAGCTTGGCACCCACAATACCTACACACCCAGCACAAGGAAGTATTCGTTTCACTATTGCACAGTCCCTCAAGCCATACCTTCCCCATCTAGTGCTCTCAGGGTGTGCATAGAAGAGTAGCCAAAGCCCTCTTGATCTTCTTGAGAGGTTATCTCCCCCCACTAGGTTTATGAAGCCAATTCTGTCCACTACCACCCTAAGTTTCTTGCTCATAGATTCAAACCAAAACATGGATGCACATAACAGCAAAATGACAATGGCTGGGCATGAGGAAAAACGTTTCTTTAGTGGGATGCCCAAAGAGGAGGTTTCTACCAATTCAGAAAAACATGGGCAAGCCCAAAAACGAAATGGCAATTGGGGAACAACCCTGGAGAGCAGAGATCATTTTCAGAAAAATGTCCATGGGCATTTTGGGGAAAAAACGACCTCCATCACAATCCCAAATCGCGGCCCTTCTCTCCCAACTGCTGTACAATGCAAAAACGAGCTCCTAGGCATGGAAAATGCAGGAAAAATGGTGAAAAACGTGATGGAGAAAGACCCAGTATTTCAGACTATGTGAGAGAGGAAAGACTGTGGGTTTAGAATGGCTTTGGGCACCATTTCGTGGGTGTTTTCTTGCCCAAGGAGACAAAATACGATTTCCCATGTTGATGGCTTGCCCATGCACGAAATTGGCTACCATACCTCTTCATTCCCAAGGCATTAACTGCCTCAACCAACTCTTGGAAGAATTAAATGATTGGGTCCATAACCCAAAATGGGTAGTTGAGGGTTTATGGGTTTTCTCATTGACACATGGATTAACACCATTGGCTCAAGGGTTTTAATAATTTCCCTCCCTATTCCTTGTAGAATCATGCCCCTATCTCTTTGTTGCATTGCATAGCCAATTGTGGGTATTTTCATTAAAATTCGTATTTACATGATGTCTTATTTACATTGTGCCTATCTAGCACAAGAACCATAGGCATCTATTTTTAATTGTTGATACATAAAACACTAAATCAATGGTGGGGCCTTGGCCTTGAGCTCCTCACCATGATTAAATAACAATATTTACATCATTTACAATTTAATGCAAAAGGGGTCAAAATGGGGACATTACATTCCCCTCCCCTTACATTAGCACTATCCTCAGTGCTCATCAAAATTGAACAAAAATGGATATGTCACCCTCAAGGCATCCTCCAGCTCCCATGTAGCCTCATCGGGACCATAGTGCTTCCATTGCACCTTTACCTGTTTGATGGCTCGGTTCTGGAGAAATGTTACCTTCTTGTCTAGGATGCGCAATGGGTCGGTTTGGAACTCTCCTTCGGGTTCCACCTGGATCACATCCCAATTAATCACATGGTTAGGATCATGTACATATTTCTTAAGCAAAGAGACATGAAAAACATTATGAGCTTTAGTACTAGCAGGAAATGCAAGTCTATATGCAACTGGCCCTATTCTTTCAAGCACTTCAAATGGCCCACAATATCTAGGTGATAGCTTGGCACAACTCCCAAGCTTCAAGGAACTTGTTGATGCCTCGGAGATCGCAGCATCAATCAGAAAGGGATCCTCCTCGGTAGACTATCCCAATTAGATTGTCCACCGTTTGGTGTGGGGAATCCGTCCAGTTAGCGGTTCCAGCAACCGTGGGTTTGGATATTTTCTCCAATTATACCGGTTATGGCCCGATCCACCGTTCTTTTGATTTTTTTTATTTTTAGAATGATATGCAAGTGCCTAAATTATTTTAATCTAAATGCAGAACTGGAAAACAAATCTGTGTCTAAAACTGAAGTAAATCTAAACTATCCTTGCAAGGAGCAAATTATGGTTATCAGTAATGTGCTAGAAGAGTTGTCTAAGATTCAACAGACAGCCATTAAATCTTAAAGATAGATCCACAGCAGAAACAGGAGATATTCAGAAGATAGCTTCTAATACAGATATAACATATTTCATTACTCAGGAAAGAAAGAATTCATTTGCACAGAGAGAAGTAAGATCATTCAATACAAAGAAATAATTCAAGACAGTAAAGAAAGATCTCACAGTAAAGTATAGAAGTCATAGGAATAATCCAACATGCATCCAAACTCCATTTCCATGCAAAAGATGTCCTCTCCAGGCTCTTATTAGGTAGATTTTATTTTCTTGAAACAAGTGCAAGGTAGCTCGTACAAGTTCAGAAAATTATTTCCGTGCCAAAAGTCTTTTACACTGTTTCCTAAACTTCTATTTATAATATTACAAAATGCCCTTTGGGCTGCCACCTGGCTCTTTACACTTGTCTCCTACATATTTTTTCTTTTAATAGACAAAAACGTGACCCTTTCTTAACAGAAAATTACTTAAAAAGAAAAGGACAGTTGTCCCATGGCTCTACATTTTTAGACATATGAAAGACAAAATACAAAAATTAGGAATTAATGCCTTAATATCAGCGTGTTCACTCTTGGGTAGGCACTTCAGCTGGGAAGGAAGCACTCGAGCTAGCTGTTGCTGCTGGGAGAGAAGCACTTGGGTTGGCTGTTACTTCAGCTGCTGCTAGGAGAGAAGTACTTGGGTTGGTTGTTACTTCAGCTGCTGCTGCTGCTTTCTTTTCTTCTTCAGCAATGTAACTGAACCAAACACCAGTGTCTGTGATAACTACATTTGCTGCGGAAGGGAGCAATATTTTCTGGGAAGTCACATCTTTACCAAGCTCTGCTCCAATTCCCTGAATTTCCACAACAGCTGCTTGGTGGATTTCTTTAAGCAAATGGTTGTGTATCGATGACATCCCAATATAATGATGGAGATCATCAATGGCTAAGACATCAATCTTTTTTACATATTCTATTTGGATATCCAGTTCCTCCTTCAAGTTAGACAAACGTTGCTCCTTGCTCGGGAACTCATCAAAGGACTGAGGGGAACTCAACTTGCATTTATCATGCACTTCATGGATTTTTTGATAGAGACTGTTACTTTTATCCATTGTCCCTTGGATCTTAGCCATTATCTTAAGGCTACAGTTTCTGCAAAATTCCAAAAGGGCTATGTCTTCATTAAAACCATCTATAGATTTGAATGGGAGATGCTTGTGGAAATCCACCTTTCCTTCTCTCCATTCTATCTGGCTCAGGATGTTTGCCTTAACCAGAGTATATTTAGACTTAAGCCTATTGGCCTCTGCTTTAACTTCTTTTAATCTAACCCCCATGGATTTGAGCCTGCACACTTCCTCAGAAATCAGCTCTTGCATGTCATGAATTTGTTTTAGGATTCTACAAGACAGCTCATGGAAGGGAGACATATCTATTGCTCTGCTCTCCGCCTACTCTAATTGCTCAACCAATGCCTGCTTGTCTGCTTCTAGATGGGACACTCTGGCTTCCGCATCGTTCTTTTCTGCTTCTACAATCATCATCTGGACTGCCAGTTGCTCATTTTCTTCTTCTAAATGGTTATACTTGTCTGACAGTTCTTTATGCTCAATAGACAGGCGATTATACCTATTCACCACGACATCCCTGTAGGCTTGCTCATTAGCCACAGTATGTTGTAGCATGCGAGCTCTCCTCTTGGTCGACTCAACTTCTCTAACTATATCAGCCACATTGTCCTGCATTGCTTTTGCTGCTTCTACAGCGGCGGATGCCATAGCTAAGGGAGCCTTATTTGTATTGTGCATTACTATGGTCTCCCGCCTGGTAACAATATCTTCTTGGAAGAGTCTCTTTATCCTTTCCTCTGATTTTAGGACCACTGCCTTTCTCTTCTTATCATACACAAACTCATCCCACCGAGACACCGTATGCTCTTCTGATGGAGTGTAAGGGACGATTGGGAGATCTATCACATTTATTTCTGCTTCTGCGGGTGGGGTCTAGACTGCTTGAGCTGAATCTGTTCCCACATTTTGGGTACCGAAGACACTTGCTTGTGTTGTGTTTGCCTCCACATTTTGAGTGCCGAAGACACCTGCTTGAGATACGTCTATTTCCATATCCTGGGTGTCGGAGCCACTTGCCTGGGTATCTTAATCGGCCTTAATCTCTTCTTCTACCTTTTGTTCTTCCTCATCTTTTCGCTTTCTTTCTTCTTCCTCCGCTTGCTGCTGATTTTCATTCTCTTCCATCTGCTTTGCATCTTCAGCTTCTTTCTGCTGCTGGGCTTCCTTAGCTTCTTTCTGCGGTCTTTCATTTTCTGCTTCTTGCTGCAATCTCTCACCTTCAGCTTCTTGCTGTAATCTTGCAACTTCATCCTCTTGCTGCAACCTTGCTTCCTCTTTTAACCTTTGCTCTTCTTGGGCTTGGGCCTCAGTTGCTTCTTTCTCTTTCTGCTGGCTGGTTTTTCAAGCCTTGGTAGAGCTAGAGCTTGCTCCACTGCCTTGACGACAAATCAGCAACTCAATCATATTGCTGATGCCTCTAAATGCCTCTTCCTCTGCATCGTAATAATGAGCATATTCGAAATGAGCATAAATTTCTTTGCAATGATCGACAACTTTTCCTCGCCTATCATTTCTATGGAAAATTACTTCGCCAAAGTGGAAAGCTTTCAGCTCTTGAACAAACTCCTTAGCTGATGCAACCCCTGAGAACTTGTAGGCTCCCATGCAGAAGGGTAAAGGAGGGAAAGAAGCCTTATGCTGCTTGTTAAGAACCGCTCCGATTCCATCAAGGAAAATTTGTCTTACTGCTTCCTTGAGAACTACATAGTCAGTGGTGTATTTGGGTAGAATGTATGGTGCTTTGGTCCCTCCAAACATCCTGATGTAGGTGCCTTGTTCTGAGAAATAAAAATCTCCATAGTTTTCCAGGATCTCCATGGCATTTTCAGACAGACAGTTGGGATCTTCCTTGAATATTTGCTCATATAGAGGCATGATGAATCCCTCGCAGATGAGCTTATAGCTAGCTCTATAATTTTGAGCCCACATTATCTTGTAAGCAGTGTAGACCGGGGTGTTGGCCTTATCCCATGTGCAACCTAAGCTGGGGAAAGATAGCTTGGCCAAAACACAGTCAATGAGATAGGAAGACATGTAAAATTATGACTTTTTTAAGGCTAGACCTTCTCTTGCAGCAGCCACTGTGGATGCCAAACTGTCTGAAAGGATAGTAGCCCAGTCAAACACAATCCCTTTGAATGCTACGAAGTGTATGATGGGAGCCCATTGTATCCTGTATACAGTGCCATCGGGCATGCCGAAAATTCTGCACAGCATCAGGGCAATTAACCTAAAAGGAGGTCTTAGGTTCTGAACATCATATTCATCATTACCTCTCTTTCTTAAGTGCTTGCCTGCGACCAATAATTTTTTGGCCATCTCAATATTGTTCATCTGGCCCAACCATTCATCACTCAGAGCTTGCTGGGGACGTGAGAACTTATAGGCTGCAGCAATATATGCTCGATGGAATGAGGAGATGGCTTCTCCCCTTCTATCATGTAATACTCTTGTCTCCGCGTTAGTATGTTCCAATATCCACCCGATCACTTCAGCACATTGGAACAATTCAGGGCGGGTAGAAGCCCTAGCTATGCCTGAAGTTCTGATGTTGCGGTAGATTTGTTCCTCTTCCAATAATGCATCTGGGATATCCTGGTCCTTGATCATCCTGTAAATATCGCCCCACTGGACTTCGGGAGGAATACTAGTGGTGCACTTAGTATCTTGGAACATAGTTTCAGTCCTAAGTGGTACTGGCTTAGGTTCCATTACTTTAGCCTTCTTCCTACCACCTTTTGGCATCTTGGCTTATCCCTGCTAGCAACCAAATACAAGTCATTATAAAAAATGTGCAACCTGTTATGACATTTTAACTAAGAGAAGGACCAATTCAACATGCTAAAACATAGACAAATTATGAAGCTATGAAGCTGTGTGTTAGGGAAGCAAAAATAAGTCATTCCGAGCAAAAAAATTTAGTTCTGAGATTTAATTATCTTAAGGAGACAAAGTTTGGAACGTTTCCGAAAGGGTAAGCATACAACGTGGAAACAACCTGCTTCCCATCTAGCCCTATGAGAGAAGGTATCCTTCATTGTTGCACTTCTAATGGTCAATGGCGGGTTAGCTCGGATTGAGACAATCTTAAGACGAGACCAGGGACCACTTTCCACATTCATGAACAGGTGAGGGGTTCAGCCAACCACTACTGTTATTAATAATGTTTATGAGATGTTGTATGGACGGTTTGGAGTTTGAACGAAGGTGACGATGCTTGGAATGTGGCTGGTGAAAAACTCGGGTGGTCACAGTTATGGCTTTTAGCTGATGGGAACGAGAAACCCAAGGGGCCTCAGTGGCTTTTTAAAAACAAAAATAACGACATATGCGACCAATGCCTATCGGCCACGTTATAGACGGGAAAAAACCCAAAGGTAATCTGACGTGGAGATGAGACAAAAATAGCGATTAGAAACCTACCTGGCAATGTGATAGTGGCTGAGTAAGGTGGACGCGGTCGTGGACAAGCTGAGCTGGAGCGGTCCGGCGCGGTCTTCCAAATGGTGTTTGTTCGAACTAAAACTAACAATGTGACCAACCCAAATCCCCACCAGCCTTTTAAATGGGTTAGACACGTGTGGCATTAATTCGGTGGGTGGTTCATTTAAAACGGATTTAAAGTTTGCACGGTGTGGTCTTTTCAAGCCGCCTCGACATTTGTGCACGACCATCACTTGTGGGGCGGACTCACGAGTTTTGCCCGCAATTGCGAAATGATATGGTGAATGGCCTCGACGTTTCAAAAGAAACTGGTGAATGGATTCCGCAACTCGAATAATTTCTAAATCTCTCCGCGAGGTTTCAGGAGAATAACGTGAACGGTTCCGCAGTTTCAGGAGGGGTTTCGAAAATGGTTCCGCAAAAAAGTCTAAGTGTTTCGGTGGGGTTTCAAAAAAATAATGTGAATGCTTTCGCAGTTGCGGAATATTTTCACAAATAGCCTCCGCAGTTTCGGAAGGGAAACCTAAATGGTTCCGCCGTTTCGGAAGGCTTTCGCGAATAGCTTCCACAACTTCGAGAGAAAAAGACTTAAGATTTTTTTCATTGAGACCAAGTCCTTCGATGGCTTTTCGGGAAAATAACGTGAATGCTTCCGCAATTTCAGAAGGGAAACCCAAATGGTTCCGCTGTTTCGGGACGAATGGCGAATGGCTTCTGCAAGTCGAGAGAAAGACTTAAGCATTTTCAAAGAGAAGCCCTTCGACGATTCCGGAAAAGATATGCGAACGGCTCCCACAGTTTCGGGAGGGAAACTTGAATGGTTCCGCAGCTTCGGGAGGATTTCTTGAATTTTTTTGCCATTTCGAGAGACTTTCCCAAATAGCTTCCGTAGCTTTGAGAGATAATTTCTAAGTCTTTTGCGTAGCTTTGGGAGGCTTATACGAATGGTTCCCGCAGTTTCGGGAGGATAAGCTGAATGGTTCCGCAATTTCGAGAGGATAACTTGAAAGGTTCCGCAACTACGGGAGGATAACTCAAATGATTCCGCAATTTCGAGAGGATAACTCAAAAGGTTCTGCAACTGCGGGAGGATAACTCAAATGATTCCGCAATTTCAAGAGGATAACTCAAAAGGTTCCGCAACTACGGGAGGATAACTTGAAAGGTTCTGCAACTTCAAAAAATTTCATGAATATTATCCTTAGAAGAAAAACTTGAAATTTTCAAAGCAGGATCTTAAGTTGAAAAAGAAAAAGGAGAATTAAACTCTTAAGGCAGTCTCTCTAGAAAAATAAAAAGAGGGGCCCCAATATGTAAAAAATTTGGGGGGGGGGGATGTTGCTGCAACAACAGAACTCTTCCTTGATCTCACTCTAAGATACACATGATCCCCAACATTGAATTCCCTATGCACTCTATGCTTATCTGCATAGCTTTTCTGTCTATCCTGGGCTATTTTTAAATTCTGTCTGATCTTGGCAACTTCTTGCTCCATTTCCTTAAGCAATTCTGGCCCAAGTACAATTCTGTTCACTGGATTGTCCCAAGTCACTGGTGTCCTACACCTTCTATCGTACAAAGCCTCATAAGGACTCATTCCCAACGATGCTTGTTGCCCATTGTTATATGCAAATTCTACCAAGTGTAGATAATCCTCCCACTTGGATGGTTTGTCCATTACATACATGCGGAGCATGTCTTCAAGCACCCGATTTACTCTTTCTGTTTTCCCATCTGTTTGAGGATGGTATGCAGTACTAAAGCTTAGCTGTGTACCCAAATCTGCAAAGAGACCTTTCCAAAAATTGGAAGTGAAATTGGTGTCCCTGTCAGAAATTATTGCCTTAGGCAACCCATGTAATCTGAAAATTTCCTTCATGAAAATATTTGCAATGGCATCGGCTTTATGTGTGGACTTAACCGATATAAAATGTGCTGCCTTTGTTAACTTGTCCACCACAACCATGATGGAATCATGTTGTCTCACATTCATTGGCAATCCTGTGATAAAGTCCATGGATATTACTTCCCATTTCCATTCTGGAATTGGCACTGGGAGCAATAAACCTGCTGGATGTTGGTGTTCACTCTTCACCTGCTGACATTCCATGCACTTAGAAATGTATTCAGCGATGTCCTTCTTCATACCTAGCCAGAAATAATATTTTCTTGCTGTAGCAATTGTTTTCTGATATCCTGGGTGACCAGAGTATGGAGCTTTATGGATTTCATCCATAACAATTCTCCTCAAATCTGCCGCATTTGGGATATAGACTCTGTTCTTATAAGTAAGAATTCCTCCTTCTTCCAAATGATAGCCTTCATACTTCTTGCCAAGGTCTTGCTGCTGCAATTTGTCCCTTATCTGCATGTACACTTCATCCTTAACAATATGGTTAACAATCTGCTGCCTCAAATCTGGTTGGCAAGTACTAAGTGCTGCCACATACATTTCATGTACCTTTCTGCTAAGTGCATCAACCACCTTGTTTTCTTTCCCTTTTATGTGTTTGATTTCAAAATCAAATTCACACAAAAATTCCAACCATCTAGCTTGCCTAGCATTTAAAGTTGGCTGATCAAACAAGTATTTCAGACCGCAATGGTCTGTCCTTAACTCAAATTTTCTTCCCATCAAGTAATGCCTCCACATCTTTAAAGTATGTACTATGGCTTCAAGTTCTATATCATGGGTAGCATAGTTCTTCTCATGCTCCTTCAACTTTATTGACTCATAGCATATCACGTGGTTGTCTTGCATAAGAACTCCTCCAAGTCCTTGATTGCATGCATCAGGACACACCACAAAGTCTTTTTCTGGGTCTGCAATTTTCAAAATTGGTGCACTTGTAAGAAGATTCTTCAACCGTTGAAAACTTTCCTCACATCTCAATGACCATTCAAACCTTATCCCCTTCTTTCGCAAAGAAGTGATTGAGTTTGCAACCTTGGAGAATCCTTCGATAAACCTCCTATAGTAACCAGCAAGGCCCATAAAATATCTCACATCAGTCACATTCCTTAGAGTTGGCCAATTCATAATGGCTTCAATCTTCTCAGGGTCTACAGATATTCCTTCATCGGAGATGATGTGACCCAAATAATGAATTCTATCTTTATAAAAGTCACATTTGCTCAACTTTGCATACAGCTTATGCTCCCTTAGTAATTGCATTGTCATTGTCAAATGTTCTTCATGCTCTTCTTTATTCTTAGAATAGATGAGAATGTCATCTAGGAATACAAGAACAAACTTGTCCAAATACTTGCTAAAAACATTATTCATGAGACACATGAATGTAGCTGGTGCATTTGTGAGACCGAATGGTACCACTACAAACTCATAGTGTCCATACCTCGTTCTAAAGGCTGTCTTATGAATATCATCTTCTTTGATTCTTACCTGATGGTAACCAGACCTCAAGTCAATTTTTCAAAATACCTTTGCTCCTCTCATTTGGTCAAAAAGGTCATCAATTCGGGGCAATGGGTATTTGTTCTTCACAGTGACTTTGTTCAACTGCCTGTAGTCAATACATAACCTGAGTGTTCCATCTTTCTTTTTCACAAATAGAACGGGTGCTCCCCATGGGGACACACTTGGCCTAATATATTTCTTTTCCAACAACTCTTGTAATTGCATCTTCAATTCTAGCAATTCCGGTGTACTCATCCTGTAGGGTGTCTTAGACATTGGTGCCTCTCCTGGCACAAGCTCAATTGTAAAGTCAATGTCTCTCTCTGGAGGGAGTCCTGGAATCTCATTAGGAAAAACATCCCTGAATTCTTTCAATACATGATAGTCCTCCAATTTAAGAATTTCATGCTCTGCTGCCTCTAAAATGTGGGATGCATACAATTGACATCCCTTCCTATAGAACTTCTTCAACTGCATGGCTGAAACCTGTCTAACAGAAGTCACCTTTGGAATGCCTTTTACAACCCTCGGGTTTCCTTCTTCGTCCATGCATTCAAATGTCTTATTGCAGCAGTCAAGTTTAACCCTGTGGGCTTCTAACCAATCCATTCCAATGAGAATATCATAGGAACCAAGTGGCAAAATATTCAGATCTGCATAAGTGAATAGCCCATCCATCTCTAATGGACATTTCTCTACTATTTCACTAGATTTTCTCTTGGTTCCAATGGCTAGTTGAACTAACCATGATTTACTATGCTTTAATTTCTTGAAAGCACAAATCTCAACAATTCTAGGAGTGACATAACTGTGAGTAGATCCAGGATCAATCAAAATAGAAACAGATTGCTTAGCAATCTTACCTTCAACTTCAACCATAGTTGATTGATGATCTGCCTGGCGGTCTTCTACTGCTGCATAGATTCTAGGGATTTTTCTCGTCACTTGACCCACAGTTTCGGCTCCTTGGATGTTGTGAACTTGATTTGTATTCCCATTCCGATGGGGACAGTTCCTAAGCATGTGGTCTTCTCCACAACCACAACATCGAAGTGGTTCTCTTGGTTCCTTTGGATCTCTTGGCTTATCTCCCATCATCCTAGTTGGCTTAGTCACAACCTATGATGGTTGCCTTTGCTGATTCCGGAATTGAGGAGGCTTGAACCCCTTCTTCCTTTGATCAAACTTTTCATTTTTCCTATCCTTCCATGCCTTATGGAATTCTGGTTTGCTTCTATTTTGATCAAAGCAATACTTGGCCTTTCTTATGGCCTCCTCTAGAGTTCGAGGTTCATCGAACTCAATTCTGTCTTTATATGACTGGGGCAGTCCACTTAGGAAACATTGAATTTTCACCTTATCATCTCGAATATACCTGACATACCTCAGCAGCTCCAAGAACTTGTTTGCATATTCTTCCATGGTCAATTGTCCCAATCTCATCTCATGGAACTCTTTGATCTTATCATCATAGTACCTATCAAAGAGGTACTTCTGCTTGAAGTATTTCTTGAACTGCTTCCACACAATCTTCCTTTCATTGATCTTCTTCACTTTCCTGATGTGTTCCCACCATATAGATTCTCTTCCATTCAAGTTGAAGATGGAAACTCTTGCCTTCATATTCCCAGAGTAGTCTTGGACTTGGAAATATTTTCTCATCCCAAGAAGCCAAGCTTCAGCTTCTTGACCAGACTTTATCTCTCCATCAAATGTAGGAGGTTTTTCCTTCTTAAATTCCCCATGTGAATTGTTCTTGTAGTGCCTCTTCCTCTTGCTTCTACGAGATGAAGAGCTTGAACCCTCAATGGATTCTTCAGAGTCAAATGATTCATTAGAAGAGATTTCTGGAGTATATGTTCTGTCTGTAGAAACTCTTCTTGAGCTACTGGCCCTCTTACGGGAATTTATTCTAGAACTACTCCCACCCCTTTCTGGATTTGATGTCTGATGCCGAGAGTTTATTTGCCTTTGGATGTCTGTCAAACTCTGTAGCATGGCTGCATTCAACTGATTTTGTTCTTCCTGAGCTTTAATCATCCTTTCATTATCTTCTCTATAGCTTTGCAACTCCACCCTTAGGTTTCTCATGGTGGCTGCAATACCTAGAGGAGTCTCTTGATTTCTTCTCCCATTAGATTCGGTTTCAGCATTCTCAACATGTATGTTCTCCCCCATGGCATCTGTCTCAGGCTCATAGGGATCCTGTGCATCATCCATGATGTTGATTTCTTGGATCAACTAAGATCCAAAACTTTCCAACTGTACTATCGAGAGTACTACCCTGATGTAACTGTGATTCTGCAAAATGTGTTCATCAACACAATTGTTAGCTGCATTATATTCTCAGAATTCATAACTTACTTTCATGCATGTGGGAAAATGGTATATTGACAATTGTCAAATCATCGAATTTTCTCACAATCAACGACATATGGGGGGGGGGGGCGAACAAAGGGGGTCAAGGGAGCTTGCCCCTTTGTGGCTTCGGGCGGGTCGAGGGCAGCGCCCTCGTTTTTTTTTTTTTTTTGAAAATCTTTCCGCAGCTTTGGGGTAATTTGCTGAACGATTCTGCAATTGCAGGGCGATTTGCCGAGTGCTTCCGTAATTGCGGGGCAGTTTGGCGAACGCTTCCGCAATTGCGGGGCAATTTGCTGAGTGCTTCTGCAATTGCGGGGTGGTTTGCCGAACGCTTCTGCAATTGCAGAGCGATTTTCTGAGTGCTTCTGCAATTGCGGGGCGGTTTGTCGAACGCTTCCGCAATTGCGGGGCGATTTTCTGAGTGCTTCTGCAATTGCGGGGTGGTTTGCCGAACGCTTCCGCAATTGTGGGGCGATTTGCCAAGTGCTTCCGCAATTGCGGGGCGGTTTGCCGAATGCTTCTGTAATTTCGGGGCAATTTGCCGAGTGCTTCCGTAATTGCGGAACGACTTGCGGAATTCTTCCGCAATTTCGGAAGACATTCCAGAATTCTTTCCACAGTTTTGGGCCATCTTGCAGAACTCTTCCACGTTGTGGAACGATTCGCAGAATCCTTCCGCAGTTTCGGGGCGACTTCCTGAACTCTTCCGCATTGCGGAACAATTCACGAAATCCTTCCACAATTGCAGGGCAACTTCCCGAACTCTTCCGTGTTGTGAAACGATTCGCGGAATCCTTCTGCATTTCGCAACGATTCACCGAAGTCTTCCACAGTTGCGAGACAATTCGCCGAAGTCTTCCGCAATTGCGGGATGACTTGCGGAATCCTTCCACAGTTTCGGAAGAGAATTCCTTCCGAAAATTTCCCTTTGACACCGAACACTTAGAAAAATTTTCCGCTGTTTCGGAGCAGTTCGCCGAATTCTTCCGCGTTGCGGAACAACTCGCGGAATCCTTCCGCAGTTTCGGAAGAGAATTCCTTCCGCAATTTCGGAAGAGAATTTCTTCCGCAATTTCCGGCAGAACTCATAGAAACTTAGAAAAATTTTGAAAATTTGAAAATTTTTGAAATTTTCTTATCTATCAGTGTTGAGCATGAAGCATACTTACCTCTGCAACTATGATAGGTATCCCCATAAAGGCCCAATGCTGCAACTAGCGGCTCTGATACCAAAATGTAACGTCCCCTCCCATCATACCATCATGATAGAGAGGATCGTGATGCTAAAACCAGGCATCTAGCCCCATGAACTTTTAACTAAGCATTCACATAATATAAAAGACATATGGAATGTATGATTATAACAAAAACACAGCGGAAATAATATCAATAACACATCCATCATACATTCAAGATATTCATCAAATAATAATTGCAAAGTCAACACAAGAGAATACTTATCTTAACAAAGTAGTCCCAAGCAACTGGCTATGCAACTGCAACGTTCCATCGAACCATAGGCCAGTTGTTCTTATCAACCTCTTAATACAACTGCCACCCCCAAGCTGGGCATGATCTCTACAAGGAACCAGGGAACAGCAGACTCACACATAGCCAAGCATACACCAAGATGAGCCAAGCCAATCTACAATTGGGTTTATCAGGCTGCTAGGAAATGGAAAGGAAGAGTGGCTAAGCTAGTGAGCTCAAGCACAGAGCCAGGGGTAACCTTACAATATCTATCTAGCTTGGCACCCACAATACCTACACACCCAGCACAAGGAAGTATTCTTTTCACTGCTGCATAGTCCCTTAAGCCATACCTTCCCCATCTAGTGCTCTCAGGGTGTGCATAGAAGAGTAGCCAAAGCCCTCTTGATCTTCTTGAGAGGTTATCTCCCCCCACTAGGTTTATCAAGCCAATTCTGTCCACTACCACCCTAAGTTTCTTGCTCACAGATTTAAACCAAAACAGGGATGCACATAACAGCAAAACCACAATGGCTGGGCATGAGGAAAAACGTTTCTTCAGTGGGATGCCCAAAGAGGAGGTTTCTACCAATTCAGAAAAACATGGGAAAGCCCAAAAACGAAATGGCAATTGAGGAACAACCCTGGAGAGCAGAGATCGTTTTCAGAAAAATGTCCATGGGAATTTTGGGGCAAAAACGACCTCCATCACAGTCCCAAATCGTGGCCCTTCTATCCCAGCTGCTGTACAATGCAAAAACAAGCTCCCAGGCATGAAAAATGCAGGAAAAATGGTGAAAAATATAATGGGGAAAGACCCAGTAGTTTAGACTACATGAGAGAGGAAAGACTGTGGGTTTAGAATGGCTTTGAGCACGATTTTGTGGGTGTTTCTTTCCCAAGGAGACAAAATACGATTTCCCAGGTTGATGGCTTGCCCATGCATGAAATTGGCTGCCATACCTCTTCATTCCCAAGGCATTAACTGCCTCAACCAACTCTTGGAAGAATTAAATGATTGGGTCCATAACCCAAAATGGGTAGTTGAGGGTTTATGGGTTTTCTCATTGACACATGGATTAACACCATTGGCTCAAGGGTTTTAATAATTTCCCTCCCTATTCCTTGTAGAATCATGCCCCCATCTCTTTGTTGCATTGCATAGCTAGTTGTGGGTATTTTCATTAAAATTCGTATTTACATGATGTCTTATTTACATTGTGCCTATCTAGCACAAGAACCATAGGCATCTATTTTTAATTGCCGATACATAAAACGCTAAATCAATGGTGGGGCCTTGGCCTTGAGCTCCTCACCTTGATTAAATAACAATATTTACATCATTTACGATTTAATGCAAAGGGGGTCAAAATGGGGACATTACAAAATAAAAAAGCTCCTTGATGCTAAAATCATAATCCCATTGAGATATTCTAAATGGATTGCAAATTTAGTAATAGTGAGGAATAAAAATGGTGAGATCAGGTTATGTGTCGATTTTAGAAACCTAAATAAATGCTCCAAGAAATACAACTACCCCCTGCCCAAGATGGAGCATTTGCTGCAAAGAGTTTTAGGAGCTAGTGTCATGTCATTCCTAGATGCCTTCTCAGGCTACAACCAAGTTTCTGTACACCCTGATGATCAAGAGTAAACTGCTTTTACCACTCCTTGGGGTACCTTCATGTATGCCAAGATGCCATTTGGGATGATGAATGCTAGGGCCAACTTTCAGAGGGCCATGGACATAGCCTTTGTGGGAGTAAAGGAAAAGTTTGTTCTCATATATCTTGATGATATCACGGTGTACTCCAAAAGTTATGAGGAACATTTGCAACACCTAAAAAGGGTTTTTTTTTAAAATGTAGACAGTTTGGGATATCTCTGAACCCAAAGAAGTCTCAATTTGGTCTCATGGAAGGCAAACTCCTAGGCCACATTGTTTCAATAGAAGGTGTGAAGATTGATCCAATTCAAGTCGAAGCAATTTAGAATTTGTCTATACCAAGGTCAAAGAAGGATATTCAATCCTTCCTCGGTAAGATAAATTTTGTCAGGAGGT
Organism: Larix kaempferi; assembly: GCA_027924585.1. Taxonomy (NCBI): domain Eukaryota; kingdom Viridiplantae; phylum Streptophyta; class Pinopsida; order Pinales; family Pinaceae; genus Larix; species Larix kaempferi. The sequence goes on along the minus strand of BSBM01000458.1, from coordinate 17,028,122 downwards.
TTATTCCAAATTTTTCTGATTTAGTGAAACACATAACTTCCATGTTGAAGAAGGAATCTGAAATTAAATGGATAGACAATGCAAGAAGCTCTTTTGAAGCCATCAAGCAGGCTATCATGGAAGCTCGTACTTTAATTAGTCTAGATTACATCAAGGGCTTCTATATTTTCTCTTTTGCTTCCTATGATACAGTGGCAGCAGTCTTGTTGTAGAAAGATGATGAAGGTCTTGATCACCCAATTTCCTTCTTCAGCAAAACATTGAGGGATGTTGAACTAAAATATGATCCTATAGAAAAACAGGCTTATGCTCTTATTAAGTCATTGAAGGCATTCAAATTTTATATCCTACATACAAAGGTCATTTCCTATGTCCCTTCAGCTTCCATGAAAGACGTTGTAACCCAGCCTGACATTCATGGCAAGAGAGCCAAATGGATTGCTAAGATGATTGAATTTGATATAGAAGTAAAGCTCACCAAGCTAGTAAAAGGCCAAGGCTTATCTAAGCTTATGGCTAAAGAAAATTGTGAACTACTAGACATGAATTTTATCGGGATAAATTCAGGAAGTTTGCAGATAGAGGTAGCAGCAGAAGAGCAGCATGATAGTCAGCAGGTGGCTGAAAATTTGTTTTCATGTGAGTGGTATTCAGGTATTATTCATTTTTTGCAAAATTTAGAAGTTCCTCCTGGACTTAGCATAACTCAAGCACGAGCTCTTAAGCTTAGATCTATTAAATTTTGCATAAGTAACAATCTGCTGTATTGGAAAGATCCTTCTGGTATTTTGCTGAGATGTCTAGATCAAGAAGAGTTAGTTCAAGTCATGCGTCAGTTCCATTCAAGCATATGTGGAGGCCATCATTACTGAAAAATTATAGCTCATGAGATTCTAAGGGTTGCATACTATTGGCCTGTTCTTTTCTCTCATGTATACACCTTTGTAAAGTCTTGTGACAAATGCCAAAGATTCACAGGAAAAAAACAGCTCAAATCCTTGCCCTTGAAACCTATCATAGTTAATGGTCCCTTCCAGCAATGGGGTCTTTATTTTATAGGTGAGATTAATCCTTCATCCAGTGGTCAACATAGATGGATCCTAGTAGCCACTAATTATTTTACCAAGTGGATAGAGGCAATTCCCACAAGGAATGCCACTCATCAAGTCATCATGAAATTTCTCTATGAAAACATCTTTATCAGATTTTGTTGCCCAAAAAGGCTAGTAACTGATAATGCAATAGCTTTTAAAGCTGATGCATTAGTTGACATGTGTGAGTCAATGGGCATTCACTTGGTACACTCTACTCCCTACTACCCTCAAGGAAATGTCCTTGCTGAGTCATCCAATAAGAGTCTAGTCAGAATCATCAGAAAGCTATTGGAAGAAAATCAGAAGAGCTAGGATTCTAAACTAAAGTTTGCTCTTTGGGCTGACAGAGTGACCAATAAAAAATCCATAGGGACTTATCCCTTTAAATTGGTTTATGGTACTGTTGCCATTTTCCCAATTCAGCTAGTTCTTCCAGTAGCTAAGCTCTTTCAGGATGAACCAAATGACATGGTGAGAAGAATTCTCAACTTGGTTGAATTGCAGCAGACTAGAGAACAATTGGTGGAGAAGTTAGAAGCTCACCAGAAGAGGATCAAAAATACTTTTGACAAGAAGGAAAAGGTGGAAATTTTTCAGGTTGGAGACTGAGTTTTGAAATGGGATGCTGCCAGGCAAGACAAGGGAAAGCACGGTAAATTTGATTCTCTATGGATAGGTCCTTTTGTGATAACTCAAGTGCAATAGAACAACACTTTCAAACTGCAAAGTCTGGAAGGTGAAGAAATTTTTGATGGCCCAGTCAATGGGCGATTCCTGAAACTCTATTTCATCTAAGGCTTCAAAGCCTTGTCATTGTAAATATAATTTTTTTTTTTTTTGGCAAAATAACTCCATGCACAATGGAACGCTAGAAGACAGGTTTGAATTTTTGTTTTATGTGAAAGGCATTTGATTTGTGGTTCTTGGAACCTCACAGGGAGGATTCCATCCCCGAGTAGGAGCCAAATGTTATCTCCTCAAATAACATAGTCGAGTTTGTTATTCTAGGTGATAGGAAGTCATTGAAAAATACACTTTTTAAATTGATTTTTGGCTCATTTTTTAGAGCTTTAAGTAGGTAATTTGAAAAAACATTGGATTTTACTTTTTCTTCAAAAAGAAAACTCAGGTTTCGGTGGCTTAGGTGGACATTTCAACTATTCATTATCTACCGAAAATCCAGCTTTCGGCAGCTTACAACATGAAGACGAGATCCTTCAAGCTACCAAAATGAAAGGCGGTTTCAAACATTTCGGCAGCCCACATGCTTAAAGGTGAAATTATCCCAGCTACCGAAAGTGAGGCAATTTCAAAACGGTTAAAGATCAAATCAAAGGTCAAATCCCATAAGTTTGAAGGAAGCTCATCTTTCCCTTAGCCCCCGAAAAGAATCAAGGCCAACTAAGACACGATATGATCAATTCGAAACCTGCTGCAATGATGTTCTAATCCTAATTGATTGAACCCTACATCTATCCTATCTATCCAAATTTTAAAAAAAACTATGCATCCCATTTAATCATGCAGAACTCCATTTTCAAATTTCCCACGTGTTTGTATGAAACCCCATCTACCAAAATTGACAGGTCAATGAACCCTCATGATTAGTCTATCCATCCACATCCCTCAAAATCAAGTTTTCACTCAAACACATCCTTCATCCTTCACTTCTACCTGTCACCAAGCCTACTCTTTCCTTAATTCACGTCAACCTTGTCTCCCAAGATCGAATTTTCCAATTGCAGGTGTCAAGAAACAGCTAATAGATGAAGAAAAGAGGAGGAGTGGTCCTCAGGAAGGAACTCGATGACATCTGTTATTTGGAATCACACCCTGAGGTGTGTCAACTTTTCAAGGGCGCAAGTTGCTATAAGTTTTGTGAAAAACTACAGGGATCACATGAGCAGGTAGCAGAAGCTTTTGCTAGGACTTTTGATGGTAGAAAGGCAGTAATTGGTAGAGAAGAATTAGAGGTGGATGAAGTACTCATAGCTGAAGTAACAGAGCTTCCAAGAATAGGAGAAGCCTGGTTTAAAACTATTGTCACAAAGGAGATGGAATTCAGGTCCTACCTAAAGCTCGAACACAAAAATATTATATGGAAGAAGGACATCCCCACGTCCTATCTTGAAGAAGAATGGAAGCATCTATTGAAATCAATCCTTGTCTACATAACCTGTGAGAGCAGATATAATAGAGTAATGATTTATCATTTCAAATTGATGAATCACTTCAATGGTAGAAACCCCTTGAACCTACCTTTCTATCTACACAAAAGCTTGACTAAGATGGCCCATCAAGTCCAAGCTAAGCCAAGTAAAGTTACAGGCAAGTTACCTCATCATCGTTTGATCAGGCTCTTGGTTGGTGAGTTACTCCAAAGAAGGAACATTGACTGGACACATTTCCTATTTTTGAATGAGTTTGAAATAGAGCTACAGCCCGAAGATAATAAGAAATCCTCTTCAAAGAAATCTTCCACTCCCAGAAGTGGAAAGAGGAAAAGGAGATCCATTTCCTCAATTTCAATTGATCAACTGTCTCCATCTTCCAAGCCTAAAAGGGCTAAAAAGAAACTAGTTTTTAGTGAGGGTATAGAAGGAGAAGTTTTTCCAAAAGTTAAGAACATCCTAAACCTCCCTTACACAGATTCTAAATATGATGAGCAACAAGAAGGTGAAGCAGAACATGAGGAAGGTGCAACAGGGCAAGAGCTTCAGGAAGAGCAAGATCAGCAGTTTGCTAAAGCATCAACTAGCAAGGCAAAGAAGTCTTCATCACATAATGTCAATCAACTTCTCAGACAGGTATATGAACTTGAAATACTTCAAAGAGTAATCAAGAAAAGGAATGAAAAGTTGACTAAAAGAAATACTGAATTATATGTCTCCTTCCAAGGGCTAACTAAAAAGCATAATAAGTTAAAGGAGAGAAATATAAGATTGATAAGAGACAACATCAAGTTGAATAGGAAGGTCAAGCTTTTGAGAAATAAGAAGATGTCTCCAAAGCCCCAGCCTAAGACACACTCAGACCTTGAAACCTTAGTTGCAGTATTCATTAGTCTTGCTGGATATCCAGACCTATCTCAGGGTGCAGAAGATCTCAATCAACAAAAATTAAGACCAGAAGATGCAAGGCCATACATTTTTGCAAAATTTTACAAGCTAAACCAAACAGAGCTTTCGATGGCTTAGGCGAACATGTTGAATTGTTCGTTAGCCACCGAAAGCAGAGCTTTTGGTAGCTAACATAATTAAATTATGGCCTTTCTAGCCACCGAAAATGAAAAATAATGCAGAAAGCTACCATTTTTGCACAGAGCCGAGATTCTTAAAACTAGATACCTCGAAGATGGTTTCTAATGCAAGATGAAGAGCAGAGGTATAAATATTAAGGTTTTGTTTCAATTTTGAAGATGCCAGGGAAGTGGAAGAAGCAAGGCTTCTTACCTATCTTTAGTAAAGAGATGAACTCTCTGCCACGTAGCATTTTTTATTTCCTCCATCAACATCTCAAGATCATTGCAGCTGTTGAAGAGCCTGAAGATTAGTTGAAGATAAAGTTTTGACCGTCAAAATAGGATCTTTTCCTAGTTTATTGTAATCTGTTTTTAATTGTCTATCTTTAGTAAATCATATCCATTTTCTTAGGATCTGGAACTGTCATGTAAAGGCTATAAAGCCTAAAACTTCAGAAGATGTAAAGGTTCGATTTTGGAGCTTTGCACACAGATTGTACTTTCAGACTTCTCAAAGCATATCATAATATAAGCTTCTTTTGCCTATTAAGTTCAATTTCACCTATTGTCCATTCTATGCTTGTATTTGAATGAGTTATTTCATTTCCTTAGCTGATCTAGTGTCTAAGAATTGTCATCTTTTTCATTACACTGATTGACTGAGCTTTGCAAGTATTATTTGCTTATAACATTGGCCATTCATATATATTGTTTATGTATGTTTCTACTGATAGTATAAGATATGTCCATCCATATACTTTAGTCAAAAACCTCTGAACAGAGTTGGTTAAAAGTCTTTGCCATTGATATATCTATGCATGCTTTGACTAAGTAAACCTTGTGTTAGTCATCCGACTTGATCCAATTGAGAAAATCATTAAGTTACCAGGAATCTTTGAGCTGTAACCTAGAAGAGTTTCCTGGAGAGATAACAGTCACTATTTCAAATTTTCTATTAAAATGGAGCATAATGGGATTGGGATTCTCATTGATAGTTTTGTATCCTTCATTAATGGCATCCAAATGCTTTTTATCTCATCAAATTCCAAGCTAAAATGCTTCAGTTATGGCCAAAACAATTTTCAGGCTCTACACTAGTTTTTTTAAGCGTTTTTTAAACCTTCCAACAAAGTTCATCAGATCTCCTCTATAGGACTTGTCATATCGTCCTTTCTTGCAAATCCATGAAGGTAAAACCTGAGAAGGGATCCCTGATACAACACTCACAATACCCTATCGAACTTGTCCATTCGATACTTTCCCTAATGCCCTCACGACAAACTCCAAAATGAGACTCTGATATGTAACCTCTGATACACAATTGGACTTGGTCCATCGGGAATTTCCTCGATGCACCTCATGTAAAACCCAAAAATGGGACTTCAATATGGAACCCTCGACACACCATCATACTTGGCCCATCAGGATCTTCCACAATGCCCTCACGGTAAACCCCAAAATGGGACTCCGATATGGAACCCCCAATACATTGTCGAACTTGGCCCATAAATACCTTCATTAACGCCCTCACGAAAAACACTAAAATGGGAATCCAATATGGAACCCTTGATACACCATCAAACTTGGCCCATCGAGACTTTCCCTAATGCACCTCACGGGAAACCTTGAAATGGGACTCTGATATCAAACCCCCAATACACCATCGTACTTGACCCATTGGGACCTTCCCCAATTCCCTCATGAGAAACCCTAATAGATGTGCGTCGATGGCTACATCGGACCTCCTCATCGAACTTGTTCCTTGGGATATAATTTTTGCACCCTTGATAGATGTGCATCGATGAATTACTTTGATACACCTATGGACTTTTCTTTGCTGGACCTATGGACTTTTCTTTGCTCCGCATGAAGAATTTGGACATTAGGATACTTGCACATTTGTCTAACGTGGCTGGTCCACATTATACTCCTATCTTAATGGCATGGGTGGGGCTATCTCAAATTTCCCCAAATTTTCATTTTTTTATAAATAAACAAATTTCAGTTTCCTCCATTTCAAAATACCTCTATTGCATAACAAAGCCAAATTTGTTTCACTAATAGCTCTGAATTCTAAAATTTCCCCAAATTTCCTTAAACCAATCTACCATTCCTACTAGTAAATCACATGTTTAACTCATGGGTTCTGTTAAATTACTCTTTAACAATTAAAACCATGGATTCTTAAAAACACTATTGTGTGCAAATTGTTACACATGCGTGCAAAAGGACACATACCAAAGGGTTGTGCAACTTTGGTATGGATTCAAATGAAAGTAAAATAAAACAAAAAAACTAAACTAAACTAACAAGATCTACCTATCCTTCAATAAAATCACACATAAAGACTACCAAGACAATGCATGAAGAATCAAATAATTTTTTATATTTTCACAAAGAAGTATTACAACAAATATGTGCACCTTTCTATAGTGAAGAGGAAGAGAGTCCTCTATAGTTGTCCAAGAGAAGGTCCATTTGTCTCCTTCATGATCTAGCAACTTCCAACCAACTGTCACAATGGTAATCTCCTTTAGGTGAAGTAGAAGGTAAAATGTGGTATGATCCTAGTTCTGGGAAAAATTTGGCAGCATAATGGCATGAATAAGAGATGGAAATTGTGTGTCTGGAATGGGGTAACTTGAGGGATTTTTTATAGGCATAAGAATGGCCAAGAGATGGATATAGAAGCACTGTGAACATTCTTAATTTCCCTGATTACTTGGTGGATAAATTAGTTTTTTAAACCCTAAATTCGTTAACTAACTTGGACCATGTCAAGGTTTGTGTCCACTTGTTTCCATTTCTTTCTGAGCAAGGTGGGAAATGACAAATTTTTGACAAAAATCACATTTTGGGGCTAGGTTGCTTTTATCGGGGGAAAAGGTGTGAATCAGGTCGCTAATTTTGAGGGAAAACCCATGACCTTGAGGTATTTTTTATAGGCACAAGAATGGCCAAGAGATGGATATAGAAGCAATGTTGTTGGGTATCTTTTCTCTCTTTCAGGCTGACCCAGGTTCGGCAAAGTTCTTTATTTGTAGACCCAACACAATCCCCTTCACTAGACCTTTCAGCATCAACCTGCGAACATGATGAAGTCTCACCGGAAGCGAAGATGGGTGGTTACAGAATCAGGTTTCTGAAACCTGGTGATGCATGGCTATGTTATGCGAGCTTGCTATGCATTCTGTACTCAACATCTACTTAACAGATTATTACAAATATGTAACTACTCACTTCGCAGTTATCAACAACCTACATAATTCCTTGAATCCATGCTACCTTTACTCTGAAAACTATGCATTTTCCATACTTAACACAACTTCGCAATGTTCATACATGTGTGTTCCACTACTTAACATATCATTCTAATTCACATCCATATGAAAATATATATATAAGCATAAAAATACATGAACACAAATCATAATATAGATTCAAACACACAACATAGATATTTACGTGGTTCAAAACTTCTTCCACTTGGGTTGCACCCAACAGGCCCCTAAAACTTACTTGTGGCTCGCCCTCAAGCCACTTTCACTGGGCTACTTCAAATGCGCATCTCCTGGGATGTTCAACTTCACAATGAATTCCTAAAAATTTGCACTCAACCTCGCAATTGTTTCCTTAGTCTCTTGCTCAAAATCCTTAATCATTTCGAGCATCTCCTCTGAGATGGGTTCTTCAAGTTGCTCCTTTACTGTATTCTCTATTGTCTAGAGTTCTTGTAACTTCTCCTCAATATCTTTAGAAAGTGCCAGTGCTTCTTCCTGGATCGGATGTAACTTCGATGAAGTTTCAGCTTCCTTCATCCTTAGCACTCTCATCTTCTTCTGAATTTCTTTCATCTTTGTAAAATTTTGAATCCTTTGCCTTGGCGGAAAATCCTTCATAGTCATGTTCACAGAATCAAGATCTTTCTGTCGTTGTTGTACTTCATCCTAAATTTTCTTTAACTCAGGGTCTTCCTGCAGCATAGCCCATACCTTGGTGATTTCTTCAAGTAGGTCTTGAAATCTCGCCACTTCTGTGGAGATGTTTTTTGGTGAAGCCTTCAACTCCTCGATTCTTGCTTCTTTCACATATTGCAGAGTGCCACGTTGCTGCCAAGATTCTAAGTCAACAATCTGCTCCTTGTATCCAATCTCCATATCTTCCATCTTATCTTTGAGAGTGTCCATAGTCGCACTAATCTTCACCATGGTGGCTTCTATTTCCGGCTCTTCTGCGCAATCTGGGATCTTCGCACAGACTTCAACGACAACTTTATTCAACTTTTTTTGCTTCTCTTGTACATATGCTAACTCCTGGGTCTTCAATGCGCATTCATCCTCCAGCTCTTTGTAGCTATCCTCCAGGTTCAGATGATGGTTATAAGAGACAATGTCTCTATCTCGGATTTCTTCCACAACCTGCAAATGCAGATTATGTAACCCTTCGATGGGAACCATCCCAACATTAATATCCAGATGTGCGAGCTGCTTCGTACCTTAAGTAAGCTCGCCAGTCGGGAATATGACATTCATTGGCTCGATTCTGACTATCGAGGTCTCATCTTTAAGGAAGGCGCCTTTCTTTTCCTTTGGCTTGACTCACCTGTCTGATCCTCGAAATCTAATTCTCTTACCAAGTCTCGCTGGACTTGTTCAAATCTTGCTACCAAACTCTTTAGTTCTTCGAGGCTCTCCATCATGTCCGCTTGTACTTCTTCTTGCTTGTTATCCTTCAATGCAAGTGTCTCTTCAATATGCTCATTTACTCGGGCTACGATGCAGTCATAATCATCATCGTGCAACTGCGCATAGAGCAGAGCCTTAGTTGCTTTATGTTTCTTCCTTTGCGTTCCTTCTGACACGGCTATGTCGAGTTCATTTCTTTTCTCTCCTGCTGTCAAACCAACATCTTGTTGTTGTTTTGCGCCTTGACTTTGTTCTGGATTATGCATGTTTGTTGTCTCATTGTATTGGTTCTACGTATCTTGAGTGGCTCTTTCTTCTGATTTGGTGATCAGCATTGCTAGCGCATCGACCTTCCATTTTGGCGGCCAATATTTTATGATCAAATCAATTTTCTATCTATCTAACTGATATAGGCCTTCAAACCATTGAGTATTTTGTATTTGTGCTCTTGGATGAATGTATCTGAAGTGAAGTCTAGCTTTGAAATTCATCCTTCGAGTATAGAGAGTTGTTACCTCTTTAGTGATATGCGGAGTCCTCTGAATGACTTCACATAACTGCTCATAATAAGTGAACAACTGTATGTTGTTTATCCTTTGTCTGTTCGGCTTCGATTTTTCCCACATGTTCGCAAACCTCGATCCTCTGCAATCTCCAATGAATACCAAGACATTCTATTGATAGATAGGCTCTTTCTAGCCTACGAAGGCGATCAACACTAGCAACCAACTATAGTGGAACTGATTTCCATGATCTTGTGTATCTCAAATGTCATCTAGGAATTCGTTCAGTAGATAGCTCACCCAATTGTACTAAATTCCATCCTTGGACTTCACAGCTAAGGATATCACAACGAACAACACCTCGTTCGGTCTTCATTTCCTTAGGATTTTTCCTGCAAGGATTTGGACTATGAACCGCGTGGCTTGATCCTTGATCCCGACTGTTGTATATCTGCGGTTTCCTTTGAGAAAACCAAATTCGCTCTTCATCCTTTTAGAAATCTCTTTATCCTTGTTATTGCCTACGAACTCAACTGCAGGATCAACACCTCTCTTTCTCAAGTGCGTGATCCAGTAAAAGAGATTTATATTAATGTCTATATTGCGATCTAACCACAAGTATCCATGGTGCATGCATGAAAGCACTGTGCGCACAACCTCCATGAGCTTTGGGATCCTATCAAAGTGTGGGATGCGCAGTAGGTTCAACAACCCTGATGGCTGCAATGGCGCAATCCATTCTTTCACTTGAATGGTTGACTGCTTCTTGGCTTTGCCAAGATTCCTGCACATGTACTAATATGGTTGAAATTATGGGTACTTTGCTTCTTGGAGATAGTCATGGTCCGCGAATTTTCACTCTAGAATTTTATCGAGCAAATTTTCCTTAATTTGCACATGAATTGACATGGGTGGCACCGGAATATCGTACTGTGGATTCTTCATGAGAAGCACCTCTGGTTCATCTCGTTTCCTTGGAGGTATGTACTCTGGAACAAGCAGGATTGGTATGTCGCGAGGAAGTTCTGGTGAAAATGGATTCAGAATACTCGCGGCCTTCGGATTTTCTTGTTCAGTGGCCTTCTTCTTTTATTTTTGCTTTTGTTCTGATACATTCCATGGTGAATTTCTAGATGGTCCACCTCATTCTAGGATTGCTTGCTTTATGGGCGTCTTTATGACTCCTTCCAAACTAGAATGTCGTAAGTCTCTTAAGATTTCGTCTAAGGTCGACTGCTCAGACATACACTGTTGGATTACTCTTTCTCTTGACTGGTAAAAATTTGGAATTTACAGGCAGTAAAATTAAACTTCTCGGTAAAATCGGTAAGTATGCGATCGTTACTATTTATAGGAGCAATAGCACTAAGGCGCTCCCAAAAATGGTTAATTTAGAATTAAATGCCATGTCCATTGGCCAAATATTTCTTAGATCTTGGTCCTTTTCCTTCATTGAATGTGTTTTCAACGGATGAATATGCCTTAAATGTGGAAACATCTGATTCCCGAAAGTACTATATAACGACTACTTTCCGACCAAAAACTGTAACGGCTAGTTTTCTTTTACTTTGCTAGTGGTTACACAAATCGTGAGGTTTACTATGCATTTACCCTCTTTCAACTTTAACTTCGTAGCGGAACTCCCTTATTTTATTTCACAACTCAGCTTGCTATGTGTGTTTCACAACACATCTTTCCATTTTGTGAAAACTTCGCATTTTATCAAAACTGTGTGCGGACTCTACCCTTTATTTTTAAGGTCCAATTTCAACTGCACTTGACACTTAAAATTTTCTTGCATTGCTTAACTAATACTTGGAAGAGTGGGGCCATCCCTGTAAGGCTTTAATCTACTCCCATTAACAAGTCCTTTCAAATTTTCTCCAAGTAATGTGGCTAACTGAACTACGCCACCATTAGTGACATGCTTAACAATGTATGGTCCTAACCAATGCATTTTTAATTTTATAGGAAATTTCATAAATTTGCTATCATAGAGGAGGACAAGGTCTCCTACCTGAAAAAAATTATTCTTGATGTGTCTATAATGTCATACCTTTTCTTTGTCTTTATGCACTTGTTGGTGAAATCCTGCAATGAAGTGATCTTCCTCCAATCCAACTAAGTGTAGTAATCGTTCATCCATTTTATGATCATCATCCATGTCTGTGAATGTTGCAATTCTCAAACTTGGTACTATGTATTCCATGGGCATGACAGCTTCCTGTCCATATGTTAATCTGAAAGGCATATGACTCGTCAACTTCTTACAAGTTGTTCTATATTCCCATAATACTGCCGATATTCTAAGATCCCAATCATCCCTATTTTTGTTTCATAACTTGGTCAATGCATTCTCCAATACTTTTTTAAAGGCTTCTACAATTCCATGAGCTTATGGATGATATGGTGTGCTCTTCAGATGATAGATTTGAAATTCTTCTGTTAAGGCTGCAATAGTTCTATTCAGGAAATGGGTTCCCCAATCGCTCATTAAAATATTTGGACATCCAAACCTTGTCAAAATATTCTCAAAAATTAAATGTGCGGCAGTAACTGTGCTACAGTCCTGTTGTTGCAGCAACACCCCCCCCAAAATTTTGCACATATGGGACCCCTCCTTTATATTTTAGAAAGGCTGCCTTAAACCTTTTTTCCCCAGCTTTTATCTTTGCTTTTAAACAGAGAGTCTCGCCATGAGAAACTCCAAGGCTGCCAGAAGATTTTGACCCTCAAATAGAAGAGCTTTAAATGAAGTCTTTTTTCTCTCTCGAAGTTACGGAGCAATTTGCTAAACCCCGTAGTAGCAGAAGCCTCGCGCCCGCAAAAGAACTTAGAAAATCTTGTCGAATAAACCACGGGAGAACTCGGGCTATCCTTCTGAAATGGCGGAGGCCAATCTCATAAACCGCCCGTCTAAGCCTTCCAAAGTAAAACTTGGAAACTTTTCTTTTTGTTTATGCGGAACAGTTCAAGTTCTCCTCCCGAAGCGACTCTGCTTCCGAAACGGCGGAAGAATTCAGCGAAGTTGTCCGAAACGACGGAAGTCGTTCACCTAAGCTTTCTGAAAAGACTTAAAAAAACTTTCGAAAGCCTGTGGAAACCTTCGGGTTTTCTTTCCGAAACGGCGGAAGCCATCCATAAAAGCTTTCCGAAATACCACGGAGAAATTCGCGAACTTCTTCCGAAACTGTGGAAAGAACTTAGAATTTTTTTTTCAAGGAACTTTGCGAAACGAACCGAGGAAGCTTCACGGAAGCTTTCAGCCTTTGCTCCCGAAACCGCGGAAGCTTTCGGGATACCCTCTCGAAACGACGGAAGCCAATCGCTTAAACCGCTCGGAAAAGGCCTTTGAAATGATTCCGGGAAAATGTGCGGAAGAGTATAAGATTTGCTCCCGAAACGGCGGGAGCCATCCGCCTAAAAACGTCCGAAAAGACTTAGAAAAATCTTTGATGAAGTGATTGCGGAAGCTTTCGGGCTACCCTCCCGAAACCGCCGGGAGCATTCTCCATACCTTCCCGAAACCCCGCGAGACTTAGAATTTTTTTTGATTTGCGGAAACCCTTCGCGAATAACGCCCGAAACGGCGGAAGCCTTGGCATTATCCGTCCGCGACGCTGGATTCTTTGCGGAAAGCTTCGAGTTTCTCTTCCGCGATGCGCCCCGAAACGACGGAAACCTTCCCTGAACCCTTCCGCAGCGGCGGGTGTAATTCGCGAGTTGGTCCCGCGAAAGGCGGTCACGCGCGGATCGAAATCTCTGATGTGACCGCCGACGTACCAACACTTAAACCGCGCCACCCACCAAACTAAATGCCCGCACGTGCCTATCCTATTTAAATAAGTGGTGGGGGTACAAGCCAATGTATCGTTGATTTTCGATTGCCAAACGATGTTGGACACCGCGCGACCGCTCTAGCTTAGCTCATTCACCCTCGATTCACGGCCACCTCACCCAGTCATCTTCACGGTTCCAGGTAAGAGGTTTTAACCGCTAAATTTGCATTCCACGCGTCAGATTACCCATGGATGTTCTTTTTTTATAGGAATTGGTGGCATTTTGACGGGCAAAAGGCCCGTCATGGGTTATATTGCTCGTCGAACCCCTAAACCACATTTTCCCCGTCAAAGTTAGGCTTAAAATGCATATTCTCCGGCATATAAAACCAAGAATTGTCTATGGGTGCTGTTAAGGAAATCGTCAGTTTGTCTTTGCCCTCTTAGTTTTGAGCTGTGCCCGACAGGCGATTGGTCACATATCGCTGTTTCGTTCTTGAGCCCCGGAGGCCTCGGGGGTTTCGCACTCCGCTAAAGACGAGCCGAAAAAGGCTATGTCGCCTGAGCCATCCCCGTCAACCTTTACCGGCGCCATCCCCCCCGCTCGAACTAAAACTTCCCATAGAACACTTCGGCGAGCGCCGAAAATAACATGAGCATCCCAAACTCGCCGGGTCGTAAAGTCGAAGCGCCTCCTTTTCCGTCTCAGAGTCTTTCAAACCCAAGCTTACCCACCATGAGCCTTTCGAACCGCAGCAGTGACAGAAGCTACCCTTTCCCCAGGGTTGAACCGGAAGAACGTTGCTTCCGCAACGCGCTTATCTCCACAGGAGCATCCCAAACCTGCCCCTTTAAAGAATGAGGATGGCTAAATTTTATAATCATTTCCCTGCTAAAACGAAGATCATCATAACTCCCAGGGAAACCCGAGAGAGGATTGTTCCACGGCACACCTATCCTCTCGGGAGCATTCCAAATTCATCCCGTTGAAAGATTCAAATGTTTAAATTTGTTTTTCATATTGGAATGGTGTACTCTGCTTCCTAAGCATACAGCTCCCCATTGTTTTTAATTTTCAGTCACATATCAAAACAATGATGCTCTCTGTTAAAATCTCACAGTATGTTGCTCAATATCATGATGACTTGTATATGGGTGCTATCAGGGGTAAGTCAAGATGCCGAAAACCGGTAAGAAGAAGGCTAAGATGACAGAAAAGAAGCCTGTGCCACTCAAGACTGAAACTTCACTCCAGGACACTAGGTGCACCATTGGTGTCCCTCCAGAAATCAGATGGGGTGACATCTACAGAATGATTCGGGACCAAGAAATCCCAGATATGTTGCTAGAGGAAGCCCCAATCTATCTCAATATCAGAGCCTCGGGCATAATTAGAGCCGCTACTTGCCCTGAGATGTTCCCCTGTGCTGAAGTGATCGGATGGATACTCCAACATGCCGATGCTGAAGGAAGAGTGATAAATGATAGCAGGAAAGTGGCTATTGCCTCATTTCAACCCGCATATCTTGCAGCAGCCTACAAATTTCCCCGTGTCCAACAAGCTCTGACTGATGAATGGTTAAGCTAGATGAACAACATCGAGATGGCCAAGAAGCTACTGATGGCAGGGAAGCATTTGAGAAAGAAAGGAAGTGATGAATATGACGTACAGAACCTGAGAGCCCCTTTCAGATTGATCGCTTTAATGCTGTGCAGAATCTTCGGCATGCCCGATGGCACGGTGTATAAAATCCAGTGGATCCCTATCATCCATTACGTGGCATTCAATGGAACTGTGTTTGAATGGGCCACTATCTTGTCAGATAGTCTGGCCTCGATGATAGTTGCTGCTAAGCCAGGACTAGCCTTGAAGAAGGCTGAATTCTTCATGTCTTCATATCTGATAGATTGTATTTTGGCCAAGATAGAGTTCCCCAAATTGGGTTGTACATGGGATAGGGCCACCGCCCCAGTTTATATCGCATTCAAGATGTTGTGGGCCCATAATTACAAGCCCAGCTACAAACTAATCTGTGAGGGGTTCATCATGCCCCTATACGAGAAAATGTTCAAAGAAGAACCTAAATCCCTATCAGAGAATGCTTTGGAAGTCCTTAAGGATTATGGGGACTTTTACTTTTCGGAGCAAGGTACCTACCTGAGAATGTTTGGAGGGACTAAGCCCCCATACATCTTGCCGCAGTATGCCACAAACTATGTGGTTCTCAAAGAAGCAGTAAGACAACTCTTCCTGGATGGGATTGGAGCAATGCTCCACAAACAACATAAGGCTTCCTTTCCCCCCCTACCTTTCTGCATAGGTGCTTACAAGTTTTCAGGGGTTGCCTCGGCCGACGAATTTGTTCAAGAGCTGAAAGCCTTCCACTTCGGTGAGGTAATCTTCCACAGGAATGACCGAAAGGGAAGAGTTGCTGAGCATTGTAAGGATATCTATGCTCACTTCGAGTACTCCCACTATCCTGATGCCGAGGAAGAGGCATTCAGAGGCATCAGCAACATGGCTGAGCTATGGATCTGTCGCCAAGGCACTGGAGCAAGATCTAGCTCAACCAAGACCCAGAAGACCAGCCAGCAAAAGGAGAAAGAAGTTGAGGATGCCCGAGCTTAGGAAGAGCTCAGATTAAGAGAAGAAGCGAGGTTACAGCGGGAAGCTGAGGAAGAAAGAAAGCAGCAAGAAGCTGAAAATGAAAGACTGCGGAAAGACGCTGAGGAAGCCCAAAAGCAGAAAGAGGCTGAAGCTGAGCAGGCTGAGGCAGAAAAGAGGGCGGAAGAAGAATTGAAGACAAGGGAAGATGCCAAGGCAGGTGGATCCGGTATACAGGACATGGAAATAGACACCTCTCAAGCAGGGGGCTCTGGTGCCCAAAATAAAGGAGGAGACCTTGCTCAGGAAGTCCGAACCCCACCGGCAGAAGAAGACATAGACATCATAAACCGACCAATTGTCCCGTACACTCCATCGGGAAAGCGCACGGTGTCCAAGTGGAATGATTTTGTCTATGACAAGAAAAGAAAAGCAATGGTCCTCAAATCAGAAGAGAGGATCAAAAGTCCCTTCCATGAAGACATCGTTACCCACCGAGAGGTCACTATAATGCAGAATACAGATCAAGATCCCTTTGCTATGGCAACCGCAGCTGTAGCAACGGCAAAAGCATCCTTGGCCAATGTAGGCGTGATGGTAAGAGACAATGAATTGACAAGGAAGAAAGCTCGTACGCTACAACAAACCGTGGCTAATGAGCAAGCCCAAAGAGATCTGGCAGTGAACAAGTATAATTGCTTATACGCTGAACATAAGGAGCTGTCAAACAAGTACAGCCAGCTGGAGGAGGAAAAGGACCAGCTAACACTCCAAATAATGATTGTAGAAGCGGAGAAGAATGGAGCAGAGGAAAAGGCTTCTCAGCTAGAAGAAGACAAGCAGACATTAGCTGAGTGGTTAGAGCAGGCTGAGAGCAAAACGATGGACATGTCTCCCTTCCATGAGCTGTCCTGCAGCATCCTGAAGCAAATAAATGACACGCAGGAGCTAATCACTGACGAGGTTTGCAAGCTCAAGGCCATGATAGTCAGATTAAAGGAAATTAATGCAGAGGCCCACAGGCTCAAATCTAAGAATACCCGTGTCAAGGAAAATATCATAAGTCAGATGGCATGGAGAGAAGGGAAAGGGGGTTTCCCCCCGCATCTTCCATTTAAAGCTGTGGACGATTTTAATGAAGACATAGCCTTGCTGGAGTTTGGAAGGAACTGTGCCAATAAGCTGATAACCAGTGTGCAGAGAACAACAGATAGAATTAACAGTCTATACCAAAAGCTCAAAGGAGTCCATGACAAATGCACATTGAGTTTCCCTCAGACCCTAGAAGACTTCCCGGAAAAGGAGCAGCGATTGTCTCAGCTAAAGGAAGAGCTAGGCGTCCAAATGGAGTATGTGAAAAGGATTGATGTCCTGGCTATGGATGACCTCCAGTATTATATTGGTTCATCATCACTTCACAACCATCTGCTGAAGGAAGTGCATCAAGCTGCAGTAGCAGAAGTTCAAAGCATTAAAGCAGAGCTCGGGAAGAATGTGACTTCTCAGAAAATCTTGTTTCCTGCTGTAGCAAACATAGTCATAAGGGACACAGGTGTGTGGTACAGCTACATAGCAGAGGAGGACAGGAAAGCTGCAGCAGCAGCAGGAGCATCAGTAGATCCAGGATCCTCTCTCCCAGCAGCCTCTTCCCCAGAAATGGCAGAAAGTCTGGCCAGTTCAATTGCCCCTTCCCAATTAGAAGCAGCATCAGCAGGATATTCGAGGGCCTCTTCCCAAGCAGCATTAGTAACAATTAACTTGGGCGACCCTCTGCCAGCAGAAGCTCACTCACAGGATTAAAAGAGGCTGAATTCAGTTGAGCAACTCTCTTCAGCCAAACACGTGCCCAGCAGGGAAAGCTTTGGTGTTAGCCAATTTTCTGCTATGTATATGTTGAATATGTAAGGCGTAAGCCATGGGACAGCTGTCCCTATTTCTGTCAGAACAATTTTGTAAAAAAAGTGATCATTTTTGGTAGTCGATTATAGAGGAAATTCCTGTAAATGACAGGTGGAGGATGCTAGGTGTCAGCCCAAAGGGCAGATTTGTAGATATAAATAGAAGCTAGGAAAGATTAGAAAAGGACTTTTTGCAGGGAAGGAAATTTTAAAACCCATATGAGCTATCTTGTATCGGGCCTGTAAAATTGAATTATCTAATAGAAGCCAGGGAGATGGACGTTTTACATGAGGAACTAAAGATGGATGTGCGTTGGACTCTTCTGATGATATCTATACTGTAATGTGAAATCTGCATTGCTATTTGAACTACTTCTTGGCAACAAACGATTTTGCTTATTCCTGTGTGAACGGTTTTCTCCGTTTTATGAACAATGAATGCGTTTCATAGTAAATCAGGAGCTACCTGCTGATATATTTACCATTGCTGTAGAAATCGCTTTTAGATTAAACGGCTAACTGTTCTTTCTTCAAGATAATTTGTATGGCTCATTGTTCATGCCTTTAATTTGCTCCTTGCAGGGATCTTTAAATTTAATTTTAGTCTGTTACATTTAGATCTGTTTCTGCGCTCTTGCTATTTAGGTTAGATATTTTCGATTCTTTTCCATTTTATGAGAAATAGATGCGTTTCATGTTGAATTAGAAGCTATATTCTAAAGATCTTTATCTTGCTGTAGCTTTAATTGTGAGAATTAATAGCTATCTGTTCTTTCATTACGTTATTTGTTACAGCTTATTGCTTACCCCTTAAGCGTGTTCCCTGCAGGGATAGGTAGATTTACTCCAATTCCTAGACTTAGATCTGTTTTAGTTGCATCTAGATCAAATATAATTTAGGCACTTGCATCTCATTTAAAAGACATAAAACCCAAAAGAAAGGTGGATCGGGCCATAACCGGTAGAATTGGATTTAAACTCCAAACCCACGGTTGCCAGAACCGCTAACCAGACGGATTCCCTACACCAAACGGGAGATAGTCTAATTGGGACCGTCTCTTGGGGAGAATCCCTTTCTGATTGATGCTACGATATCCGAGGCATCAACAAGTCCTTTACTGGTTTTTCCTGTTCCCATCTCGTTAGATAATATGTAGCTGTGATGATATATCTTGAACTAGTTTGCTTCCCTGGTGGGTTAATAGGTCCCACAAAGTCAATAGCCCATTTATCAAAGGCTTGCAATGTCACTTGTGGAATCAATGGAATCTCATCTCTACGAGATGGATTCCCTGTTCTTTGGCATACATCGCACTTTTGGCAATGTCATTTTGAGTCTTTGTCTATCGTATGCCACCATAGTCCCAATCTCAAAATTTTCTATGCAGTATCTCTTCCTGTGTAGTGTCCTCTGGATACACCTAAATGTGCTCCGACCAGTATAATAGGTCTTTCATGTTCTATTACACATCTTCGAAATACTTCATCTGATCCTAATTTGTATAATTTTCCTACAATTAGAGTAAAGTCAGCTGCTCTTACCACTAATTGTTTCTTCTTCTGTGTATTAAACTATGTAGGTGTTAATCCCGTAGTCATAAATTCTACCATATCTCTGAAATATTCATCTTCTATATGGGTAGAAAACAACTGTGCATCTTGTATATTATCCTCCAAATTACTTGGTTCTTCACCTTACTCAATGCGTGAAATATGGTCAGGTCCTGCGTTCAATATTCCTAGTTTCACAATGATTTCAGAATCATATCCCTGAAACAGTAACAATCATCTGCATATTCTTCACCCCAACACTAGTTTATTGACCAAGTACTTCAAATCTCAATGGTCAGTAAACATATAGAAATGCGAACCTAGCAGATAGTGTCTAAAATTTTGCAATGCATATACCATAGCTAAGCCTTCTCTTTCTGTTGTGGTATAATTATTTTCTGTTGAAGATAGCTTTCTGCTTGAAAATGCGATGGGGTGATCGATGCCTCCCTCACCTGGTTGAGCTAGTACAATGCCAAGTACTATAGATGAAGCATCTACATGTACATGAAATGGTTTATTCCAGTCAGGAAAGACTAGGATAGGTGTTATAACCATTTTCTCTTTCAGTCTGGCCAATCCTTTTTGACAATCTTCAGTCCAATTGTACTTCGATTCTTTCTTCAATATTTTCTCCATAGGCGTAGTGATCTACACATATCCTTTAATGAATTTCCTATAGTATCCTGTGTGCCCCAATGTAGTGCGTAGTTGTTTTACTGATTTATTCGCTGGGAGATTTACAATGATTGCTATCTTTGTTGGATCAATCATCAATCCTTGCTTACATACTATGTGTCCCAATAAAATACCATAAGGCCCACAGAAGACGCACTTCTTTAGGTTCAAGGAAATTTGATATTGTCTACACTTCGTAACACCATTCTTAAGTTTGCATGATGGTTATTCAAAAGGTTGAATATTGTCCGGTCATCAAAGTAAACTTCTAATAATTTATGAATATAATCCTTAAATGCAGCTACAACAACTCTTGAAAAGATAGTAGGTGAATTCTTCAATCCAAACGGCATAACAATGTACTGATATGATCCCCATTTAGTAGAAAATGTGGTCTTATGCCTATCTTTTGTAGCAATTATGATATGATGATATCCATGAAATCCATCAGTGAAAGAGTATGCCTCTTGTCCACCTATGTTATCTATCAATTCGTTTGTGAATAGAGTAGGAAATGGGTCATGTAGAGATGCATCATTCAATTTCCTAAGGTCCATGTAGCTAGTGTTTTCACACCAGCGCGTGCTAAAGAGCACCTACTAAGAATTTAGAAACCCTTAGTAGCAATTCATGTAAATAGGTAAAAACTAGTAAATAACAAAAGATAACTAATATATGTGAGTGCAACAATGGAAATAAAAATTAAACAAATTAACTACTGCAGTAATAAAATAACTAGGATTCCATGAATGAAAATTTCATTTTCTGTATTAATGTGTAAAAATTGGTTTACAATATGATGTTACCTCAAAAGGTGAGGTTGTAGGAGCTTTTGTAGTTGTACGTTGAGTAGTGCACCAAGTCTCCAAGGTTCCTTGATCTTCTCCAAATGCTCAAGAGGTGGCCAAGACTCAACTAAATGGGAAACATAAGCTCAAGCTGTTAGGCTAAAGTTCAATAGGAATTTCAGCAGCATAAGGGTGTGAAGAGTTGATCATGGATGTGAAATGGGGGGCATCCATCACCTTTTTATAGAGATTTTGAGTGGTGGAGTATTGACCCATGGGTTTGGGAAACCAGTAGTATTGGTTTGTAGTATTTGATATTTTCCCTCTTTTTTGAATTTATTTTGACTTTTTTCCCTTTTCACTTTTCTTTTAGGGATTTTGGACCCTTTTTTTAGGGTTTTTGAGCTTTTTTTAAGGAATTTCATTAATTGAGCAGGGAAATAATTATTTTTTGTCCTTTTGGTCACCATTTGAGGGTTTTTTAGGGTTTTGGAGGCCAAAAATGTAGGAAAAGTGGGAAAATGGGTTATGTGACTAGGGAGATAAGCTAGTGAACAATTTTTGGGTGTTAACAAATTTCCCCCTGATGTGTGAGGACAAGAGCTCATAGTATGGCCAATAGAGATCATAGTTTCTGTCATTTTCTAGGGTTATGAGCATTATGACAGAGGAGAGAAAAAACTGGTTGGAGACCGAAACACGTGCTCTATACAAACTACAAAGGATAAAAACTGAAAATACATGACCTCAACAATGAATGAGGAATAATCGCAATATATGGACAAGGAGGGAATACCCATGCTCGTATCAATATATACAAATAATAATGAGGCCCAAAAGGGGACCTGAAAAATGCATGGAGAACTATTGTCTACATTATAGTGGTCCAGAGGGGACACAAATCTAAGACATACTCGTGGTCTAACTATGATTGATCGGAAGAACTGAGACATGGAAACAATGGCATCCATACTAAATGTGGTACCATAACAACTGATGTTTTTTTGGATCTGAAGGTGTCCAACAAATGTGGGGACTCAATGATTGAGTGTCAAAATCTTGAGGTACATTGAACTGCATCTAAACTGGATACTCTAGAAAGCACAAAGCTGAAGGGCTTCCGACACTGTCGCCAATGCATCCCAAATATACGTGGGAACATACAACTGGGGGGTTCCAAATAGACTCACAAATGTGCTAGAGTTAAGGGACGTCCGAGGTATTTGACCAATAACTGAAGGGACCAATACCCTGCAAGAATCTCAACAGTGCGATGATAGTGTTGAAGTCGAATACGTGAGAAGCAACCATTCTAAGAGGCACTAAGGAATCCTATCAGATGATCTGTAGGAACTCACCACTGATGGATATGAGTCCAAGGTACAAGGACCTCTGGGTCTATCCTCTGGAATAGATGTGTTGGTGTTGACAGAGGGACACCTATAACTACCAAGGAAATGATGTTTCCTTGATAGGAGCGCGAGGTGTACAAACAAGAGGTGATAGTACTGTTGGAATATTTAAAACCCACATCTGTGCCATTTAATACCTTAATAGCATTAATTCATCATTTTATGATTAATTCCTATGTAGTAGACTAGGTAGTTGGCTAAAACATCATTGTGTGGACCACAAGTCACCATTGTGTGGACCACAAGCTTCCTAAACCCACTAGAGTGCATTACTAGAGATCCTGGATAAGATTCTGGCTATTTTTAGACAATCCTAGATTAGAAAGGTGCATTAGCTGCTTTTACTGCTTTTTACCACTTTTTGGTGAAAGCTAAAAGCTAGTTGACTAGTCATAACCGTTTTTTTCCCAACTCATCCTCGATGATGTTTCTTCCTTCCAAATTATGGATTTGGCATGCTTTCCCATCACACTTCACTATCTGATCACTAAATCGGAAATTTTTGAGCCTTTGGAGTGACTTGGAGAACACACTTTCCACCTATGGGGGTTTTGCATTATTTTAGTAACTTTGCTTTTGTGAGGATTCGAATGGAATCCTTATGCATTTGAATCTCTGATGTATTTATATATATTGACATCCTATTACTTTCCCGAGGTTGGATGATGTACTATTATTCATGAGAGTAATTATGTTTGCATCATATGTGACTGTCTTTCAGTGTTCTTGACTAGTTGTGTGAGAATTACTTGTGAGAGTTGTAATTTCTTGATCATATCTTGGTGTGAACTAAATTTCACATGGTATCAAAGCTATAAATCTATTCTTTTATCCATTTATTTTCTTGCAATATCCAACCAGTCTCAAGGAGGGCGCATTCAATCACCCGAAGGGCGCAACAAATCATCTTGGGGAGCACCCAAACCACTCTAAAAGCTATTTCAGAGCTGTCATAGATCAGTCACATCAGATCATCCTCACTCCATTCAATTATTTTTACTGTAAAGAGCAGATGTAGATCATGTTGAGGAGCAAAGGCCTCTACAGGGTGACTATGGCAACTGAACCTGAGCCAACCTCAACAATTGAGAAATCAAAGTGGCATAATCAAAGAGATGAAGCCTGTGGTCTCCTATGTATCACTACATCCAAGTATTATTTATTCCCTCTAGATGGTATTACCTCTCCTAATGAAGTTTGGCTAAAGCTTCAAGAATTTTTTGGCAAGACAGATGAACTAAGAGGCCACCAACTGGATAATGAACTTGTTTCATTGAGTCCACGGAATTTCGAGAACCTACACGTTTTTTTCTCAAAGTTCAAGTCACTTGTTCTACAATTGAATCAATGTTGAATTGATAAAAAGGATGAGAAACTAATCTTGGCTATTCTCTCCAATCTTGGCCCTGATTACTCAGTCTTTGTTTCGACCTTCCACTCCACAAGGAACGCAGTTTGAAACTGGAAGAGCCCTACACTCTCAAAATTCATGGAGTCTCTTACACAAGAACAAGAAAAGTTGGTCTTGATGGAAGCCATAAAAAATCCATCAAAATATCACTGTTTGAATGTTGGAGATTCAAAGGGTTCGAAAGGAAAGAAGAAGGGTAATTTCAAGAAGACCACTAATCAGAGGAAGGACAAGCAGAAATTCCATGAAGACTCCTCAAATTTAAAAATAAATCCAAACAAGAAGAATGAGAAGGAAAAGTGTAACTATTGCAGTAGGGGCTTTCATGCTTTCCTGCATGAATAAGACCATTGATCAAATGGCTCAACTCCTAGAGAAATCCAACATTCCTCTTCCTAAGAACACAAGGAGGAAGGATGGAGGAAAACATTCTGAAGATAAGGAGCGAGTGCATGCACTGATGGAAAGCACATCAAATTATACCTCATTCATCATTGAATCAGGAGCTTCAAGTCACATGGTGTCCACAAGAGAGAGATTTTCATATCTTGATTATTCGAGTGGTCCAACCATTGTGTTGGGTGATGATTCTAAAACTTCAAGCAAAGGTAAAGGCAACATTGATCTAGATTTTGGTACATTCACTAATGTTTTGTACGTTCCAGGACTTGTTTCTAACCTTTTTTTAGTATACTAGATGAATCACATGGGATCACTGAAAAATGTGATCTTCACACCTAATGATGTTGAAATCTGTGAAATGTCAACAGGCCGAATTGTTACCTTAGGCTCTGTTGACCATAGCTCAAAAATATATAGGTTTTCTCATTTTGTGCCATTCCAATCACCTTCTTCCTTATTAAACCATGCCAATGAGTCAAGCAAATTATGGCATGAAATATTTGGTCACCTAAATTATAAATTCCTTTCCCAACTCAATGAGAAAGAAATGGTCATAGGGCTTCCCAATATCAAGTTTTCTAAAGGTGTCTATCAAAGCTGCATCCTAGGAAAGCGCCCAAAGCATAAGTTTGAAAGAACCAAAACTGAGCGAACATCAGCACCCCTGGAGCTTATTCACAATGGCATATTAGGTCCATTCCCCCATGAGTCTTTGAACCATGCCATATACATCCTTACCTTCATAGATGACTTTACCAGGTACTATTGGATTTATTTCATCAAGCTAAAGTCCGAAGTGTTCGGTCTATTCAAGTTTTTCAAGGCCTCAGTTGAAAACCATTCTGGTAAACATATCAAGATCCTTAGATATGATAATGGTGGGGAGTACATCAAATCTGAGTTTCAGCAATTTTGTGCCTCTTCAGGCATACAAATGCAACACACTGTTCCATACACACCTCAGCAGAATGGTGTTGTTGAGAGGAAGAACAAATCATTAAAGGAGATGACCACATGCATGCTTGAGGAAAAGTATTTATATCCAAGGATTTAGGCTAAGGCGATAAATTGTGCCACATACATTCAAAATAGAGTGCCTCACAAATATCTCAAATGAATAACTCCTTTTTGAGGCTTGGACTGGGCACAAACCTGATATTTCTCATTTCAGGATTTTTGTTTCCAAGGCTTGGGCTAAAATTCCACTTGAGAAGAGGAGGGATATGCAGCCCCAAAGCCAAACTTGTCTTTTTGTTGGCTATTCATAGGACTCCAAAGGCTACAAGCTGCTAAACATGACTTCTCAAAAATCCTTCATAGAAATAAGTGCTCAATTCGAAGAAGAGCCCTCTCAGAATGTTGAAATTGGAGAGCCATCCACACCACCACCTGAAGATGTAAGTGAATTTCCTCTTGAATTTTTTTATTCTGATATTTCTGATGATGAAGACCATTTTATTATAGATCCTAATTCACCAACAAGTCCAAAGTGGGCTGCTAATACTCTTCAAGCAGCTAGTGAACTAGTGGGAAATCCTCAGGACACAAGGAGGACTAGATCACAATTTGAGAATGCTCTCAATGGGAATGATCCTTACTTATCTGAGAGATTTTATTTGATGGTGGATTCTGATCCTCAGACATATGAGGAAGCCTCACATGACCCAATATGGAAGGCTTCTATGGATGAGGAGTTTCATTCACTGCAAAAGAATGAGACATGGGAGCTAGTCAACCTCCCCCCGGGCAGAAAGTTGGTAAGGTGTAAGTGGATATTCAAGACCAAGTGTGCAGTTGATGGTGCAAATCTGAAATATAAAGCTAGGCTGGTGGAAAATTGTTTCTCCCAATTCCATGGCCTTGACTACAATGATACTTTTGCACTAGTTGCATAGAAGGATTCGATAAGACTAGTTCTGGAAATTTTTGTTGCCAAGTGCTGGGAAGTACATCACATGGATATCAAAAGTTCCTTCCTCCATGGATATCTTGAGGAAGATATTTATATGCAGCATCCATAAGGCTATATTTCTGATCCTAACTATGTGTGCAGGTTGAGTAAGTCCTTATATGGGCTTAAGCAAGCCCCCAGGGTTTGGTATGCCAAAATGGACAACTTTCTCTTGTCACAATATTTTGCTAGATGAAAATATGATCCAAATGTTTACATGAAGCTGATTGATGGCTCAATTATGATTATTTTGTTATATTTTTATGACCTACTAATCACAAGTAGCTCTACTGATCAAATTGCTTCATTAAAGACTGCTTTGCATCAAGCTTTTTCCATGACTAACATGGGAATTCTTACGCAATTTTTGGGGCTTGAGATTTGTCAAACTGAAAATGGAACTAAGGTATCTCAGTCCAAATATGCATCTAACCTGCTAAAGAATTTCAAGATGGCTGATTGCAATCCTTCAAAGACTCCTTTCCTTTCAGGAGTTAGACTTGAAGAAGCAGAATCTACACCATTGGTCGACAACACCTTATATAGGCAGCTTGTTATACTTGACTCATACTCAACCTAACCTTGCATATGCAGTGAGTGTAGCATCAAGATACATGGAGAAGCCACATGAGCTCCATTGGAGGGCTGCAAAAAGAATCTTTGATTATGTGCAAGGAACCAAGACTAATGGGATTCACTATGTTGTATATTCTAACCTAGATCTTCTTGGATTTACTGACTCATATTGGGATGGTGATAACCTTGACAAAAATTCCACATCTGGATTTGTATTCATGCTTGTATGTGGTCTTGTTTTCTGGTCTAGCAAGAAACAGAGTGCAATTGCACTATCTTCAGTAGAGGCTGAGTACAGAGGAGCAGTGAATGTTGGTACTCAATGTGTGTGGTTATAGGGTATTCTTTCAGAGTTTGATATTTCATTTAGTAATCCTACTGTCATATTTTGTGACAATCAGAGTGCTACAAGGGTCTCAAGTGATCCAATACATAGACAGAGGACCAAGCATATTGAGATCCATATGCACTACATCAGGATTTTAGTGCATGACCAGATCATTGACTTCCAGTATTTCCCAACAGGTGAGCAAACTGCAAACATCTTCACCAAAGATTTTACTGAGAAGACTTTTAGCTATCTGAGATCACTACTTGGGATGGTTGAACATGTGGTAGAGTGAAGGATTCATCAACAATATTTTGATTTTTTATTATGTCCATTTTTTAAGGGAGGTTTTTCCCATGAGGCTTTCCTTCTTTCTGTGTTTCATGGACAAGGCAGTATTGTACAGGGTGACCATGTCTCGTTACTGGGCCCTAGTAATTTTTTAGTTCTTATTTTTAGCACATAAATTCAGACTTATGGGGGATGTTGGAACATTTAAAACCCACATCTATGTCATTTAATACCTTAGTATCATTAATTAATCATTTTATGATTAATTCCTATGTATTAGACTAGGTAGTTGGCTAAAACATCATTGTGTGGACCACAAGCTTCCTAAACCCACTAGAGCACATTCCTAGAGATCTTGGATAAGATTCTGGATATTTTTAGACAATCCTGGATTAGAAAGGCGCATTAGCTGCTTTTACTGCTTTTTACCACTTTTTGGTGAAAGATAAAAGCTAGTTGACTAGTCATAACTGTTTTTTGGCCAACTCATCCTCCATGATGTTATTCCTTCCAAATCCTCGATTTAGCATGATTTTTCATCACACATCACTATCTTATCACTAAATCAGAAATTCGTGGGCCTTTGGAGTGACTTGGAGAACATGCTTTCCACCTAGGGGGGTTTTGCATTATTTTAGTAAGTCTGTTTTTGTGAGGATTCGAATGGAATCCTTATGCATTCAAATCTATGATGTATTTCTATATATTGACAACCTATTACTTTCCCAAGGTTGGCTGATTTATATATTATTATTCATGAGAGTAATTCTGTTTGCATCATATGTGACTGTTTTCCAGTGTTCTTGACTAGTTGTGTGAGAATTACTTGTGAGAGTTGTAATTTATTGATCAGATCTTGGTGTGAACTAAATTTCACAAGTACTAGATGTGGGGGTATAATGGAGGGTGTAGAGTGGGGGGGACTCAAACTTCCTTTGTTCAGAGTATGATGGCAAGGTTGACCTGGCAGCATATGAAACTGAGTTTGGGGAAGGGGATCATAGCTTAAGGGACCATGGATTGTAACTACAATGGGGGAGACTCAAGGGGGAACTAATGAGTGATATCAAGAGACTGTAAGGGTGACACATCGCAGAATACTATGAAAAAAAGCGACCATGATGGGGATGTTTCCATAATAGTGGGACTAGATATGATATGTGATGGCACCGAGAGGCATCGTTTGGTCCTTATTCATGGTTTAAGAAGCTCAAAGAAGGGATAGAAGTGTGCTCAAAATGGTATTGTCATGTGGATTTGTACAATCCCGGGACAGTGCATGCTCGTGGGTGGTTTCAATTTTAAAGAGTAAGAAAGCGATAAGAAGACTCTGAAATGGTGGGAAGGTACCGTCATGTGAATTTATACAAGCCCAGGATGGTGAATGCTCGTGGTTGCTTTCAATTTTAGAGAGTTTGAAAGAAAATAAGAAGACTCCAAGAGGTTTTTTTCGTTTGTTAGTCTCCAAGGCCTGAAAAAGAATAAAATTTTGCAATGAAGAACTCTTCTAGCCAATGTGACTAGAGTATTCATTTTTTGTAATTAGTCTACCAAGTCCAGAAAAGGGTTAAACTTATACCAGATAGACGCCTTTTCAGGTACTTTAACAAGCATGAAAGGAATCAAGATTGCTCGGAGTTCTTTTCATTATTTTAGGATTCAGAAAAGAGCTTAACAGAAACTCCCTAAGTGCCTTTTTCATAAAGGAATTGCTCGGTCTGAAAAAGTGATAAAAGTATACCGAACAAATGTAATGGCCAAGCAAGGAGGAAGTACTCAATTAAGGGACAAATGTGAGAACCAAGATAGAAGGTGAGGGGGGAACACTGATGGGGCCTCCTTGCGGGTTGATGATTTGTGGCAAAATAACACAAGAAATGCAGTATGTATGGAGAGGAGGGCTCATGGATAGGCCGTGATAGACAAAATTGGTCAAAATTTGGAAAAAATTACTGCAGCCTATGTGGCACGCAAATTGAGGCAGTGAGGGGCATGGAAAAAATGCTCGAATGTTTTTTGAGTGAGAGTGATAAATGATCTCAAGCATCATCACAAGAACAAAATTATGAATCCAGTAGTGCAAATGGTGTGGAAAATGGAGGTCAAATGACCCCGAAATGGTCAAAGCAAAAATTAGGGAAAAGTGGTTATAAATAGCAAAGGGGGCCCTTTGTCACATGTCATTGTCACTGTGCAAATTGGGAGGAGTGTGGAGAGGCCCAGAAGAGGAATTTCATATTTCTCTCAATCCGACCGGTGGAATCCAGTTATGTGACTTGCAAGTAAGTCTTGAAGTGATTTTTACATTTTTGATGCATTTTGGTTTGGTTTTGGGCCTTTGGGGAGGCATGTCGAGCATGGCTTGGGAACCACAGAGCTGGAGAGCGACTTTCAAGAGAAATCTCTCAGTTTAGGTGTGGCTCTGGTTCTTACAGCCACGTTGTTGAAGCATGAATGTGGGTTGTACATACACGCTCTAAAGCACGACATTTTTTGCGAAATGTGTGCTTCAAGTGTGGCTGTGGGCCCCATAGATGCGCTCGAGGGGCGTGCTTTCCATGGAGAAAAACACGCTCCAGGGTGCACTCATGGGGATAAAATGTGTTCTTTGGAATGCGCCTTTTTTCCTGAGTTTGGATGCGGTGATCTAGAGGAGATTGTTTGATTGTTTATATGGACCTGATGTGAGTTATGTTTTTGTGTTGACAGGATGCCGAGAGTTAATTGGCAAGAGTGTGAGCTCAGGCAGCTGCGAGATTCTATCTTGGATGATAAGGATTGTCAAAATACACTGGCAAGTTGTGTGCTGCTGAATTTTTCAAAGGTACCGCCAATGTAGATAGCAAAGTTGGTGGAGTTCTGGGACTCCAAGATAGAGGCATTCATGATACAGGAGGAGCGATTAGAGATATCACTCACGGATGTGTATTTCCTGGTAGGGCTCCCACGGTTGGGAATTATTTCTGACAACCTTCCAAGGAATCCAAGTGATGTGTCCATGGAGGACTTGCTGGAGCATCATTGTTATGCCACAGCGTATGTGCATAGCAATTCTATTATGATATGTGACATAGACAGTCTAGAGACTCGGGCTATCGCGGCACTGGTGGTATGTATACTAGGGTCGAAGTCACCTGACAGGGTCTTAGGGGGCCAGTTTGTGCTGGTGGAGCAGGCCTTAGCAGGTACCTAGTTTGGCTGGCACCAGATGTATTTGACTGTTGTTCGGTGGGACTTGAACAAGGTGAGTCGTATAGGGGGGTATTTTTGTTTCCCTTCATTCCTTTGCTCATTTTTCTTTGAGCGAGTGCTGACACCGTGACTACATAGAGAAGTGCGTGGTGGAGGACCCATGGAGCCATGGATGCGGTGTTGGGGTTATATGATGACTTGTAGTGGCATAGGGTTTGTGGGTCGGTTTTTACCCAGGAGTTATTCACTCAGTGGCGGCAAATTCTGGTGGTGATTGAGGACTACCCTTATGCTAGGATGGACTACAAGGGTGATCCAAAGTTAATGCGACCACCAGGTCAGGCATGGGGACCAGATGGTATGTATTTTATTTGTTTACATTATCATGTTGTATCTACTCGATAGCATATATGATAGCTAGAGGATTTTTATGACACTGAGTCTAATGAGGTGTGTTTGATGTGCAAATTTGGGACCGCAACCATCGAGAGGATACCGAGCTCGGAGGGGATGAGTGGAGGGGGTATACTCTCCCATGCATGGACACCATCAACAACGGAGTGCTTCGACAACATTGGAGATGCTATGGGTTGGGATTTATCTCGTTCTAGATGGGGTGTTGGATGATGGCTGGCAGTATCTAGACAAGGATTTGATTGACACTTGCTACAACACTCCATGGGAGTGGAGACCAGCGATGCATAGGATAGTGATGGTGGCAGAGGTGGTTAGGGCCATGGCATAGGGTGATGCCCCATATGATGAGGAGGAGGAGGAAGAAGAGGAGGAAGAAGAAGAGGAAGAGGAGGAGGAAGAAGAAGAGGAAGAGGAGGAGGAGGAGGAGGAGGATGACTCGGATGAGTAGGCAGTTGATGGAACTACCCCCTAATGCGATTAGCATGGGGAATTTTCATACTCGGCTTGTATTTTGATGATGGGGAAGCTGTTGGGGATTCCCGATGTATTGATGTTTAGGTTATGTTTTGGACTCTATGACATTTTATGATGATATGTATATATACATGCACGTGGATGCAGTTTATGATGATGATGGTCTTCTTTTTGCTTATTTTGATGATGATGTATGCCTATATGATGGATATATGAATGTGGATTTTAGGATGATGCATTTGCATGGTTTACTTCCTACATGTTGTGATTGATGTGCTAGTCTAAAATATTGTTAACCATTTGGTCTACAACACTATTCTGATTTCGTGGGACATGAGTGAATGTAATGGATTCAAACTGTCTGATCACTTGTCTAGTGCGGGGGAACTTTCTAAAAAGGAAAGGATCCCATACCTAGTAAAAGTTGTTGAGTTAAGAGACAAGAAGCTAGGAGTCAAGAAACACACGAAGGTGACTTATGCGCATCTGGAGAGCAACAGTCAATAGACCGGTCACAGCATCATACTCAACCTGATTATTGGTAGCAGCACTGATACACAATCTATCGAGGTGGATCAACTCGTGTTAGAGGGAATATAATACCCAATATACATAGGCAAGGTTTGGAGACCATTGACTTGCACCGTCGGCAAAACCGACATAGAACGGTGGAACATGATCCATATGTGGTCATGCATGGAAGCAATTTGTAAGGTTCTGGATGCAAAAAGTAAAAAACAAAAAAGGAATGAAACTATACAACACGGAGTAGCGGGTCCAGAAAAGTGTTAAGGGTAAAATCGTTTGAGATACAACCCATTACGGGGGTTGGTCAAGGGGTGTCCTTTGGAATCTATGAGGATGTATGCCCCCTTGCCAATGCATGTTTGGATAATGTTTGTCATTCTTTTCATGGGCTTGGTCATAAACAAGTACTAGATCTCCTTTTTGAAAATTGCGGGGGTGGACATGTTTGTCATAACTGTCTTTGGAACGGTTTTTAGAAGCCTCGGTGATTTGTAGAGTTGTTCAGTGATCTTCATTGGATTTCTCCAAGAGGATTAAGTGTTTCTCAAGTGGTGAGGTGTCCGGGAAAATTTCAATAGAAATGTGTAAAGAAGGAATCTGACACTCGATGGGAAGAACATACTCTACACCATGAACCAAATGAACAGGGGTAAAACCTGTGGTAGTCTTAGTGGAAGTACAATAATCCCAAAGTGTAGAAAAGAGCATATGGTTCCAATTGGACTTGTGTTGGTTAACTACTCGTTGAAGAATGGTCTTCAATATCTTTTTAATAGCCTCAACTTGGCCATTCCCTTGAGGGTAGTAGAATGAGGCATACTGTTGGTCGAACTTTAGAACATTCGAAAACTCCTTCCAGACAGTGTCTTTGAAGTGTTTTCCATGGTCAGACACAAGTTGTTTGGGGACCCCGAACCAAGTGATGACGCGATTGAAAAATAAACAGGTTGCGGCCTCAGATTTGCAGTTAAATGTAGGAATGGCCTCGACCCATTTGGTAAAATAGTCAACAACCACAATGATGTATTTATGGCCATTCGTCGAGAGGGGGTTACACTTGATAAAATCAATGGCCCACTTACAGAAAGGGCCAACAGTGATGATGGGATGGAAAGGGGTGGGAGGGGTCCTAGCCTTAGGGGAAAAAGTTGGAAATTATGACAATGTTTGACTGTTGTTTCAATTAGTAAAGAGGGTGGGCCAAAAATATCCAGCGTGGATAACCTTTTGCACAGTGGACATTCCAAATAAATGGCCACCACAGGCTCCACTATGACAATCATTTAGAACTTGTTCAGCCTCGTCTCATGTGAGGCATCGAACTAAAATAATGTCGACACCGCGTTGATAAAGGACATCGCGAAGGAGGAGATAATGCGAGGCATGATGGCGTATGCGACAGCAATCATCGCGGACGATATTGGATCGATACTTTTGTGTCTGTAGGTATACTAGGATGTCGTCGTAACAGGGGTCATCCGACAAAATGGTAAACAAGTGGTCATGATGCATGTTAGTGGGAATAGGATGTGACGTTGACGAGGATGGTAAGTCAGTCATGAGTTGTGCCAATGCAAGGGCTTTGGTGCTCTTCGGTGTAGCAAATGTTAGGTCGTATTCTTGAAGTATGATTATCTATTTAGCCACGCGGCCTTGAAGAAGGAGAGGAATCAAGAGATAGACCATGGGGTTGGAGTCTTCCACAACTGTAGTTCGACTTAATAGAGGATAGTGACAAACCTTATGGACTAAGAAGACGACGGCAAGGGACAACTTCTCCTCATGGGGGTAGCGTAGTTGTTGTTAATTTTTAGCATTATTTCAAGATACTCTAGGATATTTACTGAGAGAATAACATGTACAGTATATCAATGCATATCAATCATAGCAAGCATGTCAATCATCACAAGAAGCAAACAAAAGAGACAATAGACACATAGAGTTTCCGTGGGGAAAAGCCTAAGGTGAAAAACCCCACAACTTACTCAGAGATAGATAGAGCAATGATACAACCAAAGTACACAGAGATAGACTCCTCCTAGTAGCTGATCCTCCTCCTCACATGTGCACCACTTTTAGAGTGAAGGAAGAGTGAGTTTTGAAGTGATCAAAATAGAGATCGGGAGATCTCTATTTATACTTGTCCTGACTACCCAATAAACTTATGGGGCCGACTTGTCTAGCTTAGCACAAAAACCTCATGTTACATTAATCCTGGTCGACCCCTTACAAGGTGTTCTAATAACCCATCGGCAAGTTAACACACTTGCGACACTTTTCAATACAAATGACGACACTTCCATATAGAGGAATAATACATCTCTATAGGAGTACAATAAATATATATATGAAATACATTCCGAAGTTACATATACATCAACACTCCCTCTTAACTAGGAAGGTATTTCTCGACACAGATCTACTAGCACAAGTCTTCTTCTCTGGATCATCATCAGCGAATCATCATCCTCGAATCATCGTCATCGTCACTACTGCTGCTATCTCAATCAATCTATGAATCTACTTGTCATAGGAAGTTCTACAGAGCTAGTTCTTTTTCATACTGGATGTAGGCCCACCACCTGCAGATCTTCATCATCATTGGCCATACTATGGAATCCTCAGGACTTATTACATGCATTACAAAACCTCGAAAGAGCATCCCAGGATTGATTACGAGCACACAACTCAACCTATCGGATCTCCCAGGACCTTTTACATGCTACTGCACAACCTGTCCACGGCCATAGAGTATCACGAAGCACAACCTAGATGCACACACACAGCACTTACACTCACCGGCATGGGAGGACCAACCTACCACCATCTGTGAAAGGCTCACAGCACTTACATCAATGAACATGGGAGGACCAACCTACCACCATGTTGGAATGGCACAACACTTATATTGCAGCCATGTGAGAACACATCTACAACCATGCTCAAATGGCCCCAACACTTATATCGCATCCATGTGAGAACACATCTACAACCATGCTCGAATGGCACCAGCACTTATATCGCAGCCATGGGAGAACACATCTACAACCATGCTCGAATGGCCCTGGAAATTACATCACGACCATGGGAGAACACATCTGCCACCATGTCGGAAAATCCCAGCAATTACATCACGACCATGGGAGAACACATCTACAACCATTTCCGAAAAGCTCATGTGCATCTATGTCTTCAGAACTCATCACACATAATCCAACTGATTATGTAATGTATCCACCTAATACATGTCATCTATATGATCATCTTGATCATCATCACTGCCTCGTCCTGATGCATGTCATCTGGAGCAACATCCTGAAGCTCGTCATCCATGATCATCCTGATCATATAATGCATCCACCTGATGCATACCAAGTATATACCTGATACGTATCATCATACATGATCCACCTGATCATATAATGTATCTACCTGATACATACACATATACATGATCCACCTAATCATACAATGTATCCACTTGATATATATCAATATACATGATCTACCTGATCATACAATCGTATCCACCTGATACATATACAAATACATGGTCCAAGCATCCAACATGATGCATATATACATACATATAAATGATTCAACTGATCATATCCAGCATCCAACATGATGCATACATACATAAATGATCCAACTGATCATATCTAGCATCCAACATGATGCATACATACATAAATGATCCAATTGATCATATCAAGCAGAAACTAGAACATCATCCTGATGATAATCATCCGGTGCTTACATCCATAGCCATGTGAAGGATCCTCCTTCCACCATGCTTGGAATGGCTTCATCAAATGTCTCCATCACTTCTTCCTCAAAGTGTCATTGATCTGAAGAACACCAAGCCTCTCTCTGAAGTACTCGAACTTCACTCTGGCTAGTGGCTTCGTCAACACATCTGTAATCAGCTCATCCCTCGCAACATACAGGAGCTTCACTACTCCCCTCTGCACCATATCCCTGATATAGTGATATTTGATCTCTATGTGTTTCGACCTATCATGGAACACCGAGTTCTCAGACAGCTTCACACAACTCTGGTTGTCACAAAATATACCAGTAGTCTCCAATGGTAGATCAAATAACTCAGATAGTAGCTTCCTTAGCCATACTGCCTCACAACTAGCCGAACAGGATGCAACATACTCTGCCTCGGCTGTACTCAGTGCTACGCAGGACTGCTTCCTGATAAACCAAGAGATCACACCTGATCCCATACTGAAGCAGCACCCAGAAGTGCTCTTCCTATCTACAACACTGCCTGCCCAATCTAAATCAACATAAACCTGAGGGTTAAACTTTTGATTCGCATCATACTTGAGCCCATGGTCAATTGTACCCTTCAGGTACCTCAGAATATGCTTTACAGCAACCAAGTGAACACCTCTGGGATCCGTCAAGAACTGGCTCAATGTGTTCACCGCAAAGCAAATATTTGGTCTAGTGTTTGTTAGGTACATCAAGGACCCAATCATCTGACAATACACAGTGACATCAATCGGATCAGATGAAGCATCACACAGAAGCTTTAGTTTCAATGCCATAGGTGTGGCCATGGCCTTGCAGTCCATCATCCTGAACCTCTTTAGGATCTCTATTGCATACTTCCCTTGTCCAAGGAATATACCATCTGCACTCTGCCACACCTCCATGCCTAGAAAATAGTGCATCATCCCCAAGTCCTTCATCTTGAACTCGGATGCAAGCTTCCTCTTGGTATTGGCAATCAAACTATCATTACCTGTTACAAACAGATCATCCACATACAGAAGTAGTATCACTGGACTGCCTTCCTCAACCTTGTAATAAAGGTTGGAATCCGCTTTACTCTTGGTAAATCCCAAACTGGATAGGAAACCGTCCATCCTACCATACCAAGTCCTGGGAGCTTACTTCAAGCCATACAAGGCTTTCTTCGGTCTGCACACATATGACTCCATGTCATGTGTCTCAAAACCAAGTGGCTGCTCCACATACACTTCCTCTTCAACTACACCATTCAAGAAAGCAATCTTGACATCCATCTGGTGTATCTTCCATTTCATCACTGCAGCCAGAGCAAGTACTGATCTGATGGAAGTGTACCTGGCTACAAGAGCAAAAGTTTCTTCATAATCTATTCCCTCTTTCTGAAAGAAACCACGAGCTACGAATCTTTCCTTGTATTTCTCTATGCTTCCATATGCAGCATGCTTGATTTTGTAGATCCATTTGGAAGTCACAACAAACTTCCCTTCAGGTCTTGGGACAACATCCCAAACATCATTCTTCATTATTGATTGGTATTCTTCGACCATGGCATCCTTCCATTCTTTCTTTTCTGTTGCTTCTTCATAATTGGAAGGTTCTTTGTTCATGATATCATAGAGTAAAGCAACATAGCTGGTATGAGATCTATTTCTCTTCTTTGCTCTGTGTTCTTCTTCTAGAATGCCATATCTTTCTGCATCTTGAATGAGCTCTCTAGCCCATGTAGGTTTCCTCTTGTGAGAGTTATTCTCACGGGGTGGATCTACAGGTTCTTGCGGATCTTCAATTTTACGATCTGCATCTTCAGCCATAGTAGTGTCTTGAAATCTAGTTTCCTTAGGTTCTTCATAATCTTCAACAGGTGTCTTCCTTGATTTGATGAATGTAGAGTTTTCATCAAATGTCACATCCCTGCTGACATCAATCTTCTCGAACCCCAGAAAGTATATTATGTAATCCTTTGAGCTTTCATTGTAACCCACAAAGATACCCTTCTTTCCTGAAGGATCTAGCTTGGTCCTCTTTTCCTTTGGGACATGAATGTATACTGGACAACCAAATATTCTGAGATGGATGACTTCAGGTTTCTTACCAGAGAAAACCTCTTCTGGTGTCTTGTTGTCCAATATCTTGTGGGGTGTTCTGTTCTATACATATACAACTATCCTAGCTGCTTCTTCCCATAGATGCATAGGAAGATCCTGGTCATGCAGCATTGCCCTTGCTGCTTCCATGATTGTTCGATTCTTTCTTTCTGCAACTCCATTCTGTTATGGATTGTAAGGAGCAGTCAACTCCCTCTTAATCCCTTAATCATTGCATAACTTCTTGAAGTCACCTGAAGTGAATTCTCCACCATTGTTAGATCTGAATGTTTTGATCTTCTTATTAGTTTGGTTCTCCATCAAGGTTTTGATTTCCTTGAACTTATCAAACACTTCATCTTTCTTCTTCAAGAAGTAAACCCAAGTCTTCCTGGAGAATTCATCAATGAAAGAGACATAGTAAACATACCCACTCAGAGAACTGGATGACATCAGACTGCATACATCTGAGTGGATGATTTCCAAGATTCCTTTAGTTTTGCTTTCACTGCTTGGAAATGCTTTCTTTATGTTCTTTCCTTTTGCACATCCTTTGAAAATACCTTCATGCTTTGTCTTTATTTCAAGAAGACCCTCTACAGCTTTGCTTGCAATTGGAAGTGCCCTATAGTGCATATGAGCAAGTCTTCTCTGCCAAAGTTCACTTGGCTCCATGGAATCATGCACCATGGTATGTTCAGGTTGTCCCTTCAATTTATACAATCCTCCCTCTTGCTCTCCAATCACCACTACATCATCTATGGTTTTTCCCTTTTGCCACATTAGAACTTGGCCATCCACAAATGCAACCCTCATACCTTTTCCATCCAATGCGGATATGGAGAGTAGGCTCTTCTTGAGCCTAGGTACATAAAGAACTTCTTCCATCTTCAAAGACTTTCCAGAATCTAGGTTGTAGGAGGCTTCCCCACTTCCTTTGATAGGGTATTGATAATCATCCCCAAGTTTCACCTTATGGGGTGATTCATGTTCAGATAGATTTACAAAAGATTCTTTAAACCCAGTCATGTGTTTGGAAGCCCCACTGTCAATAAGCCAATCATTACAACCATGAGAGATAGTACCTGTGAGAGCAGAGATTAGAACATACTCTTCTTCGCTTGATGAGTCATCATCATCACTTTTAGATCTAGCCTTCTTCTTGGGAGGTTCATCATCCTCAGCAGCATGAGCATGATATTTTCTTTTGTTTCCCTTCTTCTTTTTGTTGAAGTTGTTATTGATGTCCTTCTTGTTCCTGGGACAATCTGAGGCAAAGTTCCCTTTCTCATTACATGTGAAACATCTTAGATGTTTCCTATTTTTAGAGTGGTGAGAAGGTCTCTTAGAATGAGAATGCTCCCCCTTAAACTTGCTTCCCTTCTTGGTGTGACCAATGAGAGCTTGATCTTGATTTCCCATATTTTCTTCTCGAGCCACAAGCCTTGATTCTTCTTGAGAGCATTCCTCCCACAGTCTACTGAAAGAGATCAATTTCTTTCTTGCACAGATTCCTTGAATAAAAGAGTCCCATGACCTAGGTAGGCCATTCAGAGTGGTCATAACAACTTCACCATTGTCTACTACTTCATCCACAACTTCAAGTTGTTCCTTGATCTGAGAGACCTTGGAGAAGTAAGATTGAATGGTCTCTCCATTCAACAGCTTTACCCCTTTCAATTGATTCCGTAGAGTCATCTTCCGATTTATGTTCTTCCCTTCAAATAGCTTGGTCAAAGAGTCAAACATCTCCTTGAGTGTCTTGAGAGATGACACATGTGGTATGAGATGGTATTTGATAGAATCAGCAATGATTCTCTTTGCCTTCACCAAGTTCTTCTTATGCAATACCTTAGCCTCTTCATCCTCTGGGATAGGGACCTCAAAGCTGATGTAGGTGTCTAATTCATTTTCTTCCAGGATTAACCCAATCCTATACTTCTAGGCTCAAAAGTTATCAGCCCCTTCAAGATTATGCTCAAGCTTGGTGTGGTGAGACATATTAAAGAGTACTTCAAATGGAAATAGAGAAAATTTAGGTCTTACCACTGATTTGTTGAAAATTGGATCCGGTCCCGGATTAGGGTTTGTCAGAGAAACCCTAAAAATTCAAAATGTGAATTTCAACTTTCTGAAAGGATAGAAAGATGCGCCTTGATGAGATGATCAGGCTGGTATACTCAGAATTTGATTTCTGCAAATTTTCACCCTTCAGAAGTGCCTTTTAGTATTCCCAGATTCACTGAGGAGGACCCTAAATTAGGGTTTGAGTTTCCCAGAGTTTTACCCAGCCAAAAATCTTGATCCAAATCTCTAAATTTCTATTTTTCCAAGGCGCTTCCAGCTGTGTCTTCAGATTTCAAAAATTCCTATTTTTTAGGAAACCCTAAATTTTAGGGCCAAAACTGAAAGTTCTCATAATTGAATTCTGATTGGATAGATAGATTCACCTTGTTGAGGAGAGTCAATCTATCATATTACTTTTCCAAAATCTGTGGAGAGAAACCCAATAAACAAGAAACCTTGGTTTCTGTCACTGCACAATGTCTTCTTCTCAGGTTAGCTTTGATACCATGTTAATTTTTTAGCATTATTTCAAGATACTCTAGGATCTTTACTGAGAGAATAACATGTATAGTATATCAATGCATATCAATTCATATCAATCATAGCAAGCATGTCAATCATCACAAGAAGCAAACATAAGAGATAATAGACACACAGAGTTTCCATGGGGAAAACCCTAAGTTGAAAAACCCCACAACTTCCTCAGAGATAAATAGAGAAATGATAAAACCAAAGTACACAGAGATAGACTCCTCCTAGCAGCTGATCCTCCTCCTCACATGTGCGCCACTTTCCGAGTGAAGGAAGAGTGAGTTCTGAAGTGATCAAAATAGAGATCGGGAGATCTCTATTTATACTTGTCCTAACTGCCCAATAAAATTATGGAGCAGACTTGTCTAGCTTATCACAATAACCTCATGTTACATTAATCCGGGCTGACCCCTTACAAGGTGGTCTAAGAACCCATCGGCAAGTTAACACACTTGCGACACTTGTCAATACAAATGACGACACTTTCGTATAGAGGAATAATACATCTTTATAGGAGTATAATAAATATATATATGAAATAAATTACGAAGTTACATATACATCAACAGTTGTGGGATGGATAATGTCTGGCTCACATAATAAATGACATGATCTTGACGCGCACTATCTTCTTGAACTAACACACCCGAAACGGCATAGTCGGATGCTAAAACGTAAAGGATAAAATCCTTCGAGAAATCAGGAGGTGAACTCAGTGGGGTAGAAGTCAAGGCTTGTTTGAGTGCTTCAAAAGCCTCTTGTTCTTATTCATCTCAAATGAAAGGAACGTGGGTGCGAAGTAAGCAAAGGAAACCGTGAACTTTCGTAGCATAAGCTGGAACGAAGCGACAGAGAAAGTTGGATTTCCCTTGAAGGCTTTGTAATTGGAGTAATGTACGTGGGGATGGGAGGTCAAGGATGGATTGAACCTTCAATAGGTCTACAATGATTCCTTTTTGGGAAACAATGAAACCCAACAACTAGCCTATAGGAATGCAAAATACACACTTGAGGCGGTTCGGGTGGATATTGTACTTGCGACAACGCAAAAGGACTTGCTAGAGGTCGTTTAGATGGTCAGACTGTTTCTTGGATCTAGCCGTGAGGTCATCTAGGTAGACCAGAATGATATGGACCAAATCAAGAAAGCAAAAGTTCATGGCTCGCTAAAAAGTGGCACCGAAATTTTTAAGACCGAATGGAATGACTTGATAGGAAAAGGTGCCCCATGGGGTAGTGAAGGTAGTCTTGTACTGGTCTTCCTTGTGAATGTGAATCTGATTATAACCAGAGAAACCATCCATGAAGGATAGAATCTCGTGACCTACACACGCATCAATAATTTGGTCAATGAAAGGCGTAGGAAAGTTGTCTTTGGGAAAAGCTAGATTCAAATCATGAAAATCGGTACAGACGCGAATGGTGCCCTGTTTTTTGTTAGCTGGCACAGGATTGGAAACCCAGGTGGTTTAAGCGATGGGATAAATGAACCTGGCTTGACGTAGTTTCTCAATCTCATATTTTATTGTGGAGAGTTTGGAGGGGTAGATGGGTCATTGATTTTGGTGAACCGGTGGGATATCTAGCCAAGTATCGATACGATGTTCAACAATGGAGGGGTCAAGACCAAGAATCTCGGTATAGGACCAAGCAAAAACATCACCAAACTCTTGGAAGAGATTCTTATAGGAATTAATTTTTTCGAGAGTACAGGAAGCGCCTAATGTAATGATTTCAGGAATACCGGGTGGGATGGAAATATCGACCTGAAAAGTAGGCGAAATGTTATCCATGCTACCTTCCTCGAAGGCATCAGGAGCTGGGATGGGGTTCTTAAACCAATCCACTTTGTTATGGATAAAGTCTTTCAACTCGACCGAAAGTTGGTTGTCTGCAGCAGGGGTAGAATCCTCAAGGATAAGGATAAGTTGGTTGTATGAGCAATGATGCATGTCATCCCAAGGGAAATCATGTATAGTTAGCGCTTCGAGGATTTCTTCGTCGCTATGGAATCACTGTGTGGAAAGATTGGTAGAGTGGAAGCTAGATGATGGAGGTGAAATTGGTTCTCCATCCATGGAAATCATGTAAATGGTGTTAATCCCTCCCAAGGAGGAGGATTCGGGGGGTGAAGCTCCTCAATGGTAGTGATAGACGACTCTAAAGAATATTGATTCAGCTCATGGAGGACCAATCTATACTCGAGTAAATCTAGGCAATGATGTGAATAGTCACCCTAGACTCCACATATGGCGTAGGGGTGGTTGATACACAATGACTTGTTGCACAGGTGGGGGGTGTTTTGGAGTTCGATAACCAGAATATTGGGGTCATCGTCCAACATCTTCATGTGTTCTTGGAGGTTTGGCAGTTGTGGATAATTATGGGTAGCATGGCCCAAGTCATCACACAAGGAACACTTAGGAGGTGCATGGAATGTGGGGGGAGGTTTCGTATTTTTGGTGGCATGTGGTACATTATGGGTGTGTGTGGCCTTTCCCCCAGTGTTGTTGGGTGAAGACGTGGTCACCACACTGGGGGGTGGATGATTAGCACTGGTGATTGGTTGGAATGGTTGGAGGAGGACATGTGGTGTCAAGGGAGGATTAGAAGAAGGTAAGTACCACATGGGACTTTCTAGTGTTAACCCAGGGAGATTCAACGTGGCCATCACTAGTGTACTTACTACTCCTGAGGGTGGGAACAAGAATGGGATGGTGTGGATCGATGTGGATCCAACCTGACTAGGTACCGATGGTGGTTGCAACAGCAGAGGTGGTTGCGAGTTAGGAACCGTTTGTTTGGATGAAATGGTGCATAGATCAGATATCTTAACCGCTGGTGGAGGGGGTGGGACGGACCGAAAAGTAGAGGTCATTGGAGTCTCCAATTAAATTCCAAGTCCAACAGTGGACACCAAAGAGGTGGGCGCACCAAAAACAGGTTGTTCAACCATGGGGAGAATGTTTTCTGGTGCAACGAGCACATTTGGGTCATATTAAGTAAGTTGGTCGATTTTAACAATCTGTCCCTCATGGGGGGACATCATAATGTAGAAGATTGATGAAGCAACAGCCTTCATGGTGTACATGTAACTGCATCCTAGTAGTAGGTTATAGTCAAGCTGTGTTTTGACGACTTCAATGTCAATAAGGATGGTTTTACCCGCTAATTGGATCGGGACATTGGCAAGGAGGCCTTGGGGTTGAGTTGAATGCTCAACGTAAGCTCGTAAGGAAGTCATGGATGGTTTTAAGGTCGGGGATCCAAGCTTCTGCCACACAAATGTAGACATAACGCATGTAGAGGCACCCTCATAGATGATACATCCGATGGATAATAAGATTCTGGATTGAAACAAAAACTTGAAATGCTAATGTGGAAGGCATGCATGGTTCATATTGGTCTAAATTGAATGCCATCATCCGTGAGTCGGAAGGGTCTATCATACCTATGGTGAATAACAGTGTTTTGTTCTATGCCAAGTAGTTTTTCAAAACTTCGAGGGTTGACATAACAGCAGGGGACTGGGCTAAGACATCCATGATATTATAATTGGGGGCAGCACAAGCATTGGGGTTGTTATTAATGCGACGCAAAGGAAAGCAGGGAAATTTGGGGGACCCATCGCAAGGTGCTGGGGGTATTCATAACAAATGATCTCTGGGAAGAGAGTTAGTAGCCTTATCGGTGGGAATAGTTTCGGTGGTGTAACCATACTGGTTACAGCGTGTTTGAAGGTTGATGTTAGTCGAAGACATCATGAGAAGGTGATGGGTACCCGAGTTGATGGGATGACTAATAGGCGCAACATAAGTGATTTGATGTTGTGGTGCGACATTCCCTTGAGGGGGAGCCAACGGTTGGGTGATCACTACCCCTTGTGTGGTAAGGGATTCTTCAACACCATAGGTTGTGCATTGGGTTGCGAGGGGTTCAGAGGTGTAGCATGTCCTTAGCATCGGGCGTCATCGGTCCAAAGTTGGCAAGCTCACTCCAAATGGGGACAATTGTGT
Source organism: Larix kaempferi (assembly GCA_027924585.1). Lineage (NCBI taxonomy): Eukaryota > Viridiplantae > Streptophyta > Pinopsida > Pinales > Pinaceae > Larix > Larix kaempferi. Next base: position 16,983,849 of record BSBM01000458.1, on the reverse strand, counting down.
GTATAATGGCCATATACCCCGCAAATAGAACATGGGTGGTTTGTACATAAATTGGGGTACTTTCCTTGCCGAGGTGGTCGATCAGGGTTTTGATTAGCAGGGGTGAAACCGTTATTATTTGGAGGATTGGGTGGTGTACCACCACAATCCAGAGTTTGGTTGTTCCCTCGGTTACGACCTCTTCCTCGATTTTGTTGTCCTTGATGGTTTCGTTGGGTAGGTTGAGTTTGTTGTTGGTTTTGTTGAGCGTAGACTCTCCCTTGGGGAACGGGGGGGTTCTGTGGTTGAGCAGGTGTTGGGGCAGGCTGCTATGGATAATATGTGGGAGTGGCTTGAGGTTGTGCAGTGTAGGTGCTGATGGTGGCTGGTAGTAGGAAGGTGGTGCGGTAGGGGGAATGTACGCTGGTTGGGTATGTCCGTAACAATGTGTTGGACAATACAGGCCATGTATATGGGGGGCTTGGGTCGGGGGAGCATACGAAGATGTTGCTATTGACTGGACTATGGCTCGCGAAAGGTTGGGGCCACTCATGGAGGAATTGGGCATTGGATTATAAGTTGGGGGACTAGCAGGAGGAATATGAGTATAAGGCTAACTATGAGAGGCAACATGTCCAATAATTCCGTCGGTAGCATGGGATATCCCAGCACATCTTTCTGGGAGGAATCGAAGCAAGGAGCATCAGGTAAAATGGAGTAGAGGTATCCCAACTGTGCATAGATGAGGTCAAATTGTTGGGCTTTTAGAATAACTTCTTCTTCGATTTGGGGCTGCTCAGATACCACATCCTTGGAATAAATGATATGAGGGATTTCAAGAGCCAATCTAGGAAGATGCAGTCATCTAACGCCATTCATGAATATGGTCAGTGATGTGGGTAGTCATGTTTTGTCTGCAAGATAGTAAAATCTCAACACCAGTATCATAATGGATGGGTAACTGGAAGAAATACAAGAAATTCGAAGCAAGGGATGTAAAGGTGAAATGTGTCCCATGGGGTTGTTTGATGTACCACTTAGTTGTAGATCCAATGAGGGTCTGTTGTAAAAGTCGAAGGCAGATCAAGTCATCCATTATGGAGTTGGAGGAACATCATAAGTGGAAAGACATGATGTGGTTTTGAGGGTCCTCACCACCTTTCCCTTCAAACTTGGGTATTTTCAAGGGGATTTTGCTAGGCATGGGCATCCATGTGGGGTCATTTCGGATAGGATCATTGGTCAATCGAGCTAGATCATGGAGGTTGAGACTGGCCATGAATGGAAAACTTGTAGAAGGATGTGACATGGCTGCAGGGGCTTGTTTGCTAGTTGTAGCGGAAATTTTGGGGCCACTGCCCCCAAGGGTTGGAGCAATGGTTTGGTTTGTGATGGGGATCGAGGGACCTCTAGTAAAAGGTGGGTGAATCATGTAGGAAGGGCCACTGCCCCCAAGTGTGCTACTAGTCATCAAAGGGACTGTAATTGTAACTGATCCACTACCCATGAGTATGGATGTAGTGACAGGGATGTTAGGTGTAATTCCTAGAAATGGTATAGCAGGGATATATGTTGAAGTGGTAGTTGGGCTAGTGGTGGACCCACCACCAACAATCCTGCCATAAAAGGGGGTGGGATTCATGCCATCCATGGGGCTTGACGGAGCTATGTATATGGGTAACTCTAAGTCGAAATCAAAGGTAAAATAAGCAACGTCGGGATCTGGTGACAATGTTGTGCGCTTGTGACGGGTATGGTCAAGTGAACCGTGTTGCAATGATAGGCCCTGGAGACGACAAGAATGTCTCATTGAATTAATGGTGACAAATGTAAAAGTGTTGAGGGGTTGTGGTGAATGAAATGCTCAAAAATCCTTGTGAAACCATGTGTGCAAAAGGAGAGCTCAAAAAATATGGCTCTCAGGCCAACAACAATGCTCAAAATGCATGCTACAACAATGTGCTACAACAAGTGGAGCGGCAATAAAAATGGTCAAAATACCAACAAGAAGCACTCCTAAAAATAAAAAGGTAGACTCACTAATCCAATGGGGGTATAGGAGCATGCAAACACCTATCTAAAAGATATGAGAGCTCACAAAAATTGTTTTCCCTATAGGGTGATGAAATCCACAATCAAGCAATACGAAATGAAGAACCATGTGGCTAAATGATATCCCTCTACTGAGAGGGACTCTAGGTAAACATATCCCTAGAAGAATGGAAACTAAGCTACCCCATTCATGGCATGTCCGGAAAGGTGTCCCACAACTTTAGTTCTTTGGTCGTCACACACCCGGTATGGACGCCAATATGCACAACGAGAACAATGAGTTGGTTTCCTTCAGTACAGAATGGAGAACAGTATTCCAATTAGACTTTCAGAACCAGTATTGCTACTTTCCCTCCTAAGAGAGAGGCCTTCCGACAAATCGGTGTTAACCGTACCAACAAGTAATAGGGGATTTTGGATCCCTAGATGACAACAACTATGTCTCAAATGTAAATGAAAAAAGGGGTGTTATTTGGATTACTAACCCCAATTTCCTACCTAACTACAAAGTTCTTTTTGTGTTCCCCAAGTGGGGTTAAAATTGGTTCAATTATGTTTATTTTAAGGCTCTCTTGAATTATGCTGACAGAGTGTGTGCACAAGTGGTTTGAACCCAAGATCATCGTAAGATCAATAATGCAATAAAATGTGAAAATAAAGTGTTGAAAGAAAGAAACAATTGAGACTGAAAAATAAAACTTTTCTTTTTTCTTTGATTTTTTCAAAACATAAAAAATGCTAACTTCCATAAAATGTATGTAGTAAAACATGGCGTGGGTCTGGGTGAAAATGGCATGGTGGGGACACAGGTTTCAGGCTTAGGTGTGCGCGAAGGGAAAGGATTTCAGGAAGACAGACGCACTAAAAGTGTGGGTTCTGGGAGGGTTTCCGTGCTAAAAGAGCGGCTTACGAGGTGAAAATCGTGCTAAAAGCATGGCTTACGGGGTGAAACTCGCACTAAAAGTGCGGCTTACAGGGCAAAACACACGTTAAAACCACGGCTTACAAGGGAAAAGCGGCGCTAAAAGTGTAGTTCTGGGTGGAAAAATGACGCTCAGGGCATGGCTTAAGGTCTGAAAAACACGCTCGGGACGCAAGTTCCAGGCCGACAGGTGCATTGGGGGCACAAGTATCGAGTCGAAAGTCACACTTGGGGCGCATAAAAATGGCTGAAAGTTGTGGGCCGATCCGAAAAAATGGAACTACTCGAGAGTACTGCGAGAGCTAGGGCCAAATCTGCAACAGAAATATGATATGCAAGCAAATAACAAGTACAAAACTAAAATAAACCAAATATTCTATGGGAATCAAGCTAATGGAGTCACCAAAACTTTAGCTAGTGTTTTCACACCAACTCGTGCTAAAGAGAACCTACTAAGGATTCAAGAACCCTTAGTAGCAGTTCATGTAAATGGATAAAAACTAGTAAATAAACAAAATATAACTAATATATGTGAGTGCAACAATGGAAATAAAAATTAAACAAATTAACTACTACAGTAATAAAATAAATAGGAACCTGTTGCTTGGGTTTTCACCCAAGCTTGTGCCAATGAGAACCTACTAAGGAAAATGGATTCCTGAGTAGTAGTCTCAAGAAAACAGTAAAAAAGCTAATGAAAACAGTAAAAACTAATCTAACATGTGCATAATAAAATTGCAGTAAACAGTAAATAATTCAGATCTTCCATGTAAAACAAATTTTATTCATAAAAAATGGAGTTACATATAAAAGGTTACCTCAATGGTGAGGTTGGTTGAGCTTGAGCAGCCATAGGGACAAGATGCTCCAGTGCTCCAATGGTTCCTTCTCTTCTCCAAATGCAATGGGGATTGGCCAAAATGGCTCACTCAAATGGTGAATCTAAGCACAAATGGTGGGCTTAGGCTCTCAAGAATGAATTTGGCAGCATAAGGATAGGCAAGAATGTGGATGAATAATGGGAAGCCTCTATCACCTTTTTATAGCTTTTGGGTGATGGAGAATACAACCATGGTTTAAGGTAACCAATGGTATTGGTAAAAATGGTTTAGGGTTTATTTTCCTCTTTTTCCCTCTTTTTTCCTTTTTTGAATATGTTTTTGAATTTTATTCCCTTTTAATTGATTTTTGGGAATTTTGGACCCCTTTGGAGGGTTTTTGGTAATTTTTTGAGGAAATTTAACTATTTTGAGGAGAAAAAGATGGATTTTTGCCTTTTTGGTGACCATTTGAAGGTTTTTTGAGGTTTTAGAGGCTAAAATGGTAGGAAAAGTGGACAAGTGGGTCATGTGACTAGGGAGATGAGCTAGTGAGCATTTTTTGGGTGTCAACAGATTGCCCCCTGATGTGTGAGGGAAGGAGATCATCGTATGGTCATTAGACATCATAGTTTCTTTGTCTTTTTCCTGGGGTTTGGAGGAGAGAAGAGACTGATTAGAGATTGGAACAATGGTCCTGTACAAACTACAAAAACTGAAAACACATGGCCTCAATAGTGAATGAGGAATAATCTCAATATATGGATGAGGTGAGCATACCCATGCTCGTATCAAGACATATAAATAACAATGAGGCCCAAAAAAGGGGGCCTGAACTATACATGGAGAAATTTTGTGTACATCATAATGGTCCAGAGGGGACACAAAGATGGGACATACTTATGTTCAATACCATCGCTGATCTAAAGAACTGATACAATGGAAGAAAGCAATATCCATTATGAATGTGGTGTCAGAAGGGCTGATGAACTGCTGGCTCTGAAGGTATCAAATAACTAGATTGATTCAATAACTATGAGTCAGAATCTCAAGGGCACACTGAACTGTATCTGAATTGTGTATTCGAAGAAGTATACAACTGGGGTACTTCCGAACACTATCGCTAAGCGCAACCCAAATATCTACAGGAACATATTACTGGTTGTTCCTAAAGAAGAATCACCAATGTGCTAGAGTCAGGTGACATCCGGGTTCTTCAACTAATAACTGAAAGGACCAATACCCTGCACGAATCTCAACGATGTGATCAACGTGTTGACGTCGAGCATGTGAGAAACAATCATTTGGAGAGGCACTAGGGACTCCTTTCAAAATGATCCATAGGCACTCACCACTAATGGTGATGAGTCCAAGGCACAGGGACCTCTAGGTCTATCCTTTGGAATAGATTGGTTGGTGTCAACAGAGGGAAACCTACAACTATCAAGGAAATGATGCTTCCTTAATAGGACGCGAGGTGTACAACCAAAAGGTGATAGCACTGAAGGTGGGATCAACATACTGTGGGGATGGGGAATAACTGGGTTCATAGAGTGGGGGGACTCAAACTTCCTTTGTTCAGAGCATGATGACATGTATGACCTGGCAGCTAACTTTAGGTATGGGGATCATAGCTTAAGGGATCGGGGGTAAGTACTATCATGGGAGAGACTCAAGGAGACAAACAGATGTATGGTATCAGGATATTCTCAAGGTGACATTTCACAGAATACTCTGAACAAAGATGACCAAATTGAGGAATTTGCCATGATCGTGTGATTATATATTCTTTGTTGTGGCACCAAGAGGCACTGTTGGGGCCTTCTTCATGATTTAAGGAGCTCAAAGAAGGGATAGAAGTGTGCTCAAGAAATGGTATTGTCGTGTGGATTTGAATGAGCCCAGGACAGTTCATGCTCGCGGTTGCTTTCAAATTTACAGAGTCTAAAAGTAGTAAGTAGACTCCAAGGGGGTTCTTTTTCGTGTGTTAGTCTCCAAGGCCTGAAAAAGCATAAAAGGAGGCAATGAAGAACTCTTCTAGCTGATGTGACAAGAGTATTCCTTTTTCGTAATTAGTCTACAAGGTCCGGAAAAGGGGTAAACTTATACCAGGTAGACGCCCTTTCAAATGCTTTTAACAAGCATGAAAGGAAGTAAGATTGCTTGACGATATTTTCATTGTCTTAGGCGTTAGAAAAGAGCTAAACAGAAACTCCCTAAGTGTCTTTTTTGTAAAGGAATTGATCGGCCCGAAAAAGGGATAAAATTATACAGAACAAAAGTAATGGTGAGGCAAGGAGGAAATGTTCAATCAAGGGACATGTATGGGGACTAAGAATGGTAGTAGGGGGGAACACTAATGGGGCCTCCTTGCGGGTTGATGAACGGGAGAAAAACAATTCCATAATTGCAGTATGGATGGAGCAGAGGGCTCATGTATAAGATGTGATGCATGAATTTGTGAAATCCAACAACAGTGAATGTGGCACACAAATCAAGGCGGTAATGTGTGTGGACACAATGTCAAAAAAAAATTGGTGAAAACGAGAGACGATCTCAAGCATCATCACGAGCGTGAAAAACTGAATCCAGCAATATAAAACTTGTCAAGAACGGACAACGGTCGATGTGGCACGCAAATCGAGGTGACGAGGGGCATGTGAAAAAATGCCCAAAAAAGGGGCTATGAAATCGAGAAACTGACTTGGCCACTGCATAGTTCTCACTGTGCTGAATCGAATGGTATCAACAGTTTGGAGAACGGACTCCGTATGACTCCAGAATGGTGAAATTAAAATGGGTCAAATGTCTATAAATAGCAAGTGGACCCATAGTGACACGTGTCATTTGCACTGTTTAATTTGACAGGAGATTTGAGTTAGCCAAAGGTGTTTTGTCATTTGCAGGAGAACCGACCATTGGATTTTCATTCCGCGAGTTCCAGGTAACTCTATTAGCCCTTAGCTTTAATTTTATTTAATTTTGGGGGGAAATTGGGTCCTCGGGGGTGGTGTACTGGTCACGTGGGGTGACCAATGGGGTATATCGCAGCTTCCGAGGCCTTTCGCGTGCTATGGATCGCGCCTATAGCTCCCACAACCATGATTTTGGATCACGACTGTGGCTCCCACAACTACGATTGGGATCAAAACTGTGGCTTTCACAGTCACAATCCAGATCGCAACTGTAGCTCCCACAGTTGTGATCGAGATCGCAACTGTGGCTTTCACAGTCGCGAACGGGATCGCAACTGTGGCTTTCACATTCGCGATCCAGATCACAATTGTGGCTCCCACAGCCGCAATTGGGATCACAACTATGGTTTCTACAGCTACAATCTTGGATCGTGGCTGTGGGTCCCATAGCCGCGATCTGGAGCGTTATTGGGGGGAAAATGGTGGGTTTATATGATATGGTTCTAATGATATTTCCTTGTGTGTCTGGCAAGATACTCAGGAGACCGAGGGCATCATGGAGGGAGCATGAGATACCAGATGACCTGATGAGGATCATGCATCGGGATCATCATGGTCAGGTGACTTTGGCACTGGGCAGGCTGCTGAAGTTTGCACAGGTGCCCCCCATGCGTTCAACACCTTATTTGCTGAACAGGTTGATCGAGTTCTGGGACTCGACCATTAGTGCATTTATGGTTCAAGGTGAAATATTGGATCTCACCTTGACGGATGTGTATTTCTTGACTAGATTTCCTTGTTTGGGGATGATTGCAGACACTCAGCCTCATAGGAGAGGGGATGTGGAGATAGATGATATGCTGCGGAGGTATTGTGTTCCGGGTGCTCGTGTGCATCAAAATGCACTGTTGGTCAAAGATTTGCGGGATCCGTCGACTCGAGTGGTCGCAACATGCGTGTTGCAAATACTGGGATCATTGGCGCCCAATTGTGTGTCGAGAGGGAAGATGCAATTGATCGAGCGAGTACTATTGGGGAATTATTATGCCTAGGGGCAGATGTTCCTTTCCAGTGTTCAACGCAAGCTGAGCAAGGTGAGGCAGATTGGAGGGGATTTTAGCTATGCTTCCTTTCTTTGGTGTTTCTTCTTTGAGAGGGTGCCTTCGCTATGGCCCTATGTTCATTTCCGATATGGAGGCATGACGGAGCCACAGATGGTGCGGTGGGGAGAGATGATGCGCTGCTATGGTGGTGGGGACGTGGGCTAGTTTTTTACAGTAGAGACTTTCAGGCAGTGGCGAAAAATACAGGTTTTGATTGATGATTATCTGTACTGGGGGATGGACTATTGAAGGGACCCTGAGCTTCCATGGCCTCCTAGACAGGCCTGGGGGCCTGACGGTACGTGTGTGTTTTTGTTTTTTCTTGGCATATCATATTGTATTTTTTGCTTGCTATTTTATGATGGTAGCTAGAGATGTTAGATGATGTTGACCTCTATTTGTTGGTTGTTGCAGATATGGGACCACAACCACCAGAGGGTCATCAAGCTTGGAGGGGTCATATGGTGATTGCAACTCCACCTACCCCACCTGCTCGAGGAGGTGGATGATGATGGGAGGATGATGTGGACCTAGAGACATTACCGGTCGGCTTTGATCGCTTGTTGAGCAATGTAGCAAATGAGGGTTGGCGGGAGTTAGACCCGGAGATATTGGATTTGTGTTAAGATGCTCCATGAGATTGGAGATCGATCATGAGACAGGTTGCTATATTGGCAGCAGAGAGGAGGGCTTGAGACCCGTAGGGCGTTCCTGAGGATGATGATGAGGATCCGGAGGAGGAGGAGGAGCCATCCAGATTCCCAGGTCCAACCATGATTCTATGAGCAAATTCTCTTAGCCAAGCATCTCTAGCATAAGCACCTGGGATCCAGAGGAGGAGGAGCCAGAGGAGGAGCAAGGAGAGGACGAGTCTGCCATAGAGGCAGGTGATGATGAGGACACCGATCGAGGAGGGTATTTTGACTAGACTGTCTGTGATCTACCCCCAAATGCTGATGAGCATATGGGGATATTTTTGTATATACGACTGATGTATTTTTGTATATTTGGGTGTTGAGGACACTCTTTGACATTTTATGACTATATGATATATATTTATGCACGTGGATGCATTTTTTGATGATATAGTCGTGTATGCACATATGTCGTTGTTTGTTTTTTGTTGCACATGGATGCAATTGTTATGTTTCTGTATGCCCGTACAGGCACATTCTATGATTATGATATGCACGTGGATGCAATATTATGATGGATTATTTTTGTTGTTTCTATGGTTTTTTTATGCCTATATGATGTTATGTTGATGCATTGTTGATGTCCTACATGGTTTGGTACACGTGTCAATCTAGAATGTTGTTAGCCATTTGGTCTGCCACACTGTTTTGATTTCTTGGGACATGAGTGAATGTAATGGATTCGAATTGTCTAATCATTTGTTTAGTGCGCAGGAACTTTATAAAGAGGTAAGGATCATGTACTTGGTAACAATTGTTGAGTTGGGAAACAAGGAGCTTGGAGTCGAGGAAGACATGAAGGTGACTTATACCCATCTGGAGGGCAGCGGTCAGGAGACTAGTCACAACATCGTACTCAACCTGGTTATTTGTAGCAGTACCTATACACACTCCATCAAGGTGAGTCAACTCATGTGAGGGGGAATATAGTACCCAAGATGTGGAGGCAAGATTTGGCGACCAGCGACTTGCACTGTCAACAAAGCCAACAGAGTAAAGTGGAACATGATCCATCTATGGTCATGCAAAAAAAAGAAAAATGTAAGGTTTTGAAAGATGAAAGCGAAAAAAGAATCAAAGCTGTACAATATGGACTGTGGTGTCAAAACGTGTTATGGGAAAAAGCGTTTGAGGTACAACCCATTACGGGGGTTGCGCAGGGGTTTACCTTCTGAATCGATCAGAATGTATGCCCCGTGCCCAAGGCAGGTGTGTATAATGTAGGGGCCTTGCCACATGGATTCAAACATTCGTTTACCCGTTTTTTCATTGGATTGATCATAAACAAGTACAAGGTCTCCTTCACGGAAGGATCTTGGGTGAACATGCTTATCGTAGTCGGCTTTGGAGTGGTTTTTCATGGCTTCAATGGTTTGGAGGGTTGCACAACGATCCTCGTCAGCTTGTTCCAGTAGAAGTAAGTGTTGTTCGAGCGGTGAGGTATCTGGGAGGAGTTCGATGGCGATACGCAATGTTGGGATCTGACACTCAATGGGTAGGACAGATTCCACGTCGTGAACCCAATGGAAAGGTGTAAAACTGGTGGCGCTCTTAGTGGAGGTACTGTGAGCCCACAGTGCGGGAAAAAGCATATGATGCCAATTGGACTTATGTTGGTCGACAGTGCGCTGGAGGATTGTCTTCAAAATTTTGTTAATGGCCTCAACTTGGCCGTTCCCTTGGGGGTAGTAGGGGGAGGCCTATTGATGTTCAAATTTGAGGAGGGTTGACAACTCTCGCCAGATAGAGTCCTCAAAGTGAGATCCATGGTCGGAGACAAGTTTTTTAGGTACTTTGAAACAAGTAATAACGTGGTTAAATAAGAAGCAGGATGCAGTGTCAATTGTGCAATTGAAAGTAAGCATGGCTTCTGCCCATTTGGTGAAGTAGTTGATGACCACAACAATGTATGTATGGCCACCAACTGATGCAGGATTACATTCCCCATGAATTCGATGGCCCATTTGCAAAAAGGACCAACGGTGACAACTAGATAAAGGGGGGCGGGGGGTGTCCTTGCCTTGGGGGCAAAGAGCTAGAAGTTGTGGCAATGTTTGACTACTATGATGCAATTATTAAATAGTGTGGGCCAAAAATACCCTACGCATATAACCTTTTGTGCAATGGCCATTCCCGAAAAATGGTCGCCACTATGATAATCATTGAGAACTTGTTCTGCTTCTTCTTGTGAAAGGCAACGTCGTAAGATGGTGTCGACACCGCGTCGATATAGGACATCGCCTAGGAGGAGGTAACGGGAAGCATGGTGACAGATGCAATGGCTTCTTTCATGGTCGACATTGGGTCGAAACTTTTGTGTGCAAAGGTAAACCAAAATGTCATCGTACCAAGGGTCATCTGACAAGATGATGAACAAATGGTTGTCAGTTAGATTAGTGGTGACTGAGGGTGATGGTGATAGGGATGGTAGATCCATCATGAGTTGAGCAACTGCAAGGGCTTTGGTACTCTTAGGGGTTGTGAAAGTTAGGTCATACTCTTGTAGGATGATGACCCATTTAGCGACGTAGCCTTGCAGAAGGCGACAGTTCAAGAGGTAGACCATGGGGTTGGAGTTTGCAATAACTGTAGTGTGGCTTATGAGGATGTAATGTCGCAACTTTTGAACTGAAAATATGATGGCAAGGGACAGTTTCTCTTCATATGGGCAATGTAGCGGTGGGCCTGACAATGTCTGGCTCACATAATAAATGACATGCTCTTGATGAGTGGAATATTCTTGAATAAGAACCTGAGAAATGGCATAGTCGGATGCTGAAACGTAAAGGATGAAGTCTTTTGAGAAATCCGAAGGGGAGATCAATGGGGCATGTGTAAGAGATTTCTTTAGATATTCGAAAGCTCCTTGCGCTTGGTCATCCCACACAAAAGGGATGTGGGTACAAAGCAAACGAAGGAAACCATGAACTGTCATGGCATAATTGGGGACGAAACGGCGGAGGAAATTTGCCTTCCCCTGAAGGCTCTATAACTGTCGAAGCGTGCGTGGTGATGTGAGATCTAGGATGGCTTGGACCTTTAATGGATCGACTACGATTCCTTTCCGAGAAATGATGAAACCCAACAACCGGCCCGCTGGAACACAGAATACACACTTGAGTGGGTTCAAGTGGATTTGATATTTGCGACAACACAGAAAGAATTGCCAGAGGTTGTTTAGATGATCGGACTGTTTTTTGGATTAGGCCATGAGGTCGTCAAGGTAGACCAAGATGATGTTAACCAAGTCATGAAAACAATAGGTCATGACCCGCTGAAAGGTGGTGCCAACATTTTTAAGACCAAAAGGCATAACACGATAAGTAAAGGTGCCCCATGGGGTGGTGAAGGCAGTCTTGTACTGATCTTCTTTATGAATATGAATTTGGTTATACCCAGAGAAACCATCCATGAAAGATAGTATCTCATGCCCCGCACATGCATCGATAAGATGGTCGATAAATGGTGTGGGGAAGTTGTCTTTGGGACAAGCTTGGTTTAGGTCATGAAAGTCAGTACATGCACGAATAGTGCCTTGCTTCTTGTTAACTAGTACCGGGTTCGAAACCTAGGTGGTGTAGGCGATGGGGTAATTGAACCCAGCTATACAAAGCTTCTCAATTTCCGCTTTGACGGTGGGAAGCTTAGATGGGTGGAAGGGGCATTGTTTTTGGTAGATGGGTGGTATGTTGGGCCAAGTATCAATGTGGTGTTATACGATAGTGGGGTCAAGACTCGACATCTCGGTGTAGAACGATGCAAAGACATAGCGAAACTGTTGGAAGAGATTCTTGTAAGCTTGTACCTCATCCTCGCTGCATGATGCGCCCAAAGAAATGAGTTCAGGTGTTCCGGGATTGGTAGAGATGTCAATTTTAATGATGGGTGAAATATTGGCCATATTTCCTTCCTCAAAGGCATCAAGAGCTGGGATGGGATATTTAAATCAGTCAACCTTGGTGGGAAGGAAATATTTGGATTCGACGGAGAATTGATTTTCCAAGGAGGAGGTAGATGCCTCAGGGATGAAATATGATCGATGGTGCATATCATCCCAGCGGTAGTCGGGTGCAGTAAGTGCTTCAAGTATTTCTTGGTCACTACGGAAGCACTGTATCGTAAAATCAATTGAATGAGGCGCACTGGTGGACGAAATCATATAAATGGTATTAATTTCTTCCGAGGAGGAATATGTTAGGGGATATATTTCCTCGATAATAGGAGGGGATGTCTCTAGGTCGACATGATTCAGTTCGTAGAGGGCTGCTCTGTAATATGGGAGATCAGGGCAGTGATGTGAGTAATGGTTGTAAATATCGCATATTGCACAAGGGTGATTGGTATGCAGTGATTTATCGCGAGGCTGGGGGATAAGGTCAAGTTTAACAAATGGGATGTTAGTATCGTCATCTAACATTTGCATGTGTTCCTGAAGTGCTAGTAGTTGTGGACATTGATGGGTAGCATGGCCTAAATCGTCGCACAAAGAGCATTTGGGGGGAGCATGAAATGTCGAGGGGTTCTTCACCAACTTTGGAGTAGGTGGAGCGGTGTGGGTTGCAAGTGAAGCAATGTAGGTTTGTGGGCCTCTGCCCCTAGTGTAACAGGGTGAAGGAGGAGCATTACTAGATGTTGATGCGGTTCTCACCCCTAGAGGTGGTCGGTTTTTCACAGTGATAAGTTGGACAGCTTGTAAAATGACAGTTGGTGTTGGGGGAGGATTTGGGGCGGGAAGGTACCACACAAGTAATCCTAAAGTTAACCCTAGAAGATTGAGCATAGCCATTACTGGGGTGTTGACTGCTCCCGAAGGGGGAAATAAGAATGGGATAGTGTGGATTGGTGTGGCTCCGACATGACTGGGCACTGAGGGTGGTTGCGATAGTAAAGGGGGATATTGGTTAGGTTCCTGCGTAATGCACAAGAGGGTGCACAAATCAGATATCTCGGTTGTCTGCAAAGGTGGTGGAATGGATTGGAATGTGGAAGTCATGGGTGTTTCCAAGTATATTTTGGGTCCAAATGTGGAGATGAACGATGTCAGTGCATTCTGAACGGGTTGTTCAATCATAGGGAGAACATTTTTAGGTGCAGTGGGGGCATTAGGATCGTAGTACATCAGTTGATCGATCTTGACCACATGTTTCTTATGGGGGAACATCATAGTACGGAAGACAGATGAATCAACAGCCTTCATGGCATACATATAACTATGTCCAAGTAAGAGGTTGTAATCAAGTTGGGCATTGATAACCTCTATATCAATAAGGATCATTTTTCCACCTAGTTGCACTAGAACATTGGCCAAGAGGCCTTATGGTTGATCTGAATGACCATCGTAAGCTCGGAATGCGGTGGTGGATGGATATAGTGTAGGAGATCTGAGCTTTTTCCAGACAAATGTCGACATCACGCAGGTGGAGGCACCTTCATCGATGATGCATCGATGAATGACAAGGTTCCGAATGGATACAGAAACCTAAAATTCTAATGTGGAAGGCAAACGTGGTTCGGCTTGGTCCAAGTCAAATGCCATCATTCGTGAGTGAGAAGGGTCTATCACACCAATGGTGGATAACAATATTTTTATCTATGCAGGATAGTTTTTTAGGACTTCCAAGGTATACATAGTAGCGGGGGACTAGGCTAAGTCATCTAAAATATTATAATTTGAGGCGGCACGAGCGTTAGGATTATTGTTGATCCATCATAATGGGAAGCGAGGGGCTTTAGGGCCTCCATCCAATGGTGTAGTAGGTATGCGTAATGGCTGATCAGTTGCAAGGGCATTAGTGGCTAGATCAGTGGGCATGGCTTCAGGGGTGGAGCCATATTGGTTTCGACGTGTTTGGAGGTTGACATCAGTTGATGACATCATTAATAGATGGTGAATACCTGATTCCATGTGTTGGTAATCAGTTTCAGCATAGGTGATCTACTACTGTGGTGTCGTGGTTCCTTGTGGGGGATCCAACGGGCAGGCGTTCACCACTCCTTGTGTGGGTAAAGGATTTTGCAACACCATGGGTTGTGGTTGAGGAGGTGGCGTTGGCTGTGCCGTGTGCCCTTGGCATTGGGCGTCATCAGTCTATAGTTGTCACTCACTCCAAATGGGGGCAAGTGTGTTTGTAATGGTTGTATACCCCGCATATCGAACATGGATGGTTTGTTCGTAAATTAGGGTTTTTACACTGTTTAGGTGGTCGATCAGGGTTTTGGTTGGCGGGAACATCGTTGTTATTTTTTGGAGGATTAGGTTGCTGACCACCTTGGTTTTGAGGTTGGTTGTTTCCACGATTACATCCTCTTCTGTAGTTATGTTGACCTTGTTGGTTGCATTGGGCATTCTGGTTTTGCGACGAATTCTGTTGTCTATACACTTGCCCTTGGGAAATAGGGGGTTCTGAGGTTGCGCCGGTGCTGGAGAAGTTTGCGGTGGATAATATGTAGGAGGGGCTAGAGGTGGTCAAGGTGTTGATTGTGGTTGTTGGTAAGTCTGAGCGACTGGAGGTTGTGGTGTTGTAGAAGCTGCCTGTGGAGGGTAATAAGCCGCTAGGGATTGTGAGTGAACAGGAGCATGAGTGCCCTGTTGGTGGTAATACGTAGGAGGTGCTACTAAAGGTGTATAAGTTGACGGTGCGTGACTATAACACTATGGTATACATGAGGGTCCATGAGTGTGACATGGGAGCATATGAAGTTGTAGCTCCGGAATTAGATGTGGCCCGTGAAAGGTTGGGGCCGATATTATTGCTCATAATGGAAAAGGGTTGGTTTTGTGCCACAACATGGCCAATGATGCCGTCGGAGGCATGGGATGCCCCTGGCGCATCATTCCTGGAGGGATCTCCATGAGGGGCATCAGGTAAAATGGTATACAGGTAGACAGACTAGGCATAGATCAAATCAAACTGCTGGGCTTTGAGAATGGCTTCTTCTTCCGATTAGGGTAGTTCAGATGCTATGTCTTTAGCATTGGCTAGAAGGAGAGATTTTAAAAACCAATATAAGAAGATATGGTCATCTAACTTGATCTTGCATAAACTTCGACATTTATGCCACTCATGAATGTGATATGTGATGTGGGTGGACATATTATGCCTGCAAGATAATAGGATCTCTACTCCCACGTCGTAATGGACGGGCAACTGGAAGAACTGCAAAAAGGTTGAGGAAAGGGATGTAAAAGTGGCGTGGGTCACGTGAGGTTGCTCGATACACAACTTAGCTATAGAGCCAGTGAAGGTCCGTTGCAACAAGCATAAGTGGATGGAGTCATCAACTATGGAGTTGGAGGAACACCATAGATGGAAAGACATGATGTGATTTTGGGGATCCTCACTCACCTTTCCCTCAATCTTAGGGATGTATGATGGGATTTTGGTAGGCATGTGAGGCCAAGTGGGATAATGTCAGATAGGATCATTCATTAATCTTTCCAAGTCAGGGAGGTTGATACTAGCCATAAATGGCAAACTGGCAGAAGAATATGACATGGTCGCTAGGGCATATGTGCTGGTGGTAGCATTGTTGGTCAGGACGTTTCCCCCAAAGAGAATATGAGTCATGACGGGGATGTGACCTCCAAAAACAGGTGTGGGGTTGGTGTGGGAGGGGCCTGTACCTCCAAGTGTAACGTGGGTCACAGATGGGGTGGGATTGAGTCCAGTAGCTGTTGGAATTGGAATAGTGATGGGGATGGTAGGTGTGGATCCCATTGAGGGCATACCCAGGGTAGTTGTTGTAGTGGTGGCTAATGTGGTGGTTGGGACGGTGGTGGATGCTCCACCAGCAGTCCTTACAAAGAAGGGGTTGGAATTCATGCCATCCATGGGGCTAGTCGGTGCTGTGTATGTAGGGTTTTCTGATTCTGCCTCAGAGTCATATGTGAAATGAGGGGCATCATAATCGGGTGACAAGGCTCTACGTTGGTGATGAGCGGAGTCAAGTGACAAAGCTCTACGCCTGTGATGAGTGGTTTCAAGTGAACTGTGCTACGGGGGTTCACCCTGGAAGTGCCGAGAACGTCTCGGGGACTCAATGGTGACAGATGGATAGTAAAACTAGTAGGTAATGGTGAGTGAAAAGCTCAAAAACCCTAATGCAATCGGGTGTGCAGTAGGAGAGCACAAAAAATATGGCACTCAGGCCAACAACAAACTCAAAACACTCACTGTAACAGTTGTGTTACGACAAGCGGATTGACCAGAAAAGGTGGTTAGAATACTAACAAGCAAACGGCTCCTAAAAAAATGATGTACTTGTTAAACCAGGGGGAGGTAAGAGAGCATGCAAATGCCTAACTAAAAGGTATTCTAGCTCAAACCAAACGTATCCTCTGCAAGGTGATGAAATCCAAGTCAGATAGTACGAAAAGTAGAACCAAGTGGATAAATGTCCCCCTTCCTGGAGGGACAGTGAGTAAAGGAATCTTAGAAGAGTGGCTACTAAGATACCCCGTTCATGACACGTCCAGAAAGGTAAATCTGCAGCTTCTGTTCTATCGTCGATGTACTCCCACAAGGGTGGTACAATGAGAACAACGAGCAGGTATCCTTCAGTTACTGAATGGATTGCGATATTCTACTCAAGCCTCTGGAACCAGTCTTGCTACTTTGACCCTCCTAGGAGAGAGGCCTTTCCGACAAATTGGTGTATAACCATGTAAAAAAATACTAAGGGATTTTAGTACCCTAATGGACAACAACTATGTTTCAAGTGAAAATGACCGAGGGGTGTTATTTGGATGCCTATCTCCTTCGTCCTACCTAACTACAAAGTTATTTTATGTTCCCCAAGTGGGGTTAGAAGGTTGGTTGAGTTAAGTAGATTTTAAGTCTTACTTGTATTAAGGTGACATATTGTATGCAAGTGAGATAATGTATCTAACAAAATGCCATGCTTGGGAAATAATCTATCAAATGTAAGTGATGAATTTAATTGCAAATGCTGAAATTTAATTGTAAATGCTAAAAAAAAAAAAATTCAATAAAAATACTGAAAAACCTGTAAAGCAGTACAGTAAAGCAAATGACAGAAAAATAGAAGGGATAGCTGGGGCTACAAGCAAAACAGGTGGCTGTCAAAGGTGCAGAAAAATTCGGTCCAAAAAATGGGCAAGAAAACTCAAAAAACAGATCGCAGGTTTCGGGCCGAAACTAAGGATCTAGGTCGCGGGTATCAGGCAAAATCTCACGCTCTGGATCGTAGCTTAGAGGCTGACAGAGGCGATCTGGGTCGTGGCTGTGAGGATACAAGGTGCGATCTGGATCGCAGCTGTGAGGCTAAATGGCATGATCAGGACTCAAAAGCCGAATGGTAGATCGCGGGTTTGGGGTAAACAGGTGCGATCAGGGTTGCAGATACGGGTCGGATAGTCACGATCGGGTTATGTAGATCTAGTTTGCAGATCACGGGTTTGAGACAAATAGGTGTGATCTGGGTTGCGGGTTTGGGCTATGAAGCCGCGATTTGGATCACGGCTCTAGGGGGGAAACCTGCGCTTGATGGCACGAAAAAGGCCACCGAAAACGAAATCTGAAACTGAAAATGTGGTTTACAGGCCTTGCAGAAACAACAATGGGCTTGAGCTACAAGGTGTAGGCTTAAGGGTTGATCAGATCTACAATATTGAATTAAAATAACAACAAAAACAAGAACAAATCTAAATCTAACCAGATATTCAAAGAAAAGTGGAGTCACCAAAAACTATTGCTTGGGTTTTCACCCAAGCTTGTGCCAATGAGCACCTACTAAGGAAAATGGATTCCTTAGTAGTAGTCTCAAGAAAATAGTAAAAAAGCTAATGAAAATAGTAAAAACTAATCTAACATGTGCATAATAAAATTGCAGTAAACAGTAAATAATTCAGATCTTCCATGTAAAACAAATTTTATTCATAAAAAATGGAGTTACATATAAAAGGTTACCTCAGCGGTGAGGTTGGTGGAGCTTGACCAACTGTAGGGACGAGATGCTCAAGTGCTTCAATGGTTCCTTCTCTTCTCCAAATGCAATGGGGATTGGCCAAAATGGCTCACTCAAATGGTGAATCTAAGCACAAATGGTGGGCTTAGGCTCTCAAGAATGAATTTGGCAGCATAAGGATAGGCAAGAATGTGGATGAATAATGGGGAGCCTCTATCACCTTTTTATAGCTTTTGGGTGATGGAAAATACAACCATGGTTTAAGGTAACCAATGGTCTTGGTAAAAATGGTTTAGGGTTTATTTTCCTCTTTTTCCCTCTTTTTTCCTTTTTTGAATATATTTTTGAATTTTATTCCCTTTTAATTGATTTTTGGAAATTTTGGACCCCTTTGGAGGGTTTTTGGTATTTTTTGAGGAAATTTAACTATTTTGAGGAGAAAAAGATGGATTTTGGCCTTTTTGGTGAACATTTGAAGGTTTTTTGAGAGGCTAAAATGGTAGGAAAAGTCGACAAGTGGGTCATGTGACTAAGTATATGAGCTAGTGAGCATTTTTTGGGTGTCAACAGAACCCATGAATGAAAATTTGATGTTCTGTATTAATGTGTAAAAAATGGTTTACAATATGATGTTACCTCAAAAGGTGAGGTTGTAGGAGCTTTTGCAGTTGTACATTGATTAGTGCACCAAGTCTCCAGGGTTCCTTGCTCTTCTCCAAATGCTCAAGAGGTGGCTAAGACTCAACTAAATGGGAAATAGAAGCTCAAGCTGATAGGCTAAAGTTCAACAGGAATTTCGGCAACATAAGGGTGTGAAGAGTTGATCATGGATGTGAAATGGGGGGCATCCATCACCTTTTTATAGAGATTTTGGATGGTGGAGTATTGACCCATGGTTTTGGGCAACCAATAGTATTGGTTTGTAGTATTTGATATTTTCCCTCTTTTTTGAATTTATTTTGACTTTTTTCCCTTTCTAATTTTCTTTTAGGGATTTTGGACCCTTTTTTGAGGTTTTTTAACCTTTTTTTAAGGAATTTCATTAATTGAGGAGAGAAATTATTTTTTTTGTCCTTTTGGTCACCATTTGAGGGTTTTTTAGGGTTTTGGAGGCCAAAAATGTAGGAGAAGTGGACAAATGGGTTATGTGACTAGGTAGATAAGCTAGTGAACAATTTTTGGGTGTTAACAGTCCACACAAATTTTGATTTCATCTTTAGCTTTCTTGTCTTGAATTACTATGGGACTTATCCATTATGATTCTTCTACTGGTTCAATAATTCATGCGTCAAGCATTTTATCAATTTATGCCTTCACCCTTTCTTTATATCTAGGATTCAATCTGTAAGGTCTTTGTTTAATAGGCTTTGCATCAAGCTTGAGAGGTATTTTCATAACTCCCAAGTCACCTATAATGCCTTTCATTTCAGAAAAATTAGTAGAAAATAAATCTTGATATTCGCGCAGTAGGTCTGCAATCTGTCCTATTGTTTCTTCATCCCAGTAATTCCCAATAGAAGCAAATTTCAGTTCATTCCCAGTACTAATATTGATAATTTTGGTCTTCACAGGATTACTCAGGTCTGGAATTTCAAAATCAGGTCCTTCTACATCGTGTTCTCCTTTAGACTCAGGTATATTCACATTGCGAAGATCTTCATCTTCATCTTCGTCTAGCGCAAAGTTATAACATGCAAGGGCATGCTCCGACTGTATTTCCCAATTTGGCTGTTTATCTACAGGAAATGGGAAATAATTAAATATCTTCTTTTTAATGATCTATAAAACCTCATTGACACCCACACAATCATCCTCGAAACTGAAAGTGCATTGAAAGTTGTTTATCATTATGTACCAATATTTTGTACTTATGCAAAGTTTTGCTTCTATATACCAGTTCTTTGGTATTTGATCCAATGTGTGCACAAACATATGCACCTATTCAATCTTAGGTGTATGTATCCAGGCTTGCAATCAAAACTATATATGATCTCTAGGATCAGTCTGTCCATTGTATTTTGCTTGTACTATCTCAGTTTTCTCTGCAAATAATATTTCCATCATGTGCTTACATTATTCCCGTGTGTTCATATTTTATTTATGCGCAGCCCACCATCTAGCAAGTGTAGCTCACAATGGTATATCCAAAGCTACTAACTTATGTTCATCTGAAACTGATACTAGATATTCTTGAAGAAATGCGTGGATATTACCCAAACCATCATAAGTAGGAATTGGACTTACATCTATTCCAATCCAATGTAGTGAATTTGTTATCTTCACACATCGTCTTGCTCATACTTCATGCATTCGGCTATACTAGTTCTCCATTCCTGCATCTGATTATGATATGCAAGAACTGTCGCATCTCTAGCTCAATGTTCCATCATCTGTAGGATTAGTGTAATATGCTTGATTCACTGTCATCTTGTAGATATTATCATGTTCTTGAGCTCCGCATTCTTCATGGAATGGTTCAACATATCTAGGTCCTTGTGAAGGATCCAAGGGTGCGATGACCCTAATATTTAGTCCTTCAAATATCATTTTTTTTTCTTTAGATTGGTAATTGAGAGGTTATCAATTGCCCAGTCAATCCCCAATAATGCAGGATAAGGATTTTTGTTATCTATGATCTCAATAACCTCGAAGTCTTCTTTACTTCGCACTCCATCAATGTCAACAAGAACACTTTATAATATCCCAAAGGGTATAACCTTTTGTTGATTGGGTAACCTCAACTATATAGGCGACCAAGATAACTTTGGATTTCCCATTTGTTCCCATGTTTTTTTTGTTAGGACATTCACCTCTAAGCCTAGGTCGAGAATGACCTGGTTCATTTCAAAATCTCTGATTTGCGCATTTAGCCTCATTTCTCTTCCTGTCCTTCTATGGTTCTTGATATGATGAACTGCTCTGTGTGCATCATTCACTGTATTATGTTGTTCGTAATGTCCCAATAGGTACTATAATTATACTAAGGTGTTTCCATTCCTGAGCATCTTTATGCAACTCTGTAGGAACTCCGTAATAGGACTTATCTATTCTGGTGAAGTTCGCAATCCATCATACGAGGTCGGCATGTCTAGTACCGGTGTCTGATCACTTTGCAATTGGGTCCTTGTGGTCGAAGGTTTCAACTCCTAAAAGCCTTTTCTTGATTCCATGAATACCTTTTTCTCCTGGTCATGGTTAAATGCAGGCATTTTTCTAGTTTCTTTTCTTACCCAAGGCCCATCAGTAGGCTTTGGTCGGTTTATGTGATCTTCAGAATTCGAAACTTCGTTTTTCCTATAATTTCCTGTCATGGCTCCACTTCGCGTCACAACATGAGTGCTGCGATCTTCGTTTCTTTTTTCAGTTGAGATCATCTATATATTCTAGTTCTTTCCTTCTAGTCTTTTCTCTTGCATTTTGCCTTGCAAAATGGGACAGGGTCAAATGACTTACAGTACTTACAAATAGTGCAAGGGTTCTGACAGTCTCTTGCTAAATGTCCAATTTGTGCACAGTTATAACATACAATCTGACATATTCCTCTTCCTTGGCCAGTGTTATGTCCTCTTCCTCTGAATCCACCATGTCCTCTATATGTTCCTTGGTCATATTGTGCATTTTCATTATTGTGCGATGTTTCTCCTTAGAATCTGTAGACATCATTCTTTCTTTCTATCATGAGATCATAAGCACTGCAGTTGGTATCATCATGGCAAACTGATTTACAGAATGTGTAGTACACATTCTTTGGTGTCTGTACGTACTTCTAAAGTAGGTAACAGTCTTCTAGGCAATGTCCTCTACATTGAAGAATCTTGCACCATGGTCCTTGTTGTTGATTCAATGGGTTCGGTGCTCCACTAGTGATGTAATCTCTGAATACATGGAATTGTTCCTTGGAATGTCCTTCTCCTTTACATTTTGTACACCAAACCTCTTCTCTTATCTCTTTTCCTTTCTTCATATCTTGTAGTTTTAATGTCAAGTTTGCTATTTGTGTCTGTATCTGTACCATTCATGTGCTAGTTTATCCTATGGGTGAAGCTTCTAGCTTCATCACAATTTCTAATGCTATTGTTTGCGATGTGACTTTATGTTGCATCAGTGGTAATCTAATGTGGGGAAACACCGCAACTATGAACCATTATTGATGTTGTTGCGGTGTTATTTCAAATCTAACTTGATCTAACAAGCCTTTGAATTTATGATCAACCTCTCACACAATCTCATTAGGTTTATGTTTTATTTATTTTAACTCTGTGATGCACTGAGATTCTAACTTAGGTTTCTTAAATTCTCTAATAAGTGCAGTTTTGATATTGACTAGAGATCTGTTATGTCCAACAGAATACTTCATGAACCATGTTAAAGATCTGGTAACTAGCTGAGCTTGTTTTATATCATCATCTTGTACTTGCTTAGCGTTCCATATAGCTTCACAGAGAAACCAATGTTGTTTTGGATCTTCTAGACCGGTCCCTTTAAAAATAGGTAGCTTAATGTTGTCTGTCATTCTTCTTCTAGGAGGTGTAGTGTTCTGAAATGATGAAGGTATACCACTACTTGGTTGATTCTGAGTACTTGTTCCTACAGTGTTACTACTAGTAGTGTTTTGTGAACTAGTAATATTTCTTTCCTTAACTATGGGTTTCTGCGGAGTAATAGGCTGATAGCCAATGCGTCTAGGTTTTGTTTCACTGTCAGACTCAAATTGATATGAGTTTATATCACTTCCTAACTTATTTTCTAGGAATGTGCGAGGTTCAACTTCACGAGACCTCTTTCTAGTGCTAACTTTATATCTTTTTACACTTTGCAAAATACCAATATCTTCGTCTATGTCACTATCAGTGTTACTGAACATTATAGACTCAAACCCTAAGAATCTGATTGCATTCTTAAGACTCCTTTTTCAGCTAGTAGCATTTTAATATATAAACTTAGGTTTTTCAAGTACTTACCTATAAATCCTTGGAAGAAATATCCTTATGCTGTGCTGTAAGACTTCAACATGTCCACATCAAATTCTATAACATAGCCTTCCAGTAATTTATCCAACCAAAAGTATACTACTCTCGAAATGTGGTTGTCAATCCCTTTAAGCATCAAAATCAACTCTAGATTCCAAACTGTAGGTTCTCCACCTTGAAAACAGTTTTTCCGTTCTACCATCCTCGATATCCACTCATGTAACTCAGTAGAAAAATATGTGAAGAAAATTTGATGCAGGTCAGTGAATATATACCTTTACAACCATTGTTTTGTGGTGAGATGCGGATGTATGTTTTCTTTCTGCGCAAACTCAAGTTCTATCTGGATTACCCAGTTTTATATTTATGTCTTCTCCAGATACCACATCAATATCACATAACAAGTCTCAAGGAAATAGGACCATTCGCTGATTCACTTCTTCTTCATGTCCACATAACACATTCACCAGTTCTAGCACGAAAATGAAACCATTTTTTGGGTATCTTTTCTCTCTTTCAGGCTAACTCGGTTTCGGCAAAGTTCCTTAGTTGTAGACCAAACACAATCCCCTTCACTGGACCTTTCGGCATCAACCTATGAACAAGATGAAGTCTCACTCAAAGCGAAGATGGGTGGTAATTACAGAATCAAGTTTCTGCAACGTGGTGATGCGCGACTATGTTATGCAAGCTTGAGATGCATTATGTACTCAACATCTACTTAACGGATTATTACCAATATGTAACTGCGCACTTCGTAGTTATCAACAACTTACAGACGTCGTTGAATCGTTGCTGCCTTTACTCTGACAACTACACATTTTACATACTTAACACAACTTCACAATGTTCATACATGTGTGTTCCACTAACATATTATTCTCATTCACATCCATATGAAAATACATATATAAGCATAAACATACATGAACACAATCATAATATAGATTCAAACACACAACATAGATATTTACATGGTTCACCCCCCAAATGGGATCCACGTCCACGGGAACTATTATTAAAATACTTGGAATGGGTAATAGTTCCCGTCTGCGCACTCAGTTGCAGACTCTTCTCTACAATGGATCTCTGTGCACACAGTTGTAGAGTCTTTCTTCTCTCTTAGAGCTCTCTCAATTATATCTTACACTAGATAACATAATCCAACAATATCTTTAACCCTTCCTTATACAAAATTTTCCTTTATATAGATTGTTCCCAGAGGTCACATCTTTACAATAACTATGGGCCAACCCCCATAGTACCCTTAAACCAAAAATGGCATGGTTCTCTTATTGAAATGCTTTTCCTTAACTTCATTGGAGCTCTATTGTCATTTTGCGCCGCTTCTCTGGCTCTGGCGATTCCCTGACATTCGTAGTTCTTACCGCGTGGCTCTGACGCTACAGTGGCACATACTTTGCACCATTATGCTTCTTTACTCTTTGCTTTTGTAGTTGACAATCCACCCCTTCATTCATAACTGCTCCAACTACCTTGACGGTCATTATTAATTCATCTTTACTAAGGGGAGAAGTCCTTTCCTGCCACTTCACTTCGCTCCATACCTTTCTCCTGGGAATTGTGGAGTTGCTTCTCCCAAAACTGGTCAATGTTAGGCCTCGGCTAACTTGTATTTTCGCCATCAAAACTTCTTCCACTTGGATTGCGCCCAACAAAGGTGAACATTCTTCTTTTCCTTGATTTCCTAGTAGATAAATTAGGTTTTTGAGCCCTAGATCCATTAACTAACTTGGACCATGTCAAGGTTTGTGTCCACTTTGGTCCATTTCTTTATGAGCAAGGTGCGAAATGACAATTTTTTGACAAAAATCATGTTTTGGGACCAGGTTTCTTTTATAAGGGAAAAGGTGTGACTCAGGTTGCTAATTTTGAGGGAAAACCCACAACCTCCTTCTAGGTGGTAAATTTAGGGTTTGAATTTCATTTTTTGGATGCAGTGAGGTGGAAAAATGGTGCCAATGATGTGGAAAGGTGATGTATATGGATGATGAATCTAATTCCATGGAAGGTGAACAAAATTGGCTATTAACATATTTCCCCCTGATGTGTGAGGTTAGGAGCTCATCATATGGACGACATACATCATAGTACTTTCATACTTTGAGAAGATAGGGGTGACAGTGACATAGAATACAAAGACCACATTGAAGGGAACTCACCCTCTTGAGGCACTACAGAGGCCTAGACCTTTAGACACAATACTCAAAATGGATGAGGTGCATATAATCTCAAATATATGGAAAAAGGTGGGAATATCCATTCTCATATCAATGTTTCAATATGAAATGAGATCTAAACCAAAATGGGTTTGACCAATACATGCATAATTGCTAGATACAGTACATCACAAGGGTCAAAGAGGGACCCATGTTGAAGATACAATGAGTACATAATGAGGGTCAATGAGGGACCCAATCTAGAGATACAATGGATACATAATCATGGTCCAACCATGGCTAATACGAAGAACATATGTCAAAACAATGGCATTTCAATGGAATGTTGAATCACAATAATTGATGCCCTACTTGAAACTGAAGGGGGCCAAGATCTGGAAGGAGGATATAGGAAAGTCACTCCTCACAGGTGACTCAAACAATTGGATATCTGAATCAAACATGTCCAAGGAACTGCATATGTAACTTGATATCATATGAAGCAAAGAACTGGAGGGATTCCAAATGATTTCGCAAATGCGTCCCAAATACCACATGAAGCATCTAATTGAAGGGATTCTAAAGAGACTCAATAAAATACTAGAGTCAAGGATATATGGGGTCTTTGACTAATTGAATGAGAGAACCATCAACCTGTACAAATATCAATGGTGCAATGATGGGATAAAGTAGAGCACGTGAGAAAGAACCAAGCTAAGGGGAATTGAGGTCTCTCCTCAGTCATTCCAAGGGAACCCATCAATGATGGTTGTGGGGCCAAGGTACAGGGTGATTCCAGGTATATCCTCTAGAATGGATGTGTTGATGTTGATAAAGGGAGACCCACACCAACAAGGAAATGATTCCTTGAAGAAAGGATAAGGTATATGGCCAAGAAGTATATAGAAATGAGCAAGGGACTGACACATTGAAATGGGGGTACTATGAGGGTAACTGAGTGGGGGACTCAAACTTCCTTTATTCAAATCATGAAGGCATGGCTGACCTGGAAGCATATGTGGAACTTGTGATGATATCAAGGGAGAGACACAATTGGGGTACCATGGGGAATAACGAAAATGGGGGAGGGCTCACATATGGAGAATAAGGGGGGTACTGATGTTGAATAAAAGTTAGACTCGCATCAGTATTACTCCATGGGTGTCTCATCGCAAAATTCTCTAAAAAGGGCAACTAGGGGTGTTGTCACAAAATGAGTGTTGAGTATGATTGTCATTGATATCAAAGAAGTTCATTAATGACAAAGGAAAAGTATAGCAATTCAGTGTAAATGGTCGACGCCATATTTAGCTGATGCTTAATTCTGGTTGACTCTTAAAACTAGTTGAAAAATATCGAAGCAAAAAAGTGGTCAAAATTCATATAAAGTTAGTCGGTGCCGACCTCTTGTATTATGGTCAAGTCCTTGTAAATTAAGTCAAAAGTCGACCTATTATTGATAGGTGCCAACCTCTTGTATTATGGTCGAGTTCTTGTAAATTAATTCAATAGTCTACCTCTTTTTGACCATTGTTAGTCAAGTTGGAGTCAGATATGTAGTCGGCAAGGGGCATCGGAATCAGAGTTGACAGTCAGAATCGAAGTCACGAGTCAGAGTCGCAGTCGGAAAGTCAGAGTCGAAGTTCGACATTGGAATCGACCAATCAGAATCGGAACGGCGAAGTCGGAGACGCTAAATTAACTCCAGACAACGGAATCGACCAGTCGGAATTGATGGCGAATATCAAAATATTGTAAATCAACGAATAAGAAAGTCAGATTCGGCATGTCGGAGTCGGGTTTGTGGATTCGAAATGTTTCATAATCGCATTGTTAATTTTGCAGGTTAAATCAGAGAGGTAATTTCGAATTAGTTTTATTTGTGAAAGGTCACGATGAAGAAGGTTGTGCTGAGAAGAGAACCTTTATTAAGAGATGTGCCTCCTTCTTGCACCTTTGTCACTAATCTAATATTCATAGTTGAAAATGGTTGTGAACAGCTTAAATTCATTTCTTTTCTCATGATTGTCAAGGTTTATAGCCTCTTTATTATGCACCTAAGTTGTGGATGACTTGATACAACTCCCTGGAGGAGTTGTGTATGATCCATACATGATGGGATCCCAACATTATTTTCCCATTAAATTCCATTATAAAATTGGATAAGTCTTGGTGTAGCATGCAATTGTACGTTTAGAGTACCAAGGATTTGTGGCAAGATGAATTTGGGAGGTTGATGTAATTAGTTGTGATTGGTGTGGAAGACCCACACTTGGTGTGACAAATTAGGTGCATATTGCTTCGAGTTGTAGCTTGTAATAGATTTATTTCACTTTGGGATGATTGTTCTTAAGTTTAATTATCATGCCTGATCACCCTGGTGGTTACACTATCTTATTGGCAGGATGGCTTGTTTTGGTGGTTGCAAATATAGTTTATCACCAACAATGTTGAGCAACAAGATTAACATTTATGAGTAGATATGGATAGTGGCATTCATGAAACTAAGTTAAGAATGTGAGCATTAGTAATAAAGGTTGTGAGTGCACTAGCAGAAGGTTGCGGCCGGGAGGAGGATGAAGTGTGAGTTTGTGAATGTTATAGGACAACATCCGAGGAGCTATGAGGATTAGATAGTGTAAGAATTTGTATATGTTATGGATGCGAAGTTGGAGCATGAGGGGTCGCTACCATATGATAACATCCAAGGAAATAGAGGATGATGGTGATGAGTGATGGGCCCTCAAAATTACTCCTTTCCTGACTATATTATACTATCCTGGTAGCACAATTCATCATAATTTGATACATTTACCATTCGAGAGATTGTTTTTCACTTTAATCTATTAATTAAAAACAATATAGTTAAAATACATTTAATTTATTAATTTGCGATGTATTATTCATGGTGATTGTGGAATTCTTGACCTTGGGCTTGCATATACTCTTTTTGTGGAAATTTACTTGTGGCATTTCGGCATTTATTCCGGTACTAAGTTCCATACTGTTGGCCCCCCAACAACCCCCCCTTGATTTTTCCAAATAAAGGGGCCTCATTAGAACTTTGTAAATATTTAGTCGTTAGTTTTCTTTTATTTTGCTTGGTTTGGTAAGCATTGCTTGATTCTTTTAGATTTCGTTGCATTAGGATTTGGTGATTTAGCAATTGTCGTCGTTTCGCTCTTTTGGACTACTAGCTACTTAATGACATTTGTTCGCTCTTATGTATACTTATTTGAGTCAGTCCCATGCCTCCATTTACTTTAATTGGATTAATTTGATTTTTTGACAATTTTACGAAGTTCTGGTCTTTACATTATTAATGATTTAATGAACATATTAATGAATCAAAGTATTTTGACTGAACGCTTAATTTCGAAATTTCTATTCATGTCCTAAGAGAGTGCATAATTTAAAATAGAACCATGCCTTTAATTCTAATTTGGAGCAATCTACCATCTTTCTTATTTTTTCGATTCTTTGGAAAAATAAATTAAGATTTCTCATAATTATATTTTTTATACTTAAATGAAAGATTATTGTAGAATCTCATTAATTTGGTTACACCAATATATTTATAAATCAAAATTTCTAATAAAAAAATTATGAAAAACAAAATATCTTTTATATAAAATTTCTTTTCATAAATTCTTTATTATCAAAATTTTACATTTCTTATTATACATATTCATAACCTTGTTGATATGCATAAAAATGTGTGACCAAATTTTATGATACATGAATTATTGAAATATTGTTCATATTTCTAATTTCTAATGGATGTTTAATGTAAGAATGCAGGTGTATAAAGGATAAACTTTTGGTTGTATGAGGTTCTTACTTATTTATTTTTCTTTTATTCCTTTTATGGGCATGTTTTAATTTGGTGTCAATCACTTACAGGTTGGTGTGCTTAGTTATGGAAATTTAAGGGATTGTTTTAAATGATATTATTTATCCTTAAAACCCTTAACATAATATCACCAACTCATACCCATAAAAAAAACTTTAACGTTAATACCAATGGAAGGATCGTCGAAGCCAATCCGAAGGAAAGAAGTCAATTCATTTATATGTTTAATGTTTTAAGTCCGTCATAAATCTTATTCGGTCTCATCCTTAAATTCATTTATGTAAAGGTCAAGCCACCGTAAGTATTGTATGGATGATTTCGAGTTTGTTTAAGAAGTTTGAATTAAAGTTTTTTTTATTGTTTTAGGTAATAAAATAGGAACTTAGTTACAGGAATTAAGTTTATGAGTTAAGTGATAAAGTAACAATTTAGTTTAGATAATAAAGTAGGTAATAAAGTAGAATTTAGTTTGTAATTTGGTAATTAATATAGTTTCTTAGTTGGTAATTTATAATGGTTTGATTTGTAGTTTAGTTTGTTGATTTGGTTTGTAATATGTAGTTTGGTTATAGGAACTTAGTTTGTCATTTGTTGCATAGAATAAATTAGTTAGAGTTGAATTTGATTGTTTATATTTGCTTTGAATTTGATATTTTGATTAATAAATTAGGTTTTTTATTTGGTAATGTTAATTTGGTAAATATTTAATTCTCTAGTTTGAATAAAGTAAGTATTTTATTTTTTTATTTTTTATGTTAATTAGACAGGTGTTTTATTTGATTAATTAGGTAGGTGTTTTATTTGTTAATTAGGTAGATGTTTTATTTGTTAATAAGTATGTCTTTGTAAATTTTATAGTTTATAGAATTTTATAGTTGTTATTTAATTTAGTTTGTAGTTTGTAATTAATTTGAAATTAGTTTGTAATTTAAAATTAATTGTAGATTAGTACGTTTTGCAATTTGAAATAGGTATATGAAATTTATTTGGTAGTTCATAGTTCATTTTTGTAATTAAAGTGTGTTTGTCAGCATTAGACTAGGATAGGTTAGATTAGGCTAGCCTTCAATCCTGCACATACAATGTCAGCACCTCGAAGCTTACGAGGCCCGGGTTGACAATTTAGTGTCGAAATAAATATCATATATTTTTCTCGGCAATGAATTGCAGTGATCAGGTTATGGTTCAAAATGTTTTGAGGACATATGTGGTATTCATGTTTTGACAGAGAGTTGGTCAGAGTCAGCCCCATATAAAACCTTAATTATTCCTATTAGACTTGGTGGTTTCCTAGGATAGTATTTGAGGAATTCTAGTAACATGGGTTTAAGGCCATAGGGAAATTCATAGTATAGGTTTTCAACATGAGTATGCTGTGATGTGTTTGAGGACATCACACCGAGTTGGTGATTTTGTGACAAGTTTGAGGAGGCTGCATCGAAATAGTTTGAGAAGTATACTCCAGTTTGAGGAGGTTGTGCCAAAGTGATGAGGTAGCAGAAATATGAGGTTGTTGGATAGTTGCATGTAGATGTAAATCCAAATTGTACCTTTCTTATGTGGTTGAATCGAGGGAGAGTCAATGAATAGTGGTGGGGGCTTGTTGGGTCATGGTTTTATGTGAATGCAACCAAGTTATTATGTCACAAGTTATGTTCATTAATGAATTAGTCAAGGGTAAATGGAAAAATGTAAAAAAGAGATTTTTGGTGTAAATGGAGGTATCAAAGCATTTATTTCCCATCTCCATCAGGCATGGGATAAATAGAGATTTTTGGGAGGTCATTGAGCATGTCATATCTTGGTTTATCTTGTAAAGATATCTCAAAGTTCCTAAGAGTTGTGGGTGCATAGTAGAATTCAAGGGAGTAAATTTCACAGCTCCCTTTCCCACCATGGGCAAGGGAGGCTTATGTATTCATCCCTTATGATTATGAACAAAAGTATATATGAAGTAATTTATATTATGTGTTGCCTTCTTGAGTATGTGGTTGTAGAATGTTGTATTCGGTTGTGGAAAAAATCCTTTATATAGTTTATGGTTTCTTTAGTTAGGGTTTTCATCTAATAAAAAGTTGGCCATGAGAACGTGCCAACATTGTGTACTTGGACAGTTTTGCTTTCATCTTGTATAACATTTTGGATATCCTAGTAGAGATGTTTTGATATCATAGTTTGGATCACTAGAAATTTTGGTTGACTCAATAGAAGGAGATGGGTTGTTCAATTTATGATGAAACATGGTTGCTTTGGCTTCCAACTTTTCAAAAAATGAGCATATAGAAGTGTTCTTGCATGTCTTTTGTATATCACCTATTGGATGTTTTACTGCATTGGGAGGTATTAGACCGTCAACATTGGGTAGTGATCATTAATATAATGGGTTAGTGTGACATACCAAGGTTTTTCCTTCAACCCTTGACATTTTGAACAACCACATACTATTGAGGTGTGATAAAAAAGATCTAGGTCACGATAAAGTACCATTGACACATGATTGTGGTTGGAAGATGACCAATTTTTTTTGAAGAGCCAAATTTGTGAGGTATTGTGGATCACATACAACTCTACATAGTAGAAATATCTGGTATTCAATTTTCCCCTAATGATTTTAAAATTTGATTAAATATTTCCTGCTAATATTTGTAATGTATTCTGAAGAAAAAAATTTACTAGTTACATTCAACGTTGGAAACCCTTGCTTTCATGTTTCTTCCCATTTGTTTTAAGTGGCTGCAAATTTCTTTTATCCTCCCTTATATTTCATAATGATAGTATTTATTTCTAGACAATGTATAGTTAATGTCTTTGTGCTTTTATATATGAGGCATTGGACATTGGTTGCAATGGGTCCACTCATTGCATTGGCTGTCAAAACTTGTCCATGTCAATTTTTTTAAATGTTGTCACTTTTTATGTGCGTAAAGTACATATTAACTCATCGGTGTGATTCATCTAAAATTGCACCATTTTATTTTTTGTTTTTTAAGTTCACATGTATATCAGTGCAATAATACAACTAATACCCACCAGTACTCTAATTGAAAATGAATCATTTAAATTATTTCAAAATTTTACAAATTTGAAATAATTTAAGCGGTGCATTTATATCATGTTTGTGCACTAGTGTGTGTATGGGATAATAGAGCATTGGTGCATGTTTATGTATAATGTGCATCGATTAACTAGAAATATCTTTTAGCTAAAAAATATTTAATTTATTTTTAAAATATATTTAATAGTTTCTCTATTTAATGATGCAGGGCCTTTATTGATAGAATATGTCTGATAGAAGTTCAAGGAAACAATATTCTTGCAATGAGAACGATTGGAGCACATTCCAAAAAGACAGAAAAGCAAGTTATTTGAAATTTTGCTATAAAATTAATATATTTGAATTATTTGTATGTTTAAATGGTGTGTATTGGTTCACATCTATGATGCAGAGCAAAAACTTGAAGAAACTCGACAAGATCATTTGAAATCTAAGTGAAAAAGTGTAATGTACCTATTATGTTCCAAGGCACATTAACTCAAGGTTTACAAAATTAAAACACACGCAATGGATGATTAGAAACCAAGACTAGCTAATTTGATTAGGATTCAGGAAGGATTTTTCAAGAAGCATTAGAATCTTCCTAAATTCTCCCAAAATATAGTTCAGGACCTGCTAAGGATGTAAATTCAATGGAAAACTGGCCAATACCTTGATAGTGGCACATTTATGGGTGTTTCACACCTGGGAATATTTCCTTGGCAAAGCCAAGGCTATCAATGCACTTTCCCTGAGGAATTATATGGAAACCCAAGGCTTCTAGTGCTCACTGAAGGTAATCAGACCTGAGGTAGACTAAATGGATTATCTCCCAACCTATTGCAGCAATCATACATAGGTTTAGAAACAATTTGATAAGGTTTGGAGGCCAAACAAGCAAGTGCGCTACCTAGGGCTACTTAGCTAGTCTACTTCCAGATGATTCCAAATGAGCTTAGAAGGTTTCAAAACTATGATATAATGGATGATAGGTGATCAGTAAGGAATCTAATAACAACATCACTTTACAGATTGAAAATTGGATAACCATACATCATCTAATTGCAAATTATGTAAATCTAGTCAATTTTAACCATGTATTGAGCATAGGCCATGAAAAGACATTAATATGTGTAGATATATTTTACATAATTGATAGACACATCAAATACTAAATAATTAGAGATCATTCATTACATTATAGAGCATAAGAAGCACTATTAGTCTCCATAGAACCTCAATAAACCTCTATAAGCATAGGCAAGATCAATTAGTAAAGAAGGCATTCCAAAGAATGAAATCTCAACACTGAATGAGAGAATTATGGATGGTACTAGATTAGATATGAAAATTAAATTAGTGAGTATGGTTTGGATACAATAATAACACTAATTTCAATATCATATGGATATTACTCAGCTTGAAACCCAAGAAAAACAAAGATAAAGTTGCGCGGGTGTGTTCCTCAACACTGAAACCCTGGCTCTAGTGAAAATGGATGTATCTTGGTCATCTTGACACCTTTTTTGACGAGACAAAAGGAATTTGTTATTGGAAACGACCCTCCGCACGCAATGGAGTAGGTAACACAACCCATAAATTCTTAGATATTTCGAAACCAAAACCTCCATTTCGGCCTTTCAACATTATTTCCACTAAATGAAGGGATTGAACCAGACAACAAGAATACCAACCACTTGATCTTATGAAAGGGATTCAAGAATATATTTTGAAGCTGCAATAGATTGCAGATCAGACCTACAAATTCACTCCATTTACTGCAATTAGTTCATTGAAGAGGACTGGATATCCTCTTCCTCAATCACCAGTAGAGAGATCTCACAATCCTTCAACTAGTTTACTAGATGCAATGGGGGCACACCACCTAATGCGAGCTAGGGGCACATAACCCAAGCTACAGAGAAACATAGAGCTCTCCATCTTCAATTCACAAAATAGAAAAATATGTGAATGGGTGTGTTCATCATTCTTTTATTGACCTATGTTAGCTTTTATTCATGCCTTCTAGGACATGCCATCTATGAAATTCAAATTTAGTGATGAGTGCGAATTCTTTGGAAAGTTGATTTTTTTATTTTGGACCCACTTGCCTCATGAATTCTCCCTCGCTAGCTAAAATTAGCCTCTATATATTTTCTGAGGAATTTTAGTTGATTTCTACTTTTTCTAAACTGGGCCTTATCTTCAAAATCAGGAAACTTCTATTTTGTTGATTTTATTCTGCTTTTATTGTGTTTCCTGTTTTTGCCTGCTTTACTGTTTTTCCTGTTTTTTCCTGCTTTACTGTTTTTCCTATTTTTTCCCGCTTTCTGCTTTTGGGGCTAATTTCCTTCTATATTTTTATGAGGACAACTCATATGAGTTATCCTTATCCAATGAGTCATCCTTGAGCCACCTAATCTCATGACAACTCATAAACAATGATTAAATAAATTAAATTAAATAAAAATGGAGGTCCACCATAGTTTCTTAATTTCCTAAGTGACTATGGTCAAAATTGACCTCTTTATTCACTGATGCAAGTATTCCACTAGGATCCATGGGGGTTCTAATGGTCATAGTGATGAACCATGATGCATCCAAAATGGGGACATTACAAAAAGAGCATAAAATCTTGATGGAAAAGTTGCAAAGAGATGAATTAGGTGAATTAAAAAGAAATCAACAAAAAAAACTTCAAATTTTCAGTAATAATGTACTTATAAATAATAGTTGTTAACATGTTTCAAACAATATATTTCATATTTTTTGAGTGTTGCGCACATACTGATAGCGAGGGAAGGGAATGTCATCCTAAGAAGATAAAAATTATTAAGGATGTAAATGATGATGAAATGGTCCTCAAATCATCTAGAGTAGTTC
This sequence comes from Larix kaempferi, assembly GCA_027924585.1. NCBI lineage: Eukaryota > Viridiplantae > Streptophyta > Pinopsida > Pinales > Pinaceae > Larix > Larix kaempferi. The sequence continues at coordinate 16,948,518 of BSBM01000458.1, read as the reverse complement.
TAGAATTTAATGAAAGGAAGGCAAACTTTTATAAAACTATGAGGGATATGGTGGAAAGAAAGTATCGACATATTTTCCACCTACTTTACAAAAATCAATCGAATGATTCCAAGAATCAAGTTATATATAAACTAGAGGAAGTGTTTCCAAAGAAATGGTCAATGAGACCTGCCATACTTGCAATAGCGAAAACATACAATAACAAAAAAACATTTAAAAAGCATTATTCCTAAACATGTTTTTCTCAAATATGTATATACTACTACAAAAAAATTATAAAATTAATATTTTGGTTATATATATTTACTTTCGTATCAATGTAAAAACTTGTTTTCTATCATTTTTAGGAATATTTTGAAAATCCCAAAGGACAAATGAGGTGATATGCAACAAATTCTGGTAGGGAGATACAAAAAAGTGTACAAAGACATGTTTAAAGAAATGAACATAATTTCATCGTAGGAGGGTCCATCTCAACAACAACGTGCATCAAATGTATGTAATCCTAGATTTTTTTCTTTTATGTACATATAATTTAATTATTGCATGAAATATTAATTTTCAATTGTTTTGTGGCAGAAAAGAAAACGAAATGGAACCCATTCAACACATAAGATGAGACGATAAGGAAGAAAAGGGTTTCTTACAAAGTTTGTGAGTAATTTCATTTTCTTTACTCACTATTTCATATTTGTTGGGATATTTATATTTTAATTATTTTACAATCGTCCTTAGATGTCTTCTAATAAGTGTTAAAATAAAAAGAAGAGCCATCCGAAGAATTAATTGACATTGGGTTAAGTATGGATTGTGAGTTTATGTTGCAATATCAAGAGTTAATTGTAATGTCCCCGCCTTAGTGACATATGGATCCATCCACTAACCCAATTAGGTTCCCATGGGTTCGAGTGGAAGCACGATTAATTTGGGAATACAAAATTAATCAAGGTTGCCTTGCATAAAATTGATAAAAAACCCTAAGGTAAAATTTGTCCACAAACAAGTAAAAGGTTGGTCCAAGGTGTGAACAGGGTTATGAGGGTGCTTAGGGAGTCTTATCCAATGGTTTTAAAGTCAAAGAGGCTCCAAGGATGGAGGTGGATATGTCTCTCCATGAAAAAAGGCATTTCCATAAAACAAGGAAATCTAGTTGACAACATTTAATAAAAGTGGACAAACTCCAATTTGTTTATCCAAGGCGACCTAAAAAGGGGGAAGAGTTGGTCAAAGAGATTGGTGGGTGCATTGAATGAGGATAAGGATCACTAAACTACCTAATTGATGGTTTTGGATGTTCCATGGTATTTGACACTAGTATTGACTAAGTGGACAAACCAGTTTTGTGGTTTTCATCAATCCACGGTATTACGATCTAGTATTGGAAACAAGTAAAGGTTCCAAGTTAAAAAGGGAGGCATTGCGCACTAGTGGAGGCAAGATTGTCAATTATTCGAATTCTTATTGATTTGCTTATGCTTCTTAGTGCTTGGGACATGTGCCCCTTGCAAACCAGTAGGTAGATGTGCCCCTTTGTCTAATGTAACCAGTTGGAGTGACTTAGCCATTTTGATTGGTGAGTGAGGAGTGGAAACCCTGTCCATTCATTGAGCTTATTGCAGCAGCATATAGTATTTCCAATGTTTGTTTCATTCAAGTTGAAGTTTCCAGTAGTTCCAGTGTGTTGTTTGCAGGTGTTGTTAGTAGTGTGGTATTGTAACAGTGTTGTAGTTGTGGGTTTGATATCTATGAGCCATGGATGTTGTTCTATACAACCTAAAGATTTAATTGCAGACCTACATAATAATAAAATCATATTTTTTTTCCTTTCTCTACAAATTCTTTCTCTATTTTCAGCATTCCATTTCTCCTATGCTCAATACATTGTAAAATCTGACTAGCTTTAAGTTTTGATGCAATAACCTAATGTATGTACCTCCAAATAAAAATATTAAAGTGTTGCAGGTATATAAGATAGAATTGAACCCATCACAAGCACCAAATCATAAAATTGTGACCTCCCAGATCCTTTCAAAATTGTTAGGAAATTGCCTAGTTGAGTTGTCCTGGATTTGAACTTTCTCTTAGTTTTCACAAATTGTCAAATTCAAGGTATTTCCAGTATTGCACCAGCAGTAGATGATTTTCAACATAATTCCTGGTGAAATTGAGTCTGATCATTGGGTTTATCCAAAATGGTCTACCTAGGTGTGATGTACTCGGAAAAGTGCAAGTTGTCGAAGTAGAACCTTGAGTATACCTTCCCTCAATTTTTGTTGGTCTAGAAAAGGGTGTTGTAGGTTGTTCTAAGTTTGCAGAAGACCCCAGTGTCAAATTTGGGAAAAATCTAGTGATGTTAGGAACCAATTGGTGAAATTGAACTAGTGTGCCTAATTTTTCCAAAGAGGTACATTTAAGTGGTATCAGAGCATGTTCCTCTACACCTGCTCATGGTAATCATTGATGAGTCTGAAGAGAATTCCACCTCCTAAGAGGAAATATCTATAATATCCCATTGTAGAAGAAGAAGTTGACTCCCTAAAGGAAAGATTCAAAGAGAAAGAAAAATATTGAGAATAAATGAAAAGGATGAATTCATATTTTTTGTCCAGAGAATGTTGAAAGGCATGGACGATATATCCTAGAATATCATCCGGTTAGGACAAGAGAATAGATCATTCTTGGAGCAAATGGGAAACAAAGATGGAGAAGGGAACAGACATGGCTCTTAGCATGAAGAAAGGAAGGTCTATGGTGAGACTCTCTTTTCAAATACATGGACTCATAATAGACCTCATGATTTCAAGATTCAACCATAGCCTACCATGGCCAAATTCATTAAATAACACAGTGAAGAACTAGAAGTGTAGAATGAATTAATTGCTTCATGGGAGGATCACTATATAGAGTACCAGACTTTGAGTGAAGAATGTAGAAGAGCACTACCTTTCAAGGACTTCTATGAAGCCCAATAAAAATTCAATCCAAGAGGAAGCAACATGATGTATGCTCACAATACTAAGTTGAAGAATGACATTGGTAAGATCTCTCTTCCATATTTTGATGGTTCATCAAGATGCATTGCCAATTCATGGATCCAAAAACTAGACACATACTTCCAATTGAACCCCATGGACAAAAGGGATGCCATCAAAATGGATACCATACATATTGATGGAGAGGACAATGACTATTGGTTCCATGGAATGAGTACTTTGGGTCATGACCAGGTGACAACATATGAGGATTTCACTATGAGATTGGTAGATAGATTTGATCGGAAAGATCCTAAAATGCATTTAAGGGAGCTAGCGCATTTAAGACAAACGGGAACTCTTGAGGCATATATTTCTGAGTTCCAAAACCTATATGTGATGGTCATGGACATATATGAAGCTTGCTTGATCCTTTTATTCGTCAAAGGATTAGTAGATCCATTGAAAGGGTTGTCCAAATCCTATAGACCATCTAACTTGAAGGATGTAATGAGTAGAACAAGAGATCTACAAGATGCCATACCAAGAACAAGATTTCCTCCCAAGGTTATTGTACCTACCAAGTTCAAGAATCAAAGACCTCCCTTGAGGAATTTGACTGGCACTTTCAAGAAGGAGAACACTTTCGGAGATCGAGATGAATTGAGGAGGAGAAAGCTATGCTTCACTTTCCATGAACATTTTTTATCAATAGTTGGCCTTTCGGGGACGTTTTGATTACATTTTCTCTCAGAAGATATCGTGGCGTGGAGCCCTACTCTCCGCCAGTCCCATTGTTTGGCTGGTTTAAAGCCAGTTGAGTTTTCATGCCGTGTTGCTCGAGGACGTCGGAGGGCTCCCTCTGAGTCTTCGGATTCTTATGTGACTTACATCGAAGAATTCATGGTTGCACATCCTGATTCTGAGGAAAAACCTTCGACTCCTTTGGGTAGAGTTGACCATACTTCCGATCCCCATACTCCTCGTGAGGAGTGGGGAGGTGATCCACCTGAGACTCAACCTAGTTCTATTTGGCCTAATCCACTTGATCGAGATCCGTTTGATCCTTCGAATCCAGATAATTATCTTTACAAAATGCCTGACTTACTTGAGGACGAAGAACAGGATGAGCCTTTCGTTCCTTCGTTTCCATGCAGTTATAGATACGGGATGCTTGAGTTACATGATGACACTACGATCAACCCCACCGCACTTTCTTTTGGTATGCCTAGTCATAGTACTATCAAACCTTCCACTACGGTTGGTAGTCACGCTGGCACTAGTCAAAGTGTTAGCCATACTATACCCACTGGGGGCACTACCCTCGCCGGGGGCACTACGTTGTCCACCCACACACATAGTATGGGGACTGGTCAGGTTCCTCCTAACAATGCTAATGTTGGAAGATGACCACCTCCTAGGATTAACCAACCTAATTGGAATGTTGTACGAAACACGACTCGACATCCACCACCTAATACACGTGTTGCTACTCGTCAACCCAGGACTACTTTTACGAATGATAATGTTCCTCCCAACCACGTGGGTGGACACATACCGCATACTTTTGCGTCCACTTCCACCACTAGTAATGCTAATGTAGGGGGTGGGAATATTTCCTATCCACATGGACATCATGCCACCATCCCTACTACTAGTCACACCAATATTGGAGTTGGGAATAATTCTCATGCTTTGTTGGTTGTGGAGCCAGATCTTCTAGTCTCATAGATGATATTGTATCAGCCGTGTTTGTACCCCAGTTTTATATGATATGTAGGTGGACTATACAGTCACCCTAGCCGGGGGGTGTGGGGGGGCATTGCCCCCCCATGGGGTTCCAGGGGGGACCATCTCCCTTTGCTGGGGGGTCCGAGGGCTAGCGGTCCCTTGGCGGGGGTTCGGGGGCAACGCCCCCAAAGAAAATTTTTGGGGTTGTTTTTGCCAGCTGTTTTGCGGGCCCATGGTTTTGGGTATCCCGTGGTATTTTCCCATTGTATTTCCCTTATAAAATAAAGACATTGTAATACGGCTAGGTATGATGATGTATTAGGTTTTATGCATTGTAAAGATCTCTGAGATCAGGAGAGAGACTATGAAAACAGACAAGAGGAAGTGCAGCGGTTGTGCTACAGGTTGTATCCATTCACCTTGCTGGACGGTAATAATAATAAGGACTGGCAAATTCAGTGTGGACGTAGCCCAAGTTGGGTGAACCACAATATATCTGTGTCTCTCTTGTAATGTGTATGTGTGATTATATTTGCATTTCTGTTTATTGTTATTGCTCTGCGATCCTATTTTTCTAACAATGCTTATGGTCATCACACAACTGATCAAGCTAATCCTAATGCTGGGGGTGGGAACATACCATACCATTACGGTCATTACAACATGATTTCCGCTATGAATAGTACATACATGCCCCATACTCATGGTGGAAACCCTTACTACAACACAGTCGGTGCTGGCCACCAGTATCACCCACCACCCCAATATGGTGCCCAAAATGCGCATATACCTACTTACTCTCAAATGGGTCAGGCAGGAGGAGGTTATCAATCTTATGGCCATGGGAAAGCTTATGGTCCGTCAGGTCCTCGTTATCAGCAGATTAATCCTCATGGTCAAGCTTTTGGTCCATCTTATAACACAGTTCCGTTTAACCAACCTTTTATGGGAGCTTATAATCAAGCTTTCCAGCCTCAGCTCCCGTTCCTTGCACACTTGAATCTCCCGGATCTTTTGAAGCTCACGAATGATCCGGTGTGTCACGACCCTACTTGGCCCCTGGTCCCTACCAAGCTCCCTTCAGACATTCCGAAGTTCAAGGGGAAAGGTGGTGAGGACCTGGGAGATCATGTCACGACATTTCACCTTTGGTGCTCCTCCAACTCTTTGAATCATGATTCTATTAGATTATGACTATTTCAACGCACCCTCATGGGGGCAGCCGCAAAGTGGTATGTGGAGTTGCCAAGAAACATCTATAGGGGATTCAACAAGATTGATTTGGTTTTCTTAGACCATTTCCAGTTGTCGGTTCGTTATGATACTGGTACTGAGTTGTTGTCCACCTTCCGTTAGAATAAGGCCACACATATTTCTGACCACGTTCAAGAGTGGCGTCGATGGAAGAGATTAGTGAAAGCCAACATTCCTCCAGAGTTCCTGTTGGAATGGTTCCTTAAGTCTTTACTTCCATACATTGCTAAGGATGTTTCGATGTCCAGCATTGTGACTGAGGAACAAGCTATCTTGAAAGTCCAGCAGTTAGATCTACTTTCTTCTCAGTCTGGCATTTTGTATGACATTATTCCTGATGCACCGAGAACAAGACATGAGACGACGTTAGTTCCTGGACAACATGCCGATGGCATCGTGGGGTCCGCATGCACTCGCCCTGTAGACTTGGTAGCTAATCAAATGCAAAATTTGTCGCTAAACCAGTCTGCTCCCGGAGAGGTTCACACCTTGTCCACTTCCACTCCATCATCTGATGTACACAATGTGCAATCAACAAAGCTATTAGGTAACCAGCAACCTGGTGGCAAGAAAAAGGGGATAAATAATCATAGGGGTGTAAACAATGGAAGTAATAACAATAGCAATCATAATACTCCTCGTAAAGAGAATGCCAACCCTCCTCGGGAAGGAGGTAATGCTGGTGAGGATCGTAAACCTAGGCGTAAGGTGAAATTCCCTTGCAAGCTTTGTGGGGAGGATCATCTTACTCACTTATGTCCTCGAATTGAAGAAGCATCAAAGTATTTGGCAAGATCCTAGCTGTGTTGAAGGATCCCCTTCCTCATCATCAAAACATGGCTTCGCATGCTCCCACCACTGGTTATGGTACTAATGAAATGGCAACGTCTTCTTCCAATACAAGTGGTTATGGATGTGTGAATATGGTTCAGTTGGAGGTTTGTGTTGCTACTCGTCAGCGCGATTATGGTGCACCACAACCTAATTTGGGGAATGAGCCTCCCCCTCCTCCTGACAATTCCTTGCATATCGAGAAGCCCTCCATTATGTCGCAGATACCAAAAGGTGTTCTCAAGCACTCTACGCATAATCCCAATGCTCGAGCCACCCAAAACTACTCCATCGTAGAATATTTGGGCCAAACTCCGTGTGCCATGTCGGCTCTTGAAGTTTTGCAAGCTTGTCCTTCTCAGAAGCATGCCCTTTTGAGTGCGTTAGGAGTTCAAGATGGGGGAAATCCTAGTGTTATCAAGTTCGATACTAAAGATGTCCAGCCTCGCTTACCTTATCATGTGGCCTTTCAAATCCAGGTGGTTTGCCTTAAGAGCTTCGTCAAATGTACTATGGTTGATGAAGGTGCCTCCACGTCAGTAATGTCGTTATCTTGTTGGAAAGCTCTTGGCTCTCCTCCTCTACTCACGTCTAGAACTACAATCACTGCATTCGACGGTAGATCTTTTACGCCGCATGGAATTATCCCTTCCCTTGTTGTCTCCTTGGGAGGTAAGTCCGTGCCTATTGAAGTCGAAGTGGTTGATGCACCCATCGACTACAACCTTTTACTGGGTTAGAACTAGATGTACGCTGTGAAGGCTGTCGCGCCTACTGTATTCAGAGTTATCTGCTTTCCCCACGAAGGAAATATTGTGACGATCAATCAGCTGGATTTTGTTGGCACTCCTTCCGCAGCATCCACGGGATCTGTAGTCCTACAAGTTTTTGATTCTCAATCGAAAACTGGGAACATAGGTGTTGGAATGTACCCCTCATTGATGGGAACCTATAATCTTTCTGCACCTGTGATTTTTATTAGAACCATTACCGACAATGCGTCTCCTCCTTCGAATAATATGTTATTCCGGACCTCCTATTTAGATGATTCGTGGATTTTACCATCCACGATTTCCACGTCTGGAGCCATTGTGCACATCGGGATGTCTATGCCTTTATCTATAGCGAAACTCGCTTACGATCATATCCAACAAACCATTGCAGACCCAGATCTCTCTTCTTCCCAGACAGTCAAAGAAGATCCCATTACGCTGCCAGTTTGGGCAGCCAACTCATCTTGCTCCCACGATTGCCTTGATGATATAAGCTATCCTCGAGGCCATGTTTGGTAGTAAGAGGCCTTGGGAAGATATGCACCATCGCTCTTATTTCCTTCCCAACCTCGAGCTCGTTGAGCAAGAGGAGTTTAGGATGACTCTAGCAGAGATGGTTGGTCACCTTGTGGCTCTTTTGGAGTCGCATGATGTTTTTGCGGAGGGGAATATGGCCAATATTTCTCCAACCACTTCGATCAACATCTCTCACACTCCTGGAAAGATAGAAAATGTTTACATCGGTGCCAGTTGCACACCTGAGAAGATCGCTATTTACACTGACCTGTGCCGATTTCAGCAGTTTGTACCTCCAGTTTTGCACCAGTTGTCTTCTTTTCAGTAGAAGACCATATCTTATTGTAGAGGGATCATGGCTATGATCACTTATGACATTTATCTATTATACTGCCTATTTCATGGCCATTGTATCGGATTGTTGTACTATACCAACATGTATTTAGGGATACTATTGTATTATGACAAGTGAGCTGCTCTTTCCACTTGTGTCTCCATCACTCCACTTCTGAGTTTTATAATGTATTTCGGCCATCATAGCATCAGTATCTGACCTCACACATTAGGGGGCATCTGTTACATCGTAATATTCCACCCTGTGAGCATCAACATTACTTGGCCTGTAGGATCCATTTTAGTGACTCAGATCCATTTATATCCTTCAGAGATACTAGTTTGCCCTATTTTTATTCCTACCCACATGCTGCATCCTTATAGCATGCGTACCCGCGAGCTGCATCACTATAGCCCGCGGGTGTCAAGTAAAATGGTAAAAAACACTATTAATTACTTTTTACTCCCAAAAAGCGGTCATTGGGTGACCTTTGGCTCTCCATCTTCTCGATTAACGCCTCGATGTGTCCTTTCACCTACCTTTGAGAGGACTATATATTGAGCACATATGGCTTATGGATGGGAGGAAGAAGAGAATAGCAAGAGAACTCTAGTGGATTTTTGCCCTATCTTGAGTCAGCACTCATTGATCCTTGTAGTTGTGAACCCTTTATGTTCACCTTCCAAACTCCTTTCTAGTTTGAGTTTTCCATTCATGGAGGATTGAAGTGGTGGAGGCACAAGTGGATTGATCTAGATCTTGGTTCATATTGGTTGCCAACAAGAGGTCATATCACTTTGTACTTCTTCTTGTTCATTAACAGAAATACTATTACTCATATTCTCGTCCATCATGTTGTGAATGTTGTTTATTATACATTGGGTTGCATTTGCTTGTGATATTATGGACCATTGTTATTGATGATGTTTAATTCATTTATATATTATATGTACTTGTTGGATATTGGCTGTCAAGACTAATTTGCAGATTTCAAGTGCATGGATTGAAAGTTCCAACGGGGATCTACATCAAACGTTTGGATCGTGGTTGGTTACATTTCTCCATTATCCTAACATTGTCATTTATAATAGCATTTTTTTGAGAATTGAGTTGATTTCTGGTAGTCATCTGTCTGTTGTAGTATTCCCAAGCCATAGTGAGTTTTCTCCAATACAGTTACCCAATGGTATAACACATTAATACAATCATTATATCCAAACACAATAATTCAAATTCAAATATCAATATTATTGTAAAAATTATTTCATTTTATAATGATTAATGGAAGTAGAAAATAATATTTACTTGAACTCAATGTACGATGTGGGGCATACATAATTCATTCACTATATTTTTTTCTTGATTAAAAATGCTCTCTGGTGCTTTTAAACCTATAAATTTCAATGATGCTTTGATATGATATAAACGGCCTAGAGGTTATATAAGCTTAGTGCATCATGTGCATTTATTTAAAAATGCATCGCTAATAGCATCAAAGGACCACTGTTGACATCAAAATTAGTAGTGTTTTTAGTGCACACATAATGATAAGCATTGGTGCATCTTTGTTAACCCTATTTATCGATGTGGGTGAAACAATACTATGCACTAGGGCTATAATCTATGTTTAAAACACCAATGCTATAATCCATGCACAATTCATTAGGTTATTATATCAATGGATAACACCAATATATCACATTTAAAATGAAAGAAAAAATGCTCCTTGAGATAGAGAGCATCAATGCAATAATACATATATAATGGTCGGATGCATTACTCTAGTGTAAAGCACCAATGTGGCACATTTAAAGAATATTTTGTAGTGATTTACATAAATGGAAAGCAACAATGTAGAATATTAATGTGTATGCATTGGTGCACATGTTATGAAAATGCACTGGTGCATTTTGTAGGAATTCTATGGATCTGATACCATGTAGGAATTATAATAATCCAGGATCTAGAAGCAAAGAAGTACTCACAAGAATTTATTCAGAGATATGAAAAAATAATAAGAAATATTAAAGTAGAACCATGAGAAAGAAAAATAAATTGATGTAAATATCCTCTCTGTATTATTCAACAATATGAATACAATAAAGAATACATATATGATAGATAATTTAAATGCCTTGGAGGCAAGTTTGAAAAGCTCACAAAAGGCAGGCTTACTAAAAGCAAAAAAAACCCAATAGTGGCAACATCACTTTCCAACTCAGTCAAGGACCTCACAAATTAGCTAAATCAGGTATGGAAACTAATGAGTGATGGAAAAGAAATAAGATGATGTATTTTGGAGAGAAAAATATGGAGGATGTGTTGGCCAAAAACATCTTGCCAAGTCCATAAAAGCACCTAGCTTTATCCTTATCCACTAAAAAGTAGAAAAAGCAGGACAAAACTGTGTAAAAGCAGGAAAACACTCTTACCATTCTGGATTGTCATAAAAAACAAATAGAATATACTAGAACCTATCTGGGGGAGCTCATGTGGATAATGACGACAAATGTGAGCCTAAAAGGGTAATATGTGGCCAAATACCTAGTCAAACACCTAGGAAAGTATCAAAAATATATAATACTTTATATCCTAAGTCTAGATGGGTTTTTAATATTCTAACACCCCCCCTATATCCTGAGTTAGTGTGAGTAAGATATGATGAGGGCCCAGGAAATTGGGGCCTATGTCACCCTTTACAAATATTTATTAGTCCATGTAGGTGAGGAAAGAAGGAAAACCAATTGGGAAGAAAAACTCCCCTCAAAATCAACATGGAATACACCATAATAAGTCTCTCCAAACTCTAAGCAGGTGAGAACTTGCTCAAATGTCTAGAGGATTATTCTTCTCGGGAAGAAGTGGAATGTGCTCACCAAAATTGAAATTCTTCAGATCAAGTCCAAATGAGACTTGATGATGTCCTCTATCTTTTGTACAACTCTGAGAGTAGGTGTCAATCAGAATCATGTAGTGGATCAGAAGAATGATAGAGAGAGCGAACCCAGCCACTCCAAACTGTAATTTTACCTCTATAGCATCCAATGAAACAACAAAAACCAAACCAAAGAGAGGTTATGAGTGTGTATGAATTGCAACAACTGGATGATGATCTTTAGAATTCGAATCAGAGGACATATGAGAGAACAACCAGGTGTCTCCAACTTCTTGAGATAATGTGCTAGCAACCATGTCGGAACTGGTAGGAGCATGGACAGTGGAAGTGAAAGCACAACTAACAACCTCACACTCTATACTGGACTTCCAAATAACCATTAGATCACCTTCTTTCACACCAATGACTGGAAAAGGATCCCCAATATCTGAAGTATGAGAGAAGAATAATGATGAGAGATGGAAAGATCGGAGTTCTTCTTCAACAATATATTTCTGCCTTTTGATCTTGAGTACCTACAAACAAACTATTTGAAATATTATACTGGAAGAATAATTTAATCAAGAGCTCCCTAAGATCTGATACATAGTTACACCAAAATCTCATCATCATGAGTTGTGTGTCCTCTATTTTCCCTAATTCCCAAGGTACCTAGGCCAAATGATTGAAAGTAGAATTTTTGTTATTCCTTTTCGTTGTGTTGTCACCCCAATGCTCCCTCCTCATTGACAAGAGGCGTCAAACCATAGGTGACGTGCTCTACACATTGAGAGAGCACGTCGGTGATGCTAGTTTCCTATGCACAATATGGGTCACCCTTCAAAGATGCGGATTTTTTGTGTGCAAGGTGCGGAGCTGTTAGCTTAAAAGGAGAAAGAGAAGCTTTGAGCGGCTTCTATAATCCTTGGTTATGTGGGGGCTTATCCCTATGAACTAGGAAAGGTGGATTTTGGTTCCCTTACCTTTTGGGATGATCCTTTGAGATTATCCCACTAATCCTCAACCTCTCCTATCCTTTTAGGCCTATAAATACAAACCCCCTCTCCATGGTTAAGGAGGAGGAAGATAGAGCACTTAAATGCTAGTGAAATTATGCTAGAGTTACTTCCCTTTCATCCATCAAGAGGCAAAATCTTGGACCTTTGAGTCTAGGATGATTTGGAAGGTGTTACGATGTCAAAGCTCGATTGTAACCTCTCTCTATGTACTTCTTTTAATTACATTAATGCATATTTTTTCCATAAACATCTTGTTATTGTAAGATATTTAGAATTGGATTATTTGACTGCTAGTTTAGATTGATCTAAGTTTATATGCTATTATTACTTGCTTGTTTCTACTCATTGTACATGTTTTTGTAGCCATAAATCTAAAGACCAAGAGATTCATCAAGTGATGAGATAGTATCGCTTTCATAAGGTGAGTTCACTTCTAACATCCTTTGCAATTTGATCAATATAGGAAATTAATTTGTATTATGTACTTCTTTTGTTCTAGATCTGACCATTCGGACTAGGGATATCGGTTAGTGTCTGCACTAACGGATTGTCCACAAACAAAATTGGCGACCGTACTGGGGACAAGTAGCCCATAGTATTTGATTTGTTTGTAATTTTTTGTTTCTTGGTTTCCTTCCACTAGCCTCTTAATTTCCTTCTTTTCATTGGATCTGCTTATCACAGAGTTACTGGGCGATCGAGACTCTGATTGGGACTTTTAACTTAGCCATTTATATTTTTGTTCTTGAGATTTTTTATTTTTTCAAACTTGGATTGTGCCCGACGCACCTGGGTATTTTTATGCTTGCGTCACTGTAACTATGATGCTCTTTACCTTTAAGCATTCTACGTCGCTTACTCCTTTTTCCCGTATACAACCTGTGTCACTGACGCACTTACCTCATGTGCAAAGCGCGTCATTGGGATTCCAACACTCTGGTGTAGACTTACAGGGCGCGTCACCCTACAAAACTTAGTGCATGGGATTCAAAAAATCTCACAAATTGGTTTTGGCTTGGTTTGCTGAAGTCTGTGTTTTCTCCTTTACACCCACAATATCCTTCAGACCCAATGTGCTTTGTCCTTGGTCTATTTTTTGAATTTAGAGTTCGATTTAAGTCCTAGCAAGTCAAGCTCATGTTTCTCCAGTCGAGGGAAATTTCAATCGCTTGTGAGTAGATTCAATCTTGTGACTCCCTCTCAATTTATCTAATTTGTTCACTTCGAATTCTAAGCCCTCCAAAAGTTAAGTTGTGATTTTTGCAAACTTTAGTGTGGATTTTTTTGTTGTATTACGATTTGGGTGATTAATTTCTTGAGAACTTATGATTTTTTGAAGATTGCAGTAATAAATATTCTTTAGTTCTCTAGATCAAGATTAAAAGAGTGGCATAATTCTCAGATTTTTTGAGTACATTAGTTTGGAAAATAAATAAATAAAAAATTATTATCTTCATTTTAGGTAGATTACTTGGAATTGTTGTGAAGAGTTGTTTGCTTTGCATATGTGTTTAAGAAAATTTGAAAAGGCAAAAAAAATTATTGCTTTTTTCATTTATTTGGAAATATTAAGTGAATTTAGGCCTTCTCGGAGTATTGCAAAAGCTAGTGAAATCTCTTCTATTTTTTATCTACTTACCACTTCTTTTGGTTTTTGTTTTCGAGCTAGAGTTATTGCAATCGAAAGTGAAGTTCATATTTTCATTTTTCTCATAGATTTGCTTAGTTGAAAATAAAAAAGAAAAAATATTTGTGATTTGGTGTGTTGTTTTTATTTTTGTTGGATTACATGAAAGAGTACTTTTAGTCTTTTGGTTAATATGGAAAAAGAAAATTTAAAAGAGGTACTTTGTTCATTTTCTTTCGGAAAAGAAAAAGATTTATCCTTACCTTAATTAGTTTTCATTGAAAAGAAAGACGAAATACTTGCATTTCATATAGATTAGTTTTGCATCTTGTTTACATTCCAAGTCTACACTTCATGCATTCACCTAACCGTACAAGATAAAATCAAGCAGTAGCCTAGGTTAAAATTGCATAGAAACTCGTGTGCTAGGGTAGAGACATGTTTTGGCATCTTAAAACGTAGAAGCTATCGTTATCTACCAACACTGCATCCTGGGGCTTGTAGTTATTCCATGTACCAGTTGGTATATCTAACGGCCTTTCACGTACCTTCTGGTATATAGAAAGGTACTTCACGTACTTGATAGTATATTGGAAGGCTCCTGTCGTACGGTTGTGCATTAAACAACACTACTATGGATTGGATCTCCCACCTACCTTGAGTATATCAGGAAACCCCACTAGGATTCTTGAAACCATTCGAGTTAACCATTGGTCGTCTTAGCGTGGAAATACACCAATAACGACACTCGGGGAGACACTACGCACGTAATGTCAGGTAATCGGGTAATACGATCATGGGTACAGTCCTAATCCTCCCTGGTTAGTGCTCTGAAAAATTGGGCCGAGTATTATTGTTGGACCCTGTAGTATATCGCGAGTTGCGACACCTTGGTAATCTTGCAAGGTTCCATACTTTTGATTCCCACCTATCACATAAGTTTGCTTGTGGCTTTAGCTTGAGTAGGTCTTGAAGTGTGTTTTTCTTTTTAGAATACTTTTAAGAGAAGCTTTATACCAGTCGCCCTGGCTGTGCAGCCCTTAAGAAGATCCCACAAAATATTAAATTTTCCACCTAAATATCCCCTTATCCATGAGGTGAACTCAGGAGAAAGAATGGATCAAACCACAACATCTGAGTCACTCGAAGAAGGAATTCCTACCCTTGAATTAGGAGTAAAATACTCTCCTCCCGTAAATCCACCCATCACGGATCAGATGGGACCCTTGTTAATGGAAAAACCTCCTATGCATGAGACAAATTTTCATCACTCGCTTGAAGGTCACCACGGAGCCCCTAATTGGATTTTCAGTCGACCCCCGGACAACCCGATAGCGACCTCTTTTGGTCCAACTGCATCATTTTGGGGGACTTCCTTAGGTCATAATATTTCTGATTTTGGTTCACTACCGATGGTGGAAACTCCACCACGCCAGTTCCCCCCCCAATGGCTTCGCAGTGATGAATTTCTCACACCATTTTATGAGACTATCGAACGTTTACGTACGTTTGGTGAGCAGATTAGACACCAGATTTTTCCTCCGAGATACAATCTGGATGTACCTAACCCTAAACAACATTCCCCTATACATTCTCTTTCTTTCTCTTCACCAGCAGTATGTACACCCATTATGACCACCTATGAACTGGGTCAACCTTCTCTCCCGTCTAGTATGCCTCAAGCTCATTGTCGATTCGACACCACACTTGAACCCAACAACTGGAGGGAAACCTTTAGCTACTATCAACTTCATAACTGGAAGACCACCTCCGCCTCAAAATTTGAGCAGGGGATACCCTCTAGTTAGTAGTCAACATATGATCATGGGTCAACCTATAATTAGTGGTCAACATATGCTTACTGGGCATAACCCAATAGGTGGAAAATCTTCAATTGGGGGGAAAACCCTAGTCAATGGAAAAAATCTAACTCGAGGGCACCATCTAGTTAGGGGACAAAATGTATGCGAAGGATATCCTTCACACATGAACTACAATATGGTTGACAATTTACTCCCATCCATGGGACAACCTACGTACGCACATCAAATGGTGGGACCATCTACTTGGACCCAACCCCCATGGGGGCATACATATCCGGGTAATCATAATATCTCAATAGGTCAAAACTATCCAGGGATTATTTTTCCTAGATTAGCCTATCCCGAAAATATTAAAACCCCATGGGGGAACCATAATGTTCCACTGACTGGACCTCCAGCCGGCGGACCACCCACCCCACCACCACCACCTGTCTCACCCCCTCCTCCACCTCCACCACCCAGGGTACCCCCATACTCTAGAGGAGGACCTCCACATTTTGGAGGCGGACCCCCTTCAGGTCCACCTCCTAATCCTGAGGGACCACCTCCATATGGACAACACTCTATGGGAGGATCTTACGATCATTCGATCCATGGTCCTATTGGTACCCAAATGCCTTATCAATATTACCATTATCCACATCGAAACTAACAGTTACCATTTCTACCTACATTAGATCTGTCGGATCTGTCACATTTGACCAATCGTCCCATCCAACATGGTATAAATTGGACACTTATTCCTATGTAGTTACCATCGGACATACATAAATTTGACGACAAACCCGGTGAGGACCCTAAGAACCACATAATGACTTACCATTTGTGGTGATCCTCCAATTCCTTAATGGATGATTATATCTACCTGAGGCTTTTTCAAAGAACCCTTAGCGGTACTTCCGCAAAGTGGTGCATAGAGTTACCACCACACTCTTTCACCGATTTTAGATCTTTAGCTATGGCCTTTTTTACTCATTTTCAATTACCGATCCACTATGAAACCGACACAGATATTTTGACATCCCTTCGACAATCAACCTCCACTCACATTTCTAATCATCTTCATGAGTGGAGAAGGAGACGTCACCTCATTAAAGCTCCCATTCTGGATCAACTACTCGCTGATTGGTTCACGAAGCCTTTATTACCTATCATAGCTAAAGATGTTGTTATGGGATGGGTCGTTACGGAATAACAAGACATCTCGTGTGCTCAATACCTAGACCTAGTCTATGCTCAATATGGCACATTATATGGCATTATTCCTAATGCCCCACACCCTACACACGACCCAACAAAACCTCCTATGGGATCACACGTCGATGGCATCATTGGTTTCGTTCATACCCAGCCTGCTACCCAATCAATTGGATCCCAAAACCATCTTAGTTAGACTCCATCCTCATCACAGGCTGGAAACAATACCAATCGATCACCCAGCCCTACTTCCACTATGGAGGTGAATTCAGTTCAAACTTCTTCACCTCATAAATCCAGTGGTAAAAAAAAGAACAAAGGAAAAACAAAAAAGTCTTCTAACCAGAAGGAGCCCAAAAATAATCCTGATGACACAAAACAGAGACGAAAGGCCAAGTATCCTTGTTTACTATGTGGTGATGATCACTTCACAAAAGAATGTCCACATCATGAGGAAGTGCAAAATTTTCTCAAGGGAAACCCCACACTTTCATTTTTAATAGATCCCTTCCCCACACAACAGTAGCAAATGATTGCACACCCACCACCTCCTTCTCAAGGAGAACCATCCACAACCGCTCATGTTCTCATGATGCGTAGCGAAACGGTCAACTTATCTACTAGGTCACGTACATACGACTCTATTCTCGAAAAGGAATCTAATGGAGGTAATACTGAAAAATCCTCTCCATATGCATCCAATGCTCCTCCACCTCAAGGTCCTCTAACAATAGAGAAACCTCTACCAGATGCAATATTGCATCCACCAAAGAGCACAATTGGAAAATCCATTTTCAACCCTAACGCTCGGGTTGCTCAAAACTACAACATTATAGAAGATCTAGATCAAGCCCCTTGTGCTATGTCAACGCTAGAAATCTTACAAAATTTCCCCAATCAACATAAGACTCTTCTATATTCTATAGGAGCGGTATATCTTGATTCCTCCAACACTATTATGTTCAAATTAGAGTATTTCACGCCAAGGCTTTCCCACCAATTAGTGTTTCAATCATTACCAATGTTTATGGGAAAAGTATCCATCGTATTGTGTTAGATGAAGGAGCCTCTACTTCGGTTATGTCGATATCCTGTTGGAGATCCATCGACTCTCCCGATTTGAACCATTCCCCCACTACATTAAAGGAATTTGACGGACATGGATTTCAACCCCACGGGATGTTACAATCATTAGCCATAGATTTGGGAGTTAAGACTCTTTCCATTAACGTGGAAGTAGTCGCCACCCCATTTGATTATAATTTGTTACTTGGTCGAAATTGGTTCTATGCCATGACCACGGTCGCATCATCTATCTTTTGCATTGTGCAATTTCCCCATCATGGGAAAATTGTCACTATCAACTAGATAGATTTTTTTACACAAGACACCACTACTCATCCTGTAGATAATGTACCTCTCTTGGGACAATCACCGCAAATATATGAGAGTGTGGGGGTAGGACTCCTTAAAGACTCATACCTGATGGGAGTCTTTCCAACACCAAATCCTCCATCGTATGTTTCCACGGTGAACATGATATCATATATGATCTCGTCCTCCTCCAACTCAATAGGCCAATAGATTTTTCCCGATCTTAATCAAATGGATTTGATTGGATACATGATGCCTCTTAGCCCTGCTGAAGCCACTTATGAGGCCATCCAATCAATACTTGATTTACTGGATTCCAACTCTTCAATGGCATCTACCTCGGGTTCTCTGCCTCCCGAGCGGAACGCATCCCTACCATCACCTGATCGTCTACTCCAGACTTTTCACTTTGATGAATCGATCATAGATATTATGAGCTTGGATGATCCCCCATGGGAATACCTTCATCATCAATCATCCTTCCTTCCGCCTCTAGACACGGTAGAGAACATGATTCATACTATTGTTTCACCACATGTATTTTCTTACCCTCAATCTCCTATTCTTACCCATTATACATGTTGGTTGTGGAGCCTGATATTCCAGTCTCATATATGATGTTGTTTCAGTCGTATTGTACCCCAGGTTTGATTATGATCCCGACACACGCAATAGGGGGTCCAAGGGAGTGGTGCACTCCCTCGGCTGGGGGGCACAGGGGCCAGTGGGCCCCCATCAGGGGTTTGGGGGCAGCACCCCTAAAAGAAATTTTTGTTATTGGGTTGTCTTTTCGCCAACAGATTGCGAGCCCATGGTATTTAATTTCCCATTGTATTTCCCCTTTAAAAGAAAGACATGGTAATATGGATAGGGTTGATGCATTAGGTATTGTGTATTGTAAAGATCTCTGAGATTGTGAAAGAGAGACTGATAGAGTGTGAAGAGGAATTTGCAACGGTTTTGCTGCAGGTTGTATCCCTTCACTTTGTTGGATGGCATAATAATAAGGACTAGCAATTTCTGTGTGGACCTAGCCCATCTTGGGTGAACCATGGTATATTGGTGTCTCTCTTGTAATGTGTCTACGTGATTATATTTGTATCTTGTTTATTGTTATTGCTCTACGATCCTGTTTTTCTAACAATACGGTTACCGAGGGGAATTTGGCAAACATCACGCCTACCATCAGTTTCGACATCTCAGTAAAACCAGGAATCGTGGAACATATTCACATAGGCCAAACTTGTTCTCTCGACTAAATCAAGATGTTTACGGCCTTGTTTAAACAATTTCGTGATGTATTTGCATGGAGCTACAAGGAAATGCCCGGGATTGATCCTGTTATTTTTATGCATGAAATCCAAACATATCCTAATGCAAAACCTGTCCGGAAAAAACTCCGTCTAGTGCACTCTAGGAAGACTACGACTATCAAATCAGCGATTGAAAAGTTGTTGAAATTTGGGTTCATTTATCATGTTCCATTAAAAGATTGGGTCTCCAATGTCCTCCCGGTTACAAAGAAACATGGAAACATCAAAGTTTGTGTTGATTATAGGGATTTGAATAAGGCTTGTCCTAAGGACAATTACCGTACCCCATTTATTGACCAAATTATTGACAATTGCGACGGAAGTGTCATGTTTTCATTTATGGATGGATTTTCTAGCTATAATCAAATTGAGATCCACCTAATTGATCAACATAAAACTGCTTTCATCTTCCCATGGGGTACATTTTCATATTGCAAATTACCTTTTGGCCTTAAAAATGTTGGTGCCACATTCCAACGAGCCATGTCGTATGCCTTTCATGCTATAAAGGATTTTGTGGAACCTTACCTCGAAGATCTGCCTGCTCGTTCAAATTGTCATGAATTCCACATCGATCGTTTGACGGTGGTGTTTCTCAGATGTCGACGATACAATATCCGTTTAAATCCCTATAAGTGCATATTTTGTGTGGAGTTCGGATGCCTCCTTGTATTCATCATTTCCAAAGATGAGATCCACATTGATCCCCTCAAGGTAGTAGCCATTTTTTCCCTACCACCACCCATAGATATTACGGAACTTCAAAGTTTGCAGGGGAAGGAAAAATACCTGATTCGTTTCGTGTGTAATTTTGCAGAGAAAACACAGGGTTACATGAGATTGTTAAAGAAGGACATCCCATTTATTTGGGATGACTACACCCAAAAGGCCTTTGACAATCTCAAGTATGCTATTACTCATGCGCCCATGTTACAACCACCAGATTACACCAAGGATTACATCCTTTATATTGTTTCCTCTACTTCAATTATCGCTATGGTTTTAGTACAAGAAGATTGCAACACGCAGGAACATGTGATATACTACCTTAGTAAGGGTCTCATCGCCTCTGAAACTAGTTATTCGCATGTAGAGAAGATATCTCTCGCAATAGTCATTGTTGTTCAAAATTTTCATCACTATATCTTGCTCTACACTACTACCATCGTTACTGATTCTAACCCTATGTACCACGTTCTCACGCGTCAAGTATTAGGGGGAAAATATTCGCACTGGATCGTGATTCTCCAAGAATTCGATCTCCAGTTTGAAAAGGCCAAATCTAAAAATTCATTGGTATTCACAGAGCTCATTTGTGATCTTCCCTGTACTGATCAAGAATCTGATCCCATTGACTCTCTCCTGGATTTGTCATTGTTTTTTATTAGTACTCATGTCCCTTGGTAAAGAGATATCACATTGTATCTCCAAACCCAACGCTTTGTTCCTCACTTATCCCGCAATGAACGTCGTTGTATCCGTCACCACGCCAAATATTACCTGATCATTGGTGATACACTATACCACCATGGTATTGATTCCATCCTACGACATTGTTTAACTCACAAGGACTTGCAGGGTATTTTTTAAGGATCCTAATATTATACTTAAGTATAGTATCATAGGTGATTATTTTGGATTGAAAAAATCATGTATATAGATAGGTAGGCAAATATTAAATATGAAACATGCAATTTACTACTGAAATGTGTAAATTTTGGCGAATATTATGACAAAAAAACATATTTTATGTAAATATAGGCGATATTAGAGACTAAAAATGACAAAATAGCGAATTTATTTCTTGAAAAAAAGCCCAAAAAATAGCCAATTAGCGAAATTTCGCCCCTAAAAATTACTTTGATGAGGAGGCCAAGCATGTGCTAAATGATTTCCACTCGGGGGCATGTGGAGGTCATCTTTTTGGTATGCTATAGCCCAAAAAATATTACGCGTTGGATACTACTTGCCATACATTTTCAAAGATTGTATATATGGAAGCAGTCAAGAAATGTCCTCCTTTCCAGCTTTTTCATTATAAAAAGTGCTCACATCCATCCCCACTACATCTAGTTATCTTTGTTGGCCCCTTTGCAAAATGGGGCATCGAATTCATGCATTGTAATCCTATGTTGGCCAGGGGGCATGGTTATATCATTGTCACAGTAGACTACTTTACCAAATGGGCCGAGGTTATGCCTACATATAAGGAAGACAGCAAAAATGCTGCACTCTTCATGTTCAATCACATCATTGCTAGATTCAAAGTCCCTCAAGCCATCGTCGCTGATCACGGATCACATTTCCAAATCAATATGGTGGATGAACTAAGCGCCAAGTTGGGTTTACGACATGAAAATTTAACCCCCTACTACCCTCAATCAAATGGACAAGTAGAGGCCATTAACAAGGTCTTGAAAACCATGATTCGGCGCATGGTAGGCACACACAAGTCAAATTGGAATGTGATTATTTTTTCATTCCTTTGGGCATATAGGGATTCTGTCAAAACTGCCATTGGTTTCACACCTTTCCAGTTGGTGTACGAACTAGAGGTAGTATTTCCTATTGAGTACGAGATTCTGTCTTTAAGACTAGCCATTAAAATTTTACCGAACATAACTGCTGAGGAAGAACAATTCTTATACTTGGAAAAAATCGATGAACCTCGCCGTGATGCAGCTCTAGCCAATCAAGCGCATAAGAAACACATCAAGGCCCAGTACGATAAATCCATAAAACCCTGTATCTTCAACGAGGGTGATTTGGTCCTTACTTACGACCAAAAACATGATAAGCTGGGGGCAGGAAAACTTGAGTCCATGTGGCATGGCCCATATGTCATGAAATGTGTTTTGGAAAAGGGAGCCTATGAATTAGTTGACTATGACGGAATATCCTTAGGGTATCCTCACAATGGGATCTACCTAAAGAATTACTATGCTTAATTTATCTTGCATTAGTACTTTGTATATATTGTACATGACGTGTGTTTTTGTTTGGTGTAACACTTTCTTTTAGTGTGCTAGGATCTTATCTCGATTTTCACTTATACTATGTTCTTCCTGGATGTGCAGATGGAAACCTACGATGGATTCGCAGATGGTGCTAGCCAACACACCCGCAGCCTCACCTCTGCAGCATGGTTACTCTATTCCCCTATCGTTCAACTGATAAGCTCAGGAGGAACTTTCCTAGTTCCCGTAACTAATAACGTCATCGAATATCACGCGGTTATTGGATTGTTGATCAACATTTTTTCCCTTGGTGTGGACCACGTTGTTATCTACCTCTATTCGCAACTAGTGGTCTCTCATTTAAACTGATTATGCGTTATCCATGACCCTATATTACTCAGCTAATTTTGTGGGGTACGTCTCTTGAAAAGGTCTTTTGAGTCCATTCAATACCTATATAATCCAAGAAGTATGAACATGGTTGTCGATTATTTGGTTAATTTTGTATTAGATTGGTATATTGCACATTCATAAACATTTTTATCAAAGATTCATAAATCGACATAACATGTAAACTATTCATAGTATATAGGAAATCACGCATAAGATCCAAAATCCATCATAGAAAACATATTGTATAAAACTGCTAGATAGTGGCATATATATATATATATCATGTCTAGAAAAAAATGTACAAAAAGGGTACTAATATAAAAATCTGGAGCTCATAAGCTTTCAGTAGGTCACATCTACAAAATATAAATGCTATCGCTTTTAATACATCATCACATATGCATCCTATCCCTGAGGATGCTCATGATAGCATATAATGGCCCTAGCTACCTGACGGAGTAACTGACCAAACCATCCCGAGAATCCATCCGTCCTACGCTGGTAGTGCCTGTTGATATATTTGTAACTTCGGAATGTATTTCATATATGTATATTGTATTCCTATAGATATGTTATTATTCCTCTAAACATAAGTGTTTGTATTCCTATAGAGATGTTATTATTCCTCTATACGGAAGTGTCATCATTTATATTGTAAGTGTCGTAACTTATACTTGATGGGTTATTATACCACCTTGTTGGGGTTGGCCCTCTATAAGTCATATGGGTTAAAGGGTTATTAGACCACCCTATTGGGGGTCAGCCCTGTCAGCATTATTTTATGTGGTTAAGTTAAGACCGACCTAGTAAAGGTTATTAGGCAAGTCAAGTCAAGTATAAATAGAGTGCGGGAGGCACTCTATTTGACCATTCACTTTCTCACTCACACACTCATTGGAGAGTGGCGCACTAGTGTAAGAGGAGAAGCTATTGTTAGGAGGACTATCTCTTGTACTTGGGTTGTATCATTGCTCTATCTATCTTTGAGGAAGTTGCAGGGTTTTTCACCTTCTTGGTTTTCCCCAGTGAAACTCTCTATCTCTTGTGTGCTTGCATTATTATGTCCATGATTGATATGTTGTAGATATGCTATACATGTTATTCTCTCAGTTAAGATCCTAGATCATATTGAAATTTCTGAAAAACTAACATGGTATCATAGCTAGCCTGAAAGAAGGCATGGTATGGCATTTATGACACTTGTTGCACTTGCGAAGCTAGGGCTTGATATCGCAAAAACCAGTCATCGTAGAAATTTCGCTATAAATTCATTTTGGAGAAGTTTCAGGATCTGAAAATATTACAGGTCGAAGATAAGATCCCCATGTACCTTGTGTCCGAAGGAGAGCCTCTAATTAGTTGTACTTCCAAATTTATGATCTGTACAATATAGGGTTTCTGCCTCTTCCAGATCTCACTCATAAACAGGTGACCTAGGAAAAAAGGTCACAAAATGGGCTAGGAAGCTCCAAATGAAATTTAGTAAAAAGTGGAAGGTACGGAATGGACTGTACTTTCACGGGTCCAATTTTCAGAGGCCGAAATTGAACCAGTGACACGTGGAACTCCGTACAAGTTCGCTCTTTTGTTTTATCCCATAAAAAGGTCACGTTGCGACACTTGGAATAACTCTCTCTCAGAGAATCCATTTGAGGTTAGACTTGTGGAGTTGGAAATTTAACAGCTCAAGATACGATAGGAAGAATTTTCAGACCATGTAGATCTAAAATTTCTAGGTTACACCAGAAACAATCAGGTGCATATTTCTGTCAAAACAAAATTGGATTTTGAGCACCTTCATTCATGGCTAAGAGAATTTAGGGTTTTGGAGAAAGTTGGAATTTTTGTAATCGGAGACCATGGCTGGATGCTCCTCATCAAAATCAAAATTTAGAGACCAAGATCGAATTTTTTGGTTGGGCAGAAGGCCGGGCTTGATCAAACCCTAGTTCAGGACTTTGATCGGAAAGGTGAAAAATTAGGGCTTCTGCAAAAATGGGAATTTTTGAAATATGTGACCATAGCTTGAAGCTCCTTGGAAAAATCAAAGTTTAGAGTTTTGGATTAAACTATTTGGTTGGGTGAAGCCCCAGAAAACCCTAGTTCAGGGTCCTCCCTAGTGAATCCAGAAGATTGAAAAGCAAATTTGAGGGGTGAAACTTTGCAGTTTTCAAATTCTGAGTATACCAGGTTGATCAACTCATCAAGGTGCATCTTCCTATCCTTTCAGAAGTTTGAAATTCAAAGTTTGAATTTTTAGGGTTTCTCTAACAAACCCTAATCCAGCTCCAGATCCAATTTCAGCAAATCAAAGTGGATTGGGTTAATCCTAGAAGAGAATGGATTGGTCACCCGCATAAGTGAAGAAGTTCCTGTTTCAGAGGGAGATGAGGCTAAGACCTTACATAAGAAGATTACAAGCAATCTCAACAAGTATGACTTATCTAGGTATGTTTCGAGATCTGTTCATGATTAATTTTATGGTATGTTTGTCTTCATTAAGGTTAGTACAATCTTGATTAACTTTAGACATGTCGTATCACCTTAATAAAATCATGGATGCAGATATTCATTGATTAGGGTTTTGACACTTATGATTGTACTAATGCATTGTGGTGTTGTATGAGGATGATGTTGTCCACTAATATGAAAGGTACATCTAGAAAGACAAATAAAGTTCTAGATCAAGAACAGATGACCATGGTGACATGAAGACAAAAGACTCATCCATAATCATGGATCACATAGAAGCTCTACTTACAAGGTATGTATAATTTGGTTCCACAATGGTTAACTTATGAGATATGCAGGTCACTAGCACAAGTCATTTAAGAGAACAAGAAGACATCATGTGGGTATGTTAGACATAACCAACTAACATATTAATCCAGGTATGTTTTTCCTATATCAAGTTAGAATCCTACCTTGTGATAGGATCTCTTATATAAGTATACTTGGTATGATTGATAATGATTATTCATGAAGTTATAGGTTTGAGTAATCATGGGTTTAGGCATATTATGCTTCTTACTTTGATTGATGATATGAATAACCAGAAAAGAATTGTGATAAATAGGAATATGCATGAGTAAAAGAATTGTGATAAATTATCTGTGTATGAAATGATCTTGACCATACATGTTTAAGATTACTTAGAATCATAATGTTTTTGATAGTATTAAGATTATACTAATGAATGTATGTATGATACCTCGAGGATAACACAATGATGATACTAGTAAGTATTCATAGTGATCGAGGATGGATATAAGTTCAAAGATAGGTAATCAAGGAAGCAAATATTGAGAAGGAGTCCACCCTACAACCAAACAAAGATAAGTATTTGAATTGTCATTTCTTGCATACTTGTTTGTTTAAATAATATTGTTCAATGATGTTCCTAGACTTAGGGTGTGTATTATTCATATTAGAATAATTACATTAATGAACAATATACTACTAATATGCATGTGATGGGTAAGTGGCCTATGGCACTGTACGACATTCCATTGCTACTTATCTAGAACGAAACCTCTTTGCTAACATGTTGGGAGTTGCGCACACTCTTAACAGTGTTCTGGTAGAGATTGGAAGGCATCTAGAAAGTTATAGGATATGGATAAATGTTGTATTGAAGCATTGGCTAAAATAATTGCATGACTGTATGACATATTTCTTTATGTGTAAGAATTTGTTCTGAAAACTATGAGATGTCTCTAATCATGCAATTTAACTTGTCTTGTAGGAAAGATCGTATACCATCACCTACAAAAGAAGGACTACAACATTTACTCCAGCAACAAAGCTATCTATTGAAGAATCTGAAGTTCCCAGGATCCGGGATGAAGTAATGATCAAAGAGTACCAGTCGATCATGAAGAATGATGTTTGGGATGTGGTCCCAAGACCAGAAGATAAGTCTGTTGTGACTTCCAAGTTGATCTATAAAATCAAGCATGTTGCAGATGGTAGCATAATATATATATATATATATATATACAAAGTGAGATTTGTAGCTCGTGGCTTCTCCCAGAAAGAAGGGATTGATTATGAAGAGACTTTTGCTCCCATGTCCAGATACACTTCCATTAGAGAAGTACTTGCTCTGGTTACAGTGATGAAATGGAAGATACACTAGACAGATGTCAAGACAACCTTCTTGAATGGTGTAGTCAAGGAGGAAGTGTATGTGGAGCAGCCACTTGGTTTTGAGACACATGACAGAGAGTCATATGTGTGTAGGTTGAAGAAATCCTTGTATGGCTTGAAGCAAGCTCCTAGGACTTGGTATGGTGTAGCATAGACAGCTTTCTATCCAATTTGGGCTTTACCAAGAGTAAAGCAGATTCCAACCTTTACTACAAGGGTGAGGAAGGAAATCCAGTGATACTACTCTTATATGTGGATGACTTGTTTGTTACAGGTTATGATAGATTGATTGTCGAAACGAAGAGGAAGCTTGCTGCCGAGTTCGAGATGAAGGAATTGGGGATGATGCACTACTTCCTAAGCATGGAGGTGTGGCAAAGTGCATATGGAATCTTCCTTGGACAAGGGAAGTATACAATAGAGATCCTGAAGAGGTTCGGAATGATGGACTGCAAGGTCATGGCCACACCTATGGAATCGAACCTGAAGCTTCTATGTGATGCTTCATCTGATCCGTTTGATGTCACAGTGTATCATCAGATGATTGGGTCCTTGATGTACCTGACGAACACAAAACCAGATATTTGCTTTAAGGTGAACACATTGAGCCAGTTCTTGACGGATCCGAAAGGTGTTCACCTAGTTGTTGTAAAGCATATTCTGAGGTACCTGAAGGTTACAATTGATTATGGGCTCAAGTATGATGCAAATCAAAAATTTAACCTACAGGTTTATGTTGATTTAGATTGGGCAGGCAGTGCTGCAGATAGGAAGAGCACTTCTGGATGCTGCTTCAGTATGGGATCAGGTGTGATCTCTTGGTTTAGCAGGAAGCCGTTTTGCGTAGCACTGAGTACAGTTGAAGCTGAGTATGTTGCAGCTTGTTTGGATAGTTGTGAGGCAGTATGGATGAGGAAGCTATTGTCAGAGTTATTTGATCTTTCGTTGGATGCTACTGGTATCTTTTGTGACAACCAAAGTTGTGTGAAGCTTTCTAAGAACCCAGTGTTCCATGACCGTTCGAAGCACATTGAGATCAAATATCACTATATCAGGGATATGGTGCAGAGAGGAGCAGTGAAGCTCCTATATGTTGCGATGGATGAGCAGGTTGTAGATGTGTTGACGAAACCACTAGCCAAAGTGAAGTTTGATTACTTCAGAGGGAGGCTTGGTGTTCTTCAGATTGAAGATACTTCGAGGAAGAAGTGATGGGACACATTTGCAGGAGCCATTCCAAGCATGGTGAGAGGAGGATCCTTCCCATGGCTGTGGATGTAAGCATTGTGTGATGAGCATCAGGATGATGCTCCAATTACTGCTCTGTATATGCATCATGTTGGATACTATATATGATCAGTTGGATCATGTATATGTATATGCATCATGTTGGATGTTGCATATGATCAGTTGGATCATGTATATGTATATGCATCATGTTGGATGTTGGATATGATCAGTTGGATCATGTATATGTATATGCATCATGTTGGATGTTGGATATGATCAGTTGGATCATGTATATGTATATGCATCATGTTGGATGCTTGATATGATCAGTTGGATCATGTATTTGTATATGTATCAGGTGGATACATTATATGATCAGGTGGATCATGTATTTGTGTATGTATCAGGTGGATACATTGTATGATCAGGTTGATCATGTATGACGATATGTATCAGGTGGATACATTATATGATCAGGTGGATCATGTATTTGTGTATGTATCAGGTGGATACATTGTATGATTAGGTGGATCATGTATGATGATATATATCAGGTAGATACTTGGTATGCATTAGGTGGATGCATTGTATGATCAGGATGATCATTGATGACGAGCTTCAGGATGTTGCTCTAGATAACATGCATCAAGATGATGCAGTGATGATGATCAGGATGATCATGTACATCAGGATGATGTATGGTGAGTATCAGGTTGATACTCTGTGACCGTGGACAAGTTGTGCAGATAAGCATATAATAGCGCCCTGGGAGATTTGCAAATACTCTTTAGAGGTTTTTCCTATGGCATATAATAACACCCTGGGATATCTGTCAAATGCTATTTCGAGGTTTTGCTTGGGAGGACATATAATATCGTCTTGGGAGGTTTGCAGATACTCTTTCGAGGTTTTGCCTATGGCATATAATAACGCCCTGGGATATCTGGCAAACGCTCTTTCGAGGTTTTTTCCTATGGCATATAATAGCGCCCTAGGAGATCCGATAGGTTGAGCTATGTGCTCGTAATCAGTCCTGGGATGCTCTTTCAAGGTTTTTCCATGACCACATATAATAGCGCCCTGGGACATCCGATAGGTTGAGCTGTGTGCTCATAATCAGTCCTAGGATGCTCTTGCGAGGTTTTGTGGTGACCACATATAATAGCGCCCTAAGAGATCCAATAGGTTGAGCTGTGTACTCGTAATCAATCCTGGGATTCTCTTTCCAGGTTTTTTGGTGGGGTCACATGTAATAGCGCCCTAGGATATCGGATAGGTTGGGTTGTGTGCCCGTAATCAGTCCTGGGATGCTCTTGCAAGTTTTTGTGATACACGTAATAAGTCCTGAGGATTCCACAATATGGCCAGTGATGATGAAGACCTACAGGTGGTGGGCCTACATCCAATATGAAAAAGGACTGGCTTTATAGAACTTCCTATAACGAGTAGTTCAGAGATTGATTGAGATAGCAACAGCAGTGACGATGTCGATGATTCGATGACGATGATCTAGTGACGACGATCCAGAGAAGAAGACTTGTTCTAGAAGACCTGTGTCGAGAAATACCTTCCTAGTTAAGAGGGAGTGTTGATGTATTTGTAACTTCGAAATGTATTTCATATATGTATATTGTATTCATATAGAAATGTTATTATTCCTCTATACGAAAGTGTTTGTATTCCTATAGAGATGTTATTATTCCTCTATACGGAAGTGTCGTCATTTATATTGTAAGTGTCGTAACTTATACTTGATGGGTTATTAGACCACCTTGTTGGGGTCGGCCCTGTATAAGTCATGTGGGTTAAAGGGTTATTAGACCACCCTATTGGGGGTAGGCCATGTCAGCATTATGTTATGTAGTTAAGTTAAGGCCGACCTAGTAAAGGTTATTAGGCAAGTCAAGTCAAGTATAAATAGAGTGTGGGAGGCACTCTATTTGATCATTCACTTTCTCACTCACACACTCATTGGAGAGTGGCACACTAGTGGAGGAGGAGAAGCTGTTGCTAGGAGGACTATCTCTTGTACTTGGGTTGTATCATTTCTCTATCTCTCTGAGGAAGTTGCGGGGTTTTTCACCTTCTTGGTTTTCCCCAGTGAAACTCTGTGTCTCTTGTGTGCTTGCATTATTGTGTCCATGATTGATATGCTGTAGATATGTTGTACATGTTATTCTCTCAGTTAAGATCCTAGATCAGATTGAAATTTCTGAAAAACTAACAGTGTTGAGGAAGATCGTGTATGAAAATGTCTGGGATATCAATGGTCAACCATTGGAGGTTCTCCTCGATCTCATCAAGCTCCTCTACTGACTCCTGATGGACTGCTTCCATCTCCTGAACTACTCCTCACCTCTCGATCGGTGAGGAACCTGCTGGTCTGGACGGGACAATACCTGCATAAGCAATATATGACATATCAATACTACACAAAAATAACAAAAGATCATAAAATACATAAAAACAAAAGAGTCCCTTTCTTACCAATCTCTCCCCATTTCTCTCCATCGGGAAGAGCCAAATCAGAATCTCCTCTAAAATTTGCACCTGCATAAGCACCATCCTCAACCATGAGGATTTTCCCGCGTAACCACTTGAAGAAGGTCTCGTTGTATGTGATCATTGGTCCACTACCACCATGGCAGCCATCACCTCAGACCACCTCTACATACGTGGATCTCGTGGATCAATATCATCAAGCTCAACCTGTGGACAAAGAAGTGGAACCTTTTCCAGGAAGAAAGAGACCATTATGGAACCATATCCAAACTATTTCAACGCCCCTCTACAACACTTGGTCGGTTCATCTTTTAGGTTCAGGAGGATCCCCTCTCGCTAGTTTAACACAGTAGTCTCCATACACTCTATGGAATATATCATATGGTACTTGGTGGCCCGATGCGCAACCCTGCTACCTGCCACTCGCTCGATGGTAAATAGCTCAGTCCTCAAAGGACAGTCTCGTACATTTTTTATGGGGATTTTCCCACCTAACATTTGCGTTCCCGGAGTACAGAACTGTGCGATAAGGTCCTCAGTGTACTGGTCACTACCCCTCGGTCCATATAGTGATACAGGGGCCCCAAGCCTCAATAATCCTGTCAAGAAATAGATTTCCTCAACATCCAAAGTAAGGATATGAGCCCCTACTATGAAATATTGTTGATCTGGATCCCATAACCAAATCAAATAGTCTAGTAACTATATATGGGCCCTCATTCCTTGGAAATGGAATAATTTGAGCAGTCGACACCCTCTCAAATCATTTACGGAGTGAGGATCATTTTTGGCTTGTGCATCTTCTAATTCGTGTTCATGCTCCTTCCATTGTACCATTTTGATGGTTAAGACCTGCATAAACATCAATATAATGAGTATTAGATCCTTTCCAATGCTTAAAGATTTGTCTTTTGGTCTGTGTTCTCAACTTTGTGGGTTGAATTGCACTGATGCACCCCGCCTTTGCAGACAGGGCGTCAGCGACACGCTTTACCCATAGGGAAAGTGCATCACTGCTTAGTGATGCACTTCTCGAAACGGGAAAGCGTGTCACACAGGGAACACAACTTCCCCTCCAAAATGAGCTTAAAAACCCAAAAAACTTGCTTAAAATCAAAGTTTTAACCATCAAAACATAGAGGATGAGATCTAGGATTACTTGGCACCGACCAGAAGCTAAATGATTGCTCGAGGCTCCCACAATTGTTGCCGAGAGATCGAGCTTCAAAGAGGTTTTTCTTCACTATTCAACTTGGTAAAAATGAAATGGTAAAGAATTTTTACTATTCACCCTTTTTATATAAAAATGGAATATTCCCTTTTTAATTTTTTTCATTGCATGGGTTTTTTTACTATAGTTGATCTCATTTTTATATTTTAAAACCTTATGATGGATCCTAACTTGGTTCCTAGAGCTTGCAGATAGAGGAAAGTGGTGTTTTGACTATGTTGGTAACCATCGTTGACTTTTCATACTCCTTATCAAGTGTGAAAATGTCTTTGAGCATTTTTTATACCATTATCGCGCTCCTTAAAAACAAGCACTAAAGGTATCGAGCTGAGTCTATGTTCCTTCTCGTGCTTGTAAATACATGAGAATAATTCACCGAGTTATCTTTTTATCTCTTTTTGGGGCTCGTAAAACTCCCACAAAAAAGGAACCCCCCTGGAGTTCTTCTTTAAGCTTTTTTCAAACTCCTTAAATAAGAAAAGATCACCAAGCGAACTTGATTCTTTCATGCTTGTAAAAGTATTTGAAAGGTCGTCTTTCTGGTGATAGTTTACCCCTTTTTCGTACTAGCAAGACTATTTACGAAAAATGAACACTCTAATTAATCATGACTAGAAGAGTTCTCTCTCATATTGTTTTATCCTTTTTCGGGTGAGGAGACTAAAATTTACGAAAAAGTACTCCTTGGAGTCTTCTTTAGTCCTTTCAGACTCTCTAAATATGAAACTACGTTGATTTTACCTTCTTTGGACTCGTTAAAATATGACATTGAAGGGCCCTTTTAGGGACAGACCCCTCCTATCTCAGGTTCATTAAACATGTGATATTGGACTTGTCCTAAGGATGAGCTATACTGAGCATCTATTACCCTCCTCAAGCTCGTTAAAAAACAAATAGGTACTCATCAATCATGATGGGGAATAAAGAAAGAGTTTGCATTTACTTGTAGTAATGGAAGTATGTAGTCACTCTAGAATGTGGCACTCATTTCCATTTCATTTGAACTGCTTGGATAATATGCTTGTCTTCGAATATCACCAATTCCTTGAGTCATTTTACTCCTTTGAGTCATCCAAAGAATATATCAATCATTAGGTGCGTTAGGTATCGATGTCAATATCGTCATGTCAATGCTTCCAAGTCATGTCATTCCATGTTAAAGAGAATTATGTTGATCGAGTCAATATCTGCAGTCATTATACTTTCCATTATGTCATTCACCCCTGAGTCAGTCTCAAACATTACTCTACGGTCCGATCTACTTCAAAACATCTTTGATCTTGTTTTGTGTCGATGATGGGGGAAACATCATGGCCCTCCTTCTATGGGTTTATCCTTGTCGACTTCAACACATCATCCAAGGATTGAACCTAGAAACAAATCAAGTACCTTGGACCTACATGCCTTAATGGAAGGTTACCTCGCTTTCAACAGTAAATTCACATCATTGACTTCTGATTGAAAGATTCCACCGAATGTTCAACCTAAACTCATTGATTCACATTCGGCGGTATGCACTATGATAACTTGGGGATCATTGACATCAATGGTGATTTCCCTCGTACTTGTTAACAGTTTACATCAATGATCGACAATCAAGTGGTTTATACCATGTTCAACTTCAAAACATTGTAATCACATGGTTAGATTCGTATCATTGTGGGTTCGGCTTGAAGACCTTGGGTTAACTTATGTATCTTACCCAGGCTGCGATGGATATATTTTTAGTCATGTCAGATGAATCCACTCTTGTATTGGTCATGGCTGTGTAATTATCTCATCATGGATCTACGCTTGTGTCTAGTAGCCATGATTATGTCCAGTCAGTCGATACTACCATGGATCAGCAATGTATTGGTCGGAAGCCATGTTATGAGTCATTTGAGACATATATCTTAGAGTCTGTTGTATTGCAGGAGTCTTTGTTCATCACTGCAACTCATGATCCTTGCCTCGAACTCTCATATTTCAAAACATCTCACCTACCCTATTTCGCTAGATTCATGTTTTGGGGGGCATTCTGTTACACCAAAATCTCATGATCATGAGTTGTATGTCCTCTATTTTCCCTAATTCCCAAGGTACCTCAGCCAAATGATTGAAAGGAGAATTGTTGTTATTCCTTTTTCCTTTTGTTGTCACCCTGACGTGCCCTGCTCGTTGACACGATGCGTCATACCATAGGTGATGCACTCTCCACATTGATAGAGCGCAGCTATGACGCTAGTTGACTTTGCATAAGATGCATCACCCTTCAAAGACATGGTTT
Organism: Larix kaempferi; assembly: GCA_027924585.1. Classification (NCBI taxonomy): domain Eukaryota; kingdom Viridiplantae; phylum Streptophyta; class Pinopsida; order Pinales; family Pinaceae; genus Larix; species Larix kaempferi. The sequence continues at coordinate 16,914,148 of BSBM01000458.1, read as the reverse complement.
GTCTGTGTGCACGGTGAGGCATTGTTAGTTTAAAAGGAGAAAGAGAAGCTTCGAGCGGCTTCTAGAATCCTTGGTTATGTGGGGGATTATCCCTATGAACTAGGAAAGGTGGCTTTCGGTTCCCTTACCTTTATGATCCCTTGAGCTTCTCCCACTAATACTCAACCTCTCCTATCCTTTTAGGCCTATAAATACAAACCCCCTCTCCACGGTTAAGGAGGAGGAAGATAGAGCACTTAAATGCTGGTGAAATTCTGCTAGAGTTGCTACCCTTTCATCCATCAAGAGGCAAAAGCTTGGATCTTTGAGGCTAGGATCATTTGGAAGTTGTTGCGACGTCAAATCTTGGTTGTAACCTATCTCTATGTACTTATTTTAATTACATTAATGCAAATTCATTCCATAAACATATTGTTATTGTAAGATCTTTAGAATTGGCTTCTTTGAATGTTATTTTAGATTGATCTAATTTTATATGATATTATTGCTTGCTTGTTTCTACTCATTGTACATGGTTTTGCAGTTAGAGATCTGAATACCAAGAGCTTCATCAAGCGAGGATATAGTATCACGTTCATAAGGTGAGTTCACTTCTAACATCTTTTGCAATTTGACCAATCTAGGAAATTAATTTGTATTGTGTACTTATTTTGTTCTAGATCTAAATCATTTGGACTTGAGAGATCGGTTAGTGTCCACACTGACAGATTGTCAACAAACATACATGTAGGAATTCTATGGCTCTGATACCATGTAGGAATTCTAATAAATTAGGATCTAGAAGCAAATAAGTCCTCGCAAGAATTTATTTAGACATTAGGGGGATTTTGAGGTCTAAAATGGGCCTCCTAAGAGATATAATAAAATATTATGAGTTAGGCATTTTGTGGGGAAGGTATATTTACAACTCACCTCCTACACTACAACCAATGTAACTGTGGTTAAGTTAAATTGAAAATATGTATAAAATAAAATCAATAAAAAAATCATTTTTTGATGTGACTAAAAGTAGAAGTACTTTTGAATACATAAATTGATTTTTAATATAATATAATGAATGTACTTATAAAGTAATGTACTCATAAAATAAAAATATACATTAGTTTTGAATTTTCAAACATAACTTATTCAATATTCAAAATATGATTACAATAACCTATATTTATAATTTTAAATTTTAAACATGAACATCAATTTTATTTTCCCAACACCCTTTGCAATTTTTCCCTCTTCTATGAGGTCCCACAATTGATCCAAAATATTTTGAGGGGATGGCATTTCTTACCAAAATAAAGCATGATTTCTAGCTAGCCAAAATTTTCAACATAGAAATTTAAGGATTGATATCCATGCTCTTTCCAATAACATGGGAAAGACTTCCAAAATTTATGAAATCATATGTGGGCTTGTCCATCATATTTCCAAGATATGGAATGGCATGCTACCATACTTTCTTTATGAAAGGGATTAGGTATAAAAATATATGATTAGATATTTCCTCCATGACTAGACAAGGAGGAAATATAGAAGGGCCATGTGTGCCTCTTTTAGGTAGATTCTCTAATGTCAAGATATTATTTTTCTATAATAGATAGAAAAGGAAGTGAATTGTTTGGAGTAAATTCCCTTCAAGAAATGTTTCCAAAAAGTATGCTTTGAAGGAAGTGATTAGGATCGAAGAATAGTTGCATATCTTAGATTGATTATGTATGGTTCTACATTTGTTCCATGTCCCTTACTATCCTTTATTATTTTGTTGACTTGAATTTCTTCTTATAGTAATCGAAAGAGGAAGGATAGGGGTTCTTTTTAATTCTTTCAAGATTTCTAGATTTGGCTAGCCTATCCATTTATTGTCCTCTTTTGGTTCCTAGTGTGAGAGGTCATATACAAAGTGGAAAACTTGAGTGTCTAACCATTTTATGAGCTCTGTAAGGTTTTGATTTTGAGGGAGTGGTGGTTGTCCAAGGATCTTGACATCCCACATACAAATATTTTTTATGTTTCCTATAATATAGGATGGACTTAATTGAAGGATCAAAGTTGATTATTTTCATAGTAATCATATAGGGGATCCTTTTACAATATGTAGAAGACCATCTAGACATGGAATTTGATTGTGACTAAGATATTTTTTTATGTATTATTACCTTAAACCAATCCAACTTTCTAGATACCAAGCACCACAAAATTTTGTCTCTAAGAGCTTGGTTCAATAGGGTGGGTCCCTATTGGCCATTGGACCCCTATCAAATAGGTCTTATATATAGTTCTAATTAAACACGTGATATTTATTTTCTATGTTTTTTCCTCTATGGCATAAGAATCCTCTTACATATTCCTTGGTTTCACATAAATCTAGTCGATACTAGAGGTTAGAGAATAAGAATATTGGCAAGGAGGAGAGAACTAACTTGATTATAACAACTCAGTCATATGAATTGATCCATTGAGACCTTCACTAGGTCATTGTCTTCTTAATATTTTGTAGAATGATTTCATGTGATCAAAACCCCAAAATGTCTGAAGGTATCCATTGAGAATCCAATGAGAATTAATAGAACCAAGCTATGTCATGCATGGTTGTTTTTTTTTTTTTAAATCCCCTTTATGCGTCAAGATAGTTTTATAGAAATTTATTGAATCTTTAATATTTTACCATCAAGGCTCCTCCATCGATAAGTAGCATCAACAAATTGGGAACAGTTGATGGATTTTACTTTGTGAATTATGTTGATTCCAAGTGCAATCTCTTGTATTCTAGTATTGTCTAGGTTTCATCCTAATGATTATGCCATCAAAATACAATATATTGGAGAAAGGGAGAAACCTTGGCTAAGTCCTCTCCCAGTTTAAAAGAAGTTTGTTGATTAGCGATTTACTAAGGAAGCTATCCAGGGCCAAAAAATGAAGTATTTAATCAATTCAAATGAATTTGGGAGAGAATCCAAATTTCTTGAGAATGTGAAAGAGGAATTTATGTTGCGTTGTCCCTTATGTTGTTCTTTCTAGAATGGGATCCATTCTAGGCAATAATGTGTATGTAGGAAAACTTCCTATGCCATTTTTTACCTTCAAGTTATCTTTTGGATCATAGAGGGTACCGTCACTGAATTAGATATCTTTTGGAGCTAGTAGTTGATTTACATAATAATTTTCCCATTACTTAATGAGAAACGTAAAAAGGACCCCAATGGTTGGGTTGATTTATATTCTATCCTAATTTTCTCCACATACCCATTGAGTTAAGAATGTTCCCAAGAAGAAAGGAAATGGCATTGAGGAGTTATTTCACCTCTATCTCCACCATTCCTTAAAAACTCTGGCAGAATGCCACGTGGGGGTTGATTAACCACTAGGTATATGCAATTCTATTGGAAATACTGAGAGGGGGATGAATCAGTATTTCACACTTTTTACCATTTCAAACATTAATTATATCATGCAAACATTAACCATTAACAATGTCATTCATCATCACATAAACCATACACAGTGCACAAGATATTTAACGTGGAAAACCAACCGAGATAAAACCACGGAATGATTTTCTTATATAATAACAAGATTACATTCATAGGAAGCACCAAATTCCAATATTCTCCAACACTAACTGGAAGGAGGCACCAACCTGAAGGAAGCTCCAAATCCCTGATTTACTAACACTGACTAGAAGGAGGCTCCAACCCCCTGATTTATAGGCTCCAACTTGAAGGAGACTTTGATCTCCTATCCTTGCCCCGTCCTGCCACCCTGATATGAATAAGAAGATCAATCTGACACTGTCACTATATCACTATCAAAACCAATACCTATATCACTATATTTGTCAACTTGTATCATTGCATCACTACCTTTGTCAACATGTCACAATGATTATCTCTTAACAATTCCCCAATCACTATCTCTACAACTTGTATCTTTGTCTCTTTCAACATGTACTTGTATCTTTGTCTCTATACATGTATCACTGTTGTTAGCCCGGTTTTGCAACCAGGCTTAGTGCTATGGGCACCTGCTAACTAGTAGCAGCAGTTTCAATAGAAATAAAAACAATAAACTAAATAAACAATACTTTTCATGAATCTAAGCAAGAATCTAAGCAAATAATGTAAACATGTCAAAATCAAGAACAAGAAACATAAGAAATAATTTTTTGTATTGAAAAATGGGGGGGGCAAGCAAGTGCTTGCGATATTACCTTCAATGGTGAAGGTTGATGTTGAGCAACTCCCAAGATGAGTAGCTCCAAACTCCAAGAGGTCTCCTTCTCCAAGGTTGCTTCAATGGCTAAAAGTGCTCAGGGGAGATTTCAGCAGCATAAGGATGAGATAATGGAAGGATGTGAAATGAGGAGCCCCTACCACCTTTTTATAGGTTTTGGTGGTGAGGAATACCATTTGTGGTTTTGTGGAAACCAAATGGTATTGACCAACATGGTTTAGGTACTTTTCCCTCCTTTTTCCTTTTTTGAATAAAAATAATATTTTAATTCCCTTTTTAATATTTTTGGGAATTTGGACCCTTTTTGAGGGTTTTTTATGATTTTCTTGGAAAAATAATCTTTTTTAATGGAAAAAGGGGTGTACTAAGGTCTTTTGGTGACCTTTTGTTGGTTTCGGAGGCTCAGATGGTGAAAAAGTGGACAAATGGGTCATGTGAATAGGGAAATGAGCTAGTGAGCACTTTTTGGGTGTTAACAGATTGCCCCCTGATGTGTGAGGGCAGGAGCTCATCGTATGGCCGATAGACATCATAGTTCTTTTGTCCTTTTTTCTGTGGTTTTAGGGGAGAGAAGATACCGGTTGGAGACTGGAGCCACGACCCTTGGAAGCTGCAAAAACAAAAAATATTACATGGCCTCAATATGAATGAGGTATAATCTCTGATGAAGGACGAGGCGGGCATTCCCATGCTCGTATCAAGACATATACAAAACAATTAGTCCCAAGAAGGGGGATCTAATACGTAAAGAGATATACTGGTACATCATAATGGTCCAGAGGGGACATTATTGTGGGATATACTCATGATCATGGCTGATCTCAATAACTGATACACTGGAATAACTGTTGAACTGCTGAAACTGAAGGTGTTCAACCTCTGTATGAACTTAATGACTGTGAGCCATTCTGGGAAGTATTTGTATCTGTATACTCGAGGGAGTATAAAACTGGGGACATCTGAATACTGTCGCCATACGCAACCCGGATATCTAAAGAAAAATGTAACTGGTTGTATCCATAGGTAGACTCTCAAATGTGGAGGAGTCAGGTGGTATCCGGGGTCTTCGACTAATAACTGAGCGGACGAATGCCCTGTGCGAGTCTCAACGATGCGATCAAGGTGTTGAAGTCGAGCATGTGAGAAACAACCATTTGGAGAGGCACTGAGGACTCTTCTCGAAATGATTCGTAGGTACTCATCATAAATGGTGATGAGTCCAAGACACAGGGACCTCTAGGTCTATCCTCTGGAATAAATGTGGTTGTCGTCGACAGAGGGAGAATAGCAACTAACAAGGCAATGATGTTTCCTTGATACGAGCACGAGGTGTAATACTGAAGTGTTGTAGTACTGATGGTAGGACTGACATACTTGTGGGAACGGGAAATAAATGGGTCAAAAATGGGTAGACTCAAACTTCCTTTGTTCAGAGCATGATGACATGGTTGACCTGGCAGCGTAGGGAACTGACTTGTAGGTGTGGGGATCATCTTTTAGGGACTTGAAGGGTATGTACTGACTCTGGGGGGGTGAAGCTGATGGTAGCTGTCGAGGGAGTTTCAGGGTGACATACTGCAGAATACTCTGAACAAAGGCGACCAAAATGGGGAAGCTACTATGTGAGTAGACATGATCTGTCGTGGCGCCAAGAGGCACCATTGATTCCTTCTTCGTAGTTTTAATGAGCTCCAAGAAGGGATAAAAGTGTGCTCTAAAATGGTACGGTCCTGTGGATTTTGTGAGCCCAGGACGGTGCATGCTCATGGTTGCTTTCCTGTTTAGAGAGTCTGAAAGTGGTAAGTGGACTCTATTGGTGTTCTTTTTCATAGTTTAGTCTCCAAGGCCCGAAAAAGCGTAAAATGATGCGGATGGAGAACTCTTCTAGCCGATGTGACTAGAGTATACCTTTTTCGTAATTAGTCTACGAGGTCCGGAAAAGGGGTAAACTTATACCAGGTAGACGCCCTTTCAGATACGTTTTAGCGAGCATGAAAGGAAGCAAGATTGCTCGGCGATCTTTTCATTGTTTTAGGAGTCAGAAAAGAGCTTAACGGAAACTCCCTAAGTGCCTTTTTCGTAAAAAGGGGTTGCTCGGCCCGAAAAAGGGATAAAATTATACCGAACACAAATGGATTGATGAGGGCGAGAAAAAGGTCTCAAGCATCGTCATCAGTGCGGAAAACTGGATCCGGTGACATAAGGATTGTCGGAAACGGAGAACGGCCGATGTGGCACGCAAATCGAGGTGACGAGGGGGCGTGGAAAACATGGCCGAAAAATCTAAAGGTGAGAGCGAGAAATGATCTCAAGCATCATCACAGGCACGGAAATATGAATCCGGCAGTGCAAATGGTGCGAAAAATGGAGGTCATAAGGACTCTGGAATGGTTAAAGGAAAGAACTAGGTTAAAAGATGGCTACAAATAAAGGTGATCCCACCAAGCGAAGGATGCAGTGGTGGGGAGAAATGATGACCCGTGGGGGCAAAATACTAGGTGTATCAAATCAACTGAAATATACAAGTGACACGTGACCTCAAAAATGGTTGAGATCACAAATATGAAAAAGTGAGCAGGGTTAATGACCTGCCCCCATGCTATGTGCATGGGGTTTGTGATTGTGGATCACATATGTGTTGGTTTGAACGATGGGCTCATTGAGGTGTTGAGATAGAGATGATGGGGAAGGTTCAAAATGATTGATCATGCCCCCTATCCTGGGGTCGAGGTAATCTATTATGCCCCCTAACTCAGAGGTGTCAATGTGGTGCAGATGTTGTCTCAGAGAGAGATCAATAGGGCATTGAGCAACTGCTGGCGGGGTGTTATACCATGAGGCTGTGGGTCGTGGTGGCATACTGAAGTGATGATATGATGATGGGGGATTCCCTTTGTGGGGTGGATGCCCCCAGTATCTCCGATGAGGATCACGATGATGATGAGTAGGCAAGGTTTTGGGCCTGCCCCCATGTTGTGGACATGTGGTTTCCTGGTCGATTTGAAAGGGTTGAACCTGTGTGTCAAAGGGATCAATGGAAGGGGCCGACCGGACATAGGGGTATCCAGTGGAGATCGTATAAATGGCGGGGTCAAGGCCAGGCATTTCGGTATCTGACCAAGTAAAGACATCAGTGAATTCTTGGAACAGTTGTTGGTATTCTCCGATCTCATGCTCACTGTGGGAGGTTCCTAATGTGATGGTATGAAGGGCACCAAGTGGGTCAGAGATGTCAATGTGGATGACGGGAGAAATATCGTCCATGGGATCCGTTAACCAGTCGATTTTAGTAGGAAGGAAATCCTTGGACTTAACCGCGGATTGGGTAGCGGTGGTGGATGAAGTCTCTTCCAGGAGGAAGTATGGACGATGGTGCATGTCTTCCCCGGGATAATCAAAGGTAGTAGGAGTCTCGAGAACCTCTTCATCATTGCGGGAGCTTTGAGTGGTCAAATCGAGCGATGAGGTAGTGGTAGTCGAAGAGATCATGTAGATGGTGTTAATCTCTCCGGATGAGGATGATGGGGGAGGGTAGATCTCCTCGATAGTAGGGGGTGCCGTCTCAAGGTCCAAATTGTTCATCTCGTAGAGAGCTGCTCTGTAGTCAGGGAGATCTGGACAATGGTGAGAGTAGTGGCCGTAAACACTGCATATGGCACAAGGATGGTTGGTGCGCAGTGATCTGTCGCGAGGCTGAGGAGGTGGATCAAGTCTAACGACTGGGATGCCGGCGTCATCGTCCAACATATTCATATGCTCTTGGAGAGCTGGTAAGTGTGGGCATTGATGAGTTGGATGACCAATTTCATCGCATAATGAACATTTGGGGGGAGCTCGAAACACCGGTGGGGGTTTGACTGCCTTAGGAGGTGGTATAGCAGTGTATGGTTGTGGACCTCTGCCCCCAGTGGGTTTAGAAAGAAGAGGGGGATCCTTTGACGTCGACGCAGCTCGTGCATTGGGGTTGTTGTTGATTCGACGAAGGGGGAAGCGAGGTGCTTTCGAAGCGCCATCGAGTGGAACCTGAGGTATACGCAATGTTTGATCAATGGGATTAGCATTAGTATCCTTTTCGGCGGGGGGGGTTTCAGCAGTCGGTCCGTATTGATTCCAACGGGTTTGGATATTGACGTCTGCGGTGGACATCATCAATAAGTGGTGGGTGCCTGAATCAAACATGGGTTGGTCAGGAGCTGTGTAAGTAATTTGTTGTGGTTGCACGTTGCCCTGTTGGGGGGCTAACGGCTGAGTGTTCACCACTCCTTGTGTTGGAAAAGGGTTTTGTAATACCAAAGGTTGTTGTGGAGGTGGTGGGGGGTTGGGTGGAGGCTGAGGAGCCGCCTGCCCTTGACGATGGGCGTCATTTGTCCATAGTTGTCGAGCTCGCTCCAGATGTGGGCAAGTGTGGGTATAGTGGCCATAGACACCGCAAATGGAACAAGGATGGTTTGTTCGTAAATTAGCATTTTTGGGTTGCTTAGGTGGCCGATCGGGATTCTGATGAGCGGGCGCCGCGTTATTTTCTTGCGGAGGATGGGTAGGTTGTGGAGCTTGGTTACGGTTTTGATTGTTTCCACGGTTGCGTCCTCTTCCGCGGTTTTGTTGCCCACCCTGGTTGCGTTGGTTATTTTGGTATTGGGGCTGATGTTGTTGTGCGTACACATGCCCTTGAGCATTGGGGGGATTCTGAGGATCCGCAGGTGCGGGAGCAGGTTGCGGTGGATAGTACGCAGGTGGAGCTGGAGGTGGTCCAGTTGCCTGCTGGGGTTGTTGGTACCCCTGAGCTGGTGGAGTTGTGAGGTGAGCCGGTGCAATCGGTTGTGGGTAATGCATATGCTGTTGTGGGAACTGCATGGGGGTCTGTACCGTAGGTTGAGCATAGTATGTAGGAGGTACATATGCTGATGGCGCTTGGCCATAACAATGTTGTGGACAAGAGGGTCCATGAATGTGATGGGTCTGGTTTGTTGGAGCATAAGAAGTTGTCGCTCCGGAACTGGATGTAGCCCTAGAGAGGTCTGGGGAGGGCATGGTGCTCACCATACTGAAAGGTTTTGCTTGCGGTGTAATTTGGCCAATAATGCCATCAGCGGCATGTGATGCCCCCGGTGTGTCACCGCGTGCAGAGTCACCTCGTGGGGCGTCAGGTATGATCGTGTATAGGTAACCTGACTGGGCATAGATAAGATCAAACTGTTGGGCCTTGAGGATGGCCTCCTCCTCAGACTGGGGTCTTTCAGATGCTACATCCTTCGCAATGAGAGGAAGGAGGGATTTAAGGAACCAGTCTAGGAAGATTCGGTCGTCTAATTTGATCTTGCATAGGCTCCGGCGCCGGCGCCAATCATGAATATGGTCAGTGATATGCGTGGCTGTGTTCTGTCTGCAAGACAGTAGGATTTCGACGCCCGCATCATAGCGGACTGGTAGCTGAAAGAACTGCAGGAAGGTCGAGGCAAGGGAAGTAAATGTGGCATGCGTCCCATGGGGCTGCTCGATATACCATTTGGCTGCGGAGCCAGTGAAGGTGCGTTGTAAAAGCCGTAGGCGGATTGAGTCATCCACTATGGAGTTGGAGGAACACCATAAATGGAAGGACATGATGTGATTCTGGGGGTCTTCTCCTGCCTTTCCCTCAAACTTAGGTATGTCAGAGGGAAGCTTAGTGAGCATATGGGGCCAAGCAGGATCATGTCTGATGGGGTCATTTGTGAGCCTAGCTAAATCTGGCAGGTTGAGACTTGCCATGTATGGTAGACTAGCGGATGTGGTGACCGGAACCGGGACCTGCCTAGCCATTGTGGTATGGTGTAGGGGTCCAGTAGCGCCTAGGTATGCTAGGTATGGAGGGTATGTGCCCTCCAAAAGGTGTGGCATGATATGGGTTAGCGCTCCCAAGTGCAACTTGGGTTACACTTGGGTTAGGAATCGCACCAGGGATTCCTGGTATAGCACTGCCAAGTGCAACATGAGTTACACTTGGGTTAGGAATCGCACTGGGGATTCCTGGGATAGGGTTTGTGGAAACCGAAGGGGGTATGACCCCCATGTTGGGCATGCCCATGACAGGTGGTGGTCCTGTGCTAGGCATTCCTGAATGTGCAGTGTTACCCATATTGGGCATACCCAAGGGGGTGGTTGTTGCCGTGGATGGTACTGCCGCAGAAGGGTCTGCGGATGTCTGACCTATGGTTAATGTAAATTTTGGATCAACTGGTGTTTCAGACATATTTGTGGTTGGTGGTAACTCGGTGGGGTTTTCGGATTCTACCTCCAAATCAAAGGTGAAGTGGGGTATGTCAGAATCGGATGACCGTCTAATTGATTGACGATGTGTCGAATCAAGGGACAATGCTCTGCGTCTGTGACGTGGAGAGCCAAGTGGACTAAACTCTGGGAGTTCGCCCTGTAGACGACGAGAACGTCTAGAATTCTCAATGGTGAGAATATGTTTTGTATGTAAAAAATGTGTTTTAAATATCAGGTGGTGATATATATGTAAAAGACTCAAAACCCTAATGCAACCAAGGGTGCAAGAAGGGGAGTGAAAAAAAAAGAAGGCTCACAGGCCAAAAAATCAATCCTCAAAAAATGCACTTATTCTAGCAGCTGTGCTACAATAAGTGGAGGAATGCAACAACTGGTCAGAATACCAACATGCAAGCGGCTCCTAGAAAAAATAGGTGTAACTAGACTCAAAAGGTGGTAAAGATCATGCAAACACCTAATCTAAAAGTATTGTGACTCAAACAGACGATATCCTCTGCAAGGTGATGAAATCCAAGTCAGACGATATGAATGTTGAGACAACGGCTAGATATCCCCCTACCGGGAGGGACACCGGGTAATCAATCCTAAAAAGACAGGCTACTAGGATACTCCGTTCATGACGCGTCTAGAAAAGGTAAATCTGCCGTTTGGTCCTTTGATCGCAATATCCCAATACAGGGATATCCCGAGAACTGCGAATGGTAGCCCTTCGGTTACTGAATGGGTTTCGGTATCCCACTCAGGCTTCCGGAACCATCCTCGCGACTTCAACCCTCCTAAGGGAGAGGCCTTCCCACAAACCGGTTGTGACCGCGCCAAAAAGTACTAAGAGATTTTAGCTCCCTAATTGGACAACTTCTATGTCTCAGATGTATGAACTGAGGGGTGTTATTGGAACACCTATCCCCCCAATACTACCTAGCTACAAGAATTCTTTTAGTGTTCCCCAAGTGGGGTTAAAAGTGTGTTCAAATTAAGGTACGTTTTAAGGCTTAGTTCAATTAAGTGATCGTGTGAGTGCACGTGAGGTGTTGTAAACTGAACTTTGAAAAAATTAAATGCTTTAAGGGAAATTTTCAAAAAATAAAGGATTTTTCGAAAATAAAAAGCAAATATTTAAGACTTTTTTCACTAAAAGGAATTAATATGCTTTTCAAAAGATAACTCAAAAAATAAAGGATTTCTTGGATTTATGAAAGCAAATGATAAACTCCTTTTTTAAAAGAAATAAATGGATTTCTTCGTTTCAAGAAAAATTGCTAAGGGCAAGATTCTAAAGAAGTAAACAAGAAAAAACTTGAATTTAGATGAAAATGCAAAATGAGTCTTTCTTTCCCTTTCTTGAAAATTTTGAAAAAGATTTCTAAATATGCACTTTTAAATAGTAAAAAAATTTTCAAAGCTGTAAAATATGCAGAATGCAAATACTGTAAAAAATGTGCTATGGGCAGAAAGTACAGTAAAAAATATTTTTCAAAATCGGAATGGCCGAATGAAAAAATTCAGCCGCGCGGGTTTTGGACGAACAGCCGCGATGGGCCGCGCGGGTTTTGGCCGCACAGTCGCGATGGACCGCGCGGGTTCTGGACGCACAGTCGCGATGGACCGCGCGGGTTTTGGACGCACAGTCGCGATGGACCGCGCGGGTTTAGGCCTCACAGTCGCGATGAGCAGCGCGGGTTTTGACCGCACAGTCGCGATGAGCCGCGCGGATAAATGCAGAAAGGTCGCGATGGACCGCGCGACTGTCTGGAAAAAATCCGCGATGGACCGCGTGGAAAAAGGCAGAAAAGTCGCGATGGACCGCGCGACTGTCTGGAAAAAATCCACGATGGACCGCGCGGAAAAAGGCAGAAAAGTCGCGATGGACCGCGCGACTGTCTGGCAAAAAGCCGCGAGGCGGAAGCCGTGCACGGAAACCGAGAAACTAACCCGAAAATTGAAAATTTCGGGCTGTTTATGGGGGCAAATCTCAGAACAGCAATGGATCTGCTGTCTAAGATGGAAGATCTATGGATCTAAAGGTTAAAAACTCATAAAAACTAAGATTTAAAGGCAAAACTAGAGATCTAAAGTTCAAACCAAAGCGGAGTCGCCAAAAACTGTTAGCCCGGTTTTGCAACCAGGCTTAGTGCTATGGGCACCTGCTAACTAGTAGCAGCAGTTTCAATAGAAATAAAAACAATAAACTAAATAAACAATACTTTTCATGAATCTAAGCAAATAATGTAAACATGTCAAAATCAAGAACAAGAAACATAAGAAATAATTTTTTGTATTGAAAAATGGGGGGGGCAAGCAAGTGCTTGCGATATTACCTTCAATGGTGAAGGTTGATGTTGAGCAACTCCCAAGATGAGTAGCTCCAAACTCCAAGAGGTCTCCTTCTCCAAGGTTGCTTCAATGGCTAAAAGTGCTCAGGGGAGATTTCAGCAGCATAAGGATGAGATAATGGAAGGATGTGAAATGAGGAGCCCCTACCACCTTTTTATAGGTTTTGGTGGTGAGGAATACCATTTGTGGTTTTGTGGAAACCAAATGGTATTGACCAACATGGTTTAGGTACTTTTCCCTCCTTTTTCCTTTTTTGAATAAAAATAATATTTTAATTCCCTTTTTAATATTTTTGGGAATTTGGACCCTTTTTGAGGGTTTTTTATGATTTTCTTGGAAAAATAATCTTTTTTAATGGAAAAAGGGGTGTACTAAGGTCTTTTGGTGACCTTTTGTTGGTTTCGGAGGCTCAGATGGTGAAAAAAAGGACAAATGGGTCATGTGAATAGGGAAATGAGCTAGTGAGCACTTTTTGGGTGTTAACAACTGTACCTTTCACAAATATTTTATTTTTATCTCAATGCCGCAATCATTGTCACATTTTCTCAATATTTGTCACATTATATCAACATGTACATGCCTCGAATATATACCCAAAAACAATCATCCATCGATTTCATTTTCATCCTCAACTTTTACATCATAGAAATTTTCAAAACATTGAACATTCCAAGAGATGAGCCATATGCCAAAAAATAACCATGGACTATGCGAATATAACCACTATGATCTATGCCAAGACCATCATACAATATTCTAGATAATCATCAATATCTATGCCAATATCATCATACCATATGAAAAGATATCATCATGTTAGGAACCCATGTCTTTACTTTGTTAGTATGTTGTTATTGGACGCATATGCTTTGTAAGTCGTCCCGTAGTATTTGTTGATCAATAGTTTGTGTTATTGTGTTGGCGCGTATGCTTTGTAAGTCGCCCGTAGTATTGTTGATCCATAGTTTGTAACAGCCCATGGTTTCGACCCATAGTATGGGCGCCTAGAATTAGTATATAAGTGTGTGTTGAGACCTATGAAGGCACCGTGAAGTTATTTGTATTGAGCTTGCTCAAAGGAGGTTGCCCCCTCGAAGTGGCCTGTGATCAATACAAAAGTGATTCTGGGTCCTGTCATTTCTGCTATTTCGCGTATTCTTGTTAATTAATTGTTGCAGGTGCCTCACATCTGGTATCAGAGCACTTTCTTGGGCTCGCTGGGTGAAATTTCTGCCAAAATTTTTTTTCACATCTGTTGCAGGTTCGGATTTGGGAATAATCCCTATCCGCTTAACTGTGGGAAGTACTTGGGCATAAGCCCTAAAACTCATTGTGAGGAGTACCACGGGAACCCCGAAGTAGCTGGCCCATTGAGAGGACCTGCCGGCGAAAAGGGCAACGACCCCTACCTGATTGACTAGTTCCCACCCGTGAGGTAAACCAAGAGCTGTCGTTTGTGGCAAAGCGGTTATCAGTTTTACCTGAGCCGTGGAGTGAGGGGTACTGCCCCAATACGCAAGCCGTCAGACAGCATTGGTGGCCGAGTGAAAACCCTAAACTGTTAGGAAGCCGCACATACCTGGGGTCCATATCTACTTTCAGTTGAACTATTGTCGATCACTGCTGCGCCGTTTCAGATTCATTTTGCAAACCGTTCCAGATCCAGCCGTCGGCGTTGTTCCAGAATCCTTCGAACCGGAGATCCCATTCTGCAAGTAGAGCCGTAGCCGCTCCAGTCTGTTTAAAAAAAAAAAAAAAAAACCGAGCCATAGCCGCTCCAAGCTGGAAAAAAAAAAATAAAAATAAAAAATAAAAAAATAAAAAAAAAAAATAAAAAAAAAAAAAATAAAATAAAATAAAATAAAATAAAATAAAATAAAATAAAAATAAAAAAAAAAAAAATCCCGTTTTTTCTCCATATCTCCCTTGTTTTACCTCTGTTTTCCTTGAAAATTTCAGGGAACCCCTGTCATTCCATTCTGCATATTTCATCCCTTAGGACCCTATCCTCAATTCCCTTTCCTACAGCTCGAAATCCCACAATTGTCTATTTTTAGGGTTTGCCATAACTTCCTCAGATTTCACCTAATCACCTTCAATTTTTACCACAGAGTTCCTTTCTGAATTCTGCTTCTTTGTTCCCCTCTGCCAAATTTTCCCATCCTTTAACCCCGCTGCTGAAATCCTCATTTTTGCTTCCCTGTCTATCCAACAGTGTCCAAAAAACGAGTCAAACCCCAATTACCCTTCTGATTTTTTCCCAAATCCAAATTTTCCTTTACTGAAGTAGTTCCTGTTTTTATTTTCCTACCCAGTCCAAAAAAAAAAAAAAAAAATCCCTGGTTATGGTTGTCACCCGTGCAGGAGCAAAAACCATGGAGGAAGCCCTTGCAGCCATCCAAGCCAAACTCCAGGATCTGGATGAAAAATTTCTTGGTCTCCATCTTGAACATTCAGCTATGAACAACAAACGGCAGTCCGAGTCTTCAGTAGACAATGGGTTCTCTTCTTCTAGCAATTTCCGTGGTCCGAAGCTTGATTTTCCTCGCTTCAATGGTACCGATCCAACTGGATGGATCTATCGTGCAGAACAGTATTTCAGTCTGCATAATACTTTTGATGTCAACAAAGTTCCGTTGGCATCCTTTCATTTGGAACAGGAAGCTCTTCAATGGTACCGTTGGTCCATCAAGGCTCATCCAGAGCCCAACTGGCCAGACTTTTGTCAGCTCCTTTTGCAACGATTTGGTCCTAGTGCTTTTGATGACTTCACAGGAGCCCTCACTAAACTTCGCCAAACTGGCACTGTGAGAGAGTATCAAACCGAATTTGAGAATCTAGCGAACCACACCGAAGGATTGACTGATGAATTTTACCGGAGTTGTTTTATCAGTGGTCTAAAGGATGCCATTCGCTCTGAGGTCAAAATGTTCTGTCCCAACACAATGATGGAAGCACTCGGGTTGGCTAAGTTGGCAGAAGATAAGATTGCAGCCCAGCAACGCTCCAAGCCCACTTTTGTTCCCTTCAGAAATATGGGTTCTCAGCGACCACCTATACCGCAGGCTCCTCGACCGACTCCTATCAAGCGTTTGTCTGAAGCAGAGATGCAAGCACACGGAGAAAAGGGGCTTTGCTATAATTGTGATGAGAAATTCACTCGGGGACATCGATGTGTTCAGCAAAAGCTCTATCTCCTGGATGTGGAGTCTCCGCCTGCCTCTGAAATGGGTGACGAAGATCCAGAAACACTGGATGCGCCGGTCGACATTCAGGAACCGCCTATTGACCCTCCGTCTCAGGATGACCAGCCAGAGATATCTCTCCATGCTTTAGCTGGAATCACCACCCCCCAAACAATGCGGGTCAGGGGTTACTTCAAGAAGCTTCCTCTTACAATCCTCATTGATTCTGGTAGCACTCATAATTTCATTGACCCTCGGATCGCCAAACAAGCTGATTGTTTTATCCATCCTTGCTCCAACTTTGAAGTCATGATTGCCAATGGGGGCACCTTACCTTGCAAAGGGAAGTGTTGAAATGTGCGTATCTCTATGGGAGATTATATCCTGCGCTCTGACATGTTTGCCTTGCCCTTAGGCGGATGTGATGTGGTTTTGGGCGCTCAATGGCTACGCACACTCGGCCCTATCTTATGGGATTTTGCCGAACTGTGGATGCAGTTTTCCCTCAATGGACACAAACACACATTGACAGGATTACAACCAGGGTCTCTCAGCATCATCAGTTCACATCGCATGGAGAAACTCCTCAAGAAGAGTTCACATGGTGTCATCGCTCAGATCAGTTCCATCCAGATGCAACCATCCGCGGTCTCCACTACTCCTTTGGATCTACAACAAATTCTGAATCGATATACAGGTGTCTTTGCTGAACCAGTGGGATTACCACCTTCCAGGCCGGAATACCATCATATTCAGCTCCTTCCCGGCAGCGTTCCTCCCAACATCAGGCCCTATCGCTACCCATTTCACCAAAAAACAGAGATTGAAATGCTCGTGCGGGATTTATTGAAGCAAGGTATTATTCGCCCAAGCACTAGTTCCTTTTCTTCTCCAGTTATTCTTGTCCGCAAAAAAGATGGGTCATGGCGCCTCTGCATTGACTTCCGAGCACTTAATCACCTCACCATCAAGGATAAGTTTCCAATTCCCGTTGTTGATGAGCTTCTTGATGAGCTTCATGGGGCTCACTTTTTCTCCAAGTTGGATCTTCGTTCTGGGTATCATCAAATTCGGGTTCATGAGGAGGATATTCCTAAAACAGCTTTCCGCACACATGATGGCCATTATGAGTTTTTGGTCATGCCCTTTGGCCTCACTAATGCTCCTTCCACATTCCAGGCCTTAATGAATAAAATATTTCGACCCTACTTGCGGAAATTCATTCTGGTATTCTTTGATGATATCCTCATCTACAGTAAAACATGGGATGAACATCTCCAGCATCTGGATCTTGTCATGCAACTTTTCTCTGACCATCATCTCCATGCCAAGCAGTCTAAATGTGTTTTTGGACAAAAGGAAGTTGAGTGTCTCGGGCACATTATCTCAGCACAAGGGGTTCGCGTGGATCCTGCCAAAGTCGCTGCCATGAACAATTGGCCACATCCTCAGACACTCAAGAGCCTTCGTGGTTTTTTGGGGTTGACTGGATACTACCGCAAGTTTGTCAAGGATTATGGGAAGATTGCAGCTCCATTAACTGCCCTATTGAAAAAAGATGCTTTTACATGGACACCTGCTGCTCAGTGTGCATTTGACAAACTAAAACAAGCTATGTGTACTACACCTGTGCTAGCTATGCCCGATTTTTCCAAGCCCTTCACTATTGAGAGTGATGCTTGCGGCAATGGACTTGGTGCTGTTCTCCTTCAAGATGAACACCCCATTGCATTCACCAGCAAAGCCCTTTCAGGTAAGAATTTAGCTGCCTCTACCTATGAGAAGGAAATGATGGCTATTTTGCATGCAGTACAGAAGTGGCGTCCATACCTATTAGGGAATCATTTCTGCATCAAGACTGATCACCATAGTTTGAAATATTTCTTGGACCAGCGTGTCTCCTCCCCGGCACAACAGAAATGGGTTAGCAAACTCATGGGTTATGACTATGAGATCACTTACAAGAAGGGTAAAGACAATATTGTGGCAGATGCTCTTTCTCGTACATTTGATGCCCAAGGTTCTCTTTCAGCTATTTCTATGCCTGTTCCAAATTGGTTGCAATCTGTTCAACAGGGTTATGTCAATGACTCTTCCTTATCTCAGATCATCCAGCGCTTGACCAACAATCCTTCTGCGGTCCCACATTACTCTTGGGATGGTGCTTCTCTGCGATACAAGGGTCGTCTGGTGCTTCCCCAGAGCACAAATCTTCAACAGGCTGTCTTCTATGAACTCCATGCTTCTCCATCAGCCGGGTACTCTGGGTTCCTCAAAACATATGAACGAGCACGGCATAACTTCTTTTGGCAGGGCATGAAAAGGACAATTCAACAGATGGTGGCCGAATGTGATACCTGCCAGCGCAATAAGGGTGAAACAACACTCCTTCCAGGATTGCTTGAACCCTTGCCCATACCTACACGGATTTGGACAGATATTTCTATGGATTTCATCAAAGGGCTCCCTAAATCTGGCGGAAAGACAGTGATTCTCGTTGTGGTTGATCGTCTCTCCAAATATAGTCATTTTTGTGCTCTCATCCATCCCTATACAGCCTCCTCCGTCGCTCAAATTTTTATGGACCAGATCTTTTGTCTCAATGGCATCCCTTCTTCCATTGTCTCGGATCGTGATGCGACTTTCACTAGTCATTTTTGGACAGAACTATTTCGCCACACTGGCACCAAACTGAAGATGAGTTCAGGGTTTCACCCACAAACAGATGGTCAGACCGAAATTGTTAATAAATGCTTGGAAACTTATCTTCGTTGCTTCACCTCGGAACAACAACATCAGTGGGCAAAGTGGCTTCCTCTCGCTGAATGGTGGTACAATACCTCTTACCACACTGCCTCCAAAATGACCCCATATGAAGCAGTCTATGGTCAGGCACCTCCAGCTCTTCTTCCATACACCCCCACCAGTTCACCAGTTCAGGAAGTTGACAGGGTCCTTCGCAACCGAGATCAGATTCTTCGCATTTTGCGGGACAATCTTCACATGGCAAGGAATCGCATGAAGCAACAAGCTGATCAGCACCGTTCAGAGCGCACCTTTCAAGTCGGCGATATGGTTTTTCTTCGTCTCCAGCCGTACAAACAATCCTCCTTGAAACTCAAAGGACGTCATAAGCCCGCTCCAAAGTTCTATGGGCCATATCGGATTCTTCAGAAGATTGGGTCCGTCGCTTATAAATTGGAACTTCCTCCTTCCCGCATTCATCCAGTCTTTCATGTCTCTTGTCTGAAGAAAGTTCTTGGCACCAACATCAGCGGCCAAACGATTTTACCCGAACTGGATAATGAAGGATCCATCCTTTTGGAGCCAGAGGCCATCCTCAATCGGCGCACGCGTCAGCTTCGCTCTCGCTCTATCACAGAGGTCTTAATTCAGTGGCACGGCATGCAACCAGAGGATGCTACATGGGAACCACTCCTTCAGATTCAACAACAATTTCCACATCTAAAGCTTTGAGGACAAAGCTTTTTTTTCAAGGGGGAGGGGATGTTAGGAACCCATGTCTTTACTTTGTTAGTATGTTGTTATTGGACGCATATGCTTTGTAATTCGTCCCGTAGTATTTGTTGATCAATAGTTTGTGTTATTGTGTTGGCGCGTGTGCTTTGTAAGTCGCCCGTAGTATTGTTGATCCATAGTTTGTAACGGCCCATGGTTTCGACCCATAGTATGGGCACCTAGAATTAGTATATAAGTGTGTGTTGAGACCTATGAAGGCACCGTGAAGTTATTTGTATTGAGCTTGCTCAAAGGAGGTTGCCCCCTCGAAGTGGCCTGTGATCAATACAAAAGTGATTCTGGGTTCTGTCATTTCTGCTATTTCGCGTATTCTTGTTAATTAATTGTTGCAGGTGCCTCACACATCAATACCTATCCAAATATAACCATCATCATATCCTCCATGACAAATTCAATGAATTCAAATATATATATCAAGAGATAATCTCACATACCATGATCAAAGATGAACTCTATCCATGAGAGACATGTGCCATCACAAGATAAACCAATAAGCGTGAACCATACCTTTTCCAATATCACAATATGAAGAAAGAATAGACAAACCAAAAGGAACTCTAGATCATTTCATCACATATCCCTCATAACAAGCTTTCCAATGAGCCAATAATTTCATAATTCCAATATCATATGAGAAAGTTATGCCAACTTTATCAATCTCCACCAAAGAACAAAAGATGATCCCCAAAAACTTTCACACTAGCTCCTCCAAAAACATTTCGCACATTCCTTCAAGAGTTGTGCATTAGAAAAGATAGACTTGATTGATGGATCAAATGAAATGTTTGATCTTCTATTTATTGTTAACGGACAATCCACTCGAGCGGACGCGAGCTGGATCTCCCTAGTTCAAGTGAATCTAGAACAAATAGTACAGAATACAAAACTCATTTCCTAGATCTAGTTATAGATCGAGTACTTAGATATCATACATTTTAGATTGCGGATCCTTCTCCTTGTTGTTGCTCCAAGTCTCGCAGTCGTCAGATCTCCAACTGCAAGGCCTGTCAAGACAATATGGAAACGATACAAGCAGTACAAGATATCTAAACAATAACTGATCTAAACTAACATTTGAGGAAGAAAGTTCTAAACATCATCAACGAGACAACATTCATGGAAAGAGATTATATTAATTGTATTAAAAAGTTGGAATACATAGAAAGGATGAAGCTACAACCAAAGCCTCAACGTCGCATCATCCATCGAACATGTCCAAGCCAAGCCTCAAAGCTGGTACAAGCTTCCCAATCACCAATATGGATTCTACCAGCATAAGGATACCATAGACCTCCCCCTCTCCCATGGAAAGAGTGGGTGTTTATATAGGGCTAAAGAGATAGGGTAGGTTGAGGATTAGGGGGAGATGGTTAAGGGATCCTCCCATTAGGTTAGGAACCGAAATTCCACCTCACCTAGAGCCTAGGAATAGGCCTCCACCTCAAAAAACTTCTAGAAAGACCTAGAGACTCCCCAAAATAGCCTTTAACCAACCTCGTCGCACCCCAGTGGAATACACAGAGCGACAAAGGGGGTCATCGCACTTTGTAGGAGGACAAACTGCGACAGTGTCTCACCCTATATGACCAAGAACTGCAATGTCACACCCTAGATGAAGGAGAAGTGCAACAGCCTACTCAAAGAGGTCAACTAGGCAGGGAAATCTCTCAGTTGGATGTGTTTTAGCCCGGAATGAGGTTAGGGGTGAGAACAAAGAGTTTACACAATGGTCAAGATGATGACATTATCACAATAGTCATGATGATGACACTTGGTCATAATGAAGATACTTTCAACAGTCATGGTGACAACACTAAGTCATGATGATGACACTTGCAAAACTTGTGACACTTGCACAAGGGTGACGACATTTTGGTGTAACATTTATACACTTCATCATGCCTTGTAGCTTCTTTTAGGGTCTCCTTAAACTCATCCTTAATTTGTGGATCTCCATATTTTAAGGGGGTCTCAAGGCTTAGTACCCCACTTCAAGGATCCATCATGACACTTTGTGCCAAAACTTCAAGGTTACTCCATATATTCTCAAAGGGGCCTTAGGGATTGTCCACATCATCATACTTGGTGGATGCATCATTTTTTTCTTGCGGGGATCCTTGTCGGTTCATGTGGTCCAATGGGCCAACATACCACAATTTTTTGGATCATGTGGACCAAACATCATTATTTTAGGGATACTTCATGCTTCACACCAACTTGCATTAGACCAACTTTGGGGAATTTTTAGATCCTTCTCCACCATGGGTCATGTAACCCCAAAATCACGGGAAAGTGGACCAAACACCATTGTTTATGGGTTTCTTCACCTTTTATTTCAACATTGTCTAGCGGACCAATCCTTATTACTTTTGAGGATACTTCCCATGATCATATGGACAAATCCTTCTAGTCGTGTGGACCCAACAACACAAATTTTCAGGGTTATGTGGACCCGTCATCATGATTTTGGGAGATATTTCACACTTCATCCCAATATGATTTGCACCAACCTTAGGTGTTGTTTGTGGAGCCCGATCTTATTAATTTAGATATGTTGTTGTTTTAGTCGTGTTTGTACCCTAGTTTTATATGATATGCAGGTGGACTATACGCTCATTCCAACGGGGGGTGTGCGGTGGGGCATTTCCCCCCACGGGGGTATAGGGGCAGTGCCCCTGAAATAAATTGTATGGGTTGTTTTGTTGGCCAACAATTTACGGGCCCATGGTATTAGGTATCCCATAGTATTTTCCCATGGTAATTCCTTTTAAAAGGAAGACATTGTAATAGGGATGTATAATGTATTGTAGCATTGTAAATATCTCTGTGATTGTGTAAGAGATACTGAGAGAGATTGAAGAGGAAGTTGCAATGGATGTGATGTAGGTTGTATCCCTTCATTTTTTGGATGGTATAATAATAAAAGGACTGTAAATTTCTCTGTGGACGTAGCCCATATTGGGTGAACCACGTTATATTGGTGTCTCTCTTGTATTGTGATTATGCGATTTATATTTGCAACTAGTTTATTTTTATTGTTCTGCGATCATGTTTTCTAACAATAGGTATCAGAGCCAAAGGTCTATTTGGTAGATAAACTTATAGGAAAGAAGGTTTCCTAGTTCGAGTGGGAGCAATGGCATAAGAAGGAAAGTTTAAGGTCGACAAATTTAACATCCAAAACTACCAGTTATGGAATATGAAAATGGAGGACTATCTGTACCAAAAGGATCTATTCCTACCGTTGGGAGGAAAAGAAAAACATTCGGCGACTATGAAGGACGAAGAATGGGAGGTTCTTGACAAAAAGGCAGTGGGAACAATATGATTGTGCCTAGATTCGTCGGTGGATTTCAATATTTTAAAAGAAAAGACAATGGAGGTTCTGATGAGTGCATTGGGTAAGTTGTATGAAAAACCCTCAGAATCCAACAAGGTATTTCTAGTGAAGCATTTATTTAATATGAAGATGTCAGAAGGTGGATATGTTGTTGATCATTTAGATGAATTTAATACGATTACAATCAGCTAAGTTCTGTAAAAGTGAACTTTGATGATGAGGTTAGGGCTCTTCTAATCTTGTGTTCATTGCCAGAAAGCTAGAACGGATTGGTCATGGCTGTAAGTAACTCTGTCTCTGGTTCAAACACATTGAAATTTGATGATGTTGTTGGTGTTATTCTTAGCGAGGAAATGCGAAGGAAAAGCACAGGTGAGGCATCAAGTAATGCATTGACCATGGAGAGAAGGCGAAGACAAAGAGAGAGAGGAAATATCTTAGGTAATCGCAACAAGTCCAGGAAGGGAAGATACAAGTCTAGAATGGGAAAGATAAAGTGTTGGAACTGTGGAAAGATAGGACATCAAAAGAAAGACTGCAAATCTATAAAGAAGAAAGAAGATGGACAGTAGGAGACTACTCAGGAAGCAAATGTAGAAGGTGATGTGTTACAAGATGCCTTGATTCTTGCATTAGATAATACTAGTGATTACTGGGTAGTAGATTCAAGGGCTTCATGTCATGCTACACCCCATAGGAAAAATTTTCATGATTATGTTCTAAGCAATTTTGGACATGTTTTATTGGGTGATGATGAGCCATGTAAAATTGTTGGAATGGGTAAGGTACAGATAAAATTAAAGAATGGAACTAAATGGTTGTTGAAAGATGTAAGGCATATTCCTACTATGAAAATAATTCTGATCTCAACAGGGCAGTTGGGAGATGGTGGTTGTTTATCTACATTTGGAGAAACGTGGTGGAATATCACTAAAGGATCGATGGTGATAGAAAAAGGAGATAGGATAGGTACATTGTATTTATGTCCTCATAATACTGATTGTTCTATCTCTTTTGCTTCCATAGGAACAAATACGGCATTGTGGCATCATAGGCTTTGCCACATGAGTGAGAAGGGGATGTAGATTCTCCACTCTAGGAAGTTGTTGCCAATTCTGAAGTAGGTAAGTTTGGAATTCTTTGAGAATTGTGTTTATGGAAAACAAAAGAGAGTTAGATTTATCAGGGTTGGGAAACAGAAGAAGAGTGAAACATTAGAGATTGTGCATACATATCAAGTATAGTCTCTTGGTGGCTCTCATTATTATGTTACATTTATTGATGATGCAACTAGAAAAATTTGGGTTTATTGCATTAGACAGAAATTTGATGTGTTTGCTACTTTTAAGAAATGGAAATCTTTGGTTGAGAATGAGACAGGAAAAAGGTTGAAGTGTCTCAGATCGGATAATGGAGGTGAGTATTGTGGCAAGGAGTTTGATAGTTATTTTTCATACCATGGGATTCGTAGAGAGAAGACAGTCCCAGGAATGCCACAAAAAAATGGTGTGTCGAAAAGGATGACTAGGATGATCATGGAGTGTGCAAGGTGTATGAGATTGCATGTAGGGTTTCCCTTACAGTTTTGGGAATATGTTGTAGATACTGATGCTTACTTAATAAACAGAGGCCCCTCAAGCGCTTTAGATGGTGGGATTCCAGAGGAAGCATGGACAGGTAAAAAGATAAACTAATCATTTCTGAGAACTTTTGGTTGTGAAGCATTTGTCCATATTGATAAGGAAAATAGAACAAAGGTTGAGGCTAAATCAAGAAATGTACCTTTATTGGATACGAGGTTGATGATTTTGGTTATCGCTTATGGGATTATGAAAGCAAAAAAATCATTAGGATTAGAGATGTGGTATTCAATGAAAATTTCATGTATAAAGATCAATTGCAGAGAAAGAAATAAGAAAAGGAAAACACAGAGTACACAATGCTTGATGAAATAAAAGAAAATGAAGTTCCAAAGGTTCCAGAAAATCAAGAACGGCAACAAGTACCTCAGACTCTTGCAAGTGTTAGAATATCTACCATGTTAAGTAGACCTCTTGAATGATACTCTCCTTCAATGTATTATTTATTGATGACTAATTCTGGTGAACTAGAATGTTATGAAGAATCAATGCAAGTGGAAACTAGAAAGAAGTGGGAGAAAGGCATGAATGAGGATATGGACTCATTGGTAAGAAACCAGACTTGGAATTTTGTTCAATTTCATGCAGGTAAAAGAGCAGTGCAGAACAAATGGGTTTATAGGTTGAGGGAAGAAGATGGAGGCAAGAAACGGTACAAGGCCAGACTTGTTGTAAAGTTGTTTGCACAGAAGAAAGGTATAGATTTTGATGAAATATTTTCTCCTGTTGTTAAAATGACTTCAATTAGGACTATTTCAAGTATAGTGGTAGTAGAATATTTGCATCTTGAATAGTTAGATGTAAAAACAACCTTTATCCATGGGGATTTGGAGGAATATATTTATATGTAGTAGCCACAAGGGTATGAGGTCAAAGGGAAGGAGAATTTAGTATGCAGGTTGAAGAAGAACTTGTATGGCTTGAAGCAAGCTCCAAGGCAGTGGTATTTGAAATTTGACAAGTTTATGATAGAACAAGGTTATAGTAGATGTCATTCTGACCACTATGTTTATTTTAAGAGGCTAGATAATGGAAGATATATTATATTGTTATTGTATGTGGATGGCATGCTTGTTGCAAGGTCTAACATGCAGGATATAAATGTGCTTAAGAGGAAGTTAGCTAATTCATTTGCAATGAAGGATTTGGGTGTTGCAAAGTAAATCTTTGGTATGAGAATAACAAGAGTCAGGAAAAATCACAAATTGACATTGTCTCAGGGTGAGTACATAGAAACGGTGTTGGAGAGGTTTAGAATGTAGAATGAAAAACCAGTTAGTACACCTTTGGCCAACCATTTCAAACTAAGTAAGGAGATGTGTCCCAAGACACCGGAAGAGATATATTACATGTTCAGGGTTCCCTATTCATTATTAGTTGGCAGCTTGATGTATGCCATGGTGTGCACAAGACCAGATATTGCACACCCAATGGCAATTGTGAGAAGGTATATGAACAATCCAGGTAAAGAACATTGGAAGGTAGTACAATGGATTCTTAGGTATTTGAGAGGTACTACCACTCATGCATTATGTTTTGGAGGTTCAAACACTATTCTACAGGGATATGTTGATGTAGATATGGTAGGTGATAAAGATAGTAGGAGGAGAACCACAGGGTATGTGTTTATTGTAGGTGGAACAATAGTAAGTTGTATTTCGAAGTTGCAAAAGGTTGTTTCATTTTCAACGATAGAAGCAGAGTATGTTGTTTCTACAGAGGCTAGTAAAGAGATGATTTGGTTGCAGAGGTTCATGGAGGAATTGGGTAAGAATCAGGAGGATAGCAGGTTGTATAGTGAGAGCTAGAGTTCCATTCATCTTGCAAAGAACTGAGCCTTCCATTATAATACTAAACATATATAGTTGAAGTACCATTTCATATGGTCTGTTCTGGAAGATGAACTGGTGAAGTTGGAAAAGATACACACTAGCCAGAATCCTACGGACATGTTGACAAAGGTATTAACCAAAGAGAAACTGAGTTCCTGCTCGATTTCAATTAGAATTCTAGGATGAAGGTGAAGATGATAAATTTTCTAGATCCAAAGTTCAGAGCATAGTCCAGCAAGTGCAGCAATGATGGAGTTGTTGTGATCAATATCCAAGTGGGATATTGTTGGTTGTGGATCTTGATATTATTAATTCGGAGATGTTCTTGTTTCAATTGTGTTTGTACCCCAGTTTTATATGATATGTAGGTGGACTGCACACTCATCCCAGAAGGGGGGTGTGGGGAGGGCATCACCTCCCCACGGGGGTCCCGGGGGGAACCATCCCCCCCGGTTGGTGGGTCCGGAGGCCAACAGGCCCTCACTAGGGGTTTGGGGGCATCACCCCCCAAGAAAGTGGGTTAGGGAGTGAAGCCCCCGAAAGAAATTTTATGGGTTGTTTTGTTGGCCAACAATTTATGGGCCCATGGTATTGGGTATTCCGTAGTATTTTCCCATGGTAATTCCCTTTAAAAGGAAGACATTGTAATATGGTTGTATAATGTATTGTATCATTGTAAAGATTGATGTGATTGTGTAAGAGAGACTGAGAGAGATTGAAGAGGAAGTTGCATCAGATGTGTTGCAGGGACACCTTTAGGGACTTTCTTACACTTCTTATCATCATGGTCATGTGACCCACCTAATGGTCATGTGACCCATCATCATGTTCATGTGACCCAACATCATTTCTTTAGGAAATTATTCACACTTTTTTGGGGCACTTTAAGGATGCCTTTACACTCCATATCATCATGATCATTAGCAGCTTCTCTAGGGGATATGTACTACTTGTGTAAAACTCAAAGTGTCTTCATGTGAGTGCCACGTGCAACCACTACACCGTAAGGGGACCTCTTTGGAGTTATGTACACTTGTGACAAGGCTTCGTCTTCAAGGGATTCCTTAGGATCATTAGTTTCTTCTCTAGGGGATTCAAGTCTTTATCAAACATTCCCAAACAATCTATCTCTACTACAACCACATCATCATTATCACCTCGACACCAATGGAAACACCACATATCTCTTCACCCTTTGACACCAATGGAAACAACACATATCTCTTCACCCTTTTGACACCAATGACACCCTGTTTGAAATCAATGAAAAATTCTTCCAACAATATCCCCATTTTCCATTAATGGAAAAAACTTCAAATCTCTCTCCCCCTTTGAAAAAAAATGACAAAAGGGCTGAAGCAACTTTGTTCACTTGCTCCCCCTAGGATTATGCTTTCTCCCCCTATCAATATGATTCTCTTCTATGACTTATTTTTGGTGGTCATTTTCTCCTTTGCAGAGGGTAACTTTACTTGACTATGAATTCCTTCTGACAATATGTTTGTTTGCTAACAATGCTCCCCCTTTGACTTTGTTGACTCCCCCTTAGGCTTGGCCATTTCTTGAAACTTTCTGAAGTAGCTCCGATTTTTTTCTTAAATTATTTACCAAACCACTCCTCTATTGACTTTCCATCTATCTTCATTTCATATTAATTAGACTACCCCTCAACATTATCCATAATATTGGGAGTTTTTATTCTCGATTGTTTAGAACAATATGTATTGTTGCTCTGCTTTAGGATCAACAGCTATAAACTTGACACATTTATTTTTTCTTGCTGATTTATTTTTATTACTTAACTTAGCAACTGTTGAATATATGCCCTCCGAGACTTCTCTATTGATCTATTTTTCCTTCACATCTTCAGGATGTAATACCAATTCCTTTCTATCTTCGATCCTGGGATCTGTTATGCTTTCATTCAATATGCTTCCCATCTTTAAGATAAGCGAATTTCTTTGGTTTCTTTTCTTGACCTTTGAAATTTCATCTTCTATGGAGAGGACCAATCCAAAAGCTTCTTCCTTCTATCCTTTTGACTTCTTCTTCTAGAATTTGGTATAATACTTTTCTTTCATGGAATACTCCATCATGATTTTGCATTCATGAGCTTTGTGTCCAAATTTGTGGAATTTGTAACATTCAATATTATGGTTCATCATACTTCTACAATATCTGGCCATGTGACCATAATTGTGGTATATATAACATTCAACATTGTAGTTCATATGGACACCTCCATTTCTTACTTGATCGTTTCCTCCATAAGCTTTGTAGTCTCTAGCCCTGTGTCCAAAATTGTTACATAAAAACAATACCAATTCCTTTCTATCTTTGATCCTGGGATATGTTCTGCTTTCATTCAATATGCTTCCCATATTTAAGATAATTGAGTTTCTTTGGTTTCTTGTCCTAACTTTTGAACTTTCATCTTCTATAGAGAGGACCAATCCACAATATTCTTCCTTTTGTCCTTTTGAATTCTTCTTCTAGAATTTGGTATAAGGATTTTCTTTCATGGTATACTCCATCATGCTTTTGCATTCATGAGATTTGTGTCCAAAGTTGTGGCACTTGTAACATTCAATATTATGGTTCATCATACTTCTACAATCTTTGGCCATGTGACCATAATTGTGGTAGATATAACATTCAACATTGTAGTTCATGTGGACACCTCCATTCCTTGCTTGATCATTTCCTCCATAAGCTTCGTAGTCTCTAGCCCTGTATCCGAAATTGTTACATGAAAAACAATACTAATTCCTTTCTATCTTCAATCTTGGGATCTGTTATGCTTTCATTCAATATGCTTCCCATCTTTAAGATAAGTGAATTTATTTGGTTTCTTGTCCTGACCTTTGAACTTCCATCTTCTATAGAGAGGACCAATCCACAATATTTTTCCTTTTGTCCTTTTGACTTCTTCTAGAATTTGGTATAAGACTTTTCTTTCATGGAATACTCCATCATGCTTTTGCATTCACGAGCTTTGTGTCCAAAGTTGTGGCATTTATAACATTCAATACTATGGTTCATCATACTTCTACAATCTCTGGCCATGTGACCATAATTGTGGTAGATATAACATTCAACATTGTAGTTCATGTGGACAGTGGACACCTCCATTCCTCGCTTGATCATTTCCTCCATAATCTTTGTAGTCTCTAGCCCCGTGTCCAAAATTGTTACATGAAAAACAATAACTGAAAAATAAACTTTGGTATCTAGGAGAAAAGTGTAATCTTTGTGATGTAACTCCTCTATATCCATTCTTCCTTGAATCATGTTGACCATGAATTCTTCCTTTGTAATATTTTCCTTGATGGGAGCTTCTGAGAATATCTACATAACTCTTAGCATTTTCTATACTTCCCTTTTCTAGTAGCCTCGAGCTTTCACTTTATTCAATGCTCTTCTCAACCCTTGAATTTGTCTTCAACTAAGCAATTGTCTTGTCCAAATATTCCTTTAGAGAAAGGATCTCAGGTTCTTGATTTTGACAAATTTCCTTCTTCTCTTGAAGTTGACTTGTTAGGTATTCTTCAACTTTCTTGGCCTATTCTATCTAATTTTTCAGACCAACAATGGTCCTTGCAGATTCTTTAATACTCTCTTCCATCTATCCTTTTGAATTCTAATCATCCTCATGATATTTTTGCAAATGGCCTTTTAGTAACAGATTCTCATTTCTAAGCTCTTCAATTTCCATGTTTTCTAAACTCAACTTCTTCAATTCTTTCTTTAAGGATCCAATTTCAAATTCTTGTGCTTGACAAGAATTTTCCTTTCTTTTACATGCTTCCTCCTTCTCTTTTAGTTGAATTGATAATGTTTCTTTAGTA
The DNA here is from genome assembly GCA_027924585.1 of Larix kaempferi. Lineage (NCBI taxonomy): Eukaryota > Viridiplantae > Streptophyta > Pinopsida > Pinales > Pinaceae > Larix > Larix kaempferi. The sequence goes on along the minus strand of BSBM01000458.1, from coordinate 16,883,935 downwards.
TTCTTAGCTTCTTTAACTAGCACTATATTCTCTTCTTGATACTTTTGTAGTTGTTCCATTAGCATCTTGTTCTTCTTTATTTCTTTAGTTAATTCATCTAGGGCACTAATCAGTTCTACTTCAAGATCTAATACCCCCTCAATTTCCGAATCTTCTTTATCTTCATAAGCATCGCTTTCATAAATTTCATCATATGCTTTTGGATGTTCTTCATTTTCTGTATCTGGCCTTTCCTTTTGATTGTCTTCATGTTCTTGATCGAGAGATTCCTTTGTGTAGAAGTTTTTTAGCTTGTCCCAGAGTTCTTTAGCTGATGTACAGTTTCCAACTTTCTCTTTCATGGGATTAGGTAGTCCATGCAAGATGATATCCATTTCCATTGCATTATTCTTCCTTAACTCCTTCTTGGCTGATTTTTTGGTGGTCTTTTTGGAGTGATATAACCATTCACAGTAGATTTATATAAATCAAGACCTTGTGCTTGTAAATAGAGTATCATCCTTATAATCCAATGATCAAAATTTGATCCATAGAAAAGAGGAACCCCATCTACAAAGTAAACCCTTTCATGTACATCCATGTGCTCTAGAGATCTTCCTTCTAGTTGTTAGATTGTCCTGAAGGAACCTGCTCTGATACCAATTGTTGGAAATACTGAGAGGGGGTGAATCAATATTTCACTTTTTACGATTTAAAACATTAATTATATCATGTAAACATTAACCATTAAGAATTTCATTCATCATCAAATAAACCTTACATGGTGCACAAGAGATTTAGCATGGAAACCAAAATGGGAGAAAACCACGGAATTATTTTCTTATATAATAACAATATTACATTCATAGGAAGCACCAACTTCTAATATTCTCCAGCACTGACTAGAAGGAGGCACCAACCCCCTGATTTATAGGCACCAACCTGAAGGAAGCTCCAACTCCCTAATTTACCAGCATTGACTAGAAGGAGGATCCAACCCCATGATTTACAGGTTCCATATTGAAGGATACTTCGATCTCCTATCCTTGCCCTGTCTTGCCACCCTGATATGAATAAGAAGGTAAATCTTCCACTGTCACTATATCACTGTCACAACTTGTATATGTATCACTATCTCTTTCAACCTATATCATTGCACCACTACCTAATGTGTCAACCTGTCACAATCATTATCTATTAACAATGCCCCAATCACTATCTCTACAACCTGTATCTCTGTATATGTACTTGTATCATTGTCCCTTTCACAATCATTGTATCTCTATCTCAATGCCACAACCATTGACTCTAACACAATCCCACTACTATTTCCGCAATCCCACAATCATTGTCACATTGTCTCAATATATGTCACACTATATCAACATGTACATACCTCAAATATATACCCAGAAACAATCATCCATCAATTTAATTTGCATCCTCAACTTTTATGTCATAAACATTTTCAAAACATTGAACATTCCAAGAGATGAGCCATATGCCGAAAAATAACCATGGACTATGCAAAGATAACTACTATGATCTATGCCAAGACCATCATACAATATTCCAGATAATCATCAATATCTATGCCAAGATATCATCAAGACCTATCCAAATATAACCATCAACATAGCCTTCATAACACATTCAATGAATTTAAAGAGATATATCAAGATAGAATCTCACATATCATGATCAAATATTAAATCTATCCATGAGAGACATGTGCCATCACAAGAGAAACCGTACAAGCATGAACCATACCTTTTCCAATATCACAAGAGGAATAAATCATAGACAAACCAAAATTAATTCTATATCATGTCATCACATATCCTTCGCAACAATATTTCCAACGAGCCAAGAATTTTTTAATTCCGATATCATATGAGAAAGTCATGCCAATTTTATCAATCTCCATCAAAGAACAAAAGGTGATCCCCAAAAACTTTCACACTAGCTCCTTCACAAAAAATTTGTACATTCGTTCAAGAGTTGTGCATTAGCAAAGAGAGACTTGATTGATGGATCAAATGAAATGTTTTATATTCTATGTATACACTTCAAGGATCCATCATGACACTTCATGCCAAAACTTCAAGGTCACTCCATATCTTCTCAAAGGGGCCTTAGAGATTGTCCACATCATCATAATTCATGGATACATCATTGTTTCTTGCAGGGATCCTTGCTAGTTCATGTGGTCCAATGGGCCAACATACCACAAATTTTGGGGTCATGTGGAAAAAACATAATTATTTTGGGGATACTTCATGCTTCATGCCAACTTGATTTGGACCGTCTTTGGGGACTCTTTAGATCCTTCTCCACCATGGGTCATGTAACCCCAAACTCATGGGCAAGTGGACAAACACCATTGTTTATGGGTTTCTTCACCTTTTACTTCAAGATTGTCTTGTATACCAATCTAGGCAATCCTTATTACTTTGGAGGATACTTCTCATGATTATACGGACCAATCCTTCTATTCATGTGGACCCAATGCCACTACTTTCAGGGTTATGTGGACCATCATCATGATTTTGGGAGATCTTAAATTACACTTCATCCCAATATGCTTTGCACCAACCTTAAGGGAACTTTAGGGATTCTCCAACATGGGTTAAGTGACCTAACCACATGGTCATGTGGACCCAACACAATTATTTTAGGAATTTCTCCACATTCCTTACCGACATTGCTTCGGGACACCTTTAGGGAATTCCTTACAGTTCTTATCATCATGGTCATGTGACCCACCGTAATTGTCATGTGACCCAACATCATTTCTTTAGGAAATTCTTCAGACTTATTTGGGACACTTTAGGGACTCCTTTACACTCCTTATCATCATGATCATTAGAGGCTTCTCTAGTGGCTTTGTACCACTTGTGTACAAATCAAAGTGTCTTCTTGTGAGGGCCACGCACAACTGTTGCGCCATAAGGGGAATGCTTTGGATTTATGTACACTTGTGACAAGGATTCTTCTTCAAGGGATTCCTTAGGATAATTGGGGTCTTCTCTAGGGGCTTCATGGCTTCATCAAACATTCCCAAACAATATCTCTCTACAACAACTACATCATCATTATCACCTTGACACCAATGGAAACACCATAGATCTCTTCACCCTTTTGACATCAATGGCACCCTCTTTGACATCAATGACAACTTCTTCCAACACATTCTTCATTTAGATATCTTTTGTAACGAAAGATATTTCCTAAGTCAATATGACATCTATGTTTACACAATGATTACAATCTACCTCTTAAGTATGCAGGGAGAATTAGAATGGAGAAGAAGAAGAAGAATAGTTACTTGTTTTTTAGAAAGAGTGGTGCTCCAAGGTAGATATTTAGTTTTTGAAGGTCTCCTTGCTATATTTCATACCCCTTTATTGTTGATTTGAACTTATGATCTATAACAGTAAAAAAAAATCTTTGTTGTAGAATAAGAATACTTTATTTATGCATTTATCAAATTCAATTAGAATAAATTATTCCTAACTTTTTGCCAAATTCAAGGTTTATTTGGCGCTATTGTGGTTTTATATACTTTGACTATATTTGTTGTTCTTACAAATTGTCATAAGCTTTCATTCATTAACTGCCCAACATAGTTACATGTTTGGCACATTCCATGCCAAATGCCTATAATACCCCCATTTTTTACCCTTGGTATAGTATTAAATCATATTTTGCAAATGATGTAAATATGCTAGTATGGATTCCAAGTGTAGTTCTCAATGCCAAGGCCCAACTAGTGAATGGATAGGCAGGTATAACGTAAATAATTCTATATGGTCCATGTGGTTGTCTTGTCATGATGAATAGAAATCTATGTAAATATTATGTTGGAAAATAACAAAATGGTCCAAGATGGTTGTATAAATATCACTAGAGGAGCTATGATTCCACTAGAGGGGAAGAGGAAAAGGGGGCCTATGGGAGATTAAATCCTATTTTTCCAAGTGTGAGCCTTAAAACTCATCCATTTTCTTCTATGTTATTTAAACGATCCAATTACTTACTTTTGACTTATTAAATTGAGCCATTGAATGCATGTGTGATTTTGGTGGGAAATGTCTTCTCATATAGTTATGGGAGCATGGGATGAATATTCTTCTATGGCAATTGTAAGAGTCCTTCCTTATATGGTTAGAAGTAATGTAAATTGTACTTTCACCAATCCCCTAATCTCCTTTGCATTCTACCACTCATTTTATAGGAGAATTATTACACTACATAGAGCCTTCATGTTGCTCTCTCCATATCCAAATTACCAAATTGTGAGATTAACTAGAAATTAACATTTTGAAGAGGAAATTATAGACATTAGAGTGGAGAGGATGGATGTAAGTGAGCATATAGGTTGGGAAATATATGAACCTTTTCCCACTAGTTATTTTATGCTCCAAGATGCTTAAGAAGCCATGAATTGATGTTACATGAGGACTCTCTAAACAAAGACAATAGGTTGGAATATTTTTGCACACATTGATTCAAGAGCACTGTAAGGGTTGGGTACTCTAAGGGACTTTTTGCGGATAAATCTATCAGTGTGGGAACCAACCGATCTCCCTAGTCTAAATGGTTTAGATATAGAAGAAATCAAGAGAGAATATAAACACTTTCCTAGATTAATCAAAGTACTAGAATAGGGCACGTTACTCACCTTGTAATTGGAGTAGTCTCTCCTTGCTTTATGTGATCTTCAATTCCTGGATGCAAAACAACATAGGCAAAACAAGAGGAAACACAAGTGAGAGCAACAAGTAATGATGATTAACCTAAACAAGTTCTAAAGATATATATTGCACAATAGACCTTTATGGAAAGCTCATATATTTTTGTATTAATGAATATAGAGAAGAGGAGATTACAACCCTTGCCTTGATTTTGCAATTTCTTCCAACTAATATTTGCCTCAAAAATCCAACCTTGCCTCTAATGGATGAAGAGACTTCAACTCTAGCAAAATGTCTCCAGCATTTGGGTGCTCTAGTTCATCCTCCACCCAACCATGGTGAGGAAGCTTGTATATATAGGCCAAAGAGGATAGAAGGAGTTCAGTATTTGATGGAGAAATCTAAGGGATCATCCCAAGAAGTTAGGGGTTTGACTACTACCTTTACTAATTTATTGGGATAGGCATCCACGAAGGGATTTTTTCTAGAAGGCACTCGAAGCTTCTCTTTTTCCTTCCTAACTAACAATGACGCACGTTTTCAACTAGAAACCTGCGTCATTGAAGGGTGACACATGTTGAACAAAGGAAGACAATGTCAGCGACGCACTTCATCAATGTGCAAGGTGTGTCATCAAGCACCTGACACGCTTTTTCAATATGTAAGGTGTGTCAGTGTGACAACATAGGGAAAAAGGAATGGAAATCCTTCTTTTCAGGAAATTTGGCATCAATGCTTTAGGAATTAGAACAAACCAAGGGTACACTCTCATGATGACAAGATTTTGGTGTAACAGATTTCCCCCCAAAGCATGAAGCTAGAGAAATAGGATAGGTGAAATGATTTGATGTATGGAAGTTTAAGGAGAAAGATCATTGGTTGAAATGTTGAACAAGGACATCTGCAGTACCACTAACTCTAAGATATTTGTCTCAAATCAAGCATAGCATGGCTTCTGAACAATACACTGTAGATACATGAAAACACTGAATAAAAATATGGCCACTAAAAATACAAATGTGGATCCATACATTCATGACAAGACCATATCGTAGCCACGAGAATATACACAATGGATCTACGAGACAAACTGAACATAACCATGGACCAATACAATGTGTATCTATGTGACATAATAATGGTTCCATCTTGATGTCTATATAGGAACCTACTCAAAAAATATCCGTCGCAACCTGGGAAAGATACATAATAAAGTTATCCCATGGTCTTTGTAATGTACCCATCTTGACCCTATTGCATTAAAATGTAAATGATGTAATATTGTTATAAAATCGTGGTGAGGAGCTCAAGGCCAAGTCCAAGGCCCCACCATCGATTTATTGATGCATATGGTTTACATGCTAGCCATGCACAATGGAATTGTGAATATCATGTAAATATGCAATTTAATAAAATACCCACAACTAGTTATGCAATGCAACAAGAGATGGGGGCATGATGTTTACAAGGAATTGGGAGGGAAATATTCAAACCCTTGGAGCCAATCAGGCCAAGCCAAGTGTCAATGAGAGTACCCATCAAACCCTCAACTACCCATGTTGACTTTTGTACCCAATCATTGATTTCTCCCAAGAGTTGGGTGAAGTAGTTAATGCCTTGGGGATTGGGGAGGTATGGTTGTCCAAATTCGAGTACGGGAAAGCCACCCTCATGGAAAATCATGTTTCTCCTTCTTGGGAAAGAAAAAACCCACGAATTTCCTTCCCAAGCCATGATTCATGATCACACTTCACTCTCTCACATTTTGGAGCTTGCTGGGTGTTTCTCTCATGGAGTACATTGTAAATTCATTGGTTTTCAAGCTAAGAATCCCATTTTTGTGATGGTTGGACTATGGGGAAAGAAGAGAATCCATTGGGAAGCTCAACAGATAAGTTTGATAGCTTGATGTTTCCTTATTGTTGTGAAATCGTTTTTGAATTTCCAAAATTGGTTTTCATTATGGAAAAATCGTTTTTGTGAACCCAGTAGTTATCTCCTACCTCAGAAATCGTTTTTGAATGTTTCCATCAATTGTGTGACTGTGTATGTGCCCATTTCGGGTGCCAACCTGTCACGATTTTGCCCAAAAACCGTGTTGGTTCCCTGCTGCCAGTTAATGACTGTGTGAAGGTCGTTTTGGCCCTTGAATGCCCAAGCATTTTCCCTCTCACGCAGTCTGAGCTAGCTGGGGCTTTTCCCATCACGTTTTTCATCTATCTCCTACATTTTTCCATGCCTAGGAACTCGTTTTTGTATTGCACAATGGCTGGGATGAAGGGAGCAACGAATTTGGGGTTTATGGAGGTCGTTTTTGTCCCTTGAGTGCCCACAAACGTTTTCTGGAAACGGTTTTGCTTTCCCAGGGTGATTCCCCAATTGCCATTTCGTGTTTGGTTGCCAAACGCTTTTTCTTCATGCCCAGAAATTGTGATTTTTCTGTTATGTGTATCCATGCTCAGTTTTGAGTTTTCTGTGTGTTAAGAAATGTCGGGGGTTGAGATGGGTATCCATTGCTTTGGGCTGTGATGAGCTTGAGAGTCCCATTTTCCTTGTAGATATCATGCCCATCTCGGGGGTGGTCTCTGAGTGTTGAAATAATATAGGCTGGGCAGAGACCTACGGTTGGGAGGAACGTTGCAGCGACATAGCTAGTTGTTTGGGATGATTGCAGAACGAAGATAAGTGTTCTCTGTCTTTGTATTTTACTTCTGCAATGTCTAATTTGATGATTATATTGATATGTTGTATGCATATAAAATGTGTGTGGATGATTTGCTTATTTCTGCTGTGCATATTCAATTGAGTTGCATCTGCACACAAAGTTTTTTTTTTAATTGTATGAATCAAATGAATGGGCTGAGTTTTTATGAAAAACACCATAGATTGGCATCATGTTCCCTCCCTTGCCTTGGATGGATGGGTGGGTACGTGACAGTCTTCATCCCGAACCCTAAAAAAGTACAATTCTAACCATGTGAATAGATGTCTTGACTTCAAACATGGTATAAATCACTTGATTACTGTTCATTCAGGTATATCATTAACAAGTGCGAGCGAAATCATCATTGATGTCAATGACTCCCAAGGTACTCTAGTACATTCCTCCGAATGTGAATTAATGAGTTGAGGTCGAACATTCAGTGCAATATTCTAGTCAAAGTTCAATGATGTGAACCTACTGCTGAAAGTGAGGTAACTTGCCATTAAGACATGGAGGTCCAAGGTACTCGACTGGTTTCTAGGTCTAATCCTTGGATGATGTGTTGAAGTTGACAAGGATAAACCTATCGAAGGAGGGTCATGATGTTTCCCCCATCATCGACACGAAACAAGATCAAATATATTTTGAAGTAGATCGGACTATAGAGTGATATTTGAGACTGACTTAGAGGTGACTGACATAAAGGAAGGTATAATGACTACAGAGGTCGACTCAAAAATAGAATTCCCCTGAACATGGAATGGCATGGCTTGGTAGCATTGACATGACGAGATGAACACCAAGACCTAATACAACAAATGATTGATGCATTCTTCAGATGACCCAAAGGAGTGGAATAACTCATGGAAGTGGTAGGACTTGAGGACAAGCTGATTACGCAAGTTATTTGATTGAAATGTAAACAATTTCCATGTTCAAGGGAGACTATAAGCTGCCACTAATACAGATGCAAATACATGCTCTTTCCTTTAATTTCCCCATCATGATTGACAAGTGCCTCTTTTATTTTTAATGAGCTGGAAGAGGGTAACAAACATTCTTTGTATCTCATCTTTGGGATGAATCCAACCTCACATGTTTTACAAACCTATGGAAAGATATTTTTGTTCCCAAAAGGGCCCTTCAATGTTTGGTTTTACGAATCCATAGAAGGAAAACTCCATGTCATTTCATGTTTAGAGAGTCTGAAAAGACTAAAGAAGACTCCAAGGCGTACTTTTTCATAGATTTTAGTTTGAGAGGTCTAAAAAAGTATAAACTATCACCTCATAGACAACCTTTCATATCCTTTTACAAGAATGAAAGAGATGAGTTTGCTTGGAAAACTTTTCATGTTTTGGGAATCTGAAAAGAGCTTAAAGGAAAATCTAAGGGGGTTCCTTTTTCGTAACAATTTTACAAGCCTGAAAAAGAGATAAAAGTATACTCAGTAACTAATTCTCATGTATTTACAAGCATGAGAAAGAACAAAGACTAAGCTCGACACATTTTGTACTTAGTTTTATCGATCACAATAATGGTATCAAAAGGCACTCAGAAGCTTTTTCATATTTGATAAGGAGCATGAAAAAGTCGAAAACGGTCTCCGTCATAGCCAAATGTTATTAATATCATCCCGCAAGCTCTGCAACAAGTTTTAGAACCATTATGTGGATTAAAACATAAAAATATAATCAACCTAGTAAAAAAAACACTTAGAATAATAAAAAATAAAATTGGAATATTCCACTTTGAATGTTAAAAAGGGTAAAAAGTGAGAATTATTTACCATTGTGTTTTTTACCAAGTTGGGACTGAGTGAAAATGCCTTTTTTAGCTCAAACTTGCTGTGGAGATTGAGGGAGAATTGGGAAACCATTCTTCATTCCGTTAGGTCCAGGAAATCACACTCCTTCTACTCTTCAATTCCATAGTTAAATTTGTTGTTTTTATGCAGATTTAGGTCGTTTTAAGGGTCATTTCATAGGGAGAAAGTGTGTGACCCGGGTGACGCACTTCTCCCTTTCGGGAAGTGATTCATCAAATGATGACGCACATCCCAAATGGAGGAAGTGCGTCATTGATGCCCTGTTTCCAAAGTCGGGTGCATCGGCGGCAAAGCGACCCAAAAAACTTAGAATTCAAACAAAAAACTAGATTTCATTTCCATGAAATGTTTCTAATGACTTTTCAATTGGTGTACATGCAAGATTCACTAATCAAAATGGTGCAATGGAAGGAGAGGGATCATGAATTGGAAAATGTCCAAGTAGAAAATGATCCCCATTCGATCAATTCTTTGAGGGAACGTGGATTGCTAAAATTATTCCAAGTACAAGTAATGAGAGCTCAAATTCAGTTGTTGGATTACTTGATTCGAATGTGGGACCCAAATCAACAATAATTTCATGTTGGGACTCATATCCTTATATTGGATATAAAGGAAATTTACTTTTTGATGGGGTTGTCAAGACGTGGAGCTCCAATGTCACTTTATGGTCCTATAGGTGGTGATATGACAACTGAGGATTTGATTGAATAGTTTTTCACTCCCGGGATTCATATGTTAGGTGGGAAGATTCCCATCAAGAATGTGTGAGATCATCCTTTAAGGACGGTACTATTTACCATCGAGAGAGTAGCAGGTAGCAAGGCTCTGCATCAAGCTACAAGATTTCACATGATTTATGACATAGAGTGCATAGCTCCTATAGTATTCAACTGGTGCGAGGGGATCCTCGTAAACCTGAAAGAACAACTGACAAAATGTGGAAGAGGGCAACTCAAACAATTTTTCTATGGGTTGATTGTGGTCTCCTTCTTCCTAGAGAGGGTCCCCCTTCTTCATCCGCAGGTATAGTTTAGTGACCTCGAGCCATGAGATCCATGCATGCTAAGATGGGTTGAGGTGATGGCTCGGCATGGTGGTGGTGGGACTATGATCACTTATGGGTCTACCTTCTTCATATGGTTACGTATTCTGCTACTTAAGGTAGAAGACTACACATATGTAGGAGTGGATTTCCAATGGGATCCATATTTAGCGCTTCCAGTAGGAGAGAACTGGGGTGAACTAGGTAAGAAGAAAACTCTTTTGTTTTAATTTTTTATGCATTTTATGATTTTTTCATTTTTTTGTAGTACTAATCTTTTATACTTGCTACACAGATATTGGGCCTTCGATACTTGTCGGATCTTCGCCTATTGAAAGGTGAGGAGTAGTCAAGGAGATGGCAATGGTTAACCAAGAGGTTGTATATTAGCTTGAAGAGATTGAGAATAACGTCCAGTGACTGACCACGGACATTCCTGATATATCCATAGATGACTTTCCACGGAACTATCAGCATTGTACAGCTGGGGTTTCCAGTCCTTTTGGTCGGCTACTCCGTCGAGTGGAAAGGGCCATCATATGTTATCATGAGTATCACTAGTGATAGAACGTATATGTAGTGATGTACTGAAATCCATGAGCTTCATATATTTTAGGCATAATAGACTGAAAAGTATGGGATTCAGATTTTTTTGTACCAATACTTTTTGTAAAACTTTTACCAGGCTAAATATAAAATATTACCTAGCGATTTATACAATGTGTCTTTATGATGAATGTGAGTCTCATATATGTTGCTTATGTATTGATCGATAATTTACATGTTGTGCCAATTATACATTTTTAATGAAATGCTTACAAACGTGCAATGTGCCAATCTAATATAAATTTAGCTAATGAATCTAGAATCATGTTCATACGCCTCAGGATAGGTTGGTGTTGAACGAACTCAAAATACCTTTCCAGGAGATGTACTCGCTGAAACAGGCGAAGTAATGTAGGGTCACGGATGGCATAGATTAGGTTCAAGTGAAAGACTATAAGCTAGGAGTCTAGGTGAACAACGATACGAGTCACTCCATGGGAGCAAGCGTCGATTAATAATCCAATTACCATATGGTATTCATCAGTATTATTAGTTGCATAACCTAAACAAAATCCACCTAAACTTATCAATTCATCAGGAGGGGAATAAATTATCTAGGATGTCGAAGCAAGGTTTTGGGTGTGCCGGCTAGCGCCGTCCTCAAATCCATAATAGGTTTCCATATGCACATCCAGGTATAACATGTTATAAGCAGTTATAATTGGAATCAGACCTTAACATACTAAAAGGAGAGTGTCACACCAAATAAAAAACATGTTATGTACAATATATACAAAGTACTGATGTAGGATGACCTAATCATAGTACCATTTTAGGTAGATCCCATTTCAAGGCTGTCCTAAGGGTATTATGTCATAATCGACCAACTCATAAGCTCCTTTTTCCAAAACACGCTTTACAATGTATGGACCATGCAACATGGACTCAAGTTTACCTGCCCCCGATCTATCATGTTTTGGTCATATGTCAAAACCAAATCACCCTCGTTAATGATGTGGAGTTTTATAGATTTATCATACTGGGCTTTGATGTGTTTCTTGTGCGCTTCATTGACCAGAGCATCATCATGGAAAGTGTCATTGAGTCTAGATAAGTATAAGAATCTCTCTTTCTTGGCAACAGTGTTTGGTACGAGTTCAACGGCTAGTTTCAAAGACGAAATCTCGCACTCAATAGGAAATACTACCTCCAGTCTGTATACCAATTGAAAAGGCATGAACCTGGTAGCAGTCTTAACAGAGGTTCTATATGCCAAAAGGGATGAAAATAGCATTAAGTGCCAATTTGATCTATGGGTCCCTACCATGCGTTGTATCAAGGTTTTCAAGACCTTATTGATGGCCTCTACTTGACCATTCGCTTGGGGATAGTAGGGGGTTGAGTGTTCATGGAGAAATTCCAATTTTGTGCTCAGTTCAGTTACCATTTGGTTCTGGAAATGTGAGGCATGATCTGTGACAATGGATTTTGGAACCCCAAACCTAGCAATAACACGATTGAACATGAAGAGTGTGGCGGTTTTTCCGTCTTCATAATATGTAGGCATAGCCTTGGTCCATTTAGTGAAATACTCAACAACTACAATCGCATAGCCATTCCCCTCAACCAAGGTAGGCTTACAGTGAATGAAATCTATGCCCCATTTTGCAAAAGGACCAACAGCATTAACTAGATGTAAAGGGGCAGAATGAGTGCGCTTTTTGGAATGAAAAAAATGGAAAGGAGGACACTTCTTAACGAATTCCATGCATTATTTAAATATGGATGGCTATAAGTATCCAGCACGTAAGATATTCTGGGTTATAGCCATCCCAGAGAGGTGACCACCACATGCCCCTGAGTGGCAGTAATTCATAACACGCTCAACCTCCTCACGATTCAAGCATCATTGCAATATCGAAAAAATGCCACAACGATATAGGGTGTCACCGATGATTAGATAATATTTGGCATGATGGCAGATACGACGGTGTTCATCACAGGATAGGTGAGGCCCAAAGTGTTGTGTTTGGAGATACAAGGTGATATGTCTGTACCATGGATCGGAGGTACTGATTAGGAACAATAACTTATTGGGAAGAGAGTCAGTGGGATCAGAATCTTGCTCAATACGGGGAAGATCTCAAATTAGCTCTGCGAATACTAATGAATTTTTACATTTTACCTTTTCAAACTGTAGATCAAATTCTTGAAGAATCACGATCCAGTGCGAATATTTCCCCCTAGTACTTGATGAGTTAAGATGTGGTACATAGGGTTAGAATCGGCAATTATAGTAGTAGTACGAAGCAAAATGTAATGATAGAACTTCTGGATGGTGATGATAGCTTCCAAAGCCAACTTCTCAACATGTGAATAACAAGTTTGAGAGTCGATCAGACCCTTTCTAAAGTAGTAAATCACATGTTCTTTCACATTGTTATCCTCCTACACTAAAACCATACCAATAGTCGACGTAGAGGTAGCAAGATAACGGATATAATACTTGGTGTAATTAGGTGGTTGTAACATGGGTGCATGAGTAATGGCATGCTTGAGATTGTCAAAGGCACTTTGGGCATAATCATCCCAGATAAATGGGACGTCCTTCTTCAACAATCACATATAACCCTGTGTTTTCTCCGTACACACAAAACAGCACAACTAGTTTTCCTTCCCCTACAAAATTTGAAGTTCAGTGATGTCCTGTTAAATTTTCTGAATTTACTTCAATATGATCTAGGATCTTAACTGAGAGAACAACATGTACAGCATATCAATCATGGAGACAATAATGCAAGCACACAAGAGACACAACGATTTACTTGGGGAAAACCATAAAGGTGAAAAACCCCAATAACTTCCTCAGAGATAGATAGAGCAATGATACAACCAACCAAGAGAGATAGCCATAACCTAGCAGCAAATCCTCCTCCTCCATAAGTGCGCCACTCCTCCTTGAGTGCATGTGTGAGAAGTGAGTGTGTAAATAGAGTGCCTCCCGCACTCTATTTATACTTGACTTGACTTGCCTTTTTACCTAACTTATGTAGGCTCGAACTTAACCACATAGCATAATGCTGAGTGGGCCAACCCCCAATAGGGTGGTCTAATAACCCTTTGACCCACATGACTTATACAGGGTCGACCCCAACAAGGTGGTCTAATAACCCATCAAGTATAAGTTACGACACTTACAATATAAATGACGACACTTCCTTATAGAGGAATAAAACCATCTCTATAGGAATACAATATACATATATGCGAAATACATTCCGAAGTTACATATACATCAACACTCCCTCTTAACTAGGAAGGTATTTATCAGCACAGTTCTTCTAGCACAAGTCATCTTCTCTGGATCATCGTCACTAGATAATCGTCATCGAGTCATCATCATCGTCACTGCTGCTGCTATCTCAATCAATCTCTGAATCTACTCGTCATAGGAAGTTCTACAGAGCCAGTCCTTTTTCATACTGGATGTAGGCCCACCACCTGCAGGTCTTCGTCATCACTGGCCATACTGTGGAATCCTCAGGACTTTTACGTGCGTCACAAAACCTCGAAAGAGCATCCCAGGCTGTTACGAGCACACAGCTCTACCTATAGGATCTCCCAGGGAAACGAATTACATGTGACCTCACCACAAAACCTCGCAAGAGCATCCCAGGCTGTTACGAGCACACATCTCTACCTATAGGATCTCCCAGGGCAACGAATTACATGTGGTCATGGCAAAACCTCGCAAGAGCATCCCAGGACTGATTACGGGCACACAGCCCAACCTATCGGATCTCCCAGGGAAACGAATTACATGCCATAGGACAAAACCTCGCAAGAGCATCTGCCAGATATCCCAGGGCAACGAATTACATGCCATAGGCAAAACCTCGAAATACTATCTGCAGATCTCCCAGGGCAACGAATTACATGTCCTCCCAGAGCAAAACCTCGAAATAGCATTTGCCAGATGTCCCAGGGCAACGAATTACATGCCATAGGCAAAACCTCGCAAGACCATCTGCAAATCTCCCAGGGCAACGAATTACATGCTCATCTGCACAACCTGATCCACGGCCACAGAGTATCAACCTGATACTCACCATACATCATCCTGATGTATCCATGATCATCCTGATCATCATCACTGCAACGTCCTGCTGCATGTCATCTGGAGCAACATCCTGAAGCTCGTCATCTATGATCATCCTGATCATCACTGCAACATCCTGCTGCATGTCATCTGGAGCAACATCCTGAAGCTCGTCATCTACGATCATCCTGATCATCAATGCAACATCCTGCTGCATGCCAAGTATCTACCTGATACATATCATCATACATGATCCTCCTGATCATCAATGCAACATCCTGCTGCATGCCAAGTATCTACCTGATACATATCATCATACATGATCCTCCTGATCATACAATGTATCCACCTGATACATATATAGATACATGGTCCAAGCATCCAACATGATGCATATAAAATACATACACATGATCCAACTGATCATATCCAGCATCCAACATGATGCGTACATACATACATAAAATGATCCAACTGATCATATCCAGCATCCAACATGATGCGTACATACATACATAAAATGATCCAACTGATCATATCCAGCAGAAACTAGAACATCATCCTGATGTTCATCATCCAGCGCTTACATCCACAGCCATGTGAAGGATCCTCCTTCCAACATGCTTGGAAATGGCTTCAGCAAATGTGTCCATCACTTCTTCCTCGAAGTGTCCTCGTTCTGAATAACGCCAAGCCTCTCTCTGAAGTACTCGAACTTCACCCTGGCTAGTGGCTTCGTCAGCACATCTGCAATCTGCTCGTCCGTCGCAACATACAGGAGCTTCACAGCTCCTCTCTGCACCATATCCCTGATATAGTGGTATTTGATCTCTATGTGTTTCGACCTGTCATGAAACACTGGGTTCTCGGACAGCTTCACACAACTCTGGTTATCACAGAAGATACCAGTAGCTTCCAACGGGAGATCAAATAACTCAGACAGTAGCTTCCGTAGCCATACTGCCTCACAACTAGCTGAACAGGCTGCAACATACTCTGCCTCAGCTGTACTCAGTGCTACGCGGGACTTCTTCCTGCTAAACCAAGAGATCACACCTGATCCCATACTGAAGCAACACCCAGATGTGCTCTTCCTATCTGCAGCACTGCCAGCCCAATCTGAATCAACATAACCCAGCAGGTTAAACTTTTGATTCACCTCATATCTGAGCCCATAATCCACTGTACCCTTCAGGTACCTCAGAACATGCTTTACAGCAACCAGGTGAACACTCCTCGGATCCGTCAGGAACTGGCTCAATGTGTTCACAGCAAAGCAAATGTCTGGTCTCGTGTTCATCAGGTACATCAAGGACGCAATCATCTGAAGATACAAAGAGACATCAACCGGCTCAGATGAAGCATCATATAGAAGCTTCAGATTC
The DNA here is from genome assembly GCA_027924585.1 of Larix kaempferi. NCBI lineage: Eukaryota > Viridiplantae > Streptophyta > Pinopsida > Pinales > Pinaceae > Larix > Larix kaempferi. Next base: position 16,867,652 of record BSBM01000458.1, on the reverse strand, counting down.
GATGCCATAGGTGTGGCCATATCCTTGCAGTCCATCATCCCGAACCTCTTCAGGATCTCTACTACATACTTCCCTTGTCCAAGGAAGATTCCATATGCACCATGCCAAAAACAAATAGTGCATCATCCCCAAGTTCTTCATCTCGAACTTGGAAGAAAGCTTCCGCTGCGTGTCGGCAATCAATCTATCTTTACCTGTAACAAACAGGTTATCTGCATATAAAAGTAGTATCACTGGATTGCCTTCTTCAACCTTGTAGAAAAGGTTGGAATCTGCTTTACTCTTGGTAACGCCCAAACTGGATAGAAAGTTGTCTATCCTACCATACCAAGTTCTGCACACATATATGACTACACCATGCTGTCTTGAAATCCATCTGGTGCATCTTCTATTTCATCACTTTTATATTTCTTAATGCTGTCATCTGCAACATGCTTGATCTGATAGTTCCATTTGGAAGTCATAGCAAACTTCCCTTCATGTCTTGGGATTATATCCCAAACATCATTCTTCATGATCGACGGATCAAGGCATTTCATTTCTTCATCCCAGATCCTGGGAACTTCAATATCTTCAATATCTTCAATAGATATCTTTGTTGCTGGAACAAAATGTTGTAGTTCTTCTTTTGTAGGAGATGGCATACGATCTTTCCTACACAACAAGTTAAATTGCATGATTAGAAAACATCTCATAGTTTTCAGAACAAATTCTTACACATAAAGAAATATGTCATACAGTCATGCAATTATCTTAGCCAATGCTTCAATACAACATTTATCCATATCCCATAACTTTCTAGATGCCTTCCAATCTCTACCAGAACATTGTTAAGAGTGTGCACAACTCCCAACATGTCAGCAAAGAGGTTTCATTCTAGATAAGTAGCAATGGAATGTTGTACAGTGCCATAGGCCACTTACCCATGCATATTAGGAGTATACTGTTCATCAATGCAATTATTCTAATATGCATAATACACAACCTAATTCTAGGAACATCAGTATATACATTATTGAACAATTTTATTTAAACAAACAAATATGCAAGAAATGATGATTAAAATACTTATCTTTCTTTGTTCGTTGAGTGGACTCCCTCTGAGTCTTTGCTTCCTTGCAGGAGCTGCTGGAGTCCTAATCTGAGGTAGCTTCTTCTACACCTTTCTGTTGTGAAATGTAGAGAGATGATCAACTCCCTCTGAATATCTGCATCCTTGCAGAAACTACTGAAGTGTGCTCCTTTGCTTTCTTGTAGGAACAACTAGAGTGTGCTCCCTCTTGATCTTTGCTTCCTGAATTACCTGTTCTTGAACTCATATTCATCCTTGGTCCCTATGCATGCTTATTAGTATCATGAATGTGTTATCCTTGTGATCTCATATAAAATCATACATTCATTAGTATACTATTAAAACACAATAATCTCAAGCATGTATAGTCATGATCATTTCAAACAGAAATAATAAGCATTAGCATTCAAGGATTCTTATGGTTAGTCAAATCATAAGAAACATAACATGTCTAAACCTGTAATTAATCAAGCCTATGACTCTTCAGGTTAGTTGAATCATCAATCAAGATAAGAGATATAAAATGCATAAAACCTGTGATTATTCAAACCTATACCATCATGATTCTTCTGGTTAGTCATATCATCAATTATGGTAAGAAACATAATATGCATACAATCATGATTATTCAAACCTATGACTTCATGAATAATCATTATCAACAACGCGATAGTATAAGATCCTAACCCAAGGTAGGAATCTAGCTTGATATAGGAAAAACATACCTCGATTATCATGTTAGCTAGTTATGTCTAACATACCCGTATAATGTCTTTTGGTTCTCTTCAGTGACTTGTGCTAGTAACCTGCATGTCTCATAAGTTAACCATTATAAAACCAAGTTATACATACCTCGTGAATGGATCTTGTATGAGATCCATGACAATGGATGAATCTTTGTCCTCATGTTATCATGATCATATGTTCTTGGACCAGAACATGATCTGTCTTTCTTGGTGTATCTTTCATGTTAGTAGACAACATAAACCTCATACAACACCATAATGCATTAGTACAATCATAAGTGTCAACACCCTAACCAATGAATATCTTCTATCATGCATTCATAATTTTGTTAAGGTGATACAACAAATCTAAAATCAAAATTGTACTAACCGTAATAACATGAAGACAAACATACCATAAACTTAATCATGGACAAATATCGAAACATACCTCGATGAGTCATACCTGTCGAGATCACTTGTAATCTTCTTATGTAGGGCCTTAGCCTCATCTCCCTCTGAAACAGGAACTTCCTCACTTTTGTAGGTGACCAATCCATCTTCTTCTAGGATTAACCCAATCCACTTGAATTGTAAGAACTGGACCTGGAGCTGGATATGGGTTTGTCAGAGAAACCCCAAAAATTCAAACTTTGAATTTCAAACTTCTGAAAGGATAGGAATATGCGCCTTGATGAACTGATCAAACTGGTATATTCAGAATTTGAAGACTGCAAAGTTTCACTCCTCAATTTTGCCTTTGAAACTTCCAGATTCACTGGACGTGACCCTGAACTGGGGTTTGATGAAGCCCACTCTTCTACCCAATCAAAATGTTTGATCCAAAGCTCTAAGCTTCTATTTTTCTGAGGAGCTTCCAGCCATGGTCACAGATTTCAAAAATTCCCATTTTTACAGAAGCCCTAATTTTCCATTTTTCTGATCAAAGTCCCGAACTAGGGTCTGATCAAACCCGGCCTTCTACCCAGCCAAAAATTCTGATCTTGGTCTCTAAATTTCTATTTTTATGAGTAGCATCCAGCCGTGGTCTCCGATTACAAAAATTCCAACTTTCTTCAAAGCCCTAAATTCCGGAAGCCATGAATGAAGGTACTAAAAAATAATTCTGTTTTGACAGAAATATGTACCTGATTGTTTCTGGTTTAACTCTGAAGTTTTTGATCCACAGGGTCTGAAAAAGTTTCTTGAGATAGCCTGACCTGTTATCTTTCCATCCTGACAGGTCTGACCTCAATTGGATTCTCTGAGAGAGAGTTATGCTAAATGTCGCAACGTGACCTGTTTTGGGATAAAACAGGAGAGCGAACTTGTATGGCGTGCCACGTGTCACTGTTTTAACTTCGGCCTCTGAAAAAAATTTCTGAGATATCTCGGCCTGTTACCTTTCCATCCTAACAGGTCTGACCTAAATTGGACTCTCTGAGAGAGAGTTATTCTAAATGTCGCAACGTGACCTGTTTATGGGATAATATAGGAGAGAGAACTTGTATGGAGTGCCACGTGTCACTGGTTCACCTTCGGCCTCTGAAAACGTTTTCTGCGATATTACAGTCTGTGTACTACCTGTCACTTTTTACGAAATTTCATTTGGAGCTTCCTAGCCCAAGTTATGACCTTTTTCCCAAGGTCACCTGATTTTGACTCAGATCTGGAAGAGGCAAAAACCCTATATTACACAGATCATAAATCACAAAGTAAAACGAATTAGAGGTTTTCCTTTGGACACAAGGTACCTGGATATCTTAGCTTCGGCCTGTAACAATTTCAGATCCGAAAACTTCGCCAAAACGGATTTATAGTGAAAGTTCTACGATGACTGGTTTTTGCTATATCAAACCCTAGCATCGTAAGTGCAACAAGTGTCATACATGCCATATCATGCCTTCTTTCAGGCTAGCTCTGATACCATGTTAAATTTTCTGAATTTACTTCAATATGATCTAGGATCTTAACTGAGAGAACAACATGTACAGCATATCTACAGCATATCAATCATGGAGACAATAATGCAAGCACACAAGAGACACAACGATTTACTTGGGGAAAACCATAAAGGTGAAAAACCCCAATAACTTCCTCAGAGATAGATAGAGCAATGATACAACCAACCAAGAGAGATAGCCATAACCTAGCAGCAAATCCTCCTCCTCCATAAGTGCGCCACTCCTCCTTGAGTGCATGTGTGAGAAGTGAGTGTGTAAATAGAGTGTCTCCCGCACTCTATTTATACTTGACTTGACTTGCCTTTTTACCTAACTTATGTAGGCTCGAACTTAACCACATAGCATAATGCTGAGTGGGCCGACCCCCAATAGGGTGGTATAATAACCCTTTGACCCACATGACTTATACAGGGCCGACCCCAACAAGGTGGTCTAATAACCCATCAAGTATAAGTTACGACACTTACAATATAAATGACGACACTTCCTTATAGAGGAATAAAACCATCTCTATAGGAATACAATATACATATATGCGAAATACATTCCGAAGTTACATATACATCAACATGTCCGTAGGTGGGGGTAGGTATAAGATGGCCTCTACCTTGAGGGGATCGATGCAGATCCCGTCTTTCAAGACGATGAATCCAAAGAGACGTATGGCCTCCATGCAGAATATGCATGTGTGAGGATTTAAGCGGATGTTATACTGTCAACATCTGAGGAAGACGGTCGTCAGATGATCAAGCTCATAATATCCATGATCGATTCATCAGAGTGAAAAGTATGGAGGAGATGATATAATGATGGTGAGGATGAATTCATCCAAGATGGAAGAGAACCTAGGTATGATGCCACCAGGTGGTGTTCATCAGGTGAATTGGACACCTATTGGATGGCCTCATAAGTATCCTCACATGGGATAAGAGGCATCTGAGCTCCAATTGAATCGATATAAATATAGGATCAGGAAAAATCCAAGGATCTGTTGAGTCATAAGAATATGGGTCCATGGAAGAGATCATGTTCACCATGGCAACGTGTGATGGGGGATCAAATGTTGGAAAGACTCCCATCAGAGATGAGTCTTTAAGGAGTCCTACCCCCACACTCTCATACATTTTTGAAGAGTGCCCTAAAAGAGGGACATTATCTGCAGGATGAGTTGTGATGTTCGGTGGACAAATATCTAGTTGGTTGATAGTGACAATTTTCCCTTGATGGGGGAATTGCACAATGCAGAAGACAGAAGAGGTGACCGTAGTCATAGCATAAAACCAATTTAGACCAAGCAATAAGTTGTAATCCAATGGTGTTGTGACTACTTCCACATTAATGGAAACAGTCTTGCCTCCCAACTCAACGGCTAAATATTGTAGAAGCCCGTGTGGTTGGAAACCATGTCCATCAAATGATTTCAGGGTCGTAGGGGAATGGTTCAATTCAGGAGAGCTGATGGCTTTCCAGTAGGACAAGGACATTACAGAAGTAGAGCCTCCTTCTTCTAAGATAGTATGATGTATGTTTTTCCCAGTGACATTGGTAATGATTTGAGATGCCAATTGGTGGGAAAGCCTCGACTTAAAGTAGTCCAATCTAAAAGTGATGGTGTTGGATGATTATGTTAATATTCAATATGCTAAGATAGATAACATCAGTATTACATTCCATTTCACAACAATAGCATATACAGGATCACTAAAAGAACAAGAAACACAGCATAAACAAAAGAGACACATATTTATCCTGGGAAACCCTCATGGGGTAGAAAACCTAGCAAAGCTTCCTCAATATAGATGACTAGCAAATACAAAGATGTAATCCCCAAACATGAGCTCCTTCTCCTCCTTTGTAGATCTCTCCTTGTCCTATGTGAGTTTCACAAGTGAGTGTGTGTTAAATGAGGAACACAACTCCTCTATTTATACACTACTTCACTTATCTTTTAACTTTAGCTAGGTCGGCCCCAACTTAACCACTCAACATAATGCTGACTAGGCCGACCCCACTAGGGGACTTAAACACCCCATACAACTGACTCTGGGTCGACCCTACAAGGGAATTCTAATAACCCAAGTTACCACATTCCGACGGAGGAATAAACATCTCCGGATATAAAATAAGATCTCTATGGAGGAATGAAGCATATCCGGAATAATAAAGTACAAATATAATATTCTTAGAAGTTACAATTTTTCAACACTCCCCCTTAACGAGAAGGATATTATAACAACATCTGCAGGAGCAAGGAGTCATCAACTACATGATAAATGATACATCTATAAATCATTGGAAGCTTTCTTCATCAGTAATTCAAATAGTTACTAGAACATCTTCAAGATATTCAATACTGGAACATCAACATCTTCATTACTGAGTCTTCATCTTCTGCAGCACTTGATCAGCCACAGCATCAACATCTGGATCTTCCGATCAACAACATCATCGGTATCTCTCGATCAACAGCATCATCATCTGGATCTCTCGATCAACAGCATCATCATCTGGATCTCTCGATCAACAGCATCATCTGGATCTCTCGATCAATAGCATCATCATCTAGAACTCTCGATCTATAGCCTCATCGTCTGGATCTCTCTATCAATAATATCATCTGGATCTCTAGATCAACAGCCTCATCGTCTAGATCTCTCTATCAACAACATCATCTGGATCTCTAGATCAACAGCCTCATCATCTGGATCTCTCTATCAACAGCATCATTTGGATCTCTAGATCAACAGCATCATAGTAGCATACCCTGCAACACACATGATCCAATTACGGGATGATCAATCCCTCTCACTTTAGGACATAAGTCCAAGGATGATACAATCCTATCACGTACATTTTGAACCAAACGTTCAAGGATGATGCAATCCGATCACGTACATTTTGAACCAAACGTTCAGGGATGATGCAATCCCATCACATACATTTTGAACCAAATATTCAGGGATGATGCAATCCCATCACATACATTTTGAACCAAATGTTCAGGGATGATGCAGTCCCATCACGTACATTTTGAACCAACTATTCAAGGACGATGCAGTCCTATCACGTACATTTTGAACCAACTGTTCAGGGACGATGCAGTCCTATCAGTACATTTTGAACCAACTGTTCAGGGACGATGCAGTCCTATCACGTACATTTTGAACTAACTATTTAGGGACAATGCAGTCCTATCACGTACATTTTGAACCAACTATTTAGGGACGATGCAGTCCTATCATGTACATTTTGAAACAACTGTTCAAGGACAATGCAGTCCTATCACGTACATTTTGAACCAACAGTTCAGGGACGATGCAGTCCTATCATGTACATTTTGAACCAACTGTTCAGGGACGATGCAGCCCTATCACGTACATTTTGAACCAACAATTCAGGGATGATGCAGTCCTATGATGTACACTTAGACAAAGTCTAAGGACCAATTTTTGGAGACATATGTCTATGGATCAATTCAGGGGCCAAAGTCCAGGGATGATACAATCCCTCTCGTCCACTAGGGACAACTTCTTGGAGACATATGTCTACGGATCAATTCAGGGACCGAAGTCCAGGGATGATACAATCCCTCTCGTCCACTAGGGACCACTTCTCGGAGACATATGTCTACGAATCAATTCAGGGACCGAAGTCCAGGGATGATACAATCCCTCTCGTCCACTAGGGACCACTTCTCGGAGACATATGCCTATGGATCAATTCAGGGACCGAAGTCCGGGGATGATACAATCCCCTCTTGTCAACTTAGACCGAGTCTTAGGACCACTTATCAACCTTATCGTTGATATCATTGACCTCATCGTCGAGACAGGTAAACTCATCATCGACCTCATCATCGGAACATGTAACCTCATCATCTATACATGTATCCTCATCATTGATACAAGTATTCACATCATCAATACAAGTATCCTCATCATCGATACAAGTATCCACATCATCGATACAGTATCCTCATTATCGATACAGTATCCTCATCATCGATACAGTATCCTCATCATCGATACAGTATCCTCATCAATACAGGTATCCAAATATCATCATCGACCATATCACTCCCCCTTTCGAGGAGGGTCCTTCTGAATGACACCAAGCTTGTCTCGAAAATACTCAAACTTTACTCGAGATAGAGGTTTGGTCAATATATCAGCAACTTGTTCGTCAGTGCTCACATACTCCAACTTGATAGCTCATTTCTGCACCATATCCCATATATAAAAATATCGGATCTCTATGTGATTTGACTTATCATGGAACATTGGATTCTCTGTCATCTTGATACAACTCTAGTTGTCACACAGGATCATAGTGGGGTCCATCTCTAAGTCAAACAATCTTGATAACAACTTCCGAAGCCATATCACTTCACAACTAGCAGAGCAAGCAGTTATATATTCTGCTTTAGCTATGCTGAGAGCCACACTAGACTGCTTCCTGCTAAACCACGAGATCATGGTAGATCCTAGACAATAACATCCGCCCGATGTGCTCTTCCTTACTGATACACTTCCTGCCCAATCAGCATCTGTGTAGACATACAATCTGAAATCATGATCTCCAAGATAACATAAACCAAATTCTATCATACCCTTTAGGTACCTCATCACCTGCTTTGTAGTTATCAGGTGAACACGTCTAGGTTCCACTAGATATTGACTCAAGGTGTTCACAGCAAAGCATATATCTGGCCTGGTATTCGTCAGATACATCAATGACCCAATAATCTGTCTGTATAGAGTCACGTCCATTAACTCTAATGAGTCATCAGCTAACAGCTTCAAGTTGGAATCCATGGGAGTGGCCATGGCTTTGCATTCCAACATATCAAATATTTTCAAGATTTCCACAGCATACTTTCCCTGGTTGAGAAATATTCCTTCTTGCCATACTTCCAGACTTAGGAAGTAATGCATCAATCTGAGATCTTTCATCTCAAATTATGTAGCTAGCTTCTTCTTGCTTTCCATGATCTATTGCTCATTCCCTATCAGAAGGAGATCATCCACATACAATAATAGTATAACAAGTTCATCATTCATAACCTTAAGGTAAAGGTTAGGATCAGCTTTACTTTTGGTAAATCCCAAGTCTATCACACTCTGCATTGAGTGATCTTCTGCATATCTATCCGTGCCATCTCCCGTCAGATGGGTCTACTAATATGAGCCTCAAGATCATTCAAACTTCTTGCATTCATCTAAGAGAAGAATGTCATCTATATATAGACACCATCTTCAACCTTGTAAAAAATGTTGAAATCCGCATCACCCATGGTGATCATTAAGCTCACCAAATGACTATCGATCCTGGGTATCCGTACAGAGCTTTCTTCAATTGAATCCTGGGATTTTTCTCGATTCGTACTTCTTCTTCAATTAAACCATTAGGATAATGGTCTTATCTAGCCACTTGGAGCAAACATCTCATCATGATCCTCTTCCTCTTTCTAAGATAATCTTCTATCCATGAGCCTTCTATAGTATGTTTGATTTGTAAGTCTTCTTGTTGAACATCCATCACTTGTTCGGTGTTCATCATCCTTCTTTTGTAGATCATATCACAGGATCTTTTCTACAAATCAAAGTTAATTACATGATTAGTAATACTTCATAATCATCAAATCATGTTGACATGATAACCTATTATGCATACAGATATGATTCACATAGTTATGCAACTATCTTGACCAATACTTTGGCACAACACTTTTCCATATCCTGTATGCATACAGTGGTTATCTAGATGCCTTCCATCTCTACCAGAACATACTATCAAGAGCGTGCACAGCTCTCAGCATGTCAGCAAAGAGGTTTCATTCTAGATAAACAACAATGGAATGTTTGTCCAACTTACCCATCATATGCATATTAGTAGTATATTGTTCAATGCTATATGAATGCTTACACTATGCATGATATATTCTAGGAATACAAATATGCATACAACTATTACAAGCAATATTATTGACTATTCAGAGATTCAAATAACAACTCAAATAATTATCTTTTATGTTTGTGTGGTTGCATCTCACTTGATCTCTATAGCATCATTATATGTCTTTGAACTTCTATCCATTATGTACCACTATGCATGCTTAAGTGTTCACTAGTGTCATCCTCATGATCTCATACATAATCATACATTCATTAGTATAATCTCAATACTATCAAAACATTATGATTATAAATAATCTAAGTATGCATGGTTATGATCATTTCATACACAAGTATACTTACCTAAGATCCTAACAAATTAGGATTCTAACTTGATATAGGAAAATATGCTTGGTTATGTTTTAACATACCCAAACAATATCTTATTTGTTCTCTTCAATGATTTAGAGACCTTGTGCTAGAACCTGCATATCTCATAAGTTAAGCATAGTAGAACAAAGTCATACATACCTCGTAAGTAGAGCTTCTATGTGGTCAAATACGATGGATGAGTCTTTGTCTTCATGTCATCATGGTCATAGAACTTGATTTGTCTTTCTTGATGTACCTGTATCTTGTTATCAGACAACATCATCCTCATACAACACCACAGGTGTATTAGTACCATCATAAGTGTCATAACCCTAATCAATGAATGTATTCTACATGCATTCATTATCAAACAATCATAATTGTACTAACCTCAATAACATGAAGACAAACATATTATGAACTTAATCATGAATCAGAAAACATACCTACGTCTTCTCAAGTCATACCTGACGAGTAGTCTTCTCTATAGGGGTAAAACCCTAACCATCCAAGGTAGATTACTTGTAAAACATCTTGTATAGGTTCATGGTGCTAGGATGATAAATATCAGTGCCATTTAAACCTCATTATTGCTTCCCTATGAGTCTCCCAACATTGCTAGGGTTTCTTCTTACTTGGAAACCCTAATTTTCAATCTCTTTCCTCCCACAACATTTTGATGGAGGATCAATATCTATGATGAATGTATTCCAAATCCATTATCAAAGATTCCAATGTTGTATCAGGTGCCTCCAACATTGTATCAGGTCCTTTCAAACCTAAAAACTTAAAAAACCCTAAGTGAGAGCTTCTTCCTCCTCTTCTTAGATTTCCTCCGTTGATCCATTTCAGATGTGCCATATTGTTTCTGGTGTATCTCTGCAATTTCGAATCTGCAAGGTTTGAAACTTCAGCCTGTGGTAGCCTGACCTATCATATTTCCAACCCCACAGGTCTGAGCTTTAATGGATTCTCTGAGAGAGAGAGAGATATGCCAAGTGTTGCAACGTGACCTGTTTATGGGATGAAACAACATAGCGAACTTGTACGGAGTTTCATGTGTCACTGTTTCAACTTCGGCCTTTGAAACCCAAACATGTGAAACTACAGTCCGTGCCCTACCTACCACTTTTTACAGAATCTCATTTGGAGCTTCCTAGCCTGATATATGACCTTTTTCCCTAGGTCACCTATTTAGGACTGCAGTACGGATCATAAATCACAAAGTACAACGAATCTAAGGCTGAGCTTCGGACACAAGGTACAAGGGGATGTTATCTTCGACCTGTAAAATTTTCAGAGCCTGAACCTTCGCCAAAACTAAGTTATAGGACAATGACTGGTCTTTTCTATACAAAACCCTAACTTTCAAATTGTCGCAAGTGAAGCAAGTGTCATAAGTGCCATACATTGCCTTCCTTCATGCTATCTCTGATACCATGTTAAGATTCAATGTGCTAAGATAGATAACATCAATATTACATTCCATTTCACAACAATAGCATATACAGGATCACTGAAAGAACAAGAAGCACAGCATAAACACAAGAGACACAGATTTATCCTGGGAGACCCTCATGGGGTAGAAAACCCAGCAAAGCTTCCTCAATATAGATGACCAGCAAATACAAAGATGTAATCCCCAAACATGAGCTCCTTCTCCTCCTTTGCAAATCTCTCCTTCTCCTATGCGAGTTTCACAAGTGAGTGTGTGTTAAATGAGGAACACACCTCCTCTATTTATACACTACTTCACTTGTCTTTTAACTTTAGCTAGGTCGACCCCAACTTAACCACTAAACATAATGCTCACTGGGCCGACCCCACTAGGGGACTTAAACACCCCATACAACTGACTCTGGGCCGACCCCACTAGGGAAGTCTAATAACCCAAGTTACCACATTCCGATGGAGGAATAAACATCTCCGGATATACAATAAGATCTCTACGGAGGAATGAAACATCTCCAGAATAATAAAGTACAAATATAATATTCTTAGAAGTTACAATATTTCAACAGATTATGGATCAACTATTCCAATAGCAAATAGCAGATTTTGACGCTAATTAGGGTAGTTTTATAAGACTTCAAAGGGTCGACATAGCACATGGTTCCTGGGCTAGATCTTCCACAATTTTGTAATTTTGAGTGGCCCAAGCGTTGGGGTTGAAAATCGATTTTCAGATTGTGCTTTTGGGTGGATGCAAAATTGCATCTGGTACAAGTTTGTCTATGGTCAAAGGACCTTGTGACGGAGGGATAGTGGATGTGGATGTGGAGGATTTTTCAGTATTACCTCCAGTAGATTCCTTATCGGGAACATAATCATGCGTACATGCCATGGTGGATAAGTTAACGGTTTAACTACGCATCATGATAACATGAGAGGTCGTGGATGATTCTCCTTCAGGAGGAGTGGATTGTTGCATGACCAACTGTTCCAACTGTTGTTGTTGTGTGGGGAAGGGGTCCATTAAAACTGTGGGTTGAGGGTTTCCTTTGAGTAAATTTTGGACTTCTTCACGATGTGGGAATTCTTTTGTGAAGTGGTCGTCACCGCACAGTAGACATGGATACTTAGACTTTCATATTGATTTGGTGTCAAGAGGGCCTAGATTGTTCTTGTGTTCCCGTTGGTTAGAAGATTTCTTAGATTTACCTATTTTTTTCTTCTTACCACTAGATTTCTGAGATGAAGCAGATTGGACTGAATTCACCTCCACAGTGGAAGTAGGACTAGGTGAATGGTTGGTTTTATTACTAGCCTATGATGGGGTTGGGGTTGAAACCATGTGGCTTTGTGATCCAACCGATTAAGTAGCATGTTGGGTATGAACAGAACCAGTGATGCCATCAGCATGTGATCCTGTGTGGGTTTTCCTCGGGTCGTGTGCAGGGCGAGGGGTATTTGTAATTATGTCCTATAATGTGACAAATTGAGCATAGACTAAGTCTATGTACTAGGCATGTGCAATAGCTTGTTCTTCTTATGTCGTATAATGTTGTTCTTTGGCTATGATAGGAAACAATGATTTGGTAAACCAATAGGACAATAATTGATCTGGAATGGGAGCCTAAATGAGTTGATGTCTTCTCCTCCATTCGTGAATATGATTGGAAATATAAGTGGAGGTAGATTTTTGGAGGGAAGTTGAAATATCCATGTTTGTTTCATAGCGGATAGGTAATTGTAAATGTGTAAGAAAATCCATATCCAAGGATTGAAGGCCGTTGAAAGAGTGTGATGGTAATTCGATGTACCATTTGGTGGCTGTGTCGGTGAGGGTTCATTGAAATAGCCGCAAACAGAAAGAATCATCCATTAATGAGTTCAAGGAATGCCACAAATGATATGTCATTACATGGATTTTGGGATCCTCTTCGGGTTTGTCGTCAAACTTGGGTATGTTCGATGGAAGTTTCATAGGAATGGGTGGCTAATTCATGCCATGTTGAATGGGATCGTTGGTCAAATGTGATAGATCTGGCAGATCTAAAGTATCCAGAAATGGTAATTGTTGGTTTGGTTGTGGCTACTGGTAATATTGGTAAGGCAGTTGAGTACTAGTAGGACCGTAGATCAATTGATCGCAAAGTAATTTTTAAGGATTCTAATATTATACTTAAGTATAATATTATAGGCGATTATTTTGGATTGAAAAAACAGATATATAGATAGGTAGGAAGATATTAAATATGAAAATTACAATTTAATACTGAAATGTGTAAATTTTGGTGAATAATATGATAAAAAAACATATTTTATGTAAATATAGGTGATATTAGAGACTAAAAATGGCCAAATTGCGAATTTAGTTTTTGAAAAAAAAACCCAAAAAATAGCCATTTGGCGAATTTTCACCCTTAAAAATTAACCTGATTGATTGTAAGGTCCTCCCATAGAGGGTTGGCCATATGGTGGGGGTCCTCCCACGTTAGAAGGTGGACTGGATGGAGGTCTTCCTCCTCCATGAGGGGGTCCTCCCAAATGAGGGGGTTGTCTGGATGGTGGGGATGGAGGTGGAATAGGTGGTAGAGGTGGAGGTGGGACTAGTGGTAGGGGTGGTGGTGGGGGAGGGGGAGGGCCACTAGTTGGAGGTCCAACTGATGGAAACGTTTTTTGACCCCATGGGGTGTTTGTGTTTCTGAGGTAAGGTATTCCAGGGTAAATGTTTCCTATAGCAATTTGATAGGTTTGACTCGTTGTTGTATTTTCATTACCCGGGTATGTATATCCCCGTGTGGTTTGAGCCCATGTGGATTTTCCCCATGCATGATGTTCCCATGAAGTTTGTCCCATGATTGGATATGGACCTCAAATCGTACTATAATCCATAAACGAAGGTTGTCATCCACTTCTATTTTTTCCACTAACTAGAGGATGCCCCCTAACTAGATTTTGTCCATTGACTAGGGGTTTCCACCCAGATAGATTTTGTCTGCCAACTGAATTTTTCCCCGTGAATATATTTTTGGCCACTGACCATAGGTTTCCCTGAGGTCATATTTTGAGCACTAACTAGTGGGTGACTTTTGACCATACTTTTTTGCGAAGGTTGTGCTCTAGTCACAAAGTTAACAATGGTTGAAGGTTTCCCCCAGTCATTGGGGTCAAAAGAGGTCTACAACCGACCAAATGTGAAACAAGTGGAAAAGATAGTTGTCCTGGTTCATAGTTGGGCATAGACATTCCTGGTGAAGGGAGAGTAAAAGAATGCATAGGGGAATGGTATTTGGAATTCGCTACTTCTGATGTGGATTAGGAAGGGAAACTCTGGTGCCTTACCCATTCTCCAAGTGTCCGTAAGAGAGCCACGGTATCTTGAAGTGGCCTGAAAAAATCTACGTTCGGGACAATTCTGGTAGAGCTCAGAGGGGGTGGCGTTTCCAAAATTGGAAATAATGTGTCCTAAGGAGATCCCCCAAAATGAAGCAGTTCGACCAAAATCAATTGTTATCGGGTCACCTGGAGGTCGAGTGAATGTTAGGAACCCATGTCTTTACTTTGTTAATATATTGTTGTTGGACGCATATGCTTTGTAAGTCGTCCCGTAATATTTGTTGATCCATAGTTTGTGTTATTGTTGTTTGGCGCATATGCTTTGTAAGTCACCCGTAGTATTGTTGATCCATAGTTTGTATTGGCCCATGGTTTTGACCCATAGTATTGGCACCTAGACTTAGTATATAAGTGTGTGTTGAGGCCTATGAAGGCACCGTGAAGTTATTTGTATTGAGCTTGCTCAAAGGAGGTTGCCCCCTCGAAGTGGCCTGCGATCAATAAAAGTGATTCTGAGTTGTGTCATTTCTGCTATTTCGCATATTGTTATTAATTAATTGTTGCAGGTTCTCCACATCTGGTATCAGAGCACTTTCTTGGGCTCGCTGGATGAAATTTCTGCCCAAAAAAAAATTTCATATCTGTTACAGCTTCGGATCTAGGAATAATCCCTATCCACTTAACTGTCGGAAGTACTTAGGCATAAGCCCTAAAACTCATTGTGAGGAGTACCACAGGAACCCCAAAGTAGCTGGCCCATTGAGAGGACCTGCCAGCAAAAAGGGAAACGACCCCTACCTGATTGACACTTAGTTCCCACCCGTGAGGTAAACCAAGAGCTGTCATTTGTGGAAAAGCGGTTATCAGTTTTACCTGAGCCATGGAGTGAGGGGTACTGACCCAATATGCAAGCTGTCAGACAACATTGGTGGCCCAGTGAATCCCCTGAACTGATAGGAAGCCGCACATACCTGGGGTCCATACCTATTTTCAGCTGAACTATTGTCAATCATTGCCGCGCCATTTCAGATCCCTCTGTTTCTGATCACTTCCCCACCATTGCAGATCTACCTGTTTCAGCTCCCTTCCGCACCGTAGCAACTCCTTTCTGAAAAAATTAAAAATTAAAAATTAAAAAAAAAAAAAAATTCTCCATATCTCCCTTGTTTTCACTTTGTTTCCCTTGAAACTTCCTTGGAACCCCTGTAATCCCATTCTACATATTTCATTCCTGAGGACCCTATCCCAAATTTCACTTCCCAAAGCCCGAAATCCCACATTTGTCTATTTTTAGGGTTTGCCATAACTTCCTTGGATTTCACCCAATCACCTTCAAATTTTACCATATAGTTCATTTCCTAATTCTGCATCTTTGTCCTTCTCTGCCAAATTTTCCCATTCTTTCACCCCGCTTCCGAAATCCTCCTTTTCTGCTTCCCTGTCCATTTGACAGTGTCCAAAACCTAGTCAAACCCCAATTACCCTTCAGATTTTTTCCCAAATCTAGATTTTCCTTTACTAAAACAGTTTCTGTTTTTGTTTTTCTACCCACTCAACAAACAAACAAAAAACTCCTGGTTATGGTTGTCACCCACGCAGGAGCAAAAACCATGGAAGAAGCACTTGCATCCATCCAAGCCAAACTCCAGGATCTTGATGAAAACTTTATCGGCCTCCATCTTGAGCATTCAGACATGAACAACAAACGACAGTCTGAGTTTTCATCAGACAATGGGTTCTCTTCTTCCAGCAATTTCCATGGTCCGAAGCTTGATTTTCCTCGCTTTAATGGTACTGATCCGACTGGATGGATCTATCGTGCAGAATAGTATTTCAGTCTGCATAATACTTTTGATGTCAACAAAGTGCCACTTGCATCCTTTCATCTGGAATATGAAGCTCTTCAATGGTACCGTTGGTACACCAAGGCTCATGAAGAGCCAAAATGGACCAATTTTTGCCAGCTCCTTTTGCAACAATTTGGTCCCAGTGCTTTTGATGACTTCACAGGAGCCCTCACTAAACTTGGCCAGATTGGCACTGTGAAAGAGTACCAAACCAAATTTGAGAAACTAGCCAATCACACTGAAGGATTGCCTGATGACTTCTACCGAAGTTGTTTTATCAGTGGTCTAAAAGATGCAATCTGATCTTAGGTCAAAATGTTCTGTCCCAACACAATGATGGAAGCCCTGGGGTTGGCTAAGATGGTAGAAGACAAGATTGCATCCCAACAACACTCCAAACCCACTTTTGTTCCCTTCCGAAATATGGGTTCTCAACGACCTCCCATCCCGCCAGCTCCTCGACCAAATCCTATCAAGCATTTGTCTGAAACTGAGATGTAAGCACGCAGAGAAAAGGGGCTTTGTTATAATTGGGATGAGAAATTCACTCGAGGACATAGATTTGTTCAGTAAAAGATTTATCTCTTGGATATGGATTCTCCGCCTGCCTCTGAAATTGGTGAAGAAGCTCCAGATATAGTGGATGCTCAAGTCGACATTCCGGAGCCACCTATTGACCCTCCATCTCAGGATGACCAGCCAGAGATATCTCTCCATGCTTTAGTTGGAATCACCACCCCCCAAACCATGCGAGTCAGGGATTACTTCAAGAATCTCCCTCTTATAATACTCATTGATTCTGGTAGCACTCATAATTTCATTGACCCTCGGATCTCCAAACAAGCTAATTGTTTTATCCATCCTTGCTCCAACTTTGAATTCATGGTTGCTAATGGGGGCACCTTACCTTGCAAAGGAAAGTGTCGTAATGTACGTATCTCTATGGGAGATTATAGCCTGCGCTCTGACATGTTTTCCTTGACCTTAGGTGGATGTGATGTGGTTTTGGGCGCTCAATGGCTATGCACACTTCGCCCCATCTTATGGGATTTTACCGAACTTTGGATGTAGTTTTCCCACAATGGACAAAAAAACACATTGATAGGATTACAACCAGGGTCTCTCAGCATCATCAGCTCACATCGCATGGAAAAAATCCTTAAGAAGAATTCACATGGTGTCATCGCTCAAATCCATTCCATTCAGATGCAACCATCAGCGGTCTCCATTACTCCTTTGGATCTACAACAAATTTTGGATCGATATACTGGTGTCTTTGTTGAACCAGTGGGATTGCCACCTTCACGACTAGAGAACCATCGTATTCAGCTCCTTCCTGGAAGCATTCCTCCCAACATTAGGTCCTTCGCTACCCATTTCACCAAAAAATAGATATTGAAATGCTCTTTCGGGATTTACTAAAGCAAGGTATTATTCGCCCAAGCACTAGTTCCTTTTCTTCACCAGTTCTTCTCGTCCGCAAAAAAGATGGGTCATCGTGCCTTTGCATTGACTTCCGAGCACTTAATCACCTCACTATCAAGGATAAGTTTCCAATTCCTGTTGTTGATGAGCTTCTTGATGAGCTTCATGGTGCTCAATTTTTCTCCAAGTTGGATCTTCGTTTTGGGTATCATCAAATTCGAGTTCATGAGGATGCTATCCCTAAAACAGCTTTCCGCACACATGATGGCCACTATGAGTTTTTGGTCATGCCCTTTGGCCTCACTAATGCTCCTTCCACATTGCAGGCCTTGATGAATAAAATATTCTGGCTCTACTTGCAGAAATTCATTCCAGTATTCTTTGATGATATCCTCATCTACAGTAAAACTTGGGTTGAACATCTCCAGCATCTGGATCTTGTAAGGAAACTTTTCTCTGACCATCATCTCCATGCCAAACAGTCTAAATGTGTTTTTGGACAGCAGGAAGTCGAGTATCTCGGGCACATTATCTCAGCAGAAGGGGTTCACGTGGATCCCGCCAAAATCACTGCCATGAACAACTGGCCAAGTCCTCAGACACTCAAGAGCCTTCGTGGTTTTTTGGGGTTGACTGGCTACTAATGCAAGTTTGTCAAGGATTATGGGAATATTATAGCTCCATTAACTGCTCTATTGAAAAAGGATGCTTTTACATGGACACATGCTCCTGAGTGTGCATTTGACAAATTGAAACAAGCTATGTGTACTACACCTGTTCTAGCTATGCTTGATTTTTCCAAGCCCTTCACTATTGAGAGTGATGCTTGCGGAAATGGACTTGGTGTTGTTCTCCTTCAAGATGAACAACCCATTGCGTTCACCAACAAAGCCCTTTCAGGTAAGAATTTAGCTTCCTCTACATATGAGAAGGAAATGATGGCTATTTTGCATGCAGTACAAACTTGGCGCCCACACCTATTAGGGAATCATTTCTGCATCAAGACTAATCACCAGAGTCTGAAATATTTCCTGGAACAACGTGTATCCTCCCCAGCACAATAGAAATGGGTTAGCAAACTCATGGGTTATGACTATGAGATCACTTACAAGAAGGGTAAGGACAATATTGCGGCAGATGCTCTTTCTCGTACATTTGATGACTAAGGTTCTCTTTCAGCTATTTCTATGCATGTTACAAATTGGTTGCAATCTGTTCAACAGGGCTATGCCAATGACTCTTCATTATCTCAAATCATCCAACGCTTGGACAACAACCCTTCTGCTATACCACATTACTCTTGGGATGGTGCTTCCTTGAGATACAAGGGTCGCCTGGTGCTTCCCCAGAGCACAGATATTCAACAGGCTATCTTCTATGAACTCCATGCTTCTCCATCGGCAAGGCACTCTAGGTTCCTCAAAACGTATGAGCGAGCACAGCGTAACTTCTTTTGGCAAGGCATGAAAATGACAATTCAACAGATGGTGGCTGAATGTGACACCTGCCGGTGCAATAAGGGTGAAACTACACTCCTTCTGGGATTGCTCGAACCCTTGCCCATACCTACACGGATTTGGAAAGATATTTCTATGGATTTCATTGAAGGGCTCCCTAATTCTGGAGGGAAGACAGTGATTTTGGTTGTGTTTGATCACCTCTCCAAATATAGTCATTTTTGTGCTCTCAGCCATCCCTATACAACCTCCTCAATCGCTCAAATTTTCCTGTACCAGATCTTTCATCTTCATGGCATCCCTTCTTCCATTGTCTTGGATCATGATGCAACTTTCACCAGTCATTTTTGGACAAAACTATTTCTCCACACTAGCACCAAACTAAAGATGAGTTCAGGGTATCACCCATAAATAGATGGTCAGACTGAAATTATCAATAAATTCTTGGAAACTTATCTTCATTGCTTCACCTCTGAAAAACAACATCAGTGGGAAAAGTGGCTCCCTCTCGCTAAATGGTGGTACAATACCTCTTACCACACTGCCTCTAAAATGACCCCATATGAAGCAGTTTATGGTCAGGCACCTTTAGTTCTTCTTCCATACACCCCCAGCAGTTCACCAGTTCAGGCAGTTCAGACAATCCTTCGCAACTGCGATCAGATTCTTTGCATTTTGCGGGACAATATTCACATGGCAAGAAATCGCATGAAGCAACAAGTAGATCAACACCGTTCTAAGAGCACTTTTCAATCAGGTGATATGGTTTTTCTTCATCTCCAGCCATACAAGCAATCCTCCTTGAATCTCAAAGGGCATCATAAGCTCACTCCAAAGTTCTATGGGCCATATTGGATTCTTCAGAAGATTGGGTTCATTGCTTATAAATTGGAACTTCCTCCTTCTTCCCGCATTCATCCAGTATTTCATGTCTCTTGTTTAAAGAAAGTTCTTGGCACCAACATCAGAGGACAAACTATTTTACCTGAACTGGATAATGAAGGATCCATCCTTTTGGAGCTAGAGGCCATCCTCAATAAGCGCACTTGTCAGCTTCACTCTCGCTCTATCATAGAGGTCTTAATTTAGTGGCACACCATGCAATCAGAGGATGATACATGGGAACCACTCCTTCAGATTCAACAACAATTTCCGCATCTAAAGCTTTGAGGACAAATCTTTTTCTAAGGGGGAGGGGATGTTAGGAACCCATGTCTTTACTTTGTTAGTATATTGTTGTTGGATGCATATGCTTTGTAAGTCGTTATGTAGTATTTGTTGATTCATAGTTTGTGTTATTGTTGTTTGGCGCATATGCTTTGTAAGTCGCTCGTAGTATTGTTGATCCATAGTTTGTATTGGCCCATGGTTTTGACTCATAGTATTGGCGCCTAGACTTAGTATATAAGTGTGTGTTGAGGCCTATGAAGGCACCGTGAAGTTATTTGTGTTGAGCTTGCTCAAAGGAGGTTGCCCCCTCGAAGTGGCCTACGATCAATAAAAGTGATTCTGAGTTCTATCATTTTTTCTATTTTGCATATTCTTATTAATTAATTATTGCAGGTTCTCCACTCTGAATATCCAGTCGACAGCCACGGGGTGACCTTCAAGTGAATGGTGAAAAGATGTGTCGTGTGAAGGATATTGTTCCACCACAAATGGTCCCATAGGGTCTATTATCACTCAGGATTCTTCCAGGTTGTGGAAGAAGGGTTCACTGAGGTAACTATTTCAATTAAAATCTTGTGGATGGAAACTAGCCTTTCCAAATATAGAGAGGGCTCTCTCTCGCAACTCTTTCAACATGCAAAATATTATTTGAATTGGACGTTTGTGTATTAAATGGTGGTGGCTAGACCTTCAGCTAAAGGGTATTATGGCTTTCAATTGGTTGGTTTGAGGATAAGTATATCATAAGGCATGGAGTCAAACTTTTCAATAGGGTTTATGTCACAAATGACCGATAGAACTATAATATTAAGGGCAGAGGCAAGATAGATGAGGTTTTTGCAAGTCAAAGAGATATGTAGCAGATGGTAGCAGAAATGGAAACAAGATCCATCACAGAATTAGAGCATTAAAAATGAATTATAACTTGCAATTTCAAAAAGAAAGGGTAGAGTAATCTAATCATATGAATATGAAGCATCAAATGATGAATTTTAGACCCTATAATCTTGATTTAGACACTTAGAAGAAGACAGTCAATGAGAAATACTAGCAGGAAAAACATGCACAGGAGTTACAAACATGAAAACACTCACTTCAAGAATATCTGCTCCAAGATCAAGTATTTTCATTTATAAAAAGGATGGGTTTCATTACATACTCAGAGTTTTCTTATATCAAAATCCCAACCCTAGGGTCTTATTCAAAACCTGCCTTTATACGCTTACAAAAATCAAAATTATCTCAACTACTCCAGTCATATGTGGTTGTTTATTAAATGCACAATTACAACTGTCTGTAATATGTCATATCTAACTATTACTATTATGGACTATTTATTCAAAATAAAAGTAAAACTGTAAGTGATATGGCCTTCTTCCTTCTTCACTCAAGCTGGTCAGATCGACCTATGTTTCTTGAACTGGAGATGAGCTGGTGGGGAACTTCAGTGCGCTTCTAGTGTAAACTGGAATTGCCAAAACTACCTGTTGTCTTTTAGATCAAGCCCTTTCAGTGTGATTTGTAGGGATTGACGTGTTGTGCCTACTTCTGCCTTTAGATCGACTCCCATTCACAGAACAGCTGAGCCTTTTTCCCACAAAATTATTCATTTTTACACAGCCACGACTTATTCTGAAACACCAATTTTTAGTCTACGATCCGCAAGCCACAATGCGGGTGTTGGAAATTCGGAACACCTGCTGCATAGCTTCGATAAATCACTCTTCCGACTTCCACTATCCAAAATGCAGGAGTCGTAAAGTCACAACCCCAACTCGACAACTTTGAATATATCCTACCTCTAACTTCTGCACTCTAACATGCGAGAGTCAAAAGTTGGAACTCCAATTTGACAACTTCGATGAAATCATGCCTTTGAATTCCGCAATCCAAAATGAGGGAATCGAAATTCGGGACCCAACATTCACCGCTTTGAAAAATTTTACTCCTATGCAATCTGCAATCTGCAATCTGAAATGAGGGAGTTGTAAATTGTAACCCCAATTCTGTCACTCTGAAAAAATTACTCCTTCGCAATACGCGATTTGAAATGCGGGAATCAGAAATCGGAGCCGCAAATCCACCACTCCAAAGAAATCACGCCTCTGAATTCTGCAATCCGCAATGCGGGAATCAGAATATCGGAAACCCAAATTCATAGCTTCGAATAAAAAACACTTCCACAATCTTCAATCTGACATGCGGGAGTTGGAAGTCGGAAGTCCAAATTCACAGCTTTGAAAATTTTTCTCCTCCGCAATACGCAATCCGAAATGCGAGAGTTAGAAAGTCGGAACCCCGACACACAAATTTGACAAAATTATTCATCTGACTTCCGCAAATCTGCATTGTGGGTTCGGAAAGTCGGAACCTCTACAAAATTGCTCTACAGCCGTCGATTTAGATATATGTTGCAAATATTTCTCCCTACGGATAGGTAGAAACTCTCTTAGGATAAAGCAGGATGCACTGACTCTATGCTAAGACAAAAAGGAAACAAATGCTACCTTGAGTTCCTAAACTAATCTTCACAACAAGATTAAATGCATTCAGAAGAGATGAAGACGTAAATCACCTTCCAATTCAACGTTTGTCCCACTTCTAGCTCTTGATCCCGAAGCTCCAATGTAGAACCTGTTGAAATCAAACAAAGGACAAGCACGCAATCTTCCAAATACCTTGAAGCAAAGATTAAGTTCAAATCTAAACTATATACATTTCACATCAAAGATCCATACAATACACATGAAATGGGAAAAACAAGACAAGTTATCTTTTATTACAAACTTGAAGAGTGCTTACAAAGGTTGCTTGATATCCAAGCCAATCCTCCAGCTCTAAGTGCTTCCTGTAGCTATCTCTGCAGAAGTCTGAAGATCATAGGTTTGATGGCCCAAAAATCCTCCCTTTGGCCCATGGAAAGCTTCTCTCTTACAGCACATGGGAAGGTTAACCAACAAGAGAGAAGTGTGGATCTATGGAGGGTTTAGTGGATCAGGCCAGCTAAACAAAGGAGTTAGGATCGAACCAAAGGTGTTAATCCCAACAAAATCTCCTCGAAGGTCGAAATCCAAAAATCCAAGGCAAAAAGGCTAATTTCAAACTACCGCGCCCCTATAACTGAGCATCATGCGGTAGTACCCGCGCCCCAGAGAAGGAGCAACGCACGGTAGTGCTGACTACCACGCCCCTGTAGATGTTCAGGGAGCGGTAGTGCTCACAAACAGGGCTAAGTTGGGTTGGCAGATGGCAGAAAAAGGTTTTGCTTTTAGTGTTCAGTCAGTGTTTTTCACTCTGAATGTTCAGATGATCTTTAAGGGAAACTGTCGTTTAGGTCACTAGTGCAAGGATGCGACACCAATACATAATGTGTAATATTGAGGTATAACAGATGCCCCCTAAAGTGTGAGGTCAAAAGAGACTGATGGCTGAAAGACTTTACAAATATGGTTCGGAGATAGCATCGAGGGGAGCAACAAGGAGTTGAAACATAAACAAAATGTCAGATATACCACCAAGGCGGGCATTCCCATGCTCGGAAACAATTGACTCAAAGCATGGCTGCCGACCAATACATTGCAGATCCATGAGTACTGAGATGATATAGACTGTAGACAAATCATGGATACTATGAACAAGCGTAGATCCATGAGACAATAATGGCACAGCCACGACCAATACAAAAGTGGATCTATGTGACAATACAGAGGAAATCTCCATTGCAACCTGGACGTAATCAAAACACAAAAGGGTGTCTAGGATCTTCTACCCGATCACAAACGATACAAATCTAGCCATGTGATTACAAGGTGTTGAAGTCGAACATGGTAGAAACCATTTGATTACCGGTCAATGATGTGAACCGTTAACAAATGCGAGGGAAATCACCAATAATGACAATGATTCCCAAGGTATCTATAGTACATCTCAATGAAATGCGAATAAAGGAGTTGATGTCGAGCATCTGAGAGATCATTCAATCAGAGGTCAATGATGAAAACCTATTGTCGAACACGAGGAAACCTACCATTGAGGCATGCAGGTACCAAGGTACTAGTGGTTGACTCCTAAGCCTAATTCCTGGATAGTGATTTGGTGTCGACAGGAATAGACTCGTCGAAGGTGGGACATAATGATTCCCACATTATCGACACAAAATCGGAACGAAGGATAGTATGGACCGATGAAACAATAGAATATGTACTGACACAAAGGGAAGGTTTGACATGAAGTGGAGGTGGACTCAAGGTAATAACCCTTTGAACATATAATGGCATGAAACGGAGCTTGGCAGCAAGGACTACTTGAACAGACAGAAACCACAGGAAGTGTGAACTCATAGCAATAATGAGGACGCATGATCATAATGATGACACTATCAGCAAGACTGACTACCCAAAATAGACAAGGTGAGGATGCATGCCATGTTCAAAGGTGACGACTCACAAGCTGCCAACAAGGTAAACTTGACTCATTTTCCCATTTTCCCCCGACATGACGAATGAGTACCTCTTTGTTGTTTTACGAGCTTGAGGAGGATAACAAATGCTCGGTATAGCTCATCTCATAGATGAGTCCAATCTCACATGTTTTTTGAACTTGAGAAAGGAGGGGTTCGTCCCAAATTGGGCCCTTCGATGTTGAATTTTAACGAGTCCAAGGAAGGAAAACTCGGTCGTCATTTCATGTTTAGAGAGTCTGAAAAGAACTAAAGAAGACTCCAATGGTCCTTTTTCGTAAAGTTAGCCTCGTCACCCGAAAAAGGGTAAAACAACGCGGGAGAGAACTCTTCCAGTCATGATTGGCTGGAGTATTCTTTTTTCGTAAGTAGTTCCCCCTAGTCCAAAAAAGGGGTAAACTATCACTAGGGAGACGATCATTCAAATCCATTTACAATCGTGAATGAATCAATTTCACTTTGCAATATTTTCCTATTTAGGGAGTCTGAAAAGAGCTTAAAAAGGACTCCATGAACAACTTTGTCATGGTTGATGACCGAGTACGACAAAGGAAAAGTAAACTTGGCACAGTTCCTTTTCTGTAAATAGTCTAGCGAGGTCGGATAAAGTGATAAACCTATACTCGTTAGACACACCTTTTTACTCCAATTGTTTAACGAGCACGATAATGGTATCAAAAGCACTCAGAATATTTTTCATGTTTGGATCCAGAGCATGAAAAAGGAAAAGTAAGCTCGAACCACTTCTCATGTTTTGACCAAAGCACGAAAAAAGTGAAAAGTAAGCTCAAACACCATGTTACTGTTTTTAACGAGCTCGAAGATAGGTTGGAAGAATGCTCATGATGTCTGCTTCAGTTTTTAATGAGCTTATAACAAAAAATGAACTATGCTCAAGATAACTTTCATTGTTTAATGAGCTTGAAACCTAAAAAGGAAAGTATGCTCGAAAATGTTCCCAACGGTGAACTTCTTCCCGTCATGAAATCTAAAGGTTACTACATGCCCCCCAGCATGATTGTTGGAAGTAAGTGACTTAGCTCCAATTTGGTGTGGAGAGGTGATCGAGTTGACTTCAACGTAACTTCCATAGGTTGAAGACATGCCCCCAAGCTTCATTTCATTCGCCTAAGGTATAGGCAAGTGAAAAGAAGGTTCAGGTACTAAGTCTACGAGGAGACTCGACTCAAAGGGAAAGGATATGTTTCATTTTTTAACGAGCTTGACATAGGAGTAGAACTTTGCTCAGATTACTGGTTTCATTTTTTAATGAGCTTGAAGCCAAAGGTAAACTCTACTCACGGTTAAGGCCCATTGATGGGTTCCCTCCCAACATGATGACCAGAGGTTGGTAAATGCCCCCAGCATGATTGCTAACGGCTAAACATGCCCCCCAAGCTTCGTTTCGTCTGACTAATCTTCTCCCTTACCCAAAAATCCTGGCTACTAATCCGAATGTGTTCACCAGGGGGGGTAGGGAGAACCAGGACCAAGTGACACAGGCAGATAAAATGAAGGTTCAAATCCTAACTCTAGCGAGAGACTCGAACAAATGGAAGGGAGATCTATTTCATTTTTACACAAGCTTGAAATAGATAATAACAATGCTTGAAAGGGTCCTTTTTATTTCTTAATGAGCTTGAAACAAAGAATAAACTATGCTTGGAGGAACCTATTTCATTTTTTAGCGAGCTTGACACATAAAGGGAACTATGCTCAAAATGATGGTTGGTTTCATTTTGACACAAGCTTAAAACCAAAAGTAAACTATGCTTGAGATGATGGTTGGTTTCATTTTTACACAAGCTTAAAACCAAAAGTAAATTATGCTTGAAATAATGGTTGGTTTCATTTTTTAACAAGCTTGACACCGGAATAGAACTTTGCTCCAACATCCCCCCCTTAGGGGGAAGAAACCACTAAAACATGTGGAACATTTAGGGAATTCTGGTGACTAGGAGTCATGCGATGAGTGGGCATCACAAAGGAAAGTTGATCGATGGTCACAACATTCCCATGATGGGGAAAATACATCACTCGAAAGAGTGATGACACTATAGCCTTCATTGCATAGACGTAATCACGTCCAAGGAGTAGATTAAAATCTAAGGGACCTTGCACAACCATGACATCAATATAGACAGTTTTCCCTCCCAAAGTGATAGGTAACTGAGGAAGGGGCCCTAAAGGTCCAGTAGGCCTTCTATTGAAAGCCAGTATCTGGTCAGTGATGGGCACAAGCCGAGGAGAACCTAAGGCTTGCCAAGCAGTTGAGGATAGAATACTAACAGAAGCTCCTTCATCAACTATCGTACAAAAAATTTCTTTATCGGAAACTCCTATAGATATTTGAAAAAGAACACTTGAAGGAAGACGAGATTCTGTTAGACAGTGGTTAAGGCGCGGTACTACTAGACTACCGCGCTATAGACAGTGGTTAAGGCGCGGTACTACCACTTTGTAGGTAATTACGGGGGCGCGATAGTGTGTGAACAGGGGGAAAGAGGTGGAATTTTGAGAAAAGATTTTGACTTTTCAAGGGTTTTCCATCCCAGAGGACATACTGATCTGTAACAGAAGTCTAATGCAGAGAACAGGGAAGTGAATGAGGGTGAAAGAACCCAATTCTTACAATCAATGAGTGAAATTGAAAGCAAACTTCACAGGAAAAGAAAATGGATGTATTTTCCCCAACGGAGTCGCCAGTTTTTGTTGTAGATATTTCTCCCTACGGATAGGTAGAAACTCTCTTAGGATAAAGCAGGATGCACTGACTCTATGCTAAGACAAAAAGGAAACAAATGTTGCCTTGAGTTCCTAAACTAATCTTCACAACAAGATTAAATGCATTCAAAAGAGATGAAGACGTAACTCACCTTCCAATTCGACGTTTGTCCCGCTTCTAGCTCTTGATCCCGAAGCTCCAATGTAGAACCTATTGAAATCAAACAAAGGACAAGCACATGATCTTCCAAATACCTTGAAGCAAAGATTAAGTTCAAATCTAAACTAGATACATTTCATATCAAAGATCCATACAATA
The DNA here is from genome assembly GCA_027924585.1 of Larix kaempferi. Lineage (NCBI taxonomy): Eukaryota > Viridiplantae > Streptophyta > Pinopsida > Pinales > Pinaceae > Larix > Larix kaempferi. The sequence continues at coordinate 16,839,442 of BSBM01000458.1, read as the reverse complement.
CACATGAAATGGGAAAAACAAGACAAGTTATCTTTTATTACAAACTTGAAGAGTGATTACAAAGGTTGCTTGATATCCAATCCAATGCTCCAGCTCCAAGTGCTTCCTCTAGCTATCTCTGCAGAAGTCTGAAGATCATAGGTTTGATGCCCCAAAAGTCCTCCCTTTGGCCCATGGAAAGCTTCTCTCTTATAGCACATGGGAAGGTTAACCAACAAGAGAGAACTGTGGATCTATGGAGGGTTTAGTGGATCCGGCCAGCTAAACAAACAAGGAGTTAGGATCGAACCAAAGGTGGTAATCCCAACACAATCTCCTTGAAGGTCGAAATCCAAAAATCCAAGGCAAAAAGGCTAATTTCAAACTACCGTGCCCCTATCACTGAGCATCACGCGGTAGTACCGCGCCCCAGAGAAGGAGCAACGCACGGTAGTGCTGACTACCACACCCCTGTAGATGTGCAGGGAGCGGTAGTGCTCACAAACAGGGCAAAGTTGGGTTGGCAGATGGCAAAAAAAGGTTTTGCTTTTAGTGTTCAGTCAGTGTTTTACACTCTGAATGTTCAAATGATCTTTAAGGGAAACTATCGTTTAGGTCGCTAGTGCAAGGATGCGACACCAATACATAATGTGTAATATTGAGGTATAACAATATATTTCCAGTCTTTACCATTCAATATTTTAAGAGCGAAAGACCTCCCTTTTACCATTTTTTCACTGGGGCTTGCTCATCTGGTCTGAAAGGGTTAATACTTAGCCATTTTTTGGGACCTTTTGCCTCTTCTTTTGGAGTAAAAATTAGTGGGAAGGATTGATATTTCAGTCGGGGGGGTTCCCTTTCCTTCCCCTGTGGGAGTTTTATTAGGGGTGTTAACAGCGGCTCCAACCGGAGATGTTATCCTCCCTGTGAGGCAGCAAGAACAATAGACTAGTGTCCTTCTTATTTCTTTTCTTTCTTTCATTTCTCTTTTTTTTCATAAATGCAAATAAAACTGAAAATAGCTGACTGAAACTCAAAAAATGGTAATGTACAGTGAGGGTGGGTTGATAGACTCATTTTTTCACTGGAGATAGTGTTTTAAGAACTGTCCATTGATGGGTCCTTTTCCCACTAGTTCACCATCCTTGTCTTGCAAAATGAAGGCATTGTTTCCATGGTAGGCAATGACTGTATGAGGTCCCTTCTAGAGATTATCAAATTTATGGGCTTGTTCTTCTCTTCTAGCATCCCATTTCAACACCAAATCTCCCACTTGGAAATTATCAACCTTGGTTCTTTTGTCAAAAGTATTCTTGACCTTCTCCTGAGATATCATAGATTCAACATGTACCATGTTCCTGGTTTCTTGTATCTCAATTAGTTGATTGGATCAACTTATCTCAGGGTTTGGTTCTTCTTCCTATTCTTGTATTAATCTCATTGCAGGCCCTCTGAGGGAATCAGGGAATATCACCTATGTTCCATACACCAATTTGAAAGGGAAAGTCCCAATGGACCTCTTGGAGGTAATCCTATCAACCCATAGGGGAAAACTTAACTTGGTATGCCAAGCCCTCTTATTATCCTACAGCATATTTTAAGAGGACAACCAAACCTGGACATGATATTTTCATCCAAAAACTTGATGATGACTTTGTCAGTGGCCTGTCTGGTTGGCATTGATTCAATCCATTTGGTGAAGTAATTTGTGGCAGTCAATATCCACCTGTCTTGTATAGAGGAGTTGGGAATGATTTCACCAATTAAATCTATCCCCCACCGCTGGAAAGGGGCTTCTACGGAGATTGGTTTTAAAGGCAAGGGCAGGAGATTCCTTTTTCCTTCAAATATCTGGCATTAATGGCAAGTAGCTACCTCTTTATATGCATCACTAAACATAGTGGGACAATAAAATACTGCCTTGAGAATCTTGTTGACAGTGGCCTTCCAGTAATGGTGTCCTCCACATACACCTTTGTGAAATTGTCTTATGGTCATTATGGCTTCATCTTCCAACATACAGTTCAGTAAAATACCTCCAGGATCTTTCCAATAGAGGCCTCCATCTAGTATGAAAAATTTTGCAGCCTTCATTTTTATTGGTCTAGCTTTTCTCTTTCCCATCTCAGGGGGTGCTTGTAAGTTCTACAAAACATATATAATGTCAGAGTGCCAAGGAGATCATAAGAATTTTTCTGATACCTGCAATAGTGGGTCGTGGGTAGTATTCTCCAGCATGCGTGAGGCCAAGTTCACACTTAGTGAATCCCAATTTTCTTTGGCCATGAGTCTGGCCAGTCCTTGCCCTTTGAAAAGCTTTGTAGGATTAATTTCTAAGTCATACTCCAATAGCACATTTATCCATTTTCCCCTTTGACCTTCTGGATCAGGCTGTGTCAATATTTATTTTACAGCAACATTAGGAACAAAAGCAACAACATGAGAATGTAGAGCATAAATTCTGAAATATTTTAAAGCTTTAATCATGGCATAGGCTTGTTTTTCCATAATATTGTACTTGAGCTCAACATCTATGAGAGCTTTGTTGAAGAAAGATATGGGATTCTCAACTCCTTCCTGATTTTTTTGTAGAATAACTCCTACTATGGAATGTTCTGAGGAAAAAGAAAACATAAGAAATTATTTTTCAAAATCAGGACTGATTAGTACTAGTGCTTCAAATATTGCCTTCTTTATATCTCCAAATGCTTGCTTGGATTCAATAGTCCACCTGATCCGATTATCCTTTTTAAGCATATTTGTACTTGATTTCATGATCTCTACAAAGTTGGGGATGAATCTTCTTAAGAAGTTTACTTTGCCAAGTGTTGATGTATATGTAACTTCAGAATGTATTTCATCTATGTATTTCATATATATTTATTGTACCCTTATAAGAGATGTGTTATTCCTCTATAAGGAAGTGTCGTCATGTGGATTGACAAGTGTCGCAAGTGTGTGTACTTGCCAATGGGTTATTAGACCACCATGTGTGGGGTCGGCCCTGAAATATATATTATATTGTGGATGTATCTAGATAGACAAGTCGGCCCCATAGTGTAACTGGGAAAACAGGTTAGTATAAATAGATATCGGGAGATCTCTATTTTGATCATTCAGAAAGTCACACTTCTCTCACTCAGAAAGTGGCGCACTAGTGAGGAGGAGGATCATCTGCTACTAGGAGACTATCTCGGTGTATTTTGGTTGTACTTTGGTTGAGCCATTGCTCTCTCTATCTCTAAGGAAGTTGTGGGTTTTTTCACCTTAGGGTTTTCCCCACGAAAACTCTGTGTCTCTTGTCTCTCATGCTTTTGATTCTTGTTATGCTTGTCATGCTTATTGTGATTGTTATGCATTGATATACTGTATATGTTATTCTCTCAGTGAAGATCCTAGAGTATTGTGAATTAATGCTCAAAATTTAACACCAAGGAAAGATTGGACTTCCTTTTTACTCCCGGGGAACCCAATTTTCCGTATGGTGTCAGCTATGTCTCGGTCAATTTTAATTCCATCTTTAGATATTATATGACCCAACAGCTTGCCTTCTTGCACAAAAAATTTTGACTTCTTGGGGTTCAGAGAAATCCCAAACTTTCTACTTTTTAAAAATACTTGGTGTAGATGTTTTAAATGTTCTGCATCAGACTTGGAATACACAGTAATATCATCCATATATATAACCAAGAACTTATCTCTTTATTCTACAAAATCTATATCCATGGTTCTCTGAAATGTGGCTCCTGCATTTAGTGGACCAAAGGGCATTTAGCATACATGAAAGTTCCCCAAGGCGTGGTAAATTTTGTTTTTCCTTGATATTCTGGTAACACTTTTACCTGATTGTACCCTGAAAATCCATCCATCATGGAAATTCTTGCTACCACTACAACTTTCTGCAAAATATGATCCATTTTGGGCAGGGGATAGTTGTCTTTTAGGGACACTTTGTTTAGATTTCGGAAATCTATACATAGTTTTATTTCTCCATTTTTCTTTCTTATTGGGACTATGTTGGCTACCTACTTTGAGAATATTAATGAGACTATGATTTTGGCTTCATATAGTCTCTTCACTTCCTCTTCTATGAGACGGAGTAGCATAGGGTCCATCCTTCTTAGCTTCTGCTTGAATGCTTTTTCACCTGTCTTTACTGGTATGGTGTTTTGTATGATAGATGTATCATATTCCTTTAAGTCTTCATAACACCATGAAAAAACATCAGAAAATTTTCGCATTAAGTCAACATAATCATATTTGGTACCTAGGGTTAGGGATTTAGATAGCTTGATAATCTTGGGTTCCTCATCATCCCCAATGTTGCAGTCTTCTACTTCACTGTGGTTTGGAACAACTTTAGGGTTTTTGGCCACATCATTTTCATCAAAGAGCTTTTCTAATGGCACTAACCCTTTGGGGATATATTTTCTTTTCAACTGGAGGATCGCGTTCTCCCCGAACGTTGTGAGGAACTCTGTTGGATCAAGTTCCCATTCTTCATTTGCACAGTTTTCTTGATCAATATGGGTATTGGAAAACTCCTCTGTCATCTCTAGAAATTTCGTTATCTATTGATCATCTTCAAATATTTTCCAATGTCTAGTATTGTTAGGGACAAAAGGCCTATGATTTATATTGATCATGTAGATTCCGGTGGGATAAACAGCAAGTTGGAATTTGCTAGCAGATCTAGCCAAGGTATATGTTGTTGTGTTTTTCTCTCTAGGGATGAAGGAAATACTGTGTTCTATAAAGAATTTATCAAACATGTCCCAAATATCATTCCGATAGGCTCTCATTTTTGGATGCTTGGTCTCATAAACCCCATTTACTTGTTGGATTATCAGCTATGCATCCCCATGATCTTTTATCTTTCTGGATTTCATATCCTTAAGCGTATTCAACCCGAACAATAAAGCTTCATATTTGACCACGTTGTTTGAACATTCAAACTTTAGTTTAAAGGAATGTAACCTAGAGAATCTATTTCTTTCATCTGGGGGCGTGATCCATACTCTTGCTCCTGCTCCTTCCTTGTTCACGGCCCCATCAAATCTCATACTCCAGAGTCCTTATTTTTGGGTTGTGGCTGTAGCTTCGGTTTCCATTTCTGTCTTCTCATCACTGCCCTTTTCTACCTATTGACCGTTGTCTTGTTCGCTCCCAGATATGCCAACGCATTGCATGTTTTTCTCAGTATTAAACCCATCATTTGTCTCAGGAATGTTAGCGGTTTTCATATCTTTTTATACTAAACCAAGGTCATAACAGAAGACTAAAGAGCCTATATCGATATCTACAGCAAATATAGGATGATTTTCGGGATCACTTTTACTGCTTACTACATAGGACAATCTCTGTTCTCTATATAGTCTTTTGTTTTCTCCAAAAACAAGTATAGTGGCATAAGACATATCCCTCTGCAGTGTTCCTTTGAGTTTAGATGCCCAATATCTTGATAACAACATCCCAAATTTGGGTGGAATGTCTGGCACTACTACATCCATTGCCACATTCTTCTAAGGGATCTGTGTTAGTGATACAACCATGTATTTGATCAACCCCAGGAAATGTACTTTTATGGAATCAAATGAGAATAAATCTTTATAAGATCTGGTGATTTCTAGTCCTAGCCTTTCTACCACTGATTTTGGAATGAGGTTATGTGAGGCTCTGGAATCTAACATAGCATTGTGTAGTATGTGGTCATGTATGTTTAGACAAACATAAAGGGGGGGGGCATCATATTCTTGAGATCTTTCAACATGGTGTTGGTTCTTTAGGGTTGACCCGAGTTCGACGAACTTATTTTGTAGACCCAACAAAATCCCTTTCACTGGCCCTCTCGACATCAACCTACGAACAGGATGAAGTCTCACCCGAAGTGAAGATCGGTGGTTACAGAATCAGGTTTCTGTAACCGTGGTGATGCATGGATGTGTTATGGGAACTTCCAATGTATTCCTTGCTTAACAACTACTTAACATATCAATACTAGCATGTAACTGCGCACTTCGCAGTTATCAACAACCTACAGAATTCGTTGAATCGTTGTTATCTATACTCTAACAACTACACATTCATCATACTTAACATGACTTCGCAACAATCTTACATATGCATTCTTCTTACTAACATAACATTATCATCAAGATACATATGAAAGAAATTACATGAACACAAAATATATCATAGATTCACACACATAACACGGGATTTACGTGGTTCACCCCCCAGATGGGAGATACGTCCATGGGAACTGTTATTATATTAATGGAAGAGGTAACAGTTCCAGTCTTCGCACTCAGCTGCAAACTCTTCTCTATAATAGATCTATGCGCACTCAGCTGTAGAGTCTTTTCTTCTCTTAGATATTTCTCAATCTAGATCTAGCAATATCTACCAATCTCTCAAAATCTAACCCTTCCTTATACAAAATTTCCCTTTATATAGATGTGCCCGAAGGTCACATATTACAATAACTATGGGACAACCCCCATAGCACCCTTAAACCCAAAATAGCATGGTTCTCTAGTTGAACATGCTTTTCCTTAACTTCGTTGCATTTTTGATGTCCTTTTGCACGGCTTCTTTTGACTCTGGCGCTTCTTCTGACAGTCTCAGTTCTGACCGCATGGCTCTGACTCTCAGTGGCGTGTCCTTTCACCATTTTGCTTATTTACTCTCTGCTCCTATAGCTGACAGTTCATTGCTTCATTCATAACTGCTCCAACTACCTCTAGTTGTCCTTAGTACTTCGTCTTTACTAATGGGACAGGTCCTTTCCTGTCATCTTCGCTTCGCTCCATACCCTGCTCCCGGGAATTGTGGAATTGCTTCTCCCAAAAACTGGTCAATGTTAGACCTTTCCTAACTGTACCTTTTTCATCAAAACTTCCTACACTTGGGCTACACCCAACAGCCCCTAACACTTACTTGTGGCTCATCCCCGAGCCACTTTCACTAGACTTCTTCGATTTTGCATCACTTGGGATGTTCGACTTCGTAGTGAATTACTGAAAAGTTGCACTTTACTTCACAACCACTTCCTTAGTTTCTTGATAAAATTATTTAATCGTTTCGAGCATCATCTTCGAGATAGGTTCTTTCATTTTCTCCTTCACCATACTCTCTGTGGTGCGGAGTTCTTGCAATTTTTCCTCGATTTCTTCAAACGGTGCCAATGCTTCTTCTTGCATCGATTGTAACTTCGATGAAGTTTCATCTTCCTTCAGCCTTAGCTCCTTCAGCTCCTTCTGAATTTATTTCATTTCTGCAAACTTCTAGATCCTTTGCCTTGGCGAAAATTCCTTCATGGTCGTGTTCACAGAATCAAGGTCCTTCTTCCTTTGTTGAACTTCATCTTGAATTTTCTGTAATCCAGGATCCTCTTGCAGTATAGCCCATACCTTGGTGACTTCTTCCAGTAGGTCTTGACATCTTGCCACATCTGTGGAGATGTTTTCTGTTGATTCCTTCAGCTCTTCGGCTCTTACTTCTTTCACATCTGGCGTAGTCCCAGGTTGTTGCCGAGACTCTAAGTCAGCAATATTTTCCTTGTATCCAATCTCCAAATCCTCCATCTTCACCTTGAGATTGTCCACAGCATTACCGATCTTTAAGATAGTCACTTCTACTTCAAGATCTTCTGCAAATTCTAGGATCTTCGCGCAGACTTTAGTGATGAATTTATTCAACTTTTTATGCTTCTCTTGCACATATGCGAGCTCATTTGTCTTGAGCACGCATTCATTCCTCGACTCATTATAGCTATCGTCCAACTTCAGATGTATGTTATAAGAGACCATGTATCTATCTGTGATCTCTTCCAAAACCTACAAATGCAGATTATGCAGTCCTTCAATGGGAAACATTCCCATCTTTAGTTCCAGATGTGTGAGTTGCTTCGCACCTTCTGCAAGGTCATCAGTTGGGAATATTACATTGATCGGCTCTATGCGGACTAGTCAAGGTCTCATCGTCAAAGCAGGCGATTTTATTTTCCTTTGGCTTGACTCACCTGTCTTATCTTCATAATCCAATTCCCTTACTAAGTCTCGCTGGACTTGTTCAACTCTCGCTAACAAACTCTCTAGTTCTGCGAGGCTCTCTATCATTCTTGCTTGGACTTCTTCTTGCTTGTTGTCCTTTAATGCAAGTGTTTCTTCAATATTCTCATTGAATCGGGTTGTGATGAAGCCATAATCCTCATCATGTAACTACGCATCGAGCGAAGCCTTATTTCCCTTATGTTTATTTCTTTGCGCTCCTTGTTCGGATATCCACATCATCTATTTCGGGATACATCATCTATTTCAGGATCCTGCATGATCTATTTCAGGATATGCAGAATCTAGGGTTTTGCATGCACAGGCATGCATCCCAGTCACCGGTTTGATGCCTCCAGCACCTTATCCACCTTCTTCTAGCACCCGGGAGCCACTTACCACAGATTTTTAGCCCTCCTAAGCTGAAAGGCGCCCACTTCTCACCTACTGCCAGAGAAGGGCGCACTTGCTCACCTACCACTGCAGATTCACTCTAGTTACATTCAGTTAGCTCCGATTCTCCCTGATTTGAGGCTAGTTTCACTCCCGATTGACTGTATCACTTCCGTTTGACCTCCAGTTTGATTAGGTGACTTGTTCTGACTTCAGTTAGCCTCCCATGCGCCCCCACTGAGCCTCCAGATCCTATATCAGTGCTACACACTTCAGTTACATTTATTACACTCAGTTAGACTCAGTTTGACACCTGGATGACTGGTTGTTGTGATTGATGAGCACCACCGATGATTGATGAGGACTCCTAGATAGAGTCAAGCTACTCCATTCAGTGATTCGAATGACCTCCTTAGGCAATTCGAATTGCTCAGTCATTGTGACAGTTTGTATTGTAATTCATTCACCCTTTCTGGGATAGAGAGCACTGCTGCATGTTTTGCACAGTTTTGCACCATATTTTCTATGTTCATCTGTTGTGATTGATTTACTTGTTCATTAGATCTGCTGTGACTAATTTTACATGGTATCAGAGCCATTGCAGGGACAAGATCTCTTTTCTACAGGTGTTTATACAAGAAGATTTGACTGAATTGCTAAAAATTGCAAAAAGTTTGGCATGAGATATCTCAAGGGCATTCGCTCCTGTGCATGCAAAGCTTGAAAAATATTCCAATACCACTCCAGAAGCTTGAGTTACCACATAATTCCTGGATCTGATACATTGGACCTATTCAACATTGCTTGAAATCCAATCCCAGGTGTGATGCAACTCTCAAAGGGTGGATTGTTCGACCTTATTGTGGTTGTTTTGATGTGATTTGCAGGTTCATTGTCTCCTCCAATTGCACTCGCTACCTTCTGCATGCAAGCCTTTCTACAGCAATTGCATTCGCTATAGTCTGCATGCAAGCTTCCTCTTCATCAGTTGACTCAATCCTTGCAATGGAATACTCTTCTTCAAATCCTATCCTCACCCCATTCAATTATTTTGATTGGAAAGATGATATGGAGATCATATTACGTTCAAAAGGTTACTACCGAGTCACTCGGTCTTGAATTGGAGCCAAACAATGTGGCAGAAAGAACTAAACACTACAACAAGCTTGATGAAGCTTACGGTCTTCTTTGTCTCTCCATCTCCAAGGATCTTCACTTCCATCTCAGCGGATTGAAGACTCCAAAAGCCATATGGGAGCAACTTGAAACACTATTCGGCAAGCAGGATGAGCTTAGGGCTTTTCAATTAGAGAATGAATTGATTGGCCTTAATCCTGAGAATTTTGAGACCATCAATGAATTCTTCACAAAATTCAAGAACTTGAACTTGCAATTGAAGAACAGTGGTGTTATCAAAGAGGATAAACAGTTGATCCTCTCCATTCTAAGCAAGCTTGGGAAAGATTATTCGGTATTTGTCTCTACTTTCAATTCCGGTCGGCTAACTACCCCGAATTGGAAGATGCCTACCTTGAATGCCTTCATTGAGTCCGTTACGAAAGAGCATGACAAGTTGATTCAAATGGGGTCCATAAGCTCCAAAGATTCATCCCTATTTGTTCAAGGACCCAAGATCTCGAATGGTAAAGGAAAGCTAAAGAAGGAGAAGCCCAAATTCGAGCCTCACAAGCAAAAAGACAAAGGCAAGCAAACGGATGCACCATCCAGTTCGAAATCCAAGCAAAAGGGAAAAGAAGGTAACCAAAAATCTAAATGTACTTATTGTAACCGTGGATTTCATCCCAAAAGTTCATGTATGAAGAAGACTATAGATCAAATGGCCCTCCTTTTGGAAAAGAACAACATAACCCTTCCTGACGGTGCAAGGAAGAAGGATCGAAATGACGATCATGAAAGAGGACAAGCACTCATGGCAACGGTTTCGAAGCCCACTACTCTCTTGATAGATTCGGGTGCATCAAATCATATGGCTGCAAATATTGATTCTTTTTCCTCATTCGATCCAAACAGCTCCATCCCCATCCATTTGGGAGATGACTCAAAAATTTCTTCAAAGGGCAAAGGTACGATTCATGTAGAACATGGATGCTTTCAGAATGTTCTCTATGTGCCTTCCTTAGCTTCGAATCTCCTTTCTGTGTATCAAATGACACATACTGGTGATCCAAAGAAAGTCACATTCAGCCCTAATACAGTTGAAATTTCTGATATCAAAAGTGGAAAACTAGTTGCGGTTGGAAAGGCAAACCACACTGCAAAATGTTATGAGTTTTCGCACTTTATTCCGCTTGCAAAGCCCACTGCTCTTCGCACACATGGTAATGAGGTTAGTAGGCTTTGGCATGAAATATTTGGACATCTAAATTATAAGTATTTGCTGCTGCTATCAAATAAATCCATGGTAGATGGGCTTCCACAACTCCGTTCCTCGAAGGGAATATGCACTGGTTGCATTATTGGGAAGCACCCCGAGCACAGATTCGACCGCGGCAAGGCTAGCAGAGCCTCTACTATTTTGGGATTGATCCATTCTGATATCAGTGTTCCTCTGCCCCATATGTCATTAAATGGTTCAAGGTATGTTTTGACATTTATTGACGATTTTTCCCGCTTTAAATGGGTATTCTTTCTCAAAAACAAGTCAGAAGTGCTTGGAAAATTCAAGGATTTTAAGGCTTCTGTTGAGACCACCACTGAGAGAAAGATCAAAGCTCTTAGATCTGATAATGGTGGGGAATATATCAAGTCCGAGTTGCTGCAACTTTGTGCCCAAAGCGGAATCAAGATCCAACATACAGTTCCCTACACACCCCAGCAGAACGGTGTAGCGGAAAGGAAAAACCGGTCACTGAAAGAGATGGCTACATGCATGATTGAATCAAAAGGTTTGGCTGCAAATATTTGGGCTGAAGCAATCAATGTTGCTGCATATATACAGAACCGTGTTCCACATTCATCCGTGAAAGGTATGACTCCTTTCGAAGCATTCTTTGGTCACAAACCGGATGTGTCAAATTTGAGAGTTTTTGGCTCTACTGCATGGGCTAGAATTCCTTCTGAGAAGAGACGAGCTTTGGATCCACAAAGTATCGAGTGCATATTGATAGGATATGGGGAAGAATCAAAAGCATATAAACTCATGGATATCAGATCTAAAAAGATATTCATAGAGCGCAGTGTGCAGTTTGAAGAACCGCTTCAAGAATTGCAACTAGTCGAGGAGAAAACTGCCGATTCACCGCCTTCACCAGAAGAAGATTCGAGCAGCGATAATGAAGGTATGAGTTCTGATATTTCTGATATTGTAGCAGCATATGATGATCATGACATATGATGATCATGACATATCAGGTTCGGAATCCGATCATGATGATCCTCCTCGGTTACCAAAGTGGGCCCAAAACACTCTACAATCTGCTGGTTCGAATCTTGGAAATCCTGCTGATCCGAGACGAACAAGAGGAGACTTTCAAAGGGCAGGTATGGCTCTTTCTATTGCTGATCCATTTCTTCCTGAGATTTGTTATTTGATGGCTGGTTCAGATCCCCAATCATACTATTCAGCCCATCGAGATCCGAGATGGAAAAGTGCCATGGATGAAGAGTACAGTTCTCTTCAAAAGAACAATACATGGGAGCTAGTTTCTCTTCCACCTGGAAGAAAATTAGTGAAGTGTAAATGGGTCTACTGTACTAAAGTTGCTGCTGATGGCACTATCAGCAAATATAAAGCAAGGTTGGTGGCAAAAGGTTTTTCTCAAGTCCAAGGAGTGGACTACACAGAGACCTTTGCACCGGTTGCAAAGATGGATTCCATCCGCCTTGTTTTAGCTATTGCCGCATCCAAGCACTGGGAAGTGCACCATATGGATGTGAAGAGTGCATTTTTACATGGAGACCTTGCTGAAGAGGTCTATATGCAGCAGCCAGAGGGTTATACATCAGATCCATCATTGGTTTGTAGATTGAAGAAATCTTTGTACGGGTTAAAACAGGCCCCAAGAGCTTGGTACGCAAAGATGGACTCCTTCCTTCTTTCTCAGAATTTCCAAAGATGCAAATCTGATCCGAATGTCTATCTTCAGCGAGTTAAAGGTAATTTGTTGGTTATTGTACTTTATGTTGATGATCTTCTTATTACTGGTAGCACACTTACTTCAATAAACAAGCTAAAATCTGCCTTAAATCTAGCTTTTGACATGAGCGATTTGGGCTTGCTGAGTCACTTTTTAGGCTTGGAGATAGCTCAAAATTTCAATGGGATCACTATATCTCAGAAAAAATATGCTTCCGACCTGTTATTGAAGTTTAATATGGCTGAATGTAAGGCAGCCCCGTTCCCATTCCTCTCAGGAATCAGTCTTGAGGAGGGAGATTCCACACCGCTTGCAGATTGCAGTATGTATCGACAGTTGATTGGTTCACTACTTTATTTGACACATTCACGGCCTGATATCTCATATGCCGTGAGTGCTGTGTCAAGATATATGCAGCAGCCACATGAGCTTCATTGGCGAGCAGCCAAGCGGATCTTGCAGTATGTGCAAGGTACGAGACAGTTTGGCATACATTATGCTGCAGATTCTGAGCTAGATTTCATTGGTTTTACTGATTCAGATTGGGCAGGTGATAGCATTGATCGGAAGTCCACTTCCGGTTATGTTTTCATGATTGGTCATGGTGCTATTTGCTGGTCCAGCAAAAAGCAAGCAGCCATTGCACTTTCTTCAGCAGAGGCAAAGTATCGAGGGGCAGTCAATGCCTGCATTCAGGCAGTTTGGTTGCAGGGTATTCTTTCCGAGTTTGGTTTTGGTGGCACTACTTCGACTGTCCTATTTTGTGACAATCAAAGTGCTATCAAGATCTCCACAGATCCAGTTCAGCGGCAGAGGACCAAACACATTGAGATTCATATGCATTACATTCGACAGTTGGTGCACGACCGCACTATCATTCTGCAATATTGCCCTACTGATGAGCAAATTGCAGACATCTTCACCAAGAGCTTCACTGAGAAGAAGTTCTCTTACCTATGTTCACTGTTGGGGGTGAGTTCCATCATGGTGGAGACAGATTGATTCATTATTATGCTTTAGCTTGAGGGGGGGCTTTCTTCCCACTGGGTTTTCCCTCTTTCCTCACTTAGTTTATTTTCAGCATTTTTTGGATTATTGTATTGGGGTGACCTTTGGTCTTAGTTACCAGGGCCCCACATTATTTTTATTGGCACATCATAGTCTAGCTTGAGGGGGGGTGTTCGGATATCCACATCATCTATTTCGGGATACATCATCTATTTCGGGATCCTGCATGATCTATTTCAGGATATGCAGAATCTAGGGTTTTGCATGCACAGGCATGCATCCCAGTCACCAATTTGATGCCTCCAGCACCTTATCCACCTTCTTCTAGCACCCGGGAGCCACTTACCACAGAGTTTTAGCCCTCCTAAGCTGAAAGGCACCCACTTCTCACCTACTGCCAGAGAAGGGCGCACTTGCTCACCTACCACTGCAGATTCACTCCAGTTACATTCAGTTAGCTCCGATTCTCCCTGATTTGAGGCTAGTTTCACTCCCGACTGACTGTATCACTTCCGTTTGACCTCCAGTTTGATTAGGTGACTTGTTCTGACTTCAGTTAGCCTCCCATGCACCCCCACTGAGCCTCCAGATCCTATATCAGTGCTACACACTTCAGTTACATTTATTACACTCAGTTAGACTCAGTTTGACAGCTAGATGACTGGTTGTTGTGATTGATGAGCACCACCGATGATTGATGAGGACTCCTAGATAGAGTCAAGCTACTCCATTCAGTGATTCGAATGACCTCCTTAGGCAATTCGAATTGCTCAGTCATTGTGACAGTTTGTATTGTAATTCATTCACCCTTTCTGGGATAGAGAGCACTGCTGCATGTTTTGCACAGTTTTGCACCATATTTTCTATGTTCATCTGTTGTGATTGATTTACTTGTTCATTAGATCTGCTGTGACTAATTTTACACTCCTTTCGGCATGGCTGTGTCGGGATTCTTCCTTTTCTCTCTTACTGGCAAGTAAGCAGTTTGTTATTGTTCTTCTCCTGGATCTTGGCATTGATCTTGAGTACTTGTTGGCTCATATTCTAGGTTTTGTGTATTTTCAGCTACGCTTTCCTCTGATGTAAGGATGATCATCTATGGTGCATCATCTTCCACTCAAGCATCCAATATTCCATGATGAGATCAATTTTTTGCGCATCCAATTGATATATCCCTTCAAATCATTCAAGATTCTTTAGTTGTGCTCTCGGCTGAATGTAAATGAAATAAATTCTGGCTTTGAATGCCATCCTACAGATATGCATAGTTGTTAATTCTTTGGTAATCCATGGGGTGTGCTGGATCACTTCGCATAGATGCTCGTAATATGTAAACCACTGTATATTATTGAGACTTTGCATGTCCAGCTTCAAGTTTTCCCACATGTTCGCAAACCTAGGTCCTCGGCAATCTCCAACGAATACAGGTACATTCTACTGATATTTAGGCTCTTTCCAGGCTACGAATGCGATCAATAGTAATAACCAACTATAATGGAATTGATGTCCATTATCCTGTGTATCTCTAAAATCATCTAAAAACTCATTCAGCAGATAGCTTTCCCATTTATATTGAATTCCATCCTTGGCCTTCGCAGCTAAGGAGATCGTAACGGTCGGCACCTCATTTGGTCTGCATTTCCTTACGAATCTTCCTGCGAGCAGTTGCATTGTGAACCACGTAGCTTGATCCTTGATTCCAGCTGTTTGATATCCTTGGCTTCCCTTGAGCAAACCAAATTCACTCTTCATTCGTTTGGCAAGATCTTTATCCTTGTTCTTGCCTACAAACTCTACTGCGGGATCAACACCTCTATTGCTCAAGTGCGTGATTTAGTAGATCAGGTCTATATTGATGTTGATCTTGTAGTCTAACCACAAGTAACACTGGTGCGTACATGAAAGTAGTGTGTGCACAACCGCTGTGAGCTCTAGGCTCCTGTCAAAGCGAGGAATGCACAGCAAGTTCAGCAACCCTGATGGTTGCAACGGCACAATCTAGTCTTGCACTTGAACTATTTTATGCTTGCTGGATTCATCATGCCTCCTACACATGTGCTGGTCTGGTTGAAACTGCGGGTACTTCGTGTCCTGCAGCAATTCATGATCCGAGAACTTCCACTTTGGAATATTTCCAAGCAAGTTCTCATTTTCGCGCACATGGCTCAACATGGGCGGCAGCGGGATATCATACTGCTGATTCTTTCTGAGTATCACCACTGGCACATTATCTCTTCTTGGAGGGATGTATTCTGGTATAAGCAGAATCGTCTTGTCACAAGGTTGTTTAGGAAGAAATGGATTTGGAATATTCGCAGCCTTTGGCTTCTCTTTCTCAGTGGCCTTATGCTTATCTTTCTACTTAGGATCTGGTACATTTCGCGGTGAACTTCTAGATGTTCCACCTTTCTCTAGGACTGCTTTCTTCACTGGCGTCTCCATGACTCCTTCCAAAACAAAGTGTCGAAATTCTCTTAATATTTCTTCTACGGTTGATTTCCCAGACATACACTTTCGGATTACTCTTTCTCTTGACTAGTAACAACTCAAAAATTGCAGGCAGTAAAAATTAAAATTCACAGTAAAACCAGTAACTATGTGGTCTTTATTATTTATAGGCACAGCGACACTAAGGCGCGCCCAAAAACGGCTAACTTAGCATTAAATTCCATGTCTGTTGGACAAATATTTCTTAGATTTTGTCCTTTCCCTTCATTTAATGTGTCTTCAATGGACGAATATGCCTTAAAAGCAGAAACATTTGATTCCCGAAACTACCGTATAACGGCTACTTTACCACCACAACCTGTAACGGCTAGTTTTCTTTTACTTCGTTGACTGTTAGGCGAATCGTGAATTTCACTGCGCATTTCCCTTATCTCAACTTGAAATTCGCAACGTGACTCCCTTCTTTTACTTTGCAGCTTTTCTTGTTATGTGTGCTTCGTAGCACATCTTTCCATATTGTGAAACTGTGCATTTTAAAAAAACTGTGTGCAGACTCTGCCCTTTGTTTTAGTGTCCAATTTCAACTGCACTTAATGGTGGTCTCGAGGAATGGATGCCTAATTAGGGCAGCTAGACCAGGAGCCTACTTTAATTATCGACCAGGGGACGTACAAACTTTAGAGGTGTTAACACTATATGTGCTCTATAAGTCTTCATCGTGTTTGGGGTGTTTCTATATATCTTAAAGGTTTCTCTAATCAAAGAATAAAGTGAGCTAAAATATTGTGAACCTATGAATGACAAATTCCTATGCTAAGAAGTTGAATGCTGAAAACTGAAAATCTATACCAAGAATTGAAATGATGAAATCTTGATAAACGTAGTCTAGAAATAAAATGCTGAAATCTTGATAAACGTAGTCTAGAAATAAAATGCTGAAAGCTGAGATTTTAATCTACGAAGTGAATGCTGAAAATCAAGTGCTAAATATTGAAAGTCTAATCTAAAAGCTTAAATACTGAAAACCAGATCCAGAACGTAAATATCCAATACTGAGAATTAACCAATCCTATCTATTCGAATTAAACACTCAAAGTGATGATCATTAATTAAACCAAAGTACTGAAAGCAATTAACCTCTATGATCTAACTTTGATAAGCAAAATATGCATGAGCTCCTAGGTCTGAATCATTGTTTTAAAACTAATATAAGAATGCATGAAAACATATGTCAAAATATGCTTGTACAGAATGCAGCTATAGGACTACAGAATGCGTTCTATCAAACTACGGAATGAGCATTGATCGACTACAGAAAATATGTTGAACCAAAATAATCTCTTAACTGAAATAAAACCATATTATTCAAATGCCATCAAAGTATTTTCATATACGATAAGAAGTAAATCGATTCACGGCATAAATGGAAAATACCTGAAAACAGAGTAAAGCTCCTGACTTACGTGTTGGAGGGGCCCTCCCCAACCCGCACTCAAGAGTATGGAAAACTTATAAATGTGGGCTTGAAAGTAACATCAGTCTTCTTATTAAAATAGTAACTTCATGGTTCAGGAAAGTCTGTAACACAAATTGTCTTTGCAGTACAAAAATGCATAAATGATTGATTCTACAAAATAGCAACAGGATCCCCTCGCTACCCGAGAGGTCCATATATATATATTTCTACTTCTAACCTAGTCTATAATCATAAATGTCAATCCTCTTAATCAGGGATTCTCTAGAACTTAGGGAGATATGAGCGTTGAGCCCCTTTGTTATCTGCAATCTCAAGCTTTGACTCTTGTTGATACCTCAAGACCTTCATGCCTTGCTTATGCCTGCTCATTCCAAGGTTAGCACATAGAAAAATGCTTTTAACATAAAAAAATAATCTCTAAACATACTTATTAAAGAATCAAAGTAAATAAATTTTCCCACAAAACAGGTGTATTTCCTTTGTCATATCTTGCACTTTACTGTGGCAAAAAGGTTATAGGATACCTATAATTTGGGTTCATCACTTGACACTTAAAACCTTCTTGCATTGCTTAACTGATACCTAGAGGAGTAGGGCCATCTTTGTAAGGCTTTAGTCTACTCCCATTAACAAGTCCTTGCAAATTTTCTCCAAGTAATGTGGCTAGCTGAACTGCACCACCATCAGTAACATTTTTGACAATGTATGGCCCTAACCAGTGCATTTTGAATTTTCCAGGAAATTTCATAAATTTTCTATCATAGAGGAGGACAAGGTATCCTACCTGGAAGAATTTATTCTTGATGTGTATATCATGCCATACCTTTTCTCTGTCTTTCTACACTTGTTGGTGAAAACCTGTAGCAAAGTGATCTTCCTCCAATCCAACCAACTATAATAGTAATTCATCCATTTTCTGATCATCGGCCATATTTGTGAATGTTGCAATTCTCAAACTTGGTACTATGTATTCCATGGGCGTGACAGCTTCCTATCCATATGTTAATCTGAAAGGTATGTGACCTGGAAAATTTTTACAAGTTGTTCTATATGCCCATAATATTGTTGGTATTCTAATATCCCACTCATCCTTGTTTGTATTGCACACCTTGGTCAATGCATTCTCCAATACTTTATTAAAGGATTCTATAGTGCCATTAGCTTGTGGATGATATGGTGTGCTCTTCTGATGGTAGATATGAAATTATTCTATCACGACTACAATAGTTATGTTCAGGAATTGGGTTCCTTAATCACTCATTAGAATATTTGGACATCCAAACATCGTATAAATGTTCTCAAAAATTAATTGCGCAGAGGTAACTGCGCTACAGTCCTTTACTGGTTTTGCCTCTACCCATCTGGTTAGATAATCTATAGCTTTGATGATATATCTTGAGCCAGTTCGCTTCCCTAGTGGGTTAATAGGTCCCACAAAGTCAATATCCCATTTATCAAAGGCTTGCAATGTCAATTGTGGCATCAATGGCATCTCATCTCTATGAGATGGCTTCCCTGTTCTTTGGCATACATCGCAACTTCGACAATGTTCTTTTGAGTCTTTGTGTATCGTATGCCACCATAGTCCTAATCTCAAAAAAATTGTGCAGTAGTTCTTCCTACGTAATGTCCTACATATACACTTGATGTGCTTCATCAAGTATAATAGGTCTTTCATGTTCTAGTACGCATCTTCGTAGTACTTCATCTGGTCCCAATTTGTATAATTGTCTTGCAATTATAGTAAAGTTAGTTGCTCTTACTACTAATTGCTTCTTCTATTGCATAGTAAGTTCTATACGTGCTAATCATGTAGTCAAAAATTCTATAATATCTCTGAAGCAGTCATCTGCTATATGGATAGAAAACAACTACGCATCTGGTAGACTATCCTCCATATTACTAGGTTCTTCTCCTGATTCAATTCTTGAAATATGTTCAAGTCCTGCGTTCAATCTTCCTGGATTCACAATGATTTCAAAATCATATTCCTGAAACAGTGAGATCCATCCGCATATTATTCCCCCTAACACTTGTTTATTGACCAAGTACTTCAAAGTGGAATGGTCAATGAACATACAGAAATGTGAACCTAGCAGATAGTGTCTAAGTCAGTGCTATTTCAAAGCTAACTTGATCTAACAAGGCTTTGAATTTCTAATCAAACTCCCACATAGTCTCATTAGGTTTTTGTTTTATTTCTTTTAGCTCTGTAATGCACTGAGATTCTGACTTAGGTTTCTTAAATTCTCTAATCAACACAGTTCTGATATCCACTAGTGTTTTGTTCTGTCCAACAGAATATTTCATGAACCATGTTAAAGCTCTGTCTCTAAATGTGGTGACTAGTTGGGCTTGTTTTATAGCATCATCATGTACTTGCTTAACGTTCTAGACAGCTTCACAAAGAAACCAATGTTGCTCTAGATCTTCTATACCAGTTCCTTTAAAAATAGGTAGCTTAATGTCGTCTTCCATTCTTTTTCTAGGAGGTGTTTTGTTATGAAACAATGAAGGTATACCACTACTTGGTTGATTATGAGTACTTGCTCCTACAGTATTACTGCTACTAGTGTTCTGCGAACTAGTAATATTTATTTCCTCGACTATAGGTTTATGCAGAGTAATAGGCTGATAGCCAATGCGTCTAGGTTCTGTTTCACTATCAGACTCAACTTGATATGAATCTCTATCACTTCATAACTTAGTTTCTAGGAATGTGTGAGGTTCAACTTCACGAGACCTCTTCTTAGTGATAACTTTATATCTTTTTCCACTATGAAAAATACCAATATCTTCGTATGTATCACTATCTGTGTTACTGAACATTACAGACTCAAACCCTAGGAATCTGATTGCATTTTTAAGACACCTTTTTCAGCTAAGAGCATTTCAATGCATAAACTCAGGTTTTTCAAGTACTTACCTCTAAATCCTTGGAAGAAATATCCTTTTGCTGTGATGTAAAACTTCAAAGTGTCCATAGGAAACTCTGTAATATAGCCTTCTAGTAAGCTATCAAACCAAAAGTATATTGCTCTTGAAATCTGCTTGTCGATCCCTTTAAGCCTCTGAATCAACTATGGATTCCAAACCATAGTTTCTGCAACCTGGAAAAAAAAATCATTCTACTATACTCGATATCCACTCATGTATCTCATTACCAAAAGATGTGAAGAAACTTTCATGTAGTTCAGTGAATATATACCTCTGCAACCATTGGTCTGCGGTAAGACACGGATGTTTTTTTTCCTTCTTCGCAAACTCAAGTTCTGTCTAGCTTACCCAGTTCTGAATTTCTGACTTCTCTGGACTCCACATCAATCTGGTACATCACCAAAATATTAGTTCAATCATAGCATGGAATCATTTGATGGTATGCCTAACTGCATACAGATAGCATGGAAACAAGACATTTTTTGCGCTTTCTTTTCTTCTAAGATGACATGTCAACATCGCACATCACTAGCGGGATTAGTCCAATGTCGGTAATGGAACCATTTGTTGGTTCACTTGTATTTCTCAACCACACCACACATTACCAGTTCTACCGCAAAAATAGAACCATTTGTTGGTTCTTCTAGGCTGACCTAGGTTCGGCAAACTTCTTTTGTAGACCCAACAAAATCCCCTTCACTATCCCTCTCAACATTAATCTGCGAACAGGCTGAAGTCTCACCTGAAGCGAATATGGGTGGTTACATAATCAGGTTTCTATAACCATGGTGATGCGCGGATGTGTTATGCAAACTCCTAATGTGTTCCTTGATTAACATCTACTTAACATATCAATACCATAATGTAATTGTGCACTTCGCGGTTATCAACAACCTATAGACTTCGTTGAATCGTTGTTATCTTTACTCTTACAACTACGCATTCATCATACTTAACGTGACTTCGCAACATTCATACATATGCGTTATGCTTACTAACATAATGTTATATTTTGAGCATTAATTCAATATGATCTAGGATCTTATATGAGAGAATAACAAGCACAACATATCAATCATAAGAGACAAGCACAAGAGACAATAGACACAGAGATTCCTTGGGGAAAACCAAGAAGATGAAAAACCCGACAACTTCCTCAGAGATAGAAAGAGCAATGATACAAAACCCAAGTACAAGAGATAGTCTCCTTATCAGCTTCTCCTCCTCCACTAGTGTGCATCACTCAAGTGAGAGATAGTTGAGTAAGTGAATGATCAAATAGAGTGACACCCTCACTCTATTTATACACAACTCGACTTGCCTAATAACCTAACAGGGCCGACTTCTCTATGAGATTCTAATAACCCATGGTAACCCAACTCAGGGCCGACCCCACACTTGGTGGTCTAATAACCCCTCTTGTATAAGTTACGACACTTGTAAATACAAATGACGACACTTTCGTACAGAGGAATAATAACCTCTCTGTAGGGATACAATATACATATATGAAATACATTCTAAAGTTACATATACATCAACACATAACATTGTCATTCAGATACATACGAAATAAAGTACATGAACATAATCATAATTGCATGAACACAAAATATATCATATATTCACACACATAACACAGGAATTTATGTGGTTCACCCCCAGATGGGAGCTACATCCATGGGAACTGTTATTATATTAATAGAAGGGGTAACAGTTCCGGTCTGCGCACTCATCTGCAGACTCTTCTCTATAATAGATCTCTGCACACTCAACTGCATAGTCTTTTCCTCTCTTAGATATTTCTCAGTCTAGATCTAGCAATATCTACCAATCTTTCAAAATTTAACCCTTCCTTATACAAAATTTCTCTTTATATAGATGTGCCCGAAGGTCACATATTACAATAACTATGGTCCAACCCCCATAGTACCCTTAAACCCAAAATACCATGGTTCTCCTGTTGACCACGCTTTGCCTTAACTTTCTTGTAGTTCTGTTGTCCTTTTGCACCGCTTCTTCTAATTCTAATGCTTCTTCTGATAGTTGCAGTTCTGACCGCTCTGACTCTACAATGTCGCATCCTTTGCACCATTATGCTTCTTTACTCTCTGATCATGTAGCTGACAGTTTGCTGCTTCATTCATAACTGCTCCAACTACCTTTGGTTGTCCTTAGTACTTCGTCTTTACTAAGGGGACAAGTCATTTCCTATCAACTTCGCTTCGCTCCATACCCTGCTCCCGGGAATTGTGGAGTTGCTTCTCCCAAAAACTGGTCAATGTTAGGCCTCGCTTAATTGTACCTTTATCATCAAAACTTCCTACACTTGGGCTACTCCCAACATATGGGGGCCAAATAGAAGAGTGGGATTGTCATCATGTAAATTCATAGTATCTGGCTGCTCTCCTTCTTCTCCCTTCACTATTTCCAGAATCTAATTCTTATACTCTATATTTTTTAACAACTCATTGAAGAGGATTGAGATCTTTATCATAGAGATTTCATTTTCTAAGCTGAATGCAAAATGATTCTTCTCTACTGTTTTCACATTACTCTCATCCTTCCTTTTTGGGACCCTTTTAGGAGATTCAACATTCTTTTTAGTTTTTTTATAAGAGGTAATAGGCTTTGGATTACCCTTCCTAGGGGTTTCTTTTTTCTATTGCTAAGAAGTAGATGGCTCAGCAGTAGCCTTTCCTTGGTCTGTTGTTACCTTTGTATTCCTCAACTTATGTTGTCTCTGAAATTCAAAAATTGCATTTTGGAAACCTTTTTGATATTGTTCAGAATCTAACTCTTCTAGGATGTTATATAACTGCAGAGATGATTGATCATGTTCTTATTTTTTCAAATAAAATTAGGGTTGCATTTTATCAAAGAGGTGGATTTGATCTTCAGGCTGTCCATATTCCTCTTCTTCTTCTATCATGTTTTCAGCAAAAGGTGGTCTGACTGGATTATTTTCTGCATTTCTAGGGTCTCTCTTGGCCTCCCCTGTGGGGCAGAAGGTCTTCTGTAGTTCATGTTCCGATATTGAGGCTCGAGAGTTTCTCTACCAGAGGGTTGGTTATTTAGGGACATCATATCCACCATGCTTTCCATGGTTTTCATCATCTATTCAAACTTGGTTTCCATAGATTGGGAGGTGGAAGGCTGGCTTATTTCATTGAATCTATTTTTATCAGTTTCATTTATGTGCCTTCTTTTACCTGAGGCCATCAGATTAGCTTCTACTTCAACGGCATCTTTCAACATATTAGGAAGGGTAGCATATCTCATTTCTCTCAACATGAGAGCAAATTCATTGTCAAAACAGTTAGCATAATGAAGTTTGGCTGCCCCCGTAGGGGGTTTGATGTCCACAGGGATAGAATTGTACATTTTCATGAACATGGCTGAAAACTCTTGGACAGTCTCAACATTAGTTTTCTTTGTCTTTTCATATTGAGTGAGAATTTGGAGAGGATTTTGTTTGTCTTGCCGCCTGGTCAGGAAATCTTGTTCCAACCTCTCATAGGTAGCAATTGTTGTAGAAATTTCTCCCTACGGATAGGTAGAAACTCTCTTAGGATAAAGCAGGATGTACTGACTCTATACTAAGACAAAAAGGAAACAAATGCTACCTTGAATCCCTAGATCTAACAAACGTCTCAAGATTAAAATGCTAGAAAGAGTAGAAGGAGTTTAACTGACCTTCTATCCAAACGCTTGTCTTTGTAGTTGCTCCAATCTCCAAGCCCTCACGAATGAACCTGTCAAAATGGAACCAAGACACAAGAATGCACTATTCTCTAGCAACCTGAAACATAAGTTAGAATCTAAATCTATGAAAGATACAAATCATATCATTAAAACAAAATTAACACAAATGATTTGGGAAAACAAGACAAGTTATTCCATTACCAACTTGAAGTCATGTACAATAGTTGCTTGATGTTCAAGCCAACTTCCAGCTCCAAGTGCTTCCTCTAGCTATCTCTGCAGAAGTATGAAGATCATAGGTTTGATGCCCCAAAAGTCCTCCCTTTGGCTCATGGAAAGCTTCTCTCTTATAGCACATGGGAAGGCTAACCAACAAGAGAGAAGTGTGGATCTATGGAGGGTTTAGTGGATCAGGCCAGCTAAACAAAGAAGGAGTTAGGATCGAACCAAAGATGGTAATCCCAACAAAATATCCTCGAAGGTCGAAATCCCAAAATCCAAGGCAAAAAGGCTAATTTCAGACTACCGCTCCCCTATAACTGCGCATAACGCGGTAGTACCGCGCCTCAGAGAAGGAGCAAAACGCGGTAGTGATGACTACCGCGCCCCTATAGATGTGCAGAGAGCGGTAGTGCTCACAAACAGGGCTGAGTTGGGCTGGAAGATGATAGAAAAAGGTTTTGCTTTCAGTGCTCAATCAATGGTTTTCATTATGGATGTTAAGATGATCTTTAAGGGAAACTGTCGTTTAGGTCGGTAATGCAAAGATGCGACACTAATACGAAATGTGTAATATTGAGGTATAACAGATGCCCCCTAAAGTGTGAGGTCAGAAGAGACTGATGGCCGAAAGACTTTACAAATATGGTTCGGAGATAGCATCGAGGGGAGCAACAAGGAGCTGAAACAGAAACAAAATGTCAGATATACCACCGAGGCGGGCATCCCCATGCTCGGAAACAAATGACTCAAAGCATGGCTGCCGACCAATACATTGCAGATCCATGAGTACTGAGATGATATAGACTGTAGACAAATCATGGCTACTATGAACAAGCGTAGATCCATGAGACAGTAATGACACAGCCACGACCAATACAAAAGTGGATCTGTGTGACAATACAGAAAAATCTCCATTGCAACCTGGACGTAATCAAAATACAAAAGAGTGTCCAGGGTCTTCTACCCAATCGCAAACGATACGAATCTAGCCATGTGATTACAAGGTGTTGAAGTCGAACATGGTAGAAACCATTTGATTACCGGCCAATGATGTGAACCGTTAACAAATGCGAGGGAAATCACCAATGATGACAATGAACCCCAAGGTATCTATAGTACATCTCAACGAAGTGCGAATAAATGAGTTGATGTCGAGCATTCGAGAGATCATTCAATCAGAGGTCAATGATGAAAACCTACTGTTGAATACGAGGAAACCTACCATTGAGGCATGCAGGTACCAAGGTACTAATAGTTGACTCCTAAGTCTAATTCCTGGATAGTGATTTGGTGTCGACAGGAATAGACTTGTCGAAGGTGGGCCATAATGATTCCCACATCATCGACACGAAATCAGAACGAGAGATAGTATGGACCGATGAAACAATAGAATATGTACTGGCACAAAAGGAAGGTTTGACATGAAGTGGAGGTGGACTCAAGGTAATAACCCTTTGAACATATAACGGCATGAAACAGAGCTTGGCAGCAGGGATTACTTGAACAGACAGAACGACAGGAAGTGTGAACTCATAGCAATAATGAGGACGCATGATCATAATGATGACACTATCAGCAAGACTGACTACCCAAAACAGACAAGGTGAGGATGCATGCCATGTTCAAAGGTGACGACTCACAAGCTGCCAACAAGGTAAACTTGACTCATTTTCCCATTTTCCCCCGACATGATGGATGAGTACCTCTTTGTTTTTTAATGAGCTTGAGGAGGATAACAGATGCTCGATAAAGCTCATCTCATAGATGAGTCCAATCTCACATGTTTTTCGAACCTGAGAAAGGAGGGGTTCATCCCAAAGTGGGCCCTTCGATGTTTGATTTTACGAGTCCAAGGAAGGAAAACTCGACAGTTTTTCATGTTTAGAGAGTCTGAAAAGAACTAAAGAAGACTCCAACGGTCCTTTTTTGTAAAGTTAGCCTCATCGCCCGAAAAAGGGTAAAACAACGCGGGAGAGGACTCTTCCAGTCATGATTGGCTGGAGTATTCCTTTTTCGTAAATAGTGCCCCCTAGTCCGAAAAAGGGGTAAACTATCACTAGGGAGACGATCATTCAAATCCTTTTACAAGCGTGAACAAATCAAGATCACTTGGCAATCTTTTCAATTTTAGGGAGTCTGAAAAGAGCTTAACTATGGACTCCATATACAACTTTGTCATGGTTGATGACCGAGTACGACAAAGGAAAAGTAAACTCGGCACAGTTCCTTTTCCGTAAATAGTCTAGCGAGGCCGGATAAAGTGATAAACCTATACTCGTTAGACACACCTTTTTACTCCAATTGTTTAACGAGCACGATAATGGTATCAAAAGCAATCGAAATCTTTTTCATGTTTGGATCCAGAGCACGAAAAGGAAAAAGTAAGCTCAAACCACTTTTCATGTTTTTAACCAGAGCACGAAAAAGTGAAAAGTAAGCTCAAACACCATCTTACTATTTTTAACGAGCTCGAAGATAGGTTGGAAGAATGCTCATGATGTCTGCTTCATTTTTTAACGAGCTTGTAACAGAAAATGAACTATGCTCAGGATAATTTTCATGGTTTAATGAGCTCGAAACCTAAAAAGGAAAGTATGCTCGAAAATGTTCCCAATGGTGAACTTCTTCCCGTCATGAAATCCTAAAGGTTGGTACATGCCCCCAGCATGATTGCTAGAAGTAAGTGACTTAGCTCCAACGTGGTGTGGAGAGGCGATCGAGTTGAATTCAACGTAACTTCCAGAGGTTGAATACATGCCCCCAAGCTTCATTTCATTCACCTAAGGTATAGGCGAGTGAAAAGAAGGTTCAGGTACTAAGTCTACGAGAGACTCAAACAAATGGAAGGGAGATCTATTTCATTTTTACACAATCTTGAAATAGATAATAACAATGCTTGAAAGGGTCCTTTTTATTTTTTAATGAGCTTAAAACATAAAGAAATTATGCTCGAAGGTAGTTTCATTTTTACGCAAGCTTGAAACTGAACGTAAACTATGCTTGGGATTGGTTTCATTTTTACACAAGCTTAAAACCAAGAGTAAACTGTGCTTGAGGGTCGGTTTCATTTTTTAATGAGCTTGAAACAGAGAATAAACTATGCTCGTAGGAATCTATTTCATTTTTTAACGAGCTTGACATAGAAAGGGAACCATGCTCAAAGTGATGGTTTCATTTTTACACAAGCTTAAAACCAAGAGTAAACTATGCTTGAAATGATGGTTGGTTTCATTTTTACACAAGCTTAAAACCAAAGGTAAACTATGCTTGAGAAAATGGTTTCATTTTTTAACGAGCTTGACACCAGAATGGAACTTTGCTCCAACGCATCCCCCCCCTAGGGGGAAGAAACCACTAAAACATGTGGAACATTCAGGGAAGTCTGGTGACTAGGACTCATGCGATGAGTGGGCGTCACAAAGGAAAGCTGATCGATGGTCACAATATTCCCATGATGGGGAAAATACATCACTCGGAAGAGTGAGGACACTACAGCCTTCATGGCATGGACGTAATCACGTCCAAGGAGTAGATTAAAATCTAAGGGACCTTGGACGACCATGACATCAATACAGACAGTTTTCCCTCCCAAAGTGATAGGTAATTGAGGAAGGGACCCTAAAGGTCCAGTAGGCCTTCTATTGAAAGCCAGTATCTGGTCAGTGACGGGCACAAGCCGAGGAGAACCTAAGGCTTGCCAAGCAGTTGAGGATAGAATACTAACAGAAGCTCCTTCATCAACTATCGTACGAAAAATTTCTTTATCGGAAACTCCTACAGATATTTGAAAAGGAACGCTCGAAGGAAGACGAGATTCTGTTAGACCATTCCAATCAAAGGAAATAACCTCAGTACTTGGAGGGGGTCTCACGGAAACGGATAGGGTTTCCCCTTGCCGAGGACATTCTGAACCGATAAGGAAAACATCAATGGTTTCCAATTCACTCTCACTTGGAAGATAATAATGAGACGAAGATTGTGTCAAGGTGACTGCTTCAGTCTGGACTTTCTCCAATGAAAGAGCGGGATGGAGTGGGGATGACAGCGACTCAATCACTTCACTCTTGGAAGGGAGAGTGGGATCAATTGCAAATGAAACTGAATTAATCACTTGGTCAACCAGCGGGGGTTCGAGGGACAGTTTACCATGGTTTGTTGGAGGCACCAGTTGAGAACTAGTAATATCTTCCAACCACTGTGAGGCTTCATCCATGCTCGGACAAAGGAAAGTACGGTGCATACCCTTGCATATCAAACAGGGATATAGGACTTTACCCTTACGACCCTTCACCAAGGGGTCACTGGTTGAGGGAGTGTCATTGACATGATGGTCAGAGGTCGACGATACAAGTGGTTTGGGTTTTTTAGACCACACTTCTGATACACGGGAAAGATCAGGACAATCCTTGAGAAGGTGATCACCCTTACAAAGTTTGCAAGGGAACTTGGGCTTACGGGGTGTTTTCGTAGAATGAGTGCCATTAGAGGCAACTGGTTTACGCTTGGTCTCTTCTTTATCCTTCTTCTTCTTAACTTTCCTTTTCTTCTTCTTCTTATCCACCGGATTACTAACACTATTGCTTTGATCAGGCGAGGAAGAAGGAACGGAATAAGATTCATCCGATGAAGAAGGGGAAGGATTAGTTTGGGATTGACTCTCTCGTGGTGGAGAGTTAACATTCGAAACATTGGGTGCAATCAGAATTACTGGATTGAATAACCATACCGGTAATCCTATGGTTAATCCAGGAAGATTTAACGTGGCAATAAAGGGAGGACCAATATCTCCAACTGGAGGAAAAGCAAAGGGTACCCCTTGAAAAGGGGTCTCCGGATTAGTAGTCCCAAAAGGAGCATGGGTGCATGGAGGTGGATTCTCCATGGAACAAACCTAAGTGATGTGGATGAAGTCTTGTTAAAAAGAACTCAAAAACCCTCAGGCAACCGAGCGTGCGAAAGGGGAGCTAGGAAAAGACAAGGCTCACAGGCCAAAAGAGCAAGCTCAAAAAACTATACTGAGGCCGCTGCCAAAGTAAGCGAGCTGTACAACAAAACGGCCAGAATGCCAACAATTATCCCTACAAAGAAAAAGACCCTCTACAAGATAGCATGCAAAACCTCCTAACTAAGAGCTGGAGACCTCAACAAATTGTATCCTTCGCAAGGTGATGAAATCCAAGTCGAACAATACAACATGAGAGACCGATATAAGAAGAATATCCCTCTACCGAAAGTGATCCTGGGTAAAAGAGCCCTAGTAGAATAGATACTAAGCTACCTCGTTCATGACACGTCGGAAAAGGTTTTGGGCACTTCAGCCTTCCAAAGAAGACAGCGATCGATGTTGCCTTAGGGCTAAGTGGAGTGCGGCATTCCACAAAGTCCGTCTGGTTCTCAATCTCGCGGTCGTTTAACCCCTGAAAGTTAGAAACAGTCAGGAGGCCCCTCCACAAACTGGTTGTGACCGTGTCAATAAATACTAGAGGATTTTAGTTCCCTAAAGACAACGACTATGTCTCAGATGAAAAATGACAAGGGGGAATTATTTTGATGCCTATCCCCGGTGTCCTACCTAACTACCAAATTCTTTTGATTTCCTCAAGTGAGGTTAATATTGGTTTAGTTAGGGAGATTAATTTTAGAGGCTGTCTTACACAATCGGGTTATGGAAGTGCAACTTGATGGTGTTATGACGACCCAAACCATGCAAATGAAGATGAATCGAAATGAGCCTTTCTCTTCGATGAACACTAGCTAAAGTAAGGAAGAATTCTTTTCGTTCCCAATATGCACAACCCAATGCACATGCAATTTTATTTCTTTTCAAAATGATAGAAAGAAGTAAAAGATGTACCCAAAACTAACCCAAAGCAATAAAAAAGTTCTTCATATGAACACCAAACGTAATGATTCTAATCCATTTCCTATCTTTTCACACTTGAAAAAGACACATCCAAGCTATGGAAAGAAAGATTCTACAAATGCTTCCAATCAAATGCAAGACAAAGAGAAGAACCTAATAATATCGTCTAACTCAAATGCACATAAATATGAAACAAGCATTTCTTCTTCTTATGAATGTAATACCAAGAATGTCAAATGATTAAATTAAAGCAAGAAGAATATCTATGTGTTTCAATTTCATGAATATGGTAAAAGAACAACAAAATCAAGCTTCTCTTTGAACTAAAGCAGAGGCAAGGAATCAATCTTTTCAAACAATCATTAGATAGGATGCAAAGGAAATAAGATGCCAAGCAATCAAAACATGCCAAAACACACCAAACCAAAAGTGATCTCAAAACCTTAATATGGGTCAAAATGACTAAAGGATGCACGATTCATGGCCCCCCCCGGCCATGAGGGGGAATTTTTTTCAAAACTAGAACCCATTCCGCTTAAAAATGCAAGCAAAACACTAGTGTTTACTCAAAGGGCCAACATGGATCCAAATCTCGAAAAGACCCAAAAAATAACCAAACAAACAAAATAAACACACTTTCCAGGAACTACCGCGGGCCTGTGGGCCACCTAGGAGCGGTACTGACAGACTACCGCGCTGTAGTCAGAGCTTAAGGTGCGGTACTGCAAGACTACCGCGTTGTAGACAGCGCTTAAGGGGCGGTACTGCAATACTACCGCGCTAGGGACAGTGATTAAGGTGCGGTACTATCGCTCTGTAGGAAGTTACGGGGGCGCGGTACTGTGTGAACAGGGAAAGAGGCGGAAATTTGAGAAAAGATCTTGACTTTTCAAGGGTTCGCCAACCCAGAGGACTTACTGATCTGTAACAGAAGTCTAATGCAGAGAGCAGGGAAGTGAATGAAGGTGAAAGAACCCAATTCTTACAATCAATGAGTGAAATTGAAAGCAAACTTCACAAGCAAAGAAAATGGATTCAAATCCCCAGTATGGTCGCCATTTTTTGTTGTAGAAATTTCTCCCTACGGATAGGTAGAAACTCTCTTAGGATAAAGCAAGATGTACAGAATCTATACTAAGACAAAAAGGAAACAAATGCTACCTTGAATCCCTAGATCTAACAAACGTCTCAAGATTAAAATGCTAGAAAGAGTAGAAGGAGTTTAACTGACCTTCTATCCAAACGCTTGTCTTTGTAGTTGCTCCAATCTCCAAGCCCTCACGAATGAACCTGTCAAAATGGAACCAAGACACAAGAATGCACTATTCTCTAGCAACCTGAAACATAAGTTAGAATCTAAATCTATGAAAGATACAAATCATATCATTAAAACAAAATTAACACAAATGATTTGGGAAAACAAGACAAGTTATTCCATTACCAACTTGAAGTCATGTACAATAGTTGCTTGATGTTCAAGCCAACTTCTAGCTCCAAGTGCTTCCTCTAGCTATCTCTGCAGAAGTATGAAGATCATAGGTTTGATGCCCCAAAAGTCCTCCCTTTGGCTCATGGAAAGCTTCTCTCTTATAGCACATGGGAAGGCTAACCAACAAGAGAGAAGTGTGGATCTATGGAGGGTTTAGTGGATCAGGCCAGCTAAACAAAGAAGGAGTTAGGATCGAACCAAAGATGGTAATCCCAACAAAATATCCTCGAAGGTCGAAATCCCAAAATCCAAGGCAAAAAGGCTAATTTCAGACTACCGCTCCCCTATAACTGCGCATAACGCGGTAGTACTGCGCCTCAGAGAAGGAGAAAAACGCGGTAGTGATGACTACCGCGCCCCTATAGATGTGCAGAGAGCGGTAGTGCTCACAAACAGGGCTGAGTTGGGCTGGGAGATGATAGAAAAAGGTTTTGCTTTCAGTGCTCAATCAATGGTTTTCATTATGGATGTTAAGATGATCTTTAAGGGAAACTGTCATTTAGGTCGGTAATGCAAAGATGCGACACTAATACGAAATGTGTAATATTGAGGTATAACAGCAATACCTCCATTTGGAATGGTTTTGAACCATTTCTTTACTTCCCCTGAAAAAAATTGGGCAAATAACCTAATCTTGAAATCATCTTCATCTATCTCTTCAAGATCTATGAAGTCAATAAAGTGGTCCACATGTTGTTGTGTAGTACCACCCCCTTTCCCATAATATCTCATAAGGTGTTGGGCATAACCCACAGGTAGATCATGGACGTTAGCAGGGAGGGATAAAGGGGCAAATCTGGAAGCCATTGCTCTTAGGATTTGATTGGAACCAGGAGGAGTATTTGAAATAGGTTTAGAATCAGGGCTAGGTATTACAACAGTGTGACCTGGAGTAGGAGGGGTAATCAAGACATTGTTCTGCTTGCTGGATGCTTTAGTGAAGAGGAAGAAGTCATTTCTTTCTTCTTTGGCCTCTAAACTCTCCCACAAAGCACTCAAACAATGGGTTTGGAACTTTTTATGATAAAATACGGTTTCTTTCATATTTATCTCAGATTTAGACCTAAATAAGGAATTCTCAAATTTTAAATCAAAAGAGACAGTATCTATAGTATGGGATTCTTCTTTAGGTAAAGAAAAAGATATGGTCAATGGGGGAATACCTGTTTTTTCTTTCTTTGCTTTCTGGATGATCTTTTCTGGATCTGATATGACCTATGTTGGTTCAGGACCCAACTGAATTCTAGTAGATATCCTTCGGGAAGCCAGAATTCTTTCAAGAAACTCACCAAGTGTCTCTTATGGGACCAAAAATTTGAATATTGAAGTCACCAGGGAAAATATCACAACCCTTATGTATCTGATCTTATGTTTTCCCATGGAGATCCAATTTGATTCCTTGTAATTATTTTTCTGGGATAAAAAATTTATTCGTTCCCCAGTATGGTCGCCAGATGTTATCACTCAGGATTCTTCCAGGTTGTAGCAGAAGGGATCACTAAGGTAACTATTTCAACTACACTCTTGTGGATGGAAACTAGCCTTTCCAAACACAGAGGGATCTCTCTCTCACACATAACTCTTTCAGCATGCAAAATATTATTTGAATTGGTTGGTTGTGTATTAAATGGTTGTGGCTAGACCTTCAGCTAAAGGGTATTATGGCTTTAAATTGGTTTCGTTGAGGATAAGTATATCATAAGGCATGGATTCAAACTTTTCAATAGGTTTTTTGTCACAGATGACTGATAGAACTATAATCTTAAGGGCAGAGGCAAGATAGATGAGGTTTTTTCAAGTCAAAGAGATATGTAGCAGATGATAGCAGAAAGAGAAACAAGATCCATCACAAAATTAGAGCATTAAAAATGAATTCTAACTTGCAATTTGAGAAATAAAGGGTAGATTAATCTAATCATATGAATCTGAATCATCAAATGATGAATTTCAGACCATGTAATCTTGATCTAGACACTTAGAATAAGACAGTCAATGAGAAATACTAGCAAGAAAAACATGCACAAGAATTAAAGACATCAAAACACTCACTTCAAGAATCCCTGCTCCAAGATCAAGTCTTTTCATACATAAAAAGGATGGGTTTCATTACATACTAAGATTTAGGCTTACAAAAATCAAAATTTTCTCAACTACTTCAGTCATACATGGTTGTTTATTAAATTCGCAATTACAACTGTCTGTAATATGTCATATCTAACTATTAATCTTATCGACTATTTATTCAAAATAAAAGTAAAACTGTAAGTGATATGGCTTCTTCCTTTTTCACTCAAGCTGTTTGGATCAACCTTTGTTTCTTGAACTAGAGATGAGCTAGTGGGGAACTTCAGTGCGCTACCAGTGTAAACTTGAATTGCCAAAACTACTTGTTGCATTTTAGATCGAGCCCTTTCAGGATGATTTGTAGGGACGGATTTACATGTTGTTCCTACTTCTTCCATCAGATCGATTCCCAGTCGCGGAACAGTTGATCCTTTTTCCCACTAAATTCTCCATTTTTACACAGCCGCGACTTATTCTGAAACGCTAATTTTCATTCCGCAATCCACAAGCCACAATGTGGGTGTCGGAAAGTTGGAACACCTTTTGCATAGCTTCGAATAAATCACTCTTCCAGCTTCCGCAATCCAAAATAAGGGAGTCGAAAAGTTGCAACCCCAACTCGATAACTTTGAATAAATCCTACCTCTGACTTCCGTAATCCACAATGTGGGAGTCAGAAATTGGAATCGCAAATTCATCGTTTCGAAGAAAACACGCCTCCACAATCTGCACTTCGACATGCGGGAGTCGGAAGTCAGAACTTGAATTTGACAACTTCGACGAAATCACGCCTCTGACTTCCACAATCCGAAATGCAGAAGTCGGGACCCCACATTCATCGCTTTGAAAAAGTTTACTCCTCTGCAATCCATAATCCGAAATGAGAGAGTCAGAGATCGGGACCCTAATTTCGTCGCTCTGAAAAAATTACTGCTCTGTAATCCGTGATCCGAAATGCAAGAGTTAGAAATCAGAACCGCAAATCCATCACTCCGAAGAAACCACATCTCTGAATTCTGCAATCCGTAGTGCGGCAATCGAAAAATTGGAAACCCAAATTCATAGCTTCGAGGAAAAAACGCTTATGTAATCCGCAATCCAACATGCGAGATTCGGAAGTCGGAACTCCAAATTCATAACTTTGAAAAAATTTATCCTCTGTAATCCCCGATCCGAAATGCGGGAGTCGGAAAGTCAGAACCTCGACGCACAACTTTGAAAATATTATTCATCTGACTTCCACAAATCTGCATTGCAAATTCGGAAAGTCGAAACCTCTATGGAATCGCTCTACGGCCGTTGATTTAGATCTATTTCCAATCTTGACCGTTCAATCTTTTAAGAGTAGAAGACGTCCATTTTACCATTTTTTCATTGGGGCTTGCTCATATGGTCTGAAAGGGTTAATACTTAGCCATTTTTTGGGAGTTTTTGCCTCTTCTTTGGGAGTAAAAATTAGTGTGCGGGCTTGAGATTTCGGTGGGGGGGGTTCCCTTTCCTTACCCTGTCGGAGTTTTATTAGGGGTGTTAACAGGGTCGGTGATGGGAGGATTTACAGGAGGAGAATAATCCCCTCCTTATTCAGTGGTCGGAATCCCTTCTTCGCGCGAACTAGTTGCAGTGGGTTGGTCCATATCTTCCCCTGTGTTTCCTTCCTCAATGAGAGGATATTCAAGTGGCTAGTTTTGTATCCTACGGGATATCCTTAAGGGTTGTTCAGCCAGGACAGCTGATGAAATTCTCCTCCTAATAGTCTTCTTAAGAAAAACACCCTTTAAATCCTACTCAATCTAAATCCACAAGAAAACTTATATGATAGGTGGGATGAAGAGTCAGATCCTCACAGGAGTGTTGAGGTGTCGCAACTCTCTATATACTACAGGTTCCAACAGTATTACTCAGCCCAATATTTCAGAGCACTAACCAGGGAGGATTAGGATCGTACCCCTAATCGTATTACCTGACCACCTGGTAGTACGTGCAAAGTAGCTCCTCGAGTGTTTTTCTCGATGTATTGCAAGGCCAAGATGACCAATGGTTGAATCAAATGGTTTCAGGATCCTAGTGGGGTATCCCGATATACACAAGGTACATGGAATCTCCAATCCGTAGTAGTGTTTTCTAATGCACCACCGTTCGACAGGAGCCTTCCTATATACCGTCGAGTACGTGAAGTACCTTTCTATATACCCATAGGTACGTGGACTGTCATTCGATATACCGACTAGTACGTGGAAGAATTGCAATCCCTAGTGTTGCAGTGCAGGAAAATAACGACAACTGCTACATTTAAAGACGTCGGAACACATCTCTAACCTATCACATGAGTTTCTAAATATTTTTACTTAGACTAGTGTTTTATTTTATCTTGTATGGTTAAGTGCATGCATGAAGTGTATAATCGAACCAATATGCATGAATAAGCTAAATGAGATGCAAGTCTTTTACTTCTCGATGAAAACTATCTGAGAGAGATATTTCTTCTTTTGTTGAAATAACCAAAATCTACCCAAAAGTACAATGCTATCCTTTCACTGATCTTCTTAAATAAAACCAAAAGACGTGCGCAAGCAATACTCTTTCAATCAATCCAACAAAACAAAAATAATACCAAAGCAAAAGATTATTCTTTTTCTTTTTCAAAGAAGTTAAATATACAAGCCAAAATGAAAAGATGAACTTCTTTTAATTGCAATATCTCTGATTTCTAAACCAAGGAATAGAAGAGGTAAAGAGAAATAAAAAAAGTATGAGAGCATTCACTACTTGTTCCAATAGCTTTGAAAAGGATTGATTCCCACTTAATATTTTTTGAGAGATGAATATGAACCTTTTAAAACCAAGAAGAAATGAGCATCCACAACTTTCATCTCTTTCAAAAAAATTTCAAACAACTATCAAAAGCACAAATGCTCTTTTCAGCAACCTCAAGCAATGCACTCAAGATGAAGAGAGTAATTTATTTATTTTCTCTAATAATGCATTCACCAATTCTAAGAATTATGTGAATTCTGTCTTGATTCAAAATATGAGAGATTATTCACTACTGCAATATTTAAACAAAAGGAGTTTATTAAGAAATCAATCACCCAAAAAGTGTCACGATTCAATTTTCACACCAAATTGCACTAAAACCACAAAAACATAGGCTTCTTAAAGACTTAGAATTCAGAGCAAAACATATTAGGGATTCTAAAGAGTCACAAGACTAGTTGCACTTGCGAGGGATTAGAATTACCCAAGACCAAGGAAACAACCACTTGAATCTAGGACTCACTAAGAAGTCAAATCAATCTCTAAATATCAAAGTAAATAAAGGAAAAAAGTAATCCAATGCTGAGAAATACATGCCTGAGACAAGTGAAACATAAACCTCAGAAAACCAACAAAATCAACTTTTTGTGGGAAATTCAACCCTAGTTTCCAATCTTTGCAAGGTGATGTAGCTTGTTGTATGCACCAGAGCGTCAGAACCTAAATGATGCAGTTTGTACATAGCTAAAGAGTGTTAGTGACTCTTTCTGAACATGGACAAAGTGCATTAGTGACGTGATCTTCCTTAGGAAAAAGTACATCAAAATTACAGTGACGCAGGTATTACACTACCTAGGTGCGTCAAGCGAGATCCAGGGTTGAAAAAATAAAAAATCCCAAACCAAAAAGAGGTAACTGGCTGAGCTAAATATCCCTAATAGATACTGGATTACCCAGTAACTCACAGGAGGACAGATCCAACAGAAAGAGGCAAATTGAAAGGATTTAGGAGGATAAACAAAAAAATGCAAATCACAACCTAAACAATCCAAAGACTATGAATCTTTCCTCAGTATGGTCGCCAATTTTTTTTACGGATAAATCCATCGATGCAGGCACCAACCAATCTCCCTATTCTAAATGGTTTAGATCTAGAACAAATAATGACAGAATATAAACACTTTCCTATATTAATCAAAGTACTAGAATAGGGAACATTACTCACCTTGTAATTGGAATAGTCTCTCCTTTATTTATGTGATCTGCAATGCCTGACTACAAAACAACATAGAGAAAACAAGAGGAAACACAAGGTAAAGCAACAAGTAATATTGATTAACCTAAATAAGTGGTCAAGTAAACAAGTTCTAAACATCTATAATGAAAAATAACCTTTATGGGAAGAGCATATATTGTTGTATTAATGAAGATAGAGAAGAGGAGATTACACCCATTGCCTTGATGTTGCAATTTATTCCAACTAATAGTTGACTCAAATATCCAACCTTGCCTCAAATGGATGAAGGGAATTCAAATCTAGCAAAATTTCTCCAGCATTTGGGTTCTCTAGTTCATCCTCCCCCCAACCATGGAGAGGAAGCTTGTATATATAGTCCAAAGAGGATAGAATGAGTTGAGGATTTGATGGAGAAGGCTAA
This sequence comes from Larix kaempferi, assembly GCA_027924585.1. Taxonomy (NCBI): domain Eukaryota; kingdom Viridiplantae; phylum Streptophyta; class Pinopsida; order Pinales; family Pinaceae; genus Larix; species Larix kaempferi. The sequence goes on along the minus strand of BSBM01000458.1, from coordinate 16,801,297 downwards.
GGGATCATCCCAATAAGTTAGGGGTTCGACTACTACCTTTACTGATTTATTGGGATAGGCCTCCATGAAGGGATTTATTCTAGAAGGCGCTCGAAGCTTCTATTTTTCCTTCCTAACTAACAGTGACACACTTTTTAAACTAGCAACCTGTGTCATTGAAGGGTGACACATGTTGAACAAAGGCAGATAGTGTCAACGACACACTTTGTCAATGTGCAAGGTGCGTCATTAAGGACCTAACGCACTTTGTCAATATGCAAGGTGCGTCTGTGTGACAGCATAGCGAAATAGGCATGGAAATACTTCTTTTCAAGAAATTTGGCATCAATTCTTTAGGAATTAGGACAAAACAAGGGTACACATCTCATGATGACAATATTTTGGTGTAGTAGGACTATTGAGAAGAGAAAGACAAATCTTCCCTTGTATTGTGTGGGGTAGTGATAGAGAGTTCCATGGATGGGATGGCTAAGTGATGTGCATGTAGTGATCAATGGTGAATAGATTGGCTAGGTGAGAGAGAGAATGGGTTTTGGGATGAGAGAGAGAGAGAAGCCTGAAGGTGTTTCCTTTACCTTGGTGGCCTCATAGCTCATCTTGGAGGTGGTATATACAATTGATACCTATGGTTGGGAGGAAAATCTCTCTTACATAACCATTTGCTTAGATCTTCTTTTGTTAAAATATAACTATTCTTTGTTGTGTATGAATGTGCAATGATTTTATTTACTTCCTGTTGTGAATGATTTTTTTTATGCATGATATGGGTTTCGATGTAGTTTTAATTCCACTATTCTTTATATTCATGCACATGCATCAGTTGGTTTATGTGGTTTGAGATATGAAATTTGTATCTACCCCCTCCTAGAGTTAGAATGATGGATGGGGATACAACAAAATGGTATCATAGATCTTGGTTGCAGTATTGGGACTACATGGACCAGAATTTGTATGCAAAAAAGGATTTTTTAGAGCTCACAGTTGCAACAAGGAGACTATAAGGGCTGAAATCTATGTTTACATGAAGAAGTTAGAGCTTTGGTTGCAACTCTTGGATCTGTTGTAACATAAAATATTATATCAATTAGTTTTTAAAAAATTTCACAAACATTGTGTTGTAACAAGCATAATTTTTGGTTGGATTGGAGATAGATCAATGGTCGACACAAGTGCATGATGGTCGAAGGAAAAAATGGAAACTGGATCATCCCAAATATGATGGTTTAGATTGTGCTAAATAAGCCATCCAAACTCATTGTAGTTCACTGATCTACTTGACCTTAAAAAAAATCACCAACTTGCAACACTAAACCACTTTTACACATCATTGGCCCATTTTCATTGTAGGTCCAAAGAGGGGTTTTGGAAAACCACTCTTTCAATGTCCCAATACCACTTAGCTTCAATAAGTGGTACGTTTGAAGTGTTATGGGGTGACATGACAATGATGGGTCGAAATGGATCATGGAACAATTACAAATGGACATGGTCTATTCCATGTCAACATCATGCCACACCATCAGTACAAAAAATATTACAAAAAAATGTCTAAAGCCATTTTCTTATTCTAGGAATAACATGAGCAGTTTTTATTGATTTTCGATAAAAAATTTGGGATTGGATTTGCATTAGTGAGGGATACAAATTTTTTAGTGAAGGTGGATTCCTCATTCAACTCAAAATTTTCAAAAATTGAGTATTAGTGTTTTTTGAAGACCGTGGTTGTAAACCCAAATAAGATCCATGTTCATGACAAAATTGGACAATACATTCCATGATCACAAATGTAGAAACCCTTTTGAGTCTTTGAAACAATTCTCAAGCAATTGAGTTGGTGATTAAAAAATAGGTCAGCATCCTCTATTATGTGGCACTTATTAGGGAATTTGAAAATCTTGCAGGATGGAAAAGTGACCCAAGAACACAAAATTGTCTTTTTTGTGCAACATTTTAACTACTCATCAATTTGAACAAATTTTCTTAGAGGGGTTTCCCAAAAACTTATCAAATTAGAGATAGCAGGTTTTGCAAAATAATCTAGGTCTGAAAGAAGTGTAAAAAGCTAAAGTAGTCAATTATAGAAAATTATACAAATTCGTTGGGGCATCGAATCAAAGATATAAAAGTTTTTGTGTAATCCTTTCCATGTTTATTATCATCTCCCAATACAAAAATATTATAGTTTTCCCTATATTTTCTTCTACATGTGGCTAAAGTTGGTCTCTGAGATGAAATGCACCTATAGGAAAAGTGCAGAGTTGGCCAAAATTGCTAAGTTTGAGGGGATGTAACTTTTAGCTTTGAGATAAAAAAAAATGAGCATGATTATAGTCATTATAAATTTGATCCATAGGGGAACAAAAGTGCATGATCATATTCTGAAGAAGTGCTTCATGTATTCCTAAAAATTAAATAGAAAAGAGTGTGTAGCCTTGATTTGCAAAATTGTCAATATGTGTAGTTTCCAGAATGCATGAAAATTAATTTTATAATGTTTTGAGGATGTAATGTAGCTAACAAGTTGTTGTCGTTGCAACATCATTCCCCAAATATCTTTAGAATTTTTGGGGCCCCTCCTTCTGCACATTTTGTAACAAGTGTTTTTCTTGACTTTCAGGCTTATTTGCTCTTTAACTTGGAAAATTTCTTAAACACTTGCTTTCCAAAAGTTTTCTAGATTATTTTCTCTAAGGCAAAGTCGCCTTTTCTCTTCAGCGCATTTTTTAGCCTTAATTCTTCCGCGCTTTGGCGCAATTTTTAAACTTAGGTCTCCTGTTTGGCGCATTTTTTCTGACCGTGCCTTAGCGCAATCGCTAATGCTAAATTCCCTGCTTTGGCACAAAAGTTAACTCTAAATATTCCAATGGGAGAATGTTCTATGACCAAATCCCACGACTAAAGGCGCAATCGAAGCACAAATCTTAGGCTTATTTCTTGCGCCAAAGGCGCACTCTCTAAGACTTACGTTTCCGCCTCGTTACCCAAAACTTGGTTTTTTTTATTTTCTCCGCATGAATTAAAGGTTGGAATCTGTGCCATAATTTCCACGAAGTCTAAAATTTGCTTGACTGCCAGCCAGCGCAATTCCTAACAACAAGATAAGCGCTTTGGCGTTGGATGTATGATTAATCGTGCGCCAAAGGCGCAAGACTTATCCATTGAACTCCCGCCTCCACTCGTGCACCTCATCTATCCTCCAGGTCTGATCCATAGCGCGGTGATATCATCGCAGAGCTTAGTCTTGCAATCGCCGAGCCTTAGCACAACACCAAACGCTATGATCGCCGCTCGAGCGCAGGATTTAGTGTTGTGATTGCCACTTTGACATGACACTTGATTTTGGCCCGCATACAACTATGGAGTTGGTGGAATCATAAATGTGCCCATGTGCCATTTTAAATGCTCAAATTCTTGAGCCCCGTGCTCATAAATCCGCCAACCTATCACGTACGTGAATTGAATTCCACCCCTATATCAATGCATAGAACGGGATTTCCAAATCACTAGACCACTGCCATAGGAGAAAGGAACTCGTTGTTCGATATTGAACTCTGACTACACTGCTACCCGTCTCGGAACGATCGCTAGCCACCAGGGAACACTGCCAAGCTGACAGGTAGGTGCTCGGCCCCTCCTCTTCCGTTTTTCGAGGTTCTCATTAGGACATACCCCCTTTCGTACCCTGTTATCGACTATATATATATGCAAAAAATTTATACGCTCTGAGTGGTTAGTTGTGAGTCGAAACCATAAAGACGCAGAGCCACCATTTGCAAACCAGATCCGGGATGGCCCTATCCTCCCATGCGCGCATGAAGTTTCTCCCATTGTCGTATGTTCGGCGTCCTAGGTTAGTTTCTCATATATCCTACCATCTCTGAATCTTTCCCGGTTGTGCCGTAATAACCACATATCATCCGTAGCTATGCGCTCATTTTCGGTTAAGAAACTGCATTTGTGCACACCCCATGGAAAATAGCCCTCAAGTGACCACATCCATTCATGACGAGAGCACAGTGCTCGGCCAAAACCACCTTAAAACATGTGAGAATGACCTGACAGACTGGCAGTAGAGACATTCTGAATAGCTCAACATTTTACTTGTAGAGCCAAGCAGAACCCAATGGAACCACCCATGTGTTATGTACCCGCTCCACTCGTGTGAATGCAGTGTTTTCACCAGGCATACAAACGATTGTAGGTCCTTGCGGATTTCTGTGGAGGTCATGATGCTAGCAACTGCCCCAGTTCCTTTTCCTCCATTAGTTTTCCCTGGCTAGGTGTTTTGACGGGGAAGGCACTTACATATTGAACAGAGTTATAGCACAAAAAAGGAATGCTTTCTCGCTACCTTGTCCCCATGCCATTTTTTGGTTCCTAAACTTCCCAACTGTTAACACCCAAAAAGTGCTCACTAGCTCATTTCCCTATTCACATGACCCATTTGTCCACTTTTTCACCATCTGAGCCTCCGAAACCAACAAAAGGTCACCAAAAGACCTTAGTACACCCCTTTTTCCATTAAAAAAGATTATTTTTCCAAGAAAATCATAAAAAACCCTCAAAAAGGGTCCAAATTCCCAAAAATATTAAAAAGGGAATTAAAATATTATTTTTATTCAAAAAAGGAAAAAGGAGGGAAAAGTACCTAAACCATGTTGGTCAATACCATTTGGTTTCCACAAAACCACAAATGGTATTCCTCACCACCAAAACCTATAAAAAGGTGGTAGGGGCTCCTCATTTCACATCCTTCCATTATCTCATCCTTATGCTGCTGAAATCTCCCCTGAGCACTTTTAGCCATTGAAGCAACCTTGGAGAAGGAGACCTCTTGGAGTTTGGAGCTACTCATCTTGGGAGTTGCTCAACATCAACCTTCACCATTGAAGGTAATATCGCAAGCACTTGCTTGCCCCCCCCCATTTTTCAATACAAAAAATTATTTCTTATGTTTCTTGTTCTTGATTTTGACATGTTTACATTATTTGCTTAGATTCATGAAAAGTATTGTTTATTTAGTTTATTGTTTTTATTTCTATTGAAACTGCTGCTACTAGTTAGCAGGTGCCCATAGCACTAAGCCTGGTTGCAAAACCGGGCCAACAGTTTTTGGCGACTCCGCTTTGGTTTGAACTTTAGATCTCTAGTTTTGCCTTTAAATCTTAGTTTTTATGAGTTTTTAACCTTTAGATCCATAGATCTGCCATCTTAGACAGCAGATCCATTGCTGTTCTGAGATTTGCCCCCATAAACAGCCCGAAATTTTCAATTTTCGGGTTAGTTTCTCGGTTTCCGTGCACGGCTTCCGCCTCGCAGCTTTTTGCCAGACAGTCGCGCGGTCCATCGCGACTTTTCTGCCTTTTTCCGCGCGGTCCATCGCGGATTTTTTCCAGACAGTCGCGCGGTCCATCGCGACCTTTCTGCATTTATCCGCGCGGCTCATCGCGACTGTGCGGTCAAACCCCGCGCTGCTCATCACGACTGTGCGGCCTAAACCCGCGCGGTCCATCGCGACTGTGCGTCCAAAACCCGCGCGGTCCATCGCGACTGTGCGGCCAAAACCCGCGCGGTCCATCGCGACTGTGCGTCCAAAACCCGCGCGGTCCATCGCGACTGTGCGGCCAAAACCCGCGCGGCCCATCGCGGTTGTTCGTCCAAAACCCGCGCGGCTGAATTTTTTCATTCGGCCATCCCGATTTTGAAAAATATTTTTTACTGTACTTTCTGCCCATAGCACATTTTTTACAGTATTTGCATTCTGCATATTTTACAGCTTTGAAAAAATTTTTACTATTTAAAAGTGCATATTTAGAAATCTTTTTCAAAATTTTCAAGAAAGTGAAAGAAAGACTCATTTTGCATTTTCATCTAGATTCAAATTTTTTCTTGTTTACTTCTTTAGAATCTTGCCCTTAGCAATTTTTCTTGAAACGAAGAAATCCATTTATTTCTTTTAAAAAAGGAGTTTATCATTTGCTTTCATAAATCCAAGAAATCCTTTATTTTTTGAGTTATCTTTTGAAAAGCATATTAATTCCTTTTAGTGAAAAAAGTCTTAAATATTTGCTTTTTATTTTCGAAAAATCCTTTATTTTTTGAAAATTTCCCTTAAAGCATTTAATTTTTTCAAAGTTCAGTTTACAACACCTCACGTGCACTCACACGATCACTTAATTGAACTAAGCCTTAAAACGTACCTTAATTTGAACACACTTTTAACCCCACTTGGGGAACACTAAAAGAATTCTTGTAGCTAGGTAGTATTGGGGGGATAGGTGTTCCAATAACACCCCTCAGTTCATACATCTGAGACATAGAAGTTGTCCAATTAGGGAGCTAAAATCTCTTAGTACTTTTTGGCGCGGTCACATCGGTTTGTGGGAAGGCCTCTCCCTTAGGAGGGTTGAAGTCGCGAGGATGGTTCCGGAAGCCTGAGTGGGATACCGAAACCCATTCAGTAACCGAAGGGCTACCATTCGCAGTTCTCGGGATATCCCTGTATTGGGATATTGCGATCAAAGGACCAAACGGCAGATTTACCTTTTCTCGACGCGTCATGAACGGAGTATCCTAGTAGCCTGTCTTTTTAGGATTGATTACCCGGTGTCCCTCCCGGTAGGGGGATATCTAGCCGTTGTCTCAACATTCATATTGTCTGACTTGGATTTCATCACCTTGCAGAGGATATCGTCTGTTTGAGTCACAATACTTTTAGATTAGGTGTTTGCATGATCTTTACCACCTTTTGAGTCTAGTTACACCTATTTTTTCTAGGAGCCGCTTGCATGTTGGTATTCTGACCAGTTGTTGCATTCCTCCACTTATTGTAGCACAGCTGCTAGAATAAGTGCATTTTTTGAGGATTGATTTTTTGGCCTGTGAGCCTTCTTTTTTCACTCCCCTTCTTGCACCCTTGGTTGCATTAGGGTTTTGAGTCTTTTACATATATATCACCACCTGATATTTAAAACACATTTTTTACATACAAAACATATTCTCACCATTGAGAATTCTAGACGTTCTCGTCGTCTACAGGGCGAACTCCCAGAGTTTAGTCCACTTGGCTCTCCACGTCACAGACGCAGAGCATTGTCCCTTGATTCGACACATCGTCAATCAATTAGACGGTCATCCGATTCTGACATACCCCACTTCACCTTTGATTTGGAGGTAGAATCCGAAAACCCCACCGAGTTACCACCAACCACAAATATGTCTGAAACACCAGTTGATCCACAATTTACATTAACCATAGGTCAGACATCCGCAGACCCTTCTGCGGCAGTACCATCCACGGCAACAACCACCCCCTTGGGTATGCCCAATATGGGTAACACTCCACATTCAGGAATGCCTAGCACAGGACCACCACCTGTCATGGGCATGCCCAACATGGGGGTCATACCCCCTTCGGTTTCCACAAACCCTATCCCAGGAATCCCCAGTGCGATTCCTAACCCAAGTGTAACTCATGTTGCACTTGGCAGTGCTATACCAGGAATCCCTGGTGCGATTCCTAACCCAAGTGTAACCCAAGTTGCACTTGGGAGCGCTAACCCATATCATGCCACACCTTTTGGAGGGCACATACCCTCCATACCTAGCATACCTATAGGCGCTACTGGACCCCTACACCATACCACAATGGCTAGGCAGGTCCCGGTTCCGGTCACCACATCCGCTAGTCTACCATACATGGCAAGTCTCAACCTGCCAGATTTAGCTAGGCTCACAAATGACCCCATCAGACATGATCCTGCTTGGCCCCATATGCCCACTAAGCTTCCCTCTGACATACCTAAGTTTGAGGGAAAGGCAGGAGAAGACCCCCAGAATCACATCATGTCCTTCCATTTATGGTGTTCCTCCAACTCCATAGTGGATGACTCAATCCGCCTACGGCTTTTACAACGCACCTTCACTGGCTCCGCAGCCAAATGGTATATCGAGCAGCCCCATGGGACGCATGCCACATTTACTTCCCTTGCCTTGACCTTCCTGCAGTTCTTTCAGCTACCAGTCCGCTATGATGCGGGCATCGAAATCCTACTGTCTTGCAGACAGAACACAGCCACGCATATCACTGACCATATTCATGATTGGCGCCGGCGCCGGAGCCTATGCAAGATCAAATTAGACGACCGAATCTTCCTAGACTGGTTCCTTAAATCCCTCCTTCCTCTCATTGCGAAGGATGTAGCATCTGAAAGACCCCAGTCTGAGGAGGAGGCCATCCTCAAGGCCCAACAGTTTGATCTTATCTATGCCCAGTCAGGTTACCTATACACGATCATACCTGACGCCCCACGAGGTGACTCTGCACACGGTGACACACCGGGGGCATCACATGCCGCTGATGGCATTATTGGCCAAATTACACCGCAAGCAAAACCTTTCAGTATGGTGAGCACCATGCCCGCCCCAGACCTCTCTAGGGCTACATCCAGTTCCGGAGCGACAAATTCTTATGCTCCAACAAACCAGACCCATCACATTCATGGACCCTCTTGTCCACAACATTGTTATGGCCAAGCGCCATCAGCATATGTACCTCCTACATACTATGCTCAACCTACGGTACAGACCCCCATGCAGTTCCCACAACAGCATATGCATTACCCACAACCGATTGCACCGGCTCACCTCACAACTCCACCAGCTCAGGGGTACCAACAACCCCAGCAGGCAACTGGACCACCTCCAGCTCCACCTGCGTACTATCCACCGCAACCTGCTCCCGCACCTGCGGCTCCTCAGAATCCCCCCAATGCTCAAGGGCATGTGTACGCACAACAACATCAGCCCCAATACCAAAATAACCAACGCAACCAGGGTGGGAAACCAAACCGCGGAAGAGGACGCAACCGTGGAAACAATCAAAACCGTAACCAAGCTCCACAACCTACCCATCCTCCACAAGAAAATAACGCGGTGCCCGCTCATCAGAATCCCGATCGGCCACCTAAGCAACCCAAAAATGCTAATTTACGAACAAACCATCCTTGTTCCATTTGCGGTGTCTATGGCCACTATACCCACGCTTGCCCACATCTGGAGCGAGCTCGACAACTATGGACAAATGACGCCCATCGTCAAGGGCAGGCGGCTCCTCAGCCTCCACCCAACCCCCCACCACCTCCACAACAACCTTTGGTATTACAAAACCCTTTTCCAACACAAGGAGTGGTGAACACTCAGCCGTTAGCCCCCCAACAGGGCAACGTGCAACCACAACAAATTACTTACACAGCTCCTGACCAACCCATGTTTGATTCAGGCACCCACCACTTATTGATGATGTCCACCGCAGACGTCAAAATCCAAACCCGTCGGAATCAATACGGACCGACTGCTGAAACCCCCCCCGCCGAAAAGGATACTAATGCTAATCCCACTGATCAAACATTGCGTATACCTCAGGTTCCACTCGATGGCGCTTCGAAAGCACCTCGCTTCCCCCTTCGCCGAATCAACAACAACCCCAATGCACGGGCTGCGTCCAATTACAACATCGTAGATGACCTAGCTCAATCTCCCGCAGCCATGTCTGCGTTAGAAGTCTTAAAAACCTGTCCTACTCAGCGCAAAACTTTACTTTCCGCCATTGGGGCGATTGACCCAAATGATTCGAAATTGATGACCTTTGATTTAGACCAATCTGAACCACGGCTGCCTTCTACCATAGCAGTCCAAGTTTCCATTTCTATTCGGAATCTTGTCATCCATCGATGTATCATCGACGAGGGTGCCTCCACATGCGTCATGTCCACTTTTGTTTGGCAGAAGTTGGGATCCCCTGCTCTCCAGCGATCCACCACTGCATTGCGGGCCTACGACAGCCGGTCAGCTCAACCTCAAGGTTTATTACCCAAGGTACCCGTCCAATTAGGTGGGAAAACTGTGCTCATCGACATGGAGGTCATTAACGCCCAGCTCGACTATAACCTTTTACTTGGCCGCAGTTACATGTACGCCATGAAAGCGGTCGCCTCCTCCGTCTTCCGCACCATGATGTTCCCCCACGAGGGACGCATGGTCAAAATTGACCAACTCACCTACTATGATCCCAACGCCCCTGCAGCACCAGAGAATGTTCTTCCCATGATTGAACAACCCGCTTCTAGTGCAGTTACCTCCTTTGTGTCTTCTGTGGCACCCGGACTTTATTCGGATACACCAATGACCTCTACATTCCAGGCCATTCCACCACCGTCACCGGAGACCCAAGTCGCAAACCTCTGTACTCTTTCGCAGAATACGCAAACGTCCGGTGGTCAACCACCATTGATCCCCAGTCACATTGGTGTTACACCCATCCACACCATCCCCTTCCTATTTCCTCCTTCGGGTGTAGTAAGCGCCCCGGTTATGGCTACCCTTAGCCTACCCGGGCTAACATTGGGATTACCCGTGTGGTATATTCCGCCTCCCGTTCGACCACCGACACCAGACGTCATCCTCCAACCGGTACAACCTATTGTTACCACAAATCAGCCTCCTCCTGGTGTCGCAATCCCTTCGTCGTCAACGACACCTCCTCCTAACCTCAATATCCCTTCGTCGTCAATGAAACCTCCTCCTGGTCTCACGATTGCGTCGACGTCAAAGGATCCCCCTCTTCTTTCTAAACCCACTGGGGGCAGAGGTCCACAACCATACACTGCTATACCACCTCCTAAGGCAGTCAAACCCCCACCGGTGTTTCGAGCTCCCCCCAAATGTTCATTATGCGATGAAATTGGCCATCCAACTCATCAATGCCCACACTTACCGGCACTCCAAGAGCATATGAATATGTTGGACGATGACATCGGCATCCCAGTAGTCAGATTAGAGCCACCTCTACAGCCTCGCGACAAATCACTGCGCACGAACCATCCTTGTGCTATATGCAGTGTTTACGGCCACTACTCTCACCATTGCCCTGATCTACCTGACTATAGAGCAGCGTTGTACGAGTTAAACAATGCCGACTTAGAGATATCTCCTCCCCTCATCGAGGAGATCCACCCCCCACCATCATCCTCGTCAGAAGAAGTCAATACGATATATATGATTTCAACAACCTTCAAACCAGAACCCCTTGATTTATGGTCTGACTACTTCAATACTGACGAGCAAATTTTGGAGACACTCACTGCACCCGACTACCCTTGGGATGATATGCATCATCGCTCGTACTTCCTCCCGGAAGCATCTACCTCCACCGCATCCAACCAGCTATCGATCGAGTCGAAAGACTTCATACCCACCAAAGTCCATGGATTCTTACGCTTACTTCGTACCCACATACCCTTTGTTTGGGATGAGCAAGCAGACACGGCATTCGAAGCCCTCAAGAAAGCTCTCACACAAGCCCCCTTGATATCCCCACCGGATTTCTCTCAAAACTTCACCCTTTACGTCTCGGCGTCTGAACATGCCGTCTCCGGAGTTTTGGTCCAAGAAGATGCCTCCCACAAAGAGCATGTGATTTATTACGTCAGCCAGACCTTGTCTGGCCCACCTCTACGCTACCCATACGAGGAAAGATTAGCCCTAGCTGTAGTCTTTTCCGTACAAAAACTGCGACACTATATTTTGCTTAGTCATACCACGGTTGTCGCCGACTCCAACCCCATGGTCTACCTCCTCACCTGGCGGCTCCTACAAGGTCGTGTCGCTAAATGGGTCATTATCCTCCAGGAATATGACCTCACTTTCAAAACTCCCAAAAGCACCAAAGCCCTCGCGCTAGCTCACCTCATCACGGACCTCCCATCCTCCTCAACATCACCCGTGATCCAAACGGACCTGATCGACGAGCAGATCTTCATTATTTCGTCTGACGACCCTTGGTATGGAGACATATTGACTTACCTTCGTACGCAAAAATTCCGACCACACATCGATCGTGATGGCCGCCGTCGCATACGACACCACGCCCCCCGATACCTACTGATTGGGGATGTACTTTACCGACGCGGCATTGATACTATCTTACGCCGCTGCCTTTCCCATAGTGAGGCAGAACAAGTCCTTAACGATTGTCATAGCGGTGCCTGTGGAGGCCATTTCTCCGGTATGGCTACCGCCCAGAAAATCATTCGGGCAGGTTATTTTTGGCCATCATTATTCACTGATTGCATCACCGCAGTCAAGCATTGCCAGAACTGCCAGCTATTTGCCCCCAAAGCAAGAACCCCCCCTGCCCCCCTTCATCCAGTCATCACTGTTGGACCATTCTGCAAATGGGCCATAGACTTCCTCGACTGCAACCCCCCGTCAGTCGGCGGTCACAAACACATCATTGTGGCCGTAGATTATTTCACCAAGTGGGCAGAAGCCATGCCGACCTATAATTGCAAAGCCGACACTGCGGCACGGTTTTTCTTCAACCATGTTATCGCTCGTTTCGGAGTACCACAGCAGTTAGTCTCTGACCACGGCTCTCACTTCGAAGATGCCGTCTGGAAGGAGTTATCAACCATGTTGAAATTCGAACACCATTTCTCTTCCGCTTACTATCCCCAAGGAAACGGCCAAGTCGAAGCGATCAATAAAATCTTGAAGACCATTCTCCAACGCACTGTCGACAAGCACAAGTCCAATTGGCATCACATGCTTTTCCCGGCACTATGGGCCTACCGCACATCAACCAAAACCGCCACCGATTTTACCCCTTTTCATTTAGTTCACGGTGTTGAATCTGTCCTCCCTATTGAGTGCCAGATCCCAGCTTTACACATCGCCGTTGAACTTCTACCGGACACTTCCCCGATCGAGCAACGTTTACTACTCCTAGAGCAGGCCGATGAAGATCGGCGCACAGCCATTCAAAACATGGAAGCAGCTAAACAACGATCGAAACTAAGTTACGACAAACGCGTCCACCCAAGAACCTTTTCTGAGGGAGACCTTGTCCTTGCTTACAATCAAGCTCATGATAAAACCGGAAAGGGAAAATTCGTGTCCATGTGGCAAGGCCCCTACATCATACACACCTGCCTCGGGCAGGGGGCATACATTCTGACCGATTCAGAAGGCAACACCCTGCGCAACCCACGCAACGGGTTGTACCTTAAAAGATTTTACCCATAGAAAATCTCATGAACACCATCGTCCATTTTAGTATAGGCATACATCTTTTTTGATTCACAAAAAATTTCAAAAAACCTAAATATTTGTTTTTCTCTGCATGACCACAGATGGAGCCTCTTCCACTCTGCCATATCGGTTTCGCTGATGGTGCAAGCCGTTGGTCTCCCAATCTTGCCTCCGCAGCTTGGGTAATATACTCCCCTTCACATGAGTTAATTCACATCGATGGAGTATGTTTAGGTGCCGCCACCAATAATCAAGCTGAATACGATGCCGTGACCGGTCTCCTGGCCGCTGCTCTCCAGATGAGCATACGTCACCTCAACGTTTTATTGGACTCACAGCTCCTAGTTTCCCAGCTCAACAATGATTACCAGGTACGCGATCCGTGTCTTTTCAGAAAATTCCTGCGCACTAAACAAATGGTTAGACAGTTTGAATCCATTACATTCACACATGTCCCAAGACACCTCAATAGTGTAGCAGATAATATGGCCAACAGTATCCTCGACTGGCACACCAATCACATCATGTCATATCCATAAACAAAATGCATCCATGTGCAAAACATGTGCCTCCACGGGCATATACAAAAACCAATATTGCATCCACGTGCATAACATGTGCCTCCACGGGCATAAAACAAACAAACCAAATAATGCATCCATGTGCATAACAGGTGCCTCCACGGGCATACATAAATCAACAAACACACTGCATCCACGTGCATAACATGTGCCTCCACGGGCTATACAAAAGACAAATGTGCATCCACGTGCATACACGACAATATATCTAAAATATATATCCACATATATATATAAATCAAATGGTGAACATGTCATAAGTGCCCTCAGCACCCGATATACAAAAAATACATCTGTCATACAAAAAATGCTTCCCCATATGCTCATGAGCATTTGGGGGCAAGTACAATGTCGTCTACTCCTCAGGATCCTCGGGCTCCTCCTCCGGCTCCTCCTCCGACTCCACCTCCGCCGGCCCAGCCGGGTCAGGACGACCCCGAACTCGCCGCTCTGCTGGCCCTGCTGGATCATCCCTCAAACGTATCCTCCCCTGCGCCGGCCCTGCCGGAGCATCTCCTCCACCACCCCCGTGCCTCGCCGCAAGCACCGCTGTCCTCAACAGGAGCGACTGCCACTCAGGTGGCGCACCAAGACATCCCTGCAAAACATCCTGATCCAGATCCCTCCAACCATCCTCAGGGAACCTAGCTAGGATCCGGGCAAAGGTACGTCGGACACCATCTATGGCGTCACCATCAGGGCCAACCCCTCGCCCACGAGCTGCATATCCTCCACCACGCGGAGGACGTACAGGTACAGGGGGACGAGCGACCACCATCGCCCGCCCCTGCCGAGCCACATAGTCAGGTGGTGGCACTGGACCCACATCTGCACAAAGCAAGTAAACCATTAGATACTATATAACAAAATCATCATAAACCAAACAACATATGATACAACATCAAATAAAACACAAAACATACCGTCCAAGCCCCAGGCCTGTCCTGGGGCACGAGGCATCTCTGCGTCACCTCTGTAATCCATGCCGGCGTAGGGATAGTCCTCGATCACCAGAGGCATCTGCTCCCACTGCTGATAAAAGTCCTCTATGAAGTAGCCACGGATACCACCGCCAGCACGGGGCATCATCTTCCCCCACCTCATCATACGAGGCTCGCTCGGAAGACCAGCACGAACGGGTACATGTGGCCGCAAGGTCGGCACCCGCTCGAAGAAAAAACAGCATAAAAAAGAGGCGTAACAAAACTCGCCTCCCTCTCTCACGGCCTTGTCCAAATCTCTCCAGACACCGGCCAAGAACATCTGCGCCCAGGCGTAATACGTACCCCGTAGAACGGAATCCACCATCATCGTCTGCCCCCCAGACATACGATGTGGTGCAGCAGCACCCAAAATCCTCAGAACACAGGCACCAACAGCCCGCATATCCCACTCACGTAGGAACTTCAGACTAATAGAGCTGTTTACCAAAACAGCGTCATCCACACAGAAGGTCTGTAAGAGGTCCTCCATATCCACACCCGGAGGCAACCTAGGAGAAATATCACCCACCTCACCCAAGCGAGGCAAACCGGTCAAAAAATATACATCAGTGAGAGTAATCTCTAATCTCTCACCACCAATAATGAAGGCACCCTCTGCCGGAACCCACCACTGCACGAGCTTGTTCAGGAGTCGCCTCACTGAACGGATAGGAGGAATCTGAGCGAACTTCAAGAGTCCGCTCATGGCTAGGGTCTGTCTCACCCCCCCATCAGTCTCAATCCTCAACATGATCTCGGCATCAATCTCTCTCTCCCGCCACACGGACTGAGCTCTCCGCAACATCCTGCCAAGAAAACACAGGAAATTTTTAGCCCCAGCATAAAAATTTTAAAAAAAATCCCATCGCGGCTTTTACACAAAAAGCCGCGATGCCCATCGCGGCTTCTCCACAAAAAGCCGCGATGACCATCGCGGGATCCATGCAAAAACCCGCGATGAACATCGCGAGTTTTGTCCAGACAGTCGCGATGAACATCGCGACTATCACCCATGAACACGCGATGAACATCGCGACTATCACCCATGAACACGCGATGAACATCGCGGGTTCCGACCTCACAGTCGCGATGAACATCGCGACTGTCAGTCTAAAACCCGCGCGGTTCATCGCGGGTTCAGCCCCGAAACCCGCGCGGTTCCACGTTGGAGAGTCAACGTGGAGTTTCGCGGCCTTCGGGGGACCACCGCCAAACAAAAAAGACATAATTGACAAGGTTAAGGCGAATAGAGTTACCTGCAACTCGGTAAATCGAAAACCAACGGTGAAATCTCCCGGAAATCAAGAAAGAGCTCTGACAGCTCTATCAAACTCGCACGTAACAATGACAAGTCATATTGGGCCCCACGTCCTATTTATAGAAATTCCACAAATTTCAAACAACCATTGCAGTGTCATACGAAGTCCATTTCTCAAACCGTTGGTACCGTTGGGATCAGCACAGCGCAAACTTCATAGAGGTTCCTTCCGTTTCCCGTTTTCACGAGGTCCATTTTTTGACCATTTTTTAGCCTCCCTCATGGCCTCGGTTTGCGTGCCACATCGGCCGTTCTCCGTTTTAGACGTTCCTTATATAGCCGGATTCAGTTTTCCGCGCTCGTGATGATGCTTGAGATCATTTCTCGCTCTCAACTTTAGATTTTTCGGGCATCTTTTCCACGCCCCCCTCGTCGCCTCGTTTTGCGTGCCACATCGGCCCTTCTCCGTTTTCGATATGTCTTATATCGCCGGATTCAATTTTCCGTGCTCGTGATGATGCTTGGGATCATTTCTCGCTCTCACCTTTAGATTCTCCGGGCATTTTTTCCACGCCCCCTCGTCACCTCGGTTTGCGTGCCACATCGGTCGTTCTCCGTTTTCGATGTGTCTTATATCGCCGGATTCAGTTTTCCACGCTCGTAATGATGCTTGAGATCATTTCTCGCTCTCACCTTTATATTTTTCGGGCATTTTTTCCACGCCCCCTCATCACCTCGGTTTGCGTGCCACATCGGCCGTTCTCCGTTTTCGACAATCCGTATGTCACCGGATCCAGTTTTCCGCGCTGATGACAATGCTTGAGACCTTTCCTCGCCCTCATCAATACATTTTTGTTCGGTATAATTTTATCCCTTTTTCGGGCCGAGCAACCCCTCTTTACGAAAAAGGCACTTAGGGAGTTTCTGTTAAGCTCTTTTCTGACTCCTAAAACAATGAAAAGATCGCCGAGCTATCTTGCTTCCTTTCATGCTCGCTAAACGTATCTGAAAGGGCGTCTACCTGATATAAGTTTACCCCTTTTCCGGACCTCGTAGACTAATTACGAAAAAGGTATACTCTAGTCACATCGGCTAGAAGAGTTCTCCATCCGCATCATTTTATGCTTTTTTCGGGCCTTGGAGACTAAACTCACGAAAAAGAAACACCAATAGAGTCCACTTACCGCTTTCAGACTCTCTAAACATGAAAGCAACCATGAGCATGAGCCGTCCTGGGCTCACAAAATCCACAGGATCGTACCATTTCAGAGCACACTTTTATCCCTTCTTGGAGCTCATTAAAACTACGAAGAAGAAATCAATGGTGCCTCTTGGCGCCACGACAGATCACATCTACTCATATGGCAGCTTCCCCATTTTGGTCGCCTTTGTTCAGAGTATTCTGCAGTATATCACCTTGATAATCCCTCGACAGCACCTATCAGCTCGTCCTCCCCCCCAGAGTCAATATATACCATTCAGTCAAAGCAATGATCCCCACACCTACAAGTCAGTTCCCTACGCTGCCAGGTCAACCATGTCATCATGCTCTGAACAAAGGAAGTTTGATTCTACCCATTTTTTTGGACCCAGTTATTTCCCTTCCCCACAAGTATGTCAGTCCTACCATCAGTACTACATCACTTCAGTTCTACACCTCGTACTCCTATCAAGGAAACATCATTGCCTTGTTAGTTGCTGGTCTCCCTCTGTCGACGACAACCACATTGATTCCAGAGGATAGACCTAGAGGTCCCTGTGTCTTGGACTCATTACCATTTATGATGAGTGCCTACGAATCATTTCGAGAGGAATCCTCAGTGCCTCTCTGAATGGTTGTTTCTCACATGCTCGACTTCAACACCTTGATCGCATCGTTGAGACTCGCACAGGGTATTGGTCCGTTCAGTTATTAGTCGAAGACCCCGGATACCTCCTGACTCCTCCACATTTGAGAGTCTACCTATGGATACAACCAGTTACATTTTTTCTATAGATATCCGGGTTGCGTATGGCGACAGTATTCCACATGGCTCACAGTCATTGAGTCCATACAGATGTTGGACACCTTCAGTTTCAGCAGTTCAACAGTTATTCCAGTGTATCAGTTATTGAGATCACCCATGATCATGAGTATATCCCACAATAATGTCCCCTATGGACCATTATGATGTACCAGTATATTTCTTTACGTATTAGATCCCCCTTCTTGGGACTAATTGTTTTGTATATGTCTTGATACGAGCATGGGAATGCCCGCCTCGTCCTTTATCAGAGATTATACCTCATTCATATTGAGGCCATGTAATATTTTTTGTTTTTGCAGCTTCCAAGGGTCGTGGCTCCAGTCTCCAACCGGTCTCTTCTCTCCCCTAAACCCCAGAAAAAAGGACAAAATAACTATGATGTCTATCGGCCATACGATGAGCTCCTGCCCTCACACATCAGGGGGCAATCTGTTAACACCCAAAAAGTGCTCACTAGCTCATTTCCCTATTCACATGACCCATTTGTCCACTTTTTCACCATCTGATCCTCCGAAACCAACAAAAGGTCACCAAAAGACCTTAGTACACCCCTTTTTCCATTAAAAAAGATTATTTTTCCAAGAAAATCATAAAAAACCCTCAAAAAGGGTCCAAATTCCCAAAAATATTAAAAAGGGAATTAAAATATTATTTTTATTCAAAAAAGGAAAAAGGAGGGAAAAGTACCTAAACCATGTTGGTCAATACCATTTGGTTTCCACAAAACCACAAATGGTATTCCTCACCACCAAAACCTATAAAAAGGTGGTAGGGGCTCCTCATTTCACATCCTTCCATTATCTCATCCTTATGCTGCTGAAATCTCCCCTGAGCACTTTTAGCCATTGAAGCAACCTTGGAGAAGGAGACCTCTTGGAGTTTGGAGCTACTCATCTTGGGAGTTGCTCAACATCAACCTTCACCATTGAAGGTAATATCGCAAGCACTTGCTTGCCCCCCCCCATTTTTCAATACAAAAAATTATTTCTTATGTTTCTTGTTCTTGATTTTGACATGTTTACATTATTTGCTTAGATTCTTGCTTAGATTCATGAAAAGTATTGTTTATTTAGTTTATTGTTTTTATTTCTATTGAAACTGCTGCTACTAGTTAGCAGGTGCCCATAGCACTAAGCCTGGTTGCAAAACCGGGCCAACACCAACCCATGTCGATTTCCCCGACGATGAACTAGCACTGGCGGGATAAGCTGATCGAACATGAAATCAAGACACCCACGGCCCTAAATGTCACATAGGTTCTAGAACTATTATCCCAAAAGTGATTGAATCATTCTACCATTTGCCTTATACATGAAACCACAAGGGCTTGCATAGCTTGATTGGCATTGGCATCTAAGTGTCTCTTATGATTTTAAACTAAAAAAGGGTAGTTGTTTCTGTGATTATGAAAATGACATATTTCTGACTTTCTCATAATTGTTTTGTTAATGCTTAAAAAAAAAAGCATCTAGTTGGAATCAATTATGTCATATTTTCCTTGCAAGTCAGTAGGAAGCTTTGCATTTTTAATGATAGTTGAATATCTACATGCGCCTCATTTGCACTACCATGCTCACTACAGGATTATCATGCATAGGAGGTCCACAAGGAAGAAAGCAGTGCAAAATATTGACTCAACTTCAGAATTAGAAATCATGTTGGATACTTCACTGGAGACAATGTTCACTGACACACAAGCTACCACCAATGTGCCCCCTAGGAGCTCTGCCCAAGAATTCCAGTGGGATGAACTATATAGGTTCATCATGGACCAAAACAATCCTCAAGCCCCCATAGAAGATTCTCTAGTGTATGCAAACATTCGAAGGTCTTACCTCCATAAGGCAACGACTCGTCCTGAATTGTTCCCATGTTCTGAAGTCTTAGGCCGGTTGATACCTCACGTCAGGACTGACACTAGGTTCATAAATGATGAAAATCGGTTGAATCTAGCATCTTTTGCTCCTGAGCATATCTCAGCCACCTACAGATTACCTCAACCCAGAGCTTGTTTAGATGATAAGTGGAGAGCAGAGCATCCTATGGACCCACTAGACGCCGACAGGAAAATGATGATATCTGACAGACAAATAAGAAGGAGGAAAAACAATGAATATGAAAGCAACCTCCTGAAGACTTCTTATAGACTCATCGCTCTGATGTTGAGTCATCTCTTCGGCGTGACTAATGGAAATATTTTTAAGATCGGATGGGTGCCAGTAATTTTTCATATAGCCATGAATGGCACCATTTTTAATTGGGACAACATAATTTCAGACAATCTAGCCTCACAATTAACTGTGGCTCAGGGAGGGATGACTCTAAAGAAGGCAGATTTAAATCTTCATGTCTTCCTATTTGATAGACTGCTTATTGAGCAAGTAAACCTTCCCAGACTTAGGCTACTCATGGAAGCCAAAGGAAACGCCTCTATTCATGGCCTATCAACTCACATGGGCAAGTAAATACGCAAGCCATTACAAGCAGGTTTGCGAGAAATTCATCATGCCATTGTACCAACTTATTTTTGTGAAGGAACCAGATTGCATTTCAGAAAATGCCATGCCCATCATCAAAGCATTTGGCGATTATTATCATAGTATGGAAGGTACCTATATCCAGATGAATGGAGGATCCGTAGCTCCCTTTTTGCTTCCCAAATATGCTACAGATTTTGTTATTCATAGGGAAGCCATAAGGAAACTCTTCAGTGTTGGAGAGATCAACAGAGTTCTTACTGAAAGGAGGAAAGGGATTTATCCACCAATTCCTTTTACCGTTGGCGCATATAGCCTCCAGAGGGCCAGGGAAGGAGAAAACTATGTTCGAGACTTGGACATCCTCCATTTTGGTACAAAGTTTTTTCAGAAGGCATGACCCTTGTGGGGAAGTTTCCAAACATATTGTTGATGTAAAAACCACCTTCGAGTATGCCCATCTTAAGGACAAAGAGGAAGAGTTTTTTCATAGTGCTCAGAACTTAACAGAATTAGGAAAGCGCTACAAGAAGAAAGGTGCAAAAAGCCCTAAACCCAAGCCTGTCGACCTAATTCAAAAGGAACAGGAAGCAGTAGTGCCCCAATCAGGAGTTTCAGTAGGGATAGACCATCAAGAAGAAGACATGTTATTGCGGGAGCAAACTGTCAAGCATCAGCAGGATCAAGATGCAGCTAGGATTCAAAATGAACAAGTTGCCAAGCTCCAGCAGGAAGAGGCAGCAAGAATCCAAAGAGAGCAGGTTGTGTAGTTGCAGCAGCATGAGGAAGCTACTAGAGTGCAGAGAGAGTAAGAGAAGAAGGATTTGGAAGATGAGGCTGTTAGAATTCAACAAGAAGAGGCAGTAAGGGCCAAAGAGAAGAAGAAGAAAGAATCCTCCAGGAGCAGGCTGCTAAACTGCAAGAGGAAAAGGAAGAAGAGAGGATTTTGTTAGAAGAAGCAGACAGGTTACAGAAGGAGTTAGCAGAGCTAGCTGAAAGGCAGCAAAAGGAGCAGACTGAGAAAAACCCGGAGCCAGATCCATTTACTCCGCAAAATATGGATATGGATCTGCCACTGATAGACCAACCAGGGATAGCTCAAGAAGGGGTTGCTTCTACTGAAGGTTTAGCATTGACCCCGTACAACCCCAGAAAGCAGTGCCAGGTGGCCAACCTAGATTCCGTGTATTTTCACAAGCGAAAAAGGGCTATCATTGACCGAAGAATGAGGAAGATGGAAATTGGGGAGAACTTGTACGAATTCAGGGTGACATAAACCACACTGGTCCAAGGAACTGATGTTGACCCTTCATTCCAAGCCCAATGCACTGTGGCATCAGCCGAGGCGAGTAAAGCCAATACTGATCGATTAATAAATGAAATAAAGCATTACAGAGATCAATGCTTCAAGATAAGAGATGACAGGAAGAGGGAGGTTCTAGAAGCAAATGAATTGAAGAAGAAATATAGGGAAATGATAGAGGAGAAGTTAAAGATAACTTCGGGAGCTCTACAGCTTGAAAATGAAAAGAATTCACTACAGATGTAGTTGGCCATCTCCGGAGACGAGCAAAAGAACTTGAAGGCCCGGATTTCAGAAATGGAGGAGCTCGAAGCCAACAGGGCTCAACAAATTTATCTCCCCAAGGACCAATTTGAAGGGTTAATCCAAGACAAAGAGCAGTTGGTGAAACAGCTCAAAGAAGCAGTTGAAAATAAGCAAGATCTGTTCACATTTCATAAGCAAGCATGTGACATGATAATAAAGGGCCATCAGTTGCTGATGCTGATCTCAGGAGAAATTTACAGCATTAAGGAAATGATCATGAAAATGACAGCCATCGAAGTTGGAGCCTTAAGGAACAGAGACAGATTTGCAAAGCATGTGGAAGAGTTAAAACAACAATTTGAGTGGAGAAGAGGAAAATCTGGATTCCCCTCAACCTTGCTTACCACCACCGAAGAAGAATTTGACTTGGATGTGGGAGTCCTTGAATTCAGTAAAGACTATGGTGCCGGGCTAATCTTGGAGATCAAAAGAACTATCCGCAAATGTCACTCTTTTTACTCCAAAATCAG
The DNA here is from genome assembly GCA_027924585.1 of Larix kaempferi. Taxonomy (NCBI): domain Eukaryota; kingdom Viridiplantae; phylum Streptophyta; class Pinopsida; order Pinales; family Pinaceae; genus Larix; species Larix kaempferi. The sequence continues at coordinate 16,778,803 of BSBM01000458.1, read as the reverse complement.
AGAATCCCATGGCAAGTGCCACTTGGTTCTGCCTGAAACTATCAATGAATTCGCAGAATGAGAACATCGGTTGGCTGAGCTGCAAGGCGAGTTGAATCAAGGGCTGGATTATGTTAAAAAGGTGGAGGTGATAACCCAAGATGAACTCCAATAGTTCATAGGCCAACCCGCTGTGCATATCTACTTTCTGGAAGCAATTGCCCAAGAAGCAACAGCAGGAGTAACACAAGTCAAATCAGATTTGCGCAAGCATGAGATCGCCGCAAAGGCAACAGCATCTGTTTGGAGCAAAATTATCATGAAAGAGCTCATTTAATGGGCCACGCATATCCAAAGTATAGATGGCCAAGCACCCTCGAGTGAGCCAGTTGTCAGGGATGAGGCAGCAAGTCAGCAAAGGGAAACCAAATAAACAAATGAACCACCAGAATTCTTATTCGTTTAATGTGAGAAAAGGCTGAAGTTCCTTGATTGTATAACCGTTTTAAAAGGACAGCTGGCTCCAATTTTGTTTTATATGGCAGACCCTTCACTAATTTTTGTTTTTGGTAACTATACACTAAAAGATAAATTAGAAGGTTCTAGAATTTAGGGCACACTTGTCAGCTCAAGGAGCAAGTTGTAAATTTATAAATAGAAGAATAGAAGAGTAAGAAAGGACTTTTTGCAGGTGAAAGACATTTTTTGTCTTGTAAGTGAATTACTTCTCTGCATGTATGAGGAACTAGATTTTGCCTAATGAAAGCCTGGAGAGGGCGTTTTACCTGGAATGGTGTGTTGAATGATTGCTGGACTACTCTTGTGTCATTCACATATTACAGTGAGATCTTTCTTTGCCAATATGAATTATTTATGTGTAATGAATGATCTTTCTATTTTCCTGTACAATGATGTTTCTCTTAAATGAGTAATGGAACGTATTGCATATGAATTAAAAGCTATCTTTTAATACCTTTATTTCCTGTTGAGATTGCATCCTCAGATTTAATAGCTATCTGTATGATCTTTAGATGTTTCTTTCAGCGCATTGCTCATATTTACAGTTTGCTCCTTGCAAGGATAGATTAGATTTGCTTTATCTCAGTTTTAGATAAAGATTTGTTTCAGATCTACATTTAGATTAAATAGCTTAGGGCACTTGCATATCATCTTAAATAATAAAATCATAAAACAGTGGGTCGGGCCGCAACCGGTGTAGAAGAATATAAATCTTTAAATCTTATGGTAGCCGGAACCGTTAACCGGACGGATTCCCCAGACCAAACGGTGAGCGATCTAATCGGGGTTGTTCACTAGGGAGAATCCCTTGCTACTTGATGTTGTGATTTTCGGGGCATCAACACAAGTGTTATTATATGGGCATTTTTTCATATAAAATATCATATTAAGGATGGTTAGGGGTCAACATTCAAGATAGTGCATTTATAAATCCTTTGGTCTTGGTTGGGATAAGAAAATTGTCAGCATGGATGATGCATTGGATCCTTATGAAGTTGCAATAGATGCCATAGGAGAAAATATACATGCTAAGAATGTAGAGACAAAATCTAATGGTTGTAGAAACCAAGTAACTCCTCCAAATATTGCAAAGACCATGAGAAGTCTAAGAGTGGATTTCCAAAGTTGTAGATAAGATAATGAAAGAAAATTAGAGCCCAAAAAGAACAGAACCAACTAGATGTAGCCATGCTTCAAATCTTGACAGACATTCAAAGGAAGATGCACCATGGGCAGAACTTAGGAAATGATTATACGATTTGGAGTATCTCAAGGAGACATTGATCTGAAATGGATCAATATATAATTTTCATCTATTTTGGTGCTTTCAAGGTCAAAATATTGGGTGAATTGGATTGTAGGGCCCATTTTAGGTGCATGTCTCACTTTGTAGATTCATAACATTTTATCCAACTCTAGCATGTATCCTATTTGATTCAAATTGCTAAAAAAATGCTTTTTTATTGGCTAGAATTATAGAATATAAAAGGTGCCAAAAGATGCTTTTTTATTGGCTAGAGTCGGTGAGGTTGTTTTGGAAATATTATTTTTTATTATAAAGTAGGTGGGTGAGTCAACAAACGGAAAATAGTCTAGTTCGAAACATTTAAAATCCAAACCATTTCCAGGTAAAATTGTGAGTTAACTAGCCGCTTTTCAAAACCAGACAAGTTTAACATGAGTTAGCTAGTGGGAATTTCTAAAAATGTTAAGTTTAACGTAGGTTATTTACCTGAAAATTGTAAATTGCATTAAATAACCACCACTTTTCCATGAGTAAAACCAACAGGTAATATTATTTTTAATAAAGAAGTAGTTAAGATGGGTGTGGAGCATTTATGATAAGAGCGACATTGAAAATCCATCCACTAAGCTTCATGGTAACTTCGGGCCAAGAAAAAATAATTGTGAATCCATCCAATAATCTAGCGGGTAACTTAAAAAAAATGGACTCACATTTTTGTAGCCACTAGTACAAAATGATAAATTAGTGACTAAAATTCACATATAAATGACTATTTTTTAGTCGGCAACTAATAGTAGCTAATTTCCAGTATCTTATAGCTCGACTAACATAGTCGTATTTAACTTAGTCATTAATTGGTTGCATTATTTAGTTGTATATTCGGTCATTGATTTAGTCATCAATTGCCACAATTAATGACCAAATATACAACTAAATAAACTACTAGATGATAAATCAAGGCAACTTATCAATGACTAAACTAACTATGACTAAAAGTTAGTCGTGCTATAAGATACTGGAAATTAGCTACTAATGGTTGTTTATATGCAAAATTTAGTTATTTTTTTAGTCACAAATTTATCATTTGTAGTAGCCATTTGTCTCTATTTAGTAGTTTCATATTCATTAGATAAGTGACTAATTTAGTAGTTTTATATTCATTTCTTTTTCTTTCATTATTAATCAATATAAATGACTAATTTAGTCATTTATTCATTTTATTTGTATTTATTATTAATCAATATAAATTAATTAGTATGATATTGTGACTAAATTTAAAATTTCATGCAATATTCATGCTCATGTAATTTGAATACACATTTGAATCATGTAAATTCACATTGGTTAATCACAACACTAAATAATATTGAGTATATAAACATATAAAATTTCAACCATGTAAATTATATTATATGAAATGTCAAGTATTACAATATATATGAGTTTCCAATCGAGTATCCACTAATGGACTAATACCAATCCATGACAAAAATTGTCTCCATACTTTACATGAAAATCATCTACATCAATGACTTTTCAAAATATTACAATGTCCATTGAGTGAAACCTTAGCAATTCCCATAGAAATTCAATGATTCCCTTACTGTCATTTAACCAACACCCACTACCCTCTCACACATCTTCCTGCTCAGCATAAACAATTTCTATCCATAGCTTACAAAAGTTATGTCCGCGAGGAGTAGAAAGTGGAAGAGTCAACACTTTCTTACACATACTGCAAATTAACTCTGCATCACAACATATACAATTGCAATTGAGTAACCTTAGCATATAATCCAAAGTGCACAAACCAATTTTAGAGGAAGAAGTTTAACTTTGAATCAAAAGCAGACATAACGCATGAAAGTAATTTTGTGTGCAACTCAAAATGCAGATGGGAAAATATAATGTGTGTGGACCAACTACTAAAAGTACGTAATATAAATTAAATCCTATCAAAATCACATGGCCAACGGCATGATGGCCATATAACATTCTCTATAGGTGAGGTGGCAATTCACTATACAAACAATATTGTGCTTGATCATCAAAGATTTAACCCTAGAGTAAGTTTATTATCTTAATGTTTTTCATATGTGACAAGTTAGTTACAATATCAATTCATCTATTTGTTAGAGGGAATTTGACATTTTTCGAACATGAATAGTTTTTACCCAAATGCAGAAAAGTTAGCAAATTGACTTTCCTTGAATGCCATTCACAAATGATTCATGGTAGAGAAAGTATAGCCATAGTTCCTTTTGCTCTAGCTGCTTTCAAAAAACTGGAGCAATAATTCATGGAAATTTATAGTTCTATGCTTCTTGTACTACTCAATATTAGCAAGTCCCTAAAATGCAAATGGAGGCATATTTTATGCTCCTTGCTTCAATATCTAAAAGCAATTTTATATCCTGTGAAAGAAAATAAAAAATATGAAAAAAGTATTAAATTCAACTAGAATAGGCGTGAGAGTGCTTATGGGGCCTTGGTTCACTGGTGAGAATAACAAAATTGTGCTTGAATACTTATGCTAGCAATTTAAGATGCAATTGTATTTCAGCTTTCAAGTATATGAATATATTAGAACTTCAACCTAACTATATTGATCAGGAATGGAAAATAATTGTCATTTGTACTTTAGGTTCTTTGTATTAGAAGAGTATTAACAAGATATGAAATTATCTATTATGGTTGATCTAAGAAATTTTCCTGCAGTTTCTTGTTGATGTATTTGTAACTTCGAAAGATATTCACTTGTATATTGTATGTATTACATTTGTACTTTATTGTATCCCCAACGGAGATGTATTATTCCTCCGATTGGAAGTGTTGTCATTTGTATTTGCAAGTGTCGCAAGTTATATTGTAAGTGTCATAACTTATATTTGATGGGTTATTAGACCACCTTAGAGGGGTCGGCCCAGTGTGGGTTAAAGGGTTATTAGAACACCCTAGTGGGTTTGGGCCAGTGACAAGTGGTAATGGGTTATTAGACTCTCCTAAGGGAGGTCGGCCCAATTAGAGTAAAAGGCAAATAAAGGTAAAGTATAAATAGAGAGGAGAACCTCTCTATTTATTCATTCATTCACTCATCCAACTCGCATAGTTGAGAGAGAGGAGTGCACACAAGTGGAGGAGGAGTAGCTTCTGGAGACATCTATCTTTTGGGTTTGATCTTTGTGATCTTTGTATTGGTGCTCATTCTATCTCTGAGGAAGTTGCGAGGTTTTTCGCCTTCTTGGTTTTCCCCGGTGAAATGCTTTGTGTCTCTTGTGTTTGATATGTTGTAAATGTTGTTCTCTCAGTTAAGATCCAAGATAATATTGAATTAAATGATGAAAAACTAACATGGTATCAGATCTAGCCTGAAGGAAGGCATTGTATCGCATTTATGACACTTGTTGCACTTGCAACAAATTGGAAGCTAGGGCTTGGTATAGTAAAAACCAGTCATCGTGGAACTTTCTCTATAAATCCATTTTCGAGAAGGTTCAGGATCTAAAACTTTTACAGGCCGAAGATGAAATGTTCATATACCTTGTGTCCGAAGATCAGCCCAGGATTCGTTGTACTTTGTGAGATATGATTCGTACAAGTTAGGGTTTATGCCTTTTCCAGAATGCATCCCTAAACAGGTGACCTAGGAACAAAGGTCATATCTCGGGATAGGAACCTCCAAATGGGATTCCATAAAAAGAGGAAATTAGGGCACAGAATGTAGTTTCACAGGTCTGAGTTTCACAGGCCTAAGTTGAAACAGTGACACGTGGCACTCCGTACAAATTTGTTATGTTGTTTCATCCCATAAACAGGTCATGCTAAGACACTTAGCATATCTCTCTCATAGAGAATCCATTTGAGGTCAGATCTATGGGGTTGGAAAGATGACAGGTCATTCTACCACAAGAGGAAGTTTCAGACTCTGAGGTTTCGAAATTTCAGAGATACACCAGAAACAATATGGCATATATTTTTGTCCAAACATAATTGGATTCTGAGCACTTTCATTTTTGGCTTGTCACTCCTACAGGAAATTAGGGTTTCTGCAAAAGTTGGAATTTTGGAATTTGAGACCACGGCTGGATGCTCCTCATCAAAATAGAAATTTAGAGACCAAGATCAAAGTTTTTGGTTGGGTATAACCCTAGGCTCTATCAAACCCTAGTTCGGGATTTTGACTAGAAAACCAGAATTTGACAAAAGCTGCAGATTCGAAACTCGCAGGTCATTTTTGGAGGATGAATTTTTTAAGTTTTCAAAATATGAGCACACTAGCTTGATCACCTCAGTAAATTACATCTCCATGTCCATTCAGAAGTTTGAAATTCCAAGTTTGGATTTTTAGGGTTTCTCTGTCAAACCCTAGCCAGATCCAGATCTGGTTTCAGCAAATCAAGGTGGATTGGGTTAATCCTAGAAGAAGATGAATTGGACACCTACATAAGTGAAGAGATTCCAGTTCCAGAGGGATATGAGGCTAAGGCCTTACATAAGAAGACTACAAGCAATCCCGAAAAGTATGACTTGAGGAGATACATGTATGTTTTGAAATATGTTCATGATTAAGTTTGTCTTCATATTATTGAGGTTAGTACAATCTTGATTAATTTTAGACTTGTCTTATCACCTTAGTGAAAGTATGAATGCATGTGAATAATAGAAGACATTCATTGATTAGGTTTATGACACTTATGATTGCACTAATGCACTGTGGTGTTGTATGAGGATGATGTTGTTCGCTAACATGAAAGGTACATCAAGAAAGACAAATCAAGTTCTAGATCAAGAACATATGACCATGTTGACATGAAGACAAAGACTCATCCATAGCCATTGATCACATAGAAGCTCTACTTACGAGGTATGTATAATTTGGTTCTACAATGCTTAACTTATGAGATATGCAGGTTACTAGCACAAGGTCTCTAAATCATTGAAGACATTGTTTGGGTATGTTAGACATAACTCGCAAACATGATAATCCAGGTATGTTTTTTCCTATATCAAGTTAGAATCCTACCTTGTGTTAGGATCTCATATAAGTATACTTTTGTATGATTGATAATGATTATTCATGAAGTTATAAGTTTGAGTAATCATGGGCTTATGCATATTATGCTTCTTACTTTGAATAATGATATGGAAAACCAGAAGAGTCCTATGGTCAAATAAGAATATGCATGAGTAAAAGAAGTCCTCCCTGAAACCTTGAAGACTAACACTTGTGATAAATTAACTGTGTATGAAATGACCATGACCATACATGTTTAAGACTATTTAGAATCATAATATTTTGATAGTATTGAGATTATACTAATGAATGTATGATTATGTATGAGATCTTGAGGATGACACAATGATGACACTAGTGCACACTTAAGCATGCATAGTGGTCCAAGATGGATATAAGTTCAAATACAGATAATCTAGGAAGCAAATATCAAGAGGGAGCACACTCTAGTAGTTCCTACAAGGAAGCAAAGATCAAGAGGGAGCACACTCCAATCATTCCTGTAAAGAAGCAAAGATTGAGAGGGAGCCCACCCAACAAGCAAACAAAGATAAGTATTTGAATTGTCATTTCTTATTACTTAAATGATGTTGTTCAGTCATGTACATACTTATGTTCCTAGATTTAGGATGTATATTATGCATATTAGAAAAGTTGCATTAATGAACAAGATACTACTAATATACAAGTAATGGGTAAGCGGCTTATGGTACTGTACAACATTCCATTGCTACTTATCTAGAATGAACCTCTTTGCTGACATGTTGGGAGTAGTGCACACTCTTAACAATGTTTTTGTAGAGATGGAAGGCATCTAGAAAGTTGCCGTATGAATATGGAATATGGATTAATGTTGTATTGAAGCATTGGCTAAGATAATTGCATGACTATATGACATATGTCTTTATGTGTAAGATTTTGTTCTGAAAACTATGAGATGTTTCTAATCATGCAATTGAATTTGACTTGTAGGAAAGATCGTGTACAATCACCTACAAAATAAGGACAACGACATTTATTCCAGCGATGAAGTTCAAGAAAACTACCTATTGAAGAATCTGAAGTTCCCAGGATCAGGGATGCAGTAATGAAAGGATGCCATGATCGAAGAATACCAGTCGATCATGAAGAATGATGTTTGGGATGTGGTCCCAAGACCAGAAGGGAAATCTGTTGTGACTTCCAAGTGGATCTACAAGATTAAGCATGCTGCAGATGGCAGCATAGAGAAATACAAGGCAAGGTTTGTGGCTCGTGGCTTCTCCCAGAAAGAAGGGATAGATTATGAAGAGACTTTTGCACTTGTAGCCAGATACACTTCCATCAAAACAGTACTTGCTTTGGCTACAGTGATGAAATGGAAGATACACCAGATGGATGTCAAGACAGATTTATTGAATGGTGTAGTCTAAGAGGAAGTGTATGTGGAGCAGCCACTCGGATTTGAGACACATGACAGGGAATCACATGTGTGCAAATTGAAGAAAGCCTTGTACGGTTTGAAACAAGCACCCAAGACATGGTATGGAAGGATAGACAGCTTCCTGTCCAGTTTGGGCTTTACCAAGAGTAAAGCGGATTCCAACCTTTACTAAAAGGTTGAGGAAGGCAATCCAGTGATACTCCTATTGTATGTGGATGACATGTTTGTGACAGGTGAGGATAGGTTGATTGCCGACATGAAGAGGAAGCTTGTTGTCAAGTTCGAGATGAAGGACTTGGGTATGATGCATTACTTTCTAGGTATGGAGCTGTGGCAGAGTGCAAATGGAATCTTCCTTAGACAAGGGAAGTATGTAGTAGAGATCCTGAAACGGTTCGGGATGATGACTGCAAGGCCATGGCCACACCTATGGCATCAATCCTGAAGCTATTGAGTGATGCTTCATCAGAGTCAGTTGAAGCCACGATGAATCATCAGATGATTGGGTCCTTGATGTACTTAATGAACACGAGACCAGATATTTGCTTTGCTATGAACACCTTGATCTAGTTCCTAGCAGATCCTAGACATGTTCAATTGATTGTTGTAAAGCATATTCTGAGGTACCTGAAGGGTAAAATTGATTATGGGCTCAAGTATGATGCAAATAAAAAGTTTAACCTGGAGGGTTATGTTGATTCAGATTGGGCAGGCAGTGCTGTAGATAGGAAGAGAACTTCGGGGTGTTGCTTCAGTATGGGATTAGGTGTGATCTCTTGGTTTAGCAAGAAGCAATCCTACGTAGCACTCAGTACAGCTAAAGCAGAGTATGTCACATCTTGTTCAGCTAGTTGGGAGGTAGTATGGCTAAGGAAGCTATTGTCTGATTTGTTTGATCTCCAGTTGGATGCTACTTGTATCTTCTGTGACAACCAGAGTTGTGTCAAGTTGTCTGAGAACCCGATGTTCCATGACAAGTCGAAGCACATCGAGATCAAGTATCATTATATCAGGGATATGGTGCAGAGAGGAGCAGTGAAGCTCCTGTATGCTGCGACAGACAAGCAGATTGCAGATGTGTTGACTAAACCACTAGCCAGAGTGAAGTTTGAGTGCTTCTGAGAGATGCTTGGTGTTCTTCAGATAGAAGATACTTCGAGGAGGAAGTGATGGGACACATTTGCAAGAGCCACTCCAATCATGGTGGTAGGAGAATCATTCCCATGGCTGTGGATGTAAGTGTTGTGTGATGAGCATTAGGACGATGCTCCAGATGATGATGATCAGGATGATCATGCTATAATGATATGCATCAGGGTGATGCTATATATGATGATGATCAGGATGATCATGTGATGATGATGTGCATCAGGATGATGCACTGTATGATGATGATCAGTATGATCATCAGCATCAGGATGATGCTCCGTGCGAGGATGATCAGGTTGATCATGAGTATTAGGATGATACTTTGAGGCCGTGGATACGCCCCTCTCTGCATAGAAGACTAGCGTACACCTTGAGAAAATACCCTACTCTTCTCAAGGACAACCAGCGTACATCTCCCAAAAAGTTGTAAACGCATGTTGTAAAGCCCAAAAGTTGCTTCCTGTACACTACTCTTGTTGTATGAAACCCGCGTACATCTTAAGATGAAATCAAAAATATATTAATTTGATGAATTGGGATTAGTTGAATTTGGTTCTGCAACTTCCCCAACCTCCCAATTCAACCACCTCTCAATCTAAACTACCTACCTTGTCCCATAAATACGAGGGTCCATGAGAGGGGTTAGATAGAAAGTGTGGAAACTTGGAGAGAATACTTGGAGGACTGTTACGCTAGAGGAATTCCCAAGTTAGAGTGAAGAGCAGGAGCCCAGCATCCGGTTGCAGAAACATCTCTACACATCAGGTATATTGTACTGATTTCATGTTTCTTTGACAATAAAAAGGTCGAAACACCCTTCCTGTCCCAAATCAGATATCTATTGGATTGTATGTCTATTTGGCTTAATTCTTGATTATAATTGATGTTAGATTGCTTTATAATTTCATCATATGTTATATGGTCAATATACGCTGAGGAAGGTATCTTTTGTATTGTAGTTTCATCAAACAGAAGAGAAAATAGGAGATCAAGTGAGGGACCAAGTGAAAGCTAGGACCGGTCGTCATAAAGAGGTATTTCTTTCAATCCCGATCTCTTTCTTTTGTAGCAACTAAATGAAATATAATCAATGTGTTTACCTGTCAACCCCACCTACTTGGTAGTGTCCATATCCTCACTATAAGGTAGAAATCCTTAACAACAGACTGGCGACTCCATTGGGAATCAAACCGAGAATCTCTGGTAATCAGTCCTGGAGATCCAATAGGTTGTGCTAGGCATGTAAAAGTCTTGGGATGCTCTTTAGATATCTTGTAGGTCGCAAGATGCTCTTTTAAGGTTTTGCTTGTTCACATGTAATTAGTCCTGGAGAGCCGATAGGTTGTGCTAGTCACGTAAAAGTCCTGGGATGCTCTTTAGAGATCTTGCAGCTTGCAAGATGCTCTTTTAAGGTTTCGTGAAGTTCACATGTAATCATTCCTATAGATCTGATAGGTTGAGCAGTAAGCTCGTAATCAATCTTGGGATGCTCTTTAGAGATCTTTTCGGTCGTGCTAGGCACATAAAGGATCCTGAGATGCTCTTTAAAGTTTTTGTGAAGGCTACATGTAATCAGTCCTGGGAGATCTTTCCAGTCGTGCTAAGGCACATAAAGGATCCTGGTATGCTCTTGTCAGGTTTTGCAGAGGCACATAATCAGTCCTGAGATTCCACCTCTATCAGGCCGCTCGCGGAGATGATGAAGACCTACAGGAGGCTAGGCCTCAATCCAGCATGAAAAAGGGTTGGCTCTGTAGAACTTCCTATGACGAGAAGAATTGAGAGATAGCACTAGTGATGAGGTGACGAGTACAGCAGCAGTGATGATGATGTTCCGTGATCCAGTGACGATGATCCAGCTCCAGTATTGAAGACTTGTGCCTATATGTATTGATGACCTGTGTCAAGAGAATACATTCCTAGTTAAGAGGGAGTGTTGATGCATTTGTAACTTTGGAAAATATTCACTTGTATATTGTATGTATTACATTTGTACTTTATTGTATCCCCAACGGAGATGTATTATTCCTCCAATTGGAAGTGTCATCATTTGTATTTGCAAGTGTCGCAAGTTATATTGTAAGTGTCGTAACTTATATTTGATGGGTTATTAGACCACCTTAGAGGGGTCAACCCAATGTGGGTTAAAGGGTTATTAGACCACCCTAGTGGGGTCGGCCCAGTGACAAGTGGTAATGGCTTATTAGACTCTCCTAAGGGAGGTCGGCCCAGTTAGAGTAAAAGGAAAGGAAAGGTAAAGTATAAATAGAGAGGAGAACCTCTCTATTTATTCATTCATTCACTCATCCAACTCGCATAGTTGAGAGAGAGGAGTGTGCACAAGTGGAGGAGGAGTAGTTGTTGGAGACATCTATATTTTGGGTTTGATCTTTGTGATATTTTTATTGGTGCTCATTCTATCTCTGAGGAAGTTGCGGGCTTTTTCACCTTCTTGGTTTTCCCCGGTGAAATGCTTTGTGTCTCTTGTCTCTTGTGTTTGATATGCTGTACATGTTGTTCTCTCAGTTAAGATCCTAGATCATATTGAATTAAATGACGAAAAACTAACATTTATGTTTGGACCATGCAACATCCCTCCCTTATTTTCTGCAAAAGGTGAGAGATCTATATCTTTTTTCTAAAGTGAATTGTATGCATTACTTGGATTTCTTTCTTTCAACATTTTAAGATCATGTTAAAATTTATCTACTAATTAATCAATGATATGCAGACAAATTTCAAAGGTCGGGTTTTTATGACACATGCAACTAAAGCTATTTACAAACTTGCACTTTCTGATTATGTGAAAGTAATCAAGGTCTCTGTGGAGGATATGTTATTTGATGAACAAGACATTCTTCGATTAATGGATAAGATTGAGGTGCATTTCCTCTTGGCTTTGAACTACTTTACTAATTAGCTAAAGCTTTCGTACTAGTTTTAAACTTCATTTATATTCACCCTTCCCAATTTGAGTGTAGACTCTATTGAGGAATATGCTTTGATATCAGGTTTTACTTGTAATGACAATTACGAATTAAATTATAATTTTATATTGTAGTTAGTAAATATGTTTATGAACTGCTATAGGTGATTGAATTTAACCAAACCTTGGAGCTGAATGGAATCCAATTATGGTGTTATGCAACAGGGCATGTGCTGGGTGCAGCAATGTTTATGGTTGACATCACAGGTGTGCACATAGCATATACTGGTGATCAGAGAAATTTTTAGGGGTGAAGTTTCGCCAATTGGCTATTTTTGGGGCTTTTTTTCAAAAAATAAATTCGCTATTTGGTCATTTTTAGACTCTAATATCGCCTATATTTACATAAAATATGTTTTTTTATCATGTCATTCACCAAAATTTACACGTTTCAGTAGTAAATTGTATGTTTCATACTTAATATTCGCCTACCAATCTGTATATATGTTTTTTTCAATCCAAAATAATCGCCTAGAATACTATACTTGAGTATACTTTTATAATCCTTAAAAAATACCCTGCTGGTGATTATGCCTGGGAAGAATATATTCACCTTCATGTTGCTAAGACTCCTCAGTTCACCCTTGATGTTTGTATTATTGAGTCAACTTATGGTGTGCAACTTCATCAACCCAGAGTTGTTTGAGAGATAAGATTTATTGATGTTGTACACATAGTTGTGTCTCAAGGTGGAAGGGTTCTAATTCCTGCATTTGCACTGGGATATGCACAAGAAATTTTGTTGATTCTTGGTGAATATTGGGAAGCACATCTAGAGCTTCACAATGTTCCTATCTATTGCACATCTCCTTTGGCAAAGAGATGCATGGCTATACATCAATGCAATGAATGAGAAAATTTGCACACAATTTGAATGTTCAAATCCATTTTATTTTAAGCACATATTTCCTCTCAAAAGCATACAGAACTTTGAGGATGATCATCCTTCAGTAGTATTGGCTAGCCCAAGTGGCTTGCAGAATGTTTTGTCAAGGCATATTTTTTATATTTGGTGTCAAGATAATAAGAATGCTTGTGTGATTCCTGGATATGTAGTTGAGGGTATAGTAGAAAATAAAATTATAAATGAACCAAAAGAGATGACCCTAATGAATGGATTGCAAGTTCCTCTGAAGATGTAGGTTCATTATATGCCATTTTCGGCTCATCCTGATTTCAGCCATACAAGTGCATTTTTAAATGAACCGCGACCACCAAATATTATTCTTGTGCATGGAGAAGCAAATGAGATGGAACGCCTTAAACATAATTTATTGACTCAATTTGTAGACCAAATATAAGGGTCTTACCACCAAATAATTTTTAGACAACAGAGATGCATCTCAATGTTGAGAAGATAGCAAAGGCAATAGGTAGTTAGTGGAAAAGAAACATGTTGTAGGTAGTCAAGTGAGTGGTTTATTAGTAAGAAAAAGTTTCACATACCAAATAATGGATCCTAAAGATATTCATGTATTCACTCAAATCTCAGCAGGAATTGTTACACAGTGATTTTCCGTTCCATACAAGGGATCATTCATTGTACTTAGCTAATGTCTTCAACAATTGTATGAAAGTGTGGAAGTTTTAAATGAGGAAGTTCCTACTCTTAAAGTCCATGGAAAAGTCACAGTGAAATGAGAAGGGATGGATTATGTAGTCCTGTAGTGGGTCTCTAATCCCATAACTTATATGGTGTCTGACTCCATTATTGCAATGATAATTAATTTCAATTTGGAGCCGCTGAAGACAAAGAAACCCAATTAAAAATCTACAGAAGGAAAGGCAACAGAATTTTTGAAAATAGTGCAATCATTGTTAGTTTCTTTGCTTGGAGATGTGAAGGAAGAGAAAGGAAAATTGATTGTATTTATGAATGGTATCATGGACACTATGGACCATGCAAGCTATACTGTTGATTGTGAAAACGAAAAATTGAGGGAACGGATAAAATTAGCACTTCATACAATGCAAGTTGCCATAAAGCCTATCAAAATGTAATTTTGCTTTATTTCCGAGTCTTCAAAAAGAATGGAAAGTGTTTAAATATTTATGGTTTTTTGGTCTGATTACATTGACATCTCTACCAAGATATCCATCTTGGTGTAATGCTTAGAATTTGTGTGATTAGTAAGGTTGTCAACTGTTAGCAATATTTTGATTTTGTACAAGTTAATTTCAAGTGCTTAGGGAGGATGAAAACCTGCAAGTAGGAAACACAACTTTATGTATTTGTTCTTCAAAATAATGTATTCTTAAATAAGATGGGAATGTACCAATGGGGAAACTTAAAAACTAGGTCAAACACAAAGTGCTTGGTATCCTATTAAATCTTATGGTTCTTTTCTCTTATAAATGCTTTTATTGTTCAGTCTTTGCTTTTGTCTTGGCTACAAATGTGGTGTGTTCTTGTTAATATTAGGCATTGAGGAGAAAGGGTACAAGTTCTTGTATATCCATGAACAACCAAAAATCATCAACAGGGCTGCAGGTTATATCTGGTACATTTTATTAAAAGAATGTGTTAAGTCATACCTTATGGCCATCTCCTAATGGGATGTGTTCATAGCTAGCAGGAAATAGATCTCTCAAAATGGAAGTGCGGAATAATAATCTGGAAGTGGATTGGACAGGTAGAAAACCTCAAGTTAGTCGCTTCATATTTTTGGGTTTTGTTGTCGGACGTATAGGTACAGATGCAAACTATACAAGTACGAATATGAACAACATGAATGTAGATGAGGGACTTAGAGTTAATTTTTTCATCGATCACATTGGAATTTTCAAGGGGGGTGTGAAGGAAGGTCAAAATTCTAGTGTATTGTTGGAGAATAGAAGGTTTCCAAGAAGCTCAAACTTGAAGAAGTTTCAATTCGTTAGTTGACCTTGATAGGGAACACCGAGTAGGTTATAGGGACAACAAATCCATCAAGAAACCATGAGGTCAAGCCAAAGGGATCTGATGAGGATACAAGTGAGCCTTCTAAGCCTAATTTTCCTGCTTTGACAATCCAACATTTGGAAATAGCATTTATTCTTGGGACAACAACAACTGGGCATCCTGCCACCAAATTCACAGAATATATGGATATCAAGAGGGAAGGTCTAAAGATAAGAAAAGATGCATCCCTTGAATCTTGGGGAAAAGGAAAATCCCATACTAAGATGCTATAATATCTTGATTATGAGAAGAGTACTTTCAACAAAGCACTACTGGAACCCATAACTTTAAAAGTAAAATCATTAGGGGACGAGGACTGAGATCAAGATAATCCTAGACAACACTAACCCACTAGATAGAGTTGAACTTCAAAAGCAGAGTAGTGAAGTTCTTTACAAAGATATAGTAATATCCACTTCTAGTGCCAAAAGGGCACAAAATACAATCACTAACTTGAACAAGCAGCTAAGGCAAGAGAAACCAGAGAGAGCCAGGTTCAACAAGATCAAAGAACTAGAACAGACAGTGATTAAGTTATCAACTAATTCAGTTGAGAAGACCCTAGTGATCAAGATTTTTAAGGGAAAGGACAATGAAATCTTGGCCCTCAAAAAGAGATTGAAACTCCCTGAGGTTGAGAATGTTCAAATTCACGAAGTAGCAATTTTGGAGGAAGAAAATAATAGGCTATAGGGTGAGGTCAAAGAACACAAGCTAGATGTGGATGCATGGAAGTACAAGGTGGAAGAATTATAATTCCTTATTACCACAATGCAGCTAGAAAGGACTTTGGAGACCTAGCAACAAGCAGTAAGTCAGCCACAACCCTCCACTTCTCAACTAGAATTTAGCCTGACCACGAAGGAAGGGGCCAAGACAGTTGCAAAATTAACAACAGCAAAGATGAAAGCCTTTAATCTACAGGCATAATTGATAAGCTCACAGGAACAAAGGGGCATCATGAAAGACATACTCAAGAAGAAAGAGGAGTTGTTGGGAGCTGTTGTTGTAGAGAGATATAAGTTAGAGAAATAGGTATACAAATCCAGCAAGGTAGATGGTGGAAGAAAATTATTGAGAGGTGCCAGACACCTGATCTGGGATTCCATTACAGAATTCATTTTCACCTATTGAGATTCATTTGTCATGGAAGATGATGAGATGGAATTGATCATTAATGGAAGAAAATATTGTTACAACTGAGGGGGGTGTGAATCAGTTGTAATTATAACAACAATAATCAGTTTATCTTTTCTTTTAAAATTTTAGTAGCATTCACAAAATGATTGTCAAGATAATGAATAAGATAAGCAAAGAACTAGTAATCATCATTCACACATATGATGGAAAATGATGAGATGGAATTGATCATTAATGGAAGAAAATATTGTTACAACTGAGGGGGGGGTGAATTAGTTGTAATTATAACAACAATAATGAGTTTATCTTTTCTTTTAAAATTTTAGTAGCATTCACAAAATGATTGTCAAGATAATGAATAAGATAAGCAAAGAACTAGTAATCATCATTCACACATATGATGTACACAGATACAGATATTCATGAGGAAACCCATATAGGGAAAAAACCTCTTCTTCTAAGAATGATAAGCAGTCTTTAACTCCTGTACATCAATTATCTTTGAGCACTGTTGGTCACCCTATATGTCAATTAATTACAACCAACATACAGAATGCTCAATATAAATTGTCAAACCCAGGGAGGTCTTTTATTTCAATGGAAATAAGCACAATCTATGCATAAACATCTTTCAATAGTTGATCAAGTAATTGGAGATAACAATCCTACCTATCTGTTCAGCCAAACTCATTCCATAAGAAAACTAATCTAACTCATACATCTAGGAAATCAAAGTGTAGCTTCCTTCCTACAGAAATCGACCTAGCAATTATTGATCTAAGAATATAAATGAACTAGATTACTTTTGCAAGAAGTTAAATCATATAATTATCAAACTACAATATTCAATCTTTACCAAAATGATCCATCTAGCAGCTACTGTTACTCAATCACAATCTGACTACTCTAATGAATTAATTGAAGATACAATAGCAACCAGAAATTAAACATAAGCTTGAACTCGAAATTGACAACTATTGGAAATCCTAGAAAGCATAAATGATTGAAAGGAGTGGAGGTGAGCTTGGTTGTCATATCTATTGAACACACATGCATAATCAAACTAACCTACATAGTCAACTGTCACACCACGCAGTTATAGATATTCATATGCAGGAGATAAACTACCAATAAAGAATGCAATCATAAACTCACTGTTGTAGCTATCATAAATACACCTAATGCAATTCCACAACACACAACAGGAAATGAATAAATCTAACTATCTAACTAAATCGGAAATCTCTGTGAGAAGGCAGGCCCTGGCCTTCTAACAGAGATGTCGTGAATCACCAAAAATTAAGACACATAAATGGAAGTAACTCTACTATTCATTAAAAGCTGGAAATTCACGGTCTCAATCTCTGTTACAGCCCGTACAACAATTGATGATTAACCAACCCCAGGCATGGAAATCCTTCCCATATTTATACATACAAAATGCAGTTCATGATCCACTAATCTCGAGCAGCAATGAAGATCTATGATCAACATGCTGTTGAGTCACAGCTAACTATTACAGCCGCATTGAGTGAGGTTGTTTAATCATAAAAGATGTTGTTATGCTGGCGAGCCATAGATCAATGGGTTAGCGATCTGGAAGGAGACCTCTCTATCATAGCTATACTCTGTTATAGCTACCTATTACAGCTCACATGGAGAGATGTGTTGCCCTTGAAAACATAAGGAATCGAGCTAAAAGAGTAACAGCTGGCACCACGTATGATTGCTTCCAAGGCATGGTAGCTGATACACCTATGCTTTGAGCTTTGACTAAATGAAACCACACAAGTTAGCATAATTCAAAGGCTAGGATCCTGAACTATAAAAATCTTAGGAATTTAATTAATTGAAACAATAATGATATATACCTTGTCAGGATTGTTGATTAATCTGGAAAAAGGCATGTATATGGTTTATGAAGGTAGAGTGTAACTGGGCAAAATGGTGTAATAGATATGGTCAAAAAGGGGCATTTCTAGGGCCCAACATCTCCCCCCAACTATCCAATTGCATGTCCTCATGCAACAACTTCCACTAATCCAAATCTAAGTCCACGCTGCATCTGTGAAGATTGGTGAGACCGTAGGCAGGTTCTGGTGGTTCCCCATAACGCACAAATCCATAGTAGGCTGTCCATTTATCCCAACACATCTCCTCCTCTTCCTTAGTTAAAACATAGTTGTTCCTGTAAGGGCTCACAGGCAGCCATATGAGGGGAAATCTGAATTTCAATCCAATCCACCAAGGTCCACATGTTTTCATGCACTAAACATACTCAGGAATCCTTGTCAGGGCTTGCTTGAAATTTTTAAAGCAGTATGGATCCCCTTTCCTCAGAGATGAAGAAGAATATAACCATCTATATTCACTGCCTTCTAGAGCACTCTGCTACATATTAAAAATCATCGGGACACAGGTAGTGAGGATTTTATCTCACAAAATCTCAAAGTATTGGCAATTGCAAGAACCCTCAGAGATCCAGCATGATTTGCTATGAGTTCTTTTGGATCCTGAGGCTCGTCCGTAATCCAGAGAGTAGAATTTTCCTCATTCTTTGTGATAGTTTGGAAATCATTTCTCCATTCTACATGGTTGATGACAAAAGAGGCAAACGCCCTCAGCTGAACATCCCCCAAAAGAGGCAAAGGATTGGAGGGAGAGTCAATGTAACATGCCCTATTATGTAAATATAATTCACATAACAAATTCTAATCCTCAAAATCACTCCCCAGAAAAGTTTCTAAAAACTGGCTAGCTATTGCTAGATCAAATGATCTTCCTTTCTTCAGAGCCCTCAATTTAAATAAAGTGGTCTGCTCGTGAAGAAAGACAGGGTAAGAGGAGGATGGAACCCTGCAACTTAATAATTCTAAGGAAAGAGTATACATTTGATCTTTTTCTTGTTGCAACGTTTTGAGTTTCTTTAATTCTTCCAACCTTTCTTGAAGTTTTTCCCACCTGATTTTCTGAAAGAATAACCCCTCAACCCATTTTTCTCTCAACTCCCTAATGATATTTCTATGTTCATGGAGAGAGATCATCCTTGTCCTGAATTGAGAAATGAATTTCTGCCATTTGTCTAACTCGAGATTCAGCCAGAGAATCTTATTTTCTAATCGTTGAATTCTCCCATTCTCCACATCCTTTTCATCATCAGAATCTAAAGAAATGATTCCTTGAGAAGGTAGCATTCTTACCTCATCCCTAGATGTTCTAGCTTCCACTTCATGGATTAAAGGTGCAGCAACCCCATCTTCCATTGGTGTTGTAGTGACCTCTGCTTGTGTTGAAGTTTCAGTGGCTGCTTTTGGGGATGTTGGTTCTTGTGTAACAACATCCTGTCCCTCCAATTCCACCTTAGCAACATCAGCTTGAGTTGCAACCTCAACAAACATTTTTGAAGACGCTGGTTCTTGTGTAGCATCATTCTCTTCTTGGATTTTTCCTTCAACAACTTCAGTCCAAGTTGCAACTTCAATAAGCATCTCCAAGGACGTTGGTTCTTGTGTAACAGCGTCCTTTTCCCTAATTTCTCCAAGTTGTTGAAAGGTTCCTGGACTATCTCAATGTTTGCTTGTTCTATGAGTAGATATGTATCTCTGGATGGCTAAGTTTGTATATCTCCTTCTTCTTCTAGTTCCAAATCCGGGATTAAGTCCGTTCCTAGTTCGTCTTCCCTCATCAACTCAACTATTTGCACTTCTTCTCCTTGCATTGCTCGTTCAGATGATTGTGCAACAAGATCCACCAGTATGACTTTAGGCCCTACCATTTTATATACATCTCCACATTCTGGGCATATCACTTTTCCCTGCTCCTCATAGCTCAAACCAGGAGATGAGTTTTCCACTTGATCTGCAGCCTCTACTAATATATCCAGACTCCTCTTTGCTTGTTTCCTGCTTATTTCCTTCCATTTCTACAAATCATTCTAAAGTGCTTGCACTTCTTCTTTTAATAATTCATTTCTATACAGGATATTTTCAATATGATATTCGTTCACAACTGTTTTGGGCTTTAAGATAGGGATTTCTATGACTGTCCCGGTTACATACTCTGCTTCTGCTAAAGGTACTTCACTATTTTCCCAAATTCCTCCTGCTGTCTCAACTGAGGGCAATTCCATATTTTCCCTAATTTCTCTTGTTGTCTCAGCTGCTGCCATAGATCTAGTCCTTCTTCTTTTCACCCCCTCTGATGGTTGTTCAACACTACTTGCTGCCGTTGAAGCAGCTCTAGATCTTCTCTTCTTCTCTGTTGAAGTAGTTGTCTAGCCCTTGTTCCCTGTGCTTCTTCTTTTCTTTAGTGATATAGGGGTCTCCAAATTTCCAGAGGGAGGATCAAATTCCTCCTCTTCCATGATAGTTCCCCTGATTTCCGAGGAGGATGCAATATCCAACACCTCTATATTTCCTTCCTCTACTGCCTCTGCCTGATACTTTCTTTCTTGCATACCACCTTCCGTAGTTATAGCTTCAATAGCTGTTCCAGTTCCAACCATCCTTATCTCTTCGATGACAGGGTTTTCTGCTGTCATGGCTTCCCCTATGTTGACTTCTTCTTCCCTTTCAGTTAGGTTTTCATCCTCCCCCCCCAACTGGATTTGAGGAACTCTGGTCCTCTTCTTCTTCTGCAATACCCCCCAATTCCAGTGTAGGTTCTCTAATCACCCCAGCTCCAGCAAGAAATTGAGCCCAGGTCAAATTCTAACGTGCAATGGCCCTCAAGATAAGTAATTTAATTAGGCCATGATTAGTGAGGGAGGGAGCTGGGTGTCGGGCCATTCTTGCATAATTGGCCATACTTTGTAGGGTCTTAAAAAGATAAAATGGCATATTAACTAGGTTGCCATGGCGCAGATGAGATAATAGAGGGAATTCAGAAAGATAGACAGTCTAGTACCTACCTTCACAGGAGATATACTTCTTCAGAAAAACTGCCACTTGATCCCATGGACGAGGTAATGAGTTCAGTGCAAATCCATGGTCTTTTGGCCGAACATTCTCCCCAACTACGAGAAATTCCCTTATTGCAGTCGAATTCGGCACCTTCCGTCCAAACAGTTTCTTCCCAACCTGGGGTAAGCCAATAATCTCATATATGATGGATTCTGTAACCTCAATGCGTACCCCCTTGACTTCAGAATGAGTATCAATCAAGTTAAAAATGAACTGTAATGTCGTTTCAGTATGGAAACCGTTTAGACGTTGGAAATATTCATTCCACCCTGCTGTTACGAAAATGGAAAACACTTCTGCATTGGCACGCAGAGCTTCCATATTTTTAGGTTCATGACTAACCGGTTTACCCATATCAACCTCTTTTCAATTCAAACAACAGATACAGCACTTATCATGGAAGTTGCAGCCTTCGAACATTCATGGGAATAGCCGGGATTTGAAACTTGGTTTTCTAGGAAAGATGGTGTAGTTTTCCACTTTACGATAGATGATACAGTTAAGGAAAAATGGCGAAATTGGGAAATTTTGGTACGAATCAGGTAAAATGATGATCAGGTTGTTACTCCGACACATTCTTTGATGATTAAGTGTGTACAAAATGCTGATGGTGACAAAAGACTAGATATGCTCATAATTCGTCACAATTAATTTGGTGCTTAATCATGATTATAGTTAGAATCCGTACCATCAAAAATTGAATGCTCAAGCCTATTCACAGTCGCATCTTGGTAGAATACGCGTGTGCCAAGATGAGATGGTCACCGTCAATCAAATTAATACATGCATTCATGTTGATAGGTTCCTTGGTGGACTGTGATTCAAGCTATGGAGTAATCATTCATATTCAAGCCGGGTCAGAGCATTGACAGCGATACTGTTCCAAAAGATAGACCATCTAGCGGAGTTGTAGAGGATTGAGAAGAGTTCGACGAAACATAGCAGACTTCCAGTTGCAAAAATTTAGACAAAAGGCAAAAATAGCGGAATAGAAGCTGCTAGACTTGGTAGAATAGGCAAAAGTGGCAGAGTCGCAGCTGCTGGCAAAGAGCGGAAATGAAATGGAAATAGCGGAGTTGCAGCTGCTAGACCTAGCGGAATCGCAGTTGCTGGCAAAAAGCTAAAATGAAATGGAAATAGCGGAGTCGCAACTGCTAGACTAGCAGAATAGGCAAGAATAGCGGAGTCGCAGCTGCTAAAAAAATGAACTGAATGGAAAATGGCAGAGTTACAGCTGCGAAAATAGGAAGAATGGGCAAGGTAAGGAGTTGCAGCTGTGCAAAAATGAGTAACAGACGGACTTTCAACTGGCTGCTAAAAAACTAACGAATCATCCATCTTTTCAAAGAGCTTTATTAAATCAGGAAATAATGTAAGGTGCCTACAATCATCTAGCCCAGTCATGATTATTATTCCTCCAATTAATTCTTGCACACAATTCTTCAAAACAAACCGATCAAGTGCAAAATGAAAAAAAAATAGATAAAATACATAATGAAAAATAAATTATTTATGTACAACTGATGTGAAAGTTGCAGTTCTTAAAAATTCACAGGGGTGGAGAAAACTCCCTACCCTGGCGTTAATTGAAAATTTGGATCTGCTGCAGCCTGTGAAACGAAAGCATCCCTTGAGATCGGTTTCTGATACATTCACAACCGATGACCATTCGCGAGTAATGGTGTCTTGTTTTCATCAATGGTGATCAACTGAACTATCCCATTGTCAAATACACGATCTATTTGACAAGGTCCCAACCAATGAGTGCGTAGCTTGCCTTTGAAATCCCTATTAAACCGTGAATCATATAACAGAGCCCAGTCTCCTTCCTGGAAGACTTTCTTCTTTATGAATATGTCATGCCACTTAGAGCGCTGCTGTTGGATTAAAGTTGTATGATTTACGACTGTTGTGCACTTTTCATCCAATTAATTAAGTTGATTCAGTCGGTTCCTCTGTGCTTCTGATAAATCCAGATTTGCTTCTACAGTTGTTTTCAAAGTCCTGATTTCAAATTCAATTTTGAAAACAGCATTCTTACCATACACTAACTCATATGGGGAAAAACCAGTGGTGTTACGCCATGTAGTGCGATAGGCCCATAGTGCCTCTGGAAGTCTTTCAGCCCAATCTTTACGATGGATTTTCACTGTCTTTGTCAAAATAGCCTCAATAACCTTGTTTGAACTCTCCACTTGGCCATTGACCTGTGTATGATATGGCGAGGTTATTCTGTGTTGAATATGAAATTTCTGTAACAGCACTTCCAGCTTGTGAGACACAAACTGCGGTCCACCATCTGTGACGATTTCCTTGGGTACTCCAAACCGAGTGAAAATTTCTTCATACAGGAAATCAATCACAGCCTGATCATTAGCCTTAACCAAGGCTACAGCTTCTACCCATTTGGTCATGTAATCTATACAAACCAAGATGTGAAATTTCCGTTTTGACGGAGGGTTGATAGGCCCTACAAAATCTAGAGCCCATCTATCAAATGGTTCAACCACGAGCTGTGGCTGCAAAGGCATTTCATCTAATTTGTTGGGTTGGCCCATCCTTTGGTAGCTATCACATGCCTGAACATACTTCTTTGCTTCCCTGAACAATGTGGGCCAGAAATAACCCATTCTCAAGACTTTATGACCTGTCCTTTTGTCAGCAAAATGTCCCCCATAGGGCTCATCATGGCAAGCTTTAAGAATACTAAAGATCTCATCTTCTCTAACACATCTTCTGATCTCTAAATTAGGCCTTATGTAGAAAAGATGGCCATCAATCCAGCAGTACCTAGAACTTTGTTGTATGATCTTTCTTTTTTCTCTCTTCGGCAGATGTGCTGGGAGCTTACCTACAGCCAAAAATTTAGCAATATCTGCATACCATGGGGAATGAGCTGATACTACAAACAAATGTTCATCAAGGAAGGAATATTTGACTGGTAAATTGTCATCACTGTTAGTAAGTCGAGATAAAAAATATGCAACAACATTTTCCTTCCCTGATCTATCAATAATTGTGATATCAAATTCTTGTAATAGTAACAGCCATCTAGTAACTCTAGCATTCATGATTGGTTTATTCATTAAATATTTGATGGCAGAATGATCAGTGTGCACGAAAGTAGAATATCCAGTAATATAATGTCTAAATTTGTTGATGGCATAAACAATGGCAAGAAATTCCTTTTCTGTGACAGTATAGTTTAGTTCAGCATGAGATAAGTTCTTACTAATGTAATAAATTGCATAAGGAGCATTACCTTCCTGCTATCCCAGAACTGCTCCAATGGCAGTGTCTGAAGCATCTGAAGAAATGTGAAAAGGCAAAGCCCAATTGGGCCCTTATAAGATGGGTGTTGTAGATATCCTTTTCTTTTAGCTCAGTAAACGTTGTTTGGCATGCTTCATTCCAGACAAACTGTGCATCCTTCATCAACGGAGTGAATAAAGGAGAAGCTAGTTTGGAAAAAATTTCTATGAACCTTCTGTAATAGCCAGCATGCCCCAAGAAGCTACGTACATCTTGAAGCTACGTACATCTTTTTGTGTTCCAGGAGTTGGTATGTTTTCAATTACCTTGATTTTGGATGGATCTACCTGGATACCATCAGAAGAGATGAAGTGCCCTATCACTATGCCCTCGCTCATCATCATATGGAACTTTTTAGTACTTAAAGAGAGCTAGCTTTGCTCACAGCGTTTCAAGACCTTTTCTAAATTTTTCAGTGCTTCTTCATAACTATCACCATATGGAGTAAAGTCATCCATAAAAATCTCCATGCAATCATTTTCCATCTCTGAAAAGATTCCAATCACTTCTCTCTGAAATGTGGTTGGTGCGTTGCACAACCCAAAAGGAAGTACCTGGTATGCAAAAGTCCCCTAGGGACAGGTGAAAGTATTTTTGTCCTGGTCTTCTGGAGTAATCTGCATTTGGTTGTAGCCACTAAAACTATCCAGAAAGGAAAAATACTTCCTCCCGGACAAGGTATCAAGGACCTGATCGATAAAAGGTAAGGGGAAGTGGTCCTTCTGCGTTGCCTTGTTCAATTCTTTGTAATCCACGCAGACCCTCCATTTCCCATTCTTCTTTGGCACAATCACGAGTGGAGAAACCCACTCACTATCTGAAATCGGATATATAAATCCTGCTTCCAAAATTTTTTGGATTTCTTCTTTCACAGTGTCTCTTAGGTTCGGGTTCATCCTTCGTTGTGGTTGACACACAAGCCTGGAGTCACTCTTAATATAAATGTGATG
The DNA here is from genome assembly GCA_027924585.1 of Larix kaempferi. Taxonomy (NCBI): domain Eukaryota; kingdom Viridiplantae; phylum Streptophyta; class Pinopsida; order Pinales; family Pinaceae; genus Larix; species Larix kaempferi. The sequence continues at coordinate 16,753,183 of BSBM01000458.1, read as the reverse complement.
GGTACACAGATTAGAAGGAATCCCTTTCATGTTTGTATACTCCCAAGCGAAAGCTCCTCTACGCTGTTTCAGCAAGGTAACTAGTTGTTCCAGCTCACTGGGCGCAAGGTTTGGGTTGACGTTCAACGTTTTCCCTAGATCAATTTCCACTGGTACACTTTTCGAATTCTGAAGTACTGGAATTATACTGGCATCACTGACTAGAGTTTCTTTTGTAAGATTTTCTTGTTCTGCTTCATCTAACGTACTGTTAAGAATCTTGTAAACGTGCTTGTTGACAGACGTGGACTCATTGATGAAATTGTTAATGGCATTGTCCTCTATTTCATCTTTAAACATTAAGGCTCTCCCTATTGTTAATAACGGTTGGACACCTTCCTCTTCCTCCAAATATGCCCACAACAGAGTTTCAACTTTTGTGCTTGGTCAAGCTGGAGGGTACAAGGTTAGGCTCTTGATCTCAATCCCGTGTGAAATGGTCATAGATCCTGATCGGCAGCTGATATAGGAATCTGTTGTGGCCAACCATAGTCTTCCCAAGATCAGTGGGTGTCCCCCCAACTAGGATTTCGGCTATAACACCAAGAAATCCGCAGGGTATTCCCATGAGTCAACTGAGATCACGAGGTCATCTAAGATCCCCTCAGGCTTGATTGCTGATCTATCAGCAAGTTCCAAAATAGTAGGGGTCAGCCGAAGGTTAGTGAGTCCAAGTTTCTTCACAGTTTCTATGGTCATAACGTTAATAGCCACGCCTAAGTCTACCAAGACATTGGGGATTTGTGTATTCCCTATGTGAACTGTCATAGTAGGATTGCTAGGGTCATCGTATTTTGCCACAGGGGTCTTCCCCATTATCATTTCGGAAATCTTTCCCAATACGTGGACAGTGGGAGGATCCCTAGGCTTTCTTCCTGGTTTCTTGATACACAAATCCCTGACAGTCTTAGCATAAATGGGCACGTCATGAAGGGCTTGTAACAGTGGAATTTTGACATACAAAATTTTCAATTCTCCTAAGAGATTAAATCGAGGTTGTTCCACTTTTCTCTGCAGATCCAATCATTCAAGGTATGGCGGTTCTCTCATCAATTGTGTAGGCTGTGATACATCGTGTGTTATTCTCTGAGTTTCAGCTACTGTTTCGATGGGAGTATCAGCATCCTCAATGATGGGGCTTGCTAAATTGACCATATTCTCATAGTGCTGATTAACTCCAGTTTCAATCACTGGGGATGAAACATCCTCGGTGATAATGGGTTCCACTACCCTCCCTGATCGTAATTGTATATCATTGCAGGGAATCTGGGTGATGGAATACACAAGCATGTTCGCAGTCTCAAATTGATGGACTGCTTTATTGTTTGGGTTCAGGTTAGGTTGTGCAGGCAGCTGCGGTCGAAGTGGTGCATTGATAGGTGCATCATTGTTTTGAAATGGGAGCTGTGGTTGCTGATACTATTGGTGTTGATACTGTTGAGGAGGATACTGTTGATACTGAGTTTGGTGATGGGGAAAGTTATTTCCTTGGTAAGAATTTCTCCAGTTGGAATTCCAAGGAGCTTGATTGTTTGACTGTTGTGACCATGGTGTCCAAGAATTAGGATTTTGCATTGGGTTCTGATATGGATGCCAATGGTTACCAGAATAATGTGAAGGGAATTGTGTATTCATATTATTCATATTGTTCATACCATTCATATTATTCAGAAAAAATGATGGGTCTTGATTCATACCTTGATTGCAAGACTGCCATGGTTTCTTCTATGCAATGAAGTAAGCATGTTCCACGTCTGAAGTAGATGCCTGCAGAACTTCCTTGACCTTGGGTAGTGAGGGGCATTCCTTAGTGTCATGCTCCAACTCACATATCCTACACATCTCTGCTTTGTCCAACGGGAACTCCTTCAATGGATGATTTTTCCTACATTTGGGACAGAATAAACCAAGTGTAATATCTTCTACAACTTGCCTCTGTTTTGATCTTAAGACATCTAACTCTGAGGAAATGGAGCTCATCATATCAGTTTTAAAATTCTCCAGCAAGTTGCCTATCTCTGCTCGAGTGGCTCCTCCACTAGCTGACTTCTGCGTCCTAGTGAAGACATCCTGATCTTGATCCTTGTCTCGTTTGTTAGTTCTGGAGGATCCCCTTGAGTACATTCGACATAATTCAACAATCTTCTCGAAGGGTTCCTTTGAGATGTCCCATTTTCCCAGCAAATTCAACATATCAAGGCAGTCTTCTCTAATTCCTCATAGCAGAATGATATTAAGTACATCTTTTCCAATCTCAACATGTCCAGACCTTTGTAAATTGTACAACAATCTTTCCACGAAGTCTTCCAAGCTCTCTTCTTCCTTCTAAACCATTTTAAACAATTCCTTCTTTTTGTCCCTGGTTCTGCAATATTCTTGATATTTAGAAAGGAAGGTGTTTTTCATTTGGTCCCAAGTAGTAATGGTCTCACGACCCAGACTCATGAACCAGCGCAGAGCATTTCCCTTCAGGGTGGCTAGGAACAGTTTCAAATTCTGAGCACTAGAGGTATAGTCATAGCTGCGACAGAGGATATCAAACTCAAAAAGAAATTCATCAGGATCCTCAGAAGATTTACCATGGAAATTCGGGAGAACTGATTGTGAGATGTTTTTCATGGGAGTTGTTCCAGGTGTCTATAGGATAGGGAATTCCAATGTAGCCACAGTATTACCAGGCTGACTATCTTCCACTTCTTCTTCCCGGTTCTCCCTATGTCCATTCTCACCTTCCTGTTCCCTATCAGCCATGTTTTTAGTCCAGAATTCAATGGCCTCCTTTATGCGTTCTTCCTCTGCTTTTGCTCCCGCTTCTCTTCTCCTCTCTTCTTCTTGCCTCCTTTCTTCCTCTGCTACTCGGCAACTCTCCAACCACACTTCTTTAGTAACTCTGGTTCGGTTGATATGATAACTCTCCTCTCTATCTGGTACACCCACAGCACTTCCCTTATCTTCAGGAGGCTTATTTTCTACAACAGGAGTTGAAGGTCCCATTGTATTCTCCATTGTTGATGCTGAATTCTCAAGATGAGGAGGAACAAAATTTCCTCTTCCTGTAGACGTCCGCGGTGGTCTAGTAGAAGAATCTGCCTTAGCAATTATATCGTCGATGAATGTTGCCCTTCCCAGACCTGCATTACGACCTCGACCTCGTCCACCTACAGTGTTAGTATTCAAAGGGGGTTCCCGATTTGTTTTTCTTGTATTCATGCATGCTGTAAATGATTAAACTAAAATGAAATCAAATAAAACCAACTACTAACTATGTCTATCTATTACCATCCCCAGCAACAGCGTCAAAATGTTGGTCACCCTATATGTCAATTAATTACAACCAACATACAGAATGCTCAATATAAATTGTCAAACCCAGAGAGGTCTTTTATTTCAATGGAAATAAGCACAATCTATGCATAAACATATTTCAATAGTTGATCAAGTAATTGGAGATAACAATACTACGTATCTGTTCAGCCAAACTCATTCCATAAAAAAACTAATCTAACTCATACATCTAGGAAATCAAAGTGCAACTACCTTCCTACAGAAATCGACCTAGCAATTATTGATCTAAGAATATAAATGAACTAGATTACTTTTGCAAGAAGTTAAATCCTATAATTATCAAACTATAGTATTCAATCTTTACCAAAATGATCCATCTAGCAGCTACTGTTACTCAATCACAATCTGACTACTCTAATGAATTAATTGAAGATACAACAACAACCAAAAATTAAACATAAGCTTGAACTCGAAATTGACAACTATTGGAAATCCTAGAAAGCATAAATGACTGAAAGGAGTGGAGCTGAGCTTGGCTGTCACAGCTATTGAACACACATGCATAATCAAACTAACCTACACAGTCGGCTGTCACACCACGTAGTTACAGCTATTCATATGCAGGAGATAAACTACCAATAAAGAATGAAATCATAAACTCACTGTTGCAGCTATCAGAAATACACCTAATACAATTCCACAATACACAACAAGAAATGAATAAATCTAACTATCTAACTAAATCGGAAATCTCTTTGAGAAGGTGGGCCCTGGCCTTCTAACAGAGATGCTGTGAATCACCACAAATTAAGACACAAAAATAGAAGTAACTCTGCTCTTCATTAAAAGATGGAAATTCACAATCTCAATCTCCGTTACAGCCCGTACAACAATTGATGATTAACCAACCCCAGGCATGGAAAGCCTTCCCATATTTATACATACAAAATGCAGTTCGTGATCCACTAATCTCGAGCAGCAATGAAGATCTATGATCGACATGCTGCTGAGTCACAGCTAACTGTTACAGCCGCATTGAATGAGGTTGTTTAATCATAAAATATGTTGTTATGCTGGCGAGCCATAGATCGATGGATTAGCAATCTAGAAGGCGACCTGTCTGTCACAGCTATACTCTGTTACAGCAATCTGTTACAACTACCTGTTACAGCTCACGTGGAGAGATGCGTTGTCCCTTGAAAACATGAGGAATCGAGCTAAAAGAGTAACAGCTAGCACCACGTATGATTGCTTCCAAGGCATGGTAGCTGATACACCTGTGCTTTGAGCTTTGACTAAATGAAACCACACAAGTTAGCATAATTCAAAGGCTAGGATCCTGAACTATAACAATCTTAGGCATTTAATTAATTGAAACAATAATGATGTATACCTTGTCAGGATTGCTGATTAATCTGGAAAAAGGCATGTATATGGTTTATGAAGGTAGAGTGTAACTGGGAAAAATGGTGTAATAGATATGGTCAAAAATGGGCATTTCCAGGGCCCAACAAGCACCAACTCAAGATGAGGCTACAACCTCTATTTAACAAGCTACAACTTGTTGAGAGCACCAACTCTCATGTTTTTCTAGCACCCACTCCCAATATTCAGGCATCAACCTGATTTACAGAGGAAATCAATCCTCCCTAGCACCTCCCTTCCACCCTATGTAAAAAAAATTCAATCGATTATATCACACTAGTTCAGATATATCAGTACATACTCTTTTCATTTTTGTCCTGTGCTGCTACAGCTTGGGTTTCTGGGCATTCTATTTTTAATTAAATCAAGCCACACATTTTTCTTCTAAATTGTTAAGAATTTTTCAGTCAATTATATCACACTGGTTCAGATATATCAGTACATACCCTTTTCATTTGTGTTATGTGCTGCTACAGCTTGAGTTTCTGTGCATTCTGTTCTTCATTAAATCGAGCCATACATTTTTGTTCTGAATTGTTTTCTTCGAATCACAGCTTCATCAACAACCACTCCTCTTCATCCTCTCAATTCTCACTCTGATTTTGTTCTCATCAATTGTTTTTTATAGATGCTGAAGTTATATGCCTCGGTCTCTTTAACTTCCAGATATTCCAATTCTAAAACTGAAACTGTCTCTTTAACTCCCAATTCGAAAATTGAACTGTCTCTTTGACTTCCAGAACTTACACGCTGTAACTGACTAATTAATAAATAAATAAATGTTTGTGAGTCGCAGCTTGTTTGAGTCACAGCTGTCTGAGTCACGGCTGTCTGAGTCACGGCCATTTGAGTCTCTGCCATCTGAGTCACGGCCGTCTGAGTCGCAGCTGTCTGAGTCACAACTGTCTGAGTTACAGTCGTCTAAGTCACAGCTTGTCTGAGTCGCAGCTGTATGAGTTGCAGCTTTTCTAACAACAGTATTTTCTTGTATTTCAAACTCAATCGCAGCTTTAGTAAACTGGAGTTGGTATGGTCTGAGTCACCCTCCTTGTCTGCTTTCCAACCATCAATGACAACTGAATCATAATGCCAACAAATATGTGGAAGTTGTTATAAGATAATTGGAGAATAATCCCGATGTATCCAAGGAGGTCATCAAATTCTTGAATTCTAAAACCAAGGAAGATATTAAGTAGTTGGGGGTAAAGGAAAAAACCAGATTGGTGATGGATGCTAAAAGAGTTATAACCAAAACATCCCTCATGGAGAAGGCAGAGAAAATGTTGGAAGGTGTAAAATGGAAGTTGCTCATTTTAAAGCATTGTTCAAAAATGCCATTTTGAAGGGCATGCCAGTCCCATGGGATGGGAATGGATATATGTATGTTGCTAAAATATACAAGGAAGTGTTGAGAAGTGTCAGAGAGGACAACAGTGGGTATGCATGCTTGGAAAGTACTTTATCTGGAAAATACATTATAGCTTTATTAGGCAAAGACTTTGAGTTGTTGTCCAAATTCAAATGATTTTACAAAGCTTTCCCTACCCTATTATGAGTATTATACCAACTTGGATGGGCCCTAATAAGCATGAAAGAATATACCTATCCCATGGGAAAGAATGGAAGATGGAAAGGAAATATATGGAGAAGAAAATACCCTACAAGAAGATGTAAAGATCAAGAAAATGTAAATATCAACAATCATGAATAAATCTAGGAAGTTTCAACCAAGAAGCATACTACTATCAATGAATTCTTCTATGAAATTTGTTCACTTCAGATCTCTTTGAACAAAACTAGGATAAAGGAAATAAAATAATAAAATAAAAATGGCAAAGTAGCTCAACCAATGAAAAAAAAAAGTGAATAACTTGTCCATATGCAAGAACCGTAGCATTGTAGCCATGGAATAAACCATCAACAAGTGGAGCAGCACATTCTTCAAAAACGGCTGATGAAGGAGACCCAGTACTACCATATACATGATCAAATGTAAATGAATGAGAACCAATTTGTACCTGCAAACTTCAAGCAGCTACTGATAAATATTACAGATATATATTCCACTCCATTGAAGTTAAGAAGCATATGATATAATATTTATATTAAGCGAAGACATGGACTTCTAGTTGTTGAAGCTAAATACGTGAATTAATAAATGAAGAAGAAGAAATGTGCATCAGATAACTTTTAACTTTAAGAAATTTCACAAAGGTATTTCCTTTGAGAAAAATATATTTAGCATGGATCGATTGTCTGAAAATGAAGACTTTGGGAATCATTTTCAGTGCACTGTAGACAACACACCAAGGCGGTTCCATAAGTAGCTTGAATACAAAACATATAAGTCCCATACCCAACAATAATGAAAAATATTCACTTTGCTAATGTATGAGGCATTCATCCCAATAAATTAAAGCAACAAAAGATAGAAATGGTTTCCAGAATTTAGGAAAACTAGAAAACATGTCTAAAATAGATAATAATTGAGAGAGGATGGGGTTAAGCCCTGCTGTATGTCTGCTAAGTTTGTCTTTCATCATCATTTTGATCAACTGTGGACCATGTGTAAATACTAAAAAATATAGTCATAAAATATAGTCATAATACCTAGCACCGATCAAAAGCAAGTGATCTAAAGGAAAGATAGGGTAGTTCTTACAACCCAGCCTTGACTATCTAATTCATGATCAAGTACAGATAAAGTCGTTCAACCAAGGATTCAATTATCCTTTTTGGAGCCTTTTTTCTTGGCGTAATAGGACACAACATACGAAGGTCCTAGTAGACGGTCACAGAGTTATAGACAACTACTTGATAGAGAAAGATGTGGGGAAACAGGTTCTAGTGCAATGTGAGTATAGGGTAGATAGCCAGGGTAGCCCTAAAATATCCAATGGGAACCAAATAATCTGATGGAATAATCATGAGTATCTAAAAAAGAAACAGGATTCAGGCTAACCGCTTCCCTGATATCAACAAATCAAGATATCATAAAAAAAAATCTTGAATCCACAACAACTCACACAACCAAAAGGAAGACGTAGAAAGATAAAGAGGATATAGCTAGCGAAAGGAATCACAGTGAGACGAACAAAAAAAATATTAAATAAAAGACAATTATACAGACATCGAAGAAAAAGGCAGTGATAGAGGCATTTAAAAGATGATATGATGAATCCACCATGATAATAAAATATATTATGTGCTATAGTGTTTCATTTTGTGTTGATTTCGTATTACAGTACATTTGTAGATTATTTCATCTTGGGAATAATTCCATCTCAAGTGGATTCTATCCTTATGTGTCCACCATAAGAATGTAACTCCCACCTAGTCATCACTTTTGTAACTTCCACTCCCAAAGGAGATTGTATCCATGCTCCTCTACAGGTAACTCCCATGAGATAGGAGGATTATTGTTAAGGAAGTTAAATAAGGTGTCAATGAGACATGCATGTCCTCTATCTGTATAGAAGCCCATCCATCCTTCGTGTATTTTCAATTTTTCTATCCTGAGTAAATATAAAATTGTATTCATGTTTTAGTGTCAAAGGAACATGTTCTTATGTTAACGGGGTTCCACTTGTTTTGTAATATTTTTGCATTGAAAGTAGCGAGGTGCTCTATAACCCAGTATGGGACAGATGTTGTCACGAATATAATGTATGTGACACCAAAAAAAATTAGATAAATATTGAGAGTATATGTCAGCTCAATTTTAAATTTTACAACAAAAGCTAAAAAAATTAAAACCACCTCTACACACATCAGTTGGTATTAGAGCTTGATTCAGAACATAGAAATTGATTTTGTCGCTGGCATTCTCCATACTGTTGGTTACTCTGTGCATTTGGTAATTTGTTGTATAAGCTGTAATAAATTTTGTTTATGATGTATGCTCTGCTAAGCATTATTTCTTGTCATTTACATAGTTGCACCCTGTCACATCCAAATTCTTCAGGCTTATTTCAACTCTCAAGCACACTACCTGCTACAATCCCCTATTATCAAGGTGTTTGGTTCTATGCCCACCATAACTATGGACCATCCAACATTTTTTTGGTTTAAATTAAATTTTGAGTGGGATTTGTTTTCTTGTGTTATTGTCTTTTGTGCTAATGCATCTTTCTCCAATTATCCCCTGGATATCTCTAGCATTGTAACAGCATCTTCCTTTCTCTGAAATCAACCCTCTTTAGAAAAATCAGTCCCCCCTCACAAAATTGAAAATGCCTCATTCAACATGCCAATGTCGGCCCTAAACACTCCATTTCATGTCCAGCAAGTTAGAAACCATGGGCAGAAAATACCTATCTCTGCTAGATAAAAATGTTGCCTCATGACCTACAACAACACTATTTCAGACTCCAGAGATTTGTAATCTCACTCCTTCCTCTAGTTATTTCTTGCCAGTGAAACCACTGCTAAAGCTTAAAAAAAATTGGCATAAGGTGGTGAAGAAGAATTGACTCAACCTCCACAAGAACGAATGCTGACAATTGAATAAATTGAACAGCATTCAGAAATAGCAACTAAGGTGCCACCACAACCAATCAAAAAACAAAAGCTTTTCCTAAGCTTGAGCTTTAACCCATTTTATTTATTAAATTTAGATTATTCTCGTTGAATATTCTTCACATCATAATGGCTTACAAACAACCTATCATGGAGAACACTCTAAAGAAACGTATCAAGGAGAAATCCCATATAGCTTGGCCTATCTACTCACCCACATGAGCATCATTAAAACACAAAAAACTTCAACAAAAACTAATGCATAAAATGGTCTTAAGGAAATAGATCTCCATAAATATCCCTAAAATTTGTTTCAGAATATGCCATTTGGAAAAAAATTGGTTGTATTGGAGTTTGTTCTCTTGAAGGGGATGAATCTATTCTAACATCGCTATTACAACTCTATAGCAAGCAATACAATAACTGTATATCTTCAACTATGTTTTAGTAACAATTTTACCTTTGTAATCACACCTATAGTTTAGTGACCTGCCATGAAGATTTATGTTCAAAATCATAATATCCCAATTTACTAAGAAAATAAAAATTTATATTTTACCAAGAAACATCTACAACATCCATTAAGGCACCCATGTTAACATGGAAACAACTAAACTCGGTTCTCTTTTAACCACCATGAGCACCCTATAAATGTAATTACCATTAGGATCATCAATTCTTTCCATCTGGACTGCATCAGAATTTGACAAATCTTCATTTGTAGGTGAAATTGTTAGAATAATACATGTTTCATTCTTGATGTATGACAAAATCATTGTTCTAATCTGGGCTTCAATATCAGAAGGTTGATCACCATCTAGAACCTTGGTTATACCCAGAAATTCCACTAGATTTATATCAAGAACATTTGGAGAAAATATTTCGAGCTGAATTTGCTTATCCGAAACACCTTTGTTTACTACAACTTCCCTCCTCTTTTCCTCCAGCACTATTTGGGCACAAAAAAACCTAAGAAATCAAAATTTAAAAAAAAAACACCATAATTTCACCAACATATCACTGGCATTAACAGAAATTTGGTCTAACAAAGGCAACAGTGGTTAGTAAATATGTTTATGAACTTCTGTAGGCGATTGACTTTAACCAGACCTTAAAGGTGAATGCCATCTGATTCTGGTGTTAAAGAGCAGGGCATGTGCTAGGGACAACAAGATTTATGGTTGACATTGCAGGGGTGTACATATTATATATTGGTAATTATTCCTGGGAAGAATATCGTCAAAATTGTGTTGTTAAGACTCCTCAGTTTTCCCCTGATATTTGTATTATTGAGTCAACTTATAATGGTGTAACTTCATCAGCCCAGAGTTGTTCGACATAAAATATTTACTGATGTTGTACAGAGAGTTGTGTCTCAGGGTGGAAGGGTTCTAATTCCTGCATTTGCATTTGGCCATGCACAGGAACTTCTATTGATTCTTGATGAATATTGGGAAGCACATCTATAGCTTCATGATGTTCCTATCTACTACACATCTCCTTGGCAAAGAGATGCATGGTTTTTTATCGGACATACATCAATGGAATTAATGAGCAAATTTGCACACAATTTGAATGTTCAAATCCATTTGATTTTATTGCCTCTCAAAAGCATAGAGAAATTTAAGGATGATGGTCCTTCAGTAGTATTGGCTAGCCTAAGTGGCTTGCAGAGTGGTTTTTCAAGGAAGATCTTTGATATTTGGTGTCAATATAAGAAGTATGCTTCTGTGATTCTTGGATATGTAGTTGAGGGTACACTGACAAATAAAATTGTGAATGAAGAAAACTATGTGACATTTACGAATGGTTGGCGAGCTCCTCTGAAGATGCTAGTTCATTATATATCATTTTCAGCTCGTGTTGATTTCAGCCAGACAAGTGCATTTTTAAATGAATTGTGGCCACCAAATATTATTCTTGTGCATGGAGAAGCAAATGAGATGGAAATCCTTAAACAGAATTTACTGACTCAGTTTGCATACCAAAATATAAGGATCTTATCACCAAAGAATTTTCAGACAATAGAGATGCATCTCCATGTCGAGAAGACAACAAAGGCAATAGGTAGGTTAGTGGAAAAGACTCATGTTGTAGGTGGTCAAGTGAGTGGTTTATTGGTAAGAAAAATTTTCACATACCAGATAATGGCTCTTGAAGATATTCATGTATTCACTCAAATATCAGTAGGAATTGTTACACAGTGATTATATCTTCCATGAGAAGGCCTCATTTTCCTTTATCATATCCTCATGAAGAGAATGTAATTCTGAAGAGTGTCAACCTTAATACACACTGCAATTATTTCTTCCATTTTTATAATACTTGCAACACATCTTTAATGGTTCATTTATATATGGTTTTGAAAAAATAGTTGAATCAAAGCCTAAATTTTGTCTCTTGAAAAGATATATAATTTCAGCTAACAACAAGTCTTGAATGTTGTCTATGGATTGGATACCATGCTAGGTTACCAAGCTTATATCACAACCCTATGAATCGGCATACACTAGCATAAATATAGCATCACACATAAAATAACATAATAAGCATGAAACTATTGAAATTTTGTGTAAGATATTGAATTGCATTAATTAGTTACAACATCCAGTAGAGAAAAAACCATCACTTGTCACTGCATAGATTGTTGTTTTTAACTTTTGATGCTGATAGGTGGCACAATAGCTTTCAATTCCAGCTACTTCTAAGATCCTTTTTTCTAGAATTTACCACAAGACACAACTTTTTTCTATACATCATGATTATTCATCACACCCCATTACACCCTTTCATTCATAGTTACTAATTATTTACTTGGCATATATGCTGCATTAACATATGTTTTTCATCCAGTACACCTCCACTCCAAATTATCTACCAACTTCTCCACAAGCTACTCCCATTACACTTAAGTTTGACGTCAGTCTGCCACTTCTTACCACTCATATCCTTTGTCTGCCAATGCAACCTCTGAAAATTATGGGTACAGCCAAAGAAAACATCCAATATAGCCATACTAGCTACAATATGATGCTCAAGTTTCAACACTATGGAAATAGGTACAACTAGTTGAGGTTAATTTCAAGAAATAAAAGTATTTACAGGTAACAACTATTCTTTGCAACTTCCTATCCTCGTCTTGGATTCATTATGTTCAGATTCTTGAGGTATTCAGACCCTTGAAATTTCGTAAATCGTCATATGCAAGACTAAAACCTATCACTCACTTGGAATGTTCCTCAAATTATTTACACCTAAGCAATTTCATCTGTTTCTAGTATAGGTTTAAGTGCACTCTACATAAAATTTAGTTTTCCATAATACAAAAGTTTTTTTAGTCCATTTATCAATTGAAAATAGGTAATTTTAAGTTAGTTAAAGGAATTCATCATTCAGGTCCTCACAATCATGTAATCTATTATCAATGTGATGAGGACGACTTGTATTAGTATCGTTGATGTTGTTAATGCAGCTTTTGAGGGTAGAAAACATCTTCTGAATAAAAAAAGACAATTTGGTTCAACCAAGAAAATCAAAGAATCAGCAAGATCATGAAATGGTGGTTGCACCTGGACTAGAAGCTCAACTGAGCTACCACCATCTTTTGTTTCCCTCCCACACTAAGTTTGGCTCAAGTATCCATTTATCAATATTCAGAAAGGCTCCTGCAGCAGTCTATGAACTCTGCAGCTACATCTAGTGCTTGGACCCCTTGAGTCCCTTGAAGGAAGGTGGGAAAAAAAAAAAATTGAGTCCCTTGAAGGAAGGTGGGATCGTTTCTTCCCATTAGCGAAGCTCCATTCTTATGGCATCCCCATCTTCCCCTTGAAATAACAAGAACCCTTTCTCACACACAAGTCAAAGATCTTTCAAGAAAAGGCTTAGTTTCCAGATTTAAAAAATTTTGGCCAATGGCTGATAGTTGCATCAATTGAATGGAGGAAACTCGATGCAATCTAGTTACAGAATGCAAAATGCAAATTTTTCACTATAGGCTTCATTTGTATCACTTTTGTAAAAGAATATGCAGGTATGACATCCTCCAAGAAGGACCTGTTGAGCCCAGAATTGGCCCCTTTTTATCATCCTCGATCACCTTTTCTTCCCCTGTCCTACACCATTTAGCATACTAATCAGACCTGTTGTCCTCACTTTATTCCCCCAAGTTGCCAAGGTATGACTGATCATTGCTTTATCTTATTAATGCTTATGATTGTGATAATTAAGGCTGTGTATCTCTCAATTGTGCTAACATGTTATGATTTATGAAGGTAGTTTGAGATAAGTGGACTGCAGGAAGGTGGGGCTGAACAAGTCTTGAAAGGAGTGATGTTCGCTGCTTAAAAGGATCCTCGAGGTTCCAATCATCAATTAGTGCACGTGGTTCTAATGCAACATTCTAGACAGAGCTGTGACAGGGCAGCTGTAACAGAATGAGCTATAATTGGAGATCTTTAAGTTATTTGCTGCTCGAGTATAATTGTGATCTGGAAAGATCGCCACTCCTGGGCCAATCAACAGCTTTCTCACGTTTTTCTATGTCTTTACTATGCCACGTTTGTAACAGCCTGTATTATTTTAGGGCGCCTGAAGATCAGAGATCTTCATGGTTGCCCGTTAATAGGATCAGATGTTATGATCTGCATGTATAAATATGGGGAGCTGTCTCGACCCAGGGGGTGGAACAAGGGAGAATTCATTCATTGTATTAGCAGTGGGAACAATTTGTGTAATCATTCTTTCGTTAATATAAAGAGTTACCTCTGAGTTAAAGGAAGCTTTGCGTTGTTCAGCCAGCATCTCTGTGTGAAGGTTGGGCCCGTCTTCCACAAAGATTGCTGAGTTAAAATAGGACTTCTCGAATTATTGTTGTGTGATGTTTTGTTAATGATACTTCCTTTGTACGCAACAGTAGTAAGTGTGGATTTCCAGTATAATTAAGATTATATTTCCTTGAGATTGGTAAGCAGTACAGAGTGACAGTCGACTGAGTAGGAAACTTTATTTATGCATTCCAAGTGACAGTTGTACACAGCTTTGTTCATCCTGCAGTTGAAGATTGTTATCCCACGAATCCTTGCAAGTTATCTTTCCTGTTATGATTGTTGATTTTCATTCCTGTAATTCAAACTCTTAGAGCAGTTGTACTCAATCCTTTGCAATTGAATTTCTAGATTAATATTCAGTTTATGCTTATGGTTTTCAAGAGTGATCAGATTGAAGAGGTGATTGTTCTAGGATGTGAATAGGATTTATTTTTATCTGCAATTGTTGTTGAATCTTACATCATTTCTTGTTGATGCATGGTAGAAAGGAATTGAAATTGTAGCATTTAGAAGGCAATTGGGATTACACAGATTCTTGGGATGAACATAGTTGTTAGAGGATAAAAGTATTCAATTATAGTGATTTGGTGTTTAAGCATAGATTGTGGATTTATCCTTTGAAATAAAAGACTTTCCCGGGTTGACAATAAATCTCGTATGCTCTGTATGTTGGAATAATCTATCTGCATATTGGGTGCTCAACATTTTGGCGCCGTTGCCGGGGAAGGATAAAAATTAAACACTAATCATTAGTTGCATCTAGTAATTGTTTCTAGTCAGTCTTTTCTTTGCTGAAATGATTCGGTTCGCATGAATACGAGGAGGGTAAAACGCGATCACCTCCCAACTCCCAAAACCCCACAAAATACTAACAGTGCAGGTGGCTCGGGTCGCGGACGAGGACCACCATTGGGCAGAAGAACATTCATCGACGATCTTGTTGAAAGAACTGATTCATCCACCAGGGCTCGTCATCAAGAAACTCCTATCAGAAGAAACCCTGCTGATCTTGGGGTGCCAGCGTCAGGATCCACGGTGGAAAATACACAAGCAGCCGTGACTCCCTCATATATCCCTGCTAACGAAGGAACAGCTGTCACAGCTGTTACAACTGAGCCTGCTGCTACAACTGAGGAAGACACAGCTGTTACAACTGGACCGGTTGTTACAACTGAGGAAGACACAGCTGTTACAACTGGACCTGCTGATAGAGGTCCGATATGCCACATTTACGGGAAGGCTGTAACTGAAGAGGAGTGGACGCAGTCCCACCAGAAGTTTGCTAATCAGGAACAAAACAAGAACGAAGAAAAAAATGAGGAAAAGAACACAGGAACGAACGAAGAGGAGAAAACAGAAGAGGAGATGAGTAACAGACACGAGTCCGACGAGGAAGAGGCGATGGTGGAAAACTATCATCATGAAAATCACTCCCTTCCTGAGGGAACGACGGCTACACTGCAATTTCCGATTCGGCAGCCAGAAGGGACAGCTCCTATGAAAAACATCTCACCATCAGTGTTGCCTCGCTTCCATGGAAGGGCGGTAGAAGATCCAGACGAATTCCTTTTTGAATTCGATATCCTCTGTTGCAGCTATGATTATGTCACCAATGCCCAAAAGCTAAAACTTTTTCCCGCCACCCTGAAGGACAACGCATTACGATGGTTCATGAGCCTTGGGGGAGGAACCGTTGCTAATTGGGGTAATATGAAACAAGTGTTCCTTGAGAAATATCAGGAATATTGCAACACCAAGGACAAAAGAGAGGAATTATTCAAAATGGTGCAGAAGGAGGACGAAAGTCTGGAGGATTTTGTAGAAAGGCTACTGTACAATGTGCAAAGAGCCGGGCAGACGAACATGGGGCTGGACGTGCTCAAGATAATCTTGCTTCGTGGGATCAAGGATGATTGTTTAGACATGTTAAACCTGCTAGGAAAGGGAGATATCTCCAAAGAACCTTTTGAGAAGATTGTGGAATTATGTAAGAGATACTCCAGGGGGTCTTCCAGGAACAATAAGCGGGACAAACGGGATAAGCTGGAACGTGATGTCTTCGACAGAACTCAGAAGTCGTCCAACGGAGGAGCTACCCGTGCAGAGATAGGCAATCTCCTTGAAAATTTTAAAACAGAAATGATGAGCTCCATCTCTTCGGAGATCGATGTCTTGAAGGCAAAACAAAAACAGGTAGTGGAGGATCTCACACTAGATGTGTTCTGTCCCCGATGTAGAAAGAATCATCCGCTGAAAGAATGCCCACTTGACAAGGTAGAAGTATGTCAGCTGTGTGAGCTAAACCATGACATGAAAGAATGCCCCTCACTTCCTCAAGTGAAGGTTGTCCTGCAGGCATCAACTCCAGAAGTGGAATCAGCCTATTTCATTGCACAGAAGAAACCTTGGCAGCCTCGAAATCAAGGTATGCCTCTGGACTCGTTTCCATTTTTGAATAATATGAGCAATTGGAATAATAACATGCAAAATGTGAATACACAATTCCCTTCAAATTATGCTCAGTGGAATCCTTCCCAACCTGCAATGCAAAATTATAACTCATGGAGTCCCTGGACACAGCCACCACATCGACCTACGTCGTGGTCTCCTGGATGGAGGAACTTCCATCTTGGGAACCAGTTTCCTCAACCACCTCCACCTCAACAGTCACCATATTCTCCTCCATACCCTCAATTTCCTCAATATCCTCAATACCCACCTCAGCAGTCGCAGCTGCAGCTGCAGAATAATTATGTCCCTAATATACCAATACGGCTTCAGCTGCCTGCCCAACCCAATCCTAACCCGAATAATAAAACAGTCCATCAATTGGAAACTGTCAATGTGCCGGCCTACTCCCTTTCCCCTATACCTTGTAATGATATTCGTCTACGATCTGGGAAAATAGTAGAACCCGTAATTACTGAAGATGCTCCACCTTCTGTGCATAAAGAAGGAGGGAGTTCACAGCATCTATCCGATACAGTTCCTATCACTGAAGATGCTGAGCATCCCTTAGATGGGACGGCTGAAACATCAAATGAGAAATCAGACAATACGCAACCTACCTAGCTGATAAGGCAACCACCATACCCCGAGAGACTAATGCTACCAAAAGTAGGGCGGCAACCTCAGTTTAACCTCCTAGGAGAGTTAAGGAATCTTTACGTCAAAATCCCCCTTCTTCAAGCTCTTCAAGACGTGCCTATTTATGCTAGAACCGTTCGGGACCTGTGCACTAAGAAACCAGGGAGGAAACCCAAAGATCCTCCCACTGTTCACATCATAAGGAATTTATCTGCTTTGATAACAGGAAAAACCCCTGTGACCAAGTATGACGACCCTGGCAATCCTACTGTCACTGTACATATAGGACAAACGCAGATACCCAATGTGCTAGTCGACTTAGGAGCAGCGATCAATGTCATAACAATTGAGACTGTAAAGAAGCTTGGACTCACTAATTTTAGACCGACCCCTACCATTTTAGAATTGGCAGACAGATCTACCATTAGACCCGAAGGGATTCTGGACGACCTTGTCATCTCAGTCGATTCACGGGAGTACCCTGCTGACTTTTTGATATTACAACCAAAATCACAGCTGGGGGGACACCCATTGATCCTGGGGAGGCCTTGGTTGGCCACAGCTGATGCTTACATCAGCTATCGATCAGGGTCCATGACTATATCTGATGGTACGGAGACTAAAAATCTCACCCTATATCCTCCAGCTCGGCCAAGTCTAGAGGTTGAAACTTCCCTTTGGATAGAGCAGGAGGAGGAGGAGGATGTTCAGCCACTATTAACTATAGGGAAGGCCTTAACTTTTAAAAACGAAACAGAAGACGATGCTATTAGTAATTTTATTAGTGAACCTGCTTCAGTGGATAAAGAGGTCTATCAAATCCTGAACATTACCCTTGGTAAGGAAGAACAAGAAAATCTTATGGAAGAAGCACTAGTTGGTGACACAAACATAATCCCAGTTTTGAAAAGTTCAAAAAGTATTCCTATTGAGGTAGAGCCTGGAAGGACTTTGAATATCAACCCTGGTCTCTCCTTAGAGGAGTAGAGGCGCCTAATCAGTCTCTTGAAGGAACATAAGGGGACATTCACCTGGGCGTATACAGACATGAGGGGTATTCCCTCTAATCTGTGCACCCACCATATTTATATTAAAAATGACTCCCGGCCTGTGTGTCAACCCCGATGACGCATGAACCCCAATATGAGGGATATAGTGAAGGAGGAAATCCAGAAACTTTTGGAAGCAGGATTTATATATCCTATTTCAGATAGTGAGTGGGTTTCCCCACTCGTAATTGTGCCCAAGAAAAATGGTAAATGGAGAGTCTGTGTTGATTATAGGGAACTGAACAAAGCTACGCAAAAGGATCATTTCCCTTTGCCCTTTATTGACCAAGTACTTGATACCCTATCAGGGAAGAAGTTCTTCTCCTTCCTAGATGGGTTCAGCGGGTACAACCAAATTCAGATTGCTCCTGAGGACCAGAATAAGACCACCTTCACTTGCCCCTGGGGAACGTTTGCCTACAGAATGCTCCCCTTTGGTTTATGTAATGCACCAGCAACGTTCCAAAGAGCTGTAATTGGCATATTCTCTGAATTAGTTAATGATAGTATGGAAGTCTTTATGGACGATTTTACTCCCTATGGCAAGGATTTTGAGGAAGCACTGGAAAATTTAAAGAAGGTTTTAATTCGTTGCGAACAGACTCGCCTCTCATTAAGCACTAAAAAATGCCATATGATGATGAGTGAGGGGGTGGTATTAGGGCATTTCATCTCTACTAATGGCATTCAGGTGGATCCTTCAAAAATTAAGGTGATAAAAAAATACCGACTCCTTCAACTAGAAAGAGGTGCGAAGTTTTCTAGGACATGCTGGATATTACCGGAGGTTTATAGAAAACTTCTCCAAACTTGCTTCTCCTTTGTTTTCTTTGTTAATGAAGGATGCACATTTTGTGTGGAGTGAAGCATGCCAGACAGTGTTTGATAAGCTTAAGGAGAAGCTGTCCACAGCTCCTATCCTAAGGGGACCTAATTGGACCCTACCCTTCCACATTTCTTCAGATGCTTCTGATACTGCCATTGGAGCAGTACTAGGACAGCAGGATGGTCAAGTACCTTATGCCATCTATTATGTTAGTAAAAACTTAGCTCCTGCTGAACTTAATTATACTGTTACCGAAAAAGAATTCCTTGCTATTGTTTACTCTATTAATAAATTTCGGCATTACATTACTGGGTATCCTACAGTTGTGCACACTGACCACTCTGCCATTAAATATTTAATGAACAAACCTGTCACCAATGCCAGAGTGACCAGGTGGCTCTTGTTATTGCAGGAATTTGATATTACCATTATAGATAAACCTGGAAAAGAAAATGTTGTTTCTGATTTTTTATCTCATTTTACTAACAGTGATAACAGTTTACCTGTTGAGGAATTTTTTCTAGATGAACATCTATTCGCACTTTCAGCTTATCCCCCCTGGTATGCAGACGTCGCTAATTATTTGGTTGCAGGAAAGCTCCCGCCACACATGTCTAAACGAGAAAAGAGAAAAATCGTCCAGCAAAGTGCCAGGTATTGTTGGCTCAATGGTCATCTCTTCTACATAGGACCCGATCTTGAGATTAGGAGATGTGTAAGGGAAGATGAGATCTTTCACATACTGAAGGCCTGTCATGATGGACCTTGTGGAGGAAACTTTGTAGATAAAAGAACAGGGCATAAAGCGCTGTGGATGGGCTACTATTGGCCGACTCTGTTCAGGGACGCTAAAAGGTATGTTTAGTCGTGTGACAGCTGCCAAAGGATGGGCCAGCCTAATAAAACAGATCAGATTCCTCTACAACCTCAAGTAGTAGTTGAACCATTTGATAGATGGGCACTGGATTTTGTTGGCCCTATCAGCCCTCCTTCCAGACAGAAAGTTTACATTCTAGTCTATACTGATTATATGACCAAGTGGGTAGAGGCTGTAGCTTTGGCTAAGGCTAATGACCAGGCAGTGATTGATTTCCTGTACAGTGAAATCTTTACCCACTTTGGGGTACCGAAGGAAGTAGTTACCGATGGGGGGCCGCAATTCATCTCACACCAATTTGAATCCTTGCTTCGGAAGTATCATGTGCAGCATAGGGTGGCTTCACCTTACCACCCCCAAGCCAATGGTCAGGTGGAAAGTACTAATAAAGTTATTGAAGCAATCCTTACTAAAACAGTTAAGAGCCATCAAAAGGATTGGGCTGATAGGCTTCCGGAAGCACTGTGGGCATATCGCACAACTTGGCGCAACACCACAGGGTTCTCTCCCTATGATCTAGTGTATGGAAAGAGTGCCATCTTTCCAATTGAGTTGATCAAAACCCTGAAAACAGCCACCGAAATGAATCTAGATGTAACAGAAACCCAGAAGAGAAGATTGAATCAACTAAATGAATTGGATGAGAAACGGTTAGCTGCAGTAGAGCAGACTGTGTTGCTTCAGCAACAGAGATCCAACTGGCATGACTGATTTATTAAAAAGAAAATCTTCCGTGAGGGAGATTGGGCGTTACTATATGACTCCAGGTTCAAAAGGGATTTTAAAGGTAAGTTACGTACAAGGTGGTTGGGTCCATATTTGGTCGACAGGGTATTTGACAACGGCACTATCCGTCTGGTGACCATCGATGAAAATCGTATACCATTACTTGCTAATGGCCACAGACTGCGACTGTATCGTAAGCCTATTTCGAAATATGCATTCATTTTGCAAATTGCCGCCGATCCAGATTATCAGCTGGCACTAGAGAAGGAATTTCTCTCTGCCCTTGCCAATCCTTAAACTGAAAATCGCATTTTGAATTTCTGTACATAAATAATCTTCTTTCTTTCCTGCTGAAGCGTATGATTGTTTTTTTCTCTTTGCATTTGATCTTTTCGTTTGTTGTTGTTTTTCAAAAATTTCGAGGGAAGCGCCCGGAGAATGACCAGATTGGGCCTGTCAAACGAGAGTCACCTTCCCATGCCTTCCTATGCAAAATTTTCCTTTTCCTTAAAATAAATTTTTCGGCAGCTGCGACACATTTTTCGGTAGCTGCAACATATTTTCCGGTGGCTGCAACATATTTCCCGGCAACTGCGGCATATCTTCCGGTGCCGTAAAACTTTTCCCTGGCAGCCGTGACTTTTTATCCCGGCAGACGTAAAATCCTTTTTCCCAGCAGCCGTGAACAACTTTCCTAGCGGCTGCAACATCATATTTCCCAGTGGCTGCAACATCTTTTCCCGGCAGTCGTGAACCATTTCCCAGTGGCTGCAACAACTTTCCCAGCGGCTGCAACATCATATTTCCCAGCGGCTGCAACATCTTTTCCCAGCAGCCGTGAACCATTTCCCAGCGGCTGCAACATCATTTCCCAGCGACTGCGATATCGTTTTCCCGGTAGCCGTAAACCCTTTTTCCCGGCAGCTGTGAACCGTTTCCCGGCAGCTGCAACAACTTTCCAGTGGCTGCAACATCTTTTCCCAGCAGCCGTGAACCATTTCCCAGCGGCTGCAATATCATTTCCCGGCGGTTGTAAAATTGTTTTCCCGGCAGCCGTGAACCATTTCCCAGCGACTGCAACATATTTTCCGGCCGCTGCAACTTATTTCCCGGTGACTGCGACATATCTTCCGGCGCCATAAAACTTTTCCCTGGCAGCCGTGACTCTTTCATTCCGATGGCCGTAAAACCTTTTTCTTGGCTGCCGTGAACCATTCTCTGGTGGCTGCAACATATTTTCCAGCGGCTGCAATATATTTCCCGGCGACTGCGACGTATCTCCCGGCGCCGTAAAACTTTTCCCTGACATCTGTGACTCTTTTATTCCGATGGTCGTAAATCCTTTTTCCCGGCTTCCGTGAACAATTTTCCGGTAGCTGCAACTATTTTCCGGCGACTGCAACATATTTTCCGGCGACTGCGACATATCTCTCGGCGCCGTAAAACTTTTCCCTGACAGCTGTAATTTTTCCCGATCCCATAAATCCTTTTCCCAGTGGCCGTGAACCTTTCCTGGTGGCAGAAACATCTTTTTCGTCGGCCGTGATATCATTTCTGGCAACTTGCATTGGTAACTCCTATGTTAATGGAAGAATTGCTCCAAACCTGCTAAACTATGGCTCTGATTCATCCTAGTCGTGCCGGCGAACACATCATTCCGACCCCGAGGACGCGATGGTTTGTGTTTCACTGGAGGAAGGAGTTATTGCATTATCCTGGTCATCATGATCAGATTTATCACTGTGCACGAGTTTGGTTCCGCAACATCACCAATCGCACGCTCCACCATTCTCCGCAGGATACTTGACGCACAGTCTCATGAGGTATGCCTTTGATTTATCACGTGATTAAGTGTTGATATAATTAAACAATATCAATCGTACCTTTATACGTATCACCATTATGCCTCATTAAACCTTTCCCTCATACGACGTAAACTCTAATAACTGCCACCTTCCCCAATTCGGAATGGAAATTTCGAACGTTTTTCTGTGCTCAACTTTCCAAATTTTCCCATTTCCTCAACATCTCCGCTCAGCGATTCGTGCATCCTCTGTGCTGCAACTTCCATTCTCGGATTCTGTCATCTATGGGATAGCAACTTCAGCTTGCAGCCAGGACCATGGGGATTCCAGTTCGTCATGAACCTTTGAATACACAGGAACTCGGGAAAAATCTTCAAGTTCTTGCCATCTTTCAAGCCGCTGGCTGGTTCGAATTTTTTGAGCGACTGGATGGATTCAATCGGGAAGCAGCCTTGCAATTTGCTTTAAACCTCACCAAAACTCACTCCAAGGTGTGGGGGTTGCGCATAGAAGTTTCCGAGGCCATTATATCCGAGGTTACTGCCATCCCGTAGGTGGGAAGGGCATGGTTTAACTGACGAGTCCCCACGATGACTGCACGTGAAGCATTTTTACTGGAGGGGGAGCAAGTTCAATCATCCAGAAGAGGGATCGCACTGCACTCATTGTCGCGGCCATGGGACTAGGTTGCTGTCTTTCTCAAGAAGTACATCACTTGTGAAGGTAGATACCAAACTGTTTATAACTCTGAACTCCCTTTACTTTCTCATCTCCGCCATGGCATTTTATTGAACATTCCATATTATCTACTGCATGACTTGCGTCATATGGCGGTATTTGTCCAGTCTGCTAAGCACCCACTTTCCTCCCTCACCCACCATGGCCTTATCAAATTAATAATTGTAAGAACCCTTGCCCAACATCATATAACCTGGGAGCAATTCACAGCTCGAGCTCAGCAACCCGCTCCCTTGCAGATTGTCCCATTACAGCAGGTACGAGTTCCACCACAGCAGGAGGACCAGAGTCCCTCCACTGAAGTTGGGGGGGGGGGATGAAACTGTATTAGAAGAACAGCAATAGGGGGCACAAGCAGATCCAGTGGGGGGGATGAAACTGTATTAGAAGAAGAGCAACCGGGGGCACAAGCAGAGCCATTGGGGGGGATGAAACGGTATTAGAAGAAGAGCAATTGGGGGCACAAGCAAAGCCGTTGGGGGAGGGTATAGATAAAAACCTTGTGGAAAACCCAAACAACAGGGCAACTCCGACAGCAGAAGGTGAAATTAGAGCAGCATTAAATGCTGTGACAATTGAACCTGAAGGTGACAAAGCCAAGGCAATAGAAGAAAACATTGAGCTGGTAACTATTGAATCCTCGCCTGAGTGGGTAGGAGGAGCTTTAATTGAAGAAGAACAGCATGAGGAGCAAGAAAACATTCCTTCGACCTCAGCTATGAATCCCTATATACCAGCTCCACAAAAGAAAACACCACAAAGGAAAAGAAAGAGATCAATCAATGAATTTAACATAACCTCACCAATCAGAAAGAAAAGAACTAGATCAGCTACAGTAGCATAGGCAGCCAGAAAAAGATGGGCAACCTTAGAGGCACAGGTTGAGCCCCCAATCCTTGTACCGAGACCAATGGATGCTCCACAAAGGCCAGTTGAGGAAGAATCCAGAATTGAAGGACTTTTGGCTGAGAACACACCGTTAAAAGAGGACCTCCAAGTACTTCGAAGGGAATTGGAAACCTGGAAGGAAACCTGCAGAAAACTAGGTGAAAGGAAACTGTATACATTGGTAAAGGCTGTAGACCAACTGGAGGAATCAAACTCTACCGAGCCTGGCAAGGAAGATGAATGAGTAATCTGTCCCACCTGTGGAGAAATCTTTAAGGAGGCAGGCCACAAGATTATACTTCGTACCTGCTCAGCACAACAGCCCGCGCCCACAATAGAGGAAGCTACAGAAAAAGAAGATGCTGCCACACAAGAACCAACATCTTTAACCATCCTTGCTGAAGCTGCCACCAATCCTGTGACAGAGGAGCTAAGGGATGAAATCATGTATGATGATGGGGATAAAGAATATACTGTAACCCCAGAATGCTCCCACGACACTGAGATTATAGAGCAGATGGGAGAAGAACCTGGAATGGAGGACACTCTGGAGCTTAATAAAGAATATACTGTAACCCCAGAGTGCTCCCATGACACAGAGGTTATAGAGCAGATGGGAGAAGAACCTGGAATGGAGGACACTATGGAGCTTAATGAAGAATTCTATACTGTAACCCCAGAATGCTCCCACGACACAGAAATTTTAGAAGTTGAGCCACAAAGGCAAGACATTGATAAACTTGAACAGGGTGTTGTAACACAAGAACCAGCAAACCTGAGTATACTTGTCCAATCGGCCGAACAGATGGGAGAAGAACCTGGGATAGAGGACACTCTGGAATTTAATGAAGAACTCTGGGTTGTGACCCCAGATGGTTCCCATGACACAGAGCTCATAGGAGAAGAATTGCAACAACAGGAGGATGAAGAGGCAAGCCAGGATGTTGCTACACAAGAACCAACATCCTTGAAGGCTGCAGCAGGAACTCCTAAATTTCAATTAGAAGATAAACCTGGAATGGATATCATTCCCGATACGCATTGGAGTGAGGATGAATAGGTACAGACACAATCCTCAGGTGACACCGAAATCTTGGAGGAGGAGCTGCACAATGAGAAAGATATCCAATCTCAGCAGCAAAAGGACAAAGAAGACACTGTTACACAAGAACCAGTGTCTCTAAAAGTAATGAAGGTAGCTGCTGAAGAGAGTCTAAAGGATGTTGTTGTTACACAAGAACCAACAAATCTCATATTAGACTTAGATGTGCTGGAAGACACTATCCCACAAGAACCAGTGCTTCTACCTCCTAGAAATGTCATTGATTTGGACTCAGAATAGGATTTCCTTTCAAGTCCTCCCCAAGCACAGCATATAATGAGACTGCAGGAAGAAGTGATTTCCACTTGCACCAACTACATTTCCAGACACCAGCAGGTATCATTGGAAGGGAGTAAGCACGGATGGCAGGCTGCCTCCTCTGCACTTAGAAGCCGAGATCCTTATTATTTCAAGAATTTCAAGCAGGCACTTTCCAGAGTCAATGGCTATGTGGGAAGTATGAGGGAGAGTGGAGTTAATTGGTTTGGTTTGAAATTCAATTTCCCCCTCATTTGGTGGCCAGCAAAACCATATAATATGGATTTTTCCTTGACTAGGGCAGGGGAGCAGTGATGTTGGAAAGTATTAGGTTACTCACAGAGGCTTTTAAAGACATATGAGGTGCCTGAGTTTCCCTACAACTTTTCCTCTCTCCATGAATAGAGCTCAGTACAGGACTCAGATTCCGAATGATGCAGGTTGTTTCATGAGGACATGCAACAGGATAGTTGGGGGGAGATGTTGAGCCCAGAATTGGCCCCTTTTTATCATCCTCGATCAACTTTTCTTCCCCTGTCCTACACCATTTAGCATACTAATCAGACCTGTTGTCCTCACTTTATTCCCCCAAGCTGCCAAGGTATGACTGATCATTGCTTTATCTTATTAATGCTTATGATTGTGATAATTAAGGCTGTGTATCTCTCAATTGTGCTAACATGTTATGATTTATGAAGGTAGTTTGAGATAAGTGGACTACAGGAAGGTGGGGCTGAACAAGTCTTGAAAGGAGGGATGTTCGCTGCTTAAAAGAATCCTCGAGGTTCCAATCATCAATTAATGCACGTGGTTCTAATGCAACATTCTAGACAGAGCTGTGACAGGGCAGCTGTAACAGAATGCGCTATAATTGGAGATCTTTAAGTTATTTGCTGCTCGAGTATAATTGTGATCTGGAAAGATCGCCACTCCTGGGCCAATCAACAACTTTCTCACGTTTTTCTATGTCTTTACTATGCCACGTTTGTAACAGCTTGTATTATTTTAGGGCACCTGAAGATCAGAGATCTTCATGGCTGCCCGTTAATAGGATCGGATGTTATGATCTGCATGTATAAATATGGGGAGTTGTCTCGACCCAGGGGGTGGAACAAGGGAGAATTCATTCATTGTATTAGCAGTGGGAGCAATTTGTGTAATCATTCTTTCGTTAATATAAAGAGTTACCTCTGAGTTAAAGGAAGCTTTGCGTTGTTCAGCCAGCATCTCTGTGTGAAGGCTGGGCCCGTCTTCCACATAGATTGTTGAGTTAAAATAGGACTTCTCGAATTATTGTTGTGTGATGTTTTGTTAATGATATTTCCTTTGTACGCAGCAGTAGTAAGTGTGGATTTCCAGTATAATTAAGATTATATTTCCTTGAGATTGGTAAGCAGTACAGAGTGACAGTCGACTGAGTAGGAAACTTTCTTTATGCATTCCAAGTGACAGTTGTACACAACTTTGTTCATCCTGCAGTTGAAGATTGTTATCCCACGAATCCTTGCAAGTTATCTTTCCTGTTATGATTGTTGATTTTCATTCCTGTAATTCAAACTCTTAGAGTAGTTGTACTCAATCCTTTGCAATTGAATTTCTAGATTAATATTCAGTTTATGCTTATGGTTTTCAAGAGTGATCAGATTGAAGAGGTGATTGTTCTAAGATGTGAATAGGATTTCTTTTTATCTGCAATTGTTGTTGAATCTTACATCATTTCTTGTTGATGCATGGTAGAAAGGAATTGAAATTGTAGCATTTAGAAGGCAATTGGGATTACATAGATTCTTGGGATGAACATAGTTGTTAGAGGATAAAAGTATTCAATTATAATGATTTGGTGTTTAAGCATAGATTGTGCATTTATCCTTTGAAATAAAAGACTTTCCCGGGTTGACAATAAATCTCGTATGCTCTGTATGTTGGAATAATCTATCTGCATATTGGGTGCTCGACAGGACCCTAGTAGCAGGGACACAGAAATCTATGCATGGCACCCGTAGTTCAATCCCATAACTGGAGAATTCAAAGTAATTCTAGTTCGGGTGAGGTTTGTATATTTCCCAGTCTCTCTCAGGAAAATAATCCCTCCAAATTATATCTAATCACCTGGAGAATTTTGTCTCATGGATCCATTCAATATTATGGTGTGGTTACTTGTGGCATTTTTTGTGTGGAAATGCACATCAAAATGAAGGCAATGAAGGAAGTCATTATTCATGAATGAAAAAATTATTCTTCTTGGTCTATTTTTTTATAGATGTACAAGTACCAATTCCATGGGCATGACAAAATGTGAGATTATAAACAAAACCCATGAATGCAAAGGATTGCAAACAAAACTTATTGTGATGCTATATGTAATTTCTATGCATATGTTTGGTGGAAGGAATAAGGTATCAATGTATTTGTCTCATTAGGGATTTTTCATTGCCTCTACCCTACGCGATGTGTTTCTCCTTCCAGAATGACTATTCTTCAGCAACCATTTTTATGGGTGCGAATATGTTTCAATGTTATCCCAAATAAGAATCTGTCATTTTGCAAAGAAAAATAAATTATGTGCTATAACACTTATGGTTAAAATAGAAAATAAAAAATAGGGGTAACATGATCTAGTTATTCATTGTACCACGTTATAGAACTAGATTAAAAAACTAAATTAATTGTTCTTGATTTATAAAAAAGAGCATATGTTTGGGTTTCTCTTTCTCAAAATTACTTTTGGGATTACTTTAATTCTTTTGAGTTATAATTTAACATAATTTTCTTTATTCAATTGTATTTTGAAAATATTTAAAATATTTAAATCAAACAATTATTTTAAAATAAGTAAATACATAGAGTCACTACATGGTTCTATGAATCCAATATCTACAATGTTACAATTTACTAAATTATAACATTGCATATGGATTCTAAGGCCCCATTAAAATTGTAACACTGCAGATGAATTTAGAGACCCCCATTAAAATTTTAACATTGTAGATGGGGGTCTCTGAATCCATCTGTAGTGTTAAAATTCTAATGGGGGTTTCCAAATCTATATGCAATGTTAAAATTTAGTAAATTGTGCAAATCCCTTGTCAAAATTGTAATTTTCCATTGCTGGAATGACACAACTAAAAATGACTTAACATAAATGACTAATTCATATTATTCATGTAGTTGTTCTCTGGTCATATTTGTATTCATGTGACTAAATTAGTCATTTTTAGTTTAGTCACTTATTATCTAGTTGTATATTTCATCCCTAGACTAAATTAGTCGTTTATCTTAGTCGTTTTTAGTTGGCTCACTTAAAATTGCTCAATTTTGGTCGTATTTCCCTTGAAAAAACTATGGTGACTAAATTTTTTAGTCATCTAGTCACTTATCTCTCATTTTGTACTAGTGAGCGGGTAATTAAAAAAAAAATCATGGATTGAATTAAAAGGGAGAATGTTTTTTAAATTTTTTTTTTTTTTTTAGGATGCCTATAAATTCGGTAGGATAATGGCATGTCACACCAACCAAATATTATGTATTCCTTATTATTTATTACTTTTGGCTTTCATCACATACCATCCAAGTCAATTTTTAAGTGTATTGATCCAGATTCACATACCAAATCCCAAGTCAAGTTTGAAGCATATTGATCCAGATTCCAGATTGTGATCAGAAGGTACGCCATGATAGATTTATTGTAGGAATTTAGCCAATTCGTAGGGTTCAAATTCAATTCATTTTTAGATGTTGTTTAGTCGATGGTCCAAATTTGAGGCATTTTGTTTGTTTACAGTGGTGATGAATCTAGTAATTTCATAAACTATGATTCAATTTATTTTTTTAACAGAAAATGTATCCAAACATGATTAAAAACTAGGGCCAATAATACAGTCTGCCCAATGTATAATCCACTTCTTCTAACTTACTAGTATATTGGAACCTGACTTCCACCATCAGTTGGCTTATGCTGCAATACCAGGCGTAATTTACCCTCAAGTTGCTTTCCTCTGCTCCAGCTCTGTTGAATCCTCTACTATTTTGGTTGTTGAATCCTCCGTCATTGGTCGATCAATCTTAACACACCTCTCCTCTAGTTGTGTAAAGAGAATAGATTGATGTTTGCATCCGGTGGCTTTCTTGCTCCTTGTTTCGTATAACCTATATGGATAACCTTCGGAATCAATAAAAAGGTAGGTGAAGCTCCTCGGTAAAGCGAGCCCAATCCCACCCAGCAAGCATGTCTATGTGTTATGATAGTTGGCCTGGGTGGTAAGTTTGTTTTTTGTGAGCTAGTACCCATGAGGATTTGAACTTGTGACCTTTCATTTACAACTTCTCATCTCAATTACTCATTACCAATTTCTCTACCCATGTGGGCTGGCCCGGGTGGTAAGTTGTTGAAAGTACCTCGGATAAGAATTATGAAATGTTCTCCAACCTCCTGTGATGTCATATTTCACAGAATCCCACACGCTTCGGAAAAGAGATGAGGGGACATAAACTTCTTTCTCTACACCATTTAAACGACCTCGACCTACGTGCTCAAATTGTCCTAGAAAAATACGATACCAATCAACCAGCTTGTGTCACTGATGATGCTCGAACCTTTTAACACTTGTCATGTCAAATTAATAGGGATATACTTTTTTGCAAAGCCAATTGGATCCAAGTTCATGTTTTCAGAAGGTATATATATATTTTTTATAACTGTTGGAAGTTTGGAACTCGGATATCTTGTATAACCTTAAGTGTTATATCATATCATATCAAAGTACACAGCATCATTGACTCATGCAGAATATTACTAATGATTGACTCGAACCTTTATACACTTGTCATGTCAAATTAAGAGGGATCTACATTTTTGCAAAGCCAATTGGATCCAGGTTCATGTTTTCAGAGGGAATATATATATATATATATATAACTCCTGGAACTCAAATATCTTGTATAATATTAAGTGTTACAAACCAATAAATTCTATTTAAGTGGGAGGAGAAAACCCATTACACATATCATATCAAAGTACACAACATCATTGACTCATACATAATATTGCTAATGATCATAGACAGAACATACCATCATTCAATACGGAATATCAGAGAGCCATATCATAAAATAAATAATCATATTCAACCATTACAAATTTTATTTTTGGGGCCTGTTGTTTGTAGTGATAGAGATAATTATTTTAACCTTCATCATTGAGATCCATATTGATGATATTTAGAATCACTAACATATAAGGTAGAACGTGTAAAATCGAATCCAGGTGCTTCGGTTGATTCTCATGATACTGTCGATTCAGCATTAGTAAAATCCCTCCCATATCGATATTGATACTCAGACAAAAGGACCAAAAATGAAAAGACAATTTTTTTAGATAGATTGAGGTTGAAAGACATCATTTTCGTGTTCAACAATACCTTTGAGTAAAATATCTAACATGTCTTTAGTTTAGTAATGTTGCATTCCCACCTGATATGCATATTTGGCAATTCAAAACAAAGTTTCCACTTCCCAATTTTATTTGATGCTTCCACGAATAGATATGCATCGAATGAAATCTAATTTGAAGATAGATTTTTTAACAAAGAAAACATAAATATGTAAATTCCATCCTTCTCAAAAAATTTGATTCAATCTATAT
The DNA here is from genome assembly GCA_027924585.1 of Larix kaempferi. NCBI lineage: Eukaryota > Viridiplantae > Streptophyta > Pinopsida > Pinales > Pinaceae > Larix > Larix kaempferi. Next base: position 16,722,093 of record BSBM01000458.1, on the reverse strand, counting down.
CCTTTTATACTAAAACTATACAAACCATGGATTCCATAGCGAGATAAAACCTTTGTCTACAAATCAAAAGTAAAACCACGGTCCTGAAGATAGTTGCATTGTTCACAAGAACCTCTTTCAGATTCCTAAATTGATGTTTCATTTGCTAGAAATCAATTTGCCAAGATGACAATTTTTCATTTTTGGACCCATTTTTACCCACTTTGATCAAATGCACGCCCAACCCTGATTATTGGGTCTTTTGTAATGATTTAAATTGGAAATGATGTGGATTAATATTGTCCACCTTATTGTAGATCTATCTATTTATGTTGGGATTCACAACCTTTTCACATTGTTTCAAAAAGAGAAAGCAAAATTAAGTGTTGTGTAAAAAGCCAAGTGTAAATTTTCTAAAATGGCTTAGTGAAATGCAGGCCACAGTATGTACATTGGTAAATAATTGAACGGAAAACCAGAATCCTGAAGATAGTTGCATTGTTCACAAGAACCTCTTTCAAATTCTTAACATGTTGTTTCAATTGCTAGAAATCAATCTACCAAGATAGCAATTCTTCATATTTGGAGCCATCTTTACCCACTTGGATAAAATGCATTGCCCAACCCTCGTTATGGGGTGTTTTTGAGTGATTTTAATTGCAAGTGGTGTGGATTACTATTTTCCACATTCTTGTACATCTATCTAAATTTTGGGGGGCCTCGCAAACTTTACACATTGTGTCAAAAGGAGAAATCAAAATTAAAATAGATTTACACAGTATTGTGCAAAAAACAGTGTAAATTTGCTAAAATGGCTTAGTGAAATGCACGTCACTGTATGTACATTGGTAAATAATTGGAAGTAAAACTAGATTCCTAAATATAGTTTCATTGTTTACAAGAACCTCTTTCAGATTCCTAAAATGATGTTTCATTTGCTAGAAATCAATCTGACAAGATGGCAAGTTTTCATTTTTGGACCCATCTTTACCCACTTGGATAAAATGAATGCCCAACCCTTATTATTCGGTTGTTTTCAATGATTTAAATTAGAAATGGTGTAGATAAATATTGAACACATTATTGTAAATATATTTATTTTTGTTGGGCTTCACAACCTTTTCACATTCTGTCAAAAAGACAAAGCAAAATTAAAATGGATTTACACAGTGTTGTGTAAAAAACTAAGTGTAAATTTGCAAAAATGGGCTTAGTAAAATGCACACCACAGTATGTACGTTGGTTGATAATTCGAAGTAAGATCATAGTCCTGAATATATTTTCCTTTTGCAGAAGAACCTCCTTCATATTCCTAAAATATTGTTTCATTTTCTTGAAATCAATCTACCAAATGGTAATTTTTCATTTTTGGATCCATCTTTACCCACTTGGATAAAATGCATGCCCAAACCTCATTATTGGGTCTTTTTGAGTGATTTTAATTGCAAGTGGCGTGGGTTACTATTTTCCACCTTATTGCACACCTATCTAAATTTTGGGGGGATTCACAAACTTTGCAAATTGTGTAAAAAAGAGAAATTGAAATTGAAATAGATTTACATAGTGTTGTGTAAAAAACAAAGTGTAAATTTGTTAAAATGGCTTGTGAAATGCACGCCACGATATGTACATTGGTCAATAATTGGAAGTAAAACTAGAGTCCTAAAGATAGTTGCATTGTTCACAAGAACCTCTTTCAAATTTCTAAAATGTTGTTTCATTTGCTCGAAATCAATCTACCAAGATGGCAATTTTTCATTTTTGGACCCATCTTTACCCACTTCCATAAAATGCGTGCCCAACCCTCGTTATCGGGTGTTTTTGAGTGCTTTTAATTGCAAGTGGTGTGGATTACTATTTTCCAACTTCTTGTACATCCACCTAAATTTTTTGGGTCTTCATAAACTTTGCACATTATGTAGAAAAAAGAAATCAAAATTAAAATAGATTTACACAGTCTTGTGTAAAAAATAGTGTAAATTTGCTAAAATAGCTTAGTGAAATGTGCACCACGTATGTACATTGGTAAATAATTGGAAGCAAAACCAAAGTCCTAAATATAGTTGCATTGTTCACAAGAACCTCTTTCAGATTCCTAAAATGTTGTTTCATTTGCTAGAAATCAATCTGCCAAGGTGGCAAGTTTTCATTTTTGGACCCATATTTACCCACTTCCATAAAATGCACGCCCAACCCTCATTATCGGGTCTTTTTGAGTGATTTCAATTGCGAGTGGTGTGGATTACTATTTTCCACCTTCTTGTACATCTATCCAATTTTTTGGGGTCTTCACAAACTTTGCACATTGTGTCAAAAAGAGGAAGCAAAATTAAAATAGATTTACGCATGTTGTGTAAAAAACAAAGTGTAAATTTGCTATAATGGGCTTAGTAAAATTCATGCCACAGTATTTACTTTGGTCAATAATCAAAATTAATACCACATCCCTAAAGGTAGTTCCATTCTTCATGATAACCTCTTTCAGATTCCTAAATTGACGTTAAGTTTCATTTGCTAGAAATCAATATGCCAAGATGGCAATTTTTCATTTTTGAACCCATTTTTACCCACTTGGATAAAATGCACCCCCAACCCTCCTTATTGGGTCTTTTTCAATGATTTAAATTGGAAATGGTGTGGATTAATATTGTCCACCTTAGTATATATCTATCTATTTTTGTTGGGCTTCACAACCTTTGCACATTGTGTCAAAAAGAGAAAGAAAAATTAAAACAGAGTTACACTAGTGTTGTGTAAAAAGCCAAGTGTAAATTTGCTAAAATGTCTTAGTGAAATGCATGCCACAGTATGTACATTGATAAATAATTGGAATTGAAACCAAAGTCCTGGAGTAAATCCAAACTGAATATGGATTGTTTAACAAATAAAACATAAATATGTATATTCCAGTCTTCTCAAAACATTTGATTCAATCTATATCCTTTTATACTAAAACTATACAAACCATGGGTTCCATAACGAGAACAAACCTTTGTCTTCAACTTGAATTTCACATCACCAATGGGTGAAGTGTCTTGAGAAGAGTCATATTGAGGGATACCTTGTATACCCATCTTCATTTACATGCTTTTTTTTACGCAAAACAATTAAAATTATACTATAGAAAAAGAAGCTTAGGGGTTTCCCCACTCAGCAAGATTACAATAGGAGCCCAGAGGCCATGAGTTCATGGTAACAGTATTCAAAATTACATACTTTCCACTAAGAAAAAAAATAGAGAATTTATACTGGAATAATCCAAACCTAAACTTATATTAGACTTTATCTCTACTATAGACCTTAGAGGTCCCGACCACAACAAAATTGTCTAGACTAGTGTGCATTAAATGCCATTACATACACAAAAAACAAAACTATCTAGAACACCTGAAAAACAGGTCCTGAAGATCCTCTAGTGAACGAAGCATATATACCTGATTTTCCTGAATGTAGCTCTGCGGCACAAATCTATAGTTAGCATCCTACAGAGGACTAGAGTGGAGGAAACCTTCAGATTCTGGAGGAGCTCATGACACCAAATTTTTTACCCGAGTTTGCAGCACAGTTAGATAACGTTCTAACATTTTGAATTTATCATTCAACTGTTCATTCTTGGATTTCTCCTATTTTATTACATCTTCCAGGTCCAACAAATTTTGGTTGGTCTCATATCTCTATTGTTCTCGCTGCTCCTCTTCTTGTTCCAACCTCCTTTCGAAATTGTCCAGGTCCCGTCCAATACACGTTGCCAGTCTTCTCAAGACTGTTAATGTTGTTGTTCTCCTCCTCCAAATTCCATAGTTGTTGAAAGATGCAGGCCCTTCTACATTGCCTTTCATCTCGTATATGATGGTCAAATTGCGAGACTAACAGACAGAGTAGACACAGTTTTTCACCACCGTTCTCTCAAGTAGAGCAACCTAGATCTAGATAGAAATCCAAAAAAGGATATGAATACGAGCATCCTTACTTTTTCTATTTAATTGCAATTCACCATAAATTGACATGAATTCCTCCTGTGTGATGTAGTACCGTAGATCTTCCACAATCAACCTCACTCAATCGATCGCTTTTATTAATGGATCAATTGTACAGTACTTCTTCGTGTGACTGGATTGTTCCTTTATAAATCCATTTGGCTGCATGTGATAGCATTTACTCTCTATGATGTCTCTACGCTGGCCTAAAATCAGCATCTCTTCAATTTTACTATCTATGGCGTCTCTACGCCATCCTAAAATCCACGTCTCATCACTTACTGATGGAGGATTAATGGATTGGGTCCCATCTAATTTTTTATTTTTGGACACATTTTAACCCACTTGGATAAAATGAACTCCTAACCCCCATTATTGGGTCTTTTTCAATGATTTAAATTGGAAATGGTGTGGATTAATATTGTCCACCTTATTATAGATCTATGTATTTTTGTTGGGATTCACAACCTTTGCACATTGTATCAAAAAAACAAATCAAAATTAGGTGTCGTGTAAAAATCCAAGTGTAAATTTGCTAAAGTGGGATTAGTAAAATGCACACCACAATATCTACATTGTTCAATCATTGAACATAAAATGACAGTCCTAAATATAGTTACATTGTTCACAAGAAAATATTTCAATTCCTAAAATCATGTTTCATTTGCTAGAAATCAATCTTCCAAGATGACAAATTTTCATTTTTGGACCCATCTTCACCCACATGGATAAAATGCACACCCAACCCTCATTATCGAGTCTTTTTGAGTGATCTTAATTGCAAGTGGTGTGGATTCCTATTTTACACCTTCTTGTGCATCTATCCAAATTTTTGTTGGGCTTCACAAACTTTGCACATTGTGTAAAAGAGAGAAATCAAAATTAAAATAGATTTACACAGTGTTGTGTAAAAAACAAAGCGTATATTTGTTAAAATGGGATTAGTAAAATGCATGCCATGGTATGTACATTGGTCAATAATCAAAATTAAAACCACAGTCCTAAATATAGTTGCATTTTTTACAAGAACCTCTTTCAGATTCCTAAATTGATGTTTCATTTGCTAGAAATCAATCTGCCAAGATGACAATTTTTCATTTTTGGACCCATCTTTACCCACTTGGATAAAATGCACGCCGAACCCGCATTATCGAGTCTTTTTGAGTGATTTTAATTGCAAGTGGTGTGGATTACTATTTTCCACCTTCTTGTACATCTATCTAAATTTTTGTTGGGATTCACAAACTTTGCACATTATGTAAAAAAGAGAAATCAAAATTAAAATATATTTATACATTTATTGTTGCTACAACCATTTCCCCAAGAATTTCTTAAAATTGTAGGGCCCCCCTTTGATTTTTGAGAAGATTTAGAGTTTATCTCTTTTAATCCACCTTTGACACTTAGATTTTTCCTGAACATCAAACAAAGAAGGTAACTTCTGGCTAAGTATAACTGGGTTTCTTGCGCCGAAACGATCGGAGAAACTCGTCCAGTTGTGCCGATATGGTCGGAGAAATAAATTTAGTTTTGGACGACATCCCTATTTCAGAGCAACTCGCTGAATCATGCCGAAATGGTCGGAGGAACTCAGCTAATTCCGCCGAAACAGTCGGAGTGCTCTCAAATTTGCATTGTAGCACTTAGATTTTTTCAAATTTCACTCTTTCGGCATGGAAACTCTAGTTCAGTGAAGAAAATTAAACGCCGCGACGCATTTCGGAGCAACTCTGTTATTTGCGTCGAGGCAGTCACCAGCAAAACTTAATATGATCTGATGAATCCCCAGCAGAAGGAAATGGTGAAGAAAATTACACGGCGCGACACATTTCAGAGCAACTCGAGTGTTTGCGTCGAAACTGTCGGCGATAAAACTCGATACCTTACACTGAAAAGGCCATGGAAAAAGGGTGATCGGAAAAGAAAATCAAATTCCAAGACATGTTTCGGCTAAACTCGGAAAGGGTTGTCGAAACGGTCACAAACAAATATGGAACTCGCAAACTGGCGCTGATAAAACTCGCAAGGCGACGTCGAAAGTCACCATCGGCACAAGTTTGAGAACGTCGTCGACGCATTTCGCGGAAACTGAGTGAGTCGCTCTAAAACGGTCGACGGCAAGCTTTTGGCAACAATGTGGGAACGACTTTTTCACACTGAAACGAGGCTCGGCCATTTATGACCCCACCAACCTCACCCATTTGCATTTATTGCTTAGTTTTGCAAAAGGTTATATATAGGGCAAGGGTCGTTTTTGTTTGACATTGAAAAACGTCGTTAGTGAATAATTCACCTCCACCAGTTACTGGATGCCAAGCATCCCAACGCCGTTGAGCTCAACAGCCAGTCGGAAACTGAGAAGTAGGTCGCCTCATGCCCTTATGTTTCTTTTAAGTTAATCTTGCTTTTCAATTGGGTATTTTTTGGGGTTTCTTACGGGGCGTTGACCATTCCTCACCACCAGTTCATTCACGTCGTTCTGAACTGTTAGGGGAAACCAGTGTTGGGGTTTAGAGTTGTTGTGAAAAGGGGAGTTTTGAACTTCACATATCTAGGGTTTTATTATCTCTCTAGTTGCACTACCTCTTTTCGAACACCCAGTGAGCCCTTCGGTGATCCTCGTATCTTTTTAGTTTACCTAACCACGTACTGGGGGGGATTTTGTCCAAGGGTAATAGATTTTTATGCACAGTACCAGCTGAACACAATGGCCCCCTGCTGCCATGAGACCAACATAGGAACCCACTTAGATAACCAAAGAGATTTGTGTCACGAACATTTTCCTGGGCATATGGAGCAGGATGGTCGTGCAGTTTTCCCAGGATGCTCATCGCTACGATCACAAAAAAATCATCCTTGGGCTTATTCCGAGGCCCTCATGTTTTCTGAAATCCCACAATAGTCTCCTTGGTAGCTTCTCTGTCGATGATGGTTTCGTTGGTTCAAGCCTTGATTTGCATCTCCCACCGTAGATTGATCGGCTTGCATCTATAAACACCAAAACTCGCACTTAATTCTTTTTTCTTCATATATTGAACCTAATGAATACACTTCTTACAATCCCTTAAGCAAATCATTTAAATATTGGTTTAACCATTGTCGTGAGCTTTTAACCAGAAGATTATAAGTACCACCGATAGCTATTTTGTGTTTACTAATGAAAATTGTTGGGAAGAATATTTTTCAAATAACTTTGCATATTATATCCACCTGCATACTGTTGAAAAAAAAACTTGACAGCATGGTATTAATTGTTCTCTCAACTCACCCTATTATCACTAATATGAAAGAAAAATTCTTTATTAACTTCTGGTTGAATTTTGCTTACACATTGTTTTCACTTTTTCATCAGGATGTAGAAATGCCAAAAAAGAGTGCCAAGAGGAATTCTAAAGCAACCAAATCAAAATCGGATGTGGAAGTGATGGTTGACACCCCAATGGAAACTATGTTCGAAGATACCAAAGTCGTAACGGGAGGCACCCCATAATATAGGTGGGGAGAACTTTATCAGATGATCTGAGACCAGAACATACCATAGGTATCTCTCGAAGAGATGGTTTTATATCAAAACATTAAGAAATCGGGCCTTACCAAAGCAGCCACGTGACCAGAATGTTTTCCTTGCTCAGAATTTATCGGATGGATCCTGCCCTATGTGGATGTTGGCGCAAGGATCATGTCGAATGCAAAAGGGGAAGGATTTGCATCTTTCCATCCAGGAAACATAACATCAACATACAAACTTCCGTCGCCCAAGGTCCTTATGACTGAATACTGGATCAAAGGTGTAAATATGGATCATTTACATTATGCTAAGAAAATGATGATCCCAGAGAAACAGCTAAGGCAGAAAGCAATTGGGGAGTATGACATTCAAAGCTTGAGAACCCCATTCAGGATTATAGCTTTAATGCTAAGTAGAATTTTCGGGAGACCAAATGGAAGCATCTACAAGCTAAATTGGGTACCCCTGATTTATCACATAGCCTTCCACGGTACTATGTTCAATTGGGAGGACATCATCTCAGATATCTTGGCATCCACAATAGCAGCAACACAGGGAGGATTAGATCAAAAGAAGGCATAATTTTACACGTCTTCGTATCTTATGGACTGCATACTGATCATGCACCCATTTACTAAGCTAGGGTATATCTGGAATCGAGCAGAATCTCCTGTCCATGTGACCTATCAGATCACATGGGCCCACAGATATGCGAGCCAATACAAACTCATTTGTGAAGAGTTGATCATCCCTCTTTATTGGTTAATTTTCAATGAAGAACCAAACTGCCTATCAGAAAGCGCAATGGCAGTAATAAATGATTACGGAGATTATTATTTTTCGCGAGAAGGCACCTATTTCAGAATGTATGGGTGTTCTAGAGCTCCATCCCTATTTCCAAAGTATGCAACAGACTTTGTAGTCCACAAAGAGGTCGTAAGGCAAGTATTCATTAATGGGATTGGCAGTTACTTGCCAATCCTTCCCTCGTTACCCTTTTGTATCGGGGCCTATAAATTTTCAAAGGTTAAAGGTGCCGAAGATTTTGTAAAGGATCTAGAAGCATTCCATTTTGGGGAGAAGGGTTTTTCAAGAAACAACAGCGACAATAAGGTTGTTGATCATTGTGCGTCAGTTAAGATACATTATGAATATGCAAACTACTTCAAAAAATATGAGGAAGTGTTCAGAAGAGCAAGCAATATGACTGAGTTGAAAAAACGTTTTGTTAGGAAAAGTGGCGTCGGCTCTAGAAAAACTGCGAGTGCTACAATGGAGGTAAAACTTCAGAAACAAAAGGAAGAGGCCATAAAGCTGCAAGTGGCAGAAGCAGAGCAAAAGCTGAAAGAAGAAACTGAAAAAGAAGAAAATAGAGGAGGCCCAAAAGTTGTAGAATGAAGAGGAACAACGACAAAGAAAAGAAGAGGAGGAAAAAAGACAGCAAGAACAAAGAGAAGCGGCTGAGAGGAAAGAAAGAGAGGATAAGTCCAAGGAAGCTGTGGAAAGCATGGAGACTCAAAGAGGGAGCCCAAATAACCAACACATGGACTTAGAACCACTTGAAGTATCAGGTGTCACATTAACTGGAGGTCACCTCCCATTTAGAGAACTCGGGCTTACACCTTTCACTCCGTCAGAGCAACATACCATGGCCAACTTGGACACGATTATTTTTTATTCAGGGAGAAAGACCATCACGAGGAGAATAGAGAAGAGATTGAAAACGACCACCCATCCCGATGTTTTCATTGTCCAGGAAAACACAATCATGGAGGGTACTCATAGAGACCCTAAATTCACAGCCTCTATAAGTATAACAGTTGTACAAGAAACTGTCGATAACATTGTCAGGCTAATGAACGATATTGAGCGCAACAAGGGAAAGTTGCTGAAGTTAAAGGATAACTTGGTAAAGACGCGTGGAGAAGGTATAGAGTTGAAAAGGAAGTATGAGGCCATAATCACAGAAAAGGACAGATTGTTGTCTAACTGTCAGGGCCTAGATGCAGAGAAAGATGCAATGGTGGTTCAATTAATGATAATGGAGGGCGAGAAAAGCGACTTGGAAGCCCGCATCAATGAATTGGAAACAAGAGAATCGGTCGCAAAGCAGCAGGTCAAAGAATTGAAAGCTCAAATGGAATAATTGATTAAAGAAAAGGAGTCTATCCCAGAACAGTTAGAATTGGAAAACAGTAAGAAGCAAGACATGACTCCTTTCTATGAGCAGGCATGCAAAATTCAGGAGAAAATATATCACTCACAGGAATTTATCACTGAAGAAAAATATAAGATGAAAATAATGATAACAAGGATGAAAGAGATTGATGCAGAAGCAATGAGTATTAGGAAAATATTAGTGAACACTGCAACTAGGATTAAGAAGCAGATGAAGTAGAGAGAAGAGAAAACAGAATTCCATGATAACCTGCCTCAAAAGACAATTGCAGACTCTATTCTAGACATAGCTCTTCTTGAGTTTTGCAGAAAATCTGGCAAAAGGATAAATTATGGAATCCCTGAGTATCGAAAAATGTATGGGTTTCTACCAGAGGATCCAACAATTCACAAAAAATGTCAACTCACTATGCCTCCAAATATGGATGACCTACATGATAGGGATCAACGTTTGATGGAGTTAGAGAATGCGCTGAAAGAAGGCCTGGACTACATTAAAAAACTTGACATGTTGACAGGAAAAGATTTACATCAGTTCATTGGGCAAGCATCCATCAACGCTTATTTTCTGGAGGACAGCTACAAAGCATCAGCAGAAGGAGTGAAGAGTGTGGAAATAGAGTTGTCACATCATGAGATAACTTTGAAAGTTTTAGAACCCATACAATGTAATATTATTTATGAAAAAACTGACATGTGGGCCAAGTATATCTCTGATCTAGAAAGACCAGCTGGAAATTAATATTTTTTAATTTATTGTAATTTTCTTAGTGCATACACTAGGGGACGAATTTTGGAAGTCCAAGAGTTAGGTCAGGTGAAACAAATAGTCACATAAGGACAAATATTTTGTAATATAAATAGAGGGTGAGGGATACTAAGAAAAGGAGTTTTGGCTGGTGAATTAGATGTTGGAGCATTTTGTAAAAGAACTATGTCTTTGCTAATGAAAAAGACTGATTCGCTGGGGAAAAGCTTGCACTAATGTTTGCTTGGAACGTGTGATTGTTGGAATAGAACTATTTCTTCTTTCTGCTTATATCATACTATGAGATCTTTCTAATTCTGTTGAACTATTTCAATGATGGTGAATGGTTTCTTTGTTTCATGCAAATTTTTATGCGTATCAGAGTAATAAATTGCTTTAATTAAAATCCAAGCTATCTTTGATAATTTGTGCTAGAAATGTGAATATATGTTTAATGGCTATCTGTTAAATTTACCTTAGCATTTCAGTTATTACTCTCACTTTAAATTTTCTCCCTGCAGGGATAGGATAGTTAATTTAGATTAGAAATAAATGAATTGATTAGGTAGGAGTGATAAGACAGGAGGTAAGAACCTACGCATCAATTGCTGAGGCTTCTTCCTGTTAGTTCTATATTAAATGCATTAACTAGGGCACTTGCATTTTATAACTTAAATTAAAATTATATAAACGGTGGACTAGGCCGCAACCGGTAAAGCATTTAAACAATTATATTCACGGTAGCCAGACCGTAAACCGGACGGATTCCCCACACCAAACGATGAACAATCTAATTGGGATTATTTACAAGCGAGAATCCCTACTATCGATGTTGAGAATTTATGGGCATCAACAGTTTTGGCGCTAGAAGGAGGGTCGCCAATGCATGGCTTGCAGAGGAAGCCCATTTTCAACAGGAAATTTTTCTGGGTCCCCATTAAATACGACTGTGTCAGAAGAAGTGATTCCTGAAACTGAAAAGATAGATTTTGAACACTTATACGCTGTCCCATTCGAGGAAATAGATCATTTACGAAGACATACAAGGTCTTACGTGAGAAATATTGGATGATTGTCCATAATTCTTGCTACCTAGAAGGCGATCTCTCAAGAAAGAGATATCGTACACAAGAGAATCTGTTCTTGTAGAAAATTTGGAGGAACTGTTTGATTTATCGTTACAAGAAATCCCAGATCCTCTTAATCAGTTAACCGAGTCTCCACGGGCTCACACGGTACCTCACACACCACCTCATACCCCACATCACTCACCACCACATTCTCCACCACGAATTATGGTTGGAAATGTTAACCAACCTGCGTGGAGAGCCAGAGGGCCACTCAACCTGGCTACGCCTTTACATGATTTACCTAAGCACCCAGAAAGAGTGTTACCAAAATTTGATCCGGGAAAGGGTATTTCTGCAGAGGACCACTTGAAAAGTTTTTATCTGGCTCTGAATCTTTTAAATGTTGAACATGAAGATGTAGTCTGAAGAATTTTCCTTATACTTTTGAGCCTAGAGCATCCTCATGGTATTTTAGTTTGCAAGCAAATTCGATAGCAAACTGGGATGGTTTTGAAAAGGTTTTTATAAGCAAATTTGGCAATCAAAATACTGTGGCTACACTTATGAAGGAATTGTTGTCTATGAGGATGGAAAAGAAAGAAAAGGTTCAGGAATTTAATCAGAGATTCACCACTTTATTAAATAGTTTCAATGCTGCCACAAAACCTGTTGGAGAAGCTTTGGTAGAATATTATACTACAACACTTTATCCACCAATAGCCATGTTTGTCAAGAGATCAGTCAAGGCCACTTTGATAGAAAACTATGAAGAAGACAAGAAGTTAGAGGTTGAACTGGACAACATCATGAAACACACAATGGAATTGGAAGTAAAACCAGCAGGTAGTGAGAAACCCCTGATATTATCCAAACCCAAAGAGGAATCCTCGAATGAATTAGAAAATGTTGTAAAGATGGTATAGAAGTTGTCCAACAAAATAGTATATTTGGAGAAGGAAAAGGGGTCTATTTCAACTAGGAAACCATTCAAACCTTTCTATAAGAAAAGGGAAGAAAATACAAAACCCCAACCACCATTAAACAACTCCAATGCCTTGAATTTAAATGAAGTTGGCATGGATAATTTCTGCACTTTCCATCAAGAACATCACTCTGAAAAAGAGTTTCCCACAATGGATTAACTCTATGACTTTGGTTATGAACCAATTCTTAGACACGTAGTTGATAGACCAAGAAGAAGAAGGGGAAGATCAAGGCCACGAACAGGAAAATCAGAATGAGGAAACCACAATGGTATTATGGGACTGGGCACCTACTTTGGGATTAAATGAAGAAGAAGAGGTGGAGGAAATTCAAGTATCATCTGTGAATTATGCTACTAGAAGCAGAGCGCTAGTTGAAGACCAAAGCATAATATTGCCTAAAGCAAGGACAGCAAAACAAAACATAAAAAGAAACAATAGCATAAATTAGTCCCAACCCAAATTTAATTTTGGAATTAAAAAAGAAACAATACCATTGGTAAACAAACAAGTGAAACCCACATAAAACAAATGTGACAGTGGTGAAAAGAGTATGGTAGATCATAATATGGGATACGACATTGTGGAAGACATTAAGAAAACCAAAGCCAACATATCCTTGTTTGAATTATGTAATCTCCCACAGCAGAGGAATAAACTGTTAGAAGCATTTAACCCTCAATCAAGCAATACAATAGGGACAGTTGAGTCAGATACTGAGATTAATGAAGCGAGCATTGGTGGGAAATCAAAATCTCAGACTCTGCCTTTCCTTTTAACTTTTGAGATTTTTAATCATAATGTGCATAATTGCTTGGTTGATTCTGAAGCCTCTTCCAATGTCAGCCGCTATCCATTTGTAAGAAAATCAATGGGAAACCCACACCATCCTCGTCTTAGATCATACAACTAGATAGATCAGTCCTTAAGGTTATAGGGGAAATGAAGAATGTACTCATTAGATTATCTGTCGATCTGAGAGTGTGTCAATTCATAGATATTATGGTGGTGGACATACCTGAAGATTCTGGTCTGATGCTAAGTAGGGACTGGTCTATGAAACTAAAGGGTTATTTTGCAACAGATTGGTCCCATTTGTGGCTCCCATACCAAAATAGACAAAATCATATTAAAGTACTGAGAGAGCCCCACATGAAACGGAATGTAACTTAGTTAGAAGAAAAGAATGAGCCAGGAAACTTCTCATCTTTAGTATTGGGGAATTATTTCCTAGAAATTGAGCCAGGAAATTATCAAATGGAAGATTCTAGTCATGATTCAGAAAAACAGTCCAATCTCCTTCAATTTTCACGAACTGATGATATTGATTGTAACATAGTAGGATTAGTTACTGACTTAGGAGAAAGTACTAACTTATTAAAATCAGAAAATAAATTTTGGAATTTATATTTTGATGGTTCCAAAACACAGGAGGGATCGGGAGCCGGCTATGTTCTTGTTGATCATGAAGGAAACAAACAATTTCTCTCTTGCATTCTAGAGTTTGAGTGTACAAACAACACAGCTAAATATGGAGCTCTAGTCCAAGGACTAAAAAGAGCCATTGATTTGAAAGTCAAGAATTTAAGTCTTTGGTGACTCAAAAATAGTTGTCAGACAGATAAGAAATACAATTCATTGTTTGTCCCCGCACTTAAATGGATATCAATCTGAAGTTTGGAATTTGATTTCACAATTTGATGCTTTTAATATAAACTCCATTCCTAGATTACAAAATGTTGCAGCTGATTTATTAGCTACTTCTGCTTCTAGATTAGTTTCGACAAATAACAAATGCTCTATTGAATTAATTTTCAGGCCTTCAGTACCAGATAACGTTACAAATCTAAGGGTGTTTGACGACGATGAACAGATTATCAGTTTCTTGACAAACGAAGATTCCTTCAAGGAGTCTATAATTGATGAAGAGGAACACTTGTTGGATTTGCTGAATAAGGACATAAGTAAAGGAAATTTTATGTCAAAAGGAGTAAGGACTCTTGAAGGGTTGTTCGATCTACAGAATAAATTCAGAAGACCGGCCAATGTCAAGACAAATAGCTCCTCAATGCAGCATGAGTTGGTAAAACTGGGTACAGAGGCGGAACCTAAATATGTTAATCTAGGAAAGTGTTGATCACCTAGTGAAAGAAGTAAGTTTATCAAACTTTTCCAACAATATAAAGATGTGTTCGCATGGAATTATGAACATTTGAAGATGTATGACACAAGAATCATACAGCATGTAATACCCATTAATCTAGGTGTAAATCCATTTCAACAACAATTACGTAAGATGCATCCGACACTTGAACCATTGATACAAAAGGAGTTAAAAAAGTTTTTGGATGCGAAAATTATTTTTGAAGTTCAACACTCTGAATGGGTGGCTAATCTGGTCCCTGTAAGGAAGAAATAAGGAGAGATTCGATTATGTGTCGATTTTCGAAATTTGAATAGAGCATCGAACAAAGACAACTATTCGATCCCAACAATGGAACAAATTTTGCAGATGGTATCCGGCTCGGAATTTTTCTCCCTGTTAGATGGATTTTTTGGATATAATCAAGTGTTAGTGGTCGAGCAAGATCGACGCAAGACTACATTTTGCACTAAGTGGGGAACATTCGCATATAGGAGAATGCCTTTTGGCCTAATGAATGTTGGAGCCACATTCGAGAGGGCCATGGACATTGCATTTTGAGGTTTAGCTGGCCTGTGTTGTCATATATTTGGATGATGTAACAGTTTTCTCTAAAAAAGGAGAAGAGCATGTTTTCCATTTGAAACAAATTTTTGATCGGTGCAGAAAATATGGTATATCTTTGAATCCAAAGAAGAGTATTTTTGCAGTACCCAAAGGAAACCTGCTGGGATACATCATCTCCAAGAAGGGAATCTCGATAGATCCAGAGAGAATTCGGACCATAACTCAGATTCCCATGCCCCACAACAAAAAGACTATGCAATTGTTTATGGGCACGATTAATTTTGTTCGAAGGTTTGTACCGGATTTTGCGCAGATTGTAAATACTTTGAAACAAATGGTTAAGCAAAGTGTACAGTTCAAATGGACTGATGTGGAGAAATATGCATTCAGGGATATAAATATCTCCATAGCTCATGCACCTTCTTTGAGAAGTCCATACTTTGAAAAGTATTTTATCATGTATACCTTTGCTTCAGACAATTCTCTCGCAACAGTGCTCACATAAAAGGGAGAACAAGGAGATAAGTATCTGATATCTTTCATGAGCACTGGGTTACAAGGAGCTGAATTAAACTACCCAACCATAGATAAAAAAGCATACGCAGTGTTTAAGGTGGTAAATCAATTCAGACCTTATATTTTGAAAAATAGAACGAAATTCATAATACCTCATCCGTTTGTCATATCCTTATTTGAGCAGAAGGAGCTGGGAGAAAGAAGAGGAAATTGGGTAACTGCACTACAAGAGTATGATCTAGAGTTCAAACCAGCCATTATCATTAAAGGTCAAGGGTTATGTAATTTTCTCACTGAAAACTGAACTGAAGAGGATCGTGATTTGGAAAATGAAGTTGAATTAAATGCAGCTAAAGTATGTTCAATTTTCACTACTCTAGAATCCTGGTACAGAGATTTGGTTCACTATCTCCAACAAGGATCTCTTCCAGAACACTGGAGTTCTAAGCAGAGAAGGGTGCTCATATTGAAATCATCATCTTACCAAGTAATTGATGGAGTACTCTTTAGAAAAAATTATGATGGATTTTTTCTTAGATGCTTGGAGAAAGAGGATGCAGATACAGTGGTCAAAGAATTGCATGATGGCCCTGCAGGGGGGCATTATTCTGGAGATACCACTACTCACAAAATATTAAGAGTTGGATACTACTAGCCCACTCTTTTCAAGGATGCTCATGCTTATGCCAGGAAGTGTGACATATGTCAGAGAAGTGTTGGTAGATTACCGAAAGCAGTAGGACCACTGCAACCAGTTGCTATATCAGAACCATTCGAGCAATGGGGCATAAACGTTATTGGGGAGATCAATCTAATTCTTCCCTGCAACATCGATATATCCTCATAGATACTGATTATTTCACACGGTGGACAAAATCATCTCCTTTGCATAAAGTGAATGAAGACATAGTCATCGGATTCCTTCAGGAAAACATCATAACCAGGTTTGGTGTTCCAATTTCCCTAATTTTTTATAATGCACTGTACTTCTCATCTGTTAAGTTAACTACATTTTCTTATGAAAAAGGAATCAAATTGCATTATTCAGCCAATTATTATCCACAAGCAATTGGACTAGCAGAATCTACAAATAAAAACCTCATCTGAATTTTAAAGAAAACAGTTATTGAGAGTCGGAGGAATTGGCATGTAGCTCTTCCAAATGCTTTATGGGCAGATAGAGTCACTCCAAAAAATTATGTAGGAGTTTATCCTTATACATTAGTCTACAGAAAAGAATCTATACTCCCTCCTAACATGCTACTCCCATCCTTGCAACTAACCCAATCCTCTCAAGGATCCGGTAGTGAAATCCTACAGTCACGAATCAACACCCTACTGAAACTCGAATAATCTCAGCAAAAGGTTAAGGATAGATTCAATCAGCACCAAGATATTGTCAAAAAATGGTTTGATAAACGGAAGTCCGGTAAGAGAAGTTTTGAGGTAGGAGTAGTTCTAAAATGGGATAACCCGCATGAAGAAAAGGGAAAACATACGAAATTTCAACATTTATGGCTTGGCCCCTATCAGATTGTCGAAAAGCTTGGCCCGTCGATGTATAAACTGCAATATCTATAAGGGGAGGAGGAGAATATCCCTGTCAACGGCATTGCTCTTAAACAGTACTTCACACAGATTTAGGAACCCCTGTTGTATATAAATAAACCTTTTATTTTCTTTAACTTTTCTAGTTTGTTATTTTTCTGAATTGATCAGTTTTAGTTGTTTTGTTTTATCATTTGATCATCTTTATTTTGTTTGGATTATTGATTGATTTGCTTTAATTTTGTTTTTTAAATAATCCCCAGCTCAACATTTGATGCGTGGAAATATAGGGATCTGGATAATCTCACGTTCATCACTAGAGAATCAAGACGAGTTTATAGAAAAGGAATTCATTTTGTATAACATTGTCATTTATGATTTTAATTGTTTCCTAGTTCTAGAAAGGGAAACTCGCTTCATGGTCATGATTGAGTCATTATAAACCTTGTAAAATAACCAAGACCCATGGATTCCTAATTACTGTCTTGGGGCTTCATCCATTCACACATAATAATTATCTCAGGAAGTATGCTACAATAGACCCACGAAAAGGAAGCAAGCCTTACAGATGTATGCAAATTAAAATCATCCCATGCTACAAATTTGAAGCCAAAAGGCTTATAAAGAAGAGTCAAATTCTGAAAAGTTTAAGCTCCATCAGAGAAATGGTTTTGAATACAGATATATCAAATCAAGAAGGTCACCCAAGATAAACAGGCCGAGAAAGGTTCTTCTTCATCCGTGAGCATGACAAACAAATGAATTTATCACTCACAGAAAAGGACATTATGGATGGAAGAACCCACGTCGAATTCTGAATATTGAAGAAAGCTATCAAAGAAGACTCGGTCGATAAAATCTCGTTAAAAGGAAAAGCATCTAAAAGAATGCTTATAGCATGGGAATGCGGAACAAACGAATACATATGTCTGGTTTTGTTACGATCCTTTGGAGTCATCTGCACTAGCAACAAAAAGATGGAATTAAATGAACTCCATACTATGGCCTCATGAGAGTAGTCAAGAATTTCGGTCCAGGTTACCTTATATCCAGAAACAAATGACCAATATGATACAAGAAAGATTACCTCCATGTATTGAATTTTGGCCCTTTAAAATTTTGAAAAAATGCAGGCATTGTTTACAGTTAGGAGCAATAACATACAAACACTCCTGGTTTTCAAAAGGGAATTGTTCAGAGATCTATGTTCACCAGCTAGTTGCCAACATATGTTCACCAGCTAGTCGCCAATTGTTGCTGCTGCAACCATTTCCCAAAAAAATTCTTAAAATTGTAGGGACCCCCTTTGATTTTTGAGAATATTTATAGTTTATCTCTTTTAATCCACCTTTGACACTTAAATTTTTCATGAAAATAAAGCAAAGAAGCTAACTTTTGGCTAAGTATAATTGGGTTTTTTGCATTGAAATGATCAGAGAATCTCGTCAAGTTGCGTCGATATGGTCGAAGAAATAAATTTATTTTTGGACGACATCCTTATTTCGGAGCAACTCACCAAATCACGCCAAAATGGTCGGAGGAACTGACCTAATTCCGTCGAAATGGTCAGAGTGCTTTCAAATTCGCATTGCAAAACTTATATTTTTTGAATTTCACTATTTCGGCCTGGAAAGTCCAGTTCGGCGAAGAAAATTAAACGCCGCGACGCATTTCGAAGCAACTTGGTTATTTGCACCGAAGCAGTCTCCAGCAAAACTTAAGATGAGTCGATCAATCCACGATGAAAGGAACCGACGAAGAAAATTAAACGCCGCGACACATTTCAGAGCAACTCGGGTATTTGCATCGAAACTGTCAGCGAAAAAAATTGAGACCTTACGCTGAAAAGGCCCTTGTAAAATGGATATCGGAAAAGAAAATCAAATGTCGCGACATGTTTCACCTAAACTCGGAAAGGGTCGCCGAAATGGTCGCCAACAAATATGGAACTCACAAAATGGCATCAATAAAACTCGCACGGCGACGCCGAAAGCCGCCATCGGCACAAGTTTAAGAACGTCACCGACGCATTTCACGGAAACTGAGCGAGTCACTTCGAAACAGTCAGTGGCAATTTTTTGGCAGCAACTCGGAAATGGCCTTTTCACACCAAAACGGGGCTCGACCATTTATGACCCCACCAACCTCACCCGTTTTCATTTATTGCTTAGTTTTGCAAAAGTTTATATATAGGGAGAGGGTCATTTTTGTTTGACATTGCAAAACATTATTAGTGAAGAATTCACCTCAACCAGTTACCGGACGCCAAGCATCCCAACATAGTTGAGCTCAACAGCCAATCGACAACTAACAGGTAGGTCACCTCATGCCTGTATGTTTCTTTTAAGTTAATCTTGCTTTTCTATTGGGTATTTTTTGGGGTTTCTTACGGGGTGTTGACCCTTCCCCACCACCGGTTCATTCACGTCGTTCTGACATGTTAGGGGAAACCAGTGTTGGGGTTTAGAGTTGTTGTTAAAAGGGGAGTTTTGAACTTCACATATCTAGGGTTTTCTTATCTCGCTAGTTTCCCTACCTCTTTTCGAACACCAAGTGACCCCTTCAGTGATCCTCCTATCTTTTTAGTTGAATTGACCATGTACTGGGGGCGATTTTGGCCATGGGCAATAGATTTGTATGCACAATACCAGTTGAGCACAGTGGCCCCCTGCCGCCATGAGACAAACATAGGAACCCACATAGATGACCAAATCGATTTGCGTCACGAATGTTTTCATAGGCATATGGAGCAGGACGGTCATACAGTTTTCCCAGGCTGCTCATCGCTACGATCACAAAAGAACCATCCTTGGGCGTATTCCGAGGCCCTCATGTTTTCTGAAATCCCACAGCAGTCTCCTTGGTAGCTGCTCTGTCGATGATGGTTTCGCTGGTTCGAGCCTTGATTTGAAGCTCCCACCGCAAATTGATCGGCTCGCATCTATAAACACCAAAACTCGCACTTAATTCTTTTTTCTTCATAGATTGAACCTAATGAATACACTTCTTACAATCCCTTAAGAAAATCATTTAAATATTGGTTTAACCATTGTCGCGAGCTTTTAACCAGAAGATTATAAGTACCACCAACAGCTATTTGTGTTTATTAATGAAAATTGTTGGGAAGAATATTTTTGAAATAATTTTTCATATTATATCCCACACTTGCATACTATTGAAACAAAGCAAAAAAACTTGACTACATGGTAGTAATTTTTCTCTCAACTCATCCTATTGTCAGTAATATGAAAGAAAAATGCTTTATTAACTTCTGGTTGAATTTTGCTTACACATTGTTTTCACTTTTTCATCAGGATTTAGAAATGCCATAAAAGAGTGCCAAGAGGAATTCTAAAGCAACCGAATCAGAATCGGACGTGCAAGGGGTGGTTGACACCCCAATGGAACCTATGTTCAAAGATACCAAAGCCGTAATGGGAGGCACCCCATAATATAGGTGGGGAGAACTTTATTAGATGACTTGAGACCAGAACATACCAGAGGCATCTCTCGAAGAGATGGTTTTATATCAAAACATTAAGAAATCAGGCCTTACCAAAGCAGCCCGGCGACCGAAACTTTTTCCTTGCTCAGAAGTTATCGGATGGATCCTGCCCTATGTGGATGTTGGCGCAAGGATCATGTCGAATGCCAAAGGGGAAGGATTTGCATCTTTCCATCTGGGACACATAACAACAACATACAAACTGTCGTCGCCCAAGGTCCTTATGACCAAAGACTGGATCAAAGGTGTAAATATGGACCATTTAGATTATTCTAAGAAAATGATGATCCCAAGAAACAACTAAGGCAAAAATCAAGTGGGGAGTATGACACTCAAATCTTGAGAATCCCATTCAGGATTATAGCTTTAATGCTAAGTAGAATTTTTGGGAGACCAAATGGAAGCATCTACAAGCTAAATTGGGTACCCCTGATTTATCACATAGCCTTCCATGGTACTATGTTCAACTGGGCGGATATCATCTCAGATAGCCTGGAATCCACGATAGCAGCATCACAGGGAGGATTAGCTCAGAAGAAGGCAAAAGTTTACATGTCTTCGTCTCTTATGGACTGCATATTGATCATGTACATGTTTCCTAAGCTAGGATATATCTGGAATCGAGCAGAATCTCCTACCCATGTGGCTTATCAGATCACATGGGCCCACAAATATGCGAGCCAATACAAACTCATATGTGAAGAGTTGATCATCCCTCTTTATTGGTTAATTTTCAATGAAGAACCAAACTGCCTATCAGAAAGCGCAATGGCAGTAATAAATGATTATGGGGATTATTATTTTTCACAAGGCACATATTTCAGAATGTATGGGTGTTCAAGAGCTCCATCCCTATCGCCAAAGTATGCAATAGAATTTGTAGTCCACAAAGAGGTTGTAAGGCAAGTATTCATTAATGGGATTGGCAGTTACTTGCACGATCATAAGAAGGCCTCCTTCCCTCCGTTACCCTTTTGTATCAGGGCCTATAAATTTTCAAAGGTTAAAGGTGCCAAAGATTTTCTAAAGGATCTAGAAGCATTCCATTTTGGGGAGAAGAATTTTTCAAGAAACGATGGCGATAATAAGGTTGTTGATAATTGTGTGTCAGTTAAGATACATTATGAATATGCAAATTACTTCAACAAAGATGAGGAAGTGTTCAGAAGAGCGAGCAATATGACTAAGCTAAACAAACGTTTTGTTTGGAAAAGTGGTGCCAGCTCTAGAAAAACTGTCAGTGCTACAAGGGAGGCAAAACTTCATAAACAAAAGGAAGAGGCCATAAAGATGCAAGTGGTAGAAGCAGAGCAAACGTTGAAAGAAGAAACTGAAAAGAAGAAAATAGAGGAGGCCCAAAAGTTGCAGAAGGAAGAGGTAGAACGACAAAGAAAAGAAGAGGAGGAAAAAAGTCAAGAAGAACAAAGAGAAGCGGCTGAGAGGAAAGAAAGAGAGGATAAGTCCAAGGAAGTTGTGGAAAGCATGGAGCCTCAAAGAAGGATCCCAAATACCCAACACATGGACTTAGACCCACTTGAAGTATCAGGTGTCACGCTGACCGGAGGTCACCTCCCATTTGGAGAACTCGGGCTTACAACTTTCACTCCGTCGAAGCAACATACCGTGGCCAAATTGAACACGATTATTTTTTATTCAGGGAGAAATACCATCACGAGGAGAATAGAGAAGAGATTTAAAATGGCCACCCATCCCGATGTTGTCATTGTCTAGGAAAACAAGATCATGGAGGGTACTCATAGAGACCCTAAATTCACAACCTCTGTAAGTATAGCAGTTGTACAAGCAACTACTGATAACGTTGACAGGCTAATGAACGATATCGAGCGCAATAAGGGAAAGATGTTTAAGTTAAAGGATAACTTGGTAAAGGCGTGTGGATAAGGTATAGAGTTGAAAAGGAAGTATGAGGCCATAATCACATAAAAGGACAGATTGTTGTCTAACTATTAGGGCCTAGATGCCAAAAAATATGCAATGGCAGTTCAGTTAATGATAATGGAGGGCGAGAAAAAGTGACTTGGAAGCCCTCATCAATGGATTGGAAACAAGAGAATTAGCCACAAAGCAGCAGGTTGAAGAATTGAAAGCTCAAATGGAATAATTGATTAAAGAAAAGGAGCCTATGCCAGAACAATTAGAATTGGCAAACAGTAAGAAGCAAGACATGACTCCTTTCTATGAGCAGGCGTGCAAAAGTCAGGAGAAAATATATCACTCACAGGAATTGATCACTGAAGAAATATATAAGATGAAAATAATGATAACAAGGATGAAAGAGATTGATGCAGAAGCAATGAGTATTAGGCAAAGATTAGTGAACACTGCAACTAGGACTAAGAAGCAGATGAAGTGGAGAGAAGGGAAAACAGAATTCCCTGATCACCTGCCTCAAAAGACGATTGCAGACTCTAATTTGGACATATCTCTTCTTGAGTTTTGCATAAAATCTGGCAAAAGGGTAAATGATGGAATCCCTAAGTATCGAAAAATGTATGGGTTTATACCAGAGGATCCAGCAAATTCACGAAAAATGTCAGCTCGCTATGCCTCCAACTATGGATGAGCTACCTGACAAGGATCAATGTTTGATGGAGCTAGAGAATGCATTGAAAGAAGACCTGGACTACATTAAAAAACTTGACATGTTGATAGGATAAGATCTCCATCAGTTCATTGGGAAAGCATCCATCAACGCTTATTTTCTGGAGGACAGCTACAAAGCATCAGCAGAAGGAGTGAAGAGTGTGGAAATAGAGTTGTCACATCATGAGATAACTTTGAAAGTTTTAGAACCCATACAATGTAATATTAGTTCTGAAGAAACTGACATGTGGGCCAAGTATATCTCTGATCTGGAAAGACCAGCTAGAAATTAATATTTTGTAATTTATTGTAATTTTCTTAGTGCATACACTAAAGGACAAATTTTGGAAGTCCAAGAGTTAGGTCATGTGAAACGAATAGTCGCATAAGGAAAAATATTTTGTAATATAAATAGAGGATGAGGGTTACTAAGAAAAGGACTTTTGGCTGGTCAATTAGATGCTGGAGCATTTTGTAAAAGAACTATTTCTTTGCTAATGAAAAAGACTGATTCGCTGGGGGAAAGCTTGCACTAATGTTTGCCTGGAATGTGTGATTGTTGGAATAGAACTAATTCTTCTTTCTGCTTATATCATACTGTGAGATATTTATAATTTTGTCGAACTATTTCAATGATGGTGAATGGCGTTACACCTAAATCTTGCCACCTTAAGACTCAGTGTAAACCTCCCTGAAGTTCCCATGACTAAGAAATCAAACTGGAAGAGATTCTGACCTATTTTCAAGGTCGTCGCAGGTCACCTTTATGCAGCATGTGATAGCATAGGTTGTCCTAGTGCAGCCTGCGACAATGTCAATTAAAATGGATAAAGGGAATATTCTATCCTTTTCTCGAAGGTGTGTGATGTGGATCTCTATCCCTAACCTATAGGAGAGCTGGCATTCGGTTTCCTAGCCCTTTGGGAGGATCCCTTAGTCCTCTCCCACTGTATCTCAACCTATCCTCTCCTCTTAGCACTATATATCTGAAGCTCCTTCCCATTCCAAAGGGAGGAAGTATATAGCACTTGCATGCTGGTGAAATTAGCTTAGGAGATCCCTACTCATCTATTGGGAGACCCATACTTCCTTGGGAGGCTTTGGCTTGGCTTGTTGGAGGAGGATTGCGACGTTAAGCTTTGGTTGTAATCATTTCTCTACTTTGTATTTCCCTCTTTTAATACAGTAATATAAACTCTTTCCACCAAATGTTGTTGTGTTAATAATGTTTGTGTAGTTTAATTGCTTAACTGTTTACTTAAATCTGTTACTGTTTAGATATGTTTTACTACTTGTATTGTTTCTATATGTCTTGATCGGTGTTGTAGCTAAGATCTGACGACCGTGAAGCTTGGCGCAACCACAAGGAGAAAGATATACGATCTAAAGGTAAGACATCTAATCACTCGATCTCTAACTAGATCTAGGAAAGCAGTTCTATGTTTTGTCCCACTTGTTCTAGATTCACATTGAACTAGGGAGATCACGCCTTAAGTCCGCTTTCAGTAGATTGTCCGGTAACAAGTTTGGAGACCATAGTGGGGAATTACATGCATTGTTTTAAGTTTTCAGTTTGAAAGTCATTTTCTTTGATTTCTTTGGGAGCCATTTCTTTTGCCTCCTGAGCCTTTCTCGCCACCAGATCTTCTCTCTAAAGAGTCTGCTGACTTCCTTTGAGTCTGTATGTATGATTATCAAACCTTTTGATTGCTCATTTTTGGATATCTTTCCATCTTTGCATTGGGATTTCACTCATCGCACCTGGGTAGTATAGCCAGAGCGACGTCCTTCTCCCGAGCGCAATTTGATGCTCTGCAACCTACGCCATCGGCGCTCATCTCAGTTTTACATCCTGCGATGTCGTCGTAGAACACCTTTTTGCCACCTACGACGGGTGCTCTGAGTCTGACCACAAGCTGCGCCGAGCAGTCAAGCCTAGGGCTTGGGTCATCCCTTCTCCATTTTTTATTTTTGTTTGGTTTGCAAACTTTCTCTGTGCTGCATCTTCCAGTCAGGGACCTTTTTTATTTTGCATTGGTAGTAGTTGGATTTGTTTGGATTGGTTTTGGGTTCCATTTTTGGACAAGGTTGAGATTCGGTAGTGGTGGATACTCTAGTCTCACCACCTTCATCCACTTGACTGTGCATTCCCTCCTCTCCTCACCTGATCTAGTCTTTGTATTGGATCTGGTCCCATACCTCTTTTGCACATGTTATTTAGCTTTGCTTGCATTCAGTTGTTTTTTGAGTGTCTTGTGTGTTTTCGATTCATTGGAGTGCTTGTCATTCTCTTGAGAATTTCTTAGTGTTTAGAGTGCTGCAAATAATCTTTCTTTTTATCCATTCACTCTTAAAAATGTTATTTTTATCAGGTTGTACTCTTGGCATATCATTGAAAAAAATGAAAGTGCTTCATTTTTACCGTTTCAAGTGCATTTGAGAATTGTTGTAGAAATTGGTTCATGCATTGGAACTCATCATAGATCTTTTTGGAAAGTTTGAAAAAGAGTTCATCATTTGCACTTTTCTCAAATTATGAGCCATTCATTTTCTTGAAAAATCCAAAGCATAGTCAATTTTTCGCAAAAAGTGATTCCATGCTTCAAAAGTTACATGCACTTTTGATTTTCATGCTTTTAGGTTGCCATAGTGAAATTTGAAAAGCTAGTGTGCTCTCGATAGAAATTCTCTCTTTTTCCTCATTTTTAGTTTCATTCTAAATTGAAAAAGACAAAAGAAAATGCTTAGATTTGGTTTTGATGCTTGTTAAGTTTCATGCTCTGCTTGGAAAAACGAAAAGAGTACTTTCATTGTCAAATTTGGTAGAATTGATATTTGTTGAAGCTTTGTTGTTTTGGTAAAACCACTTGAAAAATATTTCTTTTTCCCGTACATAGATTTCATCAAAAGAAAAAGTGCATTTTTTCATGTAGTTAGGGCTTGCATTATGTTTACGTTTATGTACTTACCTCATGCATTCACCTAACCGTCCATATAAAATTAATGGTAGAACTAGGGTAAAATATTTAGTAACTTGTGTGTTAAGTTAGAGACGTGTTTCAATGTCTTAAAACATGGAAGTTGTCGTTATTTGCCTGCACTGCATCCTGGGGGTATTGTAGTCTTCCACATACCAACCAGTATATCGAAGCTCTTTCACGTACCAACCAGTATATCGAAGGCTCTTTCACGTACCTTAGGGTATATCGAAAGGCACTTCACATACTTGGCGTATATCGAAAGGTGTTACATGTACTCGGTAGTATATAGGAAGGTCTCATGCTATACAGTTGTGCATTAGACAGCACCAACACGGATTTGAGCTCCCACGTACCTTGAGTATATCAGGAGACACTCTTAGGATTCCTGAAACCAACTGAGTTAACCATTTGGTCGTCTTGGCAGAGCAATACACCGAGAACAACACTCAGGGAGATTAATACGCACGTGTCGTCCAGGTAGTCGGGTATTCAAGCAAGGGTACAGTCCCAATCCTCCTTGTTGTGTTTTACTATTGGACCCTGCGCTATATAGTGAGTTGCGAAGCCTTGACAGTCCTGTGAGGTTCCAGACTTTTGAATCCACACCTATCACATAAGTTTGCTTGCGGCCTTAGTTTGTGTAGATTTTTTCTGGACTGCTTTTATTTTGTTTAGATTACACCTAGGAGAAACTCTGTTTTCAGTCACTTTGGCTGACTTTCCTTGGAGAAGGTCCCATAGGATTTTGAGCTTACTACCCGAATATCCCCTTAATAAGTAGGTAATTTCAAAGGTAAGAATGGACCCACACGTCACGGTCGTGTCACCTGAAGTAGAAAACCCTACTTTGAATATTGGAGCACACATGTTCCCTCCAGATTCACCCACCTCCAACCCCTCAAGGGGTGAAGAAGAGGAGAATTACACTTCACCTGATGTACCTCTCCCTCCCATTTTACCAGGAGAGCCTAGATCGGTGGAATGGTTAAATCACCCCCAGGGCGACCTTGTATCAGCTGTGTTTGGTCCAGCTGCACCCTTTTGGGAAACATCTCTAGGTCAACAAGTGCCTCATTTTGCCACTACATCCCCACCCCCTTGGCCCACTACTGAAGAGCTTTTCGAACCCCTTCGTGCTCGCTTGGATCAATTACGTTCCAAGGGCGATCAACTTCAAAGACAAAGTTTTTCATGAAGGGATGAAGTCACGAAGATACCCACATATCGACAGATCCCAATTCGCACTTTATCTTATGACTCACCAGAACCATCTATCCACAACATGACCACTTATGAACCTGGTCAACCCTCACTTCCTGCAAGTAAACCCCTTAGACAGGAGACCATTTATATACCTCCAATGACTCAACCTGTTGAAGGACAATAGTCCAACACTCCTCTTACTACTACGAGAACATTACCCACTCCTCCCCCACCCCAAAACTCGCAGGGAGGATACTCTTTACCCCTTACCTTCCTTACGAGTAATGTTAATCCCACAGTAGATAATCAACAACTTGGGTTGGGTCAACCTTTGAATAGTGGTCAACACGTTGTTGTTGGGGGGCAACCCCCATCTCCTAACCATAATACGAGAGGAGGAGTTCCCATCGGTCCTTACGTTGGAGCTTCCCTACCCGTCGGAGCTTCCATCACGGGATTATCCCATGTTGGGGGACCATCTCAGTTGAACCAACCACCATGGAGTCAAGCGTATCCAAGTTATCTTAACCCTGTGTCAGGACAATTCAATCCCGGAAACGCACTCTACAGGATACCTTATCCTAGAAATCCATACACTCTATGGGGGAATCAAAAAAATTTACAACATGGACCCCCACCAACCATCCCTCAAGTACCACCACCCCCGCTTGGTCCCCCTCCACCTCCCGCTGGACAAGGTGGGCCCCCATTCAATTCCGGAGGAGGAGAACCACTACCTTTTGGTGGAGGCCCACCTCATTTTGGAAACAATGGCCCACCCCCTCCTGGCGGTAGAGGTGTAGGCCCTCCCCCTTCCGGCAGAGGCGGAGGACCACCCCCCCACCAGTGGCAGTGGATCCCCACTTTATGGTGGAGGACCACCCTATTCTTGAGGTGGTGGTGGAGGACCATCCTATTTTGGTGGAGGTGGCAGGGGAGGACCACACCCTTCCGGCAGAGGAGGTGGTCCACCACCCCCACTTGGTGGAGGCGGTGGAGGACCTCCTTATTCCGGCGGTGGCAGCGGACCTCCACCCCCTCCTGACAGTGGCGGTGGACCTCCACCCCCTGGCAGTGGCGGCAAACCCCCACCCTATGGCAACGGACCACCTTATTATGGTGGCGGACCTACATATGGTCCAGGCGGCATACCCCCTTTCGGCCAATTTCATTCGAGAACACCCTACAACCAGTTGATGCAAGGTCCCACTAGTCCATACATGCCATATCAGTACTATCAGTATCCGCAGCCAAATCAACAGCTGCCTTTTTTGGCTACGTTGGACCTACCCGACATGTCTCGTCTGACTAATGACCCCATCTTCCACGGATATAATTGGCCACCAATTCCGATGAAACTACCATCAGATATTCCCAAATTTGATGGCAAACTTGGTGAGGATCCAAAAAATAATGTGATGACATACCACTTATGGTGTTAATCCAACTCCTTGATGGACGAATCGATCCGTCTTAGGTTATTCCAACGGACTCTCACCGGCCCAGCTGCCAAGTGGTATATTGAATTACCACACAACTTTTTCCAGATTTTTGTTCTCTTGCTATGTCATTTTTTATCCATTTCCAGTTGCCCATACACTATGAGACTGGTACGGACTTATTGATCTCTCTTCGCCAGAATACCGCAACTCATATTTCAGATCATATCCATGAGTGGTGGAGGAGATGACATCTTATTAAGGCTCATATTCCCGACCAACTCCTGGTTGACTGCTTCACAAAGTCTCTCTTACCTGCCGTAGCTCAAGACGTGGCCATAGGAGGGGCCATCACCGATGAATGGGCTATTTCCCGTGCCCATTACCTAGACTTGGTCTATGTTCAATTCGGCACGTTGTATGAAATTGTTCCTGATGCAACCCGCCCCACATATGACCCTGCGAAACCACCCAGGGGACCTCAGGCCAATGGAATCATTAGTTCCTTACCTCCCAGCCTTCTACTCAAACTGGTGGACCGTCGAACCACCAAGGTTCTTCCCCATCCCCACCACAGGCTGGCAACAGCAGCACCCAGTCACCCACTCTTGCCTCCACTGAAGAGGTGAATTCTATTCAATCAGGTTCATCCCAGAAATCCAGTGGCAAGAAGAAAAACAAAGGAAGACCTAAGAAATCTTCTAATCAGGAGGAGCCCAAGCCCACCCCTGAAGACACCAAATAGAAGAGGAAGTTGAAGTATCCTTGTTTACTATGCGGTGGTGACCATTTCTCCAAGGATTGTCCTCACCGAGACGAAGTGCAGAAGTTTCTTAGAGGAAACTCTACCACCGCAGTTCTCAACAATCCCTTCCCCACTCAGTACCAACAGCTGATTGCTCAAACCTCTCCCTCCCATGGAGAGGCATCCTCCACCATGCATGTTCTCATGATGAGTAGTGAGACGGTTAACTTGAACACATGTTCACGCTCAGACGACTCGGTCCCTCAGAAGGAACCCGTTGGAAGTAATACTGAAAAAGATTCCACTTTTATTCCCAAGGTCACCGTACCACATGCTTCTCTCACCAGTGAGAAGCCTTTTTTAGAGTCAATTTTATGTCCGCCCAAGAGCACGATTCGAAAATTTGTTTTCAATCCCAATGCTCAGGCAGCTCAAAACTACAATATTGTAGAGGACTTGGCACAAGCTCCTTGTGCTATGTCGACGCTAGAAGTCTTATATAAATTTCCCAACCAGCGCAAGACTCTTCTCGCTGCCATTGGAGCGGTTGATCTGGATTCCTCTAATACCATCATGTTTCGTCTCAAGTATTTTAAACCGAGGCTTTCACACCAACTTGCATTCCAAGTTGCTACGAACGTTGTTGGGAAGACAATCCATCGTATCGTTTTGGACGAAGGTGCCACTACCTAGGTTATGTCGATTTCATGTTGGAGAGCCATTGGTTCTCCCGAGTTAAACCATTCTCCCACCACCTTGAAAGCATTCGACGGTCACGGTTTCCAACCCCATGGGCTGTTACAAGCCTTAGCAGTCGAGTTGGGGGGTAAGACCGCAACCATTAACATGGAAGTAGTCGTAGCCCCATTGGATTATAATCTCCTACTTGGTCGTAATTGGTTTTACACCATGACTGCGGTCGCATCATCTGTCTTCCGCATTGTGCAATGTCCCTAGCAAGGCTGAATTGTCACTATCGACTAACTGGACTTCTATACACCGGACACCGCTACTCATCCCAACGATAATGTCCCATTACTTGGTCAATCTTCGCAGCTATATGAGAGCATGGGGGTCGGCCTCATAAAAGACTCATCTCTTATGGGTGTCTTTCCAACCCCGGATTTCCCCAATCATGTTGCCATGGTGAACATGATCTCCTATGGGATTTCATCCTTTTCCAACTCTAACGATCAATGGCTTGTACCTGATGAAGCCATTATGAACCTGATTGGAGACTCCATGCCTCTTTCACCCGCGAAACTCACTTACGAGGCTATCCAGCCAGCACCATAGGACCACTTAGTTGTGGCCTCTACATCCTATTCTCTGCAGCTGACATTGTCCCTACCCGACCCTCTACTCCGGACTTTTCATTCTAACGAGTTCATTATGGAGATCATGAGTGGGGACGACCTTCCATGGGAAGACCTCCATCATCGATCGTCTTTCCTTCCCCCATTGGATACTGTGGAGAATAGAATCACCACTATTTTCACACCGGATGAATACCCCAACCCCCAGTCCCTGATACTCACATGTCATTGGACTCCGAGCGAAACTTGGAAAATATTGAAGCCACCATCCCGATAGACATATTAATCACTCCCGGTGTAGTGGAACACATTCGTTTAGGCTAGAAGTGTTCCCCTGAAGAAATTACTACTTTCACGGCCTTATTCAAGCAATTTCGAGACGTGTTTGCTTGGACCTATGAGGAAATGCCCGAGATAGACCCCACTATAGTTTCACATGAAATTCAAACCTATCCTGATGCTAAAACAGTCTGGCAAAAGCTACGACCAGTACACCCTCAAAAAACTGCGGCAATTAAGGCAGAAATTGAAAAGCTCTTGAAGGTCGGTTTCATTTACCCTATTCCATTAACAGAATGGGTCTCAAACGTTGTCCCTGTGGATAAGAAGCAAGGAACCATACATGTGTCACGTCCCCACTGACCTTCCTGGCCACTGGAGACCATGATCCATTTTTCTTCTCCCAAAACATCGACTGAGTGCCCATACACACAGTCAAGAGAGTTCGGATCCGCAATCCGCAACCTGCATCTATGAAACCGCAACCTTCAATCTGAAACAGCGGATCCCGCAATCTGCAACCCACAATTGTGGATGCAGAATTGCGGAAACTCCAAATCACATAACTTCGAACTCGACGATCCCACAACCTGCATCCCGCAAGCGCGATTCCCGCAATCCGCAACCCGTAATTGCTGACGCAGACTTGCGGAAATTTCAAACACGCATAACTTAGCACTTGATGATCCTGCAACCCGATTCCACAATTGTGGATGCAGGATTGCGGAGTCCAAAATACAACATTCTGAATTTGATGATCCCGCAATTGCGGAACCATGCATGCGGAACCCTACATGTTCAAGGTAACTTCATCAAATCTTCTAAGGGCCATAACTTCTTCCTCCAGTATCCAAATGGGGCAAGGTTCGTACCGTTGGAAAGCTCTTGGAGAGCTCTATCTAATGGTAGAGCCCCCTGATCAGGTGAGGCATCTAACCTTACCATTTTCTTCTCTAAATTTCTGACTATATCTTCACTTAGACACTTCCAACCTTTTACCTTAGAAGATCTTCCTTACCATCTGACCACAGAGGTCTCTGAAACCACTTCCAGGATTCCCTTTCTCCCCTAGGATCAGGTGTAAATGTACATCTCCTTCATAGGGTTAGTTATACATAAACATTCATCTCCAAACAATGAAACACTATTGTTCATTATAACATGTAAAATTCATTAAACAGCTTTACTTAACACATCTATCATATGCATGGATTACAAGGCATTAAACTCATGCAATATAAAATATACATACAACAGTAAACTTGGCCTCTTACTCAGGCCTGTTCATGACTTCATGTCAACAATTCATACAATCATACATCCAACAAATACACCATGAAACACAAGCAATCATTCATAACAATGAACACCATCATTTGACAACACCAGAATACTTATCGTTCAATTCCAAAGCAACTGGCTAAGTGAGAGCAACGTTCCACCTAACCTTAGATCTCTATCCAGCCTCTACTATTTCAGCTGAGAGATCACCCCCGTGCTGGGAATTGTATCCACTAAGGAGGGCTAACAGGTTCTCTCATAGTCAAGGCTCCATTCTCATGCTAAACCAGTCTATAGTTGGGTTTATCAAACATTCCAGGGCACCTACCCATGCTAAGCCAACCTATAGTGGTTATCAAGCAATTCAGGGACAACAAGGAAGGCATTGCTAAGCCAGTGAATTCAACCACAGAACTGCAGGCATCTCAACACTCAGTTGACCTGGCACGCACAATACCTAGCACATCCAACACAAGGAAGACCAACTGCACTGTTACACAGTATGTCAAGGCATCTTCCCTTCCAGTGCTATTCCAGGATGGGCATAGAAAGGTCCAGTTGCTCTCAACCGACCTGGCACCCACAATACCTACCAAATCCAACACAAGGAAGATCCTTCTCTCTACTGCACAGTCTCTCACAGTCTTTCCCTTCCAGTGCTATTCCAGGATGGGCATAGAAAGGTCCAGTCACTATTTTGTTGAGACTATAGCCTTCACTGGGTTTATCAAGCAACCCAACTCTTTTCCCACAGTTCAACAACTCAATTCATTACCAGGCTTGGGGCTTTCTCACAAATGCCTTGCCAAAACCACTCTGCAATCTCTTTTGTCAACACCACTCTGTCATTGTAACTAGGATTCACACACAAGGTTCTACGGCTATCAATCCTTAGGCCTTTTCTAACACACAGGAAGTGTGGGTAACCTTAATTTTCCCTTCCCGGATCGGTTTGGTGCATACAGGAAATACATGGACGAATTCCCTGCGAGGGTCGATGGCTCATGGATGGTAAGGGCGTGAGTCCGCGAAAGTGAGTGAGGAATGAGTGAGTGTGTGTGGAATGAATCCTTCCCCCTGATATTCAAACAAGCTCCCCGAGTTTCCCCGGGAAATTAGGTGTTTTCTGCACACTAAATCAAAGCCATGCCCTGCCATACGAAATCGCAGGCATGCTCCATACTCCAATGGCCTCAGCCATAAAGGTTCTCAACCACCCCTGCAGTTGCCTTAAGGTTCTCAAACAGGTTCTCAGTCAGACATGTGGCAACATGGGCAACCAATCCCAAACCCCCTCACCTCTCCCTAGTGGATACACATGGCCCCTTCTCATTAGTTGCCTCCTTAGCCAGCTTCTTGGTTATTTTATTCATTAATAATAATTACATCATTTACATTTATTCATGGTTTAATCAACCCATGGATAATCAAACTGTCCAAATACTTGCCTAATCAAATAACCTTAAACATCCACTAGTGGGGCCTTGGCCTTGAGCTCCACACTAGTGCAAATACACATACTATATATACACAGTATTTACATTGAAGCCAATAAACATCAAGGGAAAAATGGGGTATTACAACGTGTCTGTGTTGATTATCGGGATTTGAACAAAGCTTGTCCTAAGGACAACTACCCCACTCCCTTCATCGACCAGATCATAGACAATTGTGTCGGAAGTGTCATCTTCTCATTCATGGATGGCTTTTCCAGTTACAACCAGATTGAGAAGATTGAGATCCACCCGGCTGACCAACATAAGACAGCTTTCATCTGCCCTTGGGGCACGTTTTCTTATCACAAGCTCCCTTTTGGTCTCAAAAATGCTGGTGCCACATTCCAGCGGGCCATGTCGTACACTTTTCACAACGTGAAGGACTTTTTGGAACCTTATATTGATGACCTACCTGCCCATTCATGGTAGTGTGAGTACCACATTGATCATCTGATGGTCGTTTTCCTCAGATGCAGGCGGTATAACATCCGCCTGAACCCTCACAAGTGTATCTTCTGCATCGACTCTAGACGCCTCCTGGGTTTTATTGTCTCAAAAGATGGGATCCGCATTGATCCCTTGAAGGTGGAAGCCATCATCGCTCTCCCACCTCCTACTAACATCACAGAACTTCAAAGTTTGCAAGGGAAGGCAACTTACTTACGGCGTTTTGTCTGTAATTTCACGCAAATGACGCATGGTTATATGACACTAATCAAGAAGGATGTCCCATTCATTTGGGACGATCAAGCACAACAATCCTTCGATAATCTAAAACATGCCATCATGCATGCCCCTGTGCTCCAACCGCCAAATTACTACAAGGATTATATCCTTTATATTGTTGCTTCTACCACCACGATCGACATGGTCTTGGTATAGGAGGACAACAATTCCCAGGAGCATGTGATCTACTATTTAAGTAAGGGTCTTATTGGCTTCGAAACTCGTTATTCACATGTCGAGAACCTCACTCTCGCGACAGTCATTTCCGTCCAAACGTTTCGTCACTGCATCTTGCTCCGCACCACCACTATCATCGCTGACTTGAACCCCATGTACCATGTTTTAACACGTCAAGTACTTGGGGGCAATTATTCACGCTGGATAGTGATACTTCAGGAGTTCGACCTCCTCTTCAAGAAAGCCAAGTCTAAGAAGTCTTTGGTGTTCGCCGAGCTCATCTACGCTCAATGATTCTCTTCCAGACAAATCATTGTTTCTTATCAGCACGTCTGACTCGTGGTATGGAGATACTACCTTATATCTCCAGACCCAACGTTTCAACCCCCAACTCTCTCGTGATGATTGTCGTCGAATACGCCACCATGCCAAGTATTACTTGATCATTAGCGATACCTTGTATCGTCGTGGTATAGATTCCATTCTTCGACGTTGTTCGACACATGAGAAGGCTGAACATGTCTTAAATGACTGTCAATCTGGGGCTTGTGGTGGTCATCTCTCTGGGATGGCTACAGCCCAGAAGATACTACGCGTGAGATATTACGAGCCATCCATCTTTAAATATTGTATCGAGGCCGTTAAGAGATGTCCCCCATGCCAGCATTTTCAAACGAAAAAGTGCACCCATCCAGCCCCGTTGAACCCGGTTATTTCCATTGGCCCTTTTGCAAAATGGGGCATTGAATTCATGCACTGTAATCCTACCTCGATCGGGGGCATGGTTACATCATAGTAGCCGTGGATTACTTTACAAAGTGGGTCGAGGCCATGCCTACATACACTGACGATGGTAAAACCGCAGCACTCTTCATGTTTAATCATGTTATCTCACAGTTCCGAGTTCTGCAAGCCATAGTCACTGACCATGGATCTCACTTTCAAAACCACATGCTTGATGAATTGAGCACTAGATTGGGTTTTCGTCATGAAAACTCAACACCTTACTACCCGAAGTCCAATGGACAAGTAGAAGCCATTAACAAGGTCTTGAAAACCATGATTCAATGCATGGTGGGTACGCACAAGTCTAACTGGCACAACATGCTCTTTTCCGCACTATGGGCATACCGGACCTCCGTTAAGATTTCCACCGGATTTACAACGTTCCAGTTAGTTTATGGATTTGAGAGAGTACTACCTATAGAGTGTGAGATTCCCTCTCTCAAACTCACAGTCGAACTTCTTCCGAACACCACTACCGAGGAAGAGCGATTCCTTTACCTCGCAAAACTCAACGAGACTCGCCACAATGCTGCTCTTGCCAACGAAGCACACAAGAAGCGCATCAAGGAAAAATACGATAGGTCGGTCAAACCCCGTGTGTTTAATGAAGGTGATTTGGTCCTCACATACGACCAAAGGCATGATAAGCTGGGGGCAGGGAAGTTCGAGTCCATGTGGCACAAACCATACATAGTGAAACGTGTTCTAGGTAAGGGAACCTACGAACTAGAGGACTATGATGGGATATATTTAGGTGAACCCCGCAATGGGATCTACCTGAAGAAGTACTATGCCTGAGTCTTTCATGCAAAGACATCTTGTATATACTATACATGGCGTGTGTGTTTTGTGTGGTGTGACGCTTTTATTTTAGTGTGTCTAGATCTTGTTTTTCGCTTCTTATATCATGTTTTGTCTGCATGTGCAGATGGAAATGCCAGCCGACATACCCGTAACCTTGCTTCGGTAGCTTGGGTACTTTATTCTCCCACTGGCAAGCTTATCAGCTCAGGAGGAACTTGTCTAGGTTTAGCAACCAACAATGCTGCAGAATATCAGGTAGTCATTGGAACCCTAACCGACACTCTTTCCTTGGGTATGGACCATGTTGTCATCTATTTGGATTCGCAACTAGTGATTTCTCATCTTAACCGGGTTTATGCTATCCGTGACCCTACTCTAATCCGTCTCTTCAGACAAGTCTTGTTGATGTATATGTAACTTCGGAATGTATTTCATATTTATTTATTGTACCCTTATAAGAGATGTGTTATTCCTCTATAAGGAAGTGTCGTCATGTGTATTGACAAGTGTCGCAAGTGTGTGTACTTGGCGAAGGGTTATTAGACCACCATGTATGGGGTCGGCCCTATTATATATATTATATTGTGGATGTACCTAGATAGACAAGTCGGCCCCATAAGCTCACTGGGCAAACAGGTTAGTATAAATAGAGATCGGGAGATCTCTATTTTGATCATTCGAAAACTCACACTTCTCTCACTCAAAAAGTGGCGCACTAGTGAGGAGGAGGATCATCTGCTACTAGGAGACTATCTTAGTGTATTTTGGTTGTACTTTGGTTGAGCCATTGCTCTCTCTATCTCTGAGGAAGTTGTGGGGTTTTTCACCTTAGGGTTTTCCCCACGGAAACTCTGTGTCTCTTGTCTCTCATGCTTTTGATTCTTGTGATGCTTCTCATGCTTATTGTGATTGTTATGCATTGATATACTGTATATGTTATTCTCTCAGTGAAGATACTAGAGTATTGTGAATTAATGCTCAAAATTTAACATGGTATCAGAGCTAACCTGAGAAGAAGACATTTTGCAGTGACGAAAACTTGAGTTTCTTGTTTATTGGGTTTCTCTCCACATATTTTGGAAAAGAAGTATAGTAGATTGAATCTACTCATCAAGGAGAATCTATCTGTCCAATAAGAATTCAATTCTGAGCATTTTTAGATTTAGCCCTAAAAATTAGGGTTTCCACAAAAATAGGAATTTCTGAAATCTGAAGACACAGCTGGAAGCTCCTTGCAAAAATAGAAGTTTAGAGCTTTGTATCGAGATTTTTGGCTGGGTAGATCTCCGGGAAACTCAAACCCTAATTTAGGGCTCTCCCCAGTGAATCGAGGAGGACAAAAAGGCAAATCTGAAGGGTAAAGCTTTGTTGATCTCAAATTATGACTACACCAGGCTGATCAGCTCATCAAGGCGCATCTTTCTATCCTTTCAGAAAGTTGAAATTCACATTTTGAATTTTTAGGGTTTTTTCGACAAACCCTAATCCGGGACCAGATCCAATTTTCAGCATTTCAAGTGGTAAGACCTAAATCTTTTCTATTTCCATTTGAAGTACTCTTTAAGATGTCTCACCACACCAAGCTTGAGGATAAGATTGAAGGAGATGATAACTTCCGAGCTTGGAAGTATAGGATTGGGTTAATCCTGGAAGAGAATGAGTTGGACTCATATGTAAAAGAAGACATCCATATCCCAGAGGATGAAGAGGCTAAGGTATTGCATAAGAAGAACTTGGTCAAGGCAAAGAGAATCATTGTTGATTCTATCAAAGACCATCTCATACCCCATGTGTCTTCTCTAAAGACACCCAAGGAGATGTTTGACTCTTTGACCAAGCTATTTGAAGGGAAGAACATAAATCGGAAGATGACCCTGCAGAACCAATTGAAAGGAGTAAAGTTTCAAAATGGAGAAACCATTCAATCTTATTTTTCAGGTGTGTCCCAGATCAAGGAACAACTAGAAGCAGTGGATGAAATGGTGGAGAATGGTGAAGTGGTGATGACCACTCTAAATGGCCTACCCAGGTCATGGGATTCCTTTATTCAAGGAATTTGTGCAAGGAAGAAGTTGATCTCCTTCAATAGATTGCGGGAAGAATGCTCTCAAGAAGAAGATAGGCTTGTGGCCCGAGAAGAAAAGATGGGAAATGAAGATCAAGCTCTCACAGCACATGCCAGGAAAGGCAAGTCCAAGAAGGAATCATCCCATAACAGGAAATTCTCACACCACCATTATCATAAAGATAAGAAAGATCTCAGATGCTTCAATTGCAATGAGAAGGGACAATTTGCTTCAGATTGTCCCAAGAAGAAGAAAGACAACAACAACAACTTCAACAAGAAGAAGAATAATAACAAAAGATGATATCATTCTCATGCTGTCGAAGATGATGAACACCCAAAGAAAAAGGCTAGGGAAGAAAGTGATAGTGATGATGACTCATCAAGTGAAGAAGAGTATGTTCTAATTTCTGCTCTCACAGGTACTATCTCCCATGGTTGTAATGATTGGTTGATTAATAGTGGGGCTTCCAAACACATGACTGGGTTTAAAGAATCTTTTGTAAATCTGTCTAAACGTGAATCACCCCATAAAGTGAAACTTGGGGATGATTATCAATATCCCATCAAAGGTAGTGGTGAAGCCTCCTACAACCTAGATTCTGGAAAATCTTTGAAGATGAAAGAAGTCCTTTATGTACCTGGGCTCAAGAAGAACTTACTCTCCATCTCTGCATTGGATGCAAAAGGCATGAGGGTTGCATTTGTAGATGGCCAAGTCCTAATGTGGCCAAAGGGTAAAATAATCGATGATGCAGTAGTGATTGGAGAGCAAGAGGGAGGATTGTATAAATTGAAGGGTCAACTTGAACATGCCATGGTACATGACTCCATGGAGCCAAGTGAACTTTGGCATAGAAGACTTGCTCATATGCATTATAGGGCACTTCCAATTGCAAGCAAGGCTGTAGAGGGTCTTCTTGAAATCAAGACCAAACATGAAGGTGTTTGCAAAGGATGTGCAAAAGGTAAGAACACTAAGAAGGCTTTCCCAAGCAATGAAAGCAAGGCAAAAGATATCCTGGAAATCATCCACTTAGATGTATGTGGTCCTATGTCATCTAGTTCTCTGAGTGGGTATGTTTACTATGTCTCGTTTATTGATGACTTCTCCAGGAAGACTTGGGTATACTTCTTGAAGAACAAAGATGAGGTGTTTGATAAGTTCAAGGAATTCAAAACCTTGATGGAGAATCAAATTGACAAGAAGATCAAAACATTCAGATCCAACAATGGTGGATAATTCACCTCAGGTGACTTCAAGAAGCTTTGCAGTGATTCAAGGATTAAGAGGGAGTTAAATGCTCCTTATAATCCTCAATAGAATGGAGTTGCAGAAAGGAAGAACAGAACAATCATGGAAGTAGCAAGGGCAATGCTGCATAACTAGGATCTACCTATGCATCTATGGGCAGAAGCAGCTAGAACAGCTGTATATGTGCAGAACAGAACACCCCACAAGATATTGGACAACAAGACACCAGAAGAGGTCTTTTCTGGTAAGAAACCTGAAGTCAGCCATCTCAGAATATTTGGTTGTCCAGTATACACTCATGTCCCAAAGGAAAAGAGGACTAAACTAGATCATTCAGGAAAGAAGGGTATATTTGTGAGTTACAGTGAAAGCTCGAAGGCTTACAAAATATACTTTCCAGGGTTCAAGAAGATTGATGTTAGCAAGGATGTAACATTTGATGAAAACTCGGCATTCATTAAATCAAGGAAGGCACCTATCGAAGTTTATGAAGAACCTAGGGAAACTAGATTTCAAGACCCATGACTGAAGCAATTCCAGAAGTTGTTCGTGAGTTTGAAGATCCGCAAGAACCTATAGATCCACCCCGTGAGGATAACTCTCACAAGAGGAAACCTGCATGGGCTAGAGAGCTCATTCAAGATGCAGAAATATTTGGCATTCCAGAAGAAGAACACAGAGCAAAGAAGAGAACCAGATCACATACCAGCTATGTTACTTTACTCTGTGACATTATGAACAAAGAACCTTCCAGCTATGAAGAAGCAGTGGAAAAGAAAGAATGGAAGGATGCCATGGTTGAGGAATACCAATCAATAATGAAGAATGATGTTTGGGATGTTGTCCCAAGACCTGAAGAGAAGTCTATTGTGACTTCCAAATGGATCTACAAAATCAAGCATGCTACAGATGGCAGTGTAGAGAAATACAAAGCAAGATGCGTAGCTCGTGGCTTCTCTCAGAAAGAGGGAATAGATTATGAAGAAACTTTTGCACCTGTAGCCAGGTATACTTCCATCAGAATAGTACTTGCCCTGGCTGCAGCGATGGAATGGAAAATACACCAAATGGATGTCAAGACTGCTTTCTTGAATGGTGTAGTTGAAGAGGAAGTATATGTGGAGCAGCCACTTGGTTTTGAAATACATGACAGG
This sequence comes from Larix kaempferi, assembly GCA_027924585.1. Lineage (NCBI taxonomy): Eukaryota > Viridiplantae > Streptophyta > Pinopsida > Pinales > Pinaceae > Larix > Larix kaempferi. The sequence continues at coordinate 16,681,060 of BSBM01000458.1, read as the reverse complement.
GAGTCATATGTGTGCAGATTGAAGAAAGCCTTGTATGGCTTGAAGCAAGCTCCTAGAACTTAGTATGGTAGGATGGACAGTTTCCTATGCAGTTTGGGCTTTACCAAGAGTAAAGCGGATTCCAACCTTTACTACAAGGTTGAGGAAGGGAATCATGTGATTCTACTCTTGTATGTGGATGACTTATTTGTAATAGGAGATGACAGATTGATTGCGGATACTAAGAGGAAGCTTGCTGCCGAGTTCAATATGAAATATTTGGGAATGATGCATTATTTCCTAGGTATTGAGGTGTGGCAGAGTGCAGGTGGGATCTTCCTTGGTCAAGGGAATTACACAGTAGATATCCTGAAGAGATTCGAGATGATGGATTGCAAGGCCATGGCCACACCTATGGCATCGAATCTGAAGCTTCTATGTGATGCTTCATCTGATCCGGTTGATGTCTCTATGTATCGTCAGATGATTGGGTCCTTGATGTACCTGACGAACACGAGACCAGATATTTGCTTTGCGGTGAACACATTGATCCAATTCCTGACAGATCCGAGGAGTGTTCACCTGGTTGCTATAAAGCATGTTCTGAGGTACCTAAAGGGTACAATGGATTATGGGCTCAAGTATGAAGCGAATCAAAAGTTTAACCTGCAGGGTTATGTTGATTCAGATTGGGCTGGCAGTGCTGCAGATAGGAAAAGCACATCTGGATGCTGCTTCAGTATGGGATCAGGTGTGATCTCTTGGTTTAGCAGGAAGCAGTCCTGCATAGCACTGAGTACAGCTGAGGCAGAGTATGTTGCAGCTTGTTCAGCTAGTTGTGAGGTAGTATGGCTACGAAAGCTACTGTCTGAGTTATTTGATCTCCCATTGGATGCTACTGGTATCTTTTGTGATAACCAGAGTTATGTGAAGCTATCCAAGAACCCAGTGTTTCATGATAGGTGGAAACACATAGAGATCAAATATCACTATATCAGGGATATGGTGCAGAGAGGAGCTGTGAAGCTCCTGTACATTGCGACGGACGAGCAAATTGCAGATGTGCTGACGAAACCACTAGCCAGGGTGAAGTTCGAGTACTTCAGGGAGAGGCTTGGTGTTCTTAAGATTGATGACACTTCAAGGAAGAAGTGATGGACACATTTACTGAAGCCATTCCAAGCATGTTGGAAGGAGGATCCTTCACATGGCTGTGGATGTAAGCACTGGATGATGAGCATCAGGATGATGTTCTGGTTTCTTCTTTGTATGATCAATTGGATCATTTATATGTATATGTATGTACGCATCATGTTGGATGCTGGATATGATCAGTTGGATCATTTATATGTATGTACGGATCATGTTGGATGCTGGATATGATCGGTTGGATCATGTGTATGTATTTTGTATATGCATCATGTTGGATGCTTGGACCATGTATTTGTATATGTATCAGGTGGATACATTGTATGATCAGGTAGATCATATATGTTGATATGTATCATGTATTTATATTTGTATCAGGTGGATACACTGTATGATCAGGTGGATCATGTATGATTATATGTATCAGGTAGATACTTGGTATGCATCAGGTAGATGCATTGTATGATCAGGATGATCATGGATGACGAGCTTCAGGATGTTGCTCCAGATGACATGCAGCAGGATGTTGCAGTGATGATGATCAGGATGATCATGTGTACATCAGGATGATGTATGGTGAGTATCAGGTTGATACTCTGTGGCCGTGGAACAGGTTGTACAGATAAGCATGTAATTTGTGCCCTGGGAGATTTGCAGATAGTCTTTCAAGGTTTTTCCTATGGCATGTAATTTGTACCCTGGGATATCTGGAAAATGCTCTTTCGAGGTTTTGCTTGGGAGGACATATAATTTGTGCCCTAGGAGATCTGTAGATAGTCTTTCGAGGTTTTTCCTATGGCATGTAATTTGTGCCCTGGGATATCTGGCAGATGCTCTTTCGAGGTTTTGTCTTATGGCATGAAACTTGTGCCCTGGGAGATCCGATAGGTTGAGCCGCGTGCTCGTAATCAGTCCTGGGATGCTCTTTCGAGGTTTTGTCATGACCACATGTAATTTGTGTCCTGGGAGATCCGATAGGTGGAGCCTTGTGCTCGTAATCAATCCTAGGATGCTCTTTCGAGGTTTTGTGGTGACCACATATAATTTGTGCCCCGGGAGATCCAATAGGTTGAGCCTTGTGCTCGTAATCAGTCCTGGGATTCTCTTTCGAGGTTTTGTGGTGGGGTCACATGTAATAAGTCCTGGAGATCTGGACAGGATGAAAAAGGCCTCAGATACTCTTTAGGGTTCTTGCTAGTCAAGAGACTCTTTTAAGGTTTTGTGATGCACGTAATAAGTCCTGAGATTTCCACAGTATGGCCAGTGATGACAAAGACCTGCAGGTGGTGGGCCTACATCCAGTATGAAAAAGGACTGGCTCTGTAGAACTTCCTATGACAAGTAGAGTCAGAGATTGGTTGAGATAGCAGCAGTAGTGATGATGATCCCGAGAAGAAGACTTATCTAGCAGATCTGTGTCGAGAAATACCTTCTTAATTAAGACTGAGTGTTGATGTATATGTAACTTCGGAATGTATTTCATCTATGTATTTCATATTTATTTATTGTACCCTTATAAGAGATGTGTTATTCCTCTATAAGGAAGTGTTTTCATGTGTATTGACAAGTGTTGCAAGTGTGTGTACTTGGAGACGGGTTCTTAGACCACCATGTATGGGGTTGGCCCTGATATATATATTATATTGTGGATGTACCTAGCTAGACAAGTCGGCCCCATAAGGTCACTAGGCAAACAGGTTAGTATAAATAGAGATCGGGAGATTTCTATTTTGATCATTCGAAAACTCACACTTCTCTCACTCAGAAAGTGGTGCACTAGTGAGGAGGAGGATCATCTACTACTAGGAGACTATCTCAATGTATTTTGGTTGTACTTTGGTTGAGCCATTGCTCTCTCTATCTCTGAGGAAGTTGCGGGGTTTTTCACCTTAGGGTTTTCCCCATGGAAACTCTGTGTCTCTTGTCTCTCATGCTTTTGATTCTTGTGATGCTTGTCATGCTTATTGTGATTGTTATGCATTGATATACTGTATATTTTATTCTCTCAGTGAATATCCTAGAGTATTGTGAATTAATGCTCAAAATTTAACAAGTCTGTCTGCCAGAAAGGTCCTTTGAATCTATTCAATACCTACATTTTCCACGAGATATGAACACAGTTTCAAACTCGATGGCCAACTTCATTCTAGATTGGTACATTGCACACACATAAAATATTCATAAAATATAAAAGCATACATGACATGTAAATAAACCATTGTATAAGCAAACATGTAAACAAGATCACATTAATCATCCATAGAACACATAATGTATAAAACCGTCGAAAATGTCTGTATATATATATATATATATATATATATATAAATGATGGTGTTGATACAAAAATCTAAAGCATGTTAGCTTTCAGTAAGTCTCTACAAAATCTGAAGCTCATAAGCTTTCAATACATACGTAAGTAGAACATGAGCCTAAGTCTAAGGTCGCTCAGCCCTAGACCCCGAAGCTCTTGGCTGCTACTCATGATAGCAGATTACATCCCTCGCCACTTTAACCAGCACCGTGCCAAAATGGGTAGACACCCCTACGGTGTACTTCTGGTAACCTCGAGGAAGATCACGGACACCCGGCTCTGGGATATCCAGCGTCAACCTCTAGAGGTTCTCATAGACCTCCTCCACCTCCACGGTGGCATCTCACACTACAGGACCCACAATCGGCACCTCTCCTCTCCTTACAATGAGTGAGACTCCAACTGGTCGCAATGGACCCACATCTGCACACAACTTCAAGTTATCAGCGCTACTCCAAAAAAAATCATAATATATATAAAATGAAAAAAGCACAAAAGATGTTGTTCTCACCGATGTTACTCCATTGTGCTCCCTCGGGCAACACCAGGTCGGGATCACCTCTAAAATCCGTCCTACTGTACGGATAATCCTTAATCATGAGGAGCTGTCCCTCCATCCAAGTGAAGAACCCTGTACCATAGCCTATGATGGGACCCCCGCCACCATGGCGGGCCATCACCTCTGCCCATCAGGTCATGTGTGCATCCCTGACATCTTAGTAATCCAAGTCCACCTGTGGACGTAGATGAGGTACCCGCTCCAATAGAAATGATATCACCATGGACCCATATCCAAACTATTTCAGCGCCCCGCGCTGACACTTGGTCAACTGACTCCTGAGGTTAGTAAGGAGTCCCTCACACCAGTTGAATACCCGAGGAGCCATGCACTCGTCCACATACATCAACTGGGTCTTGCTCGCAAGGTGAGCATACTGACTCCCCACCACCCTCACTAGAGTGTAGAGCACAGTACGTAAAGGACGGTCTTGGATCTCTTTGATGAGGATATTCCCACCAATAGACGCAGTACCTCTGGGGCAGTACTGAGTAATCATATCGTCCACTGTCCGATCACCTCCTTGTGATCCAGTGAGAGATATAGGTTCTCCCCTCCGGAAAACCCTGTCAGGAAGTAGATGTCCTTAACATCTATACTCAATGTATGCACCCCGATCTCGAAGTGTTGTTGCATCGGATCCCAACATCAGATCATGTGTGTCAACAGTGGAATTTGGGCCCTCATGCCCGACACTCGGAAGTATTTGAGTAACACGCAGTTCCTCAATGCAACAATGAATTGAGGGTCATTTTCGTCCTGAGCATCATCCACCTCATGCTCTTGTTCTCGCCACTCTATGACCATGTTTGTCAATGTGAACCTGTCAAAAGGGACAAGTAAATGCTATTAGAACTCATCCCATGCTTCAAAACTTTTTCATTTTGGTTGGGTATTGAGTTGTAGTTGGGTGTTTCCAACGTCGCAAGACGTCTTTACAAACAGTGCGACATCGACGCAAAATCCCCTTAAGGGTTTTGTGACGGTGCATGCTCATCACAGTTCCCATAAGGAGGGATTGCGTCGACCCATGGGTGCATTTTCCCCCACCAAAACAACTCAAAACCCTAAAATTTAAGCAAAAAATGTAAAACTAATCCACTGAAAAGTTGCATAGCTGAGTTTAGGCCTACCTGTCTCTGACGGCTCGCGAAATGGTGGACCGTAGCTCCCGGAATCAGCAAGTGAAATTTGGCTCCAAACGACACTCCACACTCTCCAAACTTGGTAAAAAACAATTGTAATTCTTTTTCACTATTTCACTCATTTTATAACCAAAAATGGAATATTCCTTTTATAATTTGATGCTCTAGTGGGTTTTTTACTGTAGTTTGGGTTATTTACTGCATTTAAACACTTGGTTAACCGTTTTTGACCTAGTCTTTGAGCTACAGGAGAAGCTAAGTGCCTAATTAATGCCATTCATCATCGTGATGATCATTTTGTAAGTATTATCAGGTATAAACAATTTCTTCGAGTGTCTTTTTGTCATTATTTCGGTCATTAAATTTAATTACTAATGACACCGAGCTTACTCTTTATTCTTTCACGTGCTCGTAAAATGATGAGAATAAGTCACTGAGTTATAGTTTATCATTTTTTCGGGCTCGTTAAACTCCTACGAAAAAGGAACCCCCCGGAGTCTTTCTTTAAGCTCTTTTCAGGCTCTCTAAATACGAAAAGATCACCAAGCAAACTTGATACCTTCACGCTTGTAAAGTATTTGAATGATCGTCTCCCTGGTGATAGTTTAATCATTTTTCAGACCAGGGGGCACTACTTACGAAAAAGGAATACTCTAGCCAATCATAACTGGAAGAGTCCTCTCGCGCATTTTTTTACCATTTTCCGGGAGAAGAGGCTAACCTTACGAAAAAGGACCTTTGGAGTCTTCTTTAGTTCTTTTCAAACTCTCTAAGCATTAAATGACACCGAGTTTACCTTTTATGGACTCGTTAAAACTCAACATTGAAGGGCCCAACATGGGACGAACCCCTCCTTTCCCAGGTTCGGAAAACATTTGGGATTGGACTCATCTATGAAATGAGCTATACCGAGCATCTGGTTATCCTCATCAAGCTCGTCAAAAAACACATGAGGCACTCATCAATCATGATGGGGAAAAAGGAAAGCTTTTGTATTACACCTTTACTGGTGGCAGTACTTAGTCGTTCTTGAACATGGCACTCATTTGCATTTGCATACAGTACTTGGGTCATCCGTTTGTCCTTGAGTTTTGCCTACTTCCTGAGTCTTGTTACTCCTTTGGTTCATCCAAAGAATACTTCCATCATCAGTTGCATTAGGATTTGGTGTCATTCTCTTCATGTCAATACTGTCAAGTCATGCCATGCCCATGTTTAAGAATACATTCACCGCTCATCATTTGCAGTCAGTACACCCTCTATCATGTCAATCTACTCTAAGTCAGTCTTGCATGTTATTGTATCATCCGATCTACTCCAAACATCTGTTATCGAGTTTCATGTCGATGATGGGGGATTCATCAAGGCCCTCCTTTGATGGATTCATCCTTGTCGACCTCAATACATCATCCGAGGATTGAATTTAGAAACCAATCGAGTACCTTGGGACTGCATGCCTCAATGGCAGGTTACCTCGCTTTCTACATGAGTTTACGTCATTGACTCTTGATTGAAAGATTTATTCAAGTGTTCGACTCCAATTCATTCATTCGCGATTGATGATATGTACTATGATACCTTGGGGATCATTGACATTAATGGTGATTTCCCTCGCATTTATTAACGATATACATCAATGACCGGTAATCAAGTGGTTTCTACCATGTTCGACGTCAAGACATTTGTAATCTCATGGATAGATTCGTATCATTGCAGGTTCGACTTGAAGGCCCTGGGGAGTCATGTTTTACCCAGGTTGCGATGGAGATTGTTTGAGTCATATTACACGGATCCACTTTTGTATTGGTCGTGGTTGTGTTATCATCTCATCATGGATCTACACTTGTGTCTAGTAGCCATGATTGTGTTCAATTGGTCTTTACTACCATGGATCTACAATGTATCGGTAAGCAGCCATGTTGTGAGTCATGCGAGACTGTGTTCTCAGAGTCAGTTGTACTGCAGCAGCATCTTCCCTCCGACAAGTCCTTGCCATCCTTTTGTCAAAGCATTTCACCTGTCAAGTTTCAATAGCTTCATGCTTTGGGGGGCATTCTGTTACACCTAAATCTTGCCACCTTAAGACTCAGTGTAAACCTCCCTAAAGTTCCCATGACTAAGAAATCAAACTGGAAGAGATTCTAACCTATTTTCAAGGTTGTCGCAGGTCACCTTTGTGCAGCATGTGACGACGCGGGTTGTCCTAATGCAGCTTGCGACGATGTCAGTTAAAATGGATAAAGGGCATCTTTGATCCTTTTCTCGAAGGTGTGTGATGTGGATCTCTATCCCTAACCTATAAGAGAGCTGGCATTCGATTCTCTATCCCTTTGGGAGGATCCCTTAGTCCTGTCCCACTATATCTCAACCTATCCTATCCTCTTAGCACTATATATATGAAGCTCCTTCCCATTCCAAAGGGAGGAAGTCTATAGCACTTGCATGCTAGTGAAATTAGCTTAGGAGATCCCTACTCATCTATTGGCAGACCCATACTTCCTTGGGAGGCTTTGGCTTGGATTGTTTGAGGAGGATTGCGACGTTAAGCTTTGGTTGTAATCATTTTTCTACTTTGTATTTCCCTCTTTTAATACAGTAATATAAACTCTTTCCACCAAATGTTGTTGTGAAAATAAGGTTGTTGTAGTTTACTTGCTTAACCGTTTACTTAGATCTGTTATTGTTTAGATATGTTTTACTGCTTGTATTGTTTATGTATGTCTTGACAGGTCTTGCAGCTAAGATCTGACGACTGTGAAGCTTGGAGAAACCATAAGGAGAAAGATCTACGATCCCAAGGTAAGACATCTAATCACTCGATCTTTAACTAGATCTAGGAAAGCAGTTCTATGTTCTGTCCCACTTGTTCTAGATTCACATTGAACTAGGGAGATCAAGCCTTAAGTCCACTTTCGGTAGATTGTCCGATATCAAATGGTTTCTTTGTTTCATGCAAATGTTTATGTGTATCGGAGTAATAAATTGCTTTAATTAAAATCAGAGCTATCTTTGATCATTTCTGTTGGAAATGTGAAAGTTTGTTTTAATGGCTATCTATTAAATTTACCTGAACATTTCAGCTTATTATTCTCACTTTAAATCTACACCTTGCAGTGATAGGATAGTTAGTTTAGATTAGAAATAAATGAATTGATTAGGTAGGAGTTCTAAGACGGGAGGTAAGAACCTATGCATCACTTGTTGAGGCTTCTGCCTGTTAGTTCTAGATTAAATGCATTAACTAGGGCACTTGCATTTCATAACTTGAATTCAAATTATATAAACGATGGACCAGGCCGCAACCGGTAAAGCATTTAAACAATTATATTCACGGTAGTCGGACCGTAAACCGGATGGATTCCCCACACCAAACGGTGAATGATCTAATTGGGATTATTTACAGGCGAGAATCCCTACTGTCGATGCTGATAATTTATAGGAATCAACAATTGTGTTGTGTAAAAAACAAAGTGTAAATTTGCTAAAATGGGCTTAGTAAAATGCACACCACAATATGTACATTGATCAATAATGAAAATTAAAACCACAGTCCTAAAGATAGTTTCATTTTTCACAATAAACTCTTTCAAATTCTATTGGGCTCCAAGAATTGTCCTTTATAATGATTTTATTTACATTAATTTCCCGGCCTATCTACCATAATTTAGTACATCTATGTTCGATGAGGCTATCTTTATTTTATTTTATTAATGAAAACCCTTAAACGTAAAAAAAGCCTAACCTACTTCTTTTTGATGTATTGTGGTCCATACAACCCTCATTCTTGTACTCTGTTTGGTACTTCTTCCGGAACTAAGATCCGCACTGGGCTTGATAATGAATTGACTCAACTTTGCTTCCCAGTTCTTACTAGTCCTGCATGTGCAAATTGAAACCATGAGATAATCATTAGCTTTAAACCATTGTTCTAAATTTAAACAAATAAACAAATAAAAATATTAAACTTTGAAGAGATTATTATTTGTGAAATACTAATCATCTTTAAAAGAATTTGTTTAACTTTAAGATGGAATTATTTTTATAACATGTTTAAAGTAATGATGTTTCAATACCATATAAATTAACACACAAAGCTTATTAAAGAAAGGGAATATAATATAGTGGTAATTAATTATTATGTCCCCGACATATATGAATCGGTCGGGGGCATTAGTTTGGGTTGCTGTTGATAAATATTTGCTGGACACAATGTTTAACTTTAGAGTTGGCAATTTTATTTTTTTTTAATTGTAAATGGGTTAATTTGTTGGCTTGTGATTGGGGCCGTCCGCAGTGACGCCCGCCTCGGATGGTGTGGCCCAAGAGGCGGCGGCGCGATGGCATCACGCCTCGTTGTTCGGGTTGTCCTCGGATGCTGTGACCGAGGCGGTTTTTGTGTGCATGGTTCGAGGTCTTTAATGCGACCATGGTTCGAGGTTGTTCGTTTTAATGCGACCATGGTTCGAGGTTGTTCGTTTTATTGTGTCGTCCTTCCGCTCTATTGCTGTAGCTCGAGATGTGTTGTCCTTTCGCCCATTGTTCCAGGTCGAGATGTGTCGTTCTTCCGCTCCAATGTGGAAAGAAGCTGGCTGTGGGTCGTCCTTCCCCTAAGGTCTTTCACTTGCAAATTCGGTGGCAATGGCACAGTTCGTCTGGTTCAATTTCGACGTGGTTTTTTTTTGTGTTTAATGCGAGGTGTGGGGTTTTGTGTGCATTGTTTGAGGTGTTCCGCGGGGTTTTGTGTGGGTTGTCCTTCTGCTGCGGTGTGGAAAGAGGTTGCGTGTGGGTCGTCCTTCCGGTCCTGATGTCCTTCACCTGCAAATTTGGCGGCAATGGCGGAGTTCCTCTGCTGCAATTTCGACGTGGTTTTTTTTGTGTTTAATGCGAGGGCTGGGGGTTTCGTGTGGTTGTGGTTTCGACAGTTGTGAGGTCATAGTTTCATATGCACTGTGTTGGCAACCCAAAAAATGGGTGAGCAAATAAAATGGTTGGATGCGATGGTGAATTTATGTTTAGCATTTATTTCGCTATGGCGGGCTGTAATTTATGGCGGGTTTTTGGTGGTTTTATCAGCGTTCTCGCTTCAGCCTCCTCTACCATTTTCAGTTGTGTTGTTGTCTACTCGGTTTGGACGATATCTACAGCTGTTGCTTTCTGCCAGTTTGAAGTCTCATTGCTGGTTCGCTGGTTCAGGTACGCGTTTGCATTTTTTTGTGCAATTTTTAAATGAAAACAAAAGACAGTGTTTAGGGTTTCAAATGTAACAGGGCCTGTTCGTTGGTTTCTTTTAGTTAGGGTTTTTTTTATTTCGAAGACATGATAAATGATTTTGCTGCATCTGGGTTGAATTTTGCGTTTGCAAAGGAATGGTTGTCTTTACTTGTAGACGGTTGTTGTCGACATTGATGTTTAATCAAATAAGTTAATTAGGATTTTTGGTGGTTTTATCAGCGTTCTCGCTTCATCCTCCTGTATCGTTTTCAGTTCTGTTATTGTCTACTTGGTTTGGACAATATCTGCAGCTATTGCTTTTCGTCGGTTTGAAGTCTCATTACTGGTTCGCTGGACCAGGTATGCCTTTGCATTTCTTTGTGCAATTTTTAAGTGAAAAGAAAAGACAGGGTTTAGGGTTTCAAATGTAACAAAGCCTGTTGATTGGTTTCTTCTAGTTAGGGTTTTTTTATTTCGAAGACACGATAAATGATTTTCTGCATCTGGGTTGAATTTTGCGTTTGCAAAGGAATGGTTGTTTTTAGTTGTAGGCGGCTGCTATCGGCATTGATGTTTAAGCAAATAAGTTAATTAAAGACAGCGTTTAGGGTTTCAAATGTAACAGAGGCTGTTGATTGGTTTCTTCTAGTTAGGGTTTTTTTATTTCGAAGACACGATAAATGATTTTCTGTGTCTGGGTTGAATTTTGTGTTTGCAAAGGAATGGTTGTTTTTAGTTGTAGGCGGCTGCTATTGGCATTGATGTTTAAGCAAATAAGTTAATTAGGCCATGAATTAAGTTGACATGGACCATTCTTCAGTAAACGGAAGCAATTCAATTATGGAAAATTGGTTCAAAGGGGCAATGCATTGAAGCTCGAGTAGGGTTTGGAAACAACATGTTTATGAAGATATGTGTTTGAAGAGGAGCCTCGCATAGGAGGTAGCCATCTTTAACATATGAAGTTGGTTTCTAGTGGCTCTTTCGACGTGGTTTTCTTTGTTTTTGATTAGTTTTTTTATAGAGTATTGGTGCTTTGCTTTGATTAGTTTTCTTTCAAGTTGCTGCTTCACGGGCACAATGTCAGCGACCTTGATAGAAATGCCTGTTCCTGTAGCAATTTCCACTCCTACGTCTGCAGCCACCAGAGCTGGCGAGTGGTTAATCCCATTCCTGCTAGTCCTTCCTTCTGCATGCATGTTATACACAGTAATCAAGACTAAACATTAGAGAATTTTGATTTCATGTTAAGAGGACAAAAAAATATTAGCACCACTTGTTACCAGAATGCTGATATATTGGAAATCAGCTTTGATAGTGTTAAATAATGTTGTACGAGGGTGGTGGTGGGGTCAAGTGCACAAGTTGATTCACCCACTACCCCCACGTTCATGATAGTGAACTCCACATATGGATGCTACTTAGTAATTAAATTGAAAAGAGTAATTCTTCTTGAAGTAATTAGTGCAAGTGTCTTTTTGCATTATATAATCTTACTTTGCAAGCATTGCCAAGTTAAAATCCAAATGGACAAAAAACACAATTATTACCTGCAATTGTTTAAGTTTTACTGCTTTTCCATCGGGCGGCACTTTTGTTATGACTGTTTCAATGTCAATTTCCTTAGCGATGGCTTTAGCTGTTCCCTAGTTGTCACCTGTGACCATAATGCTTTTCAATCACAAGGTGCCCAGAATATTCACAATGTCCGTTGCTTCTGGCTTCATTGGATTTGATATGGGAATAACTACAAGTGCAACTAATACTTCTGTTCTGGCTTGTTGTTCAATCACTTGAAGATATTTATCAACATCTGTTGCCATAGAAATTCTTGATCCTAGGATCATCTGCCTGTTGCCAGCCACTACTTCTTGCTGTTGACCATAGCCTTGATGCCCTGGCCTGTCACACTTTGAAAATCTTGTGCTTCGAAGAACTTGGATTTGTTTGAGTCTGCTTCATTTTTCAATTTTGTGGCATGCTCAACGATTGGCTTTGCCAGAGGATGTTCACTGTTACTCTGCAATCATTATAAATAATTAATCATAATCTTAATATAATATTATATAACATTTATAAATTAATATAAATGTAGTAACAATTAAATATAATAATATTAATATATTGCATATTTATTAATATTTCATGAAATTAATGAATATATTAGCAGGGTGATCATTATTAATGAAGGGTAATAATTGTCATTGTATCAAATCCTTTAGGAGGGTTTACTCAATATAAAAAACAGTGGTTTTAATACTTGCCATCAATACCCAATTTGCATGTTTCCATTTGAGATTTTTTTTGGATATTGTCATGAACGAAATTTTTACAGAGACAAAAGTAATTTTATTGGGGCTTCGTTGGGGTATGATTTACATACATAAGTTCAGTGGTATACACTAGTTATATAATGCTTTTAAATCACAAGGTGCCCAAAATATTCACAATGTCCGTTGCTTCTGGCTTCATTGGATTTGATATGGGAATAACTCCAAGTGCAACTAGTACTCCTGTTCCGGCTTGTTGTTCAATAACTTGAAGATATTTATCAACATCTGCTGGCATAGAAATTCTTGATCCTAGCATCGTCTGCCTGTTGCCAACCACTACTTCTTGCTGTTGACCACAACCTTGATGCCCTGGCCTGTCACACTTTAAAAATCTTGTGCTTCGAAGAAATTGGATTTGTTTGAGTCTGCTTCGTTTTTCAATTTTGTGGCATGCTCAACGATTGCGTTTTCCAGAGGATGTTCACTATTACTCTGCAATCATTATAAATAATTAATCATAATCTTAATATAATATTATATAACATTTATAAATTAATATAAATGTAATAAGAATTAAATATAATAATATTAATATATTGCATATTTATTAATATTTCATGAAATTAATGAATATATTAGCAGGGTGATCATTATTAATGAAGGGTAATAATTGTCATAATATCAAACCCTTTAGGAGGGTTTACTCAATATAAAAAACAGGGGATTTAATACTTGCCATCAATACCCAATTTGCATGTTTCCATTTGAGATTTTTTTTGGATAGTGCCATGAATGAAATTTTTACAGAGACAAAAGTAACTCTATAGGGGCTTCGTTGGGGTATGATTTACATACTTAAGTTCAATGGTATACACTAGTGTTATATATATATATATAAAGCGTATATATATACGCTTTTGTACAGATTATGGGAAATAATGCTTGTTTATCAATTGCATAGAGCAATAGGTCCAGGAGGTATCTACAATCATGAAACATTTTCTTTTACATCGCTAGATTTTATACTTCAGAATGTTTTTCAATGATTCTGTTTTTGTTATTAAAAATAACTCATTTTTAAGCCATGTATGGACTGAGATGGCATATATAATTTAACCCTATATGACATTTTTAAATTTTTAAGCAACATTGTTAGGTCGGCATATACCTTATATTGTGATGCAAACTAAGATACAAATTTAAGTAGCTGTATGTGGCAGTAAACGGTTGCATTACAGATCCTACAAATCCTAACTGTATTTAACATATTTAACTTGTAATTTTCAGATCCTGGATAAAATATTTTAACAACATCATATTTAACTTGTACTTTTCAGATTCTTCTTCAATTCATGCAAGTTTTCTGTATTAAATGTCTTTTCAGATCCTTTTTCAATTCATCGAAGTCTTACCTGTTAAATGAACCCGACCATTGTAATCTTAATTCTACATGTCAAAATTAACAAAACATCTAAATGTCAAGATATGACACCACAACAAATATATATGCGTTTTTGTGAAAGTTTGGGGTCTTACATCCGGATTTAATGAGCCCCATTATTCGAATATTGTGTGCTTAACACAAGTATCATTTATTATGTCCCCGACATCTATTTTTTAGTTAGGGACATTAGTTTGGGTTGTTGTTGATAAATATATGGTGGACGCAATGTTTAACTTTAGACTTGGAAAAATTTGTTTTTTTTTTTAATTGTTGATGGGTTTTTTTAATTGTTCCTAGCTAGGGTCTTTTGAGAATTAGGAATGGTCTAGGTAATTGGCGTTGCACCTGCTAGTATGTATATATTCAAAGTCCATTTAGAACAATGCGCCAAGGAAGCCATGATAATACCCTTGAAACTGTCAGTTATGTTCATTGGGAAAACAATAATAAAAAATATAATGAAACAATTAAGAATCATTATGCACAAGCATGAACATAATTTTCAAAGGGACATTTAGGAGATTAGAATATAAATGGCTCAGTTCCCATCAAATGCAAAGAAGAAGAAATGGTTCATCGATCTGATATCGAGCCATCCTTCATAGTCTATTGGCACTATTGCAGCAGCAAGGATAAACTAGCTTGATTTCCTGGTGTTGAGGGGTCTATGTTTTCTTTTTCTTTCTGCAATGCTTAGTTTTTTGTTTGTTTTGATTTGCTCTGTGCTCCAAGATAAGGTGATCATAATATCACCTTATTAGTCAGGGACATTAGTTTGGGTTGCTGTTGATAAATATATGGTGGACGCAATGTTTAACTTTAGGCTTGGAAATTTTATTTTTTTTTTAATTGTTCCTAGCTAGGGTCTTTCGAGAATTAGGAATGGTCTAGGTAATTGGCCTTGCAGCTGCTAGTATGTATATATTCAAAGTCCATTTAGAACAATGCGCTAGGGAAGCCATGATGATACCCTTGAAACTATCAGTTATGTTCATTGGGAAAACAATAGTAAAAATATAATGAAACAACTAAGAATCATTATGCACAAGCATGAACATAATTTTCAAAGGGACATTTAGGAGATTAGAATATAAATGGCTCAGTTCCCATCAAATGCAAAGAAAAAGAAATGGTTCATCGATCTGATATCGAGCCATCCTTCATAATCTATTGGCATTATTGCAGCAGCAAGGATAAACTAGCTTGATTTCCTGGTGTTGAGGGGTCTATGTTTTCTTTTTCTTTCTACAATGCTTAATTTTCTGTTTGTTTTGATTTGCTCTATGCTCCAAGATAAGGTGATCATAATATCAAACCCTTTAGGAGGGTTTACTCAATATAGAAACAGGGGTTTTAATACTCGCCATCAATATCCAATTTGCATATTTCCATTTGAGATTTTTTTTGTGTATTGTCATGAACGAAATTTTTGCAGAGACAAAAGTAACTCTATTGGGGCTTTGTTGAGGTATGATTTACATACATAAGTTCAGTGGTATACACTAGTTATATATATATATATATATATATATATATATATATGCTTTTGTGCAGATTATGAGAAATAATGCTTGTTTATCAACTGCATAGACCAATAGGTCCAGGAGGCATCTGCAATGATAAAACATTCTCTTTTACATTAGTGCATTTTATACATCAGAGTGTTTCCAATGATTCTGTTTTTGTTTTGAAGCTTTTTAATACTCGCAAAAACTGTTACCAGAATTTTCCTTGAGAACATCTGGTTCTAGTCTTCTCGACTGCATATGTAGTATGATAGTTATCTGGTTCTCATCTTCACTATTTGACATATACCTTAAATTTCCCTGTAATCCAACTAAAATATTAAATGGCTTATTTATTGGCTAATTCATAGCACAATATATTAAAAACAACTCATTTTTAACCCATGTATGGACTGAGATGGGATATAAAATTTAATCCTATATCACATTTATAAATTTTTAGACATCCATGTTAGGTCGGCATATACCTTAAATTGTGCTGCAAGCTAGGATACAAATTTAACTAACTGTATCTGACAGTAAACGGTTATTATAGAGAAGGGAAGTGTCAAACTTTTAATTATCCTTTTTAAATATATGCTAAGTTTTGGGCAACGTAAGTCCTTAGTTCCTTTCAACTGTAGTGTTGTCGAAGTCACATCCCCATAGTAATTTATTTTGAGATTTGCAAGATATTTTTTGTGAAATGTAAATCTTGGTTCTCGTATAGAGTTGTGCGTAGCATATCGACAGATTGAGTGTGCTCATGTTTTTTTTAGGCAGTCTGCAAAGACAAAGGAATTTCATTTGATTCATAGATGGTTCAGTTTTGCAACATACATTTTTCTGATCAAACTATTGAAATCTAAGTGCTGTGTATATGGTTGGAAGGATAAAACTTTTTCTGATCAAACAACTGGAATCTAACTTCTCTATATATGTTTGGAAGTACAAAACATTGTCTTTTTCTCTTGTTAAGATAGGGAGGAAAGCATCTGCTTTTCATCCTTTTTGGAAAGTACAGATTCATTTTCCTTTATTTAATTTTCTAAAACAGAAACCTGATTGTGTATGCTCGGGCCAATGATGATGCTTTCTGTTTAACTGTAGTTATCAAATTCATGTTTCTTCAAGCTAAGAGGGTAGGAGACTTTGTTTAGGGGACTTACTGTGGCCAATTTTCAGGAAACAGCAGAAGATGGGACATGAGTTTTCTCCTAAGATCTAATGGCGATGGCAAGAAACTAAGATCCTGCGTTCTCCCATCAACCTCATGCTCCCAAGGGTCAAGGTAGCCTTAGGATGAGATTTATCTCATGGGGGGAATACTTGCATATTCGTTAAAGTTAATTCATAGTGGAATAGATTAGAAAAGTCATTCTCTGGACAAGGAGTAGTGTATCCCTTTACAAATAGAAGAATGTTATAGAAAATAATTTCAAAAAACTTGAATATTGCAGAAAGATGATTCAAAACAATGATTGCATATTTAGTGTCTAATTTAGTCTTCCAGTAGCAAGTGTTGATATTAGTCTTCAAATACTTGAATCTTGAACCCATGCCTCCACAAATTTAGAAGATATAAATAAATAGTAATTTATTATTGCTGATTAAACATAAATAAACATAAGGCAATCCACATATCTGATACCCTTCTCATTTACATTGATCAAAGTGAATAGATGAAGCTTTGAAGATTGACTGATTATCAATTATCTAGGATCATGAAATGAATATGATACGTTACCTATGAAAATTGAAATCATCTGTTCTACTCTCATATAGATTTCAGAGTTTATAGTAGATAATTTATTCATTTGTGTAATGTCTTTATCCCTAAACTATCTGCCATGTGACCTCAGTTTCAGTCCTTGTGACGGGATGCTTGTTTGCTGAACTTTAGACTATATTCAAATGTTTGAATATTTGTAGTTGTTCCTACTATCAAAGTTATGGATGATATATTAGCTTCCAAAATCTTTAGAATATGCGAGAGTTTGGCCTTTTGTATTTAGGAATTGTTTATGAATAGGTGTGATAAATGTCGATAGCTATTTGAAAAGTCTATTGCGAAGGTCATTGTTTGATCAAAAGGAGCAAATAAAAAAACAGTTTTTTTCTATTTTAATTTTTTTTTACGGTATCAAGAGTGTGAGAGGATTCTTGGGTGCTGCCATTGGATTGTGAGCCATGTGCAAAATGGTGCCTTGCAATAAGGCACTTCTTGAGAACCTTTCCTTCTTGGGAATCTTGGTGCATTGCTATTTGTAGATTGCAAATGATATGGAACATCCCTAACATGTCACCAGGGTTCATATTCAAAACCTGGGAGATGCTGGGTGTTAAAATTTTAAAATTTGGCAGCAGAAGATGGGACATGACACAACACATGCCCACACAAATTTAGAAGATATAAATAAATAGCGATTTATTATCGTTGATTGCACATAAATAAGCATAAGGCAACCCACAGATTTCATATCCTTCTCATTTACATTGATGGAAGTAAATAGACTGGCCTTTGAAGATTGGCTAATTATCAAATATCTACCACCATGAAATGAATATGATACATTGTTGATGAAAATTGAAATCATCTCATCTACACTCATACAGAATTCAGAGTTTAGAGTTGGCAATTTATTCATTTGTGTAATCTCTTTACATGTAAAATATTTGCCATGTGATCTTAGTTTCAGTCCTCGTAATGGGGTGCTTGTTTGCTGACCTTTAGACTATATTTAAATGTTTAAATATTTGTAATTGTTGCTTCTCTCAAAGTTAGTTACTGCTCCAAGCTGCCACTAGATGACACTGGATGTTCACTGTCAACTTGTAAAAGCATGTGATGTCACTATTCACTATTGTATATACAGTTGGCAGTGCCATGATCTTCTGTTGAGCTATAGTGGCTTGTAGATGCCTTCTCCAAATCTGTTGTAAGCTGTTGATGTCTACAAACTCTGGGACAGATTCTGTATAGAAAAACATGTGCATAAAAGAGAACCTGTTGCGGACTACTGTACCTATAGGGTGTTTTCAATAGGGCTACTGAAAGTTGCTGTAACCTGTGAGCACGTTTAATAGACTTGCTGAAGCCCAAGAAGAGAGCGCACCTAACTTAGGGCAATTTTAAATAGGCAAAAGACAAAAGAAGCATGAAAACTCTAACTTCTTCAAGGAGTATGAATCAGTTATTTTAAGAGAAAAAGCGTGTCAAAAAATCTGCCATGAACTGACCTAGGACCAGAAGATACCATGAACTGAACTTTTGGGAGCAAACCCAATTGATGGATAAAAAATAAGAAATTTTATTTCTTATTTCCATTTTAGATATTTATTTGCTTTCAATAATTTTATTGAGACTGATCCATCAATATATATATATATATATATTCCTATTTTCTTCAAATGGGACCGACCTATGACTTCACACATTTTTTTCATTGTTTTTAGTTTTCTTTTTTTCATTTTGTGAATACATGGATCAAGGCAATTGGTTCTTGGGTTTCATGCTTTTTCAACAAATCATCCTTTAGTATCTTCAATACTTTCTAACTGTGACAAAATGTGATTGTGAATCGCATTTATTCAACTACAACATTAGTAAAGCTCATTGTCAATCACTTGAATTTACAAGCGATTTCTGTTACAGTCGCATATTCTGATTTCATGAAAGAGAAAACACATTAAAAAGCCACTAGGTGGCAATGTCATCGACATTGCACTTGCTTTGGCTATGATTTGCAATGTCTAGGGGTTTTATTAATCAATTTTGTTTTCAATAATTCAATTGAATCTGATCCATTAATATATATATGTATATTTTTTATTTTATTGTCTTCAAACAGGGCTGATCTATGAGTTCACACATTTTTTTCATCATTTTTATTTTTCTTTTGTTCACTTCATGTGTACATGGATCAAGCTAGTTGGTGCTTGGGTTCCATGGTTCTTTAGCAAATCATCTCTTACTATATTTAGTACTTTCTAATTGTAACAAAGTATGCCCATGAGTCGCATCTATTCAACTTCAACATTGGTAAAGTGCATTGTCAATCATTTGAATTTACCAGCAACTTCTGTTACAACTTCATATTCTGCCTTCATGGAAGAGAATACACTTGGAAAAGCCACTAGCTGGGAATGTCACCGACATTGCACTTGCTTTGGCTATGATTTCCAAATCTGTTGTAAGCTGTTGATGTCTACAAACTCTGGGACAGATTCTGTATAGAAAAACATGTGCATAAAAGAGAACCTGCTGCGGACTGCTGTAGCTATAGGGTGTTTTCGATAGGGCTACTGAAAGTTGCTATAACCTATGAGCATGTTTAATAGGCTTGCTGAAGCCCAAGAAGAGAGCGCACCTAACTTAGGGCAATTTTAAATAGGCAAAAGACAAAAGAATCATGAAAACTTTAACTTCTTCAAGGAGTATGAATCAGTTATTTTAAGAGAAAAAGCGTGTCAAAAAATCTGCCATGAACTGACCTAGGACCAGAAGATACCATGAACTGAACTTTTGGGAGCAGACCCAATTGATGGATAAAAAATAAGAAATTTTATATCTTATTTCCATTTTAGATATTTATTTGCTTTCAATAATTTTATTGAGACTGATCCATCAATACATATATATATATATATATTTTCTATTTTCTTCAAATGGGACCGACCTATGACTTCACACATTTTTTTCATTGTTTTTAGTTTTCTTTTTTTCATTTTGTGAATACATGGATCAAGGCAATTGGTTCTTGGGTTTCATGCTTTTTCAACAAATCATCCTTTCGTATCTTCAGTACTTTCTAATTGTGACAAAATGTGATTGTGAATCTCATTTATTCAACTACAACATTGGTAAAGCTCATTGTCAATCATTTGAATTTACAAGCGATTCCTGTTACAGCTGCATATTCTGATTTCATGGAAGAGAAAACACATTAAAAAGCCACTAGGTGGCAATGTCATCGACATTGCACTTGCTTTGGCTATGATTTGAAATGGCTAGGGGTTTTATTAATCAATTTTGTTTTCAATAATTCAATTGAATCTGATCCATTAATATATATATGTATATTTTTTATTTTATTGTCTTCAAACGGGGCTGATCTATGAGTTCACACATTTTTTTCATCATTTTTATTTTTCTTTTGTTCACTTCATGTGTACATGGATCAAGCTAGTTGGTGCTTGGGTTCCATGGTTCTTTAGCAAATCATCTCTTCCTATATTTAGTGCTTTCTAATTGTAACAAAGTATGCCCATGAGTCACATCTATTCAACTTCAACATTGGTAAAGTGCATTGTAAATCATTTGAATTTACAAGCAACTTCTGTTACAGCTTCATATTCTACCTTCATGGAAGAGAATACACTTGGAAAAGCCACTAGCTAGGAATGTCACCGACATTGCACTTGCTTTGGCTATGATTTGCAATGACATAAAACCTGAGCATATGAAGCATAACCCAGTCCATACTTCGTATTAAACATCTTGAACTAAACATAGAAGAACCACCTTGAAATTGGACCAGAGGAAGTCCACCATTGTCGCCGAATTTGACATCTGAACTATGAGAACGACAATTGGATTGCAAAAATGCAATATTTCCACAGCCAACGTCTTTCGACATTGACACCTACAGAAGCAGATGGACGACCCACATGGATCTCACAGTTGCTAAAAGCATAACTACAAAACCTGGGCATATGAATGAGAACCAGCCCATACCTCACATTAAACACCTCGAACGAAGCATAGGAAAACCAACTTGAAAACAAAAAAAAGATAACTATGGATTTAGGTTTTCCATTCAACTTATGTCATAGATGAATGATTAAACATGGCATTGTTGTTGACATTTGTAATGATGTGTAGAACATATGCAACTCCTATACAACATATATGTAGTAAACAAGCTATGGTCTTTATCTTGTACTAATTTTTACCTCTATTATCTTAACTATAAGGTCTAGCTACTAGTAGTTGTATATGTCATTGCATTGCCTCTTTATTTGTCAAAATGGCTTGTGTAAATAGCTCTTTTGCTTTCGCACATCACATTGCCATATCTTTAGCAACAAATAGGGTATTTGTAATAAGTTCTATATGAAAACAACTTGGTAATTAGGAACAATGCATGGGCTTGTTGTTATAATGGTTGTAATTAGCATTGTTATTGCAATTACTATGCTTATTGTCAAATAAAATGCATACACAATATTAGAGAAATACATATCAACCTAGCTATAGACTTTATGTAAACTATATTCATTAAGCTCATATATATTAGATACTACATATGGTATGTAAAAATATGTTTTAATACAAATTTACTAGTCATATTCCCATAATATATAGCAGATAACTTGTAACTACTGACCTAGTGGTGGTGATGAGTTGATGCGGATTAAACGGCTAAAATCTTTTGATCGCAATTTGCTTTCTCATCAATTGAATTTCAATGACATAAGAAAAACTAACAAGAAGAAACTTGAAATTGACTCTATGTAAAAATATGATTTAACTTGTGCGTTTAATTATAAAACATTCCATAAATATTGATTACTTTTAAAGTTTAGAAACATGCCTTAATTAAATGCTAAGTGTTCTATTATTTTGTCATTTACATAGTTAATTGTTACATGTTCCTTGTATCTGACATGATAGAACTTCCAAATGCTAAATTGGGTCAAATTTCTATGATTTTTTCCTTGCATTTGTATTGTTCGTTTCAATTACATGTTCAGACCCAGGAATAATTTCTGGTTGCTTAACTGTGGGAAGTACTTGGGCATAGCCCTAAAACTCATTGTGAGGAGTACCACAGGAACCCTAGAGTAGCTGGCTCATTGAGAGGACTTGCAGTGAAATGGGCAATGACCCCTACCTGATTGACTAGTTCCCACCCGTGAGGTGAGCCAAGAGCTGTCGTTCGTGGCAAAGCGGTTATCAGTTTTACCTGCGCCGTGAAGTGAGGGGTATTTCCCCAACATGCAAGCCGTCAGACAGCATTGGTATGTGAGTGAACTTGCTGAACCATTAGGAAGCCATGCATACTTGGGGTCCATTTCTTTTCCCAACTAAAAAAAGGCAAATTACATTTATCTATCTCCAAATCAACACTCAAATCCAGATCTAGCCCTATTGCAAATCCATATGCAGATCTTGATCCATTACAAATCTAGAACCATTGTTGATGCATTATATATCCATTCCATTGTCAATCACTGTTGCATTGTCATAGATCCATTGCAACCATGACAACCAAATTTGATATTATATATTCATCTTCAAAGTGATTGCAAGCTTTTATGCTATTGTGTTATTGGTGCACCACATTTCTTGAACGATAGCCATATATTGTAAACGATAGGCATATATGGAGTTATAATTAGTGTGCCAATCCACTACATGTATCGATACAAAGTTGCATGTAAATGCATTATGCTATTGATAAACACTATGCAAATGAAGTTTATGTGTCAATAATTGTTTCATATAAAATTATAGTGAAATTGGACATAGTAAATATTTTTTTCATAGCCCATTATTATTATACTTTAATCATTGTGAAAAAATTGTTATTGTGAATTGCAAACATTTTTAAAACCCTAGTTTTTGAACCCTTGCCTTTATTCCAATAGATGTCAATGTCAATTGCAGCCTTCTATTGCTACTGCATTTCATCATTGCTAGTGGCTTTTTGAAATTTCCAAACTCATGTGAAGACATATTTTATGCAATAACTAAGTGCATTTATGGAGTTGTGAAAATTGACAATTCTATGCACTAGCCCATGTCTCTTCTTAAATTGTTGTTCTTATGAAATGCTACATTTTTCATTTTCGATTTCAAAGACTTTAATTCATTTGTTTTTCCCTTCTGTTGCATGTTCTTGCTTGCAGTTCAAGTGACTAAATCTAGTTGATTAGTCAATATGTTAAGATCCATGCACTTGCAACCTGCTGCTTCAAAAGTCTTATCAACAAAAGACAAAGTTGATGATGCAATTGATGTTGCATTCTCAAAAAATCATTTGCTATGGTTGGAAGCTTTCCATTTCCAAAATGGAGATTGCTTGTTCAGTTCATTTTCCATTCTTTTGCATTTTCAATACACATCAATAGAGATAAGAGAAGCAATTCTTAACCATTAATCCTTCCCTTTATTCCAATAGACGCCAATGTCAATTGCAACCTTCTATTGCTATTGCAATTCATAATTGCTAGCGACTTTTTGAAATTTTCAAACTCATGTGAAGAGATATTTTATGCAATAACTAAATGCATTTATGAAGTTGTGAAAATTGACAATTCTATGCACTAGTGCATGTCTCTTCTTAAATTGTTGTTTTTATGAAATGCTACATTTTTCATTTTCGATTTCAAAGACTTTAATTGACTTGTTCTTCTCTTCTATTGCATGTTCTTACTTGCAGTTCGAGTGACTAAATCTAGTTGATTAGTCAATATGTTAAGATCCATGCACTTGCAACTTGGTGCTTCAGAAGTCTTATCAACAAAAGACAAAGTTGATGATGCAATTGATGTTGCATTGTCAAAAAATCATTTGCTACGGTTGGAAGCTTTCCATTTCCAAAATGGAGATTGCTTGTTCGATTCATTTGTCGTTCTTTTGAATTTTCGATACACATCAATAGAGATAAGGGAAGCAATTGTTAACCATTTCTCTCATCAACTGGCTCAAGGAGATCCTCTTGCAATATCTTCATCAAACTTGGAACTTTCACCTGATTATTTGTTCCAGCTACATGGTTTAAAAGACAAAAATCTTTATCTACAACTGATGTCTCAATCAGTGTACACTTCAGATAATAACAATGCCTATGGATTATGGGGTGATATATTTTGCATAAAATGGTTTGCAAATTGGTTGAATGCACCTGTCGCTGTTTGGTCTTTCTCAACAAAAAGAAGATATCTCTACTTCAATTCCACTCTTCCTGGTTATTGCTATAACATTTTGTTTCATGATCATATACCTTCTGCTGGTCACTTTGAACCATTGTTAACTTGCAAATCATGTGTCATTGAAAATATTACAGTTCAGGAATTATCAATTGACATATTCAACAAATCTTGTCCAGAAACTTGGACAGAGATTCAATGTTTTAGACAAATACTTGTGCAACAGGATCTTGACATCTTCTCAACCATTCAAGGCCATTGTGCAGACTCTTTGTTTGAATCAGTAGCAAAGTTGTCTAACATCTTTGACATGAGTAGCCTTCGAAAGACAATAGCCCAAACCTTCTTCAATTGCATACAATCCAATGACAATAGAGCATTGAAATGTCTGTTTACATACTTGCCATTGTCTATGGTAAATTAAACTTGTACTGTTTCTAGTTGGCAAACATTTGTCTTAAATTTGGCTGAGCCTTTTAGCATTGGGCATATAGAAGGTTGTAAATTTGCAATTCAATGGATGTGTGAG
Organism: Larix kaempferi; assembly: GCA_027924585.1. NCBI lineage: Eukaryota > Viridiplantae > Streptophyta > Pinopsida > Pinales > Pinaceae > Larix > Larix kaempferi. Next base: position 16,656,015 of record BSBM01000458.1, on the reverse strand, counting down.
ATGTTGAAAATAAATATTTCCATTTGGGACACATGTTCTTGCAACATTCAGGATCAATATCAATCAACAAAAAGATCTACGAAAGACATTTTCCTGTTGCAACATGCAAGATGCAAAGGTCATTTGCATTTCCATCCACTAGTTAAAAAAAACTTTGACAAAGGTTCTTTCAACAAGGAAACAACAATGTCAAATGACTTGTACATTGATGCAAATAATAACAACAAGATCAACCAATCAAAAATTCCTTCCACTCATAACATCAATAGAACATATTCAACAAATACACAAACACAACACAAAAGAAAAACATATGACAATTTACAAAAACATTGTCAAATGAAAAAACAAATGATACAGAATACAAAGACATTGGACATACAAAAAAATATGTCTAATATCAATGTAGACTGGGTCAATGAAAATATCGACATACTTGGGCAAAATGCAAAGCGAGTATTCAAGAACCTTCGCTCAATAAAAAGTCATATGCGTTTTGCAACAATGGAAGAGTCCAAAAAACAAAAACAAAAACAAAAACCAGAACAAGCCAATATCAACCAATCAAATATTCTTCCTAGTCATAGTGTGAAAAGAACATATCCAGTAGATATACAAAGACAGCAAAAAAAAAAACAAATGACAATCTACAAAAACATTGTCAAATGAAAAAACAAATGATAGAGAATACAAAGACATTCGACACAAAAATAGCTACGACTGACATCAATGTAGACTAGTGCGATGGAAATATCAATATACTTGGGCATAGTGCAAAGCAACCATTCAAGAACCTTCGCTCAACAAAAAGCGATATGCGTTTTGCAGTAATGGAAGCTTTCAAAAAACAAAAAGAAAAACAAAAAGTAGAACAAGCCACTATTCAATATTTAAAAGCAATTGAAGATACACCTACGAATGCATGTTGCATATGCAAACGCTTGCATTTTAGAAAAGACATACGTCGCATCAATGAGAAAACGCTATTTTCATTGAACTCATTGCCTTGGATGGGTATCCCAGCTTCTTTTGCACTTGACCTATACATTTGCAAATTTTGCAAAAAAAATGTATCCAATAGAGAGATTCCTGTATTTGCGGTTCCATTAAATATTCGACGTAACACTCCATTGGCATCTGTAGATATGTTAACGCCATTGGAAGAACGCCTTGTGTCTCCAAGAATTGCATTTTCCCAAATACGTCAACTTGGTTACAAACGGGCTCAATTAGGCTTGACTGGCGCAATTATAAACGTCCCCTCGTCTTTGGACAAGATACAAAAGGTTTTGCCAAGAAACCTTGATGATGACATGACTATTGGAATTATGTTGAAACGAAGATTGGAATACAAAAATGCATACATCTCTGGAAATGTGCGTCCTAATATTGTCATGGTTGCATTGAAAAGTCTTTGTACTAGAGATCTTTATAAATTAGAAAAAATTTGTATCGTTCTTGATTGGGAGGCAAAGTTCACAGAGCTAGCAACGAAAGAGGCTATTGACTTTCCATTTGACAATTGCACTAACGACAAAAACAGCTCCACAAGTTCGGATAAAAGCAATAAGAACATTTCCGATGCAGAGTTTGATCCAATAACTGAAACATTGGTCCATGGTTATGCCGAGACACATGTTATTGACGATTTGAGTAGCAAGCTTCTAGAAATTGCACCTGCTGAAAATCAGAAGCCTCTAGGCATTTTCCAGGACAAATTCTCTGAAGAGCTTAATTTCCCAACACTTTTCTATGGATGTAGTCGACCAGATGACATCTACAAGCGGTATCGACATCAACAAATATTCCAATGGGAGCTAGAACATGAAAGTATGGCTTTTGAAGCTCATTCTACAAACTTGTTCTTTAAGACAGTCAAAGTACTGATACAACAAATTTCTAATGCTGCATGGATATCCATTCGCATAGGTGAATTGAAAGGGAAAAAACTAAAAGCAAAAGATGTCAAGTCACAAAACAATCTTGAAAACATTGTAAAGTCTCCAATTGCATTTCGTACTTTGAGAACTATTCGAACATCTCCAGACTATTTTGAAAACATGAGAAAATATATTTTTTCAATGGTTAGGAAACTAGGCCCACCAACTTTCTTTGTTAGCTTCACTTCTGCAGAACATATATGGAAACCATTGTGCAATGATTTACAACATCTTCAAACAAAAAACGATTCCAATTCCACATTATTTCCCTCGCAAAATGATATCGATGCTTTGATTAGAAACCATCCTGTCATTTGCAGTCGCTATTATAGACACAAAATGAACTCGCTGAAGTCATTGATATTGAAAAGCAACTCTCTCTTTGGAACCGTGAATGATTACTTTTTCACAACTGAATTTCAACAAAGAGGAAATGAACATGATCATGGTCTTCTTTGGATTGAGAATGCACCAGTATATGGTAAAAATACTGAGCATGAAATAACAACTTTTGTTGACAAATATATTTCAACAGATTCTTCTTTGCTTACTGAAGAATTAAAAAAGATTCAAACCCATCGACACACACGTGCATGTAGAAAACATCAACGATCTAGGTGCAAATTTCGATTTCCTATGTTTCCGATCGATGCCACAACAATTTTAGAGCCCATTGACAATGAACTAAACAATCTCGATGAAAAAACAAAACTCCTTACTTCTGCTCTTGAATCTAAGCAATATGAAAAAACCATATGCTTTGAATCATTTCTTGAAATGTTGAATTTGGACAAAGGCAACTACATTCTTCTATTACGGTCCTTGATTAGCCAACCCACTCTACTGCTAAAAAGACATCCAGCCGATATTTGGATAAATCCATTTGCAAAGAACATTCCAAAATTGTGGCAAGCAAATACTGATGCTCAATTCATTTTAGATGCTTATGCTACGACAACATATGTAACTTCATATATTACAAAACTAGACAGACCTATGACAAAGGCATTAAAAAAGATCAAGGAAGAGTCAATTGCAAACAAATCCAGACAACTCGAAACAATACGCAAATTAGGAAACACACTCTTAAACATGCAACAAATGTCAATTAGACAAGCGGTCCATATCATTCTCTCTTTGCCTTTGCATTCATCATCAAGAAAAACAATTTTCATCAACACTGCTCCTGACGATAAACGAGTTGTTGCGTTGAAAAAACCATCTCTATTGAAAAAAGAATCAGATGAATCTGAAGACATACTTTGTCCTTCAATAATAGATAGATACATTGAACGTCCTAATCAACTTGAAACTCTTAGTCTTGCTGAATATGCTTCCTTTTATTGCTTCATAGACGGAAAAACAATCAAAAGAAATAGACCGTGCATTATTCGATATATTCGATATAGACAAGAAAAAGATCCAGAAAACTTTGCTCGAGAGAATCTATTGCTTTTTGTCCATTTTAGACACCTGGACAATTTTCTAACTCATTCGCTCCAAACTTGGACACAAGCATATGAGCAATACAAGTCACAGATATCAATTATCGAGCAAAAATTCTTCCCTAAGGCAACAAGCAAATGGGGTGACCTTGACATTGCAAAGGATATTGTTGAAACACAATTGGAAGTTGCTAATTCCTCTAAAGCAACGTCGGAACCCATGTATGATACCATGGCTTTTCAAAAAATTGATATCCATAATGATCTTGTTCATAAAAAAAAAAACTACTTTGCAACAAGACCTAAACCTTTGCAATTTCAAAGAAAAACCTTTTGTCCCTAACATGGAACAATATATTGCAACAAGAAGAAACCTAAACAATGAACAACGGTCTATAGTAAAAGAGATTGTTACTAGAAAAAAAACCAATCCTTCCAAGCCAATACACTTATTCCTAACAGGAAGTGCTGGTACAGGGAAAACACACACTGCAAAAGCTCTTTTCAATGCTCTTGTTTTGTTGTATGATAAAGCACTTGGAAGTGACCCATTGAAAAGGAAGGGGCTCATTGCAGCACTTACTGGAAAAGCAGCATACAATGTTGACGGCATCACTATCCATTCTGCTTTTAAACTTCCCTTGAATTCTGGCAACTTGCTCCCATTAAGTTCAAATACATTAGATATTCTTGCAAAAGACTTTCATCAACTTCAAGTGTTGTTGCTTGATGAAGTGTCTTTAATAGGTTCGCATATGCTTTATAACATAAACAAACGTATGCGCGAAATCAAACATTCTCCAACAAATCCATTTGGAAATGTTGATGTCATTTTCTGTGGTGATTTATTTCAAGCTGAACCTGTACATGATTCTTGGATTTTTGAATTTCCAACTTTTCGACGAGAAAAGTTCCCATATATTTTTTGGCTTGACAACATAAAATATTATGAACTTACAAAAGTTGTTAGACAAGAAAATGACATTTTCATATCAATTTTAAATAGAATCAGAAAAGGCCTACAATCGGCTAGTGACATTCAATATTTAAATGCACATTGCCATAGACCAGCACCTATTGATCTGACATTTCCATACTTGTATTATCGAAACAAAGATGTCGATTTCCATAATTCAAAAATGTTGTCATATGTAGAAACAGAAGCATTCACATTCATAGCATACGACAGCAAAATTGATGAAGCTGATGTCAATTATGAATGGCAAAAAACAAATCAACTTCCCCAATCAATCGTATTGAAAAAAAGCATGCTTGTTGAATTGATTGGTGGAAACTATCTCATTGAAGATGGACTTGTAAATGGAACGGAAGCTATTGTTAAATTTTCAGAATTTACTTCAATCTGATCTAGGATCTTAACTGAGAGAACAACATGTACAGCATATCTACAGCATATCAATCATGGAGACAATAATGCAATCACACAAGAGACACAAAGATTTACTTGGGGAAAACCATAAAGGTGAAAAACCCCAATAACTTCCTCAGAGATAGATAGAGCAATGATACAACCAACCATAAGAGATAGACACAACCTAGCAGCAGATCCTCCTCCTCCATAAGTGCGCCACTCCTCCTTGAGTGCATGAGAGAGAAGTGAGTGTGTAAATAGAGTGCCTCCCGCACTCTATTTATACTTGACTTGACTTGCCTTTTTACCTAACTCATGTAGGCTCGAACTTAACCACATAACATAATGCTGACTGGGCCGACCCCCAATAGGGTGGTCTAATAACCCTTAGACCCACATGGTCGACCCCCAATAGGGTGTTCTAATAACCCTTTGACCCACATGACTTATACAGGGCCGACCCCAAACAAGGTGGTCTAATAACCCATCAAGTATAAGTTACGACACTTACAATATAAATAACGACACTTCCGTATAGAGGAATAATAACATCTCTATAGGAATACAATATACATATATGTGAAATACATTCCGAAGTTACATATACATCAACACTCCCTCTTAACTAGGAAGGTATTTCTCAGCATAGTTCTTCTAGCACAAGTCATCTTCTCTGGATCATCGTCACTGGATAATCGTCATCGAGTCATCATCATCGTTACTGCTGCTGCTATCTCAATCAATCTCTGAATCTACTCGTCATAGGAAGTTCTACAGAGCCAGTCCTTTTTCATACTGGATGTAGGCCCACCACCTGCAGGTCTTCATCATCACTGGCCATACTGTGGAATCCTCAGGACTTATTACGTGCGTCACAAAACCTCGAAAGAGCATCCCAGGCTATTACGAGCACACAGCTCTACCTATAGGATCTCCCAGGGCGCTATTACATGTGACCCCACCACAAAACCTCGAAAGAGCATCCCAGTATGTTACGGGTACACAACTCCGACCTGTAGGATCTCCCAGGGCGCTATTATATGTGGTCATGGAAAAACCTCGCAAGAGCATCCTAGGACTGATTACGGGCACACAGCCCAACCTATCGGATCTCCCAGGGCGATATTACATGCCATAGGACAAAACCTTGCAAGAGCATCTGCCAGATATCTCAGGGCTCTATTACATGCCATAAGCAAAACCTCGAAAGACTATCTGCAGATCTCCCAGGGCACCGAATTACATGTCCTCCCAGAGCAAAACCTCGAAAGAGCATTTGCCAGATGTCCCAGGGCACCGATATTACATGCCAGAGGCAAAACCTCGAAAGACCATGTGCAAATCTCCCAGGGCACCGGATTACATGCTCATCTGCACAACCTGATCCACGGCCACAGAGTATCAACCTGATACTCACCATACATCATCCTGATGTATCCATGATCATCCTGATCATCATCACTGCAACGTCCTGCTGCATGTCATCTGGAGCAACATCCTGAAGCTCGTCATCTATGATCATCCTGATCATCACTGCAACATCCTGCTGCATGTCATCTGGAGCAACATCCTGAAGCTCGTCATCTATGATCATCCTGATCATCACTGCAACATCCTGCTGCATGTCATCTGGAGCAACATCCTGAAGCTCGTCATCTATGATCATCCTGATCATCAATGCATCTCCTTGATGCATACCAAGTATCTATCTTATACATATCATCATACATGATCCTCCTGATCATCAATGTATCCACCTGATACAAATACAAATACATGATACATATCACCATACATGATCCACCTGATCATACAATGTATCCACCTAATACATATACAGATACATGGTCCAAGCATCCAACATGATGCATATACAAAATACATACACATGATCCAAATGATCATATCCAGCATCAACATGATGCGTACATACATACATAAAAATGATCCAACTGATCATATCCAAGCAGAAACCAGAACATCATCCTGATGCTCATCATCCAGTGCTTACATCCACAGCCATGTGAAGGATCCTCCTTCCAACATGCTTGGAATGGCTTCAGCAAATGTGTCCATCACTTCTTCCTCGAAGTGTCCTCGATCTGAAGAACGCCAAGCTTCTCTCTGAAGTACTCGAACTTCACCCTGGCTAATGGCTTCGTCAGCACATCTGCAATCTGCTCGTCCATCGCAACATACAGGAGCTTCACAGCTCCTCTCTGCACCATATCTCTGATATAGTGAGATTTGATATCTCGGACAGCTTCACACAACTTTGGTTATCACAGAAGATGCCAGTAGCCTCCAACGGGAGATCAAATAACTCAAACAGTAGCTTCCATAGCCATACTGCCTCACAACTAGCTGAACAAGCTGCAACATACTCTGCCTCAGCTGTACTCAGTGCTACGCAGGACTGCTTCCTGCTAAACCAAGAGATCACACCTGATCCCATACTGAAGAAACACCCAGATGTGCTCTTCCTATCTGCATCACTGCCAGCCCAATCTGAATCAACATAACCCTGTAGGTTAAACTTTTGATTCGCCTCATACTTGAGCCCATAATCCACTGTACCCTTCAGGTTCCTTAGAACATGCTTTATAGCAACCAGGTGAACACTCCTCGGATCCATCAGGAACTGGCTCAATGTGTTCACAGCAAAGCAAATATCCGGTCTCGTGTTCATCAGGTACATCAAGGACCCAATCATCTGACGATACATAGAGACATCAACTGGCTCAGATGAAGAATCACATAGAATCTTCAGATTCGATGCCATAGGTGTGGTCATGGCCTTGCAATCCATCATCCTGACCCTCTTCAGGATTTCTACTACATACTTCCCTTGTCCAAGGAATATTCCACCTGCATTCTGCCACACCTCCATACCTAGGAAATAGTGCATCATTCCCAAATCTTTCTTCCGCTGCATGTCGACAATCAATCTATCTTCACCTGTAACAAACAGGTTATCCGCATACAAAAGTAGTATCACTGGATTGCCTTCCTCAACCTTGTAGTAAAGGTTGGAATCCTCTTTACTCTTGGTAACGCCCAAACTGGATAGAAAGTTGTCTATCCTACCATACCAAGTTCTGCACACATATCTGACTACACCATGCTGTCTTGAAATCCATCTGGTGCATCTTCTATTTCATCACGTTTATATTTCTCAATGCTGCCATCTGCAATATGCTTGATCTGATAGTTCCATTTGGAATTCATAACAAACTTCCCTTCACGTCTTGGGACTGCAACCCAAACATCATTCTTCATGATCGACGGATCATGGCATTTCATTTCTTCATCCCAGATCCTGGGAACTTCAATATCTTCAATAGATATCTTTATTGCTGAACAAATGTTGTAGTTCTTCTTTTGTAGGAGATGGCATACGATCTTTCCTACACAACAAGTTAAATTGCATGATTAGAAAACATCTCATAGTTTTCAGAACAAATTCTTACACATAAAGAAATATGATATACAGTCATGCAATTATCTTAGCCAATGCTTCAATACAACATTTATCCATATCCCATAACTTTCTAGATGCCTTCCAATCTCTACCAGAACATTGTTAAGAGTGTGCACAACTCCCAACATGTCAGCAAAGAGGTTTCATTCTAGATAAGTAGCAATGGAATGTTGTACAGTGCCATAGGCCACTTACCCATGTATATTAGTAGTATACTGTTCATCAATGCAACTATTCTAATATGCACAATACATATCCTAAGTCTAGGAACATGAGCATATACATCATTGAACAATTTTATTTAAACAGACAAATATGCAAGAAATGATAATTAAAATACTTATCTTTGTTTGTTCGTTGGGTGGACTCCCTCTGAGTCTTTGCTTTCTTGCAGGAGCTGCTGGAGTCCTAATCTGCAGTAGCTTCTTCTACACCTTTCTGTTGTGGAATGTAGAGAGATGGTCAACTCCCTCTGAATACCTGCATCCTTTCATAAACCACTGGAGTGTACTCCCTCTTGATCTTTGCTCCCTGGATTACCTGTCCTTGAACTGGATTAGCATTCTCGATCCCTATGCATGCTTGTTAGTATCATCATTGTGTTATCCTCTAGGTCTAATATAAAATCATACATTCATTAATATACTATTAAAACACAATAATCTCAAGCATGTATAGTCATGATCATTTCAAACAGAAATAATAAGCATTATCATTAAAGGTTTATGTAGGATTCTTATGGTTAGTCAAATCATAAGAAGCATAACATGTCTAAACCTATAATTACTCAAACCTATGACTCTTTAGTTGAATCATCAATCAAGATAAGAGATATAATATGCATAAAACCTGTGATTATTCGAACCTATACCTTCATGATTCTTCTGGTTAGTCATATCATCAATTATGGTAAGAAACATAATATGCATACAACCATGATTATTCAAACCTATGACTTCATGAATAATCATTATCAACAATAGTATAAGATCCTAACCCAAGGTAGGATTCTAGCATGATATAGGAAAAACATACCTGGATTAGCATGCTAGCTATTTATGTCTAACATACCCGCATAATGTCTTCTGGTTCTCTTCAGTGACTTGTGCTAGTAACCTGCATGTCTCATAAGTTAACCATTGTAGAAACAAGTTGTACATACCTCGAAAGTAGATCTTCTATGTGATCCATGATAATGGATGAATCTTTATCCTCATGTCATCATGATCATATGTTCTTGAACTGGAACATGATTTATCTTTCTTGGTGTACCTTTCATGTTAGTAGACAACATAAACCTCATACAACACCATAATGCATTAGTACAATCATAAGTGTCAACACTCTAACCAATGAAAATCTTCTATCATGCATTCATAATTTTGTTAAGGTGATACGACAAATCTAAAATCAAGATTGTACTAACCGTAATAACATGAAGACAAACATACCATAAACTTAATCATGAACAAATCTCAAAGCATACCTCAATGAGTCATACCTGTCGAAATCGCTTGTAATCTCCTTATGTAAAGCCTTAGCCTCATCTCCCTTTGAAACAGGAACTCCTTCACTTATGCAGGTGACCAATCCATCTTCTTCTAGGATTAACCCTATCCACTTGATTTGCAAGAACTGGACCTGGAGCTGGATATGGGTTTGTCAGAGAAACCCCAAAAATTCAAACTTTGAATTTCAAACTTCCGAAAGGATAGAAATATGCGCCTTGATGAGCTGATCAAGCTGGTATATTTAGAATTTGAAAACTGCAAAGTTTCACTCCTCAATTTTGCCTTTGAAACTTCTAGATTCACTAGACGTGACCCTGAACTGGGGTTTGATGAAGCTCACTCTTCTACCCAATCAAAAGGTTTGATCCAAAGCTCTAATCTTCTATTTTTCTGAGGAGCTTCCAGCCGTGGTCACAGATTTCAAAAATTTCCATTTTTACAGAAGCACTAATTTTCCACTTTTCTGATCAAAGTCCCGAACTAGGGTTTGATCAAGCCCGGCCTTCTGCCCAACCAAAATTTCTGATCTTGGTCTCTAAATTTCTATTTTGATGAGTATCATCCAGTCGTAGTCTCCGATTACAAAAATTCCAACTTTCTTCAAAGCCCTAAATTCCGGAAGCCATGAATGAAGGTACTCAAAAATAATTCTGTTTTGACAGAAATATGTACCTGATTGTTTCTGATGTACCTCCGAATTTTTCGATCCACAGGGTCTGAAAAAGTTTCCTGAGATAGCCTGACCTGTTATCTTTCCATCCTGACAAGTCTGACCTCAATTGGATTCTCTGAGAGAGAGTTATGCCAAATGTCGCAACGTGACCTGTTTTGGGATAAAACAGGAGAGCGAACTTGTACGGCGTGCCACGTGTCACTGTTTGAACTTCGGCCTCTTAAAAAGTTTCCTGAGATAGCTCGGCCTGTTATCTTTCCATCCTGACAGGTCTGACCTCAATTGGACTTTCTGAGAGAGAGTTATACCAAGTGTCGCAACGTGACCTGTTTATGGGATAAAACAGTAGAGCGAACTTGTACGGCGTGCCACATGTCACTGGTTCAGCTTCGGCCTCTGAAAAAGTTTCCTGATATAGTACAGTATGTGTGCTACCTGTCACTTTTTACGAAATTTCATTTGGAGCTTCCTAGCCCAAGTTATGACCTTTTTCCCAAGGTCACCTGATTTTGACTCAGATCTGGAAGAGGCAGAAACCCTATATTGTACAGATCATAAATCACAAAGTACAACGAATTAGAGGTTTTCCTTTGGACACAAGGTACATGGGGATCTTAGCTTCGTCCTGTAACAATTTCAGATCCGAAAACTTCGCCAAAACGGATTTATAGCGAAAGTGCTACGATGACTGGTTTTTGCTATATCAAGCCCTAGCATCGTAAGTGCAACAAGTGTCATACATGCCATATCATGCTTTCTTTCAAGCTAGATTTGATACCATGTTAAATTTTCAGAATTTACTTCAATCTGATCTAGGATCTTAACTGAGAGAACAACATGTACAGCATATCTACAGCATATCAATCATGGAGACAATAATGCAAGCACACAAGAGACACAAAGATTTACTTGGGAAAAACCATAAAGGTGAAAAACCCCAATAACTTCCTCAGAGATAGATAGAGCAATGATACAACCAACCATAAGAGATAGACACAACCTAGCAGCAGATCCTCCTCCTCCATAAGTGCGCCACTCCTCCTTGAGTGCATGAGAGAGAAGTGAGTGTGTAAATAGAGTGCCTCCCGCACTCTATTTATACTTGACTTGACTTGCCTTTTTACCTAACTCATGTAGGCTCGAACTTAACCACATAACATAATGCTGACTGGGCCGACCCCCAATAAGGTGGTCTAATAACCCTTAGACCCACATGGTCGACCCCCAATAGGGTGGTCTAATAACGCTTTGACCCACATGACTTATACAGGGCCGACCCCAAACAAGGTGGTCTAATAACCCATCAAGTATAAGTTACGACACTTACAATATAAATAACGACACTTCCGTATAGAGGAATAATAACATCTCTATAGGAATACAATATACATATATGTGAAATACATTCCGAAGTTACATATACATCAACAGCTATTTTTCGGCACTATGACAAAACCTCCTCAAACGTTATCTGGATTGAGTTTCCTAGTCCAAAGATAGGTGCAATTACAAGTGCTAATATGCATTGTCTATACAACAATTCAATAAACCATACTTGAACACCTATCAAAAGAATATCAACACAGATCTTGGTTGGCAATAAAAGAAATTTTATTAGGATACAATTTCCAGTTCAATTGGCATGTGCTAGAACAATCCATAGAGCACAAGGTTTGACACTTGAAAAAGTTGCATTTGATCCAAAAGGGGTTACAAGGCATGGCCTTGTTTACACTGCACTTTCTCGTGTAAAAACCATTGAATGTCTCTATCTTGTAAACAAATTAGAACAAAAAAACTTTAGTGTTTCATCAAAAGTATTTGCCGAATCAACTAGATTAATAAAATATGCATCATTGCAATTTCAATATGGTCTAAAGTCAATTCCTTGTAATCAACATCTTATTATATGTTCGCTTAATACACGTAGTATGGTCCTGCACATTGAGGACATTGCACATGACACTGAACTATTAGAATCACACATTCTATGCCTGCAAGAAACTCATTTGCATTTGCCTCCCATGCACACAATATTTGCAAACCAATACACGTGCATTGCATCTTATTCAGTCCATGGTCTCGTAATAGCTGTCAAAAAAGGGATTCCGATCTTGCAGACCACAACATACAATGGAAAATTTGTTGAAGCAATTGTCGTTGATCTTAAACTTCGTAACAACACCATGAAGATTATAAATATATATATTAAACCAAATACTGTATTTGACAAAGTCAATTGTGCACTCAATTGCATTTTGTCAGAAAACAATAATATGAAAATGCCTATTGTCCTTACCGGTGACTTCAACATTGACATGTTGAAGGAAACAATGACTAAAAAATTAATCCAGTCATATATGCAGGCAAAAAAACTGAAGTTAAAAACAAATCATATCACAACTAGCTATGATTCTATGATTGATCATTTTTGGACAAATTTAGATCTTGATACAATTTCATTTACTATCTCAGATGCATATTGGTCTGACCATTTTAGCTGTTTTTTATCAATTCCTTTTGATTCAATATAATCTACTTGCATTGCATATTTCAAAGAATATATACATGATATCGTCCTTGCCTTCTTTTATTTGAGTTTTTGAAATTTCAAAGACATTGATTCTCAATTTTTAAAACTACAAGCAAAAATTTATATAAAAAAGCAAACCAGCATTTAGCAATTAACTTCTTTCTTTTCTTTTGCAATGAACAAAGTATTGGCCAATTGCCTTGCTTTTTCAACCTCCAATTTTCTTTTTCCTCATGCGTACTCTGACATGCTACCCATTATTTTGTAACGATCATTGACTAATATGCATTGACTATTATCTATGCACGATAATTTGAAAAAAAAAATTAAACAAAACAAAACAAGAGAAAAAAAACACTGTTGCTTTAGCTATAAACATCAAACAATAGCTTTTTGTCTAGTTTTATAGACCACAATCAATGTTTTGTTCTTTTGTAGCATCATGTTTCAAATGCACTTACCTAAACTCTTTACAATTTTCTTATTTTATTCATTAACTATTGTTTAATCAGAAACATTACTCAAACAAACTCCAATCTTATGTACTTTTATTGATAGATATTCAAATTATAGTTATTGACATCAACACATTTGTTTCTTCTTTCTTATATGCCAAAACCCAATGCAATATCCCCTTCCAAAATTCTTGACAATTCAATTTGCTTTAGTCTATATCTATAAAAATTTATGTTTTCCATGTCAGTACTAATGGTTTGAGACCTAGATCATTTTTCAGAATTGGTAAAAAAAAAAAACATATTCAGGAGATATAGACAAGAGAAAGAAACTTGCCAGAAGCACACCATTGTTGCAATGACATCTACATTGAACATCCCATCTGCTGAGGCAAATATTTCTTCTTCACAAGATGTTGCAGAGACAGGATCAATTTCAACAGCGTCATTGCCCATCTCCACTACAAAAATAACCAATCCAAAGAGGTGATGTTACTTTGCATCGAACCTAGTCATTTTTTTTGTCTTAGATTTCTGCTTCTTAATTATTTTTTTCTTCTACTGAAATCTAAGTTAATTCATTTTACCAATTTACTTGTACATAATCTATATTCTTTTTCATGTCATTGCCTAAAAGTAATGTAATTTTATGTACATAGCTATCAACAACAGACAATTGTAAAATCTAATTGCTCCTTTCTATGTTCATCTTCTTATGTTCACAGATTAAAGCAAGCATTTGTTCAGGCTTCATCTATTGTAGAATTATGTACTATGTCTCATGCCAATGTTTTTGAGGGAGATATTTTAACTGTCTATGGCCCTGCACAAAATCGAATGCAAAATTCACCCTTGAAGACAAAGATTCTGCATGCAGACCTTGTAGACAAACATGGTTTCATGGCAATTACTATTACAATGAATGATAACCTGATCAATAGATTTGGCAACTTCTTGTTGCCTAGAAAAAGTGTTCGAATTATTGGATTTGAATTAAAGAAAAGAGGCCAATATGATCGTGGAGATGCTATAAATTCCATAGCAGTATTCCTTCCAGCCACATTGAAACAATAGATCAAGTGTGCAAGACACGTTGTCTTCCTCCAGACACTACAATTACTGAGCTCGTTTCATCTGATGAAGCATATGTTGTTGGTTCAGTTGCTGCCATAGTAGTTGCATGTGAATACAAAAACAAACAATTGGATTTCCACATCAGGGATGGTGAAACTCCAAATGATTATGCAACTGTACTGTCAACTTGCTTTTGTTCTTTCCAAAGCCCAAATAAATTTTATTTTTTTTCTGATTTCATTGTTGATTGCTGATACAACTGCATCTCCATCTCAGTTTATATGTTTTTTTCCATTGCAAATTATTTATACATTTTATTCTGACTTTTTCTTTTTCATTTTCACAGTTCCAAGTCAATGACAACTATAAAAATTTCTTTCTACAAGTGCAACAACAACTTGCACAGGACGAGCCACCACTCTATTTATTCAAAAACATTGTTTGTCCAGGTCCAAAAGGCAGTCACCTGATAAAGGCCTCCCAGGCAACATTTATTGATCCACTCAATGATGAGTTTGCAATTCAAGATTTGCTTGTGATTGTTGAAGCTAAGACACAGGTCAGAGATACATTCCATTGTTCTTTGTTAAACTCTAAAATCACTGTAAGAATTCTTCTAATTCATAACACAAAAAAGAAAAAAGAAAAAACAACATACTTTATTTGTCTTTTCACATATGTTCTATCTTTTCAGTTGTCATCAACTGTTTTAAAAGTTACCTGTTCATTATATTTTATCATAAACAAGAAACAATCCATATCAACTGTTTTACTAACAAGATTATCTATCCAATCCATATCGATGAAATCAAATATGTTATAGCTAGAAAAATGCCTATTTGAACACTGTCCCAGAACAGTTGCATGGGTCCATGTCTTTTGCAAAATCCTATTTGCATTTGTACTATTACAATATTTAAAAAGACAAGATATTGTTTCTTTTTTTCCCACCTTTTCTTTCGAATACTTTTAGCAACAGGTCTAATTTTTTTCTCCATTTGTTCTTTACAACTTGTATTTTCTCCTGCATCATTTCTATACACTTGTACTTATCTCATACTCTGTATATTTTCTATCTTGAAAATTGCAATAGATATATGGATCGCTCAAAATTAAAAATGCTTTTGCACCACCATTCCAATGTACATGCGCAGAATGCAAGCTTCCGATGATCCAAAGCACCACATTCTGTTCTTTTTGTAATGAAGAAAGAGCTCCAGCCTATGAGCATATCTTGCAATGCAAACTGGAAACAGACCAGGGAATCCTCGAATGCAGTCTTCAAGGTGCACAACTAAAAGAATATTGTCCACTTGTTGCAGCTATCTCATATGAACAATATTCCCAGGCTGTTACAACAATAATTCGTCATCTGCATAAATTCAACCAACAAGGCCTTTTCACTCTTGAAATGAACAACAGAATAATCAATTGCAAAAAACTCTAGACACAAGGTATGCACAAGCAGCTGTTAATCTGAAAATAAACACAACTTTTTCAACTTTTTCAACTTTGTATTTCATACCTTGTCTCTATACAGATCTTGTTTGAAACAAAAACATGTTCACTTTCAAATGACTTAAACAAAGAACTACAATTTTTTTTATAAAAACATTGCAATTTGATCTTCAAACATGCACCATGATTAAATAAACTAAATACTAGATTTCATCACTAGCACACAACCATAGTTTTTTGAATGCTTGAAACAATAAAACAATAAGCTTTCTTAATTTTTGTTGATAGTTTAACCACCCTTGCTATGTGTAACTTTCGATTGCTTCAAATATTACTTTTTTTTACTATCAATGATCAATAGCTACAGTCTTCACATTCAATGATGACAGGCTAAAGTTAACATGTATTCACTTTGTTAGTATACAATTTATTTAATCATTCTCTAGAATACAACTTATCTAATAATGCAACTGTGTTTGTGACCCAAAGCTCTTGCCCTTCTCTCAAATCCTTTGATTCAAATGCAGAATTTTTGGAATTCAAACTATGCATCTCATCTGACTGTCAATGTAATAGCTTTTTATTACGATGTAATGTCTTTGTGCATTTATACTAATTTCTCTTGATCTAGTAACAGGGATAGCAGGATTTATCCATAGATTTAACATATTCATGAATGTAATCAGACTTTAGCATCCAATTCATATATTGAACCTCGCCAAACCCTCTCACAAGGTTGTGCAAACCACTAGATGAAAATTGCATTCAGACCTTGCATGTTTATTGCTTTTACCAAGTTATTGTAGCCCTTGTAACAATTTTTCGGTTGGGGGCATTAGTCCAGGTTCCTGTTGATGAATACAGGGTGGACACAAAGTTTAACTCTAGATTTGGACAAATTCATTTTTTTTTAATTGTTAATGAATTATTTTGTTAGCTTTTGATTGGGGCCGTCTGCAGTGACACATGCCTCGGATGCTGTCACACAGGAGGCGGTAGCATGATGGTGTCACAACGCAGGGTGTGCTTTGTCCTCGAATGCTGTGACTGAGATGGTTTTTCGTTTTGAAGTTGGTTTTCATGTGCTTTGTTTGAGGTGTTTAATGCGATGTTGGCTGCGTTGTACTTCATATGCGCACGTTCTGTCATTGTGGGTCTAGCAGCTGCAGGATTTTAATTAAAAATATTGAGGATTATGTCTTCAAGGTAGTAAATAGTATTGAAGTTTTGTTATAATTAATTAAAACCCCATGTCTCTAACTGGATATTCTAATCTCGTAAATGTCCCTTTGAAAATTATGTTGATGCTTGTCCATAATGATTCGTAGTTGTTTCATTATATTTTTATTATTGTTTCCCCAATGAACATAACTAACAGTTTCAAGGTTATCATCATGGCTTCCCTGGTGCATTGTTCTAAATGAACTATGAGTATATACATACTAGCAGAGTAGGTGAACTGCGAAATGACACTATTCCCACAGCCAACTTCTTTCCACACTGACACCTACAGGAGCGGAAGGACAACCACAAAAACCTTGCAACTGCTAGAACCCATTGATACACTACTCCTTGCCTGGAGGATGAGTTTTCTAATCTATTCCACTATAGATTAACTTTAAGGAATATGCAAGTATTCCCCCCATGAGATAAATCCCATCCTAACACTACCTTGACACTTGGAAACATGAGGCTGAGAGGAGAATGCAAGAAGAACTTAGCATCTTGCCATCTCTATGAGATCCTAGATGAGAACTCATGTCTCATCTTCTCTCATGTTCCATCTTCTGTTGTCCCGCAAAAATTGCCCATAACAAGTTCACTAAACAGATTCTCTTATCCTCTTACCTTGAAGAAACATGGATTTGATAACTAAAATTAGGCGAAAACCATTGTCATTGGCCCAAGCATACACAACCAGGTTTTTGTTTTAGAAAATTAAATAAAGAAAATGAATCTGTGCTTCCAAAAAGGATGAAAAGCACACAATTTCCTCCCGTGATTCTCCTTCCGGACATAAAAAACTTTTTCTTTGAACAGATATAAAATATTATTTTGTATGAATATAGAGAAGGTGCAAGGAGTTAAAGCTTAGACAATAGCAAAAGGAATAGGCATTTTTGCTTCCAAACAGACCATTGTATTTACAATATCCATATGTATAGATTGGATATACATGTCTGACTAAAAATACATACAATCTGCTTTTTTTTTGCAGCTCATCTATTTATTGAATATATGACAGCTAGAAGGAGACTGCCTTCTACTTACCAAAAAAGAACTTTCTGCAAAATGCCCATACCTCTGAGCCGCTCAACCTGAGTTTCAAAATTCGAGGCATTGAAATCAGTCCCTCTACCAATCTTCATGTCTCAATCAACATCCTGGACTATATCATAAAAATACAAAAATAATCTGACTGTGATAATTGACTTGACCTAAAACGATTATCAAAGATTCTGTATACCTCCTTGCCTCTTTAAAGAAACTAGAGCAGTTCCTTTTACTGATTCAATCAAAAGAAACTGTTTGGAATCTAACAAGGCTGTGAATATGGTCTAAATTCAGACTAAAGTTGTAACTCTTGCTTAGAAAGACCCAAGGTGCAACAAAAGATCTTTGCAAAAAATTCATAAATGATACTAGAATATGATAATTTAATGCTCTTTTGCAATGCAACTGTCTCTTGCAAAAACCAGTCACAAATCTTTGTCTTCTACACCAACCAATATCGCCATCTTCTGCATAATACTTATGTTCTTACTTTCCTTCTCTGCTGGTTCTCAGTCTTTCTACTCATTGACATCACTCTCGGCTTTTAATTTTTTGTAACATGTTTTAGTTTCAATTATCAATTGCTTTTGATGTTAATATTTTCCTTTTTTCAATGTACAGGAAACAAAGTTCAGTACGCTTGTCATTACAATGACCATGATCATTTCAACCGATACTTTGCAAAGAACATATGCAGTTTTCAAAAATATTTATGTACATTTGCAAAAAAACTTTATTGAAGAAGAAACTTTATTGAAATTTTGTTTCTTTTGATGTAATCAATGTAATTATACATGCACCATGATTGACTGCCATGGTTTTGTACTTATATATATACAACAACAGTCTATGCGTCTGATATATTGACAACTTCTGTTGTCGTCATTTTGATAAAAAACTATAAATATATATACAGAGACATAACTTTATTTGAATGCTTGTTCAGGTCTACATACTTGTCTTAAGATTACAATTCTACTCTTTCATATTATATATTTTCCAGGCATTTGATTACTGCACTCATATATTTTGCAAAAGTTTTAGAATCTGAGTTATGTTTTTTGATATTGTATAAAATTATATTCTATTAAACTCAATGTCCTTTCCTAGGCATAGATACTAATATATGTACAGACCTCTTACAAATGTGAATGATGTTCATCTTTTTTGCACTGCTTCTTGTTGAAACACAAACAAACCAAAAACACTTATATATATTCTTCATTTTTTAGATGTCATTTACTACATCCGTCACAATAGCTTCATAGCATTTTTGCAAATGTCGCTATCTTTTTCATTTGTAATTGCAAGGTCATGGTCATTGAAAGCTAAAATACATACATAGTTTTCATGCTTTGGCAACTGATGTTTCCTTTTTGAATATTTGAAAACAATCCACCTATAAGCTTTTGTAATCGTATTCATAACTTGCAAGTATTACTAGATACATGGATTTCCAACATTTCAAATTGCAATATATCAGTCATATGTACGGTAGCTAGCTACAGTCTTTGCAGATGATTCTGATTGGTCTGGTTTATGCTCTGTTGTTTCCTGTTTTCAAGTTCAATAACCTTGCAACACACTTCGTTTCTGTAGAATTGCTTTTCAAATCATGTTTGCTTTTTAGTGCCTTTGTTGTTTCAATAAAAGCATTGTAATTGTTTTCAGTACTTCCATATGCTAAAACATGGTTTATATTGTTTCTAACATTCAAAATGCACTCACACCACACGAACAATTGCTTTTGAATGCTTTATGTTCAAATACACAGCACCTGTTACTTAAATTGAACTTTTTCTTGAAAAAATCAATACAAATTCTCTTGCATTGTTTTAATGATACTGACATTTGCTTCTATTTTTTAGCTCAGCAGTGTATATGCCAGTGATTTTTAACTGCGTTAATGTCATTGCTTCTTTGGTCAAATATAAATAGGTTGGAATCATTTCATTTGCAGAATGACAGTGCAATCTATGTTGGATGTCTGTTACTCCATTTTATGCGCTTTGCATTTTATTTTTCAACATGCATTAAATTGATACAGCTTCAGGCTTCCATTCCATGCAGATTGAATAACATTTACATGTCTGAATATGAAATAAATTTTGAAACTAGGGCACACAACTATGATGCTTTCGACTCAGGTTCTAAGAACAAAGAAATTTCTATGTCTTAGTCATCGCTTTCTCTTCATATATGAAAACCAATTTTAGATGCAATGCCTCTCTCTCCCAAGAGTGTGTTACAAAGATCCATGCATAATCCTAATTCCAAGGCTGCCCACAACAATAGTATTGTTGAGGATTTAGCTATGGAACTATGCCCCATGTCTGCTTTAGAGCTTTTTTATAGTTTCCCAATCAAATGCAAAGCTTTTACGTTAGTCACAAGCATGTTTGATTTAGTCTAATGCACACTTTACTAATTTCAATGTAGAGAATCATAAGCCATGACTCCCTCACGTTGGAGAAATTTAGGTTCTCCAGAGATTGTTTCATCTCCCACCATGTTAACTGCATTTGATGATTGATCCTTTAGACCTTATCCAACCATACTCTCATTCCCTATTGAACTG
Organism: Larix kaempferi; assembly: GCA_027924585.1. Taxonomy (NCBI): domain Eukaryota; kingdom Viridiplantae; phylum Streptophyta; class Pinopsida; order Pinales; family Pinaceae; genus Larix; species Larix kaempferi. Next base: position 16,635,221 of record BSBM01000458.1, on the reverse strand, counting down.
AGGGTAATACAGTCTTAGTAGAAGTCAAGGTTATTGATGTTAGTTTATATTACAATGTTCTATTAGCATGCAATTGTACATATCCCATGCTCATCGTGTTCTGCTTGGTCTTTCAATCCATTTTCTTCCCTCACTAGGGACAAATCGCCATCATCAACCAATTATCATATTGTTGGTCCGATCTAGCTACCATCTGAGGATCAAATCTTCTAATGTTGGACAATTCTGCAATGGCACATAAAAATATGGGTGTAGAACTGTATTCCATATCGACGGGAACCTTTGGTCTCCGTTTGCTTGTATCTTTTATTGAATCTAGTCCGTCATATGTGATTTTCATAATCGCAATAGATTCTAGTGATTTGTCATCATGTAAGAGTTTCAAGACACCATGCTCAGTTTTATTTAAAATGACCTATTTGAACAACAATTCCTGAATCTTACCCAATTTTTGTGCTTTGTTAGAATACAAGAATATGTTGGAGAAATAATGCTATTGTTTTTAGATGAGATTACTTATCAATGAATTTAATTACCTACTTAAGAACATGATCAAGTCACTCCTTCCTGCGGAGAACTGAACCAATTTACCTTGTCCAGTTGCGTCTTTAGCTCTCCAGTCTCCTAAGTCTGCCTGGATATGGTCTTTCCCTTTAACCGGGCCATTTTTAAACCCATGAATATATTTCAGAGGCCATGCAAGAATGTGCATCATATATCATATTTCCTCCTTGAGTGAGTTAAGTAAGTTGGAAACTAAGAAAAAGAATTTGTTTATCTCTCGATACTTCTATTGCTATTGAAATTTTCTTTTGTCTAATGAAGTGTATATAGAAGGAAACATGGCCAACATTTCGAAGACCATGTGTATTGATATTTCTAAGACAGTTGATGTCGTGCAAAACATTATGATTGGAATAGATTCTTCTCTTGAAGAAGTTAAAATCTATGATGTTATAAAATCTATAATTTAATTTTGAAATGATACATTCTACCAATATCATCCTTCATACAATTTGATTAGAACAAAACATAAATTAACTTAATGCTTTTTTCTGAGATTAATTTAATTTGTTAAACTTAAACTTAAATTAATCTGTTAAACTTAAGTTTGAATTCTTTTCTGACATTAATTTCAAGTTTGTTCTAAGCAATGACCTCTGGCTCATGGGATTGAGAAGATTCAGCCTTAAGCAGGATCTGTGTTGAGGTTAATCTCACTGAACCATTACCAACTTCAATCAATATTAATGCAACTGGAATCTCTCACAACCAAGAATTGGATTATGAGAGAATAACTCTCTATGGTAAAATGATCACACAAAGGGATCACGCCAGAAAGATGCCAAGCAAAACATAAGAAATAACGATAGATGTCCATGTATTATTCTCTAGCATATGAATTTATTATGAGCTAGAGATGTAGGCAATTAAACGCATAAAGCATAAGCATGTGCAAAGTGCATTTGTTATTCAAGACACCCAGAATGAAAATGTCCAATGCTGATAAAAGTACTACTAATTCATGTTTCTGCAAACATATAACTGTAACCGTTGCATAGAAAAATTTTATTGCAACAATTCCAATCAAAGAAGCTAGAGGATACGCATCTTTTGAAACTTAAATTGCCTAACTCGATAATGGTAAAGTTTTAGGAGCAATAGATTGATTTGAATGGTTTTGAATGTTAAAAACATCTATCACTGCCTATTTAATACTTGTACATTTCTCATATTCAGAGAGCTCAATATCACAGATATTTTTTTAATGCTTTCATTGCTTTTCAATCATGTGCAGTGATCCCTCCAACTAAATCTACAACGGTACAATAATTCTTCCATTGCTTTTTTAGTATGCTACATATGACAAATACATTTTGATCTTGTTGGTTGTTTTTTTTAAGCCATACGTTAGGATATTGACAATTATCTCTTTGTCATTTCTATTGTCTATAGAGAAGAATGCATTAAAAAATTAGGAAGCTCATAGTGAATTTCCCTAGAAATTTAGTTTTTGGTTGTCACATCAACCAATTGTCCTTATGGTGATTATCTTATAATGGTATAGAATTCTGACATAGCTACGGTAGCATGCTAGATTTTTCATGAAACTCCAAAATGAAGAAAAACTAAGCTGAATTGAAATCATATCAAAACAAAAATTGTTGCTAAAAATTACTGAAATGGAATGCTTATTGGATTTGACTTTTATTCATTTTTCAACAAATATTCAATGAAATGGTTTTTTTAAAATGAATATAGTAGCATTTTCTGTTATTTGTAAAATATGCATCTAAACAATGACTAAATTATTATTTTTTATTATTATACTTTAGAAAAATGATGCTTATATTACTAGGACAAATGCAAATGTTTTCTTTTCAAAGAATACGTAAAATGATACAATTATAAAAGAATAGTCATTTCTCTGCCTGCCAATGTAAGGGTTGTAGCAAATCTCTTAAATATTTAATCTTCTATGCCATTGTTAAAGACTCTATTATTATTGATAGAAATAAAATACTCTAATAGCCCAAGGTAAAAAAAATTCCTCTTTGTCCAATGCTAATAAAATAAGATAAAAAAAAAATTAACATCGCATGTTTAATGTCAAAAAAAAAATTAAAGAAACAATGCATGCTTAAAAACAAAGAGCATAGAATCATCTTAACACTTAAGCAGTTTTAATCCTTGGTCAAGTTTAACAGATTCTACATTGACACAGATCTATTCTACTTCAACAATCTCTGATGTTCTTCATCAGAATCATGTATAGATACTAATGCTTTTTTTCAAAATAAGAATTTGCTTCACCTGTTACATGTTCTTCTTCAATGATACCAGCTTCTTGCCCCCACTACTTGTCATTCTTCAATAACTAGAATTGATTATTCACCTTTTTTTGGTTATGTTCTAAGGTATTGAAATGACATTCTCATCTAAATTTATCAAACACATTTTTTGCAAGCGCTCTTTTTTTTTTTCCCGGATCCCAACTCTTGCACTAGTTCTATGTCATAAGATGGAACCTTGTTTCTTTTTCTCCATTGTGTAGTTCATCTTCTCACAAAATTGGGTTCTTTTTTCTTCTCTAATTTACTTTGATCTTCTTAATGTCTCCTTCCTTTTCCCTTCTTTCGAGCCTTCTTTTTTGCTATTTGAAAAGGACAAAATGTCATCAACAATTTCATAGCAACTTTTCCAATGCAATTCCAAATTTTCATACTCCAAAATTTCAACCTGACTAAAGTCATTACAAAACAGGATCAATTCTGATATTAATCCCTTGATAGTGTCAATTTCCCTACATATTATCATGCAAAAGAACATCCCACACTGTACAATATCACCTGCCAAAATGTTAGCACCTCATATGCTTATCAATACTCTACAACAACCCATACCATGATAAAATAAGCAGGTTAGGAAACTTCACTTAAAGAACAATTCATTAACATTTTTCGATGCTAGCTTAAAGGCAAAATGACATAACTTGTGCCATTGTTTCAGCCTTTCGCTTTCTTGAATTTTGATCAATGAAGCCAATAAAAATCTCTTCTAATTGCCATAGAATGCTTGAGAATGGTTCCAATCTCATTGAACCTCATATGAAGAACATAATTTCATATCCCATTCAAACTTTAACAAACTTGAAATTGTTCAAGATTTTAAAATTGATAAAATTTGCAGGACATCTACAACAAGCATTAACTAAAGATAAGAAAAAAAATTCTCATTACAGATAATGAATGAATTTAATCATGTTTCCAATAGGTCATTGCCAAAATCACAAAAACCAAACCCAATGACTTTGTCAATTAGAATCTCCTCCTCTATTTGTTTTAGAAAGAGAAACTTTTTAAACTATCACCAGTCCATTGAAGTCAACTTTGATTATTACAATGCAATCCTTATAAGACTCTGGCCAGAGATGATTTCTTCTATTCAGTAACAACAAAAATTCATAGATTTTATGCTAATTCCAACATGATTATGATTTTGGCATTGACAATGTCAAGCAAAAAGAAAAAAGCTCCAACATAGAAACCACTAAAGAATTAACAATAGTGGAAGATAACGTTCATGACTTATAATCACATGCTACTATTGCCAATGATACAACATCTATTAAAGCAATAAACAATCCTCCATAAAATATTTTGTGTGTTACAGTTGTCTATACAAGTACCAATTTACATGAAATTTTATTTCTTTCTCAATCAATATTCAATATTAAAACTATTGTAATCAATCTTCCACTATACAATCTGTCACTCTTCATGTTCCGCTTTCATATCTTTTTATATCCACAATAGGAACAATTATTAAATACATTGCCCGACACTTTGTACAATTTATTTATATTTCTTCTACTACTAGTTTATGTTATAGAAATCCAATTGTGTTGTATCTATTGCAGTTGTTTCCTATCTTATAACCCACTCTAAGCCTTACATCCTCCACCTAATTCTATTTAGATTTATGGTAAGACATATTATGAACATAGCTCGAAAGCATCTCAAGAAGAAAATGAATTTCTATATGCCTAAAATCCCATAAGTGATATCACTTATGTCTAAAGATTTCACTTATCACATATTTCAGCTACTGATAATGACGTCTACATGCCTAACATGAATAAATATAAGTTATTGAAACTGTAGTTACTATAGCACTCTAATTGATAAATCTATTTGCTGAATTGCTCCTAATTCCTTATGCATAAGCTTCAGATAATGATGTCTATATACCTGACATGGATGAATCTAAGCTACTGAAACGATGCTTAGTGTAGCAATCTATTTAAAAATGCTATTTGTCGCATTGTTCCTAATTCTTTGTTCAACTGCTACTAAGCTTTTGGTAATGAACTCTGATTGGCTAAAATGGATCAATCTAAGCAAATGAAACTATGGTTCCTTGCAAGCAATACAAATTACTTTCTTATGTACTAGCCAAGACAATGTGACTTCACATCTTTGGCTTTAACAGTACGTTCATTTATACAATATTTGTATTTTCCCCACTTTAAATACTTTATGCTTATAAACATTCCTAATGCTCAAACACTTTTCTTCAATTTTCTTATATCCCTTGTAAAATCATTAAAGGTTATGTCCCCAATCATATGCTTTTGTCGGGAACATTGCCACCTCGTGGCTCTTGTTTGTATAATAAAAGCATGGGCAAGCCACTCATCTACATTTTTTTTAAATGCCATTAACCTTATGAAACACATGGAACATTACATCATGAAAGCCATCTCACGTTGGTTTTTATCATGCTCATTAAACAATATAAAATTACTACTCCTCTTTTGTGTGCCTTTTCAAAAGCAACTAATCGCATACATAATAACTTTATGGTATTGCGTTGCCCTTTTTTACCATAACCATTTCGTATATATGTCCAGGCCGTGGAATTAACAGGCACGCATCATGAGGAGGAGAGGATGCAGCATGACGATGAAGATTGGTAAAATCACGTGATACAGCCCAGCCATAATTTGAACTTAGCACCCAGCAATCAATTTGACAAACAACCTAGCACCCAGCAATCAATTTGACAAACAACCTAGCACCAATTCAGACCAGAAATCGAATTTGTGAATTAATTATAGTTACAGGTCATCCAGTCCTTCATTCGCATTCGGATGGTCATTCGACCCATTGTTTGCACCTGAAGATTCATTTTCCTACCTGGACGCATTAAAGACAGAAACAGGAACATGGGTTTTGTTTCCCACCTGGCACACATGGTTCACGAACTCCTGCTCGCAACGATTTGGTCTCTACATTGTCCAAGTATCCAATGATTCTGTTGCCCAAATGAAGGAAGTTGTTTGTGCACAAAACACCCTCTTCAATTTCAAATCATAAATAAATTGTTTCTAGACATTATGACAGCCTATTATTAGAGGGGTCGACCACTAGCAGGGTCGACCCTCTCTCCCATGTGTAAATTCTTATATATAGAGGCTTTTAGCCATGCAAAATGGGGACACACTGTACAAATCCGTTTTTGGTAATATAGAAATGGTTGCTCTGTTCCTGGATCAATCTCGTTTTCTTCTATGACTGGTTAGCTCGTAGATCTGTGACCACTGCTCCTGGGAGGGCCCCTCAGCAGCAGTTGGTTTTGTGTATTTTACTCCCATCGTATAGCTAAGTAATTTCATGGTGTAATGTTTTATATATTTAAATCGTTTTCCTGTAAATATTGTTAAGTTGTTTGTATAAATGCAATCTAACTCTTTTCATTTGTAATTTGTACATAGGTGTTTGTATAAACGTAATCTAACTCTCTTCATTTGTAATTTGTACATTTCCTGTCATACAGACTGTCGTACGCACCAGGCTTTCGAACTGTTAAATTCATTTTTAGCATTTCATTTGTATTCTGTAACTAACTAGGGTTTGGAAGTTAGTTTCTCTTTCACGCATTTGAATTCATTTTTATTTCATTGCATCTTGGATCCAAGAAATCGTTTTCATTGCTATAGCTTTCATTGATTAGAAAGAATTGCATTTTCATTTTTGTATAGTTAACTTACAATAAGAATTAGTCTTCAAGTTAAATGCAATTAGTTAGTTTCCTTTTACATAAAATAGTAAGCTCTAGATTGGTCAATAGACTTTCATTTCGAATATCAAATAGTTAGTTTCCTTTCATAAAATAGTGAGCTTTGCTTTGCTAAATAGTTTGCAATATGAATTCACGCAGTATAGTTGTTTTTTTTATTTGCAATACAGTAGTTTCCATTTAATCTCCATGCTTTGATTATAAAGTAGTATAGATTCATTTAGTTTAGATTTTCCCTTTCGAAATATAATAGTTTTTCATTATCATCAGATGTTTGATTAAATAGTTTAGATTGCAATTTAGATTACTATAGAAACAGAGTAATGTTGTTTTGATTTTGTTATAAGTTTCAAGATCGGTTTATAGTTTCAACTCAATTAGAGAATAGATTTGGTTTGTTAATCATTAGTTGTTTCTATCATTCGAAGCTTTTTAAAGTTGTTTAGCTCGAGCAGAATCTTAAGTAGATTAGGTTTATTACTGCTTCTTAGAAGTTTACATTTATCAGCAAGGTAGTTAAAAGTTCATAAGTAGAGTCTGAATGCAATGTCGTTTGTAGGTCTGTTTGACGAGATTTATTGATAGTTCAATTTATTTCCTTTAATTCTTGCACTTGTGGTTTTTAGACTTTAACTTTCAATTGACCACCGACGGATAGATTAGGGATCTAACTCGTGAGATATGATCACCCTGTAACGGGCTTCTTTCCTAGGTGCTAAGCTGTGCCAATTTTCTTATTTTGCTTTTTACCAACTTTAGGTCAGATTAGCTTAGATCAGTTTAGGCCTTCAGTCCTGCACATACTGTGTCGGCACCTCTAAGCTTACGAGCCCCCAGGTTGATAATTAAGTGTTGAATTAGATAGTGCATATTTTACTCGACATTTTGGAGCCGTTGCCGAGGAGGTGCTAGAGGGGTTGGAGTCTAGGTAGATAGGATCCTTTTACATTACACAACAAGGGGGAGGACAGAACGGTAAGACAAGAGGTAAGAATCTGTGCATCCACTATAGTGGGGTGCCCCAAAGCATTGCTGTTCTTTTTTCGCACAAGTGTGTTTAATTTACGCAAAGTTTTATTTATTTCCCTTAAGTGTCCTTTTCTTTCCGCAAACATAGATAATTTACTTTCCTATAGTTAGGTGTACTTTTCTTTCCACAAACGTAGATAGTTTACTTTTCCATAATTTAATTTCATGTACGTGTGCCTTTATTCTACAAATTTAGGTAGTTTTCTTTCCCACAATTTACTCTTATGCAAGTGTGATTTTCTTTCTGTACGTTTGGGTGTGTTTACTTTCCGCAAGTTAATTTCATGTAGATGTTTTATTTCATAAAAGTGTGGTGTGTTTAATTTGCAAATTTTAGTAGTAGATAATCTTTCAAAAACACATAAAAAATTTTGGGTGCAGTAAGAACCCTAGAGACTAATCCTTGTGTGAGGTAGGACCTACCAACCAACAAAATGGATTCAGACGTGACTATCAATTTGGGAAAACTTTCTCAAATCCTAGCAGCAGGTGGGATCTCTTCTTTTCAGGAAAGACACATTTTGACATCAGTTAAGCGCTTAGCAACCTCTCCTGAAATGATAGACGAACTAAAATCCCAAGAACTACAAAAAGATGTTCTTTGCGAGACTGCAGAAGAAGCTAACGTATTGAGGATTAAATCTGAAGGAGAGCAACCAGAAATTAAAGAGTTATCTACATGCAAGCTGACAGATCCATCTTGTGCTCAAACAACCACTCAACTAGGAGAGGAGGATATGCATGACATAATGAAGGAATGTGAATATGAGGACTACATCGAAAGCTGGTTCAAAGAGGTAACCAAGCCACAATACCATTCCTTCATTCGACACCTTCTGATGCAAAGACAAGTAAGTTGGTTGAACTTCCACATTCACGTAATCACTACAACAACCTTTTCATATGTGGATAAAGGTATAATTTTCATCTTGTTTCGCACTTGGTTTCATTGGAAGAGATCATATACTTGAAAAAAATGTTTTCTTTCTTCTTAGGGTAGGGAAATATGTATATAAATAAAATTTTGCATTCTTAGTTTAGGTAATAATGCAACTTCGTTATTCTTGTTTTATTTTTCAAATAAAAGAACTAAGAAGAAGATAATGTCAATGACTAAACTGAAACAATTTTCCATTATTATTTATTTTCATCTATGCATATTTCTTACTATAACAATCACTCAAGACCAATTTCAAAAACCATGGCGATTTACCATAAGTTTAAGGTCTATATAAAACCTAGAGGTCACTCGTACATCCTAGCTTCATTATCAGAGTCTGTTATTTAAGCATCTTTATCACACAGTAGCATAAGGGTGAATGAAATTCCTAGTTTGTGGGGAACACTACTATAACTCTATATGAAAAAGGCGATTTTGGGGACTAGAGACAACTTTCAATCATTCTCTTATGGCCTCATCCACTATACATTAATTAAGTTTGGCCATGTCATGTCTTTGGAATAAACTAAATACGTAGTCTATTTTTCATGCACGCAACCTTTAAAGGGAAATTTATAGAAAGTCCTCCAACCTATATACCATCCCAATCCATAAACGGTTTTCAGAGCTACCTCCCAATTCCGTTGCAAAAAGAAATACATGTGTAAATCCCTTAAGGGTGGTGGTAAAGGCTAGTTTCTACTATAAAAAGGGTGTAAGAGGCTAACCTGTCGGGATACTGAATAGGTCTGCTGGCAGCGGGTACTGGCCTGTCGTATGACTAGGCAAACCCATCGGGGTACTGAATAGGCTCGCTAACAATGGGGCATTCTACATGGGGAGGATATTTCTTAGATATCAAAGTTACCCCATCGGGGTACTAAACAGGCTTGCTGGCAATGGGTTCTGACTTTGATGTTTTTTACTATGCCTAATCTATATTTGAGTGTTGAACGATATACTTGTGTAAACTCTTAAGAAGAAGCATACATGGTTGAACAACCGGTTAAATGAACCTCATATATCTGCCATTTGAGAATGTTTGTAAGTTGCACTTAAGGCCCTGTCGCCTAATTCATACTATACCTAGGATGTCACTATCCTAGAAGTGGGACCCGTAAACTTAGGATCCTAATGAACTCAAATGCAAACTTTGTCTATAATTACTTGAATAACAATAAACCTTTGAGAAGTAGCAGGGATGACTAGTTTCCTATAGGCTTTACAGACTATCTATACCCTCATGTTTTCTATTTTGGGAGACATGAGGAAAACCCCCTATCATAGCCTATATGTGGTCTTCATGAGTATAAACTGATTAATTCGCATGTATTGAAGAATTCGACTTAGTATGATATTGTTTTGGTCATATCATGAATATTTCTTTTTCTTGAAAAAATTTATAGTTTTTAGAATAATAATGGCTTTTTAGAATTACCTGTTGAGTGTTGTTGATCCAGACTGTTGACATAAGAGAATACAACCCAGTCTTAGTCTATTGATGGCCCAAGGACGTGCCATATCTTCGGTTTGGGGGAGTGTTGGGATTCGAGAATTGTCATTTATAATGATTTTATTTACATTAATTTCCCGCCCTATCTACCATAATTTAGTACATCTATGTTCGATGAGGCTATCTTTACTTTGTTTTATTAATGAAAACCCTTAAACGTAAAAAAAGCCTAACCTACTTCTTCTTAATGTATTATGGTCCATACAACCATCATTTTGGTACTCTATTCGGTACTTCTTCCGGGACTAAGATCCGCACTGGGCTTGATAATAAATTGACTTAACTTTGCTTCCTGGTTCTTGTTAGTCCTGCATGTAAAAATTGAAACCATGAGATAATCATTAGCTTTAAACCATTGTTTTAAATTTAAACAAATAAACAAATAAAAATATTAAACTTTGAAGAGATTATTATTTTTGAAATACTAATCACCTTTTCAAGAATTTGTTTAACTTTAAGATGGAATTATTTTTATAACATGTTCAAAGTAATGATGTTTCAATGCCATATAAATTAACATACAAAGCTTATTAAAGAAAATGAATATAATATGGTGGTAATTAATTATTTGTTTAATAAAAGCATGGGAAAGCCACTCATCTACATTTTTTTTAAATGCCATTAACCTTATGAAACACATGGAGCATTACATTATGAAAGCCACCTCACGTTGGTTTTTATCATGCTCATTAAACAATATAAAATTACTACTCCTCTTTTGTGTGCCTTTTCAAAAGCAAGTAATCACATACATAATAACTTTATGGTATTATGTTGCCTTTTTTTAACATAACCATTTTTTATATATGTGTAGGCTGTGGAATTAACACGGACCATCGTGAGCAGGAGAGGACGCAGCATGAGGATGAAGATTGGTAAAATCACGTGATACAGCCTAGCCATAATTTGAACTTGGCACCCAACAATCAATTTGGAAAACAACCTAGCACCAATTCAGCCCAAAAATCGGATTTGTGAATTAATTATAGTTACACGTCATTCAGTCATTCATTCGCATTCAGATGGTCATTCGACCCACCGTTTGCACCTGAAGATTCGTTTGTTTTCTTACTTGGACACATTAAAGCCACAAACATGAACATGGGTTTTTTTGCCCACCTGGCACACATGGTTCACGAACTCCTGCTCGCAACAGTTTGGTCTCTACATTGTCCAAGTATCCAGTGATTCTATTGCCCAAATGAAGGAAGTTGTTTGTGCACAAAATGCCCTCTTCAGTTTCAGATCATAAATAAACTATTTCTAAACATTATGACAGTCTATTATTAGAGGGGTCAACCACTAGCAGGGTCAACCCTCTCTCCCATGTGTAAATTCTTTTATAGAGAGGCTTTTAGCCATGCAAAATGGGGACACACTGTACAAATATGTTTTTGGTAATATAGAAATGGCTGCTCTGTTCCTGGTTCAATCTCGTTTTCTTCTATGACTGGTTAGCTCGTAGATCTGTGACCACTGCTCCTGGGAGGGCCCCTCAGCAGCAGTTGGTTCTGTGTATTTTACTCCCATCGTACAGCTAATTAATTTCATTGTGTAATGTTTGATGTATTTAAATCGTTTTCCTGTAAATATTGTTCAGTTGTTTGTATAAATGCAATCTAACTCTTTTCATTTGTAATTTGTACATAGTTGTTTGTATAAACGCAATCTAACTCTCTTCATTTGTAATTTGTACATTTCCTGTCATACGGACTGTGTACGCACCAGGCTTTCGAACTATTAAATTCATTTTTATCATTTCATTTGTATTATGTAACTAGCTAGGGTTTGGAAGTTAGTTTCTCTTTCACGCATTTGAATTCATTTTTATTTCATTGCACCTTGGATCCAAGAAATCGTTTTCATTGTTGTAGCTTTCATTGATTAGAAAGAATTGCATTTTCATTTTCATATAGTTAAATTACAATAGGAATTAGTCTTCAAGTTAAATGCAATTAGTTAGTTTCCTTTTACATAAAACAATAAGCTCTATTTTGGTTAATAGACTTTCATTTCAAATATCAAATAGTTGGTTTCCTTTCATAAAATAGTGAGCTTTGCTTTGCTAAATAGTTTGAAATTTGAATTCACGCAGTATAGTTGTTTTTATTTATTTGCAATACAATAGTTTCCATTTAGTCTCCATGATTTGATTATAAAGTAGTATAGATTCATTTAGTTTAGATTTTCCCTTTCGAAATAGAATAGTTTTCCATTATCATCGGATGTTTGATTAAATAGTCTAGATTGCAATTTAGATTACTGTAGAAACAGAGTAATGTTGTTTTGATTTTTTTATAAGTTTCAAGATCGATTTATAGTTTTAATTCACTGTAGAGAATAGGTTTGGTTTGTTAATCATTAGTTGTTTCTATTGTTGGAAGCTTTTTAAAGTTGTTTAGCTCAAGCAGAATCTTAAGTAGATTAGGTTTATTACTTCTTCTTAGAAGTGTACATTTCTCAACAAGGTAGTTAAAAGTTCATAAGTAGATTCTGAATGCAATGTCGTTTGTAGGTCTGTTTGAAAAGATTGATTGATAGTTCAATTGATTTCCTTTAATTCTCGCACTCATGGTTTTTAGACTTTAACTTTTAGTTGACCACCGACGGATAGATTAGGGATCTAACTCGTGAGATATGATCACCCCGTAATAGGCTTCTTTCCTAGGTGCTAAGTTGTGCCAATTTGCTTATTTTGCTTTTTACCAGCTTTAGGTTAGATTAGCTTAGATCAATTTAGGCCTTCAGTCCTGCACATACTATACCGGCACCTCTAAGATTATGAGCCCCCGGGTTGACAGTTAAGTGTTGAATTAGATAGTGCATATTTTACTCGACGGTCTCCTAAATTGATGTTTCATTTGATACAAATCAATCTTCCAAGATGACAATTTTCCATTTTTGAACCCATCTTTACCCACTTGGATAAAATGCACGCCCAACCCTCATTATCGGGTCTTTTTGAGAGATTTTAATTGCAAGTGGCGTGGATTACTATTTTCCACCTTCTTGTACATCTATCTAATTTTTTTTTGGCTTCACAAACTTTGCACATTGTGGAAAAAAAAGAAATCAGAATTAAAATATATTTACACAGTGTTATGTAAAAACAAAGTGAAATTTTCTCAAATAGGCTTAGTAAAATGCACGCCACATTATGTACATTGGTCAATAATCAAAAGTAAAACCACAGTCCTAAATATTGTTGCATTTTTCCTAAGAACTTCTTTCATATTCCTAAAATGATATTTCATTTGCTATAAATCAATCTTCCAAGATGACAATTTTTCATTTTTGGACCCATCTTTACCCACATGGATAAAATGCATGCCCAACCCTCATTATCGGGTCTTTTTGAGTGATTTCAATTGAAAGTGGTGTCTATTACTATTTTCCACCTTCTTATACATCTATCTAAATTTTTGTTGGGCTTCACAAACTTTGCACGTAGTGTAAAAAACAGAAATCAAAATTAAAATAGATTTAAAAAGTGTTGTGTAAAAAACAAAGTATAAATTTGCTAAAATGGGCTTAGTAAAATGTATGGCACAGTATGTACATTGGTCAGTAATAAAAAGTAAAACCATAGTCCTAAATATAGTTTCATTTTTTACAAGAACCTCTTTGAGATTCCTAAATTGATGTTCCATTTGCTACAAATCAATCTACCAAGATGACAATTTTTCATTTTTGGACCCATTTTTACCCACTTTGATAAAATGCATGCCCAACCCTCCTTATCATATATTTTTTAGTGATTTTAATTGCAACTGACGTGGATTACTATTTTCCACCTTCTTGTACATTTATCTAAATTTTTTTGGGGCTTCACAAACATTACACATTGTGTAAAAAGGAGAAATCAAAATTAAAATAGATTTACACAGTGTTGTGTAAAAAACAAAATTTAAATTTGCTAAAGTGGGCTTAGTAAAATCACGCCACAGTATGTATATTGGTCAATAATCAAAAGTAAAACCATTGTCCTAAAGATAGTTGCATTTTTCACAAGAACCTCTTTCAGATTCCTAAGATGATGTTTCATTTGCTGGAAATAAATCTATCAAGATGACAATTTTTCATTTTTGGACCCATCTTTACCCACTTGGATAAAATGCGCACCCAACCCTCATTATTAGGTATTTTTGAGTGATTTTAATTGCGAGATGTGGATTACTATTTTGCACCTTCTTGTACATCTATCTAAATTTTTGTTGGGCTTCACAAACATTACATAGTGTGTAAAAAAAGAACTCAAAATTAACATAGTTTTATACAGAGTTGTGTAAAAAACAAAGTGTAAATTTGTTAAAATGGGCTTAGTAAAATGCACACCACAGAATGTACATTGGTCAAAATGCACGCCACAGTATGTACATTGGCATGCCACAGTATGTCTTGGATAAAATGCATACCCAACCTTCATTATCGGGTCTTTTTGAGTTATTTTAATTGCAAGTGGTGTGGATTACTATTTTCCACCTTATACATCTATCTAAATTTTTGTTGGGCTTCACAAACTTTCACATTCCGTAAAAAAAGAGAAATCAAAATCAAAATAGATTTACACAGTTGTGTAAAAAAAAGTGTAAATTTTCTAAAATAGGCAGAGTAAAATGCATACCACAGTATGTACATTGGTCAATAATCAAAAGTAAAACCACTATCCTAAAGATAGTTGCATTTTTCATAAGAACCTCTTTCAGATTCCTAAAATGATGTTTCATTTGCTAGAAATCAATGTGCCAAGATGACAACTTTTCATTTTTGCACCCATCTTTACCCACTTGGATATAATGCATGCCCAACCCTCATTATCGAGTCTTTTTGAGTTATTTTAATTGCAAGTGGTGTGGATTACTAGTTTTCACCTTCTTGTACATCTATCTAAATTTTTGTTAGTCTTCACAAACTTTGCACATTGTGTAAAAAAAATAACTCAAAATTTAAATAGAAGTAAAAAAACAAAGTGTAAATTTGCTAAAATGGGCTTAGTAAAATGCACGCAGCAGTATGTACATTGGTCAATTATCAAAGGTAAAACCACAGTCTTAAATATAGTTGTATTTTTCACAAGAAATTCTTTCAGATTCCTAAATTGATGTTTCATTTGCTATAAATCAATCTACCAAGAAGACATTTTTTCATTTTTGGACCGATCTTTACCTACTTGGATAAAATGCACGCCCAACCCTCATTATTGGGTCTTTTTTAGTGATTTTAATTGCAATTGGTGTGGATTAATATTCTCCACCCTCTTGTACATCTATCAAAAAAAAAAATTGGGCTTCACAAATTTTTCACATTTTGTAAAGAATATAAATCAAAAGTAAAATAGATTTACAAAGTGGTGTGTAAAAAACAAAGCGTAAATTTGCTAAAATGGGATTAGTAAAATGAACGCCACAGTATGTACATTGATCAATCAATCTACCAATATGAAAAAATTTCATTTTTGGACCCATCTTTATGTTGAAATATTGGAACCTCTAAGAATATTATATTTGTATTCTATTATTCCGGAGATATTACATTCCTCCGACGGGACTTTATTATGTATCCGGAGATGTTTATTCCTCTGATGGATTGTGGTAACTAGGGTTATTAGATCCCCCATGTGGGGTCGGCCCTAAGTTAGTTTATTAGGGGTTATTAGACTCTCTTAGGAGAGGTCGTCCCTGAGTTAGTTTATTAGGGGTTATTAGACTCTCTTAGGAGAGGTCAGCCCCATTAGGGTAAAAGTCAGTTCGGAGATGAGTATAAGTAGAGGAGGATGTTCCTCACTTATCTCATTCATTCATCCACTTGGGAGTAGCGCACAAGTGAGAGAGAGGTCTGCATAGGAGGAGAAGGAGCTCTAGTCTTGGACTACATCTTGTATTTGGTTGATTATCTATATTGAGGAAAGCTTTGTTGGGTTTTCTACCCCATGAGGGTTTCCCAGGGTAAATCTTTGTCTATCTTGTGATTGTGTTTCTTTCAGTGATCTTGCTAGGGAAATTAGGCTAAACTTAACATGGTATCAAAGCTATCCTGAATAGAACATCTTTCATAAGGTGAAAATACCTCTCTTTCTTCTTCCTGCAAAAAAAATTGGAATTTTTAAATTTTGATTGCATGGCTGGATAGCCCTCCTCAAAATCGAAGTTTTGAGCCCTAGATCGAGATTTTTGGTTGGGTAGAACTCCGAGAAAGTCAAACCCTGGTTTGACCAAAAGTGCAAAAAACCAAAGAACTAGAAAAGCTGCGCACCTGTGCACCAGTGAACTAGAAAAGCTGCAAACCTGTGCACCAAAAATCCAGAAAAGAGAAGACCAAAAAA
This sequence comes from Larix kaempferi, assembly GCA_027924585.1. NCBI lineage: Eukaryota > Viridiplantae > Streptophyta > Pinopsida > Pinales > Pinaceae > Larix > Larix kaempferi. Next base: position 16,618,835 of record BSBM01000458.1, on the reverse strand, counting down.
CTAGAAATTCTATTGCAGATCCGGAACGTGAAAAGTTGAAGTTTCCAGAAGAAAAACACACCAGATATCAACTCATTCAAGCACATCTCCTGGTAAGTGTTATTCTATATGTTGAGAAACTTCAGTTTCTGTACCCCCTGAATAAGATAGCTCCAAGCACTAATCTTGAAGACAAGCTAGAGGGTATAGAGAATTTTCAGGCATGGAAATATAGGATTGGTCTCATTCAAGAAGATAATGATCTTGCCCAATATATCAAGGATGAGATTGCAGAACCAGAAGAAGATGAAGCCAAAGAGAAGTATAGGAAGGATTTGATTAAGGCAAAGAGAATCATTGATGATTCTATAAAAGATCACTTGATTCCCCAAGTGGCATCCAAGAAGACTCCAAAGGAAATTTATGATGCCATTTCCAGAATGTATGAGGGAAAGAACATCAATAGGAAGATGAATCTGAGAGCTCGATTGAAGAGCACAAAGATGAATAAAGGAGAATCTGTTCAAGACTATTTCTCAAGGGTCTCCCAGTTCAAGGAACAACTAGATGTTATTGGAGATACCCTTGATGAAGATGAGCTTGTCATGACTGCTCTAAATGGTCTCACTAGACCTTGGGAGTCATTCATCCAAACTATGTGTGCCAGAAAAGAAAGTATGAAGTTTGATGTGGTATGGGAGGATTGCATTCAAGAAGAAGCTAGGGTTGCCAACAAAGAAGCCCTGCTGAAAGAAGATGACCAAGCCTTGGCCACACACACCAAGAGAAGAAGGAATCAATCATGCTTCAAGAAGGATAGTCACAAGGAGTCTCAATCTCCTCAAACATTTCAGAAGAGAAGGGGAAGAAAACACTCTTCTTTCCAATGTTTCAACTGTCACAAAATAAGACACATTGCTAGACATTGTCCTTCAAAGAAGAAGAAAGATCTTCACCATAAAAGACATCAAGCACATCTTGCAGAAGATGATAGTGAAGAAGAAGAGGAAGAAAGGCCTCACAAGAAAATATCTAGAAGAGAAGAAGAAGAGGAAGAAAGGCCCTTCTTCAAGAGAAGATCTAGAAGAGATGAAGAAGAAGATGCAGAAGAGTATGTTCTATTCTCTACACTCTTTGGATCCATAATACCTGGAGAGGATACGTGGATTATTGATAGTGGTGCTTCAAAGCACATGACTGGACAAAAGAAAACTCTTTCAAAACTGGAAGAGAAGACCTACCCACAGAAAGTGTCATTAGGAGATGAATATCAATATCCCATCAAGGGAATTGGTGAAGCAAACTACAAACTTGACTCTGGAACCCCCATGAAGATGAAGGAAGTATTGTATGTACCAAGGTTGAAGAAGAACTTGCTTTCCATCTTAGCTTTGGATAAGAAAGTTGATAGGGTTGCATTCATTGATGGACAAGTACTCATGTGGTACAAAGGTAAATCTATTAAGGATGCAATTGTCATTCGTGAAGAGGAAGGAAGTCTATACAAACTCAAGGGTCATTCAGAAGCTGCCCTTGTTCATGAAGCCACTAGTCCAAGTGAGCTATGGCATAGAAGGCTTGCCCACATTAATTACAAAGCACTACCTCATGTAAGCAAAGTAGTTGTAGGACTATCAGATCTAAAGATTGAACATGAAGGCAATTGCAAGGGTTGTGCAAAAGGGAAAAATATCAAGAATCCTTTTCCAAAGAGTGAAACAAAGATTAAAAGTACTTTGGAATTGATCCATTCAAATGTATGTGGTCCCATGCCCACCACATCCTTGAGTGGATATGAATACTACCTAACTTTCATTGATGACTATTCAAGAAAGACTTGGATATATTTCCTGAAGGGAAAAGATGAAGTCTTTGGAAGATTCAAGGAGTTCAAAGCCTTGATAGAGAACCTTTCAGAAAAGAAGATCAAAATACTCAGGACTGATAATGGTGGAGAATATACTTCAAAAGATTTTGAATCCTTTTGCAAAGAAACTGGAATTAAGAGGGAACTAACCACTCCCTACAATCCTCAACAAAATGGTGTTGCGGAAAGAAAGAATAGAACCATCATGGAAGTAATAAAGACAATGTTACATGATCAAGACTTACCTATGTACTTATGGGCCGAAGTAGCCAAGACAATAGTCTATGTGCAAAATAGACTATCTCACAGTGCCCTTGAATTCAAGACTCCAGAAGAAGTCTTCACAAGAAAGAAGCCTGAGGTGAGTCACCTTAAGATATTTGGGTGCCCTGTGTATATTCACATACCTAAGGAAAAGAGAACTAAGTTGGATCCTTCTGGGAAGAAGGGAATATTTGTTGGGTATTGTGAAACATCCAAAGCATTCAGGATTTACAACCCAGGATTCCATCATATGGAAATCAATAGGGATGTGACTTTTGATGAAGAAGCAGCTCTGAAGAGGTCTAGGAAGTGCCAGTATGAAGAACTATATGAAGAAGATGCACTCCTAGAATTGCAGAAGTTGTACCATCTCCTGAAGATGAAACTCCTGAAGACCGTGACATGTTAGAACCACAATAGCCCCCCGCTACAACCATTTCAAGAAAAAGAAAGCCAGCATGGGCTAGAGACATTATACTGGGAGCTGAAAAATATGGAGCTCCAGAAGGCTCCACTAGAGTGAGCAAGAAACCAAAGCCATTCTCCAACTATGTGGCTTTGATGTGTAATCTTGTAGATCAAGAACCTACTAGTTATGAAGAGGCAGTTCATAAGAAAGAATGGGTAGAAGCAATGACAGAGGAATACCAGTAAATAATGAAGAATGATGTTTGGGACATAGTTCCCAAACCAAAGGACAAGAGTGTGGTATCCTCCAAATGGATATACAAGATAAAGCATGCTGCGGATGGCAGTATTGAAAAGTATAAGGCAAGGTTTGTAGCCAGAGGATTCTCTTAGAAAGAGGGAATTGACTATGAAGAGACATTTGCACCAGTTGCAAGGTACACTTCCATTAGAACTATCATGGCACTTGCATCCATGATGAAGTGGAAATTACACCAGATGGATGTGAAGACAGCTTTCCTGAATGGTGTAATTGAAGAAGAAGTCTACATAGAACAACCACAAGGATTTGAGGTGGAAGATAGAAGAACCCATGTATGAAAACTAAAGAAGGCTCTGTATGGGTTGAAACAAGCTCCCAGAGCTTGGTATGGAAGGACTGACAGTTTCTTAACTAGCTTGGGCTTTACCAAGAGTAAAGATGATCCTAATCTTTATCTCAAAGTTTTGAATGATGAACCTGTCATCTTGTTGTTGTATGTGGGTTATCTATTTCTGACTGGAAATGAGAAGCAGATTGTCGAATACAAAAAAAAGAAGCTCTCTTTAGAGTTTGAGATGAAAGATCTCGGATTGATGCACTATTTCCTAGGCCTGGAAGTATGGCAAGGTCCAAAAGGAATCTTTCTCAATCAAGGAAAGTATGTTGTGGAAATCTTGAAAAGATTTGATATGCTGGAATGTAAAGCCATGGCCACTCCCATGGATTCCAACCTGAAGCTATTAGCAGATGAATCATCAGAGTTAGTGGATGTAACTCTGTACAAACAAATCATTGGATCATTAATGTACCTGACAAACACTAGGCCAGATATCTGCTTTGCTGTGAACACCTTGAGTCAGTATCTAGTGGAACCTAGACGTGTTCACATGATAGCTGCAAAGCATGTGATGAGGTACCTAAAGGGTACAATAGATTTTGGTCTACATTACCTTGGAGATTATGAGTTCAGATTGTATGGCTACACAGATGTTGATTGGGCAGGAAGCGTATCAAACAGAAAGAGTACATTGGGAGGATGTTATTGTCTGGGATCTGCCATGATCTCGTGGTATAGTAGGAAGCAATCCAGTGTGGCTCTCAACACAGCTGAAGCGGAATATATAGCTGCTTGCTCTACTAGTTGTGAAGCAGTATGGATTCGGAAGTTATTATCAGGACTGTTTGACTTAGAGATGGACCCCACTGTGATCCTGTGTGACAACCAGAGTTGTATCAAGATGACAGAGAATCCAGTGTTCCATGATAAGTCAAAGCACATAGAGATCTGATATTTTTATATACGGGATATGGTGCAGAAAGGAGCTATCAAGCTCGAGTACGTGAGCACTGATGAACAAGTTGTGGATGTATTGACCAAACCTCTGTCTCAAGTAAAGTTTGAACATTTTCGAGACAAGCTTGGTGTAGTTTAGAAGGACCCTCCTCGAAAGGGGGAATGATATGATCGATGATGATACTTGGATACTGGTATCAGCGAGGATACCTGTATCGATGATGAGATTGCCTATATTGACGGTAAGGTCAATAATGAGGATACCTGTGTTGATATGGATACATGTATCAATGATGAGTATACTTGTGTCATTGATGTGGATACTGTATTGATGAGGATACTGTATCGTTGACATAGATACTGTATTATTGATTTGGATACTATATTGATGAGGATACTGTATCGTGGATATGGATACTGTATTGATAAGGATACTGTATCGTCGATGTATTGATGTGGATACTTGTATTGATAATGAGGTTACCTGTTTCGACGACAAGGTCGATGGTGAGGTTACCTGTTTCGACGATGAGGTCGATGAATGGTCCCTAGTGGACGTGAGAGGATTGTATCATCCTTGGACTTCAGTCCTAAACTGATCCGCGGACAGATGTCTCCGAGAGTGAGGGGATTGTATCATCCTTGGACTTCAGTCCTAAACTGATCTGCAGACAGATGTCTCCGAGAGTGAGGGGATTGTATCATCCTTGGACTTCAGTCCTAAACTGATCCGCAGATAGATGTCTCCGAGAGTGAGGGGATTGTATCATCCGTGGACTTCAGTCCTAAACTGATCCGCAGACAGATGTCTCCAAGAGTGAGGGGATTGTATCATCCGTGGAATTCAGTCCTAAACTGATCCGCAGACAGATGTCTCCGAGAGTGAGGGGATTGTATCATCCGTGGACTTCAGTCCTAAACTGATCCGCAGACAGAGGTCTCCAAGAGTGAGGGGATTGTATCATCCCTGGACTTCAGTCCTAAACTGATCCGCAAACAGAGGTCTCCGAGAGTGAGGGATTGTATCATCCCTGGACTTCAGTCCTAAACTCATCCACAGACAGATGTCTCCGAGAGTGAGGGGATTGTAGCATCCCTGGACTTCAATCCTAAACTGATCCGCAGACAGATGTCTCTAAGAGTGGTCCTTAGACTTTGCCTATGTTGATGAGTGGACTGCATCGTCCCTAGACATGATATGGTGTCTTAAATAGATCATGTGTATTGCAGGGTATGTTGCTATTGTGGTGTTGATCGAGAGGATCCAGTTGATGACGATGCTGATGATCGTGAGATGACAATGATGATGATCGTATGATGACGATCATGTCGATGATCGAGAGGATCCAGATGATGATGTTACTGTAGTTGCTCGAGTGCTGTAGAAAATGAAGACTCAATATTGATGATGTTGATGTTCCAGTATTGAAGATCTTGAAGATGTTCCAGTAATTGATTGAGTTACTGAAGAAAGCTTCCAGTGATTTATAGATGTATCATGTATTATGTAGTTGATGACTCCTTTCTCTTGCATACGTTGTTATAATATCCTTCTCGTTAAGGGGGAGTGTTGAAATATTGTAACCTCTAAGAATATTATATTTGTATTCTATTATTCTGGAGATGTTACATTCCTCCGACGGGACTTTATTATGTATCCGGAGATGTTTATTCCTCCGATGGATTGTGGTAACTAGGGTTATTAGATCCCCCATGCGAGGTCGGCCCTAAGTTAGTTTATTAGGGGTTATTAGACTCTCTTATGAGAGGTCGGCCCCATTAGGGTAAAAGTCAGTTCAGAGATGAGTATAAGTAGAGGAGGATGTTCCTCACTTATCTCATTCATTCATCCACTTGGGAGTAGTGCACAAGTGAGAGAGAGGTCTGCATAGGAGGAGAAGGAGCTCTAGTCTTGGACTACATCTTGTATTTGGTTGATTATCTATATTGAGGAAAGCTTTGCTAGGTTTTCTACCCCATGAGGGTTTCCCAGGGTAAATCTTTGTCTATCTTGTGATTGTGTTTCTTTTAATGATCTTGCTAGTGAAATTAGGCTAAACTTAACACTTTACCCACTTGGATGGAATGCATGCCCAACCCTCATTATCAGATCTTTTTGAGTGATTTTAATTGCAAGTGTTTTGGATTACTATTTTCCACCTTCTTGTACATCTATCTAAATTTTTATGGGATTCACAAACTTTGAACATTGTGTAAAAAAGAGAAATCAAAATTAAAATAGATATACATTGGTCAATAATCAAAAGTAAAACCACAGTCCTAAAGATAGTTGCATTTTTCACAAAAACCTCTTTTAGATTCCTAAATTGATGTTTAATTTGCTAGAAATCAATCTACCAAGATGACATTTTTTTCATTTTTTGACCCATCTTTACCCACTTGGATAAAATGCATGCCCAACACTCATTATCGGGTCTTTTTGAGTGATTTTAATTGCAAGTGGTGTGGATTACTATTTTCCACCTTCTTGTACATATATCTAAATATTTGTTGGGATTCACAAACTTTTCACATTGTGTAAAAAAAGAACTCAAAATTAAAATAGATTTACATAGTGTAGTGTAAATTTGTTAAAATGGGCTTTGTAAAATGCACGCCATAGTATATACGTTGGTCAAAAATCACAAGTAAAACAACAGTCCTAAATATAGTTGCATTTTTCACAAGATGAAGCAATTAATGGAGTGATGAATTGAGTAATTAGTGGAGTGACGGGCATTGTAATTAGTGGGTGATTAATTACAATTTGTCTCATGTATGTAGGGGTTTTTTTTGTAATGGGGGAATTAGTAGTTGGTATAGGCACATACTTGCATGACACAGGGTTGATTCCTGTTTGTTGCCACTATACCTCCATGCGTAGCAAGATGCCCCATGACACACAAGTCTAACTGAGGTTTGAACCTGTGACGTCGCAAGGAGTACCTTAATAGTGCACCCTATCGTTGACTAGTCTATGCCCTCAGGGTGAATCCAAGAGTTACAGTTATAAATATATAATATAGTACATTGCCACTTGGAACTTACTAATTCTCACTAGACTGACAATCTTCTTGGTCCATGAAAACCTTCAAACCACTTGGACCCATCCATCATCCACATCATTGCTAGCATGAGGAGCACATTAAGCTTGAAGAGATTGAGGTGCATAGTTGACTTATTATTGACTCGGGTTGGGTTTGTATAGAGTAGTATTGAACCTTATGTTCTTGGCTTTGGAATCTAAATAGGTGTTGATCAGATTGATGCACCCAATAGGTTGTTTAGACATCTTATCTCCTACCCAAATCAACACAAATTCTTTGAGACATGTTGACTTTGAGAGAGATATTATATTGAGGGAGAGAATTGAAGAACCTTTTAGGTTTTTTGTAGATAAAGTTGCCCAAAGACATAGATATATGTTAAATGAATGAGTGGAACTGCATGGGACATATAGGGAACTTTATCCACATAGGACACACAGATTTGTACACTCTACTCAATTAATAAGTCCTTAAATCATTGGAAAAACAAAATAAAAGTATTATGTATACCTAAGGGCCACACAAAGCAATTGCTTCACACATAGTCTTTTTTAAGGGAAAAAAAGCAGTTAGTTAGGTTCTCGGTGCTTTGACAATGCTAGCAATGTGGCTCCCATAACTCCTTCATCAATGCACAAATCATGGTTGATAGAGGAATTCGTGACATATGTCCTCTTATTCTTAAACAAAAATATCAATAGGAATTTCATCATGGTCAGTTTCATAACCTTGTGATACACCTAGGGACGAATCTTTTGAGTCACTTTGGGGGTGCTATTATTGACTTGCTCGCGAGACACAATTATTGTAAATAAAAAGAGTAGAACTTAGATCAAATGATTTGCTATAAAGGTGTGTTTTAGTCATGAAGGGATCTTAAAAGGCCTATGGAAGGTACCTAAGGGCCACACAAAGCAATTGCTTCACACATAGTCTTTTTTAAGGAAATAAAAATAATAATAAAAGCAGTTAGTTAGGTTCTTGGGGCTTTGATAATGCTAGCAATGTGGCTCCCATAACTCTTCCATCCATGTCCAAATCATGGTTGATAGAGGAATTCGTGACATATGTCCTCGTATTCTTAAACAAAAATATCAATAGGAATTTCATCATGGCCAGTTTCATAACCTTGTGACACACCTAGGGACGAATTTTTTGAGTCACTTTGGGGGTGCTATTATTGACTTGCTCGTGAGACACATTTATTGTAAATAACAAGAGTAGAACTTAGATCAAATGATTTGTTATAAAGGTGTGTTTTAGTCATGAAGGGATATTAAAATCCCTATGGAAGGACGTATGATCAATATTGCATACACAAGCCAATAATTTAGAAGAAACAACGAGCGTATGCAAGGAAAGGAGGTACAACAAGAAAACAAACACCGCAACACCTCAAGCTCCTCTCAAGGACGAGGATGTTGAGGGAATGACAAGCCTAAAAGTGCAAAATAGAATTGAAAGTAGTTTGGTTCCATTTATGGTGAACCTGATATGGTAAAACTTAATAAGGTAAAACTTAACTTCAATGAGGATACACATTTTTCATATTCTTGGCCAAGTATTATGACCTAGTGATATAATATCACAACTTATGCAATAGCTGACTATTAGTACATATTCATATTCACATTCATAGTATTATTATAATTTGATTTACCCTTATCATGCTCATTACAAGACCTTGTCTCCATCACTCAATTATCTTCTTTATTATTCTTCCCTCCCCTCATAAGAATATAGTAATAATTTTGCTTTAATTTTCACAAAGTGCAATTAAGCAAATGCAAGGTGGCCATTCATATTGTATTTTTTTACAAATGCATATTTCCTAAAGTTAAATATTCATTTAAAAAAATAAAAAGTCCACATATATTGGCACATAAAAAACATACACTTCATCCAATGTTGTCTACCAAATATTAATTATTGATTATTATTAGTTTTAATCACATAATACCTTAATGTAACTAAGTATTGCCATAATGCTCTTGCTCTCATGAGGCTTAATGTCATGTCCCCAATCACCTCCGTGCCCTTTAGAGGTGATGGGGGAGCTCCTTAGAATAACAACCTGATAATTTTTCTTGGTCTGAACACTCTGTCACGTTCCCTCCCATCGATCTGACTCCAAAGGGAATATGAGCAACATAGGAGGGGTGCTAATTTTTGCCCCCAGTATCACATTATGAAATTCTTCACAACTAAATATGTGTGCAATGCATAATAAACATACACAGGGGAATTAAACCATATTAACACACACAGAAAATGTATTTACCAGCATTTCATCGTAGACATAATAAAAACATAATGCACAGGAATTCAGTTCCATTATTCAGTTGGATCAATCTATGCATTCTGACATAAACAAACAATCATTCATGTATATAAAATTGGCATAATCAGAGGCAACAGGAAACACTTATCTTTTAATTGAAATCACCAAGCAACTGGCTATGGACTGCAATGTTCCAACCCAACCATAGGTCTCTGCCCTGCCTATATTCTTTTAGCACTCAGAGACCACCCCCGAGCTAGGGCTATGTATCCACTAAGGAGGAACTACTCAGGTTCACTCACAGCCTTAGGCATAATCATTCAGACTCATCCAACACACAGTTGGCTCTGTCAAGCAAGTGGGGGGGACAAGGAAGGAGTTTCTAATCCAATGAGCTCAACCATAGAGCTACATGCATATCCAATTGGCTTCAGACATGCTAGGTACCCCCATCACCTCCACTCTCAGCCTAAATAAGGTCCCCTTCTCTGCTACACAGTCCCTCGGGACCCCTTACCTCAGCGCTGACCTAGGCAGGTATGGTTGGTACTGAATTCTAAACCAAAGATAATTGAGCCTTTGCTGGCTCTACCATGAAATCTGACCCCCTGGTCTCTCTCCCACTACGATCCACTCTTGGATCTTCCTCAATTCCTGCCCACGTGAATCTCATTTGGGGATTTCAACTTTTGGGCCTCAAAAAATGGGTGCTCCCATGAATTTTGGGGCTCTTCACACTCTCAAACTCACTCCGGGGTTTATATTTATGGATTCCCCACTGAATTTCACTTCCCACACAAACTCCCGGGTGATTTATGCACTTCAAAATGTAGCTTCTTTGCAAGTTGCGATTTTGGGTTTTTCCACAACTGGGAATGCATAGCATCCTCAGAATTGCAGTATGGCTTTTCACAATGGAATGGGGATGAAGAAAAACGTCCTCCCATGAGATAGACTGACTTGTGGGTCAAGTAAACAGAGCCCATACTCTGGCATACAAATTTCTGGGCTATCCATACTCCATCAATCTCATGATTTGATTTTTGAAGTACTTCCTTACAACATAAATAAATGTCAGCAAGGAAAGTCAAAGTGGGTTCTCAAGGTGACATTTGGCAACATAAATTCAATCCCACAACCCCCTCACGTTTCCCTAGTGGATACACATAGCCCCCTCATTTTAGTTGCATCCATAACCAACCCCTTGGTATTTTATTTGCATTATAATTATTTACATGCTTTTACAATTTCCCCATGGCTTACTAGCACATGGAAAGCGCAATATAAAATACCATCCCTTCAAGGCTAAGCATTCACTAGCGGGGCCATGGCCTTGGGCTCCACGCTAGGAATCATACATCACATATGCACAATATTTACATATCGAGTTGATACATTCTAAGGGCCAAAATGGGGGTACTACATTCCCCTCCCCCTCAGAATAACACCGTCCTCGGTGTTCCAACACTTAGGAATACTTACACATTGTTTACACATGTCCAAAACTCACAAAATGTGGCAGGTTTGTCCTGCATTTCATCTTTTACTTTGGGTTTCCAGGACCAAGTCCTTTGGATTCTACAGGCTGCTCCTGCTGGCTTTGAACTTCCAGCTCCACATGTGGGCATTGCTCCACAATAATCCCTTCCTTTTCTTTACCTTCTAGTTGATCCACAAGTCTAGAAACTCTATGGCTACTATCTTTCTTGTTGTCCTTTGTTCGGTTGTTATAGAGACAGTTATTTCCTCCACATTTCAGTGACTACTTTTTCTTTACCTGCTCAATTTCCTTTGAGTCTTCCAGCCTTGAGAATTTCTTAATGGAATGATTGGATGAATGCCTCTTCATTGACCCACTGTCCTTTCCACTATTGATAGCTTCCAAAATGCCTTTTACCTCATTTTGCAAACAAATAGAGTCCTGCAAAACCTTCTAGTTCATCTCATTCTGTTGATTTTGTAGCTTGAGCATTTCCACGATATTTTCTTGGGTCTTGGAAATTGTTTGAAGACAATTTTCAGTCAAATCAAATAGCTTTTGGTCTGCTGCCATGGTCAATGTGCACAGTTGCCCACACTTTGCTTACTAGCAACACTTGCCTTGTAACAGCTGCAACCAATTGGTTTAATTTTCACCTGTGAAATTCGTCATTGCAAATCTTGTTAGGCCAAGCATACCATAAGCATTAAGATCATTCAATTACTTGCCCAATTGACATGGAAATTTCATGCTTTATCCATGAGACTTCCACACATTTCATGCTTGTCCAACATACAAATGAACTCATTCATGTTCATCCTTTCATAGGGAATTCACAATTTATTTCAAGCAAAATAAACACAATCAATTTTCAGCCATAATAAGCATTCAACAATTTTTTGTCTCTAAAATGCATCAATCAAAAAGGAAAGAGAAGAGTAAGAGTTTCCTCCTCTTAATCTTGTTCCAATTCGGCGCCCCACCACAACTTTGGTTTCATGCTCCTTGGTCTCTTTCACTTCAAATGTGAATGCTTGGCTCGTCTTTTCCTTGTTTTGGAGATGACACTTGGTGTGTAAGGTTTATCCAAGGCTTCTCAATCAGGGAACTCCTCCCCATGGTTTTCGTACATAACCTTTGGCTGCTAGGACCCACACAAGCCCACTAGCACCATTTTCCATTGCTACTCATACTGAGCTTTATAGGATAGTAACATGTCCAAATGCATCCTTAGGATGCCTTCAAGGTTCTTGATTCTCGCAATTACCTGGGTTTCAACAAAGAAACAACAATGTATCAGCTTGGTTGTTATAAGACTTGTACATGAAATTTTTCATTATTTGGAATAAGAAATAGATGATAATTAAATACTTATCTGTATTGGACGTCTTCACGTTATTCCACAGGATCCTTCTTTGCTTTACAAGCCTTGGATCACATGTGGATAGAATAACAAATGTTTGATCAGCACGCAGGCTGCTCCACAACATTCAATGCCCAACTAGTGTGCCGACTGGATTTACCAAGCGTTTAACTAATGTTTGGCTAGCACGCAGGCTGATCCACAACATTCAATGCTCAACCAATGCACCGACTAGATTTACGAAGCATTTATGGTGCCAAACCAGTCCCATACCTGGTTTTCCCTCTCCATTGCCAAGCCAACACTTCCATCTGGGTCAACAGGACAATGGAAGGAAACTATACCATAACCATTTCCAAATCAAGGGCTCTACTACGGAGCCATAGGCATCTCAATGGGTTCCAGCCAGTCTCGGCACCCACCTCACCTCCAATCACAGCCCGAGTAAGGTCCCCTTCTCTGCTGCACAGTCCCTCGGGCGCCCCTTCCCTCAACGTTATCCTAGGTAGGTGCAAGAGGTCCTTACTGCTGAACCAATAAAGATTTTATGCCTTTACAAATATTGCCACATTCCAAGTCACAATGCCCAACCATCATACTGACTAGATTTATTAGGAAATGGAACAACCACTCACACACATAAGAATGGTACCCCTTCTTCACTTTGCTTCTTTAGTATGCATCACCAATTGCATGTGTAATACTTGACAATTCACAAGATGGGTAGGAAAGCTCATCAGTATCGCTGATATAAAATTGTAAACATATTTCATAAAAAATCACTCTCTAATATTGAAACACCAGGAATGCGCACATTCCCTTAGGGTGTAGTCAATATTGACAACCATACCACAACACATCACCCAAGAGGTGTGCACTCCTCTCTGATGTGAGCCATGTAGGCCATAATCACAACTCAAGCAGTCTGAAATAAAAACATGCTCTACATATTAATTCCAATAATTAGACATGCATATTTTCAGGAAGGGTTACAAAATACTTATCTGTTTTGCAAATTTATTTTCTCTTCCTTTCACGAGTAATGGGGCTCCCTTCTCTACGTTAATAGTCCCTTGGGCTCCCTTCACTGACCTAACAGTACCTTGGGTGTGTTACCCCAATCCCTTTCACGTTTCATAAACAACACATGCCATATTGGAATAATTTTACCATCTCACCCGCGTTGTTTACCAACATGCAATTCAGATGAGACATTATCAAAATTTACAATGGTGTTTCACCTGAAACCCATTTTCAAAGCATGGGATCCTTCCCATGGATTTTGGCTTCTGCAGGCCATAACACACAAATTCCTGCAATGTATCCTCTTGACACACTTCTCAAATAGCCAAACAGTCAACAACATTAGCAATCAAATTCAAATCTGAATTTCATAACCAGTCATTAGTCATTTGGTAGTCATGAGACTCTTCTCATAGTATTCAGCTTTTGTCCATAGTATATTGCATCCTTTATTATGGATTTACCCCCCCATTTCCATATCCAAGACAATTCTACCTGAAATCTGATCAGTTAGTCTCCTGCAAAGGATTACACCATCCTTCCACCAACCTCGTGATCATAGATTTGTTGCACCAACCTTTCTTCATAAGGTTGTTGGTCACATGCAACAACATCATCAACATCTTTAGCCATGCTTCTGTTGTCTTTGGCCCTACAACCAATACCAACACCAATAGTGATTATCAACCACAATAATTATCTTAAGTGGATCATTGCATATGTAAAACTTTACTAGTTTTACCAACATGCAACATCGTATACATGCACAAATATATTCACATGCACTATGAAATATCTATTAATATGCCCACTAGTGCATATTCACTTCATCCATCTAATCTCTTGCATTTTTGGCATTCCTATGCCAAATTTTCTATACATAAAACTTGAAAATATAATCATATCAACAAGAGAAGAGTTAGGGAATTATCCCTTTCCAATCTCTCATCATAGCATGGAATTCCTCTTCCACACCATAGCTGATCCAATTTCATGGCCTCTCTAGCAAGCACACAGGGAATCATTAGCTATGATTTTCTCACCAAGCAACATTTCAATACACATACTCATGTATAACATTCTTACTTGCTACCTTCCAAGCATGCAGTTCTTATGCTATAAACAAAAATAGTTTAAGGTGAGAAATTTCCCTCTTTATCAACATTGCTTTACTGCCCCAATTGCTTCAGAAATTATGGCCAAGTTCAACTTGACCTTTCTTAACTTCCCTGCACTTATCAACACTGCAATTGATTCAATATCAAATCCATAAGGTGTCTTTGCAAGGTCCATTATATGCCCTTGCACCTTATTCAACTATGATACCTTCTTTCGTTTCTCATGGAAGTATTTTCTATAATTATGGACCACATACTTGATGCACACATGGGAATGCCTCATTCCTTAATTAGCAGCCTTTGCATGGCCACCATGCCACTACCATGAGCCACATGCCAATTACACATATTGGGATGTTTTATTCCTATGAGTGACAACTTTTGGGAGAATGGAATTGCCTTACCCATTCTCATTACTTACTCTTAAGTTACTGACTCATATCTTGTAACTTCTCTTTGTCCCCCTCATGCAATTTTGGAAATTGCCCATATTGACAACATTTTTTTTGTCAAAACAACCAATGGCACTTTTCTGCTCTAAATATCTATGATATATGAAAACCTCATTCAAATTATGGTTATGCACCACTGTTCCCTGCTAAATAAGCTTTCCAATGCCTATCTACATGCTTCATTCTGACTTCGGGTGTGGAAATTACATTACTTCAAGAATGACATTTTTTATCAAAATTTATGCACTTTTACACAACTGCAATTTATTTTGAAAAGACAACTTCAGTCCGCAATCCGCAAGCCACAAGTCACGAGTCAGAACTATAAACTTGAATCAAAGTATCAAATTTCTTCCTGACTTCCGCAATCCGCAAGCCACAAGTCGGGAGTCGGAACGATAAACTTGAATCAAAGTATCAGATCTCTTCCCAACTTCCGCAAGTCGTAATGTGAGAGCCGGAAGTCGGCGTTGCCGAGCGAAATCCATCAAATTTTACCCCGACTTCCGCAATACTCAATGCGGGTTCGGAAAGTCGGCACTCCAATGCACAACTTCGAGAAATCACACCTCCGACTTCCACAATCTGTAATCTGCAATGCGGGAGCCGAAAAGTCGGCACCCCAATGCACAACCTCGAAAAATCATGCCTCCAACTTCCACAATCTGCAATCTGCAATGCGTGTTCAGAAATTCGGCACCCCAAAGGCACAGCTTTGAGAAATTACCCCCCCGACTTCTGCAATCCACAATGCGGGTTTGGAAAGTCGGCACCCCAAAGACACAACTTCGAGAAATTATGCCTCCGACTTTTGCAATCTGCAATGCGGGTTTGGAAAGTCGACACCCAAAAGGCACAACTTCGATAAATTATGCCCCCAACTTCCGCAATCCACAAACCGCAATGTGGGTTCGGAAAGTCAGCACCCCAAAGGCACAACTTTGAGAAATTACGCCTCCGACTTCCACAATCCGCAATGCGGGTTCGGAAAGTCGACACCCCAAAGGAACAACTTTGAGAAATTACGCCTCCGACTTCCACAATCCGCAATGCGGGTTTGGAAAGTCGGCACCCCAAAGGCACAGCTTCGAGAAATTACGCCCTCAACTTCCGCAATCCGCAATCCACAATGTGGGTTTGGAAAGTTGGCATCCCAAAAGCACAGTTTCGAGAAATTACACCTCCGACTTTCGCAATCCGCAATGCGGGTTCGGAAAGTCGGCACCCCAAAGGCATAGCTTCGAGAAATTACGCCTTCGACTTCTGCAATCCGCAATGCGGGTTCAGAAAGTCAACACCCCAAAGGCATAGCTTCGAGAAATTATGCCTCCGACTTCTGCAATCCGCAACCGCAATGTGGGTTTGGAAAGTTGGAAGTCGGCCATATGCTCCTGTTACTGCCAACTTCTCAGGTCGATATCCTTCTCATCCTAAGTCCATTTTTGGCAAACTTGGTATCGTTGGAAAGCTTTCGACGAGCCCTATGCAACAGTGTGATTCTCTGCCACACATGAGAACCCTGATTTTTTCATTCTTCCAATCAAAATGTTGCCCAAACTTCATCAATACCTCTTTTAAATATTTTGATTATCTGCCTGTAAGCTCATACTTTGGCCCAAGTAAACCCAGTGTTGCAACCTTGGGCTCTGATACCACTTTGTCATGTCCCCAGTCACCTCGGTGCCCTTTAGAGGTGATGGGGGAGCTCCTTAGAATAAAAATCTGATAATTTTTCTTGCTCTGAACACTCTGTCACGTTCCCTCCCATCAATCTGACTCCGAAGGGAATATGAGCAACATAGGAGGGGTACTAATTTTCGCCCCTAGTATCACATTATGAAATTATTCACAACTAAATATGTGTTCAATGCATAATAAACATACACAACGGAATTAAACCATATCAGCACACACACAGAATGCATTTACCAACATTTCATCATAGGCATAATAAACAACATAATGCATAGGCATTCAATTCCATTATTCAGCTGGATCAATCTATGCATTCTGACATAAACAAACAATCATTCATGTATATAAAATTGGCATAATCAGAGGAAACATGAAACACTTATATTTTAATTGAAATCACCAAGCAACTAGCTATGGACTGCAACGTTCCAACCCAACTGTAGGTCTCTGCCCAGCCTATATTCTTTTAGCACTCAGATACCACCCCTAAGCTGGGGCTATGTGTCCACTAAGGAGGAACTACTCAAGTTCACTCACAGCCTTAGGCACAATCATTCATGCTCAACGAACACACAGCTGGCTCTGTCAAGAAAGTGGGGGGGACAGGGAAGAAGTTTCTAAGCCAACAATCTCAACCACAGAGCTACAAGCATATCCAATTGGCTTCAGACAGGCTAGGTACCCCCATCACCTCCACTCTCAGCCTAAATAAGGTCCCCTTCTTTGATGCACAGTCCCTCGAGCACCCCTTACCTCAGCACTGACCTGGGAAGGTATGGTTGGTCCCGACTTATAAACCAAAGATAATTGAGCCTTCGTTGGCTCTACCATGAAATATGACCCCCTAGTCTCTCTTCCACTGCGATCCACTCTTGGATCTTCCTCAATTCCTGCCCACGTGAATCTCATTCATGGATTTCAACTTTCGAGACCCAAAAACTGGGTGCTCCCATGAATTTTGGGGCTTTTCACACTCTCAAACTCACTCCGGGGTTTATATTTATGGATTCCCCACCGATTTCACTTCCCACACAAACTCCTGGGTGATTTACGCACTTCAAAATGTAGCTTCTTTCCAAGTTGCGATTTCTAGTTTTTCCACAGTTGGGAATGCATATCATCCTCATAATAGCAGTCTGGTTGTTTCACAATGGAATGGGGATGAGGGAAAACGTCCTCCCATGAGGTAGAGTGACTTGTGGGTCAAGTAAACAGAGCCCATACTCTGCCATACGAATTTTTGGGCTATCCATACTCCATCAATATTATGAGCTGATTTTTGAAGTACTTCCTTACAACAGAAATAAATGTCAGCAAGGAAAGTCAAAGTGGGTTCTCAAGGTGACATTTGGCAGCATAGGTTCAATCCCACAACCCCCTCACCTATCCCTAGTGGATACACATAGCCCCCTAATTTTAGTTGCATCCATAGCCAACCCTTGGTATTTTATTTGCATTATAATTATTTACATGCTTTTACAATTTCCCCATGGCTTACTAGCACATGGATAACACAATATAAAATACCAGCCCTTTAAGGCTGAGCATTCACTAGCGGGGCCTTGGCCTTGAGCTCCATGTTAGGAATCATACATCACATATGCACAATATTTACATATTGAGTTGATACATTCTAAGGGCCAAAATGGGGGTATTACACTTAAGTTGGGTGTCATAATGCTCTTGCTCTCACGAGGCTTTGTATTTTTTTTTACAAATGCCTATCTCCTAAAGTTTAATATTCATTTTTCAAAATACAAAGTTCACAAATATCATTACATAAAAAACATATACTTCATTTAGCATTGTCTACAAAAGATATTTTTTCATTTAGTATTGTCTACAAAAGATCAAATACCAGCTATTATTAGTTTTAATTATATATCACCTTAGTGCAACTAACTATTATTATAATGCTCTTGCTCTCATGAGCTTAAGTTGAGTGTCATAATGCTCTTGCTCTCATGAGGATTAAGTTGGGTCTCATCATGTTAACACTATCACCGCCATACTCACCATGCTAATTTAATTTCACAAAGTGAAAAAATGACAATTTCATTAAAATGCTCCATATGAAATAGGGTTGACTTACTAATTTCACTTAGTTTAATTAATAATATTTTGAATTGGAAAACACTTTTTTCTTTTTAATCTTCTTGACTTAAAAAACTCGATATAATATGTTAACTAGGTTGAACTAGCAACAACATACATATGTGTTTACATAGGCCTTCATACTACCTACCTGGGATGGTTGAATGAACATGCACTAATAACCATTGTAGTCTAGGTCCAAGACTTCTCCCTGGTGATGAGAGGCCACATACATCATAATAGTCCCAGGGCCAACCAAGTATATATGCAATATCATAGATGAACACTTATCCATGCTGACATCGTTCTGGCATCATCAACACCTAGAGCACCTAGTAGTAGTGGATCTCCACCCTAGCATCATGAACTAGCCCGATCATATGGCACTTAATTTATAAAGTAAGTATCCAATAATCTTCACATATAATTTGATTAAATCCATGTTCTCTAACGTTAATTTTACACGAACAACTTTTCTCTTTTTTTAAATAAGGATAAACCAATATGATTTGTCTTTAATAATGTTCTTAATGAATTATCTCTTTCATGTTCCTTCATAAAAGGAACATATATTATACATCAACCTTGGAACAACCAAAGGTTCCATGTGAACGATGCAATTTTATCACACGGGCAACGCAAAACAATGGACAAATAAGGATAACTCCTAGTACTAATTGTGACATTCCTCGAAGGATTCTGAGAGGGCTTATCAGCTGTGGGCCAAAGGCCGGATTGGTCCATGATACATAGCATAACTAATAATAATGGATTTGCTCTGCAAATCCAGTATCGTCTTATCTCAACAAATATGGAGATTCTCCAAGAAACACCCACCCTTCAAACGGAGGGGCGATTCTTCCTTTCTTGGCACATATTGTTGTGCAGATACTGAACACAACAGAAAGAAGCAACTGGTCTTCATGGGTTCACCTACTGTATGGATTCTGCCTTTCTGTTTACACAGTTTACGTATTTGGGACCGGTTTTTTTATAATTTATATGTTGAATGCAGGTGGCTGCCAATACGCTGGACAAGTTGCTGGATGCATCACACGCAGATGGCTCTATCTTTGAGGTTATTCTTGAAAATAAATGAGATTGCCCATTTGAGTTATATCTCTCTTTTATTGGTTATTGATATGATATAGACAGAGATACACATGTTTCCATATAGGCATTGATATCACCCCACCAAAAAACAAAATAAACAATTGATACTGAAATCAACTGGAGACAAGATTTTTGCTCAGATTTTTGTCCAGTCAGTTTATTTATAGCTTTAAGTGAACCCAAATGGTTTTAGCTATGTAATTAGAGATACTATAGTCCCCCGAGGCTAGGAAGGGATGTTTTTGCTGACATTTGGTCTCACCCCAAAAACTAGAGTATGTACAGGTAATACTTGAATAGGCAACTGCTGTCTACCTAAAATTTTGGGAGGATTAGTTGTCTGAAATGAATTGCATTTCCCATAAGAAGTTTAGAACAGTTTAAGAGGCAACCCTTCGTGAAAAACCTCAGTGTGCAAGAGATGTACACGTACATACATCTTTTCTACTTAACTAGAAGATATGTGTATCTGCAGAAAATGGTTCACTTGTATGCAGAACCACTCTGCCAAAGTTTATGTGAAGATCCATTAATTCAGAAGACATGGCTCGGCCCAATAAAACTAAGACTTAAGACATTCAAGTTCCTTGATAAAGTCTGAATGCTAGAATCAGTGTTTTAAAAATCAGTCGAACTGGAACCGGGACCAGCCGGTTAGGTCCGTTCAATCCTTAAAACCATTGAACGGCCGTTGAACTGGTTCTTTACTGAACCGGTCAGTTCAATCGGTTTTGTAATGAACTGCTCTGTGCGTGACCGTGTCAAGGATCTGCCTCTTAAAATGAGGAGGAAACAAAAAAAAAAACCTAAAACTACCTTACCCCACCCCTTAAACCTTGAACCACTGTTATATAAGGGATATAAGGGATATAAGGGATTCCCCCTCTATTTGGCTCACACCACTCTCATTGAACATTTGAGCATTTGGAGTTTGTGGAGCTGCATTGAAGAGTTGAGTTTCAGAGTGAGGTTGGAGCTTCTTTGGCATTCTTTGTGGTGGACTTGGTATCCAAATCTGAAGTCAACATCCCATCTACAAGCTTGGAGGAGTTCTTGACCAGATGTTTGTGCCCATTCAAAGGTGTCTTATATCTGCCCTTCCTTTTTCTCACATAATTGCAGATCTGAAATATTTTTTTTTGGCTCCAAATAAATTAAGATAGGGTTTTATTTTTCACATTTGCAGAATTGTTTGCATTTACCATGTCCCCTAGGACCAAAGACCCTACATGGATCCATGCTGATGTTGTTGATAAAGAGATGTATTGCAAATATTGCAGGAAACACATGAAAGTTGGGGGGGGGGGCATTTATAGGCCGAAAGAACACTTGGCTGGTCAAAGAGGCCAAGTTGTCCCATGCAATTCCAAAGACATTGGGGGCAATAGAGTGGAAATGTAAAACTTTCTCAACAAATTTAAAAAAAGAGAAGGTAAGGCAGAAAGAGATAGAGGATAAAATAGGGAGAAGGAGATACATTGGATCTCAAACCAACCCTAATGTTGAAGGCTCTTGCTCTAACCCTTCTGTCACTGTTAAGGACCCCTTTTGGTATGCTCCTCCCATTCTTGAAAGTCGGCCCAATATTATAGACTCAGTCCCTTAAAAGAAGAAAAACACAAGGTTTTGCCTCCTCCACCCCTACCAGTGCCTCTCGGCCCAAGTTAGATAACCATTGGAAGAAGCAATACAAGGTTACAAACATTCTGCTTTTGAATACATGGCTAGATGGTGGTATGTTATAGATCCCCTTCAATGCTTCTTGCTCACCTTATTACCAGCATGTGTTGGATTCCATTGTTGATGTGCTAAGGGCTTCAAAGGCCCTAGTAAGCATGACCTAAGGGCATCTTATTTGTAGAAAGAAGTTGGGTCCATAAATGACTACTTGAAGAGTTTTAAATAGTCATGGACTAAAACGGGATGTACCATGATGTCGGATGGATGGACCAAAACAGGATGTACCATGATGAAAGAACCATACCATAATAAATTTTCGTTTCTCTTGCTCACAAGGAACCATGTTTTGAAATCAATGGATGCATCTGATACTGTGAAAGATGAAAACTTGTTATCTCAGCTTTGGATGAGATTGTTGTGGAGGTGGGGGTGGCTAATGTTGTTCAGATCATCACAGATAATGCCTCTAACTATGTTCTTGTTGGTAATATGTTAGAGAGTAAATACAAAACCAGATTTTGTGCCCAATGTGCCTTACATTGTATAGATCTCATGCTGGATATAGGCAAAGAGGATCAGGTCAGGAACATTGTATATCATGCTAAGAGCATCATAATATATATCGACAATCACTGTTGGGTATTGAACCTAGTGAGGAAAAACCAATGATACTGGAATTGTCCTTCGAGAGGATTGATTGGCTTCAAAATTGCGCTCCTAGGTAGTTCATTTAGGGTGCTGGCATGGGAGCTTGCTCCTGAAATGATTCCATTATGGGAGTTAGCTCCCATCCTTTAAAAAATGATCCTTGGAATTTTTGGGAGCTCCATCAAGGAGCTTGCTTTCCCATCACTCCCTACTTCATTGCCAATCGCTCCTGCACTACTCTTGAATTGCTCCTTATCTTTGCTCCGGGACCACTCTTGGAATGCTCCCCAAATGCTCTCGTATGCTCTTAGGTGCTTCCACAGAATGAAAAAAGGCATTTTAAAATTTATTTAAGGCATTGTGGGGCCCATGGAAAGATCCCAATAGCCATTTGAGGTTAGGGAAAAGGCCTCGGGAGTATTAAATCCCTTCTTCCTCATCTTACTCATTCCATTTTATCATTTCATGCATCTAAGGCTAGGGATTTGAGAGAGAAGCTTGCTTGATTTTGAGGAAAGCATATTGTTGAGAGCTTGAAAGAGATCAAAGGCTGCCATAATCACATAATAAATTCCATTGTTGTTAATAGTTAGAGAGTTGAAGAGGTAAGCTCAAACCCCATTTGATGCAAAGTTTTTTTTTCTTTGTGTTCTTTGTCTACGGATGTTGATTTTTCTCCAGGTTGCAGCATCGGGCAAACATTCTCGAGAGTGGTCATGAGATTTGATGATCCAGGAGGATCTTTTTAAAGTCGATCAAATTTAAAGTCTTCAAACATCAGTACAAAGGTTACCATGTCAAAGGGCTCGTCGACAGCTTTCCGTTAACGTTCGTTTTGCGTGAAATGGCCTCCAAATGAAGAAGTTGTGTACATTTGAAGTTTCGTCAATGTTGGTTAAAATGGTTGAAAAATATGGTTAAAGAAGTTATGGTTGGAGCTATGGGATTCAAACCCAAGACCTTCACTAAGGCCACCACAAGCTCCATGCAACAAATATGGTTCAATGGTTCAAAACTTTATTAAAGTTTAAATATTAAAAAAAAATGAGGAATATGTTATAAACCATATTATATTAAATCCATACCATATTATAAACCACCATGTTATAAGGCACATGTTAAAAGAACGGTGGAATATCATATGTTATACCATATGATATGGAATATAATCATTTCATATATTATATGTGCCGAACCTTATCCATAGTATTGCAATGTGGACTATGTTAAAACCATATAAGCAACAAATGCGCCATGGTTTAAAACCATATACCAACGTGTTAATACATTAAACATGCCAACATTCCAAAACGACGAGCAAAATGGAGAGGCCCACAGGTTTGACCCTGGGACCTCTCCCTGTTATGCACCGCCCTTTACCATTGGGCCACAGAGCCATTGTTGAGAACATATCGGCGCCAAATTATTAAGAAGTTACAACGACGAAAGCTATAAAAAGTGCCACGAAGTCAGAGTTCGGGACAAGTTCAGAAATCGGGATTCAGAGTTTTAGTACAGAGCACCTGCACAGATTCTGAGGTGGAGTATGGGCACAGTTCCCGAGACAAAGTACATAGCATTTCATATTTTGTCTTTTGTGTAGATTGGTTGTCTCAAATTGTGTGCCAGAGGAGGCCTCAGGAAAACAGGGTCAACTTTATACTCATTTTGCTCAGAATTTCAAGACGGACACAGTGGTGCAGTCTCTTTCTGCATTTGACAGACAGAAAACAAAGGTGTTTTCCAGAACGCCCAATTTGTAATTTTTGAAGACTGAATAAGATCGGTCTTCCCATTGAAAGTGGCCAAGAGACGTAGCCCAGGAGGGGTGAACTCCGTTATTAGTTTTTGTGTTATTTTTCTGGTTTGCATCTGTTCTCTCTGTGCTTATGTGTTGATTTGAAGCATTTTTAAATCATCTTTTAAGGCAATTTTATGAATGTTTTCATGCAAATTTCACATGCAAATTTATTGGTTAGAAAGATCTTGAGATTTTCAGATCAAGTTTGGTATCAAAGCTGGTTAACCATTGCATTGTGAGTTTGTTGATGTCGACAAGAGCAAGGCTTCAAAGAGGTGAAGGAGAGCTTGAAGAGTTTGATCCTGAGATTGGATCAAGGAGAAAGAAAATGGCAGATGAAGACTACCAAGCAGAAGATGAGAAGGCTTTCCGCAAAGCTTTCTATCAGATGGCAGACCGAGTAGAAAAATTGTTTACAGATTATCAAGAGAGGTTGGAAAAGAAGAAAATAAAGAAGGAGAATGTAGAAGATGTTAAGATTTAATATGCTAAGACATAAAATATCAGCATTGCATTTCATTTCACAACAATAGCATATATAGGATCACTGAAAGAACAACAAGCACAACATAAACACAAGAGACACAGATTTATCCTAGGAAACCCTCATGGGGTAGAAAACCCAGCAAAGCTTTCTCAATATAGATGACTAGCAAATAGAAAGATGTAAACCCTAGACATGAGCTCCTTCTCCTCCATAACAGATCTCTCCCTCACCTATGCGCTATTTACAAGTGAGTGTAGTGTGTGTTAAATGAGGAACACACCTCCTCTATTTATACACAACTCCGACTTGTCTTTTACACAAGCTAGGTCGACGCCAACTTAACCACTTTACATAATGTGACAGGGCCGACCCCACTAGGGTGGTGTAATAACCCTTTGACCCACATAACACATACAGGGCCGACCCCTCTAGAGAAGTCTAATAACCCAAGTTACCACGGAGGAATAAACATCTCCGGATACATGACAAAGTCTCATTGGAGGAATGAAACATCTTCGGAATAATAAAGTACAAATATAATATTCTTAGAAGTTACAATATTTCAACACTCCCCCTTAACGAGAAGGATATTATAACAACATCTGCAGGAGCAAGGAGTCATCAACATCATACATGATACATCTATAAATTATTGGAAGCTTTCTTTATACATCATTAGTAACTCAAGCAGTTATTGGAACATCAACATCTTGAGTAGTGAATCTTCATCTTCTGCAGCACTCGAACAGCTACAGTAACATCATCATCTGGATCCTCTCGATCAACAGCATCGTCATCACACGATCATCAGCATCGTCATCACATGATTATCAGCATCGTCATCTAGACCATCACGATCAACAGCGTCGTCATCTAGACCATCACGATCAACAGCATCGTCATCTAGATCATCACGATCTACAGCATCTGGATCATCTCAATCTACATCTGGATCATCTCGATCTACAGCATCTGGATCATCTGCAATACACATGATCCAATTCCAGGATGATCAATCCTGCTCACTTTAAGACATCTCTCATGTTTATGGACGATACAATCCAGATCTTACATATAGGATGATCAATCCTTATCACTTTAGGACATGAGTCCAAGGACGATGTAATCCTATCATGTACATTTTGAATGAAATGTCCAGGGACGATGCAGTCCTATCATCAATTCTCGGAGACAAATGTCTACGGATCAATTCTGGGACCGAAGTCCGGGGATGATACAATCCCCACATTCTCGGAGACATCTGTCTACGGATAAATTCTGGGACCGTCGTCTGGGGATGATACAATCCCCACATTCTCGGAGACATCTGTCTACGGATCAATTCTAGGACCGTCGTCCGGGGAAGATACAATCCCCACATTCTTGGAGACACATGTCTACGGATCAATTCTGGGACCGAAGTCTGGGGATGATACAATCCCCACATTCTCGGAGACATCTGTCTACGGATCAATTTTGGGACCAAAGTCCGGGGAAGATACAATCCCCACATTCTCGGAGACATCTGTCTACGGATCAATTCTGGGACCGAAGTCCGGGGATGATACAATCCCCACATTCTGGGAGACATCTGTCTACGGATCAATTCTGGGACCAAAGTCCGGGGAAGATACAATCCCCACATTCTCGGAGACATCTGTCTACGGATGAATTCTGGGACTGAAGTCCGGGGATGATACAATCCCCACATTCTGGGAGACATCTGTCTACGGATCAATTCTGGGACCAAAGTCCAGGGAAGATACAATCCCCACATTCTTGGAGACATCTATCTACGGATCAATTCTGGGACCGAAGTTCGGGGATGATACAATCCCCACATTCTGGGAGACATCTATCTACGGATCAATTCTGGGACCAAAGTCCGGGGAAGATACAATCCCCACATTCTCGGAGACATCTGTCTACGGATCAATTCTGGGACCGAAGTCCGGGGATGATACAATCCCCACATTCTCGGAGACATCTATCTATGGATCAATTCTGGGACCGAAGTCCAGGGATGATACAATCCCCACATTCTCGGAGACATCTGTCTACGGATCTCTTTTAGAACATGTGTTCAAGGATGATACAATCCCTCTTCTTTCTCGGAGACATATGTCTACGGATCTCTTTTAGAACAAGTGTTCAAGGATGATACAATCCCCTCGTCAACTTAGACCCTGTCTAAGGACCATTCACCAACCTCACTGTAGGTATCACCAATATAGGTATCCTCACTGTCAATGCAGGCAATCTTATCATCGATACAGATATCCACATCTTCGATACAAGTATCCACATCATTGATACAAGTATCCTCATCATTGATACAAGTATCCACATCACTCCCCCTTTCGAGGAGGGTCCTTCTGAACGACACCAAGCTTGTCTCAAACTTTACTCGAGACAGAGGTTTGGTCAATACATCAGCAACTTGTTCGTCAGTGCTCACATACTCGAGCTTGATAGCTCCTTTTTGCACCATATCCCGTATATAAAAATATCGGATCTCTATGTGCTTTGACTTATCATGGAACACTGGATTCTCTACCATCTTGATACAACTCTAGTTGTCACACAGGATCACAGCGGGGTCCATCTCTAAGTCAAACAATCCTGATAACAACTTCTGAAGCCATATCGTTTCACAACTAGTAGGGCAAGTAGCTATATATACCGCTTCAGTTGTGCTAGACTGCTTCTTGCTAAACCACGAGATCATGGCAGATTCCATACAATAACATCTGCTCGATGTGCTCTTCCTGTCTGATACACTTCCTACCTGGTCAACATCTGTGTAGCCATACAATCTGAAATCATGATCTCCAAGATAACATAGACCAAAGTCTATCGTACCCTTTAGGTACCTCATCACATGCTTTGCAGCTATTAGGTGAACATGCCTAGGTTCCACTAGATATTGTCTCAAGGTGTTTCAAAGCATATATTCGGCCTTGTATTCGTCAGATACATCAATGACCCAATAATCTGTTTGTACAGAGTCACATCCACTAACTCTGATGAGTCATCCGCCAACAGCTTCAAGTTGGAATCCATCGGAGTGGCCATGGTTGTACATTCCAACATATCAAATCTTGTCAGGATTTCCACAGCATACTTTCCCTGGTTGAGAAAGATTCCTTTTGAGCCTTGCCGTACTTCCAGACTTAGGAAGTAATGCATCAATCCGAGATCTTTCATCTCAAATTTTGTAGCTTCTTCTTTCTTTCCATGATCTGTTTCTCATTCCTTGTCAGAAAGAGATCATCCACATACAGTAATAGTATGACAGGTTCATCATCCATAACCTTAAGGTGAAGGTTAAGATCAGCTTTACTTTTGGTAAAGCCCAAGCTTTTCAAGAAGCTATCAGCTCTCCTTCTGTGATTGAACATCATCTACACTCTGCAGTGAGTGTTCTTCTGCATATCTATCCGTGCCATCTCTCGTCAGATGGATCTACTGATATGAGCCTCAAGATCATTCGAACTCTGTGGTGAGTTCCTTCTTGAATGTCATCTGTGTATAGATACCATTTTCAACCTTGTAGCAAAGGTTGAAATCCGCATCACCCATGGTGATCATTAAGCTCATCAAATGACTATCGATCCTGGGTATCCATACAAAGCTTTCTTCAATTACACCATTAAGAGAGTGGTCTTATCTAGCCACTTGGAGCAAACATCTCGTCATGATCCTCTTCCTCTTTCTAAGAGAATCTTCTAGTCACGAGCCTTCTATAGTACTTTTGATTTGTAAGTCTTCTTGTTGAACATCCATCACTTGTTCGATGTTCATCATTCTTCATGATCTTACCTACAAATCAAAGTTAATTACATGATTAGAAATACTTCATAATCATCAAATCATATTGACATGATAACCTTATTATGTATACAAATATGATTCACATGGTTATGCAACTATCTTGACCAATACTTTGGCACAACACTTTTCCATATCCTGTATACATACAGTGGTTATCTAGATGCCTTCCATCTCTACCAGAACATACTATCGAGAGCGTGCACAGCTCTTAGCATGTCAGTAAAGAGGTTTCATTCTAGACAAACAACAATGGGATGTTTGTCCAACTTACCCATCATATGCATATTAATAGTATACCGTTCAATGCTATATGAATGCTCACACTATGCATGATACATTCTAAATATGCATACAACTATTCCAAGCAATATCATTTACCATTTCATGTTAATTCAAATACTTATCTTTTATGGTTGCCTCCCGCTTGATCTTTATATGTCTTTGAACTTCTTATCCATCCTGGACCACTATGCATGCTCAACTGTGCACTAGTGTCATCCTCATGATCTCATACACAATCATACATTCATTAGTATACTATCAAAACATGATAATCTTAAGTATGTATGGTCATGATCATTTCATACATAGGTA
Source organism: Larix kaempferi (assembly GCA_027924585.1). Taxonomy (NCBI): domain Eukaryota; kingdom Viridiplantae; phylum Streptophyta; class Pinopsida; order Pinales; family Pinaceae; genus Larix; species Larix kaempferi. The sequence continues at coordinate 16,590,051 of BSBM01000458.1, read as the reverse complement.
TACTTACCTAAGATCCTAACAAAGTAGGATTCTAACTTGATATAGGAAAACATACCTGGATTATCAAGCTTGGTTATGTCTTAACATACCCAAACAATATCTTCTTTGTTCTCTTCAATGATTTAGAGACCTTGTGCTAGAACCTCCATATCTCATAAGTTAAGCATAGTAGAACAAAGTCATACATATCTCGTAAGTAGATCTTTTATGTGATCAAAGACTATGGATGAGTCTTTGTCTTTATGTCATCATGGTCATAGAACTTGATTTGTCTTTCTTGATGTACTTGTATCTTGTTAGAAGACAACATCATCCTCATACAACACCACAAGTGCATTAGTACAATCATAATTGTCATAACCTTAATCAATGAATGCCTTCTATCATTCACATGCATTCATTATCAAACAATCATAATTGTACTAACCTCAATAACATGAAGACAATCATATCATCAACTTAATCATGAACAAATTTCAAAACATACATGTATTTCCTCAAGTCATACCTGTCAAGATTGCTTTTAACCCAATCCACTTTGATTTGTTGAAACTGGATCTGGAGTTGGATTAGGGTTTGTCAGAGAAACCCTAAAAATTCAAACTTCTGAATGGATGGAAAGATGTGGCTTTCTGAGTTGATCAAGCTGGTATAATTCAATTTTGAAAACTGCAAAATTTGACCCCTCAAAATGGCCTTTGAAACTTCTGGATTCACTAGACAGGACCCTGAACTAGGGTTTGATAAAACCCACCATTCTTCCCAATCAAAAGGTTTGATCCAAAGCTCTAAACTTTGATTTTTCTGAGGAGCTTCCAGCCGTGGTCACAGACTTCAAAAATTCCAACTTTTGCAGAAGCCCTAATTTTCCACCTTTTCGATCAAAGTCCCGAACTAGGGTTTGATCAAGTCCACCCTTCTGACCAACCAAAAAATTTGATCTTGGTCTCTAAATTTCTATTTTGATGAGGAGCATTCAGTAGTGGTCTCCGATTCCAAGAATTTCAACTTTCTCTGAAACCCTAATTTCCCATAGCAGTGACGATTCAAGAATGAAGGTGCTCAAAATCCAAATCTGTTTTGACAGATATGCACCTGATTGTTTTTGGTGTAACTCCGAAATTACGAATCCACAGGGTCTGAAACTTCTGCCTGTGGTAGCCCGACCTGTCCTCTTTCCAACCCCACAGGTCTGACCTCAATTGGATTCTCTGAGAGAGATTTATGCCAAGTGTCGCAATGTGACCTGTTTATGGGATAAACCAGGAGAGCGAACTTGTACAGCGTGCCACGTGTCACTGGTTCAACTTCGGCCTCTGAGAAAGTTACCTGAGAAACTACAGTCCATGCTCTACCTGTCACTTTTTACGAAATTTCATTTGGAGCTTCCTAGCCCAAGTTGTGACCCTTTTGCCTAGGTCACCTGTTTATGACTGAGATTTGGAAGAGGCAGAAACCCTAACTTGTACTGATCATAAATCACAAAGTACAACGAATTAGAGGTTGTCCTTTGGACACAAGGTACAGGGGGATGTTATCTACGACCTGTAAAGATTTCAGATCCCGAACCTTCGCCAAAATGGATTTATAGCGAAAGTTCCACGATGACTGGTTTTTGCTATACAAAACCCTAACCTTCAAATTGTCGCAAGTGTCGTAAGTGCCATACATTGCCTTCCTTCAGGTTAGCTCTGATACCATGTTAAGATTTAATATGCTAAGACAGAAAATATCAGCATTGCATTTCATTTCACAACAATAGCATATACAGGATCACTGAAAGAACAACAAGCACAACATAAACACAAGAGACACAGATTTATCCTGGGAAACCCTCATGGGGTAGAAAACCCAACAAAGCTTCCTCAATATAGATGACCAGCAAATACAAAGATGTAAACCCTAGACATGAGCTCCTTCTCCTCCATAGCAGATCTCTCCCTCACCTATGCGCTATTTACAAGTGAGTGTAGTGTGTGTTAAATGAGGAACACACCTCCTCTATTTATACATAACTCCAACTTGCCTTTTACATAAGCTAGGTCGGCCCCAACTCAACCACTTTACATAATGTGACAGTGCCGACCCCACTAGGGTGGTGTAATAACCCTTTGACCCACATAACACATACAGGGCCGACCCCTCTAGAGAAGTCTAATAACCCAAGTTACCACGGAGGAATAAACATCTCCGGATACATGACAAAGTCTCATCGGAGGAATGAAACATCTCCGGAATAATAAAGTACAAATATAATATTCTTAGAAGTTACAATATTTCAACAGAAGATGCATCAGGAAAAGGAGGAGGTCCTTCTGAACCTTCTTCCCCATCTTCTTCCTCTTCTGAAAGTTCCAGTACTGATTCTTCAAATTCGAAGAAACAACCTGAAAAGAAAATTGATCTTAATATGTCTCAATTAAAGCTTGATATTAAGTTTGAGTTACCTGTTTATAATGGAGAACTTAATGCTGAAACATTAGATAATTGGATCCGTCAGATTGAAGTCTATTGTAAGATTCAAAAGTTTAATGAAGATAGCTTGAAAATTCAGCTAGCTTCTCTCGGACTTGGAGGGACCGCTCTCATATGGTGGGAGAGTAGAACTCAAAATGATTTGGCCTCAAAAGGCAACATTATATCCTCTTGGCATGAATTCAAGTCAACATTAAAGAAGCAGTTCTATCCATTGGGTTACATACAGCAAGCAATGATGGATTGGCAAAATCTGAGGCAAGGCAAGGGTCAAAGTGTGCAAGAGTACACACAAGAGTTTCGAAAGAGAGCTTTAATACTTGGTATACCTCTCTACACCCAGGAAATTCTTCTTAAGTACATAAGTGGATTACATAGTTATTTAAGACACATGATACTTATGTTTAATCCAACTAATCTTGATGAGGTATGTGTTCAAGCAACTCACATGGAGTCAAAAGGGAAGAGTGTTCATGATGTTTCTTTAGATGGATCCAGTCAGCCAACAGAAGGCAAGGCAAAAGGAAAGAGCAAACATGTTGCTACCGTGAAGAAAGGAGACACAAAGCTTTCTTGCACTCATTGTCAAAGAGATGGACATGATGTGGAACATTGCTGGAAGTTGCATCTAGAAATGAAGCCAAAGTGGTTTAAAGATCGGAACGGGAAGCAAAAAGCTACGGTGATCGTTGAGGACCTTGGATCGGATTCCGAGGATGAAACCAAGATATCGATCGTAGGTATGAAAGGTAAATCTCTTGTTGGTAATTCTAACATTGGATCTTCATATGCTTCCACATCTAGAGATCATGATGGTTCTAAAGATACAAAAAGAAATGCACTATTTCATATAAGGGTGATCACTAAACAAACAAAGATTGACACACTCATAGATAGTGGATCTCAGGCTAATCTTATTTCAGAAGAAGTAGTTAAGCAGTTGGGATTAATAACTAAACCACACAAGAAACCTTATCCACTAGGCTGGGTATGCAAAGACAACAGATTACAAGTAACCGAACAATGTGATCTCAAGTTTGCAATTACTTCCAAGTTTGTAGATAAAGTGGAATTTGATGTGGTTCCATTGGATATCTGTGGGATTGTGTTGGGTAGCCCATATTTATACGATTGAAAAGCAATCTTCTATCGAGAACATAATCAATATCATTTGTTTAAAGAAGGAATTGAGTACATAGTACACTCACATTCATATAAAAATGACAAGTCATTGGGAACTACACAACAATTGAAAAGAGTTGTTAATGCAAGTCAAAATTTGGCACTTAGGTCTATGCAAGTTAAGGAAGAAAATAATCCTAAGCATGAAGAGGAAGTGTCATTGCATGACAATACACCTATTCTGGTTGATAATGTTCCTATGATGAAGCATAAGCATGATATAAGTACAATCTCTTTCACATGTTCAATGTTGATATTCAGCTTATTACTGATCAGCAGTATATGGTTGGTCCCTACAATGTTGAATGAAGATTTTGTTGAAAAAGGGGTTAATGTACTTAACAATATCTGTGCAGTGTTGATTGTTGTCATATTGAGTCAGATGTACAGGTTTCAAGAATGGACAGATGATACAGGGCAAGTGAGACGAACATGTCTTCACTTGATTTCAGGATGATTCCATGCTTTTGGTGGTCCAAAAGCTTCTTAGTGGGGAGGTTTGATCCAGGAAGATCTTTTTGTTGAATTTTTGTCAAGTTAGGATTTTGTACAGAAAAATAACAAATCATCATATTCTAATGCAGAAAATACATTTAATGAACATTTACAAATATCGAATATTAAATAGTGCAGTAGTAAAAACTATCATAACATAAATTTCATGTCTTTAGCACTCTCAAGTCACTGTGTTAAAGTACTTTTAACACTACCCATTAGGTCATTGTGCTAAGTTAATCTTCAGCAGCATGTAAAGTAGAATAACTAAATTTAACCACATAATAATAAAAGAGAAGATACTTACTTGTGTGTGGGACCCTTCCTATAAAATACTCAGAAGAGTTACTTACTTTCAGTAAACATTGTGTCTCAGAGAGGCCAGTCAAATCTAGAAACTATCAGACCCTACAAGAGGGTAGTACAAACCAGAGAGAGAGAGATGACAGGTTGAGATAAAACCAAATAGTCAATGACAGTCAGAAACACAGTGATAATCACAATCAAGACCAACATAATAAATGTCCAAGCTGTCCATACAAACTGAGGCCCTCACAAATGAACAGTCAACAAGCAGATGAAGTGACAGTACCAAACAAGACTCAGCACAAAGAAGCTTTAACCCCAAACAATAATAAGGCCTCAAACAAGTAGCACAAGGGCTCAGGCCACAGTTACATAGAATAAATCTTAGCATATAGATCGAGTCTCAATGATATAGATCTGGTCAATGTCAAGTCTCAGCAGTACAGAATTGATCACAGGTAGGTCTTAACATAAACAAATAACACAAGGCTCAGACCAAACTAAACACACAACCTGTGGCCTTTACAAATGACTATCAATAGGCAGATCCAAGTCAAAGGAGCTCACGGCCTTCACTGGTGTGCACACAGCAGGGTAGATCAAACCCTAGGGCCTCACGGCCTCCACAATTTTGTCACCCGCAGACTGGATCAGATCCTCAGGCCTCACGGCCTCCACAAATGAGCAACCAGCAGGCAGATCGAGGACTAAATAGGCCTCACGGTTGGGTTTCAGGGTCACAGCCTTCCCAACAGGCAGATATATAGCAGATCGGACCTCAACAGAAGCATATCGGATCCTATAGCAGCAGATCAAAAAATCAACAGCAGAAATGTCCTACAAAGAAATCACGGGTTGCATGACTAGGCATAATAACTTCTTCTCAAACCCGTGGTTCAAGTAAACAGCAGCATATAAGCTTTAACGTCAGCCCTAACAAATTATCCAAACCAGATCTGAGATGAAGGGTAGACTTCAGCAGGTAGTTGGCCTTCATAACAAATTGTGAAGGTGCAGCAAACAGACTCTAAACCCTTGACGTCAAAATAGAATAAAGGACAGAGCTGAGATATGTATTGTGTATTAATTGATAAACAAAAGACCTTTATTTATAGGATAATAGGATTATTAAAATAATCCTTTAAATTAGGAAACCATAGAATTAGGAAAAATTAAAAGATAAAAAATAATAAAATATTATTTCATTAAATTAGGGAGAGGTCACTTTAAAATAAAATAAAAGATAAATAAATAAAAGATAAATAAATAAAAGATAAAAATAATAAAGGATAAAAATAAATAAAAATAATAAAAGATAAAAATAAAAATATAAAATATATAAAAATAAAAATAAATAAAAGACAAAAATAAATAAAGGATAAAAATAAAAAATAATAAAAGATAAAAATATAAATATAAAATAAATAAATAAAAGAACCTCAGAAAGTGGTCAAACATCTAAACTACCCATAAGATCAAAAACAATAAGAGTGGTATAAATAAGAGGTGGGTCAATGACCCTAATTACCACAAATCAAAGACAGGGTACCACAACACTAAAAGACCAAAAGTAAATCACCCAAGGTGGAAAGGTTCAACCAGTCATCTCTCTCTCAAATGTACAAAAGTTTCATATACTACTGAAAGTCCATCATCATTGTATAAGGAAGGGTTCACACAGATGATGTGATCATGTGGTCCTCTCAACTACTCCTTAGGTCAAATGTTAGTAGCTTCCACAAGGGGTGGCCAGTCCCTTGAGAAGACCAACCAACTCATCCATCTCGAAGACCTAGGAGACGAGGGCATCACACATCATAATCTTGGTAATTGACCAAGTGCCTCCATTCTCAAGGAATGGCTTCTCAGCCCAAGACTGAGCCTCAGTCGTAGACTGGGACATGTTGATCAACCATCTGGTCCATGACCAGGTTATCCATTCTCCCAGAGAATGGTCCTCAGCCTCAAGCTGAGCATTCAGTCCTAGACTGAATGTTGATCAACCTTCTGCAGGACCTAGGAAGTCTCTGTCTCAACCTGCAGGATCTGCTTGGTCATCATGACCAAGAAACCGTCTGGTTCTAGACCAGAATACCCTAGAGACAAATAGGGGCCCTAGCCACATGCTAGGGACTTTGCCATGGCATCCATCTGCTTGGTCCTCGACCAAGAACCCCAGGAGACAGCTGGGGGCCCTAGGGTACCTTCTAGGGTCTTACACATTATTCTGCCTGGTTAACTTGACCAGGAACCCTAGTTAACTGACTAGGGTACCATTCTCTCTGAGAATGGGTCTCGCAGCTGCACTGAAAAATTAACACTTTTTAAAGTCGATCAAATTTAAAGTCTTCAAACATCAGTACAAAGGTTACCATGTCAAAGGGTTCGTCGACAGCTTTCCGTTAATGTTCGTTTCGCATGGAACGACCTCCGGATGAAGAAGTTGTGTACATTTGAAGTTTCGTCAATGTTGGTTAAAATGTTTTAAAAATGGTTGAAAAATATGGTTAAAGAAGTTATGGTTGGAGCTATGGGATTCAAACCCAAGACCTTCACTAAGGCCACCACAAGCTCCATGCAACAAATATGGTTCAATGGTTCAAAACTTTATTAAAGTTTAAATATTAAAAAAAAATGAGGAATATGTTATAAACCATATTATATTAAACCCATACCATATTATAAACCACCATGTTATAAGGCACATGTTAAAAGAACGGTGGAGTATCATATGTTATACCATATGATATGGAATATAATCATTTCATATATTATATGTGCCGAACCTTATCCATAGTATTGCAATGTGGACTATGTTAAAACCATATAAACAAGAAATGCACCATGGTTTAAAACCATATACCAACGTGTTAATACATTAAACATGCCAACATTCCAAAACGACGAGCAAAATGGAGAGGCCCGCGGGTTTGACCCCGGGACCTCTCCCTGTTATGCACCTCCCTTTACCATTGGGCCACAGAGCCACCGTTGAGAACATATCGACACCAAATTATTAAGAAGTTACAATGCCGAAAGCTATAAAAAGTGCCACGAAGTCAAAGTTCGGGACAAGTTCAGAAGTCGGGATTCAGAGTTTTAGTACAGAGCGCCTGCACAGATTCCGAGGTGGAGTACGGGCATAGTTCCTGAGACAAAGTACATAGCATTTTGTATTTTGTCTTTTGTGCAGATTGGTTGTCTCAAATTGCGTGCCAGAGGAGGCCTCAGGAAAACAGGGGCAACTTTATACTCATTTTGCTCAGAATTTCGAGACGAATGCAGTGGTGCAGTCTGTTTTTGCATTTGACAGACAGAAAACAGAGGTGTTTTCCAGAACGCCCAATTTGTAATTTTTGAAGATTGAATAAGATCGGTCTTCCCATTGGAAGTGGCCAGGAGACGTAGCCCAGGAGGGGTGAACTCCGTTATCAGCAGTTGTGTTATTTTTCTGGTTTGCATCTGTTCTTTATGTGCTTATGTGTTGATTTGAAGCATTTTTAAATCATCTTTTAAGGCAATTTTATGAATGTTTTGATGCAAATTTCACATGCAAATTTATTCGTTAAAAAGATCTTGAGATTTTCAGATCATTTGACCAAGAGCCCGAGCAATATGGCTAGAGGTGAATGGCCCAGGTAGCGACAAACAATCTCCCATTATCCTAAGTCATATGGTGTGGGGATATTGGCCCAGGCAGGGGGCAGACAATCTCCCATTATCCTGAGTCATATGGTGTGGGGAGATTGGCCCCAAGGTGCTATCACATTGCCTGCTCCGTGATGGAGTGGTCTATTCTATATTAGAGTGAGTTGACTTGTTTATTTGATAGGGGATTTCATCCCCTTGTGGAATATACAAGTCTAATCTAATGTTGAATTTGACATAGGCTCTAAGAAGTGTCCGAGACTTCTTAGTGTTGGTCAAATCAACATTAGAGCTCTATGCGTGAATAGATGTGCATGTGTGGAGATGATCATCAGCATGGACAACTTTTCTAGTGAAGAAGTAATAACCAAGAAGACAAGTCACACCATGGATGAAGTCCCAGATAGCATTGAAGAAGTTCTAGAGAAGATTGAAGGCAACGAGACAAGTCGGCTCTAGATAAGAAGACAAATCGGCCTCAGCAAAAGTATAAGTCGGCCCCAAAAGGAAAAATCAAAGTGAATTGAAGAATATAAATAAAGTGCTCCAACATTTCATTTTCACAACATCACAACACAACATCTCTTCTCCACTGGTGCGCACTTTCCATGAAGGCCTAGCAAAGGCACAAGAAGTATTTTTTTTGGGGGTTTCTTATTGTCATTAGAGGTTCGCTACCCTTCCTAGGGTTTCTTGTGAAGGAGGGTGAACTTTCTGTATGCTAGGGTTTCTCTTCTTGATGCTAATGTACTTGTAACTTTGGACTGATTTCTCCTCTAGAAAAGTTGCCAGGTTTTCTCCCTTATTGGGTTTCCCAGGGTAAAAATCTGTGTCTATTGTGCATGGTTGTGTTTCTATGATCCTTATTTCTGTTGCAATTTAAGTTGAACTTTTCAGTGTGCAATTATTCAATGAAAACTGTGGGATGAAATGAATGTTTGACATCATTAGGAAATAATTGTCAAGATCCGGAAATAGATAAAAATTCAACATTGGAGTTATATCTTATGCTCTCTTATCCTACTGTTTCCCTTTCCTTCTCTTCTTCATTCGATTGCAGGTTTGTCTTTAAAGACTAGAAGAAAATGTTCTTCATATGGTGTATGCTTCCATTTTGATTCTCATGGTTTTAGTGGGGAATGGGCATGATAGGGTCCATAACAAAGAAGAGGAGGATGTTCATAGTAACCCAATCTTTGAAGATGAAGGAACTAAAGGTGGAAGTGAGGGTGAAGATACAAACAAACTTGACATAACAAACTTGACAAAACATGAAGGGGAGAGAGGTTGTGGAACCACAAATTTTTTGTGCAAAAACTATTGTCATAAAGGAAAACTTTACATCGGTTCATATACTCGTGTGAGGAGGCATCTTTATGGGATAAATGCTAGGTGACAAGCCCAATGGTGGTGGGTTCCTAAACTAAACCCAAAAGGAGGGAAGTAAGTACATAAAGATTTTGTTCGAGAAAGAGTTGGAGAAAGATGAGGAGAGAAGAGATACAAAACTACAAGACTGAACTTGGTTAAAAGCCTTTGAGGAAAGATGGGAAGAGTGGTCTCTCTTAACAATTGAGGTCAAGAAAAAAGTGAATAATACGTGGTAGTGAACCTATACTTTGAGAGGAACCTGAGCTTTGTAGTGTGATAGTTAGAGTGAGATACCACACTACCACCAAAACGAAAGGCATTCAACCTTGAGTGCTTGGAAGGGATGGCTGAAAAGTTACCAAGGAAGTGTTGTTCACCTTCTGTTGCCTTGGGGTGGACAAGAACACTTTAAAAGAGTGATTCCTAGTCATTTTTAATAAAGTGTGAGGTACTTTATTTTTATAAAGTCACTTTATTAAATTTTAAGTCATGGTTTATTTCCTAAGTTCATTTAAGTGATTATTTCAAGTGCATGATAAATTAAAAGGTCCTCACACAATTAAATGATACATGTGCACTAAATATCATTTAATTATTATTTTAATGAGCATTTATTGAGAGCCTTTGATCTAATCTAATCTTGGCCATTGGATGAATAGGAGGAAGTTGCCATGAACAAAAAGGCTTGGGAAAGGAAAACCTAATTTATTATTCACATTTCCAAGAGAGAATTTTGGAGAGGAAGAGGAAGAGGAGAGGAAGAGGTCGAATTCAAAAGGAGAGAAGTAAACCCTTGCACAGAAATCGAGGAGATTAACTCGACACGTTTTCCAAGGAGAAAGGGCACACTTCCCAAGACAAATCCGTACAAAAGACCGTACTGCATTTATTGCACCATACTAGCACAGAAATCAAGAGAGATGGCACTGTTTTTGAGGCAGAAAACTGGCACAGATTTCGAGGCAATAGTACAGTAATTAATGCTGTCCATACAACAACATTAATTAGGCACAAATTTCGAGGCACAATGTTTGGTACATAAATCGAGAAAGAGCAGTCCGTACACCCGCACGTGTGAGGCTGTACAACACGGTTTCAAGGAGTCCGTACAACAGTTTTGTCAGAGAGGTTTTTGGCACAGTTTTCAAGAAGGAAATAAAGGAGATAAGTAATGTTGTATGTTTGTATAATTTGTCTGAAGAAATAAAATCTCTCTCTCTCAAACAGGTTTTCCCTTGGGGGTTTTATCCTGGACCATTTTGGTAAAAAATACTGAGTTAAATTTTTATGTGCATGGCTGGTATAATTTTCTGAGTATGAAAAGTTAGGTTGAAAGTTAATTTTCTGAGTTAATTAATTTGAAAGAATCTCATGTGTTTCAAGCAAAGAAAATATTTTTATATGAGAAATATATGCATGGTTGGGTTTGGGCATTGAACTACATGCAGAGAAGTTGAAAAACTTGAAACCGGGTTGGGGTTCTAAAACTTTCAGGGACTTGGAATTGCTTCAGGTTTTTGAGAGAAATCGAGAAAATTAAGATGAGGGTAGAAGGTAGGTACGAGGTAGGTCACTAAGTTATTTAAGAGATAATCTTGCACTCAATGTAGATTTTTCTGGATTTTACTGCTTGCTGGTTTATGTTATCTTTTCAGTGATTTTCACCAACAGCGGGTTTTGCATTGGCTGAAGGTTACTTATAAAAAATACTGTAACACTTAAACACACAATAAAAACACAATGACAGGCAGAAAGTAAATATTAACACATGCACACCATAAAAGAGACATACTCAGATTTTTCGGCAACTGTGCCCTGGAAAAACCCCCACGGGGAAAACCAGTAAGAGAGAGAGAGATTTATTATTTCTTCAGCAAAATATTCAGTGCAGAAATTTCAGACAAATACTACTTATCTCAACCAAGAAATTCCAGCCTTGAAATATGTGCAATCACTGCCTAAATTTCAGTGCCAACACAGTCATAAATTCTGAACTGTACAGTCCTCGATTTTTGTGCCCAACATGCTTCGAAATCCGTGCCCAGTCTGCTGTACGGATTTGCAGCAATAAATATTGCTTTACCTTCCCTCGAAGTCTATGCCAAACACCTCGAAATTTGTGCCAGATCTCTCCTCGAAAACTGTGCCCGAAAATGACTTGAACCTGTGCTGTACGGTACAGCAATAACTTTGCTGTACAGTCCTCGAATTTTGTGCCACTGTACAGCAAGTACAGTGCCTCGAAAACCGTGCCATTCTGCTGCTGTACGGTCACCTAGAAAACGCTGCTGAGATTAATACTTGTTGTCTCGATTTTTGTGCAGCATAAATGCACTCCAAGCTGCCTCGAAGTGCATGCCCTCTCTCAAGCTAAAAATCTGGTGCCTCGATTTTCGTGCCAATGACTTCCTCAAATGGCTGCCTCGAAACTCGTGCCCTCTTCAGCTGTTTCTCTCTTGCTCTCTTCACTTTCCAAAATCAAAAGTAAGCTCAAATGCCTCCCTCAACCCTTTTTGTCTAACCCTAAGTGGGTATCTAATCCGACGATGGAGATAGATCCAATCCAATGGATGAGATTCAATGTGAGTGAAAATCCCTTTTATTTTTCATAAATAAAATCACTCACCCACTTAAGTTAAATCAAAAAGTGACTTTAATGTTATAAAGTCTCATTAAGTGACTTTTAATGTGAGGGTCACCTTTTTCCCCCTTCTAAGTGACATTAGGCAAATGTCACTTGGGGAACACTTCCCTAGGTACACAACTAACACTCCCTCTTATCGAGGAAGGTGTTCCGCACCACTCCCAACTTATCTCTGAAGAAGACAAACTTCCCCCTCCCCAAAGACTTCGTTAGGACATCTGCTACCTGCTTCTCAGTGGAAATATACTGCAACTCAACTGCCCCTCTCTGGATGTAGTCCCGGATGAAATGGTACCTGATCTCAATGTGCTTCGACCTGTCATGGAACACCGGATTCTCAGAGAGCTGAATGCAACTCTGATTGTCGCAATAGATCACCGTAGGTCTCAGCTACTGATCAAATAAATCTACCAATAACTTACGAAGCCACAGTGCTTCGCAAGTCGCCTGACTGGCTGCCATATACTCAGCCTCAGCAGAACTCAATGCAACGGACTTCTGTTTCCTGCTGAACCACGACACTGCTGCCGAGCCCAAGCTAAAACATCAATCGGAAGTGTTCTTCCGATCCCTCACACAACCTGCCCAGTTTGAATCTGTGAACCCAACAAAGCTGACTCCACTCGAACCCCTGTAGTCCAGACCATAATCCACTGTCCCTGCTAGGTATCTCAGAATGTGCTTTGCGGTCGTCCAATGCACACTCCTAGGCTGCACCATGAACTGGCTAAGAGTGTTGACCGCAAAACACAGGTCTGGCCTGGTCTTGACTAGATACATCAACGATCCAATGAGCTGACGATAGACTGTGGGATCCACCAACTTACCCTCTGAAGCATGAAGTTGCTTTAGGTTGGTGATCATAGGTGTAAACATAGGCCTACAGTCCTCCATCCGATAACTCTTCAGAATCTCTGCTGCATACTTCCCCTGTCCTAGGAAAATATGTCCAGGCTCCTGCCAAACCTCCATCCCCAAATAGTAATGCATCAGCCCAATACCAGTCATCTCATACTTAGTTGCAAGGTCTCTCTTGCACTATGCAATAAGACGCTCATCTCCAGTGATAAATAAGTCATCAACATATAACAGAAGAATGAGAGGATCTCCACCAACCACAATGTAGTATAGGTTGGGATCAGCCTCACTCTTCTGAAATCCCATCGAAGTCAAATATGCATCGATCCTGGAGTACCAAGCTCTAGGAGCTTGCTTCAGACTGTACAAGGCTTTATTAAGCCTGCACACATGAGAATCTCTCCCATGTATCTCGAATCCCTGTGGCTGCTCCAAATACACCTCCTCCTCCAGAAGACCATTGAGAAACGCGGTCTTCACGTCCATCTGATGGATCTTCCAACCCATCTCTACTGCTATAGATATCACTGCTTTGATGGAAGAGTATCGAGGAACTGGAGCAAATGTCTCATCATAGTCAACTCCCTCAACCTGTGAGAACCCCCTAGCCACAAACCGAGCCTTGAATTTCTCCACACTGCCATCTGCAGCATGCTTGATCTTGTAAAGCCACTTGGAAGTCACAACTGACTTCCCCTCAGGTCTTGGCACAATCTCCCAAGCATCATTCTTCATGATGGAATGGTACTCTTCCATCATGGCATCTCTCCATATCTGATGCTGAGAAGCCTCCTCAAATGTAGAAGGCGCAGAGTCACGAAGACTCACAACAAGGTCCATCCCATATCTGTCTGGCTCAACTACTGACCTGATCGCCTCCTGAGGTCTACCAAATGCTTCTGCTTCCTTCAAGGTGTCCTGAAGCCACTTAGGCTTCCTCTTCCTTGAAGGTTCCTCCCAAATTGGTGTATCCTCATCTGAGGAAGTGCCAGAAGCAGAAGGTCTAACACCCCGAGGACCAGTAACTGATGAACCAGTCCCTGAAGACCCTGTAACCTGTGAGCCTGAAACATGTGATCCTGAACCTGTGCCTGTCCTTGAACCTGTCCCTGAAGTACGTGTAATCTGAACCACTGATCCTGTAGAAGCTGTGCCTGTACCCTGTGATCCAGTCACCCCAGAAACCTGAGGTGTGGGAGCTGGTGGCTCCCTTTGGTCCATCTCTCTCGACTTCCTGAAGGCCCTCTCCTCATCAAACTTCACCTCCCGCCTCACTACAACTCTCCTTTGGCCAGGAATGTAAAGTCAATATGCCTTCGAAGTCTCATCGTAACCCACAAAGATACCTCTCTCTGCAGTGGGCTCGAACTTCGTCCTTTTCTCAGAAGGGACGTGAGAGTAAGTCAGAGAGCCAAATATCTGAAAATGGCTCACCTCAGGCTTCTTGCCTGAATACATCTCCTCTGGAGTCATCCTCCCCAAAGCACGGTGAGGACTCCTGTTTTGCAGATACACTATAGTGTTGCATGCCTCTGCCCATAGAAAGAACGGTAACCCCTTATCATGAAGCATGGCTCTCGCTGCTCCAACGATCGACCTGTTCTTTCTCTTTGCTATTCCATTCCGCTGAGGAGTGTAGGGAATTGTCAACTGTCGCTGTATACCCTCCTGACTGCAAAAAGCATTGAACTCCTTGGAGGTATACTCACCCCCATTGTCTGATCTCAACATCCTGATCTTCCTCCCCGTTTGCTTCTCCACAAGGGCTTTGAACCCTTGGAAGACACTCAACACTAGTGGGGACTTCTTGTTCCTCAAGAAGTAGATCCATGTCTTCCTGGAGTAGTCATCAATGAAGTTAATATAGTACTCGTGACCAGTCAAAGATACTGAAGACATAGGACCGCAAATGTCAGAATGAATCAAGTCAAGCACTCCTGCTGCTCTCGTGTCACTGCTTGGAAAAGCAGTCTTGGTGTACTTTCCCAAAGCACACCCTCTGCACACATCACTCTGCTCAGTGTCGAACTCTGGTAAACCTGTGACCATGCTCCTCAACAATCTTAGAGTTGGGTGATGTAAGTGGGCAATCCTCCTGTGCCATAGCTCACATAGCTCACTGTTGCTGCTGTGTGTTAGAGGATGCTGTGGCTAAAACAATAACTTGTACAGTCGTCCACATCTAACTCCAATATCCATGGGGGTAGATACACCTGTAGTCCTGGGGAACACCTACACTCTCCCATCTGAGAAACATACCCCAAGACCCCTGTCCTCAATAGTGGAAACTGAAACAAGGTTCTTTTTCAGCCCAGGGACGTACAACACATCCCTCAAAGTCATGGGACTCATGGACTCCCTCTCAAATGTAATGGTCCCCTGACCAACCGCTCTAACAATGGTGTTGTCACCAAGTACCACCTCCACATCTCTAACTGTCTGCGATAGCTCGGAGAACAACTCTCGAGCACCTGTCATGTGTCTCGAGGCTCCGCTGTCAATGTACCACGTACTAGTGGTGGATGGACCTGTCTGATGCCCTGTCAACAATGAATGCTCACTCTTCATATCCATATCTGTGCTGGTGGCCAAGGAGACTCTCTCTCTGTCAATCTGTCTAGCATATAGGGAAAACTCCCTCTGAAACCTGTCACCAAAATCATCAACCTCTGCTGAGGCTGCTGTCTGCTGTCCCTGTCCCTTCTTCTTCTTCTTGCTTGGACACTGTGATGCATAGTGCCCAAACGCCTGACAACAATAACACTTGATTTTACTCAAGTCCTTCTTCTGTCCACCCTGTGGTTGCTGTTGTTGCTGCCTCCTGGCCCCACCCTTCTTGGGACCCTTCTTCTTCTTACCCTTGGCTGTCAGTGCCATGTTCTCCTCATCTACCCCACTATGTGATGAACTGCCCTGTACGAGACCCCTCCTGGTCTCCTCCTGCACAAAGTCATCCCACAGTCTCTCCCAAGACGGTAGGTTCTCTCTACTCACTATGGCCTGCACAAATGCACTCCAGACTTTGAAGCCCCATTCACTGCTGTACGTACAAGCTCAGTAGCAGATTACCATTTCACCAACCGCTGCCAGTTCATCTCGAACTGCAGAAATCCTAGTGAGGTAAGCTGTGACTCCCTCTCCTCCATTCATCTTGATACTCTTGAGTTTCTCTTTGAGAACCATCTTTCTGTTCTCATTGGAACTCTCATACAAGCTGGTCAAGGCACTCCACATCTCATGTGCCCTGGTCTTTCTAGAAATGTGAGGGATTATGTGGTCTTTCACTGCGTCAATGATAATCCTCCTAGCTTTACAGTCCTTCTTGTTGAAGGCTGAAAGAGCTGCTGCATCTGTGCTATCTGGAATGACAATGGGGTTGGTAGTAGTGCTCTTAACTGCCTCCACCCATAGTTCATTCTCCTCCAAAATCAACAAAATTTTGGCCTTCCAAGGCACAAAATTCTCAGTCCCATTCAACCTATCCTCAATCCTCAGACCTGAAGCCATCTCAACTCCAACCCAACAGAATGCTGATCACTAACAGAAGAAAATCTCAAAAATTTCTGAGTTCTGGAAATTTCTGTGTGCTGCAAAAATACTACTGTTTTCTGCCCCTGCGCTCTGATACCATGTAGATTTTTCTGGGTTTTACTGCTTGCTGGTTTATGTTATCTTTTCAGTGATTTTCACCAAGAGCCGGTTTTGCATTGGCTGAAGGTTACTTATGAAAAATACTGTAACACTTAAACACACAGTAAAAACATAATGACAGGCAGAAAGTAAATATTAACACATGCACACCATAAAAGAGACATACTCAGATTTTTCGGCAACTGTGCCCTGGAAAAACCCCCACGGGGAAAACCAGTAAGAGAGAGAGAGATTTATTATTTCTTCAGCAAAATATTCAGTACAGAAATTTCAGACAAATACTACTTATCTCAACCAAGAAATTCCAGCCTTGAAATACGTGCAATCACTGCCTAAATTTCAGTGCCAACACAGTCATAAATTCTGAACTGTATGGTCCTCGATTTGTGTGCCCAACATGCTTTGAAATCCGTGCCCAGTCTGCTGTACGGATTTGCAGCAATAAATATTGCTATACCTTCCCTTGAAGTCTGTGCCAAACACCTCGAAATCTGTGCCAGATCTCTCCTCGAAAACTGTGCCCGAAAATGACTTGAACCTGTGCTGTACGGTACAGCAATAACTCTGCTGTATGGTCCTCGAATTCTGTGCCACTGTTCAGCAAGTACAGTGCCTCGAAAATCGTGCCCTTCTGCTGCTGTACGGTCACCTAGAAAACTGTGCTGAGATTAATACTTGTCTCGATTTCTATGCAGCATTAAATGCACTCCAAGCTGCCTCGAAGTGCGTGCCCTCTCTCAAGCTAAAAATCTGGTGCCTCGATTTTCGTGCCAATGACTTCCTCAAATGGCTGCCTCGAAACTCGTGCCCCCTTCAGCTGTTTCTCTCTTGCTCTCTCTTCACTTTCCAAAATCAAAAGTAAGCTCAAATGCCTCCCTCAACCCTTTTTGTCTATTAACCCTAAGTGGGTATCTAATTCGACGGTGGAGATAGATCCAATCCAATGGATGAGATTCAATGTGAGTGAAAATCCCTTTTATTTAATTCTCATAAATAAAATCACTCACCCACTTAAGTTAAATCAAAAAGTGACTTTAATGTTATAAAGTCTCATTAAGTGACTTTTAATGTGAGGGTCACCTTTTTCCCTCTTCTAAGTGACATTAGGCAAATGTCACTTGGGGAACACTTCCCTAGGTACAAAACTAACACTCAATTCCCTACAACTAGTATTAGGGTTTATATGAGTGTTTGATTAGGGTTATTGCAACAAATGATAGATTAATGAGGAAATGAAATAAAATGGAAAGTAAAACAATGTTGGTTCATTTCCCTTTTCCTCTTTTATGTGCTAATCAATCTACGAAAAGGGAAGAGTAGAACTGAAATGAGAGAGTATGCAACTCAATTAACCCTACAATCCAATGCAAACAAACATACATAAAACATTAGATTGATTGCCCTTTTCACTTTGATGAACAAGCAAACTAGAGAGGGTATCTGAGGCTTTATTTACCTCCTGGATGGGCAAAGGCCTTTAACTAGTTATGGATCTAAACTACCCTAATATACTCGATTTTACAAGAAGCTACATGGGCTTATAGGAAATGAACAAACAACATGCAACAAGTAAGGGTTAGGTCCTACATTATGTACTTGTGAAGTTGCTTCTTGTCTTGTGAAATAAAACTAGGAAATGCTATCTTCAAGTGTAATGAATCAAAACACAATTAAACATACACACAAATAAAGATTAACAAATAAATGCAAGTATGTATGATCCCTGTGCTCTTAGTTGAGAAGGTTACCTCCTCAGCCACATACTTGTGTTGAACCTCCCATTGGGATGTGGATGTTAGATGATTGGATGCAAACTAGGGACCGAGCCAAACACCACAATTGAACCAACTGATGTAACAAAGGAAGATCTAAGCCAAATGGAGAGGAAAGTTCCAACCGGAGCGGTGTCTAGACAAGGGGAGGAATGATCGAGATGACAGACCCTAGCAAGCTCATGAGCATGGAAGGTGGAAGGAAAGCGCTAGATCATGAGTGAGGTACTAATTTGACAGAGTTTAAGTGTATTTAAAAGAGAGAATAGAGACCCTTAACAATGAGGAGGGGAGCAACATAAATAGATTTGGGAATTCTTGAGGGGCATAGCTAACTATTGCATTGACTATTGGGTGGGACCTGGGTATTCTTCTTAACAAGTCAACCTGTGGGTTTTGACCCTAGGTACAACTAGGGACAAAGCCATACCATAGGTAATGTATGGATAAAAAACCCCTTGTATGATAGGAAAGTGTAATTGTAGGCCACAAGCATGGTATAAACAAAAAAACTTTTTACAACACGTGCTAAAACCACACAATGTAAAAGAAACTTTGGCCAAGTAAACACATCAAAGAGTTCGCTCTAACGGATTAGGGGCTCCATTGCTCCTCAACTACCCAACACCCACACTCCCCACAAGGTCCATGGAGGACCTAATTATAAAGGGAGGACCCAAATGGGCAGGCCAAAGTATTTACCATAGCCAAACACGTGACCAACGAGAATAATGACCAAAGTCTAGACCAAAGGGAACCCGATAATGGCACTAGACATCAAACAGGAGACCAAAATCATACATCTAGACCAAAGTATGGGCACTAAAAAGGGGGACTTCAACACATGTGAGCTATTGCTAGGATTGATAGGAGGACCTTGGTGTTGCCATAACGTGAGTTGTATATGGATGATGCATGATGAAAACCATCCGATGGGATATGTGTACGATTAGTGTGAACTGTAGAAACCACACTGCATTTTGCCCCATGGCAAGAGTTTCCATTCATGGAGTAGAAACTTAATGGTTGCCATGAAGAAGATTGAAAGTCAAGGAAAGAGTAGAAGACAAAGATAAAACATGGCAACAACAATTGGTAAAGCAAATATGCACAAGAAAATGGGGAGGTGCACATTGCTAATGCAATACAAGTGCTTTGACACAAGGAGGGATCACCATGTAATAAAGCATCCCAATGGTCAACATAGCAACCCATTCTTTACCCCTACATTGACGCAATGCAAAACTACTCATTTGTGACATATGGGTGTACGTTGACGAATGATGCAGACATATGAAAGAAAATGGCAAGCAACTTTGCATGAGAAGAAAGATATGCTAGGAAGAGGGAGTATGACAAGAAAATCTAACTACCACACTATCAAGGAGGCAACAACTAGACTACGAAAGTAAAGTGCAAAAAAAAAGAGAGGGAGAGAGAGAGAGATCGTACTGACATTTATTTGAGCATTGATAATGCCATGTGAAACCCTTAGGGAGCATGCTGAAGAAGGTGCCCTTTTGTTGAAGATGTGGTAGTGTTGATGGACCTATAATGTGTCAAGATCCAATCTAGCACAGGTAACCCAAGTTGGACCCTAGGGGGCTTCGTTTGACTTGGCTCAGCCACCATCCAACCTCTCGTGGCTAACAAAACTTCAACCCACCTGCTATCATACCATAGTAGCAGGGCTACTATTCTTGTTTAGCAGATATTTGCACATTCTAGAGTTTCCATTATTCAGAGCATGGCTATGATGATTGTATATTTTGTGATCACTCATGATCAGAGCAGTGTATTATTCAGACTTATGTTAGACCTTATGTCAAGGCTGAGCCTTGAGAGTTCAGATTTGATGACCGATGTGACCCTTTGTCCCATACAGTTTCAGTTTAGTGCCTAGAGATATATTGCAGCAGTGTTTCAGATGATATATGATGATTATTACTGTGATGATGTTATATGATCTATGGATATTTTATTATTGACGGTGGATTATTATCTTGTTGATTTAGTCATGTTCACAGCATCTGCTTGGTATATTATTCCTGATGTGGCAAACTGTTTAAAATGAACTATAAATCATAAAATGGACAATTATTTGCACATTTAGGTCATTTAACAAAACCCACTGGTTTTCCACCTTACATAGATATGGTCTTTCCTGACACCAGTTGTCTGCTAGTGTAGGCTCCATATTCACTTGACTCCATCCATACATGACTTTCCTATTTGACTTTAAACCTTGACCTGTCTCATTTGACTTTCTGATACTGAGGACTTCCCCATTTTTCTACCTCTGTGTTTGGACAGCATCCCTGTATGTTCAGTGTCTCAGCTCTAAGTTGGTGACAAAACTTGCCTTTGGTGAGTTGGATTGTAGGCCTAAATCATTCTGGTCGGTTGTCCCGATGTTTGGCATTGGCTCGAACTCCCCCTAGTCACTTGAGATGTTGTTGGCTAAAATTGAAAGCTCATGTACTACTTATGGAAACTTATAAATTCGCCCACGGAAACTAAAAAAGGGCAAGAGCGATGAACTGCTAAAAATACTCCTCGAAGAGTATAAGAAAGGTCCAAAAAGCAATGGTTCTTAAAAGCTATATCTAAACAATTGCTGACCTTATATGTATATGAAAACATGCCCTGGATGCCAGCTGCAACTAGTTGTGCTTATCAGCACACCTGAGATCCGAAGGGTTATGTAGGCCAAAAAGGCGATGAAATGAAATTGAATGATCCTAATGAACCTGGATCAACTTGTTGTAGACATGATGCCTAAGTTGAATAAACACTCTCTAAACAACTTATCCATTTGTGAGGCACAGCCATCCCCCGGGTTATTTTGTCCAGCACAGAGTTTGTAGCTTTCCCCCTTCTCCCAGTCCAAAGTATTTTTGAGTTGAGTACGACAAGTCAACCCCTTGGCCCAACCTTGTTCCTAGCCTTCATCCTTCACTAGCAGTTTGACCATGTCCAATGGGTGATTTTGTCACTTGAACTATTGTGCAAGTAATTTCATATAACAAAGAAATACGCTAACTTGATTAATGCCACTGAATGGATTTTATACTTTGAGCTTGGCTGTGAGAATGATTAGAGAAACATGTCTTAGTCTACTGATGTGATTTATCCTTGGTTGTATATTATTGGGATCCGTGATGATGTGGGCCATATATATACCTATTGATGATGATTGATGGTCCCACATACTTGATGATGATGCCATATGATGGACATATGGTTCAAATGATGATTGATGCAGTTCAATAGTTTTATTTATTACTTCAGATCATCAGATTTTACACTGTCCATATATGGTGGACCCTACAGCTGGCCCATTAGGGCAATCCATGGTGTATGAGTACACATTCCTAGTGGATTTGGGTCTTCTGGATCCAATGAGACACTTATCTTTTAGTTCCGGGCACTCCTGACAGTGATTGATGCAATTTTACACTTGTTGACCAGATTTGGGGCTGATTTCCCAGCCTGAGCAGCAGGGGCCATGAGAGGCTAGTTCACCTAGGGCGCTGTATGAGGAGGGGGTGGTCCAGCCACTTGTTTTTACCATTTAACCCCCCTTCTGGAGAGCCTGGTGGGCTCAGTTGGACAGCACAGATGCCCTGGGAGGCAGTTTTGGCACTTTCACAGTTACCGAGGAAGTTAAAAAATGGGATAAAGTGGTCACTGAGGAATTCGATTTGGGCAATTGAGGCAAGGTTTTGGCACTTGGTTTTCACAGAGGTCTTCCAGGGTGATCCCACCATCTTCCAGGCAGTTTTAACCATGTGGGCAGGTCCACAGCGATTACAGGAGGTCTTTTACTGCTTGTCTGTCACAAATTTTGAGGACAGATTTGGTTATTTATATTATCTTGGACATATTTTATTATTTTATTGTGCCTTGGGGATGAGCTAGTAAGGATTGATGCCTCCTAGCCCCACTATGTGATTCTTATGTCATGTCCTAGTCATTATGAGGTGGATTTTTGTACTTTTACCCCTCTAGTGGATGACGTCATCCTCACTTTGTACCATTTAGGTGGGGCGTCATCATTATATTAGGTGATCCATGTGATATATTGTTATGATTCATTATTAGCCATTGATCATGTATTGAGATCTTTTAATCTCAACCACTCATTTGATGTAGTATTGTAGAGTGGTATAGGGTTTTGGTCTTTATTATCCTATATAAGGAGGAGACCCCCTATTGTATAGCTCACCTTTGGAGCTCTGGAATATTGGAATAGAACACTTCTTTGTGGAGCATATCTCTCTTGTCTTGTGGATTCTCTTGCATCTTGAGTATACAGTATCTCTTCTATGTATCATTGTGGATTTTGGTGCTTCTACTAGTTTTCTTGCAGGAAAGTCGAATTGGTGGAGAGGAGGGCGATTTCTTGAGGGTTATTGTTGGAGGGATCCACATAGTCTCTCTTGGGTTGATCTTGGTGAAAGGGAGTATCATTATTGTATCTTTGTAACATAGTTGATGCTTTCTATTACGTCTTTCCATCATTTTCATAATCATCTTACTTGGCTTGTTTCATGTGATCTTGTCTTGTAGGAGGAGGACGATTTGACTATCTTGGAGGAGGACGTTTTGGTTGGAGCTCTTGGATCTCACTCTTGAATATACACATAGGAGAATGCTATCAATTTGTAAGGTGGCCATAAGCAATTGAGGTAAGATCTACAAGGTATGTGCCTATTTCCATCCATTCTTCTTCATTGGTCACAAACCCTAATTCATTAAAACCCTCATTTTGGTTTTTCTTAGATCTACTTAGATCTAGCCTTGCTTTTGAAAAGATTTTAAGAACCCACCTCTATAGCATCCACCCCTAGTTGGATCTATAGTTTGGTGGTGATTGGTTTAAAATTGACACACTTTTCAAGGCAATATAGCCCTCTTGAACCAAATCGCATTTCCTTAGAGAGGCTTGTTGGGTTAGATCTAGCATGTGGGTAGGTGAGATCCCACTTGATTTGCAATCTACACACTTGATAACCTACCCCTAGACTTTTACTTGGGTGATTTCTACCTTGTGGGCATCATTCCACATTTTAAGGGATTAAAACCCCCTTTTGAACTACTTGGCACCTTAAAACTCAGATCTAGTAAGATCTAACCCTTGGATTGACTTGATTTTCTAGATCCACATAGATCATTGCCTAAGCTACTTGGATCTACAATTTGGTGGCCATTGGACTTGATTTGACACACCTTATCCACCTTTTAGCCCTCCTTGAGCAAGGTCGCACTTCCTTGGGTGACTGAGTTTGCCCACTTCTAGGACCTGGGTAGTTGAGATTTCAGTGGATTTGGAACGGGCATACCTTGAAACCTAGGTCTAGAGTATCATTTTGTGACGATCTGCCTTGGGGGTAGCATTCCTTGTTTTAAGGGATTGTGGTCCACTTGGGTCATTTCATGAAATCCTAGATCTAGCAAGATCCAACCACTCTATCTTGATTAGCCCTCTTGTCTTGACCCCTAGGTGTCCCGATCTACACTTTGACATATCTTTTGACTCCGTTAACCCATCCAACAAGGCACTAGTCCTCCTTAAGCAAGTCGCACTCCTTGGGAATTGTGCCAAACCTTAGATCCAGTAAGTGCGTACTCCTAATTTCAACTTAGATCCATAGATCTACTCATTACATATCCTCTAGTGCCAGTTGCATCCCTTGATTTCACCTTGTGGGTCCACATCAAACCATTTCACATATCCCAAGAAAGTAGGACTCACTTGTGTAACACATGGTACTAGATCTTGTCATCATAGCTAATCATATGGCCTAAATCATACATTGGTTGAAACACTAATCATCTCTCAAACCACCTTCAACCATACTCTAATTTCTAGCTCCACTTTGCCTTGGATTGGTTTCCGTAACTTACCATTTACTCATCCCTAGGAACCTTTGTTTGGGTCCAATCATCTTTGATTGGTAGTAGGGTCTCCCTCTAGGTCTTGATTTATCTAGATCTAAAGAGAAGAGTGCCTCGGTTGACGTGACTCCCACCTTGCATTGGGAACCGTGGCATCTCTTGGGTCACCTCTTTAGTTGTCGATCTCCTCTACCGTCCTGGATGGGATACCACTAGGGACAACTACAAGTTGTGTGATAACATTTTTGGCGCCATTGCCGAGGAAGGTAGAGGCCTACCCTGGTTCGACATATATTTTTCAAGCCCTACTCCCATTCTCTTTGCCAACATTTTCGGCGCCGTTGTCGGGGAGTAGAGGCCTACCTTGGTTCAACATACGTTTTGTCTCATCCTCTCCCTGCATTTCAAACGACATACATCTTGGTAGAAGAGTTCAAAAGTCTACCTGGCGACTCCAAATCGCGACTCCTCTGAGAATCGAACCCACAAAGAGATGTCTTCTCAAAATAGCATCTCTCCCGAAATGACCATGGAATTCATGTCAAACATGTGTGAAATGGTCACTAACATCGCTATGTATCTTAAGAATCAAGATGAAGATTTTAAAAGGTGTGACCAACAAACCAAAGAAATGTTAAAATCCATCTGTAGCAATTCAACTTCTCCAAAGGCTAGTCCACCCAAGACTCAGCAACTCAAGCCAACTGATCCACAGCCTAGCAAGGCAGTGCATCAACCTGTACGAAGAATCTTGCCGAAGGCTCCAAAGCCTTCATCTGAGGTCATCACAAAGGGAAAAGCTGTGACTAACACTAGTCAAACCTCTCCTACAAATAAAAAAGCAGATCAAGAGATAAAAATTGATCCTCCTCCTAAAACTAATGTTCCCAAAGCAACCCTTTGGAGAAAACAACCGGTGCCTCCCAAAATGAAGCCGCCCATGATTTTAAAGCCTAATCAAGAGCTTCCAAGGACAAACATTCCCAGTAAGCTAACCAATTCATCTGCTTTGGTTTCCTTAAAGGACCTAATCAAAATTCCATCTGTCAGATATGACATCATGAAGTTCCTAGGCTTAGGTGTAAATGAAAAGGATAAGGAAAACCCATTCAATCTGAACATTGATGTAACAAGCTTTTTGACGAAGATAAATATGTCTATTCCCTTTTGTGAAATTTTCAAGATCCCTTCATTCCGCAAAAGAGCTACCACTCATCTTGGGATTCAAACAAGGAAGCAAGTCCCTAAGAAGGTTTCTGCTGAAGTTAAGGATTCCCTTGTCATGATCCAAAGTGTCTCGGGTGACAACTCTGGAAGTTTCCCGCCCTTATATAGTGCGCTGGAAGTAAATGGTTTGATATTGCATAACTGCATGCTTGACTCTGGAGCTGAAGTAAGTGTCATGCCATTAAGAGTCATGGAACAACTTGAGTTGGTACCCACAAGACCTTATAGAAATGTTTGTGGAATGGATTCAAAAACTGTGGAATCTATTGGGATAATTGAAAATTTGCCTGTTAGGTTGGCTGCCTGCTCTGACATTGAGCTCTCAATGAGTGTCCTAGTCCTAGATATCCCTAATGCTTGGGGAATGTTGCTATCCAGGGAATGGTCAGCAAGATTGGGAGGAAGTATCCAAATGGATCTCACATATGCCACAATCCCAACTAAGGAAGGGTCATCCATAACTTTGTTTAATGAACCACCTATGCATGAGCATGTTGAGACGCCTGAACATTTATTTACTGAAGCAATGTATTCAAGTGATGAGATTGGAAACTTCATGGTTCTAGCAAATTATTGGGAGGAAGTTAAGAAGCAGCCCTTTTCACATGAACAAGTTTGGAAAATGCACTTTGACGGGGCCCGTTCCCGGCATGGTGCAGGAGCCGGTATAGTTTTAATTTCACCATCAGGAGAAAAGAACTTGTTCTCTTTTCGGTTGGAGTTTGAGTGCACTAACAATGTGGCTGAGTATGAAGCATTGCTTTTAGGCTTGGAAATTGCTAGAGAAAGAAACATCAAATCTTTATCTGTCACAGGAGATTCTGACCTCATTGTGTCCCAAGTCAAAAACGAATTCGTTGCTAAGAATAATAGACTTAGAGACTATAGGAATGCAGTTTGGAATACCATTGAGTGCTTTGATGCCTTCGGGATTAAGGCTGTTCCCCGTGAACAAAACACTTTGGCTGATGAGCTGTCTGTTGTGGCTAGTACTCTTCAAACCTCTGAGTCTTTAAAGCAACAAAACTGCAAACTTGAAGTTTTATTCAGACCCTCTGTCCCTGATAACGAAGACCATTGGCAGGTTTTTGATAATGATGCCCAAGTCATCCGATTTTTGACTGCTTCTCGAACCCCAATGGTAAACTTTGAAGATGAAATGAAAGGTAGTTCAATTGAAGGAATGGATGTCACGGAAATCACTTTCCCCCTTGAGAAAAATTTCAATAGGCATGATGAGTACAAAGGTAGGAGATTTGAACCAGTGGATGGGGTTATTGAAATAAATGTAGGCTCTTCCTGTTCCCCAAAAATGATCAGAATTGGGATAAATGCCTCGAAAGAAGAAAGAAGAAGAATTATAGAACTAATTAGAGAGTATAAAGATGTATTTGCATGGGTCTATTGTTGATTAGGTTGTCATTGATGCCAACATTGTCTGGTCATTGATGCCAACTGTTAAGTCTTGGTGTCCCTTGTGGAGCCCCTGAGGGTTAGTGTTTGCTTAGTGTTTGTCTGTGTCAGAGGAGACCTTTTGACCTTGTCCAAGCCCAAGCTTGAAGCCCTTGGAGGCCTTGGAACAATGCCAAAAGCCCTGGCTACCCATTAACTTGGTTAAGTGACCCCTTTACCCTAGAATGTGTCCTTGATGTGTTGCAATAGGCCAAATGACCCTTTCAGTGGTCATTTATGTTTTAATAAGCTCAGGGCACCCTAGGTCCTTGAAGGAATGGCAAAAGGATTTCCCAGAGGATGGTCAAAATTGTCAAGAAAATTCTTGAACCCACACCTTGATTGTCATGGGGTTCTTGGTGGCTAATAGAACACACCCATACAAAAGCCCTAATTACCCTTTGACGTGGTTATGTTGCCCTTAATAAGAATTCATTAAGTTCTAGTGTCACCTATAATCCCTAATCTTTGCTAAACACACTAATAATTAAATATTTTAATAATTAAAGTATTAATAGAATATTTTAAAAAATAAATAAATAAAATTAAAAAGGGAGCCCTAATAAAAGTTTTTTTTTTAAATAATCTAAATTAAAATTAAAATAATAAACCTTTTAACCAATCCTAATCATTATTAAAATTTTATTAAATGAACTTAAAAATTTTAAGGAAATAATTAACCTTTTAATTCAATTTTTTAATTAAATTTAAGATTTACTTCTCCTTAACTCAAAGTCAATTACTTTTAAATTAAAATCCAACATATCTTAAATAGGTCGGCTTCAATTTAAATCATATATATGTAAGCCAACTCATTTGAATGATATTGAAAAAAAATTGCGGGTGAACAAAACTTTGGATTTACGAAGGATTGAAAATTCCGTAATAATATTCTGTGGTGAGAGAGGAATTAATTCCCACTGGTTTTGGTTATCTCTGTTGTGGCGAGAGTGGAATATAATCTGCGATGTGTTTTCTGGTTATCTCAGCCATGACTACAGCGAGTCCGAGTTCGTGAGTTTGATTGATTGGGTTCCAGTCTCTCGCTTAATAGCTGGATTGATTATCTTCGACAAGAGTAAGGGTTTATCTCTTCCCCGCGAGAGGTTTTCAGGCTGGCCTGTAATCTTTTCTGCCCATTCAATATCATGAAGGAGGACGCATCTCAATAACTAATTCAGAATGCAAGATTGAATATCGCGTGGAGTTAATTTTTGAAAAAGGAAATTCACATGAGTATCCACCAGGAACAATTCGTGGCTTCTATCGCAGTCTGCAAATTTTTTATTGGTGTGGAGAATCTCGTATTGAGACAGAGCTCGGTTTTGATTGAAGGCACAGCTGTTTGAAGAGCTCGAATTTTTTTTGGTAAAGGCATAGTTTAATAACACGATTTTTTGAAGGAACAGCAGATTTAGAGCTCTGATTTTTTTTTGGTTTAGTTGGAGTGATTTCTGGCATCTTCATCTACTAGCAACAGCAGAAGTATGCAATTTTTTCTGGTATGTGGAATTGACGTGGAGATAAAGCTCTGAATTTTTTAGTGAAGACACAGCTCGATTGCTTGGCTCGATTTTGGAGAAGGAACAGCAGTCTGCAAATTCTTTGTATTGTTGTTTTTGCTGAAGACAGAGCTCGTTTCTTTTATTTATTGAAGGCACAGTTCAGAACTCGAATTATTTGGTGAAGGCACGTTGGTTTCATAGCTCAAATTGTTGGTGAATACACTGCTGGCACAGCTGGTAATAGAGCTCTGAGTTTTCTTGGTAAAGACTACGCTGGAGATGAAGTTTCTATTGGTGAAAACAGACCCAAATTCTTTACAGTCTTCCTCAGCAGTTCGAGTTTGATGGTGGGCCAAGCCTCTTACAGTGATTGCCTTGAGGTTTGAGTTTGAAGTCATACACAGCCCAAGTAAAAGTTTGACATGCAAGACCTTGATGACTAGATGACATGTTCAGTTTGACAACCCTACAGCAGAAGACATGATGATAAGATGACAAGTGGCATAGCAGCAGCAGTGTTGATGAGCAGTGAACAATTGATAACAGTGAACAGTTGATGAGCAGTTGATCAGCATGACCATGATGACATGAGCAGAGAAATGATGTGACAGTTTGATTTCAGCAGAGGTATTTTGGTATGACAGAAAGGCACATACAAATTGATGAAACAGCTTGATGGTGGATCAGCAGTGGTAGTTTGGCAGTAATCAAAAGGCAGCAGGTTCAGTGATTCGTTTTACAGGTCCACAGGTACAATCATATTTTTCTACAGGGTGGTAGGGTGGTGCTAGGGCTCACAACCTTGTGAGCTGAGTTGTTGCAGTAGCTTGTCAGTTGTGGCTGACGAAGCCTAGGGGTTGTAGCCCCTTCCAGTTGTAGCTGGAGAAGTTGTATTAAATTTGAAACCCCAGTTGTTGCTGGGTCAAACTTTATTATAAAAGGCTTCCGTGGTTTTACCCCCAGGACTTGGGTTTCCACGTAAAAATCTTGTGTACTGTGCATCTTGTTTTATTGCTGATGATTTACTGCTATGATTGGTGATTAGCAACTTGCTTTCAGTTAAAAATTTTAATTGTTAATTAGCAAATACTGATTCACCCCCCTCTCAGTATTTCAACAATTGGTATCAGAGCGGGTTCCTTCAAGAACAGTCTAATCACTGGAAGGAAATTATGGGCAAGTTTGCCAGGCACAGTAAAAATGGAATACCCATGTTTGATGGGACTGGCTATACCTTTTGGAGTATACGAATGAAATCCTTTCTGCTAGCACAAGGAGTACAGGTATGGCAAATAGTTGAAAATGGATATAAAGTACCAACACCCCCAGCAACAGATCCAGATGACTTAGTTCGTTATGATACAAATTCAAAAGCCACGAATCATATTTCAAGTGCATTGGATGAATCAGTCTTCATCAAAGTCATGCATTGTACATCTGCTAAGGAAATGTGGGACAAACTCAAGACCATCTATGAAGGGGACAAAAAGGTCAAAGAAGCCAAACTCCAAACCTACAGAGGACAATTCGAACATCTAAAGATGAAGGATGACGAGAATATTGCAACCTACTTTCTTCGAATTGATGAACTGGTAAATACTATCAAAGGCCTGGGTGAAACGGTTGAAGAATCAGTTGTTGTTCAAAAGATACTAAGAACGCTACCCAACAGATTCAATCCTAAAATCTCAGCCTTGGAAGAAAGGACGGATTTGGATACTATGACAGTAGACCAGCTACATGGGACACTTGTGGCTTATGAAATGAGATTAGAAGATGAAGACTCACCTAGAAAAGAAGCAGCCTTTAAAGTTTCCTCCAAGCAAGCAATGAAAGACAAACAAGCCAAGAAGGACAATTCAGAAATGAAATCCAAATCCAAGACAACATACCACTTCAACTGCAGTGACGATTCAGATGATGAGGAGATAGCAAACTTCGTAAGAAAGCTCAAAAGAGGCACAGGTAAGTATAAAGGTAAGTTACCTCTTAAGTGTTTTTCATGTGGTAAAATAGGTCACTTTGCTTCAAAATGTCCCTATGCGAAAGACTCTGATAGTGATGGCAGTTTTAAGAAACACAAGAAATACAGGAACTTCAAAGGAAAGAAAAATGGAAGGTTTGCAAAGAAGAAAAGTTTCTACTCTAAAAGAAACTCCAGCTCATCAGATGAACATTCTGACAATGACTCAGATAGTGAGAGTGATTCAGACAGTGACAGTGACAACGAATCAAAAAGGGTACTCTTCATGGCTGTCGATTCAAAAGACTCAGATGAGATCACCGAAAACAAAGAAGAATCCGATTCAGAAGGTGAAGTAGACCTGGAGGAAGAATTGATAAGTGCTTTGAAAGAACTAAGAAGAGAAAGGAAAAAGAACAAACTATTTAAAGAGGAGATACAGATGTTACGGGAAAGACCTCAGATATCTGAAGAAGCAGATCAACTCATTCAAAGTCTAACTATTCAATTAGAAGAAGCCAAAAGAATTCAAGACAATCTCAGAAAACAACTAGAAGAAAGTATGAATGAAGGTGAGAAACTAATGGGGGAGATAATGACTCTAAGAACTCAACTACAAAAGAAAAATGTGAGTCAAGGCTATGACAACAGTTCCAAGATACTTGATCAGATCATCAATAATCAAAAGCCATATCTCGATAGAACAGGTCTTGGTTATAAGAAGCACAATGATGAAGGTTCAAGCTCCAAGACAGCAGAGGATAAACCAGAAGCTATCAAAGACTCCGTCATCCAGGAAGTACCCATATATCAGCCAAAACAACAACCAGAACAGGCTCCAAGTGAAAATCAACAGGTTAACACGACAATACCTCTAAGAAGACCATTTCAACCTAGACAATCAACCTCAGAATGGACTCCAGTTGAAAATCGAAGTTTCAGATGGGCAGCACCTCCAAGAAGACCATTTGTTCCTAGGTATGAATATGCATTTTATGGTTATTGTTTTTCTTGCGGAATATTTGGGCATAAAGCAATGTATTGTACAAAAGGAAGATATGCAGAAAACAGAAACAGGTATGAAAATTCTAGATGGCAACGAAACAACGACAACAGTTTTTCTCCCTTGGATTCTGAAGTCGAATGTCAGAAATGCAACAACTTTGGGCACACAGCCAAAAATTGTGTTAGATTTTAAGAATTTACTTCCTTATGATCTAGGATCTTAACTGAGAGAACAACATGTACAACATATCTACAGCATATCAATCATGGAGACAATAATGCAAGCACACAAGAGACACAAAGATTTACTTGGGGAAAACCATAAAGGTGAAAAACCCCAATAACTTCCTCAGAGATAGATAGAGCAATGATACAACCAACCAAGAGAGATAGCCATAACCTAGCAGCAGATCCTCCTCCTCCATAAGTGCGCCACTCCTCCTTGAGTGCATGTGTGAGAAGTGAGTGAGCAAATAGAGTGCCTCCCGCACTCTATTTATATTTGACTTGACTTGCCTTTTTACCTAACTCATGTAGGCTCGAACTTAACCACATAACATAATGCTGAGTGGGCCGACCCCCAATAGGGTGGTCTAATAACCCTTTGACCCACATGGCCGACCCCCAATAGGGTGGTCTAATAACCCTTTGACCCACATGACTTATACAGGGCCGACCCCAAATAAGGTGGTCTAATAACCCATCAAGTATAAGTTACGACACTTACAATATAAATGACGACACTTCCTTATAGAGGAATAATACCATCTCTATAGGAATATAATATACATATATGTGAAATACATTCCGAAGTTACATATACATCAACACTCCCTCTTAACTAGGAAGGTATTTCTCAGCACAGTTCTTCTAGCACAAGTCATCTTCTCTGGATCATCGTCACTGGATAATCGTCATTGAGTCATCATCATCGTCACTGCTGCTGCTATCTCAATCAATCTCTGAATCTACTCGTCATAGGAAGTTCTACAGAGCCAGTCCTTTTTCATACTGGATGTAGGCCCACCACCTGCAGGTCTTCGTCATCACTGGCCATACTGTGGAATCCTCAGGACTTTTACGTGCGTCACAAAACCTCGAAAGAGCATCCCAGGCTGTTACGAGCACACAGCTCTACCTATAGGATCTCCCAGGGCAACGAATTACATGTGACCTCACCACAAAACCTCGCAAGAGCATCCTAGGCTGTTACGAGCACACAGCTCTACCTATAGGATCTCCCAGGGCAACGAATTACATGTGGTCATGGCAAAACCTCGCAAGAGCATCCCAGGACTGATTACGGGCACGCAGCCCAACCTATCGGATCTCCCAGGGAAACGAATTACATGCCATAGGACAAAACCTCGCAAGAGCATCTGCCAGATATCCCAGGGCGCTATTATATGCCATAGGCAAAACCTCGAAAGACTATCTGCAGATCTCCCAGGGCAACGAATTACATGTCCTCCCAGAGCAAAACCTCGAAAGAGCATTTGCCAGATGTCCCAGGGCACCGAATTACATGCCATAGGCAAAACCTCGAAAGACCATCTGCAAATCTCCCAGGGCAACGAATTACATGCTCATCTGCACAACCTGATCCACGGCCATAGAGTATCAACCTGATACTCACCATACATCATCCTGATGTATCCATGATCATCCTGATCATCATCACTGCAACGTCCTGCTGCATGTCATCTGGAGCAACATCCTGAAGCTCGTCATCTATGATCATCCTGATCATCACTGCAACATCCTGTTGCATGTCATCTGGAGCAACATCCTGAAGCTCGTCATCTATGATCATCCTGATCATCACTGCAACATCCTGCTGCATGTCATCTGGAGCAACATCCTGAAGCTCGTCATCTATGATCATCCTGATCACCACTGCAACATCCTGCTGCATGATCCACCTGATCATCAATGCATCTACCTGATGCATACCAAGTATCATACATGATCCTCCTGATCATCAATGTATCCACCTGATACAAATACATGATACATATCATCATACATGATCCTCCTGATCATCAATGCATCTACCTGATGCATACCAAGTATCTACCTGATACATATCATCATACATGATCCTCCTGATCATCAATGTATCCACCTGATACAAATACAAATACATGATACATATCACCATACATGATCCACCTGATCATACAATGTATCCACCTGATACATATACAGATACATGGTCCAAGCATCCAACATGATGCATACATACATACATAAAATGATCCAACTGATCATATCCAGCATCCACATGATGCGTACATACATACATAAAATGATCCAACTGATCATATCCAAGCAGAAACCAGAACATCATCCTGATGCTCATCATCCAGCGCTTACATCCACAGCCATGTGAAGGATCCTCCTTCCAACATGCTTAGAATGGCTTCAGCAAATGTGTCCATCACTTCTTCCTCGAAGTGTCCTCGATCTGAAGAACGCCAAGCCTCTCTCTGAAGTACTCGAACTTCACTCTGGCTAGTGGCTTCGTCAGCACATCTGCAATCTGCTCGTCCGTCGCAACATACAGGAGCTTCACAGCTCCTCTCTGCACCATATCCCTGATATAGTGATATTTGATCTCTATGTGTTTCGACCTGTCATGAAACACTGGGTTCTCGGACAGCTTCACACAACTCTGGTTATCACAGAAGATACCAGTAGCCTCCAACGGAAGATCAAATAACTCAGACAGTAGCTTCCGTAGCCATACTGCCTCGCAACTAGCTGAGCAGGCTGCAACATATTCTGCCTCAGCTGTACTCAGTGCTACGCAGGACTGCTTCCTGCTAAACCAAGAGATCACACCTGATCCCATACTGAAGCAGCACCCAGATGTGCTCTTCCTATCTGCAGCACTGCCAGCCCAATCTGAATCAACATAACCCTGTAGGTTAAACTTTTGATTTGCTTCATACTTGAGCCCATAATCCACTGTACCCTTCAGGTACCTCAGAACATGCTTTACAGCAACCAGGTGAACACTCCTCGGATCCGTCAGGAACTGGCTCAATGTGTTCACAGCAAAGCAAATGTCTGGTCTCGTGTTCGTCAGGTACATCAAGGACCCAATCATCTGGTGATACATAGAGACATCAATCGGCTTAGATGAAGCATCACATAGAAGCTTCAGATTTGATGCCATAGGTGTGGCCATGGCCTTGCAATCCATCATCCCGAACCTCTTTGGGATCTCTACTGCATACTTCCCTTGTCCAAGGAAGATTCTATCTGCACTCTGCCACACCTCCATGCCAAAAACAAATAGTGCATCATCCCCAAGTTCTTCATCTCGAACTCGGTAGTAAACTTCTGCTGCATGTCGACAATCAATCTATCTTCACCATACCAAGTTCTGCACATATATGATTTCCTATCATGAGTCTCAGAACCAAGTGGCTGCTCTACATACACTTCTTCTTCAACTACACCATTCAAGGAAGCTGTCTTGAATCCATCTGGTGTATCTTCTATTTCATCACTTTTATATTTCTCAATGCTGCCATCTGCAACATGCTTGATTTGATAGTTCCATTTGGAAGTCATAGCAAACTTCCCTTCATGTCTTGGAATTACATCCCAAACATCATTCTTCATGATCGACGGATCATGGCATTTCATTTCTTCATCCCAGATCCTGGGAACTTCAATATCTTCAATAAATATCTTTGTTGCTGGAACAAATGTTGTAGTCCTTCTTTTGTAGGAGATGGCATACGATCTTTCCTACACAACAAGTTAAATTGCATGATTAGAAAACATCTCATAGTTTTCAGAACAAATTCTTACACATAAAGAAATATGCCATACAGTCATGCAATTATCTTAGCCAATGCTTCAATACAACATTTATCCATATTCCGTAACTTTCTAGATGCCTTCCAATCTCTACCAGAACATTGTTAAGAGTGTGCACAACTCCCAATATGTTAGCAAAGAGGTTTCATTCTAGATAAGTAGCAATGGAATGTTGTACAGTGCCATAGGCCACTTACCCATGCATATTAGGAGTATACTGTTCATCAATGCAATTATTCTAATATGCATAATACACAACCTAATTCTAGGAACATCAGTATATACATTATTGAACAGTATTATTTAAGAAATGACAATTCAAATACTTATCTTTGTTTGTTCGTTGGGTGGACTCCCTCTGAGTCTTCGCTTCCTTGCAGGAGCTGCTGGAGTCCTAATCTGAAGTAGCTTCTTCTACACCTTTCTATTGTGGGATGTAGAGAGATGGTCAACTCCCTCTGAATATTTGCATCCTTGCATAAACCACTAGAGTGTACTCCCTCTTGATCTTTGCTTCCTGGATTACCTGTTCTTGAGCTCATATTCATCCTTGGTCCCTATGCATGCTTATTAGTATCATGAATGTATTATCCTTGTGATCTCATATAAAATCATACATTCATTAGTATACTATTAAAACACAATAATCTCAAGCATGTATAGTCATGATCATTTCAAACAGAAAATAATAAGCATTAGCATTCAAGGTTTATGTAGAATTCTTAAGGTTAGTCAAATCATAAGAAACATAACATGTCTAAACCTGTAATTACTCAAACCTATGACTCTTTAGGTTAGTTGAATCATCAATCAAGATAATAGATATATTATGCATAAGACCTGTGATTATTCCAACCTATACCTTCATGATTCTTCTGGTTAGTCATATCATCAATTAAGGTAAGAAACATAATATGCATACAACCATGATTATTCAAACCTATGACTTCATGAATAATCATTATCAACAACAGTATAAGATCCTAACACAAGGTAGGATTCTATCTTGATATAGGAAAAAAATACCTGGATTAGCATGCTAGCTATTTATGTCTAACATACTCACATGATGTCTTCTTGTTCTTCTTCAATGACTTGTGCTAGTAACCTGTATATCTCATAGGTTAACTATTACAAAACCAAGTTATACATACCTCGTAGATGGATCTTCTATGAGATCCATGACAATGGATGAATCTTTGTCCTCATGTTATCATGATCATATGTTCTTGGACCAGAACATGATTTGTCTTTCTTGGTGTACCTTTCATGTTAGTAGACAACATAAACCTCATACAACACCATAATGCATTAGTACAATCATAAGTGTCAACACCTTAACCAATGAATATCTTCTATCATGCATTCATACTTTTGTTAAGGTGATACGACAAATCTAAAATCAAAATTGTACTAACCGTAATAACATGAAGACAAACATACCATAAACTTAATCATGGACAAATATCGAAACATACCTTGATGAGTCATACCTATCGAGATCGCTTGTAATCTTCTTATGTAAGGCCTTAGCCTCATCTCCCTCTGAAACAGGAACTTCTTCACTCATGCAGATGATCAATCCATCTTCTTCTAGGGTTAACCCAATCCACTTGATTTGCAAGAACTGGACCTAGAGCTGGATATGGGTTTGTCAGAGAACCCCAGAAATTCAAACTTTGAATTTCATACTTCCGAAAGGATAGAAATATGCGCCTTGATGAGCTGATCAAACTGGTATATTCAGAATTTGAAAACTGCAAAGTCTCACTCCTCAATTTTGCCTTTGAAACTTCCGGATTCACTGGACATGACCCTGAACTGGGGTTTCATGAAGCCCACTCTTCTGCTCAATCAAAATGTTTGATCCAAAGCTCTAAGCTTCTATTTTTCTGAGGAGCTTCCAGCCGTGGTCACAGATTTCAAAAATTCCCATTTTTATAGAAGCCCTAATTTTCCACTTTTCTGATCAAAGTCCCGAACTAGGGTCTAATCAAGCCCGGCCTTCTGCCCAACCAAAAATTCTGATCTTGGTCTCTAAATTTTTATTTTGATGAGTAGCATTCAGCCGTGGTCTCCGATTACAAAAATTCCAACTTTCTCCAAAGCCCTAAATTCCGGAAGCCATGAATGAAGGTACGAAAAAATAATTCTGTTTTGATAGAAATATGTACCTGATTGTTTCTGGTGTAACTCCGAAATTTTTGATCCACAGGGTCTGAAAAAGTTTCTTGAGATAGCCTGACCTGTTATCTTTCCATCCTGACAGGTCTGACCTCAATTGGATTCTCTGAGAGAGAGTTATGCCAAATGTCGCAACGTGACCTGTTTTGGGATAAAACAGGAGAGCAAACTTGTACGGCATGCCACGTGTCACTGTTTTAACTTCGGCCTCTGAAAAAGTTTTCTGAGATAGCTCGGCCTGTTACCTTTCCATCCTGACAGGTCTGACCTCAATTGGACTCTCTAAGAGAGAGTTATGCCAAATGTCGCAACGTGACCTGTTTTGGGATAAAACAGGAGAGCGAACTTGTACGACGTGCCACGTGTCACTGTTTTAACTTCGGCCTCTGAAAAAGTTTCCTGAGATAGTACAGACTGTGTACTACCTGTCACTTTTTACAAAATTTCATTTGGAGCTTCCTAGCCCAAGATATGACCTTTTTCCCAAGGTCACCTGATTTTGACTCAGATCTGGAAGAGGCAGAAACCCTATATTGTACAGATCATAAATCACAAAGTACAACAAATTAGAGGTTGTCCTTTGGACACAAGATACCTGGAGATCTTAGCTTCGGCCTGTAACAATTTCAGATCCGAAAACTTCGCCAAAACGGATTTATAGCGAAAGTGCTACGATGACTGGTTTTTGCTATATCAAGCCCTAGCATCGTAAGTCATACATGCCATATCATGCCTTCTTTCAGGCTAGCTCTGATACCATGTTAGATTTTAAGAATTTACTTCCTTATGATCTAGGATCTTAACTGAGAGAACAACATGTACAGCATATCTACAGCATATCAATCATGGAGACAATAATGCAAGCACACAAGAGACACAAAGATTTACTTGGGGAAAACCATAAAGGTGAAAAACCCCAATAACTTCCTCAGAGATAGATAGAGCAATGATACAACCAACCAAGAGAGATAGCCATAACCTAGCAGCAGATCCTCCTCCTCCATAAGTGCGCCACTCCTCCTTGAGTGCATGTGTGAGAAGTGAGTGAGCAAATAGAGTGCCTCCCGCACTCTATTTATACTTGACTTGACTTGCCTTTTTACCTAACTCATGTAGGCTCGAACTTAACCACATAACATAATGCTGAGTGGGCCGACCCCCAATAGGGTGGTCTAATAACCCTTTGACCCACATGGCCGACCCCCAATAGGGTGGTCTAATAACCCTTTGACCCACATGACTTATACAGGGCCGACCCCAAATAAGGTGGTCTAATAACCCATCAAGTATAAGTTACGACACTTACAATATAAATGACGACACTTCCTTATAGAGGAATAATACCATCTCTATAGGAATATAATATACATATATGTGAAATACATTCCGAAGTTACATATACATCAACAAATTGCAGAATGACAATCCCTCCTACAGGCATTAAACAAGTATCAACCAATCAAACAGGTGACCAGCAAAAGGTATGGATCAGACAGAAGAACAACCTGAATGTTCATGAATGTGGGATAGCTCTTCAAGCTCAAGCCCAAACTAGTAGCAACAAATGGTATGTTGACAGTGGTTGTTCTAGGCATATGACTGGTAACAAAGATGCCTTCATGTTTCTTGAAAAAGATAAAGGATCTGTCTCTTTTGGGAACAATAAATCAGCAAAAGTTGTTGGAAAAGGTACAGTAAATCTTGGCGGCAAAGATACAGTAGCAGAAAATGTGTTGTTTGTCGACAGTATGAAGCATAATCTGTTGAGTGTCAGCCAGATGTGTGATCAAGGACATGAACTTACATTCAACTCAAAGTCTTGCAAAATAAGAAAAGAAGGATCAGGAAAGTTAGTGGCCACTGCTACCAGGACTCCAAACAACATATATGTTCTGGACGAAATAACGGAAGAGAAATGTCACCTAGCAAAAGAAGATGAAAATTGGTTATGGCATAGAAGAATGGGACACGTACATTTTGATAATCTGGTCAAGATCAGCAAGAAGCTAGCCGTAAGGAACATGCCACAGATTACCAAGCCTACTAATACTATCTGCAAGCACTGTCAGCATGGGAAACTTACGAAAGCAAATTTCAAGACAAAAGAATACTCTTCTACAAAACCCTTAGAGCTTGTTCACACTGATCTATGTGGGCCAACCAAGAATAAAGGATTGGATGGTGAAGAATACTTCATGCTGCTCATTGATGACTACTCCAGGATGACATGGGTCTGCCTTCTTAACAGGAAATCAGAAGCCTTTGAATGCTTCAAGATCTTTAAAGAACAGGTTGAAAATGAAACAGGTAAACGAATCAAGTGTCTCAGATCTGATAATGGCGGAGAATTCACATCAAATGAATTCTATCAGTATTGTGAAGAAAATGGTATAAAAAGACAATTTTCAGTTGCCAGAACACCTCAGCAGAATGGAGTAGCAGAAAGGAAGAACAAATCAGTGTTAGAAATGGCCAGAACTATGTTGAATGAAGCTAAACTAAGCGAAAATTTTTGGGCTCAAGCAGTACATACAACAGTCCACATTATGAACAGAGGATTGCTCAGAAGTAACACTGATAAAACTCCTTATGAGTTATGGACGGGAAGAACAGCTAATGTTCAACACTTCAGAGTGTTCGGAAGTAGGTGCTACATCAGAAGAGATGACAAGAAGATTAGAAAATTCAAATCTCGTGCAGACGAAGGAATATTTGTTGGGTACTCCTCCACAAGAAAGGCCTACAAGTGTTACAACCTGAGATTAGGTAAGATAGTGGAAAGCATCAATGTAAAGATTGATGAATCAAGCTTGCCAAACTGTTAGGAAGACTCAAAAGACCATGAAGAAGAAGATGATGATGATGAAGTAGAAGAAGAAGAAGAAGAAGAAGAACAGAAAAAAATTCAGTCAACAGTTACACAGGATCAACAAGTACATGATCAACAACAAGAACAACAAAAATCTCCTAAGAATTGGTATCAAAAGAATCATCCACAGGAATTGATTATTGGTGACAAAAATGCCGGCATAGAAACCAGAAAAGATCGAAGACAAGTCCGAAGACCAGAACAAGTACATTTCTCACTACTATCTACAGTTGAGCCGAGTAACTTTGCGGAAGCCAGTGCAGATGAACATTGGGTCAAAGCCATGGGAGAAGAACTTGATCAAATCGAGAAAAATGAAACATGGGAACTAGTTCCCAGACCCAAGGACAAAAATGTGATTGGCACAAAATGGATTTTCAGAAATACGCTGAATGAAGATGGACAGGTAATCAGAAACAAGGCAAGATTGGTTTGCAAAGGATATGCTCAAATCGAAGGGATAGACTTTGAAGAAACATTTGCTCCAGTAGCCAGAATGGAAGCTATAAGAATGATATTGGCCTATGCTTGTACTAAAAACATCAAAGTGTATCAAATGGATGTCAAATCAGCCTTTTTGAATGGCAAACTAGAAGAAGAAGTCTACATTGAACAGCCAGAAGGATTCCAACTATCAGCAAACAAGGACTATGTGTGTAGATTAAAAAGAGCCCTATATGGGTTAAAGCAAGCTCCTAGAGCTTGGTACTCCAGATTGGACAGTTACTTGCAAAAACAAGGTTTCAAAAGGGGAACTGTAGACAGCAATATGTATATCAAGACTGATCGTGACAGCATAATTATTGTTGAAGTGTATGTTGATGACATTATCTTTGGTAGTGATGATGATACTCTTAGCCAACAATTTGCCAAGGTTATGCAAAACGAATTTGAGATGTCACTACTTGGTGAACTGACCTTCTTCTTGGGACTTCAGATATCACAATGTGAAGATGGCATCTTCATCTCTCAGACCAAGTACATTAAAGAAATGTTGAAGAGGTTCAAGATGGAAGATTGTAAGCCTGTGAGCACTCCTATGACTACTAGCTGCAAGTTAAGCAAAGACGATGAATCAAATGCAGTGGATCAAAAACATTACAGGTCAATGATTGGTAGCCTACTGTATGTGACAACTTCAAGGCCAGATGTGATGCAAGCTGTTGGACAGGTTGCAAGATTTCAAGCAGCTCCGAAGGAAACTCATGTTATTGCAGTCAAAAGAATCTTCAGATATCTCAAAGGAACTATGGACTTAGGATTATGGTATTCAAAAGGAAATGAGTTGGACTTATTAGCTTACTCAGACGCGGATTGGGCAGGATGTGTGGATGACAGAAGAAGCACAAGTGGTGCAGCATTTTTCTTAGGAAACTGTCTGGTATCATGGTCTAGCAAAAAGCAATCCTCAGTATCCTTGTCAACAGCAGAAGCAGAATATATAGCAGCAGCAGCATGTTGTACTCAAATCCTTTGGATGAAACAGAACCTGCAAGACCTACAAGTAACATATGATGAGCCGATTCCAATTCTATGTGACAACACAAGTGCCATCAGCATCTCCAAGAATCCGGTAATGCACTCCAAGACAAAGCACATCCCTATCAAATATCACTTTCTTCGTGAACAGGTCACAGAAAAGCACATCAAGTTGGAATATATTGAAACAAAGGAGCAGATAGCAGATATATTCACCAAGCCACTTCCTAAAGGGACATTTGAGTACCTCCGAGAAAAATTGGGGGTCATTCCTTCTTCCCACTAAATTGATTCTTCACACAGAAGTGCCTGGTGGTTGGGAGAGCATGTTCTAAGGGGGAGTGTTACTTCAAGGTAGTACCCTTTGCCATTGATGCCAAAGGGGGAGAGAAGCTGTGGATAGGGGGAGCCTATTCTCAGGGGGAGACTGAGTGTTGTCATCAATGACAAAGGGGGAGATTGTTGATTAGGTTGTCATTGATGCCAACATTGTCTGGTCATTGATGCCAACTGTTAAGTCTTGGTGTCCCTTGTGGAGCCCCTGAGGGTTAGTGTTTGCTTAGTGTTTGTCTGTGTCAGAGGAGACCTTTTGACCTTGTCCAAGCCCAAGCTTGAAGCCCTTGGAGGCCTTGGAACAATGCCAAAAGCCCTGGCTACCCATTTACTTGGTTAAGTGACCCCTTTACCCTAGAATGTGTCCTTGATGTGTTGCAATAGGCCAAATGACCCTTTCAGTGGTCATTTATGTTTTAATAAGCTCAGGGCACCCTAGGTCCTTGAAGGAATGGCAAAAGGATTTCCCAGAGGATGGTCAAAATTGTCAAGAAAATTCTTGAACCCACACCTTGATGGTCATGGGGTTCTTGGTGGCTAATAGAACACACCCATACAAAAGCCCTAATTACCCTTTGACGTGGTTATGTTGCCCTTAATAAGAATTCATTAAGTTCTAGTGTCACCTATAATCCCTAATCTTTGCTAAACACACTAATAATTAAATATTTTAATAATTAAAGTATTAATAGAATATTTTAAAAAATAAATAAATAAAATTAAAAAGGGAGCCCTAATAAAAGTTTTTTTTTTAAATAATCTAAATTAAAATTAAAATTAAAAACCTTTTAACCAATCCTAATCATTATTAAAATTTCATTAAATGAACTTAAAAATTTTAAGGAAATAATTAACTTTTTAATTCAATTTTTTAATTAAATTTAAGATTTACTTCTCCTTAACTCAAAGTCAATTACTTTTAAATTAAAATCCAACATATCTTAAATAGGTCGGCTTCAATTTAAATCATATATATGTAAGCCAACTCATTTGAATGATATTGAAAAAAAATTGCGGGTGAACAAAACTTTGGATTTACGAAGGATTGAAAATTCCGTAATAATATTCTGTGGCGAGAGAGGAATTAATTCCCATTGGTTTTGGTTATCTCTGTTGTGGCGAGAGTGGAATATAATCTGCGATGTGTTTTCTGGTTATCTCAGCCATGACTACAGCGAGTCCGAGTTCGTGAGTTTGATTGATTGGGTTCCAGTCTCTCGCTTAACAGCTGGATTGATTATCTTCGACAAGAGTAAGGGTTTATCTCTTCCCCGCGAGAGGTTTTCAGGCTGGCCTGTAATCTTTTCTGCCCATTCAATATCATGAAGGAGGACGCATCTCAATAACTAATTCAGAATGCAAGACTGAATATCGCGTGGAGTTAATTTTTGAAAAAGGAAATTCGCGTGAGTATCCACCAGGAACAATTCGTGGCTTCTATCGTAGTCTGCAAATTTTTTATTGGTGTGGAGAATCTCGTATTGAGACAGAGCTCGGTTTTGATTGAAGGCACAGCTGTTTGAAGAGCTCGAATTTTTTTTGGTAAAGGCATAGTTTAATAACACGATTTTTTGAAGGAACAACAGATTTAGAGCTCTGATTTTTTTTGGTTTAGTTGGAGTGATTTCTGGCATCTTCATCTACTAGCAACAGCAAAAGTATGCAATTTTTTCTGGTATGTGGAATTGACGTGGAGATAAAGCTCTGAATTTTTTAGTGAAGACACAGCTCGATAGCTTGGCTCGATTTTGGAGAAGGAACAACAGTCTGCAAATTCTTTGTATTGTTGTTTTTGCTGAAGACAGAGCTCGTTTCTTTTATTTATTGAAGGCACAGTTCAGAACTCGAATTATTTGGTGAAGGCACGTTGGTTTCTGTTATCACCTAAACTGTAGTTACCCCTATGGATGGATCCAGTCATGGATGGCAATAGGGAAGGGCAACTCAA
Organism: Larix kaempferi; assembly: GCA_027924585.1. NCBI lineage: Eukaryota > Viridiplantae > Streptophyta > Pinopsida > Pinales > Pinaceae > Larix > Larix kaempferi. The sequence continues at coordinate 16,545,949 of BSBM01000458.1, read as the reverse complement.
AAGGTGCAACCACGATCACCTCGACCTCCAATATATGGTTGTCACGCCAGTCGAGGCAACCTTCGCTTTATGTTATCTAGCCCAGACAACAAAGGGGGAGACCCGATCTACTCCCGATAGGAGAGATCAAAACCAAGACACCAAATCAAGGTATTTCGAAGTGAAGTTAGGTGTATGGTTTATCCTAGACCTAAAGATGAAGTCACAAGCCAAGTGGGGGTTCAATAGGTATAGCTTTGGTTCATAGTTGATGTGAGAGTGACTTATAATGTTTGAAGTGAGATCTAGGGCTAGTGTACTAGGTCAATGTCAAAAGATTCATTGCCTTGGGAACCGTGTCCAATGCAGGATAGTTAAGGGTTGTATTGGGGCTAACTAGTACATGAGACAAGCTTGACCATGGTTCATGATGTCTTCAAAGGTATAGTCTACCATGCATAGGTCAAAACACAAGTCAATCCAACCATCTAAGAAAGTTGAATTACCTTGTAGAGAAACCAGTGCCTTGGGATTTGGGAAGTGGAGTCAAAGTGGGGTTGACTTATGGTTTAGGACTCCTACAACATGAGATAAGTGGATAGTATAGGTCTTGATGGTTAAATGTGTCTAGATCTAGGTTTAACCCAAGTGGACCACAATCCCTTAAAACAAGGAATGCAGTCCCCAAGGCAAGATTTGACAAAGTGACAGTCTAGACCTAGGTTTTGAATTATTCCGGTTTCAGATCTGCAATAATCTCAAGTACCCAGTTCTTAGAAGTGAGTGAACTCACTTCTCCAAGGTGGTGCGACTTTACCCAAGGAGGCTTCAATTGGGGTTTAGGTGGGTCAAATCATGTCGGATGGCATCCAAACTTTAGATCCTAGTAGATCGGTCAGGTAGGAGTATGGATCTATAGTTTCGTGGCAATCCACCGGTTAGATCTTAGTAGATCTGAGTTTAAGTGTTCCAAGTGGTCCAAAATGGGGATTAAATCCCTTAAAATGTGGAATAGGGCCCACAAGGTGAATTTCAGAAAAGTGACAACCTGGGTGTATGTTATTTGATGTGTAGATGTCAAATCAAGTGGAATCTCAAACACCCACCACCTAGATCTAGGTCAACCTGCCCAACTAGAGAAGTGCGCCTTGCTTGGGAGAGGCTAAGTTGGCCTGGGAAGGGGATCAAATGGAAGCCAATCCTCACCAAACTATAGATCCGGGATGCCTTGGATGCTATAGAGGTGGGTTTTCAGTGTTATGCCCAACAACCCACTAGATCTAGGTAGATCTGAGAAAATGTAAATGAGGGTTTTAAGATATTTAGGGTTTTAACAATTTATGAGTTATGTCAATGGATTGGATAGAGGAAAGAGAAACAAACCTGTGGATCTTACCTGGGTAACCTTGTAGATGCCTTGATGATGATGATCTATGCAATGCCGATCAATTTGGAAGCTTTGAGGTAGTTTCTATGCAAATCGATTTTGTCCAAGAAGCCAATGCGCCCTCTCTCCTGCACAACAAACGTCAACAATATCAGATTTGATGCATCAAGAGATAAGACTAATGCCACAAAAGAAGTAACAGAAAGATAGCATAGATCACAATGATACTAATGATAACCCCCTGATACAAGCGAATGCCAAAAAAGTCGATTTGAAGAAGCCTTGCAAAATCGCCCTTGTTGAAGTCGCCCTCCTGTAGACAAACAATGATTTCCAAAAAAAGATAGATCTTGCCACAAATTTCCAAATGCTAGGTTGCAATAGACTTTCCAATCACCATCTAAGAACACCAGATGCAAAGGAGACCACAAGAATTTCCACAAGAATATTTTTCTATACCAATAATCCAAGAGCCAAAGACCCTTTACAATGAGAGGCTCTCTCCTTTAAATAGGAAGGAGAGGCACCAAAACCCTAACCACTTTTTGAATGAGCGGCTAAGATTAGAAGATACAAATGTCTAATCAATGGTTGAGATGAGCTCAACAACATAATACATGGATCACACATAAAATATAACATAAGTGGACAAAGTCGCCCTAGGAGAGGGGAATCCCACCAAATCATGATGACAAAATATCATAAGAGGCTCATGGTGGGTCCAAGGGGTAATTTTATCCCTCCTTGGTCAATCCCCATGGCACAATAACCAATAAATAATCATGAAAGTACCAAATCGTGCCTCCCTAGTGAAGTCGTGGTCCTCAAAAGACCTCAAAAAATCCACAGAAAGTGCCATAAGTGATGGATGCGGGCCCCGATGAAGCTGAAACTGCTGGAGGAGGTGTGGAAGGTCCCGATCTATCATCACTGATCATCCCATGCCATAACTTTGCCTCAGTAGCCCAAATCGATTTCCTCAATAGCCATTTCTACCAATCCTGAAATGCCTCGGGAAACGTGAAACTGCCCAAACAGCCTCCTGGAGTGATGGCGCTGTCAAGGTGAGGGCACCAATGTGTCCGGGAGGGGGGTAATATGGTAAAAACAAGTGGTTGGACCACCCCCTCCATCATCAGCGCCCTAGGTCAACCGGATAAAAGTCATCTCTGCTCCGAAAGGGCCTCCAACAGACCAAAACTGCACTAGGACAGCCTACTGAGGCTAAATCATCACTGTAAGTGCCCGGAACTGAAAACAAACTGTCCCATTGGACTCAGAAGGTCCAAATCCATCCAAGATGTGTACTCATACACCATATGAATCTCTGCATGATCAAAATAAATATCCAATGTACCGGAACAAGGCCAATAATAATGATCTGTAAATGACCAAACACTGCTGTATCCCAAGAATCATCATCATAACCCTGTAGCTGCTGCATAGAATCATCCTGTATGTGTACATAGACCATATATCATCTATCCATATCATCATAAGGTCCAACATCTCATGTCCCATGGTCCTCCATGGTCAAACTAGGTCTAACCAAGACCAAATACAACTCAGACCATCATCCATAGCTGCTGCAAGGTGTCAAGGTTAATACATGCTCTACAACTTATTCGAATAACAATTATACCACAGAGTAATCATGACTGGCGATCTAAATCCAAATATATAGTGTCGTTAATTATTATTATTACTCAGACTAGACTTTCAGGATCATACTCACTTCATAGCTGTGATCAATTTGCTAGTGAAGGGTGAAGGCTGAAATAACTGGCTAGGCTAAGGGATGACTTGACTGACTTGACTTTGTGACACTTTGGCAAGGGAAAGGGAATACACACCATAGTATATACTGAATGAGCAATAACACAGGGAATGGCGGTGTCTCACAAATGGATGAGTTGTTTAAAGAGGGTTTATTCACCTTCACAGATGCGCACAATCCATAATACAAATAAGGCCAGCAATTGTTTAGATATAACAATTAAGTTCCATTGCTTTTTGGGCCTGAAGTTTCCATAGCCTTGATCTATGTGTGTTTACAAACACATTGCATAGATTTACATTTATTTTTAGGCTTTCTGCTGCAGGTGTGTTTTTAAGGCACTTGTTTACCTGAGCACTTCTAGGTGTGTCAAGGACAACTTGTTTACCTAGGTATTTATTTTTCCAAAAGATATAACATTTTATTTTTTATGGCCATTTTCAATTGGCATTTCTTTCACATACAAGATATAGCATTTCATTTTTCCAGATTTTGTATTCATGGCAGCACTAAAAGTTTCAGGTTTAGCCAACACAACTTTAGTGACTAGGGGGAATTCTCAAGGAACTCCAACTCACCATAGGTAAGTTTTGTCACCAACTCAGAGCCGAGACACAATGAACAGGGAGGCTCATCCAATATAGAGGCTACAGTGGGGAAAGGTCCTCCATGTCACTAGTCAAGTAGCAAATCAGGGTAATAATCTAAAAGGTAGGCCATGGATGGATGAAGACAATGAAATGATGGAGCCAACACTAGCAAGCCAGAGTATGGTGTAATGATCACCTCTATTCTCCCTAAGGAGGGTATGTACCAATGAGTATGAATAGTGAACTTCTAAGTCTGAGTAGGGACAATATAATATAAATAATATGGTCAACCAGGTCCATGTATCTATATGATCGCCAGATCATGACACTAAGTGCTAAGACATGCTATAAGAATAAGTATAAAAGCAATCTAACCATAACACAATAATATACCTGCTGAGTCATATACCTGAATGCACATCAACCTGTACCATCATCTGTCCTCTGGAACTGCTGCTGTAACTCTGGGCACTACTGACTACTCTGTACCAATGGTATAGTGGCTACATCGGTCATCTCTCTGAGTGTCCTGAAACTCAGTCATGGCATGGGGAATACAACTGCTGTCCACAATTTGATAGTGATCCAATCTAGATGCTCATCTCGGCATCTCAAATGCAAGGGAACTGGCTCAATAGTGTACTGGAATGAAAAAAATAATGTATGGTAGCCCGGCTACTATATATGTGATAACAGTTTCATAGCTCAAATTGTTGGTGAATACACTGCTGGTACAGCTGGTAATAGAGCTCTGAGTTTTCTTGGTAAAGACTACGCTGGAGATGAAGTTTCTATTGGTGAAAACAGACCCAAATTCTTTACAGTCTTCCTCAGCAGTTCGAGTTTGATGGTGGGCCAAGCCTCTTACAGTGATTGCCTTGAGGTTTGAGTTTGAAGTCATACACAGCCCAGGTAAAAGTTTGACATGCAAGACCTTGATGACTAGATGACATGTTCAGTTTGACAACCCTACAGCAGAAGACATGATGATAAGATGACAAGTGGCATAGCAGCAGCAGTGTTGATGAGCAGTGAATGAGCAGTGAACAATTGATAACAGTGAACAGTTGATGAGCAGTTGATCAGCATGACCATGATGACATGAGCAGAGAAATGATGTGACAGTTTGATTTCAGTAGAGGTATTTTGGTATGACAGAAAGGCACATACAAATTGATGAAACAGCTTGATGGTGGATCAGCAGTGGTAGTTTGGCAGTAATCAAAAGGCAGCAGGTTCAGTGATTCGTTTTACAGGTCCACAGGCACAATCATATTTTTCTACAGGGTGGTAGGGTGGTGCTAGGGCTCACAACCTTGTGAGCTGAGCTGTTGCAGCAGCTTGTCAGTTGTGGCTGACGAAGCCTAGGGGTTGTAGCCCCTTCCAATTGTAGCTGGAGAAGTTGTATTAAATTTGAAACCCCAGTTGTTGCTGGGTCAAATTTTATTATAAAAGGCTTCCGTGGTTTTACCCCCAGGACTTGGGTTTCCACGTAAAAATCTTGTGTACTGTGCATCTTGTTTTATTGCTGATGATTTACTGCTATGATTGGTGATTAGCAACTTGCTTTCAGTTAAAAATTTTAATTGTTAATTAGCAAATACTGATTCACCCCCCTCTCAGTATTTCAACATCTATGATGATTTGAAAACTTATGATCAGTCCATTATAGAACACACTATTCCTCTCAAAGAGGGAGCCAAACCGTATCAACAAAAGTTGCGAAACATGAACCCTAAATTAGCTCCCTTAATTAAAAAAGAGTTGGAAAAGATGTTGGCAGCAGGTATCATTAGGCCAGTTAGGCATACAACCTGGGTATCCAATCCCGTAATCGTAAGGAAGAAAAACGGGGAGATTAGAATTTGTATTGACTTTAGGAACCTGAATCAAGCATCTCTAAAAGATAACTATCCATTGCCTAACATGGAAAATCTGTTGCAAAGTGTAACAGGGGCTGGCATGCTATCTTTACTTGATGGTTTTTCTGGTTATAACCAGGTCCAAATCAAGAAAGAAGATCGTGGGAAGACAACCTTCACCACCCCATGGGGAACATTTGAGTATATAAGGATGCCATTTGGACTTCTAAATGCAGGGTCAACCTTTCAAAGGGCAATGGATCATGCATTTGAAGGCTTAGTTGGCAAAATCATTGCAATTTACCAAGATGATCTAACTGTTTTCTCTAAAGACAGGGGAGACCACATCAAGCACTTAAGGAGAATTTTTGAAAGGTGTCGAAAATTTGGAATATCTTTGAATCCTAAAAATTCTACTTTCGGTGTGGATGAAGGGAAGTTGTTAGGTCACATTGTTTCCAAAGAAGGCATTAGAATTGATCCTGAAAGAGTACAAGGAATTCAAGCCATAGCTCCCCCAAAAGATGTCAGCTCATTACGGTCATTTTTCGGGAAAATAAACTTCGTAAGAAGATTCATCCCTAACTTAGTTGAGTTGGCCAAACCCTTAAATAACTTGCTTAAGAAGGATGCAAAGTTTATTTGGGATAGGAAACGTGACGCCTCATTCGAGTCTCTAAAGAAAGCAATTGCTTCTGCACCCGTCCTAGTAAGTCCAAATTACAATAAAGAATTTTTGATTTATTCCTATGCATCTGAGGACACCATAGCAGGTGTGTTGTTGCAAAAGAATGAAGACAACCATGAGCAACTAGTTGCATTTATGAGTAAAAACCTTAGAGACACAGAGCTAAATTACACAACCACTGAAAAACAAGCCTATGCTTTGGTCAAGTCTTTAAAACACTTTAGGATGTATATCGGATGCTCCAAGATTGTTGCCTATGTCCCTTATCAAGCAGTAAAGGATGTCTTGTCTCAGCCTGATGGCATAGGGGTTAGGGGAAACTGGATTTCTAGGATTCAAGAGTATGATATTGAAATCAAGCCAATCAAGATAGTGAAGGGCCAAGGGTTAGCACAATTGTTGATTGATTCCAAAATGCAGCAAAATAACATGGTTCTTTATATTGATGAAGATCACGAGTGGTACAGGGACATCATTTTCTACCTCAGACATATGACCTGCCTTGATCACCTTGTAGACCACCAGAGAAGAGCTTTAAGGTTAAAAGCATCTAAGTATGTATTAACTGAAGATGGTTTGGGGTTGACCATGAAGAACAAGGCAACAACTTGTCTTCAGTACATAGCAAGTTTGACCACCTACATGTTGAATTTCCTGAGCAGCATCGAGTGCCATTCTCTGGGAGAATGGAGGCACCTGGTCAGTTACTAGGATATTGATCCAGTTCTGGACTGGAACCTCAGCTCGGGGCTGAGAGCCATTCTTTGGGAGAATGGAGGCACCTGGTCAGTTACCAGGATATTGATCCAGTCTGGGACTGGAAGCTCAGCCTGGGGCTGAGAGCCATTCTTTGGGAGAATGGAGGCACCTGGTTAGTTACCAGGATTTCACTATAAGCCTTGGACCGGGTCTAGGCAAGTGGTGTACTCCTCCCCTTGATCTATGGGCTATGGGACCTTCTCAAGGGACTGATCAACCCTTGTGGAAATACCTAGCACTTGATCTTGGTGGCAACAAGGAGGGTGAAGTAAAAGCAATTAATAATCCTCCTTATGATGATGCACATGGAGTGGACATGAATGGCTCATTGAAGACCTTGAAGAACACCTGGATGACTTACTGTGAATCACTTGAAGAACCATGAAACCCAAGCATAACTTGACTTGGTCCATGTACCCACCATTTAAAGAAAGTAAAAGGATATAAAGTCTCAGGTCGGCCCCATTTGGTGGAATTATTTTTGCCACTTGTTTCACTATAAATAAGAAAGAAAACTTCTCATTTTACCCCCTTCGATTTAGTGTGTATCTTCTCTACTCCTCAGATAAGCTCGTGGGTGATTTCTTTTCTGCTGGGTTCTCTCTTCACTATTCTTTGAAGAAGTCAAAGCTCCAATCTTTTACTGTTGGTCTTAAGCTACCACCCGAATTCTTTTGGGATCTCCTTCTGTGTACATCAGCCTTGCTAGGGCTCTAATCTCACACCCGAGTTCTGTTCTGTGCATTTGACAGCCCTATTAGGGCACCCACAACCTACAGCAGGTCACGACAGTCTTGGAAAGGGCTTAAACAGGTATCGGCAGCCCTGGAAAAGGTTTGGGCAGGTCACACAGGTCACGACACCCTCAGTAGGGTATACACCAGTAATCAATGATGAACAGGAAGATGGTATTGGATTAAGGTAGTTTGATGATAGAGCAGACTTGTACAGAAAACTTGTTTTCATCAGGGTTCTTCTTGATCAATGAAACAAATTCTGATTTGTTGAAAAGGCTTGTTCTTAGCCTGCTATTGTACAAACTTAGTCATCTCATTTAGGAGATAAATTATTATTAATTGCTTTGGGCTTTTTGTCCTTAAAAGGTTTCCCCATTAAAAATATTGTGTTCAAATTTTGTGGATGTGTGTTTACTGCTAGATATCTCTGCACTATTTTATTTACAGTCTGTTACTGCTATCAAATTTTAAAATTTTAACATGGTATCAGAGCTCTGCTTGTGAAGTATACAATATTTGAGCAGGTGACTGTACCTTCCATAGACCTTGGGACAGTATAGACTGAGATAGCAGACCCTTAGTGGATCAGAGATGGCTTCTTCTGCCACTTTCAGGCCAGAGGACAAGCTTGAGGGATCAACAAATTTCAATTCATGGAAAGCAAGGCTTATGGCCACTTTGGAAGAGAATGACCTTGATGACTTGGTCATCAACGTTGTAGAAGAGCCCACATCAAATGCAGGAAGGACACCGTTCAAGAAGAAGCAAGCCAAGGCGAGAAGGATTATCTACGACTCAGTCAAGGAGACTATAATGCCTGCCATAACACCACTGAAGACAACCAAGGAGTGTTTTGATACCTTGACAAATCTGTACAAGAAGAAAGCACCCTGTCAAAAGAGAGTCTTGAAAAACAGACTTCGTACATTGAAGATGGAGAAAGATGAAGGAGTGGCCTCCTTCTTCACAAAAATTGCTCAGGTAAGAGATCAACTTTTTGCTATTGGGGTTACAATAGACGATGATGACCTTGTACAAATTGTCTTTGATGGCCTTCCTAATTCTTGGGAAACCTTCTTGGCTTCTGTGAGTGGACGTGAGACTCAGCCAGATTTTGAGAGACTTTGGCATGACTGTTTGGAAGAAGAAGGCAGAGTTCAAAGCAGAACTAGGGGTCCTAAGGAAGAGAATCTTGCACTAACAGCCAAGACTAAGAAGAAGTTCAAGAAACCCTTCCCTCCCAAGAAGAAAGAGAAGAAGCCACAAGGTAAGAAAATTGATATGTCACAAATTGAATGTTTCAACTGTCACAAAATGGGACATTATGCTAGAGACTGCAGGTAGCCAAAGAAGAAGAACCAAAGAAAAAGAAGAATGCCAAGTCTTCCAAGGAAGAAGAGTCAAGAAGAGAATACTACTTGATTTCTGCTCTAGCAGGATCCTTCACCAACAGTTCAAATTCTTGGTTGGTGGACAATGGAGCCTCAAAACATATGATAGGTTCCCGTGAAGTTCTTACAAGCTACAGAAAGAAGAAGTTTGCCACTCAAGTAGAACTTGGAGATGACTCCACTTACAAAATTGAAGGAGTGGGCTCAGTTTCATTTCAACTTGATTCAGGGACCATGTTGCACATTGAAGACATACTATATGTTCCAGGCCTGAAGAAGAATCTCCTTTTAGTTGTTGGCTTAGAAGATAAAGGCTACAGAGTTATATTCATGGACAAAAAGGTTCTGCTGTGGTCAAAGAATGAAAGGTTGAGTGCAGCTGAATTGATTGGGGTTCAAGATGGAGGCCTTTACAAGGCATCTGGGCATTCTACTCAAGCATTGGTTCACAGTACAATCAACCCTTGTGAGTTATGGCACCGAAGGTTTGGGCACCTTCATTATACAACTCTCCTTGGTCTTCAAAAGATGGTTACAGGTATGCCTGAGTTTTCTAATGAACATAGTGCTATTTGCAAAGGTTGTGCCCTTGGTAAAAATACCAAGAAGTCCTTTTCCAAGAGTAACAGTAGATCAAAAGGGATTTTGGACTTGATTCATTCTGACATTTGTGGACCCATGTCTTCACCTTCTTTAAGTGGTTGTTTATACTATGTACCGTTCATTGATGATTACTCTCGTAAATCTTGGATTTACTTTCTAAAGGCTAAAAATGAAACTTTTGATAAGTTCAAGGAGTTCAAGGCGTTGATTGAAAAATCAGACAGGAAGACACATCCGTATCTTGAGGTCAGACAATGGAGGTGAGTTTGAATCTAATGATTTTGATGACTTTTCCCAAGAAGCAGGAATCAAGAGGGAGTTGATTGTACCTGTTTTCACCCAAACTATAGTTACCCCTATGGATGTATCCAATCATGGATGGCAATAGGAAAGGGCAACTCAAAAGGTGCAACCACGATCACCTCGACCTCCAGTATATGGTTGTCACGCCAGTCGAGGCAACCTTCGCTTTATGTTATCTAGCCCAGACAACAAAGGGGGAGACCCGATCTACTCCCGACAGGAGAGATCAAAACCAAGACACCAAATCAGGGTATTTCTAAGTGAAGTTAGGTGTATGGTTTATCCTAGACCTAAGGATGAAGTCACAAGCCAAGTGAGGGGTTTAATAGGTATTGCTTTGGTTCATAGTTGATGTGAGAGTGACTTACAATGTTTGAAGTGAGATCTAGGATTAGTGTACTAGTTCAATGTTGGTAGACCCACTGCCTTGGGAACCGTGTCCACTGCAGGGTAGTTTAGGGGTGAATTGGGGCTAACTAGTACAAGTGACAAGTTTGACCATGATACATGATGGCATCAAGGGTTTGGTTCACCACACTAAGGTCAAACCACAAGTTAATCCAACAATCTAGGAAAGTCGAATTGACTTGGAGAGTAACCAGTGCCTTGGGAATTGGGATAATGGAGTCAAAGTAGGGTTGACTTGTGGTTGAGGACTCCTATAGTATGAGACAAGTGGGCAATAAAGGTCTTGATGGACAAGTATGTCTAGATCTAGGTTTTACCCAAGTGGACCACAATCCCTTAAAACAAGGAATGCTATCCCCAAGGCAAGATTTGACAAAGTGACACTCTAGACCTAGGTTTTGAATTATTCCCGTTCCAAATCCGCAAGAATCTCAAGTACCCACGTCCTAGAAGTGAGTTAACTCACTTCTCCAAGGTGGTGCGACTTTACCCAAGGAGGCCTAAAAGTGGGGTTAGGTGGGTCAAGACAAGTCCGATGGAATCCAAACTTTAGATCCGGGTAGGTTGGTCAGGTAAGAGTGTGGATCTATAATTTCGTGGCAATCCGACGGCTAGATCTTACTAGATCTGAGTTTAAGTGTTCCAAGTGGTCCAAAATGGGGATTAAATCCCTTAAAATGTGGAATAGGGCCCACAAGGTGAATTTAAGAAAAGTAACAATCTGGGTGTATGTTATTGGATGTGTAGATGACGAATCAAGTGGAATCTCAAACACCCACCACCTAGATCTAGGTCAACTTGCTCAAACTAGGAAATGCGCCTTGCTTGGGAGAAGCTAAGTTGGCTTGGGAGGGGGGTCAAACGGAAGCCACTCCTCACCAAACTATAGATCCGGGATGCCGTGGATGCTATAGAGGTGGGTTTTCAATATTACGCCCAACAACCCACTAGATCTAAGTAGATCTGAGAAAATGCAAAATGGGGTTTTGAAATATTTAGGGTTTTTAAATATTTTAGACAATTGGATAGATCATGGAGATAGAACTTACCTTGAGATCATACCTGAATGATGTGAATGAGATGCCTTGATGTTGAGGAAGATTCCCACAGAGATCAAATGAGAAATTGTTGATTTTGCTTGCCGAAATGATGCCCTAGTCCACACGTGCGACCTCCTCTACCTGTCAAACCAAGGAATAGCGATTCAATCAGTAAGATCAAGCATGGAGGAAATACAGGAGAAATGCAATAGTAACATGAAATAGAAGGTCCTGGGATAGTAATACTCCCTGTTACCAACGAAGAGCTCCAAAGAAGAAGTAGGGAGAGTCTTCCCCTACCAATACCTCCTCCTCAAAACAAATCGGCCTCAACCTGTAGATGCAAAAACGTGGTACAAAAGATATAGCAAACAAGATCTCCAATAACTCAGTGCAAAGGAAGAACCAACGAACGAACACCAAAAACATTCACCACAACACTGAAGATAGATGCAATAATAATTTTCTATTCCAATAATCTAGAGCCAAAAGTCCCTTTACAATGAGAAGCTCTCTCCTTTAAATAGGAAGGAGAGGCACCAAAACCCTAACCACTTTTCGAATGAGTGGCTAAGATTAAAAGATACAAATGTCTAATCAATGGTTGAGATGAGCTCAACAATAAAATACATGGATCACTAATAAAATATTATTTAAGTGGACAAAATCGCCCTAGAAGAGGGGAGTCCTACCAAATCATGATGACAAAATATCATAAGAGGCTTATGGTGGGTCCAAGGGGTAATTTTATCCCTCCTTGGTCAATCCCCATAGCACAATAATCATAAAATAATCATGAATGTACCAAATCGTGCCACCATAGTCAAATCGTAGGTCTCAAAAAGACCTCAGAAATCCACAGAAAGTGCCATAAGTGATAGATGCGGGCCCCGATGAAGCTGAAACTGCTGGAGAAGGTGTGGAAGACCCCGATCTATCATCACTGATCATACCATGTCATAACTTTGCCTCAGTAGCCCAAATCGATTTCCTCAATAGCCATTTCTACAAATCCTGAAATGCCTCGGGAAGCGTGAAACTGCCCAAAACAGCCTCCTGGAGTGCCTGCGCTGTCAAGGTGAGGGCACCAGTGTGTCCGGGAGGGGGGTAATATGGTAAAAACAAGTGGCTGGACCACCCCCTCCATCATCAGCGCCCTAGGTCAACCGGATAAAAATCACATCTGCTCTGACAAGGCCTCCGACAGACCAAAACTGCACTGGAACAACCTACTGAGGCTCAATCATCACTGTAAGTGCCCGGAACTGAAAACAAACTGTCCCATTGGACTCAGAAGGTCCAAATCCATCCAAGATGTGTACTCATACACCATATGAGTCTCTGCATGATCAAAATAAATATCCAATATATCGGAACAAGGCCAATAATAATGATCTGTAAATGACCAAACACTGCTGTAACCCAAGAATCATCATCATAACCCTGTAGCTGCTGCATAGAATCATCATGTATGTATACATAGACCATATATCATCTATCCATATCATCATAAGGTCTAACATCTCATGTCCCATGGTCCTCCATGGTCAAACTGGGTCTAACCAAGACCAAATATAACTCAGACCATCATCCAAAGTTGCTGCAAATTGTCAAGGTTAATACATGCTCTACAACTTATTCAAATAACAATTATAACACAGAGTAATCATAACTGGCGATCTAAATCCAAATATATAGTGTCGTTAATTATTATTATTACTCAGACTAGACTTTCAGGATCATACTCACTTCATAGCTGTGATCAATTTGCTAGTGAAGGGTGAAGGTTGAAATAATTGGCTAGGCTAAGGGATGACTTGACTGACTTAACTTTGTGACACTTTGGCAAGGGAAAGGGAATACACACCATAGTATATACTGAATGAGCAACAGCACAGGGAAGGGCGGTGTCTCACAAATGGATGAGTTGTTCAAAGAGGGTTTATTCACCTTCGCAGATGCGCACAATCCATAATACAAATAAGGCTAGCAATTGTTTAGATATAGCATTTAAGTTCCATTGCTTTTTGGGCCTGAAGTTTCCATAGCCTTGATCTATGTGTGTTTATAAACACATTGCATAGATTTACATTTATTTTAGGCTTTCTGTTGCAGGTGTGTTTTTAAGACACTTGTTTACCTGAGCACTTCTAGGTGTGTCATGGACAGCTTGTTTACCTAGGTATTTACATTTCCAAAAGATATAACATTTTATTTTCATGGCCATTTTCATTTGGCATGCCTTTCATTCATGTGTGTTTAGAAACACATTGCATGAATGGGCTTTTCATACAAGATATAACATTTCATTTTTTCCAGATTTTGTATTCATGGCAGCACTAAAAGTTTCAGGTTTAGCCAACACCACTTTAGTGACTAGGGGGAATTCCAAGGAACTCCAACTCACCATAGGTAAGTTTTGTCACCAACTCAGAGCCGAGACACAATAAACAGGGAAGCTCATCCAATACAGAGGCTACAGTGGGGAAAAGATCCTCCATGTCACTAGTCAAGTAGTAAGTCAGGGTGATAAACTAAAAGGTAGGTCATGGATGGATGAAGACAATGAATAATGGAGCCAACACTAGCAAGCCAAGGTATGGTGGAATGATCACCTCTATTCTCCCTAAGGAGGGTAAAACCAATGAGTATGAATAGTGAACTTCTAAGTCAGAGTAGGGACAATAATATATATAATAGATCGACCAGGTCCACATATCTATATGATCGCCAGATCATGACACTAAGTGCTAAGACATGCTATAAGAATAAGTATAAAAACAATCTAACCATAACACCATGATATACCTGCTGAGTCATATACCTGAATGCTCATCAACCTATACCATCATCTGTCCTCTGAAACTGCTGCTGCAACTCTGGGCACTACTGACTGCTCTGTACCAATGGTATAATGGCTACATCGGTCATCTCTCTGAGTGTCTTGAGACTCAGTCATGGCATGGGGAACACAACTGCTGTCCACAATCTGATAGTGATCCAATATAGATGCTCATCTCAGCATCTCAAATGTAAGGGAACTGGCTGAATAGTGTACTGGAATGAGAAAAATAATGTATGGTAGCCCGACTACTATATATGTGATAACAGTACCTTACAACCCCCAACAAAATGGGGTTGCAGGAAGGAGAACATAATAGTCTGTGAGGCTACTAAAGCCATGTTGTGTGATCTAGATCTTCCTTTGTCTCTTTGGGCTGAGGCTGCTGGTACTGTTGTCTACATTCAAAACAGAAGTCCTCATGCCATTTTGGGGGAAAAGACTCCAGAAGAAGTCTTTATAGGTAAGAAACCTGCAGTTGACCACATGAGGATCTTTGGCACTCCAGTCTACATCCATGTGCCAAAAGAAAAGAGATTAAAGCTGGAACCTTCCGAAAAGAAAGGCACATTTGTTGGGTACAGTGAAAATTCAAAAGCCTACCGCATCTATGTTCTTGGTCAAAGATACATTGAAGTCAGCAGAGATGTGATATTTCATGAGGAAGCTGTTTTCCGCCACTCCAAAGAGCTTCCAAAAGATACAGAAGAACCTCTTTCCGACATTCCAGACTCTCCTCATTCAGAGAATCGGAGGGAGGAAGAAGATGAGCCTCTAATTCCAGATACTTCCTCAGAACCAGAAAGACCAGCTGAAGAACTACTTGAGGCTCCTCCTTCCAAGAGAAGACCTGCTTGGTTTCGAGAGATATTGCAAGAAGTAGAGAAGCATAAAGCTCCTTCTGGGACATTCAGAGAAAGCAAGAAGCCCCAGAAGTACTCAGGTCTTATGAGTAAGTTCATTGATGCAGAACCTTCTACATTCAAAGAAGCAGAAACTCATCAGGTATGGATTGATGCCATGATAGAAGAATATAATTCCATTATGAAAAATGATGTGTGGGCAATTGTTCCTAGACCAAAAGGGAAGTCTGTGGTGACTTCCAAATGGCTCTACAAAATCAACAAGCATGTTGCTGATGGCAGCATTGAGAAATATAAGGCAAGATTTGTGGCACGTGGTTTCTCACAGAAGGAAGGCATAGACTATGATGAAACATTTGCTCTTGTGGCCAGGTATACCACCATCAGGACCATCATCTCCCTCGCTGCTGTATTTGGATGGAAACTCCATCAAATGGATGTAAAGACAGCTTTTCTTAATGGAGAAGTTGAAGAAGAGGTCTACATTAAGCAACCTGAAGGTTTTGTGACTCCTGAAATGCAGTCTCATGTGTGCAAGCTAAAGAAAGCTTTGTATGGACTCAAACAGGCCCCAAGGGTCCGGATGCTAGGATTGATGGTTACCTTCACAGTTTAGGATTCTCCAAGAGTACTGTCGATTCCAACCTTTACTTTAAGGTTGTTCAGAACCATGTCTTGATCCTAGTCCTATATGTGGATGACCTGTTCCTTACTAGAGAGGAGCAACTAATAGCTCAGTGCAAAAGGGAGCTTATTTCAGAGTTTGAGATGAAAGATCTGAGACTCATGCACTATTTTCTTGGTTTAGAGGTTTGGCAGAAGCCAGATGAGATCTTCTTGTCTCAAGGGAAGTATACTGTCGATATATTGTAGAGGTTTGGGGTGCATGACTGCAAACCCATGAGTGTACCCATGACATCAAACCTGAAGAAGTTACGTGACTCAGTTACTTCTTCAAAGACAATGGATCCTACTCAGTATCGTCAACTTATTGGATCTTTGATGTATCTAGTGCATATGAGACTAGATATTTGTTATGCAGTGAATGCATTGAGCCAAAGCACATACACTGGATAGCTACCAAACATGTGCTTAGATATTTGCGAGGTACTATTACTTATGGGCTCAGATATACCTCCAACAGTGGAGTAATGCTACTTGGATATGCTGACTCTGATTGGGTTGGCAGTGCAGTGGACTAGAAAGCACATCAGGGTACTATTTCAGTTTGGGATCAACCATGATCTCTTGGTCCAACAGAAAACAGGGTTCCATAGCTCAAAGCACAGCTGAAGCTGAGAATATTGCTGCTAGTGATGCCTGCAGAGAAGCAGTTTGGCTTAGAAAGCTTCTCTCTGACCTGTTTGGTGGAAAGCTTGAGCCAACTATTATTCATTGCGATAATCATAGTTGCATTAAGCTTTCAGAGAACCCTGTATTTCACGACAGGTCAAAGCACATTGAGATGAAGTATCACTTCATCAGAGATATGGTACAGTAAGGTGCCATGAAGCTCCAGTACATCTGTACAAACAAACAGGTTGCAGACATATTGACCAAGCCCCTGTCATTGACAAAGCTTGTGCACTTTCGAGACAAGCTTGGTATTGCAGAGAATGACCCTCTTGCTGAGAGGGAGTGTTGAATTTTCTGAGCAGCATTGAGTGCCATTCTCTGGGAGAATGGAGGCACCTGGTCAGTTACCAGGATATTGATCCAGTCTGGGACTGGAAGCTTAGCCTGGGGCTGAGAGCCATTCTCTGGGAGAATGGAGGCACCTAGTCAGTTACCAGGATATTGATCTAGTTTGGGACTGGAAGCTCAGCATGGGGCTGAGAGCCATTCTCTGGGAGAATGGAGGCACCTGGTCAATTACCAGGATTTCACTATAAGCCTTGGACCGGGTCTAGGCAAGTGGTGTACTCCTCCCCTTGATTTATGGGCTATGGGACCTTCTCAAGGGACTGATCAACCCTTGTGGAAATACCTAGAACTTGATCTTGGTGAAAACAAGGAGGGTGAAGTAAAAGCAATTAATAATCCTCCTTATGATGATGCACTTGGAGTGGACATGAATGGATCATTGAAGACCTTGAAGAACACCTAGATGACTTATTGTGAATCACTTGAAGAACCATGAAACCCAAGCATAACTTGACTTGGTCCATGTACCCACCATTTAAAGAAAGTAAGAGGATATAAAGTCTCAGGTCGGCCCCATTTGATGGAATTATTTTTGCCACTTGTTTCACTATAAATAAGAAAGAAAACTTCTCATTTTACCCCCATCGATTTAGTGTGTATCTTCTCTACTCCTCAGATCAACTCGTGGGTGATTTCTTTTCTGCTGCGTTCTCTCTTCACTATTCTTTGAAGAAGTCAAAGCTCCAATCTTTTACTGCTGGTCTTAAGCTGCCACCCGAATTCTTTTGGGATCTCCTTTTGTGTACATCAGCTCTGCTAGGGCTCTAATCTCACACCCGAGTTTTGTTCTGTGCATTCGACAGCCCTATTAGGGCACCCACAACCTACAACAGGTAACGACAGTCCTGGAAAGGGCTTAAACAGGTATTGACAGCCCTGGAAAAGGTTTGGACAGGTCACATAGGTTATGGCACCCTCAGTAGGGTATACACCAGTAATCAATGATGAACAGGAAGATGGTATTGGATTAAGGCAGTTTGATGACAGAGCAGACTTGTAGAGAAAACTTGTTTTCATCAGGGTTCTTCTTGATCAATGAAACAAATTCTGATTTGTTGAAAAGGCTTGTTCTTAGCCTGCTATTGTACAAACTCAGTCAACTCATTTAGGAGATAAATTATTATTAATTGCTTGGGGGTTTTTGTCCTTAAAAGGTTTTCCCGTGAAATATATTGTGTTCAAATTTTGTGGATGTGTGTTTACTGCTAGCTATCTCTGCATTATTTTATTTACA
Source organism: Larix kaempferi (assembly GCA_027924585.1). NCBI lineage: Eukaryota > Viridiplantae > Streptophyta > Pinopsida > Pinales > Pinaceae > Larix > Larix kaempferi. Next base: position 16,527,782 of record BSBM01000458.1, on the reverse strand, counting down.
ATCTGTTACTGCTATCAAATTTTAAAATTTTAACACTACACACCTAGTGTGGGATGCAAAGTAGCTAGCCTCACGAGAGGGGCAAAATTCTACCGCACGATAGGGGTGAAATCCTACCTCTTAGGAGAGATAGGTGTCATGCCCCAAATTTGGCATTGGGTCACAATGGCCTAATCACATTGGCCCTATTCATTAGAGTTTGTCAAATTGATGCTAAAGGTCAAATAATTGCCAAGGAGGAAAATTACTAGTTTCCTAGGTTTGGGGTGGATGCTTTGGGATTTGGAATAATGGGGATAATAAATGATGTTTGAACATTAGAATGGCATTAATATTTAATAAATGAGCTAAATAAATATATACAAGTGAAAATCAAAGTGGCATTTGATCATGAAGACACATGGAGGAAGTGGGACTCACATATGGCTAGATTTCCCCACTACACTTGGCATCATTCTCTCACCAATTCGAATTCAAGGTGAATGGTAACATACTTGGGGGAGTCCAAAAGGTATTATTCATGGCATGACTCATCCAAGGTCGAAATATAGAGGAAGAGTAACTCCCATGGAAGAGGAAGAGGCAATTTGGACCTAGTGAGACACTTGGGCTAGATTCCCCAGCTCTATGACAACAATGATGAAGATGCTATGACACCTATGACACAAATCAGACCTGAAGGCTGACATATGACATATATGACATGTCAGGGCTAAAAATAGACTCCAAGAGGGCGCTCAAGGGTGTTAGGGCAGCTAAGATGCTTCCACATGTGATTTGGTGGAAGTGGGAGACTAGGAATTGTTGTACAAGTGGCGTTCTTTGGAATCTCTTCCCAACTTGAGTTGGCATGAGTCTCTTGGAAGGAATTCGACCCATGGAGGACATTAGAACTTTATAAATGTCAATAACAAAGAAGGAAACCAGCTTTTGATCATTTGAGAAATTTGCAATTGCATTTGTGAAGAGGGAGAGCTAGTGGATGACTAGTTTCTTGCCTTAGCCAATTTTGAGGGTGAAAGATTCCCATCCAAGTTGGTAATTGGAAAGGCCATTCAGACCTTTCATTTGGAGCTTTAATGGAGTGTTTATTTGCAGGTGTAAGCTACATGGCAGCTCATGGTTTCTTCTATTGCAACACATTCCTTCAACCATTTCCGGTTTTGATGGCATATTCTTGATCCTTGAGGGAGGACGTTTTTGGTGAGCTATTGTATTCTTTGGGGGAGCTTCTAATGCCCCATTTCTTTTGTAATATGAAGTAAATACTCTGTTCTTCATCTCCAAAAAGTTTCAGGTTGAAATTCCAAGTAGAAATGTATAAATTTCAATTTTAATGAAAGAACAATGCCATTTCCCCACTACCTTGTTGTGAATCAATGTAATGCTGATGATTTCGAATGAATGGATGATTCTCTGATGAATTTGTGATTAGTGCACTGCCATGGATGTATTTTACAAGTTTCATGTACTGTACTTGAGCATTTGAAGTATTTTTACTCAGTTTAATTGCATTGGGAGAAGAAATAGTGCCATTTCCCCAAGGGTCGAATTGGTGATTTTTGCAGTTGAATGGGAGAGGGTTGGAACAGATATAATAATCAGTTAATGGTGCACATGAGACCTTAATAACATCCTTAATACATTCTCTACCTCTATTCAGAAATTTGAGTGGGTTTGGAGGCATTTGGGAAGCCATTTTCAGTACTTACCCCAGGGGGATTTGAACCCCAAATTACTAGTAAAATTGCATACTAGGTCCAAAATCTTAAGAGAGTTTGCAGAGGTCTTTTGGTGGCCATATGTCATCCCTGAACATCATATTCAAGTCCTAATATCATTCATACACCTTCCTTGAAGATTTGAAGGCATTTGGAGTCAATTTGAGACCTAGAGACCAATACTAGTCAAAGGGAAATTACTAGTAAAGTTCCCTACATTGGCCAAAATTGAAAGAGGATTTGCAGAAGTATTTTAAAGGTCCAAAAGCATTCCTGAAATACATATTTATGTTCTAACAATATCCATATACCTTCTCAGAAGATTTGGGAGCAATTGGGGCAATTTTGGGACCTAGAGCTCAAAACTAGTCAAAGGTCTAACTAGGGGAAAAAGTGAAAAATTGCCATTTTAATAAAATTCCTAACAAAGGATATTACAATAGGGGCAATCGACTTACCTCTCATAAGAAGTAAGTTTGAACTAGACGTGGAGGTGACAAAGGAAAGGTTAAGGAAACATCCCATCATCCATGATTTGAAATGTGTGCCAACCAAGATCGTCACCTCGTGTAGGAGGTAAGCAAATAGGGGGAGAAGCCATGATGATCGATCCCTACTGAGGATTGATTGTCTCAAGGCGGTCTTTAACTTGAGGCAATATCCTATTGGAAGTCAAACCATCGAGTTAAGGAGCAAAAAATTATAAGGGTAAAGTGAAGGAAGGAGAATAATGAGAACAAGAGAAAGGTGAGCAAAAGGGGGAGGCGATAGAAGACCAAGAAGCTAGTAGGTTGTGATTTTTTAGGGGACATCTTAGGAAGGGTTAGCATGAAAAATGATAGGAAGCGAGACAAGGGAGGGTGGGGACAAAAAAGATGTTTTGGGAAAAGAAGTTCAAGAATGAAGAGGGACAAAGGGCTGCCCTAAGGGGATTGAGGTGACAAAGTTGAAAGAGAGGTCAGGCAATGACTCGGCCATGGAATGTTCTAGGTTTAAAGCTAACATCGAGAGCATAATGAAGGCTATGGGAGAAAGGGTCAAGGTAACCCCTAATGGAGAGGGTCTTGTTTTCATGAAAGAATAACAACTCACTTATAAAAGTGTAGTAGACAATCATCATTGCATCGATCCATGGTTTCCCAAGGAGGATGCTATACTCTAAATCCTCTTGAAGTACAAAGAAATGGGTATCTATAGTCTTAAGTTGAAGGATCAAGGGCAAAATAACAACTTTGAGGGTCTTTGTTACGAATTTGTTAAATTGCATATACATATAGGGAGTAGGAGAGAAGCAGGAAGCACAAAGAGCATAACACACAAGAGTGGCTATGATGTTAAGGGCATAACCCAAATCAATGATAACTCGTTTGATAGTGGAATCACCATGCTAGATTTGGATAAAGAAAGCACTGGAAATGCTAGCCTTTCGCTTGTCCTGAAAGGAAATATGAAAAAGATCAAAGGATAGGACATGGTCTTTTACATGTGTCTTGGAAATGACTCCAATCCAATGAGAAGGTGGAAGGCTATCAAGGTCGATAAGGCTCGACAGGTCACAAGTTGGGTGAGTCGTGTTGGGATCATCCCACCAAGTTGGAAGGATAGTATCAAGGTCAATTAGCTCAGGCATAGGATAAACATGTTTGGGGTGGGAGATGATGGAAGCGATCTTTTAAGTTGGGTCATCAATGTTCTTAACTACATGGATGTGCCCCACACCATAGGAGGACGTTGGCTAGGGGAGGGGTCGGCGAGAACCTTATTTTTAGGAGGTTTTGGAGCTTCCTCTTCTTCTTCCTATTTGGAAGAATGAAATTCATGTTTAGGGGCAACCCTCTTTTTGATTGATATTCTTGATTTGATGATGTTATGATTCACATTCCAAAGAGAACATTTCAGTAGGAGGGGTTATAGAGTCTTGAATTACGACGTTTTTCATAGACTGCAATGTGCTAATTGCAATCACAACTCTTTGTTGTTGAGAAAATTGTTATTGAAGACGTTGCTGAGAATGATAATAAAGAACTTGTGAATTTGTTAGACTCTTATTTCTAGATTGGACCTTAACTAACTCATGAAAGAGGAGGGTGACAATGAGGTGATCTCCCTTCCAAATGAGAAGATTGGAAAAGAAGCATAGACTGAGAGGGAAGGAACTCTTTTTGGCCATGTCAATTGTAGGTGGTGTGTGCCCTCAACCACAAAGTGGCAGGGAGAAAAAGGTCGGTGGGCAAAGAGAGGACGCCCAAGTGAATAGAGTAAGGCAAGGGGGGAGTTCAAAGACACTCCTTGGTGATAAATAATAAGGCACCAATTGTTTAAATGCAAAACTTACCCACATTTAGTGATGTTGGAAGTGCAGACCTTGTTAGGCCTTGCAAGTTTGTGAGACAATTTGGGTTGCCAACAAACAAAATAAATATGTGTACTAAATCAAGGATTTATTTGCAAAGCTTAGAGACGCTGCACACGTTTGGTGTAAAGAGTTCCCTACTAATTATTTGTATGATTGGAAAACATTGAGAAATAAATTTGAAAAGGAATTCAAGTTGTTATGTGATGAAAATGATGTTGTGGATGAGATGTATAAGTTGAGGCAGGAGAAGAATAAGGTGTCCAATTTCATTTGAAATTGAATGCCCTTTATTAAAAATGGCTAGGAAAGTAATTGATAAATTGCTATAATGTCATATCTCCTACATCATATGGCTAGTCAAATGATTGAATCGACTCACAACCCAGTTTAGGGTCCCCAAGGGGTGAAATGGTTGAACTGTTCAGTTCCGATTTGCTTGATTTCTAAAATACCGTATATAATACCCCTGAACGCCACATTTCCCACACCAATATGAATGCATAAGTTGGTGAAGGTGGCCTATGGTTGATGTTTTATGAAGATGTCGACAAGCTGGTCTACTTAAAGTACAAAAATTGGCATGAGTTGTCCTTGAGAATGGTGTTGGTGATTATAGTTTATCCATAATGGATCAACATCATAATGTGAAAGAGAAAGATTCATTAAAACATGCTTGTTTGTTGAAGGTACATAGATTGGCACAAGCTATCCCTAAGAATGGAGTCACCGAATGTGGTTCATCTAGAATAAGACAACTTCATGACAGTAAAGAGAAAGGTCCACTAAAACACACTGGTTTGCTGAAGGTACAATGGTTGGCATAGGTTGTCCTTGCGAATGGAGCTACGAACTGTAGTGCATCTAGTATGGACCAACATCATATTGTGAAAGAGAGATCCATCGAAATATGTTGAGAATCATCTAGAGGCATTATTTGTAAGAAGTAGTGGAAAAGATCTTGGTGGACTGTGAGTAGGAAGTTCATCAACATCGCCAATGATCACTCTCTCTCCACTATGCTGCTGTCGAAAATCATAGCGGAAGTGCCCATATGCAGAGTCCACTATAAGATGAGTCCATTAGGTTCAATCAGTGTTGCATGTATCGCTGATATATCGAATTTATCGTCGAGAATTACCTTGGTCCGATATATCGGATTTAGTTTATCACGATTTTTTCGATATATTGAATATATCGCGATACATTGAATATATTCTGAATATATGGCGAGTCGATGGTATATATGATATATCGGACTGCTAAGTGAAAAAATAAAATTTTTGGTTGGCAGCGTGTTTTAGTCTGTGGGTGGAGTTTTATTGTTTCTTTTTGTGTTTGCAAAAAGTGTGAGAGAGCAAGAGAGGTGTGGGAGAACATTGTGCATCCGTCAAAGAAGGAGAAAGCCAAGGATCTTGTTGCCATTAGCGGAGAGATCGTGGGGTGGGGATTCAAACCATCAAGATTTCCAGGTATGTATAAAATGTTTTGGCTTCATTTATTTGTTTTTCTAGAGCTAGGCTAGGGTTTGCAATGTGCCTTTTCTTGTTGTTTTTGAATGGAAGATTCAATCATTCTACATTCATCTAGCTCTCATTATTTAAGCTTTGCATTATTTTGTGTTTTTTTTTTGTGCCATAGTTTTAAGATTTTCTCTCAACAAAATGCCAAAGCCATTGGATCCAATGTGGGTGTATGGTGAACTAGTAGAACTTCCCAATAGACAAATATTGACATGCAATCTTTGCGGCAAAAACATTTATGGAGGAATTAGCTGCTTGAAATACCACCTTGCCAAACTCACGGGGTTTGATGTAGACGCTGGTGACAAAACTACCCCGGAAATTATGCATGTTGCAAACCAATCCATCATTGATATTGCTAATAAGAGGGATGTGAAGGAGGCTCGCAAAAATGAACTTACAAGTACAAACACTAGAACAAGTGCCTCAATGGGAGGAGTAGGACCACAATCCCACTCCTCATCCACACGACCCACAGCTTCTCGAATCCACTCATCAACCTCACCTTTCTTTGTGGCGACGAAATTGATGATTGGGATTCCTATGATCCATCATTTTGATTGTATTATGTACTACTTAGTATCCAGATGCCTCATGATGATTCATCTCATGAGATACATTTATTTTGAGCTTTTGATGTGATTTTGTGTCATCTTATTAGGAACATGTTTCAGAATTTTCAGTTTAGTAACGATATGTGACCACTTGACATCTTATGCATCTTATTTATTGCTTGTATCATCATATTTATGTAGCAATGTGTCTATTTGATGTTGTTGTTACTTTATATGTTTTAAAAATTGAAAAAAATGAGTAGTTTTATAATTTTCTGAGGCCTTCCGACATTTTCCAAGATTTTCCAATATTTTCCACCGATACCACCGAGAAGTTATATTCTGAACCCTTGTTGATACTTTCCCCAAGACGATATATATAACATTTAGTTCAATAATAGTTCAAAAAGGAGCCTTTGCAAAGTCTTTAGAAGTTCACCTTGATAGGCCAAGAGAAAGAGAGAAACCATCTTTTTTTGAAAAAAACAATATGCAGTGTGCCACCTCCCACTACAAACAAAGGAAAAGAGCGTTGGCCTTGAAGGAGTGTTTAAACCCTAAGAAACACAATAAAAAGTGCACTAGGGTTAAGTTTTAAACCCTAGGAAACCCTAGAAAAGTGTACTAATCTTGAAGAGGGTTTCAAGCCTAGTTAACCTTGTTACCTCTCATACTGAATGAGATCCCACACTCTTGTTTTCATCATGAAAGTTGTGATTTTCATCACTTATGACATACACTTCTTGGATGACACTTATTGATTATTTGACGGGTAAAGCAAATGACACATCAAAATGCTTATTCAAGAGATTATGCAACCTACCTACGTACTTTAAGCATGATTCCAAAAATAAGTCAAGTGAAATCATACCACCAGTGAAGCCACCTTAGCATATCATTCATGCTAGGGCTTCTTCCCTTGTCTTTGGCAATAGTCCAAGACAAAATTACGTCAATTATAAGCTGAGTAGATGTCATTACCTTCATCAGGATGGGGCTGTAACAATGGAGAAGGTCATGAACTTGGATGCCTTCAAACCCTTGCGACGGAGAAGGGCCCTTTTTGCAAGCCCCCTCTATCCAAGCTTTGACAGGGCTCAAATACAAGCTGCCTTCATTATGATCTTGCTCTTCAAATCCCGTTTGCTGCCCCAAATGATTTTTGAAGCTAGCAAGCTAGATTAGAGACCTCAAATCGACTCTAAGATAAGGCATACTTTGCCACTCTAACCCTGCAATAAAACCACCTTCTTGCTGTCCAAAACCTGCATTAATCCCTTAGAAACATGGCTGAAAATGATGTCTGAGATCCACCCTGGGAGAGGGTAAACCTGGCTGTTCAATACCTGCAGTAGAAGTGTCCATATGTAACCCTATATCATCATCAATGGTGAGCAAGCATGATTGAAACAAATCATGAGAGATCTCATCCAATGTCGGTTTTCCAAGGTCTTCAAAATTTGCAATTCCCTCATTAGAAGTCATATATGGGCTCTCCAATAAATTTCCAGTAATCCATACCCATATCAGGCTCATTAGGAAAATGTACATCAATGTATCTGTGGCAACCATCTTCAACAACAAAGAGATCCTCAAACCTATCTTCCTAAAAAAATTGTCTTCAATAACAAAAGAGAAAGGAAAGCTCAGCAAACCTTCATCATCAGGGGAACACGGAGAAGCATCAACTATACCTTCATTAACCTTGTCTTCAACATCTTTTTCAATGGGCAAAGGCTCCTCACGAGCTTCTTCATTCTTTTCCAGATTTGCATAAAAAGCCGGCTCTAGCTGATCCAAACTAACAATCTCTTCACTTCCGCACAGTGAGAAAGGATCATGGACATTTTCCTCGAAACATGTCTCACCCAAAGGTTCAAGTACAACACTGCCAAGCCTTGAAGAGTCATTGATGGGAGGGCCAAGAAATCTCCAATAATCATCGTCTTCTTCATCACGCAAATTAATCCTGCCATTTTCTTCCAAAATGCCCAAGACATCATAAGAATCTTCGAAACAACGATAAGGGGAACTCACCACTTATTCGCTTTTTTCAATTAGGTCTTCTTGGTCTTCATGTGCTTCTTTGGCTTCACTTTCTTGAGCATCTGTATCTCCATCTTCAAAAGTGCCATTCTCTTCAAGCATAGGGCTTGAGATGTCATCTTGCTTGACTTCTTTAATGAAATCCTTGATGAAAAATTCTTCAACAGTGATTTCTTCACGAGAAATTCCTAGGGGTTGATCTTTATCATGGCATTCTTTGACGATATCTTCATCTTCAAGCAATGGGGTAGAAATGTCTTCATCAAAGGGCCACCCAATATTCCCCGTGAAAAAAAGATTCCTTTAAAAAAAAAACCCTGATAAACTCCGTGAGCATACAAATTCCTTTCTTGGAAAGCCCATCATACCATTTTTCTATATCATCGTTTTCCAGATAGATAGACAACATGAACATCTTCATCTTAACATCCATGGACCACATTTAATTCTGAAATAACCCATATGAATGATATAACATGCCGATCAACTGGATCCTTATGTCCATGAAACTTTGGAATGCATTTCTCCCAACCATCTTTCTTCCAATCATCGCGATGGAGTTGATTAGGATATCCCGTGAACCCTGAGAAATCCAATGCATCAAACCAATTGTGCATCCATGGTTCATTATTAAATGCCATATTATCTTTTTGTCGATGTAAAAATGCATGGAGTCCCAAGATGAGCTGTTCTTCTCAACTGATGGATGTGCTCACCTTTACACCCAACAATGTTGACAATAGATAAGACTTCTGCCTTGATGTGTACTTTGTTGTATTTTTCTTCAGTGAAGTTGCCAAATTAGACCTGCAAAGTTAGTCCTTAACAATAATCTTATCAAAGTACAAAACAAAAACTCACCTCAACTTTTTTGGCATCAAGAATGTCAAGCTTGCCAGAAATGAATGAATTAAACTCGAAAACACCTCAAATGGAATGTCGTCACTTTTGCTTAGAGTCCTCGTCAACAGCACCAAAAAATGTTACCTCACAAATTAGCACCCTTCATGTTACGTTACGAGGGATAGTGCTAAGATCGACAACTTTTCAGGAGATCCACCCACTGGCACCTTAGTGCACTCTCCTCTCTCTTAAGGCCTGCTCCTTGGGCCACGTGAGGCTTCCCAAATGTGGTAGAAATAGACCTGTAAGATATGCAACAAGAACAACTCTATTTCTACAAGACATTCCCACTAAGTTAGTAGATTAGTGCCTTAATGGAGTCCACAAGATATTCAATAACTTTTTAATGACTAGGAAGGTTTAAGAGCAATGAAATTTGGTACTGGTTGAATAATAAGATGAATAAATTTTCTGCAGTAAAAACAAGCAACATAAACTCACAAGAAAACCCAAAACAAAACCATGGAAAGGCCACAAAAGGTACCTCTCGACGATCACCAATCAAAGGAGACTCAATCGCCCCTAGGGTGCACTTGTTTTAACAGATGAATACTGCAGTTTGAGGCTGATTTGAACTTCAGATCTGTAATAATTTGCAGTAATGGCTGAAAAACTTGATTTGGCACCTCAAAACCTCCTAGGGTCCACCACCAAGACTTGGAGATGAACTAGGAACCCTTCCCAACTGCCAGGGTTTGATGTTCTGTCAAAATTGGACCTGCAAAACAATTATACCAGACCTGCACTAGGGATGCAGCCAACCTTAAAGGCTGACATCGCCTCGTCTAGGGTTGACGTCACCCTAGATTAGGCCTCCAAGAGCTGCAAAACACACTTTTTGTGGGTTTTTTTGACTTTTTATGGATTTTCTGCATAATATAAATATTGCAGAAATAAATAACCATAGTAAAATTTGGAATTTTGCAAATAAATTCAATACTAAACAAGTAAAATGACAAGAAATAAATATTTTTGGATTTTAAAAAAAAATTGATTTTTAGGGTTTTTTCTATTTTTGATTTTTTTGTATATTTTCAATATAGTACAAGGAATTTTTTAAAATTGAATTGATGAAGATGAGGGAAATAGACCTATCTTATTTCACCGGGTAAAGAGAAATCAGGGTGAACATTTGTCCTAAGAATTGACAATTCAATATTTGTATAAATTAGGGCAAGGCCAAGAAACCCTAGGTTGTGTTAGCCTTTGACCTAATTAGGGAAAACAAGATGCCAAAGCCCATTATAAGAGAGACCCTTCAAGAGGGATGTCTCACGCAACAAGACTAAACCATTGTGCATAAAACCCTAAATTGCTCCTACCTTGGATGCCTCTAGCAGTTCAAGACAAGAGGTTCAATATCTTACCACAATTGAGAGAGGAAGAAGAAGAGAGAGCCTCAATAATCCTTTCACCTTGGAGTAGTCTTGAAAGATTGTAAAGAAACCTTCAAACATCAAAATTTGTCCTTTAGAAACCCTAGAATTGCCAATAAAGGAGGTGCACACCGCTTAGTCTCTCATGTACACGAGTAAAAATAAAATTTCAGTCATATTTGATTCCATGATCTTGGTTACAAATGAGGAGGAGATGCCTTATTTATAGTACAAAAGGCTAACTTAATCCTCCTTTAAGTTGACCTACCTAATTTGTCTTTAAAATGACTTTAAATGATTTTTTATGGTTTGTCACCCATAATACGGGGACTAAACCTCATAAAACATGAAATAATGATAAAAATTATGAAATACTTCAAAATGATGAAAAGTTGAGCTTGGAAGGAGGACGTCATGCCTCATGTAACCCCCAACATTTGTCTTTTTCCCTCAATGCCCTCCTTAGGTTGGCATGGCCTCTTTAAGCTTACTTGGAAGGTGGATGATTTGCTCTTCAAGACCAAGATGACCAGGAGAAAGGAATGATACAACAAGATTAGGTCCAAGGGGTAAGAATGAGGTGTGCTAAGGCGGGTGTGATAACCCTTACAAGTGCAATCACCTCTACATAGCATAAAACATAAGTCTGGCTAGGAGCCCCTGAGCAAGGCTGTTGGGAGCGCAGAGCGGGAGCGAAAAGCGAAATTTTCAAAAGCTTCCATTTTGGGAGCGTGTTTTATATAAAATATATTTTAATATATTTTGATGCATATATATTAAAAAAAACATGTATTATGCCAAGTTAGCTATAGAAAACATGAAAACATAGATATTCATATAACCATTTAGACTTTTAGTACACATATTGATATAACATCAATCATCTAGAAACTATAACTTATAACATTGTCATTAAATGATCAATCATCTATCATCAACAACATCAACCTTCAAATTTCAACATATAATATTTACCATCAACAAACTCTAACATATAACATCAACCGTGAAATGAAACAAAGCATCGTAATATCATATTCAATACTAAAGAGTTGTAGGATGCAATAAAAAATTTAAAGTTTAAACTTCAAAGGTAGGTTCAACCGTTCAAGATTCAAAGGTCAAAGACTAAAGTTCAAACTTCAAACTAGGCCACAATGTTTACAAAATAGGCCATAATAAACATGAAATACAAAGTACTATGATACTATCTAGTATCTACTAAGCCCAATATGAAATACAAAGTAGTATCTAGTATCTACTATGACTTGAAAGACATTGTATGGCCCAATCTCTTGAATGGTTTTAAGTAAAGGTTGTGCACTATTAATACCGGTCTTGTAGCGATTTGAGTAGTCATGGGCTGAAAGGAAGATCGCACCGCTAGTAGACACGCTAAGAATATTTATCAATGGCTGGCTTTTAACATTTGTCCACCCATCAGATACAATGGATACTCCATAGTTGGACCAATCATTTGTAAACTTTCCAAGAGCACTATTGCTTTTGGCTCTTTCCCTGTCAAGTCCCACGGTTCTGGATTTGTCATACGCAGGGCTTCTGTATCCTTTAGGGGCACCATCGATGGCTTGTACCATTTCATGCCAATAGGGTGAGCGAAGAACATTGAATTGCACACCACATGCATAGAGAAACCTATAAACTTTTGAATCCACATCATCTCTACAACCTTGGACAAGGAAATCCGATAATGTTCTTCGCATAGGTGAGATTCCACTACCATGGGGGGATGAGGGTCCCGATCGAGCCGATGATGATCCAGATCCACTACCAAACATTCTCTGTGAGGATTCAGATTCAACCCTTGATCTCTTGGAATTGTTTTGAGCGGCCTCTTCTTCCATCTTGTATTTGTTTCTCTCTTTAGCTGACACTTTGTCACAGGTCTTGACTCCAGTAGCCTTACCTTGATCGCATGGCATAATCCCAGACAAATGCTTTCTCACCCGGGTATGTGAACCTGTGTAAGTTTTATTACAATGGGGCATTTAAACTTTGTGGTTCCACCCCCTCTCCCTCCCCCAAGCTTTGTCACATACTTCCACAAAGGCGTCGTGTCTTTTTGTTTTTGCCTCTGATCACTCTCAATCTCATCATCATCACCCTCTTCCCCTTCCTCCTCTTCTCCACGGTATGTGTCACTCTCTACCTCTTCCCCCTTATCACTACCACCACCATATTTGCTTCCCAACACCATCACAATGAGAAGAAGTGGAACCAAAACCACATACCCATCATGTTTCTTGATTCAAGATGAGAGTCACTTGTTGCCTGCAATAGAATGATGGAGAAGAAGAAATTGGAAAGAGTAGGAGAAGAGAACATTGCAAGGTTTAAATTTTTTAACATAGTGAAATATTTTTTCAAAAACAAACAAAGATTGGGTTTTTAGAGCCTACCTATTTAGCTCTTCAATGGTGGTTGAACGTCTCTATGGAAGCCTTCAATTTCCCTTCCAAGCTCTCACAAATAGAAGCCTTCAATCTCCCTTCCAAGCTCCCACAAATTTGCTCTCAAACAACTAGCAAACCCACTCAAAGCCCTAGCAAGAGAAGTGAAATCAATGAAATGAGGAATAGAATGAGTCCAAATGGAGTCCAATAGTGTTTTTTTGCCTAAATGAACCCTAGCCAATCACAAAAAAAAAGTTTTTTTCTGCAAATTTGAGAAAAATCAGACTTAAGTCCACCTAGCTCGCGAAATCGGTACGGAATCGTTTTCGGGATCGTTTTTTATGGTCCAGGATCGCTGAGGGAGCGATGAGGGATCGCTCTAGGAGCGTCGATCCCTCATCGCTCCCTCAGCGATTCCGGAAAAACCAGGGATCATTTTTTTAAGGAGGAATCACGAATTCAAAATTCGATCCCGGGAGGAAGTGAAGAGGAATCGCGATCCCGGGATCGATTCCTCATCGCTTCCTTCGGGATCGTGATTTGGGAGCGAAGCGTGGGGGCCTAGAGCGATTCGTCGCAGTGTAGCCCCTGAGCCATGTGTCCTAATGGATTCATTCCAAGGTGCACCAGACACCCACCCAGGGCATAAATGCCCGACATGATGAGGGTTTACTGCCCATCAAGGGGTAGTCAACAGAGCTATTAGGACAACACTCCTTGATATGAACACCAAGAGAACCTGCCATTACCAAACCAAGGCTCTTGAGCCCTGCTAGACCAACACTTATACATAAACAAGCCCCAATTTGGCCTTTCACGATGGCAAAAAGACCCCCCTCTTTGGCACATCTGGTAGGGTGCGCTGTAGAGAATCTGGGGTGTAACACTCCCCTTATTGGCAACAAATGATTAAGGTTGTCAATGAAGTGCCAAAGTCTACAAGAGTCCTGGTTATGAGAAAACCCACACGACATTGTTAACATCAGAAATACAATATGCAGAAAAATAGTTACAATCAATTTGAGATACATGGACGGAAACGGGGGCATCCATCATTTTTTATGGATAAAGAGACCAAAGAAACTGCCTTTAATTAATGTCATTGCAATATGCTCCCAATGGGCATTGATTTTGAAGATTGTTGATTGTAGTGGAGTGGAGAAAGATGCAACATATGTCTCCACAATTCTTGTGGACACAATAGAAAATGTGTGGTCGAAAGTGTTTTCCGTGTCATCACAAACAATGCACAAGTTTGTAGAGCTACAAGGTTAATTGTGGAGGTTCTATATGATTATTTTCAGGACTCCATTCGCAGTACATTTGCTGAATCTTATGCTTGCCAAGATTGGTGAGATTGATTTGATCAATGAGATATATGTAGAAGTGAAGGAGATCGAAATGTTTATCACCATCGGACCAACCATTTTATTTCCCAGTCCATAGAGCATGGTTTCACAATGTTGGAGCTACTGAAGGTACTCCTTTTTAACTTAATGTTGATTTATATTATGATTTCTTAATTTTAAATTGTATATGATTTCGGATTGAACATTTGAATTTTCAAGTCTTATAGGTCATCGAAACTTGTTTTGCCTCCCACACTCTAGCCATAACATGGCTTGTGGAGGTCAGATGGTGATTACAGTCGATGGTTATTGACACTCTTTGGGAGTCTTGGAAGACTTTCATTTGTGATAAAGGGCATAGGATCACATCAATCATTCTTGCTGATGTATGGTGGGATAAGGTGCATTACCTTTTCCACTTTATAGAGCCAACATTGACCATGATTAGGATGTTTGAGATAGATCTGCCTTGGTTGGAAGAGGTCTATTAAATCATAAATAGTATGTTGGGGAGGATGCAAAGGAGGATCACCCCTCAGAAAGTTTTTGCAATAAAGTGAAGGACATATTGTAGAAAGAGAGACAAAATAACCACATCATTGCATCTTTTGGTTTATGCATTGCACCCCAAATACTATCATTCTAAAATTCTGTTGTTACTAGGAAGAATATCTCCAAACAAGGATTCTGAAGTGGTATAGGGATATACTAAAGCCCCGAGGAAAATCTACAGGCATGTGGGAATCACATTGGAAGTACATGAGGATTTTGGATTATTCATAGTCATACAATCTATTGTTTTTTTTTTATCCACTAGCGATGGATGATAGGGGACATTTATTTGCCGTTACTTGGTGGGGCTACTATGATGGGGAGAGCATTCATCTCTCGATCGTAGCCACCAGGTTGTTATCACAGGTTTCCGTTTCCTCATTTGCTAAGAGGAATTGTAGTACACACGGCTTCGTCCATTTGATGAAGAGAAACAAATTGGGAGCAAAGAATGTTGAGGATTTTGTGTATGTTCATTACAACCTCCACTTTCTATCACATTCTGAACTAGAGTATAAGACGGGTTATATCTTTAACTTAGACATGTCACTCAATGCCATGACTTATCTAAACCTACTTGAGGATGTTACATCACCAATCCAGTGTCGATTATAGCTCTAAATCATGAATAGGCATTCCGCAATTCATAATAAGCAAACAACTGGGCTAATTATGCAGATGCCTATTCATGATTTAGAGCTATAATATGCAGATGATGAGGATGCCGACTCATTTCAAAATATAGTTAGAATTACTCTACATTATCATACTAGTAGAGTGGTTGTTGTTGAGACACTCATTTTTGTATTATCCTTTTTGTATGAGTCATCATGATTTCAGATTTATAGCTTATCGGTGATGGTTACGAGACTATCAGTTATGGGCCATGGATGGCTAATAGTAATATGCATGAGAAGTCTCTTTTTTGGTTATAAGATATACTTCTTATGTTGTGATTTATGAATGGTTTTTATTCTTAACTCTGAATATATATTTTTTAAATTATAAAAACATTTCTAATATATTTTGTACTTGTCATTTCCCCACTATATTCGGATCTTGGCTTTTCAAAAAGTTTATGGATTTGTATTCGAATCTTAGTAACTTAGGTTTAAATCCTAGGAAAAACCCTAGAAAAAATTGTACTAGCTTTGAAAGAAGGTTTAAACCCTAGGACACCCTAGAAAAAGAGATGATCCAAAAACCCTAGTTCAGTAGTCGCAAAGAAGCCTTAAGCGATTGCACTTGCCAAAACTCTTCATATTGATTGTTGAAGTGAGCGATTGATGGAGGGTTTAGCCCTTGGAAAAATCCTAGGAAACCCTAAAAGAAGATGACCCGAAAACCATAGTTCTGCAGCCCTTAGGCAATGCCCCAAAACATATTTTGATCAGCTGTTGAATTGAGTGAGGTTCACACCCACTTTGATACTATGGTGAGATTTGCAAGAGATAGAGAGAATCCAATAGAACCAACACAAACCCTAAATCCGTGATAAAGAGAAAATAAACCAACACTAAGGCTGCCCAACTCTTGAAGAGAGATCAGGCAAGAGGGGTGCAACCCTAGAGAGAGAAATAGTCCAAGTACAAGTGCGCTAGAAAGAGAAAGAAACCCATGAACAAAAGAGAGCACAACACTTGAGGGTGCCCTTAGGCAAATCACTTTGATAAAATATGAATAAAAATCACTTGATGATAATTTACAAATGAGAGTTGGGTATATATACACAGCTAAAAAATTAGGGCACTTTCCCCAGGGGGGTTATGAGCCTACATGTACAAGGTCAGCCTTAGCCAAACCTAGAAATATAATAATGATTGCAATATAAGGTCAGCCGTGGCCAAAAGTGAAGCTTACACCATTTTCAACATCATCCCTTGTTCATGTTCAATTATTATTATTTACATCACAGACTTCATGTATTTCAAAAACATAGGAAAAAATCTAAGAATGATTTATTAAAGTATTCCTCAACATGGATATGATTTGACTGTTGACATATATTAGGATGACATATTTCAGATTAAGGAAGATGTATACATAGAGTTGCAGTGCTGCAAAACAAGCAAATTAGTAATTACTAAACAATGGTATAGTTGGGATGCCTGATAGTAGCCTTATAAATGGGTGTATATGATGGGAACTAACCCTTGTTCTCCTTATTCAATATATTTTATTTAATGAATGGATTTCCACAATTCATAATAAGCAAACAACTGGGCTAAATATATGCTGCGTGCAACTGAGACATATAACTATATAAGTATAAATAAAATTTGAGACTTTGTAGCCTAAATATTACTAATCCACATTGGTTTTGGATGATACAAATGTAAGGCAAAGAAGAATGTGCAAGAGATAAACTTAGCAAGGTCAGGAGGGGTGAAATCGCATCATTTAGTGAGATATCATCAAAATAATACAAGTCTAGAGTAAATAATCTGTTAATAAAATTTTGTATATCCTGTATACTGACATCTTAAATCCATAACAAGTCCCTACCGCATGCAAATAAATTATTGCAGCACTGGGCATGTGCAGGTTGCTGCTGGTTATCTCCCTTTGTTTTTGATCTAGACTTTAATTACCATATATGGAAATGATCATTTGAGCTTATTGCATCTACTTATTAAGAATCTTTACCATTTACCAAGCATATCAGGATGCGCATCCTTTTCATAAAAATGATGAAGTTGCTTATGTGGTTCATTTGCATGCAATATTAGGTCTCAGCAGTTGTTACACAGCCTCCTTCTGGAAGACTTCGAGGAAGGAAACAGATACCTTCTCCTGTTGCACAACGGGCATTAGACAGGAGTTTTCCAGCTGATCGCATTTTCACACCAGCGAGAGCTGGGGAGGTACTTCCTGATGCATTTCTATTATCTACACGTGAGATACGAATTAAAAGAGCTTAGTATAAACTCAGTAGTTGACCCCAAATACAAATATCAGTGATGTGCTTATCATCTTTTTGTTACTAGCATGCTTTAAAAATAAATGGGGATCATGAAAATCAATGGTTTCCATTATCTATTTGTATTTTATTCATCACCTTTTTATGTATTTTATTTACCACCTCCTCGACAAACTCCTTACTAAAAGTAGCAATGAGTTGTTGAGATCCATTTTCCTCTCCTAGAAGAAACAATAAAATAACCATCCTTATCTCCAAGGAAAACAATATAATAGAGTTCTCATGTAACCAATTCCATGAGAAAATTCAACAACAATAAAACAATGGAGATTGACTTCAATATAATAGTGCTCTTCAAATGGCACGTTCTCAATAAATGTGCATCACATGTGCGGATCCCACAATCTCCTCAAGGCAAGGGCGCTCCATAATTAACTTCATAGCATGTTGTTCAATGTGTAACTACTTTCCACATGTGCATGGAGTAAGAATTCAACAACCTTTGAAGCATGTGCACGAATAACTACCTTGACCAAGGAAATAATATAATAATCCTTGAGGAGGAGATGTGCCCTTGGAGAATGTGCAATGCTAACCACTTTAACCAAGCCAAATAACCAACATAAGGAGTGCACCCTTGAGAAATGTGCCAAGGTTATTGTAACTTCCTTCAACAATAATAGAATAAGCCCAAAGGAGAGTGCACCCTAAAGAAGTGTGCCAATGTGGTTAGATTTGTCAAACCATGAGACAAAACCACCAACTGATTTATAAAACCATGTATTGTTTTGCCGAAACCATGAGCACACAAGGAGGTGCTCCAGAGAAGTGTGCAAAGGTAGTTACATTCTTCATTAACAAATAATAAAATATTCCTTCATATGCCAAATCATCACACAATCCAAGGAGATGTGCCCTCGAGAGATATTCCCATTTCTTCAAGCAATAAAATAGTATTATAATGCATGCATGCCTCAAAATATGTGCCAGGAGAGAGGGTGCTCCAATAGAAACCACAATATACCTCAAACTAAACCAAATTCAAGTGTAAAATCACTCAAATGAACTAGAGCGCCCCATCAAGAAGCCTCCATGTGGTCAACACAACGTCAAACTTCTCCCAAATAATCCTCAACGCGTGTGCAATAGGGGAGCGCTCAACTAAGGGGTGTTAGACATCTCATAACAAGGTGGCTCATTTGTGAAAGACCCTCATATCTTCTAGGGAATTCCAACGAGGAGGCTTCAAACACCAACACACATATAAATTATCCTATTTGGACCATATGAAAAGGGTTAGTATATAAGGTACCCTCAAAGAGAGTAATGTCAGTCATTCCAAAGTGCAAACTATAGGTAATTTGACATCACAGTGATAGTGAATACATCATCATGTAATCAAATATTAGAAAACCATGGCAAATAACCCTTTCATCTAACCATCACTAAAGAGCAATTATTAACACTTGGAACTTAGTGAGACCCTAAGTTGATGGGTTCCCACTCTATGTAATTTAGTAAGGGTTAGAAAAATGCATCAATGTTAAGCAAAACCCTTCATGAAACTCCAACAATGTCATAGAATGGGGGAACACTACCTCATTAAGATATGACCCAGTAGGTACATGCTGATCTCTCAATCAAAACCATCTACTAACAACCGCCACAACATCAAATCAACCTACAAATAGCAGCAACTCTAAAACAAAGCACACATGTACCACCTCAATCCATCATATGATGCAACAATTTCGTCCTGCAGCTTGATCTTTGTGTTAAAAATCACAAGTGATGTGATGAAAATCACAGTGCAAGCCTTGTTCAGTATGAGGCTTAACACTATGTATTGGTAATCTATAGTGTGTCCACAATGCACATGGGTTGAAAGAATAACTCTATAGCTTTGGGGACTGTTGATGCACAAAACTAGCAACCCAAGATGATGGACAAGCTGACCGGCTGCTAATCCTACACAACTATGAACCCCCAATCCAACGTGTCACTAACGGAAGGGGATTCATCACTTTAGGCTTCCTAGGTCCAACAGTGAATGAACCTAGACTATCCAATGGGGAGACCTTGGCCAAGCTTTTGCTTAAGGCTATCCAAAAAACAACCCCAAGTATACACCTAGCATTGACTTTTCAGGGGAGGTGTCTAAGGGATAGGAGTGGGTGACAACTAGACACACTCTTAATTAAGGTGAATCGATATTATTATTATTCAATGATAAACACATTCAGCATTAACCATAAAATGACATTGATTGCAGTGAATAAAACAAAGTACATTCATCAATAAATAATCATGAACATGATAAAAGCAACTTAACCATTCAAATCCATATGCATCAATGAAATATATTCATAATCAATAACATTAGTCTCAATATTTCGTATTCCCCCCAACCCAGGCTTGAAGGACAAGTATCAGGATTTCTAAGGGGGTCCACGATATACTCGAAGGTACTTGGGGCCTGATTCCATGCTCAAAGTCTGTCTAGTACAATACTACTCACATGGGATACCAGAGTGAGTAATAGAGGTGGCCAACACAACATCCAGCTAACCAGAAACAACCATCTGCACTTTCAGCACAAAGGCTATCGAACCAATTGTTTTCAAATGGGTATGCTCCTTAGCCACAGGTTGAAATGCCAACGACAGATCTTTGCAGAGTTCTTTAGAGACGCTGGGACACATCTTCTACCCAAAATATCAAGAATTTTCAAGTTTGTTTCCAAGGCACTCATTCAATGTTACGAATTCATAGAACATCCCAATTACATATTCATGTCAACACAAATGGTCATACACTTTGAAATAATAAATCCACTTTAACAAGAAATAGCAAATTGATTCAAATGGATTATTTCAACTTAGGTGTGGAGAAGATGATGCTTCTCTTGTTTATTATTATTTATGGTGTATCTAACAATGTAATTCCATGTAAAAAACCTATATATAAAGTGAAGGTATATTTATTAGTGTCATCAATAATTATTATATTTAATGTTATGATATGTGTTTAATTATTATTATTAATAATTATTGTTATGATATGTGCTTAATTATCAACCTTTCATGAGGAGCATTCATACCACAACAAAATAAAAAAGGTGTACCAATAGAGTGATCAACTAGTCACTCTAAAGCCACCAAAGAAGAAACAAGTTAGTCCCCACAATTACACAAGGGGATCTAATCGAGAATGAAAATAATCAACCCAAGAAACACAATGGCCAATGATAATAATCACTTTAGCTCATTTGTGTTGGGTGATACAAAAAGTGACGTCTTTGATGCATTATTACAACAGTAGTCTCAAAGTCTTTAGCAGAGAATTGGTTTAATGGTGTCCTTCAAGAGTAATTTTTTTTAGATTGTAACCTTCATGATGTCATCTGAAAAACAGTGATATACAATTAAAACTTCAACTAAAACTTGCCCAGGATGAAATGAGAGGATCTGGAAACGTCTTCACCAAATGTGGTGATAAACCTGCTTTCCTTTAGTGATTCCAGAATAGAAAAAAAAGAGATAACAAAAGATCTGTTCCAAGATTGGTTAACAGCTTAAGAGACCATTTTAGATCTGCAACTGTAAATGGAACAACAATAAAGATTGAATAATTTCCTACAGTAGTATGGGCCTGCGGATTTCTGGTATACAAAGCACAAAACAGAGGAAAACTGTTCCAGATTATAATATGCTATTAAAGTCACTGTTTGACAATCTTAACACTGAGCTTTAAATGCAGACAGAAATTGAATAAACAGCAGAATGGTATTAGTATTTGAAAAGAAAGCAGTATAACATGGAATTACACCTTCAAGTTCAAGCTACTGTAACAAAACAGAGATTATATTTCCCTAGATTCAAGAAGTCAAAAATACTGATTTCACACTAAAAGATAACTTTCCATCAAGTTGCTATGCTGAAAATGAAACTTGTTGACTGTAATTATTGAGACTTTGGTTGAGAATTTGAATTTAAACTGAATTTCAATGAAATGTGGGCCTAACTTACCAAGAAGGCCGATTAGGAGTTAAACTAAGGGCTAGGAGATGATGATGTCTAGCTCCAAATTGGGCTTCTTCTCCACAGTGCCGTTTTTGACAGAGGGCTCATTAACACATGCAAATCTGAATAATGGCAGCATTGAGTTTCAATAAATGATCCAAAGGGCTTGAGGGATGGTGTGAAAGTCTTGTTTCAATTTTAAGACCTTTGAGACAATTTTTTATATGAATTTTGAAGTGATACTACTAGATTTTTTTCACAAGGGGATATCTTGGTCTAGAGACCCTAAACCAAATTAAAAATGATCTTTTTAGCAACGTTTTTGATGGATCATGAGGATTTGAGCTTGAATAAAATTATGAAATTTTAATTGGAATTTTTAGAGAGCTCAAAACGATTTTTAAGAAATTTTCTAAATGATAACAACAAGTCTTTTTCGCAAAGAGATGTCTTGATTTAGGACTATAAACTAGGCTAGATCATCATCAAATGAAAACGTTTTGATAGGAATGTCATTTCTAGATCTGGAAATGAATTATGAAGTTTTGGCTTGATTTCTAGAGTCTCCAAAATAATTTTTTATAAAAAATTTCAAAGAATTGAGCCTAGGGTCTTATCAAGCGAGGGCGATTTGACTAGAGGAATCTCCAAAACATTTGAAATTTAGCCATTTGGACAATGTTTTTGTTATCACCTAAGTTGTAGCTGCCACTAAGAGGGATCCTATCCAGGATGGTAGAGGGAAAGCAACTAAACCAAGTGACCCAAGAGTACTTTGACTACTACAGATGATGTAGTTGTCACACCAGGCAGAGTGCTCTTCACTTTAGGCCAAGCTAGGAGCAAGACCAAAGGGGAAAGTTGGATACCCTCATTAACCAATGAAGGCTAACAGACAAGACAAGATACACAAACCTTAATTGGAAGAAAAAGCAAACAGAGGTATCTTGACTCAGTATCCTAGATCGACGAATGACTACTGAGATCAGATCTTAAGAAATGAGGTTGAAAGTCTTAGCAAATGAAGAGATTGTAAACCAAGATGATTTTTACCTCAATAGTTATGATTTCAAACCAGATATAAAGATAGAATGAGTGCCAATGAAAGATGCCCAATTCGTTCCAGCTAGCGTTTAAGCATACAAGATGAAATATGGCTACGAATTGGTAAAATGAAGGATTTCATTTATGCTTGATGCAAGATATGTCAATTAGAAAACAAACAAGCATTACCCAAGCCACCAAACTAGAAAAACGTAGAGATACCCAAGGAGGGCGAATTCAACCTAGGGAGATCAGTGCTTGAGGATGGGCAAATAGAGTCAGAATCAATTGAAACTTGGTCCCTAGGGGTTTTAGATGATTTCCTACTTGGGTTTTGAATTAAATTTACACTAGGTGACTAGAAC
The DNA here is from genome assembly GCA_027924585.1 of Larix kaempferi. NCBI lineage: Eukaryota > Viridiplantae > Streptophyta > Pinopsida > Pinales > Pinaceae > Larix > Larix kaempferi. Next base: position 16,504,640 of record BSBM01000458.1, on the reverse strand, counting down.
AGAACTTATGAAAAAAGGTAGAAAAATGAGGGTTTTAACTTAATTTTTTTTGTGTGTGAGTTATGGAATAGAAAAATAAACAAGAGAGATTGGAGAAGAGAATACTCGGAAATCTCGTCGATGCTAGGTAAATGATGATCTTTTCTACTTTCTATCAATTCGGAGCAAGTTTGGTGAAGTTCCAAGTGAAATCGAATTGCCAAGGTTGAGCCAATGTGCCCCTCCTTCCTGCAAATGCAAACAACAAATGTTAGATTTGATTCACGAGAAGAAAGAACTAGGGATGCAAGAAAAATCAAAGAGCATGATAATTATCCAAGATACAATTGAAAACTCCCTGATTGTGTCACGTTTTCGGGAAGAACGAGTTGGAGATATCTCACAAACTCGCCCTCATGAAGTTGCTACTGCAATAACCACATGGCCTCCACAAAAATTGTTTGAAACCACCACTAAACTACTCGAATGGCAAAGAGAATCGATTTTACAATCAAGTTCAAGAGCAATCACACAAAGAAGACACATGATCTCAACAAAATCTCTTTCTATAGTCGAGTATCCAAGAACCAAAAGTCCTTTACAATGAGTGAGTTCTCAAATAAATAGAACTCCAAATGCAAAATCCCTAGCTCCAAAAGGATGGATGGCTAGGATCAAAACATAACTAACTAATCAATGGTGGAAAGAGTCTCATCATATCCACATTGAGCTATCAAAATAAGGGGGCCAATTTCCCTAGAGCGCCCAAGTGTAACCATGTAATATACAATACAACATAATGATGTGATATGGGGAGTAGCCTAGGGGTCTAAGTCTCCCTAAGGCGCCCCCATGTACAATGATAAAACAATATAATGTCACAACAACAAAGTGCGCCCCCCATGGATGACGCCCTCTCTAAGTGAGGAAAATAACATGTGGCCTCATTAAGTGATATGAACATGAAATATGGTCCCCAAGGCCTCAATACATCATAGCATAACACCCCAAGTCATTTCCTTGCCCCTCACTAGCCAAATCGATTTCTTGGCTAGTCAATGGTCACTTTATTACTTAATTAAATTGCTGATAACCCTGCTGAATGATAAATATTCCCATATCACGCCTTTCCTTTGCCTGGATCATCAATCAGAATGCATAAATGAGATCAAAGACCTCAAATTCACTATAGGTGACTACTAGCATCCCATGGATCCACCTGTATAACAGTTTGTAAGATCATCCATGTCCAGTATATAAAATATTGTCCAATATAACTGATAATAATAAAAATATCCACAAACCATCGTATGTAATGACCAACTGAAGCATGGGACACTGTAGTGGATGCCCATAGGCCCCAAAGCACAAAATCGAACCATCGAATCCAAAGTCATCCAGGACCACTTTTTGACTATGGTCAAACTAGGTTTGACCAAGTCAAAACTGGTAAAAATAATGATTGAGCTAAAAACCAACTGATCTTGCATGCATAAGGGTCAATAATGCTCTTTTATCTATATTAGTAGCCGACTAAAACATAAGTGACATATACAATGGTGATCATTAACAATAAAAATTAGACTTTTACTAGAACAACCTCATAATCTTTCAGGGAGTCCTAGGCATATGTTCACTTACAAAACTGACCATGATGCTAGGTTGGGTGAGGTGAATACAACAAGGCTAGGTTTTAGAGGAGTTGACTTATTTGACCTTGACCATGTGATCTCTCAGAGAAAAGGGGACACAAGGAACCACAGTGACATATGCATGACAGAGAACACTAGGGGAGGGAGGTGTCTCACATATGGGTAGAGTGTTTGAGTTGCCTCCAGTAGACTCTAGACAAGCATCCTTTTTATTCAATTGATTTGACTTTCATAACATTTCACATTTATTACACAAGATAACCTTTCCTTCACCAACCAGCCTCCAAGGGCAGGTTCCCTGGATAGTCTTGTGGGCCCTAGATAATGACTTGATCTTACTTACATTGCCCGCCTCCGTCCATAGGTGCGATGCGATGACCACCTTGTTTCCTTGTGGGGGCAAATTACCTTACATCATACAAAGGATGATGCTCATCGCTTGGCCACTTACTAACTACATAAAGGTTTATTTGAACTCACTTAGGCCTATTGTTTAGAAACACAACTAATCCTAGCTGCCCTCTTTGCAGTTATTTTGATATAGCATTTGTTCCACATTTGCATTTCAGGAAGTACTTGGTTTGAGGACTTGAAGGAGACAACTTAGCGACAAGGCTACTTCACAAATGCACCCAATCCACAAGGCATCATACAAGCAGAAGGGGATGAATGAAATCCACAACCAAGCCACATACTCCAGTGCCGAGACTCAAGCAAAACATGGAGTCCATCATGCACAGAAGTCAAAGTGGGGAAAACTCTTCATTCTCACAATTCTGGGTCATAAGCCAAGGACAAAATCACAAGAATGGAAACAATGGATGGATGGAGGAAGTGAAAATGGTACCAGACATAGCAAGGGATAAGGATTAGGTTTGTACAAGGTAGGTAATACTAGTGAGCATATACTAAGGTCTTACAATCGAGACAACTCAACCAATCATGATGACAAGTCCATAATAAATACCCAACGCCATATAACATCACCACTATCAGTCACTAAATGCCCAGTCAAAATTACTAATATAGATAAAGGAGACAAATGATAACACACAAATGCAAGATATATACTTGTCTCTGAACAACCATGAAGAACAACTCTAACTCCATGTGGGCAAAGGAAAGTATATCAACTATTGCTCTGCTGCTCTGCTTTGTGAATCATAACCCATTCAATGCATCTCAATGGGGTCATGAAGGGCTCAGTAATTTCAAAGAGAACCGGAGAAAATGTTCTGGATGCTCTGAATAACTCGGAAATATAACTCCACCACTGATGATCAAATATGAGAGAAGATCCTCAACTCATGTACTAAGGACCGGCTCATGCCTTTGATAGGCTGCTTTGCGTCATGGTAGCCTAGCTACTATGGATGTGACATCTGGCTCCAGCTGGGACAAGTGCTCTAAGAGAGAGAGTGCTTGAGAACCTCAGAATTATCTGGTCCGTAGCACCCCTCTCATCATCCATGATCATGTCTACATCATCTTCAAATAGTACCTATTCCTTCACCATGCAAACGTTCTACCAATCTTTGTAGACCAAATGTCAGTGGGCATATACATATAAAAACCAAAACTGAATTAAAATGCTAGAAACAACTACTAAAAGTAAGTGACAAAAAAAAAATCTAATCTAGTGAAGATTAGTCATACTCAAACCAACATACTAACCAAACAAAAAGACTCAAGCAAGCTAAAAAGGAAAAACAAAGATTCTAATCCTATTGCTCAAATGACCTTATTTGATCCTAAGCTAAGCTATGGGGAACCAACATTGCTAGGTCATGCATGGGACATACTCTCGTAGGTGAGTATCATGAATCGGGACACGAAAATGATACCCATCATTAGTGGACAAATAATACAATCAACCATCAAAACATTCCATTGTGAAGGGACCAACCCACAAATGATCCTGTCCACATGATATGTGATGATAAGGATGCTTTTGCAAGACAACTTTGTCTCTGTAAGTGAATCTACTTCGATTTACCTTCGAAGGGATGACATGTATGTTGTGAACAAAAGACAAAGGTACATCTGCATTTCCTTGTGGAACAAGATACTCACCTCTACGGTCATTAATAGGCGCAACAACATCAAACCTAACAGGTCCACCATCAAGTGGGAGGGAAATCCAACCAATCAAGACCTCAGGGGTCTCATTTCTCTCCATAAACTCGCTACTAGCCTCTCTGGAATGTGGTTGTATAATATCTCTTTGAATCTCATTCACGGTCCAGAAATTCCCAAAGACTATCCAGATCGACAACAAGGGGAGAAGGTGTTAGTGATATATCATGTCTTGAACTACATCCTTCTCCTTAAGGTATAGGCACAAAATAATGAGACATATCTAACTAAGTACCATCTCCTTCACTATGCAGGACATGCGGTTCTCTTGGCAAGAGGAAACTAGGAAAGCTAGGAAAGTTACTGTTGATTTTTCTTAGTAGTTAGATGTTTTTAACTTTTTTATAAATTATCTATCACATAAACATAAACTGCATGCATACAAAGGATCACTGAAAGAAACACATTCACAATAGACACAATGTTTACCCTGGGAAAACCCTCTCACAGTAAAAACCTAGCAACTTCTCTAGATAAGATTCTTCAACGAGATACAATGTCGAACCTAGTTCCAAGTACTAGTTACACAAACAAAATAATGATATACAAGAAAGATACAGATGAACCTCTGAGTAGCTGATTCCTTCTTGGAACGAAAAAGAGAGAGAAAGATAGTAAACCCTAAAAGATGTCTTCACAATGCTTCTTGAACCCTTGACTATGCTTCCTTGGATCTGCGCACTTCTCTCCTTGCTTGAGCGAATTGGTGTCATAAATGAGGCCACTTCACTTGTATTTATACTGCAAAAGTCACTTTTCCTTACTGGGCCAACTTGACCTATTGGACTAGGTCATTTCCACTTTAACTGGGCCGACTTGACCTTTTGACTGGGTCATTTAACTGGGACGAATTGTTCTTGGGCTATTTATTATTCTTTCTTGTAGATCCAACATAAGAATATCTTTTGATGCTACTAGAAACATCAATAGTTACTTGAGTTGGAAACATTTCGTGGAGCCTCTTCACTTTGATGAGCATGGACTAGAGTTGAAGGGGGTGGAGGTGGGTCACTCCCATGAACTACTTCGCTCATGATGTTGTTAGGCTCATCGTTGCCTTCCCACCAATAAATTGGAGGGAGATCCCCTTTCTCTTGCTCTAAGTTCCTATCAATCTCCACAAAGATCTCCCTAACTATTCTAAAGCTTCTTTGTTCTGGGGGAGGGATAAGATCTTCAATAGGAACATGTTCACTCTGTCTAACTCGTTCCAATCTAATTTCCAGTTCATTGTTTGGCACAAGACTTTCTCTTACTGAGTTAATTTTCGAGTTAGGTGGGTCAGAATGATGACTAGTTTCATCCATAATTTCAACATTATTGCCTCTAGGATTGTTATTAGGAAAATCCAGTAAAATTTTGTGCAGGTGCATTTCTAGATTGAATTTTTGAGCGAATTTGGCATGATCCTCGTCTTCTTCTGACGAATCAGGATCTCAAAATGATCTCTAGATGTTCTCCACATCATCACCACTTTGGTTACCATCCTAACTACCAATGACCATGAAAACTCTACCAAGATATAACTCACCTTGACCAAAATAATTTCTAATGCCATCCTCATATTTCTCCAGATGTCCATTAAAGAAGGGCTCATGAGTCATGGTAGATTCTCACCATGGCACCATCATAGTTATGAATAGTTGTATATGACAAGTCCATCTGAAGGTGTCCTCCTAATCTGCAGACCACTTTCTACAGAGTAGCATTCCATAAACAGGAGGCAAATCGATCACAACCACATCCATAAGCATAGATATATCAAGGCACGAAAACAAGTCTGCTCTTAAATTCTTGATTAATCAAAAGACTTATACTGGCCTTGAATCTATTCCACAAATGTTTCCATATGGCCTAGTGGTTTCTAATCCCATGGCCTGCATCACTTTTAATCACATGACTTTCATGGCGGCTCTGGAGTCAAGCATACAATTATGGAGTAAAAGCTCCCCTATATGAAGTGTGAGATAAAAGGGCTGATGACCACCATTCTTCCTCTTATAAAGAGCTGTCTGAATGTTAATAGGAGGATCCTCTTCGTCTTCTACCAAATCATTTGGAGCTTGGTTTGGAAGAGGTTGTATGATGTATCTCACCACTTTCCTTGCTAAATCTAGGAATACTCTAAAAAAACTCAATTACTTGTTCCTTAACCAATGGAACTTTGACTAACTCCGTTAATGGAACACTTTGCATTACTTTATCTAATTCCTTCTCTATGTTGATATTTAAGTCATAATCGAAAGGAATTGAGTTTAGATCACTCCCTTCACCATGTTGATGTTCATTTCTTCTCTTAATAAAGAGAGGTTGCCTGGAGTCACCTCTATGCCTCTGATAAATTTGGACTTGAGGCTTGCCCTGCTCTTGAATTTGCTCTACAACACAGTTAGGGCTATGATGAGTGTTACGATGGTACCAGCACTAGCGTACCTGCAAAGGTGCCCTAGGGAGAGGGTGTCTTTTTTTCTGACCAGGAGGGGTGTTTAGCCAACTTATTCTGAGGTGGGGTTATGGCCATACTCTCTAGTTTCTCCTTTGGAAGTACTATGGCTTAGTGGCATCGCTGACTGCCTCATAAAAGGGTTTGAAACCTTGAGGTTGGTGTCCGGGCTTCCAAGGGTGGGTCACTGGGTCACATGACCCCAACCTTGTTTTATCACTCCAGCGGTAGGTTTTTTAGCACTATGACATTTACTCATCCTTCAGAGCACCTCCAGCACTCTCCTGGCCCTCCAGTTCATCAACGCCCTCTCTCTGGGCCCTCCTTAAGAGGATGACGTCATTTTCTTGGGCAGACTGTAATGTTTGATAAGGGGGGGCGTTGAGGGTTTTTCATCACTGATGGGGTTAGTTGGGGCATGACGACCCCCCCTACACAATCTGGTCTTCGGTTTGGTCAAATCTGGCCTTGTTCAACCATTTTGCTCATGTTTGGGTCAAATCTGGGGAAAACACCCCAATTTACCCACTCTTATCATTATTTTATATTATTTTTGTTCTAATTTTAAATTGACATTTTTAATATTAAATTAACCTTATTTTATGTAAAAGTGAGTGTGAGATCATATAAATTCAATCTCCTCACTTCATTTTTCATCATCAACTTTTGGGATTAAATCATTATGTTTGCTATTCACCCTAACTAGGGCTCTTTGAAGGGATGCACACTCCTTGATGAAGGTTATTTTGCAAGTTTGAAGCATTCTTGGAAGTTTTTCTATTGTTCATGCCATTGCTAAGGTGAGGCTAGAGTTGTTTGCTTAACACAAGCACATAGAGGTATCCATACTCTTTTGTTTGATGTCTCTCTGTCAAATTGTATGAAAGTGATGCTTGTTAGGGTTGAGTGGAAGCCATGTTGCTTCATTTTGTCTTGATTAACATTTCATTTTCGTCTTTGGTCACCATTGCATTCAAGCTTGAGCTTTAGGTCTTCAAGTCTTGCTAAAGCTAGGTTCCCTCAACGAATCCTAGAGATTGTTGAGGTTAGCCCTAGTTGTCAAGCTTTCCAAGTACCATCTCAAGGAGGGTTGCTCCTCTCATTGATGCCCTAGGGTGGCTAGTTTATCTTGAAACCCTAGGTTGTTCAACTACTTCTAAAACCTAAATTTTTGAGTTGTATAGGTTTGTAAATATTATCCTTAACCTAGTTTTTTATGCTAGCTAGTTTTTATTTTTGAGTTAGTTATTAATTTTAATGATAAAAACCTAAATTTTAGTGGTAAAAGCCTAATTTTAAACCCTAGATTTCAATGTTAAAACCTAAAACTTAATTATGTTTTTTTTATTTTTTCTGTGTTTTACCCTGCTGTAGAACCTTCCAACCCCTCCGACTGTTGGACACAATGGTCACACTGAGAGGGGGGGTGAATCAGTGGGACAACACCTTAGACCGATTTTTAACTTCTTCTAACCTCAAACATATATCATTTACAATTTTATTTCAACACTTTTATCATTCACTAAGTTATACATCAAACTTCATCAAATAAAACATACTATCATCAATCCATCACAAGAGACACAAGATAAGATTTGTAATCTCTTTATATTTGATTTGATCGGCTACAACCATTAGGTATCATCAGCTACAACTGATTCATAAGTACCAGCTCCTATTCCAAGACTCAGCTTGGTCTTTTTCTCAGATCCAACTAAGAAAAATAGTACAAGGCCCAGCTTGTATTTACATACACATTCTTGTCACATTAGTACAAGGCCCAGCTTGTATTTACATACAAATTCTTATTACATTACATCTCATCAATTTTCCTTTGTCAACACAGTCATGTCACATGTCATCACTATCAACTAATCAATAAACTGCTGTCAATTCTGCTATACAAGTACATCATCATGTCTTCAATCAATCTACCATTACTGCCGCTCTATCATCACTCTGTCCATATCCATAAGCACATCATCATTCTATTCACCAACATATCATCATAAGCAAATTATCATTCTGTGTGCCCTATCATCACTCTGTCCATATCCATAAGCACATCATCATTCTATTCACCAGCATATCATCGTAAGCAAATTATCATTCTGTCCATAAGCATATCTTCATTCTGCACCTAGGACATCATTCTTTCCATAACCAATTATATCAACATCTCCACCAACCTGTTTACTAACTGTCATCAATCATGTCGCCAATCTATCAATCATTATTGCTATCTCAGTGAAGCCCGAAAATCAAAGAGAGAATAAAAGTCATTTGCTGCTCCTCGGATTTGCTGCTGCCTCTGTACCCCGAAATTCTCAGACCCCCGAAAATAAGATCTCCTCAACTCCACCGAAAAATTCACGCCTTAAAAATAAAGATTTGTCCTATATTTATACTTTTTCTTTCCATAAAATCTGCTAGGCCAACATCTTTTTATTTTCATTTTTTATTAAATTAATCAAATATGATTTATTTAAGGTGGCCATCCTCTAATCAAATAATCATTTGATTTATGCCACATCAATTGTTGCCCTTCCAGAATACAAGGAATACATAACTATGCCATGTCATTTTATTTTTGACATCAAATAATTAAATCCAATAAGATTTATTTCGGGAGGGGGTCATGTCCTTTAACTTCCTTCCAGAATGCCCGCAAGGGCTCTTTGAATATGCCCGCATATGCCCTTAGTGATGCCTGCAGGTCCTCCTAAGTCATGCCCGCATGGTCCCTTTAATTATGCCTGCAAGGGCTCCCTAAATATGCCCGCAGGGGCCTCCTGTGATGCCCGCAAGGGCCTCTTGAAATGCTTGCAAGGGCTTATAGAACATGCTCGCCATACTCCTTTCAATATGTCCGCAAGGGGCTAAAGAGATACCCGCAATGGGATTTTGAGATGCCCGCAAGGGGCTTCAAGAGATGCCCTCAGGGACCTCTATAAATGCCCCCAGGTAGTGCAGTAGACAGGAAAAGCACCTCCGGGTGTTGTTTCAACTTGGGTTCGGCAGTTGTGTCATGGTTCAGTAGGAAACAAAAGTCAGTGGCACTAAGTTCTGCAGAGGCAGAATATATGGCAACTAGTCTAGCTAGTTGCTGTTAAAGAAATGTAACTGCGGAAGATATTCTATTTGTACTTGTCTATTGTAATATTGTATTCCTCCTTCGAGAGATGTCATTGATGTAATTAATAATGTAAGAGTCATTAAAAGAGTGAATGTAAACCCTAGTTCTTGTGTTGGCCTAGAAGAACCCAAAAAAGATTATTATATTATGTATTTGAGAGGTCGACCCAGTCAGTTAGGAGCAATGTTACAAAAACCGAACTGGTGGTTGAACCGGCCGACCCTGTGAACCGGAACTGGACCAAAACCGGAAAAAAAACCGGATCACTAAAATATTCAAATTTTGAAAAATTATATATATATTCATGTGCATCCATGTGCATTCAAACCATTATACACAAAATATGAAAAGTATCTCATTTATATAGCAAATAAGAGTGCACAGAACCAAAATAGCAGTTAGCACTGAGTGCAATACATGTCTGAATCAACCATCTACTGGTCTTGCATCTTAGATGGTGTAAGCTAAGATTCCTTTAGGATATTCATTTTGTTTCAAGTTTCCCACCAGTAAGAATTGCATCAAACTTCCTCAACAATCATAGTGGACAAGTGAATTGTTTGATGCCATCACCAACTTTCACTCCAAAATGCTTTTCAACAATCGAAGATTAACCAAGACAAAAATACAAAATATACTTGTACAAGATAGATGTAAGTGGGCAAAAAGTTGCTTATGTGTTGCGTGAGCACATACAAGCCCTAACTTTGTCCATCTCAACATCGTTGATCACTCCGCTATTTGTCTTGTCACTTCAACATGTAGAAATTTGACTTTTGATGCAAATTAGAAATTTCTCTTGGCAAGGAGGCTTCCTGGATTTTAACCTTCTGAATTTAGAGCCTAAAGGATGAAATGAAATATAAATAAACAATAGAAACAATGAACAATATTTCATCTATCAACAACTCCAATACACTAGGCAATCTAAGATAAAATATAGCAAACATATGTCAACAAGTTTCAGCCCTATAGGGCAATCTTTTCAAGCATAAACCAGATCTGAAATCACTGCAATTAATGTGGATTTATAGCAATAAATATGCCCCCTTATCCTTTATATTGATGTTAAATCTCTTAACAATTTCAGCTTTCACATTAGCATGGCAAACTATTGCTGAAAATTGCCAAATCTTAAAGACAATTGCAGACTGCTGAAAATCAAATCTACAGTAAGACAATTTCAGACTGTTGAAATTTTCATATATACATATAAAGATGAAGTACATGTATATGCCACCTGGACAATTTCCCCCACCTACTTGCCTTTAAAAAAAAAAAAAAAAAAAAAATCGTTTCTTGAACCGACCGGTTTTCTCTGCAAAACCGGTTTTGTCCTGAATCGACCGGTTTTGACCGGTTCGGTGACTGAACCGGTCGGTTCAGGACAAAACCGGCCAAAAACGGTTTGAAGGGTCGGTCCGGACCGGAAAGGTGCCGGAATCGGTCTAATCGGCCGGTTTTGCCTAAACCGGTCCGATTTTTGTAACATTGGTTAGGAGAAGTCGGCCCAGTTGGGGAAAAGTCACCCCAACGGAAGAATATAAATAGAGGGGTCTCTCATTTGTATTCACTCATCTCACTCACATAAGTTCGCATAGGGGAGAGAGAGAAGTTCGCACAAGTGGAGGAGTAGCTGATTTTGTCTTGGGGTTTATCTTTGTACTTTGTGAATTCTATATTGAGGAAGATTTTGCCGGGGTTTTCTCCCTTGTGGTTTCCCCGAGAGAAATATTGTGTTCATTGTGTTCTTGCTGTGCTTGTATTTCTTTCAGTTATAGATTGTTTAATGTTATATGCTAAACAAGTAAAAACTAACATGGTATCAGAGCAGGCCTGAAAGAAAACATTGTGCAGCGTCCGCAACTGTAGAAACTAGGGCTTCTTGTTCCAGGATCTCCCTCCACAGATCAGCTGAAAAAGAGGGTGCATCTAACTCGCCTCACTAGAGCGCATCTTTCTGTTCAAAGCAGATTTCAATTCTGAGAATTTTCATTTTTGGGTCCCCCACTACAGCCCGGGAGAACTAGGGCATCAAGTTTTTGGATCATCTGCTCACATAAATGGGAGAAGGAGTACTTTGCTCAACTCGCCTTGAGGAGGCGAATTTGCTCATCCAATCAGTTTTCCAAAATCCCTAAGTTGGAAAATTAGGGTTTCTCTGACAAACCCTAGGTCAAGGTAGAAGCAGTTTTCATAAAGACAACTTTTTTGGTAAGTCTCAAATCTATTCTATTTCCATTTGAAGTACTCATTATATCAAGATGACAAGCAATACCAAGCTTGATGAGAAGCTTGAGGGAGCTGAGAACTTCAGGGCATTGAAGTATAGAGTCATGCTCATCCTTGAAGAACATGACCTAGAAGACTTTATAAAGGAAGGACTTACAGAACCAGAGGGAGATGAAGCCAAAGCAAGGCATAAGAAGAATATGGTCAAGGCAAAGAGGATCAAAACTGATTCTATCAAAGATCACTTGATCCCCCAAGTGTCTTTCGGGAAGACCCCAAAAGAGATGTTTGATGCCTTGACCAACCTATTTGAAGGGAAGAACATTAATAGGAAGATGACCTTGAGAAATCAATTCAAGGGAGTGAAAATCTTGAAGTCTGAGTCCATGCACTCGTACTTCTCCAGAGTATCCCAGATAAAAGAACAACTAGAAGCTATTGGAGACATGGTAGAGGATGCTGAAGTTGTGATGACCACCTTGAATCATCTCCCTAGAGATTGGGAACCATTTGTTGGTGGCATTTGTGCTAGAAAGAAATTGATTCAGTTCAGACAGCTATGGGAAGAACGTGTGCAAGAGGAAGAAAGAATAGCGGTGAGAGAGGAGACACTAAACGACAATGAAGATCAAGCTTTGGCAGCTCATGCCAAAGGTGGAAGGAAAAGGAAAAACAATGTACGTTCCCGTGAGGACTCTCCAAGAAGACCCCAGAAGAAAAAGAAGTTCAAGAGAGACCTATCTTCAATTGAATGTTACTCCTGTCACAAGACAGGACACATTGTGAGATTTTGTCCACTCAAATCTGGACATCATAAGAAGCAAAAGAAGAGATTTCATGCTCATGTAGCGGAAGATAGTGAGCATGATGAAGAAGTCAAAAACAGAGAAGATGAAGACTCCAGTGAAGAATATGTTCTAATATCAGCCCTCACTGGTTCAGTATCTCATGGAAGTGATACTTGGCTAGTAGATAGGGGAGCTTCAAAACATAGGACGGGATACAAAGAATCCCTCTCACATCTCATACAAAAGGAATCTCCACACAAGGTAAAGCATGGAGATTACTATCAATATCCCATCAAAGGAATGGGAGAAGCCACTTACAAATTGGCCTCTAGAAATTCCATGAACATGAAGGATGTACTTTATGTACCAGGTTTGAAGAAGAACCTTCTATCTATTTCAGCATTAGATAAGAAAGGTCTTCGAATTGCATTTATAGATGGTGAAGTTCTTATGTGGCCAAAGCGGAAGACTATTAATGATGCAGTAGTCATTGGTGTAGAAGAAGGAGGACCTTACAAACTGAAGGGTCATGCAGGTACAACATTGATGACCAGTAACATGAGCCCTTGTGAGCTATGGCATAGAAGACTAGCTCATGTACACTACAAAGCCTTACCAATAGTAAGTAAGGTGGTGACTGGACTACCAGAAATCTAGGTTGATCATGAAGGAGTATGCAAAGGATGTGCTCAAGGAAAGAGTACGAAGAATCCATTTCCAAGCAACAACATCAAAGCAAAAGGTTTTATGGATATTATTCACTCAGATATTTGTGGACCTATGTCCACCACTTCACTAAGCGGGTATGTTTACTATGCTTCTTTTATTGATGATTACTCCCACAAAACATGGATTTATTTTATGAAAAATAAGAATGAAATATTTGAAAAGTTTAAAGAGTTCAAGGCTCTTGTAGGAAACCTCTCTAAAAAGAAGATAAAGATATTGAGGACATATAATGGAGGGGAATACACTTCAGGCAATTTCAAAGATTTATGTAAACAAGCAGGGATTAAAAGGGAGCTTACTATTCCCTATAATCCACAACAGGATGGTGTAGCTGAAAGGAAGAACAAAACTATCATAGAAGCAGTGAAGGCCATGATCCATGATCAAGACTTACCCATGCATCTATGGGCAGAAGCAGGTAGAACCGCAGTATATGTACATAACAGAATCTCTCACAGTGCTCTTGGCAACAAGACCCCAAAAGAGATGTTTATCGGTATTAAGCCTGAAGTTAGCCATCTAAAGATATTTGGATGTCCTGTATTTATCCACATTCCAAAAGAGAAGAGATCGAAGTTGGAACCTTCAGAAAATAAGGGAATATTTATGGGCTATAGTGAGCAGTCAAAGGCTTACCGTATCTACATCCCAGGATTCCCCCAGATTGAACTCAACCAAGATGTTACATTTGATGAAGACACAACTTTCAACAAATCCAAGAAGACTCATGAGGATGAAGAGCATGAAGCTCCTAGAGTTACAGAAACAAACAGAGTACCAGAAAGAAATGTTGAAGAAGAACCTATTCCAGAGGATCATGACATGGCAGAACCTCAGAAGAGACTTGAGGAGACACCTCCTGAGGAGATTTCTCGGAAGAGAATACTAGCTTGGGCACGAGAATTAATTCAAGATGTAGGAAGGTATGGTGCCCCAGAAGGAACCAGAGGAGAGAGCAAGAGATCAAGGCCATACTCCAGTTATGTAGCCTTGATGTGTAACCATGTTGAAGAGGAACCGACGTGTTTTGAAGATGCAGTAAAGAAGGAGTGGTTGGATGCTATGAATAAAGTATACCAGTCCATCATCAAGAATGATGTTTCGGATGTGGTACCAAGACCAAAGGATAAGTCAGTCGTTTCATCAAATTGGATCTTCAAAACAAAACATTTAGCAGATGGAAGCATTGAAAAGTACAAGGCAAGATTTGTAGCCCGAGGGTTCTCTCAGAAGGAAGGAATTGATTATGAGGAGACCTTTGCTCCTGTGGCCAGATATACTTCAATTAGAACCATTCTTGCCTTGGTAGCCAAGATGAAATGGAAGTTACATCAGATGGATGTAAAGACGACGTTCCTGAATGGGAAGATAGAAGAATAAGTATCTATCGAGCAACCAGAAGGATTTGAAATAGAAGATAGAAAGTCACATGTATGTGAACTGAAGAAAGCATTGTACGGGTTGAAGCAAGCACCTAGAGCATGGTCTGGAATAATTGATAGCTTCCTAATGAGTTTGGGCTTTACTAAGAGTAAAGCAGATTCTAATCTTTATTATAAGATTATGGATGATGAACCTATGATACTACTATTGTATGTAGATGATTTGTTGCTGACAGGAGAAGACAAGCCCATCACTGAATGTAAGAGAAGGCTTGCAACAGAATTTGAGATGAAAGACCTTGATATGATGCATTACTTTCTAGGTCTTGAAGTATGACAGTTTCCGGATGAGATTTTCCCGAGTCAAGGAAAATACACAGTTGAGATCCTGAAGAGATGGATGATGGATTGTAAGGCCATGGCTACTCTGATGGTGACAAACTTCAAGCTCTTGAATGATGCTTCGTCAGAGATAGAAGATGTCACCATGTATAGACATATTATTGGGTCATTGATGTACTTGACCAATACTCGACCAGATATATGGTTTGCTATGAAGACATTGAGCTAGTATATGGTGGAGCCCAGGAATGTTCACTTGATTGCAGCAAAACATGTGATGAGGTACCTATTATCACACAACTTGTAGTTGTCCCTAAAGGTATCCCATCTGGGATGGTAGAGGAGATGGACAACTAAAGAGGTGACCCAAGAGATGCCACGGTTCCCAATGCAAGCTGGGTGTCACGATAACCGAGGCACTCTTCACTTTAGATCAAGACTAATCAAGATCAAGGGGGAGACCCTAGCCAATCAATGAAGACTAGCTAACCCAAGGGTTCCTAGGGAAATAGGTAAGTTGAGTTACGGAAACCAATGAGTGAGCTAGATTAAGTGGACCCAAGAGTTTAAGTGTGGTTGAAGAGGCTTAAGAGGTGAGAAGTGTTTCAACCAATGAATGACTAAGGCCACTTATGGAGCTCAAATGGATAGATCTAGTACCGTGAAAATACACAAGTGGGGCCCACTCCTTAAAAAGTGGAAAATGGTCCAAATGAGGCCCACAAGGTCAAGTTAGGGGTGAGATGGCACTAAGGGGTATGCAATGATGTAGATCTATGGATCTAAGATGAATAACAACACCCACATATGGGATCTAGTTAAAAGACAACTAGCCCAAGGAATGCGATTTACCCAAGGGAGACTAGTGCCTTGAATTGAGGGGGCAAATGGAGTCCAAATTTCACCAAACTTTAGATCGGGGTAGTTAAGACAATTATCAAGGTGGGTTTGAAATGGCATGCTCCAATGCAAGCTAGATCTCCATAGATCTAAGATTTAAAATGCATCACCAATTGACCCAAGTGGGGCTCAAACCTCAAAATGAGGAATGGGGCCCACAAGGTAAAAATCAACAAGGTGAAGCACTAGGGGTAGGTTATCAAGGTGGATCTATCCAAATCAAGTGGGATCTCACCTACCCATGTCAAGGAACTAGCCCAACTAGCCTCCCTCAAGGAATGTGATTTGCCTCAAGGAGGGCTAGGTGCCTTGGGAAGTGGGTCAAATGGAGGCCAATCACCACCAAACTATAGATTTGAATTCCTGTGGATGCTATAGAGGTGGGTTTTGAATGTTATCCCCAAAGCCAAGCTAGATCCAAGTAGATCTAGGAAAAAGTAAAAATGAGGGTTTTGATTTTAATGATTTGTGTGACCAATAGGATGGAGAACAAGCGAAATAGATACGTGCCTTGTAGATCTTACCGACCTCTTAGCATATGGATGATTCTTGGCCTTAGTTACAATTCCAAGCTTGATCCAAGTGTCTTCAACCCAAATCGTCCAAGCTCAAGGAGGAGATGATGCCCCATGCAACCTGTAAATCAAACTACAAGATGTTAGATTTGATCCACAAATCAATGAGATCTAAGTATGTCATGTTAAAGAAGCAATCAACGGACAAAGCACAATTGAAAAAACTCCCTCAAGATGAAGACGTCTTGCCCATGGGGGATGTGAGCAACCCCTACAATCTTCCCATCAAGCAAGTCACACTCTAGCTCCAAAGCAAATCGGCCTCCCTCTGTAGAAGTCGATTTCACCTGTTACAAGCAAGGATGTCTAAAAGAAGAGATGCAAAATCATATACAAGAGTAACCCAATCGAAGCCAAGAAGTAGATCTCCAAAATAATATTTTCATTCCAAGTTTTCGAGAGCCCAAAGGTGCTTTACAATGAGGGGGGTCTCCTCCTTTTATAGGATAACAAAGACCAAAGCCCTAAACCACAAAACCACTTTTTGAAACTAGTGGTTGAGATCAAAAGATCTAACAATCTAATCAACGGCTAAGATGAGCCAATACATAATATCACATGGATCACTCACTAAGTGATGAGGTCATAGCTAAAAGTGACTAAGTGAGGGTGATGTCATACATGGAGGGTGGCTAGAAACACATGTGCCACAATATAAGATCAAGACAAGTCACTAGGAGCTCATGGTGGGGCTAGGAGGTATTAATTCCCTTCACTAGCTTGTCCCCATGGCACAATAATATAAAAATAATGATTTTATGACATGTCAAATATACAAATGATCAAATCCTGTCTCCAAATCTGAGAGAGACATGCAGTAAAAGACCTCCTGTAACCACTGTGGACCCCACTGACTGATGCCAACTGATCTGGGAGAAGGGGGGTTCACCATGGATGACCTTTGAGAAGACCAAATGCCAAAACCTTGCCTTAATTGCTCAAATCGAATTCCTCAGTGACCCTTGTATTCCATTTTTTAATCCTCCTGAAAACCTTGAAAGTGCCCTGAACTGCCATCCAGGGTGCCTGCGCTGTCAAACTGAAGGTACCAGGCTGTCCGGAAGGGGGGGTATAATGGTAAAAACAAGTGGCTGGACCACCCCCTTCCTCTGTAGCGCCATAGGAAACGACTGGCCTCCAAGGCCTTTGCTCGATAGGCTAGATCGGCATGACCAAACTGGTCAACAGGTGGATAACTGCTGCTATCATCATCAGAAGTGCCCGAAACTGAAAGATAAGTGTCTCAATGGATCCAGAAGACCCAATTCTACTAGAAATGAGTACTCATACACCATGGGTTGACCTCTTGGGTCAACTGTAGGGTCCACCATACCCGGACAGTGTAAAATATGATGATCTGGAAATAATAATAAAACTGACCATCTACATCAATCATCATCTGAAGTATATGTCCAACATATGGAACCATCAGTAGTTGTATGTGGGACCACAAACCATCATCCATAAGCACAAGTGGTCCATCTCACCACGGATCCCAAGAATGACCATGGTCAAACTATGTTTGACTAGGTCAAAATATAACCAAGACTAGATTATAGCAACAGACTAAGACATGTTCCTTTAATCACATTCGTAGCTTAATTTAAAGTACAAACATCATTCAGTGGCAGTTAATACATATATATATCAATGTTATTTATAATTTACTTGCACAGAAGCTTTAAAGACATACTCACTCAATGGACATGGCCTAACTGCTAGCAAAGGATGAAGGCTAAGGACAAAGCTAGGCAAAAGGGGATGACTTGACCAAACTCAACTAAGTGATACTTTGGACGGGGAAAGGGGACCTACACTCTGTGCTAGACAAAATAACAAAGGGAAGGGCTATGCCTCACAAATGGATAAGTTGTTTAGAGAGTGCTTAGTCAACTTAGGCATCATGTCTACATCAAGTTGATCCAGGTTCATTAGGATCATTCATTTCATTTCCATGGCCTTTTTTTTGGCCTATATGACCCCTATGGGATTTCACATGTGCTAAGAAGCACAACTAATTGCAGCTTGCATCTGGGGCATATTTATAATCATGAGGTCAACAATATTTAGATATAGCATTTATTTAACCATTGCTTTTTGGACCTTTTTATACCCTTCGCAGGGTATTTTAGCAGTTCATTGCTATAGCCTTTATTCACGTGTGTTAAGAAACACATTCTAGAATTTTAAGTTCACAGGCTTTCATAATACATTTACAGTACAAGTAGTACATGTGCTTTTAGTTTTAGCCAACAACAACTCAAGTGAGTAGAGGGAGTTCTGCACAGTGCCAAACATCTGGACAAACTACTAGAATGATTTAGGCGTACAATCCAACTTACCAAAGGCAAGTTCTGTCACCAACTCAGAGCCGAGACACAAAACAAACATGGATGCGGTCTAACACAGAGGTAGAAATGGGGAAGTCCTCCACATCAAAAAGTCAAGAAGGCAAGTCAGGGTAAAAGCCAAATAAGCAAGGTCATGACTGGATGGAGTCAAATGAAAGTGGTGCCTAAGCCAGCAGACAAAGATGTCAAGAAAGACCATGTTTATGCTCATATGAGGGTAATGAAACCAATGGGTATTGTCAGAAAACCTTAGTGTGCAAGTAATACATCCAACTTTATATTTATATCATCCAAGATATTTCATTTCATTATTTAAATAGTACTGCCACATCATGAATCATGTACCAAGTAAATGCTATGAAGGTGACTAAAACAACAAGATAATAATCCAATGCTAATAATCACAAGTCCATAGTTCACATCATATCATAATAATCATCCATGAACAGTTGAAACACTGCTGCAATAATACAACTAGGCACTGAACTGGAACTATATGGAACAAAGGGTCACATCGGTCATCAAATTTAAGCTCTCAAGGCTCAGCCTTGGCACAAGGTCTACTCAGTGTCTAACATATACTGCTCTGATCTGTGAGTGATCTCAGATAACTCTGCTCATCATAGCTGATCTCTGTAAGAGCAAAGCTCTGGAAAGTGCAGATATCTGCTCATCAACAATAGTAGCCCAACTACTATGGTGTGATAACATCTGGCTCCAGCTAGGACAAGTGTTCTAAGGGAGAGAGCGCTTGAGAACCTCAGAATCTCTTGTCTCGAACTGCTCTCCATCAATCTTCAATCCAACAACTCATCATCCTTGCTTCCAGCTTTTATTTTGCACCTGTATCTGCACTCATGGCCACTAAAATACCTCATGAAGCATGTATGGGAAAAATATAAAATAAAAGCTGAAAATAAGATCTATTCTATAATAGAAATTGAGATGCATAAAAGAAATATTAATTTAACATAGCATATAAATTTTATTCATTTTACTGTGCAGGAGGAAAGAAAGCTTTTTCAAGAAGGCATGCTCAACTCAACTAGCACAGAAGAAAACAAATACTCAAAACTCAAGAAGAACTTAACCACTTCAAGTTTTACTAAATGCATGTAGGAGATGAGAAAAACTTAGGAAGGGGCATGACTCAACTCAAGCCGAGTCAGGGAGAAGGGGGTAGTAATGTTTTAACAACACCCCATCCAAAGTCTCCAACCATACCGAACCTTTTCCTGCTATTCTACTCACACGATAGGGTCCTGTTATCACATATATAGTAGCCGGGCTACCATACACTATTTTTCAGATTCCAGTACACTTTTCAGCCAGTTCCCTTACAGTGAGATGCTAAGATGAGCATCTATTATGGATCATGATTATTATATGGATAACAGTTTTGTTCCCCATGCTATGACTGAGTTTTAGGACCAGAGCTGCTGGGAATCAACCCCCCCCCACGAATCGATCCCGATTCGCGCTCCGGAAGGAATCGGTGAGGAATCGATTCCGGAATCGCGATTCCTTATTGATTCCTCCTGGAATCGATTTCGTAATTCGCGCTTCCTTGGAGAAAAAAACGCTCCCTGGAATTTTAGGAATCAATCCGGAATCACTCCGGAATCTACGCTTCAGGATCGATTCCTGAGCGATCCCGGGCAAAAAAATCGCTCCCGAAAACCCTTCCTGAGCGATTCCTTAATATTTTTTTTTTTTTTAGGTTGTCGGATTGGCTAGGGTTAATTTGGGAAAATAAAGTCTATTGGACTCCATTTGGACTCATTCTATGCCCTCATTGGTAAGCCTCTTTCCATTTTTAAGACTCTGATTTTCTTGTATTTAAGCTGAAAATCCCTGCTTGTGCATGTAGACTTTATGTTTCACCTTCCAGAGAAACTTCCTTCAGAAGATATTTTCATATTCTGGAACCAAATGATATGGAAAAGTCATCATCTATATTTCCCTGGGAATGAAAGTTTGCAGAATCTCAGTGAAGTATCAGGACATGAAAAGCCACAGCTTGGGAGTGTATGGATGGAAAGGAAGAAAAATAATCAGTGTCCATTGATATCCAAGAGTGGCAGATATATGAAATACGTGAATACAGTGACGATACTGTTATCACACAACTTGTAGTTGCCCCTAGAGGTATCCCATCCGGGACGGTAGAGGAGTTAGGCAACTAAAGAGGTGACCTAAGAGATGCCACGGTTCCCAATGCAATGTGGGAGTCACGTCAACCGAGGCACTCTTCGCTTTAGGTCAAGGTATAACTAGACCAAGGGGGAGACCCTATACCCCAATCACAGTTGATTGGACCCAAGCAAAGGTTTCAAAGGGTGAATAAATGATGAGTTACGGAAACCAATGCAAGGCTAAGTGGACCTAATGTTTAAGGTATGGTTGAAGGTGTAATAATGGATAGTTAGTGTTTCAACCTATGTATGGTTTAGGCCACTTGATGGGGTATGATTACTAAGTACAGTACCATGTTTTTACACAAGTGGGTCTTGTTGCCTTGGGAAGTGTGAAATGGTTCTAGGTGGGCCCACAAGGTGAAGTTAAGTGTGAGGATGGTACTATAGGTTAGATCTAGGTTAGATCTATAAGTTAGAGTTGGTTCTAGGATTACCCATGTGCTAGATCTAGGGTTTGACACTAATCCCAAGAAAGTGCGCCTTGCTTGGAGAAGGACTAGTGCCTTGTTGGATGGGCTAATGGGGTCAAGAAGGATGTCAAAGTGTAGATCGGGACACCTAGAAGCCAAGTCAAGTGGTTTGGATGAGATCCAATGGTTGGATCTTACTAGATCTAGGTTTTTTAGGTGATGACCAAAAGTGGACCACAATCCCTTAAAACAAGGAATGCAATCCCCAAGGCAGATCTTGACAAACAGACAGTGTAAACCTAGGTTTCAAGGCATGGGCATTCCAAATCTCTGAAAATCTCAAACACCCACTTCCTAGAAGTGGTCCAACTCAAATCTTCAAGGGGGTGCGACTTTCTCAAGGAAGGGCAAAAGATGGGTTTGGTGGACCCAATCAAGTCCAATGGCCACCAAAATGTAGATCCGGGATGTTAGTACCCCGATCTAGGTTCCTTCAAAGTTTCAAGTGAATCCAATGGGTAGATCTTAGTAGATCTAAGTTTTAAGGTACCAAGAAGATCAAAAGGGGGTTTCAACCCCTTAAAACGTGGAGAGATGTCCACAAGGTAGTTTTCACCAAAGTAAAGATATGGGTATAGGTTATCAAATGTCTAGATGTCAAATCAAGTGGGATCTCACCTACCCATGTGCTAGATCTTACCCAACAAGCTTCTCTTAGGAAAATCGATTTAGGTTCAAGAAGGCTTTTTGCATTGAAAAGTGTGTCAATTTTTAGCTAATCACCACCAAACTATAGATCCAACTAGGGGTGGATCCTATAGAGGTGGGTTCTTAATATCTTTTCAATTTCAAGGGTAGATCTAAGTAGATCTAAAAAAATACTAAAATTGGGGTTTTGATTTAAATAGGGTTTTATGACCAATGAAGATAGAATGGATGAAAGAGACACATACCTTGTAGATCTTACCTCAATTGCTTATGGCCACCTTGCAAGTTGATAGCATTCTCCTATGTGTATATTCAAGAGTGAGATCCAAGTGCTCCAACCAAATCGCCCTTCTCCAAGATAGCCAAATCGTCCTCCTCCTACAAGACAAGATCAAAGAAACAAGTCAAGCAAGATGATTATGAAAATGGTAGAAAGATGTAATAGAAAGCATCAACTATGTCACGAAGATACAATAATGATACTCCCTGTCACAAGATCAACCCAAGAGAGAATATGTGGATCCCTCCAACAATAACCCTCATGAAGTCGCCCTCCTCTCTCCAATTCGACTTTCCTGTCAAAGGTTAGCAAAAACACCAAAATCCACAATGATACATAGAAGAGATACTGTATATTCAATATGCAAGAGAATCCACAATGCAAGAGAGATGTGCTCCACAAAAAATCTTCTATTCCAATATTCCAGAGCTCCAAAGGTGAGCTATACAATGGGGGGTCTCCTCCTTATATAGGATAATAAAGACCAAAACCCTATACCACTCTACAATACTACATCAAATGAGTGGTTGAGATTATAAGATCTCATCATACAATCAATGGCTAGGATGAACCATAACATAATATCACTTGGATCACCCAATATAACAAAAGCGCCCTCACTAAATGGTACAATGGAATGTGACGTCATCCCACTAGAGGGGTAAAAAGTACAATAATCCACCTCATGATGACTAGGACATGATAAAATAAGCTCATGGTGGGGCTAGGAGGTATTAATCCTTACTAGCTCATCCCCAAGGCACAATAAAATAATAAAATATGTCCAATATAATAAAAATGACCAAAACTGTCCTCAGAATCCATGACAGTCAAGCAGTAAATGTCCTCCTGTGATCAATCCGGGCATACCCACATGGTGAAAACTGACTGGAAGATAGTGATGCCATCCTGGAAGACCTCTGTGAAAACCAAATGCCAAAATCTTGCCTCAATTGCCCAAATCGATTTCCTCAGTGACCACTTTATCCCATTTTTTAACTGCCTCGGGAACTGTGAAAGTGCCAAAACTGCCTCCTAGGGTGCTAGCGCTGTCCATCTGAGCCCACCAGGCTCTCCGGAAGGGGGGATAAATGGTAATAACAAGTGGCTGGACCACCCCCTCCATCATCAGCGCCTTAGGTGAACTGGCCTCTCGGGGCCCCTGCTGCTCAGGCTGGGAAATCAGCCCCCAATCTGGTCAACAAGTGTAAAACTGCATCAATCACTGTCAGAAGTGCCCGGAACTGAAAGATAAGTGTCTCAATGGATCCAGAAGACCCAAATCCACTAGGAATGAGTACTCATACACCCTGGGTTGCCCTAATGGGCCTGCTGTAGGGTCCACCATATATGGACAATGTATAATCTGCTGATCTGAAGTAGTAATAAACCTGCTGAACTGGATCAAACATCATCTGCATCATATGTCCATCATATGATATCATCATCAAACATGTGGGACCATAAATCATCATCAATAATCATCCATACATGGTCCACATCATCACGGATCCCCAGAATATATAATCAAGGATAAATCACATCAGTAGACTAAGACAATGTTTCTCTAATCATTCCCACAGCTAAGCTCAAAGTATAAATTCCATTCAGTGGCATTAATCGAGTTAACATATTCCGTTGTTATAATAGATTACTTGCACAATAGTTCAAATGACAAACTCACCCATTGGACATGGTCAGACTGCTAGTGATGGATGAAGGCTAGGAGCAAGGTTGGGCCAAGGGTTTGACTTGTCTAACTTAACTCAAAAATACTTTGGACTGGGAGAAGGGGGAAGCTACAAACTCTGTGCTGGACAAAAAGAACACGGGGGATGGCTGTGTCTCACAAATGGATAAGTTGTTTAGAGAGTGCTTATTCAACTTAGGCATCATGTCTACATCAAGTTGATCCAGGTTCATTAGGATCATTCAATTTTATTCCATGGCCTTTTTGGCCTACATAACCCTTCGGATTTCAGATGTGCTGAGAAGCACAACTAGTTGCAGCTTGCATCCAGGGCATGTTTTTCATATATTTATACAAGGTCAGCAATTGTTTAGATATAGCTTTTAAGAACCATTGCTTTTTGGACCTTTCTTATACTCTTCGAGGAGTATTTTTAGCTTTTCATTGCTCTTGCCCTTTTTGTTTCCATTGGCGAATTTTTCAAGTTTCCATAGGTAGAACATGAGCTTTCAGTTTTAGCCAACAACATCTCAAGTGACTAGGGGGAGTTCGAGCCAATGCCAAACATCGGGACAACCGACCAGAATGATTTAGGCCTACAATCCAACTCACCAAAGGCAAGTTTTGTCACCAACTCAGAGCCGAGACACTGAATAAACAGGGATGCGGTCCAAACACAGAGGTAGAAAAATGGGGAAGTCCTCAGTATCAGAAAATCAAATGAGACAAGTCAGGGTTTAAAGTCAAACAGGAAGGTCATGTATGAATGGAGACAAGTGAATATGGAGCCTACACTAGCAGACAACTGGTGTCGGGAAAGACCATGTCTATGTAAGGTGAAAAACCAGTAAGTTTTGTTAAATGACCTAAAAGTGCAAGCAATTGTCCATTTTATGATTTAAAGTTCATTTTAAATAATTTGCCACATCAAGAATAATATACCAAGCACATGCTATGATCATGACTAAATCAACAAGATAATAATCCACAGTCGGTGAGAACATATCCATAGATCATACAACATCATCATAATAATAATCATCAAGTATCATCTGAAACACTGCTGTAATACATCTCTAGGCACTGAACTGAAACTGTAAATGGGATAAGTGGTGACATCAGTCATCAAATCTGAACTCTCAAGGCTCAGCCTTGACACAAGGTCATATACAAATCTGAATAATGTACTGCTCTGATCATGAGTGATCCAAAATATATAGCCATGCTCTGGAATAATGGAAGCTCTGGAATGTGCAGATATCTGCTGTACAAAAATAGTAGTCCTGCTACTATGGTGTGATAACAGATACATCTATATAAAATTCTTCCCATGGACTGAGACATAGAATATAAATCAATAGGTTTGGTGGTTGCGGTGTTGCTTGGAAGCTCAGGTGACACATTAGGAGTCCTACAGTGAAGCATAAAGCTCAAATCATGTACGTTATTCATCATCTATATACATAAAGCTCCCAAGTGTTTGTTACATAATATCTTTTGCTGTAAACAAATGAATAGTTGGATGACAGTATTCTTCTGATATCTACTGAAGTGCTGGTGTTTCAAAATTTACAGTAGAAAGAGTTGTAGTTCTTTGAGTAACTGTAATACTTCTCAAGGATTACCTAACATTTGTTGTTGCTGCATGTATTTTTGCTTCCTTTCCCAACACCATTGACATCATTATCTTCAGAATATCTTTTAAGCTCTTACTCATCACCTAGTTTCTTCCTATGAAAGAAGCCCTGGTTGCTTGTCTTCTATGTGAAAGCTTTGTCTATTATTCAACAAGCATTGAAATTGTTCACCATTTTTCATTTAATTTGAGCAGTATAATGGTTTCCCCAAACACTGGTACCAAAAAAAAGTTCATTTGATGCACTGCCTAATTCATAAAATAATCCTTGGTATGAAGTGAGATTAACTTCCAATGACAATTTTGGTGGAGCCTAATGAAATGAATCCTTGATATTACTCGCAAGATACATACATGAGCTATACAAAGGTATATGACATCAACCATGCAGCCAAATCATTTATTCTTTTCACTACAACCAAATGTTCCAAAATTAAAAATAGCTCTACTTTTATACTGGTGGCCCTTACATTCTTCAGTTTATCATGTAAGATGTTGCAATTGCCATGCTACTTTGGAATCTACAATTATTGATGGTGTGAATGGTACAGTGCATTTCACCTTATTCACCAGTGACCTCTTTCACTGATGTGGGCATACACAATCAAATGTAGTGATCCAAAGAAAGGCACATACAAAACATGTGAACATACAAATGGCATACAATGAGGCAAAGAAAGAGACACACAAACAAAAAAGAGAGACAGCCAAGACGAGAATAGAGAATTGTCGATACTCTACATTGCTATACACTCTTCCATTAGAAGTTAATAGAGTATGACAATGCCAAAAAAAGAGTAGGCATCGAGGATTTTGCAGGATAGTTACAAGGAGAATATTGCAGGTTAGTTACAACTTACAAGTAATACTGTCGATCACTTACATGGAACTTTTAGACTATCAAGAATATTCAGACAGTTGGTCTAAAAAACAGTTACAATCATAGTTAGCATATATGAACTCGGATTTGGATTCAGATTCCATGGAATTTTGAAAAAGCCTTGTTGGAAGAATCCATATCCAAAAAAAATTTGGAAGTATGGATGTCATTAATATGAAGAAACATACTAATGATATTTGATAAAATAGAAAACAATCTACATGTTAATTTTAATCAAATTCTAATTAATACAGTTTGGTTATATGAGAAAAATGGTATTGACATATGAGGGTCAAATACATGCAGCATTGTCTTAAAGTTGATGCCATCAACTACACATTTGTACTTCCCTTACAAAAATTCAACTTCTGTTACAAAAATTCAATCAAAGAGTTTGTTTTATAAAGTAAATCTTAACAATAACTTAATATCTTTGCAAGTTTGATATTGGATTTAAAGACATCACTTGCAAATGGTCATTGCCATAGCTATGTCATTCCAGAAAATCTTCTGAGATGTCCTAGATGATTGATGTTATATCAATGTGTACTAAATGGTTATATGAATATCTATGTTTTGATGTTTTTTATAGCTAATTTGGCATAATACATGTTTTTTTTAATTTATATGCATCAAATTATTTTAAAATATATATTATATAAAAAACGCTCCTGAAACGGAAGCTTTTGAAAATTTCGCTTTTCGCTCCCGCTCCCGCTTCCCGCTCCCCGCTTCGCTCCCGCTCCCAACAGCGTAGATTTGGACTCCATTTTCCCCCTCATCTCAAGGCACTAGTCTCCCTTGAGAAATTAGATCTATGGAGATTTAGTTCATATTAGGGCATGCCATCTTAAACCCACCTTGATAATTGCCTAAACTACCCCGATCTACATTTTGGCATAATTTGGACTCCATTTGCCCCCTCATCTCAAGGCACTAGTCTCCCTTGGGAAATTTGCACTCCTTGGGTTAGTGGCCTTTTCCTAGATCCCATATGTGGGTGTTGTCTATCTCATCTTAGATCCATAGATCTACATCATCTCATCCACTTAGTGCCATCTCACCCCTAATCCAACCAAGTGGGCCCTATTTGGACCATTTTCCACTTTTTAAGGAGTGGGCCCCACTTGTGTATTTTCATGGTGCTAGATCATCCCATTTGGTCTTCATAAGTGGCCTTAGTCATTCATTGGTTGAAACACTTGTCACCTCTTAAGCCTCTTCAACCACATCTTAAACTCTTTGGTCCACTTAATCCTTACTCATTGGTTTCCATAACTCAATTTACACGTTTCCCTAGAAACCTTTGGGTTAGTTAATCTTCATTGATTGGCTAGGGTCTCCCCCTTGGTCTTGATTTTATCTTGATCTAAAGTGAAGAGTGCCTCAGTTATCGTGACTCCCTGCTTGCATTGGGAACCGTTGCATCTCTTGGGTCACCTCTTTAGTTGTCCATCTCCTCCACCATCCTGGATGGGATACCTTTAGGGACAACTACGAGTTGTGTGATAACAAGAGGAAAGAGGTAGACCGAAGGTCTACGATAGAGGAGGAAAGGGGGCCGAGTGGGAATAAGGGCATAGCGAAGGTGTGGGAGGAAGGAAGAAGGGCTCTTAAGGCCAAAACGAGTCTGCGAATAGGGCTAAAAATCATAAAAAGGTTGCTTTTAGTTGATTTTCTGAAGCATAAAATACACAAAAAAATATCAAATTAACCTAAGCAAATAACAAGAAGAACTAACCAAAAAAAAGCAAGGATAATCTAATAATTACAAAATACAACTTAGAAAATTAAAAGAATTTGGATTTAGGGAAACTTAGGGTTTGAGATGAAAATTGCCTAACCCTAGGGCATCAATGAAAGAAACTTCCCTCTTGAGATGGTTCTTGGCAAGCTTGGCACTAGGGCCTACCCTAACAACCTCAAGGGTTGGTTAAAGGAGACCTAGTTCTAGCAAAGCTTGAAGACCTAAAGCTCAATCCTAAGAAGGACTCCTTTAAGAGAGGTCTTAGTAATGCTATGGTGACTAAAATCAGAAAATAAACTAGTTGAGACAAAATGCAGCATTAATGGCTACCATTCAATCCTAGACAAGCATCATTCTCCAATAATTAACAAAGAGATCAAAAGAACATAGATACCTCCTTGTGCATGTGTAAAACCAACAATTCTAGCATCACCATTTGTAAGAAGCATGAACAAGAGAAACTCCAAGACAATTGCTCCAAACCACAAGTAAACTCTCCTCAAGAGGTGCGCATCAATCAAAGAGCCCTAGTGAGGGAAAAAATAAAAAATAAATGTTTTATCCCATAAGTTGTTGTTTTAAAATGAAGTGAGGAAACATTTATTTATACATTTTCACACTCACTTCACAAAAATAAATAAAATCCAGGCCAACATGCCTTTTTAAGTGTCAATTTGAAATTATAAAATGTCAACTTAAAATTAAAACAATAATAATATAAAATAATCAGAACTGTGGATAATTTGGAGCATTTTCCCCGGGATTTACCCACACATGGCTAAAATAGCTAAAAAAAGCATATTGGTTCGTTTTGAAGGCCAGACTGCAGATGGGGGGGTCGTCTTGCCCCATCTAACCCCAATAGTAGAGAAAATCCCTCAACGCCCCCCCTAATCAAGTATAGCAGCCTGGCCTCAAGGATGATGTCATCCTCAAAAAGGGGCCCCAGAGAGAGGGCACTGGTGAAGTGGAGGGAAAGGAGGGTGTGTAAAGTGATCTGGATGATAAATATGTGCCTTAATGCTGACACATCTGCTGCTGGAATGGTGAATCAAGGTTGGAATCATGTAACCCAGTGATCCACCCCTGGAAGCCCCAGACTCCAACCTCAGGGCTTCAAGCCCTTTGATGAGGCAGTCAGCAATGCCACTAAGCCATAGTACTTCCAAGGGAGGAATCAAAGGGTCAGTCCATAACCCCTACTCAAAGAAAGCCGGCTCAACACCCTTCCTGGTAAAAAAAATGACCCCTCCTCTCTGGAGACTGTTATCACCGATCTTGTAGTTGCCCCAAATGATAGATCCAATACAGGATGGTAGAGGGGATAGGAAACCAAAAAGGTTAACCACGAGAGCCTCGATTCCCAAAAGGATTGGTTGTCATGCCAATCGAGGCACCCTTCGCTTTATGCTATCAAAGCCAAAGATAACAAAGGGGGAGACCCTGATCTACTCCCGACAGGAGAGATCTAACCAAATCACTAGATCAAGCTATTAGGATAGGGTACGTAAGGTGACAGGTATGGAACCCTAGATTTAAGGAAATGAAATCACTGTGGAGGCTTAAGAAAGATAGAATATGATCGATAGTGTTTAGACACAGTGATTCAAAAATTAGAAGTGATTCCAGGATTCAGGTGCTAGTATAAATGATCAAATTCAGTTGCCTCGAGAAACGTGACACTTAAAATAGGGAAAGTATCCCAAAGAGTGGATCTGAGAGTTAGTGCATTCTAGCACAACTTGACAGAAGGATATGAAAGTATTAAACCAAACAAGCTCTCAAAACGGGAACAAACGACAAGAAAACCAACCAGACAGGGAATGCGTGAGGGTTAGGAGATCAGTGCCTTGGGAATTGGGCCCGTTATCACCAATCTTGTAGTTGTCCATAAAGATGGATGGTAGAGGGGATAGTAAACTAAAGTGGTGAACCAAGAGAGCGCTAGTTCCCAGATGGATGGTTGTCACGCCAACCAAGGCACTCTTCGCTTTTGCTATCAAAGCCAAGATAGCAAGGGGAGACCCAGATCTACTCCCGACAGGAGAGATGAACCCAATCACCAGATCAAATCAATCAGATGAAGTACGTAGGGTGATAGGTATGGAACCCTAGAATTAAGGAAATTAGACCACTATGGAGGCTTAGGAAAGATGTGAACCAATAGAGATAGATAACACACAGTGACTTTCTAATTAGGTATGATTCCAGGATTTAGGTGCTAGTGTAAAATG
The DNA here is from genome assembly GCA_027924585.1 of Larix kaempferi. NCBI lineage: Eukaryota > Viridiplantae > Streptophyta > Pinopsida > Pinales > Pinaceae > Larix > Larix kaempferi. Next base: position 16,474,212 of record BSBM01000458.1, on the reverse strand, counting down.
ATCAAATTCAGCTGCCTTGGGAAACATGACCCTTAAAACAGGGAAAGTGACCTAGAGGGAGAATTTGAGGTTAGGGCTTTCTAGCACAGTTGGTAGGACAGATCTGATAGTGTTAAAACCAACAAGATCAGGAAAATGAACCAACAAACAGGGAAACCAAACAGCCAGGGAAAGTCGTGAGGGTTTGAGGAAGCCAGTGCCTTGGGTTTTGGGCCAATGGAGTCACCCAAGTGAGACGTTTTTAAGAACCCACCTAGATATTTGTCGGATACCAAAGACCCAGAAATGGTTTGCCAGTAAACCAAGTCTGTTGACCCAGGGAATTTTCATAAGATTTTAACTTAGGGTTTTAAATTAAATTGACAAATGGGTAAACCAATGGAATGAGAAACTTACCTTGAGATCATACCTGTGTGATGGAAGTGCTTGCTATGTTTTTGAGGAATGTTTTCCAAATCCAGGGAGCCCCCCATGACATGCCTGAAATGTATTTTGAAAGGTTCCCAAATTTGACAGAGTGTTTGCTATCACCATAGAAGATCACATTGATAAAGTTTGGGAACACATGGAAGCATATGGAGCATCTAATGAAGATGTCTTCCTGAAGGGCCTCCTGGCATCTTTAGAAGGAGATGTTCGGAAGTGGTTTGACAGGTTGCCTGCTTCATCTATTGATGGGTATGACAACTTTGTCGCAAAGCTTAACAGTGAGTGGTCCCGAAAGTTAGATGGGAAGTTTCTCTTACATCAACTTTTTGACATTAAGAAAAGAGAAAATGAAACAGTCCATGAATTTAACATAAGATTCGACAAAATTGTAGCCATTATCCCTGAGGAGATTAAACCAAAAGATCAAGCAATTGTCATTCATTACTTGAATGCATTTGAAGGATGGCTTGGTTATGAACTAAAGGATAAGAACCTAAATGACTTGAAGACTGCCCAATCTAATGCAAAGATGGCTGAGCAGAATGCAACATCTATGGGGAAACAAAACTTTTTTGATCACTTTACCCCATCCACTTCTAGATCTAACCCTAGACTTCGAAAGCCAAAGGAACTTGTGAGTGAGCCAAGGGAATCAAAGGATACGCTACAAACTATGCAAGAGATGATGAGACAACTAGCTGTCCTAACTAAAAATGTCGCAAATTTGCATGATCTTGAAAGACATAGAAATCCTTATGGCCCTAAACCTTATTGGAACAACAATAGAAGGCCTGAGGGGGATAGAGATGACGTTGACCTGAATACCCAGAAAATTCTGAAAAGAAGAATGTGAATTGGTGTGATGAAATAGAAGAAGAACCTTCCGTCACCATTTGCCCTGATGACCAACCAGACAACATCAACTTTATAAATGACGTAACCTTTGATGAAGATTTTGGAAGAATCCTTCTAGAAGAAAAGCCATGGGAACAAGAAGAAGAAATAATAGAAGAACCTAGTTCCTCATGTTGTGCTATCAATCTCCCTGAACCTAAGGAACCACCAAAGTATCAAATTTATAAATGAGGAAGTAATCCCCAACCTTCTTTCCTTGACAAACGCAAAAAGAATAATGAAGATAAAGAGGAAGAAGAAGATCTTGCAATAAATGATTATGATTTAAAAATTGATATGAAGAAAGAGTTAAGCAAGATAATGTGTAACATCCCTGTCACTGAGTTGATGAAGGTGCCCTCTGTTAGAAACCAAGTAGAGGATTTATTTTATGGCATTGGCCACGACAAGACTCCTGAGGCTGCTTTAGAGTTCTCACATCCAGAGCCTCAGTGGAACACAACCTAGTAAAATTGAAAAGGATCCACCAATAAACATCCATTCTGCTATTTATGAAAGAAAGAACGGTTGTCACTCTCCTTTTTACCTTACCTTGCACATTCAAAACATGCTCCTTCATAATTGTATGTTGGATTCCGGAGCAGCCATGAATGTCATGCCTTTACATGTCATGAAGGAAATGGGATTGGAAGTGACTAGACCTTATGGGAATGTCTGTGGCATAGACTCTAGACGGGTACAGTCCTATGGTTTGATCAAGAACCTTAGGGATGATCTTTTTGCATGTTCAGACATTTCCACTATGATGGATGTAGTTGTCATTGACCTGCCCCTACATATGGAATGCTTTTATCCAGGAAGTGGGAAGCTGGCTTAGGTGGATACAGTTATCACACAAACTTTAGCTGTTTGGTAGTTGGTGTCCCAACAGGGATGGTAGAGGTGAACAGCTAGGAAGGTGTAACCTGCAATAGCCAGGTCCTCCGTTCAGGGAACGGAAGTCACACCGGACAAGGCTACTGTCGCTTCAGACAAGGCACGTAGCCAAGTCAGGGGGGAGACCCCGCTCAACCAGGTAATGGTCGAGAGACAAAACACACCCAAATCCAACAGATAGAAAGAAGTAAAGACAGGAAATGAGTGTAACTAGGTCCTAAGCTTAATCTCAGCCACGGGCTAGACACAGGTATGAATTAAGCGTAAAAATAATGTGATGTGACCAGCGATCAAATAAGGTGAGTAAAATGACATTAGATTAATGTTTGTGGCTGGAAATAAGCAAGGGACACTTAGTTCAGCTAGAAGTGAAGGAATAAAATGAAGTTACCAAAGAAAAACAATTAAATATTGAAGTAGTGGATCTAGGGCATCAACAAATGCTCGTTTTAAAATACAACCAAAGACTAGATTATAGCAATAGACTAAGACATGTTCCTTTAATCACATTCACAGCTTAACTTAAAGTACAAACATCATTTAGTGGCAGTTAGCACATATATATATATATCAATGTTATTTATAATTTTCTTGCACAGAAGCTTTAAAGACATACTCACTCACACAAGTTCGCATAGGGGAGAGAGAGAAGTTCGCACAAGTGGAGGAGTAGATGATTTTGTCTTGGGGTTTATCTTTGTACTTTGTGAATTCTATATTGAGGAAGATTTTGCCGGGGTTTTCTCCCTTGTGGTTTCCCGAGAGAAATATTGTGTTCATTGTGTTCTTGCTGTGCTTGTATTTCTTTCAGTGATAGATTGTTTAATGTTATATGCTAAACAAGTAAAAACTAACAGTTGCGAGGCTATTTGGATTCGCAAGATGTTAGTGCGTTTATTTGATCAGCAGTTGGAGTCTACTGTGATTCATTGTGACAATCAGAGTTGCATAAAACTCACGAAGAATCCAGTTTTTCACGATAGGTCCAAAGATATAGAGATTAGATATCACTTCATTCGAGATCATGTTCAGAGATGAGCAGTTGAGCTTCAATATGTACCTACTAATGAGCAGGTGGAAGACATTCAGACATTCTCAAGAAGTCTCTGATGAAGAGCAAGTTTGTGTACTTCAGGGAAAAGATGGGAATGGTTCAGAACACTTTCCTAGTTAAGAGGGAGTGTTGAAAAGTTAACTAGGAAAGTTGTCCTCCATGATCAGATGCCTAGCATGGAGGTACATTTTTAGAATAGGGATCAAGACGGAGTAGAGGGTGAGATGCACTCTACCAAATGGCACGAATCCAACGGTGGATGCATGCGGACCTTTTAGGGTGATTTGCCTCATGCATGCAGGCTTTTTAATTAAAAAGCATGCAAAAGTAAGATTTTTGCATGCAGTTATATTAGGGTTTCGGAAACCCTAATTGATCAGTGAGTTATTATAAGGAGGCAGAAGGTCACTGACAGAGGTTGCTCAGTAGTTTTCTCAGAGAGAAAGAGAGGAGATTGAGAGAAGGGCGACTTGTGCATGCAGAGTGGGCGACTTCCAGAGAGAGGGGCACATCTGCAGAGGGACAGTGAGGGGATCTAAGATAGATTAGTCCTTACCAAATCTGAGGCAGAGATGAGTCTTTATTGTGGTTGGTGAGAGCATCTGAGCAGAGATAGATTAGAGGTTGAGGGTGGGCGACTTCACAGAGGGAGGGGTGCATTTCCCATGCAGAGGGGGTGCATTTTACAAAGTGAGGTTGCATCTATTCTCCATTGATAGAGAAAATCAGGGCAAAGGTGATTAAGAGGTGAGACTACATCCTGAGATAGGCTAAGACAGACCTTCAGAGAGATCCAGATCCGAACAGACAACAGGGGCGCATTTCCCAAGAACAGCAGTAGATACTACTGCAAATTTAGGGTTTTATGCCCTTCAGGTTCGATTGTATCTTCTGAGTTTCTGTATGTAACTATTCTCTCCTTATATGCTCTGAGCTCAAGCAAGAAGAAAGCCTTATCAAGGCTGGCTTCCCCATTGGGGTTTTGTAACAAATAAAATAATATATAAACATATCAATAAACAAATAATTAAATAATAAAAGAAAAATAATTAAACAAATATTAAATAAAATTGATATGTAATTAATCGAATAGATAGAGACGTACCTTTCCATTGAAAAGGCACATAAGACCATATTTAAATGGTCCTTCAAATTGTAATCTAATCATCTCTCATCAATATATATTCAATATTATTAATTCTTTCCAAAGGGAGTTATTTTCTATTGGTTCACTTGAATAGTCTTATTGTGATTCAGACACTATCACAACATGAGAAAATCCAAATATGGATATTACATTGGTATCAAAGCCCTTTCTTGGGCTTGATTCTGGCCTTTATCGACAAACCATTCTCAGAGCTTCTCTGATTAAGGATCTTTGATGCACATTGGCTTTTGACTATCATTTTTTGGGTTTCCCAAAAATCTAGGACCTTGTTCAAAAGTAGGCTTTTGGCCCAAAGAAGATTGAGTCGCAACTTTGAAGCAAATCCAGTTAATAAAAAATATATATTATTCCGCTGCAAAATTCAAGACAATGGTAAATCAAGAATACAAGACGGCAAATAAAAAAGGATAAAATAATTTATTATTTTCGTTGCAAATAAGAAGAAGAGAACAAAAAGTAAGAAAATATTACAAAGAAGAAGTGGAAAAAAAGAATTATCTGCAAGAGAAAAAAGAAAAAAAAAGAAAGAGTAAAAAAATAGAGTTAAAGAATAGCATTCATGAAACTGCACATGGTTTTATGAAACTGCATATGGTTTTACTTAGTATATTAAAATTATAAATGAATTTTATAAAGTATATACAAAGAAAGATGCGACCTTCATCATTAATGCTTTGAGGACAAAGCATTCTGAAGAGGAAGACCATGTAACAAATAAAATAATATATAAACATATCAATAAACAAATAATTAAATAAAAAAAAATAATTAAGCAAATATTAAATTAAATTGATATGTAATTAATCGAATAGATAGAGATGTACCTTTCCATTGAAAAGGCACATAAGACCATATTTAAATGGTCCATCAAATTGTAATGTAATAATCTCTTATCAATATATATTCAATATTATTTATTCTTTCCAAATGGAGTTATTTTCTATTGGTTGACTATTCACTTGAATAGTCTTATTGTGATTCGGACACGATCAGAACATGAGAATATCCGGATACGGATATTACAGGTTTCCAAGATAAATTTGTGAGTTCATTTGTGTGATTGCTTATTATTTGGTCAAAGTTGTTAAGAGATCTGTTAGTGCTTTCTGTTATAAGTCTGTTTTATTTGTGATCTTCTTCGGCATAGAGAAGCAGGGTTTGTTTGGCTTATAGAGACTCAAGGCGATTGAGATCTCGGGGTTCCCAGATTGAGTAGTGACATTTGGGAGAAATTAACATCCTATTCAACTTTAGCTACCTGATTTGAAAGAGTAATCATTTCCTGTTGGGCTTGTTGTAGTTCTGAATGAAACTTGTGATTTTTGGTTTCCAGGGAATCCGTCTGTTTTAGCAGGTTTTTAATTTGTGACGTCTAGAACAAGAAGTCGTACTCCAAAGCTATATCTGTGGGACTATAAGTTTCTCCTTGGTTCCTGTTACATTGGTGGAGGTATTATAGATGTTCCCTGTTACAAAAATTTGTCTCTGGGGAAATCATGTCCTCCGACTGATTTTCCCCCATCTGTCCTTTTCAGATTGGACCAATTCCCGACAATTTATAGCTGCAGAAACCCGAGAAACTTGTTGAAACCTGTTGGAGGAGCCACGAGCTATTTAACAGACCAGATTGAAACCCCACAAAAAGTCAAAAAACAATTTGGTTCCACTTCTAATCTCGTGTGAATCGTGACTCGTCCCTGTTTCTTTGTCTCAACACTGTTTGCTCTGGTGTCACGATCGACTTGGATTCTGAAATCGTGAGAATTGGAAATCCACGAGTGAATTTGCAGAGAGATGAGTCATGACAGTCAAGACCTGTGGAGTCGGGATAGACACGGAGGCAAAGAAGAGCGCTGATGACAGGCAGGTCCTCACGAGGGTGATGGGGCCAGAAATTACTTGCATCAAATGGGTGTTGAAGGGCTGAAACAGTAGGTGATATTATTCCTTACCATGAAGATTGTACTTGCAGGAGGTCATCCGGCTCTGCTCCCTCATTATTGAGCCACATCCACATCCTAGACCAGCTTCCACTTAGCCGATCACTTCCTTTTTCACGGTGCTCCCATTTACTAGGGGCACCAAGAGGTAGATAGATAGTGATCCTATAGCCAACCCCAGACCTGTGAGGACCTAGAGGGAAGCCTCCACTTTTGCAAGACCCCATCAGTATTGCCAACCTTGGTCCCATACTAGCAGTCACTTGATATCATCCAGATCACAGAGATGGTCCCCCTCCTCTAGGCAGCAGCACATTACACGGTCCAGCTCCTCTTCTAGGTCTTCCTCCAGACATGCTTCTATGTTGAGATTCCTCTATCCGGCTTTGGATGTTAGGAGAGATGGTTCCAGTGGACCATAACAGGCTTGTATCATTTGTATCACAGATTCTAGATCCATTCTCTTTGTACATCTCATTGTTGAATTGACTCTCCATCTTAGGAGTTGGTTTTCCAGGGCTTAGATTAGATTCATACTTAACTTTCGGCATCGTGCTTTTCATTGGAGTTGTTTTAGTGCTCCCACTTTGTATTGACATCATTTTGTAACCAACAGTTCCTTTGACCTACTTCAGTGGTCACTCGTTGGACATTAATAAAATTATCTTATCTTATCTAGACCCCATGTATGTGACTGTCTCAGTATCAACTAGAGCATGTGAAAAATGTTGTATAAATTAAAGGCTAGATTAATATGCACAAAGTACATGCACCTCTAGCTGTATACATGACAATTATGCAATTTGTAATATTTTTTCCCATTGATTTAATGCTTGTGCTGTCTCCAATATAATAGCTGGTGCTTATGGTGTCCCGACTTTGGAATAGATGGTAGGCATTCTGCTCCAACTGTAATATTAATAACCTTGTTGATAGTTAATTTTACATAAGAATTGTTCTCTCAGACTGACAAGGGCATCATTACAAATCCTCACCTTGATGCTGAAACCTTTGCAACTTGAATTTTCAGAATGATGCTTTTCCGTCAGTGAGCTTTCTGTTGTCATGCCAACTTTCTTATGAACATTTTTCACACAGCCATGGTGTTTGTGATGGGTGTGTAGATATATAGATCTCTGCTTGTGCATATGTGCATTCATGTGCTGTCTTTCATCTCTTTGGCTTTTTTCATGCAAGCTGTTTCAGTGCAGTTTGTAAGAAACGTCTATTTCACAGCCATTTGCAGGCAAACAACAAAGTTGCAAATGCATCATGGTATCATGAGTAATATTGGTAACAAGGATGGTAACCAAGAGCATATCACTTTGATTATGTGCAGGAAATGTTTTTGGCCGATTTGAGAGCATTAAAACCAGATCTCTGTGTGACAGCAGCATATGGAAACATTTTACCCAAAAGATTTCTGGAAATTCCTCAACATGGTAACTTATTTGTCATCTTCTTGACATATCTCTTCATTTCACAGAAGGCCTTGGTAGATTTTGTCCAGAATTCTGTATTGTGAAATTCCAATCTGAGTGCATTAGCATTACTCGATGGATACATTGTGTTTGATAGTTATAGGATTAATTTGTACAAATACCAGGAATTATTCCTCTCGTGTTTTAAGTGGGTGGTAATTCCTTATATCTTCAAACGTTTCTATTTCTATATCCTTTATGGAGGCATCTATGATTGTAATATACCCAATTCAAACCTGACCAAAATCTGTATTCCTGTAATGCTTTTTCACTCAACTCTTACTATTGGTTTTGAATGTGCAAGGTAGATAGGCAGGGGGTATTGTGTGGGATGTGGCATGTAACAAGGATATCAAGGCCCGGGGCAAAGCTGGGTGGGGGAGGGGATGAGTCTATGAGTCTATCATTGACATATGCATTGTGATTTGTGAATGTGTAATGTGTATTGATTCTAATTTCTATTGAATATTTGTAAATGTTCTAGTTTCTAAAAATATTTGGATATATATATGTCCTAATTCGGGGGGTCATTGTGTTCGTGTCGGATACTCGTATTCCTATGTCCTCTGTGTCCCATTTCCTTGTGTCAGGTGACTTAGGTGGTCACTTGTTGGACATTAATAAAATTTTTGTTATCTTATCTTATCTGCCTACATTTCTAGAGAAAGAACCTATTTGAATACTGTCCAACCATCTATCCCATGATAATAAAGACATACAATCATGTGCTAAGTTTGAAAAGCACTCCATGGATTGTGGATGTCGCTCCAGTGGATTGACAACAAATCTACTCCATAATGTATTCATGAACCGTCGATGCCAAATGGAGAACAAAACAACACTAAGCTCACCCTGAATGATATCCATTAATAGGTACTGTAGATTAATGCTTGGATTTATAAGGTCAAATTCGTTGTTAACAGTTCCTTTGGATTCATAGAAGGTCATTATTCTTTTGGAACCCCTAGCAGAGGGAGAGTTAGATGAAGAGAGAGTAGTAAACCAAATTGTTTTGATTTTGTTCTCCTTTCATGTGCACTATTTGGAGGTCGAATTGTAGATTGTTTGGTTGATTGCTTGGAGAGAGACACACCTTTGTGAGCAATGATTGCTTTGATGATGAGGTATGCAGACCTGTACTTGTGGGAGTGACTCTCAGGGATGCTTGTGGAGTAGGTATGATGTTGATGTCATTATGGAGGGGTATTCTTACAATTCTGTAGAGGCACACAATTTACAGGTTGCAAATCTAGAGGGAGTTGATTGATGTTACAAAAAAACACTTTTCTTGTAAAGAGGGAGTGTTAGCTTTTGGGGTTACTCCAAAAGTTTCTTCACTTGGCTATGAGAGCGCTAGGTCTCCTAGTCCCTTGGTGAAGCTTGATGGACATATGGATGGAGAGTGCTAACATAGTGCACTTCCTGTTATCCTACGTGGCATGGTGACTAACCCATTAGGTGCACACAATGGGGAAGTCGATTGCTTGATTAGGAGAAGTACCTACCTAGGAGGATGAGCACTAGGCACTTAGAGGATGGCGCTTAGCTCTAAGAGCACGGGATCATGTGACATAGACCTTGGAGGTTGGATACTGACTTGAGAACACTTGGTTTGAGGAGCATACTTCATGGAGGTTAGTTGTGGACTTAGACACATGTTTAGGAGAAGCATTGGAGCAAGTAACTACCTTGGCACACATGTTGAGGAGTGATGAACACAAGAGGACATGTGGCAAAAAGTGACAAGAGCACCTTGCATAGGGACACTTAGAGAATAAACCACCATGTAAGAGGGAACATTAGACTAACAACTTGTTGGATAGGATACCATCTTGGAGGATGGGGGTTGGCCCAAGGGGCATCATGCTTAGAGGGCGCACCACCTTAGGGTTGCGTAAAACCCTAGTGTCACACTTGTCGTTCTTGTATTGTAGAGCAGTCCATGTAGGGTTGCCTTGTTGATTTAGGTTCATTGTTACTTGTGTAACCTAGTCCATGTTTTATGTTGGCCTCCCTCACCTATATCTACTTAAAGGGACAAGAGAGCCTTTGGCATAACTCACTATTGATTTACTTATTATGCTATCTTTGTAATTGTCTTGGAGAAGTCTTGTAGGGAGCAAGACCTAGGGTTTGTGATGTAAAACCTAGAGGGACATGGAGATGAATAGTAAAGCTAGGGAAGAGCTTGGGTCTTAACACTTGTGTGATGCAAGAGAAGAAGACCCAAAAATGTAAACCGTAGAGAAAGAACGTAGAATGCTAGAGGAGTCTTGGAGCTTGGTGTGATGCTTAGCTTGAACAAGACTTGGAGCTTATGTTGATGTGTTCTTGTTATATAATTGAAATATTGTTCAGAGGTCGTGATGTTTGTATGATGCAAAGGAAGAAGACCTATGGTTTTTGGTATGTAAACCCTAGGATGGACAAGAAGCTTGGAAGGCTAACTCTAGGGTTTCTCTTGGAGCCTCTGTACTTGAGTGATGCAAGAAGGCCTAGGGGTTGAGTAATGTAAACCCTAGAGTATGACATGCGTGCTAAAGGAGTGAAGAAGTTAAAGAGCCCGTGTGATGCAAGCTTGGAGAATCTCCTAGAAGACTTTTGTGATGCAAGTGGGAGATCAAGGGTGGACTTCTTGGTGTTGATTCTAACTTGTTGTTGAGCCTTTGGAACATCTAGGAGTAGCTTGGTGTGATGCATTGCTAGGCCCTGATTATTGGTTAGGGTTTGATGTTGATGGTGGATGCCCTAGCGAGTGTTTGGATACAAGATAGGACAAGTTGTACCAGCTTATAATGAGCTGATGGTATGTACTTGTATCTTCATTATGTTGTAATATGAAATGTACCTTTCATGTCTAAATATTGTACATTGCATATCTGAAAATAAGAGTTATGTTTATCATGTTAATTAGTAGTTCCTAGGGCTGTTTTGGGTGGTTATTTATCATGAACAGTTGGTAGATTAGTTAAGTGATTTAACAAGCTAAGATGGAACTAAAGGGACAGATTTAGGACTGTAATAAAATTTATTGTTATAAAATATTTGCCAGATCTGATTTGTGAGGGGGATTGAGTCTGATTTGTGAGGGAGATTGAGCCCCTAGGACCGTGAATCTCTTCCATTGAAGTGCATTTTCTTTTGGTGTTTGTTTTGTTGGGCAGGCTAGTGATTTTGGTTGGACAAAAGAAAAATATATGCTAATTAATAGTTTAGATTCAGCCATAAGGCTGAAAGTTCACATGAAACTAGTTTGGGTATCCTCAAGTATTGAGGTGAAATTTCTGAATTTGTCTTAAGAATGAATTTTTAAAATGTCCACATCAACGAGCCCTTCTAATCTGAGTTGACTTGGACTCGAACCTTCTACTTGATGTCGACTAGAAAAAGTTTAAATACACCTAAAATACTCAGTGTATTATATATATATATATATAAAATAAACTTTGAATATTTTAGGTGTATTTAAATTTTTCATGCACAACAAGCTCAAAGACAAATCAAACCCGTCAGGGGTCAATTCGGACCGGAACCGGAGCCGGTAATGAACCGGAGCAGTTTGATTTCAATGAACCGGACTATTAAAAAATACAAAAAAAATTACAATTTTAATCATAAAAATTATATTTAACATTCCAAGCTATATTTCAAACCATCAGACACATAATATGTATATTTGAAACCATTAGACACATAATATGTAAAGAGTATCAAGAGGGTAAATTGTACTTCAATAAAACTTTTTTTTTTTATAAAATAATAATTATAATTATTACAATTATTTTAAAATAATATATATTATTATTACTATTATTAAAAATCAAATAATAATAATAATTTTAATAAATATAATATAATTATTATTATTAAATATAATAATAATATTTTTTTGACTTTGGAAATAAGGGTTTTAACATTGGTTGGAGGAAATGTGGAGAATGGAGAGGCGCACGTGAAGTGTGGAAGAGCTGGGCGTGAGAATTGCCAAGAAGGTGAGCAAGCTGGTGAATGGCAATTGGAAGGGAAGAGTACTGTGGAAGGAAGCGCTTGGGAAGAGGCGACAATGGAGAGGAGGCACAACGGAGGAGGGCGTTCAAGGAGGAGCTGCGAGGACTGTGTGTGGGATGTCTCGTGAAGAAAGGGTGCACTGTGGATGGATGAGGGCGCGTGAAGGCGTGGATGGGCAGGGCTGCGTGGAGGAGCAGTCCAGTGGGGAGAAAACGCCGGTTTATTACGGACTCGGCCGGTTGGGTTCAGTTTGGTAATGAATCAACCGGATCATGCATCGGGCCAGCCGGTTCATTACCAAACCAGACCCTGGTCTGAGTTAAGCACCGGTTTGAAGATCCTTTTTCATTGGGTGGTCAAACCGACTGGTTCCGGTTCCAACCCAGCCTGTTTTCAAAACGTTGGTTCCATCATATGCCATCGTGATTTAAAAATCACCATGTGCTAATTAAAAAAATTCTAATAATAGTTGCAAGCTCTAAACACCACATTAAAAATTTATATAATTACCTCCACTACTGTTTTCCAGATCATGCTGCCACAACTTTGTTGATGTGCTTCCTAATTGTTGCCTTCTAGAATACCACAACTTTGATCATTCTAAACCTTTGTCATGTCTATTACCCCTCAGATTGTATCAGGGTAATCCTTGCAAAGTTATTGCACCATCAAAGTTGATCTTATGGCATATCCTTTTGAGTAGATGTCAGAGCTTGATGATCCATGATCAGTTGGTCCTTTATGGGGATAGAGGGGTGTTTGTTTTATGATTGGCCATATGTGATGATGTTGTATTAGTTATATCTTCAGTAGATCGTGCTTGATGAAATTTGTGAAGTGTTTTTTCTTACTTAGGTTGTTCTCTAGACCCTTGTGATTGGTCATGGTAGGTCCCTCTAGGTCTTGTGTCCAGGCTATTCTTTCCCTTATGGCTCGTTCTAACCGTCCTCTATAGATCATTTATGATCGAGGCAGGCGTGTGGGGGTTTGGGGATAGGTCTATTGGGACACATGGCTTAAAGTTCCCCTAGGTTTTTTCACTTTACCTTTGTAAAAATGGTGTCATATTGTACATTTAGAGCACACTTCTATGGTCATCTATGTATTTCACATATTGACCTAGGTGATGAGTTCCTCTAGCACTTCTAGAGTTGGCATATTGGTTGGTGATTATTATGAGGGTGTTATGGACTACACCTTGGTTGTACATAGATTGTAGAGTAGGTTCCCATGGTTTACTTGGTGCAAGAGTATGATTTTATGTATTTTGTGGCCATATGTACTCTCATGACACCTCTGTTATCACACAAACTCTAGCTGATGGATAATGAATGTCCTAGCAGGGATGGTAGAGGGTGATCAGCTAGAATGGTGTAACCTGCAATAGCCAGGTCCTCCATTCAGGGAACATAAGTCACACCGGACAAGGCTACTGTCGCTTCAGACAAGGCACGTAGCCAAGTCAGGGGGGAGACCTCGCTCAACCAATGATGGCTGAGAGACAATCACACACCCAAACCAAAGATAGAAAAAAGTACAAACAGGTATATGGTGCGGTTTGGCACCGTTGCCGGGGAGGTAGAGGCCTACCCATGTTTTGTTTGAGTTTTGGGTCTTTTGCTTGTTTTTCCTTTTATCATTGTATCTGAACTTAAAACTCCGTTGGCTGATTTCTTTGTGCATAATTATTGCAGCCAACACATTTTTGTCTCATTCACCACTTCCCCTTCACGACATCTCACTTTCGGTGAACAAGGTATCTAGTTCACCTGGCGACTCCACCCCGCGGATCCACTGGAGGCCGAACCCATCCGTACAACTTACGTAGCCTTGATCGTTCTGACACATCACATAACATGCCTATCACTTACATCAGACGAAACCTTAGTGAGCACTCCCCCAGCTCGTTTTGGCAGGCAGTTAATTCTGCATCCTCACCTAGTGTGGTAGTGCCACCCCCTTTCATAGCTCCCAACCCACCCCTAAGCAACAACCAGATGGCTAACGCAAATCCTGGTCCACGTGCCTTTGGCCATATGGCCAGAGCTTCACCCTTCAGCTTCCCACCCAGGATATGCTTTGTTTATGACCACTTGCCTTTAGGAAGCTTTGGAGGGACAACTAGAGAATAAACCCGGGATTGGGATTGGATGGCATAAAACAACCTTACTTACCCTTACCTCTTTCTTAACTTCTGTGTTTCCTCACTATATGCCTTAGACCACTTGGATGAATGGAGTTATTAGTTAGGAGGGGATTACTGTTATGAACATCTTACAAGCGGGTATCAGGACGGACGGGCTCCCCATGACATGCTTGAGAAGTATTTTGAAAAGATTCCAAAGTTTAGTGGGAGCACATCCACCACGATTGAAGATCACGCCGAATCTATGTGGCAACACATGGAGGCCTATTGGGGCCATTGTTGAAATATTGTAACTTCAAAGAATATTATATTTGTACTTTATTATTCCGGAGATGTTTCATTCCTCCGTGAAGATCTTATTGTATATCCGGAGATGTTTATTCCTCCGTCGGAATGTGGTAACTTGGGTTATTAGACTTCCCTAGTGGGGGTCGACCCTGTATGTGTTATGTGGGTCAAAGGGTTGTTAGACCACCCTAGTGGGGTCGGCCCAGTCAGTTGTAATAGGGTGTTTAACCCAGTGGTAAAGTTGGGGCCGACCTAGTTTATATAAAGTACAAGTCGGAGATGTGTATATATAGAGGAGGTGTGTTCCTCATTTTGACACACTTCTATCACTCAGAATATAGTGCACTTGTGAGGGAGAGGTCTGCTATGGAGGAGGAGGATCTCATGTCTTTGGTTTGCATCTTTGTATTTGCTGGTCATCTATATTGAGGAAGCTTTGCTGGGTTTTCTACCCCATGAGGGTTTCCCAGGATAAATCTGTGTCGCTTGTGTTTATGCTGTGCTTGTTGTTTCTTCAGTGATCCTGTATATGCTATTGTTGTGAAATGGAATGTAATGCTGATATTTTCTGTCATAGCATATTGAATCTTAACATGGTATCAGAGCTAACCTGAAAGAAGGCAATGTATGGCACTTACGACACTTGCTTCACTTACGACAATTTGAAGGTTAGGGTTTTATATAGCAAAAACCAGTCATCGTGGAACTTTCGCCATAAATCCATTTTTGCGAAGGTTCAGGATCTGAAACCTTTACAGGTTGTAGATAACATCCCCATGTATCTTGTGTCCAAAGGACACCCTCAGATTCGTTGTACTTTGTGAGTTATGATTAGTACAAGTTAGGGTTTCTGCCTCTTCCAGATCTCAGTCATAATCAGGTGACCTAGGAACAAAGGCCATAACTTGGGCTAGGAAGCTCCAAATGAAATTTCGTAAAAAGTGACAGGTAGTACACAGACTGTACTATCTCAGGAAACGTTTTCAGAGGCCGAAGTTGAACCAGTGACACGTGGCACGCCGTAAAAGTTCGCTCTCTTGTTTTATCCCATAAACAGGTCACGTTACGACACTTGGCATAACTCTCTCTCAGAAAATCCGATTGAGGTCAGACCCATCGGGATGGAAAGATGACAGGTCAGGCTACCACAGAAAAAGTTTTCAGACCCTGTGGATCGAAAAGTTCGGAGTTATAGCAGAAACAATCAGGTACATATTCCTGTCAAAACAGAATTATTTTTGGAGCACCTTCATTCATGGCTTCCGAAATTTAGGGTTTCGGAGAAAGTTGGAATTTTTGGAATTGGAGTCCACGGCTGAATGCTACTCAGAAAAATCGAAATTTAGAGACCAAGATCGAATTTTTTGGTTGGGCAGAAGACCGGGCTTGATCAAACCCTAGTTCGGGATTTTGATCGGAAAAGTGGAAAATTAGGGCTTCTGCGAAAGTTGGGATTTTTGAAGTCTGTGACCACGGCTGAAAGCTCCTCAGAAAAATAAGAGCTTAGAGCTTTGGATCAAACCTTTTGATTAGGCAAAAGGGTGGGCTCCATCAAACCCTAGTTCGGGATCCTGTCTAGAAGATCCAGAAGTTTCAAAGGCAATCTTGAGGGGTCGAATTTCGGAGATTTCAAAATTGAAGTATGCAAGTTTGATCAGCTCAACAAGACACATCTATCCATCCATTCATAAGTGTGTGAGTCAAAGATTGAATTTTTAGGGTTTCTCTAACAAACCCTACTCGAGCTCCAGATCCAGTTTCAGGGGGAGTTGAGGCTAAGGCCTTACATAAGAAGACTACAAGAAGTCTCGACAGGTATGTCTTAAGAAGATACAGGTATGTCTTGAAATCTGATTCTTGGTTAAGTTCATAATATGTTTGTCTTCATATTATTTAGATTAGTACAATCTTGATTAATGTTAGAACTGTCTTATCACCCTAGTAAAAGTATGTGAATGATAGAAGACATTCATTGATTAGGGTTATATGATTGTACTAATGCACTGTGGTGTTGTATGAGGTTGATGTTGTCTGCTAACAAGATACAGGTACATCACGAAAGACAAATCAAGTTCCATGACCATGATGTCATGAAGACAAAGACTCATCCATAATCTTTGATCACATAGAAGTTCTACCTACGAGGTATGTATGACTTTGTTCTACTATGCTTAACCTATGAGATATGCAGGTTCTAACACAAGATCTCTAAATCATTGAAGAGAACAAAGAAGATATTGTTTAGGTATGTTAGACAAAACTAAGCAGGTATACTAAATCAGGTATGTTTTCCTATGTCAAGTTAGAATCCTACTTTGTGCTAGGATCTTAGTATACCCATGTATTGAATGATCATGCCCATACATAGTCAAGATTATTTAGAATTATAATGTGTTGATAATATTGAGATTATACTAATGAATGTATGTTTGTGTATGAGATCATGAGGATGACACTAGTGCACACTTGAGCATGCACAATGGTACAGATTGAAAGGAAGTTCAAAAGACATATAGAAGATAAAGCGGGAGGCAACCACACAAACATAAAAGATAAGTATTTGAGTTGTTATTTGAAACAGTAAATGATATTGCTTGTAATAGATTGCATGCATATTTAGAATATATCATGCTGACTGTAAACATTCATATAGCATTGAACATTATACTACTGATATGCATATGATTGGTAAGTTGGACAAACATTCCATTGTTGCTTGTCTAGAATGAAACCTCTTTGTTGACATGCTGAGAGCTGTGCACACTCTCGATAGTATGTTCTAGTAGAGATGGAAGGCATCTAGATAGCCATTGTATGCATACAGGATATGGAAAAGTGTTGTGCCAAAGTATTGGTCAAGATAGTTGCATAACTATGTAAATGATATCTGTATGCATAATAGGTTATCATGTCAACATGATTTGATGATTATGAAGTATTACTAATCATGTACTTAATTTTGATTTGTAGGAAAGATCATGAAGATGATGAACACCGAACAAGTGATGGATGTTTAACAAGAAGATTTACAAATCAACCATAATATAGAAAGCTTGTGGCTAGAAGATTCTCTTAGAAAGAAGAAGAGGATCATGACGAGATGTTTGCTCCAAGTGGCTAGATAAGACCATTCTCTTAATAGTGTAATTGAAGAAAGCTTTGTATGGATACCCAGGATCGATAGTCATTTGATGAGCTTAATAATTACCATGGGTGATGCGGATCTCAACCTTTGCTACAAGGTTGAATATGGTTTCTATATACAGATGACATGAATGCAAGAAGGAACTCACCACAGAGTTCGAATGATCTGAAGGCTCATATCAGTAGACCCATCTGACGAGAGATGGCACAGATAGATTTGTAGAAGATCACTCAATGCAGAGTGTTAATGATGTTCAGTCACAAAGGGAGAATTGACAGTTTCTTGATAAGCTTGGGCTTTGCCAAAAGTAAAGCTGATCCATTACGAATGATGAACTTGTCATACTATTACTGTATGTGGATGATCTATTTTTACAAATGAAAAGCAAGAAGAAGATGGCTGCAGAATTGAAAATGAAAGATCTCAGATTGATGCATTACTTCCTAGGTCTGGAAGTATGGCAAGGCTCAGAAGGAATCTTTCTCATCCCGGGAAAGTATGCTATGGAAATCTTGAGAAGAATTGATATGTTGGAATGTGAAGCCATGGCCACTCTCATGGGTTCCGACTTGAAGTTGTTAGCTGATGACTCCTCAGAGTTAGTTGATGTGACTCTGTACAGACACATTATTGGGTCATTGATGTATCTAATGAATACTAGGCCAGATATATGCTTTGCTGTGAACACCTTTAGGCAGTATCTAGTGGAAACTAGATGTGTTCACTTGATAGTTGCAAATCATGTGATGAGGTACCCAAAGGGTGTGATAGGCTTTGGTCTATGTTATCTTGGAGATCATGAACTTAGATTGTATGGCTACACAGATGTTAATTGAGCAGGAAGTGTATCAGACAGGAAGAGCACATCGGGAGGATGTTATTGTATGAGATCAACCATGATCTCGTGGTTTAGCAGGAAGCAGTCTAGTGTGGCTCTCAGCACAAGCGGAATATATGACTGCTTGCTCTACTAGTTGTGAAGCGGCATGGCTTCAGGATTGTTTGACTTAGAGATAGATCCAACTGTGATCCTATGTGACAAACAGAGTTTTATCAAGATGGCAGAGAATCCAGTGTTCCATGATAAGTCAAAACACATAGAGATTTGATATTTCTATAGACAAGATATGGTGTAGAAAGGAATTATAAAGATCGAATTTAAAGGCACTGATGAACAAGTTACCGATATACTAACCAAACCTCTACCTCAAGTAAAGTTAGAGTACTTCCGAGACAAGCTTGGTGTAGTTCAGAAGGACCCTGCTCGAAAGGGGGAGTGAGGTGGTCACTTATGATGAGATTGCCTGCATCGACAGTGAGGTCGATGATGTGGATACCTATATTGGTGATGCCGACAGAGAGGTTGGTGGATGGTCCTTAGATAGGGTCTAAGTTGACAAGGGGATTGCATCATCCTTGAACACATGTTCTAAAAGGATCCGTAGACATATGTCTTCGAGAATGAAGTCCTTAGTGGATAGGAGGGGATTGTATCGTCCTCGGACTTTGGTCCCAAAATTGATCCGTAGACAAGATGTCTCCGAAAATGAAATCCTTAGTGAACAGGTGGGGATTGTATCGTCCCCAGACTTCGGTCCCTTGAATTGATCCATAGACATGTGTCTCTGAAAATGAAGTCCTTGGTGGACAGATGGGGATTGTATCTTCCCCGGACTTCGGTCCCAGAATTGATCCGTAGACAAGATGTCTCCAAAAATGAAGTCCTTGGTGGACAGGTGGGGATTGTATCTTCCTCGAACTTCGGTCCTAGAATTGATCCGTAGACAAGATGTCTCCGAGAATGAAGTCCTGAATGAACAGGTAGGGGATTGTATCTTCCCCGGACTTCGGTCCCAGAATTGATCCGTAGACAAGATGTCTCCGAGAATGAAGTCCTGAATGAACAGGTAGGGGATTGTATCTTCCCCGGACTTCGGTCCTAGAATTGATCTGTAGACAAGATGTCTCCGAGAATGAAGTCCCGAATGAACAGGTAGGGGATTGTATCTTCCGCGGACTTCGGTCCCAGAATTGAGCCGTAGACTGGGTCTCCGAGAATGAAGTCCTGAATGAATAGGTAGGGGATTGTATCTTCCTCGGACTCCGGTCCCAGAATTGAGCCGTAGACTGGGTCTCCGAGAATGAAGTCTTGAATGAACAGGTAGGGGATTGTATCTTCCCCGGACTTTGGTCCTAGAATTGATCCGTAGACATTTGTCTCCGAGAATTAATGATAGGACTGTATCGTCCCTGGACTCTTGGTTCAAAATGTACGTGATGGGATTGCATCGCCCCTAGACATGAGACTTGTCTTAAAGTGATAAGGATTGATCATCCTGGAACTTGATCTGGATTGTATCATCCATGGACCTATGTCCTAAAGAGAGTGGGATTGATCATCCTGTAATATGATCGTGTGTGTTGCAGGGTATGCTGCTATTATGTATACTTGACTGATGAGGATACTTGTATTGATGCATTGATACTTGTATTGATGATATGTATTGATGAGGATACTTGTATTGATGATAATATGTATTGATGAGGATATGTATTGATGAGGATACTTGTATGCATACTTGTATTGGTGTAGATACTAATACTGATGATCTAGATGACGATGTTGCTGATCTAGATGATGATCCAGATGCTGTAGATCGAGATGATCCAGATGCTGGTCGAATGATGACTGATGATCGTGTGATGACGATGCTGATGATCATGTGATGACGATGCTGATGATCGTGTGATGACGATGCTGATGATTGTATGATGATGATGCTGATGATCGTGTGATGACGTTGCTGATGATCGTGTGATGACGTTGCTGATGATCGTGTGATGACGATGCTAATGATCGTATGATGACGATGCTGATGATCGTGTGATGACGATGTTGATGATCATATGATGACGATGCTGATGATCGTATGATGACGATGCTGATGATCGTGTGATGACGATGCTGATGATGGTGTGATGACGATGCTGATGATCGTGTGATGACGATGTTGATGATCGTGAGGATCCAGATGATGATGTTGATGTTGCTGTAGCTGTTCGAGTGCTGCAGAATATGAAGACTCAGTACTGAAGATGTTGATGTTCCAGTAACTGCTTCAGTTACTGATGATGTTGAGAAAGCTTCCAATGATTTATAGATGTATCATGTATAATGTTGATGACTCCTTACTCGTGCAGATGTTGTTATAATATCCTTCTCGTTAAGGGGGAGTGTTGAAATATTGTAACTTCAAAGAATATTATATTTGTACTTTATTATTCTGGAGATGTTTCATTCTTCCGTGAAGATCTTATTGTATATCCGGAGATGTTTATTCCTCCGTCGGAATGTGGTAACTTGGTTTATTAGACTTCCCTAGTGGGGGTCGGCCCTGTATGTGTTATGTGGGTCAAAGGGTTGTTAGACCACCCTAGTGGGGTCGGCCCAGTCAGTTGTAATGGGTTGTTTAACCCAGTGGTAAAGTTGGGGCCGACCTAGTTAATATAAAGTACAAGTCGGAGATGTGTATATATAGAGGAGGTGTGTTCCTCATTTTGACACACTTTTATCACTCAGAATATAGCGCACTTGTGAGGGAGAGGTCTGCTATGGAGGAGGAGGATCTCATGTCTTTGGTTTGCATCTTTGTATTTGCTGGTCATCTATATTGAGGAAGCTTTGTTGGGTTTTCTACCCCATGAGGGTTTCCCTGGATAAATCTGTGTCTCTTGTGTTTATGTTGTGCTTGTTGTTTCTTTAGTGATCTTGTATATGCTATTGTTGTGAAATGGAATGTAATGCTGATATTTTCTGTCATAGCATATTGAATCTTAACAGCCATCGACGAAGATGTTTTCATGAGAGGTCTTTTTATGTCACTTGAGGGGGATGCCTGCAAGTGGTTTGATCGATTACCTGCCGGATCAGTCACTGGTTATGATGACTTCGTGACCAAACTCAACGAACAGTCGTCGGTCAAACTGAATGGCAAGTATTTACTTAGCCAGCTATCAGGAATTAAGAAAAAGGAAAACGAAACCACTCACGAATTCAACATCAGATTTGACAAAGTTGTGGCCCAGATACCTGAAACCATTCACCCCAAGGACCTTGCTATCCTCATACACTACTTAGATGCCTTCGAAGGATGGCTAGGGTACCACCTTAAGGACAAAGAGTCGGCTACTCTTAAGACTGCCCAGGATAATGCACGTAAGGCCGAAGCAAACGCTGCATCTATGGGAAAACAAAACTTCTTTGACCATCATGCTCCTTCCTCCTCACGCACTGATTCCCATGCCCGCAAGGGCAAAGAGTCTGCAAGAGAAGACACAAATTTAGGGAACACTGAGGACATGAAGGAAATGATCAAGACCGTCACCCTCCTTATGAGAGACCTGACCAAGAGCAAGGACTCAGATAGATACAAGGCTCCCTACAGCCCCAAGCCGTATTGGAACCAAAACAAGAGACCTAATACTGAAGAGATCAAGAGAACCCTTGTAGCTCCTGAGACCCCTGACACTAAAGCTATTCACTGGTGTGAGAAATGTGAAGATGAGCACCCCGAGGCTGAATGCAGCTATATCAAACCAGAAGAACTTGCAGAGAACATCAATTTCATTGATGACACACCTTTCGATCTAGATTTTGGCCGGATCCTCATTGAGGAGGACGAGGGAGAGGATGATGAAGAAGACGTAGGCCCGTCTTGTTTACCGGTTCACCTTGCGATTGATGATCCTCAACGAATCAAGATCTATAGGAGATGCAGGGATGAGCCCAGGCACACACCTTTCATGGAGAGGCACGAGGCTCCCCAGCCGGACCTCGGTACTAGCCCTCATCTTTCTAACGAGCCTTTTGGGCATGGCATAGAGTTGGAGAAGGAATTAGCCAAGATCACGCAGAACATCCCCATGTTTGAACTAGCCAAGCTCCCTTCAGTATGGAGCCAGATTGCTGATTTTCTGGATAGCATCCCCGTAGAGAGGGACCTGCTAGATGCCTCTGCAGACATCCCTAGTTCCCTAGACGTTACACACGATGAGGAGGGGGACAGGGAGGATCCCCCGGTGTTTATTCACACCGCTATTTACGAGAGAAAGAATGGGGGGCACCAGCCTTTCTATCTGACTCTCCGCATATAAGGCATGTTGTTACACAACTGCATGCTCGACTCGGGGGCCTCTATGAATGTCATGCCGTTGCAAGTCATGAAGGCTCTGGACGTGGAGGTCATCCACCCTTACCGGAATGTTTGTGGAATAGATTCCAAACAAGTTCCGGCCCACAGCCTGATCAAGAACTTAAGGGTGGATCTTTTCTTGTGCCTGGACATCTCCACGCTTATGGACGTGGTGGTGATCGATCTCCCACCTATCTACGGTATGCTTTTGTCTAGAAAATGGGCTGCTGGTCTAGGAGGGCATCTTCAAATGGATTTATCTTACGCCTCCATCCCAAACCCTAATGGGGTCTTAGTGAGTGTACCGAGAGCCATTTTACGAGGGGCACATTGAGGGCATGGAGGATGCTATGCGAAGGACGTACGGAAGATGTGAGCCGGGCCAGGAAGGAATGTTTATGGCCTTTGGGGATGAAAGGGAGGATATTGATGATGAGGCCGGGTTAGGGCATCCTTTTGAGAGGTGGCTCTCCACCCCCGCATTGCACTCACATGATCAGGGCTTTGATGAAGAGGGCATACAACAACTTAGCCACGAAGGTCTTGAGAATGAGCTGACAACTCCTCCTAAGGGGCATGAGCCTATGGAGACACGAGAGGGATCCCCCACGGGTCACTCTCGTCCTTCGAGCCTCCGGGAACAGTTAGCTCAGCTATATCTGGACGATTATTCTACCACTGAGATTGAGGAGTTGGAGTTCTCGCTGCTTGATGAGTTGAGAGCGATCACGCATAATTTTCTCGCATATAATGAGGAGGACCATGAGATGGAGGAGCATAGCGAAGACACTCTTCCTCCCCTGGAGGACTGGGAAGTGAGAGGAATCCCACCCCCGAAGCAGAGAAGTTTTAGGACAATTCCTGAGATGCTGACTATAATGAATGACAACCTTGCTAGACAGGCCAGAGGACTTACCCCGCGCTACTGGTGGGAGGAGCCATCTTCCCAAGAGTCGCTTGATAAGGAGAGCGACTTGTCAAATCAAATTTTTTTTTAGGAGTTCTCCCTTCCCACCGATTTTTTGGGAGAGTTTGAGCCTTTACCGTTCATTACCCCACCTCCCTCCCCGCGTCCGCATGTCTTCCCGAGTTTCCTCTTGCCTGCTGAGGTCGCTGTGCCATCGGGAGAGGGGTGTAGCACGCATGCTGCATCTTCGCCTTCCACCCACCCCTCCGCCAGGAGCCTGTCTGCCCAACCTCCTGATTTTTGGCCGATTGGCGAGACCGAGATTGGTGTTGTGCACCCTAGGTCCATTGCTCTGTGGCTTGACCCGACCACCACGAGGGAGGTGACTCCCAAAGTTCTGATAGGGGAGGTTGCGATCCCGTTGGACGGTGGATCCCATAGATTCATTCCTCCTACTAGTCGTAGGGGCCACCACCCTGATAGTGGTGGGAACGTCGATGTCTCGGTTTTCCGCGATAAAGGTGTGGACCCCCCCTCGATGAATAGGAGAACCTTCACCACGGGAGATCAAGTTGTCATACCAAATCACGTTTTTCACCACATGGTAGGCAACCACAGTGGGCTCCTGGTGGGCTCTTTTAGGATTGAGGTCTGCGACAGGGACTCGTATTTTCTAGCTACTGAGGATGGGCATTACTTCTCCATCCCCGTGAGTGTTCACCACCTCCAGGAGTATGTTCCTGGGTTCACCTGGGGGGATATTCCTTGATCTCGACCCTAGTCCCTTTCTCCTTTTTGCGGCCAATAAGCTCTTGAGAGCAGTAGCCGGTTGTCCCTTGCCTTTGATTTCCCCACCTTTGTCCAACGACCAGTTACCCCTTTTCTAGTGTCTTTTGTGCCATAGTTTCTTTTCAGTTGTTTTTCACCTTTATTACACCTCATGTGTCGGCTTAATAAAATTTAAAATGCTGTAGAGTTAATTCATTATTGATAGATTTTCATTTTAGCGTTGTCATTTTTGTTTATTTCTGCTGGATTATATTATATATATGATGTATGTCCTGACGAGCGGTCTATAGAGATTGGTATAGCGTCTGCATTTTACAGGGATAGGTACATATTGACGATGATGATGTAGATAGCGTGCATGTGCATGTACGTTGATGATGATGAGAGGGGTGCTATGGACCAAAGATTCTGTGGTTCTCAAGCACTCTCTCCCTTAGAGCACTTGTCCCAGCTGGAGCCTGATGTTATCACATCTATGTTAGTTGGAGCTACCATACTGCAGACTGTGTGGCCGAGGACCACACAGTACTTTTTTTTCCAGATCAGAGATCGGGTGCCTTCAGAGGAGGCACATAGTTTTGTTCAGATTGCTCCGAGCAAATATATCAGAGGGGACAGATGGTTGTACAATGGTCCAGACATGTTATTTAGCATTTATCGCAGGGTCACCCTTCCTTGCCAGGCTTTGATATGAGCCCATTGAGACAGTTGCCTAGTCTTGCTTTGATTGTGACTATCACAGAGTATTGCTGGTTTACTATTTGTGCCCGGATTCAACAGAGATCCAGTTCAGAGACAGCCTCAGCAGCAGGTATATGGTGCAGCAGGTATTGCATTTGATGTTTATTGCTCATGATTGTTGGTTAGACTTGTTTATACATGATAGTACACTAACTTTGCATATGATGATTAATTTGGTGATCTAGTTATGGTTATGATATATGATTGGGCCCTTGGTGATGTCAGTCCACCCCTTCCTAGTAGGCTCCTATATATGCACAGCGGGTCACACCCCTACTCTTGGTATAGACTTGGTCACTTAGTCCCACTAAGCAGCTGACTTTGGATCCACCTTCACCTTCTCCATCCATCCGACTCATCCATGGTAGTTTTTCCCGACTTGGATTCCGATTTGTGACCTTGAGGATCCCTTTCCCCACTGATCTCTGAGTATGCCATGACTCCTTGTCTATTGTGCCTCGGCTCTTTAGTGTGTGAGATGCACTCTCAAACCTGGGATTTGCTCTTGTCGGTTGCCCTCGATGTTGCAATGCAGTTAGGATTGTGTAGCCTCACTGGGTGCTCCCCATTGGTCATCAAAGCATTTATTGCTCACCCCCATTACTTTGCAATATGAGCACTTTGATTATATCTATTGAGATATGTATGTAGCCCAAAAGGGCCATGATGTAAAATGAAGAAATGTAAAATGTAAAGTAAGCCAAAAAGGCTTTTTGTAAATGTAAAATCTAGCCAAAAAGGCTAAGTATGAAATTCATTGTAAAATCCATGCATTGTGTTTGTAAACACACATGGACACAGGTCAGCCGTACATGTCAGCATTTGTAGTGGTTATTTC
The DNA here is from genome assembly GCA_027924585.1 of Larix kaempferi. NCBI lineage: Eukaryota > Viridiplantae > Streptophyta > Pinopsida > Pinales > Pinaceae > Larix > Larix kaempferi. The sequence goes on along the minus strand of BSBM01000458.1, from coordinate 16,448,295 downwards.
CTCACCTAGTCCTGCGGGGCAAGGAGGTGAGAGGGAGCAAGGGACAAGCTCAAGATTGTCCCTTAGAGTCTCAAGTTACGGTTTGTCGGGCACCCAGTTTGGTGGCTCTAGAAAAGAACCTCATGGAGTCTTGGGGACGGATGTGAGTTGTGAGATACTTTTTAGGTGACCAGTGGCAGTTTCCCTGCACTATACCCATTTGTGAGGCACCGCCCTTCCTCGTGTTTTTGTCATGGTAGGCTTATCTCAGTGGACCCCGCTTTCCCGAGTTATCCAAAAGGTCACATGATCTCTATCCTTGTCATCCCTCATCCTTCACCTTGTATTCCACATCACCCAAAGTCAGCTAGGTGGTCAAGTCTATAGGTTGTCCATAGCAGTTGAGTCTTTTGGATGTGGTGGGCCCACCTCACCTGGGGCCTTGTACTTTTCCGAGATTTAATGCAGTTTTTGATCACCATATTATTGTCATATTGTTAAGTAATGTACTAACTTGTATAAGGAAGCCTTTCACTTCATGATTGCATGCAGGTATTCAACTAGCACCATTGTTGACCAGATTTGACTTGGTCAAACTAGGTTGACCAGGCCAAAAATGGGCCCGAAAAAATGTTGCGACCGGAATTTCGATTTTGGTCAATTATTATCTATAGGGAACCCATATGAGCTTCCAAGTGACAGAATGTAAAAAGATCGAGGCGTTTATGAGATTTTTTAATTTTATGGTCATTAATGACCTGTTTTAATTAAAAATCATGGATTTTGGGCAAATAATGCCTAAGTGATGGATCGGGGTCGTTTGAGTGCTCATTCCTACTATTTTTGGGATCCACAATCACATTGCAGCAGACGGTTTGGCAATCCGGGCACTCTAGGTGGGTCAAAAGCCCAAATTACATCTTCAGCAAAAAAAACCAGCAATAAAATACATGGAAAATAAAAAATTGACAAAGGCAACTATAGCAAAGGGAAAAAAATTAAAGGCTGGCTAATTCAAGGGTGATTTCTAAGGTAATGTTGGTATGTTTTGACATCATATTATATATTGTGGATCCCTCCATTGACCAGCTCACTAGAGGAGGTCGAATTTGCCCACGGGGGCGTTTTTCCTCACTTGGCACAATTCGTTTTTGATGTATGGTTGTATGTGGGACCTTGTGTATTGAGTTGGGGGGATAAAACCCCATATAGACACCTCCCAACATTGTTCTATCTATTGTATGGCCCCACAATGGGCCCCTCTCTTCCACTTGTGCGCTATCCTTGGGCAATTCGCACCCCCTTTATGAACTCATCTCCACCCTCGATTTGGTGATTGGGAAAGTTAATCCCAGCCATTGGTTTTGGAGGGAATGAAGCTAGGTTTAGATCCATCTCTATAAGAGAATGAGCTCACTCCATTGTTGCCTCTCTTGGCACATTTGTACACTTGAGTTTTGATGATATAGAGCCATTCTTCCGCAGTTTCTTGAGAGTTTATGGATGGATATGTGTTGCTTGACTGATATCTAGTCTTCCTTAGCTTTGTTGAGTTTTTAGTGCATTGTTTCCATCATTTCCTTGGCCAACGATTTGTAGGTGAAGAGCACAGCTGGAGGAGGGCGCAGTTTTTGGAGTGGGAACCCCACAACTACTTGTTTTCTTCAGAGTATCAACAAAGGGAGTTGTTATTGCCTTGTGCCTTTCAATTTCTTTCATTTTCAGTCATTTACTTGCTGGTTTCACTTACTATTTGCTGCATACACTGACTTGATCTTGTTTGTGGCAGGTGGCTAGGGCGCACTTGGTCATTGGGAACTCAAAACGCCAAAGGGAACACGCTGTTGTTCAACAGCTGAGTTTGGAGGGCTAGTCTTCGACAATCTCATCCATCTATTCATTCTCAAGTAAGTCATCCTTGCTGGTCTCTTGCATTTTAAATTTCACTGTGTGTGTTGAGTAGAAAATTCATATAAAAACCCATAAAAATACAAAACTTAATTTTTCACCGTTAGAATTTGTTTTACTTTGAAACCCGCTAATGAAATACTCTTAAAATCCTAAATCCTAAGTTTCATTTCTTTTGGACTCCATTTGCCCGTAGAATCAACACTAGTCTACCTGGCAAAAACGCCCCCTTGGGGCGTTTTTCTCCTTCTGCTTGGTTGGGTTATTTTGGGGTTCTGGGTAGTTTGTAATTGGTTTCAAATCATCATTTTATGTCAAGGAATCAAACTACCAATTGCTAGAAGTATTTTAAATCACGTTTTATTTGTTGCCCTAGGTCCATTGTTGCATTGCTTAACTCTCTTCCTTGGGCAGATTCATTCTATTTCTCCACTTCTAGCTTACCGTACGTCCTAGTTTATTTCAGCCTTGCAATCACTAATCTAATCAGCTTGTTTCTTTATAATTGATTGCTGGTCACTTCCACATCGTCCCCATTTTTATTGCTTGTGTCCATCTCTTGGTTGGAGCTAGACTTAGGACTTAATCCGCACTCATTTCCTGTTGTACTTTTTTCTATCTTTGCTTTGGGTGTGTGATTGTCTCTCAACCATCATTGGTTGAGCGCGGTCTCCCCCCTGACTTGGCTACGTGCCTTGTTTAAAGCGATAGTAGCCTTGTCCGGTGTGACTTTTGTTTCTTGAACGAGGGACCTGGCTATTGCAGGTTACACCATTCTAGCTGATCACCCTCTACCATCCCTGTTGGGACATTCATTATCCATCAGCTAGAGTTTGTGTGATAACAACCTCCTCATATATTCTCTAGAGTATTTGATGATTGGCGGAGGCACGTTATGGCTATTTTATGTCTTGGCATGATGCACTACATTATTGATGGGAGTGCCCTATATTATGATCTATACTTTATTGCTCTATGTTGATTAACCCATGGTCAATGACATGTTTCACAGGTTACACTCCTAATGCCTAAGAGAGGGGGTCTTTTTCTCTTTGGGATATGTTCACGAGGATGATACATGGTCAATCATGCAAAGTGCCTACATTTGCTCACTATTGTGGATTAATCACCCTTTATCGTGCACTCTAAAGTTTGACCAAGGGTTCCAATGTGTGGCACACATGTTCATGTAGGAGACATCTTTTGACGTTTTTCCTAGAGCCCTATGGTTGTGGAATTCCTGTCCTTTGCATCCATTGAAGACCTCTAAAGAAGGGGATAGTTGGAATAAAGGATCACTTAGAAGTTAGAACCACATGAATGGATATCCTAGAAAGGGGGGCATACTACCATTGGAAGCAATTAAAACATATTTTATCTCACTTTCCTTGAGGAGCGTTCTTGTCTAAAGGGAAGGGCCATACTTGGTCAACGCATTGGCACAAGTTTCCACGTCAATCTCTCAAGGGCATTAGAGCTTGGACCTTTTCTTCATCATTTGTAGAAGGGTGGACCATGAGGAAGTTGCCAAATATTCATTGTTTAATCAAATTTTGAAGGAGCATTCACGGGAATATTGTTGACTAATTGACTCATGTAATCATTGATTTGAGGAGGTAGTTAGACCTCTCATGCTCTTTTGTTTGCATAGAAGGGGGGGACATGCCTCAAGTGATGGATATCTTCTCACTTGTTGAATAACTGCTTATTATTTTATGTATTGTTGGTCTAGTCCATTTGGGAAGTTAGGAGGATAATATTATTTTATGAATCCTTAGGATAAATCCAGGGTTTTGGACAAATTATTATTTTACTCATGGAGGTTTTGAGCCTAGAACTCTATTTAAGCAAGGCTCCTCCATTTGTAATGGTTGTTGAAAGTGAGGGTAACTTTTGAAAACTGTTTGCTTTGCTTCCTAGCAGTGTTGCAAACATCGCTGAGAAATCGCCGAGATGCCAAGAAATCACGAGGCTTACTGAAGGCCGATTTTTTGTTAAAAAATCGCCATTTTTTTCACTCAGATATTGCCGAGAAATTGCCAAGAAATCGCTGAGTCAAAGGAAAAAATCAGCTGGCCAGAAACAGGGGGTTTAGAAAAGCCGATTATCACATTTTTTTTGGTCATTTGCAAATTACAGCGAGGAGGAGAGCCAAGGAGGAGAGAATCATCTAGGTGCAAGTGATATACTAAATATCAGTGAATAGCATGGGGATGACACACTGTGCCTACTGGTTCAAATAGAAAGAAAGTTTCTTTATTGTTGAATATCATTCATTGCCGAAAATTAACACCAACAATCTATGAGCAGTTTCTTTTCTCTGACATGAATCGCAGGAAAGATTTACCATCAACTATTATTGGTTGGAATGAACTTGGGAACAATGATGGACTAAACTGTGACAGATTTTGGCAACAAGGATGGCAAGCTTAAGAGTGTCAGGTCTTGACAAGGATCTGAAAATGAACTCTAAACTAAGAAGGGACCTCCAAAGGATGATTTTATTTCTGCAAGTGAATGATATTTTGGTCTCTTCTTTTCATGCAGCTAGATTCTTTATACCTTGCCAATGAATTGACTTGTAAACTTGACATGTTTCCAAAGCAACATTGTTGCAACAAAATTCACATCCCATAGCTATTCTCATCTTCAGAGCACACAGAAAGAAGCTAGTTTACCAGATACAGATTGTTTTAGATGGGTTGGGGGGTTTGAGAGGGAGAGGGAGGGGAGTATTTCCTTCTAGATCCAATTAGATTTTGAGTTCTTTCAATTTAGATCCTCTGCATACAATTCTATATAGATTTATGGAGGCATGGATGGCAAGCTATAGGAGAGACAAATTATTCATGGAGAGATGATTCCAAATGAGCTTAGAAGGTTTCAAAACTATGATATAATGGATGATAGGTGATTGGTAAGCAATATAATAACAACATCACTTTAAAGAATGAAAATTGGATAACCATACATCATCTAATTGCAAATTCTGTAAATCTAGTCAATTTTAACCATGTATTGAGCATAGGCCATGAAAAGACATTAACATGTGTAGATATATTTTACAGAATTAATAGACACATCAAATACTAAATAATCAAATATCATTCATTACATTATAGAGCATAATAAGCACCATTAGTCTCCATAGAACCTCCAGAATCATAGGCAAGATCAATTACTAAAGAAGGTGCTCCAAAGAATGAAATCTCAACACTGAATGAGAGAATTCTTGGATGGTACTGGATCAGATATGAAAATTAAATCAGTGAGTAGGGTGGGGATACAATAATAAAACTAATTACAACAGCATATGGATCTTACTCAGCTCTAAACCCAATAAAAACAAATATAGAGTTGCGTAGGTGCGCTCCTCAACACTGAAACCTTGGCTCTGGTGAAAATGGATGTATCTTGGTCATCCGAACACCTTTTTTGATGAGACAAAAGGCATTTATTATTGGAAACGGCCCTCTGCACGCAATGGATTAGGCAAAATAACCCGTAAATTCTCAGATATGTCGAACTAGAACCTCCATTTCGTCATTTCAACATTATTTCCACTGAATGAAGGGATTGATCCAGACAACAAGAATACCAACCACTAGATCTGATGAAAGGGATTCAAGAATATGTTTTGAAGCTGCAATGGATTGCAGATCAGAACTACAAATTCACTTCATTTTCTGCAATTAATTCGCTGAAGAGGACTGGATATCCTCTTCCTCAATCACCAGTAGAGAGATATTACAATCCTTCAACTAGTTTACTAGATGCAATGGGACACATCCCCCAATGCGATCTAGGGGCACATCACCCAAGCTACAAAGAGACACGGAGCTCTCCATATTCAACTCACAAACTAGAAAAAGATGCGAATGGGTGTGTTCATCATTCTTTTATTGACCTATGTTAGCTTTTCTTCATGCCTTCTAGGACATGCCATCTATGAAATTCAAATTTAGTGATGAGTGGGGATTCTTTGGCAAGTTGATTTTTCATTTTGGACCCACTTGCCTCATGAATTCTCCCTCACTAGATAAAATTAGCCTTTGTAGCTTTTCTGAGGAATTTTAGTTGATTTCTACTTTTGCTAATCTGGGCCTTATCTTCAAAATCAGGAAACTTTTGTTTTGTTGATCTTATTATGCTTTTATTGCTTTTCCTGTTTTTGCCTGCTTTACTGCTTTTCCTATTTTTGCCCGCTTTCTGCTTTTGGGGATGATTTCCTTCTGGATTTTTCTAAGGACAACTCATATAAGTTATCCTTATCCAATGCATCATCCTTGAGCCACCTAAGCTCATGACAACTCATAAACAGTGATTAAATAAATTAAATTAAATAAAAATGGAGGTCCACCATAGTTTTTTAATTTCCTAAGTGACTATGGTCAAAATGGACCTATTTATTCACTAATGCAGGTATTCCACTAGGATCCATGGGGATTCTAATGGTCCTAGTGATGAACCATGATGCATCCAAAATGGGGACATTACAAAAAGAGCATAAAATCTTGATGGAAAAGTTGCAAAGAGATGAATTAGGTGAATAAAAAAGAAATCAACGAAAAAACTTCAAATTTTCAGTAATAATGTACTTATAAAGAATAGTTGCTAACATGTTTCAAACAATATATTTCACATTTGTTGAATGTTGTGCACAGACTGATAGCGAGGGAAGGGAATGTCATCCTAAGAAGATAAAAATTATGAAGGTTGTAAGTGATGATGAAATGGTCCTCAAATCATCTAGAGTAGTTCTAGAAGTTAATGAAAGGGAGGCAAGCTTTTATAAAACTATGAGGGATATGGTGGAAAGAAAATATCGACATACTTTCCACTTGCAGTCCAAAAATCAATCCAATGATTCCAAGAATCAAGTTATATATAAACTAGAGGAAGTGTTTCCAAAGAAATGGTCAATGAGACCTGCCATACTTGCAATAGTGAAAACATATACAATAACCAAAAAACATTTAAAAAGCATTATTCCTAAACACGTTTTTCTCAAATATGTATATACTACTACAAAAAAATTATGAAATTAATATTTTGGTCATATATATTTACTTTCATATCAATGTAAAAAATTGTTTTTCTATCATTTTTAGGAATATTTTGAAAATCCCAAAGGACAAATGAGTGTCTCTCCCAAGTTGGACAAATTATTGTTATTTTATTCATGGAGGTTTTGAGCCTAGAACTCTATTTAAGCAAGGCTCCTCTATTTGTGATGGTTGTTGAAAGTGGGGGTAACTTTTGGAAACTATTTGCTCTGCTTTCTAGTGCTGAGATTGATAATAACGATTGGTATTCCTTCTGTATGTGTGGCTTTGTGGATCTATATTGAAGCTGTGTAATCATCGAATGCTTGTGGATAATTCTATCATGTTCAAGAAGAGGTGAAGAGCTGAATCGCTACCCTCCAAGTGGTTTAGGTCTCTTGATTTCTTTCTCCCCGAGTTCTGCTTATTTCATTGAGGAAGCTAATTGTGCATGTAACTGTTGAAGTTCTTGTTTGATGAATATCCCAATGAAATTTAATCTTGAATAATAGCTGGAAAGTAGCATTGAATTACTCTTTCTTTCTGCATGTTTTATGATGAAGATCAGCCAAATTTAAGGAAAAAGTAACCTGCTGTTCTGCCCTTATTTTTTCTTAATGCTGTAATTGTTTCAGCTCTCTTGGATCTTATTCGACCCCATTAAGCCCAAGTTGGAAAGGCACTGGTTCCCCTTTCATCCACCACCTAAAAGATATAAAAGTCGCACATTTAGATTATCTGTTTACAATCTGAAATGCAAACAATGATTATTTATGATTTTCAGATTGTCAGATTAAGTCTTTTGAGCCTTCAAAGATCATCTTAAAGAAGGATTTAATTTCTATGTAAGATCGGGAATATTTCAGCACCCAAGTCTTATTTCCAGATATTATTTACGGCCCAGAAAAACATAATTATTTATCCATTCTAAGGGCCGTATTTTCTGTTTTTATTGCTGCAATTCATTAAGACAATTAATCCAAGCAACCAGAATCAATTTGGTTACTGATTAACTCTCTGATATTCCTTAAATAACATATTTGAATTACCCCAAAGAACATTGTAATAAATCTGATATTTCCCAAGTGTATTATTGCCAACTTAACCATCATACTTGGGCTTGGTTTTTCCATTAGGTTCCCCCCTCGAGCTAGGAAAGAGCTAGCCAAAAGAGAGAAGGATAAGGTCACCGAAGTGACACTGGGTGACTTATCCATAGTTTGCATTGGGTTCTCACACTCTGTGGTTGTGACTTTCCCACAAGGTGAGAACTTGTGTTGTAACACTGTCCATAGTTAAAGGACTCAAGGGGGAGACCCTCTAAATATTTTGAAATACATTTGTAGCTTGGGAAGTTGGTAGTTATCAACTACCCAATAAAATGTCATCAATGACATTATATGACAAGTACACAATAACATTATACTAAAGCATGTAGTCTTTATTGATAGTTGGTAGTATTTTTTTCAGCAATTTATGCAAAATGTGAGAAGCATCTTTAGTCAATGTTATTTGTTCGTAAAGTCAATGTTGTTTCCCTAATCTTACTTCTTATGAGCTTAGTTGTTTTTAATTGATTCAAGCTTACATGTTGCTTAATGTAATTTGTTTTGTAAATTTGTATTTGAGGCTATCTTTTTGTCATAGCATTTTCTTCTGCCAGTTTATTAAACCTTATTATGTTGCTTACTGTTGTGATTTTAGATGTAAACATTCCTTTGTAATCTTTGAGTTTTTGATTGACATTCATGGATGTTATTGATTATAAAAGAGTGTTTAATATATCTAACTATTTATGAGCTCCACAAGTCTATTTATTCTAGGAACATGATTTACATGGCTTTGTCTCCACTTCTAACTGGTCTGTAATTATATGGCCTCTTAGGCACTGTCAATGTACACCCTAGCTTGTTGCCATTATATAGGGGTGCTGCTCCAGTCCAAAGAGCATTGCAGGTTAAGAACTACACCTCCTAGTCATGTGCTACATGAAATTTGTTATGGTCTTTTTATAAATTACTTTATTCTCGTTTTAGCTGATGTTTCATGCTGATCTCTGTAGGATGGAATAAAGGTTACGGGGGTATCAGTTGCATTCACAGTCTATGCCTTGGATGCAGGGCCAATTATTGCAGCTCAAAGTATGGAAATCGATGATAGTATTAAAGTAAGAATCTATTTTTCGAATTGGTTGCAATATAGGGACCACACTTGCTAACTTTTGGTGTTTGACTAGGGCTGTACACAGTTTCTTCTATCTTTAATGATTCTGACAAAGTTACCTTGGCAGAAATATAACTATTTTAACAAACAATTATACAGAAGGCACAAAGACAATAGAAAGTACATAACCAATCTAGATACTGTAATCAAACCATCACCAAATGCTGTTGTTTTTGATAGGAAATATTTACATTATGGAAACTGTATGAAAAATTGAAAATACAACAGGAATGCCTGGGAATATTTTCCAAGCATTTTCATGCATGGAAAATGTTGTTTACCTATTTTATATACTTGTTTGTCGAGCCGTGGGTGAGTACTGCATTCCCCAAATTTGAAAATAATCAATACAACATGTTAGAAAAAATAAAAAAGTTAATAAACATGAACCAGTAGACCTTATCCTTCTAAGTCAAGGAGGGCATAAGGCTTGAAGATCAGTGCCTAGGGAGATGGGCTAGATGGAGTCCCTTAGGGGTGATGCCCTAGGAGACCCACTTAGGGCTAGGCCTAAAGATGAAAACCCAGAAATCGTTCGCCAAGATTTAATGTTATTTGAGCTAGAGAATTTTTATAATTTTTATCTGTTTAGGGTTTGAAGTAAATGTAGCTGTAGACTAATGGAATATATCAATAAACTCAAGAAAATCAATGGGACTTACCTCTTGTGGCTTGTAGATGCCAAGTGCAATGATGTTCCAACCCGAAGCAATTCCAAGTTGAGATGATGAACTCCAAGTTGAAATCGGTTTCCCCTCTTCAGCTAGTGTGCCCTTCACGTCAATCTCATTCCCACACTTGTGGAACTAGTCATGTGTGGACTTTCAAGAACATTCTAGAGGGTTCGAAACCCTAACCCTAATTGAGAGTTGAAGCTTGTACAAACCCTAAAACTAACCCTAGATGACATTGGGCTATGTTAAATATTGGGCCGTTAGGAGGAGAAGGGGTTCCATTCTAATGATGTTATTGTATTGTTCCATAGTTAAGCAACAATAAGGGGGTGGATATTAGAGTATAATAGAGGAAGTAGGAGTTCCTGTAGTAGTCGTGCAAGCCATAGTGTCAAAGGTAACTCCATAGTGAGTACTGTTTTCTTTGTATTTGCATTGCATAGTGGAGAAGAAAAGAGCAAGGCATAGTCCTCACTTTTGGCTGGGTTTCTCCCCATAGTGGGTTTTCCCTGGGTATATCTTGTGTTGTTTGTGTGGATGTGTTATTTTGCTATAGTTATTTTCCTCCCAGTTCCATTTTATTTATCATTTTGTGGAATTAAGTTAACACTCTGAATTAAGTTGTAAGATTCGTTGTGATGAACTATTCCAGTAGAATATCCATGACAGTGTATGGATCACCCAACCTACAGGGTATTAAAAATTTTAGACAAAAAAAAAACTAAACTAAAATAAAAGATATAAAAAAATATTAAATAAAAAAAACTTAGAAAACCCCTTTTACATGAACCTCTTTCTAACTCTAGACAACAACCTATTTGATGATGAGCTCATAGTGATCACCATGAATGTTGATTGATGCTGAAGCCTCCTTCAGTCATCTTCCTAGCTGATGATGAGCGCACCTCCTCATAGTGAAATTGCACAGCATGAAATGGAATGAGAGAGTAGTGAAATGGAATGAGAATGAGGGAATGAGGCGAGAAATGCCTTCTTAAAGGCTTCTAATCTCTCAAACCCTTCATTTCCCTCCAAAACAAAATTGACTAGTCAAATGAGCCTCACACATGTGAAACTCTTCCTGGGGTCAGACTTGTGAGTCTCTGATGAGTACGAAGAGTCTGGGGCGAGTTTGGCAAGTGACGAGTATGGTTAGTGAGCCTCTAGCGAGTACTTGTACCAGTGCAAACTCGCTAGACTCGGCGAGTCTGATAACATTGGTTACAACACCTCTGGGATTAATGCTCTTCCTCCAAGTGTCCAACACTCCTCTTCCATGGTAGTTGTTGCACATGTGCTGAGTGCTTAGGTAGTGCGTCCAAGCTAAGAAGATGACCCCACACATCCAACAACCTATACAAGACAAGCGCACTTTCCTTGGCATTGATCCCAAGGCAAGGCATTCACCCAATTTGTGCTCTCCGAACGTCAAACAAACCAAAATAGGGGCTAGGAGACCAAAACACCCTTCACATCCCATGAAGTGCTCTCCTAGCAAGTGTGAAAACAATTTCGAAGAAACCAAAAACTAACATCAGTCTTCCCTCTCGCAGATCTTGACTGGAGTCTACTAGATGATGCTGGCTTGTCAGACAAACCGTCCTTGCTAGTTTGTGAGTGTGAAACCCTACCAGACACATTGAGCGGTTGTGGTGTTGGGGATGAATTTGAGTAGTTAGCCATTATTGCGACCATATTATTTTCATTTAATAATCTGTAACTTCTGTTAACTAATCTTTTAATTTCCAAAGTTTAACTACTTTAGGAATGTTAAACTTCTATTAAAGACTTTTTAATTTTTGTTTAATATTAAAAAAAAAGATATTTATCTCCATCCTGTATAGAATTCAATTGTGTGTTCTCGTCCATCCTTTGTTGTCAGTGTGATCATTTGCCTCACGTTCCAATTCGCTTTTGCTTCTTGTGTGCAGATCTAATTGGCCACAATCCTTATGAAGATGTCCACAATGTCTACATCCCCAATGTGCCTACTCAAAAACCTTGTGCTGTTGGACGTTGACCTCCTAGATGCTAACCTCGTATCTTGGCTTTGATCTCCCAGATGCTAACTTCGTATCTTGGCTTTGACCTCCCACATGCCAACCCTTGGCTCTGATACAGCATATAAATTGCACATACACATACTGTAAAATACTTGCAGAGATAGAAGAGATAGGTTTTTATTAGCATTCTCTTGAAAGATATGATTTCTCTTACTTCCAATACATAATGATTTCTCATGAAAGATATGGAAGTAAGAGAATGACCTACGTAAGGATAAAATGACATGTGACTTAATTAGGCACTTTAGTCACTTTATTAACTATTCATAACTTTAAATTCCTAAGCTATATAATAATACATGATATGACCATTGCTATAACGTTAACTCTCACTGAATCTGGGATGGATCTTGTTGCAAATCCAATCTGATCTGTCAAAATGTGGATCCCAGATCAAGCCTAGGTGGATCTGGTAAGATAGCCTAGATAGTAGAAATTAGTTAACAACTATTACAGTCAAATTTATTTTCTTTCAAGGTAATTCTTTGTGTTGAACTTTAGTCAGATCTAATTTTTTTACATTTTTAGTATTATCTACTTATCTCACATGATAAACCATCTAATTGGCAGAGTTCCATGGAACTTCTTTGTAGGCACCTGAGTTGCTTGCCATTCTTTTTGATCGAGGTATGTTATCCTATGTTTTTATCAATATTGATTCATGACTAGAAAGATTGTATTCATCTTGAATCTGATGCATATTGCAAGAAATATCTTAGCATATGGTTGGTCTATTAGTTACTTTTCTTATCACCAAGCATGGCGTGTTCCTTCCTTTGTTACTTTGAAACTTTTAGAGTTCTGTAAGTTGACATTTTCTGTGAAAATTTGGACTCAAGACCATCTTGATGAATCTAAGTTACTTTTAAAATTTGTTGGGTTCCAACATGGGTCACATTTTGGAAAACTCATAAGAATAATAATACTCGCAACTAATTCAACAAGAACTTGTGAAGGTTTCCCACTTTGAGAAGGGTTGATTTCTAAGCAAGAGAAAAATACTTCCTCTTTATTTTGATATTTGGAGATGATGATTATAATTGAACTATTTAGATTCTATCATACAATAAGATATTTTGAGGAGATAATATTATGAATGCAAAATAATTAGAAGATGAATTGAGGTAACATTATTACTTCCTTTTCTGAATATTATGCTTCCTTTAACTATTAATATAATCAAAATATGCACATGGATGGCATTTTATACAAAAAAGCGGTCTGCAAATGCAGCTGCCACAAACTCTAGCAAAATTCAAGATTAGGCTGGTTATTTACCAAAAATGCTCATATGTCCTATCAACAGCCGTTAAGGTTGAAAAATAGTAAACAGTTCATATAACACTAAAAACACAAACATGGCCTTTCGCCCAAGCATAAGCATTCCAGCAAAAAGACATTGCGGTCAAAAGTAGTCTAGCGTTAGGAAGCAGAAATAACATTATTACTGACACCCTAAGAATTTACACATAACTTGTAATTATCGCAATGTAGATTCGTCTAGATGAAAACACTAGATTTGGGATCATTGCATCTTCTCCTTCCTTGAAATACTTTGATATTGCAGCTTGAATGTTCTAACTTCTCCTTCCTAGGTAGTGTTATGTATTGGAAAATTCTGCCACTCAATAAGATATTCATTTTTTTCTTGCTTCTTAGTTGTTTGTGGGATATTTCTGGGATTATTTTTATTTCTGTGACCTTGGTTCTCTTTATTCAACACCTCGAAGATCTACTTGGCTTAGAATGCTCAATCTCGCTTTTCTCTCTCAGGGAGAAGCATACATATGTTCTTTCTCTTACCTACTATAAGCAAGTCCAAAAGCATAGGGTACTTTTATCAACCCATTGTTGCACTTGGTAAGGTCCATAAAATTTAGGGTGCAGTCATTGAGGCTTGTTTATAAGTATCCAGCTTTAAATAGATTTGGTCACCAATTTCGGACTTCCTTTTAGTTTGTGTCAATCCGCTTGTTATTTCTTACAGTTTCAATCTTTAGGAGTTTTCAGTACCTCCATGATCAGTGTTAATACCTGGGGGTCGACTACTAGGAATTTATGAGGGAGGAGTTTTATAATCATATATAATACCGAAAGAATACTTTTTGCCACTATGTGGTATGTGTCATACTTCCACCATTTTGCTAGATTTAATTGGGCAGGCCATCAATCTCTCTTCTTTGAGATAAAACTCTTAAGATAACCTTCTAAGCATTTAGTTACCAGTTTAGTTTGACCATCAAATTGACATTCAGATTTTGGTGGATGTAGTCATGCATGGGTGGATGAGGACAGTCAGATAGGTACTTTCAGATTCTCGTTTTTGCTATTTTTAGTAGTTTCTATTTTTAGAAACTTGATCTTTGATCAGTAGAAGATGATATTTTTGGAGACCCAGTATTGAGTTCTTCAAATGTGTACTTTCAGATTTTCAAGATTCACTATCTTGGAAATCTTCTAGTTTTACTATTTTATCTTTTTTGAATTCTGAAAGTGGATTTGGATACTCATCAAAAAGATAAGCAGGGGGTTCTGTTTTTATGAAATTCTGACATGTTTAAGGCCTTGTTCAAAGCTGGCCAAACTTGAGGTCAATAAAATTTTTCAGTTTTTAGAGATGATCGCATTTTTGGAGACCTAGTATCAAGTATATTATGGGATTGAAATCTGGTGGCAATCAGAGACTGTTGGTTTTTGGTCTATTTTTAGCAGTGGGATTTGTTGGGATTTGGCACTATTTTTGGAGACCCAATATTTTGTATAGCATGTGGGTCAAATTTAACTCCATTCTGAGAAGTTTGGTTTTTGGTCAAATTTATGGGATCTAGACCATTGTAGAAAGCTCTTGGTGGCCCCACCTGTTGATGAGTTGGCATGCACATTCTGTGTTGGTTCTTTCATTCTTCCTAGGCTAATTTGGATCATATATTGGAGGGGGTTATTTAATATTTGGGCCACATATTCTATTTATGGCTTAGTAGTGGAGTGCATGGGTTGAGAAGGCTTTTTCTGGAGACTAAAGTGCTATTTTGTTCTTTAGTTGTTTTTGGAGCAAGGCGCACTTAAGGAGGCTATTTTTGGTTTGAGGAAGTCCTTGGTAGACTTTCACCCTTGCTATTATTATCCCAAGTTAAACAGCATGCTTTGAGGAGGTCATTTATGGAAATAGAGGAGTTTTTCATGGTGGACTTTGTTATAGCTCAAACTAGCATTTGTGATAAAAGCCCAAAGAACAATGCTAGCCCAACTTCAACCTAGAGGGGTTACCCACTGTCACCTTAATAACTCCCTCTCTACACTTTAGGTTGGATCTTCTCCAACACAAGGGGGTTTTCCCTAGAATAGGATTGTTGCTAGGCTATGACAATGGAGGACAAGGCGATGTGAAGAGATAGCTTAGCAAAACATTTGGGTCTTTTTGTAGTATAGGTAAATAAAAGGTGATGGAAGGACCAAGAGACTAGTGCCAATCTGACAAGGGCAAATAGGGTAAAGGGGCTAGTCCAAAAGGGTGATTTCATGAATGGTTAGAGCAACTAGGGCTGCATACACATACTGCAATGAAACCCTAACATGCTGAAAAATGATTTGTAGAAATAGGCTAGGAGGGTCCAAGGAGGTGCCGCATCAAAATGTTAGTAATTAGGGTATGAGTTATGCAATGAAAAATTAAAGAATAATAACTCTAGAAAGATGATGGGAGTATGTTAATATATTCATGCATAAGACATCAAAGGGAAATAAAAGAAATACTTCTCAATAAAACCCTTCCAATGAGGGGATACACCCTTTCATATTGCCCTAATCAAACAAGTTCTAGTAATTCTACAATTCATTAGCAACATTGAGAAATATGAACAAAAGCCACACTTTGAGAGGAGAAGAAACCCTTACACTTCAAATTGCACCAAGAAAGATATATCCATTAAGCTCCAAAGAGAGAGAACCCTCAAAATCCAACTAGGAGGGTCCAAGGAGGTGCCACATCAAAATGTTGTTAATTAGGTATGAGTTATGCAATGAAACATTAAAGAACAACAACTCTACAAAGATGGTGGGAGCAAGTTAATATATTCATGCATAAGACATCAAAAGGAAATAAAATAAATACTTCTCAATAAAACCCTTCAAATGAGGGGATATACACTTTCATATGGCCCTAATCAAACAAGTTCTAGTAATTCTACAATTCATTTAGCAACATTGAGACATAGGAACAATAAGCCACGCTTTGAGAGGAGAAGAAACCCTTACACTTCAAATTGCACCAAGAAAGATATATACATTAAGCTCCAAAGAGATAGAATTCTCAAAATCCAACCATGACAAATGAAGGATAGAGCAAAGCCTTATATGGCTTTAAGTTCCTCTTCCTTCTACAATAAAATATGAATAAAATCCTAGATCTAGCCTAGGGTGGAGTAAACAAATACAAAATACTCCACTACTCCAACAAACTCTAACAACATCCATGAAATATGGTGGTCAAATCAACATGCACAAGCTCCAAATGAATAAAGAGAGGTGTGCCTCCATCAAAAGGGATGAGCGACAAGTAAAAACCCCAATGAATGGTCTCCTAAGGCCCTCCAAGAGGTAGTGCTTTAAAGAAAATGTTCCCAAAGCAATGAATGAACCCTAAATCTAGGGTTTGACCCCCTAGATCCACTCCAATGCTAAATGACCTCCATGAAATGTGTGTAGAACACCTCCAAAGGTGGACGCTAGTCCCAAATGGCGGGTCAAAACATCACTAAAGCTCCTCCAAAATAGAACACTCCAATGAATAAGGCTCCATTAGGTAGAACACTCCTCCAAATATGGCATAGAAACCCTCCAAAAATGTGTAGTAAATGCTCCAATGGGTGAAAGCCCTCCTCAAACTAGTGTTAGGACTAGGAAAGCAACCTCCAAAGTGAACGCTCCAACAGAATACACCCCCAAAGGTGGAATGCTCCATCAAATGAGCATGAGAAGATGTGCAACAAGGCTCTCCAATAAAAAAGGCCCAACAAAAGACATAAATATACGTGCAAGCAAACATCCAAGGAGAATGTTCCTTCAAAATAGGCAAGGAATGAGTCAAGATGCCTCTCCATAGTGAATGCTCAATCAAATGTGGCATAGAAAGAATGAAAGAAACCTCCCAGTGGTGGATACTCATCGGAGAAAATTAATAAATGATAGCATTTGTGAGTGTGGTGTTGCCGCCTAAAACACACTTGACCGTGGGTAAGTCTCCCAACCGCTACGTGTGTTCCTGAGGGCAACTATGAGTTAAGAACCCAATGTCACCTCGGTCCTAAACTCCTTCGTTTAGACCACAACTCCTAAAGGCCAAGGGGGGTAGTCCCTACTTACTAAGTTCTTTTTATAGTTTGGTTTTTGGGAGTTGTAAATTATAAAAAATTCAAATGAGAGTCAAACGTGCAATAATGCAATGTTTTTAATGACAGGAAAAACCTTTCACAATGAACTAAGAGAGAAATAAACAATTAGCCAACAAAACTAGTGCCGTCTCTACTCGGGCTATGGAGTCACAACAATCAATTAATCAAATACTTTTCCAAAGGATTTACTCATTCATTTAACCAAATATAACAAGAAATAATGATTTCCAATAAATGAAAAAATTAATGTTAAGTGCTTGCAATAAGATAATCAAAATGTCACATAAAGCATCAGATTGTAGAACATGAACAACTTAGTGAATCAAAGGTTCATATAACAAGATTAAGATTGTAAATGAAATGCTTTGGAAATGAAGTACTGAGAACAAAAATAACAATGTTGTGCAAGTGGTCCTGTAAATTTTAATATATTTCAGGTCTCTCTTTAACTTAGGGGTTTAAGGTTTTGCTGCAATGAAATTGAACTATTCTATGTGTCTACCCCAAGAGACTTGTTATCACACAACTTGTAGTTGCCCCTAGAGGTATCCCATCCGGGACGGTAGAGGAGTCAGGCAACTAAAGAGGTGACCCAAGAGATGCCACGGTTCCCAATGCAATGTGGGAGTCACGTCAACCGAGGCACTCTTCGCTTTAGGTCAAGGTGTAACTAGACCAAGGGGGAGACCCTATACCCCAATCACAGTTGATTGGACCCTAACAAAGGTTTCTAAGGGTAGGTAAGTAATGAGTTACGGAAACCAATGCAAGGCTAAGTGGACCTAAGGGTTAAGGTATGGTTGAGGTAGGTGTAAGAGAATGTTAATGTTTCAACCTATGTATGGTTTAGGCCACATGATGGGGTATGATAACTAGGTATAGCACCATGTGTTTACACAAGTGGGTCCAATGTTCTTGGGAAGTGTGGAATGGTTATAGGTAGGCCCACAAGGTGAAGTTAGGTGTGAGGTTGGTACTGTAGGTTAGATGTAGGCTAGATCTATGAGTTTGAGTTGGTTATAGGAGTACCCACGTACTAGATCTAGGGTTTGACACAAATCCCAAGGAGTGCGGCTTGCTTGGTGATGGACTAGTGCCTTGTTAAGTGGGCTAATGGGGTCAAGAAGTATGTCAAAGTGTAGATCGGGACACCTAGAAGCCAAGTCAAGTGGGTTGGATGAGATCCAATGGTTGGATCTTACTAGATCTAGGTTTTTAAGTGATTACCCTAAGTGGACCACAATCCCTTGAAACAAGGAATGCAACCCCCAAGGTGGATCGTGACAAAAAGACAGTATAGACCTAGGTTTCAAGGCATGGGGATTCCAAATCCACAAAAATCTCAAACACCCACCTCCTAGAAGTGGACAAACTCAAATTTTCAAGGGGGTGCGATTTGCTCAAGGAAGGCCAAAAAGTGGGTTTGGTGGACCAAATCAAGTCCAATGGCCACCAAATTGTAGATCCGGGATGCTAGTGCCCCGATCTATGTACGTTCAAAAATTCAAATGAACCCAATGGCCAGATCTTAATAGATCTGAGTTTTAAGATGCCAAGAGAATCAAAAGGGGGTTTTGACCCCTCAAAACATGGAGAGATGTCCACAAGGTAGTTTTCACCAAAGTAAAGATGTGGGTATAGGTTATCAAGTGTCTAGATTTCAAATCAAGTGAGATCTCACCTACCCATGTGCTAGATCTAACCCAACAAGCTTCTCTTAGGAAAATCGATTTAGGTTCAAGAGGGCTTTTTGAAAAGTGTGTCAATTTTTAGCCAATCACCACCAAACTATAGATCCAACTAGGGGTGGATCCTATAGAGGTGGGTTTTTAATATCTTTTCAATTGCAAGGCTAGATCTAAGTAGATCTAAGAAATACCAAAATTGGGGTTTTGATTAATTAGGGTTTTATGACCAATGAAGATAGAATGGATGAAAGAGGCACATACCTTGTAGATCTTACCTCAATTGATTGTGGCCACCTTGCAAGTTGATAGCATTCTCCTATGTGTATATTCAAGAGTGAGATCTAAGTGCTCCAACCAAAACGTCCTTCTCCAAGATAGCCAAATCGTCCTCCTCCTACAAGACAAGATCAAAGAAACAAGTCAAGCAAGATGATTATGAAAATGGTAGAAAGATGTAATAGAAAGCATCAACTATGTCACGAAGATACAATAATGATACTCCCTGTCACAAGATCAACCCAAGAGAGAATATGTGGATCCCTCCAACAATAACCCTCATGAAGTCGCCCTCCTCTCTCCAATTCGACTTTCCTGTCAAAAGATTAGTAAAAGCACCAAAATCCACAATGATACATAGAAGAGATACTGTATATTCAATATGCAAGAGAATCCACAATGCAAGAGAGATGTGCTCCACAAGAAATCTTCTATTCCAATATTCCAGAGCTCCAAAGGTGAGCTTTACAATGGGGGGTCTCCTCCTTATATAGGATAATAAAGACCAAAACCCTATACCACTCTACAATACTACATCAAATGAGTGGTTGAGATTATAAGATCTCATCATACAATCAATGGCTAGGATGAACCATAACATAATATCACTTGGATCACCCGATATAACAAAAGCGCCCTCACTAAATGGTACAATGGAGGGTGACGTCATCCCACTAGAGGGGTAAAAAGTACAATGATCCACCTCATGATGACTAGGACATGATAAAATAAGCACATGGTGGGGCTAGGAGGCATCAATCCTTACTAGCTCATCCCCAAGGCACAATAAAATAATAAAATATGTCCAATATAATATAAATGATCAAAACTGTCCTCAGAATCCATGACAGTCAAGCAGTAAATGTCCTCCTGTGATCAATCTGGGCATACCCACATGGTGAAAACTGACTGGAAGATAGTGATGTCACCCTGGAAGACCTCTGTGAAGACCAAATGCCAAAACCTTGCCTCAATTGCCCAAATCGATTTCCTCAGTGACCACTTTATCCCATTTTTTTAACTGCCTCGGGAACTGTGAAAGTGCCAAAACTGCCTCCAAGGGTGCTAGCGCTGTCCATCTGAGCCCACCAGGCTCTCCGGAAGGGGGGGTAAATGGTAATAACAAGTGGCTGGACCACCCCCTCCATCATCAGCGCCCTAGGTGAACTGGCCTCTCGGGGCCCCTGCTGCTCAGGCTGGGAAATCAGCCCCCAATCTGGTCAACAAGTGTAAAACTGCATCAATCACTGTCAGAAGTGCCCGGAACTGAAAGATAAGTGTCTCAATGGATCCAGAAGGCCCAAATCCACTAGGAATGAGTACTCATACACCCTGGGTTGCCCTAATGGGCCTGCTGTAGGGTCCACCATATATGGACAATGTATAATCTGCTGATCTGAAGTAATAATAAACCTGCTGAACTGGATCAAACATCATCTGCATCATATGTCCATCATATGATATCATCATCAAACATGTGGGCCCATAAATCATCATCAATAATCATCCATACACGGTCCACATCATCACGGATCCCAAGAATATATAATCAAGGATAAATCACATCAGTAGACTAAGACAATGCTTCTCTAATCATTCCCACAGCTAAGCTCAAAGTATAAATTCCATTCAGTGGCATTAATCAAGTTAACATATTCCGTTGTTATATAAAATTACTTGCACAATAGTTCAAATGACAAACTCACCCATTGGACATGGTCAAACTGCTAGTGAAGGATGAAGGCTAGGAGCAAGGTTGGGCCAAGGGTTTGACTTGTCGAACTTAACTCAAAAATACTTTGAACTGGGAGAAGGGGGGAAGCTACAAACTCTGTGCTGGACAAAAGAACACGAGGAATGGCTGTGCCTCACAAATGGATAAGTTGTTTAGAGAGTGCTTATTCAACTTAGGCATCATGTCTACATCAAGTTGATCCAGGTTCATTAGGATCATTCAATTTTATTCCATGGCCTTTTTGGCCTACATAACCCTTCGGATTTCAGATGTGCTGAGAAGCACAACTAGTTGCAGCTTGCATCCAGGGCATGTTTTTCATATATTTATACAAGGTCAGCAATTGTTTCGATATAGCTTTTAAGAACCATTGCTTTTTTGGACCTTTCTTATACTCTTTGAGGAGTATTTTTAGCTTTTCATCGCTCTTGCCCTTTTTGTTTCCATGGGCGAATTTATTAAGTTTCCATAGGTAGAACATGAGCTTTCAGTTTTAGCCAACAACATCTCAAGTGACTAGGGGGAGTTCGAGCCAATGCCAAACATCGGGACGACCGACCAGAATGATTTAGGCCTACAATCCAACTCACCAAAGGTAAGTTCTGTCACCAACTCAGAGCCGAGACACTGGATAAACAGGGATGTGGTCCAAACACAGAGGTAGAAAAATGGGGAAGTCCTCAGTATCAAAAAGTCAAATGAGACAAGTCATGGCTTAAAGTCAAACAGGAAGGTCATGTATGGATGGAGACAAGTGAATATGGAGCCTACACTAGCAGACAACTGGTGTCGGGGAAAGACCATGTCTATGTAAGGTGAAGAACTAGCAAGTTTTGTTAAATGACCTAAATGTGCAAGCAATTGTCCATTTTATGATTTACGGTTCATTTTAAATAATTTGCCACATCAGGAATAATATACCAAGCACATGCTATGATCATGACTAAATCAACAAGATAATAATCCACAGTCAATGATAACATATCCATAGATCATACAACATCATCGTAATAATAATCATCAAGCATCATCTGAAACACTGCTGAAATACATCTCTAGGCACTGAACTGAAACTGTATGGGATAAGTGGTCACATCAGTCATCAAATCTGAACTCTCAAGGCTCAGCCTTGACACAAGGTCATACATAAATCTGAATAATATACTGCTCTGATCATGAGTGATCCAAAATATATAGCCATGCTCTGGAATAATGGAAGCTCTGGAATGTGCAGATATCTGCTGTACAAGAATAGTAGCCCTGCTACTATGGTGTGATAACATCTGGCTCCAGCTGGGACAAGTGCTCTAAGGGAGAGAGCGCTTGAGAACCTCAGAATCTCTGGTCTCGAACAGCTCTGCGTCAATCTTCAATCCAGCACTGCACCATCCTTGCTTTCAGCTTTTATCTTGCACCTGTTCCTGCTCTCACAAACACTAGAATACCATCATGGAGTATGTATGGGACAAAAATAAAATAAAACTGAAAATGACTTCTATTCTAAAACATAAACTGAAATACTCCAAAATATAAATATAAACTAACATGGCATATATTATTCATTTATCATTTTTATTACTGTGCAGGAGGAAAATAGCATTTTCTTCAAGCAGGCAATCTCAACTTGCACAGGCAGCCAACAATAGAAATGCCAACTACAATTTCTTAAATGCATGTAGGAGAAGAGACAAGCTTAGGAGGGAGCAAGGCTCAACTCAATAAAGAAGAAATGCAAGCAGACACTCCAGGCAGAAAAAGAAAAAGGGACAATACTCATCACACAGAAAAAGAAAAATCACACAAATCCTACTGCTCAAGTGAGCTTATTCAAGACCTACCTACCCTACTCTAATCAATTAGCACAAATGTTAGGTAAAATCATAAATCCAATGTAACCATTCATCAAACAGGTTAATGATTCTTCTTTGATTTTTGTTGATAAAGCAAGTCAAGATTGGATTAAAGATTACTGAATTTGAGAGCACAATCATCCTGACTTGTTCAGAAATTGAAGAAGGATTTGAATGGAGCAAAATGAAATCATGCCAAGGAGAAAATTGAATGAAGCAGACATCCTCCATCAAAGAACTGATAGGATCATAAAATTTATGCCAATGATTGTTTAAAATTGATGGAGGGAAAACATATGGCATTTGATTTAATAGACTACTTTCCTCATTCACTTTACTTGCATATTCAATACGGTTCTCCTTGGGACTGATGATCAAATAAAAACCAAGTGGGGACAAATCAAGGCTTGAAAGACGAAAAATCAAAACTAGATCCACTTGATGCTCAAAAATGGAGAAAAGATGAAATTGATCTTTAAACACCTTTTCTAGCCACCAAGAATGATTGATAATTTGACAACAAGCATCACTGTTCCAAGGTGACTGAAAAGGGAAATGAAGTGCTTTTTCTCCAATCATGTAATCGTGCTTATACTTCCTATTGAAAATTTCCAAGGCAAAAGACCGACTAGAGCACCGACCCAAAGATGATTGAAAGAGTTGGGAAGGGAGGGTGGATTGCAAATATGAAAATTCTCCCAAATGAATAAATAAGTTTGACCTTGGATTTTGACAAAAGAAAGCACTCTTTACTGTAGGAATGATTTTAATCTTTTGATCAAGTTTAATATTTACAATCTGAGGACAAGTTTGACCATAGCTATCTAACTCTAAGTTGTCTTGATTAAGGATGGAAAAAATTAAAGACTTATTATAAGAAGTGGAACACAGATTAGAGCATCTAGTGTGATTCACTAATTCATCCTCATCTTGAGATTGACCTTCTATTGATTCATCATTAAAATTATAAGAGGATAAGTGATCATTTTCATTTAATTGGTCAGGGGGAAAATTAACAAGCTCATTTAAAATATCCTGATTATTTGCACAATGATCATACGAAAGCACTACTAAAGGGTCTTGGTCAATCTTTCCATCTTCTTCAATAAGGTGATAAGGAATTGAATGATCACTAAAGATAGAATGACTAATGAGTTCCTCCGAAGGAGGAACTTCAATAGACTTGTTGACTAAAGGCTCATCCTTATAAATTTCCTCAAGATCAAGACTAGGGCTACCTAAAAAGGAATTTGAAAAATTATGATTTATACAATGATTATGGATTTGACTTTCAATCGACTCAAAAGTGGAAGACTTATACTCAAAAGAAATTGGGCCAGAGGGGTCATCTCCGGATGTTGACAATTCACTTGTTATTTGATTATTAATTGATTCAACAATAGGATCAAAAAGGGGAAGGTTTTGATTTGAAAAATATATATAATCAGATTCACTTCCCCATCTTTCTAAGAAACTTTGCTCAAACATGTCATACCCGGAAATGCTATTGGACTCCAAATTTAAAAACCAGATCTCAGCTCTTTCTTTGAAGGACGAAGCCAATAGTTTCATACACACATCCTCATGGGTTATGGATAAATCTTTAATAATTTCCCTAAAAAGTTCAAGGTGTCTTTTAGCAGATACTTCATGACTTCCATCAAATTTAGACAACCTTTCACGGGCTTGATGAGGGATGTGATGAGGATACCCAACAATTTTTGAGAAGTCAAAAACTTTCAAACGACCAAAAGTCCTAGGCCGCTCAGAAGCAGCCATGGATGGCAAAAATTTATTTTATTAATTTATTTTTTATTTTTATTTTTAAATCAAGAACCTAAATACAAAATGATGCATCCCATGGGTTCTAGATAATGATAGGATCGATCACCAGTGGAGTCGCTTATGTGGAGTCGCCAGGTAGATTTTAAAACTCTTCTACCAAGATGTATGTCGTTTAAAGTGCGGAGAGATAGTGAGACACAAAGGTGTGTTGAACCAAGGTAGGCCTCTACCTCCCCGGCAACGGCGCCAAAAATGTTATCACACAACTTGTAGTTGCCCCTAGAGGTATCCCATCCGGGACGGTAGAGGAGTCAGGCAACTAAAGAGGTGACCCAAGAGATGCCACGGTTCCCAATGCAATGTGGGAGTCACGTCAACCGAGGCACTCTTCGCTTTAGGTCAAGGTGTAACTAGACCAAGGGGGAGACCCTATACCCCAATCACAGTTGATTGGACCCTAACAAAGGTTTCTAAGGGTAGGTAAGTAATGAGTTACGGAAACCAATGCAAGGCTAAGTGGACCTAAGGGTTAAGGTATGGTTGAGGGAGGTGTAAGAGAATGTTAATGTTTCAACCTATGTATGGTTTAGGCCACATGATGGGGTATGATAACTAGGTATAGCACCATGTGTTTACACAAGTGGGTTCAATGTTCTTGGGAAGTGTGGAATGGTTATAGGTAGGCCCACAAGGTGAAGTTAGGTGTGAGGTTGGTACTATAGGTTAGATGTAGGCTAGATCTATGAGTTTGAGTTGGTTATAGGAGTACCCACGTACTATATCTAGGGTTTGACACAAATCCCAAGGAGTGCGGCTTGCTTGGTGATGGACTAGTGCCTTGTTAAGTGGGCTAATGGGGTCAAGAAGTATGTCAAAGTGTAGATCGGGACACCTAGAAGCCAAGTCAAGTGGGTTGGATGAGATCCAATGGTTGGATCTTACTAGATCTAGGTTTTTAAGTGATTACCCTAAGTGGACCACAATCCCTTGAAACAAGGAATGCAATCCCCAAGGTGGATCGTGACAAAAAGACAGTATAGACCTAGGTTTCAAGGCATGGGGATTCCAAATCCACAAAAATCTCAAACACCCACCTCCTAGAAGTGGACAAACTCAAATTTTCAAGGGGGTGCGATTTGCTCAAGGAAGGCCAAAAAGTGGGTTTGGTGGACCAAATCAAGTCCAATGGCCACCAAATTGTAGATCCGGGATGCTAGTGCCCCGATCTATGTACGTTCAAAAATTCAAATGAACCCAATGGCCAGATCTTAATAGATCTGAGTTTTAAGATGCCAAGAGAATCAAAAGGGGGTTTTGACCCCTCAAAACATGGAGAGATGTCCACAAGGTAGTTTTCAACAAAGTAAAGATGTGGGTATAGGTTATCAAGTGTCTAGATTTCAAATCAAGTGAGATCTCACCTACCCATGTGCTAGATCTAACCCAACAAGCTTCTCTTAGGAAAATCGATTTAGGTTCAAGAGGGCTTTTTGAAAAGTGTGTCAATTTTTAGCCAATCACCACCAAACTATAGATCCAACTAGGGGTGGATCCTATAGAGGTGGGTTTTTAATATCTTTTCAATTGCAAGGCTAGATCTAAGTAGATCTAAGAAATACCAAAATTGGGGTTTTGATTAATTAGGGTTTTATGACCAATGAAGATAGAATGGATGAAAGAGGCACATACCTTGTAGATCTTACCTCAATTGATTGTGGCCACCTTGCAAGTTGATAGCATTCTCCTATGTGTATATTCAAGAGTGAGATCTAAGTGCTCCAACCAAAACGTCCTTCTCCAAGATAGCCAAATCGTCCTCCTCCTACAAGACAAGATCAAAGAAACAAGTCAAGCAAGATGATTATGAAAATGGTAGAAAGATGTAATAGAAAGCATCAACTATGTCACGAAGATACAATAATGATACTCCCTGTCACAAGATCAACCCAAGAGAGAATATGTGGATCCCTCCAACAATAACCCTCATGAAGTCGCCCTCCTCTCTCCAATTCGACTTTCCTGTCAAAAGATTAGTAAAAGCACCAAAATCCACAATGATACATAGAAGAGATACTGTATATTCAATATGCAAGAGAATCCACAATGCAAGAGAGATGTGCTCCACAAGAAATCTTCTATTCCAATATTCCAGAGCTCCAAAGGTGAGCTTTACAATGGGGGGTCTCCTCCTTATATAGGATAATAAAGACCAAAACCCTATACCACTCTACAATACTACATCAAATGAGTGGTTGAGATTATAAGATCTCATCATACAATCAATGGCTAGGATGAACCATAACATAATATCACTTGGATCACCCGATATAACAAAAGCGCCCTCACTAAATGGTACAATGGAGGGTGACGTCATCCCACTAGAGGGGTAAAAAGTACAATGATCCACCTCATGATGACTAGGACATGATGAAATAAGCACATGGTGGGGCTAGGAGGCATCAATCCTTACTAGCTCATCCCCAAGGCACAATAAAATAATAAAATATGTCCAATATAATATAAATGATCAAAACTGTCCTCAGAATCCATGACAGTCAAGCAGTAAATGTCCTCCTGTGATCAATCCGGGCATACCCACATGGTGAAAACTGACTGGAAGATAGTGATGTCACCCTGGAAGACCTCTGTGAAGACCAAATGCCAAAACCTTGCCTCAATTGCCCAAATCGATTTCCTCAGTGACCACTTTATCCCATATTTTTAACTGCCTCGGGAACTGTGAAAGTGCCAAAACTGCCTCCTAGGGTGCTAGCGCTGTCCATCTGAGCCCACCAGGCTCTCCGGAAGGGGGGGTAAATGGTAATAACAAGTGGCTGGACCACCCCCTCCATCATCAGCGCCCTAGGTGAACTGGCCTCTCGGGGCCCCTGCTGCTCAGGCTGGGAAATCAGCCCCCAATCTGGTCAACAAGTGTAAAACTGCATCAATCACTGTCAGAAGTGCCCGGAACTGAAAGATAAGTGTCTCAATGGATCCAGAAGGCCCAAATCCACTAGGAATGAGTACTCATACACCTTGGGTTGCCCTAATGGGCCTGCTGTAGGGTCCACCATATATGGACAATGTATAATCTGCTGATCTGAAGTAATAATAAACCTGCTGAACTGGATCAAACATCATCTGCATCATATGTCCATCATATGATATCATCATCAAACATGTGGGCCCATAAATCATCATCAATAATCATCCATACATGGTCCACATCATCACGGATCCCAAGAATATATAATCAAGGATAAATCACATCAGTAGACTAAGACAATGCTTCTCTAATCATTCCCACAGCTAAGCTCAAAGTATAAATTCCATTCAGTGGCATTAATCAAGTTAACATATTCCGTTGTTATATAAAATTACTTGCACAATAGTTCAAATGACAAACTCACCCATTGGACATGGTCAAACTTCTAGTGAAAGATGAAGGCTAGGAGCAAGGTTGGGCCAAGGGTTTGACTTGTCGAACTTAACTCAAAAATACTTTGAACTGGGAGAAGGGGGGAAGCTACAAACTCTGTGCTGGACAAAAGAACACGAGGAATGGCTGTGCCTCACAAATGGATAAGTTGTTTAGAGAGTGCTTATTCAACTTAGGCATCATGTCTACATCAAGTTGATCCAGGTTCATTAGGATCATTCGATTTTATTCCATGGCCTTTTTGGCCTACATAACCCTTCGGATTTCAGATGTGCTGAGAAGCACAACTAGTTGCAGCTTGCATCCAGGGCATGTTTTTCATATATTTATACAAGGTCAGCAATTGTTTCGATATAGCTTTTAAGAACCATTGCTTTTTTGGACCTTTCTTATACTCTTTGAGGAGTATTTTTAGCTTTTCATCGCTCTTGCCGTTTTTGTTTCCATGGGCGAATTTATTAAGTTTCCATACGTAGAACATGAGCTTTCAGTTTTAGCCAACAACATCTCAAGTGACTAGGGGGAGTTCGAGCCAATGCCAAACATCGGGACGACTGACCAGAATGATTTAGGCCTACAATCCAACTCACCAAAGGTAAGTTCTGTCACCAACTTAGAGCCGAGACACTGGATAAACAGGGATGCGGTCCAAACACAGAGGTAGAAAAATGGGGAAGTCCTCAGTATCAGAAAGTCAAATGAGACAAGTCAGGGCTTAAAGTCAAACAGGAAGGTCATGTATGGATGGAGACAAGTGAATATGGAGCCTACACTAGCAGACAACTGGTGTCGGGGAAAGACCATGTCTATGTAAGGTGAAGAACCAGCAAGTTTTGTTAAATGACCTAAATGTGCAAGCAATTGTCCATTTTATGATTTACGGTTCATTTTAAATAATTTGCCACATCAGGAATAATATACCAAGCACATGCTATGATCATGACTAAATCAACAAGATAATAATCCACAGTCAATGATAACATATCCATAGATCATACAACATCATCGTAATAATAATCATCATGCATCATCTGAAACACTGCTGAAATACATCTCTAGGCACTGAACTGAAACTGTATGGGATAAGTGGTCACATCAGTCATCAAATCTGAACTCTCAAGGCTCAGCCTTGACACAAGGTCATACATAAATCTGAATAATATACTGCTCTGATCATGAGTGATCCAAAATATATAGCCATGCTCTGGAATAACGGAAGCTCTGGAATGTGCAGATATCTGCTGTACAAGAATAGTAGCCCTACTACTATGGTGTGATAACAAGACTATCTCCTTCGATTAGAGAGAGAATGCCGGGTGCTCAACCTGAGAACACAAGGTTACCAACTAGCTCCACGGGTCAATCCCGAAACTTGCTGTGTGCTCAACTAGAGGACACAAAGTGCCACGAGGCTCCCCACAGCCTCTACCCCACTAGCTCCACAGGTCAAGCCTCTTCTTCTCTATTCTAATGAAGATATATTTCCGGGTGCCTATTTGATCTAGGAGGATCATCTCATCGTCGATCAGGTTTAAAGTCTTCAAACATCAATACAAAGGTTACAGTGGTAAAGAGCTCGTCGATAATTTTCCGTCAACGTTCGTTTCGCATCAAACGGCCTCCGGATGAAGAAGTTGTTCACATTTGAAGTTTTGTCAAGGATGATTAAGAGTGGTGAAAAAAATGGTTAAAATGGTTAAAAAATGGTTATAAGTTGGTTGGAGCCATGGGAATTGAACCCAAAACCTATACAAGGTTACCATAAGCTCCATGAAACAAACATGGTTCCAAGGGTTATATTAAGATGTGGTTCAAACTTTATTAAAGTTTAAATATTAAAAAAATGGAGAATATGTTATAAACCATATTATAATACCACATGTTATATCTTATAACGTGGAGCCTTAACATATCAAATACCATATGTTGAACCATATATAACGAACCATGTATTTGAACTATATAATAAACCATGTATTAGAATAACATGTCAACCATATAGTGGCGAAACTATATCAATGTGGAGTCAAATCTATAACCAAAGTTTAAAACCATATCACAACTTGCATAACAAACCATAGCATAAGGTGGACCGATCTATAGTTTGTTAAAACTTATAACAAACTATATCCAAATAAATACGCCATGGTTGTAACCTGTGTTTATATAATACATGCCACATATAAAAAATCGCATGGAGAGAGGAGAGGCCCGCAGGTTTGACCTCGGGACCTCTCCCCAAAGAATGCTACGACTTACCATTGGGGCACTGTCCCACCATCAAGTACATATCGATGGATTATGCTCTTAAGCTAACGGCGCAGGAATTTTATATAAACCACGAGTTGCCAAGCCACAAGAGTCCAAATTCGGGGTTATATAGGCGCAGGGTTGCACAGACTTCGAGACAAAGGTACAAGCATAGTTCTTGAGGTGCTCAAGACATTAATGGGAACAAATTCCGAGGAGGAATCCGTACTGTCAGTGCTATTTTGTCTTTTATGCAGGAAGTTGATCTCGTTTTGCATGCCAGAGGAGGTCTCAGGAATATATGGTCAACTTTATACTCATTTTTCTCAGAATTTCGAGACGGTCGCAGTGGTGCAGTCTATTTCTGCGTTTGACAGACATAAAATAGAGATGTTTCCAGAACACTCAGTTTGTAACCTTTGAAGACTTAATAAGATCGGCCTTCCCATTGGAAGCGACCCAGTGACGTAGCCCAAGAAGGGTGAACTCTGTTATCAGTTCTTGTCTTAATTTTCTGGTTTGCATATCTCTTTTATGTGCTTTATGTGCTTCATTTATGCTATTTTAATTTGTCATTTAAGCCTCTTTAATGGATTTTAGCATTTAAACATACACATGCAAATATTGGTTATAACGATCCTGGATAATTTTTAGATCACTATTAGACTAGCCAACTCAAATCTTTGCCCTTTCTTGTCACCCAAGATCGGTCGAACCGGCGAGGGGAGAGAATACGGGGAAAAAATCGGGGCTCAAGTTAAATTTTAACCTTTTAAGCAAAAATTACAGAGTAATGCAAGGCAACGCGATTTCACAGGGGAGGCAGAGCCTTCTCACTTGTGAGGTGCGGGCAAAACAAAATGACTTAAAAATTATGGAAATAAATGCAAGCCTCAACGATTTTGCGTGGATGGGCAGAGCCTCTTCTCATGCAAAGTGTGGGAAAAATAACTTTAAAGAAAATAACTAGAAAATAAATGCAAGCCTCAATGATTTTGCATGGATGGGCAGAGCCTCTTCTCATGCAAGGTGTGGGCAAAAATGAAAGTGCAAGAAATAAAAGATGCCTAAACCCAAGCTACTTACAGAACCATGCAAGGATGGGCAAAGGCTCTTCTCTTGCATGCAATCGAAAGCAAACTAACTAAGAAATAAATACTTGAAATGAAATACAATAAACTCAAGCCTAAGAGACTCTTTTGGGCTTGTTACAATGATGTATATTTCAGCACTTGATATATTGCAAGAAAATAGAGAGAAAAGAGTGATTTTGACCATTTTTTGTGAAGGACTTGAAGTGGCCACTCTTGGTGTTTGCTATTGACCAAATTTGGGCATTCCCTCCCCCTGTAACATCAAAAACCTGCACAAAAAAGCAAGCTAATATAGTACAAATGTGATGAAAATGAGTTTAGAATAAACTTGACACTTTGCATATAAAATTCAAATTTTTTTTCTAGAGCAATGTAGTATGCAGAATATTGAAAAAAGATGATATAAGAGTGCAAAATAAGCTTGTAAAAATCTGCAATAAAATGAATGTTAGTTTGAACAATGGGGTATCCTACCCGGGAATCCCACTCTCCAAACTTAAGCAACCTGTAACAAACTAGCTCAACATGCAAATGGGGTGAGAGATCAACAAAGACTTGAGAAACAAGATATTCAAACTAGAAATATATTAACTTCTCAAATGCTAAGAAGATAACTCACATAACATGTAACAAAACTATTACAATGCTATTCTCAAGCAAAAAACTTTGCTTGAGATCCACAAATGCAAAATGGAACTACGAATGGAACAATATTACCTCATACACATAGCCAATGATAGTATTTCCTCCAAAGATTTCTTCATTAACATATCAAAGCTTGAAAATACAATGGCTCTCTTCTTGGACAAGAATGGGAGCAAGAGAGCAAGAGAGCAAAAAAATGAAAGAGAGCAAGAGCATGAGTGAATGTAACCACAAAGAGGAGGAAGAGCCTCCTTAAGTAGCCCAAGAGAGGAAGAAGACCCCTCTTTCATGTAAAACAAGTGTCAATGCGATGCCAAATGGGGGGGAAACCACCCAAGTGGGGCCCCTCCCATTGAATTTCACTTTCCCAACCAATCAAAGAGAGGAGGGCGCATTCCCTAGAGTGGGCACTTCACCACACTCTAAACACTTGCTTGGGGGGTGATCTTTAACCTTTAAATTTGTCTTATGATCATACTATGACCTTAGGAAACTTTATTTCCCCTCCGCAAGTGACTATAGTCACTTTAGAAAAATGTGCCTTACTAATTAATTGCCCAATTTCCTGATTTCCATGACTGACCTAAGAAAAATTGTCCAAAACCATAGCAAGACTTATTCGAATGACTTCAAACTTGGCCCAAGGGTGTAGGGGGTCTCATGCCATTTATCTTGATTACCCATACCCCTATACAACATCAAAAAGGACCAAGTAACCCTCTTTTACAGTACAACATTTTATGCTGAGGGACATTTTTTAATGACAAAAAATTAAAAAATCCTATGTAAAACCTAATGAAATTCCGCAAGACTCTGGATAATGTCTAGCATGGTAATAGAACATTTCTAGGGCCCAATCACCCCATGGACTCGATCATTAGAATGCCTTTCACCACTTTGGAGGTATTTTTGAGTGGAAAACTCAAGTAATTAAAATCACTAAAAAGGAATTTTAATTATCCAAGTGAAAAAACACTTGATGAAAAGAATTCCGTAATGATAAAGTCTTAGGTGATTAAGTTACACAAAAATAGACCTTCATGCTGACATATCCTTACAAAATCCCCTATAGGGGTGCGAAAATTTCATGGAGAGAAGATAAGACAAAGAGTCGCCTTGCTTGAATAAATCATTGAGTACTTCTTTCTCATCTTCAAGGCACATTCAACATGTGCATGGTACATCGTTGTCCACCAAGTCGGTTTTGGTGGTCAACATGTGGAACAAGTCATTCATCAAGTGCAAGTGGTTAGATCCATGCATCAAGGGGTCAAACCCTCAACCAATCCAATAGGTCCATGTGTAATAGCTCATCATAGTAGGTAATGACCTTAGCACACATAAATGATGTCCACATTAATGATTTCCACATATCTGTTGTTATAGCTACGTGAGATATCCTCACTAGCTAAAGCCGACCTACAAAATAAATAAATAAATAAAATGTATTTTTTATATTTACAAAAGAGACAAGTCAGCCCCACAAAAATCAGTGGGTAAAACTACCCCAAGCAATGGGCAATCTGCCCCAAACAATGGGGCAACACTGCCCCAGTGAAGTTGGCCTAGTGAGAAAAGTCACTTCAAAATTATGTATAAATAGAGGGGTCGCCCTCCTCATTTGTTCTCATCTCAAATAAGTTCGCTCAAGCAAAGGAAGATTGATTTTTGGGTTGTAGAAGACATTTTGGAGCTGCTTCTTTTGGCATCTCTTCTCTTTGTGATCTTCATCACTCTTATCTTTGTTGTATTTGTATTATGTACTGAATCTTTGAGTAAGAAAGGCTTGTTGGGTTTTCTCCCGAGTTTGGGTTTTCCCAGGATAAGCTATTGTGTCTCTATTGTTTGCTTCTGTGCATAGTTATTCTTTCAGTGATCCTATATTTGTTTCTAAGTTGAAAGAGATGAAAATTATACTGCTATAATTGTAAATCTAACATGGTTTCAGAGCAGTGCTGAAAGAGACTACTGCCGAAAACTAGGGTTTCTTGTTTCTAGCTCTTCCATCCACAGATTAAGCTCTCCCTAGGAAGGTGCATCTTCCCATGGGAGCAAATTTGCATTCAAAGAAGTTTCAATTTTTGACCTAATTACTATCGGGGTCAAGAATTAGGGTATGCAGTTTTGGGTTGTTCTGGCCACAGATCCGAAAGAAAAGGAGGTTCATTCAACTTGCCTTGGAATGGCGCATTCAGCAGTGGAAGCAATTTTCTAAAAATCCAAAGTTCAATTTTGACCTAGCTTCTGCTAGGGTTTTGTTATCACCTAAGCTGTAGTTACCCCTATGGATATATCCAATCATGGATGGCAATAGGGAAGGGCAACTCAAAAGGTGCAACCACGATCACCTCGACCTCCAATATATGGTTGTCACGCCAGTCGAGGCAACCTTCACTTTATGTTATTTAGCCCAGACAACAAAGGGGGAGACCCGATCTACTCTTGACAGGAGAGATCAAAACCAAGACACCAAATCCGGGTATTTCTAAGTGAAGTTAGGTGTATGGTTCATCCTAGACCTTAGGGTGAAGTCACAAGACAAGTGAGGGATTCAAAGAGTGTAGCTTTGGTTCATAGTTGATGTGAGAGTGACTTATGATTTATGACATAGGATCCAGGATTAGAGTACTAGTTCAATGTGAGAAAAATCCACTGCCTTGGGAACCGTGTCCAATGCAGGGTAGTTTAAGGGTTAAATTGGGGCTAACTAGTACAAGTGACAAGCTTGACCATGATACATGATGGCATCAAGGGTTTAGTTCACCACACAAGGTCAAACCACAAGTTAATCCAACAATCTAGGAAAGTCAAATTGACTTGGAGAGAAACCAGTGCCTTGGGAATTGGGATAATGGAGTCAAAGTAGGGTTGACTTGTGGTTAAAGACTCCTATGGCATGAGACAAGTGGGCGATTAAGGTCTTGATGGATGAATAGGTCTAGATCTAGGTTTGACCAAAGTGGACCATTAAAATAAGGAATGCTATCCCCAAGGCAAGATTTGACAAGGTGACACACTAGACCTAGGTTTTGAATCATTCCCGTTCCAAATCCACTGAAATCTCAAGTACCCACGTCCTAGAAGTGAGTCAACTCACTTCTCCAAGGTGGTGCGACTTTATCCAAGGAGGCCTAAAAGTGGGGTAAGTGGGGTCAAGACAAGTCCGATGACATCCAAACTTTAGATCCGGGTAGGTTAGTCAAGTAGGAGTGTGGATCTATAATTTCACGGCAATCCGACGGCTAGATCTTACTAGATCTGAGTTTAAATATACCAAGTGGTCCAAAATGGGGATTAAATCCCTTAAAATGTGGAATAGGGCCCACAAGGTATAAATCAGAAAAGTGACAATCTGGGGGTAGGTTATTTGATGTGTAGATTATGAATCAAGCGGGATTTCAACTACCCACCACCTAGAACTAGGTCAACTCACCCTCACCAAGAAGTGCGCCCCTGCTTGGGAAAGCTAGTTTGGCATGGGAAGAGGGTCAAACGGAAGCCA
Organism: Larix kaempferi; assembly: GCA_027924585.1. Lineage (NCBI taxonomy): Eukaryota > Viridiplantae > Streptophyta > Pinopsida > Pinales > Pinaceae > Larix > Larix kaempferi. The sequence goes on along the minus strand of BSBM01000458.1, from coordinate 16,412,749 downwards.
ATCCTCACCAAACTATAGATCCGGGATGCCGTGGATGCTATAGAGGTGGGTTTTCAATATTATGCCCAACAACCCACTAGATCTAAGTAGATCTGAGAAAATGTAAAATGGGGGTTTGAAGAAATAAGGGTTTTATCAATTAATGAGTTAGGTCAATGGATTGGCTCAAGATAAGAGAAACAAACTTGTGGATCTTACCTGGGTAACCTTGTAGATGCCTTGATGATGATGATCTATGCAAACCCGATCAATTTGAGAAGCTTTGAGGTAGTTCTCTATGCAATCGATTTAGTTCAAGAAGCCAATGCGCCCTCTCTCCTACACAACAAACGTCAACAATATCAGATTTGATGTAATCAAGAGATAAGACTAATGCCACAAGAGAAGTAATAGAAAGATAGCATAGATCACAATGATGCTAATGATAACCCCCTGATACAAGCAAATGCCAAGAAAGTCGATTTGAAGAAGCCATGCAAAATCGCCCTTGTTGAAGTTGCCCTCCTGTAGACAAGACAATGATTTCCAAAATAGATAGATCTTACCACAAATTCCAAATGCTAGGTTGCAATAGACTTTCCAATCACCATCTAAGAACACCAGATGCAAAGGAGACCACAAGAATTACAATGAGAAGCTCTCTCCTTTAAATAGGAAGGAGAGGCACCAAAACCCTAACCACTTTTTGAATGAGTGGCTAAGATTAAAAGATACAAATGTCTAATCAATGGTTGAGATGAGCTCAACAATAAAATAAATGGATCACTAATAAAATATTATATGAGTGGACAAAATCGCCCTAGAAGAGGGGAATCCCACCAAATCATAATGACAAAATATAATAAGGGGCTTATGGTGGGTCCAAGGGGTAATTTTATCCCTCCTTGGTCAATCCCCATAGCACAATAATCATAAAATAATCCTCAATGTACCAAATCGTGCCTCCATGGTCAAATCGTAGGCCTCAAAAAGACCTCAGAAATCCTCAGAAAGTGCCATAAGTGATGGATGCGGGCCCCGATGAAGCTGAAACTGTTGGAGGAGGTGTGGAGGACCCCGATCTATCATCACTGATCATCCCATGCCATAACATTGCCTCAGTAGCCCAAATCGATTTCCTCAATAGCCATTTCTACCAATCCTGAAATGCCTCGGGAAGCGTGAAACTACCCCAAACTGTCTCCTGGAGTGCCTGCGCTGTCAAGGTGAGGGCACCAGTGTGTCTGGGAGGGGGGTAATATGGTAAAAACAAGTGGCTGGACCACCCCCTCCATCATCAGCGCCCTAGGTCAACCGGATAAAAATCACATCTGCTTTGACAGGGCCTCCGACAGACCAAAACTGCACTCGGATAGCCTACTGAGGCTCAATCATCACTGTAAGTGCCCGGAACTGAAAACAAACTGTCTCATTGGACTCAGAAGGTCCAAATCCATCCAAGATGTGTACTCATACACCATATGAGTCTCTGCATGATCAAAATATATATCCAATTTACCGGAACAAGGCCAATAATAATAATCTGTAAATGATCAAATACTGCTGTAAACCAAGAATCATCATCATAACCCTGTAGCTGCTGCATAGAATCATCATGTATGTGTACATAGACCATATATCATCTATCCATATCATCATAAGGTCCAACCATCTCATGTCCTATGGTTGACCTTGGTCTAACCAAGTCAACATGACCAAATATAACTCAGACCATCATCAGAAGCTGCTGCAAAGTGTCCAAGGTTAATGCATGCTCTACAACTTATTCAAATAACAATTATAACACAAAGTAATCATTACTGGCAATCTAAGTCCAAATATATAATGTCATTAATTATTATTATTACTCAGGTTAGACTTTCAAGATCATACTCACTTCATAGCTGTGATCAATTTGCTAGTGAAGGGTGAAGGCTAAAATAACTGGCTAGGCTGAGGGATGACTTGACTGACTTAACTTTGTGACACTTTGGCAAAGGGAAAGGGAATACACACCATAGTATATACTGAATGAGCAACAACACAGGGAATGGCGGTGTCTCGCAAATGGATGAGTTGTTCAAAGAGGGTTTGTTCACCTTTAACAGATGCGCACAATCCATAATACAAATAAGGCCAGCAATTGTTTTGATATAGCATTTAAGTTCCATTGCTTTTTGGGCCTGAAGTTTCCATAGCCTTGGTCTATGTGTGTTTATAAACACATTGCATAGATTTACATTTATTTTAGGCTTTCTGCTGCAGGTGTGTTTTTAAGGCACTTGTTTACCTGAGCACTTCTAGGTGTGTCACGGACATCTTGTTTACCTAGGTATTTATTTTTCCAAAAGATATAACATTTTATTTTCATGGCCATTTTCATTTGGCATGCCTTTCATTCATGTGTGTTTAGAAACACATTGCATGAATGGGCTTTTCATACAAGATATAGCATTTCATTTTTTCCAGACTTTGTATTCATAGCAGCACCAAAAGTTTCAGGTTTAGCCAACACAACTTTAGTGACTAGGGGGAATTCACAAGGAACTCCAACTCACCATAGGTAAGTTTTTTCACCAACTCAGAGCTGAGACACAATAAACAGGGAAGCTCATCCAATACAGAGGCTACAGTGGGGAAAAGATCCTCGATGTCACTAGTCAAGTAGTAAGTCAGGGTGATAAACTAAAAGGTAGGTAACGGATGGATGAAGACAATGAATAATGGAGCCGACACTAGCAAGCCAAGGTATGGTGGAATGATCACCTCTATTCTCCCTAAGGAGGGTAAAACCAATGAGTATGAATAGTGAACTTCTAAGTCTGAGTAGGGACAATATAATATATATAATAAGATCAACCAGGTCCACATATCTATATGATCGCCAGATCATGACACTAAGTGCTAAGACATGCTATAAGAATAAGTATAAAAGCAATATAACCATAACACAATGATATACCTACTGAGTCATATACCTGAATGCTCATCAACCTGTACCATCATCTGTCCTCTGAAACTGCTGCTGTGGATCTAGGTACTACTGACTGCTCTGTACCAATGGTATAATGGCTACATCGGTCATCTCTCTGAGTGTCCTGAGACTCAGTCATGGCATGGGGAATATACACTGCTTTCCACAATCTGATAGTGATCCAATATAGATGCTCATCTCAGCATCTCAAATGTAAGGGAACTGGCTGAATAGTGTACTAGCATCAGAAAAATAATGTATGGTAGCCCGGCTACTATATATGTGATAACAGGTTTCTTAATTAGTTTGCAGTCTTTCTTCTCAGTCAAAATGTCAAGCATCAAGGTTAAAGATAGGCTTGTTGGAGCTTCAAACTTTCATTCATGGAAGTCTAGAGTGCTCATTTCTCTAGAAGAAAATGACCTTCTAAACTTTGTTGTAGGAGTACTAGAACCAGAAGAAGAAGCAGGAAAGGCTTAGTGGAAGAAGAGTGATGCCAAGACAAGAAGGATCCTAATAGATTCAGTCAAGGATCATTTGATTCCTCAAATCTCTCAAAAGAAGACAACTAAAGCCATGTTTGATACCTTGAAGAAGTTGTCTGAGAACACAACTGTCAATAGGGCTCTTGCCTTGAGACAACAACTCTCAAACGTTAAGATGACCAGATTAGATTCTATTGCATCCTATTTCATGAAGATCTCATAAATAAAGGATTAATTGGGCACTATTGGAGAAATTATTGTAGATAGAGAACTAGTCATGATGACTCTGAATGACCTCCCTCAATCTTGGGAATCATTCATTCAAAGTGTAACTGGAAGATCTAAGCTACCCAATTTTGAACGATTGTGGGCAGATTGTACACAAGAAGAGATCAGACTTGTGGCTAGAGGCAATGATCATGCCTCTCATGAAGAAAATCAAGCTCTTACTACACACACCAAGAAAAGAGAAAAGACGACCTTTGGTAGAAAATACAAAGGTGAAAGATTAATTCCAATTCTAGAACAGAAGAGGAAGAAAGATCTTTCAAACATCCAATGCTTCAATTGCAGAAAGTTTGGCCACTATAAAATCAATGTAAATCAAAGAAGAGAAAGGAACATGCCTCAACCGCTGATGTTAATGAAGAGACTTCACCAAAGAAGTCAAGGAATGCAGAAGATGATGACCGTCGAAAGGAGTATTTCTTTTAGTACACCAATGATTGCATTATGTGTAGATGAGGAGATTGTCATTGGTGATGTATGAAGATCCATGTTTTAGTTTCTTCCATGGGCTAAGGACTCTGGTGATCCTTGCAAAGAGGCAGAGATCAAGAGGGAGCCCACAAAAACAATAAAAGATAAGTATTTGTATTTGGATTATCATTTGTCATTATTGCTCTTGTAGATCAGATCTGAATGTTCGTAACAGTTGTATGCAGATCTGTATTCTTAGAATTAGGAAGTGTGTTATGCATGCTATAATGCATATTATGCATTTACATATATGACCGAGATTGATGAGCGGTAGGATCTTATAGTACATGTTATGTATATCTTGAGTAAGCAGCCTGTAGTGTTGCACAACATTCCATTAACCCTAGATGGAACTAGTTTAGGATGAAACCTCTTTGCTAACATACTGGAGCAGTGCACACTCCTGACAGTATGTTCTGTTGGAGATGGAAGGCATCCAGATAGTCACCAAGTATGTTTGGGATATGGATGGATGTTGTGCTAAAGCATTGGCTAAGATGCTTAAATGACTATGTGAACTATTGTCATTGCATTGAAATATAATTTGATCTTTGTGATCATGCAATGTTGCTGAATTTGACAAAATCTGACTTGTAGGGAAAGACCATATGACTATGGCCTACAAGAGAAGGACGATAGGACTTGTTCTAAAGAACAAGTGATGGATGTGTAGTCAGCTAGATTAAGATCCTGTTGATATTCAGTATTTGAGAGGGAGTAGGATGCTTAGAAATGGATCTAAAGATCAGATAGCAGGATGGCTTGCGTGACAGAGGGAGTAGCTACAGTGGATATGATGACTATTTAGTAGTAACAACAGGCATATGTGGATCTAGTACATTTAGTCATATAGATCTCACATGAAGACTAATGATTGGTATCTCTCTACTACAGAATTTCATCCTTCTGATGAACATAAAGAGTTGCAGTTTCTAGAAGTAGATAAGTTATGTGAAGTTCATCAGTTACCATGCTACCAGAGATATGGGGACTACATGAATAGCAGTTGGATTCCAGTTGAACATTGCTTGTGCTTGAGTGGAGAATTAGCATGCTCTAGGACAAGAACCACTCGATTAACCTCAGAGGTGGTGCAGTATACATATATCTAGTTAGAACAGTGGCCTGGGATTTAGCATTTTCAAATGACATAGGTTGCTGATGATGATTCCTTGATCGTGATGTTGTATACTAGTGATCAGTTCCCCACCAACACAGAGAGATCTATTGACAGGTACAGAGGGAGTTGTCCTCTGAATTCAAGATGAAGGGTCTTAGCCTAATGTATTACTTCTTGAGATTAGAAGTATGGCAGAGACTAGATGAGATATCCTTAGTCAGAGGGAGTACACAGTTGAGAGATTCGTGATGATGGACCATAAGTTCATGGCTACACATTTGCAGAAGTTGAGTATGCTTCTGATTCAGATTTGGTAACAGTTGATTGAATCTATGATATACTTATACTCTCATGAGGAGCTATGCTTATTTTCTCTATGAGAGTTGATGCTTAGGATGTACTTGTTATCACACAACTTGTAGTTGCCCCTAGTGGTATCCCATCCGGGACGGTAGAGGAGATGGACAACTAAAGAGGTGACCCAAGAGGTGCCACGGTTCCCAATGCAAGGTGGGAGTCATGTCAACCGAGGCACTCTTCACTTTAGATCTAGATGAGTCAAGACCTAGGGGGAGACCCTATTACCAATCAAAGATGATTGGACCCAAACAAAGGTTCCTAGGGATAAGTAAATGATGAGTTACGGAAACCAATGCAAGGTTAAGTGGACCTAGAAGTTAAAGTATGGTTGATGATGGTTTGAGAGATGATTAGTGTTTCAACCAATATATGATTTAGGCCACATGATTAGTTATAATGACAAGGTATAGTATCATGTATTACAGAAGTGGGACCCACTTTCTTGGGATATGTGAAATGGCTTAAAGTGGACCCACAAGGTGAAATTAAGGGATGCAATTGGCACTAGAGGATATGCAATGAGTAGATCTATGGATCTAAGTTGAATTTAGGAGTACCCACTTACTGGATCTAAGGTTTGACACAATTCCCAAGGAGTGCAACTTGCTTAAGGAGGACTAGTGCCTTGTTGGATGGACTAATGGAGTCAAAAGATATGTCAAAGTGTAGATCGGGGCACCTAGAGGTCAAGACAAGTGGGCTAATTGAGGTAAAGTGGTTGGATCTTGCTAGATCTAGGATTTCATGAAATGACCCAAGTGGACCACCATCCCTTAAAATAAGGAATGCTACCCCCAAGGCAGATCTTCACAAAATGATACTCGAGATATAGGTTTCAAGGTATGCCCGTTCCAAATCCACTGAAATCTCAACTACCCACGTCCTCAAAGTGGGCAAACTCAGTCACCCAAGGAAGTGCGACCTGGCTCAAGGAGGGCTAAAAGGTGGATAAGGTGTGTCAAATCAAGTCCAATGGCCACCAAATTGTAGATCCAAGTAGCTTAGGCACTGATCTATATGGATCTAGAAAATCAAGTCAATCCAAGGGTTAGATCTTACTAGATCTGAGTTTTAAGGTGCCAAGTAGTTCAAAAGGGGGTTTTAATCCCTTAAAATGTGGAATGATGCCCACAAGGTAGAAATCACCCAAGTAAAAGGCTAGGGATAGGTTATCAAGTGTGTAGATTGCAAATCAAGTGGGATCTCACCTACCCATATGCTAGATCTAACCAAACAAGCCTCTCCAAGGAAGTGCAATTTGGGTCAAGAGGGCTTTATTGCCTTGAAAAGTGTGTCAATTTTAACCCAATCACCACCAAACTATAGATCCAACTAGGGGTGGATGCTATAGAGGTGGGTTTTTAATATCTTTTCAAAAGCAACGCTAGATCTAAGTAGATCTAAGAAAAACCAAAATTGGGGTTTTGATTAATTAGGGTTTGTGACCAATGAAGAGAGAATGGATGGAAAGAGGCACATACCTTGTAGATCTTACCTCAATTGCTTGTGGCCACCTTGCAAATTGATAGCATTCTCCTATGTGTATATTCAAGAGTGAGATCCAAGAGCTCCAACCAAAACGTCCTCCTCCTACAAGACAAGATCAAAGAAACAAGTCAAGTAAGATGATTATGAAAATGATAGAAAGATGTAATAGAAAGCATCAACTATGTCACGAAGATACAATAATGATACTCCCTGTCACAAGATCAACCCAAGAGAGAATATGTGGATCCCTCCAACAATAACCCTCAAGAAATCGCCCTCCTCTCCACCAATTCGACTTTCCTGCAAAAAAACTAGTAGAAGCACAAAAATCCACAATGATACATAGAAGAGATACTGTATAATCAAGATGCAAGAGAATCCACAAGACAAGAGAGATATGCTCCCAAAGAAGTGTTCTATTCCAATATTCCAGAGCTCCAAAGGTGAGCTATACAATAAGGGGTCTCTTCCTTATATAGGATAATAAAGACCAAAACCCTATACCACTCTACAATACTACATCAAATGAGTGGTTGAGATTAAAAGATCTCAATATACAATCAATGGCTAAGATGAACCATAATAACATAACACATGGATCACTCATAAAGTGATGACGTCATAGTCTAAAATAATCATGGAGGGTGACGTCATCCACTAGAGGGGGTAAAAGTACCAAAGCCCACCTCATAATGACTAGGACATGACATAAGAAGCACATGGTGGGGCTAGGAGGCATCAATCCTTACTATCTCATCCCCAAGGCACAATAAAATAATAAAATATGTCCAAGATAATATAAATGATCAAATCTGTCCTCAAAATCTGTGACAGACAAGCAGTAAAAGACCTCCTGTGATCGCTGTGGGCCTACCCACATGGTGAAAACTGGCTGGAAGATAGTGGGATCACCCTGGAAGACCTCTGTGAAAACCAAATGCCAAAACCTTGCCTCAATTGCCCAAATCGAATTCCTCAGTGACCACTTTATCCCATTTTTTAACTGCCTCGGTAACTATGAAAGTGCCAAAACTACCTCCTAGGGCATCTGCCCTGTCCAATTGAGCCCACCAGGCTCTCCAGAAGGGGGGGTAAATGGTAATAACAAGTGGCTGGACCACCCCCTCCTCATATAGCGCCCTAGGTGAACTGGCCTCTCTTGGCCCCTGCTGCTCAGGTTGGGAAATCAACCCCAAATCTGGTCAACAAGTGTAAAATTGCATCAATCACTGTCAGAAGTGCTCGGAACTGAAAGATAAGTGTCTCATTGGATCCAGAAGACCCAAATCCACTAGGAATGTGTACTCATACACCATGGGTTGCCCTAATGGGCTAGCTGTAGGGTCCACCATATATGGATAGTGTATAATCTGGTGATCTGAAGTAATAAATAAAACTGCTGAACTGCATCAATCATCATCTGCATCATGTGTCCATCATATGATATTATCATCAAGTATGTGGGACTATCAATCATCATCAATAGGTATATATATATGGCCCACATCATCACGGATCCCAATAATATACAACCAAGGATAAATCATATCAGTAGACTAAGACATGCTTCTCTAATCATTCTCACAGCCAAGCTCAAAGTATAACATCCATTCAGTGGCATTAATCAAGTTAGCATATTCCTTTGTTATATAAAATTACTTGCACAATAGTTCAAATGACAAACTCACCCATTGGACATGGTCAAACTGCTAGTGAAGGATGAAGGCTAGGAACAAGGTTGGGCCAAGGGGTTGACTTGTCCAACTTAACTCAAAAATACTTTGGACTGGGAGAAGGGGGAAGCTACAAACTCTGTGCTGGACAAAATAACACGGGGAATGGCTGTGCCTCACAAATGGATAAGTTGTTTAGAGAGTGCTTATTCAACTTAGGCATCATGTCTACATCAAGTTGATCCAGGTTCATTAGGATCATTCAATTTCATTTCATGGCCTTTTTGGCCTACATAACCCTTCGGATCTCAGGTGTGCTGATAAGCACAACTAGTTGTAGCTTGCATCGAGGGCATGTTTTCATATATATATAAGGTCAGTAATTGTTTAGATATAGCTTTTAAGAACCATTGCTTTTTGGACCTTTCTTATACTCTTCGAGGAGTATTTTTAGTTGTTCATTGCTCTTGCCCTTTTTAGTTTCCATGGGTGAATTTATAAGTTTCCATAAGTAGAACATGAGCTTTCAGTTTTAGCCAGCAACATCTTAAGTGACTAGGGGGAGTTTGAGCCAATGCCAAACATCGAGACAACCGACCAGAATGATTTAGGCCTACAATCCAACTCACCAAAGGCAAGTTTTGTCACCAACTTAGAGCCGAGACACTGAACATACAGGGATGCGGTCCAAACACAGAGGTAGAAAAATGGGGAAGTCCTCAGTATCAGAAAGTCAAATGAGATAGGTCAAGGTTTAAAGTCAAATAGGAAAGTCATGTATGGATGGAGTCAAGTGAATATGGAGCCTACACCAGCAGACAACTGGTGTCAGGAAAGACCATATCTATGTAAGGTGGAAAACCAATGGGTTTTGTTAAATGACCTAAATGTGCAAGCAATTGTCCCTTTTATGATTTATAGTTCATTTTAAACAGTTTGCCACATCAGGAATAATATACCAAGCAGATGCTGTGATCATGACTAAATCAACAAGATAATAATCGACAGTCAATGATAAAACATCCATAGATCATACAACATCATATAAACATCATATACCATCTGAAACACTGCTGCAATACATCTCTAAGCACTGAACTGAAACTGTATGGGATAAAGGGTCACATTGGTCATCAAATCTGAACTCTCAAGGCTCAGCCTTGACACAAGGTCTAACATAAGTCTGAATAATACACTGCTCTGATCATGAGTGATCTCAAAATATACAATCATCATAGCCAAGCTCTGAATAATGGAAGCTCTGGAATGTGCAGATATCTGCTAAACAAGAATAGTAGTCCTGCTACTATGGTGTGATAACAGTACTATCCAATGAGCAGCTCCAGGGGGAGAGTATGATGTAGAGTTGTAGAAGGAATCTACAGCAGAGATCCAGAGGGAGTTCAGATTTCCATCCAGTATTATTGAGAGAACAGGAATTTCTTCTTAGTAGACTCATCTAGTGAGACATGACACTAATGGATGAGCAACAATGTCCAGTAGCACAACTTGCAGTGGTATGTTCTAGTGCAGAGGGAGCGGAAGATTCCATAGTAGAGGGAGTAGTTGCAGCATATCGAGATTCAGTACCATTTTATTAGAGATATGGTGCAAAGAGGAGTAGTTCAACTCCTGTATATTTCGATTGATGATTAGGTTGCTAACATTCTCACCAAGCCTCTTTCCAGAGTGAAGTTTTTATACTTCCGTGAAATACTTGGAGTATTGGAGAATGCTCCCCTTAGTGAGAGGGAGTGCTCTTAGTCCAGTGTGAATAAGCGGTCTTGTGTACACCGAGATGAGCTTAGTCTAGTAAGGACAGGCGGTCCTGTGTAGATCGAGATGAGCTCAGTTCAGTGAGGACATGCAGTCCTGTCTAGACCGAGACGAGCTTAGTCCAGTGAGGACAAGCGGTCCTATGTAGGCTGACATGATTTCAGTCCGGTGAGGACAGGTGGTCCTGTGTAAACCAAGACGAGCTTAGTCCAGTGAGGACATGCGGTCCTGTGTAGATTGAGATGAGCTTATTCCAGTGTGGATAGGTGGTCCTGTGTAGACCGAGATGATCTTAGTCCAGTGAGGATAGGCGGTCTTGTATAGACCGAGATGAACTCAATCCAGTGAGGACAGACGGTCCTGTGTAGACTGAAATGAGCTTAGTCCAGTAAGGAAAGGCGGTCCTGTGTAGACTGAAATGAACTTATTCCAGTAAGGACAGGCAGTCCCGTGTAGACCGAGATGAGTTCTGTGTGAACTACTGCTCTTGTGTGGAACGTTCTCTTGTGTGGAGAGGACTCTTGTGTAGAGTATGCTTGTATCCCTGTGTGGGATGTTGTCCTGTATGGACTGTGTTGACCTTTTGTATGATGACGAGATGTACGAGACCAACTATGACAATCAGATAATGCTCAGATGTGTTCCAGCGTGATGACACCTCTCTAGCTAAGAGGGAGTGTTGTTGTAGCTATGTGAGGTATCCTCACTAGCTAAAGCCGACCTACAAAATAAATAAATAAATAAAATGTGTTTTTTATATTTACAAAAGAGACAAGTCGGTCCCATAGAAATTAGTGGGTAAAACTACCCCAAACAATGGGCTGTCTGCCCCAAACAATGGCCAACACTGCCCCAGTGAAGTTGGCCCAGTTAGAAAAGACACTTCAAAATTATTTCTAAATAGAGGGGTCGCCCTCCTCATTTGTTCTCATCTCAAGTAAGTTTGCTCAAGCAAAGGAAGACTGATTTTTAGGTTGTGGAAGACATTTTAGAGATCCGTTTGGCATCTCTTCTCTTTGTGATCTTCATCAATCTTATCTTTGTTGTACTTGTATTATGTACTGAATCTTTGAGTAAGAAAGGCTTGTTGGGTTTTTTCCCGAGTATGGGTTTTCCCAGGGTAAACTATTGTGTCTCTATTATTTGTTTATGTGCATAGTTATTCTTTCAGTGATCCTATATTTGTTTCTAAGTTGAAAGAGATGAAAATTATACTGCTATAATTGAAAATCTAACAAAATTAACCAACTCAACCTATAATGATGTCTCATCAGTCCACATAGATCCATAGAACAAGGGGCATCAAAACCAAGAGCAAAGCGTCCACAATAGATAACCAACTGCATGAAGAAGGGGACGACCCCATCTACAAGCAATGATATGCCTCCACATGTGCCACGAAGGATAAACAATTGTAGTGCTCACCAAAAAGTGATGGACAATGGATCCAAGATGCCATTAAAGTGATAGAAATCAAGAACTCTCCACAAGCAAAGAGTGTTTAGGCCATCAAACATGGGCTAGAAGGAGGATGCTCGATGGAAAACCAACCACAAAACATCCATGAGCGTGAAGAACACCATATGAACAAGAGTGCTCCATAAGGCGAGGCCTCCAAAGGAAATCATATCGTCCATGCAAGAAAATCAAGTGTGTAGGACCAAGGGTGCTCTATCATGAACCATCCATGTCATCAAATCAATGCCAAATGAGCTGGAGCGCTCTAATGGAAGACCCTCCAAATGCCATCATATCACCCAAACATGCCAAGCGCTCCATGGGAAAGGATACTACATGTGACCTAGATGCCATATGAAAACCAAAACACTAGGGAACTCAATAAAAATGATCCATGTGACACATGTGGATGAAGTGCACCATTAAACCCTTATAAACACATCCATTTGAGAGTACATCAATAGCCAAAACATCATAAAAGGTCACATTCCATATATACTAGCAAGCACATTATGAAGATCCATCAAACAAACTGTCTCATCATCACAGTAGACCATCCACATGCTAGAGCATCATGATATATCACAACATGAAGCAAAACTGTAGCACCAATAGACCGAGGAAAAATCAGCTCCATCAATTTGTAACCTCCACTGAATGTGTGACAAGAATCACATGTGGACACCCATGTCAAAATTGGGGGTAAAAGGCTTCATTAAACATGCTATTTTCTCTAAAGACTAAATCGCTTGCATTAAGGAGGTTTATTTGGTGGACTTTATTGTGTTTTATGAGCTATTCTTGTCAAGGAAGACGGTGCATGGGTGGAGGAGATTTTGCTTGAGCAAAAGTGCAACAATTATAGTATGACATCCTTCTTTAGTTCATAGCTTGATTCCTTTAATCATAGTTGTGATATTTTGTAACCTCTTTACCTCTTCTATAAAGGCTAAATGGTTAGTGAGGAGAAGGGGGGATCTTGTTGTTGATGATTAATTTCTTCGAGTTCTCTTGTCTTCACACCCCACTTTCTGGTTGGAGTGAGTGTGAGAGTTCATATTTTTCAGTGAGAGGTAGGGGTTGCTCCCACTTTGCCCATGTGAATTTAGTCCTGAACAATAGTGTGTGAAGGTGTTTTGATACGATTTGGAGTGCTTTGTAGTTGAAGCTAATATCCCGCAAACTTTGTAGTACTTGCATCTTTAAAATATTGTTAACATCTTTTTGGTGGCTATATTTTAATTGTTAAATGTGTCTCTTGCTACCCATGGGAGTTTGGTCTAATGGCAAGCGGCAAGGTGATCGAGCTTGTATTAATGTGGTGACCTGGGTTGAAATCCATAAGTGGGTGTGGCTGTAAATATATGAAATATTTCTAAAAACATAATGCTTTGTGCTTTACTTCAATATTTTGAATTGATTAACATCAGGAATTACTCCCTCTTAGTCAATTTTCTAACTCCATAACCCATAGACTTCAAGACACTTTGATAATAATTCATAATTTCAGTCATTAAACTTCCTGTTTTTTCTATTTCCACATGCAAATGTGCACTTTTAAGGGCATATTTTTCATGTTATAACAACAGATTTACACGTTTCCCACAGCAGAGATTTATCACTAGGTGTAATTCTGCATCCTTCTGGCCATATTGCAGCGAGCATTTTGTAATGTCCTCTTATGATTAAGCACCAGGGAGGCAGGGACCATCCCGCTAACGTATCTAATTCTCATAGGTTCAAATGGGTACTGACAATCAGGGAATTGACTCAAGACTGATACCATTCGGAACAAAGAAGATCTTGGTCAATGTTATTAGGTCATCAGTAGATAAAAGAGGGCCACAGGAACAAGATGCAACTTACATGCATTACATGCGGGCCATATTTCATAGTGCATGTACATGAGCACATTAATTAAGTTGCATGCATACAGGAAGCAGTGCATGCAAGCCCAATTGCAGAATAGAAGAGAAAAGCGACTCAGGGCATGCAATGTCAAAGTGATAAAAGAAGGAAAAAGCGAGTTGCTAGGCCTGTTAAGTTTATTATTGATCATTGAGATTCGAGTTGAGAGCTCTGTGAGCAGAGTTAGGGTTGAGGGTTCATCCCTTAGCCAACAAGTGTATTTCGGTAGTGAAATCTATCTGCCCTAGTCACTTTTAGGGTTGGATCATACAAGTCCATCATTGCTATTTATCAGTACAACAAGATTCATCATTCTTCAACAGGATTCAAGTATACCACAACACATTTAATAAGATAAAGAGGATGCATTCATTGAAGCATTGAGGGCGCAATTATCTGAGCATTCCAGGTCCTATCCTTCTCATCTTTCAGAGGTATCTTTCTATTGATCCATTCTATAGCTATTTGATTCATTATTGTTAATTTATCCTAGATGTCACTACTTGATTTGGGAACCCTGAGATCTCAATGGCCTTGAGTCTCTATAAGCCAAACAAACCTTGCTTTTCTATGCCAGAGAATATCACATATAAAATAGACTTATAACTGAAAGCACTTACAGTTCTCTTAACAACTTTGACCAAATAATAAGCAATTACTCAATTTGACTCACAATGTTACCCTGGAAACCCCAATGGGGAAAACCAGCTCCGATGGGGCTTACTTCTTTCTCGAGCCCAAAGCAAATAAAGAGAGAATAGTTACATACAGAAAATCAGACAATACAGTCGAACCTGACAGGTATAAAACCCTAGATTTGCGTGTAGCAACTATTGCATGCACGTGGGAAATGCACCCCTGCTGTCTGTTCAAATCTGGATCTCTTTGAAGGTCTGTCTCTGCCTATCTCAGGAAGTAGTACTACCTCTTTCAATCCACAATCCTGATTTGCTTTGTCAAAGATGAAAGTATGCAACTTCACTCTGTAGAATGCGCCCCCTCTGCATGGGAAAATGCACCCTCTCTGCAGCTGTAAAGTCGCCCCTCCTCAAATCTCACTCAATCACCAATGAGATCATCTCATATCTTCTTCAATCACTGAAGAAGATCAATCCTGAAAGTCTCGGCTCACCTAGCCTCAAGTAGAATTGTCCACTAGTCAACCACGTCTTCCTCTCCTCAGGAAGTGGGTCCCTGGTGCTCTGGAAAGTCGCCCTAGCTCAATACTTTGAGCTGTCTCTACTTAGAGGCTCTCACAACGCACAGTAATGATAGATCCGTGCCTCTAATCAAGTGAGGACTGATCCAACTCAGATCCCCTCACTATCCCTCTCCGTAGATGCGCCCCTCTCAGGAAGTCGCCCACTCTGCATGCACAAGTCGCCCTCACCCTCAATCTCCTCTCTCTCTAAAGAAACTGTTGAGTAACGTATCTTGGTGACCTTCTGCCTCCTTATAATAACTCACATTTCAATTAGGGTTTCTGAAACCCTAATACGAGTGCATGTAAAAATCCCGCTTTTGCATGCTTTTTAATTAAAAACTGTGCATGCAAAAACTTGCACGCATGAGGCAAATCACCCTGAAAGGTCCGCATGCATCCACCGTTGGATTCATGCCATCTGGTAGAGTGCACCTCACCCTCTACCCAGTCCTGATGCTTATATTGCAAATGTACCTCCATTCTAGGCATCTGATCATGAAGGACATCCCGAGATACCACTATCTCTAACACTCCCTCTTATCGAGGGAAGTCCAACCACTGATTCCTTGATCCAACAAATCCTTTGCTGCTATAACTGACCCATCTGTCCTGCCTGTTACTGTTGCACTCTGATCCGAAGTAACCTGATCCACCTCCATCAAAGTGGCCCTGGGAGAAGCCTCTAGCTCTCTTATTGACTCTGTCACTGATCCCTCATCCAAACTCCCTCTGAATCTCTCCTGTAGCCAATCTCTGAGACTTCCATCAAGCGGATCCACTGACGTGTAAGTAATCTCCCTGCTCTGAACTGACTCAAATCTCTCTTGAGCTAAGTCCAACTCTGTCATCTCATACCAACTCAATCTCCGTCTTGTACTTGTATGAGCATCTCGCTCATCCATTTGATATGAGTCCAAAGACTCACTCCTCTAGGCCTCATCAACACCATAAGCATCTCGCTCATCCATTGGATAAAAGGACTCACTCCTCCACGCCTCATCACCACTGTGAGCATCTCGCTCACCTATCTCCTGTGAGGGCTCACCCCTCCGTGCATCATCACTACTGTGAGCATCTCACTCCCTCTTTGACTTTGATGAAGATGCAATCAACCAACCAGATGTACCTATCGTGGGCTGACCCCGAACCATATACTCACCATCAATCCTGTGACCCATCAACACTGGATCAACTCCCTTTGGATAAGTGAATATGAGATCTCTCTGAAATACAATAGAGTAACGACATCATCTAATGCTACTACTGAGAGTATGCTCCCTCTTAGTCTTGGAATGAATAGGACTCCTAACACCTCCAGGAGTTCTCCAAAGTCTAGGAGAAACCGTACCCTACCCACTCCTCTGAAAATATGCTTAGTCCCCTCAACATCACGAATCATCTATGTAGGAGTGTACTCAAGGAAGAGGAATGCCTCTCGCATCTCGGTCATGTGACTGCAATGCTTGCAGTCAATCAACCACCTCCCATCAGCCTGAACCTCTTGTTGACTGCTATCATGGCAAGAAACAAATGAAGAAAGTGAGAACTCCCTCTCAAATCTGGAAGCAAACTCATCTACCTCCTCTGTTGCAGCTACCTGCTCATCCTTCTCCTTCTTGTTCTTCTTCTTGTGAGGGCATTGTTCTGCATAGTGCTCGTACTCATTGCAAGCAAAACACTTGACCTTACTTAGGTCCTTCTTTTGCTTGAACCTCTGCTTGCCTTAAGCTGCAAGTGCCACATCCTCCTCCTCAGGAATGGCAGAAGAGGAACCCTAAATGTAACCCCTTCGTGTCTCCTCTTGTGTGAAATCATCCCATAGACGATCCCACTTGGGGAGTTTCTCTCTGGCAACAATGGACTCGACAAATACTGCCCATGGCTTTGTCACGCCATTCAAAGCTTGTCGAACTAACTCTTCATCCTCAACCTTCTCCCCCACTGCCCCCAGCTCATCTCTCACCTGTGTAATCCTGGTAAGATATGTGGCCATGCTCTCATCCTTGGCCATCTTTATACTCTTTAATTTCTCTCTGAGTACCATCTTTCTGTTTGCATTGGAACTCTGGTACAAGTTTGTCACGGCATCCCACATCTCAAATACTTTATCCTTAGTAGCGATTTGTGGGATCACATGGACCTTGATCGTATCAAGGAGGATCCTCTGGGCTTTGATGTTCTTCTTTTCATAGGATGCTTTTGTAGCTGCATCTGTCGGCACTGTAACTGGATTTTGTTAATGTATTTGTAACTTCGGAATGTATTCACTTGTATATTTTATATTGTATTTGTATTTTATTATTGTACCTCCGACGGAGATGTTTATTCCTCCGGTTGGAGAAGTCATTATTCTACTTGGGTCATGTAAAGTCATTGAGGTCAATCCTCCCATGTAAGTCCGGGGCATTAGTTCCCCTAGAGTCATTTGTATTGGGGTGTTTAAGTCCCCTAAAGGAGTTGGCCCAGTCAACTTTAGTTGAAGCTGACTTGTCAAGTGGTAAAGGTAAAGTATAAATAGAGAGCTAGGCTCTTTATTTATTCACTCACTCACATTCACTTACTCACTCACTTCGCATTAGTGAGAGAGAGGAGGAGTTCGCACAAGTGGACAAGGAGGGAGCTACTGGAGACCATCTCTTTGTTTTGGGGTTTTGTATTATTGCTCATTCTATCTCTGAGGAAGTTGCGGGGTTTTCTCCTTTATGGTTTCCCCGGTGAAATGCTTTGTGTCTCTTATCTCTTATGTTTGATATGCTATGCATGTTGTTCTCTCAGATAAGATCCTAGATCATATTAAATTAAATTGTGAAAAACTAACATGGTATCAGAGCTAGCCTGAAGGAAGGCATTGTATGGCATTTACGACACTTGTTTCACTTGCGACAATTTGAAAGCTAGGGCTTTGTATAGCAAAACCTAGTCATTGTGGAACTTTCGCTATAAATCAATTTTGGCGAAGGTTCAGGATCTGAAACTTGGACAGGCCAGAGATGAAATTTTCCTGTACCTTGTGTCCGAGTTTCAGCCTCAGATTCGTTGTACTTTTTGAGATATGATCCGTACAAGTTAGGGTTTCAGCCTCTTCCAGAATGAAGCCCTAAATAGGTGACCTAGGTAAAAAGGTCATATCTCGGGCTAGGGATCTCCAAATGGAATTCCGTAAAACGTGAGAGTTAGGGCACGAACTTTAGTTTCACAGGTCCGAGTTTCAGAGGCCAAAGTTCAAACAGTGACACGTGGCACTCTGTACAAGTTTGCTATTCTGTTTCATCCCTTAAACAGGTCATGTTGGTAAACTAAGCATATCTCTCTGATGGAGAATCCAATGAAGCTCAAACCTGTGGGGTTGGAAAGATGACAAGTCAGGATACCATAGGCCGAAGTTTCAGACTCTATAGATCCGAAATTTCAGAGATACACCAGAAACAATACGACACATCTGAAATGGCTCAACAGAGGAAATCAAAGAAGAGGAGGAAGAAGCTCTCACTTAGGGTTTTTCAGTTTTTAGGTCTGGCATGACCTGATATAATGTTGGAGACACCTGATGCAACATAGGAAACTTTGAAAATGGATTTGGAATTCATTCATCATAGATATTAATCCTCCATCAAAATGTTGTGGGAGGAAGGAGATTGAAGATTAGGGTTTCCAAGTAAGAGGAAACCCTAGCAAAGTTGGGAGACTCATAGGGCAGCCATGAAGGAGGTTTAAGTGGCACTGATATTCTATCATCCTAGCACCATGAACCTATATAAGATGTTTACAAGTGATCTACCTTGGATGGTTAGGGTTTTACCCTTATAGAGAAGACTACAAACCAGGTATGACTTGAGGAGATACGGGTATGTTTTGAAATCTGTTTCATGATTAAGTTTATGATATGTTTGTCTTTATATTATTGAGGTTAGAACAATTATGATTAATTTTAGATTGTTTGATCACCTTAGTAAAAGTATGAATGCATGTGAATAATAGAAGACATTCATTGATTAGGGTTATGACACTTATGATTGTACTAATGCACTTGTGGTGTTGTATGAGGATGATGTTGTCTGCTAACATGAAAGGTACATCAAGAAAGACAAATCCATATGACCATGATGACATGAAGACAAAGACTCATCCATAGTCATTGATCACATAGAAGCTCTACTTACGAGCTATGTATAATTTGGTTCTACAATGCTTAACTTATGAGATATGTAGGTTACTAGCACAAGGTCTCTAAATCATTGAAGAGAACAAAGAAGACATTGTTTGGGTATGTTAGACATAACTAGCAAGCATGATAGTTTAGGTATGTTTTTCTATATCAAGTTAGAATCCTACCTTGTGTTAGGATCTTATATAAGTATACTTTTGTATGATTGATAATGATTATTCATGAAGTTATAAGTTTGAGTAATCATGGGTTTATGCATATTATGTTTCTTAGTTTGATTAATGACATGACAAACTAAAAGAGTCCTATGGTCAAATAAGAATATGTATGAGTAAAAGTACTCCTTGAAACCTTGAATACTAACGCTTGTGATAAATTACCTGTGTATCAAATGATCATGACCATACATGTTAAGATTATGGGATTATAAAGTTTTGATAGTATTGAGATTATACTAATGAATGTATGATTATGTGTGAGATCTTGAGGATGCCACAATGATGAAACTAGTGCACACTTAAGCATGCATAGTGGTCCAGGATGGATAGAAGTTCAAAGACATATATAATCATGATGCTATCACAAAGGGAAAATAGAGATCAAGAGGGAGCACACTCCAGTAGTTCCTGCAAGGAAGCAAAGATTGAGAGGGAGTCCACCCAACAACCAAAACAAAGATAAGTATTTGAATTGTCATTTCTTGTATATATGATTACTTAAATGATGTTGTTCAATCATGTACATACTTATGTTCCTAGATTTAGGATGTATATTATGCATGTTAGAAAAGTTGCATTAATGAACAAGATACTACTAATATGCAAGTAATGGGTAAGTGGCCTATGGTACTGTACAACACTCGATTGCTACTTATCTAGATTGAAATCTCTTTGCTGACATGTTGGAGTAGTGCACACTCTTAACAATGTTCTGGTAGAGATGGAAGGCATCTAGAAAGTTACTGGATATGGATAAATGTTGTATTGAAGCATTGGCTAAGATAATTGCATGACTGTATGACTTATGTTTTTATGCGTAAGAATTTGTTATGAAAACTATGAGATGTTTCTAATCATGCAATTAAACTTGACTTGTAGGAAAGATCGTATACCATCACCTACAAGAGAGACTTGTTTTGAATAATGAGCGACGAAGACTCAAAATACATCAGAAAACTACCTATTGAAGATATTGAAGAACCTAAAGTTCCCAGGATCAGAAATACAGTAATGGAAGAAGCGATTCCAGAAGACTATGAAGAAGCGGCAGAAAGGAAGGAATGGAAGGATGCCATGATCGAGGAGTACCGGTCGATCATGAAGAATGATGTCTGGGATGTGGTCCTGAGACCAGAAGGGAAGTCTGTGGTGACTTCCAAGTGGATCTACAAGATCAAGCATGCTGCAGATGGTAGCATAGAGAAATACAAGGCAAGATTTGTGGCACGTGGCTTTTCCTAGAAAGAAGGGATAGACTATGAGGAGACATTTGCACCTGTAGCTAGATACACTTCCATCAGAACAGTACTTGCTTTGGTTGTAGTGATGAAATGGAAGATACACCAGATGGATGTCAAGATGGCGTTCTTGAATGGTGTAGTGGAAATGGAAGTGTATGTGGAGCAGCCACTCGGGTTTGAGACACATGACAAGGAGACTCATGTGTGCAAACTGAAGAAAGCCTTGTACAGTTTTAAACAGGTACCCAGGACATGGTACAATAGGATAGACAACTTCCTGACTAGTTTGGGCTTTATCAAGAGTAAAGCAGATTCCAACCTTTACTACAAGGTTGAGGAAGGGAACCCAATGATACTCCTACTATATGTAGATGACTTGTTTGTGACAAGTGAGGATGGGTTGATTGCTGACACGAAGAGGAAGCTTGCTGTCGAGTTCGAGATGAAAGACTTGTGTATGATGCACTATTTTCTAGGCATGGAGGTGTGGCAGAGTGCGGATGGAATCTTCCTTGGACAAGGGAAGTATACAGTAGAGATCCTGAAGAGGTTCGGGATGATGGACTGTAAGGCCATGGCCACACCTATGGCATCAAACCTGAAGCTATTGAGTGATGCTTCATCAGATTCAGTTGATGCCATGATGTATCGTCAAATGATTGGGTCCTTGATGTACGTGACGAATACGAGACCAGATATTGCTTTGTTGTGAACACATTGAGCTAGTTCCTGACGGATCCGAGACATGTTCACTTGATTGCTGCAAAGCATATTCTGAGGTACCTGAAGGGTACGGTGGATTATGGGCTCAAGTATGATGCGAATCAGAAGATTAACCTGGAGGGTTATGTTGATTCAGATTGGGCAGGCAGTGCCATTGATAGGAAGAGCACTTCAGGGTGTTGCTTCAGTATGGCATCAGGTGTGATCTCTTGGTTTAGAAGGAAGCAGTCCTGCGTGGCATTGAGTACAACCGAAGTAGAGTATGTTGCAGCTTGTTCGGCTAGTTGTGAGGTCTGATTTGTTTGATCTCCAGTTGGACGCGACTTGTATATATTGCGACAACCAGAGTTGTGTGAAGTTGTTTGAGAACCCAGTGTTCCATGACAAGTCGAAGCACATTGAGATCAAGTACCACTATATCAGTGATATTGTGCAGAGAGGAGCAGTGAAGCTCCAGTATGTTGAGACAGACGAGCAGATAGTCGATGTATTGACCAAGCCGCTGGCCAGAGTAAGGTTTAATTACTTTAGAGAGAAGCTTGGTGTACTTTAGATCGATGTTCCTTCCAAGGGGAAGTGATGAGTCTGAAAGACGCAGATGCACATGGGCTTTTCTGACATGGTGGTAGGTTAGTCCTCCCATGGTCTTTGATGTAATTGTCGGGCTTTTCCGACATGGTGAGAGGTTAGTCCTTCCCAAAGTTTGAAAAATCGAAATCGGACTCGGAATCGGTCGAGGGTCAACTCGGAATCAGAATCGGAATCGGTAATGAATTGGTCATAAATTGGCCGATTTGAATTTAATGAATCGGTTTACTCAAAAATACATAAAATATTTAAATTTTAAAGAAAAACAACATTTTCAAGATTTTAGGATTGTTGTTATGACCTAGACCTGTTGTTTGAAGGCGAACGAGCACCTTTACTTGTTGTTTAGGGCTGCTTTCATCCACAGTACTGCTCACAATTTATTTTTAGCCTTTAAGGTGATTTTCATGACTTTTACTGCTACAAAGGTCATAACAGGCACATGTTTGCTTCAAAATTTTTGTACGAGGGTTTGAACAGCTTCAACCTAAGTTGCATGAAATGGGGAAACGAGGACGAAACGGAGAAACTTCAAAACAGGGGAAACGTGACCCCCAAAATTGTGGAAATGAGGAAATGCAATATATATATATATATATATATATATATATATATATATATAATTAATAAATTAGCAAAGACATTTACAAAAATGAATGTGAAATATAAATCATCAATCATACATGTCAACGAATCATTGCCTATATTGGGATCCTATTCATCAATAGCACCCTATGCGTCCCTCCTCTAGGCTCTAGCCCTTGCCTCTAACTCGAATTTCAAAGTTGATCCTCCAAGGACATTAGTCAACGACTCAACACACTACAATTTTGATGAAACTTCCTAATCTAATAGCTAAAATAACGTAGAAAAAGCTTTCGATGCTTGATAAGTGATTTTGCATGAGTGAAGAGTACATTTTTATTAAGGTCATGACAAAGGAATTCAACAATCAACACCACCAACATCAAGGTACATATAGGGGTTGATGTGCTTGATTAAATGCCAATTCCATACCCTCATACATGATAGAATCTGGTGGAAACCTTGCAATCCTAAAATCTTGAAAACTATTAAGTCTGATGAATTTTGAATGGGATCTAAAAATCTACTTTTTGCATATGAAGTCCGATGAAGTTGGAACCACTCTCAAACATCCTGAAACAATTAATGGTAATGTTAAAAATTTAAGTAAAAGTGACATTCTCCTTATCTTTTATTTTCCATAAAAGTGACATTCTCCTTATCATTTATTTTCCATCCTTTTACTTTAAGAATTTAACATTACCATTAATATCACCAAGTACTACAGCACCGTGGGGATATAGGTTAAAAATTCAAAAAAAAAAAAAACCATTTTTTAATGGCCCACAGGCCCACACCAAAAAATCGGCCGATTTTTGTAAAAAATCAGTGGACCGGACCGGTTCGGTACCGAACTGGCCGATTTGATACCGAATCGGCCGGTTCGGTACCAAACCGGTCCTCCGATCCGATTTGGAGACCGGTTTGAACCGGTCTTGCCTTAAATCGGTGAATCGGCCGATTCCGATTCTGATTTCATCGATTTTTAAAACACAGGTCCTTCCATGGTCGTTGATGTAATTGTCGAGCTTTTCCGACATGGTCAGAGGCTAGTCCTTCCATGGTCGTTGATGTAATTGCTGGAGCTTTTCTGACATGGTCAGATGTTAGTCCTTCCATGGTCGTTGATGTAATTGCCAAGCCTTTCCCGGATGGTGGTAGGAGAGTCCTCCCATGCCGGTGAGTGTAAGTGCTGTGTTATGTGCATCTGGGCTATGCTCCGTTGACGATGAGATGATCTGAAGATGATGAGGCGACAGTAGGGTACATAGGTTTTGCATAGGCATATAGTCAGTCCTAGGATGCTCCTTCAGGTTTTGAAGTGGCATATAATCAGTCCTGGGAGATCTTGCAGGTTTTGCAAGTGGCATATAATCAGTCTTGGGATGCTCCTTCAGGTTTGCAGAGGCATATAATCAGTCCTGGGAGATCTTGCAGGTTTTGCAGAGGCATATAATAAGTCCTGAGATGTACCTACTTGATGGCTTGCTCGTAGAGATGATGAAGACCTACATGGAGGATGGGCCTACATCCAACATGAAAAAGGGCTGGCTCTGTAGAACTTCCTATGACGAGTAGATTGGAGATTGATGGTCGAGATAACAACAACATTGACGATGATGATCCAGCTTTGATGATGATCCAATGACAAAGACTTGTGCTGATGAACTGTGTCAAGAGAATACCTTCCTAGTTAAGAGGGAGTGTTAATGTATTTGTAACTTCAGAATGTATTCACTTGTGTATTTTATATTGTATTTGTATTTTATTATTGTACCTCTGACGGAGATGTTTATTCCTCCGGTCGGAGAAGTCATTATTGTACTTGGTTCATGTAAAGTCATTGAGGTCAATCCTCCCATGTAAGTCAGGGCATTAGTTTCCCTA
This sequence comes from Larix kaempferi, assembly GCA_027924585.1. Lineage (NCBI taxonomy): Eukaryota > Viridiplantae > Streptophyta > Pinopsida > Pinales > Pinaceae > Larix > Larix kaempferi. Next base: position 16,388,158 of record BSBM01000458.1, on the reverse strand, counting down.
GAGTCATTTGTATTGGGGTGTTTAAGTCCCCTAAAGGAGTCGGCCCAGTCAACTTTAGTTGAGGCCGACTTGTCAAGTGGTAAAGGTAAAGTGAAAGGTAAAGTATAAATAGAGAGCTAGGGTCTCTATTTATTCACTCACTCACTCACTTCACATTAGTGAGAGAGAGGAGGAGTTCGCACAAGTGGAGGAGGAAGCTACTGGAGACCATCTCTTTGTTTTGGGGTTTTGTATTATTGCTCATTCTATCTCTAAGGAAGTCGCGGGGTTTTCTCCTTTATGGTTTCCCCGGTGAAATGCTTTGTGTTTCTTGTCTCTTATGTTTGATATGTTGTGCATGTTGTTCTCTCAGATAAGATCCTAGATCGTATTGAATTAAATTATGAAAAACTAATAGATTTGTGGCTGTGCTCTCCACAACATCCCACAGTTCACTCTCCTTCAGAAGCAATACAATCCTTGCCTTCCATGCACTGAAGTTCGATGCCCCATCCAACCTATCCTCAACTCTCAAATTGGTAGCCATACCCTCTGAAAAATTTGAGAACTGAAATAAGAGTATCAAAAGAACCAAGAACTTCTCTCGGTCACAAATTTGGCCTCTACTCGCATAGATTTGATAGATCTATCTCAGATATATCCACCAAGATCTGACCTCTACAACCACAGATTTGAGCTCTGCTCTTCAGATTTGGTAGATTTGGTCTCTATCACACTGATCTAATATCCAACCAAGTCACCATACACATCTGGTATACTGCTTGCAGATCTGAGTGTGTATGCTCCCTTTGACCTTTACCAGGGCTCTGATACCATGTTAATTTATCCCAGATGTCACTACTTGATCTATGAACCCTAAGATCTCAATGGCCTTGAGTCTCTATACGCCAAACAAACCTTACTTCTCTATGCCAGAGAAGATCACATATAAAATAGACTTATAACTGAAAGCACTTACATATCTCTTGAACAACTTTGACCAAATAATAAGCAATCACACAATTTGACTCACAATGTTACCCTGGAAACTCCAATGGGAAAACCAGCTCCGATGGGGCTTTCTTCTTTCTCGAGCCCAAAGCAAATAAAGAGAGAATAGTTACATACATAAACTCAGACAATATAGTCGAACTTGACAGGTATAAAACCCTAGATATGGATGCAACAACTACTCCACGCACTTGGGAAATGCGCCCTTGTCGCCTGTTCAGATCTGGATCTCTCTGAAGGTCTACCTCTTCCTGTCTCAAGATGTAGTACTACCTCTCTCAATCCACAACCCAGATCTGCTCTGTCAAAGATGAAAGTTTGCAACTTCACTCTGTAGAATGCGCCCCCTCTGCATAGGAAAATGCATCCTCTTTGCAGCTGTAAAGTCGCCCCTCCTCGGATCTCACCCAATCACTGATGGGATCATCTCAGATCTTCTTCAATCACTGAAGAAGATCAATCCTGAAAGTCTCGGCTCACCTAGTCTCAAGCAACCTCATAATTCATCACTCGTAGAATTGAACAAAGGTTGGGGAAATCGACATAATCGAATTGTGTTAGGTAATGTAGAGAAAATTAGAGCAACAACTCAAGGTGCTAGAAGTAGATAAGATAAGATAATTTTATTAAAGTATCTAACAAATGACCACAAAAGTAGGTCAATGGGACTGTTTGGTACCATGATGTCAATACAGATTGGGAGCACTAAGGTGGTGTTATCACACTAACTCTAGCTGCTACTAAAGGTATCTCGTCCGAGATGGTAGAGGGCAGGCAGGCAGGTAGGTGTAACCAATAAACGCCAAGTCCACCGTTCAAGGAATGGTAGTCACACCAGAGAGGGCGTTTGTCACTTCAGACAAGGCAAGTAGCCAAGTCAAAGGGGAGACCCCGCTCAACCAGTGATGGTTAAGCAACAAATTAGACACCCAAACCCCAAAGAAGATAAATAGATGCAAGCAAGAGGTGAGTATCGGATGGGTCCTAAACTCAATCTCAACCACTGGCTGGACACAAGTATGAAATAAGTATATTAATGAAATGTGACCAGTAATCAGATATGATGAATGAAATAGAATAGATCAGTAATTATATGGCTGGAAATAAGCGAGGGACATACAACGAGCTAGAAGTGGAGAGATGAAGTGGTTTTGCCTAAGGAAGAGAGTTAAGTAGTGAAATAATGGACCTAGGGCAGCGACAAATAAGTGTTTTAAAGCGCTTCTAGCAATTGATAGCTTGATTTCTAATGATAAAATGATGAGTAAAACTGAAATCAAAACTACCCACAACCCCAAAACGACCCAGCTAGATAGAAAGAGAAAAATGCCCAAGGAGGGCGTTTTTGCCAAGTGGACCAGCGCTAGTTCTATGGGCAAATGGAGTCTAACCGAACTGAAACTTTGGATTTTAGCATTTAAGAACATTTCATAAGCGGGTTTGGAAAGAAAAACAAGATTTAATGGTGGAATTTTAGGTTTTTAATATTTAGGGTTTATTTTATTGTTTGCAGCTTAACATTCACAATGGAAATGAAAACAAGAGAAACAAGCAGGGATTGCCTACCTGAAATAGTAGAGATGGAGAAAGTTGGTGATGAAAACAAATACCGAAGACCAAATGCTGAGCAGCAGTGCGTTTTGGTGCAGCCAGTTGACCCAATTTGCCCTTGTACCTGCCAAAGAGAGAGATAAGTTAGCAACTATGGCAAATAGCAAGAAAATATCAACAAATGAACGACAAATAATGAAGGAAAGCAAGAAACAAATGTAAGTTTACTTCCCTTGTTAAAATCCCGAAGAGAAGGAGCAACATGGAGCTGCTAGCTCAAGAATTGCGCCCCCTTCAAGTGGTCGATTCACCTGCAATTCGTTTGGCCAAGGATGGATAGAGACACCACACAAATACTCAACAATGCACTAGGAATAAGCTAACAATCAACACCATAACATTCCATCACCATATTCACAAGTAAATCGGAAGAAATGTCTCTCTATTCGCAAATCTCAAGTTTACAAAAATGCCAAGAAAGCGTACAAATGAGAGAGCTGCTCTCTGAAGTAGAGAATGCTCTCAATCCAACCCTAATTCCCTCCAAATCCAAGGGCTGAGATTGACTCTTTCAATGCCCAAATTGATGGAGGAGGATCAGTCTAGAGAGGGGGGGTGAATTGCCCTCTAATGCCCATGTGGATGATGGGGCCACTCGTGGGGCCCAAGAAGCATACAATATGGTGGATGGGGGGTGCCTATGGGCTGTTTTATCCCCCCATACCACTCAGCTATAATCACAATACATAAAACTTACAAAAAATCAATTTTTGCTAAGTAAAAAATGCCCCTCTATGGGCAAATTCGCCCCATGTAATGAGCTGGGCCAAAATGAGGGACCTACAACTTAAATACAATGTCCAAACATAACAAATATTACATTAGGAGACCCCCTTATGTTAGCCATTCTTTGCATTTATTGTTTTCCATAGTTACCTTTGCGATATTTGATTTTCCATATTAATTTATTGCCGAAGATGTAATTTGGGCTTTTGACCCACTTATAATGCCTGGATTGATGAACTGTCTGCTGCAATGTGATCGTAGACCCCAAATATAGTAGACATGGTCACTTGAATGACCCCGATCCATCAATTAGACACTATTTGCCCAAAATCCATGATTTTTAATTAAAACAGGTCCCTGGTGACCCATAATAATTAAAAATCTCATCAACGCCTCAGTCTTTTCGAATTCTAACACTTGGAGGCTCATATGGGACCCCAATAAATAATAAATGACCAAAATCGAAATCTTGATTGCAAAATTTTTTCGGGCCCATTTTTGGCCTAGTCAACCTGGTTTGACCAAGTCAAATCTGGTCAAAATGGCAATGGCTGAAAACCTGTAAGCCACATGAAGCATCAAGGCCTCCTTATTTATGTTAGTACATTACTTAAAACAATATAATGCCGACATGGTGATCAAAACAAAAATATCTCAATAAATATAGGCCCCGGGTGAGGTGGGCCCACCACCTCCAAAAAGATTCAATGCTATGCACAACTTATAGACTTGAACACTTAGCTAACTTTGGGTGAGGTGGATAAACAAGGTGAAGGATACGAGAAGACGAGGACCAAGACCATGTGACCCTTTGGATAAACGGGGAAGGCCAGACCCACTGACATAAGCATAACATGACAATACACAGGGAAGGGCGGTGCCTCACAAATGGGTATAGTGCAGGGAAACCACCACTGATCATCTAACATGCATCGTGCAACTCACATCCGTGTCTTTAGAAGACTCCGTGAGGATCTTTTCTAGAGCCGCGATGACTGGGTGTCTGACGAACCGTAACTTGAGACTCTAGGGGACAATTCGCATAGCTATCCCTTACTCCATCTCACCTCCTTGCCCCGCAGGACTAGGTGAGGAAAAAAACCACTACAATGCTGATATGTATGGCTGACCTGTGTCCGTGTGTGTTCAAAAACACATTGCAAGGACTTTACATTTGACTTTCATACCTAGCCTTTTTGGCTTCTTTTACATTTCTTCATTTCATTACATTTAAAGGCCCTTTTTGGGCTACATACATATCTCAAAAGATATAACAAGGTGCTCATACTGAAAAGTAATGGGGGCAAGTGAACATGCTTCGATGACCAATGGGGAACACCCGGTGAGTCTACACAATCCTATACTGCATTGTAACATCGGGGGCAACCGACAGGAACAAATCCCAGGTTTGAGAATGCATCTCACACACTAAAGAGCCGAGGCACAAAAGACAAGGAATCATGGCATACTTAGAGGTCAATGGGGAAGGGGATCCTCAAGGTCACAAATCAAAGTCCAAGTCGGGAGAAATCAACATGAATGAGTCGGATGGATGGAAGGAAGTGACAGGTGGATCAAAGTTAGCTGCCAAGGAGGACGAAATGACCAAGTCTATACCGATAGTGGGGTAGGGACCAGTGTGCATATACATGAGTCTACTGCAATGGGGTGGACTGACATCACTCAGGGCCATACACATTGTAATAAGCAATCGGGATCACCACATCAAACATCATATGTCAAGTCCGTGTACTATCATAAATAAACAAGTCTAAAAGACAACATGTGCATTAAACCATAAAGTGCTATACCTGCCATACCATATACCTGCTGCTGAAGTTGTGTCTGAAACTAGATCTCTACTGAATCCAGGCAATAAGTGGCAAACTAGCAATACTCTGTAGTACTCTCATCAGAATATGGCAAAGCAACTCTCTCAAATGGGATCATGGAAAGCTCGGCAAGGAAGGGTGACCCTCTGGCCACTGCTTTGTAGTAGGTATGGACCAATACAAAACCATCTGTCCCCACTGATGTCTCTGCTCGGGGCAATATGGAAGCAATGAATGCCCCCTCTGAAGGCATCTGATCTCTGATCTGGAAATAAAAAATGTAGTATGGTCCTCGACCACACAATCTGCAGCATGGTAGCTCCAGCTAACATGGATGTGATAACATCTGGCTCCAGCTGGGACAAGTGCTCTAAGGGAGAGAGTGCTTGAGAACCACAGAATCTCTGGTCCGTAGCACCCCTCTCATCATCATCAGAGCGCATGCACATACATGCTATCTGCATCATCATCATATATGTACCTATCCCTGTAAAATGCAGACGCTATACCAATGCAGACTGCTCGTCAGGACATACAATATATATATATATATATATACTCCAGCAGAAATATAAACAAAATGACAAATGCTGAAAGGGAAATATATCAATAATGAAATGTACTTTACAGCATTTTACGTTTTTATTATTACTATATATTTTTTTTTTATAATTTGCCGACACAGAAGGTGCAAAAAGGTGAAAAACAAAGAAAAAGAAAACCACTGTACAAACGCAAACTAGAAAGTAGAAATGGTGTCAAAAGTCAAACAAAACAAAAGAACAAGGCAAAAGGACCACTAACTACTGCTCACGAGGGCTTATTCAATTTACCCACCCTACTCTAACCAATTCAGACCAATACTAAGTACAATCATAGATCCAATGCAACCACTCATCCAATAGATCAATAGTTCCTCCTTGATGTTGTTTAGCAAGATGAGTCAGTACTAGATTGGAGATTAAAGAATTTAGGATCATGACCATCCTGACTTGTTCAAAATTCAAGATAGGCTTAATATGGTGCAAGATGAATCCATTCCAAGGTTGAGGCTAATTTCTACAAGTCTCTTCCATCCAAATGTCAATAGAATTAATGCAATGAAACTCATCTTTTAAGAATGATGGAGGAGAATGATACAATACTAGATTCAACCTTCCTTGGTTAACTTTGTTTCCCTCATCTATCTGGCTCGCATACTCAATTTCGTTCATCCCAGGATAGATGAGAGAAGCAAATGGGGACAAGTTAGAGTGCAATGAACCCAAGATCAAAATTAGGCCCACTTGTTGCCCAACAATTGCAAAATGGTGAAACTCATCTTTGAAGAGTTTCTCAGTCAACCTAGCTACAAGGTTATCTGATTGGAAAACATTTTTAACCCAAGATGACTGGAAAGTGAAGTAAGAAGTTTTACCATCGACCCCTAGGCATTCTAAAGGCTCCTCACCAAACCCTTTTCGCAACAAAATTAGGTTAGAAAGAGGCATTGACTTCATGAGTTGGGAGGGGAGGGAGGATTGAAACATATAGGCTTGTTTAGTATTTCCTAAAATTATCATCCTCAATTCTGCGTGAGATAAGGGACACTTGTCAAGAAAATCATCAGGGTCAACACCAACCTTCTGAAGACAAGGCTCATTTTGATTCATATTTCCAATCAACTCATTTTGACCAAGGAGAAGGCGAGGAATATTATTGATGTTAAGCATGACACTTTTAGAAGTTTCTTTGTGACATTGATTCCATCTTGCAGGTTGCAACAAAGAACACTCAAGGTCGAGTTGATACATAACTGGATCATCATCATCTTGACAGGGAGGTATATCGATATAATCATTTTTAAAACCCCCATCATCTTCACACATTTGACTTTCAAGCACATGATGATCATTTGATCCACTCTCAACAGAAGTCTGATTATTTTCAATATTTTCTTTTTCTTCTTCTCTTTCAAAGGTATGATTGGAAAGTGAAACAAGGTCAGGATCACTTGGGCATTGACTTGAACAATCGCCAACGAAGCAATGACTATGGGGATGCCCCTCAAGATGACCTCTAGTGGATTCACTGATCGAAAGCTCAACCACAGAATTTTGTCTTTGATGATCAATGAGATCCCCTTCTTCATTTGTGCCTTCTCCAGGTAAAGATGACAAAGTGCTTCGTATGATTTTAGTAAGTTCTTCTTCTAAGTCAATATCAAGATCAAAATCTTGAGGGGTTGAGATTTGCTCACTATCATACATAACTTCATCATGAAATTTATTGCCTATATTCTTCAAATACTCTACTACATTCTTATAGACTGAAGGCTCATTCAGAAGCTGAATCAAAGGCACATTCACCTAGGCTCGGGAGAGGAGAAATCAAACTGATAATGACAATCACCGCTCATTTCAAAATTGCTATCCTGATCGTCTTCATGACATTGATCCTCCACCACATAATCCTCATTTGATTGTTGTTCCCTGGATTCATCAATGCTTTCACCCCATTTATCTTCACAAAGTTGGTTTTCAATTACATGATGATCACTAGATTGTTTCTCACATGAAGTCTGACAATCCTCACCTTTCTCGTCCTCTTCAGAGAGACGATTAAAATTTGAGTCAAAATTCGGATTGTTTGAACATGGATTAGGACAATTGTCAATCACGTGATGATTGTGAGGTTGCTCTTGTGGTGATGCTTTACTGGAGTCACAAATGGGAAGGCGAATTAGATCTAGTATTCAGTCTGCAACTGCCTTAGGCAACGATAACAAAGTATCTCGTATGATTCGATTGATTTCTCTTTTAGTTTGCACATGAGATTTTGAAGCATTATTCTCAAGATACTCTGTAACATTCCTATGGACTGTAGGCACACTCATAATTTGGAACATCTCAGGAGAGGAATGATCCAATCAGGAATGCAGATCATCAATATAATCATCATCCATGACACAATCAGTGCTAGATTGATATTCCAACGACTCATTAATGTTCTCACCCCATTTATCTATTAGCAACCTCGTGAACATGCCATACCCAGTGATGGATCACGGTGCTAAATTATCAAACCACAAGTGGGCATCCCCTTCGAGGGACGCACTAAGGGCCCGCATATAGACATCCTCAGCATCAACACCTAGAGATTCCATACGGTCCCATTGGATTTCCAAATGAATTTCAATAGACGTTCTATTATTTCCATCAAAACAAGGCAACCTCCTGGTGTATCCATTTGGCATAAGATGAGGTGCCCCATATATTTCTGAAAAATCAAAAGGGGATGGCTTGGGTTTCTCGTTGCTTGAATTGGGCGAGAATGATTTACCGAAAGCCATGGCTGGGTTTGATATTGGCTAGTTGGTTCATTTTGGAAAAAATTATTAGACGGATGAGGTAAGTGATGGGGATCATAAGAATTTTGATATGCAGGTTCATACCCATAATTATGTTTATATTCCTCCCCATACTGAGATTGTGCATCCCATTCATTTATTTCCTCTTGTCTCCTTTTAGACCTATTCATACGTTCATTTAATTCTTTTATGGTTTGTGAGAGGCCCAAGGAGAATATATAGGTTCATTCTGATTTATCAATTTGAGGGTTCCTAGTGGAGTCTCATGTAAAGTGTCAGAATGATCTGAACTATGAAGGTTGTAGTGGTGGGTTCGGCCTCTAGTGGAGCCGCGGGGTGGAGTCGCCAGGTGAACTAGGAACCTTGTTCGCCGAAGGTGGAATGTCGTGAGGAGAAGTGGTGGTGTTGGTTGTAATAAATTAATAAAATGAAAATCAGCCAACAAAGTTTAAGTATAGATGTGAAAATGAAAAGAAAAAGGCACAAAGACTCAAACTTCAAAAACCACGGGGTAAGCCTCTACCTCCCTGGTAGCGGCGCCAAAAATGTTATCACACTAACTCTAGCTGCTACTAAAGGTATCTCGTCCGAGATGGTAGAGGGCAGGCAGGTAGGTAGGTGTAACCAGCAAACGCTAAGTCCACCGTTCAAGGAACGGTAGTCACATCAGACAGGGCGTTTGTCACTTCAGACAAAGCAAGTAGCCAAGTTAGGGGGGAGACCCCGCTCAACCAGTGATGGTTAAGCAACAAATCAGACACCCAAACCCCCAAAGAAGATAAATAGATGCAAGCAAGAGGTGAGTATCAGATGGGTTCTAAGCTCAATCTTAGCCACTGGCTGGACACAAGTATGAAATAAGTATATAAATGAAATGTGACCAGCAATCAGATATGATGAATGAAATAGAATAGATCAGTAATTATATGGCTGGAAATAAGCGAGGGACATACAACAAGCTAGAAGTGGAGAGATGAAGTGGTTTTGCCCAAGGAAGAGAGTTAAGTAGTGAAATAATGGACCTAGGGCAGCGACAAATACGTGTTTTAAAGCACTTCTAGCAATTGATAGCTTGATTTCTAATGATAAAATGATGATCAAAACTCAAATCAAAACTACCCACAACCCCAAAACGACCCAGCTAGACAAAAAGAGAAAAACGCCCAAGGAGGGCGTTTCTGCCAAGGGGACCAGTGCTAGTTCTATGGGCAAATGGAGTCTAACCGAACTGAAACTTTGGATTTAAGCATTTAAGAACATTTCATAAGCAGGTTTGGAAAGAAAAACAAGATTTAACGGTGGAATTTTGAGTTTTTAACATTTAGGGTTTATTTTATTGTTTGCAGCTTAACATTCACAATGGAAATGAAAACAAGAGAAACAAGCAGGGATTGCCTTCCTGAAATAGTAGAGATGGAGAAGGTTGGTGATGAAAACAAATCCCGAAGACCAAATGCTGAGCAACATTGCGTTTTCCCCTAGCGTTTTGGTGCAGCCAGTTGACCCAATTCGCCCTTGTACCTGCCAGAGAGAGAGAGAGAAGTTAGCAACTATGGCAAATAGCAAGAAAATATCAACAAATGAACGACAAATAATGAAGGATAGCAAGAAACAAATGTAAGTTTTGCTTCCCTTGTTAAAATCCCGAAGAGAAGGAGCAACGTGGAGCTGCTAGCTCAAGAGCTGCGTCCCCCGTCAAGTGGTCGATTCACCTGCAATTCGTTTGGCCAAGGATGGATAGAGACACCACACAAATACTCAACAATGCACTAGGAATAAGCAAACAATCAACACCATAACATTCCATCACCATATTCACAAGTAGATCGGAAGAAATGTCTCTCTATTCACAAATCTCAAGTTTACAAAAATGCCAAGGAAGCGTACAAATGAGAGAGCTGCTCTCTTAAGTAGAGAATGCTCTCAATCCAACCCTAATTCCCTCCAAAACCAAGGGCTGAGATTGACTCTCTCAATGCCCAAATCAATGGAGGAGGATCAGTCTATAGAGGGGGGGCCGAATTGCCCTCTAACGCCCATGTGGATGATGGGGCCACTCGTGGGGCCCAAGAAGCATACAATATGGTGGATGGGGGGTGCCTTTGGGCTGTTTTAGCCCCTCATACCACTCAGCTATAATCACAATACATAAAACTTACAAAAAATCAATTTTTGCTAAGTCAAAAATGCCCCTCTATGGGCAAATTCGCCCCATGTAATGAGCTGGGCCAAAATGAGGGACCCACAACATAAATACAATGTCCAAACATAACAAATATTACCTTAGGAGACCCCCTTATGTTAGCCAACATTTGCATTTACCGTTTTCCATAGTTACCTTTGCCATATTTGATTTTCCATATTAATTTATTGTTGGTTTTTATTACTGAAGATGTAATTTGGGCTTTTGACCCACTTATAGTGTTCGGATTGACGAATCGTCTACTGCAATGTGATCGTAGATCCTAAATATTGTAGACATGATCACTTGAATGACCTCGATCCATCAATTAGACACTGTTTGCCCAAAATCCATGATTTTTAATTAAAACAGGTCCCTGGTGACCCATAATAATTAAAAATCTCAACAATGCCTTAGTCTTTTCGAATTCTGACACTTGGAGGCTCATATGGGACCCCAATAGATAATAAATGACCAAAATCGAAATCTTGATCGCAACATTTTTTCAGGCCCATTTTTGGCCTAGTCAACCTGGTTTGACAAAGTCAAATCTGGTCAAAATGGCAATGGCTGAAAACTTGTAAGCCACATGAAGCATCAAGGCCTCCTGATTTATGTTAGTACATTACTTAAAACAATATAATGCGGACATGGTGATCAAAACAAAAATATCTCAATAAATATAGGCCCTGGGTGAGGTGGGCCCACCACTTCCAAAAAGACTCAATGCTATGCACAACTTATAGACTTGAACACTTAGCTAACTTTGGGTGAGGTGGATAAACAAGGTGAAGGATACGAGAAGACGAGGACCAAGACCATGTGACCCTTCGGATAAACGGGGAAGGCAGGACCCACTGACATAAGCATACCATGACAATACACAGGGAAGGGCTGTGCCTCACAAATGGGTATAGTGCAGGGAAACCACCACTGATCATCTAACATGCACCGTGCAACTCACATCCGTGTCTTTAGAAGACTCCGTGAGGATCTTTTCTAGAGCCGCCATGATTGGGTGTCCGACAAACCGTAACTTGAGACTCTAGGGGACAATTCGCATAGCTGTCCCTTACTCTATCTCACCTCCTTGCCCCGCAGGACTAGGTGAGGAAAAAAACCCACTACAATGCTGATATGTATGGCTGACCTGTGTCCGTGTGTGTTCAAAAACACATTGCAAGGACTTTACATTTGACTTTCATACCTAGCCTTTTTGGCTTCTTTTACATTTCTTCATTTCATTACATTTAAAGGCTCTTTCTAGGCTACATACATATCTCAAAAGATATAACAAGGTGCTCATACTGAAAAGTAATGGGGGCAAGTGAACATGCTTCGATGACCATTGGGGAACACCCGGTGAGTCTACACAATCCTATACTGCATTGTAACATCGGGGGCAACCGATAGGAGCAAATCCCAGGTTTGAGAATCCATCTCACACACTAAAGAGCCGAGGCACAAAAGACAAGGAATTATGGCATACTTAGAGGTCAATGGGGAAGGGGATCCTCAAGGTCACAAATCAAAGTCCAAGTCGGGAGAAATCAACATGAATGAGTCAGATGGATGGAAGGAAGTGATAGGTGGATCAAAGTTAGCTTCCAAGGAGGACAAAATGACCAAGTCTATACCGATAGTGGGTTAGGGACCAGTGTGCATATACATGAGTCTACTGCAATGGGGTGGACTGACATCACTCAGGGCCATACACATCATAATAAGCAACCGAGATCACCACATCAAACATCATATGTCAAGTCCATGTACAATCATAAATAAACAAGTCTAAAAGACAACATGTGCATTAAACCATAAAGTGCTATACCTGCCATACCATATACCTGCTGCTGAAGCTGTCTCTGAAACTAGATCTCTACTGAATCCAGGCAATAAGTGGCAAACCAACAATACTCTGTAGTACTCTCATCAGAATATGGCAAAGCAACTCTCTGAAATGGGATCATGCAAAGCTCGGCAAGGAAGGGTGACCCTCTGGCCACTGCTCTGTAGTAAGTATGGACCAATAGAAAACCATCTGTCCCCACTGATGTCTATGCTCGGGGCAATCTGGAAGCAATGAATGCCCCCTCTGAAGGCATCTGATCTCTGATTTGGAAGAAAAAAATGTAGTATGGTCCCCAACCAAACAATCTGCAGCATGGTAGCTCCAACTAACATGGATGTGATAACAGGTGGCTCCTACAAAAGTTGAGATGTAGAATGAAAAGTATGACTTTGATCTAAATACCATAAAGCTAACTCCAAAGATGGAGAGTTGATCTAGGAGAGAGAGGTACAGAGGGAATGGATCTAGGATTTGTGATACAAAAGGTGTAAGTCTATCATGGTTCGTTGGAACCATCTCTCCAAACATCCGAGGCCAAATGGAGGAATCTCATAATGGAACTCTATTTGGAGGAAGAGTTGGAAGAGGGGCTAGACTGGGAAATGTGATGTTGCCTAGAGTGGGGGGCTTGCTACTGTGACGTGGATGAAATCGTTTAACTACTAGTATGAGGCCAAGATTGGCTACGATGTTGGTGTTTGGCGGAAGTGGAGGTGGTCCTCAACGTCCAAACTGATCTAGAGTCAGAAGTCGTAGAAGTAGTACTACCATGTGTCTATCTCTCAATGCCCCTAGAAGATGGGAGCACCGAAAAAAGGAAGTAATGCGCTAAGTGGAGGCTGGTCCAGGATGTGAATGCGACTGGAGGATGAGTGAAGCCGAAGGGCCTCCTGCAAGTATAAGGGCATACATCTGTGGTTGGGATACCTAAAGAAATTGGTCAGAGTATGAAGCTCCCTAAAATGGCAATGAAACCGCCCTTGAATTTCATAGTAAATAGGACAACGAAAGATGAAGTGTTCCCCGGTCTCAACCTCTCGAAGGTGGTATACCTGGTAGATCCTATCTGATCGGTGAGTCTGGTGATCTGTTTCCACCCTAAGATGATGGGAACCCACTCTGAACTGGCCTAAAGGAATATGTAGAGCATGTGACCAATGGCGGTGTGTGTAATGTGGCTGAATAATGGTGGTGGTATACCTTAGATCCATGAAGTGCTTAGCGTTAAAGGCCATCTTTGGATGTAAACCGCCTCGCCGATTGATCCAAGTGACCTACACAAACTGCCTATAGATATCGTATCGGGTGTTTCTGCCCAACTCCTAGGCCAAGTACGAGTATTGATCACATCCGTTCATCGAGTCAATGAACCTCCATATGCGGTGGTGTAAGAGTGAGATAAGGCTGAACTCAGCATCAAGTCGAAAAGGCCAGGCTTCAAACTCTACAAGAATGATGGGACGAGGTACCGTCTGTTTTCATTTGATGATGCAACGTAGGAAGAGGATCTGCACTCACTTTTCTCAGGTCCAATCGAAATTTGGTATACGAGCCCCCCAAACCTCTTAGCAATAGAGGACTTCTGGCTGACTGTGTTAATGTTTGTACTTTAATTCGATATTATCTAGGATCTTTAACTGAAAGAATAACAAGCACAACAAAACAGAATAGACACAATAGTTTTCCTCGGGGAAACCATAAAGGAGAAAACCCCACAACTTCCTCAAAGATAGATTTGTCACTATACAATATCAAACCAAAAGTGGAAAACCCAAAATATGTCTTCTGCAGCTTCTCTCTTTCTCTACCAGCGAACTTGTGTGAGTGAGTAGTGTGTCTAAATGAGAGAGCAAGGCTCTCTATTTATACTTTACTTTTAACTTGACCTTTTACCTAACTAGGTCGGCCTCACTGAAACTGACTGGGCCGACTTCTCTAGGAAGTCTCAATAACCCTTTTACATTTGAATCTAGGGGATCGATCGCCCCGACTTACAATGGAGGTTTTACCTCGATGACTTTGCATGACCAAACATAATAATCACATTCCGAACAGGGGAAAAACATCTCCGTTGGAAGTATAAATAAAATACAATAATAATATCAATATAAAATACAAGTGAATATCTTCCGAAGTTACATTTACATCGACACTCCCTTTTAACTAGGAAGGTATTCTCTCGCCACAGTCATCATCACCCTGGACACAATTATGGTCAACGTCATCATCGCTGGATCATCTTCAATGCTGGAACACCATCATCAACACTGGATCATCATTGTCGCTGCTGCAACAATCCTCATTCTGTTGATCATTGATTAGTGACATATCTTGAATCTATCCGTTCTATAGAGCCAGCCCTTTTTCATGTCGGATGTAGGCGTAGCCCTCATGTAGGTCTTCATCATCTCCACGAGCAAGCCATCAAGTAGGTACTGTTATCACATATATAGTAGCTGGGCTACCATACATTATTTTTCTCATTCCAGTACACTATTCAGCCAGTTCCCTTGCATTGGAGATGCCGAGATGAGCATCTATATTGGATCACTATCAGATTGTGGACAGCAGTTGTATTCCCCATGCCATGACTGAGTTTCAGGACACTCAGAGAGATGACCGATGTAGCCATTATATCATTTGTACAGAGCAGACAGTAGTGCCCAGAGTTACAGCAGCAGTCTCAGAGGACAGAGGATGGTACAGGTTGATGTGCTTTCAGGTATATGACTCAGCAGATATATCATGGTGTTATGGTTAGATTGCTTTTATACTTATTCTTATAGCATGTCTTAGCACTCAGTGTCATGATCTGGCGATCATATAGATACATGGACCTGGTTGATCTATTATATATATTATATTGTCCCTCCTCAGACTTAGAAGTTCACTATTCATACTCATTGGTACATACCCTCCTTAGGGAGAATAGAGGTGATCATTACACCATTCTTTGGCTTGCTAGTGTTGGCTCCATCATTTCATTGTCTTCATCCATCCATGGCCTACCTTTTAGATTATCACCCTGACTTACTACTTGACTAGTGGCATGGAGGACTTTTCCCCACTGTAGCCTCTGTATTGGATGAGCTTCCCTGTTTATTGTGTCTCGGCTCTGAGTTGGTGACAAAACTTACCTATGGTGAGTTGGAGTTCTTTGTGAATTCCCCCTAGTCACTAAAGTTGTGTTGGCTAAACCTGAAACTTTTAGTGCTGCCATCAATACAAAATCTGGAAAATGAAATGCTATATCTTGTATGAAAAGCCCATTCATGCAATGTGTTTCTAAACACACATGAATGAGAAGCATGCCAAATGAACATGGCAATGAAAATAAAATGTTGTATCTTTTGGAAAATAAATACCTAGGTAAACAAGTTGTCCATGACACACCTAGAAGTGCTCAGGTAAACAAGTGCCTTAAAAACACACCTGCAGCAGAAAGCCTAAAGAAAAAATGTAAATCTATGCAATGTGTTTGTAAACACACATAGATCAAGGCTATGGAAAATTCAGGCCCAAAAAGCAATGAAACTTAAATGCTATATCTAAACAAATTGCTGGCCTTATTTGTATTATGGATTGTGCGCATCTGTGAAGGTGAATAAACCCTCTTTAAACAACTCATCCATTTGTGAGACACCGCCATTCCCTGTGTTATTGCTCATTCAGTATATACTATGGTGTATTCCCTTTCCCTTGCCAAAGTGTCACAAAGTCAAGGCAGTTAAGTCATCCCTTGGCCTAGCCAGTTAATTTAAGCCTTCACCCTTCACTAGCAAATTGATCACAACTATGAAGTGAGTATGATCCTGAAAGTCTAGTCTGAGTAATAATAATAATTAACGACACTATATATTTGGATTTAGATCGCCAGTCATGATTACTCTGTGTTATAATTGCTATTTGAATAAATTGTAAAGCATGTATTAACTTTGATACTTTTCAGCAGCCTTGGATGATGGACTGAGTTATATTTGGTCATGGTTGGACCTAGTTGACCATGGAGGACCATGGGACATGAGATGTTAGACCTTATGATGATACGGATAGATGATATATGGTCTATGTACACATACAGGATGATTCTATGCAGCAGTTACAGGGTTATGATGATGATTCTGGGGTTACAGCAGTGTTTGTATATGTACAGCGCATTATTATTGGCCTTGTTCCGGTATATTGGATATTTATTTTGATCATGCAGAGACTCATATGGTGTATGAGTACACATCTTGGATAGATTTGGACCTTCTGAGTCCAATGGGACAGTTTGTTTTCAGTTCCGGGCACTTACAGTGATGATTGAGCCTCAGTAGGCTATCCCAGTGCAGTTTTGGCCTGTTGGAGGCCCTGGAGCAGAGGTGATTTTTATCTGGTTGACCTAGGGCGCTGATGATGGAGGGGGTGGTCCAGCCACTTGTTTTTACCATATTACCCCCCTCCCGGACACACTGGTGCCCTCACCTTGACAGCGCCAGCACTCCAGGAGGCTGTTTGGGGCAGTTTCACGCTTCCCGAGGCATTTCAGGATTGGTAGAAATGGCTATTGAGGAAATCGATTTGGGCTACTGAGGCAAAGTTATGGCATGGGATGATCAGTGATGATAGATCGGGACCTTCCACACCTCCTCCAGCAGTTTCAGCTTCATCGGGGCCCGCATCCATCATTTATGGCACTTTCTGTGGATTTTTGAGGTCTTTTGAGGACCACGACTTCACTATAGAGGCACGATTTGGTACATTCATGATTATTTATTGGTTATTGTGCTATGGGGATTGACCAAGGAGGGATAAAATTACCCCTTGGACCCACCATAAGCCTCTTATGATATTTCATCATCATGATTTGGTGGGATTCCCCTCTTCTAGGGCGATTTTGTCCACTTATGTTATATTTTATGTGTGATCCATGTATTATATTGTTGAGGTCATCTCAACCATTGATTAGACTTTTGTATCTTATAATCTTAGCCACTCATTCAAAAAGTGGTTAGGGTTTTGGTGCCTCTCCTTCCTATTTAAAGGAGAGAGCCTCTCATTGTAAAGGGTCTTTGGCTCTTGGATTATTGGTATAGAAAAATATTCTTGTGGAAATTCTTGTGGTCTCCTTTGCATCTGGTGTTCTTAGATGGTGATTGGAAAGTCTATTGCAACCTAGCATTTGGAAGTTTGTGGCAAGATCTATCTTTTTTTTTGGAAATCATTGTTTGTCTACAGGAGGGCGACTTCAACAAGGGCGATTTTGCAAGGCTTCTTCAAATCGACTTTTTTGGCATTCGCTTGTATCAGGGGGTTATCATTAGTATCATTGTGATCTATGCTATCTTTCTGTTACTTCTTTTGTGGCATTAGTCTTATCTCTTGATGCATCAAATCTGATATTGTTGACGTTTGTTGTGCAGGAGAGAGGGCGCATTGGCTTCTTGGACTAAATCGATTTGCATAGAGACTACCTCAAAGCTTCCAAATTGATCGGGATTGCATAGATCATCATCATCAAGGCATCTACAAGGTTATCCAGGTAAGATCCACAGGTTTGTTTCTCTTTCCTTTATCCAATCCATTGACATAATTCATAAATTGTTAAAACCCTAAATACTTCAAAACCCCCATTTTACATTTTGTCAGATCTACTTAGATCTAGTGGGTTGTTGGGCATGATATTGAAAACCCACCTCTATAGCATCCATGGCATCCCGGATCTATAGTTTGGTGTGGATTGGCTTCCGTTTGACCCCTCTCCCAAGCCAACTTAGCTTCTCCCAAGGAAGGCGCACTTCACCATTTGAGCAAGTTGACCTAGATCTAGTTGATGGGTGTTTGAGATTTCACTTGATTTGACATCTACACATCAAATAACATACACCCAGGTTGTCCCTTTCTTGAAATTCACCTTGTGGGTCCCATTCCACATTTTAAGGGATTTAATCCCCATTTTGGACCACTTGGAATACTTAAACTCAGATCTACAAAGATCTAACCGGTGGATTGCCACGAAATTATAGATCCATACCCCTACTTGACTGATCTACTCGGATATAAAGTTTGGATGCCATCCGACATGACTTGACCCACCTAAACCCAAATTGAAGCCTCCTTAGGGAAAGTCGCATCACCTTGGAGAAGTGAGTTCACTCACTTCGAGGAACTGGGTACTTGAGATTTTTGCAGATCCGGAATCAGAATAATTCAAAACCTAGGTCTAGACTGTCACTTTGTCAAATCTTGCCTTGGGGATTGCATTCCTTGTTTTAAGGGATTGTGGTCCACTTGGGTCAAACCTAGATCTAGACATATTTAACCATCAAGGCCTATACTGTCCACTTATCTCATGTTGTAGGAGTTCTAAACCATAAAGTCAACCCTACTTTGACTCCACTTCCCAATTCCCAAGGCACTGGTTTATCTCCAAGACAACCCACTCTCCTAGATTGTTGGATTGACTTGTGGTTTGACTTTTGCTTGGTGAACTATACCTTTGAAGACATCATGGACCATGGTCAAGATTGTCTCATGTACTAGTTAGCCCCAATCTGACCCCTAAACTACCCTGCATTGGACACGGTTCCCAAGGCAGTGGATCCTTTGACATTGAACTAATACACTAGCCCTAGATCTCACTACAAACATTATAAGTCACTCTTACATTCAATTATGAACCAAAGCTATACCTATTAAACCCCTCACTTGGCTTGTGACTTCATCCTTAGGTCTAGGATAAACCATACACCTAACTTCACCTAGAAATACCCTGATTTGGTGTCTTGGTTTTGATCTCTCCTGTCGGGAGTAGATCGGGTCTCCCCCTTTGTTGTCTGGGCTAGATAACATAAAGTGAAGGTTGCCTCGACTGGCGTGACAACCATATATTGGAGGTCGAGGTGATCGTGGTTGCACCTTCTGAGTTGCCCTTCCCTATTGCCATCCATGACTGGATCTATCCATAGGGGTAACTACATCTTAGGTGATAACATTTTGGCGCCGTTGCCGGGGAGGCAATAGCTTACTCTGGTTTGACATACCTTTCTTAAAGCCCTCCCATTCTCTTTTCCCAACATTTTGGTATTGAAGGCATAGGGCTTACCTTGGACAAACTAGTAGTCATTATTCACTCTCTCCTGCATATACAACGACACATATCTTGGTAGAAGAGTTTAAATCTACCTGGCGACTCCCAAACGTGACTCCGCTGAGGAGCGAGCTCATTTACATCCCTATAACACTATAATTTAGACAGATCTTATCATTATCTAGAACCTATGGGGTAAATCATTTTGTTTTCAAGTTCTTGAATTTAAAAATAAATATAAAAATATAAAAAATAAAGAATAAAAAAATTATTATTCATGGCTGCTTCTGAGCGACCTAGAACTTTCGGTCGTTTAAAAGTTTTTGACTTTTCAAAAATTGTTGGGTATCCTCATCATATTCCTCATCAAGCATGTGCAAGGTTGCCTATTTTCGATGGAAGTTATGAAATCTCTGCTAAAAGACACCTTGAACTTTTTAGGGAAATTATTAAAGAGTTATCCATAACCCATGAGGATGTGTGTATGAGACTATTGGCTTCATCTTTCAAAGAAAGAGCTGGACTCTGGCTTTCGAATTTGAAACCCAATAGCATTTCTGGTTATGACATGTTTGAAAATAAATTCATAGAAGAATGGGGAAGTGAATTCAATGACATGTATCTTTCAAATCAAATCCAAGATCAAAACCTTCCCCTTTCCGATCTTATTGTGGAATCATTTAACAATCAAATATCAAGTGATTTGTCAACATCCGGAGATCACCTTTCCTGCCCAATTTCTTCTGATGATAAGTCTTCTACTTTTGAGTCAATCGAAAGTCAAATCTTTAATCATTGTACAAACTATGAATTTTCAAATTGCTTTTTAGGTAGCCCTAGTCCTGATCTTGAGGGAATTTCTGAGGATGAGCTTTTAGTTAACAAGTCTACTGAAGTTCCTCCCTCAGAGAAACTCATGAGTCATTCTATTTTTAGTGATCATTCAATTCCTCATCAACTTACTGAAGAAGAAGAAAGTAGGGACATAGATCAAGATCCTCTAGTGGTGATTTCAGGTGATCATTGTGCAAATAATCAGGATATGTTAAATGAAATTATTAATCTCACCCCTGATCAATTAAATGAAAATGATCACTTATCCTCTTATAATTTTAATGATGAATTAATAAAAGATCAATATCAAGATGAGGAAGAGTTAATAAATCATACTAGATGTTCTAATCTTTGTTCCACTTCTTATAATGAATCTTTAAATTTTCCTTTTTTCATCTTTAATCAAGATAACTTAGAGTTAGATAGTTATGGTCAATCTTGTCCTCAAGTTGTAAATATTAAATTTGATCAAAAGCTTGAAATTATTCCTAAAATAAAGAATGTTTTCTATTATCAAGATCCAAGGTTAAACTTGTCTATCCATTTGGGAGAAATTTCATATTTGCAATCCACCCTCCTTTCCCAATTCTTTCAATCATCTTTGGGTTGGTGCTCTAGTCAATCTTTTGCCCTGGAAATTTTTAATAGGAAGTATAAGCATGATTACATGTTTGGAGAAAAAGCACTTCATGTCCCTTTTCAGTCACGTTGGAACCATAATGTATGTTGTCAAGTTATCAATCATTCTTGGTGGCTAGAAAAGGTGTTTAAAGATCAATTCCATCTTTTCTCCATTTTTGAGCATCAAGTGGGTCTGACTTCGATTTTCCGTCTTTTAAGCTTTAATTTTTTCCCACTTGAATTTTTGATCATCAGTCCCAAGGAGAATCAAATTGAATATATAAGAGAAGTCAATGAGGAAAGTAGTTTATTAAAGGAAATGTCATGTATTTTCCCTCCATCAACTTTAAACAATCATATTCATGAATTTTATGATCCTATCAATTCTTGGATGGAGGATGTTTGCAGTAATCAGTCTTTCCCTTGGCATAATTTCATTTTGCGCCATTCAACTCCTTTCTTAATTTCTGAACAAGTCGAGAAAGTTGTGCTATCAATTTCATTAATCTTTAATCTAGTCCTGACTCGTTTTCTAAGCAAAAATCAAAGAAGAATCATTAACTTGTTCGATGAATGGTTGCACTGGATTTATGATTTTACCTAGCATTTGTGATGACTGGTTAGATTAGGGTAGGTAGGAAACCAAATAAGCCTACTTGGGCAGTAGTTAGTCCTTTTTGCTATTAAGTCTAGCACCTTGTTTATCCGTAAGCTCCGTCGTAAGCTCCTAGTTTAACTGAGTACCTGTCACTTTTCTTTTTCCTGCACAATAAATTTCAAATTTTGCAAATTATGTTAGTAGTTTAATTTACTTTCTGCATTTATATTTCTGACATAAGAGTAGATTTTATTTCAGTTGATTTTTTCCCACACATGCGGCGTGAGGTATGTTTGATGTTTGTGAATGCAGAAAATAGGTTGCAAGAATAAAAGCTGAAAATAAAATGGTAGAGTGCTGGATCGTGGATTCGAGTAGCAGAGTTCGAGGACCAGAGATTCTGAGGTTCTCAAGCGCTCATTTCAGCAGAGCACTTGTCCCAGCCGGAGCCAGATGTTATCACATATATAGTAGCCGGGCTACCATACATTATTTTTCTCATTCCAGTACACTATTCAGCCAGTTCCCTTGCATTGGAGATGCCGAGATGAGCATCTATATTGGATCACTATCAGATTGTGGACAGCAGTTGTATTCCCCATGCCATGACTGAGTTTCAGGACACTCAGAGAGATGACCGATGTAGCCATTATATCATTTGTACAGAGCAGACAGTAGTGCCCAGAGTTACAGCAGCAGTCTCAGAGGACAGAGGATGGTACAGGTTGATGTGCTTTCAGGTATATGACTCAGCAGATATATCATGGTGTTATGGTTAGATTGCTTTTATACTTATTCTTATAGCATGTCTTAGCACTCAGTGTCATGATCTGGCGATCATATAGATACATGGACCTGGTTGATCTATTATATATATTATATTGTCCCTACTCAGACTTAGAAGTTCACTATTCATACTCATTGGTACATACCCTCCTTAGGGAGAATAGAGGTGATCATTACACCATACTTTGGCTTGCTAGTGTTGGCTCCATCATTTCATTGTCTTCATCCATCCATGGCCTACCTTTTAGATTATCACCCTGACTTACTACTTGACTAGTGGCATGGAGGACTTTTCCCCACTGTAGCCTCTGTATTGGATGAGCTTCCCTGTTTATTGTGTCTCGGCTCTGAGTTGGTGACAAAACTTACCTATGGTGAGTTGGAGTTCTTTGTGAATTCCCCCTAGTCACTAAAGTTGTGTTGGCTAAACCTGAAACTTTTAGTGCTGCCATCAATACAAAATATGGAAAATGAAATGCTATATCTTGTATGAAAAGCCCATTCATGCAATGTGTTTCTAAACACACATGAATGAGAGGCATGCCAAATGAACATGGCAATGAAAATAAAATGTTGTATCTTTTGGAAAATAAATACCTAGGTAAACAAGTTGTCCATGACACACCTAGAAGTGCTCAGGTAAACAAGTGCCTTAAAAACACACCTGCAGCAGAAAGCCTAAAGAAAAAATGTAAATCTATGCAATGTGTTTGTAAACACACATAGATCAGAGAACAATAACCTCTCTCAGTTTTCCTACAGGTGTCATAGATTGGGAGAATCGAATCCATCTCTAAGCCCCATTTTTCAGCAGTTTGGCCAAATTAAAGAGGATTTTTTCCTGGTTTATTAAAAAAACGGTTTTGATTTTCTATTTTTAGTGATTTCGACGTAGCTTCTTAGGATCTGGGAAGATGTTGTAAAAGGCCATAAAGCCTAGAAGTTGAGAGGAAGAAAAGGTTGGACTTTGAAGACTCTAAGACACTCTTTTTGTAGAAAGACCTCTTTTTAATATATTTAGTAATACAAGCTTCTTTCACTGTTGTTTTCAGACCATTATCTTCTTCTTTCTGTGCTTATGAGCAGAGGTTCTCTTGTCTATGTTTACTTTAAAGCTGGTGATTGTCATCTCACTTTTGTATCAGTAAACTAGGATCATAAGTAACTACTGCTAGTTCTATTGACCCTTCATATACATCGTCTTATATATGTATGTTTCTGGTTAATATAGTTAGTTTTTCTTCACCCATCTAATTCAGCAAAACTATCTGATTAATGGATTTTGAAGGCCTTGTCCTATCTGGATATTACTAAGTTGTCTTGAGTGCAGAAATCAGTGAGTAAGTTATTCATCTTGATCCAATTATACACCCATCATTAAAATGAGATTGAGTTACCAGGGTCTTTCGACTGCAACCTAGAAAGACTCCTGGAGAGCTAACAAATCGGCGCCGCTGTCGGGGAGAGGAGATTGAAGCTCAGCTTCCTTGGGAGAACGACATAGATCAAGCTTTGATGATAGACAAAGCCTGGACACTCATTTGGTTGTAATCATCTATCTGGTGACTCCATGAAGGACGGATTCAGTGGTGACTCCATTGCCCAGAAATCTGTTGGCGACTCCATTGGTATGACATGAACAAAATCTTAGCAAAGAGGTATGCTTTCTATGATTTTTCAAAGATTGTTGGTTTCCCTAATCTAGTGCCTAGTAGAGATGAATGGGATGGCAGCCTTCCCAGATTTCGAGGAGAAGAATGGGAAGTGCCAGCTGAATATTTGCTTGACTTTCATGATTGCATTCATCGGTTGCAAACTGTACATGAAGATGTTAGGATTAAGCTCTTCTGGTTTTCATTAGAGGAGATTGCGCGTGATTGGTTCCGATCTTTTCCTATTGCAAGTATCAATTCTCTGGCAAGCTTTCATGTTGCATTTCATTCAGTTTGTAAAGAAAAATTTTCAGCCAATCTTTTATATCCTGAATGTTGTCACGAATTTAGTTTGTTGAATAAAGATTCAGATTGTCATGAAGGACATGCTGAAATAGGGGACACCTCTTATTGTGATCAAAATATTAATGAACTTCAGGATGATAACCATATTACAGATGTTCTTGACATTGCATCAAATGCATCTACTGACTTAGGGTGTCATGAAGTTGAAATTGTCCCCTTTGGAAACCCGAAAGATTATGAATGGATTGAAGGAACAACATGTAACAAATTTGGATCTGCAGCAAATACTAAAGGCAGCCCTCAACTTTCAGATTTGCAGACAAAGGGAGAGCGCAGCAGATATGGAGAGGATGATGATGAGTTGAAAAGCTCAGATCAGAGTTCATCCTACATGTTTCTCCGACAGGGGTTGAACAGTCTGCATTCAGCATTGAGATTGGTGAAGGAAAAGAGCAGCAACATTTTTTTCAGTTGGAAAAGTATCATGAAGAGGTATTTCTTTGTGTCGTTCATGACCCTTTTGTTGATTTTCTAAAATCTGTGAGCAGCACAAATATCAAAATATGTTTGTCAGGTGATAGTTGGTTTTGTCACCCTTTCAAACTACATTTCTGCATGCTATGGTTTCATTTATTTTTTGGGTCAAGATCAAGGAGGATATTAGTAAATCATTTTCTTACATGGCTTCATTGGAAGCATGATGTCACTTGATAAGAAGCAGTGTAGTTAGTTAGAGTAGGGTAGCATAGATGAATAAGCTCATGACTGAGCATTTCAAGTTTGCATAATGCGTGAGGCTTGCATTTAGTATTGTGGTTTCAGTTTTGGAATAAAGACTCCATGCCCAATGGATATAAGACACTATTGGCAGGGGTAATTTGGCTTGAAATGATGAGCAGGGTTGCATGATTGGGATCAGGTTTTGAAAGCAGCATTTGAGACTCCATAGCCCAATGGATGCAAGGCGTTGCTAACAGGTTTACAGTTGAACATTTGTGGACAGATTGCAGAGATCTGGTGGTAGTATTAATGACTCCATAGCCCAATGGAACACTAGAGGATAGGTTTGAATTTTTGTTTTACAGGAAAGGCATTAAATCTGTGGTTCTTGAAACCTCACAGGGAGGCTTTCATCCTCGAGTAGGAGCCAGATGTTATCTCCCCAAATAAATTTGTCGAGTTGATCAATTTTAGATGATAGGATGTCATTTGAAAATTCATTTCTAAATTTCTTAAGGCTCATTGTTGATAGCTTTATGCATGTAATAAAGTTTGAAAAGCATTAGATTGGGTTTTCATTTCAAAATTTTCAAAAGACACGTTTCGGTAGCTAAGCACTGATTTAAAACGGTCCCTAAGCCACCGAAAGCTCTGCTTTCGACAGCTTAAACGAAATTTTCGGGGCTCTCCTAGCTACCGAAAGTGAAAAGAAATTTTAAAATGAAAGCAGATCAGATAAGAAGATACCTGTGTCATTGCAATTTTTTAAAAACAAAGCTTATGATTTTGATTGCCTTGGAGAGGATCCGCAAGTGAAAGCTATTGTCAAGTCAAGTTTTCCTAGCTGTGCGCAAGAGTAAATACAGTGGCACCGTGTGACTGCAAATACAATAGCAGAAAATGACCGTTTATTTCTTGTATTCCAAAAACACACATTATGAGGAGCAAAGGAATTTTTTGCCACATGCTGAGATGATTTAGAAAGGAGTTTTTTTTCCTCTATTTACAACTTGGTTTTCGGAAAATGCCATGGGTATTTCAAGCAAATAGATTGCTGCAAGAGAAGTATTAAAACAACAGACCGACCAAATGACTCTTAGAAAACTACAAAAATGTAGATTTGTTTCGGTAGTTTAGGCGGACCAGGCGATGGTTTATTAGCTACCGAAAACCCAGCTTTCGGCAGCTTACAGAATGGAAGACAAAACTCTTCAGCTACCGAATGGAAAGGCATGTGTCAGGTATCGTGGAACAGTTTCGGTGGCTTAGGTGGACAGGGCAATGGTTCATTAGCTACCGAAAACAGAGCTTTCGGTAGCTTACAGATTCAGACTTTGGCTTTCCTAGCTACCGAAAGCTAAAAACCTGGACAGAATGTTACCATTTTTGCACAGATCTGATTTTTACTGATCCAAACACCTCAAGGGTAGTTTATAATGTTATATAATAATTAAAGGCATCGTGATCAAGGTTCTGTTTCAGATTTAAAGGTGCCAACAAGGCGAAGGAAAGGATATTTACTGAAATTAATGGCGTTTTTACTATGAAAGGTCATCATTTTTAAATGATGATTCTGAGCGACTGGAGAGTCATTTTTGAAAACGCTCGGAGGTTTTTGCTCCTAATAGTTAAGAGAAAAATAACCTCTCTCAGTTTTCCTACAGGTGTCATAGATTGGGAGAAACGAATCCGTCACTGAGCCCCATTTTTCGGATCCTAGAAACTGCCTGTTTGACACATGTTTTTGAAATGCAGATCTCTGGCAAATGAAAACGAATTTTAAATATCTGAGAGAGGTTTTTTCTCACAACAAATAAATGTACAATAACCTCTTTCAGTTTATACACAGGTGTCATGTATCTGGAGAACTGAACCCATCTCTGAGACTCTTTTTCAGCAGTTTCAGCAAAAATGACGTTTTTATTGTGCAGAGTCATCATTTTAAAAGGATGATTCTGAGCGACTGGAGAATCATTTTGTAAAATGGGCGGAGGTTTTTGTGCCTAACACGTTAGAGAACAATAACCTCTCTCAGTTTTCCTACAGGTGTCACAGATTGGGAGAATCGAATCCATCTCTGAGCCCCATTTTTCAGCAGTTTGGCCAAATCAAAGAGGATTTTTTGCTGGTTTATTAAAAAAATGGTTTTGATTTTCTGTTTTTAGTGATTTCGACCCAGCTTCTTAGGATCTGGGAAGATGTTGTAAAAGGCTATAAAGCGTAGAAGTTGAGAGGAAGAAAAGGTTGGACTTTGAAGACTCTAAGACACTCTTTTTGTAGAAATACCTCTTTTTAATATATTCAGTAATACAAGCTTCTTTCACTGTTGTTTTCAGACCATTATCTTCTTCTTTTTGTGCTTATGAGCAGAAGTTCTCTTGTTTATGTTTACTTTAAAGCTAGTGATTATAATCTCACTTTTGTATCAGTAAACTAGGATCATAAGTAACTACTGCTAGTTCTATTGACCCTTCATATGTATTGTTTTATATATGTATGTTTCTGGTTAATATAGTTAGTTTTTCTCCAGCCATCTAATTCAACAAAACTATCTGATTAATGGATTTTGAAGGCCTTGTCCTATCTGGATATTACTAAGTTGTCTTGAGTGCAGAAATCAGTGAGTAAGTTATTCATCTTGATCCAATTATACACCCATCATTAAAATAAGATTAAGTTACCAGGGTCTTTCGACTGCAACCTAGAAAGACTCCTGGAGAGCTAACACCGGTGGATCTCTCAACCTCTCCAGTATGGGAGGACAATCGGGAGCATCCGAGAGGCATTACGTCCTAAGGACCACCTACGCCTACCACCATACGAGAAACATCCCTTACATCTACCAACATGTGAGGACAATCAGGAACATTCCAGATGCATTATGTCCCAAGGACCACCTATGCCTACCACCATACGAGAATGGCTCTAGTGCATCTGTGTCTTCCGGTCTCATCACTCCCTCTTAAGAGGAACTCGATTTGGATAACACCAAGCTTCTCTCTGAAGTACTCGAACTTCACTCTAGCTAACGGCTTGGTCAACATATCGACTATCTGCTCGTCTGTCGCTATATACTGGAGCTTCACTGCTCCTCTCTGCACCATATCCTTGATATAGTGGTACTTGATTTCAATGTGCTTTGACTTGTCATGGAACACCTGGTTCTTGGACAACTTCACGCAACTTTGGTTGTCACAGAAAATACAAGTTGCCTCGAGCTGGAGATCAAACAAATCTGACAGTAGCTTCCTAAGCCATACTGCCTCACAACTAGCCGAACAAGCTGCAACATACTTTGCTTCAGCTATACTCAGTGCCATGCACGATTGCTTCTTGCTAAACCAGGAGATCATACCGGATCCCATACTGAAGCAGCATCCCGAAGTGCTCTTCCTATCTGCGGCACTGCCTTCCCAATCCGAATCAACATAACCCTGTAGGTCAATCTTCTGATTCGCCTCATACTTGAGCCCATAGTCAATTGTACCCTTCAGGTACCTCAATACATCCTTTGCAACAATAGGTGAACATGTCTCAGATCTGTCACGAACTAGCTCAGGGTGTTCACAACAAAGCATATGTTTGGTCTCGTGTTCGTCACGTACATCAATGAACCAATCATCTGAAGATACATCGTGGCATCAACTGACTTTGATGAAGCATCACATAGTAGCTTCAAGTTCGATGGCATGGGTGTGGCCATAGCCTTGTAGTCCATCATTCTGAATCTCTTCAAAATCTCCACTGCATACTTCCCTTTTCCAAGGAAGATTCCATCCGCACTTTGCCACACCTCCATGCCTAAGAAATAATGTATCATACGCAGGTCCTTCATCTCGAACTCTATGGCAAGCCTCCTCTTCACATCTGCAATGAGCTCATCCTCACCTATCAGAAACAAGTCATCTACATATAACAAAAGTATCACTAGACTTCCGTCTTCAACCTTAAAGTAAAGGTCGGAATCCGCTTTACTCTTGGTAAAGCCCAAGCTCATCAGGAAACTGTCCATGCTGTCGTATTACGTCCTGGGTGCCTGCTTCATTCCGTACAAGGCTTTCTTCAATTTGCACATATGAGTCTGCCTGTCATGTGTCTCAAATCCCAGTGGCTGCTCTACGTACACTTCCTCTTCTACTACACCATTCAAGAATGCCGTTTTGACGCCCATCTGGTGTACCTTACATTTCATTACTGCAGTCAATGCTAGTATAGATCCGATGGAAGTGTATCTCACTACAGGTGCAAATGTCTCCTTGTAGTCTATGCCTTCTTTCTGGGAGAAGCCATGTGCCACAAATCTTGCCTTGTTTTTCTCAATGCTACCATTTGTAGCATGCTTGATCTTGTAGATCCACTTCAAAGTTACTACAGACTTCCCTTTTGGTCTTCCCAGACATCATTCTTCATAATCGATTGGTACTCCTCGATCATGGCATCCTTCCATTCTTTCTTCTCTGCTGCTTCCTCATAGTTGGAAGGTTCTTTATCAATGATGTCGCACAACAGGGCCACATAGTTGGAGTATGGTCTAGGTCTCTTGCTTTCTCCCTGCATCCCATTTGGAGCGCCAGACTTCTGTACATCTTGTATTGCCTCTCGTACCCATGCTGGTCTCCTCTTTTGGGAGTCCTTTTCACGAGGTGGATCTACAGGTTCTTGTGGTTCTGCCATGTCGCAGTCTTCATGATCTTTTGGAATTGCTTCTTCCATCACTGAGTCTTCGTCGCTTGTTCTTCGAAACAAGTCTCTCTTGTAGGTGACGGTACATGATCTTTCCTACAAGTCAATTTAGTTGTGTGGTTAGAAACATTTCATAATTTTCAAAACAAATTCTTATGCATAAGGACATAGGTCACACAGTTATGCAACTATCTTAGCTAAGGTTTCAACAGAACATTCATCCATATCTCGTATTCATACGGTAACTTTCTAGATGCCTTCCATCTCTACTAGAACATTGTTAAGAGTGTGCACTACTCCCAACATGCAAGCAAAGAGGTTTCATTCTAGATAAGTAGCAATGGAATGTTGTACAGTACCATAGGCCACTTACCCATCACATGCATATTAGTAGTGTACTGTTCATTAATGCAAATATCCTAATATGCATAATACACAACCTAAATCTAGGAACATAAGTATGTACACCACTGAACAATATCATTTAGTAATTAGATGTACAAGAAATGACAATTCAAATACTTATCTTTGTTTGTTTGTTGGGTGGACTCCCTCTTGAAATGACAATTCAAATACTTCTCTTTGTTTGTTTGTTGGGTGGACTCCCTCTTGATCTTTGCTTCCTGGCAGGAACTACTAGAGTCTCTGACAATGTGCTCTACTTCATTGTTTGATTCTGAGGTCCCGTGCCTTTCTTGCTTATGATTGGAAATGTTGAGCAAGTATTCTACACCTGTTCTTTGTGCTGGAGTAGACTTTGTGTGTCCTTTCTTCTGTATCCTAACTAATGCTGAAATGGATGAGAAGCTTCCATAGAGCGTCGATCTTATTTGTTTTCCTATTCCTTTCATGTAATACTGAAAGTAATCTCTAGCTTCACCTTATGAGGTGGAATCTTTTGAATGAATCCTTGTAACTGGTTTCATTACAATACATATTCTTCATCACTTGAAGAATCATCTCTTTCTTCTCTAGTTCTTTTCTTTACTGGTTCATCATCTTCAACGGTGTGAGCATGATGTCTCTTCTTGTTTGTCTTCTTGGAGGAACCTCTGTTTCTAGGACAATTTCTGGAGTAGTGTCCCTTCTCATCACATGTATAACATCTAATGTTGGATAGATCTCTTCTGGGTCTTCTTTGTCTATTGTAGTTCTCCCTCTTATTTTGATGGTGGTTCTTCGTCTTGTTGTGATGGTGGTGCTCCCTCTTGTTGTGATTTATTCTAGCATGAACTGTGATAGCTTGATCATCATTTGCTCCCATCTTCTCTTCTCGTGCCACAAGTCGAGCTTCTTCTTGAGTACATTCTTCCCGTAGTTTGCTGAATGTGATCAACTTCTTCCTGGCACATATCCCTTGAATGAATGAGTCCCATGATCTTGGGAGACCATTCAAGGTGGTCATAATGATCTCTCCTTCTTCTACCTTTTCTTCAACTGCTTCAAGTTGCTCCTTGATCTGTGAGACCCTTGTGAAATAAAATTGCATGGTCTCTGAGTTCAGGATGTTTATGTTGTTGATCTGGTTCCTTAATGTCATCTTCCGATTGATGTTCTTCCCCTCGAATAGCCTTGTCAATGCATCGAACATTTCCTTGTGTGTCTTCAAGGATGACACATGTGGGATGAGATGATCCTTATTGGAGTCTGCGATAATTCTCTTGGCCTTAACCAAGTTCTTCTTGTGAATAGCCTTAGCCTCATCTCCCTTTGGTGCTGGAACCTCTTCACTAACATGTTTGTCCAAGTCATTTTCTTCAAGGACAAGAGCAAATCCTATACTTCCATGCTCAGAAGTCATTAGCTCCCTCAAGTTTATCCTCAAGCTTGGTGTGGTGAGACATTTTAAATGAGTACCTCAAATGGAAATAACAAAGATTTAGGTCTTACCAATTTGAGATGCCCAACCTGGTTCTGGAGCTGGCTGGCCTAGGGTTTGTTAGAGAAACCCTAATTTTCCAAAGTTCGAATCTTGAACTTCTGATTGGACAAGAAGATGCGCCTCCTCAAGG
This sequence comes from Larix kaempferi, assembly GCA_027924585.1. Classification (NCBI taxonomy): domain Eukaryota; kingdom Viridiplantae; phylum Streptophyta; class Pinopsida; order Pinales; family Pinaceae; genus Larix; species Larix kaempferi. Next base: position 16,356,332 of record BSBM01000458.1, on the reverse strand, counting down.
CGACTTGTCTAATGTACTCCTTTTTCCCAAATCTGTGGACATAATCCCAAAATAACTGATGCCCTAGTTTTCTCCCGACAATAGCGATGGGGCCAAAAATGAAAATTCTCGGATTTGAATTCTACCTTCACAGGAAAATGCGTCCTCCTAGGGCGACTTGGAATGACCTCCTTTTCAAGCTAATTTGTGGAGGAAAGTGCCTGGAATAGGAAGCCCTAGTTTCTCCGGGTCCTAGTGACAGGGTCAAAAATCAAGCTTCTCGGAACTGGGTTTTGTTTCCTCCAAAAGATGCACCCTCCTAGGGGGAGTTAGCCTAGCCTCCTTTTCTTGATGATCTGTGGAGAGAAGACCTCAAACTAGGAAGCCCTAGTTTCCCACTGCTGCACAATGTCTTCTTTTCAGGTTAGCTCTGATACCATGTTAATGTTTGTACTTTAATTCAATATTATCTAGGATCTTTAACTGAAAGAATAACAAGCACACAAAATCACAATAGACACAATAGTTTTCCTCGAGGAAACCATAAAGGTGAAAACCCCGCAACTTCCTCAAAGATAGATTTGTCACGAACACAATATCAAGCCAAAAGTGGAAGACCCAAAATATGTCTTCTGTAGCTTCTCTCTTTCTCCACCAGCGAACTTATCTTCTCTCCCTTGCTGTGCGAACTTGTGTGAGTGAGTAGTGTGTCTAAACAAGAGAGCAAGGCTCTCTATTTATACTTTACTTTTAACTTAACCTTTTACTTAATGGAGGAAAAACATCTCCGGTGGAAGTACAAATAAAATAAAATACAATAATAATATCAATATAAAATACAAGTGAATATCTTCCGAAGTTACATTTACATCAACCGAATGAGAGTGTCCATGAGAGACATCTTGGACGATATATCCTAAAAATGGCATCTGAAACATTTTCTATCGAGAAGGGATAAGGATTCGTAGCCCTTGTTGACTCGGGATTGAAGGGCATGTTGCAAATTGAAATGAGGTCCTGTGAACTATATCCCCAAATAGGTATAGGTGTTGGAGATCTCAATCTGAACCCCTCGAAAGAAGAATGGAGATTTAAGAGGAGCTTCTTCGACTCGTTGAAGATCATGACCTTGGCTTTACCGAGGTTGACCATCAACTAATGAAGATCACAGAAAAGGGCAAGGCATCTAGCTGTCTTTGCAATCCTTATGGAGATGAGGCCAAAAGGACCACATCATTAGCGAAGAGAAGGATAGAGATCAAGACCTGGTGGAGAAGGCACCCAACACAGTCTTGGATTTGCTCCTGTATAAAGGACTCCAACTCGTTGATGTAATTGCCAAATAAAGTAGGGTTTTCTTCTCCATTTGTAAGTAGTTCTTGGCTCTTATTTTTTATGTTGCAAAATGATATGTGGAATAGCTGGAACTTGTTATTAGGGATTGTTCTTAGATATATTGTAGTTGGAGATACCATGATGCAGACTGTTAATGTAATTGTAACTTCGGAAGATATTCACTTGTATTTTATATTTTATTATTATTGTATTTTATTTGCACCTCCGACGGAGATGTTTATTCCTCCGGTCGAGGATGTCATTATTACATTTGGTCATGTAAAGTTATTGAGGTAAATCCTCCATTGTAAGTCAGGGCGATAGATCCCCCTGGAGTCAGTTAGATTAGGGTTATTGAGTCCCCTAGAGAAGTTGACCCAGTTAGGTACAACTGGGGCCGACCTAGTAAGTAAAAAGGTCAAGTGAAAGATAAAGTATAAACTTTGTGAATTTAGCCCTTGTTGGTTGGTGGATGGTATATAAACATAAGCATTTATAGATACACGTGGGGGTATTTATGGTTTTAACTTATACTACATTGTTTGGATTTTTTCCACATGGGAATGTTGATACCTAAGTGGAGTTCTCTCATTTGGATATCACACTCACTCACAAGTTCGCATTAGTGAGAGAGAGGACATGTTCACATAGGAGGAAAAGAAGAGGAGCTGCAGAAGACCATCTTTGTTTTGGGGTTTTACTTTTGTGATATTGTATTGGTGACGATTCTATCTCTGAGGAAGTTGTAGGGTTTTCTCCTTCATGGTTTCCCCGAGGAAATTCTGTGTCTATTGTGTTATGCTGTGCATGTTATTCTTTCAATAAGATCCTAGATAAATATTGATTAAAAGTAGAAAATCTAATATGGTATCAGAGCTAACCTAGAAATAAGACACTGTGTAGCTACGAAAGCTAGGGCTTCTTAATTTTTGGACTTCTCTCCACAGATCATCAACGAAAAGAGGCTAGGCTAACTCGCCTAAGGATGGTGCATCTTTCTGTCGAAGCTGAACTTGATTCTGAAAATTTTCATTTTTTGGCCCGTTACTACTGCGGAAGGAAAATTAGGGCTTCTCACAAAATTGGAATTTTGGAGTGCAATTGGCATTGGAAGATGCTCCTCTCCAAGATCAAAATTTTTGAGTGGGTAAAATCCCGGAAAGTCAAACCCTAGTTTGACTTTGGACCATAAACTACAGAAAACTAGAAAACCATAAAAAGCTAGAAATTGCAGATCAGAATTTCGCAAGTCAATTTTCAAGGGTGAAATTTTGGAATCTTCAGAAACCAAGTATACCAGCATACTCGCCTCAATCAAGCGCATCTATCTGTCCAATTAGAAGTTCCAAATTCCAAGTTTGAAAAAATAGGGTTTCTCTCACAAACCCTAGGCTAGCTCTAGAACCAGTTTCGGCAACTAAAAGTGGTAAGACCTAAAAGCTTTTCTATTTCCATTTGAAGTTCTCATTAAAGATGTCTCACCACACCAAGCTTGAGGATAGCTTGAAGGGGCTGATAACTTCTGAGCATGGAAGTATAGGATTGAACTTGTCCTTGAAGAGAATGAATTAGACACATGTAAATGAGGAGATTCCAGCACCAGAGGGAGATGAGGCTAATGCCTTACACAAAAAGAACTTGGTTAAGGCCAAGAGGATCATTGTAGATTCTATTAAGGATCATCTCATCGCACATGTGTCATCTTTGAAGACACCTAAAGAGATGTTTGATGCCTTGACCAAGCTATTTGAAGGGACGAATATAAATCGGAAGATGACCTTGAGGAACCAGTTGAAGAATGTGAAGATACAAAATGCAGAGACCATGCAGTCTTATTTTACAAGAGGGTCTCTCAGATCAAGGAGCAACTTGAAGCCGTGGGAGAAAAGGTAGAAGAAGGAGAAATTGTGATAACCACCTTGAATGGTCTCCCAAGATCATGGGACTCATTCATTCAAGGGATTTTTGCTAGAAAGAAGTTAATCACATTCAGTAGGCTGTGGGAAGAATGCTCACAAGAAGAAGTGCGACTTGTAGCTCGAGAAGAGAAGATGGGAGCAAATGATGATCAAGCTCTCATAGCACACACCAGAAGGAATCATAACAAGAGGGAGAACCATCATCACAGTAAGAGAAAGAAACACCATCAAAATCAGAGGGAGAAATATAGAAGATCCAAAAGAGATCTATCCAACATTAGATGCTATACATGTGATGAGAAGGGACAGTACTCCAGAGATTGTCCCAGAAACAGAAGTGTCTCCCACAACAAGAAGAACAACAAGAAGAGACATCATGCTCACACCGCTGAAGATGATGAACACACAAGGAAAAGAACCAGAGAAGAAGAAAGAGATGATTCTTCAAGTGATGAAGAATATGTATTGTAATGAAGGTAACCAATCACAAGGGTTCGTTCAGAAGGTTCCACCTCATAAGGTGAAGCTAGAAATGACTTTTAGTATTACATGAAAGGAGTAAGAAAAGCTCCTACAAAGTTGGACTCCAGAAACAAATAAGGATCAATGCTCTATGGAAGAGCCTCTCATCCATTTCGGCATTGGTTAAGATGCAGAAGAAAGGAGAACACAGAGTCTATTATGGTACAAAGAACAAGTGATCTACAATGTAGAATACTTGCTCAACATTTACGATCATAAGAAAGAGAGGCACAGGACATCAGAATCAGACAATGAAGAAGAACACTCTGTCAGAGACTCTAGTAGTTCTTGCAAGGAAGCAAAGATCAAGAGGGAGTCCACCCAACAAACAAACATAGATAAGTATTTGAATTGTCATTTCTTATATATCTATTGTTCAGTGATGTACATACTTATGTTCCTAGATTTAGGTTGTGTATTATGCATATTAGGATATTTACATTAATGAACAGTATACTACTAATATGCATGTGATGGGTAAGTGGTCTATGGTACTGTACAACACTCCATTGCTACTTATCTAGAATGAAACCTTTTTGCTGACATGTTGGGAGTAGTGCACACTCTTAACAATGTTCTGGTAGAGATGGAAGGCATCTAGAAAGTTACGGGATATGGATGAATGTTGTATTGAAGCATTGGCTAAGATAGTTGCATGAATGTATGACCTATGTCTTTATGCGTAAGAATTTGTTCTGAAAACTATGAGATGTTTCTAATCATGCAATTGAACTTGACTTGTAGGAAAGATCGTGTACCATCACCTACAAGGGATATTTGTTTCAAAGAACAAGCGACGAAGATCAAGAAAACTACCTATTGAAGAACCTGAAGTTCCTAGGATCAGAGAAAAAGCAATGGAAGAAGTGATTCCAGAAGATAATGAAGATCGCGAGATGGAAGAACCACAAGAACTTGTAGATCCACCTCGTGAGAAGAACTCCCACAAGGGGAAGCCAACATGGGTACGAGAGGCAATACAAGTTGCAGAGAAGTATGGTGCTCCAGAGGAAATGCACAGAGAAAGCAAGAGACCTAGGCCATATTTCAGTTATGTAGCCCTGTTGTGCGATATCATTGACAAAGAACCTTCCAACTATGAGGAAGCGACAGAGAAGAAAGAATGGAAGGATGCCATGATCGGGGAGTACCAGTCGATCATGAAGAATGATGTTTGGGATTTAGTTTCGAGACCAGAAGGGAAGTCTGTTGTGACTTCCAAGTGGATCTACAAGATCAAGCATGCTGCAAATGGCACCATAGAGAAACACAAGGCGAGGTTTGTGGCATGTGGCTTCTCCCAGAAGAAAGGCATAGATTATGAGGAGACATTTGCACTTGTAGCTAGATACACTTCCATCAGATCAGTACTTGCATTGGTTGCAATAATGAAGTGGAAGGTACACCAGATGGATGTCAAGACAACGTTCTTGAATGGTGTAGTAGAGGAGGAAGTGTACGTGGAGCAGCCACTCGGATTTGAGACATATGACAGGCATACTCATGTGTGCAAATTGAAGAAGGCCTTGTACGGATTGAAATAAGCACCCAAGACGTGGTACGATAGGATGGATAGTTTCCTGATGAGCTTGGGCTTTACCAAGAGTAAAGCAGATTCCAACCTTTACTACAAGGTTGAAGTGGGAAATCCAGTGATACTTCTACTCTATGTAGATGACCTGTTTGTAATAGGGGAGGATGGGCTCATTGCAGATACAAAGAGGAAATTGCCATAGAGTTCGAGATGAAGGACCTGGGTATGATGCACTATTTCCTAGGTATGGAGGTGTGGCAAAATGCAGATGGGATCTTCCTTGGACAAGGGAAATATGCAATGGAGATTCTAAAGAGATTCAGAATGATGGATTGCAAGGCTATGGCCACACCCATGGCATTGAACTTGAAGCTACTATGTGATGCTTCATCAGAGTCAGTTGATGCCACGATGTATCATCAGATGATTGGTTTATTGATGTACTTGACGAATACGAGACCAGACATATGCTTTGCTGTGAACACATTGAGCCAGTTCTTGACGGACCCGAGACAAGTTTAGTTGGTTGATGCAAAGGATATATTAAGGTAACTGAAGGGTACAGTTGATTATGGGCTCAAGTATGATGCGAATCAGAAGTTTAACCTATCGGGTTATGTTGAATCAGATTGGGTAGGCAGTGCAGCAGATAGGAAGAACACTTCGGGATGCTGCTTCAGTATGGGATCCGGTATGATCTCCTCGTTTAGTAGGAAGCAGTTGTGCGTGGCACTGAGTACAACCGAAGCAGAGTATGTTGCAGCTTGTTCGGCTAGTTGTGAGGCAGTATGGCTTAGGAAGTTACTGTTTGATTTGTTTGATCTCCAGTTAGAGGTGACTTGTATATTCTGTGACAACCAGAGTTGTGTGAAGTTGTCCGAGAACCCGGTGTTCCATGACAAGTCGAAGCATATTGAGATCAAGTATCACTATATTAGGGATATGGTGTAGAGAGGAGTAGTGAAGCTCCAGTATGTTGCGACGGACGAGTAGATAGCCGATGTGTTGACCAAGCCGCTAGCCAGAGTGAAGTTAGAGTACTTCAAAGAGAAGCTTGGTGTGCTCCAGATCGAGGTTCCTTCCAAGGGGAAGTGATGAGTTCGGAAGATGCAAATGCACATGGGCCTTTCCCGAATGGTGGTAGGATAGTCCTCCCATGTCGGTTGATGTAAGTGACGGGCCTTTCCCGAATGGTGGTAGGATAGTCCTGCCATGTCGGTTGATGTAAGTGTCGAGCCTTTCCTGAATGGTGGTAGGAAAGTCCTCCCATGTCAGTTGATGTAAGTGTCGAGTCTTTCCTGAATGGTGGTAGGAAAGTCCTCCCATGTCGGTTGATGTAAGTGCTGAGCCTTTACCGAATGGTGGCAGGAAAGTCCTCCCATGTCGGTTGATGTAAGTGTTGTGTCTCACATGCTCGTAGGAAAGTCCTCGCATGTTGGTCGACTGGGTCTCGTATGGTGGTAGGAAAATCCTCCCATACTGGAGACATTGTGATGTGCATCTGGGCTGTGCTTTGTTTGACAATGAGATGATCTGAAGATGATGAGGCGACTGTAGGAGATGCAGGTGTTTGCAGAGGCAATGTAATGACTGGTCCTTGGCTGTACCTACTTGATGGCTTGCTTGCAGAGATGATGAAGACCTACATGAGGGCTAGGCCTACATCCAACATGAAAAAGGGCTGGATCTGTAGAACTTCCTATGACAAATAGATTTAAGAGATGTCACCAATCAATGATCGACATGATGAGGATTGCAGCAGCAACGGCGACGATGAGCCAGTGTTGATGATGATGTTCCAGCATTGATGATCTAGCGATGAAGACTTGTGTCAAGATGTCTTGATGACTGTGTCAAGAGAATACCTTCCTAGTTAAGAGGGAGTGTTAATGTAATTGTAACTTCGAAAGATATTCACTTGTATTTTATATTGTATTATTATTGTATTTTATTTGTACCTCCGATGGAAATGTTTATTCCTTCGGTCTGGGATGTCATTATTACATTTGGTCATGTAAAGTCATTGAGGTAAATCCTCCATTGTAAGTTGGGGCAATAGATCCCCCTAGAGTCAGTTAGATTAGGGTTATTGAGTCCCCTAGAGAAGTTGGCTTAGTTAGGTACAACTGGGGCCGACCTAGTAAGTGAAAAGGTCAACTGAAAGATAAAGTATAAATAGAGAGTGGAGCTCTCTCATTTGGATATCACACTCACTCACAAGTTCGCATTAGTGAGAGAGAGGACAAGTTCGCATAGGAGGAAAAGAAGGGGAGTTGCAGAAGACCATCTTTGTTTTGGGGTTTTACTTTTGTGATATTGTATTGGTGACGATTCTATCTCTGAGGAAGTTGCGAGGTTTTCTTCTTTATGGTTTCCCCGAGGAAATTCTTTGTTTCTATTGTCTTATGCTGTGCATGTTATTCTTTTAGTAAGATCCTAGATAAATATTGATTAAAAGTAGAAAATCTAACACAAACTGGATTTTTTCACATCCATGAGCTAGTCTTATGGTTGAGATGAGCCCTATAGATCAGCGGCAATGCAATTATTTCTTAGCCAGCAACAACAGTTTGCCCCCTTGTCATGACTGATCTTGCATGACCCCATTGAGATGATTCTGGTTTAGTCATGGTTCATACAGAGCAGTTAGCCGATGTTTTCCTTTGCCCATAGTCAGTTGCAGATGTTTCCAGAGACAGGTATATGGTTGAGCAGAGGTATATATTGCATCTGGATGTTATATTTTGCTCTATAGTATATTTTAATTACTATGACTATGCATGTTCTACTGACAGTGGTATTTTGAGCTTGATGGTCTCAAAACTATGTCTCAAGTTGTTAGAGAGTCCATAGTGTAAGGCCATTACATATGCTTGCTAGTATTTCCTACCTTACACCTATTCTTGCTTTGATGCCATCACCTTTCACCTTCCTCCATTCATCCGTAGCTTCCATATTTGGTTCTGACCTTGACTTGTACTTTCACTAATGAGATCGAGGACCCCCCCCCCATTTAGGCCTCTGTGTTGGATAGACTCCATGTTTACTTTGTGTCTCAGCTCTGGAGTGTGTGGCCTGGTCCCTTCTAGTCTGCTTGTATGATGCATTGTGGATCGGTTGTGTGGCTAGTGTCACTAGAATGTTCTCCTTTAATCCTTGAAAGCAAGTACTCCCATGAAAGCATTGGAACGCATAAATGCTATATCTAAAATGATGCAAAAGTCAGCTAAAAAAAGTGTTGCTAAACACTAATAAATAAAAAAGTCTTCTGTAGCTAGTCAGTGGCCAAGGGACGAGCACTCATCCTTTGTATGATGTAAGGTCGTTTTCCCCTACAGGGAAACAGGGTGGTAACTCCATTGTACCTATGGACGATGGCGGGCAATGGTGGTAAGACCGAGTCATTATCTGAGGTACGCAAGGCTATTCCGGGCACCTGTCCTTGGAGGCTGGCTAGTGAAAGATAGAACAAAATGTTAAATGATAAATGTGCAAAAGGCTGGCAAGAAATTAAATGCAATAAAGGATGTTTGTCTAGAGTCTACTGGAAGCTTTCCAAGCACTCTACCCATTTGTAAGGCACCGTCGTTCCCTAGTGTCTTCTATCTTGCATACATCTAAGTGGTTCCCCTTTTTCCTCATGTCCAAGAGATCACAGTGTCAAGGTTATCAAGTCAATTCGCATTATCTTAGCCTTGTTTCTTCCACCTCACCCATTGTAGCAGTTTGCCTAAGTCTGTGAGTGAGCATATGTAGGGGGCTTCACGAAAGACTTGATGGTATCTTTGACACAGGCATATTATTTATTTGATTATTGTGGCCACTATTGTGTATTTCATGGTTTAGTCTAGTTATTAACATAAACTTGTAGTTGTGAGCATTATTCATCCAATGTGCATGCAGGACTATCTAGATTATTGATCAGCCTTCAGTTTGAGTATTTTGACTTGGTCAACACGTTTTATGAGGCAGTGATTGCAGTGTTCGAGATTGCATATTTATTCTCCAGATGTATCCAGTACTCCATTTCCATGCTCATTTTTTGGTTGTTGGCCATTATACAACAGTTCCATGGATTATTATTATTATTATGGCCATATTTTATTTACTGGATGTGGTGTTGGGCTTTAGATGCATATTTTGATGGACATATGGGTATGAGTAGTCACTATTGGTGGATTTGATGTCTGTGATTCAGTTGGTGCACTTAGATATGGATTTTGGGCAAAGGAAAGGGACCTATTGATGATTTTATTCTCCAACATGATGAACTAACAGTTTTATTCATTAAAAAATGACCATGGCTTCTTCAGGAAAATCGATATGGCTAATGTGGGTAAGGAAATGACTTGGGGATGATTTCTTATGATGAGATGGGGCTCTTCATGCATGTTCCATGGATTATATTCATCTGAGAAGGACTTCACATGTTGTTACCTTGGTCCTAGGGAGGACGTCTTCCTTCGGGGTGCACTTCATCTTGATCTTTTGATGTATTATCATATCATTGTAAAAGGTGGGCACCTAGGGTGATTTATGCCCTTAGTGACCCCCTTATTATGTTTCCCCATGTTATATCATGTCATTATGTTGTACTTGCCTTTCCTAAGGCATTATTGGCAAAAGTGCACCCCCCTTTGTGACTTAGTCATTGATCCATGTAATGTAAAAATAAAAAGATCTCCACCGTTGATGATCTCCATTGTATCTTTTAATCTCAACCACTCATTCAAAAAGTGGAGAGGGTTTTGGTCTCTCTCAGATCTATTTAAGAGAGAGGACCCCCTCATTGTAAAGGGACTTTTGGCTTTGGATTTTTGGAATAGAATTTTTTTTTTTGTGATCCAACACTTGTGTCTTTGTGGATGAATGTTGAATATGGTGACTAAAACTAGCTTTCTCTTGTATTGAAAGATCTTTGTGATAGCTCTTGTATTACTTGTGGATCCAAATTTGATTGCAAACAGGGAGGACGATTTGAAGAGGGGCACACTTGTTGAGGGGACTCGACCTTGCTCTTCTCTCTCGGATCTTGGTTTAACAAAGAGTACTTTTGTCTCGTGACCATTTACTCTCTTATTATTTGTCTCTCACTTGTTATCATCCATTCTTCTTGCATTTCCCATTGAATCTCTTGTGTTGTGCAGGAAAGGAGGGATGCACTTGGCTCCTTGGGCATTTTACTTGGACGTGGGCTCACAAAACTTTCATTTGATCTTGTTGGGGTTAGTCTTCATCATACGACAAGCTTCTACAAACACCAAGTAAGTGATTGCAAGTGTTTTTACTCTATTTTATTTCTCTATCCATTAGTCATCTCTTGGATCTACTTCAAACCCTAAGATAAAAATTTATAAAAATTGTCCGGGTCACACAACTTGGATTCAAGGCAAATCCTTTCTGGGTTTTCACATTCTTCCCTAACCCGAAGAGCGTTCTCAAGGGCGTCATCCTTTGGGGACTCCAATTGCCCAATCCCACAGTCACTGATCTTTAGGCAATTCACCCTCCTATGGCTTGACCATCTTTTGTTGTTCCATGATCTGGGTTTTGCTTGTGTGTTTTGATATTGTCAGATCCATAATCAAGCCATCTCATCCAAGTGTTAGAAATCCCTAGTTCACCATCAATTTACTACTATCGATATTTGCCAAGATTTACCTTCAATCCCCTCATGGTAGTGGCATTGATCATTCAATCTAACACTTATATCCTAGATCCTTCCTTAAACTTCTAAGTCACTAAAATAAACACATCAGGTTGATAATTAACTCATCTTAAGCCTCTCAACTCGAACATAATCCATATAGTGGCTCTATCCCTCAGATCTAGGGTTTCATCAGCTTCTCACCTTATATACTCTACTTGCCTAGTTTGATCTGGTGATTTAGCTTAGATCTCTCATTTTAGGTTAGATTAGGGTCTCCCCCTTTGCCACTTTGGGCTTTCAGTGGCATAAGTGAAGAGTGTCTCGATTGGCATGACAACCGATCCATTAAGGGATCGAGACCCTCTTAGGTCACCTCTTTGGTTTCCTAGCTCCTCTACCATCTTGAATAGGACCATCCGATAGAGGCAACTACATGTTGTGTGATAACAGGGCCATAGAAGGATAGTGTTGTCACATTGGAAGGATTGTGAGAGAAGTTCCCTCCATTTCTTTGCTGGCTTATGCATGGATATTACATTGTTCCGAGTCATCTTTATAGAGTAGGAACTTGGAGTACTCCATTGTATAAAGCACACCTTATTAACATTGTTTTGAGTTGGCATTGTAAGGGAGCTCCTAGTGATTTCCACAATTATGATGTAACATTTTAGGTCTTGTTGGTTGGCACCACAAGGGATCCAATTCCCCGAACTATTACAAGAATGCTTCCCCTTTCATTTGGTTTCGTTTCTCCCCTGGATCCATTATGCCTTGGGATTGGCACTTGTCTTCATGGTCCTCCCATCACTTATACTACAAAGAAAGACCTCCAGTTTTGCTAGGGCTAACTCTTTGAAATCACCTTGTGCCCTCATTGCCATAGCCTAGCAATCCTATCTAAGGAAGTGCCCCTCAAGTTGGAGAAGAGCTAAACAGAAGTGCAGAGAGGTGGTTATCGAGGTGACAATTGGTAACAACTCTAGGTTGTAGTTGGGTTAGTTGTGTTCTTTATTTAACTATGCCTGCTAGTTCATGCTGTAACAGCCACAGGTACTATCAGCCCGTTGCAAAAAACAAACCCCCCAAAATAGGAAGAATAAAACAAAACATGGTTTGGAGAGAGTCAGAGACAACACCTGCAAACGGGAAAAGCGAAGCAAACTAGTAAATTAGGAAACACTCACAAAGCAGAAAAGTGGAACAACTTAAGCTGTTGCAGAAAGACAATACTTGCGAAGCAGAGAAGTGAAACAAGTCAATCTATTATGTGATTATAATAACTGTAAATTAAAAGTGTGAAATAAAGCTACATATGAAGAAAATAAACTTTTGTTGAATGAAAAATCGAAGGTAACTGAGTCAACAACCACATCCTCCATCAGTAACTGAATCAAGAATCACAAACCATTGTATTGGTAACTAAATAGTAAATACCACTATATTGAAGCTAGAACAAACCCTGAAGAAGGGGACGTTTTGGTCAGAGACTTAGCTGTTGGAGAAGACGAATGGATACAATACCATGGTGTCCAAGAGAATAAGATAGGCATATCCCTGCTTAAGAACCTGTACACAAGTCTGAGCACTATGCCCTTACTGAGAAACTTGATGTTGGAAAAATGGTAGAGGGAAGATAGGGATTCCTAGAATTTATTGAGATCTTTTGTGAAGTTAAACTATAAATAACCAAGGGAGAAAAAAGTGTCATCCCCTGAGTTTTCTTGATTTGAATTTTGTAAAATGTAATATGCATAATGTTTAACAGAATTCAATAGTAACTTTCTTGATTTCTGCAAATTGGTTTCCAAATGTTTCTCAATTTTCCATTGTCTTTGATTTTACTTAGCTGCCAATATTCACAACCACACAAATATCAAAATAAAACAATGTCTCGAGATTAAAAAAGGAAGTGCAAAAAATCATGTTTCGAGCTGGATACAAATCAACAATCATTTTGTACAAGGATCAAAGATTCATTGCCCTGTTAATCCATAAAGTAGTAGCTTATAGTGAGATGCTTCTAAGAGATGGATCTACTTATACATCTATTCTGATTAACAGCTCAAGGATCATTACATCCTGTCCTACTTTTATCCTCACTTTTGGTCACTTGTGCACATCAATAGTAATTTCATTTCAATTCAAATATGTTACATGATAATATAGCATTTTCTGACTGCAAACAAATTGCTGTTTCTGCACCATTGGTTGGCTTTATTGCTCCACACTTTCTTGCAGTTTGTATAGTCCGCACTGATGCGAAATGTTTCACCACTCAGATATCAAAAACAATTATTTCTTTAATAATATTTTCCATTTCAACCTAACAACACTACTATTATGATTCTAACTGAAATAATTTCATAGATTTCTTCTTAAAGATTGTTTTAATGTGTTTCATGGATGGATTTTTTATTTGCTTCTTTAGTTCCATTATTATGTTTAAACATGAAATGTATTATTCTGACAAGGTTTTATGGGCAATGTTTAGCAGGTTATTTGTATTTTCATCTTTGCTGTTCAAGCATTTCTCAATATGACTTCTGAATTGTCTTAGGCACACATATTTTGTTGCGTGAACTTCCATCAATTTTGAATGGATCAGCTGCAGAAAGTGCAAAAGAACAAGATCATTCACTTGCATCTTTGGCTCCTAAGGTACCATTTGGTTTATAGTTTTATATGGGCAATTTTCTATTCACATGTTTCCCTGATAAAGTAGAATATTACCAGAACAAAGCAAATTGCTGTGACGTTTTTGGATTAAATTCATAATCAGATTGACATAGATTATCGATTTATCGATCTGAATGTTTCTTAAAGAAAAACAGTAAAATAGTTTAGTGCCCTTTATTATCTGTAGATTTCTGTTTTATTTTCTACAAGGTAGCAAGCATGTGCTAATGTCTCCATGGTCAGCTAGGACTGTACACAAGTAATAAACTGACTTAGCTTGTTACAAAGAACATGTTTGTTTGAGGGCAAAAAAGGAGACTGACCACCCAAAACGTAGGAGTATTTTGGGTATTTGGAAGCATTCTTTTTAGCAAGCATTGTGCTGGGGCATGTGTATTTTGCAGCTATGATTTATCTTTTCTTTCACATCTTTTAGGCATTTAGAATGTTGAGTTCACACATTTGGAGGTAGCTATGCTGTTGGGAGCGGGGAGCGGGAGCGGAGCAAAAAAGTGAAATTTTCAAAAGTTTCCATTTCAGGAGCATTTTTTATATATTATATATTTTAATATATTTTGATGGATTTATATCTAAAAAACATGTAGGATGTTGAATTAGCTATAGAAAACATGGATTAAACCATATAACATCAATCATCCAGTACTTATAACTTATAACATTGTCATCAAATGATCAACCATAACAACTTTTATAGAAGATTGGCAAAGAAGGGAGGTACCATAACATTGTCATTAAATGGTCAACCTAGTATAGGAGCTTTTAGTATAGGAAAGGTAGGGAGTGCCTAGGGAGCGTGCTCCCAAAACTGGGATCGTTTTGGGAGTGGGAGCAAGTGGGGGCGGGGGGTGCTCCCGACAACAGAGGGAGGTAGTGTTGCACATATCGCATTGATTAACATTTGGGAGCCCCTATCTACATATTTTCATAAATGTTTGGTCATTGAGTGTGCATCTCACATTTCACGAGACACATAAAAGAAACGCCCATCAAATAAGTCTCTTAAGGGTTTTATGGCATATTATTTGGGCATTGGTACTGTTATCACACAACTTGTAGTTGCCCCTAATGATGATCATATCCAGGATGGTAGAGGAGCTAGGAAACTAAAGAGGTGACCTAAGAGGGCCTCAATTCAGAAGATGGATTGGTTGTCACACCAATCGAGGCACTATTCGCTTCTTGCTATCCAAGATCTAGATAGCAAATGGGGAGACCCTGATCTACTCCTGGCAGGAGAGATCTAACCCAATTACCAGATCAAGCTACTCAATAGGGTACGTAAGGTGAAGGGTATAAGACCCTAGATTTAAGGAATAGAGTTACTGCAGAGGCTTAGGGAAGATGAGATATTGAATTAAATTTGTTCAATTACAGTAACTCAGAATTAATAATGGATCTAGGATGAAGGTCAATGAAGTTTATCCAATGGAATTGACATGTCAGGTAGGATAGGTTGTTAGGTAGGCTAGTTGACCATGCCGACTAATCAACATGGTCTGTAACTATCTACTATGTTCTACACAAATATTTAAGCAATCTACGTATGAAAGACAGAGAAAACATATCCTCCTATATCTTTGAATCACTCGTAATACAATCTACTTTGCATCATTTTTTTTCAATACCTGCAATGTATGATTATATAGTTGTCTAGTATTTGCAAATTTGTGGGAAGATAACATCCTTTGTTTGGTACATCTTTGGAATGTTGCTCTTTGCTGGTTGATAATATGACTGATACACAGAATCCTTTTTAAAGATGCATTCTTCTTGCACAATGTCTGAGCGTCTTTCTGTATGTATTATAGATGGAGTGTAGCTTGTGTAGGACCCTGTTCCTTCTTGTCTTCTTTTATGCATATAGAAGTTGAGTAGACTCACAGCTATTGTACAGTACTATGCAATAGCTGGGTATCTTGGTGTGCTATTGACGTGGTTTATATCTGGGTTCAGAGTTATATTTTATTGCACCCTGATGTAGGGGATTATTTGATGTAGGTGAGCATTGATGAATCTTGGCTTTGCTTTGATCAACCAGCGTTGATGCTTCATAACAAGGTAACATTTTGTATTTCATGATTATAATAAGAGACTACCTCAGGTAATGTAATGCAAGGATTTTACATGTAATTATGTAAACTACAAATACAGCTATTTTGTTATGACATTGGGCATTGCTATATTTTTGTAGGTTCGAGCATTTGCAGGGTGGCCAGGAACAAGAACAAAAGTACAGATTATCAATGGAAATGGTGATGGTATTGACGAGAGTCAGATTCTGGAGATTAAAATTGTCACAACAAAAGTGGGATCCAAACATTGTCAGGCCAATGAGGCCACTATAACATTTGATCGGGATGCTTTGATATTTTGTTCTGGGGGAGGCTCCACTCTTGAGGTGAAGTATAAAATAGGTTTTCACTTTACTTGCCTTATTAATTATAGTCTGAGATGATATTCTTTCACCAAAACCTGTGTTTATTTAACTCTATGAAGCTTTGTGTGAAATTAGGTATTGGAGCTTCAACCTCCAGGTAAAAGGGTAATGAGTGCACAGGATTTCTGGAATGGGTTACGCAGTAGGAAACTGCTAAAAGTGTAGCAAAGAAAAAATGATATCCAATAACATCCAACTCCCCCCAATCCCTCTCTCAAATTGTTAACTGAAGTAGGCTTATATTTTTTATTGTCCAAGTCCATGTAAATCATACTTTGCATTTTAGAGCTCTGCCAGGTAAAGTGGTCTAGTGAACATCAAAATTAGAAAGAGTGAAAGAAAGTAAACACGGTAAGCAGCAGGTTCAAGATCCAACTCAAGTGATTGGGGTTACCATTTCTATCTGCAACCAAGTTATGAAATCCCATGACTTGCTATCTCCCTTTAAAATCTTTGGATCTGAGACTCCACATTTGAAAATGTCCTGTTTTCTATCGTTCTAAAAACGTTGCCTTTAAATTTTATTTACATGTCATGGTCATGGCAATGGTGTTGGTGTTATGAGTTTTGATAGATGGTAATATGGTATTAGTAGTTTTTATTTCCAATATTAATTCTGTAAATAGAACTAGTTTAGATCCACTTAGCCCCGGAATCTATTAGGCATTGAGAGGGATCAAAAAGCTTGAGGTGCAAACCTCAATGTTTTTGTATCCCCAGAAACTATTTAATAAACGTTGAGGTTTGCACCTCATCTTTTTTAATCCCTTTCAATGCATAATAGATCCAAGGTTAAGAATCGATGAATCCATGTTAGTTATTTATAATTGTTGGTTAAATATGGTAAGATAAATAATATGTCGACTCTTTTGACACTATGGTAATGGAAATAAATCTACATTTTATCTTTTTAATTTTATCTTTTTAATTTTATTTTTTTAGTATTTCACACATGGACATTTACCCCTAACAGGGCTGTAGAGCACCTCCTCGCGTTTGAGTGCAATTAAAGTTGGCAATCAAAAGCTGATATTATTTTGTATGTGTTCCTTTTTTTGATAAACAATGAAACAAACAATCCGTAAACATTGGTAATTGGGAAGGGGCGGAAATGAAGATTTCACATATGAGAAATTGTCTCTACTGTGCAAAGTATTCTTAATTCGATTTCATTATTTTCACAAAAAAACTCTGTTAAGGTAAAGTAAAGTAAAATTCTTCAAATCCTACATATTATTGGTGCTGCTTAGCATAGCCTCGGAGGTACTTTTACAAACTAATCTTGTACTAGTTGTAAAGTCAAAGTTATTTTACCATCTTATAAGTTCAATATGTAATGCAATTAACCACAGCTCTTGCACTTTGCAAGACACAAAGAACACACACTTGTGTAAGCTTGCTAAAGCTTACATCTTTAGCAACTCAAAGTTTGGGATTTCACCTATCAATGCAATAGATTAATTACATGGATTGAACTAGGCCTTGGTGATCCCTATGGTGGCTGGTTATCAAACTCCCAATTATAGATAATCTTCGATTCATCCCCTTCGAATCATTGTAATCCTGTGACAGGTTATACTTCTATAGTAGGAATAATAGGAATGTATGACTGAGTTTATTAGTGGGAGTACCTCACCATGGGAGGTTTTCTACATGCTCACCTAAACCTAACTATTTGCCAATGAAAGGGGAATTATAAATGCCCATGTAATTTTGTAGTGTTTGATTTCATCAACACTGGTTTGGCTATGACAAATCAGCCTCATAGGGTAGCCCCTCAAGTAGCCACATGATTTGGATGATGTCACACACCAGTGTTCCATTGGTGACTTGTGAAAATGGTCGATTTGAAGATGAATTACCAACTTTGACTTTTCCCAAGTTGGTATTACAAACTCAAAATGCTCTTAACACAAAGCATTGCAGAGATTTATAAATAAAACTTTAGGGCATCTACTTTCACTCCAACTTCATTTCTAATCATTTAAACAATTTTTTGTAGTTTTGTGGATTATATTTTAGTCACGTGCAATAGAAGGGTCCGAGGGAGTTTCCATTAGTAAAGAGGTATTGAACCCCATTTTTGTTGTCCTATTTGTTGAAATTGTGTATTGATGAAAAATTTCACTTCACAAAATGCCTCGAATCTACACCCAAAAAATATTTCATCCCTAAGATGAATCTGATTTCTCCAGAAACCCTATTCAAACTTCCATATTTGTGTCAAAAAATTATCATAGGCAGCATAGAAAGTGTAGATACTACAAATACATAATAGTTAGATCATTTCAACAGCCTTTAGGGAAAGATCTAACCCTCAAATTGGATCTGAAATGACATTAGCAAATATCAACTAAACCAATAAGAAAAATGGCTTTAAAAATGAAAGTTTAGCATTCTAAATCAGCACCGCATTTGACTGACTATTCATTAAATCATTAAATCAACATAATAATTCAATAGCAACTTCACCTAAGAATTAGATTTGCAACACAATATGGGACACCAAACACATTTTCTGTTTCACATGAAAGATGATTATATTACACAAATCAATGCATCCCAAGCTGATTTGCAACATTCACTACGCAAAAGTTTACATCTGAAAACAATTCAATGTATCCCACACTAGAAATGTTAAACCCTTATCCAATCAAAGCTTCTCACAAGCATAGCAAACAATAGTTAGGGAACCACATGCTAATCACTGGCAAACCGTAGCTTCTCTTCATTCTCCAAAAGCTGCATTGATCTATTAGTTGCTATAGATATTCCATTAGAATAGTTCATGACAACATATTTTACAAGTTTCTACAAACTCTTTGTTATGTAGTGTTTTACTTGCTGCATAAAAGATTGAAATAAGTCAAGACTAAAATAAAAGAAGCTAAAAAATGCCACCCCATCCACACAATGAGCACAAGATGTACCCTGGGAAAACCCAACTAGAGGGTGAGGACTATGCCTCGCTTTTTCTTTTCTTGAATAGGAAATGCAAATACAAAGAAATGTGAACTCACTATGGAGTTGGCATTGACATTGTGCCTTGTATGGATGCTATAGGGTCTTCTACTTCCTCATCTAACCCAATATCAAACTCCCTTGCTCTATTCAACTTGGAACAATAATCTATATAATATGAATGGATCGCTTCCTTTCCCAACAACCTAATATTTTGTCTTGATGGTTGTCTAGGGTTAGGCTTAGGGTTTTTGGATGCTTCAACTCTTGATTAGGCTTAAGATTTAGGATCTTGTAGAATCTTCTTGAAAGTTCACATGTGACTAGCTCCACATGTGTGAGTAGTAATGGGAGTTGATGTGGCATCCTCTTAGCAATATGAGAGTCAACAACATAGGTCAACTTTTGGGAGGCATAACTTCCTAATACGAACTTTGATTGAGGTGATATTTACATTGTTGGAGAGCTCTCAATGTGTAGAACAATGTGAAGTTGGTGACTTCATCCACAAAGTTTTGACCTAAAAGAAATTGTTTATTGCACCAAATGGGCTCCATAAGATTTAGGATCCCATATCACCAAAATAAGACTTGCCACTGAAATGGGCTCTACAAGTCAATAGCTCTAACTTTTCCACTCAAAGTACCAAAATATATGACATTATAGAGTGATCCATTTTGGTCATACTTGATTTGGGATGCTATGCAACTGCAACATTCCACCTAACCATTGGCCAGTTGTGGTCATTAATCTCTCAACACAACTGCCACCTTCGAGATGGGCATGATTTCCACAAGAAAAAGAGAACAACAATTTTACACATAGCCAAGTATATACCACATATCAACTAAGCCAGTCAACAACTAGGTTTATCGGGTGGTCAAGGCAATAGGAAGGAAAGAATTGCTAAGCTAGTGAGCTCAACCATAGAGCTATCAGTACCTCTATAAGATGCAACTTAGCTTGGAGCTCACAATACCTACACACCCAACACAAGGAAGTATTCCTTTCACAACTCCAAAGTCCCTCAAGACATACCTTCCCTTCTAGTGCTCTTCAGAGTGTGCATAGAAAAGTAGCCAAATCCCTATCATCTTCAATGAGGTTACACCTTTCACTAGGTTTATAAAGTCAATTCCCACTCCTTGTCTACTCTTGGTTGCTTACACACAAGCTCAAGGCAAAACAAGGGATACATGTAACCCAATCCACAACAATCTCTCCCCACACACATAGTAAGGCACAAATGTCGAGTATGGCAAAATGTTTTAAATGTAGAATTCACAAAAGGTGGTTTCCATGAGTGTTCCAAATTGTGGGCACGCCAAAACAATTTTTTTGAAAGGGAAAACAACCACTGAAAGCTATAGATTGAAATCCAAATGGGTACACAAGTAACTAGGTAACAAATATGGATCTCACAGACCCCCAACTCACTTTCCCTTCTTCCCCATTGTTCTACAACAACAAAAACGAATCTCCTAGATAGAGAAGGAAAGAAATCTCCGTAAAAATGTGGAGGAAAACACCCAGCAAGCCCAAACTACATGAGAGAGAAAAACTAATGGATGAATGATTGGTTGGGAAGCAAATTCATGGGTGTTTTCTTGCCCAGGAAGGAAAACACATTTTTCCAAAATGGTGGCTTTCCTATACACGAAATTTGGATAGCCATACCTTCCATTTTCCAAAACAATAACTACCTCAGCCACCTCTTGGAAGAAATAAATGATTGGGTGCAAAAGTCAACATGGGTAGTTAATGGTTCACAAGTTCTCTCATTGACACTTGGATTGACACTATTGGTTTCAAGGGTTTGGATATTTCCCTCCCTATCCCTTGTAAAAATAATGCCCCCGTACTCTTGTTGCATTGCATAGCTAGTTGTGGGTATTTTTATTAAAATGCATGTACATCATAGTTATGATTTCCATCGTGCCATGCTAGCACATGATCCACATGCGTTGATTTTTAATTTCCTATACATAAGTGATAAATCGATGGCGGGGCCTTGACTTTGATCTCCTCACTGTGATTTTATAATGATATTACATCATTTACATGTTTAATGCAATGGGGTCAAAATCAGGATGTTACATTCCCCTCCCCCGTAATTAGCACTGTCTTAAGTGCTCCTCAAAATTGAACAAAAATGGATATGCCATTTTCATGGCATCCTCCATCTCCCATGTAGCCTCATCAAGACCATAGTGCTTCCATTACACCTTCACCTATCCGATGGCTCGGTTCCAGAGCAATGTATATGATGCACAATGACTCTGTTTAGAACTCTCCCTTGGGTTCCACCTGGATCACATCCCAATTAATCACATGGTTAGGATCATGTACATATTTATTAAGCAAATAAACATGAAAAACATTATGAGCTCTAGTGTTAGCAAGCAATGCAAGTCTATATCCTACTGGACCTATTCTTTCAAGCACTTCAAATGGTCCACAATATTTGGGTGATAGCTTGACACAAATCCCAAGCTTCAAGGAACTCTTCCTTGGCCTCACTCTAAGGTAAACATGATCCCCAACACTAAACTCCCTATGCACCCTATGCTTATCTGCATAGATTTTATGTCTATCTTGGGATGCTTTCAAAATCTACTTGATATTTGCAACCTTTTGTTCCACTTCCTTAAGCAATTTTGGCCCAAGTACAATTATGTTCACTGGGTTATCCCAAGTCACTGGTGTCCTACACTTCCAACCATACAAAGCCTCAAATGGACTCATGCCTAATTATGCTTGTTCCCTGTTATTATATGCAAACTCTACCAAGTGTAGATAATCCTCCCACTTTGATGGTTTGTCCATTACATACATGCGAAGCATGTCTTCATATACCCGATTTACTCTTTTTGTTTTCCTATCTGTTTAAGGATGGTATGCTATGATAAAGTTCAGTTGTGTACCCAAATCTGCAAAAATAGATTTCCCAAAATTTGAAGTGAACTTGGTATCCCTATTAGAAATTATTGCCTTAGGTAATCTATGCAATCTAAAAATTTCATTCATGAAAATCTTTGCAATGGCATTGGCTTTAAATGTGGACTTAACCAGTATAAAATGTGCTTCATTTATTAACTTGTCCACCACCACCATGATGGAATCATGCTACTTTATTGTCATCGGCAAACCCGTAATAAAATCTATTGAAATCATCTCTCATTTCCATTCTAGAATTGGCAAAGGATCCAATAATCCTGCTGGGCATTGGTGTTCAACCTTCACCTATTGACATTCCATGCACTTAGAAATGTATTCAGTGATGTCCTTCTTCATCCCTAGCCAGAAATATTGTTTTTTTGCTGTAGTAATTGTTTTCTGATATCCCAGGTGACCCGAATATGGATCTTTATGGATTTCATCCATAACAATCCTCCTCAAGTCTGCCACATTTGGAACATAAATTTTATTCTTATAAGTAAGAATTTCCTCACCTTCCAAATGATATCCTTCATATCTCTTTTCAAAGTTCTACTGTTGCAATTTGTCCTTTATCTGCACATACAATTCGTCTTCAGCAATATAATTAACAATCCGCTTTCTAAAATATGATGGGAAAGTACTAAGGGCTGCCAC
Source organism: Larix kaempferi (assembly GCA_027924585.1). NCBI lineage: Eukaryota > Viridiplantae > Streptophyta > Pinopsida > Pinales > Pinaceae > Larix > Larix kaempferi. Next base: position 16,333,704 of record BSBM01000458.1, on the reverse strand, counting down.
ATGCATTTCGTGTAATTTTCTGTTGAGTGCATAAGCCATCTTATTTTCTTTCCCCTTTATGTGTTTGATCTCAAAATAAAATTCACACAAAAATTCCAGCCATCTAGCTTACCTAGCATTTAATGTTGGCTGCTCAAACAAGTATTTCAGACTAGAATGGCATGTCCTTAGCTCAAATTTTATGCCCATCAAGTAGTACCTCCACATTTTTAGAGCATGCGCTATGGCTGCAAGTTCTAAATCATAGATGGCATAGTTCTTCTCATGCTCCTTCAACTTTCTCGACTCATAGCATACCACATGGTTGTATTGCATAAAAATTCTTCCAAGTCCTTGATTGCATGCATCAATACACACCACAAAGTCTTTTTCTAGGTCTGCAATTTTCAAAATTGGTGAACTCATGAGAATATTCTTCAACCGCTGAAAACTTTCTTCACATCTTCGTGTCCATTCAAATTTCATTCCCTTCTTTTGCAAATAAGTGATTGGGTGTGCAACTTTGGAGAATCCTTCAATGAATCTCCTGTAGTAACCAATAAGTCCCATAGAGGATCCCATATCTGTCACGTTCCTTGGAGTTGACCAATTCATAATGGATTCAATCTTTTTAGGGTCGACCTATATTCCTTCCTTTGAGATGTTGTGACCCAAATAATGAATTTTATTTCTATAAAAGTCACATTTTCTTAGTTTTTCATACAACTTATGCTCTCTTAGCAATTTCAATGCCATTCTCAAATGTTTTTCATGCTCTTATTCATTCTTAGAATAAATAAGAATGTCATCTACAAAAACAAGAACAAACTTGTCCAAATACTTGCTAAAAACACTATTCATGAGACACATGAATGTAGTTGGTGCATTCGTGAGACCAAATGGTACCACCACAAACTCATAGTGTCCATACCTTGTTTTAAAGCTTGTCTTATGAATGTATTCCTCTTTGATTCTTATCTAATGGTGACCAGACCTCAAGTCAATCTTTGAAAATAGCCCCTCTCATTTGATAAAAAAAGGTCATCAATTTGAGGTAATGGATATTTTTTCTTCACAATGACTTTGTTCAACTACCTGTAGTCAATACATAACCTAAGTGTTCTATATTTTTTTTCACAAATAGCATAGGTGCTTCCCATAGAAACACACTTGGACTGATATATTTATTTTCCAACAACTCTTGTAACTGGATTTTCAATTCTAGCAATTCTGGTGTACTCATCCTTATAGGTGTCTTGGACATTGGTGCAGCGCCCTGCACAAGGTCAATTATAAAATCAATGTCTCTCTTTGGAGGAAGTCCCAGAATCTTATCAGGAAAAACATCTCTGAATTCTTGCAATACATGATAGTCCTCCAACTTGGAAATTTCATTCTTTGTTGTCTCCAAAACATGGGATGCATACAATTGACAACCCTTCATACAAAACTTCCTTAGATGGATGACTGAAATCTGCCTAACAAAAGTCACTTTTGGAATGCCTTTTATGACCCTTGGGTTTCCTTCTTCATCCATGCATTCAAAAGTCTTCTTGCAACAATCAAGTTTAATTTTGCGTGCTTTTAACTAATCCATTCCAATAAGAATATCATTGGAACAAAGTGACAAAATATTCAGATTTGCACAAGTGAATAACTCATTCATCTCTAATGGACATTTCTCTACCATTTTACTAACTTTTCTCTTGGTTTCAGTGTCTAGTTGTACTAATGATGATTTATTATGCTTTAATTTCTTAAAAACACAAATCTCAACAATTTTAGGAGTGATATAATTGTGAGTAGATCGAGGGTCAATCAAAATAGAAACAGATTGCTTAGCAATATTACCTTCAACTTCAACCATAGTCAATTGATGGTCTATTTGGCGGTCCTCTAGTGATGCATAGATTCTAGGGATGGTTCTTGCCACTTGACCCATAGTTTCAGCTCCTTGGATGTTGTGAATTTGTTTTACACTCCCATTCTAATGTGGATAGTTCCTGAGCATATGGTCCTCTCCACATCCCCAACATTGAAGTGGTTCTCTTGGATCCTTTGGATCTCTTGGATTGTCTCCCATCATTCTAGTTGGATTATGCACACCTTGTGGTGGCTTCCTTTGTTGATTTCTGAGATGAGGAGGTTTGAACCCCTTCCTCCTTTGGTCAAACTTCTCATTTTTTGTGTCCTTCCATGCCTTATGGAAATCATGTTTGCTTTCGTTTTGATCATAACAATACTTGGCCTTTTTCATGGTCTCTTCTAGAGTTCAAGGTTCATCAAAATCAATTCTGTCTTTATATGATTGAGGTATTTCACTTAGAAAACAATGAATTTTCACGTTATCATTTCTAATATATTTGACATATCTTAGCAGCTCCAAGAATTTGTTTGCATATTCTTCCATGGTCATTTGTCCCAATTTCATCTCATGGAACTCTTCGATTTTATCATCATAGTACCTATCAGATAGGTACTTTTTCTTGAAGTACTTCTTGAACTGCTTCCACACAATCTTCCTTTCATTGATTTTCTTCACTTGCCTAAGGTGATCCCACCATATAGATGCTCTTCCATTTAGATTGATTATGGCCACCCATGCCTTCATATTTCTAGAGTAGTCTTGGACTTGGAAATACTTCCTCATCCCAAGAAGCTAAGCGTCAGCGTCTTGACTAGATTTTACCTCACCATCAAATGTAGGAGGTTTGGCCTTCTTAAATTCCCCATGTGAATTGTTCTTATAATGCCTCTTCCTCTTAATCCGGTGAGATGAAGAGCTTGAACCTTCAATGGATTCTTCAGAGTCCGATGATCCATTAGAAGAGATTTCTGGAGTATATATCCTGTCTCTAGAAACTCTTCTTGAGCTATTGGATCTCTTGCAGGAATTTCTCTTTGAACTACTCCCACTCTTTTATGGATTTGTTGAGTGATGCCCATAGTTAATCCTCATTTGAATGTCTGTCAAAATTTGCACCATAGCTGCATTCAGCTGATTTTGTTCTTCTTGACCTTTAATCAGTCTCTCATTGTCTTCTCTACAACTCTGTAGTTTCACCCTTAGGCTCCTCATAGTGGTTGCAATATCTGGGGAAGTCTCTTGATTTCTTCTACCATTGGATTCAATCTCAACATTCTCAACCTGTATGTTCACTACCATGGTATTTGTCTCAAGATCATAGGGATCCTGTGCATCCTCCATGATGATACTCTTCTTCTTGGTCCAACAAATATCAAATATTCTTGATTGTACTAAACTCAATGTTGACCCTTAACAGTCACTGATAGGATTTTGAATCTGCAAAAGTGTTTATAAACACATTTGTTAGCTGTATTATATCCTTAGAAAATTATAAATTTTGTTTCATGTATTACAGAAACAATCCATATTGACAATTTATGTCAAATAACAGAACTTTATCACAATAAACAATGTCTTAAGGGGATGACGAGGGTCAAGGGGAAAATATTTCGCGCAATCTGGCGCATAAAATCAATTGAATTTTTCGATTTATGGTACCTGAAATTCACCGAGGAAATTCACCAACAAACTGCCCAATTTCTCTATTTCAGCGTGATTCCCCAAACTCGTTGAAAATCTCTATTGGTGAACTTTCTTTAGCCTTGCCGAAACACATCAGTGCACTTTTCAAAAACTCACCGAAACGCTGGTCGAAAAACTCCTAAAAAATCTTCGAACCCTTCATCGGTGGACTTTTCCAAAGTGAGCCAAAGCGCATCTGTGGAGTTCTCAAATCTTTGCCAAAACATGTCGGCGGGTTTCTCAAATCTTTGTCAAAACTGTTCCGACAACTTTTTTGAAATTTGTTGAACTGTATCAGCGGAGTTTTCCCTTCTTCACCGAAATTCCTTTTTCAACAACTTCTTCATTTTTCATTGAAAGTTTTTCGTGACTTTTTCAAAACTTCGCCGAATTGTTTCAACAACTTCTCCAAAACTTCGCTGAAACTCTTGGCGGATTTTTACAAAGCTCGCTGAAACTTCGACGGATTTTCCCATTCTTTGTCGAAATGCTTATCAACACAACTCCGCGAAACTTGCTGAAATGCTTATCGATGCAATTTTGCAAAACTCGTTGAAATTGCACGTCGGCGAAACTTGGCTAAGTTCGTCGAAATGTGTCGGCGCAACTTGCTCAAATCCGCTGACACACACTTAGGCAAAGACTTGGAATTTTTTTTTGATAGTCAGTGGTGATCAGGAAGCAATTTGAACACTGCAAGTTATCAGATTTAGCCCATACAAGCCCAATGTTGCAACCTATGGCTTTGATACCACATTGTCACGTCCCCTTCCATCAATCTGACATAAGGGAGGGAACGTGAATTCAAGATGGGATTTCAAATTCTAGCACCATCATCATTTTTGCATATTCATAACAAACAAAATACATGTGTGTGCAGATGCATAATACCAGTAAACAACGGAAGTAAACTATATCCACACACATCTAACATGCATTTGTCAGCATAATCATAACAATCATCAATTAAAGACATTACATAATTAATACAAGAGAATATTTATCTTGATATGAAGTTGTCTCGAGCAACTGGCTATGCAACTGCAACGTTCCACCTAACCATAGTCCACTTGTGCTCATTAATCTCTCAACACAGCAGCCACTCCCAAGTTAGGCATGATTTCCATAAGAAAAAGGGAACAAAAAGTTGACACATATCCAATTATATACCACATATCAACCAAGCCAATCCATGGTTGGGTTTATCATGATGTCAAGGCAGTAGGAAGGAAGGAATTGCTAAGCTAGTGAGTGCAACCACATAGCTATCAATACCTCTATAAGATTCAACTAGCTTGGCACGCACAATACCTACACACCCAACACAAGGAAGTATTCTCTTCACTGCTCCACAGTCCCTCAGGACATACCTTCCCTTCTAGTGCTTTTCAAGGTGTGCATGGAAAAGTTGCCAAAGCCCTATCATCTTCTGTGAGGTTACACCTTTCACTAGGTTTATCAAGCCAATTCCCACTCTTTGTCTACTCTTGGTTGCTTACACACAAGCTCAAGCCAAAACAAGGGATACATGTAACCCAATTGACAACAGTCTCTCCCCACACACACAGTAGGGCACAAATGTTGAGTATGGAAAAATGTTTTAACTATGGAATTAAAAAAAAAGGTGGTTTCCATGAGTGTTCCAAATTGTGGGCACACCAAAACGAATTTTTTGAAAGGGAAAACAACCACTGAAAGCTATAGATTGAAATCCCAATGGGTACACAAGCAACTTGCTAACAAAAATGGATCTCACAAACCCCCAGCTTGATTTCCCTTCTTCCCCACTGTTCCACAACACCAAAAACGACTCTCCCAACTAGAGAAGGAAGGAAAAATCAGTAAAAACGTGGAGGAAAATGCCCAACAAGCCAAAACTACGTGAGGGAACAAAACTCATACATGAATGATGGGTTGGGAAGCAAATTTGTGGGTGTTTTCTTTTCCAAGAAGGAAAACACGTTTTCCCAAAATGATGGCTTTCTCATACACCAAATTTGAACAGCCATACCTTCTATTTCCCAAAACAATAACTACCTCAACCATCTCTTGGAAGAAATAAATGATGGAGTGCAAAAGTCAACATGCGTAGTTAATGGTTCATGGGCTCTCTCATTGACACTTGGATTGTCACTATTGGCTTCATTGGTTTGAATATTTTCCTCCCTATCCCTTGTAAAAATCATGCCCCCATAATCTTGTTGCATTGCATATCTAGTTGTGGGTATTTTTATTAAAATGCATGTACATCATATTTACGATTTCCATCGTGCCATGCTAGCACGCAATCCACATGCATCAATTTTTAATTTCTGATACATAAACGATAAATCGATGGTGGGGCCTTGGCCTTGAGCTCCTCACCGTGATTTTATAACGATATTACATCATTTACATGTTTAATGCAATGGGGTCAAAATTAGGGTGTTATAGGAGTATGAAACTTAATTCCTTGGCTAGAACTAGGACATTATGGTGGGTTCGAAAAACATGAAGGATCTAAGATATCCTTAGTAAAACGAGGTCCTAAGTTCTCCTCTAGCTGAGAAGAAATAACTGGGGTAGAGATATCTATATGACCCTCATCATCACTAAAATTTCCTCCTTTGGATGAGGACTCAGACTCAGTAGCACCAGCGGTGTTTTCTTCTATTTCTTGTTCGATGTTGGGTTCTTGGTTTTTTTCCTCTGCCCCCTAAGGCGGTGGATTATTGTAATCCATTCTTCACCTAGGCGTAGGGACTTCTCTCTATTCAGGAGAGTGTCCTTGAATTTTTCTAGACCTGCACGAAGGTAGATCGACCACGGTGGCTTGTAGAAGGCTCAAAGGAGGAACTCTACAAAATAAAACAAAAAACACACTCTAGAAAGTTCCTAAAAGATTCCAACAAACAACACTACTCTTCCAATAGTGAGTATCTAGTCGTTGAGAACTAAATACCACTCAATGAAAAATAAGGGTCTTCCAAAGGTCAGCCTAGGATGATTAGGGCCCAAGTCTGACCAACCAAGATCGAGAGACATTTACCCTACTCCATGAAACCAATCACCAGGGGTGTAAGCTCTTCCCTTTGGAAAATGCCCTCCCAAGGAGCTAGGATGGAGATTCTATGTCTGGATCAAGTGACGCAAGATATTCCCCTTGTAGTGACCTATGTAGAACCTAGGATAAGCAACTATGGCCATTGGATACCAGTTCATGTTAGGTAGTTGGGCGGAATGGTTACTGGAAAAGGATTTTGCGAATGGGAAGGGAACGTAGGACACAAGTCCTAGACCCAAAGTTATCAGGGAGTAGTGGTGTCACCCCAAGGACTTGCCACGCTTGAATAACCCTAGACATGAATAGGGCAAGCACCAGGGGACAATCTATCCACTTGGACTACCTTTACCTACTACTTGATGCCGGTTTGAGTGGCGCTTTCCCGACAAGTATTCCATGATACTATTGGATTTTGTATTTCTTTAGTGAATCCTATTTTCCAATCTTATGTGACTTTGGAGGAGTTTAGTCACAATCATATCTCCAAAGTCCTAACCCTAGACTATTAGGTGAGTTTCTACAAAAGAAAAACTTCCCTAGTATTTTTTATTAATTATGCTTGTTGAAAATAAAAATTGATAACACTTTCCAATGAAGAAAACTTGTGCAACTGAAGAGATATGCACACTAATGCACAATTTACCCTCTTTCACTGAAAATGAAGCACCCTTAACCCCCTAAAATGCACTTTTCACTTTTCAATGTCTTTTGATGTACATGCAAGATATGATTTCAATTGCAAATACAAGCTTTTAAATGTACAATGCAACTTTAAACCATTTAATGCAAATGGGGATTGAATATTACACACTAAATGGAAGTTGAATCCTAAAATGTAAGTGCAAAACTATCTTTTAAAGTGCAAATGCAAATTCAATTTTGCAAAACAAATGCAAACTTCACTTGATATACTAGTTCAAATTCAATCCTAAAATGCAAACGAGGACTCAATTTAACATTCACATGCACTACACAAACCAAATGCAAAACAATTTTTTTTTAACTTTTTGGTATAAAATGCATAGATATACTTTGAATGAAAACTTGATATACGACCAAAACAAAAATGCAAATTTTGTTTTCAATGCAAAATGCAAATCTAAGTCTTCTAAAGACACTTGAAATGTACAAAAATCAAAATTAACTTAATGAATTGATCCAACTTTGTTTTTTCTTTTTCAAATAAGAAACAAGAACTTAACCATGAACAACTACACAATAAAATCAATGCACAAAACTTATGATATCCTTATAAGACTTAGTGAAAGCAACCACAAACATCGGATTGTTTAGTAATACAAGATTGCAAGGTTGAGAAAAGTATACAAGACCACTCTTAGACTCAAATAGGAAAAAATGACTTACTGGGCTACAAGGTTTGGTAAAGCCTGATTTTGCACCCAATCAATGCAATCAGGGTCATACAACATGAATATTCCTTGAGATTCCACCTCAAAGGATTACGGAAAGCGTAACGAGAAAAAGAAGTCTAAACACAAGAATAATTTAAAAACACTTTTCACTCAAAATAACTGACAAGAACAAGCTAAAATTGATCATAGAGCAAACACACTAGTTTTAAGAGGTCACCACAAGACCTAACCAATGCAACACTTTCAAAGTGTATCGAACGAAATAGTGAAAAGGACTACAAAAAAATGAAATTTTCAAAAGACCTTTCACCCAAAAGGTTCAAAACGACAAGTCAAACTTGGTCACACAAAAAACAACCTAACTTTAAGAGGCCTCTATGGGAGCTAGAGCACTCAACCACTTTCAAAACAACTCAAGCAACCCTAAATGGTGAGTAAGGTGTGAAAAATTCACCTCTTACAGGAAAATTTATTTTGTGTTCAAAGTTGGCATAGATTCAATCACTTCTATGCATACAATTGAGTGCGAATTTCCATGGAAATCGCTATTGTAAGTACTACAGGAAGTGAATTAGTCATGAAAAGTTTGAAAATACAAATGCAAACTCACAAAAGACAAAAGTTTGAGGTATCTACAAAGGTATGAGACCAAACCAAACTTGAAAAAACTCACAACAATCAAACAACCATAGGAATTGACCTGGAAACCCCAAAGAAGATGGTTTCTCCCTAGCGGAGTCACAATTTGTGTTGTTAAGGATTTCATCCAAATGAGTGCGGTAATCACCAATGTACTGGGTTAAAATTCAGATAGACACCTCAGCATTGAAATATAAGCAAAAAAGACTCTTTGAGATCAATTACACACAATTCTAATCTAAGCGATTATGAGGAAGAAAATAGTGTACCTTGTTTACGAGGACTGGTCCTAGCTTTCTTTGCTCTAATTAGACTTGCTCTTGATCTATGACTTGCAAAACAAACATAAAAACCTCCCTCAAACATATTGGCTAATAGAAATAATGAAATTCAAGTTTAACATAAAATCAAACTAGTTAAATAAAATGAACTCGAACTACAATCCAAACAAAGCAATGATAAACAATGAATCTGGGAAGGGAAAGATGTCCATTCTGTATTCATATAGCAAAAAATTACAAGTTTACCTTAATCTACTAGGCACCTTGCAAAACCAAGACTCCATGTTAGTTGCTTCTCTCCTCCAATAATCCCAACCAATCCTTCAAAAGTATAAAAGGATAAAACTATCTAAGAGGAATAGTTTTAGAACATAGGGGATGGGAATCAATGCACAAGGGTACTGATCAAAAGGGATGGAGATGATGAAATTCCTCCAACATCTTACCTAGGAAAAAAATTCCCTTCCCATGGCCTATCTCTCTTGTCCTATAGTAAATGGAGATAGTTACCATCGGGTAGGAGAAGGTTCGAATTGGATAAGTGGTTGTCAAAACCACCCTAACTTCCTCGATTTGATTTTTTATTATTTATTTTTCATATTTTTTAGACAAAATGACCCTTAAATTAAGAGTAACAAGTGATTAAATCAATGTCAAGGATTTTGCGGAGTGCGATTACAACTTTTTCTTGAAAGTGATTAATGACCAAAGGTTTGGAGTGGATAAATTGTAGTTTACATGACCTTTGGGAGCAATTATGCTCTTTTCAAGGGACTTGCTGATGAATATGATTGTCATTGATGACAACATTAATGACAAAGGTTGACTTGGAAAAGGATGTGATGATGTGGACTAACAAGACATGCAAGACAAGTTGGACAAAGATTTGACAATGACATGGAAGCATGACATGGCATAAAGAACCTTGGATGTGGGCATGACATGGCATAAAGAACCTTGGATGTGGGCATTGGAGCCATTGGAACACCTAATGGGACAAATGACCCATTCTGTGGTCATTTGTGGGTTAAAGCAAATGATGAAGAAGCCCATACGTTTGAAGTCCTTAAATATATAGTATGAAAGACTCAACTTTGTGACAAATACTCAAAAAATAATGACATGGCCATTACATGTCGAACTATTTAACAAATGATGTGGCTATGAAGTCATTGCCATATGGTTTAAGCCCATGTGCATGGTTATGATGCTCTTGGTTGTATTTGAAAGAAAAATTGTAATGAAGCTCTTAAATAATCTTGAAGCAGCCTTTGAAGTATCTACTTGATGGTTGTGAATCCCTTTTTGTCATGCACTTCGCATTGAGACCTTGGTTGTGGAGCTCATTGCACTTGATGCTACACTTAAAGATCTTATCCGTGTCATAGATGCACAAAAGCTTGATCGAGACCTTGAACATACTAATGTTGACTTGGATGCCTTAATGAAGCCCTTGATGATGATGATGCACTTAAGCTCCTATTATTGATGTATACATGGTGTTTGACCCCTCTTTTGAAGAAAACATGGTTATGATGTTTATATGGAGCCTTTCAAACGACTTGAAATGTGACACAAAGGTTTACTTCTTAAACTAGAAGTCGACCTGCTAATGGAAGATTAAATTGACCATGGTTGAAGTCGGCTCCCAAATAAATTAAATAATAAAAGGTTAATTTAAAATAAAAATAAAAATGTTAAAATATTTTTTTATAAGACAAGTCTGCTCCAAAACATTATAGCACACGACCAATATAAATATACTTGATACCTCAGTCAAAAGGGTGTGTGAAATTCAGATTGTCTCTGAGGAAATTCGGCCTATTTACTGAGTAAATTCGTGGGGCAGCAACATGAGCAGATCAACAACTACACATGAGCATATCAACAACTACAGATTAGCACAAAGTAAATTTTCGGGTGGCTGCTACAACATAGTTGACAGGTTAGACAGGGTACAGTGGACTGCTACAGCTGTAGAGAGTTAAGACTGATTTTTTAGCTTGACTTTTAGCTCTAATTTTTGGTGTATAAGCTACTTAGAAGTGTTGTTTATATGGTCTGAAATTCGGGCAGCCACAATAGAAGTTTAACACACATATGATGCTATTTGGGGTGACTGCTACTTCTAGTTGTCAAGTGATTTGATCTTTGATTGAAGACTGATTTGAAGAAGAAGTTGAAATTGTTAATAAGTCCTCGCTCACTGATTCACCCCCCCTCTCTTAGTGAGCCATTGTGTCTAACAATTGGTATCAAAGCCAAGCCTTCATCATAAGCCTAACTAGCTTGAAGGGATTAGTGGACACAAGATGGAAGGATCAACAAAGTTTGTAAACAATGAAGTTCCAGTTTTGGAAATATCAAACTATTTTGGTTGGAGAAGCAAAATGAAATTTTACTTGAAGAAATTCGGAGTTTGGGAAATAGTAGTTAACCCACCTACTCAGTCAAACAAGAAGACAAAAAAAAATGACAGATACAACATCATTGCCCTGAAGTTTTTAATGGATGGACTTTCAAGCTTTGTAAAATAAAGTATAGGAGATTGCACTTCTGCCAATGATCTTTGGTTTAAGCTGGAAGGTAAATACCAAAGGAGTAATCAAGATGAATCATAAATCAAGTCACATGAAGACGAGAAGCTAGAGGAAGGACAAACTTCAAATATCAGTGAAGGTAAGGATTTTTCTATTAATGATAGTTCTAAAAATAATAATATTGAAATTCCTTTTACAGAAGATGAAAATGAGGACTTGTTAAAAGCCAAGGAGGCATTTGCAAGTACCCTATTGGGTAGGGATGTCAAATTCAATTCAAGGATTAAATTTTTTTTTTTGGGGGTCATTTCAAAAATACCAAGAGGAGACAAAGGGATTGCTCATGAGACTTAAACTCAAGAACAAATATTTGCAAAATGAGCTATAAGATCAAAATGATGAAGTTAGAAGATTGAAGACTGAATTAGCAAAGGGACAATAAGAGATGTGTAAAAACCCTAATGAACTTGAGGAGACAAAAAAGAGCCAATATTGATCTGAAAACTCAGTTGGAGGAAGCCAAGAGAATAGAAAACATTATGAATGTTCAGCTAAAAGAAAAGGAAAGCACAAATCAAAGGCTTGAAATGGAAGTTGTAGATCTCAAAAAGAAAATTGAAAAGTCAAAGGCACATGTGAAGTTCAATGGAAGCTCAGTTATCTTGGATGAAATACTTAAGTGTCAAAGGTCTTCATTTGACACATCTGGTCTTGGGTACAAAAAGGAAGAAGTCACATCTGAAGAAGACATGTGGTTCCCCAAGACTCCTGAATGTGAAACCACATCCTTCAAAGGTGGAAGCGAAGATCCTCAACAAGCATATGCACATGACATCAAATACATTGGAAGTTCAAGAATGCATCAAGGGACAAATTCAATTCCTCAAAGCAATTTTTTTTCAGAAAAGGAACACCTACAAGATGGAACCAAAATCCCAAGTATGAAAATGGATTTAATGGTTACTGTTTTTCTTGTTCTAACTTTGGTCATAAGGTTGTGGATTGTAGAAGAAGTGTTGGAAGTCCCCATAACAAAGTAAGATGCTAGACATGTGACCAAATTGGACATCTTGCTGCCAACTGTCACACCATGAGATGTTACACATGTGGTGGTGTTGGCCATAAAGCCCAAACTTGTACAAGTCCAAGAAGACAACAAATGAAGAGATCATCATATACTTCAACAAGGAAAGTCAATGGATATTGGACAAAGAATGACACAGACAATTTTGAAGACAAAAGGATGAACACTACAAGTAAAGGACATTTCTAGGTATGGGTGAAGAAAAATATTTTGTTAAACCTAAATGAAGTTGATGATAAGTGCACAAGTGGAGATGGATTCCATATGGCAAGCCATGCTTGAGGTATTTTGAAAACCTCAAGCACTTCTTGAGTCCATGGAGTTTGGAGGATGGACTCAAGAGCAAATGAAGGTCACTCCAAGCAATGAATCAAGTCCTAGGATCATGATTGCCAACAAAGATGAAAGCAAAGAATGACACAAGCAGATCTGCTCTAGATTGATTCTATCAGCTGACAGAGATTGTGAGGTAACACAATCTGGTCTTATGTGACCCAAAGAAGATAAATGTTGAAAGGGGGAGTAGATCGGATTTGAGACTTGCTTGGATATCACTCTTGGGTTGATTTATTAAGAACAGACCTTGAACACATTTTGATTAGATTTGGGACAGCATTTGCACATCTATCCAAAGCAGTTTTTGAAGTATTGTTTTGGGAAATACTAATGGACGGTCAATGGAATAAATCTCTATTAATATGTTGAATCAAATACGTGGAGAAGCTATAGGATTGATTAAAGATAGCCAATACAAGATTATGAATAGTAGCTACAGGAATAGCAACTATAGGACTGTTGGTGTATAAAATTAAAAAGACAAAACTACAAAGAAGTCAGAGGTTGACATTCCTAGCATATGTGTGAAGAATGATGAAACTTGATGACAGGTTGTATTGTATAAGTAAACAATGATAAGCAGATAAGTGTTCAAATATGACAATGAGTATGCCAAATTCTTGTCAGTAAAGATAGTATTGAAATGTCTAAAAATGTGAAGGACGGGTTTTAAAGCTACAGCATTTGAAGGAGCTGAAAAAGAATTTTGATTAAAAAAAAAATAATATGATTGATAGGGGGAGTAAGGAATGATGATGCATGCTTACCTTTTATGAATTTACTAGATAATTGAGTTTGAAGCATCTTTATCTTCAATTGGTATCATAAATATGTCATAAAAACCAAACAACAAATTTTTTATGAACATCGGCTGTATAAAGAACTATTTTGAGGACAACATGAAGACATGTACATGGGTTTACTAGGCAATACAAAAACAAGTGTAATTCTTTTACAGTTGAACAAATTGGAAGTCAAAATCAATTGAAACAAACTATGTATGAATATTCTTTGGTAGCTTGGAAGCCAAAAGGGAGTATGCAAAATTACTTAAAAATTTCATTGAAGTTTGTAGTAGCATATCATATAGGGGGGAGTAGGAAGACCCTATGAAGAAGAATTAATCTCAGCATGAAAGGAAGAGTATATACATTTTTCTTATGAAAAAATTGAAGTTGGAAAGTAATAAAAGATCAAACTCAACAAATGACTTCACGGAGTATTTAATGATACATTTTTTGGGGGGATTGTGAAGCCTTTAATGGCTCATTGACCTTTTGTCATTAATGTCAAAGGGGAGAGAAATTGTAGTTTCCATCAATGAAAAGGGGGAAATTGATGAATATGATTGTCATTGATGACAACATTAATGACAAAGGTTGACTTGGCAAAGGATGTGATGATGTGGACTAACAAGACATGCAAGAAAAGTTGGACAAAGATTTGACAATGACATGGCATAAAGAACCTTGGATGTGGGCATGACATGCCATACAAAACCTTGGATGTGGGCATTGGAGCCATTGGAACACCTAATGGGCCAAATGACCCATTCTGTGGTCATTTGTGGGTTAAAGCAAATGATGAAGAAGCCCATACGTTTGAAGTCCTTAAATACGTAGTATGAAAGACTCAACTTTGAGACAAATACTCAAAAAATAATGACATGGCCATTACATATCGAACTATTTAACAAATGATGTGGCTATGAAGTCATTGCAATATGGTTTAAGCCCATGTGCATGGTTATGATGCTCTTGGTTGTATTTGAAAGAAAAAATTGTAATGAAGCTCTTAAAGGATCTTGAAGTAGCCTTTGAAGTATATACTTGATGGTTGTGAATCCCTTTTTGTCATGCACTTTGCATTGAGACCTTGGTTGTGGAGCTCATTGAACTTGATGCTACACTTAAAGATCTTATCCATGTCATAGATGCACAAAAGCTTGATGGAGACCTTGAACATTCTAATGTTGACTTGGATTCCTTAATGAAGCCCTTGATGATGATGATGCACTTAATCTCCTATTATTGATGTATACATGGTGTTTGACCCCTCTTTTGAAGAAAACATGGCTATGATGTTTATATAGAGCCCTTCAAACAACCCCAAACGTGACACAAAGGTTTAATTCTTAAACTAGAAGTGAGCCTGCTAATGGAATATTAAATTGACCATGGTTGAAGTCGGCTTCCAAATAAATTAAATAATAAAAGGTTAATTTAAAATAAAAATAAAAATGTTAAAATATTTTTTTATAAGAGAAGTTGGCTCCAAAAAATTATAGCACATGACCAGTATAAATATACTTGATACCTTAGTCAAAAGGGTGTGTGGAATTCAGACTGTCTCTGAGGAAATTCAGCCTGTTTACTGAGTAAATTCGTGGGGCAACATCAGGAGCAGAACAACTACATATTAGCACAGAGGAAATTTTTGGGTGGATGCTACAACACAGTTGACAGGTTAGACAGGGTACAGTGGACTACTACAGCCGCAGAGAGTTAAGACTGATTTTTTAGCTTGACTTTCAGCTCTAATTTTTGGTGTATAAGCTACTCAGAAGTGTTGTTTATATGGTCTGAAATTCGGGCAACCACAGTAGAAGTTTAACACACATATGATGCTATTTGGGGTGACTGCTACTTCTAGTTGTCAAGTGATTTGATCTTTGATTGAAGGTTGATTTGAAGAAGAAGTTGAAATTGTTAATAAGTCCTAGCTCACTGATTCACCCCCCCCTCTCAATGAGCCATTGTGTTTAACACTTACAACTTTTAGGAAAAATGGGAGATGATTACAAATTGAGTCCAATGATCAAGGCCATAGCAATTGGATTCAAATCAAGGCTCTTCAATCCATAATTTTCCTTTTTTGTGATGAAAAACGACATTCGAGTGTCGTCAATGAACTATCGTCATGGATGGAGAAGTGTCGATTTGAGCTATAACATGCATGTAAATACACGGGTCATTCATCATTCCCCTTCATTATTATTTTGGTTTTTGTCCTTTGAGCTTAATTTACAATAATTTTACTACCATAAAATTATGAGGAAAATCTGACTAAGTTTATAGGTGTTTGTTAAGATAAAAGATTAAATTATTTATAGTTGAAACTTCACTTGTTTCTAGTAGTAGAGTTTCCCTAGCCAACCCTTGCAAGAGTAATGAAGAGAAGTAGGATAGCTTGAGGGATTGTTTAGCAGCGAATATTATGAAAATTGAACACAAAAAGAAACTAAGAACACAATGAGATAATTGAAAGAGATAAAATGGTTCTTCTATATTATCAATTGAAGATAAAAACCTTTTCTTTATAATAATGAGATGACATAACCCTAAGTACTCAAACCCAAATTGCACAAACCCTAAAATGACTTATGTGTACTTTAATAAAATAATTAAACATAAAGTAATCTAAAGTCGCCAAGCATCTTTATTAATATGCCTAAGTGTATAGTTTAGATGATCTTTGCATTCTAGCACCCCTAGCCTTGAGGTTAATTTAGAAAATACACTAACTTCTTCCTTGAATTTTACAATTTTTTCTAGACCCAAAGACTTGGTGAATGACTATAGTCTAATCCTCTATAGGATGGTATTGTAGCTCAAATTGTTCCATGTTCTACAAGTTATAATGTAAATATGTTTGGTATTCTTTGTTGAACACACAGGGACACTAAGAGGGGGGTGAATTAGTGTCCAACAATTTTCTTATTTTTTATGAATAACTTCACCAAACACTTTCATGCATCCATAAACATTCATTAACCATAAATATGAGCTGATCAAAAGAGAGTGCACAGGTATTAAAAATATATAAATAATTCAGTATTGTATTTGATAACATAATGAAGTTACATCCAATTGGTAATCATTTACATCTTCTTATTCTTAATTTGATTGTCTTCTAGGTCACTTGTCTATCTTCTTTGCAACAATGGTTACCACCAATGTTTTCTTTCTGCAACAACTAGCAAGCAAAGCTTTCTTTCTACACCCATAAGCAATGGTTGTTCCAAAGCTTTCTTTCTACACCCACAAGCAATGTCCATCCCAAAGCTTTATTTTTGTACCCACAAACTATGGCTGTCCCAAAGCTTTATTTTTACACCCCAATCAACTTGTCAATAAGGTGTCTTGTTTGCAATTGATTTCTTGTCAAAATAAAAGGATAAGTCCAATTATATTCTCTAACTTATTTTCTTCCCTTTGATCAACAAGATGTTGATCTCTCCACTTGGTGTACCTTAGCTTCATGTTGTCCCCAAATTTTTTCTATCTCACCTCATTTTTCATTTTTCCACACAAAAAAATGAAGTGCTACTCTTTTATTGCGTCGAGAGGCGCTCTACAACCCAGTATGAGAGAGATCTTGTAATATGTGTGAGTTTGTTGAGTGTTTGTCGTGTAACAAAATAATAGAAAGTAAACAAAAAAGAATAATACAAAGTAAAAAGTAAATATAAGACTTAAACTAGAGACTTTACTTTTTACTTTTAATACAAAGTAAAAAGTAAATATGAGACTTTAGAGTGTTTGTTGAGTAACAAAATAATACAAAGTAAACAAAAAATAATAATACAAAGTAAAAAGTAATAAATATTATGTCGGCCATAAACAAAAAAGAATAATACAAAGTAAAAAGTAAATATGAGACTTAAACTAGAGACTTTAGAGCTTAGGATTAGGTGGCTCAGGTATTGCACTCAAGGAGCTATTCAAAGAGAGGTTTGCACCTTGGGAGATTTGATCTCTCTCAGTGCTTGATAAAGCCTAGGATTTGGATCTAGGTTGGTTTATACATATCAACTTATGTTATCATTTCACATTATGTTTGTCCTTCAATAAAAATAATTTTTCTTTTTATAAAGTATATGACCTTATTTGATTTTATATGGAGTTGATTAATTAATATGTTTCATTTTTATGAAACATATTTATTTTAATTTTATTGAAGTTGACTTTAATCTTTCATTATAGGGTTACATATGCATTTTATCATCATAGTTGCACTTCAAGACTTTAGGGATTTCTTCACTTGGCCTTAACATTCTCTTGTTAGCTTTGACAAATCTGATTATGGAACCCCATCTGACATCAATGACAACACCTATTTCAACAATCTCACCCTTTGGCATTGATGTCAACACCAAGTAAAACAAGATCCCTTTAAATATCACATCTCCTCTGACTTCTATCCCACCTCGACCTTCTTTTTTTTACTACTCAATTCTCCCCCTTTGACATCAATGGCAAAGGTTAGGACATCTTCCTTCTCTTATTTTAGTGTCTGATTTTGCTTCTCCATTTTGTCACAAACCTTCTTCTTTTTTGTTGGTGCTTCTCCCCTTGTCTTGCATACTTATCAGCTCTCCGTGAGCTTTTGATCAACTTTGGATTGTAGAGATCTCTTCAAATTGCTTCTCCCATTAAATCATCTATTACTTCTTTAGGCAAACCAATAGTAACTTGGAGAAGTCTCTCCTCTCCGGTCTTCTCAATGAGAAGCCACTCGGTATCGTTAAACATGATAATTGGCTTATTAACTAGCCACTTTTGTTATAGATTTGCGACAGATGTTGTACATTTGCATATTGTCCTTCTTCAATTGTAAAATGCAAGTTGAACTTTGCATCAATGTCATCAATAATACATTCATACTTCTGCTGCACACTTCTCATAGGATGCATTGAGAGCATCCTTTCTCCTTTAAAGCAAAAGCCACTTCCTAATTGCCCACAATGCCTTGTACATTTTTAATTTATGCTTTTCGTCTTTGTCTGCATTGTCTGTTGAATTCTGTTCTTGTTCTTGAATCAAATTAATGCACTTTTCTCTCTTATACATAGCAATAAATGGAACTTCTAATTTTTTTTATCATGAAACATATGCAATACATTAGAGATTTCTCTCACGACATCTTCCTTGACTAGCTTCGCTATGTGCTGAGACTCTACTTGATCATCACTCGTTGTTATGTACTTCTCTGCCAAAACACTTGGTAACTCATCCTCCAGCCTCTGTCATCAATTCCTTCTACACCATGATGGCATAAGGGAATTATAGCTTCTCGGAATCTTTGCATTTTGCTGAGAAGCTCGTGGATGTCCACCTCATTTCACTTGTTTCATGCACGTCATTGACCATTGATCATGCACCGAGAAACTGAAAATGAAACCATTAGCTCTCCCTCAACAGTTGAATCAATAATTGAAACTTCTTAGTTTGTTCACAAGTTTTTAACCAAACGGTATGGATGGAGGACATAATAGCGGATCTGATTGCCCCATATGAACTATTATTTTCATTTCCTTGTTTTGATGTTGAGACCTTTCATTTTGGCTTGTAGACATTTCACGTTACCAATGGTCTTCTTTTTATTTTTTTGTGTTAGGGGAATTGGCAATTGGAGATTGGACTGGTACTCGTGTGACATGGGTTCCCGCTACCACTATAATATCCTTAGGTGCCCCACACACTCCACAAGCATCGGACACTGAAAAACCGAGTGTGATTTGAACTCATGACCTCCAATTTACAACATGTGACTTCATATCAAATGAACCGTCAATGAGTCACACCAATGAGGACTTTACCAATGGTCTTCTTAACCGTCATCCGGATTGTGAATTCTTCATAATGTAGCTGCCACGTTGGATGGTTTCTTCTCTGCTGTGTCCATTGTAACTCCCATACCATCAACCTTCTAACGTTTTGATGCCTGCCCACTCCACATCTTCGCTATACAACATTCTTATCTCAGAAATTCATCTCGATCATCAAACTTTACTCGATTATATTTGACATTTATATTGCGTTCACATTCATAATCAACTTGTTAATAGGAAGAAAAGCAATATATGTATCAAATCCGGCAGCTCTGAGAGCATCGGGTGGGCACTAATGCTTTCTCAGTTTGGTTTCACATGGAGCTCTAGCCTCCTCTCATAACATCGTCGATCCTTGGCAACCTCCCCATTCTACATTTCAAACTTGGAATAACGAATCCAAGACTTGACAATAGGGTGGCATTGCACATAGTTCATCATACCTGAGCTCAAACTTGATGTAGGTGACCCAGCCATCGAGACATGAGATTGACAGTGGAGACGAGCACCTTAATCATTTGAATATGTCCGGCCGAAAAACCCCAAACTTTACAATGACTCTTTCATTACAAGCATTTTCAACGGTCCTCCACTATGTATCTATGGTTTTGCTACTCTGCTGCCAGAGAAACATTCCCTCAGCAGTCTTTGTTTTGGACAAAGTTTTACTAGTTCTTGAACTTCACTGCTAAAACTAAACTCCAGAATACGATCTGCCTCATCGAACTTCCTTTGCAGAAGACGATAGGCATTCTGATCCATTGATGTGGGATAGATCTGGCCTTTTATTTCATCCAAAGAAGTATATTGAAGCTGCTACTGAGAAGTCACCAAGGATCTGAGTCTGCACAAGTAATTTCAAAACCATTTGAACTCATCTATGTCTGGAAACTGCTCATTGTACAGCTACTTCCCAAGGATGGTCTTCGATATGTACTGTCCCATATTAGTCACTATTGTGAGTTCATTAAATGATGGTGTGCACTCTTCAACGTGCATTTTGTGTCAACATACAAGTTGAAACCATTTGTCATTTGATCGATAAGATCTTGGTAAGGAGTGGTGATCCGAACAGGAGTTGCATTCTAAACTTCTTGTTCATCTAACCACCCTAGATCACATCTTCGTCATTACATATCTATAATTCTTTGAAGGGCTTCTATAGTAAAAACTATGATAATACACATACAAAAACATGGATTTGACAATCAAAATAATACACACACAAAAACATGGATTTGACAATCAAAATAATACACACACAAAAACATGGATTTGACAATTTTTTGATGCATAGGTTTGAATTCTGATTTAAGCTTGCATAAAGAGTAGAATGGTAAAATGCTTTGAAAATTTTATTTGATCAATCTACTTCTTTTCCATCTGTAAAGTGAACCCCATCCGAACTGTGTCTTTCGGACATTTTTTCCATGCTTCTCTTCTTTATGGTGTTTTCCAAGAAATTAATAAGCAGTATATACCCCACCAATACAATAATTAAGACTTTAAGTTGACTTATTGATCATTTATATTAGGTTCAAATGCATCTTCAACTCCCTTCTCATCAAGTATTATTGGAATTATCACTAACATAGATCTGCACATAGAGATCCAATTTCTTGAGGTGTAATTTTTTTTAATCTTATACTCAAGAAATTTGATCCTTCTATTTCTTGATAGATTAAGGTTTAAATTTTATTTTATTTTCTAGGAGGACATGGATTTTTTAAATGAATTTTCATAATTTTTTATTTTATGAGAGGACATGTATTTTTTCAATTAATTTTTATTTTTGGTAATGTAGTGTTACATAGGTACGTGACAACATCTCCCCCATTGTAGAGCACCTCGCTCCTATGGGTGCAATCAAATCCATAGTTGATCTAATGGATTCTTCTTTATATTCCTTATAAAAATTCTATCAAGTTGATAACTAAAACCTTCATTTTATTTGTGACAACTTCCCTATCACTTTTGTACACACACACATAATTTTTTTTTAGTGTAGGGAGATAACTCACAGTTTTTGTCTTAGGTTCTCAAATTCCTCCTTAGGTAAAGGTTTAGTAAATATATCTGCTCTTTTGAGTTCACATACTAGAGTCTGACTCTTTTTTCACCAACTTGTTCTCTCAAAAAATGATATTTAATGGGTATATGCTTGGTCTTTGAGTGCATGACCGGATTCTTGGAGATGTTAATGGAATTTGTATTGTCATAGAAAATAAGTATTGGTTGATCATATTCCACTTTAATATCCTCCAAGGTTTGTATCATCCACAAAATTTGAGTACAACACTCAACAGCTACAATATATTCAGCCTCCATTGTAGATAGTGAGATTGATGATTGTTTTCTACTTGACCATGAGACTCGAAAATATCATAGAAAGTATGCACTACCACTAGTGTTGTTTATCCATACTACCAGCCCAATCAACATTTGTGTAAGTTATTAAATCAAATCCTTTATTCCTTGGGTACCATAATCCAAAGTCCCATGTGCCTTTGAGATATCTAAAGATTCTTTTGGCATGGCATCACATGTGACACCTTGGGAGATGATTGAAATATTGCTACCATTCCAACTGCTTGCATGATATTAGGTTTGGAGGTTGTTAAATATAGTAGACTCCCAATCATAGACCTGTAGAGAGTTGAGTCTATTGAGAGAGACTCATCATCTTTATTAAGTTTGTAGTAGGTTGTCATTGGAGTGCTAACATTTGCACATTCATCCATTCTAAACTTCTTAAGCATCTCTTTTAAATTTTTAGATTGAGTGATAAATATTCCTTTGGTGATTGAGTTATTTGAAGTCCAAGAAAGAAGGATAACTCTCCAATCATAGATATCTCGAACACCTTTGACATCTCTTGAGAAAACTTATGATTTAATTCATCATTATTACACCCAAATATGGTGTCATCCACAGAAACGACTATAACTATCAAACTATATTTCTTGAACCCGATATAGATATTATTGTTAACCATGTCTTTCTTGAATCCTTGTTATAAAAGTTACTTGTCTAGTCTAGCATACCATGCTCTCAGTGCTAGTTTAATACCATAGATACCTTCTTCAATCTAGACACATGTTCTTCCTTCTTCAATCTAGAACATGTTCTTCTTTCCCTGGTTGTTTAAATCCTTTTGGTTGCTCTATGTAGACCTCTTCTTTTAGATCTCCATTAAGAATTTCATATTTTACATCCATTTGATATACTTTAAAATTCTTAAAGCTTAAGTAAGGTAGAAACAACCTAATGGCTTCCATTCTTGCAACTAGCGCAAAGGTTTCTTCAAAGTCTTCTCCTTCTACTTGAGCATACCCCTTGCACACTAATCGGGCCTTATTTCTTAAAGTTTCCCCATTCTCATTTAGTTTGTTCTTGAATACCCATTTGGTTCCAATCAAATTCTTATTATTTGGTTTTGGTGCAAGCTCCCAAGTCCCACTTTTCTTGATTTGATTCAGTTCTTCATTCATAGCTTTGATCCATATTTCCTAAGGACTAGCTTTATAGAAGATATTAGGTTTGATCATTGACAAAAGAGCCACTTTGGTATTTTGTGTGTGCCTCCTTCTCGTTTGCACCCCTAATTCAAGAATCTCACTTTCTTGATGATTTCTTTGGTCAGTTTTGGATGGATTTTTGGTGATCAGTGGATCAGTTTCATCATGGTCCTCCTTTTCCCTACTTCACCATCT
Organism: Larix kaempferi; assembly: GCA_027924585.1. Classification (NCBI taxonomy): domain Eukaryota; kingdom Viridiplantae; phylum Streptophyta; class Pinopsida; order Pinales; family Pinaceae; genus Larix; species Larix kaempferi. Next base: position 16,310,553 of record BSBM01000458.1, on the reverse strand, counting down.
TCAAGGTGTTCTGTTGCTTGATTTTCTTAATATAAATCTTTTGTTTCACACTCTATTTGAGTTTCAGAATAACTGTGTGATAGCTCTTCATCTACTGTTACATCAATGCATTCAATAACCTTCTTTAGTCTCTTATTGTAACACTTGTATGCTTGGATTTTTGTTGAATATCCTAAAAAGATACCTTCATCATCTCTTGAGTTGAATTTACCTAGATTATCCTCACTGATCTTCCTATAGCATTTGCTTCCAAAGTCTTTGAAATATTTGATTGAGGTTTCTCTTCCTCTCCATATCCATAGCTCATAGGGGGTTCTATCATTGTTCACTCTCAATTGTACTTTATTCATAATATAGGAAGTCGTTGACACTACTTCTCTAAAAAATCCCTCAGGAAGATTTTCTTTTTAAGTAACATAGTTCTAGCTGTCTCTTGAACTGCTCTATTTTTTCTCTCTACTATCCCATTTTGTTGAGGGGTTCATGCAATGGAGAATTTACTTTTAATACCATGTTCTTCACAAAAATTGTTGAGCTCATTTGAATACAATTTTCCTCCATTGTTTGAACTTAGGAACTTGATTTAAAATCACTCTCATTCTTAGCTAAAGCCTTGAATATCTTAAACTTCTCAAACGCTTCAAATTTCTATCTAAGAAATGTAACCCACACCATTCTATTGTAATCATTAATAAAAAGAATAAAATATCTCTCACCTTGACAAGTTTGTGTTATTGTTGGTCCACATAGATCTGTATGTAATATCTCCAAGGGTCTTGAAGATGAATGTTTTTTAGTCCTGAAGTTGAATCTTGTTTGCTTTCCAAGTTGACATGACTTGCGTACTTGATTAGTAGGCTTGGATATCTTGGGAATAACTTCCACTGCTTGTGTTTGATTGATCTTCACTAGGTTGTCAAAGTTTCAAATGTCCTAGCCTTTTTTGCCAATTCCAAACTTCATTTGTTTGTCCTGCATAGCACTTCTCTCCTTGAATATTAATATCCAAGATATATACATTTCTAGGAGTTGTAATTCCTCTTCCAACTATTCCCTTTGAGTTATTTCTTCGAATCTCACAAGCTTCGGCATAAAAGGTGATATTTTCACCGAAATCACACATTTGTCCAACACTCAGAAGATCATGTTTCAATCCTTCAACATATAATACATTTTGTGCTTTAGCCTTTCTTGTTAGAGTCATTGTTCCTTTCACAATAATCTTTTCAGTTACATCATTTCCAAATGATACACCTCCACTGTTCTCTTTCTTAAGTTTGATAAACTTTCCTTTGTCACATGTCATGTGTCTTGTGAAACCACTATTTATATACCATTTTTATTCTTCCTTTTGAGCATACAAATCCATACACATATTTCAGATTCTTTCTGATTGGATTCAAATCCAATCTCTTTCTTATCTAAAACATCTCTTAACTGAGTAGGTATGTTGTTTGATGTACTATTTTCATCTTTATCTAAGAATTATTCCATTTTTCATAATGGTTTCCCAGAGAGGACAATTAGCTGCAAAATGACCAATATTTCCACATTTAAAGGATTTGAAAGGTGGTTTGTCACTACACTTACCTATACTTTGTTTTAGCTTCCTTACAAACTGTGCCACTTCAACATTTCTTCGCAAGTTGTTATGTGTATTCTTAAACTGTGATGAAGTCCTGCTCTGATACATATTGTTGAACACACAAGAACACTAAGAGGGGGGGGTGAATCAGTGTCCAACAATTTTCATTTTTTTATCAATAACTTGACCAAACACTTGCATGCATCCATAAACATTTATTAACCATAAATATTGATCAAAAGGGAGTACACATGTATTAAACATATATAAATAATTCAGTAATGTATTTGATAAAAGAATGAAGTTACATCCAATTGGTAATCATTTAAATCTTCTTAATTTGATTGTCTTCTGGGTCACCTGTTTATCTTATCTGCAACAATGGTTACCACCAATGTTTTATTTCTACACCCACTAGCAATGGCTATTCCAAAGCTTTCTTTCTACACCCACAAGCAATGGCTTTCCCAAATATTTATTTCTACACCCACAAGCAATGTCTATCCCAAAGCTTTATTTCTACACCCACAAGTTATGGCTATCCCAAAGCTTTATTTCTGCACCCACGAATCTCTGCTTCTCACTCTCAATCAACTTGTCAATAAGGTGTCTTTTTTGCAACTGATTCCTTGTCAAAATAAAAAGATAAGTCCAATTATATTCTCTGAATTCTTTTCTTCCCTTTGATCAACAAGGTGTTGGTCTCTCCACTTGTTTTACCTTCGCTTCTTTTGTCCCCAAATTTCTTCTATCTCACCTCATTTTTCGTTTTTTCACACACAAAATGAATTGAGACTCTTTTATTTATACATATCCACTTATGTTATAATTTCACATTATGGTTGACCTTCAATAAAAAATGTTTTTTTTCTTTTTATAAAGTATATGACCTTATTTGATTTTATATGGAATCGACTAATTATTATGTTTCATTTTTATGACACATATTGATTTTGATTTTATTTGAAGTTGACTTTAATCTTTCATCATCATAAGGATGCATATGCATTTTATCAACATAAATGCACTTCAATACTTTAGGATTTCTTCACTTGGCCTTAACATTGTCTTGTTAGCTTTGCAAAATATGATAATGGAATACCATTTGATGTCAATGACAACATTGATTTCAACATTCTTGTGGAATATTGGATTCTTTACCATCTTAAGAACTCGCTTATTATCATATTACAATAGGGTAGGCTCATTTTTTGGATCTTGATATTGCCAACATCCATCTAATCCAAACTACTTCACGTGATCCTTTCATTTTTGCTTGATATTCTTATTTTGTTAAATAAAGGGATACGCCATGCTTCTTCTTATTGGTCCATGTAACTACTCCAATGCCAAGACTAAATACATATCTTAATGTGGATTTCTTTTCATGCACTGATCCTACCCACTATTCTAAATCCATATAACCATGCAACCAAGACTCTTTGTGTTTTCCATTTAAAATGCCAAAATCTAATGTTCCTTTCATATGTCATATCACACTTTTAGATGTTGTCTAATGTTATGTTAGGATATCTCATCATCACTTTTTATGTTGGCATGCATTTTGCATGCAGTCATGCATTTTCATGTATCCCAGTCATTAGTGAGGTGTCACCCAGCACCTAGTCCTCGGTTTGCTAGCCTCGAGAGCTTCTTTCCATTCATTTCTATCCCTCCTAGTCAGTGATGCACCCTCCTTTCACCTACCACATGTGAAATGTGCCCTTCTTCACCTACCACCGGTGACACACTCAGTTAGTTGAGTAATTTGTGGATCTTTCCTTGATTTAAGGCTAGATTGACTTGTTAACTAACTCAAACACTCCATTGGACCTCCAGTGAGACTAGATTGCCAGTTCTGACTCCAGTTAGCTCCTCATGCGTCCTCCTCGGATTCTCCTTCACTACATTAGTGCTCCATGCACCAATTACACCTACCTACATTCAGTTAGACTCAGTTTGACACATGGTTGACCATTACTTGTGCATTGATGACACCACTGATCTGATGATGAGGACTCCTAGTGGAGACAAGCTACACCATGCAGGCTATTTGATTGACCTCCTTGGTGAATTCAAATTGCTTGGCTTGGCCTATTCAGTCATTGTGACTGCACATTGTATTGTATTCTACTTCTGAGTTCAATAGAGCACTGTTGCAATTCTCTTGCACAGTTTACACATATTATTCTTTATGCATCTATTGTAATTGATTTACTTGTTCAATTAGATCTGTTGTGCTTCAATTTCACATGGTATCAGAGCCTTGACAGGGACAAGAATTATTTTATGCAGGGATTCACATGAAGATTGAGCAACTTTTTGCTCAAAAATATTTGTAGCAGTAAAATGCATATTCTGCACTAGCATGCACATTGTGCACTAGCATGCATATTATGCACTGTATGCCGATTCTGCATTGTATGTCGATTATGCACTGTATGCCGATTCTGCACTGCATGCCATTTTTCCAATTTTGCACCAGAAGCCGAAAGTTTCCACATAATTCCTGGATATTGATCATTGGATATTCAAGCTTGCTTGATCTCCTATGCCGGGTGTGATGCAACTTGAAAAGTGCAGGTTGCTGACCTAATGGTTCTTGTTTGTTTGTGATTTGCAGGTTTCTTACTTCCTCCATTTGTATTCGCTATTGCAGAGATGGAATATTCTTCTTCACAAAATCTTCTTACTCCATTCAACTATGATGAATGGAAACCAAAGATGATTGCATGTTTGAAGAGACAATGTCTCTTTGATATGGTATTGGTATTACAAGAGATTTTGATTCCGATGAAGAGGAGAATGATTGGCTTAATGATTGTGATAGAGCTTTTGGGACAATATGTCTTGCTATGTCTCCTTGTATGCGCTACCTCAGTAGAACTGCTGAAAATCCAAGAGATCTATGGGCCCAACTCGATAGAGAATTTGGAAAGCATGGAGAAGAGGATCATGGTAGCCATTTGGAGAACAAGCCTAGTGAGACCTCCTTATGTGTTCTCTCTGATTATGCCTCGGCCTTAACCATTTTTCAAGATGAAGAAGAAACTTTAGATTCAACACTCATTTTCTCACTGTCTTCTATTTCAAATTCTGAGCAAGATAAACCAGCTCATACTCTAGATTCCAAAGAGGTTCTTGAATCCTCTCTTTCACATGAGTTTGTCGGTATGCAGAATGATAATCTACTTGATATTTTGGAGGTAACATCTGATTTTGGAGGTGAGGCATTTGCTCTCCATAATCACATGCTTCCTACATACTTTAATTTGATCATTGGCACAAGTTCTCAATGTTTTAATGAAGATGAAGAGCACTACCATTCGCTTGAGTTCAAGTCTCATGCATCTTTTGCTGATTTTGGTTTTGATCTCACCCTTGTTGGTTCAAAGGAGATCTCAAGAAACAATCCATCCATTCTTGGAGCTGATTTAACTTCCATTGATCATAAGTTCAAGTTTCAAGAGCTATTTGATCCGATTGGAGCTATTCCTACCTCACTTGGTTCGAATTACAGGCCCCAGGATCATATTCAGATTTTCAGATTTGTTCTCACCATTTTCGGTATGAAGAGCAAGTTCATAATGTCTCCATATTCACTTGCATCCACTGATGAAGAATTCAAGAACATGTTTTTGTAGCATGATCCATTTAATCCCAAGAGTAAGATACCTCCAGACATATCTACTTGAGTTTGGAGCAGTTAAATCTTTTGGTGTGTTACAGTCCATTTTGAGGGGGGGTTTTTCCCATGAGGTTTTCTCCATTTCCTCGGTTCATGAACTATTCTTTATTTGGATTATTATTGTATTGGGGTGACCTTTGGTCTTAGTTACCAGGGCCCTATCATTTATTTTTATACCACATAGTATAGCTTGTGGGGGGGTGTTAGGATATCTCATCATCACTTTTTATGTTTGCATGCATCCCAGTCATCAGTGAGGTGTCACCCAACACCTAATCCCCAGTTTGCTAGCCCCAGGAGCTTCTTTCCATTCATTTCTAGCTCACCTAGTCAGTGATGTGCCCTCTTTTCATCTACCACATGTGAAAGGCACCCTTCTTCACCTACCACCAATGACACACTCAGTTAGTTGAGTAATTTGTGGATCTTTCCTTGATTTAAGGCTAGATTGACTTGTTAACTAACTGAAACACTCTGTTGGACCTCCAGTGAGACTAGATTGCTACTTCTGACTCTGGTCAGCTCCTCATGCATTCTCCTTGGATTATCCTTCACTACATTAGTGCTCCATGCACCAGTTACACTGCTACATTCAGTTAGACTCAGTTTGACACGTGGTTGACCGTTACTTGTGCATTGATGACACCACTGGTATGATGATGATGACTCTTATTGGAGACAAGCTACACCATGCAGACTATTTGATTGACCTCCTTGGTTAATTTGAATTGCTTGTCTTGGCCTATTCAGTCATTGTGACTGCACATTGTATTGTATTCTACTTTTGAGTTCAATAGAGCACTGCTGTAATTCTCTTGCACAGTTTACACATATTATTCTTTATGCATCTGTTGTAATTGATTTACTTGTTCAATTAGATCTGTTGTGCTTCAAATTCACATGCTTCAATTTCACATTTTATACCTTTGGATCCATCATGAATGGGGACATGCATTTGATTTCAAATTTCAAGTAAGGTCTAGTGGCCTTAAGATAGATTAATCTCCCCACTAGTTTCCTATAGGTTGATTCATTGATTTCCTTAGAATCAATCCTAGTTGACAGTTTCAACCCTTTCTCCATAGGTGCATATGATAGGATACACCATCCTAAACTGTCTAAAAATATTTTGGCATACTTTTCCCATGAAACAAAAATATTCATATTTATTTTCCAAACTTTTGCACCTAAGCGATAATGTTGAAAGCATGAGTCAATCATCTCAAAAGAGGAAAATAAGTTGGATTTTACTTGTGATATTTCCGCTAACCCATTACTTGTGATAATGATGCAATCTACATATATCACTAAAACAATTACACCATCTCCAATGCTTTTGACATAAATATTTGGATTTAAATAACTCTACTAGAACCCTTGTTCACCCAAATACTTGTCAATTTTGATGTATCATGATCTAGGTATCTACTTCAAGCCATAGAGATATTTCTTTAATTGGAAAACCGGATGTTCTTTTCCCGGAACTAGAAAATCATGTGACTCCTACATGTACAATTATTTCCCCAAATATCCACTGAGAAAGTCACTCCTTACATCCATCTAGTATAGTTTGTGGCCAAACTGTGTTTCCATGGATAGAATTAAATTGATCTTGATCATCTTTTCTATGGGAGAAAAGGTCTCTTCATGATCAATTCCTTATGTTTGTGTGAATCCCTTTGCCTCTAGTATTTCATTATGATTTTCAATTGTCCCATATGTTTTTCACTTGAATTTATACACCCATTTTCAGCCAATGGTTTTCTTCCCTCGATGTAGCTTTGTAAGAACCCATGTTTAATTTTTCATCATATTTTCATGTTCGGCTTGTGTTTCCTTCTCCACGGGGGCTTCACTCAATAAACCGCTATCATAGCGCGTTCGTTCATGGCATATGAAACAGTACCCCTAATTTCATTAAATATTGGAAAATACCTTCCAAAATCATTTTTTTAACCCCCTCCCTATATGCCTTCCCAATTTTAAAAAAACCCTATTTTCACTACATATTGTATGCATCAATTTTTTCATTAACATTTTTTATACCCCTTTATATTTCTACCTAGTATATTGATATGATACCCCTCTTATGACCCCACATGCATTCTACAATGCACCTTGCTTCTTTCGATGTATATTGTGGATGCACATTACTTCACCCACATATCATTATGATTTGCAACATCTAATGGTCTAATGAAGAGATAGGAGATCACTTCTTATATGTCACTAGAGCCAATGCACATAGTACACATTTAGATTGCACGTTGCGGTTCCCCAATTGCTGGCTACGCCTATTATGGGCTAGGTATCCAAGCCCCCAGGGCCTGTAACAAGATCTAAGAGGCCGAATAAACCTCCCAAGGCCTGTAATAGGCACGAGTGGTTTGGTATTCAATCCCCCAAGGCCTATCGAGGGCCTATAACAGGCCTTGGAGGCTTAGAGCCTCCCAAGGCTATTGGTAACAACTGGATGAGTGCTATTGGTAACAATTGGCTGTCAATGACCACTGTCTCTCGACTATGATCGACTGGAAACCCACTTCACCACGAAACCCCTGGCCTCAAGCATGCCTCAAGATGTGATTTCCTTGCGTACTGGTAAGCTCGAGCCTTGCCTCAAACCGATTTCTCATCCATTCGTGATCCCGCCATCTCCATTTGGCGGATATTTGTCAGCCCGCCCATATAAAAAGACCCCAAAGTATTTTTGTATTGTTACATTAAATAAAAAAACCCTTTTCCTCTTAATATATAAGCAATATAATTTTTAGGTTTTCATAAATATTTAATACCGCAATATGAATGAACGTGGTATTATATTGCCTTCTAGTGAAGCCCCCGTGTCCTTCTCCCATTCTAGTTTTTCTTTGGCTTCTTCATATTATTGAGGTTCATATAAGTCCTTAATGTTATACATCAAAGAATAATTGATTGTATCATATTTCTTACCTCTTCTTGGTATTCCTTCTACCCTCATCTCATCTAGCTGAACATGTCCAATGGTGTTGCATCACCATTTCAGTCTCTTCTTAGGATTCTCTTCTTCCATATCAACACTAATTATTTTTTTAATTGGAGTACCTGCAATGGTTTCACAATTGGGATCTTCTAGAGACCCATCATCAGAATTATACCCTCTTCAAGTGGAGGTTGTACGAGTATCCTACCTGAGATGATAATAAAAAATTCCTCATAGTTAGAAATTTTAAAATCCAGATTCATGTAAATATCTCTACATTCTCATCAACCAAAAGATCTCAACTAAATCTTACTTTGATAGCACTCACATCAACTAACTTATATGCTTTGTAAGTGTTGTTGTAGCTTATGAGCATCATTTATTTCATTTAGGATCTATTAAGGCTCATTGTTATTTAGGAACCCATGCATATACAACTTAACCAAAAAAATTGGGGTCGCTTACTTGCGTTTTTTGTCCACCACCAAAAACCATAGATGAAACATAAGCATCATTGTTAAGAAACCAACCACACCTGTTGGTGAAATGACATGATGGATTAGAACCAGTATACCAAGTAGATGAGTCTCCATGATTTTCTTTTTTACCCATGAAAGTGAATATATTAGTTCCTTTCTAATGTTATACAACATGGGCCTTCTCATTCTGCTAAGAACCTCCCTATTTGTTCTTTTCATCCCACAACCACTATCTTCAAAACTTATTTTTTTGACTCACCTTTCCACAAGATCCATTGATGCTTCCTTGAATTCTTGTTCCATCATTCATTCAATTAAACTTACCCCTATCCTTAATGTTTGTTACCAATGCTAGTTCTGAACTTGCTATTATATTTTCACTTCCAAACATCTTATTCCACCTATCTTGTTGGAAAATATTTATATATCGCTCATCAAACTTCAAGTATTTATCAATTATAGAAATAATTATGTGTTTCAATAAAATGTTCAAATGCAATCAATAAACTCTTGAGAGTAATTACCATCGTGTCTTCTTCTTCCATCTTACACACAATGGAATTTAGTTGTTCTCTAATATCCTTAATATTTACCAAATATTGATGTACATATTCATTCTCATTCATCTTAATAGAAAACAAAATATTTTTCAAAGAAAAATCTCTACCTTTGTCGAAGACTTCATTCAAGACTTTCAAGTGCTTCCAAATGGTTGCAACATCCTTCGTAGTGCCATCACCCTACACTTCTAGAAGTAGCTCATCAATTATAGATAGATTCGTGAGAATTATTGCTTCTTTATTTTTATCATCATATTTGTCATGGTCTTTTCCTATTGATGCTAGTCGTTGAGTTTCCTTCTTAAAAAAGAAAATTCTAGACACATACTAAAACTAAAACATGTTGCTTTTAAGTATTATAATTTTGACTAGAGAATATATAGTTACCCTCCAACATGCCATTGGACAAGATATCCATTTTTTCAAATAATTATGTAGATAAAAATACTAAAATAGAGACTAAACTACAAATAAGATGCCCATAAAACCAAGAGTTTCTCTCAAACTACTGAATCTACTACTGCTCAATAAAATTTATGCCAAAACTAGAGAAAATTTTCAAAAATATAGTAGAAAATACACAAATATGCTAAAAAAATGATTGAAATATAAAAACTACCCTCTAAAATTGCAGAAATTACTAAAAAAAAATTCCAACACTTCATCCTAAAAATATAAATTACAATGAAACTTTTAGACATGTGAAGATGATAAATAAAGCCCAAAAAAAATTCTAGTATGTGGCGTGGATTCCATACAATCTACATCATGTGCTTACAATTATACGGTATATTTGTATAGTCATACGACTTGAAAAAATTAGTTGGCCAAAAAATGCTTAGAACCTATTTTATATATATATATACGATTTAACCCAAAAATATTTAAATCTTGATTTAAGTCGAAATAAAACCGATTCTCTTTTAAAATATTGAACCTAGCTTCAAACCAAAAAAAAAATGATGCTCAGCCCCCCAAAAAATACTTAGTTTCGACTCATTTGAATTTTTTTTTAATTATCATTGTGTATCAAATGAAGTTATCTATCACTAAACTTGGTAGTGTGTAGGTACTTCTCTTACTTCACTTCAACTTCCTTTCATCGTGGCTATAATACCGTTTTATGAAAACTAAATACACAAAGAGACGAAGAACATCAAGAGAGAATTGAAAGAGAGATACCGTTCCTTCTATATTATCAAATGAAGAGAACAAGCTTTTTATTTATACTAATGAACTGACATAAACCTTAACTGCTCAAACCCTAGTTGCAAAAACCCTAAAATAACTTATGTGTACTTTAATAAAATAATTAAATATAAAGAAACCTAAAATTTCCAGTTGACTTTATTAATATGCCCAATTCTATAATCTATATTACCTTTATATTCCAATAGTGAAGGGGATACCATTCCCTTGGGAGTTTTGAGAATAGGGCTATGTGAGAGAAATTAGATCCAAGACAAATAATTTTTCCCATATGGGTTCATAGCCCCAGCTCAAGTCTATCCTCTATGACATAGAGTATATGTGTTATTGCGTCGAGAGGCGCTCTACAGCCTAGTATGAGGGATATCTTGTAACATGTGAGTGTTTGTCGAGTAACAAAATGATACAAAGTAAACAAAAAAGAATAATACAAAGTAAAAAGTAATAAATATTATGTCGGTCATAAACAAAGAACAATACAAAGTAAAAAGTAAATATGAGACTTAAACTAGAGACTTTAGAACTTAGGATTAGGTGGTAAATATTATGTTGGCCATAAACAAAAAATAATAATACAAAGTAAAAAGTAAATATGAGACTTAAACTAGAGACTTTAGAGCTTAGGATTAGGTGGTAAATATTATGTTAGTCATAAACAAAAAAGAATAATACAAAGTAAAAAGTAAATATGAGACTTTAGAGTGTTTGCCGAGTAACAAAATAATACAAAGTAAACAAAAAATAATAATACAAAGTAAAAAGTAATAAATATTATGTCAGCCATAAACAAAAAATAATAATACAAAGTAAAAAGTAATAAATATTATGTCAGCCATAAACAAAAAAGAATAATACAAAGTAAAAAGTAAATATGAAACTTAAACTAGAGACTTTAGAGCTTAGGATTAGGTGGCTCAGGTATTGCACTCAAGGAGCTATTCAAGGAGAGGTTTGCACCTCGGGAAATTTGATCCCTCTCGGCGCTTGATAGAGCCTAGGATTTGGATCTAGGCTGGTATATAGAATATGTGTCACATACCTGGTGACCATGCCATACCTTTGGGGCCATGTGATACTCAAACCACTCACCAAAATCACCATTCATACTCAAATTCGATTTTCATAGATTAATTATCAAATTTACAGTGGAATTAAATATATGGTCGCCCAAATTAAATATATGCATATACCAAAATATACAAGAAATTCTTGCATGAATGCATTCATACAATGCCATGAAATCCATGCAATCAAATAATCACATAACAATAATTAGGTGGAATACATAACATTTTAGACACAGATAGAAACATATATGAAAATATCCTCCAATTGACTGTAGACTAAGGATGTTCCTCCTAGTCATAAGCATTATGTTATACCAATTATCCATATAAAAGATTCCACCCTTGAGCTAGGGCTATCAATCCAGAAGAAGATAAACTCATCTCAATGCCCCAACAAACTCACTAGTGCCGAGCCCCCTCCACAACTATCCCAATGCTCTAGCACTCCTCCCCCACAAGCCTACACAACCCAAGGAACATGTTCCCCTTATCCGATTTAATTGTCCCTTGAAAATTCCCAAATTCCCTTCTGGGGCTCCAACACAGGCCGACCAAGGACTCTCCATGTTAGGACTCTAGGGAAACTCAGTTGTAGGAAATGTTCTCTCACAAGGGAACTTAATTTCCCAACACCAATATCTAGGTTCAAATGCATTTACAACTCTGTAATTCCCATGGTACTTTCTTATGACTCCAAGCTCTCGTATAGGATGATGGCTAAGTGAATGATCGCATAATGATTGAATGAACTAGATTCTCAAAAATTTGTATAGATGTTGAGAACTAGCCAAGTGGCATGCATGGGTGATGAGAACTTGACAAGTGGCATACATGGGAAGTTCACCTTTTCCCTCCAACTAATCCCAAGATTAGGATAATTAACTCAATATTATGTCTAAGGCACTTTAATAAACATGGATTTATAAAACTTTGGATAAAAATTAATAATAAGGATAATGACTTAACTTATAAGTCACTAAGGTCATCTCCCCCTTAAACCTTGTTTTCACATTCCTTCTTGTGGAATCATGCCCCCCATATCATCTTCGCCCTTCTTAGTGTGTAGTAGTTGTGGTTTTTATATTAAACATAAAATGTACATTATTACATCATCTTGGTCACACTAGACCATTCATGTATGAATTATTCCATTTCATCATTTATATATAACTACATAATTACCCGTTGAGGTAAAAAATGAGGTGTTACATTCCTCTCCCCCTTAATTTATGCACCATCCTTGGTGCATATTAGCACTATGTACATATATAAAATTTGAAAAAAATTATGGGTATGCCTCCCGCATAGCATCCCGGTTCCTCAAGCGACCACATTGCTTCTTCGGGTTGTAATGGGTCCACTAGACCTTTACCTTCCTGATCACCTTGTTATGTAGCAACGTGTCTTTCTTGTCTAGGATATGCATTGGTATCATTGGGATATTTCCTTCTCGTTCCACCTGAATCAAATCCCAATAATAATGTGGTTAGGATCATGCACATACTTTTTCAAGAAATACACATGAAACACATTATGCACTTTTATGCAAGCAAGCAATGTAAGTTGGTATGAAACAAGACCTATTCTAGCTAATATTTCAAATGGCCCACAGTATCTAGGTGTGTTGAAATATTGTATCGTCGAAGAATATTCTATTGTATTTTATTATTGTAATTTATTCAAAGATGTTTTATTCCTCCGTCGGGATGTTTGGCCATCATAGAGTCATGAGGTAAATCCTCCCATGTAAGTCAGGGAAATAGATCCCCTAGAGTCAAATGTAATGGGGTTTTTAAGTCCCCTAGAGGAGTCGGCCCATTCAGCATTAGTTGAGTGGTAAAGTTAGTTTAGGCCGACATGTCAAGTTGTAAAATTAAAGTAGAAGTGAATGTATAAATAGAGAGCTAGGCTCTCTCATTTATTCATTCATTCACACACACACTCACTTGTGTAATTCACAATGGAGAGAGGGAGAGAAATATCTACAAGGAGAAGGAGCACTTGTTTGGGGTTTTGTCTTTGTACTTTTGATCATCTATATTGAGGAAGTTTTGTTCGGTTTTCTTCCCCTAGAGGGTTTCCCAGGATAAATTTGTGTCTCTTGTGTTTATGTTGTGCTTATTATTCTTTTAGTGATCTTGTATATGCTATTGTTGTGAAATTGATTTGAATACTGATTTTATATATCTTATCGTATTGAATATTAACATGGCATCAGAGCTAGCCTGAAGGAAGGAAATGTATGGCACGTACGACACTTGTTTCACTTGCGACAATTTGAAAGCTAGGGCTTTTATAGAAAAACCTAGTCATTGTGGAAATTTCGCTATAAATCAATTTTGGAGAAGGTTCACGATCTGAAAATTGGACAAGCTAAAGATGACATGTTCTTGTGCCTTGTGTCCGAGTTTCAGCCACATATTCATTTTAGTTTGTGATATATGATTCGTACAAGTTAGGGTTCTACCTCTTCCAAAATGCATCCCTAAACAGGTGACCTAGGAAAAAAGGTCATATCTCGGACTAGGAAGCTCAAAATGGAATTCCTTAAAAAGAGAAAGTTAGGGCACGAACTTTAGTTTCACAGGTCCAAGTATCAGAGGCCTAAGTTGAAACAGTGACACGTGTCACTCCGTCCAAGTTTTCTATTATGTTTCATCCCATAAACAGGTGACCTAGGTAAAAAGTTCATATATCGGGCTAGGAATCTCCAAATGGAATTCCGTAAAAAGTGATAGTTAGGGAACAGACTTTAGTTTCACAGATCCGAGTATTAGAGGCCTAAGTTGAAACAGTGACACGTGGAACTCCGTACAATTTGGCTATGTTGTTTCATCCCATAAACAGGTCATGTTGGTAAACTTAGCATATCTCTCTCATGGAGAATCCAATGAAGCTGAAATATGTGGGGTTGGAAATATGATAGATCAGGATAACACATGCCGAATTTTTAGACCCCGAGGATCCAAAATTTCAGAGGTACACCAGAAACAATAAGGCACATTTGAAATAGCTCAACGGAGGAAATCAAGGAAGAGGAGGAAGAAGCTCTCACTTAGGGTTTTCAGTTTTTTAGGTATGGCATGAACTGATACAATGTTGGAGACACCTGATGCAACATTAGAAACTTTGAAATGGATTTTGAATCCATTCATCATAGATATTAATCTTCCATCAAAATATTGTGGGAGGAAGGAGATTCAAAATTAGGGTTTCCAAGTAAGAAGAAACCCCAGCAAAGTTGGGAGACTCATAGGGTAGCAATGAAGGAGGTTTAAATGGAACCGATATTCTATCATCCTAGCGCCATGAAGCTATATAATATGTTTACAAGTGATATACCTTGGATGATTAGGGTTTTACCCTTATAGAAAAGACTACAAGCAATATTGACAGGTATGACTTGAGGAGATGCAGGTATGTTTTGAAATCTGTTTCATTTATCTGGTGATTAAGTTCATGATATGTTTGTCTTCATATTATTGAGGTTAGTACAATCATGATTAATTTTATACTTTTCTGATCACCTTAGTAAAAGTATGAATGCATGTGAATGATAGAAGACATTCATTGATTAGGTTTATGGCACTTATGATTGTACTAATTCACTTGTGGTGTTGTATGAGGACGATGTTGTCTGCTAACATGAAAGGTACATCAAGAAAGACAAATCAAGTTCTAGATCAAGAATATATGACCATGATGACATGAAGACAAAGACTCATCCATAGTCTTTGATCACATATAAGATTTACTTATGAGGATGGATAGAATTTCAAAGACATATAATCATGATGCTATCATAAAGGGAAAATAGAGATCAAGAGGGAGGCAACCACACAAACATAAAATATAAGTATTTGAGTTGTTATTTGAATTACTTTTTGAATCTTTGAATAGTTAATGATATTGATCGTAATAGTTTTATGCATATTTGTATTCCTAGAATCAGGATAAATATCATGCATAGTGTAAGCATTCATATAACATTAAACAGTATACTACTAATATGCATATGATGAGTAAGTTGGACAAACATTCCATTGTTGCTTGTCTAGAATGAAACCTCTTTGCTAACATGTTGGGTGTTGTGCACTCTCTTGATAGTATGTTTTGGTAGATATGGAAGGCATCTAGATAGTCATTGTATGCATACATGATATGGAAAAGTGTTGTGCCAAAGTATTGTTCAAGATAGTTGCATAACTATGTGAATCATATCAGTATGCATAATAGGTTATCATTGAAATGTCAACATGATTTGATAATTATGAAGTGTTACTAATCATATTTGATTTGTAGGAAAGATCGTGTGCTATGAGACAAAAGAAGGATGATGAATAATTGAACAAGTGATGATTGTTCAACAAGAAGACCTTCAAATCAAACATACTATAGAAGTACAAAGCAAGGCTCGTGGATAGAGGATTCTCTTAGAAAGAGGGAGAGGATCATGATTAGATGTTTGTTCCAATGTCTAGACACACTTCCAGAGATAGATTACACTCATGGATGAAAAGGCCGTTCTATTGAATGGTGTAATTTAAGAATAAGTGCATATCAACCAAACTCCCAGGATTCAATATAGAATCACATGATTGCAGAAATATTTGTACGGGTTCAACAGGTACCTAGGATCGATAGTCATTTGACAAGCTTGATGATCACCACGGGTGATGCAGATTTCAACCTTTTCTACAATGTTGAAGATGGTTTCTATATACAGATGACATGCTTCTCTCAGATGGATGCAAGAAGGAGCTCACCATAGAGTTCGAGTGATCTTGAGGCTCATATCAGTAGACCCATCTTATGAGAGATGGCACGGATAGATATGCAGAAGATCACTCAATGTAGAGTGTGCATAATGTTCAGTCACAGAGGGAGGACAATACTCAGATGTAGAAAACTCCACTTCAGAGGGAGGACAATACTCAGATGTAGAAAACTCCACTTTAGAGGGAGTAGATCTCAGAGTTAAATAATCTTGGCATGATTCTTGTGTTTAGATATGTGGCTGAGATCAGATGATATTTTTCCTTAGCCAAGGAAAATGTGAAGTAGAGATCTAGGATGATGGACAGTGGTTTCTACAGTTTACATACAGATGACTGGTTCGTTGATGTATTTGACGAATACCAGGCCAGATATATGCTTTGATGTGAACACCCTGAGTCAGTATCTAGTTGAGCCTAGACATATTCACCTCATAGCTCCAAATCATGTGATGAGGTACCTGAAAGGTACAGTATACTTTGGCCTATACTATGTTGGATATCATGACTGCAAATTGTATGGTTATACAGATGCAAATTGGTCCGGAAGTGTCTCATATAGGAAGAGCACCTCAGGTGGATGTTATTGTTTGGGATCCGCCATGATCTCATGGTTTAGCAGGAATCATTCTAGTGTTGCTCTCAACACAGTTGAAGCAGAGTATATAGCAGCTTGTTATGCTAGTTGTGAGGCCATATGGATTCAGAAGTTGATGTCAAGACTATTTGACTTGGAGTTGGATACCACAGTGATTCTATGTGACAACCAGAGTTGTATAAAGATGATGGAGAACCCAGTGTTCCATGACAAGTCAAATCACATAGAAATCCGGTATTTTTATATACGAGATATGGTACAGAAGGGAGTTATAAAGCTCCAATATGTGAGAACTAATGAGAAAGTTGTTGATGTTTTGACTAAGCCTCTATCTCGAGTGAAGTTTGAGTACTTCTGTGACAAGCTTGGTGTGGTTCGAAAGGACCTTCCTTGAAAGGGGGAGCAGTGCTGATGCTGATGATGATGATGTTGCAGTGGGATTGTATCATCCTTGGACACATGGCCTAAAGGGATCTGTAGAATCTTGTCTCCGAGAATGTGATGATGATGATGTTCCAGTGGGATTGTATCATCCCTAGACACATGGCCTAAAGGGATCTGTAGAATCTTTTCTCCGAGAATGTGATGATGATGATGTTGCAGTGGGATTGTATCATCCCTGGACACGTGGCCTAAATGGATCCGTAGAATATTGTCTTCAATAATGTATTGATGATGATGTTGCAGTGGGATTGTATCATCCCTGGACCCATGGCCTAAAGGGATCCGTAGACTTTTGTCTCTGAGAATGTGATGATGATGTTGTAAATCCTAGATTTGATCTAGGTCACATCCAGTATGAAAAAGGACTGGCTCTGTGGTGGTAAATCCTAGATTTGATCTAGGTCACATATAGTATGAAAAAGGACTGGCCTTATGGTGGTAAATCCTAGATTTGATCTAGGTCACATCTAGTATGAAAATGATACGAACCATTACACCAAAACCTCGAGGTGTTAGTGAAGGCTGCCCACTAGGATCTTAACATCCCACCACGCTCTGCAGTCCAAACTCTGGGCTAGATGTGCTCTTGTACGGTGGTGTCCCCTTTTGAGCTGTATGAGCCCCAAACGAACACTGCAATGCCGACGTTGCCACCCGCTGTGACTCGAACCTGGGTGGAGGCTCTAATAACAAATGATACGAACTATTACACCGAAATCCCAATGTGTTAGTGAATGCTTCCCACTAGGATCTTAACAGAAAAAGGACTGGCTATGTGGTGGTAAATCCTAGATTTGATCTAGGTCACATCCAGTATGAAAAAGGACTATCTCTGTGGTGGTAAATCGTAGATTTGATCTAGGTCACATCCAATATGAAAAAGGACTGTCTCTGTGGTGGTAAATCCTAGATTTTAACTAGGTCATGTCCAGTATGAAAAAGGACTAGCTCTGTGGTGGTAAATCCTAGATTTGATCTAGGTCACATCCAGTATGAAAAAGGACTATCTCTATGGTGGTAAATCGTAGATTTGATCTAGGTCACATCCAATATGAAAAAGGACTGTCTCTGTGGTGGTAAATCCTAGATTTTAACTAGGTCATGTCCAGTATGAAAAAGGACTAGCTCTGTGGTGGTAAATCCTAGATTTGATCTAGGTCACATCCAGTATGAAAAAGGACTGGCACTGTGGTTTGGATTGCATCATCCCTGAACATGAGTTCATAACAAATCTGGAGACTTTGTCTTCGTGAGGTTGGGATTGCATCATCCCTGAACATTAGTTCAAAATGGATCCAAAGACTTTGTCTTCATGAGGTTGGGATTGCATCATCCCTGAACATTAGTTCATGTGGATCCAAAGACTTTGTATTCGTGAGGTTGGGATTGTATCATCCCTGGACATTAGTTCATAACGGATCCAGAGACTTTGTCTTCGTGAGGTTTGGATTGTATCATCCCTGCAAATTAGTTCAGAATGGATCTAGAGACTCTGTCTTCAAGAGGATAGGATTGTATCATCCTTGGACTTATGTCCTAAAGTGAAAGGGATTGATCATCTTGTAATTGGATCATGTGTGCTGCAGGTTATGTTTCTAAAGAAGAAGATGTTGATGTTGTTGATTGAAAGATCGAGATGATGTTGATGTAGATGATCAAGAGATCAAGTGCTGCAAAAGAAGATGTTGATGTTGTTGTTGATCGAGAGATCAAGAGTTGTTGTAGACGATCGAGCGATCGAGTGTTGTAGAAGATGAATACCAAAGGTGAAGACTCGATGCTATAGAAGATGATGCTCCAGTACTGAATATGAATGAAGATGTTGAAGATGTTCCGGTAGCTGTTCCAGTTGCTGATGATGTTGAAGAAAACTTCCAATGATTTATAGATGTATCACCTTGATGTTTTTGATGATTCTCTCTCTCTCTCCTTGCTCCTTCAGTTGATGTTGTTGTAGTCATAAGAATACCCTTCTCATTAAGGGGGAGTGTTGAAATATTGTAACTTCAAAGAATATTCTATTGTATTTTATTATTGTAATTTATTCGGAGATGTTTTACTCCTTCGTCGGTATGTTTGGTCATCATAGAGTCATGAGGTAAATCCTCCCATGTAAGTTGGGGCAATATATCCCCTAGAGTCAAATGTAATGGGGTTTTTAAGTCCCCTAGTGGAGTCGGCCCAATCAGCATTAGTTGAGTGTTAAAGTTAGTTGAGGCCGACATGTCAAGTTGTAAAATTAAAGTAGAAGTGAATGTATAAATAGAGAGCTAGGATCTCTCATTTATTCATTCATTCACACACAAAATCACTTGTGTAATTCGCAATGGAGAGAGGGAGAGAGATATCTGCAAGGAGAAGGAGC
The DNA here is from genome assembly GCA_027924585.1 of Larix kaempferi. Lineage (NCBI taxonomy): Eukaryota > Viridiplantae > Streptophyta > Pinopsida > Pinales > Pinaceae > Larix > Larix kaempferi. The sequence continues at coordinate 16,290,821 of BSBM01000458.1, read as the reverse complement.
ACTTGTTTGGGGTTTTGTCTTTGTACTTTTGATCATCTATATTGAGGAAGTTTTGCTGGGTTTTCTTCCCCTAGAGGGTTTCCCAGGATAAATTTGTGTCTCTTCTGTTTATGTTACGCTTGTTATTCCTTCAGTGATCCTGTATATGCTATTGTTTTGAAATTGAATTGACTATTGATGTTATCTATATTATCATATTGAATCTTAAAAGGTGCTAGCTTAAGACATATCCCAAGATTCATGAAATTCTTCTTTGGCTTGACTTTTAAATACACATGTTCACCAACTATGAACTCTCTTGTTACTCTTCCCTTGTCTGCATAAATTTTTTGTCTACCTTCTGTTGTTTTCAATTTCTACTTGATCTTAACTATCTACTCTTCCATTTCTTTAAGAAATCCTAGACCAATTACCACTTTGTATGTTGGATTATCCCAATTGGTTGGATTATTTCATTTTCTGCCATACAAGGCTTCAAATGGACTCATATTTTAAGATGCATAATACCCATTATTATAAGAAAAATACACCAAAAGTAATCTTCCCACTTGGATAGATGATCCATCACATACATTCTACTTATATCTTCAATAACCTGATTAACCCTCTCAGTCTACCCACGTGTCTGTGGATGATATGTTGTACTCAAATTCATATTTGTTCCAAATCCTTTAAATAGCCTTTTCCAAAAATTTGAAGTAAAATTTGGGTATCTCTTTGAAACAATTGCATTGGGTATTCCATGTAATCTTTCAATCTCTTTCATATAAATTTATTCTATGTTAGTTTCCTTATGATTTGAATTGATTGGAATGAATTGAGCATCCTTTGTCAACTTGTTCACCACGACCATGATTGAATCATGTTGTTTTATTGTCCTAGGTAATTTGGTGATGAAATCAATTGTCACCACATCCCATTTCCACTCTGGTATTGGTAATGGTTGAAGAATTCCTACTATATGTCCATGCTCAACCTTTACTTTCTGGCATTTTATGCATGTTTCTAAATATTCAACAATATCTTTCTTCATTCATGGACAAAAGTATTGACTTATTATTGTTGTAATAGTCTTTTGATATCCATAATGTCTTGCATATGGAACTTTGTGTACCTTATCCATTACTGGCTTCCTCAATTCAATAGAATTAGGAATGTAAATTCTATTATTATTCATAAGAATCCCATCATTTTTCAACCAATATACTTTAAATTTATGTTGTACATTTTCCTGTTGTAGTCCTTCTTTTACCTGAAGATAATGATGATCTAAAATAACAGTTTCAAGAATTCTAGATTTTAAATTTGATTTGCACATGCTAATGGTTGTAGCATGCATTGCATTTACTCTTCCGTTGAGTGCATCAACCATCTTATTCTCTTTTCCTTTAATAAGTTTTATTTCAAAATAAAACTCACATAGAAATTCTAGCCATCTTGTATGTCTTGCATTTAAAGTCTGTTTCTCAAATAAATATTTTAGGAAACTATAATATGTCCTTAGCTCAAATTTTCTTCCCATGAGATAATGTCTCCGCATTTTCAAGGAATTCACTATAGCATCCAAATGTAAACCATGTGTGACATAATTTTTCTCGTGTTTCTTCATCTTCTTGGATTCATAACAAACCACATGCCCATTTTGCATAACTAAGCACTTCACCAATTATTTCTTTGCAAGCATCTGTGCAATGTGCATACCACAAAATCTTCATTTCAATAAGCAATTTTGAGTATTGGTGCATTAGTGAGCAATTCCTTTAGTTGTTGAAAACTTTCTTTGCAACATGATGTCCATTCAAATTTGACATCTTTCCTCTCTAATGAGGTAATTGGTTGTGTCACTTTTGAGAATCCTTCTATGAATATTTTGTAATATTCAACTAATCCCATAAATGATCTTACCTCGGATACATTCCAGGGTATATTCCATCCCATGATAGATTCAATATTCCTTGGGTATGCTGCTACCCCTTCCTCATATATGATGTGTCCCGAATATTGAATCTATTTTTGGTAAAATGATCATTTACTCAACTTATTATATAGTTTATTTTCTCTTAATACATGTAGTACTAATATCAAATGTTCCTCATGCTCCCCCACTGAATTTGAATAAATAAAAATGTCATATAATAATACAATGAAAAACTTATTCAAATACTATTTAAATATGTCACTCATTAAGAACATAAAAGTGGTTGGTGCATTTTTTAATCCAAACAACAATACCACAAACTCATAATGACCATATCAGGTTCTAAAAGCTATTTTGGTGATACCTTCATCCTTTATTCTCACTTGATGATACACTGATCTCAAATCTATCTCGGAGTAAATCCTTGCTCCTTTCAGTTGATCAAACATTAAGTCATCAATTCTGGGCAGAGAATATTTGTTCTTCACAATGAATTTGTTTAACTTCCTAAAATCAATGCACAATCTCAATGTTCCATCTTTCTTCTTTACAAAGAGTATTAGTTCTCTCCAAGGAGACACACTTGGATGTATGTATCCTTTCTTCAAAATCTCCTCTAGTTGCATCTATGATTCCTTTAGCACAAGTGTACTCATTATGTATGGTACTTTGGAAACTGAGGCAACTCTAGGTACCAAGTCAATAGAGAAATCAATGTCTCTTTTCGGTGGAAAATCTTGTATTTCCTAAAACACATTTGTGAATTCCTCTAGTGCTAGAAAATATTCCAGGTTGGGGAATTTACCCCTTTTTGGTTCCTCCACCTAAGCTACATATAACTAGCATCTTTTTTTGAAACACCTTTTTAATTGTATAGTCGAAATTTTCCTTATGGAAATAGGCCTTGGAATGTCTTTCACTATCTCTCCTGTCCTTCTTCATCAAGACAAGTGAGAGTCTTGTTGTGGCAATCTAAAATGACATGGTGTGCATCCAAGCAATCCATACCAATTAGGACACAATATGAACCCAATTCTATTGTGTTCAGATCCACAAAAGTATTAAGTCCATTCATGTCTAAGGGATAATCTTTTACCAACTCATTTATTTTCATCTTTGTTTCAGTATCCAACTGAACCATCCACGATTTGTCATGATTTATTCTCTTTAAATGAAATATTTCAACCACATTAGGAGAAATATAACTATTACTTGCTCAACAATCAATTATAATGGAAATAGGCTGGTTGTGAATCTTACCTTCAACCTCAACCATGTTGGATTGGAAACATGCTTGTCGATTGTCCAATACTGCATAAATTCTTGGAATTTTTCTGGTCACACCTTCCATTGTACTAAATTCCTATATGTTTTGCATTGTACATAGTCTGAGGGAATTACTTATATAAATGATTTCTCTCACTTCCCTAACATTTAATCTGTTGATTTTTCCCTTTTCCCTAAGACTTTTCCATCCTTGGTCCATTTCAAGTTGGATTGCTTTGATAAAATGATTTTTTTATTCCTTATCAATGGAGGTTTGAATAATTTCTTCATTTGATCCTTCTTGTCTCTCCAAGACTTATAAACATCTTCCCTTCATTTTCTCTAATCAGGCAGGTGCTCAGCCTTTCTGATTTCTTCTTCAAGGTGTCTTGGGTTTATCATACTAAAATTCATCTTTGTAAAATGAAGGAAATCCAATCAGGAATCTTTAGATTTTTACCTTTTATTCCTTAATGAATTCAACATACCTCAATAACTCTAGTAATTTCCTCTCATATTCCTCCATTCTCATGGCTCCCAACCCGAGCTCAAAGAAATCCTCCATTTTTCTCTTATAGTAATGTTTAGATAAGTACTTATATTTAAAGTACTTTTTAAACTACTTCCATGAAACTCTCTTTTCATTGATATGTTACACTTCAACTAACTTATCCCTCCACATGGAAGCCCTCCCCTACAGGTTATAAATTCCAATTATAGCCTCCATATTTGAAGAATAACTATGCAATCAAAGATATTTCCTCATTTCCAATAACCAAGCCTCAACATCTTCTCCCTTATTTTTATCATAATCAAAAGTAGTTGGGTTAATCTTCCTAAGCTCACCTTGCAACACTTCTTCCACATGTATTATTTTATGATGCCTAACTAGATACATTTATGGGTTGCTGCTAGAGTCCTTAATTGTATAAAACCTCTTGACTACATGAGGTAGTGAATACCGATTCATATGTCCACTGGTAGCACTCTAGAGTTTCTAGATTTTTCATGGGATCTCTTCTTTGAATTGTCCCTATGCTCTTTCTCGTGGCATGAAACTAATCCAACCTGCATGTGTCTCTGTTGCATGTTTAAACTTTGCATGAGTTGAGTGTTTAACTAATTTTGTTTCTCTTGATCCCTCAACATTCTTTTATTACCAGCTCCGCAACTTTGAATTCCATCCTCAATATTCACATCGTTTCCAACAACTCTATTGATTCACTATTAACTGTGTGCCCATTAGACTCTTTTTTCATTTCCCACATTGATATTCTCACCCTTGGATTTCTTCTTCCAAACTATATGGAATCTCCCCTTCTATTAATTTTGCTGCTTTAATACGGCTATGAAATTTGACTTGGTTTATAAATAATGTAGAAATGTATCTGCAATCTATTCATACATCAAATATTTTAGATAAACCTTTTCCCCAAAATTTCAAGCATACAGAAAACTCTGGAAAAATACCCATTTGAAAATTTTGTCAAAATAGGCTACATGCCCCTCTTTTTTGTTAAATTTCTGGAAGGATAAGATGCATGGATTCATAATAGAATTCAAAATTGTTATTCTCCTATGCATCCTCTTTCCAAATACTATACCCATGATCATTTATGTTTTCTTAGTTGAAAGTTACATTTATCTAAAATTACAACTGTTGCCCAATTTTACATTGTTCCTGTAGCTACACTTATTCTAAAGGACCAACCAACTTTTGAGACACGTAGAAGAAAATATGTAAGGAATTAGAAAAAAAATTGTACTAAGAGTTGATATCCCATATGATTGTGAGTACACATACACTTCCATCACTCAAATCTGATGCTCCATTCATATTTTATAGAATTATGGAATTGCCAACTTCCAACTTTTGCAATTCTTCCATATTCAAAATTTTCACTGAAAATTAATATCTTACAGACTGAGAAATTATGGAAAAAAATCCTCTAAGAAAAGTTGTTTCACTCGATGAGTAGGAAAAATTGAAATAATTTTTTTTTCTAGTTATGTGTTCTTAGGTCACTTTTGCCTCCTCCAAATTTTCAAAAATCGACCTTGCGCACGCCCAAATAGTGGATTTTTTCCTTTTTCAACATCTCCACTTTACACCATTTGGAATTTCACCAATTGCCACCTATTTTATTTTCATTGTTGGAAAACAACTACACTATAAAAAAATTCATCCTAACCCGGTCCCCTGTTCGTCCTAGGCTTGGTGTTGATATTCAAAAACATTTATTTTTTGTTTTTGGGGAAACTGGAGCAAAATAGGATGATGTACCTCTCTAAAATTTCTATGGACTCCATAAATGGCATCATAATTCTACTAGTCTCATCCAATTTTGATCAATTCTTCTTCTATTATGCCCAAAACAATTTTTAGGATCCATATATATATTTTTATAACTTTTCTAATCATATGCTAATGTGGCATGCGTTCTCCGATGTGTTATTTAGGTCTTACATGTCACCTTCTGATTGATCCAAGTGTCGATGAACCATCCTCCGACTTAGTTCCAACTATTTCTCATTTGGTGGGACACTTATCCTCGGGCAAGAATTCCAACTATAATCCACTATGCAAAGTGGTTTCACCTCGCAGAATTATTGGTATTGGAAACCCACTACTATCATGTGAAACCAATTAGATCGTTCTACCTAGAAACTGTGGTTTGATGATTTCACGTCGTGTGATTGGAGCTAAACCTCAGATAACTAGTCGATGCAAAATGAATTAGGACCATTAATTTGACTTCCTAAATTAAATTCAATGATGGTGACATCCTCTTAAGCCTTGATGTGGTACATTATACACCATGATCCCCATCAATGAAGCAGTGACCATAATTAAAAACTTGACAAATTCCCAAACAGCCAAATTGGTGGAGCTATTCCTACGATCAACATTCTTTAGTTTCCAAGGATGCTTATATGAACAAATTTGTGGAGTTGTAATGGGATCTCCCCTTTCCCTGGTAGTGGAAAATCTCTACATGGAACATTTTGATAAATTAGCCATTAGGTCCTCACCTCTCAAACTAGATTTCTGGGTTAGGTTTGTAGATGATACAAATGTCAAATGGGCGCATGGTATGGATAACTTGAACAAATTCGTGGAACATTTGAACAATCAGTCAAAACACATTCAATTCATCATGGAATTAGAAGAAAATGGTTCCATTCCTTTATTAGATGTCTGCATTTCAAAATGAGATGATGGTTCCCTAGCTCACCAAGTCTTCTGAAAAGAAACTAATTTTGAGTTGTACCTCCATGCCAAGTCCCGTCATCACACATCCCGGAAAATAGGCACGATCAATACCTTAGCTACTAGGGCCTTAAGAATCTCAAATGATCAACATATTGAACAAGAAAGATAACATCTAACTGAGAATTTGAAAAATAGGGGCTACAAAGAATGGAAAGTAAAGAAGTCTTTTTGCATGGATGGGATGAAACCAATAAATTAAAGTAAGAATGATATTGAAAACAAGGTGATGCTTCCTTATGTTAAATGAACCTCATAAAATATTGCTAGAATTCTCAGAAAGAAAAATATTGGTGCAATATTCCAACCTCTACCCACCATTAGAAGCCTTCTAAAATCCATGAAGGACCTTGTGGATATGGTGTTACAAAAAGGTGTCTATAGAACCCCTTGCTCGTGCGGCCTTAAGTATGTTGGTGATACTGAGATATCCTTCTAGGTTCGGTTGAAGGAACACAAAGCAACAATCATCCACAATTGATACAAATATTCATCCCTTGTAGAGCATTCTAGTAAAACCAAACACCATATACGCATCAATGATTCTAAGATCCTAGCTAGGGAATATCACTTAACCAGAAGTTGTGCTAGGGAGGTCATGGAGATTGTTAAAGAGAACAATTGCCTAAATAGATATGATGTACTTAAGCTCAGCAAATACTGGCTTCCCCTCCTTCGACAATAATCCTTACTCCCATCACCTCCTTAACCTTTGCCTCTTTTTCCTCTATTATCTAATTATTAGAATTAAAAATTATAATTAATATTATAATAGTAATATTATGATAATAATAATAATAATTAATTTTAATTATTGCACCAAGTTTAATTTTAATTATTAAAATTAATATTAATATTATAAGAGTAATATTATGATAATAATAACAATAAATAAATAAATAAATAATAATATATTTATACATATTCATTCATAATATTTATATTTATACTAGTTTAATTTATACTTTTACATTCACTCTTATATTTTATATTATAATTTTTTTCGCTTTTAACCTGACCCGACCTTCAGATTATCAGTAGAAAAAACACTAATATTAATCATGTTTTTTAGAAAACTCTTGGAAAAATACACTCTTCTTACCTATCCTAAAGATGGACTATGTATTGTAGGTATGAAACATCGATAAACCCCTCCTTAACACAGTGAATCCAAAAATCATGGAGAATATATACATAACATTTTATACATAGATAGAAACTTATCTGAAAATATCCTCCAACTGACTATAGACTAAGGACATTCCTCTCAACCATAGGAACTTTGTTATACCATTTCTTTCTATAACAAAGGCATCCCATGAGTTTGGGTTATCAATCCACAAGAAGGTAAATTTAGGTCAATTCCTCAAAAAAACCCACAAGTTCTAGACCCCCTCCACAACTGCCCCAATCCTCTAGCACTTCTCCCCTATTAGCCTGCACAACCCAAGGAACAGTGTCCCCTTTCCAGCACTAATATCCAGGAACAAGGAACTTAATTTTCCAGCACTAATATCCAGGGTCAAATGCATTTATAGTTCTATGATTCCCATGGTCCTTTGTTATAGATCCAGGATCTGGTACAAGATGATGGCTAAGTGATTGATAGCATAATAATTGAATGAAATAGATTTTCAATAATTTGTATGCATGTTGAGAACTAGACAAGTTGAATGCATGTGTGATGAGAACTAGACAAGTGGCATACATGGCAAGTTCACCTTTTCCCTCCAACTAATCCCAAGCTTAGGATAATTAACTTGAGATTATGGTTAATGCACTTTCCTCTTGTGGAATCATGTCCCCCTATCTCTTCGTCCCTCTTATTCTGTAGTATTCATGGTTTTTATATTAAACATAAAATGCACATTATTACATCATCTTGGTCACATTAGACCATCCATGTGTGGCTTGTATCCATTCCATCATTATATACATAATTACATGCTGGGCTAAAATACAAGTTGTTACACTATGGTTGGGTGGAACATTCTTTGTTTGTAGTCATTTGGTGGATAAATTCTCAGAAAGATAAGTAATTCTTGTTTATTTATTACTATGAAAATATTATTGTTTTTAAGTTTGTATGTAATAAAGGTTATTTTGTACTTATTTTTTCTAAAATGAATTTTAATTTATCTTATCTTAAATCAATTGCATTAGAAAACTTGCATTTAGATATATAGGTGCTTGAATTTAAATATTTTATTATTTTTTCATTGTGTAATATCCTCAATCTATTTTATGGAGATAATAGCTCAATCATAGAGATCAAAATCAGAAAAATTGAAACTAGGTTCAAATTCTAGTTTTTGGAGGCTAAAAACTAGATGTTTCCAACTCTCTCCAAATGGCACCAAAGCTCAACGAATTTCATATTAGATGATGTGTATGGGTCCTAATAGATCCTAAGTGACTTGTATGACCTTTAGACAAAAGTGGGATTGATCTTACTTTCGACAGTATGTACATTCTCTGAGTACATCACATCTAGGAAGACCACTTTGGATAGACCAAAGGACCATATGTTATTTCCCTAGGACTGTTTCATGGAGATATTATCTCAATCATAGAGATCAAAATTAGAAAAATTGAAACTAGGTGCAAATTCTAGTTTTGGGGGGATAAAAATTACTTGTTTCCAACTCACTCCAAATGGCATTGAAGCTCAATGAATTCTAGTTTAGAGGTTTTGGATGGATCCCAACATATCCTAAGTGACTTGTCTGACCTTTAGAAAGAAGTGGAACTGGTCTTACTTTCGACAATATGCACATTATATGAGTACATAACACCTAGGTAGACCAGTTTGGATATACCAAAGGATGAGAGGAAATTTCCCCAGGACTGTTTTATGGAGATATTAGCTCAATCACAAAGATCAAAATCAGTTAAATTGAAACTGGGTGCAAATTCTAGTTTTTGGAGGCTAAAATATTCTTATTTCCAAATTTCTCCAAATGACACTGAAGCTCAATGAATTTCATTTCATAATATGTGGACGGGTCCTAAAATATCCTAAGTTACTTTTATGACCTTTTTAAAAATGTGGAATTGATCTTACTTTTGACAGTATGCACATTATTTGAGTACATCACACCTGGGTAGACCACTTTGGATAGACCAAAGGACCAAAGGCAATTTCCCTATGAATTTTGTGGAAAATCAATGGATTTTGGTGAAATACTAGAACTATCTTGACAACAAGGATCCCAACCTGCAATGGAAGTCACTAGGATCAACAATTAGGAGTTAAAGTGCAATACTAGGTAACTAGGAGCAACTTTGGTTCATAGGAGGAAGAACTAGTCAATTTCCAACTAGTTTCTATTGACATCTGGACGTCATGATATTTTGGTATGATTGCATGGATGGGTTCAAGTACATGTAAGTTAACTTATCATACCTTTTTTCAGATTTTTGGAAGCTCTTTGATGGGAATTACGGCCTATGACAAAACAAGTCCAATTGTATAGTGCATAGTGCAACCCTGTTTTCCAATTGAATCCCAATCAAACCTAAGGGTCGTGAATTTTTGTTATGATGCTTGGATGGGGTTCAAATATATTTATGAATATTTTAAAAACATTTTATCATATATTTGGAATATCATAAGAGATGTTATTACAACAAAACTTATGATATGTTGATTATTACAATGAAATTGCACATGACAAAGGAAAGATATTGAGAATAGAAGAGAGTGTAAGTAGAGGAACATAATTATTTATTATGATGATGGAGAGGTATTCATATATATTAAATTTTTGTAGGAACAACCATCATTTATCAATAGGGAACACCCCACCATTTATTCAAACTGTTGCTAGAACACCTTGTTGGAAATCACATGAAACTAGATCCTTCTAGATCTACCTCACTAACTGGATCTTGAATTGACGTACAATGGAACATTGTTGATTTGTTGTAGCTACTTCAATATTCTCTATGAGAAGGACTGAATATCCTACTCCTCATTCACTGTCTAATATTTCTATCAACTAGCTACAATGGACAGAAGGGAAACATCTCCCAACCAGTTGCAAGGGGCACATCACCCAAGCAATGAAAAACACAGTGCTCTTCAATTCAAAATGAAAATTAGCCAACATATGTGAAATGGAGTGCTAAAAATCCTTTTATAAACTTATCTCATGAAAATAATTAAATTAATTATTTTAGGGGAGAATATCTTTGGTACATTATTGGCACATGTGGACACACTCTCTCTCATCAAGTGAAACCCCCTTGGCTAAATTTAGGACCTATATATTTTCCTGAGATTCCTTCATTTATTTCTTGTCTTTTATGCTTGAGGCTAATTTTCCTTCTTTTAGAAAAAATATAGAAACTTTTGCTTTCCTTGATTTTCTGTTGCTTTCCTGCTTTTCAGTGCTTTCCTACTTTTCAATGCTTTCCTGTTTTTCAGCTGCTTTCCTACTTTTCACTTCTTTTTCCAGATTCCTTTTTGGGATACAACTCATAAGGGTCCACCGAACCTCATATGCACCCTCTTGAGCCTTATTTATTATTTCCAACACATTAAATTAAACATTAGGCATTAATATTTAAAAAAGGTGGACCTACATTACCTTTCCAATATTTAATTTAATCATAATAACTATAGGCCAATTAATTCCCACTCAATCCATGGGATTTAATGGGTATAGTGGTGAACCATAGTGCTACAAATATGGGGACATTACATTCATCCCCTCCCAAAATTTTATTTTCCTCAAGCAAGTGAAAATATGGATGATAAGGTACTGGTGCACTTTCCCACCAACTTGTGCAAGCTGCTACATAAACCATTTGAACTTCATCTCCTTCATAGATGAGCCTTTTGGAAATAGAATGAATAAACACAATATTACCATGTCTCTTGATGTATTCTCTTCTCATGAAAGGTGGTGAAGCCATGGGTGCATAAACCAAGCGAATGCTCATGCATGAAAATCCAGAATAATCATAATGGCAAGAAGGAGATGTTTCTTGCAAAATATTTTCTTCCATGAGAATCTAATGATGATGGCCGATGGCCAAGGTGGACATCAATTTTGAGAAGGTACTCAATCTTATGCATAGAATTCCTCTTGAGAGGTGTATCTGTCCCCCATACAATGGTCTGAATTCTCCAACTGGAACAATGGAGTCCAAGGATGATACCAGGGTCTCAACTTAATGAGCCCGAGAAGTGGGGAGTGTCTCCTACTTCCACCTCTACACTGCATAGTGTCAACACAAAGAGTATTTAGAAGACTCCCAATCCACCAAGAAGGAAAATATTGAGTCCATCCATCATACGATTTCCCATGTAGGAAACCAAACCAATGCTCCTTATGGAAATCAAAGCTAGCTTGTCCCCCAGGATCCCATTGTTCATGCTGCAATCTTTTCAATGTTTCGGTCACCTGGAGCAACTTTTCACTCCATAGGGTACCAGGATACCATGGCCATATTGGAATTCCATCACTTCCCATCCTTTTAGAAATATCTTCCATTAGATCCAACAATGCTTGGATCTCTTCTTGTGCTAGCTGATTGCTTGCTTTCTTTTTTGCATCCAACATTTTATGAATGCAAGATGATAGTGGTTCCCATCCTACCATATAAATGCATTCTTGATCCTTGGATGCATATGTACTAAAAGCATCCAAGGGATGCAACACATACCCTTTCTGCTGCTCACATGGTAATATAATGTCAGTTAAACCAAGAAATTCATCATAGAAGCAAAAAGAATCCTTACCAATGTGAGAAAGTCTTGCACACCCTTGAGTTTCCATTCCTAATATGTATCTATCCACCCAATCCATGGATGAATAAATACTTTGGCTTGATGTTCCATATGAAATGTGACCAGCCACCTCACTTAGATTGAATTTATCCACCCTTAAGGGAAGCTCATGATCCTTTTTCATTAAATCCAATGCTTTTCCAACATCCCCCATGATAGTGCTCTCCTTGAACACTTGTGTTGAACTTTGGTTGTCATTGATGTCAACTAATGTAAAAGAGGATTCCAACTGATTCAGTCCGAGTCATTGATATCAACTGATGTAAAAGTGGGTACAACGTTTCTATAGAAGTGTAAATAAGTATATGGAAGCCACTTTGAAGAAAGTATATGCATAAGATGAAGAAGAACATGAATGCCATAAGTATATATGTAAGATGGTGAAGGTGAAATACATGGATTCTAGTTTGAAGAAGTATATCCTGAAGTGCATCCAGTCAGAATAATGTGTGTCCAAGGATACAACATGAATGATGAGTTTGAAGAAGCACATAAGGAATATACATTATGCGGATCTAGTTCAAAGAAGAACAGAAGTAATGTATCCTACTGCATGTGTTCCTTGCGCATATATCAAGTCCACCAAGTCATACTCTCTCATGGTAGCAATCAAAGGACTAGTTGTACAATGGTACATCTGCACAAGCAGCCAAGGAGTTGGTTGATCAAATGGTACAAGTGTGCAAACCTGTTGAAATAAGTCTTTGGAAGTGCGAAAGTAGTAAGGAACAGCCTATGGTCGGACAGTCCTGAAAGCTCACAAGTCTAGCCAATTAGTAGATGCTTGTAGTTCGTGGAATGCACACAAGTTCCTAGAAGGGTACAATGGTTGAATACCATCTATGATAAAATTCCACAGCCAATGGTACAGTAGGTGTGCAAGTCCCACAAGTGATGATAAGGAACGGGTCAAAGTCCCACCAAGTAAAATATAGAGTATGCACAAAATCTGCAAAGTGTCAATACATCAACTGTGCATTACCCACAAGTGATGAAGTGGCAAGTATCAAAGTACCACCACGTAGAAGATAGAGTATGCACATAATCCACAAAGTATCAATACATCAAGGGTCCAATACCCGCAAGGGATGGTACAGCAAGGACAAAAGACTCATCAAGTTGAAGAGTAAGGATGTGCACATACCTCAAAGCAATGGTACATAAGGGCATAAAGGTACACCACCAAGGTGTAAAGTCTCACTAAGTTGTGAACCATTAAGGAACTTGAAATATAACAAATGACACATCAACAACGCAGAAGATGACACGTGGCATATGCACAATCAATGAAGTATGGAAGAAGGGATGCCATGACCAACTTGTGAACATACAATCCGTGCAATACCTATCTAAATAGAGATGCAAGTTGGAGATTTGAAGTAAGCTTGATGGAGAGAGAATAGGAGATTCAAGTAAACGTTTCAATTTGATTTTCGGGGCATCAAGGGGCTCATGGACAGAACAGTATGATCTAGCGAGGAGTTGAATAGGCACATGCAATAGAATGAAGTTTCGATGGTGCCTAGAATGATGCTATAGATTTGGGATGGATGCGCAAGTACTGGAAGGAAGAAATACTGAAGTATGCGCAAGTGCTCGATGTTTTGAAGGACAACAATACAGTCAGCACGTCGATAGTCACATATGTTGTAAAGACAGAAGAACAAATATAGAACTGAACTTTATCAAATAATGCGCAAATGTGTAGTTGATTCATATGAGAAGAAGTGAAAGTGTGTGAAGTTGAGAACTCCATATAATGGGGGACGACAGAACAACAGCAGAATCTAGAAAGTGTGTCATGATGTAGATGATATGAGACAAGTGCATTAAATGGAATGAACGAATCATTTGATGCACAGGATATCACATATTTTCTAATAGACTGTAGCACTTAAATAGAATAGACACATCAGTAATTGCGCAGTTCCATTTGTTACTAGTGCATTATTTCATAACAACAAACTATCAATATAAAGCACAGTATCAATTGGTCATTGCAGTCACGCAGAGAAGTAAATTGATATAACCAATGACACATACTGCAATATCATCGAGCACACAGTACATGAATATAGACATCAACGGAAGTGTGATATGAGAAGAATGAGAAGTAAAGTGATGTATGCATCACAATTACAGAGAATCATCTGCATACAAAGGTAGCGCACAACATAACCATTTATCAAAAGATCAAAATAAGTTCACGAAGTTGAAGTTCAGTAATACAAAAACATACATTGGACATCAGGGTGGTCGGACGGGGAAAGGAGACAAGGAGTTTGAGCTTCCTTCAGGTTGGTTTCTGTAAAACAACAAGGAGACAGGGGGTCGTGGCCTCCTTCTAGTTGGTGCTGGAGAAACAAAGGGATTTGTAGCTTCCTTCAAGTTGGAGCATATAAAACTAGGGGTTTAGTGCCTCCTTCTAGTTAGTGTTGGTAAACACAGGAATTTGGTGCTTCCTTGAATGTATTCTTTCTCATTATAAAGAATCATTATGTGGTTTTCTCTCATTTGGGTTTACACGTAAAAATCGTGTGTGTTATGTTTTGTTTGTTTTGGTGCATATATGTGTGGATTTTTATTTATTGATGCATAACTGAAGATAAATATTAATTAAAGGCTAATATGTTAAATAAAGTAAAAACTGTTGATAACTATGCTAATATTGATTCACCCCCCTCTCAGTATTAAATCGATTCCAACAAATTCAATTATGATTTTCCCTCATGTCCAAGCCTCACATGAGGATCCTCCATCACAACATGTGTGTTACTAGCCATGTATGATTGACTAGTAGTGGTGTAAGAGGAAGGATGTCATCCTCCCAATTCCATGTGTTGCTTCTCTACCTCCATGGCCTTGTCTTATGCATGCTTGAGTGCAAGATACTAATCCATTAATAGTTGCAATTAGGTTTATTTCATCTCTTCCAATGCATATTTTACAATACACAATTGGAAACTAGTGACACCTTAAACAATGCCTCTTTTCCTTTCCTCCAACTGAGTCCTCCACATATGGTCTTCAATAAGTTTATGTGCACCATCTGATCTAACCAACACTTGCAACAACTTCTCTGCAGTGACTAAGAGTTGTATCTCTAATTCAAACAATGGTACATCATATGGGGAGTCATGAAAATCATGTGAGCTCATATCTTCTGCTTCCTGTAATGTACCAACCAGGATTGATGATACACTAACTAACTCTCCTACAAGACTCGAGGCAAAACAATGAACTCTAGTGACTGGTTTGACTGTAGGAAGGAAAAATAAAAGGACTATGGAAGGGATGAGGATCATTCCAACTGATAGAACCTTTGTACAATGTACTTGTACCATTAATTTTTCGAACATCATCCAGGAGGAAGTCTACTCCAAGGCTCCTCGGAATCCCAACATATGCAAACTAGAACTTCAACTAAGCATTGAATGAGAACCAATGGTGAGGGATTTTTAATTAGGAAGGATAAATATCATTAAATAGTAGTCAATTATCATCCTGGTTTTTCTCTAGCAAGTTTGGGAAGGTTCTCAAAAGGTCTCACAAACATACAAGAAAAATTGTCTTCTAGGATTGCACAACTAGGACAAATTTAGGAATTCCCAAATAGTCTGAGAGGATCACTAATTTCTGATTTTAAGATTGGAATGATTCATTTGTCATATTAATTAACATTATAAATATAAATCACTTCTTTTGGGCTAATAGTCATTCATTTACAAACAAGTTCTGGAAACTAGTTTATTTTCATAGAAATATAGACTAGGTGCAAGAAGAGGTATTGGAATCAAATTTGTATTCAGTAAAAATTCATATTTGACATCATAGGTCCATTATTACAATCATATCATCCATCAGTATCTGAGTTACACATAAGATAGTTCTCATGAAAGAGAAAAATCAAGAACAAGTTCATCCATCAAGAAAGACTAGGAAAATACTCATAGATCAGTCAAATCCTTTGAATCCTTTTGGGTTAGGAAGTGTCTCAAACTATGATGATCAGTCTTGATGATGAAATTACCACCCACAAGATTTCATCTGAACTTGACTAGTGCATGCATGATGGCTAGCATATCCTTGTCATAAAATGAATATAGCCTCTCATGGGGCTTCAAATTCCTACTTTCAAAGGCTAGGGGATGCTTTTTTTGCATCAAGACTACTCCAATCATATTACCTGAAGCATCACATTCAAGAACAAAAGGTTGAGAGAAATATGGAAATGCAAGAAAAAGACAACTACTGATTACCTCCTTCATCATATTGAATGCTTGTTCAGCCTCTTCTGACCAATTAAAGGCTTCCTTCTTAATAAGGTCTATCAATGGAGATGTCGGCTTTGAAAATCCTTTGACAAACTTTCGGTAGTAAGTGCATATACCAATAAACCCTCTCAATTGAGTGAGGTTTTTAGGACTTGGCCAATCCAAAATGGTTTGGATATTCTCCATGTGAAACTTCACTCCTTTCCCAATCACATGACAAAGATACAAAATCTCAGTCATTCCAAACTTGCACTTGGATAGTTTTGCATAGAAAGACGTCTCTACCAATATTGTTAGTCCTACATCCAAATGGTGCAAATGCTCCTCCCAAGTTCTACTATAGATTAATATATCATCAAAGAAAACAAGAACAGACTTACGGAGATTCTTGATAAACACTATGTTAATGCAATATTGAAAAGTTACAGGTTCATTAGTTAGGCCAAAAGGCATAACAAGGAACTCAAAGTGCCCATGATTACACTGGAAATTTGTCTTCTGTATGTCCTCCTCCCGCATACTGATTTGATGGTAACCAGAGCGAAGGTCAATCTTTGAGAAGTATTTGGCTCCATGTAGTTCATCAATCATCTCATCAATCCTTGGGATGGTATATCTTTTATTGATAGTATTCTTGTTGAGAGCTCTATAATCTATGCACATGTGCATGGTCCCATCTTTCTTCTTCAAAAGGACTACAGATGATGCAAAGGGACTTGGGCTTGGTCTAATGAATCCCAATTCAAGCAATTCCTTGATGGTTCACTCTATATCATACTTGAATATTTTTGGGTGCTTGTAAGGATGGAATTTGATAGGTGATGTGCCTATCTCCAACTCAATTCTATGCTCCACTCCTCTATTAGGTGGCCTACCATGAGGAAGGTCCCCAATTACCCTGTTATGTTTTTGGAGAAATTTATGAATGTCTCTTGGATATTGTGCTACTTATAAGGAAGTTCCTTTAGTAGTGATTAGGCACTTTGTATTCCACTCAATGTGCCCATACCTCAATAGTGACCTCATACTATGTGCACTCACCACTTGCTTTGGGTAGGGGTTGATTCCTCTCAACACTACCTCCTTTCCACCTTCCCCTTTGAATGTCATCTCAAGAATTTGGTAGTCTATTGTGTGCTTACCAATGGAATACAACCATTGTACTCCCAAAACCATGTTAGTATCAGTCACATTCACAACATAAAAGCTATCTGTAATAGTGTGATTTGCTATAGTGATTTGGAAATTAGGAATCCATCTAAAACAATCCATAGAATGATACCTGGAATGATAATAGTAAAGCCTCTGAATTTATCAATAGGTAGCTTTCTTATTTCAACCAAAGATGAATCAATGAAGTTATGTGTTCCTCCTCTATCCACTAACATAGTGACTAATTTCTCTTGAACCACTCCTTTGAATCTGAGAGTGTGGAAGCAAGGCACCCCTGACAATACTGCAATTTTGTTCACCTCAGGAGTGTGTTCTTCTTCCACAGTGTCATAGGCCACTTCGGCATGTTGATGTATTTGTAACTTTCGAATATATTCACTTGTATATTGTATGTATTACATTTGTATTTTATTGTATCCTCGACATAGATGTCTTATTCCTCCGATCGGAAGTGTCATCATTTGTATTCTATTGTTGTACCTCTGATGGAGATGTTTGTTCCTCCGGGTCAGAGAATTCATTATTGTACTTGAGTCATGTAAAGTCACTGAGATCCATCCTCCCATGTATGATAGGGCATTAGACCCTGTAGTAGTGTCGCAAGTTATATTGTAAGTGTCGTAACTTATATTTGATGGGTTATTAGACCACCTTGGTGGGGTCGGCCCTATATGAGTCATGTGGGTTAAAGGGTTATTAGACCACCCTAGTGGGGTCGGCCCAGTAACAAATGGTAATGGGTTATTAGACTCTCCTAAGAGAGGCCGACCCAATTAGAGTAAAAGGCAAGTCAAGTCATTGTATAAATAGAGAGTGTGTCTCTCTCATTTTATTCATTCACTCACTCACACACTTCACATTAGTGAGAGAGAGGAGGAGTGTGCACAAGTGGAGGAGGAGTAGCTGCTACAGACATTTATCTTTTGTGGATTCATCTTGGTGATCTTTGTATTGGTGCTTATTCTATCTCTCAGGAAGTTGCGGGGTTTTTCACCTTCTTGGTTTTCCCCAGTGAAATGCTTTGTGTCTCTTGTCTCTTGTATATTATGCTTGATATGTTGTACATGTTGTTCTCTTAGTTAAGATCCTAGATCATATTGAATTAAATGATGAAAAACTAACATGGTATCAGATCTATCCTGGAGGAAGGTATTGTATGGCATTTATGACATTTGTTGCACTTGCGACAAATTGGAAGCTAGGGCTTGATATAGTAAAAACTAGTCATCTTGGAACTTTCACTATAAATCCATTTTGGAGAAGGTTCAGGATCTGAAACGTTTGCAGGCCGAATATGAAATGTTCATGTACCTTGTGTCTGAAGCTTAGCCTCATATTCATTGTACTTTTTGAGATATGATCCGTACAAGTTAGGGTTTCTGCCTCTTCCAGATTGAATCCCTAAATAGGTGACCTAGGAACAGATATCATATCTCGGGATAGGAAGATCCAAATGGAATTCCATAAAAAGTGTCAATTAGAGCATAGACTGTAGTTTCACAAGTCCTCTTTTCAGAGGCCGAATATGAAACAGTGATACATGTCACTCTGTACAAGTTCGCTATGTTGTTTCTTCCCATAAACAAGTCATGTTGCGACACTTGGCATATCTCTATAATGGAGAATCCATTTGATGGGGTTGGAAAGATGACAGGGAATTATACCATAGGCCGAAGTTTGAGAACCTGAGGATCCAAAATTTCAGAGTTGCATCAGATACAATATGGCATATATTTTTGTCAAAACAAAATTAGATTCTGAGCACTTTCATTCTTGGGTTGTCATTGCTATGAGAAATTAGGGTTTCTGAAAAAGTTGGAATTTTTGGAATCTAAGACCATAGCTAGATGCTGCTCATTAAAATCGAAATTTAGAGACCAAGATCGAAGTTTTTGGTTGGGTAGAACCCCGGGCTCTATCAAACCCTAGTTTGGGATTTTGACTAGAAAACCAGAATTTGACAGAAGTTGCAGATCCAAAACTTTCAAAGTCAATTTTGAGGGGTCAAATTTTGGAGATTTCAAAATTGAAGTATACTAGCTTGATCAGCTCAGCAAGGTGCATCTTTTCATCCAATCAGAAGTTTGAAATTCAAAGTTTGAATTTTTAGGTTTTTTCTAACAAACCCTAATCCAGCTTCAACAAATCAAAATGGATTGGGTTAATCCTAGAAGAGAATGAATTGACACCTACATAAGTGAAGAAGTTCCAGTTCTAGATGGAGATGAGGCTAAGTCCTTACATAAGAAGACTACAAGCAGGTATGACTTGAGAAGATACAGGTATGTTTTGAAATCTATTCATGATTAAGTTTATGATATGTCTTCATATTATTGAGGTTAGTACAATCTTGATTAATTTTAGATTTGTCTTATCACCTTAGTAAAAGTATGAATGCATGTGAATGATAGAAGACATTCATTGATTAGGGTTATGACACTTCTGATTGTACTAATGCATTGTGGTGTTGTATGAGGATAATGTTGTCCGCTAACATGAAAGGTACATAAAGAAAGACAATTCAAGTTCTAGATCAAGAACATATGACCATGGTGACATGAAGACAAAGACTCATCCATAGCCATTGATCACATATAATCTCTACTTACGAGGTATGTATAATTTGGTTCTACAATGCTTAACTTATGAGTTATGCAGGTTACTGGCACAAGGTCTCTAAATCATTGAAGAGAACAAAGAAGACATTGTTTGGGTATGTTCAACATAACTCACAAACATGATAATCCAAGTATGTTTTTCCTATATCAAGTTAGAATCCTACCTTGTGTTAGGATCTCATATAGGTATACTTTTGTATGATTGATAATGATTATTCATGAAGTTATAGGTTTGAGTAATCATGGGTTTATGCATATTATGCTTCTTAGTTTGATTAACGATATAACAAACTAGAAGAGTCTTATGATCAAATAAAAATATGCATGAGTAAAAGAAGTCCTCCCTGAAACCTTGAATACCAACCCTTGTGTATGAAATGATCATGACCATACATGATTAAGATTATTTAGAATCATAATGTTTTGATAGTATTGAGATTATACTAATGCATGTATGATTATGTACAAGATATTGAGGATGACACTAGTGAACACTTAAGCATGCATGGTGGTCCAGGATGGATAGAAGTTCAAAGACATATAATCATGATGATATCATAAAGGAAGCAAAGATCAAGAGGGAGCACACTCCAGTAGTTCCTACAAGGAAGAAAATATTGAGAGGGAGTCCACCCAACAACCAAACAAAGATAAGTATTTTAATTGTCATTTATTATATATGATTACTTAAATAATGTTGTCCAGTCATGTACATACTTATGTTCCTAGATTTAGGATGTATATTATGCATATTAGAAAATTTGCATTAATGAACAAGATACTACTAAGATGCAAGTAATGGGTAAGTGGCCTATGGTACTATACAACACTCCATTGATACTTATCTATAATGAAACCTCTTTGCTGACATGTTGGGAGTTGTGCACACTCTTAACAATGTTCTGGTAGAGATGGAAGGCATCTAGAAAGTTACGGGATATGGATAAATGTTGTATTGAAGCATTGGCTAAGATAATTGCATGACTGTATGACATACATTCTTATGTGTAAGCTTTTTGTTCTGAAAATTATGAGAAGTTTCTAATCATGCAATTGAATTTGACTTGTAGGAAAGATCGTGTATAATCAGCTACAAAAGAAGGACAACGACATTTGTTCCAGTGATGAAGTTCAAGAAAACTACCTATTAAAGATATTGAAGAATCTGAAGTTCCCAGGATCATGGATGCAGTAATGGAAGGATGCCATGATCGAGGAGTACCAGTCGATCATGAAGAATGATGTCTGGGATGTGGTCCTGAGACCAGAAGGGAAGTTTGTTGTGACTTCCAAGTGGATCTACAAGATCAAGCATGCTACAGATGGTAGCATAGAGAAATACAAGGCAAGTTTTGTGGCTCATGGCTTCTCCCAGAAAGAAGGGATAGATTACGAAGAAACTTTTGCACCTATAGCCAGATACACTTCCATCAGAACAGTACTTGCCCTGGCTGTAGTGATGAACTGGAAGATACACCAAATGGATGTCAATACAACTTTCTTGAATGGTGTAGCCGAAGAGGAAGTGTATGTGGAGCACCCACTCGGATTTGAGACACATGACAGGGAGTCACATGTGCAAATTGAAGAAATCCCTGTACAGTTTGAAACAAGCACCCAGGACATGGTACGGTAGAATAGACAGCTTCCTGACTAGTTTGGGCTTTACCAAGAGTAAAGCAAATCCCAACATTTACTACAAGGTTGAGAAAGGAAATCCAATGATACTCCTATTGTATGTGGATGACCTGCTTGTGACAGGAGAGGATAGGTTGATTGTTGACACGAAGAGGAATCTTGCTGCCGAGTTCGAGATGAAGTACTTGGGTATGATGCATTACTTTCTAGGTATCGAGGTGTGTTAGAGTGCATATGGAATCTTCCTTGGACAAGGGAAGTATGCAGTAGAGATCCTGAAGCGGTTCGGGATGATGGGCTGCAAGGCCATTGCCACACCTATGGCATCGAACCTGGAGCTATTGAGTGATGCTTCATCAAAGTCGGTTGATGCCACGATGTATCGTCAGATGATTGGGTCCTTGATGTGCCTAACGAACACGAGACCAGATATTTTCTTTGCAGTGAACATATTGAGCCAGTTCCTGACGGATCCTAGACATGTTCACTTGATTGCTGTAAATCATATTTTGAGGTACCTAAAGGGTATGGTTGATTATGTGCTCAAGTATGATGCGAATCAAAAGTTTAACCTGAAGGGTTATGTTGATTCAGATTGGGAAAGCAGTGCTACAGATTGGAAGAGCACTTCGGGGTGCTGCTTCAATATGGGATCAGGTGTGATCTCTTGGTTTAGCAAGAAGCAATCCTGTGTAACACTGAGTACAGCCCAAACAGAGTATGTCACAACTTGTTTGGCTAATTGCGAGGTAGTATGGCTAAGGAAGATACTGTCTGATTTATTTGATCTCCAGTTGGATGTTACTTGTATCTATTGTGACAACCAGAGTTTTGTAAAGTTGTCAGACAACCCGGTGTTCCATGACAAGTCGAAGCACATCGAGATCAAGTATCACTATATCAGGGATATGGTGCAGAGAGGAGCAGTGAAGCTCCTGTATGTTGCGACAGATGAGTAGATTGTAGATGTGTTGACCAAACCACTAGCTAGAATGAAGTTCAAGTACTTCAGAGAGAGGCTTGGTGTACTTCAGATCAAGGTTCCTTCCAAGGGAAAGTGATGAGCCTGAAAGACGCAGATGCACATGGGATTTTCCGACATGGTTGTAGATGTGTTCTCCCATGGTCGTGATGTAATTTCTGAGATTTTCCGACATGGTTGTAGATGTGTTCTCCCATGATCGTGATGTAATTGCTAAGCCATTCTCACATGGTGGTAGATTTGTTCTCCCATGGTGCAGATGTAAGGGCTAGAGCCATTCTCACATGGTGGCAGATGTGTTCTCCAATGGTGTAGATGTAAGGGCTGAAGCCATTTTTCACATGGTGGTAGATGTGTTCTCCCATGGTGAAAAAGTAAGGGTTGGAGCCTTCCCCGAATGGTGGTAGATGTGTTCTCCCATGTCGGTGGTGTAAGTGATGTATAATGTGCATCTAGGATGTGCTATGTGGACGATGATATGATCTGAAGAGGACGATCATGTGATGATGATGTGCATCAGGATGATGTACTATATGATGATGATCAGTATGATCATGAGTATCAGGATGATACTCCATGGTCATGGATAGGTTGTGCAAGATCACATGTAATCAGTCCTGGAGATCCGTATAGGTTGTGCTAGGCACGTAAAAGATCCTGGGATGCTCTTTAGAGATCTTGCAGGTTGCAAGACACTCTTTTAAGGTTTTGTGAGTTCACACGTAATCAATCCTAGAGATCCGTACAGGTTGTGCTAGGCACGTAAAAGATCCTGGGATGCTCTTTAGAGATCTTGTAGGTTGCAATACACTCTTTTAAGGTTTTGTGAAGGTCACATGTAAAAGATCCTGGGAGATCCAATAGGTTGAGCTGTAAGATCGTAAAATTCCTGGGATGCTCTTTCGAGGTTTTGTTGACGCACATAATCAGCCCTTAGGATTCCATAAGATGGAAAGACATGATGAATACCTATAAGAGGCTAGGCCTGCAACCAACAAGAAAAAGGGTTGGCTCTGTAGAACTTCCTATGACGAGAAGAATTGATAGATATCACTAGTGAACGAGATGACGAGTACAACAGCAATGATGATGATGCTCCATGATCCAGTGATGATGTTCCAACTCCAGAATTGAAGACTTGTGCCTATATGTATTGATGACCTGTGTCAAGAGAATACCTTCCTAGTTAAGAGGGAGTGCTGATGTATTTGTAACTTTGGAATATATTCACTTGTATATTGTATGTATTACATTTTTACTTTATTGTATCCCTGATAGAGTTGTCTTATTCCTCCGATCGGAAGTGTCGTCATGTGTATTCTATTGTTGTACCTCCGATGGAGATGTTTGTTCCTTTGGGTCAGAGAAGTCATTATTGTACTTGAGTCATGTAAAGTCATTGAGGTCCATCCTCCCATGTATGACAGGGCATTATACCCCGGAGTAGTGTCGCAAGTTATATTGTAAGTGTCGTAACTTATATTTGATGGGTTATTAGATCACCTTGGTGGGGTCGGCCTTATATGAGTCATGTGGGTTAAAGGGTTATTAGACCACCCTAGTGGGGTTGGCCTAGTAACAAGTGGTAATGGGTTATTAGACTCTCCTAAGGGAGGTCGACCCAGTTAGAGTAAAAGAAAAGTCAAGTCATTGTATAAATAGAGAGTGTGTCTTTCTCATTCTATTCATTCACTCACTCACTCACTTCGCATTAGTGAGAGAGAGGAGGAGTGCGTACAAGTGGAGGAGGATTAGCTGTTGCAGAAATTTATCTTTTGGGGATTCATCTTGGTGATCTTTGTATTGGTGCTTATTCTATCTCTGAGGAAGTTGTGGGGTTTTTCACCTTCTTGGTTTTCCCCGGTGAAATGATTTGTGTCCCTTGTCTCTTGTCTCTTATGCTTGATATGCTATACATGTCGTTCTCTTAGTTAAGATCCTAGATCATATTGAATTAAATGATGAAAAATTAACACGGCATCTACTGGGGCCTCTTATTCTTCCTCCTCAGGTTAGCTCTCTGAATATACTTCAATATAGTTTGTTTTTCCCTTATAACACTTGTGTCCTAGAACTCATGGTTCCTGACAGGTGAAACATAACTTCCTTCTTCTCAATTCATCTCAATCTTTGGAGTAATTTTCCTTCTTGAAATTTCTATAAGGACTATTCATGGGTGGCCTTTGATTCTTGAATTGAGCAGGAACAACAGTTCTAGGAAGAAATATTTTCCTCGGAATATAGTCATGTAAATCTCTTGTTCTACTCAATGCATCTTGCAAGGTAGAGGGTTTGTAGGCATTCACCAAAAATTTCAAAGGTTTTGCTAATCCTCCTATGAACAATAGGATCAATCAAGATTCTAATATATCAGTGACCATTACAGCTAATTTTTGAAACTCGGATATGTAGTCTTCAAGAGTTCTAGTCTACTTCACATGCACTAGTTCTCTGAAGGTGATTTCAGGATCTCTTCTTTTGAATATTTCAACCAATCTTCCTGTGAACTCTTCATAAGTGGTCACTTGATCATCTACTAGTGTTTTCAGGCCATGAAACCACCAATCATTGGCTTCACCATCTAAGTGTATATTATCCAACTTTATAGCATCTCTCTCAGCCATTGGATTCAACTGATAATATGTATCTAGATTTTGAATCCAAGAACTAGCAGTGCACTTTTGTGAGGCATCAAAGTAAGGCAAATAAATCTTACCAATAGCATTTCTTAACTCATTATTTTGATTTGGAATCAGAAAACTTCCTCTTGAATTGGTATTGTACTGCAGATCACAGAAATATCTAAATGGAAAGGATCTTCTACATTCTTCTTTTAGTGTAAGGTACTCAACATACTTATCCTCACATGAAGCAAGACCTTCAATTCGAACCTCAGGTTCCTCCCTTTGCTCTTCAGTAAATTTGGGCATCGTAGGCCTTGATTTGGGATGATACTCCATCTTGAATTCATCAGGGATATTGTGAGGCCCATTTATTGAGAAAGTAGAACCACCACTGATCTTTCTTTTACCATGTGGGGAACCATTGCTGCTCCCTTCTTCTTTTTTGTTTCCTAGCTGCTGAGATAATAATTATCGGGTCTCTTTTCCAGATTGGAAAATGTTGTGGGATATGTCCTGTAAACCTTTCATCATGCTTTGCACAAATATTTTGAACTCGTATTTCTCTTCATTATGAGACATCTCTGATTCTCATTGTAATTTTCCTT
Organism: Larix kaempferi; assembly: GCA_027924585.1. NCBI lineage: Eukaryota > Viridiplantae > Streptophyta > Pinopsida > Pinales > Pinaceae > Larix > Larix kaempferi. The sequence goes on along the minus strand of BSBM01000458.1, from coordinate 16,264,655 downwards.
CAGTAGAACTGACTTCTTCTCCCTCTTCTTCCTCTATCAGAGGATATTTCTTCTTGGAATATGAATGTATTTTAGGACTCATAGAAATATGAAAAGAGTAGGTTCATATTACCATGCTTTGATACCACTGTAATGTACCAACCAAGATTGATGATACACTAACTAACTCTCCTAAAAGACTAAAGGAAAAACAATGAACTCTAGTCACTAGTTTGACTGTAGGAAGGAAAAATCAAAGGACTCTGGAAGGGATGAGCATCATTCCAGCTGATAGAAACTTTTCAAAATGTACTAGTACCATTAATGTTTCAAAAATAATCCAGGCTGAAGTCTACTCCAAGGCTCATGGGCACCCCAGCATATGCAAACTAGAACTTCAACTAAGCATTGACTGAGAACCAATGGTGAGGTATTTTGACTTAGTAAGGATAAATATCATTAAATAATAGTCAATTAACATCCTAGTTTCACTCCATCAATTTTGGGAAGGTTCTGAGGAAGTCTCACAAACATACAAGACAAATTGCCTTTTAGGATTGCACAACTAGGTCAAATTCGGAAATTCCAAAATAGTCTGAGAGGCTCACGAATTTATGATTTTAATATTTGAATGAGTCATTTGGAATATTAATTAACATCAGAAATATAAATCACTTCATTTGGGATGATATTCATTCATTTACAAAACAAGTTCTGGAAACTAGTTTATTTTCATAGAAATCTAGACTAGGTGCAAGAAGAGGAATTCGAATCAGATTTTTATTGAGTAAAAATTCAGAATTGAAATTAGAGGTCAAATATTACATTCATATAATCCATCAGTATCTGATTTACACATTATATAGTTCTCAGGAAAGAGATACATCAAGAACAAGTTCTTTTGTTAAGAAAGACTAGGAAAATACTCATAGATCTGCATGGAGAGCTATCAAATATCTTTCATAGGATCATAATCCACTGTTTCAGACTTTAGGACCTACAATAATCTCATTTAAAATTTCTGAATACCATCATCCTCCCACAGGAATCAGGGGCACATCTCCCAAGTCACTGAGGCACAATTGCACTCACTCCCATTCTCCAATTGTCAAAATATGTGATAGTGGTGCACTCTCCTTATTTTATAGATGTAATATGAATTGAGGATCAAGGATCCTAGGCTAATGTGCCCTCATGGATAGATAAGGAAAGATTGCTATCATCCTTTCCTCTTTTTTTGCTTTGCTTTCTTCTTTTACCTTTTCTACTTTACCTTTTCTATCCTCCTTTGCTTTTGCTTTCTTTTTCTTGGTTTTCTTCCTTATCCTGCTTTCTACTTTTGTGCTTCTTTCTGCTTTATGCTGCTTTTCCTGAGTTGTGTTTCCTTTCTGCTTTGTACCATCTTTTCTTCCTTTTCCTGATTTTCTAGCATTGGATACTTTCATCTATATTTTCTTGCAAGCCACCTCTTTGGTCAACCGTATCTCCTAAGTCGCACTTGTGGAGCATTATCCACTTTATTTCAACATAAAAATAACTATTTGATGAAAAATAATCAATATTAAGTGCATATCAAACTTTAGGAAAAATAAACCACACCTCCTAATTAATTAAATGCCTGAACTTTCAAAATTAACCCCAAGTAAATGAAGTCTTTCTCCTCAACCCAAGGGATTGGTTGGGTTAGGAACTCAATCCAGTAGCCATCAATGAGGGGACATGACACTTCATCCTTTTCATTGTCTTCCTCCATTGTCTTGGAACCATCTTTAACACTTACACTTCGAATATCAAAATCAAAATATTCTACCTCCATATCATTTGCATTCGAAATGGATGGTTCCCCATGGTAACACAAAGGAGTATTTATACTATAAAAATCATAAATTTTATCATAACTTTGTGATTAAAATCCATCCTCTTGATGGAGTGGATTGATGCAAGATTCTCTTCCACTATGTGGTCCATAGGAGGACTCAAATCTTCCATCAATGATTCGCTCTACTCCACATCCTCCTGTGACTAGGAAGAGACTGGAATTTTAGCCTCATTCTCCTCTTGGCTTTCACAACAAAGGTGATTTGTATTTTTCTCATGCTCCTTCAAGTGAATTTATGCATATTTATTTATTTTATCCTTGGGATATCTCCTTAAAGAAGATCCAAAAATTTTCTTCATGGTTGAAACAATGGCATCCAATGAAGCTTCACTTCTAATTCCCTTTTCTTCTTCTTTGCTTGGAGTGGTAGAACAAATTGATTTTCTTCTCTTCAATGTTTTCTCATATACATTCTTAGGCCAAAATCCATATGTGTAATAAATATATTATTTGAAATAAAAATATTTACGTATCTCTTCCCTCAAAGCAAGATACTCCTAATATAAATGATACATGTTTTCACATGCTTCTATTATCCTTGCTAAATACTTTTTAGTACTAATGTAATACCCCCATTTTGACCCTTAGGAAAAATTGGCTTTCAATGTAAATATTGTATACATGCGATGTATGTTTCCCTAGTGTGGAGCTCAAGGCCAAGGCCCCGCTAGTGTATGCTTGGATTTTATTTAAAATGGACAAGTATTTGATATTTTGCTATCCATGTGCTATTAAGCCATGGACATTGTAAAATGATGTAAATATTTAATATTGCAATAAAATACCAAAACTGGATATGGAAGCAACTAATGAGAAGGGGCCATGTGTAATCCACTAGGGAGTGGTGAGGAGGATTGTGGGGTTGAACCATATGCTTCCAAATTTCATCTTGTGAACCCATTTGAATTTCTTTGCTGACATTTAATTATGTGTAAGAAAGTTGTTGAAGAAATCAGTCTATGGTTTCAATGGAGCATGGGCAGCCTAGAAATTCATATGGAAGGTATGGACTTTGTTTCCTTGACCCACAAGTCACTATACCTCATGGGAATTCATTCTTCCTCATTCCCATTCCATTTTTGAAGACCCAAGCTTGAATTTTCATCCACCACGCAGACCAAACAGTGAAAAAAACCAAAAATCGCAAGTTTGCATTAACCCACGTTTTGAAGTGTCGTAAACGCCCATAATTTCGTGTGAAAAGTGAAATACAATGGGGTATGCATAGACATGAACCTTGGGGCGAATTTGAGAGTGTTAGACTACCATAAATCCATAGAAAAACCCAGATTTGATAGCCCGGAAATCCAATTGCGGGATTGAGTTATTTGGCCACCGAATTGAGAAAATCCAAGGGTGAATGTTTGAATAGAGGTTGGGATTGATTGATAAACCCAGTGAAGGATATAATCTCAAGAAATTAGCAGCTGGGGACCTTTCTATGCCCACCTTGAAGAGCACTAGAGAGAAGGGATGCCTGAGGCATTGTACAGGAGAGAAGGAGACCTTCCTTGTGTTGGGTGTGGTAGGTATTGTGGGGACCATGACTGTTTGAGTTTAGTTGAGATTCATGTAGCTCTTTGGTTGAGATCACTATCTTAGAATCCTCCTCATTTGTCTCTTGCATGCTTGATAAACCCAACTGTGTGTTGTCTTAGCATGATTATTTGTGTAAGACCATGGATGTGAGTGATCCTATCTAGTTCCTCCTTAGTGGATACACATCCCAGCTCGGGGGTGGTCTCTCAGTTGAAAGAATATAGGTTGTACAGATACCTATGTTTGGGTGGAATGTTTCTCTCACATAGCTAGTTTCTTTGACAGTGCATTTCAAAGATAAGTATTCTCTGTGGAATAAATTATATTCATTATGTGTTCTACAATGTTTAATTTGATGGTTGTTATGATTATATGTTGAATGCATGATGCAATTGTGTGTGGATGATGTTTATTTCCATTGTGTTTATTGAGTATGATCTGCACACACGAGTTTTTATTTATTATGAATTTGTTAGTAATGTATGGGGCTGAGCTTCCCAAATAAGCCCCAGAATCTTAGTCATGTTTCCTTCAGCCTTGCATAAAATCAATGGGAGGGGACGTGTCAACTACCCATTTGTGGTTTGGACCTGATATCCTCAATTTACATTTTTTCAAAAACTTAATCATCCTCATCTATATTCCTCCATCAATATAGATGATTTCTTCTAGAAAATATTCTTCCTCTTCATACTGTTCGAAATCAACATCTTCAACTGGAACTAGACTCATTGCTGCATTTTTTTCTTTTTCAATTGATGGTCATAATGAACAGGTGCATAGGACCATTCTCTAATACCACTATAATATATTCAATCTGTTTTATGGATATATTAGCTCAATCAAAGAGATCAAAATCAGAAAAATTGAAACTAGGTGCAAATTCTAGTTTCCAGAGGCTAAAAAATGCCTATTTACAACTCACTCCAAATGGCACCGAATCTCAACAAATTTCATATAAGATGATGTATATGGGTCTTAAAATATACTAAGTGACTTTTATGACCTTTATATAGAAGTGGAATTGATATTAATTTCGACAGTATGCACATTCTCTAAGTACAACACACCTGGGAAGACCACTTTGGATTGACCAAAGGACTGGAGGCAATTTCCCCATGAATTATGTTGAAACTCAATGGATTCTGGTGCAATAATTGAAGTAACTTGACAGAAAGGGTCCCAACCTACAATGGAATTCACTAGGCTCAACAATTAGAATTTAAAGTGAAATACTAGGTAACTAGGAGAAATTTTGGTTCATGGGAGGAAGAACTAGTCATATTCCAACTAATTTCTACTAGGAGGAGGTCATGATATTATGGTATGATGGAATGGATGGGTTCAATTACATGTCATTTAACTAATCAAACCTTTTTTCAGAATTTTGGAATCTCTTTTGATGGGAATTATGGTCTATGAAAATTTAGGTCTAATTTTATAGTGCATAGTGCAACCATGTTTTCCAGTTGACTCCCAATCACACCTAAAGGTTACAAATTCTTGTTCTAATCCTTTGATGGGGTTCAAATATGTTTATGCATATTGTAAACACATTTTATCATATTTGTAGAGGATCATAAGACATTTTATTACATCCAAACTTATGATATGTTGATTATTACAATGAAATTGCACACGACAGAGGAAAGATACTGAGAATAGAAGAGAGTGGAAGATGGGGAACATAATTATTTATTATGCATATACATTAAATTTCTGTGGAATAGGAATCATTTCTCAATAGGTAATACCCCACCATTTATTCAAACTGTTGCTAGAACATCCCACTGGAAATAACATGAAAATGGATCCTACTAGCTCTAACTCATTAACTGGATCTCGAATTGTACAATGGAACACTATGGATCTATTGTAGTTGTTGCAATATGCTCTATGAGAAGGAAAAAATATCCTAATCCTCATTCACTAGATAATATTTCTCTCATTTAGCTACAATGGATATAAGGGTGATGTCTCCCAACTGGTTGCAAGGGGTACATCACCCAAGCAATGAAAAGCATGAAGCTCTTCATTTAAAAATGAAATTAGCCAAAAGATGTGAAATGGAGTGCTCAACATCCTTTTATAAAATTATCTCATGAAAATAATGAAATAATAATAATGAAATTAATTATATTAGGAGAGAATGTCTTTGGCACATTATTGGCACATGTGGACCCACTCTCTCTCATCAAGTGTGTCCTCCTTGGCTAACTTTAGGACTTGTAGCTTTTCCTAAGATTCCTTCCTTGATTTCTTGTCTTTTTTGCTTTAGGTTGTTTTTCCTTCTTTTATAAAAAATCTAGAAACTTATGCTTTCCTTGATTTTTTGTTGCTTTCATGCTTTTCAATTCTTTCCTACTTTTCCAGCTGCTTTCTTGCTTTTCACTGCTTTTTCTAGATTCCTTTGTGGGATACAACTCATAAGGGTTCACCCAGCTCCTATGCATCCTCTTGATTATTTCTAACACATAAAATTAAACATTACGCATTAATATTTCAAAAAGGTGGACCTACATTACCTTTCTAATATTTAATCTAATCACAATAACTATAGGCCAATTATTTCTTAGATTAATTAATTCCCACTCAACCCATGGGAATCTAATGGGCATAGTGGTGAATCATAGTGCTACCAAAATGGGGACATTACACATTAATTCTACATTATCATGCATGTATGATGTAATTAGATTTGGGTACCCCATCACCTCAATTGGTGTATACAGGTGACTAGGTATGTTAAAACATTGCTAAAAAAATTGGGCATCCCTATTTGCTAGAGCATATTTACTCTCTTAGCTTTATTCTCTCAGCTATGTGATTTAGAGCTCGGTCTCATGATCCTACTAGTCCAATTTTTAATCAAATTGACCAAGTGAGCCACTAGAGTGCTTCATCCATAGATTCAAGGGAGAAATATGTTATTTCCAGAATGTGAGGATGCATTCCCTAATTTTAGGGATATTTGAAGCATGTGAGGGAACATTCAATGAAATTAGCGGCCTTGTCCTCGATTTTAGGATCCTATGTTGCATGTTTGACATATTGGATTAATTCTACGAACTTAACTATGCTAATCAAGAACACATAGCACCATTTGTTACTATTCTTAGCATATTCCAATCATGCATGTATTATGCATGGATTAGATCCATGATTGTGGGTAACTGATCCTCCACATATCTTCTAGGGTTAGTTATGAGATTGTTAACTCATCTTTGAGAGAGTGCATGGATAACTAAGGGCATATAAGCTCCGTGTTAATCCCAACTAGGTCCTCATGCATCACAATACAATTTGAATTGACTCCTTGAGTAATTTGAAATAATATATGTAACACCATTGTTCATTCATTATATTATTGAGTAAGATTAGTGTTTTTGCTCCAATATTTGTGCTCTCTTTACTCTCTTTATTTTTCCTTTGTAAAATTTCCCAAAGTATTTGTTATTCATTATATTTCTATATCTAGTTGTGATATCGTGTATTGATCACAATATTTTACATGGTATTAGAGGATAGGAGTGCTAGCTCTATTTACATGGCCTAATAGATAGTTGGAATCTAGGATCAACATAATTTATTTTGTAGGATGAAGACACATCAAGAGCAACCACATCAGATCAGATGGATCATCCCTAGCATGTGATTTTTACTCCATTAAATTTATACTTTGAATGGAATTTTGATACCAACCTTATCTGAAGGAGTAAGGGTCTTCATAGGATTACTATGGGAATAGAACTTGAACCCAATTCTATAGTGGAGAAGGCTATGCAGTTTAACAAGATGGATGAGGCCTATGGGTTGTTGTGCCTTCCAATCTCTCTATATCTTCGATTTTATGTCCAATATAATATAAAATTAAATTAAGCATGGACCAAACTAGAAGGTCTATTTGGGAAAGAAGATATGCTATGGGGACACCAATTGGAGAATGAGCTCATCACTTTGAGCCCAGGTAACTTTGACACCATTTAAGATTTTTTTCAAGAATTTTAAAGACTCATTATATTAGCTCAATTTTTGTGGGATTGATAATTAAAATGATCATCTTATACCCTCTATTCGCTCAAAATTGGATCCAAAATACTTTGTTTTCATATCTTCCTTCTATACTACAATACTAGTTATGGGAACCACATGGAAGATGCTAGAGATGGATGAATTTGTTTGATCCAGGTTTAATTGAGAACAAAATGAAAGAGCATATATAAAACCATATACATAGATATATTGCAAGGAACACAATGATATAGTAAAGTCATATTCTATTAAATGAATGAAACATAACATTTTGTAAAATAAAATCAACTAGAATGGTGGTAGCTATATATCTAAGAAGAGATGCAGTGGATAAGTTCATTCATGACAAGCTAATTACAAAATGACGATAAAGGAAATTTTTATCATAAGCATGAGGGAAAAAACCCTAGCATCCAAAAACCTAACCCTAGGAGATGATCCATAAAATGGTTTATAGGTCTCAAGGTGGTTAGTTGAGGTGTCAACCTCTTGGGGACATAAATTTTTCATATGATCTCTGTTTAGGGAATTCAGTATCCCTTTAGAAATATCTATCCAAGAAGTACACATTTCTCCCATTCAATCTTTCCTCTAGCTATGATTGGACTACGACGTCACCAAAAAACATCATTTAGGGTCTCAAATGGACCCAGGGATTTTAGAAACAAAAATCCATACAAACTTCAAAACTCAAAAAAATGTCTTAAATCATGGAATAGGTGGGTGGCCATCGATATCCATTTGGAGTAGTTATTTGACCCTAAAAACTGCCAAATTGGAAAATATGTCTTTTTTCCAGTGGAATAGATGGGTGGCCATCGATACCTGATACCCTATGGGTTGTTGTTCCTTTTAATCTCTCTATATATTTGATTTCATGTCCAATCTACTATAAATTAAATGAAGCATGGACCAAACTAGAAGGTCTGTTTGGGAAACATGATATGCTGTGGGGACACAAATTGAAGAATGAGCTCATCACTTTTATCCCAAGTAACTTTGACACCATTCAATATTTTTTTCAAGAATTTTAAATCCTCATTTTGTGGGGTTGAGAATTAAAATGATCATATTATACTCTCTGTTCACTCAGAAATGGATAAAAAATACTCAGTGTTCATATCTTCCTTCTATACTACAAAAATAACTATGGGAACCACATGAAGATGCCAGATATGGATGAATTTGTTGTCACACTCACTCGATAATATGATAATATAGTTCATATGGGTGCCATAAAATCCTCAAATTCCCATTTCATTTTTAGAAAATGAGGCAGCTAATATAGGAAAGAAAATACTAGATTAGAAAAAGGGTCCAAAACCTAAATCCAATTAGGAAAAATCCAAGCCCCCATGGTGGGGGGGGTAGGGGGTTAGAAGAAGAAAAAAACAAAGTGTATCTATTTCAATCCCAATAATACATGCATGAGGAATACCATATATTCCTCATGCAGTGCAGTGCAGGAAAATTGTAGTAAAAAGGATGCTGAAAAGCCTCTTGATGATCGAGATAAACAAAAAGAAGGTCATGATTTGGTTGTTGTCACATCATCACCAACAACATGTATTTTTTTATTTATGTTCCTCTAATCACATGGTAACATCGCAATATTCCTTCACTTAATTGGATCCTTGCATTGGTCATTCCATTCTAATGGGAGATGACACACCTATTTCAGTATGTGGGAAAGGTAGGATTGATCTTCATAGTGGGTGTTTTCAAAATGTGTTGCATGTACCCTGATTTTCCACAATTTTTTTGTCCATATATCATATCACACATTTAGTTTTTGTAAAGCAAGTGGTATTCACTCTAGATTCAGTGGTGCTTTAAAAAATTTATGATGGATCACAAGACATTGTTGGGATAGTATATAATCGATCCAGGTTATAAAAAATTTCCCATTTTGTTATCGGTCAAATTATCACTTCTCCATTCGTGATCATGTTTCCTTGTCGATCACATAAAATGACATTATGGATGGAAGATCTTAGTTGAACTTGGATGATTTGGATTTGAATCCTTACTCCTTTAGCTTAAAACTTATTTTTTCTGACTTATTTCACCATAAAGACGCGACTCCCATACTTGACATGTTGTGAGTCACTCGTGGGTCTCCATACTGACAACCCGTGGGTATCAATTAAAAAGCTGCACTCGCGAGTTGCTGAGCCCGCATACTGCGAGTCACTCTCTAGTTTCTATGTTCAATAGTCTCGGGTGTCTTAAGGAAACTTGAACAAATATATTAAAAAAATGAATTGGGATTAGTTGAGTTAGTTGCTCTAAATTCCTCAACTTCCCAACTCAACTTCCTTTCGAACCAATCCTCCCTGCCCTATTATAAATACAATGGAAAGGAATGAGAAAAGGACCACCAATTGAAGGGATATTGTTATGCTGGATAAATCCTAAGTCAAGAGAGGAGCAAGAGCCTAGGTCTTGGTTACGAAGGTGCCTCATATAGAAGTCAAGTATGAATTGTACTTGATTCATTTATTGATTAATAAGAGTGGACATTCTTCCTTTCCCAACATAATCTTTGTCATGTGTTGTAAATTTGATTATTAATTGATGTTTCATGCCATTATAAATGTCAATTTTCTTTTATGTAATCAAATTGGTTTGAGGAAGGTCTAGGGTTTGTTTTGCAGGTTGGCACATTGAGGAGAAAAGGAGGAGAAGGCTATGATCAAACTTCGGAATAAGGTGCATGTCTTTATAACCTATAACTTATTTTCTTAAGAACATGTGTATGCAGAACTTTATATGTCCATCCTACAGCCTTGTATGTTGATAGTCTCCATCCCCTACTATAAGGTAAAATCCCTAACATTAGAACTGGTGACTCCGCTGGGGAAACCCTCTTGTTTTTCTACTTTGGGGGTCTTTGGTTTCTTTAGTTTCATAACCTTTCCAGTTTCTTTTGACGTCTTTAGGGTTTCTTTTTAAATCCCTTTTTGTTGACTCAACCTAGTCTAGCTTGCAAAGTTTCTTTTCTTCTTTTATCAGTACCTACCCACGTGGTTCCTGTATATACACGCGCACACTTTCTGTTGTACCCACAAGTTGCAGGCTTTGCTACCCGCGCACATTTAGTTGCACCTGCGAGCTGCTTATATTATAGTTGTGAGTTTTCCTTAAAAGGTCTGAACCTTGCTTTAGGGTTTGATATTGGGTCTTTAGGTTTGATTTAAATATTTTGCTTTGTATCCTGGTATTTGCTTGACACTCTTGTGTCACTTATGGGTCTATTCACAGCCTTTTTAGAAACCTTTTTGATGTTCTTAGTTTGATTTCAGTAGCTTTTGGTTTCCTTTCTTTCTTTGTATGTCTTTTTAAAGCCTACCCGCGACTTGTCTATACATATAGTCGCGCACTTTGTGCCCTAGTCGTGTTTTGATCTTATACAGACCCGCGGGTGCACCACAAGTTGTGACATATAACAGCCACGAGTATTTCCTGAGTTTGTCCTTTTTCATTAGGGTTTGGTCTCAGTGGGGTTTTTTCTTTAGTTTTGAAATTCCATGTCAGTTTGGATACCTCTTGGACATTGTTCAAGGTGCTATGAATCTATTTTTGGGACCTCTTTGATAGTTTCTCTTCGAGTCGTTGTGTTTGTAAAGTTTCCCTAGATTGCTATCCCATCTTATGTTTGGAGGATTCTTCTTTATTTTGTTTTCTAATGTTCAAGAGCAGTCTGGTTCTTGCACAAAGATATTTATGTTTTTCCATCTTATGCAATAGTTTTTCTTTTAGCATCTTGTTCCAAAACTTTAGTTACTTTTGTGAAGCAACTTCTTGGTTTAAGTCTTTGTCGATCTTGCTTTAGGTCTGTTTGTTTTAAGTCTTGGACCACCTTTCTTTACTCATGCAAGTTGATAAGTCTTGTTAGTTCATCTTTTTCATTTGCATTTCTTTCATAGATAGAGAAAAAGATCAGTTTGAAAAAAAACAAGGAACTTATTTTACAAGATTTGTCATTTTATTTTTGGAAGTAGGGTAGTTGCATTGCTATTAACTTTGAAAACAAAAACAAAAAGAAACTTTTTATGATTAGTTTGTTTAGATTTTGTGTTTTGAAAGAAGAAACGAACAGAAAAATTGTGAAGTTTAATTTTGATATGCACTTTGCTTATAGTCATAACCATGCTACACACTACACTACACCTTAAGTAAGTAACAACCCATAAAAAGAACCTAATTTAAAATTTATTAGCAACATTTCTTTTTTAGGTTTACACGACGTTAACTAGCTTAGGCTAGGATTTCAGATTAGATCACATTTAGCTTTCCGAAATCATTTAAATTCTCAAATCATAGTGCGAACTGTTATCTAGGTAAATCCACTCTTATCAGAGGAATTTGGGAAGCTCCATTTAAACCGGAGTTAAGCACGAGGTCTTGTGAGACTGGAATTGTTGGGGATACCCCCCCACTTTCCTTTCAATCATACACTAGGGCTGATTCACATACGGGGGTCCAATAGTACTTCAAGTACTCTTGGATTTCGGGCTTAGATACCCAGCCCATGCATTTTGGTTGGACCTACAACTGTCCCCCCAGATATTTTCCTATTTGTGGTATCCTTAGAGTATTGACCTTAGGGATCTACACAGGTATAGTGGAAGGTTGTTTCCACTGCACCTAGGACATACACGGAAGGTAACCCTCTACAGCAATCTCGAGAGGGTGGTTGGTGATTCAAATGCTTGCACCCATAGGACCTGTATTGGACTTCGTGTAACTGAACTTAGATATTCTAGTCGTTTATTTTGGACCCTCATCATCCCAGACTGACTTTTGAGAACATTATCTTTGTTTTCCTGGTCTTTATTACTATAAGACATTTTTAGTGGTATGCTCTTTGCTCCTTAATCGTTAGTGGCCACTAGGTTTCTACACTTAGTTTATTTTTTATAATTGTGGAGGACCAACCCATTCGTAGGTCACAAAGGTTGCAAAACCTTCCCCCACACACTATGGAGCCTCCACCGCCACCTCGACACCAGAGGAATGATTCCCATGGTTCATACGAACTTACGGGCATAACATAACCACCCGGAGAACCACACCATATAATTAAGTATCAATAGGTTCCTAACACTGTTGAGTTTGAAGACATAACCTCTCAAGAGTTTAACACAGCTTACAACCCTCCTTTGATAGGACCTAACGATCCATTACTTGTAAGTGTAGATTCTCTAGGTCAATCGGAGTTTAGTTAATATCGCTTTACACCTGTTTTTTTCATGGCTAGTTCAGGGGATGAGTTAGAAGTTCCCCATAATCCTACTGCAGCCATTGTTTCGATAGTTTTCTCTCCTTCTCTTACAAACACATCGGTACCTAGCTCTTTGCAGGTTGCCTCTGCTTCGAGCCCTTTGTTTAGTTTCAATACTGGTTCCTTAGGTATGTCTAGCTCTTTAGCTTTGACATCAACTATTCCTTTTGGTTCCACTGTTGGATCGTTCAATATCCCTTTTTTAGGGATACCTTTAATACCGTTTACATCGTCATATACAATAGTCTAAGGGTAATCCGTAGTCTGATCCTTTCATTCATGGTTTTCCTCAGTATGGAGGACACGTAGCTCCTTCTACACCTTTTGTGGGCTCAATGCCTACTTTGTCCACACCCTTTGTGGGATCAATACCTGTTTCATCTATTACATCTATAACTGGTTTTAACCCCTTCACAGGTCCTAATGTACATTCATCCAATGTACAAACATCCCATGTACATATAGGGAGTATCCCCTTTTCGCTGTTTGGTGGAGGGGATGGTAATTTGTTCAACCCACATTACGAAGGAGCTAACACCCAACCGCAATGGAAGAACACCCAAGGAAGCAATCCTTTCTCTTACGGTTGGAGCAATTTTAATAATTCTTACACTTCACAACAGATGGCTGGGGGCATCCCCAACCAACAGTATAGGAACAAGGTTTTGGGAGGTTCCCCCTACCAGGCTCCTGTTAATCAAATTCCATCATTTCAACCTCATTTTCCCTTTCTGGAAACTCTAAAATTTCCAGATCTTTCAAAACTAACCAATGATGCAATGCCCCACAGCCCAACATGGCCACCAGTTCCAACCAAGTTGCCTTCCGACATCCCAAAGTTTGAAGGAAATATTGGAGAAGATCCTGGTGATCACGCCACTACCTTTCATCTCTGGTGTTCTTCCAACTCTTTGAATGACGATTCCATTAGGTTGAGGCTTTTTCAAAGGACCTTCACTAGTTTTGCAGCTAAGTGGTACATAGAACTACCTGCTGCAGCTTATGACAACTTTTGGGATTTGGCAACAGTCTTTTTGAACCACTTTCAACTTCCTTTCCGGTGTGATTCCGGCACAGACGTTTTGTCAAATTTTAGGTAGAATAAGGCCACTCACTTATCTGATCACATTCAGAAGTGGCAAAGGAGAAAGAGGCTCATCAAAGCTGAAATTACCCCAGAGTTTCTATTAGAGTGGTACTTGAAATCATGCCTTCCTTATATCTCTAAAGATGTGACAACTTATGGGTTGTCTTCTAAGGAGGAAGCCATCCTTAGGACCCAACAACTTGATTTGGTATATGTTCAATCTGGGATATTGTACGAGATTATACCGGATGCACCGAGATCCAATATTGATCTCGGTAAACCTAATCCTGGACCGCATGTCGATGGCATCATTAGTTCAGTAGACTCAGCAACACTCGAAGCTTTGACCAAGCAAGTTCATGCTTTATCAGTAAAGCATTCTATTGTAGATGCAACTACTGTTGTAGCCTCCCCTTCTACAATTGAATCTGTACAACAAGTGCAGACTAATCAAAAGGGTCCTTGGCAACCCAACAATAAAAAGGAGGGCAAGAAAGGGGAGGGGAACCATCCAAATCCCAAAAACAGTGAAAATGCAGAGGAGGGAAAGAAGGATAAAAAGAAAGTCAAGTTTCCTTGAAATTTATGTAAGGATGACCACCTTACCCACCAGTTCCCTCTTATGGAAGAATCCCAGAAGCTCCTCCATGAGAAGAAACCAGTTGTTTTGAAGGACCCATTCCCCCATGGACAAGGTTCATCTTCTGGCAACTCTAGTGCTGGGGGCACAACTCTTGTCTCGTCAGCTGATCAATCATTTATAAACATGGTTAGCTCATATATGCTTTTGCAAAATCGAGCCAGGAATTATTCCCCAGGCTCGTAGCAGAAAGATAAGGACGTTCCTGAAACATCTACATCTCTTCACATTGAGAGACCCGTAGATACTTTTCCGAAGATCCTGAAAGGTGTCTTCAAACTGGATATGCAAAACCCTAATTCACGGGCTGCTCCTACCTACAATGTTGTAGAGAATCTGGCCCAAACACCTTGTGATATGTCCACACTAGAAGTCTTGCAGAGTTGTCCATTACAGCGGAATGCATTTCTAGCGGAAATAGGGAGCATGGACTCATCTAGTATGCTTGCTCAGTTTTATATGTCTAATATCAAACCCCAATTACCATATCACGTAGCCCTCCAAGTTGAAGTAGTCCATGGGCATAAAACCATTAGATGAATAGTTGTAGATGAGGGTGCGTCTACGTGTGTGTTTTTGCTAAAAAAATGTTCCTTGACTGCGGAAGGAGCATGGCTAGCACATCTTGGAATTGAGTGATTGATTTGAGTTTAATAAATGGATCAGCAAGACTGAATGAGAAAGGAAAAGGAAATAAACTAACTGTGGATCAAAGATATTCCATTGGGCATGGAGTCAAAACTTGAATCTCAATGGCTTATAGCTAATAACTGGATAAATTCCTTTATAATAACTCTGAAGCAAACTAAGTATTATTTTCAGCGAATAAGAGATCAAAGATAATTCGAAATGAAGAAACAGTTCACTACGCAAGAGGCATCTATCATGGATGAATCTCTAACACAACTTAGAAGAATTAACTTAAAGAATGATTATAAACAGAGCATCTGACAGATGAATTCTGAAAACAACCATTTACACATAAGTTATAATAGATATAATCAATGATGGAGAGGAGCACCAAACAGATGAATTCCTTCACCAATCTACAGAGTATACCGGGAGATACAAATGCAGAGGAACAATGGAATGCATTTTTAAGTTACGCTGATAATCAGAATATAGAAGCAAAGGATGGATGGATGAGAATGTTTGTGCGAAGTCTAGATGGTGATGTTAGAAAATAGTTCAGGGAGCTACCAGCAAATTCAATAACCCTTATAGAAGAGTTACAGGATGTATTTATGAGACAATGGGGAGATACTAAGGATCATACTTATTACATTACTGAGTTTGCAGCATTAAAAAGGAGGATACAGGAATAAAATCAAAGGAAGATTTGATAATAAAGTAAAGGAAGATACTTTTTCTCTTGGTGACATGATACTCAGGTGGGATGCTAGAAGAGACCAGAAGGGTTAGCATGGTAATTTTGACAATCTGTGGCTAGGTCCCTTCATGATTTCAATTTTTTTGGAGAATAATACTTTCATATGGCAGAATTTGGAAGGTGAAGAATTTTCCACTCCAGTTAATGGACGATTCCTCAAACATTTTTACATTTATTGAAAGTTAAAAAAGTTACATTCATTGTATATACTGGTGAGGAATAAGATTCCGTACCCAATGGAAGCTTGTATAATAAAGTAGCAGTTGCAAGTGGCAGAAGGCACTAGTCTATAGGTTCTTGAAACCTCACAAGGAGGATTTCATCCCTCAGCTGGAGCCAAATGTTAACACTAGAATTGTCTCTAGTTTTTGTGTGTTTGTCTTTAATATTTTTACTTTATTTTCTCTTTCTATGGTATTTCATTTTGTTTTTTTAAAGTTATTTTGATTGTTTTCTAATTTCCATTTTTATGATTTTGAGTACTTTACACATAGTGGCTTATGTAGGTTGTATTTCATTTCAAAATATTTTAGAATACTTTCCTAGGTATTTTCTAAGGTTATATCCAAAGTCTAACCTATACCATTGAGTTTACATGTCAAATTGTGCATTGAGTGTTTCCCACAGCGCAACCCCCAAATTTTATACACTCACGCGCTGTAGAAATCTCAAAATTATGAAGACTGGTGGAGTTATGATGGCAAGACATAACCGATGTGTTTGATGATAGAAGAGGATGCTTCAAGACACTAGTTCATTCCATCATGACACTTGTACAAGCGTATGGTGATTACCATTTCATCATTACAGAGTTCTAGATGCCACGAACTCCGCTTTGGGGGTTTTAGTTTTCCCAGCTAAGACACGTAGAGTTGGAGGAATTCTTCCTTAATTCAGTTGTTGGAGAATAGGGTTGTAAATTTCCAAGGTGTAACTGAAGATATGGGAAAGAATGGTAAAAGTGGCATGCTAAGTCAGTTCGAACCGACCGATACCTCCTGGGAAACAGAGTTTCTAGAATGTGTTGCACTTTTCAAAACTGTGGGATGGTTTGTGTTCTTTGAAAGAGTTACGGGTTTTAACATTAAAGTGACTCATGAATTCGCTTTGACATTTCATGGAAGATATCGTGCAGTTTGATACTTTGAGGTTCAATTTGTCTGAAGCCCTAGTTGCACAAGAAGTGGGTGTACCCTCAGAAGGTGAATCATGGTTTTAAAATTCTCCTTTCAATTTTGATCTTAGCATATTTCTAATAACAGGAGTTGGAGAATTAGACTGGAGTAAAGGCATCCATATAAAGAATTTTAAGCCTGAGTGGAAAGAAGTAATTGGGATTATCCAAAGTTATATCACTTGTGAAGCTGCTTCGCTTCAGTTTTTAAGTATCATATGCGATTTTTGTAACATTTAACTCAGAATTCTAAGATGAGTTTACCTTTTTTCCTATTAAAGAGTCTCAAGAAAATGGATAAGAAGTTTAAGACTCAAACTGATAGCAATAACCACTCTCTCTTCCATCATGGTTTAATTAAGTTCATAGTTTGCATAGTGTTACAGAAGGAGAATCGTAGTTGGGAATAGTTTTTGTACTGGTCAGGCTTTGTGATTCAACAAGAAGAACAGGAAAAGAAGCATGTACCTAGCAAATAATCCAGGTTTATAAATAAGTTTAAAAGAGATACTGAGGAGGATTCACAGATTGTTGATGTACAATATGAATTGTAAGGTGCTAATGTAGAAAAAGAGATTCAAAATCCTAAAAATGTAATGCAAGAAAGTGTTTTTGAAACACAGTCTCAACATGTTCTGAAATATAATAAAGGAAAGAATATTGTTCCTATGAATGATGAGGAAGCTTCTAGTTCGAAACAGGACATGCACAGTTGTGTTACGGATATAGACAGTCCAGCTATAAGTCTTCCTGTTGTAGATACTAAGGAGAAGATACTTCACACTCCAAATTTTCATGCTGACATAAAAGATCTAAGCAAGCTTAGGGAGGTCAAATGGCAACCCAAAACAAGACCCACTAATAAGTTTAAACTAAATATGAGAAGGATATTGGATCCAAAGTTAGAAAAAGAGAAAGTTATAATTATCCAGGATTCTTTGACTGATGAAGAGGAAGAAGAGAAAAAGAAATCAGAATCTCAGCGGGGTCGAATGGATGTTTAGGAGGATCAACTAATATCACCAAAGTTGGTTCAGGAGGACCATGAAGTTACAGAAGAACAAGTTACTCTCATTCCAGAACAGGGTATGTCTTCAGGAGTTGCATCTGCAGATAAACTAGCAAAGGATAAGCAAGAAGATGATATGATTTTTGGAAAGTTAGATGTTCCATGGACAGAAGATCATGATTCAATATTACATGGAGAAATGCATATTGATTCTGAGCTAGAGAATCTAAAGAAAGTCATCCAACAACAAAAGACTCAGATACAAGTTTGGAGTGGGTCGAATGAGAGATATATCTCTACAAATAGCATACTAAGGAAGGATTTGAATGATATTAATGCACACTACCAAGAGCTGATTGCTGTGGCTAAAAAGGCTTTGAAGAGGGAGATGGAGATTGAAGATCAAGTAGAAGATTTGAAGAGACAAATTCAGGGTTTAAGCAATAAGAATAAAGAGTTATAAAACAAAATCAAAGACTTGGAGACACAATAGGCTCAAGGTGAAAAGAAGTCCCATGCCTTGGAAGGCATAGCTATGCTTGATGAGGCTGCCAAGTAGTTATGACACTTTGTCTCCAGATGCCAAAATTATTTCATTTTTGTTATCATAAATAGTTGTTAATAGGTTGTTTTAAAGATTCGAAAACTAAAGTTGTAACTTCTATTTGTAATTGCTTCGAAGATAGGTTTAGAGTTAGTTATCAAACTCATATTTTGTAAAGGGATAAAAGCAAGTAACTTGGATGGGAAATGGTTCGATTTTTGGGTCAAGGAAGACTATACAGTGAAAGCTTTGATACATTTTCAGACTCATATACATATCTCTCATGCAAGTTTTTGAAAGATCAAGATCAAAATATATATCTATAAGCCATTATTATCTTGTTTACTGTTTTTTTTCTGATTAGTGTGATCCCATAGTTAGTGATTTCATTCTTTGTTTAATGTTTTAATCATGGAGTGCTCATGTATTGTGGAAGAAATAGTACTGTGTTTATGAATGGATTGGCTTATATTTAATCTTTGAAGTGTTAAATATCTCCTTCCTTTAATGTCTTTCATGATTTGGTTTCTGTATGAGTTTGTACTTGTTTTGAATGAATGGTTTCTTGATTATGAAATATTCAGACCAATAAACTACAAAAACAAAACCCTATTTCATGTTTGTTATGTTGAGATTGTGCTAGCTTGCCCCTCTGTAGTCTAGGGTCAATTTCTAGGACAAACGATGTGTAATGTCAATATCCTGCTGGAAGGCCCTCGGCTTGCCTAAGTTATCCCCTTCCAACACTATACTTACGGCTTTTGATGGGGGATCATTCCTTCCACACAGAGTCTTGCCCGCATTTGAAGTTGAATTTGCCGGTAAGTCAGTGTCTGTGGAGGTTGAAGTGTTGGACGCTCCTCTTGATTACAATTTGTTGTTAGGAAGGAGTTGGACATATGCGATGCAAGTTGTGCCATCATCTGTTTTCTGTGTACTTATGTATCTGCATGAAGGCAAGATCATCACAGTTGATCAAATTTCATTTACTCGAAAAAACAACAATACTTCATCGTATTTGACAATCCCTTTGATTGATTAGTCTCACCCACCCAGTGAGATTTTGGGAGTAGGCATGTATTCATCATTGATGGGCACATTCGACCTACATGCTCCCATGAACTACATTGGTTCTGCAAGTACTTTTGACATTTTGTCTCAAGAAGTATTCATTGTCAGTAGAACAACTAACCCTTGGATTC
This sequence comes from Larix kaempferi, assembly GCA_027924585.1. Taxonomy (NCBI): domain Eukaryota; kingdom Viridiplantae; phylum Streptophyta; class Pinopsida; order Pinales; family Pinaceae; genus Larix; species Larix kaempferi. Next base: position 16,244,893 of record BSBM01000458.1, on the reverse strand, counting down.
TTCCCACTCAGCCAAAACCTACTGTGCCCTTATCTGTTGTAGAGATAGCTTACCAAGAAACACAAGATGTTGCAGCAAATTATATATCGACTTCGTTTGTCTCCACAGAGTCAGATATAGACTATGCACCTACATGGTCAGTCAACTCCATCCACTCTTTTGTCTGTCTGGATATTGTTTTTCCCTCTGATGAGGCCATTTTGGAAGCCATGGTAGGATTGGATCATCCATGGGAACACATGCATCACAGGTCCTATTTTCTTCATGATCTAGACAAGATAGAGAATGGTGAGTTCTCAGTGAGACTTGGTGGTGATATCAATTTGTCCATTAATACTTCTATGCAAACGATCTATGCTGAAGGTAACATGGAAAATATATCGAGAACCATACCGATCGATATCTCCATCATACCTGGTGTTGTGGAAAACCTCTTTATTGGAGCAGATTGTTCTCCTGATGAGATCACTTTGTATACCAATCTATTTAAGGAATTTCACGATGTATTCACCTGGTCTTATGAGGAGATGCCAGGAATCGACCCCACCATTGTGCAGCATGTCATCATGACTTACCCCAATTCTAAGACAGTGAGACAAAAACTCCATCCGGTAAACCCACAGAAAGCAGCAGCCATTAAGGCTGAAGTTGAAAAAATATTAAAAGTCGGTTTCATCTATCTGATTGATATGATGGAATGGGTCTCTAACCCAGTCCAGGATGATAAGAAGCAAGGAACCATACGAGTTTGTATGGAATTCAGAGACCTAAAATGTGCGGGACATGAAATGTTTTCTTTCATGGATGGTTTTTCAGGGTATAATTAGATTTAAATAAAACCTAAATACCAACATAAAACGGATTTTATTTGTCCTTGGGGTATCTTTGGTTATTGGAAGATGCCTTTTAGACTGAAAAACGCTGGAGCCACTTTCCAGCGTGCCATGAATTTTTCTTTCCACGATATCAAGAATTTAGTTGAGCCATATCTGGCTGATCTCCCAATGTGATCTCGTAAGAGATGAGATCATCAAGATCACCTATGACTAGTGTTTGAGAGATGCAGATATTATAAGATTCATTTGAATCCCAATAAGTGTGTATTCTGTGTCGAGTCCGGATGCCTACTAGGCTTCATTGTTTTGATTCGTGGTATCATGATTGATCCTTTAAAAGTTGAGGCTATTGTAAATCTTCCTCCTAACTCGAACCCTACGACAAATTTAGAGTTTGTAGGGTATGACCAAATTTCTACGACATTTTATCATAAACTATGCCAAAATCACAAAAGGTTTCATGAGACTGCTCAAGAAAGATACCTATTTTCTTTGGGACGAGGTTGCTCAAACTTCATTTGAGGCTCTGAAAAAGGCATTACGATCAACCCCCTTGCTGAGCCCACCATATTACACCAAGGACTTCCTTCTATATCTGGCGGCATCTATATCTTTGATTGGCATAATACTTGTTCAGGAGGATGACAAGTTTCAAGAACATGTCATTTACTATCTTTCACGCGCATTAATAGCTCCTGAGAATAAGTATTCTCATGTTGAGAAGTTGGCACTAGTTGTCGTCCATGTAGTTCAGATACTGAGTCACTACATCCTACTGCGAACCACCATGGTGATTGCAGAAGTCAATCCCTTTCAGTATGCCTTAACCCGATGTATCATCGGCGAGAAGTTCAATAAATGGATTGTCATCTTGCAAGACTTTGACCTAGTTTTTCAATCGGCTAAGTTAAAGAAATCCTTGGTTTTTGCTAAGTTAATCTCTGAATTTCCTAGTGACATAGTAGACAATGAGGAAGAGTCATCATTCCCAGATGAACATATCTTTCTTATTACAAATTCTGACCCATGGTACAGAGATATTTTAGTATATCTCTAGACTTTGAGATGTCCTCCTACTTTCTCTAGGGATGAGCGACGGAAATTGAAAAATCATGCAAAGAACTATCTCATCATTTCAGACACTTTGTATAGACGTGGGATAGATTCCATTTTGCGTCATTGCTTAACCTTAGAGGAAGAAGAAACAATATGGAATGATGCTCACAGTGGAGCCTGTGGGGGTCATCTTTCTGGGTTGGCAACAACCCAGAAAATACTGCATGCCAGTTATTTTTGGCCCACAATATTTAAAGATTGTGTGGAAGTTGTGAAACACTATCAGCCTTGTCAGTTTTTCACCGAACATATGCGTCCACACCCAGCTCCTCTCCATCCTGTGATCACAGTGGGCCCTTTCACTAAGTGGGGGATTGATTTCATGACGTGTAATCCAGCTTCGACAGGAGGAAACCACTACATCATTGTTTTCGTCGACTACTTCAAAAAGTGGGTCGAGGCAATGCCTACTATGCGAGCAGACGGAGAAATGGCTGCTTACTTGGTATTTAACCATATCATTTATATATTTGGTATCCCCAAGGAGATAATTACAGACCATGGTCGACACTTTCAAAACAACATGATGACTGACTTGTACACTATGTTAGGTTTTCGACGGGAACATTCATCCTCATTCTATCCGTAGGAGAATGGTCAGGTCGAGGTAGTCAACAAAAATTTGAAAACCATTCTTCAAAGGACCTCCAATGCTAGTCAATCCAACTGGCACATCATGTCGTATCCATCTCTTTGGGAATACCGGTCTAATGTTAAGACTGCTACCGGGTTCTCACCCTTTCAACTCATTCATGGGGTAGAAGCGGTTATTCTGGTTGAATGCGAAATTCCTTCATTAAAGTTGGCTATCCGACTACTCCTCTAAACTTTAGTTCTAGAGGAATGTTTGTTGCACTTAGAACATCTAGATGAATAGTGATGTGACACGCTTATAGCAAACGAGGATCATAAGAATAGAGTCAAGCGTCAATACGATAATTCTGTTAAACCAAGGGTGTTCTCCGAAGGAGACCTTGTTCTGCTTTATGACCAGGACAAAGAACCCTTGGGGCCAGGAAAGTTCAAATATATGTGGCTTGGACTGTATATTGTCTCAAAAGTTTTGAAGAAAGGGTCCTATGAGCTAACCAATTATGAAGGATGTAAGTTTCCTGAGCCTAGGAATGGGCTCTACTTGAAAAACTATTATGCCTAGGCCTCTATGCTTTTTTTTGTATCATAGTTGTACACGTTTTTGTATAGTTAGTATTCTTTTTGGTTTTTGTTATGTCTTATGTGTCTTATGGGTTGTATTTTCAGATGACAACTGAATGCTTCATAGGATTCGCAAATGGCACTAGCCGCCACACCCATCAGGTGGCTTCAGCAACTTGGGTTATCTACTCACTGTCTGGTCAACTCATGTCTTCATGAGGTGCTTGTTTAGGCCCTACGACAAACAACGTAGATGAATACAATGCAGTCATTGAGTTACTTCGAGATGCTATTCATCACAAAATTTCACAGTTGGCAGTACGACTTGACTCACAGTTAGTTGTATTTCAGTTGATGGGTGACTATAGAGTTCAGGATCCTGTTTTGCTTCGTTAGTTTTTTAGGGTCAAGTTATTGGAACGATATTTTTATTTTATCATTTATCAACACATTTTATGACATTTAAATTCATTACCTGACTCATATGAAAATTACATTTTAGATTGGCATCTTCATCACACACAAACACATTAAGCATTCACATAAGATAAAAACACACACATGTATATAGGCTTGGTACTGTATATATCTGTATAAAAAAATATGAGTTTTGGGTCAATAGTATGTCGCAGTGTCACATCAATATACAAAATGGGCTCAAAAGGCCTAATAAATATACATATGTCCTTCTCCCTATGGATAAGGAGGGGCCTCTACCATCTCTGCTACAGCTTCTCTGTAACAGATGACGAGCCTGGCTACTTTCCTAAGTATCATGATCCATGTTGGGGGCACACCCACAACATCCTCCTGCATAGTGAGTGGCATCCACTCGATCTTGTAAGTGGGAATATCATGAGTGGGAATATCATGATTCAATCGACTCATATTTCCCTCTATGCTCACTACCATGGCGTCAGCTTCCCCAGGCTCGGTCAGAAGTGTAAATGTACGAGGGTGTCCCTTAGTTCACACTGGTCCCACATCTGCATAAATCATATTGTTAATACTCTAACTCATTATAAAAATTATATACATAAAAAACTTAAAAATTGAAATAATTTTCAAAAAGTAAAGATATGTCTTACCCATCTCTCCCCAGGCTTCCCCTGGAGGTAGAGAGAGCTCAGGATCTCCAAGGAAATCCATCCCTGCATAAGGAAAATGCTCTAAGGCTGGCACCTGATAGCCCCACCATGCCAAGTAGTCCTCATCATAATACGAGAGTATTGACTCGCCACCACCCCTGGCGTAGGAATATATCTCCCCAACGAGTCATCGGTGGCTCGCGAGGATTGAGCTGCGGTAGGGCCATTCCCAGACTCAGAGCGGGAACCCTCTCAAAGAATAAGCTATAGAGGATGCTACCATATCTGAAGTTCTTTTTCCTTCCTCTTTTGCACTCGGTCAGTTGGTGCTTCATACTCACCAAAAGGCCCGAGCACTAGTCAAATACAACCCCCCGGAGGCATTCAACCCCTATCTACATGTAGTTACTAGATGTTAAGTGTTGTGTGGAGATTCCCCCAATCCTGTTCAAAGTACTCAAGATAACCTTCAACGGGAATCTCGAGACCGAACCAATAGGAACTTGACTGCCACTCTTCTCAGTGCCAGGCAGACAGTATGAATTGATGTAATCATGTACAGACAAGGCACCCACTCCTCGGAATGTACCTTTCAGGTTTACCATTTCCCCTCTCCCTAGAGATCAAATACCCCTTGATCAACATCCCAATAGTTTACAAGCATTCCCAACAGTTTTGTTTGTTCCCTCACACTGGTGGTTCGGAAAAACTTGAGTAAACCACACCTTCTTAATGCACCCAGTGTTAGTGGATCTCCTATGGCATGTTTGTCCATGTCCTCGTGTTCCCTTTATCTCCTTGTAAGTACCATTCCTCCATGCCATCTAATCATTTTTTTGCTTTTGTTTTGTTTTTTTCACTTCTAACCTGCGGTACCCACGAGTTGACTTCTGGAAAACTCACACACTTTCCTCATGCCCATGAGTTTGCTATACGACAACTCGCGGGTACAGTGCCCTAAATTTTAAAGCACGATAAAAAACAAAATTAACCATGAAAAAATAAAAATTATTCATTGAAATGAAAGTAAAGGGAGAGTATACCTACTTGCAAGTGACGAAAATCAGATCGGTGGCCCAATGTGATCTCAATGAGCGGTTGAAGCAAGAGGATCTTTTCACCTTTTTGGTTCAACAAATGATTTGTGAGTTTTGTTTTTAGTTTTGGAACTATTTATAAAAAATCAGTTTGATTTTTACCCACTTTTTAAAAGTTCTCTATAGTTTCAATTATGTTTTAAAATTTTTATTTAATCGACTAATGTACTTTCCAAGTCTTGGTGATTAGGTAAAGAACATGCGACAATCCTCACTATTTTTTGCAACCATGGTCTACACAAGGTTTGTCTTTCTTTATGACATGACATTAGGTATAATGATTCCTATTATTTCATGTCATTTTAAAAATCTTATTAGATTGTGCCATATATCATTTGTCACTAATCTGGTTGTCCCTATGATATCGACAATTTTTCATCATTTGACAAGGTCACGGAACTTAGTGTCCCTAATGCCTATAAAGTACTTTTAAGCTCTTGTTAGACTTTTCAAAAACAAACAAGATTTCCGAGCAGGCTTGTTCACTTCAAACTCGTTAAAGGAATTGAAGGTACATCCGCTTAGTATAAGTTTACCCCTTTTTCGGACCTTCATGGATTAATTACGAAAAATGTATACTATAGTCATATGTGGCTAGAAGAGTTCTTCTCTCTTTGTTTTACACTTTTTCGGGTGAGGAGACTAACTATACAAAAAATGACTACTTGGAGTCTCCTTTAGGGTTTTTAGACTCTCGAAATATGAAAACAACAAGCGAGCATGCACTAACTCGGGCTCGATGTGAAATCCATGAGTGAGTGTATGGAGTTATTGTTTAATTTTTTCAGACTCCTCAAAAAAGAAAACACCGGCCAGCATGAACCGATCCAGGCTCGATATTAAAATCCATGGATCAATGTTATAGAGTATTCGTCTATCTTTTCTTCAAACTCTTTAAAAAATGAAGAAGGTCTTGAGTTTCCCTCCCATGGAATCGTTAAATTACACATGGTTGGACTTCTAGCAAGCAGTCTTCTCCCTCTTTCTTTGAGCTTCTTTAAAAAATGAAGAAGGACTATTGAGTTTTCTTTCTTGGACTCATTACAACCAACAAGAAGGATATTCTTTAATAAAAAGAGAAAAGGGAAGGGAAGGGTGTCCAATATCTTTTTAGTTCAACAGCAGCAAGTCAGTCATATCCTTGAACAAAGCACCTTTTGATTCTATTAAATAGTTGAGTTGTAGTTTTTGACTTTAGGATGAACATGATCTCAGAGTGTTTACTCCTCTGATCGATTACTCTTCCGATCATATGGAGAATCTGTTAATATCTCCTACATTGCAGATTTATGTCATGTTCTCGTTGTGTCAAAGCTTCCTAAGTCACTCTTGTGTCATGCTCACTGTTCAAGGATACCACCTGTGTCGGCCATTCTGCAATTACCTTGAACTCATGTGTCGACCATCCCCTGTTGTCAGTTTGTTTCATATTGTATTCAGTCCTACTCCATATCAACTCAATCTTTTGAGTGTTCCTCGTGTTGGATGATGGAGGATGCATTAAGGCCTTCCTTCCAACGAACTTCTTCCCATCGACTTCAACTCATTTTGATCTGGGAATGAAGTTTAGAGTTTTGGATAGTACCTTGGGGATTGCAGTCATTAGTGGCAATTTTCCTCACTATTGCATAGTGGGAATACATCAATTTCCCCTATTCTATGGATTCTTCAAGTGTTCGACTTCAAGACCCTTTATTCACACTTGTTATAATGTACTAGTTATCTTGGGTCCCATTTTCATTATCGGTGTGCATCCTCGCGTTTGTTAACGGTATACATCAATGATCGACAGTCAAATGATGTCCCCCATGTTTGACTTTCGGCTCATTTATTCACATGGTTAGGATTCGTACCTTGAGGTGTTTTGGATGAATACCTTGGGCCTATGATAGCATTACTACATTTTGTTATTTCCCAAGTTGCGGAAGACTGAGCCACTCATTTTTTGCTCTTGATGAGACATAGATCCAGCTTGTTGTTATGGCTTTGATCTCCTATTTTGACATGGATCCATGCTTGTATTTCAGTGGCCATGCTATATACATATTTCAGTTATGTATTGGAGATTATGTTCTATCATCATGAACATCTCCTGATGTCAAGTTTGTAATTGCTCGCTGACTTGGTCTTTTGTTTCAGGTACTTTTGTGACTTTGTCTTGTGGTTTCCTCATTCCTCCTCTGACTTTGGATTGTAAAGTATTTCGGCCATCGTTTCCCTCTGACCTCACACATTGGGGGGCATCTTTTATCGGTCAAATTAGGACTTCTCTGTCTGTGATCACATTGCCTTGTCGATCACACAAAAGGACAGTATGGATGGAAGAGCACAGTTGACATTAGATGATTTGGATCTGAATCCTTACTCCTTCAGCTACAAACTTATTTTTTCTGACTTATTCCACCATAAATACGCGACTCCCATACTTGACATGTTGTGAGTCACTCATGGGTCTCCATACTAACAACCCGCGGGTATCAATTAAATAGATGCACTCGCGAGTTGCCAAGCCCACATACTGCGAGTCACTCGCTAGTTGCTATGTTTAATAGTCGCGAGTGTCTTAAGGAAACTTGAAAAAATATATTAAAAACACAAATTGGGATTAGTTGAGTCAGTTGTTCTAACTTCCTCAACTTCCCAGCTCAACTGCATTTCGAACCAATCCTCCCTGCCATGCTATAAATACAAGGGGAAGACATGAGAAAGGGACCACCAATTGAAGAGCTATTGTTATGCTGGAGAAATCCTAAGTCAAGAGAGGAGCAGGAGCCCAGGTCTTGGTTACGAAGGTGCCTCATATAGAAGTCAAGTATAAATTGTACTTGCTTCATTTATTGATTAATAAGAGTGGACATTCTTCCTTTCCCAACATAATCTTTGTCATATGATGTAAATTTGATTATTAATTGATGTTTCATGCCATTATAAATGTTAATTTGCTTTTATGTAATCAAATTGGTTTGAGGAAGGTCTAGGGTTTGTTTTGCATGTTGGCACATTGAGGAGCAAAGGAGGAGAAAGCTAGGATCAAACTTTAGAATAAGGTGCATGTCTTTCTAACCTCTAACTTATTTTCTTAAGAACATGTGTATGCAGAACTTTATATGTCCATCCTACACCCTTGTATGTTGATAGTTTCCATCCCCTACTATAAGGTAAAATCCCTAAGAACACATTTCATTCCTAGAAATACATTTGGTGCACTTTTAACTCATGTTAATGAAGTGAGAAACATATTTCCTCATAAATATTTTCATGGATTTCCCCCTTTCAAGGCTTGGATGGGTAAGAAATAGGAAATATATTTGTTTTCGAGTTACTGGGTCTCATGCTTTGGCACATATACCAACAGAGAAGCAGAATTATCTTGAACCTCAAAGTTAAGAGCCCATATTTGTTCGATATCCAGAAGGTTTTCAGGGGTATAGGGTGTTGAACCCTTGATCGGAAAAAATATTCATTACAAAAAGTGCTAAGTTCAAATAAGGCCCCATGCATTCACTTTACGAGGAACCCATTATAAATCTACCTATTCTAGTTTATGTAGATTCTTAAGATTTTGACCATACTTTGGATTTAGATCAAATTTCTGATAATGATGGGAAAAAAAGTAACTTAGATGAGTATGTCATTTTAGATCAAGTACTTGCCGATGCTCGGAAATGTTCTTGCGTCGACAGTAGGGGTTCACCCCTATAGAAATTCCAAGTTAGACCTTAAACTATTTGGAATAGGGAACTCATTTGGATTTTGGCTTGGCTTCCATTCACTATTTTTTTCTAGGCTTCACCAGTTGCAACAAGTCCATCGTTTATGGTTTTAATCTAAAGAGGATTAAATGCAATTTGTATTAATATAAGATGTAGTCCTATGCTATACTAACCTATCCAAGCTAGGAGCAAGATTAAAAATATGAATAATGAGATAACATTGGTATACATATTCTAGAAACAAAAGGCTATAAATTAGTAATGTATAACAACTATATAATAACATATGAACATTATAACAGTCATAGTATCATAGACATTCTACATTCACAACTCATAGAAATCAAATATATCACATGAATACATTTACAACCGAAATAGATAGAAGACTGCAAGAATAATCCATTAGAAATCAAGAATAATCTTACTGCCACTACCACATTTGGAGGGTGAATCTGATGTTTGTTCGATGCTATTTAGTGTTGAATAAGTGTTTGGATGGACGTCATTAAAATGTCGAACAAACACTGATTGTTTAACAACACTTAATGGACATCTGTAGGCGTCGCTTAAGTGACATCTAAGTTGAAATTTCGGCCTTCTTCAATGATTGTTGGGAACGTCGGTTAAACATCGAAAACGGGATGTTTAAAGAGTCGCTCGAACATCACTTTAATGTCTGAAAAGACAAAGCTGCCATGAAATTTTATGTCATATTAATGTGAGATTCACGTCGTTGACAGGCCATATTAATTTCAGATTAGCGACATTGACAGGCCAAATGCATGTCGACATAAAGTCGATTGCACATCGGTAAGATGTCCCGAAAGATACGTTTTCAATGGAGGATCGATGTTGGAAAAAAGTCGGACAAAAGATGTTGATAGAGTAAATTGCATGTCGGCATAACATCACAAAAGTGACATTGGAGGACTAGATGTCTTGTCGGTTTAATCTCCTAAAAGAGACATTCAATAGATTAAAGTTTATGTCGGTGGCACGTCAAAAATTTGATGTTTGCGGAGTGGATTTCACATCGAAGAGGTGTTGTCAAAGAGACGTCTACCATTTATGCTACCTATGTTTCAACTATGGTACCGACGTTCAACCCACTTCACTCTATCGTCGTTATAGCGTATTATAAGCGACGTGTAATATGAATTTATTAAAAAAAAGTAGAATCCCTTCAAGATGTTTGAGAGTGGTTCCAACCTGATTGAACTTCATATGTAAAAAGTAGAATTTTAGATCCCATTCAGGATTTAACAGACTTAATAGTTTTTAGGATTTCAGGATTACAAGATTTCCAATGGATTCTATGATATCCGAGGTTAAGGGATTGAAATTTAAATAAGTACATCAAACTCTCTATGTACCTTGATGTTGGTGGTGATGATGGACGATAGTTGAAGTTGATTAAACTCCTTTAAATGTACCCTTCAATCAAGCAAAATCACTTATTAAACATGACAAAATTTCCAATGGATTCTATCATGTATGAGGTTAAGGGATTGGAATTTAATAAAGCACATCAAAATCTCTAGGTACCTTGATGTTGGTGGTCTTGATGCCTAATAGTTGAAGTTGATTGAACTCCCCTAAATGTACCCTTTAGTCAAGCAAAATCACTTATTAAGCATGTGAAGGTTTTTCTACCTTATTTTAATGTTTGCATTAGAAAGTTTCATCGAAGTTGTAAGGTTTTGACTAAAGTACTTGGAGAATCAACTTCGATATTTGAGTTAGAGGCAAGGGCTAGAGCCTAGAGGAGGGGGGAATTCAGTGCTACTGATGAATAGGATCCCATTACAGGCAACTATTTTTGGTGATTATGTATTTTCAATTTTGGTTCAGAACTTCATATATGTATCACATGTCATGAGTAGAATTTGCTTATTATGTCTCTGGTGGGAGATTTGAGGGGTAAGTATGATTCAAACAAGTAACTAAGGACCATATACCAAAGGGGACCAATGAGTTTAAAAGGAATCCAAGTAAGAACTAGAAATCCTTGTGAGGTCCCACTATTAGAACAATATCACCATCATATCCATGCCATGGACCTTCATGTTGTTCTACCTAGTGTTATTTGGATCATTAGTGCCTAGTCTAGTGTCTTGGACCATAGTTTGCCCACATTTGACCACCTTAGACTAGTGATATATCCATGAAGCCTTGTTTGTCCACTTATCCACTCATTTCCATCATTTTAGGAGTCAATGTGCCCCACTACCTTGCATTTATGTGGGAGTTATTGCATTTCCTTGTTTTAAGGAGATGGAGTGCACCCTTTTAATTATTTGGTCAACTTGTGCATTAACGGCCACTAATTAGAAAACTACTCACCCCACGCGCCCTCATAATGGTACCTTTCACATTATTTTGATTATCCTAACCACCTCATGGTCCATCTATGTTCATTGAACCTCACTATGGCCCAATCTATGAGTTACACTTAGCCTCATGTAATTGATGGGTGAATTGGTCCAATCTAAGACTCATTATTGTGAGCTACTCAACTTGCCACTAAGCCTCTCGATTTTGTCTCTTGAGAGCATCTATATATTGTACTCATGTTAATGAATAATATCAGAGTGTAATTCTTCACACTTGAGTGATTTTCCTCTAGTGTTTTGTTCAATATTTATTTTCTATTCTTGTTGTCTCTTTGTGCAAATAATTCTAAGTGAGATTGTTTTTGCTATCTAGATCTAGGTTGGATTATCACATGTATCAGAACATAGTGTTCTAGTTGTTGTGCAATCTAAATTCTAATATGGTATCATATCTAGTCTGATGCAAAACAATTTCCATAGTTGCTTACAGTTATTACCTTTGGTCATTTGGTTTCGCCTTTTGGCCTTTCTCAAGCATCTGTCGAAGTAAGGAATTTCAAAGAGTGTTGTTTGCAGGTACGTGAAGAAATCGAAGAAGACTCAACAAATGATCCAGTTCAACTTTCTTCCTCTGTGGCTTCCTCAATTTTCCATGAAGCTATTTTTCATGAAGAAAATAAATGAGTTGCTTCCATCAATACTGTTAAAGAGAAGTCCTTCCATCTCTCATCATTGTTTTCCCATGATTCTTCTGGTGTGCAAAAGAGTGATCCCTTGGATGTTTTGGAAGAAGGATCAAATCTTGGAGTTGTCGAATTCGCTCTCCTTTGATCCATGCTTATTATGTATTCCTATATGATTGCTAGCACCGATTTTCAGAGTTGTACATAAGATGGAGAAGCCTTAGCCATCACATTGGAAAACTTGTGACTCTTGTTCCTCTTTCTTGGAGCTGATTACAACTCTCATGGTTTGATGTTGATGCTTCAAGATCCTTATGATTCGCTTGGGGTCACTTATTCTCAAGCATCTCAAGTCTCTTTTGGACCTGGAACCCTGGTTGGTTCGAAGATCAAGTCTAAAGAGCAGCCTTCGCTCTACTATCAGTGTTACTCAGTTGTTCTACATGGCTTCGGTTTCCATCGTACAGTTGTACATGTACATGATCTAGTTGAACACATTCCTCTTCTTCCCAAGAAGAAGATTCCTCCACACATATTCATTTAGTTTGGAGAGTATTCAGTTTTTGGTTTCTCTCTTATGTCCATTTTTTAGGGAGGATTTTCCCCATGTGGATTTTCCTCTTTCCTCACTTATATGGATTAATAATGTAAAGGGTGACCATAAGCCTTTGTTGCTTGGGCCCTATTTATCATGCTCACTACCATTTTGGCTTAAAGGGGTGTGTTAGAACAATATCACCATCATATTCATGCCATGGACCTTCATGTTTTTCTACCTAGTGTTATTTGGATCATTAGTGCCTAGTCTAGTGTCTTGGACCATAGTTTGTCCACATTTGACCACCTTAGACTAGTGATATATCCATGAAGCCTTGTTTGTCCACTTATCCACTCATTTCCATCATTTTAGGAGTCAATGTGCCCCACTACCTTGCATTTATGTGGGAGTTATTGCATTTCCCCGTTTTAAGGAGATGGAGTGCGCCTTGTTAATTATTTGGTCAACTTGTGCATTAATGGCCACTAATTAGCAAACTACTCACCCCATGCACCCTCATAATGATACATTTCACATTATTTTGACTAGCCTAACCTCCTCATGGTCCATCTATGTTCATTGAACCTCATTATGGCCCAATCTATGAGTTACACTTGGCCTCATGTCATTGATGGGTGAATTGGTCCAATCTAAGCCTCATTATTGTGAGCTACTCAACTTGCCACTAAGCCTCTCGATTTTGTCTCTTGAGAGCATCTATATATTGTACTCATGTCAATGAATAATATCAGAGTGTAATTCTTCTCACTTGAGTGATTTTCCTCTAGTGTTTTGTTCAATATTTATTTTCTATTCTTACTATCTCTTTGTGCAAATAATTCTAAGTGAGATTGGTTTTGATATCTAGATCTAGGTTGGATTGTCACATGTATCAGAACATAGTGTTGTGATTTTTGTGCAATCTAAATTCTAATACCCACATATAGGTTAAGATGACAGGGGCTCTAGGAAGGTGTTCCATCACATTAGGGTAGTAGTTGAGAGTTATTGTATCATCATTAAGAAAATCATACATGAACATGAAACAGTGGTGGACCACACAAAGCATCTTTTAGTGTTTACACATATGTGATTACCCAAGTGTGAGTCTCATACACTATAGTTGCATGTCTAAAAGGGTTAAAATCTTGTTGAACAAAGTTGATAATATTAAGTGTAGTGAACTTATTGTATTATTTGAAGCCAATATATGTTAATTTTTAATCAAAAAAATATGATCAATATAATAATTAATTTCATGATTCCCATAGGTTTCAATGCTAGGTTTATGTCTAAATAGATAAAAAGGGGACATTTCCAGATGGTAATTCTTTGTGATTCCAATAATAAATGCATATATTGTCAAACCAACAACAATGATAGTTGTTAGTTTCATTTATGTTGTACATGAATGCCTGCAGAAATCATATATATATATATATATATATATATATATATATATATATATATATATATATATATATATATGTATACATACATATATATATATATATATATATATATATATATATATATATGTATGTATGTATACATATATATATATATATATATATATATAAAACTAAATGACCAATAAATGTGCAAACCAACATGTATCGTAATTTTAAAATACCAAAAGGAAAATACCTTTATGAGCTTCTCTTTGTTTCGAGAATAATCTATTATCTATTGAACAAAACCAACGATGTGAAGGTGGAAGCTCTTATGGCCCCTCCCCCCTCACATAACTATCATTTCCCCATTCCCAATCTATTTACTATAACACACTGTAACATAAGATGTAGATACAAATAACATAGACACTACACACATAACATTAGATAACATTACATTTTGATACAAATAACACTAAATTACAAACTGCAATTAAATTAAATCACACATAACATCAGATAACATGACATGTAGATACAAATAAAATTAGATTACAAACGTTAAATTAAATACATTATGACAAAATACATAATACAATATTGTATACAACAAAATCACTATGCCATCCACAATGGCCAATGTTTACTGTCCTAATTCTTCTTTGGTTTCTTTTTTCTCTTTTTAATTAAATTTGCAAGTCTCTCACTGGAATCAACTCCCTCATTCTCTTTGCCACTAGTTTCTTGTGGTGCTAGGTGCTAATCTGGAGGTTGCAAGAGACATTTCCTTAGAGGGCGCTCCCTAATACTAGGTTCGACACCATCTACAATTTAGCAAGAATTTTTTTTATTAGCTTACCTATAGTCAGTAATAACTAGTGAAATAAAAATTTCTATAATTTAACTAGTTCCTGATACCTATAGGTGCATAAGGAGGAACCTCTGGTTGAGCAGTTACAACTTCGATCTCTATAAGTGGCTCATGGGAAACACCTAAATATTCATGTGTTTCCTGCAATAAAAATTGAATCTGTTGAACCACTAAACGTTGTCAATGTGTACTTTTTAATTAAGTATTCAATCATAATGCATTGATCTTGTATACCTCCTCATTGACAGTAGAAGTGTTAGTTGCACTGGTATTTTCTGCTCAACTAGGGCATTGTAACCTTCCTTGAAAGCAATTTTGATCTCGTCATCTGTGGGCATGACTCCAAACTCTACAGACTACATATCCCGTAGAATATAACTTTAGGTAAGGAAAGCATTTGAAACTCAAATGGAATTGCAGCAATGACAATTCCATACTTACATATCTTCCCTTCACTTTAATGTGCCCCCCTGGGCCAAGCTTGTGTTGGTCGTGCTTCTCCATTATGGATTGTGTATCCTTCAAGGTGTCCTTGAATGTACATGAATTGAATTGTAATGTAGGTGTTTATACAATTAAAAAATAATGGTCAAATGCAATATACATATTATAAATTTATTGTTTGGTACACTGCTTTATCGACCTTGGTGATTCTGCTACACTCGGAGGCAAAGTTCCTTCCTTTCTCATCTTCTTCTCATTAGCATCCTCTAGTAATGCAACCCACACCCGTTCTATAATTAATCCAGGATTCTCATAACCAAGGTATCAACCGATATTAGTGCGGTAATTGTCCCACATGGATTTTAGGTACTTCCCTACCATGTCTTGCAACAACTTTTGATTGAATATGGGACCAAACAATGTGGTCATGTGCTTCATCAAATCCTTCAATTCATTGCTCTGATATTTATAAATTGTTCTAATTGTTGGTCCAAATAGATAAAATTCCTTTTCATGTAACTCATCGTAAAACACATTATTTCCTACATTACAACCAAATATTCTGATTAGATAGATACAATGAATCTAACAATATTATTCGTGGAATACAATTTAATTATTCCAATGGTTTGGATGTAATAACCATGGAGTTTTGGAACCTTTATCGAAACCAAGCCATGGTCCATTAGTAAATAAACCTGTAATTTCCCATTTCTCTTGACAACTAATCTTGGCGCCTTGGGGCTTGTCTTGGCCCCTGATGATTGAGGTGCATGAGTACTAGAACCAAGGGTCGTATGCAAATATGGTGTTGTAGACTGCCCCCACCAACACTAGGTGTATAATCAAGGCCAAACCCAACAATCCCAAGAGAAGGGGCTCCAAAACCATGTTCAACAGGATCAGAGGGTGCAAGCATAGAGATATGCCTACTACTCCATACATCGGGTTCTTCTTCTTTCAAGAATGCCCGCGAAAATAGAATTCAAGGGATTCAGGCTCTTAGATTCGTTTAAAAAATACGACGTATTTTTTAAATGAAGAAAATAATAAATTCAATATGATTTAAAAAAACACACATTGCACTTATGAATGCAAACCATCAAGTATTGGCATCCTTTTTCATTTTCCAGTGTATATTCACTGCCCATCAATTATGCTAGTTCGACAGTTAATTTTTAAAGATTTTTCCTAATACTTGTTAGAGGTTCATCAACTACTAAAATTTTGATGTCATCCTCATTAGGATTAGGTGTTGACGTAGGCATCTATAAATGATCATATCATGTAAGAACAATAAATCATGTAACAATGAACTCTATACTAGAATAAAACTGAACAATATGGAATGCAATAAGAAAATATAAATAGCCATATATTATCTCACCTGACCATGGTTTATGCCTTTTCCTTGATCAACCTAAAATATAAATAAAGATATCTTAACCATATATCCAAATTTGGGTGAAAGATCATCAAGATTACTATAGAATTAATATATAACGAAACACTAATGAACATCTAGTATGCATGACTTTTAGAGAATAATGGACATGAGTGTGTAAGGATGCGTTCATGATTCCTAGATCATATTCAAATTATAATTGACCAACAACTCCTTCCCTATAGGTATTGACTTTATTTCAATTACCACAATTATGTTTTCCTCACACTCGAAAAACGCACAATTAGGTAGTTTGTTTGTGTTTCCAGGTCGAGTACTGTTTATAAACCCATCAATATTCCGCAAGCTTTGGGCCTTCCATCAATATATATATGATATCCTTTGTCATGATTTTTTTTCTTTCATTTTATTATAATTTGCACAAAATCCATATATGCACACACTAGTTAGATATATTTTTAGTCTACCCCAATTTGCATAATCATAGGTTGGGCCAACATAATCCATTAGTTCAACCTCGCTATTATACAGAACCTTCACACCATCCATTGTAAAGAGCCCCAGACCATGCAAAGTAGATGTAGCAATTCGTTATGTTCTTCCATTAATACTGAAATCTGTGTTTATTTTAGAAGTGGTTTTGCTTCCCAATTCTTCAAATAATGTTTGTACATCAATGGAACTTCTTTGTCTTCGGCAGACACATTGTCATAAGAGAACGACCCTCCTTTATCCAGAAAGAAATCCATATGTTTTTAAAATTTTCTTCTAACATTTCTACCTCTAGTTGATATTGATGTCTTGCTAGATGCTTCATCTAGTCTAGTTTGTTTAGAACAACCATCGTTATCTGAAGATAGACCTGAAAGGTATCTATTTGGTTATGTCCGCAATTAACATAAAAAAACATATGAAATGTCAATGTGTGGTGATGGCTATCTTAATTGTGCTATGGCTATAAGGTTATGGATATATATATTAAAATGTAAAATTAGCCAGTTCAAGGATATCCTATTTATTCATATTCTAAGGATACTAAACAAGGAGGCAAGAGATATGCCTCCACGGACATTGCATTTAGTTTCTCCTCTAAAAGTTGAACTCGTGAAGATTCTTCTCATGAATAATTATGGGATATAGAGCTTTGCTAGCAGTTGGGTCATTGCATCTAGTTTTCGTGCTAAAATTCAACATTATAAGGTAATAATTTCGCAATCTACCTAGTTAATTTTTGTTGTGGTATTTGGTTCTTATTTCTGGGTTCTTAGGCTTAATCTTGGGTTAGCAATGTGCTAAAAGAATGGGATAGATATTTATTTTGAATCCCACAGTGTTCAAGCTCCATTTATAGTTGAGAATATTCATGTGATTGTGAAATTGCTTACAGGTTAAGAGGGCTAGTGTCACAACTCTGGTTATCCGCGTCACTCACCCAAGTTTAGACTTGCTTGGAAATTTGTCTAAGAGGATCAAGTGGCGTGTAGACACCATCTTGAATTTGGAGCACAACGCACATGGACGTGCCAAGTAGGAAGCATGGACGCACTTGACTTAGGTGTTGTGAGAGAACAAGTAACCAAGGGCATGGGGTTCAGTAAATGCATCGAGGAGTGCGGTGTCATCAAGCCAAGGTCGAGCACATACACACACCACAATTTACACGTGGAAGACAATTTGGAGGCCCAAATGCCTTAGCTTGGAAAGAAAGGAAGAAGAAACGCATCGTCAAGTGCGACAAGGGTCGGGTTGGATCACGTCAAGAGGCAGACACCACATTCAGTTGCCACTCTAAAAGTTGAACTCATGAAGATTATTCTAATGAATTATTATGGGATATAGGGCTTCTGGTTGGAGCACGTCAAGAGGGCGCATACCTAGCAGAGAGACCAAGTGGCACGTCAAGTGGACCAGCAAGGGTTACAAGCATTAATCAAAAGCATGACAAGGTTAGCATGCAGATGAAGCAAAGGTTGGCACACTTAGCATGTCATCTAAGGGGAGCCACAAGTATTTCCTTGGGAACACCCTAATTATGTCATAGACGCACTCTTAGGAAGAGCTACGGTAGAACGGAATTCAAGCAGAAGAAGGTGGGGAAAGAAAAGTAGTCTTGTAGGTTCTTCTTCTGGAGCTGCTAGTTGGGTGCTCTGTGGTTGGGCAGGTTGTGGAATGCATGTTTATATAAATGTGCTTATATGCGTTGGGTACCTGTGCATATTGTCAATAGGCATGTGACCCTGACAGGCATGTGGCTACCACTAGGAAGAGTATTGGCTATGGAGCCAATCACAGTGTTGGTTGTAGGAGGGGATGTGGGGCCTCCACTAATAGGAATGGTGTGAACAATGGAACAAATAACTGTGTGGGTAGGGGTGGCGACTATAGATACACCACCAATGGTGCCCCCTACAAAGGAGGGGGGTTCGTGCCATCCATGGAGTTGTGAAGAGGTGAGTGTGTGGGAGATTATGGCTGATCAGAATCTAAAGTGAACTCAGGTTCCTCGGGATCATGTCAAAAAGGGGTCCGATGAGTAAGGTCTAGGAAAATATACTAAGGAGACTACCCATGAATTCTATGAGAGTATCTCGGAGGACCAATAGTTCGTAAACTATATTGTCAGATTGTGCGTTTATAATGGAAGGCTCAAAAACCCAACTGTACTTAGTGTTTTCACACCAGCTAGTGCAAAAATGCACTTACTAAGAGCTGTGAGCTACTTAGTAACAGTTCGTGAATATGGGTGTGTGTGCATGCAAATGGAAATAGTATAAAGTAAAAATATGAGAAACTACTGCAGTAAAGATGAAACTAAAATAAGAATTAAGCATCCATTTCATGGCATATTCAGTAAACAGGGGTTATGAATAAATTAATTTTTTTTCATTTGTATTATGTAAAATAGATTTTACAGTGGTTTTTTTACCTCAACGTGGTGAGTAGATGTTGGGGGCCCTTGCAGCTATAGAGATGGTGGTGCTCCAAGTCTCTAGTGTCTCTGATTCTCCTCCAAATGATCAAGGTGGTGGCCAAGATCAACTATGGGAACAAAAGCTCAAATGTGGAGGCTAGGGTTCAACAGTGAATTTGGAAGAGTAATGGTAGGAAGAGTGAATCATGTGAAAAAGTGGGCCCTCCATCACCTTTTTATAGAAATTTTGGGTGGTGGAGTATTGGCCCATGGTATTGGGAAACCACTAGTATTGGTTCGTGGTATTTTGAGTTTTCCGTCCTTTTTCCTTTATTTTGAATAATTTCCCCTTTTTCTTTCTTATTTTATTTTCTTTTGGGGGGATTTTGACTTTTTTGAATGAATTTAATTATTTTTTAGGGAAATAATTGATTTTTTTCCCATTTGGTTACCAACTTAGAGATTTTTGGGTTTTTTGAGGCCAAAATGTAGGAAAAAGGGATAAATGGGTTATGTGACTAGGGGGATGAGCTAGATGAACAATTTTTGGGTGTTAAAATATTGCCCCTTGATGTGTGAGGGTGATGTGTGAGGGTAGGAGCTCATCGTATGGCCGATAGACATGTATGGGAGAAAACTCACTAAAGCTTGGGGTGTACCACAACAGACAGATGACTGAAATCAACTCAATTCCCATAACTATGCTATATAAATGGCAATGCTAAGATAAGGAATAAGATAACCAACCTCGATCCAAACGTTTGATGTAGATCCCCTTTGGAGCTTTTCAATCCATGCACTTGAATCTGCAAATTAGTCTTGACAGCCAATATACAACAAGTACATATAATATATAAACGGCATTAACATCATCAATAGAAATGGCCCATGATATAACAAGTAAATGCAACCCAATGTAAGATAAACAACATTTACAACATTAATGGACGATAATGTGAGTATTTCTATTAATAAACAAGAAGAAGTACAAAGTAATACGACCTCTTGTCGGCAACCAATCTGAACCAAGATCTGGATCAATCCACTTGTGCCTCCACCACTTCAATCCTCCATGAATGGCAAACTCAAACTAGATAGGAGTTTGGAAGGTGAACATAAAGGGTTCACAATTACAAGGATCAATGAGTGTAGACTCAAGATAGGGAAAAAATCCACTAGATTTCTCTTTCTCTTCTTTCTCCTCCCGTCCATAAGCCATATGTGCTCAATATATAGTCCTCTCAAAGGACACATCGAGGCGTTACTCGAGCATATGGAGAGCCAAAGGTCACCCAATGACCACTTTTTGGGAGTAAAAAGTAATAAACTAGTGATTTTTACCATTTTACTTGATACCTGCGGGCTATAGTGATGCAACTCGCGGGTATGCATGCTATAATGATGCAACATGCGGGTAGGAATAAAAATAGGGCAAAATAGTATCTCTGAAGGATATAAGTGGATCTGAGTCAATGAAATGGATCCTACAGGCCAAAGAATGCTGATGCTCATAGGGTGGAAGATTACGTGGATCCTACAACAATTATTTAATGAAAATATGCGAAATAGCAGAAATGACAGAACTCAGAATCACTTTTATATTGATCACAGGCCACTTCGAGGGGGCAACCTCCTATGAGAAAGCTCAATACAAATAACTTCCCGATCCTTCATAGGTCTCAACACACACTTATATACTAAGTCTAGGCGCCAATACTATGGGTCAAAACCATGGGCCACTACAAACTATGGATCAACAATACTACGGGCGACTTACAAAGCATATGCGCCAACAACAATAACAAAAACTATTGATTAACAAATACTATGGGATGACTTACAAGGCATATGCATCCAACAACAATATACTAACAAGTTAAAGACATGGGTTCCTAACATCCCCTCCCCCTTAAAAAAAGCTTTGTCCTCAAAGCTTTAGATGTGGAAATTGTTGTTGAATCTGAAGGAGTGGTTCCCATGTAGCATCCTCTGGTTGCATGCCGTGCCACTGAATTAAGACCTCTGTGATAGAGCGAGAGCGAAGTTGACAAGTGCGCCAATTGAGGATGGCCTCCGGCTCCAGAAGGATGGATCCTTCATTATCCAGTTCGGGTAAAATCGTTTGTCCACTGATGTTGGTGCCAAGAACTTTCTTCAGACAAGAGACATGAAAGATTGGATGAATGCGGGAAGAAGGAGGAAGTTCCAATTTATAAGCAACGGACCCAATCTTCTGAAGAATCCGATATGGCCCATAGAACTTTGGAGCGAGCTTATGACGCCCTTTGAGTTTCAGGGAAGACTGTTTGTACGGCTGGAGACGAAGAAAAACCATATCGCTGACTTGAAAAGTGCACTCAGAACGGTGCTGATCAGCTTGTTGCTTCATGTGATTTCTTGCCATGTGAATATTGTCCCGCAAAATGCGAAGAATCTGATCACGGTTTCGAAGGACCGTGTCAACTTCCTGAACTAGTGAACTAGTGGGAGTGTATGGAAGAAGAACTGGAGGTGCCTGACCATAAACTGCTTCATATGGGGTCATTTTAGAGGCAGTGTGGTAAGAGGTATTGTACCACCATTCAGCGAGAGGGAGCCACTTTTCCCACTGATGTTGTTGTTCAGAGGTGAAGTAACGAAGATAAGTTTCCAAGCATTTATTGATAATTTCAGTCTGATCATCTGTTTGTGGGTGATACCCTGAACTCATCTTCAGTTTGGTGCCAATGTGGCGAAATAGTTCAGTCCAAAAATGACTGGTGAAAGTCGCATCACGATACGAGACAATGGAAGAAGGGATGCCATGAAGATGAAAGATCTGGTCCAGGAAAATTTGAGCGACTGAAGAGGTTGTATAGGGATGGCTGAGAGCACAAAAATGACTATATTTAGAGAGGCGGTCAACCACAACGAGAATCACTGTCTTCCCGCCAGATTTAGGGAGCCCTTCAATGAAATCCATAGAAATATCTGTCCAAATCCGTGTAGGTATGGGCAAGGGTTCGAGCAATCCTGGAAGGAGTGTTGTTTCACCCTTATTGCGCTGGCAGGTATCACATTCGGCCACCATCTGTTGAATTGTCCTTTTCATGCCCTACCAAAAGAAGTTACACCATGCCCGTTGATACGTTTTGAGGAACCCAGAGTTCCCTGCCAATGGAGAAGCATGAGGTTCATAGAAGACAGCTTGTTGAAGATCTGTGCTCTGGGGAAGCACCAGACGACCCTTGTATCTCAGAGAAGCACCATCCCAAGATTAATGTGGTACAACAGAAGGGTTTTTGGTCAAGCGTTGTATGATTTGAGATAAGGAAGAGTCATTGACATAACCTTGTTGAACATATTGCAACCAAGTAGGAATAGGCATAGAAATAGCTGAAAGAGAACCTTGGGCATCAAATGTGCGAGAAAGAGCATCTGCCACAATATTGTCTTTACCCTTCTTGTAAGTGATCTCATAGTCATAACCCATGAGTTTGCTAACCCATTTCTGTTTTGCCGGGGAGGAGACACGCTGTTCCAAGAAATATTTTAGACTCTGGTGATCAGTCTTGATGCGGAAATGATTCCCTAATAGGTATGGGCGCCACTTCTGTACTGCATGCAAAATAGCCATCATTTCCTTCTCATAGGTAGAGGCAACTAAATTCTTACCTGAAAGGGCTTTGTTGGTGAACGCAATGGGGTGTTCATCTTGAAGGAGAACAACACCAAGTCCATTGCCGCAAGCATCACTCTCAATAGTGAAGGGCTTGGAAAAATCGGGCATAGCTAGAACAGGTGTAGTACACATAGCTTGTTTTAGTTTGTCAAATGCACACTGAGCAGCATGTGTCCATGTAAAAGCATCCTTTTTCAATAGAGCAGTTAATGGAGCTGCAATCTTCCCTTAATCCTTGACAAACTTGCGGTAGTAGCCAGTCAACCCCAAAAAAACCACGAAGGCTCTTGAGTGTTTGAGGATGCGGCCAATTGTTCATGGCATCGATTTTGGCAGGATCCACGCGAACCCCTTGTGCTGAGATAATGTGCCCGAGATACTCAACTTATTTCTGTCCAAAAACACATTTAGACTGCTTGGCATGGAGATGATGGTCAGAGAAAAGATGCATGACAAGATCCAGATGCTGGAGATGTTCATCCCATGTTTTACTATAGATGAGGATATCATCAAAGAATACCAGAATGAATTTCCACAAGTACGGTCGAAATATTTTATTCATTAATGCCTGGAATGTGGAAGGAGCATTAGTGAGGCCAAAGGGCATGACCAAAAACTCATAATGGCCATCATGTGTGCGGAAAGCTGTTTTAGGGATATCATCCTCATGAACCCGAATTTGATGATACCCAAAACGAAGATCCAACTTGGAGAAAAAGTGAGCCCCATGAAGCTCATCAACAACAGGAATTGGAAACTTATCCTTGATGGTGAGGTGATTAAGTGCTTGGAAGTCAATGTAGAGGCGCCATGACCCATCTTTTTTGCGGACAAGAATAACTGGAGAAGAAAAGGAACTAGTGCTTGGGCAAATAATACCTTGCTTTAATAAGTCCCGAACGAGCATTTCAATCTCCGTTTTTTGGTGAAATGGGTAGCGATAGGGCATGATGTTGGGAGGAACGCTTCCAGGAAGGAGCTGAATATGATGGTCTTCTGGCCTGGAAGGTGGCAATCCCACTGGTTCAGCAAAAACACCTGTATATCGATCCAGAATTTGTTGTAGATCCAAAGGAGTAGTGGAGACTGCTGAAGGTTGCATCTGAATGGAATGGAGCTGAGCAATGACACCATGTGAATTCTTCTTGAGGAGTTTTTCCATGCGATGTGAACTGATGATGCTGAGAGAACCTGGTTGTAATCCTGTCAAGGTGTGTTTTTGGCCATTGAGGGAAAACTGCATCCAAAGTTCAGCAAAATCCCATAAGATAGGGCCAAGTGTGCGTAGCCATTGAGCACCCAAAACCACATCACATCCGCCTAAGGTCAAGGAAAACATGTTAGAGCGCAAGGTATAATCTCCCATAGAGATACGCACATTTCGACACTTCCCTTTGCAAGGTAAGGTGCCCCCATTGGAAACCATGACTTCAAAGTTGGAGCAAGGATGGATAAAACAATCAGCTTGTTTGGCGATCTGAGGGTCAATGAAATTATGAGTGCTACTAGAATCAATGAGTATTGTAAGAGGAAGCTTCTTGAAGTAACCCCTGACCCGCATTGTTTGGCGGGTGGTGATTCCAGCTAAAGCATGGAGAGATATCTCTGGCTGGTCATCTTGAGACGGAGGGTCAATAGGCGGTTCCTGAATGTCGACCGGAGCATCCAGTGTTTCTAGATCTTCGTCACCAATTTTAGAGGCAGGCGGAGAATCCACATCCAAGAGATAGAGATTTTGCTGAACACACCTATGTCCCCGAGTGAATTTCTCATCACAATTATAGCAAAGCCCCTTTTCTCTGTGTGCTTGCATCTTTGTTTCAGACAAACGCTTGATAGGAGTTGGTCGAGGAGCCTGCGGTTTAGGTGGTCGTTGAGAACCCATATTTCGGAAGGGAACAAAAGTGGGCTTGGAGAGTTATTGGGCTGCAATCTTGTCTTCTTCCAACTTAGCCAACCCTAGGGCTTCCATCATTGTGTTGGGACAGAACATTTTTACCTCAACGTGGATGGCATCCTTTATACCACTGATAAAACAACTCCGGTAAAAGTCATCAGACAATCCTTCGGTGTGGTTGGCTAGATTCTCAAATTTGGTTTGATACTCTCTCATAGTGCCAATTTGGCGAAGTTTAGTGAGGGCTCCTATGAAGTCATCAAAAGCACTAGGACCAAATCGTTGCAAAAGGAGCTGGCAAAATTTTGGCCATTTGGGCTCTGGATGAGCCTTGATGTACCAACAGTACCATTGAAGAGCATCCTGTTCCAAAGGATGCCAACGGAACTTTGTTGACATCAAAAGTATTATGCAGACTAAAATACTGTTCTGCATGATAGATCCATCCAGTTGGATCGGTACCATTGAAGCGAGGAAAATCAAGCTTCGGACCACGGAAATTGCTGGAAGAAGAGAACTCATTGTCTGCTGAAGACTCAGACTGCCATTTGTTGTTCATAGCTGAATGTTCAAGATGGAGGCTGAGAAATTTTTCATCAAGATTCTGGAGTTTGGCTTGGATGGCTGCAAGTGCGTCCTCCATGGTTTTTGCTCCTGCACGGGTGACAACCATAACCAGGAAACTTTTTTTAAAAATTTTTATTTATTTTTTATTTTTTATTTTTTATTTTTTTTCGGTTGACTAGGTAGGAAAACAAAAACAGAAACTACTTCAGTAAAGGAAAATCTGGACTTGGAAAAAAATATGAAGGGTAATTGGGGTTTGACTAGGTTTTGGACACTGTTGAATAGACAAGGAAGCAAAAATGAGGATTTCAGAAGCGGAGTGAAAGAATGGGAAAATTTGGCAGAGGGGAACAAAGAAGCAGAATTCAGAAAGGAACTCTATGGTAAAATTTGAAGGTGATTGGGTGAAATCTGAGGAAGTTATGGAAAACCCTAAAAATAGACAAATGTGGGATTTCGGGCTTTGGGAAGGGGAATTGGGGATAGGGTCCTCAGGAATGAAATATGCAGAATGGAATGACAGGGGTTCCTCGAAAATTTCAAGGGAAACAGAGTGAAAACAAGGGAATTTTTTTTTTTTTTCTAGACTGGAGCGGCTACGGCTCGGAAGGGATCTGAAACGGCACCGAATGGATTGAAAATGGTTGGATCTGGAACATCTTGCAAAATGGATCTGAACGACTGGATCTAAAACGGCGCAGCAACGATCGACAACAGTTCAGCTGAAAATAGATATGGACCCTAGGTATGTGTAGCTTCCTAACAGTTCAAGGGTTTCACTTGACCACCAATGTTGTTTGACGGCTTGCGTATTGGGGCAGTACCCCTCACTCCATGGCTCAGGTAAAACTGATAACTGCTTTGCCACAAACGACAACTCTTGGTTTACCTCACGGGTGGGAACTAGTCAATTAGGTAGGGGTCGTTGCCCTTTTCGCTAACAGGTCCTCTCAATGGGCCAGCTACTTCGGGGTTCCTGTGGTACTCCTCACAATGAGTTTTAGGGCTTATGCCCAAGTACTTCCCACAATTAAGCGGATAGGGATTATTCCCAAATCCGAACCTGCAACAGATGCGAAAAATTTTTTGGCATAAATTTCACCGAGCGAGCCCAAGAAAGTGCTCTGATACCAGATGTGATGCACCTGAAACAATTACTTAATAAAAATATGCGAAATAGCAGAAATGACAGAACTCAGAATCACTTTAATATTGATCACAGGCCACTTCGAGGGGGCAACCTCCTATGAGCAAGCTCAATACAAATAACTTCCCGGTCCTTCATAGGTCTCAACACACACTTATATACTAAGTCTAGGTGCCAATACTATGGGTCAAAACCATGGGCCACTACAAACTATGGATCAACAATACTACGGGAAACTTACAAAGCATATGCGCCAACAACAATAACATAAACTATTGATCAACAAATACTACGGGACGACTTACAAGGCATATGCATCCAACAACAATATACTAACAAGGTAAATACATGGGTTCCTAACACATGGCCTCAGCCCATTTGGAAAAATAGTCCATGACCACTATGATATGGTGATGCCGCCCAGCCGAAGCTGGTTTGCAATCCATGAAATCCACCCCCCATTTGGTGAAGGGACTGACAGTGACGACCGAATGAAGGGGCGCTGGATGCAAGTGTATGTTCCAAGAAAACACCTGGAAAGGGTGACATCTCTTCATAGCATTAACACAATCCTTAAAGATGGAAGGCCAGAAATAACTAGCTCGCATAATACGTTGGGCTGTAGCAAGCCCGGATAAGTGACCGCCACACGCCCCAGCATGGCAATCATTAAGCACCTGCTCCGCTTCTTCGTGAGTTAAGCAACGACAGAGGATAAAATCCTTTCCTCGGCGATACAAAGTGTCACCGACGATAGTATAATATTTAGCGTGATGTTTCACACGCCGTCGCTCATCTCGTGAATAGTGCAGAGGAAACTTGAAAGTTTGGAGATATACAATGACATCCCCATACCAAGGGTCCTCTGATGAGATAAGAAATAAGTGCTCATACACAAAGGAATCTTCATGAATGACATCCTCATCAAGTCTCGGAAGGTCCAACATAAGCTCAACAAATACTAATGATTTCACCAACTTTTCCAAAGCAAAATCAAGATCAAATTCTTGAAGGATAACAATCCATTTATTATACTTCCCCCTGATAAGGTGTCGTGATAGTATGAACTGAAATGGATTGATATGCGCGACAACTATGGTGGTCCTAAGTCAAATTTAATGTTGTAACCGTTGTACTGAATGAATAGTTGCAAGCGCCAGCTTTTCCACATGAGTATATCTTAACTCAACATCTACTAGATTTCGACTAAGGTAATAGATGACATGCTCGACAAGCGCATCATCCACCTGAACCAAGACCATGCCAATCGTCTCTTGAGATGCGGCCACATAAAGGATAAAATCTCGTGCGAAGTCTGGTGGACTAAGCACAGGGGCTGATACCAAAGCTTTCTTAAGGGTGTCGAAAGAATGTTGGGCTCGCTCATCCCAGATAAAAGGTGTGTCCTTCTTCAATAAGCATGCGAAACCTTTGGTAAGATTAGCATAATTGACTACGAAACGACGTAGAAAAGTGGCTCTCCCTTGGAGGCTCTGAAGTTGTAAAAAATTACACGAAGGAGGCAACTGAAGTATTGCCTCAACTTTGAGAGGATCGACTCTAATACCCTCTTTCGAAACTCTGAATCCCAGAAGGCGACCTGTCCTTACAGCAAAGATGCATTTGTTAGGATTCAATCGAATCTTGTATCGTATACATCGTTCGAGAATCATGCGGAGGTGCTTAGGGTGGTCCATTCTCTTGCGAGAATGGCCGGAAAGATCATCCAAGAAAACCTCCATAATCCTTTTAAGATCATGAAAGGCATAGGTCATGGCGTGCTGAAATGTAGCTCCAACATTTTTAAGGCCGAATGGCATTTTTCGATATGCAAATGTTCCCCAAGGACAGATAAAAGTTGTCTTATGTTGATTCTCAGGTTTGATCTGAATCTAGTTATAGCCGGAAAATCCGTCCATGAAGGAAAAAATCTCACTTCCGGTGCAAGCATCCAAGATTTGATCTATGAATGGTATGGGGAAGTTGTCTTTCGAACATGCATGGTTCAAATCCCTAAAGTTGGTACATACACGGATAGTTCTCTGCTTCTTATCCACAGGAACGAGGTTTGACACCCATTCGGTAAGGGGAACGGGGTAGATGAAACTAGCTCTGAGCAGTTTCTCCACCTCTGCCTTGATAGTGGCTGCCTTTCTAGGGTTCACAGCACGTAAGCGAACCGGTTTAGCATTGGGATACATTCTAATCTCATGTTCAACAATGCGGGGGTCTATTCCTAGCATCTCCTCATATGACCAGGTGAAAGCTTCCTGGAGTTCTATAAACAATTCAGTGTAAATAGCAATCTCCTCAAGAGTGCAATCGTCACCGATGTAAACATTCTCAACTACTCCGGGAGTACGAGAGATATTGATCGACATAGTTGGGGAGATATTAGCCATATTTCCTTCCGCGAAAACATCATGTGACTCCAAAAGAGCCATAGGGTGACCAACCATCTCTGCTAGAGTCGTCCTAAAATCTTCTTGTTCGACGAGCTCGAGTTTGGGAAGGAAATACGAGCAATGGTGCATATCTTCCCAAGGTCTCTCACTACCACACATGGCCTCCATAATAGCTTCATCAGAAGGCAAAGTATCATCGAGGCAATCATGGGAACAAGATGAGTTGGCTGCCCAAATTGGCAGCGTAACGAGATCTTCCTCAACTATTTGGGAAGAAGAGAGATCCGGTTCTACAGTGGCTTGTTGAATATGCTGGTAAGCAAGATCAGCTACAGATAGTTGCATAGACATTCTAACATGCGAAATGTTTCTAGACGTGGAACTCGTGCACGGTAAAGTCCATGGATCATCAAAATAAGAGGTTCGGAATAACATATTACGTGAAGGAGGAGACACATCATCGGTAATGGTTCCAATAAAATTCATAGGTGTGGAAAAATCATAAGTTCCCATCAATGAAGGGTACATGCCAACACGCATGTTCCCAGTTGTTGGCTGAGAATGAGTAACCTGTGGGACTATTGTAGCTAGGTTTTTACCCCTAGCTTGTGCAAATGAGCACCTACTAAGGAGAAGGGTCTCCTTAGTAGCAGTTAAGTAAATGTGAATTATTATGCTAAAACAGAAATATAAATTACTCTAAAACATGTGCATGAAACATAAACAACAAGATGTAAATAATGGCTTTTGTATTAATGTTACCTCCAAAGTGAAGGTTGGTGAAGCCCTTTGCAATGATCCAAGAGGGTTGCTCCAAGCTCCAATTTGCTCCTTCTCTTTCTCCAATGGTGGAAATGGGCCAAAAGGGGCTCTCAAGGTGAAAGTAGTTCAATGGTGAACTAGGGTTTCGAAAGAGATTTTGGCAGAGTAAGGGTATACTTGATTGTGGATGTGGAATAAGGGGTCTCCATCACCTATTTAGAGTTTTTTGGTGGTGGAGTGCTGGCCCATGGTTTTGGGAACCATATGGTTTAGGGCAGTTGTATAGGGTTTTTTCCTCCTTTTCCTCATTATTTTATATTTTTTATTCCCTTTTTAGGGGGTTTTTGCTATTTTAGAGGAATTTTGGATATTTTTGGAGGAAAAAAGGGGGTTTTTAGCCTTTTTGAGGCTTTTTTGATGGTTTTGTGGCCTTTTGGAGGCATTTTAGGCCTTTTGGAGGCTTTTTAGTGGGATTTTCAGGGTTTTTAAGGAAAATATTGTAGGAAAAAGGACAAATGAGCCATGTAATGGGGTAGATGAGGTAGTGAACACTTTTTGAGTGTTAACAACTATGGATCCCGTGGATGCTGTGGAAGAGGAGTTAACGTAATCCAGCTGATCGATGGTCACAATCTTGCCTTTGTGAGGAAAGCAGATAAATCTGAATACAGTGGATGCGACAGCTTTCATGGAATACATCCAATTCCGTCCTAGTAAAAGGTTGTAGTCGATGGGCGCATCAACCACCTCAACTTCAATAGGCATAGACTTACCTCCCAAGGAGACAACAAGGGAAGGGATAATTCCATGCGGCTTAAATGAGCAACCGTTGAATACAGTGAGTGTGGTTCTAGAAGCGAGTAGGGGAGGAGAGCCAAGAGCTTTCCAACAAGCTAACGACATTACTGATGCAGAAGCACCTTCGTTAACCATAGTACGTTTGACAAAACTCTGAACGCACACCACTTGGATTTGAAAATCCATGTGGTAGGGTAAGCGAGGTTGGACATCAGTAGTATCGAACTTGATAACAGTGGGACTTCCCCCATCCTGAACTCTTAACGCACTCAAAAGAACATGCTTCTGAGAAGGACAGGCTTGCAAAACTTCAAGAGCCGACATGGCACACTGAGTTTGGCCCAAATATTCTATGATAGAGTAGTTGTGGGTGGCTCGAGCATTAGGATTATACATAGAGCGCTTAAGAACACCTTTCGGTATCCGTGGAATAATAGAGGGCTTCTCAATATGCAAGGAATTATCAGGAGGAGGGGGAGGCTCACTCCCCAAATTGGGTTGTGGTGCATCATAATCGCATTGACGAGTGGCAACACTAACCTTTGACTGAACCATGTTCACACATCCATAACCACTAGTATTGGAAGAAGACATTTTCGTCTCATTAGGTCCATAACCGGTGGTGGGAGCATGCGAAGCCATGTTTTGGTGATGAGGTAGGGGATCCTTCAACACAATTGGGCTCTGTGCCAATTGCTTCGATGCTTCTTCAATACGAGGACATAAGTGAGTAAGGTGGTCTTCCCCACAAATCTTGCAAGGAAACTTCACCTTACGCCTAGGTTTACGATCCTCACCATAATTTCCGCCTTCCCGAGGAGGGTTGGCATTATCCTTACGAGGGGTATTGCGATTGCTATTGTTATTCCCATTGTTTCCACCCTTACAATTATTTCTCCCCTTTTTCTTACCACAAGGTTGTTGGTTACCTGACTGGTTTGTCGTTTGCACACTGTGTACATCAGACGATGGGGTGGAAGTGGACAAGGTGTGAACCTGTCCAGGAGTAGACTGGTTTAGAGACAAATTTTGCATTTGATTAGCTACCAAATCTATAGGGTGAGTGCTTGCAGATCCAACGATGCCATCGGCATGCAGTCCAGGAACTGACATGGGCTCATGACATGTACGCGGTACGTCAGGGATGATGTCATACAAAATTCCAGACTGAGAGTATAATAAGTCTAACTGCTGGACTTTCAAGATAGCTTGTTCCTCAGTCACAATGCTAGACATCGAAACATCCTTAGCAATGTATGGGAGTAGAGACTTGAGGAACCATTCCAACATGAACTCTGGAGGAATGTTGGCTTTCACTAACCTCTTTTACCGACGCCACTCTTGAACATGGTCAGAAATATGTGTGGCCTTATTCTGACGGAATGTGGACAACAACTCAGTACTAGTATCATAACGAACCGGTAACTGGAAATGGTCTAAGAAAACCAAAACAATCTCGTTGAATCCCCTATAGGTGTTTCCAGGAAACTCCACATACCACTTCGCGGTTACTTCCGTGAGGGTGCGTTGAAATAGTTGTAATCTAATGGAATCATGATTCAAAGAGTTGGAGGAGCACCAAAGGTGAAACGTCGTGACATGATCTCTCGAGTCCTCACCACCTTTCCCTTCAAACTTCGGAATGTCCGAAGGGATCTTGGTAGGGACCGGGGCCAAGTAGGGTCGTGACACACTGGATCATTCATGAGCTTCGAAAGATTCGAAAGATTCAAGTGTGTAAGGAACGAGAGCTGAGGATGGAAAGCTTGATTGTAAGCCCCCATAAAAGGTTGGTTAAACGGAACTGTGTTATAAGATGGACCAAAAGCTTGACCATGAGGATTAAACTACTGATAATGAGGACCTGACGGACCATAAGCTTTCCCATGGCCATAGGATTGATAACCTCCTCCTGCCTGACCCATTTGAGAGTAAGCAGGTATATGCGTGTTTTGGGCATTATATTGGGGTGGTGGGTTATACTGGTGGCTAGCACCGACTGTGTTGTAGTAAGGGTTTCCACCATGAGTATGGGGCATGTATGTACTATTCATAGTGGGAACCGTGTTGTAATGATGGTATGGTATGTTCCCACCCACAGCATTAGGATTAGCTTGAGCAGTCGCGTGGTGACCAGAAGCATGAGAAGTATTCCCAACTCCAATATTGGTGTGACTAGTAGCAAGGATGGTGGCGTGATGTCCATGTGGATAGGAGATATTCCCACCCCCTACATTAGCATTACTAGTGGCGAAAGTGGACGCAAAAGTATGCGGTATGTGTCCACCCCTGTGGTTGGGAGGAACAGTATCATCCGTAAAAGTAGTCCTAGGTTGACGAGTAGAGGCACGTGTATTAGGTGGTGGATGGCGGGTCGTGTTTCAAACAACATTCCTATTAGGTTGGGAAATCCTAGGAGGTGGTTGTCTTCCAACATTAGCATTATTAGGAGGAACATGACCAGTCCTCATACTATGTGTGTGGGTGGACAACGTAGTGCCCCCAGTGGGTATAGTATGGCTAACACCATGACTAGTGCCAGCGTAACTACCAAACGTAGTGGAAGTTTCGACGGTACTATGACTAGGCATACCGAAAGAGAGTACTTTCGGGTTGATCGTAGGGCCAGTGTCATCATGTAACTCTGGCATCCCATGTCTATAATTACGTGGAAATGAAGGAATGAATGTGTCGTCCTGTTCTTCATCCTTGGGTGAGGTTGGAATTCCGTAAAGATAATTATCCGGATTCGAAGGATCAAACGGATATCATTCAAGTGGATTAGGACAAATAGAACCGGGTTGAGTCTCAGGTGGATCACCTCCCCACTCCTCACAAGGAGTATGGGGATCGAAAGTGTGGTCAACTCTACCCAATGGAGTCGAAGGTTTTTCCTCAGTATCGGAATGTGTAGTAGTCATGACGTCTTGGATGTAAGTCTCTTAAGAATACAAAGACTCGGAGGGAGCCCCCCGGTGTCCTCTAGCAACACGATGTGAAACCTCGGCTGGCTTTAAACCAGTCAACTGACGGGACCGGTGGAGAGTAGGGCTCCGCGCCACGATATCTCCGGAGAGAATATATAATCAAAACATCCCATAAGGGCCAACTATCGATCAAAAAACAGTAAATCAAAAGCACACACCTAGAGAAACTACAGCCAAGAGCTGACAAATAGAGTGGCTAAATGAGCTCCCAACACTAGAGCTGGTATGTCTCGCCTAGGAGAGGCTTGAGACTCCCAAACTATAGCTGGAGGTAACTGAATCAGTTATAGAGACACCCAGGCTTCACTGCATGTACAGGGTCAAGTCCACTGGACAAACACAACTGTGCTATCCAATCCTTATCTGACTCAGGACACAAACAGTATAACCACTACAAGTACCCTGTGCAATACCTAGGTAAGGAAACTATGGTCACCACAATATAACCAATGCTCATGGGGACAGTCATAGGTGGGATCCGTCATATGGGCAGGGTAGTTGAGCCCAAAACTCAATGAGGGTCAAATCCCCCAAGAGTCCCCAGATAAGAACAAATCTTGGAAATATCTCCCACGTTCAACCGGTATCAGAGGGATATCCCTTCAACCAACCTCCCGTGACCTCGTGCTTAACTCTGGCTTGAGTAGAGCTTCCTGAGAACACCGATCTATACCATGGATTCCTCCACTCCCTGGTCAGACACCTAATGTTTCGTCTAGTAGTCTTGGATTGTTAACTCACAATGATCTATTCCAAGACTCTAAGCCTATGCTAGTTGGTGTACCCTATAAATAAAATCAGTCTAATCAATTTTAATATTAACCATTAATTTTAATGGCTGTGATTACTCAAGGGATATGATCGTGAAACTAGTGATGTGTAAGACTCAATGGTATTCAAAATCGTCAAATCCTAGACTCATCTATCCAATGAAAACAATGCCCCTAATATGCACAATCAAACCAACGATTCCAAAATAAATATGCAATCCTTTTATATTTCTTTCAATGCATAATCAGAATCTAAATGAAGGTAGAAAGCACTCAATGCAAGATGCAATACATAAAAGCAATTTTTATTTTTTTGTATTTTCTCTTATAAACGAAAGGAAAATGCAAAAACTATGTATATTTTTGGTATTTTTCAATATATAGAAATGAAAAATGTAAGCAAAATCCTACCATCTAGTCACTGATATGCCAAGGAGATCACTAAGACAACCAGGTAGATACTAAACAGTAAGACTCAGCCAAAGGAATGAGCTCTAAAGGGAAAAAAACCAACAAGGCTAAATCCAAAGATGGGTAAAAAACCAACAATGCTCAATCAAGAGAAACGAAGAGTTCTGGTCACAACCAAGGCATGGAACAGTCAAGAAACAGGCCAACAAAGACTCAGGGTCAACCAAAACCAACCCAGCAACAACCAAAGGTCATAAACCAACAAAAGCCGGAGTTGTACGCTACTTTTGAAGGGATACCTGTAGGTACCCGTGAGCAGTAGAGCAAACAGAGGCGGGTGTATGCGGGCAGAGCTAAGCTAGCCCGTGGGTAAGGAAAGGTAAAATGGAAAACAGAGAGTCCAATGGATCATAAAAAGCAAGTTTTCTATAGTGTATCTCAATGGCAGATAAGTGACATAGAGCTTCGACAAACAACAACTCTAATTATGGACTAATGCTCAAAAAATCCCCAAGATGGATGTTTTCCCCAACGGAGTCGCCATTTATATATTGGAGAAAACTCACTATGGCTTGGGGTGTACCACAACAGACACATGACTACCAGAAATCAACTCAATTCCCATAACTATGCTATATAAATGACAATGCTAAGATAAGGAAGAAGATAACCAACCTCGATCCAAACATTTGATGTAGATCCCTGTTGGAGCTTTTCAATCCATGCACTTGAATCTGCAAATTAGTCTTGACAGCCAATATACAACAAGTACATATAATATATAAATGGCATTAACATTATCAATAGCAATGGCCCATGATATAACAAGTAAATGCAACCCAATGTAAGATAAACAACATTTACAAAATTAATGGACGAGAATATGAGTATTTCTATTAATAAACAAGAAGAAGCACAAAGTGATACGACCTCTTGCCGGCAACCAATCTGAACCAAGATTTGGATCAATCCACTTGAGCCTCCACCACTTCAAT
Source organism: Larix kaempferi (assembly GCA_027924585.1). Classification (NCBI taxonomy): domain Eukaryota; kingdom Viridiplantae; phylum Streptophyta; class Pinopsida; order Pinales; family Pinaceae; genus Larix; species Larix kaempferi. The sequence goes on along the minus strand of BSBM01000458.1, from coordinate 16,208,906 downwards.
CCTCCATGAATGGCAAACTCAAACTAGATAGGATTTTGGAAGGTGAACATAAAGGGTTCACAACTACAAGGATCAATGAGTGTAGACTCAAGATAGGGCAAAAATCCACTAGAGTTCTCTTGCTCTTCTTTCTCCTCCTTTCCATAAGCCATATGTGCTCAATATATAGTCCTCTCAAAGGTAGGTGAAAGGACACATCGAGGCGTTACTTGGGCAGATGGAGAGCCAAACGTCACCCAATGACCTCTTTTTGGGAGTAAAAAGTAATAAACTAGTGATTTTTACCATTTTACTTGATACCCGCGGGCTATAGTGATGCAACTCGCGGGTACGCATGCTATAATGATGCAACATGCGGGTAGGAATAAAAATAGGGAAAAATAGTATCTCTGAAGGATATAAGTGGATCTGAGTCAGTGAAATGGATCCTACAGGCCAAAGAATGCTGATGCTCATAGGGTGGAATATTACGTTGTAACAAGACATGATAGGTTCTGACTTTTTTCAGGGGTGTGAGCATTGTCATGGCGGAGAGAAAAAACTAGTTGGAGACCGGAACATGTTCTTCATACAAACTGCAAGGGAGAAAACTGGAAATACATCACCTCAATAATGGATGAGGAACATATAATCTCAAATATATGGATGAGGCGGGCATACCCATGCTCGTATACAAATAATGGTGAGGCCCAAAGGGGACCTGGAAAATACATAGAGACCTATTATGTACATCATATTGGTCCATAGGGGACACAAATTGGGACATACTCATGGTTCAACCACGACTGATCTAAAGAACTGATACATGGAAACAATGGCATTCATCCTGAATGCAGTATCACAACAAATGATGCTCTGTTGGATCTGAAGGGGTCCAAAAACTGTATGGACTCAACGAATCAGATTCAAAATCTCAAATGTACACTGAACAACATCTGAACTAGATACTCTAGAAAGCATATAGCTGAAGGGCTTTCAAACACTGTCGCCAACACATCCCAGGTATCTGCATGAACATACAACTAGGGGTTCCAAATAGACTCACCAATGGGATAGCGTTGGGGGACATATGGTGTCTTCAACCAATAACGGAAGGGACCAATACCCTGTACGAATATCAACGGTGCGATGATGAAGTTGTAGTCGAGCACATGAGAAACAACCATTCTAATAGGCACTAAGGACTCCTCTCATATGGTTTGTAGGAACTCACCACTGATGGAGATGATTCCAAGGTACAGGGACCTCTGGGTATATCCTCTAGAATATATGTGTTGGAGTCGATAGAGGGAGACTTGCAACTACCAAGGTAATGATGTTTCCTTGATAGGAGTGTGAGGTGTACAACCAAGAGGTGATAGTACTGAATATGAGACTGACATACTGGGGATGGGTATGAGGGTCGTAGAGTGGGAAGAATCAAACTTCTTTTTTTCATAGTATGATGGAAAGGTTGACGTGGAAGCATATGAAACTGACCTCATGGGAAGGGGATCATAGCTAAAGGGATCATGAGATGTGACTGTAATGGGGGGGGTGGCGATCCTCAGGGGTTTGGGGAAATTGATGAGTGATATCAGGAGACTCTAAGGGTGACACATCGCAGAATAATCTGAACAAAGGAGACCATACTAGGGTTGCTTCCATAATGGGGGGAATAGATGTGATCTGTCGGGGCGCCTACAGGCACCGTTCGGGCCTTCTTCATGGTTTAAGGAGCTCAAAGAAGGTATAGAAGTGTGCTCGATAGGATACTGCCATGTGGATTTGTACGAGCCCAAGATGGTGAATGCTTGTGGTCTCTTTCAATTTTAGAGATTCTAAAAGCAATAAGAAGACTCCAAGGGGGATCGTTTTCGTGTGTTAGTCCCCAAAGCCCGAAAAAGCATAAAAGTATGCAATGGAGAAATATTCTAGCCGACGTGAATAGAGTATTCATTTTTCATAATTAGTCTACCAGGTTTGGATAAGGGTTAAAATTATACCATATAGATGCCCTTTCATATACTTTAATGAGCATGAAAGGAAGCAAGCTTTCTCAACGATATTTTCATTCTTTAAGGAGTCTGAAAAGATCTGAACAAAAACTCACTAAGTGCCTTTTTTGAAAAAGGAGTTTCTCGGCCTGAAAAAGGGATAAAAGTAATATACCGAACATATGGGAAATTCAAGCAAGGAGAAAGTGTTCAAACGAAGGTCATGTATGAGTGGACCAATAAAAGAAAGGTGATGGAGAACACTGATGGGGCCTCCTTGCGGGTATATGAATGGCAGAAAAATAACGCAATAATTGCAATATGGAGGGAGCAGAGGGCTCATGAATAGGGCCACAAGGGAAAAAAGTAAAAAGATACCAGGATCTACTATCATACCCAATGGCACGTGAATCTAGGCGAGGGACCGCAGGAGAAACAACCAAAAAAATGGGAAGTGAGAGCGATAAATGATCTCAAGAATCATCATGGGAACATAAATATACATCTAGCGGTGCGAACGATGCGAAAAAATGGAGGTCGGAGGACTTCGGAATGGTCAAAGAGAGAAAAATAGGCAAAAAGGGCCATAAATAAAGGTGAGCCCACTGAGCCAGGGATGTGGTGGTGGGGATAAATGATGACCCGTGCGGGAGGCATACTAGGAATATCAAATCAAATATACAAGTGACATGTGACATCAAAAATGGTTGAGATCAGGCATGTGAAAAAGTGAGTAGGGTTAAGGTCCTTCCCCCATGCTATGGGCATAGGTTTTGTGATTATGGATCACATATGTGTTGGTTTGAGCGATGGGATTATTACAATACTGAGATAGATGTGATGGGGAAGGGTCAAAATTATTGAAAAGGCCTCCTATCCCAGGGTTGAATTAATCTATTATGCCCCCTATCCTAGAGGTGTCAATGTTGTGCAGATGTTGTCTGAGAGAGGGATCAACAAGGCATCGACCAACTACTAGAAGGGGGCATACCATGAGGCTAATGGACATGGTGGCACACTGAACTGATGATATGATGATTGGGGGATTCCCCTTGAGGGGTATATGTCCCTAGTATCCTCGATGATAATGATGATGATGATGAGTAGGCATTTTTTTGGGCCTTCCCCCATGTTGTGGACATGTGATTTCCTCATCAATTTGAAGAGGTTGGACAGGTGGGTTGGAGGGATCAGTTGAATTTGATGACATGATTGTGGTGTTGAAGGTTGAAATAGTATAAATGGTGTTTACCTTAGATGACGAGGATTTCGGGGGGGTGTATCTCCTCAATTACAGTGGCCGAGGACTCTAAATACGGATGACACAACTCATGGAGCAACAACCGGTACTCTGGTAAGTCTAGGAAGTGGTGGGAATAATGGCTATAGATGCCACAAATCTCACATGAATGGTTGGTGTGCAACTATTAAAAGAATATTTCCCAGTTAAGTAATAATGTTTGAATATGTGTGCCAACTGTGGTTAATTCTACTAACTGGGTAAGCTTCTTGGCCATGTGTGAATTCCTCAGTCATTGTAAATCAGGACTGATATTTTGATGCAATATTTCCATAGTGTGGGAAATATTATACATGTAATTATCTAGTTGGATAGCCTCTCCTTGTATTGGTTTTTCCTCATGTAGCGATTTAATTTCTTGCCTCTATAGCTCATTGACTCGCTACTCTTCCATGTTGATTTTATTTTCTCATCCATTGTTTTGGAAATTTCAGGATCAATTGTAGTTTTTATCACATTCATATCACTAATGATAACTTGATCTTTATGTATATTTTCACATACTTGTCTGTAATAGGCATATCAATTATTCATGACCAAGGTCGATTTTGTGACAACCACTCTACACTCCTACGGTTTCTTATCTCATTATGAAAACACCTGGTACTAATATGACATTAGGAGATCAATCTCATAGTCCTTGTTAGCGAACTTCTATCCCAACCCAGGTTCACCCAAAACCATACCAACCAAATCCCAAGATATCGGCCTGAAAGGGGTTTAGTCCTTCTAGTGACACTTGCAAATCAGATGAAGTCTCACCCGAAGTAACTATGGGGACTACAAGAACTAGGTTTCAGCAATGAGGAATGGGAACTGTTTGATATACTAATCATTCAACAAACAAATCACAACTTTGATGGATCAAGATCTATGATTATCCATACACTTCAACTGATATCATAAGAATACAGACATCAACTAACATTTTCCTGAACAACATCATAACCCCAAAAATACCAACCTCTTACATATTTATATGGTGCACACAGCCTGCTCCACTCCCACTACTTCGTTACTCGACTCATTAATGCAAGTGGAAAAAAAAACCTAACTACTTACTTAACCTCTCCCTTTGACACATTCAAAATGACCATATTCCTAGATTCTCGGTCACTTCATCGGAGTTGACCACTTCTTTGAACTTCTTTGCCTCGGTTTTGTTCACACCAAAACTACTTTTCCAAAATTGGTACCCAAAACATCCTAGGGCCAAAAATCCCCCAACACTCACATGTGGCTTGTCCCGAGCCACTTCAAGATTGTTCCAGTTGTTCCTTCATCTATGACAAGAACTCTTCATATAATTTCTTTGTTTCCCTGACCGAGCACTAAATAACCTCTTTTTCCTGGTTTATTTCATCAACAAGTTCAGAAGTGACATGATATTTACTCTGCTCGACAGTCCGGGTGACTGACTTCTCAATCTATGCATGCTCATCCCCAATTATTTCGGAAACACATCCATATTCACTTTGAAGCGCTTCGACCCTTCTTGTTGCTTTTTTATTGAACCCTTAATTGGTTGAGTTCTACCTGTAAAGCCTTTTTTTTCTGCAACCTTCTACATCCTTTCCATTGACGACATAATCTTTAAAAGACCCCACGGATTTAACATTTTGGCCTCTGTAGTCCTTATCCTAGCAGTGATATCATGAAGTTCTACATATTGAACAAAGTGGCCCAAGTTTGTGAAACTTCTTTGTACATTTTCATGCACTGAGCATCAGATTCTTGGATACTTTGGATGGCCCCTTGTACCTCTTCCCATCGGTTCTCTGCCACTTCAGGTGGTGTGCTTGGAACTGAATTTGCTTCAACTCTTCCACCTCTTGCCTAAATCCTGAAATGAATCCTCCAAGTCACTGTAAATTTTCCTTGAGTACAATTTCCTTGACCACCTCTGCTTTTGGAACTGCTCAACAAGTTACTGTGACAGCCTCATACAACTGCTTTTTTTTCCTGGATCAACTGATCCTTCTCTGTTTGAAGCTCGGTGGATTGCTGCTTAAGCACATCTATTTGGTTCCTATAATTTTTCATGCGATTATATATAGACTATTCCCATGCTTTGAGATCCTACACGATGTTCTCCTAAATAATGTGCAACATAAATATAGGCAAGGTTGGAAGCTTCAACTTAGCATAGCTCGATTGAGGGACTTTCTCACTTACTCTCGCCTTTTCTAAACTTAATTCCCACAGTAACAATTTTACTACTCTGTCTATGGGAGATGATGTAGCTACTTTCTCCCATTTCTCTTCCTCTTGCGTAACCTCTATCCATGGCGTAGTCACCTATTGTGGGGTTGATATATTGATCCTCTTGACCACTTGGCAGAGTGTATCCGACAGGTCCATCACTTCGCCAAAATGTTCAACAATCTTTTCTTCTGCTAACTTTATGTTTTCTTCTGCCACTTCACTCATCCTATCGCACAATATTTTAACATCATCATCAGTTAAATCCTGAATAGAGGCAAGATTTTGTGCCTTCTACTTATTTTTACCTCTTTTTTTGGATGTAGAAACCTTTCGTTTCTCCCCCAGGATTGGATCAGTGGGTGTCATGCTCAATTCTTATCCATCATTATCTAATTAGGGCGGGTTTCCATAATCATCCCTACCTCCATTATTTTGAGTACTCTGGTTTTTGACTTGTAATATCCTATGAACTGATTACGAGGATATTATCTTGACTTCAAATATTCAAATGTAAATTAACTCATACTTTAACTAGTTAACAAAACTAGTTGTAGGAAAACTAGTCTTGGATATTAGTATATCACCCCCAAGGTTTGGTATTTGAAGTCTTTAGGGTCTGCAAAATATGAAAGTGAGTGTGCAGCATCAAATAAATCAGATTCAAGGAAATATACAAAGTCCTATGCACAACCTACTAGGGCCATTTATGCTTTGACTACAGCTATAGCTAGAGTCTCCCCAAGGATTCCTAGGCACCTAGCATATGCATACTAGACTAATTCACTCACACTTGAAATTAAATGAAGAGTGGATATCAGACATTAACCCCCAAATTTGATGATGGAAAATAGTTTCTAAGAATTAGGGAATATTTTGCTGAGTTTGGAGGAAAAAGGAGAAAGTGCACTAGGTTGGACAACTGAGCTAGTTGTCTTCCAGGCTCTCCCAAACAAGATGAGAGGGATAGGAATTATCAGGAAAATGATTGGAGGGTCTTCGGAAGGGTCTTAAGAATATAACATGATTGATAGAACATAAATTTAACACTCAAAAATATTTTTATAGAAATTATTGTAATTCTACTAAAAAACAAGGTCTAAGGAGCTAGTCTTGATAAAATGAAATACAATCAGCCTCTTAAGGATTTCGAATTCCTCTTATGAAGTACAGTATGTCTCATAACTGATTATATGAACAAAAAGAAACAAAAATTAATATTATTGAGAAGCAATTAATGATACTTTAATCTAATACTTCTCAGAGAGTCTCTAATACATCAAATTCTTACAATATTGAGTGTAGAAGTATGCTAAGAAGAGAAGAAGAGGAGAGTTCTTCAATGGATATGAAATAAGGATAAACATAGAGCATATGGCTGCTCATGGTAGGTGCACCAATATTCAGGTTTTTTGCATGGGGTGAATCCACTATATTGATACTCCTCCCCTAGATGAATCTCCTCAATAACTCTCTCTAATTGAACTATCAATGGATCTCTGTTGGATGGCTTAGATTCTTCAATGGTGGAATGATACTGGAATGTATATTAGAATTCAAAGGCTCTAGATCATATCATAAACAACTAGAACACACACATACTTTGGGCACATATCCCAAGCTTGGTTGAGGCACATCACTCAACCTTGAGAAACAAGCTCTCAGACACAAAATAAATTAGCCAAAAGATGTGAGAGGAGTGCATTGGCCTTCTTTTATAGACTGGATGGATTCATGAGAAATAAATTATAAAGTGTGAGTGGATGAGTGTGCATTCCTTATATATATTTAGAAACATCATTGTCTTGTGCAACCTTGCTACTTTTCCAACCTTCCTTGCTTCGTGATTTTCTCCTGCTTTTATAAACTGCTCCCTCCTTTGCTTTATGGATGTTGCTGTAGGTTTCTTTCTGGATGTTTCTTTTCCAACTTTCCTTCCTTTATGAAAGTTTTTGTAGGTTTTAAATGGCTTTTATAATCCATCCCAAATCCAAAATAATATATTCAAGAGCCTTAGAGGCTGATTGTGTTTGTATATTTCAATACTAGCTTGTTGGGCATGAATTTATGACTAGTTTTGCAATAAATTTAATGAAATAGCCTATGGTTATCTATTTTCTATTATGCAAGTTGTTACAGCTCCTTAATAAATTAATGAATCCATCCCAATACTCAAACTAAGTTTTTGTGACCCTTGTGCCTACTTGGAAGAGCCTGGAAACAAACTAGTTGAGCATTCCATCCTAGCGCTCTTTCTCCCATTGACTCCAAACACTGCTAGAACCTCCCAAAACCTATGTAAAATTTTTCTATAAGTATATTAGGTGGTTATGACCTTTTATCCACCTCTGTTTTATGTCAAGTGTAAGTGAAATATTTTAGTAGGCATATGTTGGTGTGCTTAGGCAGCCTTGGAGTAGACTTCATCCTGACTGATGTTCGAAACATAAATGGCCCCAGTACATTGTGCTTAGAACTCAGAATTTTTCCTTTATGCTTCTATACTTTATGTTTCACACTCCCCAGTACATTTGGCATATCCAAAAGTATGCATCATTCAAGCTTTGGGTGATGGTGAATCACTGACCAAGACTAGTTTCATCATAACTAGTTTTGAAGACTAGTTTCTGTTATAACATTTTATGATTTCAAAGTTTGAGATTGAGATAATATAATTTGATATCAGATTGGAGATATTATAGTGATGGTTTCCTACATGGGAAACAAATTTTTGTATGGAATTTTTTTTTCTTGAAGGGTGTCGTGATGACTTCCATTTGATTCTTATGCATTGCATATGAGAATATATATTACACCTTGTGTTCTTGAGGATAACTTGGGATCCTGGTATCAGTTTTTATTAGTCTCCACACTAAGTGCATGGTTGGATAGTGATGGAACAATCTGTTGGGAGATTTCATGAGCAATTTATAATCAGAGTGGTGCGGCAGAAGCATGATGGCTCATGGTGCTTAGTTGGGATGGATTTGATTATTGCTTGAGGACAAGCAATCTTGGGAGGGGATGATTGTCATGTCCCATCATTGATCTTTAGTGGAATAAGTTCCTATCCCAACCAATCCCTTGGGTTGAGGAGGAAATTTCATGCACTTGGCGTTAATTCTGAAGTTAAGGCATTAATTAGTTAGGAAGTTTAATTTTGTTTTTATCCTAAGTTTGAAATGCAGTTGGTAGAAGTAATTTTAATTAATAGATATTTATTTCAATAAAATAAAATGGATAAGTATGCACAAGGGTGCATTAGAGAATAATGGTTGACCAAGTGATGACTTGCAAAGGAAGAAAAGATAAAGTAGTCAAAGCAAGGAAGGTAGGAAAAAGAGAAGAAAAGTTGGCACAAGGCACGAAAGAAGCAAAGCTCGGGAAAATCATAATAAAGCATAAAAGAAGGAAAAAAGTAAGACAAAGTAGAAAAGCAGGACAAAGGAAGAAAAGTAGGATAAATAAAAAAAGCAAGAAAAAGAAGGGCAAAGCAGAAAAGCAAGAAAAAGCAGGACAAAGCAAAAAAGAAGGGAAAAGAAGGACAAAGAAGAAAAGTAGGATAAGGTAGAAAAATAGGAAAAATAAGGATAGAAAAGCAAAATTAGAATAAAGAAAAATAAAAAGCAAAAGCAGAAAGAAAAATCAAAAGCAGAAAGCGAAGCAAGGAAAAAGCTAAAGCAGAAAGCAAAGCAACCTTATCCACTCCATGAGGGCTCCTTAGCCTATATTACTTGCTCAAAAAGTCACCTCAATCTATAAAACAAGGATTAAAACTCAATTTCACATCTTTTGATCATTTGTGATTTGAATTGAGTGCAATTTTTCCTCATTAACTTGGGAGATGTGCCCTTAGTCCTATCTGGGAGATGCGCCCCATGCTTCTACTGAAAGGATGATGACATCTAGTATTCATCACTGAGTATATTTCATATCCTAAATCCTATATACATGCAGTATCGTCTATCATTGAATAATTCAAGCCATTCAGAAGTGTTTCCTAGTATAAATCCAATCAAAGAGAGATCATGAGGAAGTTTTGGTCAGAGGAGGAGATCTAGTTGTTTGAGTGCGCCCCCAGGAGAATTCTCTGAGATCAGTGCATCTTTCATGAGCTTCCATCTTCTCAATATCCATCATCATATCATATACATTAGAGGATCCTTCTCTTCTTTCTGTTTAGAAGACATCCACATTCATGTATTGTGAGATTTATTGTATTTGAGGTTCATTGAGAAAACTGAGGTTGTAATTCAATATGTTGATACAAAAAACTCTTGAACCTGGTTATTATTTCTCCTATACTTCATATTAATTCATGTTGTGCTTCAAATTATAAATTCAAATTCATTGGAGGTTGTTTGCATCTATATCACTCAAGACTAGCTCTTTGTGCAATTTTAATTGACTAGTTTTCCAGGAATTGTAATATACTGATTTATATGAAACCATTTTCCATTATGAAATTTTTTTATGTTTTAAATGGCCTATAGAATCCATACAAATTCCAAAATCATATATTCTAGATCCTTAGAGGCTAATTGTGTTTTTGTATATTTCAAGGCTAGCGAATTGGGCATGAATTCATGACTAGTTTTGCAGCAACTTTTATGAAATAGACTCTAGTTATCTATTTTATGTTATGAAATTCATTTTAGGTCCTTAATACATTAATTAATCCAATACAAGCCTCAGAATGAGTTTTTGTGACCCTCTCTACCTGCTTTGAAGAGCCTGGAAACAAACTAGTTGAACATTCCATACTAGCATTCTTTCTCCCCTTGACTCCAAACACTACCAGAACCTCCCAAAACCTCTATAAAACTTGTACAGAAGTATATTAGGGGTTTATGACCTGTTATCCACCTTTGGTTGATTTCAAGTGTAAGTGAAATATTTTAGTAGGAATATGCTGATGTGCCCAAGCAGCCTTGGAGTATACTTCATCCTAGATGATGTTCGAAACTTAAATGGCCCCAGTACATTATGCTTAGAACTTAGAATCCGGGATTGATTATGTTTTCCTTGCCACTACACAATCCCCAATACATTTTCCAGATCCAAAAGTGTCCATCAGTCAAGCTTTGGGTGGGTGAATCACTAACCAAGACTAGTTTCATCATAACTAGTTTTGAAGACTAGTTTTTGTTATGCAATTTTCTGATTTCGAAGTTTGATATTGAGATAATATCATATAATATTAGGTTAGGGATATTACAGTGATGTTTTCCTACATGCGAAACATATTTTTGGATGGACTTGTGTTTTTATTGCAAGGTATTATGACGAATTCCATGTGATTCTTATGCATTGCATAGGAGAATATATATTGCACTTGGTGTTCTTGAGGATCACTTGGGATCCTGGTATCAGTTTTTATTAGTCTCCACAGTAAGTGCATGGTTTTATGGTGTTGGAACTATCTGTTGGGAGATTTCATCAGCAATTTATAATCAAAGTGGTGCAGCAGAAGCATGATGGATCATGGTGCTTATTTGGGATGGATTTGATTATTGCTTGAGGACAAGCAATCTTGGGAGGGAAGGAATGTCATGTCCCCTCATTGATGTTTAGTGGAAGAAGTTCCTAGCCCAACCAATCCCTTGGTTTTAGGAGGAAATTTCATGCACTTGGGGTTAATTCTGAAGTTAAGGAATTGATTAGTTAGGAACTTTAATTTTTGTTTTTATCCTAAGTTTGAAATGCACTTGGTAGAAGTAATTTTCATTAATATATATTTATTTCAATAAAATAAAATGGATAAGTGTGCACAAGGGCGCATTAGAGAATAATGGTTGACCAAGTGATGACTTTCAAAGGAAGAAAAGATAAAACAGTCAAAGCAAGGAAGGTAGGAAAAATAGAAGAAAATATGGCACAAGGAATGAAAGCAACAAAGCTCGGGAAAAGCAGAATAAAGTAGAAAATCAAGATAAAGAAGGACAAAGCAGAAAAGCAGTATAAAGTAGAAAAGCAAGAAAAAGCAGGACAAAGCAGAAAAGCAGTGAAAATCATGACAAAGCATAAAATCAAGATAAGGTAGAAAGCAAGAAAAAGAAGGATAGAAAGCAAAATAAAAAGAGAAAGAAGGATAGAAAGAAAAAGAAAAAGAAAAAGAAGAAATCAAAAGCAAAAGCAGAAAGCAAATCAAAGTAGAAAGTAAGGGAAAAGCCAAAGCATAAATCAAATCAAAGCAGAAAGCAAGGAAAAAGTTAAAGAATAAATCAAATCAACCTTGTCAACTCCATGAGGGTGCCTTATCCTATCTTACTTGCTCAAAAAGTCACCTCAATCTATAAAAATATGGATTACAACTCCATTTCACATCTTTTGATAATTTGTGATTTGAATTGAGCGCAATTTTGCCTCATTGACTTGGAAGATGTGCCCTTAGTCCTAGGTGGGAGATGTGCCCCATGCTTCTACCAAAAGGATGATGACATCCAGTTTTCATCACTGAGTCTATTGCAGATCCTAAATCCTTTCTACATGCAGTATCAACGATCATTTAAGAATTTAATCCATTCAGAAGTGTTTCCTAGTATCAATCCAATCAAACTTGAGAGATCCCGAGGAAGTTTTGATCAGAGGAGGAGATCCAGTTGTTTGATTGCACCCCCAGGAGCATTATATGAGCTTGGTGCACATTTCATGAGAAAACATCTACTCAATATTCATCATCATAGAAGATCTAGTGGAGGATCCTTCTCTTATTTATGTTTAGAAGACATCCACATTCTATTGTACTGTGAGATTTATTGTATTTGAGGTTCATTGAGAAAACTGAGATTGTAATGCTATCGGTTGACGTATCAAACTATTGAACCTGGTTAGTCTATATTCCATATTAAGTCATATTATGCTTCAAATGATAAATGATAAATCATTGGAGGTTGTTTTCATCTAGATCTCTCAAGACTAGCTCATTGAGCAATTTTAATTGACTAGTTCTCTAGGAAATGTAATATTCAGAGATATATGAAACCATTTTACTTTATGAAGGTTTTTGTAGGTTTTTAATGGTCTGTAGAATCCATCCCAATTCCCAAATCATATATTTGATCTACTTAGAGGCTAATTGTGTTTGTATATTTCAAAACTAGCTCGTTGCGCACGAATTCATGACTAGTTTTGCAGTAACTTTAATGAAATAGCCTCTAGTTATCTATTTTATGTTATGAAATTTATTATAGGTCCTTAATACATTAATGAATCCAACCCAATCCTCATACTAATTTTTCATATCCCTCTCATCCTATTTGAGAGAACCTGGAAACAATCTAGTTGAGCAATCCATCATAGCTTGTTTTCTCTCTTTTCCTCCAAACACTGACAGAACCTCCCAAAACCTCTACAAAAATTTTCCTATAGTATATTAGGGCGTTAATACCTATTATCCACCTCTGGTTTATGTTAAGTGTAAGTGAAAAAAATTAGTAGGCATATGTTGGTGTGCTTAGGAAGCCTTGGAGTAGACTTCATCCCAGCTGATGTTTGAAACATAAATGGTCCCAGTACATTGCTATTAGAAATCAGAAGATGGAATTGATTCTAATTTCCTTTATGTTGTACACTCCCCAATACATCCAAAAGTTTCCATCAGTCAAGCTTCGAGTGGGTGAATCACTGACCAATACTAGTTTCATCTTAACTAGTTTTGAAGACTAGTCTATGTTATGCAATTTTCTGATTTCAAAGTTTGAGATTGAGATAATATCATCTGATATCAGGTTGAGGATATTACACCACATGAGCACCACCACTTGTACAAAAATTAATTAAATCATGATAATAATAAAATTAAAATAATTACAAGTACTCCAAACATTAAAATTATTGATTAAGTAACTACTATAAGCCTGGATCCAAAATTTATCCCAAATAATCAATAATGCATTCCTTTTATTCTATCCTAAACTCTTAGGGACTAAAAGGGTCCAATACTTAATCAAGTAACCACTTACGAAGGAACCTCACATGACTAGTATTTTCTTGTTTCCCAGACGTACCTTCCTGTCGCGGATCTTGCTGCGATGGATCCAGGGAGATTTTTTATACCTCAATAGGGACCTTCCACTCTAGTGGCCATTCCTAAATACTAGAATCCACTTCATCCATTGTTAATTTATCACAAGTTATCAGCCATTTCCAATATGTGTCCCACCTCACTTGGATGTACATGTGATACGGCCCATCTTTGAACTTCACAATTTCCCAGAACTTGGCCATTATTTGTGCTTTGAAATGAGGGATGTTCACAAAATTATGTTGCAATGCTTCTTTTTATACGTATAAAATGGCATTACTACCGATCTTCTGCCTCTTGATCTCAGTATACCATAATTTCGTATATTGCAATTTAAAATAGGGCCCGTTTGGTTCCATGCCCCGATATGCCTTTGGTTCCTCCCATCCAACAAATGAAACTAAAATTACAAACCAGGAGTAGGAGAAAGGGGTACCATTATCCTGAGCCACAACACAATCACTAAGGAATTCATTGAGGATAAATGTAGACCAATTCATTTATATGCTCGCTACACATTGTTCTACTGCTTCTATGATCGACGTAGTCACTTGGTTTGGTCGAGCCTTCCTCATCATTTTTGTAGCCAATGCCTTTGCGGCGAAGCGAATAGAGTGGTCATTGATAGACTTAATATCGAACATTATTTTATTCTTTGACAGTTGATATGTATCTTTCATTCAAGCGACCAATTCTTTGTCCCTTTCTTTTCTCATGAAAAACTGGACAGGTTCCACCTTGGCCTTCAGTGACCTTGTAACTCTCACAATCATGTCAGTGTCAAATGACACCTTCATTTCGATCCACAAGCATCCTCCATGGAAACACAATAGTAACTACTTGACACAAGCATTAGCTTCTCCATTCCTACCAAAATTTTGCAGGTGCATTAGCGACAAAATACCAAACCTTTTCAATCCCAAAGCCCACTCCATAGGTTCAAGTCCCAACGGTGCACCATCTCCCGTAGTAATAGTCATCATGTAATTTCTCACTTGAAACTCTAGGAAGTTAGCAATTTCATGATTAGATATGAAAACTTATTGACATTACATAATATGTCCCCCTGCACAACAATTATCCCTTTCAGAATAGGGGTTGTGACTAGCGAATACTTAGCATTCTTGCACAGCCGAATTGGTTTCACATTGATATTCCATGGTGGTATGTACTTAGGAATGATAGTCGCAGACCCAGATCCAAAAGCAACAGTATCATGCCTATTATTATTCCTTTCCTCTGGATTCACATTACGGTTTGATTTTTTGGATTTCTTCGGCACATTTGCTGGAATTTGTGGTGATAGAACCTCTAACTGATCTGTGCTAACCAAAATAGACCCTTACATGTCAATTTCTTCAATTTATCCATGTGCTTCACTCATTGTATATAGATCAACCTACATACGGGTACTCTTATTAGATAAACTCTCTCTGTGCGATTGCTTAATCTCTGGCTTGCTCAATACAATTAGTGTCGAGAACACAATGAGTCCTGACTAGTCGGTTAATGTGCTTTTAAACTTAATGTTCACACATGGTTTTTCTGTCATTCCCAATGTTCAATGAATGGACCAAATCCTTGCAATCATCATGGAGGTAGCGGTGAATCTTGTTCACGCACTTGAGTCTTTTTGACATTTAAGGAAAAAATTCCACTAACCCCGCCACTATGTCTGCCATAAAAGAAGCCACTAATGCACATTAAAAGGAACCACTATAGGTTACCAACCGCGACATATTTTTATCTACTTTGACAAAATAAACTACGACAGAGATCTAACCTCAACACAACAACATTTCGACACTAAAGTAACCTGGGGTTTCCAAAAAATATATGCATACACAATTTTTTAAATTCTTTTCATTCATATGTACAAATACCTTCACTGCAAGAAGACATGGTTGTCCATGTAAGGTTTCAACTGGATTCCATTTACAATTCCATTGAGGAGTTTTCCATTTAGCTTATGCAATTGTATTGTGCCTCCCTTCGTCACATAATTAATAACATAAGGACCTAGCTAGTGCATCCTTAGCTTTCCAAGGTGTTTGAAAAACTTATTGTCATAAAGAAGAACTAAGTCTCCCCACTAAAACTACTTCCTATTAATGTGGCGATCATTCCTAGTAATGTGGCCATCATTCTTGGTAATGTGGTGATCATTTCTGGTAATGTGGTGATGATGCCATGATTTCTCCCTATCTTTTTGAACTTGCAGGTGAAATACTGCGATAAACTTGTCTTTTTCTATTTGATGAAGCAATTGCGTCAACATTTCTTCGACATCACTAGTATCATACATACCGGTGAAAGCAACAATACTTAAACTTGGTACAATGTATTCCATGTGCATCAAAAATTCTTGTCCATGCATTAGCTTGAAGGGTGTCTAGCCTATCAATTTCTTGCATGTTGTTCTGTAAGCCCATAAAAATGCAGGAACCTTCAAGTCCCAGTCGTCATGGTTCACATTACAAAAATTCATTAAGGCATGCTCCAGAATATTGTTAAATGCTTCAACGGTCCCATTTTCCTATGGATGGTATGGGGTAATCTTCCTACGATATATCTGGAATTATTTTGTAAGTGATTTTATAGTCTTGTTGACAAAGTGAGCACCCTGATCACTCAGTAAAACTCGAGGGAAGCCAAGCCTTGTAACTACGTTTTCAAAAATAAACTTCCCAGTAGTCGTAGCACTGAAATCTCGCACTGGTGCAAATTCATCTCATTTAGTAAGATAGTCAGTCGCAGTGATAATGTACCTTGCTCCAATCCTTTTTCTCAGTGGATTTATCGATCCCACAAAATCAACATCCCATTAGTCAAAATCTTGCAACGTAACGTGTGGTACTAATGGCATTTCATCCCTCCTTTATGGTTTCCTGATTCTCTGTCATACATCGTAGGTCTTAAAATACTCCTTGGCATCCTTTGGAGGGTAAGCCACCACAACCTAGCCCTTAGTATCTTATGTGCAGTATATTTTCCTTAGTAGTGGCCTCCCACAACACGATCATGAGCTTCATCCAAGATCATTGGTCATTCATGCTATAGAACTGTCACGTCAAATCAATACCTCATCCGGTCCTAATTTGTACAATTGACCGGCTATCAATTGATAATCAATAGATTTAAAAACTAATTGCTTCTTTTGTGCAATCATGTAGCCTTCTGGTGCTATTCCTATAAATGGGAAATTCACAATATCTTCGAAGTATTCATCTACCATTCTTACCAAAAAAATATGCACAGCTTGGAGGTTATCCTCTAAGATGGTTAGTTCCTCTCCTGTTTCCAACCTCAACAGATGATCAGGCCCCATGTTCAGCCTTCTTGTCTTGTCTGCAATCTCAAAATCGTATTCCTGGAACAATAAGATCCATCGACATATTCTCCCCCCCAACACTGGCTTGTTGACGAGGTACTTGAAAGCAAAGCGATCTGTGTTGGGTTAAAATTATGTTACTTAATTCTCCAATGATTTAATTTCAACTCAGGGCTTGTAGAATTGTGAGGTACATGCATAATATGTGCAGGATCAACGCCTAACTAATTATTTCTAATTAAATCTGCAATCTATAAATTAAATTCAAATCCAAATCTGCAAACTTCAAGAGTTCTTGAAACTAATGATCATTTTTCAGATTCCTTTCATCTGCGCTTTATTCTCAGGAGTATTTATCAACAACATTGTAGTGGATTGAATTCACTTATTGACATAGTACTCCTATTCAAAGATACAAATGGGGTGATATTGGATTTAATTGATTTCTAATAGCTCTTAAAGTTTCCACACCAAAGTTATGAACTACATTAATCAAACCAAACTTGTAATCTAACAAGAATGTATTCTCAGAGAAGGTACTATGTTGATCTAAGGTAGAATTGTAGGTTGTAGTATTTGCGTGCCTCATAGGTCACTACTACTTCACATTACTCTGTTTCAAATAGACACTACTGATATCTCCTTTCTGCAAATTACACAATGTTTTCTACTGAAACCCATTCAAACAATCATAATCTTAAAGAAACTATTTCAACCCTTTCACTACGAGATCTCTAGTTTTGTATTTATTGGAATTCCAAATATGTAAGGAAACAAACTATTGCAAAATGGTAAATAAACAATGATTCCTTAATATTTTCAACACTGTGAATAAATAACAGTTTGCCTCACACATACATATGCATATACAAATAATTACAACAAATTCATAAATAAAACACACCAAATATGTAATGGAATAGTGTCATACTGTTGAAGGGGGGCCTTCCTCCATAGTTGCACTCCACCTCGTAAAACTTAGCTATAGGAAATTCACTACAATAACATATGCAAATAACAATTCTTTGTTTTATTAAAAATTGTTTATCAAAGTAACATCATCAAATTCCCCCCCAACGATTCCCCATTTAGGATGTATTTTATACATCAACACTTATTTATACATGATCAGATCGAATCCCGAAATGGAGAATTCGGATTTTACAATTTTAGACAAAATCCCCCAAATATGGAAATTTGTCATTTTTGGGTAGATTTTCTTTATTCCCCCACTGATATCTCTCAAACTGAAGCATATTTGGAGAAAATGTTCACATATTACTCAATTTGGTGGTTTCTGAGAAAAACCCATGTCTCGGAATCTTTAGATTTGCCTCCATATGCACGCAAATCAAGGCGTAATATGGCCATTTGGAAAAATTGTTGCTAAAAATATGGTTTGATTGGAATTTTGACCAAGCCTTATAACTTTGCACGTGTGAGATGGGTGTGATCCAATGGACGTAGAACCATCCTGGAGGTGTCCTTTACCAAGTCCAAGTGGTGTATTTTCGTTCAACAAACTGCAACTATCTCAAACTACTCCAACTACAAGTTTTCTGAAAAAACTTGTAACTATAGGAAAAACTGTAATTACATGTTTTACAAGTTTTATGGAAAAACTTGTAAAGAGCAGTTAGTTACCATTTTTCATCAAAAAAACCTACTCAATCAAGTAAATATTAGGAACATAGCATGATTTTGACCTTACATACCTTTGAGAGCATAATCATGAGTGTTTGGAGGTTTAGAATGGAAAAAAGATAGAATATGAGGCAAAAAGGAAAAGCCTCCTAACACAAGCAATCAAAACTACTAGATAAAATGAGTCAATTTGGAGGCCTAACAATCCATGAAAATTTTAAAGTGCCCTACTAATAGATAATGTCTGAAATTTTACAGGTAATATACCATAGCTAGCCCTTCCCTCTCTGTCCTAGTATAATTCCTCTCTATTGTTGGCAATTTCCTACTAGCAAAGGCAAATCAATGAACAATGGAACCTTCACCTAGCTTAGTGATAACTACACCAAGAGAAACTAAACACACATCAACATGCAAATGGAACTCTTTTCTCTAGTCAGGAAATATCAAGATAGGCGCAGTCACCATTTTCTCTTTTAGTGTGTAGAGGCTTTTCTTACACTCTTCATCCGACTGAAACTTCAGATCTTTCTTTAGCATTTTTTCCATAGGGGATGCAATCTGAGCATATCCTTTTATAAACTTCCTATAATATACGGTATGACTCAGATTTTTCCTTATCTTTCAAACTAAAGTAGGTGGAGGTAGATCCACTATGATGGCAACCTTTGTAGGATCCACCAACAATCCTTTCTTACAGAACACATGACCAAGCAATATGCCAAATGGAACACAAAATATACACTTCTTCAAATTTAAAGAGATATGGTAATGTCTATAGCATTCTAACATCAATCGTAAACTTTCGATGTGATTCTTAAGCATACCATATACTATCCAATCATCAAAATAGACTTCAAGAAATTTATGAATAAATTCTTTAAAAGTAGCAACAACTGCTCTAGAGAAAATCGTAGGAGCATTCTTTAACTCAAAGGGCATTACCGTATATTGGAAGCAACCGCATTCTATTGCAAAAGTTTTCTTTTGTCGACCCACCTTGGCAATTTTTATCTGATGGTACCCAAGAAATCCATCATTAAATGAGTACGCTTCTTGACCCTTGACATTCGCTAGTACTTCGTCTGTGAATGGTGCAAGAAATTAGTCATGTAGAAAGGCATCATTCAACTTCCTTAAATCAATACAAATCAAATTTCACTGGTATTTTTATCTTATACTACCATGGGACTAATTCACTCTGACTCTTCGACATGCTCAATAATGCCCACATCCAACATTCTAACAAGCTCATCTCTAACTTTTTCTTTGTACTGAGGATTGGATTCAGTATATAAGGTCTCTGCTTAACTGGATTAGCACCTAGTTTCAGCGGGATATTCATCTCTCCCAGGTCACCAACGATCACTTTCATCTCAGAAAACTTGGTAGGAAATAAATCTTGGAACTCGTGCATTAAATCAATGATCTTACTAACTATTTCATCATCCCAATAATCTCCAATATTTGCAAATTTAGGATTTTCAGGGGACCCAATATTTACCTTCTTTATCTTCAGCGGCTTCAAGAATTTGTCGGATGAGATCTCTGGTCCTTCAAAGTCATGGCTTCCTTTAGTTTCTAGGATATGCACATCTCTTGAATCATCATCCGCTGGCCCTCCTGTCATATTATAGCATTCCATCATTTCTTTGATTGTTGCATTCCACTGGGGAAAATTAGACACTAGTTCAAGTATCTCCTCAAATATTTTTTCTTTAATGATTTGCATAGATGCATCTACTATTAGAATTTCATCTTCATAGTTAAATGTTTGTTTGAAACTCATAGCCATATTATCTCAGTCTGTAGTTCCTTGTCGAAGCTCCAGTGATGTGTACAATTCCTTGGTATGGTATTGTCATGTTTCCATTTTGTCAGCACCATGAAGTAGATCAAACCCCATGGATCCTAGTGACAGATTAGAATTAATTAATTAATGAGGGGTTAAGTTAAGGAATTAATTAGTTAGGAGGTTTTAATTTTATTATTTTTCTAAGTTTTAAATGCACTTGATGGAATTATTTTTCATTAATAGATATTATTTCAATAGAATAAGTGGATAATGCTACACAAAGGCGCATTAGAGGATAAGGTTGACCAAGAGATAACTTGCAAGAGAAGAAAAGATGAAAGCATGACGAAGTAGAAAAGCAGGATAAGGAAAAAAACAGGAAAAAGCAAGACAAAGCAGAAAAGCAGGATAAGGCAGAAATGCAGGAAAAAGCATGACAAAGAAGAAAAGCAGGATAAGGTAGAAAAGTATGAAAAAACAAGATAGAAAAGAAAAAATGGGATAAAGCAAAAGCAAAAGCAGAAAGCAAAGTAAAGAAGAAAGCAAAGGAAAAATCTAAAGAAGAAAGCAAGCCAACCTTATTCACTCCATGAGGACGCATTATTCTAGTTTACTTGCTCCACAAGTCACCATAAATATATAAAATAAGGAGTGTGCACCACTAGCCCATATTTTTGATAGTTTGTGAATTGGATTGAGTGCAATTTTTCCTTTGTGACTTGGGAGATGTGCCCCTAGTCCAAGATGCGAGATGTGCCCCTGATTCTTCTGAGAGGATGATGACATCCAGTCTTCATCATTGAGTTTATTGTAGGTCCTGAAGTCTGATCCAGTGTAATTCAAGCTTGCTGCAGATATTATAGAGCCTTCCATTCATAATTCTGATAATTTCTACTCTTTCTATGATGGTGAATCATATTTATAATGCAATTATTTCATGCGAATTCTATGAGATGAATTTCAGATATTGATGGTTTTTATTGATGTGAATTTGAAACTATTAAGTCCATTTTACAGTTTGAATAAAGAAAAATTTTCCTTTCATATCCATGTTTTGCACCTAGTATAGATTCCCATGAAAAATAGCTAGTTTTCATAGTTTTATTAATAAAGGAACTTCTACAACTCCAAATTGAATTATTTCTATTTTTGTTGTTACTTAACATGCCAATATACTTATTGTAGGTCTGAAACTAAGAATTCAAATCCTTCTACCAGTGTTTGGAAAATCCTGAAGTTAAACTAGTTGTGCAATCCCTGGAGTCAATTTTACTTGTTTGTTTGTGAAACCTCCTCAGAAATTCCTCAAAATTTATGGAGTGAACCTAGACTGATATTTGACTATCATTTAATGTTTTCAATTCTTCCTGAGTCAAAATAATTCACCATCGGTTCCCAAGTAGTGCACAGTTGAATTTCTAGTTTGCATATTTTGGGGTGCCTAGGAGCCTTCGAGTAGAATTCATCCTAGTTGATGTTTGAAACATTAATGGTCCCAGTACATTTTGAAAATTTTATATTAGCTATCATGATCCTCATCCCTTCTATAATTGTATGAATTTTCCTTCCTACAACCATTCAAGTAATTTATTTCACTATTTTTCCTTAAGTCTTGAAGGGAAGTCAGTTAGTGTATCATCAGATCTGATTGGTACATTATAGTGGTATCAGAGCACTTTCCTTTACTCATGTGTAAAGTAATATTTCAATTGGAATAATTTGCAGCCATGATACTAGCACCTGCTTGGGTTAATATTTGCAGCAAGGCCAAGCTTCTTTGATTTATTGAAGAAGTCACCACCATGTCTTTCCTTGGTTTTTCTGATGGGAGGAATAGAGATGAGATGATCATATCTATGAAAATATTTAATGACTACATGGATTTGAGTTTTGATTACAGAAAGGAATTCTCCTTCATAGAGTACTGTGTTTTGCAAGACAAGGTTGAATCAAAGGTCTGCTCAAAATTCAAATTCTCTCAAGAAGAACAAGCCATCTATCTATGGGAATTTCATGAGACAATTTACAACCAAGGGTACCAAAAAATCTTGTGAAGAAGATGTTTCAAGGAAGAGGACAACTAAAATAATAGAACAACATTCAAATCATCCCACTCATAATGCAAATCCTTATAATACACAAGATGGAGAGGTTTCAAACTGCATGATGGAGGATCGAGAGGAAGTAGATTCACTTGAGAATCAAGAAGGTTATAATCAGTCATCTTGTGCCCAAGAAGAATCCATGCCACTATATTTTCTCCTATTTGATGTCCAACTAGAGGAGGTAGAACCTTATGAAACTACTTTGAATCATATGGTGGACTCAAAAGAAGAAGAGCATTGTTGTTCTTCTAATCAATTCATGGTTTCATTAGATTTGGAGGAGGAAGGTCAACTTCATGAGGAGTTGAGCATGTCACATTTTCCATCTTGCATGGAGAATGAGCATAAACACATGGCCGAATTCATTCCTAAGGAGAATAAGGAGCTTCTTGAGTTGATGGAGCATAAAGATCTACATGTGCATGAGGGAGATTCATAGTTTCTTGTGTATGAGGAGAGGGATGACATGGCACTTGTCTTGATTCCAAAGGAGGACATACCATTCAGATATACAAGTAAAGGCACTTGTTTGTACAAGGATTGGATATATAAGTACATAGTGGAAATGGAGATCCAAGTGTGCACCAGACTTGCATACTTTGGAAGAAGGAAAATTGGCATGACTCTCAAAGAGCCCCCTAGTGAACAAGAAAATCCATATGCATGAGGAGCATTCATATATGAAAATGAATAGGGTATATGCATGCATGATTATTGGATCATCCAACAATGAATTATTTCCATTCACCATTTGGGTGGGTGCATCATGTAGAAAATTTGGAGTTCAATGGATGTTATCCATTGGGAAGCCTATTTTTCACTACCAAGTTTTTGACTTGAAATATTTTCTGAGGTATGAGTACATTGAGAGGGCTGAAAAGTGCTTCATGACCATTCAAGGCCATCCATGAACACGTCTTATCATTTTGAAGGCATTGGAGGTTTTCTATGAATGCATGAGAAGGGATTGGAAGGTCTCCCACCGGGTAAACCACCTGATAATGTGAAGAAGAATAAGGATGAATTGAGTATGGATGTGAAATCCATCAATATATTTCATTACAAGCATTTGAAAAGGTTCAAGGAAGGAAAGGAAAGGGACATCAAGAATTCCTTTGACTAGAGACACATAAAACCAAGTCCTCTTGCATTTCTTATGGGCCTAGTGAAGATGAAGATCAGAATAGAGTACATGTGCATAAGTAACAAAGTCCTTAATATGGAGATCAAGGAAGCCTTAAACATTCTCCATGACACACATGTTTCAGTGTCACCATCTTATTGGAGAGCTGCTTCATTGGAAGATTCATCTTCCCTTGAATCCTTGGAGAAGATCCAGAAAGCAATGACTACAATCCAAGGTAATTTTTCACATATGCTTTCTGACAGAGATTATTTGTATGATCTTGCCCATATGTTGCAGGGAGAATCCTTGAAGGATGATGAAGAGGTTTCTAATATCAATAATGAGTTGATGGCCACCCAAGATTATTTCAGAAGCACTCAAAGTGCCCTCTTGGAATCCAAGATGGAGATAGAGAAACTTCAACAAGAGTTGCGGAGATCACACATTCCATTCAACCATTCTCTTTTGTTCGATGAAATTCATAGTTATATGGAGGAACCTCCTGAGATGGTGGTTCATGAGATGCATAATGGCATGCATGTGCTTGAGAATTTTAGAGATGCAGATGATAAGTTCCAAGCACATACTACCTTCCAAAGTGAAACTAAGATTCTTCTTGGAGTCAGTCATTCCTCCATTGAGGAGTCAGAAGAGCCCTTGTTTTATGGACTAGTCTTTGATGGAGTTGATGCATCCACATATTTGGTGGATACTTGTTGCAGAAAGTTGATCCATCCTTGGAATATTGGAAGAGAGTTGGGCCATTGGGAGTACTCTAATAGGGAAGCAACTTGCTTTCCAATTGGATCATTGGGTTGGAGTGTCTATTCTTTACCTATTTGGGAGAAAAGACACATGAGTGATATTCCTGCTTTCATCTATGGAGACTTCTTGGATGCATTCTACACTTCTTATGAGTAGCATGGGCATCCATGGAATTTTGTTGATTCCTACTTTCTTTGTGATGGGACATGGGACTTTCACCCTTGTCATTCAAACTATAGTGTTTTGATTTATGGTACTTATGTGCATTGGGAATATGACGCACAATATGATTTGCATGTGCTTGGGGATTTTGAGGTCAAGCAAAATTAAGACCAAGCACCAGTTCATTGTCAAAGAGATTATGATTTGCCTATAGGTGGTAGCTACACAGTTTTGGAGGATGAACATGAACTCACTTTAGTTCAGCCAACAATGATGGATGTCTATTATAGAGAGTTGGTTCACCATTCTCCATCCCATAGACATATGGAAGCCAGCACACATAGGGATGAATATTGAGTAAAGGGATTTTTTTATTTTGGTGCCACATGAGGAAAAGGATACTCCCACACACTTTACTGATGGTTTGATGGTTAGACCTTGGGGTTTGACAAGCGCACCTGTCCCTTACCAGTTTGATGAGAAGCAACAAAGGCATCTATATTATGTGTCCATCATGCATAACAGTGCAGGGGAGTTCCACTTGAGCCAGTTAAGTGGAACAAGCAATAGAGAAAATATTTGTTACACCATAGAGGAGATGGTACATGGGGAAGCTACAAGATTTCCATCTAGATCACCAAGTTGGAGTATGCATCCATCCACTGATTGGGTGGATAGTTACATGAAGGATTTGAGTACCCCAAGGGGTAATTTTTTGCTTGCATCAGTGGAAATTTTATGGACACATCATCCATATTTTGTGAGCAGTTGTATAGGCATTTATGGCTGATATGTGATGTTTTCATTATATCTGGATGGACTTGGAATTTTCACCTATGTCTTATGGATGGAAGTTGCAGTGCTAGTTTGCACATGGAACATAATAAGTTTCATACTTGGGTGGAGATCCTCATAGAGGTTCGGTTTTTCATTGGAAGTGGTGAACTTCCAGTATGGTGGAGTGATCTAGACATCTTCCATGATGATATATTCCTTTTGTCGATACTGATGTTTTGGAGGATGCAGTTGAGACAATGGGACCCTGGAATTATTTGGGATGATAGTTTTCTACAAGCAACAGTGCCATTAGGATACATGCAGCAGTGGCAGCGGGATCCAGGAGTTGATGGATCATTTCAGTTTGCATTGATGTCTAGAGGAATGCGACATAAGTAGTGGGACCCAAGGATCAATTTTGAAGATCCAGTTATAATTAGAATGGTGCAGCAAAAACATGGTGGACCTTTGGTATTTTGATTGGAATTGAGGATTCCAATTCTAGACAACCAACAACATATTTTGAGGAGTGAAGTCACTGGTTGGATTTGGTTTCTTGCTTGAGGACAAGCAAACTTGGGAAGGGAGGACTTCCATGTTCCCATTTTTTCAACACCATGAAGTAGATCAAACCCTATGTATTCTAGTGACGGATTATAATTAGTTAATTAATGAGGGGTTAAGTTAAGGAATTAATTAGTTAGGAGGTTTTAATTTTATTCTTTTCCTAAGTTTGAAATCCACTTGATGGAATTATTTTTCATTAATAGATATTATTTCAATAGAATAAGTCGATAATGCTCCACAAGGGCGCATTAGAGGATAAGGTTGACCAAGAGATAGCTTGCAAGAGAATAAAAGATGAAAGTAGGACAAAGCAGAAAAGTAGGATAAGGCAGAAAAGTAGGACAAAGCAGAAAACATAAAAAATAGGAGAAAGCAAAAAATAAGGATAAGGTAGAAAAGCAAGAAAAAGCAGGATAGAAATATAAAAAATAGGATAAAGCAAAAGCAAAAAGCAATGGCAAAAGTAGAAAGCAAAGCAAAGGAAAAAGCTAAAGCAGAAATCAAAGGCAAAAGCTAAAGTAGAAAGCAAGCCAAACTTATCCACTCCATGAGGGTGCATTAGTCTAGTTTACTTTCTCCACAAGTCACCCTAAATCTATAAAATAAGGAGTGCACACCACTAGCACATCTTTTTGACAGTTTATGAATTGGATTGAGTGCAAATTTTCCTATGTGACTTGGGATATGTACCTCTAGTCCAAGATGGGAGATGTGCCCCTACTTCTTCTGGAGGATGATGACATCTAGTATTCATAATTGAGTTTATTTCAGTTCTTGAAGTCTGATATTGTCTAATTCAAGCTTGTTGCAAATATTATAGATCCTTCCATTCATAATTCTGATAATTTCTACTCTTTCTATGATGGAGAATCCTATTTCTGATGTAATTCTTTCCTAAGATTTCTATGAGATGTATTCACCCACTGATGGTTGTTACTTATGTAAATTTGAAACTCTGAATTTTGTTTTACAGTTTGAATAAAGAAAATTCTGCCTTTCATATCCATGTTTTGCACCTAGTCTAGACTGCATTGAAAAATAGCTATTTTTCAGAGTTTTATTAATAAATGAACTTCTACCACTCAAAATTTAATTATTTATATTGATTTTGTTACTTAAAATTTCAATATACTCATTCCATTTCTGAAATCAAGAATTCAAATCATTATCCCATTGTTTGGAAAATCCTGAAGTTAAACTAGTTGTGCAATCCTGGGAGACAATTTTACTTGTTTATTTTTGAAACATCCTAAGAACTTCCTCAAAATTTATGGAGTGAAACTACATTTATATTTTACTTTCATTTAATGTTTTCAAGACTTCCTGAGTCAAAATCCTTCACCATTGGTTCTCAGGTAGTGCACAGTTGAAGTTCTAGTTTGCATATGTTGGGGTGCCCAGGAGCCTTGGAGTAGAATTCATCCTCGCTGATGTTTCAAAAATTAATGGTCCCAGTACATTGTGAAAAGGTTATATAAACTATCATGATCCTTCCAGAATTGTTTGAGTTTTCCTTCCTACAACCAGTCAAGTCATTTGTTTCACTGATTTTCCTTAAGTCTTGAAGGGAAGTCAATTAGTGTATCATAAGATCTGATTGGTACATTACAGGTATCAAATGTGTGTATGAACATGTGAACCCATTATTTCTTAAGTATGTTCCTCCAAGTTTTACTACAAGTGGTCAGATGATCCATAAGGCTAGTTAACCCATTATATTTTTCTCTGACATATGGGACTCCCTCGCCAAATCGAATTTCCAATAATCGTCTACACTACAACCAACCCTCTATATACTATTTGTGAATAGCACACCATCTCGCTGGTGTATATTTCAAATACACATCTAATGCCAATAATTGTTGTTGTTCTGGAAACTTAACTTCAAATTCAACAATAAATTTATCTAAATTAGGAAAACCTTCATAGGTGGGAAGGTCACATACATATTTACCAACCAGCACAGTGACTTCTTAACCCGAGCACACCTTCGTATTGAGACCTCATGTAACCTATTCTACCAATTCTCCGGAGCTTCGCTAGAACCTAATGAGCATGAGCTAACACTCTGCCAACTTAATATAACATCTGTTGTGGGGTTGATATAATTGTTTACCCTTGAAGATACATTGTAAATATTTTCTAGGTCCCAAGCATCATATCCTTTCCTTAACGGTTCGACATACTTTTGTCCCTCCAGTGGATCCAGAGGTGTGACAACTATTATTTCATCGTTCTCAAAAGTTAGAATCCTCTTCTTGAAGTTAAAAATAGTTTGATTATGAATTGCCCAGTCTATTCCTAGAAGTGCAGGATACGGCACGACTTACAAATCATATGCGTCCAACAACAATAATACAAACTATGGATCAACAAATACTACAGGATGACTTACAAAGCATATGCGTCCAACAACAATATACTAACAAAGTAAAGAGAAGGGTTGACATGGGCACCTTGTTGTTCGATTGCGTCACATGTTCTCGACATCTTGTGGATCTAGTAGCCATGTTGACTTCTCTTTAGATTTGGGCATCTTATTGTTGGTATTTCATCGTACAACCTAGTTCGTGTGCAATTTCATGATTCAGTGAGAAGCAGTTGTTCTTCATCAAATTCCATCAACTGAAGTGTTCTTCTTTTGCAGCTTTGGTTCTTCTGGAAGTTGTCATCAAGGGGGAGCAGTAATGACTTCTTTCTTCCTTGTCAGTAGGCTTTTCTCCCAGCCATTATTAAGGGGGAGTGTTGGAATATTTTATATTCCTTGGAAGGTAATAATGTCTTTGTATTATGGCGGAAGATATCTACAATCTTATGTAAAAGAGTAATACATTTATCTCATATTCATTATGGTAAATTATACTCTTGATATTCATTATTATATAAAGAGATGTTATTATGAAGAATTATATTATCCCACATGTATATGTGAGAGTAATTCATCCTCATCTCTCGGTATATAATAGTGTCAAGGGAGTCTCTCACATTTATCCTTTTGTGAGAATATTCATTTGTGAGTCATTCATCCATTGTGGATCATATTGTATTGGAGTTATTGGCATTGCTCTTTGTAAGCTTGGAGGAGATATTCTAGAGATAATAGAGAACTACCTTCCTGTGGACGTAGCCCAATTGGGTGAACCACGTATATATGGTGTACTCTTTTCTCTAGTTCTCTTTCTGTTCTTATTTACATAGATAGGTAAGCTAGTTTAGTTAGATCCATATCTCTGACATGGTATTAGAGCTTGTTTCTATGCTCTAGCACATTCTATTGCTTTCAAACAATATTTTATCAATTGGGCATTGATTATTTCTTCTAGATTTGCTTTCTATCTGGTAGCCATTAGGTTTCTCTTCAGATCTAAGCATATTTCTGCAGTTTCTTATTTCTGACCCTAACCTTGTTGTGTATATTTTTGCAAAAAAAATTCAAGGGTTTCTTGATGTTGTTTTTGTAGATCTATATGATTTTCTGATTCTCCTCAAGGAGATCTATCTTCCGGTTGTCAAAACGGCATTTTTTGTCCAAGTTTGATATACTTTGTGCAGGTTTTCGTCTTTGGCAGATTCGACACTGTTTTCGGCCTCATAACTCAGTCAATTTTTATCGAAAGTTTTATTATAACCTATTTTTGGAACTGGAAAAGCTGTTATGGATCCACCTAAGTGGACATAACAGAATTATGAGCCTTCTAGTTACCAAAATAGAAACTTTCATCCAAGTTTGGTAAACTTTGTACAGGTTTTCGTCTTCAACAGATTCAACACTGTTTTCGGCCTCATAACTCGATCAATTTTTATCAAAATTTTAAGTATAGCCTGTTTCTAGAGCTGGAAAAATTGTTTTGGATCCACTTACGTGGAGAGAACATAATTCTAGGCAAGTTTGGGCACTCAAGCCAAGGGTTGTAAGTAAAAGTTTTTCTTTCCCTTACTATTTTTCTAACTGTGTTTTTTGCAGATTCAAATCAGTACGGTAAAGTATTTAAATTTTCTGTTATTCATATTTTTGCATTTTCGTTTTGCTTCTAATCATGTTTACTAAGAGATTATTTATTGTTCTTGGTATATATTTGTCTAACATTTCTATATGGAAACTTTCGCATCTTTTAAGGGCATGGATCTTTAGTATTTTGTCATGATGATAGCTATAAACCATTTAATGCTTAATATTTTAACAAGATACTTAATAACTAATTTGTTCTTTTTTATTTAAACATGTTGATTTCTAATCATGTCATGTTTATAAAATCAATTTTATAAGAACAATTTCATATGTGTTATCTTTTGATCATTATTTGCTTTATTTATATGTTATTGCTTACCTTTGTGTAAAAGCAATTTCATTGTTTTATAAGTAATATCTTTATGATCATTATATGCTCTTGCTAATTAAATTCTTGAGTAAAGTCAATCTTTGAATCTATGTGATATCAATATTTTTTGGCTTGTCATAAGTTATTTAATTGAAATATAGTTTGTTTTCATGTATTGTAGAGATTGTATATAGTTCATGTGTTATTTGTCTCTAACATTAATATACAGAGACATTGACATGTGTTGTTTGTCTTTAACATTCCTATATGGAAGCATTGACATTTCCAGGGTATTTCATCTCTTGCATATTTACATAGTGTTAACAAGAAATGAACCCATGACTAAGACAATTAGTGACTTGTCATTTCATAATTTATAAGTGATATCATGAGTTGATCATAATTTGCTATATGTTGATCACATTAAACATTTTGATTTATTCTCATGTCATGTTTATATAGATAATCTTTTACTCAATAATTATATGGATTTGAACAATCTTATAATCTTGAAATATTTATCATGAGCACCTTGTTCTTGTTGCAATATGATTTCTATTCTTATGATTGCATAGGTTATCTTGTTCTTGTTGGAATATTTTATATTCAGTGGAAGGTAATAATGTCTTTGTATTATGTCGGAAGATATCCACAATCTTATGTAAAATAGTAATACATTATATCTCATATTCATTATGATAAAATATACTCTTGATATTCATTATTATATAAAGAGATGTTATTATGAAGAATTATATTATCTCACATGTAATATGTGAGAGTAATTCCTCCTCATCTCTTGGCATATAACAAAGTCAAGGGAGTCTCTTTCATCCATTCATTTTTGTGAATCATTCATCCATTGTGGATCATATTGTATTGGGGTTATTGGCATTGCTCTCTGTAAGCTTGGAGGAGATATTGTGGAGATATTATGGAGATAATAGAAGACTATCTTCCCGTGGACATAGCCTAATTGGGTGAACCAAGTATATTTGGTGTACTCTTTTCTCTTGTTCTCTTCTTGTTCTTATTTATTGTGATATGTTATTATTTGCATAGATAGGTAAGCTAGTTTAGTTAGATCCCTATCTCTGACATGGTATCCGACCTTCTTGTTATTATCTAGCACCTTCTATTTCTTTCAAACAATTTTTTATCACTTGGGAATTGTTTATTTCTTGTAGATTTTCTTTCTATTTGGTAGCCATTAGGCTTCTCTTCAGATCTCGGCATATTTTTGCAGTTTTTTATTTCTAACCCTAACCTTGTTGTGTAGATTTTTGCAAAAAAATTTCAAAGGATTTATTGATGTTGCTTTTGTAGATCTATATATTTTCGGATTCTCCTCAAGGAGATCTATATTCCGGCTGTCAAAATGGCATTTTTTGTCCAAGTTTGGCATGCTTTGTGCAGGTTTCCATCTTCGGCAGATTCGACACTATTTTCAGCCTCATAACTCGGTCAATTTTTATTATACCTATTTTTGGAAATGGAAAATCTATTCTGGATCCACCTACATGGACAGAACATAATTATGGGCCTTCCGGTTTCCAAAACGACAACTTTCGTCCAAGTTTGGTAGGCTTTGTGCAGGTTTCCGTATTCGGCATATTCAACACTGTTTTCGGCCTCATAAATTTGTCAATTTTTATCGGAATGTTTATTATAACCTGTTTTGGGAACTGAAAAATTTGTTCTGGATCCTCCATCGCAAACAAAATAGAATTCTGGGCAAGTCTGGGCACTCAATCCAAGGGTTGTAAGTAAAAGTTTCTCTTTCCTTTACTACTTTTCTAATTATGTTTTTTGCAGATTCAGATAAGTACGGTAAAGTATTTAAGTTTTCTGTTATTCATTTTTGGCATTTAGGTTTTGCTTCTAATCATGTTTATTAAGAGATTATCTCTTGTTCTTGATATATATTTGTTTAGCATTTCTATATGGAAACATTGGCATCTTTTAAGGGCACAGATCTCTAGTATTTTGTCATGATGATAGCTATAAACCATCTAATGCTTAATATTTTTAACAAGACACTTAATAACTAATTTGTTCTTTTTTTGTTTAATCATGTTGATTTCTAATCATGTCATGTTTATAAAAGCAATTTTATTAGAACAATCTCATATGTGTTATTTTTTTAATCATTATTTGCTTTATTTATATAATATTGCTTACCTTTGGTTTAATATTTTTAACAAGACACTTAATAACTAATTTGTTATTTTTTTGTTTAATCATGTTGATTTCTAATCATGTCATATTTATAAAAGCAATTTTATTAGAACAATCTCATATGTGTTATTTTTTTATTATTATTTGCTTTATTTATATGTTATTGCTTACCTTTGTGTAAAAGCAATTTCATTGTTTTATAATTAAGATCTTTATGATCATTCTATGATCTTGCTAATTAAATTCTTGAGTAAAATAAAATTTTGAATCTATGTGATATCATAATTTTTTGGTTTGTCATAAGTTATTTAATTAGGATATATGTCTCTAACATTCCTATACGAAAGAATTGACATGTGTTTTTTGTCTCTAATGTTCCTATATGGAAGCATTGACATTTCCAGGGCATTTCATCTCTTGCATATTTACATAGTGTTAACAAGAAATGAACCTATGATTAAGACCATTAGTGACTTGTCATTTCGTAATTTATTTTAAGCGATATCATGAGTTGATCATAATTTGTTATATGTTGATCATATTAAACATTTTGATTTATATATATCATGTCATGTTTATTTCGATCATCTTTTACTCAATATTTATATGGCTTTGAGCAATCTTATAATCTTGAACTATTTATCATAAGTACCTTAGTCTTGTTGCAATGAGACTTCTATTCTTACGATTGAAGAGGTTATCTTGTTCTTACTTGTCTCTAACGTTCCTATATGGAAGCATTGACATTTGTTTCTTGTCTCTAGCATTCTTATATGGAAGCATTGACATTTTCAGGGCATTCATCTCTTGCATATTAATATCATACTAATAAGAAATGCACCTATGCTTAAGATTTCACAACAAATAAATAGTGAGCCCAAAATTTCACTTAAATATATGAAAACTTAGTCATCAAGCAACTAATACAACAAATAAATAGTGAGCCCAAAATTTCACTTAAATATATGAAAATTTAGTCATCAAGCAACTAATACAACAAATAAATAGTGAGCCCAAAATTTCACTTAAATATATGAAAATTTAGTCATCAAGCAACTAATCTTAAGCATAGGTACATTTCTTATTAGTATGATGTTAATATGCAAGAGATGAATGCCTTGAAAATGTCAATGCTTCCATATATGAACGTTAGAGATAAGAAACGCATGTCAATGCTTCCATATAGGAACGTTAGAGACAAGTAAGAACAAGATAACCTCTGCAATCATAAGAATAAAATACCATTGCAACAAGAACAATGTGCTCATGACAAATATTTCAAAATTATTAGATTGCTCAAAGCCATATAAATATTGAGTAAAAGATGATCGAAATAAACATGACATGATATATAAATCAAAATGTTTAATATAATCAACATATAGCAAATTATGATCAACTCATGATATCACTTATAAAAAATTATGAAATGACAAGTCACTAATGGTCTTAATCATGTGTTCATTTCTTATTAACACTATGTAAATATGCAAGAGATGAGATGCCCTATAAATGTCAATGCTTCCATATAGGAATGTTAAAGACAAACAACATAGGTCAATGCTTCCGTATAGGAATGTTAGAGACAAATAGCACAGGAACTAGATACAATCTCTGCAATACATAAAACAGAAACTATATCTCAATTAAATAACTTATGACAACCCAAAAAATTATGATATCACATAGATTCAAAAAATTAATTTTACTCAAGAATTTAATTAGCAAGATCATATCATGATCATAAAGATATTACTTATAAAACAATGAAATTACTTTTACACAAAGGTAAGCAATAACATATAAATAAAACAAATAATGATAAAAAGATAACACATATGAGATTATTCTTATAAAATTGCTTTTATAAACATCACATGATTAGAAATCAACATGATTAAACGAAAAAGAACAAATTAGTTATTAAGTGACTTGTTAACATATTAGATGGTTTATAGCTATCATCATGACAAAATACTAGAGATCCATGCCCTTAAAAGATGTCAATGTTTCCATATAGAAATGTTAGACAAATATATATCAAGAGCAAGAAATAATCTCTTAATAAACATGATTAGAACCAAAACCTAAATGCAAAAGATGAATACCAAAAAACTTAAATACTTTACCATACTAATCTGAATCTACCAAAAACACAGTTAGAAAAACAATAAAGGAAATAAACTTTTACTTACAGCTCTTTTGAAAAGTGCCCAGACTTGCCCGGAATTTTGTTATGTCCACATTGGTGGATCCAAAACAGCTATAATAAACATTTCGATAAAAATTAGCCAAGTTATGAGGTCGAACACAGTGTCGAATCTACAGAAGACGGAAACCTGCACAAAGTCTACCAAACTTGGATGAAAATTGTCGTGTTGGCAACCAGAAGGCCCAGAATTTTGTTTTGTCTGCGAAGGTGGATCCATAACAGCTTTTCCAGTTCCAGAAACAGGTTATAATAAAAATTATGATAAAAATTGACCAGTTTATGAGGCCAAAAACAGTGTCGAATCTGCGGAAGACGGAAACCTACACAAAGTCTACCAAACTTGGACGAAAGTTGTCATTTTCGCAACTGGAAGGCCCTGAATTCTGTTATGTCTGCGTAGGTGGATCCATAATAGTTTTTCCAGTTCCAAAAAATGGGTTATAATAAAAATTCCGATAAAAATTGACCGAGTTATGAGACAAAAACAGTGTCGAATCTGCGGAAGACGAAAATCTGCACAAAGTCTACCAAACTTGGACAAAAAATGTCGTTTTGACAACCGGAAGATAGATTTCCTTGAGGAGAATCAGAAAATCATATAGATCTACAAAAACAACATTAAGAAACCCTTGAAAATTTTCTGCAAAAGTCTACACAACAAAGTTAGGGTTAGAAATAAAAAACTGCAGAAATATGCCCAGATTTGAAGAGAAGCCTAATGGCTACCAGATAGAAAGCAAATCTACAAGAAATAATCAATGCCCAAATGATAAAATATTGTTTGAAAGCAATATAATGTGCTAGATCATAGCAACAAACTCTGATAGCATGTCAGAGATATGGATCTAACTAAACTAGCTTACCTATCTATGCAAAAATAACATATCACAATAAATAAGAACAGAAAGAGAATAAGAGTAAAGAGTACACTAGATATACGTGGTTCACCCAATTGGGATATGTCCATGGGAATGTAGTCTTCTATTATCTCCAGAATATCTCTTCAAGCTTACAGAGATCAATGCCAATAACCCCAATACAATATAGCAATACTTGTGAAAGTATATATCATGATGAGTGATCCACCACGAGATGAATGTGAAAGACTCCTTTGACTCTATTATATACCAAGAGATGAGGATGAATTACTCTCACATATTACATGTGAGATAATATAATTCTCCATAATAACATCTCTTTATATAATAATGAATATCAAGAGTATAATTTACCATAATGAATATGGGATAAATGTATTACTCTTTTACATAAGATTGTGAATATTTTCTGACATAATACAAATACATTATTACCTTCCAAGGAATATAAAATATTCCAACACTTAGTGAGAATGTTCACATTAGAGCCTAAATCTAGAAAAACAAAATGCATATCACAATATATGATTTGTGCATTAAGTTGCAGCTCTCACCCAGTTTTTACCTTCTTTTTAACATGGTTCACAGATCTTTATTGCCCCAATTCTCCCTCGGACTCATCAATTAAGCTATGCAATTCCCGTAATGCAGCTTCATCTTTAATTAGAGCTAGACAACTTTTCAAAAAGCTATTCAGAAAACTTACCTTTCCTGGAATTTTCCTTGACACAGACCGGTTGAAGCGGAGTGGCATGCCATAGTTAGGACCTTCACCAAATACTATGTAATGTACCAATTAGCTTTGATTGTACATTAACTGACTCTCCTACAAGACTTAAGGAAAAACAGTGAAACTAGTGACTTGGATGGTTGTAGGAAGGATTAAAAACATTAATTAACTGTCAAATAATAGTTTGGGTTTGCACCATCAAGTTTCAGGAATTTTTTATGATGTTTTCCAAAGCAAGCAAGCAAAATTGTCTCCCGAGACTGAACAACTAGTTCAACTTCAGGATTTCCCAAACAGGGGGAGAAGGGTTTGAATTATTGGTTTCAAACATGGAATGATTTGATTGACATTCTAAGTGATAACATCAACTTAAAGAAATTAAATTGTATTTGTAGAGTTTCATTTATTGATCAAACATTGAAAACTAACTATTTTCCACGGAAATCTAGACTAGGTGCAAGAAATTGATATGAAACTCAGACTTCTCTTTATTCAATATGCATAATGGACTTCATAGGTTCAAAATTACATTAATGAAAGCCATCATAATCTTAAATACATCTCATAGAATTCTCAGGAAAGAAATACATAAGAGAAAGAAATATCCATCATAGAAAGACTAGAAATCATCAAGATTTCGAATGGGAGGCTTCTCAATCTATGCAAACAAGCTTGAAATTCATTGTATCAGACTTCAGGACCTGCCATAAACTCAATGATGAAGAATGGATGTCATCAGCCTCTCAGAAGAAGCAGGGACACATATCCCAGCTTGGACTAGGGGCACATCTCCCAATTCAAAGAGACAAAATAGCTTTCAATTCAATTCTCGAACTGTCAAACGATGAGAAAGTGGTGCGCACTCCTTATCTTATATACTTGATGTGAATTGTTGAGAAATTCATCTAGGATAATGTGCCCTCATGGAGTGGATAAGGATATCTTACTTTCAATCTTTTCTTTTTGCTTTTCTTTTTGCCTTTGCTTTTCTACCCTGCTTTTTTTCTTTTGACTGTTTTTCCCTGCATTTCTGCCTTATCCTTATTTTTCTCGTTTTTCTACCATATCCCGCTTTCTGTTTTTCTTCTTTATTCTACTTTTCCTAAGCTTTTTTTCTTTGTGACATTTTTTCAATTATTTTTCTTGTTTTCCCAGCTTTAACTGCTTTCATCTTTTCTTCTTTTACAAGCTATCTCTTGGTCAAAGATTATCGTCTATTGCACCCTTATCCAACTCATTATCACATTTAATAATAATTAAATATCCAAATAATAATTGCATCACCTCTAATTTAATTTATTAAAACAACTATAGGCTAAATTATTCCTAGTTAATTTAATTTCCTAGAGTAATTGGCCAATGTTATTCCCCATTAATTAATTAATTCACTGATTTTCACTAGGATCCATGAAGTTTTGATGTGTCATTGGTTGCTTCCTGGTGCTGACAAAAATGGGAACATGACAGTCCTCCCCTCCCAAAATTGCTTGTCCTCAAGCAATAAACCAACTCCAACCATCTATGAAGCCAACCAATGACTTGACTCCTCAAAATATGTTGCTCGCTGTCTAGAATTGGAATCCTCAATTCCAAGATAACCAAAGTTCCACCATGTTTCTACTGCACCACTTTGATTATTACCCTTTTCTAAAAAGCAACATTGTCTCCTATGCATCTATCCAACCCCAGCTGCAACAACAGAATGCGAGGATCCCACAATTTTTTATTGCATTCCTCTAGATGACAATGACATCCCAAGAAATCCATGATATCAAGGATTCCTGGATCCCACTGTCTTTGTTGCATGTCTCCCAATAGAAATGTTGCTTGTGGAGAACTATCATTCCAAAGAATTCCAGGGTCTCATTGTCTTAACTGCATCCTCCCAAACAACAGTATCAACAGAAAGAATATATCATTATGGAGGATGTTTAGATCACTCCACCAAACTAGAAGTTCATCACTTCCAAAAGAAGATTTAATCTCCTCACAAGCCATGTGAAAACTAGAACTGCAATTCCCATCCATAAGGCATAGGTGACAATCCCATGTCCATCCATGTATATTGAAGACATCACATAGAAGCCATAGATGCCCATACAAATGCTCACAAAATATGAATGATCTGTCCATAAAATTTCCACTGATGCAAACAACAAACTTACCCCATGGGGTACTCAACTCCATCATGTATCTATCCACCCAATCAGTGGATGAATAAACACTCCATCTTAATGATCTAAATGTAAATATTGTAGCTTCGCCATGTACCATCTTCGCTTTGGTGCAATAACTCTTTACTCTGCTACTTGTTCCACTTAAATGGCTCAAGTGGAACTCCCTTGCATTGCTATGCATGATGGATACATCAAATAGATTCATATGCTGCTGTGCATCAAACTGGTAAGGGATAGGTGTGCTTTTCAAACCCCAAGTTCTAACCATCAAACCATCAACAAAGTGTGTGGGAGCATCTTTCTCCTCATGTGGCACCAAAAGAAGCTCAATTTCTCTTTGGAAGATAGTATGTGCTTGGAACTCGTCATCAACATCCAAAAACTCATCAAGCACATTCATGTCACTATGCACTTCATGAAACACCATATCATGAGTTTCCTCCATAGAATTTTGAATGTCATCAACCGAAAGAGAATGGTTTACTGGGAGCTAGGAGGGAGTATGTGATCTCTGCAACTCCTGGTGAAACTGCTCTATCTCCATCTCAAATTCCAAGAGGACACTTTGAGTGCTTCTCAAAGAGTCTTGGGTGGCCATAAACTCATCATTGACATCACAATTCTACTCATCATCCTTCAAGGATGCTCCCTGCAACATATGAACAAGCACATACAAGTAATCTCTGTCAGAAATCATATGTGAAAAATCACCTTGTATTGTGGGCATTGCTCTCTGGATCTTCTCCATGGCTTCAAGGAAAGATGAATCTTCTAATGAAACAACTCTCCAACAAGAATGTGATATTGAAACATGTGTGTCATGGAGAATTTGTAAGGCCTCCTTGATCTCCATGTTAAGGAATTTGTTCCTTATGCACATGCACTCTATTACGATCTTCAGCTTCACTAGACCCATAAGAAATGCAAGAGGACTTGGTTTGATGTGTCCCTGGTCAAAGGAACTCTTAGTGTCCCTTTCCTTTCCTTCCTTGAACCTTTTCAAATGCTTGTAATGAAATATATTGATGGATTGCACATCCATCCTCGATTCATCCTTATGCTTCTTCACCTTGTCAAGTGGTCTACCCAATAGAAGACCTTCCAATCCCTTCTCA
The DNA here is from genome assembly GCA_027924585.1 of Larix kaempferi. NCBI lineage: Eukaryota > Viridiplantae > Streptophyta > Pinopsida > Pinales > Pinaceae > Larix > Larix kaempferi. Next base: position 16,169,521 of record BSBM01000458.1, on the reverse strand, counting down.
TGCATTTGTATAAAATCTCCATTGCCTTTAAAATGATAAGACATGTTCATGGATGTGCCTTGAATGGTCATGAGGCACTTTTCATCCCTCTTAATGTACTTGGACCTCCTAAAATATCTCAAGTTAGAAACTTGGTAGTGCAAAATAGGCTCCCCAATGGATAGCATCCATTGAACTTCTAACTTTCTACAAGATATACCCACCAAAAAGGTGAATGGAAATACTTCATTGTTGGTTTATCCAATAATTATGCATGCATCTACCCTCTTCATTTGCAGATATGAATGCTCTGCATGCATATTCCATGCATGTGGATTTTCGTGTTCACTAGGGGGCTCTTTGAGAGACATGCCGATTTTCATTCTTCCAAAGTATGCAAGTCTTGTGCACCCTTGGATATCCATTTCCGCTATGTACTTATATATCAAATCATTGTACAAACAAGTGACTTTGCTTGTATATCTGAATGGTATGTCCTCCTCTGGCATCAAGACAAGTGTTTGGTCCACATCCTCCATATCATCCCTCTCCTCATACACAAGCAACTTTGAATCTCCTTCATGCACATGTAGATCTTCATGCTCCATAAACTTAAGAAACTCCTCCTTCTCCTCAGGAATGCATTTGGCCATGTGTTCATGCTCATGATCCATGCAAGATGCAAAATGTGACATGCTCAAATCCTCATTAAGCTGACCTTCCTCCTCCAAATCTGATCCATGGGTCATCCAATCTTCCTCTTCATACCCCATCATCATATTAGGATCTTTCTCCTCAGCCTGTGTGCATTCGGCCTTCTTTGGTTGGAGATCAAATAGGAGCGAATCTAGTGGTATGGCTTCTTCTTGGTCACATAATGACTTATTAGATCCTTCTTCATGCTCAAGTGAATTTTCTTTCTCTCTATCCTCCATCACGCAACGTGAAGCCTCTCCATCTTGTGTAGTATGAGGATTTGCATTATGAGTAGGTAGGGGGAGAAGGCTTTGAATTATTGGTTTCAGACATGGAATGAGTTGATTGACATGTTAAGTTATAGAAGCAATTGAAATAAATCAAATTGGAGTTGTAGATGTTCATTTATTGTTCAAACATTGAAAACTAGCTATTTTCCATGGCAATCTAGACTATATGCAAGAAATTGATATGAAACTCAAACTTCTCTTTATTCAATCTACAGAATGGAATTCATAGGTTCAACATTACATTAATTATAGCCATCAAAAGTTGAAATACATCTCATAGAATTCTCGGGAAATAAATACATAAGAGAAACAAATCTCCATCATAGAAAGACTAAAAATCATCATGATTTTGAATGGGAGGCTTCCCAATATCTGCAAACAGGCTCGAACTTCACTGGACCAAAATTCAGAACTTGCAATAAACTCAATTATGAATATTGGATGTCATCATCCTCTCAAAAAAAGTAGGGGAACATCTACCAGCTTGGACTAGGGGCACATCTCCCAAGTCAAAGAGGAAAAATAGCTCCCAATTCAATTCTCAAACTGTCAAAAGATGGGAAAGTGGTGCACACTCCTTCTTTTATAGACTTGAGGTGAATTATTGAGCAATTCATTTAGGCTAATGTGCCCTCATGGAGTGGATAAGGATAGATTGCTTTCAAGCTTTTCTTTTTTCTTTGCTTTCTGCCTTTGCTTTATCCTACTTTTGCTTTTCTATCCTACTTTTTTGCTTTTGACTGAGTTTTTCTGTTTTTCTGCCTTATCCTACTTTTTCCTATTTTTCTTCCTTATCCCGCTTTCTGCTTTTATGCTTTATTCTATTTTTCCTGAGATTTACTATTTTTCTGCCTTGTGCTAGCTTTTCATTTATTTTTCCTGCTTTCAGCTTTTCTTCTTTTGCAAGTTATATCTTGTTCATAGCTTATCCTCTATTGCGCCCTTATCCAACTCATTATCACATTTAATAATAATTGAATATCCAAATAATAATTTCTTCACCTTTAATTTAATTTATTAAAACAACTACAGGCTAAATTATTCCTAGTTAATTTAATTGCCTAGAGTAATTGGCCAATGTTATTCCCCATTAATTAATTAATTCACTAATTTTCACTAGGATCCATGGGGTTTTGATGTGTCATTGGATGCTTCCTGGTGCTGACAAAAATGAGAACATGACATACTGGTGGTGAGAGGATTTCAACACTCCCTTGTTCCCCATAAATTCATCATGGACTTCAAAGAAAACTCCCTTCTCTTTTTGTACATCAAATTGCAGCGGTTGTTGGATTGTAGGCCTCACTCTCGAGTCCCACTAGGTGTTATAAATTTCCTTTCCATCACCCATCGTAGCCCCTCCTTTGGTGACCACAACAACAATAGGCTACTTTTGTCTCGGTTCAATTGAGATCTTCTAAACATTCCGGTTCCAATTTTGGTTATTTTTCGCCTTCCATTTTTCTATAAGTTGGTGACAACCTTCAATAGTATGAACTAATTCCCTACAATATGATCATGTCAAAGTGGGATTCGGGCATTCTCTTGCATAATGTCCTAGTTGATCACAATTATAGAAAATCACCTAGCATTTTCCCCAACAAAATCCTCCTCGTCCACGTCCTCGGAATCCACTGTTCAGGTACAGGTACTCCCAAAAGATCAAACACCTAGAGAAACCACTTCACACAAACAGATAAATGATCGATACACTGATATTTTGACGTGGTTTAAACCCTCGAGAGGGAAACACTCCACAGCTCTGGCCAAATAGCTTCTACGGAACAGTTTACTATGCAAAAGAAAGAAAGTTACAAATGAGCTTCTCATAATCGATCAACTAGCAATGACCCTCCATGCTCTTTAAATAGAGATCATGGACAAATCAGGTGTTAAGCCACGGATCAAGGGTAGGTATGATCTAAGAGAAGTTGAGCCGTCAGATCATTGTATGTCTAGAACATATTGTGACCATCGGATTAAATATTTACAAATGCATACTAAAGAAACACACCTTACCTAATGGATATATTACACAAGTTGATCTTAACTAACTCCTAAGTGTCTAAATATCCTAACATCCACCCTATAGCTGATTAAACTGTGCATTTCTTCTTTCAGCTTGCTATTCCCCTTTCATGAGAAAGGTATTTGCTGTGCATTCTATGAGCAATTGATATGCTCAAAAGTCCTTCTCATCATGTCCGACAGATTGAAATAACTTACAAAACAATTTTTGTGGGGTACACACCATTTTATGTAGAAAATAACATTATTTTGGTCAATGTCCTCTAGTTTGACAGATTCTACACCATATTCTTGTTCCAAGGTTCAACGGATTAGGAGCTCCAACAACAATATAGTCATGGAAATTCATACATTGATCTTTTGAGTGACCCTCCTCCTTACATCTTGTACACCAAACATCTCTTTTTTCCTTTCCCTTCTTGATCTCTTGGATCTCGATTGACAGGTTCACCAACTGCAACTGGATTTGAGCCATACCAGCTCCAGTATCTCCAATGGGTGAGGCTTCCAGCTTCATAGCTAACTCAAGGGCCTCCGTCTACGATGCAATCTTCTGTTGCATCAAAATGAACTCTGGTATGACGTAATAAGGTAGCTATAAACCACTCCTTATGTTGGACATCAGTCATTTGAAAACTTACACAAACCATAAATATCTTGAATCTCTGGTCGAATTCCTAGATAGACTCATTTGTCAATTATTTGATTTCTTTGAGCTCAATAATAAACTATGACTCAAATTTTGGCTTTTTAAATTCACATTAGAGGAAATTTGAGGTCTAAAATGAGACTTATAAGAAAACGAGCCATCATATAAGAAAATGATCTAACTATAATGTCTTGATGAGTTGGAATTCAAGAACCAATAGAATTTCAATCAAATGAGTTAGCCCTAATGGTTGACTTGAGATATTTGTCATAAAAAAACTACTTTTTTTGTTTGTATTTTCAACATATCTCCCTGTGTTTTTACTCAAATTTTGAGCGGGAGCACTCGTTGGATGTAGAATTTAATTCTGCATCCAACGAGTACCCACACTGTATACTTTTGACAGACCGAGGATCCCCAAAAACAAGAAATCCCTTAAAAACGTCATGATGACATCATCATGACGTTTTTTCAAGTATTTCTTGTTTTGGGGGCAAAAAGGTCTGTCAAAAGTATGCAGTATGGGTACTCGTTGGATGCGGAATTAAATTTTGCATACAATGAGTGCTACCGCTCAAAATTTGAGTAAAAATACATGGCGATATGTTGAAAATACAAACAAAAAAAGTAGTTTTTTTCTTTCTTCCTCCAAAATTAGTAAATATTATTTTATTACTTAAACTATTATTTCATTATTTTAACTATTATTTTATTATTTTCCTTAGGAGGCCCATTTTAGATCTCAAATTTCCTCTAATATTTTTTTAACCCATATCTAACCTCTTCCAAATTCTTTGTTGGTTGTCCACTAGCAATTTCTAGAAACTTCATGAACCAATCCAAAGTGAGACCCCTAAAGGTTGTAATCAGATGCGGCAATTTGATATTATTATCTTTCCCTTGCTTAACAATCTAGACTGCATTACATAGAAACCAATGTTTCTCCGGGTCCTATGACCCGTTTTCATTAAATATTGGTAGTTTCATATCATACCCATCCATTATGTTCCTTGGAGGGATTGGCTGACTTGGTATTAAAGAACCACTAATCGGAATCTTATTACTTGGCGAAGTGTTACTGTGACTATTACCACTATTTTGAGTTACTTGGAAAGCTAAGATGAACTAATATGTCCTACCTTAGTTTCTAAAGATGTATGCAGGGTCATGGGTATGTCGCAGGCTCGTATCTAACACAGATCTACAGGTTCTTATTCTTCTTAAATGAATTGGTATTCTTCCTCTTCATCATAAGAATATTCGTCGAGCTATGGTACTAGTTCATAGTTCCTTTTCTCAGTCGCTCTGCAACCTTCTCTCCTCGTCACAGTTCTCCTCCGCTTGTTCAACCGAAATCTCTTCCCATTTTGCAGAAACCCACACTCTTCATATGTCTCACTCTCTTCTCCCCTTATCATTTTAGCTCATTCCATACATTCTCCCAAGCCTTCCTCTAGTCAACACCCATGCCCACTGCGCACAGATGCTTTACTCGTTGAATTCCATTCTCATTACCCCTTTTTCAAAGAGCAATATTTTAATCCATAGATTTAAATATCTTGGGTAGTTACCGCGCGGTCCTTGAAATAATTCTCATTCTGATGCACTATATGACTTAATAGTGTCAACATAAAATTTGGTAATGTACCCTTCTAATATACTATCCATCTAGTAATCCACAGTGCATGAAATATTATTTCTCACACTTTTCAGTTGTTGGATTAACCCAGGTGTCCAAATTTTAGGATCACCTCCTTGGAAGTTCGTCTTTTGCTCAGTTAACCTCTCCAAGCACTCAATTAAGATAACAAGAAACTCCCCAAATAAAACCTCATGAATATCGAAGAAAACATACTCACCTAGCCACGCTTCATCATCCAATCGGGGGTGCTTGTTTTGATCTTTATCAAACTCTCTCAGCTTCTAATCTACCCAATCCTGGATCTTAGGCTTAGTAGGATCCACATATGCCAGATTCCCCTTCGTCACAAATCCTGGTCTCGACAACGGAACCATTTGTTGGAAAACTTCTATCCCAACCCAGGTTCACCCAAAACCATACCAACCAAATCCCAAGATACTGAACCGAAAGGGGTTTAGTCCTTCCATTGACACCTGCAAAGCAGATGAAGTCTCACTCAAAGTACCTATGGGGACTGCAGGAACCAGGTTTCTACAGTGAGGAAGGGAAATTGTTCGACATACTAATCATTCAACAAACAAATCACAACTTTGATAGATCAGTATCTGCGATTAGCCATACAATTCGACTGATATCATAAGATAGTTACAGCATTAAGAAATACAGTGTACTTCACATTTATACATTTTTTCATTTTAAGCACATTCAGTTATCAATTTACGCAATGAGTAAGCAACATAACCATCAAACAACACATTTAACACCATGATTCAATGTGGAAATCCAAGATGGGAAAAACAATGGAAGTGCTTCTTTTATTCACGAGTCGCAACCAAAAATAAGCACCTCATGTCTATAAGGACTTATGGAATTTTCTTCTTCTGTTACAACGAATCGGTGCACACAGCCTACAGATCATGTGACTCTTCCCTTCACATCAACCAGTAAATTTGACATGCAAAATATGCAGTTCGCAGAATACATACATCAACTAATAGTTTCATGAACAACATGCTATATCCAAAAATCCCTACCTCTTACATATTTATAGGGGGCACTCATCCTAACCCACTCCCACTACTTCTCTACTCAACTACTTGACTCATTAATGCAAGTGGACAAAAACCCTAACTACTCAGTTAACCCTACCCTTTGACAACCCTACCCTTTGACACATTTAAAATAACCATCTTCCTAGTTTCTCGGTCGCTTCGTCGGAGTTGACCACTTCGTCGAACCTCTTTTCCTCTGTTATGTTCACACTAAAACTGCTTTTCCAAAATTGGTACCCAAAAATTCCTAAGGCCAACTTCCTAGTTTCTCGGCTGCTTTGTCAAAGTTGACCACTTCGTCAAACCTCTTTGCCTCGGTTTTGTTCACACCAAAATTGCTTTTCCAAAATTTGTGCCCAAAAATTCCTAGGGCCTACAGTCCTATTGCTACTATTTCTAGTTAGAAAGTGACTAAAAAGTGGTTAAGTACTGTGCTAATGAGGCTTTACATGCGGTTGATGTGAAAGTCTAGATGTGGGCCTACCAAGGGACCAATCAATTGTTTTGCTTTAGTCTTGCAATGTTTCCAAGCATCCTCCTCAGCATTCTTCAACATTTTTGAGGTTCTTGGTCATGTCGTTCCATTGTTTGTTGTGTTCTTTATTAATTGTTTTAAGGAGATCTTCTAAGTATTCATCTGAAGCCTTGGCTAGGGAAAACATGAAAATAGTCACTGTCGTTTTGGCTGATTACTAGATTGGTAACATGAATGCAAGAGCTAGATTATTGTTTTTCTTGTTCTTCCCTTTGTCTGTCTTCTTCGATTTTTGGGGCTGATATGCTCCATTGGTCAAGGGTACTTGCTGTGTCATTGAGGTATTTCGAGTCATGGAAGTGTTTAGTGTTGATGTCTATGTAACTTCGGAATGTATTTTATCTATGTATTTCATATATATTTATTGTACCCTTATAAGAGATGTGTTATTCCTCTATAAGGAAGTGTCGTAATGTGTATTGACAAGTGTTGCAAGTGTGTGTACTTGGCAATAGGTTATTAGACCACCATGTGTTGTTAAATTTTGAGCATTAATTCACAATACTCTTGGATCTTTACTTAGAGAATAACATATACAGTATATCAATGCATAACAATCACAATAAGCATGACAAGCATCACAAGAATCAAAATCATGAGAGACAAGAGACACAGAGTTTCCGTGGGAAAACCCTAAGGTGAAAAACCCCACAAATTCCTCAGAGATAGAGAGAGCAATGGCTCAACCAAAGTACAACCAAAATACACTGAGATAGTCTCCTAGTAGCAGATGATCCTCCTCCTCACTAGTGCGCCACTTTCTGAGTGAGAGAAGTGTGAGTTTTCGAGTGATCAAAATAGAGATCTCCCGATCTCTATTTATACTAGCCTGTTTGCCCAGTTACACTATGGGGGCTGACTTGTCTATCTAGATACATCCACAATATAATATATTTTTCAGGGCCGACCCCACACATGGTGGTATAATAACCCATCAGAAAGTACACACACTTGCGACACTTGTCAATCCACATGACGACACTTCCTTATAGAGGAATAACACATCTCTTATAAGGGTACAATAAATATATATGAAATACATTCCGAAGTTACATATACATCAACACTCCCTCTTAACTAGGAAGGTATTTCTCGACACAGATTTGTTAGACAAGTCTTCTTCTCGAGATCATCGTCATCGATGCATCGTCATCATCATCGTCACTGCTGCTGCTATCTCAACCAATCTCTGACTTTACTCATCATAGGAAGTTCTACAGAGCCAGTCCTTTTTCATACTGGATGTAGGCCCACCACTTGCAGGTCTTCGTCATCACTAGCCATACTGTGGAATCCTCAAGACTTATTATTTGCGTCACAAAACCTGGCTGCAACATCCTAGGCTATTACGAGCACTCAGCTCTACCTATTAGATCTCCCAGGAGCACATTACATGTGACCCATCACAAAACCTGGTTGAAGCATCCTAGGCTGTTACGAGCACACAGCTCTACCTGTCGGATCTCCCAAGAGCACATTACCTGTGATCTCACCACAAAACCTGGCTGAAGCATCTGAGGCCTTTTTCATCCTGTCCATATCTCCTAGGAGAAAATTACATGTGGTCCACCACAAAACCTGGCTGAAGCATCTGAGGCCTTTTTCATCCTGTCCAAATCTCCCAGGAGCAAATTACATGTGGTCATGGAAAAACCTGGCTGAAGCATCTGAGGCCTTTTTCATCCTATCCAGATCTCCCAGGAGCAAATTACATGCCATAGGACAAAACCTCGCAAGAGCATCTCATGATGTTACGGGTACACAACTCCGACCTGAAATATACCAGGGCACAAATTACATGTCCTCCCAGAGCAATGTCTCAAAAGAGCATCGCAGGCTATTACGGGTACACAACTCCAACCTATAGGATCTCCCAAACATGCTCATCTGCACAACTTAATTCACGGCCACAAAGTATCATCCTGATACTCACCATACATCATCCTGATGTATACATGATCATCCTGATCATCATCACTGCAACATCATGCTGCATGTCATCTGAAGAATCTCATCATCCATGATCATCCTGATCATACAATGCATCTACCTGATGCATACCAAGTATCTACCTGATACATATCAACATACATGATCTACTTGATCATACAATGTATCCACCTGATACATATACAGATACATGGTCCAAACATCCAACATGATGCATATACAAAATACATACAAATGATCCAACCGATCATATCCAGCATCCAACATGATGCATACATACATATAAATGATCCAACTGATCATATCCAGCATCCAACATGATGCGTACATACATATACATATAAATGATCCAACTGATCATACAAAGCAGAAACCAGAACATCATCCTGATGCTCATCATCCAGCGCTTACATCCACAGCCATGTGAAGGATCCTCCTTCCAACATGCTTGGAATGGCTTCAGCAAATGTGTCCATCACTTCTTCCTCGAAGTGTCATCAATCTGAAGAATGCCAAGCCTCTCCTTGAAGTACTCGAACTTCACCCTAGCTAGTGGCTTCATCAGCACATCTACAATTTGCTTGTCCATCACAACGTACAGGAGCTTCACAGCTCCTCTCTGCACCATATCCCTGATATAGTGATATTTGATCTCTATGTGTTTCGACTTGTCATGAAACACTGGGTTCTTAGATAGCTTCACACAACTCTGGTTATCGCAAAAAATACTAGTAGCATCCAATGGGAGATCAAATAACTCAGATAGTAGCTTTCGTAGCCATACTGCCTCACAACTAGCTGAATAGGCTGCAACATACTCTGCCTCAGTTGTACTCAGTGCTATGCAGGACTGCTTCCTGCTAAACCAAGAGATCACACTTGATCCCATATTGAAGCGGCACCTAGATGTGCTCTTCCTATCTGTAGCACTGCCATCCCAATCTGAATCAACATAACCCTACAGGTTAAACTTTTGATTCGCTTCATACTTGAGCCCATGATCCACTGTACCCTTCAGGTACCTCAGAACATGCTTTACAGCAACTAGGTGAACACTCCTCGGATCTGTCAGGAATTGACTCAATGTGTTCACAGCAAAGAAAATATTTGGTCTCGTGTTCGTCAAGTACATCAAGGACCCAATCATCTGACGATACATAGAGGCTCAGATGAAACATCACATAGAAGCTTCAGGTTTGATGCCATAGGTGTGGCCATGTCCTTGCAATCCATCATCCCGAATCTCTTCAGGATATCTACTGTGTATTTCCCTTGACCAAGGAAGATCCCATCTGCATTCTGCCACATCTTATTTAGGAAATAGTGCATCATTCCTAAGTCTTTCATATCGAACTCAGCAGCAAGCTTCCTCTTAGTATCTGCAATCAAATTGTCATCTCCTGTTGCAAATAAGTCATCCACATACAGAAGTAGAATCACAGGATTCCCTTCCTCAACCTTGTAGTAAAGGTTGGAAACCGCTTTACTCTTGGTAAAGCCCAAACTAGATAGGAAACTGTCCATCCTACCATACCAAGTTCTGGGAGCTTGCTTCAAGCCATACAATGCTTTCTTCAATCTGCATACATATGAATCCTTGTCATGTATTTCAAAACTGAGTGGCTGCTCCACATACACTTCTTCTTCAACTACACCATTCAAGAAAGTTGTTTGGTGTATCTTCTATTTCATCACTTTATATTTCTCTATGCTGCCATCTGCAACATGCTTGATCTGATAGATCCATATGGACGTCATAACAAACTTCCCTTCGGGTCTTGGGACTATATCCCAAGCATCATTCTTCATGATTGATGGATCATGGCATTCTTCCCGTATCCTGGGAACTTCAATATCTTCAATAGATATCTTTGTTCCTGAAACAAATGTTGTAGTCCTTCTTTCGTAGGTGAATGTATATGGTCTTTCCTACAAAACAAGTTAAATTGCATGATTAGAAACATCTCATAATTTTCAAAACAAATTATTACACATAAATAAATATGTCACACAGTCATGCAATTATCTTTGCCAATGCTTCAATACAACATTTATCCATGTTCCATAACTTTCTAGATGCCTTCTAGTCTCTACCAGAACATTGTTAAGAGTTTGCGCTACTCCCAACATGTTAGCAAAGAGGTTTCATTCTAGATAAGTAGCAATGGAATGTTGTACAGTGCCATAGGCCACTTACCCATCACATGCATATTAGTAGTATACTGTTCATTAATGCAATCATTCTAATATGCACAATACATATCCTAAGTCTTAGGAACATAAGCATATACATCATTGAACAATTTTATTTAAACAAACAAATATGTAAAATACTTATCTTTGTTTGTTTGTTGGGTGGACTCCCTCTGAGTCTTTGCTTCCTTACAGGAGTGGCTGAAGTAGCTTCTTCTACACCTTTCTATTGTGGAATGTAGAGAGATGGTCAACTCCCTCTGAATATCTACATCCTTGCAGGAACTACTGGAGTGTGCTTCTTCTTGATCTTTGCTTCCTTTCAGGGGCAACTGGAGTGTGCTCCCTCTTGATATTTGCTTCCTGGATTACCTGTCTTTGAACTTATATTCATCCTTGGTCCCTATGCATGCTTATTAGAATCATGATTGTGTTATCCTTGTGATCTCATACAAAATCATACATTCATTAGTATATTCTCAATACTATCAAAACATGATAATCTCAAGCATGTATAGTCATGATAATTTCAAACATAAATAATAAGCATTAGCATTCAAAGTTTATATAGGACTCTTAAGGTTAGTCATAACATGTCTAAACCTGTGATTACTCAAACCTATGACTCTTCTGGTTAGTCATAACATTAAATAAGGTAAGACACGTAATATGCATATACCCATGATTATTCAAACCTATGAGTTCATGAATAAACATCATCAATCATGTCATGCATATTTATATAATAGATCCTATGATATAAGAAACACATACCTGGTCACCATATTTTCTAGTTATGTCTAGCAAAGTGTTATTGTTCTCTTCAATGACCTACATAACTCATTAGTTAACTTTTGCAAAAACAAATTATTCATACCTCTATGTGATCCATGACTATGGATGAATCTTTGTCTTTATGTCACCATGGCATGTTCAGGTTGTCCCTTCAATTTGTACAATCCTCCCTCTTGCTCTCCAATCACCACTGCATCATCAATAGTTTTACCCTTTGGCCACATTAGGACTTGGCCACCTACAAATGCAACCCTCATGCCTTTTTCATCCAATGCAGAGATGGAGAAAAGGTTATTCTTGAGCCCAGGTACATAAAGGACTTCTTTCATCTTCAAAGATTTTCCAGAATCTAGGTTGTAGAAGGCTTCACCACTTCCTTTGATAGGGTATTGATAATCATCCACAAGTTTCACCTTATGGGGTGACTCATGTTCATATAGGTTTACAAAACATTCCTTAAACCCAGTCATGTGTTTGGAAGCCCCACTGTCAATTAACCAATCATTATAACCATGGGAGATTGTACCTGTGAGAGTAGAGATTAGGACATACTCTTCTTCACTTGATGAGTCATCTTCACTTTTTTCCCTAGCTTTGTTATTTGGAGGTTCATCATCTTCGGCAGCATGAGCATGGTACCTTCTTTTGTTACCTTTCTTCTTCTTGTTGGAGTTGTTGTTGTTTTGGTTATCCCTTTTGTTCTTGGGACATTCTGAATCAAAGTGACCCTTCTCATTCCAAGTGAAACACCTTAGATCTTTCTTGTCTTTGTGATAATGATGAGAAGATTTCTTCTTGTGATGGGATGGCTCCCTCTTGAACTTGCCCTTCTTAGTGTGAGCTGTGAGAGCTTGATCTTCATTCCCCATCTTTTCTTCTCTTGCCACAAGCCTTGCTTCTTCTTGAGAACATATTTCCCACAATATGTTGAAGGAGATTAATTTCTTTCTAGCATAGATCCCCTAGATAAAAGAGTCCCATGACCTAGGTAGGCCATTCAAAGTGCTCATAACAATTTCACCATTCTCCACCATTTCATCTACAGCTGCAAGTTGTTCCTTGGTCTGAGAGACCTTGGAGAAATAGGATTGAATGGTTTCTCCATTCGACATCTTGACTCCTTTTAATTGATTCTGCAGGGTCATCTTCTGATTCATGTTCTTCCCTTCAAACAACTTGGTCAAAGAGTCAAACATAGCCTTGGGTGTCTTTAGAGAAGACTCATGGGGTATGATATGGTATTTGATAGAATCAACAATGATTCTCTTTTCCTTGACCAAGTTCTTCTTATGCAATACCTTAGCTTCTTCATCCTTTGGGATAGGGATGTCTTCTTTTATATATGAGTCCAACTCATTCTCTTCCAGGATTAACCCAATCCTATACTTCCAAGCTCGGAATTTATCAACCCCTTCAAGCTTATTCTCAAGCTTGGTGTGGTGAGACATCGTAAAGAGTACTTCAAATGAAGATAGAAAAGATTTAGGTCTTACCACTTGAATTACTGAAAATTGGATCTAGTCTCGGATTAGGGTTTGTCGAAAAACCCTAAAAATTCAAAATTTGAATTTCAACTTTCTGAAAGGATAGAAAGATGCGCCCTGACGAGCTGATCATCCTGGTGTATTCAGAATTTGAGATCAGCAAAGCTTTCCCCTTCAAATTTGCCTTTTTGTCCTCCTGGGTTCACTAGAGAGAGCCCTGAATTAGGGTTTGAGTTTCCCGGAGATCTACCCAGCCAAAAATCTCGATCCAAAGCTCTAAAATTCGATCTTTGCAAGGAGCTTCCAGCTATGTCTTCAGATTTCATAAATTCCTATTTTTGTGGAAACCTTAATTTTTAGGGCCAAAACTGAAAATGCTTAGAATTGAATTCTGATTGGATAGATAGATTCTCCTTGATGAGTAGAGTCAATATACTATACTTCCTTTCCAAAATCTGTGGAGAGAAACTCAATAAACAAGAAACTCAAGTTTCTGTCACTACAAAATGTCTTATTCTCAGGTTAGCTCTGATACCATGTTAAATTTTGAGCATTAATTCACAATACTCTAGGATCTTTACTGAGAGAATAACATATACAATATATCAATGCATAACAATCACAATAAGCATGAAAAGCATCACAAGAATCAAAAGCATGAGAGACAAGAGACACAAAGTTTCCGTGGGGAAAACCCTAAGGTGAAAAACCCCACAACTTCCTCAGAGATAGAGAGAGCAATGGCTCAACCAAAGTACAACCAAAATACACTGAGATAGTCTCCTAGTAGCAGATGATCCTCCTCCTCACTAGTACGCCACTTTTTGAGTGAGAGAAGTGTGAGTTTTCGAGTGATCAAAATAGAGATCTCTCGATCTCTATTTATACTAGCCTGTTTTCCCAGTTACACTATGGGGTCGAATTGTCTATCTATATACATCCACAATATAATATATATTTCAGGGCCGACCCCACACATGGTGGTCTAAGAACCCATCGACAAGTACACACACTTGCGACACTTGTCAATCCACATGACGACACTTCCTTATAGAGGAATAACACATCTCATATAAGGGTACAATCAATATATATGAAATACATAGATGAAATACATTCTAAAGTTACATATACATCAACATGTGTGGGGTCGGCCCTGAAATATATATTATATTGTGGATGTACCTAGCTAGATAAGTTGGCCCCATAGTGTAACTAGGCAAACAGACTAGTATAAATAGAGATCGGGAGATCTCTATTTGGATCACTCGAAAACTCACACTTCTCTCACTCAGAAAGTGGCGCACTAGTGAGGAGGAGGATCATCTACTACTAGGAGACTATCTCAGTGTATTTTGGTTGTACTTTAGTTGAGCCATTGCTCTCTCTATCTCTGAGGAATTTGTGGGGTTTTTCACCTTAGGGTTTTCTCCACGGAAACTCTGTGTCTCTTGTCTCTCATGCTTTTGATTATTGTGATGCTTGTCATGCTTATTGTGATTGTTATGCATTGATATACTATATATTTTATTCTCTCAGTGAAGATCCTAGAGTATTGTGAATTAATGCTCAAAATTCAACATGGTATCAGAGCTAACTTGAGAAGAAGACATTTTGCAGTGACGGAAACTTGAGTTTCTTGTTTATTGGGTTTCTATCCACAATTTTTGGAAAAGCAGTATATTATATTGACTCTACTCATCAAGGAGAATCTATCTGTACAATCAGAATTCAATTCTGAGCATTTTCAGATTTGGCCCTAAAAATTAGGGTTTCCACAAAAATAGAAATTTCTGAAATCTGAAGACATAGCTGGAAGCTCCTTGCAAAAATCGAAGTTTAGAGCTTTGGATCGTGATTTTCGGCTGGGTAGATCTCCGGGAAACTCAAACCCTAATTCAGGGCTCTCCTAGTGAACTCAAGAGGACAAAAAGGAAAATCTGAAGGGTAAAGCTTTGTTGATCTCAATTTCTGAATACACCAGGCTGATCAGCTCATAAAGGCGCATCTTTCTATCCTTCCAGAAAGTTGAAATTCACATTTTGAATTTTTAGGGTTTTTTCGACAAACCCTAATCTGGGACCAGATCTAGTTTTTCAACATTTCAAGTGGTAAGACCTAAATATTTTCTATTTCCATTTGAAGCACTCTTTAAGATGTCTCACCACACCAAGCTTGAGGATAAGATTGAAGGGGTTGATAACTTCCGAGCTTGGAAGTATAGGATTGGGTTAATCCTGGAAGAGAATGAGTTGGACTCATATATAAAGGAAGACATCCCTATCGTAGAGGATGAAGAGGCTAAAGTATTGCATAAGAAGAACTTGGTCAAGGCAAAGAGAATCATTTTTTATTCTATAAAATACCATCTCATACCCCATGTGTCTTCTCTAAAGACACCCAAGGAGATGTTTGACTCTTTGACCAAGCTATTTGAAGGGAAGAACATAAATTGGAAGATGACCCTACGGAACCAATTGAAAGGAGTAAAGTTTCAGAATGGAGAAACCATTCAATCTTATTTTTCTAGGGTCTCCTAGATTAAGGAACAACTAGAAGCGGTAGATGAAATGGTGGAGAATGGTGAAGTTGTCATGACCACTCTAAATGGCCTACCCAGGTCATGGAATTCCTTTATTCAAGGAATTTGTGCAAGGAAGAATTTGATCTCCTTCAACAGATTGCGGGAAGAATGTTCTCAAGAAGAAGCAAGGCTTGTGGCCCGAGAATAAAAGATGGGAAGTGAAGATCAAGCTCTCATAGTACACACCAAGAAAGAAAGGTCAAAGAGAGAGCACTCTCATGCCAAGAAATATTCACACTATCATCAACATAAAGATAAGAAAGATATCAGATGCTTCTCATGTAATGAGAAAGGTCATTTTGCTTCAGAATGTCCCAAGAACAAAAGGAACAACAACATCAAGAAGAAGAAGGGCAGTAGGAAAAGATATCATGCTCATGCTGCTGAAGATGATGAACCACCCAAGAAGAAGGCTAGGGCAGAAAGTGATGATAGTGATGATGACTCATCAAGTGAAGAAGAGTATGTTCTAATCTCTGCTCTCACAGGTACTGTCTCCCATGGTTGTAATGATTGGTTAATTGACAATGGGGCTTCCAAACACATGACTGGGTTTAAGGAATCTTTTGTTAACCTATCTGAACATGAATCACCCCATAAGGTGAAACTTGGGGATGATTATCAATACCCAATCAAAGGAAGTGGTGAAGCCTCCTACAACCTAGATTCTGGAAAATATTTGAAGATGAAAGAAGTCCTTTATGTACCTGGGCTAAAGAAGAACTTACTCTCCATCTCTGCATTGGATGCAAAAGGTATGAGGGTTGCATTTGTGGATGGCCAAGTCCTAATGTGGCCAAAGGGAAATACCATAGATGATGTAGTAGTGATTGGAGAGCAAGAGGGAGGTTTGTATAAATTGAAGGGACAACTTGAACATTCCATGGTGCATGAATCCATGGAGCCAAGTGAACTTTGGCATAGAAGACTTGCTCATATGCACTATAGGGCACTTCCAATTGCAACTAAGGCTGTAGAGGGTCTTCCTGAAATCAATACCAAACATGAAGGTGTTTGCAAAGGATGTGCAAAAGGTAAGAACATTAAGAAGGCTTTCCCAAGTAGTGAAACCAAGGCAAAGGATATCCTGGAAATCATCCACTTAGATGCATGTGGTCCTATGTCATCCAGTTCTCTAAGTGGGTATGTTTACTATGTCTCATTTATTGATGACTTCTCCAGGAAGACTTGGGTATACTTCTTGAAGAACAAAGATGAGGTGTTTGATAAGTTCAAGGAATTCAAAACCTTCATGGAGAATCAAACTGAAAAGAAGATAAAAACATTCAGATCCGACAATGGTGGAGAATTCACCTCAGGTGACTTCAAGAAGCTTTGCAGTGGTTCAGGGATTAAGAGGGAGTTGACTGCTCCTTATAATCCTCAACATAATGGAGTTGCAGAAAGGAAGAATAGAACAATCATGGAAGCAACAAGGGCAATGCTACATGACCAGGATCTACCTATGCATTTATGGGTAGAAGCAGCTAGAACAGCTGTATATGTGCAGAACAGAACACCCCACTAGATATTGGACAACAAGACACCACAAGAGGTCTTTTTTGGTAAGAAACCTGAAGTCAACCATCTCAGAATATTTGGTTGTCCAGTATACACTCATGTCCCAAAGGAAAAGAGGACCAAACTAGATCCTTTAGGAAAGAAGGGTATCTTTGTGGGTTACAGTGAAAGATCGAAGGCTTACAGAATATAATTTCCAGGGTTCAAGAAGATTGATGTAAGCAGGGATGTAACATTTGATGAAAACTTAGCATTCATCAAATCAAGGAAGACACCTATCGAAGTTTATGAAGAACCTAAGGAAACTAGATTTCAAGACACTACCATGACTGAAGCAATTCCAGAAGTTGTTCGTGAGTTTGAAGATCCGCAAGAACCTGTAGATCCACCCCGTGAGGATAACTCTCAAAAGAGGAAACCTGCATGGGCTAGAGAGCTCATAAAAGATGCAAAAAGATTTGGCATTCCAAAAGAAGAACACAGAGCAAAGAAGAGAACCAGATCACATACCAGCTATGTTGCTTTACTCTATGACATTATGAACAAAGAACCTTCCAGTTATGAAGAAGCAAGGGAAAAGAAAGAATGGAAGGATGCCATGGTTGAGGAATACCAATCAATAATGAAGAATGATGTTTGGTATGTTGTCCCAAGACCTAAAGAGAAGTCTGTTGTGACTTCCAAATGGATCTACAAAATCAAGCATGCTGCAGATGGCAGTGTAGAGAAATACAAGGCAAGATTCGTAGCTCATGGCTCTCTCGAAAGGAGGGAATAGATTATGAAGAAACTTTTGCACCTGTAGCCAGGTATACTTCCATCAGAACAGTACTTTCCCTGGCTACAGCAATGAAATGGAAAATACACCAGATGGATTTCAAGACTGCTTTCCTGAATGGTGTAGTTGAAGAGGAAGTATATGTGGAGTAGCCACTCGATTTCGAAATACATGACATGGAGTCATATGTGTGCAGATTGAAGAAAGCCTTGTATGGCTTGAAGCAAGCTCCCAGAACTTGGTACGGTAGGATGGACAGTTTCCTATCTAGTTTGGGATTTACCAAGAGTAAAGTGGATTCCAACCTTTACTACAAGGTTGAGGAAGGAAATCCTGTGATTCTATTTTGTACGTGGATGACTTATTTGTAATAGGAGATGACAGATTGATTGCAGATACTAAGAGGAAGCTTGCTGTTGAGTTTGATATGAAAGATTTGGGAATTATGCATTATTTCCTAGGTATGGAGGTGTGGCATAGTGCAGGTGGGATCTTCCTTGGTCAAGGGAAGTACACAGTAGATATCCTGAAGAGATTCGGGATGATGGATTGCAAGGCCATGGCCACACCTATGGAATCAAATCTGAAGCTTCTATGCGATACTTCATCTGAGCCAGTTGATATCTCTATGTATCGTCAGATGATTGGGTCCTTGATGTACTTGACGAACACGAGACCAGATATTTGCTTTGCTGTGAACACATTGAGTCAGTTCCTAACAGATCCGAGGAGTGTTCACCTGGTTGCTGTAAAGCATGTTCTGAGGTACCTGAAGGGTACAGTGGATTATGGGCTCAAGTATGAAGTGAATCAAAAGTTTAACCTGCAGGGTTATGTTCATTTAGATTGGGCAGGCAGTGCTGCAGATAGGAAGAGCACATCTGGGTGCTACTTCAGTATGGGATCAGCTGTGATCTCTTGGTTTAGTAGGAAGCAGTCCTACGTAGCACTGAGTATTGCTAAGGCAGAGTATGTTGCAGCCTATTCAGCTAGTTGTGAGGCAGTATGGCTACGGAAGCTACTGTCTGAGTTATTTGATCTCCCATTGGATGCTACTAGTATCTTCTGCGATAACCAGAGTTGTGTGAAGCTGTCTAAGAACCCAGTGTTTCATGACAGGTCAAAACACATAGAGATCAAATATCACTATATCAGGGATATGGTGCAAAGAGGAGTTGTGAAGCCCCTGTATATTGCGACGGACGAGTAGATTGCAAATGTGCTGACGAAGCCACTAGCCAGGGTGAAGTTCGAGTACTTTAGGGAGAGGCTTGGTGTTATTTAGATCAAGGACACTTCGAGGAAGAAGTGATGGACACATTTGCTGAAGCCATTCCAAGCATGTTGGAAGGAGGATCTTTCACATGGCTGTGGATGTAAGCGTTGGATGATGAGCATCAGGATGATTTTCTGGTTTTTGCTTTATATGATCAGTTGGATCATTTATTTATATATGTATGTACGCATCATGTTGGATGTTGGATATGATCAGTTGGATCATTTATATGTATATGTATGTACACATCATGTTGGATGCTAGATGTGATCAGTTGGATCATTTGTATGTATTTTGTATATGCATCATGTTGGATGCTTGGACCATGTATCTATATATGTATCAGGTGGATACATTGTATGATCAGGTGGATCATGTATGTTGATATGTATCATGTATTTGTATTTTTATCAGGTGGATACACTGTATGATCAGGTGGATACACTGTATGATCAGGTGGATCATGTATGATGATATGTATCAGGTATATACTTGGTATGCATCAGGTAGATGCATTGTATGATCAGGATGATCATGATGACGAGCTTCAGGATGTTGCTCCAGATGATATGTACCAGGATGGTACAGTGATGATGATCAGGATGATCATATGTATCAGGTGGATACATTACATAATCAGTTGGATTATGTGTGATGAGTTCCGAAGACACATATGCATAATGCCTTTCTCACATGGTGGTAGATGTGTTCTCCCATGTGCGTTGATGTAAGTGCAGAGCCTTTCCAACATGGTGGTAGATGTGTTCTCCCATGTGCATTGATGTAAGTGCAGATCCTTTCTGACATGGTGGCAGATGTGTTCTCCCATGGTCGTTGATGTAAGAGCTATGAGCCTTTCACGGATGGTGGTAGGTTGGTCCTCCCATGCTGGTGAGTGTAAGTGCTGTGTGTGTGCATCTGGGTGGTGCTTCGTGATACTCTATGGCCGTGGATAGGTTGTGTAGTAACATGTAAAAGATCCTAGGATGTTCGATAGGTTGTGCCGTGTGCTCATAATCAGTCCTGGGATGCTCTTTCGTGGTTTTGTTGACTCACGTAATTAGTCCTAAGGATTCCATAGTATGGTCAATGATGATGAAGACCTGCAGGTGTTGGGCCTGCATCCAGTATGAAAAAGGACTGGCTCTGTAGAACTTCCTATGACGAGTAGAGTCAGAGATTGGTTGAGATAGCAGCAGTAGTGATGATGATGATGACGCTGCATCGATGACGATTATCCTGAGAAGAAGACTTGTCTAGCATAACTGTGTCGAGAAATACCTTCCTAGTTAAGAGGGAGTGTTGATGTATATGTAACTTCGGAATGTATTTCATCTATGAATTTCATATATATTTATTGTACCCTTATAAGAGATGTGTTATTCCTCTATAAGGAAGTGTCGTCATGTGTATTGACAAGTGTTGCAAGTGTGTGTACTTGGCGATGGGTTATTAGACCACCATGTGTGGAGTCGGCCCTGAAATATATATTATATTGTGGATGTACCTAGCTAGACAAATCGGCCCCATGGTGTAACTGGGAAAACCGACTAGTATAAATAGAGATCGGGAGATCTCTATTTGGATCACTCAGAAACTCACACTTCTCTCACTCAGAAAGTGGCACACTAGTGAGGAGGAGGATCATCGGCTACGAGGAGACTATCTCATTGTATTTTGGTTGTACTTTGGTTGAGCCATTTCTCTCTCTATCTCTGAGGAAGTTGTGGGGTTTTTCACCTTAGGGTTTTCCCCACAGAAACTCTGTGTCTCTTGTCTCTCATGCTTTTGATTATTGTGATGCTTGTCATGCTTATTGTGATTGTTATGCATTGATATACTGTATATGTTATTCTCTCAGTGAAGATCCTAGATTATTGTGAATTAATGCTCAAAATTTATCAGTTATTGTAGTGGTCAACTGACTAGTTGGTGGAAGGGTCATTGAAAAAACTATAGGGGTAGTTGGCATAGTAGTGGTCAAGATGGTCGATGGAGCAGTCGTTGGAGCAGTCGACAAAAAGGATGTTAGAATAGTCAACAAGACGATCGATGAGAGAAATGATGGGGTCATCAATGGAGGGATTGATGAGGAAATCGATAGAATAGTCAGAGGGACCACTAATGAAGGGATGGTCGGCATAGGTGTTGATGGAATAGTCACTGAAGCCATTGACAAGGTGGAATCTACCATTGAAAATGTACTTGGTAAGTGCAAAGATGGTAAGGTTGATATTTTGATGGGTGATGAGGTCATCATGGGGACATAATGGGATGCAAGGACTAATTGTTGCAGATGGGGGAATGCTAGAAATAATGATTGAATCGTAGGCAGATTGGAAAGCATCTAGACAAATTCTAGGATAAGGGAAGGAACCGATGAAGGAAAGAAGGGGGATTGTTGGCCTTATGTTAATGGAGGATGGGAATCTTCTACAAGTGAGGTCAGTGAGGGTGGTCAGTTTTCTTTGGGTTAAGTCTATTTGTTGTTATGTAGCTAGTCTATTTGTTGTTATAGGTTTTGTAGGGATAGAGGAGGCAGGGAGATGAGTCGACTTTACCTTCTTTGATGGGGTCATCCCCTACTACTACAACAATGTATTCTCAATATTTTGATCGATCGTGACTTTGTTCTATGTTTCTTCTATTATGATGGCCTTGGCATTTTCCTAAGATTCAATTATGTCTTCTCCAAGAGAAGTTGCCTCTTCCTTTTTTTTTTTCGTGGTGATTTTACCTTATGCTTATGTTGGTAGGCCATCACATGATTGACAACTTTGTCAATTTTTTCCTTTAACCAATGTTTTTCAAAGTTTGGTTCTACTCCTTCTTGGATTCTAGAGTCCAAGTCATCCTCAATCGATTTACTAGAGGACTCTTTGACTTTCTCTTATGGTTGGATTATGGAAAGAACGACATCTAGTTGTTCTGGAGTTGTATCTTCTGAAGCAAACATGGTGATGTACAAGGAGGCTTCGTATTAACATTTAGTTTCTCCATTTATAAGAGGAAAAAGTAGTTCAATCTAATTACACTTGGCCAAGGTTGGTAATGGAATAAGTGTATTGGTCTGCCGAACAAGGTACATAAATATCACGTTGGTGGATGGGTAATAATCCAACTCTTCAAGTTATCCACCCTACCCATGAAATTACCCAAATTTGGTGTGGTCTAGTCCTAGTTAGATATGGATGGTCGGTGGTAGTTTTTGTCGAACAACTTGAAAGACTCGTTGTCTGTCGCATGTCATTTTTAGGACCTGGAACCAGTTTTCAAATAAAACCCTGGGATTTGTTGACCCAGTCGGCATTCCTTTTGGGGTAAATATCCTGTAATTGTTCATTGAAGTCAACTTAGTGTTGGTAAAGGATAGCTCTTCGAATGGTGGAATATTTTCCATTGCAATATAGATGAGCAGAGATGGAAATAAGATTTCTTGTATTTGTTCCTAGCACTTCTCATAGTTTCTCTTCATAATGCTAGCAATGTGGTCGGCCCATTTGAAAATTTTCCCTATATATGTTACTTATTGACTACCTCAATCATTTATAGCTTCACGTTGGATGGACAACTAGATCTAGTGAGACACAAGGAGAAAATAACAGACATCCATTTGATAGATGGGTGTATAACCTGACTAATGATCAATACTTTTGAGTTCTTTCCCTTCGAGGTCCTAGTGAATTCCTTGACTAGCTATACATGCTTAGTCGCAATGGGGACTAACTCTCCTTTGTTGGGAAATCTTGTGATATGATTGCTTAGTGAATTGGTAATTTCTATGGGTTTTTCAAGCCAAAATTTTCCATCGTGGTACCTAATTACAATGAACTTAGCTGCAAGCTCCTTCGAGTTTCCTAGGTTTTCTAATTGGGGTGCACTGAGGTAGTTTTTATTTTTATTTTTGGGATGACCAACAGATTGGTTTCTGGTGCCCACTTCCCATATTTGACTTCCCATTGTTTAAAATCTATCCACTACTTATTCCATTTGAATTCGTCGGCTTTGGATTTCTTGATCATGTTCAACCATGCTTGCAATGACATCATGGATATTTCTTCTTGTTGTGCCCTGGTTCTTTCTTCAGCGGCTCTAGTCTTATATAATGGAATTCTCCTCTTATGTGCCATTTCTGTGAATTAGTCTTCTAGATTCCTGGATTCTAGTTACGGATCAATAGGGGTATCCGACATCTACGCTCGCTTTAATTCTTTACAAAACCTTTGCCAACATGATTTGAGCGATGGTAAATTTATAGGCATGGTGTCCTAAGGACAATTAATGAAATAAAGTGACTGTAGTAATTGCGTCACTTGATCCCAACAACTACTTCACATAATTAGGGAAACATGCGATGGAATTTTGGTTTGCGGTCTTTATGTTCCATGGTCGGTCAATTCCGTCAATGGTCAGGTAAGTTTGGTCTGAATTCGATCATCATTAGCTTTCTGGTTAATTTGGTCGGTCGATCAACCAATGAACTTGGTATTCATGTGTCTCGACTTAGGGGTTATTTTATTGCTTGTGCGTTGATATGCGCTCATGATGGATGAAGTGGATTCATGTTCCCAATAGAATTTCATCATTTTGAGGTGCTTTAGATTGCCAACAAACATGTCTTAGTTGCTTTATTTATTTGATCTAGTAATTTTACTTAGAAATTAGTTAAATAACTACCTATTAACAACTTAGTTAAAAATTTTAATTAACAGAATCAAACCTAGAAGCACAACGGTTGACCACTAGTCGACAAGAGTGCTTCTTACACACGATATTGCTTCAGTCGGGCTCCATTGACAACTTTTGTGAAGACTCGACCTTGTAGTGTTTTAACTCTAGTTGTTCCATTGTAGTTCATTTCTTCGACTATGTATGGACCTAGCCATGTGGTTTCTAGTTTCCTTATTTTTTCTTATACAATAAGATTAGATCTCCTACCGAAATGTCTTTGGTTTTTGTCTCTGTCATGCCATTCTTTTTGTTTCTTCTTCCGCACTTCCTTATGGTGTATAGAAACTAGTCTTTGTTCTTCTATTTTCTATAAATCAAACAACCTGCCTTGGGTAGCTTTTATAGCATCACGATGAAGTATTTGTGCAATAAATGGGGATTTATGTTTAAAGTGCAAGGGGATGATTGCTTCTTGTCTATATACAAGTTTAAATGGTATTTTTCCTATCATTCTTTTATACGCTGTCCTATAATCCCATAGGATAGCTCAAATTTTGTTGTCGCAATTGTCTTTCTCAATCTTGTAAATTTTTGTTAGTCCTTTGGTAAGTGTCTTGTTGAATGATACTATGGAACCATTCAACTAGGAATGGTATGTTGAACTTTTGTTATGATATTTCAATAGAACTGTTATAGTTTTGTTAATGAAGTGCATTCCTCTGTCACTGATTAAGGGCATACAAACCTAGTAATTATGTTTTCATAAATGAATTTTGCTGGTCTTTCTCTAGTATAGAATTCAACTTGTTTAGCTTCTTCCCATTTGCTAATGTATTCAACTACAGTGATTATATAATGTGATCTTTTTCGTCAATTGGGTACCAAGAATGGTATGGTGAATTTGATGGCCCAAATTGAAAATGTGAGGCTTGGATTGATTGAGGTTAATGACATTTCATTTTGTCTTGATGTTCGTCCCATTCTCTAGCATGTATCACATTTACTAATAAATATTTTACAATCTTTGTTAAGCATAGGCCACCATAGTCTGACTTGAATAATATTTTAAACAATCATTCCTTCCTGGAAATGTCCTCCATCTAGTCTTGAGTGTGCTTCTAGCTTCATCGATAATCAATTCCCTTTTGTGGTCCAGCACACATTGTCACAGTATGTCATGTTGTCCTAGATTATATAGGAACCCTTTAATTAATTTGTATGGGATATATTTCATGGTTAATATTCTCCTCTTCTTTCTCAATGTTCCCTATAGTGCTTGTACATCTTGTATAAATTGAGCTATATATGTTAATTCTCTAGGTATTGCTTCAACCTTGAAGAGATGTGTGTCGGGAAAGTCATCAGTTATTCTGACGGGGTCTTCTCCTATTTCTATTTGGGACAAGTGGTATGGTCCAATGTTGGTCTTTCTTGGTCAAACTATGATCTCATCTGAATTCCTAGAATAATAGTAACCAATGACATATTCTTCCATGGTGCAAGGGTTTGTTGACTAATTATTTTGAAGCTTGATGATCCATGAAGAAAACAAAAGGGTTTTTAACTAGTAAATAATGATGATATTTATGTAGAGCAAGGATTATACCAAGTACTTCTTGCTCCATGGTATATTAATTTTGTTTAGATTTATTTAACTTATGATTGGTGTAGGCGTTTTAGTAGTCTATTACGTTGTCATCCAACTGCATCAATACTACACCAACTCTAATGGTCAATGAATCAATGTGTATGTGGAATTTGTTAGACCGATTTGGAAAATGTAATATAGGTGCTTTGACCAATTTTATTTTCAATTATTAGCTCAAAGGATTTTCTACAATACTAAGTTCATTTGAATTCAATGTTTGCTTTGAATAATTATTCCAAGGGGAATGTAATGTCTGAGTAGTGTCGAATAAATTTTCAATAGTACCCTGTCTAACCTAGAAATATTCTAATTTGTTTGGGATTTATAGGAGGTTTTAAGTTGATGATGAATTTTAATTTTTCCAAGTCGACTTTGATTCCTTCCTTGAAAATGACATGGCCTTAAAGGATCCTATTAATGCCTAAAATTCGCACACATGTGACATTTCATCAATTCATCCAGTAAAGTGTCATCAACATAAAGAATGCATCTCACCATAGGAATCCTCAACGGATATAAAACATAACATGATGCCACAAGTGCCAAGAAACAATCAAAACAAAGGGTAGCACGGGTATTACACAATATACATGCGCTATATCGTAGGTCACCTGAACAATGCTCGTGCTACACCCGCACGAATTTTCCTTCAATAGCTCCGCTACTGTCAAAATGGTAGGACCACTCAAACCCAGTAGTGCATTGAAGGCTCAATATTCCCCAAGGATCATAATTTGGTTCCTCACACACTTGGGGGCATTAATCATCCCCCCTTGTGTACCTTGGAACTAGCTCATGAAGGAGGAGAGTTCACATTCGGATCTAGTTGTTTGATGGACACCTCTTGGCCTATAAAAGGAAACCATTGGCATGCATTTGGTAGAGAAAAATTAGAGCAAGGTTATCCTGCTAGATTTGAGTTGGATTTTCCTCATAGCCCACCATTTCCTACCATTGTAAGCATTTCCAAGATTGCTTGCCACCTACCATAAAGGGGAAAGCGTTTATCTCCATTGTTATTCCACCTACTTAGAATTTAGTTTGGACAAGAAAGTCCTCCCTAAGGGAGATTGTTGGATACCATTGATCCTTCACCTCTTAGGTGTTGTACAACTATTGCATTGGGAAATACAAGAGTGGTTTAGCATTCCTTTGGGTTGTTTTTCGAGTTTGCATCTTTCCCCCATCTCTTTTATTTTATTTTCATCAATATTTTCATGTTTGAATGTGAACTACACTAACAATCTCTTGCAAGATCACTTGAGGAATACCAACCATCCAAAAGGGGCTCCAAGGACTGAATCCTTGAAGCAACCTACAACGATTAGCCCCTCACGAAGTGGAAGAGTACACTTGCGCAATTTTTTCCATAACAGTTCTAATGGTGACCATACTTTTTTTTTTCATTTCTTTTTAAACTAGGTTGTTTTATGCTAAGTATCTAATTATGTGTGTTGTTCACTTGTAGGAGCTCAGGTATTCCACCTCTTGCTTCCATAATTTGGCCCCATCACAGCCATAGCTTATTTTTTCCATAGTCGCGTGGTTCCTGGTGTCTCTTCTGCGCGGATTTGACTTGGACAGTCACGCGCATAGTGCAGGTTACCAGTTTCATACCTGCTCTACACTGCTCATCTCACCCACGCAGAAGGTTAGTGTATTACCTGCGCTACAACACGTCTATTTTGTATTAACACATGCGGTACGCGCAACAGAGTCTAGTTTATCCATGCTACTATTATTTATTTTCCTTTTATCTGCATAGCGTAGTTTGGTATCCCAATTGTCGCTTACTAATGGACTTAAATTAAGGCTAATTCACCCAATTACTTAAATTTTTTTTAGTATTTAGTCCACCTAGACCAATATTAGGAAGTAAGGAGTACATATCTCTTGAAAACTAACTATGTAACCAACTTTGAGGCTTTCAACGAGCCCCATTGTTGTCACTAGTATTCAGGACCATTTTCTTGTTTATGCATCAAATCGACATGTTGTTTTTAGTAGGATTGCTAGTGTAGAAAACACTTTTTGCACACATGCAAGGACCTACAAACACTTGTCTCCTGAAGTATGCTCTTCACCTCACACTTCATGTGAGCTTGGTGAATCAGAAAAAAGGGTGACAAGTGTGAAATACCTCTATTGTAGACTTGTCTATTAGATATATTAATTCGATTTTTCAAAGTGCCATGAGCATCTCTTAGATTTAAAAGTACATACTGATTTATACACTCTTTTAGTTAATTTTCCAATGGAATCATTTGTTTTTGTTTTTATCACATGTGTTTTCTCCACTAGAACACAATAAGAGGCCTAAAGACTTTTCCAATCCAAAGTATGCTCTTCACCTCACACTCCATGTGAGCTTGGTAAATAAAAAAGGTAGGAATTGTGAAATACTTCTCTTACACTCCATAAGTGAAACATACAAACCCCTTAAAATCAACATTGTAATTGTATAATGTATTAACCAAATAAAATCCTCCATAGGGGGTCACAAAACAATATTTTAGTTAGGTAGGATTGATTGGGTTAGAAATCCATTAATTCCCATGACCAATCTAGTTTCATTAGGAATATTTTGAAACATAACATTCTTTTCATTTAGGGTACTTACAAAATCCTGCTATAACCAAGTGTTAAAGAGAACCTGGATCAGAAGTGCACCTCGACCAAGGAGGTGAACTCCAAGGTATAGCTTCCTTTCTCTCCCCTACAAGCCACTCAACTTGTTGTAGGGAGACGACACTATACCATACAGGATAAACCACTGATCCACACTTGACGCAAGGTATCTTAGTGTCCCAACTTAGGATATCACCAAGGACAAATTATGAGTGCAATTGACTCCTGAAGTTAGCTATTGTTGTTGGCAGGTGTTTCCAATTCTTCTTGATTGGATCATTGGCCCCATCACCGATAGAACTAGCTCTTTGTTATCTCCACCAGTCGATTGGTGCATGGATACCATTATCACCATCAATTGTGCTTTTGGGAGGCCCAATTACATTTTAGAGGAAGGATGCTAGGTCATCTAGGGAATTTACATTTATTTTCTTTTTAACTACAATTTCACTAACTAGTGTAATAAAATGAACCTACATGTGGGAACTCATGCATTAAAACCATTATTGCACATATCACTCACTTGTCACACCATTTTTCATGTGTTGTGGTTGGCATATTTTTGCATTTGTTCAATTGTGTTTATTACATTATCACTCTCATATTGACACAAAACATTCACCATTGAGGAACAAAACAACATCCTAAGACAGTCTCGTAGACTGCAAGGAGTATCCCCTCTCTCGAGGGGTGTTTTCACACATTCCCCCCATATTCCACATGGAGAGAATACAAGCCAGGGTCATTCCTAGGAAGCATTGATAGGATCATTTGGTTGATGCCAAAACTTGCTAGATATATTTTCTCCCCTCAGAGAATCTATCAATTACACCACTTCTTCCCCCATTGGAAGTAGTACCCCGTTGGCTTCTCCCCAAGGAGATCTCTTGGATCCCTTTGACCTATCCTCTCTCATAGGAGGTCAAACATTGTTCACAACACCACCTAGGTATCTCCCTTGTGGAAATCACATCCCAAATAGAATGGAAAGACCTGTCATCCCTACCTTACCATTTATGGCTAGTTTAAATCTACCTGATTTGGCCAAACAGACAAATGACCCCAATGCTCATGATGCGACATGTTTGTCTATGCCAAACAAGCTTCCTTCTAAGATTCCCAAATTTGAAGGAAAATATGGAGATGATCCCACCAACCATGTTATGTCTTTCCACTTATGGTGTTCATCTAACAGCATAGTGGATGACCTCATGCGGCTTCGCCTATTCCAGCATACCCTAACCGAAATAACAACAAAATGCTACATAAACCTAGAAAGTAGTACCCATTCCACATTTGTGACATTGGCCACAACATTTATTATGTACTTTCAAGTGCCAATACAACATGATCTAGGCCTCGAAATTCTCACTAATTTTCGTCAAAATACTTCCACCCACATCATGGACCATGTCCACGAGTGGCATAGACGCCGCACACTATGTAAGATCGAAATACAACCTCCCTTTTTGTTGGATTGGTTTATCAAATCTCTCCAACCAGCCATAGCTAAATATGTCTCCACCTCCATGCCATAAAGCGAGGAAGAGGATATTCTGAAAGCACAACATTTCGATCACATATATGCACAGTCTAGATATCTTTACATAACCCTCCTTGATGCCCTGTGGCATCGGTTGTTGGATCCTACACCTTCAGGCTCGTCACATTTGGCGGATGGTATTATTGGGTCCATTTCCCATTTATGAAAGGTTCCTCCCACTGTATTGTAGAAAACTCACTATGGCTTGGGAATACCACAACAGATAGATGACTACCAGAAATCTACTCAATTCTCAAAGCAATGCTATTATAAATGACAATGTTAAAATAATGGAGAAATGTAACCAACCTTGATCCAACATTTGATGTAGATCCCCGTTGGAGCTTTCAATCCGCGCACATCCAAGCACTTGTAATCTGCAACTTAGTCTTGACAACCAATATCTAACAAGTACATGTGATATATAAATGACATTAACATTATCAATAATAATGGTCCATAATATCATAAGCAAATGTAACCCAATGTATAATTAACAACATTCACACCATGAATGGACGAGAATATGAGTATTTCTATTAATTAACAAGAAGAAGTACAAAGTGATATGACCTCTTGCCGACAACCAATCTAAACCAAGATCTAGATCAATCCACTTGTGCCTCCACCACTTAAATCCTCCATGAATGGAAAACTCAAACTAGAAAGGAGTTTGGAAGGTGAACATAACTGGTTCACAACTACAAGGATCAATGAGTGCAGACTCAAGATAGGGAAAAAATCCACTAGAGTGCCTTTACTATTCTCTTCTTCTTCCTGTCCATAAGCCATATGTGCTCAATATATAGTCCTCTCAAAGGTAGGTGAAAGGACTCATTGAGATGTTACTTGGGCAAATGGAGAGCCAAAGGTCACCCAATGACCTCTTTTTGGGAGTGAAAAGTAATAAAATAGTGGTTTTTACCATTTTACTTGATACCCGTGGGCTATAGTGTTGCAACTCGTAGGTACGCATGCTATAGTGATGCAACATGCGGGTAGGAACAAAAATAGGGAAAACTGTTATCACTGAAGGATAAAAATGGATCTGAGTCACTGAAATGGATCCTACAGGCCAAAGAATGTTGATGCTCACAGGGTGGAATATTTCTGTGTAACATATGCCCCCTAATGTGTGAGGTCAGAGATTAAAATGTGCTACGATGGCCGAAATACATTATAAAACTCAAAACTGGAGTGATGGAGACACAAGTGGAAAGAACGGTTCACTCGTCATAATACAATAATATCTCTGAATACATGTCAGTGTAGTACAACAATCTGATACAATGGCCATGCATAGGCAGTACATAAGTAGATACATGTCATAAGTGATCATAGCCATGATCCCTCTACAGTAAGATATGGTCTTCTACTGAAAAGATGACAACTGGTGAAAACTGGAGGTACAAACTGCTGAAATCTGAGAGGTGATATCTCAGATGTAAAGTCAAAGTCATATGTAGCATACTAAATGCCACAATCGCCTGGGGTCTTCTACACAAGTATTCGATGGTGCAAGTCCCATCAAATGAATAAAGGAGTTGGGTTCAAACCTGATGAGACATCGTCTGATTATTGGTCAATGATGTATACTGTTAACAGACGCGAGATGACCCACCAATAATGAAAATGGGCATCAAGGCACAGAGCACAATCATCAGAGTGTGAATAAATGGGTTGAAGTCGAACACTAGGATGAATCCATTGATCAGGGGACATTGATCTATTCCCAAAACTGTCGATGGCGAGAGAACCTGCCACTAATGACTGCAAGCCTCAAGGTACTCAACCAAACTCTAAGCCTCAAGTCCCGGAATAAATGATTTGAAGTCGACGGAACGAGACTCGTTGGAAGGAGGGAATTAAGGCATCCCCCATCAACCAACACGAGGTACCAGCAATGCTGAAAGATTTGGAAGATCTCAGGTGAAATGGATTGACTCAATAAGGATGGCCGACATGCAATAGTCAAGAGATCTGAGGAGTGGCCGACACTGGTTTCAGGACTTCCTTTGAACAAGAGCATGAGCAGATGGATAGACTCAGGCAGCATAGACTTGACATAAAATGTGCAATGTAGGAGGCATTGCAGAGGGCTTTATAATGAATGGAAGCTTAACCAATAGGTGGAGAAAACTAAGAAACAAGTACAGCTCCTAAGGCCCAACTATAGTCCCGACTCATAATGTACGAAGTGGAATGAATGCTTTGTTCAAAGGTGACACAAAAGCTACCAACAAGAAATAATGACCATAATCCCGTCCGGCTTTTTGGAATATTTGATTTTTTTTTGTCTTTTTCATATTTGGGAAAAGCTTGAAAAAGAATAAAATTGCTTATAGTACAACAGGTGAGGGAACGAGTATCAAATAGCTAGCAGACTAGTCCCAAGTAGTGGAACATACCTATGCTCAATGCAAGGAAGTGCATGCAGGATGTGGACACTCAGGGGTATGGTCCCTTAGGGTCAAAAGGGTCATCAAATTGTGAAGGGAAAATGTAAGCTTTGCAGGGCTCGATAGGGAAAAGTGCTCAGGCACCAGGCTAATAAGTGAGTAAGCAAGAGCCGGCACAGGGCTCAAGCGGCAAGCAGGATGTTGCAATGCAATCACAACTCGACATAAAGTGGGAGTCCTTTTTCGTAAAGTTAGTCTCCTCACCTGAAAAAGTGTAAAACAATGAGAGAAGAACTCTTCTAGTCACGTATGACCAGAGTATACCTTTTTCGTAATTAATCCACAAAGGTCCGGAAAAGGGGTAAACTTATACCTAAATTAATGTCGCTTCAAATCCTTTAACGAGTCTGAAATGACAAGCATACTCAGCAATCTTGTTTGATTTTGAAAAAGTCTAACAAGGGCTTAAAAAAGACTTTATAAAAATATTTTCCGTAAAGGTTTAACGAGCTCGAAAAAGTAAACTCCTGACCTCCTTACTGTTTTTAACGAGCTCAAAGGAGATATGGAAGAATGCTTGTAATGGGGGCAGACGAGTGTCAGGGACATGTGAGACTAGTTCCAAGTGCATGGAACAAAGCTATGCATAATGCAAGGAACATGAGCAAGATAAGGACACTCAGGGGGTGTCTGCAAGTTCGGATGGCACAAGGTTCAAATGCATCATAACAATGGGAGGCCTAAACCTATATGCAAGGTTCTGAATATTCCTACCATGGCCGAAGCAAATGTCAAAAAGGACCAGTAAACAAGTATAAGTCCAGCTAAAAATCGAGTCTCCAAGAAAATTAAGTATCAAGATCATCTCTAAAACGTACGTAAAGAAAAATCGGATACAAGTCACTATGGTACAAACATTTTCAACTTCACTATTGTTAACCTCAGACATAACGCAGGTAGAGCTAACCACTAAAGGTGCCATAGTACCAATTCCAGAGGGATCAAAATGATCATCTTCAAAATGAAGAGCAAAGCTGAAGGATGTGAAGGAATCTGCAAGAGCAAATTCATCATCATGGGAGTTGGAAATTCTAGAAATAGAATCAAACTCTTCAGGAGCACTGATTTGCGGATCTATAGGAGAGCTCAAAGACTCATCAGACTCAAACGTCAAATCAGGGCTGGGCGAGACTGTGAATGGATCCAAATTCAAATGGATGGCAGGTTGTATTATAGGCTCATCTTGTTCAATAAGATCAAGGGGAGGAGGAGAATGAGATCTATGATAAAGACCCCCCCACGGCTTGTCAACACCACCCATGGCCTAAATAAAAACTTCATCTGAAGGTAGAATACCATTGAGGAAATCATGTGAATAAGATGAGTTGGCTGCCCAAGCTGGCAGCGTAACAAGATCTTCTTCAACTATCTGGGAAGAAGAGAGATCCGGATCTATAGTGGTTTGTTGGATATGATCGTAAGCGAGTTCCGCTACAGATAAAGGCATAGACATCCCAACGTGCACAATGTCTCTAGACATAGAATCCGCGGATGGAAAAATCCATGGATCATTACAATAGGAAGTCTGGAATGGCATACTATTCGAAGGAGGAGGCACACTGTTGGAAATGGTTCCGATAAAATTCACAGGTGCAGAATGGTTAAAAGTTCCCATCAACGAGGGGTACATTCCAACACCTATGTTCCTAGTTGCCGACTGAGAATCAGAAACTTGTGGGACTACTAATCCCGTGGATGCTGTGGAAGGAGTGCCAACATAATCCAGATAATCGATCGTCACAATCTTGCCTTCATGGGGAAAGCAAATAACTCGAAATACAGTAGACGCGACAGCCTTCATAGCATACATCCAGTTCCGACCTAGTAAACGTTGTAGTCGATGGGCGCATCAACCACTTTGACTTCAATAGGAATGGAATTACCTCCCAAGGAGACAACAAGGGAAGGGATAATTCCATGTGGCGTAAAAGATCTACCGTTGAATGCAGTGAGTGTAGTTCTAGACGCGAGTAGAGGAGGAGAGCCAAGATCTTTCCAGCAAGTTAACGACATTACTGACGCAGAAGCACCTTCATCAACCATAGTACGTTTGAAGAAGCTCTTAAGGAAAACCACCTGGAATTGAAAAGCCATGTGGTAAGGCAAGCGAGGTTGGACATCAGTAGTATCGAACTTGATAACACTAGGACTTCCCCCATCCTAAACTCCTAACGCACTCAAAAGGGGATGCTTCTAAGAAGGATAAGCTTACAAAACTTCAAGAGCCGACATGGCACACGGAGTTTGGCCCAAATCTTCTACGATGGAGTAGTTTTAGACGGCTTGAGCATTAGGATTATGCATGGAGCGCTTGAGAACACCTTTCGGTATCCGCGGCATAATAGAAGGCTTCTTGATATGCAAGGAATTATCAGGAGGAGGGGGGAGCTCATTCCCCAAATTCAGTTGTGGTGCACCATAATCACGTTGACGAGTAGCAACACAAACCTCCGACTGAACCATATTCACACATCCATAACCACTAGTATTGGAAGAAGACGTTGCCATTTCATTAGTACCATAACCAGTGGTGGGAGCATGCGAAGCCATATTTTGATGATGAGGAATGGGATCCTTCAACACAGTTGGGCTCTGTGCCAAATGCTTCGATGCTTCTTCCATTCGAGGACATAAGTGAGTAAGATGATCCTCTCCACAAAGTTTGCAAGGGAATTTCACCTTATGCCTAGGTTTACGATCCTCGCCAGAATTACCGCCTTCTCAAGGAGGGTTGGCATTCTCTTTACAAGGAGTATTACGATTGCTATTGTTATTACTTCCATTGTTTCCACCCCTACGATTGTTTCTCCAATTTTTCTTACCACCAAGTGGCTGGTTACCTGACAGTTTCATTGATTCCACATTGTGTACATCAGACGACGGAGTGGAAGTGGACAAGGTGTGAACCTGTCCGGGTGCAGACTGGTTTAGCGACAAATTTTGCATTTGATTAGCTACCAAGTCTACAAGGTGAGTGCATGCAGACCCCACTATGCCATCGGCATGTGGTCCAGGAACTGACGTAGGCTCATGTTTGGTTCTCAGTGCATCAGGAATAATGTCATACAAAATGCCAAACTGAGAATAAAGTAGATCTAATTGCTGGAATTTCAAGATAGCTTGTTCCTCAGTCACAATGTCGGACATCGAAACATCCTTAGCAATGTATGGGAGTAAAGACTTAAGGAACCATTCCAACAGGAACTCTAGAGGAATGTTGGCTTTCACTAATCTCTTCCGCCGACGCCACTCTTGAACATGGTCAGAAATATGTGTGGCCTTATTTTGACGGAAGGTGGACAACAACTCAGTACCGATATCATAACGAACCGACAACTGGAAATGGTCTAAGAAAACCAAAGCAATCTCATTGAATCCCCTATAGGTGTTTCTGGGAAACTCCACATACCACTTCGCGGCTGCCCCCATGAGGGTGCGTTGAAATAGGCGCAATCAAATGGAATCATGATTCAAAGAGTTGGAGGAGCACCAAAGGTGAAACATCGTGACATGATCTCTCGGGTCCTCACCAGCTTTCCCTTCAAACTTCAGAATGTCAGAAGGGGGCTTGGTAGGGACCAGAGGCCAAGTATGGTTGTGACACACCGAATCATTCGTGAGCTTCGAAAGATCCGGGAGATTCAAGCATGCAAGGAACGGGAGTTGAGGCTTGAAAGGTTGATTATAAGATCCCATAAAAGGCTGGTTAAATGGAATTGTGGTATACGACGGACCAAAAGCTTGACCATGAGGATTAAACTGCTGATACTGAGGACCTAACAGCCCGTAAGCTTTCCCATGGCCATAAGATTGATAACCTCCCCCTGGCTGACCCATTTGAGAGTAAGTAG
This sequence comes from Larix kaempferi, assembly GCA_027924585.1. Lineage (NCBI taxonomy): Eukaryota > Viridiplantae > Streptophyta > Pinopsida > Pinales > Pinaceae > Larix > Larix kaempferi. The sequence continues at coordinate 16,133,269 of BSBM01000458.1, read as the reverse complement.
GTATATGCGTGTTTTGAGCACCAGATTGGGGTGGTAGGTGATACTGGGGGCCAGCACTGACTGTGTTGTAGTAAGGGTTGCCACCATAAGTATGGGGCATGTGTGTACTATTCATAGCGGGAACCGTGTTGTATTGACCGTAGTGGTATCGTATGTTCCCACCCCCAACATTAGGATTAGCTTGAGCAGTCGTGTGGTGACCAGCAGCATGAGAAACATTCCCAGGTCCAATATGGGTGTGACCAGTAGAAGGGTTGGTGGTGTGATGTCCATGTGGATAGGAAATATTCCCACCCCCTACATTAGCATTACTAGTGGTGGCATTGGATACAAAAGTATGCGATATGTGTCCACCCCCGTGGTTAGGACGGACGGTATCATGTGCAAAAGTAGTCCTAGGTTGACGAGTAGCAATGCGTGTATTGGGTTCTGGATGGCGAGTCATGTTTCGAACAGCATTTTGGCTAGGTTGTGTATTCTTAGGAGGTGGTCGTGCTCCAACATAAGCATTGTTAGGAATCTGACCAGTCCCAATACTATGTGAGTGGGTGGACAACGTAGTGCCCCCAGTGAGGGTAGTGCCCCCAATGGGTATAGTATGGCTAACACTTTGACTAGTGCCAGCGTGAGTACCAACCATAGTGGAAGGTTTGACTGTATTGTGACTAGGCATACGAAAAGAGAGTGCGGTGGGGTTGATCATAGGGCTGGAATCATCATGAGTCTCAGGCCTCCCGTATCTAAAATCACATGGAAACAAAGGAATGAAAGGCTCGTCCTGTTCTACATCCTCGGGTAGGTCGGGCATTCCATAAAGATAATTATTCGGATTCGAAGGATCAAACGGATCCTGGTCAAGTGGATTAGGCCAAATAGAACCAGGTTGAGTCTAGGGTGGATCACCTCCCCAATCCTCACGAGGAGTCTGGGGATTGGAAGTATGTTCAACTCTACCCGAAGGAGTAGAAGGGTCTTGCCCGATATCGGGATGTGTAGCCATGTAATCTTCAATGTAAGTTTCGTATGAATCTGAAGACTTAGAGGGAGCCCTCCAGCGTCCCCTAGCAATATGGCGTGTAACCTCGAGTGGATTTAAACTAGCCAAACGACGGGATCGACGGAGAGTAGGGCTCTACGCCACATTCTCTCCAGAGAGAGACACAGCGTCTCCTAAAGGCCAACTATCGATAAAAAACAGTAAATCAAAAGCACACACCTAGAGAAATTACTGCAAAGAGAAAACAAACAGAGTGGCTAAATGAGCTCCCAACACTAGAGTCGGTATGTCTCGCCTAGGAGAGGCTTGAGACTCCCAAACTATAGCTGGAGGTAACAGAATCAGTTATAAAGACACCCAGGCTTCACTGTGTCGACAGGGTCAAGTCCACTGCACGAACACAACTGTGCTGAATCCCTATCTGACTTAGGACATAAACAACATAACCACTGCAAGTACCCTGTGCGGTACCTAGGTAAGGAAACTATGTTCACCGCAATATAACCAATGCTCAGGGGGACAATCGCAGGTGGTACCCATCGTATGGGCAGGGTAGATAAGCCCAAAGCACAAGAGGATGAACCTTCGGTACCCCCAGATAGGAATAAATCCTAGATATATCTCCCATGTTCAGCCGGTATTAGAGGGATATCTCCTCAACCAACCTCCCGTGACCTCATGCTTGACTCTGGATTGAGTAGAGATTCCTGAGAACACCAATCTATACCATGGATTCCTCTACTCCCTGGTCAGACACCTAATGTTTCGTCTAGTAATCTTGGATTGTTAAGTCACAATGATCTATTCCAAGACACTAAATCTATGCTAGTTGGTGTACCCTATAAAATAAAATCAGTCTAATAAATTTTAATGACTAAGCATTAATTTTAGTGGCTGTGATTACTCAAGGGATATGGTCGTGAAACTAGTGATGTGTAGACTCAATAGTATGCAAAATTGTCCAATCCTAGACTCATCTATCCAATAAAACAATGTCACTAATATGCAAAATCAACCAACAATTCCGAAATAAAAATGCAATCTTTTATCTTTTCAATGCACAAGCAGAACCTAAAATGAAGGAAACAAGCACTCAATGCAAAATGCAGTACATGGAAATACAATATTTTTGTATTTTCTCTTATAAACAGAAAGGAAAATGCAAAAAACTAAATGAATATTTTTGTGCCAAAATCCTACTATTCAGTCACTGAAGTGCTGAGAAGATCACTAAGACAACCCAGCAGATCCTAAACAGCAAGACTCAGCCAAAGGAATGAGCTCAAAAGGAAGAAACCAAGAGGCTAAAACCAAAGATTGGTAAAAAACCAAGAAGGCTCAACCAAGAGAAACGAAGAGATCTGGTCACAACAAAGGCATGAAACAGTCAAGAAAGAGGCCGACAAAGACTCAGGAACCAACCAAACTCACCCAGCAACAACCAATAGCCATAAACCAACAAAAGACGGAGTTACACGCTACTGTCGAAGGAATACCTGCGGGTACCCGCGAGCAGTAGAGTAAACAGAGGCGGGTATACGCGGGTAGAGCTAAGTTAGATCGCGGGTGAGGAAAAGAAAATGGTCAAATAAAGAGTCCAGAGGCTCAGAAAAAGCAAGTTTTCTACAGTGTATCTTAACGGTCAATTAGTGACACAGAGCTTCGATAAAAAGCAACTCTAATTATGGACTAATGCTCAAAAATTTCCCAAACATGGATGTTTTCCCCAGCGGAGTCACCATTTTTGTATTGGAGAAAACTCACTATGGCTTGGGAATACCACAACAGACAGATGACTACTAGAAATCTACTCAATTCTCAAAGCAATGCTATTATAAATGACAACATTAAAATAATGGAGAAAGGTAACCAACCTCAATCCAACGTTTGAAGTAGATCCCTATTGGAGCTTTCAATCTGTGCACATCCAAGCACTTGTAATCTGCAAATTAGTCTTGACAACCAATATCTAACAAGTACATGTGATATATAAATGACATTAACATTATCAATAACAATGGTCCATAATATCATAAGCAAATGTAACCCAATGTATAATAAACAACATTCACACCATGAATGGACGAGAATATGAGTATTTCTATTAATTAACAAGAAGAAGTACAAAGTGATACAACCTCTTTCCAACAACCAATCTGAACCAAGATCTAGATCAATCCACTTGTTCCTCCACCACTTCAATCCTCCATGAATGGCAAACTCAAACTAGAAAGGAGTTTGGAAGGTGAACATAATTGGTTCACAACTATAAGGATCAATGAGTGCAGACTCAAGATAGGAAAAAAATCCACTAGAGTGCCTTTACTATTCTCTTCTTCTTCTCGTCCATAAGCCATATGTGCTCAATATATAGTCCTCTCAAAGGTAGGTGAAAGGACTCATTGAGATGTTACTTGGGAATATGGAGAGCCAAAGGTCACCCAATGACCACTTTTTGGGAGTAAAAAGTAATAAAATAGTGGTTTTTACCATTTTACTTGATACCCGTGGGCTATAGTGCTGCAACTCGCGGGTACGCATGCTATAGTGATGCAACATGCGAGTAGGAACAAAAATAGGGCAAACTGGTATCACTGAAGGATAAAAATGGATCTGAGTCACTGAAATGGATCCTACAGGCCAAAAATGTTGATGCTCACAGGGTGGAAGATTTCTGTGTAACACCCACCACATCGGTACCATTCAACATGGTTATGTATTACCCATCCATGCCACCTGCATCGGTACCCCCCTACACTAGTCTAACACTATCAATTGGTCAATTACAGTATGGACCATATAGTCCTACATACCCAAATGTTATCCAAACAATAACGGTTCCTATACCGCCATTGACGCAAGTTGCTTCTACATCCACCTCTTACGGAGTGCAAACGGAATTTATCCCACAGTCGGGATATAATATGCATTACCCTTTCCCATGCCCAACTAGTCAACAACCTTCCCCCCACATGAGGGCTAACCTATTTCAACATACTTATGTTTATAAAGCTCAACAATTTGAGCAATTAAACACCACAAACCCCCAGAATCCACAGACTCAGGGGAAGAATAAAGATATGAACATGTAAAACCAGCAGCCGGTGCAAGGGGGAAATCCACCTCCCCAACAAAACCAGAATAGGGGTGATCCAAATACTGGGACTAACAATCCCCCCAAACAAGGGAATAATCCTCCCCTAAGAAGCAAATTATTGTTGCTCCATTTGCGGTGATTATGGTCACTACACACATCATTGTCCTCTTCTCTCCAACTTCCAATAGTTGTTGGAAGCAAAAGATAAGATGGTGACAAACCCTCCTCATGCAATGAATCCTCCCCAACCATAAACAATAGTGTTACAGTAACCCTTCGCTAATCAAGGGGCAGTTACACAAGAACAAGATCCTCATCCACCTAGTAATGGCTCTTTCCAAAATATCTATACGTTGGATATAAACCTCTAGATGCGAGACAAGGGTTATGATGGGCCTTTCACCCCCCAAGTGGAAGAAATTCATATCCCCTCATGGGGCACTCTACAAATACCATGCTTGGATACCGAAAAACTCCCATGGATTTCGAAAGTACCACTCAGGCGTACCCCTAATAATGCCCATATGAAATCCTCCCACAATTATAGCAGTATGGATGACTTGGATTAATCCCCTGCAACTCTGTCCACATTAGAAGTGTTACAGTCTTTCCAAACACAACCAAAATCATTACTCAATGCACTTGGTGTGGTCGACCCATCCGAATCGCACATAATGACATTTGATCTTGAAAAAGGTGACCCGCGACTACCATCATCGGTCGTATTTCACATTCTAGTTAGGGTTAAAACGTCATGATCCATCGATGTATCATCAATGAAGGCGCATCCAATTGAATTATGTCCGTTAAATTATGGAAATGATTAGGATCCTCGAGTTGGTCCCCTCATCTCTTGCTCTTCGCGTGTATGATGGGAGACCATCCCAACCAAGAGGATTGTACCAAAATGTCTCCATAGAGTTGGGGGGAAATATGGTTATGATCGATATTGAATTAATCGGTGTTGAGCTTGACTACAACATCCTCTTGGGGCATAGTTACATGTACGCCATGAAGGCGGTAGCCTCCTCAATGTTATGTATCATGATGTTTCCTTTAAATGGGAAAGTAGTTACCCTTGACGAGCTTAACTACTATTATCCTAATACCATGAGTAACCCCGGAAACCTCTTACCAGCTATACTGGGCGATGATCAACCGTATGTTGACATCACTCCTAGTATGTACAAGGACTCCAATTTTTTAGGAGCGTATTCTAGACCACCACCAAATATCCCTGCATCTCCCAATGGCCTAATGTGCACAATATTCACCACTGAAAATGGAGCCTCCTCCACCTCAACATAGTCATCGGCACCACCGCTGAGTCATGGCATTAAACAAACGTTGAGTCCATTGGTGCCACCAATTTTCAAATCCCCTTCTTATATCCCCCCACGGGTGTACAAGGGACTCTGGTCATGGCTCAGTTAACTCTTCTTGGGCTAAATTTGGGAATCCCAATGTGGTGCCTTACACCACCCTTCCCAAAGATGGCTTCCAAACCAGTTTCCCATTATGAGTTTGTCCATGTTTCAGCTAGTACATTTGTAAGACCCGTACCACGTCCAGTCACGACAACCTAACCTATGACATCCGCAACTACCCCACAATCAGTCCTCGCTAAGACCGTTAATGGGGGCAGCAAAAAATGCAAGTTGAAAGGTCCCCTATTACCCTACCCAGTTGAAATCGCTAAGACTAAAACCTAGGGAATCAACCATTAGGATTGAAGGTCCCATTTATGTTCAATACCCCTAATCAAAGAGTCACACCGCCATGTTCTCTTTGCAGGAAGCAAGGCCATGCAACCAACTTATGTCCTACTCTACTCGAGATAAGGATTCTGCTCAACACCCCTGCAAGTACAACACATGCTCAACCAATGGTAAAAGGGGGTACATCTCCCTCGCACATATCCAAGACATTACATACAAATCATGCATTTTCCATATGTGCTCAGTATGGGCACTATACACATCATTTCCCTATCCTCCCTCGCTATCGGGAGGCTCTGGAAATAATTCACATCAACATACCCTTCAAAGATACCTCCCTTCCCTCATCACCAAAAGAGACATCTATGGTGACAACAACGAGTGCCTCCCCACAATGGGATGAATCCATACCCAACCAAAAATTGTTGCAGTGCCCACAAAGCTCGGGCATTGTTTTAAATCATATGGATGCCACCCACCCATGTCGTTCATGCAATTTAATGTCTCACCATTCATTCCAATGTACTCTCATCACTACATTTTTCACTTTGTGTGCAACCCAAATTCAGTTCGTTGATAACCTCACCCCTTGTGGAACCACCCTTCCCATGGTCATTAAGGAGGACACCGATCCTATAGAGTCCAACGGTGATAATAACACATCGCATCCGTTGGATACCAAGAAAAATCTTAATCCACCATCACCAATTTCCAGAGAGACGCTAGACCCCATAATCTTCCCTCAAAATGATATCCTATCTAATCCCCCAGACCTCCCTGAGTACCTTAACATCTTGCATATTGATTCAATTTCTCCTTCATCTCAGAATGAAGATCCCGGTTCTTCAGATGAGGATGATCTGAATTTTAGGGGGCATATGGTCTAAATTCGGATGTATAAGCCATAAAAGAATTAAATGGAGAGGCCACCCTCTCCCATTTGTCATAAAAGCATTAAATGGAGAGGCCACCCTCTCATATCCATGGTATTTGGTAGCACATGGTTTTGGCCCATGGTATGGCCTCAAGACACATTGTAATAATGCTATATAAAGGCCTAGCAAGCCTTCTCATGATAACAAGTTACTCATTTGGTTTCTCTCATATTTTCTATTGTTCATTGTGAGATTAATTAGATCTGAGTGACTTATTGGTAATTAGTTTCATAGGTGGGGCTCCTCTTTGAGCCTCACCTCCCATTCCCTTCATATCTTTTTATTCATGCTTATTCTCATGCAAGATTAGTGTTTTTCATGTGAATTTTATGATAGATTTGCATGCTTAATCTCCTCCTCTCTCAGCATTCAATCCTTCTGGTTCTCAGCTCCCAAGATCCGGATCAGTGGTGTTAGAGCGGGTATGCTTTCCATTGGGACAAGATTTTGAAGCATGATGTCGGTTCAACCGAGGTTCCAAAACCTCTACAACAACCCATGCTTCTCTACAAACCCTTGGGATCTCTATACTCAACACTCTCACATTCATCAAAATTTGAATAGGCTACATGGACTACACAGGATGTTTCAGAGACTCCTCCACATCTCATTGGAAAGGTATTTCCATTAGCTCAAATGGGTATTTCACGGAATTTCATTTCGTTTCCTGGTTTGTGAGCTATGCTTGTTTGAAGCAGCACATGTTTTTGCATAATGCGGCCGGACGTACAACAACTTTAAACAAGTTCTACGGACTCCATAGAATGTCTTAGAAGCTCTACCATAGCTCACTGGAAATATCTTTCTGTCAGCTAAAATGGTTATTTCATGGTTTTCCATTTTTCTTTTTGGTTTGAGAGATACCATCAATTGAAACAACATATGTCTGCAAAATAGTGTGCGCGCGTCTCTTAAAATTCAACAAACATTTTCTCAATCTTTGGGCCACCCCAGAGCAAGTATGTTATATGGATGGAAAGGTCTCTTCGAGATATGAAATTGGTCTTCAATGGAATTCAATTTCAGTACATGCATCAAAAGCTATGAATGGATTTGCAACAAGACATCAACTGCACCAAAGATTATGAATTTTCAATTTTTTTGTAATCATGGTTATGGTTAACTACACAAACCCTATGGTTCTGGGTCAACTACACAAAACCCATGGTTATGGGGGAAACCACACAAAAACCACATTTATGTATTCTAATCACGGTTATGGGTCAACCACACAAAACCCATGGTTATGGATCAACCACACAAAATCCACAGTTATGTATTGTAATCATGGTTGTGGGTCAACCACACAAAACCCACAGTTATGGGTTAACCACACAAAACCCTTCTCTTCAGTGAAATCAAGCTTGCCATTGCCATCATGGTTATGGGTCACCCTTGCAAAACCCACGGTTATGGGTCAACCTCACAAAACCCACGGTTATGGGTCAACCACACAAAACCCTTCTCTTCATTGGTAACTAGCACATTGTAATCATGGATCTCTTTTTAGCATGAAATGATGGGGACCATCATTTTCTAAGGGGGTAGGAATGATCTGAATTTTAGGGGGCATATGGTCTACATTCAGATGTATAAGCCATAAAAGCATTAAATGGAGAGGTCACCCTCTCCCATTTATCATAACAACATTAAATGGAGAAGCCACCCTCTCCCATTTATCATAAAAACATTAAATGGAGAAGCCACCCTCTCATATCCATGGTATTTGGTAGCACATGGTTTTGTCCCATGGTATGGCCTCAAGACACATTGTAATAATGTAATATCCTGGGCAAGATCTGACCCAGATATTAACTCCACTTTAAAACTTTTACAACTTTTACTAGTGAAATTTTGTGGCAAATCCTTCGAACCGGACAGGAGGTAAGTGATGGGTACTGGTGTACAGACTGAGGATGGTGGGATGAAAGTTTGATTCTGGAATTCATATGGGAATAGGTGCAGCATAATCAAAATATGTTTTTAGCAGGAGTCCTTGGCACAAGGTACTAGAGCCATTTACTTTTCAGCAATAGAACGAACCTATTGCCTACTTCGAGGCTTCCTGGGCTTCTAGCATATGCCAACAAGACTGGGTAAGGGTTAAAGGTGTTTAGGAAAGAGATATATCAGTCATGAAACTCATAAGGAATATTGTAATAAAGACTGGATTGACTTGGAAAGGTTTGGAGCACATTGGGGATTATTTGCACATGGTGGACTACTGAGCTAATCACAATACAGGATTTCCAAAACAAGGATAAAGGCATCCAAATTCTTATTACAAGGACTGATATGGATACTCGACTGAGTTAAGGACTAGCTCCAGCTGATAGAATGTAAAAATAGTGATTAAAATAGATTCAACAGGAAAACTGGTGAAACTAGTCTAGAATTGCCATCAATCTAGCTAGTCTTGCATTCTAACTTCACAAACTGCTTTAATAAACCACAAACTATGTTCTAATATTAATTTAGATTCTGATATAACTTGTTACACACATATAACTTGAAATATGACTTTCAGAAAACTTCTTATTTCATTAATAATTTGCTTCTTAAATAACAATGCCTCACAGGCTAATCTTCGATTACAATCAGTGAGAGAATAGATAAGAGAAGTAAGAAGTTACTGTGGCTCTGTTATAGAAGTAAATATTAGTCCATATATATATTATATGGCTGATCTTGCTGCACTTAGAATGGATGATATTCAAATGGGTGCCATCACCATCAACTAGCTCTCTTCTTCAGTGGAAACCCTCTCCAAATCTAGTTGTGGTTGAGAGAATGAGATAGAAGAGAAGAATGGTTAAGCTCTGAAGCTGATCTTTGATATGTGACTCTTATAATGTCTACAAAAATGGATGAACTATCTCTCCACCAAGTCTTGGGCGCATTCACTGGATCAAACTTCTTGAACAGGAGAATCTTCACTAAAACTAGCTGCAGAATCACTGTTGGAGGAACCTGTTCTCCTGTATGACTGTAGATTTTCAATGGAGGATGGAAGCATATGTTACTGGCTGCAATATCTTGATAAGGGCCTGCACAACACTCACTAGAAACTATGGGCCTTGGGGCACATCACCCAAGAAGCACAGCTGAGGCACATCACTCAACTGGAGAAGCATCAGAGCTCTCATGAGAAAACATAAATGATCAAAAGTTCTTTCCTGAAGTTAGAATCATGCTTAAATAGATGATTTAGATTTCTTGGAAAGCCAGACCACACATGTGGGTGAGGTAAGGCGCATCCTCTCTAAGATTGGAAACTTTTGTGCTTTCTCCACTTTCTTTCCTCAACTTCCTTCAGTTAGAATTGGAAAGTGCGCCCTAACTGCTTTTCTGGATGTTGCTAATTATATTCTGAATGCTTTTCCTAATTCTTTCCATTCCATTTACTTTCGACTTTTCTGCTTTTGCCAACTTTTTCCATCTTTTGCCAACTTTCTCTAGCTTTTGCCAGTTTCTAATTCCATTCTGACTTTCTTTCCTTTCTGAAATATCCTCCACTTAGGCAAGGTTATCCTCTTATCACCAATTCGACCTCCTAGCCTTCATTATCCACTTGGAAACATTTTATTAGCATTTAAATAATAAAAACACCAAAATACTCCTCAATATTAATTCCATCTTCATAATTAATTAAATAACTCAATAATCAATTATTTCCTAAGGTGTACTTGCCTCAAAATATCCCCATAAATTAAATACTCAATTAATAGTGAACTTAGACCCCTAGGGATAGGAAGATCCAAGTGGTGACCAAGGTCACTAGGGGGGGGACATGACAGTCCTCCCTTCCCAAGACTGCTTGTCCTCAAGCAGTTTCAAATTAGGATGTTGCAAAATCTGTTCATCCTCCCAAGTGGCATCCTCACTAGGCAGACCTTTCCATTGTACCAGGTATTCTTTAATAATTCTGCTTCTCAACTTCCTCTCCTGGGTATGCAAGATTTCTTCAGGCTCTAGTACCAGATGTCCTTCATCATCAAGGGGGGGCAGCATTTCTAAAACCTTAACCTATTGGCCCACTGCCTTCTTCAAACAGGACACATGAAAGACATTGTGTATTTTGCTTTCTGCTGGCAAATCTAACTCATAGGCTACTTCACCCACTTTCCTTGTTATTTTGTAGGGCCCATAAAACCTTGGCAATAATTTTTCAGCCCCCTTTGTCTTAAGAGTGGTTTGCCTGTATGGTTGCAATCTCAGATAAACCAAGTCTCCTTCCTGGAAAGTTCGATCTATTCTGTTCTTATCTGCATTAATTTTCTGCTGATTTTGTGCAACCTGTAAATTTTCTTTCAGTGCTCTGAGGATGTCCTAGCCTTCTTGCAGCCAATCTTTTGCCTTTTGTGCCTTGCAGTTTCCAAAAACTAGATCTACAAAAGTAGCCGACTCATACCCATACAAAGCTTTGAATGGGGTCATTCCAATGGACATGTGGAAGGTGGTGTTATAACAGAATTCCCCCAGATGTAACCAATTGACCCAAGCCTTCTGCTGCCCTTTAACATAGTTCCTAAGATACCCCTCCAGCCTTTGGTTAACTCTTTCAGTTTTCCCATCTATCTGGGGATGGTAGCTGGTACTGAGGTTTAGATTAGTATTTACCAAATCGAACAAAGATTGCGAAAAGGAACTGGTGAAATTACTATCCCTATCACTGATTATGATTTTTGGCAGTCCATGCAATGTAAATACTTCCCTAAAAAAGAGTGCAGCAACTTGACTAGCAGAAATAGTAGATGTGACAGCAAAAAAATGAGCAAATTTGGTTAATCTGTCAACTACTACAAAATACTGTTTTTACCCTGGGATTTCGGCAAACCTATGATGAAATCCATTGATATGCTCTCCCATTTTTGTCCAAGAATTGGCAAAGGTTGTAGGAGACCAGTAGGATGAGTGTGCTCCACCTTGTTCTGCTAGCATGCAATACACTCACTAACATGTCTTAGAACATCCTCCTTGAGTCCCTTCCAAGTGAATCTTTCTCTTAACATCCGGTAAGTTTTGAAAATACCAGGATGGCCTACTACCGGAGCATTGTGGGCAGCCATCAAATATGCTCCTTCATCTTAGATTCAGGAGTTAAAAAAATTCTATTCTTATAATAGATGACATCATTGATGACCTGGTAATGATCCTCCTGATTTACTCTATCTAACAATTCACTAGCAAACTGATTTTCTGCATATTCTTTAATTAGTTGTGCCTTCCAGTCGGTAGGCACTTGCAGCAAGGAAAAAATAGGCTTCCTAGAAAGGGCATCAGCAACTACATTCAGCTTACCTTTCTTATATTCAATATCAAAATCATAGGATTGAATTTTGCTTACCCACTTTTGTTTCCTATCATTCAGCTCCTTCTAGGTTAGGAAATGCCTCAAACTATTGTGGTATGTTTTAACTATGAATTTACCTCCCACCAGGTACTGCCTGAATTTTGCCAATTCATGCATGATGGCTAACATCTCTTTGTCATAGATCAAATACAGCCTCTCATGGGGCTGCAACTTTCTGCTCTCATAAGCAATCAGGTGTCTATTTTGCATCAAAACTGCTCCTATGCCTTCACCCAAGGCATCACACTCCAAAACAAAAGGCTAGCTGAAATCTGGGAGTGCCAAGACTAGGCAGGTGCTCATAACTTCCTTCATTTTATTGAAGGCTTTTTCATCCTCCTCATTCCAGCAGAAAGCTCCCTTCTTAGTAAGGTCTGTCAAGGGAGAAGTGAGTTTGGAGAATCCCTTCACAAATTTCCTGTAATATGTGCATAAGCTTATGAACCCTCTTAGAGCAGTTATATTCTTTGGGTTGGGACAATCTAAGATGGCTTGGATCTTATCCAAGTGTACCTTAACTACTTTTTGCCCAATGATGTGGCCAAGATAGAGGAGTTCCTTCATACCAAACTCACACTTTGGTAGTTTGGCGTAAAAGGATTGTTCTACAAGTAGAGTTAGTACACTATCCAAATGCTACAAATGATCTTCCCATGTCTTACTATAAATCAGAATGTCATAAAAAAAAACAAGTACAAACTTACGGAGTTGTTTGCTGAAGATTCTGTTCATGCAAGATTGAAAGGTTGCTTGTGCATTTGTCAAGCCAAAAGGCATGACCAGAAATTCAAAATGCCCAAAATGGCACCTAAAGGCAGTTTTCTGCACATCTTCACTTTTCATTCTCATTTGGTGGTAACCAGAATGAAGGTCAATCTTAGAAAAATGCTTGACTCCATGCAGCTCATCCATTAGCTCATCAATCCTTGGAATAGGATATCTATTCTTGATGGTTTTCTTATTTAAGGCTCTGTAATCAATGCACATGCACATTGTTCCATCTTTATTTTTGACCAAAACCATGGATGAAGCAAAGGGGCTTGAGCTTAGTCTTATGAACCCCATTTCCAGCATCTCTTTGATGGTCTTTTCTATTTCATATTTGAATCTCTTGGGGTGTTTGTAGGGATGGGTTTTTATGGGAAAAGTACCAGGTTCCAGCTCTATCCAATGTTCAATACCCCTATCAGGAGGCCTACCATGTGGCAGATCCTCAAACACTTTTTTGTGTTTTTGCAGCAGTTTTTGGATATCTTCAGGATGTTGTGACACATCAATGGTGGTTCCTTTGGTAGATATAAAACATTCAGCAGCCCACTCTATGTCTCCATGCCTCAAAATAGATCTCATACTATGTGCAGAAATCACTTGTTTTGGGTAGGTGTTAACACCCCTCAAAACCACTTGCTTACCCTCATTATCTTTAAAGCACATTTGGGGAATCCTATAATTTACCACATGCTCCCCAAGTGAAAACATCCATTATACCCCCAACACAATATTAGTATCAGCAACATCAACAATTTAAAAACTATCAGTTACAGTATGGTCTCCAATAGTTACCTGCAGCTTGGGAATCCATCTGTTGCACTGCATAGTGTTGTTCTTGCCAGGAATAATAACTGTGAAACCCCCAAATTTTTCAGTTTGGAGTTTTCTCCTCTCCACCATGGCTACATCAATGAAACTATGTGTGGCACCCCCATCAACTAGCATTGAAACTTTCTTCCCTTGCACTACTCCTTTAAATCTCATAGTGTGGTAGCGGGGAACTCCACTCAAAACTGCAAATTTTGCTTCTGTTTGTGTTGGTTCCTCTTCTTCTGCCGTATTATACCCTTCTTCTGCTGGTTCTTCCACTTGTGCTTCTACACTCATTTCCTCCTCATCACTTTCAGAAAATACCTCTATGTAGTGAGCTTTTCCTTTTGCACATTTGTGCCCCGGAACCCATGGTTCTTGGCAGGAAAAACACAGCTTTTTCCTCCTTAACTCATCCCGATCTCGAAATGAGTATTCTTTCTTATTTGGGGAAGAATTATTTCTGAATGGTGGCTTTGAATTCTGAAATTTTGCAGGTGGATTAAAGTTAGGTGGGTATCTGGTTCTTGGGATTGCATCTTGTAGATCCCTCGTTCTGCTCATAGCTTCTTGCAGGGTGACTGGTCGATAGGCTTTAACCAACCCTTTCAAAGGTTCTGTTAATCCTTTTGTGAACAGTAGGATCAACCTAGGTTCTGTTAATCCTTCTGTGAATAGTAGGATCAACCTAGGTTCTGATACATCAGTGACCATCACTGCCAACTTTTGAAATTATGATATATATGCTTCTGGTGTGCTGGTTTGTTTCAAATGTGCCAGCTCACGGAAAGACAGCTCAGGATCCCTCCTATCAAATATTTCCACCAACCTCCTGGTGAAATCTTCATAAGACTCAACTAAATCATGTCCCAAGGTTCTAATGCCATGAAGCCACCAATCACTAGCCTCCCCTTCCAAATGCAAAACTATCATCTTGATGGCATCCTTTTCTGCCATGGGATGCAACTGAAAATATATGTCTAGTTTTTGCACCCAGGAACTAGCATTGCATTTTGCAGTCCCATCAAAGTAAGGTATTTGGACCCTACCTGCAGCATTCCTAACTCAAAATTGCTTGTTGGATGCCTATTATATCCCCTTGTCTGATTTTTAAGGTAAATCTCAGAAAAATCCTTGAAAGTGAGATCTCTTTTGCACTCCTCACTCAAGGTTAGATATACTGCATGTCTCTCCTCACAGGTATCTACATGTGCACCGGGTGCTTCTTTATTTTCCTCAAAGAAGGTAGGAATGGTTTGTCGAGGTTGATCTTTCAAATCCATTTTAAATTCTCTAGGCCTATGGAATGGACCAGTTTTTGAAAAAATGGTTTCTCCAAATGTTTTTCTTTCACCCTAGTGAGAACCACTAGCACTCCCTTCTGCCTCTTTGTGTGCAAACTGTCTGCTAAGGATTTCTTTAGTTTCATGACCATTCTGTGCTACAGTATGTGTTAGATTTTCTATCCCTCTAACCATTTTAATAAGCAGTTGTCTAAACTCATCATTAGCTTCCTGTTCAGACATGTCTCTATTCCCTTGTATTTCTCCTTCAGTAGAATCTACCTCTTCTTCCCTAGTGTCTTTGTGGCCTTTTCCTTTGGTGCTAGGGGTTTTTCTTGAGCTTATCACCACAACAAGAGCAGGTTCAGAGGACCATGCTTTGATACCACTGTAATATCCTGGGAAATATCTGACCCGGATATTAACTCCACTTTAAAACTTTTACAACTTTTACTAATGAAATTTTGTGGAAAATCCTTCGAACTGGATAGGAGGTAAGTGAGGGGTACTGGTGTACAGACTAAGGATGGTGGGATGAAAGTTTGATTCTGGAATTTATATGGGATTAGGTGCAGTAGCAGCAAAATATGATTTTAGCAGGAGTCCTTGGCACAAGGTACTAGAGCCATTCACTTTTCAGCAATAGAACGAACCTATTTCCTACTTCGAGGCTTCCTGGGCTTCTAGCATGTAATACCCCAATTTTGACCCTTAGGAAATATTGGCTCTAATGTATATATTGTAAACACACGATGTATGTTCCACTAGCGTGGAGCTCAAGGCCAAGGCCCCGCTAGTTTATGCTCAAATTTTATTTAAATTAGACATGCTTGATATTTTGTTATCCACGTGCTATTAAGCCATGGGATATTGTAAATTGATGTAAATATTTAACATTGAAATAAAATACCAAAACTGGCTATGGAGGCAACGAATGAGAAGGGGCCACGTGTATCCACTAGGGAGTGGTGAGGGGGCTATGGAACTAAACCCTAGGCTGCCATTTGTCATAATGAGAACCCATTGACTTCCCTAGGTGACATTTATGACTGTTGTAAGGAGGTGGTTGAGATTTCAACCCATGGCTTCAATGGAGCATGGGTAGCCCTAAAATTCGTATGGGTAGGTATGGGTTCTATTTGCTTGTGCAAGAAGTCACTCAACCTCATGGGAGGTTGCTTCATTCTCACCCCCATTCCATTGTGAGGGGATCTAGCATTATTCTGCATCCAAAAACGAGTGCCAGGAGTGAGAAAACCAGAAATTGCGACCTTGAGAGAACCCAGATTTTGAAAGACCAAAAACGTCCAGATTTGGCATGGGACAGGGGAATCCAATGGGGAATCCATTAGCATGAAACTTGGGGTGAATTTGGGAGCATTAGTTACCCCGAAATCATTAGGAAAACCCAGTTTTTGCAGCTCAGAAAACCAATGACGGATTTGAGTATTTGGTGAGCAAAATGGTGAGAAATCAAGTTGGGAATGACTATGCAGAGGTTGGGTGTGCTTGATAAACCCAGTGAAGGCTAGGATCTCAAGGATTAGCAGCTGGACCTTTCTATGCCCATCCTGAAGAGCACTGGAGGGAAGAGTTTCCTGAGGGACTGTGTAACAGAGAAGGGGATCTTCCTTGTGTTGGATGTGGTAGGTAATGTGGGTGCCTAACGGTTGAGCTCACTTGAGATGCCTGTAGCTCTGTGGTTGAGCTCACTGGCTTAGCGTTACCCTCCTCTATCTTCTGGGATGCTTGACCGAAACCATGGCTGTGAGTGAACCCAGCTAGTTCCTCCTTAGTGGATACACAGCCCAGCTCGGGGGTGACCTCTCAGCTGAAAGAACACAAGCTAGACAGAGGTCTATGGTTGGGTGGAACGTTGCCCTCACGTAGCCAGTCGTTGGACATCTACTTATCAAGATAAGTGTTCTCTGTATTATAAATTATTCGCATTTTGTGTTCTGCAGTATGATAAATTGTCCATGTTTAATGAAATGAATTAATTATCTTAGTATGGAATCCATGCATGGCACTGGAATGAGATTGGGTCTCTTTATGTTGAATCATTCTCTGCTGCGATAGATATGTTATGCAATTACTGTCTGTTTGTATGCTTGCTAGTATGTTCATTCCGCTGTGTTTATATTGTGACGAATTTGCATATAGAAGTTTTTAAATTGTTAGGAATTTATGGGTAAAAATTATTGGGGCTAAGTCTGCCATAAGCCCGGTAGTTTGGTTAACGTTTCCTTCCTTACACGAAAATGATGGAAGGGGATGTTACAGTTTGGTATCAGAGCCTCCCAGGTTGCAACATTGGGCCTCTATGGGCCAAATCCAATTGCAGTGTTTAAGTGTTTTTGAAAATTGTTTAAGTGTTTTCGAAAATTTTTGTTAAGTGCGTTTCAGGAAGAGTTCGGAACAGTTCCGCGAACCTTCCCGCAATTGCGGAAGAGTTCGGTGAAACTTCCCGTTGCGGAAGAATTCCGTGAACCTTCCCGCAATTGCGGAAGAGTTTGGTGAAACTTCCCGTTGAGGAAGAATTCCACAAACCTTCCCGCAATTGCGGAAGAGTTTGGTGAATCTTCCCGCAATTACGGAAGAATTCCGCAAACCTTCCCGCAATTGCAGAAGAGTTCGGCGAATCTTCCCGCAATTGCAGAAGAGTTCGGCGAACCTTCCCGCAATTGCGGAAGAGTTCGGCGAATCTTCCCGCATTTGCGGAAGAGTTCCATGAACCTTCCCGCAATTGCGGAAGAGTTCGGTGAATCTTCCTGCAACTGCGGTAGAGTTCCGCGAACCTTCCCGCAACTGCGGTAGAGTTCTGTGAACCTTCCCGCAATTGCGGAAGAGTTCGGCAAATCTTCCCGCAACTGCGGAAGAGTTCCGCGAACCTTCCCGCAATTGCGGAAGAGTTCGGTGAATCTTCCCGCAACTGGGGAAGAGTTCCGCGAACCGCCAGAAATTTGCGTAAAGAATTCCGGAAAGTCTCCCGCAACTGCGGAAAGAATTTCGGAAAGTCTCCCGCAACTGCGGAAAGAATTCCGGAATGTCTTCCGAAATTGCCGAAGAATTCCTCGAACCGCCCCGCAACTGCGGGAGCGTTCGGCGGACTGCTCCGCAATTGCGGAAGCATTCGGCAAACTGCTCCGCAATTGCGGGAACCTTCGACAAATCGCCCCGTCATTGCAGAAGCGTTCGACGAACTGCTCTGCAATTGCGGAAGCGTTCGCCGAATTTCTCCGCAATTGCGGAAGCATTCGGCGAACCGACCCGCAACGGTGGCGCGAAAAAAAAAGAAGAAAAAAAACCCAATTTTTGGATAGGGGAGCACCGGGGCTCAGAATGGGATGATTCCTGTGGGGATCGAAGGCCATTGACGGAGGCCATGAAAGAACCAGTGAAGACCCCGAGCCCCTTACACCCCGATTGGACAGAAAATGAGGAATAGTGACTTTGAAGGACAGAGTCCCGAGGCTTGACAGAAGGCCGGTTTGAGCTGAAATTGATCAGGCGCGGCCATGAAGCAGACACAGTGTTAACTTCAGAATCTTGGAGCCAAACTCCAAAGGATGTGAAGTCGGGGTGAGCAAGAAGGCCAAAAAGCACTGTTCCGGGCCACTTTTTGGGGATTTTGAAAAGCTTGTGGGAAATAAAAGTGACCCTAGATGTGAGAATCAAAAAAATTATTGAACTAGACATTTCATATTCTCATTAATATGCACAGTTTCCGTTAGACGAAGATTTCCCAGAAATGCACCGTTTGGGAGATAGCCATTTTTGGCCCAAAATTTGGAATTTTGGGAAAATGTGAAAAGTGAGAAGTAGTAAAACCCAGAAATTCATAGAAGATGAATGGTGCATCGGAATTGAAATCCGTGAATTGCTGAGTGTTCCTTGTTATATAGACTAACTTTTCCCGATAGATAAGTTTTTGTGGTTCCTCCCAGATTTTCTTCCACAGATGGCTGAAGTTGGCATTCAGGACCAAAATACAACTGTGTAGAATGTGCAGAATTATTGGTAAGAGTTGTCATTTTTGAAACAACATTGTTTCCACACCCGATGTCGGAATGGAGCACGGGGACAGGCATTGGAAATCTTTTCTAGCAAGGAATAA
The DNA here is from genome assembly GCA_027924585.1 of Larix kaempferi. Taxonomy (NCBI): domain Eukaryota; kingdom Viridiplantae; phylum Streptophyta; class Pinopsida; order Pinales; family Pinaceae; genus Larix; species Larix kaempferi. The sequence goes on along the minus strand of BSBM01000458.1, from coordinate 16,114,188 downwards.
TGGAGTATGACCGGAATTTGAATTGGGTTATCAGACATCATAGATAATCAGGGCAGAAAAGTGCCGGTGACAGTTTTTGCCAAATTAATGACAATATGGGCAATTTTCAGAATTGCATGAATGGGCAAAAGAATTGAATAAGTAACAGCTATGTGAATTATTCCATGAGTTCTATTATGTTAAATATTGATTGTGTATATTTCTATATGCATTCTTATGATGTCTGACAAATATTTCATAATGCACAGTGTTTGCAGCTCATAAAATTTATAATTGTAGCAGAGGTAGCATACAGGAAAGATGGTGACCATAAATGATGCTCAAGATGCTTATGAACACGAAGAAGACGTTCTAGGAGAAAATGTGCATGAAGGAAATGCGGAGACTGAATCCAATGGGAGAAGGGAGTAGGTGACTCCTCAGAATTTGGTGGAAACCATGGTGAGTTTCAATGAAAGATTGATGAAGGCTCAAGAAGAACAACACCAACTCAATGCTGCTATTTTGCAAAGCCTCACTGATATGTAGCATAAGATAAACCTTGGGTCCAACCCAAGCAATATGGGTGAAGAAGGAAGAGATGCAGGGAGTCATTCTAGAGGTCATTCGAAGAGGAGGACTCCAAGCCCAAGGAAGAGTTCGGTGAGCAGAAAACATAAAACATCTTCATAAAGGTCTTCTTCCAGCAGGTCGTGTGACTCCAAATGTTCTAGGAGAATTCCAAGACATGTACCTAAGAGATTGGATGGAAGAAAGAAGTTCAAGGGCATCCCACAGGGAGAATTCAGGAAGGAAAGACCTCCCACATTTGATGGGGAAGGAAAGACAGGCCAAGAGGCAGAAGCATGGCTTCTGGGAATGAAGAAATACTTCAGAATTCAAGACTACTCAAGAAATGAGAAAGCCAGAATTTCCATTTACAACTTAAATGGCAGAGCTTCCATTTGGTGGGACAATCTCTTGCAAGTGAAAGGGATCAATGAAAGAAGGATTAGTTGGGAAAGATTTAAGAGGTACTTCAAGGAGAAATACCTTTCTGCTAGGTATTATGACGGTAAGAGAAAAGAGTTTAATGAACTCAGGTTGGGACAAAAATCTATGGAAGAGCATGTCCACAAATTCTTGGAATTACTGAGGTATGTTGACTATATCAAATATGAGAGAGTAAAAATCCAATGCTTTCTTGGGGGTCTACCTCAGAGTTTCCGAGATTGTATTGAGTTTGTTAATCCACCAAGTTTGGATGAAGCCAATAGGATGGCAATGCACTGCTATGAGAAAAATAAAGGAAAAACAGAGGCTAACCTAGCATGGAAAGGAAAGCCAAGAGGGAAGTTTGATCAGAAGAAGGATGGCTTCAAGCCACCATTCAGAGGTCATCCTATAACCTTTCCACAGGGGCAACAAGCAAGGAGTGGATTCAAACCAGCAGTGGCAGCAGACAAAGCATCAAAGGGACCACTTCAGTGTTGGGGATGTGGAGAAAACCACATGTTGAAGGATTGTCCGCATCGAAAGAACAATTCTCGAAAGTTGAACAACCTGAAGGGAGTAGCTATGGTGGAGGACATGGCAAGGGCAGCACCTCGGATTTATGCAGCATTGGATAATCACCAAGCAAACCATCAATCATCAGTGGTGGAAGTCGAAGGTAAGATTGCTATGCAATCTATTTCTATTTTGATTGATCCAGGATCTACTCATAGTTATGTTTCTCCAAAAGTTGTTGAAGGTTGTTCTCTTAGAAAAATGAAGCATAATAAGTCTTGGCTAGTGCAACTAGCCATGGGAACCAAGAGAAAAGTAAGTGAGGTAGTGACGGAGTGTCCCATAGAATTGAATGGACTCCACACATATGCTGAATTGAATGTGTTACCATTAGGATCCTATGATGCATTAATCGGCATGGATTGGTTAGAAAAACATAGAGCCAAATTGGACTGTTATGAGAAAGCACTTGAGTGCATTGATGAAAAGGGGAGGCCAGCATTGGTAAAAGGGATTCCCAAGCAAGTTTCAATAAGTTAGATTTCAGCCCTGCAGTTGAAAAAGTTTTATAAGAAGGGTTGTCAATTATATGCAGTCCATATGCCGGATTCATTAGAGGACAAAGGGCCAAGACTAGAAGACTTCGGGATATTGCAAGAGTTCCAAGATGTATTTTCGGATGAAGTACCAGGGTTTCCACCGATGAGAGATATTGATTTCTCCATCGATCTTGTTCCAGGGGCAGCGCCAAATTCCGAAGCTCCTTATAGAATGAGTACACCGGAGTTGGTGGAATTGAAGATACAGCTGCAAGAATTAATGGATAAAAGGTATATCAGGCCTAGTGTGTCCCCTTGGGGAGCACCGGTGTTATTTTTCAAGAAGAAAGATGGGACTTTAAGGCTATGTATTGATTACAGGAAGCTCAATAAAGTGACAGTTAAGAACAAGTATCCATTACCAAGAATTGATGACTTGTTTGATCAAATGAAGAAATCGAAATTATTTTCAAAGATTGACTTGAGGTCTGGCTACCATCAAGTGAGGATTAAAGAAGAAGACATTCACAAGATGGCTTTCAGAACTAGATATGGTCATTATGAGTTCACTGTGGTTCCATTTGGCCTTACCAACGCACCTGCCACATTCATGTGTCTCATGAATAGTGTATTCAGCAAATATTTGGATAAGTTTGTGATTGTGTTTTTAGATGACATTCTTGTCTATTCAAGAAATGAAGAAGAACATGAGGAGCATCTAAGAATGGTGTTGCAAGTTCTTAGAGAACATTAGCTGTATGCCAAGTTAAGCAAGTGTGAATTCTATCAAAAGAGGATTCAATATTTGGGTCACATCATTTCAGAAGAAGGAATTGCAGTGGATCCGGAGAAAATTAATTCCATCATGGATTGGCCAACTCTAAGAAATGTTTCAGATGTTAGATCTTTTATGGGCCTTGCTGGTTACTACAGAAGGTTTATTGAAGGATTCTCCAGGATAGCTCATCCGATCACTTCATTGCAAAGGAAGAACATCAAATTTGTATGGTCTAAAAAATGTGAGAAAAGTTTTCAAAAATTAAAGGAGTTACTTACCAGCGCTCCTGTTTTGAAGATAGTAGATCCACGGAAGGATTTTGTAGTGTGCACAGATGCTTGCATTGAAGGACTGGGTGGGGTTCTCATGCAAGAAGGAATTGTGATTTGCTATGAATCTAGGAAATTAAAAGAGTACGAAAAGAATTATGCCACACATGATTTAGAATTACCAGCCATAGTGCATGCTCTTAAGATGTGGAGGCATTACTTGATGGGAAGAAAATTCGAGCTTAGAACAAATCACATGAGCCTGAAGTATTTGTTTGAGCAGCCAAACTTGAATGCTAGGCAAGCTAGATGGATGGAATTTCTTTGTGAATTTGATTTTGAAATTAAACATGTAAAAGGGAAGGAGAATAAGGTTGCAGATGCTCTTAGCAGAAAATTTCATGTTTCAGCAGTAAGTATGTGCAAATCAGATTTGAAGACAAGAGTTCTTGAAGCCCAAAACGGTGACGAAACTTGCCTTCAAATTAAAGAGAAGTTGCAGCACGGTAATGTGGATGAAAAGTGTGCAGGATATCAGCTGGGTGAAGACAGTATCCTCATAATGCAGATTTGAAGAAACTAGTGATGGATGAAATACACCAAATGCCGTACTCTGGACACCCAGGATATCAGAAGACTATAACAGCGGCAAGAAAGCAATACTTTTGGAATGGCATGAAGAAGGACATAGATGAGTACATTACTAGGTGTCAGAAGTGCCAACAAGTCAAGGCAGAACACCAACATCCAGCAGGGTTATTGCAGCCCTTACCCATTCCGGAATGGAAGTGGGAAGTGATCTCCATGGATTTTATAACAGGTCTGCCCATGACAGTGAAGAAGCATGATTCAATCATGGTTGTGGTGGATAGGATATCAAAGGTAGCTCACTTTTTTCCAGTGAAGTCCATTCACAAGGCTAGTGACATTGCGAACATCTTCATGAGAGAGATATTCAGATTGCATGGATTGCCTAAGGCAATAATTTCTGATCGTGATACAAAGTTCACCTCCAATTTCTGGAAGGGATTATTTCAGGAATTGGGAACTAAATTGAATTTCAGTACAGCTTACCATCCTCAAACGGACGGCCAAACCGAGAGGGTGAATCAGGTTCTTGAAGACATGCTAAGAATGTATGTGATGGACAAACCATCCAAGTGGGAAGATTATTTACACTTGGTTGAATTTGCATACAATAATGGGCACCATGCATCCTTGGGAATGAGTCCATTTGAAGCATTATATGGCAAGGGATGCAGGACACTAGTGAATTGGGACGGCCCAGTAAACAGGGTAGTGCTTGGACCAGAGATGATCAAGGAAATGGAACAGGAAATTGTTAATATCAAGCAAAATTTAAAGGCAGCTTAGGACAGGCAAAAGAGTTATGCAGATTTGAAAAGAGTACATAAGGAATTTCAGATTGGGGATCATGTTTATTTGAGAGTGAAACCAAGGAAGAGTTCCCTCAAGTTGGGGAGTTGTGCCAAGTTGTCACCCAGATATTGTGGGCCATTTGAAGTCCTTGATAGGATAGGGCCAGTTGCATATAGAATTGCATTTCCTGCTAGCATAAGAGCTCATAATGTTTTCCATGTATCTTGCTTAAGAAGTATGTACATGATCCTAATCATATGATTGATTGGAATGTGATACAGGTGGAACCCGAGGGAGAGTTCCAAGTAGAACGTATGCGCATCCTCGACAAGAAAGTCACATTGCTCCGGAACAGAGCCATTGGGCAGGTAAAGGTCCAATGGGAGCACCTTAGTCCCGATGAGGCTACATGGGAGCTAGAGGATGCCATGAGGGAGGCATTCCCATTTTTGTTCAGTTTTGAGAACACCGAGGACGGTGTTGTTCTAAGGGGGAGGGGAATGTAATACCCCAATTTTGACCCTTAGGAAATATTGGCTCTAATGTAAATATTGTAAACACACGATGTATGTTCCCCTAGCGTGGAGCTCAAGGCCAAGGCCCCGCTAGTTTATGCTCGGAATTTATTTAAATTAGACACGCTTGATATTTTGTTACCCACGTGCTATTAAGCCATGGGATATTGTAAATTGATGTAAATATTTAATATTGAAATAAAATACTAAAACTGGCTATGGAGGCAACGAATGAGAAGGGGCCACATGTATCCACTAGGGAGTGGTGAGAGGGCTATGGGACTAAACTCTAGGCTGCCATTTGTCATTATGAGAACCCATTGACTTCCCTAGGTGACATTTATGACTATTGTATGGAGGTGGTTGAGATTTCAGCCCATGGCTTCAAAGGAGCATGGGCAGCCCTGAAATTCGTATGGGTAGGTATGGGCTCTGTTTGCTTGTGCAAGAAGTCACTCAACCTCATGGGAGGTTGCTTCATTCTCACCCCCCATTCCATTGTGAGGGGATCTAGCATTATTTTGCATCCAAAAACGAGTGCCAGGAGTGAGAAAACCAGAAATCACGACCTTGAGAGAACCCAGATTTTGAAAGACCAAAAACGTCCAGATTTGGCATGGGACAGGGAAATCCAATGGGGAATCCATTAGCATGAGCCTTGGGGCGAATTTGGGAGCATTAGTTACCCCGAAATCATTAGGAAAACCCAGTTTTTGCAGCTCAGAAAACCAGTGACGGATTTGAGTATTTGGTGAGCAGAATGGTGAGAAATCAAGTTGGGAATGACTATGCAGAGGTTGGGTGTGCTTGATAAACCTAGTGAAGGCTAGGATCTCAAGGATTAGCAGTTGGACCTTTCTATGCCCATCCTGAAGAGCACTGGAGGGAAGAGTTTCCTGAGGGACTATGTAACAGAGAAGGGGATCTTCCTCGTGTTGGATGTGGTAGGTAATGTGGGTGCCTAACGGTTGAGCTCACTTGAGATGCCTGTAGCTCTGTGGTTGAGCTCACTGGCTTAGCGTTACCCTCCTCTATCTTCTTGGATGCTTGACCGAAACCATGGCTGTGAGTGAACCCAACTAGTTCCTCCTTAGTGGATACACAGCCCAGCTCGGGGGTGACCTCTCAGCTGAAAGAACACAAGCTGGACAGAGGTCTATGGTTGGGTGGAACGTTTCCCTCACGTAGCCAGTCGTTGGACATCTACTTATCAAGATAAGTGTTCTCTGTATTATAAATTATTTGCATTTTGTGTTCTGCAGTATGATAAATTGTCCATGTTTAATGAAATGAATTAATTATCTTAGTATGGAATCCATGCATGGCACTGGAATGAGATTGGGTCTCTTTATGTTGAATCATTCTCTGCTGCGATAGATATGTTATGCAATTACTGTCTGTTTGTATGCTTGCTAGTATGTTCATTCCGCTGTGTTTATATTGTGACGAATCTGCATATAGAAGTTTTTAAATTGTTAGGAATTTATGGGTAAAAATTATTGGGGCTAAGTCTTCCATAAGCGTGGTAGTTTGGTTAACGTTTCCTTCCTTGCACGAAAATGATGGAAGGGGACGTTACATAGCATATTCCAACAAGACTGGGTAAGGGTTAAAGGGGTTTAGGATAGAGATATATCAGTCATGAAACTCATAAGGAATGCTGGAATAAAGACTAGATTGACTTGGAAAGGTTTGGAGCACATTGGGGATTATTTGCACATGGTGGATTGTTGAGCTAGTCACAATACAGGCTTTCCAAAATGAGGCTAAAGGCATCCAAATTCTTATTACATGGACTGATATGTATACTATATTGAGTTAAGGACTAGCTCTAACTGACAGAATCTAAAAATAGTGATTAAAATAGATTCAGCAAGAAAACTAGTGAAACTAGTCTAGAATTGTCGTCAATCAAGCTAGTCTTGCATTCTAACTTCACAAACTGATTTAATAAACCAAAAAATCTGTTCTGATATTAATTTAGAATCTTATATAACTTTTTACACACATATAACTCGAAATATGACTTTCAGAACACTTCTTCTTTCATTAATAATTTGCTTCTTAAATAACAATGCCTCACAGGCTAATCTTCGGTTACAATCAATGAGAGAATAGATAAGAGAAGTAAGAAGTTACTGTGGATTTGTTTTGGAAGTAAATATCAGTCCATCTATAGATTAGATGGCTGATCTTGCTGTAATTAGAATGGTTGATCTTCAAATGGGCGCCATCATCATCAACTAGCTCTCTTCTTTATTGGAAACCCTCTCCAAATCTAGATGTGGTTGAGAGAATGAGATAGAAGAGAAGGATGGTTCAGCTCTGAAGCTGATCTCTGATACATGACTCTTCTAATGTCTTCAAAAATGTCTGAACTATCTCTCCACCAAGTCTTGGGCGCATTCACTGGATCAAACATCTTCAACAGGAGAATCTTCACTAAAAGTAGCTACAGAATCACTGTTGGAGGAACCTGTTCTCCTGTATGACTATAGATCTTCAATGGAAGCTGGAATCATATGTTACTGGCTGCAATATCTTGATAAGGACCTGCAAAACACTCACTGGAAACTATGGGCCTTGGGGCACATCACCCAAGAAGCACAGCTGAGGCACATCACTCAACTGGAGAAGCATCAGATCTCTCATGAGAAAACGTAAATGATCAAAAGTTCTTTCCTGAAGTTAGAATCATGCTTAAATATATGAGTTAGCTTGCTTGGAAAGCCATACCACACATGTGGGTGAGGTAAGGTGCATCCTCTCTGAGATTGGAAACTTTTGTGCTTTCTCCACTTTCTTTCCTCAACTTCCTTCAGTTAGAATTGGCAAGTGCGCCCTAGTTGCTTTTCTGGATGTTGCTAATTATCTTCTGAATGCTTTTCCTGATTCTTTCCATTCCATTTACTTTCTACTTTTCTACTTTTGCCAAATTTTTCCATCTTTTTCCAACTTTCTCCAGCTTTTGCTAGTTTCTAATTCCATTCTGACTTTCTTTCCTTTCTGAAATATCCTCCACTTAGGCAAGGTTATCCTCTTATCACCAATTCGACCTCCTAGCCTTTATTATCCACTTGGCAACATTTTATTAGCATTTAAATAATAAAAACACCAAAATACTCCTCAATATTAATTCTAGCTTCATAATTAATTAAATAACTTAATAATCAATTATTTCCTAAGGTGTACTTGCCTCAAAATATCCCCATAAATTAAATACTCAATTAATAGTGAACTTAGACCCCTAGGGATAGGAAGATCCAAGTGGTGACCAAGGTCACTAGGGGGGGGGACATGAAAAATAGTGCTATATAAAGGCCTAGCAAGCCTTCTCATGATAACAAGTTACTCATTTGGTTTCTCTCATATTTTTTATTGTTCATTGTGAGATTAATTAGACCTAAGTGACTTATTGGTAATTAGTTTCAGAGGTGGGGATCCTCTTTGAGCCTCACCTACCATTCACTTCATATGTTTTTGTTCATGCTTATTCTCATGCAAGATTAGTGTCTTTCATGTGAATTTTATGATAGATTTGCATGCTTAATCTGCTCCTCTCTCGGCATTCAATCCTTCCGATTCTCAGCTCCCAAGATCTGGATCAGAGGATATGTTATAAGAACATATCTTCACCATCGATGAAGAGATAATCGAGGCCATGAACACCTCTGAACCTACATGAGATTATTTCCATCTTAGATCCTCAGTAGCAAGCAAGAAGGAAACACACACACTCCCCACAGAACAACAGTATACCATTGAATCAAAAGATTTTTTACCCTTGAATCACATCGATTCGTTCAAAAATCCTATTCCCGCCCCTGATACATTCGAAGACGGTAATCTTTCCAATATTTCCCTTACCATATAGGTTGATATATTTGTTACACCAAGCGTTGCTGAAAACATCTCTATAGGGGATTCCTGCTCACCACAGGAAATCACCAATTTTAACTCTCTATTTAAAGAGTTCCAGGATGTCTTTGTATGGTATTATGAAGAAATTACAGGGATTGACCCAGAAATTGTCGAACATCACATTAACACTTGGCCCAATGCCACCCCGTCTAAAAAAAACAATGCCCATTCCACCCTTCTAAAGACCCTGCAATCAAATCCGAGATCAAGAAACTCTTACAAGACAGATTTATCTTTCCTAATGCATACACATCATGGGTATCTAACCCCGTTCTGGTGAACAAAAAATAGGGAACTATTTGTGTATGCATTGATTTCCGGGACCTCAATTTATCCTGCCCCAAGGATAACTTGCCCACTCCCTTCATCGACCAAATCGTTGACTCATGTGCCGGTAGTGAAATTGTATCCTTCATGGATGGGTTCTCCAGATACAACCAAATACATATTAGTCCCCAAGATCAGTACAAAACTGCATTCACCACACCATGGGGAACCTTTTCCTACAAAATCCTACCCTTTTATCTGAAGAACGTTGGCGCCACTTTCCAACACACAATGCCATATGTTTTTAACAACTTAGCTCATATCATCCTCCTTTTCCTAGATGACCTTACAACCAAATCCAAAAAAAGATGCAAGCACCTTCAAGATATTCATACCATCTTCCTAAGATGTCGCAAATATAACATACGCTCAAACCCTCTCAAGTGTGTTTATTGCGTCACTTCCAATCACCTCTTAGGATTCATCATGTCTAAATATGGTATCAACGTCGACCCTTCCAAATTTCAAGCCATCTTGGAACTACTTGCACCTCGAACACGACATCAGTTGCAGAGTGTCCAAGGCAAAGCCAACTTTATTCATCATTTTTTTCCTGGCTACACCACCCAAGCCCATGGTTTCTTACGGCTGATCCGAAAAGACCTTCATTTAAATGGGACGACTATGCCCAAACTTCCTTCGACGCCCTTAAACAAGCATTGTCTTTAGCTTCTCTCATATCCCTGCGTCAGATTCTACGATAACTACTATGGTAGTTCAAATAGCAGAAAACCACCAAGAACATGTCATCTATTATGTTAGCAAAACCCTCATCGGACTAGCACTCAACTAAATCCATTATGAGAAGATTTCCCTTGCAGTTATCCTTTCGGTACAGAAACTCCACCACTATATTTTGCTCCGGAAAACAATTGTCATAGTTGATTCCAACCCGATACGATACATACTTAGATGTAGGATTATCAATAGTAAGTTTGCACAGTGGATCGTTATCTTACAATAATTTGACCTAGAATTTGTTATCCCTAAAAGCAAGAAAGCCATGGCCTTAGCCGAGCTCATTACAGATCTTCCCTTGACCTCCACAAGCGAATATGTCCAGGACTAGTTACTTTATGAGCACCTTTTTCTCATTACAACTGAATATCCCTAGTACAGAAACATCCTCCTTTATCTCCGCACTAAAAAATTTGCTCCCCACTTATCTCATGATTATTGCTGCAAAATTCGCCACCAGGCACCACGATATCTCCTCATCAGAGACGTCCTATATTGTCGAGGCATCGATACTATTCTCTGACGATGTCTAACACATGAAGAAGCCAAGCAAGTTCTCAATGATTTCCATAGCGGTGCATGTGGCAGCCACCTCTCTAGATGAGCCACCTCCCAAAATATTTTATGAGCAGGGTATTTTTGGCTCTCTGTATTCAAAGATTGTGTATATGCCATCAAACGATGCACGAATTGTCAGGTATTTTATTGCAAAACACAGTCTCCCCATACACCACTCCATCCAGTAATTACAGCTGGCCCATTTTGAAAATGGGATTATGGAATTCCGTCCAACTTCATCCCAAGGTCATCATCATATAATCATTTCCGTAGATTATTTCACTAAATTGGCCGAAGCCATGCCCACATTTGATTGTAAAGCAATAACCACAACACGATTCTTCTTCAATCACATCGTTTCCCGTTTCGGTATTTCCAAACAACTTGTCTCTGAAAATGGAAGACACTTCCACGACGAAACGTTTGAATAACTATCACGACTATTAGGATTTAAACATGAATTTTCAACCACCTACTACCCTTAGGAAAATGGTCAGGTTGAAGTTTTTAACAAAATCCTAAAATCTATGCTCCAACACATAGTGGAAAAAAAAACCAACTAGCATCACCTACTCTTTCCGGCCCTTTTAGCTTATCGCATGTCGGTTAAGACTTCCGTAGGTTTTACCCCATTTCACCATGTGCATGGTGTATAAGTTGTCCTTCCAATCGAATGTCAAATACCTACCCTCCAAATCATTGTTGAGTTGCTCCCAGATACCCCTGCTCTGGAACAATGCTTATTCACCTTGGAACACCTTGATGAAGAACAGTGTGATTCTCTTCAATAGAATGAAGCCATCAAGGTTTGATCCAAGGCACACTACAATCAACAAGTATGACCATGCACCTTCAACGAAGGTGACTTCGTCCCGTTGTTTAATGCCAAGAAAGATGGTAAACTAGGACTCGAGAAGTTTGTATCAAAATGGACATGCTCGTATATCATTAAGAATTGTCTCCCAAAAGGATCCTATATATTAAATGACCATGAAGTTAATACCCTCAACAACCCAGTCAATGGGTTGTACCTCAAAAGTTTATATCCTTAATTCTAAAGTACCCCACAGGTACGCAATGTTTTGTTTATCCAATTTCTGCATTGTGAATACCTCAGTTTCCTTTATTACACTTGGGTATGTGCATTGTGTGTGCAGGACCGTGATCAGAACAACATGGAGATTATAAAAATAAGACTCCGAATATCTAAAGGGTAACACACCCCACCACAAGCATCATTCTGAAACTGGCATATAGACCCTATTTACCCTCTGTTTACAATGCATATCCCAGTATTCCTGCTCATAACCATAGGGTCCCAATTCATGGCCTTCATGTTCCATCAACATCATTTCCATGAATAGCATGTTCCCTTATGGGTGTGCGCACTATTTCCATCCCCGTCATTAGTTGACACCAATGATGTCGACCCCCCACAAGTCAAGTAATATGACCAAATTTGAAATGACCCTCCCTTAGAGTATCATTTTTGCGCACGTAATCCACCAAGCAAACACACGTCAAATCCCTGGGCACAAGTTATGAGAATGATTCATAAATACCCCTGATACATCCATGAGAAATTTACCATTTGCAAACCCCCTCACATCATCACCTCTGCAAAGACACCTATGTGGCCCCCACCCTTAGAATTTTCCTCTCTCATTGTAATGACTTTGACAGCATTTCATGAGCATGGGTATGCCTGCCTCATTTGTATAAAAAACTATTCTTTATTACATCTCCAATGGTCGTCACCAACACTCTTCCCCCATGGGAGAACCTTATTTTTTCCACATATGTTTCGTCCTATAAAACAAGAGAGAAACAACATAAACAAAAAATGATGCATTATCGGCTCTACAACACCCTCTGAACCTCATACATCAGGGAGCATTTGTTAACACCTAAAAGTCGCAGACATGCGACATTTCAACGCTTCATTCAGTAAAGCATCATCAACATAAATAATGCATCTCACCACATGAATCCTTAATAGATCTAAAACACAACATGAGTCCACAAGAGCCAAGACACAATCAAACAAAGGGTAGCGCCGGTATTACACAGTTGACCCGCTCTATAGCGTAGGTTACTTGAACAATGTTTGCACTACACCCGCGTATTTTCCTTCGATAGTTGCGCTACTATCACAAAAGTAGGACCACTCACACCCAACGTTGCATTAAAGGCTCAATATTCCCCAAGGATCAAAATTTGGCTCCTCACACACTTGGGGGCATTAATCAGCCCCCCTTTTGTACCTTGGAACTAGCTCATGACGGAGGAGAGTTCACATTTGGATCTAGTTATTTAATGGCCACCTCTTGGCCTATAAAAGGAATCCATTGGCATGAATTTCATAGAGAAAAATTAGAGCAAGGTTATGTTGTTGGACTTGATCTAGAGCTTCCTCATAGCCCACCATTTCCTACCATTGTAAGCATTTCCAAGCTTGCTTTCCACCTACCATCAAGGGGCAAGTGTTTCTCTCCATTGTTCTTCCACTTACTTAGCATTTAGTTTGGACAAGAAAGGCCTTCCTAAGGGAGATTGTTGGATTCCATTGAATCCTTCACCTCCTAGGTGTTGTACAACTATTCCATTGGGAAATACAAAAGTGGTTTAGCATACCTTTGGTTTTTGGTTGGAGTTTGCATCTTTCCCCCATCTCTTTTATTTTATTTTAATCAATATTTTCATGTTTGAATGTGAACTACACTAACAATCTCTTGCAGGATCACTTGGACGAATACCACCCATCCAAAAGGGGCTCCAAGGACTAAGGCCTTGAAGCAACCTACAAGGCTTAACCCCTCACCAAGTGGAAGAGTGCACTTGTGCAATTTTTTCCATAACAGATCGCAATAGGTATGACAAAGATACATTTATTTGTATTTAAAGATAGTTGGATTTTTCTACATCTTTCTAGCATTAGGAGAAGCAATTTGACATGATCTCTTAGAAGACTATTTATGATCCAGTTGTTGAAGTAGACAACCATGGTTTTATACATGTACTCTTGAAAGGATTTAATAGTTATTATATAGAAGAATGCATGTGTGTTCTTTAGTCCAAAGGGCGTAACTTCGTAATTAAATGATCTAAACTCACAAACAAAGGTTGTTTTGGCTTGATATTCCTTAGCTATGGGTATTTTTTTGTATTCTAAGAATCCATCTATGAGTGAAAAGCATTCATGGCATGCAACCTCATTGATGATTTCATCAGTGAAAGGTGTGGGAAAAGGTTCTATTAGGGTTACTTGACTATTTAGTCCTATAAAGTCGACATAGATACAAAGATTTTTAGGATCATGTTTCTTAGGTTGAACGACCATTGGACTAGCCCATTTCAATTGGTTGATTAGGTATATAATTCCTGCAACTAACATGTTTACTATTTCTTTCTTAACGATGTCTTTGTACTTATGAGATAACTTATAAGGCCTCTTCTTGACTGGTTTTGCATCTGGAAAGATATGTATTTTCATTTCTCCCATTTCTTGTATGAGTCCTTTCTGGTCTTTGTAATCCCTAGAAAATACATCTTGGTATTCATTCAGAAGATCTGTTATTTCTGTAGTGTGTTGTTCTGACCAATAATATCCTATTTTGGCTAATTTGTATATGTCATATAGGGAGATGTCTACTTATTTTGTTCTAATTTTTGCATCCATACATTCAGGTTCTTTTGATTCATCACTCTGTCATTCTCCTTCTTTTATTATGCAAATAATGAAGATAAGTCTCTTTATTCTAGCCTTGAATACTATTTTTTGGGTTTAGTGGATAATTTCATGACTAAATTAACTAGATGTACGATATCAGGATGATCTCTTTTCCATCTAAATATTTTTCCTGGAACATTTTTATTTTCTAAGTATAACTAGTTTGGGAGTCACCATGATTGTTTTTGGTTGGTTTCTACATTGTTGCAAGTCAATATCAGTCAATGTTCGATTGGTGTTTCATTGGTAATGTCCATTCATCCTGCTAGTTTAATAAAATTTTGCAATTTCTCTACAACTTCTTTAAGATGATCTTGTACAGGGGAAAATGAAAAGTCTTTGATAAAATTTTATTTCAAGGATTTCCAATTAAGTATCCCCTCTTGCTTCTTCGATTTTATACCATTTGTTGGGTAGGTTGGCTAACGTGTCTAGAAACATATGAAGCCATGCTCGTTCATCACGATATCCTAATATTTTCCATTTTTTTCACATAAGCTAATATGGTCAACATAATCCTAATCTTGTATAAATTTAGGAATGTTTGCTTGGGTTGTTAGTTACTTCTTTCCACCAAAATGCTCAAAAAAGTATTCGGAGTATGTCATCCATGTTTGTAGTCGAGATTAGTGAGTGTCCCAACTTCCCGTAGCTTGACATGTGAAAGTTTCCATTAGGATATGCAGTCATCCTCGTCCTACTATGTTGTTGGAAACTTTATTACTATGTACATATGGTGATTCTCATTCTTTATATCGAAGAGGAGGAATATTGGTTGATTCATTTTTAGTCAATACAGGGGTGGGATAATTCCCTAGATTTTTGTTTCAAACAATTTAGGGATTAATGTGCTAGAAAAACATTTGTGTATAGAGTGGTGGGTAATCGCTTTGATTGTATAGCATTCATGGGATTTAGCTTCACAATTTTCGATCTACTAGTCATGGAGTTTAGAGTCTAAGTTCTGGTCGACTGACATAGGAGATCTAGGTATAGTTTTCCATATTCATTTGGCTCGATTAAGTCTTCATTGTTTTGCATGGATTTTTATAGTCGTCTTATGTCTATGTCATTGTCATCAAGCTTGGCCCATGGTCTTCCCTGAGATGGGTATATGGGTGCGATAACCCTTTTCCCTTCTCCTTTTAGTTGTATCCTATCTTTTTCCATGGGTATTGAAGCTTTCATTTTCCTTCCCCAAGGTTGACCAACTAGTGCAGGGAATGATTTAGATCCTTTCTTGGTGTCAATTACTTCGAAATCAACTTGTGTGGCTATGCACATGATTGCAGTTTGTATGTTTTTCCATACTCATATAGGTTCAATTAGGACTTGGTCTTTCAATTTGAGGTAAATTCCTGACTTGGAAAGTTATGGTCAACCCAGATTTTCCCATGTGCTTCTTGTTGATGTATATGTAACTTCGGAATGTATTTCACATATATGTATATTGTATTCCTATAGAGATGGTATTATTCCTCTATAAGGAAGTGTCGTCATTTATATTGTAAGTGTCGTAACTTATACTTGATGGGTTATTAGACCACCTTGTTGGGGTCGGCCCTGTATAAGTCATGTGGGTCGAAGGGTTATTAGACCACCCTATTGGGGGTCGGCCATGTGGGTCTAAGGGTTATTAGACCACCCTATTGGGGGTCGGCCCAGTCAGCATTATGTTATGTGGTTAAGTTCGAGCCTACATGAGTTAGGTAAAAAGGCAAGTCAAGTCAAGTATAAATAGAGTACGAGAGGCACTCTATTTACTCACTCACTTCTCACTAATGCACTCAAGGAGGAGTGGCACACTTATGGAGGAGGAGGATCTGCTGCTAGGATGTGTCTATATCTTATGGTTGGTTGTATCATTGCTCTATCTATCTCTGAGGAAGTTATTGGGGTTTTTCACCTTTATGGTTTTCCCCAAGTAAATCTTTGTGTCTCTTGTGTGCTTGCATTATTGTCTCCATGATTGATATGCTGTAGATATGCTGTAAATGTTGTTCTCTCAGTTAAGATCCTAGATCATATTGAACTAAATTCTGAAAATTTAACATGGTATCAGAGCTAGCCTGAAAGAAGGCATGATATGGCATGTATGACACTTGTTGCACTTACGATGCTAGGGCTTGATATAGCAAAAACCAGTCATCGTAGAACTTTCGCTATAAATCCGTTTTGGAGAAGTTTTCGGATCTGAAATTGTTACAAGACGAAGATAATATCCACATGTATCTTGTGTCCAAAGGAAAACCTCTAATTCGTTGTACTTTGTGATTTATGATCTGTACAATATAGGGTTTCTGCCTCTTCCAGATATGAGTCAAAATCAGGTGACCTTGGGAAAAAGGTCATAACTTGGGCTAGGAAGCTCCAAATGAAATTTCGTGAAAAGTGACAGGTAGTACACAGACTATAATATCTCAGAAAACATTTTCAGAGGCCGAAATTGAACCAGTGACACGTGGCACGCCGTACAAGTTCGCTCTCCCGTATTATCCCATAAACAGGTCACGTTGCGACACTTGGCATAACTCTCTCTCAGAGAATCCAATTAAGGTCAGACCTATCATAATGGAAATATAACAGGTCGAGCTATCTCAGAAAACTTTTTCAGAGGCCGAAGGTCAAACAGTGACACGTGGCACGCCGTACAAGTTCGCTCTCCTGTATTTTCCCAAAACAGGTCACGTTGCGACATTTGGCATAACTCTCTCTTAGAACATCCAATTGAGGTCAGAACTGTCAGGATGGAAAGCCAACAGGTCAGGCTATCTCAGAAAACGTTTTCAGACCTTGTGGATCAAAAATTTCGGAGTTACATCAGAAACAATCAGGTACATATTTCTGTCAAAACAGAATTATTTTTTGGTACCTTCATTCATGGCTTCCGGAATTTAGGGCTTTGAAGAAAGTTGGAATTTTTGTAATCAGAGACCACGGCTGGATGCTACTCATCAAAATAGAAATTTAGAGACCAAGATCAGAATTTTTGGTTGGGCAGAAGGCCGGGCTTGATCAAACCCTAGTTCGGGACTTTGATCAGAAAAGTGAAAAATTAGGGCTTCTGTAAAAATGGGAATTTTTGAAATCTGTGACCATGGCTAGAAGCTCCTCAGAAAAATAGAAGCTTAGAGCTTTGGATCAAACCTTTTGACTAGGCAGAAGAGTGGGCTTCATCAAACCCCAGTTCAGGGTCACATCTAGTGAATCCAGAAGTCTCAAAGGCAAAATTGAGGAGTGAAACTTTGTAGTTTTCAAATTCTGAATATACCAGCTTGATCAGCTCATCAAGGCGCATATTTCTATCCTTTCAGAAGTTTGAAATTCAAAGTTTGAATTTTTGGGGTTTCTCTGACAAACCCATATCCAGCTCTAGGTCCAGTTCTTGCAAATCAAGTGGATTGGGTTAATCCTAGAAGAAGATGGATTGGTCACCTGCATAAGTGAAGGAGTTCATGTTTCAGAGGGAGATGAGGCTAAGGCTTTACATAAGGAGATTACAAGCGATCTCGACAGGTATGACTCATCGAGGTATTTTTTGAGATTTGTTCATGATTAAGTTTATGGTATGTTTGTCTTCATGTTATTACGGTTAGTACAATCTTGATTTTAGACTTGTCATATCACCTTAATAAAACTATGAATGCACAATAGAAAATATTCATTGATTAGGGTGTTGACACTTATGATTGTACTAATGCATTATGGTGTTGTATGAGATTTATGTTGTCTACTAACATGAAAGGTACACCAAGAAAGACAAATCATGTTCTGGTTCAAAGAACATATGATCATGATGACATGAGGACAAAGATTCATCCATTGTCATGGATCTCATAAAAGATCCATTTATGAGGTATGTATAACTTGGTTTTATAATGGTTAACCTATGAGATATACAGGTTACTAGCACAAGTCATTGAAGAAGAACAAGAAGACATCATGTGAGTATGTTAGACATAATTAGCTAGCATGCTAATCCAGGTATTTTTTTCCTATATCAAGTTAGAATCTCACCTTGTGATAAGATCCTTTATTTAAGTATTCTTGGCATGATTGATTATGATTATTCATTGAAGTTAGTACTCATGGGTTTAGGCATATTATGATTTTTACTTTGATTGATGATATGACTAACCAGAAAAGTCCTATGGTCAAATAGGAATATAAGTAAAAGAATTATGTCTCTTATATTGATTGATTTGACTAACCATAAGAATCCTGCATAAACCTTGAATAATAATGCTTACTATTTTTGTTTGAAAAGATCATGACTATACATGCTTGAGATTATTGTGTTTTAATAGTATACTAATGAATGTATGATTTTATATTAGACCTAGAGGATAACACAATGATGATACTAACAAACATGCATAGGGATCGAGAATGTATATAAGTTCAAGGACAGGTAATCCAGGGAGCAAAGATCAAGAGGGAGTACACTTCAGTAGTTTCTGCAAGAATGCAGATATTCAGAGGGAGTTGACCATCTTTCTACATTCCACAACAGAAAGGTGTAGAAGAAGCTACTGCAGATTAGGACTCCAGCAGCTCCTGCAAGAAAGCAAAGACTCAGAGGGAGTCCACCCAATGAACAAACAAAGATAAGTATTTTAATTTCTTGCATATGTGTTTGTTTAAATAAAATTGTTCAATGATGTATATGCTCATGTTCCTAGACTTAGGATATGTATAGTTGCATTGATGAACAGTATACTACTAATATACATGGGTAAGTGGCCTATGGAACTGTACAACATTCCATTGCTACTTATCTAGAATGAAACCTCTTTGCTGACATGTTGGGAGTTGTGCACACTCTTAACAATGTTCTGGTAGAGATTGGAAGGCATCTAGAAAGTTATGGGATTTGGATAAATGTTGTATTGAAGCATTGACTAAGATAATTGCATGACTGTATGACATATTTCTTTATGTGTAAGAATTTGTTCTGAAAACTATGAGATGTTTTCTAATCATGCAATTTAACTTGTTGTGTAGGAAAGATCGTATGCCATCTCCTACAAAAGGACTACAACATTTGTTCTAGCAACAAAGATATTTATTGAAGATATTGAAGTTCCCAGGATCTGGGATGAAGAAATAGAATGCCATGATCCGTCGATCATGAAGAATGATGTTTGGGATGTAATCCCAAGACGTGAAGGGAAGTTTGTTATGACTTCCAAATGGAACTATCAAATCAAGTATATTGCAGATGACAGCATTGAGAAATATAAAAGTGATGAAATAGAAGATACACCAGATGGATTTCAAGACAGCATGGTGTAGTCAGATATGTGTGCAGAACTTGGTATGGTAGGATAGACAGCTTTCTATCCAGTTTGGGCTTTACCAAGAGTAAAGCGGATTCCAACCTTTACTACAAGGTTGAGGAAGGAAATCCAGTGATACTACTTTTGTATGCAGATAACCTGTTTGTTACACGTGGAAATAGTTTGATTGCCGACACGCAGCGGAAGCTTACTGCCAAGTTCGAGATGAAGAACTTGGGGATGATGCACTATTTGTTTTTGGCATGGAGGTGTGGCAGAGTGGTGGAATCTTCCTTGGACAAGGGAAGTATGCAATAGAGATCCTGAAGAGGTTCGGGATGATGGACTACAAGGCTATGGCCACACCTATGGCATTGAATCTAAAGCTTCTATGTGATGCTTCATCTGAGCCGGTTGATGTCTCCATGTACCATCAGATGATTGGGTCCTTGATGTACCTGACGAACATGAGACCATACATTTGCTTTGCTGTGAACACATTGAGCCAGTTCCTGACGGATCCGAGGAGTGTTCACCTGGTTGCTGTAAAGCATGTTCTGAGGTACCTGAAGGGTACAGTGGATTATGGGCTTAGGTATGAGGCGAATCAAAAGTTTAACCTGCAGGGTTATGTTGATTCAGATTGGGCTGGCAGTGCTGCAGATAGGAAGAGCACATCTGGGTGTTGCTTCAGTATGGGATCAGGTGTGATCTCTTGGTTTAGCAGGAAGCAATCCTGCGTAGCACTGAGTACAGCTGAGGCAGAGTATGTTGCAGCCTGTTCAGCTAGTTGTGAGGCAGTATGGCTACGGAAGCTACTGTCTGAGTTATTTGATCTCCCGTTGGAGGCTACTGGTATCTTCTGTGATAACCAGAGTTGTGTGAAGCTGTCCGAGAACCCAGTGTTTCATGACAGGTCGAAACACATAGAGATCAAATATCACTATATCAGGGATATGGTGCAGAGAGGAGCTGTGAAGCTCCTGTATGTTGCGACGGACGAGCAGATTGCAGATGTGTTGACGAAGCCACTAGCCAGGGTGAAGTTCGAGTACTTCAGAGAGAGGCTTGGCGTTCTTCAGATCGAGGACACTTCGAGGAAGAAGTGATGGACACATTTGCTGAAGCCATTCCAAGCATGTTGGAAGGAGGATCCTTCACATGGCTATGGATGTAAGCGCTGGATGATGAGCATCAGGATGATGTTCTGGTTTCCGCTTGGATATGATCAGTTGGATCATTTTTATGTATGTATGTATGCATCATGTGGATGCTGGATATGATCAGTTAGATCATTTTATGTATGTATGTACGCATCATGTGGATGCTGGATATGATCAGTTGGATCATTTTATGTATGTATGTATGCATCATGTTGGATGCTTGGACCATGTATCTGTATATGTATCAGGTGGATACATTGTGTGATCAGGTGGATCATGTATGGTGATATGGATCATGTATGATGATATGTATCAGGTAGATACTTGGTATGCATCAGGTAGATGCAGTGATGATCAGGATGATCATAGATGACGAGCTTCAGGATGTTGCTCCAGATGACATGCAACAGGATGTTGCAGTGATGATCAGGATGATCATAGATGACGAGCTTCAGGATGTTGCTCCAGATGACATGCAGTAGGATGTTGCAGTGATGATCAGGATGATCATAGATGACGAGCTTCAGGATGTTGCTCCAGATGACATGCAGCAGGACGTTGCAGTGATGATGATCAGGATGATCATGGATGCATCAAGATGATGTATGGTGAGTATCAGGATGATACTTTATGGCCGTGGATCAGGTTGTGCAGATGAGCATGTAATCCGGTGCCTTGGGAGATTTGCAGATGGTCTTTCGAGGTTTTGCCTATGGCATGTAATATCGGTGCCCTGGGACATCTGGAAAATGCTCTTTCAAGGTTTTGCTCTGGGAGGACATGTAATTCGATGCCCTGGGAGATCTGCAGATAGTCTTTCGAGGTTTTGCCTATGGCATGTAATAGCGCCCTGGGATATCTGGCAGATGCTCTTGCGAGGTTTTGTCCTATGGCATGTAACAGCGCCCTAGGAGATCCGATAGGTTGGGCTGTGTGCCCGTAATCAGTCCTGGGATGCTCTTGCGAGGTTTTGCCATGACCACATGTAATAGCGCCCTGGGAGATTTCAGGTCGGAGTTGTGTACCCGTAACATCCTGAGATGCTCTTGCGAGGTTTTGTGGTGGACCACATGTAATTTGTGCCCTGGGAGATTTCAGGTCGGAGTTGTGTACCCGTAACATCCTGAGATGCTCTTTCGAGGTTTTGTGGTGGGGTCACATGTAATAGCGCCCTGGGAGATCCTATAGGTAGAGCTGTGTGCTCGTAACAGCCTGGGATGCTCTTTCGAGGTTTTGTGACGCACGTAATAAGTCCTGCGAATTCCACAGTATGGCCAGTGATGATGAAGACCTGCAGGTGGTGGGCCTACATCCAGTATGAAAAAGGACTGGCTCTGTAGAACTTCCTATGACGAGTAGATTCAGAGATTTATTGAGATAGCAGCAGCAGTGACGATGATGATGACTCGATGACAATTATCCAGTGACGATGATCCAGAGAAGATGACTTGTGATAGAAGAACTGTGCTAAGAAATACCTTCCTAGTTAAGAGGGAGTGTTGATGTATATGTAACTTTGGAATGTATTTCACATATATGTATATTGTATTCCTATAGATATGGTATTATTCCTCTATAAGGAAGTGTTGTCATTTATATTGTAAGTGTCGTAACTTATACTTGATGGGTTATTAGACCACCTTGTTGGGGTCGGCCCTGTATAAGTCATGTGGGTCGAAGGGTTATTAGACCACCCTATTGGGGGTCGGCCATGTGGGTCTAAGGGTTATTAGACCACCCTATTGGGGGTCGGCCCAGTCAGCATTATGTTATGTGGTTAAGTTCGAGCCTACATGAGTTAGGTAAAAAGGCAAGTCAAGTCAAGTATAAATAGAGTACGGGAGGCACTCTATTTACTCACTCACTTCTCACTAATGCACTCAAGGAGGAGTGGCACACTTATGGAGGAGGAGGATCTACTGCTAGGATGTGTCTATCTCTTATGGTTGGTTGTATCATTGCTCTATCTATCTCTGAGGAAGTTATTGGGGTTTTTCACCTTTATGGTTTTCCCCAAGTAAATCTTTGTGTCTCTTGTGTGCTTGCATTATTGTCTCCATGATTGATATGCTGTAGATATGCTGTACATGTTGTTCTCTCAGTTAAGATCCTAGATCAGATTGAAGTAAATTCTGAAAATTTAACACTTCTTGTCATTATATTTGATTGTGACTCAAAGTTGAGAACAACTTGTGAAATATTGTATCCTTCAAATTCTAGGTCGACCAAGGGGTCAATGCCAATTTTATCTTTTTGGTTTAGTTAACATAATTTCTTAGAATTTTATCTTTTTGGTTTAGTCGATATAAGTTCTTAGTTATTCTATAATTTACTTTATTTATTCTTACCATGTACATCAATTCAACTAGGCGAGCAACAACATCTTCTTCTATGAGTAATTGAAACAATTCATTGAGTGTTTTCTTCCTACTTTCGTGAGTATCCTCTTCCAAATCTAAATCTTCAAAGATTTTTTAAGCATCACTCAAAATTTATTTTCGCTTGTTAGGATTGGGATAATTACTTGCTTTGTTTTGAATATTAGTGCCTTGTTTGGTTATAATGTGCAAATTTTTAGTATTTAAGACTTCATTCTTAGGGACATTAGACAAAATATTAACATTTTTCTTATTCATTATTCTCTCAAGCATAATGGGATAGTCTTCTAGGGAGTGATCTCCCACTCCACATTTAGTACAAAACTTGAGATCAGTTTTGTCCTTCCAGGGATAGTCTAGATTCAAATGACCTTCACTAAAACATGTATAACATCTAGGATTTCTTCCTCGACCACCAAGTCGATTACCTCAATTGTTGTATCTTCCTCAACCATTGTATCCTCCGCGTTGGCTATAATTGTTATTTCGGTTATTTTGATCATTTTGATGATTATGGTCATCGACTTGCGCTTGATAGATCGACCGACATTGTTGCTTGCTTTTCATGTTTAAAGAACATTTAGTGATATTATGTGTGTTATATTCACAAATAGAACACCATTTAGGCTTTAAATTCTTCATATTAAATGGACACTCTTTCATAGAGTGTGATTAGAACCCTTGGCACATGTCACAATAGTACTTAATGTGAATGAATCTGGCATATTATCGTCTGGCATCTCACATCCACAGATAAAGAGAGCAAGGAAGGAATTAGTGTTGAAGCCAACAACAAGCCTATTATATTATGTGACAGAACCATATTGTATAAGGATGGACAATACTACTACTTCATGGCTCACTAACCTATATATATGAGATGTACATTCAGTTAGACAGTTACAACATTGCACTAATCGACAGTTAGCTTAACAAACTCAATTGGACTAGGAAAACCAAGTGGGTGGTCAGTCAGAAGGACCTAGTTGACTCATTGAATAGGCTCCTCCAACACCATACTTGGAATCAGGGGGTATGCTTGGGAGGTTTCCCTTGAGAAATATTACCTAGAAAAAAAATATTTCACATTGTTATTATTGATTTTGGATGTGTTGTTGTCTTCGTGGAAACAATACTATCAAGGGATCTATTTGACTATCCCTTTGACAAGCTTCTCTTGATTCCTCTTCTTTACAATTTTAGATCTCCAATGGTTGTGTACCTTGGCTTTGCTTAAGCTATCTATTTAGCTCTACTTCTTCTTTTTTAAATATTGTTTTCAAGTTGTATAATTGCATGTTTACCATTGACCACAACACTAACAATTGCTTGCTTCAGCAACCAACCTCTATATGTTGTTGGAACTTTTCCTTTTATCGTCTTTATCCAAGAATCAATTATGGACAATAACTAATTTGGTTCCCCAACTTCTAGTTTCCTAATCATGCCTTCCACTACTAAGGAATTAGCTTTTCTCTTGCTAGTGGTTGATGGGTCACATCGACTCACATGATGGATTTACTACCCAGCCAATGCCTTTTATTTCACCCAAATTTTCTTTGTTGGGGTTTCAAGGGTTCTTCTATGCTAGAAAAATCCCAATGATATTTCCCTAATGGCAGCCCATCTGTCTTCCCCCAGTTCTTTGCAATCTTCATATTTTCCTAATTTGTAGAGTTCCACCTACTTACTAAGTTTTCTTTCCTGAATTTTTGAGTTTTCCTTGATGCAAGAAAACCCCCAGCTAGATTAAAGCTATATCAATTCCTTTTTGGATGAGAAACTTCTCTCTTGCTAGACTAGGTTTTTATCTCCTTTGCTCAATGTTAGACCCCGAGAGTGACCCATCTTTATGATGAGTAAAGGCTATCCTTCTTTTTTTGAACACTCTTCGATGAGAAATATAACTTTCTTGTACTTTTCTTGAGGATCTAGGACTTATCCAAATTCATCTCTTCACCATTTGGTCACTCAGTCCACTTTGATCAACTCAATAACAAGTCCACCATATGCCTTGCTTAGTGAAGCCTTAGTAATTTTGTTTGTAATTGGTTGTCTCACTTACTCGACATTTAACCTTGGAGTTGCTAGCTCTTTAGCTAATCAAGGATTTTGCTCTTAGTCCAAGAACATGATTTTGAGTAAGGTATTCATCTCTCTTTTCTCAACAACCTATCACTTAGCCAAATTTTTCACCTCACCCCACTCCTCTTTGTTAGGATATTTCAATACTCCATCCTTGTCCTACCTAGCATTATTTATTTTTCCTAGTTTTTGATGATGTCATTTCCCCCTAGTGGTGTGTAGATGCCATCCATGATCCATCTACCACCTTTTGAGCCATGCATGCATCATTTTAGGACCACTTCAGTCAATCCCCTATTTTATAGGAACCAAATGAGTGTTCCAGTGCAGTCCACCTGAGTTAGCTGACTCTTGTGGGGGGTTGGAGCTCCGGATGCCACTGATTGTGGCCTCATGTGCCCATTTTTTATTGACATGCATGAAAAAATCACTATTTCGCCCTCCTTAGTCAATTAACTAATTGTGACTTCAGTTAGCTGAGTTTAGGTTCAGTTCAGTTGAGTTTGAGTCTTCCGAAGCACTCTAATGGTGATAATCCCTATGCTAGACCAATTGAGGTTCAAATTATTCTACATGATTCAAATTATCTCCATTGTATTATAATTGTTCATTATACTAATAATTGAGTAGTGTGACATTATTTTGCTTCTATCTAAGTTATGCTCCATCATTATTCTTCTGTTCTTTTTCACTGCAGTTTTCACTCTTATTCAAATATTTTGCTCATTCTTTCTTTATGAGGTATCCTCAGCTCCTTAGATCTACATAGAATTTCACATGTTATTAGAGCCATGGAGTGAATAGGTTGAGCAGCTGCTTTCGGTAGTGCACCAGAAGCCTCTGGATTTCCACAACAAATCTTGGTGCCATTGCATTGAATTCATTGGAGAAATACAATGAGGTCTAGCCAGGGGTGAAGGATCCAGATAAAAGTGCCTATTGTCCTAAAGCAGTGCTTAGTAGTATTCTACCTCCATTATTGATAGCATTTTGCAGATTATTCGAATTTTTTTGAGTGCAACAGCAGTTTTCTGCAGTTGCAGCAGTAGCAGTAGTAGATATTTTCCATTGTTTTTGTAGGTATTCTACAACAGCTTCCATGAATCTGAAAGCTATCCCTCCTCTCTCTCCATTCAACTATGATGAGTGGAAACCAAAGATGATAGAATATCTAAAGAGATCACAAGGTCTTTTTGATATGTGTATTGGTGTTATGAGAGATTTCACTTCCTATGAAGAAGAGAATGATTGGCTAAATGAATGTGATAGAGACTTTGGAGCAATGTGTATTACTATGTCTCCTAGTATGCACTACCTCATTGATACTGTTGAATATCCAAGTGATCTATGGGACCAACTGGACAAATCATTTGGCAAGCAGAATGAAGAGATTGGTGCAAATTATTTGGAGAACAAGCCCAGTGATACCTCGTTAAGTGTCCTCTCTAATTATGTCTCGGCCTCAATCATATCTCATGATGAAGTTGTTCAAGATGAAGAAGAAGCTACAGATTCCAAACTCATGTTCTCACTGTCTTCTATCTCGAATTCTGAGCAAGTTAAGCCAGTTCATACTCTAGAATCTGAAGAGGTTCTTAAATCCTCTCTTTCACATGAGTCTACTGGTGTGCATAATGATGATCTATTGAATGGTTTGGAGGTTAAATTAGAGTTTGGAGGTGATGAATTCTCCCTCTTTGATCACATGATTCCTATGTACTTCTATTCGATCATTGACACATGTTCTCAGAGTTTCATTGAAGATGGAAGACACTACCATTCACTTGGGTTCATGTCTTAGGCATATTTTGGTGATTTTGGTTTTGATCTCACTCCTGTTGGTTCAAAGGAGATCACAAGAAACCATCTGTCAATTCTTGGAGCCGATTTGAAGTCCAAGCCACCACCATCATGTCATAGTTCATTTGGTTATGATCTCACCTATGTTGTTTCAAAGGAGATATCAAAGAACTATCTACACATTCCTGGATTTGATCCTACCTCATGTGGTTCGAATTACAGGTTCCAGGATGATCTTCATATATTTGGATTTGTTCTCACCATGTTCGGTCTGAAGAGCAAGTTCAGAAATCCTCCATATTCGCTTGCATCCACTGAAGGAGAATACAAGCACATGTTTTTGGAGCATGATCCACTTCTTCCCAATACGAAGATACCTCCAGACATATGATCAAGCATCACACCTACTTGAGTTTGGAGCAATTAATATTTTGGTGTGTTTCAATCTATTTTGAGGGGGGGGTTTCCCATGAGGTTTTCCCCATTTCCTTGGTTCATGGACTGTTCTTTATTTTTTATCATTTATTTGATTGTATGGGTGACCAGGGCTCAATATGCAAAAGTATGGATTAAGGGGGGGTATTAGGATATTTCAATACTCCATCCTTGTCCTAACTATCATTATTTATTTTTCCTAGTTTTTTATGATGTCATTTCCCCCCTACTTGTGTGCAGATGTCATCCAGGATCCATCTACCACCTTCTGAGACCTGCATACATCATTTTAGGACCACTTCAGTCAGTTCCCTATTTTATAGGAACCAACTAAGTGTCCCAGTGTAGTCCACCTAAGTTACCTGACTCTTGTGGGGGGTTGGAGCCCCGGATGCCACTGATTGTGGCCTCATGCGCCCATTTCTGATTGACATGCATGAAAAAATCACTATTTCTCCCTCCTTAGTCAGTTAACTAATTGTGACTTCAGTTAGCTGAGTTTAGATTCAGTTCAGTTGAGTTTGAGCCTTCCAGAGCACTCTAGTGGTGATAATCCCTATGCTAGACCAACTGAGGTTCGAATTCTTCTGCATGATTTGAATTCTCTCCATTGTATTATAATTTTTCATTTTACTGATAATTGAGCAGTGTGACATTATTCTGCTTCTATTTGAGTTCTTCATTATTATTATTCTTCTGTTCTTTTTTACTGCAGTTTTCACTCTTATTCAAATTTTCTACTCATTCTTTCTTTGTGAGGTATCCTCATCTCTTTAGATCTACTATGACATAGAATTTCACACTGTTAAATTCCTTTTCTCAATGAAAGAGATTTTGCATGTTCAATTCCTTATCCATTTTGTGCTCGTCATCTTGTCTTGCCATGTTTTTGACACTTGCTTTGTAGTCACATGTGACTTATTCCCATCAATCAAGCTCACGTGCCTTATTTAGCTATTGATTTTACCCTTAGCCAATTTTCACCAATTCTTAGATTATTTACTTAGAATATATATCTTTGAAGTATGCAATAGGAAAATAAACACATAATAGAGCTGAATTTTATGTCTTGTGGTTACTTATGAAATGTCTTGTACATGGAGGAATTGATCATTTACTCATGGACTAGGCAAATGGAAAATGTTAGATTCAGAATCATGTGTTTGATCCAACTGTGAACAAGGTTCTTAAGGTAAAACAAAAGTTTTCTAATATCACTTTCACTCACATTTAGAAGAGAGAATTCAATTCTCACACTGATAGATTATCTAAAGGACAAGGAAAATTTTAAGGATCCATCATTTTTTTAAAGTGTAAAAACCTTGGTAAATCTTAGTGATTATCAAATTTCCAACCATAAAATGTTTGGTGATATTTTAAAAAAATATTCAATTTTATAAGGGTTTTATATACTTTTTGGACATTTCTGGAGAGTAAACAATTGGTGAATCATATTGGGAAAATTTTGAAAAAGACAAATATTTTTTTGGAAAAAGAACTTGAAAATTAGCCCATGTGTTAAATTTTGCCCCTAAAATTTTCCTTGCTAAAGAAACCTTATTTATGCATGAAGGGATGTTCTTTGAACACGAGTTCAAAGATGAAGAACTCTTTCCAAAATATGTTCTATCTTTTTTTAATATTATGGTAAGAGATCTATGGGGGAGTCTTGTGGACTAGGGATGGAACTATGAGACTGAAGTATAGTTGGGGCCTAAGTATATACTCAAATAATGAAGCAAAAGCCTTAGCCTTGATGAAAGGCTTCCAGATCGCCAAAGAACATAAAATTGACAACTTACAAGTATTCGGAGATTCAATGATTATCATAAGAGCTCTCAACACTAATACCAATAATCATTGCAAATCTCGCGTACTTTCACACAATTCAAGGCTTATCATATCTTAAGAAGCTTAAACAGTGATGCAAGCTAATGCCGCCACCAGTCTCAGTCAAGGCACTCTCAATCTATCCAATATTGAAAATGAAGCTCATCAAATTCCATGATACGGGCTTCTCCCATCAGAAACAGAGAACTTGTATTTCCATTTTCGAATGGGAAGTACTTATAATGGAACCCTCTTCTCCCATCAGAAACAGAGAACTTGTATTTCCATTTTCGAATGGGAAGTACTTATAATCTATGTTACCAGAAATGAGAAACGGGCAACGGAACGAGAAATGAGAATGGTACAAGGAACAGAGTTTGGAGGTTTCGCGCATATAAGAAATGAGGAGAGAGAAAAAAAATTGATAAAGATCCAAAATATTACAAGAACACTTAACTCTTAACATATTTTCCATAGTCCCCCACTGCGGGTGCACACCGAGACAAATGGCGCCAACTGGGGCTCGTTGGAGACAGGTCGCGCCTCCACCCTGCTGCCAATTGATTGCACTCCACCTGTTCTCGCTCCCAGCGCTAACCATGTACCTGTGGCTACCTCCATCCTGGCACCTGTCCTCAACCCCGCCCACATGCCCACTGCTTTTCCCCACACTCCTGCTGCATACTCTCGCCACCTGCTGGTCCATGCACCACCTGCCTCCAAGACTACTTGCCCCCACTCCCTTGATGATGCAGCTCACCATTCACACTGATTATTGCTCTACCACTCTTTCTGTCCGGAGCTCGGCCACCCGATGCAATCTTAATTGCTCCAGCGTGTGTAAAATCTTGTCATTTGTTTGCATCCTGTTTGGCGTTATGACTCTATCCTTCCACTCGACGTCTGATCATTCTCTCAGTCATTTCATACTTATGATTCTGACTGGCTCCCAGGGTATTCATACCAGGGCTCCTTTGCACTACCAGCATCTTCTCCTCAGGCCGACAGATGTGCAGCTAAAAGATCTTCTCTGGAAGGGTTCCACCGCTGTCATCTGCTCCGGGTTTTGTTATATTGGCTCTGGTTTTCTCTGTCCCACAGTTGGCTCTAGCTTCTTCTGCTCTGAAGTCGGCTCTAAGTTTCTCTATTCTAGTTTCGGCATGGTTCTTAAGACTTTGGTTCGATGGTTTGCTCATTTCCCGACTTGGGGTGCTCTTCCTCTCGGGCTCGCATTCATCTCGCAGTCCCATTGTTTACTTTACGTTCTGTTACGAGTTCCCATGGCTACTCCAAGACGTATCCGCACCCGCCAGGACGCCCGGTTGGTGAATTCTGGGGATTATGGCTCCTCCTCCACTCCCCCTGTTCGCCTGATGAGA
Source organism: Larix kaempferi (assembly GCA_027924585.1). NCBI lineage: Eukaryota > Viridiplantae > Streptophyta > Pinopsida > Pinales > Pinaceae > Larix > Larix kaempferi. Next base: position 16,083,596 of record BSBM01000458.1, on the reverse strand, counting down.
GGGGAGGTGGATAAAGCCCGCAAGTTCCATTTGGTGATCCCCAAGCAGGATCAAGAGGAAATTTATGATGCTGAGGAAGAGGCTCTGGTCGCTCGAGGGTGTACTACGGATGAGGAAATCTGGGAGGAGTTTGAAGCCCTTGTGCCTGACCCTGGAAACACTCGCGGCAGAAGCACTCTCTACCAGAAGACGTTGGACCTGCATTGGTCGCATAAGCTCATCCTGGGTAAAACCCTTACTAATCGCAATGAGGCGTAAGCTGAAATTCTGATGCAGCTCGATGATCTCCAGGACATGATGAAGCAACTTCTCTTCAACCAGCAGCAATTCGCTCACAGATTTGGCATCACACTCGCCAAAGACCTGACAACTCAGCCCGAGAAGAAAGATTATCATAGCGATTAATGAGTACTGTCAATGCTCTTTTTTGCTTCTGTTTTTGTTTATGCAGTCAACTAGTCTATGACAGTTCTGTTAGTTTATTCAAAAAAATCCTCTGTTGGTCTTATTACAGTATTGTTAGGTCTGATTGGTCGTTTATCTCGGTTCCTAAAATACATTTTCAAACTGTTATTGAGTCGATTTTCTCCCTGGTGAGAGGACCCAGCTATACTATGACTCTGTACATTTTGCCTCTGATAATATAAGGACCTTCATATAGATTATAAAAAAAAAACATATTTTCCATAGAAAAATTTAGAAACTTGAAAAACTCCTTAACATTCCAAAGAAATATTTTGGATCTCTAAAATTTCATTGAAAACTTGTTCTTTCTTATCATATTACCATTGAATAAAAATCAAGAACTAGACTTACAAAATTCAGAAAATCCCATTGAAAACTTTGTCTTTCTTATAATAATACCACTCAATAAAAATACAAAACGGTTATTAAACCAAACTTATACCTAGAAACATGCAAGTGAAGACTAAGTAAATAGTTAAAATTGTTAAAAAAAAAAAATTACTTCAAAAATAGTTAAAATTGTAAAAAGATGTATAATAATACCACTCAATAAAAAATAGTTCAAATCAAAATTGTGCCTCAAAATTCCAGAAACATTGAAAAAACCTAACTTGATTTTATATTTCATATATTTATTTTTGTGCCTCAAAATTCCAGAAACATTGAAAAGACTAGCTTGATTTTATATTTCATATATAGTAAAATTTTGAAGTACATGAAACTCATTCAAAAATAGAGTTACATGCGCCTTCACGACTAAGTGTTGAAGATTTTCGAAACCTAGCCTCTAGAGCACCTCTCCTATCTAATTAATGCTTGTTATATGGAAATTACTGTTTGACACACAGCTTTTACAATTAAGTGCATGGGTTGTGTTGTTAATTCGAATTCTAACAGATATGACGTTTCATAAATTCATTCAAAATTAAAGAACGGTCAACGAAACGACCATCATTTCGTAAGAAACCCGTCCAGGACTTCAGAAACGGGAAACGGCCGTAGAAAACGGCGTTTTCATCTCGTTGTCGTCGTTTCTGAGCCGTTTTTTCGAAGAAACGGTTGCCGCCGTCTCGTTTCTGGCAACACAGTAACTTCTTGTTTATTCACATCTTTCCCTACTCAGTCATTTGAAGGTCGATCCTTAAATCTCTGCGGGGATTCATTCCTATAGCACTCCAGAAGTGTCTTATTGAAGTCGATTGAGGTTTAAATTTATTTGAAGATTCTGTATGCATCCCCTTTATGAAATTGTTTTATATTAGCAAGCGTTGTAATTCTTCCTTTGCATGACGAAAGAGAAGTGGATTACTCTTTAATCAGGTTGAGATTATAGTCATTCTTTAATATATGCATATTTATATATGTTTCAAGGAAAGGTTGAATTGATAGGAAAAGTATCTTATTGAAATTTAGATATGGTCTCATAAAATAGTTAACATAGTTTATTTATCTATATATATAATACAAAGAATTTGAGATTGAAATTCTACTTGATGAAGGTAGTTAATGTTTTAGATATGTACATAGAGGATATTCTTATAAAATTGAAGAGCGTCGAGAAGAAGGTAATGAAGAGATTAATTATGTTGCCACGAAAGTATAAGATGTAAATTGTAAAAAAAAAATCACTTGCTCAACTTGATAAACCCTACATTGATATCAATAAATAAAGTTAACCTATATAAAATTGGTACCTTGTCTATCTTAGGATTTAATACGTGGAGGAAGATCTTCATGTTTTTATAAATACAAGGTTGAAGTTCTTATTATACATCTAGGATTAATATATATGTGAAAGTAAGGTGATTAAGTTAACCCTATGTTATTTCAAGGAAAAAGAATATATATAGACATAAGATTGTTCAAACAAAGGATATTAGAAATTAGGTATATGGTTTCTTATCCCTTCAGAGTTATATGTATCTATATATAAAGTAAAGTGTCATGTTGTGCAATAAAGGGTGTAAAAAAAAATTATGTTATATATTTATATATAGTTGTAACTACTCTCATAAAAAGTGGTTTCAAATAATTTCATGCAAATAATGTAGAAAGGAGAAACATTATTTACACGTGAAGGAAGGTGGATGTATATGTGGTTACTAAATAGAAAGTCAGTATTACATATAACTCGTTATAGGTCTATGAACATTTAAATGGAATATTTCTGAATTTTATTTTTCTGGATTATATTGAAAACACATACCAAACGATTAGTTAAGAAATGACTCTATTCATTGTGAATAAATGCATTTGACTAACTTACCAATATTCGATGATTTATGATTGAGAAGCAAATATGCAAGAACGTTACACTTAAAAGGTCACAGTACAACTTGTATAGCATATATTATGTGAAGGAGAACATAGAAGTCATTATGGGATAAAGTTAGATATATGATTGATGCATAGAATAGATTGTAAGGGGAGAGATTTAGAAGAAATATTCCGCTCCCATTAAAAAATTATTAATGTATCAATGAATACATTTGAAGTGGGTGGATATACATTTGGTGAATTTACTAAACAACGAGAAATTGATAAATTTTAGTTGACAGACACCACAACTTGAAGAGTGTAACTTGACGAACCTACCAAAAGGGGTCAAACAAAGACGATCTTAGTGAAAAAAATATATAATACGGAGACGATCAACATAATTAAATGAAATGAGTGAAGCTAACCTCTAGACATGGTCAAGCCTTGACGAAAACATGACTAGCCAGAGATAGAACTCGATGAGGTTGAGAAAACACACTCTGTGTGACTTGATGAATTTGTCAAATTAGTCCTATGACAATGGAAACGAAGAGATAAGGGAAAGACATGATAAGCTCTTTGGGCTGGACATGATGATCCAAATGAAAGGAATAAGTGATATAGGAAATCTAGTTGGGACTGAAAGTTATTGAATGTATTATCGGATTGATATTATGTGAAGTTATGATTAAATTCCTGAAGGTGTATTGGAACCATACTAGATGATATATGAACTAATGACTTGAACCACGAGTGATTATGACCATGATTACTTGAGAAAATGGAAGAAACTGGCAAGAATATGAAAATGGGAAACTAAAAGAAAGTGTAACATCAAAATTACAAGAACAAAAGTTAACTTCGGGACGAAGTTCTAATAAGAGGGGGTGTATGTAATGCCCACCTCCATACATTGACTGACTGTAGACTTGAGGACACTTGCCAAGTGACCTGACTGAATAAACTTTAGTAATTGGTCCCTTGAGTATTGAAAATGCTTGAACGATTGAAGAACACATAACAATTCACATGACGACAGATGATAAACGAAAACGACTTAATGAACGACAGTTATAGAAATTGATACTTTACTTAATAAATGAAGGCTCTACTTAACGATTTGCGAATTTACGAAATGAATGGTGACTGAATGTTAGATATGCTCAACTGATTGAGATAGAATGATGAATGTTAGATATGCTCGACTGATTGAGATAGAATGACTAAATGTTAGATATGCTCGACTGATTGAGATAAAATGATGAATGTTAGATATGCTCGACTAATTGAGATAGAATGACTGAATGTTAGATATGCTCGACTGATTGAGATGGAATGATGAATTTTATATATGCTCAACTGATTGAGATAGAATATGGAATGTTAGATATACTCGACTGATTGAGATAGAATGTGGAATGTTAGATATACTCGACTGACTAAGATAGAATGATGAATGATAGATATGCTTGACTGATTGAGAGAAAAATGATGAATGAAATATATGCTCGACTGACTGAAATATTATGATGGATAATGAAATATTTCATAGTGCAACGCTACTAATGTGAGCTTTGAGTGTGTGTGTGCAGTGGAAGGTAAGACGATTTACCAACTGACCCACAATGGAATTATAGGGGTCGTAAGAACGGAAAAAACACATACGGGTACGGCGACTGACTGTCAACCCTGGATTAGCAATCCACGCATGGGTGAAGCCATTTCAGCTCACCCGGGGAAGCATATGCCGTACAGGCAAGGCCATAATGATTTGGTCGCGTACGATGAGTTGAGGGGCACGCAATAAGGAGAGCCTTATCCCTCAACATCCCTTAGTCTCCAAGGAGCGTAGTTGAGAGATCGCGGTAACGGTTCCTGGTTGCTACGCAGTACTCTCCATAAGAAGGAAGAAATGAAATTGTCAGAAGGGCCCACTGAAGAGATACCTAGACAAGAACGAGAGGAAGAAAATTAATCAATAGTATAAATGAAAATTTCACATAAGATTTAAGAAATACTTTATTTCATTTTGTTCTATTTTATTAATTTGAATAATTCTATTCAAGATTTTATTTTTAATTGATTTCATTAATTTGAATTATTCATTTTAATTGATTTTATTAACTTGAAAAAGAATTGAAGAGATTGATTTTTTTCAATATTAAATTTGATTAATTATGCTGATTGAAAAAGATTAATAATAAGAGAATTATTTTTATTCAAAGATTTTAATTTAATGGATTTTATACAAATTCTATTCTTGATTTAATTAATTAAATTTCTTATTTTAATTAATTTTATTATATTGAAAAGGGGTTAAAAGATTGACTTTATTTATATTAAATTTGATTAATTTTATTATTAAGAAAAATTATTATTTATTAAAAAGATTTTATTATTTTAAATCATTCTATTAAAGATTCTATTTAATTGACTTCATTATTTTGAGAAAGAATTGAAATAGGTCATTAATAAAAGAATTGTTTTTCTTTTATTATTATTCAAGATTTTACTTTAATTAATTTTATTATTCATTTAAATTATTTTATAAAGAGGAAATTTAAAATGGATTATACTTTTAGTAAAAGGAATCGTCTTTTAATTCAATCTTAATATTAGGAAAAGAAAGAAAAGGCAATAAGTCTAACTAAAAGATTGTTAAGTAAACTAAATGAGAACCAAAAGAGAAGTAGAACTCTTCTACACCCAACTCCCACTGATCTAGGGATTTAGGTGCACTTTAAAGACATTAAGAAGACACATGTGTTTGAGAATATTGGAAATTAAAATATTAAATTAAATTAAATATGTGCATGGACAGACACATGGCACACAGGATTTTGCTATATAATTAGGGAGGAGAAGGAGAGAAGGACATCTCTTGCTTCCTAATGCTGGATGGTCATCATAATCTCGGATTATGTTATGATCCTTGGAGTTGGGATTAGCCGGAACGGGGGTTGGGAGATCCTTTCGGGAGGCTAGCTTGTGTGTTCTTGCAACCCCATTTGCTCGGGGGTTCAGGGTGAAGAAGAATAACCTCGATACGATAGGGAGGTCAACCGAGGGGTCACTCGGTACTTCATCAGGAAATTTGATTGGATCGTGTGGGAACTACTTCGAGGACTCCATCGATTCGCTGGACCAACCGTCGAAAATAGGTTTGAAGTATTTAGTTTATTTATTTTGCTAATTCTTGTGATGGAATGAATAAATCTGGGTATATAGTTTTAATTATTTGACATTCATGTACTGCAATAGATAGAACTAGATCTGTGGCCTCTATATCTTCTTTTGAAAAATCATATTGAAATTTCTGCAATTAATTATACTTATATTTTCAAATTCCGTGGAAGTATTTTTGGGGAACCCAAAATGGGGGTCCCTACAAAAGTACTTTTTAAACTACTTCCATGAAACTCTCTTTTCATTGATATGTTACACTTCAACTAACTTATCCCTCCACATGGAACCCCTCCCCTACAGGTTATAAATTCCAATTATAGCCTCCATATTTGAAGAATAACTATGCAATCAAAGATATTTCCTCATTTCCAATAACCAGGCCTCAACATCTTCTCCCTTATTTTTATCATAATCAAAAGTAGTTGGGTTAATCTTCCTAAGCTCACATTGCAACACTTCTTCCACATGTATTATTTTATGATGCCTAACTAGATACATTTATTAGTTGCTGATAGAGTCCTTAATTGTATAAAACCTCTTGACTACATGAGGTAGTGAATACTGATTCATATGTCCACTGGTAGCACTCTAGAGTTTCTAGATTTTTCATGGGATCTCTTCTTTGAATTGTCCCTATGTTCTTTCTCGTGGCATGAAACTAATCCAACCTGCATGTGTCTCTGTTGCATGTTTAAACTTTTCATGAGTTGAGTGTTTAACTAATTTTGTTTCTCTTGAGCCCTCAACATTCTTTTATTACCAGCTCTGCAACTTTGAATTCCATCCTCAATATTCACATAGTTTCCAACAACTCTATTGATTCACTGTTAACTGTGTGCCCATTAGACTCTTTTTTCATTTCCCACATTGATATTCTCACCCTTGGATTTCTTCTTCCAAACTATATGGAATCTCCCCTTCTATTAATTTTGATGCTTTAATACGGCTATGAAATTTGACTTGGTTTATAAATAATGTAGACATGTATCTGCAATCTATTCATACATCAAATATTTTAGATAAACCTTTTCCCCAACATTTCAAGCATACAAAAAACTCTGGAAAAATACCCATTTGACAATTTTGTCAAAATAGGCTACATGCCCCTCTTTTTTGTTAAATTTCTGGAAGGATAAGATGCATTGATTCATAATAGGATTCAAAATGGTTATTTTCCTATGGATCCTCTTTCCAGATACTATACCCATGATCATTTATGTTTTCTTAGTTGAAAGTTACATCGCTCTAAAATTACAACTATTGCCCAATTTTACATTGTTCCTGTAGCTACACTTATTCTAAAGGACCAACCAACTTTTGAGACACGTAGAAGAAAATATGTAAGGAATTAGAAAAAAAATTGTACTAAGAGTTGATATCCCATATGATTGTGAGTACACATACACTTCCATCACTCAAATATGATGCTCCATTCATATTTTATAGAATTATGGAATTGCCAACTTCCAACTTTTGCAAGTCTTCCATATTCAAAATTTTCACTGAAAATGAATATCTCACAGAATGAGAAATTATGGAAAAAATTCCTCTAAGAAAAGTTGTTTGACTCGATGAGTAGGAAAAATTGAAATAATTTTTTTTCTAGTTATGTGTTCTTAGGTCACTTTTGCCTCCTCCAAATTTTCAAAAATCGACCTTGCGCACGCCCAAATAGTGGATTTTTTCCTTCTTCAACATCTCCACTTTACACCATTTGGAATTTCACCAATTGCCACCTATTTTATTTTCATTGTTGGAAAACAACTACACTATAAAAAAATTCATCGTAACCCAGTCCCCTGTCCATCCTAGGCTTGGTGTTGATATTCAAAAACATCTATTTTTTGTTTTTGGGGAAATTGGAGCAAAATAGGATGATGTACCTCTCTAAAATTTATATGGACTCCATAAATGGCATCATAATTCTACTAGTCTCACCCAATTTTGATCAATTCTTCCTCTATTATGCCCAAAACCATTTTTAGGATCCATATATATTTTTTATAACTTTTCTAATCTTATGCTAATGTGGCAAGGTGCTAATGTGGCATGTGTTCTCCAATGTGTTAGTTAGGTCTTACATGTCACCTTCTAATTGATCCAAGTGCCAATGAACCATCCTCCGACTTAGTTCCAACTATTTCTCATTTGGTGGGACACTTATCCTCGGGAAAGAATTCCAACTATAATCCACTATGCAGAGTGGTTTCACCTCGCATAATTAGTGGTATTGGAAACCCACTACTACCATGTGAAACCAATTAGATTGTTCTACCTAGAAACTGTGGTTTGATGATTTCATGTTGTGTGATTGGAGCTAAACCTCAGACAACTAGTCGATGCAAAATGAATTAGAACCATTAATTTGGCCTCCTAAATTAAGGTCAATGATGGTGACATCCTCTTAAGCCTTGATGTGGTACATTATACACCATGATCCCCATCAATGAAGCAGTGACCATAATTAAAAACTTGACAAATTCCCAAACAACCAAATTGGTGGAGTTATTCCTACGATCAACATTCTTCAGTTTCCAAGGATGCTTATATGAACAAATTTGTGGAGTCGTAATGGGATCTCCCCTTTCCTTGGTAGTGGAAAATCTCTACATGGAACATTTTGATAAATTAGCCATTAGGTCCTCACCTCTCAAACCAGATTTCTGGATTAGGTTTGTAGATAATACAAATGTCAAATGGGTGCATGGATGGATAACTTGAACAAATTCATGGAACATTTGGAAAATCAGTCAAAACACATTCAATTCATCGTGGAATTAGAAGAAAATGGTTCCATTCCTTTATTAGATGTCTGCATTTCAAAACGAGATGATGGTTCCCTAGCTCACCAAGTCTTCTGAAAATCAACTAATTTTGAGTTGTACCTCCATGCCAAGTCCCATCATCACACATCCCAGAAAATAGGCACGATCAATACCTTAGCTACTAAGGCCTTAAGAATCTCAGATGATGAACATATTGAACAAGAAAGATAACATCTAACTGAGATTTTGAAAAATAGGGGCTACAAAGAATGGAAAGTAAAGAAGTCTTTCTGCATGGATGGGATGAAACCAAAAAATAAAAGTAAGAATGATATTGAAAACAAGGTGATGCTTCCTTATGTTAAAGGAACCTCATAAAATATTGCTAGAATTCTTAGAAAGAAAAATATTGGCATAATATTCCAACCTCTACCCACCATTAGAAGCCTTCTAAAATCCATGAAGGACCCTGTGGATATGATGTTACAAAAAGGTGTTTATAGAACCCCTTTCTCATGCGGCCTTAAGTATGTTGGTGATATTGAGATATCCTTCTAGGTTCGGTTGAAGGAACACAAAGCAACAATCATCCACAATTGATAAAAATATTCATCCCTTGTAGAGCATTCTAGTAAAACCAAACACCATATATGCATCAATGATTCTAAGATCCTAGCTAGGGAATATCACTTAACCAGAAGTTGTGTTAGGGAGGCCATGGAGATTGTTAAAGAGAACAATTGCCTAAATAGATATGATGGACTTAAGCTCAGCAAATACTGGCTTCCCCTCCTTCAACAATAATCCTTACTCCCATCATCTCCTTAACCTTTGCCTCTTTTTCCTCTATTATCTAATTATTAGAATTAAAAATTATAATTAATATTATAATAGTAATATTATGATAATAATAATAAGTAATTTTAATTATTGCACCAATTTTAATTTTAATCATTAAAATTAATATTAATATTATAAGAGTAATATTATGATAATAATGACAATAAATAAATAAATAAATAATAATATATTTATACATATTCATTCATAATATTTATATTTATACTAGTTTAATTTATACTTTTACATTCACTCTTATATTTTGTATTATAATTTTTTTCGCTTTTAACCTGACCTGACCTTCAGATTATTAGTAGAAAAAACACTAATATTAATCATGTTTTTTAGGAAACTCTTGGAAAAATACACTCTTCTTACCTATCCTAAAGATGGACTATGTATTGTAGGTATGAAACATCGATAAACCCCTCCTTAACACAGTGAATCCAAAAATCATGGAGAATATATACATAACATTTTATACATAGATAGAAACTTATCTGAAAATATCCTCCAACTGACTATAGACTAAGGACGTTCCTCTCAACCATAGGAACTTTGTTATACCATTTATTTCTATAACAAAGGCCTCCCATGAGTTTGGGTTATCAATCCACAACAAGGTAAATTTAGGTCAATTCCTCGAAAAACCCACAAGTTCCAGACCCCCTCCACAACTACCCCAATCCTCTAGCACTTCTCCCCTATTAGACTGCACAACCCAAGGAATAGTGTCCCCTTTCCAGCACTAATATCCAGGAACAGGGAACTCAATTTTCCGGCACTAATATCCAGGGTCAAATGCATTTATAGTTCTATGATTCCCATGGTCCTTTGTTACAGATCCAGGATCTGGCACAAGATGATGGCTAAGTGATTGATAGCATAATCATTGAATGAAATAGATTTTCAATAATTTGTATGCATGTTGAGAACTAGCCAAGTTGAATGCATGCATGATGAGAACTAGACAAGTGGCATACATGGCAAGTTCACCTTTTCCCTCCAACTAATCCCAAGCTTAGGATAATTAACTTGAGATTATGGTTAATGCACTTTCCTCTTGTGGAATCATGTACCCCCATCTCTTCATCCTTCTTATTCTGTAGTATTCATGGTTTTTATATTAAACATAAAATGTACATTATTACATCATCTTGGTCACATTAGACCATCCATGTGTGGCTTGTATCCATTCCATCATTATATACATAATTACATGCCGGGCTAAAACACAAGGTGTTACACTATGGTTGGGTGGAACATTCTTTTTTTGTAGTCATTTGGTGGATAAATTCCGAGAAAGATAAGTAATTCTTGTTTATTTATTAATATGAAAATATTATTGTTTTTAAGTTTGTATGTAAAAAAGGTTATTTTGTACTTATTTTTTCTAAAATGAATTTTAATTTATCTTATCTTAAATCAATTGCATTAGAAAACTTGCATTTAGATATATAGGTACTTGAATTTAATTATTTAATTATTTTTTCATTGTGTAATATCCTCAATCTATTTTATGGAGATAATAGCTCAATCACAGAGATCAAAATCAGAAAAATTGAAACTAGGTTCAAATTCTAGTTTTTGGAGGCTAAAAACTACATGTTTCCAATGCTCTCCAAATGGCACCAAAGCTCAACGAATTTCATATTAGATGGTGTATGGGTCCTAATAGATCCTAAGTGACTTGTATGACCTTTAGACAAAAGTGGGATTGATCTTACTTTCGACAGTATGTACATTCTCTGAGTACATCACATCTAGGAAGACCACTTTGGATAGACCAAAGGACCATATGTTATTTCCCTAGGACCATTTCATGGAGATATTATCTCAATCATAGAGATCAAAATTAGAAAAATTGAAACTAGGTGCAAATTCTAGTTTTGGGGGGATAAAAATTGCTTGTTTCCAACTCACTCCAAATGGCACTAAAGCTCAATGAATTCTAGATTAGAGGTTTTGGATGGATCCCAACATATCCTAAGTGACTTGTATGACCTTTAGAAAGAAGTGGAGCTGGTCTTAATTTCGACAATATGCACATTATATGAGTACATAACACCTAGGTAGACCAGTTTGGATATACCAAAGGACGAGAGGAAATTTCCCCAAGACTGTTTTATGGAGATATTATCTCAATCACAAAGATCAAAATCAGTTAAATTGAAACTGGGTGCAAATTCTAGTTTTTGGAGGCTAAAATATTCTTATTTCCAAATTTCTCCAAATGACACTGAAGCTCAATGAATTTCATTTCATAAGATGTGGACGGGTCCTAAAATATCCTAAGTTACTTTTATGACCTTTTTAAAAAGGTGGAACTGATCTTACTTTTGACAGTATGCACATTCTTTGAGTACATCACACCTGGGTAGACCACTTTGGATAGACCAAAGGACCAAAGGCAATTTCCCTATGAATTTTGTGGAAAATCAATGGATTTTGGTGAAATACTAGAAGTATCTTGACAACAAGGATCCCAACCTGCAATGGAAGTCACTAGGATCAACAATTAGGAGTTAAAGTGCAAGACTAGGTAACTAGGAGCAATTTTGGTTCATAGGAGGAAGAACTAGTCAATTTCCAACTAGTTTCTATTGACACTTGGACGTCATGATATTTTGGTATGATTGCATGGATGGGTTCAAGTACATGTAAGTTAACTTATCATACCTTTTTTCAGATTTTTGGAAGCTCTTTTGATGGGAATTACGGCCTATGACAAAACAAATCCAATTGTATAGTGCATAGTGAAACCCTGTTTTCCAATTGAGTCCCAATCACGCCTAAGGGTCATGAATTTTTGTTATGATGCTTGGATGGGGTTAAAATATATTTATGAATATTTTAAAAACATTTTATCATATTTTTGGAATATCATAAGAGATGTTATTACAACAAAACTTATGATATGTTGATTATTACAATGAAATTGCACATGACAAAGGAAAGATATTGAGAATAGAAGAGAGTGGAAGTAGAGGAACATAATTATTTATTATGATGGTGGAGAGGTATTCATATATATTAAATTTTTGTAGGAACAACCATCATTTATCAATAGGGAACACCCCACCATTTATTCAAACTGTTGCTAGAACACCTTGTTGGAAATCACATGAAACTGGATCCTTCTAGATCTAGCTCACTAACTGGATCTTGAATTGATGTACAATGGAACATTGTTGATCTGTTGTAGCTACTTCAATATTCTCTATGAGAAAGACTGAATATCCTACTCCTCATTCATTGTCTAATATTTCTATCAACTAGCTACAATGGACAGAATGGAAACATCTCCCAACCGGTTGCAAGGGGCACATTACCCAAGCAATGAAAAACACAGTGCTCTTCAATTCAAAATGAAAATTAGCCAAAATATGTGAAATGGAGTGCTAAAAATCCTTTTATAAACTTATCTCATGAAAATAATTAAATTAATTATTTTAGGGGAGAATATCTTTGGTACATTATTGGCACATGTGGACACACTCTCTCTCATCAAGTGAAACCCCCTTGGCTAAATTTAGGACCTGTATATTTTCTTGAGATTCCTTCATTTATTTCTTGTCTTTTATGCTTTAGGCTACTTTTCCTTCTTTTAGAAAAAATATAGAAACTTTTGTTTTCCTTGATTTTTTGTTGCTTTTCTGTTTTTCAGTGCTTTCCTACTTTTCAATGCTTTCCTGCTTTTCAGCTGCTTTCCTACTTTTCACTTCTTTTTCCAGATTCCTTTTTGGGATACAACTCATAAGGGTCCACCCAACCTCATATGCACCCTCTTGAGCCTTATTTATTATTTCCAACACATTAAATTAAACATTAGGCATTAATATTTCAAAAAGGTGGACCTATATTACCTTTCCAATATTTAATTTAATCATAATAACTATAGGCCAATTAATTCCCACTCAATCCATGGGGATTTAATGGGTATAGTGGTGAACCATAGTGCTAAAAATATGGGGACATTACAGTCATCCCCTCCCAAAATTTTATTTTCCTCAAGCAAGTGAAGATATGGATGATAAGGTACTGGTGCACTTTCCCACCAACTTGTGCGAGCTGCTACATAAACCATTTGAACTTCATCTCCTTCATAGATGAGCCTTTTGGAAATAGAATGAATAAACATAATATTACCATGTCTCTTGATGTATTCTCTTCTCATGAAAGGTGGTGAAGCCATGGGGGCATAAACCAAGCGAATGCTCATGCATGAAAATCCAGAATAGTCATAATGGCAAGAAGGAGATGTTTCTTGCAAAATATTTTCTTCCATGAGAATCTAATGATGATGGCCAAGGTGGAGATCAATTTTGAGAAGGTACTCAACCTTATGCATAGAATTCCTATTGAGAGGTGTATCTATCCCCCATACAACGGTATGAATTCTCCAGCTGGAACAATGGAGTCCAAGGATGATACCGAGGTCCCAAATTAATGAGCCCGAGAAGTGGGGAGTGTCTCCTACTTCCACCTATACACTGCATAGTGTCAACACAAAGAGTCTTTAGAAGACTCCCAATCCACCAAGAAGGAAAATAGTGAGTCCATCCATCATACGATTTCCCATGTAGGAAACCAAACCAATGCTCCTCATGGAAATCAAAGCTAGCTTGTCCCCCAGGATCCCATTGTTCATGCTGCAATATTTTCAATGTTTCGGTCACCTGGAGCAACTTGTCACTCCATAGGGTACCAAGATACCATTGCCATATTGGAATTCCATCACTTCCCATCCTTTTAGAAATATCTTCCATTAGATTCAACAATGCTTGGATCTCTTCTTGTGCTAGCTGATTGCTTGCTTGCTTTTTTTCATCCAACATTTTATGAATGCAAGATGATAGTGGTTCCCATCCTACCATATAAATGCATTCTCGATCCTTGGATGCATATGTACTAAAAGTATCCAAGGGATGCAACACATACCCTTTCTGCTGCTCACGTGGTAATGCAATGTCAGTTAAACCAAGAAATTCATCATAGAAGCAAAAAGAATCCTTACCAATGTGAGAAAGTCTTGCACACCCTTGAGTTTACATTCCTAATATGTATCTATCCACCCAATCCATGGATGAAGAAATACTTTGGCTTGATGTTCCATATGAAATGTGACCAGCCACCTCACTTAGATTGAATTTATCCACCCTTAAGGGAAGCTCATGATCCTTTTTCATTAAATCCAATGCTTTTCCAACATCCCCCATGATAGTGCTCTCCTTGAACACTTGTGTTGAACTTTGGTTGTCATTGATGTCAACTAATGTAAAAGAGGATGCCAACTGATTCAGTCATTGATATCAACTGATGTCAAAGTGGATACAACGTTTCTATAGAAGTGTAAATAAGTATATGGAAGCCACTTTGAAGAAAGTATATGCGCAAGGTGAAGAAGAACATGAATGCCATAAGTATATATGTAAGATGGTGAAGGTGAAATACATGGATTCTAGTTTGAAGACGTATATCCTGAAGTGCATCCAGTCAGAATAATGTGTGTCCAAGGATACAACATGAATGATGAGTTTGAAGAAGCACATAAGGAATATACATTATGCGGATCTAGTTCAAAGAAGAACAGAAGTAATGTATCCTACTGCATGTGTTCCTTGCACAGATATCAAGTCCACCAAGTCATACTCTCTCATGGTAGCAATCAAAGGACTAGTTGTACAATGGTACATCTACACAAGAAGCCAAGGAGTTGGTTGATCAAATGGTACAAGTGTGCAAACCTATTGAAATAAGTCTTTGGAAGTGCAGAAGTAGTAAGGAACATCCTATGGTTGGACAGTCCTGAAAGCGCACAAGTCTAGCCAATTAGTAGATTCTTGTAGTTCGCGGAATGCACACAAGTTCCTAGAAGGGTACAATGGTTGAATACCATCTATGATAAAATTCCACAGCCAATGGTACAGTAGGTGTGCAAGTCCCACAAGTGATGACAAGGAAAGGGTCAAAGTCCCACCAAGTAAAATATAGAGTATGCACAAAATATGCAAAGTGTCAATACATCAACTATGCATTACCCACAAGTGATGAAGTGGCAAGGATCAAATTACCACCAAGTAGAAGATAGAGTATGCAAAGAATCCATAAAGTATCAATACATCAAGGGTCCAATACCTGCAAGAGATGGTACAACAAGGACAAAAGACTCATCAAGTTGAAGAGGAAGGATGTGCACATACCTCAAAGCAATGGTACATAAGGGCATAAAGGTACACCACCAAGGTGTAAAGTCTCACTAAGTTGTGAACCATTAAGGAACTTGAAATATAAAAAATGACACATCAACAATGCAGAAGATGACACGTGGCATATGCACAATGCATGAAGTATGGAAGAAGGGATGCCATGACCAACTTGTGAACATACAATCCGTGCAGTACCTATCTAAATAGAGATGCAAGTTGGAGATTTGAAATAAGCTTGATGGAGAGAGAATAAGAGATTCAAGTAAAAGTTTCAATTTGATTTTCGGGGCATCAAGGGGCTCATGGACATAATAGTATGATCTAGCGAGGAGCTGAATGCACACATGCAATAGAATGAAGTTTCGATGGTGCCCAGAATGATGCTATAGATTTGGGATGGATGCGCAAGTACTAGAAGGAAGAAATACTGAAGTATGCACAAGTGCTCGATGTTTTGAAGGACAACAATATAGTCAGCACGTCGATAGTCACATATGTTGTAAAGATAGAAGAACAAAGATAGAACTGAATTTTATCAAATAATGCGCAAATGTGTAGTTGATGCATATGAGAAGAAGTGAAAGTGTGTGAAGTTGAGAACTGTGAAAATACTCACAGCAGATCTAAGAGATGATGTATAACTCACAAGAGTAATTATGATTAAGCAGGAAAATAGAAGAAGAGTGAACAATACAGTATAATGAGCAACAGAATAATATGGTACAGTAGAACTCAGATAGAAGCAATAATACTTCACACACACTATTTAATTAATCACAATATGGACAAATAAATAGTACAATGGTAGAGAGGATTCGAATTCCCAAGGTGGCAATTCGAATTAGCCTCTCAGAGTGATCATAAGATCAATAGAGTGTCATCGGAGCACAACTAGGTGTCCTCATGATCATCGGAGCACAACTGGAAGTCTTCATCATCATCAATGGAGTCATCAATGCTCAAGTAACTGTCAACCATCAGTCAAACTAACTCTGGTAGGTGTAATTGAGTGTAACTAAGTGTAACTGAGTGTAACTCAGTGTAACTGACTGTAACTGACTGTAACTAAGTGTAACTGAGTGTAACTGACTGTAACTGACTGTAACTGAGTGACAATTGGACTGGTAGGTGAAGAAGGGCAAGTTGCTCCCTAAAATCAAGGAAGAAGGGCGCATTAAGCAACTGGAGGGATAAAAATGAATAGTGAGAAGCTCCTGGGGGCTGTCTAACTGAGGGCTAGGTGTTGGACTGATGATTGGGATGCATGCAAACCCTAGAATGCATGCAAACCCTAAAAGGTGCATGCATGACTGAAAATGTAAATGATCAAAATACTGGTGGGACTAGGATGGAGTATAGGAATATCCTAACACCCCCCCTTAATCCATCCTGGGCCCTGGTAACTAAGACCAAAGGTCACCCAATACAATGAATAATAACAATCAATTAACCAAGGAAGTGGGGAAATTTCATGGGAAACATACCCCCTCCTCAAAAAACAGACTGTAAGGCACACACAAAAATAAATGCTCCAAACTCAAGCAGGTGTGATGCTTGGTCATATGTTTGGAGGTATCTTCTTCTTGGGAAGAAGTGGATCATGCTCAAAAAGCATGTGATTGTACTTTCTCTTTAGATCGAATGTGATGGGAACAAATCCAACAGTATGAGAATGATCCTTGAATCTGTGATTCGAATCAGCTGAGGTAGGATCAAATCTGTGAAAGTGCATATAGTCTTTTGTCTTCTCCTTCAAACCACCGTGGGTGAGATTATGCCAAAAATAACTATTACATGTTTGCTTGAAATCAAAATCAGATTTAAGACTTAAAAAACAGTTTCTTGAGATCTCCTTTGAACCAGCAGGGGTGAGATCAAAACTATCATATGCATGAGAAATTATCCCAAGCAGTAATTGCTTAGAATCCAAATTAGATCCAAGACTTGAATCATGGTTTCTTGAGATCTCCTTTGAACCATGAGAGGTGAGATCAAAACCAGTAATTGCATGAGAATTTATCCCAAGCGAATGGCAATGGCCATAATCTTCAATAACCTTCTGAAAGCATGAATTTATGATCATATAGTAGTATAAAAGAGGAGATAGCTGGAGAGGAGTGAATGCATTACCTTTAGTAGTTGTTTTGACCTCTGAAATAATCATGTGATCATGATGCAGACCAACAGAATCTAGTGCAAGAGAGGATTTAGGACCTTTTGCAATATCTAGAGTGTGAGTTGGCACAGAAAGAGAAGAAAGTTTGAGCATGAGTGGAGAATCTGCAAGTTCTTTGTCAACAATTTCAATATGAGATGATACTAGTTCATGATCTGAGAGACCATCAAGAGGAGCGAATGCATCACTTTGCTTGCTTTCGAATGGGTTAGGACCAAGTCCTTCATTCTTTCTGCCAAATTTTTCATCCAGGTGAGCCCATATCTCTTTTGGAGTCCATAACTCCTTTGGAGTTTCAACACCATTACGGTATTTGAATTGGAATCTCTGGCGTGCAAACAAAGAAAACATTATTGCTGCAAAGTGCATGTCACTTTTGTTTAACCAGTCTATCTTCTCTTCAGGGGATTCGAACTCTCTTTCAAAATAACAATAAAAAAGATCATGGATCTTCAAGTGTGCTATCATTCTTGGTTTCCATTCATCATAGTTGAGTGGATCAAGAGGAGTAATTCCTAATGAATACATTGAAGCTGTAGAGGACCTGCAAAAACAATATAGAATAACTGCAACTGCTACTGCTGCAAAAATGCAGAAACTGCTGCAACTGCTACACTCAAAATCTTGGTAATAACCTGCAAAAAACTCTCAAGAATGGAGATAAACAATACTCTCAACATGCTCTGATACCATGTGAAAATCCTCACAGCATATATAAGAGATGATGTGTACCTCACAAGAGTAATTATGATTAAGCAGGAAAATAGAAGAAGAGTGAACAATACAGTATATTGAGCAACAAAATAATATGGTGCAGTAGAACTCAGATAGAAGCAATAATACTTCACACACACTAGTTAATTAATCACAATATGGACAAATAAATAGTACAATGGTAGAGAGGATTCGAATTCCCAAGGTGGCAATTCGAATTAGCCTCTCAGAGTGATCATAAGATCAATAGAGTGTCATCGGAGCACAACTGGAAGTCTTCATCATCATCAGTGGAGTCATCAATGCTCAAGTAACTGTCAACCATCAGTCAAACTAACTCTGGTAGGTGTAACTAAGTGTAACTAAGTGTAACTGAGTGTAACTGAGTGTAACTCAGTGTAACTGAGTGTAACTCAGTGTAACTGAGTGTAACTGAGTGTAACTAACTGTACCTAAGTGTAACTGACTGTAACTGATTGTAACTGACTGTAACTAAGTGACAACTAGACTGGTAGGTGAAGAAGGGCAAGTTGCTCCCTAAAATCAAGGAAGAAGGGTGTATTAAGCAACTGGAGGGCTAAAACTAAATAGTGAGAAGCTCCTGGGGGCTGGATAACTGAGGGCTAGGTGTTGGACTGATGACTGGGATGCATGCAAAATGCATGCAAACCCTAAAAGGTGCATGCATGACTGAAAATGTAAATGATCAAAATACTAGTGGGACTAGGATGGAGTATAGGAATATCCTAACAAGAACTCCATATAATGGGGGACGACAGAACAACAATAGAATCTGGAAAGTGTGTCATGATGTAGATGATATGAGACAAGTGCATTAAATGGAATGAACGAATCATTTGATGCACAGGATATCACATATTTTCTAATAGACTGTAGCACTTAAATAGAACAGACACATCAGTAATTGCATAGTTCCATTTGTTACTAGTGCATTATTTCATAACAACAAACTATCAATATAAAGCACAGTATCAGTTGGTCATTGCAATCATGCAAAGCAGTAATTTGATATAACCAATGACACAGACTGCAGTGTCATCGAGCACACAGTACATGAATATAGACATCAACGGAAGTGTGATATGAGAAGAATGAGAAGTAAAGTGATGTATGCATCACAATTACAGAGAATCGTCTGCATACAAAGGTAGCGCACAACATAACCGTTTATCAAAAGATCAAAATAAGTTCACGAAGTTGAAGTTCAGTAATACAAAAACATACATTGGACATTAGGGTGGTCGGACGGGGAAAGGAGACAAGGAGTTTGAGCTTCCTTTAGGTTGGTTTCTGTAAAACAACAAGGAGACAGGGGGTCGTAGCCTCCTTCCAGTTGGTGCTGGAGAAACAAAGGGATTTGTAGCTTCCTTCAGGTTGGATCCTATAAAACTAAGGGGTTAGTGCCTCCTTCTAGTTAGTGTTGGTAAACACAGGAATTTGGTGCTTCCTTCAATGTATTCTTTCTCATTATAAAGAATCATTATGTGGTTTTATCTCATTTGGGTTTACATGTAAAAATCCTGTGTGTTATATTTTGTTTTTTTTGGTGCATATATGTGTGGATTTTTATTTACTGATGCATAACTGAAGATAAATATTAATTAAAGGCTAATATGTTAAATAAAGTAAAAACTGTTGATAACTGTGCTAATATTGATTCACCCCCCTCTCGGTATTAAATCGATTCTAACAAATTCAATTATGATTTTCCCTCATGTCCAAGCCTCACATGAGGATCCTCCATCACAACATGTGTGTTACTAGCCATGTATGATTGACTAGTAGTGGTGTAAGAGGAAGGATGCCATCCTCCCAATTCCATGCGTTGCTTCTCTACCTCCATGGCCTTGTCTTATGCATGCTTGAGTGGAAGATACTGATCCATTAATAGTTGCAATTAGGTTTATTTCATCTCTTCCAATGCATATTTTACAATGCGCAATTGGAAACTAGTGACACCTTAAACAATGCCTCTTTTCCTTTCCTCCAACTGAGTCCTCCACATAAGGTCTTCAATAAGTTTATGTGCACCATTCGATCTAACCAACACTTGCAACAACTTCTCTGCAGTGACTCAGAGTTGTATCTCTAATTCAAACAATGGTACATCATATGGGGAGTCATGAAAATCATGTGAGCTCATATCTTATGCATCCTGTAATGTACCAACCAGGATTAATGATACACTAACTAACTCTACTACAAGACTCGAGGCAAAACAATGAACTTTGGTGATTGGTTTGACTGTAGGAAGGGAAAATAAAAGGACTATGGAAGGGATGAGGATCATTCCAACTGATAGAACCTTTGTACAATGTACTTGTACCATTAATTTTTCAAACATCATCCAGGAGGAAGTCTACTCCAAGGCTCCTGGGAACCCCAACATATGCAAACTAGAACTTCAACTAAGCATTGAATGAGAACCAATGGTGAGGGATTTTTAATTAGGAAGGATAAATATCATTAAATAATAGTCAATTATCATCCTATTTTTTCTCTAGCAAGTTTGGGAAGGTTCTAAGGAAGTCTCACAAACATACAAGAAAAATTGTCTTCTAGGATTGCACAACTAGGACAAATTCAGGAATTCCCAAACAGCCTGAGAGGATCACTAATTTCTTATTTTAAGATTGGAATGATTCATTTGTCATATTAATTAGCATTAGAAATATAAATCACTTCATTTGGGCTAATAGTCATTCATTTACAAAACAAGTTATGGAAACTAGTTTATTTTCATAGAAATATAGACTAGGTGCAAGAAGAGGTATTGGAATCATATTTGCATTTAGTAAAAATTCATAATTGACATCATAGGTCCATTATTAAAATCATATCATCCATCAGTATCTGAGTTACACATCAAATAGTTCTCATTAAAGAGAAAAATCAAGAACAAGTTCATCCATCAAGAAAGACTAGGAAAATACTCATAGATCTGCATGGAGAGCTATCAAATATTTGTCATAGGATCATACTCCACTGGTTCAGACTTTAGGACCTGCAATAATCTCATTGAAATTTTTTTAATACCATAATCCTGTCACAGTAAGTAGGGGCACATCTCCCAGCTTGGACTAGGGGCACATCTCTCAAGTCACTGGGGCACAATTGCACTCACTCCAATTCTCCAACTCTCAAAAGATATGATAGTGGTGTGCTCTCCTTCTTTTATAGATGGAAAATTACTTGAATATAAAGTATCCTATGCTATTGTTCCCTCATGAATGGATAAGGAAATATTTCTTTCATCCTTTTCTCCTTTTTTGCTTTGCTTTCTGCTTTAGAATTTCTATTATGCTTTGCTTTTGCCTACTTTTCCTTTCTTTTCTGTCTTATCCCGCTTTTCTGCCTTATCCTATTTTTCTGTCTTTATCTTGATTTTTTCTTTTGTGCTACTTTTTGCTTTATGTTTCTTTTCCTGAGTTGTGCTACCTTTCTTCTGTGCACCATCTTTTCTTCCTTTTTCCTGATTTTCTAGCTTTGGATGCTTTCATCTATCTTTTCTTGCAAGCCACCTCTTTGGTCAACCTTATATCCTAAGGCGCACTTGTGGAGAATTATACACTTTATTTCAACATTAAAATAACTATTTGATGAAAAATAATTAATATTAACTGCATATCAAACTTTAGGAAAAATAAACCACACCTCGTAATTAATTAAATGCCTTAAATTTCAAAATTAACCCCAAGTAAATGAAGTCTTGCTCCTCAACCCAAGGGATTGGTTGGGTTAGGAACTCAATCTAGTAACCATCAATGAGGGGACATTATATTCCTCCCCTCCAAATATTTATTTTCCTCAAGAAATTTCAAACCGGGATGCTATAAGATGTGTTTTCCTTCCCAAGTAGCATCCTCACTAGGCAGTCCTTCCCATTGCACCAGGAATTCCTTAATGATTATGCTTCTTATATTCTTCTCTTGGACCTCCAAAATATTCTTTGGAACCAATGCCAAATTTCCTTCATAATCAAGGTGAGAAAATTCTTTTGAATCCTTAACTTGCTTCCCTATTTCCTTCTTCAAACAAGACACAAGGAAAATATTGTGAATCCTACTACCTAGAGGAAATTCTAGCTCACAAGCTACTTCACCAATATTCCTTAGGACTTGGTAGGGATGATAGAATCTTGGCTGCATATTATCAGACCATTTAGAATTCAATGAGGATTATATATATGGTTGCAACCTCAAATATACCAGATATCCTACTTGGAAGGTTCACTCCACTCTCTGCTTGTCTGCATTTACCTTTTGCCTATTTTTTTCTACCAGCAAGTTGTCCTTGAGAGTTTTGAGTATGTATTGAATCTCTTGGAGCCAATCCTTTTCCTTTTGTGCCTTGCAATCACCAAATATCAGTTCAAAAAAATTAATTGCATCATATCCATATAGAGCCTTGAATGGTGACATTCCAATTGAAAGATGAAAAGTAGTATTGTAACAAAACTCTCCCAAATGGAGCCAAGTAGTCCATGAATTTTGCTGACGAGTAACTTAGTTTCTCAGGTATCCTTACAACCATTGGTTCACTCTCTTTATTTTTCCATCAGTCTTTGGATGGTATCTTGTACTCATGTCCAATATTGTCCCCACTAACGTGAACCATTATTGCCAAAAATTGCTAGTGGACTTTCTATCTCTATCATTGATGATGGGCTTGGGCATGGCATGAAGTTTCAAGACTTATTTGATAAAAATTTCATCCACTTGGATGTCTGCAATATTAGTTGTGACATGAAAGAAATTTTCATATTTATTCAATCTATCAACCACAACAAAATACTTTCTTTACCTTGGCTTTTGGGGAGCCCAGTGATGAAATCCATCGATACACTTTCCCATTTCTGTTCAGGAATATGAAGTGGTTGTAAGAGTCCAACTGGATGAGTATGCTCCACTTTTTTTTGCTGACATTCCACACATGATCTAACATGCTCCATCACTTCATTCTTTAGTTCGTTCCAAGAGAATATTTCCTTCACTTTCCTATATGTCTTCACAAACCCCAGATGTCCTTCTAGGGGTGCATCATGAGCAGCCTCTAGGATATTCTTATTTAATGAGGATTCTGGAACCAAAAATATCCTATCCTTATGATAGATGATATCATTGATAATATCATAAGTATAATAATGAATTATTCCATCTAATATATCACAAGAAAATTTATTATTTGCATACTCTACTCCTAGATGTGCTTTCTAATCATCATGAAACTTCATCAATGCAAAGGTTGGTTTTCTAGAAAGTGCATCAACTACAGTCTTCATCTTACCCTTCTTGTATTCAATGTCAAATTAAAATGATTGGACCTTTCTCACCCACATTTTTTCCTATCATTCAAATCCTTTTGGGTTAGGAAGTGTCTCAAACTATTATGATCAGTCTTGATGATGAAATTACCACCCACAAGATTTCATCTGAACTTGACTAGTGCATGCATGATGGCTAGCATATCCTTGTCATAAAATGAATATAGCCTCTCATGGGGCTTCAAATTCCTACTTTCAAAGGCAAGGGGATGCTTTTTTTGCATCAAGACTACTCCAATCATATTACCTGAAGCATCACATTCAAGAACAAAAGGTTGAGAGAAATATGGAAGTGCAAGAACAAGACAACTACTGATTACCTCCTTCATCATATTGAATGCTTGTTCAGCCTCTTCTGACCAATTAAAGGCTTCCTTCTTAGTAAGGTCTGTCAATGGAGATGTCAGCTTTGAAAAGCCTTTGAAAAACTTTCGGTAGTAAGTGCATATACCAATAAATCCTCTCAATTCAGTGAGGTTTTTAGGACTTGGCCAATCCAAAATGGTTTGGATATTCTCCATGTGAAACTTAACTCCTTTCCCAATCACATGACCAAGATACAAAATCTCAATCATTCCAAACTCGCACTTGGATAGTTTTTCATAGAAAGACTTCTCTATCAATATTGTTAGTACAACATCCAAATGGTGCAAATGCTCCTCCCAAGTTCTACTATAGATTAATATATCATCAAAGAAAAAAGAAAAAACTTACGGAGATTCTTGATAAACACTATGTTAATGCAATATTGAAAAGTTACAAGTTCATTAGTTAGGCCAAAAGGCATAACAAGGAACTCAAAGTGCCCATCTTTGAGAAGTATTTGGCTCCATGTAGTTCATCCATCATCTCATCAATCCTTGGGATGGTATATCTTTTATTGATAGTATTCTTGTTGAGAGCTCTATAATCTATGCACATGTGCATGGTCCCATCTTTCTTCTTCAAAAGGACTACAGATGATGCAAAGGGACTTGAGCTTGGTCTAATGAATCCCAATTCAAGAAGTTCCTTGATGGTTCACTCTATATCATCCTTGAATATTTTTGGGTGCTTGTAAGGATGGAATTTGATAGGTGATGTGCCTATCTCCAACTCAATTCTATGCTCCACTCCTCTATCAGGTGGCCTACCATGAGGAAGGTCCCCAATTACCCTGTTATGTTTTTGGAGAAATTTATGAATGTATCTTGGATATTGTGCTACTTATAAGGAAGTTCCTTTAGTAGTGATTAGGCACTTTGTATCCCACTCAATGTGCCCATGCCTCAATAGTGACCTCATACTATGTGCACTCACCACTTTCTTTGGGTAGGTGTTAATTCCTCTCAACACTACCTCCTTTCCACCTTCCCCTTTGAATGTCATCTCAGGAATTTGGTAGTCTATTGTGTGCTTACCAATGGAATACAACCATTGTACTCCCAAAACCATGTTAGTATCAGTCACATTCACAACATAAAATCTATCTGTAATAGTGTGATCTGCTATAGTGATTTGGAAATTAGGAATCCATCTAGAACAATCCATAGAATGATTACCTGGAATGATAATAGTAAAGCCTCTGAATTTATCAATAGGTAGCTTTCTTATTTCAGCCAAAGATGAATCAATGAAGTTATGTGTTGCTCCTCTATCCACTAACATAGTGACTGATTTCCCTTGAACCACTCCTTTGAATTTGAGAGTGTGGAAGCAAGGCACCCCTGACAATACTGCAATTTTGTTCACCTCGGGAGTGTGTTCTTCTTCCACAATGTCATAGGCCACTTCGGCATGTTGATGTATTTGTAACTTCAGAAGATATTCACTTGTATATTGTATGTATTACATTTGTACTTTATTGTATCCTCGACATAGATGTCTTATTCCTCCGATCGGAAGTGTTGTCATTTGTATTCTATTGTTGTACCTCCGATGGAGATGTTTGTTCCTCTGGGTCGGAGAATTCATTATTGTACTTGATTCATGTAAAGTCATTGAGGTCCATCCTCCCATGTATGATAGGGCATTGGACCCCGTAGTAGTGTCGCAAGTTATATTGTAAGTGTCGTAACTTATATTTGATGGGTTATTAGACCACCTTGGTGGGGTCGGCCCTATATGAGTCATGTGGGTTAAAGGGTTATTAGACCACCCTAGTGGGGTCGGCCCAGTAACAAGTGGTAATGGGTTATTAGACTCTCCTAAGGGAGGTTGACCCAGTTGGAGTCAAAGAAAAGTCAATTCATTGTATAAATAGAGAGTGTGTCTCTCTCATTCTATTCATTCACTCACTCGCTCACTTCGCATTAGTGAGAAAGAGGAGGAGGAGTGTGCACAAGTGGAGGAGGAGTAGCTGTTGTAGACATTTATATTTTGGGGATTCATCTTGGTGATCTTTGTATTGGTACTGATTCTATCTCTCAGGAAGTTGCAGGTTTTTTCACCTTCTTGGTTTTCCCCGGTGAAATGCTTTGTGTCTCTTGTCTCTTGTATCTTATGCTTGATATGTTGTACATGTTGTTCTCTCAGTTAAAATCCTAGATCATATTGAATTAAATGATGAAAAACTAACATGGTATCAGAGCTATCCTGGAGGAAGGCATTCTATGGCATTTATGACATTTGTTGCACTTGCGACAAATTGGAAGCTAGGGCTTGATATAGTAAAAACTAGTCATCGTGGAACTTTCACTATAAATCCATTTTGGAGAAGGTTCAGGATCTGAAAATTTTATAGGACAAAGATGAAATGTTCATGTACCTTGTGTCTGAAGCTTAGCCTCATATTTGTTGTACTTTTTGAGATATGATCCGTACAAGTTAGGGTTTCTGCCTCTTCCAAATTGAATCCCTAAACAGGTGACCTAGGAACAGAGATCATATCTCGGGATAAGAATATCCAAATGGAATTCCGTAAAAAGTGTCAGTTAGAACACAGAATGTAGTTTCACAAATCCTCTTTTCAGAGGCCGAATATGAAATTGTGACATGTGTCACTCCGTACAAGTTCGCTATGTTGTTTCTTCCCATAAACAAGTCATGTCGCAACACTTGGCATATATCTCTAATGGAGAATCCATTTGAGGTCATATTTATGGGGTTGGAAAGATGACAGGGAATTATACCACAGGCTGAAGTTTGAGAACCTGAGGATCTGAAATTTCAGAGTTGCATCAGATACAATATGGAATATATTTTTGTCAACACATAATTGGATTCTGAGCACTTTCATTCTTGGCTTGTCACTGCTATGAGAAATTAGGGTTTCTGAAAAAGTTGGAATTTTTGGAATCTGAGACCACAGCTAGGTGCTCCTCATCAAAATTGAAATTTAGAGACCAAGATCGAAGTTTTTGGTTGGGTAGAACCCCGAGCTCTATCAAACCCTCGTTCGAGATTTTGACCAGAAAACCAGAATTTGACAGAAGCTGCAGATCCAAAACTTTCAAAGTCAATTTTGAGGGGTCAAATTTTGGATATCTCAAAATTGAAGTATACCATCTTGATCAACTCAGCTAGGTGCATCTTTTCATCCAATCAGAAGTTTGAAATTCAAAGTTTGAATTTTTAGGTTTTCTCTCACAAACCCTAATCGAGCTTCAACAAATCAAAATGGATTGGGTTAATCCTAGAAGAGAATGAATTGACACCTACATAAGTGAAGAATTTCCAGTTCCAGAAAAAGATGAGGCTAAGTCCTTACATAAGAAGACTACAAGCAGGTATGACTTGAGAAGATATAGGTATGTTTTGAAATATGTTCATGATTAAGTTTATGTATGTCTTCATATTATTGAGGTTAGTACAATCTTGATTAATTTTAGATTTGTCTTATCACCTTAGTAAAAGTATGAATGCATGTGAATGATAGAAGACATTCATTGATTAGGGTTATGACACTTATGATTGTACTAATGCACCGTGGTGTTGTACGAGGATAATGTTGTCCGCTAACATGAAAGGTACATCAAGAAAGACAATTCAAGTTCTAGATCAAGAACATATAAACATGGTGACATGAAGAAAAAGACTCATCCATAGCCATTGATCACATATAAGCTCTACTTATGAGGTATGTATAATTTCGTTCTACAATGCTTAACTTATGAGTTATGTAGGTTACTATCACAAGGTCTCTAAATCATTGAAGAGAACAAAGAAGGCATTGTTTGGGTATGTTCGACATAACTCGCAAACATGATAATCCAAGTATGTTTTTCCTATATCAAGTTAGAATCCTACCTTGTGTTAGTATCTCATATAAGTATACTTTTGTATGATTGATAATGATTATTCATGAAGTTATAGGTTTGAGTAATCATGGGTTTATGCATATTATGCTTCTTAGTTTGATTAATGATATGACAAACTAGAAGAGTCCTATGATCAAATAAAAATATGCATGAGTAAAAGAAGTCCTCCCTGAAACCTTGAATACTAATGCTTGTGTATGAAATGATCATGACCATACATGATTAATATTATTTAGAATCATAATGTTTTGATAGTATTGAGATTATACTAATGCATGTATGATTATGTACGAGATATTGTGGATGACACAATGATGACACTAGTGAATGCTTAAGCATGCATAGTGGTCCAGGATGGATAGAAGTTCAAAGACATATAATCATGATGATATCATAAAGGAAGCAAAGATCAAGAGGGAACACACTCTAGTAGTTCCTGCAAGGAAACAAATATTGAGAGGGAGTCCACCCAACAACCAAACAAACATAAGTATTTTAATTGTCATTTATTATATATGATTACTTAAATAATGTTGTCCAGTCATGTACATAATTATGTTCCTAGATTTAGGATGTATTATATGCATATTAGAAAATTTGCATTAATGAACAAGATACTACTAAGATGCAAGTAATGGGTAAGTGGCCTATGGTACTGTACAACACTCCATTGATACTTATCTATAATGAAACCTCTTTGCTGACATGTTGGGATTTGTGCACACTCTTAACAATGTTTTGGTAGAGATGGAAGGCATCTAGAAAGTTATGGGATATGGATAAATGTTGTATTGAAGCATTGGCTAAGATAATTGCATGACTGTATGACATACATTCTTATGTGTAAGCTTTTTGTTCTGAAAATTATGAGAAGTTTCTAATCATGCAATTGAATTTGACTTGTAGGAAAGATCGTGTATAATCAGCTACAAAAGAAGGACAATGACATTTGTTACAGTGACGAAGTTCAAGAAAACTACCTATTAAAGATATTGAAAAATCTAAGGTTCCCAGGATCATGGATGCAGTAATGGAAGGATGCCATGATCGAGGAGTACTAGTCGATCATGAAGAATGATGTCTGGGATGTGGTCCCGAGACCAGAAGGGAAGTTTTTTGTGACTTCCAAGTGGATCTACAAGATCAAGCATGCTACAGATGGTAGCATAGAGAAATACAAGGAAAGGTTTGTGGCTCGTGGCTTCTCCCAGAAAGAAGGGATAGATTACGAAGAAAATTTTGCGCCTATAGCCAGATACACTTACATCATAACAGTACTTGCTCTGGCTACAGCGATGAACTGGAAGATACACCAAATGGATGTCAAGACAAATTTCTTGAATGGTGTAGTCGAAGAGGAAGTGTATGTGGAGCACCCACTCAGATTTGAGACACATGACAAGGAGTCACATGTGTGCAAATTGAAGAAAGCCTTGTACGGTTTGAAACAAGCACCCAGGACATGGTACAACAGGATAGACAGCTTCCTGACTAGTTTGGGACTTACCAAGAGTAAAGCAGATCCCAACCTTTACTACAAGGTTGAGGAAGGAAATCCAATGATACTCCTATTGTATGTGGATGACCTGTTTGTGACAGGAGAGGATAGGTTGATTGTTGACACAAAGAGGAAGCTTGCTACCGAGTTTGAGATGAAGGACTTGGGTATGATGCATTACTTTCTAGGTATGGAGGTGTGGTAGAGTGCATATGGAATCTTCCTTGGACAAGGGAAGTATGCAGTAGATATCCTGAAGCGGTTCGGGATGATGGACTGCAAAGCCATCGCCACACCTATTGCATTGAACCTGGAGCTATTGAGTGATTCTTCATCAAAGTCGGTTGATGCCACGATGTATCGTCAGATGATTGGGTCCTTGATGTACTTGACGAACACGAGACCAGATATTTTCTTTGCGGTGAACACATTGAGCCAGTTCCTGACGGATCCTAGACATGTTCACTTGATTGTTGTAAATCATATTCTGAGGTACCAGAAGGGTATGGTTGAGTATGGGCTCAAGTATGATGTGAATCAAAAGTTTAACCTGGAGGATTATGTTGATTCAGATTGGGAAAGCAGTGCTATAGATAGGAAGAGCACTTCGGCGTGCTACTTCAATATGGGATCAGGTGTGATCTCTTGGTTTAGCAAGAAGAAATCCTATGTAACACTGAGTACAGCCAAAGCAGAGTATGTCGTAGCTTGTTTGGCTAATTATGAGGCAGTATGGCTAAGGAATATACTGTCTGATTTATTTGATCTCCAGTTGGATGTTACTTGTATCTATTGTGACAACCAGAGTTTTGTAAAGTTGTTAGACAACCCGGTGTTCCATGACAAGTTGAAGCACATCGAGATCAAGTATCACTATATCAGGGATATGGTGCAGAGAGGAGCAGTGAAGCTCCTGTATGTTGCGACGGATGAGAAAATTGTAGATGTGTTGACCAAACCACTAGCTAGAGTGAAGTTCAAGTACTTCAGAGAGAGGCTTGGTGTACTTCAGATCGAGGTTCTTTCCAAGGGGAAGTGATGGGCCCGGAAGACGCAAATGCACATGGGCTTTTCTGACATGGTTGTAGATGTTTTCTCCCATGGTTGTGATGTAATTACCGGGATTTTCTGACATGGTTGTAGATGTGTTCTCCCATGGTTGTGATGTAATTGCCAATATTTTACAACATGGTTGTAGATGTGTTCTCCCATGGTCGTGATGTAATTGCTGAGCCATTCTCACATGGTAGTAGATCTGTTCTCCCATGGTGCAGATGTAAGGGCTGGAGCCATTCTCACATGGTGGTAGATGTGTTCTCCAATGGTGTAGATGTAAGGGCTGAAGCCATTTTTCACATGGTGGTAGATGTGTTCTCCCATGGTGAAAAAGTAAGGGTTGGAGCCTTCCCCGAATGGTGGTAGATGTGTTCTCCCATGTCGGTGGTGTAAGTTATGTATAATGTGCATCTAGGCTGTGCTCTATGGACAATGATATGATATGAAGAGGATGATCATGTGATGATGATGTGCACCAGGATGATGTACTGTATGATGATGATCAGTATGATCATGAGTATCAGGATGATACTCCATGGCCATGGATAGGTTGTGCAGGATCGCATGTAATCAGTCCTGGAGATCCAGACAGGTTTTGCTAGGCATGTAAAAGATCCTGGGATGCTCTTTAGAGATCTTGCAGGTTGCAAGACACTCTTTTAAGGTTTTGCGAGTTCACATGTAATCAATCCTGGAGATCCGTACAAGTTGTGCTAGGCACGTAAAAGATCCTGGGATGCTCTTTAGAGATCTTGCAGGTTGCAATACACTCTTTTAAGGTTTTGTGAAGGTCACATGTAAAATATCCTGGGAGATCCAATACGTTGAGCAGTAAGATCGTAAAAGTCTTTGGATGCTCTTTAGAGGTTTTGTTGACGCACGTAATAGGCCCCAAGGATTCCATAAGATGGCAAGATATGATGAATACCTACAGGAGGCTAGGCCTACAACCAACATGAAAAAGGGTTGGCTCTGTAGAACTTCCTATGACGAGACGAATTGAGAGATATCACCAATGATCGAGCTGATGAGTACAGTAGCAATGATGATGATGCTCCATGATCTAGTGACAATGTTCCAAGTCCAGAATTGAAGACTTGTGCCTATATGTATTGATGGCCTGTGTCAAGAGAATACCTTCCTAGTTAAGAGGGAGTGTTGATGTATTTGTAACTTTGGAATATATTCACTTGTATATTGTACGTATTACATTTGTACTGTATTGTATCCCCGACAGAGATGTATTATTCCTCTAATCGGAAGTGTCATCATTTGTATTCTATTGTTGTACCTCCGATGGAGATGTTTGTTCCTCTGGGTCGGAGAAGTCATTATTGTACTTGAGTCATGTAAAGTCATTGAGGTCCATCCTCCCATGTATGACAGGGCATTATACCCCAGAGTAGTGTCGCAAGTTATATTGTAAGTGTCGTAACTTATATTTGATGGGTTATTAGACCACCTTGGTGGGGTCGGCCCTATCTGATTCATGTGGGTTAAAGGGTTATTAGACCACCCTAGTGGGGTCGGCCCAGTAACAAGTGGTAATGGGTTATTAGACTCTCCTAAGGGAGGTCGACCCAGGTAAGAGTAAAAGGCAAGTCAAGTCATTGTATAAATAGAGAGCGTGTCTCTCTCATTCTATTCATTCACTCACTCACTCAGTTCACATTAGTGAGAGAGAGGAGGAGTGCATACAAGTGGAGGAGGATTAGTTGCTGCAGACATTTATCTTTTGGGGATTCATCTTGGTGATCTTTTAATTGGTGCTTATTCTATCTCTGAGGAAGTTGCGGGGTTTTTCACCTTCTTGGTTTTCCCCGGTGAAATGCTTTGTGTCCCTTGTATCTTGTCTCTTATGCTTGATATGCTATACATGTCATTCTCTCAGTTAAGATCCTAGATCATATTGAATTAAATGATGAAAAACTAACACGACATCTACTGGGGCCTCTTATTCTTCCTCATCAGCTTAGCTCTCTGAATATACTTCAATATAATTTGTTTTTCCCTTATAACACTTGTGTCCTAGAACTCATGGTTCCTGACAAGTGAAACATAACTTCCTCTTCTCAATTCATCTCAATCTTTGTAGTAATTGTCCTTCTTGAAATTTCTATAAGGACTATTCATGGGTGGCCTTTGATTCTTGAATTGAGCGGGAACAACAGTTCTAGGAAGAAATATTTTCCTCAGAATATAGTCATGTAAATCTCTTGTTCTACTCAATGCATCTTGCAAGGTAGAGGGTTTGTAGGCCTTCAACAAACATTTCAAAGGTTCTCCTAATCCTTCAATGAATAATAGGATCAATCGAGATTCTAATATATTAGTGACCATTACAGCTAATTTTTGAAACTCGGATATGTAGTCTTCAAGAGTTCTAGTCTTCTTCACATGCACTAGTTCTCTGAAGGTGATTTCAGGATCTCTTCTTTCGAAAATTTCAACCAATCTTCTTGTGAACTATTCATAAGTGGTCACTTGATCATGTACTAATGTTTTCAGGCCATGAAACCACCAATCATTGGCTTCACCATCTAAGTGTATATTATCCAACTTTATAGCATCTCTCTCAGCCATTGGATTCAACTGATAATATGTATCTAGATTTTGAATCCAAGAACTAACAGTGCACTTTTGTGAGGCATCAAAGTAAGGCAAAGAAATCTTACCAATAGCATTTCTTAACTCATTATTCTGATTTGGAATAAAAAAACTTCCTCTTGAATCGGTATTGTACTGCAGATCACAGAAATATCTAAATGGAAAGGATCTTCTACATTCTTCATTTAGCATAAGGTACTCAACATACTTATCCTCACATGAAGCAAGACCTTCAATTTGAACCTCAGGTTCCTCCCTTTGCTCTTCAGTAAATTTGGGCATCGTAGGCCTTGATTTGGGATAATACTCCATCTTGAATTCATCAGGGATATTGTGAGGCCCATTTATTGAGAAAATAGAACCACCACCGATCTTCCTTTTACCATGTGGGGAACCATTGCTTCTCCCTTCTTCATTTTTGTTTCCTAGCTACCGAGATAATAATTATCAGGTCTCTTTTCCGGATTGAAAATGTTGTGGGATATTTCATGTAAACCTTTCATCATGCTTTGCACAAATATTTTGAACTCATATTTCTCTTCATTATGAGACATCTCTGATTCTCATTGTAATTTGCCTTTAGTAGAACTGACTTCTTCTCCCTCTTCTTCCTCTGTCAGAGGATATTTCTTTTTGGAATATGAATGTATTTTAGGACTCATAGAAATATGAAAAGAGCAGGTTCATATTACCATTATTTGATACCACTGTAATGTACCAACCAATATTGATGATACACTAACTAACTCTCCTAAAAGACTAAAGGAAAAACAATGAACTCTGGTCACTAGTTTGACTGTAGGAAGGCAAAATCAAAGGAATATGGAAGGGATGAGCATCATTCCAGCTGATAGAAACTTTTCAAAATGTACTAGTACCATTAATGTTTCAAAAATCATCCAAGCTGAAGTCTACTCCAAGGCTCATGGGCACCCCAGCATATGCAAACTAGAACTTCAACTAAGCATTGACTGAGAACCAATGGTGAGGTATTTTGACTTAGTGAGGATAAATATCATTAAATAATAGTCAATTAACATCCTATTTTCACTCCATCAAGTTTGGGAAGGTTCTAAGGAAGTCTCACAAACATACAAGACAAATTGCGTTTTAGGATTGCACAACTAGGCCAAATTCGGAAATTCTAAAATAGTCCGAGAGGCTCACGAATTTATGATTTTAAGATTTGAATGAGTCATTTGGAATATTAATTAACATCAGAAATATAAATCACTTCATTTGGGATGATATTCATTCATTTACAAAACAAGTTCTGGAAACTAGTTTATTTTCATAGAAATCTAGACTAGGTGCAAGAAGAGGAATTCGAATCAGATTTTTATTCAATAAAAATCCAGAATTGAAATTAGAGGTTGAATATTACATTCATATAATCCATCAGTATCTGATTTACACATCATATAGCTCTCAGGAAAGAGATACATCAAGAACAAGTTCTTTTGTTAAGAAAGACTACGAAAATACTCATAGATCTGCATCGAGAGATATCAAATATATTTCATAGGATCATAATCCACTGTTTCAGACTTTAGGACCTGCAATAATCTCGTTGAAAATTTTTGAATACCATCATCCTCTCACAGGAATCAGGGGCACATCTCCCAAGTCACTGAGGCACAGTTGCACTCACTCCAATTCTCCAACTATCAAAATATGTGATAGTGGTGCACTCTCCTTATTTTATAGATGTAATATGACTTGAGGATCAAGGATCCTAGGCTAGTGCACCCTCATGGATAGATAAGGAAAGCTTGCTTTCATCCTTTTCTCTTTTTTTGCTTTGCTTTCTTCTTTTACCTTTTTTGCTTTAGCTTTTCTATCCTCCTTTGCTTTTGCCTTCTTTTTCTTGATTTTCTTCCTTATCCTACTTTTCTTCCTTATCCTGCTTTCTACTTTTGTGCTTCTTTCTGCTTTATGCTGCTTTTCCTGAGTTGTGTTTCCTTTCTTCTTTGTAACATCTTTTCTTCCTTTTCTTGATTTTCTAGCATTGGATACTTTCATCTATGTTTTCTTGCAAGCCACCTCTTTGGTCAACCTTATCTCCTAAGCCGCACTTGTGGAGCATTATCTACTTTATTTCAACATAAAAATAACTATTTGATGAAAAATAATTAATATTAAGTGCATATCAAACTTTAGGAAAAATAAACCACACCTCCTAATTAATTAAATGCCTGAACTTTCAAGATTAACCCCAAGTAAATGAAGTCTTTCTCCTCAACCCAGGGGATTGGTTGGGTTAGGAACTCAATCCAATAGCCATCAATGAGGGGACATGACACTTCATCCCTTTCATTGTCTTCCTCCATTGTCTTGGAACCATCTTTAACACTTACACTTCGAATATCAAAATCAAAATATTCTACCTCCATATCATTTGCATTCGAAATGGATGGTCCCCCATGGTAACACAAAGGAGTATTTATACTATAGAAATCATAAATTTTATCATACCTTTGTGATTAAAATCCATCCTCTTCATGGAGTGGATTGATGCAAGATTCTCTTCCACTATGTGGTCCATAGGAGGACTCAAATCTTCCATCAATGATTCGCTCTACTCCACATCCTCATGTGACTGGGAAGAGACTAGAATTTTAGCCTCATTCTCCTCTTGGCTTTCACAACAAAGGTGATTTGTATTTTTCTCATGCTCCTTCAAGTGAATTTATGCATATTTCTCCATTTTAGCCTTAGGATCAAGATCCTTGGAATATCTCCTTAAAGAAGATCCAAAAATTTTCTTCATGGTTGAAACAATGGCATCCAACGAAGCTTCACTTCTAATTCCCTTTTCTTCTTCTTTGCTTGGAGTGGTAGAACAAATTGATTTTCTTCTCTTCAATGTTTTCTCATATACATTCTTAGGCCAAAATCCATATGTGTAATAAATATATTATTTGAAATAAAAATATTTACATATCTCTTCCCTCAAAGCAAGATACTCCTAATAGCAACGATACATGTTTTCACATGCTTCTATTATCCTTGCTAAATACTTTTTAGTACTAGTGTAATACCCCCATTTTGACCCTTAGGAAAAATTGGCTTTCAATGTAAATATTGTATACATGCGATGTATGTTTCCCTAGCGTGGAGCTCAAGGCCAAGGCCCCGCTAGTGTATGCTTGGATTTTTTTTAAAATGGACAAGTATTTGATATTTTTCTATCCATGTACTATTAAGCCATGGACATTGTAAAATGATGTAAATATTTAATATTGCAATAAAATACCAAAACTGGATATGGAAGCAACTAATGAGAAGGGGCCATGTGTAATCCACTAGGGAGTGGTGAGGAGGACTGTGGGGTTTAACCATATGCTTCCAAATTTCATCTTGTGAACCCATTTGAATTTCTTTGCTGACATTTAATTATGTGTAAGAAAGTTGTTGAAGAAATCAGTCCATGGTTTCAATGGAGCATGGGCAGACCAGAAATTCGTATGGAAGGTATGGAATCTGTTTCCTTGACCCACAAGTCACTATACCTCATGGGAATTCATTCTTCCTCATTCCCATTCCATTTTTGAAGACCCAAGCTTCAATTTTCATCCATCACGCAGACCAATCTGTGAAAAAACCCAAAAATCGCAACTTTGCATTAACCCGCATTTTGAAGTGTCGTAAACGCCCATAATTTCATGTGGAAAGTGAAATACAATGGGGTATCCATAGACATGAACTTTGGGGTGAATTTGAGAGTGTTATATTGCCATAAATCCATAGAAAAACCCAGATTTGATAGCTCGAAAATCCAATTGCGGGATTGAGCTATTTGGCCACCGAATTGAGAAAATCCAAGGGTGAATGTTTGAATAGAGGTTGGGATTGATTGATAAACCCAGTGAAGGATATAATCTCAAGAAATTAGTAACTGGAGACCTTTCTATGCCCACCCTGAAGAGCACTGGAGGGAAGGGACACTTGAGGCACTATGCAGGAGAGAAGGAGACCTTCCTTGTGTTGGGTGTGGTAGGTATTGTGGGGACCATGACTGTTTGAGTTTAGTTGAGATTCCTGTAGCTCTTTGGTTGAGATCACTATCTTAGAATCCTCCTCATTTGTCTCTTGCATGCTTGATAAACCCAACTGTGTGTTGTATTAGCATGATTATTTGTGTAAGACCATGGATGTGAGTGATCCTATCTAGTTCCTCCTTATTGGATACACATCCCATCTCGGGGGTGGTCTCTCAGCTGAAAGAATACAGGATGTACAGATACCTATGGTTGGGTGGAATGTTTCTCTCACATAGCTAGTTGCTTTGACAGTGCATTTAGAAGATAAGTATTCTCTGTGGGATAAATTATATTCATTATGTGTTCTGCAATGTTTAATTTGATGGTTTTTATGATTATATGTTGAATGCATGATGCAATTGTGTGTGGATGATGTTTATTTCCATTTTTTTTATTGAGTATGATCTGCACACATGATTTTTTATTTATTATGAATTTGTTAGTAATGTATGGGGCTAAGCTTCCCAAATAAGCCCCAGAATCTTAGTCATGTTTCCTTCGGCCTTGCATCAAATCAACGGGAGGGGACGTGTCAACTACCCATTTGTGGTTTGGACCTAATATCCTAAATTTACATTTTTTCAAAAAATTAACCATCATCATCTATATTCCTCCATCAATATAGATGATTTCTTCTAGAAAATATTCTTCCTCTTCATACTGTTCGAAATCAACATCTTCAACTGGAACTAGCCTCATTGCTGCATTTTTTTTCTTTTTCAATAGATGGTCATAATGAACAGGTGCATAGGACCATTCTCTAATGACACTCTAATATATTCAATCCGTTTTATGGATATACTAGCTCAATCACAGAGATCAAAATCGGAAAAATTGAAACTAGGTGCAAATTCTAGTTTCCAGAGGCTAAAAACTGCCTATTTACAACTCGCTCCAAATGGCACCGAATCTCAACAAATTTCATATAAGAGGATGTGTATGGGTCCTAAAATATACTAAGTGACTTTTATGACCTTTATATAGAAGTGGAATTGATATTACTTTCGACAGTATGCACATTGTCTAAGTACAACACACTTGGGAAGACCACTTTGGATTGACCAAAGGACTAGAGGCAATTTCCCCATGAATTATGTTGAAACTCAATGGATTCTGGTGCAATAATAGAATTAACTTGACAGAAAGGGTCCCAACCTACAATGGAATTCACTAGGTTCAACAATTAGAATTTAAAGTGAAATACTAGGTAACTAGGAGCAATTTTGGTTCATAGGAGGAAGAACTAGTCATATTCCAACTAATTTCTACTAACACTTGGAGGTCATGATATTATGGTATGATGGAATGAATGGGTTCAATTACATGTCATTTAACTAATCAAACCTTTTTTTAGAATTTTGGAATCTCTTTTGATGGGAATTACGGTCTATGAAAAATTAGGTCTAATTTTATAGTGCATAGTGCAACCCTGTTTTCCAATTGACTCCCAATCACACCTAAAGGTCACAAATTCTTGTTCTAATCGTTTGATGGGGTTAAAATATGTTTATGCATATTGTAAACACATTTTATCATATTTGTAGAAGATCATAAGACATTTTATTACATCCAAAATTATGATATGTTGATTATTACAATGAAATTGCACATGACAAAGGAAAGATACTGAGAATATAAGAGAGTGGAAGATGGGGAACATAATTATTTATTATGCATATACATTAAATTTATGTGGAATAGGAATCATTTCTCAATAGGGCATACCCCACCATTTATTCAAACTGTTTCTAGAACATCCCACTGGAAATAACATGAAAATGGATCCTACTAGCTCTAACTCATTAACTAGATCTCGAATTGTACAATGGAACACTATGGATCTATTGTAGTTGTTGCAATATGCTCTATGATAAGGAAAAAATATCCTAATCCTCATTCACTAGATAATATTTCTCTCATTTAGATACCATGGATATAAGGGTGATGTCTCCCAACTGGTTGCAAGGGGCACATCACCCAAGCAATGAAAAGCACGGAGCTCTTCATTTAAAAATGAAATTAGCCAAAAGATGTGAAATGGAGTGCTCAACATCCTTTTATAAAATTATCTCATGAAAATAATGAAATAATAATAATAATAATAAAATTAATTATATTAGGAGAGAATGTCTTTGGTACGTTATTGGCACATGTGGACCCACTCTCTCTCATCAAGTGTGTCCTCCTTGGCTAACTTTAGGACCTGTAGCTTTTCCTAAGATTCCTTCCTTGATTTCTTGTCTTTTTTGCTTTAGTTTGTTTTTCCTTCTTTTATAAAAAATCTAGAAACTTATGTTTTCCTTGATTTTTTGTTGCTTTCCTGCTTTTCAGTTCTTTCCTACTTTTCAAGCTGCTTTCTTGCTTTTCACTGCTTTTTCTAGATTCCTTTGTGGGATACAACTCATAAGGGTTCACCCACCTCCTATGCATCCTCTTGATTATTTATAACACATAAAATTAAACATGAGGCATTAATATTTCAAAAAGGTGGACCTACATTACCTTTCTAATATTTAATTTAATCATAATAACTATAGGCCAATTATTTCTCAGATTAATTAATTCCCACTCAACCCATGGGAATCTAATGGGCATAGTGGTGAATCATAGTGCTACCAAAATGGGGACATTACACATTAATTCTACATTATCATGCATGTATGATATAATTAGATTTGGGTACCCCATCACCTCAATTGGTGTATACAGGTGACTAGGTATGTTAAAACATTGCTAAAAAAATTGGGCATCCCTATTTGCTAGAGCATATTTACTCTCTCAACTTTAATCTCTAACCTATGTGATTTAGAGCTCGGTCTCATGATCCTACTAGTCCAATTTTGACCAAATTGACCAAGTAAGCCACTACAGTGCTTCATCCATAGATTCAAGGGAGAAATATGTTATTTCCGGAATGTGAGGATGCATTCCCTAATTTTAGGGATATTTGAATCATGTAAGGGAACATTCAATGAAATTAGGGGGCTTGTCCTGATTTTAGGATCCTATGTTGCATTTTTGATGTATTGGATTAATTCTAGGAACTTAACTATGCTAATCAAGAACAGGTAGCACCATCTGTTACTATTCTTAGCATATTCCAATCATGCATGTATTATGCATGGATTAGATCCATGATTATGGGTAACTGATCCTCCACATGTCTTCTAGGGTTAGTTATGAGATTGTTAACTCATCTTTGAGAGAGTGCATGGATAACTAAGGGCATATAAGCTCTATGTTAATCCCAACTAGGTCCTCATGCATCACAATACAATTTGAATTGCCTCCTTGAGTAATTTAAAATAATATATGTAACACCATTGTTCATTCATTATATTATTGAGTAAGATTAGTGTTTTTGCTCCAATATGTGTGCTCTCTTTACTCTCTTTATTTTTCCTTTGTAAAATTTCTCAAAGTATTTGTTATTCATTATATTTATATATATAGTTGTGATATCGTGTATTGATCACAATATTTTACATGGTATTAGAGCCATAGGAGTGCTAGCTCTATTTACATGGCCTAATAGATAGTTGGAATCTAGGATCAACATAATTTATTTTGTAGGATGAAGACACATCAAGAGCAACCACATCAGATCAGATGGATCATCCCTAGCATGTGATTTTTACTCCATTCAATTTATACTTTGAATGGAATTTTGATACCAACCTTATTTGAAGGAGTAAGGGTCTTCATAGGATTACTGTGGGAATAGAACTTGAACCCAATTCTATAGTGGAGAAGGCTATGCAGTTTAACAAGATGGATGAGGCCTATGGGTTGTTGTGCCTTCCAATCTCTCTATATCTTCGATTTCATGTCCAATATAATATAAAATTAAATTAAGCATGGACCAAACTAGAAGGTCTATTTGGGAAAGAAGATATGCTATGGGGACACCAATTGGAGAATGAGCTCATCACTTTGAGCCCAGGTAACTTTGACACCATTTAAGATTTTTTTCAAGAATTTTATAGACTCATTATATTAGCTCAATTTTTGTGGGATTGATAATTAAAATGATCATCTTATACCCTCTATTCGCTCAAAATTGGATCTAAATGACTTTGTTTTCATATCTTCCTTCTATACTACAAAACTAGCTATGGGAACCACATGGAAGATGCCAGAGATGGATGAATTTGTTTGATCCAGGTTTAAGTGAGAACAAAATGAAAGAGCATATATAAAACCATATACATAGATATATTGCAAGGAACACAGTGATACAGTAAACTCATATTCTATTAAATGAATGAAACATAACATTTTGTAAAATAAAATCAACTAGAATGGTGGTAGCTATATATCTAAGAATAGATGTGGTGGATAAGTTCATTCGTGACAAGCTAATTAAAAAATGACGATAAAGGAAATTTTTATCATAAGCATGAGGGAAAAAACCCTAGCGTCCAAAAACCTAACCCTAGGAGATGATCCATAAATGGTTTATAGGTCTCAAGGTGGTTAGTTGAGGTGTCAACCTCTTGGGGACACAACTTTTTCATATGATCTCTGTTTAGAGAATTCAGTGTCCCTTTAGAAATATCTATCCAATAAGTACACATTTCTCCCATTCAATCTTTCCTCTAGCTATGATTGGACTATGACGTCACCAAAAAAAATCATTTAGGGCCTCAAATGGACCTAGGGATTTTAGAAACAAAAATCCATACAAACTTCAAAACTCGAAAAACTGTCTTAAATCATGGAATAGGTGGGTGGCCATCGATATCCATTTGGAGTAGTTATTTGACCCTAAAAACTACCAAATTGGAAAATATGTCTTTTTTCCAGTGGAATATATGGGTGGCCATCGATGCCTGATACCCTATGGGTTGTTGTTCCTTTTAATATCTCTATATATTTGTTTTCATGTCCAATCTACTATAAACTAAATGAAGCATGGACCAAACTAGAAGGTCTGCTTGGGAAACATGATATG
Source organism: Larix kaempferi (assembly GCA_027924585.1). Lineage (NCBI taxonomy): Eukaryota > Viridiplantae > Streptophyta > Pinopsida > Pinales > Pinaceae > Larix > Larix kaempferi. The sequence goes on along the minus strand of BSBM01000458.1, from coordinate 16,041,242 downwards.
CTATGGGGACACAAATTGAAGAATGAGCTCATCACTTTTATCCCAAGTAACTTTGACACCATTCAATATTTTTTTCAATAATTTTAAACCCTCATTTTGTGGGATTGAGAATTAAAATGATCATATTATACACTCTGTTCACTCAAAAATGGATAAAAAATACTCAGTGTTCATATCTTCCTTCTATACTACAAAAATAACTATGGGAACCACATGAAGATGCCATATATGGATGAATTTGTTGTCACACTCACTCAAGAATATGATAATATAGTTCATATGGGTGCCATAAAATCCTCAAATTCCCATTTCCTTTTTAGAAAATGAGGTAGCTAATATAGGAAAGAAAATACGAAATTAGAAAAAGGGTCCAAAACCTAAATCCAATTAGGAAAAATCCAAGCCCCCGTGGAGCGGGGGGTAGGGGGGTAGAAGAAGAAAAAAACAAAGTGTATCTATTTCAATAAAGGATTTAATCCCAATAATACATGCATGAGGAATACAATATATTATATGGCATAGATATTCAAAAGAACAATCTAGTAGTGCAGGAAAATTGTAGGAAAAAGGATGTTGAAAAGACTCTTGATGATCGAGATAAACAAAAAGAAGGTCATGATTTGGTTGTTGTCACATCATCACCAACAACATGTATTTTTTATTTAGGTTCTTCTAATCACATGGTAACATCGCAATATTCCTTCACTTAATTGAATCCTTGCATTGGTCCTTCCATTCTAATGGGAGATGACACACCTATTTCAGTATGTGGGAAAGGTAGGATTGATCTTCATAGTGGGTGTTTTCAAAATGTGTTGCATGTACCCTAATTTTCCACAATTTTTTTGTCCATATATCATATCACACATTTAGTTTTCGTAAAGCAAGTGGTATTCACTCTAGATTCAGTGGTGCTTTAAAAAATTTATGATGGATCACAAGACATTGTTGGGATAGTATATAATCGATCCAGGTTATAAAATATTTCCCATTTTGTTATCGGTCAAATTATCACTTCTCCGTTCGTGATCACGTTTCCTTGTTGATCACATAAAATGACATTATGGATGGAAGATCTTAGTTGACCTTGGATGATTTGGATTTGAATCCTTACTCCTTTAGCTTAAAACTTATTTTTTCTGACTTATTTCACCATAAAGATGCGACTCCCATACTTGACATGTTGTGAGTCACTCATGGGTCTCCATACTGACAACCCGCGGGTATCAATTAAAAAGCTGCACTCGCGAGTTGCTGAGCCCACATACTGTGAGTCACTCTCTAGTTGCTATGTTCAATAGTCTCGGGTGTCTTCAGAAAACTTGAACAAATATATTAAAAAAACGAATTGGGATTAGTTGGGTCAGTTGCTCTAACTTCCTCAACTTCCCAACTCAACTTCCTTTCGAACCAATCCTCCCTGCCCTGTTATAAATACAATGGGAATGAATGAGAAAAGGACCACCAATTGAAGGGCTATAGTTATGCTTGAGAAATCCTAAGTCAAGAGAGGAGCAGGAGCCCAGGTCTTGGTTACGAAGGTGCCTCATATAGAAGTCAAGTATAAATTGTACTTGATTCATTTATTGATTAATAAGAGTGGACATTCTTCCTTTCCCAACATAATCTTTGTCATGTGTTGTAAATTTGATTATTAATTGATGTTTCATGCCATTATAAATGTCAATTTTCTTTTATGTAATCAAATTGGTTTGAGTAAGGTCTAGGTTTTGTTTTGCAGGTTGGCAGATTGAGGAGAAAAGGAGGAGAAGGCTAGGATCAAACTTCAGAATAAGGTGCATGTCTTTATAACCTATAAATTATTTTATTAAGAACATGTGTATGCAGAACTTTATATGTACATCCTACACCCTTGTATGTTGATAGTATCCATCCCCTACTATAAGGTAAAATCCCTAACATTAGAACTGGTGACTCCACTAGGGAAACCTTCTTGTTTTTCTGCTTTGGGGGTCTTTGGTTTCTTCAGTTTCATAACCTTTCCAGTTTCTTTTGAGGTCTTTAGGGTTTCTTTTTAAATCCCTTTGTGTTGACTCAACCTAGTCTAGCTTGCAAAGTTTCTTTTCTTCTTTTATCAGTACCTACCCACGTGTTTCCTGTATATACAGGCGTGCACTTTCTGTTGTACCCGCGAGTTGCAGGCTTTGCTACTCGTGCACATTCAATTGCACCCGCGAGCTACTTGTTTATACAGTCGTGAGTTTTCCTTAAAAGGTCTGAACCTTGCTTTAGGGTTTGATATTGGGTCTTTAAGTTTGATTTGAATTATTTTCTTTGTACCCTGGTATTTGCTTGACACTCCTATGTCACTTATGGGTCTGTTCATAGCCTTTTTAGAAACCTTTTTGATGTTCTTGGTTTGATTTCAGTAGCTTTTGGTTTCCTTTCTTTCTTTTTATGTCTTTTTAAAGCCTACCCGCGACTTGTCTATACATATAGTTGCGCACTTTGTGCCCTAGCCGCGTTTTGATCTTATAGAGACCCGCGGGTGCACCATAAGTTGTGACATATAACAACTGCGAGTATTTCCTAAGTTTGTCCTTTTTCATTAGGGTTTGGTCTCAGTGGGGTTTTTTCTTTAGTTTTGAAATTCCATGTCAGTTTGGATACCTCTTGGACATTGTTCAAGGTGCTATGAATCTGTTTTTGGGACCTCTTTGATAGTTTCTCTTCGAGTCGTTGTGTTTGTAAAGTTGCCCTAGATTGTTATCCCATCTTATGTTTGGAGGATGCTTCTTTATTTTGTTTTCTGATGTTCAAGAGCAGTTTGGTTCTTGCACAAAGATATTTATGTTTTTCCATCTTATGCAACAGTTTTTCTTTTAGCATCTTGTTCCAAAACTTTACTTACTTCTGTGAAGCAACTTCTTGGGTTAAGTCTTTGTCGATCTTGCTTTAGGTCTATTTGTTTTAAGTCTTGGACCACCTTTCTTTACTCATGCAAGTTGATAAGTCTTGTTAGTTCATCTTTTTCATTTGCATTTCTTTCATAGATAGAGAAAAGATCAATTTGAAAGAAAGAAAAAAGGAACTTATTTTACAAGATTTATCATTTTATTTTTTGAAGTAGGGTAGTTGCATTGCTATTAACTTTGAAAAAAAAACAAAAAGAAACTTTTTATGATTAGTTTGTTTAGATTTTGTGTTTTGAAAGAAGAAACGAAAAGAAAAAGTGTGAAGTTTCATTTTGATATGCACTTTGCTTACAGTCATAACCATGCCACACACTACACTACACCTTGAGTAAGTAACAACCCATAAAAAGAACCTAATTTAAAATTTATTAGCAACATTTATTTTTTAGGTTTACACGACATTAACTAGCTTAGGCTAGGATTTCGAATTAGATCACATTTAGCTTTCCGAAATCATTTAAATTCTCAAATCATAGTGCAAACTGTTATCTAGGTAAATCCACTCTTATCAGAGTATTATGGAAAGCTCCATTTAAATCGGAGTTAAGCACGAGGTCATGTGCGACTGGAATTGTTGGGGATACCCCCCCACTTTCCTTTCAAGCATACACCAAGGCTGATTCGTGTACGGGGGTCCACTAGTACTTCAAGTACTCTTGGATTTCGGGCTTAGATACCCTTCCCATGCATTTTGGTTGGACCTGCAACTATCCCCCCAGATACTTTCCTATTTGTGGTATCCTTAGAATCTTGACCTTAGCGATCTACACAGGTATAGTGGAAGGCTATTTCCACTGCACCTAGGACATACACGGAAGGTAACCCTCTACAGCAATCTCAGGAGGGTGGTTGGTGATTCAAATGCTTGCACCCAGAGGACCTATATTGGACTCCGTGTAACTGAAATTCGATATTCTAGTAGTTTATTCTAGGCCCTCATCATCCCAGACTGAATTTTGAGAGTATTATCTTTGTTTTCCTGGTCTTTATTACTATGAGACATTTTTAGTGGTATGCTCTTTGCTCCTTAATCGTTAGTGGCCACTAGGTTTCTACACTTAGTTTATTTTTTATAATTGTGGAGGACCAACCTATTCGTAGGTCACGAAGGTTGCAAAACCTTCCCCCACACACTATGGAGCCTCCATCGCCACCTCGACACCAAAGGAATGATTCCCTCGGTTCATACAAACTTACAGGCATAATGTAACCACCCGGAGAACCACACCTTATAATTAAGTATCAACAGGTTCCTAACACTGTTGAGGTTGAAGACATAACCTCTCAAGAGTTTAACACACCTTACAACCCTCCTTTGACAGGACCTAACGATCCATTACTTGTAATTGTAGATTCTATAGGTCAACCGGAGTTTAGTTAATATCGGTTTACACTTGGTTTTTTCATGGCTAGTTCAGGGGACGAGTCAGGAGTTCCCCATACTCCTACTGCAGCCATTGTTTCGATATTTTTCTCTCCTTCTCTTACAAACACATTGGTACCTAGCTCTTTTCAGGTTGCCTCTGCTTCGAGCCCTTCGTTCAGTTTCAATACTAGTTCCTTAGGTATGTCTAGCTCTTTAGCTTTGACATCAGCTATTCCTTTTGGTTCCACTATTGTATCGTCCAATATCCTTTTTTCAGGGATACCTTCAATACGATTTACATCATCTCCTTTTATACAATAGTCTAAGGGTAATCCATAGTTTGATCCTTTCAGTCATGATTTTCCTTGGTATGGAGGACATGTAGCTCCTTCTACACCTTTTGTGGGATCAATGCCTACTTCGTCCACACCCTTTGTGGGATCAATACCTGTTTCATCAGTTACATCTATACCTGGTTTTAACCCCTTCATAGGTCCTAATGTACATTCATCCAATGTACAAACATCCCATGTACATATAGGGAGTATCCCCTTTTCACTGTTTGGTGGAGGGGATGGTAATTTGTTCAACCCACATTACGAAGGGGCTAACACCCAACCGCAATGGAAGAACACCCAAGGAAGCAATCCTTTGTCTTATAGTTGGAGCAATTTTAATAATTCTTACACTTCACAACAGCATAGGAACCAGGTTTCGGGAGGTTCCCCCTACCAGGCTCCTGTTAATAAAATTCCATCGTTTCCACCTCGTTTTCCCTTTTTGGAAACTCCAAAATTTCCATATCTTTCAAAACTATCCAATGATCCAATGCGCCATAGCCCAACATGGACACCGGTTCCAACCAAGTTGCCGTCCGACATCCCAAATTTTGAAGGAAATATTGGAGAATATCCTGGTGATCATGTCACTACCTTTCATCTATAGTGTTCTTCCAACTCTTTGAATGACGATTCCATTAGGTTGAGGCTGTTTCAAAGGACCTTAACTAGTTTCGCGGCTAAGTGGTACATAGAACTACCTGCCGCAGCTTATGAAAACTTTTGGGATTTAGCAACAGTCTTTTTGAACCACTTTCAACTTCCTTTCCCTTATGATTCCGGCACAGACGTTCTGTCAACTTTCAGGTAGAATAAGGCCACTCACTTATCTGATCACATTCGGGAGTGGCAAAGGAGAAAGAGGCTCATCAAAGCTGAAATTACCCCAGAGTTTCCATTAGAGTGGTACTTAAAATCACGCCTTCCTTATATCTCTAAGGATGTGACAACTTATGGGGTGTCTTCTAAGGAGCAAGCCATCCTTAGGGCCCAACAACTTGATTTGGTATATGTTCAATCTGGGATATTGTATGAGATTATACCGGATGCACCGAGATCCAATATTGATCTCGGTAAGCCTAATCCTGGACCACATGTCAATGAAATTGTCAGTTCAATAGACTTAGCAGCACTCGAAGCTTTGACCAAGCAAGTTCATGCTTTATCGGTAAAGCAGTCTGTTGTAGATGCAACTATTGTTGTAGCCTCCCCTTCTACAACTGAATCTATACAACAAGTGCAAAATAATCAAAAGGGTCCTCGGCAACCCAACAACAAAAATAAGGGCAAGAAAGGGAAGGGGAACCATCCAAACTCCAAAAACATTGAAAATGCAGAGGAGGGAAAGAAGGATAAAAAGAAAATCAAGTTTCCTTGCAATCTATGTAAGGATGACCACCTTACCCACCAGTTCCCTCTTATGGAAGAATCCCAGAAGCTCCTCCATGAGAAGAAACCAGTTGTTCTAAAGGACCCATTCCCTCACAGACAAGGTTTAGCTTCTGGCAACTCTAGTGCTAGGGGTACAACTCTTGTCTCATTAGCTGATCAATCATTTATAAACATGGTTAGCTCATATATGCTTTTGCAAACTCGAGCCAGGAATTATTCCTCGAGCTCGCAGTAGAAAGATAAGGACGTTCCTGAAACATCTACATCTCGTCACATTGAGAGACCCGTAGATCCTTTGCCGAAGATCCTAAAAGGTGTCTTCAAACTGGCTATGCAAAACCCAATTCACGGGCTGCCCCTACCTACAATGTTGTAGAGGATCTGGCACAAACACCCTGTGCTATGTCCACACTAGAAGTCTTGCAGAGCTGTCCATTACAGCGGAATGCACTTCTAGCGGAAACAGGGAGAATGGACTCATCTAGTATGCTTGCTCAATTTGATATGTCTAATATCAAACCCCAGTTACCGTATCACGTAGCCCTCTAGGTTGAAGTAGTCCATGGGCCTAAAACCATTGGACGAACAGTTGTAGATGAGGGCGCGTCTACGTGTGTGTTTTTGCTAAAAAATGTTCCTTGACTACGGAAGGAGCATGGCTAGCACATCTTGGAATTGAGTGATTGATTTGATTTTAATAAATGGATTAGCAAGAATGAATGAGAAAGGAAAAGGCAATAAAATAATTGTGGATCAAAGATATTCCATTGGGCATGGAGTCAAAATTTGAATCAAAAAGGATTATAGCTAATAACTGGATAAATTCCTTTATAATAACTATGAAGCAAAGTAAGTATTATGTTCAGCTTATAAGAGATGAAAGACAGTTTGAAATGAAGAAACAGTTCACTACGCAAGAGGCATCTATCATGGATGAATCTCTAACACAACTTAGAAGAATTAACTTAAAGAATGATTATAAACAAAGCATCTGACAATGATGAATTCTGAAAACAACCATTTACACATAAGTTATATTAGATATAATCAATGATGGAGAGGAGCACCAAACAGATGAATTCCTTCACCAATCGACAGAGTATACCGGGAGATACAACTGCAGAGGAACAATGGAATGCATTTTTAAGTTACGCTGATAATCAGAATATAGAATTAAAGGATATGGATGAGAATGTTTGTGCAAAGTCTAGATGGTGATGTTAGAAAATAGTTCAGGGAGCTACCAACAAATTCAATAACCCTTATAGAAGAGTTGCAGGATGTATTTATGAGACAATGGGGAGATACTAAGGATCATACTTATTACATTACTGGGTTTGCAGCATTAAAAAGGAGGATATAGGAATAAAATCAAAGGAAGTTTTGATAAGAATGTAAAGGAAGATACTTTTTCTCTTGGTGACATGATACTCAGGTGGGATGCCAAAAGAGACCAGAAGGGTCAACATGGTAAGTTTGACAATCTGTGGCTAGGTCCCTTCATGATTTCAAAATTTTTGGAGAATAATACTTTCATATTACAGACTTTGGAAGGTGAAGAATTGTCCACTCCAGTTAATGGACAATTCCTCAAACATTTTTACAGTTATTGAAAGTTAAATAAGTTACATTCATTGTATATATACCGGTGAGGACTAAGACTCCATACCCAATGGAAGCTTGCAGAATAAAGTAGTAGTTTCAGGTGGCAGAAGGCACTAGTCTACAGGTTCTTGAAACCTCACAAGGAGGATTTCATCCCTCAACTGGAGCCAAATGTTAACACTAGAATTGTCTCTAGTTTTTGTGTGTTTGTCTTTAATATTTTTACTTTATTTTCTCTTTCTATGTTATTTCATTTTGTTTTTTAAAAGTTATTTTGATTGTTTTCTAATTTCCATTTTTATGATTTTGAGTACTTTACACATAGTGGCTTATGTAGGTTATATTTCATTTCAAATATTTTAGAATACTTTCCTAGGTATTTTCTAAGGTTATATCCAAATTCTAACCTATACCATTGAGTTTACATGTCAAATTGTGCATTGAGTGTTTCCCCCGGTGCAACCCCCAAATTTTATACACTGGCGTGCTGCAGAAATCTCGAAATTATGAAGACTGGTGGAGTTATGATGGCAGGACATAACCGATGTGTTTGATGATAGAAGAGGATGCTTCAAGACACTAGTTCATTCCATCATGAAACTTGTATAAGCATATGGTGATTACCATTTCATCATTACAGAGTTCTAGATGCCACGAACTCCGCTTTGGGGGTTTTAGTTTTCCCAGTTAAGACACGTAGAGTTGGAGGAATTCTTCCTTAATTGAGTTGTTGGAGAATAGGGTTGTAAATTTGCAAGGTGTAACAGAAGATATGGGAAATAGTGGTAGAAGTGGCATGCTAAGTTGGTTCGAACCGAGTGATACCTCCTGGGCAACAAAGTTTCTAGAATGTGCTACACTTTTCAAAACTGTGGGATGGTTTGTGTTCTTTGAAAGAGTTATAGGTTTTAACATTAAAGTGACTCATGAATTCGCTCGACATTTCAGGGAAGATATCGTGCAGTTTGATACTTTGAGGTTCGAGTTGTCCGAAGCCCTAGTTGCACAAGCAGTGGGTGTACCCTCAGAAGGTGAATCATGGTTTAAAAATTCTCCTTTCGATTTTGATCCTAGCATATTTCTAATAGCAGGAGTTGGAGAATTAGACTGGAGTAAAGGCGTCCATATAAAGAACTTTAAGCCCGAGTGGAAAGAAGTAATTGGGATTATCCAGAGTTATATCACTTGTGAAGCCGCTTCGCTTGAGTTTTTAAGTATCATATATGATTTTTGCAACATTTAACTCAGAAGTCCAAGATGAGTTTACCTTTTTTCCTGTTAAAGAGTCTCCAGAAAATGGATAAGAAGTTTAAGACTCAAACTGATAGCAATAACCAGTCTCTCTTCCATCATGGTTTAATTAAGTTGATAGTTTGCACAGTGTTACAAAAGGAGAATCGTAGTTGGGAACAGTTTTTGTACTGGTCAGGGTTTGTGATTCAATGAGAAGAACAGGAAAAGGAGCATGTACCTAGCAAAAAATCCAGGTTTATAAATAAGTTTAAAAGAGATACTGAGGAGGATTCAGATACTGTTGATGTACAAGATGAATTGCAAGGTGCTAATGTAGAAAAAGAGATTCAAAATCCTAAAAATGTAATGCAAGAAAGTGTTTTTGAAACACATTCTCAGCATGTTCTGAAATATAATAAAGGAAAGAATATTGTTCCTATGAATGATGAGGAAGCTGCTAGTTTGAAACAGGACATGCACAGTTGTGTTATGGAGATAGACAGTCCAGCTATAAGTCTTCCTGTTGTATATACTAAGGAGAAGATACTTCACACTCCAAATTTTCATGCTGACATAAAAGCTCTAAGAAAGCTTAGGGAGGTCAAATGGCGACCCAAAATAAGACCCACTAATAAGTTTAGACTAAATATGAGAAGGATATTGGATCTAAAGTTAGAAAAAGAGAAAGTTATAATTATCCAAGATTCTTTGACTGATGAAGAGGAAGAAGAGAAAAAGCAATCAGAATCTCAGCTGGGTCGAATAGATGTTCAGGAGGATCAACTAATATCACCAAAGTTGGTTCAGGAGGACCATGAAGTTATAGAAGAACAAGTTACTCTCATTCCAGAACAGGGTATGTATTTAGGAGTTGCATCTGCATATAAACTAGCAAAGGATAAGCAAGAAGATAATATGATTTTTGGAAAGTTAGATGTTCCATGGACAGAAGATCATGATTCAATATTACATGGAGAAATGCATATTGATTCTGAGCTAGAGAATCTAAAGAAACTCATCCAACAGCAAAAGACTCAGATACAGTTTCTGAGTGGGTCGAATGAGAGATATATCTCTACAAATAGCATACTAAGGAAGGATTTGAATGATATTAATGCACACTACCAAGAGCTGATTGCTATGGCTAAAGATGCTTTGAAGAGGAAGATGGAGACTGAAGATCAAGCAGAAGATTTGAAGAAACAAATTTAGGGTTTAAGCAATAAGAATAAAGAGTTATCAAACAAAATCAAAGAATTGGAGACACAACATGATCGAGATGAAAACAAGACCCATGCCTTGGAAGGCATAGCTATGGTCACTGAGGTTGCCAAGCAATTATGACACTTTGTCTCCAGATGCCAAAAGTATTTCATTTTTTTAATCATAAATAGTTGTTAATAGGTTGTTTTAAAGATTCGAAAGCTAAATTTGTAACTTCTATTTGTAATTGCTTCGAAGATAGGTTTAGAGTTAGTTATCAAACTCATATTTTGTAAAGGGATAAAAGCAAGTAACCTGGATGGGAAATGGTTCGATTTTTGGGTCAAGGAAGACTATACAGTGAAAGCTTTGATACATTTTCAGAATCATATACATATCTCTCATGTAAGTTTTTGAAAGATCGAGATCGGAATATATATCTATAAGCCATTATTATCTTGTTTGCTATTTTTTTCTGATCAGTGTGATCCCACAGTTAGTGATTTCATTCTTTGTTTAATGTTTTAATCGTGGAGTGCTCATGTATTGTGGAAGAAACAGTACTGTGTTTATGAATGGATTGGCTTATATTTAATCTTTGAAGTGTTAAACATCTCCTTCCTTTAATGTCTTGCATGATTTGGTTTCTGTATGAGTTTGTACTTGTTTTGAATGAATGATTACTTTCTTGATTATGAAATATTCATACCAATAAACTACAAAAACAAAACCCTATTTCATGTTTGTTATGTTGAGATTGTGCTAGATTGCCCCTCTGTAGTCTAGGGTCAATTTCTAGGACAAACAGTGTGTAATGTCAATATCCTACTGGAAGGCCCTCGGCTCGCCTGAGTTATCCCCTTCCAACACTATACTTATGGCTTTTGACGGGGGATCATTCCTTCCACACAGAGTCTTGCCCGCATTTGAAGTTGAACTTGCCGGTAAGTCAGTGTCTATGGAGGTTGAAGCATTGGACGCTCCTCTTGACTACAATTTGTTGTTAGGAAGGAGTTGGACGTATGCGATGCAAGCTGTTTCATCGTCCATTTTCTGTGTACTTATGTTCCCGCATGAAGGCAAGATCATCATAGTTGATCAAATTTCATTTACTCAAAAAAAAAACAATACTTCATCGTATTTGACAATCCCTTTGATTGATCTGTCTCACCCACCCAGTGAGAGTTTGGGAGTAGGCATGTATTCATTGTTGATGGGAACATTAGACCTACCTTCTCCTGTGAACTACATTGGTTCTGCGAGTACTTTTGACATTTTGTCTCAAGAAGTATTCATTGTGAGTAGAACAACTAACCCTTGGATTCTTCCCACTCAGCCAAAACCTACTGTGCCCTTATCTGTTGCAGAGATAGCTTACCAAGCAACACAAGATGTTGCAGCAAATTATATATCGACTTCATTTGTCTCCGCAGAGTCAGATATATACTATGCACCTGCATGGTCAGTCAACTCCATCCACTCTTTTGTCTATCTAGATATTGTTTTTCCCTCTGATGAGGCCATTTTGGAAGCCGTGGTAGGATTGGATCGTCCATGGGAACACATGCATCACAGGTCCTATTTTCTTCACGATCTAGACAGGATAGAGAATGGTGAGTTCTCAGTGAGACTTGGTGGTGATATCAATTTGTCCATCAATAATTCTACGCAAATGATCTATGCTGAAGGTAACATGGAAAATATATCGAGAACCATACCGATCGATATATCCATCATACCCGGTGTTGTGGAAAACCTCTTTATTGGAGCAGATTGTTCTCCTGATGAGATCACTTTGTATACCAATCTGTTTAAGGAATTTCATGATGTATTCTCTTGGTCTTACGAGGAGATTCCAGGCATCAACCCCACCATTGTGTAGCCTGTCATCATGACTTACCCCAATTCTAAGCCAGTGAGACAAAAAATCTGTCCAGTAAATCCACAGAAAGCAACAGCCATTAAGGCTGAAGTTGAAAAAATATTAAAAGTCAGTTTCATCTATCTGATTGATATGATGGAATGGGTCTCTAACTCGGTCTCGGATGATAAGAAGCAAGGAACCTTATGAGTTTGTATGGACTTCAGACACCTCAAATGTGCGGGACATGAAATGTTTTCTTTCATGGATGGTTTTTCAAGATATAATCAGATTTAAATAAAACCTAAAGACCAACATAAAACAACTTTTATTTGTCCTTTGGGTATCTTTTCTTATCGGAAGATGCCTTTCAGGCTGAAAAACGCTGGAGCCACTTTCCAGCGCGCCATGAATTTTTCTTTCCACGATATCAAGCATGTAGTTGAGCCATATCTGGATGATCTCCCAATGTGATCTCATAAGATATGAGATCATCATGATCACCTACGACTAGTGTTTGAGAGATGCAGATATTATAAGATTCATTTGAATCCCAATAAGTGTGTATTCTGTGTCGAGTCCGGACGCCTACTAGGCTTCATTGTTTCGATTCATGGTATCAAGGTCGATCCTTTAAAAGTTGAGGCTATTATAAATCTTCCTCCTAACTCGAACCCTACGACAAATTCAGAGTCTACAGGGTATGTCCAACTTTCTATGACGTTTTATCATAAACTATGCCAAAATCACAAAAGGTTTCACGAGACTACTCAAGAAAGATACCTATTTTCTTTGGGACGAGGTTGCTCAAACTTCATTTGAGGCTTTGAAAAAGGAATTACGATCAGCCCCCTTGCTGAGCCCGTCATATTACACCAAGGACTTCCTTCTATATCTGGCGGCATCTATATCTTTGATTGGCATAGTACTTGTTTAGTAGCATGACAAGTTTCAAGAACATGTCATTTACTATCTTTCACACGCATTAATAGCTCCTAAGAATAAGTATTCTCACGTTGAGAAGTTGGCACTAGCTGTCGCCCATGTAGTTCAGATATTGAGTCACTACATCCTACTACGAACCACCACTGTGATTGCATAAGTCAATCCCTTTCAGTATGTCTTAACCCGATGCATCATCGGCGGGAAGTTCAATAAATGGATTGTCATCTTGCAAGACTTTGACCTAGTTTTTCAATCGGCTAAGTCAAAGAAATCCCTAGTTTTCGTCGAGTTAATCTCTGAATTTCCTAGTGACATAGTAGATAATGAGGAAGAGTCATCATTCCCACATGAACACATCTTTCTTATTACAAATTCTGACCCATGGTACAGAGATATTTTAGTATATCTCTAGACTTTGAGATGTCCTCCTACTTTCTCTAGGGATGAGCGACGGAAATTGAAAAATCATGCAAAGAACTATCTCATCATTTTAGACACTTTGTATAGACGTGGGATAGATTCCATTTTGTGTCGTTGCTTAACCTTATAGGAAGTAGAAACAATATGGAATGATGCTCACAGTGGAGCCTGTGGGGGTCATCTTTCTGGGTTGGCAACAGCCCAGAAAATACTGCGTGCCGGTTATTTTTGGCCCACAATATTTAAATATTGTGTGGAATATGTGAAACACTATCAACCCTGTTAGTTTTTCACCGAACATATGCATGCACACCCAGCTCCTCTCCATCTTGTGATCACAGCGGGCCCTTTCACTAAGTGGGGGATTGATTTCATGACTGTAATCCATCTTCGACCGGAGGAAACCACTACATCATTGTTTCCGTCGACTACTTCAAAAAGTGGGTCGAGGCAATGCCTACCGTGCGAGCAGATGGAGAAACGACTGCTTACTTGGTATTTAACCAGATCATTTATATATTTGGTATCCCTAAGGAAATAGTTACATACCATGGTCGACACTTTCAAAACAACATGATGACTGACTTGTACACTATGTTAGGTTTTCGATGGGAACATTCATCCTCATTCTATCTGTAGGCGAATGGTCAGGTCGAGGCGGTCAACAAAAATTTGAAAACCATTCTTCAAAGGACCGCCAATGCTAGTCGATCCAACTGGCACATGATGTTGTATCCATCTCTTTGGGAATACCGGTCTAATGTTAAGACTACTACCGGGTTCTCACCCTTTCAATTCGTTCATGGGGTAGAAGTGGTTATTTCGGTTGAATGCGAAATTCCTTCATTAAAGTTGGCTATCCGACTACTCCTCGATACTTTAGTTCTAGATGAATGTTTGTTGCACTTAGAACATCTAGATGAATAGTGATGTGACACTCTTACATCAAACGAGGCTCATAAGAGTAGAGTCAAGCATCAATACGATAAGTATGTTAAACCAAGGGTGTTCTCTGAAGGAGACCTTGTTCTTATTTATGACCAGGACAAAGAACCCTTGGGGCCAGGCAAGTTCAAATCTATGTGGCTTGGACCATATATTGTCTCGAAAGTTTTGAAGAAAGGGTCCTATGAGCTAACCGATTATGAAGGATGTAAGTTTCCTGAGCCCAGGAATGGGCTCTACCTGAAAAACTATTATGCCTAGGCCTCTATGCTTTTTTCTGTATCATAGTTGTACATGTTTTTGTATAGTTAGTCTTCTTATTGGTTTTTTGTTATATCTTATGTGTCTTATGGGTTGTATTTTCAGATGACAACTAAATGCTTCATAGGATTCACGAATGGCACTAGCCGCCACACCCGTCAGGTGGCTTCAGCAACTTGGGTTATTGACTCACTGTCTAGTCAACTCGTGTCTTCGGGAGGTGCTTGTTTAGGCCCTACGATGAACAATGTAGATGAATACAATGCAGTCATTGAGTTACTTCGAGATGCTATTCATCACGGAATTTCACAGTTGGAGGTACGACTTGACTCACAGTTAATTGTATTTCAGTTGATGGGTGACTATAGAGTTCAAGATCCTGTTTTGCTTCGTCAGTTTTTGAGGGTCAATTTATTGGAAAGATATTTTTATTTTATCACTTATCAACACATTCCATGACATTTACATTCATTAGCTGACTCATATGAAAATTACATTTTAGATTGGCATCTTCATCACACACAAACACATTAAGCATTCACATAAGATAAAAACACACACATGTATATAGGATTGGTACTATATATATCTGTATAAAAAAATATGAGTTTTGGGTCAATAGTATGTCGCAGTGTCACATCAATATACAAAATAGGCTCAAAAGGCCTAATAAATATACATATGTCCTCCTTATGGATAAGGAGGGGCCTCTACCATCTCTGCTACAGCCTCTTTGTAATAGATGACGAGCCTGGCTACTTTCCTAAGTATCCTGATCCTTGTTGGGGGCACACCCACAACATCATCCTGCATAGCGAGCGGCATCCGCTTGATCTTGTAAGTGGGAATATCATGATTCAATCGACTCATATTTCCCTCTATGCTCACTACCATGGTGTCATCTAACCCAAGCTCGGTCAGAAGTGTAAATTTACGAGGGTGTCCCTCAGTTCACACTGGTTCCACATTTGCATAAATCATATTGTTAATACTCTAACTCATTATAAAAATTATATACATAAAAAACTTAAAAATTGAAATAATTTTCAAAAAGCAAAGATATGTCTTACCCATCTCTCCCCAGGCTTCCCCTGGAGGTAGAGAGAGCTCAGGATCTCCACGGAAATCCATCCCTACATAAGGAAAATGCTATAAGGCCGGCACCTGACGGCCCCACCATGCCAAGTAGTCCTCATCAGAATACGAGAGTATTGACTCGCCACCACCCTAGCATAGGAATATATCTCCCCAACTAGTCATCAGTGGCTTACGAGGATTGAGATGCGGTAGGGCCATTCCCAGACTCAGAGCGGGAACCCTCTCAAAGAAGAAGCTATAGAGGATGCTACCATATTTGAAGTTCTTTTTCCTTCCTCTTTTGCACTCGGTCAGTTGGTGCTTCATACTCACCAGAAGGCCCAAGCACTAGTCAAATACAACCCCCCGGAGGCATTCAACCCCTATCTACATGTAGTTACTAGATGTTAAGTGTTGTGTGGAGATTCCCCCAATCCTGTTCAAAGTACTCAGGATAACCTTCAATGGGAATCTCGAGACTGAACCAATAGGAACTCGACTACCACTCTTCTCAGTGCCAAGCAGACAATATGAATTGATGTAATCATGTACGGACAAGGAACCCACTCCTCGAAATGTACCTTTCAAGTTTACCATTTCCCCTCTTCAGTACAAACCTATTAGGAAATATATGTCGTCAAGTGTGAGTTCAAGGACCTCTCCCTAGAGATCAAATACCCCTTGATCAACATCCCAATAGTTTACAAGCATTCCCAACAGTTTTGTTTGTTCCCTCATACTGGTGGTTCGGAAAAACTTGAGTAAACCACACCTTCTTAATGCACCCAGTTTTAGTGGATCTCCTATGGCATGTTTGTCCATGTCGTGTTTCCTCTCTCTCCTTGTAAGTACCATTCCTCCATGCCATCCAATCATTTTTTGGATTTAGTTTTGTTTTTTTCATTTCTAACCCGCGGTACCCGCGACTGTCTTTACTAGACAGTAGCGTGTACCCGTGAGTTGACTTTTGGAAAACCCGCGCACTTTCCTCGTGCCCGCGGGTTTGCTATACGGAAACTCGCAGGTCTGGTGCCCTAAATTTTAAAGCATGATAAAAAATAAAATTAACCATGAAAAAATAAAAATTATGCATTGAAATGAAAGTAAAGGGAGAGTATACTTACTTGCAAGTGACGAAAATCAGATCGGTGGCCCGGTGTGATCTCAATGAGCGGTTGAAGCAAGAGGATATTTTCACCTTTTTGGTTCAACAAATTATTTGTGAGTTTTGTTTTTAGTTTTGGAACTATTTATAAAAAATCAGTTTGATTTTTACCCACTTTTTAAAAGTTCTCTATAGTTTCAATTCTGTTTTAAAATTTTTATTTAATCGACTAATGTACTTTCCAAGTCTTGGTGATTAGGTAAAGAACATGCAACAATCCTCACTATTTTTTGCAACCATGGTCTACACAAGGTTTGTCTTTCTTTCTGACATGACATTAGGTATAATGATTCCTATTATTTCATGTCATTTTTGAAATTTTATTAGATCATGCCATATATCATTTGTCACTAATCTGGTTGTCCCTATGATATCGACAGTTTTTCGTCATTTGACAAGGTCACGGAACTTAGTGTCCCTGATGCCTATAAAGTATTTTTAAGCTCTTGTTATACTTTTCAAAAACAAACAAGATTTCCGAGTAGGCTTGTTCACTTCAAACTCGTTAAAGGAATTGAAGGTACATCCACTTAGTATAAGTTTACCCCTTTTTCATACCTTCGTGGATTAATTATGAAAAATGTATACTCTAGTCATATGTGGCTAGAAGAGTTATTCTCTCTTTGTTTTACACTTTTCGGGTGAGGAGACTAACTGTACAAAAAAAGGACCACTTGGAGTCTCCTTTAGGGTTTTAAGACTCTCGAAATATGAAAACACCAAGCGAGCATGCACTAACTCGGGCTCGATGTGAAATCCATGAGTGAGTGTATGGAGTTATTGTTTAAGTTTTTCAGACTCCTCAAAAAAGAAAACATCGGCGAGCATGAACCGATTCAGGCTCGATATTAAAATCCATGGATCAGTGTTATAGAGTATTCGTCTATCTTTTCTTCAAACTCTTTAAAAAATGAAGAAGGTCTTGAGTTTCCCTCCCATGGACTCGTTAAATTACACATGGTTGGACTTCTAGCAAGCAGTCTTATCCCTCTTTCTTTGAGCTTGTTTAAAAAATGAAGAAGGACTATTGAGTTTCCTTTCTTGGACTCATTAAAACCAACAAGAAGGATATTCTTTAATAAAAAGAGAAAAGGGAAGGGAAGGGTTTCCAATAGCTTTTCAGTTCAATAGCAGCAAGTCAGTCATATCCTTGAACAAAGCACCTTTTGATTCTATCAAACAATTGGGTTGTAGTTTTTGACTTTAGGATGAACCTGATCTCAGAGTGTTTACTCCTCTGATCGGTTACTCTTTCGATCATATGGAGAATCTTTTAATATCTCCTACATTGTAGATTTATGTCATGTTCTCATTGTGTCAAAACTTCCTAAGTCACTCTTGTGTCATGCTCACTATTCAAGGATACTACCTGTGTCAACCATTCTGCAATTACCTTGAACTCATGTGTCGGCCATCCCTTGTTGTCAGTTGGTTTCATATTGTATTCAATCCTACTCCAGATCAACTCAATCTTTTGAGTGTTCCTCATGTTGGATGATGGAGGATGCATTAAGCCCTTCCTTCCAACGAACTTCTTCCCATCGAATTCAACTCATTTTGCTCTAGGAATGAAGTTTAGAGTTTCGGATAGTACCTTGGGGATTGCAGTCATTAGTGGCAATTTTCCTCACTATTGCATAGTGGGAATACATCAATGTCCCCTATTCTATGGATTCTTCAAGTGTTCGACTTCAAGACCCTTTATTCACACTTGTTATAATGTACTAGGTATCTTGGGTCCCATTTTCATTATCTGTGGGCATCCTCGCATTTGTTAACAGTATACATCAATGATCGATAATCAAATGATATCCCCCATGTTTGAATTTCGGCTCATTTATTCACATGGTCAGGATTCGTACCTTGAGGTGTTTTGGATGAATACCTTGGTCCTCTGATAGCATTACTACATTTTGTTATTGCCCAAGTTGTGGAATACTAAGCCACACTCATTTTTGGCTCTTGATGAGACATAGATCCAACATTTTGTTATAGCTATGATCTCCTATTTTGACATGGATCCACGCTTGTATTTCAGTGGCCATGCTATATACATCTTTCAGTTATGTATTGGAGATTATGTTCTATCATCATGAACATCTCCTGATGTCAAGTTTGTAATTGCTCGATGACCTGGTCTTTTGTTTCAGGTACTTTTGTGACTTTGTCCTGTGGTTTCCTCACTCCTCCTCTGACTTTGGATTGTAATGTATTTCAGCCATCATTTCCCTTTGACCTCACACATTGGGGGGCATCTTTTATTGGTCAAATTAGGACTTCTCCATCTGTGATCACATTTACTTGTCGATCACACAAAAGGACACTATGGATGGAAGAGCTCAGTTGACATTGGATGATTTGGATTTGAATCCTTACTCCTTCAGCTTAAAACTTATTTTTTCTGACTTATTCCACCATAAATACGCGACTCCCATACTTGACATGTTGTGAGTCACTCGCAGGTCTCCATACTGACAACCTACAGGTATCAATTAAAAGGATGCACTTGCGAGTTGCCGAGACCACATGCTGCGAGTCTCTCGCTAGTTGCTATGTTCAATAGTCGCGGGTGTCTTAAGGAAACTTGAAAAATATATATTAAAAACACGAATTGGGATTAGTTGAGTCAGTTGCTCTAACTTCCTCAACTTCCCAACTCAACTGCATTTCGAACCAATCTTCCCTGCCTTGCTATAAATACAAGGGGAAGGCATGAGAAAGGGACCACCAATTGAAGAGCTATTGTTATGCTGGAGAAATCCTAAGTCAAGAGAGGAGCAGGATCCCAGGTCTTGGTTATGAAGGTGCCTCATACAGAAGTCAAGTATAAATTGTACTTGCTTCATTTATTGATTAATAAGAGTGGACATTCTTCTTTTCCCAACATAATCTTTGTCATATGTTGTAAATTTGATTATTAATTAATGTTTCATGCCATTATAAATGTCAATTTGCTTTTATGTAATCAAATTGGTTTGAGGAAGGTCTAGGGTTTGTTTTGCATGTTGGCACATTGAGGAGCAAAGGAGGAGAAAGCTAGGATCAAACTTCAGAATAAGGTGCATGTCTTTCTAACCTCTAACTTATTTTCTTAAGAACATGTGTATGCAGAACTTTATATGTCCATCCTACACCCTTGTATGTTGATAGTTTCCATCCCCTACTATAAGGTAAAATCCCTAAGAACACATTTCATTCCTAGAAATACATTTGGTGCACTTCTAACTCATGGTAATGAAGTGAGAAACATATTTCCTCACAAATATTTTAATAGATTTCCCCCTTTCAAGGCTTGGATGGGTAAGAAATAGGAAATATATTTGTTTTCGAGTTATTGGGTCTTATGCTTTGGCACATATACCAACAGATCAAAAGCATAATTATCTTGAACCTCAAAGTTAAGAGCCCATATTTGTTGGATATCCAGAAGGTTTTGAAGGGTATAGGGTGTTGAACCCTTGATCGGAAAAAATATTCATTACAAAAAGTGTTAAGTTCAAATAAGGCCCCATGCATTCACTTTACGAGGAACCCATTGTAAATCTACCTATTCTAGTTTATGTAGATTCTTAAGATTTTGACCATACTTTGGATTCAAATCAAATTTCTGATAATGATGGGGAAAAAAGTAACTTAGATGAGTATGTCATTTTAGATCAAGCACTTGCTGATGCTCGAAAATGTTCTTGCATCGACAGTAGGGGTTCACCCCTACAGAAATTCCAAGTTAGACCTTAAACTATTTGGAATAGGGAACTCATTTGGATTTTGGCTTGGCTACCATTCACTATTTTTTTCTAGGTTTCACCAGTTGCAACCAGTCCATCGTTTATGGTTTTAATCTAAAGGGGATTAAATGTAATTTGTATTAATATAAGATGTAGTCCTATGCTATACTAACCTATCCAAGCTAGGAGCAAGATTAAAAATATGAGTAGTGATATAACATTGGTATACATATTCTAGAAACAAAAGGCTATAAATTAGTAATGTATAACAACTACATAATAACATATGAACATTAGAACAGTCATAGTATCATAAACATTCTACATTCACAACTCATAGAAATCAAATATATCACATAAATACATATACAACATAAATAGAAGACTGCAAGAATAATCCATTAGAAATCAAGAATAATCTTACTGCCACTACCACATTTGGAGGGTGAATCTGATGTTTGTTCGATGCTATTTAGTGTTGAATAAGTGTTTGGATGAACATCATTAAAATTTTGAACAAACATTGCTTGTTTAACAACACTTAATGGACATCTGTAGGCGTCGCTTAAGTGACATCTAAGTTGAAATTTCGGCCTTCTTCAATGATTGTTGGGAATGTCGATTAAACATCGAACCAATCTCCAAAAAGTGACATTTAAAGAGTGACATTCATGTCAGTAAAACATCGAAAATTTGATGTTTAAAGAGTCGCTCGAACATCAGTTTAATGTATGAAAAGACAAAGCTACCGTGAAATTTTATGTCATATTAACGTGAGATCAACGTCATTGACAGGACATATTAATGTCAGATTAATGACATTGAAAGGCCAAATGCATGTCGACATAAATTCGATTGCACATCGGTAAGATGTCCTGAAAGATATGTTTTCAATGGAGGATTGATATTGGAAAAAAGTCGAACAAAAGATGTTGATAGAGTAAATTGCATGTCGGCATAACATCACAAAAGTGACATTGGAGGACTAGATGTCTTGTCAGTTTAATGTCCTAAAAGAGACATTCAATAGATTAAATTTTATGTCGGTGGCACGTCAAAAATTTGACGTTTGCGGAGTGGATTTCACATCGAAGAGGTGTTAGAAAAAAGACATCTACCATTTATGCTACCAACGTTTCAACTATGGTACCAACATTCAACCCACTCCACTCTATCGTCGTTATAGCGTATTATAAGCGACGTGTAATATGAATTTATTTAAAAAAAGTAGAATCCCTTCAAGATGTTTGAGAGTAGTTCCAACCTGATTGAACTTCATATGCAAAAAGTAGAATTTTAGATCCCATTCAGGATTTAACAGACTTAATAGTTTTTAGGATTTCAGGATTACAAGATTTCCAATGGATTCTATGATGTCTGAGGTTAAGGGATTGGAATTTAAATAAGTACATCAAACTCTCTATGTACCTTGATGTTGGTGGTGATGATGGATGATAGTTGAAGTTGATTAAAATCCTTTAAATGTACCCTTCAATCAAGAAAAATCACTTATTAAGCATGACAAAATTTCCAATGGATTCTATCATGTATGAGGTTAAGGGATTGGAATTTAATAAAGCACATCAAATTCTCTAGGTACCTTGATGTTGGTGGTGTTGATTCCTAATAGTTGAAGTTGATTGAACTCCTCTAAATGTACCCTTTAGTTAAGCAAAATCACTTATTAAGCATGTGAAGGTTTTTCTACCTTATTTTAATGTTTGGATTAGAAAGTTTCATCAAAGTTGTAAGGTTTTGACTAAAGTACATGGAGAATCAACTTCGATATTTGAGTTAGAGGCAAGGGCTAGAGCCTAGAGGAGGGGGGAATTCGGTGCTATTGATGAATAGGATCCCATTATAGGAAACTATTTTTGGTGATTATGTATTTTCAATTTTGGTTCAGAACTTCATATATGTATCACATGTCATGAGTAGAATTTGCTTATTATGTCTCTGGTGGGAGATTTGAGGGGTAAGTATGATTCGAACAAGTAAATAAGGACCATATACCAAAGGGGAACAATGAGTTTAAAAGGAATCCAAGTAAGAACTAGAAATCCTTGTGAGGTCCCACTATTAGAACAATATCACCATCATATCCATGCCATGGACCTTCATGTTGTTCTACCTAGTGTTATTTGGATCATTAGTGCCTAGTCTAGTGTCTTGGACCATAGTTTGTCCACATTTGACCACCTTAGACTAGTGATATATCCATGAAGCCTTGTTTTTCCACTTATCCACTCATTTCCATCATTTTAGGAGTCAATGTGCCCCACTACCTTGCATTTATGTGGGAGTTATTGCATTTCCTTGTTTTAAGGAGATGGAGTGTGCCCTTTTAATTATTTGGTCAACTTGTGCATTAACGGCCACTAATTAGAAAACTACTCACCCCACGCACCCTCATAATGGTACCTTTCACATTATTTTGATTAGCCTAACCTCCTCATGGTCCATATATGTTCATTGAACCTCATTATGGCCCAATCTATGAGTTACACTTAGCCTCATGTAATTGATGGGTGAATTGGTCCAATCTAAGACTCATTATTGTGAGCTACTAAACTTGCCACTAAGCCTCTTGATTTTGTCTCTTGAGAGCATCTATATATTGTACTCATGTTAATGAATAATATCAAAGTGTAATTCTTCCCACTTGAGTGATTTTCCTCTAGTGTTTTGTTCAATATTTATTTTCTATTCTTGCTATCTCTTTGTGCAAATAATTCTAAGTGATATAGTTTTTGCTATCTAGATCTAGGTTGGATTGTCACATGTATCAGAACATAGTGTTCTAATTGTTGTGCAATCTAAATTCTAATATGGCATCATATCTAGTCTGATGCAAAACAATTTCCATAGTTGCTTCCAGTTATTACCTTTGGTCATTTGGTTTCGCCTTTTGGCATTTCTCAAGCATTCCGTCGAAGTAAGGAATTTCAAAGAGTGTTGTTTGCAGGTACATGAAGAAATCGAAGAAGACTCAACAAATGATCCAGTTCAACTTTCTTCCTCTATGGCTTCCTCTATTTTCCATGAAACTATTTTTCATGAAGATAATATACCAGTTGCTTCCATCAATACTGTTAAAGAGAAGTCCTTCCATCTCTCATCATTGTTCTCCCATGATTCTTCTATTGATTCTTCTAGTGTGCAAAAGAGTGATCCCTTGGATGTTTTGGAAGAAGGATAAAATCTTAGAGTTCTCAAATTTGCTCTCCTTTGATCCATGCTTATTATGTATTCCTATATGATTGCTAGCACCAATTTTCAGAGTTGTACATAAGATGGAGAAGCCTTAGCCATCACATTGGAAAACTTGGGACTCTTGTTCCTCTTTCTTGGAGCTGATTACAACTCTCATGGTTTGATGTTGATGCTTCAAGATCCTTATGATTCTCTTGGGGTCACTTATTCTCAAGCATCTCAAGTCTCTTTCAGACCTGGAACCCTGGTTGGTTCGAAGATCAAGTCTAAAGAGCAGCCTTCGCTCTACTATCAATGTTACTCAGTTGTTCTACATGGCTTCGGTTTCCATCGTACAGTTGTACATGTACATGATCTAGTTGAGCACAGTCCTCTTCTTCCAAAGAAGAAGGTTCCTCCACACATATTCATTTAGTTTGGAGAGTGTTCAGTTTTTGGTTTCTCTTTTATGTCCATTTTTTAGGGAGGATTTTCCCCATGTGGATTTTCCTCTTTCCTCACTTATATGGATTAATAATGTAAAGGGTGACCATAAGCCTTTGTTGCTTCGGCCCTATTTATCATGCTCACTACCATTTTGGCTTAAAGGGGTGTGTTAGAACAATATCACCATCATATTCATGCCATGGACCTTCATGTTGTTCTACCTAGTGTTATTTGGATCATTAGTGCCTAGTCTAGTGTCTTGGACCATAGTTTGTCCACATTTGACCACCTTAGACTAGTGATATATCCATGAATCCTTGTTTGTCCACTTATCCACTCATTTCCATCATTTTAGGAGTCAATGTGCCCCACTACCTTTCATTTATGTGGGATTTATTGCATTCCCCCGTTTTAAGGAGATGGAGTGCGCCCTGTTAATTATTTGGTCAACTTGTGCATTAATGGCCACTAATTAGCAAACTACTCATCCCATGCACCCTCATAATGGTACATTTCACATTATTTTGACTAGCCTAACCTCCTCATGGTCCATCGATGTTCATTGAACCTCATTATGGCCCAATCTATGAGTTACACTTGGCCTCATGCCATTGATGGGTGAATTGGTCCAATCTAAGCCTCACTATTGTGAGCTACTCAACTTGCCACTAAGCCTCTTGATTTTGTCTCTTGAGAGCACCTATATATTGTACTCATGTTAATGAATAATATCAGAGTGTAATTCTTCCCACTTGAGTGATTTTCCTCTAGTGTTTTGTTCAATATTTATTTTCTATTCTTACTATCTCTTTGTGCAAATAATTCTAAGTGAGATTGGTTTTTCTATCTAGATCTAGGTTGGATTGTCACATGTATCAAAACATAGTGTTGTGATTGTTGTGCAATCTAAATTCTAATACCCACATATAGGCTAAGATGACAGGGACTCTAGGAAGGTGTTCCA
Source organism: Larix kaempferi (assembly GCA_027924585.1). Classification (NCBI taxonomy): domain Eukaryota; kingdom Viridiplantae; phylum Streptophyta; class Pinopsida; order Pinales; family Pinaceae; genus Larix; species Larix kaempferi. The sequence continues at coordinate 16,016,164 of BSBM01000458.1, read as the reverse complement.
TCACATTAGGGTAGTAGTTGAGAGGTATTGTATCATCATTAAGAACATGAAACAGTGGTGGACCACACAAAGCATCTTTTAGTGTTTACACATATGTGATTACCCAAGTGTGAGTCTCATACACTATAGTTGCATGTCTAAAAGGGTTAAAATTTTGTTGAACAAAGTTGATAATATTAAGTGTAGTGAACTTATTGTATTATTTGAAGCCAATATATGTCAATTTTTAATCAAAAAAATATGATTAATATAATAATTAATTTCATGATTCCCATAGGTTTCAATGCTAGGTTTATGTCTAAATAGATAAAAAGGGGACATTTCCAGATGGTAATTCTTTGTGATTCCAATAATAAATGCATATATTGTCAAACCAACAACAATGATAGTTGTTAGTTTCATTTATGTTGTACATGAATGCCTGCATAAATCAAATTTGAATTATATATATATATATATATATATATATATATATAACTAAATGACCAATAAATGTGCAAACCAACATGTATTGTAATTTTAAAATACCAAAAGGAAAATACCTGTGTGAGCTTCTCTTTGTTTCGAGAATAATCTATTATCTATTGAACAGAACCAATGACGTGAAGGTGGAAGCTCTTATGGCCCCTCCTCCCCTCACATAACTCTCATTTCCCCATGCCCAATCTATTTAATATAACACACTGTAACATAAGATGTAGATACAAATAACATAGACACTACACACATAACATTAGATAACATTACATTTTGATACAAATAACATTAAATTACAAACTGCAATTAAATTAAATCACACATAACATCAGATAACATGACATGTAGATACAAATAAAATTAGATTACAAATGTTAAATTAAATTACATTATGACAAAATACATAATACAATATTGTATACAACAAAATCACTATGCCATCCACAATGGCCAATGTTTACTGTCCTAATTCTTCTTTGGTTTCTTTTTTCTCTTTTTAATTAAATTTGCAAGTCTCTCACTGGAATCAACTCCCTCATTCTCTTCGCCACTAGTTTCTTGTGGTGGTAGGTGCTAATTTGGAGGCTGCAAGATATGTCTCTTTAGAGGGCGCTCCCTAATACTAGGTTCAACACCATCTACAATTTTAGCAAGCAATTTTTTTATCAGCTTACCTATAGTCAGTAGTAACTAGTGAAATAAAAATTTCTATAATTTAACTAGTTCCCGATACCTATAGGTGCATAAGGAGGAACCTCTGGCTGAGCAGTTACAACTTCGATCTCTATAAGTGGCTCATGGGAAACACCTAAATATTCATGTGTTTTTTGCAATAAAAATTGAATCTGTTGAACCACTAAACATTGTCAATGTGTACTTTTTAATTAAGTATTCAATCATAATGCATTGATCTTGTATACCTCCTCATTGACAGTAGAAGTGTTAGTTGCACTGGTATTTTCTGCTCAACTAGGGCATTGTAACCTTCCTTGAAACCAAGTTTGATCTCGTCATCTGTGGGCATGACTCCAAACTCTACAGACTACATATCCCGTAGAATATAACTTTAGGTAAGGAAAGCATTTGAAACTCAAATGGAATTGCAGCAATGACAATTCCATACTTACATATCTTCCCTTGATTTTAATGTGGCCCCCTAGGCCAAGCTTTTGTTGGTCGTGCTTCTCCATTATGGATTGTGTATCCTTCAAGGTGTCCTTGAGCCTACATGAATTGAATTTTAATGTAGGTGTTTATGCAATTAAAAAATAATGGTCAAATGCAATATACATATTATAAATTTATTGTTTGGTACACTGCTTCATCTACCTTGGTGATTCTGCTACACTCGGAGGTGTTATAGCTTAAAATGACACTTCTCCATCCATGACGACACTTGTATCGCTTGGTCGCATGACGACACTTCTTGAGATCAATTTCCTTCCTTTCTGATCTTCTTCTCATTAGCATCCTCTAGTAATGCAACCCACTACCATTCTATAATTAATCCAGGATGCTCATAACCAAGGTATCGACTGATATTAGTGCGGTAATTGTCCCACATGGATTTCAAGTACTTCCCTGCCATGCCTTGCAACAACTTTTGATTGAATATGGGACCAAACAATGTGGTCATGTGCTTCATCAAATCCTTCAATTCATTGCTCTGATATTTATAAATTGTTCTAATTGTTGGTCCAAATAGATCAAATTCCTTTTCATGTAACTCATCGTAAAACACATTATTTCCTACATTACAACCAAATATTCCGATTAGATAGATACAATGAATCTAACAATACTATTCGTGGAATACAATTTAATTATTCCAATGGTTTGGATGTAATAACCATGGAGTTTTGGAACCTTTACCGGAACCAAACCATGGTCCATCAGTAAATAAACCTGTAATTTCCCAATTCTCTTGACAACTAATCTTGGCGCCTTGGGGCTCGTCTCGGCCCCTGATGATTGAGGTACATGAGTACTAGAACCAAGGGTCGTATGCAAATATGGTGTTGTAGAATGCCCCCCACCAACACTAGGTGTATAATCAAGGCCAAACCCAACAATCCCAAGAGAAGGGGCTCCAAAACCATGTTCAACAGGATCAGAGGGTGCAAGCATAGAGGTATGCCTACTACTCCCTACATCGGGTTATTCTTCTTTCAAGAATGCCCGCGAAAATAGAATTCAAGGGATTCAGGCTCTTAGATTCGTTTAAAAAATATGACGTATTCTTTAAATGGAGAAAATAATAAATTCAATATGATTTAAAAAAACACACATTGCACTTATGAATGCAAACCATAAAGTATTGGCATCCTTTTTCATTTTCCAGGGTATATTCACTGCCCATCAATTATGCTAGTTCGGCAGTTATTTTTTTAAGATTTTTCCTAATACTTGTTAGAGGTTCATCAACTACTGAAATTTTGATGTCATCCTCATTAGGATTAGGTGTTGATGTAGGCATCTATAAATGATCATATCATGTAAGAACAATAAATCATGTAACAATGAAATCTGTATTGGAATAAAACTGAACAATATGAAATGCAATAAAAAAATATAAATAGCCATATATTATCTCACCTGACCATGGTCTATGCCTTTTCCTTGATCAACCTAAAACATAAATAAAGATATGTTAACCATATATCCAAATTTGGGTGAAAGATCATCAAGATTACGATAGAAATAATATATAACGAAACACTAATGAACATCTAGTATGCATGACTTTTAGAGAATAATGGACATGAGTGTGTAAGGATACTTGCATGATTCCTAGATCTTATTCAAATTATAATTGACCAACAACTCCTTCCCTATAGGTATTGAATTTATTTCAATTACCACAATTATGTTTTCCTCACACTCGAAAAACGCACAATTAGGTAGTTTGTTTGTGTTTCCAGGTCAAGTACTGTTTATAAACCCATCAATATTCCGCAAGCTTTGGGCCTTCCATTGATATATATGTGATATCCTTTGTCATGATTTTTTTTCTTTCATTTTATTGTAATTTGCACAAAATCCATATATGCATGCACTAGTTAGATATATTTTTAGTCTACCCCAATTTGCATAATCATAGGTTGGGCCAACATAATCAGTTAGTTCAACCTCGCTATTATACAGAACCTTCACACCATCCATTGTAAAGAGCCCCAGACCATGCAAAGTAGATGTAGCAATTCGTTATGTTCTTCCATTAATACTGAAATTTGTGTTTATTTCAGGAAGTGGTTTTGCTTCCCAATTATTCAAATAATGTTTGTACATCAATGGAACTTCTTTGTCTTCGACAAACGCATTGTCATAAGAGAACGACCCTCCTTTAGCCAGAAAGAAATCCATACGTTTTTTAAATTTTCTTCTAACATTTCTACCTCTAGTTGATATTGATGTATTGCTAGATGCTTCGTCTAGTCTTGTTTGTTTAGAACAACCATCGTTATCTGAAGATAGACCTAACAGGTATCTATTTGGTTGTGTCCTCAATTAACATATGAAACGTAAATGTGCGGTGATGGCTATCTTAATTGTGCTATGGCTATAAGGTTATGGATATATATATTAAAATGTAAAATTAGCGGGTTCGAGGATATCCTATTTATTCATATTCTAAGGATCCTAAACAAGGAGGAAAGAGCTATGCCTCCACGGACATCGCATTTAGTTTCTCCTCTAAAAGTTGAACTCCTGAAGATTCTTCTCATGAATGATTATGGGATATAGAGCTTTGCTAGTAGTTGGGTCATTGCATCGAGTTTTTGTGCTAAAATTCAACATTATAAGGTAATAATTTCACAATCTACCTAGTTAATTTTTGTTGTGGTATTTGGTTCTTATTTCTGGGTTCTTAGGCTTAATCTTGGGTTAGCAATGTGCTAAAAGAATGGGATAGATATTTATTTTGAATCCCACAGTGTTCAAGCTCCATTTATAGTTGAGAATATTCATGTGATTGTGAAATTGCTTGCAGGTTAAGAGGGCTAGTGTCACAACTCTGGTTAGCCGCGTCACTCACCCAAGTTTAGACTTGCTTGGAAATTTGTCTAAGAGGCTCAAGTGGCGTGTAGACACCATCTTGGATTTGGAGCACAATGCACATGGATGTGCCAAGTAGGAAGCATGGACGCACTTGACTTAGGTGTTGTGAGAGAACAAGTAACCAAGGGCATGGGGTTCAGTAAATGCATCAAGGAGTGCGATGTCATCAAGCCAAGGCCGAGCACATACCCACACCACAATTTACACATGGAAGACAGTTTGGAGGCCCAAATGCCTTAGCTTGGAAAGAAAGGAAGAAGAAACGCATCGTCAAGTGCGACAAGGGTCGGGTTGGAGCACGTCAAGAGGCAGACACCGCATTCAGTTGCCACTCTAAAAGTTGAACTCATGAAGATTATTCTATTATGGGATATAAGGCTTCTGGTTGGAGCACGTCAAGAGGGCGCATACCTAGCAGAGAGACCAAGTGGCACATCAAGTGGACCAGCGTGGGTTACAAGCATTAATCAAAAGCACGACAAGGTTAGCATGCAGATGAAGCAAAGGTTGGCACACTTAGCACGTCATCTAAGGGGAGCCACAAGTATTGCCTTGGGAACACCCTAATTATGTCCCAGAAGCACTCTTGGGAAGAGCTACGGTAGAACGGAATTCAAGCAGAAGAAGGTGGGGAAAGAAAAGTAGTCGTGTAGGTTCTTCTTCTGGAGCTGCTAGTTGGGTGCTCTGTGGTTGGGTAGTTTGTGGAATGCATGTTTATATAAATGTGCTTATATGCGATGGGTACCTATGCATATTGTCGATAGGCATGTGACCCTGATAGGCATGTGGCTACCACTAGGAAGAGTATTGGCTCTGGAGCCAATCACAGTGTTGGTTGTAGGAGGGGATGTGGGGCCTCCACTAATAGGAATGGTGGGAACAATGGAACAAATAACTGTGTGGGTAGGGGTGGCGACTATAGAGACACCACCAATGGTGCCCCCTACAAAGGAGGGGGGTTCGTGCCATCCATGGGGTTGTGAAGAGGTGAGTGTGTGGGATATTATGGCTGATCAGAATCTGAAGTGAACTCAGGTTCCTCAGGAGCATGTCAAACAGGGGTTCGATGAGTAAGGTCTAGGAAAATATACTAAGGAGACTACCCATGAATTCTATGAGAGTATCTCGGAGGACCAATAGTTCCTAAACTATATTGTCAGACTACGCGCTTATAATGGAAGGCTCAAAAACCCAATTGTACTTAGTGTTTTCACACCAGCTAGTGCAAAAATGCACTTACTAAGAGCTGTGAGCTACTTAGTAACAGTTCGTGAATATGGGTGTGTGTGCATGCAAATGGAAATAGTATAAAGTAAAAATATGAGAAACTACTGCAGTAAAGATGAAACTAAACTAAGAATTAAGCATCCATTTCATGGCATATTCAGTAAACAGGGGTTATGAATAAATTAATGTTTTTTTCATTTGTATTATGTAAAATAGATTTTACAGTGGTTTTTTACCTCAACGTGGTGAGTAGATGTTGGGGGCCCTTGCAGCTGTAGAGATGGTGGTGCTTCAGGTCTCTAGTGTCTCTAATTCTCCTCCAAATGCTCAAGGTGGTGGCCAAGATCAACTATGGGAACAAAAGATCAAATGTGGAGTCTAGGGTTCAGTAGTGAATTTGGCAGAGTAATGGTAGGAAGAGTGAATCATGTGAAAAAGGGGGCCCTCCATCACCTTTTTATAGAAATTTTGGGTGGTGGAGTATTGGCCCATGGTATTGGGAAACCACCAGTATTGGTTCGTGGTATTTTGAGTCTTCCCTCCTTTTTCCTTTATTTTGAATAATTTCCCCTTGTTCTTTTTTATTTTATTTTCTTTTTGGGGGATTTTTACTTTTTTGAATGAATTTAATTATTTTTTAGGGAAATAATTGATTTTTTTCCCATTTGGTTACCAACTTAGGGATTTTTGGGTTTTTAGAGGCCAAAAATGTAGGAAAAAGGGATAAATGGGTTATGTGACTAGGGGGATGAGCTAGATGAACAATTTTTGGGTGTTAAAATATTGCCCTTGATGTGTGAGGGTAGAAGCTCATCGTATGGCTGATAGACATGATAGGTTCTGACTTTTTCCAGAAGTGTGAGCATTGTCATGGCAGAGAGAAAAAACTAGTTGGAGACTGGAACATGTGCTTCATACAAACTGCAAGGGAGAAAAATGGAAATACATCACCTCAATAATGGATGAGGAACATATAATCTCAAATATATGGATGAGGTGGGCATACCCATGCTCGTATACAAATAATGGTGAGGCCCAAAGGGGACCTGGACAATACATAGAGACCTGCTGTGTACATCATATTGGTCCATAGGGGACACAAATTGGGACATACTCATGTTTCAACCACGACTGATCTGAAGAACTGATACATGGAAACAATGGCATTCATCCTTAATGCATTATCACAACAAATGATGCTCTACTGGATCTGAAGGGGTCCAAAAACTGTATGGACTCAACGAATCAGATTCAAAATCTCAAATGTACACTGAACAACATCTGAACTGGATACTATAGAAAGCATATAGCTGAAGGGCTTTCGAACATTATCACCAACGCATCCCAAATATCTACATGAACATATAACTAGGGGTTCCAAATAGACTCACCAATGGGATAGCGTCGGGGGACATATGGTGTCTTCAACCAATAACGGAAGGGACCAATACCCTGTACGAATATCAATGGTGCGATGATGGAGTTGTAGTTAAGCACATGAGAAACAACCATTCTAATAGGCACTAAGGACTCCTCTCATATGGTTCGTAGGAAATCACCACTGATGGAGATGATTCCAAGGTACAAGGACCTCTGGGTATATCCTCTAGAATATATGTGTTGGCGTCGATAGAGGGAGACCTACAACTACCAAGGCAATCATGTTTCCTTGATAGGAGCATGAGGTGTACAACCAAGAGGTGATAGTACTGAATATGAGACTGACATACTGGGGATGGGTATGAGGGTCGTAGAGTGGGAAGAATCAAACATCTTTTTTTCATAGTATGATGGAAAGGTTGACCTGGAAGCATATGAAACTGACCTCATGGGAAGGGGATCATAGCTAAAGTGATCATGAGATGTGATTGTAATGGGGGGGGTGGGGATCCTCAGGGGTTTGGGGAAATTGATGAGTGATATCGGGAGACTCTAAGGGTGACACATCACAGAATACTCTGAACAAAGGCGACCATACTAGGGTTGCTTCCATAATGGGGGGACTAGATGTGATTTGTTGAGGCGCCTATAGGCACTGTTCAGGCCTTCTTCATGGTTTAAGGAGCTCAAATAAGGTATAGAAGTGTGCTCAATAGGATACCTCCATGTGGAGTTGTACGAGCCCAAGACAGTGAATGCTCGTGGTCTCTTTTAATTTTAGAGAATCTGGAAGCAATAAGAAGACACCAAGGGGGATCTTTTTCATGTGTTAGTTCCCAAAGCCCGAAAAAGCATAAAAGTATGCAATGGAGAAATATTCTAGCCGACGTGAATAGAGTATTCATTTTTCATAATTAGCCTACCAGGTTTGGATAAGGGTTAAACTTATACCAGATAGATGCCCTTTCATATACTTTAACGAGCATGAAAGGAAGCATGCTTGCTCGACGATCTTTTCATTCTTTAAGGAGTCTGAAAATATATGAACAAAAACTCCCTAAGTGCCTTTTTTGTAAAAGGAGCTTCTCGGCCTGAAAAAGGGATAAAAGTAATATACCGAACATATGGGAAATTCAAGCAAGGAGAAAGTGTTCAAACGAAGGTCATGTATGAGTGGACCAATAAAAGAAAGGTGATGGGGAACACTGATGGGGCCTCCTTGCGGGTATATAAATGGCAGAAAAATAACACAATAATTGCAGTATAGAGGGAGTAGAGAGCTCATGAATAGGGCCACAAGGGAAAAAAGTACAAAGATACCAGGATCTGCTAGCATACCCAATGGCACGTGAATCTAGGCAGGGGACCATAGGAGAAACGACCAAAAAAATGGGAACATAAATATACATGATCTCAAGAATCATCATGGGAACATAAATATACATTTGGCAGTGTGAACGATGCGAAAAAATGGAGGTCGGAGGACTCCGGAATGGTCAAAGAGAGAAAAAGAGGCAAAAAGGGCCATAAATAAAGGTGAGCCCACTGAGCCAGGGATGCGGTGGTGGGGAGAAATGATGACCCATGGGGGAGGCATACTAGGAATATCAAATCAAATATACAAGTGACATGTGACATCAAAAATGGTCGAGATTAGGCATGTGAAAAAGTGAGCAGGGTTAAGGTCCTTCCCCCATGCTATGGGCATAGGTTTTGTGATTATGGATCACATATGTGCTTCTTTGAGCGATGGGATTATTACAATTCTGAGATAGATGTGATGGGGAAGGGTCAAAATTATTGAGTAGGCCTCCTATCCTAGGGTTGAATTAATCTATTATGCCCCCTATCCTAGAGGTGTCAATGTTGTGTAGATGTTGTCTAAGACAAGGATCAACAGGGCATCAACCAACTACTAGAAGGGGGGTGTACCATGAGGCTAATGGACATGGTGGCACACTGAACTGATGATATGATGATGGGGGATTCCCCTTGAGGGGTATATGTCCCCAGTATCCTCGATGATAATGATGACGATGATGAGTAGGCATTTTTTTTGGCCTGCCCCCACGTTGTGGACATGTGATTTCCTCATCAATTTGAAGAGGTTGGATAGGTGGGTTGGAGGGATTAGTTGAATTTGATGACATGATTGTGGTGTTGAAGGTTGAAATAGTATAAATGGTGTTTTACCTTAGCCGACGAGGATTCTGGGGGGTGTATCTCCTCGATTACAATGGTCGAGGACTCTAAATATGGATGATGCAACTCATGGAGCAACAACCGGTACTCTGGTAAGTCTAGGAAGTGGTGGGAATAATGGCCATAAATGCCACAAATCTCACATGAATGGTTGGTGTGCAACGATTAAAAGAATATTTCCCAGTTAAGTAATAATGTTTGAATATGTGTGCCAACTGTGGTTAATTCTACTAACTGGGTAAGCTTCTTGGCCATGTGTGAATTCCTCAGTCATTGTAAATCAGGACTGATATTTTGATGCAATATTTCCATAGTGTGGGAAATATTATACATGTACTTATCTAGTTGGCTATCCTCTCCCTGTATTGGTTTTTCCTCATGTAGCCATTTAATTTCTTGCCTCTATAGCTCATTGACTCGCTACTCTTCCATGTTGATTTTATTTTCTCATCCATTGTTTTGGAAATTTCAGGATCAACTGTAGTTTTTATCACATTCATATCACTAATTATAACTTGAGCTTTTTTTATATTTTCACATACTTGTCTGTAATAGGCATATCAATTATTCATGACCAAGGTCGATTTTGTGACGACCACTCTACACTCCTACGGTTTCTTATCTCATTATGAAAACACCTGGTACTGATATGACATTAGGATATCAATCTCATAGTCCTTGTTAGCGAACTTCTATCCCAATCCAGGTTCACCCAAAACCATACCAACCAAATCCCAAGGTATTGGCTTGAAAGGGGTTTAGTCCTTCCAGTGACACTTGCAAATCAGATGAAGTCTCACCCGAAGTAACTATGGGGACTTGTCAAAACCCGAAAATTTTCAAAAAAAATTAAAATTTTTAAGATAGCAATAAAAGTTATTAAATGCGGTCAATTAACTATCTGTTTACTTATGTGATTGTACGGATGTCTGAATGGTCTTTGTTGTACTTAAATATTATTATGAGTTTCTTAATTGTTGCTGATTGTTTTTCTGTTTCTCAACCGCAAGGGGGAAAATGCTATGATGGACTGGCTTACTTAGCTTTCGAGCTAATACAACAATTTCTTTCTTCATTTACAGATATACAGGTAATGTCGGGTCGTAAAATTAGTTGTACCAACTCATTCAATGAATAAGTCTAATGATGCTAACCAGGTTTATCAAGCTTTTTAAGGTAGCATACTTTTGCATCATGCCCAGTTCAAAATTTAGAACAAAGTTTGTTTTATACCTTTAATTGCAATCTATACTTGGTTATCATTATCATACTTGATTAAACACGTTGTGTATTAAAAATAACACAGGTCTATTCTTTCTTAAGCAAATAACAATAAGTCGTATAATTTGCTATCTGCCAGTTAAAGTTCCATCATAAATAAATAACGAGTTTTTACTCATCCCTCCAATACTACCTCAATATAAAACGTCAGTTATTTATGCTCTACCTCTCTACAGTAGCTTGGAGAAATGATAGAGATATTGTATCTTTTATTCTGTCGCATCAAGATGGCTATAATTTTGGTGACCAATTTGAAATCTGGTATTGATTTACTTGATAGCTACCACCTTGGAGATTTTATAATAATTTCACAAATGTTCTATGTTTATGACAAACATCCAATCTTATTCTCGGTTGCTATTGTTTAAGCAAGAGTTTGTTGAAAAATATAATACTATGTATTTAATTATTATGAAGATCTTACAATCATCTCTTAACTAAAACAATTATTATGAGCTCTAATTGTCCATAATGATAAAGATATTATTGAGATCTTTGAATTTTAATATCATTATCACGGTTGCAAATGTTGTAGGTCCAGGTATTCTGGTTCCCAATACCAAATCAAAGCATGAGCTATCGTGGAAGTTTTTGGTAGTTTGGAACTATGGTTTATTACCATAATTGAGTATTCTTATTTTGTTTTTAATTGATTGTCAATAATTGGAAAGTCCTCGTGGGACTATGGAGTCTCGACCCACAGCTGTGAAATATTAAACTACTACGTGGTTCATCGAGGACCAAGTGCTGGATGATATAAAACTCTGGACCTAACCCTACCTCGTCATTTCCTTCGCCTTTGGGCTCGGGTCCTTCTCTGCAACCTCTTCAGGTTTGAGCCATGTGATGGCGTTGTTGTTACAGTTCTCAGACTGTTATCATTCCTTGCTTGAAGATTTCATTTGCAAGTCTCTATTATTAACTGCTGACAGCCATGGGAGTGTTATAGTGCCTAGGGTTTATCATTGTCGTTCATTTACCAGTCTGGCCGCCATTGTTGCAATGCGTTAACAGCTTACATGCTGCCTCATCTTTCATATTGTCCAAAGCTTCATTGAGCGTCGTTGGTATTCGTTGTTTTAGCAACGGTAGTTGGTCAAGCAGGGTTTGTAATTTTGTTAACAGTGGAATCTCTTGTCACGGCGTGGCCTTGCATTTTCGCTCGGTTCTTTTTTATGCTTCCCCGGTAGCACATACTCCTTGTTAGCAGTCATCTTATTCGTGTTGGTGAAACGAGAGGGGTTCACCCTTCTATTGCTTATGGCTATCATCCTACCTACTGTACATGTCTGCATTCAACCTCGGGTAAGCTTATAGGTCCGTCCTTGTCTTTCTGAACACAACAAGTTGTTTTAAGACTCGTCCTTTTTATATATATGAATATGATTGATGATAATGCTTTTGTTTTGTTGCAGGCTCGGACTCCCTTCGCATTGTGGATGACTCAGGCTTCGGCTGTTGGGTTGCATAACCGGGTAAGCCTGGTTCTACCATGGCAAGTCCTCCTTATGTCTTGTTTGCACTGTAGGGTTTTGGTTTTGGAAGCATGGCTTCAATCGTTGTTGTGGCTATTGGAACTCCTTTCGGCACTTAGGTTGTTTGATACCGAATAGTTGTGATGAAAAATTTGTTTTAAAAGAGAACAGAGGCTTGTAAGCCTGTTCTATAAGGGAGGTTACGACCTCTGTGTTTAAGTTTTGTTACAAACCTTTTTTTTTAAAAAGGGTTGGGATAACTTCCAGGGTTTTTCGAAATATATATTAATATAGTTCTGCCTGTACACAGGCTTGTATAATGCTTGTTCTGTCTTTGTTCTGAACTATGCAATGAGCTGGAAATGGAATGCGTTATAAGATTTCTACGTTTATCTACTGTTTCTATTTAATAAAACAGGGCTACGGCCATAGGTGAATCGTTGTAATTACCCTTACTATTTCTTTTGTAAGTACTGCCAGAGAGGATGGAAATAAATTTAAAAACTACGGCGATGATTTGTTTTTAATAGTTGATTTTATAGTTATGGTTTTCTTCTGTTGATAAAGGTGGAGCAAACGAAATGTAATGTAATGATAAGAGAGCTCGACGATGAGCAAAGGCAACTGTGCTGTATGATTTAGTTTTATTGAGGATTTAAATACCAAATTTGCCTCTACTGGAACCTCTGTACTATTTAAAAACTTGGGATAATGTGGTTCGCATGAACACACCTTCGTATTCTGGTTTAGTTACTTGTCTAGTTGTTTTGGAAATAAACTCTGTCCAGTTGGGGTTCGCACCTAGGTCAGATTAACATAACATAAGAAATGGTATTATTGCTCTGTCGGTTGTTGTAAATCATACCAGGATAGATTCTATATTTAACATTCTATTAAGTAGTGGAAATGAGCTACGACCGTGGTTAAGTCGTTGTAAAAAAAAAACTCTTCAATGTTTACATGCCTGTAACTTCTTGCATACTAGGGTCTAATCCGAAAGCACAATAATGAATTTAGTTATATTATGGTTCTGTATTTATAATGTTTTACTGTTGGTAGAAAGGGAAAACAAAAGAAAGATCTTATAATGGAACTCGATAGCGAGCTGGAAATTGTTCTGTCGGTTTCGTCAGCTAGGTTTTTATCTGATGAAAAACTCTCTTAAAGATGAGAACTGGAGTAATAGGGTCCATTAAATCCTACAGTTGTAATGTCTTTCTGTTACTTGGTCTCAACTCTGTTTTTGCTTGAAATGTAAAAAGAAAAAGAATTAGGATAACTTCCTACTATGGTGCTCGATAGATGAATTAGACTTCTGTTCTGTCGTTGCTTTGGTTATAAAAACCATAACTAAGTTCTATGATTAAGATTTTGGTTGATAAACAAAAGACCAGTGAGTGATGATACGACAATGTTTTCAGCTCGACAGCAGGGTTCTGTTTTATTTATTTCGTTTCAAGATCCTAACGATAATATCTAACAATGAATGATTCTTCGTAATACTTCTTGCTAGGGTTTGTGTTTAACAATTATAAACCAATTAGGTTATAATTACAGCTTTTAAACTATTGCTTAAAGTATGAATGGTTTTCTATATAATTTATAAATGCATTAATAATAGTAAAACAGAGATATCATAATAACCATACAGAAAATCACAGTAACTTTTAACAACCTTATTATTGATATTCTGAGAATTTTAACTTTTCTAAACTAGTTGCTCGAATAAATTATTCTTCAGACAATAGAAGATAAACAAAATCATGCATTTATTCAGATTCAATAACAGCATAAATCAGTAGCAGAACCTGTTTCTGTAGACAACAACAGCAATGGGAGGCTGTTCCTCCCTACCAATTCCTGGAGAGTGCCCAGACAACACTTCTCAGGACCCCCAAGCTTGCTCTGGTCTCCCTGGCTGGAACTAGGTGCAACAAAACAATTCACTCAGTTAAACAGCTAAACTGGAACCAAGTTACTGCAGCATCCCTCTCAAACCACTTCCTTACTGTATTTCCCACTTCCTCAATGGGACTCCTGAATAGCATTCCACTGAATGTATTCTCCCCCAGAACTATTGAACCCCCAGCTCAGTTCATTGAGTACTATTTAAAAGATTGCCTAGGTCTTAGTTGGGTTAACTGTCATTAATGAGCCACCTACTCAGATTCCACTTTCTTGGGGAATCATGACCCCAAAATATAGGGAAGTTGCCACCTGCAACTTAGGAAGTGTTTGAGGATGCTGCCACTTGTCTTTTTCCTTTCCACCTAGTTCCATCCACCAGTTAGACCAGTAACCTCTTTTAACAGCTCTCCCATGCTGTTGTCTCCATAATTTATTTATTAATAATAAAATATTCAAAATTACATTCCATCTCTTGTGACTCTGCTGAGTCATCAATTTCTGCTAAGCATTAAATTTAACATAATGTCTTAGAAATATGATAAAATAATTACATTATTTTTCACAAAATTGGGGCATGTGACATACACACCCCCTTAAAATGTAACATCGTCCTCGATGTTACTTATTCCTCATCCTCAGCCACATGCTGGAATAGATTTAGGTATGCTTCCCGCATCTTACTTTCCAGTTCCTAGGTAGCTTCTTCAGGACTAAGGTGCTTCCATTGCACCTTCAGCTGTCCAATGGTGCGGTTCCGCAGAGTAATTTCCCTCCTCCCGAGGATACAATCCGGTTCCACCAGAACTTCTCCTTCTAGTTCTACCTGTACAATGTTCCAGTCAATAACATGAGTAGCATCATGAACATACTTTTTCAGAACAAAAATATGAAAAACATTGTGTACTTTTAAATTAGGTGGTAATGCTAGTTGATAAGCAAATTGACCGATTCTAGATAAAATTTCAAACGGACCACAGTAACGTGGCGCTAATTTTGCACAAATTCCCAGTCTTAGGGAGCTCTTCTTTGGCCTTACCTTGATGAACACATGTTCACCTACCTGGAACTCTTTAGGAGTTCTTTTCAGATCTGCTTGACTCTTTTGCCGATCCTGGGCAATCTTCAAATTTACCTACACTTGTTTCACAATCTGTTCCATTTCTTTTAACAAATCAGGACCTAACACTAATCTATCTACTGGATTACTCCAAGAGATAGGAGTGTTACATTTACGTCCATACAGAATTTCAAAACGACTAAACTTAGCTGACGATTGATAGCTGTTATTGTATGCAAATTCTGCTAGATGTAAATAATCCTCCCACTTACCTGGTTGATCTTTAACATACATCCTTAGAAGATATTCTAATACCTGATTAACTCTTTCAGTTTGTCCGTCCGTCTGAGGATGGAAGGAAGTGCTGAAATTCAATGTGGTGTTTAATCCTTTAAACAAGGATTTCCAGAAATTCCCTGTGAATTTAGGATCCCTGTCTGAAATAATAACTTTTGGGACACCATGTAACCGAAAAATCTATTTTAAAAAGATATCAGCTATGTTTGCAACCTTGTAAGTGGTTTTAACAGGAATAAAGTGTGCTGATTTACTCAATTTATCTACTACCACCATAATTGAATCATTCTGATGCTGATTTTTGGGTAATCCCGTAATGAAATCTAAACTAATTATCTCCCATTTCCAACTAGGAATAGGCAAAGGTTGCAGTAACCCAGCTGGATGCTGGTGTTCCGTTTTTACTTGTTGACAGTCTAAACATCTAGCTATATACCTAGCTATTTCAGATTTCATATTAGGCCAAAAATATTCTTTTCTCAACATGGTGACAGTCTTCTGGTAGCCTGGATGCCCTGAGTAAGGGGTTTTATGAACTTTGTCCAGAATTAACAGTTTAACTTTAGGTACATTTGGAACATACAACCTGTCCTTAAACAATAAAAATCCCTTTTGGTTTAGGCTATAACCCTTTATTAAACTTTCTGTAGGTTCATCTTTAGCTGTAACTTGTAACTTTTGATAAATTTCATCTGATTGTATCCCTTCAGCCAACTGTTCATTCAAATCAGAGGTGTAAGTGCTGCTAGCTGATACAAAATTCAGCCTTGTATTTCTACTCAAAGCATCAGCCACCTTATTTTCCTTCCTTTTATGTGCTGAATTTCGAAATCATATTCACTTAAGAAGGCCAACCACCTGGCTTGTCTTGCATTTAAATTAGGCTGATCTAAAAGGTATTTCAAACCCTTATTATCAGTCATTAAAGTAAATTTTTTGCCTATTAAGTGGTGTCGCCACATCTTTAAAGCATGGATAACAGCAGCCAATTCCAAATCATAAGTGGCATAATTATTTTTGTGAATCTTCAGCTTCCTGGACTCATAGGCAATGACATGCCCATCTTGAGTCAACACCTCGCCTAAACCATCATTACAAGCATCGGTGCAGACTACAAAATCCTTATTAGGATCCGTTATTCTCAAAATAGGCGCGGTTGTTAATAAAGTCTTCAGTTTCTTAAAGCTTTCCTCACACTTCATGTTCCAATCGAACTTCTTGCCTTTCTTTTGCAATGAAGTGATTGGGTTGGCTATTTTTGAAAAGCCTTCAATGAATCTCCGGTAATAACCGGTAATTCCCATGAAGGACCTAACATTTGTTACGTCTTTTGGTACTGGCCAATCCTCAATTACCCGGATATTTTCAGGATCAACTGAAATCCCTTCCTTGGTGACTACATGTCCTAAGTACTGGATTTCATCTTTGAAGAAGTCACACTTACTGAACTTCGCAAAGAGCTGCTGCTCTCGTAGTTCTTGTAAGACTATTCGTAAGTGTTCTTTATGCTCCTCTTCATTCTTAGAATAAATTAAAATGTCATCGATGAATACGACAACGAATTTATCTAAGTATTTATGCATTAAGTTGTTCATTAGGCACATAAAGACAGCTGGGGCGTTAGTAAGCCCAAATGGCATTACGACAAATTCGTAATGTCCATACCTTGTTTTGAAAGCTGTTTTGAAAATGTCTTCTTCTTTAATCCTGACCTGATGATAACCCGATCTCAGGTCTATCTTAGAGAACACAGTAGCTCCACATAACTGATCAAACAGATCATCTATGTGAGGTAACGGATATCTGTTTTTAATCGTCATCTTGTTCAGTTGATGGTAATCTATGCAAAGTCGCATAGTTCCGTCCTTCTTTTTAACAAAAATTACTGGTGCTCCCCAAGGGGACACACTGGGTCGAATGTAATTCTTATCTATTAACTCCTTTAACTGAGTTTTCAATTCATTAAGCTCCAAAATATTCATACGATACGGAGCTTTTGAACTGGGTACAGCACATGGTACAAGTTCAATTGTAAAGTCCAGTTCTCTTTTGGGAGGTAATCCTGGGATTTCCTCCGGGAAAACATCAATAAATTCATTTACTACAGGGATATCCTCTACTGTTATCTTGCTGCCTTCCGACTTATCTGTCTCATCTGTAATAGTTACAGCATAAGCTTTGCACCCTTTTCTGACTGCCCTCTTAAGTTGTAAAGCAGAAATCTGCCTGACTACTGTTTTCCTAGGAATACCCCTAACAGTTACAGGCTGTCCATTATTGTTTACACATCTAAAAGTTTTTTCAAAACAGTTTAAAACTACCTTATGCTGTTCTAACCAGTCCATACCAATAAGCATGTCATACGAGCCAAGTGGTAGAATATTTAATTGAACAGTAGTTTGAAAATCATTCATATCTAAAGTACATTCTTTAACATAACAGTTTACTTTCCTTTTTGCCCTAGTAGCTAGTTGTACAGACCAGGAATTATCAAACCTTTCAACAGTTAGATTACATTTTTCTACTAGCTGGGGTGAAATATAACTAAGACTAGCACCTGGATCTATTAAAATAGTTACAGGGATTTTGTTAATCATACCTTCTACTTCCACCATGGAAGTTTGATAGTCAGCTTGGCGGTTCTCCAACGATGCGTTGATTCGGGGCATAGTCCCTGCAAAGTCTCCAATGGTCATTTCATCTTGTATGGTGTGAATGTTGCTGTTTGTTTTCTTTCGATTTGGGCAGACTGAAGCATAGTGTGGGCCATTGCACTCCCAGCACTTAACAGGCTCCTTTCGTTCAAAATTCTTAGTGTAGTTTCCATGATTGTTAGGAACCTCCTTGCTGCCCTTGAAGTTACTGGAATTATTAGCAACTCCATTTTTGCTTCCCTGGAAGTTTTTACCATTAAACAGGGTTCTGTTCTTGTTATTTTTGAAACTTTTCGGGGGTACAAACTCCTTTTTCCTGTACTCAGGCTGATTGCCGTTCTTTTTAGCTTTCCAGCTGGCTATCCCTTCTTTCTTTTTATTCTGTTCATAACAGAAATTAGCCTTTCGCATAGCCTCTTCCAGCATTTTGGGGTTATCATATTCAATTCTGTCCTTGATATGATATGGCAGGCAGCTGAGAAACCGCTGTATTTTTGGTTTTTCTTCGACGAAATACGGTACATACCTTAGCAGACTTAAGAACTTACTGTTCAAGTCCTTCATAGTCATAGATCCCAGCTTCAGTTCATAAAATTCCTTGGCCCTTTCTTCATAGTATTGTTCAGACAAAAATTTCTTTTTGAAGTACCTTTTAAAAGTACTCCAATTGACTTCTTTTTCTTTGATCCCCTCGACCCTTTTCAGGTCTTGCCACCATATGTCCTCCTTTCCAGAAAGGTTGTAGATGGCCATTCGTGCCTTCAGCTAATTTGAATAGTCATAAATCTGGAAATATTTTCTCATCCCGGATAACCAAGATTCTGCCTCTTCTCATATTTCAGATTCTCCGTTGAATGTTGGGGGTTTTATTTTCTTAAACTCCTCAAAAATTTCTTCGTAAGGTCTGTACTTTTTCTTTCTGTTATGCAACTCAGCTTCACTGCTGTCACTAGTAGTGCGAAAGCTGTGTTGTTCCCTTCTTTCTTCAGATGATGAAATGCTGTTAGATTTAGCTGGTTTCATCCTTTTAGACCCTCTTTGATGACTAGCTTCTTCTGAGTCAGCTCTTTTGCTCCTTCCTTCTGTCTGAAATTTTTCTATCAATAGCTGATTTAGCTGCTCTTGAGTTTTCAGAATTCTTTCGTTATCCTTCTTGACTGTTTCTATTTCCGTCTTTAAACCTTTTATGGTCTGCATCAGTTCCGAGGAGTGAGCAATTACCTCCTCTGTCACAGGTTCTCTCGACATTTGTCTTGTCGCAGTGTTTGGAGATTCCTCCTCAGCATATTCTCCCAGTTTTTCCATACCTGCCTCTTAGATTCAGAAAAAGAAATTTTATGCTCTGTCTTTATGAAACAGAAAGTATAAGTTAGTACATAATATATATATAAATTTTTTCTTTTCATTTGCACTGTTCTGCGGAAACTAGTGGAGCCATCTTCAGGCCTAGTGTATGAACCTCGTTCTGATACCACATGTCAAAACCCAAAAATTTCCGAAAAAATTTAAAATTTTTAAGATAGCAATAAAAGTTATTAAATGCGGTCAATTAACTATCTGTTTACTTATGTGATTGTACGGATGTCTGAATGGTCTTTGTTGTACTTAAATATTATTATGAGTTTCTTAATTGTTGCTGATTGTTTTTCTGTTTCTCAACCGCAAGGGGGAAAATGCTATGATGGACTGGCTTACTTAGCTTTCGAGATAATACAACAATTTCTTTCTTCATTTACAGATATACATGTAATGTCGGGTCGTCAAATTAGATGTACCAACTCATTCAATGAATAAGTCTAATGATGCTAACCAGGTTTATCAAGCTTTTTAAGGTAGCATACTTTTGCATCATGCCCAGTTCAAAATTTAGAACAAAGTTTGTTTTATACCTTTAATTGCAATCTATACTTGGTTATCATTATCATACTTGATTAAACACGTTGTGTATTAAAAATAACACAGGTCTATTCTTTCTTAAGCAAATAACAATAAGTCGTATAATTTGCTATCTTCCAGTTAAAGTTCCATCATAAATAAATAACGAGTTTTTACTCATCCTTGCAATACTACCTCAATATAAAACGTCAGTTATTTATGCTCTACCTCTCTACAGTAGCTTGGAGAAATGATAGAGATATTGTATGTTTTATTCTGTCGCATCAGGATGGCTATAATTTTGGTGACCAATTTGAAATCTGGTATTGATTTACTTGATAGCTAACACCTTGGAGATTTTATAATAATTTCACAAATGTTCTATGTTTATGACAAACATCCAATCTTATTCTCGGTTTCTATTGTTTAAGCAAGAGTTTGTTGAAAAATATAATACTATGTATTTAATTATTATGAAGATCTTACAATCATCTCTTAACTAAAACAATTATTATGAGCTCTAATTGTCCATAATGATAAAGATATTATTGAGATCTTTGAATTTTAATATCATTATCACAGTTGCAAATGTTGTAGGTCCAGGTATTATGGTTCCCAATACCAAATCAAAGCATGAGCTATCGTGGAAGTTTTTGGTAGTTTGGAACTATGGTTTATTACCATAATTGAGTATTCTTATTTGTTTTTAATTGATTGTCAATAATTGGAAAGTCCTCGTGGGACTATGGAGTCTCGACCCATAGCTGTGAAATATTAAACTGATATGTGGTTCATCGAGGACCAAGTGCTGGATGATATAAAACTCTGGACCTAACCCTACCTCGTCATTTCCTTCGCCTTCGGGCTCGGGTCCTTCTCTGCAACCTCTTCAGGTTTGAGCCATGTGATGGCGTTGTTGTTACAGTTCTCAGACTGTTATCATTCCTTGCTTGAAGATTTCGTTTGCAAGTCTCTATTATTAACTGCTTACAACCATGGGAGTGTTATAGTGCCTAGGGTTTATTATTGTCGTTCATTTACCAGTCTGGCCGCCATTGTTGCAATGCGTTAACAGCTTACATGCTGCCTCATCTTTCATATTGTCCAAAGCTTCGTTGAGCGTCGTTGGTATTCATTGTTTTAGCAACGGTAGCTGGTCAGGCATCTAGGGTTTGTAATTTTGTTAACAGTGGAATCTCTTGTCACGGTGTGGCCTTGCATTTTCGCTCGGTTCTTTTTGATGCTTTCCCGGTAGCACATACTCCTTGTTAGCAGTCAGCTTATTCGTGTTGGTGAAACGAGAGGGGTTCACCCTTCTGTTGCTTATGGATATCAGCCTACCTACTGTACATGTCTGCATTCAACCTCGGGTAAGCTTATAGGTTCGTCCTTGTCTTTCTGAACACAACAAGTTGTTTTAAGACTCGTCCTTTTTATATATATGAATATGATTGATGACAATGCTTTTGTTTTGTTGCAGGCTCGGACTCCCTTCGCATTGTGGATGACTCAGGCTTCGGCTGTTGGGTTGCATAACCGGGTAAGCCTGGTTCTACCATGGCAAGTCCTCCTTATGGCTTGTTTGCACTGTAGGGTTTTGGTTTTGGAAGCATGGCTTCAATCGTTGTTGTGGCTATTGGAACTCCTTTCAGCACTTAGGTTGTTTGATACCGAATAGTTGTGATGAAAAATTTGTTTTAAAAGAGAATAGAGGCTTGTAAGCCTGTTCTATAAGGGAGGTTACGACCTTTGTGTTTAAGTTTTGTTACAAACCTTTTTTTTTTAAAAAGGGTTGGGATAACTTCCAGGGTTTTTCGAAATATATATTAATATAGTTCTGCTTGTACACAGGCTTGTATAATGCTTGTTCTGTCTTTGTTCTAAACTATGCAATGAGCTGGAAATGGAATGCGTTATAAGATTTCTACGTTTATCTACTGTTTCTATTTAATAAAATAGGGCTACGGCCATAGGTGAATCATTGTAATTACCCTTACTGTTTCTTTTGTAAGTACTGTCAGAGAGGATGGAAATAAATTTAAAAACTACGGCGATGATTTGTTTTTAATAGTTGATTTTATAGTTATGGTTTTCTTCTGTTGATAAAGGTGGAACAAACGAAATGTAATGTAATGATAAAAGAGCTCGATGATGAGCAAAGGCAACTATGCTGTATGATTTAGTTTTATTGAGGATTTAAATACCAAATTTGCCTCTACTGGAACCTCTATACTATTTAAAAACTTGGGATAATGTGGTTCGCGTGAACACACCTTCGTATTCTGGTTTAGTTACTTGTCTGGTTGTTTTGGAAATAAACTCTATCCAGTTGGGGTTCACACCCAGGTCAGATTAACATAACATAAGAAATGGTATTCTTGCTCTGTCGGTTGTTGTAAAGCATACCGGGATAGATTCTATATTTAACATTCTATTAAGTAGTGGAAATGAGCTACGGCCGTGGTTAAGTCGTTGTAAAAAAAAAACTCTTCAATGTTTACATGCCTGTAACTTCTTGCATACTAGGGTCTAATCCGAAAGCACAATAATGAATTTAGTTATATTATGGTTCTGTAGTTATAATGTTTTACTGTTGGTAGAAAGGGAAAACAAAAGAAAGATCTTATAATGGAACTCGATAGCGAGCTGGAAACTGTTCTGTCGGTTTCGTCAGCTAGGTTTTTATCTGACGAAAAACTCTCTTAAAGATGAGAACTAGAGTAATAGGGTCCATTAAATCCTACAGTTGTAATGTCTTTTTGTTACTTGGTCTCAACTTTGTTTTTGCTTGAAATGTAAAAAGAAAAAGAATTAGGATAACTTCCTACTATGGTGCTCGATAGATGAATTAGACTTCTGTTCTATCGTTGCTTTGGTTATAAAAACCATAACTAAGTTCTATGATTAAGATTTTTGTTGATAAACAAAATACCAGTGACTGATGATACGACAATGTTTTCAGCTCGGCAGCAGGGTTCTGTTTTATTTATTTCGTTTCAAGATCCTAACGATAATATCTAACAATGAACGATTCTTCGTAATACTTCCTGCTAGGGTTTGTGTTTAACAATTATAAACCAATTAGGTTATAATTACAGCTTTTAAACTATTGCTTAAAGTATGAATGGTTTTCTATATAATTTATAAATGCATTAATAATAGTAAAACAGAGATATCATAATAACCATACAGAAAATCACAGTAACTTTTAACAACCTTATTACTGATATTCTGAGAATTTTAACTTTTCTAAACTAGTTGCTCGAATAAATTATTCTTCAGACAATAGAAGATAAACAAAATCATGCATTTATTCAGATTCAATAACAGCATAAATCAGTAGCAGAACCTGTTTTTGTAGACAACAACAGCAATGGGAGGCTGTTCCTCCCTACCAATTCCTGGAGAGTGCCCAGACAACACTTCTCAGGACCCCCGAGCTTGCTCTGGTCTCCCTGGCTGGAACTAGGTGTAGCAAAACAATTCACTCAGCTAAACAGCTAAACTGGAACCAAGTTACTACAGCATCCCTCTCAAACCACTTCCTTACTGTATTTCCCACTTCCTCAATGGGACTCCTGAATAGCATTCCACTGAATGTATTCTCCCCCAGAACTATTGAACCCCCAGCTCAGTTCATTGAGTACTATTTAAAAGATTGCCTAGGTCTTAGTTGGGTTAACTGTCATTAATGAGCCACCTGCTCAGATTCCACTTTCTTGGGGAATCATGACCCCAAAATATAGGGAAGTTGCCACCTACAACTTAGGAAGTGTTTGAGGATGCTGCCACTTGTCTTTTGCCTTTCCACCTAGTTCCATCCACCAGTTAGACCAGTAACCTCTTTTAACAGCTCTCCCATGTTGTTGTCTCCATAATTTATTTATTAATAATAAAATATTCAAAATTACATTCCATCTCTTGTGACTCTGCTGAGTCATCAATTTATGCTAAGCATTAAATTTAACATAATGTCTTAGAAATATGATAAAATAATTACATTATTTTTCACAAAATTGGGGCATGTGACAGGACTACAGGAACCAGGATTCCACAATGAGGAATGGGAACTGTTTGATATACTAATCATTCAACAAACAAATCACAACTTTGACAGATCAAGATCTATGATTATCCATACACTTCAACTGATATCATAAGATAGCTATGACATTAAGACATACTACGTACTTCACCTTTATACATTTATTCATTTTAAGAACATTTAGTTATCAATTTATGTAATGAGTAAGCAACATAACCATCAAAAAACACATCACAATGCATTTAACACCATGATTTAAAGTGGAAACCCAAGATGGGAAAAACCATGGAAACGCTTCTTTTATTCATGAGTCGAAGCCAAAAATAAGCACTTCATGTCTGTAAGGAGTTATGTACTTTTCTTCTTTTGTTACAATGGATCTATGCACACAGCCTGCAGATCATGCAACTCTTCTCTTCACATCAACCAGTAATTTCGACATGCAAAATAAGTAGTTCATAGAATACATACATCAACTAACATTTTCCTGAACAACATCGTAACCCCAAAAATACCAACCTCTTACATATTTATATGGTGCACACAGCCTGCTCCACTCCCACTACTTCGTTACTCGACTCATTAATGAAAGTGGAAAAAAAACCTAACTACTTACTTAACCTCTCCCTTTGACACATTCAAAATGACTATCTTCCTATATTCTCGGCCACTTCATCGGAGTTGACCACTTCTTTGAACTTCTTTGCCTCGGTTTTGTTCACACCAAAACTACTTTTCCAAAATTGGTACCCAAAACTTCCTAGGGCCAACAAGCCCCCAACACTCACATGTGGCTTGTCCCAAGTCACTTCAATATTGTTCCAGTTGTTCCTTCATCTATGACAAGAAATCTTCATATAATTTCTTTGTTTCCCTGACCGAGCACTGAATAACCTCTTTTTCCTAGTTTATTTCATCAACAAGTTCAGAAGTGACATGATATTTACTCTGCTCGACAATCCGGGTGACTGACTTCTCAATCTATGCATGCTCACCCCCAATTATTTCAGAAACACATCCATATTCACTTTGAAGCACTTCGACCCTTCCTGTTGCTTTTTTATTGAACCCTTAACTCGTTGAGTTCTACCTGTCAAGCCTTTTTTCTGCATCCTTTCCATCGGCGACAGAATCTTTAAAAGACCCCAGGGATTTAACATTTTGGCCTCTGTAGTCCTCATCCTAGTAGTGATATCATGAAGTTATACATATTGAACAAAGTGGCCCAAGTTTGTGAAAATTATTCGTACATTTTCATGCACTGAGCATCAAATTCCTAGATACTTTGGATGGCCCCTTGTACCTCTTCCCATCGGTTCTCTGCCACTTCAGGTGGTGTGTTTGGAACTGACTTTGCTTCTACCTCTTCCACCTTTTTCCTAAATCCTGAAATGAATCCTCCAAGTCACTGTAAATTTTCCTCGAGTACCATTTCCTCGACCACCTCTGCTTCTGGAACTGCTCAACAGGTTACTTTGACAGCCTCATACAACTGTTTTTTTTTCCTGGATCAACTGATCCTTCTTTGTTTGAATCTTGGTGGATTGCTACTTAAGCACATCTATTTGGTTCCTATAATTTTTCATGCGATTGTATATAGACTGTTCCCATGCTTTGAGATCCTACACATTGTTCTCCTAAATACTGTGCAACATAAATATAGGAAAGGCTGGCAGCGTCAACTTAGCATAGCTCGATTGAGGGACTTTCTCACTTACTCCCGCCTTTTCTAAACTTAATTCCCGCGGTAACAGTTTTACTACTCTGTCTATGGGAGATGATGTAGCTACTTTCTCCCAGTTCTCCTCCTCTTGCGTAACCTCTACCCATGGCGCAATTACCTATTTTGGGGTTGATATATTGATCCTCTTGACCGCTTGGCAGAGTGTATCCAACAGCTCCATCACTTCGCCAAAATGTTCAACGATCTTTTATTCTGCTAACTTTATGTTTTCTTCTGCCACTTCACTCATCCTATCGCACAATATTTTAACATCATCATCATTTAAATCCTGAATTGAGGTAGGATTTTGTGCCTTCTACTTATTTTTACCTCCTTTTGTGGATGTCGCAACCTTTCATTTCTCCCCCAGGATTGGATCAGTGGGTGTCATGCTCAATTATTATCTATCATTATCTAATTGGGGCGGGTTTCCATAATCACCCATGCCTCCATTATTTTGAGTACTCTGGTTCTAACTTGTAATATCCGATGAACTAATTATGAGGATATTATCTTGACTTCAAATATTCAAATGTAAATTAACTCATACAGAAACTAGTTAACAAAACTAGTTGTAGGAAAACTAGTCTTGGATATTAGTAGATTACCCCCAGGGTTTGGTATTTGAAGTCTTTAGGGTCTGCAAAATATGAAAGTGAGTGTGCAGCAGCAAATACATCAGATTCAAGTAAATATACAAAGTCCTATGCACAACCTACTAGGGCCATTTATGCTTCGACTATAGCTATAGCTAGAGTCTCCCCAAGGCTTCCTAGGCACCTAGCATATGCATACTAGACTAATTCACTCACACTTGAAATTAAATAAAGAGTGGATATCAGACATTAACCCCCAAATTTGATGATGGAAAATAGTTTCTAAGAATTAGGGAATATTTTGCTGATTTTGGAGGAAAAAGGAGAAAGTGCGCTAGGTTGGACAGCTGAGCTAGTTGTCTTCCAGGCTCTCCCAAACAAGATGAGAGGGATAGGAATTATTAGGAAAATTATTGGAGGGTCTTCGGAAGGGTCTTAAGAATATAACATGACTGATAGAACATAAATTTAACACTCAAAAGTATTTTTATAGAAATTATTGTAATTCTAGTAAAAAAAACAAGGTCCAAGGAGCTAGTCTTGATAAAATGAAATACAATCAGCCTCTTAAGGATTTCGAATTCCTCTTATGAAGTACAGTATCTCTCATAACTGATTATATGAACAAAAAGAAACAAAAATTAAGAGTACCGAGAAGCAATTAATGGTACTTTAATCTAATACTTCTCAGAGAGTCTCTAATACATCAAATTCTTACAATACTGAGTGTAGAAGTCTGCTAAGAAGAGAAGAAAAGGAGAGTTCTTCAATGGATATGAAATAAGGATAAACATAGATAATATGGTTGCTCATGGTAGGTGCACCAATATTCAGGTTTTTTGCATGGGGTGAATCCACTATATTGATACTCCTCCCCTAGATGAATCTCCTCAATAACTCTCTCTAATTGAACTGTCACTATGGATCTCTGTTGGATGGCTTAGATTCTTCAATGGTGGAATGATACTGGAATGTAGATTAGAATTCAAAGGCTTCGGATAATATCATAAACAACTAGAACACACACATACTTGGGGCACATATCCCAAGATTGGTTGAGGCACATCACTGAACCTTGAGAACCTTGAGAAACAAGCTCTCAGACACAAAATAAATTAGCCAAAAGATGTGAGAGGAGTGCACTGGCCTTCTTTTATAGACTGGATGGATTCATGAGAAATAAATTATAAAGTGTGAGTGGATGAGTGTGCCTTCCTTAGATATATTTAGAAACATCATTGTCTTGTGCAACCTTGCTACTTTTCCAACCTTCCTTGCTTTGTGATTTTCTCCTGCTTTTATAAATTGCTCCCTCCTTTGCTTTATGGATGTTGCTGTAGGTTGCTTTCTGGATGTTTCTTTTCCAACTGTCCTTCCTTTATGAAAGTTTCTATAGGTTTTCAATGGATTTTATAATCCATCCCAAATCCAAAATAATGTATTCGAGAGCCTTAGAGGCCTATTGTGTTTGTATATTTCAATACTAGCTTGTTGGGCATGAATTTATGACTAGTTTTGCAGTAAATTTAATGAAATAGCCTATGGTTATCTATTTTCTATTATGCAAGTTGTTACAGTTCCTTAATAATGTAATGTCCCCAGCTTGACCCTATTGCATTAATATTGTAAATGATGTAAATATTGTTATTTAGTCATGGTGAGGAGCTCAAGGCCAAGGCCCCGCCATTGATTTATCGTTCTATGTATCGGCAATTAGAATAGATGCATAGAGTTCTTGTGCTAGCGATGCACAATGTAAAATCGGACATCATGTAAATATGCAATTTTAATGGAAAAACCCACAACCAGCTACGCAATGCAACAAATAGATGGGGGCATGATCTTTACAAGGAATAGGGAGGGAAAATAACCAAACCCTTGAGCCATGGTGTTAAGCCATTTCATTGAGGAAACCCATGAACTCTCAACTACCCATTTGGTCTCATGCACCCAATCATTTAACTCTTCCAAGAATTGGTTGAGACAATTAATGCCTTGGGATGGGAGAGGTATGGCTGTCAATTTTCGTGTATGGGCAAGACAGCAACCTGGGAAATCGATTTTTGGCTTGCTGGGAAAGAAAACCCCCACGAAATTGGCCCAAAGCCATTCTTCACCCATGGCACTGATCCTCTCACGCAGTTTGAGCTTGTTGGGGTTTTATCCTTCACGTTTTTCTCAATTCCCCTGCATTTTCCCATGCTGGTAACTCATTTTTGCATATACAGTATCCTGGGAGAGAAGGGCCACGATTTGGGGACTGTATGGAGGTCGTTTTTGCCCCCGAAGGTCCAAGGATGTTTCTCTAAAAATGGATTTGGCTTCCCTGGGTTGTTTCCCAATCTTCCCATTTCGTTTTTGTGTGTTCCCACGTTTTTCTGAGCTGGCAGAAACCCCATCCTTGGTTTGAACCTGTGAGCAGGAGATTCAGGAGTGGAAGAGGACAGATTTGGCTTGATGAGCCCAATTAAGTATCCATAGCTCAATGGGTGAGCCACTAGAGAGTAATTCACCTCTGTCCATCTCTTAACAGCCTGAGAAACCCAATTGCTGATTGGCTTGGCTGATTCTGGTATATCTTTGGCTATGTGAGAGCCTGTTTTCACCTCTTTCCTTGTGGAGATCATGCCCAGCTCGGGGGTGGCAGTGGTGCTGAGAGATTGAGGAGCACACTGGCCTACGGTTGGGTGGAATGTTGCAGAAGCGTAGCTGGTTGCTCAGGGACTAATTGGTTTAAGATAAGTATTCTCATTTGATAATTTGATATTGCTTAATTGTTGAATGACATGAAAATTTGGAATGTATGATGGATGTGTGTTAATTCTGCACATGATTTACTTCTGCTGTGTTTGCTTAGATTCATACATCTGCATGCCTGTCTTTTATATATGTGGATGTTTTATTTGGTAAAGCATCGGGGCCAATTGCCCGGTTTTAGCACAATGATCCTCTCTATCATGCTGGTATGATAGGAGGGGACATTACAAATAAATTAATGAATCCATCCCAATACTCAAACTAAGTTTTTGTGACCCTTTTGCCTACTTGGAAGAGCCTAGAAACAAACTAGTTGAGTAGTCCATCCTAGCGCTCTTTCTCCCCTTGACTCCAAACACTACTAGAACCTCCCAAAACCTACGTAAAATTTTTCCAGAAGTATATTAGGTGGTTATGACCTTTTATCCACCTCTGTTTTATGTCAAGTGTAAGTGAAATATTTTAGTAGGCATATGTTGGTGTGCCTAGGCAGCCTTGGAGTAGACTTCATCTTGACTAATGTTCGAAACATAAATGGCCCCAGTACATTGTGCTTAGAACTCAGAATTTTTCCTTTATGTTGCACACACTCCAGTACATTTGGAATATCCAAAAGTATGCATCATTCAAGCTTTGGGTGACGGTGAATCACTGACCAAGACTAGTTTCATCATAACTAGTTTTGAAGACTAGTTTCTATTATAACATTTTCTGATTTCAAAGTTTGAGATTGAGATAATATAATTTGATATCAGGTCAGGGATATTGTAGTGATGGTTTCCTACAGGGGAAACATATTTTTGTATGGAATTTTTTTTTTCTTGAAGGGTGTCATGATGACTTCCATGTGATTCTTATGCATTGCATAGGAGAATATATATTGCACCTTGTGTTCTTGAGGATAACTTGGGATCCTGGTATTAGTTTTTATTAGTCTCCACACTAAGTGCATGGTTGGATAGTGATGGAACAATCTGTTGGGAGATTTCATGAGTAATTTATAATCAGAGTGGTGTGGCAGAAGCATGATGGATCATTTGGTGCTTAGTTGGGATGGATTTGATTATTGCTTGAGGACAAGCAATCTTGGGAGGGGATGATTGTCATGTTCCCTCATTGATGTTTAGTGGAATAAGTTCCTATCCCAACCAATCCCTTGGATTGAGGAGGAAATTTCATGTACTTGGCGTTAATTCTGAAGTTAAGGCATTAATTAGTTAGGAAGTATAATTTTGTTTTTATCCTAAGTTTGAAATGCAGTTGGTAGAAGTAATTTTAATTAATAGATATTTATTTCAATAAAATAAAATGGATAAGTATGCACAAGGGTGCATTAGAGAATAATGGTTGACCAAGTGATGACTTGCAAAGGAATAAAAGATAAAGCAGTCAAAGCAAGGAAGGTAGGAAAAAGAGAAGAAAAGTTGGAACAAGGCACGAAAGAAGCAAAGCTCGGGAAAATCATAATAAAGCAGAAAAGAAGGAAAAAAGTAAGACAAAGTAGAAAAGCGGGACAAAGGCAGAAAAGTAGGATAAAGCAAAAAAGCAAGAAAAAGAAGGGCAAAGCATAAAAGCAAGAAAAAGCAGGACAAAGCAGAAAAGAAGGGAAAAGAAGGACAAAGAAGAAAAGTAGGATAAGGTAGAAAAATAGGAAAACGAAGGATAGAAAAGCAAAATCAGGATAAAGAAAAATAAAAAGCAAAAGCAGAAAGAAAAATCAAAAGCAGAAAGCGAAGCAAGGCAACAGCTAAAGCAGAAAGCAAAGCAACCTTATCCACTCCATGAGGGATCCTTAGACTATATTACTTTCTCAAAAATTCACCTCAATCTATAAAACAAGGATTACAACTCCATTTCACATCTTTTGATCATTTGTGATTTGAATTGAGTGCAATTTTTCCTCATTAACTTGGGAGATGTGCCCTTAGTCCTATATGGGAGATGCGCCCCATGCTTCTATTGAAAGGATGATAACATCTAGTATTAATCACTGAGTCTATTGCATATCCTAAATCCTATATACATGCAGTATCATCTACAATTGAATAATTCAAGCCATTCAGAAGTGTTTCCTAGTATCAATCCAATCAAAGAGAGATCATGAGGAAGTTTTGGTTAGAGGAGGAGATCCAGTTGTTTGAGTGCGCCCCCGGGAGAATTATCTGAGCTCATTTCATCTTTCATGAGCTTCCATATTCTCAATATCCATCATCATATCATATACATTGGAGGATCCTTCTCTTCTTTCTGTTTAGAAGACATCCACATTCATGTACTGTGAGATTTATTGTATTTGAGGTTCATTGAGAAAACTGAGGTTGTAATGCAATATGTTGATACAAAAAACTCTTGAACCTAGTTATTATTTCTTCTATACTTCATATTAATTCATGTTGTGCTTCAAACTATAAATTCAAATTCATTGGAGGTTGTTTGCATCTAGATCACTCAAGACTAGCTCTTTGTGCAATTTTAATTGACTAGTTTTCCAGGAATTGTAATATACTGAGTTATATGAAACCATTTTCCATTATGAAATTTTTTGTATGTTTTAAATGGCCTATAGAATCCATCCAAATTCCAAAATCAGATATTCTAGAGCCTTAGAGGCTAATTGTGTTTTTGTATATTTCAAGGCTAGCGCATTGGGCATGAATTCATGACTAGTTTTGCAGTAACTTTTATGAAATAGACTCTAGTTATCTATTTTATGTTATGAAATTCATTATAGGTCCTTAAGACATTAATTAATCCAATAAAATCCTCAGAATGAGTTTTTGTGACCCTCTCCACCTGCTTTGAAGATCCTGGAAACAAACTAGTTGAGCATTCCATACTAGCATTCTTTCTCCCCTTGACTCCAAACACTGCCAGAACCTCCCAAAACCTCTATAAAAATTGTACAGAAGTATATTATGGATTTATGACCTGTTATCCACCTTTGGTTGATTTCAAGTGTAAGTGAAATATTTTAGTAGGCATATGCTGATGTGCCCATGCAGCCTTGGAGTATACTTCATCATGGATGATGTTTGAAACTTAAATGGCCCCAATACATTGTGCTTGGAACTTAGAATCCGGGATTGATTATGTTTTCCTTGCTTCTACACAATCCCCAGTACATTTTCCAGATCCAAAAGTGTCCATCAGTCAAGCTTTGGGTGGGGTGAATCACTGACTAAGACTAGTTTCATCATAACTAGTTTTGAAGACTAGTTTATGTTATGCCATTTTCTGATTTCGAAGTTTGATATTGAGATAATATCACATAATATTAGGTTAGGGATATTACAGTGATGGTTTCCTACATGGGAAACATATTTTTGGATGGACTTGTGTTTTTATTGCAAGGTGTTATGATGACTTCCATGAGATTCTTATGCATTGCATAGGAGAATATATATTGCACCTGTTGTTGAGGATCACTTGGGATCCTGGTATCAGTTTTTATTAGTCTCCACAGTAAGTGCATGGTTTTATGGTGTTAGAACTATCTGTTGGGATATTTCATCAACAGTTTATAATCAGAGTGGTGCAGCAGAAGCATGATGGCTCATGGTGCTTAGTTGGGATGGATTTGATTATTGCTTGAGGATAAGCAATCTTGGGAGGGAAGGAATGTCATGTCCCCTCATTGATGTTTAGTGGAGGAAGTTCCTATCCCAACCAATCCCTTGGTTTGAGGAGGAAATTTCATGCACTTGGGGTTAATTATTAAGTTAAGGAATTAATTAGTTAGGAACTTTAATTTTTTCTTATCCTAAGTAATTTTCATTAATAGATATTTATTTCAATAAAATAAAATGGATAAGTGTGCACAAGGGCGCATTAGAGAATAATGGTTGACCAAGTGATGAATTTGAAAGGAAGAAAAGATAAAACAGTCAAAGCAAGGAAGGTAGGAAAAATAGAAGAAAATATGGCACAAGGAATGAAAGCAACAAAGCTCGAGAAAAGCATAATAAAGCAGAAAATCAAGACAAAGGACAAAGAAGAAAAGCAGTATAAAGCATAAAAGCAAGAAAAAGCAGGACAAAGCGGAAAAGCAGGATAAGGCAGAAAAGCAGGGAAAAGCATGACAAAGCATAAAATCAAGATAAGGTAGAAAGCAAGAAAAAGAAGGATAGAAAGCAAAAGAAAAAGAAAAAGAAGAAATCAAAAGCAAAAGTAGAAAGTAAGGGAAAAGCCAAAGCATAAATCAAATCAAAGCAAAAAGCAAGGAAAAAGCTAAAGAATAAATCAAATCAACCTTGTCCACTCCATGAGGGTGCATTATCCTATCTTACTTGCTCAAAAAGTCACCTCAATTTATAAAAATAAGGATTACAACTCCATTTCACATCTTTTGATAATTTGTGATTTGAATTGAGCGCAATTTTGCCTCATTGACTTGGAAGATGTGCCCTTAGTCCTAGCTGGGAGATGTGCCCCATGCTTCTACCAAAAAGATGATGACATCCAGTCTTCATCATTGAGTCTATTGCAGATCCTAAATCCTTTCTACATGCAGTATCAGCGATCATTTAAGAATTTAATCCATTCAGAAGTGTTTCCTAGTATCAATCCAATCAAACTTGAGAGATCTCGAGGAATTTTTTTTATCAAAGGAGGATATCCATTTGTTTGAGTGCACCCCCAGGAGCATTATATGAGCTCGGTGCACATTTCATGAGAAAACATCTACTCAATATTCATCATCATAGAAGATCTAGTGGAGGATCCTTCTCTTATTTATGTTTAGAAGACATCCACATTCTATTGTACTGTGAGATTTATTGTATTTGAGGTTCATTGAGAAAACTGAGATTGTAATGCTATCAGTTGATGTATCAAACTATTGAACCTGGTTATTATATGTTCCATATTAAGTCATATTATGCTTCAAATGATAAATTCAAAATCATTGGAGGTTGTTTTCATCTAGATCTCTCAAGACTAGCTCATTGAGCAATTTTAATTGACTAGTTCTCCAGGAATTGTAATATTCAGAGATATATGAAACCATTTTACTTTATGAAGGTTTTTGTAGGTTTTTAATGGTCTGTAGAATCCATCCCAATTCCCAAATCATATATTCGATATACTTAGAGGCTAATTGTGTTTGTATATTTCAAAACTAGCTCGTTGCACACGAATTCATGACTAGTTTTGTAGTAACTTTAATGAAATAGCCTCTAGTTATCTATTTTATGTTATGAAATTTATTACAGGTCCTTAATACATTAATGAATCCAACCCAATCCTCATACTGATTTTTCATATCCCTCTCAGCCTATTTGAGAGAACCTAGAAACAATCTAGTTGAGCAATCCATCATAGCTTGTTTTCTCTCTTTTCCTCCAAACACTGACAGAACCTCCCAAAACCTCTGCAAAAATTTTCCTATAGTATACTATGGGGTTAATACCTGTTATCCACCTCTATTTTATGTCAAGTGTAAGTGAAAAAAATTAGTAGGCATATGTTGGTGTGCTTAGGAAGCCTTGGAGTAGACTTCAGCACAGCTGATGTTCGAAACATAAATGGTCCCAGTACATTGTTATTAGAAATCAGAAGATGGACTTGATTCTAATTTCCTTTATGTTGTACACTCCCAAATACATTTGGAATATCCAAAAGTTTCCATCAGTCAAGCTTTGGGTGGGTGAATCACTGACCAAGACTAGTTTCATCTTAACTAGTTTTGAAGACTAGTTTATGTTATGCAATTTTCTAATTTCAAAGTTTGAGATTGAGATAATATCATCTGATATCAGGTTGGGGATATTACACCACATGAGCACCACCAATTGTACAAAAATTAATTAAATCATGATAATAATAAAATTAAAATAATTACAAGTACTCCAAACATTAAAATTATTGATTAAGTAACTACTATAGGACTGGATCCAAAATTTATCCCAAATAATTAATAATACATTCCTTTTATTTTATCCTAAACTCTTAGGGACTAAAAGGGTCCAATACTTAATCAAGTAACCACTTACGAAGGAACATGACATGACTAGTATTTTCTTGTTTCCCAGACGTACCTTCCTGTCGCGGATCTTGCTGCGATGGATCCAGGGAGATTTTTTATACCTCAATAGGGACCTTCCACTCTTGTGGCCATTCCTAGATACTAGAATCCACTTCATCCATCGTTAATTTATAACCAGTTATCAGCCATTTCCAATATGTGTCCCACCTCAATTGGATGTACATGTGATACGACCCATCTTTGAACTTCACAATTTCCTAGAACTTGGCCACTATCTGTGCTTTAACATGAGGGATGTTCATAAAATTATGTTGCAATGCTTCTTTATATACGTAAAAAATGGAATTACTGTCGATCTTCCGCCTCTTGATCTCAGTATACCATAAGTTCGTATACTGCGATTTAAAATAGGGCCCACTTGGTTCCATGCCCTGATATGCCTTTGGTTCCTCCCATCCAACAAATGAAACTAAAATTACAAACTAGGAGTAGGAGAAAGGGGCACCATTATCCTGAGCCACAACACAGTCACTAAGGAATTCATTGAGGAGAAATGTAGACCAATTCATTTATATGCTCGCTACACATTGTTCTACTACTTCTATGACCAATGCAGTCACTTGGTTTGGTTGAGCCTTCCTCATCATTTTTGTAGCCAATGCCTTTGAGGCGAAGCGAATAGAGTGGTCAATGATAGATTAAATATCGAACATTATTTTATTCTTCGATAGTTGATATGTATCTTTCATTCAAGCGACCAATTCTTTGTCCCTTTCTTTTCTCACGAAAAACTGGACAGGTTCCACCTTGGCCTTCAGCAACCTTGTAACTCTCGTAATCATGTCAGTGTCAACTGACACCTTCATTTCGATCCACAAGCATCCTCCATGGAAACACAATAGTAACTACTTGACACAAGCACTGGTAGGTGCATTAGCGACAAAATACCAAACCTTTTCAATCCCAAAGCCCACTCCATATGTTCAAGTCCCAACGGTGCACCATCTCCTGCAATAACGGTCATGATGTAGTGTCTCACTTGAAACTCTAGGAAGTTAGAAATTTCTTGATCAGCATATGAAAACTTCTTGACATTACATAATATGTCCCCTTGCACAACAATTATCCCTTTCAGAATAGGGGTTGTGACTAGCAAATACTTAGCATTCTTGCGCAGCCGAAATGGTTTCACGTTGATATTCCGTGGTGGTATGTACTTAGGAATGATAGTCGCAGACCTAGATCCAGAAGCCTCAGTATCATGCCTACTCTTATTCCTTTCCTCTAGATTCACATTACGATTCGATTTTCTGGATTTCTTCGGCACATTTGCTGGAATTTGTGGTGACAGAACCTTTGACTGATCTGTGCTAACCAAAATAGACCCCTACATGTCAATTTATTCAATATATCCATGTGCTTCACTCATTGTATATAGATCAACCTACATATGGGTACTCTTCTCAGATAAACTCTCTATGTGCGATTGCTTAATCTCTGGCTTGCTCAATACAATTAGTGTCGAGAACACAATGAGTCTCGACCAGTTGGTTAATGTGCTTTTAAAATTAATGTTCACACATGGTTTTTCTGTCATTCCCGATGTTCAATGAATGGACCAAATCCTTGCAATCATCATGGAGGTAGCGGTGAATCTTGTTCACACACTTGAGTCCTTTCGGCATTTAAGGAAAAAATTCCACTAACCCCGCCACTATGTCTACCATAAAAGAAGCCACTAATGCACATTAAAAGGAACCACTATAGGTTACCAACCGCGACAGATGTTTATCTACTTTGACAAAATAAACTACGACATAGATCTAACCTCAACACAACAACACTTCGACACTAAAGTAACCTTGGGTTTCCAAAAAATATATGCATACACAATTTTTTTTAAATTTTTTTCATTCATATGTAGAAATACCTTCACTGCAAGAAGACATGGTTGTCCATGTAAGGTTTCAACCAGATTCCATTTACAATTCCATTGAGGATTTTTCCATTTAGCTTATGCAATTGTATTGTGCCTCCCTTTGTCACATAATTAATAACATAAGGACCCAGCCAGTGCATCCTTAGCTTGCCAGGGTGTTTGAAAAACTTATTGTCATAGAGAAGAACTAAGTCTCCTCACTAAAACTACCTCCTGTTAACATGGCGATCATTCCTGGTAATGTGGCCATCATTCCTGGTAATGTGGTGATCATTTCTGGTAATGTGGTGATCATGCCATGCTTTCTCCCTATCTTTCTGAACTTGCAGGTGAAATACTGTGATAAACCTGTCTTTTTCTATTTGATGAAGCAATTGCATCAATATTTCTTTGACATCACTAGTATCATACATACTGGTGAAAGAAACAATACTTAAACTTGGTACAATGTATTCCATGTGCATCAAAAGTTCTTGTCCATACATTAGTTTGAAGGGTGTCTAGCCTATCAATTTCTTGCATGTTGTTCTGTAATCCCATAAAGCTACAGGAACCTTCAAGTCCCAGTCATCACAGTTCACATTACAAAACTTCATTAAGGCATGCTCCAGAATCTTGTTAAATGCTTCAACGGTCCCATTTTCCTATGGATGGTATGGGGTAATCTTCCTATGATATATCTGGAATTATTTTGTAAGTGATTTTATAGTCTTGTTGACAAAGTGAGCACCCTGATCACTCAGTAAAACTCAAGGGCAGCAAATCCTTGTAACTACGTTTTCAAAAATAAACTTTGCAGTAGTCGCAGCACTGAAATCTCGCACTGGTGCAACTTCATCCCATCTAGTAAGATAGTCAGTCGCAGTGATAGTGTACCTTGCTCCAATCCTTTTTCTCAGTGGATTTATCAATCCCACAAAATCAACATCCCATTAGTCAAAATCTTGCAACGTAACATGTGGTACTAATGGCATTTCATCCCTCGTTGATGGTTTCCTGATTCTCTATCATACATCGTAGGTATTACAATACTCCTTGGCATCCTTTGGAGGGTAAGCCACCACAACCTAGCCCTTAGTATCTTATGTGCAATATATTTTCCTTTGTAGTGGCCTCCCACAACACCATCATGAGCTTCATCCAAGATCATTGGTCATTCATGCTATAGAACATATCAAAGCAATACCTCATCCGGTCCTAATTTGTACAATTGACCGGATATCAATTGATAATCAATATATTTAAAAACTAATTGCTTCTTTTGTGCAATCATGTAGCCTTCTGGTGCTATTCCTATAAACGGGAAATGCACAATATATTCGAAGTATTCATCTACCATTCTTACCAAAAACATATGCGCAGCTTGGAGGTTATCCTTTAAGATGGTTAGTTCCTCTCCTGTTTCCAACCTCAATAGATGATCAGGCCCCATGTTCAGCCTTCTTGTCTTGTCTACAATCTCAAAATCGTATTCCTGGAACAATAACATCCATCGACATATTCTCCCCCCCAACAGTGGCTTGTTGATGACATACTTGAAAGCAGAGCGATCTATGTTGGGTTAAAATTATGTTACTTAATTCTCCAATGATTTAATTTCAACTCGGGACTTGTAGGATTGTGAGGTACATGCATAATATGTGCAGGATCAAAGCCTAACTAATTATTTCTAACTAAATATGCAATCTATGAATTAAATTCAAATCCAAATCTGCAAACTTCAAGAGTTCTTTAAACTAATGATCATTTTTCAGATTCCTTTCATTTGCGCTTTATTCTCAGGAGTATTTATCAACAACATTGTAGTGGATTGAATTCACTTATTGACACAATACTCCTATTCAAAGATACAAATGGGGCTATATTGGATTTAATTGATTTCTAATAGCTCTTAAAGTTTCCACACCAAAGTTATGAACTACATTAATCAAACCAAACTTGTAATCTAACAAGAATGTATTCTCAGAGAAGGTACTATGTTGATCTAAGGTAGAATTGTAGGTTGTAGTATTTGCGTGCCTCATAGGACACTACTACTTCACATTACTATGTTTCAAATAGACACTGCTGATATCTCCTTTCTGCAAATTACACAATGTTTTCTACTGAAACCCATCCAAACAATCATAATCTTAAAGAAACTATTTCAACCCTTTCACTACGAGTTCTCTAGTTTTGTATTTACTGGAATTCCAAATATGTAAGGAAACAAACTATTGCAAAATGGTAAATAAACAATGATTCCTTAATATTTTCAACACTGTGAATAAATAATAGTTTGCCTCACACATACATATGCATATACAAATAATTACAACAAATTCATAAATAAAACACACCAAATATGTACTGGAATAGTGTCATACTGTTGAAGGCGGGCCTTCCTCCATAGTTGCACTCCACCTCGTAAAACTCAACTATAGGAAATTTACTACAATAGCATATGCAAATAACAATTCTATGTTTTATTAAAAATTGTTTATCAAAGTAACATCATCAAATTTCCCCCCAATGATTCCCCATTTAGGGTGTATTTTATACATCAACACTTATTTATACATGATCAGATCGAATCCCCAAACGGAGAATTCGGATTTTACAATTTTAGACAAAATCCCCCAAATATGGAAATTCGTCATTTTGGGCAGATTTGCTTTATTCCCCCACTGATTGTTGGCTTGATTTTGCAACCAAGCTTAGTGCAATGGTGCACCTGCTAACTAGTAGCAGCAGTCTCAATAGAAGTAAATAACAAACTACTTTAAACTACATTAATCATGGATCTATGTGAAATAGATAAGCAAACAATGGAAATATTATCGAAAGCAAAACAATTGACAACATGTAAAAAATGATTTTGTATTAAGAATAGGGGCAAGCAAGTGCTTGTAATGGTGATACCTCCAAGTGGTGAAGATTGTTGAGTAGCTCCAAGGGTGAGCAGCTCCAAGCTCCAAAGGTCTCTTCTTCTCCAATGCTTCCTGGTTTGTGCAAAGCTCAAAAAGGTGGGCAAGGCTCAAAAGGGATTTTGGCAGCATGAGGATAGGATGATGGATGGATGGAAAGTGAGGAGCCCCTACCACCTTTTTATAGTTTTTGGTGTTGGGGAATACCATTATGGTTTTGAGGAAACCAATGGTATTGACCAACATGGTTTAGGTACTTTTTCCCTCCTTTTTCTTTTTTTGAATATTTTTATTCCCTTTTTAATATTTTAAGAATTTTGGACCCTTTTTGAGGGTTTTTTATGCTTTTTGAGGAAAAATACTCATTTTGAGTGGAAAAAGGGGTGTATTAAGGTCTTTTGGTGACCTTTTGGTGGCTT
Source organism: Larix kaempferi (assembly GCA_027924585.1). Taxonomy (NCBI): domain Eukaryota; kingdom Viridiplantae; phylum Streptophyta; class Pinopsida; order Pinales; family Pinaceae; genus Larix; species Larix kaempferi. The sequence goes on along the minus strand of BSBM01000458.1, from coordinate 15,975,904 downwards.
TAGAGGCTCAAATGGTGAAAAAGTGGACAAACGGGTCATGTGAATAAGGAAATGAGCTAGTGAGCACTTTTTGGGTGTTAACAGATTGCCCCCTGATGTGTGAGGGCAGGAGCTCATCGTATGGCCGATAGACATCATAGTTCTTTTGTCATTTTTCTGGGGTTTGGGGAAGAGAAGAGACCGGTTGGAGACTGGATCCACGGCCCTTGGAAGCTGCAGAAACAAAAAATATTACATGGCCTCAATATGAATGAGGAATAATCTCTGATAATGGACGAGGCGGGCATGCCCATGCTCGTATCCAGACGTATACATAACAATTAGTCCCAAGAAGGGGGACCTGAATAATACATAAAAAATCTGCTGGTATATCATAATGGTCCAAAGGGGACACTATTTTGGGATGTACTCATGATCATAACATGACTGATCTTAATAACTGATACACTGGAATAAAGCATCAATCGTTCTGATTAAGGTCTTAGAAGGGTTGATGAACTACTAAAACTGAAGGTGTCCAACATCTGTAGGTACTCAATGACTGTGAGTCATCTCTGAGAAGTACATGTAACTGTATACTCGAGGGAGTATAAAACTGGGGTACATCGGAATACTGTCGTCGTGCGCAACCCGAATATCTATAGAAAAAAAAATGTAACTGGTTGTTTCCATAAATAGACTTTCAAATGTGGGAGAATCAGGTGCTATCCGGGGTCTTGAACAAATAACTGAACGGACCAATACCCTATGCGAGTCTCAACGATGTGATCAAGGTGTTGAAGTCAAGCATGTGAGAAACAACCATTTGGAGAGGCACTGAGGAATCTTCTTGAAATGGTTCGTAGGCACTCATCATAAATGGTGATGAGTCCAAGACACAGGGACCTCTAGGTCTATCCTCTGGAATAAATTTGGTTGTCGTCGACAGAGGGGGACCATCAACTAACAAGGAAATGATGTTCCCTTGATAGGAGCACGAGGTGTAGAACTGAAGTGTGGTAGTATTGATGGTAGGACTGTCATACTTGTGGGGATGGGAAGTAACTGGGGTCATATAGTGGGTAGACTCAAACTTCCTTTGTTCAGAGCAAGATGACATGGTTGACCTGGCAGTGTAGGGAACTGACTTGTAGGTGTGGGGATCATAGCTTTTTTGGACTCAAGGGTATGTATTAACTGAGGGGACGAGCTGATGGGTGCTGTTGAGGGATTCTCAGGGTGACATACTGCAGAATACTCTGAACAAAGGCGACCAAAATGGGGAAGCTGCCATATGAGTAGACGTGATCTGTTGTGGCGCCAAGAAGCACCATTGGGTCCTTCTTCGTAGTTTTAATGAGCTCCAAGAAGGGATAAAAGTGTGCTCTGAAAATGGTACTGTCCTGTGGATTTTGTGAGCCCAGGACTGTTCGTGCTCATGAGTGCTTTCATTTTTAAGGAGTCTGAAAACAATAAGAAGACTCTGTGGTGGTTGTGAGTACCGTCCTGTGGGTTTTTACGAGCCCAGGATGGTGATTGCTTGTGGTCGCTTTCATGTTTAGAGAGTCTGAAAGTGGTAAGGGGACTCCATTGGTGTTATTTTTTGTAAGTTAGTCTCCAAGGCCCGAAAAAGAATAAAATGATGCAAATGGAGAACTCTTCTAGCCGATGTGACTAGAGTATTCCTTTTTCATAATTAGTCTACAAGGTCCGGAAAGGGAGTAAATTTATACCAGGTAGATGCCCTTTCAGATACGTTTAGCGAGCATGAAAGGAAGCAAGGTTGCTCGGCGATCTTTTCATTGTTTTAGGAGTTAGAAAAGAGCTTAACAGAAACTCCCTAAGTGCCTTTTTCATAAAAGGGATTGCTCGGCCCGAAAAAGGGGTAAAATTATACCGAACAAAAAGGGATTGATGAGAGCGAGAAAAGGTCTCAAGCATCATCATGAGTGCGGAATACTAAATCCGGTGACATAAAGATTATCAAGAAGGGGCAACGGCCAATGTGGCACGCAAACCGAGGTGATGGGTGGGCATGGTAAAAATGCTCAAAAAATCTGGGTGTGAGAGAGAGAAATGATCTCAAGCGTCATCATGAGCGCGGAAAACTGAATCCAGCGATATAAGACTTGTCAAAAACAGACGACGGCCAATGTGGCATGCAAACCGAGGCAACGAGGGGGCATGGGAAAAATGCCGGAAAAATATGGAGGTGAGAGCGAGAAATGATCTCAAGCATCATCACGAGCCTGGAAAACTGAATCCGGCGATATGAGATGCATAAAAAATGGACAATGGCTGATGTGGCATGCAAACCGAGGCTATAAGGGGGCATGGGAAAAATGCCCGAAAAATCCAGAGGTGAGAGCGAGAAATGATCTCAAGCATAATCACGAGTGCGGAAAACTGAATCCGACGATATGAGTCCATAAAAAATGGACGACGGCCGATGTGGCACGCAAACCGAGGCAACGAGGGCGTCCAAAAAAATGGTCAAAAATGGTTTCGATGAAAACAGGAAAAGGAAGGAGCTATCATGAAGTTCTCGCTGTGCTAATTCCAATGGTACCAACTGTTTGAGGAACGGACTTCGTATGACACCGGAATGGTTGTTTGAAAAATGGTGGAATTTCTATAAATAGGGCGTGGGGCCCATATGACGTGTCATTGTTACGTGTGAGTTTGACAGAGCAATCAGAGCTCTTTCTTGATTTCTGGGATATTTGACCATTGGTTTTTTATTCCGCGAGTTTCAGGTAACCCTATTTTCCTTAGCCTTTTCATTTATGTCTTTTTTGGTTAGCGGCAGGCCCCCGAAGGCCACGAAATTCCATGTTGGCCTCCCAACGTGGAATATCGCGGGTTTCGAGTCCTTTCCCGCGATGTACATCGCGGGTTTGAGGCCGACAGTCGTGATGTTCATCGCGACTGTCGGGCTAAAAGTCACAATGTTCATTGCAAGTATGGGGAAGATAGTCGCGATGTTCATCGCGACTGTCTGGCCAATACTTGCAATGAACATTGTGACTTTTAGCCCGACAGTCGCGATGAACATCACGACTGTCGGCCTCAAACCCGCGATGGTCATCGCGAGTTATTGTTTGGAAGCCACGATGATCATCGCGGCTTTTTATGGAAAAGCCGCGATGCTATTTTTTGAAATTTTTTTCCTGGTGCTAAAAAATTTCTTTTTTTTGGGAAGGATGTTGAGGAGGCCATTAGTGTCATGGCGAGAGCGATAGATGGAGGAGGATTTGATGGTTCAGATTCGGACTGATCAGGGGGTCCGGCAGGCTCTGGCGGTGAGTGGGATGCTAAAGTTCGCTCAGATTCCACCAATGCGTTCAGTAGGGCCGCTACTGAACAAATTGGTTGTAATGTCCCCTCCTATCATATCAGCTTGATAGAGAGGATCATTGCTAAAACTGGGCATCTAGCCCCATACACAGTAAATAAACATTAAATCTAAAAGAAGATGAAGGACGTGGTGCTCAATCTGGGCAATTAGCCCCATATCCATTCATTAAACTTATTGACACAAGACATGTATGTGCGCAGGTTGTAGAACACAACGGAAGTTAAATAACTCTTGTTGATATCTAACATACATTCAAGCTGTTCAGTAACAGCCATTAAATAGAGACCTTGGCAGAATTATAATAGATCATAAGGAAATGCATAAACTTTTAAAAACACAGCGGAAGTAGATTCGTTTAACACATCCACATACATTCATAATATTCATCAAATGATAATTGCCAATTTACACAAGAGAATACTTATCTTATGTGAAAGTAGTCCCACGCAACTGGCTATGCAACTGCAACGTTCCACCCAACCGTAGGCCAGTGTGCTCCTCAAATTCTCAGCACCACTGCCACCCCCGAGCTGGGCATGATCTCTACAAGGGACCAGGGAACAACAGACTCACACATAGCCAAGCATACACCAAAATGAGCCAAGCCAATCTACAATTGGTTTTATCAGGCTACTAGGAGATGGAAAGGAAGAATTGCTAAGCTAGTGAGCTCAAGCATAGAGCCAGGGATAACCTTGCAAGATCTATCTAGCTTGGCACCCACAATACCTACACACCCAGCACAAGGAAGTATTATTTTCTCTGCTATACAGTCCCTCAAGCCATACCTTCCCTATCTAGTGCTCTCAGGGTATGCATAGAAGAGTAACCAAAGCCCTCTTGATCTTCTTGAGAGGTTGTCTCCCCCACTAGGTTTATCAAGCCACTTCTGTCCACTACCACTCCCAAAACTTCAGTTCATAGGTTCAAACCAAAAACGAGGATGCACACAACAGCAGAACACAATTATGTGGCAGGATAAAACGTTTTTACAGTGAGATGCATGAGATGGGGTTTCAGCTAACCCAGAAAAACGTGGGAACCCACAAAAACAAAAATAGGAAGTTGGTGAACAACCCAGGAAGCCAAATCCGTTTTTAGAAAAACGTCCCTGGACATTCAGGGACAAAAACGACCTCCCTACAGTCCCCAAAACGTGGCCCTCCTTCCCCAGCTGTTGCACACTCCAAAAACGAGTTCCAGGGCATGGAAAAACGCAGGGTTATGGTGAAAAACGTGAGGATAACTTCCTGTGAGCTCAATCTGCGTGAGAGGAAGAACGTAATGCATGAGGAATGGCCTTGGGTAGCATTTCGTGGGGGTTTTCTTGCCCAGCAAGCCAAAAATACGATTTTCAGGTTGGTAGCTTGCCCATGCATGAAAATCTGACTGCCATACCTCTCCCATCCCAAGACATTAACTGCCTTAACCAATTTCTTGGAAGAATTAAATGATTGGGTGCATGAGACAAAATGGGTAGTTGGTGGTTTTATGGGTTTCCTCATTGACACATGGATTAATACCATTGGCTCAAGGGTTTGAATAATTCCCCCCCTTTTCCTTGTAGAGTCATGCCCCATCTCTTTTGTTGCATTGCATAGCCGGTTGTGGGTTTTTCCATTAAAATTCGTATTTACATGGTATCTTATTTACATTGTGCCCATCTCGCACAAGAACCATAGGCATCTATTTTTAATTGCCGATACAAAATGCTAAATCAACGGTGGGGACTTGGCCTTGAGCTCCTCACCATGATTAAATTACAATATTCATATCATTTACGGTTTAATACAAAGGGGGTCAAAATGGGGACATTACATTGGTGAGTTGGTGGGTTCCTGCGGAGAGTGCATTTATTGTTGGGGGTGAGAGGTTGGAGATCACCCTTACATATGTGTATTTCCTTGCCAAGTTACCTCGCTTAGGGGAGGTTGGGGATCTTCTGCCAAGGATTCCAGCAGGTGTGGACATGGAGGATCTCCTGGAGACCTTCTGTGTTGCTGGGGCGATTGTGCAGAATAGCGCTCTGAGTCTGAGATCATTGCAGGAGTGGGACATGCGAGTTGTCGGGGCTTGTGTTCTGCGGGTGCTGGGTGCCGCAGCGCCACATCATTTATCGGGGTGACAAACGATGATGGTGGATTCTGTGCTGAGGGGGACCTATTATGCATGGGGGAAGATGTTTTTGGCTGGTGTCTGGAGAGATCTGGACAAGGTTAGTCGGGAGGGGGGAGAGTTTTGCTATGCCTCCTTTTTGTGTTCTTTTTTCCTTGAGCGGGTATCGACTTTGCGGCCACGGGTGCCGGTTCGGGATGGTTTGGTGAGCGAGCTGCGCATGGTGCGGTGGGGGCAGATGATGCCTCGCGGTGGTGGTGGTATCCACTGGTTCTTTTTGCAGGTGATGTACGAGCAGTGGGAGCAGATCCCCCTATTGATTGAGGACTATCCATATGCTGGTATGGATTATCGAGGAGATCCGGAGATGCCTTGAGCCCAGGGACAGGCCTGGGGTTTAGATGGTATGCTTTGTGTTTTGTTTTCTACTATATCATTTTTTAGATGTGTTTGTTATGACTATAGTTAGATATTTATATGATGTTTACTTGCGTGATTGTGCAGATGTTGGTCCTGTACCACCGGCCGACTATCTGGCTCGTAGGGGATGGGCGATGGTGGTTGTTCCACCTCCTGTGGCGGTACCGCCTCCTTATGGTAGAGGATTTGAGGCTCGTGGTTGAGGGGCTGGGCCTCGCGACGATGCTGTGGAGGGTGTCCGAGAGACACTTGATATGATTCTAGCAGGGTTCCCAAAGGATGGGTGGAGGGATCTGGATCGAGACATCGTCGAGCGACGTTTCGATGCACCTCGAGAGTGGCGCTTGATCTTGCTGAGAGCGGCATTGATGGCGACTGAGTGGAGGGGTGGGGATCGACAGGATCAGGCAAGGCCAGCGGAGGGGAGGATTCACTTACGAGATGATCCAGCGGGTCCGGCGGAGAGGCGAGTCCGGGCTCGGCATGATCTGGCGGGGCCAGGGGAGGAGGCGCCAGAGGAGCCTAGAGACCGTGATGATTAGATGATATTGTATCTGTCCCCAGATGCTGATGAGCATATGGGGAAGCACTTTTTTGTACGGCTGATGTATTTTTGTATATTGGGTGCTGAGGGCACCTATGACATGTGTTGACTATATAATGATGATATATATATATGTGAGGTTGGTATATAGTCATGTACGCACATGGATGCATTCATTGTTTTTTGTTCGCCCGTGGAGGCATGTTTGATTTTCTGTATGCCCGTGGAGGCACATGGATGCATCATTGTCATGTTTATATATATGCCTGTGGAGGCACATGTTATGCACATGGATGCATTGTTTGTTTATGATATGATTTGATTGGTGTGCCAGTCCAGAATGTTGTTGGCCATATGGTTTGCTACACTATTGAGGTTTCTTGGGACATGTGTAAATGAAATGGATTCAAACTGTCGAACCATTTGTTTAGTGCGCAAAAATTTTCTGAAAAGACAGGTATCGCGTACCTGGTAGTCATTGTTGAGCTGGGAAACAAGGAGTTGTGAGTCCAAGAAAACGTTGAGGTGACGTATGCTCATTTGGAGAGCTGCGGCCAAGAGACCGGTCACGGCATCGTATTCAGCTTGGTTGTTGGTGGCAGCACCTAAACACACTCTGTCGATGTGGATCAACTCATGTGAAGGGGAGTATATTACCCAAGCTGCTGAGGCCAGATTGGGGGACCAACGGCTTGCACCATCAGCAAAACCGACATAGCAAAGTGGAACAGGATCCATCTGTGGTCATGCAGAGAAAAAAAAATTTAGGTTTTTTGATTTTTTTGTGAAAAACAAAATAATACTGTACAATAATGGACGGTGGTGTCCATTAGATTCACTATGGGTAAAATCTCTTGAGGTACAACCCGTTGCGTGGGTTGCGTAGGGGGTTTCCCTCTGAATCGGTCAAAATGTATGCCCCCTGTCTGAGGCAAGTGTGTATAATGTATGGGCCTTTCCACATGGACACAAACTTTCCTTTCCCGGTTTTGTCATGAGCCTGATCGTAGCCGAGGACAAGGTCCCCTTCAGAAAAAGTTCATGGGTGGACATGTTTTTCATAACTTAGTTTGGATCGGTTCTTGGCTGCTTCCATGGTTTGAAGGGCTGTGCGTCGATCTTCATCGTCCTGTTCCAGGAGTAGTAAGCGTTGCTCAATTGGGGAAGTGTCCGCTAGGAGTTCAACGGCCATATGTAGGGTTGGAATCTGGCACTCAATGGGGAGGACGGATTCAACCCCTTGAACTAAGTGGAAAGGGGTAAAACCGGTGGCGGTTTTGGTTGACGTGCGTTATGCCCATAGTGCTGGGAAGAGAATGTGGTGCCAATTTGATTTGTGTTTTTCTACAGTACGTTGGAGGATGGTTTTCAAGATTTTGTTGATCGCTTCGACTTGGCCATTTCCTTGGGGGTAGTAGGTGGAGGAGAAGTGGTGTTCAAATTTCAGTAAGGTTGATAGTTCTCTCCAGACGGCGTCTTCGAAGTGAGAGTCGTGGTCTGAGACGAGTTGCTTTGGCACTCCGAAATGAGCGATAACATGGTTTAGGAAAAAACGTGCTGCAGTGTCGGCCTTACAATTGTAAGTTGGCATGGATTCCTCCCACTTGGTAAAATAATATACTGCCACAATAATGTGTTTATGACCGCCGGCTGACGTGGGATTGCAATCGAGGAAATCGATGGCCCATTTGTAGAATGGTCCGACAATGACTACTGGGTGACGGGGGGCGGGTGGTGTTCTTGCCTTGGGGGCAAAAAGTTGGCAGTTTTGACAATGTTTGACTGCGGTTATGCAATCAGTAAATAATGAAGGCCAAAAGCAACCTGCGCGGATGATCTTTTGGGCGGTGGCCATGCCAGAGAAATGGCCTCCGCAGGCACCGCTATGGCAGTCATTAAGGACTTGTTATGCCTCGTTATGAGATAGGCAACGTCGTAGGATGGTATCAACGCCGCGTCGATAAAGTACATCGCCTAATAGGAGGTATCGGGGGGCGTGGTGTCGTATGCGACGACGTCCGTCACGATCGATGTGGGGTCGAAATTTTTGTGTGCGGACGTAGATTAAGATGTCACCGTACCATGGGTCGTCAGAAGAAATGATGAAAATGTGATCGTCAATGAGATCCGTTTGGATAGCGGGTGATGACGAAGAGGATGGGAGATATGTGATGATTTGAGCTAGTGCTAGGGCCTTGGTGCTCTTTGGGGTCTTGAAAGTAAGGTCGTACTCTTGTAGTATAATCACCCATTTAGCTACGCGGCCTTGAAGAAGGCGACGCGTCAAGAGGTAAACCATAGGATTGGAATTAGCTACGACTGTGGTGTGGCTTAGGAGAATATAATGTCGCAGCTTTTGGACTGAAAAAACGATGGTGAGGGACATCTTTTCTTCATGTGGGTATCGGAGGGGTGGGCCGGACAAGGTCTGGCTCACATAGTAGATGACATGCTCTTGGCGAGTAGTATCTTCTTGTATAAGAACTCCAGATACGGCATGCTCGGATGCTGAAACATAAAGGGTGAAATCTTTGGTGAAATCTAGAGGAGAAATCAACGGGGCATTTGTGAATGCTTTCTTTAAGTCGCTGAAAGCTATCTCTGCGTGTTGGTCCCATATGAAATGGGTATGCAGGCGTAGTAGTCGTAGGAAACCATGGACCGTTGTGGCATAGTCAGGGACAAAGCGGCGGTGGAAGTTGGACCTCCCTTGTAGGCTTTGTAGTTGTCTTAATGTGCAGGGTGACGGTAACTCTAGAATAGCTTGGACTTTTAAGGGGTCTACAGTGATGCCTTTCTCTGAGATAACAAACCCTAGCAGGCGACCTGATGTGATGCAAGAGACACACTTGAGAGGGTTCAAGCGGATGTTGTATTTTCGGCAACGCATGAAAACTTGTCGAAGGTCGTCTAAATGGTCAGATCGCTTCTTGGATCGAGCGGTAAGGTCGTCCAGATAAACTTTTATGATCTTGTGGAGATCGTGGAAGAAATAAGTCATGGCGCGTTGGAAGGTGGCTCCAGCATTCTTGAGTCCAAAAGGCATGACGCGATAGGCGAAGGTGCCCCATGGGGTGGTGAAAGCTGTCTTATATTGATCTTCTTTACGGATTTTTATTTGGTTGTATCTGGAGAAACCATCCATAAAAGAAAGGACTCCATGTCCCGCGCATTCATCGATTAGTTGGTCAATGAAAGGTGTGGGGAAGTTGTCTTTTGGAAAAGTGAGGTTTAGATCTCAGAAATCAGTACAAATGCGTATAGTGCCCACTTTTTTGTTTACTGGAACTGGGTTAGAAACCCAGGTGGTGTAGGCAATAGGATATATGAATCCTGCTTTTTGGAGTTTTTCAATCTCAGCTTTAGCAGCTGGGAGTTTGGACGGGTGAATGGGTCATTGTTTTTGTCGAACAGGAGCCACATTGGGCCAAGTGTCGATGTGATGTTCCACAATTTTGGGATCGAGGCCAGGCATCTTGGTGTAAGACCAGGCGAAGACATCACGAAACTCTTGGAAGAGTTTCTTATATGCTTGAGTTTCCGCTTGAGTGCAAGATGCACCTAGCAAGATGAGCTCAGGTTTTCCAGGTGTGGTCGAAATGTCGATTTGTATAATAGGGGAAATGTTGGACATGTTCCCTTCTTCGAAGGCATCTGGTGCTGGGATGGGGTCCTTGAACCAATCAGCCTTAGTTGGTAGGAAATATTTTGACTCGACTGATAGCTGGTTTGCTGCGATGGATGTAGACGCCTCAGGGAGGAAGTATGAGCGATGATGCATATCGTCCCAAGGGTAGTCCGGTGCAGTGAGTGTTTCTAAAATTTGCTCATCAATATGGAAGTAATCAGACCATAAATCGACGGGTTCTAGTTTGTATGTGGTTGAAATCATATAGATGGTATTGACTTCTTCCGAAGAAGATGATTTCGGAGGGTAGATCTCTTCAATGAGGGGAGGAGATATCTCTAAGTCGACATTATTCAACTCGTAAAACGCTGCTCTGTAATCTGGGAGATCAGGGCAGTGGTGTGAATAATGGCCATAAATGCCGCATATCGCACAAGGGTGGTTAGTGCGGAGTGTTTTGTCGCGAGGCTGAGGAGGTGGCTCGAGTCTTACTACTGGAATTCCAGTGTCGTCATCCAACATATTCATGTGTTCCTGGAGTGCAGGTAATTGTGGACATTGATGAGTGGCGTGGCCTACGTCGTCACACAACGAGCACTTAGGGGGAATGCGAATAGCTGGGGGGTTTTTAGCTACCTTGGGGGTTGCTAGGGGGGTGCGAGTTATGATTCCAGTGTTATAAGTTGGTGGGCCTCTGCCCCCTATGTTCCGTAACAGAGGTGGAGCGTTTCCGGATGTTGATGCCGTAGTCACTATTGGGGGAGGTCTGTTTTGCAGATGAGTGACTGGAGGGGGTGGGTGGCTGGTAGTGGGGATAGGTTGTACCGGTTGTAAAATAACATTCGTATTCGGCGGGGGGCTCGGCGCAGGTAAGTACCATACAGGTATCCCTAATGTTAAGCCAGGAAGGTTGAGTGTAGCCATTACTGGCGAACTGACAACTCCGTAGAATGGGAACAAGAATGGGATGGTGTGAATTGGCGTTGTGCCAATATGAGTAGGCACTATGGGTGTTTGTGGTAGCGACGAAGGCTATTGTGTGGTGTGCGACAGGGTGCACAAATCCAATGTTTTTGTTATCGGTAAAGGTGGTAAGATCGATGGAAAAGTAGAAGTCATAGGTGACTCGGTGTAGATTCCAGGACCAATTGACGATACAAATGATGTCGGTGCATTTTGAATGGTCTGTTCAATCATTGGTAGCACATTTTGAGGAGCCGCGGGGGCGTTAGGATCATAATATGTGATTTGATCAATCTTGATAACGCGTCCTTCATGTGGGAACATCATGAGGCGAAAAATAGATTAAGCCACTGCTTTCATTTTGTACATATAACTACGTCCAAGAAGGAGGTTGTAGTCGAGCTGGGCATTGATCACTTCGATGTCAATGAGAACTAATTTGCCACCTAGTTCTACGGGTACATTCGCTAAAAGGCCTTGTGGTTGAGCTGAGCGTCCGTCATAAGCTCGTAATGCCATGGTGGATGGTTGTAAGGTGGGGGAGCCAAGCTTCTGCCACACAAGGGTGGACATAACGTAGGTGGAAGCTCCTTCATTGATGATGCATCGATGCACAACAAGGTTTCGAATATTTACTGATACTTGGAAAGCTACATTTGATGGCAATCGAGGTTCGGCTTGGTCTAAGTCGAAAGCCATCATGTGTGTGTCGTTAGGGTCTATTCCTCCGATGGCGGATAATAGTAGTTTTCATTGTGTAGGGCATGTTTTCAGTACCTCTAAAGCAAACATAGCAGCGAGGGATTGTGCTAGGTCCTCCACGACGTTATAATTGGATGCTGTGCGAGCATTAGGATTGTTGTTAATCCTTCGCAAAGGGATGTGAGGGATTTTAGGTCCTCCGTCCAACGGCATATTTGGTCTGCGTAGTGGTTGATTTGGTGGAAGGGAGGTGGATGTGTTAGTGGGAGGAGTTTCTGGGGTTGGCCCGTACTGATTCCTGCGAGTTTGGAGGTTGATGTCATTGGATGACATCATTAATAAATGGTGTGTGCCTGGATCCATATGCTGATAATCAGTTGCGGCATAAGTGATTTGCTTCTGGGGCGCAGCGGATTCTTGTGGGGGATCCATAGGATGAGTATTTACTACTCCCTGGTTTGGAAATGGGTTTTGTAATACCATGGGTTGCGGTTGATTAAGTGGAGTTGGCTGTCCAGAGTGGCCCTGGCGTTGAGCATCGTCAGCCCAAAGTTTACGTGCTTTCTCTAAATGGGGGCAGTTGTGAGTGTAGTGTCCATAGACTCCACATATAGAACATGGATGGTTTGTTCTCAGGTTATTGTTTTTGGGCTGCTTGGGATGCCGATCAGGATTCTGGTTGGGAGGAGCAGCATTGTTATTATTTGGAGGATTGGGAGGTGGTGGACCTTGATTATGTTGTTGGTTGTTGCCGCGGTTACGTCCTCTTCCACGGTTTTGTTGTCCACCCTGGTTGCGTTGGTTGTTTTGATGTTGGGGCTGATTGTGTTGTGTTTACAATTTCCCTTGAGCAATGGGGGGATTTTGGTTTGCTGCAGGTGCAGGAGCAGGTTGCAGTGGATAATAAGCTGGTGGGGCTGGAGGTGGTCCAGTTACCTACTGGGGTTGTTGGTAACCCTGAGCTATTGGAGGTGTTAGGTTAGTTGTTGTAGCTTGCTGTGGGTAATACATTGGTTGTGGGGGGAACTGAATCGGGTTTTGGGTGGCAGGTTGGTTATAGTACGTGGGAGGTACATATGCCGATGGCACTTGCCCATGGCAATGTTGTGGACAAGAGGGTCCATGAGTGTGATGATTATGATTCGTTGGAGCGTAGGAAGTTGTTGCTCCAGAATTAGATGTAGCCCTAGAGAGGTCAGGGGCATTTATGGTGCTCACCATGCTAAAAGGTTTAATTTGCGGTGTGACTTGGCCAATAATACCATCGGCGGCATGTGATGCCCCCAGCGCGTCACCGTGTGAAGAATCACCTCATGGGGCGTCTGGTATGATGGTGTAGAGATAGCCTGATTGGGCATAAATCAAGTCGAATTGCTGAGCTTTTAGGATAGCTTCTTCCTCTGACTGGGGTCGTTCGGAAGCTACGTCTTTTGCTATGAGGGGTAGGAGTGATTTAAGAAACCAGTCCAAAAATATAAGGTTATCCAGTTTAATATTACAGAGGCTACGACGCTTGCGCCATTCATGGCTGTGGTCCGTGATGTGGGTAGCTGTATTTTGTCTGCAAGACAACAGTATTTCAACTCCTGCATTGTAACGTACAGGTAGTTGAAAAAACTAAAGGAAAGTGGAGGCAAGAGATGTAAAAGTCTAGTGGGTCCCATGTGGTTGTTTGATGTACCACTTGGCTGCAGAGCCAGTGAACGTTTGTTGCAACAGTCTTAGACGAATGGAGTCATCCACTATGGAGTTAGATGAACACCATAGGTGAAAAGAAATTATGTGATTTTGAGGGTCCTCCCCAGGTTTTCCTTCAAACTTGGGTATGTCTGAGGGGAGCTTCGTAGGCATGGGTGGCCATGTAGGGTTGTGCCTGATAGGATCGTTGGTTAGCTTGGCTAAGTCTGGTAAGTTCAGACTAGCCATGTAAGGTAAACTAGCATATGGGTGTGGTGTAATGACTGGGACATAACTGTTCACGGTGGCATTATGTAGTGGTCCAGTAGCCCCTAAGGGTATGCTAGGTATTGAAGGTATGTGTCCTCCAACTGCTGTGGTTTGGTATGGGCCAGCGTTTCCAAGTGCAACATGGGTTACACTAGGGTTAGGAATAGTACCAGGAATTCCTGGGATCTGGGTTGTGGTAATGAGAGGGGGTGTGACCCCTATATTTGGCATACCCATAATAGGGGGTAGTCCAATGTTGGGCATTCCTAAAGGTGGAGTGTCCCCCATATTAGGCATGCCTAGAGGGGTTGTTACCATGGATGGCACAGTAGTGGAAGGGTTTGTGGATGTATCTCCAATAGTACTGGTAAAAAGTGGGTCGTATTGTGTTCTAGCCATGAGGTTGGTTGGTAATAATTCAGTAGGGTTTTCGGATTCAGCCTCAGAATCAGATGTGAAGTGAGGCATGTCAGAATCGGATGACTGTATGTTTGGTCGACGACGTGTCGAGTCAAGGGATAAGGCTCGACATTGGTGACGTGGAGAGCCAAGTAGACTGAACTCTGGGGGTTCACCCCGAAGACGATGAGATCGTCTAAAATTCTCAATGGTGAGAAATATGGTTTTTGTTTAAAAATTTTCAATGTAAGGGGGTGATGTAAAAAACTCGAAACCCTAATGCAACAATGAGTGCAAAAAAGAGGAGTGAAAATAAAGGCTCTCAGGCCAAAAAATCAACCTCAAAAAGCACTTATTATAGCAGCTGTGCTATAATAAGTGGAGGGATGCAACAAAATTGGTCAGAATACCAACAGTCAAACAGTTTTTAGAAAAAAGAGGTGCTACTAGACCAAAGGTGGGTAATGCATCATGCAAACACCTAACTAGAAGTATTGTGAGTCAACAAACGATATCCTCTGCAAGGTGATGAAATCCAAGTCAGATGATATAGAGTGTTGAATCAACGGCTAGATCTCCCCCTACCAGGAGGGAAACCGGGTAGACAATCCTAAAGAGTGGCAACTAGGATACCCTGTTCATGACACGTTCAGAAAAGGTGGATCTGCCGTTTGGTCCTTTTACCGCAGTATCCCCATACAAGGATCCCCCGAGAACTGCGAGAAGTAGCCTTCGGTTACTGAATGGATTGTGGTATTCCACTCAGGCCTCCGGAACAACTCTGGCGACTTCAACCCTCCTAGGGGAGAGGCCTTCCGATAAACTGGTTGTGACCGTGCCAAAAAATACTGGGGAATTTTGGTTCCCTAATGGAGAACAGCTATGTCTCAAATGTAATAACTGAGGGGTGTTATTGGAACACCTATCCCCTCAATTCTACCTAACTACAAAGTTCTTTTAAGTGCTCCCCAAGTGGGGTTAAAAGTTGGTTGAATTTAGGGTAAATTTTAAGGCTCAGTTTAAATTATGTGTCAGAGTGGGTGCAAGTGTGGTATTTAAACTGAAATTGAAATGTAAATGCTTTGAAACAACTATTCAAAAATAATGGATCTTTGAAATAGAAAAACAAATAATATGAATACTTCAATAAATAAATGGTTTTCTTTAAAAAAATGCTTGGGCAAAGTATCGAGGAAGTAAACAGTAAAATCTAGATCTAGATAAAATGCAAATAAATCTTTCTTTCAATTTCTAAAAATTTTGTAAAAAGACTTTATAAAGGAGCATTCTAAATAGTAAAAGATTTCTATGGCTGTAAAAAATGCAAGAATTTTAATACTGTAAAATGTGCTAAATGGGCAGAAAATACAGGAAAAAATATTTTTCAAAAAATTGGCCGAATTGAAAAAATTTGCATCGCGGGTTTCGGGAGAACAGCCGCGATGGACCACGCAGGTTTCAGCCGCTAAGCCGCGATGTGCAGCACGGATTCCTGTCACACAGTCGTGATGGGCAACGCGGATTTCAGCCGCGAAGCCGCGATGTGCAGCGCGGGTGTTCGTCACACAGTCGCGATGTCCAGCGCGGCAAATGGCCATGAAGTCGTGATGTACAGCACGTAAATTGGCTGCGAAGCCGCGGTGAGCCGCACGGAAAAATGCCGAAAAGTCGCGATGAGCCGCGCGACTGTCAGGCAAAAAATAGTGATGCGAAAGCCGAAAACGGACGCCGAAAAATGAACCCGAAAATGGAAATTTCAGGCTGTTAATGGCAATAGAAGGGGCCAATATCTAGAATAGCAATGGATCTGTTGTCTAGGATGGCAGATCTATGAATTAAACTGACTAAAACTAACAAAAACTAAGATCTAAAGCAAAAAATTGAGATCTAAGAATTCGAAGCCAGTGGAGTCGCCAAAATTGTTAGCTTTGTTTTGCAACCAAGTTTAGTGCAATGGTGCACCTGCTAACTAGTAGCAGCAGTCTCAATAGAAGTAAATAACAAACTACTTTAAACTACATTAATCATGGATCTATGTGAAATAGATAAGCAAACAATGGAAATATTATCGAAAGCAAAACAATTGACAACATGTAAAAAATGATTTTGTATTAAGAATAGGGGCAAGCAAGTGCTTGCAATGGTGATACCTCCAAGTGGTGAAGATTGTTGAGTAGCTCCAAGGGTGAGCAGCTCCAAGCTCCAAAGGTCTCTTCTTCTCTAATGCTTCCTGGTTTGTGCAAAGCTCAAAAAGGTGGGCAAGGCTCAAAAGGGATTTTGGCAGCATGAGGATAGGATGATGGATGGATGGAAAGTGAGGAGCCCCTACCACCTTTTTATAGTTTTTGGTGTTGGGGAATACCATTATGGTTTTGAGGAAACCAATGGTATTGACCAACATGGTTTAGGTACTTTTTTCCTCCTTTTTTCTTTTTTGAATATTTTGAATATTTTTATTCCCTTTTTAATATTTTTGGGAATTGTGGACCCTTTTTGAGGAAAAATACTCATTTTGAGTGGAAAAGGGGGTGTATTAAGGTCTTTTGGTGACCTTTTGGTGGCTTTAGAGGCTCAAATGGTGAAAAAGTGGACAAATGGGTCATGTGAATAAGGAAATGAGCTAGTGAGCACTTTTTGGGTGTTAACACTGATATCTCTCAAACCGAAGCATATTTGGAGAAAATGTCCATGTATTACTCAATTTGGTGGTTTCTGAGAAAAACCCATGTCTCAAAATCTTTAGATTTGCCTCCATATGCACGCAAATCAAGGCGTAATATGGCCATTTGGAAAAATTGTTGCTAAAAATATGGTTTGATTGGAATTTTGACTAAGCCTTATAACTTTGCATGTGTGAGATGGGTGTGATCCAATGGATGTAGAACCATCCTGGAGGTGTCCTTTACCAAGTCCAAGTGGTGTATTTTCGTTCGACAACCTGCAACTATCTCAAACTACTCCAACTGCAAGTTTTCTGAAAAAACTTGTAACTATAGGAAAAACTGTAATTACATGTTTTACAAGTTTTATGGAAAAACTTGTAAAGAGCAGTTAGTTACCATTTTTCATAAAAAAAAACCTACTCAATCAAGTAAATATTAGGAACATAGCATGATTTTGACCTTACATACCTTTGAGAGCATAATCATGAGTGTTTGGAGGTTTAGAATGGAAAAAAGATAGAATATGAGGCAAAAAGGAAAGGCCTCCTAACACAAGCAATCAAAACTACTAGATAAAATGAGTCAATTTGGAGGCCTAACAATCCATGAAAATTTTAAAGTGCCCTACTAATAGATAATGTCTTAAATTTTGCAGGGAATATACCATAGCTAGCCCTTCCCTCTATGTCCTAGTATAATTCCTCTCTATTGTTGGCAATTTCCTACTAGCAAAGGCAAATCAATGAACAATGGAACCTTCACCTAGCTTAGTGATAACTACACCAAGAGAAACTGAACACGCATCAACATGCAAGTGGAACTCTTTTCTCCAATCAAAAAATATCAAGATAGGCGCGGTCACCATTTTCTCTTTTAGTGTGTCGAGGCTTTACTTACACTCTTCATCCAACTGAAACTTCAAATCTTTCTTTAGCATTTTTTCCATAGGGGATGCAATCTGAGCATATCCTTTTATAAACTTCCTATAATATACCGTATGACTCAGATTTGTCCTTAGCTTTCAAACTAAAGTAGGTGGAGGTAGATCCATTATGATGGAAATCTTCGCAGTATCCACCAACAATCCTTTCTTATAGAACACATGACCAAGCAATATGCCAAATGGAGCACAAAATATACACTTCTTCAAATTTAAAGAGATATGGTAATGTCTATAGCATTCTAACATCAATCGTAAAATTTCAATGTGATTCTTAAGCATACTATATACTATCTAATCATCAAAATAGACTTCAAGAAATTTATGAATAAATTCTTTAAAAGTAGCAACAACTGCTCTAGAGAAAATCGTAGGAGCATTCTTTAACCCAAAGGGCATTACCGTATATTGGAATCAACCGCATTCTATCGCAAAAGTTTTCTTTTGTCGATCCACCTTGGCAGTTTTTATCTGATGGTACCCAAAAAATCCATCATTAAATGAGTATGCTTCTTGACCCTCGACTCTCTAGTACTTCATCTGTGAATGGTGCAGGAAATGGGTCATGTAGAAAGGCATCATTCAACTTCCTTAAATCAATACAAATCGAATTTCACTGGTATGTTTATCTTATACTACCATGGGACTAATTCACTCTGACTCTTCGACATGCTCAATAATGCCCACATCCAGCATTCTAACAAGCTCGGCTCTAACTTTTTCTTTGTACCGAGGATTTAGTATATAAGGTCTCTGCTTAACTAGATTAGCACCTAGTTTCAGGGGGATCTTCATCTCTCCCAAGTCACCAATGATCACTTTCATCTCAGAAAAATTGGTAGGAAATAAATCTTCGAACTCGTGCATTAAATCAATGATCTTACTAACTATTTCATCATCCCAATAATCTCGAATATTTGCAAATTTAGGATTTTCAAGGGACCCAATATTTACCTTCTTTATCTTCAGCGGCTTCAAGAATTTGTCGGATGAGATCTCTGGTCACTAATACAAAATGAGAGATAAGTGACCAAAAAAACGACCAAAATCCACATATAAATGACCATTTTTGAGTTGGTGACCGCTGGTAGAAAATTAATGGCCATATATCACGCGACCAAAAATGTGGTCATATTTAGCTTGGTCATTTATAGCTTATCTTGTGGTCATATATTTGGTCGTATATTCGGTCATTAATTTGGTAATATATTTGGTCATTAATTGTCACGATTAATGACCACATTTTTTGTCACGTGATAAATGACCGCTAATTTGCTACCAGCGATCATCAACTCAAAAGTGGTCATTTCTATGCATATTTTGGTCTTTTTTTGGGTAGTTATCTCTCATGTTGTACTGGTGGTCATTTATATGCAAATTTTGGTCATTTTTTTAGTCATTTATCTCTTTTTAGTGGTTTCTGAATATAAATAGGGCACGAAGGAATCGAACCACCAACCTCCTGCCTATAAGGCAGGTGCTCTACCATTCAGCTAGCACCCTTAAATAGAATTCCTTATGGATTTATATGAGAATAAAATTTCCAAACAATTAACACCATCTTGCCAAATTCTGGAAAAGAGTCACATAAGTAGGTAAGAAACACGTAGTTAACACCATTTAAATCATAAGCACTCAGATTCATAGTGATGAGTTATGAGAAGTCTATTCTCATAACTAGAAGTATTAACAAAAACTAGATATTAAACAAAGGATTGTAGGATATAAACATTATAATCTAGTGCTGACAAAAAAGAATACAAAATCAACTTTGTCAAACAAGGCATCACTCACTGGACATTTTGTTATTTGATCAATCCTAAAGACAGCAAGGACAAATCCAACAATTTCCATACTAGTAAGAACCCAACAATTGCCATACCAATGAGCATATAATTGTTGTGTGAACTCATATTTCAATTTTCCAGCACAAACCACCCTTGAATTTTTGCAATGAACCACTCTCACAAAATAGCCTTATTATATTAGTGAACAAAGTAGAAATCATATCAAATCAAGATTGTTGAGTAGCAAACTGAAAAGCTTGGTTAAAAAAAATAGTTCCAACCCCTATGGTGAATGTTGAATGTACGATTATGCATACATGTTGTAGTTCAAGGCCTGATTGAGTTTTGAGGTTTCCTGTATTTAACATGTTATCAATAACCTTGCCAATATTCTGAGAAGGAACCTTTTCCGTTACCTTCTTCACCTTATTCACTTGCAAGTACATGCCCAAAGAACAAAATGCAGTAAGAAACCTCTCTCCACAAAATGAATTGTGAAATAAAGAATGCAAAGAAATATTGAATACATCAGACCCTAATATTTCCTTTAAAATAATAAAATTCATTAAAATGACACACACAAAAAAATAACTTACTACATTAGCCTTTGCAGCAGCATCCATGGATTTACTATGCTCTAGCATTCCTTGGGTTAACGTTTTCATGGTAGCCCGATCTAGATCCTCAACTATCGTCAATCTATAAGACCATAGCAAGTAAGGAAGTGAGTTAATAAGCACATCTCAAACCTTTTAGCTTCTGCATGTGTAAAGTAAAATATGTCATTCATGTTCATAGTCTTTGTTTAATGTAATTTTGCACAAACTATCCATAGCCATGAGAGTCAAATGTTGCATAGGAAAATAAGGATGGTTGATCTAGAAGACCACATATTTCAAGCAAGTCAAACCTAATGACCACATAACAAATATTGAAAAAAATATTCCAGAATTAAAGACTAGGCATTCCCATGTAACTTTTCCTTCGACTAAATATAATGTCACTAGCCCAAAATTTTCTGAGCAGATACATTAGCTAGGGTCTGATGCATTCAACATATGTGAAGTTCATATATGAGTCACAAACATAGTATGTTGAACAAGGCATTCAACATATGGAAACAACTAGATAGCTACTTAAGGCCATATAGAGAGTTCCAAATTTGGATATCAAAAGGAATATGCTCCTGATGTAATACGTCTCCAAGGTATTGGAAGCATATTTCAGATGTAAAAAAAATTATTGTGAGAGAAATATTTTTTATGTAATCAATATGGATTAAGGGAAATATTCCATATACCTTGCATTCTCTTAACCACAAATTGATCTTTAATAAAGAACAAGTACCTTCTTTCTAAATTTAAGATTGCAAAGAAAGAAAATCTTCGATTCTCTCTCTCAAGGCACTTGACACTCTTTTCCCTCCAATTTAAATCAATGGAAAGTAAGCAAAATACCTTGGGCATTTGTACACCTTGAAAGGTCATAAGATGCAAAGTTTTTTGCAAGTACTATTTCACATTCATGCAAACTCGTTTCTTCCAAAGCTGAACAAAAATTGAAAATGAACCATGTAAACCAAAACCTTCTAGATGATTCAAGCACCGGTTGTTCCAACATAATATATCCATAGTATTGGGGTTTATGCAACATTTGACATGCAACTAATGTATCTTTCTAACCATTGGTTGACTATACTACCTGCAACCACTATTCATACCTTAAGAGGTTCAAAATGATACTAATGATTTATGGCATGGAGCTCCTTCTTGCAGTTCTCATTCAATTCATCAAAGATAGTGATAGATAACTGATCCAAAATTTCTAATACTTGCATCAAACTCATAATTTAAAATAAAGTAAAAATATATCTTTCTAGCCATTGTTTGACTATACTACCTGCAACCACTATATTAATATGAGTTTGCAGAGAAACAAAAGAAGCCATAGAAATTTTCAAAATTCATACCTTAAGAGGTTCAAAAGGATACTGATGATTTATCGCATCTAGCTCCTTCTTGTAGTTCTCATTCAATCCTTCAAATATAGTGATAAATAACTTATCCACCTGAATCCCACTCATAATTAAAAATAAAGTAAAAATATAACATTTGATTTTTGGCATCTTAATAGCACCAAAAAATATATAGAAAATACATCTTCAAGCCAAAACCTTCAAAAATTTAACAGTGATCTTCATTTACTGTTGATCTTCCTATTAACATGATGTCTTACCCTGCTTATTGACATCATGTTATGGCAGAGTCCCATTGACCTACTTTTGTGGTCATTTGTTGGACATTAATAAAATTATCTTATCTTATCTCATCTCCCTTGCATGTGGCTCAGTATTGCTTTCTCATACCTTCATATTCTTTTTCATCATTCACGAACAAGTTTTCATACAATTGTGATTCTCTATTTCCTGCCTCGCATATTTTTTCCATTGAACATTATGTTTTTCTGGGAATAATGATTCCAAGGGTACAGGAAACTAGGACTGAGGAGGAAGTCTTTAGACATTCTAGTGGCATGGTAAACATTACTATGACAAAAGAACTGTAGGATCAATTTGATGACACTTGATATAAAAATTTGTCATGGATATGTTGAATGTCTGTGTAGGCCTCTCCTTTGCTGATCCATTGTCATCTTTTCTATAATGGCGATGCAATCAAAGGAACATTGCATGTTAACAGAACAATAAGTCTCTTTCATGCAATAATATTTCTCAAGTCTTTAGGGACATTGTTTTATGGTCATGCAATCAAAGGAACATTGCTTGTTAAGCAGAACAGTAAGTCTCTTTCATGCAATAATCTTTCTCAAGTCTTTAGGGACATTGTTTTATCCTTTTCAGTGAAGAAACTATGTGGGTTTATCCTTTTCAGCAAAGAAATAGTTTGTTAGTTGCACATTAATTTTTTAAATATAAGTGAGTTTAGATCTTGTCTAAAACCAATGTATTTCTTTGGAAAGAAAATGTACACAAGTAAAGGTCCTATTGAAAAAAGATTGCAAATAAAAAATCTACCGTCCATATTTGATTCAAATCATGATCTCATCGGGAAGTCATATTTAGTATGTACAGAATTTTTGTTATTTTGTAGTCCATACTAGTAAGTATTAATTATTTCAACTCCATATTTTTTCAGTTTTTACTCTTTTTAAAAAAATGTTCCTGATATTGGTGCTTTTACTTGTTGCTATCCTCGCATTGTTTCTGTCATTTTGAATTGAGATTCATACATTAGGAATGGCTTAGAGAAAATAAGTATTTTACTATACTCAATATTTTTTTCGTTCTAGCAACATAACAGGCATATATCCCAACATCTCAATGTATTTATCCGATGGTCGTTGTCTCTATTGCTACTGCATTTTAGAACTTGCATGTATTTAGCAGAGTTTAGAGGAGTGCATGGTGAAAGTGTATCATCTATGGAAGTTGGGTTCATCGTGCCTGTAATGTCCCCTCCCATCATACCATCATGATAGAGAGGATCGTGATGCTAAAACCGGGCATCTAGCCCCATGAAATTTTACATAAGCATTCACATAATATAAAAAGACATATGGAATGTATAATTATAAGAGAAACACAGCGGAAGTAATATCAATTACACATTCATCATATATTCACGATATTCATCAAATAAATAAATTCAAATTTAACACAAGAGAGTACTTATCTTATAACAATTAGTCCCAAGCAACTGGCTATGCAACTGCAACGTTCCACCCAATCATAGGCCAGTTGTGCTTATCAACCTCTTGATACAATTGCCACCCCCGAGTTGGGCATGATCTCTACAAGGAATTAGGGAACAACAGACTCACACATAGCCAAGCATACACCAAGATGAGCCAAGCCAATCTACAACTGGGTTTATCAGGCTGCTAGGAAATGGAAAGGAAGAATTGCTAAGCTAGTGAGCTCAAGCACAGAGCCAGGGATAACCTTACAAGATCTATCTAGCTTGGCACCCATAATACCTACACACCCAGCACAAGGGAGTATTCTTTTCACTGTTGTACAGTCCCTCAAGCCATACCTTCCCCATCTAGTGCTATCAGGGTGTGCATAGAAGAGTAGCCAGCCCTCTTGATCTTCTGAAGAGGTTATTTCCCCCACTAGGTTTATCAAGCCAGTTCTGTCCAATAGAAGTCCAAATCTCTTGCTCACAGATTCAAACCAAAATAGGGATGCACATAACAGCAAAACCACAATTGCTAGGCATGAGGAAAAATGTTTCTTCAGTGGGATGCCCAAGGAGGAGGTTTCTACCAATTCAGAAAAACGTGGGCAAGCCCAAAAACGAAATGGCAATTGGGGAACAACCCTGGAGAGCAGAAATCATTTTCAGAAAAACGTCCATGGGAATTTTGGGGCAAAAACGACCTCTATAAACCCCCAGAATGTGACTCCCTTTCTCCCAGCCACTGTGCAACTCAAAAACAAGCTCCCAGCTATGGAAAAATGCAGGAAAATTGGTAAAAACGTGATGAGGAAAGACCTAGTAGTTCAAATTGTGTGAGAGAGGAAAAACTATATGTTCAGAATGGCTTTGGGGCACCATTTCGTGGGTGTTTTCTTGCCCAAGAAGCAAAAATATGAATTCCCAGGTTGATGGATTGCCCATGCACGAAATTGGCTGCCATACCTCTTCATTCCCAAGGCATTAACTGCCTCAACCAATTTATGGAAGAATTAAATGATTGGGTCCATAACCCAAAATGGGTAGTTGGTGGTTTATGGGTTTTCTCATTGACACATGGATTAACACCATTGGCTCAAGGGTTTGAATAATTTCCCTCCCTATTCCTTGTAGAATCATACCCCATCTCTTTGTTGCATTGCATAGCTAGTTGTGGGTATTTTTATTAAAATTCGTATTTACATGATGTCTTATTTACATTGTGCCTATCTAGCACAAGAACCATAGGCATCTATTCCTTTAATTGCCGATACAAAAAATGATAAATCAATGGTGGGGCCTTGGCCTTGAGCTCCTCACCATGATTAAATAACAATATTTACATCATTTACGATTTAATGCAAAGGGGGTCAAAATGGGGACATTACATTCCCCTCCCCTTACATTAGCACTATCCTTGGTGCTCATCAAAATTGAACAAAAATGGATATGCCACCCTCATGGCATCCTCCAGCTCCCATGTAGCCTCATTGGGACCATAGTGCTTCCATTGCACCTTTACCTGTCCGATGGCTTGGTTCTGGAGCAATGTTACCTTCTTGTCTAGGATGCGCAATGGATCGGTTTGGAATTCTCCCTCGGGTTCCACCTGGATCACATCCCAATTAATCACATGGTTAGGATCATGTACATATTTCTTAAGCAAAGAGACATAAAAAACATTATGAGCTTTAGTGCTAGCAGGCAATGCAATTCTATATGCAACTGGCCCTATTCTTTCAAGCACTTCAAATGGCCCACAATATCTAGGTGATAGCTTGGCACAACTCCCAAGCTTCAAGGAATTCTTCCTTGATTTCACTCTAAGATACACATGATCCCCAACATTGAATTCCCTATGCACCCTATGTTTATCTGCATAGCTCTTCTGTCTATCCTGGGCTGTTTTTAAATTCTGTCTGATCTTGGCAACTTCTTGCTCCATTTCCTTGAGCAATTCTGGCCCAAGTACAATTATGTTCACTGGATTGTCCCAAGTCACTGGTGTCCTACACCTTCTGCCATACAGAGCCTCATAAGGACTCATTCCCAACGATGCTTGTTGCCCATTGTTATATGCAAATTCTACCAAGTGTAGATAATCCTCCCACTTGGATGGTTTGTCCATTACATACATGCAGAGCATGTCTTCAAGCACCCGATTTACTCTTTCTGTTTGGCCATCTGTTTGAGGATGGTATGTGGTAATATAGCTTAGCTGTATACCCAAATCTGCAAAGAGACCTTTCCAAAAATTGGAAGTGAACTTGGTATCCCTGTCAGAAATTATTGCCTTAGGAAACCCATGTAATCTGAAAATTTCCTTCATGAAAATATTTGCAATGGCATCGGCTTTATGTGTGGACTTAACCGGTATAAAATGTGCTGCCTTTGTTAACTTGTCCACCACAACCATGATGGAATCATGTTGTCTCACCGTCATTGGCAATCCTATAATAAAGTCCATGGATATTACTTCCCATTTCCATTCTGGAATTGGCACTGGGAGCAATAAACCTGCTGGATGTTCGTGTTCACTCTTCACCTGCTAACATTCCATGCACTTAGAAATGTATTCAGCAATGTCCTTCTTCATGCCTGGCCAGAAATAGTATTTTCTTGCTATAGAAATTGTTTTCTGATATCCTGGGTGACCAGAGTATGGAGCTTTATGGATTTCATCCATAACAATCCTCCTCAAATCTGCCACATTGGGAATATAGACTCTATTTTTATAGGTAAGAAGTCCGTCTTCCTCCAAATGATAACCCTCATATTTCTTTTCAAGGTTTTGCTGCTGCAATTTGTCCTTTATCTGCACGTACACTTCATCCTCAGCAATATGGTTAACAATCTGCTGCCTCAAATCTGGTTGGCAAGTACTAAGCACTGCCACATACATTTCATGTACCTTCCTGCTGAGTGCATCAGCCACCTTGTTTTCTTTCCCTTTTATGTGTTTGATTTCAAAATCAAATTCACACAAAAATTCCAACCATCTAGCTTGCCTAGCATTTAAAGTTGGCTGGTCAAACAAGTATTTCAGACCACAATGGTCTTTCCTTAACTCAAATTTTCTTCCCATTAAGTAATGCCTCCACATCTTTAAAGCATGTACTATGGCTGCAAGTTCTATATCATGAGTAGCATAGTTCTTTTCATGCTCCTTCAACTTTCTTGACTCATAGCATATCACGTGGTTGTCTTGCATAAGAACTCCTCCAAGTCCTTAATTGCATGCATCGGTACACACCATATAGTATTTTTCTGGGTCTGAAATTTTCAAAATTGGCGCACTCGGAAGAAGATTCTTCAACCGTTGAAAACTTTCCTCACATCTCGGTGACCATTCAAACCTTATCCCCTTCTTTTGCAAAGAAATGATCGGGTTTGCAACCTTGGAGAATCCTTCGATAAACCTCCTGTAGTAACCAGCAAGGCCCATCAAAGATCTCACATCGGACACATTCCTTGGAGTTGGCCAATTCATAATGGCTTCAATCTTCTCAGGGTCTATAGATATTCCTTCGTCGGAGATGATGTGACCCAAATAATGAATTCTATCTTTATAAAAGTCACATTTGCTCAACTTTGCATACAGCTTATGCTCCATTAGTAATTGCATTGTCATTCTCAAATGTTCTTCATGCTCTTCTTCATTCTTAGAATAGATGAGAATGTCGTTTAGGAATACAAGAACAAACTTGTCCAAATACTTGCTAAAAACATTATTCATAAGACACATGAATGTAGCTGGTGAATTTGTGAGACCGAATGGTACCACTACAAACTCATAGTGTCCATACCTCGTTCTAAAGGTTGTCTTATGAATATCCTCTTCTTTGATTCTTACCTGATGGTAACCAGACCTCAAGTCAATCTTTGAAAATACCTTTGCTCCTCTCATTTGGTCAAAAAGGTCATCAATTCGGGGCAATGGGTATTTGTTCTTCACAGTGACTTTGTTCAACTGCCTATAGTCAATACATAACCTGAGTGTTCCATCTTTCTTTTTCACAAATAGAACAGGTGCTCCCCATGGGGACACACTTGGCCTAATATATTTCTTTTCCAGCAACTCTTGTAATTGCATTTTCAACTCTAGCAATTCCGGTGTACTCATCCTATAGGGTGTCTTAGACACTGGTGCCACTCCTGGCACAAGTTCAATTGTAAAGTCGATGTCTCTCTTTGGAGGGAGTCCTGGAATCTCATCAGGAAAAACATCCCTGAATTCTTGCAATACATGATAGTCCTCAAATTTAAGAGTTTCATTCTCTACTGCCTCTAAAATGTGGGCTGCATACAATTGACATCCCTTCCTACAGAACTTCTTCAGCTGCATGGCTGAAACCTGTCTAACAGAAGTCACCTTTGGAATCCCTTTTACAACCCTTGGGTTTCCTTCTTTGTCCATGTATTCAAATGTCTTATTGTAGCAGTCAAGTTTAACCTTGTGTGCTTCTAACCAATCCATTCCAATGAGAATATCATAGGATCCCAGTGCTAAGTGAATAGCCTATCCATCTCTAATGGACATTTATCTACTATTTCACTAACTTTTCTCTTGGTTCCAGTGGCTAGTTGAACTAACCATGATTTACTATGCTTTAATTTCTTGAAAGCACAAATCTCAACAATTCTAGGAGTGACATAACTGTGAGTAGATCCAGGATCAATCAAAATAGAAACAGATTGCTTAGCAATCTTACCTTCAACTTCAACCACAGTTGACTAATGATCTGCTTGGCAGTCATCTAGTGCTGCATAGATTCTAGGGATTGTCCTCGCCACTTGACCCACAGTTCCAGCTTCCTGGATGTTGTGAACTTGATTTGGATTCCCATTCCGATGTGGACAGTTCCTAAGCATGGCATCTCCTCCACAACCCCAGCATTGAAGTGGTTCCCTTGGATCCTTTGGATCTCTCGGCTTGTCTCCCATCATTCTAGTTGGCTTAGTCACAACCTGTGATGGTTTCCTTTGCTGATTCCAGAATTGAGGAGGCTTGAACCCCTTCTTCCTTTGATCAAACTTTTCATTTTTCTTATCCTTCCATGCCTTATGGAATTCTGGTTTGCTTCTGTTTTGATCAAAGCAATACTTGGCCTTTCTTATGGCCTCCTCTAGAGTTTGAGGTTCATCAAACTCAATTCTATCTTTATATGACTGGGGCAGTCCACTTAGGAAACGTTGAATTTTCACCTTATCATCTCGAATGTACCTGGCATATATATGCAGCTCCAAGAATTTGTTTGCATATTCTTCCATGGTCAATTGTCCCAATCTCAGCTCATTGAACTCTTTGATCTTATCATCATAGTACCTATCAGAGAGGTACTTCTGCTTGAAGTATTTATTGAACTGCTTCCACACAATCTTCCTTTCATTGATCTTCTTCACTTGCCTGATGTGTTCCCACCATATAGATGCTCTTCCATTCAAGTTGAAGATAGCAACCCTTGCCTTCATATTTCCCGAGTAGTCTTGGACTTGAAAATAGTTTCTCATCCCAATAAGCCAAGCTTCAGCTTCTTGATCAGACTTTATCTCTCCATCAAATGTAGGAGGTTTCACCTTCTTAAATTCCCCATGTGAATTTTTCTTGTAGTGCTTCTTCCTCTTACTCCTGCTAGATGAAGAGCTTGAACCCTCAATGGATTCCTTAGAGTCAGATGATTCATTAGAAGAGATTTCTGGAGAAAATATTCTGTCTGTAGAAACTCTTCTTGAGCTACTGGCCCTCTTACGGGAATTCCTTCTAGAACTACTCCCACCCCTTTCTGGATTTGATGTCTAATGCCCAGAGTTTATTTGCCTTTGGATGTCTGTTAAACTCTACAGCATAGCTGCATTCAGCTGATTTTGTTCTTCCTGAGCTTTAATCATCTTTTTATTATCTTCCCTACAGCTTTGTAACTCCACCCTTAGGCTTCTCATGGTGGCTGCAATACCTGGAGGAGTCTCTTGATTTCTTCTCCCATTAGATTCTGTTTCAGCATTTTCAACATGTATGTTCTCCCCCATGGCATCTGTCTCAAGATCATAGGGATCCTGTGCATCATCCATGATGTTGATTTTCTTGGCCCAACCAAGATCCAAAACTTTCCAACTGTACTATCTAGAGTGCTACCCTGATGTAACTGTGATTCTGCAAAATGTGTTCATCAACACAATTGTTAGCTGCATTATATTCTCAGAAATTCATAAATTACTTTCATGCACGTGGGAAAATGTTATATTGACAATTTGTCAGATCATAGAATTTTCTCACAATCAATGACATATGAGGGGGGAATGACGGGGGTCAAGGGGGCTTGCCCCCTTGTGGCTTCCCTGCGCCACTACAGGGTGGGTCGAGGGCAGCGCCCTCGTTCATTTTTTTTGTAAATATTTCCATTTCGCGCAATCTGGCGCACAAGTTCCATGGCATTTTTCAACTTTCGGAGCCTAAAGAATCTCCCTGGAAAATGGCTGAAATTCCCTTATTTCGGAGCAACTCAGCGAGTTCTTCCGACCTATTTCGAGCCAACTTGTGGAGTTCTTCCGCAGTTTCGGAAGAGAATTCTTTCAGCAGTTTCGAAAGATAAATCCTTCCACAGTTTCGGAAGAGAATTCCTTCCGCAATTTCGAGGCGGTTTGCCGAATGCTTCCGCAATTTCGGAACAATTCATCGAAGTCTTCCACAGTTGCAGGATGATTCGCCGAAGTCTTCCGCAGTTGCGGGACAATTCTCTGAACTCTTCCGCAATTGCGGGACGATTTGTCGAAGTCTTCCT
Source organism: Larix kaempferi (assembly GCA_027924585.1). Taxonomy (NCBI): domain Eukaryota; kingdom Viridiplantae; phylum Streptophyta; class Pinopsida; order Pinales; family Pinaceae; genus Larix; species Larix kaempferi. The sequence goes on along the minus strand of BSBM01000458.1, from coordinate 15,945,982 downwards.
TAGTTTTAGGACAATTCACTGAAATCTTCCGCAATTTCAGAACGATTCGCCAAACTCTTCCACAATTTCTGAACAATTCACCGAACTCTTCTGCAATTTCAGAACGACTTGTGGAATCCTTCCGCAGTTTCGGAAGAGAATTCCTTCCGAAAATTTCCTTTCGACGCCGAACACTTAGAAATTTTTTTCGCTATTTCAGAGCAGTTCGCCGAATTCTTCCGCATTGCGGAACAACTCGTGGAATCCTTCCGTAGTTTCGGGCCAACTTGCCGAGTTCTTCCGTCATTTCGGAAGAGAATTCCTTCCGCAATTTCGGAAGAGAATTCCTTCCGCAGTTTCGGGGTGACTTCCCGAATTCTTCCGCGTTGCGGAACAACTCGCGGAATCCTTCCGTAGTTTCGGAAGAGAATTCCTTCCGCAATTTTGGAAGAGAATTCCTTCCGCAATTTCGGAAGAGAATTCCTTCTGCAATTTCTGGCAGAACTCATAGAAACTTAGAAAAATTTTGAAAATTTGAAAATTTTTGAAATTTTTCTTAACTATCAGTGTTGAGCAGGAAGCATACTTACCTCTGCAACTATGATAGGTAGCCCCATAAAGGCCCAATGCTGCAACCAGCGGCTTTGATACCAAAATGTAATGTCCCCTCCCATCATACCAGCATGATAGAGAGGATCATGATGCTAAAACCGGGCATCTAGCCCCGTGAACTTTTACATAAGCATTCACATAATATAAAAAGACATATGGAATGTATAATTATAAGAGAAACACAGCGGAAGTAATATCAATTACACATTCATCATACATTCACGATATTCATCAAATAAATAAATGCAAATTTAACACAAGAGAGTACTTATCTTATAACAATTGGTCCCAAGCAACTGGCTATGCAACTATAACGTTCCACCCAACCATAGGTCAGTTGTGCTTATCAACCTCTTGATACAACTGCCACCCCCGAGCTAGGCATGATCTCTACAAGGAATCAGGGAATAGCAGACTCACACATAGCCAAACATACACCAAGATGAGGCAAGCCAATCTACAATTGGGTTTATCAGGCTGTTAGGAAATGCAAAGGAAGAATTGCTAAGCTAGTGAGCTCAAGCACAGATCCAGGGATAACCTTACAAGATCTATCTAGCTTGGCACCCACAATACCTACACACCCAGCACAAGGGAGTATTCTTTTCACTGCTGTACAGTCCCTCAAGCCATACCTTCCCCATCTAGTGCTCTCAGGGTGTGCATAGAAGAGTAGCCAGCCCTCTTGATCTTCTGAAGAGGTTATTTCCCCCACTAGGTTTATCAAGCCAGTTTTGTCCACTACCACTCCAAATCTCTTGCTCACAGATTCAAACCAAAATAGGGATGCACATAACAGCAAAACCACAATTGCTGGGCATGAGGAAAAACGTTTCTTCAGTGGGATTCCCAAGGAGGAGGTTTCTACCAATTCAGAAAAATGTGGGCAAGCCCAAAAACGAAAATGGCAATTGGGGAACAACCCTAGAGAGCAGAAATCATTTTCAGAAAAACGTCCATGGGCATTTTGGGGCAAAAACGACCTCTATAAACTCCTAGAACGTGACTCCCTTTCTCCCAGCCACTGTGCAACACAAAAACGAGCTCCCAGCTATGGAAAAATGCAGGAAAATTGGTAAAAACGTGATGAGGAAAGACCCAGTAGTTCAGACTACGTGAGAGAGGAAAAACTATATGTTCAGAATGGCTTTGGGCACCATTTCGTGGGTGTTTTCTTGCCCAAGAAGAAAAAATACGAATTCCCAGGTTGATGGCTTGCCCATGCACGAAATTGGCTGCCATACCTCTTCATTCCCAAGGCATTAACTACCTCAACCAATTTATGGAAGAATTAAATGATTGGGTCCATAAGCCAAAATGGGTAGTTGGTGGTTTATGGGTTTTCTCATTGACACATGGATTAACACCATTGGCTCAAGGGTTTGAATAATTTCTCTCCCTATTCCTTGTAGAATCATGCCCCATCTCTTTGTTGCATTGCATAGCTAGTTGTGGGTATTTTCATTAAAATTCGTATTTACATGATGTCTTATTTACATTGTGCCTATCTAGCACAAGAACCATAGGCATCTATTCCTTTAATTGCCAATACATAAAATGCTAAATCAATGGTGGGGCCTTGGCCTTGAGCTCCTCACCATGATTAAATAACAATATTTACATCATTTACGATTTAACGCAAAGGGGGTCAAAATGGGGACATTACAGTGCCAGGGTTCATGGCATTACATCAACCTAAAAAATGTAAGAGTAGAGTCATAATTAACAAAATAGAAGTAAAAAGAGTTGTGAAATTCACACCCGAGGTGAGATGAATTAGTACCAATATATAAAGACCTTAGTTGTTACCATTTTACACTTAACAGGGTAAATCTCTTATGATTTTTTATAAGATTGGTGACGTACATAGTATTGCTGTGGGTTGGGTACAGAATGCATCTCAGGTACCTACCTCAAGTTGGGTATCCTCCATCGATAACACTATTAGACAAGGATATTATTTTGGGTCAACATTTTCATTTATATTTTATGATGTAAATTGCATTTTCAACAAACAATACATATTTTTAATAGAAGTTTTAATATATTTTTAATAGAAGTTTTAATATATTTTTAAGAAGTGCATAAATGTTTTAACAATTAGAAAAATATTTGTCCTAGACACTGTGTTTAGGAGGATAGTATGCTGTTGGGTTCTTTGGGAATCCTACCGAAATAGTTGCATGGGATTTAATTTATTTTGCGAGGAAACCCATGTGCAATATCAGTTCTGACTCTTTTCCATTGTGGTGATTTGTCATACATACCACTAGGCCATGCAATCTACATAATAGTCTTTAGCTTGAATTGAGTAGCTTGAAGTTCCTAAAAGATTAGTATGCATTGTTGAACTATATTGACTAAAGCATTAGTATGCATGGTTCAATTCTTTGACTAAGCCCCTAAAAGCTTGCGACAAGATAGAGTACTCTATTTTACGTTCTGGGAAGAGATCTTTGACTTCACAATTAAAGTATTTCCTCCAAGGGAGTCTTGGAGGAAAGCATGTGATATGTTACTTACAATGATAGGCTTTAAATAGTGTCCTAACTTCTCTGATTTCTTAAAGGTCGATTCAAATAGGTCTAGGATTATATGGCTGGCATAGATCCGAAAGCATCATTTTTAATCTTCGATTGATAACAACGGCCGACTACTTAGGGTGGTTAGTTACATCGGCAATGTGGCATCATCGGTTTTGGAACTTGCAGCACAGGTAAATCAGCAGTTGGTATCTTTTTCAAAATCACAAGGTATGCAACTGGTTTCGGATCGACATCCACATTGGGATATGGAGTGTGGCTTGGTAGCATGTGGGTATACTATAAATTTGGATCGGAATGCGCTATGTTTTGAGATGGCTATAGTTGCGAATGGTAATTTATATCTCAACATCGGGGTAGCAGCAGGTACTCTAGACCGCTTATTTAAGAGCCATATGATATTTCTGGTGTAAAGTTTAGAGCCGTTAGCCACCTTTTCCAGCTGAGTTTCTAATTGATTTGCTGGAAGTAAACTATTTATTTCTTCCTTGGACATTGGTATTGCTTATGAGAGGCCATATGCATACTTACAACCTTGCAAACTGCTCCATTGGTAATTCATCAGTTACCTTGCATCTATATGCCCAATTGATCTCCCCACAGGTCAATGATAGGATTTAAATAGTGTCCTAACTTCTTTGATTTCTTATACATTGCAGTGTCCTAACTTGCTAATATCTTATCCGCATTGATATCAGCAAGCAATAGGTAGTAGAAGTGCTCCGCCCAGCTATAGTGGTGCAATTCTAATAGAGGCTCTTTTGTTGGGTGAGTAGTTGAGTCTGTTGATGGAACATGTCAATGTCTTTATTTTATAATTTAAATGTATTATGTACCATCCATATTATGTATGATCTGAATACCAGTGTTCTTATATTATATTTAGAAGATATTTAAATTTTTTTTTTTGTGTGCATAAGTAGAATTGTTGTTTCCTTCAACTCATATCTAGTAATCCTAAATCCCATTAGCCAAGTAAGAGTAAGCATGCATATCTATTCGTCAATTCATCGGCCTTCTTAGTCATCAATTACAGGCATGTAGCTAGTAGCTACAGAATGTGTGCTCTCATTAATTTAGCACTTACTGAAATTTGAATGTTATTTTAAAGCCCTTAAAGCTACATTGGTCATGTTCTTAGAGCTGATGACAAGTGGAACTTTTGCTAACAAATTTTCTCTTATGTAAACCGTTGCAATTAAAAGAAGTTGTTGAAAGTGAAGATTTCCAGGAAGCTTCTCGGCTGAAAAGAGCTATTACAGCAACAACGTCAAAAGACACTATTGAGGAAGTCATGGCTGAGCTCAAGGTTAGAGCAGATCTCTTCCTTAAATTTAAGTTTCAATTTAAGTTTTAATTGAATGAACTCACCATTTGATTTTTTGTGCAAGTCATAAGGCCACAAAATTATGCATAAAACAATAGAAGAAGAACGTTATTGGGATGCAGCAAGAATCCGTGATGATGTTGGTGCTGGACTAGTAAGTGCATCACGATTATGGATCTAGAGTGTGGCACAAAGTAGCATCACTTTCTGGATCTAAGCATTCTTAAGTAAAAAATCGTTTTCGTGGCTAATGTACAAATGGCAATGTACAATATGTATACATATTAGTTATTATTTGCCTCAAAAAAAGGCCGTGCCCCTTCTTAGCAAAAACTTACTGAACATAATACATATATAAACCACCTCAGAGAGCTAGGCTCTCTTCTTTGCCAATATACAGCTTCGGATTATAAATATATAAGTGGGGTAATAGAGTCTAGGTAAAAAGTGAGAGAGAGGACTTAGCACTTCTCTCTTACTCAAATAAAAGAGAATCACAGACAGCATGCCCCTTTTCACTAGTTTCGCAAAGTATAAATACAAACAAAATTTCAAGGAAGGTTATGTGCCTCTTCTATCATGCAAAAGAGGTCGGTCTTTTAAGAGGCAACCGTGCACCTCACCTTTTTTTAAAGAGAATAAAAATATTTAATATAAAGAAAGGTTTCTAGCATTAATACGTATCGATAGAAAGAAGATCTCATGACTCTATAGAAACCTAGCCCCAAACATACGTTTATCCATTATATATGCAATAAATTAAATGTTTTGTATTGAGGAATAGAAACTAGTAAGAGACCATTTTATCCATTGTAGGCTAAGTTTGATTCTCCATAGGAGCATTCGTTCTCTCCAACAGCTCAGTCTCCCCCCTCACCAGATAGGGTTCGACTCCTCTTAATATCAAGAAAGATCTATATATTTTTCCAGTCTCCCCAAGAATGATGGGGTCTCCCTCCTTCCCTCTGGATGGAGTTTTCCCCTCTATTATTTTCATGTAAATTAAAGACAGTTACCAAATAACTGTCACAAACTTCAGATCTTAAACACAAACAGATCTGAGTAAAATCTATATCTTGGTAGCACAGCCACACTAAACAAATCCCTGCAATTAAACCAACTAACCACGCGATACCCATAAAACCCTAATTTCAGAGCTCCGCTTAACAGGTTGACAAAGACACGAACTAGCTTTCCAACCATTAAAAAAAGGAGGCAAATAAAAAACTACGAAACCCTAAAGATGGTAAATCGAAGACTAACCGGACAAGCCCTCCCGAGGGTTCTGAATGGCTCTGGACGTCTCAGAGTGGGCATCTCATTGGGTCTCAAAAACCTTCAAAGAAGAGACCATCAATCTCCTCATGCTCTCATCCAAGTCTTCCAGCTCCCATGAATATGGGGCTCCTTGGTCTTCATCCGAGGACCCCTGACTGGAACCCATCTATCTCTCCTTTTTCTTCCGATTTTGCAAATCCCTTGATGATTTACTATTTAATGACTTCTAGGTCATGAAAACATAATCGGGATTATTCTTTCTGCTGCCATACAAACCCTCTATTGCTTACATGCGGTAGGGTATGATTGAGGGAAAACACCAACACAAAGACCTCTCGGCTGCCCCACGTCTTCGATTTTATATATTCAGTTTATTGTGATGTGTGCATGTGGTCAAACGTTCGAATCCCTTGCGAACTCAACCCACTTTCAGCCATCGAGGTAAAACCTGCAACCTCCACAATGCTATTAGGCCTTGGAGGTTTTGTTATACACCGAAGTACTGCATGAGAGCTTTTGGATTATTAATTAATACAATTTTTAATTACCTTTTTAAATATGTATTGGTGTTAATAGAATAGCACAGCTATAAGTAAAGTGGCATCCAACCACTTAGTTTTGTGGAGATGGTTGGTTGTTAAACAAAGGTTAAACATTAAAATAATTAATATAAATATTAAACTAACATAAACATTAAAATAATTAATATAAACATAAAAACAAATACTATTTAATAAACATACTCATTTTCTTAACCACCGCTTAAGTGAAGCTTATTTAAATCTTAATCAAGATGCATTTGAGCATAATAAGATAAGACCACCATAAAATGAATCCCCACTCTACACTTGTTACACTGAGGTTAATCTTGTTGATCCACTCAAGGAAGTCCAAAATCTCAGATAATATCTAAAAACCTATCGGTGTAGGTCAATAGGATTTTATATATGATATTTTTGGGAATTGGGCTTGATCAAGTGGATAATCAAGATTCATGACAATGAAGTAAGTGTACATCCAGGATTCAACTCATTGTCATCGTATTTAAGATTAAAAAAGTGAAATTAGCTCATAAATTTTGTGTTTATTACACCACAGGTTAAATGTGGTTGCGCCTACAAGACGCGGGAGGTGGAAGGAGGGCATGCTGGAAGTTGCAAATACTATAGAGGTGGCTATGGGAGGAGGTGATAGTTGTAAAGGCTGAAGGAGGTGGCTACAGGACGAGGCAGCAGTTGCAATGTTACAGTGAGGCCAGTTCGTTAAATCCTTAAATATCTAACACGTGGTGGAGGTTAGTGGTTGTGTGGTTATGGCGGCGTGTTGGTTGGTGTCAGCGCATATATGACGTGTGGTGGAAGTTACATTGTGGTTCAATGGCATCCGCTCCATAGGATCGTGTCTCCCTCTATACTATTTAATAAAGAACGAGGAGCTATGGAGTTCATAGGTAGGTAGTTTATAAGAGACGCTTGACAATATTGCAGGTCTGCACTTCCTTAACCTGAGCAACCAGCAAGTGGAATCTTTATGCAATCTTTATGTAGAATTCAATGGATTTCTCCCATATTGCGATTCACGATGGGGAGTGTTGTTGCTTCTTTGTGATTGGGCCGAAATTCCAGAGTAATTCGTGCCTGAAGGTGCCGAGGGATTTTTGTAGTTTCGGTGGCCTCTCGGATGACTATTGCCACTCTCACGTTATAAAGGTCATGTTTCAAGTAATTGCGAGAATAATCTATTAGCATTTGAACCAAATAATCTTTTGCATAATTATTTTAACGTGTGGAAAGAGAACCTGAACTAAACGGAAGGTTTTAAAAATTGGAAATCTGGAAGTATGATTCTTGTTTTTGGTTAATTCTTCTTACTAATAATTCAGAGCATGCTTTTTTGGGTAATTCGCCGGAGTTTATTTTAAGTTTAGTGGTGATTTTAAACATGATTTCGCCTCCTATAAAATAGGAGCATAAACTTAGGATTGTTGGATTTCCGTTTTTAGGGTTTTAACATTTTTTTAAGGCAAAACATGGATAAGCAGATCCGCACTTCTAAATATGAGCCTGTCCATGCTTTATCTTCTCACCATGATCAGTTGTGCTATCAGCAGCAACTTCGTTAACACCAGCTGCAACTTCACCACCAACAGCCACAGCAAATGGAGATTTTCTGGAACAACCAAACGCAAGAAATTGAAGGAAAATCGGGTTATTAATCTTAATGGAAGTGCTAGATCTGCTTTCTCGCTTGGAATCATCATTACTAACACTGTTGCTGGTGCTATTTCTTTCCCTTAGTATTGTTTACGCAAACAAAATTCTTTGTATCATGGATTGTTGGTTGGGAAAGCCTGCATGGATCCTGCTACTTCTACCCAGATACTCATAGTTTTATGGATTGTTCAAATGACTCAGCTTAATATAAAGCTGATTTTAAATGAAACGATCTCAAAGCATAGAACCCGATCTTTTGCAAGTCTTCATTTTATTTATTCTTTGCTTGAATTATTATTATGTTCAATGGTTAGGTTTATTATATGTAAAATTTGAATTTGATAGTGTTACACTTACGACATAAATTTTTCAAATATTATTAGTTAATTAAATTGTTAATGTGAGAAATTTATTTATCGCGTGGGTGTAGCTTTATTTGTTATTTGATTGAAAATGAAATGATATGTCATCATGTCAAGCAAGTATCAACTTTTACAAAAATGGAGGAATTATTCTTTCTTCAAAATGGACGGTATTGGCTATTTCTTATGAGGGACCCATGGGGACTTCAAATATTTTTTAACTCAGGTGAAAAGAGAACCATGGTGAATGAACGCATATGGAGAATTAATGGAGGTTGTGAAATTGACAATTTTTAGTTAACATGACACAAAATACATGAACTTGTTGAAACTTTAACAGACTGCCGAGATGGTCAAACGGCGATGGTTTTGTTGAAACAAAATATGAACACAACTAGTACAACAAACTTAATGGAGTGACACTAACTTCAACACATGACAATTCCAAAAGGGAAAGATGACAAATATCTAAGACTCGACTCAACCACATGTACTAGAAGAACTGATCTATCACTTGATAAACTGTATGCAAGACATGATGTATTATCTAGATATCAACTCACCACACCCAAGGCACTAATTAGTAGAGAAACCCATAAATCAACATCTAAATGATTCTCCTATCATCTAACACAATAGGTATCGGGATGGCCTCAAAGAAATGATCCCTTAGAAGACATGTATTGAAAAATAATCCAAGTTGTGTACTATTAATGTTAAAATTTAGAAAATTGTACAAATTCATTATCAAAATTATAATTTTCCATTGCCGGAATGACACAACAAAAAATGACCACATAAATGACCAATCGTTATGTGGTCATTTTTAGTTTAGTTCTTATCTCCTGACCAAATTGGTCATTTTTCGTTTAGTTCTTATCCCATGACCAAATTGGTCATTTTTAGTCAGTTCACTTAAAATTTCTCAATTTTGGTCATTTATCCCTCAAAAAAGATGTGGTGACCAAATTGTTTGGTCACTTATCTCTCATTTTGTACTAGTGGGTCCTTCAAAGTCATGGCTTCCTTTAGTTTCTAGGATATGCACATCTCTTGAATCATCATCCGCTGGCCCTCCTGTCATATTATAGCATTCCATCATTTCTTCGACTGTTGCGTTCCACTTGGGAAAATTAGACACTAGTTCAAGTATCTCCTCAAATATTTTTTCTTTAATGATTTGCATAGATGCATCTACTATTAGAATTTCATCTTCATAGTAAAATGTTTGTTTGAAACTCATAGCCATATTATCTCAGTCTGTAGTTCCTTGTCGAAACTCCAGTGATGTGTACAATTCCTTGGTATGGTATTGTCATGTTCCCATTTTGTCAGCACCATGAAGCAGATCAAACCCCATGGATCCTAATGACAGATTAGAATTAATTAATTAATTAGGGGTTAAGTTAAGGAATTAATTAGTTAGGAGGTTTTAATTTTATTCTTTTCCTAAGTTTTAAATGCACTTGATGGAATTATTTTTCATTAATAGTTATTATTTCAATAGAATAAGTGGATAATGCTACACAAGGGCGCATTAGAGGATAAGGTTCACCAAGAGATAACTTGCAAGAGAAGAAAAGATGAAAGCATGACAAAGTAGAAAAGCAGGATGAGGAAAAAAACAAAAAAAAGCAAGACAAAGCAGAAAAGTAGGATAAGGCAGAAAAACAGGAAAAAAGCAGGAAAAAGTAGAAAAGTAGGATAAGGTAGAAAAGTAGGAAAAAACAAGATAGAAAAGAAAAAACGGGATAAAGCAAAAGCAAAAGCAAGAAGCAAAGTAAAGAAGAAAGCAAAGGAAAAATCTAAAGAAGAAAGCAAGCCAACCTTATTCACTCCATGAGGATGCATTAGTCTAGTTTACTTGCTCTACAAGTCACCATAAATATATAAAATAAGGAGTGTGCACCACTAGCCCATCTTTTTGATAGTTTGTGAATTGGATTGAGTGCAATTTTGCCTTTGTGACTTGGGAGATGTGCCCCTAGTCCAAGATGGGAGATGTGCCCCTGATTCTTCTGAGAGGATGATGACATCCAGTCTTCATCATTGAGTTTATTGTAGGTCCTGAAGTCTGATCCAGTGTAATTCAAGCTTGCTGCATATATTATAGAGCCTTCCATTCATAATTCTGACAATTTCTACTCTTTCTATGATGGTGAATCATATTTATAATGCAATTATTTCATGCGAATTCTATGAGATGAATTTTAGATATTGATTTTTTTTACTGATGTGAATTTGAACCTATTAATTCCATTTTACAGTTTGAATAAAGAAAAAATTTCCTTTCATATCCATGTTTTGCACCTAGTATAGATTCCCATGAAAAATAGCTAGTTTTCATAGTTTTATTAATAAAGGAACTTCTACAACTCCAAATTGAATTATTTCTATTTTTGTTGTTACTTAACATGCCAATATACTCATTGCATGTATGAAACTAAGAATTCAAAGCCTTCTACCAATGTTTGGAAAATACTGAAGTTAAACTAGTTATGCAATCCCTGGAGTCAATTTTACTTGTTTGTTTGTGAAACCTCCTCAGAACTTCCTCAAAATTGATGAAGTGAACCTAGACTGATATTTAACTGTCATTTAATGTTTTCAATCCTTCCCGAGGCAAAATAATTCACCATCGGTTCCCAAGTAGTGCACAGTTGAAGTTCTAGTTTGCATATTTTGGGGTGCCCAGGAGTCTTGGAGTAGAATTCATCCTAGTTGATGTTTGAAACATTAATGGTCCTAGTACATTTTGAAAAAGTTATATTAGCTATCATGATCCTCGTCCCTTCTAGAATTGTATGAGTTTTCCTTCCTATTAACACCTAAAAAGTGCTCACTAGCTCATTCCCTTATTCGCATGACCCATTTGTCCACTTTTCCACCATCTGAGCCTCTGAAACCAACAAAAGGTCACCAAAAGACCTTAGTACACCCCTTTTTCCATTAAAAAATATTATTTTTCCTAAAAAAGCATAAAAAACCCTAAAAAAGGGTCCAAATTCCCAAAAATATTAAAAAGAGAATTAAAATATTAATTTTATTCAAAAAAGGAAAAAGGAGGGAAAAGTACCTAAACCATGTTGGTCAATACCATTTGGTTTCCACAAAACCACAAATGGTATTCCCCACCACCAAAACCTATAAAAAGGTGGTAGGGGCTCCTCATTTCACATCCATCCATTATCTCATCCTTATGCTGCTGAAATCTCCCTTGAGCATTTTAGCCATTGAAGCAACCTTGGAGAAAGGACCCATTGGAGATTGGAGCTGCTCACCATTGGAGCCATTCAACATCAACCTTCACCATTGAAGGTATTATCGCAAGCACTTGCTTGCCCCCATTTTTCAATACAAGCTCATTCTTTAATATCTTCTTGTTCTTGTTTTTTAAATGTTTACATTATTTGTTTAGATTCTTGCACAAGATCCATGATTAGTTTTGTTTAGTTTAATTAGTTGTTTATTTCTATTTGAAACTGCTGCTACTAGTTAGCAGGTCCCCATAGCACTAAGCCCGGTTTTTTAACCACTCCATGAGGGTGCATTAGTCTAGTTTACTTTCTCCACAAGTCACCCTAAATCTATAAAATAAGGAGTGCACACCACTAGCACCTCTTTTTGACAGTTTATGAATTGGATTGAGTGCAAATTTTCCTCTGTGACTTGGGATATGTACCCCTAGTCCAATATGGGAGATGTGCCCCTGCTTCTTCTGGAGGATGATGAAATCTAGTATTCATAATTGAGTTTATTGCAGTTCCTGAAGTATGATATTGTCTAATTCAAGCTTGTTGCAAATATTATAGATCCTTCCATTCATAATTCTGATAATTTCTACTCTTTCTGTGATGGAGAATCCTATTTCTGATGTAATTATTTCTTAAGAGTTCTATGAGATGTAATCACACACTGATGGTTGTTACTTATGTAAATTTGAACCTCTGAATTTTGTTTTACAGTTTGAATAAAGAAAATTCTTCCTTTCATACCCATCTTTTGCACCTAGTCTAGACTGCCATGAAAAATAGCTATTTTCAGAGTTTTATTAATAAATGAACTTCTACCACTCCAAATTTAATTATTTATATTGATTTTGTTACTTAAAATTTCAATATACTCATTCCATTTCTGAAATCAAGAATTTGAATCATTATCCCACTGTTTGGAAAATCCTGAAGTTAAACTAGTTGTGCAATCCTGGGAGACAATTTTACTTGTTTATTTTTTAAACCTCCTAATAAATTCCTCAAAATTTATGGAGTGAAACTACATTTATATTTTACTTTCATTTAATGTTTTCAAGACTTCCTGAGTCAAAATCCTTCACCATTGGTTCTCAGGTAGTGCACAGTTGAAGTTCTAGTTTGCATGTGTTGGGGTTCCCAGGAGTCTTGGAGTAGAATTCATCCTAGATGATGTTTCAAAAATTAATGGTCCCAGTACATTGTGAAAAGGTTATATCAACTATCATGATCCTTCTAGAATTGTTTGAGTTTTCCTTTCTACAACCAGTCAAGTCATTTGTTTCACTGATTTTCCTTAAGTCTTGAAGAGAAGTCAATTAGTGTATCATAAGATCTGATTAGTACATTACAGGTATCAAATGTGTGTATGAACATGTGAACCCATTATTTCTTAGGTATGTTCCTACATGTTTCACTACAAGTGGTCAAATGATCCACAAGGCTAGTTAACCCATTATATTTTTCTCTGACATATGGGACTCCCTCGCCAAATCGGATTTCCAATAATCATCTACACTACAACCAACCCTCTATACACTATTTGTGAATAGCACACCATCTCGCTAGTGTATATTTCAAATACACATCTAATGCCAACAATCGTTGTTGTTCTGGAACCTTAACTTCAAATTCAACAATAAATTTATCTAAATTAGGAAAACCTTCATAGGTGGGAGGTCACATACATATTTACCAACCAGCACAGTGACATCTTAAGCCGAGCACACCTTCGTATTGAGACCTCATGTAGCCTATTCTACCAATTCTCCGGAGCTTCGCTAGAACCTAATGAGCATGAGCTAACACTCTACCAACTTAATATAACATCTGTTGTGGGGTTGATATAATCGTTTACCCTTCAAGATACATTGTAAATATTTTCTACGTCCCAAGTATCATATCCTTTCCTTAACAGTTCGACATACTTCTGTCCCTCCAGTGGATCCAGAGGTGCGACAACTATTATTTTGTCGTTCTCAAAAGTTAGAATCCTCTTCTTGAAGTTAAAAATAGTTTGATTATGAATTGCCCAGTCTATTCCTAGAAGTGCAAGATACGGGACGACTTACAAATCATATGCATCCAACAACAATAATACAAACTATGGATCAACAAATACTACGGGATGACTTATAAAGCATATGCATCCAACAACAATATACTAACAAAGTAAAGAGAAGGGTTGACATGGGCACCTTGTTGTTGGATTGCGTCACATGTTCTCGACATCTTGTGGATCTAGTAGCCATGTTGACTTCTCTTTAGATCTGGACATCTTGTTGTTGGTATTTCATCGTACAACCTGGTTCATGTGCAATTTCATGATTCAGTGAGAAGCGGTTGTTCTTCATCAAATTCCATCAACCGAAGTGTTCTTCTTTTGCAACTTTGGTTCTTCTGGAAGTTGTCATCAAGGGGGAGCAGTAATGACTTATTTCTTTCTTGTCAATAGGATTTTCTCCCAGCCATTATTAAGGGGGAGTGTTAGAATATTTTATATTCCTTGGAAGGTAATAATGTCTTTGTATTATGTTGGAAGATATCCACAATATTATGTAAAAGAGTAATACATTTATCTCATATTCATTATGGAAAATTATACTCTTGATATTCATTATTATATAAACAGATGTTATTATGAAGAATTATACTATCCCACATGTAATATGTGAGAGTAATTCATCCTCATCTCTTGGTATATAATAGTGTCAAGGGAGTCTCTCACATTTATCCTTTTGTGAGAATATTCATTCGTGAATCATTCATCCATTGTGGATCATATTGTATTGGGGTTATTGGCATTTCTCTCTATAAGCTTGGAGGAGATATTCTGGAGATAATAGAAAACTACCTTCCTGTGGACGTAGCCCAATTGGGTGAACCACGTATATCTGGTGTACTCTTTTCTCTAGTTCTCTTTATGTTCTTATTTACTGTGATATGTTATTGTTTGCATAGATAGGTAAGCTAGTTTAGTTAGATCTATATCTCTGACATGGTATTAGAGCTTGTTTCTATGATCCAGCACATTCTATTTCTTTCAAACAATATTTTATCAATTGGGCATTGATTATTTCTTCTAGATTTGCTTTCTATCTGGTAGCCATTAGGCTTCTCTTCAGATCTGACCATATTTCTATAGTTTTTTATTTCTGACCCGAACCTTATTGTGTATATTTTTGCAAAAAAAATTCAAGGGTTTCTTGATGTTGTTTTTGTAGATCTATATGATTTTCTGATTCTCCTCAAGGAGATATATCTTTCGGTTGTCAAAACAACATTTTTTGTCCAAGTTTGATAGACTTTGTGCAAGTTTCCGTCTTCAGCAAATTCGAAACTGTTTTCGGCCTCATAACTCGATCAAGTTTTATTAGAATTTTAAGTATAGCCTGTTTCTAGAACTGGAAAACTATTTTGGATCCACTCATGCGGAGATAACAGAATTCTAGGCAAGTCTGGGCACTCAAGCCAAGGGTTGTAAGTAAAAGTTTTTCTTTCCCTTACTATTTTTCTAACTGTGTTTTTTACAGATTCAGATTAGTACGGTAAAGTATTTAAATTTTTTGTTATTCATATTTTTGCATTTAGGTTTTGCTTCTAATCATGTTTACTAAGAGATTATTTATTGTTCTTGGTATATATTTGTCTAACATTTCTATATGGAAACTTTTGCATCTTTTAAGGGCATGGATCTTTAGTATTTTGTCATGATGATAGCTATAAACCATTTAATGCTTAATATTTTAACAAGATACTTAATAACTAATTTGTTCTTTTTTGTTTAAACATGTTGATTTCTAATCATGTCATGTTTATAAAATCAATTTTATAAGAACAATCTCATATGTGTTATCTTTTGATCATTATTTGCTTTATTTATATGTTATTGCTTACATTTGTGTAAAAGAAATTTCATTGTTTTATAAGTATTACTTTTATGATCATTATATGCTCTTGCTAATTAAATTCTTGAGTAAAGTCAATCTTTGAATCTATGTGATATCATAATTTTTTGTCTTGTCATAAGTTATTTAATTGAGATATAGTTTGTTTTCATGTATTGCAGAGATTTATATAGTTCATGTGTTATTTGTCTCTAACATTCATATATGGAGGCATTGACGTGTGTTGCTTGTCTTTAACATTCCTATATGGAAGCATTGACATTTCCAGGGCATTTCATCTCTTGCATATTTACATAGTGTTAACGAGAAATGAACCCATGACTAAGACAATTAGTGACTTGTCATTTCATAATTTATAAGTGATATCATGAGTTGATCATAATTTGCTATATGTTGATCATATTAAACATTTTGATTTATTCTCATGTCATGTTTATATAGATCATCTTTTACTCAATATTTATATGGCTTTGAACAATCTTATAATATTGAAATATTTATCATGAGCACCTTGTTCCTGTTGCAATGTGATTTCTATTCTTATGATTGCAGAGGTTATCTTGTTCTTGTTGGAATATTTTATATTCAGTGGAAGGTAATAATGTCTTTGTATTATGTCGGAAGATATCCACAATCTTATGTAAAAGAGTAATACATTATATCTCATATTCATTATGATAAAATATACTCTTGATATTCATTATTATATAAAGAGATGTTATTATGAAGAATTATATTATATCACATGTAATATGTGAGAATAATTCCTCCTCATCTCTTGGCATATAATAGAGTCAAGGGAGTCTCTCTCATCCATTCATTTTTGTGAATCATTCATCCATTGTGGATCATATTGTATTGGGGTTATTGGCATTGCTCTCTATTATGGAGATAATAGAAGACTATCTTCTCGTGGACGTAGCCCAATTGGATGAACCACGTATATCTAGTGTATTATTTTCTCTTGTTCTCTTTCTGTTCTTATTTATTGTGATATGTTATTGTTTACATAGATAGGTAAGCTAGTTTAGTTAGATCCATATCTCTGACATGGTATCCGACCTTCTTGCTATGATCTAGCACCTTCTATTGCTTTCAAATAATTTTTTATCATTTGGGCATTGTTTATTTCTTGTAGATTTGCTTTCTATCTGGTAGCCATTAGGCTTCTCTTCAGATCTCGGCATATTTTTGCAGTTTTTTATTTCTAACCCTAACCTTGTTGTGTATATTTTTGCAGAAATTTTTCAAAGGGTTTCTTGATGTTGTTTTTGTAGATCTATATGATTTTCGGATTCTCCTCAAGGAGATCTATATTCCGGTTGTCAAAACGGCATTTTTTTTCCAAGTTTGGCAGGCTTTGTGCAGGTTTCTGTCTTCGACGGATTCGACACTGTTTTTGGCCTCATAACTCGGTCAATTTTTATTGAAATTTTTATTATACCTGTTTTTGGAGATGGAAAAGCTGTTCTAGATCCACCTATGCGGACATAACAGAATTACGGGCCTTCCGGTTGCCAAAATGGAAACTTTCGTCGAAGTTTGGTAGACTTTGTGCAGGTTTCCATCTTCGGTAGATTCGACACTGTTTTCGGCCTCATAACTCTGTCAATTTTTATCGGAATGTTTATTATAACCTATTTTGGGAACTAGAAAATCTATTTTGGATCCACCATCGCAAACAAAATAGAATTCTGGGCAAGTCTGGGCACTCAATCCAAGGGTTGTAAGTAAAATTTTCTCTTTCCCTTACTATTTTTCTAATTATGTTTTTTGCAGATTCAGATCAATACGGTAAAGTATTTAAGTTTTCTGTTATTCATTTTTTGCATTTAGGCTTTGCTTCTAATCATGTTTATTAAGAGATTATATCTTGTTCTTGATATATATTTGTCTAACATTTCTATATGGAAACATTGGCATCTTTTAAGGGCATGGATCTCTAGTATTTTGTCATGATGATAGTTATAAACCATCTAATGCTTAATATTTTTAACAAGACACTTAATAACTAATTTGTTCTTTTTTTGTTTAATCATGTTGATTTATAATCATGTCATGTTTATAAAATCAATTTTATTAGAACAATCTCATATGTGTTATTTTTTAATCATTATTTGCTTTATTTATATGTTATTGCTTACCTTTGTGTAAAAGTAATTTCATTGTTTTATAATTAAGATCTTTATGATCATTCTATGATCTTGCTAATTAAATTCTTGAGTAAAATTAAATTTTTGAATCTATGTGATATCATAATTTTTTGGTTTGTCATAAGTTATTTAATTGGGATATAGTTTCTTTCTCATGTATTGCAGAGATTGTACCTAGTTTCTGTGCTATTTGTCTTTAACATTCCTATACGGAAGCATTGACATGTGTTTTTTGTCTCTAGCGTTCCTATATGGAAGCATTGACATTTCCAAGGCATTTCATCTCTTGCATATTTACATAGTGTTAACAATAAATGAACCCATGATTAAGACCATTAGTGACTTGTCATTTCATAATTTATTTTAAGCGACATCATGAGTTGATCATAATTTGTTATATGTTGATCATATTAAACATTTGATTTATATATATCATGTCATGTTTATTTCGATCATCTTTTACTCAATATTTATATGGCTTTGAGCAATCTTATAATCTTGAACTATTTATCATGAGCACCTTAGTCTTGTTGCAATGAGATTTCTATTCTTATGATTGAATAGGTTATCTTGTTCTTACTTGTCTCTAACGTTCCTATATGGAAGCTTTGACATTTGTTTCTTGTCTCTAATGTTCTTATATGGAAGCATTCACATTTTCAGGGCATTCATCTCTTGCATATTAATATCATACTAATAAGAAATGCACCTATGCTTAAGATTTCACAACAAATAAATAGTGAGCCCAAAATTTCACTTAAATATATGAAAATTTAGTCATCAAGCAACTAATACAAGAAATAAATAGTGAGCCCAAAATTTCACTTAAATATATGAAAATTTAGTCATCAAGCAACTAATCTTAAGCATAGGTGCATTTCTTATTAGCATGATGTTAATATGCAAGAGATGAATGCCCTGAAAATGTCAATGCTTCCATATATGAATGTTAGAGATAAGAAACGCATGTCAATGCTTCCATATAGGAACGTTAGAAACAAGTAAAAATAAGATAACCTCTGCAATCCTAAGAATAAAATACCATTGCAACAAGAACAATGTGCTCATGACAAATATTTCAAAATTATAAGATTGCTCAAAGCCATAAAAATATTGAGTAAAAGATGATCGAAATAAACATGACATGATAGTTAAATTGAAATGTTTAATATGATCAACATATAGCAAATTATGATGAACTCATGATATCACTTATAAAAAATTATGAGATGACAAGTCACTAATGGTCTTAATCATGTGTTCATTTCTTATTAACACTATGTAAATATGCAAGAGATGAGATGCCCTAGAAATGTCAATGCTTCCATATAGGAATGTTAAAGACAAACAACATAGGTCAATGCTTCCGTATAGGAATGATAGATACAAATAGCACAAGAACTAAATACAATCTCTGCAATACATAAAAAAAGAAACTATATCTCAATTAAATAACTTATGACAAGCCAAAAAATTATGATATCACATAGATTAAAAAAATTAATTTTACTCAAAAATTTAATTAGCAAGATCATATAATGATCATAAAGATATTACTTATAAAACAATGAAATTGCTTTTACACAAAAGTAAGCAATAACATATAAATAAAGCAAATAATGATAAAAAGATCACACATATGAGATTGTTCTTATAAAATTGCTTCTATAAACATGACATGATTAGAAATCAACATGATTAAACAAAAAAGAACAAATTAGTTATTAAGTGTCTTGTTAACATATTAGATGGTTTATAGCTATCATCATGACAAAATACTAGAGATCCATGCCCTTAAAAAATGTCAATGTTTCCATATAGAAATGTTAGACAAATATATATAAAGAGCAAGAAATAATCTCTTAATAAACATGATTAGAAGCAAAACCTAAATGCAAAGGATGAATAACAAAAAACTTAAATACTTTCCCGTACTGATCTGAATCTGCAAAAACACAGTTAGAAAAACAGTAAAGGAAATAAACTTTTACTTACATCCCTTTTGAAAAGTACCCAGACTTGCCCAGAATTTTGTTATGTCCACGTTGGTGGATCCAGAACAGTTTTTCCAGTTCCAGAAACAAGCTATAATAAACATTTCGATAAAAATTAACCGAGTTATGAGGCCGAAAACAGTGTCAAATCTAGGGAAGATGGAAACCTGCATAAAGTCTACCAAACTTGGACAAAAATTGTCGTTTTGGCAACCAGAAGACCCAGAATTTTGTTTTGTTCATGCTAGTGGATCTAGAATAGCTTTTCCAGTTCTAGAAACAAGTTATAATAAAAATTCTGATAAAAATTGACCAAGTTATGAGGCCGAAAACAATGTCGAATCTGCGGAAGACGGAAACCTACACAAAGTCTACCAAACTTGGACGAAAGTTGTCATTTTGGCAACCGGAAGGCCCAGAATTCTGTTATGCCTGCATAGGTGGATCCAGAATAGCTTTTCCAGTTCCAAAAAATGGGTTATAATAAAAATTCTGATAAAAATTGACCGAGTTATGAGGCCGAAAACAGTGTCGAATCTGCAGAAGACGGAAACCTGCACAAAGTCTACCAAACTTAGACAAAAAAATGTCATTTTGACAACCAGAAGATAGATTTCCTTGAGGAGAATCAGAAATTTATATAGATCTACAAAAACAACATTAAGAAACCCTTGAAAATTTTCTGCAAAAATCTACACAACAAAGTTAGGGTTAGAAATAAAAAACTGCAGAAATATGCCCAAATCTGAAGAGAAGCCTAATGGCTACCAAATAGAAAGCAAATCTACAAGAAATAATCAATGCCCAAATGATAAAATATTGTTTGAAAGCAATATAATGTGCTAGATCATAGCAACAAACTCTGATAGCATGTCAAAGATATGGATCTAACTAAACTAGCTTACCTATCTATGCAAAAATAACATATCACAATAAATAAGAACAAAAAGAGAACAAGAGAAAAGAGTACACCAGATATACATGGTTCACCCAATTGGGCTATGTCCATGGGAATGTAGTCTTCTATTATCTCCAGAATATCTCTTCAAGCTTACAGAGATCAATGCCAATAACCCCAATACAATATAGCAATACTTGTGAAAGTATAGATCATGATGAGTGATCCACCATGAGATGAATGTGAAAGACTCCTTTGACTCTATTATATATCAAGAGATGAGGATGAATTACTCTCACATATTACATGTGGGATAATATAATTCTCCATAATAACATCTCTTTATATAATAATGAATATCAAGAGTATAATTTACCATAATGAATATGGGATAAATGTATTACTCTTTTACATAAGATTGTGAATATCTTCCGACATAATACAAATACAATATTACCTTCCAAGGAATATAAAATATTCCAACACTTAGTGAGAATGTTCACATTAGAGCCTGAATCCAGAAAAACAAAATCCATATCACAATATCTTATTTGTGCATTAAGTCGCAGCTCTCACCCAGTTTTTACCTTCTTTTTAACATGGTTCACGGATCTTTATTGCCCCAATTCTCCCTCGGACTCATCAATTAAACTATGCAATTCTCATAATGCAGCTTCATCTTTAATTAGATCTAGACATCTTTTCAAAAAGCTATTTAGAAAACTTACCTTTCCTGGAATTTTCCTTGACACAGACCAGTCGAAGCGAAGCGGCATGTCATAGTTAGGACCTTCACCAAATACTATGTAATGTACCAATTAGCTTTGATAGTACATTAACTGACTCTCCTACAAGACTTAAGGAAAAACAGTGAAACTAGTGACTTGGATGGTTGTAGGAAGAATTAAAAACATTAATTAACTGTCAAATAGCAGTTCGGGTTTGCACCATCAAGTTTGAGGAATTTTTTATGATGTTTTCCAAAGCAAGCAAGCAAAATTGTCTCCCGAGACTGAACAACTAGTTCAACTTCAGGATTTCCCAAACAGGGGGAGAAGGATTCAAATTCTTGGTTTCAAACATGGAATGATTTGATTGACATGTTAAGTGATAACATCAACTTAAAGAAATTAAATTGTATTTGTAGAGTTTCATTTATTGATCAAACATTGAAAACTAGTTATTTTCTGTTCAGGTACATAGGGTATTACCAAAGGACCGAACACCAAGAGCAACCACTTCACACAAACAGATCATAGATCAACACACCGATGTTTTGACATGGTTTAAACCCTCTTGAGGGAAACACTCCACGGCCCCGACCAAATAACTTCTACGGGACAATTTATTATGCAAAGAAAGAAAGTTACAAATGAGCTTCTCATAATCAATCAACTAAACAATGACCCTCCATGCTCTTTAAATAGAGATCATGGACCAATCGGGTGTTAATCCATGGATCAAGGTTAGGTTTGATCTAAGAGAAGTTGAGCCGTCAGATCACTCTATGTCGGAAACATATCGTGACCATCGGATTAAGTATTTACAAATGCATAATAATTCGTACTAAAGAAACACACTATCCCTAACGGATATATTACACAAGTTGATCTTAACTAACTCCTAAGTGTCTAAATATCCTAACATCCCCCCTTAAGAACAACTTGGGATAAGATTGAAGGATTTACAAAAGTGACACTATTAGGAGAAGGAAGGAGGCATTAGAGCCTATCCCCCCTTAATGACAAGTTCCTGAACTCCTAACATAGATCGAAGTTTAGAAAACTTCGCTTCTGTAAGAGACTTGGTGAAGATGTCTGCAACTTGATCATCTGTAGGGCAAAAGAGCACTTCAAGAACACGATCATGAACAAGATTTTTGATGAAGTGCATATGTAGCTCAATGTGTTTATTGCGTTGATGTAGAACTGGATCTTTGGCAAGCTTGATGGCACTTTGATTGTCGTACCAAAGTGGAGTAGGTTGCTGCTGCTCGAATCCAAACTCTGAAAGGATCTGTCGAAGCCATAAAGCTTCCTGACTGGCATTAACTGCTGCTCGATATTCTGCCTCTGCTGAAGAAAGAGCAAGAGCTTGTTGTTTCTTACAAGCCCAAGTAATAGGTCCAGATCCCAGACTGAAAACATAACCTACAGTAGACTTTCGATCATCAGGATCGCCAGCCCAATCTGAATCAGTGAAACCAACCAACAAAGGTTTCCCCCTTGTACTGTAATGAATCCCAAACTGAACTATATCTCGAATATATCGAAGTATTCTTTCAGTTGCTTTTCAGTGACTTTCATGAGGTGTCTGCATATAACGGGCAACATGACCAACGGCAAAGGAAAGGTCAGGACGGGAATGAGTCAAGTATAAGAGACTACCAACAAGCTGACGATACAAGGTGGCATCGACTTCAGGTGAAGTACAAGTGGCAGAAAGTTTGACTCCAGACTGGAAGGGAGAGGGGGCTGGTGTTCAATCTTCCATGTGAAAGCGACGAAGAAGGTCACAAGCATACTTAGACTGAGAAATAAATATTCCTTCTTTGGTTTGCAGGACTTGGAGACCAAGAAAATAATGCAAATGTCCTAAGTATAACATTTCAAAATTTTGTTTAAGACTGGATTTCACATAGGTTATAAGCTTAGGGTCACTACCAGTAAGAATAAGGTCATCAACATATAGAAAAAGTATGATGAGATGGTTTCCTACTTTCTTGGTATAGACATTGGGGTCAAAATGGCATCTAGAAAAACCAGTGTCAAGGCGAAAGTTATCCATTTTGGCATACCAAGCTCTAGGAGCTTACTTAATGCCATATAAGGATTTCTTAAGGCGACAGACAAGGCTAGAGTTATTATGAACATATCCAGGAGGTTGTTCCATGTAAATTTCCTCCTGTAATCACCATGTAAGAAGGAAGACTTGACATCCATTTGATGGACTTCCCAGTTGTGTAAGGCTACAAGGGAAAGAACAAGGCGGATGGAGTTCATTTTTGCGACGGGAGCAAAGGTTTCATTGTATTTAATCCCTTCAACTTGGGAAAAACCTTTGGCAACTAACCTTGCCTTAAGTCTTTCAACACTTCCATCTGATGCATACTTAGTTCTGTAGACCCATTTACATCTGACAAATTTTCTTCCTTTTGGAAGAGGTACAAGATCCCAAGTATCATTCGCCATTAAGGAATGATATTCTTCATCCATGGCTGCATCCCAATCTGGATTCCCTGAAGCTTCTGCAAAAGTTTCTGGATCATGATTCTCGGAAACTTGAGCCAAAAGAGAAGAGGCTCGCTGAAACTGAGAACGTGTTCGACGTTGATCTCTAGGATTACCGGTAAGATCACCAGCTGCTTCACATGTTGAACAGACCCATCGAGGAAGCACTTGTGCTGGTGCAACTGGAGGAACATGAGCAGGCAGAGGTGGATTTTCATCCTCACTGTCATCATCAGAAATTGGAGTTGGAAACCTGTCAAGGAAGTTGGAAGAAGAAGAAGAAGAAGAAGGCACAAACGCTGAATCAGGCTCGTAGGCCAAAGATGGCACAATCGCCAAGTTAGGCTCGCAGGCCAAGATATTTTCATCAAATTTAACATCTCTTCTAATGATTATATCATGAGAATGTGGTTGAACAAGTCTATAACCTTTTACATCTTCAGAATATCCAACAAATATGCACTTTTCACTTTTAGGCTGCAATGCTTTCCATTTTTCATCCAGAATGTGAGCCCATGCTTCACTACCAAACACATGAAAGTGACTTACATCAGGTTTAGTTTTACTCCATGCTTATTCCGGTGTTATACCTTGTAATGCTTTAGTAGGGGTGTGATTAACTATGTAATTTGCATAATTAATGGCTTCAGCCCAAAATTGAAGACTTAGTCCCTTAGATTGGATCATACAATTAGCCATTTATTTTAAAGTGCGGTTCTTCCTCTCAGCTACACCATTTTGTTGTGGTGTATATGGAACATTGTGCTGTTGTTGGATGCCTTGTTCAGTACAGAAAGTAGTGAACTTATTGTTAACATATTCTCCTTGTAGGCCAAGAACATGTTAAATACTTCGCGCTTAAGTTTTAGGAAATAAACCCAAGTGCATCTGGTGTAATCATCAATGAAAGTTAAGAAATATTTGAAACCAAAAAAGGAAGCATATGGAAGAGGACCACACAAGTCACTATGCACAAGCTCCAAGGGAACCGACGCGTGCCAAGAGGCACTTTTGTCAAAACTGTCCCGATGATGTTTTCCGAGTACACAACCGGAGCAAACACCATCCCTGCAAGATACCATCGGAAGACCTGTCACCATATTTTCTTTACATAGTTGTTGCAATGAGCGATAATTTAAGTGACCAAATCGCTCATGCCAAAGTTTGCTCAAGTTATCACTATGAGCAACAAAAACTGAAGGGAAAGGTGATAACCCAAAGTTGTTAAACTTGTACAACCTAGTAATATCATCAACAATTCCACTAGCTAGGACCTGTTGAGGATCTTTAAAATCCTTGATTACAACTTGGTGAGGTGTAAAGGTCATAGTTTTACCTTCACCAGAATGAGTGATCTGATAGACTGATAACAAATTGCAGGAAATTCTTGGAACACATAGTACATCACTAAAATGACCATTATCTACTAGAATTGTTCCAGCTCCTACAACACTTAGAGATCTATCATCACCAACAAATATTTGTTTGGTGTTACATTCATGCATAGTAGAAAAGATGGCTTGATCCTTAGCCATATGATAAGATGCTCCAGAATCAATGAGCCATTCATTTGAAGTAGAAGAAGAAGATGCATTATAAGAATAACCAGAAGCACAAAGTGCATGTCCATGAGAGGTAGATTTTGAAGGCGAATCTAGGTTGATGTGGTGCTTCTTCATTGCTGCTTCCAAGGCTGCCATCTTCTTGAAACACTTAGATTCATCATGATCATCTTTCCCGCAATAGTTGCAATGACGCTCAGTCTTCTTGCCTTTTGGCTTGGATCCTTTGTCATTTTTTAAAGAAGGAGCTAACTGAGAGGGTTTGGGACCCTTGTTTGACTTATTATTGCGAAAATTTTGTTTCTTGGGAGACTTGGACTTTTCTTTCTGTTGGGACAATAAGGCTTTTCCAGATGTATCTGCATTGTTGATTATTCCAAGATGAATGAGTTTATCTTGTTCTCTAATCAAGGAATCACAAAAGGACTCAAGACTAGGCTCTTGATAGCTAGCTGCATTCAAGGATGCTTTCATGGAGTAAAATGTAGATACAAAAACAGAATATGCAGGTCCAAATTTGGAAAGAATATGATAAATGCATTGCTTGTCTTCCCTCTCAATCTTACATTCTGCACATAAGAGTTTAAGAGTTTTGTACTTAGATAAATAATCTTGAATGCATGAAAAGTCACTTGGATTTAAAGAAATCAACTCATTTTTGAGTTGGTGACCTCGAATTTCATTGTGTTTACCAAACACAGATTCCAACTTGTCCCAAGTAGCATTAGGTTCATCAATTCCAGATATGTGGAATCGCAAATCAGTAGAGATTGACATCCCAATCAATCCATAAGCTTCATCACATCTATTTGCCCATTTTATTTTATTATCATCATCAGTGGGTTCCTTTTCTTTCCCTGTTGTAATTCTGAAAAGTCCCCTACTTCATAGAACATCCTCCATACGAGATTTCCATGAGAAATAGTTGGAACTGTTAAGTAGAATATCACAAGGGGCGGCCATATTTGTAAATTAATGGCTTTAAAAGTAGAAACCAATAGTCTAGATGTGAAGAGCTCGAAAAAATAGGCGGTTTTAAAAAAATGGCACTAAAAACGGACTCTGTATGATGAAGTTATGCTTGAACAAAGAAACTGTTGAAGATGTCCCCAATAGTGACGTGGCAGCTAGAGAATGTCCAGCAAAAAAAAGAACCCCCCTCTTCCCAAGATGAACCTTTTGACAATCACTTTACAAGAAAGTTGCTTGAAGTGAACCACTTTTGTAAAATAAGTGATTTCACTTTTACAATGATATTACTTTTAAATAGTGCAACAATAAAAAAAACTTAAGTGACTCACTTGTATTTTTATTTTTTATTATTTAAGTGAGATGCACTTTTACAATAAAGTAACTTGAAAATAGAAATTGCATGCACTTTTTCTTTTAAAAGTAACTTCCTAAGACTTGAACTCAAGACCTATTAAGGAATAAAGCAACTTTGAACCAAGTGAGCTAGATTAAAAGGTATGTAAAATATGGGAATGAGGAAGGAGGCTGCTTTTTTTTTTTTTCTCTTCTTGCTCGGTTTGCGTGCTTTCCCTTTTTCCTGCAAAACACACCACAAATCGAAACAAAAAAACTTTTCCACACTTGTGGAGTTAGATCTCGTTAGCTTTCCCGGAAAGTCTACGTTTTTTCTCTGTTTCTGATTTGCCGAGATCGCGCAAGGTGCACGGCAAAGAGCATACACAGCCGAGAAAAACCCTTTCCTTTTCTATTTCTGATTTTGCCGAGATCGCTCAAGGTGCACGGCAAAGAGCATACGCAGACGGGAAAGCAAAAATCCGAACCCAAAAAAAAATCTAATAGTAAAAAATGATAAAATATGAGATTTTTTTCTTTTAAAAACAGAAAATAAAAAAAATGCGTCACTGTAACATTATACCTTCAAATCTGATGAAATACGCGTTTCTGGAGCAACCGGGAACCATTTTCGATCAAACGAAAACTATTTCCCAATGGAAACAACGCTCCGGACGCAATGGAACACCTCCCACAGCCCAAAAATGCACAGAAATACCAGAACTAGAAACCCTTTCAAGTTTCGGCAATAGCAGTTCAAGATCTAGATCATAACTGGAAGCGGCACTTCATAAAAGCTCTGATACCATGTTCGGGTACACATGGTACTACCAGAAGACCGAACACCAAGAGAAACCACTTCATACAAACAGATCACAGATCAACACACTGATGTTTTGACGTGGTTTAAACCCTCTTGAGGGAAACACTCCACGGCCCCGGCCAAATAGCTTCTACGGGACAATTTATTATGCAAAGAAAGAAAGTTACAAATGAGCTTCTCATAATCGATCAACTAAACAATGACCCTCCATGCTCTTTAAATAGAGATCATGGACCAATCGGGTGTTAAGCCACGGATCAAGGTTAGGTTTGATCTAAGAGAAGTTGAACCGTCGGATCACTCTATGTCAGAAACATATCGTGGCTGTCCGATTAAGTATTTACAAATGCATACTAATGCATACTAAAGAAACACACTATCCCTAATGGATATATTACACAAGTTGATCTTAACTAACTCCTAAGTGTCTAAATATCCTAACATTTTCCACGGCAATCTAGAATAGGTGCAAGAAATTGATATGAAACTCAGACTTCTCTTTATTCAATATGCATAATGGACTTCATAGGTTCAAAATTACATTAATGAAATCCATCATAATCTTAAATACATCTCATAGAATTCTCAGGAAAGAAATACATAAGAGAAAGAAATATCCATCATAGAAAGACTAGAAATCATCAGGATTTCGAATGGGAGGCTTCTCAATCTATGCAAACAAGCTCAAAATTCATTGTATCAGACTTCAGGACCTGCCATAAACTCAATGATGAAGACTGGATGTCATCATCCTCTCAAAAGAAGCAGGGACACACATCCCAGCTTGGACTAGGGGCACATCTCCCAATTCAAAGAGACAAAATAGCTCTCAATTCAATTCTCAAACTGTCAAACGATGAGAAAGTGGTGCGCACTCCTTATCTTATATACTTGAGGTGACTTGTTGAGAAATTCATCTAGGCTAATGCACCCTCATGGAGTGGATAAGGATAGCTTGCTTTCAATCTTTTCTTTTTGCTTTGCTTTCTGCCTTTGCTTTTCTATCCTGCTTTTTTTCTTTTGACTGTTTTTTCCTGCGTTTCTGCCTTATCCTTATTTTTCTCGTTTTTCTACCTTATCCCGCTTTCTGTTTTTCTTCTTTATTCTACTTTTCCTAAGCTTTTTTGCTTTGTGCCATCTTTTCATTTATTTTTCTTGTTTTCCCAGCTTTAACTGCTTTCATCTTTTCTTCTGTTACAAGCTATCTCTTGGTCAAATATTATCCTCTATTGCACCCTTATCCAACTCATTATCACATTTAATAATAATTAAATATCCAAATAATAATTGCATCACCTCTAATTTAATTTCTTAAAACAACTATAAGCTAAATTATTCCTAGTTAATTTAATTTCCTAGAGTAATTGGCCAATGATATTCCCCATTAATTAATTAATTCACTGATTTTCACTAGGATCCATGAAGTTTTGATGTGCCATTGGTTGCTTCTTGGTGCTGACAAAAATGGGAACATGACAGTCCTCCCCTCCCAAAATTGCTTGCCCTCAAGCAATAAACCAACTCCAACCATCTATGAAGCCAACCAATGACTTCACTCCTCAAAATATGTTGCTCGCTGTCTAGAATTGGAATCCTCAATTCCAAGATAACCAAAGTTCCACCATGTTTCTGCTGCACCACTTTGATTATTACCCTTTTCTAAAAAGTAACATTGTCTCCTATGCATCTATCCAACCCCATCTGCAACAACAAAATGCCAGGATCCCACATTTTTTATTGCATTCCTCTAGATGACAATGACATCCCAAGCAATCCATGATACCAAGGATTCTTGGATCCCACTGTCTTTGTTGCATGTCTCCCAATAGAAATGTTGCTTGTGGAGAACTATCATTCCAAAGAATTCCAGGGTCTCATTGTCTTAACTGCATCCTCCCAAACAACAGTATCAACAGAAAGAATATATCATTATGGAGGATGTTTAGATCACTCCACCAAACTGGAAGTTCATCACTTCCAAAAGAAGATTTAATCTCCTCACAAGCCATGTGAAAACTAGAACTGCAATTCCCATCCATAAGGCATACGTGACAATCCGATGTCCATCCATGTATATTGAAGACATCACATAGAATCCATAGATGCCCATACAAATGCTCACAAAATATGAATGATCTATCCATAAAATTTCCACTGATGCAAACGACAAACTTATCCCATGGGGTACTCAACTCCCTCATTTATCTATCCACCCAATCAGTGGATGAATAAACACTCCATCTTAATGATCTAAATGTAAATATTGTAGCTTCCTCATGTACCATCTTCGCTTTGGTGCAACAACTCTTTACTCTGGTACTTGTTCCACTTAACTGGCTCAAGTGGAATTCCCTTGCATTGCTATGCATGATGGATACATCAGATAGATTCATATGCTACTGTGCATCAAACTGGTAAGGGATAGGTGCGCTTTTCAAACCCCAAGGTCTAACCATCAAACCATCAACAAAGTGTGTGGGATCATCTTTCTCCTCATGTGGCACCAAAAGAAGCTCAATTTCTCTCTGGAAGATAGTATGTGCTTGGAACTCGTCATCAGCATCCAAAAACTCATCAAGCACATTCATGTCACTATGCACTTCATGAACCACCATATCATGAGTTTCCTCCATAGAATTTTGAATGTCATCAACCGAAAGAGAATGGCTGACTGGGAGGTAGGAGGGAGTATGTGATCTCTGCAACTCCTGGTGAAACTTCTCTATCTCCATCTCAGATTCCAAGAGTGCACTTTGAGTGCTTCTCAAAGAGTCTTGGGTGGCCATCAACTCATCGTTGAGATTGCAATTCTACTCATCATCCTTCAAGGATGCTCCCTACAACATATGAACAAGCTCATACAATTAATCTCTGTCAGAAATCATATGTGAAAAATCACCTTGGATTGTAGACATTGCTCTCTGGATCTTCTCCATGGCTTCAAGGAAAGATGAATCTTATAATGAAACAACTCTCCAACAGGAATGTGATACTAAAACATGTGTGTCATGGAGAATTTGTAAGGCCTCCTTGATCTCGATGTTAAGGAATTTTTTCCTTATGCACATGCACTCTATTACGATCTTCAGCTTCAGTAGACCCATAAGAAATGCAAGAGGACTTGGTTTGATGTGTCCCTAGTCAAAGGAACTCTTAGTGTCCCTTTCCTTTCCTTCCTTGAACCTTTTCAAATGATTGTAATGAAATATATTGATGGATTTCACATCCATCCTCAATTCATCCTTATGCTTCTTCACCTTGTCAGGTGGTCTACCCAACGAGAGACCTTCCAATCCCTTCTCATGCATTCGTCTAAAATCTCCAATGCCTTCAAAATGATAAGACATGTTCATGGATGTGCCTTGAATGGTCATGAGGCACTTTGCATCCCTCTCAATGTACCTGGACCTTCTAAAATATCTCAAGTTAGAAACTTGGTAGTGCAAAATAGGCTCCCCAATGGATAGCATCCATTGAACTTCTAACTTTCTACAAGATATACCCACCAAAAAGGTGAATGGAAATACTTCATTGTTGGTTGATCCAATAATTATGCATGCATCTACCCTCTTCATTTGCAGATATGAATGCTCCGCATGCATGTGGATTTTCATGTTCACTAGGGGGCTCTTTGAGAGACATGCCAATTTTCCTTCTTCCAAAGTATGCAAGTCTTGTGCACCCTTGGATATCCATTTTCTCTATGTAATTATATATCAAATCATTGTACAAACAACTTACTTTGCTTGTATATATGAATGCTATGTCCTCCTCTGGCATCAAGACAAGTGTTTGGTCCACATCCTCCATATCATCCCTCTCCTCATACACAAGTAACTATGAATCTCCTTCATGCACATGTAGATCTTCATGGTCCATCAACTTAAGAAACTCCTCCTTCTCCTGAGGAATGCATTTGGCCATGTGTTCATGCTCACGATCCATGCAAGATGCAAAATGTGACATTCTCAAATCCTCATTAAGCTGACCTTCCTCCTCCAAATCTGATCCACAGGTCATCCAATCTTCCTCTTCAAAATCTCCTTCATCGTTGTCCTCTTCATACCCCATCATCATATTAGGATCTTTCTCCTCAGCCTGTGTGCATTCGGCCTTCTTTGGTTGGAGATCAAATAGGAGCAAATCTAGTGGTATGGCTTCTTCTTGGGCACATAATGACTTATTAGAGCCTTCTTCATGCTCAAGTGAACTTCCTTTCTCTCTATCCTCCATCATGCAACGTGAAGCCTCTCCATCTTGTGTAGTATGAGGATTTGCATTATGAGTAGGTAGGGGGAGAAGGCTTTGAATTATTGGTTTCATACATGGAACGAGTTTATTGACATGTTAAGTTATAGAAGCAACTAAAATAAATCAAATTGGAGTTGTATATGTTCATTTATTGTTCAAACACTGAAAACTAGCTATTTTCCATGGCAATCTAGACTATATGCAAGAAATTGATATGAAACTCAGACTTCTCTTTATTCAATCTACAAAATGGACTTCATAGGTTCAACATTACATTAATTACAGCCATCAGAAGTTGAAATACATCTCATAGAAGTCTCGGGAAATAAATACATAAGAGAAACAAATCTCCATCATAGAAAGACTAGAAATCATCAGGATTTTGAATGGGAGGCTTCCCAATATCTGCAAACAAGCTCGAACTTCACTGGACCAAAATTCAAGACTTGCAATAAACTCAATTATGAATATTGGATGTCATCATCCTCTCAGAAAAAGTAGGGGGACATCTACCAACTTGGACTAGGGGCACATATCCCAAGTCAAAGAGGCAAAATAGCTCCCAATTCAATTCTCAAACTGTCAAAAGATGGGAAAGTGGTGCACACTCCTTCTTTTATAGACTAGAGGTGAATTATTGAGCAATTCATTTAGGCTAATGTGCCCTCGTGGAGTGGATAAGGATAGATTGCTTTCAAGCTTTTCTTTTTGCTTTGCTTTCTGCCTTTGCTTTATCCTGCTTTTGCTTTTCTATCCTACTTTTTTTATTTTGACTGAGTTTTCCTGTTTTTCTGCCTTATCCTACTTTTTCCTATTTTTCTTCCTTATTCTGCTTTCTGCTTTTATCTACTTTTATGCTTTATTCTATTTTTCCTGAGATTTACTGTTTTTCTGCCTTGTGCCAGATTTTCATTTATTTTTCCTGCTTTCAGCTTTTCTTCTTTTGCAAGTTATATCTTGTTCATAGCTTATCCTCTATTGCGCCCTTATCCAACTCATTATCACATTTAATAATAATTAAATATCCAAATAATAATTGCTTCACCTCTAATTTAATTTATTAAAACAACTACAGGCTAAATTATTCCTAGTTAATTTAATTGCCTAGAGTAATTGGCCAATGTTATTCCCCATTAATTAATTAATTCACTGATTTTCACTAGGATCCATGGGGTTTTGATGTGTCATTGGATGCTTCCTGGTGTTGACAAAAATGGGAACATGACATACTGGTGGTGAGAGGATTTCAACACTCCCTTCTTGTTCCCCATAAATTCATCATGGACTTCAAAGAAAACTCCCTTCTCTTTTTGTACGTCAAATTGCAGCGGTTGTTGGATTGCAGGCCTCACTCTCGAGTCCCACTGGGTGTTATAAATTTCCTTTCCATCACCCGTCGTAGCCCCTCATTTGGTGACCACAACGACAATAGGCTACTTTTGTCTCGATTCAATTGAGATCTTCTGAACATTCTGGTTCTAATTTTGGTTATTTTTCGCCTTCCATTTTTCTATAAGTTGGGGACAACCTTCAACAGTATGATCTAATTCCCTACAATATGAGCATGTCAAAGTGGGATTCGGGCATTCTCTTGCATAATGTCCTAGTTGATCACAATTATAGAAAATCACCTAGCATTTTCCCCGACCAAATCCTCCTCGTCCACGTCCTCGGAATCCATTGTTCGGGTACATAGGGTACTCCCAAAAGATCGAACACCTAGAGCAACCACTTCACACAAACAGATCACAGATCGATACACCGATATTTCGACGTGGTTTAAACCCTCGAGAGGGAAACACTCCACGGCCCGGGCAAATAGCTTCTACGGAACAGTTTACTATGCAAAAGAAAGAAAGTTACAAATGAGCTTCTCATAATCGATCAACTAGACAATGACCCTCCATGCTCTTTAAATAGAGATCATGGACCAATCAGGTGTTAAGCCACGGATCAAGGGTAGGTATGATCTAAGAGAAGTTGAGCCGTCGGATCACTGTATGTCTAGAACATATCGTGACCGTCGAATTAAATATTTACAAATGCATACTAAGGCATACTAAAGAAACACACTTTACCTAACGGATATATTACACAAGTTGATCTTAAATAACTCCTAAGTGTCTAAATATCCTAACATCCACCCTGTAGCTAATTAAACTATGCATTTCTTCTATCAGCTTTCTATTCCCCTTTCATGAGAAAGGTATCTGTTGTGCATTCTATGAGCAATTGATATGCTCGAAAGTCCTTCTCATCATGTCCGACAGATTGAATTAACTTACAAAACAATTTTTGTGGGGTACACACCATTTTATGTAGCAAATAACATTATTTTGGTCAATGTCCTCTAGTTTTAAAGATTCTACACCATATTCTTGTTCCAGGGTTCAATAGATTAGGATCTCCAACAACAATATAGTCATGGAAATTCATACATTGAACTTTTGAGTGACCCTCCTCCTTACATCTTGTACACCAAACATCTCTTTTTTCCTTTCCCTTCTTGATCTCTTGGATATCGATTGACAGGTGCACCAACTGCGACTGGATTTGAGCCATACCAGCTCCAGTATCTCCAACAGGTGAGGCTTCCAGCTTCATAGCCAACTCAAGGGCCTCCGTCTACGATGCAATCTTCTGTTGCATCAAATGAACTCTGATATGACGTAATAAGGAAGCTATAAACCACTCCTTATGTTGGACATCGGTCATTTGAAAACTTACACAAACCCTAAATGTTTTGAATCTCTGGTTGAATTCCTAGATAGACTCATTTGTCAATTGTTTGATTTCTTTGAGCTCAATAATAAACTAAGACTCAAATTTTGTCTTTTTAAATTCACATTAGAGGAAATTTGAGGTCTAAAATGGGACTTATAAGAAAACGAGCCATCATATAAGAAAACGATCCAACCATGATGCCTTGATGAGTTGGAATTCAAGAACCAATAGAATTTCAATAACATGAGTCAGCCATAATGGTTGACTTGAGATATTTGTCATAAAAAAACTACTTTTTTTGTTCGTATTTTCAACATATCTCCCTGTGTTTTTACTCAAATTTTGAGCGGGAGCACTCGTTGGATGTAGAATTTAATTCCGCATCCAACAAGTACCCACACTATACTTTTGACAGACGGGGATCCCCAAAAACAAGAAATACCTTAAAAACGTCATGATGACATCATCATGATGTTTTTTCAAGTATTTCTTGTTTTGGGGGCAACAAGGCCCGTCAAAAGTATGCAGTATGGGTACTCGTTGGATGTGGAATTAAATTTTGCATAAAATTAGTGCTACCGCTCAAAATTTGAGTAAAAACACAGGGAGATATGTTGAAAATATGAACAAAAAAATAGTTTTTTTCTTTCTTCCTCCAAAATTAGTAAATATTATTTTATTATTTAAACTATTATTTCATTATTTTAACTATTATTTTATTATTTTCCTTAGAAGGCCCATTTTAGATCTCAAATTTCCTCTAATATTTTTTAACCCATATCTAACCTCTTCCAAATTCTTTGTTGGTTGTCCACTAGCAACTTCTGAAAACTTCATGAACCAATCCAAAGTGCGACCCCTAAAGGTTGTAATCAGATGCGGCAATTTGATATTATTATCTTTCCCTTGCTTAACAATCTAGACTGCATTACATAGAAACCAATGTTTCTCTGGGTCCTATGACCCGTTTTCATTAAAGATTGGTAGTTTCATATCATACCCATCCATTATGTTCCTTGGAGGGATTGGCTGACTTGGTATTAAAGAACCACTAATCGGAATCTTATTACTTGGCGAATTCTTACTATGACTATTACCACTATTTTGACTTGCTTGGAAAGCTAAGATGAACTACTATGTCTTACCTTAGTTTCTAAAGATGTACATAGGGTCATGGGTATGTCGTAGGCTTGGATCTGACACAGATCTACAGGTTCTTATTCTTCTTAAATGAATTGGTATTCTTCCTCTTCATTGTAAGAATATTCGTCGAGCTGTGGTACTAGTTCATAGTTTTTTTTCTCAGTCGCTCTGCAACCTTCTCTCCTCATCACAGTTCTCCTCCGCTTGTTCGACCGAAATCTCTTCCCATTTCGCAAAAACCCACACTCTTCGTATGTCTCACTCTCTTATCCCCTTATCATTTTAGCTCATTCCATACATTCTCCCAAGCCTTCCTCTAGTCAACACTCATTCCCATTGCGCACAGATTCTTTACTCATCGAATTCCATTCTCATTACCCCTTTTTCACAGAGCAATATTTTAATCCATAGATTTAAAGATCTTGGGTACTTACCACGCGATCCTTGAAATAATTCTCATTCTGATGCACTATATGACTTAATAGTGTCAATAGAAAATTTGGTAATGTACCCTTCTAATATACTATCCATCCAGTAATCCACAGTGCATGAAATATTATTACTCACACTTTTCAGTCGTTGGATTAACCCAGGTGTCCAAATTTTAGGATCACCTCCTTGGAAGTTCATCTTTTGCTCAGTTAACCTCTCCAACCACTCAGTTAAGATAACAAGAAACTCCCCAAATAAAACCTCATGAATATTGAAGAAAACATACTCACCTAGCCACGCTTCATCGTCCAATCGGGGGTGCTTGTTTTGATCTTTATCAAACTCTCTCAGCTTCTAATCTACCCAATCCTGGATCTCAGGCTTAGTAGGATCCACATACGCCAGATTCCCCTTCGTCACAAATCCTGGTCCCGACAATGGAACCATTTGTTGGAAAACTTCTATCCCAACCCAAGTTCACCCAAAACCATACCAACCAAATCCCAAGATACTGAACCGAAAGGGGTTTAGTCCTTCCATTAACACCTGCAAAGCAAATGAAGTCTCACCCGAAGTACCTATGGGGACTGCAGGAACTAGGTTTCTGCAGTGAGGAAGGGAAATTGTTTGACATACTAATCATTCAAAAAACAAATCACAACTTTGACAGATCAGGATCTGCGATTAGCCATACAATTCGACTTATATCATAAGATAGTTACGACATTAAGACATACAGTGTACTTCGCATTTATACATTTTTTCATTTTAAGCACATTCAATTATCAATTTACGCAATGAGTAAGAAACATAACCATCAAACAACACATTTAACACCATGATTCAATGTGGAAACCTAAGATGGGAAAAACAATGGAAGTGCTTCTTTCATTCACGAGTCGCAACCAAATATAAGCACTTCATGTCTATAAGGACTTATGGAATTTTCTTCTTCTGTTACAACGAATTGGTGCACATAGCCTATAGATCATGCGACTCTTCCCTTCACATCAACCAGTAAATTTGACATGCAAAATATGCAGTTCGCAGAATACATACATCAACTAATAGTTTCCTGAACAACATGCTATCCAAAAATCCCAACCTCTTACATATTTATAGGGGGCACTCATCCTACCCCACTCCCACTACTTCTCTACTCAACTACTCGACTCACTAATGCAAGTGGACAAACACCCTAACTACTCACTTAACCCTACCCTTTGACCCATTTAAAATAACCATCTTCCTGGTTTCTCGGTCGCTTCGTTGGAGTTGACCACTTCGTCGAACCTCTTTTCCTCGGTTATGTTCACACTAAAACTGCTTTTCCAAAATTGGTACCCAAAAATTCCTAAGGCCAACTTCCTGGTTTCTTGGCTGCTTTGTCGAAGTTGACCACTTCGTCAAACCTCTTTGCCTCGGTTTTGTTCACACCAAAATTGCTTTTCCAAAATTTGTGCCCAAAAATTCCTAGGGCCCTACAGTCCTATTGCTACTATTTCTAGTTAGAAAGTGACTAAAAAGTGGTTAAGTACTGTGCTAATGAGGCTTTACATGCAGTCGATGTGAAAGTCTAGATGTGGGCCTACCAAGGGACCAATCAATTATTTTGCTTCAGTCTTGCAATGTTTCCAAGCATCCTCCTTAGCATTCTTTAACATTTTTGAGGTTCTTGGTCATGTCGTTCCATTGTTTGTTGTGTTCTTTATTAATTGTTTTAAGGAGATATTTGAAGTCTTCATTTGAAGCCTTGGCTAGGAAAAACATGAAAATAGTCACTGCAGTTTTGGCTAGTTACTAGATTGGTAACATGAATGCAAGAGCTAGATTATTCTTCTTCTTGTTCTTCCCTTTGTCTGTCTTCTTTGATTTTGGGGGCTAATATGCTCCATTGGTCAAGGGTACTTGCTGTGTCATTGAGGTATTTCGAGTCATGGAAGTGGTTAGTGTAGTGGTCAACTGACTAGTTGGTGGAAGGGTCATTGAAAAAACTATAGGGGTAGTTGGCATAGTAGTGGTCAAGATGGTCGATGGAGCAGTCGTTGGAGCAGTCGACAAAAAGGATGTTCGAATAGTCAACAAGATGATCGATGAGAGAACTGATGGGGTCATCAATGGAGGGATTGATGAGGAAATTGATAGAATAGTCAGAGAGACCACTAGTGAAGGGATGGTCGGCATAGGTGTTGATGGAATAGTCATTGAAGCCACTGACGAGGTGGAATCTACCATTGCAAATGTACTTGGTAAGTGCAAAGATGGTAAGGCTGATATTTTGATGGGTGATGGGGTCATCATGGGGACATAATGGGATGCAAGGACTAATTGTTGCAGATGGTGGAATGCTAGAAATAATGATTGAATCGTAGGCAGATTGGAAAGCATCTAGACAAATTCTAGGATAAGGGAAGGAACCGATGAAGGAAAGAAGGGGGATTGTTGGCCTTATGTTAATGGAGGATGGGAATATTCTACAAGTGAGGTCAGTGAGGGTGGTGGGTTTTCTTTGGGTTAAGTCTACTTGTTGTTATGTAGCTAGTCTATTTGTTGTTCTAGGTTTTGTAGGGATAGAGGAGGGAGGGAGATGAGTCGACTTTACCTTCTTTGATGGGTTCATCCCCTACTACTGCAACAATGTATTCTCAATATTTTGATCGATCGTGACTTTGTTCTATGTTTCTTCTATTATGATGGCCTTGGCATTTTCCTAAGATTCAATTATGTCTTCTCCGAGAGAAGTTGCCTCTTCCTTTATTTTTGTCGTGTTGATTTTCCCTTAGGGTTATGTTGGTAGGCCATCACGTGATCGACAACTTGGTCAATTTTTTCCTTTAACCAATGTTTTTCAAAGTTTGGTTCTACTCCTTCTTGGATTCTAGAGTCCAAGTCATCCTCAATCGATTTACTAGAGGACTCTTTGAATTTCTCTTATGGCTGGCTTATGGAAAGAATGACAGCTAGTTGTTCTGGAGTTGTATCTTCTAGAGCAAACATGGTGATGTACAAGGAGGCTTCGTATTAATATTTAGTTTCTCCATTTATAAGAGGAAAAAGTAGTTCAATCTAATTACACTTGGCCAAGGTTGGTAATGGAATAAGTGTATTGGTCTGTCGAACAAGGTACATAAATATCACATTGGTGGATGGGTAATAATACAACTCTTCAAGTTATCCACCCTTCCTATGAAATTACCCAACTTTGGTGTGGTCTAGTCCCAATTAGATATGGATGGTCAATGGTAGTTTTTGTCAAACAACTTGCAAGACTCGTTATCTATTGCATGTCATTTTAGGACTTGGAACCAATTTTCAAATAAAACCTTGGGATTTGTTGACCCAGTCGGCATTCCTTTTGGGGTAAATATCCTGTAATTGTTCATTGAAGTCAACTTAGTGTTGGTAAAGGATAGCTCTCTGAATGGTGAATATGTTCCATTGCAATCTAGATGAGCAGGGATGGAAATAAGATTTCTTGTATAGGTTCCTAGCACTTCTCATAGTTTCTCTTCATAATGCTAGCAATGTGTCAGCCCATTTGAACATTTTCCCTATATATGTTACTTATTGACTACCTCAATCATGTATAGCTTCATGTTGGATGGACAACTAGATCTAGTGAGACACAAGGAGAAAATAATAGACGTCCATTTGACAGATGGGTGTATAACCTGACTAATGATCAATACTTTTGAGTTCTTTCCCTTCGAGGTCCTAGTGAATTCCTTGAATAGCTATACATGCTTAGTCGCAATGGGGACTAATTCTCCTTTGTTGGGAAATCTTGTGATATGACTGATTAGTGAATTGGTAATTTCTATGGGTTTTTCAAGCCAAATTTTTCCATCATGGTACCTAATTACAATGAACTTAGCTGCAAGCTCCTTCGAGTTTCCTAGGTTTTCTAATTGGGGTGCACTGAGGTCGTTTTTTATTTTTGTGATGACCAACATATTGGTTTCTGGTGCCCACTTCCCATATTTGACTTCCCTTTGTTTAAAATATATCCACTACTTATTCCATTTGAATTCGTCGGCTTTGGATTTCTTGATCATGTTCAACCATGCTTGCAATGACATCATGGATATTTCTTGTTGTTGTGCCTTGGTTCTTTCTTCAGCGGCTCTAGTCTTATGTAATGGACTTCTCCTCTTATGTGCCATTTCTGTGAATTAGTCTTCTAGATTCCTAGATTCTAGTTACGAATCAATAGGGGTATCTGACATCTACGCTCGCTCTAATCTTTACAAAACCTTTGCCAACATGATTTGAGCGATGGTAAATTTATAGGCATGGTGTCCAAAGGAAAATTAATGAAATAAAGTGACTGTAGTAATTGCGTCACTTGTTCCCAACAACTACTTCACATAATCAGGGAAACATGCGCTGGAATTTTGGTTTGCGGTCTTTATGTTCCATGGTCGATCAATTCCGTTAATGGTCGGGCAAGTTTGGTCTGAATTCGATCATCATTAGCTTTTTGGTTAATTTGGTCGGTCGGTCAACCAATGAACTTGGTATTCATGTGTCTCGACTCAGGGGTTATTTTATTGCTTGTGCGTTGATATGTGCTCATGATGGATGAAGTGGATTCATGTTCCCAATAGAATTTCATCATTTTGAGGTGCTTTAGA
Source organism: Larix kaempferi (assembly GCA_027924585.1). Lineage (NCBI taxonomy): Eukaryota > Viridiplantae > Streptophyta > Pinopsida > Pinales > Pinaceae > Larix > Larix kaempferi. The sequence continues at coordinate 15,905,363 of BSBM01000458.1, read as the reverse complement.
TTGCCAACAAACATGTCTTAGTTGCTTTATATATTTGATCTAGTCATTTTACTTAGAAATTAGTTAAATAACTACCTATTAACAACTTAGTTAAAAATTTTAATTAACAGAATCAAACCTAGAAGCACAACGGTTGACCACTAGTCGACAAGAGTGCTTCTGACACACGATATTGCTTCAGTCGGGCTCCATTGACAACTTTTGTGAAGACTCGACCTTGTAGTGTTTTAACTCTAGTTGTTCCATTGTAGCTCATTTCTTCGACTATGTATGGACCTAGCCATGTGGTCTCTAGTTTCCTTATTTTTTCTTTTATTTTTATCTCATACAATAAGACTAGATCTCCTACCGAAATGTCTTTGGTTTTTATGTCTCTGTCATGCCATTCTTTTTGTTTCTTCTTACGCACTTCCTTATGGTGTATAGAAACTAGTCTTTGTTCTTCTAATTTCTGTAAATCAAACAACCTGCCTTGGGTAGCTTTTATAGCATCACAATGAAGTATTTGTGCAATAAATGGGGATTTATGTTTAAAGTGCAAGGGGATGATTGCTTCTTGTCCATAAAAAAGTTTAAATGGTATTTTTCCTATCATTCTTTTATATGTTGTCCTATAATCCCATAGGATGGCTCAAATTTTGTCGTCGCAATTGTCTTTCTCAATCTTGTAAATTTTTGTCAGTCCTTTGGTAAGTGTCTTGTTGAATGATACTATGGAACCATTCAACTAGGAATGGTATGTTGAACTTTTGTTATGATATTTCAATAATTATTTCAATAGAACTATTATAGTTTTGTTAATGAAGTGCATTTCTCTGTCACTGATTAAGGGCATATAAACCTAGTAATTATGTTTTCATAAATGAATTTTGCTGGTCTTTCTCTAGTACAGAATTCAACTTGTTTAGCTTCTTCCCATTTGCTAATGTATTCAACTACAGTGATTATATAATGTGATCCTGTTCGTCGATTGGGTACCAAGAATGGTATGGTGAATTTGATGGCCCAAATTGAAAATGTGAGGCTTGGATTGATTGAGATTAATGAAATTTCATTTTGTCTTGATGTTCGTCCCATTCTCTAGTACGTATCACATTTACTAATAAATATTTTACAATATTTGTTAAGCATAGGCGACCATAGTCTGACTTGAAGAATATTTTTAACAATCATTCCTTCCTGGAAATGCCCTCCATCTAGTCTTGAGTGTGCTTCTAGCTTCATCAATAATCAATTCCCTTTTGTGGTCCAACACACATTGTCACAGTATGTCATATTGTCCTAGATTATATAGGAACCCTTTAATTAATTTGTATGGGATATATTTCATGGTTAATATTCTCCTCTTGTTTCTCAATGTTCCCTCTAGTGCTTGTACATCTTGTATAAATTGAGCTATATATGTTAATTCTCTAGGTACTGCTTCAACCTTGAAGAGATGTGTATCGGGAAAGTCATGAGTTTTTCTGACGGGGTCTTCTCCTATTTCTATTTGGGACAAGTGGTATGGTCCAATGTTGGTCTTTCTTGGTCAAACTATGATCTCATATGAATTCCTAGAATAATAGTAACCAATGAAATATTCTTCCATGGTGCAAGGGTTTGTTGACTAATTATTTTGAAGCTTGATGATCCAAGAAGAAAACAAAATGGTTGTTAACTAGTAAATAATGATGATATTTCTGTAGAGCAAGGATTATACCAAGTCCTTCTTGCTCCATGGTATATTAATTTTGTTTAGGATTATTTAACTTATGACTAGTGTAGGCGTTTTAGTAGTCTATTATGTTGTCATCCAACTGCATCAATACTACACCAACTATAGTGGTCAATGAATCAATGTGTATGTGGAATTTGTTAGACCGATTTGGAAAATGTAATATAGGTGCTTTGACCAATTTTATTTTCAATTATTAGCTCAAAGGATTTTCTGCAATACTGAGTTCATTTGAATTCAATGTTTGCTTTGAGTAATTATTCCAAGGGGAATGTAATGTCTGAGTAGTGTCGAATAAATTTTCAATAGTACCCTGTCTAACCTAGAAATATTCTAATTTGCTTGGGATTTATAGAGGTTTTAATTCAATGATGAATTTTAATTTTTCTGAGTCGACTTTGATTCCTTCCTTGAAAATGACATGGCCTTAAAGGATCCTATTAACACCTAAAATTCGCACACATGAGACATTTCATCAATTCATCCAGTAAAGCGTCATCAACATAAAGAATGCATCTCACCATAGGAATCCTCGACGGATCTCAAACATAACATGATTCCACAAGTGCCAAGAAACAATCAAAACAAAGGGTAGCACGGGTATTACACAGTAGACCTGCACTATATCGTAGGTTACCTGAATAGTGCTCGTGCTACACCCGCACGAATTTTCTTTCGATAGCTCTGCTACTATCAAAATTGTAGGACCACTCAAACCCAGCAGTGCATTGAAGGATCAATATTCCCCAAGGATCATAATTTGGCTCCTCACACACTTGGGGGCATTAATCATCCCCCCTTGTGTACCTTGGAACTAGCTCATGAAGGAGGAGAGTTTACATTTGGATCTAGTTGTTTGATGGCCACCTCTTGGCCTATAAAAGAAAACCATTAGCATGCATTTGGTAGAGAAAAATTAGAGCAAGGTTATCCTGCTAGATTTGAGTTGGATTTTCCTCATAGCCCACCATTTCCTACCATTGTAAGCATTTCCAAGATTGCTTGCCACCTACCATAAAGGGGAAATTGTTTATCTCCATTGTGATTCCACCTACTTAGAATTTAGTTTGGACAAGAAAGGCCTCCCTAAGGGAGATTGTTGGATACCCTTGATCCTTCACCTCATAGGTGTTGTACAACTATTGCATTGGGAAATACAAGAGTGGTTTAGCATTCCTTTGGGTTGTTTTTCGAGTTTGCATCTTTCCCCCGTCTCTTTTATTTTATTTTCATCAATATTTTCATGTTTGAATGTGAACTACACTAACAATCTCTTGCAAGAAAACTTGGAGGAATACCAACCATCCAAAAGGGGCTCCAAGGACGGAAGCCTTGAAGCAACCTACAAGTATTAGCCCCTCACAAAGTGGAAGAGTACACTTGTGCAATTTTTTCCATAACAGTTCTAATGGTGACCATACTTTTTTTTTCATTTCTTTTTAAACTAGGTTGTTTTATGCTAAGTATCTAATTATGTGTGTTGTTCACTTGTAGGAGCTCAGGTATTCCACCTCTTTCTTCCATAATTTGGTCCCATCATAGCCATAGCTTATTTTTTCCATAGTCGCGTGGTTCCTGGTGTCTCTTCCGTGCGGATTTGACTTGGATAGTCACGCGCATAGCACAGGTTACCAGTTTCATACCTGCTCTACACTGCTCATCGCACCCACGCAGAAGGTTAGTGTATTACCCACAGTACAACACGTCTATTTTGTATTAACACGTGCGGTATGCACAGTAGAGTCTAGTTTATCCATGCTACTGTTATTTATTTTATTTTTATCTGCATAGCTTACTTTGGTATCCCAATTGCCGCTTACTAATGGACTTAAATTAAGGCTAATTCACCCAATTACTTAATTTTTTTTAGTAATTAGTCCACCTAGACCAATATTAGGAAGTAAAGAGTACATCTCTCTTGAAAATTAACTATGTAACCAACTTTGAGGCTTTCAACGAGCCCCATTGTTGTCACTAGTATTCAGGACCATTTTCTTGTTTATGCATCAAATCAACATGTTTTTAGTAGCATTGCTAGTGTAGAAAACACTTTTTGCACACAAACAAGGATCCTACAAACACTTGTCTCCTGAAGTATGCTCTTCACCTCACACTTCATGTGAGCTTGGTGAATCAGAAAAAAGGGTGACAAGTGTGAAATACCTCCATTGTAGACTTGTCTATTAGATATATTAATTCGATTTTTCAAAGTGCCATGAGCATCTCTCAGATTTAAAAGCACATATTGATTTATATACTCTTTTAGTTAATTTGCCAATGGAATCATTTGTTTTTGTTTTTATCACATGTGTTTTCTCCACTAGAACACAATAAGAGGCCTAAAGACTTTTCCAATCCAAAGTATGCTCTTCACATCGCACTCCATGTGAGCTTGGTAAATAAAAAAGGTAGGAATTGTGAAATACTCCTCTTACACTCCATAAGTGGAACATACAAACCCCTTAAAATCAACATTGTAATTGTATAATGTATTAACCAACTAAAATCCTCCATAGGGGGTCACAAAATAATATTTTAGTTAGGTAGGATTGATTGGGTTAGGAATCCATTAATTCCCATGACCAATCTAGTTTCATTAGGAATATTTTGAAACACAACATTCTTTTCATTAGGGTACTTACAAAATCTTGCTATAACCAAGTGTTAAAAAAGAACATGGATCAAAAGTGCACCTCAACCAAGGAGGTGAACGCCAAGGTATAGCTTCCTTGCTCTCCCCTGCAAGCCACTCAACTTGTTGTAGGGAGACGACACTATACCATACAGGCTGAACCATTGATCCACACTTGACGCAAGGTATCTTAGTGGCCCAACTTGGGATATAACCAAGGACAAATTTTGAGTGCAATTGACTCCTAAAGTTAGCTATTGTCATTGGCAGGTGTTTCCAATTCTTCTTGATTGGATCATTGGCCCCATCACCGATAGAACTAGCTCTTTTTTACCTCCACCAGTCGATTGGTTCATGGATACCATTATCACCATCAATTGTGCTTTTGGGAGGCCCAATTACATTTTAGAGGAAGGATGCTAGGTCATCTAGGGAATTTACATTTATTTTCTTTTTAACTACAATTTCACTAACTAGTGTAATAAAACGAACCTACATGTGGGAACTCATGCACTAAAACCATTATTGCACATATCACACTTGTCACACCATTTTGCATGTGTTGTGGTTGGCATATTTTTGCATTTGTTCAATTGTGTTTATTACATTATCACTCTCATATTGACACAAAACATTCACCATTGAGGAACAAAACAACATCCTAAGACAGTCTCGTAGACTGCAAGGCATATCCCCTCTCTCGAGGGGTGTTTTCACACATTCCCCCCATATTCCACATGGAGAGAATTCAAGCCAGGGTCGTTCCTAGGAAGCATTGATAGGGTCATTTGGTCGATGCCAAACCTTGCTAGATATATTTTCTCCCCTCAAAGAGTCTATCAATTACACCACTTCTTCCCCCATTGGAAGTAGTACCCCATTGGCTTCTCCCCGAGGAGATCTCTCGGATCCCTTTGACCTATCCTCTCTCATATGAGGTCAAACATTGTTCACAAAACCACCTGGGTATCTCCCTTGTGGAAATCACATCCCAAATAGAATGGAAAGACTTGTCATCCCTACCTTACCATTTATGGCTAGTTTAAATCTACTTGATTTGGCCAAACTAGCAAATGACCCCATTGCTCATGATGCGACATGTCCGTCTATTCCAAACAAGCCTCCTTCTAATATTCCCAAATTTGAAGGAAAATATGGAGATGATCCCACCAACCATGTTATGTCTTTCCACTTATGGTGTTCATCTAACAGCATAGTGGATGACCCCGTGTAGCTTCGCCTATTCCAGCATAACCTAACCAGAACAACAACAAAATGCTACATAAACCTAGAAAGTGGCACCCATTCCACATTTGCGACATTGGCCACAGCATTTACTACGTACTTTCAAGTGCCAATACAACATGATCTAGGCCTCGAAATTCTCACTAATTTTTGTCAAAATACTTCCACCCACATCATGGACCATATCCACGAGTGGCGTAGACGCTGCACACTATGTAAGATCGAAATACAACCTCCCTTTTTGTTGGATTGGTTTATCAAATCTCTCCAACCGGTCATAGCTAAATATGTCTCCACCTCCATGCCATAAAGCGAGGAAGAGGATATTCTGAAAGCACAACATTTCGATCACATATATGCACAGTCTAGATATCTTTACATAACCCTCCTTGATGCCCCACGGCATCGGTTGTTGGATCCTACACCTTCAGGCTCGTCACATTTGGCGATGGTATTATTGGGTCCATTTCCCATTTACAAAAGGTTCCTCCCACCACATCAGTACCATTCAACATGGTTCTATATTACCCATCCATGCCACCTACATTGGTACCCCCTACACTGGTCTAACACTATCAGTTGGTCAATTACAGTATGGAGCATATAATCCTACATACCCAAATGTTATCCAAACAATAATGGTTCCTACACTACCATTGAAGCCAGTTGCTTCTACATCCACCTCTTACGAAGCGCAAACGGAATTTATCCCACAGTCAGGATATAATATGCATTACCCTTTCCCATGCCCAACTAGTCAAAAACCTTCCCCCCACATGGGGGCTAACCTAGTTCAATGTACTTATGTTTAGAAAGCTCAACAATTTGAGCAATTAAACACCGCAAACCCCCAGAATCCACTAACTCAGGGGAAGAATAAAGGTAAGAATATGTAAAACCAGCAGCCAGGGCAAGGGGGGAATCCCCCTCCCCAGCAAAACCAGAATAGGGGTGATCCAAATACAGGGACTAACAATCCCCCCAAACAAGGGAATAATCCTCCCCTAAGAAGCAATTATTGTTGCTCTATTTGCGGTGATTATGGTCACTACACACATCATTGTCCTCTTCTCTCCAACTTCCAATAGTTGTTGGAAGCAAAAAATAAGATGGTGACGAACCCTCCTCATGTAATGAATCCTCCCCAACCATAAACAACAGTGTTACAGTAACCCTTCGCTAATCAAGGGGCAGTTACACAAGAACAAGATCCTCATCCACCTAGTGATGGCTCTTTCCAAAATATCTATACGTTGGATATAAACCTCTAGATGCGAGACAAGGGTTATGATGGGCCTTTCACCCCCCAAGTGGAAGACGTTCATATCCCCTTGTGGGGCACTCTATGTTAAATTTTGAGCATTAATTCACAATACTCTAGGATCTTTACTAAGAGAATAACATATACAGTATATCAATGCATGACAATCACAATAAGTATGACAAGCATCACAAGAATCAAAAGCATAAGAGACAAGAGACACAGAGTTTCCGTGGGGAAAACCATAAGGTGAAAAACCCCACAACTTCCTCAGAGATAGAGAGAGCAACGGCTCAACCAAAGTACAACCAAAATACACTGAGATAGTCTCCTAGTAGCAGATGATCCTCCTCCTCACTAGTGCGCCACTTTCTGAGTGAGAGAGATGTACTTTTTTGAATGATCTAAATAGAGATCACTTGATCTCTATTTATACTAACCTGTTTTCCCAGTGACCTTATGGGGCCGACTTGTCTAGCTAGGTACATCCACATTATAATATATATTTCAGGGCCAACCCCACACATGGTGGTATCATAACCCATCGGCAAGTACACACACTTGCGACACTTTTCAATCCACATGACGACACTTCCTTATAGAGAAATGACACATCTCTTATAAGGGTACAATAAATATATATAAAATACACAGATGAAATACATTCCGAACTTACATATACATCAACACTCCCTCTTAACTAGGAAGGTATTTCTCGACACAGATCTGCTAGACAAGTCTTCTTCTCGGGATCATCGTCATCGATGCATCATCATCATCATCGTCACTGCTGCTACTATCTCAACCAATCTATGAATCTACTTGTCATAGGAAGTTCTACAGAGCCAGTCCTTTTTCATACTGGATGTAGGCCCACCACCTGCAGGTCTTCATCATCACTGGCCATACTATGGAATTCTCAGGACTTATTACGTGCATCACAAAACCTAGCTGCAGCATCTCAGGCTATTACGAGCACACGCTCTACCTGTAGGATCTCCCAGGAGCACATTACATGTGACCCATCACAAAACCTGGCTGAAGCATCCCAGGCTGTTACGAGCACACAGCTCTACCTGTCGGATCTCCCAGGAGCACATTACATGTGATCTCACCACAAAACTTGGCTGAAGCATCCCAGGCTATTACGAGCACACAGCTCTACCTGTCAGATCTCCCAGGAGCACATTACATGTGGTCCACCACAAAACCTGGCTGAAGCATCTGAGGCCTTTTTCATCCTGTCCAGATCTCCCAGGAGCAAATTACATGTGGTCATGGAAAAACCTGGCTAAAGCATCTGAGGCCTTTTTCATCCTGTCCAGATCTCCCAGGAGCAAATTACATGCCATAGGACAAAACCTCGCAAGAGCATCTCAGGATGTTACGGGTACATAACTCCAACCTAAAGATCTCCCAGGGCACAAATTACATGTCGTCCCAGAGCAATGTCTCGAAAGAGCATCCCAGGTTGTTATGGGTACACAACTCCAACCTATAGGATCTCCCAACCATGCTCATCTGCACAACCTGATCCACGGCCACAAAGTATCATCTGATACTAATCATACATCATCCTGATGTACACATGATCATCCTGATCATCATCACTGCAACATCCTGCTGCATGTCATCTGGAGAAGCTCGTCATCCATGATCACCCTAATCATGCAATCCATCCATTTTATGCACACCAAGTATCTACCTGATACATATCATCATACACAGTGTATCCATCTGATACATAGATACATGATCCACACAATGTATCCATCAACATACATGATCTACCTGATCATACAATGTATCCACCTGATACATATACAGATACATGGTCCAAGCATCCAACATGATGCATATACAAAATACATACAAATGATCCAACCGATCATATCTAGCATCCAACATGATGCATACATACATATAAATATAAATGATCCAACTGATCATACAAAGCAAAAACTAGAACATCATCCTGATGCTCATCATCTAGCACTTACATCCACAGCCATGTGAAGGATCCTCCTTCCAACATGCTTGGAATGGCTTCAGCAAATGTGTCCATCACTACTTCCTCAAAGTGTCCTCGATCTGAAGAACACCAAGTCTCTCCCTGAAGTACTCGAACTTCACCCTGGCTAGTGGCTTCGTCAGCACATTTGCAATCTGCTCATCCGTTGCAACATACAGGAGCTTCACAGCTCCTCTCTGCACCATATCCCTCATATAGTGATATTTGATCTCTATGTGTTTCGACCTATCATGAAACACTGGATTCTCGGACAACTTCACACAACTCTGGTTATCACAGAAGATACCAGTAGCATCCAACGGGAGATCAAATAACTCAGACAGTAGCTTTCGTAGCCATACTGCCTCACAACTAGCTGAACAGGCTGCAACATACTCTACCTCAGCTATACTCAATGCTACGCAGGACTGCTTCCTGCTAAACCAAGAGATCACACCTAATCCCATACTGAAGCAGCACCCAGATGTGCTCTTCCTATCTGCAGCACTGCCATCCCAATCTGAATCAACATAACCTTGTAGGTTAAACTTTTGATTCACTTCATACTTGAGCCCATAATCCACTGTACCCTTCAGGTACCTCAGAACATGCTTTACAGCAACCAGGTGAACACTCCTCGGATCCGTCAGGAACTGGCTCAATGTGTTCATAGCAAAGCAAATGTCTGGTCTCGTGTTCGTCGGGTACATCAAGGATCCAATCATCTGACGATACATAGAGACATCAACCGGCTCAGATGAAGCATCGCATAGAAGCTTCAGATTCAATGCCATAGGTGTGGCCATGGCCTTGCAATCCATCATCCTGAATCTCTTCAGGATATCTACTGTGTACTTCCCTTGACCAAGGAAGATCCCACCTGCACTTTGCCACACCTCCATACCTAGGAAATAATGCATCATTCCCAAATCTTTCATATCGAACTCAACAGCAAGCTTCCTCTTAGTATCTACAATCAATCTGTCATCTCCTGTTACAAATAAGTCATCCACATACAGGAGTAGAACCACAGGATTCCCTTCTTCAACCTTGTAGTAAAGGTTGGAATCTACTTTACTCTTGGTAAAGCCCAAACTAGATAGGAAACTGTCCATCCTACCATACCAGGTTCTGGGAGCTTGTTTCAAGCCATACAAGGCTTTCTTTAATCTGCACACATATGACTCCCTGTCATGTATTTCAAAATCGAGTGGCTTCTCCACATATACTTCTTCTTCAACTACACCATACAAGAAAGCGGTCTTGACATCCATCTGGTGTATTTTCCATTTCATTGTTGTAGCCAGGGCAAGTACTATTCTGATGGAAGTATACCTGGCTACAGGTGCAAAAGTTTCTTCATAATCTATTCCCTCTTTCTGAGAGAAGCCACGAGCTACAAATCTTGCCTTGTATTTCTCCACACTGCCATCTGCAGCATGCTTGATTTTGTAAATCCATTTGGAAGTCACAACAGACTTCTCTTTAGGTCTTGGAACAACATCCCAAACATCATTCGTCATTATTGATTGATATTCCTCAACCATGGCATCCTTCCATTCTTTCTTTTCCGTTGCTTCTTCATAACTGGAAGGCTCTTTGTTTATAATGTCACAGAGTAAAGCAACATAGCTGGTATGTGATCTGGTTCTCTTCTTTGCTCTGTGTTACTCTTTTGGAATGCCAAATCTTTCTACATCTTGAATGAGCTCTCTAGCCCATGCAAGTTTCCTCTTGTGAGAGTTATCCTCACGGGGCGGATCTATAGGTTCTTGCGGATCTTCAAACTCATGAACAACTTCTGGAATTGCTTCAGTCATGGTAGTGTCTTGAAATCTAGTTTCCTTAGGTTCTTCATAAACTTCGATCGGTGCCTTCCTTGATTTGATGAATGCTGAGTTCTCATCAAATGTCACATCCCTACTGACATCAATCTTCTTGAACCCTGGAAAGTATATTCTGTAAGCCTTCGGGCTTTCACTGTAACCCACAAAGATACCCTTCTTTCCTGAAGGATCTAGTTTGGTCCTCTTTTCCTTTGGGACATGAGTGAATACTAGACAACCAAATATTCTGAGATGGCTGACTTCAGGTTTCTTACCTGAAAATACCTCTTCTGGTGTCTTGTTGTCCAATATCTTGTGGGGTGTTCTGTTCTGCACATATACAGCTGTTCTAGCTGCTTCTGCCCATAGATGCATAGGTAGATCCTAGTCATGGAGCATTGTTCTTGCTGCTTCCATGATTGTTTTGTTCTTCCTTTCTGCAACTCCATTCTGTTGTGGATTGTAAGGAGCAGTCAACTCCCTCTTAATCCCTGAATCACTGCAAAGCTTCTTGAAGTCACCTGAGGTGAATTCTCCACCATTGTCGGATCTGAATGTTTTGATCTTCTTGTCAGTTTGATTCTCCATCAAGGTTTTGAATTCCTTAAACTTATCAAACACCTCATCTTTGTTCTTCAAGAAGTATACCCAATTCTTCCTGGAGAAGTCATCAATAAATGAGACATAGTAAACATACCCACTTAGAGAACTGGATGACATAGGACCACATACATCTGAGTGGATGATTTCCAGGATGTCTTTTGCCTTACTTTCACCGCTTGGGAAAGCCTTCTTAATGTTCTTACCTTTTGCACATCCTTTGCAAACACCTTCATGTTTGGTCTTGATTTCAGGAAGACCCTCTACAGCCTTGCTTGCAATTGGAAGTGCTCTATAGTGCATATGAGCAAGTCTTCTATGCCAAATTTCACTTGGCTCCATGGATTCATGTACCATGGCATGTTCAGGTTGTCCCTTCAATTTATACAAACCTCCCTCTTGCTCTCCAATCACTACTGCATCATCTATGTTCTTTCCCTTTGGCCACATTAGGACATGGCCATCCACAAATGCAACCCTCATGCCTTTTGCATCCAATGCAGAGATGGAGAGTAAGTTCTTCTTGAGCCCAGGTACATAAAGAACTTCTTTCATCTTCAAATATTTTCCAGAATCTAGGTTGTGGGAGGCTTCACCACTTCCTCTAATTGGGTATTGATAATCATCCCCAAGTTTCACCTTATGGGGTGATTCATGTTCAAATAGATTCAAAAAAGATTCCTTAAACCCAGTCATGTGTTTGGAAGCCCCACTATCAATCAACCAATCATTACAACCATGGGAGATGGTACTTGTGAGAGCAGAGATCAGAACATACTCTTCTTCACTTGATGAGTTATCATCACTTTCTACCCTAGCCTTCTTCTTGGGTAGTTCATCATCCTTGACAGCATGAGCATGAAACCTTCTTTTGCTGCCCTTCTTGTTTTTGTTGTCCTTCTTGTTCTTGGGACAATTTATGGCAATTTGTCCTTTCTCATTACAGGTGAAGCATATTCTTCTTTCTTTGAAGTGATGTGAAGATTTCTTGGAGTGGGATGGCTCTCTCTTGGACTTCCCTTTCTTGGTGTGAGCTGTGAGAGCTTGATCTTCATTCCCCATATTTTCTTCTCATGCCACAAGCCTTGCTTCTTCTTGTGAGCATTCTTCCCGTAGTCTACTGAAGGAAATCAACTTCTTTCTTGCACAGATTCCTTGAATGAAGGAGTCCCATGACCTAGGTAAGCCATTCAGAGTGGTCATGACAACTTCACCATTCTCTACCATTTCATCCACTGCTTCTAGTTGTTCCTTGATCTGGGAGACTCTTGAAAAATAAGATTGAATGGTTTCTCCATTCTGAAACTTTACCCCTTTCAATTGGTTCTGCAGGGTCATCTTCCGATTTATGTTCTTCCCTTCAAATAGCTTGGTCAAAGAGTCAAACATCTCTTTGGGTGTCTTTAGAGAAGACACATGGGGTATGAGATGGTCTTTGATAGAATCAACAATGATTCTCTTTGCCTTGATCAAGTTATTCTTATGCAATACTTTAGCCTCTTCATCCTCTGGGATAGGGATGTCTTCTTTTATATATGAGTCCAACTCATTCTCTTACAGGATTAACCCAATCCTATACTTCCAAGCTCGGAAGTTATCAGCCCCTTCAAGCTTATCCTCAAGCTTGGTGTGGTGAGACATCTTAAAGAGTACTTCAAATGGAAATAGAAAATATTTAGGTCTTACCACTTGAAATGCTGAAAACTGGATCTGGTCCTGGATTAGGGTTTGTCGAAAAAACCCTAAAAATTCAAAATGTGAATTTCAAATTTTTGAAAGGATAGAAAGATGTGCCTTGATGAGCTGATCAGCCTGATGTGCCTTGATGAGCTGATCAGCCTGGTGCATTCAGAATTTGAGATCAGCAAAGCTTTACCCTTCAGATTTGTCTTTTTGTCCTCCCGAGTTCACTAGGGAGAGCCCTGAATTAGGGTTTGAGTTTCCCAGAGATCTACCTAGCCAAAAATCTCGATCCAAAGCTCTAAACTTCGATTTTTGCAAGGAGCTTCCAGCTATGTCTTCAGATTTCAGAAATTCCTATTTTTGTGGAAACCCTAATTTTTAGGGCCAAATCTGAAAATGCTCAGAATTGAATTCTGATTGGACAGATAGATGCGCCTTGATGAGTAGAGTCAATATACTATACTGCGTTTCCAAAATATGTGGAGAGAAACCCAATAAACAAGAAACTCAAGTTTCCATCACTACAAAATGTCTTCTTCTCAGGTTAGCTCTGATACCATGTTAAATTTTGAGCATTAATTCACAATACTCTAGGATCTTTACTGAGAGAATAACATATACAATATATCAATTCATGACAATCACAATAAGTATAACAAGCATCACAAGAATCAAAATCATAAGAGACAAGAGACATAGAGTTTCCATGGGGAAAACCCTAAGGTGAAAAACCCCACAACTTCCTCAGAGATAGAGAGAGCAATGGCTCAACCAAAGTACAACCAAAATACACTGAGATAGTCTCCTAGTAGCAGATTATCCTCCTCCTCACTAGTGCGCCACTTTCTGAGTGAGAGAGATGTACTTTTCTGAATGATCTAAATAGAGATCACCTGATCTCTATTTATACTAACCTGTTTTCCCAGTGACCTTATGGGGCCGACTTGTCTAGCTAGGTACATCCACATTATAATATATATTTCAGGGCCGACTCCACACATGGTGGTCTAATAACCCATCGGCAAGTACACACACTTGCGACACTTGTCAATCCACATGACGACACTTCCTCATAGAGGAATGACACATCTCTTATAAGGGTACAATAAATATATATAAAATACATTCCGAAGTTACATATACATCAACACTCTACAAATACCATGCTTGGATACCGAAAAAATCCCATGGATTTCAAAAGTACCACTCAGGCGTACTCCTAATAACCCCCATATGAAATCCTCCCACAATTATAGCAGTATGTATGACTTGGATCAATCCCCTACAGTTTTGTCCACATTAGAAGTGTTACAGTCTTTCCAAACACAACCAAAAGCATTACTCAACGCACTTGGTTTGGTCGACCCATCCGAATCGCACATAATGACATTTGATCTTGAAAAAGGTGACCCACGACTACCATCATCAGTTGTATTTCACGTTCTAGTCAGGGTTAAAATGTCATGATCCATCGATGTATCATCAACGAAGGCGCATCCAATTGCATTATGTCCATAAAATTCTGGAAATGATTAGGATCCCCGAGTTGGTCCCCTCATCTCTTACTCTTCGCGTGTATGATGGGAGACCATCCCAACCAAGAGGATTGTACCAAAATGTCCCCATAGAGTTGGGGGGCAATATGGTTATGCTCGATATTGAATTAATCGGTGCTGAGCTTGACTACAACATCCTCTTGGGGCATAGTTACATGTACGCCATGAAGGCGGTAGCCTCCTCAATGTTATGTATCATGATGTTTCCCTTAAATGGAAAAGTAGTTACCCTTGACGAGCTTAACTACTATTATCCTAATACCATGAGTAACCCCGGAAACCTCTTACCAGCTATACTGGGCGATGATCAACCATATGTTGACATTGCTCCCGATATGTACAAGGACTCCGATTTTTTAGGAGCGTATTCTAGACCACCACCAAATATCCCTACATCTACCAATGGCCTAATGTGCACAATATTCACCACTGAAAATGGAGCCTCCTCCACCTCAACATAGTCATCGGCACCACTGCTGAGTCATGGCATTAAACAAACGTTGAGTCCATCGATGCCACCAATTTTTCAAATCCCCTTCTTATATCCCCCCACGAGTGTACAAGGGACTCTGGTCATGGCTCAGTTAACTCTTCTTGGGCTAAATTTGGGAATCCCAATGTGGTACCTTACACCACCCTTCCCAAAGATGGCTTCCAAACCAGTTTCCCATTATGAGTTTGTCCATGTTTCGGCTAGTACGTCTGTAAGACCCGTACCACATCCAGTCACGATAGCCCAACCTATGACATCCGCAACTACCACACAATCAGTCCTCACTAAGACCGTTAATGGGGGCAGCAAAAAATGCAAGTTTAAAGGTCCCCTATTACCCTACCCAGTTGAAATTACTAAGCCTAAAACATGGGGAATCAACCATTAGGAGTTGAAGGTCCCATTTATGTTCAATACCCCTAATCAAAGAGTCACACCGCCATGTTCTCTTTGCGGGAAGCAAGGCCATGCAACCAACTTATGTCCTACTCTACTCGAGATAAGGATTCTGTGCAACACCCCTACAAGTACAACACACGCTCAACCAACGGTAAAAGGGGGTACATCTCCCTCGCACATATCCAAGACATTACATACAAATCATGCATTTTCCATATGTGCTCAATATGGGCACTATACACATCATTTCCCTAACCTCCCTCGCTATCGGGAGGCTCTGAAAATAATTCACATCAACATACCCTTCAAAGATACCTCCCTTCCCTCATCACCAAAAGAGACATCTATGGTGATAGCGACGAGTGCCTCACCACAGTGGGATGACTCCATACCCGACCAAAAATTGTCGCAGCGCCCACAAAGCTTAGGCATTGTTTTAAATCATACGAATGCCACCCGACCATGTCGTTCATGCAATTTAATGTCTCACCATTCATTCCAATGTCCTCTCGTCACTGCATTTTTCACTTTGTGTGCAACCCAAATTAAGTTGGCTGATAACCTCACCCCTTGTGGAACCACCCTTCCCATGGTCATTGAGGAGGACACTGATCCTATAGAGTCCAACGGTGATAATAGCACATCACATCCATCAGATACCGAGAAAAATCTTAATCCACCATCACCAATTTCCAGAGAGATGCTAGACCCCATAATCTTCCCTCAAAACGATATCCTATCCAATCCCCCAGACCTCCCTAAGTACCTTGACATCTTGCATATTGATTCAATTTCTCTTTCATCTCAGAATGAAGATCTCGGTTCTTCAGATGAGGATGATCCGAATTTTAGGGGGCATATGGTCTAAATTCAGATGTATAAGCCATAAAAGCATTAAATGGAGAGGCCACCCTCTCCCATTTATCATAAAAGCATTAAATGGAGAGGCCACCCTCTCATATCCATGGTATTTGGTAGAACATGGTTTTGGCCCATGGTATGGCCTCAAGACACATTGTAATAATGCTATATAAAGGCCTAGCAAGCCTTCTCATGATAACAAGTTATTCATTTGGTTTCTCTCATGTTTTCTATTGTTCATTGTAAGATTAATTAGATCTGAGTGACTTATTGGTAATTAGTTTCATAGGTGGGGCTCCTTTTTGAGCCTCACCTCCCATTTACTTCATATGTTTTTGTTCATGCTTATTCTCATGCAAGATTAGTGTTTTTCATGTGAATTTTATGACAGATTTGCATGCTTAATCTCCTCCTCTCTCGGCATTCAAGCCTTCCGGTTCTCAGCTCCCAAGATCCAGATCAGTGGTGTCAGAGCGGGTATTCTCTCCATTAGGACAAGATTTTGAAGCATGATGTGGGTTCAACGGAGGTTCCACAACCTCTACAACAACCCATGCTTCTCTACAAACCCTTCGGATCTCTATACTCAACACTCTCACATTCAACAAAATTTGAACAGGTTCCATGGACTGAACATGATGTTTCAAAGGCTCTACCATATCTCATCAGAAAGGTATTTCCGTCAGCTCAAATGGGTATTTCACAGAATTTCATTTCGTTTCCTAGTTTGCGAGATATGCTTGTTTGAAGTAGCACATGTTTTTGCATAATGCGGCCGGACGTACAACAACTTTAAACAAGTTCTACGGACTCCATAGAATTTCTTAGAGGCTCTACCATAGCTCATTGGAAATCTCTTTTTGTCAGCTAAAATGGGTATTTCGTGGTTTTCCATTTTGCTTTTTGGTTTGAGAGATATCATCGATTGAAACAACATATGTCTACAAAATAGTGTGTGTGCGTCTCTTAAACTTCAACAAACATTTTCTCAATCTCTGGGCCACCCCAGAGCAAGTATGTTATATGGATGGAAAGGTCTCTTCGAGATCTGAAATTGGTCTTCAATGGAATTCAATTTTAGTACATGCATTAAAATCTATGAATGGATTTGCAACAAGACATCAACTGCACCAAAGATCATGAATTTTCAATTTTTTTGTAATCATGGTTATGGTTAACTACACAAACCCTATGGTTCTGGGTCAACCACACAAAACCCATGGTTATGGGGGAAACCACACAAAAACCACATTTATGTATTGTAATCACGGTTATGGGTCAACCACACAAAACCCATGGTTATGGGTTAACCACGCAAAACCCATGGTTATGGATCAACCACACAAAATCCATAGTTATGTATTGTAATCATGGTTGTGGGTCAACCACACAAAACCCACTATTATGGGTTAACCACACAAAACCCTTCTCTTTAGTGAAATCAAGCTTGCCATTGCCATCATGGCTATGGGTCACCCTTGCAAAACCCACGGTTATGGGTCAACCTCACAAAACCCATGGTTATGGGTCAACCACACAAAACCATTCTCTTCATTGGTAACTAGCACATTGTAATCATTGATCTCTTTTTAGCATGAAATGATGGGGACCATCATTTTCTAAGGGGGGAGGAATGATCTGAATTTTAGGGGGCATATGGTCTAAATTCAGATGTATAAGCCATAAAAGCATTAAATGGAGAGGCCACCCTCTCCCATTTATCATAAAAGAATTAAATGGAGAGGCCACCCTCTCATATCCATGGTATTTGGTAGCACATGGTTTTGGCCCATGGTATGGCCTCAAGACACATTGTAATAATGTTATATAAAGGCCTAGCAAGCCTTCTCATGATAACAAGTTACTCATTTGGTTTCTCTCATATTTTCTATTGTTCATTGTGAGACTAATTAGATCTGAGTGACTTATTGGTAAGTAGTTTCAGAGGTGGGGCTCCTCTTTGAGCCTCACCTACCATTCACTTCATATGTTTTTGTTCATGCTTATTCTCATGCAAGATTAGTGTTTTTCATGTGAATTTTATGACAGATTTGCATGCTTAATCTCCTCCTCTCTCAGCATTCAAGCCTTCCGGTTCTTAGCTCCCAAGATTTGGATCAGAGGATATGTTATAAGAACATATCTTCACCATCGATGAAGAGATAATCGAGGCCATGAACACCTTTGAACCTGCATGGGATTATTTCCATCTTATATCCTCAGTACCAAGCAGGAAGGAAACACACACACTCCCCATAGAACAATAGTATACCATTGAATCAAAATAATTTTTACCCCTGAATCACATCGATTCGTTCAAAAATCTTATTCCCAACCCCGATGCATTCGAAGATGGTAATCTTGCCAATATTTCCTTTACTATATAGGTTGATAAATCTGTTACACCAGGCGTCGTTGAAAACATCTCTATAGGGGATTCCTGCTCACCACAGGAAATCACCGATTTTAACTCTCTATTTAAAGAGTTCCAGGATGTCTTCGCATGGTATTATGAAGAAATTACAGGGATTGACCCAGAAATTGTCGAATATCACATTAACACTTGGCCCAATGCCACCCCTATCTGAAAAAAAACAATGCCCAGTCCACCCTTCTAAATCCCCTGCAATCAAATCCGAGATCAAGAAACTCTTACAAGCCGGATTTATCTTTCCCAATGCATACACATCATGGGTGTCTAACCCTGTTCCAGTGAACAAAAAATAGGGAACTATCTATGTATGCATTGATTTCCAAGACCTCAATTTATCCTGCCCCAAGGATAACTTGCCCACTCCCTTCATCGACTCATGTGCTGGTAGTGAAATGTTATCCTTCATGGATGGGTTCTCCAGATACAACCAAATACGTATCAGTCCCCAAGATCAGTACAAAACTGCATTCACCACGCCATGGGGAACCTTTTCCTACAAAATCATGCCCTTCGGTCTGAAGAACATTGGTGCCACTTTCCAGCACACAATGGCATATGTTTTTAACAACTTAGCTCATATCATCCTCCCCTTCCTAGATGACCTTACAACCAAATCCAAAAAAAGATGCAATCACCTTCAAGATATTCATACCATCTTCCTAAGATGTCGCAAATATAACATACGCTTAAACCCTCTCAAGTGTGTTTATTGCGTCACTTCCAGTCGCCTCTTAGGATTCATCGTGTCTAAATATGGTATCACCGTCGACCCTTCCAAATTTCAAGCCATCTTGGAACTACCCACACCTCGAACACGATGTCAGTTGTAGAGTGTCCAAGGCAAAGCCAACTTTATTCATCATTTTGTTCCCAACTATGCCACACAAGCCCATGGTTTCTTACAGCTGATCCGAAAAGACCTTCCATTTAAATGGGACGACTATGCCCAAACTTCCTTCGATGCCCTTAAACAAGCATTGTCTTTAGCTTATCTCATATCCCTGCATCAGATTCTATGATAACTACTATTCTAGTTCAAATAGCAGAAAACCACCAAGAACATGTCATTTATTATGTCAGCAAAACCCTCGTCGGACCAGCACTCAACTAAACCCATTATGAGAATATTTCCCTTGCAGTTATCCTTTCGGTACAGAAACTCCACCACTATATTTTGCTCCGGAAAACAATTGTCATCGTTGATTCCAACTTGATGCAATGCATACTTAGCTGTAAGATTATCAATAGTAGGTTTGCACAGTGGATCATTATCTTACAATAATTTGACCTTGAATTTGTTATCCCTAAAAGCAAGAAAGCCATGGCCTTAGCCGAGCTCATTACAGATCTTCCCTTGACCTCCACAAGCAAATATGTCCAGGACT
Source organism: Larix kaempferi (assembly GCA_027924585.1). Classification (NCBI taxonomy): domain Eukaryota; kingdom Viridiplantae; phylum Streptophyta; class Pinopsida; order Pinales; family Pinaceae; genus Larix; species Larix kaempferi. The sequence continues at coordinate 15,885,260 of BSBM01000458.1, read as the reverse complement.
AGTTACCTGATGAGCACCTTTTTATCATTACAACTGAATATCCTTAGTACAGAAACATCCTCCTTTATCTCTGCACTAAAAAATTTGCTCCCCACTTATCTCACGATGATCGCTGCAAAATTCGCCACCAGGAACCACGATATCTCCTCATCGGAGACGTCCTATATCGTCGAGGCATCGATACTATTCTCTGACGATGTCTAACACATGAAGAGGCCGAGCAAATTCTCAATGATTTCCATAGCGGTGCATGTGGCAGCCACCTCTCCAGATGAGCCACTACCCAAAATATTTTACGAGCAGGGTATTTCTGGCTCTTGGTATTCAAATATTGTGTATATGCCATGAAACGGTGCACGAATTGTCAGGTATTTTATTGCAAAACACGGTCTCCCCATACACCACTCCATCCAGTCATTACAGCTAGCCCATTTTGAAAATTGGAAATTGAATTTATGGAATTCCATCCAGCTTCAACCCAAGGTCATCATCATATAATAATCGCCGTAGATTATTTCACTAAATTGGCCAAAGCCATGCCCACATTTGATTGTAAAGAAAAACCACAACACGATTCTTCTTCAATCACGTCATTTCCCGTTTCTATATTTCCAAACAACTTGTCTCTTAAAATGGAAGACACTTCCACGACGAAACGTTTGAATAACTATCACGACCATTAGGCTTTAAACATGAATTTTCAACCACCTACTACCCTCAGGAAAATGGTCAGGTTGAAGTTGTTAACAAAATCCTAAAATCTATGCTCCAACATATAGTGGAAAAAAAAAAACCAACTGGCATCACCTGCTCTTTCCGGCCCTTTGGGCTTATCGCATGTCGGTCAAGACTTCCATAGGTTTTACCCCATTTCACCATGTGCATGGTGTATAAGTTGTCCTTCCAATCGAATGTCAAATACCTACCCTCCAAATTGTTGTTGAGTTGCTCCCAGATACCCCTGCTCTAGAACAATGCTTATTCACCTTGGAACACCTTGATGAAGAACAACGTGATTCTCTTCAATAGAATGAAGACATCAAGGTTTGATCCAAGGCACACTACGATCAACAAGTACGACCACGCACCTTCAACGAAGGTGACTTTGTCCCATTGTTTAATGCCAAGAAAGATGGTAAACTAGGACCCGAGAAGTTTGTATCAAAATGGACATGCTCGTATATCATTAAGAATTGTCTCCCAAAAGGATCCTATATCTTAAATGACCATGAAGTTAATACCCTCAACAACCCAGTCAATGGGTTGTACCTCAAAAGGTTATATCCTTAATTCTAAAGTACCCCACAGGTACGCAATGTTTTGGTTATCCAATTTCTGCATTGTGAATACCTCGGTTTCCTTTATTACACTTGGGTATGTGCATTGTGTGTGCAGGACTGTGATCAGAACAACATAGAGATTATAAAAATAAGACTCTGAATATCTAAAGGGTAACACACCCCACCACAAGTATCATTCTGAAACTGGCATATAGATCCTATTTACCCTCTGTTTACAATGCATATCCCAGTATTCCCGCTCATAACCATAGGGTCCCGATTCACGGCCTTCATGTTCCAACAACATCATTTCCATGAATAGCATGTTCCCCTATGGGTGTGCGCACTATTTCCATCCCCGTCATTAGTTGATACCCATGATGTCGACCCCCCACAGGTCCAAGGAATATGACCAAATTTGAAATGACCCTCCCTTAGAGTATCATTTTTGCGCATTTACTCCACCAAGCAAACACATGTCAAATCCCTCGGCACAAGTTATGAGAACGATTCATAAATACCCCTGATACCTTCATGAAAAATTTGCCATTCGCAAACCCCCTCGCATCATCACCTCTGCAAAGACACCTATGGGGCCCCCACCCTTAGAAGCAACCAGTTCTATTCAGTTATCCCGCAGGCATATACTGCATATCACCGTTTCCTGGGGAATCCATCTTCGCGTCTACAAATTATCCCTTACTTCATCAATGGAAAGTGTCCCCCGATCCACTCAAAACCATGGGGACTCAACCCATCATCAAATCGATCCCCCAACACACACAAAATTGTGGGGACCTCACCAACATTCCTTATATACAAACAGTTCCCGCATCACCTCACATTTTTGGAACACCATATTATTTTGTCAGCAACCCATGGTCTCCTTTGATCGATGTATTTGAGTCTACATATGTTCAACAATATTTTTTTTACTAGTTGCCATTACCCTTCATTTTACGTCTCCATCAAATCCCTTTCATTTGCAGTTTGTCCCTATCCATTTCAATCTATACCATTCCGAAAGAAAAGTTGTCATCCTCACTCCCCATGTTTACATCGATCAAAGGAAATTATGAACCCCATCCTTATCAATTAATCTTGTGTCAAGTTTGTCCATACACCATTTGGTTACAATATGATCCCATTTTTCAGGATAGGACTCTTTTCCTATCATGTACTTTAGCTCGCGTCGACGTCAAAATACTATATTCTGAGAGTTGTAATAGTTGTAGTTGTACCTTGGGATCCCTTTTAATCATTATAAGGGATCACCTCGAACTTAGTAGGGAGATCCATTAGTGCTCCCTAACTAGGTGGTTTCCCTATGCTTGATGTCAACACACCATCACATCAGGGGGTAACGTACTTTTGAAGGTAGTAGTGTTCACATTTGGAAATCGTGATAACAATGTATTCTGTACGGTAAGCCCTTAGGAATATTTACATGCCAAGTTTAGTCTCCCACGGTAGTGGGTTCATCATGGTCACCAGCGGTTCCAATTATTAAATATTTTGCAGCATCTCTAAGGGAATTTACTCTAACATGGATTGACAACACCTTCATCCATGACCCAACAGTATAGTAGAGTCGACACCTTTTCCTCTCTCATTGTAATCACTTTGACAACTTTTCATGAGCATGGATATGCCCGCATCGTTTGTATAAAAAACTATTCTTTATTACAACTCCAATGGTCGTCACCAACACTCTTCCCCCATGGGAGAACCTTATTTTTTCCACATATGTTTCGTCCTATAAAACAAGATAGAAACAACATAAACAAAAAATGATGCATTATCGGCTCTACAACATCCTCCGAACCTCATACATCACGGAGCATTTGTTAACGCCTAAAAATCGCACACATGCGACATTTCGACGCTTCATCTAGTAAATCATCATCAACATAAATAATTCATCTCGCCACATGAATCCTCAATATATCTAAAACACAACATGAGTCCACAAGTGCCAAGAAACAGTCAAACAAAGGGTAGCGCAGGTATTACACAGTTGACCCGCTCTATAACATAGGTTAACTGAACAATGTTTGCACTACACCCACAGATTTTCCTTCTATAGTGGTGCTTCTATCAAAACGGTAGGACCACTCACACCCAGCGGCGCATTAAAGGCTCAATATTCCCTAAGGATCAAAATTCGGCTCCTCACACACTTGGGGGCATTAATCAACCCCCCTTTTGTACCTTGGAACTAGCTCATGAAGGAGGAGAGTTCACATTTGGATCTGTTTATTTAATGGCCACCTCTTGGCCTATAAAAGGAATCCATTGGCATGCATTTCGTAGAGAAAAATTAGAGCAAGGTTATGTTGCTAGACTTGAGCTGGAACGTCCTCATAGCCCACCATTTCCTACCATTGTAAGCATTTCCAAGCTTGCTTTCCACCTACCATCAAGGGGCAAGTGTTTCTCTCCATTGTTCTTCCACTTACTTAGCATTTAGTTTGGACAAGAAAGGCCTGCCTAAGGGAGATTGTTGGATTCCCTTGAATCCTTCACCTCCTAGGTGTTGTACAACTATTCCATTGGGCAATACAAAAGTGCTTTAGCATACCATTGGTTTTTGGTTGGAGTTTGCATCTTTCCCCCATCTCTTTTATTTTATTTTAATCAATATTATCATGTTTGAATGTGAACTACACTAACAATCTCTTGCAGGATCACTTGGACGAATACCAACCATCCAAAAGGAGCTTCAAGGACTAAGGCCTTGAAGCAACCTACAAGGCTTAACCCCTCACCAAGTGGAAGAGTGCACTTGTGCAATTTTTTCCATAACAGATCCCAATAGGTATGGCAAAGATACATTTCTTTGTATTTAAAGATAGTTGGATTTGTCTACATCTTTCTAGCATTAGGAGAAGCAATTTGACATGATCTCTTAGAAGACTATCTATGATTCAGTCATTGAAGTAGACAGCCATGGTTGTATACATGTACTCTTGAAAGGATTTAATAGTTATTATATAGAAGAATGCATGTGTGTTCTTTAGTCCAAAGGGCGTAACTTCGTAATTAAATGATCTAAACTCACAAACAAAGGTTGTTTTGGCTTGATATTCCTTAGCTATGGGTATTTTGTTGTATTCTAAGAATCCGTCTATGAATGAAAAGCATTCATGGCATGCAACCTCGTTGATCATTTCATCAGTGAAAGGTGTAGGAAAAGGTTCTATTAGGGTTACTTGACTATTTAGTCCTATAAAGTCGACATAGATACAAAGATTTTTAGGATCATGTTTCTTAGGTTGAACAACCATTGGACTATCCCATTTCGATTGGTTGATTAGGTATATAATTCCTGCAAGTAACATGTTTACTATTTCTTTCTTAACGATGTCTTTGTACTTATGAGATAACTTATAAGGCCTCTTCTTGATTGGTTTTGCATCTGGAAAGATATGTATTTTCATTTCTCCCATTTCTTGTACGAGTCCTTTCCGGTCTTTCTAATCACTAGAAAATACATCTTGGTATTCTTTCAGAAGATATGTTGTTTCTGTAGTGTGTTGTTCTGACCAATAATCTCCTATTTTGGCTAATTTGGGTATGTCATATAGGGAGATGTCTACTTATTTTGTTCTAATTTTTGCATCCATACATTCAGGTTCTTTTGATTCATCACTCTGTCATTCTCCTTCTTTGATTATGCAAATAATGAAGATAAGTCTCTTTATTCTAGCCTTGAATACTATTTTTTGGGTTTAGCGGATAATTTCATGACTAAATTAACTAGATGTACGATATCAGGATGATCTCTTTTCCATCTAAAGATTTTTCCTGAAACATTTTTATTTTCTAAGTATAACTAGTTTGGGAGTCATCCTGATTGTTTTTGGTTTGTTTCTACATTGTTGCAAGTCAATATCAGTCGATGTTCGATCGGTGTTTCATTGGTAATGTCCATTCATCCCGCTAGTTTAATAAAATTTCGCAGTTTCTCTACAACTTCTTTAAGATGATCTTGTACAGGGGAAAATGAAAAGTTTTTGATAAAATTTTATTTCAAGGATTTCCAATTAAGTATCCCCTCTTTCTTCTTTGATTTTATACCATTTGTTGGGTAGGTTGGCTAACGTGTCTAGAAACATATGAAGCCATGCTCGTTCATCACGATATCCTAATATTTTCCATTTTTTTCACATAAGCTAATATGCTCAACAGAATCCTAATCTTGTATAAATTTAGGAATGTTTGCTTCGGTTGTTAGTTACTTCTTTCCACCAAAATGCTCAAAAAAGTATTTGGAGTATGTCATCCATGTTTGTAGTCGAGATTAGTGAGTGTCCCACCTTCCCGTAGCTTGACATGTGAAAGTTTCCATTAGGATATGCAGTCATCCTCGTCCTACTATGTTGTTGGAAACTTTATACTATGTACATATGGTGATTCTCATTCTTTATATCGAAGAGGAGGAATATTGGTTGATTCATTTTTAGTCAATACAAGGGTGGGATAATTCCCTAGATTTTTGTTTCAAACAATTTAGGGATTAATGTGCTAGAAAAACATTTGTGTATAGAGTGGTGGGTAATTGCTTTGATTGTATAGCATTCACGGGATTTAGCTTCACAATTTTCGATCTGCTAGTCATGGAGTTTAGAGTCTAAGTTCTGGCCGACTGACATAGGAGATCTAGGTATAGTTTTCCATTTTCATTTGGCTCGATTAAGGCTTCATTGTTTTGCATGACTTTTTATAGTCGTCTTATGTCTATGTCATTGTCATCAAGCTTGGCCCATGGTCTTCTCTGAGATGGGTATATGGGTACGATAACCCTTTTCCCTTCTCCTTTTAGTTGTATCCTATCTTTTTCCACGAGTATTGAAGCTTTCATTTTCCTTCCCCAAGGTTGACCAACTAGTGCAGGGAATGTTTAGATCCTTTCTTGGTTTCAATTACTTCGAAATCAACTTGTGTGGCACATGATTGCAGTTTGTATGTTTTTCCATACTCATATAGGTTCAATTAGGACTTGGTCTTTCAATTTGAGGTAAATTCCTGACTTGGAAAGCTGTGGTCGACCCAGATTTTCCCATGTGCTTCTTGTCATTATATTTGATTGTGACTCAAAGTTGAGAACAACTTGTGAAATATTGTATCCTTCAAATTCTAGGTCGACCAAGGGGTCAATGCCAATTTTATCTTTTTGGTTTAGTTAACATAATTTCTTAGAATTTTATCTTTTTGGTTTAGTCGATATAAGTTCTTAGTTATTCTATAATTTACTTTATTTATTCTTACCATGTACATCAATTCAACTAGGCAAGCAACAACATCTTCTTCTATGAGTAATTGAAACAATTCATTGAGTGTTTTGTTCCTACTTTCGTGAGTATCCTCTTCCAAATCTAAATCTTCAAAGATTTTTTAAGCATCACTCAAAATTTATTTTTGCTTGTTAGGATTGGGATAATTACTTGCTTTGTTTTGAATATTAGTGCCTTGTTTGGTTATAATGTGCAAATTTTTAGTATTTAAGACTTCATTCTTAGGGACATTAGACAAAATATTAACATTTTTCTTATTCATTATTCTCTCAAGCATAATGGGATAGTCTTCTAGGGAGTGATCTCCCACTCCGAATTTAGTACAAAACTTGAGATCAGTTTTGTCCTTCCAGGGATAGTCTAGATTCAAACGACCTTCACTAAAACATGTATAACATCTAGGATTTCTTCCTCAACCACCAAGTCGATTACCTCAATTGTTGTATCTTCCTCAACCGTTGTATCCTCTGCGTTGGCTATAATTGTTATTTCGGTTATTTCAATCATTTTGATGATTATGGTCATCAACTTGCGCTTGATAGATCGGCCGACATTTTTTCCTGCTTTTCATGTTTAAAGAACATTTAGTGATATTATGTGTGTTATATTCACAAATAGAACACCATTTAGGCTTTAAATTCTTCATATTAAATGGACACTCTTTCATAGAGTGTGATTAGAACCCTTGGCACATGTCACAATAGTACTTAGTGTGAATGAATCTGGCATATTATCGTCTGGCATATCACATCCACAGATAAAGAGAGCAAGGAAGGAATTAGTGTTGAAGCCAACAACAAGCCTCTTATATTATGTGACAGAACCATATTGTATAAGGATGGACAATACTACTACTTCATGGCTCACTAACCTATATATATGAGATGTACATTCAGTTAGACAGTTACAACATTGCACTAATCGACAGTCAGCTTAACAGACTCAACTGGACTAGGAAAACCAAGTGGGTGGTCAGTCAGAAGGACCTAGTTGACTCATTGAATAGGCTCCTCCAACACCATACTTGGAATGAGGGGGTATGCTTGGGAGGTTTCCCTTGAGAAATATTACCTAGAAAAAAAATATTTCACATTGTTATTATTGATTTTGGATGTATTGTTGTCTTCGTGGAAACAATACTATCAAGGGATCTATTTGACTATCCCTTTTACAAGCTTCTCTTGATTCCTCTTCTTTACAATTTTAGATCTCCAATGGTTGTGTACCTTGGCTTTGCTTAAGCTATCTATTTAGCTCTACTTCTTCTTTTTTAAATATTGTTTTCAAGTTGTATAATTACATGTTTACCATTGACTACAACACTCTAACAATTGCTTGCTTCAACAACCAACCCCTATATGTTGTTGGAACTTTTCCTTTTATCCCCTTTATCCAAGAATCAATTATGTACAATAACTAATTTGGTTCCCCAACTTCTAGTTTCCTAATCATGCCTTCCACTACTAAGGAATTAGCTTTTCTCTTGCTAGTAGTTGATGGGTCACATCAACTCACATGATGGATTTACTACCTAGCCAGTTCCTTTTATTTCACCCAAATTTTCTTTGTTGGGGTTTCAAGGGTTCTTCTATGCTAGACAAATCCCAATGATATTTCCCTAATGGATGCCCATCTGTCTTACTCCAGTTCTTTGCAATCTCCATATTTTCTTAATTTGTAGAGTTCCACCTACTTACTAAGTTTTCTTTCCTGAATTTTTGAGTTTTCCTTGATGCAAGAAAACCCCCAGCTAGATTAAAACTATATCAATTCCTTTTTGGATGAGAAACTTCTCTCTTGCTAGACTAGTTTTTTATCTCCTTTGCTCAATGTTAGACCCCGAGAGTGACCCATCTTTATGATGAGTAAAGGATATCCTTCTTTTTTTGAACACTCTTCGATGAGAAATATAACTTTCTTATACTTTTCTTGAGAATCTAGGACTTATCCAAATTCATCTCTTCACCATTTGGTCACTTGGTCCACTTTGATCAACTCAATAACAAGTCCACCATATGCCCTGCTTAGTGAAGCCTTAGTAATTTTGTTTGTAATTGGTTGTTTCACTTACTCGACATTTAACCTTGGAGTTGCTAGCTCTTTGGCTAATCAAGGATTTTGCTCTTAGTCCAAGAACATGATTTTGAGTAAGGTATTCATCTCTCTTTTCTCAACAAGCTATCACTTAGCCAAATTTTCCACCTCATCCCACTCCTCTTTGTTAGGATATTTCAATACTCCATCCTTGTCCTACCTAGCATTATTTATTTTTCCTAGTTTTTGATGATGTCATTTCCCCCTAGTGGTGTGTAGATGCCATCCATGATCCATCTACCACCTTCTGAGCCCTGCATGCATCATTTTAGGACCACTTCAGTCAATCCCCTATTTTATAGGAACCAAATGAGTGTTCTAGTGTAGTCCACCTGAGTTAGCTGACTCTTGTGGGGGGTTGGAGCTCCGGATGCCACTGATTGTGGCCTCATGTGTCCATTTTTTATTGACATGCTTGAAAAAATCATTATTTCACCCTCCTTAGTCAATTAACTAATTGTGACTTCAGTTAGCTGAGTTTAGGTTCAGTTCAGTTGAGCTTGAGTCTTCTGGAGCACTCCAATGGTGATAATCCCTATGCTAGACCAATTGAGGTTCAAATTATTCTGCATGATTCAAATTATCTCCATTGTATTATAATTTTTCATTATACTGATAATTGAGTAGTGTGACATTATTCTACTTCTATCTGAGTTATGCTGCATCATTATTCTTTTGTTCCTTTTTACTGCAATTTTCACTCTTATTCAAATTTTTTGCTCATTCTTTCTTTGTGAGGTATCCTCAGCTCTTTAGATCTACACAGAATTTCACATGGTATCAGAGCCATGGAGCGAATAGGTTGAGCAGCTGCTTTTGGTAGTGCACCAGAAGCCTGTGGATTTCCACAACAAATCCTGGTGCCATTGCATTGAATTCATTGGAGAAATACAATGAGGTCTAGCCAGGTGTGAAGGATCCGGATAAAGGTGCCTATTGTCCTAAAGCAGTGCTCAGTAGTAGTCTACCTCCATTATTGATAGTATTTTGCAGGTTATTCAAAAAATTTTGAGTGCAGCAGCAGTTTTCTACAGTTGTAGCAGATGCAGCAGTAGCAGTAGCAGATATTTTCCATTGTTTTTGCAAGTATTCTACAACAGCTTCCATGAATCTAAAAGCTATTCCTCCTCTCTCTCCATTCAACTATGATGAGTGGAAACCAAAGATGATAGCATATCTAAAGAGATCACAAGGTCTTTTTTATATGTGTATTGGTGTTATGAGAGATTTCGCTTCCTATGAGGAAGAGAATGATTAGCTAAATGAATGTGATAGAGACTTTGGAGCAATGTGTATTGCAATGTCTCCTAGTATGCACTACCTCATTGATACTATTGAATATCCAAGTGATCTATGGGCCCAACTGGACAAAGCATTTGGCAAGCAAAATGAAGAGATTGGTGCAAATTATTTGGAGAACAAGCCCAGTGATACCTCCTTAAGTGTCCTCTCTAATTATGTCTTGGCCTCAATCATATCTCATGATGAATTTGTTCAAGATGAAGAAGAAGCTGCAGATTCCAAACTCATGTTCTCACTGTCTTCTATTTCGAATTCTGAGCAAGTTAAGCCAGTTCATACTCTAGAATCTGAAGGGGTTTTTAAATCCTCTTTCACATGAGTCTACTGGTGTGCATAATGATGATCTATTGAATGGTTTGGAGGTTAAATCAGAGTTTGGAGGTGATGAATTCTCCCTCCTTGATCACATGATTCGTATGTACTTCTATTCGATCATTAACACATGTTCTCAGAGTTTCATTCAAGATGGAGGACACTACCATTCGCTTGGGTTCAAGTCTTAGGCATATTTTGGTGATTTTGGTTTTGATCTCACCCCTGTTGGTTCAAAGGAGATCACAAGAAACCATCTATCAATTCTTGAGGCCGATTTGAAGTCCAAGCCACCACCATCATGTCATAGTTCATTTGGTTATGATCTCACCTATGTTGGTTCAAAGGAGATATCAAAGAACTATCTACACATTCCTGGATTTGATCCTACCTCATGTGGTTCGAATTACAGGTTCCAGGATGATCTTCATATATTTGGATTTGTTCTCACCATGTTTGGTCTGAAGAGCAAGTTCAGAAATCCTCCATATTCGCTTGCATCCACTGAAGGAGAATACAAGCACATGTTTTTGGAGCATGATCCACTTCTTCCCAATATGAAGATACCTCCAGACATATGATCAAGCATCACACCTACTTGAGTTTGGAGCAATTAATCTTTTGGTGTGTTTCAGTCTATTTTGATAGGGGGGTTTCCCATGAGGTTTTCCCCATTTCCTTGGTTCATGGACTGTTCTTTATTTTTTATCATTTATTTGATTGTATGGGTGACCAGGGCTTAGGATGCAAAAGTATGGATTAAGGGGGGGTGTTAGGATATTTCAATACTCCATCCTTGTCCTACCTAGCATTATTTATTTTTCTTAGTTTTTGATGATGTCATTTTCCCCCTAGTCATGTGTAGATGTCATCCAGGATCCATCTATCACCTTCTGATCCTTGCATACATCATTTTAGGACCACTTCAGCCAGTTCCCTATTTTATAGGAACCAACTAAGTGTTCCAGTGCAGTCCACCTAAGTTACCTGACTCTTGTGGGGGGTTCGAACTCCGGATGCCATTGATTGTGGCCTCATGCGCCCATTTCTGATTGACATGCATGAAAAAGTCACTATTTCTCCCTCCTTATTCAGTTAACTGATTATGACTTCAGTTAGCTGAGTTTAGATTCAGTTCAGTTGAGTTTGAGTCTTCCGGAGCACTCCAGTGGTGATAATCCCTATGCTAGACCAACTGAGGTTCGAATTCTTCTGCATGATTCGAATTCTCTGGATTGTATTATCATTTTTCATTTTACTGATAATTGAGCAGTGTGACATTATTCTGCTTCTATCTGAGTTCTGCATTATTATTATTCTTCTGTTCTTTTTTACTGCAGTTTTCACTCTTATTCAAATTTTCTGCTCATTCTTTCTTTGTGAGGTATCCTCAGCTCTTTAGATCTACTGTGACATAGAATTTCACACTGTTAACTTCCTTTTCTCAATGAAAGAGATTTCACATGTTCAATTCCTTATCCATTTTGTGCTCGTTGTAGGACCCCGTCCTAGATTTTCTAATTTACTTTAATAAAATCTGTGTTTTTCTATACAGTCAGATATTTCATTTCTGTTCAAAATTTCTGTTTTGAATTTTCTAACTTACGTCTATTTCTATGCATGTAAATTATATCAAGTTTACATTTAAATTCTAACATTTACTTCTCATGTGCAGGTGAAATAACATATAGCATATAACTGGAAATAATAATTTGATAGAGTAGAAATGATAAATATACCTGCTGGAAAATACCTCTTACTCGCTTAGCAGATCCTTTCTTTTTTGTTGCTGCTCCTTTGTTATGCTGCAGCCCTGCAACCAAAAGCCTTTTTCCCAAACCTTTAAAGCTCAATCGTCCAAACAAGTGTTGCCACCCTGCCAACTGGCGAACTGGCGAGGTCTCGCCGACTACCCAGCTCCAAAGGTACCCCTTTGGACCCCCGATCCCAAACCGAGTACAAGCCCAAGCTGTTGTATCCCTTTAGAAAAACAATCTCCAACAAAATCCCTTCTTTGCAGCTCTGCTCTCCCAATTTCTGCTCCCCAAAATCATAAGGTAAAGCTCCCCCTCTCCTTCCTCCTTTCTCCCTCTTATTCCCATGTTTGCCGACCCTTCTTCCCCATTACTACCCCTATCTTCATCATAAAGTTCATCCAACCCATTCATCTACCATGTTAGTCCTCGAGCCCTCAACTTGGACTCTTATTAATAATTTAAATTAATATTAAAAGGTGTTGGAATAATTTAAATTAATATTAACAGGTGTTGGTTGGGGTCACTTCTCAACCGTAACTTCCAATTCCATTAAATTAAATCATTTTATTTCATATAATAATTTTAACATTTGTTTCTTATTCAAGTACAATTTTTAATTAATAATAAATGTTATATTATTTTCATAATAAAGTTTGGGGTTGGGGTTGGTTCACCCACCCACCATAAGAGTTTTAAACTTACACGCTTCACCAACTTAATTAATTAACAATAATGGTCAATTGATTAACTACTATTAACCTAATCATTTAATTAATGGTTTCTAATGTTTATAATATGTTAACTCCCTCTAATTATAATTTCAACTAATTCAATTTATCAATTATGAACCATAATCCTATCAATGTAATTCATAACATTATCAATGTGGAATTATATTAATTAAATAAAATTTACTAAGATTTAATCAACTCATTACCTGGTTCCTTTTTAATTACACTTTAGTTTGTAATTAGCTAATTAACAATCATTACTAAAGATAAGCATAGCCTTGTTAAAATTAATTAACATCATTAACACGTAATTAATTTAAGGGATCAAGTTACTATTAACTTATTTAATCATTATAATTACATTTCAACCCTTAGTCCTGGCTAATTAAACTCATTAACAATTAATCAAGCATTCTAATCAATTGCATTAGTCACTACCTAGGTTAACCATAGCTTTGTTTATTAATCAACAATAATTAATTATTAATGGACAATAATTGACCATTAATCAACATTATTAACCCTAATCATCATTGTTAACTTTAATCGACATTATTAACATTGATCAACCATAGTTAGTTACTAAACGATAGTAATTAATATTAAGCGACACTAATTGACATTATTACTCAACAATATTTCATGTAATTCATAATATGTAGGCGAGTTATGTAAGCGTAGCTACTGCTTACATTCCTCACGTAAGTACACTAAAAGTAATAACTCATATACATTAATCATAATCAAGGAACTTATTATTTACCGACACATGTTTTAACATAGTTTACAAGGTACAATCCATTAGCTTACTGAAATCCAAGTTACGACAATTCCTACATCACTGATTTTGACACATACTAATCAAGGGTTTTACACACCTACAGTTAGATCTTGTTTTCACCCCTACTTCACGCTACACCTATCTACCTACATCATCACTAACTTCCACATCCTATCCTGTCCTCTGTTGGACTACCCTGAAACGTCAAGTCATGACCGGTTCCAGCTAGAACCTGTAAGCGGAAGTGTCGACTACCTCGACCAAGCTTCCCCAGCAGGCAACCACTAGTCATCATCACACACCTTGGGGAGCACACCGTAGCACAGCCCTCCCATGACTTTGGGTTTCGGGGATAAACGGTGGGTAAAGCCTCCACCCCCTCTAATGGAACAACGGACTATGTCCACCCGACACAACAATAGCGTTGCACTTGTACTTGGTCTGTCATCGTATAACCGATCTGGGCGGTTGAGTTTCCTGAAACCCTACCCCACCCATGTCATAACATACATCATAATAATCAGCATAATAACCATATGAAAGTAAATAATGCATCACTCGCATACAATTTTATCTTTCGAAGTCCGTGTCCCCGAGGCCCTCCCACCTCGTAAGATCCAACTATCACTTAGCCCTTTCAACCTGTAAATTCATTCATTCGCCATGCACCTGGCATAACATTCATTATTTCAACATATAACTGTAACGGTATCGACGTACCCATCATTCAGTAAATTCCATATATTTGACATAATTAACACATGATACATATATAAACATGACTACTGATCATAATACTAACATCACACACACACATATATATATCGGCAAAATAATAGAACCATATGTCCACAGTGTCGTCAAACCGATGAGGTCTCACAGTCAAATAAATACAACATATAATAGTAGTTCAGGTAGTAATGTCAAAACGGGGTGTTACATACACCCACCCTTCAGGAAACTTTGTCCCAAAGTTATGAACCAAATAACGTGGGACAATCATGACGCATAGTCTCTGCGTCCTCCCAGGTAGCAGACCCTGGGCTATATAGGTCCCACTGGACCTTAACTTGGTCCACCAAACGGTGCCTCAACTTTTTAACCCTGCGGTCTAATATAAGTAATGGTTCGACCCTGATGGTTCCCTCATCCGAAACCTGCAGTTCCTTCCAATTTATTTTATGTGACTCATCAGCTACATAATGTCGTAAAACAGATACATGAAAAACATTATGAGTTTTGTGCAAATGGGGTGGCAGCGCAAGACGATACGCTACGGGTCCAACCTTTTCTAAAATTTCAAAGGGTCCTATAAATCGTGGTGACAACTTTGTCCCTTTCCCAAACCTGATGGTACTTTTTCTAGGCCTGATGCGGACGAACACTACATCGCCAACCTTATAGCTTCGGTCAACCTTATGCGCATCGGTATAACTCTTTTGTTTATCCTGGGCTTCTTTTAATCATTGTCTAATCTGAACAACCTGCTCTTCCATTTCGTGAATCAATGCAGGTCCTATAATTACTCGATCCTCTAACCTTTCCCAACTCAATGGTGTCCTGCATGGTCTTCCATATAAAGCTTCATATGGAGGCATCCCAATTGAGCTATGGTAACTGTTGTTGTAAGCAAACTCTACCAAAAGTAAGTGCTTTTCCCAATGAGTTTGTTGATCCATGACATACATTCTAAGCATGTCCTCCATCACTTGATTCACTCTTTCTGTTTGCCCATCTGTCTCTGGATGGTAAGCAGTGCTTAGGTTCAACTGAGTACCCAACGCTGACTGCAAACTCGTCCAAAACCTGGATGTAAACCTGGAATCTCTATCCGATATAATCTTCTTGGGAAACCCATGGAGACGAACAATTTCATTTATGAACACGCATGTTACATCCGTGACATCATAGGCCTCCTTAACTGGAATGAAGTGAGCAGTTTTGGTCAGTTTGTCAATGATGACCATAATGGCATCATGCCTATGAGAGGTAAGAGGCAATCCCACCACGAAATCCATGGAGATAACCTCCCACTTTGACATAGGAATGTCATGTGGCTGCAACAGACCTGCCGGGTGGTGATGATCAGCTTTTACCTGCTGACACTCAAGGCACCTAGCGACGAATTTGACCATGTCGCTTTTCATCCCTGCCCAAAAGAAGAGTTGCTTCATATCTGCATACATCTTCTTTACACCCGGGTGTGCACAATACACTGCTCTGTGGGCTTCCTTAAGGATAGTCTCTCTAATGTCTCCCTCCTCAGGAATATACATCCTCCCTTGATACCGTAACAAACCATCGGCTTCCAACTCATAGCCTTCAAACTTTGGTCCCATTGGTTTCCCATTCTGGAGTGCCGCTGTGACCTTTAGGTACCAACTATCCCCGAGTAGCTGTCCTAAAATTCTTTCCCTCAAATCCACCTTCAAAGGTATAAGAGAGAAAATTCTTGGTTTTCTACTTAAGGCATCCGCTACCACATTCTTCTTCCCCTTGATGTAGGAAATCCCAAAATCATACGCGCTCATGAATTCACTCCATCGCCTTTGCCTAGCATTTAGGTCTCTCTGAGTGAAGATATACCTTAAGCTTTGGTGATCAGACTTGAGTTCAAAGCTTCGTCCAACAAGGTAATGTCTCCAAAGCTTCAAAGCTAACATCACTGCAGCTAACTCTAGGTCATGAGTAGGGTAATTCTCTTCATGTGTTTTTAGCTTTCTTGATGCATAAGCTATTACCCCACCTTCCTGCATCAACACTGCACCCAAACCTTGCCTTGTAGCATCGGTGCAAACTGTGAATTCCTTCTCCATATCTGGAACCCGTAGAATTGGTGCACTCGTCAATAGTCTTTTCAGCTCGGCGAATGCGGCATCACATTCATCTGTCCATTCGTACCTAGTGCCCTTACGTTGTAGGGTAGTTATGGGTTTCGCGATTTTTGAGAAACCCTCAACAAACCTTCTATAATACTCGGCTAACCCCATGAAGCTCCTTACTTCATGCGCATTCTTTGGTACGGGCCAATCCATTATGGCCTTCACCTTTTCAGGGTCCACAGAAATTCCCTCACCGGAAATTATATGCCCTAGGTAATGGATCTCCTTCTGATAGAACGAACATTTGGACAACTTACCACACAACTGATGCTCCCTTAAGCATGACAACACTATTCGCAAGTGTTCCTCGTGCTCCTGTTCATTCTTGGAGTAGATGAGGATGTCGTCCAAGAAGACTTGCACAAACTGATCTAAGTATTTTCGAAACACGCTATTCATGAGACTCATGAATACAGCTGGGGCATTGGTCAAACCGAAGGGTACCACCACAAACTCACAGTGCCCAAACCTGGTTCGAAAAGCAGTCTTAGGTATATCACCTTCCTTAATCCGTAGCTGGTGGTAACCTAATCATAAGTCGATCTTTGAGAAGACTGTTGCCCCTTTCATTTGATCAAAGAGGTCATCAATTCGAGGTAGCGGGTACCTATTCTTCACGGTGGCTCTATTCAAATCTCGGTAATCTATATAAAGATGCAAGGAACCATCCTTCTTCTTCACAAAGATTACTGGCGCACCCCAAAGTGAAATACTTGGTCTGCTGAACCCTAGATCTAGAAGTTCCTTCAACTGCATTTGCAACTCACAAAGTTCTAGGGCTGTCATCCTGTAAGGTGTCTTCGATGTTGGCTCTGAACTGGGTTTTACCTCAATGGTAAAATCAAGTTCCCTCTTAGGAGGTAACCCAGGTAATTCCTTTGGGAATACATCACTGAACTCGGCTAACACCGGATAGTCATCAAAGGAGGGTCCCTTCTCACTGTTTACCACTTCAACAATGTACAACTGGCATCCCTGTCGCATACATCGCTTTACGTTCATTGCTGATATGAAAAGTAGGGACACCTTCCGTTTGATACCCTGGATCTTGATGGCCTCCCCATTGTCATTAATGCAAAGAACCTTCTTTCCATAACAGTCCAAGAAAGCTCGATGTTCCTCAAGCCAATTCATACCTATGATGAGATCATAAGTTCCGAGGGTGGTGACGTACACTTTGACTTGTGTAACACACACCCTGAGATCCACTACACACTTATCGACACTAGGTCCTACTGCTTGCTTTACCCCTGAAGCCATTTCGACTAAGCTGAAATCGTCATGCTCGTAGGCTGCCAACCCACATTTGTCTAATGCATATGGAGAAATGAAACTATCAGTAGCACCAGGATCAAACAATATTCTAAGCTTGACATTATTGACCGTACCTGATGATTCCACCACAGTAGATTGGTGCTCTGCCTGATGGTTGTTTACTGCAGCCGAGATCTGATGCCTACAACCCCCACTCCCCATTGGATCTTTTCCTTCTCGACGTACTATACCGGATCATAATTCGGGATAGTCATGCTGGTAATGTGGACCTCCACATCCCCAATAAGCAACCTGTAATGGAGTGGGCGAGATAACCTGTTCGGACCTCTGAGAGGGGTTCCTCCCCCTAGTACCCCTTCCCCTACCAGTTGATCCTCTGAAATTCCTCACACCCTGGTGAGTTCCTGTGGCCGACTGGGGCACCACCCTAGTTGCCACTGATCTGTCTACCGCTGCGACTCTTGGTGTGCTCCTGTTCCCGTAGGGAGGTGGCCTCGCATAACCTCCCCGAGGATAGCTTCGAGGGGCCTTCCCCACAAACCCTGACTGCTGAGAGTTGAATGACCTAATGGGATTTGCACCCAACATCTCCTCAGTGTAACGAGCACAATCTACTGCTTCGGTGACCGAAGTTGGTTTCCACATCCGTACCTGAGCCCTGATCTTGGCATTGATCCCATACACGAAGCACTCAACCTGGCGTTCGTCATTGTCCAAGTAAGGTACATACTTCACTAATTCCATGAACCTCTCTTCATACTCCTCCACAGATAGATGCCTTTGTACCAAGGCATGAAGAGCCCCTACTTGTTCTTCCTAGTAGGATGCGGGTAGGTACTTCCCTTTGAATTTTTTCACAAACAATTCCCATGGAACCGTGTCGGGTGTAAGGTGTAGCTACCTTTCTTGGTTTCCCCACCAGTTCAAAGCGGCCCCCTTTAGTTGAAATATGGCCAGTTTGGACTTGGACGTGGAGGTGTACTCCTGCAAGGTCAAGCACCTGGTCATCTCTTCCAACCACGACTTTGCTCGTATCCCTGATCGACCCCCTAAAAATTCTGGGAGCCTTATCTTCTAAAGCTCCCTTTTGATATCCTGATGCGGAGTTCTTGGTATTGTATTCAATTCTACCACGGGAACTTCTTCCCTTAGTGGAGGGGCATCCACCTCTACCTCCGAGGTAGCACTTCCTCTCTATGCTAGTCCCCTGAGTGTTTCGTTTATTGCTTCCAACGAGCGCAGTATAAGGATGGTCTCTGGCGATGGTGCTGGCACATTCGGCTCAAGTAATGCCGTAGCCTGACCTCGCCCCCGACCTGCTCGTGTTCTTACCATGTTTATCCCTGTACAAGAAATAATAGGATAATTACCACTCAATGACATCGTGACTAATTTGCCATCAAACTCAACAATTAATTCAAAAGTGCACCATGACTAATTTACGAGCGTTTTTACTTTAAGAGCTATAGTTCAGGACGTTTCGATCAGGCCATCTTGAGGCCACCCGGTACTAGATATACTGTAGTAGTTCTACGTAGGTCTAGATATTGGATTCCACACAATCCTCATCAGGTCGCCATCAATTCTTCAAGATATTCAATTAGGGTTTATTGCCTCGTTCTCGTTAATAATTAAAATTTAATAATAGCGTAACCCTAGTTTTAAGTCTAGAGTCGTGTTTATCAAACATTTTTGTCATGGGTTAAAATCAGTGTCCTAGTGATCAACTCGTCATGCTGGTCTCCAAGGTGTCTAGTTTTAGAGGATCTGAGTCCATCTTGCACCTTCGACTTCACGTCAAAGTTGCGGCAAGGAACGTTTTTTAAGAACAAATAAACCATTTGGTGTTAATTTAGCCCCCCCCTTTTATTTTTTATTATATATATATTTTTTTAATATTAATAAAAGAACCAATTAGGTTAACACTAATTAATTGATATGCTAACCCTAATTAATTAATACTAACCTTAATTAACACTAATTAATTAGTATTATTATTAATATATATATATATATATATATATATATATATATATATATATATTTATACAATTTTAATTTGTCACTTAGTTATATGTTAACTTTAATGTATTAATAAATATATATATAGTATAAAAGTTAACTAAATTAATTAGATTTTTTTTTTAACAAACTAATTATAATTATTCTATTTGTTAAATCCACATTATAACAAAATGACTTTAAAAAGAAATTTATAACAAAACTAATTATTATTTTACTATTCGTTATAACAACATTATAATAATTTTTTTTTGTAACAAAATAATTTAAAGAATTTTTAAAATAAAATAATACATATTAAAAATAAATAAAATAAATATCTAAACCTAACCCTAGCCTTTGAAGTTCGATCAAGCCATGCATGTGGCCACGCGACTGTATGCAAGCCCCTCCTCCTCGCTTTAAAACCACCACTCCCCTCACGCGTGAAAGCCATTTTGGTCCTGGCTCGAGCTCTCCTCAACCTAATCGAGCGAGCTGCCCGGTATGGCTTATGGCGGTTCTGCCCAGATTTGAAGCCAGAGTTTTCTTATTCGCATAGTTGTGTTGTTTTTTTTGTTGTTTTGTATTTTTTTTTTTTTGCAGTAAGTCTGTATTTTTGAAGCAGCCGTAGCTGGGCGCCTCCCCTCTTCTGTGTTGAGGCTGCTGGCCGAGGCCGCTTTCCTTGCTCAAACAAGAGAGATTTAGAGACAGTTCCCGAAGATTGATTTACTGATCAAGAAGGGGGTTTTTTTTGTTACACAGGAGTTGGGAGCGGTGGCAACCCAACCGGGAGCCCCCTCCGCCTCCTCTCTACACCCATCTGGCCGAGGCCGCAGGCCTGGCTGTGCCAAGGCCGTGAGCCCTTTGCTGCGCCATGGCCGCTGGCCTGGCTATTCCAAGGCCGCAGGCCGGCGGTGCAGAGGCTGCAGGCTCATGGCCGGTCCATGGCATTGGTAGCCAAAAAAAAGAAATTTTTTTTTTTTTAGCTTCATCGATGCGTTGAGCACAAGGTCCCGTTTGCTCTTCCATGGACTTTCTTGGCATTTGGTGATTGGCTTAAATGCTTTGCTCTGTGGCCAAATGGTAAAAGGTGGTGCATAACAGGGAAATTTCCCGGGGTCAAACCCGCGGCCTCTGCGCTTGGCTCATTTGTTTTGAGAATGGCGGTTGGTATGAAGATTGGACGTCACCATGGTATAGCTGAAACTCAAAACATAAATATTTTTTGTTTAAAGCATTCGTCGGGTAGCTGCTTGGCCGGGATGCATGCCCAAGCTGGCCCATGGCCACCGGCTGCACGCCCAGGCCGGCCACGGCCGTGCCCTACCCTAGCTCTTAGCTCAGCCAAATTTTTTTTTTTTTTTGTTATATTTATTTATTATATTTTTTTTCTTTCAATTAATTTTTTTTTTTGAACTATGAGTAAATAATTTTTTTTTTTATATATATATACCCTTCTTCTTTTTTTGACTATGCAAACGGAAATGTGCAATTTTAAATATATATATATATATATAAAAATACAAATTGTTCTTTCTATTTTTTTGTTTTGTTTTGTTCATAGTACTTACATAAATTTCTGTATATTATATGTTGTTTTGTTTAATTCCGAAATTTCTATTTAATTTTAAACGAAATTTTAATTTAAATGCAATATAGATATGTATTTTTTTTTTCATTGTAGTTCAATATATATATATATATATATATATATATATATATATATATATATTTTTCTATTCTATAATAATCCCCTTTTTTTTCATATGTAATAAAAAAAATAGATATATGCTTCTTTTAATCGTAAATTAAAAAACGACTTAGTTAGACTTTTTATTATTTTTCTTTTACATATATAAAGAAATTTTTGGCTTAAAATTTTCTCGTTATATATATATTTTTGTAAATTGCAGCAATAAAATAATATGAGTAATAGCATTCAAATCTTTATGATATTTACCGTTATTTTCTAACTCTTTTCCTTTTGCTGTGTAGGTTTAAAGCTTCTACCACAGTATATAAGTATATTTGCAGTAATTTCTTAACCCAGGTTTTCTTTGTTTTCCACTGTTTTGAATCTCTGTTTTTATTTCATGTTTCATGCAGGTCTTAAGCTTCTGCAACAGCTTTTACAGCTTCTATAATGAGCCCTCTGGTTCCAGATTTGGAACCATGGCTCTGATACCATATGTAGGACCCCGTCCTAGATTTTCTAATTTACTTTAATAAAATCTGTGTTTTTCTATACAGTCAGATATTTCATTTCTGTTCAAAATTTTTGTTTTAAATTTTCTAACTTACGTCTATTTCTATGCATGCAAATTATATCAAGTTTACATTTAAATTCTAACATTTAATTTTCATGTGCAGGTGAAATAACATATAGCATATAACTGGAAATAATAATTTGATAGAGTAGAAATGATAAATATACCTGCTGGAAAATACCTCTTACTCGCTTAGCAAATCCTTTCTTTTTTGTTGCTGCTCCTTTGTTATGATGCAGCCCTGCAACCAAAAGCCTTTTTCCCAAACCTTCGAAGCTCAACCGACCAAACAAGTGTTGCCACCCTGCCAACTGGCGAGGTCTCGCCAACCACCTAACTCCAAAGGTACCCCTTTGGACCCCCGAGCCCAAACCGAGTACAAGCCCAAGATGTTGTATCCCTTTAGAAAAACAATCTCCAACAAAATCCCTTCTTTGCAGCTCTGCTCTCCCAATTTCTGCTCCCCAAAACTTCTCCCCCAAAATCATAAGGTAAAGCTCCCCCTCTCCTTCCTCCTTTCTCCCTCTTATTCCCATGTTTGTCGACCCTTCTTCCCCATTACTACCCCTATCTTCATCATAAATTTCATCCAACCCATTCATCTACCATGTCAGTCCTCGAGCCCTCAACTTGAACTCTTATTAATAATTTAAATTAATATTAAAAGGTGTTGGAATAATGTAAATTAATATTAACAGGTGTTGGTTGGGGTCACTTCTCAACCGTAACTTCCAATTCCATTAAATTAAATCCTTTTATTTCATATAATAATTTTAACATTTGTTTCTTATTCAAGTACAATTTTTAATTAATAATAAATGTTATATTATTTTCATAATAAAGTTTGGGGTTGGGGTTGGTTCACCCACCCACCATAAGAGTTTTAAACTTACACGCTTCACCAACTTAATTAATTAACAATAATGGTCAATTGATTAACTACTATTAACCTAATCATTTAATTAATGGTTTCTAATATTTATAATATGTTAACTCCCTCTAATTATAATTTCAACTAATTCAATTTATCAATTATGAACCATAATCCTATCAATGTAATTCATAACATTATCAATGTGGAATTATATTAATTAAATAAAATTTACTAAGATTTAATCAACTCATTACCTGGTTCCTTTTTAATTACACTTTAGTTTGTAATTAGCTAATTAACAATCATTACTAAAGATAAGCATAGCCTTGTTAAAATTAATTAACATCATTAACACATAATTAATTTAAGGGATCAAGTTACTATTAACTTATTTAATCATTATAATTACATTTCAACCCTTAGTCCTGGCTAATTAAACTCATTAACAATTAATCAAGCATTCTAATCAATTGCATTAGTCACTACCTAGGTTAACCATAGCTTTGTTTATTAATCAACAATAATTAATTATTAATGGACAATAATTGACCATTAATCAACATTATTAACCCTAATCATCATTGTTAACTTTAATCGACATTATTAACATTGATCAACCATAGTTAGTTACTAAACGACAGTAATTAATATTAAGCGACACTAATTGACATTATTACTCAACAATATTTCATGTACTTCATAATATGTAGGCGAGTTATGTAAGCGTAGCTACTGCTTACATTCCTCACGTAAGTACACTAAAAGTAATAACTCACATACATTAATCATAATCAAGGAACTTATTATTTACCGACACATGTTTTAACATAGTTTACAAGGTACAATCCATTAGCTTACTGAAATCCAAGTTACGACAATTCCTACATCACTGATTTTGACACATACTAATCAAGGGTTTTACACACCTACAGTTAGATCTTGTTTTCACCCCTACTTCACGCTACACCTATCTACCTACATCATCACTAACTTCCACATCCTATCCTGTCCTCTGTTGGACTACCCTGAAACGTCAAGTCATGACCGGTTCCAGCTAGAACCCGTAAGCGGAAGTGTCGACTACCTCGACCAAGCTTCCCCAGCAGGAAACCACTAGTCATCATCACACACCTTGGGGAGCGCGCCGTAGCACAGCCCTCCCATGACTCTGGGTTTCGGGAATAAACGGTGGGTAAAGCCTCCACCCCCCCAATGGAACAAGGGACTATGTCCACCCGACATAACAACAGCGTTGCACTTGTACTCGGTCTATCATCGTATAACCGATCTGGGCGGTTGAGTTTCCTGAAACCCTACCCCACCTATGTCATAACATACATCATAATAATCAGCATAATAACCATACGAAAGTAAATAATGCATCACTCGCATACCATTTTATCTTTCGAAGTCCGTGTCCCCAAGGCCCTCCCACCTCGTAGGATCCAGCTATCACTTAGCCGTTTCAACCTGTAAGTCAGTCCTCGACATACAATATAGAATATCGTGCATAAATCCTCGATATGTACACACATATATTTCATCATAACATAACAACAATAAACTCATTCATTCGCCATGCACCTGGCATAACATTCATTATTTCAACATATAACTGTAATGGTATCGATGTACCCATCATTCAGTAAATTCCATATATTTGACATAATTAACACATGATACATATCTAAACATGACTACGGATCATAATACTAACATCACACACACACATATATATATCGGCAAAATAATAGAACCATATGTCCATAGTGTCGTCAAACCGACGAGGTCTCACAGTCAAATAAATACAACATATAATAGTAGTTCAGGTAGTAATGTCAAAACGGGGTGTTACACTCGTCATCTTGTCTTGCCATGTTTTTGACACTTGCTTTGTAGTCACACGTGACCTATTCCCAACAATCAAGCTCACATGCCTTATTTAGCTATTGATTTTACCCTTAGCCAATTTTCACCAATTCTTAGATTATTTACTTAGCATATATATCTTTGAAGTATGCAATAGGAAAATAAACACATAATAGAGCTGAATTTTGTGTCTTGTGGTTACTTATGAAATGTCTTGTACATGGAGGAATTGATCATTTACTCATGGACTAGGCAAATGGAAAATGTTAGATTCAGAATCATGTGCTTAATCCAACTGTGAACAAGGTTCTTAAGGTAAAACAAAAGTTTTCTAATATCACTTTCACTCACATTTAGAAGAGAGAATTCAATTCTCACACCAATAGATTATCTAAAGGACAAGGAAAATTTTAAGGATCCATAATTTTTTTAAAGTGTAAAAACCTTGGTAAATCTTAGTGATTATCAAATTTCCAACCATAAAATGTTTGGTGATATTTTAAAAAAATATTCAATTTTCTAAGGGTTTTATATACTTTTTGGACATTTCTGGAGAGTAAACAATTGGTGAATCATATTGGGAAAATTTTGAAAAAGACAAATATTTTTTTGGAAAAAGAACTTGAAAATTAGCCCATGTGCTAAATTTCGCCCCTAAAATTTTCCTTGCTAAAGAAACCTTATTTATGCATGAAGGAATGTTCTTTGAACATGAGTTCAAAGATGAAGAACTCTTTCCAAAATATGTTCTATCTTTTTTTAATATTATGGTAAGAGATCTATTTTGACAATCCAAAATATGTTCTATCTTTTTTTTTAATATTATGGTAAGAGATCTATTTTGACAAGTTGATCGTTGGTTGTTATTATGGGCTATAAAGGCAATATTTTTATGTAAATATTTTTTGTGTGCTTTAAGGACTGGAAGAGGCCTAAAAAAGCCTAGGATGATTGTAATAAGTAGTTGTAAGATCACTTGAAACACTTTTAGGAGTCTCTTCCTTTTTTGTCACTACATATGGTTGCTAATTAAGGTTAGGAAAATGTTTTTAAGACAAAATAATGTATATTTTTATTTCAATTCTTAAATATAGAATTAAATTTATTACTATGAAAAAAAGAAAAAATGGATTATTTACTTGGAAAACCCCTCTACTCCTTAACAAAAATGTCCTTATCTAATTTTCACACTTCTTCCTTAATCACAATTCAAATTTTAAATCAAATAATTTGTTAACTAAACATAAAATAATATTTATTATCATATTTTTTGCATTATTTTGATGACAAGAAATTAATAAGTGGACAAATTCAATTTTTGCAAGGCCAAAACTACTAAGAGAAAAGTTCCTACCAATAAGTTAGAATTATAACTTTCTACCAAATTCTTACTGGATTTCATTTCAGAAAAGTTCTACCATAAAGGGAGTTGAGTTTATCCACATATCAACCTACTCCCACTATTAATAGATATTTATTTAAAACCCCTAATATTGAATTTTAATTCATTTGGAAAATATTCTTTGGCAGGAAGGAGAAGAAGTTAAACATAAAAATGTTTTGTGACTAAGAAGTTAAAATTTGATGGAGCCTCCAAGAATAATCCAGGTGTAGCAGGAACTGAGAGAGTCTTGTAAACTAGAGATGGAACTATGAGACTGAAGTATAGTTGGAGTCTAAGTATCTGCTTAAATAATATAGCAAAAGCCTTAGCCTTGATGAAAGGCTTCCAAATCGCCAAAAAAACATAAAATTGAGAACTTACAAGTACTCGGAGATTCATTGATTATCATAAGAGCTCTCAACACTAATACCAATAATCATCACAAATCTCAAGTACTTTCACACAATTCAAGGCTTATCATATCTTAAGAACCTTAAACAGTGATGCAAGCTAATGCCGCCACCAGTCTCAGTCAAGGCACTCTCAATCTGTCCAATATTGAAAATGAAGCTCATCAAATTCCATGATACAGGCTTCTCCCATCAGAAACAAAGAACTTGTATTTCCATTTTCGAATGGGAAGTACTTATAATGAAACTCCCTTCTCCCATCAGAAACAGAGAACTTGTATTTCCATTTTCGAATGGGAAGTACTTATAATGGAACTCCCTCCTGGCAAAAAAAATAAATAAAAAAATATATAAATAAAGAAAAAGAGTTATGCTGAAACTCTTTCGACCAGAGTACTCTGAGACTCTTTTGACCTCTGCAATTCAAATGATGCAGAGCATTCCGAGATTCTTTCAACCACTGGAATTCAAATGGTGCAGAGATTCTTTCAGAAATATTTTAAATCGCCTCCTTAGTATTAAATCAATTTGGAAATTAGATGGCGATTACATGCAAGCTGAATTTATGGTGGAGCTCAGAAGTTCTGGCTGCGTATAGTGACTGGCATGGCCTTAATTCTTCAACATGGCAAACAGAATGCAAATAGATTATTCAAGGCTGAGTGAACTGACTTCAGAAATCGCTTTCAACATGGCGAACTGATTTTCCCAGCTGAGTGATATCCCCAGCTCTTCAGAAAACGCAATTTTTTTCTTCCAGAAATTGCACTTCTTGTCATCCGGTATTCTTTTATTCTTTGTAACATTTTAGAGTTCATTCATTTTCTGCTTAAGTCTTCTTCCAGCTGACAATGCCAAATTGGCAATCAATGTATTATCCTCCAATTCCTACATCTTCAGGCATTCATCTCGGTGCTGCTACAACTTGATATGCCCGTGAACAACATGGGCAAAGATCAACATGTGCAAGGGAGGCCCAAATTGAGTATCAAGTGTTAGTGAAAAGTTTGGGCAAAGATCATCATGTGTAATGAAGGAGCAAGCACATTATCAAGCATGGTATGAGTATCATTGGCTGGTGAAAGCATAGTATGAGTATCATTGGCTGGTGAAAAGCTTGGGAAAATATCAACTTGTGCAAGGAAATGATTTTTAAGTTTTAGGAAATCATTATTTAGATGCTTAATAGAAATTTGAGATAGAACTCTGAAGTAAAATGTTAACTGTTTTATATTTCATTCAATTTTATCAATATGGCATGCTTAGTTGTTATTGATTTATTGGGTGGTCATTACAAGATTGTCTCCATATTAATATAATTTCATCCTTAAACAATTTGTAAAGCAAGAACAATATGGAAAATGTTAAATGCATTGTATTTGAAATATAAACAAAGTGCAACAATATTAACCAACAATGTTAACTATTTTATATTTTATTCAATTTTATCAATATGGCATGCTAAGGTTGTTATTGATTTATTGGATGGTCATTACAAGATTGTCTTCACATTAATATAATTTCACTCTTAAACAATTTGTAAAGCAAGAAATATGGAAAATGTTAAATGCATTGTATTTGACATATAAACAAAGTGCAACAATATTAATAAGCATTCAATCCAGGTAAAGTGAAATGAAAATAACAAAATAATAAGTGAAGGTGAAAATGTCACAATGGTGAACATTATTATATTTGACATATAAACAAAGTCCAACAATATTAACAAACATTCAATCCACTAATAATGTGAAATAAAAATCATAGAATAATAACTAAAAGTGGAAATGCCACAATGGTGAACATTACCACTCATGGTATCATCATACTTACCATGCTAGTTCACTAAAATGCCATAATGGTAAACATTACCACTACAATGATTTCTATTTTAAAATTGTAAATATTCTCATATTTGTAAATGGATAATTATGTAATTTAAAAACTTTATTTATAATCATTATTATATATTATAGCATTATTGTGTATATTTGTAGAACATTTTAATATTATGCATTATTTGTTTAGATATTATGATTATGAGTATGTATTATAGTAAAAAGTTCAATATATGTTAGTTTTAATTTTTTTCAAGAAAAAAAAACTACATTTCTAAGTGAGAATCAACAAGTACATCTCTAAACCTGAACAAAAAGGATCAGCATCTTAATATGTTAGTTTTAGTTTATATTTACAAAGATTGCAAAATGTTTAACATATATTATATAATTTTAGTTTAAATTATAAATGTGAAGACTATAATTTTATTTCATTATATTTTATTTAGTAATATTTATAGGAAAAATATGATATGAAAAATTATTAGTAATGTAACATAAAAATTAGGAGATGATTATTGTAACATAAAAAGTGAAAATAAGTTGAACATTAACTCTCATGTTACCATTAAGTGTAATAAATCTATAAATTTAGATTTATTTAACTTTTATGTCTTTAATTTAATTATTTTTATAATAGGAATATGAATTTTTATATTATATAAACATATAAATTTCTCTTTCATATTTAGAGATATTTTTATTTCCTTTAATATTTTTATTTAACTTAACATATAGTGTGAACACTATTATTCATTATGAGGATGATATTTCCACTTGACAAATATTCTTTGGGCAGGGAGAATGAGATGTTAAAACATAAAATATTGGCAACCACGTCAAATGGATATTTCTTAAACTTAAAGGGTGTATCCTATTGTTACATATTGCCACATGCCAACAAATATAGGGAGTAAACTACACATCATGTGTTGTTGAAAGCTTGGGAAGAGATCATGTGTGGTGGAAAGCTTGGGAAGGATCAACATGTGAAGAAAGGAGTGTATTGAGTATCATGTAGTAGTGGAAATCTTGGGAAAAGTTCAATTTGTTTAAGGAAAAAGAATTCCAAGTAATATTGTATAAGAAAAGAGTGCATGAGTATCATGTATTAGTGGAAAGTTTGAAAAAAGTTCAACTCATTCAAGTAAAAAGAATTGGAAGTAATATTGTATAAATTTCTTTTATCATTAATGATTTCTTAAGTTTTTGGAAATAAACTTTTGGATACCTAAAAGAAATTTAAGATCTATTAGTTTTATCATAGACACTAGTAGGGCATGTTTAGTTATTTGATTTATTGGAAATTCATTACTAGATGATCTCCTTTTTTTCTCTTCTAAATAAGGAAAATTTATAATTCACATTCTTCCAAAAGAATATAAAAAAAGCCCCAATGGCCCATAGCCCATAACATAGTGCAAAACTTTGAATATATGAATAGGCAAAAAACAATATATAAATACATATTTTTCCAAATAATATGAAAAATTTCGGGTGGTCTAGAATATGAACTTATGAATAGAATTTGGGTAGAGAGGATAACATTTCATCCCTCAACCACTCAAATTAAACCCAATTAACACACACATATTATTGTATACATTTGTGAAACATTATAATATTTTGTATGATATCATGGTTTTATATATTCATGAACATTGTTGAGATATCACAAGTTTGGGTGATCAAGTAAAAAATTACGGGGTGTATTATATTATTACATATTTGTATATACAAAAATATACGAGGAGCAAATTGTATATCATGTGCCCCACAAGGAAGGAGCAAACTATGTCACATGTGTTGGTGGAAAGCTTGGGCAAAGATCAACATGTGCAAGGAAAAAGCCCACTAAGTATCATGCACCAGTAGAAAGTTTGGAAAAATATCAACTTGTAAAAGGAAAATTAATTCCTAGTAATATTCTATAAATTTCTTTTAGTATCAATGACTTCTTAAGTTTTGAGACTATTCATTTGGATGCTTAATGAAAATTTGAGATAGATAAATGCAATAAAATGTTAACTATTTTCCATTTCATTTTATGTTTTTATAGGCATGAGTTGATTTACAAGAGGGTCATTACAAGATGCTCATTTTATTTTGTATTCTAAACTTTGTTCCTATTAAGAAGATTTCTAAAGCACGCACTTTTCAAAATAGGTGGGAAGGATAACACTTTTTAGTATTTGTTGAGATATCATGATTTTGAATGTTCAACATATATTGTTTAATTTTAGGTTAGAATATAAATATTAAGAGTAATTATTTTCACAATTTTATTTTAATTCTTAATTTTGGATTTATACTGGAGGGATTGAATATCTTGAGATATAGATTTTTTGATAATTTAAGATGAATCTAAGTGCATAAAAAGACAGGTGTACATATAAAGAGACGGGTAATAATGTTTTTTATATAAATATAATATTTATAGTATTTCTATTTATGTAAATTTAGCATCTTTTAATATAGAGGTTTTTATATCACATGTATATATTAAATCTCTCTTTTTATATAAATATAGATATTTATATTTTTTTTATTTAAATTTAACTTAATATATAATATTATTATTATTTGTTTATCTATTTGACAAACATAACAAACAGACTACATTTCCATTTCATTGAGTTATAGATACACTTTACTACTCTATATAAATTTATATTACTAAATACCAATTAAATTATAAAAAACATATAACTATAACTAATTATCACTAATTTTAAGTTTGATAAACAAAGATATATCAAATTTCAACACACCTTAAAATCTATCACAAACACTTATAAATAATATGTATAAAATGAAAACACTTCTAAATAATATTATATTTATTTTCATAAACATTATAACACAATGTAACAAGAATATAAAGTTTATAAATATTATATATATTTACAAAAAAATATTATATATATTTACAAAAAATATTATATATATTTACAAAATTTATAACTATAAATTAAAAAATTTATAAATATTTAAAAAATGTAAAGCTCAATTTTATAAATGTTTTATAATATTTTAACCATTCCCAACTGTCTTTTCCTAAGTCCATTGTTTGATATGGAGAGCAGTTTCCCCGCAAGTGTAAAGTTAATTACTAAAAATACCAACTAATTTAAAATATTAATAAAAAAGGGTTTTATTTCAATAAAACAAAGTGCAAAACCGTTTTTACCCAAAACGTGGAAGAATACAGCAAAACAACCAAGTCAAATGCGAAGATTGCACCGTGTAGGTAAGTACAGGTAAACAATGAGAAGAAATTAAGAAATAACTATTTATTATTATTCTTAATGGAGGTTGGAGAGTAAGTAGTGATCATTATTTTTTTTATTTTTTTTTTACACTAAAACTCCTCATATTTTGGATCTAGATTCGAAAAAATTAATGAAAATCAGGTAGACCTAAATTTATTGAACACGTAATTTCGGACCAAGTTACTAGATTTCTTTCAGCGAGGCACAGTAGTGGAATGCCATTAATATAAAATAACTGTAATTCCATACTAACAGGGGCAGGGGCAGAGCATTCATAAGAATGGTAGATCACATAATCCGGCTGGGAAAAGCTCCATTTCTTTGAACGAGGCACATAGATGGATTGTAATTAAGATAAATAACTGTAATTCCTTATTCACAGTGCCATAGCATTCATTAGAAAGGATGGATCACATAATCTGGTTGGAAAAAGCTCGATTTCTTTGACCTAAGCTCTTAGAAATGGAATGTCATTATGATGGATGGTTAACGTTCACTTAAGTAGTTTGTTACTTTTCTTTTTTAAAATCAATATAATTACAATATTATTCATTAAAATGATTTAAAAGGAGTAGGAGGCAAACCAAAACTCCCTGTATATGCTGGAATTCGGTAAAGTAAAAATGGCTGAAATTGCAGTTTCCATAGCCCAAATCATGATTTCAACAATTTAGGTAGTTTTAAAATCTTAAATTTAGTCTAAGACAGTTCAGTGTGATTACTAAAAAAGCAATAATTGAAGAAATTGCAATTTGCAAAAATGATTTTCACAGGATTTGATATAAATACGCCAGAAAAATGGGGTGTTTTGGTAGTTGTTTATCCTAAGCCGATTTAAACAACATCGAAAGGAGATTATGCAAAGTATTAAAATAAAATAACTGTAATTCCAGATTCACAGTGACATAACCTAACCTAAGCATTTACAGTAGCGTCAGTTAACAGTAATTTTGACAATAATATTTTATTCCAGTGGAGTGGCTTCAATAAATTCAATGGGCATTAGACTAAATAACTGTAAATCCACATTCACACTTAATAACTAAACATGGAAGATGTTAAAGGAATTTACAGTGTTCTCCGTTAAAAATGGTTTTAATAAGAATATTTTATGTTACTTAATCTGATCTGATCTTCAAAAGGGCATTATGGAAAATCATTAATGGTAATCTTCATTTCATAATTAATGGAAAGTCATTAATGATAATATGTAATTTAACGTGTCGAATTGTCAATTGGGTGTCTGGAATCCATCCAAAGATAAACGTTCTAGATGACATGGACATTGAAATTAATTTAATAATAATAATCCATTTATGTTAATTAATTCAAAGCTTTGATCTCTGAAACGTATTAATGAAAACTAAGCTGAAAAAGTCGCCGCAGTTACAGTTAATGAGAGACCAGCCGCCCTGATTAATTATTATAAAAAAGGGGAAAACCAGTTAAGTTCCTGGACGGTGTGTACGTCCATTTCCAGTCCCGCCACAGACAAACAGAGAGGCGACTTGTACAACACGGTGTTAGTATTGTGAGGGAGCGAGACAGTCAAACGTAAATATTGACTTGAGAATTGGTATTCTCGTTCGGTCTCCTTCCTTGCGCGTACCGATCGCGTGTTACTCATCACCTCCTCGGGCTCTCTATATATTCGCCTCACCATAGTCGGAGGAGGAGGCGGCGGCTCAACCATATCATCGTTTTGGCCATACCTTGCGATTCCACAAATGAAAACCATCACGAATTACAGTTAGAATGAAATAAGCGCTCAGATTGACATCAGGCATCAAAACACACCGCCTCTTAATACAAATATTATTTATAATTAGTATAGGTATAGATATTGGTATTCTCCCCCTTTTCTCTTTTTCATCCTACATGGATTACCAGCAGGAACCACAGCCTGCCAGCTCCAGTTCCAGTTTCTTCTTCCCTGATCACGATTTGGACATGAATTCGAAATCTTTCTCAGAGCTTCTAGCTGATAATAATGGAGAAGGCCTTATTTGGGGGGGTGAGGACGAACAGAAACTGGAATTTGGCTCTGCAGGAGGGGTAAGCAGCAACGGTAGAGGACGCAATAGTTTTGCAGAGCGCTTTGCTGCGAGGGGAGGAGGGGAAATCTCGAAACTGAGCACAGCCAGGTTTAAAACGATGACCCCCTCCTCGCTTCCCATTCCCAGATCGCCCTTTTTCTCAATTCCAGCCGGTTTGAGCCCTACGAGCTTGTTGGACTCTCCAGTTTTGCTCTCCACCGTGCAGGTAAGCCATCAAATTCTTAAGCTTCGGTATTCCAATTCTGTTTAAAATTTAAAGATGTTTCCTTCTATCAAGCATGGCTTTTCCAAATTTGGGAATTTTCAGTTTTTAGTTGTGCATCGCAGTTTTTGGTTTATACAGATTACATTTTTTTAGTACAGCTTCCGTATTTTGATTTGAATTTATGGTGTTCTTGATGTGGATACGTTTCAAATAGTATGTGTGCATTTCTGGCTGTCTTGTACGGTTTTATGATTTCGATTTTGACTTTACTAATTTTTGTGATTTCTCGGTGCCTTGTACGATTTTATGATTTCGATTTTTTATTTATATCTTTTGATTTTTTCATAGTATGATGTCTTTTGGATCGTGATCTATGTTAAAGATTATGAGACATCTGTGTTCATGCCTATAGTCAAGATGATCAAGCATCGTATTTGACAGCCAAGGTCATCCCCCTGGGTAGGATTTATTGTTTGAAGACTTAACAAAACATTTGATGCTGATAATAAAGACATAAATTTGATGCTGCTGTTTATTTAAATTACAAAATCAGCAGAAGCCATATATCAAGTGATTTGGCCCTAAAGTTATGTTGGTCTCTGCGTTTAGATGCTTGCATCCTCTTTCAACTACCTGAGAGTCCCCAGAGCGACACATCCCAGGAGATTAAACCCACTCTGGTCAGAAATGTAGAGTTCTTTTGTTTTAATTCTTTGAAGGGCATCAGCGTCTTGAATTTGGTTTCTTATTGGCACGATTTTTTCCCCTGGAACTTATGTGTTTTTTTTTTTAATATTTTGGAGCATGATATTGGTTGTGTATATATTGTGTACAATGAGATCTACTCTAATCCGTCTTTTTTGTGATCAATGAACATTTTTTCACTTGGATGCTTAGAGGTTTCTGGTTATGCCTTTCTTGGTGCTTAATCAACAGCTGTGGAGAAGGATTTAACATACCCATTTTGAATGGATGTGATGCAGAATATGGAATCTCCAACAACGGGTTCTTTTCCATTACAGTCATTTGCGCTTTCAACTGCTCCTTTAGATATTGTAAAGAATGAGGATGGCAGTTGCTCAAGCTTTGCTTTCAATGCCGGTTCCAACCCTAGTTCAGACATGCAACCTTTGGGAAACCTGGTAATCATCTTGCAACTCCTCTCTTGCATTATGGAAACGCAAAAATTGGTAACAATATAGTAATATTTATGTTTCTGAACAAGAGTGCAGGCTATTTAATGTTTTTTGCTCTCCATGCCTATGTAAAACTCATTCCTGATTATACTAGAATAGAAAAGAAACAACAAGATATGCTGGCTGTTGGGGTAGATTGAAAAGTAGGGGTAAAGCTAGAAAAGGGAAAGGCAATTTGTCCGGTACTTTGAGGTTAGAATTCTGTTTTTATTTGGATTTGTCATCCAGTTCCTACAATTTCAGTTTATAGGGAAGTTGTTTCAGCTGCACACAATAATGGACTGACATGTCAAAGTTGAATGGAGATGGGAAGGGAGACATGGGGCTTCAATGAGCATTTGCATCCTGAGCTTACTGGAATTCTTTCTATATATGTATATTTGATTGATTTTCCATTTTTATCTATCTAGATGTTATCTGAAGTTAGAAACATTGGAAGTTGGAAAAGTAACAGTTGTATGGTTTTTATCTTGAAGGCAAGTTTTGGTTACAACCATCATCAGTCTCTAAAAGGGGTTCAAGATCTGGATGATGCTCGGGTGTGGACTTCGCCACTCTTTAGCAAGACAAAAGAGCCTGTGGCAGATTCTACATCTCAACCACCAATGACTGGCACTTCTGCTATGCAAGTTATTCCTCTTCACGTTGAGCATCCACAGACAGCTTCTTTTGATGAGCAGCAACATAGGCAGTTCTCAGACTTAAACCAAACTGCAATAGTTCCTTCTACTGGAGTAGAAAAGCCTTCTGACGATGGATATAACTGGCGCAAATATGGGCAAAAGCATGTTAAAGGCAGTGAGTATCCTCGGAGTTATTACAAGTGCACACACCCAGCTTGTCCAACCAAAAAGAAGATTGAACGTTCTCAAGATGGACATGTAACAGAGATAGTGTATAAGGGCATTCATAACCATAATAAACCTCTACCTAATCGTCGGACGGGAGCAGCTGCGGCGGCGGCTCGTCACGAAGAGGGAGAAAGTGCTGAAAGCACTGATGCTCTAGTCAAAATTGAAGGTGGGTCCTCTTGGGAAAACACTAAATTAGGCCTATTGACAGTTTATGATTCTTCAAGTTATTCCCAACATGGGAAGATTGAATGTCTTGACATATCCTCATCAGTTTCTGTTGTTATTGATCTCTCAGATCCATCATCCACTCCACCGCTAAGGCAAAACTCTACTCAGCTGGAGTCATTAGGTACACCGGAACAATCATCAATTTCTGCAAGTGAAGATGATGATGGGAGGACACAAGTGGACAAGTTTTCTGGCGACGATGATGCTGATGAAGAAGATCCTGATTCAAAGCGCAGGTGGCTTTCCTTAGACTTCATAAAATTTTGTTCGTTTGGTAGAAGCTATTTGATCATTTTTGAAGATACAATTTATTACTTGTTCTAATATTTGCCAAATGCTTCTCTGAAAATTGTCAGGAAGAAAGAAGCCAATACGGTGGACATCATAGGGGCAACCAGAACTATTCGGGAGCCTCGTGTTGTTGTACAGACAACCAGTGATATCGATATTCTTGACGATGGCTATCGCTGGCGCAAGTATGGGCAAAAAGTAGTTAAAGGAAACCCCAACCCAAGGTATGAATGACTATGTATCTCCTAAATCATTGTTTTCTTCTTACTGATGTTTTCTTTCAACTTGATGGTCAACGTCTGAAATTTTCTTATAATTTTAAATTTTATTGTGTATTTTAAAGAACATTTTCTAACAATCAGATGAATTGTTGTAAAGTTTATACATTTTTGGTTTTCTCTAGTACTCTACCGTGTAAGTTTATGCTGCCATTTGCTATTTAAGAATATGATGTTTGGAACATGGAGTTTGCAGATTGCTAGCATGTCATAACAGTGGAAGGTATATCAAAATCCATTGCTAATCAGGTGGCAAACAATTAAAATTATGTTTTATGTCAACCAAGAAATCCTAGAGACTACAAACTTAGAGAAAATGTCAAAATGAAGGTGGACCATATAACTGTAAACAACTTTGACTCCATATGCCCTTTTTTAAACAACTCCCCATCTCAATCTATATCCCCCTTTTATAAAGCAGAAATCTTCTTCTAGGTTCCAGCCATAAAGAATTTTTTGATTATTCAGGGATTCCCTCTGGCCAGAGATCTAGTGGTTTCCATGTTCTGATTTCCCAAGATCTACAGTTATTCCCTTGGTCCTCAACCCAAGATTGATTTATATGCATCCATTCTGTTGCTTCAAAGTGTTATTTTGCTCCAAGATCTGCTTGGTTCTTTAGAGGCTTGTATTATTCCCCTAATCCTCCCACAAAAGGGAAAACTTCCCTCATATAAGCTCCTGAAAGCAGTGTTCTTGGACCAACTGCAGGCCTTGCTTTCCACTATTCCAGATGAAGGAGCCAATTGGGAGGTAGTCCACTCTTGACAGGTCCCAAGTGCACCTATACTTGCCTTTCCATAGTTGCAACGTTATCTTCTTATTGAACCCTCACCGTATCGTCTTCCCACAGACCTTAATTGAGGAGCCTAAGTTTCCTCAGTCAAATTCCTCCCTCCAACTTTGGGAAGCAAGCTGTTTTCCAAGCCACCGACGTTCATTTTTTTTCCCAACTGTACTTTCCCCTGAGGAAAATTTTTGCAGTTTTTCGATCTCTTTGATGACCTTAGCTGGAGTTGAAAGTGCTAGGAAAACACAGACATGGATTTGTCGGAGAATAGTCTTAATCAGGATCCTGCCTATAAGGAAGAGAAACTGAAAAGTCCAGGTATTCAACTTCATTCCGATCTTGTTTATTATATCCTCCCATGAGAGATTCTTCCTGAATTTCTGATGAGAGGCACACCTGAGTATTTGCTAGTAAGGGAGGCTCTTTGGAAGTCCAAGGTTCTGCTAATGTGCCTTTGAATGGATAGGTCAGTGTTAAAGAAATGAACATCTAAGATTTATCTTCTATTATGACCCCTTGGCAAGCCAAAAAAACAGATTCAGGGCCCTCTTCAAAGCTTTTTCCTCATGAATCGTATCATCCCCTATAAAAATGGTGTCATCTACCTATTGCAGAGGTGGCATAGCTTTCGATACTGCTGTAGGTCCTTTAACTTCATCTCACGCTTTCTTCTTGGTGAGATTCCTCCCTATATCCTTTTCGATAAGGATAAAAGGTGGGAAGACAGGGGGTCAGCTTGGCACATGTTGCAGCTTGGATTGAAGAGAGCTAATAATGCCCTGTTAACAAGAATGGAGAAAAATGTTCAAGAAACATATTTGTGAACTCATCTTATCCAATAATCATCAAAACTGAAGGATTTAATCATTTGGGTTAGAGTGTTTCATAATTTCCTTCATGCTTCCACAGCTTCCCATAGATCATCCCCAACCATGTCCCAACTTTTATGGAAATAATAAGATGGCAATCCATATGCACCTGGGGTTTTCACTCCTGCTAAGTGAAAGATAGCCTTCCTGACCTCCTCTTCAGACACCTCCCTGCACAATCTGTTCTTTTGCTCATCCGAGGGCATTTACACGTGGAATAGCATGAATATTGGTGCAGATTCCTTAGGCCTCATCTCTTGTCATTTGAGGTTCAGTGAGCAGATACTGGAAATATGTTCATTGAGGAGATACTGGAAATGGCCCTCTTTGATTTCCAGTCTAATCTTCTGTGGGTCACATAGAATAGCATGACCCCAGAAAAACCTCTTGAGCTGTTGGCTATACAACTGCACCCCTTCCAAATCTTCTGAGAGAAATGCTTCGTTCCTTCCATGTTGCACTTTGTCTCTTGGAAAAAGCATAAACCTGGTTTACCCATCATGGGTTTCCTTGTTAGAGTCTCCTCCTTTACCAGGAGCATTGTTTCCCCTAATCTTCTAGGATAGGATTTTCATTTTGGGATAGTATGATTGTTTTGGAGGTAAACCTCTCATAGAGTCTGAGTTCTACCTGAATCAACAATTTATTTGTATCTTTTTTTGGTACTTCAAATTATTTGCTTTGATGCCCAGTGCTTTGAGAGGTTTTTAACCTGATTTTATGAGGCCTTGTTTCGCTTTCCCATTCTTTAATGGGTGTTGCAGAAACTTAAGCTTATCTCTAGATAGAGTTTCTAGGATGTTTTATGACCATACATTGATGCCAAAAATTCCATGTCTTCATCCTCCATTTCCTCATCTCAAAAGGGTTCTGATTCTGTCACCTCATCCATGTTCTTCTGCCCCTCCATTACATCTCTTATCCTCTTGGTACCTTCTTCTGAGTTACAATTTTGACCTCTCTGGATCTCACTGTTGCTGTTCTTTCTTTGACCCTATTTTTCTTTGGCCCCTCCTATTTTCTTCCTCTTTATTTCCTGCTGCCTGGCCACACCAAGTTGATGATTGCTTGAATTTTTCTACCGTCAACAACTCTTTGACTGCAGCTTGAGGCAAAAGTCTTGTCTGAGAAGGGGGACTGTGATTTTGGAATTTCCTTCTCCCAGCTTTGTTAGAGACTTAGTTGAGCATCTCCATTTGTGCGAGTCTGAGGACGCTCATTGCTTAACTCTCTGTTCTTATACATGTTGTTTAATACTTCTATTTTGTTAGGGGTTTGTCTCTTGACATTTCTATTTCTTACCCATTTGTTTATGACCATTTAGATTTAGATTTACTCTTTGATACCATCTGGATAAGTTCTCCTCCTAGCTAACATTATGGTCTGTCGGGCAGTCCCACATGAGGTGCCTCTGTGTTCATGGTAAGTTTTGCATCTGAAGAGTTTGCCCGTCTATATTTTGTACCTATTTAATAATTTATTACCTTGGAAATAGATTACAATTAATGCCAAATGTGCAGTTGTAACTCTCAACTTAGATACTCAAATATATTATATGGATATATGAGTGAGGCAGACTTGAAGATGCTCTGAGGAATTAATTGGCATTACAAAAATCCACAATTAAAATAAGCGCAGAAGAGAATCAAATGTCAAATGAACTTGGGCGGTTTTTCTTTATTTGTTTTCTGTAGTTGGTAATAGATATGCTCTATAATCGTTTGAAATTATAGTGAGCTAGTATCGTTATTTTTCAAGGCAAAAGGAATCTAGTAAAGAAGTTATAACATATTATGAACAGTTTCTTAATTTTTACTGAGCCTTTTGTTGAGAGAATATTCTGCTCTGTATTTCCCATGCACTTTGTCTTTCTGTTAATTGAGTCTCTGGAGTAGGGGTACATCCTCAATTATTACATTTTATTTTAGAAGCTTAACATGAGGGGTTGTGTTTGAGACTTTTATAGAGGTGACTAACCCACTGGTGCCTTTTTTAATCACATTTTTTGCAAGTGATAGATTACCATTGGAATGTTGAGCTGGCCTGTTTTGGGTGCAAATCGAAATATTATTTTGTTTTGTACATTGAAATTGATATATAGTTGTGGTTGACTGAGGAAAGGTCCAATAAAGCTTTTTGCCAAATCAATGATATTCAGTCTGGATATATTGCTTTCTATACTTGCAGAATAGAATAATGCATTTGATAGAATAGGGTTTATAGGTTTCAAAATCTCCTGCATTGACAAAGAAAAACATTTAAGCTTGTCCATAAATTGGTTGTTGCTTGAGCACTCGTCTCTAGTGCAGATTTAGACTGTTTGCTATTATTACATGCTTTGTATTACAGTGAAATTCCAAAATGTGAAGGCCCCGAAGGATATTAGACTTTTCTATGTGATTTTGTTTTGAGTTTGTGAGGAAGAACTGCGGATTTAGACTGTTTGCTTTATTACATGCTTTGTATTACAGTGAAATTCCAAAATGTGACGGCCCCGAAGGACATTAGACTTTTCTATATGATTTTGTTTTGAGTTTGTGAGGAAGAACTGAAACACTAGAATCATCATATTTTTCTTTTCAAAAGCTTATTTCCTGATTCTTACGTGAAGAGCGTGTTGTTGGCAGGAGCTACTATAAATGCACTAATGCAGGATGTGCAGTGAGGAAACATGTTGAAAGAGCCTCACATGACCCAAAGGCAGTAATCACAACATATGAGGGAAAACATAACCACGATGTCCCAGCTCCAAGAAACAGTAGCCATACCAATGCTGGATTAGGGAGTGGACAATCATCAGTACCTCTTTTGCAGAATAGTGCTGCGCCCTCCTCAAATGCAATGGCATTGACTGCTCCTGGATCGCAAGAGACATTTTCACATTTTGATAGGCATTCTGATCTTGGCAATGGCTACGGGAGCAACAATTTCATGTTTGGAAGAATGGCAAACGAGAATCTTAAATCTCAAAATGGTCGTGCAGGTGTAAGTATTCATCAGAGAAATATGGGGGTGGGGATGGGCTTTGGGGCATTTGGCCTAGAGAATAAGCACTCAGAGATACATCAAGCAGAAGCGCCCACTTCTTTTTCAATGCAGACTAAGCCTGCAAGCCATGAATATTCCAGTATTGGTTCGGGTAGTTCTGTTCAATTGTATTACAGCCAATCCAATGAGAGAGACGGTGGACTGATGAGGCCTAAAGAAGAACAGAATGGACAATATCTTCTTTGAAACCTCTTTACATTGAAGGAAGACACTAACATATATTTGTTCCTACCGTTGTATATCCTTTTCGACTTGGTGAACGTGCCTGCAAACAACGTATTTTTGCTACTATTTGACGTTGTTGGAGGATTGGTGCTACATAATACAGGTTCTAGAGTATAAAGCTGAACAGTTGACAATGGACACTGCCCTTACCAAGTTCAATATTTTCTCAAGCAAGCACTCTGGTATTTTTTTGGCTTCAAAGTTGACATAACCTGTACATGTGACATTTTTTTGAGGTGGTGGAGGCACGTGAGTCATGTTGCTCTGGACTGCATCTTGCTGAGACTGTTTACAGTCTTAACTTTTGACCCCTCTTCTGAAAGGATTAGCACGTGAATTGTTTTTTTGAGCCATGATTATTGTCTATATATTTTTTTCAGCTCAATTTCTGGATCTTGTAAAGAATTTCTAGACATTCTTTCCTGCCTAATATATGTCAATTACATTTCCAAACATGTCAACCTTGCGCTGTTCACGAGCTATTTTCAATGCGAGGAGCTCGTTTATGCAGATCTTGTAACCACTAGTGATGAATTTTGTTTTACAGCATAATACAGCATATATGGATTTTATCAATAACCACACGAAGAGCATGTTATACCTTTTTTTTCAGAATGCAATTTTTTTTTCATGGTGCAAAATATGCCATGGACCAGTCTCATCTATCTATAATATATATTCATTTTAATAAAACTAAATATGTGAGCAAGTTACTTAGGTGTATCACTCTTACATTATGAGGAAATTGCCCACCAACTCATTGAGTCATCGAGTCATTGCACTCGACCAAGATATCTGCTGTGCCATCCATATATACAAGTTTCACTCTATTTTAAACTATTGATTCAGTGTTTAGATGTTGTTTTGTTGACAGTATTCATGGCATTCATTAAGAATCTAATGGTTTTCCATATCTGCTATGTTTTTACAGTGAATGTGTGTTAACCTGTTGAAAGGCAGGTGTCTCCAGGTAGCACTGAATATCAAAGAACTCTACCTGAAATTCATTACTGATCTCTTCACTATATACAGTCTCTTTGATCTGCTTCACTAAGGTTTTGAAGCATGCATGGTGGATGTTGTTCTCAGGGATCTTAATATGAATCTTTATAGTCTGATGTGTAACGATGTCAAATACTCTATTAAGGTAAATGCTATTGTTTTTGTCAGTTGTTTTAACTAAATGGTTTTGCGAGATCATCTAAAACCACTTGTGTTTTTCCCTGAAAAATGTTAGCCTCCACTCCACTCATGGGTTTTTGAGGAAAACATTAACCTTGCTATCTCATCTAAAACAGCTTCATCTAAAACAGCTCGTGTTTTTTCATGACAAATGTTAGTCTCCATTCATGGGATTTTAAGACAAATATTAGCCTGAAAATCAGTGCCTCTCCAATTTTTTGCTATAGTAGACAACGATGACATAGATCCCGAGATCTCATTTCTTATAAAATTAAAATAAAGACTCATTTTCACAAAATGATTTTGCTAGTCCATCTAAAACCATTTGCGGTTTGTCCTGACAAATTGATAGCCTTCACTCACGGGTTTTTAAGACAAATATTAGCCTGAAAATCAGCGCCTTCACAATTTTTTTCTATTGAAATCATTGTCTTGCCAAATAGTTTGTTATATTGGATAACGATGACATAGATCCTCATATGTCCTTTCTTATAGATTGAAATAAAGAATCATTATCAGGATGATGAATTTATATAAAAAAAATATATTTTTTAATCAATTTTTTTATTATATAAGAATTAATTGAAAAACTATAAACAATATTTATGACAATTATATTAGATTTTAGATTTTATTGTTGTTGAGCACTTGGCATGCTGCTCTTCTTGAGCCTTTATTGTAATGATTGTATTTTTGGCCATACCTTGACTATCTAGCTAAAATAACAGAATAGCAGGTATCTCAGTTGGGTGGTTATTTAGCATTCTTCCCTAGGGCATTGGAGTTATCCTGACAACTTGGGTGACATCCTTAATAATGGCCACATGGATATGGCTGCCTGCTTGGCCATTTAAAAAAAATGATGTTGTTATTTACAATGTTAAAATATCAA
The DNA here is from genome assembly GCA_027924585.1 of Larix kaempferi. Lineage (NCBI taxonomy): Eukaryota > Viridiplantae > Streptophyta > Pinopsida > Pinales > Pinaceae > Larix > Larix kaempferi. Next base: position 15,841,516 of record BSBM01000458.1, on the reverse strand, counting down.
TAAAATTTATTATACATATAATGAGAATAAGATTAAGTATTTTATAGAAGGTTATTTTTATATTTGAACATGATAGAAATAAAAGTATCAATATTATTATGCTTTTTTATTGAAAATCTGAAAAGTAATTAAATTATAATGATAAGGTATGACTAAGAGATTTTTAGAATATCATTCTATATTTAAATAGAATGAAAATGAAAGCATCAACATCATTATGATCTTCTTGGACTAGAAGGTCTTGAAGAGTAATAAAATTATCTTATAGAAGGTTTTGAAGAGTAATAAAATTATCATATATATTAAAGATAAAGAAAATTAATAAGATTTTTTTTCTTTTGATATAATAGGCCTTGAAGGATGGATTGCGGGAGGGTTGAATTACTCCTGCAGGTTGAATTTTTAAGAATTGAAGGATGGATTGCGGGAGGGCTGAATTCGACTTTTCTGACACTCATTCCAAAATCAAATAAACCGAAGTCATTTGATGAGTTCAGACCGATTTCCCTATGTAATTTAGTTTATAAATTAATTTTCAAAGTTATTGCTAACAGAATCAAACCAAAGCTCTCATAATGTATGTCAAGAGAACAGTTTGGCTTTCTGGCTAATAGAAAAATTCTGGACACCATGGGCATTACACAAGAAGTGCTACATTCAATCAAAATCAGAAAACAAAATGCTTTGATCCTAAAGATTGATTTGATTAAAACCTATGATCAAGTTAATTGGGACTTCCTTAAGCTAGTTCTTCTTCAGATTGGGTTTCCTTGGTCTGTAATTAAATGGATTGTGCCCTGTGTTAGTACGACAAACTTTTCTGTTCTGATCAATGGTAATCCAACTGCATTCTTCAGAAGTTTCAGGGGTCTTTGTCAGGGTTGTACCCTGCCACCTTTATTGTTTTTACTGGTGATAGAAGGCTTGAACAGATTGATCGTCAATGCAAAAAGAGAAGGCAAGATTCATGGTATTTCTTTTTCAAAGTCTCTTTCCATTTCACATCTGCTTTTCGTGGATGATGTGATTCTTTTTGGTCTAGCTTCTACAGAAGAATGGTTGGCATTTGCGAATTTAATTGATATTTTATGTAAAGCATCTGGAATGCAAGTAAGTCACAACAAATCTGTTTTTGTCACTAATCTGGAAGAGGGTTCTTTGGACCATCAAATTCTGGAACTATTTCCATTTAAGTGCTCTAAGCTGGAGGATGGGGTTAAATATTTAGGGTTCAATATTAAACCTAATTTTTACGGTTTACTTGACTGGAGGTGGCTGATTCAGAGGTTTGAAAAGAAAATTAATTCGTGGTGTCTGAAGTTTTTGTCAATAGGAGGAAGACTTATTTTATTAAGGTCTGTATTAAGCAGTTTACTTATTTCCTGGGCTCTGATGGCACAAATTCCTTCTTCAATTCTACATAATCTAAAAAGTTTAATGTTCAGATTCTTATGGTCCGGAAACAAGGAGGGAGGTCACTTTCACTTAGCCAACTGGGAAACTCTTTCTTTGCCAAAACAATGGGGAGGATGGAATATCAAACATATCTTTTGGTTTAATTCAGCGTTGCTATTGAAAAGTTGTTGGCGTGGACTTACGGCGGATAGTATTTGGTCAAATATTTTGCAAGTCAAATATATTAAAAAAGACACCACTAATTGGTTGAGAAGACCAGCAAGAAACTATCAGAATGCTTCTTATTTCTGGAAAAGATTTATGAAAATTCTACCCTGGATTTGCAGCTATTTGTCATGGCAAGTGGGAGATGATAATGAGGTTGTTGTTGGTGTTGACCCCATTTTGGGGATTAATTCTAATTATAAGCTATCAAGGGATCTTCGCACTAAGTTCTCTAAGTATGGGCTCATTACTCTTAATCAATTCAAGAGATCGAGTGGTCTTATAGCAGATCCATGATATTGGCTCACTTCATCTAATCTTGGTCTGGCTGGTAGATGGGTTGTCGAATGGAATCAATATATTCATATTTTAAATATGAATGGTATTCGCCTGTCTGATGAAAAATATCTTTTGCTATGGTTAAAGAATCCCATTTCTGGTCAAGTGACTACTAGCACGACCTATCAAGTTATTGTTGAATCTCACTTTGAAGGTATTAGGAAATGGTGGTATGGCTCTTTGTGGAGCTGGAAGCTTTCGCTCAAAATTAAATGTTTTTTATGGTTGTCTTTCAATGAAAAAATATTAACATGGGAAAACTTAAAGCGAAGGGGCAAAGTGGGACCAAACATGTGTATTCTCTGCAGGATTGATTGTGAAACTGTTGATCATCTCTTTTTTCAATGTAGATTCTAAAAAAAGGTGTGGAAAAATGTCTGTGTTGTTCTTAAAATCAATGATGAATGACCTAATTCTGATTTTGAGTCTACTTATAAGCTTTGGATTCATAAGCACTTGATTTTTAAGAGCATTCCTGGGTTAGTTTCCTGGTCCATTTGGAAGACACGCAACCTGGCTGTTTTTCAAAACAAAGATCCTATTGAGGAACGAGTGCTTTTCAGCTTTTGGAAACTTTCTTATATTTACAAAAATCCCCAGCCAAAAAATCAGAATCTAGCTAGATATTTGAATTGGAGAATTGATCCTTCAGGTTCTGCTTTTGTTTTTTTTATGGAGCGGCTACTGGGCTAAAGTGTCAAGTTGGTTTTCTTATAAACTGTGGTGATGACCTCACTTATAAATTTCATATATCAGGTGGTCAGGGTACACATTCTAAGGCCGAACTTCTTGGTTTGTGGGGTATTCTAAAAGTGGCAATTTGTTGTGGATTAGGCTCTTTCAGGATCTTTGGAGACTCTCTGTTTATTGTAAATTGGGCAAAGAAACATTTTTAGTTGAAAATTATTCAACTAAAACATTGGTGTGACAGAGTTAATTTTATGATGACTTGGTTTCATGAACTCTCCATAGATCATATCTACATGGAATACAATGATGTAGTCGATTCATTATCAAAGGCTGCACTCGATGGAGAAGCAGGGGTCTTATTTTGGGAAGAGTGGGTGGAAGGTTCCATCACTCAAAATGGTTCGATGTGGTTTTTTGATGACGTCATTTAATCTTCTACAGGCAATGACGATGAGCATGGTATCTTGGTTTGTATGGTTGGATGTCGTTATTATTTTGGACATTTTATGATATCTTGTCTTAAAATTATGTGAGGATGTATGAACGGCCAGTTCTAGCTCTGCTTTCAGAGATCATTGTACTTTTGTATTTCCACAAAAATATGGCTTTTTTTCCTCTTTTATATATATATAGTTTTATCCATCACAATCTAATTTTCATGATATATATTCAATGATTCTCTCTTTTATTAATTAGAATTTTCCTTTTCACATCTCACTTTAATAAAATATCACTCAAGTATTATTGCTTTTATTATAGGTCATTATAAATGGATAAATGCAATTTTGCAATTTCCTCTTCATACTTTTGTTGATTTTTATCAATAGTATACTTTACTTCAAATTGAATGCTATGACATACCTCTTTTAAATGGTCTTACCATCACAAGTAAATATTAAATCTTGTTAATTTTTTAGTCCTATCAAAATAAACAAAAGTTTAATGAACAAAAATTACAATCATGGGTAAAATCCCAAAATTGATTGTATTTTATACACATCATGATCTAAATTGTTATGCCTTTAGGAATAAACTTATCTCTCTATATATGGGGCCTTGAGGTAAAATTGTGACATAGATGTTTTCTTAAACTTATGGCATATGCCATTGGCCATATACAATCCACTACACTTACCATTACCACAATCACAGCATGCGGTTTCATACCAGGGATGGGTACTCATGGTATTGGATCTTGTGTAAATCAATATTAACTTTTAAAACACACCATTAATATCAACGTGACATTAAAACTCCACATTAACGTAAAAAAAATTCTTGTCTCTCACGGAAATGGTTGCTACTAGTTTAGTCTTGCTTTGTAGTTCCATCGCATTTTGGGTGTCATCATTACTCTCATCCATTACGAGTGCAGTTACTCTCTCTCTAAGTGGAAGTTCATTCCCCTTCTAAGTGAAGGTATCACGTCACAAAAGTATTTCAACATGTCAATAATAATCAACATTGAATGTCAGTGTTGGAGCTTGATATTTGGTCCACACACATTAAATAGGAACTTAAACCCATGAACTATTGATTATTCTCCCTCTTTCACTAGGGTTCTCATTATTGAATCACTCTGTCAAAGATGATCGCCAACATCTATTTTCCATGAATCTATACTTTCATATATCAATGTAGGTCAACACTCCCTTTTGATGGAAGCCATATCTAAAAATTGTGATCCCTTAATTTCGAGATGAGTGCTACAATATGATTACATCACATCCATATAAAGGAAACAAGCACATATGGAGGAAAAATAGTCAATAATCCAATTCCTATGTAGTTATGCATGGCACCATTTCAGTAGCCCCCCTTCCAATTTTAGTAGTACTATACTATTGTTGAACCAACTCTTCTACAAATAGACTTTCCACCTCGCTCCAATTCTTAATGGTTGATTTTATAAGTTGGATTATTATGATTGGAACATCAATCTCCCACAAAGATTTAGTTTGAATGAAAAAATATCTATACATACCAAGAATAGATGAGTAGAAGATGACTATGTGAAAGAATTATCATTCATCATCTGAAAAACATTAGTCTGTATGCTTATAAACTAACTCTTATTATAAGTGCTATGCCCACAAATATTACATCATAATTCTTAAAGGTCAACCAATCATGAGTCAAGAAGAAACTAATAAATTTTCCATTTTCTTTTAGAACTTATTTTAACTCATGTAGTGAACTTTGTTATGCAAAAGAAATGATCATATAGCTTTCTCTCCTTAGGAACATGGAATTAATTGTTATTTTAATAGATATGAATTTCATTCTAACATTGGAGGGGTTGGTTCCAACGTAGACATGTACATATGACATTAGGTTGGTCAAACCCAATGCCATGACCACCTAATTACACTATAGTTTTCACAAGATACGTTAATTTAAACTTTGTAACCATGATAAAAACACTCAATAACTTCTCATGGACTTCATGTTAGCATATGAATTGAAAGATATCACATATTCAATGACATTGCATTACTTAAACTCAATTGTATAGAAGGCATGTCGACATTTTATGTCTTACAACCACAGGTCCATTAATCTAGACCCAAGGTTGGAATAATGACTCAAGGTACATTAATATTCCATTATGAGAACATCGGTAAGAACTTTGATTTATATCAAGATACAAACAATCCCAATCCCTAGTCATGAAAAGGTAGTTAGCACTTGGTAAAAAAAAATCAAAATATGAATGTTGAAGTGTTACTTTGTTGCAAAAGTGCATTGCATTTAAATAAGTACTTTGAATTGAGGAATTAAGAGTGAAGAATAGCAAAAAGAAAGAAAGTAGGAACTAGAAAGTGACAACAAAAGCCAATCTAAATAAATGAACATGTCCAAACCAAGATCTAGTTAATTTCTACAATTCTATTATTGATACAAAGATAAATTTACAATAAAGGTATGGATCACATGGATGTATCAAAGCATTGTGCCTCAAACTATTATGATATCTGTGACAAAGCTCAATCATATCCAAACAAAGGAAAAACTATGTATATTATGCTAGTCTATATGATTCTCCTTGCATTACAACAAATGGATTTACATACTTAGCTTAAGTATGTAAATATATCATTAATAAGATGGTCTTAAGTAAAACAAGAAGATATAAGATTCCAAATATGTTGGGATTCATCCACATTTATGGGATCTAGAGATGACACAATCAACTTTGATCATTGGAATTGCTAGGCATATTTACCTTGTTAATTGTGAGATTCTGTTGATGATACTAATGAACCTGAAGCTGATTTGGCATGGTTGTGTGCATACTAATTCGTTAAAGATTCCATGTGGATTACTTGCTATAGAATTGATTGTGACATGCTCAAGATCAAGTGAAGTTTGTAGTTTGGGAGCATACGACAAGGAGAAAGTGCTTGTTACAAAACCCATTGTGAGGAATTGTCTTGTCATAATCAGGGATGGTAGATATTTATGGCAACATTTTCTAAGATTGGTGATCCCCACCATCTATGAATAGCAATGGAACCCATTGAATCGTAGGTAGAAATAATGTTATTGTAGGCATTGGATGTTGATGTTGATGTATAGAAAGTCGATGCATTCTCCACCCATTGAGGAAATTTTTGTCACACTTGCTCAAGTGTGCAATACTTATCCTATGCATGGAAATATCATACTTTGAAAATATAGAAGAGATATGTAGCCTTGATTAGAGGGTGTTGAGTGGCTTGATTTATGACTTTAGAATCAACATGACTGGAGGTTCTCACTGTGTAGTGTTATGATGCAATAGAGGAGGAATAAAAAGATGTAAGATCTCAACATTAACAACTAAATGTTTGTATGCAAGAACAAAATGTTTTGAGAAGTATGACTTATATTTGTGTTGACCACCAAAATTGTTTGAAATAGTCCATGGAGGTTTTCAATTAGGGTTTGTTGTGTCACACTAGGTTTCCAATTTATGTGTGTATGCCATTACAAATGCAACATACAACCTCAATGAAAAAATCTTATCCCATGTCAACATTTTAGCTAGGTACCTTCTTTGATGAAATAGTGATATGCATTGTGCATGCATAATGACTATCTAAATGGGTCCACAACAATCATAACCCAATGTTGGATGGGAAAGATCACAAGTAACTACATTCCTAATTGAGAGATAGCACTAAGGGGGTACCCTAGGTGAAGCAATTGTAGATTAAGGTAAGGAAGAACTATCTAGTTCTTTTGCATCTCCTTGGAATTTTTCTCGCATTGTAATCAACTATGAGAGATGTCAAAGAAGAATTCCATACTTTTGTGTTGGCATGAAACTAAATTGGAGATTCTTAAGACATCGATCTGTTTGGAAAGAAGTCTACTATAATTTTGTCAGACAATGGTGGATATTGATTTGGTCATGATAGTCTATCATGCAATGTATATTCATGTAGTCAACATAAGTGAGTTATGTGAAAACTAGGTATTTTTTCCGCAATGCACCTACAACCAAAGAAATAGTTAATTCACACTTCTTCTTAGAAACAAAAAACAACTTTCCCTTGATATCAAGGATAACTCTCTAAGGATCATGATTCATAAATGCCATGTATATCAAATAGGGAAGGTTTCCCAAACAATATATAGTAGATTTCTAAAGGTGTAACATGTAACCTCATCTTCCAAAGGGTAGATTGTGAATAGGTACATACACTATATGACGACAAATTTATTTCCTTGACTGATGCTAACAAAATTTTGAGGTTATGGTTGTAGCTAGGTTCCAAGCTTTATTCATTATACAATGGCCATGAAAAAGAGTTATGCTAACTTCTATTGTAAATAATGAAGTAGACACTAATTGTGAATCCACATCTAACTATATAATAATTCTCTCACTTTCATCCAATTAAACCAAGCGTGATGATAGAGTTGAGTCTATGTGTAGGTAAGAACAAATATGTTGAAGGGTTCAAGTGCCATACCTTACAATCTATTTACCTTGGTTGGAATTTTTTTTTACTTGGAGAGGCACCCAAGAGAGATGTGCAAAAACAAAATTCCTTATTATCATGATTGGATGTCTAATGAGTGTCACATCACATAACCATATTGTTCTTCTTCCTTTGTATGCATTACTCATGTTGCCTTCATTTTTGCATGAAACAACCATCAAACGTTACAATGTTTTTTGGATTGTGATGATTAATATTCTTCTTTGATTACTTGTCATTCTTTGTGGCATTGTGTTGTTAGTCACACAATCTACGCACCAAAGGAATTACCGCATTTCTTGGATTTGTGCTTTTTCTCAATGTGTTGCTTGAATTTATGTAAATATACAAGAGTTTGGATGGCTTAAAACTTTGGCTTTTGATTGATGTATTGTTGTATTATGCTTTGGTACTTGAGAACAATATTCATTACCTCCTCCTTATGTAACTAAAGAAACAAGTCATTATAGTGTTGAAATCCCCTAAGTGTTCATTGAGCAACTAATCACAATTGTTTTTATTTCATGTACTTATCTTCTATGTTGTGGATGATAGTACTTTTCATGCATCACCTTCATGAAGTTGTCCCATGTAGTAGTGGCTTCACTCTGCCCCTCAAATTCTTGGATACAAAGAGTCACATTTCCTTGATAGTGAGTGGTATTTTCATTGTCCCAAGCTCGTTCTTCTCAACATCAAAGATATATTCAACCTCAAATCCAACCTGCAAGGCTGAACCATTCTTCTAGTGATTTTGTGTCAATCTTCTCCTCAAACAACAATATGTTATGGTCCACTGAATGTTCCTAATCCTTGAGAGGATAAACTAAATGGTGTTTGATGTTATAATCTCTTTAACAAGCTTGTAATATGGATCAAGAATTCCTCATTCTACTTTTGAAGATTTTATCTGACCATATTTTGCGTAACACTCATGTTGGGTGTCATTGATCCAGTGAAATTGTTTGCTTCCATATTTGAAAATGTTGAGAATTTGCAGCATTGTTCAAGGGTGACTCCTCACCTTTGATATCCAAAGCAGGTCCAAATTGACATTCACTGCTATTATCATTGTTTATTGTAGCTACAAGCAATCTATATAAAAATCTCATAAGTCCTTAGAATGATTACCAAATACTATGACATTTGCGGTAAAACAAAGACATTTATTACAAAGTTAATTTCAATAAAAACCCTTTTTGTTGATTTTCGCTACAAAATTTGTTATAACTCAAAAAATATCACTAGTGCCACTTTATTGAAGCTTCTAAATATCATATAATCATAATGATGATTTGACTTTATAATTGCAACCCTGGTTAATGGAATGTGTAACGTGAGTGTTGGTTTATCCATGTCTAAGACATTGTTTTATAAAATTTAGACCATCCATCTTGAAAACACAAGTGGATTACATATACAATACATATTCGTCTGGGGTAGCCTTGTTTTAAATAAACATCAATTCAACAACATTTTATTGTCGATTAAAAATATAAAAGTATGAAATTAAGGAAAAGGGAATATTTAAAAAGGAAATATAACACTTAGGATAAAAAGGGAAAAAGGAAATATAGTACTTAGGCTAAAAGGGGAAAAGGAAATATCATAATTATAGTACTTAGCTTAGAAAGGAAGCATAATACTTTTGCTAAACATGGAATATTTTGTACCTCTATCTATTATGTGGTGAAATCATAATCTCTAATCAATTCAAATTATGAAATGTCCAATAAAGGTAATGTTGATGCATAGGAAAGTTAAAAAAAAATTAAAGAAATTCTCAAATTAAGAAATGTCTAATAAAGGTAATAAAGGCAATCTTGATGCACAGGAAAGTTAAAAAAAAAACTAAAGAAATTCTCAAAAGAGGTAGGGATGAAATTTGTGATATCAATTGTAATGAATATAATAATTTTTAATATTATAATATTTATTGAAACAATAGTTTGATAAATCACAATTGTAATGAATATAATAACTTTTAATATTATAACACTTATTGAAACAATAGTTTGATAAAACCAACTTGGAAATGTCTTAATTACAAATGTTATTGTCTATCCAAAAAAATACAAGTGTTTGAAAACCAACTTAGAAATGTCTTAATTACAAATGTTATTGTCTATCCAAAAAAATGCAAGTATTTGAAGATGAGAAGAGTTTTAATACCAGTAGCTAATAAAAGATGTGAAATGATTTATAGACATTTAAGTTTATGATAATTTTCATTTACTATAATAAGGATGCAACCATCAACATTCAATTTTATTTTTATTTGTTTTATAGACCATTGGTGATATTCTCTTACCAAAGTCAAATAATTTGGTTTACACATTCCAAAAAGTGCATGACCTTAGGAAATATATAAGAATGAAGTATTAAACAATGGTGTATTTCTTAATGGTATGTCTTAATGATTGCATGACATATTATGGAAATAGAAAAACACATTTGAATTAATGTCCCAAATGTATAATTACTATATATCACACAAATAAGGAAACAAAGAATGTGATCATCATTTAATCCTGGTATTTTTAATTTTTCCTTCATTGAGTGCAACTTTGGTTGATCTATCAATATTCCATATACATAGAAACCCTAGCTACCCTACGAACTCAAGCACCCACATTTGGACTTCAGCCTCATGGCTCAACCTCTAGGAGGGAGCGAGGCTCCTTCCTTTCATAATGTCATTTTGAGACCATCATCACAGTCTTGTCACGCATCAGGAAGCTCCTCTACAAAGCTCATGGAAGAGGGGGGATATTTTCCAACAACGCAATAGGAGAAAACATAGTCTCGTCATGAAAATGAAAACAAGGAAAGCTCCCAACAGAAGGCTCCATGGGCTAAACACAATGGCTTCCTTCCAAAAGCGAACAACATCCCAAGTTTGGAAGTAACTTCAAATAAAGTCAGTGCATACAAACAATACATGAGGGACCATTCCCTAATATGCAAGTTCATGGGTTTTTGGCCGAATGAGAGGGATCTTCAAGGATGGATCACCCACAAATGGAAGCCCAAAGGAGAAATATACTTAAAGCTCAAGTCGAAGGTTTTTTTTACTGCAATTTTTTCCAATCCGAAAGATCGCAAGAGAATTGTTGAATATGGGCCATACTTCTCCAACAATGCGGGGTTATTCATGCGATATTGGAAGGAAAATTTCAGCCCTGATCGTGAGGACTTCTCGGAATTTCTAGTTTGGATTCAACTCTATTCATTTCCCCGGGAATATTGGGAAGAAGAAATCCTAATGGGAATCAGAAATACATTGGGTAAGTCCATCATAATCTCTAAAATTACAAAAATGGGTAGGTATACTTCTTATGCCAGGATTAGTGTCAAGTATCAACATGAATGTCTCGAAGCCCCTCCCAAAAACAATCTACCTAAGATTCCAAGAAAAAGAATGGATACAAACCCTAGATTACGAGCATATACCCTTTAGGTGCCGACATTTCCATGAATACAAGCACCTCTTCATATATTTCCCTCATGCTCTAGCTACTAATCCCTTGCCACCACAATCCCAAGTGACACAAGATGGTTTTACCGTCATTAGTAGAAGATCAAAAGGAGTCCCCAAAGAAACCACCAATAGAAAAAATGTAATAATTGATACTTCAAACCAATTCATGGCTTCGGAAGATGTCGAAATGGAGCAGGAAGACCTACAGATTTCGGATCCACCCATGGAAACCCTAGAAAAATAGGACTTTGATCCCGATCAAGCCAAAAGGAGGAATCTGAATCCATCAGAAGACAAAACCATGGAAGAAAGTGAAACCCCAGTGAAAAATGAATAAGTAGGTGAGACAAAAATCATTGACCATGAGCTTTAGAAAATCATTGAAGCATGCAAAAAAGGAGACCTAACAATGATTCCTTCTCCTCATATTAAGCTCATCCAGCAGGCTCTTCAAGAAGCGAAGTCCAAATATTCTCAAGGAAATCCATTGGGATTTATACCTTCTCACATACCACAAATCCCATCAGGAGGTAAGAAAGAATAAAAAAAGAGAAAGAAAAATGAACCAACATCGACTAGCAGATTTGGGAGAGCATTTGATAACATCATGTAATAATAGATTTTTATCGAATTGGATTCAATCACTCCCTACCAACTAGTAGTTTCCTAATGAAAATATTATCCTAGAATATACAAGGTTTGGGTGGAAAGAGTAAGAGATGTACTCTTCGATCTAAAATAATCCAGGACTCACCAACAATAGCAATGTTGTAAGAAACCAAGTGTTCGACTAATTCTCTTGATACCTTCTCACATTTTTGTTGGAAGGGTTGCAATGTGATGGCCATTGATGCCAATGGAACTACTAGAGGTATAGCCATTCTTTGGGATCCAACACTCTTTCAGTTCTCCAACTTAATTTCTACCCCCTTTTCCCTGTCAGCCTCCTTTTTTCTCTCCCAACTCTGACTTCTCTGGTACCCTCACCAATGTATATGATCCTTCTACCCCGATTTCCAAAAACAAATTTTTGGCATCCCTTTCTCACCTCAAAGTGATAGCTCATGAAACGATTTGGATATTTGGGGGGTAATTCAACATGATCTCCACTCCTCTAGAGAAAAAAGGAGGCATCAAAAACCTTGATGTGTCCAATAGAGATTTTTGACCTCTGATTACCTCTCTCGATATGTTGGACATCAAACCAAAAAATAGTGCTCACACTTGGAACAACAAAAGAGGAGGAGTGCACGAAGTGGCTTCAAGACTTGATAGATTTCCTTTATCAACCAGTTTGATGAGATCAGGCTGCATCATGGATTCTTTCATCCTCCCTGGGGCCATTTCGTATCACTGGCCAATCGGCCTTGATGTTGACGAACACAACAACCCACACAACCATCCCTTTAGGTTCAAAAAATTCTAGTTGGATCACCCTGACTTCATGGAAACTCTTTCCCACTGGTGGGAGACTAATCCTATGTCACATGGCTCTAAGATGTACAAGCTTCAGCAAAAGCTAAAATGGATAAAAGGTAATCTCGAAACTTAGAACAAGGAATTTTTTGGCAATAGTTTTTAGGCTAGGAAAAATCTAGAAGAAGAGATGGCCATGGTGCAACCAGAAGCTATCTCAAGGGGGTACACTAAAAGCCTCCTACAAAAAGAAAAACAACGTCAAGATGAAATAAATCAAAGAATGGACCAAGAATATATTCTTTGGCGACATAAGTCACATGTTTGGTGGCTGAAGGAGGGGGAGAGAAATTCCAAATTCTTCCATGACTCCATGATTCAACGCAGGGGCCATAATTGTATCTCTCTTATTCACTCTACAAAGGGGTAGAAACTAACAAAGTAGGATGAAATTGCTAGGGAATTAGTAAAATTTTACCATAATCTACTAACTGAGGACAACATAGACTAGGATAGGGCTATTGATACCATCCTCCAAAACATTCTGACTTCGGTTTCTACTGAGCAAAATGAGATCCTCCTAAGGCCCATATCCCTAGAGGAAGTTTCAGAAGCAGTCAAGGATATGCCCATTGGAAAAGCCCCTAGTTCAGATGATTCATAGTAGAATTTTATCATTATTGCTATAATTTCGTGCAACACAAATTTTGGGAAGCGGTTGAGGAGTCACATATCATATTGGATGTTCTCCTAGCCCTCAATGCTACTTTTCTCACCCTTATTCCCAAGGACGACAATCTTGTGGATCTAGGTAAGTTCCAACCAATATTTTTATGCAATGTAATATATAAAATCCTCACTAAAGTGATTGCAAATAGATTAAAGAATACTCTTCCTCACTTAATTTCGGAAGAACAATTGGGTTACGTTGAGGGGCGTCAAATTTTGGATGGCATTCCGACAACCCATGAAACTATTCACACCCTCAAAATATTGAAAAAATCTGATATGCTTCTCAAGCTAGATCTCTCAAAAGCTTTTGATAATATCTCTTGGCAATACATGGAAATAACTCAGCTAGCCTTTGGATTTTGTCCACAATGGATGCACTAGATTATGGATCTCTCCTCATTTGCTTTCTTTTCCATACCGGTCAATGGCTTTCTCTCCCCAACCTTCTCCTCCTCTCAAGGTATCTGTCAAGGGGACACCCTATCAACCTTTTGTTCATTCTCGTGGTCAAAGGGCCAGGTAGAACTTTGAAAATTGCAGTTTGGTACAACCTCTTCACTAGTTTGTGCCCTACCAATGATGATAAAAAAAATCTCCCATATCCAGTTCGTTGATGGAACCATGCTCCTGGAGGCAGCAATAATAAGGGAATCTAGATGCCTTAAATCCTTGCTTACAACTTGTATGGAAGCTTCAGGTCTCTCCTTGAATTCTGAAAAGTTAGAGATCTTTTTCTTTAACACTCTAATCAACTTGCAAAATCGAATCTCAAGATTCATGTCATTTTGAAGAAGCTCACTTCCCTCTTCCTATCTGGGTTCCCCTCTCACCTCCTCTGCAACTAGGCATAAATATTGGACCAATCTCATCACAAGAATGGAACAACGCCTCTCCAATTGGGATTTTCATTCTCTTAACATTGCAGGATGACTCATATTCCTTAACTTGGTGCCTAGGGGCATGTGCTCATACCTTTTATCTATTTTTGTAACCCCAAAAAAATTCTTGAATGAAATCCAATCTCTGCAAGGAACCTTTTTTGGGGGGGGGATCAAAAGATAAAGGGAGAGAATGGGCTCTTGTCTCTTGGGACAAACTTTGCAGGCATAAACTCTTGGGTGGTATGGGCTAAAGGGATCTTGAGATTGAAAATAAAGCTATATCATCCTAGCTATGGTGGATATGGATCACTAAACTCAAGGCTATATGGTCCAAAATATGGAAAATCAAATATGGTATGATTGTTCGCAGGTTGCATGAATATTAATGTTATAATTTTCTAATACTGTAATAAATCTAATGAATGCGTTTATAAACACTTTTGTAGATTTAGAATCCTATCAATGACAGTTAAGGATCAAAATTTTAGTCTAGTGCAATTGGGAAGTTTTTTTTATCTTGGTTGGACCGAGAAGAAGAGTATCATCATGGAGGATGCACAGGATCCTTATAAGGTTGAGGAAGATGCAATGGGAGAGAATGTACAGGTTGATAATGCAGAGACATAATCTAATGGTAGAAGAAACCAAGCAAATCCCCCAAACATTGCAGAAACCATGAGGAGCTTACGGGTGGAACTGCAGAGTTGCAGAGCAGACAATGACAGGCTGATTAAAGCCCAAGAGGAGCAGAATCAGTTGAATGAATCTATGCTTCAAAGCTTGACTAAAATTCAAAGGAAGATAAACCATGGGAAGTATTCAGAAAATCAGGAAAGGAGTGGGGGTAGCTCAAGGAGGAATTCCCACAAGAGATCCCATAGTTCAAGAATGATTTATAGAGATAGGACATAAACTCCAGAAATATATTCTAGTAAGTCATCTAACTCTAAGGAATCCATTGAAGGTTCAATCTCT
Source organism: Larix kaempferi (assembly GCA_027924585.1). Taxonomy (NCBI): domain Eukaryota; kingdom Viridiplantae; phylum Streptophyta; class Pinopsida; order Pinales; family Pinaceae; genus Larix; species Larix kaempferi. Next base: position 15,826,412 of record BSBM01000458.1, on the reverse strand, counting down.
TCATCTCATAGAAACAAGAGGAAGAGATCTTCCAAGAACAACTCTCATGGAGAATTTAAGAAGGCCAAACCTCCTACTTTTGATGGTGAGGTTAAATCTGGTCAAGAATTTGAGGCTTGGCTTCTTGGGATGAGGAATTATTTCCAAGTCCAAGACTATTCAAGGAATATGAAGGCAAGAGTGTCCATCTTCAATCTGAATGGAAGAGCATCTATATGGTGGGAACACCTTAGGAAAGTAAAGAGGATCAATGAAAGGAAGATTGTGTGGAAGTAGTTCAAGAAGTACTTCCAATAAAGTACCTTTCTGACAGGTACTATGATGACAAGCTCAAAGAGTTCCATGAGCTTAAATTGGGACAAATGACTATGGAAGAGCTGTTGAGATATGTCAAATACATCAGGGATGACAAGGTGAAAATTCAACGTTTTCTAAGTGGACTGCCACAGTCATATAAAGATAGAATTGAGTTTGATGAACCTCGAACTCTAGAGGAGGCCATAAGAAAGGCCAAGTATTGGTATGATCAAAAGAAAAGAAAACCAGAATTCCATAAGGCATGGAAGGATAAGAAAAACAAAAATTTTGACCAAAGGAAGAAGGGGTTCAAGCCTCCTCAATTCAGAAATTAGCCAAGGAAACCACCACAGGGTGTGATTAAGCCATCTAGGATGTTGGGAGACGAGCCAAGAGATCCAATAGAGCCTCTTCAATGTTGGGGATGTCGAGGGGACCACATGCTTAGGAACTATCCACATCAGAATGGGGGTGAAAAGCAAGTTCACAACATCCAAGGAGCTGAAACAGTGGTTCAAGTGACAAGGACCGTCCCTAGAATTTATGCAGCAATAGAGGACCACCAAGCAAACCATTGGTCAGTTGTGGTTGAATTTGAAGGTAAGATTGCTAAGCAATCTATTTCTATTTTGATTGACCCTAAATCTACTCATAGTTATATCAGTCCTAAAGTTGTTGACATTTGTGCTTTTAAGAAAACAAAGCATAGTAAATCATGGTTAGTTCAACTAGCCACTAGAACTAAGAGGAAAGTTAGTGAGATCGTGGATAAATGTCCATTGGAAATGGATGGACTATCCACTTTTGCAAATCTGAATGTATTGCCACTTGGTTCCTATGATATTCTCATTGGAATGGACTAGTTGGAAGCTCATAGAGTTAAACTCAATTTTTATAGCAAGAATTTTGAGTGTATTGATGAAGAAGGAAGCCCAAGGGTTGTAAAGGGTATTCCAAAGGTAGTTTTTGTTAGGCAGATTTCAGACATGTAGTTGAAGAAATTATATAGGAAAGGTTGCCAATTATATGCAACCCATATTTTGGAGAAAACATAAATGAAATTTCCAAGTTAGAATACCATTCTGTTTTGCAAGAATTCAAGGATGTGTTTCCCGATGAAGTTCCAGGACTTCCTCCAAAGAGGGACATTTATTTTACAATTGATCTTGTTCCAGGAGCTACTCCAGTTTCCAAAACACCTTACATGATGAGTACACCGGATTGATTAGAGTTGAAAGTGCAACTGCAAGAGTTGTTGGAAAAGAAGTATATAAGGCCAATTGTGTCTCCATGGGGAGCACCCGTAATTTTTGTGAAAAAGAAGGATTGAACACTTAGGTTATGTATTGATTACAGGCAACTTAACAAGGTTATAGTGAAGAACAAGTACCCATTGCCTCGAATTGATGATCTTTTTTATCAAATGAGAGCATCAAAGGTATTCTCCAAGATTGACTTGAGGTTTGGTTATCATCAAGTGAGAATCAAAGACAAATACATTCACAAGACAACCTTTAGAACAAGGTATGGGCACTATGAGTTTGTGGTGGTGCCATTTGGTCTCACCAATGCACCAGCTACATTCATGTGTCTCATGAATAGTGTTTTCAACAAGTATTTGGACAAGTTTGTTCTTGTGTTTCTAGATGACATTCTTATTTATTCCAAGAATGAAGAAGAGCATGAAGAACACTTGAGAATGGCGTTGCAATTGCTAAGGGAGCATAAGTTGTATGCAAAGCTAAGAAAATGTGGCTTTTATAAAAATAAAATTCATTATTTGGGTCACATTATTTTTTAGGAGGGAATATCGGTGGATCCCGAGAAGATTGAAACCATCATGAATTGGCCAACTCCAAGAAATGTGACAGATGTGAGATATTTTATGGGTCTTGTTGGTTACTACAGGAGGTTCATTGAAGGATTCTCCAAGGTTGTACACCCAATCACTTCTTTGCAAAAGAAGGGTATAAAGTTTGAGTGGACATCGAGATGTGAAGAAAGCTTCCGAGTGTTGAAAAATCTTCTCACAAGTGCCCCAATTCTAAAGATTGCAAATCTGGAAAAAGACTTTGTAGTATGCACAGATGCATGTAAAGATGGACTTGGAGATGTTCTTATGCAAGATAACCATGTGGTATGCTATGAGTCAAGTAAGGTGAAAGAGCATGAGAATAAATATGCTACACATGGTTTAGAGCTTGCAGCCATAGTGCATGCTTTGAAAATGTGGAGGCACTATTTAATGGGGAGAAAATTTGAACGAAGGACAGACCATTGTGGTATGAAATATTTCTTTGAGCAACCCACATTAAATGCTAGGAAAGCTAGATGGATGGAATTTTTATGTGAGTTTGATTTTGAAATCAAACACATAAAAGGTAAATAAAATAAGGTGGTTGATGTACTTAGCAGAAAAGTACATGAGATGCATGTAGCAGCCATTAGTACCTGCCAATCAGATTTGAGGCAGCAGATTACTAACTGTAATGGTGAAGATGATCTTTATGTGCAAATAAAGGACAAATTGCATCAACATAATTTGGAAAATAGGTATGAAAGTTACCATTTGGAAGGTGATGGACTTCTTGTTTATAAAAACAGAATTTATATTCCTAATATGGCATATTTGAGAAGGATTGTTATAGATGAAATACATAAAATGCCATATTTCGGTCACCTAGGATACCATAAAACAATTGCTACAGCGAGAAAGCAATATTTTTGGTCGGGAATGAAAATGGACATTGTTGAGTATATTTCTGAGTGTATGAAATGTCAACAAGTAAAGGTTGAACATCAACACTGTCATGTCCCAAAATTTTGCATTGGGTCACAATGGCCTAATTCCTTGGCCATACTCATGACAGTTTGTCAAATTGATGCTAAGGATCAAATAATTGACAAGAATGAAGTCCAAGTTAGTAATAATTTGAAATTAGATCTAAATGGACAAGGTGGGTCACATTAAGAGAAATTTCCAATTCAAATTTTGTAATGTACACATCCAAATGAACTGTCATGGAGGAAAATTACTAGTTCCTTAGGTTGGGGGTGGAAGCATTAAAAGTTGGAATAAGGGAGCTACAAGACCCAAAGTGACCTTAGACTTAAAAATTCACATTAAATGGTTCAATTAAATAATAATACAAGAAAATAATGTGGCATTGGACCATGAGGACACATAAGAGGTTGTGGGACCCATTTGTGGCAAGATTCCCGGCTACACTTGGCATGATTCTCTCCCCGATTCGAATTCAAGATGAAGGGTAACATACTTGGGGGAGTTTAAGAGGTATTATTCATGGCTTGAGTCATGTAAGGTCGAATTGGAGTGGAAGAATAACCCCCATGGAAGAGGAAGAGGCAGTTTGGAGCTAGTGGGACACTTGGGCTAGATTCCCTAGCTCTATGACAACAATGATGAAGATGCTATGGCACCTATGACACAAATCAGACCTAAATGCTGACATCTGACATATATGACATGTCAGAGATAAAAATAGCCTCCAAGAAGGCTCTCAAGGGAGTTAGGGAATCCAAAGAGACACCTATTCAAATTTGGTGGAAGAGGAGGCTAGAATTGGAGGGACAAGTGGCATACATTGGAATCTCTTCCCAACTTAAGTTGGCATGAAAATATTGGAAGGAATTAGACCCATGGAGGACCTTAAAATTTTATAAAATTCATGAACAAAGAAGAATAGCATCTTTTGATCATCTTACATTTTGCATTTGGAGAGAAGAGCTAGTGGAGTTTTACTCTACTTGCCTTAGCACCAATTTCGAGGGTGAAAGATTCCCATCCTAATTGGAAATTGGAGAGGCCATTTAGACCTTTCATTTGGAGATACAATGGATTATTTTGTTATAGGTTGAAGCTACATGTAAGCTCATTGTCACATCTCTTTCAACTTGCTTCTACAACCATGGCTTTTATTTCTTGGCATATTCTTGCTCCTTGAGGAGAGGCGCACTTGTTGAGGTGATGAACCTTTGGGATAGCTCTTGAGGCCCCATATCTTTGTAATATGATATATATACTCTTTTTCTACTGCTCAGAAGACTTTCAGGTCGAAATTCAAAGAGATTTGATGTAAAAATGCTAAACTATGAACAAATGGTGTCATTTTCCCAATACCTTGTTATTTGCACTTGAAGTGGTATCTAATTCAAATGGTTCAGTCAATGTATGATTTATTAATGTTGTATGGAGTTCCATTAATATTATTAAAAATTTTCATATTCATTATACAATCATTTGGAGCAATATTCTTAAGTTTCATAACCATTTGTGAAGATTTACTATCATTTCCCCCTATGTACAAACTAGTCTTTTTGTATATGATTTAAGAGGATTGTAGCAGACTTAATAAACTGAATGGTGATGCATATGAGACTATATTGATGTCCCCTATATATCCCCTCCCTCTTTTCATAAATTTGAGAGGGCCCATTAGCATTTGGAGAGCCATTTCCAGCATCTACCCCATGGGGAATTGAACCCCTAATTGCTAGTCAAATTCCCTACACGGGACATAATTCAAATGAGGGTTGAAGAATCCTTTTGAAGACTCTAATTCATCCATGAACCTCATAATCATGTCCTAATACCATCCATATACCTTCTGTAACATTTTGGGAGCATTTGGAGCTATTTGGAGATCAAGAAACCAATACTAGTTAAGAGAAATTGCTAGTCAAATCCCCTACCTTGGCCAGAATCCTAAGGAGAGTTGCAGAAGCATTTTGAATATTCTAAATCATCCATGACCCTCATAATAATGAAATAATACCATCCATATACCTTCTGTGACAAGTTGGTAGCATTTGGAGCCATTTGGAGATCAAGAAACCAATACTAGTCAAGGGTCGAACTAGTGGAAAAATTGAAAATTTCACCATTTTAATAAATTTCAAAAAAGGGACATTATAGTGGTATCAAAGCATGGTACTTGTACCTATGGATTAGGTTCATACATTGAAGAATAATTTTCATCCATGTATTACTATTATCATGACTCGTATGAGTACAATGCTTATGAGCAGTATGCAGATGATTGTGAGCAATATGAAGCTGAATGTGAATGGTTTGAGGAAGAGGTTCCATCATGAAACACTTCTTAAAATTTCATGAGAAATAAAGATTATTATTATGACCCTATGTATGATAAAGATGAGTGTGTCACACTACCAAAGTATAATTCTATGAATGAGTTACAAAGATGGAGAGCAACATATAAAACCTTGCCCAACAATATCAGGCATATCTTGATTTTTATAAGGGAAATACAAAAAAGGCCCCTCCTTTCGAAGACTTTTCTCATTGGGTTTTTGAAAATAGGCCCAAAAATGAGGATGTGGTGTTAGTAAAGAAAGGTTTATGCCATTCTTGTAAAAGACCTTGGAGAGAAATTCATATGTGTGTGAGTGAAAAGAACAATGAAATATCTTAACCTTCAGGGAATGCATATATTTCCTATTGGATGAGAGTTTTGGGGTTTTCTTCAAAATGAGATTCCAAATATATTGATCTTAAGGAAACCAAGGGTAAAAATGCATCAACTTGCTTGAAGGAGCAAAAGGAGGAGACCCATGAACCACCTAGTTCTGAAATAGGTGAAGTAGAAGAAGCAGTACATGAAGAGGATCGACAGTCACTCCCAAATGACTCTGAAAAAGATGAAGATACATCACATGAGCATGAAGAATATTCTATTGAAAATATTGAAGATCATTTCTAGACACATTCTACCTTGGAAATGAAACAAAGAGCATTGATTGATGGATGCTTGAACTATGAAGGAGTACCTAATGTTGGGTGCTCACACCTCTATGTTGGTGACATAGAGATCACTTTTGAAAGTGTTGCTACAAGCCAAACTTCCATTAAACATGAAAATGAATACCTTGTAGCAGTTGAAGAAGAAACAATATCAAATTCCCCATCACCACTTGAGCTTCATGAAGTTGGTCCAAGAAAGAAGGAAGAAGATGAGGAGGTTCATTTGCAAGAGCCTCATTTTCTTGAAGGGTCCTTTAATATGAATGAAGAGAAGATCCAAGAGACCCTTAGCATACTCCATGACACTCAAGCATTGGTGTCAAATTCTTGTTGGAGAGTTTCTTCATTGAAGGATCCATCATTCCTTGGAGACATGGAGAAGATTCAAGGAGCAATGTGAAACATCAAAGGTAATTTCATGTCTTTGATTTTTTATAGAAACAATTTGGTTGAGCTTAATGAATTATTACATGATGCATACTTGAAGAATAATGAGGATATTCATAAAATCAAAATTCAAAATGAACAACTTCTTGAAAGGTTGCAATATACTTGCTCTTCCTCGTATGTTTCAAATTTTCAGATGGTAGATTGCATGGAGGATTCTCATGACATGGTAGATCATGAGAAACATGGAAATTTTGATGTTCTTGATGTGTTTGAAGATGAGCTTGATGAGATCCAAGCACTTGATGTGGTGGAAGAGGAACTTGAGTTTCCTCTTGGAAATGGTGACAATTTTTTTGAATAAGTGTATAATTCCACTACCTTGGAACCAACCTATGAGGAAAGTTTTGCACTTTTGAGGGAGGTGCATGATCCTACCATTATGGATCATTCACATCATGAAAACACTTCTGCACTTTCTGATCATTTGGGTGATTTGGTTCATTCTCCTACATCCTACACTTCCATATTTTGCAGCATTCATCCTAATGAAGTATGGGTGAAAGGTTTATTTTTTATGGTGCCACATGAGGAGTATGGAACTCATATATCTCCTTTATATGATGAAATTATTAGAACCATTTCTTATTTACATTTGCAGCATCATCCCTTGTTAACTTATGATGAGACACATCTACATGGATGCACTTATGATGTTCACTTGAGTCACTTGAAGACTTATGATTTTCCTTGCTCCTTGCTTAGTTCAATTGATATTGGAGGAACTTCATCCACTACTTGGGTGAAGAGATATATGATTGGAGAAAATTCTTATTGGCAACAACATCCTTTGTTATTTCTTGATGATACACATGTTCATGGATGCACAAATGGTACTTCTGTGAGCCCCTTGAAGACTCATTGTTTTCTTTGTTCCCTACTTGGTTCCGATTTTAGTGGAGGTTCTTCATTCACTTCTTGGATGAAAGAACACATGGATGATTATTTTGATGCATGTTACATCCTTTTGGGATAGCATTATAGGACATGGGATCCTCACCTATGTCATTGGATTAGATTTTATTGGTCACTTGAAGCTTGTATGCACTTGGCAAATGGTGGTCTACTTACTTGGAGGTATAAGCACTTTCATGATTCTTTGATGAGGCACCTCCTTGATGTACATTTTTATTATGTTGTTATGTACTTTGATGATATATATTTTGTACTCATGATGTTTGGAAGAATGCATACAAGAAAATGGGATTAATGAATTATCTTTCTTGATGGTATGGGTTGGAGAGCACTCTTAATTGTTGGAGTGCAATACAAGCAATGGGACCCTGGGATAATTTTTAGTCCCATTGATTTCAATTTTTTGGGGAAACAAGTAGTATGGGAGATGGATTCCCCACTTAATAAAGTGATTTTAATCAGAGTAATGCAGCAGTAAGAATGGTGGTTCCTCTCTAAAATATTCATGGGATATCAAAGACTGAAAGTTGGGCAACTCAGTGGCAACTTCAAGAATTACAGTGGTATCAGAAGGGGTTTCCAAAATATGAAAGAGGTAAAGAGTAATTGTGCAAACATGGTTTTGATAGATTTAATTAACATTTTGGTGTTTAGTGGTGATGTTATAGGGGATATCAAAATGAAAAACAAAATCCACATCTCCTTGCTTTTGGAAACACGCAATCGTAGTGCATGGGTGGCTCTACTCAAGGTTCCAGAAGAAAAGTTTTGGGAAGCAAAATTTTGGAAAGAAAGCAGGTTCTTCCACATACATGTGTTGAAATTGCTTGAGGACAAGCAATATTGGGAAGGGAGGATTTTTCATGTCCCAAAAGTTTGTATTGGGTCACAATGGCCTAAGCCCTTGTCCATACTCATGATAGTTTGTCAAATTGATGCTAAGGGTCAAATAATTGCCAAGAATGAAGTCCAAGTTAGTAATAATGTGAAATTAGATCCAAATGGACAAGGTGGGTCACATTAAGAGAAATTCCCAATTCAAAGTTTGTAATATACCCATCCAAATGAACTGTCATGGAGGAAAATTACTAGTTCCTTAGGTTGGGGGTGGAAGCATTAAAAGTTGGAATAAGGGAGCTACAAGAACCAAAGTGACCTTAGACTTACAAATTCACATTAAGTGGTTCAATTAAATAATAATACAAGAAAATATGTGGGATTGGACCATGAGGACACATAAGAGGTTGTGGGACCCATTTGTGGCAAGATTCCCCACTACACTTGGGATGATTCTCTCCCCAATTCGAATTCAAGATGAAGGGAAACATATTTGGGAGAGTTTAAGAGGTATTATTCATGCCATGAGTCATGTAAGGTCAAATTGGAGTGGAAGAATAACCCCCATGGAAGAGGAAGAGGCAATTTGGAGCTAGTGGAACACTTGGGATAGATTCCCTAGCTTTATGACAACACTGATGAAGATGCTACGACACCTATGACACAAATCAAACTTGAATGCTGACATCTGACATATATGACATGTCAAGGATAAAAATAGCCTCCAAGAGGGCACTCAAGGGAGTTAGGGAATACAAAGAGACACCTATTCGAATTTGGTGGAGGAGGAGGCTAGAATTGGAGGGGCAAGTGGCATACATTGGAATCTCTTCCCAACTTGAGTTGGCATGAAGCTCTTGGAAGGAATTCGACCCATGAAAGCTTGGATCTTGCTTACCCACTTTTTGTTGCCTTTCATGTTGAAATTTTTACCATTTTGATAAATTTCTAAAAAAGGGACATTACAAGTGGTTCAGAAATTCGAGAGGGCCCAATAGCATTTGGAGAGCCATTTCCAGCATCTACCCCATGGGGAATTGAACCCCTAATTGCTAGTCAAATTCCCTACATGGGCCAGAATTCAAAGGAGAGGTGAATAAGCCTTTTGAAGACTCTAAGGAATCCATTAACCTCATAATCATGTCCAAATACCATCCATATACCTTCTGTAACAATTTGGGATAATTTGGAGCTATTTGGAGATCAAGAAACCAATACTAGTTAAGAGAAATTGCTAGTCAAATCCCCTGCCTTGTCCAGAATCCTAAGGAGAGTTGAAGAATCCTTTTGAAGATTCTAAAGCATACATGAATCTAATAATAATGTCCTAATACCATCCATATACCTTCCGTGACAAGTTGGTAGCATTTGGAGCCATTTAGAGATCAAGAAACCAATACTAGTCAAGGGTCGAACTATTGGAAAAATTGAAAATTTTACCATTTTAATAAATTTCAAAAAAGGGACATTACAAACACCCAGCATGTTTGTTATGGCCTTTTCCAATTCTAGAATGGAAATGGGATGTGATTTCCATGGATTTTATTACAATTTTTCCAATGACAGAGAGGCAGCATGATTCCATCATGGTTATGGTGGATAAATTATCTAAGGCAACATTCTTTATACTAATTAAATCCACGTATAAAATGGATGCAATTGCAATAAAATTTATGAAGGAAATTTTCAGGTTGCATGGTTTTCCTAAAGCAATAATTTCAAACAGGGATACGAAGTTTACTTCAAATTTTTGGAAAAATATTTTTGTTGAGTTGGGTACATAGCTGAACTTTAGTACCGCCTACCATTCACAAACAGATGGAAAAACAGAGAGATTAAATCAGGTGCTTGAAGACATGCTACGCATGTATGTGATGGAAAAACCATCCAAGTGGGAGGATTATATACACTTGGTAGAGTTTGCATATAATAATGGGAAATAAGCATCGCTGGGCATGAGTCCATTTGAATCTTTGTATGGCAGGAGGTATAGAACACCAGTTACTTGGGATAACCCAGTGAACGAAATTGTACTTGGGCCAGAATTGCTTAAGTAAATGGAACAAGAGGTTGTAAAGATTAGGCAAAATTTAAAGGCATCCCAAGATAGACATAAAAGTTATGCAAATAAGAACTGAGTGCATAGAGAGTTTCATGTTGGGGATCATGTTTACCTTAGAGTGAGGCCAAGAAAGAATTCATTGAAGCTTGGAAGTTGTGCCAAGTCATCACCAAGATATTGTGGGCCATTTGAAGTGCTTGAGAGAATAGGACCAGTTGCATATAGAATTACATTGCTTGCTAACACTAGAGCACATAATGTTTTTCATGTTTCTTTGCTTAAGAAATATGTACATGATCCTAACCATGTGATTGATTGGGATGTGATTAAGGTGGAACCCGAGGGAGAGTTCCAAATTGAGCTATTATGCATTCTAAACAAGAAAGTCATGAGAAATGATCTTCATGATTGGGCGGAATATAGAAACCCCACTATCAATTCAACATCTCCCAATCTGGGAAAATGGAGACCTGCTAACACATGTATAAATTCCTGGTTATTATGATTATTCCTTTTTGCAAGTGTTTTTGTAATTCCAGTAAGGAGTTAGTAGTCAATGTAATTCATGTTAACAACATTACAATGCAGGGATTATTAAGGAAGTTAGAGCTTGCTCTCTGTTGTAAAATTATTTGTATGTTTCACAAACATAATTTACAGAAGCAAGATAAGCTCACCTCTTCTTGGTAAAATAATTGGTAAGCTTTACAAACATCATTTATAGTTTGACAATAAACTAAAAACACAAGATCGCCATGAAATCCTAAAATTTTTATATATAATTTTATTTTTTATAAATATTAAAGATTAAATAAAAGTGGGGAATATTAAAATTATTAATAAATTATTTTAAAAAGCTTAATAGATTTTTTATATTAATTGGTGTATTTTTTATATGAAAAATAAAAGATATGATGTATTATCATTCATAAGTGATTTTCTCATAAACAATTTTATTAAAAGGGAGTAATTTTTATATTGAAAAGTAAAATTAAATTTAGTCATAATTTAATAAAATTAATTATTATTTAATGTTTTATTACAATTATATTTTTATGTTACTTTATTTTGATTTTCAAAAATAAAATTAATTATATTTATTTATGAAATTTTAATATTTATATCAATATTCTCATCTATGAATTATATATTAATATATTCAATATACTTTAATAATGCTTTAACAATACTTTTATTATATCTAACAGTGAAGAATTTTAACATTAAATTATATTATATATCTAATTTTTATTTTAATAGTATTTCAACTTAAAATACTCTTAAAATTAAGAGTATTATTTAATTATTTCAAATTAAATATAATAAATGTTTTGCATAACATTGTTTTGTTCATAGACATCATATTATTTTATAGTTAACTTATTTCTTAAATCTTAAATAATTTTTTTTAATTGTTTTTAATAAAATTAACGTATTTTTTCTTAAATTTATTGTATATAATGTTTGCCATTAAATATTTATAACTTTATTTATTTTTGTTTATTAATCATATTAATGAAAAAATCATGATTTCATTTATTTTGTTTATTAATTATGAAAATTTATTATAAGGAGAACCTACAAAACATCGAGAACATTTCTATGAATCTTAAAAGTTAGAAAAAACATAAATCTTGAGATTCTTATTATATATATTATGGATTTTATTATTTGCTAGCAAATGATATAAGCCCCAAAGATCTATGGTATATATATGTATGTTAAATTATTTATTTATTAATATTTAATATTAATATAATGTAATCTTAATATTTAGTATTAATATTAATATAATATTAACATAATGTTAATTTTTATCTAATATAAATGTTAATGTTAATTTAATATTAATATTAATGTAATTGTAATATTAATGTAATTGTAATATTAATGTTAATGTTAATGTTAAATTAATATTCCAATATAGTTTTATACATTAATCAAATTTACATTGAAACATCTAATATAACATTTAAATTATAGTAAAGTATATTGTCACATTTCAATACCCTTATATCCACTAATGTGTTTGAACTAGGAATAATTTAATTTGATGGTACTAAAAGAGATTTCAATTTTCAATTCAAAGCTAATATCCTAACAAATATATTATACTTAAGTAACGCAAGTAAATAGAAAACATTCAATATTTTCATCTAATTTCATTTTAATATTGAACAATCTAAAGAAACCTAAACATAACTCTCGATAACCATGCAAATGTGATATATAACCATTGAGATATATAGCAATTCAACCATACTCAAACATAGTAAACCATGAACAATCGTAGTCAACCATGAACAACCGTGCTCATCCATCAACAACTGTAATCAACTATAATTGGCCATGGAAAAACATGGTTAACCATGAACAACCATGGTCGACCATGGCTGACCATTCTCAAACATCATTGACTATTGTCATCCATACTCAATAAGGAACAACCATATGCAACCATGGTCAACCATGAATAACCATGGTAAAAAATAGTGAACCATGATAAAAAATAGTGAACCATGGTTAACCATGAACAACAATGGCCAACCAAAAGTCAACCAATCTCAACCATGGCCAACCAAAAGTTAACCAAGGTCAACCATGGACAACCAATGTCAATAATAGTCAACCAAATTCAACCAAAAGTCAACCATGGTCAACCAAAGTTAACCATGGTAAACAAAGTCAATCATAGCCAACCATGGTAACTAAGTCAACCATGGTCAACCAAAAGTCAAACATAGCCAACCAGAATCAGCCATGGTCATCCAAAGTCAACCATGATCAACCAAAGCCAACCATGGTCAACCAAAGTCAACCATGATCATCCAAATCCAACCATGATCAACGAAAGTCAACCATGGTAAACCAAAGTTAACCATATTCAACCATGGTCAAACAAAGTCAAGGATGCTTATCCAAAGTCAACCAAATTCATCCATAGTTAGCCATGGTCTATCAAAGTTAACCATGGTAAACAAAAGTGAACCATCGTCAACCAAACTTAACCATGGTAAACCAAAGTCAACCATGGTCAACCAAAGTTAAATCAATCTCAACCATGGTAAACCAAAGTCAACCATGGCTAACCAAAGTCAACCATAATCAACCATGGTCAACCATAACTATAGTTGACTTTAACCATGGTTAAATTTGGTAGGCTTTAGTTGACCATGGTTGACTTTGGTTGTCTTTGGTTGACCATGTGGCTGACTTTGGCTAACCATGGTTGGCATTGGTTGATTATGGTTGACTATGGTTGACCATGGCTAACTTTTGTTGACCATGGCTGACTATGGTTGACCATTGTTCACTATGGTTCTTCATGGTGGACCACAACCACAGCGAACCATGGTCAACCAAAACTCTACCAAATTCAACCATGGTTATCCAAAGTCAACCATGGCTAACCAAAGTCAACCAACGTAAATGATAGTCAACCATAGTCTTCTAAAGTTATCTATGGCTAACCAAAATTCAACCAAAGTCAAGCATGGTCCACCAAAGTTAACAACGGTAAACTAAACTCAACCGAGGTCAACCAAAGTCAACAATGGTCAACGATGGTCCACCATAGTTAACCATGATCAACCATACTTAACCAAATTCATCCATTTGTTAGCCAAAGTCACCTATAAACAACCATGGTCAAGCATAGTCAATCATTGTCAACTATGGTCATCCAAAGTCAACCAAACTAAACCATGGTCAACGAACGTCAACCATTGTGAACCATGGTCAACGAATGTCAACCATTGTAAACCATGGTCAACGAAAGTCAACCATGGTTAACAAAGGTTAACAATAATCAAACAAAGTCAACCATCATCAACCAAAGTCAACCACGATCAACCAAAAGTAATCAAATCTAACCATGAACCAAAGTCAACCATACTCAATCAAAGTTAACCATAGTGAATCAAAGTCAACCATAATCAACCATATTTGACCAAATTCAACAATATCTAACCATGGTCAACCATAACTATAGTTTACTTTAACCATGGTTGACTTTGGTAGAGTTTAAGTGACCATGGTTGACTTTATTTTACTATGGTTGACTTTGGTTGACCATGGTTAACTGTAGTTAATCATGGTTGACTTTGGTTGACTATGTTTAACTTTGTTTTACCATGGTCAATTGTTGTTGACTTTGGTTGATCATGCTTGACTTTAGCTAATCATGGTTTAATTTGGATGATCATGGTTGCCTTTGGTTGACCATGGTTGAAAAGTCAACCATGGTTAACAAAGCTTGACCATAGTTAAACAAAGTCAACCATCATCAACCAAACAAAATCAACCACGCTCAACCAAAATTCAACCAAAGTAAACCATGGTCAACCAAATCCAACCATAGTTTACCATAGTCAACCAATGTCAACCATGGTCAATCAAAGTTAACAATAGTCATACAAAGTCAACCATAATCAACCATGTTCAACCAAATTCAACAATATTCAACCATGGTCAACCATAATTATAGTTGACTTTAACCATGGTTGACTTTGGTAGACTTTAGTTGACCATAGTTGACTTTAGTTGACTATGCTTGACTTAAGTTGATGATGGTTGACCAAGGTTGACTATGGTTGATATTAGTTGACCATAGTTGACTTTGGTTGATTATGGTTGACTTTGGCTGACCATGGGTGACTTTTGTTGACCATGGTTGACTATTGTTGACTATCGTTTACTATGGTTGACCATTATTCACTATGGTTCTTCATGGTTGACCACAACCAAATTCAACCACGGTCAACCTAAAGTCTACCAAAGTCAACCATGGTTGGCCAAAGTCAACGATAATCAACCATGGTCTTCCATGAATAATCATGGTCGACTATAATCAACTGTGGTCAACTATGAAAAACCATGGTGAACCATGAACAACCATAGCTTGACATTAACAACCATGGTTAACTAACTATGGTGAACTATAGTAAACCGTATTCAACTAAGGTCAATCATAGTTGGCTAATAATAGTCAACAATATTCAACCAAAGTGTCTATCATTGTCAACCATAGGGTCAACCATATTCAAGCATGGTCATCCATCATTCACCATAGTCAACCATGAATAATCATAGCCAACAATGGTCAACCATAATAAACCATGTTCAACCCTGAATAACCATGGTTAACCATAACCAACCGTGGACCATCATGGTCAACCATGAAGAATAATGGGCAATCATGAACAATCATAGTAAACCACGAATAACCATGGTTAGCTAACTAAATTGATTAATTAAGGTATTTAAATTAATTAATTAAAGTATTTAAAATAATTAATTAAATTAATAATTATTTTAAATTAATTTTATTTATTTATTTTAATTAATTTAATTTAATTTAATTAATTAATCTAAGTTAATTTAATTTAAGTTAAGTTAATTTAATTTAATTTAATTAACTTTAAATTTAATTTAATTTTTAATATGTTTTAATATTTTTATTTAATTTAATTTTTAATATGTTTTAATATTTTTATTTAATTTATTTAATTTAATTTTTAATATGTTTTAATATTTTTAATTTATTTTATTTTATTTTAATTTAATTTAATTCATTAATTTAATTTAAGTTAATTTAATTTAAATTTAATTTTTAATATGTTTTAATATCTTTATTTAATTTACTTTTTCATATGTTTTAATATTTTTATTTAATTTAATTTAATAATGGTATACCATCTCAACAATATGAAAATGAGCTTACTCAGAAATTAAATATGAAACCACAAAATGTTATTTGGGGGTTTTATAGTAGTAATAATGACACATGCTAAGATAAAGAGTTAATATGTTTTAATATTTTTATTTAATTTAAATTAATTTAATTTTTAATATCTTTTTAATTTAATATTTATTTTTTTTCATTTTTATTTCCAAATAACATTTTTATTATTTTTATTTTTTTAATTTGGCGATTTCTTTGTTAGATGAGAGTCTACTAACAACAACCACATTTCTAAATGTGATTGATATTTGTCGATCAACAAATATCAACCACTTTTAAATATGTGGTCATGATTAATTTACATAGTTAAACTAATATCAACCACATTTAAAAATGTAATTGCTACTAGTTTTAAATATTTTATATTTACATATATCACATCAATATTATATAAAAGTGATACATCTTACCCACTTAGTGATTACATGTGACGAGGTCGTTTGCCACTCAAAATCTACAAAACTTTCAATCTACCGTCAAAGGTCTCTGTAGGAAAATTATCAATGCATGCAAGTTGTTACCCAAAATCTTTCACTGTAACTTCTCCCACCAGAGATGGGATGATTGCATCCACAGCAAGAAGCAATTTCGCTCCGCCAACCTAGACCAAGGAGTGGAAAGTGATCCACGCTTTGTTTCGTACAACTTTGATTTTCTCGAGGGGCTACCGTGTATATCACCCAGTACATCACCGAAGTGCTGCAGAAGAAAAATACAATTGTTTTGCTTTACCAGATTATTGAAAAAATAAATTTTCTAAACTATTTAAATAAAGCATATAATAAAGAGTCTTTAAGGGGAAGGTTGAAGCTCCTCCAACAACTGTTTGATTGGACTATACAATCATGGTGTACTCGTCTTGTTTGTGGGAGACTGCATTTTCATGTATTTGTAAAAATATCAATAGTTATCTCATACTTGTGGGATTCTACAGGTTGTGGAAAACGGAAAAAGGATTGCAACAACAAAATGCTGGTAAGGATAGACAGTTTTATAAGATAGCAAGAGAAAAGTTGGTACATTCTTTTCATATTTTGGAGATTCAGAAATTTGGATCAAAGTTATGTTAAAGGAGCAGATTTGAATTTGACAAGCATATGAACTTATCTGGAAATTATAGCTCAGAATTTTGCCCGAAGGGTTTCTTTTTCCTTCTGGAATTTGAGAGAAAATAAAAAAAAGGGAAAGTTAGCCGGAAGTAACAAGATACACTCTGGACTTTATGGTCTGAAGACTACTTGCAAGGTCTTTCAATTTATTTTTGTTTTTCTGTACACTGATAGCAGAAATGCTGAATTTTCTGTATAAGATATTTTGATAATATACATATAAAAAATCTGAGAAAGGCAATTTTGTAAAATTTCTAAAGCTTGAAGCTTTACTTTTTTGAGATAGCATAGCTATTTGCTATGATGTAAAAAATTTTCAGGGAACAGTGCAAGGCACTTGAAGGATGTAATCTAGACATGAATGAATAAATTATGACATTTTTTTATAGAAAAAAAAAAGGTTTAGATGGTAGTGAAAAGGACAATTGAAGATTAATAAGGCTTTGTATATGGTTTAGTATTTTTTTTTTTTTTCACCAATCACATTTCCCAACAGATGTATTAAATATATTAGATTATAATTGATTTTAGCAGTAATTGATGAACAACTTAACGTTTTTTTTAATAACTGAAATACCTTAGAAATTGTTAAGATGAAGATAGTTAGACGTGGTTGGAAATAGCCATTCCCCAATATTGATGTAAACTGCCTGCATATATATATATAATTGGATTACACAATCATATATATTTTTTTCAAACACGTCTGATTACCTTCTTATTATGTACGATTCCAACAACAAGAAGTCCATAAGGTTTGAAAGAGTTCTGTACATCAGAGTAAAAAGCTGGAGGATCAAAGATTATTAAGTAGGACTCTTGTACTGTGATTAAGTTAGTTGTTCACCAAAAATGGCCTGCACAAAAACTGGTTTGTTAGAAAAAGATGGTAATCAATTCACTTAACCGATCAAAGTTAATTATAGTGATTCAAACAGGTGCACCCAAACACAGACATATTGTACCATATACTCTTGAACACTATTGGTTGAATATGATCCTGAACCTTGCAAATAAATAAATTTAAAAAGGAAGAATTATAATTCAATCACTTGTGAGAGAGACTCTAGATTACAATTCATTTTTGAGTCCTAATCACTGAATTATTCACAGGAAAGCATTGGATAACGAATTGGTTGTTTTATCAATGTGATAATGTATAATATATTTCCAATCTTTTCATTGCCATGTCAAATTGCAAGAAGAAGTCGTAGTATAGTAATTCATTGCATGCATGGAATGGTGGCTGGAAGTTAATAGCCTCTAAGGTGAATTAAAATATAAAACAACAAACACAAACAAAATGTAAACCATGACAAACTAGGCCTAGGATTCATGACTGGATCCAATAAAATTCAAATCCATGTGCGTGATGGTCAGTTCGAGAAATTGAAATCTTCACCAGTCATTGGCAAATCAACATCCACCCCAATATATAAACGAAATATCACTCATTATGTTTCCTGCACTGTAACTGAGTTCGGCTCACTCGGACTAGTGACATCAACCGTGATATTTTCATGTCTTCCTCCCTCAACGGTTATGATGCTTTGCATCAACTTTTTTTCTTGAGAAATCACCTCTATGTACGAGAGGAGGGGAGGGTTCCACCCTTCAAAAATGACGGTTTCGACATTATAAACAAAAAATTTTAATGGTTTCTTCGTTTTTTCTAATGATTAGTGTAAAATATACACAGTATTTGACCGACAAAATGGTTCATGACGGACAAAAAAATTCCAACTCTGGAAGGGAGGGATACTCACAAATAGGGCAATATAAGGTAATATCTCTGACTTAGTGGATTGACCTAAATACATGAAAGAAGAATAATTTGGTCCAAAAGAGACCACTATGACTACCTCTGTACGAATCAAAATCAAAATACAAGCAGAATGAGGATCTCTACTTTGGATGCTTAATATGCTTCCAATTAATACAAACAGAAAGAGGATCTCTACTTTGGATGCTTAATATGCTTCCAATTAATACAAACAGAATGAGGATCTCTACTTTGGATGCTTAATATGCTTCCAATTAATGAATGGGCATTCCTTGACTTCCATTTTCCTGTACTGTTCTTTGTTTTATAGTAATGAGTGAGAACCAAAAGGCCATCTATATCCCACTAGGAAGAATTTATTAAGGATAAGAGCTAGCACCGCCCACTGCAAACTCTTTCCCCAAATCGCCAAGGCTGGAAATGGACTGAAACCTTAAAAATTGAAAGCCTAGAATTGGACTGAAACCTTAAAAATTGAAAGCCTAGAATTGGACTGAAACCCCAAATACAGAAATCCTAGCCCGGCTACCGCTCAATCATCCATCCCAAATTTAAATTATAGAATTTTTGAGTTATTCCTATGTAACACTGGCAATTGCTAATGTGGCTAGAGATTAAAGAATAATACCTGGAGTAATGTTGAGCCCAGCTTATAAAGTGCAATAGCATACGAAAGGAGAGCAAGTTCCTGAAATTCAAATTCTCCCAAATAAGCACATACAAGCTGATGCAAAAATGGCAGGAAGCTTAGGTCTGATGTTGTACATAAGGACGAATAATGTGGTGCAACCCCTATTCCAAAAACTCTGGGCGATATGGTAGGAAAATAATTTCCATTCCATGAAATTGGAAGCTTAGGTCTGATGTTGTATATAAGGACGAATGGTGTGGTGCAGCCCCTATTCCAAAAACTCTGGGCGATATGGTAGGAAAATAATTTCCATTCCATGAAATTTGGGCCAATGGGAGATGGAAATTTAATTCACTCCAAATGGGGAAAGTGAAATAGTTCCAAGAAATCCTCATTCCTAAAAATTTGGGTGAACCAAGACCCTCATTCCTAAAAATATAGGCCAATGGAAGACCAAAGGAAAAATATGCATGGGCTAACTCTCCACACAAAATTTAAAATAAAATAAAATTTGGGCAAAGGATAATAATAATTAAAAACTACTAGCATACAAAATATTCACCCAACCAAAATTTCAAGCCCCTTAAATTTTGCCCATGGGTGAAATTTTGCCCCTAAAATTTTCCTTGAACCTAAGTTGAATTTGCTACATCCTTTACTTTTACATCATGAGAAATACTAATCACTTCTCCCTTAGCTTGTATTGAGTACCTTGACATCAATGTCCCCAAGCTCTTGCCTTTGGGAATTGAAACTTCCCTCCTACAACCGTACAAATGATAATTATTTGTTGTTGTTATTTCTTTCTTAGTATCCAGGTTTGTCGTTCCTGGTGTTTGGTCAGAGATTTATTTCCTTGAGATGTTAAAATTTTCATCTATGGCACATATCTCCCACACATCAGCTGAATTAGCATTTAAAATATCAAATAATTAAAATACCAACAAAATATCTTGTACTGAAAGAACTGAGGTTATTACCTCTGTGCTCAACAAGTAATGATTTCTCACCTACTAGAACACCCATCAATCAAATTATGGTCATGTTCCTTTTCCTCAGTTCCTTTAAATTTTATTGCAGACGCACTACAATCAACTAGGCTCAAAGTTTGATTGTCTACATTCCCAGTTGCCATTGTTGCTTCTAAACTTTTTGGAGTCACAATAGGGTTCTTTGTGTGATATTCTCGCTTTTGCCCAAATTTTACATCATCCTTGATCAAAGAGTAGTTTCCTTCAGCACTAGTCTTCTGGACATCTTGAAAGCAATCCTGCTTGCACAACTAATCAAAATCATATCCCAAATGCTATTTGCACAAATACTCTTTTGGCATTATAAGTTTCATCCCTTGCAACCACCTTTAGAGGCTTGGGTTCCACAATTACCATCATTACCAGTCATTGTATTTTTATATCTCCTAGAAACTGAACTATGTCATTTGTTCCTCTTTTAAAATAGAAAAACAATACCGAAAACAACGTCAAGGCCCTCCAACTCTTCCAACCTTTGTTTGAAATGTCCCTCGACTCTTCTAACCAATCCAAAGTACCTTCAAGTGAAATTGTATATAGGCAAGAACTATATCATTTGTGCCTCTTTTAAAATAGAAAAACAATTCAGAACAATACCGAAAACAACGTCAAGACCCTCCAACTCTTCCAACCTTTGTTTGAAATGTCCCTCGACTCTTCTAGTTGATCCAAAGTACCTTCAAGTGAAATTGTATATAGGCACGCTTTTTCCAATGTCAATAACACACGCCACTTCAAGTTTAACTCATACCCACTAAAAACCATTTCCATATCTATATTCACAATTTCCATATCTGTATTCATCATTGCTTCTCATATGTATTTCCTTCATGCTTGAAAATTGCTTACGAACCTTAGTTATGAAACTTGCAACACCACCATGATCAAAATCGAAGACACTTTCAATAGTCTAGAATTTATTAGCTTTGAAGAATGATGTGATTGTTACTTCACCAATCGCATATATTTTCCCAAAGAACCAATCTTAACTAAGTAATTTAAGGAAATACTCTACCATCATTGAGGCAAAGCATTTTAAAAGTGCCCACCATATAGACAATGACTAGGATGTGCAAGAGAGCAAAGACAAGTTATTGTTCAAGTGCCAAGTCATATGCTCAACGTATGTGCACAAAGAGTCAATATGTTCATTAATAAACTTCACCTTGAGTGGGAGAAATTTGTTAATTTTTAAATATTTTAGTTAAATATTACTCTCACAATAAGTTTGAAAAGTCAACAAGAGGACAAAGACAAAACTTTTCAAAGGGTGGAGAGTTAAAGGTAGTGCAAGAGTTGGGAAGTTGGAAGGCCAAGAGCCTCAAGGAAAACTAATAATAAAACCCTTTCATTCAAACAAAGGTTTTTTTTTCTCATTGTAAAGGTTATTAAATTCAAAGGGTGGAGAGTTAAAGGTAGTGCAGGAGTTGGGAAGTTGGAAGCCCAAGAGCCTCAAGGTAAACTAATAATAAAACCCTTTCATTCAAACAAAGGTTTTTCTTTTTCTCATTGTAAAGGTTATCTTTAATGTTGATAAAGACATTGTTGTTAGCAATTGTGTTTATGCACTTGTAGAACTATGACTAGTTGTGGCCTATTTTCTCATTTCATGGTTCTCTTAGTATTTGTAGGCATGAGCATTATAGTTTGTGGACTATTATATTGTTAAGCCCTCTATATTAGTACTAACAATTTGTTAGTGGAATAAGGAGGGAATTGGGAATAGTGTCTTTTCTATGTGATATGATGATGTGCTCTAATGGTATATAAAGTAATGCATGTGGCAAATTTCTATTTTAGTTTGGGAATGAGAAGAAAATGGTTGAAAGGTAATCAACTAAAATTCAAATGTTGTAACTTTTAGCCCTGAAGTCCAAATTAGAAAAACTTAAAGTTGTTGGAAAGATATTACAAAGGACAAAAGATCTAGACAAAAAAACCAAAGCCTAATTTAGATCATTTGTGACAAAGATTTTCAAAATACAAGAAGGTGACAATCTTGCGAACTGAAATGAACTTATTAGTGAAAGACATAAGCATGCCAAAAAAAAGCAAATAATGAGTTGAATAGGTAGTATATAGCCAATGGGGAAGCATGTATTCATGGAAGAGGATTAGCATAAACAATATATCAGATTAAACATGAAAAAAGCAATACCACCTATAAGAATATCTTTGACTTGAATATCTTGTCATCTTTAATACTTTGGTTATACATTGATATGATCTTGTCATCTTCTATTTCTTTTTAAATTTCATGATTCTAACTACTAGGGTGTCATGTGGAAGGCTCATGATTGTGGGAAAGCACCATCCATGTGTAAACAATTTTGAGTTTAGAATAATGTGAAATTTATTATTTTTTATATAATTGAGAATTAACTTTTTTTTGTTGAAGTATGTAGTCCACTAGACATGATGTTCATGATGTAGAGCTTGATGATGACGAGTTGTTAGCTTCACTTGACCCTATTCAAACAGTGAAAAATGTTGTCATAAAGTTGAACAAATAACTTTTTCTGCTCAAACTTGAACAAATGCATGAGATCAAACAATGGGTCAAAGAGGTGATGCAAGCTACAAATATATATAAGGTAAACACCATATTTGAAAGATATCATTTATAACATATGTTCAATTATGATATTCGTTTCTTTAACTTTTAAATTATCTAAAGGAATTAACATTTTCTTTCTTATGTAGGATTTTTTGCAACCTCACATGAAAGCATCAACTCCTCAACCCAATGTTCCCAGCAGTGATGCATAGACACCACAACGTATGATCACGATCCAACACGTACCAATGAGGTTATTCTCCTCTCAACCTCTCACTAACATTCCCCATACTCAGGGAAAGACACCATCTTCAGTGCCCCTTGACACGATGCCCAAGAATGTCACAACTCCAGGCCATACAAGTGATTACGGAGGGGACCCTTCTACCAAGGATATGCATTCATATCTTGGATTGATACGTGTTCATAGCACGGGGACACATCGAGGAACAATTTTGGTGAACGAGCACCTTGTTCCAATCAAGGGGCCAAAGGTCTCAGGTATTTTTGAATGTTTCAATTGTTACATGTTATCTACCTCAAACATAAATATTCAAGATTATTATTTTTAAATTAATGATGCAATCATTCCACATGCAAGAAACAACCTCTTTTATAAATACATGAATGATAAGGAGTTGGAGTTGTTTGGGAACACCATACGCACAAGATGGAATTCCCAAAACTCCGACTTGAAAAATTCCTTTATAGACTACCTTGAAGATCTATCTGGGAAAAATACCTTCAGCACAAGCAAAGTACTCTCATTGGCCGACAATTATTTAAAAGTTGTGAGGGAAATTTATAGGGTGCAACTACAAAAGAACCCTAAATATGAACGGCCACACATCATTCATGAGAGGGATTGGGGGGCCCTTATCAGGGATGCAGAGGAGAAGAAAATGAAAAAAGAAGGAAAAATGTCACCTAGTCCACCAAGGTACATTACATTTTGAATTTAATACATCGAATTTTATTTAGTTTTAAATAAGATTGTGACGGATAACACATTTGAAACTTTTTGCAAACTCTCTGACACTTTGAAAGCCACGAAGACAAGGCTTTAGAAACATGGCCAGTTCGGACTTGGCCAGGGTGGCTATATGAATTTAGAAGCAAGAATTGTGAGTAATGAAACATCTAAAACAAATCTTTCATATCGTCGTCCTATCTATGTTTAATTTCACTATCTGGTAACCAAAATCCAATCTCTTATGCAATACAGGGGGGTATGTTTGGAACCACAACCACGGAGGAAGACCATCAACTCGCTTTCAAGTTTGGATTTCAAGTTGTGGTTTACTACCGAAAAATCCTAGGGGAGATCCTTGTATCCAGTCGGAAAGAAATAATAAATAAGCCTCGATTTAATGTAACCCTTCATTACTTGTAAAATGAAATCATGTTTGATATTGCCAAAATATCATTGTGTTTCTTTGTTTATAGCAGGGGAGTGACAATCAAGATGAGGCCATGAGTGGAAAACAACACTGAGGTAGTGGATTGCATCCAAAACATGGTTTTCCTGTATGTCACATGATAGTGGACTGTAGCCTCATGATGGTGCTATGCATTCCCATAGCAGTAATATGGGTATAAAATCGTATATTACTTATTGATTGTACTTTTAATAAGTGTATTTTTCATTTTTTGTATACTTATACATTTATGATTATGTACTTACAAATTTTTGCTTTATTTCAATGGCGGGGCATGCAGTTGAAGTTCCTCTACGATAAGAGGACCACGTGCCAACCATTCCAATGGTCTTTACTAATGCACTAGGTAAATAATGTTGTGGCTATAAAATCATATATCACTTGTTGATTTTGTACTTTTGAATTTGTGTATACTTATACATTTATGATTGTGTACTTACAATTTTTTGTGTTGTTTCAATGGCAGGGCATGCAAATGAAGTTCCTTTGCAAGTAGAGGAGCACGTGCCAACCATTCCAATGATCTTAACTAGTGAACCAGGTAAATAACATTACAATTTTTTTTTAATTAATGAATTTTTTCAATGATTAATATTTGACCTTGTTAATTTAATTATTTTTTATTATTGTAGGTGATGACCCAGCCTCACAGTAGCCTCCACATCATGATTTCCAGAGCAGGTGTACACTATGTGGGAGGACAAAAATATAATCAACAAAAGAACAAGGCTTGAGAAGTGGGGGGTTGCAAATTGATGAAACAATTATGACATATGTACAAAAATGTAAGCAAAAAAAAATTGATCTGATGAGATAATTCTTGATGTGTTTCTCTCATCTGCCCATTGTATTTACTCTTCTAGATTTCCAACCTTTGTAAACACTGTCTATTTAATATAAGTGTTTTTCAAAATATGAGAGTAATATTTATGGATCAAATTTTTTTAGTCAAATAATATGAGAATAACACTTGACATGTGCAAGCCACAAATTTACATGATGTGCCCTAGAGTTGGCATATGTAAACCACAAATTTTGTTGTTGGAATCTATTGAATAGTTTTTGAAGATTTATTTTATCTCATCATAAGAAAGTTGAGAAATGTCACCATTTGTAATCAAATTCAATGTCTCCATCCATTCCTCTCTAGCATCCTTGAGTAGTATTATCTTGATGGATTATGGCTCCAACCACCTCTAGCCAAAGTATGGTCTTTTTGCTTGTTTGAAATCCAAAACTCAGCAGGTCCAAAAGGTATTTGTTCCAGCCTGTGGATGAGATGCAACCTTTGGAGCATCCCTATGGGGTGGTTTTCATCCCTGGTTCCTTTTAAGCATTTGATAGGATTTTATTCTGTTGGATTTGAGGGACAAATTTCTCACCTAGAATATGTTGAGATATTGTAACTTCTAAGAATATTATATTTGTACTTTATTATTCCGGAGATGTTTCATTCCTCTGTAGAGATCTTATTGTATATCCGGAGATGTTTATTCCTCCGTCGGAATGTGGTAACTTGGGTTATTAGACTTCCCTAGTGGGGTCGTCCCAGAGTCAGTTTTATGGGGTGTTTAAGTCCCCTAGTGGGGTCGGCCCAGTCAGCATTATGTTGAGTGGTTAAGTTGGGGCCGACCTAGCTAAGGTTAAAAGACAAGTGAGGTAGTGTATAAATAGAGGAGGTGTGTTCCTCATTTAACACACACACTCACTTGTGAAACTCACATAGGTGAAGGAGAGATCTGAAAAGGAGGAGAAGGAGCTCATGTTTGGGGATTACATCTTTGTATTTTCTGGTCATCTATATTGAGGAAGCTTTGCTGGGTTTTCTACCCCATGAGGGTTTCCCAGGGTAAATTGTGTCTCTTGTGTTTATGTTGTGCTTGTTGTTCTTTCAGTGATCCTGTCTATGATATTGTTGTGAAATTGAATGTAATACTGATGTTATCTATCTTATCATATTGAATCTTAACATGGTATCAAAGCTATCCTTAAGGAAGGCAATGTATGGCATTTACGACACTTGTCTCACTTGCGACAATTTGAAAGTTAGGGTTTTGTATATCAAAACCTAGTCATCATGGAACTTTCACTATAAATCCATTTCTGCGAAGGTTCAGGATCTGAAACTTTTACAGGCCAAATATAAAATCCCCCTATACCTTGTGTCTAAAGCTCAGTCTCAGATTTTTTGTACTTTGTGATTTATGATCCGTACAAGTTAGGGTTTCCGCCTCTTCCAGAATGCAGTCCTAAACAGGTGACCTAGGGAAAAAGGTCATATATCGGGATAGGAAGCTCCAAATGAAATTATGTAAAAAGTAGCAGTTAGGGCACGAAATTTAGTTTGACAGGTCCTCTTTTCAAAGGCCGAAGCTGAAACAGTGACACGTGGAACTTCGTACCAATTCGCTATGTTGTTTCATCCCATAAACAGGTCATGTTGCGACACTTGGCATAACTCTCTCTCTCTCTCAGAGAATCCATTAAAGCTCAAACTTGTGGGTTTGGAAAGATGATAGGTCAGGATACCACAGGCCGAAGTTTCATACCCTGCAGATCCAAAATTTCAGAGATGCACCAAAAACAATATGGCACATCTGAAATGGCTCAACGGAGGAAATCTAAGAGGAGGAGGAAGAAGCTCTCACTTAGGTTTTTTCAGTTTTCAGGTTTGAAAGGACCTGATACAATGTTGGAGATGCCTGATACAACATTGGAAGCTTTGATAATGGATTTGGAATCCATTCATCATAGATATTTATCCTCCATCAAAATGTTGTGGGAGGAAGGAGATTGAAAATTAGGGTTTCCAAGTAAGAAGAAACCCTAGCAAAGTTAGGAGACTCATAGGGCAGCAATAAAGGAGGTTTAAATGGAACTGATATTTGTCATCCTAGCACCTAACCTATACAAGATTTTTTACAAGTAATCTACCTTGGATGGTTAGTGTTTTACCCCTATAGAGAAGACTACTCGTCAGGTATGACATGAGAAGACACAGGTATGTTTTGAAATCTGATTATTGATTAAGTTCATAATATGTTTGTCTTCATGTTATTGAGGTTTGTACAATTATGATTGGTTGATAATGAATGCATGTGAGTGATAGAAGACATTCATTGATTAGGGTTATGACACTTATGATTGTACTAATGCACCTGTGAGGATGATGTTGTCTGCTAACAAGATACAGGTACATCAAGAAAGACAAATCAATCTCTATGACCATGATGACATGAAGACAAAGACTCATCCATAGTCTTTGACCACATAGAAGCTCTACTTACGAGGTATGTATGACTTTGTTCTACTATGATTAACTTATGAGATATGCAAGTTCTAGCACAAGGTCTCTAAATCATTGAAGAGAACAAAGAAGATATTGTTTGGGTATGTTAAGACATAACCAAGCATGATAATCCAGGTATGTTTTCCTATATCAAGTTAGAATCCTACTTTGTGTTAGGATCTTAGGTAAGTATACCTATGTATGAAATAATCATGACCATACATACTTAAGATTATTTAGAATCATAATGTTTTGATAGTATTGAGAGTATACTAATGAACGTATGATGATGTATGAGATCATGAGGATGACACTTGTGCACACTTAAGCATGCATAGTGGTACAAAATGGATAGAAGTTCAAAGACATATAATGATGCTATCATAAAATAGAGATAAAGCAGGAGGAAACCACACAAACATAAATGATAAGTATTTGAGTTGTTATTTGAATCTTTGAATAGTTAATGATATTGCTTGTAATAGTTGTATGCATATTTGTATTCCTAGAATATATCATGCATAGTGTAAGCATTCATATAGCATTGAACAATATACTACTAATATGCATATGATGGGTAAGTTGGACAAACATTCCATTGTCGCTTGTCTAGAATGAAGCCTCTTTGCTGACATGCTGAGAGTTGTGCACGCTCTTGATAGTATGTTCTGGTAGAGATGGAAGGCATCTAGATAGCCATTGTATGCATACAGTATATGGAAAAGTGTTGTGCCAAAGTATTGGTCAAGATAGTTGCATAACTATGTGAATCATATATGTATGCATAATGGGTTATCATGTCAACATGATTTGATGATTATGAAGTATTACTAATCATGTAATTAACTTTGATTTGTAGGAAAGATCATGTGCTATGATCCACAAAAGAAGGATGATGAACACCGAACAAGTGATGGATGTTCAACAATAAGACTTACAAATCAAACATACTATAGAAGGCTCGTGGCTAGAATATTCTCTTAGAAAGAGGAAGAGGGTCATGACGAGATGTTTGCTCCAAGTGGCTAGATAATACCATTCTCTTAATGGTGTAATTGAAGAAGAAGTGCGAATCGAGAAAACTCCCAGGATTCAATTGAAGAAAGCTATGTACGAGTACCCAGGATCGATAGTCATTTGATGAGCTTAATGATCACCATGGGTGATGAGGATTTCAACCTTTGCTACAAGGTTGAAGATGGTGTCTATATACATATGACATTCTTCTCTTAGATGGATACAAGAAGGAACTCACCACAGAGTTCGAATGATCTTGAGGCTCATATTAGTAGACCCATCTTACGAGAGATGGCACGAATAGATATGCAGAAGATCACTCAATGCAGAGTGTGAATGATGTTCAGTCACAAAGGGAGAATTGATAGCTACTTGACAAGCTTAGTATTTACCAAAAGTAAAGTTGATCCTAACCTTTACCTTAAGGTTATGGATGATGAACCTGTTATACTATTGTTGTATGTGGATGATCTCTTTCTGACAGGAAATGAGAAACAGATCATGGCAAACAAGAAGAAGATGGCTACAGAATTTGAGATGAAAAATCTCGGATTGATGCATTACTTCCTAGGTTTGGAAGTATGGCAAGGATCAGAAGGAATATTTCTCAACCGGGGAAAGTATGTTGTGGAAATCTTGAAGAGATTTGATATGTTGGAATGTAAATCCATGGCCACTCCCATGGATTCTAACTTAAAATTGTTAGCAAATGACTCATCAAATTTAGTGGATGTAACTCTGTACAGACATATTATTGGGCCATTGATGTATCTGACGAACACTAGGCCAGATATATGCTTTACTATGAACACCTTGAGTCAGTTTCTAGTGGACCCTAGACGTGTTCACCTGATAGCTGCAAAGCATGTGATGAGGTACCTGAAGGGTACGATAGACTTTGGTCTATATTATCTTGGAGATCATGACTTCAGATTGTATGGCTACACAGATGCTGACTGGCTAGGAAGTGTATCAGACAGGAAGAGCACATCGGGAGGATGTTATTATCTGGGATCTGCCATGATATCGTGGTTTAGTAGGAAGCAATATAGTGTGGTTCTCAACACAGCTGAAGTGGAATATATAGCTGCTTGCTCTGCTAGTTGTGAAGCGCTATGGCTTCGGAAATTGTTATCAGGATTGTTTGACTTGGAGATGGACCCCACTATGATCTTGTGTGACAACCAGATTTGTATCAAGATGAATGGGAATCCTGTGTTCCATGATAAGTCAAAGCACATAGAGATCCGATATTTCTATATACGGGATATGGTGCAGAAAGGAGCTATAAATCTCGAGTATGTGGGCACTTACGAACAAGTTGCTGATGTATTGACCAAACCTCTGTCTCGAGTAAAGTTTGAGTATTTCCGAGACAAGCTTGTTGTAGTTCAGAAGGACCCTCCTCGAAAGGGGGAGTGATATGGTCGATGATGATATTTGGATACCTGTATTGATGAGGATACTATATCGATGATGAGGATACTGTATCGATGATGAGGATACTTGTATTGATGATGTGGATACTTGTATCGATGATGAGGATACATGTATTAATGATGTGGATACTTGTATTGATGATGTGGATACTTGTATCGATGATGAGGATACATGTATCGATGATGAGGTTACCTGTTCCGACGATGAGGTCGATGATGAGGATACCTAATATTGACGATGAAGTCAATGATACCGATGATGAGGTCGATGAGTAGTCCTTAGACTTGGTCTAAGTTGATGAGTGGATTGTATCATCCCTGAACACATGTCCTAAAGATATCTGTAGACTCTTGTCTCCGATAAAGATGTTGATAAATCATATATTTGATCTAGGTCACATCCAGTATGAAAAAGGACTGGATCTGTGGTGGTAAATCCTAGATTTGATCTAGGTCACATCCAGTATGAAAAAGGGCTGGCTCTGTGGTGGTAAATCCTAGATTTGATCTAGGTCACATCCAGTATGAAAAAGGACTGGCTCTGTGGTGGTAAATCCTAGATTTGATCTAGGTCACATCCAGTATCAAAAAGGACTGGCTCTGTGGTGGTAAATCCTAGATTTGATCTAGGTCACATCTAGTATAAAAAGGACTGGCTCTGTGGTGGTAAATCCTAGATTTGATCGAGGTCACATCCAGTATGAAAAAGGACTAGCTCTGTGGTGATAAATCCTAGATTTTATCTAGGTCACATCCAGTATGAAAAAGGACTGGTACCATGATAGGACTGCATCGTCCCTGAAAAGTTGGTTCAAAATGTACGTGATAGGACTGCATCATCCCTGAACGTTTGGTTCAAAATGTACATGATAGAACTGCATCGTCCCTAAACATTTGGTTCAAAATGTACGTGATAGGACTGCATCGTCCCTGAATGTTTGGTCCAAAATGTACGTGATAGGATTGCATCATCCCAAAATGCTTGGTTCAAAATGCACGTGATAGGATTGTATCATCCTTGGACTTATGTCCTAAAGTGAGAGGGATTGATCATCCCGTAATTGGATCATCTGTGTTGCAGGGTATGCTTCTATGACCGGGAGATCCAGATGATGATGCTGTTGATCGGGAGATCCAGATGATGATGCTGTTGATCGGGAGATCTAGATGATGATGCCATTGATCGGGAGATCCAGATGATGATGTTGTTGATCGATATATCCAGATGATGATTTTGTTGATCGGGAGATCCAGATGATGATGTTGTTGATAGGGAGATCTAGATGATGATGCTGTTGATCGGGAGATCCAGATGATGATGTTGTTGATTGGGAGATCCATATGATGATGTTGTTGATCGAGAGATCCAGATGACGATTTGTTGTAGTTGTTCGAGTGCTGCAGAAGATGAAGAATCAGTACTGAAGATGTTGATGTTCTAGTATTGAAGATCTTGAAGATGTTCCAGTAATTGTTTGAGTTACTGATGATATATGAAGAAAGCTTCCAATGATTTATAGATGTATCATGTATCATGTAGTTGATGACTCCTTTCTCCTACGGATGTTGTTATAATATCCTTCTCGTTAAGGGGGAGTGTTGAGATATTGTAACTTCTAAGAATATTATATTTGTACTTAATTATTCCGGAGATGTTTCATTCCTCCGTAGAGATCTTATTGTATATCCGGAGATGTTTATTCCTTCGTCGGAATGTGGTAACTTGGGTTATTAGACTTCCCTAGTGGGGTCGGCCCAAAGTGAGTTTTATGGGGTGTTTAAGTCCCCTAGTGGGGTCGGCCCAGTCAGCATTATGTTGAGAAATGAAGTTGGTGCCAACCTAGCTAAGGTTAAAAGACAAGTGAACTAGTGTATAAATAGAGGAGGTTTGTTCCTCATTTAACACACACACACTCACTTGTGAAACTCGCATAGGTGAAGGAGAGATCTGCAAAGGAGGAGAAGGAGCTCATGTTTGGGGATTACATCTTTGTATTTGTTGGTCATCTATATTGAGGAATCTTTGTTGGCTTTTCTACCCCATGAGGGTTTCCCAAGATAAATTGTGTCTCTTGTGTTTATGTTGTGCTTGTTGTTCTTTAAGTGATCCTGTATATGCTATTGTTGTGAAATTGAATGTAATACTGATGTTATCTATCTTAGCATATTGAATCTTAACAGAATATTCTCCAAAAGAGAATGCCATTGATACCTTCCATACCCTACCATTCGAAACCGGATATCAAGGGAGCATATTTTAGGGGTATTTGATGCACAGATCTTAGCACTTGGGATATTCCTGGACCTGTAATACCTTGTGAATGAGTGATGAGGTTAGACCACTGTATGTGGGGAGTATCTATTCTATCAAATTCATACGATACTTACTCCTATCCTGACCCTCTTGACCAATTTACACAAGGGATATGACCCATTAAGAGTGAAACATATCTCTAAATTATTTTAACCTTAGGGGAGGGTATGTAACAATTTGCAGTTTGCATTACCACCTAATCATGCCTTTATGGATGAATTGTGGAATTTGATGACACAAATGACATACAAGGCTCAACTTGTGAATAAGAGGAACACCATACTATGCGTACCCTTGCAAAGTGGTGACAAATACACTTCAATAGATTTGGTAGATTTGGAAATTCCAACTTATGAAGTCTCTTGTGGGTTGACAAAACTAATAGTTTTAGTTATCTAGAAAACATATACTATGGACATTTTCAAAGGTTTCCAAGAAATTAAAGAGGAATATTTCTTCACTAAGCTTGCATGCCTAGAAAAATTGTATATAATCCAGAACCCTATATATGAATAATAGATTTTGGTAGAAAAATATTAATTGTATCAATGTGAAAATTATTTCAATAATATATTAGTAGTGGAACTTGAAAGGAGATGAATGTAATTGATAACATATGTGGTATTGTCATACACTGCTAGTAATCAGTCACATCAATAAATTATATTAATTTAGCATTTACACTTTCCCTCATTGTTGATATCAGTTGGGAGGGTTGTGTTAGGGTTTGCCACATCTTTCGTGTAGGCTTGATTGTTATGGAACCATGGCCAAGAGGCACCTTCTTGGAGTAATAGTGGTCGCTCCGAAACTATAATTTTGTGTCAATAGCATTGGGTGGATATATAGAGAGGTAGGTGTAGCCAAATTTGGGACTTAACTCGTCACATTGATTGCTTGCCATTTTTGTGTTCTTCCTCCAATATCACATTGAGGATGTTGTTCCCAAGTGTTTATAGTGATTCTCCCATGGCATGTTTCTAGGGCATATCTATGTTCCCTTCTAGTTGGTCTTCAAAGAGAAATCTAGGGGTATCTCAATTGTATGGAGGAGTTTCGCTTCCACAGTGTGTAACTGTCTCCCTTTGAGAATTCACTTCAAACTTTGTTTTCATATTTGATGTCTCTGAATCAATTGATGGGATTTTATTTTGGTTGGCTTTGAGGGACAAGGTTCTCACCTGGAATATTCTTGGCCTTGTGATACCTTGTGAATGAGTGATGAGGTCAGAAATTATAGCTTGGAAATCTCCTTGTATCATTCATTCATCTAATGATTGTCCTCAAGGGAGTAATTATCATATTGCATACCTCTTTATTACATCCCATTCCCATTTTCAATCCATCTTAGTTTTCCTTGTTGTTTACACATGTTGGTGCACTATGGGTTAAGCAGCAGTCTGGTCTCTTTAGACAAGTCTAAGCATCATTCTCAGTAGTTTCTCCAAGTTTGGGTGTAATCTAAATCCTAAAACAGCAATGGACATCAGGGTTGTTAATTTTGGGTTGACTTATGCAATAGAACAATGATTATGGGCATGACTCCTAGGAAAATTGTTGTGTAGAAGAGTGTTTATGAGATTAGTCACAACACAGCAAAGCAATTAAGCATTTTTCATGTCTCTCCATAA
Source organism: Larix kaempferi (assembly GCA_027924585.1). NCBI lineage: Eukaryota > Viridiplantae > Streptophyta > Pinopsida > Pinales > Pinaceae > Larix > Larix kaempferi. The sequence continues at coordinate 15,792,086 of BSBM01000458.1, read as the reverse complement.
AGTGATTATCATATGATTGTAATAGTGATCTGAGGAAAGACGTATTCAACGGTCATATTAGCACTCTGAGTTAGAAATGAAGCCATGTTATCAACCCTTTTGATAATTGTCGTAACAACAGCCCTTGAAATTAGTCAAACAAAAATTACAAGGTATGAAAGTTGTTAGTGTACTCTTGCACCATTTGGTCCCTTTCCCACCACAAGGTTGTTGATTTTATGTATTGTTCGTCATAGTTGAAAATGGGGTAGTATTGCTCCTTGAGGGATTCTACAAAACATGTCTACGTGGGTTTGCACCCAAAAATATCAGTCTTGTATGTGATGTTTTTCTCACAATAAGTGTTCCACTGATATTTAACATGGGGAATGGATTTAAATAGTGCAAAGCCAATCGTTTATGTATTGGATAAATTATGGACCGAAAAATAGCCCCTGAGCATAATCAACCATCTATATGGGGCATCAGCATCTATCTTGCCTTCAAATAAAGGGATATCAAATTGAACTTGTAACTTGAAGGGTGTGTCTCCTCCGAAGTGACTGCTTGATGATCCCTCTGTTGTTGTCGACATTCGTTGAAGGATTTGGGAAAAATTGTCCATCGTCTCATTCCTCTGTCACATAAGGACTTCCTCGAGCAACAACTTGATATGATCTCCTGCTCTATCATATCTCTTTTACTCTTCCATGGGAGGAGGTTTGGGCCTCCGAGGGTGGCCTTTCTCAAGATAAACTAGTTCAAGACCCAACTATCTATATCCCGACCTAGTCGGGGACATGCATGAAGAAATAGCAAAAAAAACATAATGCTTTGATACCACTGATCCAGATTTATGTGAGAAAAAAATGAAAAAGCATATATAGAACCACATACACAGATGTATTGCAAGGAACACAGTGATACAATAAACCCATATTCTATTAAATGAATGAAAGAGAAGATATTGTAAAATAAATGCAGCTAGAATGGTGGTAGCTTTATCCTTGAGAAGAGATGTGGCAGCTTTGCTCATTCATGAAAAAGTGATTACAAAAGGAGGTTGAAGCGACTTTTATCATAAGCATGAAGGAAAAAACCCTAACATCCAAAAACCTAACCTTAGGATATTAATTGTAAAAAGTTTGTGGGCGCCCAAGTGGTTAGTTGATGTGTCAACTTCCCGAGGGCATAACGTTTGGATACAATCTCCATTTAGGGTGCTCGGTAACCCGTTGGAAAGGTCTATCCAAGAAGTACACATTTCTCTCATCCATTTGTTCCTTTGGTTAAGTTTGGACAATTGAATCACCAAAAAAAATTGTTTAGGGGCTCAAAATGGCCCTGGAAATTTTGGACACGAAAATCCGTAAAAAAAACTACCAAACTGGAAAAACTGTTTTGAGCCAGTGGAATAGGTGGGTGGGCACGGATATCTATTTGGATCACAAAATCCTATTGTAACATTGAATTATACATTTTTTTATAATATTCAAGTACAAATCTCAATCAACACCATTGTTTTATGAGATTATAAGTGGGTCAAATCCAAGGCCCTATAGTGTTTTCTCTTTTTTAGAGTGGAGGGTTAATTGTGTAACATGGTACTTATGGTGTGTCTCATGTGGTGTATTTGATGATTAGCTCATTAGTGCAATAGGTGCAAACATTCACATAAAAAAAATTAAGATATAACATTCATCATCAAAAATGTCTAAGCTTATAAATCTATTTTCTAAATCAAATAAATTGGAGGGATCCAAAAATTATAAAACATGGAGTTGACATATGGAAAGCACACTCATATATAATGAATTGTGGAAAGAGATATGCAGTGGAGATATAAAAATAAAAATAAAATACCACTACACCAATTGACATTGCTCCTTTGGCTAAATGGCAACTAAAAGATGAAAAAGCTTTGGCACTAAAAATAATTTGATGATTGGATATTACAATGAGAAGAAGCAATATCAACTCTTATCTAACGGTAATTTTGTTGTTAGTGGGGATGTTATATTTGAAGAAAGTAAAGATGTTGATATTGAAAGACTTCTACATCAGTTGGAACAAAATTTGGACGAGGAAAATATGGTGAAAAATAAACCAAATAAGGAATGTTGGTTTGAAATGGACTATACTTCATTGGAAAATAGGAATGATGAAGAATTAGAAAATTATTTACAATATGGTTCTTCTTCACATGAAAATTAGAAGAACAAACTTCAACTCAAGATAAGCATAGAATGTCTAAGTGAACCACTCAAATTCTAAAAGATGTAAGATTAGATTAGAAGATTTTTCCTTAAGTGTTAATGCTTCTATTGAGCCTTTCACTTTTAAAGAGGCAATAGAACATGTGGAATGGTAAAGGATATGGTTGATCAATATGAATCATTGATTGAAAATGGAATTTACAAACTTGTCGATTGTCCTCCAAATGTGAAACCCATTGGATGTAAATAGGTTTATAGAGTTAGGTACAATTCAAAGGGAACAATTTATCAATATAAAGTAAGACTAGTGGCTAAGATTTTTTCTCTAGAAGAAGTAATTGATTATGAAGAAAATTTTGCACCGACAACAAAGTGGAATACTATAAGGATGGTCATTGCTTCAATGGCTCAAAATGGATGGAAGTTACATTAGATGGATGTTAAAAGTATCTTCCTCATTGGTGATTTACAAGAATACATATATATGAATAAACCTCAAAGTTTTGAACTTGAAGGACAAGAACATAAAGTTTTCAAATCGGTTAAAGCATTGTACGGGTTAAAATAAGCTCCTAGTCTAGCTTCGTATGCAAAGATGGATGAATATCTTCACAAAGCGGGTTTTCAAAGAAGTGAATCCAATGATACTTTCTATGTTCATATACAGGGTCAAAACATGTTCATGTTAGTAATGTATGTTGATGACTTGATTATAACTAGGAATAATCATGATCATATTGCACAGGTTAATCAGGAACTACAAGGTGGATTTAAAATGACTAATTTGTGTTTACTTCACTACTATCTTGGAGTTGAAGTAATGTAGCGGCTTAAATCATTTTCATTAGTCAATGCAAGTATGCATCTAAACTATTGAATAAATTTGGCATGGAAGATTGTGATTTTGTTATTAGCCTGATGGAACAAAATTTAGAACTTCCAAAATTTGAAGAGGGAATTGGTAAGCGGTACTAGCTATAGACAGTTTACTGGCATCTTGATTTATTTGACAACTACTCATCCATATTTTTCATATGCAGTTTATGTCATTTCATGATTCATGCAATAATGAATGAAAATTCATTGGAATGCAACAAAGAGGGTACTTAGATATATCCAAGGTACAAAAGATTATGGTCTTCTATATAATAAAAATAAGAATTTTGTACTCAATGGATATTCAAATGTAGATTTTGTTGGAAATGTTGATGATAGGGCATCAGCATCAAGTAATTTAATGCATATGGGATCAACAACAGTTAATTGTTATCCATGATGATCCTAAAGTACTTCTAGGCTTAGTAATTTCCTAGGATTATTAATTAGAAGAATAATTTTATTCTAACATTATTGTACATGGACACTTGTCATATTCATGTGATTATGTGATAGTCATAAGATATCCATATTAAATTCAGCTTAGGATAAAAGGATGGATAGCTTATTTAAACTATATTCGTCTCATGTGATGTTGATTCAATCCTTATCCCTCACATCAATAATGTAATTTCATTTTCCTTATTAATAAAATTGTGTGCTTGAGGACACTTCGGTATCAAGATGGCTAGCATGGACATGATCCAGTTTGAATGCTTTGGGTATAATGGCATTTATATTATGAGACTAGCACTAAGTCCAAGCCTTTTGTGTGTTTGAAGTATTGGCTTCAAATGGTAGTTGATATGGCCCTTTGGTTGGTTACTTCAAAGAGTTACTTTGAGTTAGGTCAGTTGGTTGTTGTATAATTCAAAACATTTCTTCAAATGAGTTGGAAAGCCCTTTTTTGTGAAAATTTGAAGTATCATATTCAAAACAATAAGTCCAATGGAATTTTCCATATTTTTTCAAACTGGGATGACACCTTTTGATGAGGCATGATTTCCTATTAGATCATTTCGAAATATTATCCTTTCAATAGAACCTGATAACATATCAAGGCCTTCAAAACATTATGGTTTTGAAATTTCCCAAAGGCCTATCAGGGCATTTCAGAAGTTATCTTTTTAAAATTTCCCTATGGCCTATCAAGGCATTCGAATGTTTGTTTCTTCGAAGTTTGGACACTGATATTTCAAAGAGGCTTGATAGTTCACCAAGGCCTTTCAAAAGATGTTCTTTCAAATTGACTTGATGACTTATCGAGGGTTATTTAATGTTGTTGTTTGAAATTAGCTCGATGGTCTATCAAGAGAAATTAAAGTATGATATTTTGAGTTGGCCTGATGGCCTATTAAGGGTGCTCGGATGTTGTTCTTTTGAGTTGATGTGATGGTCTAATAGAATTAATTGAAAGATGTTCTTTTGAGTTGGACCAATGATCTCTCAAGTGGAACTTTTGAAAGTGACCAATGGCTATCTTTTGAAATATCCCGACGGTTTTTTCATTTATAACTTCATTTAAAAGGGAGGAGAAATTTCAAATAAGGTTGATGGAATTTTCTTTTGCATCAAGCACATCTTTAGGAAGGGCTTGATGAGATATTTTGAAAGTGCTCGATAGGGTATTCAAAAGTGGCTTGATGGCTTGCATGTGTGCATGTTTTAAAATTGGTCAATGGATTGTTCAAATGCAACCAATGAATATGAATGTTTCTTTCAAAGGAGTAGCCCAATGTAAGGGCTTTTAAATAGCTTAAGATCAATGAAGCTTTAAATAAATACTGAACCTTGTTAAGATGTGGCAGGATGGGGATAACTCCAATGCCTGGATGAATTTGCATTAACGTGAATTCCATATAAATACATGGATAAATGACATTTGGTTTTCATCTCCCAAGAGTTCCTTTGGAATTCTCAACAACTCTTTAGTTTATTAATATGTAACTGAAAATACAACCTAAATACACTAAGTTTTTTTGACCCAAAATCCAACGGCGAAAAATTCGAATTTGCTACAACCTATGGTCGCTCATCCGATAAGGCCAGTCTTTTTTTACCGTCGGTGGCATATCGGATGAAATTCGACAAATTTTTAGACGTCGGATATTCGATTCCCCTACATCGTCAGTGATCCGACTTCCTCCAACTTGACAGGTAGTCGGATAACCGATAGCTTTAACTTCCAATATTGGTCGGATATCATCCTTTTGCCGTCAAATATGCGGCGCACATTCCGACATCCCTTCCTTGATGGCGTCGGTCCAGTCGTCGGTTACACGACCCCCATACCATACAAAAAAGGTGGATCCGACATTTCGAGTCGTTGGAAGCATGGAAAAGGCGTCTAAAATTACCCTGCGGGCGTCGGTTAAGCGACGTCTATTCCATACAAGAAAAGGCAGATCCGACGTTTCGAGCCGTCGGAAGCATGGCAAAGGCATCGGAAATTACCCTGCGGGCGTCGGTTAAGCGATGTCTATGCCATAAAAAAAGGGTGGATCCGACGTTCCGAGCCGTCAGGAAGCATGGCAAAGGCATCGGATATTACCCTGCGGTCGTCAATTTAGGCGTCGGTTAAGCGACGTCTATGCCATACAAAAAAAGGCGGATCCAACGTTCCGAGCCGTCGGAAGCATGGAAAAGGCATCGGATATTACCCTGCGGTCGTCGGTTCAGCGACTACCCAATACATTTTTTTTTTTAAATAACATTTTTGAAATAAAACTTTTCATATTGAATATATGTTCTCTAATCCCTATGCTTATGTAACATTGTGGCATATTCGTCACAAAGAGATGGTTGGTAGTGTGCTTCCATTGTGTCAAGGTACTCTTACCTAACTTCTCTAATTTGGTATACTGAGGAGTTTGTATATTCATGTATGAGATCATATTCTTTGAATAAGTCTCATTAGATAGTTAATGGGTAGTTACTTAATGTAAAAGGCTCATTTTTATTAAATAAGAACCAGTAGGTGGTTGGTAGTCATTAATTTTGAGATTGCATGTAGTTAGGGTTTTGTTTATTAAGAAACTATTTATAGCGCTAGAAGGATGTATATTGTTTTGTCAAAGATTGGTATTGTATTAAAGCTTTGCTCAAAGGAGCTCATCCTCTCGAAGAGGCCCATGAACATTACTCTCTCTTTTTGAATTTATTAATACAAGTGTTATATTTTTCAAGTTTAATCTCTTTCTTGCATTTTCTTTTGTTCACTTATATTTATTTGAGGTTAAGGATATTGATTCCAAGGAAATTAAAGAGAAGGTTAAGGATATTGATTCCAGTGCATCATTTACTCCACCTTTGAAGTTATGGAAACTCAAAATTGGTTATGAGGAGCAACCAAAAATCACAACAAGCTCCAAGAAATTGTCAAAATTTAAACGACACGCGAGTGGGTTGTAGAAAGCCGGCATCGTAGCCATTCATTGAGATCCTCTCTATTTCGAGAATAATTTCATATTCTCTACTGAACAGGGCCAACCACGTGAAGGTGGAAGATCTTATGGCCCCTCCCCCCCCTCACATCACTCTCAATTCCCCATACCCAATGCATGCACTTGAAAAAATAAATACGTGCAAATTCATCCATATTTTATCATGAACTTTCATCCATTATTCATTCAATAAATGCTAACATTCACTAAACCATTGTTTCTGTCGATCCACACATTCATTCAATAAAAGATAACATTTAATAAACCATTCATTAATCATTCAGTCAACACATTCATTCAATAAAAGATAAAATTCAGTAAAGGTAACAGTTTACTACACTGAATCATTAAAACATTAGAAAATTCATTAAACCATTCATTCATTAATTAGGCCAAAAATCGTGGACGATATATTGTTATCAAAAATATTTAGACGATATTTGAACCTGCGACCTATGTCTAGTCCCAAGGATACCACCTTCAAGATTGACCTTATCAATCAATTCACGTTGCCATTTCCTCTCATACGATGTCCCAAAACCATCTCTCTCGACACCCACTCTTCATTTATTCTGCATGCATTTCACTATGCAACGGTCTCAGATTCCCATTGTGTTTTCCATCAATTAGTTTATCAATTCAGTATGACCCATGTCCGCCATCCAATGACTATTTCTGTGGTCTTCAGTTTCAGCCTGGAAACGGTTGATGATTCATGGTATTACGTTTCCCTTCAGCTGCAAATGAAAAACTCATAGTTCACTATGAAGGTTTGTCTGACAAATGTGACAGTCAGAGAAATCTTGATAGTGAACTATGATTTTTCCATATCGCAGCTTAAGGGAAACGTAATAGAATGAATTGTCACCGTTTTTAGGCTGGAACTCAAGACCGCGAAAACACTCCTCGGACGGCGAACGTGGGTCACACCGAATTGATAATCTAATAGAGGGAAAACGCAACGAGAATCTGAGACGATTGCATAGTGAAATGCATACAGAATGAATCAAGGTTGAATGTGGTAGCCCACCATCTCCCATTGTGAAATGCATGCAGAATGAATCGAGCTTGAAGGTGGTCACCCATTGCCAGATGCACTTCAAGCTTGAAGGTGGTAGCCTTGGGACTAGACATAGGTCGCAGGTTCGAATCTCCTCAATTCAGTTCGTACCCTGTTATTTTTCGATGCAAACTATATGTTTTCTTTAATTTCCTGTTGACTTTAATTCCCTAGAGTAAGAGGAGCCATTATGGTCAAGTTTCATTCCTAAAAAAAAGATGAACATTGACAACAAGCAGCATGTCTCTAATTGTTGTCGATGTATGCTAGCTTAGTTGCAAATATCATGCTTCAGAAGAAGCCAGCCTTGAATGGTAAATATACCAATTTGGAAGGGTTTAATGTGAGGTTAAGGATATTGATTCCAAGGAAATTAAAGAGAAGGTTAAGGATATTGATTCTAGTGCATCATTTACTCAACCTTTGAAGTTGTGGAAACTGGAAATTGGTTATGAGGAGCAACCAAAAATCACCACAAGCTCCAAGAAATTGTCAAAATTTAGACAACACGCGAGTGGGTTGTAGAAAGCCAGCATCATAGCCATTCATTGAGCTCCTCTCTGTTTCAAGAATAATTTCATATTCTCTACTGAACTGGGCCAACCACGTGAAGGTAGAAGCTCTTATGCCCCCCCCCCACATCACTCTCAATTCCCCATACCCAATGCATGTACTTGAAAAAAACAAATACGTGCAAATTCATCCATATTTCATCATGAACTTTCATCTATATATGTGCAAATTCATTCATCCATATTTCATCATGTGAAAACTCGAAATTGGTTATGAGGAGCAACCAAAAATCACAACAAGCTCCAAGAAATTGACAAAATTTAGACGACACACGAGTGGGTTGTAGAAAGTCGGCATTGTAGCCATTCATTGAGCTCCTCTCTGTTTCTAGAATAATTTCATATTCTCTACTGAACAGGGCCAACCACGTGAAGGTGGAAGCTATTATCCCCCCCCCTCGCATCACTCTCAATTCCCCATACCCAATGCATGTACTTGAAAAAAACAAATATGTGCAAATTCATCCATATTTCATCATGAACTTTCATCCATTATTCATTCAATAAATGCGAACATTCACTAAACCATCGTTTCAGTCGATCAACACATTCATTCAATAAAAGATAACATTCAATAAACCATTCATTAATCATTCCGTCAACACATTCATTCAATAAAAGTTGAAATTCAATGAAGGTAACAGTTTACTACACTGAATCATTAAAACATTAGAACATTCATTAAACCATTCATTCATTCATTAGACCAAAAATCGTGGACGATATATTGTTATCAAAAATATTTAGACGTTGTTTTTCCCGTCCTTCTTTTTATAAGTTTTTCTTCACTTCAGTGGTACATAATCTATAAGAGGACCATCTACATCTGGACTTTCTCTTCAAGTTCTTGGTTCTTTAGCAAGCGCTTTTGGTGATGTTTGCAATATCCTAGCTGATTGTTGTTCTAGACATGGATTTTGTGGCAAGGGGTTCGGATTTGCTGCAACGATGTGAAAATGTTACATCGTTACATTTTGCTATTGTAAAGACAAGTTTTTCATTTAAAAAAAATCATTATGAAGGTGTTTTTTTACCTGGTGTGACCAAATCATGTTGTTGATGTTCTTGTCTAATCTCAACCTATACAGTTTTACCCTCTACATGCTCTACAGTTGAAATACGGTGAACTACAATTAATGGTCACCATTTGCAATGTTATACATAAAATTGTAGCATATGAAGAAATTCATTACCAGGATTCAAAGCTTGATCATCGATTTGTTGTTGTCCCTCCTCGACACTAATGGGATCATTGCTTTCCTGTTAAAAACAGAGTCAATATTTTAATCAAGTATTTGTAACGAAAATATTCCACAAGCGACAAATATTCATTAAACTATATAGATTCTATATACCTGTGCACCGGATGGATTGGTACCACAAGACTGTGTTTTCCCAGATAAGCTTCTTCAATGTTCAACAACAACTCCAAAGCCTTCTTGGAAGCCAAGCTTCATGTCTTCCTCTATGGGTACTTCATTGAATCGATCAGCCTGCATATTTGCTTATCGTCGTTAATTAACATTTTACGGTGCAATAAAACAAAAAATAATTTTCAATTTATTATTTGTATTCATTGTTGGTTTCTCGAAACTTACAATCCATGCCACCAAATTCGAATAACCACCAAGGCCAAGCTTATGCTGACCTATTTTTTCTAGTCTTGCCTTTTTGGCCTTTGATGTGTTTGATAGCCTATGCAAGTGTTGAAATACATTAGATGTTCCAAGTTCAATATAGAAATCAAGGATAATAAGGTTTAGAATTACATTGCGGAAAGTATTGCATACCTCCCTGTGCCAGTGTTAGATTGCCTTCTCTTCTCAGAGCCTTCTCCTTTCCATCTTCCACTAGAGCTCTCCACTCCATTGCTGGAATCATTGGTGGGTGCTCATACCTCTGGTTTTTTTTTAGTGTGTCCTATATTGGTCTCGGACAACCTTCACATGTTGACAAGCCTTTTTCAAGACATTGGCATGACTGAAGGTTTTGTCCCCGAACAGGCCAACCAACTGATTAGTGAGTTCATCTTTTAAATGTTTCATTTGTCTATCCCACCTTGTTCGGATGGTGGGCCCGAAGATCTCCAAGCAAAATTCATTCATATGTTTATAGAAAACATTGTTTCCTGCACAACGATCATGCCATGATCATAATTAGTTGATAAAAAACGTTTTATCGGTATATTACAATGAAATTATAAACACTAATTAACCTGATCAACTATGATTAATTACCTAGGATCCTCACTATCTTTATTGGGATGAGATCTTCGTCCACCAAAAATGTTGTCTCCATTGTTCTCGTGCTTTTGACACGGGAAGATTCTGGAAATGTAGCTTCTTCGACATAAAAATTGATAGGGGACTCGGTGTCGACCCCTTCTTGTGGGAGATCCGTTGTGTGTCGATCAATAGCGATTGTTGCGCTCACAACGGGGGTCCATGGTGTTTCGGAACATGTTGCCGATTGTTCAGTCGACAACAATGGCGAAGGATTCGAACTACGTGGAGTCATTTGGTCGTGATGAAAAGTCTCTCCATGAGCCTCGCTGGGGCCAACACCACCTTGACCACTATTGTGTGGTCCCTTATAATTCTGTAAGTACACACCACATCTTATACGTTCAATACTATCATATAAAAGAGAATATTATAAATATTTAAACAAATTATTCTATGATTCAAGATTCCTCAACTTAATCGCAAGGTATTAGATCTATGTTCCAACAATGCAATCCTTTCTGTAATTGCGCTTGTCTGCGGAACCTGGATTATTAGAGTAAGGATTTCCGCACTATATCTATTCAACAATTTCTCTACCATCTTTAGCGGGTCTTTGGCTTCACCAATTTTTTCGCAATCGTGAAGCACCTCTGCCACTTCAGGTTCTAACGAAAAATCTTCTGATGCTAATTCATACTGCGATTCACTAGTGGGATGCAACAAACATATATAAAGCACTACTGAGTTCTCTATTGATAGATTCCAAATTTTATATTAACGTAACATATCTATCATGATAGATTCGTAAAATTACAACACGGTTTACATTATCATAACAAAACCAGTATACACACGAAAAATACATAACAAAATTAACATTATGCTACGTATTATATTGGTACAATTGAAATGAATTATACATGCGACCTCGAGGATCGCGATCCACTCATTGGATCAATGGTCATAGGCGACTTTCCCCGATCTGCTAATATCTGGGAGCTACCCCTAACAACACCCTAATAAAAAAACATAGTGAAAGTCACCGAAACGATTCCAAAACTATTCCTGAGAAAACACATCAAAAACATTAGTATTCATATTATATTTTTAATATTACAAAAATGTATACCTGTTGCGCGGACCCTGGTGTGGCCGACCTTACAGAACCGGCCTGCATCAAAAACATAGACTAGAAAATTACGTAAACGAAACCAAAATATTCATTGAAACATTAATATAATGCTAAAACATTTTGACATATTTTAATTGTACAATTCAAATCAGGTCTACTTGTTGCCCCGAGGGTGTTGTCGTCTGATCAACATTCAACGGGTGTATTTCCCGATCAACGTTTTGCATCAAATATAAATAACATTATATAAAACAAACCAAGTTATTAATAATGGAAAAACAAATCAAATAAAAACTCTTTTTTCTTATTATATTTGTACTATTAGAAAGATGTATACCTGCTCCATCGAGGAAGAAGTACTCCTCTGACCATTTGTTGGCAGGGATTTATCCCGATGACTGGCCTGCAAAGTAAATATGGGAAATTTAAACGAAATAAACTAACAAAAAATCCTTATGATGTTTAATTTATTACTAAAAGGTTGGGTAAAATGTTTTATATTAACCTTGTTTGTATCTACTCGGTTCACAGGGTAATTAATAAGCAACTCGTCCCCTGCAGATATTGTTTTAATAGAAACTACAAAAACACGGTTTCCTTCACGCCCCTCAAATTCACAGTTTGGTTGCTTAATTGTAGACCCTGGTTGTGAACTGTTTATAAACCCCGCAATATTCCATGTGGCCTTTGGCCTTCCATCCATGTACAACGTTCCTCCTTTATTTTGATTTTTGTCTTTCAATTGTAAATATTTTGTTGACAATCCATAGCTACACATACTTTTTGTATATCGGACAAGGCGCATCCAATCGTTGTAGTTGTATATGGGTCCAACAAACTCCATCAATTTTGTACATGTCCCGTAACCGACCAAGATGCAATCCATGGAAAACAACCCGAAACCATGTATCGACGACGATGCAATTCGATATCTCCTCTCATTCACACAAAAATCAGTGTTCAGTGGAGGAAGATCCTTCGGTACCCATTGTTTCACTAAATTTATGTACCTCAAGGGCACCTCTTCGTCGTCTTTTGTCTCAACACCATAGGAAAATGCCCCCCCTTAACCGTGAAAAAATTCATTACATCTATGGAATCTTCTTTTGGTTTTTTGACATCTAGTTGATACAATTCTTCTAGACCTACTGGATGTCTCACTTTCCTCTAGCCTTCCTAAACTCCCCTCGCTCGAGGAAGACAGATCAAACAGATACCTATTTGGTTCTACCTGCACCATTGGAAAAAAGTTTAGATTCGACCGCAAGGCATAGCGCCTCCTAAAAGTTGACGTGTATCGCCTTTTATAATTTTACTTGATCATCATTCCCTTTGTCAACATGTAGGCATTCAAGTGATGATTGGAAGACGACCAATTTATCTTTCTTAAGAGTAGAAAGTCATGCAATATTTATGAGTTGTTTTTTACTATTTGATTTAATGCTACATCACACATGTAACACACATGAAACACTACACATACACGTTACAGGATCTCCTCTAATGCTACAAGTCCTGGCTACTTAATGAAAACTATTTACCACATATTTGATTACCTTAGTGTAGACGTTTCCTGTAATATACTCAGAAGAGTTACTTTCATAAATGACTGCGCCTCTTAGAGGCCAGTCAACTCTAGGAACCAAGTGACCCTATGATAGGGCTAGTACAAACCAGAGAGAGAGAGATGATTGGGCTATGGTACGGTCAATCAAAGAAATTCAGTGACAGTAAAAAGGCTCAGTACAAAGACCAACCAGTAAGGTACAATTCAAAAAAAAAAAGAATGGGTATAAAGACTCATAACCCTTGGGACTAAGGGGGTGTACACAACCTCAAACGTGGACAAACTACCATAGTTATAACCACAAGACCAAAAACATAAAAGGTGGTACAAATTAATATATGCAATATCTCCTTGTAACTACCTCATATATGCAATATCTCCTTGTAACTACCTCATATATGCAATAGCTCCTTGTAACTCAAATAGTACCACCAAAAGATATGATAGCATGCAATCTTCCTAACTAAGGTCAGGAGGGTGGTACGAAGTGGGTATAAAGACTCATAACAATTTGGAGAAAGTGAATGTACCTCAAATGTGGACAAACTACCATAGTACCCACAAGACCTAAAACTTAAAAGGTGGTACAAATCACAAGATATCCCAATATCAGTAAAACACCCAAAAGGTAAAAGGCAAGGTACCACAAAAATATTATCGACAAAATGAAAGGACCATAAGACAATCGACCAAGTTGGGGTACAACCATTCATATCTCTCTCAAATGTACCATTGTTCCATATAACTTGAAATACCATCATCACAGTAAACAGAAAATTCCACACGGGTGATGTGATCACGTGGTCCTCTAGACTACTCCTACGGTCAAGCATTAGTGGCTCCATGAAGGGGTGTTCAGTCCCTTTAGAAGACCATCTAACTCAACCATCTCGAATACCTAGGAGAGGAGGACATCACACATCATCAAATAAGTATTGGTAAATACTATGTATGAACTCAAAAACCCTAAAGCAACCAAGCATGCAGAAGGGGAGCTATGAAAAGACAAGGCTCGCAGGCCAAAAAAACAAGCTCAAAAAACTGTACTGGGACCGATGTCACAGTAAGCGAGCTGAAACAAAAGTGGCCAGAATGCCAACAAGTAGCACTAAAAAGAAAAAGGCCCTCTAAAAAGGTGAAAATGCAAGCAAACTTCCTAACTAGGAGCTGGAGACCTCGACAAATCGTATCCTTCTCAAGGTGATGAAATCCAAGTCGAACAATACGAAGTGAGAGACCGAATTTGAAGGATATCCCTCTACCGAAAGGGATCCTGGGTAAAAGAGCCCTAGTAGAAAATTCACTAAGCTACCTCGTTCATGACACGTCGGAAAAGGTTTTCGGCGCTTCTTCCTTATCACCCTTGTATCACCAGTATGGTGGCCGGAGAATACAAGGAAGACAATGATCAATGTTTCCTTAGGGATAAGTGGAGTGCGGCATTCCACATAGTCCGTCCAGTTCTCGATCTCGTGGAGGTTTAACCCCTGAAACAATAGGAGGCCCCTCCACAAACTGGTGTATGACCGTGTCAACAAATACTAGAGGATTTTGGTACCCTAGAGGACAACAACTATGCCTCAGATGATAATGACAAGGGGGAATTATTTGGATGCCTATCCCCGATGTCCAACCTAACTAGCAAATTATTTTTCTCCTCAAGTGAGGTTATGGTGTGTTTAGTTAGGGGGTGTAAATTTTAGTGGTTGTATTACTCAATCGGGTGATGAAAGTGAAACTCGTGGTGTGATGACTGACTCAAACCATGCAAATGCATATGAATAAAATAAGCCTTTCCTTTCAATGAATGCTAGCTAAGGTAAGGAGAGAGTTCTTTCAAACTATAACTACTCTTTCAAATTGAATGAATCCATTAACAATAACTTTCTTCTACTTCTAATGACTAAAATGCATGACAATGTTTAAACCTAATTAGCAAGCATAAGCATGACATTGTGATATTGTGAATAATCGTGTATGCTAGGACACATTATTTCAATTTAAAACCCATGTAATGTAGGCATATTTTGATATGAATCTTGAGAGTTGAGATCTGGTAAGGCTTTAATGTTGAATAAAGTAGGAGATATAATATACAACGCAAAGAAAAATCACAAGATCTTTCAATTTTACAAGTGAAGGAACAATGACGAAAACCATTAAAGATGATGCACGATAATGAATAAATAAATAAATAAGTATGACAATATGAGAGAGAGCGAGACAAATGGGGTAGACTCATATTCTATTAAGATGAACAATTAAAGGTAATGAGGTATATTTTAGGACCTCTCTTCCAAATCTTAACTCTTTCTTTTTTGACATTTTATAATTGTAATATGTTTACTAAGTCAACTTTGATTAAGTACACATTGAACAATTACATTTAACATGTCATATTCCTTTTTATATTTAATAAAAATATGTCTTGATAACTTATGGATCTGAAACATGGACTATAAACCCCCCAAGATTCAAATCAATCCATCCCCCTTACAAAATGATGGTCCTATTAATTTTTAAAATGTTACAAAAAAACCACATAATGTGTATGGAAGGAAGATGTTTACAAATTGTTGATTGCCAATGAAGAGGGCTTTTGTGGCTAAATTGTAACCATGGTTTTGTGGATGACACATAACTAACTTGGTAACGAAAGATTGACCTTGACATTGAATTCTAATGTGATGGTTTATTTTTACATGGAAAAAGTGGATTTGATATAATAGTAAAAAATCACAATGAAAAATAGTGATTCTAATAGTAATAGACCTCTTGTTGCAAATCTATTCATAATTTTTACTATAAGCGAAGCAATCAAATTCAATTAGATATCCATGTTAGATGTTTAAGATATATTTCCAATCGTATATGGAACTCATCCCTCCATGGCTTGTGGAGTGAGATATTGATTGTTGAAACCCAATGTAAAAACCTTTAGTGTTAGTGCTTCTACTAATGATATCTCCCAAATTGAGCAACGAAACGAAATTCCACTTGCCAATTTCTTGAAGTAGATGTGGATGATGTTTGATGACATTAATGGTACATCACATGTTTTCTTAAATTTTTTTATACTACCCTGCTATTCCCCCTAGGAATCAAGGGTAGCTCAGGCCCCCCACATGAATGGACCCCATGACCTATAAGGCCCCACCCCACCATAGGTATCATTGCACCATTCCATCAATCCTAATGGTATTCTGGTGACGACCTCTAAATAACTATGCATAACTAAATTATGGTTACCATTTTCTTGAGATCAAATGCATGGGAAGGATTAAAAAGGAAAAAAGAAAAGGAGGAAGGGGTCTTCATTAGGTGTATCCTCTTTATTTTAAATGCCTAAAAATTTGGTTATTTTTCATGATTAATGACCTTCTTTGATAATATGAAAAATATTTATGAAAACAAAATATAAATAGATAAGCTACGCAGTGGCTAGTCCCTGTTGAGCATGAAATGACAAGCGTTTCAATGGATGGGCCATGTCAAATTAAGAACTAAAACCTTTGTTCTCAAATTCCTCATAAGGAAAATGAAGATAGTGTTAAGTTGTGAGACATTGCATGCCAACATAATTCTTAAACATGATTGCTACCAACATTCACATATATGAGCTACCAGGATCACCTAGAAAAAATGGGTGTTGTCCTATTTCCCATCACCTCCCTTGCTATTGACATGGTTTGTATTGACTTCTAAATAGTTGGATTAAGAGAGTCTTGGTTAGTGTTGGGAAAAATCCCCTCAAGCTCTCTTAGAGTAATGTTGTTCTACCTACAAATTACCTTGTACTTGTCTACATCTATGTTAATGAAGAATACTCTCTTAGTAGCCAATTGATGTTTCATGGGTTCTCTTTCATTTGTTATAATGATAGTTGTTGAGTTGATAAGATTTAATATATTGCTCCTCTTATCAACTTTCTGTCTTTTTTTCAACCCCATTTTATTAAGACTTTAAGGTACTGGTCAAATCTACATTCAAAAAGATTAATTTCAGTATTCGAAGTGTTTTCAGTTCATTGATTTTTAGATGCAAGTACACATATTTGCAATCTTCACACAGATTTGAGCATTTGTACTAAGAATTGGGTTTATCTAGTGATAAGCGACTAGTAAGCACCAACTTCTGGCATGTCACATGGAAACTTTTGTTCCAGTCCTAAATAGGAAGGTTTGTATAAAGACAACCAATCTTCTGCATTTGTTCCATTTCTACGAACATTACTCTGATGCAAACTTCTAATGACAACATGGAAACTCGGCACGGAAAATATTGCAAGATCCTCTAGCACTATTCAGTGGTGGTATGCCTTCTTGGTGTCACCAATTAACCAAAGCATGCCCATTCTTGTTTCCATTTGAGACAAGAAGGCAATACTTTTATTCACTTTCATTTGGGTTATCTCGTGCCCTACAGCGCTTGCAGCAGCAACAGAGTGCTGAAACTTCAAACTTCAATAATAATCTAGAAGTACGAGTTGGTAGGGTGCAACGTCAAAAGGGTCGTGTTTATAGGCACCATATACTGTATTCAACTATGAAGGTAATGGAGATGTATGGTAGTAATAAGGTAGTTCTCGAAGTGGAGTACTTTGGAGAGGTTGGCACAGGTCTAGGTCCAACTTTGGAGTTCTATACTCTTCTTAGCCATGAATTACAAAAGAAAGTGCTTGGAATGTGGAGGTCAGGTTCTTGTTCTAAGGAAGTTGCCGTGGAAGAAAATGTTGAGATGCAAGATGTTGAACACCATGGAGTATTTTTGCATACAAACAAAGTCAGTACAATCCCTACAATTGAAACTGAAGAGTTTGTGCAGGCTCCTTAGGGGTTATTTCCTCGCCCATGGCCACCTAGTGGAGATTCTTTGTAGGGAAGTCAATTTTCCAAGGTAATAAATTATTTCTGTCTTCTCAGACAACTTATGGCAAAATCTCTTCAGGATGGGTGGCTTCTAGATTTACCTCTTTCAACAGATTTTTATAAATTGGTTCGAGTCTCATAAACCCTGTTCAAATACGATTTCCATCCGGGGTTCGAGTCTCATAAACCCCAATCATCTCATGCATAAGAAGTTTACACAGCCATTAACGATTTCAATGATAAAATCAAAGTGCAAAAGCGATTAGCCACAAGATAGAAATGCAAAACGGTTCATTCCATTAAAACATTAAAATAGCAACCAATATTACAGTCATCCATCGTTTAAAAAGGGCAATGCAGAAGCACATTCGGATGCCCAACCCTTAAATTTTATACACAGATCAACATTTATACAGACATGGGGCCCCAAGGCCAAACCCCTTATCATTTGGGGTATTCGTTGCATCCTCAAAAGCTCAGCAAACATAGATATAGAGCCGAATCTTACCGATTTGGTAGGCATTGCAGCACTCAGCTCCTCAACCTCCTCAATCGACACTGGCTATCAACACTAGGCTCAGCTCCTCAACCGGCACTAGCTCGGCTCCTCAACCTCACCTCCTCAACCGGCACTGGCTCAGCTCCTCAACCGGCACTGGCTATCAACACTGGCCGTAATGGTTCGCGGGTCATGTAACTCAGCTCCTCAACCGACACTGGCTCAGCTCCTCAACCGACACTGGCTATCAACACTGGCCGTAATGGTTCGCGGGCCATGTAACTCAGCTCCTCAACCGACACTGGGTCAGCTCCTCAACCGACACTGGCTCAGCTCCTCAACCGGCACTAGCTATCAACACTGGCCGTAATGGTTCACGGGTCATGTAACTCAGCTCCTCAACCAACATTGGCTCAGCTCCTCAACCGGCACTGGCTATCAACACTGGCCGTAATGGTTCGCGGGTCATGTAATGCAGGTTTGCGCTCGTCGACCGGAGGGTTCGAGCTCGTCGGGAGGAGCAGGCGTAAATTGGTAAGTTTTGTTTTTTTTTAAAGTTTTTCCATGTTATATTTGTAGTTTTTTTATGTGTTTTTTATGTGTTTTTTATATTTTTTATATTTAATTTTAATATATATTTTAATATTTATTAATTTGTAATTTTTATTTATTAATTTGTATAATTTTTATTTATTAATTTTAATATTTATGTATTTATTTTTTTTCATATAAAAAAATAAAATAAAATAAAAAGATTTAATATAAAAATAAAAATAAGGTTTAAAGTTTAAAAATATTTTTTATTAAAAAAAATAAATTAAAATTTTAATGATGAATTCAGTGATAGCGATGATGCCAATGTCAATAGTGATGACAATGACAATATCAGTGACGAAGATGATGATGATGTTGATAACTAGATCATCGTCATCATTGTTGTCATCACGACCATCATCTTCGTCATAGAGATGATCATCATCATCTTCTTCTTCAAAAACAACAACATCTCCTCCCTACCATTGCCAAAGACATGTCCATGATCGAGTCATTGTCAGAAGAGCATGCCATCCTTAAAGTACAATATCATCGGTATCACTCGATGTAAATATGATGGATGTATTTGACATCACCCTTTTCAGATTCATTTATTGGGGGCATATATTTTGAGGTTTTGGAAAAGACATATGGTCCTAGGTTAAAATATAGAGTCTTAGGAAAGTACAATTGCCTCTAGGGATCATGGGACTACATAAGGAATATTTGGCCTATGAGTAGGTTATGTTGTCCATTTTTCTATTTAGAACGCCATGGAAGGTTATTTAGAACCATACGATGGTTTGAGGTCAAAACCTAGGATGTTAAACCATACAACCACCTATGGGGATCATGTCTTGTATATAGTGCCTCAAATAACCACACTAGGCTACATATGGAATATGCCTTGCCCATTTGACTAATGCATGAACTAACCTTTTATTAAAAGGATAATGTTTACCAATGAGATTTGTGGACTAGGTGCATCTCTTATTTGCATTTCTTATATGCATGATTTTTTTTAGTTAGGCACATTACTTATGTGCATGATAGGTAAGGTGCATATGTTAGTTACATCAGTTAAATTTAGTGTGTGAGTTATGAATTTATATTTTTTTTCATTATGTTGTATCTCTAACTAAAAAATCTTCTTGGCACTAGCGATGTGATAAGAATGCCTGCAATATGGGTCACATGGGTAACAAGATGTATTGTTTGTATCCATGCACAAGGTTAGGTTCGGAAGGAGTTAGGCCCACTAGTGGGTTAATTGTTATAATGGGACATGAATCGTTATTTAAGGGCTACTATGTTAGTGTTTTAGGATACTAGTAGATTCATGGCCTATGGTTAGTGGAACACTAACCATAGTTTATGGTTGTGAATGTGAATTAGGTTCATAAGTTCCCCGAACCACCACACAAGCATGGAATTGGGAATCTTTAACATGTGAGTGAGATGTTTTTATTGTTTTGAGTCTTGGCACACCAAGGATGATTTTTTATGTACATGGAAACATCTAATACCAAAATAACATGTATTGATTATAAAAAATTCTTGATGACAATTTCATGAGATAATTGATGACATCTTTAACCCACGTATCGATAAGAACTTTAACACACATATCGATAAGTACATTTTGGTTTCAAATGGGACATTGATACATCATTTCTAGCATGTTTAAACAATTTTGGACCTCCTCCATTTCCATAAGTTGTAAGATAAAATGAAGAGAAAACAAGGTTTATAAGGATTGGCATACTCCCTATGTTGCCAAGAATCTTAAGATGATTACACTGATCATGATGATCAAGATGGGGACGATGATGATGATGATGATGAAGATGATGATGACGATGATGATGATGACGATGATGAAGATGAATATTTCAAATGGCGATGATGATCATGATGACGAAGAATTCACACAATGATGAAGACGAAGATGATCATGATCATGATGATGCAGATCGATGATGACGATGATCATGATCATGATGAATGTGATGATGATGATGATGATCATGACGATGATGAAGATGATGGTGATGATGATGATGATGATGATGATGTTGGTGGTCATGACAACGACAATGATGATGAAGACGAAGATGATTACGATGATCATGATGATCAAGTTGGGGATGATGATGATGATGATGATGATGATGATGATGTTGGTGGTGATGACAACGAAGATGATGATGATCACAATCATGAAGATGATGATGATGACGATCATGAAGACGATGATGATGATGATGATGATGATGATGATGATGATGATGATCCTGGTGATCATGATGAAGATGATTATATTGATGATCAAGCAGTACGCCATTTGGGGTAGCATGATAATTGTACTGCATTTCCTTAATTATAAGCTTCTCTATGTTTCGAGAATCATTTAATATTCTCTACTAAACAGGGCCAACAACGTGAAGGTGGAATCTCTTATGGCCCCTCCCCCCCCTCTCATCACTCTCAATTCCCCAATATAACCCGAAAAAATATCTATGTACAAAAAAATTAAATGTCTTTTCTCATTCATACTAAATAACAAGAAAGGCTTCTAATTTTAACATACAGGAAAATGGAAATTAGCTAAGAAACAGTTAATAATTTATTATTAGTAATGCATACCTGATCATAAACTTCAATGGTCTTCATCATCTTCTTCATCTGAGTGATCATCTGTACTATCATCTGATGATCCAGATTCAACATTGTAAGTATTGGCCATATCATTATCGTCGTCGATGTCAATTACGTCGATCATCATGTCATCGTCGATATCATCTTCATGGACATTGTCTGAATATACATCATGATATGATTCAAGAAGTTCTTTGACATCTTCTTCTGGAACAGGAATATCATCTAACTCATGTTGATCATAATCATCTTCGATGGCATCTTCTTCTTCGAGAACGCCTTCATTACCTTCATCTACGTTATACTTTACCGGCCTTCCCCTTGGATCGTGTCTCACAGCAAATGACCAACCCGCTCTACCTGGAACCTCGGAGTAAAATAGTTGTTCACATTGGGTTGGAAGAACATAGGGCTCTGTTCCTGGCTCAAACAACCTTGTATTTACCATGGTAAAACCATTATCGTGTTCAATAATTGTTCTATCGGGGTCACGTTGATTCAATCGACATCTGTACCATTTGAAAATGAACAGAAATACCTTGAAGGAGTTAAAGTCACACTGAAGAATGTCTTCTAGATACCCATAGTATCAATTTTCAGATAGTTATGGATGTCTGTCACTTCTAGAAGAAACATTGGTCACCTCAAAGACTGCAGATATCCCACAATCAGATGTTTTCTTTGTTTCATCCAACTTTTTGATGCAATATCTACATCCATTGCACCACATAGCCTTATGGTGTTTTACCTAGTACAACAAGCCATACAGGAAAAGATTACATAATGACACCATATTTATGATAAAGTAGTGCATGTTTATTATAATGCCATAAAGGAAAATAACCAGCGTGACGTACAACAACAATATTTAAAATAAAATAAAAATAGTGCCGTTGATTAATATGCTTACCTGCTTATCTTTTAAACCTCTTGCTAAATCGATTTACCTTTGTGTTAGATTGGTGTCTCCATTGCGATGTGCAGCTTTAACCAATGAAGCCACACCTTCCCATGATATTCCATGACTAGATTGTTCACATTTTTCGATCCATACCTTCATCCAGTCAAGATTGTTTGCGATGTATAAATGAATCGCATCCCACTCTCGACCAACTGTTTGATGACAATAAAATTAAAATTCAATGAAAATGTATAATAGTCACATAAAAAAGTATATAATTACAGTATCAAAATGATGCAAAATACTAAATAAAAAAGAGAATATATATGTATGATATATAAACATAAAAATCACCAGTGAAATGTGTTATATTACCTTTCACCTTCCTCGATCTACCTTTCCCCTTCGGGTACTCCCCTTCGAAATTGTTTTTGGAGTTTGGATCACAAATGCGACGTAAATTGAGCTTTGACGTCAATATAGGAAGATATTCACTAATGTACAACATGTTTTGGTATACCATATATCCCTCCATCATAGAACCCTCAGCATATGCTCGTTGTCTGACCAAACCCTTCATAAATTTCAAGTGCCTCTCAACCATCCACATGGACCTTGAGTGCGCAGGTCCACACAGTTCAATCTCCTCAACTTGGTGTATGAGGTAGTGTTCCTGTACATTGAAAAATGTTGGAGGTAGATGATTCTGCATTTCACACATGAGACGAGGAATTTATCTCCTCCAATACTTTATGTCTTCTTTATGGAATTCTTTAGATGACAACCATCTACAAGTGACATGACAACCCAATCAAGAGATTACAGAAAAAATTTATTATATTACGTAACATGAAGTAGAGAATGAAAATCAAATTAAAAATAATTTCTATGTTGAATTAAACAAACAGTAAGCACATGGAAAAATCACCACTTACCTCATGTATTTCCCGAGACTATATATTATTTGCTTGACATTGTTGTCGAAGTTGTCCGGGATAGAGAGAGGTAGAACATACTGTAACAATAATATACAAATAGTTTCAATATATCGAAAAAGAGTGCTAGAAAAAGAAAAAGAAAAAATAGTAAATGCATACCATATTAATTATTACCTTCATGAAGACATGCCAATCGTGCGTTTTCACCCCCACGAAATCACCTTTCTTTGTTATGATATTCTTCATGTTCGCACAAAATCCGGTGGGAAATTTAATTTTTCGAATGACTTCTTTTACAACATTACTTTACTGGTCCGTTAACATCAATGGAAGTGAGTTTATATTAATTTTCTCTCCGTTGCTATGAAATTGAATGATGTCTTTCATTGCATGGTTTTTATCTTGAATGTCTTTGCAAATTTTGACAATTTTTTCTCTGTCACTCCTTCCATCCAATATTCGCCATAATGTTTCAGTCACATTCTTTCCTATATGCATGGTATCAAATAGATAAGCAATTTGTAGGTGCTCATAGTAGGGCAACCTACTAAACTGTCTAGGATAACTTTTCATTCCTCGTGGAAGCCCATTAATGCCTTCATGATGATCACATGAACGACAATGATGAAATTAAATATTAAATCAATGTCAATTACACTAAATAGCACACAATATAATAAAATACAATATGCTCATATACAATGATTGATTATACGTACCTTGATGATTTCTATTATATTGCAACTTCCATAGTTGAGGTGTCATTCTCTTTGGTTTTAATGCAGTCTCTTGCTTTCCATTGAAAATATGTTTTTCAGTAGTTCAATACCTGTGATTCTTGGAGAGGAAGTTCCTATACTCATCAAACACCTCCTTTCCTAAGCTTTTTGAACGATGAGATTTGATCTTAGGACCACAAACTGGACATGCAAATTTCCCCTTTGTCTGAAGACTTAAATAAAAAGATGGAATATCAATATTGTATATTATATTATATAAAAAATGACGGGATAATTTAGAAAAACATGCATGCGTATTATATTAACTAGTAGTTCGTAAAATTAAATGTAACTAAAGTGGAACTTATAATTACATACCACAGAAATGGGTTAACCCTGGGGCATCATGTATTGTCCATACAAGCATTGCATGGAATTGGAATTGCCTTTGTCGTATTGGTCTAGATAAGTCATACATAGTGATGTCATTCCATAACTTCAGTAGCTCGTCAATAAGAGGTTCGATATATACCTTCATATCTTTGACTTGGTACTTACTTGATTGATTTGAACATATAAAATAAATATTCTGATTATGAGACGTACCATTTAGATATATAAACCATATTTCACAATAGAAAAACTTTAAATATATATATAACATTATGAGACAAAAAACGACAAATGAGAATATACCACTACAATAAAAAAAAACTACAGTGTTCGTACCTGGAATAATCATCGACAACATTATGTGCTCCCTCTTTATTTTCAACCATGGAGGATTGTTGTTGTTGATAACAAAAATAGGCCACACCGAGTAAACAGATCTCATCTCTGCAAAAGGATTGACACCATCTGCTGCCAAAGAAATCCTTAGATTACGAGGTTCGTCTTTAAAGTGGGGCCATTTTTCCTCCATATCTCTAAATGCAGACCCATCTACAGGCATTCGAATAATGTAGTCTTGACTTATGTTCTGTGCATGGTAATCCATAAACTGCGCTACGTTTTTGCACCTGAACAGTCGTTGCAAACAGGGAATAATGGGAATATAACGTAGAACCTTGCGAGGCACCTTTTTAGTTACTTGATTTGTGCGATATCTACTGATATGAAATTCAAGACATTCTGTTGCAAATTCATGCTGGTTGTAATAAAGAACATGATAATCGGGGCATGCATGAATTGCTTCATACTGCATACCAATTTCTTTCATGATGGCAGATAAATCTTGATATGTGCAAGGTAAAATATTTGACGGTGGTAACAAATATTCACCTATCATGCTACAACAAATTAAAATGAAAATCTAGTTAATATAATACATAAATAATATTAATGAAACAAATTTCATCCGTAGTAATTTGACTTATATATGAATTAACAATAAAATACATGACAATCATATATATTTTCTGATGGAATATATTACATACCTTAACATCCGTGTGATTGATATGTTTGAAAGACCATTCATAACCTTCAAGTTCATTACCAACAATATAGCAGAGAGAAGATTTGTCTTGGAGTCGTCATAAAGGGGTTCGTATGCGTTGTCAAGAAGAGGTATATTATGAATATCATCAAAATGTTCATCATTTTCATGATCATCATCATCATCCATTCCAACATTAAATGAATCATGGATCAAAGTATTTGTAACATCATCTTCAACTATGTTATCAATATCATCATCTTCTTCAATGTGATCATTAAGTTGTTCTCCATTAATATTCATAGCTCCATGTTCCTCCGGTACTTGTTCTGGAAGCACTTGTTGATCTGGACGATATGCCGTAGGATGTCTTTCCTTTATAATTACATGAAACAATCAATAGATAAAAGTTAATATATGAAATTCAAACGCAAAATGTAAAAATTTCAAACACAAAATGTAAAAATTTATGTGATACATTAAAAATTTAACAAATTTTGTACTGTTGGGATGAAAACAACAACGACCAATTGTACTATTGGACAAAAATAAGAAATATTATAATAATACATAAATTTACAAAAGCAATCAAAATAAAAACATATATAATGCAAAACTTACAAATGGATGGTATTCATGTCCCCCCTCGGCGTGCCCATGCTCCCTACAATGTTTTGTGGCTGTTGTGATCAAAATTCTTCTCCTCCTAAAGCCCCTACATTGATTACATGGACAATAGCATTTACCATCACCCCTTCTTTCAACTCCTTCCCACAATCTAGCAAGCAATTGTCGATTTTGTTCGTCTGGATCAGGAATATTCGTAGTTAACATTTGCTCGTAAAGAGATTAAATGAAGATTATTGATCTTAGAAAATGAAACTCCACAGTACTTTACTCACTTGAATAACAAAAACAACGAAAAACAATCCGCCGAAGAAAAAAAACATCCGCAAACCATCGTTGGTATGGCAAACATGTCGGAATGTTTGGATATTTATAAATTTTGAAAGTCAAAAAGTCAAACCTACATTGGATATCCAACGACTCTAACCTAGTTACCATTGGGAAAAAAACCGTCGGATATCCAACTTCTTCGGGTTAAAAATGGAGTCGGTTATCCGACATCCAAAGCGTCGGATACCCGAATAGGCGTCAGATATCCGTCGATCCGTCAGATATCCTACAGGCCTCATCGGATATTCAAAATTACGTCGGATATCCGACGGACACCTCTCGAAATTTATAAAACAAAAAACAAAAAAAAGTAATTTTGAAAGAAAAATCCGACGACATAGTCCATTTCGTCGGAGGTCGTCGGATTTGCTCGTCGGATTTTGGGTTCAAATCTACTAGTGATAGTATAATATTTACAATATTTACAAATTGACCATAATCCCATAGGATTAGGTATCCAGCATTCCCCCTCTTAATATGAATTGGTGTTTGTGAGTCTAAGCATCTTTCTGAATTTCTCAAGTTTTTCTCTTCCAATATCTTTTATGAATATGTCTACAATTTGCTCACTTGTGGAACAATGTCTCAAATGAATAATATTGGCCTCTACATGATATCAAATCTGATAGTACTTTGTGTTGATGTGCTTGGTTCTATTATGGAATATGGGATTCTTGGCCAACTTGATTAAAAAAGTATTGTCAACCAAAAGAGGAGTATAATTCACTTATTTCTCCTACAAATATTCAAGTATATTATTGACCCACCCAATATCCTTTATTGCTTCTACAACAGCCACATGTTCTACCTATATTGTCGAATCTACTAGAACATATTGTTTTGTGATCTCTAGAAGACAATTGTTGATCCAAGACTCGTGAGGTAGCTTGAAGCAGACATTCCATTATATTTATCACCATCAAAGTCTAAATTCAAATATCCAATTAATTTGAAGTGATCCACCTTTGAATAGTTGAGTCTGAGGTCATGATTCCCCTTCAAGTATCTTAGATCTCTCTTTGTAGCAAACCAATGTCCTCCACATGAATTTTGTATGAACTTGGAAATGATCCCAACAGCAAATTAAATATCTGGTTTGGTAGTGGTAACATAGATAAGAGTTCCCACAAGATGCATGCACTTAGTTGCATCTTCAAATGACTTTACTTATTTTGATGTGAGCTTCAAATTTTGTTCCATTAGAGTAGAAAGAAGGTTACACTCTATCTTTACAAACCTATTCAACAACTCTCAAATTCATTTCTTCTGAGAGATGAATATATACTTTGGATTCTAAGCCACTTCAATACCCAAGTAGTAGAGAAAATGTCCCAAATATGTGTTATGCAACCAAGTCCCAAATATAGCATAAAAATAGCAGAAATAGACCAAAAAAAAGTAATCCACGACTTAATAATGAAGAACTGAGATGAATAACACTCCTCTTCGAGGGAGGAAAATCCTTACACAGTGTACAAAGTACATAACACAAGACAAGATACAATTATGACTAAAATGAAAAGGTATCCTTCCTATATATAGGAGACAAAGGGGTACAATAACAACTAATAAACCCAACCTGACATCAATAATATGTAATGCACCATAATAAAGGGGGTAATGTGCCACTACATAAGGGGTAATGTGCCAATATTTAGGGCTTAACATGCCCCTCCCCTTTAGAAAAGTGTTTTCCTCAATGCTTGATTAGTTGTGGATGCTTCTGTATGAAGGACTCAGTTTCCCATGTCGAATCTTCCACTGGCGGGTTCTTCCATTTGATGAGGTACTCGGTAATAGCCCGATTACGAATTTGTTTGGTCCTTGTTTCAATTATTTGTTCAGGTTCCAATATGACTCTTCCTTCTTCATCAATCTCAGGCAAGGTTGTTTGAATTGGGATCTTGTCTCCTATTACCTTCCTTAAGCAAGAAACATGGAAAATTGGATTCACTCTTGAAGATGAAGGGAGCTCCAATTTGTAATCCATACTACCAATCTTCTACAACACTTTATAAGGACCATAATACTTGGTTGCTAATTTATTGTCCTTATTTAGTTGCTTGAGGGACATCTACTTGTAAGGTTGTAGCCTCAAAAATATTTAATCCCCTTCTTCAAAACTCCTTTCACTTTGATATTGATCAGCTTGTTGTTTCATCATGTTTTGTGACATGGATAGGTTATCCTTAAGTATTCGGAGAACTTCTTGCTGGTGCTATATGTGATATTCCATGGTTTGAACTTTATATTTTCCCTTTAAGGAATATGTGGTCGATGGAGGATGGTACCCATAAAGTACCATAAAGGGAGACATTTCTTATGATGTACAAAAGGAAGTATTGTACCACCATTCTGCCAAAGATATCCATTTCACCCACTGTGTTTGTTTATCATATGCAAAGCAACGAAGATATCCTTCCAAACATTTGTTCACTATCTCAGTTTTCCCATCAGATTGAAGATGATAAGATGAACTGTGAGCCAATTGGGTACCCAAACAAGAAAATAATTCTGTCCAAAATTTTCCAGTAAAAATTGGATCTCTATCGCTTACAATAATCTTCATATTTCCATGTAACTTCTGAACTATTTTGAGAAAAGATGTACCTACTGTA
The DNA here is from genome assembly GCA_027924585.1 of Larix kaempferi. NCBI lineage: Eukaryota > Viridiplantae > Streptophyta > Pinopsida > Pinales > Pinaceae > Larix > Larix kaempferi. The sequence continues at coordinate 15,762,886 of BSBM01000458.1, read as the reverse complement.
CTTGCATTAAAAGGGTGAGAGAGTGCACAAAAATGTGCATACTTCGTGAGTCTATCAACAACCACCATAATAACATTTTTCCTTCTGACTTGAGTAGACATGTGATCAAATCCATTGAGACTTCTTCCCAGCGCTAACAAGGTATGTCTAATGGTTGTAGAAGTCATGGGATCTTAATTGTTTCCACCTTTTTCTGTTGGGACACGAACCTTTGAACATTAGATTTAAGACCTTCCCAAAAAAATTCCTTCTTGGTCATGTGGTAAGTTTTCAAGAATTCGGAGTTCCCACCTATAGGAGAGGTGTGTAATTCCGAGAGGACCTTTTGTTTGAGTTGGGAGTCTTTGCATAAATATAAGCGATCCTTATACCATAGTGAATCATTTTTCCACACAAAAGTATCTGATACACTTCGATTGTCATGTAGCTTTTGAATAAGAATCCACACAGATAGATCATTTTTCCATTATTCCCTTGCAGCTACTACCCAATCAGGTTGTAGAATGGAAATTGCACAAAGTAATGCCCAGAGATATTATATTTTCTAGAAAGCACATCTTCCACCGCATTATGTTTCCATTTTTTATAGATGATTTCAAAGTCATATCCCAACATCTTGGTTACCCATTTTTGTTTCTCTTCCGAAGATAATTTATGTTCCAAGAAGTATTTAAGACTATCATGATCTTTTTTAACCTTTAAATGTCTATCTATTAGGTAAGGACGCCATTTCTTAAGAGCATGTAGAATTTCTAACATTTCCTTCTCATAAATGGGATTATAGAAGTGCTTTCCCTTGATTGGATGACTTGTGAAAGCAAGCAGGTGTCCTTCTTGCATTAGAATAACACCAATGCCATTTCTTGAAGCATCACATTCCACAATAAATGCTTTTGTGAAGTCTAGTGTGGCCAAAACAGGAGCTTTGCACATTGCCTCCTTAAGTTGTTCAAAAGCTTGAGTTGCCTCTGGAGTCCAAGAAAATGCATCTTTCTTCAATAATGTTGTTAGAGGTGTTTCTATTCTTCCATAGTTCCGAACAAACTTGTGGTAGTACCCTGTCAGACCTAAGAATCCTCGAATATTATTTAGGGTTTTGGGAATCGGCCAATCCATCATGGCTTTAATTTTGTTGGAGTCTACCTTGACACCTTCTTGAGATACCATATGACCCAAATATTCTATGTCATTTACCCCAAAGAAACATTTGGAAGGTTTTTCATATAGTTGTTGCTCCTTTAGTAGTTGTAGTACCCTGTCAACATGTTGAACATGTTCTTCCCAAGAATTGCTATAGATTAGTATATCATCAAAGAATACTAGCAAAACATTTCTAAGGAAAGGCTTGAAAATGGAATTCATCAAACCTTGAAATGCGGAAGGTGCATTCGTGAGACCAAATGGCATCACCAAAAATTCATAATGACCTTCATGAGTTTTGAATGTTGTTTCTAGAATGTCTTCCTCCTTCATTCTAATCTGATGATATCCAGAACGAAGATCCAATTTTGTGAACAAAACTGTTCCATGTAATTCATCTAATAATTCATAAATGATAGGAATGGGAAATTTATATTTAATGGTGATCTTGTTGAGCTCTCTATAATCTGGACACATACGCCATGATCGATCCGTCTTGTGTACCATTACCACTAGTGCAGAGTAAGAACCTTGGCTAGGCCTAATTATGTCGGCCTCTAACATTTCTTCAACCATACGTTCAATTTCACTCTTCTTTCCATAGTGGTATCTATAAGGTCTGATGTTAGGAGGAACACTTCCCATAATTAAGTGAATAGAATGATCAAAAACTCAAATAGGTGGAAGACCTTTTGGAATATCTTCAAATACCTTGGAATGCTTATCAAGCACTTTTTGGAGATCTGGGGAAATGGGAGACTTAGATGTTTGAACATCTAATGAGCATAATTGTGCAATTACACCTTGATGTCCCTTTTTTATCAATTTTGTCATTCCATTAGAGCTTATCACCTTACTTGGTTTTCTTGTGATACCCTTTAACTCATATTATTTTCCTTCCCATAAAAATTTCATGAAAAGATTCTGAAAATTAAAATCCATTGTCCCAATGATTGTAACCATTGAACTCCTAAGACAACATCAGCACCCCCCATCGGAATAGAAATCATTGGACTATTCAATACATATTCCCCCATAGTGAGATTGATATTATGGAATTTTCTTGAGCAATTGACAGTTCCTCCATCTGCAATCATTACTTGAAACTCTGGTGCTGGATATACAAAGCAATTGAGAACCTTGGCTAATTTACAATGAATGAAATTATGAGTACTACCAGAATCAATAAACACTGTTACCTTTTTATTTTTGATATATCCTTCGATATTGAGAGTTTGAGGAGTGTTAATTCTATCCAGTGCATGATAGGATATGGTGGGAGCAATCTCTTCGGAAGTAGTATATTCTATTTCTTCATCTTGAGACGGTTCCTTTTCTTTTGGTGCTTCTTGTTCATTTTCTTCCTCTGCTTCACAATCTATGTAAAATAGTTTATTCTCAGTGCACTTGTGGCCCTTACTGTATTTTCTATCACAACTGTAACAAATCCCTTTTGCTATTTTTTCCTCTAGTTGTTGTGGTGTCAACCTTGTAGGTTGTGGATGACTTGAGACCACACTTCCTTCTTTATAGTTGAAAGTGGTAGACTTCCTTATTTCCATAATTTTATTTTTAATTTTTCTTGCCACCCTAAATGCATGCTCGAAGGACTTAGGTTCCTAAAGGAGAACCTCGTGTTGGATGTTATCCTTCAAATTTCTAATAAAGAGATCCAACAAATTATCTTTTGAAATATTCTTCACTCTGGTACTTAGCTTCTGAAACTACTTGATGTGCTCTGTAACTGGGTCTTTTTTATTTATATTTACCAACTGGCTAAAGAAGGTGTTGCTATTTATATCCCCATAATGTGCAATCAATTCTTTTGTGAATATAAACCATGAGATAATAGAGTCATTTTTACGGTCACAAAGCCATTGGTACCATACAAATTGATCAATATCTAAATATAAGGATGTAAAAGTTATCTTTTGCAAAGTTGGCACCTGGTGTAGATCAAAGAATTGCTCCATCTGGAATATCCAATTTATTGTATCATTGCCATCAAACTTTCTCATGTCAATTTTAGGTAGTTGGGTAACCTTTGGGTATCAATATTTTCTTCTTCTCATGGAAGGTCATGAACTTCTTTTTTGTATTAACGATGAATGTTTCCAACCAGTTGGAACCTAGCATTATGTCATTAAGATTGTCTCCTATAGCTGCAACGGTGAATTGAGAGGAAAAAATATAATCATTGATCTGTAAGTGTAATCCATTTATTTGATCTTCGTTCGACTTGTTCTTCTCTATACTTGATTCTAGGACTTGTAGTTCATTAGCAACATAAACATTAATAAAATTGTCTTTATTAGCTAGACCAATAGTGATGACACTAGGACTTTCATCAAATATTCCATAAGCTTTCAACATGGCCACAAGCACTTTCGGTGAATCCTTGAAAAATCTCTTTTTTCTCTTTAGTAAAATCTACCTCTTCCACTTTGACCTCCTTTTTCTTCTTTTCCTTTTTTGTTTGCGGAAAAATAGTTGGGATTTTATAAAAAATTACTATTAATAATAATAACTAAAAATAATATTATTATATTTTAATGGTATTGAAGGTTACATAATACTAATTACTATTAAAATATTCAATAATAACTTATTATTAAATTTTTAGAAAAAAGGGAATATAATAATTTTTTCTGGATGGTTGAATTTTAGGGAATTAATTATAATAATAAATATTATTATTATTATTTTCTTGTGATTGGGATAGGATTACGGTTTTCACAGTAATATTATTATTGATAATAATATTATTATAATTGATTTTTTTTTTAATTCGACATAGGTTTAGGTGTAGAGTATGCACATGGCGGAAGCGATAGGGGAATGGAAGGAGGACTACGCGGTGTAGAGTAGAAAAGGATCGGCGATGGCAGGATTGGCTAGAAGGGAAACGCAGGTGGAGCGTTGGAGGTAGGGGGTGCAGTGAAGGAATAATGATTGCGTCGAGTATAAGGGAGCGCATCGGTATATGAGGGTGGGCAGAGATTAGGGAGGTTGCGTGGATGGAAGGAGGCGAGCGTGGAAGTGTGTGGGCTGGGGAGAAAGGTGTCCCATGGAGGGTGAATTGTGGTGAAGAAACGTTGGGGGACTGGGTGATGGGAAGACACTAGAGTGTGGAGTGGTAATGACTGGTCATCGAGGGATAGGTAGTGTGGTGGTATGGCGTGTGGTATATTGGAGGAAGGGTAGTACGATATTGCCGGTGTATGGAGGTGCAATAGAGTTGACGTGCATAGAGGAGGGTTAAAGGGAGTGAGCAAGGATTGGAGTGAGGGACATGTGCTTTGGTGCTGAGTGAATGGGCAGGCGTGAGATGGAGCGTAATTGCATGGGGTGTGGACACACACAAAAAAGGCACTGTGGTAGCTGCGTGGGAGTGGGGATGAAGGGATGGTGAGAAATGGAATGAAAGATGTGTGGAGCAGGAAGGAAGTGGGGAAATGTGTAGAAAGGTGGGTGAGAGGACAGGAATGTTGTTGAGAGGGCAGTCGCAGAAGTTTAGAGGCCAAAGGTCGGAATCAGAACACTCTTATACCATTGAAACAATAAAACTCGTTCACTGGGGAAGGGATGAAGGGATGGTGAGAAATGGAATGAAAGATGTGTGGAGCAGGAAGGAAGTGGGGAAATGTGTAGAAAGGTGGGTGAGAGGACAGGAATGTTGTTGAGAGGGCAGTCGCAGAAGTTTAGAGGCCAAAGGTCGGAATCAGAACACTCTTATACCATTGAAACAATAAAACTCGTTCACTGGGGAAACCTTCACGCACTTTTCCTCATTTTGAGGATGGTACCCAAGGTAAACTATCGGCCCTGATTACAAGGCCTAACCCAATGGGGACATCAAGTGAAGCTCTTATATTGCATAGTCATCCAGGGATTTGACCTCGAGACCTTATGTTCACAACTAACAACACTCAACCACTTGAGCTAGCCCACCACACTTATTATTATTATTATTATTATATGTGTGTGCGTGTGTGTGTATTATTTTATATGTATATTTATATATTTTTTATATAACAAATTTCAATAGCTTTGGCCAACCATTATGGTTGAGTTGGACATATGATGCTTATGTGTCATATTTTTATTTGACAATAGCTAACTCTATTAAAACCTAACCTTGGCTAAGATCACGGAAATTTCATCTCAAAATACGATAAAAATACATGAAATAATAAATATAGAGTATCTTATATTATCACTACTTCCAAGTCCTTTAAAATATAAATCTTACATTAATTAAAATGATAGTGGAGTAATTTTGAAATACTAAAAATATTTATATGATTAATTTTTTTAAAAGAAAAATAAATAATATTTAATTGAAATGATAGTAAATTAATTTTGAAATACTAAAAACATTTATATGATTAAGCTTTAAAAATAAAAATAAATAATATTTAACTTTAAATGGGAGAAATTTAAATTTAACTCCATTTAAATATTTTTTTAAATAAAAAGAAGTGATATTTAATTAATTTAAGAGAGCCTCGTGGGGTAGTTCAGTTGGTTAGAGCCTTCGGGACCAAGCTGTCATGAGGCCAAGGTCAAGGGTTCAATTCTCTGGGTCCTCCGGGGTTAGGCACCTTTGGTGCCAGGGATAGGTTATGAAATACCCTAACAAGGTGCAGCCCCTTCGGGTGGGCCCCTTGGATTGCTTCTTTGTGGATGTAGCGACCCACTCGGGTGTGAACCACATTGAAAAATTAATTAATTTAATATGCTTTTCTCCCAAAAATACTAAAATGTCGACCCTAGAAAATCGGTGTGAAATCTTAGAAAACTCAAAAAAAGAAAGTTGTAGCTCTCGTCAAAATCTTTCCAATGGTACCAAGAGTGCCCAATTCCAATTTTAAGCGAAAGCTATTACAAAAATACCGAAAGATTCATTTTGTTTCTCTCATCTTTTCTTATTTAAAATACATATTAGTGTTGGATAATTTCTTATTAATCTTCATTTTATATATATAACTTATAAAAACACAATATTATATTATAAAAAATCATACAATTTATAATAATAGATATTTAATATTATTATATATACACACACACACATGAAAACACTTAATTTTTAATATAAAAAATAATAGTAATTGTTTATTTTTAGTATTATTGTAATTATATTTTTTCATTATAATTTTAGTTTTTTATAGTTTTAAATTTTACTAAATATATAAAAAATAGTGGTACACTCATAAAAAATTAAATAAACTATAATATAAATTTATGAGTGTACCACTATTAAATAAACTATAATAAAAGTGGTAAAAAGGTAAAAACACTGGAAATTATGGTAGTAAAACAAAGATCTAAACTAAAATACCAAATACCCAGAGACATGCCATGATAATCAAAGAATAATTTTCTATGATAAACAATGGTTTACAATATTGGTTACCTCAAAGTGATGAGTAGATTGAGGCCTTCATAGTCGTACAAAGGGTGGTGTTCCGAGTCTACAGTGTTCCTTGCTCTTCTCCGGATGCTCAAAAGGTGGTTGAAACTCAACTAAAATGGGTGAAACACAAGCTCAAAGGGAGGATAGGGTTTCAGTAGGGATTTTGACAGCATAACAGTAGGAAAGAGTATATGATTGTTGTGAAATGGGTGGCTTCCACCACCTTTTTATAGCAATTTTGGGTGGCGGTGTATTGTCCTGTGGTATTGGGATGCCAATAGTATTGGCCCATAGTATTTGATGGTTTCCCTCATTTTTCTTTTATTTTTGACTATTTCCCCTTTTTATTTTTCTTGTTTGGGGATTTTGATCCCTTTTGGGGGATTTTGACCCTTTCGTGGAGGATTTTAATTAATTGTTGAGGGAAATAATGATTTTTTCCCATTTGGTTACCAACTTAGGGATTTTGGGTTTTTGGAGGCCAAAAATGTAGGAAAAATGGATGAATTGGTAATGTGACTAAGGGGATGAGCTAGGTGAACAATTTTTGGGTGTTAACACCTATATTGGATCAATCTTTGGAATCTCCTTTTATAGAACCATCTCCCCATCATGAAGAATTTCTTGCCACTTCACCAGAACATGCAGTTCAATTAGATGATGTGATTGAGAGGATTGGAAGATTAAATATTGAATAGATTCCAAAGATTGATCCAATATAGGTGTGAATGCAAATAAAAGTGATAAAAAAATAAAAATGTTGGAAATTATGGCAATAAAACAAAGATCTAAGCTAAAATACTAAATACCCAGAGACATGCCATGATAATCAAAGAATATTATTCTATGATAAACAATGGTTTACAATATTGGTTACCTCAAAGTGATGAGTAGATTGGGGCCCTCATAGCCGTACGAAGGGTGGTGCTCTGGATCTCCAATGTTCCTTGATCTTCTTCGAATGCTCAAAAGGCGGTTGAAACTCAACTAAAATGGGGGAAACACAAGCTCAAAGGGTTTCAGTGGTAATTTTGGCAGTGTAACGATAGGAATTTTGCTCCCATATAGGTGTTAACACCCAAAACTTGTTCACCTAGCTCATCCCCTTAGTCACATTACCCATTCATCCATGATTCCTACATTTTTGGTCTCCCAAAACCCAAAATCCCTAAGTTGGTAACCAAATGAGCAAAAAATCATTATTTCCCTCAAAAATTAATTAAAATCCTCCAAAAACTGGGTCAAAATCCCCCAAAAAATGGGTCAAAATCCCCAAAAGAGAAAAAGAAAAGGGGGAAATAGTCAAAATAAAAGAAAAAGAAGGGAAACCATCGAATACTACGGGCCAATACTATTGGCTGCCCAATACCATGGGACAATACACCACCACCCAAAATTGCTATAAAATGTTGTGGAGGCCCCCCATTTCACAACAATCATATACTCTTCCTTACCGTTATGCTGTCAAAATTCCTACTAAAACCCTAGCCTCCCTTTGAGCTTGTGTTTCCCCCCATTTTAGTTGAGTTTCAGCCACATTTTGAGCATTCGGATAAGATCAAGGAACATTGGAGACCCAGAGCACCAACCTTTGTATGGCTATGAGGGCCCCAATCTACTCATAACTTTGAGGTAACCAATATTGTAAACCATTGTTTATCATAGAAAAATATTCTTTGATTATCATGGCATGTCCCTAGGTATTTAGTACTTTAGTTTAGCTCTTTATTTTACTACCATAATTTCCATCACTTTTAATTTTTTTACCACTTTTATTTGCATTCACACACTATCAATTCACGAACTATTACTAAGGGTTCCACAAATCTATGTAAGTGTCCTTTTGAACTAGCTAGTGTAAAAACACTAGCTACAGTTTTGGCGACTCCAACCGGGTCGATTCCCATCGATATGTGATTTGGTAAGAGAAGTAGTTATTTTCATTTTTGCATTTCATATTTTCTGTTTGCATTTAATTTTTCTTTAGTTTTTATAGTCGTCTACCCTCTTTGGGTAGTTCAAGCCTAATCTTACACCATGTACTTGTAGATTTGGCCCTTTCCATCTCAGTACATTTTTATTTTTTCATTTTTACGGCCCAGGCCGCGACTTTCGGTCGTTTCCACACTCCAAAGCGCAGTTTTCTCTTCTTGAAGCACGCTCTGCTCTCTGCAACCCAAGCACAACTTTCATCCCATAAAGTGCACCCTGAGCATGGCTTTCATCCTATTATGCACACTCCAACACGCCTTTTTCCCTATTAGAACGCTCCAAGCGCACCTTTCCTCCCGATAAGCACACTCCAGCACTCTTTACTACCAGAGAAGAGCGCTTTACCTTCCCATATCCACGCTCGAAGCATGCCTTTTGCACCCAAAAGTGTGCTCGGCCTCCTGCGCTGGTTTTTTGTGGCGGCGCAATTGTTCTGCAGTCTGTAGTACCCAGAGCACGACTATTCCTTTGACAGACGCGTCCTGCACCTGTTTTTTTTCACATCGGCTTCCCTTACAACCTCACGTTTTCTTTCACCCATTTCCACTGGTACTTTTATGTTGTTTACTTGTTGTAGCATTTGAAACATTTCATTTTGCGTGCCTCCTTAGTGCATTGTTATCTCTTGCATCACATTTCAGCGAGTTCATTTACTACATCAAGTTCATTTACTACATCATTTTGCATGTCATAGCAATTAGTACTTTTATTTAAAAAGCAAAAGACAAATATTATTTGAATTTCAGTTATTTATTTCTACATTTACTTTCGGTGTATCTCGGGTTGTTTACACCACTTGTGCACCCACTCACTCCCTAAAATCCAACTGAGACTAAAATTGGTTTAATTGAACACACATTTAACCCCACTTGGGGGTCCCAAAAACAACTTTGTATCTAAGTAGGACATTGGAGTTAGGAATTCAAATAACACCCCCTCTGTCATACACATTTGAGACACGGTTGTTGTCTTTTAGGGATCCAAAATCCTCTCTGATTAGCACGGTTAACACTGATTTACCAAGGGGGCTCTACCTTAGGAGGCCAAGTAGCAAGACTGGTTCTAGAAGTCTGGGTGGAATGTCGCTTTCCACTCTATATTGAAGGACATCAACTCGTTGTTCTCGTCGCACATGTTGGACACCATACCAGGTGGGCGACTATTATCGGACAATCCACTCGAGCGGACGCGAGCAGGATCTCCCTAGCTCAAAGTGAGTCTAGAACAAATAGAACAGACTACTAATGCATTTCCTAGACCTACTTAAGGATCGAGTATTAGATGTCTTACCTTTCACTTCGCAATCCTTTCTCCTGAATGCTTCTCCATGTCTCACGGTCGTCAGATCCAAGCTGCAAGACCTGTCAAGACAAGAAACAAGAGAAAAAAGTAAAAGGAATCTTTACAATAAGAGATCTAAGTAAACAGTTAAGCAGGTAAACTACTCAATATCATTACACACATGAACAATATTGGTGGAAAGCATTTGTATTACTATAAAAAGAGGGAAGTACATAATAGAAATATAGAACTACAACCAAGGCTTAACGCTACAACCCTTCTCCAACAAAGCCAGTTGCCATATCCTTCCAAGGAAGTATGAGTACTCCAATAGGTGAGTGGAGATGTTCCAAGGGCGATTTCACCAGCATGTAGATACCATATACTTCCTCCTCTTGGGATGGGAGTAGCTTCATTTAAATAGGACTAAGTGGATAGGATAGGTTGAGATATGATAGGAGAGGCTTAAGGGATCTCTCAAAATTATTAGGAACCGAGTGCCAACTCCTCCAAGAGGTCAGGGATAGGGTCTCAAGTCAGCAAGCTTCGAGAAGGACCTCGAAGAAGCTATTTTTTCCATCTAACTGACTTTGTCGCGCCCTGTAATGAGGCAAGGTGCGACGTCGCATGTTGCTCATGTGCAGCTTGCGATGACCTCTCAAAACCTAGCACAATTGGGTAAAAATCCTCCCTAGGTGATTACTTAGTCAAGATATCTTCAAGGGTGTATACACTGAATCTTATGGTGGGTAGATTTTGGGTGTAACAGCGATGGCCAAAGAATTGAAGTTGTGATATATATTTTCGAACGTGCTTTGACCGAGGTAGCTTAGTTTCCATTCTTCTAGGACACTTTTACCCATGATCACTCTTGGTAGAGGGATATCCCTTAGTCATTTTGTTCTCCGTTTTGTATTACGTGACTGCGGATTTCATCACCCTACAGGGAATACGATTTGCGTGAGTGTTAGGAACCCGTGTCGACCCTTCTCTTTACTTTGTTAGTATATTGTATCATCCCACATTGTTAGTATATTGTTGTTGGACACATATCCTTTGTAAGTCGTCCCGTGAGTATATTGTATTATCCCACATTCATGGGGAGTAATAGTTGTTTATCTTAGACTTAGTATATAAGTATGTGTTGAGGCCAATGAAGGCATCCACGAGTTATTTGTATTGAGCTTGCTCAAAGGAGGTTTCCCCCTTGAAGTGGCCTGCGATCAATAAATCCATTGTGTGTTTTATTATTTCTGATATATCGTGCATTTTCATCATTTAATTGTTGGAGGTTCCTCACATCTTGTATCATAGCACTTTCTTGGGCTCGCTGGGTGGAATTTCTGCCAAAAACAAAAATCACAATGGTTTCCAGGTGTTGTGATTATTGCAGTAGTTCTTTTTCTTTGCATCCGTATTGCTCCTTTCAATTGCAAGTTCGGATCCGGGAATAATCCCTATCCGCTTAACTGTGGGAAGTACCTGGGCATAGCCCTAAAATTCATTGTGAGGAGTATCACAGGAACCCCGAAGTAGCTTGCCCATTATAGGACATGCTAGCGAAAAGGGAAGCATACCCTACCTGATTAACTAGTTCCCACCTGTGAATTAAACCAATAGATGTCGTTTGTGGCAAAGCAGTTATCATTTTTATTTGATTCGTAAGGTGAGGGGTACTATCCCAATACGCAAGCCGTTAGATAGCATTGGTAGCTGAGTGAATCCCATGAAACTTTAGGAAGCCGAGCATACATGGGGTCCATATCTATTTCCAGCTGATAAATAGCAGATTGCATCTATCCAGATCCGTCGCAAATCAGTTCTGAACCATTGCAGATTAATTCCGAGTCTTTGCAAATTAATTTATGGAAGAAAAAAATGGTACAAAATTATGTTTTTTCACCATATCTTCTTTGGTTTAACTTTGTTTCCCTTGAAAATACACTAGCACCCCTGCAATTCCATTCTGCATATTTCCTTCATGAGGACACTATCCCAAATTCCACTTCCCGAAGCCAAAAATATCACATTTGTCTATTTTTAGGGATTGCCATAACTTCTTTGATTTTCACCCAATCGCCTTCAAATTTTGCCACAGTGTTCATTTCCTATTTATGCTTCTTTGTCCCTCTTCGACAAATTTTCCCATTCTTTCACCCTGCCTCTGAAATCCCCATTTTCGGCTTCCCTATCCATTAGAAAGTGTCCAAAACCTAGTAAAACCCTAATTACCCATCATAGTTTTTCCCAAATCCAAATTTTCCTTTACTAAAGAATTTTTTTTTTTCTACCCATTCTTACCAAAAAAAAATCCTAGTTATGGTTGTCACCCGCACAGGAGAAAAAAACATGGAGGAAGAACTTGCAGCCCTCAATACCAAACTCTAAGATTTGGATGAAAAAATTCTCATCCTCCATCTTCAACCTTCAACCATGAACAATAGATGACGGCCAGATTTTTCTACAGACACTGGGTTCTCTTCTTCCAACACTTCTCGTGGGCCGAAGCTTGAATTTTCCTTGCTTCAATGGTGATGATCTGACTGGATGGATATACCGGACAAAACAATATTTGAGTCTAAATAATATTTTTTATGTCAACAAAGTTCCACTTGCATCCTTTAATTTGGAACATGAATCCCTTTAATGGTTTCGTTGGTACATCAAGGCTCACGCAGAGAAAAAATGGACAGATTTTTTCCAACTCCTTTTGCAATGATTTGGCCCTAGTGCTTTGGATGACTTCAAAGGAGCACTCACTAAACTTCGCCAAATTGGCACTGTGACAGAGTATCAGACAGAATTTGAGAAGCTGGCCAATCGCACAGAAGGATTGTCTGATGAATTCTACAGGAGTTGTTTTGTCAGTGGTCTGAAGGATGCAATCTGATCTAAGGTTAAAATGTTATGTCCCGGCACAATGATGGAAGTCCTAGGGTTGGCTAAGTTGGCGCAGGACAATATCACATCCCAACAGTGCTCCAAATCCACTTTTGTTCCATTCAGAAATATGGTTTCCCAACGACCTCCCATCACGCCAGCTCCTAAAGCAACTCCTATCAATCATTTTTTGAAACAGAGATGCGGGCACGTAGAGAAAAAGGGCTTTGTTATAATTGTGATGAGAAATTCACTCGGGGACATAGATGTGTTGAGAAAAACTCTATCTCTTGGATGTGGATTATCCTCCTACAACTAAAATTTGTGAAGAAGCTCAGGATACAGTAGATGATCAGGTCAACATTCCATCGCCACCTGTTGACCCTCCTTCTCAGAACGACCATCCAGATATATCTCTCCATGCTTTAGCCGGATTCACCACCCCACAAACAATGCGGGTCAAGGGTTACTTCAAGAAGTTCCCTCTTACAATACTCATTGATTCTGGTAGCACTCATAACTTCAATGACTCTCAGAGCGCCAAACAGGCTGATTGTTTTGTCCATCCTTGATCCAGATTTGAAGTCATGATTGTAAATGGGGGAACCTTACCTTGCAAGGGTAAGTGTCACAATGTGCGTATCTCTATTGGTGATTATAATCTGTGCTCCGACATGTTTTCCTTGCCCTTATACGGATGTGATGTGGTTTTGGGCGCTCAATGGTTACGCACACTTGGACCCATCTTATGGGATTTTGCTGAACTTTGGATGCAGTTTTCAGTAAATGGGAAAAACACACATTGAAGGGCTTACAACAAGGGTCTCTTAGCATCATCAGTTCACATCACCTGGAAAATATCCTTAAGAAGAATTCACATGGTTTCATCACTCAACTCCATTCCATCCAGATGCAACCATCAACAGTCTCCACTATTCCTTTGGATCTACAACAAATTTTGGATAGATATGCATGTGTCTTTGTTGAACTAGTGGGATTGAATGGCTACTACCACAAGTTTTTCAAGGATTACGGGAAGATAACAGCTCCATTAACCGCTCTCTTGAAAAAGGATGCTTTTACACTGACACGTGCTACAGAGTGTGCATTTGACAAACTAAAACAAGCTATGTGTACTACACCTATTCTAGTTATGCCCGATTTTTCCAAGCCCTTCACTATTGAGAGTGATGCTTGCGATAATGCACTTGGTGTTGTTCTCCTTCAAGATTAAAATGCCATTGCATTCACCAACAAGGCTATTTCTGGTAAGAATTTAGTTGCCTCTACATATGAGAAGGAAATGATGGCTATTTTTCATGCACTACAGAAGTGGCAGCCATACCTATTAGGGAATCATTTCTGGATCAAGACTAATCACCAGAGTCTGAAATATTTCCTGGAACAACGAGTCTCCTCCCCAACACAACAAAAATGGGTTAGAAAATGAATGGGTTATGAATATGAGATCACTTAAAAGAAGGGTAAGGAAAATCTTGTGGTGGATGCTCTTTCTTGCACATTTGATGACCAAGTTTCTCTTTCCGCTACTTCTATGCTTGTTCCAAATTGGTTGCAATTTGTTCAGCAGGGCTATGTCAATGACTCCTCATTATCTCAAATCATCCAATGGTTGGCCAATAACCCCTCTATTGTACCGCATTACTCTTAGGAAGGTGCTTCCCTGAGATACAAGGGTCATCTGGTGCTTCCCCAAAGCACAGATCTTCAACAGGTTGTCTTCTGTGAAATTTATGCTTCTCCATCGGAAGGGCACTCTGGGTTCCTCAAAATGTATGAGCGGGAACGGCGTAACTTCTTTTGGAAGGGAATGAAAATGACAATTCAATAGATGGGGGTTGAATGTGATACCTGTCAGTGCAACAAGGGTGAAACGGCACTCCTTCTCGGATTGCTCAAACCATTTCCCATCCGTACATGGATTTGGATAGATATTTCTATGGATTTCATTGAAGGGATCCTTAAATCTGGAGGGAAGACGGTGATTTTGGTTGTGGTTGATCACCTCTCCAAATATAGTCATTTTTGTGCCCTCGGCCATCCTTATACCACCTCCTCAGTCGCACAGATTTCCTGGACTAGATATTTCATCTTCATGGAATCCCTTCTTCCATTATCTCAGATGGCAATGCAACTTTCACCAGTCATTTTTGGACAAAAATATTTCGCTACACTGACACCAAACTGAAGATGAGTTCAGGATATCACCCACAAACAGATGGTCAAACTGAAGTTATCAACAAATGTTTTGAAACTTATCTATGTTGCTTCACCTTCGAACAACAGCATCAGTGGGAAAAGTGGCTCCCTCTTGCTGAGTGTTGGTACAATACCTCCTACCACACTTAATCTAAAATGACTCCATATGAAGCAGTCTATGGTCAGGCATCGCCAGTGCTTCTTCCATACACCCTAGTCGTTCACCAGTTCAGGCAGTTGACACAATTCTTCGAACCCGAGATCAGATTCTTCGCATTTTGCAGGACAATCTTGACATGGCAAGAAATCGAATGAAACAACAAGCCAATCGATACCATTCTAAGCACACTTTTCAAGCAGGTGATATGTTTTTTATTCATCTACAACCTTAAAAGAAATCCTCCATGAAACTCAAAGGGCGTCATAAGCTCACTCCAAAGTTCTATGGGCCATATAAGGTTCTTCAAAAGATTGGGTCCGTTGTTTATAAATTGAAACTTCCTCCTTCTTCCTGCATTCATCCAGTATTTCATGTCTCTTGTCTAAATAAATTTCTTAGCACCAACATCGGAGCAAAAAATGTTTTACCAGAACTGAATAATGAAGGATCCATCATTTTGGATCCATAGGCCATCCTCAATAGGTGCACTCGTCAGCTTCTCTCTCGATCCATCACAAATGTATTACTTCAGTGGCACGGAATGCAACCAGAGGATGCTACATGGGAACCACTCCTTCAGATTCAGCAACAATTTCCACATCTAAAGCTTTGAGGATAAAACTTTTTTTAAAGGCGAGGGGATATTAGGAACCCATGTCAACCCTTCTCTTTACTTTGTTAGTATATTGTATTATCCCACATTGTTAGTATATTTTTGTTAGAAGCATATGCTTTGTAAGTCGTCCCGTGAGTATATTGTATTATCCCACATTCCTGGGGAGTAATATTTGTTTAGATTAGACTTAGTATATAAGTATGTGTTGAGCCCAATGAAGGTATTGAGCTTGCTCAAAGGAGGTTTCCCCCTCGAAGTGGCCTGCGATCAATAAATCCATTTTATGTTCTGTTATTTTTTATATATCGTGCATTTTCATCATTTAATTGGTGGGCGTTCCTCGCAGTGAGCTTCCTTATCTTATAGATAGGTGTTTGCATGCTCCTATACCCCATCGGTTAGTGAGTATTTTTCTTTCTAGGAGTGCTACTTGTTGGTATTCTGACCATTTTATTATCGCTCTACCTGTTATAGCACGTTGTTGCAGTAGGTGTTTTTGAGCTTGTTGTTGACATGAGTGTTGTTTTTTAGAGATCTCCTTTTGCACACACAATTGCACTAGGATTTTTTAGCACTTTTTTTTTTACCACAACCCTTTAACACTTACACACTTATCACCATTTCTTCATCGAGACACTCTCGTCGCCTACGGGGACAGTCCCCGCAATATGGTCCACTAGACCCCACTCGTCACGCTCCCTTGAGATGCACATCTTCGTCGCCCGATCTTCATTTTGACGCCCCTTATTTCACATTTTATTCTGATTCTGATTCACCCATACACACAGCTTTGTCTATCCCCATGGCCAGCGTGAATCCCACCCCATTTTACGACGGGATTGTCAGCGGCAGATCCACCACCGGATTTGCTACCACTTCAGCATCTATCCCCACTATGCCATCTACAGGACCTCCCCCCAACACTACAGTACACACTTCCACTACATCCATACCCATAGGTAGTGTACCTATTCCAACTACAGTCTCGTTAGTTACTAGTGGTACCTTTGGGGGCATCGGTCCCTTCACTCAGTTTCCTTCATCCCCACCGGGTAGTTCTTAAATTTCCATTATGTCTCACACCATTGCACCACCACTCGGCGGAAGTGGCCCCACGATTTCCACCATGGCTAGCATGCAATCCGCCTCAACCACGTCACATCCTCTTGCTAGTTTGGAATTCATGGCCAATCTCAAACTCCCTGATCTGGCTCGATTGACTAATGATCTGATTCGACATGACCCCACATAGCCTCCCATGCCCACCAAAATCCCTTCGAACATCCCCAAGTTTGAGGGGAAAGGTGGTGAGGACCCCTAGAACCATGTCATGTCCTTTCACTTATGGTGTTCCTCCAACTCCATAGTGGATGACTCAATCCGCCTGCACCTCTTACAACGGACACTCACTGGCACTGCAACCAAGCAGTATATTGATCAGCCCCATGGGACGCATTCCACTTTTTCTTCCCTCGCTTCGACTTTCCTGCAATTTTTCTAGTTACTCGTTCGTTATGGCGTTGGTGTTGAGGTTCTCCTATATTGCAGGAAAAGCACGGCCACCCACATCATTAACCATATCCATGAGTGGCATCGTCGCCGTAGTTTATGCAAGATCAAATTAGATGACCGTATCTTTTTAGATTGGTTCTTAAAGTATCTCATACCAGCCATTGCCAAGGATGTGGAATCTGAATGGCCCCAAACCAAAGAAGAAGCCATACTTAAATCCTAATAGTTCAACCTTTACACCATTATACCTCATGCTCCTCATAGTGATTCCTCTTGGAATGACACCTCGAGGGCATATCACGCTGATGATGGAATCATTGGCCATGTTTCATATACTAGTCGGCCATATGTTCATATGCCTCCAGCATCAACCCCTTTTTATAACCCTACACCTAGTTCTGCGCCACCTACCATGAGCGGTGGCCTCTATCTTACATGCACCATGGCTCATTCTGGAGCAACACCTTCATATTTTCCACCAACTCAAACCCCCCATATCCATGGACCCTCTTGTTCGTCACATTGCTATGGTCATACCCTTCCAGCATATGCCCCCCATGCTGCACCACCCGCTCACTACCCTCCATCGGTTGCACCAGCCCCTACACAAACTCAAGATCCTCCTGCTTATTACCCACCATTGCCAACCCCGACACCCGCCCAACCCCAAACTCCTCCCGTTCCACAAGGGAAATTTTATGCCTAGCAAATCCAGCCATAGAACCAACCTGCCCAACGAAACCAACAAGGCCAACAGAATAGGAAACGCGATCGCAGCCATGGAAATAACCAACAACCTGGTGGAGGTGGCCAACCACCAAATCCCCCTGATAATAACGGTGCCGCGCCAACTAACCAAAACCCCCGATCAACCACCCCGGTAGGGGAAGAACCCTAACTTATGTGCAAACCACATGTGTTCCATTTGCGGGGGTTTAGGGACATTACACTCACAATTGTCCCCACTTGGAAAGATCTTGACAACTCTAGAGTGAAGACGCGCAATGTCAAGGGCATGTTGCACCTTCGGCACCACCAAACCCACCGCACAACCTATGGTGTTGCATATCCCCTTACCCATGCAAGTGGTCATTTCCACCCAACCTTTAGCACCCCCTTACGAGGTTGCCGCACCACAACGACCAGTTTCTTACGCTGCTCCTACTGGTCAACCTTCTAACTCGGGAGTGCACCACCTTTTGATGATGTCCTCTTCCAATGTCAACCTTTAGACACACTGTGACTAGTATGGTTCAATCACTACGACCACCACTGCGGATCAGGATACCACCTCTACCCCTATAGATCAATCTTTACAACTCCCCCCACCACCACTGGATGGGGCCCCCAAAGCACCCAAATTCCCTCTACATTGCATCACTAACAACCCCAATGCTCATGATGCCCTCAATTCTAATATCGTGGATGACTTAGCTCAGTCCCCTACTGCTATGTCAGCCTTAGAAGTGTTGAAGAACTGTGTAGCACAACGCAAAGAATTTTTTTCTACCATAGGTGTGATCAACCCTTCTAACTTACGATTGATGGTGTTCGACTTAGACATGTCTGAACCCAGCATGCTTTCAATGCTCGTGTTTCAGATCTCAGTTTCGATTAGGAACCTCGTTATCCATCGTTGCATCATCAATGAGGGCGCCTCTACATGTGTCATGTCTACATTCGTGTGGAAGAAACTTGGATCCCCTCCTCCGTAGTCATCCACCACTTCCCTTCAAGCTTATGATGGATGTGTAGCCCAGTCGCAAGGCCTTCTTGCCAATGTTCTAGTCCAATTAGCTGGAAAAATTGTCCTGATTGACATCAAAGTTGTCAACGCACAGCTCGACTACAACCTGCTCCTAGGATGAAGCTACATGTACGCCATGAAGGTCGTTGCCTCATCTGTGTTCCGGCTTATGATGTTCCCCCATGAGGGATGAGTTGTCAAAATCAACCATCTTACCTATTATGACCCCAACGAGCCCGCTACACTAGAGAATGTCCTCCCCGTGGTCGAAAAACATGTACTTGGTGCGTCTACCCCTTTGATTTCTACAGTGGGACCTGGTCTTTATTCAGAAGCTCCCATGACTTCCATGTTTACTGCCTTACCCCTACCACCCACGACTGTTGAGATATCTAACTTGTGCACCATTTTGACAAGTAATTCCATCTCTGAATCATAACCTACCAATCAATCAACACAACCACCCCAACTACCGTCGATACCCAGCCACGTGGGAGCCACCCCGATCCATACAATCCCTTTTTTATTTTCGCCATCAAGAGTAGTGAGTATGCCCATCATGGCTACGCTAAACCTCCCATGGATAACCTTAGGGATCCCCATATGGTACTTACCCGCACCCAATCCCACTCCGACCCCACAAGTCGTTCTTCAACCAATTCAACCAATCAACACCGCCAATCGTCCACCTCTCGGTGTGTCAGCAACCACTTCCTCCAACACCACCCCTCGGTCTTCCAAGAAACACGGTGCTTTCGCAACGACAAAGAAATCCTTGAAACACTGACCGAACCCGACTTCCCTTGGTATGATATGTAACATCGCGCCTATTTTATTCCCAATGGGTCCACTCCCATGTCGATCGATCAACTCTTGATTGACTCAAAATATTTCCTCCATGGAAATGTGGATTGGTTCAAGAACCCCATTCCAGCTCTATGTGCCTTCAGGGAAGGTAACATGGCTAACATCTTGCCCACCATCCAAGTTGATATCTCAGTCAAACCCAATATAGTTGAGAACATCATGATATGCGCATCATGTACTCCCAAAGAAGTCGTTGTCTATAAGAATCTATTTCAAGATTTTTGTGATGTATTTGCTTGGTCATATACTAAGATTCTTGGCCTTGACCCTACCATTGTTGACCACCGTATTGAAACTTGGCCCAACATCGCACCTGTCCGCCAAACACAACGGCCAATTCACCCATCCAAAATTGAAAAATTGCACCAAGACAGGTTCATTTATTCCATCGCATACACGACATGGGTATCCAACCCCATGTTGGTCAACAAAAAACATGGCACCATTCGTGTCTATACCAATTTTTGAGATTTGAATCTAGCCTGCCCCAAATATAAATTTCCTACACCTTTCATTGATCAACTCATTGATGCATGTGCGGGCCATGGGGTTCTATCCTTTATGGATGGTTTCTCCAATTACAATCAGATTCAGATCCACAAAGAGGACCAGTACAAGACTTCATTCACTACTCCATGGGGCACCTTTTCCTATCATGTCGTGCCTTTTGGTTTTAAAAATGTTGGAGTCACATTTCAGCAGGCCATGACCTTTTGCTTTCATGACTTGGTACATATTATCCTTGTCTACTTGGACGATCTCACTGCTCGATCCAAGAAACACTCAAACCACATGGACGATCTCTGACAAGTCTCTATGCATTGTCACAAGTATAACATTCACTTGAACCCTCTCAAGTGTGTTTTCTGCATTCCTATCGGTCGGTTATTGGGATTCATAGTTTCCCAGAAAGGGATCACCGTAGACCCTTTGAAAGTTCAAGCCATTCTTGATCTCCCACACCACGCACATTGCGCCAATTGAAAATCCTTCAAGGCAAGGCCAATTTTCTCTGCCAATTCATTCCCGACTATGCTATGAAATTTCCTGGTTTCCTTTGCTTGCTTCGGATCAACGTTCCCTTTTTTGGGGACGAACAGGCAGAAGAGGCTTTTGACGCATTGAAACAAGCCTTGAATTCCACTCCCTTGATTTCACCACTGGATTTCTCGAAGGATTTTATACATTATGTTTCGTCCTCCAATCATGTTGTTTCAATATTTTTAGTCCGCGAAGATAGTGCTCTCCAAGAGCACGTCATATACTATGTGATTCAAACCTTGTATAGCCCACCATTGCACTACCCCCATGAGGAGAAAATGGCCCTTGTTGTCATTTTTCAGTTCAAAAATTACACCATTACATTCTTATGAGCCGAACTACAATTGTGGAAGACTCCAACCCCATGGTCTATATCTTGAGCAGTCGCCTTATCCAAGGCCTAGTGACTAAGTGGGTCGTCATTCTCCAAGAATATGACCTCAACTTTGTTACACCCAAAAGTACCAAGGCTCTTGTCTTGGCACACCTCATGACCGACCTACCATCTTCATCGGTGTCCCCTCCGATCACGATTAACCTGCCAGATGAACATTTGTTCACTATTTCATCGGATGACCCGTGGTATAGAGATATCCTTGTGTATCTGCACACGTAGAATTTTAGATCTCACCTCAGTCACGATGATCGACATCGCATTTTCCATCAAGCTTCATGATACCTCCTTATCGGCAATGTCCTTTATCGGTGTGGTGTTGACACCATCTTACGTTGATGCCTCACCCACGACGAGGCTGAGTATATTTTGAATGACTGTCATAGGGGAGCCTGTGGTGGCCATTTATCTGGGATGGCTACTTCCCAAAAGGTTATTTGTGTCGGTTATTTCTAGCCGACCCTTTTCACTGATTACACCATGGCAGTCAAACACTGTCGCAATTGCCAACTTTTTCCCCCCAAGGCACAGACCCCCTTGCCACACTCCATCTGGTTATCATAGTTGGCCCTTTCCATAAATGGGCCATTGATTTTATGCAGTGTAATCCGACCTTGGTGAATGGCCATAGATACATCATCGTGGTTGTCGACTACTTCACTAAGTGGGTCGAGGCTATGCCCACATTCAATTGCCAAGCTGAAACCGCGACATTTTTTTCTTCAACCATGTCATTACACGGTTCAAGTTCCCTAAA
Source organism: Larix kaempferi (assembly GCA_027924585.1). Lineage (NCBI taxonomy): Eukaryota > Viridiplantae > Streptophyta > Pinopsida > Pinales > Pinaceae > Larix > Larix kaempferi. The sequence continues at coordinate 15,740,860 of BSBM01000458.1, read as the reverse complement.
CAACTCGTGTCCGATCACGTCAGACATTTTTAAGACATTTGGAAAGAATTGTCCACTCTGTTGAAGTTTGAACACCAGTATGCCTCCTCCTCCTACCCTTAGGGGAACGGCCAAGTTGAGGTTGTCAATAAGATTCTGAAAATGATCCTTCAACATACAGTGGACAAGCACAAGTTAAACTGGAATCACATGCTCTTTCCAGCACTTTGGGCCTACCGCACCTCCACCAAGACCGCAACAGGTTTTACCCCATTTCACTTGGTATATGGCGTGGAGTCTATTCTCCCCATTGAGTGTCAGATTTCTACCTTACATATCGTTGTTGAACTTATCCCAGATACCTCACCCCTCGAGCAACATTTACTCTTGTTGGAGCAAGCGGATGAATATCGTCGGGAGGCCTTACAGATGATTGAGGCTGCCAAACATCGATCCAAAAATCATTATGAATCCCCGCACCTTCAACGAGGGAGACCTCATGCTTGTTTATGATCAAGCCCGTGACTGCAAGCATGGAAAAAGAAAGTTCGAATCCATGTGGCAAGGCCCATATGTTGTCCAAACTTTCCTCGGCAAGGGGGCATACATCCTCGTTGATTCTGAAGGACACCCTTTGACTCACCCTCGTAACGGGTTGTACCTCAAACGATTTTACCCTTAAGCCTGCTAGACCCATTGGTTTGCGTTGTATAGTTTTCTTTCCTTTTTGTTTTTCGTTTTTTTCCTTTTGAGCCTTATGGTTTGCTTCCATGATTGGTACCATATGGATCATGTTCCCCCGATCTATGTCAGTTTTTCCAATGGCGCAAGTTGATAGTCTCCTAAACTCGCCTCAGCAGCTTGGGTATTATATTCCCCCTCGCATGAGTTGATCCATCTCGACGGAGTGTGTATTGGTGATACCACCAATAACCAAGTTGAGTACAATGCTGTGACCGGTCTCTTAACCATTGCTTTCCAGTTGGGCATACTTCACTTTCGTGTGTTTTTAGACTCCCAACTCCTTGTTGCCCATCTCAACAACTGTTACCAGGTACGATATCCTTTCCTTTTTAAAAATTTCATGCTCACTAAACAATTGATTAAACACTTTGATTTCATTACATGCACACATGTCCCACGAAGTCAAAATAGTGTCATAGATCAAATGGCTAACGACATTCTAGAATGGCATATCAATCGTTGCATATAGGAATTAAATATTACACATGCATCACCATATCATTTTGCTTTCACATGTACATATACATCATATAGGCATCAACATCACATAAAAGGCCCATCATCATAAATCATAACACATAAAAATAAAGGTGCATCCACGTGCATATATATATATATATATATATATATATATAATCAAAATGTCATAGTGTTTACATCATCACATAAGCATCACTACATAGAGGATCCCCAACAACTTCCTCATCTGCATCATCTTCATCGTCCTCGTCCTCTTCCTCCTCCTCCTCCTCGTCTGACTCAGTCTCCTCGTCGGACTTCTCCTCCTCGTCATCATAGGGGGCATCACCCCGGGACATGGATCTCACTGCCTCAGCCACCATAGAAATCCTTTGCATGATCGACCTCCACTCGCATGGAGCATCATAACAGATGTCAATCAACTCTTGATCCAGATGTTTCCACCCTTCATCCACTACCCCATCCAACAATTGGTCGATCCCCACGCGTAGCGACTCCAACATCGTTGAAGCACTCTACTGTCGATGGTGACCCTGACCAGGAGGGTAATGCCCTCTGCCCTGCCTCGTCGCCTCTAGTATCCCGTTGGGGGCATCGGTTCAATATCTGCACACACATGCATAAGTCATCAGTATCATCATCATATAAAAACATATAGCTACCCTCTATGCTATGAAGGACAAAAACATGGTACTATCAAAGTCAAAGTATACATACCATCTGGTCCCCAATCCTGACCGGGAGGTCACGACATCTCTGCATCCCCTCTGTAGTCCATTCCTACATAGGGATAGTCCTCAATCACCACTAGCCACTAGAAACTGTCGCCACTGTTAAAACAGCCTTCGCGTAAAGAATCAACCCACTAGTCCTCCCGCACAGTGAGTCATCATCCCACCCCATCATCGCATCCTCAGCTCCATGGGCCCACTGTCGCGTACTGCTGCGTGTGTTCGTAGCGTCGGTACCCGCTCAAAGAAGAAAGATCATATGAATAAGGGAAAACAGAAATCCCCTCCACTGCGGCCCATCCTAGTCAACTATCGTCAAACTGTCGTCAAGTGCATATTCCCCCACCTAAAGTATGTCCCCGCTAGTGCCTGTTCTACGAACATCATCTAGCCACCTGACAACTTGTGGGGTGACTTTGACCCCAGTACTCGCACTATCACCATCGCAACGGCCCGTGTCTCCAGGATCTCTATGTCACAGATCAGGATCACATTGTCACGCACATAGGCAGACGCGAAGCAGTGACACTCTAGCAGATCCTCCATCAAGACGTCACTCGGTTTCCTTGGTTGAGTGTCAGCAATCACACACAACCGTGGGAGCCCTGTCAAGAAGTACACATCAGTCAATGTGATCTCTACCTTCTACCCCTGTATGAAGAATTCCCCCACGTCGGCATCCCAAAACTCCACTAGTTTGTTCAGCAGTAGCTTTACCACACGTATGGGGGGGAACCTCGCAAACTTCAGTATCCCATATCAGGCCAAAGTATCTTGTACCTCTTGATCTTCATTGATGTCATCCAGCAGTGACCCAATATCTCGCTCTCTCCAATTCACTCTCGGCATCCTGCAAATCCAAGTTCACACCCCCAATCAGTACTGCGCACAACCAAATAGTCCCCACAGGGCCAAAGCACCACTATTGGGAAAAGAAGAGTGCCCAAAGAACGACTTTTTTCCTGACCAGCACGCTTTTCACCTCGAAAAGTGTGCTCCAAGAGCGCGCCTATCTGTCCCACAGGAGTGCATTTTTCCCTTCAAAAAGCATGCTCCAGAACTGTGCATGTACAGCCTACAAGCACGCTAAAGCGCGCTTTTACCCTTGAAAAGTGCGCTCTGGCACAGTTGTTCCCTCTCCTAGCTCACTAGGGCCCCATAGAGGTTCAAACCCAAAAAATTAACCATGAAAATTGACAAGAATAGTGTCAAGACTCTTTACCTAGAAGTCGTAGAAGTCAATTCCGCCAAACAGATTGCAAGAAATCTGTAGTTCTTGTTCTGGGCCCCTCCACACTCCTCTAACTCTAAACAATGAAAATGACATGTGGAAGGTGGGATCCCTTTCTATTTATGACCCTTTTTGCACCTTCTTCTCCCTTTTACCATTCCGGAGTCCTCCAACCTCCATATTTTGCGGCGTTAGCACCACCGGATTCAGAATTCCATGCCCATAATGATGCTTGAGATCATTTATTGCTCTCACCTCCCCTTTTTGCCCGCCACTTCTCCTAAGGACCCCTACCTCGATTTGCATTCCACCAGGTACGCTGACGAATCTTAGTATCTTTTTACTGTTTTATTCATTGAGTTCTATTCACAAGCCCTCCACTCCCTCCATACTGCAATTATTGCATTATTTTTTCGCCATTCATCTACCCACAAGGAGGCCCCATCAATGTTCCCCCTCACCTTATTTCTTGGTTCACTCATACGTGTCCCCTGTTTGAACACTTCCTCATGCTTGACTTTCATATATGTTTGATACACGTTTATCCCTTTCTCTGGTCGAGTAGCTCCTTTTAAAAAAAAGGCACTTAGGGAGTTTCTGTTAAGCTCTTTTCTGATTCCTTAAAAAATGAAAAGATAGTCGAGCAATCTTGTTTCCTTTCATGCTCGTTAAAGTATCTAAAAGGGCGTCTATCTGGTATAAGTTTAACCCTTTTCCAAACCTGGTAGACTAATTACGAAAAAGGAATACTCTAGTCACATTGTCTAGAAGAGTTCTCCATTGCATACTTTTATGCTTTTTTGGGCTTTGGGGACTAACACACGAAAAAGAACCCCCTAGGAGTCTTCTTATCGCTTTCAGACTCTCTAAAATTGAAATCACACACGAGCATTCACCGTCTTTGGATCGTACAAATCCACATGAAGGTATCATCTCAAGCACACTTTTATCCCTTCTTCAAGCTCCTTAAACCATGAAGAAGGCCCAAACGGTGCCTCGACAGATCATATATTGTCCCCCCATTATGGAAGCACCCCCAGTATGGTCGCCTTGTTCATATTATTTTGCGATGTGTCACCCTTGGAGTCTACCGATATCACTAATCATTTCCCCCCCCCTGAGTCTCCCCGATTGCAGTCACAATCCCTGATCCCTTAAGCTATGATCCCCTTCCCCCAAGGTCTGTATCATATGCTGCCAGGTCATCCCTTCCGTCATCCTCTGAACAAAGGAAGTTTGAGTCCCATCACTCTACAGCCCCGGTATCCCCCCACAGTGTGTCAATTCCATGTCCAGTACTATTACATCTTGGTTGTACAGGTGGAACCAAATACCCTGAGATGACTAACCAAAGGAATGTGGCCATACCACATTTCGTATGGATTCTTGTTGGCAAGAACATGAGATGGTTGTTAGAAAAATAATAATAATGCACAAAAACAAGCACATAAGAGGAACAAGTGTTTTTTACAATGGAAACTCTATATAGGGAAAACCATTACCAATTAGATATATATTAGTCTTGGCCACTCCGAACAACATCGACCACTTTTGGCATTTTACAATGGAGTTACTCAAGCCTTTAAATAGGTTTCATGGCATGCAATACCATGGGAAAATACTATGGGTTACCCAAAACCATGGGCCCGCAAACCATCAATTGTAAACCCATTATTGACCAAATCAAGGTTATCGTAAATCACTTTTTAACCAAGTCAATACTAACATAACATTCTTCCATTTAAACTTGACTTGGGGTAAACATCAACCCTCCCCCCCTCAGTTTTTAACCAGGTATCAAGAATAACAACATGCCCCCCTCTTTAATCTATCTAAATCTACATTAGACTTTACATAGGTGACCCACAAAGCCAAGGGTATGCATTCCTAAATAGTTCTTACAGTCTTATGCCTATTTACATTATGATTAATTCCAACTCCATAAAAATGATTACAAGAGTATGTCATGCAAGAAACATCCACTACTTCACCTACATCCATCTCTACTATAGTGAACCAAATCAAGCACTCCTTAACTGGGTACTACTTCATCCACTATATTCCATTTTCTTCTGCATATACTCCATAGGCTTATTCGACATTAGAACCCTAGCCAATCTCATGAGGAGTCCAGGATAACCTCACTTTGATACCACGTGTTAGAAAGAAAAAAAATGCACAAAAACAAGCACATAAGATGAACAAGTTTTTTTTACTGTGGAAACCCTTTATCGAGAAAAACGCCACCAATTAGATATCTACCATAATAGATCCATCTTAAACCCAGATCTATTAAGCACCGAGAGGGATCCAATCAGGGTATTTTTTAAGGTTTGTAATATTATACTTAAGTATAGTATTCTAGGTGATTATTTTGGATTGAAAAAAACATATATATAGATACGTAGGCGAATATTAAATATAAAACCTACAATTTACTATTGAAACATGTAAATTTTGGTGAATATTATGATAAAAAAAACATATTTTATGTAAATATAGGCAATATTAGAGACTAAAAATGACCAAATAACGAATTTATTTTTTGAAAAAAAACCTGAAAAATAGCCAATTGGCGAAATTTCGCCCATAAAAATTACCTTGGATCCAATTTCTTGAGGTGTAATTTTTTTTTTATGTGTAAAAAATGTACATCTCAAGAAATCAGTTCCCCTCAAGTGCTTAATAGATCTAGGTTTAAGATTCATCTATGTTGGTTTTAATTTTATTTTATTTAATAATGAGCCCGCATTAATTTTTTTAATTACTTTTTGTTTTTTATCAGTTATGAGCCTACATGATTTTTTTAAGTGCTTTTTATTCTTGGGAACGTTATGTTACGTAATGTAATGTGACAACATCTCCCCCATATTGGGTTTCTCTCGCTACTCTTGGTGCAATTAGTCTTGGCCACTCTATCCAACATCAACCACTTTTGGCATTTTACAATGGAGTTACTCAAGCCTTTAAATAGGCTTCATCACATGTGATACCATGAGAAAATACCATGGGTTACCCAAAACTATGGACCTGTAAACCATCAATGATAAACCCATTATTGTTCAATTAAAGGTTATCTTAAATTACTTTTTAACCAAGTCAAGATTAACCTAACAATGGTTGCACACAGAATTGCATCACCCCAAAACATCAATTTCACATTCTTGAAAATAGCATGCAGCATACCATATTCAAGAGTATCTTGATCAATATTTCTGCTACACCATTATGTCGATGATTATATGGAACAGTGATCTGATGCATAATCCCATGCTGACGAAAATAGTTTTCAAATTCATTAGAAGTATGTAATTTTCCATTATCACTATGAAGAGTGTCAACGTGAGATTGTGCTTCATTTTCAATCCATATAATAATAATAAAACTTAAATGCTTTGAATGCCTTATATTTATGCTTCAGTAAATAAACCCAACAAATCCTATTGTAGTCATCAATAAAAGTCATGATATATTTATTACCATTTGCATAAGCAACAAGCATGGGGCCACACAAGTCAAATTGTATCAACTCTAATTTTCTATATGCTATGGAATTTGAATAATGGAAAGGTTACTTGTTGTGTTTGGAAAGGATACAAGCATCACATTGTTTTAGCTTCTTTGGAATGGTGGGAAAACTAGAAACATCATTCTTCTTCAACATTCTAAGACTATAATAATTGATATGTCCATATCTGGCATGCCACAAGAGACTAGGTGACAAAGCAACTTCTTCATGATGAGCGTGGTATGCAAAATTATGAACTCTTGCAGATGTCCCTGTCAACTTCGATAGTCTCTCATCTTCCCATCCAATCATAATGACATGGTTTTCAAAGGGTCTCTTTATCTCAACTTTCTCGTCAATATGTGGATGGAATGGCCTTGTTGTCTAATGTGCAAAAGAAACAACAAGTTTCTATGCATTATGGAAGATAGAGAACATTATGCAACATAAAATCAGGAAATCCAGGCAATTTAAGTTTGATGGTGCCAATTCATTTAGGTTTGAGGCTAAACTTATATGCAAAGTACACTATATCATCTCCATTGTCATTCAAATCTTCAAAAAAATATCTTCTAAATGTCATGTTGTAGGTAGCACATATGCCAAGTAGCCAAGTATCTTTCCAAGATGCAAATTAAGTATTGAACATAACTTTATTTATACCAACATTACAATGTGCAACAATAAAATGAGCATATTTGGGAGCTTTGCCTCTTTCTTCTTTTTGTTTTTCTTCTATGTGATCTCGTCCCACGTAATTTTGCATGCCTTTGCCTCATTTCATTTCTTGCCACAATGGACACATTGAACATTAGATCTCTCACCATGGTTATGTCTACCCCCCCATGAAATTATTTCTTCCACATCCATGTTAGCTTCCATCTCCTCTATAAGACTCATGTGATTGATCCTCTCTTTCTTAGCAAAGCACACAGTTCTCTAGTGGGATGAAATATTTTCTTTCCAAAGGCTTTCTCTCTTTTTGCAATTTTCTCCACCGGAGTGTTAAATTTAAGGTCCTTTAGTTGGCCACTAGCTTGAAGTGACTCAAGATAGTTAGATTCTGTGGGATAGAGGACCTTGATGAAGGCGATGAGAGGAATGCCTACCTTCACACTAGTGGCATCAATTTCATGCATGATGTATTTAATCTCAAATGCTACATCCATGGGATAAGTATCCTTCAACTATAGGTTGAAGAGCTTCAACGAAACCTAAATTAGCTCCAATTCTGAGTGTGAGTCGTACAAATATTTCAACTTCTTCAAAGCATCATAGGAATTCTTAGCAGATAAGATGTGTTGGCTCACCTCTTCACTTACTATACTACAGCAATCAGTGCATATGCCTTCTTATCTATGTTCTTCCATATTGCAAGTTTTGTGTTTGTTGAAGGTTCTTTAGGTGCAAGGTCACCCTCTCCTTCACAAATTCCATCCCACAAATCATTGAAGATGAGGGCATGCTTGATCTTCCTTAGCCATTCTGGATAGTTGTCCTTACCATTGAGCACCACTCCAACAATTGAAACTAGAGAACGCATCTTCAACAAGACTAGCAATACAAGATTTTCAATGTTATCTTTGTAATACAATGTGCAATACATTCTATCGCAATACAATAGCAATATCTACAATATAGTCTTCTGCAAATTAGCTATCTATATTCATTGTGAATTAGAGTATATAAATAAAATCTTCATATGACATACAAAAATTTCAATAATTATGCAAAGCTTCTCCAAGAAAAATCTCTAAATATCCCACAAGATAGCTAATCAAATACCCTTACAAGGAACTCGTGATAAGTTTTAGTTTTGACCTAGTTGTATCAAAAGAAAGAAGATTAGAAGAAACTAGAGAAGGAGATGAAAGATATGTTTAAAATTGATTTCAATTTATTTCACTTAGGCAGAAATTCAACCCATTAGGGTTTTTGGTTTTTAAATTTATTATTTAAATTCAGCCTATGCTTCTACTTTTTTCAAAAAAGAACCTAAGCCAACCATGATTGGCATTGCAATGGAAAGGCATTAAAATTACTAACAAAAATAGATACGATGCATGCATCTATATAAAAATAGATATAATAAGCATTGGTGGAGAGGAAAATGAGCCCCTGGCCTCGTGTTACGACTAGGAAGAAGACTAAGTTGTGGTCAAGCAGTAAATCGGTGGGAGTTTTCCATCATTGGTTCATGTTTGATTCTCATAGTGAGGATGCTAGCATCTAAAATGTCCTTAGAGTGACATGTCTCAAGAGTGATAAAATATAATTCCCTGACTCCAACCAAAAAATAAGGGTTGTTCTTAAAGAAAAGGACATCTTTCACTATTTTTCGGCTTTCAAGATTCCAACCAATTCATAACTTAGGGCTTGAGCGGCTCCGTGATCCGAAAGTTGCTTCTATTTATACTATCGTCATTGAAAGATCGATATCTGGAGAATGCCCCTATCGGTCAGCTTAGTAACGATGGCTTGAAGAGATACAAGTAAGGAAGTGGCATTTTAGGGTTTTTGGTTTATTCGAAGCTAGAGGATGGTAGTTAGGCTTTTTACTATGGTGATTTCTGGGGCAAATCCATGATGTTCGAGCATGTGGTAATGGATATATAGGCTGAGAAACAAGTAGGGGAAATGATGTCGAACATGAGGAGACAAAAAACCCTAGCACACAGATTGTAACAACATAGAGAAAAATGCAAGTTTGAAATTGGTGCCACACAAGTTGGTAAACACAAATGAGATGGATAACACAAATGTTGTGCAGAGCAAGGTAAAACTCAGAGATAAAAAAACGTGATATACCATAGCACACATATACATGAGCTTGATAAGCATATTAGGGTTACGCAGAGGTGAAAGAGGTGAATACCTATACGCATATAGGATAGCACATAGAGAGGTGACGTCTAAACACCCAAGTTTGCAAAGGCAGAGAGTCTGTTGTAGAGGGGAGGAGGTAGTACATGGTTCTAACAATGGACAGACTAAGGGTGGATAGTTCAAGCAATGGATCATAGAGTTATGAAAAAACGAAAGCTCTTATACCAATTCAATTGGCAGGCCTAGGATTACTTTAATACTTGGATGAATTTTCATTAACATGTGAATGTTATATAAATACATGGAGAAATGACCTTTGGTTTTCAGTTCCCAATATTTCCTCTGGACTTCTCAATGACTCTTCAATTTATTTTTAAGTAATTGAAAATATAACATAAATAGTCTAGTATTTACAATATTTACAAATTGATCATAATTCTATAGGATTGGGTATCCAACAAGATGGTTCCCCCTATAAATTGTTCAACAAAAGAGGGTATGTCAAATCCCAAATGAGTTAAATTTAGAGGAAAAGACAAAAAAGGTGTCCCTCTTCCTCAATAAGGCTATCGAGGAGGAATGGTGGTTACATTGCAAAAGGGGTGCTTGGCCCAATGATCAAAGTTGACAATATCAAGCTCCCTCGACCTATAAGTAGATGTATCCATTAAGAGATTGCGGTGTAACTTTTTGCATGTTGCATTGTTGAGTTGTGAACTAAGGACCTCAATTATAACATCGACATTGAAAAGTTGGACATTTTGTAGTGGATTTCCTCTCAATACTCAAGCTTCCCCACTTAAATCTTGTGTTTTATGGTATTATCTCGCTTTTTATTATAGTTTCATAATCGTAGTTCATATAATTCGTTGTGATGATCTAGTTATTGATGACAATGTGTCATTTATGCTAATGGTTTAAGTTATCATTGTGTATTTTTTTATCACTTGCAATTATGTAATGTGGTGTTGTTATTGCAAAGTCTAAATTGGTTAATCCTAGGAACATAATCGATATTGATCATAAGGGTATTCTTGATAGTCATTACTAATATAGTATTAGATCTAATAACCAACTCACTTGGTTGGGATAAGGTTTATTGTTTACTTTGTTTGCTTTTCAAGTTGGAGTCCTCTTAGACCCAATAGTCACCTTGATGCAAATAAAAATGAGTGTTTTCTTTGAAATTATGTGTATATCTAAGTGAAAGGTGGTGGTAGTGTTGTATGGAAAATGGTTCTTTTAGTAATGTGATGTATGTGCCCCAATTGAGAAATAAGTTACTTTTGTGCCTCACATTATCGATAAAGGTTGCAAAGTTGATATTTTATTAATAAATGCTATATTAAAGATATTGACAACAATTATGAAGTTCTTGCAATGGGACAAAAAAATTTGTTTGTGTTCGAGAAGTTTATTTCAAACATTGATAAGTAAAGACCTTTTTATGAGAGGTCATTATGCAAGTAAACTATGGAACGATAATGGAGACATTAAACCTTTTTATAAGAGGTCATGTTGTGAGTAAAGTATGGCATGATAATGGGGACATTTAAACTATAAAAGTCTTTCCTTGATGTCTTCCAAACAAATGGATTGTGGTCTTCCAAAGATTGTTCAAAGATCATGTTTGCAAGGGTTGCGGTTATGGAAAGCAACGTGTTAAAAAAAATTGCATTGGCAAGTTTTAGAGAGCTTGACCTCGTCTTCATTTAATTCCTAGTGATCATAGGGGTCTTATTAAAATACCATCCTTTTATAGTGCTAGGTATGCGTTGACTTGCCATGAGTATTAAATAGCAAAGTGTGGGTATATTTCTTGAAAATATAAGATGTGTTTGGAAAAATAATATTAAGATTTGGAGGGCTAACCATGGAAAGAAATATGTAAATAAGGCATTAGTCATTTTTGGTAAAGAACATGAAATCAAGTTGGATAATACTATTCCCTAAACTCCTCACTAGAATGTTGTCGCTAAAAGAATGAATAGAATTCTTTGGGAAACACTAGGAGTATGCTTAATGCTAGGAATATTGATACTAGTGTGGGCAAAAAATGGTATTACAACAATGCAATTGTGGATAAATCACCTACAATTCTTAATATGCAATTCCCAAAGAGGCTTGCACAAGAAGAAAACCAAGTGTGATACTTCAAAGTAATTGGATATGATGCATATGTCCACATTCCAAAAGAAAAAAGAAAACTTTATAAGAAAAGTGAGAAACTCATTGTTTTTTAATATAGTGAAACCTCTAAAGATTATTGACTCCACGATCCAAGAAAAAATCACATGATCATTGAAAGGAATGTTATATTTGATGAGGACTTTACCAACAATAGATCTAATGAGGAGTCCTCAACCTCACATCCTATTTTGATATCTTCAAATGGTAATATAACAATGAACATGATGATGAACTCTTTGATGATCGATCTTCTAATAATGGTGAATCATCTAGCCATGATGTAATCCACTCTTACCCCATCAAAAAGAATGCCAAAATGGATCCAAAAGACTATTTAATATGTCAATGTCCAAATGGATGTAAGTGAATTAAGGAGAACTCGCTCGAAGTCATGACGTGATTTATTACTTGATGGCTAAAGCAAAGCAGATTGGTGATTTGAGAATCTAAGATGAAGCTAAAGATTATCTTATTTGGCAAAAAGCTATGCAAGATGGGTATGAAGCATTTATGAAGAATGGTATTAAAATTGGTTCCATTCCCTCAATGTAAAAATGTGGCTGTCTCGAAGCACGATTATAAAACAGAGTATGTTTGCAATGACAGTAAGAGGAAATGCAAGGCAAGGCTTGTTTTGCAAGGTTTTTATCTATGTTGCACGGGAACCCGTCCCCCCCAAAAAAAGCCCCGTACCCACCGTCCCCCCGTTTCGAGGACTTGGGGACCCTTAGGAAACTTCCCTAATCTTTTGGGGACTTCATTAGGGACTTGGGGACTTGTTGGTCGTACCCAAAACATCCCCAACATATTTCCGAGTAGATTTGGAGACATTCCAAGTAGATTTCAGAGATGTCTCGGGCAGATTTTGGAGATGTTTCGGTCATGTATCTTCAATTCTAACAATGGACATTGATGAATGGACAATATGATCATTTATCCCTGTTGGCGGGCATTTCTACCCTATAGCAAGGAAACTACTGCTATCAACTTGGTTGGGGTGACAGGTAAGTGTATTGATGCTATTACAGAGGCATTTACAAAAAGAAATAGATTGTAGATTTAGGGAACACACCTTTTAACCGAAGTCTGATCCTAGCCTTGACTCGGTCTCGTGTCCAGCTTCCGAATCTACCTTTCCTTCAGCAAACCTGCAACAACAATACCTTTCTCAAAACATTTTGGGCAATATATAAAGCTTGACATAAACAAAAGCAATGTTTAACATTCAGCATTGACCAAAATAAATCCAATTTAAAATGCCATTTCCTAACACATTCAAATTGGAACAAGAAAAACACTTCAACCTTTATTTGTCAAAAATAGAATGATGTACAAGTATACCTGATAATGAAACAGGCTCCTGCAACTAGATTCTGGGCTCTGGCTCTGCTCTGGCTTGGATGTCTTCTGCAACAACTCCTCCAATGCAAGCTCCTTCAAAGTTTTTCCATGAATCAATCTCACTAACTCCAATTTCTAACCCTTCTCCTTTAACCTTCTTGGTATTTATAGGTTCAAAGAAGCAGTTCAGGTCGATATGTAGTTATGGAGGAAGTTGGGGGAGTTAGGAAACTGCCATCAACTAATCCTCCTCGATGATTTAATTTATTTTTTAATCATCTTTTAAGATGTATGCGACTCTTCTTCAGTGGAGTAGCGTATAGGGCGCTACCCTAGTGTTTAACAACTAGCGCTCATTCAATTTTAAATGTCGAGCGCGACTTTGCTACACTGGAGTAGCGTATATTTGGATATGGGCGCTACTATTATACAGTGGAGTAGCGTATGGGCGCTAGTCTCTTTGAGTAGAGTAGCGCTCATATCTCAAAATGATATTTTTTTATGTTTTTCCAGTAATGTTAGGAAATGGAATGAGTTGTCATATGATCCAAGGTCAACATGCTCCTCCATCCAAGTTGTCCTTTTGTGTGATCAGCAGCTTAGGGTGATCATGGACGGAGAGGTGCAAGTTTGACCTATAACAGATGCCCCCTAATGTGTGAGGTCAGAGGGAAACGATGGCCGAAATACATTACAATCCAAAGCCAGAGGAGGAGCACAGAACCGCAGAAAACAAGTCACAAGAAACCTGCAACAAAGATCAAGGTCAGCGAGCAATTACATTTTTGATATCTTATAGATGTGTAGTGTGATACAACATGATCTCCGATACATAACAAGGAGATGTATATAAAGCATGGCCACTTGAAATACAAGCGTGGATCCATGTCAAACTGAGAGATCATAGCCATAACAACAAACTGGATCTATGTCTCATGGAGAGCCGAATATAAGTGAGGCTCAGTCTTGCGCAACTTGGGTGATAACAAAATGAGGTAATGTTATCCAAAATCCCAAGGTCTTCATCCAAAAACAACCCTAGGTACAAACCCTAACCATGTGAATAGATGAGTTGATAGTCGAACATGGAGGGCATCGTTTCATTACCGGTCATTGATGTAGACCATTAACAAACGCAAGGACTTCAACCGATAATGATGATGGGGTCCAAGGTACCAAGTACGATTCGCCAAATGTGAATAGATGGACTTGGAGTCGAACACTTGGGAATCCTGTCGAAGAAGAGACATTGATATTCTCATCATGCAACAGCGAGGAAAATTGCCACTGATGACTTCAATCTCCAAGGTACTAACCGAAACTCTAAACTTCAATCCCAGAATAATGATTTGGTGTCAATGGGAGGAAGTCCGTTGGAAGGGAGGCCTTAAGGCATCCTCCATCATCCAACTCGAGGAACACTCAAATGGTAAGAGCTGATATGGAATAATATGTAACAAGACTAACACTAGGGAGGCCGACACATGAGGTCAAGGTAAACTGCAGAATGGCCGACACAGGGTATATCCTTGAACAGTGAGCACGACACAAAAGTGACTCAGGCAGCTTCTGACATAATGGGGTAAATAAGTCTGAAATGTAAGAGACATTAACAGACCCTCCATATGGTTGGAAGAATAACCAACCGGGGGAGTAAATAACTCGGAGGAAAGGTTCACCCTGAGGCAAAAAAAAAACTAAACCCAACCGACAAGATAAACTCAAGTAGGTGTTGTGTTCAAGGATAAAACTTGACTGAAAACTGCCTTTGACAATGAAGATATGATATGTTTTTCCCGTTCCTTATTCTTTTTAGATAAAAGAATACCCTTCTTGTTGTTTTAATGAGTCCAAGAAAGAATGAAAACTCAATAGGTCCAACCATGTAAAAAATTTAACGAGCCCATGGGAGGAAGACTCAGTACCTTCTTCATAATTTATAGAGTTCGAAGAAGAGATAGAAGATTATTCTATATGTACTGATCTATGGATTTTAATATCGAGCCGAGATCTGTTCTTGCTCGCCGGTGTTTTCAATTTTAAGGAGTCTGAAAAACTTAAACAATAACTCCATATATCTGCTCGTGGATTTTAGTATCGAGCCCAAGCAGATTAATGCTCGCCGGTGTTTTCCTGTTTATAGAGTCTGAAAAACTTAAACAATCCTCTTTTCACCTATCTGTGGATTTTATATCGAGCCCGGATTGGTCTGTGCTCGGCGGTGTTTTCTTGTTTATAGAGTTGAAAAACTTAAACAGTCCTCTACATACCCTCTCGTGGATTTCACATTGAGCCCGAGTAGGTGAATGCTCGCTTGGTATTTTCATGTTTAGAGAGTCTGAAAATCCTAAAGAGAGACTCCAAAAGGTCCTTTTTCGTACAGTTAGTCTCCTCCCCCGAAAAAGTATAAAACAATGAAAGGAGAACTCTTCTAGCGCATACAGGAGTATACCTAGAGTATACCTTTTCTGTATTTAATCCACTGAGGCCCGGAAAAGGGGTAATTCTATACCTGAGTGGATGAGCCTTCGGATACTTTAACGAGCTCGAAGAGGACAAGTTTGCTCGGCTATCTTGTTTAGGTTTAAATAGTCCAAACAAGAGCTTAAAATGACTTAAAGGTCAGCTTCTAGGATCGTAGCGTCATGCCCTGCCAAAACTAGGTCTTCAACAAAACATTAGTCGATGCGGCAAAAATCTTGAATGATATATGAATTTGGAATGTTTAGTTAACTGACCAGGTCTATCATCAAGAAATTTGAACTTAGGAGACGAATCCGACAACAATTGAGTGAAAATTGAACTTGGATCAGTGTTATACCTTATTTTGTGTTTCAATTGATTAATTAGGGTTTTTGAAAGTTTTTGAAACTATGGAAAATTAGAAATTATGGGTAAAAATCAAAATCCAATTTTATATATAATTTCATTGTTAAAAAATCAATTTTCAAATTATGTTGTAGGGCAAAAAATTGGGCAACATTTTCCAAATTTCAAGTCTCCACGGCGATCAAATCGAGCATCCAACCACCAAACTTCCTCCATCAAGTAAGTAGAAATCCACCTATCTTGCATTTCAATGGTTTATTTTTAAATTTTTGAGCAAAAATAGCTTGCAACGCGGTGCTCATAAGGTTTTATGCGCGGGCGCTACTGTGTATACACAAGAGTAGCGTACAAACGCAATGGGCGCTACTTTGCTCAAACAGAGTAGCGCCTACACGCTACTGTGTAGTATACACAGTAGCGTACATACTTGCAAAGCTACTTTCAAGCGCCGAGACTCAAAAATTTTGGGGTTTTTGTGTAGGATGGTCTTACAATGGACGGAAAGGGAGCATGAAGACATGGATAGGTTAGCCATGCAAGACCCGGCTACCCTCCATGCGCTCCGAAGATGCGGTTTGTTGAAATTTTATCGAACCGTAAACATGCGGGCACTAAACAAACTGTTTCGAAGGATGATTCAGTATTGGGATGTCGATACTAATACCTTCATCATTCGCGGGCAAACTCTTGAGCTTACCGTTAAGGACATATACTTTATTACTGGTCTCTCAAGGAGAGGAGACGTAATCAATCTGAAAGGGTCTTCTCGTTTGGGTGCACGATCAGTGCAAGAATATGTAAATACATACTGTGTTGTCGGAGCAGAAAAATCAGGAAGCCAAGTCCTGATTTCAACTATTGATGGTCTCCCGCTGAAAGTGATAGTGAGCATGATCAACCGGGTAGCCGGTAGTGCATCACAACACTTAGCTTCCAGGCATTCGATGCATATTGGTGTACAGTGCTTGCACAGTCATGTTTATGATTGGAGTACTAGCTTGCTGGCAAAGATGAAGTCTCAACTGACAGGTTGCAAATCCGGCACAATGAAGAATTTTGGGTACGGAAGTATTTTGTGTACTTTCTTCTTCGAGAGGATGCCTGCTATTAGTTTGGGGATGCCTCTACCACAGGTTAACCCCCGTGAGCCCAGACTAGGCCATTGGGGTGACATTTTTCTCCGCCAGGGTCGTGGGGAAAGTCACTATTGTTACCACAATGATGACTTCTGGGGATGGTGGGAGAGGCAAGTACCCGCTTTTGAGCAGTTTCCCTATGCTGGATTGGATTTCCGTCACGATCCAGAGCTGGTGCTTCCGCCAGGTGGAGCCTGGGAAGATATTGGTACGTTTAAATTTTGAGAATTTATTTAATTTTTTCAAACTTTTTCAAGTATTTGATTTTTATGAATGAGTTTTGGAGTTCTAATCCAGTGTCAAATGCAGATGTTGGGCCTGTTCGTCCTGAGGGACATCCTACCATCTATGTGAGGCCAGCTGATATTACCGCAGCGGATGCTATGTTGGGAACCCTGGAGAGGAAAATGAGTCGGTTGACTCATGAGATTCCTGCATGCCGCATGGACCAGATACCTGTTGACATGCAGGAAGATGTTGTTGGGGTGCCCCCAGCATGGCTTAGGGTGCTGCGGCGGATTGCTAGACTAGTGATATGCTATCGCAATGCGGTAGATGATGAGGAGGTCCCTCCTTCTCCATAGGAGAAGAAAACATTATATGTATATATTTTTGAGGCTATTATTCCCAGCTTTTGTACTTTTATGACTTGACCTGATGAGCTCATGATCCAAAACTCATATTTTTTGATACACTATCGGTTACTTACATGTGTATGCGTTTTACATTTTATGTGTGCAATGTTGTTTATGATAATGTGTGATGTAAATGCCAGTTTAACACATAGTTTGCTAATGAATCAGCTAAAGTGTTTAAACTTCTCGGAATGTGTTCATATCTGATAAAATGAAATTGTCTTTCCAATAGTCTAACTCGTAGAAACTGACGTAGCAATCCTGGATCTCTGATCTGATAAACACCTGTTAACTGAAATACAATTAATTATGAGTCAAGCCTTACCTCCAGGTACGAAATGCCATGACTGAGAGCATCTCGGAGAAGTTCTATAACTGCACTGTATTCAGCTACATTATTCGTGGTAGGTCCCAAACAAACCCCCCCCGAAGAGACAAGTTGGTCAGCGGGTGAGTAAATGACCCAAGCTGCTGCAGCCAACTGACAGGTGTGGCGACTGGCGCCATTAGCAAATCCTAAGAAATGTTCGATTGGCATCTGATACACGAAACGAAACACAAATAAGATCACCTAACGAGCATAACAAAACTAGCTTTACAAAAATATACAGCTATGTTACAAGAAAAAGTATTTCAGCCTAGGCGTAGTACTTCTTCAGGTGGGGTCAATGCCTGGATCTTCCTCAGGAGGCCGGGCAAAGGTGTTATGGAAATCACGGAAAAGATTGGTATATGGGATGATCTCATCGAGATAACATCCCGTCTCAAAGAAAATATTTCCGTTGACCCCAGTGAAAATGTTCACCAGCGAGGTATGTACTCTATTTGCTTCAACAATAGCAACTTGTGAAGGAGTGAGACCAGTATTTTCATCGGGTGGTGAACAAAATTCACCTCTCTCTAACAAGTTAAGAAAAGGAAACAAGAAGGACGCGCGATTTATATGTTCACGAGGATGGTCCGGGTCGTTCAAGGCTTCTAACATTTCCTCATCAGAAGGTAAAGTAATTCCTGAACTGTCGAGAGAATGGATCGGGTCAGGTGTCTGAGTAGTGGCACAATCTATGTTTGACTCGACAGACACCAATTGAGTCGACATATATTCCGTTGTAGTTTGATGAGAATCCAAGTGGGTAACTTCTACAACAGGAGTGGGCACGGAGGGGTTTGTATCAGTTGAGTGAAACTTAGGATCAGTCATTGAACTAACCATAGAAGTTTCAGACGGTGAACATCCCTCAGTCCCAACAAATAAAGTAGGAGCGGGTAGGTCAAAAGTGCCAATTAGTGATCCGAAAAGTCCTGCTCCTAAACTCTCGCCAACTGGGGTGTTTTGATCAATCAAAGGAACTGTGGTTTCCGAAGAAGTCTGATGTTTTCCTTGGGTGAAAGAAAGTTGATCAACTGTAACGATCTTACCTTCAAATGGGAACATGACCACTCGAAAAACTGTCGATGCTATAGCTCGCATGGCATAAGTCCAACTCCTGCCCAATAACATATTGTAATCGAGCGGAGCGTCCAAATCTTCTATTTCAATAGCAACTGTCTTACCAGCCAAACTGACATCAAATGATGGCAAAACTCCGTGTGGATGGAAAGTTCTACCATCAAATGCAGTAAGCAATGTGTTGGAAGGGGCTAACTCAGGAGAACCTAAAGCTTTCCAACAGGAAATCGACATTACGCAAGTTGACGCTCCCTCATCTACTACAGCTCATCTGATGGTCATTGGACCATGAACGACCTCAATCTAAAGGGCAACGTGATATGGAAACCGGTATTTGAAATCAGTCATATCAAATCGCGCAGACATGTTGGAGGACTCCATACTCCCAATAGCTGCCAGAAGTGCATTTCGTTGCAATGGACAACTCTGCAAGACTTCTAGAGTAGACATGGCACAAGGGGTTTGGGCTAAATCTTCAACCACATTGTAGTTGGAAGCAACCCGTGTGTTGGGATTGTGCGATGCCCTCTTCAAGACACCTTTCGGAATCTTGGGCATTGGGTCCACAGGTATGTGGAGTGGAGTGGAGGATTCAGCAATCTCCTTATCCTTTTTCTGCGCTTCCGGGGTATAGTTCCTGGCTCTAGTTTGCAAAAGTGCATCTGAATTAACCATGTTTATAAATGTTTGATCAACCGAAGCGTGCGAAGTGCCCCCAGTTTTGAAGGTGCCAGAAGTTGAGCCTTACCCTTAGGGAAATGGATCTTTCAAGACGACAGGCTTCTTTTCTCTTAAGAGCTTCTGGGCTTCTTCAAGCAGAGGGCATTGGTGAGTAAGGTGGTTCTGCTTGCAAAGTTTACAAGGGAACTTAACCTTCTTTTCTTCCTTGTTACCCTTTTCGGCATTGTCTTTTTTGGGCTTTTGTTGGTTCCCCTCTCCTTTCTTGCCCTTCTTTTTGTTGTTGGGCTGCCGAGGGCCCTTTTGATTGTTCTGAACCTGATTGACAGGCTCAGACATAGAAGGAGAGGTTGTGACGGAAGAAATATATGCATTCGAATGTTTGATAGTTAAGGCTTGGACCTGTTTGGTCAGTGCTTCGAAGGCTGCAGAGTTAATTGAACCCACTATGCCGTCAGCATGTGGTCCAGGTTTGGGTCTACTCAGATCAGTGTTTGATCTCGGTGCGTCAGGTATAATCTCGTACAGTAAACCAGATTGTGCATATACAAGGTCTAATTGTTGAGTCCTTAAGATGGCTTCTTCTTCATTGGATACTCCAGATGTCGCTACTTCCTTAGAAATATAAGGAAGGAGTGATTTCAAGTACCACTCAAGCAGGAACTCTGGAGGAATGTTGGCCTTAATGAGCCTCTTCCGTCTTCGCCACTCCTAAATGTGGTCAGATAAGTGAGTGGCTTTGTTTTGTCTAAAAGTAGACAAAAGTTCTGTTCCGGCATCATACCGAACAGGAAGCTGGAAATGGTTCAAAAAGACAATTGCTAGGTCCCCAAAACTAGAGAAAGTAGCCGCAGGTAGTTCAATGTACCATTTGGCTGCAGGACCAGTTAAGGTCCTTTGAAACAATCTCAATCTGATGGAATCCTCGTTTAACGAATTGGAAGAACACCATAGGTGGAAGGTAGTGACATGGTCACCAGGATCTTCACCTGTTTTGCCTTCGAATTTTGGAATATCCGAAGGTAATTTGGTGGGAACTGATGGCCACGTGGCATTATGACACACAGGATCATTTGTCAGTTTAGAAAGGTCTGGAAAATTCAAAGTTGCCAGAAAAGGTAGACGAGGCCGGTAAGATGATGCTTGATAAGGGGAACCACCCATCGTTTGTCCCATGAATTGTTGGTAGGGGTTGCCCCCAGCCACTTGGTGATAAGGGTTGCCCCCGGCCATGTGTTGATAGGAGTTTCCACCTACCATCTGTTGATAGGGGTTGCCCCCAGTTAACTGTTGGTAGGGGTTACCCCCAGGTATTTGTTGGTAGGGGTTGCCCCCTACCAGCTGTTGTTGTTGTACGAAAGAGTTATTAAAATTTCCCCACCCATACAAGAGTGGATTAGTGCTTTGCGGGTTCGTCCACTGTGGCTGGGTGTTAGCCCCGCCATATTGCTGGTTAAAGATATTACCCCCTCCCCCTAAGAATAAGGAAAAAGGGGTGTTCCCTGCAGGCATGTTACCTTGATTCAAGCTAGAGCCTACAAAGGTATTGAAACCAGTAGAAGCTGATGTGGACGGTGCAGTCATGGTGCCCATGACTGGCATGTTTGCAGGAACACTTGGTCCTACCACAGGTGTGGAAACCCAAGTACTAGGAATCTGATATAACGGTTGCGAAGTAGAAGGTGTTACACAGTTGGCCATACTGCTAGGTCCAACATTAGATGTAGGAATAGATGCCATCGTTGTAAAACTAGGCATACCTAATGTACTAGTGTTGAAACTGAAAGATGGAGTAGGCACAGATGTGGTTTGTGCCTGACTAGGTGTAGCAGTAAAAGAAGGGTTAACTGTGCTGGTGTTCATACCTAAAGTGGGAGTTTGGGGAACCCCCTGTTCACCTCCTGAGTCAGACATCAGATGATCGGGAAAGGAAAGATCTGCACTGAAAAGGGGCTGCTGGAAACCAATAGGTGACAGAAGCGGAATTCTAGTATTGGTTAAGGGAGGATTGAAAGGAGTGCTATACTCCATGGAAGTAAGATCTTCCACCTCAACAGTACTAAAATGTTGCTGATCTGTGGTACCTGGTAGTGGTTCCTCACGAACCTCAATTTCAAGGTTTTCTGTTATAAGGATTTCTTCAAGCAATTCTATTTCAGAGGTAATTTCTGAAGAAATACTGGGGTTTACCCGCTGTCATCTGGCTGGTTGTATAGGTTCTGTTCTAACTGGTGGAAGGTTTTGAATCCTTCTCGATCTACGGAGTTGTTGATTCTCCGTGATTATAAATATAAAATAACAGACTAGAACCTAGTGGCCACTACAACTAGGGGGCAAACAGCACACCAACTAAAAAAATTCCTAAGTATACAAACCAGTCAAACAAAGGTGCCTTCCGGAGAAGAGTCTGGGATGATGAGGGCCCAGAACAGATCAACGAAGGAAGAAAGACAGTTACCCGGGGTCCACAATACAATGACTAAGGGTGCAAGCGTTGGAATCACCCAACCGCCCTCCCAAAGACCTGAAAGGGGTTTCCTCCCACGTCTGTCTTAGGTACAGCAGATATACCCTCTGTTGTCACCTGTGTATGAACCTAGAGTCTGATACTATGGATACCACAACACCGAAAATTCCTGGGGGAACAGTCACCGGTCGAATCAGAAAGCGTGGGCAGGGTAGCTAAGCCCGAAACTCGAAAGAGTCCCCAATACGCAATCCGATCCTGGCGTATGCTCGAACAGTAAGTAGGAGGAGTATTCCCACAAACTGATCTCGCAATGACCTACTGCATAAATCCCAGGCAAATTTTGAGTGAGGTGGGTTTACCTATGATAGTCTCACTACGATTTTTGCGCAATGTGTGATCTTGGGTGGTTTAAGGTGATTTAAACCCAAGATCCTAACCAAAACTAGTTGGTGTAGTGTACCCTAAAAAGAAAAATGTTTCTATTTCATTTTATTAGTAAATTTTAGGGTTGTTATTACTCAAAAAGAGTAGTGGGTGTGTGAGCGTGGTTATAACAAGAAAACAAAAGTGCAAATATAATTCAATCTTTCCTACAACAAAGCTTTTTCATTTTTTATATCTACTTCTTTCCAAAACTGAAAATCTAAGCAAACTTACTTAAAAAAATTTCTTTTCTTTTCTGAAATTATACTAAGCTATTTTGCAATAACCGAAACAAGTTCTACTTAAGCTTAAAACACCAATTTTTTTTGTTTTTTCAATAAACGAAAAAGAACTATGCAAAAATGGAAAGCCAAATAAAACTTTTTATGCAAAGTGTGTAAGTATGGCTAAAAGTTCTTAGGCCTATAGCTGTCGAAACCCTAGCTCGAGAAAGACTTGATCTACAGGTTTTTTACAAAGAAAAAGCCTCTAAACTTGGACACCGAGTGGGAGAAAACAAAGGAGAAAAAATACCAAAGGACTGACCTAAATTATCTAACCCTAGTAAGACCACAAAGCCAAGCACAAGTAGACAAGCAAGCTGCCCTACTAACACAAAGAAACTGAGATATGAAACTAGCCTACAGCTGTTTAAAAAGCACTTGTAACCAGCAGAAGACAATGAGTCTAGGAAGAATGAAACTTGACCAAAAAGAAGACACCCTAGAGGCTCTACCAAAGACCAAACCCTAAACAAAGGATGGGGGTAGTAGAGAGCAGACAACGTCACCACAAACAACAGATACAGGAGTATGCAGGTTTGTAAACTGGCAATGAGTAGTCAGGGTCTAAAAAGATGGAAATGCTCAACATCAAACACTCCCTAATCTTCCAAAAAGTCAATAAAAAGTCCCAAAAGTTCCAAAGGTCAACAAGCGGTTTAAAAGATGGGAAAAACTTCAAGAGAAGGTTCTTATGACTTAAACAACAGTTAAAACTTCATGCAACAGTCCAAAGGATCCCACAGCAAAGTCAGCAAATCATAAAAAGGGCTAAAAAACAAGCAAACCAAAAATAGACTGCTTCAGAAAGTGTACTCTACTATGTAGTAGAGCAACTCGCGCCCATACAGAAACGGGCGCTACTGTATATATGGCACAGTAGCGTATGGGTGCTACTGTATATATATCAAAGTAGCGCTCATATCTCAAAGACTTGAAAACTGACTCTGGAAGGTATCAAAAACTGATGAAAGCAGGCAAGAAACAGGCAAGGGCTACCTATAAAGTTTCTTGACACATCAAAGAAGTCAAAACAAACTGAGAAGACACACAAGAACAAGGTTTCCTAAAGCCAAAAACTTTGTTTCCCCAGCGGAGTCGCCAGTCTGTTGGCGGGCATTTCTACCCTATAGCAAGGAAACTACTGCTATCAACTTGGTTGGGGTGACAGGTAAGTGTATTGATGCTATTACAGAGGCATTTACAAAAAGAAATAGATTGTAGATTTAGGGAACACACCTTTTAACCGAAGTCTGATCCTAGCCTTGACTCGGTCTCGTGTCCAGCTTTCGAATCTACCTTTCCTTCAGCAAACCTGCAACAACAATACCTTTCTCAAAACATTTTGGGCAATATATAAAGCTTGACATAAACAAAAGCAATGTTTAACATTCAGCATTGACCAAAATAAATCCAATTTAAAATGCCATTTCCTAACACATTCAAATTGGAACAAGAAAAACACTTCAACCTTTATTTGTCAAAAATAGAATGATGTACAAGTATACCTGATAATGAAACAGGCTCCTGCAACTAGATTCTGGGCTCTGGCTCTGCTCTGGCTTGGATGTCTTCTGCAACAACTCCTCCAATGCAAGCTCCTTCAAAGTTTTTCCATTAATCAATCTCACTAACTCCAATTTCTAACCCTTCTCCTTTAACCTTCTTGGTATTTATAGGTTCAAAGAAGCAGTTCAGGTCGAGATGTAGTTATGGAGGAAGTTGGGGGAGTTAGGAAACTGCCATCAACTAATCCTCCTTGATGATTTAATTTATTTTTTAATCATCTTTTAAGATGTACGCGACTCTTCTTCAGTGGAGTAGCGTATAGGGCGCTACCCTAGTGTTTAACAACTAGCGCTCATTCAATTTTAAATGTCGAGCGCGACTTTGCTACACTGGAGTAGCGTATATTTGGATATGGGCGCTACTATTATACAGTGGAGTAGCGTATGGGCGCTAGTCTCTTTGAGTAGAGTAGCGCTCATATCTCAAAATGATATTTTTTTATGTTTTTCTAGTAATGTTAGGAAATGAAATGAGTTGTCATATGATCCAAGGTCAACATGCTCCTCCATCCAAGTTGTCCTTTTGTGTGATCAGCAGCTCAGGGTGATCACGGATGGAGAGGTGCAAGTTTGACCTATAACAATCCCATCCATATTTTTTGTATTATTATAAATCTATGCAAATTGCAGCTCAAAATATGGGTTGTGTTTGATGGATTTTGATTTGGGTTTCTAGTGATTTAACTATTGTCTTTTTAACAGCATCATTACAAGCAACAAAGCCTCCATGTCAACAAACTAAGAAATGCAACAACTCAAAGGTTTGATCCTTTTGTGTATTGCTCTTGTTCTTCTCATTTTTAGGGTCATCTTAGCTTTTACATATTTTGCATAGGTGTCCATGAGTTATTCAAGCCCAACTCTTTCCCCATCCCAACCTCAACCACTGTGAAAACAATTGGATAGTAATGACTTAGATTGGGTACTTAACATTTGAATACACTCCTATTCAATATCCTTCTTTATCTAAAACATGAATCTAATCTCTTTACAGATTGCAAGCATGTATATCCAAGAGTGTTTTGTAGTGGTTTCCAACATAGTTGTAAAAATCTACAGAACTTGTTGTGAAGGGAATGCTTTTTAACCCAATCATTATAAGCAAGAAATTTAAGGAAGAAGAGTTGTTATAGAGACAAGCATTCTTCTCATAGACCCTACATGGACCTTAGTGCAGATTGAAAATAGTTATACTTAAGTTTCCTAAAGCTAAACTACATTTTATTCACGTTCAAGTGCCAATAATGCTCACAAGTCATTTTCTTATTTGCCTGAGTTTTTTCAAAACTAGCAAGTGTAAGGGATGTCCATAATACTATAAAGTATAAACTATTGTGCTTACAAGCAACTACAAATGTTTATGGTGAATTCTAATTTTTAAAAGTTTTTAATATATATATATATATATTATTGTCGTCCCCAACCTGTTGTCCCTTGAAAAATTGAGGGTGCGCTCTAGCCGTCCCGGGGACTCGTCCCCCCGTCCCCGTCGTTCCCCCATCCCCAAAGCCAGTGCAACATAGGTTTTTATCAAAAGGTATTGATCATTTTGAAACTTTTGTTCTTGTTGCCAAGGTGAATATTATTCATTAGTGCAAAGTTTCATTCGTGAATTCATCAAATGGATGTGAAAGGTGACTTTCTTAAGAGTGATCTACACTAGGAAAATTATGAGACAACCAAAAGGTTTTGTTAAAAATAGACAAGTGAATCTGTTTTGCAAATTGAATAAACCTTTGTATAACTTAAAACAAACACCTAGAGCTTGGTTCAAAAGGATCAAATATTATTATAACTTAAATTGCAAAAATGTGATGGTTATTTATCATTACACCATATGTGGATGGCATGATAATCATTGGCAATAATGAAGATTTGATTGCAGAGTTCAAAGAAAATTAGGGTAAAACCTTTGATGCAAACAATTTGTAATTGTTGCACTATTTTCTTGGTATGCAAGTATGGCAAGGAGATGGCAGAATTTGAATATAAAGATTTAATATGCAAAATTGTAATCTGTGTAAGTGGATTGAAATTGAATTCCTAGTCTAATTATAACGAGTTTGATGGTACTTTGTATAGACAATTGGTTGAAGGTCGTCTCTATATGAGTGGTACTAAACCTGATGTTGCTTTTGCAATTTGCTTGGTTTCCAGATATATATATGCATACCTCATGAAGAACATTGCAACTGCCAAATTAATCCTATGATATTCTAAAAGAACTATTCATTACTGCATTGAATATTCTCTGAATGCCAATCCCTCTTTGGTTGTCTACACCAAATACCACAATGCAAGAGATAGTGATGATAGAGAGCCTATTTCGGGCTATGTATCACTTTGGTGCAAGTCCTGTTTCTTGATATAGTAAGAAGCAATTTTATATCGCATTTTCTTCTATTGAGGTTGAGCACAAAGATGCTACTTTGGCCACACAATAAGCAATGTGATTAGGAAGGTCACTTCATTAATTGGATTTCCTCCAAAAGATGCTACTGCACTTTATTGTGACAGTCAAAGCATTATTGAGTTGTCAAAAATCCAGTTCTCCATACAAGGTCAAAACACATTTAAATTTGTCATCATTATCTTAGGTGATAAGATGCAAAAAGAACAAATCAAACTGAAATTATTGCAAGAGTGATGAGCAAATTGTTTATATCTTTATTGGTGGTTTATTGAAGCCAAGATTGTGAAGCTTCTTAATATGTTGGGAATGAAACAAGTTGTCATTAAGGGGGAAAGTTATTGAGACTTGATGCATGTTTAAAATCTTCTTCATATGAAGTAACAGTGGGGCTTCATTGTTGTCCCAAGGGAAGTCCAGGTTTGAACCTCGATACCTCGTGCAACCCTAGTGGCAGCTTCCCCATTTGGAAAATCATTCTTCCATCCAACGTTAAGGTTGGCTCCCGCCTAGGTTTACCATGCCTCCAGTGCAGGTTCCTAGTTTGGAAGAAGAAATAAATGAAGTAATTTTACCTCAAGTAAACTTTCAGGCGTGGATGTTGATGATCAAGTTTATTTAGGAGTCTCATTTACCTTTGGTGTAACTCCATAATGTTTATTTATAATATTATGATTCTACCATATTGGACTACTATGCTTGTGGTCGGTGAGGAATATGCACCCCCACAGTGCAGCAATCAATGGGCATATAAAACACGATATATACTATTGAATGTGCACATGCCACATTGAATGGTGTATATCTTGCTATGTCATTGATTATTGATTACAACACTGCAAGTTGCATATTGCCTACCCTTATGTCCCACTGCTTATGTCATGGGATAAATATAAATATATAATCCCAGTTTGATATTTTTTTAACGACAAATTATTTTCTTATTAGTGTTAATCGTACAAAAAAAAATTCGTATTATTATTAATGGTAAAGTTTCACCTCCTATATATATATATGTGTGTGTGTGTGTGTGTGTGTCTTCGCTATATTCTAGGCTTGTTCCATAAATATTCTCACTTTTATGCTAGAACAAGAGGGCACAGTCAGGTGGGTTAGCTCGAGTGGTTGAGTACTATGATTTGGAAGCAAGAGGCCATAGGATCAAGTCCCCGGGCTGGCTGCCTCCATGAATATTGTGGACCTCACTCAATGTTCCCACCAAGTTAGGTTGTCAAGTTACAAGCGAACAACCTACCCAAATACCATCCTTTAAAAAAATAAAGAAAAGCCCATAAAAAAGTCCACAAATACGTCATCCTTTGGAGAGAAGTACTATTCTGTAAATTGGAGAGAAGAAAGAAAATGACCAACTCTAGAAAGTTGTACCAAGTCGGCGAGAGAAGCCAACTTCCACAACAATGTAAATGGACAGATCCAAGTGAGGTTGATATAATAACTCGTGAAGGAAATCCCGCACGCCAAAGAACAGAAGATGGAGAGATCCAAGTCATCCTCGAGGTTGAATTAGATTAGGTTTAACTTGACAACTCGGCAGATCATATTAATTTCAACTTGGTATCAATCAAAGCTGTCGGAGCTATGACAACCAAAACATCATCCACCTCAGATTAGATTAAGTTCAACATGAGTCAGATTCAATCCAACTTGACACCCAAGTAAGAAAGAGGGCCATCCGCTTGATAAGGAAGAAAGATCTATATCCAGATACCAAAGTTCTTGGCATAAAGCTCCTCTAAACCATATGTGCCTGATTCATAATAGAGAAAAAGCACATGGACTCACAAAAATAAAGCTAGGCCTGGGCAATGCTCAAAGCATCTAGAGATCAAATCTCTATCTCAGCATTAAGAACAATGTTAAATAAGGTTGCTGAATATGAATATGGTTATCGACCAGTTCATTTAATACAACAGAGCCATCTTTAGAGAATGAAAATTCGCAGATTTTAAAAGGTTTGTATGAAAAATGCAGTGAGCCAATTAGAATTATTTATTTCCTAAGAAAAGCAGCTTAGAATTCTTAAACCACTAGATAATGTTCCTTTGGTAGTCATATTGACAAAAATATTGCAAACACTGGAAAAGGGAACCAATAAAACCTTTCTTATTTTCTGGCATACTTATGTCCATGTCAAATTTGTTATGCATGCATATTTCTAGAGATGGATATCATAGTACCACTGTATTCATAGTTTAGTTCTTTTTTCTACATTTATCCAAGATTATCTCAGTAAGATTAAGCTCTTCGGGCTCTTCTGAATCACCATTTCCTTGACTGAAATCAGCAGCTGTGTAAGTCTTGATTCCTGTCCCATGTCCCATAGTATCCATTCCTCTTCCTCGTTGTGCTCTTTTGACCTCTCTCTGGTGATCTGTCAAAGGATGCAATTTCCTTTCTGCAGATGATGGAATTGAGACATAATCTATATCCTGGCTGTCATCCATAAACTTCAGCTTCTTCCTTCCTTTAGAAAGGTTTACATTTTGGTTCATTACATTATTTTCTCTTTCACGACTGTTTATAACCCCTTGCAAGCTGCTTGAGGGAACTTCACCTGTCTCTGTAGAATAAGAATGCTGTATCCTCTGGCAGCTTTTAATATTTTGAGAGCCAACAAGGACATTAAATGATGGTCCAACTGATGTTACCTTGTTTAGCCCTGACTGATAGTTGGCAGTACCCCAGTTTGCAAAACCAGAGCATGTCCTGTTGATATCAATCTTCTCTGAGATATTTGGAGATAATTCATTTGCTGGCTCCAAAACATTTCCATTTGGACACTGTGGAGAACAAGATATATTGAATCCAGGCAGAGTAATTTTCACTTTCTGTGACAAACTGCTAAGAACTGGAAGTAGTGATTCTGGGTAAGATAACAAAGAAGTTTTTCCATATGTGGCCTCCCAAAATGCAATAGTGCGATTGGCTATTGGAGAATGAATATGCTCAAATGCTGGCACTAGTAAAGGTTCCTGGAGGCTAAGAAACTTTGAATCAAATATTATGGGTGGTCGACTCTTATGCAAGCAATTGAGCAATTGATTCCAAACCTTCTCAAGTTGAAAAACTGGACTGCCTTCCTCGGAAATTCTCTCAACAGTCGAGCAAGCACAAAGCCACTTAGATAAAGGGTCAGACAGTTTCTGAAAACAAAACATCCATGGAAGAGTGTTAGCTAATTCACGCTCCATGCAGCTGGCTCATATCTCAAAATGATTATAATAGCACATTAAGTAGAAAGCTGACCTGCATAAATAGAAGTATATCATCTTGCGTAGAAATATGAATGAGAAAGCAAGCCATTACATTAAAGACCCTGAAAGGCATTAACATAAAGAAAATAAGGCCATAATATTTATGGGAACATTTGTCTAGCAAATATACAAGAAAACAAAATATGTAAAAAATAGGAAATATGCATATAATTGTAGAGGCAGATTGTCAAAGAAGTACCTTGAAACCATAACACAGTTCCAATCAGCATCTATAGCTTGCTCCAAGAACCTGCCAGAAATAAGAAGAAAAAAATCATGTGAGACTGATCATGTGACACTTTGAAATCAAATTTGTTGCACCATTTAAAGTAAGAGAACAAGTGTTATGATCTACCAAAATAGCAAATTTTTATCTTCAAAATTCCAAGCAAACTATTTTAATTGATAGACTGCATAGGTCTCACTGAAATATTACCTGGCAACAAAGGTCAAAATGCTTTTAACTTTACTGGGATTACTTGCCCCCTTCTCTCCTGAACTGTTTATAATTAGTGATCCAAGAGCCGTAGTATCCACCTGCTTAAGTACATGAGCAGCAAGTCCACCAACTAACCTCAAATAGTAATCAGACTTTCTGAAAAATGATAATTTTCCAGAATCACAATCTTTTGGAGCTTCCTTTGAAGTGTGTCCATCATGTTCCTCATCAATTACTCTCAGGACTTTTTTACAAAGGCCCTCAGCGAAAAAGTTCATCCAAGCACTCTTCAATGATGAGATGAGATTAGCAGAATCATAGAGAAAAACCCACTCTTGAATGATCAGATCAAATTCCTTTTCAAGATTAAGATTGCAGTATTCTTTGTAATATTTATGGTCACTGGATCCCTCATTTGAATTGACGAAAGAATAAAGAACCCTAAAATGCATAGGGAATAGCAGGAAACTGTAAATCAGTTGATAACCTGCCTCTATGGTGCCAACCTCAAATAAAGTAACATCCTTAACAAATTCTATATGCTCCCTGAGATGCTTAGCAAATACCTTCCACACTCTCAACCAGAAAAAGCTACCACTCTTGAAAGGCAAAGATTCTGAGTCCTTCCCTTCATTAACATGGTCAATTTCTATTTTACCATAAAAATTAACATGTTGTCCAACTGCATACAATACACTAGCTAGTACTTGAAAGTTTTCCAAAGAATCAACTCCAGAAGATACAATTTGAGTTATTTTTCCCATTCTTTCCAATAACTTCTCTTCCTCTAATTCATCTGAACAGAGATGAACTACTAGATTCAGCCAGAGCAACATAAGATAAACAACTGGAGCAACCATATCAATTTTTTCCAAGCTAATTCCAAGTGTTTGAATGTTCTCTTTGTGACCAAGACTTTCTGAAAATCTGCCCCCTTTAATCTTCCAAATTTCATTTAAATCCAATGGCATTTTGAAGGACAAGGATGCCAACATAGAAGGTCGTAACTCATCCTTCATAACTTCAAGAAGATTAAAAATGATAAGGTTTGGACCTTTGGTACATTCAGAGAAAGTTTTTAAAGCAATATCCTGGCATAAGCTTTGTACAAAGTGTAGAATAAAGTGAATAACTTGCACGTGCTCCTCGAGGGGTTTTAATTCTTCATTCAAATCACTTTGTACCCCTTTTAAAATCAAACGGAATATCCTTAAGGCGCTATTCAAAGTTAAACTACTGAAATCAGAGCACTGGTTACCCCTAAAACCACATTTCCATAAAATTCCTACATAGTTCAACAAAAGCTCAATTTGATTGAGGTTCCAAGGTAACCATTTGATAGGGAGATACAGAAAATTATCTTTGTTGGTTTTTAAGGAAATTCCATGAGATGGAGTCTTAGGAGATATAGGCTCCCTGTGCACAAGAATGTTCAACTCATTGTGTTTAGCTTTTACAGATACAAACTCCTCTAGGAGATTCAGACAGAGATCCCATATCCATAAATTTTTGTTATCTGGTCCAGTCTCAAAGATAACTTTGAAAATTGGATCTAAAACAATCGATACAACAGCAGGATTGTTCACTGAGCTATCGAGCTTATGTAAAAGATAGTTCCAAGTCTTCCAACAAGACATTCTCACAGAAACATCACATTTACTGGACATGACTTCCACTAAGGGCATCATAAGCAATTTTAAGTGTTTGACAGGTGAATGGTTTTGCAACTGATGATTTGTTCCTGATGCAGTCAGAAGAACTGTCTCTGGTGACGAATTTTTCTTTGTTGGAGTCTGGTCTACCAATGCTTGTACAGGATATTGAATGAAGGCATCAATCAAGGATTCCCATGCAACCTGCTAATTGAAAAGTACAAACAAAACTTCCAAAGTTAAAAAAAATAAAAGGAAGCATTTAGAGGCTGAAAAACCGAACAGAATTTCATTTGTAGAGAATTTCAATCAATAAATCTGAAATAGCTAATAGCATAGCCTTCACATCATGTCATCCAATCCTCTCCTTGTCATCCTCTAGCATTTATATAGTAAAGTAGACATGGTGTATTTACCTTGAGATCATCTAAAACTAAGACTAAAATAGACAAACATAAAGTAGAGGCAAAAAGTCGACTGTACTGTTATTGAGCCTACAAACAAAATATCCCATATGCAACAGGGATGAGCATGATAAGGCAAATGACACATCACACTATCTCAAAAGAGTAGGGATTCATCAAACCTGTGTAGCAATGCGCACTTGTGTATCAGGATCTGCAAACATTTGTTGTGGTATTTTCAGCATCTGGTTAACAAGTGACCTGCTTTTTATAACATTTTCCCCAAGTAAGCGAATAAACCATCCCCAAGCTTGGATGACATACACTTTACAGCCATTATTATGCAGCAACTTCTCCATGTTCAAAAGTAAATTCTGCTTGATGTCTGCAGCAACAATCTTCCAACCCAGATTTGGATCAAAGGAAGTTAACCCATATTAGCTATGGTTCCAATAGAACAATCTGATATGCAGAATATTAGAAATCCCCAGCAAAAAGATATTGGTATTAACATAATACCAATTTATAATAAAATTTCAGCTAACATAAGGTAGACTATCACTTTCTAGATTAGCACCTAATGGAAATGCGCAAACAAGTATATGCAGCACACACTATCAATATCTCAAGTTGAATTAAGTTGAATTCTCCAAGTCCTAACTTCCCAAGGATCTAAAATTTTAAGGACAATAAAAAGTTGGAACAGTATTCAACCAAAGGTCCAAAACAAGTATCGTCATAGGTCTAGATTTTAATTTCAACTCTATTTAAAAATGTCCACAAGACGAGCATTAACTATTCACAAGTTGCATAAGGATGGGAACAAGTTAGGTTTGACTTGGAATGTCACGAGATTAACTTCAAGCAATAAAATAAAGAAAAAATTTAATGGTCCTCTAGAGATGCAATGTATTAAACCTCGAGGATGACAAACAGCAATCCAGAATGGAAATATGGCCTCAAGCACAAATTAAGGTTGTTGTACCCCATGACAGATCAGCTAGATTACTAATAATAAGGAACCAAAACAAACAATAATGATTCATACCTACCATGCCAATATGGCAGGAAATTGGATAAAAATGGGATTAGGCAAGTGTCAGAATGCATGGACAACATTCTCCATAGTTTCCTAAACTTGCTTAAGAGTTAAGACCGTTTTGCTTTACTCAAAGGAGTGTCAGACTTCATGGAGGATACAAAAGCCTTCTCAACTATCTCAACAAACTGGATTATCTTGTATAAGATAAGATAATTTTATTGTATAGAAAGCCTGGTGGGTTAGTTCAAGCAGCTGAGTCCTTTGAGCTTCATGAATGAGGTCTCAGGATCAATCCCTCAGGCTGACTGCATCTACTGCATTCCACAGTTGATCTACCTACTGGGTCAGGCACTATAATCAATGCTGATGGGTTTACACTGGGTACTATCCACAAAATGCGGGGAAGTGCCCGGGAGTTTCCCCACGAGGTTTTCCTTAAAAAAAAATTATTGTATAGAAAAGATTTGCAAAGGTATCACATATTTCAAAACATTTAGTAGAACAAGTCCATTCATGTTTCTATCAATTGATAGATGTAATCATATTGGGCATCCTCTTTACTGTACATTTTTCTCACGGTTTTGTTTAACAATACTGCAGAATCTTCTTAAAGAATAATATAGACCTGACACAACTAAAAACACAGAAAAACATTAAGAGCAAAAAGGAGTCCACTCTAGTTTACATCATTATATTTGGTCAGGAACTGTTAAATGAAACTTGCTCAGTGTTACCCTCATATTGGATGAGGCTTGCACTTGTGATTTTCATCACAACATTTGTGATTCTTTGTCACAAGGATCGAGCTTGCAGGATCACATTGTTAATTTGCTAGATGATTTGATGGACAGCAGATGCATTTGTGTTTTGGCTTAGAGATGCTGCTATCTTGTGGTTGATTTGATGCTTATGATGGTTGATAGTAGTTGTTGGACGAGATTTCTTATGGATGAGATAGCATGCCTAATGGTTAAACTCTTGACGATTTGGTGCACTCCCCCTCTTTGATAGTGTTTGCATGATTGGAGTGTTTGTTGCTTAGCATTGATGCATTTATCTAACCCTTGGTGCATGTCATGGAGTGGGAACCCATCAACTCAAGGTCTTCCTAAGTTTTAAATGTTAATAAGTGTGCCTTGGTGTGATGTTTAGCCATTATATTAAGGGTGTTTTACCATAGTTTTCCTACAGTTTGATTATAATAATAATGGTGGAGCACCCTAGCACTTTGGATGCCAAATTTCCTATGGTTTGCACTTTGGAGTGTTGGACATCACTCTCTTTGAGGTGCCTAACATACTTGCTCCTTGTTCACATAGTCTAGATACTTCAGTGGTTATTTCTTGATGTGATGAGTTTGAAAGCTTCCTAGTTAGAATGCCCTTAGAGATATCAGGGCATTACACATGAACCACTTTATGATGATGTATCTAACTCCCCTTGATGGAACACTAGCCCTGTACACACATGTTGAGGGTGATCTAAAATTGTTTGACCTTGTTTTGACCACATGGATGTCTAGTACTAGAGCACCCTAGCTCTTTGTTAGTGTTTGCACTTTAATTCAATTATGTTAGATCTTTAATCTGAAAGATAGACAAGCACGGCAATACACAAGAACACAAGAATTTTCTTTGGGGAAACCATAAAGGAGAAAACCCCACAACTTCTTCAATAATAGATTCGTCACTTAGTACAATATCAAACCAAGATAGAAAACCCAAAGATAAGATGACTTTTGCAGCTTCCTTCTTCTTTTTCAGCGAACTTGTCTTTCTCTTCCTTGGAGCGAACTTGCTTGTTGGTGTGTGTCCAAATGAGGGAGAGCACCTCCCTATTTATACTTTATGTGTGACTGACCTAAATCCCCAATGGGGCCGACTTCCTCAACTAACTGGGCCGACCTCTCCTAGGGAGACT
Source organism: Larix kaempferi (assembly GCA_027924585.1). Classification (NCBI taxonomy): domain Eukaryota; kingdom Viridiplantae; phylum Streptophyta; class Pinopsida; order Pinales; family Pinaceae; genus Larix; species Larix kaempferi. The sequence goes on along the minus strand of BSBM01000458.1, from coordinate 15,705,218 downwards.
CAAAAATACATTTTACATTTATCCTTTTGGGGACTATTGCCCTGACTTACAATGGAGGTTTTACCTCGATATTTTTACATGACCAAATACAATAATGACATCCCCGAACGGAGGAAAAACATCTCCAACGGAGGTACAATAAAAGTACAATAATAATATAATAATAATATACAAAAGAATCTCTTCCAAAGTTACATTTACAACAACACTCTTTTACCTAGTTTCACACTTGGATGATGATTATTGCAAGATCTACTATGGTTTTCCTTGGAGCTCCCTCTCTCTTGGCACATATGTTGAGGCAAGCATGTAGTACTATTTTATGGCTTGAAGAGGTTGGCACACCTCCCTAGGGAACAATTCCTTGTATGCTCATGGTTTTGGAGAAACAACACTTAATATTGTAAATCAGCTCATGGTTTTGGCTCATGGTTTGATGGATCTAACCACCTTCGCATCTTCTCTAGGATGCACTCTTCTTTGAGGTTATTATATTATATGTTGAAGGAAGATAAAACAAGCTTGGCACATTCTCCAAGGGCACACTCCTCTTGTTAGTTTTGGTTTTGGTCAAGGTGGTTAGCATGGCACATTTTACAAGGCCACCTCATCTACTTCAAGACTATTATATTATTTCCCTTGTCAAAGTGGTTATTAATGCATGGGTTGACTCCTTGTTCCTTCAACACATGGGAGGTTTGTTACACTTTGAATGATGTGTTGCAGAAGGTGGTTATGACTTGAGTGCCCTAGCTTCAAGGAGTTGTCTATAGCTGTACTTACCTTTAGAAAGGCTGTTCCACATTTCTTGAGGGCATATTGCTTGGAAGGTATTGTTTTATGATGATCAAAGACTAAGACGTCCACCTTACAGCCTTGTTCACATATGTAGACTATCTTTTCTTGAGGGGTGCACATTTTATGGGAGTTATTTATCATTTCATGAAGATTGCTTGGTCATCACTCAATGGAAGGCTACACCCTACCTTCTTGGCTATTTTTGGAGATGGTTTCTAATTAATTATTTTATTATTGTTGAAATTGTCTCTAGGAGTTAATCACCTGCGAGCTCTGTTATATTGTTCCCCTTGGAAAGAAAAGTGGATCTAACCACTTTATACTATTGTTAGAAAAATTTGTTCAGCAAATTGTGGATCCGGGAGAGGAAACGACTATTTTATTGTAAAGGAAGTTAAGCTAGAAGCTAGACTCTATATAAAGAGTAGCCCTTCCTCCATTTTTTTCATGGTTGGATTTGAGGTGCTCTCCCCTTAGAGATTTTGTTGAAGATCTTGAAGGCAATGCAAGCTAAGGACTTCCTTGTTCAAGGTATAGTGTGTTGTGATCAAAGTTGCAAAAATCGCCGAAAAATCGCGACTTTTTCAAAAAGTCACGCATTTTAGTATTTTACCCTCTGTCGAAAAATCGGCCTACAAAAATCGCGATTTTTTAAAACCTCGGCGAGTTGCGAGTTTTTCGAAAAAAGCGCGGGTCGACAGAAAAAAGCACCGAGGCTTTTTCACAGTTTTAAAAACAAGGGTCTTTTTTTTTAAATTTGATGAGTTTTGTACATGTGACATTGATGACAACAATACTAAATGGTAATGTTAAAGTGACAACAATACTAAAGTGACATTCTCTTTATCTTTCATTTTCCATCCTTTTACTTAAATGTTTAACATTACCATTAATTGTTTCAGGATGTTTGAGAGTGGTTCCAACCTCACCAGACTTCATATGCAAAAAGTAGGATTTTAGATCCCATTTAGAATTCAACAGACTTAATGGTTTTCAGGATTCCAACGTTTTCAATGGATTCTATCATGTATGTGGGTAAGGGATTGGAATTTAATGAAGCACATCAAACTCTCTATGTACCTTGATGTTGGTGGTGTTGATGCCTGATTGTTAAAGTTGTTTGAATTCCACTGTCATGACCTTAATAAAAAATGTACCCTTCAATCAAGCAAAATCACTTATTAAGCATGGGAAGCTCTTTCTACCTTATTTTAATGCTTGGATTAAGAAGTTTGAACAAAATTGTAGGGTGTTAATTGATGTCCTTGGAGTATCAACTTGGAGATTGGAGGTAGAGGCAAGGTCTAGAGCCTAGAGGTGGGGGAACATGGTGCTATTGATGAATATGATCTCAACATAGACAATGATTTTGATGATTATGTTTTTTAAATTTTGATTTAGATATGTATTGCGCTTGGTGCCATTTTGATAATAATTTGTCTCTAATGGTTTGGAATCATAGCTTGGAATCTTTAATATATATTTTTTTCATTAAAATTGTAAAATTTTATGTATTTTTTAACAGTCCGAGTCTTTGAAATCAAACCACTCCGAGTTATTTGCATCCACTACATCTATATATTAGCGATTTCTTCATATTTATGTTCCAACGTGTTTATCTGATGTTATTGTTGCGTTATATGTTTAAAATTCTGAAAAAAAATGAATGTATTTTGCATTTTTTAATGTTTGCTGACTTTTGCCGATTTTTCCCGATTTTTCCACCGATGTTGCCGAGAAGTTGTATTCGGGACCCTTGCCGACTTTTTGCCGATGCCGACTTTTTCAACATTGGTTGTGATTTAATTTGCTGAATATCAAGGATGAGTTCTTTTGCATCAAATATTTGTTGAAGGGCTGAAACAATAAGTGGCATGATTCCTCATCAAGAAGATTGTACTATAAACTATTGTTACAAAGAGATGGATTGTAGCTTACTCCCTTCATGTATCTTTGTATTTACTATTGGAAATTTTTAATGTGCGTCTTACATCCTAATCAAGAATTAGATACCATATAATATTTTCCTTCAGTAAATACACCTTTACATATATGTTGAATTTCCCCATCATAATTAGGGTCTTTCACAAAGGTAATTTCTGTTTTAATCAGCAAAAAAATAAGATAGTGTTTCTCCTTCATTCAGACTACACAATCACATAACAGAATGCTCTCATGGTTATCCTTGACCCCATTTTCCCAATGGACTTGGCACTAGGCTTGATCCACCCATCATCTTATTATTTCCTATCCTAAGACTATGTTTTGCTAAAGCCACTCTTCCTATTCACCTTGAGCTACACTGTATAAGATTTAGTAAACCTAAATTATGGAAGCCCCCCTTGAGCTGGAGGAGAGCCAGCTAAAAGTGAAGAAAAGGGTTGGTGAGGTGACAGTGACCTCCCTCTTAGTTTCCCATGGCCCCATAGGCTAGCATTGTGTTTTTGGACTTTAACACTCAATAAAGACATTAGGTATATACTGATATCCTTAGAAGTCCTAAAAAAAATGATGAAACTGATTTAGAGAATCCATGGACGAGAACTTATTAGACACTGAAATGAAAAACCATGGGAAAAGGTAAGGGTATTTACAACCAATCAAACAGTGGAACAACCCTGAGTGGTTGACCAGCTGATGAAAACATTTCTGAGATATATGGCCAGAGAGACCCCTACATAGATCACCGTCATCTGTACTCAAATGAGAATATTGTTGCCATGCAAGAAATTTTATGAGCATCAAAGAAATCTTACTAGCATGTGATCAAATCAAAATGATGAACAAGATTGTATTCTGGATATACAAAATTCGAGAGCTTCATGATGTTACAATATTGTAAATGTGATGATGGAGTTCAAGGATGGAAAAAAATCAATGATCAGCCAAATGTCCAAAACCAGATGTTTAGCATTAACTGGTAGAAAAAGTTGAACATATATTGACCCAAATCATTTCCAATGATACATAGAAATTATCAAAAAGGATTTGCTGACTTAGCCATTAATTTGTCTGTTTGGTCATAAGCAGTCAAAAACACACATGCACACATACATTTGTATATTAAATTTGCCAACTTAAATCATAAATACAAATCGAAACCAATATCAAATGAGCAATACAATTCAATGCTCAGCTATAGCTCAGACTTTAGATCCTCTGGTATATCAACACCACCAATAATGTGCTCATCATATTCTCCAAATGTTATCAAAGTACATTGAGGCCTAATCCTTTGGCACTGTTATCACACAACTTGTAGTTACCCCTAAAGGTGATCCTATCCAGGATGGTAGAGGAGACGAGCAACTAAAGAGGTGACCCAAGAGGGCCTCAATTCCCAAGGTGGATTGGTTGTCGCGCCAATCGAGGCACTCTTCGCTTCTTGCTATCCAAGCCCTGGATAACAAAGGGGGAGACCTTGATCTACTCTTGTAAAGAGAGATCTAAATCAATCACTAGATCAAGATATTCAATAGGAGATCTATGGTGAAGGATAATGATTCCTATATTTAAGGAAAAGAGCTACTATATAGGCTTAGGGGAGATGAGATATGGAAGTTAATTATTTCAATTACAGTAACTCCGGATTAGGAATGAATCTAGGATGTATGTGCTAGAGTAAATGATCAAAATCAGCTGCCTTAGGAAACGTGTACTTAGAATATGGAAAATGGTCCCAAGGAGTAGATCTAACAAGTTTAGGGCTTCCTAGCACAGCTTGATGATAGATCTGACAATATCACAGCACACAAGCTCAAAAAAGAGGGTTTGACCACTCAGAAGACCAACAGACCAAGGAGGGTGCAAGCATGGAGAGATCAGTGCCTAGGGGATCAGGTAGATGGAGTCCACAAAGCTAGACACCCTTGAGGACCCACTTGGGGCTAGGCTTAAGGATGAAAACTCAAAAATGGCTTGCCAGTAAACCAAGTAACTAACCCTAAAGAATTTTTAGAAGTTTTAGCAATTAAGGTTTTGAAGTAAATACAGATGGGTAAGTTAAAGGAACAAAATACGTACCTTGTGAGCGTAACTGGATAATGGAAATGAATGCCGGTATGACGAGCATTACTCCCGCAAAGATCAAATGAAAGATTGGTCTCTTCTCTTGCTCCAACGATTTGCCCAAGTCCACAAGTGCGCCCCTCTCTTTCTGCAAAACCAAGGAGACAAAGCTTAGTCAGTAAACAAAAATGATGGTAGATGCAAGTAAGAAGTAAAAGATAAAGAATGATTTGTGCAAAGACAAAATCACTCTCTATGTGAACCAAGATCTGACAAAGAGAAACAGGGTGGGTCTCCCCAACCAATGCACCCCTCTCCCAAATCGTCTCCTTCACTTGCAAACCAAATTTTTGGTACAAAAATATGCAAGATAGCTACCAAGATCTTTCAGTGCAATGGAAAAGTAGTTTCAATCACCATAACCAAGCATTCAACCCAAGATCACAAGAATTTCTCACAAAATATTTCTTTGTATTACAATAGCCAAGAGCCAAAAGTCCCTCTACAATGAGGGGGGTCTCTCCTTTAAATAGGAGTGAGAGAGACCAAAACCTAACCACTTTTCAAATGAGTGGTTGAGATCATAAGATACAAACATAATAATCAATGGTAAGATGAGCTGAAATAAGATATACATGGATCACTCAAAAATAGAGGGGGCACACTCACTAAATCGCCCAAGGGGGAGGCACCACATGACAAATGACTAAGACACATGAAAATAGCACATGGTGGGGCTAGGAGGTGTATCATATCCTTCACTAGCATGACCCCAAGGCACAATATCAAACAATATATCAAGATAATATCATAATGTGACCAAATGACCAAATCGTGGCCCCTCAATAACACAATAAAAATGCCCAAAATGATGAACGCTAGGATGTGTGGACCCCACTGATGCCGAAACAAACGCTAGAAGGTGTGGAAAACATCATCAAAATATCTTGGACCAACCCCATGCCATTTCCTTGCCCCACTAAGCGAAATCGATTTCCTTTGCTAGCCATTCCTCTGCCGAAAAACCACCTCTGAAAGTACAAAAATACCTGCAACTCGTTGCCAAGTGTCCCAAACACAAATCTGACTGTACCAAAATGTCTGGGGATGGGGTAATATGGTAATAACGACTGGTTGAACCCCGTATCCCCTTAGGAGCGCCCTAGGAGAACGTGCAAGCTCAATGAAAGTGTTGGACAGGCCATTTCTGAATGGAAAAATGCAATAAAGTGGTAATCTGACCATATCATCACCTGTAACTGCCCGGAATTGGTAACCAAGTGCACCAATGGACTCAGAATGCCCAAATCCACTAAGAATGAGTACTCATACACCATGTGACCATCAAGTGATAGCTCTGTAAGCTCATTCATGCCCAGAATAATAAAATAATGGCCTGTAAATAATAATAATAATAAAAATCCATCAAACCATCATCTAAAACTGTCATCTGAAGCATGGAACCATCCAACGAACACATATGGGCCATAAATAATCCATCTCGAACACTGTCTGCCCAAACTCATCCTGGACCCTACGGTTGACTTGGCGAAACTGGGTTAACCAAGTCAAGAACGACCAAAATAATGATCCAAACCATGAATAACTGTTGCTACAAGTACAAATGGTTATGATATGCTCCTCCAATTATGTCAGTAGCTAGACTAAAGCATAAAATGATGTTTAACTGCCAAAAGAACGTAAATAATATAACCAAGATAAGTCTAGATCAAAGTAGCTAACTATTATAAACAGGAATCTCAAGTGTATACTCGTTTACAGACTGGAACAATTTGCTAACCATGGGTGAGGGTGGAAAAACATAGGCTAGGCTAGGGGAAAGACTCGACAACCTCAACACTGCAATCTCTCGAATGAAGGAACCAAGGGAACCACCTACACATATGATGGATAGAAAATAATACAGGGAATGGCGGTGTCTCACAAATGGGTAGAGTGATGAGAGTCCTTCCAATAGATTCTAGAAAAGCAACCTTTTAGTAATTTATTGTCAGCTTTTCTCACTTGAGATTTAACATTCAATGCACTCTAAAGATTTTCACTAGCTAGCCTCCAAAAGCAGGTGCCCTGAAAGCCTGCTGGGCTTCAGATATGACTCAGTATGACCTCTGTTGTCCGCCAGATTGCACACCAGCAGCGGAAATCTTTTGAAAGTTGTCTCCCTCACTAGAAGTGGGGAGAGGTGTGGCCTTGGGGGCAAGCAATGAGCCAGGTACTGTCACCTGAATCCCAGCTCCTCCGTTTAGGCTAACTCCTAACAAAGCTAAGGGGGGGTAGTCCCTACAAAGAGTTTCACTAATGCTCTTGTGTTTTATATGTTTTAAGTGTGAGGTGATACGGATGGGTGTTATTTAGGAGTTTTTCAATGATGATGAGAACACAGTTAAACACGCAATCCACGTTGCAAATTTACAAGATACAATTTAGAAGATGAACAATGTACTTTGACTTAGAATTAAAACAAAGCATCCACAAGATAAAGATCAAACAAATGACAAGGACATATGGTCTAGATTCAAAAGATACATAAGAGTTTTTAAAGACCAGTGCCAAATGGAGTCGAAAGAAATGCTTGTGATGCTGGAAAAGTAAGTCTCAAAGTAACCGTTTGTGAGATCGTTTTGAAATTGTTCTTGGTAAATTTTAAGTGTTTTAGGTGTTCTTGATTATTAGGCTAAAACCAAGGATATCAAAAGAAAAAAACCTTAACCAGGAAAAATACTGGCAACCTCTTAGATAATAGGTCAGGAGCACCCAAATTGCAGAGGATAAGTGTACAATGGCTTGACCACCCTCGAGTCTGATAGTGGATTCCCGACACCACCTATTTCAGGAAGCAACCTCAGTGATTTTACGTTGGTTTTGGAATTGGGTAAAGTTTTAATTATGTTATCACTTGTAAGTTTAGCAAGTCCTTCACCTTTCTGAGTACTAGCCCAATCTTTTCAGGTTGGCAGAGCATACAGGTGTTGGATAATCAACCAAAAATAAATTAATTAAGGGGGATGTGAGTTGAAATGTTTTATTATTAAGAGCACCGTTCAACCCTTCGATAGAGAGCGCTCTTGACTTAGTCTTAAGACCAAATTTCAAGAGACTTTTCTAATCTAATATGCCTAATGCAGGGGGGAAAATGCAAGTCTAAAAATGCTCTCCGACAGAGAGTGCTCTTGACTTGAATTTTGCCAAGTTCAAGAGGCTTTGTTTATTTTATTGTAAGTAGAAGCAGTTGTAAAGATAAACCATGTGATAGCTCAACAGATATAAAAGACAATTAGCATGCTACTTGCAAAATGAAATTAAAAAAAATGAGACTTAGTGTTCTACCAAACAATTTTACTCTAAGGTGGGGTCTTCCTCCGAACAAGGTTGACCACTAAGAACCGCTAGCACTTGAGAACTTTCCAGCTAGCTGAAATTTCGACCAAGGCAACTAACGGGGAGAGAGGAGTAACCACAAAGTTATGTGGTCCTGCCCTTGGGATGAAATCCCAAGGATACTACCTCCAGTCAAAACTTGGAAGAGAAAAAGTGAAGTAACAAGACTAATCTAAAGCGGAAAGATAAAAGATCTAAGCTAACCAATCACAACACTCTTCCCCAAATGGGAAAGAAAACCAAAAATGTGGAGGCCTCCTCCACTTGAACTTTCATTAACTTGATTACAATTTTCCTTGGTTTGGAAAACCTTGAAGGACTTTGAAATGAAAATAAAACTTGAAAAAATTGAACTTAGCTCTTAATAGCCATTACAAATGATAGTGAGTGATAGGTTTATATATTGGATCCTCCTTGTATTTTGTTTGAATTCTTGCTACTCTAGCTCGAATTTCTTCACTTCAACTTCTTCGAATCTTTTACACTTCCAAAGTACCTACAAGAAAGCCAAAACTCAAGGCACCCTTCAGTGTTAGAAAAATAAAATGAACTTTGAATCTAAGTCTATATTTGCAAAATGAGATCTAAAACATAGAATGACATGAAAATTGGTTCAAAAAAGTTAAGATGGGAAAACGGACCAGCGAACAACAAACTCCTTAAAAGTGATGGGAAAGAGATCTAAAGTATAAAAATTTTAAGAAAATTTTGATGAAAATATTCTATCTTTCAAATTGGAAACTAAGTTAAACAATGCAAGCTATACTTTAGATCAATACATCAATTTTTTCAATGCATGTTATTGCTAATGATGTAACAAAACTTGAGATCTAACTCTAACAAATTACTTTTGCAAACTAAAAAAAGGAAGCTAACACTACTCAAACAATTTGTTTTTGTGATTTTTATGTGTTTTAGGGCTCTTTTTTGGAAGGTGGACGAATGGAGCCAATGAGGAGAAAACGAATGGAAGAGATGGGAGGAGCTTGAAGGGGAAAACGAGTGGATGAGGATGAGATGGTAAATCTAGGGAAAAGAACAAGAAAATGGAAGAGAAGGAAGCGGGCAAAACGAAAGGGTGAGTGAGGCTAATCTAATGGAGATGGGCTTGAAGAGATAAGCTTAGAACCAATGTAACCAAGATTTGTTTTGAAAAGTAGTTGATGGAGGAAGAGATCAAAGCTCTTTGAAAGTGTTTCTTTCTTTAATATGAGAAGATCCTTTGGGAACCTGCAAGAAGAAATGATTAGGCAATAATATTCATTGATAGATAAAAACTAGCTTGATCTCCAAGCCACTTTCCACCCTGGAAGCATCCCTGCAAAACCCTTACATTCATGCACACAAATCCGAACAAGATATTTCTAATGCTATGTTAGAACATATATTGAAAAATGACTTGCATAAAGAAAACATAAGGTGAGAGGGATATCACCAAGACAATGCGAAATAGACCCCAAATACTCTTGCAATGGACCTCCAAAGTCACTTCTTGTATTAAAACTTTAAACAAATATTACAGTAGTATTTTGGCAGAGTGTTCATGCTCAAAATCTCCATCTCGAATGAGGAAAAAGAGCCTCATTATATAGCAAAACCAACTGCTAAAACCCTAATTCGAATTTGGCATAAGGAGAGCCAAAAACACTTGACAAAACTCCAAATTCCAATCACAAACCAATCAAATCTTGGCTTGGAGCAATATACAATCACATAAGTCGAGTTTCAAGGAGTTGCAACTTGAGAGGAGCCCATAATTTGAGGAAGGAGCCCCACATGCATTGATTTCAAAATCCAACAACCCATTAATCAATTGCCAAACCACAAAAACGAATTTGCATGAAGGTGGGTGAATTTCTCAACTGTAGATCACTCCCAGTGCTTCGAAACTGATCTGAATCGAGTGGGTGAAGATTCCAATCATCATAAATGCTTTTTTCCATGTCATTTTGACTTTTACTTTATTCAATTTGGCCTTTTTTGGAGAGATTTAAATTATCTCCAATTTATTATTTTTTGAAAATTTTAATTAATATTTCTCATTTTTTTATTTTTTGAGAAAATATTAATTATGAGGCCAAATAATTGTCTGAAACTTAGGGTTAGCTAGTCCGGGGATCATGAATGATTTTTGGCTTAAGGTTCAAGCCTTCAATCACTGAATTCGGATCTCGGATGATTGACATATTACAAATTGAAATTTCTCTATTTAAACTATAGAGAAATTTATTAAAATTTAAAAATAATTAAAAACCCAAATTCGACGGACCAGGTAAAAAAATTTCAAAATTTTTTCTGAGGGTCCTAGAGACTTGGGACATGACCAAAACCTATTCTAATAGTGTCTAGGAGGCTTATATACATTAGTTGGACTCTAATAACCCCCCATGGCTAAAATTTTCAAAATCAGGCATTCCAGCTTTGGAAGAAGCGGGAGAAAACCTCATCGATTATAGCTCGACTATAGGAAAAGTATAATTGACAAGGGAAAAAACTCCCTGGAATACCTTAGTTGCTTAATCAAGTCATGGGGAACCGAGACACTCAAATCCTACTAGCACACTTTATTACAAACCCCCATGGGGCCATGGTCATATCGACTAAAAACAAAAACCGGCTAGCCAAAATTGGCTAACTGCTACAATCTGAAACCCAGATACTCTGGAAGTGAACACTGATGTGTTCCAACACTGGTGGCTCAATAAGGTTTCAACTATTTGTACAAAATAGGTGATAACAACCTCCATTGCCCGCCACCGTCCATAGGTGCGATAGAGTGACCACCTTGTTTCCCTGTGGGGACAAATGACCTTACATCAAACAAGGATGAGTGCTCATACTTTGGCCACTGACTAGTTAATATAGATATGCATGGTAGTGTTTAGCAACACTGTTTTTGTTGACTTAGCATTCCTTTAGATATAGCATTTAAGATCCGATGTTCTAGTGTTTAGCAACACTGTTTGTAGGAATACTTGGTTTCGAGGACTAGAGGAGAACAATTACTGTGACTAAAATCACATACGCCAGAGCCGAGACACAATGTAAACAAGGAATCTATCCAACACAGAGGTCTAGGTGAAGGAAGTCCTCGAGGCTACTAGTTAAGGTGTAAGTCAGGATGAAACCAAACTAGAAGGTAACAGATGGACGGAGAAGTGACTGATGATGCCATGGATAGTAAAGGCCCAAAAAATAAGGGAATGAACAAGTCTGTACTTAAAAAAGTAAGGGCATGACCAACAAGTAAACATAAGAACCTCCTACTCATGGTAACTGACCACTTCTACTCTAAATAGCAAGAAATCATCATAAGATAAGGCTAGTAAACAATCATCATATACCCAATCATAAACTACCTAGATAACAGAAAGAGCACATCAGCAACCCAAATGCACCAATCATATACCTGAGTCCCTGATCTGAAATACCTAAATCACACTAAAACACTGCATTTGAATATAATATGGGCACTGTCATCAATCTACTCTGGATGATAGAAGAATGGCTAACTCAGTCACCGACCTGGTGTCACGGGGCTCAGTCCTGGCATGAGACTGTAAATGTACAAGCTTTGGATCCATTGTATGCATAAGAGTGATCATCAAAATGTTGCTCATCATCAACTGATCTCATCAAAATGTGTAAAGGACTGGCTCAAAAATATACTGGAAACTAATCTGCAATCATGGTAGCCCGGCTACTATGGATGTGATAACAGGCACATCAAAAAGACATGAGACTAAAGCATCTCTTTAATCCCGTATTCTTCAAGCCCCTTGTCCAAACATGTATTATCTATATATTGATCCGCAATTCTCATATGGGCTCACTTTAGCCCCTTGTCATTGCAAGACAAAAGTCAAAGGTGACTAACCATGTATGTAGTTCTTTGTTATCTCTTTAAGCTCATACTCTTCAAGCTCCCTGTCCCATATATCATCTATCTATATAATACAAATTGAAACCACTCAATACAATAACATGCTCACCTATAACTCAGACTTCAGATCCTCTACTATATCAACACCACCAAAGGTGTGCTCATCATCATATCCAAATGTTCTCCAAGTAGATCAAGGCCTGAGCCTTTGGCACATCAAAAACACATGAAACTAAAAGCATCTCTATAAGCCCATGCTCTTCAAGCTCTTTGTCAAAGAATGTATTGTCCATATTTTGATCCTCAATTCCTAGATGGACTCACTAATGCCCATTGTAAATGCAAGGCAAAAGTCAAAGGTGGTTGTGTATGCAATTCTTTGTTATTTCTCTATTAAGCCCATGCTCTTCAAGCCCTTGTCCAAACAAGTATCATCTTTAGTTTGATCCTCAATTCTTGGATGGATTCATGAATGCTCATTGTCATTACAAAACGGAAATCAAAGGTGGTTGTGTATGTAGTTCATGTTGAAATGTGTAATTTTAATATTACATGTGTAATTGTGTCTAAGATGATATCGTAAGATGTCTTATCTAGCATTGGAAGGCATAAATAAATTTAATATTATGTAAAAGGAGTTATACCACATGCATCGTGGAGAAATATTCTCCTATTACCTTTCATTATATATAGAGGTAGAAAATCATTTATCTCACATGTATTTTGAGATGTAATTCTTCCATACCTCTTGGTATATAATAGAGGTGAAGGAGAACCTTTGGGCATATCATTCTATTATGTTGTGATGTTATTGTAAAAGCTGTGGAACATATGTGGAGAGGGGCTCACTTGTAGGATTGGAGATTTCTTAAGAATAAGAAAACAATACCTTCTAGTGGATGTTTCCCCATTTGGGGTTTTACCACGTATACCCGATGTATCATTTTTTTCTCTTGTCTCTTATTTCTTACATGGTTATTTGTTTCTTATGTAGATAAAAGAATAGACTAGTATATTCTTGCTTTGCATGTTAACGAATGTATTGTTGTATGTTTATGCATATTCTCAATATTCTAACATGGTATCAAAGCTAGTTGCTATGCTCTACCTTCTTCGGTAAATTTAAACAAGCAACAAATTCTTCAAAAATTTTGTTGGGTCCTCCATATTTTGTAGATTTGTCATCCGATCTACCAAACCCTTGTAGTTATTCTCTAGATCTGAACATTTGCTACAAGTTTGAGAATTTTTTCAAGTTTTTCTTGTATATCTTAGTTGAAATACCTTGAATACTAACTTGTTATCAAGGATCTATTTGTTTTGCAGCAGATCTGGTTTGTTTTTGCCTCCGGTTGTGTTGTGTTGCAGGTTTCCATACAAACGATGACTGGTTCGTAATTTTCTAGATTTTTTACAAGTTCCGAGCAGTTTTAGGCAAAAATACACCTTTAGATCTGAGGAAGTGCATGTACACACCTTTCCTTAAGCAAAAGCATGGGTCACTCGCGCCTCTTCTATACAGAAATTGTGTTTGCATCTCTTTCGGCAAAAATTTCATCAAATCCAATTCTCTAATCTCTACTTCTGTTGTAGGTTCACAGATCTGTCTGTTAGCTATTGTTTGACTTCGGATTGGTGAGAAATTTCTGGGATTTTTTGTCACGTTTCCTCTTTTTGACAAGTTAATTTTTTGCATTAGGGATCATTCTTTTGTCACACTATGACTTCAAAAGTTGTCTCTATTCATGCATTTGTTGAATCTAACTACCTCTCTTCGAAGAGAAAAATGATTGATGTTCTCAAGAGTAAGAACTTATGGAGATTAGTTAAACGTCATCAAACAAAACCAACTGATGCAAACAACTTGACAATATGGAAAGATCGATGTGATCAACCAAGAGGACTCATTGGACAAACAATTTTGGATAGTCTACAAGTACATATTGAGGCTGGGGATAGCCTCATTGAAGTATGGAAAATCATAGCTTCTTTACTTAATAAAACTGATGATGTTTCTGCTTACTATTTTGAAAAGAAAATCCATGAGTTAGACCCTAAATATTTTGATAGAAGAGTCATTTATTGCTAAAACTAAAACCTATAATGAAAAGTTAAATAAGTGTGGTAAAGATTACAAGAAGAATGATAATGCTCTTACTATTCTTGTAGAACAAAAGTTACCTTCATGTTTTTTTATGTTCATCCAAACTAAGAATAGAGCTATTGAAATGTCTAAAGGAACTATGAAACCAACTTTTGAAGATTTTTGTAAAGGTTTGCTAAATGAGCAAGATAGATTAATTGCATCTGGTCAATTATCTAATAGTAAAGCTTTAATGGCACATAGTAAAAAGAATCATAATAGAAGTTTTAATAAAAACTCTAAACCACATAATCAAGGATCAACCTCTTCAAATGATGATGCTTCTAACATGGTGTCTAATAAAAAGAAAGTGTATAATCCTTGTAAGTATTGTGGAAAAACCAACCACCTTGAAAAGATTTTCTTTAAACGGAGACATGAACTCGCGAAAGCAAAGAAGTCTTCCGAAGAACAACAAGTAGCCCTATGTGTCTATTTTGTTCAACCTAGTAAATCTTCTTCTAAAGTGGAATGGATAATGGATTATGGTGCTTCTAATCACATGACCGGTTTAGCTTCTTTATTTAATTTTTATGACAATAACAAGCACATAACACAGAAAGTATCTATAAGTGATGGTAATCATCTTTCAGTTTTAGAATATGGTAATGTTAATGTTCCTAACGATACTTTGGAAAGATGTATTTCATGTTCAAGGAATGCCCATCAACTTGCTTTCTATTTATTGTGCATGTCAGAAAGGTTATAAATTTGAAGCTTGGCCTAATAAATGTGTTAAAAGATATCAAACATAACTTCAAAATTGTTTCTTCTGGCCCTATTGATCATAATGTTGGATTATATAAGTTTACTAGTTTTAATTCAAGCAAAAATCAACCTTTTTATTCCTATGTTTCTCACGCTGATGAACAAAGTAGATTATGGCATGAAAAATTAGGTCACTTGAATTATGGTAAAATGCAAATGATGTCTAAAATGATACTTGGCTTACCTTCAATTTTTTCCACTAAAGGTGTTTGTGAAGGTTGTGTTCTTGGTAAACATCATAAAGAAATGTTTGATAAAGGTAAAGCTTAGCATGCTAAAGAACCATTGCAACTAATTCATAGTGATATTTGTGGTCCTCTTGAAACTCCTTTGTCTCATGCACTCTACTTTCTTACTTCTATTGATGACTTTAGTCGCAAATCTTGGGTTTATTTTTTGAAGCATAAAAGTGAAATTTTGGTATATTTCAAGATTTTAATCCATGGTTGAAAAAGAATCTGGTAAAAGTATTAACTTTTAAGACTTTGAGAACTGATAATGGGGTGGCATTCACTAAAAAGGAATTTATATAAGCATGGTATTCAACATCAAAAGGTTGTTCCTTATACACCTCAACAAAATGGGGTAGCTAAAAGAAAGAATATAACTTTGGTTGAAATGGCTAGATATATGCTTTATTCTAAAGGATTACATAAACGTTTTTGGTTTCAAGTTATTTGTTGTGCTAACTATATCTTGAATAGAGTCCCTACTAAACCAATTATGCAGGTTACTCCTGAAGAAAAATGGAATATAAGAAAACTCGATATTGGTAACTTTAAGATATTTGGCAATGAATATTGGGCACATATTCCAGATGAAAAACAAAAAAAGTTAGAACCCAAGTCTCACAAATGTATTTTCATTGGTTACTGTGAGGATTCCAAAGCGCACAAGTTGTTTGATCAATCTAGCCAAGGTATTATCATTAGGCGACATGTTCAATTCAATGAAGTCTCTCCTCCATCCTAAGCCTGTTGAACCTCATGTTTCCATGAATTTGCCTTCATCTTTTGTTGCTCCTATATCTATTACCCCTACCTCTACTTTTGTTGATCCTAGTTCACCTTTTTCTTCAAGTGGTCCTCTTAAATGTCCCAAAGATACTTGTGTGGTTCCAACCACTACTCTTCTTGTTTGGGCCCGGAAAATTCTTGAATCCGCAGGTTCTGAAATTGGTACTCCTTCGGATACTCGTCGAGCTAGATCTAACTTTGCTCTTATAACTAGAGTATTGGCCATAGATGATCCCTCTACCTATGCTCAAGCCAAAGATAAACCCGAATGGGAGAAAGCAATGTATGTCAAATATGACTCATCAATGAAAAAACAAGACATGGACTCTTGTGCCTCTTCCTCCTAGAAAGAATTTAGTTGGATGTAAGTGGATATATAAAACAAAGTTTACTGCCAATGGACAGTTTGAAAAACATAAAGCTCGGTTAGTAGCAAAAGGATTCTCGCAACAAGAAGGTATTGACTATACTAAAACTTTTGCTCTAGTTGTTAAAATGAATACAATAAGAACTATTATTTCTCTTGTTGCATCTTATCAACGGGAAATACACCAAATGGATGTCATGAGTGTGTTTTTGAATGGTGATCATCCTGAAGACATTTATATGCAACAACTACCTGGTTTTATTATGGTTGGCAATTCAAGTTTGGTATGCAAATTGAACAAGTCTTTATATTGTCTTAAACAGGCACCTAGAGATTGGTATGAGAAAAATTATGCTTATTTCTTGAAGAATGGTTTTAAGTTGTGTATATTTGATCCAAATTTGTATGTTAAGAACTTTGATGATGATGTCCTCATTGTTGTACATTATGTGAATGATCTTATCATTACTAGAAGCTAGCTTAAACTTATATAGGAAATGACTGACATAGGCCTTTTGCATTATTTTTTGGGGCTATAGATTTGGCATATGGTTGATGGTATATTGCTTTCTCAACCTAAGTATGCAACATATTTACTTGCTCGGTTTCATATGAGAGATTGTAAGCCTTCACCTACACCATTCCATTCCAGTGTAAAGTTAATTGTTGATTGTGACAGTCTTCTTGTTGATGCCACTTTGTATCATCAACTTGTGAGGAGTTTGATATATTTGACACACAGTAGGCCAGATCTCTCTTTTGTAGTCAGCATGGTTTTGAGGTTTACGCAAAAACCTCATGAAAGTCACTTGAAAGCAACAAAAAGAATTCTCAGATATTTACAGGGGACGGTGCATTATGGTGTTTCTAGCAAGGCTACACTTTCACTTCTTGGTTATACAGATTCTGATTGGACAAGGGATGCTTTAGATAGAAGGTCTACTGCAGTGTAAATCTTTCAACCTAGTTCAAGTTCAATTCCATGGTCCAATAAGAAGTTGAGAACTCTTTCTCTTTCTTCTTGTGAAACAAAGTACAAGGCAACTAAAGAAGCAGTGTGGATTCAACATGTTCTTACAGAGCATGGATTGGTTCAGAAGTCTCCTACCAAATTAAGATGTGACATTCAAAGTGCAATTCAACTTGCGTACAATTCAATGTATCACTCCAAGACTAAGCACATTGACTTGGATACTCATTACATTCTAGACCTTGTTGCAAATGGTGTTATTTGTTGGAGTGTTATAATAGAGATGAAGGAGATCCTTTGGGCATATCATTATATTATGTTGTGATGTTGTTATAAAAGATGTGAAGTGTTGTCCGCCAAACTGCACACCAGCAGCAGAAACCTTTAAAGCTGTCTCCCTCACTGGAAAGTGGGGAGAGGTGTGGCCTTGAAGGCAAGCAATGAGCCAGGTGTTGTCACCTGAATCCCAGCTCCTCCGTTTAGGCAAAACTCCTAACGAAGCCAAGGGGGGTAGTCCCTATAAAAGAGTTGTCTAAGGCTCTTTGTGTGTTTTAAATGTGTTTTGGTGTTTGTGATGCGGATGGGTGTTGTTTAGGAGTTTTTTGAATGATGACTAGAACAGAGTTTAAACACGCAATCCACGCTGCAAAATTCACAAGATACAAATCAAAAAATGACAATATACTTTGACTTAGAAATTGAAGTAAAGCATCCACAAGATAGATATTAAGCAAATGACAAGAACATATGGTCCAGACTCAAAAGATACATAAATATTAAAGACTAGTGCCAAATGGAATCAAATAAAACTTGTGATGCTGAGAGAATAAGTCGAAAGTAGCTGTTTGTGAGATCGTTTTGAAATTGTTCTTGGTAAATTTTAAGTGTTTTAAACGTTCTTGATTATTAGGATAAGACCAAAGGTATAAAAAGATGGTGGAACCTTACCCAAGAAAAATACTGGCAACCCTAGGTGATCTGTCGGAAGCACCCAGATTCAAAAGGATGGGTGTCCAATGTTTGAACCGCCCCTGAGTCTGACAGTGGATTCCCGGCACCACCTCTCGTGGGAAGAACAGTAATTTGCCTTGGTTGAGGTTTTGGGTAAAAATTTTAATTAAGTTATCGATTGTAAATTATCAAGTCTTCCACCTTTCTGAGTACTAGCCCAACCGTTTCCGGTTGGCAGAGCATACGGGTGTAGGACAAAAACCAAGATAAATTAATTAAGGGGTGTATGAGTGGAAAATTTTATTATTAGAAAACCTTGTTCAACTCTCCGACAGAGAGCGCTCTTGACTCGGTCTTATGACCATAGTTCAAGAGACTTGCTAAACTTAAAATGCTTAATGCAGGGATGATGCAAAAAACTAAGATGCCCTCCGACAGAGGGTGCTCTTGACTTGGATTTTGGCCAAGTTCAAGAGACTTTGGTTTATTTTAAAGAAGCAGAAAGATTGTAGTAGCAGTATATCTTAACTTGAAACAGATTTAAACAATAACGTTGATTGACAAGATATGAATTACTACTAACAATATTACTTGCAAGATAAAATGAAACTAAGTAAATCTAGTGTTCTACCACACAAGTTTTAATCTACTAGGTGGGATTGATCTCCGAACAAGATCAACCACTAGAACCGCCTGCACTTGAGAACTTCTAGCTAGCTGAAAGCTCTGCCAAGGAAACCGATGGGGAAGGAAGAGTAACCACAAATTATGTGGTCCTGCCCTTGAGACGAAATCTCAAGGATACAACTTCCGGCTGAAGGCTTTGGAAGAGAAGCAAGATAAAAATAAACGAAAAATAAAACTAAACTACCCAAGAATCTCTTTCAGGTCTAAGACCCTACTCGGGAGAGCATGGAGGTAAGTAAATATGGAATACAAGCAAAATGACTTACTGAAGTGAATTTAAACTAAGAGCATGAAACCATAATCTAAGCTAAATCAAACCACAAGACCCAACACTCTTCCCCAAATGGGGAAGAAGACCAAAAAGTGGAGGCCTCCTCCACTTGAAATTTTTATTAAACAATTACAAACGCCTTGGGTTTAAAACCTTGCAAGGTCTTTTAAGATAATAAGACTTGGAAAACAAAGCTAACTCCTATAAGCTATTACAAAGGATAATACAAGATGATGTCACGTTTTAGCTCATCCTCATGGTTTGTTTCAGTTTTGCTTTGTTTGGACCTCTTCTCTTCAAGATTCTCTCAAGCCCCTTTTCTCTTCAAAAGCACCTACAACAACATTCAACTCAAAACACCCTTTAGCATTAGATAAATAATCAAAAATTTTAAACTAATCCTAGAATGCAAGAGATCAATACTTTTTGGATCTAAGGTATTAAAACCAAATGCTCGCTTTTTATTTTTTGTAATGAGAAATCTAAATGCAAAGATATAAAATAAACTATGAAATTGACAAACAATGCAAGACTAAGCTCAAAAATGAGATCTAAAATGTAATTGAAACTAACAATGAGATGCAAACAAGACTAGATCCTAACTATGCCAATGCAATATGAAGATTTAAAAACTAACTTTTTCAAAAGAAAATGCTACTAATTAGGGCTAACACTTAACAAGTTTTGTTGTTTATTGTGATTTTTTAGGGCTCTCAAGGATGGACGAAATGGAGACTTGGGGCAAACCCAAGGGAGAAAGAAGGCAAAGGAGAGAAAGCAAAACGAAGGGGATGAAGGAAGGTAGGAGGGTGAGAGGAGATGGAGTGGGACGAAAGGAAGGTAAAAGAAGGGAAGGAAAGAAGAAGGAGCTAAGGGAAGGTGACGAGAGGAGGACTTAAGGGAAACAAGAGGAGAAGGTGATGGGAAAAAAGGGGGAAAATGAAAGCTTAAAGAGAGCTAAAACGAAAACCTAAAAGAAGAGGAGAGAAGTGGGACGAAGCTAGGGGTGATGGGCAAAATGAGAGGCAAATGAGAAACTAAGGAAGTGATGGCTAGAAGAAAGTGGACTAGCAAGTCAAAGAAAAATATTTCTAAGGAGAAAAAGAGAGCTAGAAGATAGAAGCTCATGAACCACGGTTTCCAATAGTTTGAATGAAGTTTTTGTTGGAGAAGGCAAGAGGTACTTTGAAGAAGCTCACAACCCTACAAACAAATTATTAAGATAAATGGAACACTTGATCGATGAAAGTATTAGATGCCAATAGCTCTCAATGATTGAATTCCCTAAAGACACAAAAACTCAATGCAATAGATTAGAAGCCTAAGTACTAGATTGTTAGTCCTCAATAAGCATCATAATCAAATTTGCATAATAAGAATAGGGTGAAAGAGATATTACTTCACATGAGATGAAGACACAATGCCAAGAGCCCAATCAAATGACCTCCAAAGTCTCAAAATATTTAATTAAACAAGAGCTTACAATTTTCACCAGAGTTTCTTTGCACAAAAATCCTTGAGATAATAACCCAACATGGGCCTCTCTTTATAGTAAAACACACTAGAAACCTAAGCCTAAACCCTAAGTCGAATTGGCAATGGGAGATAGGTCGAATTCCAATCACATGAGGGCTTGGAGGGGATAACTCGCACTAGTTGGTTGGTATGGGTGAAGAGGTGGCAAACTCGAGTGGTAGATGGCATGGGAAGTATCATCCAACGAATGGGCAAGCTACAACAAGGAAGGGCGTGATCCATGTGGGAGATGCGAGTTGGATGTGATGGAGACAAGTGGAAGGGCGAGTTAGCATGGGGATGGCAAGTGGCATGTAGTAGGTGCTAACTCGAATGGGTGGAGCATAGGATGTATCACAACCACTCACCACACTCCAATAAGGTTTAAACTTGAGTTCAAAGGAGATTGACGTGAGCTAGGTAGGATATGCGAGTGGGTTGAGGTGGAGACACATGGAGATTTGGTAGGTGTAACTCGAATCACATGAAGGGAGCCAAGCTTAGGATTAGGGTGAGTCATGAGGGCACCCACCTAAAACTTTAATGCAAAACATCCACCCAACCATTACATGCCAACACACAAAATTGAACTATGCATGAGGAGGGCGAATTTGCTCAAGAAGATCTCTAGCTGGTGACTGGATGGTTGACTGGGAGGACTCGGAGTTGATTGGAATCTTCCTAAATGCTCATTGCCATGTCATTTAGCCCTTTATTTTAATCAAATTGATTAATTTTGGAGAGATTTGGATTATCTCCAAAATAATCAATTTTATTATTTTAATTAATAATTTCTCTGTAAATGACTTTTCAGAGAAAATATTAATTACGGGGCTGAATGGACATCCGAAAGTTGGGTTTAGCTGCTCCATAGGTCATGTGCGATTTTTGGCTTATCAAACGAGCCATCAATCACTGAATTCGGACCCCGGATGACTGACATATTACAAATTAATATTTCTCTATTTAAACTATAGAGAAATTTATTAAATTTAAAAAATAATTAAAACCCAAATTTCGACGGACCCGGTAAAAAATTTTCGAAATTTTTTCTGAGGGTTTTATGGACCTAGGACATGACCGACACCTATTCTAACAGTGTCTAGTAGGCTTATATACATTAGTTGGCCTCTAATAACCCCCCATGCCCAAATTTTCAAAATCGGGCATTCCAGCTTTGGAGGAGCGGGAGAAAACCTCATCGATTATACCTCGCCTTAAGCAAAGTATAATTGACAAGGGAAAAAACTCCTTGGAATACCTTAGTTGCTTAATCCAGTCATGAGAAACCGAGGCACTCAGATCCTACTAGCACACTTTTATTACAAACCCCCATGGGGCCATGGTCATGTCGACTCAAAAAACAAAACAAGCTAACCACAACTGGCTAGCTACAAAATGCTGGATCATCTGATACACTGGAATCAAACATTCATCATGTTTGTCAAATGGCGGCTCTCCAGAAAATCCAACTATGGTACAAAAAGTTGGTAACATGAAGTATATGCAGAGAGGAGCTCACTTGTAAGACTAGAGATTTTTAAAGAATAAGAAGACAATACCTTCTTGTGGATGTTTCCCCATTTGGGGTTTTACCACATATATCCAGTGTATCATTCTTTTCTTTTGTCTTTTGTTTCTTACATGATTTATTGTTGCTTGTTTAGATAGATGGCTAGACTAGTAGATTCTTGCTTTGCATGTTAACAAATGTAGTGTTGTATGTTTATGCATATTCTCAATATTCTACCAATTCATTGTCATTTCTCTTCACAAAAAGTTTGAAAGATAATTATTACCTCTCAATAAGATTGATTGACTATCTTTCGAAATAAAGGACAACCCCTAGGGAATTACACATGGACCACTCTACAAGAAGAATCGATGAAAATGAACTTTTCTAGGGCTGCCAAAGGCAACCTACGAAAGGCAGAAGTAGGAGATGTGGCTGTGAAAATTTGATCACAGTCTGGATCTAGTTCACAGAAAAATCCTCACAATGAATTTACAAGAGTGTAGAGAAGAGAGAAAATTCAAGCAAAAAGACTTGAGAAATAAAACTCAATTGGATAAAAATTCATCAATCTATTAATGAACAATAAGTGTACATTAAAAAATACATCTCAGAAGAGAAATTTGAATGCCTTAGAGGCAATTAGAGTAGCTCACAATTAGCAAGCTTAGATTTAGTAAAAATCTCCATCTATGACAACTTACTAACTCCAACTCTCACTAGATGCTCACGAATTGGCTAACTAAGCTTAAGTAGGCCATGAGTGATCAAAATAAGCAACTGAGTGGCTTTTCAAGAGAAAAAGATGGAAGGGAGTTTAGGCAAAAGCATGCAAACTTGCCAAAAGCACCAAAGCGCACCTAACTCATCCTAATCCTGGAGAAAAAGCAGAAAAAGCTGTTGTATTATCTCATAAAGCAGGATAAAGCAAGAATAACGCAGATGGGGCGCCTTACCTCATAAAAGTTGCTTTAACGCATCTTGTGGGGCGCACTTATGTATAAACTTCACTTTGTGGTCAAGTTGTGCACTAGGAACATCATCTACCATGGTCTAAACACCTAGGAATCAACCTAAAGTAATAAACTAAGGTCTCTAAGGTCTAGATGGTGATTAATTATTCCAACAATGGCTTGGTATAGCCAAGTACTAGGTCACTACACACAAAACATAGGAATTGGAACCAAAGACCAAGCAAAAACAACAAGATTAATAGGAGCAATAAAAATATGCCCACAATAGGGATACAACATACTAATCTTTGAATGAGATTCAAAAGTAATGCCTTTGGAGAAACGAGAGCTAATCCCTCATAGAAACTAGCAAGGAAACTAATCTAGATAAGGGAGTGTTATCCTAAAATTTTGGGGTAACCTTTTTAACCTTTTGTATCCATGAGTCTCACCTATTTTTCCCTTCATCTATTTATAAATCCCCAAGTTCACTAGTATGCAAGTCTCCCTTTACCATGGGACGTTGCTCTTTCAGTTATCAAGTAGTCTATTCACCCCTTAAGGTCTTAGTACTTGGTTGTTTTATGAGTTTTGTCAAAAGTTGTGCTTCACCCAACTTACATTTCAAATTTCAGCTTGGGTGGAAGTTTTATCTATTGTACAAGATTCGTGACAAAATAGTGCAACCCAACAAGCTTTACGGCCTAGTGGGTGAGCAACCTCATTTTAATTTTCTCAAAATTTATTAAGGGGCAATCCACAATAGGCTTTTTGGCCTTTCAAGGGGAGTAGCCTTGATTTAATTTAAAGGAAAATAGTCCTCCCCAACCCTGTTTAGCAAGGCCATTTTGAGTTCTTTCTATTTTAGCGGAGTAGCTTCATTTTGAAAAAGAATAAGTCTCATCTTGACCCCAATAAGCATAGGCATTTTCGGTAGCACATGCAAATCATTTGATTTCGAGGTGCTTGGCTACATTAACTTTTGTTGTACAAAAATTCAACAACAATATAAAATTCAACAAATTTTCCATACAATATGGATACAAGGTCAATATATCTTTTATTGTCTTTGGTATAATATATTCCATGTCTTTGCTACCCATTTACTGTTAAACCCAAAAAGATTTGCCCACGAACCTCAAAAATATTAATAAAAACCATTTAAAAACTTTATAAATATAAATTAAATTGCTAGATTTTCGAGGAATTAATTATTTTTTCTTATTTATTGCACATTTCTAAAGCTGAAATCCTTCTAAAATTTGAAACAAAATGCATATTTCTTGTATCTATAAGATGTATACTTATGTTTTGGAGCCATATTGGATATTTTCGTTACATATTTTTTCGTATCGAATCTTACTTAAATTCATCTTCATATCCAAATCTTGCTGCTATGCCTGAAACCCCTCCCCCCAACTAGGCCAAAGTTTGATGGTGGCTCCCAATTGGGCTTTCAGCATAGTGAAGAAGCAAAAAGCATATAGGTCCCTAAAAATACCTTTTGACACCCAAAGCTCTCCAATGGCCCAATCAAGGTTTCACATTGATTAGATAATTGTAGGCATTTCAGCCTAGATGGAAAGATTAAAATTCAAATTATCATCCTCAATCTCGATCACCCCTATGTGAAGGGCTTCAATGGGCCATGCCTATTTGGAACGACTTAGTGAGTGGAGATTGGGAGTCTGTGATGTCAAGCAAGCAAGATTCATATGTCATCTAACTAGGCAACAAGCACATGTCATTTGACTAGGAAATAAGCACATGTCATCAAAACCAAGTAGAGTTAGGAAAGCTTCTCTCCAATCTTTTCGATCATAGAAACAAAATGTTAAGGCAAACCAATTAATTCCTTCTCATTTTTCTTAAAGTCCAAAAGACCTAAGCTAAGTAGCCAAGGTACTGGGACGAGTACGAGTACAGGTACAGGGACGGGGACGCCACTTTTTGAAATAGGGTACTTGGGTACATCGGGGCACTGTAGACATATATATATATATAATTTTCAATTTTAAATTATAATTAATAATTATATTAATATATTTATTATTAAGTTAATAAGTTTTCAACAAGTAACACACATTTGACATTGGTATTGCACATTAATTCAAATTACATATATGATATTGATATTGATATGAATCATTAGCATAATAGCATGATATTTGTCCATGACTCCATGAGTCCATTGTCATACTACATCCAAAATTTGACAAATGGCATTTGCCATAGTTCCGAACATGAAATCTGAAATCTGAAATACAAAATAGCAAAATGAAAATACATAATTATAACTAATAGCAATACTGATACATAATTAATATAATTAAAATAAGAAAATTATAATTATAATTATTATAAGAAAATGAAATCAGAAATCTAATTATTATAATTAATATAATTATTATAAGAAAATGAAATCAAAAATCTGAAATAAAAAATAGCAAAATATAATTATAAGTTATAACTAACAGTAATACATAATTAATATAATTATAATAAGAAAATGAAAATTTAAATGACAGAGATACTATTGATTGTGCAAGCAATGAACTGATCTACTCACGAGTCACAAATGAACAACGGCCTTGGCCCTCCAAACTCGACAGCGGCCTCCAAAATTGATAGCGGCAGATGGATAGCAGCCTCCACTATTGACAGCAACGTCCAAACTTGACACCGACAGATGGACACACAACGGACATAAAATAAAATGCAAGGGTTGCGTTGAGCTATTTGTGAGCCATATGCTTCATTTTAGGTTTGTGGAAATGGGCCCCACCATCCACCTCGCCCCGTATTCACTTGAAAACCATAATAAAAATTGCATTTCAGGTCCACGGGGTTAAATTCAAGGCCGGAAGTACCCGCCGAGTACCCAAACTCGCGGTACTTGGGATTTTTTGAAGTACTAGTACCCCTGGTTCATTAACCAAGTACTCGGTACTTGGGTGAAGTACCCAATACTTACGCAGTAATCACAAAGATACCCGTTTCGGTACCCAGTACAGGTACCCGATACTGGTACGGGTGCCCAACCCTCCGATACGGGTATCCTGGCTACTTAGGACCTAAGTTGTTCTCAGTTGATGGTTATTATCATCATCATCACTATACAGAAAGGGAAATAACTCTTAAATCATTTTATCAAGGATCTCATTAAGTACCTTTCTTCGACTGCAATCTTTCAAAATCTACCTTCAAGTAATGCTCATGGCAAGTCAACCTTGAATTTGAAAACCCATACTACTTCTTTCCGTAAAGTTAACATTATTGCATTTTTCGTTTTAACGAAATACTCGTCATTTTCACACCTATTAATCTGTAAAACCTCTATTTTCAGCTCTTTCCTACTTGTTTTACACACATAGTGAACGTGAATTTTTTAATTCAGCGATCATGTCAACTAAACCTAAGCCCAACCTTTGCATAGATGATACTTAGAATACGAGGAACCTACATTTCTCTCAATGCTACAATGAATATTACCATCTACCTCCATTGCAATGGCAAAGAGAGAATGTGGAGCTTGGGACTCGTCTAGGAAGTGGAGGTGCCAAAAGCATTTTTTTACAGAGAAGTTATTCTATGGTGTATTAAAAAATGCAATTCTTAGACCAGACAATTAACGATGGCTCCAGGTAAGATCATTGTAGACATCTAGTGAAAATTTTATAAGAAGGTTGTCTTCCAAAGTCGAAAAAAGTGTTTACTGTAAGGATTCAAAAGAATTTCTAACAAACAATGAAGGGGATCATGCCCTAATTAATTCATGGAGAGAAGAGCCCAAATTCAAACCTTAAGAATTGAAGACTTATGAGACTAGCAATTTTAGATTCCCTTTTGGTGATATCGACCAGTTATTGTGTAGACTCATGGGGGGGAATTTTTATTCTTACCTAAATTACATTATTTCGAAAGTCAATGAAAACGAAATTGTATTCGATAGAGGACTTATGATCAATGACTCTGTTTGGAGACAATTCAAGTATTTCAAAGCAAAGTTACAAATATCGTGTCGGTGAATACATCACCTAGGGTCCTGTTATCACATATATAGTAGCCGGGCTACCATACATTATTTTTCTCATTCCAGTACACTATTCAGCCAGTTCCCTTGCATTTGAGATGCTGAGATGAGCATCTATATTGGATCACTATCAGATTGTGGACAGCAGTTATATTCCCCATGCCATGACTGAGTTTCAGGACACTCAGAGAGATGCCCGATATAGCCATTATACCATTGGTACAGAGCAGTCAGTAGTGCCCAGAGTTACAGCAGCAGTTCCAGAGGACAGATGATGGTACAGGTTGATGTGCATTCAGGTATATGACTCAGCAGGTATATTATTGTGTTATGGTTAGATTGCTTTTATACTTATTCTTATAGCATGTCTTAGCACTTAGTGTCATGATCTGGCGATCATATAGATACATGGACCTGGTTGACCTATTATTTATATTATATTGTCCCTACTCAGACTTAGAAGTTCACTATTCATACTCATTGGTACATACCCTCCTTAGGGAGAATAGAGGTGATCATTACACCATACTCTGGCTTGCTAGTGTTGGCTCCATCATTTCATTGTCTTCATCCATCCGTGGCCTACCTTTTAGATTATTACCTTGATTTGCTACTTGACTAGTGACATGGAGGACCTTTCCCCACTGTAGCCTCTGTATTGGATGAGCTTCCCTGTTTATTGTGTCTCGGCTCTGAGTTGGTGACAAAACTTACCTATGGTGAGTTGGAGTTCCTTGAGAATTCCCCCTAGTCACTAAAGTTGTGTTGGCTAAACCTGAAACTTTTAGTGCTGCCATCAATACAAAATCTGGAAAAATCAAATGCTATATCTTGTATATGAAAGAAATGCCAAATGAAAATGGCCATGAAAAATAAAATGTTATATCTTTTGGAAAAATAAATACCTAGGTAAACAAGTTGTCCATGACACACCTAGAAGTGCTCAGATAAACAAGTGCCTTAAAAACACACCTGCAACAGAAAGCCTAAAAATAAATGTAAATCTATGCAATGTGTTTGTAAACACACATAGATCAAGGCTATGGAAACCTCAGGCCCAAAAAGCAATGGAACTTAAATGTTATATCTAAACAATTGCTGGCCTTGTTTGTATTATGGATTGTGCGCATCTGTGAAGGTGAATAAACCCTCTTTAAACAACTCATCCATTTGTGAGACACCGCCATTCCCTGTGTTATTGCTCATTCAGTATATACTATGGTGTGTATTCCCTTTCCATTGCCAAAGTGTCACAAAGTCAAGTTAGTCAAGTCATCCCTTAGCCTAGCCATTTATTTCAGCCTTCACCCTTCACTAGCAAATTGATCACAACTATGAAGTGAGTATGGTCCTGAAAGTCTAGTCTGGGTAATAATAATAACTAACGACACTATATATTTGGATTTAGATCGCCAGTCATGATTACTCTGTGTTATAGAGGCTATTTGAATAAATTGTAAAGCATGTATTAACCTTGACACCTTGCAGCAGCTATGGATGATAGTCTGAGTTGTATTTGGTCTTGGTTAGACCTAGTTTGACCATGGAGGACCATGGGACATGAGATGTTAGACCTTATGATGATATAGATAGATGATATATGGTCCATGTACACATACAGGATGATTCTATGCAGCAGCTACAGGGTTATGATGATGATTCTTGGGATACAGCAGTGTTTGGTCATTTACAGATCATTATTATTGGCCTTGTTCCGGTACATTGGATATTTATTTTGATCATGCAGAGATTCATATGGTGTATGAGTACACATCTTGGATGAATTTGGACCTTCTGAGTCCAATGGGACAGTTTGTTTTCAGTTCCGGACACTTACAGTGATGATTTAGCCTCAGTAGGCTGTCCTAGTGCAGTTTTGGTCTGTTGGAGGCCCTGTCGGAGCAGAGATGATTTTTATCCGGTTGACCTAGGGCGCTGATGATGGAGGGGGTGGTCCAGCCACTTGTTATTACCATATTACCCCCCTCCCGGACACATTGGTGCCCTCACCTTGACAGCGCCATCACTCCAGGAGGCTGTTTGGGCAGTTTCACGCTTCCCGAGGCATTTCAGGATTGGTAGAAATGGCTATTGAGGAAATCGATTTGGGCTACTGAGGCAAAGTTATGGCATGGGATGATCAGTGATGATAGATCGGGACCTTCCACACCTCCTCCTGCAGTTTCAGCTTCATCGGGGCCCGCATCCATCACTTATGGCACATTTTGTGGATTTTTGGGGTCTTTTGAGGACCACGACTTCACCTTGGAGGCACGATTTGGTACTTTCATGATTATTTATTGGTTATTGTGCCATGGGGATTGACCAAGGAGGGATAAAATTACCCCTTGGACCCACCATGAGCCTCTTATGATATTTTGTCATCATGATTTGGTGGGATTCCCCTCTCCTAGGGCGACTTTGTCCACTTATGTTATATTTTATGTGTGATCCATGTATTATATTGTTGAGTTCATCTCAACCATTGATTAGACATTTGTATCTTTTAATCTTAGCCACTCATTCAAAAAGTGGTTAGGGTTTTGGTGCCTCTCCTTCCTATTTAAAGGAGAGAGCCTCTCATTGTAAAGGGACTTTTGGCTCTGGATTATTGGAATAGAAAATTATTATTGCATCTATCTCCAATGTTGTGGTGAATGTTTTTGGTGTTCGTTCGTTGGTTCTTCCTTTGCACTGAGTTATTGGAGATCTTGTTTGCCATATCTATTGTACCACGATTTTGCATCTACAGGAGGAGGCCGATTTGCTTGGAGGAGGAGGTATTGGTAGGGGAAGACTCTCCCTACTTCTTCTTTGGAGCTCTTCGTTGGTAACAGGGAGTATTACTGTCCCAGGACCTTCTATTTCATGTTACTATTTGCATTTCTCTTGTATTTCTTCCATGCTTGATCTTACTGATTGAATTTTATTCCTTGGTTTGACAGGTAGAGGAAGGCGCACTTGTGGACTAGGGCATCAAATTGGCAAGCAAATCAACAATCTCTCATTTGATCTCTGCGGGAATCTTCCTCAACATCAAGGCATCTCAACCACATCATTCAGGTATGATCTCAAGGTAAGTTCTATCTCCATAGTCTATCCAATTGTCAAAAACATCTAAAACCCTAATTAATTAAAACCCCAATTTTGCATTTTCTTAGATCTACTGAGATCTAGTGGGTTGTTGGGCATGATATTGAAAACCCACCTCTATAGCATCCACGACATTCCGGATCTATAGTTTGGTGAGGATTGGCTTCCATTTGACCCCTCTCCCAAGCCAACCTAGCTTCTCTCAAGGAAGGCGCACTTCACCATTTGAGCAGGTTGACCTAGATCTAAGCGATGGGTGTTTGAGATTCCACTTGATTTGACATCTACACATCAAATAACATACACCCAGGTTGTCCCTTTCTTGAAATTTACCTTGTGGGCCCCATTCCACATTTTAAGGGATTTAATCCCCATTTTGGACCACTTGGAACACTTAAACTCAGATCTACAAAGATCTAACCGGTGGATTGCCACGAAATTATAGATCCATACCCCTATTTGACTGATCTACCCGGATCTAAAGTTTGGATGCCATCCGACATGATTTGACCCACCTAAACCCTGATTGAAGCCTCCTTAGGGAAAGTCGCACCACCTTGGAGAAGTGAGTTCACTCACTTCGAGGAACTGGGTACTTGAGATTTTTGGAGATCTAAAACCGGAATAATTCAAAACCTAGGTCTAGACTGTCACTTTGTCAAATCTTGCCTTGGGGACTGCATTCCTTATTTTAAGGGATTGTGGTCCACTTGGGTCAAACCTAGATCTAGACACATTTAACCATCAAGGCCTATACTGTCCACTTATCTCATGTTGGAGGAGTCTTAAACCATAAAGTCAACCCTACTTTGACTCCACTTCCCAATTCCCAAGGCACTGGTTTATCTCCAAGACAACCCACTCTCCTAGATTGTTGGATTGACTTGTGGTTTGACTTTTGCATGGTGAACTATACCTTTGAAGACATCATGAACCATAGTCAAGATTGTCTCATGTACTAGTTAGCCCCAATCTGACCCCTAAACAACCCTGCATTGGACACGGTTCCCAAGGCAGTGGATCGTTTGACATTGACCTAGTACACTAGCCCTAGATCTCATTTTAAACATTGTAAGTCACTTTCACTTCAACTATGAACCAAAGCTATACCTATTGAACCCCTCACTTGGCTTGTGACTTTACCCTTAGGTCTAGGATAAACCATACACCTAACTTCGCTTAGAAATACCTTGATTTGGTGTCTTGGTTTTGATCTCTCCTGTCGGGAGTAGATCGGGTCTCCCCCTTTGTTGTCTGGGCTAGATAACATAAAGCGAAGGTTGCCTCGACTGGCGTGACAACCATACAATTTTGGAGGTCGAGGTGATCGTGGTTGCACCTTTTGAGTTGCCCTTCCCTATTGCCATCCATGACTGGATCTATCCATAGGGGTAACTACATCTTAGGTGATAACATTTTGGCGCCGTTGCCGGGGAGGCAATAGCTTGCCCGAGTCCTTCCCGCATATACAAACGACACATATCTTGGTAGAAGAGTTAAATCTACCTGGCGACTCCCAATCGTGACTCCGCTGAGGAAAGAGCTCATTTACATCCTTACAACACAAGAAGTAAAGTAAACTTAGATCAAGTTGAAGGAACCCCAATCACATATCGTAAAAGAGATCCTAAAGCACAACCATCGAACTTCCTTTGGAAATTGGTTAACGATTCTCCAAACAGAACTTTAGGATCCCCTTTGATCAAGTCGGTTCCTCCCTCATCTCCTAGTTCAAACTTAAACACAAACTTACTAAGTCCAATGGCCGGAACAAACCCGGGAAACCAGAATGTTCCTCCACCACAAGCTCCTAGGATTTTTGGAAGAAATGCAAAACCATCTCCTTTAGACTTTTCCCAAATCCAGGGTGCACCCCATGACATGCCTGAAAAGTATTTTGAAAAGGTTCCCAGATTTGATGGAGTATCCGCTATATCAATTGAAGACCACATTGATAAAGTTTGGGAACACATGGAAGCATATGGAGCATCTGAGGAAGATGTTTTCATGAGGGGTCTCCTGGCATCCTTGGAAGGAGATGTTAGGAAGTGGTTCGACAGGTTGCCTGCCTCATCCATTGATGGGTATGATAACTTCGTCAACAAGCTAAACAGTGAGTGGTCCCGAAAGTTAGATGGGAAGTTTCTCTTACACCAACTTTTTGACATCAAGAAAAGAGAAAATGAAACAGTCCATGAGTTTAACATAAGATTTGACAAGACTGTAGCTGTTATCCCTGAAGAAATTAGACCAAAAGATCAAGCAGTTGTCATTCACTACTTGAATGCTTTTGAGGGATGGGTTGGTTATCAGCTAAAGGATAAAAACCCAAATGACTTAAAGACCGCTCAATCAAATGCTAAGATGGCTGAGCAAAATGTAGCATCCATGGGGAAACAAAACTTTTTCGATCAATTTACCCCATCCACTTCCAGATCTGACCCTAGACTCCGAAAACCAAAGGAACCTGTGAGTGTGCCAAAGGAATCCAAGGACACTTTAGAAGTCATGCAAGAAATGATGAAACAATTAACTGTCCTAACTAAGAATGTGGCAAGTTTGAATGACCCTGAGAGACATAGGAATCCTTATGGCCCTAAACCTTATTGGAATAATAATAGAAGGCCTGATGGGGATAGGGATAGACGACGACCTGAGTACCCAGAAAATTCTGAAAAGAAAGAGGTCAATTGGTGTGATGAAGAAGAAGAAATACCCTCTGACACCATTGACCATGATGACCAACCAGAAAACATCAACTTTATAAATGACTTATCTTATGATGAAGACTTTGGAAGGATCCTTTTAGAAGAAGAGCCATGGGAGCAAGAAGATGATATTATTGAAGAACCTAGTTCCACATGTTGTGCCTTAGAACTCCCAAAACCTAAAGAGCAACCAAAGTATCAAATCTACAAACGAGGAACCACCTCCCAGCCTTCTTTCCTTGATAAACATAAAAAGATTGATGAAGATAAAAAGGAAGAAGAAGATCTTGCCATAGATAATTATGATCTTAAGATTGATATGAAGAAAGAACTAAGCAAGATAATGTGTAATATCCCTGTCACTGAGCTAATGAAGGTGCCCTCTATTAAATGCCAAGTAGAGGAATTTTTCAATGGTATTGGCCAAGAGAAAACTCCTGAACCTGTCTTAGAGTCATGTCATATCCAAAAGCTTAGTGGAACACAACCTAGTGAAACAGAGAAGGATCCACCAATAAACATCCATTCAGCCATTTACGAAAGAAAAAGCGGTGGTCACTCCCCTTTTTACCTTACCTTGCACATTCAAAACATGCTCCTTCATAATTGTATGTTGGATTCTGGAGCAGCGATGAATGTTATGCCTTTACAAGTTATGAAGGAAATGGGACTTGAAGTGACTAGACCTTATGGAAATGTCTGTGGTATAGACTCCCGACGAGTGCCATCTTATGGTTTGATCAAAAACCTTAGCGCTGATCTTTTCGCATGTTCAGACATTTCTACTATGATGGATGTAGTTGTCATTGACTTACCCCCAGCATATGGAATGCTTTTATCTAGGAAATGGGCAGCTGGTCTAGGTGGATATCTCATGATGGATTTATCATTTATTTGTGTTCCCAACCCTGATGGAGCCTTGATTCGGGTTAACAGAGAACCTTGTTATAATGAGCATGTTGAGTCTTTTGATGAAGGGTTAAAAAACACATACGGGGATGAATTATTAAATAATGCCAAAACTAACCTTGTTGAAGATGAGGATGAATTGTATGAAGTTGATCAAAATATGTGTATGGTCATGGAAGATTCTGATTCTTTTTGGGAAGACAAGCAAATGATTGAAATAATTAGAAATGATGTTGTTGAGGAAATAGATGAATTGAGAGGACATGAAAATCAACCCCAAGATCACGAACAAAACAATGAAACCATTCAAGAACCTGCTATAGAAGATCACACACTTGAAGGGGTTGAGGAAAACATTGAAAACCCAATGCATGAAGATGAGTTTGATGATATTAGGAGGGGAGAAAGAATTCCTTTCACTGTTAGGGAGTGGTTTGCCTTGACTGATCACAATAGAGAGAGAGAAAGACAAGGGCTTGCACCTATTTACCCATGGGAAAACAATCTTGCAACATCTACTAGGGTTGAAACAAATGAAGAGCCTGAAGCCACTTATTATTCCGATACAGAAGATTCTTTGTCTCATTTATCTCTAGAAGACGGTAGCCTTATTCAAGTCCATGATAACTCTCTAGGTTGGGAAGAGGATGCCCTAATTAATGATGCTCCTGAAGGGGACTATAATTTAAATAACCTTGCTATTTTTCAAACTCCTTCAGAGCCTCAAGGCCATACTTTATCTACATATCCGCATATCCCTAGTTTCCTCCTTCCATCTGAGTCATCTAGTCAGCATACTCATGATCTTTCTCACATTCCTACTTCCTCCACATTTCATTCTGAGTCAGTTTCTCCCAGAATGGAAGACATGGTCATTCCTGTTCCTTCAGGGGAAGGTTCTAGTCATAACACTGTCATATTTAGAGAGCCACCTCCCTTGGAAGAACATAGAGACTTCTTGACTGTAGGTGAGGTTGTTAAAAGAACTGTGTCTCCCCATGGGGAAGAGCCAAATGAGGAAATCCGAGAAACAAGAAGGGAAGTTAGGGAAATCCTTGTTGGCACAGTTGCTATTTCCTTAGATGGTGGTCCACCCAAAATGGAGGCAGTTCCTTCTAGAAGAAACTCGAGGATTGTCACACCTCAACCGCAAAACCCTGCTGAAATCCATACCATACCTATTCGTAACATTGGAGTTATTCCTGAGTCAGTCAATAGAAATAATTTTCATACAGGAAGTCAAGACATCATTCCCAACCATTTATTGCATATAAGATCGGGGCAAGCTGATGACTTATGGGTTGGACCTTTCACAGTAGAGCGATGCATTGATGGCATGTGCTTTCTGACCACTAGTAGTGGACGACGTATTTTATATCCTGTCCATCAGAGGGACTTGAGGGATCACATCCCTGATCCCACATAGTTGGGACTTCTCCGCTTGCATTGCCTGGTAGTTTAGGATAGGTAGGAAAACAAATAAGCCTACTTAGGCAGTAGTTAGTCTTTTCAGCCATTGAGTCTGGCACCTTTTTACTCTCTAAGCTCCTTTGTAAGCTCCTAGTTTAACTGAGTACCTGTCACTTTTTCTTTTCCTGCACAATAAATTTCAAATTTTGCAAATTATGTTAGTACTTTAATTTACTTTCTGCATTTGTACTTTATGCATTTACATTTCTGACATAGAGTAGATTTTATTTCAGTTGATTTTATATTTTTCCCACACATGCGGCATGAGGTATTTTGTTTAGATGTTTGTGAATGCAGAAAATAGGTTGCAAGAATAAAAGCTGGAAATAAAATGGTAGAGTGCTGGATCATGGATTCGAGTAGCAGAGTTCGAGGACCAGAGATTCTGAGGTTCTCAAGCGCTCACTTCAGCCGAGCACTTGTCACAGCCGGAGCCAGATGTTATCACATATATAGTAGCCGGGCTACCATACATTATTTTTCTCATTCCAGTACACTATTCAGCCAGTTCCCTTGCATTTGAGATGCTGAGATGAGCATCTATATTGGATCACTATCAGATTGTGGACAGCAGTTATATTCCCCATGCCATGACTGAGTTTCAGGACACTCAGAGAGATGCCCGATATAGCCATTATACCATTGGTACAGAGCAGTCAGTAGTGCCCAGAGTTACAGCAGCAGTTCCAGAGGACAGATGATGGTACAGGTTGATGTGCATTCAGGTATATGACTCAGCAGGTATATTATTGTGTTATGGTTAGATTGCTTTTATACTTATTCTTATAGCATGTCTTAGCACTTAGTGTCATGATCTGGCGATCATATAGATACATGGACCTGGTTGACCTATTATTTATATTATATTGTCCCTACTCAGACTTAGAAGTTCACTATTCATACTCATTGGTACATACCCTCCTTAGGGAGAATAGAGGTGATCATTACACCATACTCTGGCTTGCTAGTGTTGGCTCCATCATTTCATTGTCTTCATCCATCCGTGGCCTACCTTTTAGATTATTACCTTGATTTGCTACTTGACTAGTGACATGGAGGACCTTTCCCCACTGTAGCCTCTGTATTGGATGAGCTTCCCTGTTTATTGTGTCTCGGCTCTGAGTTGGTGACAAAACTTACCTATGGTGAGTTGGAGTTCCTTGAGAATTCCCCCTAGTCACTAAAGTTGTGTTGGCTAAACCTGAAACTTTTAGTGCTGCCATCAATACAAAATCTGGAAAAATCAAATGCTATATCTTGTATATGAAAGAAATGCCAAATGAAAATGGCCATGAAAAATAAAATGTTATATCTTTTGGAAAAATAAATACCTAGGTAAACAAGTTGTCCATGACACACCTAGAAGTGCTCAGGTAAACAAGTGCCTTAAAAACACACCTGCAGCAGAAAGCCTAAAAATAAATGTAAATCTATGCAATGTGTTTGTAAACACACATAGATCAAGGCTATGGAAACCTCAGGCCCAAAAAGCAATGGAACTTAAATGTTATATCTAAACAATTGCTGGCCTTGTTTGTATTATGGATTGTGCGCATCTGTGAAGGTGAATAAACCCTCTTTAAACAACTCATCCATTTGTGAGACACCGCCATTCCCTGTGTTATTGCTCATTCAGTATATACTATGGTGTGTATTCCCTTTCCATTGCCAAAGTGTCACAAAGTCAAGTTAGTCAAGTCATCCCTTAGCCTAGCCATTTATTTCAGCCTTCACCCTTCACTAGCAAATTGATCACAACTATGAAGTGAGTATGGTCCTGAAAGTCTAGTCTGGGTAATAATAATAACTAACGACACTATATATTTGGATTTAGATCGCCAGTCATGATTACTCTGTGTTATAGAGGCTATTTGAATAAATTGTAAAGCATGTATTAACCTTGACACCTTGCAGCAGCTATGGATGATAGTCTGAGTTGTATTTGGTCTTGGTTAGACCTAGTTTGACCATGGAGGACCATGGGACATGAGATGTTAGACCTTATGATGATATAGATAGATGATATATGGTCCATGTACACATACAGGATGATTCTATGCAGCAGCTACAGGGTTATGATGATGATTCTTGGGATACAGCAGTGTTTGGTCATTTACAGATCATTATTATTGGCCTTGTTCCGGTACATTGGATATTTATTTTGATCATGCAGAGATTCATATGGTGTATGAGTACACATCTTGGATGGATTTGGACCTTCTGAGTCCAATGGGACAGTTTGTTTTCAGTTCCGGACACTTACAGTGATGATTTAGCCTCAGTAGGCTGTCCTAGTGCAGTTTTGGTCTGTTGGAGGCCCTGTCGGAGCAGAGATGATTTTTATCCGGTTGACCTAGGGCGCTGATGATGGAGGGGGTGGTCCAGCCACTTGTTATTACCATATTACCCCCCTCCCGGACACATTGGTGCCCTCACCTTGACAGCGCCATCACTCCAGGAGGCTGTTTGGGCAGTTTCACGCTTCCCGAGGCATTTCAGGATTGGTAGAAATGGCTATTGAGGAAATCGATTTGGGCTACTGAGGCAAAGTTATGGCATGGGATGATCAGTGATGATAGATCGGGACCTTCCACACCTCCTCCTGCAGTTTCAGCTTCATCGGAGCCCGCATCCATCACTTATGGCACTTTTTGTGGATTTTTGGGGTCTTTTGAGGACCACGACTTCACCTTGGAGGCACGATTTGGTACTTTCATGATTATTTATTGGTTATTGTGCCATGGGGATTGACCAAGGAGGGATAAAATTACCCCTTGGACCCACCATGAGCCTCTTATGATATTTTGTCATCATGATTTGGTGGGATTCCCCTCTCCTAGGGCGACTTTGTCCACTTATGTTATATTTTATGTGTGATCCATGTATTATATTGTTGAGTTCATCTCAACCATTGATTAGACATTTGTATCTTTTAATCTTAGCCACTCATTCAAAAAGTGGTTAGGGTTTTGGTGCCTCTCCTTCCTATTTAAAGGAGAGAGCCTCTCATTGTAAAGGGACTTTTGGCTCTGGATTATTGGAATAGAAAATTATTATTGCATCTATCTCCAATGTTGTGGTGAATGTTTTTGGTGTTCGTTCGTTGGTTCTTCCTTTGCACTGAGTTATTGGAGATCTTGTTTGCCATATCTATTGTACCACGATTTTGCATCTACAGGAGGAGGCCGATTTGCTTGGAGGAGGAGGTATTGGTAGGGGAAGACTCTCCCTACTTCTTCTTTGGAGCTCTTCGTTGGTAACAGGGAGTATTACTGTCCCAGGACCTTCTATTTCATGTTACTATTTGCATTTCTCTTGTATTTCTTCCATGCTTGATCTTACTGATTGAATTTTATTCCTTGGTTTGACAGGTAGAGGAAGGCGCACTTGTGGACTAGGGCATCAAATTGGCAAGCAAATCAACAATCTCTCATTTGATCTCTGCGGGAATCTTCCTCAACATCAAGGCATCTCAACCACATCATTCAGGTATGATCTCAAGGTAAGTTCTATCTCCATAGTCTATCCAATTGTCAAAAACATCTAAAACCCTAATTAATTAAAACCCCAATTTTGCATTTTCTTAGATCTACTGAGATCTAGTGGGTTGTTGGGCATGATATTGAAAACCCACCTCTATAGCATCCACGGCATTCCGGATCTATAGTTTGGTGAGGATTGGCTTCCATTTGACCCCTCTCCCAAGCCAACCTAGCTTCTCCCAAGGAAGGCGCACTTCACCATTTGAGCAGGTTGACCTAGATCTAAGCGATGGGTGTTTGAGATTCCACTTGATTTGACATCTACACATCAAATAACATACACCCAGGTTGTCCCTTTCTTGAAATTTACCTTGTGGGCCCCATTCCACATTTTAAGGGATTTAATCCCCATTTTGGACCACTTGGAACACTTAAACTCAGATCTACAAAGATCTAACCGGTGGATTGCCACGAAATTATAGATCCATACCCCTATTTGACTGATCTACCCGGATCTAAAGTTTGGATGCCATCCGACATGATTTGACCCACCTAAACCCTGATTGAAGCCTCCTTAGGGAAAGTCGCACCACCTTGGAGAAGTGAGTTCACTCACTTCGAGGAACTGGGTACTTGAGATTTTTGGAGATCTAAAACCGGAATAATTCAAAACCTAGGTCTAGACTGTCACTTTGTCAAATCTTGCCTTGGGGACTGCATTCCTTATTTTAAGGGATTGTGGTCCACTTGGGTCAAACCTAGATCTAGACACATTTAACCATCAAGGCCTATACTGTCCACTTATCTCATGTTGGAGGAGTCTTAAACCATAAAGTCAACCCTACTTTGACTCCACTTCCCAATTCCCAAGGCACTGGTTTATCTCCAAGACAACCCACTCTCCTAGATTGTTGGATTGACTTGTGGTTTGACTTTTGCATGGTGAACTATACCTTTGAAGACATCATGAACCATAGTCAAGATTGTCTCATGTACTAGTTAGCCCCAATCTGACCCCTAAACAACCCTGCATTGGACACGGTTCCCAAGGCAGTGGATCGTTTGACATTGACCTAGTACACTAGCCCTAGATCTCATTTTAAACATTGTAAGTCACTTTCACTTCAACTATGAACCAAAGCTATACCTATTGAACCCCTCACTTGGCTTGTGACTTTACCCTTAGGTCTAGGATAAACCATACACCTAACTTCGCTTAGAAATACCTTGATTTGGTGTCTTGGTTTTGATCTCTCCTGTCGGGAGTAGATCGGGTCTCCCCCTTTGTTGTCTGGGCTAGATAACATAAAGCGAAGGTTGCCTCGACTGGCGTGACAACCATACAATTTTGGAGGTCGAGGTGATCGTGGTTGCACCTTTTGAGTTGCCCTTCCCTATTGCCATCCATGACTGGATCTATCCATAGGGGTAACTACATCTTAGGTGATAACATTTTGGCGCCGTTGCCGGGGAGGCAATAGCTTGCCCGAGTCCTTCCCGCATATACAAACGACACATATCTTGGTAGAAGAGTTAAATCTACCTGGCGACTCCCAATCGTGACTCCGCTGAGGAAAGAGCTCATTTACATCCTTACAACACAAGAAGTAAAGTAAACTTAGATCAAGTTGAAGGAACCCCAATCACATATCGTAAAAGAGATCCTAAAGCACAACCATCGAACTTCCTTTGGAAATTGGTTAACGATTCTCCAAACAGAACTTTAGGATCCCCTTTGATCAAGTCGGTTCCTCCCTCATCTCCTAGTTCAAACTTAAACACAAACTTACTAAGTCCAATGGCCGGAACAAACCCGGGAAACCAGAATGTTCCTCCACCACAAGCTCCTAGGATTTTTGGAAGAAAAGCAAAACCATCTCCTTTAGACTTTTCCCAAATCCAGGGTGCACCCCATGACATGCCTGAAAAGTATTTTGAAAAGGTTCCCAGATTTGATGGAGTATCCGCTATATCAATTGAAGACCACATTGATAAAGTTTGGGAACACATGGAAGCATATGGAGCATCTGAGGAAGATGTTTTCATGAGGGGTCTCCTGGCATCCTTGGAAGGAGATGTTAGGAAGTGGTTCGACAGGTTGCCTGCCTCATCCATTGATGGGTATGATAACTTCGTCAACAAGCTAAACAGTGAGTGGTCCCGAAAGTTAGATGGGAAGTTTCTCTTACACCAACTTTTTGACATCAAGAAAAGAGAAAATGAAACAGTCCATGAGTTTAACATAAGATTTGACAAGACTGTAGCTGTTATCCCTGAAGAAATTAGACCAAAAGATCAAGCAGTTGTCATTCACTACTTGAATGCTTTTGAGGGATGGGTTGGTTATCAGCTAAAGGATAAAAACCCAAATGACTTAAAGACCGCTCAATCAAATGCTAAGATGGCTGAGCAAAATGTAGCATCCATGGGGAAACAAAACTTTTTCGATCAATTTACCCCATCCACTTCCAGATCTGACCCTAGACTCCGAAAACCAAAGGAACCTGTGAGTGTGCCAAAGGAATCCAAGGACACTTTAGAAGTCATGCAAGAAATGATGAAACAATTAACTGTCCTAACTAAGAATGTGGCAAGTTTGAATGACCCTGAGAGACATAGGAATCCTTATGGCCCTAAACCTTATTGGAATAATAATAGAAGGCCTGATGGGGATAGGGATAGACGACGACCTGAGTACCCAGAAAATTCTGAAAAGAAAGAGGTCAATTGGTGTGATGAAGAAGAAGAAATACCCTCTGACACCATTGACCATGATGACCAACCAGAAAACATCAACTTTATAAATGACTTATCTTATGATGAAGACTTTGGAAGGATCCTTTTAGAAGAAGAGCCATGGGAGCAAGAAGATGATATTATTGAAGAACCTAGTTCCACATGTTGTGCCTTAGAACTCCCAAAACCTAAAGAGCAACCAAAGTATCAAATCTACAAACGAGGAACCACCTCCCAGCCTTCTTTCCTTGATAAACATAAAAAGATTGATGAAGATAAAAAGGAAGAAGAAGATCTTGCCATAGATAATTATGATCTTAAGATTGATATGAAGAAAGAACTAAGCAAGATAATGTGTAATATCCCTGTTACTGAGCTAATGAAGGTGCCCTCTGTTAAATGCCAAGTAGAGGAATTTTTCAATGGTATTGGCCAAGAGAAAACTCCTGAACCTGTCTTAGAGTCATGTCATATCCAAAAGCTTAGTGGAACACAACCTAGTGAAACAGAGAAGGATCCACCAATAAACATCCATTCAGCCATTTACGAAAGAAAAAGCGGTGGTCACTCCCCTTTTTACCTTACCTTGCACATTCAAAACATGCTCCTTCATAATTGTATGTTGGATTCTGGAGCAGCGATGAATGTTATGCCTTTACAAGTTATGAAGGAAATGGGACTTGAAGTGACTAGACCTTATGGAAATGTCTGTGGTATAGATTCCCGACGAGTGCCATCTTATGGTTTGATCAAAAACCTTAGAGCTGATCTTTTCGCATGTTCAGTAATTTCTACTATGATGGATGTAGTTGTCATTGACTTACCCCCAGCATATGGAATGCTTTTATCTAGGAAATGGGCAGCTGGTCTAGGTGTATATCTCATGATGGATTTATCATTTATTTGTGTTCCCAACCCTGATGGAGCCTTGATTCGGGTTAACAGAGAACCTTGTTATAATGAGCATGTTGAGTCTTTTGATGAAGGGTTAAAAAACACATACGGGGATGAATTATTAAATAATGCCAAAACTAACCTTGTTGAAGATGAGGATGAATTGTATGAAGTTGATCAAAATATGTGTATGGTCATGGAAGATTCTGATTCTTTTTGGGAAGACGAGCAAATGATTGAAATAATTAGAAATGATGTTGTTGAGGAAATAGATGAATTGAGAGGACATGAAAATCAACCCCAAGATCACGAACAAAACAATGAAACCATTCAAGAACCTGCTATAGAAGATCACACACTTGAAGGGGTTGAGGAAAACATTGAAAACCCAATGCATGAAGATGAGTTTGATGATATTAGGAGGGGAGAAAGAATTCCTTTCACTGTTAGGGAGTGGTTTGCCTTGACCGATCACAATAGAGAGAGAGAAAGACAAGGGCTTGCACCTATTTACCCATGGGAAAACAATCTTGCAACATCTACTAGGGTTGAAACAAATGAAGAGCCTGAAGCCACTTATTATTCCGATACAGAAGATTCTTTGTCTCATTTATCTCTAGAAGACGGTAGCCTTATTCAAGTCCATGATAACTCTCTAGGTTGGGAAGAGGATGCCCTAATTAATGATGCTCCTGAAGGGGACTATAATTTAAATAACCTTGCTATTTTTCAAACTCCTTCAGAGCCTCAAGGCCATACTTTATCTACATATCCGCATATCCCTAGTTTCCTCCTTCCATCTGAGTCATCTAGTCAGCATACTCATGATCTTTCTCACATTCCTACTTCCTCCACATTTCATTCTGAGTCAGTTTCTCCCAGAATGGAAGACATGGTCATTCCTGTTCCTTCAGGGGAAG
This sequence comes from Larix kaempferi, assembly GCA_027924585.1. Lineage (NCBI taxonomy): Eukaryota > Viridiplantae > Streptophyta > Pinopsida > Pinales > Pinaceae > Larix > Larix kaempferi. The sequence goes on along the minus strand of BSBM01000458.1, from coordinate 15,661,731 downwards.
GTTCTAGTCATAACACTGTCATATTTAGAGAGCCACCTCCCTTGGAAGAACATAGAGACTTCTTGACTGTAGGTGAGGTTGTTAAAAGAACTGTGTCTCCCCATGGGGAAGAGCCAAATGAGGAAATCCGAGAAACAAGAAGGGAAGTTAGGGAAATCCTTGTTGGCACAGTTGCTATTTCCTTAGATGGTGGTCCACCCAGAATGGAGGCAGTTCCTTCTAGAAGAAACTCGAGGATTGTCACACCTCAACCGCAAAACCCTGCTGAAATCCATCCCATACCTATTCGTAACATTGGAGTTATTCCTGAGTCAGTCAATAGAAATAATTTTCATACAGGAAGTCAAGTCATCATTCCCAACCATTTATTGCATATAAGATCGGGGCAAGCTGATGACTTATGGGTTGGACCTTTCACAGTAGAGCGATGCATTGATGGCATGTGCTTTCTGACCACTAGTAGTGGACGACGTATTTTATATCCTGTCCATCAGAGGGACTTGAGGGATCACATCCCTGATCCCACATAGTTGGGACTTCTCCGCTTGCATTGCCTGGTAGTTTAGGATAGGTAGGAAAACAAATAAGCCTACTTAGGCAGTAGTTAGTCTTTTCAGCCATTGAGTCTGGCACCTTTTTACTCTCTAAGCTCCTTTGTAAGCTCCTAGTTTAACTGAGTACCTGTCACTTTTTCTTTTCCTGCACAATAAATTTCAAATTTTGCAAATTATGTTAGTACTTTAATTTACTTTCTGCATTTGTACTTTATGCATTTACATTTCTGACATAGAGTAGATTTTATTTCAGTTGATTTTATATTTTTCCCACACATGCGGCATGAGGTATTTTGTTTAGATGTTTGTGAATGCAGAAAATAGGTTGCAAGAATAAAAGCTGGAAATAAAATGGTAGAGTGCTGGATCGTGGATTCGAGTAGCAGAGTTCGAGGACCAGAGATTCTGAGGTTCTCAAGCGCTCACTTCAGCCGAGCACTTGTCCCAGCCGGAGCCAGATGTTATCACATATATAGTAGCCGGGCTACCATACATTATTTTTCTCATTCCAGTACACTATTCAGCCAGTTCCCTTGCATTTGAGATGCTGAGATGAGCATCTATATTGGATCACTATCAGATTGTGGACAGCAGTTATATTCCCCATGCCATGACTGAGTTTCAGGACACTCAGAGAGATGCCCGATATAGCCATTATACCATTGGTACAGAGCAGTCAGTAGTGCCCAGAGTTACAGCAGCAGTTCCAGAGGACAGATGATGGTACAGGTTGATGTGCATTCAGGTATATGACTCAGCAGGTATATTATTGTGTTATGGTTAGATTGCTTTTATACTTATTCTTATAGCATGTCTTAGCACTTAGTGTCATGATCTGGCGATCATATAGATACATGGACCTGGTTGACCTATTATTTATATTATATTGTCCCTACTCAGACTTAGAAGTTCACTATTCATACTCAGTGGTACATACCCTCCTTAGGGAGAATAGAGGTGATCATTACACCATACTCTGGCTTGCTAGTGTTGGCTCCATCATTTCATTGTCTTCATCCATCCGTGGCCTACCTTTTAGATTATTACCTTGATTTGCTACTTGACTAGTGACATGGAGGACCTTTCCCCACTGTAGCCTCTGTATTGGATGAGCTTCCCTGTTTATTGTGTCTCGGCTCTGAGTTGGTGACAAAACTTACCTATGGTGAGTTGGAGTTCCTTGAGAATTCCCCCTAGTCACTAAAGTTGTGTTGGCTAAACCTGAAACTTTTAGTGCTGCCATCAATACAAAATCTGGAAAAATCAAATGCTATATCTTGTATATGAAAGAAATGCCAAATGAAAATGGCCATGAAAAATAAAATGTTATATCTTTTGGAAAAATAAATACCTAGGTAAACAAGTTGTCCATGACACACCTAGAAGTGCTCAGGTAAACAAGTGCCTTAAAAACACACCTGCAGCAGAAAGCCTAAAAATAAATGTAAATCTATGCAATGTGTTTGTAAACACACATAGATCAAGGCTATGGAAACCTCAGGCCCAAAAAGCAATGGAACTTAAATGTTATATCTAAACAATTGCTGGCCTTGTTTGTATTATGGATTGTGCGCATCTGTGAAGGTGAAACCCTCTTTAAACAACTCATCCATTTGTGAGACACCGCCATTCCCTGTGTTATTGCTCATTCAGTATATACTATGGTGTGTATTCCCTTTCCATTGCCAAAGTGTCACAAAGTCAAGTTAGTCAAGTCATCCCTTAGCCTAGCCATTTATTTCAGCCTTCACCCTTCACTAGCAAATTGATCACAACTATGAAGTGAGTATGGTCCTGAAAGTCTAGTCTGGGTAATAATAATAACTAACGACACTATATATTTGGATTTAGATCGCCAGTCATGATTACTCTGTGTTATAGAGGCTATTTGAATAAATTGTAAAGCATGTATTAACCTTGACACCTTGCAGCAGCTATGGATGATAGTCTGAGTTGTATTTGGTCTTGGTTAGACCTAGTTTGACCATGGAGGACCATGGGACATGAGATGTTAGACCTTATGATGATATAGATAGATGATATATGGTCCATGTACACATACAGGATGATTCTATGCAGCAGCTACAGGGTTATGATGATGATTCTTGGGATACAGCAGTGTTTGGTCATTTACAGATCATTATTATTGGCCTTGTTCCGGTACATTGGATATTTATTTTGATCATGCAGAGATTCATATGGTGTATGAGTACACATCTTGGATGGATTTGGACCTTCTGAGTCCAATGGGACAGTTTGTTTTCAGTTCCGGACACTTACAGTGATGATTTAGCCTCAGTAGGCTGTCCTAGTGCAGTTTTGGTCTGTTGGAGGCCCTGTCGGAGCAGAGATGATTTTTATCCGGTTGACCTAGGGCGCTGATGATGGAGGGGGTGGTCCAGCCACTTGTTATTACCATATTACCCCCCTCCCGGACACATTGGTGCCCTCACCTTGACAGCGCCATCACTCCAGGAGGCTGTTTGGGCAGTTTCACGCTTCCCGAGGCATTTCAGGATTGGTAGAAATGGCTATTGAGGAAATCGATTTGGGCTACTGAGGCAAAGTTATGGCATGGGATGATCAGTGATGATAGATCGGGACCTTCCACACCTCCTCCTGCAGTTTCAGCTTCATCGGAGCCCGCATCCATCACTTATGGCACTTTTTGTGGATTTTTGGGGTCTTTTGAGGACCACGACTTCACCTTGGAGGCACGATTTGGTACTTTCATGATTATTTATTGGTTATTGTGCCATGGGGATTGACCAAGGAGGGATAAAATTACCCCTTGGACCCACCATGAGCCTCTTATGATATTTTGTCATCATGATTTGGTGGGATTCCCCTCTCCTAGGGCGACTTTGTCCACTTATGTTATATTTTATGTGTGATCCATGTATTATATTGTTGAGTTCATCTCAACCATTGATTAGACATTTGTATCTTTTAATCTTAGCCACTCATTCAAAAAGTGGTTAGGGTTTTGGTGCCTCTCCTTCCTATTTAAAGGAGAGAGCCTCTCATTGTAAAGGGACTTTTGGCTCTGGATTATTGGAATAGAAAATTATTATTGCATCTATCTCCAATGTTGTGGTGAATGTTTTTGGTGTTCGTTCGTTGGTTCTTCCTTTGCACTGAGTTATTGGAGATCTTGTTTGCCATATCTATTGTACCACGATTTTGCATCTACAGGAGGAGGCCGATTTGCTTGGAGGAGGAGGTATTGGTAGGGGAAGACTCTCCCTACTTCTTCTTTGGAGCTCTTCGTTGGTAACAGGGAGTATTACTGTCCCAGGACCTTCTATTTCATGTTACTATTTGCATTTCTCTTGTATTTCTTCCATGCTTGATCTTACTGATTGAATTTTATTCCTTGGTTTGACAGGTAGAGGAAGGCGCACTTGTGGACTAGGGCATCAAATTGGCAAGCAAATCAACAATCTCTCATTTGATCTCTGCGGGAATCTTCCTCAACATCAAGGCATCTCAACCACATCATTCAGGTATGATCTCAAGGTAAGTTCTATCTCCATAGTCTATCCAATTGTCAAAAACATCTAAAACCCTAATTAATTAAAACCCCAATTTTGCATTTTCTTAGATCTACTGAGATCTAGTGGGTTGTTGGGCATGATATTGAAAACCCACCTCTATAGCATCCACGGCATTCCGGATCTATAGTTTGGTGAGGATTGGCTTCCATTTGACCCCTCTCCCAAGCCAACCTAGCTTCTCCCAAGGAAGGCGCACTTCACCATTTGAGCAGGTTGACCTAGATCTAAGCGATGGGTGTTTGAGATTCCACTTGATTTGACATCTACACATCAAATAACATACACCCAGGTTGTCCCTTTCTTGAAATTTACCTTGTGGGCCCCATTCCACATTTTAAGGGATTTAATCCCCATTTTGGACCACTTGGAACACTTAAACTCAGATCTACAAAGATCTAACCGGTGGATTGCCACGAAATTATAGATCCATACCCCTATTTGACTGATCTACCCGGATCTAAAGTTTGGATGCCATCCGACATGATTTGACCCACCTAAACCCTGATTGAAGCCTCCTTAGGGAAAGTCGCACCACCTTGGAGAAGTGAGTTCACTCACTTCGAGGAACTGGGTACTTGAGATTTTTGGAGATCTAAAACCGGAATAATTCAAAACCTAGGTCTAGACTGTCACTTTGTCAAATCTTGCCTTGGGGACTGCATTCCTTATTTTAAGGGATTGTGGTCCACTTGGGTCAAACCTAGATCTAGACACATTTAACCATCAAGGCCTATACTGTCCACTTATCTCATGTTGGAGGAGTCTTAAACCATAAAGTCAACCCTACTTTGACTCCACTTCCCAATTCCCAAGGCACTGGTTTATCTCCAAGACAACCCACTCTCCTAGATTGTTGGATTGACTTGTGGTTTGACTTTTGCATGGTGAACTATACCTTTGAAGACATCATGAACCATAGTCAAGATTGTCTCATGTACTAGTTAGCCCCAATCTGACCCCTAAACAACCCTGCATTGGACACGGTTCCCAAGGCAGTGGATCGTTTGACATTGACCTAGTACACTAGCCCTAGATCTCATTTTAAACATTGTAAGTCACTTTCACTTCAACTATGAACCAAAGCTATACCTATTGAACCCCTCACTTGGCTTGTGACTTTACCCTTAGGTCTAGGATAAACCATACACCTAACTTCGCTTAGAAATACCTTGATTTGGTGTCTTGGTTTTGATCTCTCCTGTCGGGAGTAGATCGGGTCTCCCCCTTTGTTGTCTGGGCTAGATAACATAAAGCGAAGGTTGCCTCGACTGGCGTGACAACCATACAATTTTGGAGGTCGAGGTGATCGTGGTTGCACCTTTTGAGTTGCCCTTCCCTATTGCCATCCATGACTGGATCTATCCATAGGGGTAACTACATCTTAGGTGATAACATTTTGGCGCCGTTGCCGGGGAGGCAATAGCTTGCCCGAGTCCTTCCCGCATATACAAACGACACATATCTTGGTAGAAGAGTTAAATCTACCTGGCGACTCCCAATCGTGACTCCGCTGAGGAAAGAGCTCATTTACATCCTTACAACACAAGAAGTAAAGTAAACTTAGATCAAGTTGAAGGAACCCCAATCACATATCGTAAAAGAGATCCTAAAGCACAACCATCGAACTTCCTTTGGAAATTGGTTAACGATTCTCCAAACAGAACTTTAGGATCCCCTTTGATCAAGTCGGTTCCTCCCTCATCTCCTAGTTCAAACTTAAACACAAACTTACTAAGTCCAATGGCCGGAACAAACCCGGGAAACCAGAATGTTCCTCCACCACAAGCTCCTAGGATTTTTGGAAGAAATGCAAAACCATCTCCTTTAGACTTTTCCCAAATCCAGGGTGCACCCCATGACATGCCTGAAAAGTATTTTGAAAAGGTTCCCAGATTTGATGGAGTATCCGCTATATCAATTGAAGACCACATTGATAAAGTTTGGGAACACATGGAAGCATATGGAGCATCTGAGGAAGATGTTTTCATGAGGGGTCTCCTGGCATCCTTGGAAGGAGATGTTAGGAAGTGGTTCGACAGGTTGCCTGCCTCATCCATTGATGGGTATGATAACTTCGTCAACAAGCTAAACAGTGAGTGGTCCCGAAAGTTAGATGGGAAGTTTCTCTTACACCAACTTTTTGACATCAAGAAAAGAGAAAATGAAACAGTCCATGAGTTTAACATAAGATTTGACAAGACTGTAGCTGTTATCCCTGAAGAAATTAGACCAAAAGATCAAGCAGTTGTCATTCACTACTTGAATGCTTTTGAGGGATGGGTTGGTTATCAGCTAAAGGATAAAAACCCAAATGACTTAAAGACCGCTCAATCAAATGCTAAGATGGCTGAGCAAAATGTAGCATCCATGGGGAAACAAAACTTTTTCGATCAATTTACCCCATCCACTTCCAGATCTGACCCTAGACTCCGAAAACCAAAGGAACCTGTGAGTGTGCCAAAGGAATCCAAGGACACTTTAGAAGTCATGCAAGAAATGATGAAACAATTAACTGTCCTAACTAAGAATGTGGCAAGTTTGAATGACCCTGAGAGACATAGGAATCCTTATGGCCCTAAACCTTATTGGAATAATAATAGAAGGCCTGATGGGGATAGGGATAGACGACGACCTGAGTACCCAGAAAATTCTGAAAAGAAAGAGGTCAATTGGTGTGATGAAGAAGAAGAAATACCCTCTGACACCATTGACCATGATGACCAACCAGAAAACATCAACTTTATAAATGACTTATCTTATGATGAAGACTTTGGAAGGATCCTTTTAGAAGAAGAGCCATGGGAGCAAGAAGATGATATTATTGAAGAACCTAGTTCCACATGTTGTGCCTTAGAACTCCCAAAACCTAAAGAGCAACCAAAGTATCAAATCTACAAACGAGGAACCACCTCCCAGCCTTCTTTCCTTGATAAACATAAAAAGATTGATGAAGATAAAAAGGAAGAAGAAGATCTTGCCATAGATAATTATGATCTTAAGATTGATATGAAGAAAGAACTAAGCAAGATAATGTGTAATATCCCTGTCACTGAGCTAATGAAGGTGCCCTCTGTTAAATGCCAAGTAGAGGAATTTTTCAATGATATTGGCCAAGAGAAAACTCCTGAACCTGTCTTAGAGTCATGTCATATCCAAAAGCTTAGTGGAACACAACCTAGTGAAACAGAGAAGGATCCACCAATAAACATCCATTCAGCCATTTACGAAAGAAAAAGCGGTGGTCACTCCCCTTTTTACCTTACCTTGCACATTCAAAACATGCTCCTTCATAATTGTATGTTGGATTCTGGAGCAGCGATGAATGTTATGCCTTTACAAGTTATGAAGGAAATGGGACTTGAAGTGACTAGACCTTATGGAAATGTCTGTGGTATAGATTCCCGACGAGTGCCATCTTATGGTTTGATCAAAAACCTTAGAGTTGATCTTTTCGCATGTTCAGACATTTCTACTATGATGGATGTAGTTGTCATTGACTTACCCCCAGCATATGGAATGCTTTTATCTAGGAAATGGGCAGCTGGTCTAGGTGGATATCTCATGATGGATTTATCATTTATTTGTGTTCCCAACCCTGATGGAGCCTTGATTCGGGTTAACAGAGAACCTTGTTATAATGAGCATGTTGAGTCTTTTGATGAAGGGTTAAAAAACACATACGGGGATGAATTATTAAATAATGCCAAAACTAACCTTGTTGAAGATGAGGATGAATTGTATGAAGTTGATCAAAATATGTGTATGGTCATGGAAGATTCTGATTCTTTTTGAGAAGACGAGCAAATGATTGAAATAATTAGAAATGATGTTGTTGAGGAAATAGATGAATTGAGAGGACATGAAAATCAACCCCAAGATCACGAAAAAAACAATGAAACCATTCAAGAACCTGCTATAGAAGATCACACACTTGAAGGGGTTGAGGAAAACATTGAAAACCCAATGCATGAAGATGAGTTTGATGATATTAGGAGGGGAGAAAGAATTCCTTTCACTGTTAGGGAGTGGTTTGCCTTGACCGATCACAATAGAGAGAGAGAAAGACAAGGGCTTGCACCTATTTACCCATGGGAAAACAATCTTGCAACATCTACTAGGGTTGAAACAAATGAAGAGCCTGAAGCCACTTATTATTCCGATACAGAAGATTCTTTGTCTCATTTATCTCTAGAAGACGGTAGCCTTATTCAAGTCCATGATAACTCTCTAGGTTGGGAAGAGGATGCCCTAATTAATGATGCTCCTGAAGGGGACTATAATTTAAATAACCTTGCTATTTTTCAAACTCCTTCAGAGCCTCAAGGCCATACTTTATCTACATATCCGCATATCCCTAGTTTCCTCCTTCCATCTGAGTCATCTAGTCAGCATACTCATGATCTTTCTCACATTCCTACTTCCTCCACATTTCATTCTGAGTCAGTTTCTCCCAGAATGGAAGACATGGTCATTCCTGTTCCTTCAGGGGAAGGTTCTAGTCATAACACTGTCATATTTAGAGAGCCACCTCCCTTGGAAGAACATAGAGACTTCTTGACTGTAGGTGAGGTTGTTAAAAGAACTGTGTCTCCCCATGGGGAAGAGCCAAATGAGGAAATCCGAAAAACAAGAAGGGAAGTTAGGGAAATCCTTGTTGGCACAGTTGCTATTTCCTTAGATGGTGGTCCACCCAGAATGGAGGCAGTTCCTTCTAGAAGAAACTCGAGGATTGTCACACCTCAACCGCAAAACCCTGCTGAAATCCATCCCATACCTATTCGTAACATTGGAGTTATTCCTGAGTCAGTCAATAGAAATAATTTTCATACAGGAAGTCAAGTCATCATTCCCAACCATTTATTGCATATAAGATCGGGGCAAGCTGATGACTTATGGGTTGGACCTTTCACAGTAGAGCGATGCATTGATGGCATGTGCTTTCTGACCACTAGTAGTGGACGACGTATTTTATATCCTGTCCATCAGAGGGACTTGAGGGATCACATCCCTGATCCCACATAGTTGGGACTTCTCCGCTTGCATTGCCTGGTAGTTTAGGATAGGTAGGAAAACAAATAAGCCTACTTAGGCAGTAGTTAGTCTTTTCAGCCATTGAGTCTGGCACCTTTTTACTCTCTAAGCTCCTTTGTAAGCTCCTAGTTTAACTAAGTACCTGTCACTTTTTCTTTTCCTGCACAATAAATTTCAAATTTTGCAAATTATGTTAGTACTTTAATTTACTTTCTGCATTTGTACTTTATGCATTTACATTTCTGACATAGAGTAGATTTTATTTCAGTTGATTTTATATTTTTCCCACACATGCGGCATGAGGTATTTTGTTTAGATGTTTGTGAATGCAGAAAATAGGTTGCAAGAATAAAAGCTGGAAATAAAATGGTAGAGTGCTGGATCGTGGATTCGAGTAGCAGAGTTCGAGGACCAGAGATTCTGAGGTTCTCAAGCGCTCACTTCAGCCGAGCACTTGTCCCAGCCGGAGCCAGATGTTATCACATATATAGTAGCCGGGCTACCATACATTATTTTTCTCATTCCAGTACACTATTCAGCCAGTTCCCTTGCATTTGAGATGCTGAGATGAGCATCTATATTGGATCACTATCAGATTGTGGACAGCAGTTATATTCCCCATGCCATGACTGAGTTTCAGGACACTCAGAGAGATGCCCGATATAGCCATTATACCATTGGTACAGAGCAGTCAGTAGTGCCCAGAGTTACAGCAGCAGTTCCAGAGGACAGATGATGGTACAGGTTGATGTGCATTCAGGTATATGACTCAGCAGGTATATTATTGTGTTATGGTTAGATTGCTTTTATACTTATTCTTATAGCATGTCTTAGCACTTAGTGTCATGATCTGGCGATCATATAGATACATGGACCTGGTTGACCTATTATTTATATTATATTGTCCCTACTCAGACTTAGAAGTTCACTATTCATACTCATTGGTACATACCCTCCTTAGGGAGAATAGAGGTGATCATTACACCATACTCTGGCTTGCTAGTGTTGGCTCCATCATTTCATTGTCTTCATCCATCCGTGGCCTACCTTTTAGATTATTACCTTGATTTGCTACTTGACTAGTGACATGGAGGACCTTTCCCCACTGTAGCCTCTGTATTGGATGAGCTTCCCTGTTTATTGTGTCTCGGCTCTGAGTTGGTGACAAAACTTACCTATGGTGAGTTGGAGTTCCTTGAGAATTCCCCCTAGTCACTAAAGTTGTGTTGGCTAAACCTGAAACTTTTAGTGCTGCCATCAATACAAAATCTGGAAAAATCAAATGCTATATCTTGTATATGAAAGAAATGCCAAATGAAAATGGCCATGAAAAATAAAATGTTATATCTTTTGGAAAAATAAATACCTAGGTAAACAAGTTGTCCATGACACACCTAGAAGTGCTCAGGTAAACAAGTGCCTTAAAAACACACCTGCAGCAGAAAGCCTAAAAATAAATGTAAATCTATGCAATGTGTTTGTAAACACACATAGATCAAGGCTATGGAAACCTCAGGCCCAAAAAGCAATGGAACTTAAATGTTATATCTAAACAATTGCTGGCCTTGTTTGTATTATGGATTGTGCGCATCTGTGAAGGTGAATAAACCCTCTTTAAACAACTCATCCATTTGTGAGACACCGCCATTCCCTGTGTTATTGCTCATTCAGTATATACTATGGTGTGTATTCCCTTTCCATTGCCAAAGTGTCACAAAGTCAAGTTAGTCAAGTCATCCCTTAGCCTAGCCATTTATTTCAGCCTTCACCCTTCACTAGCAAATTGATCACAACTATGAAGTGAGTATGGTCCTGAAAGTCTAGTCTGGGTAATAATAATAACTAACGACACTATATATTTGGATTTAGATCGCCAGTCATGATTACTCTGTGTTATAGAGGCTATTTGAATAAATTGTAAAGCATGTATTAACCTTGACACCTTGCAGCAGCTATGGATGATAGTCTGAGTTGTATTTGGTCTTGGTTAGACCTAGTTTGACCATGGAGGACCATGGGACATGAGATGTTAGACCTTATGATGATATAGATAGATGATATATGGTCCATGTACACATACAGGATGATTCTATGCAGCAGCTACAGGGTTATGATGATGATTCTTGGGATACAGCAGTGTTTGGTCATTTACAGATCATTATTATTGGCCTTGTTCCGGTACATTGGATATTTATTTTGATCATGCAGAGATTCATATGGTGTATGAGTACACATCTTGGATGGATTTGGACCTTCTGAGTCCAATGGGACAGTTTGTTTTCAGTTCCGGACACTTACAGTGATGATTTAGCCTCAGTAGGCTGTCCTAGTGCAGTTTTGGTCTGTTGGAGGCCCTGTCGGAGCAGAGATGATTTTTATCCGGTTGACCTAGGGCGCTGATGATGGAGGGGGTGGTCCAGCCACTTGTTATTACCATATTACCCCCCTCCCGGACACATTGGTGCCCTCACCTTGACAGCGCCATCACTCCAGGAGGCTGTTTGGGCAGTTTCACGCTTCCCGAGGCATTTCAGGATTGGTAGAAATGGCTATTGAGGAAATCGATTTGGGCTACTGAGGCAAAGTTATGGCATGGGATGATCAGTGATGATAGATCGGGACCTTCCACACCTCCTCCTGCAGTTTCAGCTTCATCGGAGCCCGCATCCATCACTTATGGCACTTTTTGTGGATTTTTGGGGTCTTTTGAGGACCACGACTTCACCTTGGAGGCACGATTTGGTACTTTCATGATTATTTATTGGTTATTGTGCCATGGGGATTGACCAAGGAGGGATAAAATTACCCCTTGGACCCACCATGAGCCTCTTATGATATTTTGTCATCATGATTTGGTGGGATTCCCCTCTCCTAGGGCGACTTTGTCCACTTATGTTATATTTTATGTGTGATCCATGTATTATATTGTTGAGTTCATCTCAACCATTGATTAGACATTTGTATCTTTTAATCTTAGCCACTCATTCAAAAAGTGGTTAGGGTTTTGGTGCCTCTCCTTCCTATTTAAAGGAGAGAGCCTCTCATTGTAAAGGGACTTTTGGCTCTGGATTATTGGAATAGAAAATTATTATTGCATCTATCTCCAATGTTGTGGTGAATGTTTTTGGTGTTCGTTCGTTGGTTCTTCCTTTGCACTGAGTTATTGGAGATCTTGTTTGCCATATCTATTGTACCACGATTTTGCATCTACAGGAGGAGGCCGATTTGCTTGGAGGAGGAGGTATTGGTAGGGGAAGACTCTCCCTACTTCTTCTTTGGAGCTCTTCGTTGGTAACAGGGAGTATTACTGTCCCAGGACCTTCTATTTCATGTTACTATTTGCATTTCTCTTGTATTTCTTCCATGCTTGATCTTACTGATTGAATTTTATTCCTTGGTTTGACAGGTAGAGGAAGGCGCACTTGTGGACTAGGGCATCAAATTGGCAAGCAAATCAACAATCTCTCATTTGATCTCTGCGGGAATCTTCCTCAACATCAAGGCATCTCAACCACATCATTCAGGTATGATCTCAAGGTAAGTTCTATCTCCATAGTCTATCCAATTGTCAAAAACATCTAAAACCCTAATTAATTAAAACCCCAATTTTGCATTTTCTTAGATCTACTGAGATCTAGTGGGTTGTTGGGCATGATATTGAAAACCCACCTCTATAGCATCCACGGCATTCCGGATCTATAGTTTGGTGAGGATTGGCTTCCATTTGACCCCTCTCCCAAGCCAACCTAGCTTCTCCCAAGGAAGGCGCACTTCACCATTTGAGCAGGTTGACCTAGATCTAAGCGATGGGTGTTTGAGATTCCACTTGATTTGACATCTACACATCAAATAACATACACCCAGGTTGTCCCTTTCTTGAAATTTACCTTGTGGGCCCCATTCCACATTTTAAGGGATTTAATCCCCATTTTGGACCACTTGGAACACTTAAACTCAGATCTACAAAGATCTAACCGGTGGATTGCCACGAAATTATAGATCCATACCCCTATTTGACTGATCTACCCGGATCTAAAGTTTGGATGCCATCCGACATGATTTGACCCACCTAAACCCTGATTGAAGCCTCCTTAGGGAAAGTCGCACCACCTTGGAGAAGTGAGTTCACTCACTTCGAGGAACTGGGTACTTGAGATTTTTGGAGATCTAAAACCGGAATAATTCAAAACCTAGGTCTAGACTGTCACTTTGTCAAATCTTGCCTTGGGGACTGCATTCCTTATTTTAAGGGATTGTGGTCCACTTGGGTCAAACCTAGATCTAGACACATTTAACCATCAAGGCCTATACTGTCCACTTATCTCATGTTGGAGGAGTCTTAAACCATAAAGTCAACCCTACTTTGACTCCACTTCCCAATTCCCAAGGCACTGGTTTATCTCCAAGACAACCCACTCTCCTAGATTGTTGGATTGACTTGTGGTTTGACTTTTGCATGGTGAACTATACCTTTGAAGACATCATGAACCATAGTCAAGATTGTCTCATGTACTAGTTAGCCCCAATCTGACCCCTAAACAACCCTGCATTGGACACGGTTCCCAAGGCAGTGGATCGTTTGACATTGACCTAGTACACTAGCCCTAGATCTCATTTTAAACATTGTAAGTCACTTTCACTTCAACTATGAACCAAAGCTATACCTATTGAACCCCTCACTTGGCTTGTGACTTTACCCTTAGGTCTAGGATAAACCATACACCTAACTTCGCTTAGAAATACCTTGATTTGGTGTCTTGGTTTTGATCTCTCCTGTCGGGAGTAGATCGGGTCTCCCCCTTTGTTGTCTGGGCTAGATAACATAAAGCGAAGGTTGCCTCGACTGGCGTGACAACCATACAATTTTGGAGGTCGAGGTGATCGTGGTTGCACCTTTTGAGTTGCCCTTCCCTATTGCCATCCATGACTGGATCTATCCATAGGGGTAACTACATCTTAGGTGATAACATTTTGGCGCCGTTGCCGGGGAGGCAATAGCTTGCCCGAGTCCTTCCCGCATATACAAACGACACATATCTTGGTAGAAGAGTTAAATCTACCTGGCGACTCCCAATCGTGACTCCGCTGAGGAAAGAGCTCATTTACATCCTTACAACACAAGAAGTAAAGTAAACTTAGATCAAGTTGAAGGAACCCCAATCACATATCGTAAAAGAGATCCTAAAGCACAACCATCGAACTTCCTTTGGAAATTGGTTAACGATTCTCCAAACAGAACTTTAGGATCCCCTTTGATCAAGTCGGTTCCTCCCTCATCTCCTAGTTCAAACTTAAACACAAACTTACTAAGTCCAATGGCCGGAACAAACCCGGGAAACCAGAATGTTCCTCCACCACAAGCTCCTAGGATTTTTGGAAGAAATGCAAAACCATCTCCTTTAGACTTTTCCCAAATCCAGGGTGCACCCCATGACATGCCTGAAAAGTATTTTGAAAAGGTTCCCAGATTTGATGGAGTATCCGCTATATCAATTGAAGACCACATTGATAAAGTTTGGGAACACATGGAAGCATATGGAGCATCTGAGGAAGATGTTTTCATGAGGGGTCTCCTGGCATCCTTGGAAGGAGATGTTAGGAAGTGGTTCGACAGGTTGCCTGCCTCATCCATTGATGGGTATGATAACTTCGTCAACAAGCTAAACAGTGAGTGGTCCCGAAAGTTAGATGGGAAGTTTCTCTTACACCAACTTTTTGACATCAAGAAAAGAGAAAATGAAACAGTCCATGAGTTTAACATAAGATTTGACAAGACTGTAGCTGTTATCCCTGAAGAAATTAGACCAAAAGATCAAGCAGTTGTCATTCACTACTTGAATGCTTTTGAGGGATGGGTTGGTTATCAGCTAAAGGATAAAAACCCAAATGACTTAAAGACCGCTCAATCAAATGCTAAGATGGCTGAGCAAAATGTAGCATCCATGGGGAAACAAAACTTTTTCGATCAATTTACCCCATCCACTTCCAGATCTGACCCTAGACTCCGAAAACCAAAGGAACCTGTGAGTGTGCCAAAGGAATCCAAGGACACTTTAGAAGTCATGCAAGAAATGATGAAACAATTAACTGTCCTAACTAAGAATGTGGCAAGTTTGAATGACCCTGAGAGACATAGGAATCCTTATGGCCCTAAACCTTATTGGAATAATAATAGAAGGCCTGATGGGGATAGGGATAGACGACGACCTGAGTACCCAGAAAATTCTGAAAAGAAAGAGGTCAATTGGTGTGATGAAGAAGAAGAAATACCCTCTGACACCATTGACCATGATGACCAACCAGAAAACATCAACTTTATAAATGACTTATCTTATGATGAAGACTTTGGAAGGATCCTTTTAGAAGAAGAGCCATGGGAGCAAGAAGATGATATTATTGAAGAACCTAGTTCCACATGTTGTGCCTTAGAACTCCCAAAACCTAAAGAGCAACCAAAGTATCAAATCTACAAACGAGGAACCACCTCCCAGCCTTCTTTCCTTGATAAACATAAAAAGATTGATGAAGATAAAAAGGAAGAAGAAGATCTTGCCATAGATAATTATGATCTTAAGATTGATATGAAGAAAGAACTAAGCAAGATAATGTGTAATATCCCTGTCACTGAGCTAATGAAGGTGCCCTCTGTTAAATGCCAAGTAGAGGAATTTTTCAATGGTATTGGCCAAGAGAAAACTCCTGAACCTGTCTTAGAGTCATGTCATATCCAAAAGCTTAGTGGAACACAACCTAGTGAAACAGAGAAGGATCCACCAATAAACATCCATTCAGCCATTTACGAAAGAAAAAGCGGTGGTCACTCCCCTTTTTACCTTACCTTGCACATTCAAAACATGCTCCTTCATAATTGTATGTTGGATTCTGGAGCAGCGATGAATGTTATGCCTTTACAAGTTATGAAGGAAATGGGACTTGAAGTGACTAGACCTTATGGAAATGTCTGTGGTATAGATTCCCGACGAGTGCCATCTTATGGTTTGATCAAAAACCTTAGAGCTGATCTTTTCGCATGTTCAGACATTTCTACTATGATGGATGTAGTTGTCATTGACTTACCCCCAGCATATGGAATGCTTTTATCTAGGAAATGGGCAGCTGGTCTAGGTGGATATCTCATGATGGATTTATCATTTATTTGTGTTCCCAACCCTGATGGAGCCTTGATTCGGGTTAACAGAGAACCTTGTTATAATGAGCATGTTGAGTCTTTTGATGAAGGGTTAAAAAACACATACGGGGATGAATTATTAAATAATGCCAAAACTAACCTTGTTGAAGATGAGGATGAATTGTATGAAGTTGATCAAAATATGTGTATGGTCATGGAAGATTCTGATTCTTTTTGGGAAGACAAGCAAATGATTGAAATAATTAGAAATGATGTTGTTGAGGAAATAGATGAATTGAGAGGACATGAAAATCAACCCCAAGATCACGAACAAAACAATGAAACCATTCAAGAACCTGCTATAGAAGATCACACACTTGAAGGGGTTGAGGAAAACATTGAAAACCCAATGCATGAAGATGAGTTTGATGATATTAGGAGGGGAGAAAGAATTCCTTTCACTGTTAGGGAGTGGTTTGCCTTGACCGATCACAATAGAGAGAGAGAAAGACAAGGGCTTGCACCTATTTACCCATGGGAAAACAATCTTGCAACATCTACTAGGGTTGAAACAAATGAAGAGCCTGAAGCCACTTATTATTCCGATACAGAAGATTCTTTGTCTCATTTATCTCTAGAAGACGGTAGCCTTATTCAAGTCCATGATAACTCTCTAGGTTGGGAAGAGGATGCCCTAATTAATGATGCTCCTGAAGGGGACTATAATTTAAATAACCTTGCTATTTTTCAAACTCCTTCAGAGCCTCAAGGCCATACTTTATCTACATATCCGCATATCCCTAGTTTCCTCCTTCCATCTGAGTCATCTAGTCAGCATACTCATGATCTTTCTCACATTCCTACTTCCTCCACATTTCATTCTGAGTCAGTTTCTCCCAGAATGGAAGACATGGTCATTCCTGTTCCTTCAGGGGAAGGTTCTAGTCATAACACTGTCATATTTAGAGAGCCACCTCCCTTGGAAGAACATAGAGACTTCTTGACTGTAGGTGAGGTTGTTAAAAGAACTGTGTCTCCCCATGGGGAAGAGCCAAATGAGGAAATCCGAGAAACAAGAAGGGAAGTTAGGAAAATCCTTGTTGGCACAGTTGCTATTTCCTTAGATGGTGGTCCACCCAGAATGGAGGCAGTTCCTTCTAGAAGAAACTCGAGGATTGTCACACCTCAACCGCAAAACCCTGCTGAAATCCATCCCATACCTATTCGTAACATTGGAGTTATTCCTGAGTCAGTCAATAGAAATAATTTTCATACAGGAAGTCAAGTCATCATTCCCAACCATTTATTGCATATAAGATCGGGGCAAGCTGATGACTTATGGGTTGGACCTTTCACAGTAGAGCGATGCATTGATGGCATGTGCTTTCTGACCACTAGTAGTGGACGACGTATTTTATATCCTGTCCATCAGAGGGACTTGAGGGATCACATCCCTGATCCCACATAGTTGGGACTTCTCCGCTTGCATTGCCTGGTAGTTTAGGATAGGTAGGAAAACAAATAAGCCTACTTAGGCAGTAGTTAGTCTTTTCAGCCATTGAGTCTGGCACCTTTTTACTCTCTAAGCTCCTTTGTAAGCTCCTAGTTTAACTGAGTACCTGTCACTTTTTCTTTTCCTGCACAATAAATTTCAAATTTTGCAAATTATTTTAGTACTTTAATTTACTTTCTGCATTTGTACTTTATGCATTTACATTTCTGACATAGAGTAGATTTTATTTCAGTTGATTTTATATTTTTCCCACACATGCGGCATGAGGTATTTTGTTTAGATGTTTGTGAATGCAGAAAATAGGTTGCAAGAATAAAAGCTGGAAATAAAATGGTAGAGTGCTGGATCGTGGATTCGAGTAGCAGAGTTCGAGGACCAGAGATTCTGAGGTTCTCAAGCGCTCACTTCAGCCGAGCACTTGTCCCAGCCGGAGCCAGATGTTATCACATATATAGTAGCCGGGCTACCATACATTATTTTTCTCATTCCAGTACACTATTCAGCCAGTTCCCTTGCATTTGAGATGCTGAGATGAGCATCTATATTGGATCACTATCAGATTGTGGACAGCAGTTATATTCCCCATGCCATGACTGAGTTTCAGGACACTCAGAGAGATGCCCGATATAGCCATTATACCATTGGTACAGAGCAGTCAGTAGTGCCCAGAGTTACAGCAGCAGTTCCAGAGGACAGATGATGGTACAGGTTGATGTGCATTCAGGTATATGACTCAGCAGGTATATTATTGTGTTATGGTTAGATTGCTTTTATACTTATTCTTATAGCATGTCTTAGCACTTAGTGTCATGATCTGGCGATCATATAGATACATGGACCTGGTTGACCTATTATTTATATTATATTGTCCCTACTCAGACTTAGAAGTTCACTATTCATACTCATTGGTACATACCCTCCTTAGGGAGAATAGAGGTGATCATTACACCATACTCTGGCTTGCTAGTGTTGGCTCCATCATTTCATTGTCTTCATCCATCCGTGGCCTACCTTTTAGATTATTACCTTGATTTGCTACTTGACTAGTGACATGGAGGACCTTTCCCCACTGTAGCCTCTGTATTGGATGAGCTTCCCTGTTTATTGTGTCTCGGCTCTGAGTTGGTGACAAAACTTACCTATGGTGAGTTGGAGTTCCTTGAGAATTCCCCCTAGTCACTAAAGTTGTGTTGGCTAAACCTGAAACTTTTAGTGCTGCCATCAATACAAAATCTGGAAAAATCAAATGCTATATCTTGTATATGAAAGAAATGCCAAATGAAAATGGCCATGAAAAATAAAATGTTATATCTTTTGGAAAAATAAATACCTAGGTAAACAAGTTGTCCATGACACACCTAGAAGTGCTCAGGTAAACAAGTGCCTTAAAAACACACCTGCAGCAGAAAGCCTAAAAATAAATGTAAATCTATGCAATGTGTTTGTAAACACACATAGATCAAGGCTATGGAAACCTCAGGCCCAAAAAGCAATGGAACTTAAATGTTATATCTAAACAATTGCTGGCCTTGTTTGTATTATGGATTGTGCGCATCTGTGAAGGTGAATAAACCCTCTTTAAACAACTCATCCATTTGTGAGACACCGCCATTCCCTGTGTTATTGCTCATTCAGTATATACTATGGTGTGTATTCCCTTTCCATTGCCAAAGTGTCACAAAGTCAAGTTAGTCAAGTCATCCCTTAGCCTAGCCATTTATTTCAGCCTTCACCCTTCACTAGCAAATTGATCACAACTATGAAGTGAGTATGGTCCTGAAAGTCTAGTCTGGGTAATAATAATAACTAACGACACTATATATTTGGATTTAGATCGCCAGTCATGATTACTCTGTGTTATAGAGGCTATTTGAATAAATTGTAAAGCATGTATTAACCTTGACACCTTGCAGCAGCTATGGATGATAGTCTGAGTTGTATTTGGTCTTGGTTAGACCTAGTTTGACCATGGAGGACCATGGGACATGAGATGTTAGACCTTATGATGATATAGATAGATGATATATGGTCCATGTACACATACAGGATGATTCTATGCAGCAGCTACAGGGTTATGATGATGATTCTTGGGATACAGCAGTGTTTGGTCATTTACAGATCATTATTATTGGCCTTGTTCCGGTACATTGGATATTTATTTTGATCATGCAGAGATTCATATGGTGTATGAGTACACATCTTGGATGGATTTGGACCTTCTGAGTCCAATGGGACAGTTTGTTTTCAGTTCCGGACACTTACAGTGATGATTTAGCCTCAGTAGGCTGTCCTAGTGCAGTTTTGGTCTGTTGGAGGCCCTGTCGGAGCAGAGATGATTTTTATCCGGTTGACCTAGGGCGCTGATGATGGAGGGGGTGGTCCAGCCACTTGTTATTACCATATTACCCCCCTCCCGGACACATTGGTGCCCTCACCTTGACAGCGCCATCACTCCAGGAGGCTGTTTGGGCAGTTTCACGCTTCCCGAGGCATTTCAGGATTGGTAGAAATGGCTATTGAGGAAATCGATTTGGGCTACTGAGGCAAAGTTATGGCATGGGATGATCAGTGATGATAGATCGGGACCTTCCACACCTCCTCCTGCAGTTTCAGCTTCATCGGAGCCCGCATCCATCACTTATGGCACTTTTTGTGGATTTTTGGGGTCTTTTGAGGACCACGACTTCACCTTGGAGGCACGATTTGGTACTTTCATGATTATTTATTGGTTATTGTGCCATGGGGATTGACCAAGGAGGGATAAAATTACCCCTTGGACCCACCATGAGCCTCTTATGATATTTTGTCATCATGATTTGGTGGGATTCCCCTCTCCTAGGGCGACTTTGTCCACTTATGTTATATTTTATGTGTGATCCATGTATTATATTGTTGAGTTCATCTCAACCATTGATTAGACATTTGTATCTTTTAATCTTAGCCACTCATTCAAAAAGTGGTTAGGGTTTTGGTGCCTCTCCTTCCTATTTAAAGGAGAGAGCCTCTCATTGTAAAGGGACTTTTGGCTCTGGATTATTGGAATAGAAAATTATTATTGCATCTATCTCCAATGTTGTGGTGAATGTTTTTGGTGTTCGTTCGTTGGTTCTTCCTTTGCACTGAGTTATTGGAGATCTTGTTTGCCATATCTATTGTACCACGATTTTGCATCTACAGGAGGAGGCCGATTTGCTTGGAGGAGGAGGTATTGGTAGGGGAAGACTCTCCCTACTTCTTCTTTGGAGCTCTTCGTTGGTAACAGGGAGTATTACTGTCCCAGGACCTTCTATTTCATGTTACTATTTGCATTTCTCTTGTATTTCTTCCATGCTTGATCTTACTGATTGAATTTTATTCCTTGGTTTGACAGGTAGAGGAAGGCGCACTTGTGGACTAGGGCATCAAATTGGCAAGCAAATCAACAATCTCTCATTTGATCTCTGCGGGAATCTTCCTCAACATCAAGGCATCTCAACCACATCATTCAGGTATGATCTCAAGGTAAGTTCTATCTCCATAGTCTATCCAATTGTCAAAAACATCTAAAACCCTAATTAATTAAAACCCCAATTTTGCATTTTCTTAGATCTACTGAGATCTAGTGGGTTGTTGGGCATGATATTGAAAACCCACCTCTATAGCATCCACGGCATTCCGGATCTATAGTTTGGTGAGGATTGGCTTCCATTTGACCCCTCTCCCAAGCCAACCTAGCTTCTCCCAAGGAAGGCGCACTTCACCATTTGAGCAGGTTGACCTAGATCTAAGCGATGGGTGTTTGAGATTCCACTTGATTTGACATCTACACATCAAATAACATACACCCAGGTTGTCCCTTTCTTGAAATTTACCTTGTGGGCCCCATTCCACATTTTAAGGGATTTAATCCCCATTTTGGACCACTTGGAACACTTAAACTCAAATCTACAAAGATCTAACCGGTGGATTGCCACGAAATTATAGATCCATACCCCTATTTGACTGATCTACCCGGATCTAAAGTTTGGATGCCATCCGACATGATTTGACCCACCTAAACCCTGATTGAAGCCTCCTTAGGGAAAGTCGCACCACCTTGGAGAAGTGAGTTCACTCACTTCGAGGAACTGGGTACTTGAGATTTTTGGAGATCTAAAACCGGAATAATTCAAAACCTAGGTCTAGACTGTCACTTTGTCAAATCTTGCCTTGGGGACTGCATTCCTTATTTTAAGGGATTGTGGTCCACTTGGGTCAAACCTAGATCTAGACACATTTAACCATCAAGGCCTATACTGTCCACTTATCTCATGTTGGAGGAGTCTTAAACCATAAAGTCAACCCTACTTTGACTCCACTTCCCAATTCCCAAGGCACTGGTTTATCTCCAAGACAACCCACTCTCCTAGATTGTTGGATTGACTTGTGGTTTGACTTTTGCATGGTGAACTATACCTTTGAAGACATCATGAACCATAGTCAAGATTGTCTCATGTACTAGTTAGCCCCAATCTGACCCCTAAACAACCCTGCATTGGACACGGTTCCCAAGGCAGTGGATCGTTTGACATTGACCTAGTACACTAGCCCTAGATCTCATTTTAAACATTGTAAGTCACTTTCACTTCAACTATGAACCAAAGCTATACCTATTGAACCCCTCACTTGGCTTGTGACTTTACCCTTAGGTCTAGGATAAACCATACACCTAACTTCGCTTAGAAATACCTTGATTTGGTGTCTTGGTTTTGATCTCTCCTGTCGGGAGTAGATCGGGTCTCCCCCTTTGTTGTCTGGGCTAGATAACATAAAGCGAAGGTTGCCTCGACTGGCGTGACAACCATACAATTTTGGAGGTCGAGGTGATCGTGGTTGCACCTTTTGAGTTGCCCTTCCCTATTGCCATCCATGACTGGATCTATCCATAGGGGTAACTACATCTTAGGTGATAACATGTCCAAAAAACAACATATTGGAATTATTGGGGAAAATGTCAGCAATATATCAACGAACTTAAAAAAAATACAAAAATATTCATTTTTTTCAATTTTTTAAACATCTAAAGCAACCCCCTCCCTCTAGCCCTTTTATGGGAAAATGCAACAGTGAATAACCCCTTTGTTCTCAATACCCTACTTTTCCTCTTCAAACTAAGCAAAACATTCCAAAAAAAACAAAAATCTTCTAACTTGGTCGATATTTTGTTGATATTTTCCGATTTTTGGCAATATTTTCTATTTTTTGCCGATATTTTCAAACTATCACAATATTTCAAATTGGTGATTTTTTCCAACAATAATATCGTTGAGCTGAGAGCCTCGCGATGTTGGCAATATATCATCGATGTATGTAACACCGATCATAACTAACCTCCTCAATTCATGTGCAAGAATGTCCACACATGTAACAAGATTCCAATAAAGGAGGGTGACCCCATTCTCATGAGATAAAATAATAATAGATATGGATGAGAGCC
Organism: Larix kaempferi; assembly: GCA_027924585.1. NCBI lineage: Eukaryota > Viridiplantae > Streptophyta > Pinopsida > Pinales > Pinaceae > Larix > Larix kaempferi. The sequence goes on along the minus strand of BSBM01000458.1, from coordinate 15,638,492 downwards.
TCAATGTATATGCCAAGTGGTTGAGGCCATCAATTAACCTCCAACCAAGCATAATGAATGTGGAAACTGTTATCACATATATAGAAGTCGGGCTACCATACATTATTTTTCTGATACCAGTACACTATTCAGCCAGTTCCCTTACATTTGAGATGTTGAGATGAGCATCTACATTGGATCACTATCAGATTGTGGACAGCAGTATATATTCCCCATGCCATGACTGAGTCTCAGGACACTCAGAGAGATGACCGATGTAGCCATTATACCATTGGTACAGAGCAGTCAGTAGTGCCCAGAGTTACAGCAACAGTTTCAGAGGACATATGATGGTACAGGTTGATGAGCATTCAGGTATATGACTCAGCAGGTATATCATTGTGTTATGGTTATATTGCTTTTATACTTATTCTTATAGCATGTCTTAGCACTTAGTGTCATGATCTGGCGATCATATAGATATGCGGACTTGGTTGATCTTATTATATATATTATATTGTCCCTACTCAAACTTAGAAGTTCACTATCCATACTCATTGGTTTTACCCTCCTTAGGGAGAATAGAGGTGATCATTCCACCATACCTTGGCTTGCTAGTGTCGGCTCCATTATTCATTGTCTTCATCCATCCATTGCCTACCTTTTAGTTTATCACCCTGATTTACTACTTGACTAGTGGCATGGAGGACTTTTCCCCACTGTAGCCTCTGTATTGGATGAGCTTCCCTGTTTATTGTGTCTTGGCTCTGAGTTGGTGACAAAACTTACCTATGGTGAGTTGGAGTTCCTTGGAACTCCCCCTAGTCACTAAAGTTGTGTTGGCTAAACCTGAAACTTTTAGTGCTGCCATGAATACAAAATCTGGAAAATGAAATGCTATATCTTGTATGAAAAGCCCATTCATGCAATGTGTTTCTAAACACACATGAATGAAAGGCATGCCAAATGAAAATGGCCATGAAAATAAAATGTTATATCTTTTGGAAAAATAAATTCCTAGGTAAACAAGCTGTCCATGACACACCTAGAAGTGCTCAGGTAAACAAGTGCCTTAAAAACACACCTGCAGCAGGAAGCCTAAAATAAATGTAAATCTATGCAATGTGTTTATAAACACACATAGACCAAGGCTATGGAAACTTCAGGCCCAAAAAGCAATGGAACTTAAATGCTATATCAAAACACTTGCTGGCCTTATTTGTATTATGGATTGTGCGCATCTGTTAAAGGTGAATAAACCCTCTTTGAACAACTCATCCATTTGTGAGACGCCGCCATTCCCTGTGTTGTTGCTCATTCAGTATATACTATGGTGTGTATTCCCTTTCCCTTGCCAAAGTGTCACTAAGTTAAGTCAGTCAAGTCATCCCTTAGCCTAGCCAAGTATTTTAGCCTTCACCCTTCACTAGCAAAATGATCACAGCTATGAAGTGAGTATGATCTTGAAAGTCTAGTCTGAGTAATAATAGTAATTAATGACATTATATATTTGGATTTAGATCGCCAATAATGATTACTTTGTGTTATAATTGTTATTTGAATAAGTTGTAGAGCATGCATTAACCTTTGACAATTTACAGCGGCTTCCAGTGATGGTCTGAGTTATATTTGGTCATGTTGACTTGGTCAAACCTAGTTTGACCAAGGTCAACCAGAGGACATGAGATGGTTGGACCTTGTGATGATATGGACTGATGATATAAGGTCTATGTACATGTACATGATGATTCTATGCAGCAGCTACAGGGTTATGATGATGATTCATGGTTTACAGCAGTATTTGATCATTTACAGATTATTATTATTTACCCTGTTCCGGTATATTGGATATATATTTTGATCGTGCAGAGACTCATAGGGTGTATGAGTACACATTTTGGATGGATTTGGACCTTCTGAGTCCGATGAGACAGTTTGTTTTCAGTTCTGGGCACTTACAGTGATGATTGAGCCTCAGTAGGCTATCCCAGTGCAGTTTTGGTCTGTCGGAGGCCCTGTCAGAGCAGATGTGATTTTTATCCGGTTGACCTAGGGCGCTGTGCTTGGAGGGGGTGGTCCAGCCACTTGTTTTTACCATATTTACCCCCTACCGGACACACTGGTGCCCTCACCTTGACAGCGCAGGCACTCCAGGAGGCAGTTTGGGGCAGTTTCACCAATGTTCCCCCAAGGTTCCGAGACGGCGGGACGCGGGTGCGGGGAGACGCACATTCGGGACGTGTGGAGACCACCCCCAAATTTTAGAGAAATTCGGGGGGACGGCGGGACGCGAGAGTTATAAATTTTTTTAAAAATATTAAAAATATGCAAAATATAAATCCCAACAATAACAAACCATCCCATGCAAATTAGTGAATTACTAAACACTACATTTATCATTGTGCAATCATGCAATGTAAATGCAAAGTTCAAACAAATTACACGATTCATCATAATTATATTAATATATGAATCTATGATTAACATGAACATCATATTTCATGTTTGTCACTTTTGAGTCTTTGTCATTTGATATTTCAGTTTTGAGTCTCGCCGGAGTTTCGGAGTTTCGGGGGGGACGCCCACAAGTCTCGGAGTTTCGGGGGGGACGCCCACAAGTCTCGGAGTTTCGGGGGGGACGCCCACAAGTCTCGCCGCCCACCGAAACGTTTCGCTGTGCGTTTCGCCAAGTTTCGCCCAAAGCGGGACGTCCCGAAACGTTTCGCATGGAGTTTCGGAGTCCCCGGGACGCAAGAAACGCCGAAACGCGTCCCCGACCCTTCGGGACGCGTCCCCGTGGAACACTGAGTTTCACGCTTCCCGAGGCATTTCAGGATTGGTAGAAATGGCTATTGAGGAAATCGATTTGGGCTACTGAGGCAATGTTATGGCATGGGATGATCAGTGATGATAGATCGGGGTCTTCCACACCTCCTCCAGCAGTTTCAACTTCATCGGGGCCCGCATCCATCACTTATGGCACTTTCTGATGATTTCTGAGGTCTTTTTGAGGCCTACGATTTGACCATGGAGGCACGATTTGGTATATTGATGATTATTTTATGATTATTGTGCTATGGGGATTGACCAAGGAGGGATAAAATTACCCCTTGGACCCACCATAAGCCCCCTATTATATTTTGTCATCATGATTTGGTGGGATTCCCCTCTTCTAGAGCGATTTTGTCCACTCATATTATAATATTTTATTAGTGATCCATGTATTTTATTGTTGAGCTCATCTCAACCATTGATTAGACATTTGTATCTTTTAATCTTAGCCACTCATTCAAAAAGTGGTTAGGATTTTGATGCCTCTCCTTCCTATTTAAAGGAGAGAGCTTCTCATTGTAAGGGGACTTGTGGCTCTGGATTATTGGAATAGAAAATTATTATTACATCTATCTCCAGTGTCGTGGTGAATGTTTTTGGTGTTCGTTCGTTGGTTCTTCCTTTGCACTGAGTTATTGGAGATCTTGTTTTGCCATATCTTTTGTACCACATTTTTTGCATCTACAGGTGGAGGCCGATTTGCTTTGAGGAAGAGGTATTGGTAGGGGAAGACTCTCCCTACTTCTTCTTTGGATCTCTTCGTTGGTAACAGGGAGTATTACTGTCCCAGGACCTTCTATTCTATGTTATCATTGCATTTTACTTGTATTTCCTCCATACTTGACCTCTCTGATTGAAATCGATTTTCCTTGGATTGACAGGTAGAGGAGGGCGCACTTGTGGGCTAGGGCATCAATTTGGCAAGCAAAATCAACAATCTCTCATTTGATCTCTGCGGGAATCTTCCTCAACATCAAGGCATCTCATTCACATCATTCAAGTATGATATCAAGGTAATTTCTTTCCATGATCTATCCACTTGTCTAAAACATTTAAAGCCCTAATTAATCAAAACCCCCATTTTTACATTTTTTCAGATCTACTAAGATCTAGTGGCTTTTTGGATAAGATATTTAAAACCCACCTCTATAGTATCCACGGCATCCCGAATCTATAGTTTGGTGAGGATTGGCCTCCATTTGACCCTCTTCCCAAGGCATTTAGCCTTCTCCAAGCAAGGGCGCACTTCCTAGTTTGGGTGGGTTGACCTAGATCTAGTACGTGGGTAGTTGAGATTCCACTTGATTCGTGATCTACACATCCAATAACCTACCCCCAGATTATCACTTTTCTGATTTCTACCTTGTGGGCCCTATTCCACATTTTAAGGGATTTAATCCCCATTTTGGACCACTTGGTATCTTCAAACTCAGATCTAGTAAGATCTAGCCATCGGATTGCCTTGAAATTGTAGATCCACACTCCCCATTGATCAACCTACTTGGATCTAAAGTTTGGATGCTATCGGACGTGTCTTGACCCCACTTATCCCACTTTTAGGCCTCCTTGGGCAAAGTCGCACCACCTTGGAGAAGGGAGTTTGTCCACTTCTAGGACATGGGTACTTGAGATTTTCATGGATTTGGAATGGGAATAATTCAAAACCTAGGTCTAGTAGGTCACCTTGTCAAATCTTGCCTTGGGGATAGCATTCCTTGTTTTAAGGGATTGTGGTCCACTTAGGTCAAACCTAGATCTAGACCTATTCATCCACCAAGACTTTAATTGCCCACTTGTCTCATGCAATAGGAGTCCTTAACCACAAGTCAACCTTACTTTGACTCCATTATCCCAATTCCCAAGGCACTGGTTTCTCTCCAAGTCAATTCGACTTTCCTAGATTGTTGGATTAACTTGTGGTTTGACCTTAGTGTGTTGAACTAAACCCTTGATTCCATCATGTATCATGATCAAGCTTGTCACTTGTACTAGTTAGCCCCAATTCAACCCCTAAACTACCCTGCATTGAACATAGTTCCCAAGGCAGTGGATTTTCTCACATTGACTAGTACTCTAATCCCGGATCTTATCTTTAATTATTATAAGTCACTCTCACATCAACAATGAACTAAAGCTATACTCATTGAACCCCTCACTTGTCTTGTGACTTCATCCTAAGATCTAGGATAAACCATACACCTTACTTCACTTAGAATCAACTTGATTTGGTGTCTTGGTTTTGATCTCTCCTGTCGGGAGTAGATTGGGTCTCCCCCTTTGTTGTCTGGGCTAGATAACATAAAGTGAAGGTTGCCTTGACTAGCATGACAACCATCTATTGGAGGTCGAGGTGATCGTGGTTGCACCTTTTGAGTTGCCCTTCCCTATTGCCATCCATGAGTGGATACATCCATAGGTGTAACTACAGTTTAGGTGATAACAGAAACCTTCAAAAAGAGCTAGGGCACTTGAGTAGTAGCCCCTTCTTTAGTCAATCCATTGTCAAAATAGTTGTTTGAATGCTTAAAACATTATTCCATGTGGACAGTGTTGTTCACCGAGATGCACACCAGCAACAGAAATATTTCGAAAGCTGTCTCCTCACTACAAGTGGGAGAAGTGTGGCCTTGGGGGCAAGCAATGAGCCAGGTATTGTCACCTGAATCCCAGCACCTCCGTTTAGGCTAACTCCTAACGAAGCCAAGGGGGGTAGTCCCTACAAAGAGTTATTCTATGGCTCTTGTGTTTTAATGTTTTTAGGATGATGATGATGCAAATGAGTGTTGTTTAGGAGTTTTAATGATGATGAGAACACAATTAAACACGCAATCCACGTTGCAAAATAAAAGATACAATTTAAAGACGAACAATATATTTTGACTTTGAAGATTAAGTAAGCATCCACAAGATAATTAAAAAATGCACAAGGACTAATTGTCCAAATCAAGGTGATACATAAAGGTTTTATAGACCAATGCCAAATGGAGTCAAATAAATGCTTGTGATGCTGAAAATGTACGTCTCAATGATAATGTTCGTGAGATCGTTTTGAGATTGTTCTTGGTAAATTTTAAAGTGTTTTAGATGTTCTTGATTATTAGGGTTCAGAAAGCAAGGATAAAGTCCAATCGGAAAAATATACCTTCAGTGGCTCCGTTCGAAGACATGACGGACCTGTCTAGAATCACAAGCTAGGTGTTCAGAGAATTTAACCAGCAAGTGTCCAAATTGGGTTGCCCGACGCCCACACTTGGAATTTCCCCACTACCTGAGTATTTATCGAATCAACGCCGATTCGTTGGTTATGGGATAAATATTTTATTATGGTTATCACTTGCAAGATTAACAAATCCAATCACTGTTCTGAGTACGAGTCCAACTTTTTAGGGTCAACAGAGCATACTAAGTGATGGAAAGCAATGAAGTAAATTTTAAAGGGGAATGTGAGTTTGAAAAGTATTTTATTAAGAGCACAAAGATGCAGCTCTCCGACAGAGAGTGCTCTTAACTTCGTCTTATGAAAATGTTCAAGAGTCTTATGCTGCACGGAAATAAAGTACTTAACTGGAAAATAAACCCTAATCTACCCAAGAATCTCTTTCAGGTCAAAGACCGTACTCAGGAGAGCATGGGGGTAAGTAAAAATCGAAGTAAAAAAACAACTCTTCGACAGAGAGAACTCTTGATCCACTACTGGTGAGATTCAAAAGATTTCTACTTTAACAATTGTGTTACTTGAAAGATGAAACTTTTCTAATCAAATAGTAAAAAACGAACAATTAAAATGCGAAGTATGAAAATGAACTAATCTAGCAAATTATTTCTAAGTACATGAAAATAGAAACTACTCTAAGCTACCAAAGCAAATCACTTCAAGAGACCACAAACCTCCCCAGGTGGGGGAAGTTGGAAGTGGGGGCTTAAAAACCCCACTCAAGCTTTTATTGGATAATTACAAGTGCCTTTGGGATTGAAACCCTTGAAAGGACTTTTGAGAAATAACTTAAGTAAAAATGAAAACTCTTATGAGTTTGTACAAGGACAATGGTTTCTTTTTTGGTTTTGGATCCTTGTCTTTGGATCTAGTTTTGCTTGCTCTTTCTTGCCTGGTTTTGCTTCACCTATGGATAAGAGCTCTAAACAATAACTAGTAAGAGTGTTAAGAAACCAAACTTTAACTTATGATTCGAAATGATGAAGTGAATAACAAGATAAGTGCCCAATGAGATGAAATAGAAGCCCAAAACAATGAATTGAGACCAAAAATCAAACCTTGAAAGAGACAAGACAAGCTCACCGTTTTTTATGTAAAACGCACATTTTTCAGCGAAATGACTTGAGTTTTTTTAGAAATGAAAATTAAAGATTTTTTAATATTTTAAGCTAATTTCCAAAATCTGGAAAATTGCAGAAAATCAGTAAAAAATCAGCAAGTACAAGATTGCACGTTTTTCGAGAAAAAGTAAAAAAATAAAAAATTGAAAATTTTTTAAATTTTCAAGCTAATTTCCAGAATTGAAAATTAGCAGAAAATTGTAAAAATCAGTCAAAAAACAAGCCTAAAATGGCACGCTTTTCGAAAAAAGCACTAAAATGAGAAAAAATGATTTTGCACGTTTTTCAAGAAAACTAGTGCACGATTCCCAAGGTAAAGTAGAGTAAAAAAGTGACTCTTAACCACTATCCATGAAATTTCCAGCTAGCTAGAAATACGCAAAGTGACAATGGGGAGAGAGAAGTTGCATGCAAAATAATGCTGCAATTGGGATCGAATCCCAAAATACTTCTCAAGACAAAACTTGGATGGGGAAAAGACAATGATTTTGGGCAAAAGTTTAAGGTTTTTGGCGCTTACGAAAATGAAAAATTAAATGGTAAAAGCAAGTAAAAACAAGAATGGATTTACAAAAATTTGAAATGAACAAGGATCTTAGATCTATTAAAATTTAAAGTTTGAAAATGATAGATCCAAACCCCCAACAAGTAGATCAAAGTGTGAGCTTTGATCTACTTAGCCAAATAAAGTGCAAGATCTAGAAATATGAGAGTTTGAGAATATTTGCACTACTTGGAAAACGAATTAAATAAATAAAACCTGTGATTGTAGCAGATCCGCTTTGTAGTAACCAATGTAACCAAGAAGATTTTGAAGTAGCTTGTTTTGATGGATGAGGCAAGCAAGCCCTTTGTTTCTCGATTTCTTAAAGCAAGGACTTCTTTGGTAGCTTGTGGAATGAATGTGTGAACCAAGCAAAAGCTCTTGCACTTGGAGAATACTTGAAAGCCACACACTTAAGAGAAAAGCATAGATTATATAATATAGTGCTAGATTGTTAGCCTTCTAATCATAAATCATATGCTTAAGAATCAAAAGTAAATAACTAGAATGGTATCACCTTATACAAGATGAAGCATGGCACACAAAGAGCTTCCACATTGACCTCCAAAGTCTCAACTTTATTCAAATCCAAAAGATATTACAAATTTCTCCACAGTATACTTGCACAAATTCTCCACGTGAAAGGAGGAGGCAATGCCTTCCTTATATAACAAAAACTAGACTACCTCTACCCTAATTCGAATTGGCAAAGAGAAGAGAGCCAATGGCCTTGACACAATTCGAATTCTCAATCATATCCATGTCTAAATCCAATCAACACATAGCTTGGAGTTAATCCCACCATACAACTCGAGTTTGAAGTCTATGTGGATGGGGAGGTGGCCTCCACCTTGGCAAGGCGCCCCCCATCCCTATCTTGGAAGCTTCACCATCAAATAAATAAATGCCATGTGTAAAACTCAAGCTCCAATAGAGATTGATGTGAGCTTTGTGGAGGAAAGCGTGAGTTCTCAAGGGAGACAAGAACTCGAGCTATAATGAATGGAACCTGTGTACAATGAGAGCCAAGCCCATGAGGTGGCTAGGGCGCCCACCATAGCTTTAATTACAATATCAACAAACCATAAACCAATTACCACATAACCAAATTGACTTTGCATGCAGGAGGGCGAGTTAGCTTGAAGGTGATCTCATTCGCTGACTGGATAGTTGACTAAGTGATGACTGAGATGATTGGAATCTTCATTGATGCCTTGTGCCATGTGATTTGGCCACTGAAATAATCCAATTTGGATTATTTTGGAGAGAATTGGATTATCTCCAATTATTAATTTTTTTATTTTAATTAATTAATAATCCTCTTTTATTGAATTCTGAGGAATTATTAATTAAGTGGCTAAATAACGATCCAAAACTTAGGATAAAGGTGTCTGGGGTCTAAGTATGACTTTTGGTTTAAGGTTAGAGCCTTTAATCACTGAATTCGGACCCCGGATGACTGACATATTACAAATTGAAACTTTTCCATTCAAACTATGGAAAAATTTATTAAAAAATAAAAATAATTAAAAACCCAAAACCGGAGGAGCCGGTAAAAATTTTCTGAGGATCCTAGTGACTTGGGACATGACCATAGTCTATTCTCATAGTGTCTAGTAGGATTATATACATCAGTTGGACTCTAATAACCCCCCAAGGCTCAAATTTTCAAAATCGGGCATTCCAGCTTTGGAGGAAGCGGGAGAAAACCTCATCGATTATAGCTCGGCTACAAGCAAAGTATAATTGATAAGGGAAAAAACTCCCTAGAATACCTTAGTTGCTTAACCAAGTCATGGGGGATCGAGCCACTCAAAAATCCTACTAGCACACTTTATTACAAACCCCGTGGGGCCATGGTCACTTTGACTTAAAACAAAAACTGACTAGCCAAAACTGGCTAATTATTGTCATCTGAAACCCTGATACTCTGGAAGTAAACACTGAAGTGTTCCAACACTGGCGGCTCAATGGAGTTTCAACTATTTGTACAAAATAGGTGATAACAGACAGCAGTGAGTGCTCTCCTAGGATGCACAAATAGACCACTAACAAATATCCCAATGTGTGTAATGATACCACAAGAGCTAAAGCGCTCAAGCAATGGTCTCCCCAAGTCAAAACTATAGTCAAATCCACTATTTCATCATGCAATTTTATCTCCACATGTGCTAAAGAGGGGGTACACCATCAAATAATCAAACATATATTATAGCAATATGACTTAGGAGCAATCAATTTCCTAGTCACCTAAGGGCTCCCACCTAGGCCCATATAACATCTTATTAGCATGAAATCAACTATAATAACCACCTAGAACAATCTAAAAAATGATGATTTGCCAACTGATACAAGAATGTAATAATATCAAGGTGGGAACCATAGGAAATGTATCCATAATAACAAAGTGCTCCAACTAGTCATGATACACCATCCAACATCTGACCCTCTAGCTCAATCATAAATCATCCTGTGAAATACCATCTCCAAATCAACATAATGAATCAAGGAAATCCTTTCAACTATATTGAACAGAATACTTTTGGATCATCATGTAATCTCTAAGGGCATAAACCAATCACTTTGCACTTATACTTTCCTCTAGACATCACACACTAGACCATTGAGGCAGCCAATCAAACAAGCCATCACGGCAATGTTAGGAAAAGTGTGTGCATCCATAAAATGCCCTATCTTTGTTGCATCACCCATATTGATATGTTGAAAGAACATCTATCAATGTGATAAAAATCTCAAATGGGGCCCCATGCTATGCAATGGGATGGTCTTTAATACCAATATTCTATGCACATATGATGCTATTACAAAATTAACAAACTTGTCTGAAAATATATAATTGAAAGATGAAGCTACTACCATTGTGTGACAATTTATATATACATTTATTGGTCACGAGCATGAACAATTATGACCTTTGGTTATTATTAATTAATAATAATTGTATTTTTTTAATTACTATTATTATTATTATTTAATGTATTAGTATGTAATTTATACATACTTTATGTAAGTTCCAGAATGGTTTTATATAAACCAAAATTCAAGGATGTAACACAAGTTAATTACCAAAGATTAGCAATTTAGCACTAAACCTAACATGTTGCAAAGTAAAGAAATATCACCATATGAGTTAACATCCACATTGAAGAACCTTCCACAAAACATAGTATTTAAGCAATTTTATCACTAACAAATCCAAACTCCACTTGCTTAACTTAGGCAACTTTAACCTCTACTTCAAATCATTGCCTCCACAAAAATTCTATTATCTTATTGATTGTTTCTTGCATTATTTTCCTTGCACAAAAAACCTTGCCACTTTGTTCTGTCAACATTATCTAACGCTATCTAATCTAACTACCCTATTCTCCCATTCATCTACCTAACATCATTAACTAGTTGACCCTAAAGTAGTCTATCCATTGTCGATTAATAGAACTATATGCAAAATTATTGCCAAATTTTAGTTGTTCATTATTTCATGAAAAGTTTCAAATGAATAATTTTTACGAGGATAAATTTTGTTTCTGATCATCAAAATATTTTTGTTAGTGTGAAACATCATTCTATGGCTAGCCTAAGAATTTATAGCAAAGGGTTATAGGATACACTTCAAAGATCAAAGCACATTAGCAAGGAATCTTGTAGGTCCATAATCATACAATTTTAGCAATCAGAGATTTTTGGGGGGAAATTGGAACATTCATCCCTGGCCTCTAGGACCTTAAAAAACCATTATTAGTGATGAATCACAATTCAAGATTTTGAAACACACCTTGGAAAGTAGTGGCAATGGAGATGAGAAAGTCAACATAATTTTTCGCAGGCACCTTTCAGCCATGTCTCTTTCTCTTTTATCAGTGCTAATAAGTCTTCGATAAACTGGGGGACACCAAATATGTGACAAATCCCTCATAGTATTGCTCATCTGGTCGACCAATTTCACCACAGCCTGCCAAAGACAATATTAACAATATCAAAAAAAGGCATAGAAAAATTGAAGTTTTGGCCATTAAGAAAACATTATCAAATTATAAGGATCAAAATGTAGAGAAAGTTCAAAAGCAAATCCCCGGGGTTTAGCTTTGCTGGATATTGAACCAGCAAGCAACTAACACCACAGGCAGTACATTATCTTAGAAGAAGAACTAAACAATGCTTGACAACATTATTTTTAAGTACTAGCTTATTTTCATTATGAAATCTTCAGAAGTAAGACATGCCTGAAATGCCTCAAACGTAGTAGACACAGAACCCATGGGGTTGTCAAGTGCATGAACTGTTGCTCTTATTATAGAATGAATATGTGAGGACATCAAGTGACCTTCAAATTGCTGAACAGATATACACCACATGGCTAAGTTACAGATAGCCTGCATATGCAAGATAAACATATAATAGAAAGTCACCCAAATTAGAGCTCAAAAAAATATATATATATGTGTGTGTGTGTGTGTGTGTGTGTGTAGAAAAAAAGAGCAGACTGTATGGGCTTGTAGAAGTAGCAGAGATTATTAGATGCATCCCAATGACATAATTATTATGAAGTCATGTGCTTTTGTATATTAACCAATATATACCAGGGGTGACACAAAATTGGACCCTTGGGGTACTAGGTCAAACAGATTATATGACTCATCAAGGTTTTTGAATGTAATACTTAGAAAGATTCACTGCTTACTTTCATTTTGGTATTTGTGATGACTTCAACTAGAGATTGCAGAACCGCATGTACATTTTCATCTGAAGCAAAAATGGACATATTAACATTAATAAGTGATGCAGATTTACATACAATAAATCAGACAACCATCAACTACCAAGACCACCTTTTGTACTGGACTAAATTTTTCTCCAGAAGTCATGTAACAAGAGGTGTGAAAAATAAATTCAAAGCAGCAACAGATCATAAACAAGTTACTGAAATGTTATGAAATTAATCTAAATTTGTTGACATGACCCTAAGCTTGATGTAGCATGTAAAAGAGAAAATTGATAGCTGAGTTTAATTTAAAATACTATGAGCATTTTCCAATAATAAAGTCACAAAGTAGAAACTTTGACAATACACAAAACCAAATGTAATGACCTGAAAGCAATTCTTCCAAGGATTTTCGACATGTATAACTCAATAATCACGTTGTAATTTCAGAACAGATGAAGGACAAAGTATAGCTATACTGTCTGGTAAAGGCATTGCAATGCCGATTAATTTCTTTCTTTGGGCTCTCTTATTTCAGTTTCTGGTAAAGTAATTTCCAAAAACTTAACATAATAAGCATTGATGTGTGATAATATATTTGTTTGTGCCTTAGTAATTTTTACGCCCCAGATTGTTTGCAACATACCTTTCAGGATGTACCAAAGTGAGGGAGTCTTTTGCCACTGTAAAAAGCCAAGTCTGGGCTTCCTTATGTAAAAGTGTTGGTCTAGCAGGTCTCCAGACCCTTGCTCTAGTCATGGCAGGTCCTCTTGGTTTTCATTTCAAGGAGTGTTGGCTTAGTGGCTTTGCTAACTACCACTTGATGGGTGGAAATCCCCCATCATGTTGGGAATTTATGCCTGTGGGTGCTCCGATGCTTCTTGGGATGAACCCATTAGGACACATGGTTCAAAGGCTCCTAGCCACACTTATGTTTATGCTATGTAGAAGGTATTGTGCATGTAAGGGTTGTCGTACACACTTTAGCACACCTCATTTATGCCCATGTATTACCCCTTCTCTTGGTCTCCACAAGCAAGAATGATGATGACATCATCCTTTGAAGGAAGCTTTACCTTGCTAAAAAGGAGGACATTGAGGGACAAACACATCGTTGGGGTTAGTTGGGGCATGTCATCCTCCTTTTGGCTCAACATCTCACTTGGTTGAAGCCATTTGCATCATTTTATTGTTATTTTATGTCATTTTGTGGTTTAGTCTCCAGCTTGTGGGTGACAAACCCTAATTTTGACATATTTATATTTTGGTAAGGTAGGCTCTAAAGTTAGAGGCTAGGTTGCTCCATATAAACAAAGAGCACCTCCCTCTCATTTGTAACAAGAACAAGGGTTTAACATGTTCTTATTACTTTTTCTCATGGTCTATTGGAGCTGCTAAGGCATGCCACCTCTCTCTTTGGCATATTTTTCATGTGATGAATGGTTGGATGATGAATTTCTAGGGTTTTGCTATCTCTCAAGGTTGATTCAAAGAATGGTTGTTATAACTCGTGACTAAGGAAGGACCTAAGGTTTCTCTTGCTCTTTTCTTGGTGGATGTTGGTAAGATCTTTTAATTTTCTTGTTTGACATTGTTATTGTGCGAGCAAGGCAAGTTAGGGTTTTTACTTGCATCTTGTCAATCTTGTTTGAGGAGACTTTCCTCTTGAAGGAGCTCTCCATAGTGGGGCCTTGGAGTTCATTGTTTGCCCAAATTAGGCTAAGACGACTCCGACCTATCTGGCATTCCTAGTCTTTGCCCCAATTGGTAAATCTTAAATAGCCAAATTGAGTAGGTACATTGACCTTGATCTCTTATTGCCCTAGGGTTGAAGGCTAAGTTCTAACCCCTTCTCTTCTTTAATTTTTATCAAGTTCATGTTGTACATATTTCAAAAATACAAAAAAATATAATATTTGGGAAAAACCCTAAAAATATAGAAAATTCATGTCTTAAAAAATATCATGAATTTTGGAATTGTGCTCTACTGGAAAAGTGCGCCCTAGGGGATTTCTTGATGAGTTTTCAAAGGCATCTCTTTCCTGTGGTTGGATTGAGAAATACACTGTGATTTGTATTATCTTGGCATTTTTCAGATCTGGTATTGCAGGTACAACAAGTACATCAATCAAAACAACAAGCTTCAAAGGCCTAAAAAGGAAAGGATAGTAGGCCTAGGTGGAACCTTGGGGGGTTGGACATCTGTTGGAAAAGTTTCAAGAGGGTCCACCATCTATTTGAAGGTTGATTAGGGCTTAAACCAGATCTGATTATGCACTTTCAAATCTAATTTAGGGCTGCCCTTCACCCTCCTGAGGCGTGTCACTTGACCTAACCTTCAAGGTATATTTTCTATGGTAAGTTGGCATTGTTTGATTTGATTTTCATCTGTTTTCTGGAGTGTTATTGACTGCTGCAATTTTATAACAGCAGTAAAATATTGAAGTTATCTATCTTGAAAGTACGTAATAAAGTGTTATAACTCCTACCTCTTGAGGTGTCATCTTATGCTTCATTGTTTTGACTCCATAAGGCATTATTAAACAAGAGGTTGCTTGTGAAGGGTATTTGTGTGCTGCTGGAGTGATTGCAAATATCATTCACCGATAGTAGGGACTCCCCATTGTCTTAGGAGTTGACCTAAAGTGTTGAGAAGCTAGGTTGTGGTGACATTGGGCACTAGCTTCTCCCGTGCTTACCTCTCATTGCACTAGAATCCATGATCTCAACCAAGGGTGCTAATTTGAGCAGTAACAATAATCATCCTATCCTAATAAGCTTCAAACTTCTCTTTGTCTAAACTTGTTAAGATCATAAGACCCCAACCTAATTTTTAGAACACTCCATGCATCTTTTCACCCTGAGACAGTCAAACAAGCAACAATCTTTCCTCGTCATCTTGTGTTTCCACAATATTAAGGTCACCACAGACCATCTAGGGCACCTCCAACAACTCATCAGCAATCCATCTCCAAAAAGGCTACACTTTCAAGTTTCCTCTACATCATTAGCTATGTATATATTCACCAGGCCTAATAGATGGCCATCCAAATTGAGCAAACTCCAAACCAAACATTGGGAGGGGTTACTCCACCAACCAATGACAGTTGGGGCTAACTCAAGTGAAATTAGTGTTGCCATGCCTCCCTTTCCTTCAACATGACCCATCAAGAAGCAACAGCTTGTGGCCAAGTCACATTCAAAGCAGTGTTCAACAAAAAACCAATAAATTTAACTTCCTACAAATGGAGAATATCGAAATATTTGAACATAGTCGTAATTTTTCA
Organism: Larix kaempferi; assembly: GCA_027924585.1. NCBI lineage: Eukaryota > Viridiplantae > Streptophyta > Pinopsida > Pinales > Pinaceae > Larix > Larix kaempferi. The sequence continues at coordinate 15,622,792 of BSBM01000458.1, read as the reverse complement.
GACCATCTATTTTCTATAGGGGTCAATTAATCCCTTAGCATCCTTGAAGCAACTTTCATTTGGAACTAGAGGAACTGAAGTCTATATATTCTTCATTCTCTCATTCTCCCCTTCCCTACCACAATGTCATATGCATTCGATGTCTTTGGGGTTTTCAAAGCAAATAACCATTGGTCCAAGGTATGAATCTTAGGCTTTTGTTGGGAATCTTTTAGCATTTTGTCACATACTCAGGAGCCTCTTTACACTATTGAGACCAAGAGGCACTCAAATCTATGCATAAATTCTGCTCTTTGATACAAAATTCGAATTCCCCTTCCATTCACATCTATTTCATGAATTTTACAGCAAAAACATACATATATTTATAATTGTGGATTATTCAAAAAACCCATTCAATGTTTATTGGATTATTTCTACCATAAATGCATTCAAACCAAGCTATAATAATTCATGCATATAAACAATTCAACAACAATAATTTAAGCATACACATATATCAGAATTTATAAACCAAGACAATCATACACAATTTGGCACTTATCTTAGGAATGTCCTCCAACCAGCTAAAAGCTAGAACATTCCTCCCAGCCATAGGCACTATGTCAAGCCTTCCCTTTCTTTGACAAATGCCACCCCCGCGTTGAGGCTATCAATCCACAAAGGGCGAATTTTCACTTCTTCCTCTTCAATTTACAGCCACACTCCTCATAAAGGGCTCCTCACCCAAGGACACCTATCATCTACCCAAGTGGTTTGGGTAACCCCATCCACAGCTGACCCCAACCCCTCACTCAATCCCCATCAACCTGCACACGTCAAGGAAGGTAGACCATTCTCTACACCGCAGTCCCTCGGGTTATCCCCTTCCCTTCTAGCGCTCTAGTACAAGTCAGCCAGGAAGTCTCTATGACAAGAACCCAAGGATGTCACGCTGCAAGCCAGGTTCCTAATCTCGAGCACCAGTTTATCAGGGTAGCTAGGTTGTCATTTATTAGGGTGAGCTTGAGTGTAGCTTCTAGAAAACTAATCTTCCTTTGGTTTACCAACTGAAACTACCATGGCATGGATGTTCTTCCTCTCTGGATGTTGGAATGAATGAATACTGAATGAAGTGAGTTTCTAACATTGAATATGCATAGTTTTGTCTTGATACATGACTTCCCTATAAAAGGCCACTTTTCCCTCTTAATACTCAATTAAGATAATTAACCCATGATTAATTAAAGTGACCCCTATAACTATGGTTAAGGGACTTAGGGTTGAAAAGGTTAATGAAGGCTAAGGCATAGTTAAAGTCCACTAGGGTCATCACCCCTTATCCCCTCTCATTTCCCCCACTTGTGGATAGCCCTTCCTCTAGAACTAGAAGTAGAAGCAGGTGCCCTTGAGGCTTGTGGGCCTCGTACTGGACTCTGACGTCCTCTAAAAGAACTAGAAGACCCTGCAAAATAATGTCCTCTAGAAACAGGAGAAGGTGGCCGAAACTAATGTTCTGAAGAAAGAGAAGGTCGAGGAGGTAGTCCTACTCCTACTCTTCTACGAGTATCAGTGCTACCGCCGGGTCTATCTCCCTCTAACTCTGACTGTGGCTCTGACTATGGCACACTCTCAAACTCAGTGTGAACACTGTGAAACTCCTCTAGAACTAGAACATGCTCATCCTGATATGGAGCCTCTATATCATCATCATGATCACTATCATGATCAGCGTCTAGCTAATCCGGGGCTACCTCCATAACAGGCTCCTCACACTCCACCCTCCATGCAGCAATGGTGTCAATCCCATCCAATGAAATGGTCGCCGCGTCAACTCTTCTCTCGAACTGCTTCACCCACAACCTGAGATTGGAGTGGACGTAGACCAAATCATTAAGGCGTTGAGTATTCAACCTGTAGGGGGATCATAAAGATTAAATTATAAATTTATCATACATAAATTATAAGGTAAAGTGTTATAAAATTATAAATTGGAATTCAATAATTTATAATGAATTTGCAATTCTTTAACCTGTTGCACTTTTTGGAGTGTACTTTTTCAAATACACTCCAGTTGCGCTCGCAACCGGAAGAGCTACATGTCTGGCTGAGCACCCGAATGGCAAGCCTCTGTAGAATAGGTGCACAACCGCCATAGTTCTCCCTCCAGGTATCTACAATGAATTAAAGAAACATAAGAAAAGACAATAATATTTAAAACAAAGAATTAGAAAGAGAATGAAATTTGAAATTTGAAACTTTGAAAGTTGAACTTGAAACAAGGTGAAGCTTACTTGGCATCAGGTTGGTCCTGTCATTTATTGCTATATCAAACCCAAATAATCTTATGGCTCTCTTATACATTTCCAACTCTTGGGAAAGCTATGTACGCTCAATTGCACCAGGCACCATCCTCTGGACACACTCATAGAATCCAGACATAACCTCTCTGTCAAATCTAAAGCGATAGGAGTAACTAAACGCAGGGTTGAGGTATAACCCTGCAGCATGAATGGCGCAATGGAGTGTGTGGTTCCATCACGCATCAATCACCTCCCATATCATTCGTTGTCTCTCCTGCCCCTGATCTCCCCTGTCAGCATAATAGGCACGGATGGATTCTTTGGCCCTATCCATGGCCTCATATAGGTAGCCCATTGCGGGCTTCTCTCCATCAACCAAGCGGAGAACCTTTACCAAAGTTTTAGTGATGGTGCACACCTCCTTCACCGCATCCCAAAAGCTATGATCATATGTAACTAGCCTGAATGTGGCTTTCCCCTCTGATCTAGTGCTAAATGATAAAGCACGCCACTCAGGTGAAAGGAACATCGCCTGCAAGTCCCACATAGAACTCAAGAGAGACTGAAGAGAAATAAAGCTAGTGGCAAAGCGTGTGATGGCAGGCCGCACCAACTCTTTGTCACATATGAACCTTCTCATCAAGCTAAGCACCGATGCATGATTGTATATGAATTTTGTGATGCTCTGCATTGAATCAATGGTATCCTTGATCCAATCAATCTTGCCTAAATCCTCTAAGATCAAATGAAGGCAATGGGCGGCACAAGGAGTCCATAATAGTGTAGGATATATGGCCATCAACATCCTACCAGCAGCCACATAGTTCACAGCGTTGTCCATTATGACTTGGACAACATACTGCCGCCCAATCTCTTGGATGAACTCATCCAACAAGCTACATAGTAAGGCCGCATCTTTGATATGTGCAGATGCATCCACGGATCTCATAAACATAGTCCCCCTAGGAAAATGAACCAAGAAGTTGAGAAGGGTCTTACCCTTCATATCAGTCCAACCATCCGACATCACACTGCATCCTGTTAGGTCCCATGATTTTCAAAGCTCCTCCAAACTCTGAGTGCAATCGGACATTTCATCCTGAAGGATGGGCCCTCTCAACTCCTCATAATTGGAGGGCTTAAACCCCGGTCCAACAATAGCAGCCGCCTCAAACATGGACACATAAAATGGGTTCTTTGCAAAGTTAAAGGGAATAGCAGTCCATAGCAAGCATCGACCAATAAGTTTGTTTGCTTCTTCTTTCTCCTTTACTTTCACCATGGACCTTAGAGAAGGTTGTGCACCTCGTCACAAAGAAATGCGTTGTTGTCGAACAAGCAGGCATTGTGGACTGTTGTGTGGAGTGGGTATCGATATTCGGACTTGTCCCACTAGCCCCCACTCCCGTTGTGGACCCGAAACTTGAAGCAATTTGATTTCTCAAGACCTCTTTATTTTGTTTCTTTAGCCCCGTTCCCTCAATTGCTTGTGTGGCCTAAGCAATGAGTTCCAAGGTTATTTGGCTACAAGGACCCACATCATGCCCTGTTATTTGTGCCAAGTGATATTTTAGCCTACTTATCCCACCTATCATTCTCTTCCCACATATATTGCAAGTGAGAATCTGTCGATTGAGTGGATCAATAGGTGTGCCCCACTCCCAAAATGGATCCAAAACCTTTGGCATCTTGTATATGGAAAAATGAACTTGAAGTTTGAACCTAGGGCAAGAAAAAAAATGTTTTTTAGCATATGTGATTGATGGAAATGTAAAAGACAACAAGAAATCAAAGATATATTGAGCATTCAAAGTTTCAAACATTGATTTAATGAGATAAAATAAATGGACATTTTTGTGAGGATTTACAAGGATCTAGGGCAAAAAAAATGCAAATACGTTTTTTCCCATGCTTAACTACTGCAAATAACATAACATATGCAAAAAAATCGTTTAAAACCCTATAAAAATCTATTTTTAAGATGGAGAATTGAATGGCAATGTAATACAACAAGAATCTCTCTTAGAAAAATAAGAAATGATGGGCAAATTTTTTACATACCTACAGCAGTGGTAATTGTGGAAAAAATCTCCAACTGGAAAGGTCCAATCGTCAAATTTGATCCTTGATGGCGAAGGAAATGATGCCTAAGATCCTCCTTATGCAAATTTGTAATGTTCTTGGTCTCCTTAGCTCTCCTCTTAGCCACTGAAATGTGCAAATGAGCCAAAAAAAATCAAAAAAACGCCTAAAAAGGCCCTTTTTTCCACCCTTGTCCACGCGGCCGCTTTTTCCCTATCGACTTGTGATTTTTCGGTCGAGACATCGAGTAAAAATCAGCAAAAAATCGCCGATTTCTCGAGCAAATTTTTTTAGCAAACATCGACGCCGAGAAAATCATGCGATTTTCTAGACATCGACGATTTCTCAACCGATGTTTGCAACACTGCTTTAATGTTATAAAGTGACTTTTCAATTTATTTAAGTTGTGGTTGAGAAGAAAAATATTTAATGGAGAGAAAAGTGACTTTTCTCATCCATTGATGAGAAAACGCTAGATTAAATGTGGGCCCTTGATCTAGTGTCCTTTCAGCTACCCCAGGAAGGTGAAATGAAAAGACAAGGAAATTGATAAAAAGGCATTCCCTCTTTCATTTTCTATCATCCAAGAGAGTTGGAGAGGAGGTCGAGTTGCTTGAGAGGAGCAAGAGGTCGAGTTTGAGAGAGAGACTAGCTGAGATGGTTGGCACAAGTTCCAAGACAGTTCCGTACAGCAACAGAGTCACATTTTCCTGAGTATGACTAGCATAGAATTTGAGGAGAAGTACAGCTGAGTTTTTCTTCTTGTTGTCAACACAAAATTTGAGGAGCAAGGCACATTGTTTGAGGAATAACAATGGCACGAATTTTGAGGAAAACATAACAACCATTAATGTAGGCCATACAACTTTGTTCTTTGAGTTGTTGGGCACAATTTCCAGTGCTGAGAAAGCACAGATTTCAAGGGCATTAAGTTCTATTCGAGTTGAGCACCAAAACCACGAAGGAAAGACTGATTCTAGGCACGAAAATCAAGGAATGTACAGACTAAAAGGTGACAATCCGTATGAGGCTAAGAAGGCACGATTTTCAAGACTGTTTACTCAGAATTTGAGGGAGCTTAAGCATTGTTTTCGAGGCAGTTTGTTAGTCTACTGGTTGAGATAAGTTGTGCTAGACATTGTTAAAATTTTGTTGTACATTTTATTGAAGAAGAAATTAATAAAATATCTCTCTCACGGGTTTTCCCTTCGGGTTTTTCCTGGGCCAAATTAGCTAAAATCCTTGTGTCTGAAACTATGTGTGATGGTTGTGCTTTTCTGCTCTAAATTTAATGTGGTAGAACTTCTCATTGTGCTTTAGGTTCAGATGGTTCATGAGTAAGAATTTTATTTGCAGCAGTTAGTTGAATGAGATTTAAATATTGAACCAATATATGTGCATAGCTTAAAGTCTGTTGGGAAGTGAAATTTCTACAGAAGGTTAGTGTGGCCCGTGTCAGGTGCGATCCCCGGGTGATTTTGATGGCTTAGATGCCCCTGTGTTGCGGTTTCTCAGCCAATGGTGAAAATGCACTGGCCTCGAGCAACTATCATTTCTTACAAACAAACAACAAAAGAATTTGAGGGTATGGAAAATTTAGCATTTTAGCAAAGAGAGTTGATTTCAAAGCAAAGATGGCGTTGATTCTAGCCCTAATTCTCTTACTCTAAATTTGATGATTTCTTCTTTAGAAATTAAGGGTGGTCTCTTTATTTACAAATTTATTTTTGTTAGATAAGATATATAATCGTATTAATGTCCAACGAATGACCACGATAGTAGGTCAAAAGTACATCCAATGTAAATCCATGGTGGGAGTGCAAAAGCAACTCTGAATGCAACTCAAACAAAAGTGGAGAAAGAGCTATATATCTAGCTAAAAAAACTACAAAAATACATAATTGAAAATAGGGTGTTGTAGAAAAGTTTCTAGATTTGAACTATGTTGGAGTTTAAAAACACCCAAAGTTTTGAGTAGACACTTCACCAATCATCAAGGGGTCCAAATGAAGCTTATCAGTAGTAAAATTTCAAACTAACATACTTCATATCCAGAAACTTTACTACAATTATGATTAAGAGTGGTATCTACATATTCAAAGATATAATAGGTGTTGAAATAAAGTTATGACAAGTACAAAAAGAGGATGTCAGACGTGTTGGAACTAGAGGCCGAGATCAAGAGAGAGGAGAGAGAAGAAGGCTCATCCCTCAAAAAGATAAAGACCTTGCACAATACCATTGCCAGTTGTTTGATGGTAAGATCGTATGCAACCACTATAAGATGGAAATTGATGGGGGGTATACATACATTGAAATGTCACTTAGCAAACATTCGAGGCTAGTACTTGCCAAGGAAAATGCATTCCTTGGCAAGTCCGCTCACTGTAATTCGAGAAGGAATTTTCCTTGGCAAATACTATCTCGGAGAGCAATATTGCCAAGAGCACAGACACTGGAGTATGGTACATAGATGGCGAAGCAACACACCATATGACAGGAACAAAAGTCATGTTCCTAGAGGTGATAAATGTGGACAGAGTTATACTTACAGAGGATGGGTATGCCGGCACCCATGTAGTAGAAGGAGTTGGAAGTGTCCTATTCCAACAAGTCTAGAGGATATCTGGAGGTTGGCGAGTGTTGTTTGTTCCAAAGCTGAAGAGGAACTTGCTCTCAGTTTCAGCTTTGGAGGATGACAAGTATGCGATCCTTCACTTGGAAGCACGAGTATTCATGTATCCAATGAGTGGGGGCTTGGGTGTAGCAAGATTGCTAGGAATCCGAGATGGCAAGACATAACGAGTATTGGGTCGTTCTGTGGATGGGGAGTCTGGTGGGAGGTCAAACTCAGTGGCAATAGTGGTAGCAACCAATGTAGAGGACTCATCCAGCTCAGTGAGGAGGCCGAGTTGGTATGAGATGACGCTTGAGGATGAGCAAGAGAGTGAGCAGTACTCTCAGTTTAGATTCGTCAAGCACAGAGCTTCAACACGTGATCTAGAACAAGAGGCAGTGGGATCTTCAGGTACAGAGGGAGCTTCAACAATTGGAAGACCGAGGTTGGAGACAAATCCTGGCGAAGGTGATGCATGCAATACCTCCCTCGCTAAGAAGGAGTGTTAGCATTTTGTAGCTCGGAGGTACTCCTGCATCTTGTGCCTAGGTGTCGGAGTCCGAGCTGATGGGGTCTCATTAATGTCATTAGGTGACTTTATTAAAATGCATTTATTAAAGTACCTTTTGATGTGACTTTATGTTTTTAAAGTGAGTTGTACTTTATTAAAGTGACTTTCACTTTATAAAGTGACTTTAGGTCATAAAGTGACTTTAAGTCATAAAGTGCATTTTTATAATATTTAGGGTTAAGTGACTTTTCGAAAAGAAAAGCTTTATTATATTGTTCAGTTAAGGAATTTAAGTGAACATGAGATTAATTCCCAGCCCTAGATCTTGTGTCCAAGATCTAATCTCAACCATTGAATTTGAAGAGTCATGGGAGTTACCCTAATGAGGGAAATAAAAGAGCATTGAGACTTCATTTGGCATATATCTCAAGAGAAAAGAGAAGAGGCATGCTTTCCAAGAGAAGTTGGAAGGGCATGATTCTCCTTGCAAGAGAGAGCAAAAATATTGAGCTGAAAGGTGGGCACGCTATCCAAGGAGAAGAGCTGCAGAGTGGGCACGCATTCCCAGGCAGTGATAGCTGCTGTTGTAGAAGTCTGGACAGAAGATGAGAGGCACATTTCCCTTGCAGATGGAGTGAGCACGCTTCCCAAGACAGAGACACAACATTTAATGCTGTATGTACAACATTTTCAAGAGGCCGTACTGCTGATTTATGCACAGAAATCAAGGAGTTGTACTGTTGAAGATTGGCACACAAATCAAGGCACATTAATGCTGCTGGTTTAGTGTTCCTGTGCACTGATTTCAAGCTGATTCTGTACACAGAAATCGAGGATGTTTATCAGAGTGAGAGGGTTGTCCTGTTGACTGTATAAAGAATGTACAGAGTCACAGACTGCTGTGATGGGTTTGGCACACTTTTCAAGGTGTCGAGACCGGAACTGGAAAAAACTGGACCAAAAAAATGGTCAACCAAAAAATACATAAATATTTAAAAAATAAATAAAAGCAAATATATCCATGTGCATCCCATATGAATCCAAACCATTATAAACAAATACGTAAAGTTTATCATGTATATAGCAAGGGTGGATATAACCAAAATATCACCAAGTGCAAAACATCTCTGAACCAAAATACATCAACAAAGAGGCTCTAAATGGCCTCCAAAATCCAAAAATAAACATAGTGCTAACGAATAACTATATTCTAGACTCTACACTGATACAATCTAATCATATGGTAGAATCATTAGACACCTCATTCTTCATCCTCAACACGACTAGACTCTACAATGGGATTTCGGCCTGATTCCCCTGTCCTAGAACTTCAAAACAGCCCTTTAAACAACTCTCCAAACCACTCAAGAAACTTAGCTCAAGAATTCCAAATAGCTCAAATGAATAGTGTGAATGAAATGTGTTATAGCTTGAAATGACACCTCTCCGTCCGTGACGACACTTGCTTCCCTTGGTCGCATGACAACACTTCTTGAGATCAAGTTCAGTCACACAACAGGACATTTGTGGATGGAGGAGTCATTTGGGACACTAAAAATGGTTGAAATCACCTCATTCTTGACCCATTTGATGTATATGACCCTTAGGAACATTTTTCCAGACCAAACCATCTCCTGAAAATGAGCAGAAAACCTGTTTTTGGCCTTTTTTCAATATGAGCGTTGGTACACAGGCATTATAGTAGCGTGTATACCCTACTGAGCGCGACTCCACTGTTGAAATATTAGCGTGTGTACACGACTTTGTCTACTATAGAGTAGCGTACACCCCTGTTTTGGTCAAAATCTCGAAATTCAAGTAAGTTAAGTTGGTTGGGAAACCTCTTGAGCAGTTATAACTTCTTTTCCTCTTCCTCACTGATTATATAAGGAGGGTAGAAGGGCGATAGAAGGGGACTAAGCCCAATTACAAAGTTATGCTGGAGGAATGGAGACCCTCATGCCCCTCTCTTGTGCTTCAGTTTTGGTAAACCCTAGCACACTTGATTAGAGGCTGGAATCCTTGGAGAACGAAAGCAGGAGACCTTGAATCTAGGTTTCGTGAAGTGCCAAGCTTGAAGGAAGGTATAACTTTATGTACTTGCTTTCATTCATTAATAAAGATCAAACGTTCTTCTCTTTCCAAATATGACCCATTAATGTGTCTTAGATTTGATTACTGTTTCATTATAGTTTGATGTCTCTTTATACTATGGATATCAGTATTATATATGTAGTGAAATGTGTTTGAGAAAGGTATCAAGTTGTTTTGCAGGTCTGGGTATTGCGACACTGGATAAGCATTGAAGAGCGAGGGAGGCAAAGCTAGGATCAACCTTCTGAATAAGGTGCCTACATATCTAAACCCTAATCTCTTCATTTATTTGTTGTACTTGCAGAATGCTTGTAAGTCTATCTTTATCACCGTAAGTTGGTAGTTTCTCCCCTGAACTATAGGTGCATTTTCCCCACAACAAAATGGGGGGTGGCTCTTTAAATAGCTTTAGTAGGGCCTTGGGGTTAGGTATTGTGCCTGTAGTTTAAGCAATGTTATGAGAACCAGACCGGTGGTCAAACCGGTCGGCCCCAAGACCCGGACCCGGACCGAAACCGGACAAAAACGGGAAAAAAACCGGATCAAAAAACCGGTTGAGCAAAAATACATAAAATATTCATATTTTCAAAAAATAAATATATATTCATGTGAATTCAAACCATTATACACAAATCTGTGAAGTTTCTCGTATAAAACAAAATTTTTGTTGTGCCATGGCCCACAATTGAGATTTGATTCCAGACTCCCCAACACCCTGCTTCCCTAACTCCATAATTCGTATGAGCAGCCTAGAAAAATCGAAAGATGATTGTGAATCGTGATTGCAATTGAGGGTCCCTGCGTCAATATATAGTGATTGTACAGTAAGTAGGTTAGCGGACGTGGTCGTTGTGCCCAATTTTTTTGGTTTTTTAATTTAAAAAAATTCAAAACGTAGGTTTTTTGCCCTAGAAAGACCCGATATGGAACCAGCCAGTTCCATACAAAACCCGACCAGTTTGAGAAACTGGCTGGTTCCATACGGAACCTGGTGATTCTTGGTGGAAACCATCCAGTTCTGTACATAACCAGTCAAAAACGGGTTGAATCAAACGATCGGACCAGAAAACCCTTGGAACCGGTTGGACCGGTCGGTTTTGCCGGTTTCGGGCCTGTTTTTATAGCATTGAGTTTAAGTAGGTTTTTTTTTAAATTGACTTTTGGTGGTCCCTAGTCACACCATACGAAACCAGCCAGTTTGGTGCTTTAGGCACTTTCCAATCTAAAATGCTGAACCGAACCAGTACAGCCCAAAAACTAGTCAAATCGATTGGTTACGACAATTCCGATCTAGTTCTTATAACACAATAGGTGAGATAGAAAAATGAAAGGGAAAACCAACATAACTTTGCTTAATCTATCATTTAACAATGGAAACAACCTCCGTCCTACTTTCACAATAATTCGACAACTCATTTACAAAATAGTATCTCCAATGTTAGGGACTATACAGACTTCAATCTAAAAACAACCATCTCATTTATACAATAAATGCACCAAGGGTTGGGTATAATAAAATAATTCTTAAACCTCATTGCCTCCCATTATAGAGTACATTATTTTGATAATGCTTACAATGGGAATGAGAATGAAAGAGAAGTAGAAGAAGAGTGTTACTTGCTACTACAAATAGCAATACCCCAAGCAGATCTTCAATTTATGATGGTTTCTTGCCTCTATTCCACTCTTTAGCTACTAAAATGAACTTGTGGTCAACCCTCCTTGTGTAAATGAGAAAAAAAATCTCTTTTATAGACTGTTATAGAAAAATGGGCCCAAAATTAGGTTAGAAAGGCATTGTTGCCACCTACTAATTGATTCCATTTGACTTAGGGCTTAATTGTTGCTTTTTGGCCACCACTCTCTCTTAATCCTGCAAAATTAAGGCCACATATGTGAGTTCTAACCAAAAAAAAATTATTTCCGGCCTTTGGTTGCTTTTTTCCTTCGAGCACTACCTTTTTCAATTTTAGGCATGGATCTACTTATTGCTTGAAAGCTGCCCTAATTGAAACATCAAGGCCAATTTGTATATCAAATGCCTATATCTTTGCCTTTGGATATGCTTTTCAAATGCTTGAAAGGGAAGGCAATTGCAAAATTGGAGCCGATTTGTATATTGGGTAACTTTATCTTTGCCTTTGGATCTGCTTTTCAAATGTTTGAAAGAATCCTCAATTGCAAAATTGGGGCTGATTTATCAAGTGCAAGTTAGAAAAGTGTGCCATTTGAAATGTTCGAAAAGGGGGCCATTTGAAAGGAGACAAACAGATTTGAAATGGGCAAAAAGGGGCCTAATTTTTTTATGTGCAAAAAGGGAGCCATTCAAAAGTGGAAAATACATTCAAAATGGGCAAAAAAGGATCCAGTTCAAAAATCAAGCCCGATCAACGAATTGAGGGTCACAATTTGAAACACAAGGGGAAGGAGACCCAATCCGAAGATCAATCCCAATTTCAAAATCGAGAAGGCAAAGTAAAAGAGGGCCCAATTTCTAAATCAAGACGAAAGCAAAGGAAAAGAGGGCCTGATCAAGAGATCGAGCCCTATTAACCCCCATTTTACATGGGTTTCCACATGTGATTTTTATCACATTTTCAGTAGGGGGTTTCCTTGTGGAGCGTTCTTGATCCTTGGCACATAAATGGCACCATAGCACTATCGGTTATCATCTTTGGTTGAGCACCCTCCTTGTTTCTCTTTTGCAGCATGTGTGGTGGCATTCAATGGCTTGTAGAAGGGGCCATCCCCTTCCTCATGGATTGGTTATCTATTGTGGACACTTGATCTTGAGTTGGATGCTCCTATTTTTAATTGATGGCCTCCTTGCTTCATGGATTGATGAGTTGGCATGGAGGTCGGGGTTTGGTTGTTATGTGGCCAATCATTACACATATTTTGAGGTTGTTCCTCACTTGATGGAGTATTGCACATAGATCTATTTGTTGGTTGGGGGAATTGTAGACTGACTCACCCAAGACTCACGAGTCTTGTTGAGTCTTATCCAGGTCGAGTACTCGACTCATAATCAACCATGAACTCACCACTCGTCAATACTTAGCCAGACTCGACCAAACTCGACAAGACTCAACCAAGACTCGGCCATACTTGCCTAGATTATATTTTTGAGTTTTTATGTGTATTTGTCGAATCTTTCCCAAGTCACCGAGTCTTGTCGAGTCCCAAGCCAGTTGAATCTTTGTGGAATCCAAGTCTAACAACATTGGTTGAGGGTTTGACCCCTTGATGTATGGACGCAACCTCTTGCACTTGTTGACTTGTTCTACAATCATTAGTTTTCCTTTGATCAACACCCACCCCTTAGAGGGTTGTTTGCACACTCATTTAGGCCATTTTTTATGAGATGTTTTTGGAGGGGCATCCTAGCTTCCAAAGTAGTTATTTTTGAAAAACTGCCCAAAATTGTGCCATCTCAATGCCATTTAATGCAAAGTGGCCGCAAGATTTCCGAAAAGTGGTTATAATAAAAAAATTGATAAATAATGACGAAGTTAGCAATTCAAAAATTGTCATTTAAAGAGTCGCACCATATTTTTGTCGTGTGAACTTTTTGGAGCCTTTTCATTGAGAGCATTCACCTTATTTTCGGAAGTACTCCACCTTTTGAGGCCTCTTTCTTGTAGCGCTACCTTTAGAGAGTCTTTGGAGGCTAGGTTTGACAGCTAGCATCATTCACCCTCATTTGATGGATGCACCCCCTTTCTTGGGCCTTTCTTCTCTTGGATATTGTACTAGTGGTTTTGACCACCATATTTTATGGATGTTGTTAGAGTTTGTTAAAGTTTGTTGGTGTATTTTGAAGTGTTAACTCTACCCTAGGCTAGATCTAGGATTTTATCATGGATGTTGTTAGAGTTTGTTAAAGTTTGTTGGAGTATTTTGATTTGTTAACTCTACCCTAGGCTAGATCTAGGATTTGATCATTATCTTATTGTAAAGGAAGTTGAGTTCCTCTCCTATATAAGAGAGCCTCTTCCTCATTCATTCCTCATGTTTGGATTAGGGAAGAAATCTCACTAGACTCAATGAAATTTCTCTTGGTTCTTATGGAAGGTTGATGCTAGCACTATGTTGAAGAAATCTTATTAATGCTATGGTTTATTTTTTGGATCAACAATGGTTTCTTGCATGGGATGATTTGCAAGTGAGCTCATTACTTTGCAAGGTTAATTTTATTTGGTTTATGGTTGAATAGGTCGTGTATTTTCAGCTCTTGATTGTATGCCCTATGATTCCATGTTGATGAATGTTATGCCCAAGTTAGTGTTGAAGATACCACTCCAGTTATTCCCTTGTAGATCCTAGGATAAATTTGGCCTTTCTTGGATATGGTAGGAATTGGCTCTCAAACCCTCGTTATCCTTGGATGTTATTAAGCTCTTCATTACTATGTTTAATTGACCCCATTTGCCCATTCAATAAGACACTAGTCTCCAATCCCTTCATGACCATTGTCTTTAACACGAAAAACTCGTTTTCCTAGGGTTACTCTTCAAATTCACCTTGTGCTTCATTACTAAACCCTAGTAATATTATTTAAGGACTCCTCCTTTGAGCTATAGAAGAACTAGCTTAAAGAGCATAAGAGGGTTAGGTGTGCTGACATTGGCCTCCCTCTTGTTTATTCATAAACCATCATTGATGTTAGGGCTTTAATCTCAAGATGTTGGTTTGTGTGACAACAAGCCCAATTTCAAAATCAAAAAGAAAGCAAAGGAGAAAAAAGATCAATCATGAAATCGAGCCCAATTTTGAAATTGGGAAAAAAGCAAAGGAAAAGATGGCCAATCAAGAGATCGAACCAAATTTAAAAATCGGGAAGAAGTGTTTGAAGAAAAAGGAAAAGAGGGCCCAATTAGGAGATTAGACCCGATTTAAAAATTGCAAACAAAGGCAAAGCTTTCAACCATTTACAAAGAGCTCAAAAGATAAAGAACTTGACTAAGATTGACTGTTTGAGTACCAGAAAATTTCGAAGATGAGGCTTGATTTCAAATGCGAAATACCATGAAAGGTTTTTAGGGATCAACAAGGTTACAAAAGGATGCGAGCACTAGGGTTCCTTGGCTTGTGAGATGCAAGTGTTGAGTACTGTAGCTTGTGGGATGCAAGTGCAGATCTTCTTCATAGCTTGTGTGATGCAAGTGGGAGATCTCAAGGTTTGACAGTTGATGTGATGTTCGCTTGTTTGGAAGCTTCAAGGATTGGCTTGTAGATCTTGGTGGGATGCCTTGCTTGGCCTTCGTATTGCTGGTTAGGGTTTGCAATGATTACAAATGCCCTATTTAGGGTTTGGAATGCATTGAAGAGTCCTTGCTCGTGATGAGCTGAAAAGACTTGTTGTACCAGCTTGGAATAAGCTAAGCTGTCATGCTTTATCTTTGTATTGTGATAATAAGGAGTTTTACCATTGTCGTCTTAAATTCTCTTATTGCAGATATAATTTTCAGAACTGATTTTCATGTATTTTGAGCAAGTTTCATGGTTGTTTGATATGTTGATTTATTAGGACAGCAAGGCTGAAATGTTGAGTCATTTGGCACATCCTATATGAAACGCCAAATTTGAAATGTGTTGTTATATTTCTGTTGTAATGAATATAATTTTCAGATCTGCATACTTGATTAGATCATGCCCTAAGGACTGATTCATTGATCTAGTGTTGAAGTATTACAATGTTTATCTACTTGGACTTGCCTAGAATAGTGGTAGACAGATTGGAGATATTTGCAAGTGTATTTGAGTACTTCAGTTCAACCCTTTCGCTGAAAATTCTATGTGATAAATCCATGACCTCATTGAAGTGAGGTGGAAATTTCAGATTCAGCAGATTTTTTAAATCTCTACATGCAACTAGGTAATACCTAAACCCAAAGTACCCATATGCAAAAGACTTTGAAGCAGATGGGGGAAGTGAAAGATCGATTGTACAGATACATAGAACACATGCTCCCCGATCTGAAAGACCCAGATGATATACACAATGAGCTCCTAGATTATGAATGAAAGTAAAAGTGCCTTTGGCAAAGCCTTGGCTATTCAAAGCAAAACCAAGGACCAACCAGGTAAAGCAATTTATAAAAATTTAAATTATATTTTCATTATTCCAAAGATTGAAAAAATCTGGTCAAAGTTTCAAACTCAGGGATTTTCTAACTTTGGTTTTTACACTTATTACAGGTTGTTGGTGCAAGCAATACAATTCCCAATGCCTCGAATTGAAAAGGTTTAAAATTTGAATCTTGTGCTAGACATGTGGTATTTTTGGGTGTGAGCACAATTAAAGTGTGTTTGAGTGTGTATACACATAGAAAAAAAAATCATTTGAAACAGCCATTGAGCGATTTAGTCTTTGTGCAATGTGAAATTCGATTGAGAGGCAACCAATTGTTGAACACCACACCTTATTCATATCCCATAATCTTGGAGTTTATTGACCCCTCCTCAAATTGGATTGTAGAGTCAGACAATGTTGTTTGCAAAGCATGACTTCAGCAGAATGAACTCGGAACCACTTCCACCACAAAGGTTCAAGGCACTAGTACTGTGCCTAGAGATTCAGGACAAAGGGCCAATGATACCCATGCAGATAATGTTGAAGAGAATCCCACTAGAGGATGATTATGAGGAGATGTAGTAATTTGTTTGTATTATTAGGTATGATTACTTTTGAACTCTAGAGGTCATTTAGAGCCTTGTTTATGTATTTTCTTTCAAAACTTTAATCATATGTATTGCCAAACTTATATCTCAAGATTGAGGGAAAATCATCTCAAACCCACAGAACAAAGATACACAAATGGAGAAGGGGCACCAATGGAGAGGGACAGGATAGTAGGGGGGGGAGGGATGGCAAGGAGAGAGAGGGATGATGATGGGAGGGACGGGACAACAACAAGAGGTATGGATCAAGACAAGATGGAGGAGAGAGACGACAAGGAAAGGGTGGATGGCAAAGGACGAGAGGGGAGATGAGAAGGATGAGAGAGGATGGGTGGAGGAGTGAAACACAAAGTCAACCAAGGGGAATCGACCAATAGGTAGGGTTTTACAGGTCACAAGAAAGGGGACTCAAATCCTCGACCCACGAGCAGGGAGAGGAAGCCCTCAAGCAAGGTGAGCAAAGAGCAAACAAGACCAAGGGGGGTTTTGATCCTTTGGGACAGACGTGGACCATAGATGTACGGCCTCAAACTATACAAATATGAATCTAAGTTGTGCATATGATTTTTACATTTACTGAACAAGATTCAAGAAGCCCCAAAAGGATTTGACTTTGCAGATACGGAGCACTCGCATTGATTTGAGAACGTTTGCTTTTGCTAGAGTCCTTCAATGGAAGGACCTCCTAATTGCATTCCCTTAAACATTGATGTGGAGGGCAAAGTCCAAATGATTGTTCAATCTTTAAATGCTAGGATTTCCAATGTTGAGAAGGATCGGATGATTGTTTCGATGGAAGGTCATGGAGTAGGTGGAAACTCCAATGAGATTCCATTAGTTGAGGGCTTGCATTCAATAAATATACCTTTGGTGATCAAACACAAGGTGGAGGGAGAGGACTTGGATATGAAGGAGAATGTGCCTAGTCAAGTAGATCCTCAAGTGGATAATGTGTCGACAATTGAGCCTCAGGTTGCGGAGCCATCAATGACATAACAGGAAGAACAAAATGATGGCTTCAAGTTTTTCCTTGCAAATAATAAAGAATACTTTGAGTAGTGCATGCACCTCGAGTCCAAAGGGGTCATTATGTATTTCCTACATCGCATGCCAAATGAGGAAGCAACCAATAGGTGAGCCTTGTTGAACTAGAAAGCCAAAGGAATCTCATTAAATTTGTACTAGGGTCTAGGTGCAAAGTATGTATGCTTGTTGTTTAACTTTGATGCAACAGCTTGTCATGTTCTACAACTTGGTACATGAAAAATTGTCAATTCTCCTGCTTAAGTTCAGTGCTAGAGAGTAGATTTCAACCCAAAGGACCGTGGACAAGTCAACTATGTGCTTTAGATAGAGTTCCCCTCCCTTTCGATAGACATGAGTCCATTTGTTGACCTATTTGCTCATTGGTTTGGCAAAGTTCTTATCCTAGATGGCAAGCATAACTCCTTTAGAGCTTTTCTGAGGGTTTGTGTTGAGGTGGAGTTGAAGCAAACGTTACCTAGCTTTATTTCAATTTGCACTATAGAAGAGTTTGATACCTAAATCTCCCAAATGTGTGTTTTGCATGTCAAGCTTAGGATCATTTGATTCAAGATTCCCCTCATCTTCGACCTAAGCCATGAGAGGATAAGGGTGAGGGGATGTTTCCTTCAACTCTAGGCTCAAGTACAAGTGGCACCTTTATGGCCCCAAAACCAAGGGTTGCTAGTGGAGTCTCCTTTTGGTCAAGTGCTAGTGGAGGAGGCTGTGCTAGAGCAAATACTAGTGGGCGTGGTTCTAGTGGCTCTGGAGTTGGAGGTGTTGATAAGGGTGTTCCAAATTTGGGCAAGGGTTCTAGTTTAAGTACAAGTTCAAGTGACAGCCTAAGAGGGATAGAGTTCCAAGAGGGGTTGACCAAAGGAAGGCCGATAGACAAACCCTAGATCCTAGTTCTTTGTTGGTGAGAAGCAACCCAAGAGCCCTACGATACAAATTGGGACACAACAAATGGATAGTGTCAACATGGAGGTCGAGAAAGGGTGGCAGGTTAAGTCCTCCCAACGGAAGGTGATATCTTTGCTTGTGCATCTGGACAAGATTGAGAGCCACCGAAAAAAGTCCTATAAGGATGTGATAGTTCAACCAATGAATTATCCTATTCCTTCAAGAGAGGATATTTTTATGGCCAACCATTTTAGTAGCCTTGGACATCCATTCTTGTTGGAATGAAGCTCAACTTGCTGTCATGGAATGTGAGAGGGATGAGGATTCCCAGCCACAAGTAGTGTCAAAGGGGTATTGCAAAGATTTCAGTTAGATGCAATCTTCTTACAAGAGGTCAAGTCAATTGGTTTTGAACTCTGAAATAAGAAGAATTATTGTTGGAATGGACCCTTTTGGGCTTATGATCATTATTAGGGGAGTGATGGTGTAGTGTTTGCTATCTCTTCTTCGCTTTAGTCTATGGTAGATGCGTCCAAGTTGAATCCAGAGAACAGATGTGTTTGAGTTACTCTTTTGTTTCAAGACTGAGTGACTGGGTTTAACATAGTGTATGCACCGAATTCTAGCTCGGATCAGGGCTAATTATGGGACTGGATGGCTTCATCTCTTCCAACAACCAAGTGGATTGTTGGAGGTGACTTTAACATGGTCGAGTGGGATGGGGGCAAATTTGGCAACAGGGATACGGTGATTAGTGGTTTGGAGAAGCAAGCTTGGTGTACGTGCAAAGATGCTTTGCAAATCTTTGATCCCAACTAGAAACAAGAGGAGTTAGACTATGATGGGTGATACACTTGAACCAATTATCATCATGAAGAAGACAAGGCATGAGCATAGTTGGACAAATTCTATGACCTAGAGAGGAGATTGTGTTAGAGATAGTGGCATCTCGGGATGTCCTCCATGATTCAGATGCCTTGCATGGAGGTACATCAACAGTATAGGCATCAGGATGAAGTAGAGGGTGAGATGCACTCTACTTAGTGGCATGAATCCAGCAGTCGATGCATGCAAACCTTCCGGGGTGTTTTGCCTCATGCATCATGAGTTTTGCATGTGCAATTGTTAATTAAAAATGCATGCAAAAGTGACTTTTTGCATGCACTAATATTAGGTTTTTGGTAATCCTAATTGATCAGTGAGATGATACAAGGAGGCAAGAGGCCACCAGTAAAGGTTACTCAGCAAACTAGTCAGAGAGTGATCAGTCAGAGTCAAGAGGGCGCATAGTGGATGCAGAGGGTGACTTTCTGAGAGAGAGAGGAGCTTCTGCAGTAGGGAGAGTGAGGGGGTCTGAGTTGGATCAGACCTCATTTGATCAGAGGCACTTGGATACCAGATACAGTGAGCTAAGAGAGCTCAACAAAGAGATTTACATACTGTTCAAAGAGAGAACGACTTGCAGCTGTGGAGGAGCGCACTTCCTGAGGAGAGAAGATCATTGTGCATCTGGTTGACAGATTGAGCAGGTGAGACATTCAAAGTAGGTCTTCCTCAGTGATTGAGGAAGGACTATGACAATCAAAGCTCAGATCTGTTGAAATCTGATTCAATATGAGTTTTCGACAGTTGGAGAGAGGGCACACTGCTGCATGCAAAACTGCAGGGGACATCAGACTTTGAGGAGAGCAGGCTACCATTCCAGACAAAGCAGATCAAGGCAGTGGAGTACAGAGAGAGATAGTACATCCTAAGACGAGCAGAGTCGGATCTTCAAAAGGTTTAGATCCAAACTAACAACAGGGAGCACATTACTCAAGAGCAATAGTTGCAGTTGTTGCAGATCCAGGGTTATTCTAACCTGTCAGGTTTGGTTATTTGTTTCTGAAGAACTGTATGTACTAAATCTATTCTTACTTTGCTCTGGGCTCGAGAAAGAAGAAAGCCTCATAGAAAGTTGGTTTTCCCTGTTTGGGGTTTCCATGGTATATCCTGAGTTATTGTGTGATTGTTGTGTTTTTCATTGTGGAAGTGTTAAGAGATCTATAGTGTTTGTATCTTAAGTCATTATTGTATTTATGATTTATAGAGACTCAAACTGCTTGAGATCTCAAGGCATCCAAAGGGAGTAGTGATCTCTGGATAAAATAACAGATTGTATTTTTGGGAAAGCTTTGTTCGATGGATGCTTTGTGGACATGATATGTTCAGATCATCTATCGATCCAATCGATGATCTCGATCAAGCTTTCTTCAAATGCACCATTAGCTTCAATGTTTAAACTAAATTTGTCTCACTTAACTCTTCAGATTTTCGTGCTCTCGTTCAGAGGGTGTCATCTAGTAGGAACCCAAGGGCAAGATCTATTGTAGAAGGTTGTGAGAAAAACGATTAAATTTATGAGGGGTTGGGGTAGAATGTTGGCTCGACGGAGGCAAAAGGAGATGTGGATGTCTAGACAACGGTTAGAGGAGATTCATATATTTCTTGAAGAGGACATTCCTAATGTCACTCTTTAGGAAGAATCAACAAAATTAGAGATGGTTATGAGGCGTGGGGAGGAGTACCTTGTCTATTGGGCCAGAGTATATTCTCAACTACATTGGATCTGGGATGGTGATGATAGGTCTAAATCCTACTTTGATTACTTGAAAATGAAAGTTGCAGTAGAAAGAGTGCTTGGTCTCCACAAAATAGATGGTTCACTCACTAAGGATTCTATAGAGATTCGAGGCATGTTTAGCGAGCATTTTTAATCCATTTTTGCTCATTCAATGCTGACAAATGGTGTGATTTTTGCTTGAGATGCTTGCTATAAAGTAGGACCTTGTAAGGTCTCGTGTGGTGACAAGGACAAGTTGGATTTAGATATTTCTCAAGATGAGTATTTTACTGCATTGATGTTCATGAAGAATGGCAAATCCCTTGGGTTGGATGGTTTGCCTTGTGAGTTCTAAAAGTCAATGTAGGACTACATTAGGGATGACTCTTATTGTTTAGCGATTAAAGTTCTCTTTTGTTCACCTTTCTAAGTCTCTTATTTAGGGGTTGATTAAGTTAATTACCAAGAATGCAACACAAGATTGCAAAGGTGGTTGGAGCCCTGTCACACTGCTTCTAGTCGGTATACAAGATCATGGCAAAGGCATTGGCTCTTGGAATCCATGTAGTAGCAAAACATGTGGTCCAACAAGAGCAAACTAGTTTTGTTTAGGGGAGGTTCATTCTTGATACAGTCATCTTGGCCTGGGAGGCTATGGAGTGGGTCAGAGAGATAACTCAATAGTGTATGATGTTGAAGAATGACTCTGACAAAGTCTATGATCGGGTTGATTGGTCCTCTTCATCTCTAAGATATTGACTTGCTTGGGTTTTGGTTCACATTGTGCAGGCATTGTGAACATTTTATTCTCCAATGCCTTGGCCTTTGTGTCAATGAACAAGGCTTTGTCCCCTCGGGTTTCTTTACACAAGTCCATTAGGCAAGGTTGCCCTCTAGTGCCTTATTTGTATGTTTTGACCGTGAATTCCCTAGCATATTTGTTGGAATCAACTCGAATTGCTAGTCAAATCAAGGGCATTACACTTTCCGATGGCTCTAAGATGGTTAATAACCACTTTGCAAATGACTCTCTCTCAACTGTTGGGCTTGATCAAGGTTCAGTGAATGGGGCCCTTGCTTGTTTGGATACTTTCTACAACACTTCATGTGCCATTGTTAGTCCTCACGAGATTGACTTCTAGATGATTGGGTTGGAATTTCCACCTCCTTGGATCTCGATTGCATAGTGTTACATCCATCGAGGACAATTGTCCGATATCTTGGTATCCAATTTGGTATAAGTTTATTGCTAGTGTTTATGTGGGATTGGTACTTACAAAAACTACTAAGTGAGCTTCATAGTTAGCATCACACAGATCTCCCTTTGGTAGGAAAATTGACGAGTCGTGCTACCCTCCAGATCCTCTATAGTGTGCCATATCAAATGTACCAAAGAGGAGGGGTCCTTTTTCATTGTAAAGGACAAGTGGAGGCTTGTTTTATGTAAAAGTGGTGGTTTAGTGAGGCTCAAGACCCTTGGTTTGGTCATGGTAGGTCTTCTAGGTTTTCATTTCAAGGGGTATTAGCTTAGTGGCTTTGCTGACTACCCCTTGATGGGCGGAAGTCCCCCATCATGTTGGGCATTTATGCCCTAGGTCGGTGCTCCAATGCTTATTGGGATGACTCCATTAGGACACATGGCTTAGGGCCTCCTAGCCACACTTATGTTTATGTTATGTAGGAGGTGATTTCACGTGTAAGGGTTGTCATACCCACCTTAGCACACCTCATGGATACCCCCTTGCACCCATTTTCTTTGTACTACCCCTTCCTCTTGTTCATCCTATTCATCAAGGACAAATCGTCTACCTTCTCTGCAAGTTTGAAGAGGTCGTACCACCTAAAGGAGGGCATTGAGGGAAAAGGCACGATGTTGGGGTTAGATGGGGCATGACATCCTCCTTCCAGGCTCAATGTTTCATCATGTTGCAGCACTTCATCATTTTTCTCATTATTTTATGTTTTATGAGGTTTAGTCCCTAGATTCTAGGTGACAACCCCTAAAAAATCAATTTAACTCATTTTAATTAGGTCGACCTAGAGGAGTGAAAAGGTGTTTTTTTTAAAAGGCATGTCTTATCACATATAAGTAAGGCACTCCTTCATTTGTAACAGAAGATAATGGGATCAAAATAAAATCTTAACTTTGTTTCTTCTTGGCTACTTTGGATTAAGTGGTGCACACCTCTCTTCTTGAGCAATTCTAGGGTTTAAGTGGTGATTTTTGGTGATTGAAGGCTTCTATACTATCTTGCAAGGCTTGTCTAAGGGAAGGATTCTTGGTAGGGTTACTCTCTTCTCTTTTCTCCTTTTGTGGTAAGATCTCTAGTTCTCTTGTCTTGCACTGTCGAAGACATCCAAGGTAAGAGTAAATTAGGGTTTTTATGCATAATAACATGGTCTTGTAAGTGAGACATCCCTTCTTGGAGGGTCTCTCTTGTTGGGCCTTTCACAAAAATTTTGACCTAATTAGGTCAAAACCAACACAACCTAGGGTTTCTTGGTTTTGCCTTAATTCATTCAAAATCGGATTGCCAATTCTTGAGAGGAACACAAATCACAATTTCTTGGTGGCCTAAAGGAACGAGACCTAGGTCTTATTCCCTCGTATTCACTCAAATACTCTTTTTATCAAATTCTTGTATTATATATTGCAAAAATACAAATATTCTGAAGAAAAAAAACCCTAAAAATTACATATTTTGCAAAAATCCAAAAATATTTTTGTGCCCTAGTTATTTCTAATTGTTATTTTCTGGATTTATTAGTTGCTATAATAAATTTCTGAATTTGACAAATCATTGAAAAAACCCAAAAAAAAGTTGAAAAATCTTGCAAAAAAAATGATTTTTTAAGTCAAAAAAGGGCCCTAAAAAGATGTGACATCAGCCCTAGGTAAAATGATGTCAGCCCTCTAGGGTTTGTTGCAGGTCTGGTATATTGTTATTGTAGGTCCATTTTAACAGAGAAATCAAACCCTAGGTGTTTGGCGAGGTTTCCCCTAATTTCCTAGGTCACCTGGGGTGACCCTAGGGGGATTTGAGGCAAAGTTTATTTCTGGTTCACCTTGACTGCAGCAAATTACAGATTTGAAGTATAAATCAGCTCCAAAATCATATTTTCATCCACCAAAAGAAGGGTGCCCTAGGGGGGATTGATGCACCCCTTGTAGTTGGTTCCCACAAGGTAAAATTCGGGTGATTTCAACAATTAGTTTGGAATATTTCTTGTATTCTATCTTATTGGTTTTTACTACAGAAAAGTACTTGATCTTATTGCTTACCTTGATCTTATTGCTTACCTATTATTGTTCCTAGCCTTCCAAGTCAAGAAGCATTTATTGCATATCTTTCATTGACTCCAATAGGCACTGGTCTACTAACAATGGGAAGGTTATGTAGGGATAGTATTGCTTTCCTTGGCATAGTTTACAGGTCGATCCTTACTTTATTTTGGGGAGCCTCCTATCGCCCAAGGAGCAAGGCCTAAAGAGAAAGGGGGTTACATTGAGCTAACAGAGGGTGTACCTCCTTGAAAAGTTGTCAATCATAGCGTTGAGTCCACTTGGTCCATCGAGTCCAAGCCTCAATTGCATCCACATGCGTCAATTGGGTCCACTTACCTTTGGTTGTGGAAAGGTGCTAGTTTTTGAGGTAACAAGTCGTATTCTTCAAGATTCCCATGTTTATTATTTGTCTTGTCGGTTTCCTAGTAGGGTGCAATTCCATCAATTGGAGTAAATTCTCTAATCAAATTTATGGTCGAAGTATGGAGGTGCTAAAGGTCTACCCTTAGTTGCTTAGGATGCTTACACCATCTCAAAGGATGAATGGGGCTGGGTCTGGTTAATGTTGCAACCCAAGGTAGTATTCTAGCTACTTAGTGGGTTGTGAGATGTTTAGAGGGGTCAACACCTTGGCAACATCTATCTTGGCATTGAATCCTTTCAGCATAACATACAGGCAAGATTCGACGGGGTTTTGGTCTATGTGACATCATCTCTTCCCCATCCCTATTTCAAGTTGGTGGGTCTATCATGTTTCAAAGCATTTGTTCATCTTGAAGATTGGTGTCTAGGTTGGTCTAGTGGAATTGGGAGGGCAATCAAGCAAGGTGGGATCTTGCCTATTATTCAATCTAGGGTTGGCATGATAAAGGGGTTTGTATAGCAAAGATTCTATAGTTTCAAGCACATCGGCTAAGTCAAAAAGGTATCTTCTATTGGGGTGATTTATGGGACCCCGAGATTAGGGCATGGAAACACTAAGCATTAACGATCTCTTGCTCAAGAATTTGGGCTCCTTACTTTTGACCATCCTTCAATCATGGAGTTGAATGCATTTATTCCAAGCTCTAAGCTGTTTAAACTAAATATCAATATGCCTAGACCTTTTTGGAGGGACTGGGAGTGGAGTTTTGGTAAACCACTAATTTAATATGATTTTCATTGTCTCTATTCTTCTCTTCATCAGAGGCACCCCCTATCACTTGTGCTTATTGTGAGGTGGGCTTTGAAAGATCTAGAGGTGAGGTAGCTTTGTCATCTAGATAGTGTTTGGTCGAAGCATATTTCACATAAGTTGAGTGGTTTTGCTTGGCTAGTTATCTATCAAGGGAATTCATCTAAGGCCAAGTTAGCTAAGACCAGTCTATCAAATGGGCCATGCCCAATAAATGATCATAAATTATCAAACATATTTTTTGGAGTTGTCAATTTAGCAAGCAATGTTGGAGTTACATTAAGGATTAGCACCTTGGCTTGTTCGAAATCAAGTTGTATTGGAGAGCTATTAATTTTGGCGATGGGTGAGATCTTGTGCAAGACTCCATCCTTGGTCTATGGCATTGTCTACATATTTTTGCATTGTTTGTCATATGGAAGCTCAAGTGCAAGTATGTGTATGACCAAGAGATAAGTACTATGTCCTCTTTTGTTGCTTTATGGAAAGATGAATTACACACCAACTATCAACTAGGGGAGTTTTGTTGATCAAAGATACCATAATTCTAGCTCCTGATGTATATTTTGACTTTATTTCACCTTTAGTTAGCTTGAGGAATAGGTTATGATAGGCATTGTATATACCCTTCCACGATTTGTTTGTAAATATGGTTATGTGAATATAATATATATCGATGGCATCCTCATATTTTCACCCTTACATGCTATATACATGAGAAAACTTGGCATATTTGATATTTAACAATTGCATTAACATTGGTGTGTGTATGCGTGTCAATTAAGTCTTGTTAAAAAGAGAAGTCCCCCACCCGAGTTCAAATCTTGCTTGTGACATGTTTGCCCCTCCTAGAGTAATTGGGATTGGTAGAGTACCAACAATCTCAATCTCACTTAAGTGCTTGAGAGTAGAATGAGATGTTTCCAAACATATAACCCCAAAGGTTAGCTCAACCAATGAAGCCATCTACCCTAGGCATCTTGCCGACAAGGAGGCCTTAGATCATAAGTTCAAATCCAATCAAGTCTTCCCAGGTTACCAACCACAATTCTGGCTAGCAATTGAATCGCCCTTCATTCAAATATTCTGGGGGAGAGGGGGGATTCTAGCAAGGTTTTCCTTGAAGAAAAGAAACCCACAGGGTTTTCATTGCAAAATATATATGGTTCAAAGGAGTTGGGTCCAATGGTGAAGAGTTTTTCACCACCAGGGAAGGTTCAATTCCCATGAGGGTTTGTCCTAGAGCCATGGGGTCACCTTGAGTTATTGGTCAAGCACGTGGTTGTACCAAGAGGAATTATATTAAATGATCTTGTGACCTATGCACACATAAGTGGATTAAATCCCACCCCCATGTTCCTCCTCATGTAACTTAGAGTTACATGAGCAGATGTAAAGAGCAGACTTTACATCACAAATTAAACTTGCCTCTAAGGCACTTAAACCAAGAGAACATGCTTGTAGATGATGAAAACAACCTTGAACAATTATGCTTGTTGCCATCAACCAGACTGTCATACAAGATCAAACCCTAACCATTCCCATCAATGAACTGAGATAACTGTTAGCCAAAGAATAGAATTATGTGGCTGCCTTTCACTATTTGACTGGACCGTTGACTGTCTAAAGCCTTCAAGATTGTGCCTTTTGATTGTCTGGATGCCTAGCAAGTTTGACTACTGATTATCAGCCCTTACACTAACATAGGTCCACCTTGTTAACTGACCATGCACCCTAGGGATCAACTAGGGGCCCTAGATAACTACTAGGGGCTTATTTGACTTGGTCCTAGACCAAGTTCCCTAGATATCTACTAGGGTTATGCACTGCTTGGTCCCATACCAAGAATCTCTCTGGTGTAATTGACCAGGAGGCCCTAGTGATCAGTTAGGGGCTTTTGCCATGGCATGTACTGCTTGGTCCCAGACCAAGACCCCTAGATACCTGCTAGGGACTTAAACTGCCTGGTTAACTAACCAGGAACCCTAGCTAACTGACTAGGGTGCCATCCTCCCAAGGAATGGCTCTCACAGCTGCATTGTCTTTAACAATAAGAATAACTCACATGAGAGTTAATCTTGGACTTAGTATTGCATAGAGACTCATAGTCTAACATTTTCTGGTTCCAGTTATGACAACTTTGAATCCAACCCACACATGACTAGAAAATTGTGTAATCTTGTCAATAAAAAACCTTCAAACCAACGGAAAAAACTACAAAGGTATATGTGCATACTTGGGGACCATGACAAAATTTCACTTACATTAGCTTTTTCAGGAAAGGCAAACAGAAAGCAGCCTTTGTTAAGGCTTTGATATTAATGCAATGCCAACAATAAGGTTCCAAAACGTCCTTAACCCATACCCTGGTAATAGCCCCAAGAGGTACCCGCCAACGAAACAACCAAGCAACATGTGTTCTCTATATAAACTATAAACATTTTCATACCCAGTAACAGTGGTAAAAACTAGGATTTCCTGAAGGAACTTGGAAATTTGAATTACATCATGGTAAAACACGGGGGTGAGCTTTTGAGACGCCTTGGGCGGACCATCGTGCTCGTTGCTATCAAACACTGGGACTTCATTGCCACCTCCAACAGATCCGAGCTCAGGCCCAGGGGATGCCATAGAGGCTTCCACGTACCTTATAACAAGGGCAGCAAGACAACGAATAGGATGGTAGAAGCAGTAATGGCGATAGGGCCTGCAATAAATGGCTGTGGCGGAATCATATAAACCCTTGCCCCGTTGTGTTGGTTTTTTGCACGGTACTTCTTTGAATTTGATAAAAACAGGTTCATTTTCATTACAGAAATTCTATCAATGCAGTTAACTTGGAATTGACGGGATGCAGAGGAGCTCAACTAATATTAGACCATAACAGCAGTTTTTCTTAGCACACTGCAAAGCCTACCTGTACAAATGGTGTCACCTCAGCAATTTCACTCACCAGAAAGAGCAGCAACCAGTGTGGGGTGGAAAACAATGAATCCTAGAGACTTTAGTGCCTGGGCAGCTCTGCAAACGGAAATCCTCGGACATTAAAATCAAAAAACATTAACATTGAGTGGATTTCATCAACTATTATCTAGTCCAAGACAGCCAGTGCACTGGCACCCATGGAAATAACATTTTTTCCAAACTATGTTAAGATAGACAAGACAGGATACAACTTCAACTTACATCTCTTCATGTTGAGAGGAAATATCAGGGAGAATGTAGTTCAATAGAGAGCCCAAGTGCTCACAAAGAAATTGGATCGCTTGGGGATCCTCTCCTGAACATTGTTCAACATGTAAAAGCCGTCCATAAGCGTCTGAGCGCTCCCCTTCACAATTCGCTGTTTCCAGTAGTCTTACGATTTCTTCTAATTCTCCGTTCCCATCGACATTCGCCATCATTATTGCCAGTTTTGTGTTGTGTTTTGGCAAGGCATAATGTACTAACGCATATATATCAAGGCAAACAAGGTTTTCCCGCCAATGTTTTAAAAAAAAATTATTTGTTTAGTCCTTCCTTACAAGGTTTTCGCTCCAACTTTAGAAATATATATATATATATATATTATTTTTATTTTGCTTAGTTCCTTCTCTTATTATTAGTTCCTTTTTCGCAAAGATTCTATGTTTCACTTCTATGGTTTTTTTTATGGGTTTATTAGGTTCTCGGGAATGCTGCCCTTGAGTTTTCTCTGGTTTTGGAGCATATTCCACTCTTGGTATTATCATGATATTTTGGGCAAATTGTACTTGTTTTGAACTTATATTTTTATTAATGAAAATATAGTTTTTTTCTGCGAAGAAAAAAAAAAATTATATGTTCCACTTTACTATTATTAATGTGACATAAAATAATTATAAATATGAATTTATTTGTATATTTTATATAAATTATTTTAATGTGTTGAATTTTCATTGGATTATAAGTTTAGATTTGAGTGATTTTATCAATGTTCTCATTTTTTATAGTATCATGGTCCATCACTAACCTATTAAACTTATATGTGTCTTAGTGGAAAATAATTAAATAAATTACTAAGGAGGTTAATTTTGACAAAAACAATTATCTTGTGTAAATAATTAATTAAATGTGGACCTAAATTTTGTTTTATTTAATATTTCTAATAATTATTTGTAAGTTGTCCATGGTTTAGGTGACCCAAGAGGGTGCATAGGATGAGGATAAGGGAGATGAGTTATCTCCTCATAAAAAATTGGACAGGAAGCAGCCAAAAGCGCGAAAAGCATGAAAGGCAACAAAAAAACTAAAAGGATAGAAGTTTCCTAATTTTGGAAGATAAGGTTCAGGAAAGTTTAGTAAAAGCAGAAAGCTAACAAAAAGGCTCCAAGAAAGCTACAGAGGCCAATTTTAGCCAGTGAGGGCGAACTGATGAATGCAAGTACGTCCAAGGCAAAAGCAACATGTCAAAACAAACATTCATGCACCTATGGTTCAAATTGCATTAATGACAAGTCCTAAAAGGCAGGCAGAAAAGCTAACCAAGGTCAATAAAAGAATGATACACACACCCATTCACATCTTTTGTCGCTTTGAGAATTTGTCTTGAGAGCTCTATGCATCTCAAAGGCTTGGATAATGTGCCCCTTGCCATGCATTGGGTGGTGTGCCCCTTTGCAACCTTGATCCAGCAGAGAGATTGAGAGATCCTTCTATTGGATGCTTGAGGAGGAATATGTCTAGTCTTCTTCACAGAGTCTAATGCAGCCATGAGAGTTTTATTTGCAGGTATGATCCATCCCACAACATGATGAGTTCGAATCTCAAGTGAATGTGAAGAAACTAGTAGAACCAAAGTCTAAAGTATGATTTGTTTTGGCCATTGAAGGCTAGAGTCTCAAGGAAACAACAACTTGGACCTTCTATGCCCACCCTGAAAAGCACTGGAGGGAAGGGACACCTGAGGGACTGTGCAGCAGAGAAGGGGACCTTCTTTGTGTTGGGTGTGGTAAGTATTGTGGGTGCCAAGGTTGTTTGAGTTAGAATTGAGAGGCTTGTATCTCTAGGGTTGAGCTCACTGGCTTGGCATCCTCCTCCATTGTCTTTTACATGCTTGATAAACCCAACCGTGTGTTGGCTTAGCATGTTTGTTTGTGTGAAACCATGGCTGTGAGTGAGCCTGTCTAATTCCTCCTTAGTGGATACACAATCCAGCTCGGGGGTGGTCTCTCAGTTGAAAGAATATAGGCTGGACAGATACCTATGGTTGGGTGGAACATTGCCCTCACATAGCCAATTGCTTAGACAGTTTCATTTTAAAATATAAGTGCTCTCTGTGGTCTTAAATGATGCTACTTCCTATGTTGTGTCTATTTGTTATTTCAACTCAATCTGAATGAAATGATCACATGGAATTAGTCAATAGGTAATTTGTTTATAAGCCTAGACATGAGGCTGGTTCATTCTTTGATTGTTTCGTCATTTGCTTATGTTAAGTATGATGTTAGCGTTGTATGTTGTAGATGCATTAATAAGATTTAGTTCCACTATGTAGGTTACTATGCATTGTACACACCTGTAGAAGTTTGTATTTCATCACTGGGGCTTAGGGGATGAATTAAACACCCCCCTGTTGCATTCATGATCCCTCTATGGGTTAGATGAAGGGAGGGGCCATGACAGAGTGGGATCAAAGCTCTTTACAAAGTAGTAAAGAGGCATTGATGAGGTTTGGGGGAAACACTTTGGTTGGGAAAATGAAAAAATCAGAGTCCCGGGGTGTGACATAGGACCACACCATTGCATAGGGCTCGCCGAGAGCTTTCCAACAGTACCAAATTTTCCAAAAATGGACTTAGGATGAGAAAGTTAGCAGACTATGAAGTTGGCAGTAACAAAAGCATATCGCCAACTTCCGACTTTTCCGCACCCGCAAGGCGGATTGTGGAAGTCGAAGGCGTAATTTTCCCGGAGTCGTGAATTCGGGGTTCCGACTTTCGACTCCCACATCGTGGATGGCGGATTGCAGAAATCGGAGGTGGGATTTTCCCATAGTTGTGAATTTGGGGTTCCGATTTTTTACTCCCACATCGCGGACTACAGATTGCGGAAGTCGTAGGCGGAATTTTCCCGGAGTGGTGAATTCGAGGTTCCAACTTCCAACTCCCGCATCGCAGATTATGGAAGTTGGAGGCGGAATTTTCCTGGAGTCGTGGATTTGGGGTTCCGACTTCCGACTCCCGCATCGCGGACTGTGGATTACGGAATTCATAGGTGAAATTTTCCCGGAGTTGTGAATTCTAGGTTCCGACTTCTGACTCTCACATCGCGGATTGCAGATTGCGGAAGTCGGAGGCAGAATTTTGTCGGAGTTGTGAATTTGGGGTTCCGACTCCCACATCGCGGACTGCGGATTGCGGAAGTCGGAGGTGCGATTTCTATGGAGTTATGCATCGGAGTTCCGACTTTTCGATTCCCACATAGCGGACTGCGGAAGTCGGAGGTGTAATTCTCGAAGTTGTGCTTTGCGGTGCCAACTTCTGACTCCCGCACGGCGGCTGTGGATGGTGGCTTGCGGATTGCGAACTGATGTTGGTTTTGCAGAGCTGCAGATAGTTTTAAAAAAAATATTATCAGGTTGTTCCCCCATCACCTCTAAGGACATTGAGGGGATCAGGGACGTTACATTTGGTTTATCCAAAGGAGTCTACCCAGGCATGATGCACTCCCGAATGTACCATTGTCGAAGTATTGACCTTGATCCCACCTTATTTGCAGCCTTGTAAGTGTGTCAAACCTACCCTCTATGTGTCCAAGCTGTTAGAATTGAGTTAGTGTGCCTAATAGGGGTTTGGGTACATTACATAATCTAATTAGAGAAAAATACTTCCATGTGGAAGTAATAGTTATCTAACTACATTTTTCAAAGTAGTGATATTATTGCACTCACTTGAAATCAATGTCATTTACCTCCCACAATTTGTTGTGCACCCTTCATGGTTTCTCGACTATTCCAGTGGGCGAGTGATTGTTCCAACACGACATTTACCCTTTTGATTTGTCTTTTCGTCCACTAGTCGCCTTTGATCTTCAATGCACTATCTCTTGCCTATATAAACGAGTGAGAGATGGTTTCTGTTGTGGCATACATATGAACCCCGTATTTAGCTTGGCCTACCTGCACGATTTAGTAGTTGGCCCACTCTGGCAAGCATAAATAAGTAGAACAACTCTGGCAAGCAAAAGTTTAACAGTTCCTCTTCAATAGTAGTATCAAATGAGTTTTTTCGTATCTTCTACAAATATCAGTGGGTGGGTGATTGTTCCTCTAGTTCTATAGCATGGAATTGAAAGATTGGTTGTTGATCTATGCCATTACTGATTGCATGCATTTTCAACAACAGATTAAGGAGTTGTAACAAGACGAGAAAAAAACCCTCTTCACTTACAGATTTTCCCGACTAACACATGATTCACGGTACAACACTCAAGAATCTTGACAGCACCTCTTAACTTGCGAGATTTTGGGTTTCGTTCTACATAGTCAAAGAAGTGGGAGAAGTCTCCTTCCCAAAATTCATTGATAAAAATACTAATAGGTTAGTACGGTCGATGATGGCATGCACTACATTTAATGGGTGTAAATTCAAAATGGTAATTTACAAGGGGAATATGGCTAGTTGTGTTGTTCAAGGCT
Source organism: Larix kaempferi (assembly GCA_027924585.1). NCBI lineage: Eukaryota > Viridiplantae > Streptophyta > Pinopsida > Pinales > Pinaceae > Larix > Larix kaempferi. The sequence goes on along the minus strand of BSBM01000458.1, from coordinate 15,589,877 downwards.
TTTTACATGTTTGCAATTGTTATAGTTGTTGTATTGTTTCTTGCGTCTAAGTTACAGGGATATTACCAAAGTTGTGGCGAAGAGGGTTTCGTGCAAGTCAATTTGCCCTACTAACAGTGTCTTCACCATTTTCTTTAGCCTCTCTTTTATTGTTTCGGTTTACATTAACATGGGATGCCTTTAGGCCTGATATTTATTTTATTTTATTGCTTTATGGTTCACTTTTCATGTTCTCATGGATTATAGTGGTTAGCATTTAAGTTATACAAGTGTACCCTCGACCTAGCTAATTTTACACAAAAAATCATATGTTGTCTATTTGGATTGCGTGTTTCAAATAATAATTATTGACTCAAACAATTATTGGGTTTCTTATCTCTATTAGAATTTACGAAGAAGCTTTTCGTTGACTTGTGCACGGTCCATATTTGGCTTTATTATAAGTATTTTGAGCTTTAATTCTCTGACTTGTTTTCTGAAGTTTAAGTTGGTGTAATACACCCATTTTTGGCTTGAAATGTATTGAATCAAAATTATGTAAATGATGTAAATATTGCAAGTATGGATTCCTAGTGTAGAGCTCAATGCCAATACCTGACTAGTGAATGGCTAGGCATGCATGATGTAAATATTTTTAATTGGACCGTATGGTTGGTTTGTCATGCTAACTTGAAATATATGTAAATATTATGTTGGAAAATAATAAAATGGTTCAAGATGGTTGTGTAAAGAGCACTAGAGGGGCTATGATTCCACTAGAGGGGAAGAGGAAAGGGGGCCTATGGGAGATCAAATCCTCTATTGCCAACTGTCAACCTTAGAACTCGTTCAATTGTTGCCATGTGCTTTAAATGAGCCAATTACTTCATTTTGACTATTAAATCCAATCATTGAATGCATGTGTGAGGTTGGTGGGGAAAGTCCTCTCATATAGTTATGGAAGCATGGGATGAATATACTTTTATGACAGTTGTGAGGGTCCTTTTCTTCTATGGCTAGAAGTTATTTCAATTGTCTTATCACCATTTCCTCCTATAGTTTGGATTCATTCACTCGTTTTCCGATTATTATGCAGATTTATACACTACACAGAGTTCTCTCCTCTTGTTGTTCATACCAATACCAATTATCATACTATGTATAACCAAGAAATTTGAATTTGGAACCAGAGTTGTGGATTTGAAGGGAAAATAAATGGTTGTGGGTGAGCATTGAGGTTGTGTAGGCTAGGAACCATTAACCATTGAGTTCTGCTACTTTTGCATGCTTGAGAAGTCATGAATTAAGGCTACAAGGAGGTTCTCTAATAGCAGGTAGCAGGTTGAAATCCTTCTATGCACACACTAGTAAGCACTTGGCAAGATGGATCTCCCAAGGGAACCATGGATTGGTGAAGGGGATGCCTGAGCCGAGAAGGGTGTTGTGTGGGGCAGGTATTGTTGGAGCCAAGGCTGTGATGGTTGAACGAGGTTTCTGTAGAGCTCTGTACGAGCATTTAGCTAAGCATAAAGAGCAGAACGGGTCGTGGGATGAGAGAGAGAAGCCTGTAGGTTTTTCCTTCGCCCTAGTGGCCTCATAGCCCAATTTGAAGGTGGCCTCTCAACAGAAAGAGTATATGTTGGACAAAGTGCCTATGGTTGGGTGGAAAATTGTTGTTACGTGTCCAATTTCTTCGATCTTCATTGTTTGAGATACGTATTCTCTTTGTATTGATGTGCAATGATTTTATTATTATGCTTGTAAATACATGGGTTGTGTGTGTAGAGTTATTTCCGTTGTGTTTTTATGTATGCATATCCACATGCATTTTAAATGGTTATAAAATCATAACCCACTCAACGAAATTTAGAAGCCCATAATTCGTCCATATCCCCCTTTGTTGATTGAAATGATGGATGAGGACGCCACACAGTGGTATTAGAGTTTTTGGTTGCAGCATCGAGACTATTTGGCCCAGAATCCACACTTACAAACATAAACTAGAGTTTGCAGACGAAGTGTTTGACGAAATGGTTCTATAAAAAACTTACGGTTTTAATTGTCAGATGGTATTTTATCCAAGTTGTGGATTAGGTTTGTGGTCTACCGATAGGAAAGGTACAGTGCATGAGGGAAATTGGGAAAATTCTCAAAATTGTAGAGTTATTAGTTGTAAGTTTTTATTCTATTGCGTGAAAAAGAAATTCCAAATTGGAGGAAAAAGGCCAAGATTAGTAATGGTTTTTATCTCATGAGGATTTCACTAAGAAATCATGTTGTTTAATGGTTGTATGTTTTTATGTTGTTTTTTCAGAAGAATTATTATAACTATGTTAATTTATTTTTGTACACATTCTTGCCTCATTGATTAGTATAGGAAGTGTAATTTGCAACTTCGCTTCCTTTCATTTATTAGACTCGGATTACCTCATATCCACGGTGTTAGGTACAAGGGTTATTAATATAATATTGGTTTAAGTGGGAAATTGTGCAAAAAGAAATCTTAGGAAATCTTGTTGTACTGAAATGGAAATATGATTTTTATGTAAAATATGAATTCATTATTTAAGTTAGTATATATATGGTTACTGATATGAATCTCATTACCATTGCTTTGAAACTTTTAAATACTACCAATCTCAATTTTCGACCTATTTTGTGCTACAATATTTTTTGTGGACAACCTCACATCTTTACCAATGTTATTTAATGCAAATTGTAACTTGTTTACTAAATGAAAAAAAACTATTAATTTTTTTTTGCCAATGTATCTTGTTCTTTATATTTACATTGTTTGTCACTATAGCTTGTGCATTACTAGTATGTAACTTTCATTACGATCTTATCCTGACATATACAAAGCAAATGGAATTTTGCCTTCATATCTATTATAATGCTCTCATGACATGTTTTTTCTAGTTACAATGCCTTTATATCAATGCCATGAAACATTTAGATACTTCAAATATTGATTTTCGACCAAAGTATAAAATGAAAAAAAAAAAACTTGATTTTCAAACCAGCTTTTTCAACCATCTATGGCAACGGCATATGGCGATGTCGAGACATTGCCACCAAATAGTTCTTATTTGTGAATAAATTAAATCATCTTCTATAACATATATTTCATACGCTCTTTTCATATTTTCCATTCGTTTCATTTCATAATGATCAAAATTTATGTGAGTTGCTGAAATGAATAAAGTGATAATGCTTATAGTTACATGAAAACTAGAGTTCAAAATTCCTGAATGAGTGCTAAATTTTCGTACGTAAACACTTTTCTTGAAGTTATTAAAATGCTCAATACACAGACGTTGAACATCAGGAAGTTTGATGTTTTGCAAAATGAGCAAACCTGAAATTTTAATGTTTTGCAAAATTGTGAATAAGAAACTTATTAACAAACTTGAATCTTTAACGTTTTACAAAATTGGGTACATGAAACTTGCTATATCAAAGTTGGAGGCAAAGGTTTATGACAAGTCTGTCTTGTGTTTACTGGTCAAGGTTTACCTGCTACATAGTTGAACATCAATTCACTGCATCACGGAAAAGCTGTTAAAAACAGCTCTTTGGAATTCATCTCAGTGCACTACCTAGTTCTGGAAATCATCTCACAATGCACTACCTATTTCTGAGAATTATACCATTTTTCTTAGTAGCTCAATTATGTGTGTTTACAAATACAGTAATTGCAGATCATCATTTCGAAGATAGTTTGAAGTCTTCATAAATTAATTGCATTTTTCTCTTTTATACGATTTTGATCAGCTCCATAACAGTCTCTCAAAATGGTTGCATACTATTACTCTAAAAATCTGGCATCTTCTAACGCTATAGATTACAAGATGAGTATTAAACAGTGATTCATTCAGTTGAATCTTTGAATCTTATATTTTTCACAAGAAACAAATCAGTTACTTGTTATTTCAAAAGAAATCAAAGATAACGTTTATATACATCTCATAGATAGATATTGTTCAACTAAAAAAGAAAGTTCAGGCAAGTTTATCTAACCACATTTTACTACAAAGCTACATACAAATCTGCAATACCAAAGTTATAAGAGATAACAGTCCTCCAGTATATCTGAAAATACATATACATCAGCATACAAAAATGGAATAACACCAGCCAACTTGGAACCTCTTAATAAATTTTAAAGAGCACATTAGATATAATAGAAGTATTTATCAGCATCCCTTCAAGTAATCCAACTGTTAGATGCTCAATGTTCTAAAATAGCCACCTATAATGAAAATTTTAGATGCTCAATGTTCTAAAAAAGCCACCTATAATGAAAATTTATCTGCAGCCCATTCAATACTGATCTTGAATAACCCCAGGCAGACTAAAGACACAGAACCATCCATATCCATAGGAATATATATATAGAAATAGTTCTTTTTACATAGCAAATGCAATAAATGCTCAGAGATATTCCAAATTTATACATAGAATCTCTGTATATATATAGTCCTTTTTACATAGCAAATGGAGTAGATGCTGAGAGATATCCCAGATATATACATAGAATCTGTCTGTATGCATCATGATCAAAGGTTAGAAGTGTAGGCCTGAGACTTCTGAAGGATAGACCACATGACTTGAACATCTTCGTATGAGCAAGACTCGATGTCGTTGTGAAGCATCCAAAGACCTGTTCAACCTCAAACCATTACCCCAACATTAATATCAAATTGATCACAACTAAATCTGCAGTTCAAGACAGGGAGAGAAGAGGGGGGTGTTCTTTGTACCTGTACCGTAGTTGCATCTTGATCTCGTCGGCTTGAGTAATATGTGGGAGATGTTGTAGATCCAGGCTGCAACCACTCTCCTGATCCATACGGCCTCTCCTTTATGACGTGATTTCAGTCTCAACAATCCAAGTAGTTTGGACATGGTGAACACAGATCGTAAGAGGCAAGCCGAGGTGATCAATTGAACAGATCAATGGATAGCAGCGTTGCTACTAATGAAATAAAATGATGATGAGGGCTACTTGAAATTTGGATTGCTTGCAGGAGGGGGCAGCTTCAGCTTGATGATGAAGACACTAGAGAGTGAGTGCTGTAGCTGTACGTTTGCACTTGCAAGAGGGGCAGCTTCAGCTTGATGGTGAAGAAACTAGAGGGTTAGCGCTATAGCGGTACGATCCACACTTGCAGGAGGGGCAGCTTCAGCTTGACGATGAAGAAACTAGAGAGTGATACACCTACACCTGGGCAGCTATCGAGAAGTAGCAACTTATTGTCATAGAGGAAGTTTCCCATTCCTCTAATTAAAAGACTCATAATTATTAAAAAACAAAAATTAAAAATTAAAAATTAAGTTGAAATCTCATCTCTCAAAAAAACAAAACAAACTCATAAGCATATTGTTACATACCAATTGGTATATATCAAAGTATGGATAGAATTATATAATCCACTTAATCATTATATAGGGGCTCAACAAGAGCATCATGTCTCTTACAAGAAGAGAACCTGTCCAGGGAGGGTAACCATCATTCCTCCCAACCAACAAAACCAAGCTACATCCAATGGACATAAAATCAACAAAAATGGTAATTGAGGTTAACCCCTTTGCGCCATAATGCATGGTGGATTTCCCAACCAACACCCCGTTAATGGTTGTTGAAGTTGTCGTGGATAGGGGCATGGAAAATCTGATACTTCTCTAGAATACAAATGTTTGACACATATGATCCCCTTAAAATATCCTACAATATTGCAGACATAAGGCAATGTGCACGCACCTTATTTGTGAAAACTACAAACGATCTCACCACTCACACCATGCAGAGGAGCATGGGAATGATGAGATAAGAACACAAAAAAACCTTGAACATTGGCTTCCACACTGCAACAACTTCAACTAGAATACATCAAAGAGAGACTTGATTTTTACATGGGGGACATAAAACTCATCTTACAGAAATAATTGAACTCGAGTAGACCCAACATGGTGTCTTGAAACATTCCTTGTAGTTGTTCTAGGTGAGAAACTAGACAAAATGTTGAGGATGAGAAGATGAGAGAGATACACACAAAAAAATAGTGTTAGACACAAGAAACAACCTACCTAATGACTCAATTCAAAATGATGAATTTTGGACATAATAGATTGAAACATGTGAAAGGTCTTGCGGGCACATGTACAAAAAACCCCACGACTTGGTGATGGAATTATGATGCATTAAGACAAATAGTAAGTAGTTGGTGTTACCACAACATTTCCATACATGAGTGCCATGACATGCAAAATAATGACACGAGCGAGGGAAGACCGATTGAGCTAGTAACTCTAGTCGTTAGCTACAAAATACAAATGGACTTTAGAACTCAACACTAATAAAGGTATCCCTTGGCCCATGCAGACATATAAGACTCCACCAATGATAACTAGACCTTCAAAACCCATGCTTTCTTACAACTATGAACTTTGAAACAACAAAAATACTTTAGCATGAGTATCCCCAACCTTTAGCATGGCAAGATTTACTCTCGATTGACAGTACACATGAAATTTTTTAGACCATAGGATATATGGGTTCCCCCTCACTCCCCAACCAAAAGTCTTTTGCATAACTAGATTAAACAAAAAAAATGACAACTATACTATTAGAAAATGTTGGCCCTCTTAACACACTAATGTTGGCGTAACCAAACCGACTCAAATGATTGAAGGCACAAAATAGGCGAAACCTAAAAACAAAACAAAGAAACATAACCTACCTTACTCCTTGTGACAAAAATGCGCCAAAGTATCTTCAATGAGCTGGGATGTAGGGTTTCATGTGAGTGTCATTCACACATCCAGGTTTAAGAACACCATCTAATTGAGCTAGTCCCATAACATCTAAATCGTGTATGTTTGCAACTAGAAATGGTCCTTTCTAATGCATATATAAATTCCCTAGATTCTTGAATTACTTATTGTCATACAAAATAACAATATCTCCTTTAAAAAAAATCTTCTTCAAAATGTTTCAATCATGCCATGCTTTCTTGATCATTTGGTGGGAGTCAACTAGAAACCTAGATTCCTCTAGCTATAATAGTTCTGCCAGGCGTTATGCAACTGATTCCTACTCTAACTTGCAAGTGGCATGTGCAATGTAGAGACTAGGTACCACAAATTCAACTGTAACAATAACCTCCAACCGTAGACCAATTGAAATAATGGATGCTTTTACAATATTTTAGTGGACTAGTAGTCATGTATGCCCATAACACCTATAGGGCCCATTCATCCTAATCATCCTAATTTACAGAATAGACCTTGTTCAGTCTTGTCTCTAGAATCTTATTAAAATCCTGTACTGTTCCATTTGCTTGAGGATGATATGGACTGCTCTTATGATGCACAATGAGAAATTCTCTAGTCAAGGTAGGAATAATGATGCTCATAAAACACATACCTTGGTCACTGGTAAGGATTCTTGGGCACCCAAACCTAGTGATGATGTTCTGAAAGATAAGTTTTGCTATAGTATCCATGGAGCAATCTTGTACTAGTTCATCTTCATTCCATCAAGTAAAGTAGTCTGTTGCAGTAATGGCATATCTAGACTTTGAGTGTCACACAGGTGGATTGATAAGTCCCACAAAGTTTACAACCCACTTCTCAAATGGTTGTAGGGCCCAAAATTGGTTGTAGGGGTAATTCATCTCTTCTGCAAGCCTTCCCATCTCATTAAAAAATGTCATAGGCTCTAGTAAACTCCTTGCAATCTTTAAAAATTGTTGGCCACCATAATCCAGCCTACAATACTTTCCTAGCTGTCACTTTCCCACAAATATATTCTCCCACAACTCCTTGATGACATTCACACAATATATCATTTTGTTAGTGATCCATCACACATCTCCAAAGGATCACTTTAATGCCTATATTGTAAATATGTCTTGTAATCAAATGATAGCCCATAGCTGTAACCGCAAGGTGGTGCTTATGGGTTGAGAAATAATCCTCGGGTGCAGAATTAATGGTTAGGAATAGTGCAATTTCGGCTTAATAGTCTAGGAAAACTTTGATTTTAAATAATTCCACATCTAAAATTTGATCATCTACAACATTGCATGAGAGTCTCCTGTCTCCAACCGATAAAGATGATTTGGGACCACATTGTTCTTTCTTGGTTTAACCAACCCTTCAAAAGAAACTTCCTAGAACAAAAATAACAATCTATAGATCCAACCTCCCAAAATAGGGTTATTGACCAAATATTTCAAGGAAAAATGATCAATGTAGAGCTTAAAATGACTACTCAACAAATATTGGTCGAACTTTTATAGTGCATATACCATCACCAATCCTTCCTGCTCCGTGGTCATGTAGTTGCGCTCAGCTTGTGACAACTTCTTGCTTGCAAAGTAAGCATTGTGGTCAAATTCATTTAGTTGAGCAATAGAAACTCCTAGCACTATCCTAGAGGCATCCACTTTCACATGGAACTCTATGTTCCTATTTGGGAATACAAGGATCATGACATTTGTCATCTTTTCCTTGAATAACACAAACATTGCTTCACACTCTGGAGTTGAAATAAATAGTTATGATTTCTTCAAGAGCTAATTTCCACTAGTATCATAATAGAAACATAGTTACATATGAATCTTCGATAATATCCTATATGACCGAAGGTGGACCACAAAAGGCTTAGACTTGTTGGAGCTTGTAAATTAACAATAAAAATGGCTTTATCATGGTCTACCAAGACTCCCTCTCAAAAAACAATATGACCTAGAAGATTTCCAAGAGGAATACAAAAATACATTTCGTCAAGTTTAACGAGATATGATACCGTCAACACCTATCAAATATGAGTAGCAATAGGGTAACACGCTCTCTCGTAAAATTATGAAAAATCTAGTCATCCATGTATACTTCCAAAAGATTGTGAATGAAGTCTCTAAAGAAAACAAGCACAATCTTGGAGAAAAATTTCAATGCATTCTCGAGTCCAAAGGGAATTACATTATAGGAAAAAGAGCACCACTTAGTAGTGAATGTTGTCTTCTTCTTATCTTCCTCTACAATTATCACTCGGTGATATCCTTATAAAATTCCATCAGTGAAAGAATAGGCATCTTTCCCCACAACTTGATCCAGCACCTCATCGCTAAATGGTGTGGGAAATGGATAGTGGACACATGCAGAATTCAAGCTTTGATAATCAACACACAATCTAATATCCATCCTGCTCTATGGTTGTGTAGTTGCACTTAGCTTGTGACAACTCTGCTTGCAAATTAAATAAGGTGGTTGACATTTCCTTCACTCGGTTTTGTAAGAACAACTCCTAGCACTACCCTAGATGCATCCACATGCACACAAAAATCTATGTTCCAATTTGGAAATACAAGAATCATGGCATTCGCCATCACTTCCTTGAGTAAAGCAGGCATTGCTTGACATTATGGAGTCGAGATAAATAGTTCATATTTCTTCAAGGGCTTCTCCACGTGTCAAAATAGAAGCATAGTTGTGTATGAATCTTAGATAATATCTTTTATGAACCAAGGTGGACCACGATTGTCTTGCACTCGTTGGAGATGGTAAATTAACAATAATAATGACTTTAGAAAGGTCTACATGAATCCTTTCGACAAACAATATGACCTAGGAGAGTGCCAAATGGAACACGAAAGATACATTTCTTCAAGTTCAATGAGATATGAAGCTACATACACCAATCAAACATCAGTCGTCTTAGATTAACATGCTCTCTCAATAAATTGTAAACAATCCACTCATCCATGTAAACTTCCAAAAAAAATCAAATGAAGTATCTAAAGGTAGTAATCACAATCCTGGAGAAAATTGTCGGTGCATTATTGAGTCCAAAGAGCACTACATTATAGGTGAAAGAGTGCCACTCAATAGTGAACGTTGTCTTATTCTTATCTTCCTTTACAATTATCACCTAGTGTATCTGTAAGAACCCCACTTTTGACTTGGAATGTATTTAATCCAAATTATGTAAATGATGTAAATATGCCAGTATGGATTCCTAGTGTGGACTCACTCAAGGCCAAGGCCCAACTAGTGAATCACTAGGCATGTAAGATGTATATATTTTTATTTGGACCATATGATTGGCTTATCATGCGAATTCGAAATTTATGTAAATATTATGTTGAAAATTAATAAAATTGTCCAAGATGGCTTTGTAAAGAGAGCTAGAGGGGCTATGATTCCACCAAAGGGGAATAGGAAAGGGGGGCCTATGGGGAAACCAAATCCTATGTTGCCATGTGTCAACCTTAAAAATCATCCAAAATCTTCCATGTGCCTTAAATAAGCCAATTACCTTCTCTTGACTATTAAATCCAATCATTGAATGCATATGTAAGGTTGGTGGGAAAAGCCATTTCATGTAGTTATTGAAGCATGGGGGTTGTGACAGTTATATCAGCTGTCAACTGTCCTATTTCTTCTATGGTCAGAAGCTATGTCAATTTTCTTTTCACCCTTACCTCATAGCCTTGGATTCAACACTCTTTTGACCATTCTCTCATGCATTTTCTACACTACGCTAAGTTTCCATTGTTCCATTACCAAACTGTGTATAGCCCAAAAATTTGAATTTGAAGACGAAGCTGCATTTTTGGAAGGGAAAATAGATGGTTGCAGGTGAGCATGGAAGTTGGGAAAGCTAGGAACCTTTACCCATTGAGTTCTTCTACTTTTGGATGCTTGACAATCCATGGATTAATGTTGCACGAGGTTCTCCATTGGCATACAACAGGTTGGAATTTTACTGCACACATTGGTAAGCATTGTAAAGGTGAGATTTCCTGGGGGAACTTTGGATTAGTGAAGGGAAATGCCTTCCTTGTGTTGTGTGGGACAGTTGGAAGGATTGCCGTGGTTGTGATGGCTTAGTGAGACCCATGTAGAGCTATGGTTTAGATTTTTGGCTAAGCACAGTGACCAGAATGGGTTGTGGGAGAGGGATAGAAGCCTATAGGTGTTTCCTTTTCCCTAGTGGCCTCATAGCCCAGCTTGGGGGTGGCCTCTCAGCAGAAAGAGTATATGCTGGATAGAGTGCCTAAGGTTGGGTGGAAAATAGCTCTGACACAGCCAGTTGCTTGGATCTTCTTTGCTTAAAGATAAGTATTCTAATGTATCTGATGTGTAATGATTTTTAGTTTTATTCGTGCTAGAATTGTTGTAATGTCCCTATTTTGACCCCATTGCATTAAAAGGTAAATGATGTAATATTATTATAAAATCATGGTGAGGAGCTCAAGGTCAAGGCCCCACCATTGATTTATTGATGCATATGGTTTATGTGCTAGCCAGGCACAATGGAATTGTGAATATCATGTAAATATGCATTTTAATAAAATACCCACAACTAGCTATGCAATGCAACAAGAGATGGGGGCATAATTTTACAAGGAATTGGGAGGGAAAACATTCAAACCCTTGAGCCAATCAAGTCAAGCCAAGTGTCAATGAGATAACCCATCAAACCCTTAACTACCCATGTTCACTTTTGTACCCAATCATTCATTTCTCCCAAGAGTTGGTTGAGGTAGTTAATGCCTTGGGAATGGAGAGGTATGGCTGTCCAAATTCGAATATGGGCAAGCCACCCTTCATGGAAAATCGTTTTTTGCTTCTTGGGCAAGAAAAGAGCCATGAATTGCTCCCTAAGCCATTACCCATCAACCAGTTTGGCTCTCTCACGAGTTGGGAGCTTGCTGGGCGTTTTTCTCCATCGAAATTGTGTGTTTTCCTTCATTCTCAGCTGGGAGAAGGGCGTTTTTGTGTTATATACTAGTGGGGAAGAAGGGGAATCGAATTGGGGTTCCATAGAGACCATTTTTTGCTGTTGAATGCTTAGATAGTTGGGGAGAAATCGTTTTCCTCCTTGTGAGTGTTTTTTTTCCCCATCCCAAAATCTGTTTTTGGCTAGAAAAGATTTGGGGAAAACCCATGGCCATCTTGTTGTAAAATCCCATTGTTGGAAATGTGTATCCATGCCCAGTTTTTGAGTTTGTTGTGTGTAAGAGAATGTTGGGGTTGAGATGGGTATCTGTTGCTTTGGCTTGAGCTTGAGTGCAAGCATCCATAAATGAAGATGGTTTAGATGTAGCCTGATAAACCCAATTGTGGACTGGCTTGGCTTAGATGCAGTGATTATTGGGTTGTGTATGAGTATGAATGTCCCATTTTCCTTGTAGAAATCATGCCCAACTCGGGGGTGGTCTCTGAGTGCTGAAATAATACAGGTTGGGAATGGACCTAAGGTTGGGTGGAATGTTGCAACTACATAGCTAGTTGTTTGGGACAATTGCACAACGAAGATAAGTGTTTTTCTGTCTATGTATTTACTTCTGCAATGTTTAAATTGATGATTGTTTTTTATATGCTGTATGCATATGATATGTGTGTGGATGAGTTTTAATTCCGCTGTGCATATTTGCTTAATTTGCATCTGCACACTTTTGAATTTATGTGTATGAATCTAATGAATGGGATGAGTTTTATGAAAGCTCCAGAGATTGGTATCGTGTTCCCTTCCTTGAATTGGGTCCACGGAAGGGGACATTACAATTGTGCATGTAAATTGCATGATGTGTGTGTGGATTGTATTATTTCCACTGTGTATTTTTATTATGTATCTGCACACATGTTTGTTTTTATTGTTATGAATTTGTAATTCTGCTTATGGGTGAAATTTAGAGGCCCCCGATTTAGTGATTGTCCCCTCCTTCTAGTCGAATTGAGGGATGGGGACGTTACAATATCCTAAGAAGCCATCAATGAAAGAATAATCATCCTTCCCTACAACTCGATCCCACCATATATAGGAGCATCTTTCACTTTTTTCCCAATCAAGTGCATTGATTTGACATTTGCACAATATCAAATCTCTAATACCATTGTTGGACTATGCCATATAAAGATAGTTGTGGGTGTATATTTAATTAATATGATACATGAAAACAAATGAGATATGACACTTGGTTTCATGTTCCAAGCTATACCTTGGGCTCCAAGATGACTCTTCTTGTACTTTTACATCACCCAAAGGATTAGGTTTCCAACACTCCAACTAGGTAACCCATTTTCTATAGGATTAATGTAATCATCTCCTCTCCCGACATTCAAGCTATGAATTTGTTCTAAAACATCATTCTCCATGGGATGCCTAGTAGGCTATGTATACCTAGGCACTTGTTAAAAGTGTAGAGGTTGTTTTATTCTCATATCATCAGCCTCAAATGTCATTGTCTTCTTTTTTTTAATCAATAACAATATAATTTTCAAAATCCCAATCCATTTCCAACAAGGTAGAATAAGAATATATTTTATACTTTATTTCCATTACCTCCAAATCAACAAAAGTTTTGACACTAGCCATATCAACCTCCACATTTTCCAACCTATTAATGGGAAAAAAAATTACTGATTGACCACTCACAATTGTCCAGGAGAGTATACCAATTGAGGGCTCCCCATAGCCTCCCAAGGCTTCTTTGGAAGTATATTGACATATGATCCAAGATCCAACATCATATATTTAATATCATATCCATTTACTTGGGCATCTAGCTTGAATTCCTTACCATTTCTTCTCTTCCTTTTTCCCATTATATTAGTCTTTCTCTCGGGAAGGTTAACAAAGATCAACTCTTCCTCTTCTTTAGTTCAAGTAAGCATTCAAATGGTGTTGTGCAAATTCATATCCACATGTTCATCTTCTAAAATATCAATAAATAATGTAATCTAGAGATCAAATATCTTCTTAGAGTTACTTAAACATCCTGCTTTTGAGCATCTTTCAAAACTAATTAGTATTGGGGCTGGTCTAGAATTTCATTCTCCGGGACATTTTTCAATTATAGGTGAAGAGGACATTGTATATGTTGGAACATATCAACTGCATATTTCAAGAATTCTTTTTGCTATATTAGATCAAACTTAGGCATATGAGCTCCTACCTTATGAATATTTCAAGGTTATGGGTTATCAATATAAATGCCATTTTGCGTTTCTCCTCCAGTGACAAAATTGATAGTAGGGCCTATTATTTCCTTCCAAGACCAAGGTTCCTAGTTGATGAAACTTTTTGGACTTTGTCTTTCCCTGCCCTCCTCTTTTGCAATTAGTTTCGGGCAATATTCACTATCATGAGTATTATCCATACAATAAGAACACCATGGCCATCTAGGTAAAGGAAAATATCGAGCAAGGTGTCCTACCTCATCACAATTGTAGCACCAGACAGTTTTACCTCTTCCACTAGTTCTATCTTTGCTATATCCACAACCTATTTTCCAACCCCCTCATCCTTGGGCTTGTGAATCATTAGTTCCTTGTAAAGCAATCCTATACAATCTATCAACTAGGGCATCTAAATCCCTATACTTGTTAGTAATATAAGTGGACATACCAAAAATTTTTAATACATCATATTGGGTACTGAATATTACTTCTATAGGATCAGACAATGTCTAGGGAGGTTCTCGTATGTTCTACAAATATCACAAAACTCCCCAGGCTGAGAGTAACGAACAATCCAGAAGGGATGAAACTATACTAGATTATGAAATGGAGAAGAATTATCCACTTATGAAATTCTCACAAATAGTATTCTTGGAAAATTTCCCATTAGGGGGTTGGATGAGCGCCCCCCCCACCCCTCAACTGAGTATACTCAGAGGCATGATATCCCTCAGTTGTACATCATGTGCACTAGACTTATTCTTGGGAAATTTTTATGTAATGTTAACTCTTGTATCTTTTTCTTGAAGGTATCAATTTGATTTTGGAATTTTGATAAATTCAGGCATGCTACTCGTGTTGCATTTCTGGTGCTATTGGGATACTTAGCCATGACAATTTCTAGGGAGGTTCTCGTATGTTCTACAAATCTCACAAAACACCCAATGTTGCGAGTTATGAACATTTCAGAAGGGATGAAACTATACTAGACTATGAAATGGAGAAGAATTATCCACTTGTGAAACTCTCACAAATAGTATTCCTGGAAAAAGTCCCATGGGGGGGTTGGATGAGTCCCCCCCACCCCCTCAACTAAGGATACTCAGAGGCATGATGTACCTCAGCTATACATCATGTGCACTAGACTTATTCTTGGGAAAAATTTATGTAATTTTAACTCCTGTATCTTTTTCTTGAGGGTAACAATTTTATTTTGGAATTCTGATAAATTTGGGCATGCTACTCGTGTTGTTGTTCTAGTATTGTTTGGATACTTAACCATGACCTTTATCTTCATGTTTTGTTCTAGTGTCGATCTTATGTTGCGTCAAAGGGATTCCAATTAGTGGAAGCAATCCTTGAATAAACCATTCTTTATGATGGGTGTCATGAATATAAAAATAAATTCTACTCATCAAATCCTGAAACTTCTTTGCATACTCCCAAGCAGATTCTTCTTCGAACTATTGAATTTATTTCATTTAAGTGATAATTTGTTATCCGGACTTAGGATACACTAAAGGAAAAGGCCTTGTAGTGGAGTTTATAGTGGATGGACCTCTAAAAATATCCTAAATATCCATTTAAAGCGGAGGTCACTAGCGAAGGCGAGAAGGTGGAGTTCTTAGCAGATGTTTTTTTCCAATGCATTTATACATAGAAAACGTACTGGTACGTGAGTTCTTAGTGAATGTTTTTTTCCAATGTGTTTATACATAGAAAAAATACCGATGCGTATAAGACAAGAACACATTGGTACTAACCTAAATCATGTGGAACTGCGGCCGAAAACACCATAAAGAGGAAAAAATCTAAATTTTAAAACCAGTGCACTAACATTACTCAAGCGCACCGGTTCACAACCGATTTGAAAACATCGAAGTAGGGTAAACATAAAGTGGAGGGCACCAGATTACAGTAATTTCTTATTTTTAATTTTCATTTTCGGTGCAGTAGTTATAAATAAAAGCATAGGGGCATTCAATGTTAGGGCACACTGTATTAGGGTTAAAAAAATACTTGATAAAAAAACCACCAATTAGATTAATTTTTTTTTTTTTTTATTATTTAAATTTGCGATGCAATCGTTCTAACAAACTCCTCTGGGGCATTCAAGGTTCAGGCACACTGTAAAATGTTAATGATTTTTTTTTTCGAATTATAAAAACCTATTAGGTAATTTTTTTAATTTTTAATTTCCTTTGTCGGTGTAGTTGCTTTACATAAACGCATCGGGACGATATAGTTTCGGGAGCACTGCCCTAGGGTTAAAAAATTCAGAATTTAAAAACCACAAATTATATTAATTTTTTATTTTTATTTTTATTTCCGGTGTGGTAGTGCTAACTTGCTGGACTAGTGTGTTTGTGTTTCAGGCACACCGTAACATGGTTAAATAACAAAATTACCGAATTAAAAAGAACCATTCTTACCATCTTTGCAATGTGTTTGACCCCCTAAGCTCTGGTGTCATACCTTCCCTATTCAGACACCCTACCATCTATGTTCCATGTGGCAACAATGCTCACTTCCATTGCTTGCTAAGTGGATTTTGAATTTTTCCAAATGGTGGAAAAAATTTGAAATTTGGTGTACATCGCAACTTGCCTCCTCATGCGCAGGGGACCAGGTAAACTCTTTGCTACCTCCTAATTTGAGTTTTTAGCAGATTAAAAATTCAAATTGAGCTTTATTTTCCCTTTATTTAAAAATAAATAAATAAACCTGTACGGTGCATTCGAGCCATTCGGCACGCACCATCGCACAATGCACCTTGTAAATTTACAGAGTGCACCGTTGATGGTTGTTTGTATGTGTAGTGCACCGTATTTACAATGCGCTATAATGTGCATAATGAATTTATTAAATAAATAAATAACACACAACATTAACCAATGTGCATTGTAAATAAGAACACACCGAATGGATAGTACCCTCACGTGTAATAAGCGCACCGTTATCCCCATGAAAATAATAAAACTCATAAAGAGCTGCTCCTACTATGGTGTGCTCTATCAATACTTGTGCACCATGTATGGCGCAATGACATATCTTGAATGCACCGATGTGCCCTATAGATGGATGCACCGCAAAACTAAACATATTTAAAAAAATCACCACGTTAATTGGTGCACTTTTTTTATACATGTCTGCATCGATGATTTGGTGTGCTGACGTGTAACAGGTGCACCATTATACCATACAAATTATAAAACCTACAAATAGATTGTCCTACTACAATGCAATCTATTAATACTTGCGCATCGTAAATGGTGTGATGACATGTCCAAAATGCATTGGTGCTTCCTATTGATGGTCACACCACCAAATTAAACATATTAAAACAAATCACAATGTTAACCGGTGCGCTTTGTTAACTTGTCTGCACCGGTTATTTGGTGCACTAACATGTAACATGCACACCATTATCCCATAAAAAATGATAAAACCCACATAGATATGCTCCTACTATGGTGCACCCTATTAATATTTGCACATTGTCGACGGTGCAATTACATGTTTGAAATGCACCCGTTTTCTCTATTTATGGATCCACTGCCAAACTGTACATATTTTTAAAAATCACCACATTAACCGATGCATTTTTGTAACAAGTATACACCAGTTATTAGGTGTGATGATGTGTAACAGGTGCACTATTATCCCTATAAAAAATATAAAACTCACAAAGAGTTGCCCCTACTACGATGTGCTCTATTAATATTTGTGCATCGTTTATGGTGCAATGACCTATCCTCAATTCACTGGTGCTCCCTAGTGATGGATACACCACCAAACTAAACATATTTCAAAAAAATCACCACGTTAACCGATGGTATTGTTTTAGTGTGGCACAACGTTGGCACTGCTTTTGCGTTACAATAACACTATGCACGGTGTGTTACTGTAATTTAGGCTCACTGCTTGTCAAATTAATTTATTTTGAGAAAAAAATATTATTTGATGTTAATAAATAACATGCTCATTTAATGAAATATTTAATGTTTTTTATGTCGATTTCTAAGATAGATCGATGTTATATGTGAATCAGAGACATCGGCGGTGAGATACCAATCAACAACAGTAGGCATGGTTTGACCAACACAACTTTGTACGCAAGTGAGAGGCCAGAGAGAGAGAGGGATTTGTACCCTCGCCCCATTACTCATCAAACGTGAGACCTCTTGATGGTTTTGGACCTCCTGAATTTCTATGATGAGGATACATCCCTCAAGTGGAACTCTGGTTTGTTGGCGTAGTTGATCCATCGTTGGGATCATCATAAGCATGCATTTCATGTTGGTCTCGATCAACGATTCTAGCCCACAGACGAGGACATTTACTTCATCACTGGGCTATCCAGGACAGGGGAGGATTTTCCCCAATTCCCTGATGTGCTAGCTGGTGTTTCTCCAGAGATTCAACTCACTTACTCATGGAGTTATATTGCAGACCACGTTAGTAATCTTGCTGATTTTTAGGTGCATCGTGGACAACTGTGGATTTATGCTTTCAGTTCAGAGGAGGTTAGGTGTCTCTCACTGTTGGTGACAACCATCATGCACCCTCACAGGTGATGGGAATTACATTAGTTGACCTTTTTTATTTTATGTCTATTCTTTAATGCAAAGACCTAGATGCATTAGGTGGTCCACCATTTTTTTCCAGCAGTTTTGTTTTGCTTTAGGTTGATGCCATGCATAGATTGATGGGAGGGTCAACTTCCCTTTTGGTTTAGATATCTTTTGTTTATGTTTTTAGAGGTTTCCAACCACGAGGCCTTCATTTGACCGTCACCCTTCTAGGATGGTGATGGAGGTGCATATGCACATGTGGGGACAGAGTATGCCCAAGAGGGGGTAGCCGGAGTTTCCAGCTAGGATCACACCAAAGGTGTTGGAGATGCTAGCTAGTATATATGTTATGTATATACATGGTCTTATTTTTTTATGAACTCAATGGGTTGTCAATCATTTTATGATATTTATCTTCGTGTGTATGATGTATTTTGTTTATGTCGATGAGTATGATTCATGTGTGTGATGCAATTTTATCTATTTATTTATGTATTTATGTCGATGTCTTTTATATTAGTTATAATTATAATTACAAATTGTGCACTATCACGGTTATAATTGCAAATTACAATCTCAGCTATAATTACAATTTACAATCATTATTACAATTTCACAACTACAAATTACAATTGTGATTACAATTAAAATAAGAAATTACTAATTAGATTTACAAATTACAAATTGGACAATTATAACTTCAAATTTACAATCGCAAATTGCAATTACAGTTACAATCAGAACTTGCAAATTACAATTACAAATTTGCAATTACGTTTACAAGTTAATTTACAAATTATAAAATAATTTACAAAATTGAAAAATTACAAAATAATTTATGAAATTGCAAAATTACAATTAAAAATATAAACTTGCAAATTTACAAATTTTAGTTTTAATTACAAGTGTACAATCACACAATAATCTTACAATTACAATTTTGCAATAACAGGATACATAGGGCAATAGGAAATGGAAATACCAAGTTCATAGTGCTTTTGGTAAGGAGAAAGAGAAACTAATATATAAATCTAAGAAAAGTTTCCGATTAAACTATTAAATGTGCGCCATGTGAAAAGGGAATTATGTTCTTTCCTCACCTACTATTTATCACAAATTTTACAAAAGCAATCATCCCAATCTTTTTTTTGTTAGATTATTATGTAGTTTCATTATGGAGGTTATGAGTCCCATTGGTTCTATTTTTTACCATATTAATTTTGTTCTTTATGCACATAAAATTGGAAAAAGAGTTTTGATCATTAAATTTAGGATTTATAAAATCTTTGCACTATCCATCTTCCTTTTATTAATCAATTCACTATTGTCCTTCTATTTTAAATGCCAATTTAAGTTGAATATGCCTATGTAGGGTGTTACCACCATAGAAAATAGGATGATATTTTTTTCTCTTAGGTTTAATTATCATAATATTGATTTTATTCATCTTAATTCTAAGTTTATAAAAATTGTAAAATGATTGAGAAGTCAGAGTATGTATATTTCCACAGTATTTAGCCATTGTGTTAAGAATTATGAAATATCATTGTGTAGAGATTTAGATAGATCGACGCGTTTCGAGTGGACACTCCACCCATCTTTAGGATCATAAGAATCAAGCTTCTTACGATCCTGAAGATGGGTGGAGTGTCCACCTGAAACGCGTCGATATATCTAAATCTCTACATAGTGATATTCTAGAATTCTTAACACAATGATTGAGAAGGTTGAGTTTCTTATTCATGAAGAGATTTAAAAGTTTAAATATAAAAATAATAATGTAATATATGAAGGAAAGAACACTCACATGTATCTCTGTAATTGTTATTTCCGCACAACTTCCACAATCATTACTAGTATCCATTGAAATCATTTATTTAAACATAGCCCCTCAACCTCCTCCTACATACATCTTAGAAGTTCATGACTCTATGGAATCTCATAATTAGACTCTTGAGATAGCTATTGGACAATATTATGGGGTAAATGCATCATTGAGCCATCTAGTTGAACCCTCAGTAGAGGACAACAATGTTGATTTTTTCACAACTATGATCAAGTATGTTCCTCCCCTTTGAAGGAATGATGTTGTCTCCTAGAAAAACAAATTATCCCTAATGGGAAAAAATGATCAAACTCCCTGCATGGCATAAGACTTGTCAATATCCATTGGTGATTGCCACTTTCATCTAGAAATATGGCTCTAGATACTAGACATAGTCCTCTTCCTACATCTTCACCATATCGAAGCTCTAATACACTTCACATTTCAAATAACATCTACACCTATATATGCAATTCTAGGACAATTATGAATCTTTTAAATCGATTTTTCTCATGAGTTGAAGATGAGAAAACATAGTTACATGACATGTTAGGTTCAAGACCCAAGTTAAAGAAATGCTGACCTAATGGAACTTTGGATAGTTTCGAGGAATGTTCTTATGATGAAATTGTGTTAAGGTGTTAAAAGTAGTATTTGACACAATTATTTGACTATTTTGTGTCAAAGTAACATACTTAAATAAGTTTGAATTATAATGTTCACTTCATGTGAATAAATTCAAACATTGTGCATTTAGATGTGTCAATTGAAAATATTCAACTTGTTTGTGGCTTTGAATATAGCTTTGAGGAGCATAGTAATTCCAAAGGCATTTAAATAGAATTTTATAAGTATTAAAATAAAATAAAATAAATTATAGCTATTTCGAAATTTTATTGTTAAATGTTCGTATTTTTTACATAATGCATAAATAAAAAGTTATTTATATTGTTAAAATTTTTAATAATTTCCAAATAATGTTCTTAATTATATTAAATTTAAGTTTTGAAAAAGGAGCCATTATTCTTTTTCCATTGTCCAGTGTAAGGAATAGCAAGTCAGGTGTTTGAAGTTGGGTTTGCAATTGAATAAATACATAATTGAATGTCAACAATGTTAAAATTTAATTTAATATATTTTGTGTACAAATCCTAAACCCTAGACACCCTAAGCCCCAAACCATGCTCTATCATTGTCGAAAGTAGGGAATATTTGTATATACATGGTTTCTATAAGTGGTGTTATCTTATTCAACAACCTAGCTAGCCTCTTCCAACAAAACTCGAAGAACCTCATTAATGTCCGCTCGAGGAGGGAGATTGTATCCTTCATGTTTTCTAAGACCCTGAAAGATTTTGGTTGTTATAGACCACCTGTTTCGCTCTCTCAACTTTATTTTCTCCCTCTCTCTTACATCGAGTCTACCCATTTTCCCTTTCAAATATTGTAAAATTAGGTTCTCCGTGAAATTCCTAAAAAAGTTGTTGATTCCAAGATTAATAATAGGTGAGAGGGAAAGAAAGACACGTGATAAATGTCTGAATTTCATGTAGGACCTAGGGCATCTGCCCTTCATTGCAATAAAAAACAAAAATTATCATTTGATTCATTGCATACGTCACACTAATCCCACCTGACTTATCTGTCATTCAGATGGAAAGGAGTACGAATCATAAGAAATTCCATATCCTAGCTGAAATGACAACTGTCATTAAATACTGAGGTTGTTATCAATGAAAATAGTATTATAAAAAAAAGATTATTCACTCTAGTATTACTATTATAAAATAAAATAAAAGTATTATTATTATTAAAAATAATATTGTTATTGTAAAATGAAAAGATTCTTCATTGTCTAA
Source organism: Larix kaempferi (assembly GCA_027924585.1). Lineage (NCBI taxonomy): Eukaryota > Viridiplantae > Streptophyta > Pinopsida > Pinales > Pinaceae > Larix > Larix kaempferi. The sequence goes on along the minus strand of BSBM01000458.1, from coordinate 15,567,666 downwards.
TTAAACCGATGCACCATAATAATAAAACTGCATCGATGCGTCCTGAGTAAATGGACGTGTTGGTTGTGGAGCCTGATCTTCTAGTCTCGTAGATGATGATTCAACCGTGTTTGAACCCCAGGTTTGGTTATGATCCCGACACGATCCCCAGGGGGTCCGGGGGGCGCCGCCCTCGAGAAAATGGGGGTTCGGGGGCGAAGCCCTTGAGAAATGTTTTTGGGTTGTTTCGCCAACAGATTTCAGGCCCATGGTTTTGGGTAACTCGTGGTATTTTCCCATTGTATTTCCCTTATAAAAGAAAGTCATTGTAACATGGTTAGGGTTGATGTATTAGGTATTATGCATTGTAAAGATCTCTGAGATCAAGAAGAGAGACTGTGAGATAGTGAAGAGGAAGTGCAACGGCTGTGCTGCAGGTTGTAACCTTCACTTTGCTGGACGATATAATAATAAGTACTGGCAACTTCAGTGTGGACGTAGCCCATCTTGGGTGAACCACAATATATCTGGGTCTCTCTTGTAAAGTGTATGTGTGATTATATTTGCATTTCTGTTTATTGTTATTGCTTTGCGATCCTGTTTTTCTAACAGGACGCATTGGTATGGATAAACAACATACGCATCGTGCTATAACATTTGCAAAAACTTCCGCAAAATAAAATATCCTCTATATTTGATAGCGAATAGTTATCTATGCAATTTCAATATTGTTGACCATGGTGCACTTAGTATATAAAGGAGCAATGGTGCAACCATATTTTTAATATGCAACGCAATATGATGTTGTTAATTTTTTTATTGAATGCAAATACAGTGCGTCATGGAAAATGTAGCGCACCGGGGAGTTCATATCTTTATGGTGCATTGCTATTCCGGAATTTTTTTAAAAATGTATATTCACGGCATGTTTCATGTTATGATGAACTGGTGCTCCTATGTAACTACTGCACCAATGTCTGAAAAATAAAAAAATAAAAAAATTACACGAATTATTTTTCCATAAACTAAAAAAGGAGCAAGAATTTCAATTTCAAAACCAACTCTATAAGGTATTGAAAAAAGACTAATCACGATTTCATTATTTTTCCAAAATTTCGAGGGGAGAGTTTTGGAAGAGAGAGTTACCGGGGAGGAGTTTGGGTCAACCAGATTATTCCAAAGATTGAAATTCATAAGGTATGTTGAATCAAACAAAAACCTACCTAGTAGAAATTTCTAGTATGTAAATTATTACTATTGATCACAATGCATGGTTTATTTATTTTCCTATTTAGATTTTCTTGTTGCTTCCTTTTGTTTTATGTGGTTGCAAAATTTTACATTAAGGTTTAAATCCATCTATTGTTTCACAATTCTGATTTTTCTTTTTAGGGATATTAGATTTAATCAATTATTTTGTAGCTTTATATATAAGGCATTGGGTGTGATGGGACCATTTCTTGGGTCGAATATGAAACCGTGTCAACCCCGCCAGGGTTTTTTTTTTTTTTTTTTTTAATTTAAAAAAAGATGCTTACGTAGTTTTTGGTGCATCCGAGTTGTTTAAACACACCGGTGCGTTTATAGTAATAGCACATTGGTAATGTTAGGCCTATTATTTTTTAGTTTCTCTTAAACAAAAATGCTTACGCATTTGTCTATGTGGTTGACTTGTTCTAATGCACCAGTGTGTTAATTGTAAAATTGTACCGTTTTGATTATCGGTGCTTTAGAATAAATATTTTGCGTCAACAAATGTGTTTATGAATTTATTTATTTTGTTCTGGTTAATGGTGCGTTCAAGTATGATGCACCGGTGCATTCAAGTATGAGAAGCACCAGTGCATTGTGTATATTGAAACGCACCGAAATGGCATAATACTTTTTTTTTTGAAGAAATTTACTTGTATAATATACTTATTAGCTTATCTATTTAATGTTCCAAGTTGTTTGTTGATAGAAAATGCATGATAAGATTTCAATGAACAACAATTCTAGTCGACATGGTGGAAAAACATCCAAAATTGCGAAGAAGGCAAGTTTTGTGTAATTCGTATATTAAATTAAAATGTTTGCATTATTTGTAAATTTAACTAATATGTATTGGTTAATGTGTTGAATATAGAGCTAAAAAAGGAGGAATATCGGTAAGATTCTTTGCAATCTAAGTGTAGAAGAGCGCAAAAACCTTGATGGAAAAGTTGCACTAGAGAGATGAATCAGGTGAATAAAAAAGAGATCAATATGAATTTTTTCTTGAATTTTGAGAAATATTGTACTTAAGAATATTCACTAATATGTCTCAAACAATATAATTCACATATGTTGAATGTTGACTAAAATTGTTGGACATAATTGCATTGCAGGAGGAACCATCTCAACAACAACGTACTTCAAATGTACGAAATCAATAAATTTTTCTATTATGTACATCTAATTAATTAATTTAGTATTAAATATTAATTTTCAATTGTTTTGTTGCAAAAAATAAAACAAAATGGAACCCATTAAATGCATAAGACATAACGAAAAGGAAAAATCGGGTTGATAGCAAAGTTTGTGAGTAGTTGTGATTTCATTATAACAACTTAAGATTTCATATTGGTTGTGATATTTATATTTTAATTTTCTTTTACGTCAACCATCATTGAATGCATTCAAACATGTGTTACATACAAATAAGATCCATAAGAAGAATTGATTGACATTGGGTTAAGTAAGGGTTGTGAGGATATGTTGGCGTATCAAAAATTAATTGTGGAATTTGTAAGTATCTATGTTGTTTTACTTCTCTCATTTTATAATTAATAGAACAACAAAAATACTTTATATTAAATATATGATTTGTTATGTGGTTTAAAACTTGCAGGAAACAAAGTATGGAGTGGAGCCAACATATGACCCGTTGAGAGAAGGCATGAGATTTGGTTTTGAAATAATGTGTGTCATTCTGGACTCAATTCTTTCTATGGTACGACGCTTTTCAATTTACAGTCATGTATACTATCTATTTTAATTTTCATTATTCCCAGCAACGCAGATACACTCATTACACTTTATTTTTATGGTTGTAGATGGAAGATGAAGAAGAAAATAACTAAGAAAATCAACAAAACATTCAACCAAATAACCCAAGTCATGCAAGTGGATTGAGCACTGACAATAGTTCCAATGATGAATGATGATCCATATATTTTGGATGTTAGTGCAAGCTATTGTATATTTTGAAATAATTGTTTGTGAATAATTAGACATTTTGTATAATGTACTAGACATAGTGTCCCAATTGAAAGACAACGGGTTACTAGTAAGTGTAACAATTACGGGAATGCTGACATTTTGATTATTGTGGACATTATGTTATCCCATTTTGTATGAGAAAGGGCCTCTTATAGATATATAATAAAATGATTTTTTTATTCTATTGCATTCTCCAATGTCGTGAAATTACATGTGAAATGTTACATTGTCAATTAAATATATGGATGCTTAAATATTACAATAGATGCAAAATTTTATGATATAATAAATTAATCCAAACATCATATCCAAACGCAATAATAAAAATTCAATTGAATACTACTATAAAAAATATTTTAATTTCTGATTAATAATGGAATTAAACAAAATATAAATAAAATATAAATACTACAGTGCGATGTTAGTAGTCATTGTTCACCAATTAGAAAATAATAATCAGCGCTTCTGATAATTTCAATTGCATCGGTGCTTTTGAGATAATTTCGCACTGGTGCATTTGAGGCAATGTCGCATCAGTGCACTTAAAACAATAGAGACCCGATGCACCAAAATACTCGTTGCATACCCCGATGTTTTTTCTATTATTAAGCCATGGTGCACTACTGTATATTAATCACACCATTAAATAATAAAAATATAGCGGTAGTCAACATCACAGTTGAATTTGTCGGGTGTTTTCCTTCACTTATCGCATCGCTGCATTGTAATAATTATTAAGCAACAATGCTTTGTAATAGTTAGTAAGCACCAATACTTTTCAATAGTTAGTTAGCAACAGTGCTACATTTAGTATAAAGCACCAGTGCATATATTGTTATAAAGGACTGATGCTTTTTAATAGTTCATAAGCACTAGTGCAACTTTTAGTATGAAGCATTGGTGCATATATTGTTATAAAGCACCGGTTCCAGTTAAAATTTTGGTGTGCACCAATGCTATATGTATTATCAAGCATCGATGCATATCAAATTTTGGTGTGCACCAATGCATTTATTGCTTTTAAAAGCACCGATGTGTTTTACATTTGTTAGCACCTATGCATTTGTTTCAATAAAGAGCAGTTATAACAAACCTCCACAAAATCCTCCAGGCATTGAGTTTTTTTAGTTGTAATAAATTTCCATGAAAACCTTTGCTAAAAAATTTGGTACCATTTGCAGAGGTTGTTGCGAGGTTATTTTGATAATTTTGACCAATCTTGTAACACTAAAAACCTTCCCAAAAACCTCTGCTACAAGGCCTTTTCCTTATAGTGCAACTAAATTTATGTAAGAAACTGTTTCTTCACCTCCTACAAAGTGAGAGGCTGAACTCCACATGGACGTTCCACAAACCTCATATATCATTACAAATCCCTACGTCTAAAATTTGTTCAAAACTGTACCAACTTGGAGGCATCTTGATCTCCCTTTGACCTCCAAATGGCTTCATATAGAAACCATTGTTGTTCTACATGTTCTTCAAATTAGTTTCCCCGTAACTTTAGGTATCTCATAGGGGATCCACAATGTATTCTCACCATTCGACTAGGTTGAAACCCAACCGAAATAAGTACACTAGGAATTGGTTGTGAAACCAAATTCAAACCCATGGCTGGAGCTGAACTGCTACTGCTTTAAGTATTACTTGGTAATCTTGAACTAAAATCACTACTATTCCCTCTTGTTGATGCTCCAAATTGAATACTACTACTATTAATGTGATTATACAAAGGCAAACTTACTACAAGGCTAGAAAAATAAGGCATTGTATTGTTCAGGGGCACTAGAGGAGTGGTTGAATTTGGGCTAGTTCCAATACCTTTAATTATCTATTATGCAACTTGGGGGTGTTGATGTATATGTAACTTTGGAATGTATTTCATCTATATTTATTGTACCCTTATAAGAGATGTGTTATTCCTCTATAAGGAAGTGTCGTCATGTGGATTGACAAGTGTCGCAAGTGTGTATACTTGCCGATGGGTTATTAGACCACCATGTGTGGGGTCGGCCCTAAAATATATATTATATTGTGGATGTATCTAGATAGACAAGTCGGCCCCATAAGGTCACTGGGCAAACATGTTAAGTATAAATAGAGATCGGGAGATCTCTATTTGGATCATTCGGAAAGACACACTTCTCTCACTCAGAAAGTGGCGCACTAGTGAGGAGGAGGATCATCTGCTCTAGGAGACTATCTCAAGTGTATTTTGGCTGTACTTTGGTTGAGCCATTGCTCTCTCTATCTCTGAGGAAGTTGTGGGGTTTTTCACCTTAGGGTTTTCCCACGGAAACTCTGTGTCTCTTGTCTCTCATGCTTTTGATTATTGTGATGCTTGTCATGCTTATTGTGATTGTTATGCATTGATATATTGTATATGTTATTCTCTCAGTAAAGATCCAAGAGTATTGTGAATTAATGCTCAAATTTTAACATGGTATCAGAGCTAACCTGAGAAGAAGACATTTTGTAGTGACGAAAACTTGATTTTCTTGTTTATTGGGTTTCTATCCATAGTTTTTGGAAAAGCAGTATAGTAGATTGATTCTACTCATCAAGGAGAATCTATCTGTCCAATCAGAATTCAATTCTGAGCATTTTCAAATTTAGCCCTAAAAATTAGGGTTTCCAAAAAAATAGGAATTTCTGAAGTCTGAAGCCATAGCTAGAAGCTCCTTGCAAAAATCAAAGTTTAGAGCTTTGGATTGAGATTTTTGGCTGGGTATATCTCCGGGAAACTCAAACCCTAATTTAGGGCTCTCCCTAGTGAACTCGGGAGGACAAAAAGGCAAATCTGAAGGGTAAATCTTTGCTGATCTCAAATTCTGAATACACCAGGCTGATCAACTCATCAAGGTGCATCTTTCTATCCTTTCAGAAAGTTGAAATTCACATTTTGAATTTTTAGGGTTTTTTCGACCAACCCTTATCCGGGACCAGATCCAGTTTTCAGCATTTCAAGTGGTAAGACCTAAATCTTTTCTATTTCATTTGAAGTACTCTTTAAGATGTCTCACCACACCAAGCTTGAGGATAAGCTTGAAGGGGTTGATAACTTTCGAGCTTGGAAGTATAGGATTGGGTTAATCCTGGAAGAGAATGAGTTGGACTCATATATAAAAGAAGACATCCCTATCCCAGAGGATGAAGAGGCTAAGGTATTGCATAAGAAGAACTTGGTCAAGGCAAAGAGAATGATTGCTGATTCTATCAAAGACCATCTCATACCCCATGCGTCTTCTCTAAAGACACCCAAGGCTATGTTTGACTCTTTGACCAAGCTATTTGAAGGAAAGAACATAAATCGGAAGATGACCCTGCGAAATCAATTGAAAGGGGTCAAGATGTCGAATGGAGAAACCATTCAATCCTATTTCTCCAAGGTCTCTCAGATCAAGGAACAACTTGAAGCTGTAGATGAAATGGTGGAGAATGGTGAAATTGTTATGACTACTTTGAATGGCCTACCTAGGTCATGGGACTCTTTTATCCAGGGGATCTGTGCCGGAAAGAAGTTAATCTCCTTCAGCAGATTATGGGAGGAATGTTCTCAAGAAGAAGCAAGGCTTGTGGCAAGAGAAGAGAAGATGGGAAATGAAGATCAAGCTCTCACAACTCACACTAAGAAGGGCAAGTTCAAGAGGGAGCCATCCCATCACAAGAAGAAATCTTCTCATCATTTTCACAAAGACAAGAACGATCTAAGGTGTTTCACTTGTAATGAGAAGGGTCACTTTGCTTCAGAATGTCCCAAGAACAAAAGGGACAAACACAACAACAACAACTCCAACAAGAAGAAGAAGGGTAACAAAAGAAGGTACCATGCTCATGCTGCCGAAGATGATGAACCTCCAAAGAAGAAGGCTAGGGCAGAAAGTGACGATAGTAATGATGACTCATCAAGTGAAGAAGAGTATGTTCTAATCTCTGCTCTCACAGTTACTATCTCCCATGGTTGTAATGATTGGATAATTGACAGTGGGGCTTCCAAACACATGACTGGGTTTAAAGAATCCTTTGTAAATCTGTCTGAACATGAATCACCCCATAAAGTGAAACTTGGGGATGATTATCAATATCCCATCAAAGGAAGTGGTGAAGCCTCCTACAACCTAGATTCTGGAAAATCTTTGAAGATGAAAGAAGTCCTTTATGTACCTGGGCTCAAGAAGAACTTACTCTCCATATCTGCATTGGATACCAAAGGTATGAGGGTTGCATTTGTGGATGTCCAAGTCCTAATGTGGCCAAAGGGAAAGACCATAGATGATGCAGTTGTGATTGGAGAGCAAGAGGGAGGTTTGTATAAATTAAAAGGACAACCTGAACATGCCATGGTGCATGAATCCATGGAGCCAAGTGAACTTTGGCATAGAAGACTTGCTCATATGCACTATAGGGCACTTCCAATTGCAAGCAAGGCTGTAGAGGGTCTTCCTGAAATCAAGACCAAACATGAAGGTGTTTGCAAAGGATGTGCAAAAAGGTAAGAATATTAAGAAGGCTTTCCCAAGCAGTGAAAGCAAGGCAAAAGATATCCTGGAAATCATCCACTCAGATGTATGTGGTCCTATGTCATCCAGTTCTCTAAGTGGGTATGTTTACTGTGTCTCATTTATTGATGACTTCTCTAGGAAGACTGGGGTATACTTCTTGAAAAACAAAGATGAGGTGTTTGATAAGTTCAAGGAATTCAAAACCTTGATGGAGAATCAAACTGACAAAAAGATCAAAACATTCAGATCCGACAATGGTGGAGAATTCACCTCAGGTGACTTCAAGAAGCTTTGCAGTGATTCAGGGATTAAGAGGGAGTTGACTGCTCCTTATAATCCTCAACAGAATGGAGTTGCATAAAGGAAGAACAGAACAATCATGGAAGCAGCAAGGGCAATGCCGCATGACCAGGATCTACCTATGCATCTATGGGCAGAAGCAGCTAGAACAACTGTATATGCGTAGAACAGAACACCCCACAAGATATTGGACAACAAGACACCAGAAGAGGTCTTTTCTGGTAAGAAACCTGAAGTCAGCCATCTCAGAATATTTGGTTGTCCAGTATACACTCATGTCCCAAAGGAAAAGAGGACCAAACTAGATCCTTCAGGAAAGAATGGTATCTTTGTGGGTTACAGTGAAAGCTCAAAGGCTTACAGAATATACTTTCCAGGGTTCAAGAAGAGTGATGTCAGCAGGGATGTAACATTTGATGAAAACTTAGCATTCATCAAATCAAGGAAGGCACCTATCGAAGTTTATGAAGAACCTAAGGAAACTAGATTTCAAGACACTACCATGACTGAAGTAATTCCAGAAGTTGTTCGTGAGTTTGAAGATCCGCAAGAACCTGTAGATCCACCCCGTGAGGATAACTCTCACTAGAGGAAACCTACATGGGCTAGAGAGCTCATTCAAGATGCAGAAAGATTTGGCATTCCAGAAGAAGAACACAGAGCAAAGAAGAGAACCAGATCACATACTAGCTATGCTGCTTTACTCTGTGACATTATGAACAAAGAACCTTCCAGTTATGAAGAAGCAGCGGAAAAGAAAGAATGGAAGGATTCCATGGTTGAGGAATACCAATCAATAATGAAGAATGATGTTTGGGATGTTGTCCCAAGACCTAAAGAGAAGTCTGTTGTGACTTCCAAATGGATCTACAAAATCAAGCATGCTGCAAATGGCAGTGTAGAGAAATACAAAGCAAGATTCGTAGCTCGTGGCTTCTCTCAGAAAGAGGGAATAGATTATGAAGAAACTTTTACACCTGTAGCCAGGTATACTTCCATCAGAACAGTACTTGCCCTGGCTGCAGCAATGAAATGGAAAATGCACCAGATGGATGTCAAGACTGCTTTCTTGAATGGTGTAGTTGAAGAGGAAGCATACGTGGAGCAGCCACTCGGTTTTGAAATACACGACAAGGAGTCGTATGTGTGCATATTGAAGAAAGCCTTGTATGGCTTGAAGCAAGCTCCCAGAACTTGGTATCGTAGGATGGACAGTTTCCTATCTAGCTTGGGCTTTACCAAGAGTAAAGCGGATTCCAACCTCTAATACAAGGTTGAGGAAGGGAATCCTGTGACTCTACTCCTGTATGTGGATGACTTATTTGTAACAGGAGATGACAGGTTGATTGCAAATACTAAGAGGAAGCTTGTTGCTGAGTTCGATATGAAAGATTTGGGAATGATGCATTATTTCCTAGGTATGGAGGTGTGGCAGAATTCAGGTGGGATCTTCCTTGGTCAAGGGAAGTACACAGTAGATATTTTGAAGAGATTTGGGATGATGGATTTCAAGGCCATGGCCACACCAATGGCATCGAATCTAAAGCTTCTATGTGATGCTTCATCTGAGCCGGTTGATGTCTTAATGTATCGTCAAATGATTGGGTCCTTGATGTACCTGACGAACATGAGACCAGATATTTGCTTTGCAGTGAACACATTGAGCCAGTTCCTGACGGATCCGAGGAGTGTTCATCTGGTTGCTGTAAATCATGTTCTGAGGTACCTGAAGGGTACAGTGGATTATGGGCTCAAGTATGAAGCGAATCAAAAGTTTAACCTGCAGGGTTATGTTGATTCAGATTGGGCTGGCAGTGTTGTAGATAGGAAGAGCACATCTGGGTGCTGCTTCAGTATGGGATCAGGTGTGATCTCTTGGTTCAGCAGGAAGTAGTCCTGCATAGCACTGAGTACAGCTGAGGCAGAGTATGTTGCAGCCTGTTCAACTAGTAGTGAGGCAGTATGGCTACGGAAGCTACTGTCTGAGTTATTTGATTTCCCATTGGATGCTACTGGTATATTCTGCGATAACCAGAGTTGTGTGAAGCTGTCTGAGAACCCAGTGTTTCATGACAGGTCGAAACACATAGAGATCAAATATCACTATATCAGGGATATGGTGCAGAGAGGACCCGTGAAGCTCCTGTATGTTGCGATGGACGAGCAGATTGCAGATGTGCTGATGAAGCCACTAGCCAGGGTGAAGTTCGAGTACTTCAGGGAGAGGCTTGGTGTTCTTCAGATCGATGACACTTCGAGGAAGAAGTGATGGACACATTTGCTGAAGCCATCCCAAGCATGTTGGAAGGAGGATCCTTCACATGGATATGGATGTAAGCGCTGGATGATGAGTATCAGGACGATGCTCCAGTTACTGCTCTGTATATGCATCATGTTGGATGCTGGATATGATCAGTTGGATCATTTATATTTGTATGTATGTACGCATCGTGTTGATGCTGGATATGATCAGTTGGATCATTTATATTTGTATGTATGTATGCATCGTGTTGATGCTGGATATGATCAGATGGATCATTTATATTTGTATGTATGTACGCATCGTGTTGATGCTGGATATGATCAGTTGGATCATTTATATGTATGTACGCATCATGTTGGATGATGGATATGATCGGTTGGATCATTTGTATATGCATCATGTTGGATGCTTGGACCAATGTATATGTATCAGGTGGATACATTGTATGATCAGGTAGATCATGTATGTTGATATGTATCATGTATTTGTATTTGTATCAGGTGGATACATTGTATGATCAGGTGGATCATGTATGATGATATGTATCAGGTAGATACTTGGTGTGCATTAGGTGGATGCATTGTATGATCAGGTTGATCATGATGATGATCTTCAGGATGTTGCTCCAGATGATATGTACCAGGATGGTACAAGTGATGATGATCAGTATGATCATGGGAATCAGGATGATGCCTCATGCGATGATGAGCCATTGGATCATGAGTATCAGGTTGATACTTGGAGGTCAGAGATGATATGTGGCAGGTTGTGCAAATAGCATGTAATCAGTACTGGGAGATCTTGCCAGTCGTGCTGCGGCACATAAATGTTCCTGGGGTACTCTTTCCAGTATTGCTATGTAGTATGTAATCAGTCCTCAGATATCCGATAGGTTGAGCTGTGTGCTCGTAATCAGTCCTGGGATGAGGTATTACTACGGAGACATGTAATCAGTCCTGGAGATCCGAGAGGTTGAGCTGTGTGCTCGTAATTAGTCCTGGGATGCTCTTTAGAGATCTTGCCGGTCGTGCTGTGGCACATAAATGTTCTTGGGATGCTCTTTAAAGGTTTTTTCTATCCACATGTAATCAGTACTGGAGATCCGAGAGGTTGAGCTGTATGCTCGTAATAAGTCCTGGGATGCTCTTTAGAGATCTTGCCGGTCGTGTTGCGGCACATAAATGTTCCTGGGATGCTATTTAAAGGTATTGTGGAGGAGATGCATGTAATCAGTCCTGGGAGATCTTACCGGTCGTGCTTAGGCACATAAATGTTCCTGGGATACTCTTTCCGGTATTGCATCCGCACATAAAATTAGTCCTGAGAGGCCACCTTTATCAGACCGTTCGCACAGATGATGAAGACCTGCAGGTGGTGGGCCTACATCCAGTATGAAAAAGGACTGGCTCTGTAGAACTTCCTATGACGAGTAGAGTCAGAGACTGGTTGAGATAGCAGCAGCAGTGATGATGATGATGACGATGATCTCGACAAGAAGACTTGTCTAGCAGAACCGTGTCAAGAAATGCCTTCCTAGTTAAGAGGGAGTGTTGATGTATATGTAACTTCGGAATGTATTTCATCTATGTATTTCATATATATTTATTGTACCCTTATAAGAGATGTGTTATTCCTCTATAAGGAAGTGTCGTCATGTGGATTGACAAGTGTCGCAAGTGTGTGTACTTGCCGATGGGTTATTAGACCACCATGTGTGGGGTCGGCCTTGAAATATATATTATATTTTGGATGTATCTAGATAGACAAGTCGGCCCCATACGGTCACTAGGAAAACAGGTTAAGTATAAATAGAGATCAAGAGATCTCTATTTGGATCATTCGGAAAGACACACTTCTCTCACTCATAAAGTGGTGCACTAGTGAGGAGGAGGATCATCTGCTCTAGGAGACTATCTCAAGTGTATTTTGGTTGTACTTTGGTTGAGCCATTGCTCTCTCTATCTCTGAGGAAGTTGTGGGGTTTTTCACCTTAGGGTTTTCCCCACGGAAACTCTGTGTCTCTTGTCTCTCATGCTTTTGATTATTGTGATGCTTGTCATGCTTATTGTGATTGTTATGCATTGATATACTATATATGTTATTCTCTCAGTAAAGATCCAAGAGTATTGTGAATTAATGCTCAAATTTTAACAGGGGGGTCTCATTCTTGAAATAATCATTGTACATATTCAAGTACATTGTCCAAGTCTTCGTGATATTCGATTTCAACTATATCACTTGACTGGGGTTGTTCTGTAACCTCTTATCAGGTTGGCTTTGCATTATTAGTCTATATAGCAATATCCATCTTTTTCACCTCATTCCCTCACTCTTCAAACATCGTAGATACTCACTCTCCCCATCTTCCTGTTGTTGGGATCCCCTCTATCACTATCCCTCTCTCTTTCAATCAGGAGTTGGCAAACTCTCCATGCCTTGACAACTTATGCAACTTGTTTAGTATTCCTTCATCACCCCCTTCTTCACTAATCTACTTATCCAATTGCTCACTCTTCTTTATTGATGCTCTCATTTGATTTATCCACCACTTCTCAATATTGGCCAACTTCCTCAAAATTCATTCAACCCTTTCATTCTTCTCTGAATCATCCACCATCTTCTAAGTATTTCACATCTCGCAACTCACCAACAACGTCCCCTGTCACTCCACATGGGATAGGGTATACACTATGCCATGGGAGTGGGACAAAATCACAAGAGTGCCTCTTCTACCAACTAAATCTTGATCAAAATGGGATTTCTCTTACTAGTATTCCTTGGGATCCTTTCTTAAAATATGCCTCTGCTCAAGAGAAATATTGATGATTCTATGCAACAAAATCTACTATGCCTATCTATTGACGAAAATATCTACCCCAAAAGTCCATTGCTCTTGTGATCTGATGCCCAAACCAATTGATCCAGGTGGATATCGGTGGCGGCCCACCTCTTCCAACTGGCTCAAAACAGTCTTCTGGCAATTTTGGTAAATTACTATTTTTAGCAGTTTTTCGGGTGCTGAACTTCCGGAGCCATTTTGAGGCCCTAAACGACCTTTTTTGGCAATTTGGGGGGCCAAATGGTTGCCTCCGGCATACATTTGGCCCCAGTCGAAAGTTGTAAATCTCGGATAGACCTTTCCAACGGGCTACCGAGCGCCCTAAACGAAGATCGTATGCAAAAGTTATGACCCCGGGAAGTTGACTGTTCAACTAACCACCTTGGGGCCGCAAACTTTATGACGGTTCATCTTCTAGGGTTAGGTTTTTGGATGATTGGGATTCTTTCCCTCATGCTTATGATAAATAGGCCCTTTCGGCCTCTCTTTGTATTCATCTTGGCACGAATGAGCATAGCGGCCACATCTCTTCTCAGAGATAGCTACCACCATTCTAGCTATTGTATTTTACAGTCTATTCTATTTCCGCTATTTAATAGAATATGTGTTACTGTATCACTGTGTTATTTGCAATATATATTTGTATATGATTCTGTATATGCTATCTTTTGTTTCGTTCCCACATAAATCCGGATCACCAATGGAAAGATACAAGGCTAGCAATAGTCCACTAAATTATTTTCATCTATCAATCTCAATATTATGGGGCTCTTGCAAGTATTCTCAACCATTTATACAATCTTATAGGAAACTCATGCCATATAACGTCATAATAGTTATTAGAGGGTATATCATAAAGTATAAACTCTCTAAACATCATCGGGTTACATTCCCATAACTTTGATTCTCGCAATACAAAATTCTTGAACTTCTACTTCCACCAATCTTGACTTGATATTTGTAAATCCCCCAATCCACTTGACAAGCATTTCCCTTTGAAGCATGATCCTGACAACATAGCCATTTGTTGGCATTACATTGAGACTAGGTTTCTCATGCAAGGGCCAATAAAATCCTACTATAGTGTAGGGATGCTTTCATTTTCAATCCTTCTTGGGAGAAGAAAGTCTCACCCAAATTGCATGAAATACCATTGTACTATGGTGAAAATACCCTAGCATGGATGATTATTACTACCTATTATTATCTTAACATCCAAGTACCCCTCATGTGTGAAAATAAATAACATGCAAAACATATAAAGCATAAACCATTATAAATAACGTACCTAGGGGTTCTGCAAGTTCCATGAATATTTAACATTCCATAACATTCAAACGTATTGCACATAAATTTTAAAAGGGGCACAAAATATATTCTTTTAATTTATATGCATCAAATACAAAAATGGATCTGCAACATTACAACATAAGAAATCCAAACATAGATCTTTCTTTAGTAGGTATTAATGCAGTACGAACATAGCAAAAAAACTATCTTTACATTCTAATGGTAACCCCTATTACAATCTAAACAATAACAACGGTAACCAAGGTTAACCCCTCTCCCTTAGTCCTAATGCTTTTTTATACAAAACTAGTTGTTATCCGTGACCAAGTCAAGATGGTTATAAAAGGGATAAGGACGACTATAACAATCCATTACCCAGGTCGGTGCATTAATCATGTTTCATCTCCTTATCCATTGGAAGTCGACTTACACTATGTCTTATTCATTGATCCCCATGCTCTTCTGTTGCTCTCCTCTAGTTGTTCATCTTCCAACACATGTATCCAAAAAAATGAAGGAGCCAACCATAAGCTCTCATATGCATCCAAAAGTGTTTTGTATCTAAATTTTAGTGCCACCAAACAGAGTGGAAGCACGATGTTGCACCCAAAGATGATACATGCAAGGTAGAAGGAAAACAAGTTGTACTTATAAGGCTTTCGAGTAACAAAGTTGAAAAAATTGCAAATATCTTTTTTACGTAACATCATTCAAAAATTATTTTGCATTAATATATCTAGATAAAATTATATAATCATCTTTGATAAAAATAATTGCATTGAGAGTAGTGAGGTGCTCTACAACTTAGTATGAGGGAGATGTTGTAACGTTATATTATATGCCGTTCCCATTACAAAAATAAAAATAAAAAATAAAAATGCAAATGATATCGGCTTAAAAACAAAAAATAAGTTATATTGATTTCATCTTAAACATATATATATATATATCAAGTACCAAAAGAGATCAAATACTTTGAAGTGTAATTTTTTTTTTAATGTTGAACTCCTCTTGTACTTGACATATCCGGATTTAAAATGGATCTATACTGGTGTATAATCAAAAACAAAAATAATAAAGTGGTTACAAATATATTAGAATAATCAATATTTACATATTTGAAAACATAAAAAAATTCATTGACTTTCTTTTCGCCGCAACAAGTTCTCACTTTTATTTAAAAGGCATTGAAATGTCTAAATGTGGGCTCTATTGATGTTATTTTATTTGTTTAAAAATTGTCAAAGTTAAAAAAAAAACAAAAACAAAACAACAAATGGAAAAATAGTATATAATTTTTAATTTTTAACTGTATGTATAAACAATTATTACAATAAGAGTTTTGGCTCATTTATATTTATATTATTTTTTGGGAATCTTTATATTTCATGTGAAATATACATTGAGTTGTTTTGAGATCAAATGCCAAGATAAAAAACTAGGCAAACTTCTATCTATTACTATTCCAAGCTTATTGAAAGCAAAAACATCCATCCAGTGCCAATCTATACAAACCATATAAAGCTAGATAAAGCTGGATAGGATCCATAATCAATGGACTCTTTAACTATTAGAGATAATGAATTTGTATGGTGTTGAGAAGAGATCCATCGATGTACTCTTCTTCCTATATCAGACATGTATATAGAATTTATATTAATGCTAAATTCATTGTACTTTTATTATTATATAGCCAAAGATATGATTATTAATAAAATAAATGAGAGACTCAAAGTTTATGCAACATGAAAAATATTACCTAGTTAAATAAACCTCGCAATCATAATGAAACCTCTTGAGAACAATATAAAGTGTTGCTCACTTATATTCAAGGGACATCCAAAAATATCGCCAAGACCTTGCAATCATAATGAAACCTCTTTAGAACAACATAAAGTGTTGCTCCCTTATATTCAAAGGACATTCGAAAACATCACTAGGATTCTAAGAAAGAAACAGATTAAAACTATTTTTCATCCCCCCAAAACCATTAGGAACCTTTTCAAATAAGTCAAAAACCTCGTGGATCCACTACTAAAAAAGGAGTTTATCGTGTCCCTTGTTCCTATGGCCTATCATAGATTGGTTAAACAGGTAGGTCCTTTCATGTTAGTATTAAAGAACATAAAGCTTCCATCACACACAATCGTGTTAAGTCTTCAGCTTTAGGTGACCATTCTAGTAAAACAAATCCAAGGGTGAAAACAATATTGAAAATTGATGACCCTACCTGGGGAAATGTCAAAAAAATGAGGTCTAGATGAATTTCTTAAGGGAATAAATCAAAGTGCAGCATGCCAATCAGGTCGCGGTCTTGATTGTGACAACATGTTAAATAGAGCTACATAAATTATCAATGGGTCAATAGAAAATCAGATATCGTACCTATAAACAGGGGTGGGGTTGGCATTTAAATATTCATTGTTCATGTTCATCTTTTGATGCCCTAAATATTTTGGATCTCATTTTAGGAGATTGGACCAACAATTTTTAGATCCGGGAGTTGCAGGTTAGTCCTCGTTCCCTTTTACTCATTTTTGTTTGGTTAGAATTTTGTCTATGGGCCCCGATGACCCATATGAAATCATGTTAGGGATTCTATAACATTGCATGGGTATGGAAGGAACTATTGGGATAAATGGTTTGATGTCTCCTTCACTAGTCACACACTACGCGGGATTCCAAGACATTTTCTCACGTAGTTATGTTGTGTGAGTGTAAGAAGGAATAAACATGTGAGGTGTAATTGAAATGGTGTTCGACCCATGTGTGAAAATAATATGTTTGTTCATACTATTAGCCATTCTATGGAATGAGAATTTATTTTTTTGGGTCACGTGCAAAGGTTGCGCTCCCAATCATCTCAAGAAACCATACATCGGTGCAATAGCTAGGTTTATTTCGTCGTGTGTGAATGTTGCACAGTTAAATGACCTAGTTGACTGCACTATACATAGTCAACTTGATGGATGGTCTGCATGGTGAATGAAATTGGTATGTTGTCACGCCCTTGCGTGATAGTTTTCTAAATAATCATGTGAGTGTACATTCTTGGAGTTTTTTTAGTTATAAGCCATTTCAGATAAATTGATTTCAAATTTTTATTGGTTTGTCTTGTAGATTGTTAGATGAGAGATGGATATTGAGTGGCGAAAGTGCCCCTTTGATGGAATGCCACAAGTGGTGTCCCAAATCCCAGAGGTCCAAAAACGCCTATGAGAGGTGTGGTTGTTGAAATACTAGGAATACCCCATGATGAGGTAAATTTAGGGCTTATTGCATGAGATAATCAACCTATGGATGTCATAGGAGGATTGTTGTGTTGTCAATGGTTAGTGGGTGTTGATAAATCGTTTTGATATTTATTTCCTAACTGAGCTATCTATTTGTGGTATTTGGTAGGAGACGCATCCAATTCCAGGAGGACAGAGGAAAATTGAACAACTGGTCAGCCATTATTGTGGATGAAATCCATGGGGAAGAAGGATGGGCCAATCATTATCATCCATATTTAGGACATGGTGATACGTGCAATCACCATTTTTGTGATCCATTTGGCGACCCACTGGATATCTGGGGTTCAACTTCTGTTAATGGAAGGCCCTATAGGGAATTGAGATTGCATAGGATAGCATGTCATTTTCCAACATGTAGACCTAGCCATCGAACTGCTTTCTGGAGGGAAAAGGGATGTTCACCTATGGGTCCATTATTTTCTCTTACTTCTTTAAGCACTTTCCAATAGTGAGGTCGGAGGTGTTAATCCCTATGTAAGGGGAAAAACAACCCTGGATGCATCTATGGTGGACTTTGATGCCATAGAGAGGTGGAGGGGAGGTGGGGGATACTTTTATGTTTAACTATCTAATAGTGTGGTGAAAGTAGGTGGGTTTGGTGGAAATGTACCCATATCATGGGATGGACCTACAAGGAGACCTAGATCTACCCTACCCTCCAAGCCATGGGTGGGTGATTGAATCATGGCCTTGAGGACTTTGTTGGCAACTTCAACTTGACTGTTGGAATATCAATACAGGTAGTAGGGAATGGAAAATTCATGAGTAAATGCTAACAATAAATACAACTACTAGAAAACCTCATTCTAAAAATGGGTTTATTTTTCAAAAACTAACTATTTGGGTTTGTCATAGTGTGTGATGATGTGGTTGAAAAAGAACCATGTGGAATTGGTGATTGTGTTGTTAAAGGTGGGCATCACCTCATCCTATTTGGTGAATTAATCGACTGCAATGATAATATACTTATGGCCATCAGTTGAAGTCATTTGGAATTCCATAAAATCATTTCCCCTCCAGTTTAGACAAGAAGACATCGGTGCCATGTATTATAAACTTATTGGGTTTTTATCGAACCCAATCTCTAATTTTTCCAAGTTCACTATACTCATGTGAACCTTCCAATTCAAATTCCAAATCACAAGCCAATATTCAAGCCCTCGATGTGAGCCCACGGGGGAGTATAATGTGCACATCGCATAAATATGGTATTGAAACATCCATGCATATAAATCTCAAAATGTTTATTTCCACAATGCATGTGGGATGTATTCCCATGCCGAGACTAAGGTAATAGGGCATAAAAGAAGGATGAAATTGATCTATACCAATGGACCAATTTTCCAGGAAGTGGAGGAAAATGGTTTCTCATTAAAATCAAGTGAGAAGCGTTTCTTCATATTCCAGTAGCCATGGGAGATACGCCATAAATGTAGGAGGTTATCGAGGAAGCACAAGACTTCCTAAAAGAGAAGAGAAAATTAAAGTATCCCCAACTTCCTTTCACCAAAGTAAAGCGAAAACAAAAAATATATCAAAGGATCACTGATGCATATTAGAGGGGGGAATTAGGGGCAATATTTTATAGTTTTAAAAGCATCCAAAAGCAATAAGGAGAATCAAGGAGTTATTGAGGACAAAGATAGCGTAACCAATTTTTAGTTTGGTTATCATGAATATCTCGCTCTCCTAGAATAACATAGGGTGTCGAGTATGCCAATCACTCCCACTACACATCAATTCAACTTATTCTTTCTCCATACTTGTACCTCTCGAGAGGAATAAATGAGAGATGCTTATTTATTTTAGGAGGGAATTCTTTGCAGTTGAGAGGAGGAGCCTCACCAAGATCCCCATGGGTTATTGTAAATTTCGAAAACCAACGAACTAGTCAATGGATTCATTGCTCATTTGTAAGGCCCTTCAACTATCTATTTTTTGTTTTTAGCTTTCTTATTTTCCACACCTTTTCCCTCTATATTTTTAATATACCAACTTAGGATTGTGGCACAAAAACTCTAGACTTCTCAAGTTTGATGAAACAATGGCTGAGGAAGCTAGAATTGCTGGGGATGGAAAATATCAAAGGATATGGATGGATGGAAGGTTTTGATCTGAGTTGATACCTCTACACAACGTACTGATACCATTTATGTTTCAATAAAATACCAGTTGAACTCTACTATAATGCTCCTGGGAATCTTAGCATATGCAAACTAGTATGGGTAGGAAACTTGACTGAAGGATGGGGGAGGTTGTTGAAGAAATAAGAGAGGTTAATTAAAATTCATTTCATCATAAAATGTCATCTCAAAAAGTTATATGAAGATATGGCCAAGTCTTACAATAAAACTAGTAAAATTGCATTTTAAGACAACTCAACTAGTTCGAATTCTGGATTCCCAAACAGTGCTCAAAGGCTCAAAAATTTATGAAACAGGGGATGGATCATGACATATGTCATGTCAGATAACTCCATAAACAAGAAATATTTCAATTGGACTTATACTCATCGACTTATGAATCATACACTGAAAGCTAGTCAAAATCTAGCTAAATCTAGAAGGGGAAGATAAATTGGAGAAGAAATCAGAGTTCTGTAATTTGTATTGAATGGAATGATATCAGAAAATTAAATCCTTTTTTATTACATCATAAATAGGCCAATATTATTCTCATAAAGTGATAGAAAGATATCACTTCTTGTACACAAGAAATTAGCTGCAGAAGCTCATAAAAGACTTGGAATTCGATCTCTGAACTGGATGGTGATCATTCTGAACTTCCAATTCGACTTGATAAGCTTCAATACTTGAAAATAAACTCAGTGAAAATGGATGAATTCCATTATCCTCTCACAGAAAGCTGGGGCACATATCCCAGGTTGGACTAGGGGCACATCTCCCAAGTTAGAGGCACAATTGCACTCATACAAATTCTCAAACTAGCAAAAGATGTGAATGTGGTGCTCATGGAATTATTTATAGATATTTCATGAATTGGAGAGAAAGTATCCATGAGGAATGCGCCTTCCTTGAGTGGATGAGGAAAGGTTTCTTTCCTTCCTTGCTTTGCTTTGGCTTTCCTTCTTTTTCCTCTTTTTATGACTTTTCTTCTTTTCTGAACTTTCCTGCTTTTCCCGTTTTATCCTGCTTTCTGGATTTATGTTGCTTTTCTTGAAATATTCCTCTTTTCACATTTTTGGCATCATTTTTAGACTCATATGCTTTACTTGACTTTCTCCTCAAGTCACTCTCCAACCTTATCCACTAATGTGCCTTAGTGGAGCATTTTCTCCATTTATTTAGCATAACAATAAAAATATTAATTGCACCAATAATATTAAATGCACCATAAATATTTATTCCAAGTGGATAGCAAACTATGGATAAAATTAAATGCACACTCCTAATTAATTAATTGCTTGTAATACAAAATTTGACCCCATGGTTATGAAATTGCCTCCTCAACCCAAGGGATTGGTTGGGTTAGGAACTTGTTCCAATGCTCAATTTTTTGGGGACATGACAATCCTCCCCACCCAATATTGCTTGTACTCAAGCAATTTCAAACTAGGATGTTGTAAGATGTGTTATCCTTCCCAAGTAGCATCTTCACTAGGTAGCCCTTCCCACTGCACCAAAAAATCCTTAAGGATTTTTATCCTTAGCTTCTTTTCTCTGACATCAAGGATCCTTTCAGGGATCAACACCAAATTCCCCTCATTATCAAGGGGTGGAAAGTCTTTTGAAACTTTGACTTGCTTCCCTACTGCTTTCTTCAAATAGGACACATGGAAAACATTGTGAATCCGGTTGCCTGGAGGCAACTCTAGCTCATAAGCCACTTCACCAATCTTTATTAAAACTTGGTAGGGGCCATAGAACCTTGGATGCAACTTCTCATCCCCTTTGGACTTCAATTAGGATTGTATATAGGGATGCAACCTCAAATATACCAGATATCCCACTTGGAAGGTTCGCTCAACTCTATGCTTGTCTGCATGTACTTTTTGTCGATTCTGCGCTACCTGCAAGTTGTCCTTGAGAGTCTTGAGTATGTCTTAAATCTCTTGGATCCAATCCTTTGATTTCTATGTCTTACAATCACCAAATATCATATCAGCAAAAGTAAGTGCATCATATCCATAAAGAGCCCTTCCAGCCATTGGTTCACTCTCTGTGTTTGGCCATCAATCTGTGGATGGTAGCTTGTGATCATGTACAAACTTGTGCCTACTAGCTTGAACAGTTCTTGCCAAAAGTTGCTAGTAAACTTACTGTCTCTATCACTGATGATGGACTTGGGTATGCCATGAAGTTTGAAGATTTTTTTGATGAAAATTTCAACCACTTGACTGGATGCAATATTAGTTGTGACAGAAAATAAATGTGCATATTTATTCAACCTATCAACCACAACAAAGATACTATCTTTTCCTTGGATTTTGGGGAGCCCCGTGATGAAATCCATTGATATACTCTCCCATTTTGCTCAGGAATGGGGAGTGGTTGTAGGATCCCTGCTGGATGAGTATGCTCTACTTTATTTTGCTGACATTCCACACATGATCAGACATATTGCATCACCTCTTTCTTCAGCCCCTTCCATGTGAACCTTTCCCTCACTTTCCTATAGGTCTTCACAAATCCTGGATGCCCTGCCAAAGGCACATCATGGGCAGCTTCAAGAATATTTTTCTTTAGTATGGATTCTAGAACTACAAAGATTCTATCCTTATAATAAATGAAATAATTAATAATCTTATAAGCATCATCATAAATCAATCCATTAAATAAATCACTAGCAAACTGATTCTTAGTGTATTCTACACCAAGCTGTGTTTTCCAATCATCTTGAAATTTCAGTGGTGCAAGTGTGGGTTTTCTAGAAAGTGCATCAGCTACTATGTTCATCTTACCCTTCTTATACTCAATCTCAAAATCAAATGCTTCGACCTTGCTTACCCACTTTTGTTGTCTATTATTCAACTCCTTTTGGGTTAAGAAGTGCCTCAAACTGTTGTGGTCAGTTTTGATGATAAACTTGCCTCCTACCAAATACTGTCTAAACTTGACTAGCGCATGCATGATGGATAGCATCTCTTTGTCATAAACTGAATACAACATTTCACGTGGCCGCAAATTTCTGCTCTCAAAGGCCAATGGATGCTTATTTTGCATCAAGACAGCCCCAATACCATTCCCTGAAGCATCACACTCAAGTACAAAAGGTTGAGAAAAATACGGAAGTGCAAGAATAGTACAAGTGCTCATTACCTCCTTCATTCTGTTGAATACTTTTTCTGATTCTTCCGACCAATGGAAGGATCCCTTCTTAGTGAGATTTGTCAAAGGAGATGTCAGCTTGGAGAACCCCTTGACAAACTTCCGATAGTAGGTGCATAGCCCAATGAACCCTCTCAGTTCAGTGAGATTTTTAGGACTAGGCCAATCTAGAATAGCTTGGATATTTTCCATGTGAACCTTAACTCCATCTTGACCAATCACATGACCAAGATAGAAGATCTCAGTCATTCCAAACTCACACTTGGTCAACTTTGCATAAAAATATTGATCAGCCAAGATTGTTAGTACAATATCCAAATGATGCAAATGCTCTTCCCAAGACCTATTATATATTAAAGTATCATCAAAGAAGACAAGTACAAACTTACGGAGATGTTTGCTAAACACTCCGTTCATGCAAGATTGAAAAGTTGCAAGTGCATTTGTTAGGCCAAAAGGCATAACCAAAAACTCAAAGTTCCCATGGTGGCACCGAAAGGTTGTCTTATGTATGTCTTCTTCTCTCATGCTGATTTGATGGTAGCCAAATCTAAGGTCAATCTTTGAAAAGTACTTGGCCCCATGGAGCTCATCCATAAGCCCATCTATACATGGAATAGGATATCTATTCTTGATAGTATTCTTGTTAAGAGCTCGATAATCCATGCACATTCTCATGGTACCATCTTTCTTCTTCACAAGAACTACTGAAGAGGAAAAAGGACTTGACCTCGGTCTAATGAATCCCAAGTCAAGCAGCTCCTTAATGGTTCACTCTATTTCATCCTTGAATCTCTTTGGGTGCTTGTAGGGATGCACCTTGATAGGTTAGGTTCCTATCTCCAACTCAATCCTATGCTCTATTCCTCTATCTGGAAGCCTACCATGAGGAAGGTCCTCAAATACCTTTTTATGATTTTGGAGAAGCCTTTGAATGTCTTTAGGACAATGAGATACTTCGAATGAGCTGCGCTTAGTGGTGATTAGGAATTCATCAGCCCACTCAATGTCTCCATGCCTTAGGATAGACCTCATACTGTGTGCACTTACCACTTGTTTGGGATAAGTGTTGATTCCATTCAACACCATCTCTTTTCCATTTTCTCCATTAAAGACCATTTCAGGGACTTGGTAGTCCATTGATTCTTTCAAATGGAGTGCAACCATTGTACTCCCAAGACCATGTTAGTATCAGCCGCATGAACAACATAAAATATATCTGTAATGTTATCCTCTCCTACACAAATATGCAATTTAGGAATACATCTACAACAATTCATAGAATGATTACCTGGATTGATAACAGTGAAGCCTCCAAATTTTTCAGTGTGTAGATTCCTTCTTTCAACCAAGGTTGAATCAATGAAGTTTTCTGTGGCTCCTCCATCCACCAATACAGTAACTGATTGTCCTTGAACCACTCCTTTGAATCTAAGTGTATGGTAGCGAGGTACTCTTGAGAGTACTGCAATCTTGCCTACCTTAGGGTGAGGTCCTTCTTCTACAGGCTCATAGGTCACTTTTGCATCTATTGGTGTCTCTTCTTCTTCTTGTTCCTCCTCAGATTCACTCTCTGAGTACACCTCAATGTAATGTTCCTTCCCTTTGGCACATCTATGCCCAGGAACCCATGGCTCCTGACAAGTGAAAAACAACTTTCTTCTTCTCAATTCATCTCGGTCCTTAGCATAGTTATATTTTCTGAAATTTCCATGAGGAGTATTCATAGGTGTCCTTTGGTTCTTGAATGGATTAGTACCAACAACCCTTGGAGGAAATCTGGTCCGTGGAAGAGAGTCTTGCAAATCTTTGGATCAACTTAGTGCATCTTATAAGGTGTTGGGTCTATAGGTTTTTACCAAGCCTTTCCAAGGTTCTGTCAACCCTTCTATGAACAATAAAATCATCCTAGCTTCTGAAATGTCAGAGACCATCACAACTACCTTTTGGAACTCAGAGATGTAGGATTCTGGAGTTCCAGTTTGTCTCACATGTGCTAGTTCCCTGAATGCAATCTCAAGGTCCCTTCTTTCAAACCTTTCATCCAACCTTCTTGTGAACTCTTCATAGGTGGTTACTTGGTCATGCCCAAGAGTCTTTAGGCCATGAAACCACTATTCACTTTCTTATCCATATAAGTGTAGAGTATCCATCTTGATGGCATCTATTTCAATCATAGGATTCAACTGAAAATATGTGACAAGTTTCTGAATCCAAGAGTTAGAAGTGCATTTTTGAGAACCATCAAAATAGAGTAAAGAAATCTTGCCAAAGACATTTCTGAGTTCAAAATTCTGATTTTTCATTCTGAAGCCTCCTCTTGGGTTGGACTTATATTGCAGATCAAAAAATTATTTGAATGGTAGAGCACTTCTGCATTCATCATTCAATGTAAGGCACTCAATGTACTTGTCCTCCCATGAAGCAAGACCTCCATTTAGACCCTCAAGTTCTTCTCACTGTTCTTCATTAAACTTAGGCATTGTTGGCCTTGAGCAATATGGATCCTCCATATTTAATTCACTAGCCCTATTGTGAGGCCCAGTCTTTGAGAAAAAGTGACCACCAGTGCTCTTCCTCTCGCCATGTGGAGTGCCATTGCTGCTCCCTTCTCTTACCTTGGATCGTAGTTGTTGAGCTAAGAACTCCCTGGTTTCTTTTCCTGATTGCACAATATTGAGAGAGATGTCTTGCAACCATTTCATCATGCCTTGAACAAAGAGTTTGAACTCTTCCCTATCTTCATTATGAGACATATTTGATTCTTCTTGTAATTTCCCTTCAGTGGAATTGATCTCCTCTTCCTCTTCTCCTTCTGACAAAGGAATTTTCTTCTTGGAATCTATAAATATTCTTGAACTCATAGAATACAATTAAGAGCAGGTTCATAGGACCACTCTATGATACCACTTTAATGTACCAACTTAGGATTGTGGCACAAAAACTCTAGACTTCTCAAGTTTGATCAAACAATGGCTAAGGAAGCTAGAATTGCTGGGGATGGGAAAGATCAAAGGCTATGGATGGATGGAAGGTTTTGATATGAGTTGATACCTCTGCAAAACGTATTGAGAGCATTTATGTTTCAATAACAACCCAGTTGAACTCTACTCCAATGCTTCTAGGCTTCTCAGCATATGCAAACTAGTATGGGTAGGAAACTTGAGTGAAGGATGGGGGAGGTTGTTGCAGACATAAGAGAGTTTAATTAACTTTCATTTACAGTCACTTCATCATAAAGTATCATCTCAAAAAGTTATATGAATATCTAGACAAGTCTTACAATAAAAATAGTAAAATTGCATTTTAGGACAACTCAACTAGTTCAAATTCTGGATTCCCAAACAGTGCTCAAAGGCTCACGACTGAAAAAGGGGATGGATAATGAAATATGACATGTTAGATAACTCCAGAAACAATAATTAATTCATTTGGACTTATACTCATTGACTTATGAATCATACATTGAAAGCTAGTCAAAATCTAGCTAAATCTAGAAGGGGTAGAGAAATTGGAGAAGAAATTAGAGTTATGTAATTTGTATTGAATGGAATGATATTGAAACATTACATAATCTATTATTACAGCATAAATAGGCCAATATTCCTCTCACAAAGTGATATAAAGATCTCACTTTTTGTACACAAGAAACTAGCTGCAGAAGCTCATAGAAGACTTGGAATTCAATCTTTGAACTGGATGGTGATGATTCTGAACTTACAATTCGAATTGATCAACTTCAGTACCTGCAAATAAAATCAGTGAAAATGGCTGAATTCCATCATCCTCTCACAAAAATCTGGGGCACATCTCCTAGGTTGTACTAGGGGCACATCTCCCAAGTCTAGAGGCATAATGGAATTATTTATAGATATTTCATGAATTTGAGAGGAATTCTCCATGTGGAATGCACCTTCCTTGAGTGGATGAGGAAATGTTGCTTTCCTTCCTTGCTTTGCTTTGCTTTGGCTTTCCTTTTTTTTCCTCTTTTCTGACTTTACTTATTTTCTGAACTTTCCTGCTTTTCAAACTTTCCTACTTTTCCTGTTTTATCCCGCTTTCTTTTGGATTTATGCTACTTTTACTGAAATATTCCTCAATTCTAATTTTTGGCATCATTTTTGGACTCATGTGCTTTACTTGAATTTCTCCTCAAGTCACTCTCCAACCTTATCCACTAATGCGCCTTAGTGGAGCATTTTCTCCATTCATTCAGCATAACAATAAAAATATTAATTGCACCAATAATATTAAATGCACCAATAATATTAAATGCACCATAAATATTTATTCCAAGTGGATAGCAAACTATGGATAAAATTAAATGCACACTCCTAATTAATTAATTGTTTGTAATACAAAATTTAACCCCATGGTTATGCAACTGCCTCCTCAACCCAAGGGATTGGTTGTGTTAGGAACTTGTTCCAATGCTCAATTTTGTGGGGACATGAAAATATTGTACTATAATATTGTAGACCAAATTGTTATATTTTCAAGGGTAACAAAATCCAGTTTATTGTATAGTATAGAGAAATAATTTCAAGTTGTTTGAATCCTTCATGTACCTTTTATATATATTCAGGTTCGCTTAAGCATTTCAACTTGAAAGACTTTCAAGTTGTCCCAACAACTTAATATAATATATCTCTCAAGATATAGTTTTATGCTCAAATGGTAGGACTAACAGTTCTCCTAAATTATTGTGGAATAAGCACTTGGAAGCTTAAAGCACAAATAATTAGTGAATCTTCATCTCCCAGGAACCACAGTAAATGCATCAACTATTTTGAATTTCAAGATGATAGTTAAGAATAATATGAAAGAGGTTAACAAATAAGCAAGGTTAGGCTATTTGATGTATGAATGAATCCAAACACTTTGTTGAAGAAGATGCATTCTTAGCCAACAAGAATTCAGTAGTAGAACACAATATCTGTCTAAGATGAGTTATGAGATTCCTTGTAATCACTAGAAGATCATGAAAACACTAATAGCATATCACATCAAATCTAAAAGATTAACAAGTCATTATATAAAATCATGAACACATTGGAGATTACACCAAATCGCATCTTTGAGATTTTATTTATAATATTCCAATTTCATACAAAAATGATATGAGAACACATGAAATTAACAGAAGGACACTTAACACAGAGGGTTACAAATTGACACAACTGAGAAGGTGAATCTCAAATATTTCCCATATACAACTCATGCTAGCTTTGCAGTCTTCATAGAAGGTCTTGCTTGATCTACACTCTTGAGGGAAAGAAAGGCTTTCAATATAAAAAATGTTGACCAGGTGTAATGAGAAACTTCTTTCCATTATAGCTTTCTTGGAGTGAAATAATCGATATGCTTCATACCCATATGTCATTAGGGAGGTGTTTTCTTTTCATGATAACCAAACTAAAAGTTGGATTTCTGTCCTTGTACTCCATAGCTCCCCAATTCTTCTGATTGTTTCAAATTTCTTATAATATTTAACATATTTCCTTTGATTGATTTTGATACTCTTTAATTTATAGGATGACCCCCAAGATAGCCACCCATTCCCCTACTCTATGCGCTAATAGTAGTAGGTTGTACGTGCAAAATAGTGGGTTGATATGGTGCTTATTGGGTGCTTTTGGCACCTTTGTACGATCCAATAGAACATGCGTCCTCTTATCATTGAAAGTTACAAGCTAATTGGGTTTGGCCTACCCCACACATTACATCATTGGTAGTGAGATATCATTGAGATTCTACCAAGGTGGTGAGGGATCTCCGATGAATCTTGAATATCCCTTGCTTGTGTAATAGGTGACATCCTAGACCTATGCATGAATAGATGAGATTAAAAGGATTATATTTCCAAATATAATCTTGAATGTTCTGAGGGGATTTACTTATGTCGGTCTTGATCAATTAAACCCTTGCATGAATGGATGAGGTTGAACTGCACATGCATCAAGGTCTCATCGTGACCATTCGCAAGGGACCCCTCTGTGGTACCGCTCGATCATGTCTTTGTGCATCAATGACTATTCGAATCCACACCATTTACCGGGGGGGGGATAATTAATTCATTACATGTAGTTTCCAATGAATGGCTAGAATCAAAAGTTAGAAATTGCATGGTCAATCTCTCACCATTCATGGGGAACCTCTCCATGGTATCGTTCAATCACAGTATATCGGTGAATGGTTGATATAATGAATTGGAAGTTTCACAAGTTCATCCTGTCCATTCTTGGGAAGCCACCTCCAATTACCTCTTGTGCATGATATTGTGTCTGAATGGATGAGATTAAACGTCAGGAACTACTCAATGTATCTATGTTTTTCATGGGGGGGCCTTCCCTGCTACTTCACCAACATGAAAAATTGACCTCAGACATGATCCAATTCTTAGATTTTCCCTTCATATTATTTTTTACAATGAATATCTCGTACTCAATGTGTAAAACTGCTTCAACACCATGGATGAGATGAAAGGGTGTGAACCCCGTGGTAGTTTTAATAGATGTCATGTAGGCCCAAAGTTTTTTTTTGGGTAAAATAAGAGAACTTTATATTAACATGGTATACATAAAATTACAAACTAGATTTCAACCATCAATCTGCCACAAAGTCTTAGAGATAGTAAAACATTTTAACTCTCTACACAATATCATCCCTAGGGTCCCTCCCCGGAAGGATAAAACAGGACATACAACCATTTTTATATAGATGCATGGGACCATCACAAGGAACATAACAAAACTAACACCTGATACCAGCCAAATAACATAATAGAGAGAAAAAAACCGATACCAGCAACATAACCAAACAGAGCCTTCTGAATTGACTTGGTTACCTCTAGTAACCCGAGAGCCACAAAAAAAAAAACCATCCGGATTATCACACCGCTACTTCAAAGATCCATTATCAAACTCCCTTCATCGTGAAAAGTACCACCCCAGCCAAAAATTAAGATACATAAGTAGATAGACATAGAAAAAAACTACACAATCCCATATATGAAGCTGCTGGTTCTTGACCGAGGGAGGAAGACCCTCATCACCATCTGCTTTTCCACTGCTGCCTCCATCCACGCCTTTTCCAGTCTTGGTTTCCTGGTCCTGGGTTCAAGTATCCCATCTTTTGTAGATATGGGAGCCCCATTTATTTTCCAATTGCATCGATTTTCATAAGAAGGAGTTGGGTGTCAGCATATAATTCCTTCCATAAGGCCATGGGATTCTCGTCACCACCAAGCTTCTCCTACCTTTCGAGGAGAACCCGACTCAATAGTCCCTTGATCACCCAGTAAAGGGTTACCATTTTCTCATACAGGCCCTAGAGCGCTCTCGTTGACCCAGGGTCCTGAATCCAATTTTCAAGAATTACCTCATCTAGCTAAGGCGTGTTTTCCAACACCTCTCTCCAGATCCCATCTTCCATTATCTCATTATCGGCTCTGATGGATGGAGGAATCGAAGCACTATAATTCCAAGCCTCTTGCGTTGCCCGGGTTTTCTCACAACTCGCCCTCCTTCTCCTTGGTTTCTCCGGGTTCCCCTGAGTCCCCGTAGTATCCATGCTGCACACCAGACAGACGTAGAGTTTCTTGTCACCCCACACTCTGCCCACTCCCGACTCGTTATCAACCCAACCCACAATTTCCTTCTTTGTTACAAAGTTGGTTCCACTGCACTTGTTAACAACACCTTCGCACCATTTAACAGTAATAAACGGGTCGCAGATGGAAATTTCCATAATTGGCGAAAGACCTTCTCCATTCGCTCCTTCGATATGGTGCATTTCCCACTGGTTTCCATAATTTCCATGGTCTGTATCCACCCGCTCTCCATACTTCCATCTCCATTCATTACCATCTTCAGCTGCCTTTGCATACTGTGATGTACTAACAATATAACCCACATGCGAAGATATGCTAAATCACCCGCCCTTCCACTTGCCTTCATAAATGCATTCAATCACCACACGTCAGGTCTCTCATGCATGTAATAAAGTTGACATGTCCCCCTGCTGACTCCTCCCACCCGCATCCAGGTTCCCATGATCACCAACTATGATTTGAAGGGACTAGCAGTAGATATTTGGGTCCACTAGACTATCCATAGGTCCCTCCCAGATCCTATGACCTATTCTGACCACTATATTGGCCAAAAGATCCGCCAGTTTATTTCCTTCCCATTTTACGTGGTTGAATGTCAGTCCATATCCCAAGAAGAGTTTGTTGGCTAATTTCTCAAGCCGAAAGTCTATCCTCTAGTGATATAATACTTTTGACACCACTCTACCATCATGAAAATTCCCCACCATTTTGATAATAACTTCAGAGTCTCCTTCCAGAATAATGGGAAAGAGTTTTATTGTGATGGTCCTTTGTAATCCATGGAGAAGCCCCTCCAATTCCACTATAGTTTTATTTTCTCTTCCAATCTAGGCCCCATACAACCAGGCAATCTCCCCAGCATGATCTCGAATAACTTCTCCAAATCATGTTGGACTAGTGTTGCCTTTCGAGGCTCCATCAAAATTGAGTTTGAATTGTCTAACCGATGGTTTGGACCATTGTTCAGGTCGAGCCAGACGTCTATTTCTAGTTGGGTTATTTCCGATGTGCATCGAGATGTCTCTGATACCCCACACCTAGATAATTCCCACCTCCCTTTCCTTAGCTTAGAGAATGTTACTTGGCCATGTTGTAAGGCAAAGAGTTTCCTGAGTATGGGTTTCAATGAGGTACCAGACTTTCTCACTAGTGTAGTTGGTGTCTCCGAAAATTATCCGATTTCTTTCTTTCTAGACTTCCCACAACACAAATCCAAGGAACAGTTTCCATAGTCTATTAACCATGTGATTCGAGAACGGATTATAAGTCCATTCTATGATTGATCGATCCGACCTACCTCTGACTCTTGCTGATTGTCGTAATATTTCAGCTCCTTTATCCCAAAGAGAAAATACGTAAGGGCATGCATCCAAAAGGTGGTTCACCATTTCTTCCTTTATTTGATAGAGGAAACAACGAGTTGGACCTAGACATCCTCTCTTCATGAGGTTTTCCCCTATTGGAATACGACTCTTTGCCACC
The DNA here is from genome assembly GCA_027924585.1 of Larix kaempferi. Lineage (NCBI taxonomy): Eukaryota > Viridiplantae > Streptophyta > Pinopsida > Pinales > Pinaceae > Larix > Larix kaempferi. The sequence goes on along the minus strand of BSBM01000458.1, from coordinate 15,535,575 downwards.
ATCTAGAGGAAACTGACCACTTTTGGCCAGAGGTTTGCTTTCTAGATATTCTTCCACTCTGGGGCTTCTTTCCATTCCTTGCATCCGGAGTCTATGAAGTAGGCCTCCTTCATCGATAATGTTCCCTTTTCCTTATATCACCATCTAAGTTTATTCACATCCTCATTTGTTCTTATGCTTCTCTCATGTAGCTCGTCCCACATCGTCTTAACATTCTCCTCCCCATTGATCACCTACCATTCCTCCAACTTCCTCCAGCTTCGTAAATCTTCTCTCTTTCTAGTCCTTTCCCAATAGTCCCGTACTTTGGTTCCCCATGTCCCAGTAGTTATCATTCATGTGTCTACCACACCCACTACTTGTGTCAAAGGAGGCAACTGCTGCCATGAATCCTTCCAAAAATCAATCGACTCACCGTTCTTGATTTCACAAAAACTATGGTCTTGAATGAGGTCATTCCCTTGATAGGTTGAATTCCAGATGTGGCATCGATTCCATGATCCGTTATATCTGATGATATTTTTTTCTCCCACCCCCTCGTATATTTGCAATGCCACAGTCGATCCCATGGTTCCTCTTCATGAGCCACTCATCGCCACCAGATCTTCTCTTCCATTAACCTACTGTCGATTTCGGGGTCTCTTAGCCCTAGGACCCTGTGTGATTTGGGAATGCATATGGTATTCCAATAAAAAAGGGCCATTTCTGTTTATCTCCAAATCCTCCCCACAGAAAGGTCCTCTGAAGCTGTCTGATTTTCCTGAGAATGGCTTTAGGAGCCGCCATGACTGAAAATAGATAAGTGGGCATGGATTGGAGTACCTATGTGACAAGCATGAGACAATTGGGGAAATTCATAGGGAGAAGGGTCCAAATTGCTAATCGTTGCTTCATATGGTCTAAAAGGTCTTTCCACGAGGCTTTTCATATAATCAAGTCCGACAAAGGTGACCTAAGGTATTTGGATGGAAGGGAACTCTATTGGAATCTGAGAATGCGCAGAATCTTCTACTTAGTAATTGTCAGGGTATTAAAAAAGAATGTATGAGATTCCTCCTCGTTGAACTCCAATCCCAAGGCATCATAAAACCACTTGAGAACTTGTTTCAATCCTTTGGCTTCTTGCACATAAGCATGCCCCATTAACATAGTATCATCCACGAATTGCTGATGCGACTTCCCAGGATCATTTGGATGAAGCACCAATCCCTTAAGAGTAGGATCATGTATCCTAGTCTCGATGAATCGCCCAAGCCCCTCAGCAAGTAAAATGAAGAGGAAAGGTGACAGTGGATCCCCTTGACGGATCCCCCTCGATGGACTGAAAGGGTCTGATGGGATACCATTTACTAAAACCAAAAAGAAAGTCGAAGAGCTCAAATTATAAATCCAACTAACCACCTCTCTTCTAAACCAAAAAGTTGTCATCATCTCCCACATATACTGCCAACTGAACTTATCATAGGCCTTGGCAAGATCAATATTCAACATCATGCATGGTTTCATGGTCATTTCCAAAGAATGGCATACCTCATGGACCATGATTATGCCATCCAAAATTTGGTGTTCTTCCACAAACCCGAATTTTTTCGGTGAGATCAGAATGGGGAGGAGGGGTTTCAACCTATTGGTAGTCACTTTGGAGATTATTTTATAAATCACATTACACATAGAAATAGGTCTAAACTTACCCGGAGTGTCACCTCCCTCACTTTTGGGAATGAGATACAGGAAGGTTGCGTTGAATGCTCCCAACACTCTAGCGGACTCTATGGAGTCCTCCACAATCTACCATACTTCATGTTTAATGAGGTCCCATAAATGGTGAAAGAAGTTCGCATTTAAGCCATCCGACCCAAGGTATTTCCCATCCTCCATTTGGTTAACGACCTCCTCCACTTCCTGCATAGTTATTTTCCCCATCGGTATTTCATTTTGATCTTGAGACACCAATTGGGGATGACACGTGTAACATGTGCGATCCTCTTGATTTTGTCTTGAACGTGTTCATTCATGAGATATGTATAGTATCGCACAAGTTCCTCTTCGATTTCCTTTATATCCTCCATCCTCCATCTGATCTCCATTTTCCTTTTTCAAATACGCTATTATATTTCTCTGTTGGTGCTGGATGGTAGATCTATGGAAAAAGGTTGTATTGCGTTCTCCCTCATTGAGCCATTGATTCCGATTTTTTATTTTTTTATTTTTTATTTTATTTTTATTTTTATTTATTTATTTTTATTTATTTTTTTTCTTTTTTCCGCAGGATCTCCTCTTGTGCCGCCCTAACCCCCACCTTGTCCATGATATGCCTCTCCTCTAAACTAATATCTTTATTGAATCCATCCCTCATCCCATGCCTCTGGATGTCCTCCAGGCGAATTTCAAGGTGACGCTTATCCTTGAATATGTTACCGAAGACCTCCTTATTCGATTTCCTTAGTTTGGATTTAATACCTTTCAATTTTTGCTGGAAGTGGTACATGGTTGATACAATTGTATCCTCTTCCTCTTTCCATCATCCTGTGACTGCCGATTTGAAGTCAGGATGTGATAACCATAAGGCTTCAAACCTGAAAGGTCTCCTCCATGTCTCTCCCTCTTGGACCCAATAAAAACAGATCGACCAATGATCAGATCCCGCCTCTAGAAGGACCCACACCTGATTATCACCCCCATTGATCATCAATCCTTTAGACACGACAAACCAATCCAATCGTGAAGCAATGTGTCCTTAACCCCACTATCTGTTGTTCCACGTAAACATCTGATTGCTCGTCCAAATGTCCACCAATATGAGGTCCTCTATCAAAGACTTGAAAAGATGACCAATAGGTTCCAAGACCCTCTACCCCCCCTTTTTTTCCTCCAGGGACATGATCATATTAAATTCACCTCCTATAATCAAGTTTTTATCCCTAGCCCATCTATTCATCATTTTCAACTCTCTCTTGAAATACACCTTGTGGGGATGAGTCTATAGCCCATAGACGTTGTAAATTAGACCTTCCACCTGCGTACCCACCATTTTAGCTTCCCATTTATTTGTCTATGGGAGGCCATAAATTAGCCCATACTAATGAATCTAGGCTCCCAAAGGGTTTCTAGTCCTCCAGAAATCCCTCCAGGACCTACCGCAATAGCCTCACTCCCCTTCCATATCCTACTAGCAATGTCATCCATGACCTCCACCAGGAACTTGGTTTCCTGAAGAAGGACCACCATGGGTTTTTATCTCTTAATCTTATTTCTCAGCATTCTAATTTTCCATGGGCTTCATATTCCCCTTATATTCTAGGACATAATCTTCATTGATACAACTTTTTGAGGGTTGCTTTTATAGTCAGGTATTGACCCGAATCCACTAGCATTGCTCCTACCTCCACAATTATCTGTCGATTGGTCCTGCTGCAGCATTTCTCTGAGCCTTCTTTGAACCTCCTCTTGTGTTCCTTGAATTTATCTCTCACAATACCTAGGGTTTTAGATTTAGCTTTCTTGAGTATAGATTCCTGCAACAGGAGCACCTGCTGAGTGGAAACATATCCTTCTTTCTTATTAGTGCATGCATGTTTGATCTCATCAAGGTTTAGGTCCCCCAGGTCCAGATATTCCTCTTCCTCTCCCAATTCAACATCCCCATCCTTACTTTCTTTAGGTTCCTCCAAGTTAGTAACCCCTGTCTCCCCTTATTCAAGGATTTCACTGGGCCTCCCTGCTTCCTCTACCGTAGTCATCTCTTCTAGTGTAACCCCATTTTTCGGTAACTGGTTCAGAGTGTTGAACCCATTGGAAGTGGATGGTGGGGTTGTGGTTCCCTCACCCATCCCCTTCCTCCCCTGCCTTCGTTTCTAGATGAACTTGGTGAATCCCTCCTTATCTACCTCCTCCTTCTACCTCCCCGTGGTCGTCCCTCTATTCTTCGGGCAATCCCTGAACATATGGTTGTGTATGTGGCATAGGTGGTGTTGACACTATATTTGAAAATACTCAAACCCTAAAAGATTTGTCAAAAAATATCCAAAAGAAGTGAAGTTACTACAAATGGGTTGAAATAAAGGGTCATAATACAAAAAACAACAAAGAAAAACCTACATATGCAAAGTTCGAAAGTAATTATCGAAGAGGTTAAGTCTTAGTGAAGTTTCAACGGCGGAGATGAAAATAATAGAGATCAATGGCTGTCATGGTTTCCCGCACTGCCCAAAGGATCGTTTGAAAACGTTGGTGAGTGGTTGCGGACATAATATCGCCGGGTACGTGTCATATTCTCATTGATCTGCATCAACGTGATAGTGGTATCACAAACCACTAAAACGCTATGCAGAACCACCAAAGGATAATACCCGGCGGGCCATAGCACGTGGCAGATGCAGAAGGCGCAAGGGAATACGCCGCATGTTGATATGAATCGGAGGGACAATATACATTGGGAGAAAATCAACGGCCAAGATTCATCTGCATCATGGGAAGTGCGCACTCAATAGAAGAAAGAGCGGTTGCGGCAACTAAACCACTCTAACAGGTGTCAGAAAATGGTTAATTTGCACATAGTAAAAACCGGAGAAGAAAACCGTTATTGGGATCGCGGATACCACCATGGGAAATAAAGGGACGCAAGATCTAATGGCTCAAATCAAAAGGCTCGGGATCAACGGTTGGATATAAAGTACATTCGGAAAGCTGCCAGAAAGTTAAGCAAAAAGGCTTATATAAAACAAAAGGGTTTCAAATAACGACATTTTGTCTATGTGTCGCTATCCCTGGGAGCTCTGAAGACTGGTGGAGATTAGCAGTTGCAACAGAAGGATAAAGACGTGTCTATACAGGTAGGGTCTGGTGACCTGGCCCACATTTTTAACGGAATTTTGTTTGTAGAAACGATTTAAATGGAAACTGTACATGATATAGATGTTTTTAAAGCTAAAGAAGCCCTAAAAGATAGAGATGGGGACATTCATGATACCCTAATCAGGTTACCAGTCGCCGAAGTCAAACTTAAGTTGTCTAAATTATTAGAAGAAGGTATAGACATGCACAGAGTCCACTAGTCATCCTTGTTAGCCTTCTGCCTAGACCAAATCCCATCTTTTCCAGAATTTGTGTCGTGGTGTGCTGAGAATTATTCCAAAGAAGAAAGAACTGTTTTAGATAGTCGAAAAACCAGAGTCGTTTGCAAAATAGAGCCTGCCGTCTTAATTAAAGCCCTAGAAATAGAATTTTCCCAAACCCTCGAGTCTGAGAATTTTTCTGAAACTTCTGTTATTGAATATTATCATCAAACCCTTCAAGATGATAGAGAAAAGTTTTTGTCTACGTGTCTTAAACCAGAAACCAACATTTCAGATATCCCGTACCCTATAGACATCAATTTATTTGATGAAAATACCCAGCTGGTTCTGACATTGTTGGCTTTAATCCTAGGGTTCGATACAGACATGTATGTAACTGAGTTTCAGTTAAGTCTTTTGTATAAAATGAGTACAATTCAGTCAAGGATTGATGAAAATCAAATTCCTTGACTTAATTTTGAAGAATTCTTGACCGAGAAGATTCATGGCCAGATGGTCAATTTCCCCACTCTGAGGCATTTCAGATTTCAGTCTTTTTTGATGAAAATGATCATGGTGGCCAATCATGAAGAGTTAAAATTCCCTGAGATCATTTTCACAAAGTTATTAGAAAATAATATGTTTAATTATATAAATCATATGCTCTCTGAGATTTACAGAATGATTTTTGGTGAAAAATTGCCTAGAGTATTAACAGAAATGCAAGCATGTATGCAATTGAGTGCATAGTACGTTGTAGGAGATTGGTTCTTGTCAAAGGACAGTGCAGTGATCAGATTATATGGTTTCAAACATAAACCCTATGTTTTACCAACATTTCTTACCTTAAGGGTTTTTGCTTTGGAGTTCATGAGACAGAAGTTAATTGTTGAGGATAATAATTTCTTGCTTTTCAAACAAGCAACAGATATCAAGTATCTGTTCACACTTGGCCCATTCACAGTGAAGAATAAAAACACAGCTATTTATATAGAGAAATTATTGAAAGATATGGGTTTTGAGACAGACATGGCTACTGAGTATGATCCGTTAAACATAATATCAAAACGGAGAACGGATCATCGCATCAAAGCGTTGAATCATCAGATGATTGAGGGAATGTCTGACAGAGCCAATTGGCTGGAGTATAAGGAAGAAATCATTCCAGATTCACATGATAAAGAAATGATATTGACAGATGCAACTGCAGAGGCAGAAAGCACGATGAATAATGCAATGCTGGGGTTTAAAAGACCCATACAGGATGTAGTGAACATTGAAGGTGAAGGAGCAGAAAAGGGGAAAATTTTGAAAATGGATGAACAACAAGAATTAATGGCAGTTTCAGAAGAGGAAGGAAGAACAAAAGTCAAAATACCTGAAGTCATGGTAAAGGAGTACAGTATTCAAGAATCCCCGGTGGAAGGTGATGTAAATATACCACACAGTCTGATGGATGTATTTAATGAACACAATCAAAATAAACAGGAATCTTCTCGACAAACTAGTCAGTTATTTCCAAGGGTTAGAAATATATCCAACACCGAAGTAAATTTGTTTACTAGCAGAAATGTCAAAGAAAATTCTTTAAAATTTTCGGTTGTTACTAAAGATAAGATCTCAGAGATGAAGGTGGATCTGACAAAAATCAATGCCCAGATAAAATTTTATTGCACAGACAAACAGGGGAGGTTATATATTCAGATTATTTAGGAGCGATATTAAAGGCAGACAAATTGAAAAATTTAATGGATAAATTGAATAACCAGTTGAGACAAGAGAAAGCAGAAAATAAGTCTCGGCAACAACAAATAAAAAGATTACAAGTAGATTTGATAAACAAAGAGGGAGGTGCAGCAGCAAAATTACTCAAAGAAAAAGATGATACAATTTTGATGTTAAGACGAAAGCTGAAAATTCTAGACACTTTGCTTATCCAAGGAGCCGAACTAACAGTATTGGAAAAAGAAAAAGAAGAGTTGTCAAATGAAGTAAAGGATGTTACTGCAAAAATGTTGAAGCTCACCGAGGAAAAAGATCATTGGAAAAAAGAAAAAATTGGTTTGGAAGAGCAATTTGAGGAAATAAAGAAAAAGCTAGCAGAAATAGGTCAGCAACAGGTACATGCAGATACAGATGAAGATAAAACTGGATTAGATGGTCTCTTACAAGCCATGTCCCAGGTAAGTTTGAAATATGTCGAAATTAAAGAATTGAAAATGGGAATACAGAAGCTCAAAGAAGAAAATGAGACTAAAGATAAGGAAATAAAAACTTTGCAAATAAGGAATCAGGAATTAACTGATAATAATAAAGGTTTGACAGCTCATGTGACAGGACAGGCTGCAATGCAAGGTTGCAAACATATGGTATGGGATCAAATTATAAAGGAAGTTGAAAAATTAAACAAAAAAGTAGCCAAAAGATTCCTTTGAGAGTTGCAGAGCGGTCAGAGAGAATTTAAACAAAAAGCCAAAAGAAATAGCACAGAGGGCAATAACTTTCTTAAACAGTTTAACTGAAGCAGACTTGACAGCAATGAATATAATGAATAGAATCTCAATCATTACATGGGCCAGAAGAATCTTTGGAAAATATTCACATGTTGAAAATATTGAAGCTAAAGCTGGAGATATACAAGAGGAAGTAATAAAGTTTAAGAAGCGATTTGAAAAAATAATAAACAAAGGATTCCCTGCTTTTTGGGATGAAAAGAATGAATTGATTCCTCCTAATGAACATAAGAGATTATTGTTTGACATAAGAATGGATCACAAAAAGTTTCAGCAGTTGGATCATATGCTTACAGGAAAGATTTTAATGGAGAAAATTGTGGAAGACTTTAAAATTTTAAATATGTTGATCTCAACCTGTGAGAATCTTCCTCTTGTTTCTTATGCAGGTCACCTTGAAATGTGAGTCCTGGTGAAGGAAATGACCAGTTATGATTTACCCACGCCCGACCAATGGAACTATGTGGACAAATATGGAAGGACAAGATATTTTGTCCATTCATAGATACATTCATAATTTTTTTCAAGTGGCAAAATGATGCTTTTATTTTGAATTTGTAATATTGTTTGAAGACAGTTATCTATTGTTTAAAGACAATTATCTTTTGAGTTAAGACATTTTCAGTTACTAGTTAAAAGAAGCAGTTATGTCAAGCTTCTTCCGAATTTTGTATAAAAGACAATGAGAGTCATTTTTGAAAGGGTTGGAAACTCTTTGAGAGACGAGATGTTTTGAAGTCAATTTTTTTAAATAAAATGCCATACAGTGGAAATACCTATCTTTTGAGACCAGAGATTCATGTGTTGATCAGTTTTACAGTTTGTTTTTCTCTTATCTTTATATGTGCATGTCTACTTTCTTTGTTATATCTTCCATTATGTTTTTCTTCTATATTTAAATGAACGTTTGAAATAAATCGGGATTCATACTAGTTATGCCTCGTTTTATCGCATTTAAGTATCCACTATTTCTCCAAAGTTGACAATGGATTCATCCTAGTTAGATGCCTGTTGTTGATGGACTGTCATTATTTCTTTCTATACCACCTGCAAAAATCAAATTGACTGTGATATGGTTGCTATCTTGCCTCTGTGGAAATCTGTTTGGTATAAATCTCTTGCTGGCACGTTAAATATTTGAAAAGTTGACTCCATGCCCAATGTTTTTTGTTTCCTTTTCAACCAAGTAAATCTTTTTTGAGAAATTTTGAGCGTATTTCTATATATTTTAGCCTTTACATATATCTTGTGAGAGAGCCCTCTCTGGTGGAAAAAATGGCTAAGTTTTCTACCTAAAGTTTGGTTTGAAATAAGTTACCTTAGGTGTTATTCTTTTACAACCGAGATAAAATCTAATTGCTAACATTTTGGCGCCGTTGCTGGGGACGAAAGTGAAATTTTCCCTGGGAGAAACGACAGAGAAAGGTCAAATATCTTGGGCAAGGAAGTTTGAAGTAAAGTTGGTTGTAGATACTGCCCTGGCGACTTCACTTGTGAAAAATTTTCAAGGTTTTTTGAAGGTATTCAGAAATAGACATTGTGGCTACAAGAAGAAATACCGGTTTACAGTTCTTCTCAGGTGTGGATAATCTAGAAAAGCTCCTCAAGACGGATAAAGGCAAAGGCAAGACAAAAGAAGGTATTCCTCAGCTTTCGAATATATTCCCTTCTTTCCAAGAAAATATGTTTGAGGAAGAAAATATTAGTTCAAGTGAAAAAGTTTTACTTAGAACTAAATCAGATTCTGATTTGAAAGAAACAAAAGTTGACCCAAAAAGTTTGTGGGACTATTCTTTAAAATATGTTTGGGAAAACTTACAAAAATCTGAAAGGGCTGGGTCCAGAATATCCAAGGCCCAAAGAATACATGTGCAAAGTCATAAACAACAGGTAGTGTTTGTTCCACCTTATAATCCACCACCCATGGCTGCCAGATTTTCCCCATTGGTTTTGCCCGCTGCTTTACATGTTTTGCCTCAAAATTATGGACAGAGAATCGTTACTTTTGATAATGAGGGTAATTATACAACACAACAACATGTTGATAACTTTAGTTATTTCATTGATTTAGAAGAAGTGGACCATGATGATGCAAAAATGAGGTTGTTTGCCCAAAGCTTGCGAGGCGAAGTCAAAAAATGGTTCAGAGCTTTCGCTGCAGGATCAATTGCTAATTATGATGCTTTCATAACTCTTTTTATAGAAAGATGGGAAGACCAGAAAAATCCTTCACAGATGTTGACACAGTATAAAAATTTGAAAAAAGGAGGTTTTGAGTCGGTTCAAGAATTCTCTGCCAGATTTATGAAAGTTTATAACTCTATCCCCACAGACATAAAACCCCCAGTAGGAGCAACCAAGTTACATTATGCAGATGCTTTTGAAGGTGATTTTTCATGCACATTAAGAGAAAGAAGATCTACCACTTTGGCAATAATGATGAAAGATGCGGTGGAAGTTGAAGCTAATATGATGGCTTCTGGAAAGATGAGGCATAGAGATATAGACCGAAAGAAAAGTAAAGAAGATAATCAAAATACAACTTCTTCTTCTTCTTCCACAGATGTAAAATTTGAAGCAATGATGAAAACTATGGAAAAGTTGTTAGACAGGTTAGTGGTGGATAACAAAGCTCCGAATAAAGAACAAACAAAACCTCAAATCAGAAACCCTAATTTTAGGAGACCTTTTGTCCCACCCATAAGGCCAAGAGATCAGAGGAACCCAAGGAATATAGAAGAAGATCCAGTCAGACCTCCTTTCCCTGAAAATTATATCGCTGGGGAAGTTGAAGCTGAGATGGCCGAGAGTGATATTCACCATTGTGGCAGTTTTGATTCAAAAGTGTATCTGACTAAACAGGAGCATGATATGTTCCTTGCAGAAGGAGAATGTTTTAATTTGGATACAGAAATTGATCAATACCAGATTGGTTACCAAAGTGTTGTAAACGATCTTCAAAGAAAGATAAATCTGAGAAACAAAGACGTTATAATAGACAAAGGAAAAGAGTCAATGGGAAAATCAAAAGGATCTACAGATAAACCCTCCACCAGTCAGAATGAACAACAAACGAGAAGAAAAGAAAACAAGGATGTGCCAAAAGTGATTTTAGATAACAAGAAAGATTCAGTGAAAGAAGGTGATAAAAATTTGGTTCCTTTCAATATACAGAGTGAAATGTCGAAAGTCAAGATTTATGTACCTTTCAATGAGATATTAAAGAATAAGGAATACAAGGAACAAATTTTTAAGATGATGCAAGTAGAAAATCGAGTGGAAATAGATACTTTGGAATTAGATGATGATACTCCTAATATCTGCCTGGGTTCAAGAATGGAAGATAATAGTTTTGGGGAGATTTCTCCTTTCTATGTAGATTTGAACGTTCATGATAAAGTTGTGCATAATTGTATGTTAGACTCAGGAGCTTCTCATAATATGATGCCGAAACTTGTAGTTGAATCTTTGGGATTGGAAATCACAAGACCATATGATGACCTATTTTCTTTTGATTCAAGGAAAGTAAAATGTTTAGGGTTGATCAAAGATTTGACAGTCAATCTCAGTAAAATACCAGCCAAAGGTATTCTCATGGATGTAGTGGTTGCTGATATTCCAACAAAATTTGGTATGCTATTGTCTAGATCATGGGCCTCGAAGTTAAAAGGAACTTTGCAGATGGATATGTCTTTTGCTACTATTCCAGTGTTGGGGGTACACAGAAGATTATATGCTGAAAAAATGGCTGCTTATTTCGTAAGTGACTTAAAAGAACCCAAAAAGCGTGCTATATATGTAGTAGACACAGATTTGGGGTCATGTATTCTGTACAATGATGTTGAATCCAAAGAAAAGATTGATTTAATCGAACCTAAAGAAAATGAAAAAGAAAGTCTGTTAAGAGAAAAAATTAGAAAAGAAGGAACTTGGACAATGCATTTTGATGGAGCTAGGAGCAGAGAAGGAGCTGGTGCGGGAGTATGGATAATCACACCTGATCGAGAATTCTTGATGTTTTCTTATCAATTGAATTTTGAGTGTACAAACAATGTTGCAGAATATGAAGCTTTGATTCTGGGGTTGAATGTATTGAGAGATTTAAAAGCAAAAAGAATTGAAGAGTTTGGAGATTCTGAATTGGTAATAAATCAGGTAAAAGCTATTAATCAGACCAAACATCCTAAAATGAGGTCATATAGGAATGAAGTGTGGGATTTATTGGAAAACTTTTTCGATGAACATGATGTTGTTTCAATTCCTAGAGTTAATAACACCGGATCAAATTCTTTGGCCACTGTGGGAGTTGCGTTCAAAACCCCTATCTTTTCTAAAAAGAAATATGATATTGAGGTCATACACAGACCATCTATCCCAGTCAATATCGAACACTGGCAGGTTTTTGAAGATGATCAACAGATTAAATGCTTTTTAGAGATGACAGATGAATTCAATTACAGGTCTATTGATGCAGAAGATGCTGGGGCTGGTCCAGATGAAAAAGATTCCCCTAAAGAAACAAAAAAAAATCAAGCAAAGGATTGGAGGTAAGGATATAATTCAGCTGAAGAATACGTTATCCCTAGAGGCTTGATTCCTTTAGAAAAATTGTTTGATAAAAATGATGTGGTGAAAAGGATGTAAAAGATTACAATTTAGGTTCCGAAGAAGATCCCAAATTGGTAAATCTTTCAAAGAAATTACCAAGAAAGGAAGAGAATAAAAGTGTGGAAGTGATGAAAAGATTTTCAGATGTTTTTGCCTGGAGTTATGAAGACTTGAAAGAATATGATGTTTATGTTATACAACATACAATTCCTATCAAACCTGATGAAAATCCTTTTAAACAGAAGTTGAGAAGAATAAATCCCAAGTTTCTTCTAGTGATAGAAAAAGAAGTGAGAACGCTGTTTGATGCTAAGATAATTGTGTCCTTGAGATTTTCTAAGTGGCTGGCTAACCTCGTACCAGTAAGGAAAAAGAATGGAGAAATACGGTTGTGCGTAGACTTTAGAAATTTGAACAAAGTCTCTTTGAAAGATAATTATCCACTCCCGAAAATGGATCAGATTTTGCAGAAAGTTGTGGGAGCCGAAAGAATTTCTATGTTAGATGGTTTCTCAGGTTACAATCAAATTAAAGTTCACCCAGAAGATCAAGAGAAAACTGCTTTTACTACTCCATGGGGAACGTTTATGTATGCCAAAATGCCATTTGGTTTGATGAACGCAGGGGCAACCTTTCAGAGAGCCATGGACATTGCATTTGCAGATGAAAGAGACAAATTTGTGGTAGTATACATGGATGACATCACTGTTTATTCAAAGAATGCTGCTGATCACTGGAAACATCTGGAAAGAGTTTTTCTGAAATGTAGAAGATTTGGGATCTCCTTAAATCCAAAGAAATCTCATTTTTGCATGGAAGAAGGAAGATTGTTGGGACACATCATATCAAAAGAAGGCATCAAGATTGACCCAGAGAGAGTATCTGCCATACAGAAGGTCGGGATCCCTAGGAGTAAGAAGGAAATTCAGTCATTTATTGGAAGAGTAAATTGGTTAAGAAGGTTCATTCCTAGTTTTGCTGAGATTTTGAGAAACATATCTGACATGCTAAGGAAGGACAAGGAAATTAAATGGACTGAAGAAGCAAGACAATCTTTTGATAATATTAAAAGGGCATTGACTGAAGCACCAGTGTTAATTAGTCCAGATTATTCAAAGGATTTCATTATGTTTACTTATGCATTAGAACACACAGTAGCCGGAGTATTGTTACAAAAGAACCAAGAAGGTGTGGAACAACCAATTGCATTTTTCAGTAAGATCCTGAGGGATGCAGAATTAAAATATAACATTATGGAGAAACAAGCTTATGCTTTAGTGAAAGCATTGAAGGATTTCAGGATATACATATTGCATTCTCATATAATAGCACATGTTCCATCAACAGCAGTGAAAGATATTCTTACCCAACCAGATCCTGAAGGAAAAAGAGAAAAGTGGATAGCAGTATTATTGGAATATGATCTCGACATTAAACCTACAAAGCTGATAAAAGGCCAAGGTCTGGCTAAAATGATGACAGAAACAAATTGGGATTCTCTAGGTATGAATTTTCTTTTCGAAATTTCAAAAGAAGACGTTCCACATTTACAAGTAATTGAAGATTTCTCTTTATCTCCCTGGTAAGCGGACATTGTGTATGTTCTGAAAAATCTCCAAGCGCCTGCAAATATGGAAAAAACCAGAGCAAGATCAGTAAAGTTGAAAGCAGCCAAATTCTGCATATTAGATGGGAATTTATTCTGGAAAGATCCAGGAGGTATTCTGTTGAATTGTCTATTAGAGAATGAAGCACAACATATTATGGGGGAATTTCATAAAGGCATGTGTGGAGGACATCATTCATGGAAGGCTATAGTGAACAAGATTCTTAGAGCTGGTTTTTATTGGCCCAACATGTATTCAGATGTATATAAAGAAGTGACCAAATGTCATGAATGTCAAATTTTTGATGGGAAAAGAGAATTATTACCATTTCCTTTGAAACCTATTTCAGTTGAAGCACCTTTTCAACAGTGGGGGTTGGATTTTATTGGCGAAATTAACCCAAATTCTTCAGGGAAGCATAAGTGGATTCTGACTGCTACAGATTACTTCACGAAATGGATTGAGGCCATTCCGACAAGAAATGCCATAGAAACAGTGATAATGAACTTTTTAGAAGAAAACATCTTATCCAAGTTTGGTTGTCCTAAAAGGATAGTGACAGATAATGCTCCAGCGTTCAAATAAAAAAAGATGATAAATTTTTGTCACAAATATCACATACATTTAAATCATTCCATTGCTTATTATCCACAAGGAAATGGGTTGGCCGAATCTTCAAATAAAAGTTTAGTGAGGATCATAAAGAGGTTGCTAGAAGATAACAAGAGGGCTTGGCACACTAAATTAAAATATGCTCTGTGGGTAGATAGAATCAGTACAAAAAGGGCAATTGGCACTTCCCCTTTCTAGTTGGTGTATGGCACAAAGGTAATTTTTCACGTTTCTTTGGGTTTTCCAGTTATGAAATTGTTATAAGAAGTCGAAGAAGAACCAAATCATATGCAGAGGAGAATAAATCAAATGATAGAATTACATGAAGTTAGAGAAAAGGCATACAACAAAACCCAAATGCATCAGGAGAAAATGAAGAAAACTTTTGACAGAAAGGTTAAAGAAAAGAATTTTCAGATAAATGATTTAGTTTTGAAATGGGACTCTAGAAATGAAGATCACCATGGGAAGTTTGAGCATTTGTGGAAAGGTCCATTTATTGTCGTAGGATACCAAGGAGAAAATGCATTTACCCTAAAAAACTGTAATGGAGAATTCTTTCTTGGGGGACCAATAAATGGTAGACACCTCAAACATTATCTCTCTTAAAAGGACAGAGGTGAAAGAGAATTTTGTACAGTGTAAATATTTTCCTTTGCCAAAAAAAAATAAAATGATATGAACCTTGATTTGCAGAAAAGTTTGGATACAACCCAATGGATCAGGCACTTGGTCTACGATGTTCTTTGCTACCTCACAGGGAGGATAACATCCCCAGTTGGAGCCAGTTGTTGACACTATATTTGAAAATACTCAAACCCTAAAAGATTTGTCAAAAAATATCCAAAAGAAGTGAAGTTACTATAGATGGGTTGAAATAAAGGGCCATAATACAAAAAACAACAAAGAAAAACCTACATATGCAAAGTCCAAAAGTAATTATCGAAGAGGTTAAGTCTTAGTGAAGTTTCAATGACGGAGATGAAAATAATAGAGATCAACGGCTATCATGGTTTCCCGCACCGCCAAAAGGATCGTTTGAAAACGTTGGTGAGTGGTTGCGGACATAATACCGCCAGGTACGTGTCATATTCTCATTGATCCGCATCAACATGATAGTGGTATCACAAACCACTACAACGCCGTGCAGAACCACCAAAGGATAATACACGGCGGGCCATAGCACGTGGCAGATGCAGAAGGCGCAAGGGAATACGCCACATGTTGATATAAATCAGAGGGACGATATACATTGGGACAAAATCGACGGCCAAGATTCATCCGCATCATGGGAAGTGCGCACTCAATAGAAGAAAGAGCGGTTGCGGCAACTAAACCACTCTAACAGGTGTTAGAAAATGGTTGATCTGCACACAGTAAAAACCGGCGAAGAAAACCGTTATTGGGATCGCGGATACCACCATGGGAAATAAAGGGACGCAAGATCTAACGGCTCAAATCAAAAGGCTCGGGATCAACGGTTGGATATAAAGTACATTCGGAAAGCTGCCAAAAAGTTAAGCAAAAAGGCTTATATAAAACAAAAGGGTTTCAAATAACGACATTTTGTTTATGTGTCGCTATCCCTGGGAGCTCCGAAGACTGGTGGAGATCAGCAGTTGCGACAGAAGGATAAAGACGTGTCTATACAGGTAGGGTCTGGTGACCTGACCCACATTTTTAACAGAATTTTGTTTGTAGAAACGATTTAAATGGAAACTGTACATGATATAGATGTTCTTAAAGCTAAAGAAGCCCTAGAAGATAGAGATGGGGACATTCATGATACCCTAATCAGGTTACCAGTCGTTGAAGTCAAACTTAAGTTATCTAAATTATTAGAAGAAGGTATAGACATGCACAGAGTCCACCAGTCATCCTTGTTAGCCTTCTGGCCAGACCAAATCCCATCTTTTCCAGAATTTGTGTCATGGTGTGCTGAGAATTATTCTAGAGAAGAAAGAACTATTTTAGATAGTCGAAAAACCAGAGTCGTTTGCAAAATAGAACCTGCCGTCATAGTTAAAGCCCTAGAAATAGAATTTTCCCAAACCCTCGAGTCTGAGAATTTTTTCTGAAACTTCTGTTATTGAATATTATCATCAAACCCTTTAAGATGATAGAGAAAAGTTTTTGTCTACGTGTCTTAAACCAGAAACCAACATTTCAGATATCCCGTACCCTATAGATATCAATTTATTTGATGAAAATACCCAGTTGGTTCTGACATTGTTGGCTTTAATCCTAGGGTTCGATACCGACATGTATGTAACTGAGTTTCAGTTAAGTCTTTTGTATAAAATGAGTACATTTCAGTCAGGGATTGATGAAAATCAAATTCCTCGACTTAATTTTGAAGAATTATTGATCGAGAAGATTCATGGCCAGATGGTCAATTTCCCCACTCTGAGGCATTTCAGATTTCAGTCTTTTTTGATGAAAATGATCATGGTGGCCAATCATGAAGAGTTACAATTCCCTGAGATCATTTTCACAAAGTTATTAGAAAATAATATGTTTAATTACATAAATCATATGCTCTCTGAGATTTACAGAATGATTTTTGGTGAAAAATTGCCTAGAGTATTAACAGAAATGCAAGCATGTATGCAATTGAGTGCAGAGTACGCTGTAGGAGATTGGTTCTTGTCAAAGGATAGTACAGTGATCAGATTATATGGTTTCAAACATAAACCCTATGTTTTACCAGCATTTCTTACCTTAATGGTTTTTGCTTTGGAGTTCCTGAGATAGAAGTTAATTGTTGAGGATAATAATTTCTTGCTTTTCAAACAAGCAACAGATATCAAGTATCCGTTCACACTTGGCCCATTCACAGTGAAGAATAAAAACGCTACTATTTATATAGAGAAATTATTGAAAGATATGGGTTTTGAGACAGACATGGCTATTGAGTATGATCCGTTAAACATAATATCAAAACGGAGAACGGATCATCGCATCAAAGCGTTGAATCATCAGATGATTGAGGGAATGTCTGACAGAGCCAATTGGCTGGAGTATAAGGAAGAAATCATTCCATATTCACATGATAAAGAAATGATATTGACAGATGCAACTGCAGAGGCAGAAAGCACGATGAATACTGCAATGGTGGGGTTTAAAAGACCCATACAGGATGTAGTGAACATTGAAGGTGAAGGAGCAGAAAAGGGAAAAAATTTGAAAATGGATGAACAACAAGAATTAATGGCAGTTTCAGAAGAGGAAGGAAGAACAAAAGTCAAAATACCAGAAGTCATGGTAAAGGAGTACAATATTCAAGAATCCCCAGTGGAAGGTGATGTAAATAGACCACACAGTCTGATGGATGTATTTAATGAACACAGTCAAAATAAACAGGAATCTTCTCGACAAACTAGTCAGTTATTTCCAAGGGTTAGAAATATATCCAACACCGAAGTAAATTTGTTTACTAGTAGAAATGTCAAAGAAATTTATTTAAAACTTTCAGTTGTTACTAAAGATAAGATCTCAGAGATGAAGGTGGATCTGACAAAAATCAATGCCCCAGATAAAATTTTATTGCACAGACAAACAGGGGAGGTTATATATTCAGATTATTTAGGAGCGATATTAAAGGCAGACAAATTGAAAAATTTAATGGATAAATTGAATAACCAGTTGAGACAAGAGAAAGCAGAAAATAAGTCTCGACAACAACAAATAAAAATATTACAGGTAGATTTGATAAACAAAGAGGGAGGTGCAACAACAAAATTACTCAAAGAAAAAGATGATACAATTCTGATGTTAAGACGAAAGCTGAAAATTCCAGACACTTTGCTTATCTAAGGAGCTGAACTAACAGTACTGGAAAAAGAAAAAGAAGAGCTGTCAAATGAAGTAAAGGATGTTACTGCAAAAATGTTGAAGCTCACCGAGGAAAAAGATCATTGGGAAAAAGAAAAAATTGGTTTGGAAGAGAAATTGGAGGAAATAAAGAAAAAGTTAGCAAAAATAGGTCAGCAACAGGTACATGCAGATACAGATGAAGATAAAACTGGATTAGATGGTCTCTTACAAGCCATGTCCCAGGTAAGTTTGAAAGATGTTGAAATTAAAGAATTGAAAATGGGAATACAAAAGCTCAAAGAAGAAAATGAGACTAAAGATAAGGAAATAAAAACTTTCCGAATAAGGAATCAGGAATTAACTGATAATAATAAAGGTTTGGCAGCTCATGTGACAGGACAGGCTGCAATGCAAGGTTCCAAACATATGGCATGGGATCAAATTATAAAGGAAGTTGAAAAATTAAGACCTTATCTTGATTATATGAGAATCAAAGAAAAAGTAGCCAAAGATGCCTTTGAGAGTTGCAGAGCGGTCAGAGAGAATTTAAACAAAAATCCAAAAGAAATAGCACAGAGGGCAATAACTTTCTTAAACAGTTTAACTGAAGCAGACTTGACAACAATGAATATAATGAATAGAATCTCAGTCATTACATGGGCCAGAAGAATCTTTGGAAAATATTCACATGTTGAAAATATTGAAGCTAAAGCTGGAGATATACGAGAGGAAGTAATAAAGTTTAAGAAGCGATTTGAAAAATTAATAAACAAAGGATTCCCTGCTTTTTGGGATGAAAAGAATGAATTGATTCCTCCTAATGAATATAAGAGATTATTGTTTGACATAAGAATGGATCACAAAAAGTTTCAGTAGTTGGATCATATGCTTACAGGAAAGATTTTAATGGAGAAAATTGCGGAAGACTTTGAAATTTTAAATATGTTGATCTCAACCTGTGAGAATCTTCCTCTTGTTTCTTATGCAGGTCACCTTGAAATACGAGTCTTGGTGAAGGAAATGACCAGTTATGATTTACCCACAGCCGACCAATGGAACTATGTGGACAAATATGGAAGGACAAGATATTCTGTCCATTCATAGATACATTCAGAATTTTTGCCAAGTGGCAAAATGTTTCTTTTATTTTAAATTTGTAATATTGTTTGAAGATAGTTATCTATTGTTTAAAGACAATTATCTTTCGAAATAAGACATTTTCAGTTACCAGTTAAAAGAAGCAGTTATGTCAAGCTTCTTCTGAATTTTGTATAAAAGACAATGAGAGTCATTTTTGAAAGGGTTGGAAACTCTTTGAGAGACGAGATGTTTTGATGTCAAATTTTTTAAATAAAAGGCCATACAGTGGAAATACCTATCTTTTGAGACCAGAGATTCATGTGTTGATCAGTTTTACAGTCTGTTTTTCCCTTATCTTTATATGTGCATGTCTACTTTCTTTGTTATATCTTCCATTATGTTCTTCTTCTATACTTAAATGAATGTTTGAAATAAATTGGGATTCATACTGGTTATGCCTCGTTTTATCGCATTTAAGTATCCACTATTTCTCCAAAGTTGACAATGGATTCATCCTAGTTAGATGCCTGTTGTTGATGGACTGTCATTATTTCTTTCTATACCACCTGCAAAAATCCAATTGATTGTGATATGGTTGCTATATTGCCTCTGTGGAAATCTGTTTGGTATAAATCTCTTGCTGGCACGTTAAATATTTAAAAAGTTGACTCCATGCCCAATGTTTCTTGTTTCCTTTTCAACCGAGTAAATCTTTTTGAGAAATTTTGAGCGTATTTCTATATATTTAGCCTTTACATATATCTTGTGAGAGAGCCCTCTCTGGTGGAAAAAATGGCTAAGTTTTCTACCTAAAGTTTGGTTTGAAATAAGTTACCTTAGGTGTTATTCTTTTACAACCGGGATAAAATCTAAGTTCTAACAGGTGGTAGCGTAAAGGCTCATGTTCATAGTCCAGTGACTGTATCCAATCCTCATCTTCCCAGTTTATATTGATAACTTCCCACAACTCATGTTAAATATCCATATAAGCACAAATTCGAGCATAATAGGTGTATCGGGCTCTTCTAGTCAGCTCCAATATCTTCACAAATTCACCCAACACCTTCCTAATATTCTCTAGGATCTCGTGCTCCCAATACTCGCTTGGGAGAGAATAGAGCTGAATCCATATGGGTTCCCATTTTAGATCCTCTTTTTCCGGATTAAAGCAATCTCACCAGGGTTTCAAGAAAAGTCTCACCGAATTAAAGAAATATGGCCCACCTTTGAAAACCCGGTCCTTGTCTTCCACATTGAAAAAGACCACCATGAAGAAGCCCTTTGAACCGAGCAAGATATCGTAATTCCCTTTATGTTTTCAGACTCCCTCAATCCATTTCACAAGGTCTCTCTCCATCATCCAAACCCCCAAAAAATTTCCAATTAGCGTGTGTTCCTTCATATGTTCGATTTTGCCTTGTATCTTGTCCGATTTGATCTGCAGATTCAGGATCAACTTGGACTTCGGTATGCATCGCCCATGGTCGTTAGGACTGTCGTTTCCACCTTTTTCTCCCTTCTCTCTCTCCTCGTAGGTTCCCCCTCCTTCCATTCATGCTTTCCCATTACGCTTGTGATCTGGTAAACACTTTTCTCCACCATCCTGCTAGGGGTTGTCCTTGCCCCCCCATGCACCAAGCTCATTAGATATGCTACAAGTGCCGGCCGTCTGCGACTGCCTTTCGTCCTGAACCAGGATACCCTAGCATTCAAAACCTCCTTTCATCCTTCTCCTCCTTCATCACCGTCCTTTTCATCTATCCCACCTCCTCTTTTTGTCCCTCACCTTCTTTCTCAAGAGATTGTCACAAAGGGTCATCTTTAGGCCCAAAGTGTTGACAACATGTGATACCATTTAATTTTATTCTTGTTAAATTTCTATTGAAGCATGGACTCAAGGAATTTGATGACAAATTCAACTTAACCATTTACCTGCATATAGTAGGGAGTGGAAAAGACGTGAGTAAATCCTAGAAAGAAAGGAAACTACTAGAAAACGTCATTCTAAAAATGGGTCTAATTGTCAAAAACTAACTATTTGGGTATGTTGTAGTGTGTGATGATGTGATTAAAAAAGAATCGTGTGGCAATGGCATTGGTTTTGTTGAAGGTGGGTATCGCCTCATCCCATTTGGTGAAGTAATCGACTACAATGACAATATACTTATGGCCATTAGCAGAAATCATTTTGCATTCCATAAATTCGGTTTCCCAGTTATAGAAGGACTGATGATAATGACAAGATGTAAAGGAGCCAATTGGGATTGTGTTTTGTGAGAGAATATTTGATATTTTTCACATTGTCACAATGATGTGAATACAATCATGAAAGAGTGAGGTTGAAAATAGTAGATGTGCAATATTTTTTGGCTAGTGGAAATTCCAGATAAATTTCCACCATAAGCATCACCATAGAAATCATCAAGGCCTTACTCAATATAATCATGAGATAAGTACCATTGTAAGATGGTATCTGATCCTTGTCAATATAGAATGTCTCCAATGAAGAGTTAATGAGGATTTTGGTGACATATGTGACAACCATCACCATGTGAGAAATGAGAGCCAAATTTTTGCATGTAAAAATAAGTGAAAAAAACATTGTATCTGGGGGTCTTTGGCAGAAAGGGAAAGTGGTGCTCGTCAGGAAATTGGTCATTTACAGGGTGTCATTATTTTCCTTCCAAGAGGTCTATGATGAAAGTTTAGAGGTCCATGGCCCTTTTTATTTTGGGTATCACAAATTCAATATTGAATTCTGAGAGAATGGTGATCCATCAATCAATCTTACCATTGATAAAAAAATAATTCCTAGTATATATTGCATTGGGTTTCAATTTGCAATTAGCTTAGTTTTTCACATCGGGATGTAATGGTGATGTTTCTAAACTAAAAGGACCACAACCAAGGTAAAATTATTGTTGTGGTTGTATATGAGTGATAGTCTAGACAATGTTTTTCTGATGTAATAGATGACACGTTCATAATGATCCTCTCCTAATGTCACTAAGAATCTAGCGACGGAGAAGGATAACATCGGATGTAAGGGATAAAATCATTGTCAAAGTCAGTGAAGAGATTAAAAGGGCAGAGGTGAAGGATTTCATGAATGCCTCAAAGGATTTTTGTGCTTGGTCATCCCTTTGAAAGATGATATACTAACATAGAAGGCATAAGAACCTATATGCTTTCATAGCATAATAAGGGATGAATCGACAAATAAAGTTTGTTTTACCTTGAAGGCTATACAATTGACGTTGTGTATTTAAGGGGTGTAGTTCAAGAGTGGATTGAAATTTGAGGGGATTAACATCGGTCCCTTTTTCAGAGATTATGAACCTAAGTAAATATTTGATGGTGACACAAAATACATACTTGAGGGGATTCAAGCATATGTTATACTATTAACATAAAAAAGTATAGTGTGAAGGTAAATGATATGGTCTATGTGTTTCTTGGAATTGGTTGTGAGATCATCAATGTAGGCTGAGATGATGTGTGCTAGGTCATGGAACACATAAGACATAGCATGTTGGAAAGTGGCTCCAACATTTCCGAGCCCAAAAGGAATGACATAATAAGCAAATTATCCCCATGGTGTGGCAAATGAAGTTTTGTATTATCCTATTGGAAGATCTCAATTTGATTGTATCTATAAAATTAGTTCATGAAGTACATGGGTTCATGTCTACCATAGCCATCAAAAACCTAATTGATGAATGGGGTTAGGAAATTATATTTGGGATAATCCTGATTTAGGTGTCTAAAATTCCTATTTTTTTGTTTATGGGGATGGGATTGGATTCCCAATATGTATAGGTGATGGGATAGATAAACCCATCTTGGTAGAGTTTCTCTTCTTTTGATTTGATAGTAGGAACTTTGGATGGATGCAAACGCCTTTTCTTCTATCGTACTGGAGAGTGTTGATGTATATGTAACTTCGGAGTGTATTTCATCTATGTATTTCATATATATTTATTGTACCCTTATAAGAGATGTGTTATTCCTCTATAAGGAAGTGTCGTCATGTGGATTGACAAGTGTCGCAAGTGTGTGTACTTGTTGATGGGTTATAAGACCACCATGTGTGGGGTAAGCCCTAAAATATATATTATATTGTGGATGTATCTAGATAGACAAGTCGGCCCCATAAGGTCACTGGGCAAACAGGTTAAGTATAAATAGAGATCGGGAGATCTCTATTTACATCATTCAGAAAGTCACACTTCTCTCACTCAAAAAGTGGCGCACTAGTGAAGAGGAGGATCATCTGCTCTAGGAGACTATCTCAAGTGTATTTTGGTTGAGCCATTGCTCTCTCTATCTCTGAGGAAGTTGTGGGGTTTTTCACCTTAGGGTTTTCCCCACGGAAACTCTGTGTCTCTTGTCTCTCATGCTTTTGATTCTTGTGATGCTTGTCATGCTTATTGTGATTGTTATGCATTGATATACTGTATATGTTATTCTCTCAGTAAAAAGATCCAAGAGTATTGTGAATTAATGCTTAAAATTTAACATGGTATCAGAGCTAACCTAAGAGGAAGACATTTTGCAGTGACGGAAACTTAAGTTTCTTGTTTATTGGGTTTCTCTCCACAGTTTTTGGAAAATCAGTATAGTAGATTGACTCTACTCATCAAGGAGAATCTATCTATCCAATCAGAATTCAATTCTGAGCATTTTCAGATCTGGCCCTAAAAATTAGGGTTTCCACAAAAATAGGAATTTCTGCAATCTGAAGCCATGGCTGGAAGATCCTTGCAAAAATTGAAGTTTAGAGCTTTGGATCGAGATTTTTGGTTGGGTAGATCTCCGGGAAACTCAAACCCTAATTCAGGGCTCTCCCCAGTGAACCCGGGAGGACAAAAAGGAAAATCTGAAGGATAAAGCTTTGTTGATCTCAAATTCTGAATACGTCAAGCTGATCAGCTCATCAAGGCGCATCTTTCTATCCTTCCAGAAAGTTTAAATTCACATTTTGAATTTTTAGGGTTTTTTCGACAAACCCTAATCCGGGACTAGATCTAGTTTTCAGCATTTCAAGTGGTAAGACCTAAATCTTTTCTATTTCCATTTGAAGTACTCTTTAAGATGTCTCACCACACCAAGCTTGAGGATAAGCTTGAAGGGGCTGATAATTTCCGAGCTTGGAAGTATAGGATTGGGTTAATCCTGGAAGAGAATGAGTTGGACTCATATATAAAAGAAGACATCCCTATCCCAGAGGATGAAGAGGCTAAGGTATTGCATAAGAAGAACTTGGTCAAGGCAAAGAGAATAATTTCTGATTCTATCAAAGACCATCTCATACCCCATGTGTCTTCTCTAAAGATACCCAAGGCTATGTTTGACTCTTTGACCAAGCTATTTGAAGGAAAGAACA
This sequence comes from Larix kaempferi, assembly GCA_027924585.1. Taxonomy (NCBI): domain Eukaryota; kingdom Viridiplantae; phylum Streptophyta; class Pinopsida; order Pinales; family Pinaceae; genus Larix; species Larix kaempferi. The sequence goes on along the minus strand of BSBM01000458.1, from coordinate 15,510,899 downwards.
TAAATCAGAAGATGACCCTGCAGAATCAATTGAAAGGGGTCAAGATGTCGAATGGAGAAACCATTCAATCCTATTTCTCCAAGGTCTCTCAGATCAAGGAACAACATGAAGCTGTAGATGAAATGGTGGAGAATGGTGAAATTGTTATGACTACTTTGAATGGCCTACCTAGGTCATGGGACTCTTTTATCCAGGGGATCTGTGCCAGAAATAAGTTAATCTCCTTCAATAGTTTATGGGAGGAATGTTCTCAAGAAGAAGCAAGGCTTGTGGCAAGAGAAGAGAAGATGGGAAATGAAGATCAAGCTCTCACAACTCACACTAAGAAGGGCAAGTTCAAGAGGGAGCCATCCCATCACAAAAATAAATCTTCTCATCATTTTCACAAAGACAAGAAAGATCTAAGGTGTTTCATTTGTAATGAGAAGGGTCACTTTGCTTCAGAGTGTCCCAAGAACAAAAGGGACAACCACAACAACAACAACTCCAGCAAGAAGAAGAAGGGTAACAAAAGAAGGTACCATGCTCATGTTGCCGAAGATGATGAACCTCCAAAGAAGAAGGCTAGGGCAGAAAGTGATGATGACTCATCAAGTGAAGAAGAGTATGTTCTAATCTTTGCTCTCACATGTACTATCTCCCATGGTTGTAATGATTGGTTAATTGACAGTGGGGCTTCCAAACACATGACTGGGTTTAAAGAATCTTTTGTAAATCTGTCTGAACATGAATCACCCCATAAGGTGAAACTTGGGGATGATTATCAATACCCAATCAAAGGAAGTCGTGAAGCCTCCTACAACCTAGATTCTAGAAAATATTTGAAGATGAAAGAAGTCCTTTATGTACCTGGGCTCAAGAAGAACTTATTCTCCATCTCTGCATTGGATGAAAAAGGTATGAGGGTTGCATTTGTGGATGGCCAAGTCCTAATGTGGCCAAAGGGAAATACCATATATGATGTAGTTGTGATTGGAGAGCAAGAGGGAGGTTTGTATAAATTGAAAGGACAACCTAAACATGCCATGGTGCATGATTCCATGGAGCCAAGTGAACTTTGGCATAGAAGACTTGCACGTATGCACTACAGGGCATTACCAATTGCAAGTAAGGCGGTAGAAGGTCTTCCTGAAATCAAGACCATGCATGAAGGTGTTTGCAAAGGATGTGCAAAAGGAAAGAACATTAAGAAGGCATTTCCAAGCAGTGAAAGCAAGGAAAAAGGCATCTTGGAAATCATCCACTCAGATGTTTGTGGTTCCATGTCATCCAGTTCTCCATGGAGGTATGTATGATTTGTTTTTTTTTTTAAAGGTTAACTTATGAGTTATGCAGGTCATGGAAGAACACATTGCTAGACATAACTAGCAAATATGGTGAACATGTATGTTTTCCTTATATCATAGGATCTCTTATATAAGTATGCATGGCATGATTGATGATGATTGTTCATAAATTCATAGGTTTGAATAATCATGGGTATATGCATATTATGATATGACTAACCATAAGAGTCCTATATATAAACCTTGAATGCTAATGCTTATTATTTCTGTTTGAAATGATCATGACTATACATGCTTGAGATTATCGTGTTCTGATAGTATTGAGAATATACTAATGAATGTATGTGTATGTATGAGACCTCGAGGATAACACAATGATGATACTAACAAGCATGCATAGGGATCGAGAATGAATATAAGTTCAAGAACAGGTAATCCAGGAAGCAAAGATCAAGAGGGAGCACACTCCAGTGGCTTCTGCAAGGATGCAAATATTCAGAGGGAGTTGACCATCTCTCTACATTCCACAACAGAAAGGTGTAGAAGAAGCTACTTCAGATTAGGACTCCAGCAGCTCCTGCAAGGAAGCAAAGACTCATAGGGAGTCCACCTAACAAACAAACAAGATAAGTATTTTAATTATCATTTCTTGCATATTTGTTTGTTTAAATAAAATTGTTCAATGATGTATATGCTCATGTTCCTAGACTTAGGATATGTATTGTGCATAATAGAATGATCGCATTAATGAACAGTATACTACTAATATGCATGTGTTGGGTAAGTGGCCTATGGCACTATACAACATTCCATTGCTACTTATCTAGAATGAAACCTCTTTGCTAACATGTTGAGAGTAGTGCAAACTCTTAACAATGTTCTGGTAGAGACTGGAAGGCATCTAGAAAGTTATGGAACATGAATAAATGTTGTATTGAAGCATTGGCTTAAACAATTGCATGACTGTATGACATATTTATTTATGTGAAAGAATTTGTTCTGAAAATTATGAGATGTTTCTAATCATGCAATTTAACTTGTTTTGTAGGAAAGACCGTATACCTTCACCCACAAAAGAAGGATTACAACATTTGTTCAAGCAACAAAATTATCTATTGAAGATATTGAAGTTCCCAGGATTCGGGAAGAATGCCATGATCCATCGATCATGAAGAACGATGTTTGGGATGCGGTCCCAAGAGCTGAAGGGAAGTCTGTTGTGACTTCCAAATGGATCTAAAAAATCAAGCATGCTGCAGATGGCAGTGTAGAGAAATACAAAGCAAGATTCGTAGCTCGTGGCTTCTCTCAGAAAGAGGGAATAGATTATGAAGAAAATTTTGCACCTGTAGCCAGGTATACTTCCATCAGAACAGTACTTGCCCTGGATACAACAATGAAATGGAAAATACACCAGATGGATGTCAAGACTGCTTTCTTGAATGGTGTAGTTGAAGAGGAAGTATATGTGGAGCAGCCACTCGGTTTTGAAATACATGACAGGGAGTCATATGTGTGCAGATTGAAGAAAGCTATGTATGGCTTGAAACAAGCTCCCAGAACCTGGTATGGTAGGATGGACAGTTTCCTATCTAGTTTGGGCTTTACCAAGAGTAAAGCGGATTCCAACCTCTACTACAAGGTTGAGGAAGGGAATCCTGTGATTCTACTCCTGTATGTGGATGACTTATTTGTAACAGGAGATGACAGATTGATTGCAGATACTAAGAGGAAGCTTGCTGCTGAGTTCGATATGAAAGATTTGGGAATGATGCATTATTTCCTAGGTATGGAGGTGTGGTAGAATTCAGGTGGGATCTTCCTTGGTCAAGGGAAGTACATAGTAGATATCCTGAAGAGATTTGGGATGATGGATTGCAAGGCCATGGCCACACCCATGGCATCGAATCTAAAGCTTCTATGTGATGCTTCATATGAGCCGGTTGATGTCTCTATGTATCGTCAGATGATTTGGTCCTTGATGTACCTGATGAACACGAGACCATATATTTGCTTTGCTGTGAACACATTGAGCCAGTTCCTGACGGATTCGAGGAGTGTTCACCTGGTTGCTGTAAAGCATGTTCTGAGGTACCTGAAGGGTACAGTGGATTATGGGCTCAAGTATGAAGCGAATCAAAATTTTAACCTGCAGGGTTATGTTGATTCAGATTGGGATGGCAGTGCTGCAGATAGGAAGAGCACATTTGGGTGCTACTTCAGTATGGGATCAGGTGTGATCTCTTGGTTTAGCAGGAAGCAGTCCTGCGTAGCACTGAGTACAGCTGAGGCAGAGTATGTTGCATCTTGTTCAACTAGTTGTGAGGCAGTATGGCTACAGAAGCTACTGTCTGAGTTATTTGATCTCCCGTTGGATGCTACTGACATCTTTTGTGATAACCAGAGTTGTGTGAAGCTGTCCAAGAACCCAGTGTTTCATGACAGGTCGAAACACATAGAGATCAAATATCACTATATCAGGGATATGGTGCAGAGAGGAGCCGTGAAGATCCTTTATGTTGCGACGGACGAGCAGATTGCAGATGTGTTGACGAAGCCACTAGCCAGGGTGAAGTTCGAGTACTTCAGGGAGAGGCTTGGTGTTATTCAGATCGATGACACTTCGAGGAAGAAGTGATGGACACATTTGCTAAAGCCATTCCAAGCATGTTGGAAGGAGGATCCTTCACATGGCTGTGGATTTAAGCGCTGGATGATGAGTATCAGGACGATGCTCCAGTTATTGCTCTATATATGCATCATGTTGGATGATGGATATGATCAGTTGGATCATTTATATTTGTATGTATGTACGCATCGTGTTGATGTTGGATATGATCAGTTGGATCATTTATATTTGTATGTATGTATGCATCGTGTTGATGCTGGATATGATCAGTTGGATCATTTGTATGTATTTTGTATATGCATCATGTTGGATGCTTGGATCATGTATCTGTATATGTATCAGGTGGATACATTGTATGATCAGGTAGATCATGTATGTTGATATGTATCAGGTATGATCAGGTGGATCATGTATGATGATATGTATTAGGTAGATACTTGGTGTGCATCAGGTGGATGCATTGTATGATCAGGTTGATCATGATGATGAGCTTCAGGATGTTGCTCCAGATGATATGTACCAGGATGGTACAAGTGATGATGATCAGTATGATCATGGGCATCAGGATGACGCCTCGTGCTATGATGATCCGTTGGATCATGAGTATCAGGTTGATACTTGGAGGTCAGAGATGATATGTGGCAGGTTGTGCAAATAGCATGTAATCAGTCCTGGGAGATCTTGCCGATCGTGCTGCGACACATAAATGTTCCTGGGGTACTCTTTCCGGTATTGCTGTGTAGTATGTAATCAGTCCTCAGATATCTGATAGGTTTAGCTGTGTGCTCGTAATCAGTCCTGGTATGAGGTATTACTACGGAGACATGTAATCAGTCCTGGAGATCCGAGAGGTTGATCTGTGTGCTCGTAATTAGTCCTGGGATGCTCTTTAGAGATCTTGCCGGTCGTGCTGCGGCACATAAATGTTCCTGGGATGCTCTTTAAAGGTTTTGTCTATCCACATGTAATCAATCCTAGAGATCCGAGAGGTTGAGCTGTGTGCTCGTAATAAGTCCTGGGATGCTCTTTAGAGATCTTGCCGGTCGTGCTGCGGTACATAAATGTTCCTGGGATGCTCTTTAAAGGTATTGTGGAGGAGATGCATGTAATCAGTCCTGGGAGATCTTGCCGGTCGTGCTTAGGCACATAAATGTTCCTGGGATACTCTTTTCAGTATTGCATCCGCACATAAAATTAGTCCTGAGAGGCCACCTCTATCAGACCGTTCGCACGGATGATGAAGACCTGCAGGTGGTGGGCCTACATCCAGTATGAAAAAGGACTGGCTCTGTAGAACTTCCTATGACGAGTAGAGTCAGAGATTGGTTGAGATAGCAGCAGTAGTGACGATGATGATGACGATGATCCCGAGAAGAAGACTTGTCTAGCAGAACTGTGTCGAGAAATACCTTCCTAGTTAAGAGGGAGTGTTGATGTATATGTAACTTCGGAATGTATTTCATATATATTTATTGTACCCTTATAAGAGATGTGTTATTCCTCTATAAGGAAGTGTCGTCATGTGGATTGACAAGTGTCGCAAGTGTGTGTACTTGCCGATTGGTTATTAGACCACCATGTGTGGGGTCAGCCCTAAAATATATATTATATTGTGGATGTATCTAGATAGACAAGTCAACCCCATAAGGTCACTGGGAAAACATGTTAAGTATAAATAGAGATCGGGATATCTCTATTTACATCATTCGGAAAGTCACACTTCTCTCACTCAAAAAGTGGCACACTAGTGAGGAGGAGGATCATCTGCTCTAGGAGACTATCTCAAGTGTATTTTGGTTGTACTTTGGTTGAGATATTGCTCTCTCTATCTCTGAGGAAGTTGTGGGGTTTTTCACCTTAGGGTTTTCCCCACGGAAACTCTGTGTCTCTTGTCTCTCATGCTTTTGATTCTTGTGATGCTTGTCATGCTTGTTGTGATTGTTATGCATTGATATACTGTATATGTTATTCTCTCAGTAAAGATCCAAGAGTATTGCGAATTAATGCTCAAAATTTAACAGAGAGGCATTGTGTCATTTGTCTATCTGATGTTCAATGATGAAAAGATAAATTCCTAGCATTTTTTAATATGTCTAGGAAAACATGTCTTTAAATTCTTGGAACAATGCTTTGTAAGCAGATATTTCATGTTGGGAACATGTCATGCGTGATGTTGAAGGCGACAAATATCCACTTTGATGGTGGGGGGAATGTTGGCCATATTGCCTTCTTCGATTCCATCAGAAGTAGGAATTTTAAAACCAATTGACATGGTCATGAGGTATAAAATCATTGGTTTCAACAACATATTGTTATTCCCCCTTGGTGGTTTTGAATATGTCTTGAAGTAGAAAGTAAGATTGATGATGCATATCATCCCAGGGGGTCTTGGGAGTTGTCATGGATTCAATGATACCCTCGTAGGAGCGGAAGAGGTGATTAAGGAAGTTATTTGGAGAGATATCTCCAAGAGTTTTAGGGACAAGGGTAGTGATGCTTATATAGGAAACATTGTATGTGCGATATATGTCTAACGAGCTAGAATAACCCATAGAGTTTGAGATGGTATATGAGGAATGTGTCTCGATCAACGGAGGGGAAATGGATTTGTGCACATGGATGGGGGTAATTGCTAATGCATATGATGAATAATGATGACTAATGGTCATATGTGATAGAATTGATGGATGAGGAGACATAAAACATATTGATGTGTTTAGTTGTATCATGTGATGGGGGAAATAACTCCTTATAGGGTGGAACCATGGGAGTTTTTGATGGTGCAAACATATTGAAAGTATACCTTAATTAGTCAAGGTGTTTTGCTCATTCCACTCTTAATGTGTAGCGTTGAAATGAGAAATGTGTCAACAAACCACAATAAAGACATGGGTGGATTGCATGTGATGTCACTAATGTGGATGAAGGAGAGAGAGGATGGATGGGTTCTGCAAGAGGTATTATTCTTGCATCAGGAGGCAAGAAATGACCACTATGTTCACTTATGGAGCATGGGTGAGTGGCAGTTGTTTCACTTATGTTGAAACGAATTTGATTATAACAAGTTCGTGGAAATCAGTCTTAGTTGTAAATGGGTTTGAACCATTGTTTGGAAGTGGGGTATTAATAAACAATAATGGGGGTAGTATAGAATCATGGAGAGACAAACAATTGTGGGTATAGTAACCAAACTAAGAACATACTGCACATGCATGATTAACATGTAAGTTTTTGTTCTTAGTTTTAAGGGGCTCTTCTTGAGGAGTGGAGAGGATTCCCCCTGGTGATGACTTCTAGAGGATGGTAGTACTTGGTGGGCGATGAAACAAGTTCCTAAGCTCAGGTAAGGTTGGGAAAATGCTAGTTAGATTACTTGTGGTATCACATAAATAACATGGAGGGTGGAATCGAACAAGGGTACCAGGAAGTTGGTGTTCGCCATTTTGGGATTGATTCCCCCAACCATTTTGGGTTGAGATCAGCCAATTGTTACCGATGGTCCTGTCATGGTGGGGAAAACCTACCATGGGAACTTTGAGGGTGACACATTAATGTGAGTAAATGAGGTAAAGTTGATATGAACATATTGTTTTGGGGCTACTTCTAGGCTTGAAGGTGTTAAGTACCATACAGGTATCCAAAGGGTGAGACCTAGCAAAGTGACGGTTTCCTTCAATCATGTACCCTAAATGCTAGGTGGTGGAAAAATAAAAGCTACTTCTACGATTGGTGCTATGGAATGAGGGTTGGGGGAATAGATACAATGTTAAGAGGGATTTATGTATTTGGCGATGACATAGAAGTTGAAGTGGATGAGAGTGGTTTATCTGTAGAGGAAAATATGGTACACATGATCACATCTATTGGTGCTAAGATGACTGATGGTGTTCCCCTGTATGCCCCCAACAATGAAGAGTCTTTGTAGACTCCTAGTTATATCCCATTGAAAGAAGGGATATTAAAATGCATACCCACTGTTGGTAGGATATTATCAGGATTTTTGGTGGGGAGAGGCTCATAGTATGTAAGTTGGTCACATGCGACCACTTTCATGTTATGGGGTAACACCATGGTGTGGAAGACTAAGGAGGAAACTACCTTCATGATGTAAATGTAACTACAACTAAGGAGGATTTTATAGTGAAATGGGGCATCAATTACTTCTACATCAAGGAGAACCATGTTTCCCCCTAGCTATATAGGGACATCCTGGTAAAGGATTTGTGGTTGCAAGGGATGCAATCATAGGTGAAAAGTGTGATTGTTGAGGGGATGAGATCAGGGGATCATATTCATTCCAAATAGTGGTGGACATGATAGAATTAGAAGCACCTTCATCAAAGTTGCATAGATGAATGATGGTATTCTTGATTGCGACATGGATTTGGAATGTGATTAATGAAGGTAACCAAGGATCACCAACATCTAAGTCAAAGGTCATAACACGTGGATCAGATGGATTAATTGCATCTAATGTTGATAGTAATTCCTTCTTTTGGAAAGGGAAATACTGAAGAAATTCAAGTGTAGACATGACAACAGGGGATTGGTCCAAATCATCTACAATGCAGAAGCTCTGAGTAGTTCTCACATGAGGGTTATGATTGGTATGTTGTAGAGGTGGATTTGGTACTTGAGGGGTAGGGTCACTATTAGAGCATGGAATATGGAGAGACATGTTGGTGGAAGTTGAGGCATACTCTCAATGTGGAGGAGGGGATTTGGGCATGTCATAGGCTGGGTTACTGGACTAGAGTTTAATCTTAGTTGATTTCATGTAGATGTTTTTGTAGGAAGACTCCCCAGCTAGAGGAGGGTTAGGTGGTTGTCAAACTTCATGTTGATGTCTAATGTACCCTTTGTTAGGGAATGGGTTTTGTAAGATAAATTTTCAGTGATGGGAAATGTTATTTCCATGAGGAGGATTAATGTCTAATTGAGCCTGTGTTTCCATTATATGCTTACAATCATGGATTTTTGGGTGGTGGTGAGTGTAATGGCCATAAGCATTGCAAATGGCACAAGGAAATTTAGTCCTAAGATTATTGTTATTTTCCTGTTCAGGTAATGTCATCCATCTAAAGTCCCAAATATGTCTCTTCCATCCACAAATTTCTTTTTGTGTGACTCATAGTAATCTCATGAAGTGTCGCCATGCGACCAAAAGATGTAAGTGTCTTCACAGACAAAGAAGTACCAATTTTGGCTATAATAGGTGCAATGTAAAAAATTGCACACTCATGTTGGGGAAAGTAGGATTGTATTGTCCATACTTATACTATCCATAAGGAAGACTAGATCTACTTTATTGAAAGATAATAGCCACAGGTGGAGAATATCCACTATAAGGTTGATTTGGGGAAAAGACCCATAACAATTTGGTATGGTCAACTGTGGGTAATGGACTCAACAAACATGTTGGCAACATGAGAGGTGTTAGGGGTGGTTTGTTGAAGAGAATAATGTCAAGGGGCATCAAGGATGATTGTCTATAAACACCTTGATTAGGCATAAATTACAAAAAAAATGCGCTTTAAGGATGGCCTCATCTTTAATTTGTGTCATGGTGGTTGCAACATCCTTGGTGATCATTGGGAGGAGTGATTTAAGGACCCAATCCAATAATAATTTATGTTGTATCTTAACTTTTTGCAATGTGCATCGGAAACACCATTCATGGATTCGATCCACAATATGTGTGGAAGTGTTTTTCCTAAACTCTAAGAGGATCTCTAGTCCAAGGTCATGGTGAACTAGGAGTTGACATAAGTAAAGAAGACGACCCCTATATTTTTTCTTTGGAAAATCCACCAACATATCATATTTTCAACTACGTTATTTGATGATCTCCCAGGTGGAAGGACATTACATGGTGTTGATTTCGAAAATGGATCGTTCAAAACCAACAACTTCAATCTCCTGCGAGGTTGAACATGAAGAGGTGCAAATGGGAACCCTTTGATTTAAAGTCTCCAAAAACTATCATACCTTGTTTTCCTAAATAGTCCACCCAAGTCTAGGCTCTAATTTCGTAAATTTTTATGAATAGATAATTTCTCATTTTACATAATAAAACTAAATGAAATGCACAAGTATAACATAGATAAAATGACTACCAAACGAGCAATTAGTGAAAATAAAATAAATTTATAAATGTTTGGAATGTATACTAAATTACAACATAGAGTGAAACTTCATTGCAATTTTCTTTTGTAATGAAATAAAATAAAAGAAACCAAACAACAACTGATTTAATAAAATGAGCGAGATATGAGCCAAAAATATTATCCCTTTGTATTAAAATTATGACTCCATACAACATGTTCATAACGTGACAAACTTTTTCAAATGATGATCCCTTTGTATTCAAATTATGACTCCATACACCATGTTCATAACATGACAACAAATTTCAAATAATGATCCCTTTGTATTCAAAGTATGACTCCGTATAACATGTTCATATCATTATTGCTTTTAATTGTTACTGATGTTTCTAGGACCATACCAAAAAAACCAAGTAATCCAAGAAAATGAAACAAAATTGCAATCTAGACTTGAGCATTACACTGTAACGTGATGCACTATGATTTTCATCTACATGTAAGACCATTAATTAGCACCAAATTGAAAATGTAACTTCTAATACAATATACAACACAGATAAACTGTCAACAAAATGTTAAACCCTCATGGACAATAAAGTATGGAGCATGAATAAAAATTAGATAGGATATGAAACTCTCAAATATCTTAGCATACATCTTCTCTCTCCATGATGGATTTTTTAGTCCTTTCTTCCTCTATTAATGTTCCCAACAAGCACTTGCTAGTTGCAACTAATTTTTAAATTAACATTATAAATATTAGTAAACAATTAAGAGATTTTTTATTTTTAGGGGGTACTTTATCTCATTTGGGTAAAAAAATTAAATGAGGAAAAGTACATCTCATGGAGTAAAAGGTGAAGAGAAATGGGGGTACCTGTAATATCCTTTTCTCTGTTGGACTAGTTTTGTATGGCTGATCTGAGTTTTAAGTATTGCTATTTGAATTTCCCCAAGTGATTTTTTCTTATGTATAACAGATAGAATGTATGTTCAATGGTGTTCTTATTCATTGCATGAAAAAAATAAGTTTGCATAGACAATCAATGATGTTGAATCTCATAGAAACAATTTAACATAGAATTTCAACTAGGAAATAATCTCTAACATGTGATCAAATCTGAGTATGCATTGGTTGATTGGATGAAAAAATACTATGTCTGCCTTCAATGTGACTTCGTGGATCAAATCTAGAGCAATCATATTTAATGCACAAGAGAACAAGACATCCACCATATCCCACACAATATCCTTGCAAATGACATCAAATCATAACATGTCCTTATGGCTGAAGCGATCTTCGTCTAGTGCTCAGAATTGTTTGTTGAGATCACTGTACAAGAGCATATCTAATACCATATGCCCAGTTTCACTGTAACAACCTCATTCTCCTCATAAAATCGCCCTCTTCAATCTGTAATATGCAATGGATGGCATGAATGAGGAAAGGGTTAGGATATGTTCCCTTCCTAGTAGATATGTGCCGCTCTTCCAACCAAATGTGATCCTTATGTCTAGAGAAATGTACATGCAACCAATGATAATAGCTCCACACTGTGACAAGAGAAATCAACCCCCAGTTTAATGATTGCGCCCTACTTGATGATGGATCACTACCTTCAGATGTAGATCTAGCTCTCTAGATGAATATCTCACCTTCCTTCACCAAAAAATCCAAGAAGAATCTCTAAATTCCCAAATCCCAATCCACAGAAATAATAATGCCTTCGAGTGCTAAGAGATTCAATCTCCACCAAACTCATCAAATACTAATGAATATATGCAAATACCCATTAATTTTCTTTCGTCTTGTAGCACAATGGTAGATTTGGATGATATTCCCTCTGAATTGGCTAGGATGGATAGATTTCTCCATCGAACCTAATGCTTGTTGAGGGTTTCCATCTTCCATACTCTGAAAATATCAGAGAGCTCTAAAATCTATTTCTCAAAAGTGAATATTAATAATGGATACCTATCAATTTTCTTTTTCTTCTTTTATTGCTCTTTTTTTACCTTTACATGTTGCATGCAACTTTACCTACGCATGCATGCAATTTTAATTACAGATGCTGCATGCATTTTGAATTACACACTACATGTTGCTCATGTCACTTGATATTGCTTAAAGGGTCCCCTTTTCCACTAATGAATTAATATCACCACTATTAGTATGCTTTTTATCCAAAGTGACATCAACCATTAATTAATTCCCCATATTGTTAAAAATGGGACATTACAAGTCCTCCCTTGCAAAAGATTGACTGTCCTCGAGCAATGCCAACGCAACTCCATAATCAATCAAACTAAACCAAATGAATCTAGGGATGATCCCAGGGACCCAAATCATCCAAGGAGATCTGTAGCACCCTCTGCTCAAAGCACTGCACAACGAGGTACCATCACAAGAGATCACATAGAAGCCTCTTGTAAGTAGAATAATAAACCACGATGTAAACCCGGTCAACCCCTCAAAGAATATATCTACTAATATCTCAATCCCATGTTATTGAAAATAAATACAAGTCCTCTCACCTCTAGCAACCATTGGAACCATTGTACTACCAGTCACTATAATTCTGGGATCCCAAATCAATCTGAGAACTACATAGTACCTACTGCATCCATTATTGGCTTGCATAGTATTAATCATATGCCATCTATGCTTGTATAATAAACCAACTATCATATGCACCTGTATGCCTACACAAGTACCAGGATCCCATATGCATCTAAATATAGTGCCACTATTCTTCTTTTTCATTAGTACTAAATACACCAATGGAATATCATCAACAACATACAATGCTTGACCTTGAGTCATACCAATGCTTTCCTCTCCGCCCATTGTGTGCTCCAACAAATTGTTAATCTCTACTGTATGCTAAAATGTCCCACTTGGATCCCAATGCCAACTTGTGCATATTTCATCCCAATTATCCAAGGGCTCCTTCTGTCCTATACCCCTAGCTAGGAAGTTAATAAAGTCAGAAGCATAATTCGAAAAGACAAGAGATGATCGTAAGACTAGTGTATGGTTGGAAAAGAACAAAGTGTAAGTAACATGAAAATATTAAAATGTGTGATCCATGAGATACATGAAGACCATGAAGTCTATAATCCAAAATAAGGATTATCCTCATTATTCAGTGACAGGACAAGTAAAAGTAGCAGTAAGACTGCATCCGAGAAATCAAGAAGAGAAGGCTGCAGATTCAAAATTTGCAGATTATGTGGAACTTCAACCAGAGCTTCAATAGTTGAAGATTACGAAGGAAAAAATGGTATTTAGAAACATATCAATTTGATGAAGTTCTCTCTGATTTTTTTTTTGAAACTGTAGCAAAGACTAAGGAATCATTGTGAAGGCTATAAAAGAAAGTGATCTCAGTAACATTGGAAGAAAATTATAGGTTGAATGAAGCTAGTGCATATCATTTTGATCTATGGTAAAAAAAGGGGAGCAAAAACATAAAGTTGTGAAGTTGCTTGTATAGAATTGAAGACTCCTTGAAGAAGAACAAATTATATGATGTATCTTTAAAAATAAATCTATGGAAGAAAACTAAGGGTTGAATGAAAGAAATCAAAGATAAATCAATGAGTATAAACTTTGTCACAAAGAGAAGAAAATGTGTTGGCAAGAGGAGGCGCACTGTGATAGGGGGAGTTTATGAACTCATCATTCAGGTTCTCATTCAGAATGGTTATCATTCAAAGGGAAGCTACAAGATGCTAACTAAGATGATCAGCACCAAGTCCAAGATTAACTAGAGGAAGATAAGCAAAAGAAGGGCAGTTGTATAAAAGGAGAATGATTGGAAATTCTGTGTCAAGATAGTTGCAACAAGGACACAACAAGTTATCCTTTGTCATTGTTGTCAAAGGGGGAGAATGTTGAATATGATTTTCATTGATGTCAAAGAAGCTCAGTAATGACAAAGGAATAACCAAAGATTGATGGCAAGGAAAACAAAAATGAAAGTAAAAGGAATGACAAAGGGAGTGATGACATGGCATGTATGATGATCCGGTATGTGTGATAAGGATGGAAAGACACATGAGAGTGTCCTGGTGCTGTCATCAAGTCAATGTTGCAATCTGACATCATTCTGGAAAAGAATGGCAAGTCTGTGAAACTTGGAAATTGAAAGTATGGAGAAATTAGTCAAAAGTGCTCTAAGAAAATGCCCGCCACAAATCATAGGTTGAGATAAATGCCCGCAGCATATGTCAAGGGTGTAGCCTGGTGGTTTGTCTACCCAACCGTGGTCTCAGTTGGTCTCTGAGGAAGAAAATATGGATCTGCCAAAAGTAGGAAAAGCATTATTTTGTATAATGAGAACAAAAGGAAAATGGCTAAGGTAAAGATGCCCGCAGAATGAGTTTAAGATATACCCACAGGGGATGAAGATTTATCACTTTGGGGCTCAAGGATGCCCGCAAGGTCTGAGACTAAGCCCTCAAGAGGCTTAAGATGCCCGCAGGGGCAAGATAATGCTCGTAGGGGTTTGGATATGCCCGCAGGGGCTATGGAAAGCTTGCAAAATCTTAAAGGGATCCTCGCAGGGGTTTGGATATGCCTGCAGGGGACAAGTTAATCTCGCAGGAGCTTAAGGCTAAGCCAAAAGAGGGCTAAGTATGCCCGCAGGAGCTAGTGTAAAGCACGTAGGGGATGAAGTAAGAGCCTGCAGGGGCTTAAGGATGCCCGCAGGGGCTTAGGGGATGTCAACAAGAGTCAAGGGTAAGCCCACAAGGGCTTGGAATATGCCTGCATCGATTGTAAATGCCTGCAAGGGCTTAGGTTAATCCCACAGGAATGGGTTTGAGGAAGCCCGCGGTCAAAGGAAGCCTGTTGCATGTAGATGGAAGATGAGCCCGCGAAAGGAAGCTTATAGGAATTGGACGAATCCCGCAGGCATGAAGGATGAGCAAAAGTTTAATTAATTAATTAAAACTGAAATACACAGATTTATTAATTGAACCATTAAAAATCATAGATATGAAAAGACACACGCACATATTGATGAGGCGAAACAATTAGAGGATGAGATACATGATATAAAAACAAAGCATTTAAAAAGAAGAGAGGTGTCTCTACAGTTCATATCGAAGATACATTAAGAAAAGGAACTGGAGTGAATGTTGGGCCTTTGAAATGTATACTTGAAGCAGCATAGAGACCAGAGAAGTATAAAATAATATATAAACATGATAATGAAGAAAAAGGAAGAATGTCTCTTGGGTCCATATTGAAGAAGAAGCCAGAACAACCAGAGAAAAAATTGAAGGATCCATAATTAAGAGAAAGTTCTAGAAAAATATAGAGAAGGGTATGTTGAGTGTTGACTTGAAGAATTGAAGCAATATAGATTCCAAAAAAGAAGAACAGATGTTCAGCATATTTCAAAGAAGGAAAATACTGTTGAGGTAAAGAGTTATCTGTGGCAGAGTTGAAGAAAGGAACATCTGGAAGATTGTTATAACAACATATTAAGGTGGTAGGGTGGTGCTAGGGAAGGCTACATGCCTTCAAGGGGGTTGTAGCCTCCCTCCAGTGGTAGATGGAAAATAAGGGTGTCGAAGCATCCTTTCAGTGGTAGCTGATAAAACCAGGGGGGCATAGCCTCCTTCCAGTAGTGGCTGGAAAATAGGGTGTAGTAGCATCCTTGTCTATAGTAGCAGGCATAAACCAAGGTGTAGTAGCATCCATGTCTGTAGTAGCAGGTAGAAACCAGGGTGCAGTAGCATCCATGTCTGTAGTAGCAGGCAGAAACTTATTGTAGATATAATTTTGCAGTATAGAAAGAGTTTGTGGTTTTCCCAATTGGGTTTCCACGATAAAATTTGTGTCTTGTTTATCTTGTCGATTCCATGTTTTAATTAAGTTTTAATAAGTGGTTTAAAACGGTAAAAAGTTAACAATACTGATTCACCCCCCCCTAAGTATTGACCAATATTCCAACAATTGGTATCAACGCAAGATCCTTCACTACAATTTAACCACTGGAAGGAAGATCCTATTAAAAACCACTATAGATCAACAAGAAGAGATTTACACAATGAATGGATCTCCAATACTTGGAAAAGAATAATACATATTTTGGAGAAAAAGAATGAGTGTATACTTACAGTCATTAAGATATGGTGTATGGAATGCAGTGATCTCTGATTACATCCCCACCAAGAAGAATAAGGAAAACATCTCAGAAAGAGGCCAAGAAAAATAACTCAAGGTCAATGGAGGCCATACTTGATAGATTATCTCAACCCATCAAAGAGAAGGTAGGAAAATGCATCTCAGCTAAAGAACTCTGGGTCAAATTGGAGAAACTTTACTCAGTTGAAGAAAGAGCAGAAGCAAGCTTTGTTATACTCAAGGATGATAGTGAGGATGAATAAAATCTATTCATGAGGACAATACCCTCAGAAGATAATTTAGATATGGAAGGAGAGGTGGACCTAAAGACAGAACTCATAAGTTCCCTTGAAGAATTGAGAAAGAACAGAATGAAGAACAATTCTTTGGAAGGACAATTGTCAAGACTCAAAATACCAAGAAGAGCTAAAATCAAAAGAAGAGGAAGTCAAGACCCTCCAAGAATAGTTGCACAATTCAAAACAACAAATGTTGGCTAGCATGGAAGAGGTCGCGAGCTTAAAACAAGAAGTTGTTGGATTCAAGGAAGAAGTAAAGAAGCTGAAAGATCAGTTGAATGTTAGTGAGAAGTATAAGGAAAGTACTAAAGAACTTAATAAGGTCCTCAGCCTACAAAATTTCCCAAGGATAAAACTGGTCTTGGATATGATCAGGAACATGTCATTAAAGGATCAAGCTCCATCACTCAAAGAGATGTTGAAAAGGTCAAATGTTGGGATGATGCTTCAAGAGATATACCTAGGCAGCAGAAGAATCACAAGAAGACAAATTCTATTCATCAGAATTCTGCTCATTATCCTAAGATGAAAAATTTCAGAATATATGCCAATAAGAAGAACCATTACAAGTAGAAAGATCAAAGATTCACCAAATATAAAGGAGCATTCTATGGATATTGTCATTGTTGTCACAAGTTTGGTCACAAGGCTGCTGATTGTAAAATCAAGGAAGAAGATCAAGGTCTGGAAAAGGAAGAAGACACTAACACCTCAAATGGAGAAAGACTTATTACATGTTTCATATGTCACAATGTGGGACACTTTGCAAAACATTGCAAGAACAATACACACAGACAGTCTAAGGAAACCCAAGAAAAGGTGTGGAAGATAAAAACCAAGAGACAAATAAATAAAAGACCAGTAAGCAGAGTACCTCATGGAAATATGTGGAGAAGAAAGGAAGACTCCAAAGATTTAGAAGAAACAAGATTTCAAACATCAAAGAAGTTTCCAAAGATGATGAGGAGAATAATAGTGTTATAGATAAGAATGACATTCATTATGATGGAAAGCAAGATGAAGATGTAAAAGAGTACACCGATGGAGATGAAGATGGTGAAGAAGAAGTTAGTGATGATGGTGGAACTGAAGATGGATGTCTCTTCTAAAAACTCTCATAACCTAGAAGAGAACCCTGAAATGAGCATTAGAAGGGATCATATACTCAGGGGGAGTTAATATCATAAAATTTCAATTGGTACTGAAAAATGTATTTTGGTAAGAAGAAAAGAATGTTTTGAGGTTTCCATCAAAGCAAGAAGAAGAAGAGTCATAAGAGTACTTGGTAAAATATATCTTCCTCAAAGACAAGAAGAAGTGTAGAAATGACAAATTGAAAAAGAAGACTTTGCTAGAAACAATCTATGTGACAAAGTGAAGTATACTAAATAGCTGAAGTGTAATAAAGTCAGAAGCAAAATTGGAAAAGACAAGAGATGATCGTAAGACTAGTGTATGGTTGGAAAAGAACAAAGTGAAAGTAACATGAAAATATTAAAATGTGTGATCCATGAGATACATGAAGACCATGAAGTCTATAATCCAAAATAAGGATTATCCTCATTATTTAGTGACGAGACAAGTAAAAGTAGCAGTAAGACTGCATCCTAGAAATCAAGAAGAGAAGGCTGTAGATTCAAAATTTGTAGATTATGTGGAACTTCAGCCAGAGCTTCAACAATTGAAGATTACGAAGGAAAAATGGTATTTAGACACATATGAGTTTGATGAAGTTCTCTTTGAAATTGTTTTTGAAACTGTAACAAAGACTAAGGAATCATTGTGAAGGCTATAAAAGAAAGTGATCTCAGTAACATTGGAAGAAAAGTATAGGTTGAATGAAGCTAGTGCATATCATTTTGATCTATGGTAAAAAAGGGGAGCAAAAACATAAAGTTGTGAAGTTACTTGTATAGAATTGAATACTCCTTGAAGAAGAACAAATTATATGATGTATCTTTAAAAATAAATCTATGGAAGAAAACTAAGGGTTGAATGAAAGAAATCAAAGATAAACCAATGAGTATAAACTTTGTCACAAAGAGAAGAAAATGTGTTGGCAAGAGGAGGAGAACTGTGATAGGGGAAGTTTATGAACTCATCATTCAGGTTCTCATTCAGAATGGTTATCATTCAAAGGGAAGCTACAAGATGCTAACTAAGATGATCAGCACCAAGTCCAAGATTAACTGGAGGAAGAGAAGCAAAAGAAGGGCAGTTGTCTAAAAGGAGAATGATTGGAAATTCTATGTCAAGATAGTTGCAGCAAGGACATAACAAGTTATCCTTTGTCATTGTTGTCAAAGGGGGAGAATGTTTAGATGTTTCCATCAATGCCAAAGGGGGATAATGTTGAATATGATTGTCATTGATGTGAAAGAAGCTCAGTAATGACAAAGGAATAACCAAAGACTGATGGAAAGGAAAACACAAGTGAAAGTAAAAGGAATGACAAAGGGAGTGATGACATGGCATGTATGATGATGCGGTATGTGTGATAAGGATGGAAAGACACATGATAGTGTCCTGGTGCTATCATCAAGTCAGTGTTGCAATCTGACATCATTCTGGAAAAGAATGGCAAGTGTGTGAAACTTGGAAATTGAAATTATGGAGAAATTAGTCAAAAGTGCTCTAAGAATATGCCCGCCACAAATCATAGGTTGAGATAAATGCCTGCAGCATATGTCCAGGGTGTAGCTTGGTGGTTTGACTACCCAAGAATGGTCTCAGTTGGTCAAAAGAATCTCCGAGGAAGAAAATATGGATTTTCCAAAAGTAGGAAAAACATTATTTTGTAAAATGAGAACAAAAGGAAAATGGCTAAGGTAAAGATGCCCTCAGAATGAGTTTAAGTTACACCCGCAAGGGATGAATATTTATCACTTTGGGGCTCAAGGATGCCCGCGGGGGCTGAGACTAAGCTCTCAGGAGGTTTAATATGCCCGTAGGGGCAAGATTATGCACACAGGGGTTTGGATATGCCCGCAGGGGCTATGGAAGCTTGCAAAAGCTTAAATGGATGCCTGCAGGGGCAAGATTATGCACATAGGGGTTTGGATATGCCCGCGGGGGACAAGTTAAGCTCGCAGGAGCTTAAGGCTAAGCCAAAAGAGTGCTAAGTATGCCCGCAAGAGCTAGTGTAAAGCCCGCAGGGGCTTATATGCCTGCAGGGGCTTAAGGATGCCTGTAGGGACTTAGGGGATGTCAACAGGAGTCAAGGGTAAGCCCACAAGGGCTTGGAAGATGCCCACAGGGATTGTAAATGCCCGCAAGGGCTTAGGTTAATCCCACGGGCATGGATTTGAGGAAGCTCGCTGTCAAAGGAAGCCCGCTGCGTGTAGATGGAAGATGAGCCCGCGAAAGGAAGCTTACAGGAATTGGACGAAGTCCGTAGGCATGAAGGATGAGAAGAAGTTTAATTAATTAATTAAAAATGAAATACACAGAGTTGTTAATTGAACCATTAAAAATCGGAGTTATGAAAAGACACACGCACAGATTGATGAGGTGCAACAATTAGAGGATGATATACATGATATAAAAAGAAATCATTTGAAAAGAAGAGAGGTGTATCTACAGTTCAGATCGAAGATACATCAAGAATAGGAACTAGAGTGAATGTTGGGCCTTTGAAATGTATACTTGAAGCAACATAGAGACCAGAGAAGTATAAAAGAATATATAAACATGATAATGAAGAAAAAGGAAGAATTTCTCTTGGATCCATATTGAAGAAGAAGCCAGAACAACCAGAGACAAAATTGAAGGATCCAAAATTAAGAGAAAGTTCTGGAAAAATCTAAAGAAGGGTATGCTGAGTGTTGAATTGAAGAATTGAAGAAACATAGATTCCAGAAAAGAAGAACAGAGGTTCAACATATTTCAAAGAAGGAAAATACTATTGAGGTAAAGAGTTATTTGTGACAGAGTTGAAGAAAGGAACATCTGGAAGATTGTTATTAAAACATATTAGGGTGGTAGGGTGGTGCTAGGGCAGGCGACATGCCTGCAAGGGGGTTGTAGCCTCCCTCCATTGGTAGCTGGAAAATAAGGGTGTCGAAGCATCCTTTCAATAGCAGCTGATAAAACCAGGGGGTTGTAGACTCCCTCCAGTGGTAGCTGGAAAATAAGGGTGTCGAATCATCCTTTCAGTAGCAGCTGATTAAACCAGGGGGTTGTAGCCTCCTTCTAGTAGTGGCTGGAAAATAGGGTGTAGTAGCATTCTTGTCTATAGTAGCAGGAAGAAACCAGGGTGTAGTAGCATCCATGTATGTAGTAGCAGGCAGAAACCAGGGTGTAGTGGTATCCATGTATGTAGTAGCAGGCAGAAACTTATTGTAAATATAATTTTGCAGTATAGAAAGAGTTTGTGGTTTTCCCAATTGGGTTTCCACGATAAAATTTGTGTCTTGTGTATCTTGTTGATTCCATGTTTTAATTAAGTTTTAATAAGTGGTTTAAAACGGTAAAAAGTTAACAATACTGATTCACCCCCCCCCCTCTCAGTATTCCAACAGTTTGAGTACTTCCGTTACAAGCTTGGTGTGGTTCGAAATGAACTTCCTCGAAAGGGGGAGCAATGATGACGATGTTGCAATGGGATTTTAACATCCCTGGACATTAGTCCTAAAGTGATCCACAGACTCTTGTCTCCATGATGTAGTTGCAGTGATGACAATGTTGCAGTGGGATTGTATCATCCATGGACATTAGTCCTAAAGTGAGCCACAAACTTTTGTCTCTATGATGTGGTGGGATTGTATCATCCCTGGACATTAGTCCTAAAGTGATCCACAGAATTTTGTCTCTGTGATGTGGTGGGATTGTATCATCCCTGGACATTAGTCCTAAAGTGATCCGCAGAATTTTGTCTTCGTGATGTGGTGGGATTGTATCATCCCTGGACATTAGTCCTAAAGTGATCCATAGACTTTTTCCTCTGTGATGTGGTGGGATTTTATCATCCCTAGACATTAGTCCTAAAGTGATCCGTAGACTTTTGTCTCCGTTATGTGGTGAGATTTTATCATCCCTGGACATTAGTCCTAAAGTGATCCGCAGACGTTTGTCTCCGTGATGTGGATAGGATTGCATCATACTTAGACTTATGTCCTAAAGTGAGAGGGACTGATCATCCCGTAATTGGATAAGGATTGCATCATCCTTGGACTGATGTCCTAAAGTGAGAGGGATTGATCATCCTGTAATTGGATCATGTGTGTTGCAGGTTATGTTGCTGTAGATGATGTTGTTGTTGATCAAAATACCAAGAGTTGTTGCTGATTGAAATATCAAGGGTTCTTGTAGATGATCGAGAGATCAAGTGTTGTTGTAGACGATCGAGTGATCGAGTGCTGCAAAAGATGAAGATCAAATATGAAGACTCAGTGTTGTAGAAGATGATGCTCCAGTACTGAAGATGTTGAAGATGTTCCAGTTGCTAATGATGTTGAAGAAAACTTCCGATGATTTATAGATGTATCAACTTGATGTTGTTGATGATCCTCTCTCTCCTTTCTCATACAGTTGATGTTGTTGTTGTCAGTAGAATACCCTTCTCATTAAGGGGGAGTGTTGAAATATTGTAACTTCGAATAATATTCTATTGTAGTTTATTATTGTAATTTATTCGGAGATGTTTTATTCCTCTGTCGGGATGTTATTATTGTATTTGGTCATCATAAAGTCATGAGGTAAATCCTCCATTGTAATTCGGGGCAATAGATCCCCTAGAGTCAAATTTAATGGGGTTTTTAAGTCCCCTAGAGGAGTCGGACCAATCAGCATTAGTTGAGTGGTAAATTTATTTAAGGCCGACATGTCAAGTTGTAAAATTAAAGTAGAAGTGAATGTATACTCATTTATTCATTCATTCACACACACACACACACACTTGTGTAATTCGCATAGGAGAGAGAGAGAGAGAGAGAGAGAGAGAGAGAGAGAGGTCTACAAGGAGAAGGAGCACTTGTTTGGGGTTTTGTCTTTGTACTTTTGATAATCTATATTGAGGAATTTTTGTTTGGTTTTCTTCCCCTAGAGGGTTTCCCATGATAAAATTGTGTCTCTTGTGTTTATGTTGTGTTGGTTATTCTTTCAGTGATCATGTATATGCTATTGTTGAGAAATTGAATTGAATACTGATGTTATCTATCTTAGCATATTGAATCTTAACAAATTACCCTAGATTAGCCCACTCAAGCCATTCCTATCCCCAACATGGCACAATAGAAATCAAACCATTATACAAACATACACAAGCACTCACATGTTCTACATGTCTGAGCATCTGCCCACTCTTCATACTTGAGCATTAATATACTCAATACAACCTTGAGCATTAGCATGCTCGATAAATTTGAACACAATAAATCAACTGGATACCATACATTTTGTAGCCATTCACAGTCTAGTATTTACATTGGTCATACTTAAATATAACTAACAAACAAGGGCTCACCCATTTCAATTTTATATATACACCTCATTAACAGGTGACCCTTAACTTAGAGCTACAACATGATTTAAACCCATATGCTTAGCATCCAATACCTAAAACTGGAATACATGCCTAAAAGGGAAAACATCAATCTTACTTAAAAGAGAAAAAAAAACATTATTACAATTTCCCTCTAAGAACTAAATCCAACATGACTCCGAGGAGAACAACATAACTTATTCATACGAAATTTGTAGGCTTGAGCTTATTTCCCATCTTGGTTTAGTAGGATCGCAATTCCCATGCGAGAATTCATTTTATCAGATAAAGCAATCTCTAGAGATTCATTTTTTAAGTGGCAAATAATAAATTCCTCAAGATTATGTAACACACACAAGTCAATCAAGTTCTCTCTCATAGGAATCTATGGCGAACAACAAATAATTTTGTAGATTTACACTCTCTCCAGAAAACAGACTACACACAAAATAGCCACATATACAATGATTTGCATCACATAGCATGACACACTGCCTTTATGAACAAACATAACCACAAAGAATGCTCGTAGCATTATGCAGGAGGTCAAGCACTCACTTTATCTCGGCACACAAAAATTTATTTGTAATTATAATTTCAGTAAATTAAAATTTTAACTAAGCAATTCCATGATCGAACGAAAAACAACTCGGTACATTCGTCACCAAAAATTCCCGCATTATAAATTTATTTAAGTGCAACCTCAGTCCAAAACTCCCAAAGGCTCAAGAGTTGTAACTTGGCTCTGATACCAAGTTGTAATGTGTCCAGATGTTACATTACCTAAAAATGCACCCGAAAATTTTATTTTAAGAGAAGGTTATAAATATATGGGAATCATGAACACCCATGTAGATGCATCATGGGAACCACTGTCAACCTATGCGCCACAAAATCATAAATACTTTCGTTGAGGAAACTTAGCATGAACTAGCGTAGATCAATGCGCTTTTAACTTGTTTTTAACCATAATTATATGTTTTAGTAACAAAATCGAACCTTTTCGAAATATTCACCATTATTACAACTACCACCCAAGGTCTATAACTACTTCGCGATCATTGAGACCCCCATAGTAATATTTGTATATGTCCATTACATAGATCATGCATACATGGTTTTATCTTACTTATGTAAGTATAAGCATAGGGGTGTTTAAACCCCTTTAAATTACTGTAGAAACATAGACTCTCTCATGTTTTACGAATTATAGGCGTATCATCCAATTTGATCAAGAAACATATTATAATTTATTTGCAACTTAGACTAAAGGAATTATTCGAATCCCTAAAAACCTTTAAGATTAATAGCAAAATGAATCAAACTTATTTTCAACATATAAAGGCTAAAATGCCTAATTAATTGCATAATTTTCCACTACTTCAAAGTTTATGAAAGCTTCAAGCCTATAAGACTAATCTTCAATTCCAACTTAACACATGGTGCAAATCATGTAGCTAAGCGATCCAAAACTTCATTAAAGCCTATGAACTTGGAATTTAAACTCTACATGAATTTTCTACGTTGCTTTAAGTTTGATAAATACAATCTATGAAACTAACATAACATAATTAAACTTATAGTAGGAATTTGACCATTCCAACATATTCATACATACCCAATACATTAAGTCAAATCTTTTATATATATATTTTAATCTTCATTTAAACCATCGTGTTAAAGACTTTACATTGCCCTTCAAGTAAACTCAATTTTACTTTTGATTTGGAAACTAAGCACCACAGGGAATTCCGTTATTATTATTTGACATAGGAGCATTTCAATAATACTCAATTTCTCCTTCAACCATTACATAGAATATTTACTTTTATGAATACCATCTTTTTAAGACATGGAGTGTAAACTTAAATTCCACACTAATACAACCCATGGTATTGGCTTGCAAACCATACACTTCCAACTCTTAAATATAAATGTAAATACCACTCATTCCTAGCCCATAGTTTTTGTATGTAAACCAAGCAAATCCAACACCCAGTTTTAAAGCAAATACCATTTAATTTAAAACATAGTAAATGAGCCTTTTTCAACCAGAGAAACGCTTAACATATGTAATTACTCATGCAAATTTTACACAGGGTAACATATCAAACAAGTTTGGGTCATGCCCATCTTCTACCAAAATACACACAAAATGTTTAAACTTCATTGAGAAATTATTACAATCATTTTGTGTGCAAAGTCTAAAGAAAAAAACATTTCGACATATATATATATATAATTTACAAACTAAATTTTGTAATACAAAATTTCATATTTTACATTAATTATGGGACGTATACACAATCAAAGATGCCAACTTTAACTTTAAGAACCGTATACTCCACAAACATATCATTCATCAAATTTCTCTCAAATATATGGAAATAAGAGTTTGAACGCTTTGACGTATATTAACAAACATATATTTTACAAACATGGTAACTAACATTTACTACATGAATTTGTATTGCTAAATATTTATAGTGTCATTAAGCATCCAAGTTGTTAAGAAAATGTTAATAAGACAGATCTTTCTGTAAAGGCTAAAATATAGCTCAAATTCAATGGCTCCTGCCATTCCTCTACCCAAGGTCTGTATGGCCTAACCGTTATTTAACGAGTATTAATTTTGTAACTTCCAAAATTCTCTTGAGTTCTGAAAATTCACTTCATTAATTATTTACATTAGCAGCAAAACACACAACACAGATTAAGATACTTATCTGGTCAACTGAAACAACAAACTCAATTGTAGTGAGGCACATACCACCTTTCCATAGGAAAATGAGCTCATTAATCTCTCAGCTCCTTTGCCACCCTTGAGCTGGAACTATGAACCCACGAGGAGAAGAGCACAGTTAGGCCTGAATTCAGGTTTGTTTTGCAAGAAGAATAGATTTTCCAAGTTTTGCCAAAAAATACCCCCCCTCTCAAGCAACTCGTTCCCCCCTTCTTCCATGCATTACCTCCATGCATATTAACCTTACACCACGTGGTCTCCTCTAGGGGACTCACGTTTTTCCCTTCTCAAATTTAATAAATCCCCCCTTTTTTAATAACTTTACTAAACCACTTGTATCCTTAAGCCAGGTTTTAGGTTTTAATTGAGGAGATGATTAAGGTGTAATAAGGCTAAGACAACTTTTGGCATTCAGGACAAAATTAGGGTCATATGCTAGGTCTTCTAGTCCATCTACATCCACCTTCCCGTCACTCCGTGCCTTTTCTCTCCCGTGGATTCATGGTTCCCCATTCTTTTCTACGTTCGCCTCATCCACAGCTAGCCATA
Organism: Larix kaempferi; assembly: GCA_027924585.1. Lineage (NCBI taxonomy): Eukaryota > Viridiplantae > Streptophyta > Pinopsida > Pinales > Pinaceae > Larix > Larix kaempferi. Next base: position 15,484,666 of record BSBM01000458.1, on the reverse strand, counting down.
ATTATTTTACTAATATTATAGTGTATGTTACATTTACATTGTACTTTGGCTTATAGCCAACTTTAAGCATAATAAAAACACAGGGAAACACTTGGGATGTTACACCCAAAGTCCTTATCCATTTTTCCCCTAGTACTACATTACAACCATCCATTTCACTAGCGAACATGTGGGTTTTGAGATGGTAGTCACCCATTTGTAGCTTCACGTTTTTCACATCAACCCCCACATTTTATCATACCACCATTTTCTACCATAATTTGGAAAAAATTTATAGGCATAATATAGCAATGGGTTTCTTTTGCCACTCTCTTATGAATAAATTTGTGGGTGTCTCCACTGTCAATTAATACAATTACTTTATGATGCTAGATGTAGCCTATCAACTTCAATGTTTGTGGTCCTTAAAAACCTGATAAGGCATGGAGCGAAATTTGGAGTTCCTTCCCAAGAGGTTGCAAGGTGTGGTCTTATACCATGGGAGGAGGAGTCTTATCCCCTTTTGGTTCTTGAGTGCCATGCATGGCAATGTATTATGGGTGCTCATGTGGGGATACATCCATTTGGAATCATTTATGTTCTTTGCATTATGCCCTTGGAAATATTTTTCATCATGGTTATAGAAAAGTTTGAGGTGTTGGCGTTCAACCATTGCATCAAGAGATAACTTTTGGATCCTTAATGGTGGCGTGTTGGAAGTTCTAGAAGTTGGATCCATGGGAGTATTGGAAGTGTGAGTTGGAAAGAAAGGCCTTTTGGATTGGGAATTGATCACCATTTTAGCTTCTTGAGCTTTATCACAAGATTCTAACCATGTTAAGGGTCGCTACATAATGACATATGCTATAATTTCCTCCTTGAGGCCACTACTGAAGCATTACCAAAAAAAACAATTAGAGAGGATATCTATGTAGATTTCCAATTGTTCAACCGTTTTAATACAGTCCATAATTGTTTGGTCAACCTGCCCAAGTAGTGAGCTTCACGTTCAAAGTGATCATGAAGGATCTTCACAAATTGTCTCTAAGGGACATAACGATAATATTTCTAGTACCATTTCCACCATTGCCAATGTTCTGAGTCTAAATATAAAACCTTGATTTTTAACTTTTGGAGATCATCCTTAATGCCATGCATAGAAAAATAGTGTTCCATTTGGGTAACCCAACCAGATGGATTTGAGCCATCAAATTTATGCATGCCAACCTTCGAGCATCAAATCCATGAATTGTTACCCTCGAAGGATAGAAGCTAGGTTTCTAAAAAGAGAATGTGAGATCCATGTTCTTCATTAACAAATGCTTCATTGGTTGGATTCTATGTTTTAGGTGGTAGCCCTACGTGTTGAGTTCTAGCATCAATCATGTGTTATTGGTTATCCATATTGATGTTGATCTGGTTAAATACCTTCTACAATGGTGTGACCAATTATTCCAAACCTTTAGTGTCTTTCCACAAATCCTCTATGTTTTTTTGGTTGTGGGTATGTACCATGGGACCACTTATGATCGAAAAAGGATTACCAATAACTTATCTCAAAATGACTCAAGGATAAGGAGAAGTCTTTTGAGATGTATCACCAAATGAGGTATTGGATGGGCCACCCAAAAAGGGTATACGTTGGTTGGTCATGGAGAATAAGGTTATTGTACTGACATAATGTCCAAATTCCTTCTAGATGCAAAGATGTAGGAATTTCATTGGTTGGTGACAAGTGTTAGGGTTTTTAAGGTCCCGTGGACAAGGGATTTCCAGGTGCTATCTCTATTTAATATACTCACAGGATCCAACAATAGTACTTGACCCAATCTCTTAGGGAACTAACTAAGGAGGATCAATTGTACCCTTAGTCGTACGACTCGACTACCCAAGTACAATAGACTAATATTCCTGAGTGTTGTGCTCGATGCCACTATAGCAACAAGATGATCAATTGGATTATCTACAGTTGGTTTCAGTTTTCCTAGGGGACTTTTGATCTACTTGAGGGTATGTGGAAGTGAGATTATGTATATAGGTGTTGTCTAATGTGGTACTACTCGAAGAGGAACCAACAAAGGTTACAACGATGTCCAACAAATGTGACTTAGTACCAATTGTATTCTTTGCATGTTGATGCTTCCCCAATCACAAGTTTACCCATTGAACGACAAACCTTTGTGTTATTTAAAGGCACCAGAACACATCTCTAGCCTAAAAAAAAACTACAAAAATTCTAGAGGTGTGTTGGCTCAAGAGAGTGCTCTGATACCACTTTGATATTCTTAACCTTGAAACCTAGAACAATTTGCAAGATATAGAGAGATAAATTATGCAAAATACCAAAAATTATAATGCATATAAACTTAATCAAATGAAATGGATAAGAAAGATGAGGCAAAATTAACTCTTGTATTATGAAAGTCAATTTTAGGAAACAATGTTCACTTGCCTCTTAAGGTTGGGCGACCTTTCACTTGAGTAGAGCTCAAATACAATAATTATTGACAAGATAATCCATAGCCTCTAAGCTCCTTAAATAGGATTTCAATAGCCAAAACCCTAACTACTTAGCAGGCCTTAATTAACACAAATTCCCTTTTCACATTAAATATCCATTACTAACTACTTGGCCTTATTCAAAGGAATTGGTTGCATACATTACTTGACTAGCTCATATGTAGTCTAAAGTAAGGGGGGTTAGGGTAGGACCTTAATAGACTACCATATAATTTATATTGGCAATGCTTATTTAGCAAATCGGCTAGGTTGGATTTAAGGTATCCATCAATGTTAGCTCATACCATGACTTTGTTTGGACTTTGTTTTATATGTTGTATTTCATTCGACCGAATTATGGACTGCAAATTCATTAAATACAAGAATAGATGAAGACAAAGGGTTGTGTATGTTGGCATAGAAGCTTGCATCATTCTTAATTAAAAGGATTTGTGGGGATTTGAAAGTATTGAATCTCACACTACTTATTACTAATTTCAATTTTAATTCAATATTTTAATGGTACCATTCTTATCATTACTTATTTATTTTCATTATGATAACTAATATAATGTGTTATATTCTTGGGATATACATGCATAGATTGCTCAAATTGTTGGTTGTAGGGCAGTGGAGGGGATGACAAGCCCTATCATAGATGGAAAATATGATGGTTAGTATCATATATCACTCCTTTGTCATATAATAGGCCTTTCTTACTCCATCAAATATTGCATCTTGTTTTAGAAGTCGACGATGAAAGATGCAACCGAGTTAGAGTTAGGGTTTTATTTCTTTCTTACAACTAGTTTATGTAGGGCCAAGGTTTATTTTGCTTCTTGTTGTGATTTTGACAATAAGTTTATGCTATTTAGCATAGATCAGATGAAGGCGAAGCCCAAAAATTAAAAAATAGATCATGACCATGTTTGTTTTTATGATATAATATAATCTAAAGCTATTAAGGTACGTACAATACAAATACAATCAAAATTTTCAAGCAAAGAAATTTCTCTCGAGGGAGGTCATAACTGAATTTTAATGCAAATAGCGGTTATATAGGAACATGACTATCTCTACAAATGTCAAAGTTTTAAATAAAAATTTAAGGAAAATGGCTACAAGAAAGACTACATGCCAATTTTAAGGTTTTATTGTTTTCAAACAGATGTCGCATTTAGGCAGGCCTATTTAGTCAAATCAAACTCTACAACTAAGTATAAAATAGGTAATTATATATATATATATATATATATATATATATATATATATTTCAAAAGAAAAATACAAAAAATTGGAAAAACTTTCGTTAACTTTGGGAAATAAATTTATAACAAAAAACAAATTAAGTCTATTTGACAACTAGGCGATTGCTATAATCCTTGCAAGCAGGCACTAATAATTATCATATCAAGAATTTAGGCATATTAATACCTAGACGAATAATAAAGCGATGAAATAAAGAGGCATTTTATATAGTAATTAATGTAGTGGTTATTAGTTAGGTATTTGGGAGTTATCTAATGTACCTATTACTATGTAATGATACATTACAACATCAAGTGAATGAATGAACCCACTCTTTCTCATTTGAGTATTCTTGTCCACACTTGAGTGTGTAAAAACAACATGGTATCAAAGCCACAATGAGGAGAAGTTAAGGAAGCGGGTGGAGTTGAGGGATCGTTTGATGGTAGCATGTTAAAAGGGATGGAACACAGTTCTTGCAAGTGTCAAAGAGAGGAGATTGAGCCTTAATTTGGCAGGACAATCCCAGTCACAATCACCATGGCACATCATTTGTGAGAGATAAATTGCCAATGAGTGAATCGAGTTTCCATAGGAATTTGACTATGGGTGAATTGGAGTACACCATGAGGAATATCTTAAATATTAGCAAAGGGGAGGTCACCATGAGATGTATGTAGAAACTAAAATGTAAAATATACAGAAGGAATAACTAAGACCATTGTCGACTCATGAAGTAGAGGAGACATACCTAAGCCATCAAGTCACAAAAACAAGGAGTCGCCATCTTGTCAAATAAAAATAGCCAAAAGTTGTTGTTAGAGTTTTTTTTTTAATTTGCAAACAAAATCTAAAAGGTATGGCCGCTAAAATCATTGTTTGTGGTAGTCATTGAATCAAGGTGATAAGAATAAAGTGAAGCCACCACAAGTCATGGTCAAATATTTGGAGAGCTGCCAAATAGAGATGAGTATGTATTGAGCAATTAGATTACGAATTGAGGATTTGCGGAATTGAGCTGCCACAATTGAGATTGGGATGATTATTGGATATATTTTGTTTTTTATGAGATTTGTGGATGCTTGGAAAAGTTTGCTCATAAATAGTGATACTGGGTTTACATTTTTTTCCGAAAATGAAGTTGTGGATTTATAGAGAGATAACATCCATTTATAATCCCTTTGGAATATTTAAAACCCTAGAAAAAAGACCACTTTATCTCATAATGTTGGACAAAAATGAAAAATTTAATGGTCAAAATTTTAAATCATTGAAGTAAAATATGTTTACCATATTTGAATGCAAATGTTTGGACAAACTTGTATTGGGAAAAGATATCTAGAATGACACCGATGTAGATTCCCAAGTAAATTACGATGTGAAGAATTGACAAGCTATGGTGTTGCTCAAGCTCTTGGTAAAGAATGAGATGCTTCGTGAAATTCAAGTTGGTAATGATGCATTTTTCATTAAGGAACCTACTAAAGATGCATGAACCTCAAACAAAGGTAGACCATTTTTCCTTGAACATGTGTTATTCTCAATTAAAATGGAATCGTCTAAAAAGAAATCAATTGAAATTAAAAAGAAAGGATATTAGAGGTCAATTGAAATCAATTCATAGGACAATGGAAGAAGAAGATATGGTGGCTATAACTATGAAAAAATTGCCTTTTTCTTTGCAAACTATGCGGAGACCTTGAACATCACTAGTACTGATAAAGGTTCGATATTTGAGCAATTTAACACTAAGTTCTTGCAGGAAAATAGATGGAAAAAATAATTTGGGAATAGCGGTGGGATTGAGCCTTCTGAGGTAATACGTGTAGCATAAGAGCAAGAGAAATAAACAAAGCAAAGAGAACAATGGTAACTTTTCCAAGTCAGCGAAAACTAGAAAAGCAATTAAATATTTTTTATTGTGGAAAATTAGGGCATATAAGCAGAATTTGTAAGAAGTGATTGTAGGATGAAAAACACAACCCATAACATTCTTTTGATGATCATTCTGGGAAGAAACATGTTAATATCATTTAACAAAAGAAGAGTTATTGTGTTCATGGAAAGAAACATGGATTCAAGGAGTAGTAAGATTTATTGATATGTTGATTTAGGGGCATCTAGACATTTTACTAATAGCATTGATTGGTATATTAATTTCGTAGAGGATAAATCTCAATCTAATTATGTTGTGTTGAGTGGAAAAGAAGAATGCAAGTTAGAATAAAGGCAAATGTCTTATTTCAACTAAGGTAATGATTATATATCTCTATTGTGTTCCTTGTTTGAAGAAAATTCTACTTTCTATAAGTCATATATGAAGTACAACCCACACTTTGACATAAATTTCAACAATAATATGTGTCTTATTGTTGATAAGAATAGCAAAAAGTTGGTTTCTATGGGTGTGGAAGAACCAAGTTTATTTACGGTTTTAGAAGTTGAGAGCGGGATTAGTTCAACAAAAATATGGTTGTATTTTCATTGAAAACTCGGCCATAATGTTTAGGCTAGAGAAGTGTTAAGAGAAACAAATCTCAAGAAGTGAATTCCTAGGTGATGTTGTGAAAACAAGTCAAATCAACAAAGAATGGAAGGCATACAACATGTATATTATGCATTATCTACTATAAATCATTGGAAGACGACACTCAAGGAGGGTGAAGATGAAGTGGTAAAGAAGAATACCCTTAGGGGGAGTGAATGATGGTGCTTCTCAAAAAAGGAAAGTGGTTTTTCATTGAAGCAAACAAAACATTTTGATATGTTGGATTGCCAAGATGTGAAAGAGGTGAGTTTAGTGAACAAGCCAAGTTCTATGTAAATGATGGAAAATTTATTTGTTTAACCAACATTGACTCTCATCCAATTGGTGAGTTAATGGTCAAACAAAAGGATAGTAACGTAAATTGTATTTCATTAGCCTTACTAGATACAATTCATTTCCAGTCATTGTTTGAGATCTTATCTTGGTGTGGACCACGGACATCTTGCTTATCCAAGGCTTTTGTCTATATATCTTGGACAAGCATGTAAATTAACCATTATGGGAGAGTGTTAGGGATAATGGTCATATCGAGAGCCTATATGTATTATAACTTAGATGAATAAAGTGACATAATAATGAGACATTTAATATAGTAATTAATGTAGTGGTTATTACTTTAGATATTTGGGAGTTACATAACGTAATCCTCTCCTTCTTTGTAATGACACATTGCATCATCTAGTGAATGAATGAATCCACTCTCATTTTCAATGTATTCTTGTCCTTGCTTGTGTGTAAAAACAAGAAACGCTAAATTTCTTTTATCTCATTTTGTTGAACAAGAAAAGCATGGTTCAAGCTCTTTCATCAATTCAAAAAAATGAGGAATATGTTAGGTTTCTCTCACAAGAAAGGAGTAGATGGCCAAATTTGAAAGTAGTGCAAATCCAATGAAATTGGTACTTGAACTCGTTCGTAATGAACTCCTTGTGAGGACAAAAAATTCTTTCAACTTCCATCGATGATTATTCAAAAAAATCTAGAAATATTTCTTAAAATTAAAAGCACAAATTTTTGAATGCTTAAAAAACTCAAGGCCTCCGTAGAAAAAGAGTGGAATGAAAATTAAGATCTTTGAACCAAGAAGCAGAGAGTACATACCAAATGAATTACTATAATTTTGTTAAAAATAAGGTATTCACGGATGAACAACCACCTCCTACACACCACAACAAATGGAGTTGTTGAGAGGGGAAATAAAATGATAATAAAAATGGCTTAATGTGTGTTAAAATGACACAATAAGACATTAAATTTGGGGGAAAATACAAACTGCAATGTTTTTATTTCACAAAAGCCTTATGTAAGCAGTGAAAATGACATTGGAACCTCAGTCAAATGGAAAATCACAAGTGAAAAAAAAAACGAATCTTTGGTTATGTTCACACTTCATATGAAAATAGGCATAGAATTGAATATAAAAGAGGGAATAAAAACGTTCTTGTAGCTTGGTAATAAATTGGATAATCCTAATAACAAAAATAATAATTGCTAGTGGAGAAACATCTTAGAGATTTACTCAACATGAAGGAATTGCACTACGGTAAGCCCACTTGCACCAACACCCATAAACATAAATTAATGCTTAATGTCAACCACATATAGGAGAAGAAAGAACGAAGAAGAGAAAACTAAGCTACAAATATTTAATCAACACCCTAGGATAAGACCAAAGTACTACAGGATGACAAAATCCCTAGACTCATACGAGCAAATACGAACAATTATCGATTGCACCCATCTTGCCATAACCAACACTATAGCATCCCATCTTGATCCAACCTCATTTGATACAAGGCAAATAAAGAAAGACATTGGATACAAAAAACATTGAATCTTTGGTTGTATTCACATTTCGTATGAAAATAGGCATAGAATTGAATATAAAAGAAAAGAGGGAAAAGAAAAAACTTCCTATATCTTGGTAACCAAGCAGGTAAATTGGATAATCCTACTGACAAAATAAATAATTGCTAGTGGAGAAACATCTCAAAGATTTACTCAACATGAGGAATTGCATTGCAATAAACTCGCTTCCATCAACGCCCCTAGACATCAATTAATGCTTAATGTCAATCACGTATAGGAGAAGAAAGAATGAAGAAGAGAAAACTAAGCTACAAATATTTAATCAACACCATAGCATGAGACCATAGAGGTACTACGAGACAATGAAATCCCTATTCCTATCAACAAATAGGAACAAGCAACTCCATTAAAGCCATAGATTGCATATATCTTGCCATGGTCAACAATATAGCATCCAATCTTGATCCAACCTCATTTGATACAAGGCAAAAACAGAATGGCATTAGAGAGATGCAATGCAATTTAAATATGACGCATTGATGAGAAATTGCACATACTAGCTAGTTGACTAGCCACCAAGAAAAAAAGAACTAAGATGCATGTGGGTGTATAGAATGAAATACAAGTAAAGCAAATCTACTTACAAACATAAAGCAAATGCCATTACTAAAGGATTTATGCGTGTAGAAAGACTAGATTATGAAGGGAAGTTTGCACCTAATGCCAAAATGTTTACAATTGTAACCATTTTATCTGTTGCAACTCAACATGGATGGCAGATACATCAAATGGATGTAAAAACATCTTAAATGACAATTTCAAGAAGTATGCACGGAGCAACCATAGGTGTTTGTAGTGAAATGTAAAAAAGGATTGATTTGCATATTGATACAAAAATTGCTTTATGCCCTGAAATAAGCCTAAACACGGTATACACAGATAGATCAATACTCGAGATCTTTGATTTTGAAGTGAGGTGGCTTAGAATATGCACATAGAAAGACTTGACTATGAAGGGAAGTTTATACGCACTACTAAAATGTTTCCATTGAAAGTATTTTGTGTATTGCAACTTAACATGGATAGCAAATACATTAAACAGATGTAAAAATACATTCTTAAATCTCAACTTAAAATAAGCATACAGAGAGCAAGCAGAGGGGTTTGTAGTGAAATGTGAAAAATTATTGATTTGCATATTGACTACTACCAAACCAAATATCAACTTTATTATTGGTATGTTCTTCAAATCTCTCTGAATGCCACAGAGATGGAGGGGTTTGTAGAGAAATGTGAAAAATTATTGATTTGCATATTGACTACTACCAAACCAAATATCAACTTTATTATTGGTATGTTCTTCAAATCTCTCTGAATGCCACAAAGATGGTACAGTGAAATTTAAAAAATTATTGATTTGCATATTGACTACTACCAAACCAAATACCAACTTTCTTATTGGTACTTTCTTCAAAACTCTCGGAATGCCACGAGGATGGTACACTGAAATGTAGCCAAAAGAGTTTCTCGAAAACATCAAAAGTAAATTGAGTTATGGTATCTTATTTGGAAGAAAGGAAGCCTTCAAGTTGAGTGGATATGCAGATATATATTGGACAAGTTCAATGGAAAATTGGGACTCAACCATAAGTAGTTATCCATGTTAAAGTTAATGCAGCTGCGAGACCCATTCTCTGGGAGGATGGCAGCCTAATCAGTTAACCAGGCAGAGTAAGTCCCTAGCAGGTACCCTAGGGCCCCCAGCAGTCCACTGGGGTTCTTGGTCTGTGACCAAGCAGGTTGATGCCATGGCAAAGTCCCTAGCATGTGGCTAGGGCCCCTATCTATCTCGAGGGTATTCTGGTCTGGGACCAAATAGTTTCTTGGCCACGAGGACCAAGCAGATCCTGCAAGATGAGACAGATATATCCTGGTCTAGGACCAGGCAGATTCTTGGTCAAGGACCAAGTAGGTCCTGCAGGTGGTTGATCAACATTCACTCTGGGACTGAAGCTCAGCCTGGGGCTGAGGACCTGGTCAGGAACCAGGAGGTTGATCAACATGATTCAATATGGGACTGAAGCTCATCCTAGGGATGAGAGCAATTCTTTATGAATGGAGGATCTTGGTTAGTTAACGAAGATGATGATGTGTGATGCCCTCCTCTCCTAGGTCTTCAAGATGGTTGAGCTAGGTTGTTTCATCAAGGCACTGGCCACCCCTTGATGGAGTCACCGACATTGACCTTGGGAGCAGTCGGGAGGACTAGAGGATCACATCATCCAGTGTGAACCTTCCTTATATGGTGATGATAAAACTTTCAATTAGTGTATGGAACACTTGTACATTTGAGAGAGAGATGAGTGGGATTGTTTGTACACCCTTGGTCTTCCCACCTTGTTGTTCTTGGTCTTGTGGTTAAAAGGTTTGTCTTACCACCTTGTCTTGTGGTTAGAAGGGTTGTCTTCCCACCTTGGGGTTACATCATTGGTCTTAAGGGCGTGTACCCTTCCTTGATTTATGGGGGTTAGCTTTGTGTTAGCCTTGTTTTGTGTTGACCTTTACTTGATGGTCCTTGTACCAACACCCCTCCTTGGTTGGGTCATCCTATTCTTAAGTCATGACCTTGGTACCCTCTCCCAATTCGGCATAATACTCTTTTATGTTTTTTATTCGGTAACCCTCCTATTTTATAGGACATCTTGACCTAACTTTTGGTAACCCTAAAGTCAATGGAAGAATAGAAGGGGGATCCTTCTAGAAGATATTAAATAGTATAGATATGAGATCAAGATCTCATTGTGAGGCATCTTGAAGAAATGAAAGTCTGAGATCTGATTACTTATGTCTGATTTGGGTTTGATGCTTGACATCTAGGGTTCCCAGACTATTTCTGCTTGGGAGCTTTGCTGATTTAAGTTCTACTCCTCTTCACTGCTCTTTCCATCAACTGCTGGTGTCTTCCTTCTTCCACACGTGTGGGCCGTCTACTGTTTTATGACTGTTGTACCTTGTTTCTAAGGATGCCATGACCTGCTGAGGGTTGTTGAGGATGTTGTTAGTCTGTGTGAAGGTGTCGTGAGGGTGCCTCTGCTCATTAAGAGGAGGCTGCAGCCTTAGGGCTGTCTGCTGCTCCAAACGTGAACTGTTTTGTGGGCTGCCTGTTGTCATCTATGAAGGACGCAGCCTTAGAGCTGCCTGTTGCTCCAAATGTGGACTGTTTTGTGGGCTGATCTGCTAACCCGTGGATTGGTTGGGTAAGGCTGCTGCCCTAGTGGACTGTTATTCTGCCATAATGAACTGTTATGCTGCCTTTGTGGACTGTTTAGGAGGCCACAGCCTTAGGGCTGCCTGCTGCCCTAACCGTGGACTGTTTTGTGGGCTGCCTTTGGTCACTTGTGAAGGTCACTGCCTGTTGGGACCTTGTATGGGTCAGATCTACTGTGTTTAGGGCTGCCACTTGTCACTTGTGGAGGTCACTACCTATTGGGATCTTGTTTGATTCAGATCCATTGTAATTTGAGGTCTGATATGACCTATAGGTGACCACCGTGACCTTGTTGGGTGATTGCCTGGGCTGCTACTGTGATTTGAGGTCTGATATAACCTATAGGTGTCCACCACTGCATTGTTTAAGGGTTGTTAGAGTTGCCACTTTGGACTGTGAGGCTGCCCTTGTGTTTTGACTATCTTGATTAATGTGGTGGGCCTGATCTTGGAGCTTCTACAGTAATTGCCTAAACCTATCCTAGAGCCCCTTTTTCTCTCTCTCTCTCTCTCTCTCTCTCTCAGGTATGTACAAAACCCTCAGGTAAGAGTCAGTTTATGTTCCATTTGATTGACTTGCCTCTGAGAGGCAAAGTCAGATCTGAAAGTTGAGTATAAGGAAGTTTCCAGACTTGTTTTCTTACTGCTGCTATATTTTGGCTTAATTATAATTTTGTTAATTAGTCTTACTACTGGATCTGCTTTACTGATTATATGTCTGCTGTTGAAACCTTAACTTTAACGCAGTGATCCTTGGGGAGTGTTAAAGTTAAAAGAGATGAAAATTATTTCTTAATTTGGTAGATCTAAATTTTTTTTGCTACAGCTGTACTATTCTTATTTTCTGTACTAGTTTAGTAATGTATTTTTGCATTTAAGTACAAAGAAGTTTAAATTTTGCTCAAAACCCTAATCCAACCCTAAAAATCAACAAGCCATTCAATTTTGGATATGGGGCGACTTTTTTAGAGTATCAAGAAAGAACCAGCAAAAGCATTATTATTAATTGAAGCTTAGTACAAGACTGCCATGGGTGCAACACCAGTAGTTTGGCTTCATCAGATATTGGACATGAATCTAAGTCGATCAAAATCTAACCCATTGAAGTGGGATAATCAAAGAATCAAATCTTTGATGATTAAACCAGACATATATAAGCTAAATGTCATTAAATAAAAGAGGAAGTCCAAAAATAGATATTGAATTGATTTATTGCTAGGAAAGAGATCAAACAGCGAAAATACTACAAAGGACAGTTCATAAATTTTAGAAAAATGTTATTTCCAAAGAAAAAAACATATTTTTTATTCCAACAAGAATTCAAAATACATGCTTCAGATTCTCAAGGCGCAGAGCCAAAATAAGGAAGGCTTAAAAACCTTCCTTATCAGTCCAGCATATAAGACAAAAAAGGGCTGTTTGTAACAGGCTAAATCATCTTCAACAGTCCATTAAACTCATGTTAAAATTCCAGGAACAGGCCTATAAACCCATCCTCGGTCATTACACCCAAAAGGTACAAAAGCTTATAGAGCTGACCCAGTGAATTGCATCAAGTAAACTTCATCAGATTAAACAAAAGTATCCAGATTGGAAACAGTGACCTGTCCCTCTATCATTTCTTCAAAGTGAACCTGGTCCACAGGTGAAAGCAGGCCTGCTTTAGAGAGAGAATCAGCCTGAATTGAGTTCTCGAAAGATATGAAAAAAAGAAATAGAATCAAAACGATCCATAACCCCTTTAGGACTCTGACAATGGAAGATGGATATTTTGGGGATTGGCTTCATCATTCATCCAAGAGATGACTAAGGCAGAATCTCCAAGGACTTGAAGATGAGATAAACCCCTTTACAAAGACAACTTCAACATCACGATAGAAGTCAATGTTGTCTACAGACATTACATCAGGTTAATACAACATATCATTTCACTCACTTATTTATTTATAATTCTCTCTATGCTTCATTCTCGACAATTCACTCATTTTGACACCATATGAATGTGAATTGTGGACTGACAAAGCTAATAAGAGTCAATAAGACAGTCATTACGCAATTATGTAATGCATTCAGAGCCACCACAAGACACTTATAATGTATTCACATCATAATAGAAGTCAATGTGTCTACAGACATCACATCAGGTTAATTACAAGGTATCAGTTCGCTCTCATTTTCGTTTATTTATAATTTTATTTCTATGCTTGATTCTTAGAAATTCACTCATTTTGACACCATATGAATGTGCATTGTGAACCAATAAAGCTCATACCATGCTACATGTGAGGACACAAATATCTACGGTTTCAATGCCATCATAAATGCAAAAATAAGTGCTCACAAGTAATTTGCTCAACATTTGTCAATTGGGTCTAGCTTGAGAGGTGCGAGTAGAAATTGTCATCCCCCCACCTGTGTTGAAATCCTGCTTGTGACATGTTCAGCACTCATTAGCCAATTGTTGACTGCAGATCTTCATGAGTGATGAAGAATATATCTCTCTTATGGACTGAAAGGTGGAATGGAAAGTTACATAATAAAAAATAATAATAATTTGCCGAACATATCCATTCCTAATGGCCTTAGTGGTCTCCTTGGTAAATAATTAAAAATCTAAATCCATTTGTAACAATACTAAACAAAATGTCTACTATATAGGTTTCTACAAAATATCACCAAGAAAGAGCTCAAAATATTACTTCACACCAAATTTTCGAGGTGCATTAGATGAACACCAACCAGACAGTACTAGTCTATATCAAAACTTGTACACAAAGATAAATGCTGTGGCAAAAAGGCACAACACAACTTGCATATGTGAATTTCATCTGGCTTTTAAAATAACCTTCAATCTGTTGACAAATAAATATTTTTGACTTGGCTAAAACTAAGTAAACAGAGTTGGAAGTTTGACTGCATAACATAAGTAGCTCATACGGACCTAGATTGTCTCCAAATAGAAAGTGCATGGAGATGCCCTCAAGTCTCACCTAGAATGGCAAGTATGCATAATAAATGGCAGTAAATAAACTGCAAATGGAAAGCCTACTGATGTGCTTCCAGACAAACTCCAGTAAAGAATTTAAACACTTTTCCATGAAGCTAAGCTGACTATAATCTCCAAAATAATAAAGCTAAGGTGACTATAATCTCCAAAATAATAAGATTAATTTCAGCTTTACAAATCTGAAAAGAAAAAGCCTATAATAATAAAACCAATGCAGAATGTTCACTTAAGCACTCAACAGAAATGCATATCAAGGTTCCGCATCCTCTACAAAAGGAATTCACATTTAGAAATGGCAAGTTGTAATATGGCTAAATATTGGCAAACAATATTGTTGAAATATTCTCTAACGTCCTCTGCAAAAGGAATCGCATTTAGAAATGGCAAGTTGCAATATGGCTAAATATTGGCAAACAATATTGTTGAAATATTCTCTAGAGACAAATTTTCATTACAAGCACGAGGAACATTATGAAATAGACAGGCGACATTTACATGTATACTATGGACATTACCCACATATAGAAACAATTGAAATAACAGCATCTGAAAGGCATCACTGCCTCTGATAAGTTATATTAGGAAGCTAATAAAATTACAAGTATAGATTATATTGGAGATCATCTGAACTGTAAAAGTGAGCTTCAAAAGTCAGGAAAACTGATACTCCAGTGTAGCATGTAACCATTTAGAGACATTTATAAACAGGTTAGCAATAAATTTTAGTTTTCAAATTGGCGTCTTATGCAAACATCTAATAGGACAATTGAAGAAAAGAAAGGAAATGCAAATGGTGCAATGAGTGATACATGTATCAACATGAATTTTAGGCTTGCTCAAATAAGACATACAAGAAGCTTCTTGGATAAAGCATGTAAAACTGCATTGAAATTCTTATCTGTACAGAAACTGCATTACTGAACTCTTGCATCATGAATGCTTGATTCTTCTGTTGTTTGCTTTTAATAATGATACAGTAAGGTGTCTATCCCTCAGCCACTAACAACTTCTAAAAGGTACAGTACTGACCAAGAATACGTTTGCCAATCCCACCAGTACAACTGGCACATGGGTCCTTTCGTCAGCATTATTCCTTTGTCTTGCCATGCTGACGACAAATCCTTGATAAGTGATAACCATGCATTTCACGAAGAGGTATTCTTTGTGTGGTAGCTGATTGGAAAAAAGCAATATACATTTGATCAAGTACGTGAAACATTTTATGGCATTCTAGCCAATTTTGCTTCTGCTAGGAGATATCAATGGCTGTTCGGATTCTTTCTTAAGAGGGGAAATTTTCATCTTCTCCCTCTCAGCCTCCTTTTCAGCTTTCCTCCGTTCAAACTCTGCTTGTTTGCAATTCTCAGAATGGACCCGCTTAAACATTGTCATAAAATTGACAAGAGTGGTAACCACTGCATATTCAATTGTAAAACAATTGATGAGTTTCAAAAAACACAGGGTAAAATGATTTTGATTTAAAAAGTAAAACATAAAGAATCTGGTCTTTTGCGTTCTTCCCACAGCTCATCTGACTTTCTTCTCTGATATAATATAATTGGGTGCATGTCAAATTTGATTGACTGGTACATATCAGCAAAACCCATTATTTTCTCTAGCTTGTAATCAAAAGAATAACAAGAATTGAACTCTGCATATATATAAAAAAAACTCTCTTCTCCAGTCAAAGCAGGAAAAATCTTTCTGAAAATCAGTGAACAATAATTATTTCTGTTGTCAGGTTTCCTACTTTTCATGCCAAAAGCTTTTAAATGTCACAATGCATCGAGGAATAGCCACATGCACAGATCACACATGTACCTATCAACAATAAATTCCTACTCGACCAACATACATTCAAAGATAAAAAATCCAGCATCCTCCAGAACCAAGAAAGCTAAAAGTATGCATTAGAGAGAACAGGATGAAAAAACATGTCAAAAGAATACCCTGTTCATATGGGCAACGTGCAGGATCTTCTCCAAAATAAAGAGCAAGGGCATCTGCATTCCGACCCTGTAATCCAGATACAGTACTACTTAATAACAAGACAGATCACACTACCAACAGACAAACAAGTATATCATTTCTTCAAAAATTGAATGTAAGGTATAAAGGAGAGAATTCATACCACTTCCGAATAGAGAGAAGTAAGAGACCTCGCATCAGCTTCAGCAGTATGAAGGAAGCCCTTGAGTATCTAGAAAAAATAGAAACAAACAGTAATAGTTATGATGAGAAAGGCGAGAAAATAAGAAGTTTTCATAACCAAAATCTTGTCCACATCAACTTCAGCAATATTAAGGAAGCCCTCAATTATCTAGAAAAAAATAGAAACAAACAGTTAATAGTTCTGAATCCTTATGAGGAAGGCAGGGAAACAAAAACTTTCCATAACCACTGTCAGAAGTAGAACTATTTTATGCAAGCAGAAATCCACATCAAGGAAGAGAATTTAAAAATTAACATGAATAAATGTACTGTAAAGTTAGACACCAAAGGAGAGCAAAGAAAATGCTTTTTGCAGTGATTTATGCATGACAATATTCAGCAATTGAATCATGTGATCAAAAGCATTACAATTATCCATGATTTTGTTGCAAACACAGCACCTAAATGGCATATTTAATCAAAATAAGTACCAATATTAAAGAATCATAGAGAAATTTTACCATCAAGAGAATGCGATGCTAGCAATATACTTTCTAAAATTTAGCTTCATAAAAATAACTACTGAAACAGAACCAACTACTATATTAACGCTGTAGGTAGGAGTCTCAAAGTTTATAGAATCCTCTGATTGAAACAAAAGTCAAAGTCCATGAGCAACAACTTGGAGATTGACTAGTGTTACTATTTGCATATTTTAGGTCTAGATTGAAAACCTAGATGCAAAAAAACCGAAGAAACTTCTTGATTCATTTATATTAGGTATCTTAAAACAAATAAGACTTTTCAGCTATTTGAATACCTTCCTAAACCCTTCAGACACTGGACCATCATTCTCTGATGCAGTCAATTCCTGTTCAACCTTCCCTAAACCTTTACTTATAGCTTGCATCTCTTCTGCCAAGGTCTTCAGTTGGATCTGATTGAGAACACAAATAGCAAAATTGCACCTCAAGGTTATGAACTATGTAAAAATATAAAAGACATGAAGCATATACCATTCTGATGCACAGCTTACTTTTGATCCAGCTTCTAAATGAGCAAGATCCTTGTCAAAGTCTAGAAGCTCTGGTAGCTTATCTGCAAGCACCTGCCACATAACAAGGAATTTAAATTCAAACTACAAGAAAATCTGAAACATATAGTCAACTGCTAGGAAACAACAGATCACAATTGAAAGTTCCTATAATGCTTCAGAAGCATGAAGATAACTGACGCTCAACCGTGTTGAATGTTATGCTTCAATCAACAATAATTTCTGCAATGCTTCAGATGTATGATAATAGCAAAAGTTTGATCACACTGAACATCATGACTGAGAAAGATCAACAATAAGAGTAACAGGCAAAATTCATCCAACATGATTAGTAATCATGTTCAACTTCAAACAAAAACATTTTGAGAGAGAATCATAAAATAAACTATAGACAAGAGTAGCTTGGCTGATTTCAAACGAATATTAGCATCATTGTTTGTACGGCATGCAGTATAAACCAATCCATTCAGAAAACTTGATTACAGTCTTGACCAGGAATAGTATGACCAACCAATAAAAGGTGATCTTTTTCCCATGTTTTATGAACATTTCAAAAAATGATCATGGATATTAAACATATAATTCAAAAATTCATTTCCATGATGTCACATATCCAGTCTCCTTACTAGACAGCTAGTCAAACACTTCCAGATTGTGTATTCAAACAGAAATACTATGCAAGTCCATAATCACATGGAAAACAACTTTCCAAATTGGAATCATAAACGCATAATTTCATCATTAAAAAACAGCATAAAACACCAGAAAGATATTTATCTTAAGTTCTTAACATAATTCTGAACATGGAAAAATAGTTGCCGAGGGAGGAGCATTCACAACCTAGTTATAGGCAACCAACTTGATTGTCACATCCGATCTGAGCTATGAGATGACAAGGGCAGGACCACCTACGGGCTTACTCTCTGAAATCCCCCAAAATCGATGTCAGAGGATCCAAGCTAGACAGGGAAGATAAGCAACAGAGCAGCCAAGAACCCTCCACCAGTCTAACACACCAGTACGGATTACAAGCAGTACCTTCTGCTAACTCTTGCACTAGTACAGCCGATCTCTCCACCAATATTTGCCGCTGGTATAGGAAAACCCTCTGCCAGTCCTACCCCACTGGTACAGGTAGATCCCCTGCCAGACTACTTACTAGTATGGAAAGCTCTCTGCTAAGCTACAAGCTAGTATGAATTTCATGTTCAATAGATCTCTGCTCAGCTCAGAATTCCCATCCACGCTAGTCTAAGCTGATACATGTAGCAGCCTGACACAGGATTTTAGCCTCAAATTAGCAATTATTCCCCTTTGCTCCCCAAGCTTGCAAGCAGATAACTAAAAGTATGATGAGCAACAGCAATATAGCCAAATGATAGAAACCTTTGCTCTGGGGTCAAAGAACTTACTCCATATATATATATATATATATATATAAGGTGCCCTTTTATAAAGCCCCCATGACTTGGCATCGACAAAAAATTGACAAGGGTCCCAAATAGAACTTCTCGGCAACATCGATGAAAATATCGGCAAATCGCGGCAAACATTAAAAAATACAAAAAAAAATAAAATTCAGAATTTTAAACATATAAAGCAACAACATCAGATAAACACATTGGCACATAAATATGGAGAAAGCACTGATATATATGATGTAGTGGATGCCAAATAAAAAAGGATACATCAAAGTTTCAAAGATTGGAAATTTTGAAGTTTCAACACCGGTTGGAACATTGTTCATTCCCCCCCCCTCCTCTAAGCTCTAGCCCTTGCCTCTACCTCGAATCTCGAAGTTGATCCTACAAGGACATTAGTCAACACCCTACAATTTTGATGAAACTTCATAATCCAAGCGTTAAAATAAGGTAGAAAAAGTTTCCCATGCTTAATAACTTAATAAGCTAAGTCACCTGACACGAGGACACAGGACACGAAGGACCCGGGAATACGAGTGTCCGACACGGACACGGCGACCCCCAGAATTAGGACACGAAGGACACGTTATATATATATATATATATATATATATAACCCCCAGAATTAGGACACGAAGGACACGTTATATATATATATATATATATATATATATATATATATATATATATATAACCCCCAGAATTAGGACACATTATATATATATATATATATTTAAAATTATATATGTAAAAAATATAGAGATGTAGATCCAAATTTTTGTAGAAACCAGAACATTTAGAAATATTCAATAGAAATTACAATCAATACACATTGCACATTCACAAATCACAATGCATATGTCTCACTCCACTATTGAAACAAGGGAAAAAGGCTGGTGATTGTCTTCCCCTGCCCCCACGCATAAGAAAGCCAACCAAAATAGGACTATTTCTATTTGATTAGATTACATGGAAGGGGGCCACACCCTATTAATATATTTTCCCGTTACTAAACACTCTTTATATTTTAGATTATGCCACTTACAATGATGATGCCAGTTAGATTGAATGTCATGGGTAGTAATAGAAATAAGGGGTAACCTCCCCCATGTGAAATGAATCCCCTTGTGATGTTGTTTGTGGAATATGCCCCCACATAATACTTATAGTGTGCTCCCTGACTTGATTTGAGAGGCTAAGAGCTAAACAATGTAATATGTAAATGTAAATGGAAGAATAAGAAAAATACATCACAACCAAGAGCCAAACAATGTAATATGTAAATGTATATGGAAGATTAATAAAAATACATCACAAACGACAGACATAGAAGGATGACAAACATGGGGGGCTATAATTCCATCAGTGCAATGGGTTCTCAGAAACTCATAAAATTTCTCATCAAGTCATCAAAATCAAAATGTTCTATTACATAGATGTTGGAATCATATTTCTCATTAAGTCATCAAAATCAAAATGTATTACATAGATGTCGTAATGCCACTGGAAAATACAAAAAAGGTTAAATCAAGATGGAAAACCTTCTAATGCTCTTCACCTGCAAAAAAAAACCCTCTTAGAGCTCAAGACTCACTGAAAAATGTGAATGAATGAGGGTAAAGTTGTTTTTTTACAATTTTTTGGGGTTAAAAGTGTCCTGTTTTAGGGACACGGTGTCCTGTTTTTGGGACACGTCCTGACACGGTGTCAGACACGTCCAAAACACGTGTCCGACACTGTGTCAAGACGTATCCGTGTCCGACACGATGACACGGGACACAATGGCCTATATGGACGTGTCCGGTATCATAGTTAATAACTGATTTTGTTGGACTGAAGGGTACATTTTTATTAAGGTCATGCCAGAGGAGTTCAATCAACTTCAACAATTAGGCATCAGCGCCACCAACAAGAAGGTACGTAGAGAGTTTGATGTGCTTGATTAAATTCCAATCCCTTCAATGTCATTTGTACAAAATTGGTCAATTTGTTTTTAGAAAATCTGTGTTTCTAAAACTATGAAAATGACTCCCACGAGGGGTAGAGCAATTGGTAATGAGTAATTGAGATGAGAAGTTGTAAACAGAAGGTCACAAGTTCAAATCCCTGTGGGTACTTACAAAAAAAAACTATGAAAATGACCCCAAAATTTTCAAAATTGGCCTTAAAGCCCACGGCCTA
This sequence comes from Larix kaempferi, assembly GCA_027924585.1. Taxonomy (NCBI): domain Eukaryota; kingdom Viridiplantae; phylum Streptophyta; class Pinopsida; order Pinales; family Pinaceae; genus Larix; species Larix kaempferi. The sequence continues at coordinate 15,463,502 of BSBM01000458.1, read as the reverse complement.
GCCTCCCTGGCGATTTTTTGTGTCATCGTGCAATTTTTCCTTAAAAAATCATCAATTTTTTCAAAAACTCGCGAGGTTCGATTTTTCCAAAAAAATGCAATTTGGCAGCTAGAAAAAATCGCAATTTTTCGAGACATTGAGTTTTTCGCCGGTTTTTTCAACTATGATTTATACATTAGCCCATGTACAAAATAGGGATACCAAAATGGGGTATTGAATTCCACTCCCCCATGGGAAACGCACCAGCCTCAATATGGTCCTCAACACAAACAAAAATGGGTACCTTTCATCCATGGTGTCCTCCATCTCCTCCCAAGTCACCTCATTCAATGTGTAGTATTTCCACTGAACCTTAATGTGTGCGATTGCTTGGTCCAACAATACGATCAATTTTTTGTTGAGGATGCATTAGGGCTCAGTTTGAAACTCTCCATATGGATCCAACTGAATCATGAATCAATTCAAAAATGTGGTTAGGATGGTGCACATATTTCTTAAGCAAATAAACATGAAAATCTTTATTTCTTTAATATTTGTTGGCAATGCAAGTATATATGCAACAAGGCCTATCCGCTTCCAAATGGCCCACTCTGGGAGCTAGCTTGCACAACTTCCTAATTTGAGGGAGTTTTACTTGGGTTTCACTGTCAAAAACACATGATCCCCCACACTGAACTCTTTATGGGCTCTATTCATATCTGCATAACTGTTTCGCCAAACCCTAAGTTGCCTTTAAATTTTGTCTTATTCAAGGAAGCTTGCTCTTGCATTTCTTTCAGTGATTTTGGCCTAGGTGCGATAATATTCATTGGATTGTCTGAACACACTAAAGTGTTGCATCTTCTTCAAATTACAATGCCTCAAATGGTCTCATTACCTTTGATGGATTATGTTGATTGCTGTATGCAAACTCCACCACATGGAAATAGTCTTCCAACTTGGATGGTTTGTCCATGGCATACAACCACAACATATGCTCAACGATTTGGTTCATTTTCATGGTTTGCTCCTCAGTCTGGGGATGATAGGTTGTGATAAAATTCAATTGTATGCCAATGCATGAAATAAGCTAATCCATAAATTTGATGTAAACTTTGTGCCTCTCTTAAACACCTTCCCTGGGCACACCATGAAATCTAATCACTTCATAAATACTTTTTGCAATATCGATAGCCTTTTGAGTAGACCAAACCAAATTGAACCACTCTGGCTTTCCTTTCATCGTTAATACAACTAATGTTTTTTATAATATCAGTCAACTTTGGCATGATGCAGCTCCAACCAATCCATCCTGATGAGCAGATCATGAGATTCAAGAGGCAAGATATTCAAATCAGCACAAGTGTAGTCCATCAATCTCTATTAGACATCTCTCTATAGCCTCACTTACTCGCATCTTAGCTGTGGCTAGTTGAACAAAGGCTTGTTATGCTTAATCCACTTGAGACAACTTTCAATTAGCTTACATGTGGTGTATTTGTGACTAGCTCCAAGATCATTTAAAAGTTAAATTGAATGATTTCCAATCTTTTACCTTAGACCTCAACCATGGTGGATTAATGGTCTACTTGACAATACTTTAATGTTGCATAGATCCTGGGTGCAAATGCCACGTTATCCACCATTATCGTTTCCTATGTGTTACCAAGGACCGGTATCCACCATTATCGTTTCTCTAAGTAACATGCGTACCCATACCTGGGGGTAGGGTAAACATACCCGTACTAGATACACGTACCGGATACCCCATACCCACGTACCCTATTGTACCATGTCGTACCCAAAACTTGGTCAAAGTACCCGAGACATTTGTCACAGATTTGGGGGACGTTGATTGCAAAGGGGACAGGGTACCCCGATTTTGGGGACGCCTGGAGATCCCTAGGGACTAGTTTGGTTCGATCCTAGCCAATTTTGTACAAGTGATATTAAAGTCAATAATATTAAATTCTTAATATCTTTAATATCTGGTATGTAAGAGTGGCATTCTCCTTATCTTTCATTTTCTATCATTTTACTTAAATTTTTAACATTACCATTAATTGTTTCAGGATGTTTGAGAGTGGTTCCAACCTCATTGGACTTCATATGCAAAAAGTAGAATTTTAGATCCCATTCAGAATTCAACAAACTTAAAAGTTTTCAGGATTGCAATGTTTCCATTGGATTCTATCATGTATGGGGGTATGGGATTAGCATTTAATCAAGCACATCAACCTCTCTATGTACCTTGATGTTGGTGATGCTTATTGTTGAACTCTTTTGTCATGACCTTGACAAAAATGTACCCTTCACTAAAGCAAATTCACTTATTTAAGCATGGGAAGCTTTTTCTACCTTATTTTAACACTTGGATTAGGAAGTTTCATCAAAATTGTAGGGTGTTAACTAATGTCCTTGGAGGACAAACTTCGGGAGGCAAGGGCTAGAGCATAGAGGAGGGGGGCACAAGATGCTATTGATGAATAGGATCCCAATATAGGCAAGGATTTTGATATGTAATTATTTGTTGTAGCATGAAGATTTTTGGACTCTATAGAAAATTTAGCCTTTTTGCACTTAATGTTTTCTTAGTTGTATGCACCCTTGCTATATACATGAGAAACTTTGCATATTTGTGTATAATGGTTTGGGTTCATATGGGTGCACATGAATATATATGTACAGTGAAAATAATTTAAATCTCATATGTATCATAATTTAAAAATTTATATACACACACACTAAGTCACATGACACAAGGACACGAGACACATGGACATGAGTGTCAAACACAGGACACGACGAACTCGAAAACAGGACATGGGGGACACATTATATATATATATATATATATATATATATATATATATATATATATATATTGCACTGGCCTCGAGGATAGGGGGACGTGGGGAACGCGGGGACGAGTTTCCGGGATGGCTAGAGCGCACCCCCAATTTTTCAGGGGACAGAAGGTTGGGGACGACAATTATATATATATATATATATATTAAAATAAAAATATTGAAATAAAAAGTAGAACTAATTATGAAATCCAAATTAGAAAAGGAAATATAAAGTATTGTCCAATCATCATTGTCCATTGTCAAAACTAAATAGTGAAGACTCGAGATACATGCCTAAGATCTAAAACTGAAAATCTAGAAAAAGTTCTAACTTCTAAGTTAACTATTAAACAATAACTTAAAACTTGAAAGTTAAAACAGTAACAAAAATTTAAAATTTTACAACATTGTGTACATGAATGATGAATCATTTCGAAATTTAAATAACAAATAAATTTATATTTGTAATTTGACATTTGTAAATACTAAATTATAATTTTATAAAACTATAATAGCATGTGCTGAGATTTTTACCCCAAAAAATAAAAAATAAAATGTAAGATATAAAATATGAATTACATGTGTTGTGCAGTGTGTTTTGGTTGAGAGGGGGCAAACTCGCTGTGAGTGTGAGCCTGTGTTGAGCCATAAAATCAAACTTTGAGCATGTGCTAAGAGCCTGAGACTCGAAAGGGGGTCGCAAGCTGTGGTCTTCAAGCTGAGAGGGGCACGCGTGGGATTGCAAGTAGGGGAGTCGCTAACAGGGGAGTTGCGCGTGGGACTACATACGAGAGCTGACTTAGCAAGTAGTGATGCAGGGAGTGATGGGTAGAACCATAGAGCAAAGGGTTATGTAGGTTCTGGAGTGTTGGAGTGATGGGTAGAGCAAAGGGTTATGCGGGTGCAGTGAATTAGAGTGTAGGTTAGGAACATAGGATAGAGTAGAGGGGATAGGAGGGGGCTGCAGGTTAAAGGAGAGGGTTAGGTAAGGTTTCTAATTAAAAATTTTAATTTTTAGTTTTTTATTTTATTTTTATTTTAATTGTGCAGGTCAAGGGATGTCCAAGAGTCCCTGATTGGTTGAGGATGTTTCTGAGAAGTTCCCGATTTTGATGGGTACGTTTAGGGTACAGCTCAAAAGTCCCCAACGAAGACCCCGATGAATTGGGGAAGTTTCCGAGGAGTTCCAAAGTCCCCGGAACGCGGGAACACAGGAAACGTAGGAAATTTTGGGGGGGACGGGTCCCTGTGTAACATAGATATATATATATTACAAAAATAAAAATATAGACATATAGATCCAAATTTTTTAGAAACTAGAACATTTACAAATATTCAATACACATTACACAAATCGCAATGCATATGTCATAGACTCATGAAATTATAAGTTAGGACCATAAATTGCCAATTGGAGATTTCTCATTGGGTCATCAAAATCAAAATGTATTACATAGATGTGGGAATGCCACTGGAAAATACAAAATAGGGTAGATGGAAGAATCTCATCTATCAAGAGTCCTCCTCCATGTTGGAATCAACAAAGTCATCAACACTGCCACTGCTCTCTCCTCCATCGTTGTCATCCTCATCCTCCTCCTCTATGCCCAATCCAGGATCTACATCTACTGGTGTGAAGGATGACCCCTCAAGAGGATCACCATCATCAAAAGTGATTGGCTCTAGCACTAGATCATTAAGATCCATGTTGGCTAATGCCAACTCAACACTGTTGTTCAAACCCATATCATGAGGAAATACATCCCACATCTTTATTTTTCCCTTCACTCACTCCTCTCTCTACCTGTAAATAAAACAAAGGTTGGTGGGAACATACACCATTTTCTCTTCCCTAGATTGCTCGAGCCTACTCTTTTTCAAATTGTACAAGTTCACATATGTACTCCAATTCCCCTCACAACAAGAGGATGAAGTAACCTAAGAGAGGACCCTCAAGGATAACTGTTGTAGAATAGGGCATGCTACCCCATGAATTCCCCACCAAGCATAAGGCTTCTTAACCCCTTGTCTCCAAGCACATCATAGCCTCCAAATCTCCCACTACCAGTGGGAAACTCTACAAAACCCTCCTCCACCTTATCAAGGGATGCTCTATCTTGATATATATATCTAAATGTTGCCTTCCTTCTGTGAGAAATCTCTCCATCCATGTGAGGAGGTAATCTACATGAGGGCCAACCAATGAACCACTCATGGCTATAGAACCTAGGGTTCAATGAGTGGGCCAAGCAATGCAAAGGTGTACAAATCGTATCCCACCTGTTGACAAGAATATCATATATGGTGGTGAATAAGTTGTCTACTAATGTCCCATACTCAGGGCACTCATTTTGTACAAAATGGTCTTCACGGACTCAATCATGGAATCACACCCCTCATAAACATCTCCTAAGATGGGTCGGTCTGTGTCTGTAAACAACAACAAAGAAATGATTGGGTCCATGATCTTAATGGTAATATCTACCCTCTCCCACTAACCATCATCTATCATTGTGTCCTTGACCTTTTTTTGAAGCAATTTGATCTGTCTTTCTCCAAAAATACCAAAACTCTAAAATAACCATGGATCCAAGAGTGGTTTTGACTTCCCTCAAACTCTTAAGCATGATAAATGAGGAAGCAAATCGAGTATCTGCAATCTTCAACAATGATAGATTTGTGTACTCTTTGTAGATTGTGAGGGCATTGGTGTGGTTTTGTACAAATTTGCGAATATGGCCTATATCATCAATATGATTGCCAATCCATGTCACATCTAAAGCAATAGATTTGAGTGCTTTCAAAGAATGAACAATGCAAGGTGTCCAAAATACACGTGCATATTTAGTTTCCACAATCATGCCAACAACCTTGAAAACAAGCGCATTATCTGTAATGATTTGTACACAAGAATCAACACCTACATCTTCAATGACTTTGATGAGCAACTCACCCATATATTGTGCATCCTTGTATTTCCCAAGGGAATCCACCACTTTCAAGAACACCGATCCATTTGGGGAAGACACCATGAAATTGATGAGTTGATGGCGTGTTGCATCCGTCCATCCATCAGAAACAATACTGAACCAGATGAGGGCCATCATGATTTAATGGGCTCTAAGATTTTATCCACCTCCTTTTTTGCCTTAACCAACAATGTGGTTCTAAGCTTCTTTGAACTAGGAGGCACATAACCAGTTGGAGCTCGTTTAACTAGACCTGAACACATCTCAAGAATCAATGGTGATTGTGCAACATTAAATGAAATGAAGTTGAGATAGAAAAAGAACCCAATGATAAGATCCTTCTCCTCTCGCTTCTTTTGTTGGAAAATCTTGTCCATTGGACCACTTGGAGTTGACCTCTTTCTTGTTGGTTGAATTTCAACCCCACTCCCATATCTGCTAGTGCTAGATGGTTTCCTCAAGAATGGAAGAGGATCCTCATTTTTTGTTTCCTACTTGTTGCTGCCACCTTCCCCGAGCCAACTATATACTCTCTTTCCATCTCCCTTCGTTGGGTAAAAGTCACTACTTTACATGCTCCAAGCCCACAAGGAAGGCCAAACAAATGGCCCTTAACCCGATGATAAGTGCTCTTGAACTCATTCTTGTAGAAATTACAAGTCCAAATCACTTTCCCTCCCCCAACCAACTTTTCCCTAGGCCCTTGTTTCCTTGTTACATACTTCCACAAGGGGTATTTCTTCTCTTAGGCATGTTGTCTTGCAAAATCAGGGATATTTGCAACATTAATAGCTCCACTAGCAGCATTAGAGACAGATAAACTTGGGGTTAGAGGAGAAGGGGAAACACCAGCAGGGACATTCTTCCCTTTCCTTTGACCTCTACCAACTACCCTTGATGATTGAGACATGATTTCTTAGGAATGAGTAAATAAAACCGCTGCTATTGGAAAACTTGCTAATCCGATAGCTAAATCCGCCTTGAAATCACTTAAAATCCCTTTCAAACCTGTTATTACCCTTCACCTGTAAATGAAACCTATGCGAGAGCTCAAAATATGCTTACAAAAGTGACAAATGAAAGTCAAAATCTGGGTTAAAAGGAGCCGCAAGTCACTTTCACAAGGGACACATGTCCTACAATTGGAACACGTCTAGGGCACACATATCCAACATGTGTTTTGGATGTGTCATGTTTTAGGACACGTCCAAAACACGTGTTGAACACATGTCGTTAGCGTGTCATGTGTCCAACGCGTTGGACACAGACACGGGGGTCCTATTGGACGTGTCATGTTACTTAGTGTGTGTGTACCCTCGATGTAACCAAGTCCCCTAAATAAAAAATTGGCATCCCTGCCCCCGTACCCAAGTTTCCTAGCAACTTAGCATTTTCTTGTTTTGAACGGGTTGGATTAACTGGGAAGAAGTTGGTTGCCTCAGAAGAAGGGTAGATTGTAATCCTTTTGTCTTTTGTCATGTTTTTCCTTCTTGTCATTCCACTTCTTATGGAAGTCTCGCTTATTCCTTGCTTGATACTCATAGTATCTAGCCTTTTGAACAACATTATTTGATGTCTGGGGCTCCATGTTTTTATTTGATTCATTGATAAAGTTTGCAACCCATAAGATGTGGTTTACCTTCATCTTCTTGTCTTTGATATATGTGACATATTTCAAAAGTTCCATGCACCTCATTCCATGCTCATGCAATAACATTTATCCCTGCTAAAGGTCATGGAATTCATTGATTTTCTTTCCATAATGATGATCAGAAAGTTATTTTTGTCCAAAATTCTTAAAATGCTTCCAAGTGATCTTTATGTTGATCTACTTCACTTGTTTGTGATGTTCCCACCAATGTTGAAAAAGTTGGCATCAGCAAAAAGTCGACAAGGGTCCCGAATACAACTTCTCGGCAACATCGATGAAAAAATCGAGAAAAATTGGCCAACCTCGGAAAACATTAAAAAATACAAAATACATTCATTTTTTTCAGAATTTTAAACATATAAAGCAACAATAACATCAAATAAACACATTGGAACATAAATATGGAGAAAGCACTGATATATATCATCATCATGTAGTCATGCCAAATATAAAATGATACATCAAAGTCGATACTGAATCCTAAAACATCATGTTGTCCAATCAAGGACTCAAAAGTGGATAACCAATACAAAATGACATCACATATATAAATGTATCTAAGGAAAACTAGCAGCTAGCTATCTAATATCAATGCCCTCTTCCCCTTTTACGGGAAAAGGTCATGGGTCGTTTGTCAAGCCTACCCCTAGCACTAGTAGTAGCAGCAGAAGGCCCTAGCCCTGCATCTAATATCGGACGATGAGTGATTGTTGGAGTACTAGTTGTATCAATCGATGTAGAAGGTGGTGGCGATGCTAGCACATCACCCTCCCTGGCGTCTCTAACCTCCCCCTCCTCCCCCCTCCTCCTCCTCTAGCTCAATCCATGTAAGTGACTCCTCCATTATAGGAGTCTCAATCTCCACCCTCCACTTAGACAATATATCAATATTGTCTAAGCAGATGGTATCTGCATCTGGTTCTTTATGTATTTGTCTCATCCATAAGCAGAGATTGTAATGGACGTAGACCAAGTCATTGAGACGTGTGAACTCCAACCTGTAAGAGGGTAATAAAAAATTTATGAGTCTGGAGGTCCAAAATTTAATAAATTATAATATGTTAGAGCCTAGAGGATCATAGATTCATAAATTACATTAAATGCAATTGATTTGTTGAAATTATAACCCTTTGCGTCTATTTGCAAGTATTTTTTCAAACACACTCCAATTCCGCTCACATCCTAAAGCGGTACATTGTAATGTCCCTTATTAGGAATTTTATTAAAATTGCAATTTTCCACTTTTTTCCTTGGTTCGACCTTGGACTAGTTTCGATCTCTAGGTCCCAAATTTGCCCCAAATGATCCCAAATCTTCTGAGAAGGTATATGAATGATATTAGAACATAAATATGTGTTTCAGGGATGCCTTTGTACCTTTAAAACACTTCTGCAAATACTCTTTCAATTCTGGTCAATGTAGGTAACTTTACTAGTGATTTCCCTTTGACTAGTATTGGTCTCTAGGTCTCAAATTGACTCCAAATGACTTCAAATCTTCAAGGAAGGTTTATGAATGATATTAGGAATTGAATATGATGTTCAGGGATAACATATGGCCACCAAAAGACCTCTGCAAACTCTCTTAAGATTCTGGACCAAGTATGCAATTTTACTAGTAATTTGGGGTTCAAATCCCCCTAAGGTAAGTACTAAAAATGGCTTCCCAAATGCCTCCAAACCCACTCAAATTTATGAACAGAGGTATGTAATGTGTTAAGTATGTTATTAAGGTCTCATATGCACCATTAATGGTTTATTACAACTGTTCTCACCCTCTCCCATTCAACTGCAAAAATCACCAATTCGACCCTTGGGGAAATGGCACTATTTCTTCTCCCAATGCAATTAAACTGAGTAAAAATGCTTCAAATGCTCTAGTACAGTACATGAAACTTGTATAAGACATCCATGGAAGTATATTTATCACAAATATATCAGATAATCATCCATTCATTCGAAATCATCATCAATACATTGGCTCACAACAAGGTAGTGGGGAAATGGCATTGTTCTTCCATTAAAAATGAGATTTATACATTTCTACTTGGAATTTCGACCTGAAACTTTTTGGAGATGAAGAACAGAGTATTTACTTCATATTACAAAATAAATGGGGCATTAGAAGCTCCCCCAAAGAGTACAATAGCTCACCAAAAACGCCCTCCCTCAAGGATCAAGAATATGCCATCAAAACTGGAAATGGTTGAAGGAGCGAGCTGCAATAGAAGAAACCATGAGCTGCCCTGTAGCTTACACCTGCAAATAAAGACTCCATTAAAGCTCCAAATGAAAGGTCTGAATGGCCTTCCAATTGCCAACTTGGACGGGAATCTTTCACCCTCGAAATTGGCTAAGGCAAGAAACTAGTCATCCACTAGCTCTCCCTCTTCACAATTGCAATTGCAAATTCTAAAAATGATCAAAAGCTGGTTTCATTCTTTGTTATTGACATTTATAAACTTCTAATGTCCTCCATGGGTCGAATTCCTTCCAAGAGACTCATGCCAACTCATGTTGGGAGGAGATTCCAAAGAACGCCACTTGTACAACAATTCCTAGTCTCCCACTTCCACCAAATCACATGTGGAAGCATCTTAGCTGCCCAAACACCCTTGAGCGCCCTCTTGGAGTCTATTTTTAGCCCTGACATGTCATATATGTCATATGTCAGCCTTCAGGTCTGATTTGTGTCATAGGTGTCATAGCATCTTCATTATTGTTGTCATAGAGCTAGGGAATCTAGCCCAAGTGTCTCACTAGCTCCAAATTGCCTCTTCCTCTTCCATGGGAGTTACTCTTCCTCTATATTTCGACCTTGGATGAGTCATGCAATGAATAATACCTTTTGGACTCCCCCAAGTATGTTACCATTCACCTTGAATTCGAATTGGTGAGAGAATGATGCCAAATGTAGTGGGAAAATCTAGCCATATGTGGGTCCCACTTCCTCCATGTGTCTTCATGATGAAATGCCACTTTGATTTTCACTTGTATATATTTATTTAGATCCTTTATTAAATATTTATGCCATTCTAATGTTCAAACATCATTTATTATCCCCATTATTCCAAATCCCAAAGCTTCCACCCCAAACCTAGGAAACTAGTAATTTTCCTCCTCGGCAATTATTTGACCTTTAGCATCAATTTGACAAACTCTAATGAATAGAGCCAATGTGATTAGGCCATTGTGACCCAATACCAAATTTGGGACATGACATACATGTTTGGCTAAGAATCTTGATGGCAAATTTCCATAAATTTGGTGTCCTTACACCATAGGTTCTCCACCAAGTAGCTACAACCAATAAAAAAGAAAGAGAACTAAATTGCATTTCATTGCATTGGAAAATTGAAATAGGAAATAAATAAATCATAATTCAACTTTCAGATAAAATTTAAAACAATTTAATAACTTACCTGGCATGAAATTGGTCCTGTCACGAATAGCATCACCAAAGTTGAATACTCCAGTACCATCCCAATACACCTCTATCTTGCGATTGATTGCATTGCAAGTCTCATAATCAGGTACCATCCTCTGACACCTTGCCATCAAAATCAAAATTGCATTTGTAGGAAATGCGGAGTTGAGGAAGAGTGTTGCTGCATGAATGGGTTGATGAAGCATCCCGGTCCATCGAATATCAATCAACTCCCATAACAACATGTGCCTGTTGTGCCCCAAGGTGCCCTTGCCCACATAATAATTTCGGATGGCCTTTTTGGCCCTATCCATGGCCTCATACAAATAGCCCATTGCGGACTTATCACCATCAACAAGTCTCAAAACCCTTACCAAAGGTTCACTCACCAAGCACACTTCCTCCACTCCTTCCTAGAAGGAGTCAGTGTACACCAACTTGGCAATGGTTCTCCCATCCTCTCCCGCTGTAAGCACAATCACGCCACTCGTCACATACAAACATTTGTTTCAACTCAAACTGACATTGAAGCAAAGATTGAAGAGTAATGAAGGTGGTGGAAAAACATGTGATTGCGGGACGCTTCAACTCCCTGTTTTTGGTGTGCCTCCTCATGAGGTTGAGAAGAAAAGCTAGGTTGTTAATGAACTTGGGAATGCTCCTAGCTTGATCAATCACCACCTTGATGAAGGGAATTTTCCCCATATCCTCCAACATCAAATCAATACAATGAGCAACGCATGGAGTCCAAAACAAAGTGGGATGCCTCCCCATAAGCATCCTGCCAGCAACCACATAATTAGTTGCATTGCCTGTAATAACTTGCACAACATTGTGCACCCCAATATCCTGGATGAACCCATCTATCAACTCGCATAAGAGTGTTGCATCTTTTACATATGTCGATGCATCGACTGATTTCATAAACATGGTACCTCTAGGGCAATGTACCAAGAAGTTGATAAGGGATCTACCCTTACCATCTGACCAACCATCTGACATGACTATGCATCGAGTGCTCTCCCATGACTACCTAAACTCCCCCAACCTAGCACTAATGTCCTTTTTTGCTTGAAGGATTGGGCCTCGCAACTCCTCGAAGGTGGCACTTTTATACTCTAGGCCGAAAACCGCAATGGAATCACACATCAACTGCCAAAATGGATTTTTTTTACAATCCTAAGAGGCATGTGACTCCAGTAAAGACACCTCCCCATTACCCTGTTTGCTTCTACCTTCTTCGTTCTCTTTACAATTGACTTGATAGAAGGTTGTGTTCCAACTCTTGTTCCTGGAACAAAAAAGGATGAGGCCCCTGCCCTCCTGGTAGGTGAATCTGTGGAGCCCCTCCGACTACCCTCACCGACAGTGGTAGATAGTGATGCCCTTGCACTTCTTGCTAGGCTAAAAGCTACAAGCTCAGCTTTGTTTGTGGCGATCTCATCTTTCTTTCTAGTTTTTCATGGATTGAGTCATGGGCAGATCTCATGACATCCGGGGTCACTGCAGTACAAAGGCCAACATCATGCCCAGGGAATTTAGCTAGATGGTATTTCAACCTATTAACCCCTCCCGACATGCGATGCCCACATAATTTGCAACTCAAATTTTGCCTATCTGTTCCATCCTTGGGCTCACCATAATGCCAAAATGGATCTAATGGATTTGGCATTTTGGCAAATGGAATGATAGCCTCAAAATGCAAGCCCAAGGCACAAAAAACACACAAAAAATACATTAAACCCCATTTGAAAAAACTAGCAGCAGTTTGGCTTAAAAAATCAGACCTCTAAATTTATATTTTAGCCATGGAAAATGAGAACAAGAGGGTGGCCAAAGATCTAAGAAACAAGTCTGCTATTCCATTCTAAAACCCGCTTACATTGTGATTGTTTTTAATATTTATGGACATGGAAATCATTGGCAAAATGGCAAAACAATAGAGGAAGGTAGGCAAGAAAATATGCAAGCAAACATGCAAAAAAAACTATGGAAAAGATAGAAGAAACACTACATACCTGTGAGAGGAAGATTCAATTGGTTGATTGGAAAATGTTTTCATTCTTGAACCCTTGCTCCACAAAAATTCTTAACGGTGATGATAGATGGTGTTTGGATGCCTCCAAAGTGGTTGATGGTCTCCTCCTGCCCTTTCCAATACTTCTCCAACAATCAGATCAAGCAAATGACCAAACTAAAGTCACTTTTCCCCTCTTAAAACTTGGATTCGATGTCCTGGGCAATTTTTTCCATCGACCCACGAGTTTTACGAAAAAATCGTGACCTTTTCGAAAAAGTCGTGTTGTAAAGATTTTTTTTAAAGCACGATTTTTACCTACCGATTTTTCAGCTTAGGGGAAAAATTGCGACTTTTTAAAAAATCGCCTATTTTTCGGAGAGATTTTCAACATTGGTTCCCACCACAATAGAGCCTTACCAATGAGATAGTAAATGAATATCCTTGTTTACATGCTCTCAAGAGCAAGGTTTCCAGAGCGTGGGAGCGAAGCAGAAGCGGGAGCGCGGGGGCGCATTTTTCAAAAAACGGTCGGGAGTGAAGCGTCTCGGGAGCGTTTATATATATATCTATATATATATATATATTCAAAAAAACATGTAGAATGCCAAACTAGATGCAAAATTCATGAAACATGGATGTGCTACTTCCAATATATGAAATGCCATCTAAATTCCATAATTCATGATTCCATTATCCATGATTACATCCATACTATGTAGTACGGTAGTACACTAATTATTAATCATTCAAGCATCAACCATCTAGTTGTTAACAATTACAAAGTTACGAACTGAAATACATTTTACAAATACAAATACAAACCATCTAGATTCTATCAATTACAAACATACAACCTTTAGAACCATATAATAGGGAAGTACATCATTAACTTATGGAAGTACATCATATGATCATTAAGTACCAAATCGGGAAGTACATCATTAAGTACCAAATAGTTTTGTTTACAAAAATTGGCTATCTGCATGTGCCATGAAGCATAACTTATAAGTACCAGAATGATAATTAAACTGAAATACGAAGACTTAAAGGTCTCAAAAGTTCAAAACACTAAATTGAGCTATGATTTAAAATCCTATCTAGTAAAATGCAAAAACAATCTATTTCTCCTAGTTCCTCTTTCCACCACCACGATTGCCTCGTGAGGGTACACGTGGTGGTAGTGAAGATGAAGCATGTGTAACTGAGTGTGACTGTGAAGGTCCTTCTAATGCAGGTACTGCTGGAGTACTAGTGAAGGGGCCCCATCCATTGGACCTCGCACTGGATGGAGGTGGCATCTCAGCACGCTCATCCTCATCCAAAAGAGCATTCTCCAACTCCTCCAAAACCAATGCTCCATCCTCCATGTTGTCCTCCTATGGATTGTAGTCCACATCTTATTTGATATTTCTATAGTTGGATCCTCACAGTAATGCAACAACAATCGCAAGTTGTAATGCACATAGACCAAGGTCTTTGCTCGTTGTACATTCAACTTGTTTCTTTTGACATTGTGGATGAAACCATATGTGCTCCAACACCTCTCTGCTGAAGAAGTGTTCACCACCTGTGAAAGCACCCGCATTGCCATAGTTTGTAGTTGTGGTGTACTAGTGCCATGCATGTCCCACCACTGAACAGAAGGCAAATTCCCTTGATCTCTATTTGCATGGTCGCTCCCAAAGGCACCAGTGCAACTGATGTACTGGCTCAACTGTCGCCGAATGCTATCACACTCCTCAACATCTGGGTACATTTTTTCCAATGCTTGCATATAACCAGCTTGAACCTCTGGATCTTGGTGTGGTTTTCTCTTTGCCTCACCACCTGGTGCTAGAGTTGAAAGCCATGATATATGATAGTATTTTGGTGTAAGCACATATGCTAAGGCATGAAGTGGAATATCCAGCTTCTCCCACCGTTTTTCCACCTCTATACGGATTAAATCATACAAATTCTCATCTCTAGGTTGAACAATGTCCTTAATTTGTCCTAGAATAGTGTCCATTTGCTCATACACCTCCCCAATGACCGGTTGATCAGAATCTGCAAACTGAATCATGTTATAAATTGGCTTGGTGAACTATAAAACATACTTGACCTGTGTCCAAAAATAGCTATCAAGAATAGTGTCCTTTGCTACATCCATGCCATCTCTATCAGTGCTAATGTCATTCCACTCATCACTCATCACCATAGCACCCAAAGCCTGTCTTACCCTCAATAGGCGCCTGAAGGTGAGGAAATAGCTACCAAATCTAGTCTTTGCAAGCTTCAGTAATTGCAACTTAGAGTAAGTGCCATAAAAGCCATTGACCCTTGAATGCCTGGTGATAAATTTAATGAGTTTCTTCCCTCACTTATACAAATCATTTATCCATGTGCATTCTTTGTGCGTGATAATAATCATAATATCATGCATTAAAAGGTTCAATGTGTGCACCAAACAACCAGACCAAAAGATGTGAGTATAATTCCGCTCAATGATTTTTCCTGCTCCTTTACAATTCGATGCATTATCAATGATTACTTGAATCACATTAGTAGGACCAACCTCATCAATAGTTTTTAGTAAGATGTCTGCTATGTTCTGAGAAGAGGCCATGAGTGATGAGGAGTCTTGCGCTCCAAGAAACACTGCACCACTAGATGAAACACCAAGGATATTTATCAAATGTTGGTTTCTAACATTTTTCCAACCATCAAATACAATGGATACCCCAGTATCTGCCCACCCATCT
Organism: Larix kaempferi; assembly: GCA_027924585.1. NCBI lineage: Eukaryota > Viridiplantae > Streptophyta > Pinopsida > Pinales > Pinaceae > Larix > Larix kaempferi. Next base: position 15,447,867 of record BSBM01000458.1, on the reverse strand, counting down.
GTAAACCGTGTAAGAGATCTTTTGACTTTTGCTTTTTCCTTGTAAAATAACACAGTTCTAGCTTTTTCATACCCAGGCTTGTTGAATCCAGCAGGGCCTTTGTTAATGGCTTTAACCATGGCATGCCAATAAGGTGAGCGGAGAACATTGAATGGCACACCACATGCATAAAGAAACCTCACCACTTTTGCATCCACATCCTCCCTGCCAATAATATCAAGGAAATCTTCTATGGTTCTCTTACTTCCACTACCAATTGAGGACCATCCGCCAAGTGAATGAGGAGATGAAAATGGGCTCCCAAAGCTAGAAAAAGCATCAAATTGAACCTTTTGTTTTTTATCATTCATTCTTTGTGCAACTTCCTCTATCTTGATGTAGTTTTCTCTCTCTAGCTGTGTTATCTTAGGGCAAATTGCAATACCAAGGGACCCTTTGTTATCATCACTGTCTAATACCCCACAAAGATGCCTCCTCACACGGGTGTATGAACCGCTATAAGGTTTTCCTAGACGACAACCATGTGGGCATAAGAACTTAGTGGTCCCACCACCTCTACCCTCCTCGAGTTTTGTGGCATACCTCCACAAGGGGGTCAATGAAGCTTGGCCACTATCAACTTCATTATCATCCCCTTCACCACCCTCCTCTCCTTCATTCATTGGGTAGTCTGGGTCACTATGAGAATGACCACTATCATCTTCTTCATTCACATGCCTATTCCCAATCAACACCATGAGAACCAAAAATGGAAGGAAACACCACAAGAAGAACATTTTCTTCAAGTTTTAGATGAACAACCTGCAATAGAATGAGGAGGAAGAGGGAATGGGAAAATTTAGGAGAAGAAAAAAATACAATAATAAACAAGACATTTTATGAGCAATATTCAACAAAAATACACATTGGGCATACCTATTTTGATCTCCAGTGATTTGCAAGTAGATGGAACCCTTTGTTGTCTCCTCCAAGCTCTCATAAATCATCTTCAAGCTCTCCAACTTTGCTCCAACACCAAGAGCTCCTTCCCTCTCCACTCCAACTCAAAGATGAAACAATGAGGAAGAAGAGGGAGATATTGTGCTTTATCTCCCCTCTCTAACCCTAAAAATGCCCTAGGCCCCACCCAAAAAGCAAGAAAACAAAAAAAAACATAAAAAATGTGATTTTTCCGTCGGTTTTCAGGGAGCGTCGGCCCGTGAGTGGGAGCGATCGGGGAGCGCAGCGAAAGCACGTCGGGAGCGATGGCAGGAGCGTTGCGGGAGAGATGGTGAAGCGTGGAGCTGGGCGTACGGAGCGCTCGAGAGCATTGACAAACCCCACAGCGGCAGGGAGCGCGAAAATTCAAAGAGAAGCGTGGTTCCGGAATTCGGGAGCTCGCTCCCAGGGACGCTTCGGCAACGCTCCCGCTCGGAGCGCGTTTTGCCCTTTCGGACCGTGGGGGGGGGGGGGGCGCTTCGGCAACCCTGCTCCAGAGTCCAAATAACGAAGTGGTTGGAAACATTTTCATCCCTAACAACCAAGCTTTTGTTTATTTTCCAGTGTTCGCTGACTTTGTTGGCAAATGCCAAAAATGCTTCCACTCGAGCCTCCAAATTGAGAATAATGCAGTGATTCTAAGGCAGTGAGAGATTCCTATGAAGGTAGCAAGAACTAAGTATCTAGAACCACTGAAAAGGGCGGCCTCTCTCAAATGCAACCTACCCCAAAATAGAACCAGATTTTGATGATGAATGTACTGCCACCATTCTCTGCTGTGCTTACAATCCCAAAATATGTGCTTCATTATCCCTGGCTTGCCACAAAGTAAACAAATTCCATCTGAGAGTCCAATTTTCATTGACCAGGCCTTGGTTGGCAGCCACAAGTAAACGACCAACTAAAGAACCGCAATGGTTTTGACTCCTGAATCCAAACTTTCTATGTTTTTGGTTCATGGGTTTTATATATTATAGTTCCCTGTATCAGGATCCTAACTTTTCAATAAACGGTGGATTTGCATCCTGATCCATAACCATTTCATGCAACATAGACTCTAAAACATCAAGAGAAATTGTGGTTGTGCACTCATATCGTCATCTATGTTGTCAATTCCATGCTTATTCAAATAGTTGTATCTGTATAATTGTTTCTATGTAATATGTTTTAGTTTTTTCCATTTTTAAAATAGTTATGAATTATTTTTCAGAGTTTTGAAAATATTGTATGTTGTTTCCTTGTTTTCTAAAATTTTAAATCGCCGTTTCTGCAACCCATACCTGTTTCAAAGACTCAAACCATTTTGGCATTTCATGTGACTCTGTTCATAGGTAGCCACAACTCTGATACCATGTCAAAATATTGGTGCAACATGAATTCATTAATATACAACATAAAGAATGAAGCACACAATGCACAATAATATGTAGAAGAATATCTTGCATCATATTACACAAAATACAAGTCCCTTGCACTTAATCCCTGACTCAATGTGTGTGTGTGTGTAAAGGATTCCCAATTGGTCGTCACCTTCCTCCCTAAACTTTTGAATTCTCCATGCCTTTTTCACTTCCAATCCCATGTGTGACTCATCCCTTGTTTCCTTCTCATTTTGTCTCTTTTTTTCTATTTGCTTCGAAGTTGTATTTTCTATTCCACGTTTATTTTCCACATTTACAAATAGTAATTATATTCTAAGACATTAAAAGCCTGCCCACGAGCTTACCTTCGTAACTTTCACATCATTTCAACTTCTGCGAGAATTATAACTAAGCAGCAAAATTTATCTTAAGTTTTAACATTTCAAGTTACCTCAACTGAAAGACAGATAAAGGTTAACAACAGTATTACGGTAACAAGGGATGAAATTCAACATCGATGAAAGTGACAGACACATCAGGAAGAAATCTTGTGTTTGTTCAATGATTCAATCCCAAAACAACAAGCAGGGGGGCAGAATTTAAAATCAATTATCAAAACCAAAAGGCTCCACAGCTAAGTTTCTAAGTGATCTGCAGTAAGTGCATTCAAAGTACAAAAATCCATCTTAAAATTTCAAAATACTCAATAGAAAGATATTGATTTCAAGTTGGCGAAGCTCAGGGCTCAAATGTAGCTATATGCTTATTAGGCACCCACGTTCTTAGCATGGCATGGCTGGTCCTTATTAAGCACCCACGCTCTTAGCATGGCATGGGTGGTCCTTATTAGGCACCCACGTTCTAAGCATGGCATGGGTGGTCCACAAAGGTATGAAATTGATGGCAAGCATCAAAATTACAGATATAGTGTCACACCAATGATGAAAACTGTAATCAAAAAGAATAGAAAGCAATATTTTGGAACATTTTCAATTCCATATTTATGTCTAAGACTCTAATGTTAATAAGCTAATACAAAACATCTGATACATTAGTACATTCATCCCTGAAATACACCAGATAAACACAGACAGAATAAAACACCAGGACTTAGGTAAAGCACACATTGGACAAACCTTACACAAGTAATGCATAAGTGTCATCTTGCTATTGCGGGCACGTGTATCAATTAACTTCAGAAGACTGTCCAGTCTAAACCCAATTGCCGAACCTATCAAAAAATTCACATCTCATTAGTTATTAAAAGAGCACTAGAATCAACTACGTTGCATCTAAATTTATAATATAAATTCACTATTTACTGCACTTCCTGTAAATTTAACTCACCTCTTGCAGTTCCCTGGTTCAATGCATTTCCTAGAGAAAGGATCGTCTGCATAATTCTCCGTAGCTTAACAGACTCTCTGACCTGTTAAATTTCATATATCTTAAATTTGCAATTGCAGATCGAGAATAGAAACACATCCATATAACTCCAGAATTCGTAGATATGAGCAACAAAACTAATCACCTCTCTAGAGGCTTCATTCACAATGTTGAGGCTGTTCCTTAGGTCAGATACCTATAAAGGTGCAGTAATAAACATGTTATAATAGACAACAAAATAGTTTATGGATGGCATAGTTTATGGATGGCATCATATGTTCTGTGTTCATAAGAAAGGGCAAAGTGAGGTGTGAGAAATTTTCGAACTTACTGACCTGAGAAGCAAACTGAATCTTGAAGGAAAATACACGTAACTTTGATTCCACTCTTGGAACCTTCATCATCTCCAAGAAAAACTGCCAAGAAAAACACATCCCAACAAATTACAAATTCTCTTCACCATCATACTCAAAAGGATGACCTAAATTCCTGTACTCGAGGAAAACACTACAATAACTACACAAATTGGTAGCATGATGGCAGACAAGATATGTAAGAGTTTAGGATCTCACACCTTGCAACAATCAGCTATATCCAAGCTGTTTGTGTAATCATAACATGAATTATGCATGTAGTTATAATGATATAAGCACCGTGATATACACAACAAAAGTAATTGCATGCTTGTTCCTTTTGTTTTGGTCAACAAATAAAAGTTTTGTGGCCTATCATTACAATCCAATTTCTACACTAATATATAGGAGTTGTAGAACATCAAATAATCTTTGCATTTTTATACAGCAAATATGGAACTTCCTCTTGTGGATATCTGCCTATTTCTACCAATCAAACTAAAATGCTTTAAAAATCATCATAACACCCAAGGCGTTAATATGTTTATATAGTATATGTGGTGAACTTGATAGATTAAGCACTTTGCAGTATCTTCAACTGGAATTTTTTTCAAGTGCTTCCTTTAAACTCCAGATTCCAGAGGAATTGCAAATTTACAATTGACCTAGAATATGTCAGGCACCACGAACAGCCCATTTCTACAAGCAGAACAGCCCTTGAAGAGCAGACCATTAATCACAAGCACTTTCGTTTGGCTAAGCTGCCATGACAGGGGAGTACTCTTCCATCAAAATCACGCAGGATTTGCACCTGGCCCCAACCACTTATTTGTGCGTCCAGAGGAAATGAACCTTGGCAGATGGCCTCACATGCCACTCTCTTCATCTCTGAGTCATGATGCCATTGGCATCTTCAATGAGATTATAAGTTTGAAATTTGTGTAAGCTACTGTCTATCAGACAATGCAAAGTTGCAAACTACAAGCTATTGTGTAAATGAACAAATCACTCAGCAATTAGACCATACCCTCAGACCTGAAACAATATTTGAGATAATCTGTGCAGTAAAACTACTACTATGGGTCACAGAGAAGTAAGAAGTAAGATGGGTTACAAATTAGATGTAGAACATTCTTTAACTCTTCTTTCTGAAAACGACAGCAGAGGGACCAAAATTAAATTAGTGCTCAAGGGAAAGGACATAACTTATAAGTTATTTTGTGCATTGTGTATCGTGAAGTTGGAGCTTTTATAAGGAAATATGTCATTGCATAGAATGCAGTAGCCCTCAGTAACTTTAATGCACTGTTATTCTACATGTTGATATGAACTTAATATAATCCTTAAAAAAATTTAGAAGCCAGAAATGGAAGTGTTTCATTGTCGTGAATAGAATTATACAATCTCCAAATCTTTTTCTCCATCTAATGCCCCAAGGGAGGATCACCATGATACCCTTATTATACATGTCAATGACAATAACTATAAATTATACATGTCAATGACAATAACTATAAGGCCCTATGAGGAATCGATGTAATTTATACTTTGTGCGCATCTATCCTCCAAACTACTTGACACCGGACAAAAAGGTAAACCATTTGATAAATCCACTTATTGACAAGTCTAAGAGATGTCCAAACCTGCTCACACCTGCCCAGGTTGTCTTTGTCCCCAGCATAGCCCTGAAGATTTGAAAAGCACCAGGTTTCATTCACAGTATTGAAACATAGAAGTGTTTTATAAAATAGTATGCAAAATTTCAGATGAAACAATAATTATTGAAATTATGTAATCAAAACACTGCAAAGTTTCTATAACAAAGTTTGATGCCAAAAAAACATCAATGCAAAGCAACATAAAACAGCGCCCTTATGTCTGAAAAATGGCCTCTGTTGCTGAATCCTCCCTACCTTCAACAGTTCCATCTCTTCCTTTACTGGGCAGAACTTTATAAGGTTCTCCACCTGGTCAGCATCTAAAATTGAATCATCTAGAGCTAGCACTGCACTCTGTGGTCCAAAGACAGCAATCAGAAGTCAACAATAGAAATTCCAATAAAACATAGGAAAAAAAATAAATTGGTGTGCTACTATTTGCTGAAGGGATCATCCATCACTTACTCTAATCCATCTCATTGAAAGAGAATGCGAGAAACTTAATAGAATCATAAACAAGGCTGGTTTGTAAAATAAAACGGTTATGATAGGCAGCTAAACCTACATATATAAACATGGAAATGACCATGAACTGCAGTGAAACTTGGTATTGCCCAATGTAAGGTTTTCTCTATGGTTGCTGACAACTGAAAATAAAATACATCTAAATTTCGGTACCAATTAAAACTGAATTTGAAGCATCACATGATTATGACATGCTCGCAAGCTCAATTGCATAGTCACGACTCACAACCAAGTGGCAATGATATTTTTCTGCATCTAATTGTCGCAATAAGGCAATTCATGACATTGTCCAGCATGGAGAATATTTTCATACAAAAGTTTGTAATGAAATGGCTTTATTCTTGCCCCTTCATAAAAGATATCTGCTAAAGAGAGTTTGTACATTCATTTTAACCATATAGCTTACCATCACATCAGGCAATGGCATCTTGACCTTTGTGAGCATAATTTCACAGTTATTGGCCCTTCTTAAATCAACCTGCATCCAACCATCAAAAGATTTATAATGTAAGCCACTCATAATAAACAACGCAAAGCTCCAGAACATTTTCCAACTATTTACCTTTTACTTTTTCTGTTGAGAATTAAAGACCAAACACCATTCCAATAAAGTATAAAGATTACCCTTTATTTTGGGAATGTGGAGTTGGCACAAGAATAATGCAATAAACATTGTAGTTCGCAGATCTTCATAGTAAATGAAAGAATCCATTACCAGATGTACTCTCTCCACTTTCGACCCAAGCGAGGCTCGGCGCCCTCCTGCTCTATCCCCTGAACCACTATGATCTGAAGTTGGCAATGCAGTAGAAAAAAGACACTCAAGTTCTGACATGTCAAATTCAGGTGCCCTGACAATATAAACAGGACACATTCAGATTGCATAAATTTCTAATGGCTTGAAATAGATGCACCCTTTTCGTTGGAAAATTTCGCTATAAGATGGTAGAATCACAATGTGCTCAATCTGAGGGAAATACCTATTTGCTTCATCATACTTTTGAGCATCTGCCCATAAGCTGCCTGACATTGCCCTTGTCACTTTCACCCAATGTAATGGCTTCAAGGCTGCTCTTCTTGGTGTTGTGGCAGGTGTTGATCCAGCTCTAGTTGCAGATCCCGAACTCTTTACCCCTGGACTAGAGGTTGTGGTGGTTCCCCTCCCTTGAATATTGAGTGTAGGGGGTGTTGAAGCATTAACTGGTGCCTTCCCACCTGCCAACGTTGGTTGTGCAGGTTGACCTCCACGACCACCAAGAGAAGGTGGAGGAGGGGGAGCTCCCCGACCACCTGAAGGTGGTGGAGGTGGAGGTGGGCCCCCCTTGCCCCCAGGAGGAGGAGGAGGTGGAGGTGGGGCCCCCTTACCCCCAGGAGGAGGAGGAGGTGGAGGTGGGGCCCCCTTACCCCCAGGAGGAGGAGGAGGAGGAGGGGGTGGAGTTCCACTAACCCCAAGTGGAGGAGGAGGAGGTGGGGTTGGAGCTCCCTTAACCGCTGGAGGAGGAGGTGGGGGAGGAGCTCCCTTACTGTGAGGAGGAGGAGGAGGAGGAGGAGGAGGAGGAGGGGGAGGGGGAGCTACCATACCACTGAGAGGAAGGGAAGGGGGAGGAGGGGGGGCGGGTGGAGGCACACCTTGTCTGCCTGGTGTTTGAGGAGTACCTGGAGGTAATGTTGGTGGTGGGGCTGGTGGAGCTTGAACATGATTAGGTTGTGGGGATGCTACAGCATAGCATGTTGAAGGATGTTCAAATGCAGAAATTTCAGCAGATTGTGGGATTGTAGCAGAAACTGCAGACACTACTGCTGCATTCTTATGTGTAGATTGATATTCTGCAGTTTCTTGTGATGTGACAATTGTTCCGAGTGCCCCAGGTGCACTCTGGAATCTTGATTGTTGGGTAGTTGGGGGAGGCAGGGCATGACTATTGGTAGTTGGCAATGAAGGTTTTGGCATCATTGTTGAAGGGGAAATCAGTTGAGAAGGCAATCTTGGGGCTAGAAATTTCTTTGCATCATTTTCATCTTCTCCATTACTTGAAAATGCGGACAATTGACGTTTAGCAGCCAAAGGAGACCAGTTATTTGCAGTATCTGGTATGACCGACTTCTCTTGTGGAGCATTTGATTTGCTAATCTTCTGGATGAAATGGATTGCAGCCTCATCCCCCCAATTGACGCTGCTGAACATCTCCTGAACCTTTGCAAATTCTTCAATTGGCAAACCTCCCTTTTCCTCTCCACCCAGCGTTGCAACATTGAGTAGAGGAGAAGAAGAAGCATCCATGTCAGAGAAAAGCACCTGTTGAGTTCAACAAATACAATACTTCAATGACTCGGTGAAGTTTTCTTGACTCGGTGAAGTTTTCTTCCAAATGTTTTAAGAAATTATTACAAATTCAAACAATTTCATTTTTTGTAGTGGCATGTCTACGACAATAAAAACTCCAAATAAGAGAAAACAGATAACATATCTCTCTTGCAACTATTGATAACTGAGAGACCCAAGAGTAGGGAAGCTAACAGACATCCTAGATTATAGGACCTGAAAATGTAAAACTGGTAAGACTATCAGTTCTATCACTATCCCCAATAGACCTTCTTGGTATACGCAGATGTTTGAAAAAAAATATGGCATTCCAATAAACCGCATGTGAAAGAGGGCATTGAAGTCTGACCTCTGCTCTGAAGTCCTTTGGAAAACAGTCTTTGGCGTTCCAGAGAATGTCAATGTCATCCCGGTTTAACATCAAAATATTAGATCGTACAAATGCTGTATTAAACATTATCCTAAACATCATCTCTTCTCGCGCCAGATCTGAATCAAGGTTAATGCACTCAAGGACTACATCACCTTGAATGTTACACTGGATCTCAATTTTAGCAACATCACAATCTGCCTGCAATGGGAAGATATAAAGTCAATCAATTATTGGGTACATCTTCCACCAGGAGCATTAACTATCAGCGTTGAGATATTTTGTAAGCTGAATGAAAATGCTATTGATATAAAAGTCAGCTGGTCCACAAAATTTGACAATAGCCGTAAATTAGCTGAAAATTTTAACCTGTCTGTAATGTCGAGCATTCTTGCTCTTCTTTGGCATAGAAAAGAGCATCTTGGGTGTCCTATCGTCGGCACTGAAGGGATCCTGCCCGAATATCCGGAAAATTGGTCTGCATCCCCCTTCGCCATCGAAATTTGGAATAATTCTAAGAATAACACAATCAAGGGACAAAGCCCTTTCTGGTGGAGGCCATTCAGACCCAGTGGTTCTCCTAGATATATACTGAAGATACCGTATCTGAGAAGGGATTGGACTCAGAGGAGATAATAAATGTAGAAGCTCCTTAGGGGCCTGCTTGTGAATCATTTCCAAAGTCTTCTGCTCGCCTGTATTCTGCTTCCTGTAAATGAGAAGGGCAGCCAGCATGAAGGCAAGAACAGCCCATCCTCCCCTCTCGCAGTGCATCAAAACTACATTGTTCTGTCCTTCCAATGTCAGCCAGCTCTCACCCGACCGCAGAAAATGATGGACCATCTCCATAGGCAGCAAGGGGCAGCCCTCGAACTGCCTTGGGTATTCCATGACAGTCATCATGTCATACTGAGACAAAATGTCTGTCACTTCATTCTTCCTCTCGCCCTCTCTGAAGTTGAACACCAGAAATGAGGCATCCGGGAATTGGTCTGTTAATTGGCTCACGATTTTTTTCATATAAATCTTATAATCTTCCTCGTCGAAAACATCTGTTGTGAAGCAGGAATCGAACACTGCATAATGCATGCCACAAATTCAATCTCCTTGGACAGCAAATCAGCTCAAAACCAAAATAGAACAAATCTCAGTTAGTTTATCAACAAATCTCTATGCCCACTTCAAATGACTGATTCGGGTTCTCCAAACATGAAATTGGGTCACTAAAAAAAAATCACCCAAAAAATGCAAAAGAAAAATAATTAGCAAGTAATCGAGGTGATGCATACCATAGAGTCGTTCTGAAATTTCAAGTAGCCCATCTGGGGGTTTTTTGAAGAAGAATTTCTTGAACAGGGCCATGATCCCATGTGCTGTAACAGTAGTCCTCCAGGGGAAAGCTCAATCTCAATGTAGGTATGAGATCCTGATCCTCCCTCTACTCCAAATTTACAGCAGGTCAATACAATCTACTCCAAACTCCAATCTTTCAATAGGTCAATACAGTACAGAGGATGGCAAAAGCTTGATGAGGGCTAGAAAACGCAGATATCAAATGGGGCACAAGCTGGGTGAGGGCTATAAAATGCAGAGATCAAATGGGGCACAAGCTGGGTGAGGGCAATAAAATGCAGAGGTCAAATGGGGCAACAGCAGGAGACACTGACACGCTTCTGTGGTAGACAATGAGAAAAACGAAAAATGCAATTCTCAGATCCCGCTGCATGCTTGATCCATCATTCATGGACCGACCGATACGCCAGGCCCCCAGTGTGACGATTACGATTATGCCTCTTTTTCAAAGGAGTGAATCCGGCTTGTTATATCATAAATAATATAAAAAAAAATACCGAACAACGTAGCAGTATGATTGCTCTATGTACACAGAAGAATTTAGAAGCTCCAATCTGCCTTGCTGGCATACATGTCAGCAACCCTGCTCAACCCACGAAACTTGTGGCCTGCTGACACTGTGCGTATTGCTGTTACCCAACAGTTCCATTTGGGCGGGACTCTGCATTTAATTTTGTTATCATGTATGTAGTCAACCAATCATCTGTCCCCGTGTATCTCAGTTTTGACGTGCTAAAACACCATTTCCGCCATTTTCAAAGATCTGTTTGTGTAGACGGGGGAAGAAATACGAACCGGTTTGATTTGTATACAACAACAACTCGAAGAAGAATTAGTCAAAGACCCTCCAAATCCATTGATGAGACTGTCCAAGTGAAGGAAAATGCGCCAAGAGGCCCAATGAAGGGTTTGAACAATCCTATAATTATGATAGTAGCCCTCTAACTGTGTGGCACATTAATGAAGGGTTTGAACAATCCTATAATTATGATAGTAGCCCTCTAACTCTGAAGGGTTTGAACAATCCCATAATCGTGGCAGCCCTCTAACTGTGAAGGGTTTGAACAATCCCATAATCGTGGCAGCCCTCTAACTGTGTGGCACATTTTTCAGTTATATAAGAAGTTGTAGAATTTTGATAGATTTAAAATTTTATATTTTTAAAATTTTGAATGGATAATCATGAATATTATATAATGATTTTTTACATGTTTTATAATAAATAAATAATTTGATAAACCCAAAATTTATATATCTTAAAAATGTTTTATATTAAATTTTAAATTAAATTAAATTTTAATTATATATAAATACTTTAATGTTAAAAATTATAAATTAAAAAAAATAAAAACATAATATTGAAGTGGTCATAATTTTTAACACTAACAATGAATGGACATAAATGAGTGGAGGAGATAAAGGGTCTTTCAAAGACATGACACATTGACACATATCAAATTAAATTTTTGCACTTAAGAGAGTGACTCAAATTAAAATGCTATGGCATGCATCGTGTGGGATAGGCCCACACATTTAGCGTACCCTCACCTTCCATGGGCCCATATGTTGGTGGCCATGACTAATGGAAAAACAAGCCCTCCCTTGTTGTTTGTGCAAGAGATAAGGATTATTATGGAAAATAGGTGTATGAAGTTACAAATGGTGTTCTCTTTGAAATCTATGGAGATCTTTGTATGCAAATGTGCTAACATATCAGCATATGGGGAAATTATATTTTCGAGTTAGAGGGTAGGAGGTTGGGTTTGTACGAAATTTTATTGAGGATAAAAAGGTTGGAGTTGTTGAAGATTTTAGATATAGTATATTTTTTATATGTTTTATTAAAAAACATTCTTTATTGAATTGGATAAAGAATTGGATATGGTAAATGTGGTTTGGAATTGTTTTTATGATATAAATATTTTCTATTTCTATATATAGTGATGGAGAAATGTAGAGGACTAGAGGCATTTGTTGTTTTTCTTTTTTCTTAATAGTGTGTGCCGAAAATTTTATTCGGATTTTATCTTTAAAATGTAAGGGAGAGTGAGAAGGTGGTTGTGTTGAGAAAGAAAGTGGAGCTTAAACACCTCTAGTGAATAGCTTGCAGTTTTATTTTTAAGTCTTAGCTTGAGGTTTGTCGGTTTTTTGTTTGCCTCGACATCACAATGGTATGGCTTTCGTTTTGTGATGGAGGCAACTTCTCTTGCCTATCTTTGTGGTTTATATTAATGGCACTAGTTTTTTAGCAGGGTATACATTTATGGGGGTTATTTGGAAGCAAGTTGTGCTAACAATGCCTTCTATTTCATTTGTGGTGTTGTTTTTTATGTTTGGCATGTGTTGTTGGTTTCAACATTCCCTATTCTTAATGCCCTTAGTGACAACCCACTATTGGAATTTTTTTGTTGAGCCAATGTTTTTGTGGCTCGAGGACACAATGGGTCTTGGAGGTTGTTTTTTTTATGTTCACAAAAGGGCACTGATGTGTGTTGCAATAAATCTCATTCCATAATTGTTGATGCCTTGCTGGGGTGTTTTAACATGATTTTGGGTTTCTCGTTGCTCATTGAATTTGGCCTTGAGAATGTATCATTTCGTGCATTCCCTATCAACACGCTATGGGTGATGGTTATCTAGTTTTGATGCCTGAACTTGTGTTGTTTCCTTCCATGAGATTGAGTTATTGTAGACAAGAAGACTAAACATTCTACTTTTTAACATTTTTGGTTTGCCATTACCAAAATCGGGCTAGGCAATCTTTGTCAATATTGTAATTTTAGTTTAAAGGTTAGGGCCTAGATCTCGTGCAAATGGAGGATCTCAAACGCAACATTGATTCCTAGCATTCATCCCAATCTCTTCAAACACAAAAAAAAGAGGAACGATGGAAAGCTAAAGATCTTATGTTGTGGGAAAATGTTTATGAGAAATCATCCATGAGAGGGGAGGAAGTTGTAGTTACTTGATTGATCACATTTGAGTTAATGACCATGTATTGGATAATGATCCTAAAGCCATCCCGCTCCTAGAAGTGACCCTTGACCCTAAGAAATTATTGTTTTAATGTATAAATCAATTCAACACCCTTGAATACCCATATTGTACTTGGATTGTGCAATGACATCATCTAATATTTGTAGTTTCATCAATCCAAAATTATCCTTATCAAATATCAAGCCAAAAACACCAGTTTCCCTTCTCATTCTATTGAACAATACAAAATTACCAATTTGTAGATCATTTAGACTACAACAATTCCTTTATTTGTAATCTAATATTTACCCAATCTAAGGTTAGGACTATCGATGTATAATGTCATATAATGATGATGACCCGTAATTTGTTTCTTCTATTAATCCAGGAATAATCCATAAACATTAAGCGTTGATACAATGGTGAACTCGTAAGGACAACCAAATTTAGTCATTAATTCATTCAAATAGGCATTGTGTGTTAACCGACTCTTGAGAAGTTATGTTGCAATAATTGTATTCCACCACCTCAATCTTTCTCCAATAAATTGTATTTCACGTAGACTTAATTACAAAACACTAAGTCACATTCAATGTCCCTTCATTAATTACCATATAATAATCTTATATTAGGCATTAATTCGTTAAAATAAACATTGCATGTTAACCGACTCTTGAGAATTTATGTTAATAATTGTAATCCACCACTTTGATCTTTCTCCAATAAATTGTATTTTCACATAAACTTAATTGCAAACCACTAAGTCACATTCAATGTTCATTTCATTAATTACAATATAATATTCTTAATTGCAATAAGTAACTTTAAACCACATTTAAAAAAGGAGTAGTCTATTTATTCTATATATTGGACTTTTAGGTGGATTTTGGTGGGAATGTAATTTTTTTTGGTAAAATCCAAATTTGAAAGTGTTCAAATTGTGTTTTTGAATCTATAAATAGATTTAGCACCCTCAAATACCCCCGTAGCACTCAAATTATGCAATTTTCCATCATAAATATATGTGATTCTAGATTTTTTATAGATTTCCAATCGTACTCCAAATAAAACAAGACGGAAAATATACTCCAAAAATATTGAAAACCTAGAATAGTTAGACTACACCTTTAAAAAATATTTGATAGCAATCTTCTTCTACTTTAAACTAATATGTTGGTATAGTTAGAGTTTTATTCCTTTTTAAGTTATTTTAAACTTTTAGTTATTATAGTAATGGCAATTATTTTACATTAACTTTGTTTCTTTAATAGAGTTAATTTTTTTGGTGAGTTGATTATAATTTGTTTTTCTTTATATCAATAAGTAGTATAGTGAGTATCAATTGAGTTTTGTTTGAGTGGTTGTGGGATGGAATCTTGTCTTTTCCACCCAAGTTCTATTCAAGTAAGAGTTGAACTATAACAAGCATATTGTTGTAATGACTTCAAGCCATGTTGTTGACCTAATCTTGTGCCTTGAAGAATATAGGGTTTGCTTTGGGTATCATCCTTAAAATGAGGACTTGGAAATAATAATAATACTAAATTAATAAAAAGATAGAGAATTTAGTGAACCACCAACCATGTCAATTGGTTGTAACTCTCTAGTTGAGTTCAAGGCCAAATTGAGTTCAAATCCTACTTATGATACATAACTAGGGAGGGTAACCCTCCCTAGTTGAGTTCAAATCCCACTTTGTAACATGTTTGCTCTTAGTGAAGTGATTGTTGATAACCTATAAATAACCTATTCATGAATGGTTGACATGACCTTATATCCTAAAAAATATAAAGTTTACCCTAAATGCTATCTTTTACCAAAAATAATATTCAAACAATTTTCCCAAAATAAACTTATAATTCAAATATCTACACCATCAACAACAATATAAAATACCCTTGAACTTATACTTATATACATATTAAATTTATATACAACTATAAATTATGAATGTATATAAAGTACCCTTGTATCCTCATGGTAGGTACACACGATCCATAAATGAACACACACAACCATAGGGAGGACTTAATCACTTGTACTTTACTTGATGTGGTTTCCTCACATCATTATAGTTTGGTCGTAAATTTCATACTTTACATAGAAGGTTTTCCATCATGCATTTTACTTTACTCAATGTGTTTCCACTAAGACTATAAGACTATGAATGTGTGGGTACAAGGTCTTCGAATATAAAAAGATGGTGGGTGAAGTGAGGTAAAATAAAATTGTTTATTAGTTTAAAGGTTTAGTTTAATCATTTGCTATAAATATTGTTGGGTATTTGATCAGTTTTATGTAAACAAGGGTTTAATTTGAATTTCTTTATGCTAAATATATATTATAAAATTTATATAAAATATACGAAGAAACATATATCTTTAAGTTTGTTCACCATATTTATTTGAAAAATAACTTATCTTATCTATTAAAACCTCTTATATATATAACTTGATATATGTATATTTTAATTTCACATTCCAAATAACAAATAATTATTTTTCATATATATACAAATAATAAATAATTTATAGTCGTTACGAATATAATGTACATTTATACCTACAAAGACATATATTTGTGTATAAGATGGAGATATGTATTTGTAGTCATCATCTACTCTCCCTCTAGGGAAATATGCACACAAAAGCACCCCCCCACCTCCAAAATGATACGGTAAAAATGCATATTTATTAAAGTACATTTATGCACAACAAATGCACCCCTCCACTTACGAGGGAGGATGGTAGAGATGAAAACATGCATTTATGTTTCCTTGCCACTTATTAAATATGTACAAATTTTTGCATAATATTTTTTTATCTTTTGATTTTAGAACATCTATCACCTATTAAAAGGTGAAATGTTATGTCAAGTTGTTAGTGTATGATGTTAATTTGACTAAATAATTATGATAGTTTAAGTGTAAACAACATTTTTAAAATAAAATTATTTTAATTTACAATAAAATAAATTTATTATATAATTATATTAAATAATAAAAATATTTAAATTTTATTTGATGAAAAAATAATTTATATGATATAAATATAATATTTTTAAATATTTTGCTTTATTGTTTTATATTTTTAGAATTAAAATAGGTGTAGTCTAAATATTTTGTTTGGAGTTTGGTTAGAAATTTTTAAAAATTCTTAGAATTACATATATTAGCTATGGAAATTGCATAATTTGGGTGCCATGGAGGTATTCGTGGGTGCTGAATTTATTTATGGATTTAAAAAACACAATTTAAACACTTCCAAATTTGGATTTTACTAAAAACAAATTTATCAAATTCCGACCAAAACTCACCGTAAAGTCCAAAATGTAGAATAAATAGACTACTCCATTAAAATATATAAGGATTTTTTGGGCATTTCTCTTCTTTTTTTTTCAGCGAAAAAAAAGTGTACTATTGTTATTTATGAGTATAAATCAAATAGTACAACGATGAGCCATCCAAGTATAGATCCATAGTTCCATACTTATCAATCCAGTGCAAATATAACTCATACTCCCAACAAAATCCACAAAATATGTTACATCATTCTATCAAAAATACCCCCAAAATTATAGCAATCAAACACAAAAAACCCCCTTAGTCCAAAAAAGACAATAGAACCCTGGGATTCAATCTTAGAATCCAAGAATTCCTCCCATATCAGAAGTCCTTCTTCAGTCTCGAACACCAATTTTGAAAGTTTATCTGCCAAGGAATTGTTCTCCCAATAGATATGTTGCAAAGTGTAGCCCTGACAAAGATCAAATTCATCACAAATTCTATTACACCAGTGAAGCAGAGAAGTAATATGAAGCCTAAAGTCACCCCTAGCCCATTTTATGGTGACACGTGAGTCTCCAAAAATCATAACATCCACCAATCCAAATATGTTTGCCACTCGGATGACCATCCATAATGCCAGAATTTCTACCTTCATATTGGTGCCTCTTCCACATTTCAGACACAAAGTGAAGTAGTGATCTTGATTAAGAAAAATAACACCTCCAGCTGCACAATGTCCCAAAGTTGCTACCCCATCGAAGAATAAAGTAGGTCTGTCCACCTAAAAATTCAAGACTCCAACCTTCCTCTGTTTGCCATTAATCTGCTTCCTTTGATAAATAGAAAAAAGCTTCAAGCTGGAATTACAAGCCCTTGGAATATTTGGTGAAAGATATTCAAATAAAGATAGATTTCTACTTTGCCAAACAGACCAGCAAATAAAGACTTGAAGGATGTCATAAGGTTTAAAGGAATTAATCCAGCTAAGAAAGCTAGAAGTGACGTCGGACTCACCCCACGCCAGTTTAATCTTCAAAATCTGACAGACCCTTTCCCATAAGTTCCTGGTGAACCCACAATCCAAAAACAGATGTGTAATACTTTCAGCACTATCTTTGCATAAAATGCAAATATTTGGACCATTCCATCCCTTCGCGATGAGATTATCCCAGGTTTTTAGTTTATTCATGAAAACAAACCACATGAAGCATTTAAACTTTATAGGAATATTCCATTGCCACAATGCCTTATACCACCAGTGACGGGGAAAAATGCATTTGCATCTGATGATTGCATTATAAGCCGATTTAGCAGTTATATTACCAGTGCTTGCGTTTCCCATCCAGATGATTTTATCCTTGTCTGATATAGCTATGCATCCTGCCTCCATTAAAGATCGAATGTATCTCTCCCACTCACTCGCTATGTTTCCAACCATCTTAAAGTCCCACGCATTACACCAATATCCAACATCATTATTTTGTATAATCCTGTCAAGTGTGAAACATCCGTAACCTCTGATATGTTGCAGAACATCGACAGGCAAGTTGTAAGCATCCTCCAATACTACAACATGGTCCACCCCGATAGAAATTTCCTTGCCATCGCCCATCCTCCAGCTTAGATGCAATGCCAGCCACTTGTAAACCTTTAAAAAAACCACACCAAATTGGCGATACCCCTCTTGTTTTCTTGTCAAAAGATCTGAACCAGTTGCTAGTTTTCATTTTAATATATTTTAAATGTAACACTTCAGACCAGAGCGTGTTGCTGAAAAGACCTCTCCAAAATTATTTGAGTCTCAATGCCTCACTGAACGAAGATAAATCCTTTATGCCCCAGCCCCCAGAACTTTCAGGAATGGATAGACTTTCCCAACCTGTCATTACTAAAGAGGCCTTACTCAACCCTCTTGACCAAAGAAAATTAAAGATCGATTTCCTCAATGCATAGATTATAGCACAAGGGACCAGTAGCAAGGATAAGGATAATATGGAATTGAGGTATTAAATGGTATTTTATTTGACTTTTGAGATGGTCTGCTGAGGTCTTATGTGTTTCTCCTCCAATCTTTTTTGGTTATTTACTTTGTCTATTTATGGATTAGATGTACTTTGTTTTTGCTCTTCTAGGCAAGTGGTGTCATGAAAAATAGGTTTCAGGTTGACTAGTTTAGGACCAAAAACTTTGGCATTGTAATTCGTGAAGTGGCCTTTAAGAGGCTTTTTTTGGGGACTCTTTAGACACTTTTATGGTATGTACAATTATATCTTGATTTATATAAATAACATATATAAGCGTAAACTTAATTAATAGGACTTGAAACTAAGTCAATAATTTATAAATAAATCACATATAACTCATTAACAATCTTTTCATTAAACCAAGGGTGGCAGGAGCGGGTAGGGTCATATTTGACCCTGGAGGAAAAGTAATGGATACATATGCTTGGGGCCTGGGAACAAAAACCAATAATAAAGTAGAATGGCTTGCTCTTTATCAAGGTATGGAAGTAGTCTCTCAACTAAGCATTACAAAAACTCCAAACAAGTGATTCAAAACATGCGCAATTACTTCAAGGAAAACTCATCAAGCCATGGGAGGATCCAAAAGCGTATTATTAACCTCGTCAAGCCCACCAATGTGGTCTTTTATCATGTAAGAAGAGAGAATAATAGCATGGCTGGTGAATTAGCCAATCAAGGCTCCAAGAATAAACAAGGAATAATATACTACATGAATAGAGCAAAAGTAATAAATGGATCCCATGACCATTGAACAAAGAATGCTACCCAAAAACACCCATGAGGACTTTAGCAATGTGAAAAGCATAAGGAAAAAATATGGAAATGCTTTGACCCATGTGCCAGGTACCCTCCCTAAGGGCCATCACAAATGGAAAACAGTTGGCAAGTCTCATGCTGCTCAAGCACAAGGCAAGAAATTATCCATGGCAGGTAGGTGAGATTAGTGCTTAAATGCCATTGAAGGCATTGGTCATACATCTCCCTCCTCCCTACAGACTCGCACATATGCACTTATGGAAAGTTAGTATGACATGATTGGTAAGGTTATGGATTTATATTATGTGGGTAGAACTCCACATAAGATCACTTCATTTGAAGTTGAAGCTTGTAGGGGATTGTAAGTGTTTGGGATCCAAATGCAAGAGTCGACTGCAGTCTTCATGAATCTCGAAGGGCTCTCTCTAAATCAAGAGAATTCTTCCCCTTTCTATCCTGGTAACTCTCTCAGTCTTGGGATTTAAGAAAATTCTTCCACTGAGTGTGGGGATAAGTGGGGTGCGCTCTCCTTTAACGATGGCAGTCTCTCAAGCGTAGAAGAGGTAGAAGAAGACATGTCTTCCTGGAGGGATATTTTTGCAAATTTCATGGGAAATATGGAAGATTACAAGAATATTCTTAGGGTGGTCAATGAATCTACTAGGAGGGTTCTCCAATTTGTCTCATCTCTGACAAAGGAAGCGCACCACCACACAAATCGTTTGACTTGTATGGAGTCCCGCATCAAGGACCTTGATGGCAATATGTGGGAGCTTATGGTGTTAATGGAAGAATTCAAGAAGGAGTTTAGTCAACTGGTTAAAATGAACCACTGCAACCACTGTTAGGAGTCTCCCTCCAATGAAGCACGATATATGGATGAAGCTTCAGTTCTGCAACTAATTTATGGAATTTAAGGAAAGCTTGAATGGAAAGATGGTCATCTTTAGTAGTTAATTTTGAATGTATTTTTGTGTCTTTCTTTGTAAGCAGTTTATCAGGGTCTATAGCACCCATACCCTGGAATAGGTGGAAAAACCGGTTGGCAAGTTTTGGCAATATGTAGAATTATATGTAGAGGGCCTGTCATTAGAAGACATAATTTCAAAGATATTCTCTTGTAGTCTCTCTTTAAAGAATGGATGTGCCCAACCTTTTTAAATATATTTTGTTTTCATGTTTCTGTTTAAAAATATATACATTTTCATTAAAAATAAACACATCATAAAATATAATTTAAACTTAAAAAAAGATGATAACATTTTTTTCTTCACAACCACTAATATTACATCCAATTGACATCCTTTTTTTTTTAACAAAAACGGTTAAGAGCTTTTATATATAAAAAAAAGAAGGATAAAGATTACATAGTTATGAAGACAGACTGATCTCGAGAGAGGACTACATCCCTGACTCCTTGTTCATCTGCAGTCAGTCTTAACTTATCTTGATACTTTCCTATTCTATGAAGACTTGAATCTTCTAACAAGCTGCCCAAGAAGGAACTGGGCTATATTTACTACTAGAGAAAGACCAAAAATTATGTTGTCCTACTTCTTACAAACATCTCAAAAACATTCCAAAGATTAACGATATGAAGTTGGCTGACTTCTTGTTTTTCTTGGAGAAGTTAAACTTTCTTTTGGCTTCAAAGAGGGTGAAGCTCCTTTTTTCTTTTTACTGAATTTGGTCCAATCTGATGGTTCGACAATGACTCCGAGAACAGCTTCAGGTGCATCTCGAAGGGCTGAACATTTCGATTCCATCAGTTGGTTAGCACTATCTCGTGGAGCTAAAGGTGGATCATTGTCGTTGGCAGAGATCCTTTGTTCTTCCAGAGTGTCCTCTATATTATCCTGTGGAGATTCCTTAGCTTGTGATGGAGCTTCTTTAGGTAGATCTTCATTTCTGCTTACTGTATAATGCTTGGAATTTGCTCCATCCCACCAAGTGGATTTGCGATGAAGCTTTTTGGATTTGGGGATCTGTGAGGCTTTTGGGCAATCTTTTACAAGATGTCCAGTTGTGAAGTAAGATCTGCATATGAACATCACATTTTCATAATCTAGTTTTTGCACCCACACATAATCCTTGTTGGTCAAATGGATCTCAGCAGGAAAGCCATTGTTGAAATCCATTTCCACACAAATGCGAGCAAAGGTGGTTTCGATGTACTCCTTTGTTTTTGAACTTCGATCGTAGAAGGAGCCCAACACATTGCCAATAGCTTCAAGCGAGGCCGAGTTCCACAGATGCAAGGGCAGATTTGGAAGCAGAACCCAAACTGGAGCAGATGAGATCTGATCAGTAGTTGGGTCAAAAAGAGGGCTCCAGGGTTTCATAAAGAGCCTCGAACTTTCCCAAAACCACAGACCAGAATCAAGAATGATCTGTTTATCCTCTGGTGTATCAAAATCCACAACAAAAAAACCTCGAGCAGAGGGATAAATAGAGGTTTCCTCATGAACAAGGAGTTTCCATACCTCAGAAATCCACTTATGCAGATCAACTAGGTGAGGCCAGAACCCATTGAAGCGAAAAGCCAAAGCTGACTTTGCGAAATTCCTAACTTCAATCAAAGATTCCTCAACCACTGCTATGGAGGGTGCTGGTATTTCCTGAACTATCATAGTCGGATGGCCGCCCGCTGCCTTGTTGAGTGAGATCGGGATCGAACTGGAGGCAACCGAAAGGAAACTGGCCGCCATTCTGAAACTGTCGGACCAGATCTAAAGCTGACCGTCGTCTACTGAGTAGGTCGTCGCGCCCGGATAGAACCCTCGCAATTTGCAGATCTGTGACGGACCCAGGCTGTCGAGGCCAGGGCTGCCTCACAGGCCAACTGTCTTCACAACAACGATCATCGATGAGATGAAAACCTAGCTCGTAGCGTCCCGACTCTCAACGTCCGACATTATTCTTTTTTGCATCCAATTGACATCCTTACAACACATAAATATAACACATTTACCATTAATAACACAAAATTCAAACAATGATTAATTTCAATCACATTTGCAATCCATAAACACACAATTCAAACAATAATTAATTTCAATATACTCATATATAATAATCAATAAAAGGATATAAAAATGTACAACAAAACACCTACCAATAGAATATATAAAAAAATGTACATCAGTTACCTACCAATAGAATATATACATAAATGTACATCAATGGACCCAATTATTTGAACCACATTGTTGTTAGACTACACGTATGATATTCTTGTAAAACAAGTAGAGAAGGCATTGCATGTTCAGAGGCAATTATATAATTAGATCAATAAAGAGAAGACAAACAACATACATATAAGTATATGTGCAATTATTGTTTAGAATGAGTAGAAATAAGACAAAACATATGCATATAATTATTGACTATAGTTTTCAAAAGGTCCATATGCACATACTGTGTCCAAATATAAGAATATAAGAGAAAAGGCGTAGGACAAAACATTTCACTTTAATGTTCTACGTCTTTTGTGACAAAAGATCGATACCTTTTTCATATAAGTTTTGATATGTTAGGATTTTTATATTAAAAGGGTGTTTTAGAAGAGACTGGTATGTTTAAATACAATGATTGATTAGTTATAGAATGAATAGGATGTGATGTTTGAAATTTTTATTTATTTATTTTTTCAAAATATATATAATTTTTTATTTTATTTTATTAGTTTATATTATTTTAAAATTTTATTTATTATTTCTTTGTGTTTTTAAATCTCATTCTTTTACTAACAATTTAAATCACAAATTTGACATTGAAAAGTGATAGATGGTGCAAGATACCGTGTATATTTTTAATTTGCAATAAATAGGATTATTTGTACATTTATTTATGTGTGTCTTCCCATCAAATATGATTATTTGTTAATTTACTTTTGTGTGTCCTCTCTGCAAGTGTTATAATTTATATATGTTTATTGCTCTTGCTTATTAGCTTATTTTTTCAAATTGTTTTATTCAAATAATATTGTTAAAAAAAGGTTCTTAGTCGAGATAATATTAAAAAATCTACATTTGTGAAGGTTTTGAGTAAAGGGGTTGTTGTAGAGGTGGTAGGTGTGTTAGAAAAATAGGATCACAGAGCAATAACAATAAACAAGATGCAAATCTAAATCACATAAAACATATTACAAGAGAGACACCAATATAACGTGGTTCACCCAAAATGGGCTACGTCCACACAAAAATTGCTAGTCCTTATTTGATACCACCCAACAAATGAAGGGATACAACCTGCATCACATCTGTTGCAACTTCCTCTTCATTCTCTCTCAGCCTCTCTTACACAATCATAGAGATCTTTACAATACTATAATACATTACACAGTTGTATTACAACGTCTTCCTTTTAAAGGGGAATTACCATGGGAAAATACTATGGGCTACCCAATACCATGGGCCCACAAACTGTTGGCTAACAAACAAACCAAAAAATTTCTTTCGGGGGCAAAGCTCCCGGACCCCATGGGGGGGCGATGGTCCCCCTCCACACACCCCCGCTAGGATGAGTGTACAATCTACCTACACAACATATAAAACTGGGGTACAAACACGGATGGAAACAACAACATCTCTGAATCAGGAAGATTACGATCCACAACCAACAAGGTGAAGGTGCCAAGTTGACTTAGGTGGATTAGCGTTCTTCATATAATAGTGCATTGTTGCACCATGATCGATGTATAATCGAGCGACAATAACACAAAAGAACCAAACAAACAATAATGTGCTTAACATTCCATATAGAACCATTGGGCGATGTTTGTCTTCAAAACATGCCTCAGATTGCAATGTGCATTATGCAATGTTTTACTAGATGCACTATACAAAATGCTCCATGTCTCTTGACCGTGCACCATATAACAACCATAATTTGCATTTAATACCAAATGCATATTAATGTGGCACACACACACACACACGCACTTTGGATTTTTTCATTAAAAAACATTTAACCCCGAGTGGTGCACATGTGCATCATAAGCACACTAGGACGGGCATTGATGATAGGGTTGCATCCAATGAAAGCAGTGCATCACATATTGGGTAAGCACTCATTAGAGGTTTAATCTACACCATTGATACTTGTCTGTATCCTATAGATTCTTTGACCATGGTAAAGACAATTTGTTGACATCCATTCTCAAAAACTCTACATTACTCTTAATATTTAGTGACATGAAATCTTAGGAACAAACATCACACCATGTGATTTCGTTTGTATTTTTTATTTACATTTTTTTTTAGTTTTTTCTCTTTCTTTTTTTAATAGTAAAAATATTATATTTTTGTTTTTTCATAACTTTGTTGTGATGCATTGGGTATGTACAATGTATACCATGTATATTGATGTGTACGTTCTAGAGGTGCATTGGTATACAATGGTGAATACAAGGAACTCCAACACACTATGTAAATTATATAAACATGAATATATTTCCACAATGCTTTGTAAGTAATTACATGCACTTAGTGATGCATTGTTGCTATGTGGCAACACCCTATAGTGTTGGCGGTAGGCCATGCTCGCATGCCTTTACTTGACTGCAATGCATCACTATTAGTTGTGTTCATCGCAAATGTAACACATGCTAATGTGATATTGTCATGTCAATGGTATTCACAGCTACTCAAGACACACTAATAACATGTAGAGACACAAATGCCTAAATTAGCACTTGGAACATACCATATGAGTGTCACAAATGTGGTAAACCACATTGTTGACAATATTTTTTTGTATGGTTGTACAACTCGATCCACAATAATGAGATGCAATAGGTTTTATTCTATTATATGAACAAATAAGAAGGCTAACTAGGGTTTCAAGAGATAAGAAAATAGAGGAGCTTGTGATCTTGCACTCCTTGTTGGATCTTCCAACGTTGCATGGATAAGCAAGAAGAGGAGGTCATAAATCCACAAATCTTGTGTGCAAGACAAGAAAAATACCTCTGCTACTATACAAGTTGTAAAACCTTGGATTTAACTCATACAATAAAGTAAAAAACCTTTTAATATACTTGCAAGATTTATTGGGATCAAAGCATATGCATTCAAATAACACTACTAAACGAACACAAGTATATTGTGGGGTGGAATGAGGTGGGGGAAGGAAAGAGATTCTAGTAACATGAAGGAAGAAGTACATTGACAAGATCCATACATGTGAAGTGATGTGATGGGTCCAAGCCCCTTCTTATGATATGTTCCTTGATGGGTCCATTATTCAGGTATTTGATAACCCTTTTTCCACAGTCCAGCTCAAGCAATGGTAACGAAACACACTCAATTGTGGGAAAAGTGTTTTACTTTAATGATTTAATGAAATTGTTTTTATGATTAATCTTGTATGTTAGAATGCGTATCAATTAAACTGATTATATGGAAACCAAGCGTGATTGAGCAGGTTCGGGGTCATTAAAGGATGGGCGTGTAGAAGACTAAAGGATCACCAAGCTCGGCGCCCTATTTCCTGATTTATAGAGAACGCACTCCCACTTTCAAGATGAATCGGCATTTTGACAATCAGTTAGGATCAAAGTTAAATCGTATAAATATGGACCTCTCGGGTAGCGAGAGGCCCCTGCTGTTATTTTTGGGAAAGACATTAGTTTTAACATTTTCCGCACTATTGAGATACTGAGAAGTACATACTTCTATTTTGACATGGATTTTATATATTAATGAAAGATTGATGATTAATTCCAGCAAGCGTTTCTGAGTTTTTATTCTCTCCTAAGTACGGGTTGGGGAGGGCCCCTCCAACACGTAGGTTAGGAGATTCCTATTTGCAGGTATTTTTCCAAGTATGCGTTTTACATTGATGAATAGTTATATGATATATGGGAGCGTTGAATGATTCATTGTTTTCTGTAGTAGTTTAGAATGCATTCCATAGTATAGTAA
This sequence comes from Larix kaempferi, assembly GCA_027924585.1. Classification (NCBI taxonomy): domain Eukaryota; kingdom Viridiplantae; phylum Streptophyta; class Pinopsida; order Pinales; family Pinaceae; genus Larix; species Larix kaempferi. The sequence continues at coordinate 15,421,589 of BSBM01000458.1, read as the reverse complement.
AACGATTTCAGTAGTCCTGTAGGTTCTTTCTTTCAACGCATATTTTTATTAATGATTGCATGTGCAATAGCTTTGCTTTCGATATCATAGTTTAGATCTGGAAGTTCACTGCAGTTTCTCATCGTGATTAGTTTCTTTTGACTTCTTAGTAATAGATGGGTAAGCATAGAATGATCGTATTTCAATTCTAGATTGGTAAAATAAGTTAGATCAAGACTCCAATTTTGTGCGTAGATAGTAGTTACAAACTTCGTTTCCCCAATAGTAGAATAGCTCTGTTATGGTATTTTCATTCTCAACATTTAGTTATTTCAGCATTTTAATTATTTCAAATAGATTTACTATTTTTGTATCTTCATTTCTTAGAACAGATCAACATCTAATTACTTCAACATTTTAATTATTTAGAATAGATTCCCTGCTTTATTTCTCAGAACATATTTACTGCTTTCAACACTTTAATTATTGTAAATAGATTTATTGCTTTCTAGTATTTAATTCCATAGCATAATCAATTTTCACATTTAGTAGACAATCTTTAGAACATAGATACCGACATCCAACTGTGACAAGAGATTATCCTATAAGAGCACAGATAGTGCATGCATCTCTCAAGTTTGTATGTTCCCCGGGTTGACATTTAAAGTAGGCTCTTGGTATAGCTACCCTCATTAGGCATCCACATTAGGAGCTCACCATTCCTATTTAAGGCTTTTTTTATGTCCAATGGTCTTCAATATCTCATCAACCCTCTTCTCTTTAAACCTACACCAATGCAACCATCTTCGTGTTCAAAATTTAATCACAATAGCCATTATTCAAGGAAAAGATCAATGATCCAAAAGTCACACCATCATAAGTTTATACATTTGTGACCAAAAGATATCAATCCCATGCAAAGGAGGATTTTCATAGCATTTTTTAATCCAACCTAGGGTTTTTACATGTAGAATAGGTCCACTCTCTTAAATAATATCAATATATCCATACTCTGGGCACATCGACCATCATCAAGATTGAGAAAATCAACTCAGGGGGGCATGCTGAGCAAGATTTACCTTGCCCAAGGCAAGCCCATGTGTATTGGTTAATATCTTTTCCCCATTAACTAAATCAAGGAATTTTGACCGTTTTTCCCAAAGTTCTTGGACAAATTAAAGCTCTTCATACCAAATAGACAATATAAACTTGCATTCTGAAGTTGCAACTACTTGGTACATGCAAGATACAGTCTTGTAATCATCAACATTCACCAATTGGTGCTCTAATACTATGTGGATGAACAACATAGTATTGATAGTAGTGATGGCCACATACCTTTTTTGCATCTCTAATGCATTGATGTTAGTGGTACACACCATAAACATGGCAAATGTCAATATGACTATGCCATGTCATGAATTCATGTAACTACCTATAATGCACCATGCATATGCAAAGGCAAGATCATGACTCAATGCGTGGACCATAATGTGTCAATGTTCTAATAATAATGGGACACACTATGTGGTGCACCAACTCTTCATGGATTCACCATTTTGTGCTAATGGTAAGCAATGCCCATCTACCTTTGTGCATCTGTAGTGCATCTATGTTAGGTATGTGCATGGAAAACTCAACACATGTCAATATCATGATACCATGTTAGTGATGCATATCATTGCTCATGTCGCACTAAACATGTGCAAAGGAATAGAGGCACGACCTAATACTTTATCATACTATGGCAATGCACCTTATCTCTCTAGTTCACTAAATAGTGTTGGTGTTATGGTGTTGTTGAAGAGCGTTGCTACTCCATTTCCTTTAAAAAGGATAGTGGTGCATTGGTGCATCACCATTTGTCAAAATGGTGATGGCACATTGGTGTGCCACTACCTTTTAAAATTGTGTTGGAAGACCAATGCTTTCCTTATAGTTATAATACAATGAACTTAGTTATATTAGAAATGTTTTATTGTTAACTTAATGAATACATGATTTACAACTCTAACAAGATTTTTTTATGTCAATTAACCTCCTCTTGGGAATTACTCAATGTTGTAAGCATGATAGGAATGAGAAAGGGAATAAGAGAGACCCCCAAGCCCCATTATATACAGAACACATTATCTGCATAGGGATGTTGTCTTCCTAGAATAATATGAGTTGTCTGCATCCTCGAAGGTGAAGAGTGACTTCTTAAGACGATTGATTTACCTTTGGGACTATGGTCGACAAGATTTTAGGTTTGGGACAAGTAGGTGGTTCATCCCAATAGAGAATGGCACGCGCGCACACACAAACACACACACACACACACACACACACACACACACGATCTCATCCCACACCTAAATCTACAATGTTATGACACACGTGACAATGGACTTACAACAACACTATATTTTATTTGCCAAGATCACACAGGTGCGAGATAGAGAGCATACACATAGAGATACTTACAGACTCTCTATTAGATTACCCTTGGTTTATTTATGATCCGTCAAGTTCACCATAGGTGTAGAGTGGAGGTCATACGCAGAGATGAAGTCTTACAAACTCATACATAAGGACTCAGAGCACATATAGGAGGGTGCTAAAAAAACTAGACCCGAACCTCTGACCTCTTGACTCTCACTTCCCAAATGAAGGAAATGAGGGGAGGAGCATTCCATATATATGATAGACACCTAGTAGCTAGTTTCACGAGACTAGTTAGTGTAAGTCATAAAGTTGAGCTATAATACTTCCAATAACACAAAAGACTTTGGTGTTCATGAGATTCAAGAAAAGTGGGTACAACCACTTTTTATCTCGTCCCTTAAGGTATTTCCCAATGCAGGGACCTGAGATTCTCACGTCTGGCTGAATCTAACAAAGTACACTCTAGAGTTTAACAAATGATCAATGGCATTAGTATTGGACATCTAGACATGAATATTTACATATTGGAATTAGAAATGTGGACTCATGGACCCATCTTGTATTAGTTTAGTTGTATGAGGCCCACAATGCTTCATTTAATTGGTACACAGGAATCAATCAGTGTTGGAAGCATTTGAAAAATATCCATTCATTAGATTTGCAGGATACCAACTATCTTAATGTGTTGTAGGTGTAGGATCTTCATAAAGACATTCAAGAGCCATTGGCGGGAGCAGAGAGAAGCAACGGTAGACATGAATTCTCTATGTACTTTGTGGGACTTAAACAGTAGGAATGAATGAGGATCCTGTAAATTTTGGTCTTAACTACCATCGTTTTTCTCTTTCTCTATTGGCTTTGGAAATCAAATCCAAATCATAACCATTAAAGTCTACATTGAAGTGGAATCATAGCTGGTTATATATTGCTACAATAAGTTCTGATTGTAGTGTTTCTATGAACTAGAATTTAATGTAACAAAAGCGGTAAAACCTCTTGGACAAAATGATTCCATGAAAATAAAAAACCAAAGGGACATTCAAAAGGGACTACTATTGAGCATTCCACAAAGATCTAAATTGATCTCCTTTTTAAAATATGCTCATGGACCATATAAAAATCTAAATAAGACCACCAAACAATACAAGGAAAACACCTTCCAGTGAAGGTTTTTAGTGTTACAAGATTGGGAAAAATTATTAAAAAAAACCCCACTAAAACCTCCATCATTGGTAATGGATGTTTTGGCAAATGTTTTTTTTACATAATCGGATAAATTTCATATAAAGGTGGCAGTAGTCGAGGGTAAACAACCATAAGGAGTACACAATTCAAACTTTTCAATGTCTGCAAAGCTAACACGTTCCCAGAGAAAAAGTGTTAGAATGGGATTCCTATCCTCAAATACATCAATCCTAGAAACAATATCCTCCAGGTATATTTATTGTTCCAAAATTAACAGACAAAACATAATAAAGAGAAGTCTAATAACAAGAGAATCGTAATATCTAATTATTGGTTTGGTCTAATGGCTTTTGGAGAGTCCAATTATGGCTCCTGCTTGACTTAAGCCTATCTTGATGGTATTTCTATCACTCGCTCTTAGTCTCAAGGTTCCATCGCAGGGTGGTTGCTTCGCTTAGGTTCAAGACTACACTTCGACATGAGCTCTACCAAGGTTCTTTGTTTGGTGGACATTTTAACAGATGTTAATTATAACTAAAAAGACTAGGCGGCTAGAGGTTATAGTGAATATTTTTTTTTATGGTGCACTGGTTTTATAAATGACATGTAATACCCCCATTTTATCCATTGGAATTATTGGCTTGATATGTAAATATTGTAAATTTACGATGTATGATTCCTAGCGTGGAGCTCAAGGCCAAGGCCCTGCTAGTGAATGCTCGGTTTATAAAGGCAATCATTTTATATTTTATGGACATGTGCCAGTCGACCATGGAAAAATGTAACATGATGTGAATATTTATAATACAAATAAAATGTTTGAGAGATGGCTATGGAAGCAACTAAAATGAGGGGGCTTTGTTTATCCACCAAGGAGAGGTGCGGGGTTTGGCGGATTGAATCCTTTGTTTCCAAGTGTCATCTTGTGAACCCATGAGCCATAAATGGTAAGCAAATTTCCAAGTGTCATCTTGAGAACCCATGAGCCATAAATGGTAAGCAACTACCTAAGTGGACTTCCATGTTGATATTTGTTTTTGTTGGAAGAAGGCAACTGAAAAATCAGCTTATGAATTTAATGGAGCATGGGCACAACCCATAAATTCACATGGTTGTGTATGGGCTCAGTTTTGGACACCCAGAAGTCAATTTCCCTCATGCGGATCCATTTCTCATCATTCCCATTCTATTATTGGGCAACTAGAGACCAATTCTCATAAAGCTATGCATTCCCAACAAGAGAAATAGCGGAAATCGTAACTTGAGAAAAAACCATGTTTTAAAGTGTTAGAAATGCCCAAATATTCGCGTGGGGTGTGAAATCTTCTGGGGGATCCATAGACATGAACCTTGGGGCGAAGTTGAGAGTGTCAAAAGCCCAAAAATCCATGGGAGAACCCATATTTTGAAGCATGAAAATTTAACTTCGTGGCTACAAATGAGAGTGTCCAAAAAGCAGAGAATCCAAGAGACAATTGAAGTGAGGGAGGGATACGAGGATGTAATTGCTTGATAAACCCAGTGTAGACATAAATCTCTGAAGGTTTAGCAGCTTAGACCTTTCTATGCCCACCATGAATAGCACTAGAGGGAAGGGGCACCTGAGGGACTATGTAGCAGAGAAGGGGACCTTCCTTGTGTTGGTTGTGGTAGATATTATGGGTGCCAAGGATTGATGAGACCAATTGAGATGCATGTAGCTCTCTGGTTGAGATCACTGGCTTAGTATTCACCTTCCTTTGCCTCTCTATATGCTTGATAAACCCTGATGCGCGTTGGCTTAACATGAGAATGTGTTCCCATGGCTGTGAGTGAGCCTGTGTAGTTCCTCCTTAGTGGATACATAGCCCAGCTCGGGGGTAGCCTCTCATCAGAGAGATAAAGTGTTAGACAGAGTGCCTATGGCTGGGTGGAATGTTGCTCCTCCATAGCCAGTTGCATGGACAACTTCAATTAAAATATAAGTGTCTCCTTGTTAAATTACTATTATGTTAAATATGCATGAATTATTATTATTATCATTATGCTTGTGATTAGTGGAATGAATTTATTTTTCAATGTGTATTTTATTATGCATCTGCACACACATTTAAATGCTTATGGATTTCATAATATGGTCGTGGGGTGAAATTTTAGAACCCCCATATGTCGTTCATGTCCCCTCCGATGATCAGAATGATGGATGGGGACGTGACATGACACACCGGTGTGTTTCCAACATAAGAGCACCGATGCGTTTTCATAATACAAGCACTAGTGCATACCATTTAAATGTGATACACCAATGCATTTCATTTATAAAAGACCCAATGCATGGTTATAATTCATTGTACCGACATTTTTTCTTCCATATAACACACCAGTGCGTTTAATTGTATTATAGCATTGGATTGTATAGTTTAAATGCTATGCACCAGTGCTTTCCATTTGTATAGCATCCTAGTGCATGTTGTATGTAAAAAGAGCACCGATACGCTTGATACGTATCATATCACCGATGCATTCTATATATAAAATAACATTGGTGTGCTCTATATTTATCATAGCATCGGAGCAAACAATTTAAATATAATGAATAGAAATGGGGGTTATTATTACAGGTAATGCACTGGTGCTGATGGTGAATAAATGTACACCATTAATGGTAGCGAACAAATACACACCCGTGATTATGTTTTTATATGCACTATACTATCACGTAAATTGAACAATATTTCTAAACATCGGTGCATTTGTAATAAATAACCACACCAATGTGTACTATATTTTGAACACTGATCATCGATGCACTTGTAATAAATACAACCACCTGTGCACTTAATAGATTTAAAAGCAATAGTATGTACTTCTTTAGACTATGAAAATCATTGTTAGGGAAAAATCATCAGAGAATCAAATATTTTTTATAGTAATATTGATTTTTCAATTTTAATTATTTTGTTTCGATATAATGATTATCTTAATGTATTATACCATCGGATTAAAAATATATTCATTGCAATATATAATCATCCACACGTAACATCAATATATTAATTATCCATATATTTAAACAACAATGTAACATTTTACAACATTAGACAATGCAATATAATACACAACCCATTTTATTATATATGAACAAGAGATAATTTGCCATACAAAATAGAACAAAATAAAGGTCCGCAATAATCAAATAGAAATATATATTTGTTACACTTATTGGTAACTTGTGGTTCATCCAATTAGAACAATATGTCTAGTACACTAAACAAAATGTCTGATTTTCACAGACATTCCTTTCAAAACATACAACTTGCATTAACATTCAATTATATTGATTGTCATTCTTCACTCAAAATGATGTCAATGCTCATGTTGCTTGCATGGCTCATTTCTTCATCACTTGTAGGTGATATTGCGCTTGGGTTATTTGGCTGAATGTTTTGTGAATTGGCTTGATTTTGTTCATTCTCTTCATGCTCCATCTACAAGCATAGAAATATAGCGTAATGAGTATATCTAAATTTATAATATAATATACATAATTATGAAGATAAAAAAACATACCATAACAAGAAGTGTTTCATAAATAATACACATTCTTTCAAAGCCATTCCTCATGCCATCTCTCAACAACTCTTATGTTGGCTCCTCTCCATGCTTTGTTTCTTACAAGTGTTATTTTCCATGTCGTTCCATTAATTATAAAATGAGAGAAGTAAAACAACATAGCTACCTACAATTGCACAATTAATTTTTGATACTCCAACATGTACTCACAACCCATACTTAATCCAATGTCAATCAATTATTCCAATGGCTCTTCTTTGTATGTTAGAACCCATTATAAGACATCCAAGGATGAGAGTAAATTAATTAAAATATAAAGATCACAATAAATATGAAATCTCATGTAAGGAAAACACAAGTACTTGCAAACTTTGCGATCAACCGTTTTCTTCCTTGTCGTCCTGTCTTATGTGTTGAATGGGTTACATTTTGTTTTATTTTCTGCAACAAAACAATTGAAAATTGGTATTCATACAACAATTAAATTCTATGTACATAAAATAAAAAATCAATGATTACATACATTTGATGCACGTTGTTGTTGAGATGGCTCCTCCTACGATGCAATTATGTTCATTTCTTTGACCATCTCCTTGTATGCTTTTTTGGATATTCCTAGCAACATGTTTCAGATATCACCTCATTCATCCTTTAGAATTTTCGTAATCTTCTTTAAAAACGAAAAGCAAAGGAACAATACTTTTTATATTGATATGAAAGTAAATATATCCGAAATATTAATTTCATAATTTTTTGTAGTAGTATATGGCATGTTATAAAAATACATGTTTATGAGAAATACTTTTTAAATGATTCTTTCTTGTTAATATTGTATGTTTTTTCTATTTCAAGTCTTACAGGTCTCATTTAGCATTGTTATGGAAATGCTTGTTGTAGTTTAAATATAACCTGATTTTTGGACTCACTAAATTGATTTTTGCAATATAAGTGGAAAGTATGTCTATACGTTCTTTCCACTATATCCCTTGTAGTTTTTAAAAAGTTTTTTCTCCCTTTCAATAACTTCCAACACCAACCCAGATGAATTCGGGACCAGTTCATCATCATTTACAACCTACATAATTTTTATCTTGTTAGGACGACATTCCCTTCCCTTGTTGTCGATCCCTGCACAACATTCAACAAATTTGAAATAGATTATTTGAAACATGTTAGAAACTATTCCTAAGAAGTATTTTATTAATGAAAATTCAAAGAAAAATTTCATTTTGATACCTTCTGATTCACCTAATCCATCTCTTTGCAACATTTCGATCAAGGTTTTACACTCTTTTAAACTTAGATTACAAACAATTTTATCTAGTTTCTTCAAGTTTCAACTTTGCATGACACACATTTACCAATACACATCATTTAAACATATAGATAATTCAAACATATTAAATTTATAAAAAAGTTAAAAAAAAATTGCCATGCTCTCTTTTTGGGATGTGTACCAATTGTGCTCATTGCAACAAGTATTTTTCCTTGAAATTTTTTCAGACATATTTTATCAATAAATGCCATGCATCATGAAATAAAGAAATTATGAAAAATGTTTTACAAATAAAGTAAATAATTTAAGCTAAAAATTTGTTATGGTTAGACGACGCACATTATTCAGGAATATGCATTGGTGTGCCACATACAATAATATGCACTATTTTTTTTAAGAGCAGGAAAATATTTGTACTATAAAGGTTGCAAAATTGCCAGTTGTTTCCCGAGTACAACCTATGTAATTTTCCCAAGATCAGGATACAAAAACATTTCAACATTTAAAACAAGCTAAGTTGGACTTTCCTGGTGATGACATATTTTGCGGGCTCCTTAGGCTCTTTTTTCTCTAGCTCATTTCCAACTGCTTGTTGCTGCTCTCCTTCATCTGTTGGTGGAGGCCGATTGAGATCAAAGGAAGTGCAATCAAGACCAAGGGAGGATTCCTACATCATAACCTTCTGGGACAGTCTTCCATGTAAGTCTTCTATTTATTATCGAAGTGTGTAGTATTTATCCTCTAGGCATTGTTGCTTTGTCCTTTGCTTTGCCAAAATCTCCATCGTTGTTAAGGATTGATATGGCAGTCCTTGAACCCAAATATGTAAGACTTGAACCATGTTTTCTAGCTCTTCCTATCTGTGAATTTTTTCTTCATGCCCGTCCCTTCTCCATCTCGCAGTCCCTCTCCTCTTCTCATCAATGGCTCTATTGGGACGATCGACCATCCTGCTAAAATTGCACCAAAGCTCTTGAGCTTTTGTACTTGCCTTCTTTTGTTGAAATGCGCTTTCATGCTTGTCATCCTATGTCGATCTATCCAATTTATGGAATTCGCCGATTCCATAGCTCATGCTTGCTATCATGTCCATTATAAGAAAAGTTACATGAAATTTTGCTTTAGATAATGCCAGATGCCAACTCTGTCCTTGCTCATTCCGATTTCTACCCAATTCAAAGAATGTATCGATCTCCTACGCCATCTTACATCATCAATGAGGCTTTGCATGGGAGAATGGAAGTGAATAGAACAATTGATATCAACATCTATCATCCCGAGAGTACTACTACGAATTTCAGAGGATGAATTCCTGTATGTCGGGCATGATAAATATTCAGGTGTCTTGTAGTTGAAATGATTTCTCCTACATCCTTTCCATTTGGCTTCAATCTGGAAAGACTTCCCACTTGTTTCAAACGTGTGCCTCCTACTTGGGAAAACCTTTCGCCCAATGGGATTACAACGTGAATCCTTGAGCATATTATGGAATTGGATATTGAGAAGAATGACCACTAATTCTAAGGGTCTCGGCTTTATCCCTCGTCGTCAGGTTGGCTTGTTTTCCTACCGCAACATTATTATGCCTTAGGATATGGAATATGGAGAGCCTGCATTTTGAAATGGATTTGTCTAAAAACAATTTTGAGTTTTATGTCTCTAGGCAAAGAGCTTAATCTCAAGAGATTTATGGATATCTTCAAATCTCCCATAACAATCAAGGAATAAGTCCCCTTCTTCCTTGCAATGAGTAGACCTTGGAGAAGCGCTAAAGCCTCTGCTTGGTTGTTTGTTTCTTTACCAATGCTCCAAGACAATCAAATACTAACATTTCCCCTGGGGATGAAAACTCCCCTCCCGCACCTGCCACCCTGAGTAATATGCACTGTTAAAGTGTGCTGAAATATTGAAAATTTAGATTAAATTTAGCTGATGTGTTATACATTAATAAGTGCATCGGTGTGTACTTTCTATATATTTTGCGCCAAAGAGATGAAGATGTTGAACATAAGGCGGGCTTGAAGTTTGAAAACGCTTCAAGAAACATCAAAACCTCCACGCAGAAAGGAACTGAGATCTTCACGCAGAGAGGACTGGAAACTTGATCGATCCCGAGGGCAGGGATTACACAGGAAAACGCTCTGATCCAAGTTGCAATGGCTGCTGGATGGGGCCCCGAGGCCCTCCCTCCCCTGCTCGAAATTGCTGCATTCCAAAAGCTAGTGGCTGCCTGTGGGAAACGACCCCCGAGTGAGCAACAACAGAAATTTGTTAAAAGAATGGATAGCATCCCTACTGTCGACCTACCATCTGAAGACCCGTGCAGATCAGCTTTGAATCTAGCAGAAAGAGGGCTCATAGGGCAGTTCACTGGCCTCTGGCCATCACCTAAAGCAGTGGATAAATGGGTGCAAAGAAACTGGTGAACAATGACCCAAGACGGCATCAGCAGTCATCTAGTGGGTAAGGGTTTCTTCATCTTTGTTTTTGCCAATGTAGAGGACAAAAACTTAATTTTCAGGAATGGACCTTATTTTATGGGCCCTCGGGGTCTATATTTGAATAAATGGACACCGGATTTTGATCCGACGCAAGATGTGCCCAAGGCTGTCCCAATCTGGGTCCGCTTGCCTCGCCTACCCTTGCACTGTTGGAACCCAAAATCGTTGGAAGCTATCGAGAATAAGCTGGGGAATTACATTGATCGGGCAGAGAGGAAGGATCAGTACACCTGCGCCATAATTTGTGTGGAGGTGGATTTGGAAATAGGGTTGCCCGAAGCAATAAAACTCATAATGGCGGATTGGTCATACATACAAGAGTTAGATTACGAGCAACTACCATTTAAATGTCGATTTTGCCATGGGTATGGACATTTTTCCAGGCACTGCAAAAAGAAGGAAGAGGAGGAGGTAGACAACGCAAAAGGCAATCAACGGACCCCAGCCCAAAAGCCAATTGCAGCAAAACAAGTCAACAGACCAAAAGGTAAAGGAAAGACTATGGGAAATGAAGGCCCATCCTCTCGCCAACCACAAGGTGAAGGGAGCTCAGGACCATCAAGGATGGAGACATCCAAAAATCTGTTTGAAAACCTCATAATTCCAGAGGAATATTTAGTTTCAACTACAGAAAAGGCTGAACAGCAACCCAACCCAACTGCTGAAAACAAATCCCATGAAGATATTGCATCTCCACAGGATGGATCCCCTATTGGAGTTATGAGTCCTCTCTCATATGCTTAAATGATAAGAAAGAAGTCCCTAGATATCTCAAGCTCTTCAGAAGATGAGAACTTTGAGAGGCCATTGAAAAGAGTAGGGAGAAAATCTCACCGGGAGTCAAGGGCAGAAGAAGAAGAGAGGCAAAAAATGAAAGGCAGTCAATCAACAATTGAGATGTCCATTGGTAGAAATACCAAAAACAAACCTCCCAAGGGAGGAGCTACACCCCCATCAGCGAGCAAGTAATGCGTTTAGTCTCTTGGAATTGTCGAGGATTGGGGAATCCTTTAAAAGCTGAAGCAGTTAAAAATCTGGTGAAATCTGAGTTTCCTGAGATCCTCATGCTCCAAGAGACTAAAATTGAAGGGGAAGCTCTCCTTCTTCTCAGTAAATAGAATTGGAAAAAGAACGCTGGGAGAGTAATCAGTGCTAGGGGCTCCTCTGGAGGGCTGGCTACTCTATGGGAGGAGGATAAATTCCATCTTGAAAGTTCTTATGAGACACAGCATTGGATATATACCAAACTCAGGCAAAATGTGAATAAGATGTCTTTCGATCTTGTCAACTTATATGTCCCTGTCCATTATGCTGAAAAGAGATAGTGTTGGAAATCCCTGTATGTCTTCCTTGAGTCAAGATCAACCAAGAATATAATTCTTGCAGGTGACTTCAATCTCGTTTTTTAACCAAAGGAGAAACATGGTGGAAACTCTAATCGAGATCAAATCCTTCTTTTGGTCGAAGATCTTCTTCAACACTGGGATTTATTAGATATTAAACCAAAAAAAGGATTATATACCTGGACCAACAATTGCGTTGGGGATCATCATATATCTGCCTGGATGGATAGATTCTTAATTCAGAGTTCTTTTTTGCTTGGAAAATAGATCATCTCCTCCAAAATTTTGCAAAAATTGACATCGGACCATAAGCCTATCTTGCTGCAGTTTAAGGAGGAAAAAAATTTGGGACCAATCCCCTTCCAGTTTAATCCTTTATGGGCTGAACGAGATGGTTTTGAGGAAACTGTCCACAATGCCTGGAGAGCTCCTGTTCATGGGTCGCCTAGCTATGTATGGGAGTAGAAAATTAAGGCTACCAAAGTGGCTTTAAAAACTTGGATAAAAAAGCCCACTGTTTCACCAACGAGCTGTAGAAAAAAGTCAACCAATCAGCTGAAAGAATTGCAATTGGAAATGGAAACCAAAGATATTACCCATTCTGCCATACAAAAGGAATAAGCTGCCCAATGTATTACTCTTCATTCTTTCAGGCAGGAGGAAGAATATTGGAGGCTCAAATCAAGAAGCCTCTGGCTGAAATCGAGAGATAGAAATACACCATTTTTTCATAAACAATTCAAAGCTCGACTCTCTCGTAATCACTTGAATGAAATTACTGCTTCTGATGGGTCTATCCACAAAGAATTAGCTCATTAAAGAGGCATCAACTTCTCATTTTCAGGAAATTTTTACTGAAAAAGGAATGGACACGGAGGAGGAATCTACTGAATTCCTCGCTCATATTCCGAGACTGGGAGGACAGAATGAGAATGCAGGTCTCTTGAAGCCCTTCATTGAAACTGAAATTAGCAACGTTATTTGGACAATGGAGCCAGACAAAGCCCCGGGTCCTTATGACTTTTCCATACATTTTTACAGAATTTGTTGGGATTTAATCAAGGTGGATTTACTCCGTATGATCAGGGGCTTCCTCCAAAAATCCAAGATCGGAGGCAGCATTAACTCTACTTTTTTGGCTTTAATCCCTAAAGAATCAAATCCTAGAACCTTCAATAGGTTTAGGCCTATCTCGCTGTGCAATGTATCTTATAAAATTTTGTCAAAGCTTATTGCCAATAGAATCAAGCCATTGACGGGTAATCTCATCTCCTCCAATCAGTGTGGGTTCGTGAAAAGTAGGAATATCATGGATAATGTGACCATAGTGCAGGAAACCGTTCACTCCAGCCACCAATGCAAAGAACAAGAGATGATTCTTAAGCTTGACATGGCGAATGCCTTCGACCGGGTAAGACACTCCTTCTTGTTTCAAGTTCTTCTATCTTTTGGCTTTAGTCCCGATTTTGTAAGGCTGATCAAAGCTTGTATAGGTAGGCCTTGGATAGCGCCTTTAATGAATGGTAGACCTGCCAATTACTTCCAATGTTCTCGGGGTATAAGGCAGGGCTTCCCTCTATCCCCATTCTTATACATTTTAATAGTAGACTCCCTCAACAGAAAATTGAATGCAGAGAAAGCCGCAGGAATAGTTACAAGCATAAGAGTGACGATAGATCTTGACCCCATTAATCATTCCTTATTCGCAGACGATTCTCTCCTTCTAGGAGGAACCTCTGTCAAAATCGCAAGGGTCTTCAATGATGTTACACAAAGTTTCTGCAAAGTTTCTGGAGCCCTTCTCAATAAGAGAAAATGTGCAGTGTATGGCTGGAATGTGAATCATGCTACCATTCAGCATATTGCTCAGTATCTAGGCTATGATGGCTTTGCAGATTGGGATACTATTAAATATCTGGGCCTGCCATTAACCCTGGGCATCACCAAGGCCACTCATTGGTTCGAGGTTATAAGCAAAATTAAATCCATAATTACAGCTCGGGGAGGGCAATGGCTTACCAAAGCTGGGAAATTAATTCTCATTAAATCAGTTATCTCCTCTCTGCCTCTCTATCAAGCAGTGTTTTTATTGGCACCTAAAATGATCACTGAGCAGGCTGCAAAGCTCATGCGAACCTTCATATGGCAAGGTGGAAATGGGAATCATAAAAAGTTTCATCTAGTGTGCTAGGACGTTGTGAAAAAACCATTTATTGAAGGAGGTCTGCAAGTTAGAGATCCAGGGCTTGTGAATTTGGCTCTTGGTGGAAAGATGCTATGGAATATTTTCTCAAATCCCAATCATTCAATTAGCCGAGTTCTAATCAAAAAATACCTGCACGATGTTTCAGAATCTAGTATGGATGAAGCTACAGCCAACAAAGGCACCACTATGTGGAATTTACGTAGTCGTGGATGGGAGTTTTAAAAAAAATATCTCTACCGTATACCAGGAAATGGGAGACGGATTTCACTTTGGAAAGATAAAATTATGGGATTCCCACCTCTCAAGCAGCATGAGGAATTTCAAGAGCTACGCAGCTGGCTCACCCAACGTGGCATCATCAAGCTCGCAGATATCTCAAATTGGGATCAGGATGGCAATTGGCATGAATGGAACCTGCCCAGGCCGTCGGATAGGATGATTGAGCAAGTGAATTCACTGTTGGCAGCTCTTTTTGGATTAGCCCTGGTGCATATTAGATTAAGGGATAAATGGGGTTGGGGAATGACGGGAGAATATACAGCAACTCTTGGATTTACTGCAAGACGCAACATTCTCAGACTCAGTCAAACGCTATCTGGAAGCAGGTATGGGATTCATTTGGTATTCCTAAAATTAATTTTTTCAGTTGGGTTCTCCTGCACAGAAGAATATTGACAGGTGAGAACCTTACAAAGCATGGAATATTAGGGCCGCACAGATGTTCACTCTATCATTCAGCCGAGGAAACAATCGACCATGTGTTCATTGATTTCCCATTCATGCAGGAGGTGTGGTAGCTAGCTTTGCAAGGTCTCAGCGTTCAATCTCCAGCTCAGTGCAATGTTGTCTTCTTATTTTCCACTTGGACAGAACGTTATCCTCGGGTGATTAAGAGTAAATCTTTATGGTCCAAGATTTGGCAGGCAGTCCCTAAATACCTTTGCTAGGAAGTGTGTCTAGCCAGAAATGAAGGCATATTCCAAAACAAATTGAGTACCCCAGCAGTTGTTGTTGCTAAAGCCAAGGCGTTGCTTTTGGAAACGGTGGAAAATCACCCCTTTAATCAAAATCACAAGCTTCTTCCCACAGAAATCAGTTGGATTGGCAATCCAATGCAGTGTACTAGGAAACAGATTTCTATTCGTCCTATTAATAATCCTGAGTGGCGGCTACGGCATATCGAATCCGAGTTCTGTCAGTGGTGGAAGAATCAAAGTAAAGACACTATTTTTTTCAATGGGGCAGCTAAAGGAAATCCAGGGAGAGCTAGAGTTGGAGGGGTATTTTATGCTACCGATGGTCAGTTAAAGGGCAGTTTCAGTTGGGGGTTAGGGCAGGTGTTGACCAATGCGACCTCGGTCGATAGGGGTTCGCCTCACTGTCGACGCATACCGCAGTCTCCCTGGGCACCGTCCTGGGCAGGTTTGAGCCCACCCAGCAACACCCGCAGAGCGGATGAGGTCTCACCCGAGGCGTCCAGGAAGAGCAGATGGAACCATGTTTTCGCCGAGGGAGGAGGAGAGTTGTGGCTGCATGTACTGACTCTATTACGACATTTTAACCAGAAACATTAAACATTTGGCAATGAGTTATAACATATCACTTCATCGCAGCATTCAAGGAGTTATACCATCGCAACATTTATCATCACATTCTACATAGAACATACTACTTAATCGCAACAATTATCATCATAGCAATAATAAGCAGACATTGCATTAAACAACATTCATACACTGTGTCATTACATAAAGTTTGTACCAAAACATCATTGTATTAATGTCGCGATTATACACCAGCAAAAACACAGATCTTGCATCCAACTTGTCTTCTTCATCTCATTCCTCCCTTTCATGCCTCCTAACACTTACAACTCTCATGTATTTATAGGCTTTTGCCCTTACAATATTTGTCCACTTACAACTGACTCCCTAACCGACACTATGGACGATTGACCCAATATCTAACTGACTTGGTCCAAATGACCCCAAAAACCAGCATACCACGGTATATTGATTCTCTATTAAATAATGTATGGTCCAAGTGACCCAAAACTCGTCAACTGCAGTATCCTTTGGCACAAAATACTCCTTTCACGCCTTTCTCTGGCGTGTCGCGGTGTCAGCGGTACCGCGATCTTTCCCCATCAAACCGCCTGCCAACAGGCCCCCAACACAATCTTGTGGCTCGCCCTCGAGCCACGTCAACTGCTGGACAGAGTGCAGGTCGTGGTCCTTGCCTTGAAGTCGGCATATGACTGTTCGACATTCCGTACTAGCTCCTGAGCCTCCTTAGCTGTTGCCTGACTGCTGATCACATCATCGACCGATGGGTGGTCGACAAGCTTGTCCATGACCTGTTGCCGATACTTCTATACTGCTGGGAGTGCTTCACTGGCCTGCAGCATCAGTTTCCCGCCAGTGTCCTGGAATTCTTCTAACTGGGCTACACGCAGCTTCTGATGTTCATTTTCCTTGGTGACCCGTTGTTGAAAATCCTTCAGCTCGCGCGACTTAGCGACTTGCTCCATTGGTGGCAACGTTCTCATCGCAACCTTCAATGTGGCCACCTGGCCCTCCGCTTCTTGTCGGATCTTAGTGAGCTATTCAATTTGTTCATCGTGAACGATGCGGCCCCAAAACTCTACTGTTTCAGCGGTGAGCCTAGTTGCCTTCATCTCCAACTCCTCCATCTGGGTGGAAACTTCCTCAATTGCCCTTCTTCGTTCAGCCAGCTCGACCTGAGGCGTACTTGGTTTCAATTGAGCCTTCAACTGGTCGTTCTCCTGTCGCAACTGAAGAATAGCAGCCCCCATTCGCTGCACTCGGTGAAGCACATCTACCTCTTCAGTGGGATCCAGGACATGTTGATAGGCCTCCGCGATCGCTTGGTCAACCCGAACACTGTCATCCCACATGCGAGCCTTTTTCGCAACAAGGAAGTCTTGTTCCTTTTTAAGTTCTTCAATGGTGCGACTTGTCTCGGCCCGTTCTTGCTTAAGGTCGGCTTCCAGGTCGTCCACGACTTTCCATGCTGCAACAGCTCTGCTTGTAAGCTCATCAATCTGGGCGGTCGTAGTTGCCTCTCTTTCCTGCAAGTGTTGAAAGCTCTTGCTGATTTCATGCATTCTATCCGCCATTTCCTGGGAGGCGCCCCTCTGCATTGTCGTTAGTGCCATTGCCGATAGTGCATTGACATTGACAGTCACTTGGTCAATCGACTACAACACTTTTTGCAACTCCTCGTTGTCAGTCACAACCGCAGCCGGGGGAATGTTGACATTCTTTACCCGGGGCGTGGGGCGGATCGTGACTGTCTCCTGCATTCGTAGACTGCCAGGTTCTATTTGTAAGATTGCATTGCCCAGAGAGTCCATACGAGCAGCAAGCGTAGAGAATCCCTCCTCCACTTTGACGGACATCTTGTTAGTAGCCGCCGTGGCAGCATGGTTAATGGCTGTGATTAACTGGCCCAACTGTGCCTTCGCTGGTAAAGACATCCCATTGATCGTGGCATGCTCGTGGTGTCATTTTGTCCGGTTTTCCTCCAAAGCGCGGTTGCTATCGTTCGCAGTTGGTGTTCGGATTGACTCATAAGCAGAACTATGATGATTCTGCTGATCCTGGGCTGAGACACGATCCATAGGGCCCTCCGGTGGACCTCCAACATCAATTTCTACAGAACTCATGGGCTGTCGCCAAGCCTTCGGCCACTCGTTCACATTAGCCTCCAAATCTGCTGCTGTCACTTTATACCTTGTCTTCAACCATTGTCGATTAACATCACAACGAGCTTGTATATTTATGACACTTGGTCGTATTGCAAATGCCATGATAGGTGTGAATCGTGCCACAGTGTCTGCGGATATTCGCGGGACCTGTATTGCTACGTCACAAAGCATTTCTGAGTACAACCAAAACTGCATTTGGCACTCCTGGATGCGCTCGGGCTCTCGCACAAACCATAGATTCTGATAGCGTGCCCCTCGTTGTTCCACTGTAGCCGGGCAGTCCATACCCTGGTAGGTGTCGGGCTCTTTCCATGCAACTAGAGCGATCAGCAACAACAACCAACTATATGAGAAAGCACCTCTACCCACTTGGACATCTGCGACGTCCTCCATTTGTTGGTTCAAGAGATATAAGGACCAGTTCATCTGAACTCCTTCTGCGCATTGCTCTGTGCAAGCAACTATCCTCGAGTTACATTAGTTAGGGCGACCTCCCCTAATCACTTTACAGCACATGATCTTAATTTCCGTGAGTACCGCCTGATTATTGCAGCTACTGGTGCGATACCCACGCCCATCCGATTCCAAGGCATACTTTTGTGCCAACCAACGCGCTCGCTTTTTCTCGTTGTGCTTCCCTTGAATAAACAACGTTGGAACAAAACCATTCTTGGGCAAGCCGGTAATGTGAGAAATCAAGTCGACAGTAACCGGGACCTCTGTGTCCAACCACAACGAACCCCCGTGGAAGCATGACAAGAGCTGCTTTACACAAGAGCCAACTTCCACTAGGCACCCAAAATGTGGCATGTTAATTAGCCCTAACAAGCCAGCCTACCGCAGTCCTAGTGCCCATTCATGTATCTGTGGGTCCAGTGAATTGCGTGTCTTAGGCACATACAGTGCGGATGCAATTTCGGGTTGAACCACCATGTCGTGGTCCTCATACCGCAAGCACCTCAGTGCCGGCCCAATGTCCATCGAGCACATCATCCCAGCCGGGAGTGCGGGCATCTTCACACTGAATTTTGGTTTCGGATTTAGCTGACGCAGGGGGGGCATCCGGCCGAATGGGAGGGATGTACCCAAGGATATTACTTGCAGAGTGTCTTAACCATGGGGCAGGTGGAGGAACGGTACGACTGGACTGTCCCACCTGCTTCGGAACTCCGCTAGCCACCACAGAGCGAAGTAATCTCTTACTCTTCTGGGATTCAGAAGGCTGACCCCCTCGACGCTTCTTAGCAATAGTTGATGTTCCCACCAGCATGTTGGCAACCTCGGCTCCAAGATCAACAGTGTCTGAGGACGCACCTTTTCGTTCTAGAGCAACCGGAATAAATGGAGACTCTAATTCACTGCTAATGTCCATTGTCTCCAGTTCTCCTGGCATACCTCACCACTCGTCGTGATATACCTAACAGTAACTAAATGAAATCACGACAGCGCTCCACAACAACACGGCTTGCTAATTTCTCGGTGGCTTCTGCCTGACGCTAAACCATACTTATAACATCGATCCAAATCGGCCGTAATCATGACTAAATCATGCATTAACTCAACCAAATCCTTGTATTAATGAGGGAAATCCGTCGACGATCCTGTCCTCCCCTCGGCCGTATCCGCCATTAATGCTCATGATTCAAACACGCCGTTAATTAACTATCTCCACTTTTGGCATTTATTACTGATTTGACTGCGGAACCATTTGTTGACCAACGCGACCTCAGTTGATAGGGGTTCTCCTCACTGTCGACGCATACTGCAGTCTCCCTGGGCACCGGCCCGGGCAGGTTTGAGCCCACCCAGCAACACCCGCAGAGCGGATGAGGTGTCACCCAAGGCGTCCAGGAAGAGCAGACGGAACCATGTTTCCGTCGAGGGAGGAGGAGAGTTGTGGTTGCATGTAGTAACTCTATTGCGACATTTTAACGAGAAACATTAAACATTTGGCAAGGAGTTATAACATATCACTTCATCGCAACATTCAAGGAGTTATACCATCGCAACATTTATCATCACATTCTACATAGAACATACTAGTTAATCGCAACAATTATCATCATAGCAATAATAAGCAGAAATTGCATTAAACAACATTCATACACTGTGTCATTACACAAAGTTTGTACCAAAACATCGTTGTATTACTGTTGCGATTATACACCAGCAAAAACACAGATCTCGCATCCAACTTGTCTTCTTCATCTCATTCCTCCCTTTCATGCCTCCTAACACTTTCAACTCTCATGTATTTATAAGCTTTTGCCCTTACAATATTTGTCCACTTACAATTGACTCCCTTACCGACACTATGGACAATTGACCCAATATCTAACTGACTTGGTCCAAATGACCCCAAAAACACGCATACCACGGTATACTGACTCTCTATTACATAATGTATGGTCCAAGTGACCCAAAACCTGCCAACTGCTATATCCTTTGGCACAAAATACTCCTTTCACGCCTTTCTCTGGCGTGTCACAGTGTCAGCGGTACCGCAATCTTTCCCCATCAAACCGCCTGCCAACACCAGGGTACAAATAACCAGGATGAACTATTAGGTCTGCTCAAAGCTTTCCAAATAGCACATGGAAATAAAGATCATGATATCCAAATTTTTGGAGACTCAGAAATCCTCATTAAACTCTTAAACACTGATGGACATTTCAATAATGCGGTGTTAAATAAGACTTTACAACGAGTTCGAAAATTGCTGCAAAAATTCAACTCTGCCTCCTATTTCCACATCCTCCGGAGTCTAAACCAGGAAGTTGATTATAGGGCCAATGTAGGCTGTCTTTTAGTCCCTGCAGATTTGATTCAGAATGATGATATTCCTATTTGGTCTCCCATCTCATAAGCCGGCAGCTTCTTGTATATTGTAATTGTTGGAATTAGGGCACTTCTAAAATTTGAGCACTTTGGCTTTGTATGATGGGTTGATTAGGCGTAAGCCCAACCGTGTTTTCTCCCTAATAAAAAAATAACTGTTCTTGTTAAAAATATATATATATATATATATTGCGCCAAATAACTCATGATTCTTTATATATGTAAACCTAAAACAATGCCTTTACTAAAATTGCACTAGTGCATTATATAGGAAAGTGCGCACCGAAAACCACAAAACTATTTTTTTAAAACATTGACAATGATAGCTTTTGGGATCCAATGCAATAAGTGGTACCATTGCAATAGATTCTCAACCTATATATACATGCACAAAGCCATTAAATTTCTAACATTTAGAAAATTATCATTGTGAAATAGTGAGGGTAAAACCTTAATGCTAAACTTTATAGCCACATAAAGAGACGGGAAAGAACAAACAAGCTAGTGTTTATAGCATTGACGATAACTAAGAAAACCTTTTTTCTTCTTCTTTGGAATGAATTATAAATACGAATAGGAACACAAATAAATAATGAATCATTTTGAAACAATTAGGGGAAAATTTTGAGATGAACAACAAGAACTTACATACCTTGAATTTCTCCTCTGCAGAATTGTATGTAATCCACAATCCCTTACAGATTTGGTATCTCGAAAAAATCGAGCCACTTCAAAGTCTTCCCTAGTAAATTTCTCTTACATGACTCTCCCAACTCTCCCCTCTAATTTTCAATAAAAGAATAAAAAAGTGATTAGTTTTTTCTTTATAAACTCACTTTTAAAAAATGAAATTCTTGCTCATTTCTCTCCTTAATAATTCAATTAATTGATAAGAAATGTGTGTTGTACTTTTAAAAATATTTCGGAAATCAATGCACATTTAAAATACAACCTGCACAAGTGCGCTTCAAATATAAAAGTGCATTCGTGTGCTTCCAATATAAAAGTGCATTGGATATTAATATATGAAAAATGCGGCAATTGAATAAAGCATAGTAAAATGCAAACATAATCATTTGTTATTCAAACTTTGTAGATGTTATTGTTTGAAGGTGTTTTGTGTTTTAATTTTACAATTGCACTGAATACATTTAAAATTACTCCAGTTGTAGTTTTTAAAATAAATTGTTAGATTCATCCCAAAAATTCTTTTGAATATTCATGCACATAATTATAATATTCCACATGGTACAAATTGTGCTGAAACTCCTAACATATACTTAAAAAATGGTTTCAAAAGTTTAATTGAACTTACATTATCACATGTATCCCAAACTTTACTTTAAGAATGTAGACACACATTGTTGTTGATTCCATTGAAATGTGGGGAGAAAAAATTATAATATTAAATGGCCAATTCTTTAGAGTCCAACTCATTCCATGTTGTTCAAAGTTCATCAAGTTCTCCCCTTGCCATTTACAATGAGTTCATATTTTTTTCCAAAATGATTATTTTGTTTATATTCAATCAAGTGGATATACATAATACTGTCATGTAGACTCCCAAAAGCATAACACTTCCCATATTTCAAAAACCTTTTATATAGAACCTTGCTTCTTTTTTAGAAGCAATTTCTCATGGATCTAAACCCTCCATATCTACTATGATTGAAACTATCAAATAAAAGAAATTTCTCATGAACCTAAACCCTTCATATTTAATATGACATAACTATCACCAAAAATTAGTTTATGTCTCCTTTAAAAATTCTGGATTGATACTCCTTGAGGGAAGCAAAATATATCACATGTTGTTACTTAAGCATTAATATATAGAAATTTCCTCTTGACCTATTCTTTGGAATTTTTTTTATTTTTTTTAACAGAAACGAGTAAAACACTTTTATATAAAAGATGGAGCAGGGTTTACAAAGGATTACAACGAGACTGCTCTCTAGGAAGTATAAGAGCCATGACTGCTTGCTCGATTTCTACCATTCTGAATTGTTCATGATAAAATCCTATTCTAAGAAGCTTATAGCTCCAAACAAACTGTCCTAATAGAAAAATGAAAGAACAAAGCATTGCTTAACCCATGGTCGAAAACAAAAGAGATCCAAACTTGCATCTAGCCTATGATTCTGAGACATCCAGTTGCATAACAAAATAGAACCTGAAACAACCAAAAAGTTTCTAACCCAAAGCTGGGACATAAGCGCTGAAAGCAGAGCTCGAATTACTGTTAGGCAGACTCCACATTTGTTCTTCTCGCCCCTCCTTTTATTTCCTCGGTGATGTTTATAATCTTTGCTCGCATGCTGTCTATATTAGCCTCCACCACCTTAACGCTGCTATGAACTGCAATGATCCTTGCATCAAGATTGTCGGAGTAGGGGCATCCTTTTTCAAGGGTTTCTGCCAGACTGGTAACCTGACCAGTGATCTTGGTGTTGCTTCTTCGAACCTCTACATTTGTAGTTTGAAATAGAGTGTAAAGATGAGGAAGGGCCCGCTTCAGCTCATAATTTTCACCACGAAGGGTGTGAATTTGTGCTTCCATATCTTTCATATACGTTTGAACCTCATCCGACAGGCTGGAAAACCCCGTCGTAGAGCCACTGCATCCATCATTATTTCCACCAGAGAGAGCGCTAATACCTTTCCCAAGAAAGTATGCCTTGCAGGGCTCCGACAAACTGTGGTGCTCCTTGCCCAATCCTTAATTAATCCTAGCCTAGCCGGCTTCATTCGCTTGTGAATTCTTCAGAGATTCATAGCTTATTCTCCCATGGGATGCAATCTGCTTCCTGCAGAGTAAACATTGAAGCGTGCATAGAATTGGGTCAGGGGAGGCTTCGTCCATCATGAAACAACTAAGAGGAGCCATGCAAGTGCGCTCGCCATAGATGGACACTCTGCTGCCTCTTTCCTTGTTTTTGCACTAGGTAGTGAATTAGCATGAGGGTAGAAAGCTTTCCCCTCCCTCCTTAAAATAAGAAATGCCTCGAATGTCGGCCAAATTTAGTCGTTTCATGGTGGCCAGGTGGGTCGAGTGTGCGAGCTGGTTCAGGGCCGTCGAAAGGATGCGGGAGGTGTCTTCAAAATTTAAGATGATTTTGATGTGGGGAATTCCAAAGATAGCATGGTGAAAGCTTTTCCTTCTAGACAAGCAACTTTGCCACTTCCAAATGCTAAAGGATACTCTAAGTCTTATCATTAAGATCAAATATAAACAGAGTTACGAAACCGATGCAAACCCGTGAACCTGTTGGTTGCAAACCAAAACCCCACAATCAAGACTGACTCCAATGTTTGCCATCTTGCCCGCGTACTGGTTGTTGGATATCAATAGATGAAGAAAATTGATTGCATTGTATTCCTTGACTATGTTGTTCAGCAGGTGATGAGTCTTAGTGACAGGACTCTTTCGGCTCTTAGTCAAGCTTCTGGCTTCCCTAATGATCAACATAGAATTGCCAAAGACTACTAGATCCTCAATTCCTTCGCTTCTAGCAAGCTCCAGACCTTTGATCAAGGCTAGCTATTCTGCTCCATTATTAGACCTTTTACCAATTCCCCATGCATAATATTTCAGCTTGGTTCCCTCAAAGTCGTAGAAGAATCCTCTCGCACCTGCCAGCCCTGACCTATTCTCTGGAATATTGTTTAATCATCACATCTTCATTTAATAATAAATAAGTTCATATTTTATTTATATTTGGATTATCTAATCGAATCTATGTTATTTATGCATGTCATGTCAATAATTATGTGTTGAATTTTGCAGGATCCTGATATGGGATTGGGTTCAAATGCACAAGATATTCCACTAGTCCAAAAATGTTGCAAGCTCTTATTAGGAGCAAGATACCACAAACAATTGCTAGACGAAAAATGGAGAGCCACTTTAATCCACTGATTTGAACATGTGATCTTCGAGCCACAATCCTGCATCGATGGTACTTCATCACGAACATGATCTCTTTTTATGACACCCCAGTAGTATGTAGTTGTTCAAAACGTGAAGGGTTGAAGGAGAACCCTCAGTGTGTCACATTGTCCCATTATACTAATGAATGACTACCCAATGTTGACAGTCTAATACCTACCATTGCAATCAAAATCCAATAGGTGATATAGAAAAGACATGTATAAACACTTCCATATGCTCCTTTTTTGAAAAGTTGGAAGCCAGAAGATCTATGTTTCATCCCAAATTGAGAATCCCATGTCCTTCTATTGAGTCAGTTGAGAGTTCTAGTGAGCCTAAATACCAATACCACCCAAAACATCTCAATTGGGAGATCTAAAAAGTTGTATGAGCTAAGAACAAAAATGTCCAAGTGCACAACAAGGCTGGTTCAATTGTTGGAGGGTAACAATAATTTCTCTCTTCTTGTCCATCTGCAAAGTAAATAGTAAACCTATTATAATCATGCCATGTATAGTGCTTGGTCATCTTCGTTTCATGTGCTTTATCTTGGGACCAAATTCTCCTTTTTTGGTAATAATTATATGATTTCCAAGTCCAAATAGATGTTGCAAATCTTGGGTTATTTATCCTTTCACATATATTTGTTCCTCCCAACTAGTCTATAACGCTTATTCCATTTTGTGATCTTATTTATCGTCAACCGAATTACTTGAATGTTGTTAAATACAAACATATCATTTCCATGTATAGTATGTGCACGAATGGTTATGCTTCTATAAAATTTAATAAGAAGAGCCTATTTTATATCTATGGTCGTAGACACACTCATGGGAACATTGCAGGGTTCATAGATATCTTTACGTGCTCATTATTTAGTGCAAATTGTTCATTTGAGGAACACTCCAATGACAAGGAGTTCTATATGAAAAGAAAAGCATCCAAATTTTTTGTTGTGCATGCACTATGTAGTTTACCTCCTGGCAACGAGTCGTTGATAAATTATAGCTCTGTAGAACACCAACCGCTTATCAAATATGCCTTGCATTGGGACTACCTTTAGATGTCTCCTTGGGGCATAAGAAAAACATCATTGATTAATTGTATTTTTTTATTTTCAATGGAATTAATGTACACATATTGCTTAGTTTGAGATTTTGTTTTATAAAGTGGTCAATTTCACTTGTATTATAGAAATAAAATTTCCATGCTTCTAATAATTGTTTGGTATAATGTTTGAACAAACTAAATGCATTATGTTTATTGATATCATCGATGTAATATTCAATATTTTTTAAATTAGGATTCTGTTGATGAGAGACCTATCCACCATATTCCGTTGCACCACACTTTGATGTCAAATCAAGAGAAGGTTGCTAAACGAGTAGAGCTCGAAGAGGAAACATACTAATCATGGTTGAATCAACCACCTATTCAATTCCCACTGCACCTTGAGTCATCAATTCAGAGTGTCTACAGTAACACTAGCTCTTCATATGTTGTTAATTAAATAGAGATTGATATGGATGATTGTTTATGGGCACTACTCCATTTGGGTGCAAATTTTGCAACGTTTGACAAAAATCCATTGTAACATCGATTTTTTTTTTTTAAGTAAATTTTTTTTTTCTCTTTTTGTTATCAACGATTGTCGCAATTGTGACGATACCTTCACTACGTCTGAAATACAATGTTCCATCTTCGCAATTTCGACATTTGCGAGGTTAGACTAATTTAATTTTTTTGAAATAAATAAATTGAAGAAAAAAATTAGGAAAAATTCTCAACGCCATCCACCTCTTTGAAATATATTATTTAATTAAATTCAATAAGAGAATATGAAAGCCTCCCCTCTCTTCATTCTATTCATTTTCACTTGGGAATCTTTCTGGTTTGGTTTCTCAGTTAAGGTTTCAAGGGTTTCATGGATTCAAGTTATGGCCCTAGTTATCCCATACTTCCTTCATTCTTCCTTAAGTTTATGGTGGCAATTTTCTCTTTGTTTTGCAAGTGTAGAGATAAAAATTTACAGGAATCTCCCTCCTTCTGCTTTCTGTTTTTTTTTTTTTCTTTTTTTTTTCCAGGTGGTTTACGAAAGGATTTCATGTCCAAATTAGCTTAGAGTAAAAAAGACCTCCTATCTTATTTCTTTTTTCCTAATAGAATTTCTTTTATCTTCAATAAAAAAAATTTCTTCATATTTTTTAAGTAGTTCTTATTTTTAGGAGCTATTTTACAGATCCGAAGCTTGGCTTCTAATAAATATAGTTAGGTAAAAAAATCCTATCCCTTTCTTGTTTTCTTAATAAATTAATTTATTTTATTAAAAAATTTCAAAAATTTTAAAACAAAATATTGTTTTTTAGGGATCGACCTTTTCGACCTTTTGGGGGTGAACTATGGAGGTGGAGGAAGAGAAAGGCAAAGGGCAGATTGGGGATCTAAAAAATCGACCATGGAGAAGGAAAAGGTGAAATCCATCGGTCACATCTCTTATCACTCTTCTGGGATGGAGTGGGTAATTGAGAGAGTGAACCATTTGGCTCATAGCATATTATCAATTATTTTGGTGAGCCCAAACCACACATCTCCTGGCTAGTTGAAGGTGACTAAAGGTAAAGTGTGAATCCCTCATTACAACAAAGTTTTCACACTTTTATGTTGATAAATGTCAAAGATGAAGTTGTACTCAATGGAGGTCTATGGTTTTACCAAAATTTTGAGTTGATAATTAATCATGATATGACATGATTCTTTTACCTAAAGCTATGCACCGAGAGATGACTCTATTGGATTATTGGATATATACAGTATCTCATGCAATCATAGATGTGATTTTTTTTTGGATTATTGGGTATATATAGTATCTCATAATACATGTAAGTTACCTCAGTACAATCACATGTCTTACATAACATATTTCGCATGTCTTACATAACATATTTACTATCCTTAGGATAGGACATTTTTGTAGTTTCTTTAATTTACCTCATAAATATCAAAAAGTTTTTTTTTTCGGAAAAAAACCTATACACCGAGAGACAAGATATAAACTTGGGTTTGCTTCTACACTATTACAATGAAAAGGTAGTGAGAGTCATAAGAGACAGATGTGTATTTATCAATACTTAGTGCCAAAAACCTTTAACTCAGAGAGGATGCCAAGTATTTTAGTGAGAATATCCATTAGTGGAGGTCTCCCTGCATAACTGTTTTTATTTATTTTTTAAATGGTGGTTCACCATTTGTTTTTTTTTTTTTTGACCATAACATAGGGGAAGATTGTATTAGTGCCGGTATTGAGCAACCGAATGCTATTACATAGATTTCTCAGATACAATACACCTCCATAGAAGTACAGTGAGCTTACAGAGTTCGCCCAAAACATGGCAGGGTTCCACTACTCCCAAATGCCAGAAATTATTTAACTATAACAGTGGAGAAAGGCGTATTGTGCTGCAGGAGCGAAAATTATTTTTCCATCTTAGCTTTCAGAGCAGTGACTTCAGATTCAAGCGCTGCAATCCTATGCCCAAAATTGCCATGAATGTTTGCGGCATCTTTGAAACCTGTTCGCGTCTCATCTTTCAAATCATCCATTTGTTCAGTGAATTCTGCCCGGAGTTGCATGAGATCTTTGTTCAACAAGTCCCAGGTTTGCTCTCCTGCCTTAGAGAGCGCCTCTAACTTAGCTTTCTGGTCGTCATGCTTAGCTCTCAGACGCCCCAGTGCGGCTTCCAGGGCTCCAATGCATTCTTCAGCTGTGAGACCGGAGCTGGAAGAGCTGTTCGACGCCATCTCGTTCAGTAGCACACTGTGAGCTTCGATCTGAGCTCGGACTGGACAGAGGGAACTTGGAAAGCTTGAAACCTTATGCCTTAAAACAGAGCTCGCTTGACAGAGAGGAATGAGATCGAGACAGGGGAGGAGCTCCTTTAAGAGCAAACAGGGAGACTCCCGAGGACGCAAGGACCTGTCTCTGAGCTGTGGTGCAGGGGATCTCTGCATTCGCATGGAAAACGTGATTTGGGGAAGCCAGAGAGCATGCTTTGAGGATATACAGAATCTCCTGCAGCTAAGGGATGTCACATCGCTGACACGAGCCATCGATGCTTAATATGCCATGAGCCAGCTCGACCCCTTTATTGGCTTCCAGGTCTGCTTGTTTATTCAGCACTCGAAGTACATGGTAATATATGATTTTTTGGAAGTGTTTGCTCACTTGAAGAATTCTTTGAAAAATATGGCGCAGTTTGACATTCGGAGGGGATTTCTTGGTTATGAGGCCTCTGATTAGAATCCTGGAGTCCCCAAAGACAGTTAAGTTGCTAATTCCTTGATCACGCGCAATATTTAATCCTTGCCAAAGACTGCAGAATTCAGCAGTGTTATTAGAGTCAATTCCAAGGCCCCAGGCATAATTGGTGCAAGTTATCCCGCTTGCTGATCTGATTATTCCTCCGGCACCAGCAGGGCCTGGGTTTCCTTTCGAAGCCCCATCGAAGAAAAGGCACGGCTCATTTAGGGAGGCTTCCCAGCGTCTGAAATCTGCTTCCTCAAGTCTGATTTCCCAATTCTCTGGCTAAGGCACACAGCTGGTGATACGACGTGGATGTTTGGTCGTTAGCAGACTTAACCAATTGATCTCCTCTGGTAGTAGCTGGGAGGAGTTATTTGAGGGGTTGCAATCCAGAGCTTCTCCAAGAATG
The DNA here is from genome assembly GCA_027924585.1 of Larix kaempferi. Lineage (NCBI taxonomy): Eukaryota > Viridiplantae > Streptophyta > Pinopsida > Pinales > Pinaceae > Larix > Larix kaempferi. Next base: position 15,391,912 of record BSBM01000458.1, on the reverse strand, counting down.
GCTCTAGCCTTTGCTGCTGTTTTCCAGGGAGGGGCTTCATAACTGCGGAAGATTCTGTTGTTTCTCTCAAGCCACAGTTTCCAGCATATGGCTTTTGGGAGCCATTCCTAAGCAATTTGAAGCAGGTTCTTGTTGTTCAACTTGAAGGGAGACAGGGACTTCCAAATGGAGAAAAGGTTTTGAGCAGTTTGGGGCAGGTTAAGGGCATTGTTGAGGCTCATGGCATGGATCCAAACTTCTTTAGCATAGGGACACTCCAGCATGATATGATCCAAAGTTTCATCATTGCATTTACAGAGGGGACAACGGGATGGGCCTTCCATTCCTCTTCTCTTGAGGTTGTCACCAGTGAGGATACTCTTATGGGCTAAAGACCAGCAGAAGATATCAATTTTCGGGATGAAAGGTTTAGACCAAATAAACTTCCAGACAGTGGGGTTTGGGGCAGCATAGGGGATGGACTGGATTTCATTGTAGCCTTCCGCAGTAGTGTACACTCCAGAGGTTCCCCAACCCCTTCTATCTCTGGAGCCCATTTTGGAGGGGGACTTACCTTGGAGGAGGACCAATAGAGCTTCTTCTTCAGTGTTAAGATCAGGGGGAACATGGCCTAAATTCCAACCATTCCAATTATTGTTCTCCCAGACAGAGAGGTCCCATAGTGTGATGGATCCTTTGTCAAGAAGCCAGGTTTTTATGTTGCTGATATCCATATTAGAACCAATGGGGGGGCTCCCCAAAATAGAGTCTTCCCAGACATTGATTGAACTGCCATTTCCAGGGATCCAGTAAAGCTTATTATGGAATGGGGACAGAGCTTTTATGCATAACTTGTAGATTGGCAATCCCTTACCCGGTGGAGGTTGCTGGTCCAGACATCTCTTCCTTGGCCCAGGGAAATATTTTTTGCGGAGAGCTTCTTTACTCCAGCTAGTTTTTCCTGAAATCATCTGCAAGAGTAATTTAGCTCCCAAAGCAAGATTTTGGGTTGTTAAACTTGTCACCTGAAGGCCACCTTCATCCCGAGGCTTTTTAATCTTTTCCCAACTGACAAGATGAATTTTGTTCCCATTCCCTTTACCTCCTTCCCAAATGAATTTTCTAAGTAGCCCTTCAATCTTGTTAACTACAGAGCAGGGAGCAAGCAGTATAGAAGATTGGTAAATAGGCATGCTATTGAGGACGGATTTGATGAGAGTAGTTTTACCTGCAAGATTGAGCCAGCTGGCCCCCCAATTTTGGATTTTGCGTTTGATCTTGTCCACTATAGGATCCCAATCTGCAGAAATGATTTTGTTTTTACAAATGGGAATTCCAAGATAAATGAAGTTGTTCCAATCTTTGGTGGTTTCTATTTCCAAAATTCTGCTGATGTTCCTTAGTTCCCTGGCAGTACAGTTCCAGCTGAAGATTTTGCTTTTGTGGAGATTTATTTTGCTTCCAGAGACTTGTTTGTATAACTCCAGTTCTCTTTTGAATTGCTCCGAAGAGTGGACAGAAGCTCCTCCTAGGAGAAGAGTGTCATCAGCAAATTGGGCATGGTTGATGTCCCTGACATTGTTCACAATTCTGAGCCTAGGAAGCACGTGAATGTCTTGACTGAAGTTAAGTTGATAGCTGAGGATAGAAGCCTGGATAGCATAAAGAAGAGGAGAAAGCGGGCAGCCTTGCCTTAAACCTCTTGAGGCTTTGAAGAAGCGAGTAGGCCTTCCATTTACTAGAGGGGCAATCCAAGGATCCCCCACACATCCTTTGATCCAGTTAATGAAATTGGTGGAGAAGCCAAATTTAGCCATAACAGCAAACAGGAAGTCATGTCTGACTCGATCAAAGGCGTTAGCTAAGTCGAGTTTGATGACCATGCCTTTCTCCTTGCGCTGGTTGCTTGAGTGGATAGCTTCTTGGACGAGAATGATATTATCCAAGATTTTCCTACCTTTGATGAATCCTCCTTGGTTCTCCGGGATGATCCGAGGGAGCATTCTTTTCATTCTGGTGGCAATGATCTTTGTAATAAGTTTGTAGCCCATGTTACAGAGGGAGATGGGTCTGAATCTGTTGAAGGTATTGGCTCCTTTTTCTTTAGGGATCAGGGCCAGGAAGGAAGAGTTCGTACTGCCTCCCAGCTTGCTGGTTTTCTGGGAGTGCCTAACCATTTTGAGGAGATCATACTTGATGATTGTCCAACAGCAGGTGAAAAATCTAGTTGTAAAGCCATCCAGCCCCGGCACGCTGTCAAGTTTCATAGCAGAGAGAGCTTTTTTAACTTCATCCATGGTGATAGGCGCAGACAGGGAGTTGTTATCTTCCACGTTGATGATCTGAGGGATGAGATCAAAGGGATGGGAAGTGATATCGAGAGGCTCTTCAATAGGAGCGGTGAAGAGATCAGAAAAGGTTTCCACCGCTGCTTTCTTGATTCCTTCTGCATCTTGGATCAGTTCTCCCTCAAACCGAATTTCGGAGACAGCTTTGTAGTTCTTCCGAGCTTCAGCTTGTTTGTGAAAGAATTTAGTGTTTTTGTCTCCACTAAGAAGCCAAAGGTTACGGGATTTTTGACGATGGAACTCTTCTTCAATCCTACATGCAGAGAAGAATTTTTTTTGCAAGGTTTCTTCCTTAATGAGGAGCAAATCAAACGTAGGGGAGGAATCAGCTAATGCTTGATGCGTTTCTAGCTCAGCTTGGGCGAATTCTCTGCTGGAAGTAGGAGAGGGAAGATTTTTGTCCCAGGCTTTAAGGGATAATTTGAGTCTTTTAAGTTTGGATTCCCAGACAAAGGAGGGCGAGCCAGAGAGGTGGGTATTCCAAGAATCAGCTACGGTTTGTAGGAAGTCGTCATGTTGAATCCAAAGAGGACTGAACCGAAAGGGGATAGGTCCAAGGTTTTGATCGGTAGCTAGCTCAAGCAGAATCGGCCTATGGTCAGAGGTGCAGTGAGGGAGGATTTTGGCGGAAGCTAGAAGACCCAAATCGAGAAAGGAGGAGTGGACAAGGAAACGGTCTAGCCTTGCTGCAACATGGCCTGGTCCATTTCTTTTGTTTGTCCAAGTAAAGTTACCATTGATGGGTTTGATGTCAAGCAGATCCCAACCAGAGATGATATCTTCTACCCATTCTCTTGAAGGGTCTCTAACCGGGTTTCCTCCTTTCTTTTCATTAGCAGCCAGAGTAACATTCAGATCTCCAGCTATAATAATATTATCTCTGTTCTGTTGTTGAAGAAAAGTTTCAAGAGTGTTCCAGCACTCTTTTTTTTCCGCATGCAGAACAGGAACATAGAGATTAAAGAGACTTACCTTGTGTCCAGATTGCTTGTGGTTCAGTTTTGTGAAAACCCAGTGAACCGTACGTTCTTCAGCTTCAATGTCATAAAGGAGAGGATCCCAGAAGGTGGCAATTCCTCTTGAAGCGCCTCTTGAGTTGTTGCCAATCCCAGCGCTTTTTTTCCAAAATCTTTTCCCGATTTGGAGGGCCTTAATCTCCTCCATTTTAGTTTCCTGGACAAGCAGAATCTCAGGCCTATGTATTCGGATTAGATCTCTCATTGCATCTTCCTTCAGGGTAGAGCCTAGCCCTCTGCAATTCCAGGAAATGTATTTCATTAATGTTTATGGGGGAAGGGTTTGGCCTCTTTAGCGGCCTGAAATGTACCTTTTTTTGAGCGGGTATTCATGATGCCTTTTAGAGTTTTTTGAGAGCCTTCGAGGACTTCAAGATAAGTAGCTTCTTCTCTTTGTTTCTTCTTGGATTTCCTTCCTCTTGGAGTTTTGATAGGGCAGGAATAGAGACCGCTGGAGGATGTCTCTCCTTCGGTATCTTCTTCAGGATCTGAGTCTTGCATCAATGGTTCTTCATTAACTTCTTTGGGAGAGCCTGGATTATCAGCTTCTGCTCGAGGTTGGGATAGTTCCCCTGGTTCTAGGAGAGCTGCGTTCTGGGTGCCAGTATCTTCCCTATTTGTTTGCTTGGACGGCTGTGGCTCATCATTAGCTGTAGATTGCTTCTTCTCAGAAGGGGTGGCCTCCTGACATTCTTTAGGGCTTGAGACTATGATTGGATCATCTTTTGAGGTTTCGCTGGTGGGCTTATTTGAACTTGAGGGTTGATTTTGCATTTCCATTGTGGTCTTTTCAGGATTCTTTGGAGTTGCTTTGCCTTTTTTGACTTTTTGCCATCCTGCCTCATCTTCTGAGATCTGATTTTTCGGACAGTTTCTTTGGAAGTGACCATGTTCATGACATTGGCGACATTTGAATGGGATCTTTTCGTAGTCGAGCTTTTGGTAGTATGTCCAGTCTCCTACTTTGAGTTTAACAGCTTCAGGAAGTCCTACTTCAAGATCGACCTCGACACAAATTCTGGCACATGAGTATTGGCCCTTGTTATCGGCTTTGTCGATGTATTTTCCTAAGGTGTTTCCAATTTTTTCCAGAGTAGGAGTGTTCTAGCAATGGATTGGGAGATTAGGGAGCCTTACCCAAACTGGGACTTCTGTCGGCACATCCGTTTCTGCATTGAAGTCAGGCGTCCATCTATTGAGATACAATCCTTGAGGACCCATGAAGTATGGACCATTTCTGAATATCAGATCTCTGTCTTCTTGAGCTATAAACTCAAAGATGAAGAAGCCTCGGCCGACGGGGTAACAGGTGACACTGTGCTTAATTTGGGGCCTCCAGTTCCTTTGAATCCAGTCGTCGGTGGTCTTGGTTGAAGGCCAAAGCCCCATAAACTGGCCAACCAGTCCCCTATCAGCGAGAGCCAAAGCGACTTTGATGGGGATTTCATCAGGCAGATCGATTTCAGGGATTGAGTCGAGCTTCTTAATAAATTTCGGAACGGCAGGAATTTTGGGTTTGGATCTAGAGGGGCGAAGGAGCAGGTTGAAGGCGTCGGATGAAGTGGGAGGGGGGAGCCCTCCCTCAGTCGTGGGCATGGCGTCAGAGAGAGCCGAGCGGCGGCTGCGTGCTGGCTAGGGCATAGCAGAGCGGTTTCTACCTAGTCCGCAGCTTGCATGTCGTACTCTTGGTTCACCATTTGTTAGAGGGCTAGTCCATTGGAGAAATGCCAACACTTGCTATTCTAGGTAGAGAACTAAGGTATGACCAAAAATACAGTCATTACAATAGAGGCTAAACAAGAGCAACATGTCACTTATAAGACTTGAACCTAGGTGGGAGGACAACAATCTTTTCTCCCAACCACCCAAATTACAACCAATAGACATAATTATTCTCAAAACAAGTGGTTTTAGATCACATAGAAACTATCAAAATCAAAGAAGCAGCCAATATCCACACGATTCTTCAGGGATTATGTTGATGTTTTGATCACTCCAGTCTCCAACCAAAGCACACGATGTTCCCTCATCCACATACGTCAATTTCTCTTTGGCATAAGGCATGACAATAAACGATAACACATTATTTTTTTCAAAGAAAGTTGTCATTATTTGGATGTTCTCTCCGGATCTGAAGGCTAGCACGTTGATTTTTGCAAATTTGCTTCACCAATTTTGGATAAAGTCATATGGTTGCAACCATATGTTTTTTTGGTTTTACTTTTCGCTAACCAGTGTATGTGAACAAGATTTATTTCTCCATCATTACGAATATGATTACCGTGGTGGTAAAATCAATGTATTAAGGATTTTAGGGCGTTAAAGTATCTCACTTATGTGCCATGAACTTTTTCTTTGGGATAAAAGACAATACATATCTCTTGGACGACCAAAAATAATATAGCTTAGGAATTGGGAATGGTTCTTGAGGGGATACCTCACTTTGAAGTATGATGGCATCACAAATAATAAAGACCAAAGAAAGACATTGTTTTGCTTACCATATTTCATTTTGTTATCATTTGTCAACATGAGAGTTAGCTTGAATGATTTAATAATCTTTGTATATTTGAGAGTTAGATTGAATGGTTCAATAAATTTTGTGATACATTTTTTATTGGTCATACGATGAGCTCCTGCCTTCACATATCAGGGGCAATCTGTTAACACCCAAAAATGGTTCACTAGCTCACATCCCTAGCCCAACCATTTGAGCTTGAGTTTTCCATTTAGAGTGAACCTTTGACCCAACCTTGGAGCATCTTGGAGAAGAGAGAGAACATTGGAGCACTGGTGCACTACTCCTGTACTGCTGCAAGGAATCCACCAACCTGACCATTGAGGTAAAATATTTGCAAACCCTAGTTTGCCCAATCAATAAAAATTGTAAATCTCATTTACTGTGTTCTCATGGATATTTACTGTTTACTGTTATAGGTTAGATTTGTTTTCATGCACATGTTAATGCTTAGTTTTTACTTGTTTTAAATCTCGTTTTTTACCCATTATTGAATTGCTAGGAAGGATTCCTGAATCCTTAGTAGGTGCTCTTTAGCACGAGAACTTTGTGATACATTTATAAATATGTATATTTGAGAGTTAGATTGAATGGTTCAATAAACTTTGTGATACATTTATAAATATTTTTATTTTTTTATGTGTATGTTTAAATGATTTGAATATTGTTTCATAAATAAATATTCAAGAGTTAAAATTATTCATAGATTTAAAGAGTAATTTAATACTGATTTGAGTTATCACCTAAAAACTTCTGACTATATTATTAACCAACGATCTACTATATCCATATTCATGATAGTTAGTCAATAATAGTTGTTTAGTTAATTTTTTTTGAAAGAATATTTGAATAATGTATACTCAGATTTGTTAAAAAATAGGTGACACACATTTAGTTCTAACCTGTGTAGTTGAGAATTGCAATTATATGATTTCATTATTATGTTTGAAATCAGTTTCAAGATAAAGAGTAAAAAGCTACAACCATATTCATTAATTTCAAGAATGAATACTCACTAACATACCTTAATGGAGTAAAACACTACAGCCATGTCACTCAATTTCAAAAGTAAAAGCTACAACCTTAAATACTCAGAAAAATAACTAAGCATTTGTCACTAAACATTGAAATTATTATGTAAAAAGAGCACAAAATGGATGTGATCATGAAATTTGGTAGTAACGTGTCGTCACAAAAGCGATGATGTTTCCGACAAAAAAATTCCAATGTTTTGATTTTCTAGATTTTGTCGTTTTTGTGACAACAAAATGTCGGAATCAATGTCATAATTTGTACCCAAATTTAGTAGTGGGGATATGTGTGCCGTGGAGGTAATGTTGTTACATGCATTCCAACAAGATGAGCTGGGGGATGATGCTCATATCATCGATACCTTTTTCAAAATCCTGAAATCTACTTCTACCACCCCTCTCTTTAGACATGGGTCAAAATCTGCCCAACTAGGGACAATGATGTTATTGTACAAATTGAAATTCATGTATGGTATGTCAGACGTGTGTTTCTTAGTACTTTGAGGTAACTAATTATTGTGTCCCCTATATTTTGAGGAATATTGTCACACGATCGACTTTGAGAATTGTCAATTTTATGAATACTTGATGATAGTGTACATTTATATTTCCCACTAATTGCAGATCATTCAAGGATAAGGTGTGATTTCCGAGTGATAATGTCTTGCTCGAAAATCATGGAGAGGTAAAGCAAATGTTGAAAAGGTTGGATGTTGGGTACATATCATATCACGTGTGTGCAAATGATTACAATTTATATAGATACGATAAGTAGATAAATAACTATGTCCAAAATGTGGACATGAAAGGTACCATAAATAAAAAATATAGGTAAATCACATGGTCCTTCTTAGAAGATATTGATGCACATGCCTATAATCCAAAGGATTCAAAGCATTTTTTATTGCAAAGAATTAGCTATTTTTCAAGGGTGGCATGCCTCACATAGAAGTGAGCCAACAATTATGCAAATCCCAAGATATTCATTAGCCATGAAGCATATAAAAGATACATGGCCCAATAAATTTAAGAATGAAGTACAAAGCCTTCTATTGAGCATAGCCATGGATAGAGTTAATCTATAATCCCTCCAAAACACCAACCATTTTATTTGGCTTGTAGTAGTGACCAATAACAATACCCCCCCATGGTTGACTATGAAGAATGAACATCTTATGTTGGCTCTTATAGTCCCTAATAGAAGGTAAGCGAAGAATATGAATGTCTAACTACAACAAATAAATTAATGAATTGAAGCGATTATAGGAAGGAATACCTATATATGATGTTCCAAGACCCATCCCAAGGGAGAGGCATTTTATGTTGATGTGTGGAAACCACACATGATTATCCGGGATTAGGATTTTTCTCAAGTAAGCATGTTTATTATTATTATTTTTTAAGTAACATTATTTAGCATAGTTAATTTGGTACAATTGTCCTTTCAACTCTAATGTGAACTGTATACAATAATATCACAAGTCTTGTAACAAGAGGGTATCATGGATGTAAATTTTGTGGAACTTCCGTAAATTCTAGGTGGTTCAACCACCTATGAAAGTCGGTGTACGACTACTTGAGAGTATTTCTCCTAGGAGACCACCCTTATAGAATATTAACATAAAGTTTCATTGGAAAACCAAAAAGAAGTTGTATACCTAAAATAATGACACCAAGAGATTGACTTAGGGCATATGACACAAAGAAGGAGAAGTAAATTACAGAATTGTTCGATTCAAATGGGGAACCTGTGTTTGATGATCCTAAATTTTTTGAAACCTATGTTGATAAAATTCCCACTAGGATGAAAAGGAAATATGTATTTTATATGTTGGGAATTGGGCATCTAAACACATGAAAACGTTCACACACATAGGAGCACAAATATGTTGAAACCTCACATTATATTGTTATGTAATTCTCTCATGATACAATACAGTACAATGAGGTCCTTTATATAAGAATACGTGACCATACAAACCATGTCATAATAGGAATGTTTGTTCAACCATATCCATAACTATCTCCAACAATATCTCCATGAATATCTCCATAGATCTCTAAAAGTGATCTTCATGAGATCCTCATCCCTAACTTACGTATTTGTCTTTATATTCAATTCATATGTACACTTTTGTGCATTATATTCATTTTCACCATATAATTATCACAAGTATGATTTATTCCTCCATACTCCCCCTCAATGAATACTTGTGATTCAACGTGTATATTAGAGTTTTATTCATCTTTAGTCTTTTTCATCTTCATCTTCTATACTTTGAATCATATCTAGTTTTCTTCATCTTCATTTGCATCATATTTAGTTGTTGTTTCCTTCATGTATTATACATTAGCTAAACCATTCTTTGATAAGTTTGGATCTTGAGTCAATCATTTGAATTGCTTCATCTTCATATCAAGGGTTTCTTTGGTTGACCCTCAACCATCTCATGGGTTTTATTCGATGTATTCTCAACCAATACATCATATCTAAGGTTTTCCTTGGCTTACCCATAACCATTAAAACATATCCATGGTTTTGGATTACCCCTAACCTTTACAAGTTGTTTTTGGTTTACCATGAACCAATACAAGAAAATGACTTATGATTTGATTTACTCAAAGAAATGACTCAAGTAGAATACATGGACAACTCCTCCTTTTACATGTGATTCTTTGTACTTCTCATTAATAACAACTTGACTTTTGAAGAGTAACTAACTCATGGACCTTTTTATGTGAGATATGGTGTACATTAGAAGATTTCACCTTGTATAATCCTTTCAACATGGAAGTAAATTTTAGCCCTTCTTGCACATCAATCCAACCGCATTGTACATGTATATGAGGCTTTTATGTTTCTATGTTCCGACATTTGTGATGATCATGATTGGTAGAACCAAAAATACCACAAGGATGCAAGTTCCAACATTTTTCTTTTACATGAACTATTTTTCCACAATGACTACAACATTATTCTTGTTCGTGCACCTGGTTTGTTGCTACTACTTTTGTTCCTAGTTCATTGTTGATGCTACTACCTATAAGTATTTCACCTTCTGTTGATGTTTATTCTTTCACAAATTTGATATCAACATTGCTTGTGTTGCCTTCATAACCGAGGCCTTTATTCTTGGCCTTATACATATCTCTATGGGATTTTGGGTTCCTTTCCCATTCTTGCCTAAACATTTTTCATCAAATTTTATGTATGAGTTTGGAACCAATTCCCTTTGTATGCTTTTCAAAACAACCAATTTCATCTTATTCGTTATTAGGTTCATCTTCATAAATAACAACTGGATGATCATCCTCAATATGAGTTTCATCTTCAGATATATCACCAAGATAATTTTGTTGAGTCTTATAACATGAGAGAGATACATGTACATTATCAATCAAATCACTGCTATAACATGGACTATCAAAATTTGGAATCAAATCAATTGTATCACAAATTGCATCACAAGTTACCTTTTTGTGTTCATTTTTCTCACTTCATTTTCTAGTGCCAACAACACATTTTCATTTGCCAATAAATCTTGCTACAATGATTCTATCATCTCATCTTTCTTATCATAAAATACCATTTACCCATTATCTAGTGATGCCAATTTGTCTTCTGTCCACTTATGCGTTATCTAGTGCAATCAACAAATTTGTTAAAAAAATTGCCCCTTATTGAATTCTCTAGTTATTTTGTTTATGTAGCTTGTAAATTTCATGAAGAGCATCTTCAATATCATGCTAAACAAGTTTAATTTCATGGTTAGAAATTTGTAGTAGTTTGCCTCCTTTACCCATTATGAAGTACCAGTTGAATCACGCTCGCTTGTCAAGAAATCAACACAACAAATCAAGTGTCGGGCATAATTGATCAAGCACCCATCTTTGAAATACAATAATCATATGGGTGTTGGGTACCACCGAACATGCACCCCCTTCAACACTTTAGTGACTTGATTAGACTTAATTTGGCTCTAGAACTTCATTGATTTGATTGTAACTCAATAACTCAATCTCTCAACTCCATACTTAGATTTTTTATTTCACTTAACTTGATTTTGACTCAACATTATTGTACTTTATGACTTGAAATCAACCTCAAATTTTAAGTTCAATTCATTTTTAATTGAAGAGAGGAGGATACATGAGCAGGTTACCATGATTTGAGCAGCTAGTGATATTTTGGAATGAGGGAAGCATTTTCCCTTCTTTGTCTTCATATCTCCATGGCCACATACAACAGGAGTTTGGTGGTTTATTGAATACCCATGATAATTCCACCAGAGGTCGAAGAGGGGCATTTAGAGGGTGCCCAATCACTGCATTCAAGGCTCTAAGAGAGAGCTAACTATTCCAATACTTGGATTTTTTATTAGAGCTAGATCCTTTCTTCACAAATATGGAATTGGAGATTGCTATTTTTTTTGTAAAAGCTGCAAATTATATTAGTTTAATAGAAATACAGTAAGAGTTACAGTCATCGGTGGTCTTACCCAGAGGTGCCATCCATATCTATCAAAAGTGCTATGGAAAATCAAAACAGTGCAATACAAAAAATCCCTGTCCACAATGGGGAGATCCTGGTGGAAATGTAAAGAGTTCATAACTGTAGAGGCATACAATAGGCTGTGCATATCTAGATAAGGCAAAACATATACAAGAGACATAAAAAAAACATTGTCAATCAGTTGCCGACGGTGTCTCCTCCAGGATTGGGCAATTGTATGCAGCGTTGTCCTTCCAGACATTTGCATAAATCGGTGCAGTAATCCCCGACGTCAAAGCAACAATCCTAGGAGTCGACGTGGCTTTCACTGGTTGACGAGTGACGTGAGCTGGGTGCTTGAATGGCAGTGGAGTGGTTTTTCTGGGCAGGATAGGGGCAAATCCAGTTGGCTCATTCCGAGTGCGCTTTTCCAAGATTGGGCCCAAGGAGATGGGTATGGGGAAGGAGGCTTGTGGCCATTCCTTTCCTATCAGAGGGTCCCTGCTACACGTCATGGCCGAAGAATTTCCACTAGGGTTGAGCATGTCCAAGCCGAGTGGAATAGTTAGAGTGCCAGGGGTGGTTTCATCTCTGACAACAGACAAGGTGGCTCCAAGTGTGGTGCTCCCAGAGCGGATGTCACGGCAGAAAGGTCGAGTGGGTGCATAAGATTCCTAGCAATGCGTATTTTCCAGGGTGCCGAGAGTAGATGCCCAGTTAGGCAAAGTTGCGCGCAGGGATTGGGTAGCATGTCGTGCAGAGGCCCAATTCGACTCCATGTCCTCCATTAGTTTCCCCATCATATTCTTTACGAGCCAGTATGGGTCCCAAATCTGCTCTGGATTTCCCATTGCCATAGTGTCTACAATGATCCTAGCCTCCCAGTTATCCAGCAGCAGACGAATTAGTATGGATACTTCGGGACCATATCCCTTCCTCATGGGACTCTCCTCCGGAATATTCTCATTCTTCTAGTTCCTGGTCTTGGCCCCCTTAGTCCTACCCATATTGGCCGTCGCGAAGGTGAAGCAGGCCCAGGAGTGAGTATGCAGGGAGTTGAGAGCACTGAAAGCTTGGAGCCAAGAGCATAAGGAGCTAGGAGCATAACCAGGCAAGTGAGCCGCACCGAGCAAAGACAGGAGTCCTGTGCCTAGATCCATGAGCCTTTGTTTCGCATGCCTGAGGTCCATCGTCATGGTGTCCAAGGAGGATGAGACGACGTCGAGGGCAGGCATAATAAATGGCCTATCTACTTGACATCGTATGGCTTACGTCAATAGGGGAACGTGTTGTAAACCTGGGGCTAGGTGTCATGTGGATGTGACCCTGTGCCATATGCCTGGAGCTAGCACCCGCATCCGGGATGGAGATTGCTATTGAAATTGGAATTAGACAGAAATTTAATAATTATTTTTTTAGATCTAAAATGTTACCACTAATTCACATTATTTAGATCATTAATGGTTCGACTCTTTCCTCACGTTGAACTCTTCTTTTACAACCATTTATTCAACGAACATCGTATTCTTATTTTGGAAGTATTATTCCTAACTGAATTCACTGGAAATTTCATCCATACATATCCCGTTTCTAGGATCCAAATACATATACGTAATGCATAGATGGCTGCTGCAAAATTCGCTGCAGAGTAAAAACATATATGAAATACCATTATTGCTGCAAAATTGGCTACAAAGTAAAAATAGATATGAAATACCACTACCCTAGTCAGTAAATAGATCTTGTCATAAAGAAACCACGTACTAACCTTATAAGGATCCATAAGAATTCAAAATACCAGAATCCCAAGGAAGAGTAGAAGATTTGCTTACAATCATATCACAAATTATGAAATTCGGGTGCAGGCTAAAAAACAACGATTTCATATCACTTATTTGATTCTTATATCCTTTCTTTTATTAGTAGAGGCTCGGATCACTTGGGTCATGTTAATGTTCAACATGATTCTCCAACAACCTCGGTCCTCAACTAATACTTGAAAAATAATTTGACACCATCACTCTAATACCACATGTTGGGAATTGGGTATCCAAACACATGAAAAAATTTACACACACAAGGGCACAAATATGTTGAAACCTCACATTGTATTGATATGTAATTCTGCCACGTCCCCTCCCATGGATCCAATGCAAGGAAGGGAAGATGACTAACATTTTGGGCTTTTACAAAACTCAACCCCATTCATCATTGAGAATTCATAAAACAAGTAAAATGCATATGTGTGTAGATGCATAATCAAATAAACACAACGAAAGTAAAATCTATATCCACACACATTTCACATGCATTCATCAACATAATCAGAATAGTCCATAATTAAAAACATTGCAGAGTTTAATACACATAGAGAATACTTATCTTGATGGTGAAGTTGTCTTGAGCAACTAGATATGCAACTACAATGTTCCACCCAACCATAGGCCAATTGTGTTCATCAATCTCTCAACTCAATTGCCACCCTCGAGCTGGGCATGATTTCCACAAGGAATGGGAACACTCAAGATCATGCACAACAAAATGAACATCACATCTAAGCCAAGCTAGTCCATGTTGGGTTTATCAAGCTAAAACTGAACCCTCTTCATTTATGGATGCTTGCACTCAAGCTCAAGCCAAAAAAATGGATACCCATAACTCAAACCACAACATTCTCTCCCACACACAGCAAAACACATATTTTGGGCATAGGGAAAACATTTTTAACTATGGGATTTGCAAAAAGGGGTTCCCATTGGCTCTCCCAATTCGTGGCACACCCAAAAATGAATTGTGGGAAGAGAAAATCGACCACAGGGAGAAAAACCAATTTCTCCCACAGGTATATACGCATTTAACTGGAAAAAATGACCTCCCAGGACCCCCAAATCAGATTCGTCTTCTTCCCCATTGTTCTATATCACAAAAATGCCCTTCTCAAGCTTTCCTAGATTCTTCATCCCTGAGGAAGGTAAGGAGGTTGGTAAAGAAGTTTCTCTTGAAGATATTAGAGATACTTTACATGACTTCGTCAAATACAAAAGTTCGAGCCTTAATGGGTGGGCTGTAGATTTCTTCATTCACTTTTTTGACTTGGTTGGGGTTGAACTTCACGAGGCGGTGGAAGATATCCATATTAAAAGAAAACAACCAAAGGAATTGAATGCTACTTTTATCTCATTGATCCCTAAGAATGATAAGCCTGTTTCCTTCAATGACTACCATCCTATTTCTCTCTGCAATCGGGTCTATAAGGTTGTGACAAAGATTTTATCCAACATAATTAAGCCTGTGTTGGAGAGATTCATTTCTAGTGAACAATTTGGATTTCTCTCAAACCGACAGATTTTAGATGCAATAGGGGTTGCGCAGGAAACTTTACATTCTATCAAAGTCAAGAATTTATAGGCATTCATTCTGAATATGGACCTCATCAAAGCTTATGATAGAGTTGATTGGTCCTACCTGAGATTCATCTTGATTTAGATTGGTTTACCTGTGGAAGTTACTGACTAGAATATGAGTTGTGTTAACTCTGCCTCTTTTTCGGTTTTAATTAATGGTTCACCTTTAGGATTCTTCTCCAATAGCAGAGGTCTACGCCAAGGGTGTCCTTTATCTCCCTTACTTTTTTTGTTGGCTATTGAAGGACTGAGCAGATGTATAAATGAAGCTAAATCTAAAGGTAAGGTAAAATGTATAAAGATTGCCACTACCCTATACATCACCCATTTATTATTTGTAGACGATGTGATTATCTTCGGTTTTGGTACGAAGGAGGAATGGGAAGTTTACTGTTATACCTCAATATTACACATTATGTATTAGTGTCGCATCCTTGCACTAGTGACCTAAACGACAGTTTCCCTTAAAGATCATCTGAACATCCAAAATGAAAACCATTGACTGAACACTGAAAGCAAAACCTTTTTCTGCCATTTGCCAACCCAACTTAGCCCTGTTTGTGAGCACTACCGCTCCCTGCACATCTATAGGGGCGCGGTAGTCAGCACTACTATGCTTTGATCCTTCTCCGGGGTGTGGTACTACCGCGTTATGCGCGGTAGTCTGAAATTAGCCTTTTTGCCTTGGATTTTGGGATCTCAACCTTCGAGGAGATTTTATTGGGATTACCATCTTTGGTTCGATCCTAATTCCTTCTTTGTTTAGCTGACCTGATCCACTAAACCCTCCATAGATCCACACTTCTCTCTTGTTGGTTAACCTTCCCATGTGCTATAAGAGAGAAGCTTTCCATGGGCCAAAGAGAGGACTTTTGGGGCATCAAACCTATGATCTTCAAACTTCTGCAGAGATAGCTAGAGGAAGCACTTGGAGCCGGAGGATTGGCTTGGATATTAAGCAACCTTTGTAAGTACTCTTCAAGTTTGTAATAAAGATAACTTGTCTTGTTTTTCCCATTTCATGTGTATTGTATAAATCTTTGATATGAAATGTATCTATTTTAGATTTGAACTTAATCTTTGCTTCAAGGTATTTGGAAGCTTGCATGCTTGTCCTTTGTTTGATTTCAACAAGTTCTACATTGGAGCTTCGGGATCAAGAGCTAGAAGCGGGACAAACATCGAATTGGAAGGTGAGTTACGTCTTTCATCTCTTCTGAATGCATTTAATCTTGTTGTGAAGATTAGTTCAGGAACTCAAGGTAGCATTTGTTTCCTTTTTGTCTTAGCATAGAGTCAGTGCATCCTGCTTTATTCTAAGAGAGTTTCTACCTACCCGTAGGGAGAAATTTCTACAACAAAAACTGGCGACCATACTGAGGACTTGAATCCATTTTCTTTGCTTGTGAAGTTTTCTTTCAATTTCACTCATTGATTGTAAGAATTGGGTTCTTTTACCTTCATTCACTTCCCTGTTCTCTGCATTAGACTTTTGTTACAGATCAGTAAGTCCTCTGGGTTGGCAAACCCTTGAAAAGTCAAAATCTTTTCTCAAAATTCCGCCTCTTTCCCCTTGTTCACACACTACCGTGCCCCCGTAACTGCCTACAGAGCGGTAGTACTGCGCCTTAACCACTGTCTAGAGCATGGTAGTCTATCAATACCGTGCCTTAACCATTGTCTAGAGCACGGTAATCTATCAGTACCGCTCCTTGTTTGCCTGCAGACACGTGGTAGTTCCTGGAAAGTGTTTTTTCTTGGTTTGTTTGGTTATTTTTGGGTCTTTTCGAGATTTGGATCCATGTTGGCCCTTTGAGTAAACACTAGTGTTTTGCTTGCATTCTTAAGCGAAATGGGTTCTATTTTTGAAAAAAAATTCCCCCATGAATCGTGCATCCTATAGTCATTTTGACCCATATTAAGGTTTTGAGATCATTTTTTGGTTTGGTGTGTTTAGATTGCTTGGCATCTTATTTCCTTTACATCCTATCTAATGATTGTTGGGAAAGATTGACTCCTTGTCTCCGCTTTAGTCTAAAGAGAAGCTTGGTTTTGTCACTCTTTTGCTGTATTCACAAAACTGAAAAAATATATGTTCTTCTTGCTTTAATTTGATCATTTGCAATTCTTGGTCTCAAATTCATAAGAAGAACAAAGACTTGTTTCAGATTCGTGTACATTCGAGTTAAAGATAGAATTGTTGAGTGCTTTTCTGTGTCTTCCATCTAATTGGAAACGTTTGTAGAATCTTTCTTTCTGTAGATTGGATGTGTCTTTTTCAAGTGTAAAAAGGTAGGAAACAGATTGTAATTATTGCATTTGGTGTTCGTAAAGATTTCCTTTTCATTGCTTTGGGTTAGTTTTGGGTACATATTTTACTTCTTTCTATCATTTTGAAAAGGAATAAAATTGCATGTGCATTGGGGTCTGCATATTGGAAACAGAAAGAATTCTTCCTTACTTTAGCTACTGTTCATCGAAGAGAAAGGCTCATTTCGATTCATCTTCATTTGCATGGTTTGAGTCGTCACAACACCACCAAGTTTCACATCCATTTACCCGATTGAGTAATACAACCACTAAAATTAAGCTCCCTAACTAAACCAACATTAACCTCACTTGAGGAAATAAAATAATTTGGTAGTTAGGTAGGACACCAGGGATAGGCATCAAAATAATTCCCCCTTGTTATTTTTCATCTGAGACATAGTCGTTGTCTTTAGGGAACTAAAATCCTCTAGTATTTATTGACACGGTCATATACGAGTTTGTGGAGGGGCTTCTTGACTGTTTTAAACTTTCAGGGGTTAAACCGCCGCGAGATCGAGAACTAGATGGACTCTGTGGAATGCTGCACTCCAATTAGCCCTAAGGCAACATCGATCATTGTCTTCCTTGTATTCATAGTAATGCAAGGGTGATAAGGCAGAATCACCAAAAACCTTTTCCAACGTGTCATGAACGAGGTAGCTTAGTGACTTTTCTTCTAGGGCTCTTTACCCAGGATCCCTTTCGGTAGAGGGATGTCCTTCCATTATTGGTCTCTCATTTTGTATTGTTCGACTTGGATTTCATCACCTTGCGAAGGATACAATTTGTTGAGGTCTCTAGCTCTTAGTTAGGAGATTTTGCTTGCTATCTTGTAGAGGGTCTTTTTCTTTGTAGGGCTGCTTGTTGGCATTCTGGCCGTTTTGTTGTACAGCTCGCTTACTGTGGCAGCGGCCTCAGTATAGTTTTTTGAGCTTTCTCTTTTGGCCTGTGAGCCTTGTCTTTTCCTAGCTCCCCTTTCATACGCTCGGTTTCCTGAGGGTTTTTGAGTTCTTTTTAACAAGACTTCGTCCACATCACTTAGTTTTGTTCCATGGAGAATCTACCTCCATGCACCCATGCTCCTTCTGGGACTACCAATCCAGAGACCCCTTTTCAAGGGGTACCTTTTACTTTTCCTCCAATTGGAGATATTAGTCCTCCCTTTATTGCCACGTTAAATCTTCCTGGATTAACCATAGGATTACCGGTATGGTTATTCAATCCGGTAATTCTGATTGCACCCAATGTTTCGAATGTTAATTCTCCACCACGAGAGAGTCAATCCCAAACTAATCCTTCCCCTTCTTCATCAGATGAATCTTCTTTCATTCCTTCTTCCTCGCCTAATCAAAGCAATAGTGTTAGTAATCAGGTGGATAAGAAGAAGAAGAAAATGAAAGTTAAGAAGAAGAAGGATAAGGAAGAGACCAAGCATAAACCAGTTGCCTCTAATGGCACTCATTCTATGAAAACACCCCATAAGCCCAAGTTCCCTTGCAAACTTTGTAAGGGTGAACACCTTCTCAAAGATTGCCCCGATCTTTCTCGTGTATCCGAAGTGTGGTCTAAAAAACCCAAACCACTTGTATCGTCGACCTCTGACCATCATGTCGATGACACTCCCTCAACCAGTGACCCCTTGGTGAAGGGTCGAAAGGGTAAAGTCCTATATCCCTGTTTGATATGCAAGGGTATGCACCGTACTTTCCTTTGTCCAAGCATGGATGAAGCTTTGCTGTGGTTGGAAGATATTACTAGTTCTCAACTGGTGCTTCCAACAAACGACAGTAAGTTGTCCCTTGACCCCTCACTGGTTGACCAAGTGATCAATTCAGTTTCATCTGTAATTAATCCCACTCTCCCTTCTGAGGGTGAAGTGATCGAGTCATTGTCATCTCCACTTGATCCCGCTCTTTCATTGAAGAAAGTCCAGACTGAAGCAGTCATCTTGACACAATCTTCGTCTCATTCTTATCTTCCCAGCGAGAGTGAATTGGAAACCGTTGATGTTTTCCTTATTGGTTCAGAATGTCCTCAGCAAGGGGAAACCCTGTCCATTTTTGCGAGACCCCCTCCAAGTATTGATGTCATTTCCTTTGATTGGAATGGTCTAACAGAATCTCGTCTTCCTTCGAGTGTTCCTTTTCAAATATCTGTAGGAGTTTTCGATAAAGAAATTTTTCGTACGATAGTTGATGAAGGAGCTTCTGTTCGTATTCTATCCTCAACTACTTGGCAAGCCTTAGGTTCTCCTTGGCTTGTGCCCGTCACTGACCAAATACTGGCTTTCAATAGAAGGCCTATTGGACCTTTAGGGTCCCTTCCTCAGTTACCTATCACTTTGGGAGGGAAAATTGTCTATATTGATGTCATGGTCGTCCAAGGTCCCTTAAATTTTAATCTACACCTTGGACGTTATTACGTCTATGCAATGAAGGCTGTAGTGTCCTCACTCTTTCGAGTGATGTATTTTCCCCATCATAGGAATGTTGTGACCATCGATCAGCTTTCCTTTGTGACGCCCACTCATCGCATGACTCCTAGTCACCAGAATTCCCTAAATGTTCCACACGTTTTAGTGGTTTCTTCCCCCTGGGGGGGGATGCTTGGAGCAAAGTTCTATTTCGGTGTCAAGCTCGTTAAAAAATTGAAACCATTTTCTCAAGCATAGTTTACTTTTGGTTTTAAGCTTGTGTAAAAATGAAACCAACCATCATTTTAAGCATAGTTTACTTTTGGTTTTAAGTTTGTGTAAAAATGAAACCAACCATCATTTTGAGCAGAGTTCCCTTTATGTGTTAAGCTCATTAAAAAGTGAAACAGGTCACCATGAGCATAGTTCCCTTTATGTGTCAAGCTCGTTAAAAAATGAAACAGGTCACCATGAGCATAGTTCCCTTTCTATGTCAAGCTCGTTAAAAAATGAAATTGGTTCCCACGAGCATAGTTTATTCTTTGTTTCAAGCTCGTTAAAAAATGAAACCGACCCTCAAGCACAGTTTACCATTGATTTCGAGCTTGTGTAAAAACGAAACCAATCCCAAGCATAGTTTACGTTCGGTTTCAAGCTTGCGTAAAAATGAAATTACCTTCGAGCATAATTTTAATTTTAATTTTTTTTTTTTTTTTTTTAAGCTCATTAAAAAATAAAAAGGACCCTTTCAAGCATTGTTATTATCTATTTCAAGCTTGTGTAAAAATGAAATAGATCTCCCTTCCATTTGTTCGAGTCTCTCGCTAGAGTTAGGATTTTGAACCTTCATTTCATCTGCCTGGGTCACTTGGTCCTGGTTCTCCCCACCCCTGCTGGTGAACACATTCGGATTAGTAGCCAGGATTTTTGGGTAAGGAAGAAGAGTAGTCAGACGAAATGAAGCTTGGGGGGCATGTTTAGCCGTTAGCAATCATGCTAGGGGCATTTACCAACCTCTGGTCATCATGTTGGTAAGGAACCCGTCAATGGGCCTTAACTGTGAGCAGAGTTTACCATTGGCTTCAAGCTCATTAAAAAATGAAACCAGTAGTTTGAGCAAAGTTCTATTCCTGTGTCAAGCTCGTTAAAAAATGAAACACATACTTTCCCTTTGAGTCGAGTCTCCTCGTAGACTTAGTACTTAAACCTTCTTTTCACTCGCCTATACCTTAGGCGAATGAAATGAAGCTTGGGGGCATGTCTTCAACCTCTGGAAGTTATGTTGAAGTCAACTCGATCGCCTCTCCACACCACGTTGGAGCTAAGTCGCTTATTTCTAGCAATCATGCTGGCGGCATGTACCAACCTTTGGATTTCATGGCGGGAAGAAGTTCACCATTGGGAACATTTTCGAGCATACTTTCCTTTTTAGGTTTCGAGCTCATTAAACCATGAAAATTATCCTGAGCATAGTTCATTTTCTGTTACAAGCTCGTTAAAAAATGAAGCAGACATCATGAGCATTCTTCCAACCTATCTTCGAGCTCGTTAAAAACAGTAAGATGGTGTTTGAGCTTACTTTTCACTTTTTTCGTGCTTTGGTTAAAATATGAAAAGTGGTTTGAGCTTACTTTTTCCTTTTTCGTGCTCTGGATCAAAAAATGAAAAAGATTCCGAGTGCTTTTGATACCATTATCGTGCTCGTTAAACAATTGGAGTAAAAAGGTGTGTCTAACGAGTATAGGTTTATCACTTTATCCGGCCTCGCTAGACTATTTACGGAAAAGGAACTGTGCCGAGTTTACTTTTCCTTTGTCGTACTCGGTCATCAACCATGACAAAGTTGTACATGGAGTCCTCTTTAAGCTCTTTTTAGACTCCTAAAATAGGAAAAGATGGCCAAGCAAAATTGATTCGTTCATGCTTGTAAAAGGATTTGAATGATCGTCTCCCTAGTGATAGTTTACCCCTTTTTCGGACTAGGGGGGCACTACTTACGAAAAAGGAATACTCCAGCCAATCATGATTGGAAGAGTCATCTCCCACGTTGTTTTACCCTTTTTGGGGTGATGAGGCTAACTTTACGAAAAAGGACCGTTGGAGTCTTCTTTAGTTCTTTTCAGACTCTCTAAACATGAAATGACGATCGAGTTTTCCTTCCTTGGACTCGTTAAAATTCAACATCGAAGGGCCCACTTTGGGACAAACCCCTCCTTTCTCAGGTTCGAAAAACATGTGAGATTGGACTCATCTATGAAATGAGCTATACGGAGCATTTGTTATCCTCCTCAAGCTCGTAAAACAACAAAGAGGTACTTGTCCATCATGTCGGGGGAAAATGGGAAATTGAGTCAAGTTTACCTTGTTGGCAGCTTGTGAGTCGTCACCTTTGAACATGGCATGCATCCTCACCTTGTCTGTTTTGGGTAGTCAGTCTTGCTGATAGTGTCATCATTATGATCATGCGTCCTCATTATTGCTATGAGTTCACACTTCCCGTGGTTCTGTCTGTTCAAGTAGTCCCTGCTGCCAAGCTCTGTTTCATGCCATTATATGTTCAAAGGGTTATTACCTTGATTCCACCTCCACTTCATGTCAAACCTTCCCTTTGTGTCAATACATATTCTATTGTTTCATCGGTCCATACTATCTCTCGTTCTGATTTCGTGTCGATGATGTGGGAATCATTATGGCCCACCTTCGACGAGTCTATTCCTGTCGACACCAAATCACTATCCAGGAATTAGGCTTAGGAGTCAACCACTAGTACCTTGGTTCCTGCATGCCTCAATGGCAGGTTTCCTCGTATTCAACAATAGGTTTTCATCAATGACCTCTGATTCAATGATCTCTCAAATGCTCGACATCAACTCATTTATTCACATTTCGTTGAGATGTACTATAGATACCTTGGGGATCATTGTCATCATTGGTGATTTCCCTCGCATTTGTTAACGGTTCACATCATTAACCGGTAATCAAATGGTTTCTACCATGTTTGACTTCAACACCTTGTAATCACATGGCTAGATTCGTATCGTTTGCGATCGGGTAGAAGACCCTAGACACCCTTTTGTATTTTGATTACGTCCAGGTTGCAATGGAGTTTTTTTCTGTATTGTCACATAGATCCACTTATGTATTGGTCGTGGCTGTGCCATTATTGTCTCATGGATCTACGCTTGTTCATAGTAGCCATGATTTGTCTACAGTGTATATCATCTCAGTACTCATGGATCTGCAATGTATTGGTCGGTAGCCATGCTTTGAGTCATTTGTTTCCGAGCATGGGAATGCCCGCCTCGGTGGTATATTTGACATTTTGTTTTTGTTTCAGCTCCTTGTTGCTCCCCTCGATGCTATCTCCGAACCATATTTGTAAAGTCTTTCGGCCATCAGTCTCTTCTGACCTCACACTTTAGGGGGCATCTGTTATACCTCAATATTACACATTATGTATTAGTGTCGCATCCTTGCACTAGTGACCTAAATGATAGTTTCCCTTAAAGAACATCTGAACATCCAGAATGAAAACCATTGACTGAACACTGAAAGAAAAACCTTTTTCTGCCATTTGCCAACCCAACTTAGCCCTGTTTGTGAGCACTACCGCTCCCTGCACATCTACAGGGGCGTGGTAGTCAACACTACTGCGCTTTGCTCCTTCTTTGGGGCGCGGTACTATCGCGTTATGCTCAGTTATAGGGGCGCGGTAGTCTGAAATTAGCCTTTTTGCCTTGGATTTTGGGATCTCAACCTTTGAGGAGATTTTATTGGGATTACCATCTTTGGTTCAATCCTAACTCCTTCTTTGTTTAGCTAGCCTAATCCACTAAACCCTCCATAGATCCACACTTCTCTCTTGTTGGCTAACCTTCCCATGTGCTATAAGAGAGAAGCTTTCCATGGGCCAAAGGGAGGACTTTTGGGGCATCAAACCTATGATCTTCAGACTTCTGTAGAGATAGCTAGAGGAAGCACTTGGAGTCGGAGGATTGGCTTGGGTATCAAGCAACCTTTGTAAGTACTCTTCAAGTTTGTAATAAAAGATAACTTGTCTTGTTTTTCCCATTTCATGTGTATTGTATAAATCTTTGATATGAAATGTATCTATTTTAGATTTGAACTTAATCTTTGCTTCAAGGTATTTGGAAGCTTGCATGCTTGTCCTTTGTTTGATTTCAATAGGTTCTACATTGAAGCTTCGGGATCAAGAGCTAGAAGCGGGACAAACGTCGAATTGGAAGGTGAGTTATGTCTTTCATCTCTTCTGAATGCATTTAATCTTGTTGTGAAGATTAGTTCAAGAACTCAAGGTAGCATTTGTTTCCTTTTTGTCTTAGCATAGAGTCAGTACATCCTGCTTTATTCTAAGAGAGTTTCTACCTACCTGTAGGGAGAAATTTCTACAACAAATATGGACCTCATCAAAGCCTATGATAGAGTTGATTGGTCCTACCTGAGATTCATCTTGATTTAGATTGGTTTACCTGTGGAGGTTACTGACTAGAATATGAGTTGTGTTAACTCTGCCTCTTTTTCGGTTTTAATTAATGGTTCACCTTTAGGCTTCTTCTCCGATAGCAGAGGTCTACGCCAAGGGTGTCCTTTATCTCCCTTACTTTTTTTGTTGGCTATTGAAGGGATGAGCAGATGTATAAATGAAGCTAAATCTAAAGGTAAGGTAAAATGTATAAAGATTGCCACTGACCTATACATCACCCATTTATTATTTGTAGACGATGTGATTATCTTCGGTTTTGGTACCAAGGAGGAATGGGAAGTTTACAAGGACATTATGGAGATTTTCTTTGAACCCTCGGGTATGAAGTTAAGTCCTGAAAAATCCTCTTTCTTGATTAATTGTGCAAATGATAGGATATGTAGTCAGATTGCTGCTCTTTTTCCTTTTCAAAATGGAAGACATTAAGGTTGGTTTCAAATATCTTGGCTTTTATCTCAAACCGAATTGTTATAGAATTCATGACTGGTTATGGTTGATTAAAAAATTTGAAAGAAGAATCAATTGCTAGACTTACAAGTGGTTGTTGTTGGGTGGTAGGCTCATTCTTGCTAAATCTGTTCTGGAAAATTTGCCTGTTTATTGGTTGTCTTTAGGAATGGTCCTTGTTTCCGTTATCAATGCAATTAGAAAAAGGATTTTCCAGTTTGTATGGGTTGGGAACTTGGAGTAGTCAAAATTCCATTTGTGTTCATGGGTGAGGTCGTCTCTTCCTAAGCATGTAGGTGGTTGGGGATTGAAGAATTTGGGGCTATTCGGACAAGCTTTATGTGCAAAGAGCTTATGGAGAGGTATATTTGGACAAAACCTCTAGAGCAGAGTTATAAACTACAAGTATATAAAATATTTCTCTTTAGCATACTGGTTTAGAAAGCATGCCATGGATCCAACTAACTCTTCCATAATGTTGAAAAACTTGCTCAAGTCTCTCCCTGTTATTAAACAATAGATAAGATGGAAAGTGGGTCGAGGTATCCAGGTTGAGATTGGGATTGACCCTATTGTTGGTTTCTCTGGTAATTTTATTTTATCAAATTATTTGCTTGTTGAATTACACCTGCCCAATATTGAAGTGCTTTGTTAGGTCAAAGGAAATGGTGCCTCCGTTTGTTCTCCAAACTATTGGCTTTCGGCTTCAAATTTGGGTCTTCCTCCTCAAGTTTTAGGTGAATGCAATGAATATGTCCAGAATTTAAATGTTGTTGGTATCATGTTAACTGATCAGTCAGACACTCTAGTTTGGGATTGGAAAAAGGCTAATGGATCGCTCATGGCTAAGTGGGCCTATGAAGCTTTAATCGATAGTGTGAATTATATCGGGCCCAAATGGTGGGCTAAGAAGATTTGTAAGTGGCATTTCCCTTTGAGAGTTAAATATTTT
This sequence comes from Larix kaempferi, assembly GCA_027924585.1. NCBI lineage: Eukaryota > Viridiplantae > Streptophyta > Pinopsida > Pinales > Pinaceae > Larix > Larix kaempferi. The sequence goes on along the minus strand of BSBM01000458.1, from coordinate 15,366,498 downwards.
ATTTGGCTTGTTTTGGAGAATAAAATTCTCATGTGGGAGAATCTTCTAAAAATGGGTTTTACGGGACCGGGGATATGCTTATTATGCTGCAAAGAGAAAGGATATGTTACACATTTATTTTCTAACTATGCTTTTTTCAGGTTGGTGTGGGATGATGTATGTGATTTTCTGCACATTCGAGAAGATCTCTAGAATATAAGACCACAACTTGATCTACAAGAATGCATTTATAGGTGGGTGCAGGTATATCCTGAAAACTCCCTTTTTTTTCCACCTGGGAGGTGTGGAAGGACCAAAATAGACATATTTTTGAAGGTACTAAACCTTCTATTCATTATGTCAGATCGAAATCCTTGAGTTCTTTTTTTTTGAGTTTTTTTAAAAAGAAGAATAGTTTCAGACCTCATACACTAATCAAGCCAATTGTGGAGGAAGGTTTTGTATCTGGTTTTTTTTACGATGCTTCAAAAAATGGCATCTGTGGCGCTGGTATGGTCTTAAGGATCAAGGAAGATCACTGTTACATCTGTGGATGGGAGTTGGGCATGGAACAAATACCAGAGCTGAGCGTATCGCTCTTTGGGGACTTTTATGGGTCTCTCATAGGAAAGGTCTCTTTAATTTAAAAGTGTGGGGAGATTCTCGTATCATGATTGATTGGGATAATGGTTTCTTTGCTCTACATGTTCTCAACTTGGAAAATTGGATGAAGAAAATTGAGAGTTTGAAAGAGTATTTTTCTTGTATCTCTTTCACTCACATTTACATGGAACTTAATGGATTGGCTGATTCCTTTTCTAAGAAAGCTATCGGAACTATGGATGGGGACCTGTTTTATGAAGAATTTGCTAATGATCTCCTGGTAGACGCGGGGTCTCTTTCGATCTTCTAGTTTTGTTGAGCAACATGTCTCCTTTTTTGTAGATATATCTTCGAACTGTATTGCAGATGAAGGAAACTGTTTTCTTAGATGTACTCTTTTTGGTTCGATAAACATATGAAGGATTTTATTTAGTACTTTTGTTGAGGTAGACCTCTAGTAGGATGATGTTGGGAGATCACTGGCGATCTTTATGTAGCCGTTTTTGGCTTACGTGGTTAATATTTTGCTATAACTTTGATTCTATCTTTGGAATAACAAGTGACTTTTTTTCTCCTTTGAAACAAAATAAAAAATCCCTCAACACCGTGAAGAGAAAAAACGGTGGAATCGAGCTCTTGTGCTTACACCTTGTGTGGGTATAACATAATATGTGTAAATAATTCAACCAAAGTATCAAATAACTATATAGTCTATATAACACGTGTATGATGCTTGTTGTAACAAACATCGATAATTGGGAGAATAAGATCACCACTCGTCACCAACAGCATCCGGTGATATGATCGATAACCGATAATATTGTTTTTCCTTCAAATCTCAATGAGAGATATGATAGATTATAAAATTCATTTTCATTTTTTTAAATGGTTTTTTTTCGCATGAAATATATGAATTCTTCATATTCATTAAGAATCAAATAAATTTTTTATTATATATTGATTACATAACATGTTATGTAGTAAGATTTGTAGGTTAAAAGTATAACAACATTTTTTCAAACCATCAACTCTACACTCAATTAACATTTTTTTTTGTACATATATCCATTTTATATCCAATTTTAAATTTTTTAAAAATGAAAAGATTTAAATCTTGAAGACTTAATTTCTATTTAAAAATTAACAATCATTAAACGTTGAACGTTCATAATGACTTTAATTCTTAATTGTATTTTAGGTTCTCATATTGAAGTGGAGTCTTAATTGTTAATTAAAAAAAACGAGATTCCATTTCAATTTTAAAACATCTAACTTCTTCCAACGCAATCAATGTCCAAAACTTAATATTTTAATGATCCTAAAGAGGTTGTTAAGGTGCATATGGATGAGAACTTGAGGCTACTGCTTGCTTCCTCACTCACTGGGCATTTTCAAATCGAAGTATTTTCAAATCCAAGGAATCAATTGAGTTTCTTTAAATGCGAAAGTGTTCGTACATAATTATAAATTTTAGTACAGTTATTTAATTTGTGGTTGGTGAATATTGATAAGCCAAATTAAGTGTTACAAATAAATAATAAGTTATTTATCATGAAGACACTTTTTTTTTTTTTTTTTCCATGTGGTTCACTAATCGGCTTAGCCGACCGCTACGTCCACGAAATAATTTCCGGCGGACCCACCCGAAGGGGTCTCACCCTGCAACCGCTGCGTGCCTAACCCCAAGAGAGTCGATGAGAATGGATCCCGTGACCTCGCATGCTGGGAGGCCTAACTTCCGAGAACACATCCGATCGAGCTAACTCTTGGGGCTTTATCATGAAGACACTTATACATACATCACCTAAGAGATATCTATGGATTAGCTACCAATTATCCATGCATCAACTATCAATTATTTTTTATATTATTTTTTCTCTTATAATTATTTATTTCGAATTTTGAATGACTGCCATAAAATCAATCTGGAGAGTACACTTGTCTCATCCTCATGCAATCTAGGAAAATCATAGTTGCTAATCCACCTCAAATTCTAAGATATAAACACCTATTGGTGTAATTAGGTTAGGAATACATTCTAAGCATTTTGTGGGGACAAAAGCACCCGGAACCTTCCATTTTCTTAACTTTTATTTAGTTTGTTTGATGGTATCGGGTCATAATCACTATTGTGAAAGAGTTGTTTTTTTTCCTAAATTGTTGAATTCATTAATAAAAAATAACAATTTTGACAATAAAAATTTGCATTTTTTTATAATACAATAAACTTGTAAACAAAACAACTCCATTTATAAACATAACACTTCCATTAATTATAATTTAAACAATTCCAAACTTATAATTTTAACTATCCATAAAAATACAACAAATTAGTAAACAAAACATCTTCATTAGTAAACATAACACTTCCATATTACAATTTAAACAATTCCAAATTTATAATTTCAACTATTTATAAAAAAAAGAAAATTCTACCGTGAAAAAAAAAATGTAACGAAAAATAGAAAAACACACATATATATATAACTAAAAATAATTTAATAAATTAACTAAAACCATTAATACATGATTAAATTTTCAGTTAATTACCGGTTAAGGCATTAACTAAAACCATTGATACATGATTAACTTTTCAATGAATTACTGGTAATAGTTAATAACCCTTCTAAACTAATATTATTCATAATCTTGAATGCAAACCATAACACAGAATGCATAAATAAAGAAATCTACAGAGAAGAAGCGGAGCAATTCTTCACCTCTGTCGTTGCAAAATGTACTTTTATTATTATTGTTTACATAGTATCACAATTCCATGCATTGAAAATTGGAAGATGAATAATGGAGTGGTGGGCATAGGTGGCAATAACATTATTGGGTAATTAAGTATTATAATTATGGGTAATTTATTATTAGGATAGCTCGCAATAACAATTTTTTTTTTGAAAATTTTATCAATCATAAAATAGAAATTTAGTTTTCAAAAATTTTAAAAATAGTTTTATTTATTTTTTAGTTTATATTTATTTTAAGTGATTTTTTATTTAAAAAATCTTTTTAAAATCAATTAAAATTAATCACATCTTATACATATTAATTAAAATTAAAATTAAAATTTATATGAAAATTAATAGTATCTCACACATATCAATCATAAAATAGAAATTAAATTTTAAAAAATTTACAAGGTAATTGGTGTTATAGTCTAACACACATTCACATATTAATCATAAAATAGAAATTAAAATTTATATGAAAATTAATCATATCTCACACATATCAATCATAAAATAAAAATTAAATTTTAAAAAATAATTGGTGTTATAGTTTAACACGCATTCACATATTAATCATAAAATTAAAATTAAAATTTCAAAGATTAAAATTTATATGAAAATTAATCATATCTCACACATATCAATCATAAAATAGAAATTAAATTTTAAAATTTTTAAAAAGTAATTAGTGTTATAATATAACACGCATTCACATATTAATCATAAAATAGAAGTTAAAATTTCAAAAATTAAAATTATATGAAAATTAATCATATCTCACACATATCAATCATAAAATAGAAATTAAATTTTAAAAAATTTAAAAGGTAATTGATGTTATAGTTTAACACGCACTGCAATCATAAAATAGAAATTGAATTTTCAAAAAATAAATGGTAATTTTATTTTTCAAAAATATTTAAATTAATATATTCTTTTAAAAAAATTAATAATAAATTCAAATTTGTTTGAACACGAGTGGATTATTGTATATAAAAATAAAAAATAGCATTTTAAGGCAAAAAAACGTTGAGAAGGTCGCCTACGTTGAGTATAGCTAATTTTACCGTGTGAAAAAAGGTCACCTACATTAATAATTGCAATCCACTATGCTTTCACAGGGACTAAATTACAAAGAAATAAATCATGGTGAATGTTTCTTCATCAATCACAATACATTAATTTTTTTTAATTATAATACATAACTTTGAACAAAACTTAAATTTTTTTTACATCATTTGTGGGTTTCCTAACATTTATTATTTGGGTTTGAGGTGGAAGTTTTTTTTATTCGATATGATCAATTTTTTTTTCAATACTAACATGGTTAACTATTAGAAATCATGTCTTATAAATCATTTTTAATTCGTAATTATTAGTTATCTTTAATTTAATGATTATTATCTAAGTAATAATGTAAATTATAATATCATATCCTTATAGCATGACTACATTCTACTTTAATATTTTGAGTTTTGTCTCCTATGAAAAAAGTTTATTAAATCATTGATTATATAATAATAAAGGTCTCATATCTAGGTAGATCTACATAGTAATCTTCAATCCATAAATTAAATCACAAATAACATAGAACCTTAAATTCAATTGAAGAAATAATACACTAGCATAGATTCCTCTTAAAAGGATTTGCCAAGTTTTAAGAGGGATCAAATCTCTCGAGCTGCAAACTCTTCCTCAACATTTGCACTCTTCAAATCAAGTGTGCAATGAAATATTTATGGTTTTAAGTAAATCGAATTTGTGTACTTTTATATAATGGCCTTCTAAATGTTTTAAATCTAATTTGAGTCGACATGTTACTTTTTATAATATAATATTATTTTTTATAAACGACACATGTCAACTCCATGATGAGCATGGAAGGAGTTACACATCTTCCTACTAGATTGTGGAATGCGCCTCTTCAGCGCAAAAATTCATTCACAACAAGAATAACACTGAGGTATAGAGATAACCCTAAAGGTAAAGTAGCACCATCAATCATTGCACAATCCATGCTTGGTACAAAATAATTCATCCAACATATATCATACAATGATACCCATGTATATTTACACTTTCTCATGAGTATTCCTAGGGGGTTTATGCCAACTACCCCTTATTATTACATTATTTCTTCTAACTACCTAGTGGGTCTATTTATTAGCCACCAACTACCAAATGGACCTATTGCATGATTATGGCCACAATACATACATTACTCCCTCGGGTAGCTCCCTAGATATATTGCAATGTAGTTAAACGACATTAAGACATAAATTACCCATTTATTAGTTTAAGTGAGGACAATAATCATCTTAGAAGTGGTCAAAGTTACACTGATATACTCAACTATTATTGCCCTTATCACATGAACAAGTTGCCATGTGGTGATCTCGCAGGAGAAAGTGTGGCTAAAGTTCTGTTATTGGACAAGGATACCATCTATACATTTATAATTTCATGTAACAATGAAAATTCCACCACCATACATGTTTTTTGCCTCATCTGTACATCACTCACACAAACATTGCATAACTTCTACTTACATTAGACAGTATTTATGATCACCTTGTTGCTTCCATGTTTTTAGCTATATGCAAACAAGCTTACAATTCTTACACTTGTCTAACAAAGAAATAAGCATATCCATATCTTTGCTCTCAAATCCTCCATGGAGTAGGAAAAGCATATGATTGATTAATGTTGGTATGTGATAGGGCCTTCATTGCTTCACCTCATTAACCTTGATAATGAGAGATCACCCCTATATAGATATTCAATGGATATTCTTATCTCTCAAGGGAGAGATAAACATACTAATATTTGCATGGCCCACCATGGGTCCACATGGTCTGAGACATATTGTCCAACTTAGAGTTTTCTTCCATAAGCTTTGCGTTGGCATAGGTTATCATATTCCTCAAAAGAATTATATCTCCTAGATCTTTTCCTTAGAGCCTGAGACTAAGGACCACTTTATATTTCAATGCTCTCCTTGCTACGATATTAGAGGACAATTCTTTTGTCACTTGGTTTTCTTTAGACACTCATTGCTTACATGAACCATAAATGCTTAGCTCTCTTCCTTTAGGAGACAGTCGACCTTCGTCAACGACTTACCAATTCCCTAGAGTGACATGCACCATGTTTATTACCTTCTACTTCAAGACCTCTGACACTAATAGAAATAGGTCCCAAGACCAACTTCCAAGCTCACATGATAAACTTACGAGGTGTTGTAGACCCAATGACTACCATGACATCCCACACATTTCTTTGTGGCCTTAAATATTATAAATACTTCTCCATAACAACATGTCTCGACCAATAAACCTCTTCCTTCTTAAGCTTCTTAGTAGTTCCCCATTTCATCATTTCCTATTATTTTTTTTCTTTTAATTTTTTTTTCACTTTTCCCTCACCATATTCAGATATTATATTTCTTATGATATGATAGATTAACTTCACCTATCATAAATATTATAATCTAACTAAATTACATTAACTTTTCAAAGTGTCTTTACGAACATACACACCACATGGAAACCAAGACTTAATCATTTCACGTTTGGTCGTAATTGAATTATTGATGTTACACTTTACATAGAAGGTTTTTCATTATGGCCTCCACTTTACACAAATATGTTGGCACTTTATGATCATGAGTGTGTGGTGCACCTATAAAAAAAAAAGGACTTTCATGACATTATTCAAACATTAAAAAGTTGCAGGTAAGTCTACCATGTTTACCATAGTCCTCTATGTTAAAAAAATAATTTAATCTTACTATGTTGGTGGAAAAGTAGGGCATTGTTGCACTCATGGTGTGTGATTTTTAATTTTTTAATAGTGTTAATTGGCTTTTTCTTATTTCCTTTTTTTAAATAAAAAAAAAAATTTTCTTAGCAATATTTCTTTTACATACTTTTAAACTTTTTATTAATTATTAAGTCAAAGAACTTAAGTCCATCTCTAACTCAACAACCAAACATAATAAATCATTCGTAAAAGATATACCTTTAATATTTACAATGTACTTCCTTCCCTAACCAAAAAAAGACTTAAATAGAACCCCTACATGGTTTTCAATGAAGTTCTATATATTTTGTAGAGTGCAAGTACAATATATCTAGGGCATATATAACCCCTACATAGTTTTCAATGAAGTTCCATATATTTTATAGAGTGCAAGTACAATATATCTAGGTATATGCCCATAGTACTTCTTGATGTAAGAATAAGACATTTTTAACGGGCTAGGCATAAGTTTCAAACGATAATTAGTTTGGATAGAGTATCCAAGGATTGATGAACATTAAAACATCAATCCAATGATTAGAGCTACATCGTTGATACACAATGGATGACCTATGTTTTAGTTAAGACGTTATTTTATTTTATTTAAATGCTTTTTTTAAAATTTTAAATTTTATAAATTTTTGAAAAATTGAAATTGAAATCTCATTATATTGATTTTGAATTTTATTTTAAATTAAATTAATTTTTTGGTATTATGTTTATGTAGTAATGCTGAAGTTGTAGTGGCAATTTGGGAATGTATTTTTTGATTCTAAGTAATAATAAAAATATTTTTTTTTTATTCTTGAAATTAAATTTTTAGCAAATTTTAAAATTTATATATTTTTTAAATTGAAATTTCAATCTTATTTTATTTATTTTTAAATTTTAACAATTATTGAATGTGTATTATGAAATGTTTATTTATTTAATTTATTATTATTATTTTTGAAATGTTTATATATATTTTTTTTCCTCAAGAAAAAAGCGTAATTTTATTCATCAGAGGTGAAAAATTACATTCTGTATATGCGTATAGCATGCATTTATCCATTGCAGGACGATACATTAGTAACAAAAGATTCCAGTATAGCAGCCCATTGAGTTCCATCAAAAACCACTAAATGGCTTAAAGATACAGTAATAAAACCATCATATCAAAATATGACAAAAAACAATAACGACAGGTGCTTCCCCGAGCCTCCTGTTGTCCAGAAAAAAACATAGTCTATAGAGTTTGAAAGGGCGCATCCTTTCATCAGTAACCAAAAGATATTAAAACACATCCATAGTATATAGTGCCATCAACAAAAAAACTACTCCAGCTACTGATCCAGTATCACAGGGTCCATAAAAGGTCGATGATAAAATTCATATTCATTTCCATCTCGATGTTCTTTCACTCTCCACAGCCCCATTGCCAAGTCCCTGCCAGCCTTAGCAGCCTGGTTCGCCTCCGGGTTGTTCTCCCTGTATATGTGTTTGCAAGAAAAATGTAAGAAGGACAGCTTCAGTTCCAAAATATCCCGTAGAATATTTTCAAGTCTAATATCCCTGCAATGTTGTGTACTAGATGTCCAGTTTGTGACATTCATAGAGTCTCCATACACATTTATCTATTGACAGCCAATCTCCCTAGCAAACATAAGAAGCAGCATTAAGCTCATTAATTCAACATAATTGTTTCCTCCCTCCCCCAATCCCCAGTACAGGTGGTATGAGTGGGTTCGTGATAAATGTAGTATCGCCCCTCCCCCACATTTGAATTCAGAAGTAGAGCCATCGTAGAAACCCCAAGGTAAGGAATCATCAATCTCAAGTGCAACGACATCTCGCTGTTTAGCCGCTTTGATGTGGTGCGGGTAGGCCTTTAAAAACCCACAAATCTGTACAGCAGAGACCGCCGGAGTACAAGGTTTTTCATTGAAAATCAATCCATTCCGTGCCAGCCATATGCCCCATGCCACCAGTAAAGGAAGATTTCTGTAAGACATACCAATAGGGTCCCTAAACCACTGTGTCCATGCAAACAGTATCGTATCCCCAACCCAATTAAACATGGTGTTTGTCAATCTGGAGCATTCCGCCCATACCTGCACCATGTAGGGGTACCGAAGGAATAAATGAAGACAAGTTTCCTCGTTAGCTTTGAACAGAGTGCACCACCCCGGCCCCGCCCTGTTCTTGCGCTGTAAGAAATCCCAGGTTGGGATGGTTTCATTCAGAACACAACAAATGAAAATACGATGTTTCAATGGGCAGTTAATCCGCCAAAGGAATTTCCACCACCCCACCAAAGCATGTGGATTATTGAAGTGACATAAGCTGATATAGCCATTCCTAGGTGTGTACATTCCATTTGGTTCCCCCTCCCATACCAGAACGTCCTCCCTGTTTCGGATGTGTACCAGTGAGCAATTGAGTGCTCGGTAATACGTTCTCAATTCCCCCTGTTCTTCCACAGAGAGTGCCAAAGTATCTGCCCCGATCCACGACTGATTCCATGGGTTGGTTCCATCATGAACTACGAGATGGGATAAGTTTGTGATGCCAATGTCACGCAGGGATGTAATCAATTCATTCGATAATATGTGTCTACCAGCACTCCCATACCAGGGATCTTCCCCAACCCGAAGAGCCTGTCCATTCCCAATATTCCAGGTTAGTAGATCGCCAATCACCGAAAATGATTTGATAACTGCTTTCCATATAAGAGAGCAACCAGAATGAGACTTATTCGTGGTCCATTAAAGAAACAGGGAAAATATACTTATGTATGACAACTCTTGTCCAAAGGCTATCAGTTTTCAGCAGTCTCCAAACCCCTTTCGTCGCCAGTGCACTTGAGAAGAGATGTATGTTCTTCAGACCCCAACCCCCTAAGGATTTTGGAATAGCGATTTTCTGCCAACGGACCCAAGGTGAAACAAAATCACCTTTCCCACTCCATAGAAAGCGAAAGCACAATTTCCTAGCAATTTCCAACATCCCTTTAGGGATCCAAGAGAGGGACATCCAGTACACCGGTATGGCCTCCAAAACAGATTTTACCAGGACCAGCCTCCCAGCTCTAGATAACCACCTGTGGCTCCAAACCTTCAATCTCTTGTGAAATTTTTCAATGAGCCAGTGCCAATCCTGTTTGGTATATGAATTAGGTTTTAAGTGGTATCCAAGGTAGCTGAAACCATCATCAAGAATTAAGAAAGTAAATGGGAAAAGTCTCCGAATAGTAGTGATCTCATCATCCCTAAGGAGGTGGGTCGAAATAGTAGATTTCCTGGCATTGATCTCCATACCCGTAGCACGAGAGAAGAGTTTAAAAATGTCCTGGAGAGTTTCCATATCCCTAGCCGACCCAGAACAAAAGATGAGTATATCATCCACGAAAAGTAGATGAGTGATATATAAGTTAGGAGCCACTTGAATCCCCTGTAATCTGCCATCCCTACAGGCCCTCTTCAATGCTTTACTAAGCCCTTCCGCAACCAATAGGAACAGTAAAGGGGATAGAGGACAACCCTGACGAAGACCTCTTTCAGACCGAAAGAAGGGAGATGCTGCACCATTAATGAGTACCGCAAAAGATACTGTAGATATACAACTCATAATCCACCTAATAAAATCCAGAGCAAAACCTAGATGAGTAAGAAGTAAATGAATATACATCCAGCTCACCTTGTCATATGCTTTTGACAAATCAATTTTGATAATGGCTCCTTTGATTTTCTTTGATTTCATACTATGGATGCCTTCTTGAGCTACTCCAATCGCCTCGTGAATTTGTCTGCCTTCCAGAAATCCAAATTGTTCCTCAGAAATATGCTTGGACAGGATGATTTTCAGCCTCCTGGGAATAATTTTAGACACTACCTTATATACACAATTACACAATGAGATGGGTCTGAAATCACTTAAAGAGGTAGAATTGTCAGATTTAGGTATGAGGGCTAAAAAGGTGGAGTTTAATGCAGCTGGGATCCCCCTAGAGATTCGAGTGTCTTCCACCATCTGCAGTAGATCCCTCCCAATTAGTTCAAAGAGTGCTATGAGGAATTCAACAGTCCATCCATCTGGCCCCGGGCTTTTGTCTTTTTGGAAACTCTGTAACACTCCCTTCAGCTCCTCTTCATGTACAATTGCCATCAGTGCGTGATTGTCATCCTCATCCACAAACTGAGGAAAAAGTTGTGCCATCCTTACTGTTTCCAGAATACTAGCCTGTGCAGGTGCTTTAAAGAGTGTTTGGAAATGATCTATCCCCACCCCAGCCATACCTTCAAATGAAGTCTGGGGATCCCCCAAAGAGTCTTCCAGTCTCCAGATGGTATTAGACGCCTTTCTACCTTTAGCGTATGCATGAAAGAATTTTGTATTCTCATCCCCTGCCGAGAGCCACAAAGCCCTGCTTTTAAGTCGCCAAGTTTCCTCTTTTTCCAATAAAAGCAAATTTCTCCTACCTTCCAGAGATGTCAAATGTGCTTTTTCTGCATCAGAGCCCAGTCCCCCAGTGCCAGAGTCATAAATAGATTGTAGTTCCAATTCAATCGTCTTCAGTTCTCTTTCATCTCGACACTTCTTTTCATAGGCCCATTCCTTCACAGGTCTCTTAATTCTTTTAATATTAGCAGAGAACTGATGAGAGGCAGATTGTCCCCCCCCTGGGTTGTAGGGTACCCAAAGGGATCCCACCAAATCAAAAAATGTCTCATCTTGTAACCAGATCTTATTGAACTTCATCGATCCTGCTGGTTTAGATGGTTCGTCTCTAATCTCCAAGAAAATGGGGAAGTGGTCAGATGAGCCCCCCGACCCTACCCATTGTCTCATTAGGTATCTTCTGTCCACCAAAAGTTCTGATACCAGAAATCTATCCAGCCGTTTCTCAACCCTATAGTCACCTGTCCTGTTATTCCTCCATGTAGCTTTAAGAAGGGTAGGTTCAATATCCAGCAGATTATGTGTAACAAGCTTGTGGGTGAAGTAGTCAGCCAATGGGTCAGGCCTAGCCCTACAACCCCAAACTTCAGCCGGACCGAGAGAAAAATTAAAATCCCCACCAAGGATCATATTTCCTTCCTGCATCTCAGGATGCGAGAGGAGAGAATCCCAGAATGGAACCCGGTTCAAATATGGTCCATAAACATTTACCACCGTAAAGAGTTCACCGATATCTAGAGTGTTGCAGGTCATTCCCAATGTCGCTTCCACACCCCAGAGGTTGAGGCACTGCACCGAATGAGAGTTCCAACCCATAGCTAGGCCACTGGACCGACCACGAGCATCCAAGATAGCAAAGATCCATCCTCCAAACCAGCTTTCAAGTAATGTTTTTATACCCTCTCCAACACCCATAGTCTCTTGGAGTAGAATGATATCCGGGTGTTCAAGGGATACCACTCTATGAAGTGCTGCTTTTTTATGGGGACCAGCAAGACCCCTGCAGTTAAAAGACATAACCTTCATTAACGACCCCTCTTCGGGGCACGCACCGCTCTAAGCGCCCTTTCAATTGTCACCTGTTTGCCTTCAACCAAATCCATCTTGGCCTTGGATTGAGCTTTTGAAAGATTAGATTTCCTACCACGGCCTTTCCCAATTTTATTCACCCCAGCACCCAGCCCTCCCGGGGAAACTTTGGTAAGAGATCGAAGAAAATATCCCGATTCCGATGAGGTAGTAGTAGGTGAAGAAAAGCCATCAACAGGCCCAGGATCAATTTCAGTCAGTAGGTCCAGCAGCCTCACCCCAAGGTCCGGCAAAGTAGGGTGGGTGGAGGAGGGGGTATGTGGAGAGGTAGAGTGGTCAGATGCTATACCAATAGGTTCCACCAAATCCATAGCCGAGGAGATATGCAAATTTTTTAAAGCCTCTAACCAATCTGGATTATCGAGAGTACAATTTTTTAAAACAAAATTAAAAGAGAGGGGATTAATGGAATGAGTAATACCCGCCGACGACGGCCCAAGATTAGATGCAGGAGCAGATTGTAGCACCATCGCTGAAGTTCCAGGTATCGGTTGTCCAATATTTGTCGCCTTCAAACCCTGTTCCTGTAGTAAGCCTTCAGTCCTGTCCGCCGTAGTCCCAGGTCCCGTGTGAGCAACACCCAGTGGGTCATCCATATCCCGGGGAGTTCCATGGCCCTCATCCGCTTCCAGAGCCACGTCAAGAGGAGGTCCGGAAGATGGAGTAGCAGTCGGCGGGGTAGGTTCTGCAGCATTAGAAGATTTATGTGTCCCTCCAAATTTCCTCCGAAGAGGAAGATTACATTCAGCCACCGGGTGACCATAAGCGTGACAACGGCGGCATCTGAATGGAACATTTTGGCAGTCCAATTTCTGTACATAAACGAAGGGTCCCCAACTGAGGGTTACATCCGGTGCTAATCCATCTCTGATGTTCAGATTTACAAGAATACGGGCAATCTTTCTTTGACGAGTCTGTAGAAAACTATAATCTCCATCCAAATAGGTACCAATCAGGTTACCTATCCCTTTAAAATGTCTCTCCAACCAATAATGAAGTGGCAAACCCGGTAGCCAAACCCACAGTGGGACAATATCAAGCCGTTCCCGGATCGCATCAAACATCGGATGCCAAGGTTTGATCATGACTGGGCAATGATCCCAGCTCCAGTTGGAATTAAGTACCCATCTAGTATGTGCCTCCGAGTGGAAATTAAAAGTGAACCAGTTGCGGGTTAATTCCACAACTTCTGGGGAATAACCTAATTCTGCAGCCCAATTTTCTCCCACCCATGCCTCAATAGTGCGTAGTGAGAAATATCTACCCAGAGCCTTACCAACCAATGTTATACTGGTCATCGTGAGTAATTGATTCCACTCAATGTCTTCCCCCAGAGCATAGTTATATTTGTGTCGGCTCAGCTTGAGCCATCGTTTTCTGCCTCGTTTCACCTGATGTGTGGAATCATTCGATGATGGTCCACCCCACTCTTCAGAACTAGATCCAGATCCCACACAAGGGCTAGCGAACCCACGATGTTCATGCACTTCCAGTAAACCCTGCCTTGAACCCTCCCTCGCCCCAGCAGTGTTCAAAACAGGAGTATGGTCCGATGTTGGTAATACCACCCTACCAGATCCCTGAGAACCTTCAATAACCGCAAGTGCTCCAGTCTTACCCTCCGCCGTAACCTCGATGGCATTGATAACCTGTTCAGAATACCATAGAGTAGTCCCGGTTTCCGACAAAGGTGAAGTTGAAGGAATACGTTCTGTTAGAACGTTTAACGGCCTGGAACCTGGAGAGCTAGCAAGAAAACCTGACAGAGAAAACCCTAGCTCCAGATTGCTCTCAATAGAAGGTAATACCACCGCCCCATCCGCAACTGAATGTGCCCTATCCTGCCACCCGGCACCCAAGGGGTGGGTCCAGATGGGCATCTCATCCAACGGGTCGAATGTATAGTCCACCTGGTCATCATAACGAGCCATGACGGAAGCAAGCCCACAGTAAAATATAAAACAGTAAAAAAGTCGAAATCAAAACCCTGAGGGTTTAACCAAGAACCAATAAACCCAGTAGTAAACAACAGAGAAATACAGAGTTCACTGATGATGGTCGTCACCACGCAAGTGTGAGTGTCAGGATGATAAGCCTGACAGTGAACAATCCGCCGACGCTCTTCCTAGGTTGCCGCCATGTCCCAAACCCCTGTGAGCTCCAAGAAAGCTCGCTCCATTCGAAATGTTTATATTTTGTATTAAGAGAGGTTTTAGTTTAACCGAACAACATAGTAATATAACATTTAAGGAGGTTGATTTCTTCTTACAAGGCTATCATCCTCACATCAAAACGAAAAGGAAATTTCCAGTGCTTTCTCTTATATCTACACTTTCTTCCAATATCTTTCATACAAAAGTAAATTCTTATAAATTGATTGCTTAATTGAATGCAAAAACAATACATCATTTTCAATATTGGAGTACAATCCCCCCTTTAAATAGGAGCGACTCCAAAGAGATTTGGTATCCCAAAAAAATATTTGTTTTGATCTCTTTTTCTTGTCTTTCTCAATTTGATTTCCTTCCCCTTATAAGGGGAGGGGAAGAATGAGGGACTTTCTTCAAAGCTCTGGTGTATGATGAAGATTGAAAAGATGAAAGTGGATGAACCTATTGCATTAAAGGATTTTATTGAGCTTTAGCTGCATCCCCTTCTAAAATATTTTTCTAATTCAGAACAACTATTACCTCTTTTGGTGCATTTTCTTGATTCTTGGTTGTTTCTTGAGTTGATTCCTCTTTTAGTGGTTTTGGTTTCTTCAACAACAGCCCCTAATATTCCATATAGTTGAAGCTTGAGGGGAGAAAGATTTCAGAGGATGAGAGTAAGGGTGCTCCATTTTCTTGTTCTTTTTTGTTACCAACTACTTAGAAAGGAGCCTAATGATCGTCAACATGAGCTTTCGAGGGAAATGAAGTTGGAGAAATATGAATCATAGGACGAACTTTCACAAAGTGGCCATAATGATGACAATTATTGTTTGAACTTGGGAATACGTTCACAACCCAAAGGATGATATTGAGATGAGCCACCTACTTGGAATTGAATGGATTATGGTAAACCCTTCTCCAAATCTACCTCCATGTAGATGCGGCCACAAGAGAAAAGGTCATCCTGTGGATTTGTTGCTTTAATAAATTTCCCAAAGTTGCCTCCAATCTCTTGCAACGTGAGTTTGTCCCAAAAGATCAATGGGAGATAGGGAAAGTGAATCCATAAAGGAACATAGGTTATTTATTGTTCAAGATAAAAGAGGATAAAGACCACTTTAAAAAAAATATTCCTTTAGAATCCATGAAGTAAGGACTAGATATGAAAATGAGATCTTTGTCCTACTTGAGCCCAAATAAGAAGTTCATGAAGAAACCTCTTCCACTAAGCATAAATCCGATCTCTACCTTTCAACTTTGACACCTAGTTTTCTTGAACCTAGTGATCAACTAATCTAGGACTTGGCCATAGGAAAACAAACTTGCTTACTAAGGCATGATTTTCATATGCCACAACATTTTCACGAGCCATAGGGTTTCCAAATTGAGCAAGGGAATATTTTCAAATATTCTGCCATACTTTTAACCTGGGTTTGCATTCTTCTTGATATTGAACCTTTTATTTACCTTTGTATAAAGGAAATCAAAACCTTCTCTAATAGATCTGAATGCATCAATCTTGAGGGATAAGCTAACATCCTGAGGGACTTCCGTGCCAAAGTAGAAACAAAAATGAAAGCAAAATACTTGAAACTTATCTAACAAAATGGAATCTCATCTTGTGTTAGCCTCCGCACATGCACTCCGAAGAGTCTCTCCCAAGCACACTCTAGGATAACATCATTGTAGCTTCAACCCCAGCTTCACGCACATGGCGAGTTTGAATGAGCCTTTGCTTTGTGTATGTTTATGTCATTTGATTTGATCAAACCTATCCACAAATTCAAATTTTAAACATAAAATTAATTTTAACTGGTTTTCCGATGTACTTTCCAGTCACTGAACCTTTACCCAGGTACTGTCTGACATTTTTGTTAGAGCGCCTTGGGTGGACCTTAGTTGCACAACATTTTTTAGAAATGCCTTCATCATTACCGCAAAGCGTGCTTCTAGTGCGCTTTTCTCATCCATGTGCAGAGGCTATGTCTTGCGTGTTCATCCATAATCCATATATCAATGTAAGCATGTCACCCCTTCGTGGCCTATAGAACTCGAGAAAAACGTCAGCAGGACTGAGTGAATAGAATATAGAATAAATAATTTATTTAAAATTTTAATTTTAATATGAAAATGCATTGTAATGTGAAACATTTCCATTTAAAAAAAAATGTAGTTGCATACGAAACAAATAAATGGCCGAACCAATTGCTGCTGCTGCTGATGATCTCCTTTAACGTCCAGTGAGACCAATATTGGTCTATCGAACCTTAAGAAGATAAAGATTGTTTGGTTTTCTTTAAAATATTATTTCTATACTCAATTGTATTTATTTATTTATTTTTAAGCAAAAAAGACCATCATTCTATTATAGTAGAATAAAAAATACATTGCACATCTTTACAATAAGCTGGGCGCTTAAGCAGCCACCACAGAGATCAAAACCATCCTTATCAGCAAAATATCTCAACCAGAAATAGAGATCAGCAGCACAACTATCCTGAACAGAGCTCGTAAGGCGAAACCACTTACCCAGTCCAACAAAAAGCCGAACCCCCATTACAAAAAGGATGTCGAAAGAACAGACGTCACCTAGTGAATAAACCCAACAACAGAGAACCATAATAAAGCCACGAAGGTAAGGCCGAAACAAGCCAAGGCAAGAGCCTGCCAAAATTCATCACACCGAGAAAGCAACATAGAAACAGAGACCAACCACAGAGGGAAAGGAAAGAATTAACCAGTCGAGCCGGCCTTGTCCTCGATAACCACCACCGGTGGCACATCAACCGCCACACCCTTACCACAGAGATTAATCTCTCTCAGATTCTCCACCTTTTTAGGTCGGGTGAGGAAAGAGATCCCCATGTCTGCCGCCAAAGCATCCAGTTTCATGTGAATCCAGTTTGTCTCTTCAACATGATCCTTAAAACGAGCCTCCAACTTGGTCATCCTCTGAGAGCTAGACAAGATATCAACCCTCGCTTCCATTACCTAGGCAATCAGAGTCTTAGTAACCCACAACATAACAACGACCCAATTATACAAAGCCATCCGACCCCTGGTATTCCCAAGGTCATGAATCCATTCAGCCATAGAAATAGCCTCCGTAGGCAACTCCTGCTCCCCCACCATACGCCAGAAATTCTCTTCTAGTTACTCCACCTCCTGCTACAAATCCTGTGGAAAAAAATGACGAAAGAAAATAGCAGTCGCGACGGTGCTCCACTGGTCCCTACCTGGGCCACATTGCCCCTACCAACATTACCCGGCTCACCCTGCGCCCGTCTGCCTCGCCTAGCATGTCTCCCTCTTGGAGGCATGTTCACAGAACCCTTACTACCACACTCCACTCCACAAATGGACACAAAAAAACTCCACAAGGCACCATCGTTACACAGACTACAACCATTATGACTGTTTTCACTCCTGAAAGCATAATTTAAAGGAAAGCCGCCCCTAACAGCCATTAAATCCATCATAATGATCCAAGCTCTGTAATAAGTCATTATGTCATGTTCCCTCGTCATATCAGCAGAACCCTTATCAGCATTACCTAGATCAATTGTGAGAGGTTGATCTGCCATTAACCTCTCACGCTCCATATCTCGTAACATAATTGACACAGACGATGGAAAATATACGGATGGCCAGGCAGTGACACTGTTATTAAGGCTACCATAACACCATCTATCAATTCCACCAGAAGGGTACCAGCTGTTACATACCATCGGGTTTCCATGTACTACTGCCGCTAGTTGTGGGCTCCTTAACACCTCTATCACATTCGTAAGTCATCACGCATTTGTTACGACACATGCTCGAGGGTATTTCCAAGGCCACCCCTTCCCATCCTTCATTAAGGTTATTGGCGCCATGGTTAGCCAGTACATCCGCCAAATAGTTAGCACTCCTTCTGACATGATGGAATGTGACGAACTTGAATGACGCAATGAGTTTTCCAAGACAAGTCAGTCGCCACACCAGCCTCCATGACGGTGTCAGCTTGGTTGCACGGGTCCCGTTACAGATATTTATGGCAATATGGATCAGCAGGTTCGAATCCCCCTCCACGATCAAACAGTTTAAGCCACGTCGGGTCGCCATGCATAAACCCTGCAACATGGGTTCACACTTGGCTACGTTGTTGGTCTTGCAGCCCAGATACCCATAGTAACTATACAGAACCTTGTCCTGATCGTCGCGAAGAACACCACCATACCCAACATTACCCAGGTTACCTTTCGACGCCCCATTGAAGTTTAGCTTGAGCCAACCCTGTAATGGAGGAGACCATACCATCGAACTATCGGTCGAATTACGACGAGGCTAGTGCTTCCGACAAAGCGAGGGAGAGCCTTAATGCCCCAGGTATGTCGAATGCTCAACTCATTTTCAGGAATGTTCATATCATGTTCAGTCCAAACAGTTAATTGCAGAATCTCAGTGATTCCACGATGTATATGCCCCCATACCATATTGCAGCTATTTTGTTTTCCAGTGAATATATGCTTGTTGCGTTCTTTCCAGACCTCCCATAGGAGAAAACCAAGAAAAAGTTTCCAAACCCGATTCAGAAGTCTCCCTTGGAAGGGGTCTTCCCTCCACTGTTTAACAGTTTCTCCCATGTCAATCCTTACTCTATCAGACATGCAGAATATCTTTTCTCCTTCATCCCATAGAGCCGAGGATAAAATGCAGCCATCCAAAAGATGAGCTATCATTTCGCCATGAATACCACATAGGACACAGAGTGAAGGTCCCTCAAAACCTCTCTTCACAATATTATCCCATGTTAGAATTCTGCCTTTCAAAACCAGACAAAGGAAAAATGTGATTTTAGGCCATAGTTTGGCTCCCCACAAATGTTTCCAAATACGGTACACCATTTGATTCTTCGGGATGGTATGCCGAGTGTAAGCTTCCTTAATAGTAAACATGCCTTTAGGACGGTACCCCCACCTTAGAATATCCATACCCTTCTGAGTTTTTATTTTTCGGTTCATCAATATGTCATAGATTTTCCTTCCTATATCTTCCCCATTGTTATCCGTCCACCATTTAAGCAGGTTCCATACACAAAAACCTCTGTCATTCTGACCCTCCTGCTAGTACCAATTCATCGACATCCAATTATGGTGCCAAACAGGGGAATCAACGGGGATATCATTAACCACAGAAAAAAGAGGGGGCTCTTGTTTCCAGGAATCCGACCAAAGATTTGCTGAAGACCCTTCACGTATCTCCCAAAAACTATGTTTCTTGATTAGCTCACTTCTAGCTCGCACCATATCCATATGTGAGAATCATTCTCCGGACCATCATCCAAAACCCAGTCCCATTGATCAGTCATCGGAGCATACTTCTTTCCCCCAAAACTAGCCCATTGCTCATTTGTATGCGTAAGCCAACGCCACCATATTTTAGCTCCACACACAGTACTGAGTTTCTCCGAGTCTCGAAGACCTAAACCCCCTTCTGACTTAGATTTACACAGTGTTTCCCAATCAACCAAAGGCCACTTCCTATGGTCCACCGTGCCTCCTCACAAAAAGGTACGTTGGATATTCCTGATCTCCTTCATAACCGAATTAGGAGTAGCCAGAACAAAAAACAGGTACAAAGGCATAGCTTGCAGCACAGATTTCACAAGAACCACTCTTCCCGGGAGGTTCAAGGCTCTAAGCATCCAATTAGAGAGTCTGTCCTTCATTCTATTTAAAAGTTCTTCCCAGGAATCCCTTTTTAAAACACCCTCCGATAAGGAGCACCGAGATATTTGGTTGGAAGGGAGCTCTTTTTAAACCCTAAAATTCGTATAATGTTCCTCTGATTGATAGGAGTGTTAAAGAAAAAAACCAGTGACTTATCCATATTAATAGTAAGCCTAGAGGCTCTTAAAAAAAGTCCAAAGATTTCTTGAATTGTCTAGCTTCCCGAACAGAAGAGTGTCTCAT
Organism: Larix kaempferi; assembly: GCA_027924585.1. Taxonomy (NCBI): domain Eukaryota; kingdom Viridiplantae; phylum Streptophyta; class Pinopsida; order Pinales; family Pinaceae; genus Larix; species Larix kaempferi. The sequence continues at coordinate 15,345,741 of BSBM01000458.1, read as the reverse complement.
GAACAGGGTGTCATCAACAAACTGTTGGTGGGTTATAGCTTTCTCATAGGGAGGGAACTGAAGACCTTTGATGCTGCCTTGATCAACTAAATGAGAGATGAGTTTGCCAAGTCCTTCCGTCATAATCAAAAAGAGGAAGGGTGAGAGAGGGTCACCTTGTCAGATGCCCCGAGAGGGTTTAAAGACAGTAGATGGATGCCCGTTAATCAGGATGGAGAAAAAAGCCGTGGATGTAAGGTTGGCTATCCATTTAATCCAGACCTCACTGAAATCAAAGGAGCTCATAATTTATTTCATATACATCCAGTTAATTTTATCATAAGCTTTGGATAAATCCAATTTTAGCAGCATCCCTGCTTTCTTAGTACTCCGCAAGGAGTGAAGAACCTCCTGATCTAGAATAATGCCATCCATAATTTGTCGGCCTTCCACAAATCTAGATTCTTCCAAAGAGATCAAGGAGGGAAGAAGGGGTTTGAGCCAATTAGCAAGGACTTTAGTGATGAGTTTATAAATGATTTTACATAGGGAAATCGGTTTAAACAAATCAGCTTCCTCAGCCATCGAAGTTTTAGGGATCAAGGTTAGAAAGGTAGAGTTCAAGGCCGGGAGAACCCCTCTCATTCTCCGGGACTCTTCCACCACCTGCCAAATTTCATTTTTAATCAAATCCCATAAATAATGGAAAACATTAGCAGTAGACCCATCAGGCCTAGGGGATTTCCCATCCTCCATTTGGTTGATGGATGTCTCAACTTCCATGAATTCAATAGGTCGTATAAGCATCTCATTCTGCTCCTCAGTAATAAGCTGAGGAATAACAACTTTGATTTCCCTACAAGCCTCGGTACGATCTACAGGAGGTTCAGTAACCACCTCCTTGAAATGATTGACCAGTTCATGTTCAATTCCCTCATGGGATTCCACTAACACCCCATCAGAATTACGCAGGTTGCAGATCTGGTTGTCTTGTCTATGCTGAATGGTAGCTATGTGAAAAAACTTTGTATTCTGATCCCCATCTTTAAACCAAAGATTACGGGATTTCTGCTGCCACGGGATTTCCTCTTGTGTCTGCCTATGATAAAGTTGATCAGCAAGATGCTTTTCCTCCAATGCTAACTCAGGGGTCATACCTGTCTGCATGATACACTCCAGGACATGTTCCATATTTAAGTCAAGCTTGGATTTTTCTATCAGAATGTTCCCAAAGACATCTTTATTCCATTTTTTGATCCTTTGTTTGAGCACCTTTAGTTTTTGTTGAGAACAATACATCTTAGTTCATGAGGGGGGAGTAATAGTATGCCACCATTCTTCCACACTAGATGGAAAATCTTCATGTGTTAACCAAAATTTCTCGAACCTGAACGGCTTGGTCATTTTCATCCCTGTATTGCTCCACATAAGGGACACCGGCCAATGGTCAGATCCGGAATATGCAATCAGGCGAGAAGTCAGAGTCCCACCCAGAATCATAATGCTTTCAGACGGAAGAAATCTATCCAGCCTAGCAGCCACCAAATGCTCCCCTCCACGTCTATTGTTCCAGGTAAAAACCGTGCTCCCCAGATCCACATCAATCAAATTACTAGCCTTAATGAACTCATCGAACAGAGTATTTTCAGGAGTAAGGACTCTTCTGCCGCCTTTTTTCTCAGACAGAGACCTGATCATATTGAAGTCCCCTCCTAATATCCAATGGGTTCCTTCAAACATTGTCCTCAGATTAGTCATACTTTTGATGAAATTACGTTTTTCAGAGTAACTACTAGGCCCATAAACATTAGTAAGCATACCTCTCACATTAGATCCTATAACATGAAATTCCGCGGAAAGGCTAAAAGTAGTAGAAAGAAAGTTATAAAGGGACATTTTCCTTGGATCCCATAGGACCACCAACCCTCCCGAATGACCAGTAGCATCCAGTGCCATACATTTACACTGTTTCCATAGATTATGAGCATTAGCTTCCAATTGGGCTCCAGAACACTTTGTTTCTTGTAACATGACCACAATAGGTTTTTCCTTCATAATCTTACTCTTTAGAGTTTTAATTTTGTGAGGACCATTGGTCCCTCGAATATTCCAAGATAAAAATTTCATCAAGCACTATATCTTGCTGAGAGAAGAGCTTCCTGTATGGTCGGGTATTCTCCCGAGTCTACTAGTCTTTCCCCAATCTCCCCGATCCAGTCCCTATTCAACCTCTGCCCCTTCTTAGAGCCTCCTTCTTTGAACTTCCTTTTATTCTCCTCCAGTTTCAAAGGTCCAATTCCTAGGCTAGGAGTAGGTTTGGTTTTCAATATAGCTTCTTTCAATAGTTGAAGTTGATTATCAGGAATAGAATGAACCTCAATGTTTTTACAAGCCTCTTCAATGCTATCAAGATCCAGGTCTCCAAGTTCCATTTCTTCCAGATCCTCTTCCATGCGCTCTGCTTTGAGACGGTTTTTACAAGCCTCTTCAATGCTATCAAGATCCAGGTCTCCAAGTTCCATTTCTTCTAGATCCTCTTCCATGTGCTCTGCTTCGAGATGGTTTTTTCTAACAGATTTGTTTATATTACCAATCTCTGTTACCAACTCTGTAGGTGTAACTTCTTGCTGTGAGGATTCCCGTGAAATCAGTGGAGTAGGGGTTTCTAACAAGTCAGGATCCAGAGCCGCAAAACTATTGGGATTGACTTCCTTTTTCCCCAACTCTTGGCCATTATGTCTCCTCCCCGTTCTTCTCCTATTTATTACTTTGACAAAACCATCCCTATCGTGCTGCTCCTAAGTGTTACTACTAGGATAGCCGCTGGGAGGTTAAGGTGACAGTCTTGGGCCAGATGTCCATGGGTATGACACCGCCGACAACGAAAAGGGATATGTTCATAATCAAGGGTTTGAAACCATTCAAATTCTTCCCAGTTTAGAGTGATCCCCTCTGGGAGGGTTTTGGAAATATTCATATAGACACAGATGCGAGCATACGAAACATACCTTCCTTGCTTAGTTTGATCAGAGATTTTGACAAAATGACCCAGAGCTTCTCCAATAGCTTTCAGAATGTCTGGGTCCCAGTATTCTGTTGGAAGCGAATAGAGTCTAGTACATACCGGGGTGATTGAGAGATCCTCCTTGTCCGGATTGAAATGATCCTTTCACATTCTTAAGAATAGACCAGCAGAGTAGTAGAAATAGGGTCCTCCCTCAAAAATACGATCCTTGTCCTCCACATTAAGGAAAACCACAGTAAAGAAACCCTTTGAGCCCAACAAGAGATCAAAGTGAGCCCAACAAGAGATCAAAGTGGCCTTTCGGTTTCCAAGTCGAGAATCCACCAGGTCAGGGCTTTCTCCGTAGGCCATATACCCATAAATTTCCCACAGGGCATGGTCCGTCATATGCTGTATTCTTTCCTTAACCCGTGTAGGGTTCACCGAAATAACTGGGGTGCTATTCGATTTGGGGATACAGATCCTCTGTCCCGCTTCTCCTCATACCACCTCTTGATTCTCCACCCGAGGACTCCAACCCTCTCCTCCGATTCCCTCCTCCTGCACTTGTAATGGCGTTACCTCTCTCTGCTTATCTTTTTCTTGCATTAGAGGAGGGGAGAGGCCCCTCCCCTGTGATCTCACCATCCCGCCTACGTTTTGTCAAAAGAAACAGTACCGAACCCGTCCTTCACAGAGGCACCAGTGCCAACGATCAACCGTTAGGGTTAATCACTTCTTGGAGCCCCATTTTCCGACCTTTTTCTATTATGAATCATTATGACTTTCCTCATACTCAATTGTATTAAATGGTGCAAGATGAGTGATTAAGTGAATCTTACCGCTTATCACATCGTACAAGTGGTGGAGGACGGATAATTAAGATAGAAGGACATAAAGCAATTAAGATAGAAGGACATAAAACAATAAACACTTTATTTTTTATTTATTGTTTACATAGTATCAGAATTCCATGCATTGAAAATTGGAAGTTGAATAATGGAGTGGTGGGCATAGGTGGCAATAACATTATTGGGTAATTAAGTATTATAATTATGGGTAATTAATTATTAGGATAGATCACAGTAACAATTTTTTTTAGTTTTTGTTTATTTTAAATTATTTTTTATTTGAAAATTCTATCAATCATAAAATATAAATTTAGTTTTCAAAAATTTCAAAAATAGTTTTATTTATTTTTTAGTTTATATTTATTTTAAATTATTTTTTATTTAAAAATATTTTTAAAACCAATTAAAATTAATCACATCTCACACATATTAATTATAAAATAGAAATTAAAATTTATATGAAAATTAATCACATCTCACACATATTAATCATAAAATAGAAATTAAATTTTAAAAAATTCAAAAGGTAATTGGTGTTATAGTCTAACACGCATTGCAATCATTAAATAGAAATTGATTTTTCAAAAATATTTAAATTATTATATTCTTTTTAAGAAATTAATAATAAATTCAAATTTGTTTGAAAACAAGTCGATTATTGTATACTAGGCCAGTATAAAAATAAGAAATAGCATTTTAGGGCAAACAAACGCTGAGAAGGTCGCCGACGTTGAGTATAGCTATTTTTATTGTGTGAAAAAAAGTCACCTACATCAATAATTTCAATCCACTATCCCTTTCACTATCCCTTTCATATGGACTAAATTACAAATAAATAAGTCATGGTCAATGCTTCTTCATCAATCACAATATATTAATTTTTTTAATTATAATACATAACTTTGAACAAAACTTAATTTTTTTGACATCATTTGTGGGTTTCCTAACAATTATTATTTGGGTTTGAGGTGGAAGTTTATTTGGTCGATATAATAATTATTTCTTTTTCGATACTAACATGGTTAACTATTAGAAATCATGTCTTATAAATCATTTTTAACTCGTAATTATTGGTTATCTTTAATTTATGATTATTATCTAAGTAATAATGTAAATTACAATATCATATCCTTATACTATGATTATATTCTACTTTAATATTTTGAGTTTTGTTTCCTATAAATTAAGAAAAAATATTATTATATCATTAGCTATATAATAAAGGCCTTATATCTATGTAGATAATAGTAATCTTCAATTCATAAATTAAATCACAAATAACATAGAATCTTAAATTAAATTGAAGAAATAATACATCAGCATAGATCCATTTTAAAAGGATCTACCAAGCGTCGAGAGGGATCAAATCTCTCGAGCTGCAAACTCTTCTCCAATATTTGCGCTCTTCAAATCAAGTGTGCAACACAATGTTTATGGTTTTAAGTAAATCTAATTTGTGTACTTTTATATACATGGCCTTCTAAATGTTTTAAATCTAATTTGAGCCGACATGTTATTTTTTATAAACGACACGTGTCAACTCCACAATGAGCACGGAAGGAGTTACACATCCTCCTACTGGATTGTGGAATGCGCCTCTTCGACGCAAAAAATCTTTCACAACAAGAATAATATTGAGATATAGAGATAACCCTCAAGGTAAAGTAACACCATCAATCACTGCACAATCCATGCTTGCTACAAAATAATTCATCCAACATATATCATACAATGATACTCATGTATATTTATACTTTCTCATGAGTATTCCTAGGGGGTTTATGCCAACTACCCCTTATTATTATATTATTTCTTCTAACTACCTAGTGGGTCTATTTATTAGCCACCAACTACCAAATGGGCCTATTGCATGATTATGGTCACATTACATACATTACTCCCTTGGGTAGCTCCCTAGATATATTACAATGTAGTTAAACCACATTAAGACATAAATTACCCATTTATTAGTTTAAGCGAGGTCAATAATCACCACAAAAGTGGTCAAAGTTACACTGATATACTCAACTATTATTGCCCTTATTACATGAACAAGTTGCCATGTGATGATCTCTTAAGAGAAAGTGTGGCTAAAGTTATGTTATTGGACAAGGATACCATCTATACATTTATAATTTCTCGTAACAATGAAAATTCCACCACCATACATGTTTTTTTCCTCATCTGTACATCACCCGCATAAACATTACACAGCTTGTACTTACATTAGACAATATTTATGATCACCTTGTTGCTTCCATGTTTTTAGCTATATGCAAACAAGCTAACAATTCTTACACTTGTCTAACAAAGAAATAAGCATATCCATATCTTTGCTCTCAAATCCTCCATGGAGTAGGAAAATCATATGATTGATTAATGTTGGTATGTGAGAGGCCCTTCATTACTTCACCTCATTAACCTTGATAACGAGAGATCACTCCATATAGATTTTCAATGGATACTCTTATCTCTCAAGGGAGAGATAAACATACTAATATTTACATGGCCCACCATGGGTCCACATGGTCTGAGCCAAAGGAATCATTTTCTCCCAAACTTCAACATTGCTCAAACATGTATCTCTAGTGTAGTGAAAGGCTCATTTAGCCCTCGGGCTACACCAGAATCTAGTTATCTTGTAGCCTGAGGGTCCCTATTGTCTAACTTAGAGTTTTCTTCCATAGGCTTTGCGTTGGCATAGGTTATCATATTCCTCAAAAGAATTATATCTCCTAGATCTTCTCCTTAGAGCCTGAGACTGAGGACCACTTTATATTCCAATGCTCTCCTTGCTACAATATTAGAGGACAATTCTTTTGTCACTTGGTTTTCTTTAGACACTCATTGCTTACATGGACCATAGATGCTTAGCTCTCTTCCTTTAGGAGACATTCGAACTTTTTCAACGACTTACCAATTCCCTAAAGTGACATGCACCATGTTTATTACCTTCTACTTCAAGACCTCTGACACTAGTAAAAATAGGTCCCAAGACCAGCTTCCAAACTCATATAGTAAACTTATGAGGTGTTATACACCTAATGACTAACATAGCATCAAACACATTTCTTTGTGACCTAAAATATTATAAGTGCTTGTCCATACCAACATGTTTAGACCAATAAACCTCCTCCTTCTTGAGCTTCTTAATCCCCTTTCATCATTTCCTATTATTTTTTTTAATTTAATTTTTTTTTTCACTTTTCCCTCAGCGTCTTTAGATATTATATTTCTTATAATATGATAGATTAACTTCAACCTATCATAAATATTATAATCTAACTAAATTACATTAACTTTACAAAGTGTCTTTACGAACATACACACCACATGGAAACCAAGACTTAATCATTTCACGTTTGGTCGTAATTGAATTATTGATGTTACACTTTACATAGAAGGTTTTTCATTATTGCCTTCACTATACACAAATATGTTGGCACTTTATGATCATGAGTGTGTGGTGCACCTATAAAAAAAGACTTTCATGACATTATTCAAACATTAAAAAGTTGCAGGTAAGTCTAAACATTAAAAAATAATTTAATCTTACTATGTTGATGGTGGAAAAGTAGGGCAGTGTTACACTCATGGTGTGTGTTGTTTATTTTTTTAGTGTTAATGGGCCTTTTCTTATTTTCTCTCTTTTTTAATAAAAAAAAATATATTTTTTATCAATATTTCTTTTACCTACTTCTTAAACTTTTTATTAATTATTAAGTCAAATAACTTAAGTCCATCTCTAACTCAACAAACTATTGATATGACAATTTACCAAACATAATAAATCATTCATGCCAATTGTAAAAATATATATACCTCTAATATTTACAATGTACTTCCTTCCCTTACCAAAAAAAATTAAATATAACCCCTACATGGTTTTCAATGAAGTTCTATATATTTTATAGAGTGCAAGTACAATATATCTAGGGCATATATAACCGATACATAGTTTTCAAAGTTCTATATATTTTATAGAGTGCAAGTACAATATATCTAGGTATATGCCCATAGTACTTCTTCATATAACAATAGGACATTTTTAACGGGCTATCCAAGGATTGATGAACATTAAAACATCAATCCAATGATTAGAGCTACATCGTTGTTACAGAGATGACCTATGTTAAGATGTTATTTTATTTTATTTAAATTGTTTTTTTTCTAATTTTTAATTTTATAAATTTTTGAAAAATTGAAATTGAAATTTTATTATATTTATTTTGAATTAAATTAAATTTTTGGTATTATGTTTGGGTAGTGATGCTGAAGTTGTAGTGTATATTTATTTTAAATTAAATTAAATTTTTGGTATTATGTTTGAGTAGTGACGCTGAAGTTGTAGTGGAAATTTGAGAATGTATTTTTTGATTCTAAGTAATAATACAAATACAGTTTTTTTATTCTTGAAATTAAATTTTTAGCAAATTTTAAAATTTATAATTGCTTTAAATTGAAATTTCAATCTTATTATATTTATTTTTAAATTTTAATAATTATTGAATGTGTATTATGAAATGTTTATTTAATTTAATTTATTATTATTATTTTTGAAATGTTTATATTTTGTATTAAGAGAGGTTTTAGTTTAACCGAACAACATAGTCATATAACATTTAAGGAGGTTGATTGCTTCTTACAAGGCTATCAACCTCACATCAAAATGGAAAGGAAATTTCCAGTGCTTTCTCTTATATCTACACTTTCTTCCAATATCTTTCATACAAAAGTAAATTCTTATAAATTGATTGCTTAATCGAATGCAGAAACAATACATCATTTTCGATATTGGACTACAATCCCCCCTTTAAATAGGAGTGAGTCCAAAGAGATTTGGTATCCCCAAAAAATATTTGTTTTGATCTATTTTTCTTGTCTTTCCCAATTTGATTTCCTTCCCCTTATAAGGGGAGGGGAAGAATGATGGACTTTCTTCAAAGCGCTGGTGTATGATGAAGATTGAAAAGATGAAAGTGGATGAACCTATTGCATTAAAGGATTTTCTTGAGCTTTAACTACATCCCCTTCTAAAATATTTTTCTAATTCATAACAACAATTATCTCTTTTGGTGCATTTTCTTGATTCTTGGTTGTTTCTTGAGTTGATTCCTCTTTTAGTGGTTTTGGTTTCTTCAACAACACCCCCTAATATTTCATACAGTTGATGGCAAAGATTTCAGAGGATGAGAGTAAGGGTGCTCCTTTTTCTTGTTCTTTTTTGTTACCAACTACTTAGAAAGGAGCCCAATGATCGTCGACATGAGCTTTCGAGGGAAATGAAGATGGAGAAATATGAATCATAGGACGAACTTTCACAAAGTGGCCATAATGATGACATTTATTGTTTTAACTTGGGAATATGTTCACAACCCAAAGGATGATATTGAGATGAGCCATCTACTTGGAATTGAATGGATTATGGTAAACCCTTCTCCAAATCTACCTCCATGTAGATGCAGTCACAAGAGAAAAGGTCGTCTTGTGGATTTACTGCTTTAATAAATTTCCCAAAGTTGCCTCCAATCTCTTGCAACATGAGTTTGTCGCAAAATATCAATGGGAGATAGGGAAAGTGAATCCATAAAGGAGCATAGGTTATTTATTGTTCAAGATTAAAGAGGCTAAAGACCACTATGAAAAAAATATTCCTTTAAAATCCATGAAGTAAGGACTAGATATGAAGATGACATCTTTGTCCTACTTGAGCCCAAATAAGAAGTTCATGAAGAAACCTCATCCACTAGCATAAATCCGATATCTATCTTTCAACTTTGACACCTAGTTTTCTTGAACCTAGTGATAAACTAATCTAAGACTTGGCCATAGGAAAACAAACTTGCTTACTAATGCATGATTTTCAAATGCCACAACATTTTCACGAGCCACAGGGTTTTCAAATTGAGCAAGGGAATATTTTCAAATATTTTGCCATACTTTTTACTCGGGTTTGCATTCTTCTTCATGCTGAACCTTTTATTTACCTTTGTATAAAGGAAATCAAAACCTTCTCTAATAGATCTAAATGCATCAAGCTCGAGGGATAAGCTAACATCCTGAGGGACTTCTGTGCCAAAGTAGAAACAAAAATGGGAGCAAAATACTTGAACAACATAGACAGAATACCAAGCCACTAGGGAAATCAAGATATACATCCCAAATAATAATAAACAACAATCTACCAAACCACCAAAGCAAATTAAATCTTGAAACCTAAAGTATGCTTGCATTCCTTAAATCAAATTGAACTAGTTTCTATGAGAGGTAACCACTAAGATTAAACCTTAATCGCAAGTAAAACTCTCAATCACCAAAGTCATTATATTAAGAAAAATTTAACAATATTTGAAACTTAATATCATTACATTTAATTTACATTTTAACCATTTATAAATTTTATTTATATATCTATAAATTAATATAAACTATTAAAATTACAATTCCAACCATATAAGATTATTTTAAAATTACTAACTTATATTTCACCAAATTCCGTTTAGAAAAGACCTTTACAATACATATTCCCCACCATAAATCACATCACCCTAAAATATGTTAAATATAATATTTGAGAAATTGCACTACATGACACAATATAATATTCTTAAAAAAACAACTCAAACAAGTTAAATAGGCAATTACGTGATTAGATCAAGTAGATAAAAGTCAAAGCATATGCATATGATTATTGACTATGGTTTAGTTGTGTCCAAACAAAGGAAAAGGCTATGACAAAACATTTAAAAGGTTATGACAAAACATTTGATGATAATTGTCTACCTTTCATTGTAAATAAACGTTTATATATATTTTAAAAGTTTTAATATATTATGATTTTTTTATGTTAAAGGGTGTTTATAGATAGTGACTATCCTGGAGAACCCTAGCACTATAAAGATGTAGATTTACTGGTTATGGGGCTTCGGGGTATGTTTCGTCACTGCAGACGGATGAGTTTACTGCAGGGTTTGGAGACCAGTCAGCTTTTGTGAGTTGACTCTAGTACCAACCAAACCTTAAAACAAAAAGTGGGAATTTTTTCTGCAGTATTTTTTATTTCTATGGGGTTTTGGGGGTCTTGTCACTCATCGGACAAAACATTGTCTTCTACCTGCTTCGAATGGTGGCTAGTTGTCGGTTTCATTAGTGATTTACTGCTGCTTTTGGTTACGTTTTTCATTGTCCTTACTGTTTCTACTAGATAGCTGCTGGTACACTTTCGGACATGAGGGTTTTGGTTTCCTTCTTACATATTACTATTATGTTAGGGTCTTCCGCAATTTTCCGACCAGTGGAGAATATTTCATTGTCTGGGGACTTGAAGGTATGGGGTGATAAGAGAGTTGGGCTTACTGGTGCCAGGGCTAGACGTCGCCGCAGACAGAAGGCTCTCAAGGCCCGTGATGGTTTAGAACAATATTTTATTGAAGAGGACTCAAACCTGGACAGTGTTGAGATGCTGGCTCGCAGGGCCATAATTGGTCGTTTGGAGTTCACTTCGGGCTCGAAGGAGGATATATTAGATTGGGTCAATAAACATTGGACCCCCTTGTTGGGTCTTTCTCCTTGGGTTAACATGTTACTCAATGGATGGATTTTATTTATTTTTCCCTTGGCGGAGCATGTTGGGACCATACTTTCTAGCAAGTGGGCTTTTAAATATGGCTTTCTGATCTTGAAGAAATGGCATCTGGATTTTGACCCATTGAAGGAGCTGCAAACTAAGCGTCATCTCTGGATTCTACTACCTGGATTTCCCCTGGTTCTCTGGACTGAGAGTATTTTGATCGGGTTGTCTAACAAAGTGGGTACGTTTGTTAGGTTCGATAAGAACTCATTATTTGGGATGGAGAAGAAGGTTGCCCAGGTCATGGTAGAGTTTGATCTTAACAAGGGTTTACCGACAGAAGTTGAAATCTTTTCGGGCAAATTAACCTTTAGGCAGAGGTTGGACTATTTTGGGGTTCCTTTCAGATGTTTCAAGTGCTGATGTATTGGACATATTATGGCTGGATGCCCACTTATGCTGCGCTTTGTTTCGTCATCAGAAAAAGGTGGGGTTTTAGCAACTTTGAATTGTGTTGCTGCTGTGGAGGATCCATCACCTACACACGTTTCATCGGGTAAGTTTACTCTCACCATTCCCTTAGCTAAGAAGGAATTACCTAAAGAGGAGTTAGATTTCATTTTAGATATTGAGAAGTCTTTCAATAGACGTATTGTGGAGGAAAATCTCAGATTTAACCCTAAGGGTTTCTTTGAAAAAACACCTTGTACTCCTTCTGAGGCGGCCATATATCCTGTTTCGGGGCCTCTTTCTCCTTTGGTGTTCCCCCGTCTTGATAGCCCTTCTGTCATAAACACTGATCCGGTTGCTGAGTGTATGTCTTCTCACGAGGGTTTACTATTGGGGGGGTTCCCGTCGGCTACTGAGCTGGTTCCTCCAACACTTTCCTCGTTGGGCACAAACCAAAATTCCTCTTCTTCTCCTCCAGATGGGTTTGATTATGATCAGGATGGACCAATTCATTTGGATGGTCTTAGTTGTGCCATTGTCTATTTTTTCGAAAAACCCCTCATCGAATCCTCTTGTCAAACCTATCACTTCGGATAAATTTATGAATGTGACCATTCGGAAAAATAGAAGGAAGGGCTTGGGTAAGGGTGGAACTGTTTCAGAGGAGGTTTTTACCCCACTTTCTTTAAGACTTGCTTCATCTGAGGCTACTTGCGATGATACCATTCCTACTTTACATTCTGAGGCTCTTAGAGATGTTTCGCCTCCACCCATGGTTCCTTAATGTTAATTCTCACATTAAACGTTCGGGGATTGGGAAAGGTCACCAGGACTAGGGCCGTAACCCATTTATTCAAGTCTACTAGTCCTCAACTTATATTGCTTCAAGAAACTATGTGCTCAGACCTTGTAGCTGTTCGAAAAATTTCCTCCATTATTCCTAGATGGGAATTCTTGGTTATTGATGCTGCAGGACAGTCGGGGGGACTACTCGTGGGTTGGGATCCTTGCTTCTTCAACTTTCTTGCATATAAAACACAGTGGGGTTTGTTACTAAAAGGACATTGTCTGAGCATGCTGCCGCTCACTGTTTTTAATATTTATGGTCCTTATAAAGACTGTGGCAGTTTTTGGGAGTCTTTGTCCGCCTCGGGTATACTTAATACCCAAAATCTTATAATTGCAGGTGATCTCAATTTTACATGCAGCGCTGGAGATATTTGGGGCACTCATGCTCGTTTGGATGACATGGCAGATTTTTTTAATGGGATGCTAAATTCATTTGAACTTATTGATGTGCTTCCTTGTGCACCTGGTCCTACTTGGACTAATGGTAGGGCTGGATCGACAAGGATACATAAGAGACTTGATAAATTTTTAGTAAAATCTGGTCTTATCAATGGATGGGAGAGGCATAGATCTTGGGTTGGAGATAACAAGTTTTTTGATCACTGGAAGGTCTTTTTTCAGATTGACACGGCTTTATGTAAAGTGCATTATCCATTTAAGTTCAATTGTTCATGGTTGAGTAATGAGGATTTCTGTTCTGTTATCAAGGAGTTCTGGCTAAATTATCATAATGAGGTTGAGCTGAATCCAATTGATGTATTTGTTTAGAAATTAAATCAGCTCAAAGGTATTTGCTCTACATGGATTCACAACAAAAATAAGGATGATGTTTCGGAACTTAACTCTCTGGAGGTTCAGTTACAGGAGTTACATAGTCGGAACTTTGGTGTTGGGTTAAAGGATGAAGAGTTTGATATGATCAAACACATTGAAAGGAAAAAAAGAGGATTTATTGACACAGGAAACCAAAGAATGGAGACTCAAAAGTCGTTCCACTTGGATTATCCATGGTGATGCCAACACAATTTTTTTTCATGCCTATGCTTCACATAGAAGAAATATGAATGCTGTTTGGGACCTTCATGATGAACTGGGGAATTTGATATCTGGACAAGACGCTCTTCATAATTCAACACTTGATTACTTTGGTAAACTGTACTCTGATACTGGTCAGAATGACTTAATCAACCAAATTAATGTTGCTAGATACTATCCTGCTTTCATCACAGAACAAGATGTTGTAGTTTTAGGTAGAGAAGTTAATCTTGATGAAATTGAAGCTGCACTCAAGAGTTTTTCCAAGGAGAAAAGCCCAGGCCCGGATGGCTGGACTGTTGAATTATTTCTACATTTTTATGAGATAATGGGTCCTGAATTATTAAAGATGGTGGAATTCTCTCGTACCGAGGGATACATTTCTAGTGGGCTTAATTCTACTTTCCTCACTCTTATTCCAAAGAAGGGGAAGCCCACTTCTTTTGGTGATTTTCGACCAATTGCATTATGCAACTTGGCTTACAAGTTGATCACTAAAGTTATCTCTAATCGGTTGAAACCTATCTTATCTTCCCATATATCTGCGGAGCAATTTGGGTTCTTGCAAGATCGCCAGATACTTGATGCCATCAGAATCACACAAGAGATTATGCATACGGTTAAATTGAAGAAGATGAAGGCTATGTTTCTAAAGATGGATCTTGAAAAGGCATATGATAGAGTTGATTGGTCTTTTCTAAGGCTGGTTCTCATACAGATTGGAATGCCACCACTAGGCATACGCTGGATTAGGGCATGTGTTACCTCTACTAGTATCTCAGTTCTTATCAATGGAGCTCCTTCCAGTTTCTTCAACATGTGTAGGGGAATCCGTCAGGGATGTCCACTTTCACCTTTACTATTCTTATTAACCATTGAAGGACTGAGCAGAATGATCAATGCTGCAAAAGCGGATGGGAGTATTTCAGGTATCAAACTTTCTCAGGAGCTGGTTTTCACACATGTATTATTTGTCAATGATGTTTTAATTGTTGGGATGGACACCAATATAGAATGGCAGAGCTATAAGGATATCATTTCTATTTTCTGTGCGGCTTTAGGTATGAAGGTAAGTGTAAGAAAATCTTGTATTCACCACTTTAGATTTTCTGACCAACGGATTGAGGCTATAAAAAATATCTTATGTTATAACTTTCAACAACTTGAGGAAGGGTTCATGTATCTCGGCTACTTTTTGAAGCCGAAGGGTTATAGGACTGATGACTGGTTGTGGTTATTAAGGAAAATTGAGAAGAGGATTTCTCACTAGACATTCAGACTGCTGTCTATTGGGGGTCAGTTGATCCTAGTAAAGGCTGTTCTCACTGGCATTCCGGTGTGTTGGCTCTCTCTACACCAAATTCTCGTGTCTATCCTTACCAGATTAAGAAGGTTATACTTTAATTTCTTATGGACAGGTGGTTCAGATCGTAAAAAGATGGTATTGACCAGATGGGAAACTATTGCACTTCTGACTTGTCATGGTGGTTGGGGCATTCACAACCTTTCCTTCTTCAGTATTGCATTGAGAATGAAATGTTTCTGGAGATCTCTCTTTGGGACCACTATTTGGTCTAAGGTAATCTCTGTCAAATATTTGAAGGGAGATGTTATAAGATGGTTGAGACATCCGGTGAAGAGATTTAACAGTGCATCCAAAATTTGGAGTGGTTTTTTAAAGATATACAATTGGATGGTAAGGGACCTGGCGTGGAAGGTTGGAAATGGACATGATATTCTGGTTGGCATCGATCCAATCCTTGGCTTGGAGGATGGCTTCAGATTGTCTGATGAGATACTGCTTACTCTCCATCGCTTTGACTACAAGACCCTTAATAAGATCTGGAAAACGAATCATAATTCGAACCAAAATTATTGGTTGAGTGCATTCGAATTGGGGTTTGAAGGAGATTGCGCTGCTGAATGGAGTCATTATGTTAAGAGATTAAATGAGATCGGGTGCAGACTTTCTTCTGATATGGATAAGGTGATTTAGCTGAATAATAACAAATTTGGCACTATCACGACAAGTTTGGCATATCAAGCTGTTATCAACAAACTTTGTTTTTTTCCTGTAGACTGGTGGTTTATGGCCCTATGGAATTGGAAAATTCCTATTAAAATTAAATGTTTTATGTGGCGGGCACTGCGGGGTGAAATTCCTGCTTGGGATATTTTGATAAATAGTGGCTGGGAAGGCCCGAATATCTGTTTTCTCTATTGGCACAAGTCCGAATCCGTCAACCATATCTTTGTTGATTGCAATTTCACGAAGGCTCTCTGGTTGTCAATTTAGCAACATCTTGAAACGAATATTCAGTGGGGTGTTGAATCCTTTGCACAGAATACACTAGCATGGTACAGGTATGCTAATGAGCTCCCATATTTTCCTGCTGTGACTACGTGGGCGGTTTGGAGGACTCGAAATCAATTTATATTTGAGGATCAACACACAAGTGTTGAATGGACACTTAAGTGTGTTATTAAGATGATATCTAAGCAGTGCAATGAATGTAAGAAGGTGAAAACTAAAAATATATCTTCATTCTATCCCCCAGACCATAAAGCTGTGATCTTTTTTGATGGTGCTGCGGCTGGTGGTAAATGTGCTTCTAGTGGGGTCATTTACATGAATTTGGACCATTACTATACTTTGAATTGAATTGTTGACATGGCACTAATACGAAAGCAGAGATTCTAGGACTTTGGTGTGTCCTTACAATCGCATATAATTTTTGTCTATCAGATGTGGCGATCTTTGGAGACTCCAGAGTGATAGTTAAATGGGCTCGGGGAGAATATAATATGAACAATTTTCCTCTATATCATTGGTGCAAAAGGATAAAAGAATTATTGTAGCTCTTTGAACATATTTCTCTTGACCATATTTACAGGCAGTTTAATTCCAAGGCTGACATTCTATCCAAGGAAGCTTATGCTGGAGATGAAGGAGTTATCTGCTGGGAGGAACACTATGAGTCTAAGATGATAGACTCTGGGATGGTCCAGATCTATGATATTTGATCAGATATCTAAGTTGGCTCATTGATCGAAAGCATGGAGCAATGTTTTTTAAAAAAAGTTTTGGGCAAGGTTTTATGATTTTGAAGTTATGTTGAAACTGTATACAGTTTTTTGGACTATTTGATTAGTCTATTATATAGACTTATGCACATTTGTACTATTTGATTCACATATGAATAGCAATAGTATGGTTTTTTTCGCTGAAAAAAAAAAGATAGCGACTTTCCTAGATGTATATTTTTTAGATATATTATATGATATGTATGTGAATATGAACAATATACATATTAATAAACAATCAAATAAATTATGTTTGATGTTTTGGAATAGTTTTTATAAATTTAAAATTTCTTCTCCTTTCTAGTTTCAAAACTTATATGATTATTATATCTTCACTTCTTATATTTTATTTATTGAAGTAGTTTATGACTTTAAAATATCTTCTATTTCTTTTTCTTTCTGCTTTGCTTGCAACTTTAGACCTAAGGATTTGGAATTTATAATTTTATTTTTATTTTTATGAAATATACATTCCAGGGAAATCTACTAGGCACTTCCTCTCATTTTGAGGATGGTATTCAGGGTAAATTGGATTTTGCAAAACCTTGAGGATTTCTCAACATAGGGTTTAAGGCCGTTACAAAAATATACTCATTAAGAGCTCAACATGTCACTTGTGGAATTGAATATGGGTGGAGAATATAACACCTATTCTCAACTGCCTCGTTTAGACCCAATTGACGAGGATTTCAAATAATATATTTGAATTTCACTTCTTATTGAGGGTGCAAGATACACTGTCCACCCTTGATTTGCTTTAGACAGGGTTATTTGTACATTTACTTATGTGTGAATTCCCTATAAATGTCTTAATTTGCATATCTCTACTAGTCTTGTGTACCAACATTTTTCCAGGTAATTATCTCGGGGAAAATTCTTAGGCACTTTCCCTCATTTCGAGAATGGTACCTAAGGTAAACCCTATCTATTTTAGGGAACAAGACCATAAAATAATATACTCATTATGAGCTCAACATGTCACTTAAGAGAATACATCTTGGGTGGGGAGGATAACACTCCATCCCACAACCACTTGGGCTAGACCCATTTGACGGTCTTGCATACCAACCTATCCTCTCAAATTGCTTTATTTGAGCAACACTTTTAAGAAATGTGATTTTAGTAGAGGTGACATTCAAAGATCCATATTTGTAAAAGATTTTATTAAAGGATTTTAAAAGGGGCTCTAGGCAAAGGATTTTTGTGAAAGTGGGGTCACAATGTGCATAGTTGAGTTAGATTCATTGGTGGTCTTCATACAATTGCTCATGATTGATGAACGTTAGAGAGAAATGACACAAAAAATAACCTATAGAATAATGGTGTACTTAGTGGTCCATAAAAGAGCATTGAGTGATGTTTGTTTTCAAAATATGCCTTGCAATTTATGTTGTGCAATATTTTACTAGATACACCATACATGGTGCTGGACATCTCTTAAAGTGCACTAGTTCTAGTATCCACGAGTTGTATTTAATAGCAAAGATACATTACTATGTCATTTAAGGTATCCATTATCATACAATAAATTGAGGAATTAAAGAAAGTTGTTTCCCTAAACAATGTGCCTACATATCATAAGCACATTGGGGCATCAAAGGTAGGGGCGCATTAGTGTGTTGATGTTAGCAATGTACCATGAGTAAGGTCAAAGTAAAAAATAGGATATATTCTCATTTTATCATCCACTTTTGACTCCTAATTCGATAATGCATTCACTCCAAATCATTAATGATCCATTGGAGATTTAGTAAGCACCACTGGTCCTTATTTTTGTCTCCTTGTTTTTGTGACTACAATGAAGAAATGTTTTTGAAATTCATTCTAAAAAAATCTACATTCTCAATTCTTAATGGAAACCGATGAGCTAGCATGGGATGAAGTAATTTGGTTTGCTTTCCTTATTTACATATTATTTTAGTATCTTTTATTTAATACCTTTTTAGCGATAAGGTTTTTTTTGGTTCTTGTATTTGTTTTGCCATGCATTGATTTTATATAGTGCACATGTATGCTAGTGTATGTTCTTGAAGAGCATTGTTTTGTATTTGTGTATGAGGAACTACTCGCTTTGTAATGTGCACCATTTCTATGTGACGACACCATATAGTGTAGGTGGTAGGTTGTGGCCTCATGACTTTGTGTAACTACAATGTGTCACTATTAGATTTCCGACTGTAAATGTGGCACATGCCAATGTGATCATTCTAGATTAGTGAGGTAATCACTCACTAATCAAGATACACTAGTGACATGTAAAGGCATACATGCATTCTTTGACACTTGGATCCTACCATGTTAGCATGCCAATAATAATTACATGCACTAATCAATGCTCGAATACTAGGTTGATAAAATGTATAATACTAGTAATAGGCCATGACCATTTGCCTTTCTGTGTCTCTAGGTATTGATGTCAGTGAGGTGAGTTGCAAATATGACAAACGTTAATGTCATCATGCCATGTCATTTGTGCGCATAGCTAACCATAATACATTATACACACGTAAAGGCACACAACCACACATTGAGACATGCCATAATGTGTCAATGCTCCAACAACAATGTCACAGACCATGTGTCACATCATATATTCATGGTTGCACTAGATGGTACCAATATTGGACAGTTCCCACCCACCTTTGTGCGTCTATGTTAGGGGCATGCACCATAAGCTTGGTGCATGTCAATGTCAAGGTGCCACATTAGTAGACATGTTGCACTAAACATGAACAATGACATGCATGGATGCCTTGACCCCTGAACCATACCATGCTGGTGCACCTTATCTCTCTAGTTGCACTAGACGACACCAATGCTCTGCTATTTTTAGAGGGCATCGATGCTCCATTTCCTTTTAAGGAGACAATGCCACATTAATAACGTGCCATTGTTTTTTGAAATGATGATAATGCATTGGTGTACCATTGCCTTTGAAAATCATGTTGGAGCACTGTTATTTTTGTTACAAAACAATGGACAAGGTTAGATCAATTCTTATTAATTTAAAATTGATTCACTTAATTCTAGTGATATTTTATGTTGATTAGCTTCCTCTTGAGAATTACTTGATGCCACAAGTACATGAGGCACAAGAAAGGGAGTGAGAGAGATTCCTAAGCCCAATGACATGCCTTCTCTTCATAAAGATGTTATAATCCTAAAATATTATGGGGAGGCTACATCCTTGAAGGTGAAGGCTAAATTCTTGAGATAGTTGACTAGTAGTTGGGATTAGGGTTGGTATGCCTTTGGGGTTGAGGTAGATAGTTGGTTTGTCCCAATAGAGGATGATATACATTCTTTATTGGATTATCTCAAATGGTCCATATGCTCATAAAATCTTTGAAATACCTAATCATACTCCCATTGAGATGTATATGACACATTTCCTTAAGCATATCAATCTTGAAACCTTTGAGGTACATGGTTTACATGTGATTGGGGTAAGCTTCACATTCATTCTTTTAAGTGATATGAGGTACACATTGTTAGTCTTATCCTTGGGGCCTCATCTCTTATTATTTGTCATGGACAACACATGTATAAGCTATTTGTTTCTTCATTATCTTGATAATCTCATTGAGCATCATATACTTTATAGGTCGAGTTGGATTATTTTTAGGTGTTTTTGTTATGAGTTGGACCTGGATTATTTTCTTAAGATTCACGAAAGGTGGGATTCTCATAAACATTATATGCATGTTGTCTCTTTTTTAAAGGTTTCCTACCACTCAACCTACGTATACTCACTTCCCTTGTTATGCATTAACCATTGCATGTATGCACATGTGGGGTTTGATGATGCCCAAATATAGGCATTCAATTGTACCATGTCAAGGAGTTGATCATACAATGATTTTTATAATAGTTCATCTAGAGGAGTCCTATATTAACCTTGTGCCATATCCATATGTGGGCATGGATTAGTGCAGAGTCAAAAACCTCCCATTTCTTGCTAATGATCTAGCTAATGAGAGAGGTATATATAATCATGTTCTTTTCAGTTATAGAAATTTAATTTGTACTAAATTTAATGTGCATGATTTTAATAAGAATATATATAAATAGACTAATTAGCATGGTCATTTACTTTGCAGATGTTGGAACAGTATCTCAGTTGAGCCATTGCTAGTCCCAAACGAGCTATGCTGGGAGCCAATTGATCTTGCCAATCAACATGGACCCAAGTGACACCCTATGGGCCTTATTGATTGAGACTAACATAGGGTAGCTACAACTTATGTGATTTGATAAATGGTATTGTTGATTCAATGTAATTAATGAATGTGACTTGACATTAACACATGCCAATTCTAAGGGAGATGCCACAAGATATATAATGACTTTTTTTTTCCAAATTCAAGTTGGGATTGAGGTAATGCAACATGCCTAGGTTGGGTATCATAAGGGACCATGTGATGGGTAAGAGGATGCACCTGCTGCACCTAGTGATGGTACGTAGATTAGCGATGGTCCTAAGAGTAGTGCTAATGCCATGATAAGTGGTGGTGTACTTGAGGATAGTGGCTAGGAGGTGACTAATATTGGTATTAGTACTTGTGTCACTACTAGTGGTACTACTCGTACTAGTGGTGGAATAGCTAATACTAGTAGTGGCACTCCTAGTATATAGACTATTCCTATGTATATTATTTAATATGGATATTTTTGCATCTAGTCATCACTCTATGTTGGACATTACTTGATACACATACTATTTTATAATATATATATTATTTGGATTATAATGATATATTATAAAAATGTAGCTTTAGATGGTATGCATTTGGCACAATGATTACTAAAGATATACTGGTTTTATTTGCTGCATTGCATATTAGTTTGATGTGTATGGTGATATGTTCTCACATCGCTTACTTGATACATGGTTCTAATTTGTTGGATTACGTATAAATTTGATATATATGGCGATACTTTGTTACCTTGTTTACTTAATACCTGGTTTTAATTTGTTGCATTAGATATAAATTTAACATACATGTTGGTATTTTGTTGCATTGCTTTGTTGAGATATGGTTAATTTCATGTTTTACGTTGCTTGCTAATTTAACTCATGGTTTTATTTCATCGCATTGCTTGTAATTTCTAATTACTTAAAAAGAACTGAAATTTATTGTCCAAATTGCCGATGGGTTACATATACTACATAGAGTCATGGGAAGTTAATTTTTTGCATTGATAATAACATTACATTTCAATTAGTTAGTAAAATTCATATACCAATTAATGACACTTAAAAACACTTTATGAATTCATAGTGTAACTAACTAAAAATACATTTTTATTTCTATATTCATTAATGTAGACACTAACTAACTCAAAATACAATGTCCATGAAATAAACACTTGAGTTATAATGGGACCAATAGATATAATGGATTAACTCAAAATACAATGGCCATGAAATAAACACTTGAGTTATAATGGGACCAATAGATATAATGAATTTGATTGAGGGAACTAAATAAGAAAAGAAAACATAGTTGTTCATAATTTTAGATAGTTTTATTTTTATTAAGATGATATCTTTATTATTAGTGTGTGGTATGCCATTATGCTATATAATTAATTTAGCTCAAATGTATACATAAATTCACAATAACAACAATACCAAAATGACCACAAACATGATCACAAGCAGAGCATAAGGCCTAGGCTTTTTAAGTATGCCCATGCATCCTCCCTAAGTTGCTCCAATCGTATCTCACATATCTATTAATTATTTTTACAATCCTATCTCACATATCGATTAATGATTTTTACATTATCAATAATTTTTATAAACTATCAAATAATCATTATTTATTATTTATTAATAATTCTTAATAATTAGTAATGTCTAATTAATTATTATTAATTTAATGTGTTGTAACTTTATTAATTGTTAATATAATGAGTAGTTATTCACCTAACTCTAAGATGTCTAGAAGTGTCTAAGAGCACCTTTGAATCTCCATGGGTGCGTTTGAACCCTTCACTTCATATATCATATATATTCCACCATTTTGTTTCATTGTTATTGACAAAAAGGATCAATATACCGGTTTGTACTTCAAAGGTGAGGAATGGGAGGTAGTTGTTTCTTTACCTTGGCTTGGTTTATATTTTTAATCTCCATCTACATTTTTTTTTTTTTGCTTCTTGTTGAAAATTGGAATAGTTTTTAGGCAAGATGCAATAAGAATAACAAAAATGTAACATAACAAACAATAATGATATCATGGTTGGATGGAAAGTGGGATGTTGATCCAAATGTTCAAGGAATATTGGGGTTTATGCACTTTCTAGATATAAAAAATTGGTTGATAGTTAAAATATATCAATTATGGTTTTATAATGATGTGTATATTGCTTGCACTTGGACACAATTTTTTTCTTCTTCTCCACTCTAATAATGTTGGTGTGTTTAGTTTCCTATATAATCTATGTTATATGTGGTTTGGTTTATTTGGATAGGTTATGTTATGGTGTGTGCAATGTTAATGTTATGCATATATAATATGCATGTACATTTCTGTGTGTATGTGTTAGTATGTTAATAAGTAATTATCCATTGATGTTAAATAAGAGAAGAGAACATATTATGTTGATGTCATACATTTGCTTTCAAGGAGGGACTAATTGTGCTTCTTAGAGGAATTGAAGAATGCTTCTCTCATGAAATAGTATGGATAAACAACTCATTACAACCTTCAAGGAATTAATCCTTCTTTTATTGCATGTATTACATGTATTTGATACATTTTCATTTATATATGTATAAGGGTATTTGTTAATTTTCATGTATCTTGCATCCTTTGATTAATGATTAATGATTCACTAATTTCACTTATTATTTAGTTATTTTTTAATTACTAAATAATTAGTAATAATAAATTATTAATTAATAATGTTTGGATAATTAATTAAAATAAATTGATAGCTTAAAAATTTCGACGAGTTTGTGGGGGTGGATTGGAGGAGGAATAACTATTGGATTATATGGAGGAGGTGGAGGACAAAATTCTTAATTTTATTTTCAAAACAAGTGATGAGATTAGAACGCAATGGGAGTGCTCTAGAGTTTCATGTGTGTGCAAGGATCAAGAGGTTGATGGTGAAAAATCCTACCATTCCTATTCCCTTTCTTCAACTCTTAAGTCCACAAGAGCTCCAAGTCCCCCTAGGGGTTTGTTATGGAGGATACAATAGCACAAAGCCTATATGAGAAAGTGAAATTTTTCCAATTATAGAATTGAGAGGCAATGCTAGATCACATTTTTATGAAGGTGTAGTTGTTGGAGAATGAAACCATACATTTATTAGACAAGGTGATGAACTTGAGGGATTTCATATCGATCTAGTTTAGGGGAGGATTTGATAGAGTGGGTATGAGTATGCTGTTAGTTTTTCAGAATTTTCAATCTGATCTAAGATCTTAACTGAGAGAATAACATGTATAGCATATCTACAGCATATCAATCATGGACACAATAATGCAAGCACACAAGAGACACAGAGTTTCACCAGGGAAAACCAAGAAGGTGAAAAACCCCACAACTTCCTCAGAGATAGAAAGAGCAATGATACAACCAAAGTACAAGAGATAGTCTTTTCCTAGCAGCAGATCCTCCTCCTCACAAGTGCGCCACTTTCCGAATGCGAGAAGTGTGAGTAATCAGTTATCAAATAGAGATCTCCCGATCTCTATTTATACTTGTCCTGTCCTGCCCAATAAACTAATGGGGCCGACTTGTCTAGCTTAGCCTCATAACCCATGGTTAACTTAATCCGGGCCAACCCCACACTTGGTGGTCTAATAACCCATTTACCCACATGGCTCATATAGGGGCGACCCCATCAAGGTGGTCTAATAACCCATCAAGTATAAGTTACGACACTTACAATATAAATGACGACACTTCCGTATAGAGGAATAATAACATCACTATAGGAATACAATACACATGGGTAAAATACATTCCGAAGTTACTCTTAACTAGGAAGGTATTTCTCGACACAGATCTGCTAGCACAAGTCTTCTTCTCTGGATCATCATCAACGAATCATCGTCCTTGAATCATCGTCATCATCACTACTGCTACTATCTCAATCAATCTCTGAATCTACTCGTCATAGGAAGTTCTACAGAGCCAGTCCTTTTTCATACTGGATGTAGGCCCACCACCTGCAGGTCTTCATCATCACTGGCCATACTGTGGAATCCTTAGGACTTATTACGTGCGTCACAAAACCTCGAAAGAGAATCCCAGGACTGATTACGAGCACATAGCTCAACCTATCGGATCTCCCAGGGCGCTATTATATGTGGTCACCACAAAACCTCGCAAGAGCATCCCAGGACTTATTACGCGAACACATCCCAACCTATTGGATCTCCCAGGGCGATATTACATGTGGTCATGGCAAAACCTTGAAAGAGCATCCCAGGACTTATTACGGGAACACATCCCAACCTATCAGATCTCCCAGGGCGCTATTATATGCCATAGGACAAAACCTCGAAAGAGCGTTTGCAAGATCTTCTAGGGAGCTATTATATGCCAGCGGAAAAACCTAGCAAGAGAATCTGCAAACCTCCCAGGGCGCTATTATATGTCCTCCCAAAAAAAAACCTCGAAAGAGCATTTGCCAGATCTCCCAGGGAGCTATTATATGCCAGCGAAAAAACCTAGCAAGAGAATTTGCAAACCTCCCAGGGTGCTATTATATGCTTATCTACACAACCTGTCCACTGCCACAGAGTATCCACCTGATACTCACCATACATCATCCTGATGTACACATGATCATCCTGATCATCGTCACTGCATCGTCCTGACGCATGTCTTCTGGAGCAACATCCTGAAGCTCATCATACATGATCATCCTGATCATACAATGCATCCACCTGATGCATACACAGTATCTGCCTGATACATATCATCATACATGATCTACCTGATCATACAATGTATCCACCTGATACATATACAAATACATGATCCACCTGATCATACCTAATACATATCAACATACATGATCTACCTGATCATACAATGTATCCACCTGATACATCTACAGATACATACACATGATCTAACTGATCATATCCAACATCCAACATGATGCATACATACATATAAATGATCCAACTGATCATATTCAGCATCCAACATGATGGATACATACATATAAATGATCCAACTGATCATATCCAGCATCCAACATGATGCATACATACATACATATAAATGATCCAACTGATCATAACAAGCATCCAACATGATGCATATACAGAGCAGTAACTGGAGCATCGTCCTGATGCTCATCATACAGCGCTTACATCCATAGCCATGTGAATGATCCTCCTTCCACCATGCTTGGAATGGCTTCAACAAATGTCTCCATCACTTCTTCCTTGAAGTGTCGTCAATATGAAGAACACCAAGCCTCCCTCTGAAGTATTCGAACTTCACTCTGGCTAGTGGTTTCGTCAGCACATCTGCAATCTGCTCGTCCGTCGCAACATACAGGAGCTTCAATGCTCCTCTCTGCACCATATCCCTGATATAGTGATATTTGATCTCAATGTGCTTCGACCTGTCGTGGAACACCAGGTTCTCAGACAGCTTCACACAACTTTGGTTATCACAAAAGATACCAGTAGCCTCCAGCGGGAGATCAAATAACTCAGATAGTAGCTTCCAGAGCCATACTGCCTCGCAACTAGTCGAACAAACTGCAACATACTCTGCTTCGGTTGTACTCAGTGCTACGCAGGACTGCTTCCTGCTAAACCAAGAGATCACACCTGATCCCATACTGAAGCAGCACCCAGATGTGCTCTTCCTATCTGTAGCACTGCCTGCCCAATCTGAATCAACATAACCCTGCAGGTTAAACTTTTGATTCGCATCATACTTGAGCCCATAATCAATTGTACCCTTCAGGTACCTCAGAATATGTTTTACAGCAAAAAAGGTGAACACCTCTGGGATCCGTCAGGAACTGGCTCAATGTGTTCACTGCAAAGAAAATATCTAGTCTCGTGTTCGTCAGGTACATCAAGGACCCAATCATCTGACGATACACAGTGACATCAACCGGATCAGATGAAGCATCACACAGAAGCTTCAGGTTCGATGCCATAGGTGTGGCCATGTCCTTGCAATCCATCATCCTGAACCTCTTCAGGATCTCTACTGCATATTTCCCTTGTCCAAGGAAGATTCCATCTGCACTCTGCCACACCTCCATGCCTAGAAAATAGTGCATCATACCCAAGCCCTTCATCTCGAACTCGGCAGCAAGCTTCCGCTGCGTGTCGGCAATCAATCTATCCTCATCTGTAACAAACAGGTTATCCGCATACAAAAGTAGTATCACTGGATTGCCTTCCTCAACCTTGTAGTAAAGGTTGGAATCCGCTTTACTTTTGGTAAATCCCAAACTGGATAGAAAGCTATCTATCCTACCATACCAAGTTCTGCACATATATGACTTCCCGTCATGTGTCTCAAAACTAAGTGGCTGCTCCACATACACTTCCTCTTCGACTACACCATTCAAGAAAGCTGTCTTGAAATCCATATGGTGTATCTTCCATTTCATCACTGTAGCCAGAGCAAGTACTGATCTGATGGAAGTGTGCCTGGCTATAGGTGTAGAAGTCTCTTCATACTCAATCCCTTTTTCTGGGAGAAGCCACGAGCTACAAATATTGTTTTGTATTTCTCCATGCTACCATCTGCAGCATGCTTGATCTTATAGATCCATTTGGAAGTCACAGCAGACTTCCCTTTAGGTCTTGGGACTGCATCCCAAACATCATTCTTCATGATCGACTGATCATGGTATTCTTCCATTACTTCATCCCAGATCCTGGGAACTTCAATATCTTCAATATCTTCAATAGATATCTTTGTTGCTGGAACAAATGTTGTAGTCCTTCTTTTGTAGGTGAAGGTATACGATCTTTCCTACAAAACAAGTCAAATTGCATGATTAGAAACATCTCATAGTTTTTAGAACAAATTCTTACACATAAGAAATATGTCATACAGTCATGCAATTATTTTAGCCAATGCTTCAATACAACATTCATCCATATCCTGTAACTTTCTAGATGCCTTCCAATCTCTACCAGAACATTGTTAAGAGTTTGCACTACTCCCAACATGTCAGCAAAGATGTTTCATTCTAGATAAGTAGCAATGGAATGTTGTATAGTGCCATAGGCTACTTACCCATCACATGCATATTAGTAGTATACTGTTTATTAATGCAATTATTCTAATATGCATAATACACAACCTAAGTCTAGGAACATAAGCATATACATCATTGAACAACATTATTTAAACAAACAAATATGTAAGAAATGACAATTCAAATACTTATCTTTGTTTGGTTGTTGGGTGGACTCCCTCTGAATATCTGCATCCTTGCAGAAACTACTGGAGTGTGCTCCCTCTTGATCTTTGCTTCCTGGATTACCTGTCCTTGAACTTATATCCATCCTCGATCACTATGCATGCTTACAAGTATCATTATTATGATATCCTCGAGATGTCATACATAATCATACATTTATTAGAATATTCTCAATACTATCAAAACACAATAATCTTAAGCATGTATAGTCATGATCATTTCAAACAAAAATAATAAGCATTAGTATTCAAGGACTCTTATGGTTAGTCATATCATAAATTAAAGTAAGAAACATAATATGCCTAAACCCGTGATTACTCAAACCTATACTTTCATGACTCTTCTGGTTAGTCATATCATCAATTAAGGTAAGAAACATAATATGCATACACCCATGATTATTCAAACCTATGAATAATCATTATCAATCATGCCATGTATACTTATATAAGAGATCCTATCACAAGGTAGGATTCTAACTTGATATAGGAAAAACATACCTGGATTAGTATGTTAGCTAGTTATGTCTAACATACCCACATGATGTCTTCTTGTTCTCTTCAATGACTTGTGCTAGTAACCTGCATATCTCATAAGTTAACCATTATAGAACCAAGTTATACATACCTCGTAAATAGATCTTCTAAGTGATCCATGACAATGTATGAATCTTTGTCTTCATGTCACCATGATCATATGTTCTTGAAATAGAACATGATTTGTCTTTCTTGGTGTACCTTTCATGTTAGCGGACAACATAAACCTCATACAACACCATAATGCATTAGAACAATCATAAGTGTCAACACCCTAATCAATGAATATCTTCTATCATGCATTCATAATTTTATTAAGGTGATACGACAAGTCTAAATTTAATCAAGATTGTACTAACCGTAATAATATGAAGACAAACATACCATAAACTTAATCATGAACAAATATCGAAACATACTTGGATAAGTCATACCTGTCGAGATTGCTTGTAATCTTCTTATGTAAGGCCTTAGCCTTATCTCCCTCTGAAACAGGAACTTCTTCACTTATGCAGGTGACCAATCTATTCTCTTCTAGGATTAACCCAATCCACTTGATTTGCAAGAACTAGATCTGGAGCTGGATTAGGGTTTGTCAGAGAAACCCTAAAAGTTCAAACTTTGAATTTCAAACTTCTGAAAGGATAGAAAGATGCGCCTTGATGAGCTGATCAAGCTGGTATACCTAGAATTTGAAAACTGCAAAGTTTCACCCCTCAAAATTGCCTTTGAAACTTCTGGATCTTCTGGACAGGATCCCGAACTAGGGTTTGATAAAGCCCACCCTTCTGCCCAACCAAAAGGTTTGATCCAAAGCTCTATACTTCGATTTTTCTAAGGAGCTTCCAGCCGTGGTCACAGACTTAAAAAATTCCAACTTTTGTAGAAGCTCTAATTTCCCATTTTTTCGATCAAAATCCCGAACTAGGATTTGATCAAGCCCGGCCTTCTACCCAACCAAAAAATTTGATCTTGGTCTCTAAATTTCGATTTTGATGAGTAGAATTCAGCCGTGGTCTCTGATTACAAAAATACCAACTTTCTCCGAAACCCTATTTCTCGGAGCCATGAATGATGGTGCTCAAAATCCAATTCTGTTTTGACAGAAATATGCACCTGATTGTTTCCGGTGTAACTACGAAATTACAAATCCATAAGGTCTGAAACTTCTACTTGTGGTAGCCCAACTTGTCATCTTTCCAAGCCCATAGGTCTGACCTCAATTGGATTCTCTAAGAGAGAGTTATGCCAAGTGTCGCAACGTGACCTGTTTATGGGATAAAACAGGAGAGCGAACTTGTACGGAGTGCCACGTGTCACTGGTTCACTTTCGGCCTCTGAACCTTCGGCCTGGGAAAGTACAGTCCGTTCCCTACTTGTCACTTTTTACAAAATTTCATTTGGAGCTTCCTATCCCAAGTTATGACCTTTTTTCCTAGGTCACCTGTTTATGACTCAGATCTGGAAGAGGCAGAAACCCTAGATTGTACAGCTCATAAAACACAAAGTAAAACGAATTAGAAGTTGTCCTTTGGACACAAGGTACATGGGGATCTGATATTCGACTTGTAAAAGTTTTAGATCCAAAAACTTCTCCAAAATGTATTTAAAGTGAAAGTGCTACGATGAATGGTTTTTGCTATATCAAGCCGTAGCATCGCAAGTGCAACAAGTGTCATACATGCCATACCATGCCTTCTTTCAGGCTAGCTCTAATACCATGTTAGTTTTTCAAAATTTTCAATCTGATCTAAGATATTAATTGAGAGAATAACATGTACAACATATCTACAACATATCAATCATGGACACAATAATGCAAGCACACAAGAGACACAGAGTTTCACCGGGGAAAACCAAGAAGGTGAAAAACCCCGCAACTTCCTCAGAGATAGAAAGAGAAATGATACAACCAAAGTACAAGAGATAGTCTTCTACTAGCAGAATATCCTCCTCCTCACAAGTGCGCCACTTTCCGAATGAGAGAAGTGTGAGTAATCAGTTATCAAATAGAAATATCCCGATCTCTATTTATACTTGTCCTGTCCTGCCCAATAAACTAATGGGGCCGACTTGTCTAGATTAGCCTCATAACCCATGGTTAACTTAATCCGGGCCGACCCCACACTTGGTGGTATAATAACCCATTTACCCACATGACTCATATAGGGCCGACCCCATCAAGGTGGTCTAATAACCCATCAAGTATAAGTTATGACACTTACAATATAAATGACGACACTTCCGTATAGAGGAATAATAACATCTCTATAGGAATACAATACACATGGGTAAAATACATTCCTAAGTTACATATACATCAACATATGCCATCTGTCATTAGTTGTTCAAATTAAGGTAAGATGTTTCATCTTGCTCATTCAACAATGTTGGAGAGCTTAATAAATTTTAACTCCTTAGAGTTTTGTGTGAAAAAGATGTAGCTCTAGTAGAGCCTTTAATATTTGTTAAGGAGGGAAAGGAGGGTTATTAAGGGTGGATAATCAATGGTAGAGGGATAGTCAAAGTATACCTAAGTGTGGATGGATTAGAAAGGGGGTTTATGGAATAAAGGAATAAACCATAAGGGCTAGAACAAATAGTTGGGAGGGTGAGAAGTAGGAAAATGAAGTGTATGAAATCATGTAAGGAGAAGGTAAAGCTGGTATTAGGAGAGGATGTTGAAAAGAGTGATGCTCTACCATTAAGTGACAAGAAGGTTCTATGGTTAAAAGGATTAAAAAATGATAATCATATCCTTAAATGTGAGGAGGGTGTGTGGACGCCACAAAAAAATTAATAGCCCTAAAGAGTTTTGTTCTTCATTTCAAACCCGAGGTAAGTCAATTTGATCCAAGAAATTATGCGTGAGGGGGGGAAATCTAAAGGGGTTTTCTCTTCTTTCCTTAATAATTGGAAAATTTTCCCTTTGGATTCAAATGGGAGATTTGAAGGCTTATTAACAAGAGGGAACCGATCCATAAATCTTACACAATCCTTTGTTCTCAATGCAAGGTTATTTATAGAATTGAGGTTAACGAAATTAGGGAAGGCCTTTTTCTATCATCATGAATTTGTATGGTGCTTATGAGGATGAGAAGGTTTCTCAGGGAAATTATTCACCTTGGAAATCCTAAAAAAGGATAATATCCTTTTACGTGGGGACTTAAACCATACTATTAAAATAAGGAGGTATTTTGAGAAAATGATAGGTTTAACTCCTTGATAGATGAGTTTGTTTATATCGTTTGAGGAAGTAGGACTTTGTGATGTGGCAAAAAAAATACTTGTTCATAATTTGAGGAATTTAGGGTAGAGGATGAAGGCATATCTTGAAAATGGGATAGTTTCATGGTGGAAGAGAGGGTTATGATGGAAGTGGATAGGATTAGGACATGGGTTGGAGAGGGTGGTTCATGAGACCATCTCCTAATTCTGTAAAAATTAAGAAATATGATGAAAAACCTCACAATGCTCTTAAATTTAATAAAAATGAATGGGGATTGAGGATTTTGCAAAGCCAGTTAGTTAGAATTGAAGGAAGTATGGCCCCTCTAACAAAACTCAACAATGATTTAATTGGTGAGAACTTTAAAAAAGTTAAAGAGGTCATAATAGATTGGGAAACACAAAATTTCAAAATTCCTAAAGGGATTTAATTAAGGTAGAGGCAAATGTTGCAAACATATTTGACCAAAACAAAGAAGGATTTTTTTCAAAAGATGAAAAAACACATCTAAAAATTCTAGAGGAGAAAAGAAGAAAACTACTAGAATGGGAGGAATATATATGGAGATAAAAATCAAGGCAATTTGGTTAGCAGAAAGGGATGTGAATATTAAGTTCTTTTAGAACTATGTAAAACACTAGAAAAAACATCGATACAATATGGGAAACATGCAAGGAGGATGGGAGTAAGGTCATAAGTCTTTAGAAGCGGATTGGAGAGACTGGAGTGCCTAATTCTAGAAAATATAGCAAGGACCTCCTAGGGAAAATACAAAATAAATGATTTAAAATACCTCCCATTTTTGTAGACTCATTGATTACGAGCATAATGAATATTTAATAGTAGAAGTATCTAAAGGAGATCTTAGATCTTAGAGCAGTAGTGGAATCCTTTCAAAAGGAAAAAATCTTAAGTTATAATGGGTGGACAATGGAGTTCTATTTGGAATTTTAGGATTTAGTAGAGGATGATTCATTGAGGGCGATAGAAGAATTAAGAGCTTCATGAAAGGTTCCAAGAATAACAATTCAACCTTCATAGCCCTCATCCCAAAGGATTAATCCCAAATCATTTGAGGACTGTAGGAAAATATCTTTATGTGATGCAATTTACAAAATTATAGCTAATAGATTAAAGAAAGTTTTCTCTAACTCTATATATTAAAAGTAGTTTGGGTTCTTATATGACATATAGATCCACGATGTAGTGTAGGTGGATAAGGAAGGTTTCCATACTATATAATTAAAAAAATATTCAAATGAGGGTTTTAAATTTGGAGCTATATAAGGCTTATGATTGGGTAAGCTAGTCACATCTTAGACTAATTCTAGTCCATATTGGAATGAGCCTTCAAATGGTAAATTGGATAATGGGTTGTTTGCATTTAATACTCTTTGTAGTGTTAATGAGTGGTTTGACATCCAAAATTTTCACCCCTTTAAGGGGATTAAGATAGGGTTATCTCATGTCACCTTTCATTTTTCTTTTGGTTGTTGAAGGCCTAAGTAGGGTGATCAATGACCATACAAAGGAAATATCAATAAAAGGTAATAAAAGTAGGCATAACTCTAACATTTTTAATCTCTTATTTGTGGATGATTTAATCTTATTTGGTTAAGGTACTCCAGGGGAGGCATTAACAAAAAGAAATTTTAGATTTATATTATAGAACAACTGGGATGGAAGTAAAGTTGCATTAATGGTTTAGTAGCTGAGAAAGAAATGAGACCGACCAAATAGTTCCTTTCAATGTTTTCTCCTCTAACAATGGAATAAAGTATTCGGGGTTCATGTTGTTAGTGTATGTAGACAATTTTAAAGCTTATGTAAGCTAATAATTACTTGCCATGTTGGTATACTTATTTGCTAGGTTTTATACCTTATTTTCCGAGTTGGTATACCAACCAATTATGAGCTAGGCCTCTCCCGATTTGTTATAAACACAAGTGATTCTTCTTGTATTTCAAGAAATATATAGATTCCGTATTTGTTGTTGTTTCATGATTTGTGTACAGAGACCAAGATCATTTATGATCTACGTTAAATCCAAGTTTTTACATGGCATTAAAGTGAGCACTTCCCACCCTCATTTTTTGTGTTTGAGTGTATTTTGCTCCATTTGCTCAATTGATTGTTTTTGGCATTGGAAATTACAACTTTTGGTTATCTTTGGACCTTTGTAGTTGGCATGATTAGTTTTGTTGCTTTGGCCCTCAACTCTTGTTGACATATTAATATATCTTTTCCATTTTGGACCTTGTGGCCCCAAATCTATCATAAATTGACGACGAGGACCTTTTTTAAGGCTATTAAGATTATGGAAATCCTCACTCCTTGTAATTTCTCGATCTACATCTTCAAAATGTGAATTTACTGTTCATAGGGTTGTTTTAATGCTCTATTCTATCATTGTCAGTTTGATGTAAAATCATGATTTATATCGTTCCTATGATCAAATTTCTCATGAAGATTTCTTCACATTTCGACTTCATTAGGAGGAGCATTTTTCATCAACACAATTTTTTCCAGGGTGCCAACCTTTGTTTAATGATTAGACTAATTGGATTGTAGTGAAGAGGCAATATGAGGTGGATGAGCATGGGCATGGCCATCTATGTGGCAATTTAATTGCTTAATTGAACATTAAATTATCAACCCAGGAGCTCATAAACTTATGAGACACTGGCACTGTATGTGAAGGACTAGGAATAAGACCCTAAGCTAATCCTATTGCATTCAAAAGTGCTTTGTTTTATAAGACACTTGCATGAATTGAAGTTAAGTGCACAAGCATGCTATGTTTTTAACAATCGGTTAGCTTACTCAATGACTAAACTAATTCTTGTAGCTTAATTAAATTGTAAAGTGAACTCACTCAAATGAAATTGCAATGCTGAAATCAAAGGAATAAGATCTTATAGCCATGGGTTTGAGTCCTGTAGATTCTTATATTTCTCAAGCTCTTAGGGTTAGCAAGCATTTAAGAGTTTTGGTAGCACACCACACACGACCATTAACACACTTGGAGAAGTTTAAATGCTACAGGAGTTCAATTTGGTCATTGGACTTATATTTCAGTTAATCACATTTTTTTGGTTGATCATCAAGAATATTAACTGGTTTTGTGATCACTTATAGAAACTCAACCTTCAATGCTCGACTTTGTAGGGAAACCACGCTTGCAATTCGAAAGCACATAACCATTCGAAATTGTGAATGACAATAAGCAGAAATATTAATCTACATAACAAAAATACAATTCTATCTATTGAGTTATCTAACTAAAAGGAAAATCACTTTGCAACAAAAACCAAGTATGGGGCCCAACCTACTGGCTTGCGTTGTAAAGGAAACTACTACATAAGTACTATGCTACACAATATAACTCAGAACAACATTCATTGATATTAAAGGAAATCCAGAAATTCACATTATAGTAATAGGTTCATATTCTCTTTTACAATGATTAGTCTCCATTGATAGCTACCCCCATCAGTCTTGCATATCCCTTATATTTATAATCAATACATTTCAAAGAGGAGGCGTTACATCAAAATTAAACAATCCCCTAGTCTCATGGATCTGGGAATCATTCCAACAGTTCAATGCTAATTACATAATAAGAGATAAAACTCCATAGGTCAATCATTGGCAAAATATAGAATGTAAATATGGTTTTTGATATTCTCATAACATGAAATACATGATAATATCCCTCATCGCTTGGCACGATCCCTTAATATGTTGATCTCAAAATGATCATATCTCTTAATTAAAGCAATGGAAATTGCACTATGTTGGATGATGCCAAGGATAAAAGGGCGGTCTATCTGTAGGAGCATCGATGGGTGATGTGGAACCTCTCATTTGAAGTATACGACCATGAAAATCGTGCCAGAACATACCCACATAAGAAATGTTGACCAATTCTTTGACCATGCACCCACGACTTTGTTGTTAAGATTTGAGGCAATTTGATGAACATAGAAGAATCTTAGCATCATTCTGAATAAAACCCAGATGTTGGATTTTTTCCCTAATGACTGATACTATGTAGATCATCAAGGTGCTACTGAAATCACAATTGCTATCGGAATTCTGAAGATGACAGTCTGCTACTGGAATCCTGGTAGAAAATCTATGTTTCGACAATATTGGGGCACTGCCATATTTCTGGGAGCTTCCATAGGAATAACTGAACTTTTTAAAGTGGTTAAGAAATCACAAAATTTATTCTAGGTAACCACCAAAACATGGGAAGTCCACAAATTAATTCCCACATGTCTCATGAAGTGAAAGTGGATAATATGGGTGATATATGGTAATGTGAATGATAAAAGGACTAAGGATGAAATGATAAAACATACAAAAATGGCTAAATGGTCATTGTAAACATGTCAAAACCGAGGTTCAACATCCCCCCACACTCGACTCATTGCATGTCCTCATGCAATAAGTTTATGAATGATAAATGCTTCCCAGATCATAGTACTCTTGATGATACATGCTTTCATTTTCAATCCCCTATGTAACTACTGAAAACAATTCCTTTTTCTTTCTATGCTCTTTCTCTATTTCTCTATTTCTCTATTTTATTTCTTTTGATAAGGCATGATAATGAACATGACTTGAATGATGTGTGCTCTTAAATGGGTCAGAGTACAATGGTTGAAGTTTTCCTGCTCCAAATTGAATTTTTGTTTGCAGGAACAAGAAAAGGAATACATTTGCTTTCACTATGAAATCCGATAAAAGATGTGTAACACCCCCTGACCCAGGTTAGAGATGTTATTGTAATTGAACATTGAGGCTATGAGTATGTACATAGCATGCTAATATTTTAATAAAAACACCAACTAGCTGCATGAGGAGCAATACGTTGAAGAGGGGATCCAGATATTAACCAAGGGTTGTGAGGGGGTAAGGTTGACTTATGTACCTTGATCCCTAAACCCTTGTTCTATAAACCTTATGATAAACCCATACTTCTAAGCCTTAAACTCAATGGGGGTATTTAATAATTAAATATTTTTTAATGTTATGATTGAGTGGTTAATCGTGATTAAGGTTGGGGGAAGGGAACATGTTCCTTTGGGGACAGCCACGTGGGCTCCCAAAGGAGGACACAGGGTTGCCTCGTTGATATTGGCGTTAGTGGGGCATGGGGAATGCTTCGCTGCGCCTGGGCCGGGGGGGGGGGGGGGGACGTCAGTCTGGAGGTTTTCTGGAGAATGCACGTAGAGCATGAGGAAGTGTCTGCTGAGTGCAAGAACAATGCGAAAAATCCGAGAGGAGTTTCAGACAGGGACAATGAAGTGTATCACTGTGTGTTTGGAGTTCTCGGAGAGTGAAGAAAACTAGGAGATATTTCCTGTGGCGAACCTGAACCGAATTGCAAAGATACCCTGAACTTTGTTATGCTGAGATAACCCGAACTGGCCATGAATTCCTTGGTTGAATTAACTAGTCAATTGGCAATGAAGCATGAGACCCAAAGGGATTCCCGACATTTGCAGTGAAGTGTGTCGCTGTGCGTTTTGGGAAGGAACTCAGGTGGGTCAATTGCGGATTTGACAAGAAATTGGTTTCCAAACTGCTGTTTGCTGAACCCTGTGTATATCTTTATCCCTATTATTTCCACTCAAGACTCTGAGAGTGAGTTGGGGAAAATTAGTGAGATATCTCTAGTTAATGTCTAGATCTCGGCTCGGGGGTGAACTTGGGAGCTGAAATAGTACAGGATGGACAATTTCTAAGGTTGGGTGGAGTGTGGCTCACATGCAGCCAATTGCCACATTCATGTGAATTTCAGATAAGTATCTTTGTATGAATTATAATATTTAGGTGTTTAATTATGCTTGATATGTTCAATCTGTGGAATGAATGTATAATTAAATGTAAGCCATGAATATGCTATATTAAGCTTGTTAGAAGGTTGTATTCATGATTGAGTTTTCTTTCAATTGCATAAGCTATCTGCTGTATTAATTTGGTATGTGAATGATGAGTTGGTTATACTTAATTATGCACCTCCTGTTTGCTTATGCTGTCATAACCCTTTTTATGAATGGAAAGTTCATGTCTTGATCATAGAATTATAGACATAAATATGGGTATAATGATAGAATGCATGATTGGATGTTTTCCCATGAATAAGGTTGTTTTACGTTGCTGACTCAGCAAGCTTGATATGTCTTTCTAACTTTGAGTCTTTCCAATGTTTGCTTATAAATTATCCTTCACCTTTCTAAGGGATTGTTAGTCTTCACCGAGAGTTAGGAAAAGATAGAATTAAACTCTGATATGTTTTTGGCTTCCTGTGTTTCAATTATGTTTATGGGAAACTAGCGAGAATAATGAAGCTGTTAATTGGGTGCGTAAAGGAAATTGTTTTAATTGCATAGGTTTACACTGTAATTATGTATATGTGTAACGTGAGGTACATTACAAGATGCAAGACTTGAATGGACAAAATCTGTTTTAGTTTCTTCAAAGTTTAACAATACTAAAAGGAAAGGGACAATGGTGGATGGACATAATGGACAAATGAAGTTAAATGGAATATGGAAAGGGTAAGGGTGTAAATTTTGAAGGAATGAAGGGAAAGAGTTTCAAGAGTTCAATGTGCATGAATTCCCAAGTTAGATGACTATGTAGAAATAGAAATTGCTTGCCCAAATTTACCTCTTGGGATGTATGATGATTTAAGAGACAAAAAATGAACTTTGGTTGCATGGTCTGGAAAGAAATCTATGCTGGAGGTTTTGGAAAGTTTGTTGCTCTACTGCTTTGGAAGAATCTAATTTGCTGTTGAATGAAGGACATATATGCTTTGAATTTTACTGTTGTATTGCTGTTTGGAACATAAATAATTGTGTTGAATGAAAGAGATCTGTAATGCAAAAACAAGGATAAGATATGAAATTGACCCCTATACCTTTTATTTCTGCAACTAACTAAACTCTAAAAGGAAAGAACTAAACTTCAATGAATTGCTGCAAAGATGTTGTGGGAAAGATGGACTACTAAGTTGTTGAACAAACAGGGGTGGCTGCCTAATCTCTATAATGAGATAGTCTGCTGCAAAGCTGAAACAAAGCTTGCTAAAACTGAATCAAGAACTTCCTCTTTTTTAAGCTATCTGCCTTGCTTATTCCCATAGTCAATATACACTTTTTATTTGCGCAATTTTGAAAGATGCAAATTGTTGTTAGAGTCATGAAACCATATAGTCTTCATCCATAACCGATCATGTACAATTCTATCTACATGAAGAAATTTTTCTATAGTCGAACATAGAGGGAATTCATTGGATTACTGACCATTAGTGAATATCGTTAACCAATGCAAGATAACTCACCTATAATAGAAATGAGCATCAAGGTAAGTTAGTGCATTCTGACAGGTATGAGTAGATGTGCTGAAGTTGAGTCCCATGCATAATATAAGAGTTAGGAGACATTGATGTATTCCCACTGTTGTCAACGAGGAAACCCGCCATTAATGTAAGCAAGCTCCAAGGCACTATAAAATATCTCTAACCTTGATCCCAGATAAAGTGATGAGGGCCATGAGGAATCCCATATCATCCAACTTGAGCAGAAAAAAAGAATGATTTTGAATATTTTATGAAAAACAAAACCAACACCAATATGCATAATTTTATTACGAGCTTTGCCATCTAGAAACCTAGTTTTCAAGCAAAGCTTGTTTCCAATTGTGCAAGAATCCTAGTTTTCACAGTTGGACTTATTTTTATCTTCACTATTTTATTTATTTATCTATTTATTCCTCTAAACTATTCTCCTCTTCTTGGAAAATGACACATTTTTTCAAGTGTAGGAGTATTTCCAATGAAGTGATGTATGTAATAGGATTACAAATGTAATCATATTCAAGTTTAAAAAATATGCTATGATAAATACCAGAATGTGAGGAACTAGCTTCTCTAATTGATTTGTTGTCAAGAAATGTTAGAGAATGGAGTGATATTTCGACATGATAATTGTCTGGAACCAAAGTTCAATATAGTCATTATTTCCTTAGTTCTCTTGTTTATCAACACTGTTTTGTATATCGTCCTTTATCATTCCCTACAAATATTCAAATATTTGGCTCTTGCATTATTGAATGCACAAGGGATCCATATATAAACATGCAAGAAATCCTTCAATCTCAGGTTCCAATGTCTTCTCTTCATCGAATACTGTCCATGGCTCTTTAGTCTCCTCTACAAATTTTTAAGGATGATCAAAAGAAGATTCTAGATTTGCTTGTTGTAGATGTGGCTCATGAAACTTTTGTTCTTCTATCTCTTCTTGAGATGTAGATCCATCTCCAATTGCTACCAACATCTGAGAAAGTTCTTGAAGGAGCATATTTATTCAACAAGTTCTTGAACCTTCTTAGATTCCTCTTGCTGGTTGATGGTTCCTTTTTTGCAACATGGATTAGTGAATGGGGGGTTCTTACAACACTTTAAAAAATATTTTCTTGCTTTTAAATAAATGAATAAAATTTGCAGAAATAAAGCACACCACACTTTATAAACTCAAACAAACTTAAGCAATCTAAAAAAAATCATGTACTTGGATGCCTCATGCTACTAAGACCCTCTTGTCACCAACTTATCTTTTCAAATGAGCTAAAATTTTCCTTTCCATACATCAAACTAAAAGAACCAAATTGAAAATGCCTAATCCCTTTAATATCTCCCCGACAACAATGCCAAAAATGTGGGGCAATTTAGTTACTTAAATGGTTGAACATTAAATTATCAATTTAGGAGCTTGTAAACTTGTGAGACACTAGCACTGTATGTGCAAGACTAGGCATAAAACCCTAAGCTAATCCTACTGCATTCAAAAGTGCTTTGTTTGATAAGACACTTCTAGGAATAGAAGTTAAGTGCACAAGCATGCTCCGTTTTTAACTAATTCTCGTAGCTTATTCAAACTGTAAACTGGACTCACTCAAATGAAATCACAATGCTGAAATTTATAGCCATGGGTTTGAGTCTCGTAGATTATCAACTTTCTCAAGATCTCAAGATTAATGTGTTTAAGTTTTCCGGTAGCACACCACACACAACCGTTAACACACTTGCATAGATTTCAAGTGGGAGGGAGAGGGGGACCAGTGGCGGAGGAGGGGGAGGGGTAAGGGGAGGGGGATGGGTGGGGTAAGGGGAGGGGGATGGGTGGGGGAAAGGGAGGGGTTGGTTTTTTTGTTTTGTTTGTTTTAAATATAATTTCATTTTTTTTTTTAAATTTATCTTTTTTAAATTATATATATATTTTTATAAATTATAAAAATTATAAGATATTTTATTTTATTTTTTTAAAATTTTATTTTTATTTCAAAATTTTCTTTTCTTTTATTTTTATTTTTTATTTTTTTTAAATCGTTTTCAAAATTTTTCAAAAATTTTTAAATTTAAAAAAAGGTTAAATTTTTTAAAGAAATTGTAGTTATTTTGAATTTTTTTATATTTTTGTTTCATTTTGAATTTTTTTTTACATTTTTTTTTAAATTTTTTGTTTATAAATTTTATAATGTTGTAATTTTTTTTTGAATTTGTTGTTTCACTCTTTTTTTAAATTATGTTTTTTTTAAGTGATTTTTTTTTAAATTTTTTAACTTGAATAAAATTAAGGGTGATTCTAGGAGGTCCACTTTTCAATTCGTTGGTTGATTTAGGGTTTCAATTGCAACGACACAACCTAGGGTTACTAAAAAGTTGTAATTTTAGCCCCCCCCTTGCCCCCTCCACCCCCCCCCCAAAAAAAAAGAGGTGATACTGGTATCACCACTTTTCGTTTCGGGGTTAGTTTTTTGGTGTTTTTGATGAAAAAATATGAATTTTCATGGATAGAGTTCTCGTTCTCTGTATATAGTTCTTGTTCTATACTATACTATGTTATTTATGTTCATAGGTATGTACCTGGGATTTGTTATCTTGGTTATAAGCT
The DNA here is from genome assembly GCA_027924585.1 of Larix kaempferi. NCBI lineage: Eukaryota > Viridiplantae > Streptophyta > Pinopsida > Pinales > Pinaceae > Larix > Larix kaempferi. The sequence continues at coordinate 15,303,744 of BSBM01000458.1, read as the reverse complement.
TTGCTTTCATTCCTCGAATTTGTATTTTGGAGTTTTTTAGAATATTGGTTTTTGTTTGCCAATTTGCTGTATTTTAGAGTTATTTGTAGTGTATTTGCCATAACTCTTTGTCGGAGCCTCTATTTTCTGTCTTGCATGAGGCATTGTAAACAACATTCCTCCCTCTTTCCAACAAGTGGTTGCACGCCACACTTGTTTGCTTCTTTGTGATCCTTGTTTTTCTCATGGGTAGACCAATATTGTCTTAGATAGTATATTGATGACCATTATAGTGTTTGATCCTCTTTTCTAAAGCAATTTGTTTAGTTTTTTAATGCTAGTATTAGAAATTGATTGAAACACGATCATTGTCAACATTAGCTACACCATTGTTTTTTGACTTCAACACTCATTGGATCCCTTTCTTAATTCACAACACTTTTTTTCATTAGATCATACTTTCTTCCATTAGCTTGTGATCTTTTAGAGATTATCGATTGGACAGATTGTGGTACTTCACCCACCTTTCATGTTCATATACTTTTATTTTCTATCGTAGAATAAATATGTATTGATTCCATTCTTGTACATGGGTACCTATCATGCCCTTGTTTGTTGGGACCCATATTAAGGATGGTTGTCCTTGATGGCTTTATTTTTGATGCATCTCTTTCTGTAGATTTGGACACGGGGTTCAAGTAGTGTATTTTTTGCTACTCATGGAGATATTATTAGAGTGTGACGAGGCATTTGCCTCCATGTCCATGCACTAACTTGTCCTATAGTCTCTTGGATCTATCCACCTTGGAGCATTTCTTGCTTGCTTTCTTAGCATCATTGTCACCTTCAACTCGTACCTCCATAACTTTTCAATCACTTGTGACATCCATTGTGATCATCTATGTCCACCTAGTTCAACATTATGGCTAGGGATGGTGTGAAATGCTTCTCGGGTGATTCTTTATGATTCACCATTTTGTTTGAGATTATTTTTTATTCAAAGAAAGCCTCATATCGATCATGGATTCCTACTTTGACTTGGAAATTGCATCAACCAGTGACCCATGCGTTCTAACAAGATGTATTGGCATCCGTAGGGACACTCATTTTATGTTTTTTTTCTTGATTGTACATGAGTACCTGAACAAGACTTTGTGTCAAGTCTCATTTTAGAGGATTCGTCTCTTTATTTAGTCTTCCCTAAGTTGCAGTTAAGGAGAAGGTTTGAGTGCATTCGATTCTCTCTGCTCAAGGAGTTTGAAATTTGTTGCAGGGTGTTCTTATGTGTATCTTTGATGGTGTTGCTAGCTTGGGGTTACTTGGACCTCTTTAATTTTTCAATCATAATTTTTTTTTGGAGATTTCAACATCCACATGCCTCATTACTCTTTTGATGGTTGATTGTTTTTGCTTCTGTCTGAAGCCTTTGTTTTGGTTCCTAACTAGTGCCTATTTTCTTGGAGCATTCATGTGTTAGTTGTCATTTTTTTTCTATTCTTATGCCTTTTCAACTAATCTTCTTCTGCTTTTGAATTCAACGATATTATTTTATCTTATTTGGACCTCATCTTGAGAGTTTTTATCATACTTATTGATTGAAGTTTTCGACTTTCGTAGCCCTCATTCTCTTTCCATTGAATGCACCTTTGTTGTATCTTCTTCATTTTTAGCTCCAAGGAATTTTCAACATTGGTGTTTTTATCTCTTTTGGGGAGGGTTTATTCCTACATGTTTTTTTCCTTTTCTTTGCTTATGAGAGTGTATTTTGTACTTGGGTATCTTAGTAGGCCTCATTATTGAGAGTCATTTTTGTCTTCTTTTGTTTTCTCCCTACATTTTTTAAGGGGTGTGTTAGTGTATGTAGTCAATTGTTAATATTACATAGGCTCATAATCACTTGCCATGTGGGTATACTTATCTTCTAGGCTATAAACCTTATTTTCCCATTTGGCATACTAGCGAATTACGAGTTGGCACTTTCCTGATTTGTTATAATATGGGTTATTCCTCTTGTATTTCAAGAAATATAGAGTAATATATAGATTCAATATTTATTGTTTTTCAATTATCTGTGTATGGAGACCAATCTCATTTTTTATTTGGGTTAAACCTGGATTTCTACACATGTTGAAGCCAAATGAGTACATGTTTAAACACATGATTTGGTTATATTAAAAGATAAAAATAATAATTTCAATTTTGTGTCATAGGTGTGCATCAAGAGGACTAAGATTGATTCACGTCAAATTAGTCCTTAAGTTAGTCTTGTGCATTGAGACTCATTAACATACACCGCTAAAGAAGTGTTAGGAAAATTTAGGAAGTGATGTTTTAGTTTTTTATGGATAGGGAAAAAAGAAAAGGATGGCATCTCACTGGTAAAATGGATCATGACATAAAAACCCAAGGAAGTTGGGGGTTGGAGAACATTCATTTTTTTGGTTAAGCACTGGAAACAAAGATTTTATGGAGGCTTTTATAAAAACATGATGCACTTTGGAAGTAATTAATGATGCAAAAATATATTGATGATTTGTCTTTTGAAGACTGGATCATACTTCCAGTGAAAAAAATAACAAGAGCCTGTATTTTCTATAAGGCCCTAGGAAAATATTTTATACTAGTTGGAATTGGTTGCATGGAGAGTTGGAAATGGAGCTAGAGTAAGAATATGATGGGAGCCTTGGGTGGGTTGTGTTGGAAATCATAGCTTACTGAAGCATTTAATTATTAACCCTAAATATGCAATTCATTCATTCTTTAGTAATATAGTAGACCCGATGCTTTCCTTAATCTGGAACCAAGGATGGAAAGGGGTAGATAGTCTATTACTTTAGGGAGAGGAGACAATAATTTGGAACCTCTTCGTGTAAAGACAGCAATACAATGAAATAAGGTCAAGGGATGAGGAAGATGAAATAATTTGGTAAAAAATAGTTGCTTTGGAAGGTACATTGCACATTTAGGGTATAAGGATTTGTTCTTGGAAGATGTAGGAGGGGAACATGAGTGGTGGTGGAAACACATTTGGAAAATAAAGTATCCTTTACATACACGATTTTTCCTTTGGTTATCCCTTTGCAATAATATACTAACATGGGAAATACGTATGAAAAGAGCATTACAAGGGCTATTAGGATGTGTTATTTCAAAAAAGATGATGACACCATAGACCACTTGTTGGTTCATTGTTAATTCACAAAATAGGTATGGAATGCAATATTACAATTGAATGAAGTTAAAGCATCCTAGCAAGGCATTTATGTACTAATCTATTTAGATAAATGGTTTAAGGGAAACGTAGTAAAATACCACAAGGCTCTATCATGAGTAGTTTCTTGGGCACTTTGGTTCGTGAGGAATTGAATGATTATTTAGAACATATACATTCCTCCCATTAAGGCCATACACCAAATTATATTTGAATATGGAGGGATGTGGAAACCAGGAAAGGAAAATCCTACAAGGTTAATTGTAAGCCTAAATATATACAAATCATATGATCGATATTTTTAAGGAGAGCCAAAAAAATGTGAGGCAAGAGAAATTTTATTTACGAAGGAAGATAATTTTTTTTGCTTCAAAGCAATGCTGGGAGATTGTATAAACAATTGGGTAGAGATGAATTATTTGTGGTTGTCGACGAGGCTAGCAACATAAAAGGGATTTATACATATTTAGATTTTATGAGATTCCAAGATAGTCATTAATTGGATCATTGGTAAAATAAATCTCCAAAAATTGACCCTTTCTCCAATTTTGGAAAGAATAAAGGAAATGCGATACACATTTACTATTCTTTTCAACAATAGTTTTTTTTACAAGGATGTTTGATTTTTTATATTAAAAGGCAGGTTAAACCCCGATATTACACAATAAAACTAGCTTTAGTCCATCATTCCACTAGTGCAGTACATAGAAAAATATAAATACCACAATTTCAAACATTCTCCCTACCTAGTTACTGCATGCCGAGACTTTGTAACTATGGACATAAATTATAACATAATGAAATCGAGTCAACTTGAAAAAACAACACATGAATAAGCTTAGTGATGAGTGCCCGATCGGTCTATCTACATTGGTGTAGGGTCATGTGGTTGAGTGAGGTATTTACCCTTGATTCCTTTGCTTTGCAGCTGCAGCTGCACCTGAGCCAATTGTGCCTCCAATTCTTCTACCCTGGCTTCCCGTTCAGCTTGCTTGAGCTTTTGTTCCTTCATGTCATTCTCCAACAGAGTTCCTTGGTATATCCTTTCACCCATATCCACAACCCCACTTTTACTCCTCCTCGCTTTTCTAATGGTCCAACCCTTGAACAAGCCCATCCATATCCTATCGTATTAAATGAAATGATATTGCCAGATAACAATTGCTAGCTTGGATTATCATCATCATGTGCAGAATGAAACAATATCCTTCGTTTGTCCAATCCCCTTTAGCCATAACAACAACCCAAAAGAGCGAATTTGACACAAACTGGTTGAGAGATCTGATACCGTCACAAGCAGGGGCCTTCACTACACAACAACATTTGAGAACAATGTTGTAGATCCAAACTCGATCCTTGAACGGAATTCCAACATAATCTTCACCGCGTGAGAGGTCCAAGACCACAGTCTGTCGGTCCAAATCCCCTCTCGTACAATTTACTAAAGCTTCATTTCTTCTTTTCTTCCACAGATGCCCATTATAATGTCCCCCATACTTGGCCCTTCTAATTATAACCACAAGTGATCCCACTTCGACCTCCGATGTTTGTGTACTTCCAAGTTCATGTGCCATGAGCGCAATCACCATATGGTCACTTCGCATCTCCTTCACACCATGAGGAAAATCCTGCATCCGATCTTCCTTTGAGATAACCTGGTCAGTCTATGCCTACCTCCTTAAATTCTCATGAGACCCAGAATTGTGCTTGTGCATGTTTCCATGAACCCTCTTCAACATGTTTGCCCCTATCATTTCCCACTTGTTGCCATGATGTGTCCTATCCTTTCACCACTTGTAGGTACGATCCCTGATATCTTCCACCTTAGCCACTTGGTCACGCGTTAAGGTCTTGTGACCATTGTTCTTGGCATGGACCACCCCCCCCCATTGCCAATGATAATTTGGATTTCCTTTCTTAAGGAAGTGGATATGATTGGTCCCACTATAATTTTTCTCATTCCTCTTCACCTTATGGAATCGAATCATGAGTTCTTTGTATAGAGATGAGAGTTAGTTATCCTTTTGCAATATTAGCAGCCTGATTCAAAAAAATGTCTACTAGTTGTTATGTTCTTCGATCAGTTGAAACAATTGATAAGAATCTAGGCTAGCTAGCATTTGCCTTATTCTTTCCAATATCTGAGAATGGTTGATGTTTATCCTTGAGGGATTGAAGATCATACCTCAGCTTATAGTCGATGATTCCCATAAGATTACAGTCTCTTGAATTCTTAGGTGGGAAATAGCCTTAATTCTTTGATAAAAGGTGAGCTCTTCGACTATGTTATTTGTTGTTACTCCTCCGAGTCCCCATGCATATTGTTCCTTTGTATTTCATTCGAGGTCAACAATCACCCCTCTTGATCCTGTCACCCTTGGGTTCCCTTTTGAGGCCCCTTCAAAGAAAATAATATGTTTCCCTTGTATTCTTCTCCATTCTTGGAGTTCTGATTTGCTTAATTGAATTTTCCATCTCCTTGGCGATGTGGTGCTTGAGGCCTGTGGTTCAAACTGCTCCAATAAATTTAAGGATAAGATCCATTCCTACTCCATTTTTGACAATTTAGAGCAGGTTAAGCCAAGTTGCTCCCCACTGCTTCATCTTGGAAGAATGAGAGGGAGGATAGAACCGAATTAATCAACACGAGTCTACCTTCCAGGTTAAGGCAAGTTGCTCCCAACTGCTTCATATTGTTTTTAAGTTTATCCACTATTTATTTCCAGTTTCTAGTGTTTTGAATTTGCTTAGCTATAGGGAATCCTATATATTTGAAATTATCCCAATTGGCGTGTGCATTTATTCCTATTTCCCTTAAGATATTAATAACTAGAGTCCTTTGCTCTAGATTCCATCTATAGATATTGATTTTTTTTAAGTTAAAAGGAATCCAAATAGAATAAATACAAGATCCGTTTAAATCATTGTGCAATAATTACAGAAGCTCCTCTAATTAGGAGGGTATCATATGCAAACTGGGAGTGTTTAAGGTATTTGACCCTTCGAGCAATTTTAATTCCTAGGATATTATCATTCAATATGGAGGCCTCTAATTCGTGACTTACATAATCTACCATTGTTACACCAAAATATCGTCATCATGAGTCTTGTGTCAACTCTGTGCCTTCATTCCTGAAGTTTCCTTGGCTGAAAACATCTAGAGCAAGTTGTTGTCCTTGTGTTTCCACATTGTCTAGTTACACTGGCACATCCTACTTTCTAGCAAGAGGCGCCAAACCATGGCTAGTGCATGATCCTCTGCTACAGAGTGATCCAGTGGCTCTTGTTGCCTTTATGCAGCTTGCGCTGATCCCTTCCTAGCGCCAGTTGCCTTCATATAGAGTGCGCCAGGTTTGCTTAATGTGGATAACAAGGAGCTTTGAGCGAATTCTCGAAGCTTGGTGACATGGAGGTATATCCCTAGTTGGTAGGAAGATTGGTATTCGGTCCCCTAGCCTAATGGGAAGATCCCTTATACCTCTCCCCTTAATCCTTAACTTACTCTATCCATATGGCCTTATAAATAAGACCTCTCTCTCCATTGAGAAGGGAGGAAGGACTATAGCACTCTCATGCTGGTGTAATTATCCTAGGTGATCCCTACACATCCTTTGGGAGGAAAACATCATCCTTTGGAGGCTTGTCTTGGATTGTTGGATGGAAGTTGCAGCGTTGAGGCTTAGGTTGTGACTATCCTTCTCTATGTATTTCCCATCTTTTACAGTAATAAAAACACTTTCCATAAATATTGTTGTGTTGATAATATTTAGATCTTTCTTCCTTAACTATTAGCTTAGATAAGTTCATATTCTATATATGCTTTTACTGTTTGCTTGTTTCCATTTGTTCAATAGGGTTTTGTAGCTCGAGATTTGAAGGATCTAGAGCATTGGATCAACAAAGAGGAAGAGGATTTGTAGACTTTAGGTAAGTGACCCACTTGTTAACCTACATCTTTATTGATCTAGGAAAGTAGGCTGTATTATGAATTCATTTGTTCTAGATCCAGTTGGAATAGGGAGATCTTGCTTGAGTTGGCTTGAGTAGATTGTCCATAAACAACCATATTGATATAAAGGACGAGAGAAAGGGGGGAACCTTGCCTCAACCCTCTTACGGATTTGAAAAAAATTGTAGCCCTTCCATTAACCACGGTAGCTACCGAAGGCTGTATCTAGTTTATGAAGTTATCCCATAAACCAAATTTGTTTAAGACCCGATAGATAAATCCATGGTTAACCCTATAAAAATCATTGACCATATCGAATTTGATAATCACACCTTTTTCTCCAAGGCTTCTACTGGAATGGATGGCCTCTTGCACCAAAATAATCTTGTCTAATATTTGCCTCTTTTAGATGAACTTCCCTTGGTTAGCCGAGTCAGTGTTAGGGAGAGTATTCTTAATCCTGTTGGCAATGATATTTGTTATGATCTTGTACACGACAATCCACAAGGATATGGGCCTGAACTTGTCAAAAGACAGAGGGTAAGGATCCTTGGGTATCAAAGCCAAACGTGGCAAGTTGATTTCACCCCCAAGTTTTTTTTTTGGGCATAATTGACCATTAAACCCAACATAGTCTATAGAAGTGAACTGTAAACCCATAATTGATATGGGCCTTATCTAGTTCCATCCCCAAAATGGATTATTTCAACTCTTCCTTTAAGATGCTTTGGATTAATTTTGTATTTTTACTTGAGTCAGTGAGAGGGGGAATGTTTTGGAGCATATAGTGGCCCTCCTCCTAGTCTTAATCCTCTACTTGGTCAACTTGTTGAAGTGTTGGAAAGCCTACTCCTTGATTCTATCAAAGTATTTATTTATCTCCCCATTTGAGTCTTGAATCTCCTTGACCTCTTTGTGTTGAAGCTGATCCTGGTTCTATGTATGAAAGAATGAAGTGTTCATGTCCCCTACTTTCAACCAAATATTCCTTGATTTTAATCTCCAATATTCTTCTTCCTACTTGCATTCCTTGTGAAATTATTTTTGCATATGTTCCCCTTGTTTCATATCTAAATCAATGAATTCTCTATTCTCCATTTCTATTTTATGTTTTTCTAACTCAGTTTGTCGGTCCTTTCTTTCTTGAGTGGAGGGTTTTATTTGCATTTTGGCCTAGGCCTTTAGAGATTTTTTTTGGATCCTCAACTTTTCTTCCCAAAAATAAAAGGGGGAATCTCTTGAATTTTGAGATACATGCTGAGGAAACTAAGGATTGGAACCCTTCCTTTCCCCCCCATATTGAATTGAACTTGAAAGGGATCAGACTTAGGCTCAGTTGTTCTTCAAGAATCAAAGAGATTGTCCTATGATTAGACACACTTGATGATAGAATATCCGAGGACAGTTAGAGGCCCATCATGAATAGAGAGATATGGAATAGGAATTGGTCCAGATGAGCAACAACATGCCTTGGTCCCGATATTTTATTTTTCCAAGTGTAAATTATGTTATTGGGCTTGAGATCTATTAAGTCCCAATGTTGGATTAAATCCTTTGCAACCTCCTTGAATGGGTCACCGATCCACAGATCCCCCTTTTTTTACTCCTTAGCTAAGGTGACATTCATGTCACCTAATAGAATTATGTTGGCTTTCAAGTATTGGGCATTCCAGCTTCGAAGGGAGTTCCAAGACTCATTTTTTCTAGATACAAGACACGAACATAAACATTAAACAATGTTACCCATTTTTGAGTTTGGAGATGGATTAAGGAATTTAGAAGCCAATGACTAGTAGACTTTGAGTGGTTGAGTATGAGCCTTGTTTCATCCTAGAGGGTAGCAAGACTTCCTGATTCTCCCATGGAGTTGATCGCTATTCTTGTGCTTGCTTTACAATTTTTCTGAGCTTTTCCAAGGATGTCTTGATCCTCGATATTGGTCTCCTATATTAGTAAAAGGTCAGGTCTTTCCATCCTAATAATATCCCTTAGTGATTCTTCTTTTCTCTTATTAACCATTCCTCTACTATTCCAGGAGGCAATTTTCATTATTTACCTTTAGATGAAGTATTACCCCCTTTTAGATAAGAGGGTCACAATTTTCGTATTTTCCTCATCCCATGTCCCATCCTAGTTATGAATTTCTCTAGCATCTGCTATGTGCAAAGCATTTTGCTTCTTTCCATGTATTCCTATCTTAGCTCCTTTTTCGATCCCCTTCCTCTCTTATTCCTTCTTTCTGACTCGATTTCTTCTTTCTCTTGGGATTCTAGACCTTGGGGTTCTAGGTCTGGATGAGGGGGATTCATTTGTTGAAAGTGGAGCCCTTCACTCCCTTCAAGAGCCAAGGGTTCCATATGTTCTTCCAAGTTTTATTTTTCTCTTCGGCTTCTTCCATTTCTGCTGCCTCTGTTTGTTCAAGGGTTTCCTCTTGCTGCTTTTCATATACACAAGAGAGGACGTCAAACCTTTTATGAGCAATGATTTATGTATATTTAGTCTTTTACTTGAATTATAGGGTTATTTTGAGTTCTTTTTTATGGACTTGGTCCTAGGATTTCTCGATCTGGGCTTGGTTCCTCCTCCTTTTTGCACTCTAATCCAATGCCCTTTTGGGCTTGATTCACTAGATGCAGCTTGATTTTCCTTGCAGTCTTTTGCAAAGTGGCCATATTTATGAAAGATACGACACTTAAAGGAAAGTTACTTGTAGTCTAGTTTCTGAATATGCATCTAACATCCACCCTGTGTTGGCAATATGGAAATGGCACGACAACAAAGATACATGGCATAGTATTGTCATTGATGGAAATCATAAGTGGTAATGGTAACTAGACATGACAATGCTGAAAACATATGCTCTATTGGGACACATTGCTGCTGAACTCTCTGATCTCAAAACAAGGTACAAGTTAATATCCTTGAAAAGTTAACAACAATATCCAGACAGCTGAAATGATGAATGACTCATTGACAATTGCCAGAATGACTCATTGACAATTGCCAAATTGAAATGGACATGCTTTCATTCGATGCCTAAAGTCTGCCACTTTCCAATCATGATGCCACTAAATCTGGAGTTTCAGCTTCAACAACCAACAAAGCCTTGTGGACAGAGATTTAAAAATGTTGAAAACTTGAAAGCTCATAAGAAGGGAATTAGAAGGGTAACTATGAACACTTTTGGAATGGACCATGATCTCTACGAGGAATTTGGGTTCATTTGTTGATATAGAGTCCCCTTGGACCCATAAAATATGGTATGTTTTTTAAAATCAGGTCTTGAGCTTCCTTAGTTTCAAAATGAAAAACAAAAAATCCCTTTCCAACAAAAAAAGAACCAACGACACCTTTGATGGCGGGCTTCCAATTCTTTTGCACCTAGAGATCCATTGAGTGGGGGGGGGCGGGGGGTTAAATCCCAGTGAACTTCTCTACCAAGCCCTTCTCTACAAGAAACAACAAGAATTTTCTGGGACCCATTAGTGGAAGAGAAACCTCAGGGATAGAGGCAAGTTTTTTGACGAAGCATGTTTGAGCTGCTAGGGTCGATCTTTTCCCTTGTTCTACAGTTAGTCTGTGAAATTCCTCCTCTTCCAACTGGGATGGAGGGGGATGGGACCCCCCTCCAGAGTTCATCACGACGACTAACTCATGATATGAAAAACCCTTAATTGTGTGGGATTTGATCTGCAGGTGAGGGATTCCATTTTCAGAAGTATCATGACTCTAAAGAGCCTTTTAAAATTTAAGGACATGGAGGTGGGATTTGATCCACTTCCAAAATGCCATCTTTCAAAAACCAATAAATTAGTAGATAGTTGAATGTTTAGTTTGATGATATTATTAATGTGTAAATAATTACTAATTTTTTTCCCAAGGAAAACCTTGTGGGATCTTCTCATGTTCTTTGGAATATTCAAATGGAGAGTGGTTTACCACCAACCATAATAGTAGTTGATAACCTAGTAGGACTCAGTCGGACTAAAACCTAAATGAGATTAGAACTAGAGCCCTTAGAACAAAATCCATTTTGGAATTGTTCATTTGAATCAATTGAGATCCATTGGGATTATTTTAAATCGAAGGACATAAGGGTGGCTTGTGATCCACTTATGTGTGAACATGTCATGATACGATTTAATATAATCCCTTTGGGTGGAACCACACATTGTACCTCTACTTGAAAATGATCCCATGGCTCTAGGAAAATCCCTTATGAGAATTGAACCTTTTCCAATAGTGTAAAATTTTTGGCTCCTCACCATTAGATCCAACTCCCTTGGGAAACTAATAATAATATTTGTTTTTTCAAAGGAAAATCTCGCTGCCCCCCCTTCTTCCATGGAATAACTGGATGGAGGATAGCTCCAATTCCAACCACAATAATAATTGGTAACCCAGTGAGACTCAAATAGACTTGAACCTTAGTAAAAATAGAACCAAAGATGACATGCCAAACTCCCTCTTAAAATTCTTTATTTGAAACGATTGAACTAACCCATTAACTAATTAATAATTCGATATTATTTCTTAATTATTAATACAATGCATTATTAATTGATTAATTATTAATGAATTATTCATCTAAAACTCTAAAACCATACAAGGGTGCCCTTAAATATACAACTAAATATTTATTATTTGATTTCAACAAGAGAGACATTTCTTATTTGATTTCGACCAGAGAAGATCTTCTCCCATATTAGATGATTCATTAGTCTATAGAGGCTAGGGTCACACACCATGGACATATAAATATTTTATGTTGCTAAGGGAGATTATGTTAATTCATAATCCTAAAATTCATATTTTTTACGAATAAAAAACAGATAGATACGCATGAAATTAAAAATCTTGTAAGTCCATTGACAACACATGCAACATTTCACCATGATACTTTCTCTTTTCTTCAATGTCCTTTATGTTATATGATTTTTCACATCGAAAATACTATACTTGATATTTCAGCATGAAATCAAAGTATACACGAGTTTTGTTTACAACAAACTTGTGCTCAAGTAGTCTCAGTCTATAAGCATACCTTTGTCTTCTATCATTCTCAGATTTCATCAACATTATACCTTCTATCCATCTAAATACATGTTGACAAAAACAAAACAATATTTTCCATGTTCTTTCTATCTAACTAATCAGTCCCACGCCCACAGTGTAATACTGAACTGTAATTACATTGTTCCCAAATATTAACACCTATGAAGTAGCAGGTACAAGTGGTCTAAATTTAATAGAGGTCCACGGATCCTTCCTTCATAAGGTTGTTTTCCCACCAATGTTGGAACTGAATAACACCATCAGGGATATTAAGTGCCTACTTGGACAGTCGATCCTCCTTCGCATTGTACATCCTAGGGACGTGGATGTAATGTAGAGTTTGAAAGAGTGACTGAAGTCTCCTGATGTATTTTTTCCACCCCTCCAACAAGGACACTCTGATGTCCGACTTGTGCTGCTCCCAGTTCATTATAACCAACGAGTCTCCCACCACTGTCAGGTCCAAGATCTGCTTTGTTGAAGCAAAAAATAAAAGTGTTTCCAATCCAAGAAACTCACTTCTTGAATTAGTTCCACTCCCACATCCAAGTCGCAATCTAAACAGGTTGTTACTGTCCACTCTAAGCAGCACATCAGCCCCATAATTTTCTCCATCCATTTGTGAGGAGCTGTAAAAAAACCCAATCAGAAAGTTTGTCTGAATGAGTAGAGGTGGACACAATCGGTGCTCTATCAGGTCCTTTGTTTGGTGGCATCGCCTCCATGAATCTAGCGCCTGCAGAGCAATATAAACTCTATGTCCTCTTATCTCTTCGAAAATTATCCTGTTCCTGTGTATCCAAGTGAAACACATGGTGAAAAATGATAAAGCCACCCAATTGTCACCATAAAAGTGCGATCTCAGTAGACATTCCTCAATACTATTCCAATTCCATCTCAGGTTCACCTTATTGATATGTCGAATATCCCCCCAAATTTGTTCTGAAAACCTACATTTGATAAAAATATGATTTGTAGTCTCACAATCCCTGTAACAATGAACACATCTACCGGGAGCAATGAGACCCCTCCTTTTGAGGACCTCCCATGTCAGTAGTTTGTTGTGAATTAGTAGCCATCCAAAGCATTTGGGATTAAAAGGACATCGCCAATTCCAGAGCCAACGAGTCCACCAAATTGATTCCCCATCCAAATTCTGCCACATTAGCGCTTCGTAGGCTAATTTAGATGATAACTATCCACTTTGCAAGTTCCAAGACTAGATGAGGCAGTCTTCGTCAGTGTTGAGAATTATGCCAGAGCGATTAAGCATTCTAACATAATTATCTCATTCCTGAAACCTCATCGTCACCTAGCTGAAGGTCTGTTGAAGAAATCCATCTAGGAATGTTCTGTTGCCTTCCCGCATCATGTGTAACCTGCGCCATAACATAAATCCCTTGATTCCTTAATGCACAGAGCAAGCCTCCTGAGAGTATTTGGTGCTCCATCCCAACAATAGGGTCTCTTCCAACACAAATTTGAGCTCCATTCCCTGGCATCCATACTATCCATTTTAGGACGACTATTGACGCCTTAGTGAGTCCCCTCCACACATTCGATGCTTTCTGTGTGGTCTGCAACTTATTCCAGATCCAATCCACTGTCGAATCGGTCATCATATATTTCTTATGAGTAACCTCTCTCGAAATCCCCCCTCTAGAGAGACATCTATAGAGGTTCTTATCCCTGAGGGCAATCCCAAATTAAAGATGTTGTTTAAACCCCAACCACCATATAGTTTCGGTCTAGCTAGTGTTTCCCAAGTGGCTTTGTGAATTTTCTGCTTGTTAGAAGATCTATCCCAAAGAAAATGAAAACATTTCCTTCAGATCTTATCCAATATTGTGTTGGGAATGTATGCAAGGGACATCCAGTAAACTGGATGGCTTTAAAGGACTGAATTAACAAGAACCAACCCCCCCCCCAAGGTGAGCAGTCTGTAACACCAACATCTAGGAGGCTATCCACCTTCTTTAGTACCCAATGCCAACATTTTTCTTAAGGAAAAATCCAAGGTATTTGAAACCTCCCTCCAAAGTAGATACCTTGTAAGGGAGAAGCTCCTGTAATTGGTCAGAAAAATATTCTCTAACACCATAAATGAAAATCCATATTTGAAATCACTAATCACCAAACTTGTGGCTTCTCCAAACGTATCGAGGCAAGCTTTCAGCGCTATCCATTCTTCGATGGTCTCGTGACCGAAGATGAGCAAATCATCGACAAAGAAGAGATGCGTAATGAACAAATTTTGTGCCATCTTAATACCCGTGATTCTTCCTTCTAGAAAATCCTTATGGATCAACAGACTGATCCCCTCAATGATAAGAATAAAGAGTAATGGGGATAGCAGACATCCCTGCTGCAACCCCCTAGTGACCGAGAATAAATTCGGCGAAGTCCAATTAATTAATGTTGCAAAGTTGGCTGATGTGATGCATCTCATGATCCACTTTGAGGCGTCGAATCCAATCCCAATTTGTAGTAAAACCATCCTGAGGAAATAAGAGCTGACTTGGTCATATGCTTTAACTAAATCTACCTTTAAAACTGCTTCTTTCATATTCTTCTCTTTTATGGAGTGTATGACCTCCTGCACTACTCCGATCGCATCATGGATTTGTCGATTCTCCAAGAATATGAACTGTTTATTTGAAATGAAAGTGGATAGAAAAGGTTTGATACTGTTTGCTATGATCTTTGTTATAATATTATAGATAATATTACACAAGGATATGGGGCATAAATCTGAGAAATATGCAAGACTAGAACATTTAGGTATCAATGTAAGGAAAATAGCATTGATGGCTCCCGGTACCCTACCTTTAATTCTAGATTCTTCCACCACATCTAGTAAAGATGGATCAATTGGATTAAAAAAATCCAGGTAAAATTCAACCGTCGAGCCATCCGGTCCTGGAATCTTGGAATTCTCAAATCCCCTGAGTACATATTTGATCTCTTCCAATGTAACAGGGTCATCCAACACATTTCCTTCCTCCATAGTGAAAAATATAGGGTAGTTTCTGACCACTTCAAGCTGATAGCATAAATTATTGGTGGCCGACTCTGTAAATATAGTCTTGAAATGGTTCATCGCTCCCACTTCTAACTCCTGTTGCGTTCTAAGCTGAATCCCTAGTGGTGTCGTGATATCCTAAATGGAGTTATTTACATGACGATGTTCTGCAAATTGATGAAAGAACCACGTATTATGATCCCCAAGGTTAATCCAGGTCACCCTACTCTTTCGTCGCCACATTTCTTCTTCCATTTTCAATATATGATTCCTCCTTGCTTCCAAAGTTGCCACTGTGTCCCAATGTGTATCAACCATTGTAATTTGTGTCTTAAATAAGAGGTCAATCTACTCTTTCAGGTCTTTTAATTCAACATTTAGTAGTTTTTTCTTCTATTTTTCCTAGACAATCACTTCTCTTTTGATTTATTGTAGTCTCCACACCAATGCATCCATACATCTGGACCTAGACGAGGGTTCTTCTTCTCTCCAACTACTATAAACAAGACGAGTGAAATTTTCTTCTGCAAGCCATGCAACATTGAACTTAAAAGGGTAGTTTGGATGACCAGAGGCCATTTCAAATTGGAAGGAAACCGACATATGATCAGATAAATTGTTATTGATAACCCATGATCGATATCTACCCCTGCGCCAAAGAAGTGGAGCAACCACCAGAATTCTGTCCAGTTGTTTGGCAATTTGTGCATCCCCAGTTCTTTCGTTTCTCCAGGTAGGAGTGAGAGAGTTTGGAATAATGTCCACCAGATACGCCTTTGTGTAGAGGTCTGTGAAGTAATCTGAAAGTGGGTATGGTCTATCTCAGACTCCCCAGTTCTCCCTATGTTCCGTAGTAAGATTGAGATCCCCAACAATGATGATAATGGGGTCTGAAAATAAGCCACATAACTTCACCTAATCACAGTAAACTTGACGGTGGTTATAAGCTCCATAGCAATTGAAGATATTAACAAGGAAGTCAAATTCCTTGAAATCCCCTTCAAGTAGAATACCATTACATGCTTGGGATGGTCTCAATATTTCCTCACAGGGGTTCCAGGAAGATAGTAATCCACCAGAGCATCCATTACAATCAATGGTAACCACATCCCAATCCTATAGTAAATTACTGCAATTCCTTCGAGCAATCTTCCCTGAAGTCATAGTTTCTTGTAAGCATAAAACCACATGCTTCACAGTCTCCAATAGTCTTTGGAGGCCTAGTAATTTGGGACGCCCTCCTAGTCCCCTCACATTAAGTGATAAGAGGATAATTTAGACAACCGCGTGAGGGATTTATGGGCTCTAAGTTCCCAAAAACCACCCGTGAAACTCCCCTTTGGAACCTAGGTAAAGGTAATTCCCAATATAGGATCCAACTCCTCACCGAAGTGAAGTGAAATATTCTGAATTCCCCCCACAATTTCTCCTCTAGCCACTTGCTTCCCCTTTCTGCCACTCTTTCCCGTGCTTGTCTAGACCGAATGGTTGTTGAGGTTGTCCCCGAGACCTTATCCTTTCCCCCTGTATCCTTTCCAAGAATTGTTCTCCCCGAGTAAATTTGAAGTGGAATTTTAGTCAGCATATCCTTATAAGTGTTGTCTTGTACTCGCCTCTCACTAACGTGTGCCTCTAAAATGTTCTGTGACGATCCATCTATGAACACTTCCACTTCCAGGACAAAAGAAGTCCCCGAGTTTCAAAAAATGGGAGAGACTGAACCAAATTCAAGGGGAGGTATCTCTAAACACTCCGACAAGGTAGGGTACCCAATAGAAAGGGTGTTAAAGGGAACAATAGACAGGGTATCGGTCTCTAAAACCTCAGAGAGGGACAGAGATTGACCAGAGTAAGTAGAGGTTAAGGGATTACTAGTGTCCAAAGTAGCCGAATGAGGAGTATGGCGATCCTCTGGGGAAGCAGAGGTATCCGCACACTGTTGTTCTCTAATCGGTCACCCTCATCTCATTTGACCTCTCCTTCTGCCAAACAGATAATGTGCAATCAGGTGTCCTGCTTGTTTGCACCTTATACATCTAAATGCTATCTACTAGTAATCCAAGGTCTGGTGTATGAATCTTCCTCGCCACTCAATATCTAAGTATTCTAGAAGTACCAGGTTGATATCTATCTCGACCAGGACAACTCCCACCCTTTATGTTATATGATTAATTTATAATTCGATCAATAAAATTATCATTGATGCAAATGTGAACTTGAGACATTATCAAATTTAGTTAATTAATTATTAATAAGGTTTCTGGGAGGAAACATTTTGATGTTATTTGGAACTTGAAACATGAGAGAATATGGAAGTTGTCAATTTAATTATCATCCAAATCACTGATATGAAATTGCAGTTTGAACTTGAAAAATTCTGATACATCTATGGAGGGAAAAGTGCATGTAGACCATTTAATAATGCATGCTATACAAAAGAAGTTTTACAATTAGACAAGTTGACATTTTTTTTAGGTTGATGAGGTTGTTATGACGTGGAGCTTATGTCAAGAACCATTACTTTAGGTTTTCATGTTTAAAAAATTGGGTGTTTCCTAGTGCAACATTCATTTGTTCATGAATTTTCAACATTGATACTTCATTTTAGTGTTTGAGACATGAATGCTTCACTTGGGTACTGGCACACTAGTACTACAATTGGATCCTATATTATTAATGTTTGAATTAGAATTCTTTTATGGACATTCTCACTGATGAGCTTAGAATATAGGTACTCCATGGACAACTTTTATGCCACACATAAGCAAAGAAAGGATAAGAAAGCACCTCTTTTGTACTGGAGAATGCATTTTGATTGATGATTAAATAAAGTAATTTAGAGATTATATTTTCTTATGTTTTAGCATTTCTAATTACTAATCATACGAATAAAGACGTGTGGCAGGGCGTAGGTGACATGGAAGAATAACAAGTGACCAAGCTCCAAACTGAAGATCGCAGGAGACACAACGATCCCATTTCCTCCTGATTTATAGGAAAGAATCCTGTTGAACATGATATCTATTTTCTATGTAGAGCTAGGTTATAAGTAAGGATAAATAGGGACCTCTTGGGTAGCAGGGGCTCTGGAGACATTTATGAAAAACAAGCTTAAGCATTTTTGCAGTTAAGAAATTTTTGTTTTACATTTTCTGTAACCTGGATTTATGAACTGATAATGAAAGACCAACGTTCTATTAATCTCGTGAGTTCATAAGTTTCTTTCCCTCCTGAAATACTTGTTGGGGAGGCCCCCCTCAATACGTAGATCAGGAGTTTCGTGCTTTGGTTTTAGGTATTTCTCATGCATTCTATTATTCTTTCTATTATCATTTTGCGTGAATCAACTTCAACATTCATTTAAAATATCAAATTTTGATTTCAACACAGGCACTTCTTTTCCGTAGTCCGATAACACTGCGTCTGTATTTTGGTAACACACTGTCTATAGTCCTGTACATGCCATCCACACAGGTGAATTTCATATTTGAATTTCCACGTTTTTACAGCATTTCCAGAAAAAGATCAGATCTATGTTTTCGTGCTTCTAAGATAATAATTCATGATTACTGATCAAATGGACCTCTACCTTTTTAGATTAGATTCAAGATTTTTAAATCAGAGTTATGCATGCTTCCTTTTTCTCAATTTAATAGAATATATTTAATAAGTTTCAACATTCAATTTAATAGAATCGATTTATGACTTTTCGGTATTCAATTTGATAAAATAGGATTTATTTTCTTTTAGCATTTCAATTTGATAAAATAGGATTTAATTGTTTTTAGCATTTCAATTTGATAAAATAGGATTTAATTGTTTTCAGCATTTCAATTTGATAAAATAGGATTTAATTGTTTTCATCATTTCAATTTTTGTATCAGCTTTCAACATTTGATTCAATAGAATAGATTTACAGGCTTTCATTCGTATGCTTTCTAGTTTTTCTAAGAACAATATTTCCTTCTTCCCTAGAACATTCTTTAGAACACTTAGAACGACAAAGATCCTCTCATAGTGCACATACAGTGTTGAGTACCTCTCAA
The DNA here is from genome assembly GCA_027924585.1 of Larix kaempferi. Classification (NCBI taxonomy): domain Eukaryota; kingdom Viridiplantae; phylum Streptophyta; class Pinopsida; order Pinales; family Pinaceae; genus Larix; species Larix kaempferi. The sequence continues at coordinate 15,284,482 of BSBM01000458.1, read as the reverse complement.
GTTTGTATGCTCCCTGGTCGATAATTAACGTATACTTTTGGTATAGCTACCCCAAATAGGTACCCATTCCTGGAGTTCACTACTTTTTTGGCGTCGTTGCCGGGGAGGTGCTTAGACTATAGGAGACACATCTTATTAAAAAAAATCATAATTTTTTTTTACCATGAATGCCTCGACAAAAGAGGGATAAATTTGGACACTTTCTTCCTAACCTCCCTATGAGTAACAATAGTTCTGAACACTCTCAATTTGAATTCCTCAACTCTGACAAAGAAGCTGATTCCATCTACAATCCAAACCGAGATAACTTCTTCGCTAGCTCTAGCTCAAACAATACCATGGCAGAGGAGGAATATGAACATATAGAATTGTTTACTTTCCCTATTAGTGTACCTCTTGGGGATTCCCTAATGAAAAATATTAATCCCAATAATCTGCCAAACTTCCATGGCCTAACCTTAGAGGACCCTGGCACATTTTTATTTGAATTTGAAGTAGTCTGTAGGTCCTTTGGGTATACCACTGATGCACAAAAACTCAGACTCTTTCTTTCTACATTAAAAGATTTATCACTCAGATGGTTTATGACTCTGGAGGGAAACAATTATTTTACATGGGACCAGATGAAACAATCCTTCCTGGAAAAATATAGGGATTACTGTAAAGCAAAAGACACAAGAGATGAAATCTTCAGGATGCAACAGGGAGAAAGAGAATCCCTAGAAGACTATGCACAACACTTTCAAGTCAGTTACAAATGGGCTAGTCACTGTACCCTAGATCAGGAATCATTGAAACTTGTCCTTCTTAGAGGAATCAAAGAGGAATATGTAGAAGTATTGAACCTATTAGGAGATGGGGATATATTCCAGAAATCCTATGATCAAATTCTTCAAATCTTCAAGAACTATTCTAGATCCAGAAAAGGTAAAAATGGGATACGAGATACACATCCATTAACAGGAAGATCATCCTCTTCAGGACCAAGCATCACAAAGTATGACTTAGGAAATATTCTTGATGATACGAAAACTGATATCCTTTAGTCCCTAGCAATGCAGTTAGATGCACTCCAAATAAAAAAGAAACAGGATGAGATCAACCAAGCACTGGTAGTATTTTTCCCACGTTGCAGAAAGAAACATGAAAAGGGACAATGCTCATTAAATGCAATAGAGATTTGTGGCCTCTGCACCGATGATCATACTACTGATAAATTCCCTTTGCTTCCATCATGAAAAGATTCCATACAGGATCCCACATCCGAAGGTACTATGGAACAACTCTGCTTTGTTAATCAGAGAAGGAACAATTTTGCTAGGCCCTTCCAGCCCAACAACCAAGCATAATTTAATCAAGGAAGTAATCAACAAAATTGGAACCCTTCAGCACCAACTACATGGCCACCTCAAGCAACTCCAAGCCAATGGCAGCAAAACCAAACACTATATCAACAACCATATTACACACAACCTTATTCTCCATACCCCCCACCTTTTTCTCAGCCATAGATGGATTATGGAAATCCATATCCATATTCAACAAATTGGAGGACTCCATTGCAACAACCACTCATCATGCTGCCCCCACAGAACCAACGACCCCCCAGACCCCCTCCAATCCCTTCCCAACCAGTTCCAAACCCAAATAACAATAGAGCAGGGCAGCAACAACCCTATAAGAATGAAGTGGCACAATTTCCTACTTATGTCGTGGATGCACTTGAAATAAATGAAATCAATCTCAGATTTGAAAAAACGTTGCCGAACACCCATCCACAGGATAATCAAGAACATATACAGCAGGAACAAACCACATATCCCGCACCATAGCAACCAACTGTGACACACTCTCAGGAATAAGAAACTCGACCTCAAATAACAAACATAAACCCTCCATTCCCTGAGAAACTGATACAAAACACCAAAGAAGAGGAGGAGAATTATATACTCAATGAATTAAAGCCTTTAAGCATACAAATCCCCATTCAACAAGCAATCAGAGACGTGCCAATATGTAATAAATTTATAAAAGAAAATTACTTAAAGAAGCTCGGGCGAAGTAAACAAGATCCACCAACTATAAACATGGTAGGCCAACTAGCATACTTGATGTTAGGTATCATTGTTAACCCTAAATACCTCGACCCAGGCATCCCTATTGTCAATGTGACCATAAATGAAAAACCTATTTCAAGCAGCTATATCGACCTAGGGGATGCAATCAACGTAATGACAAAGGATACAATGATAGCCCTAGGTCTTCAATCACTAATCAGACCAACCAATACAGTGCTACAACTTGCTGATACCTCCACTGTCAAACTTGAAGGAATGCTTGAGGATATCATAATCAATATTGAGTCCTGGGAGTATCCAGCTGAATTCATAGTTATAGAGGTCAAAAGTAAATTCAGTGGGTACCCAATCATGCTAGGGAGACCATGGCTAGCAACAACAAACTCCTATATAGGCTGTTGATCGGGCAACATGACAATCACGAGTGGGCAGGCTAGAAAAAAGATCACGATATATCCACCAGCAAGAAAATCCACAGACATGGAATATCAAAATAGGGCAGATGACTATGACGTTTAAATGATCAAAACATACGACATGTTCTCACTATAGAAGCAACCCTAAATTTAAAGGCTAACGATGAAGATGGTCATTTAGATAGATTTATTCAAAATGTATCTCCTAATCATGATATTCTTGCAGAAATTTTTGAAACAGATTAGCAACAAGAAGTTCAGGATTCTCCCCACAACACTGACAAAATGTGGGCAGAAGTGCTCTCACTTGAACAGTCACCACAAGTCAAAATAGTCGAGATCCTTCCAAGAAAAACAATCAATATTAACTCAAATTTGGAGCCAGAACAGGAGCAACAAATCATGAAAGTACTCTCAGATAAAAGCAAGGCTTTTGCATGTACTTATACTGATATGAAGGGCATACACCCAGAAATTTGTAAGCATTACATATATATTAAAGAAGGTTCTTTACCCATCAGACAACCCCAAAGAAGAATGAATCCAACACTGGAATACATAGTCAAAATGGAACTACAAAAATTATTAGATGCAGGGTTCATCTACCTAATCTCAGATAGTGAGTGGGTCTCACCATTGGTAATAGTCCCTAAGAAAGGAGGAAAGTGGAGGATCCGTGTGGATTACAGGGAGCTTAATAAAGCAACTAAAAGATAGCACTTCCCTCTATTATTCATTGACCAAGTGTTGGACACCTTGGCTGGAAACAAGTTCTTCTCATTTTTGGATGGATTTAGTGGATACAACTAGATCCAAATCCACCCTGCTGACTAGGATAAAACCACATTTACCTGCCCATGGGGCACATATGCATACAAAGTACTACCTTTCAGACTCTATAATGCGCCAACAACATTTCAAAGGGCCATTTTGAGTATATTTTCTAATTTTATTAATGACCAGATGGAAGTCTACATGGATGACTTCACACCGTATGGGAAATTTTTTTCACAAGCATTGCAACATCTCGAATTGGTACTGAAGAAATGCATTGAAATGAGCTTATGCCTCAGTAATGATAAATACAGGATGCTGATGCAAGAAGGCATAGTTCCGGGACACCATATCTCCCAAAGGGGCATCGAAGTTGATCAAGCAAAAGTCAGTGTTATTAAAACACTCCCCCCACCTGTCAAACAAAGGGATGTGCACAGTTCCCTTGGGAAAACAGGATACTACATAAGATTTATAGAAAGTTATAGCAAAATTGGTGCACCTATGTTAGCCCTTCTGACAAAAGATATAGAATTCATCTGGACAAACCATTGTATGTCATCATTTGATCAACTCAAGGATAAGACAATCACAGCCCCAGTCCTTCAAGGACCCAACTGGACACTACCATTCCACATCCATTCAGATGCTTCAGACAAAGCCATCGGATCAGTACTCGGGAAAGAAGAATAAAAAAGACCTTATGCAATCTATTACATTAGCAAGAACTTAGCAGGAGTAGAAATCAATTATACAGTCACAAAAAAGGAATTTTTAGCTGTCATACACACTATAAATAAATTCAGGCACTACATCACTGGGTACCCAGTTTTTGTCCATACTAATCATTCTCCAATCAGGTACCTCATGAATAAACCCAATACTAGTGCTAGAATTATTAGATGGTTACTCCTCTTGCAAGAATTTGATATAAAAATCCTGGACAAGCCAGGCAAGCATAATTTGGTAGTGGATTTTCTGTCTAGACTAACCCATGGACAGGACAATGAGTTGGTCAATGATAATTTCCCCAATGAAAACCTCTTTGAAATCTCCACTCAAAGTCCATAGTTTGCTGATATAGAAAACTACTTGGTATCTGGAAAATTTCCACAACATTATAGCTATCAAGAAAAGTACAGAATCATAAGGCACAATGCAACTTATACATGGATACAAGGAATGCTTTTCAAGAAAGGTCCTGACCAAATATTAAGGAGATGCATCAGAGAAGATGAAGTCCATGATATACTCCATGCTACTCACAATGATCCTTGTGGAGGCCATTATGCTGCAAAAAGAACAGCCTATAAAGTACTGCAAACTGGATATTATTGGCCAACAGTGCACAAGGACTCCTATGTTTATGTATCTCATTGTGATTATTGTCAACTCATGGGGAAGCCTACCCAAAGAGGAGAGATGCCTCTACATCCCCAAATATCTTTGGAAGCATTTGAAAAGTGGGGATTTGACTTTGTTGGCCCTTTCAATCCCCCATCAAATAAGAAAAGCAAATTTTAGTATGCACTGACTACCTTACAAAATGGGCAGAAGTGGCAGCACTTGCAGCAGCAAATGAAACAAATGTAGCAAAATTATTTACAGAACAAATCTTCCACAGATTTGGAGTTCCAAGAGAGTTGGTTTCTGACCAAGGGAAGCAGTTTACATCCAACCTCATCGAGGATCTACTTCGAAGAAACAATGTCAAACATCGAAGGTCCTCCTCCTACCACCCTCAAGCTAATGGTCAAGCTGAAGTGACAAACAGAGAACTTGAAAGAATTCTGACAAAAACAGTCCAACTACATAAAAGGGATTGGGCAGATAGATTGAGTGAAGCAGTTTGGGCTTATAACACAACATGGAAAACAACAAAAGGCTTTACCCCCTATGAGTTGGTATATGGAAAGAAAATAATGCTCCCCATTGAATTTGAAATCAAGACATTGAGAATTGCAGCCAATTTAAACATGGAACTTTCATAAATTAAAGAAGAACGTATGCTCCAACTAAATCAACTGGATGAGCACCGCCAACAAGCCCTCACCCACAATGAAATTATCCAGCAACAGAGAAAGAAATGGCATGACAAGAACATCAAACAGAAGAAATTCAAAGAAGGTGATTGGGCACTACTATATGACTCCAAGTTTCAAATTTTTCAAGGCAAACTCACCACCAGATGGCTCGTACCCTACATCATTGACACAATCTATGGCAATGGAGCAGTCAGAATCACAACAATAGATGAAACATAATTCCCTATGTTGGTAAATGGACATAGACTCAAATTATATAAGAAACCACAGTCCAAGGAGGCATTCACACAAACACTTTATCAGAAAAATCTAATGTTGATAGAGGACATAGATAATCATTGATTATTGTTAAAAAAAAGAAAAGAAAAAAAAAGAGAAAAAATATATAAAAAAAGAGAAAAGAAAAGAAAAAAAGAGAGAAAAAAACATAATAAAACAAGCCAGCAGCTGCACAACTGAAAATCAAATTGAAGCAAAGCAGGCCAAATCAAGAGAGCCAGCAAAGAAGCAAACTCAGACAAGAAGAAATCTCAAGGGATCCAGAACAAGCATCAAGGAGCAATATTCAGAAAAATCAAATATCTAATCAAGCGAGCTAGCACAAAAATCAGCCAAGCAAACGAAAAAAATCAACTTAGCCAGAACAAGCATCAAGGAGCAATAGTCAGAAAAATCAAATATCCAATCAAGTGAGCCAACATAGAAATTAGCCAAGCAAATGAAAAAAATCAACTTAGCCATAACAAGCAACAAAGATCAAGATTCAACAAAATCAAAGGCCAAATCAAGCGAGGCAGCACAAAAAATCAGGCAAGCAAACGACAAAAATCAAATGAGCCAGCAGCAGAGAATAATAAGAAACATATCTACTGATATGCCCAAAATAACTACAGACAAAGACATAACTTACTACGGAACCCTGTGACAGTACGAAGAATCCCACATCATCCTCTAAGGTACTCTAAGCATAAAGGTAATCACTAAATTCTTTTTTTGTATTTTCAATCAAATCATTCTCCCTGCAAAAATGACTATTTTTTTCGGCTGAGGACAACTCTCAAGTAAGTTCGGCGGCACGGTTCAGAGTATCCCTGCTGAATAAATGATGACTGACCACAAGTAACCTTACTGAGTCATGATGACTTACCTCATCCATGTTAAGGAAATGACGACCTCCATATCTCGCCGCTATATCCTTTTATAATCAAGGAACCAACAAGAGTTTGTGCAATGATGAGAATGAATGCATAAATTAAACAAATAAGACAGAAATGTATAAGTAAGAAGATCCAGCGGGCGATATTGACCATCCTCCGCACAATAGAATGGATTCCATTTATTATTGGCCTAAGGGGATATGACACGGCAGTAGCCTTAGAGTTCGCCCAGAACTTGAAAAATTTAAAGGAGGAGCAATACATTACTCGGGTAAGGGGGTTGCGCATCAGATTAGATGAGGAGTCAATTGAAAAAATATACAGGCTTTCCCATGGGGCTGCATTGGGGGAGGGATGACAGAGAAACCAACCCGAGGGAAAAAGCAACCTTCTTTGGACAGGATGAGAGCTACGAAGAAGATAAGAATGGTGTTAAAAGAGACACTATTCCTAGACCATGGGACGAGGTGGCTGCCGTCATCATGAGATATATCACATGCACGGGAAGGCTCAACTACATTCCCAATTTTCACTTCATAATTTTGGACCTCTTAAGGAATAGGGGCCATATCAGTCTGAACAACAACATCAGTATCCCCTTCTACCTTCTGTAGTCCCTCTGGGAGATGAGCAAGAAGGTAATGCAAGGAAAGGAGGACGCATTGGGTCACCATGCACTAATCAAGTTAATCATTTGCAAAGATTTGAAGGTTCAAAACCTAGAACTGTCATGGGAGGAATTCGTCCTGGTGTTGGCTGATGATGTTCAAAGAATGAAAGGCACACTGAGTATAGGCATAACCCCTGCCTCGGGATCAAAGGAGGAAAATTCCACCACTGCGCCAGGAGCCAAACGCAAAATTGACCTAGATAGTGATAGTGATAACGAGGTGATGGCTGAGACTCTTATCAAAATAAAGCACTCCAGGGATACCTCCCGCTAGAAAACCTCAGGGACACCTGTTGGCAACAAAAGGTCGAAGCGGTAGAGCGGGTGGTTGGCACAACAGGCTAGAGCCAAGTTGATGAAAAAGAAAGAAAAAGAAACGAGCCCCATAATACACGACCTGTCGGACTCTGAAGATAACGGGGTAGGATAGAAAGATCCTTTTACACCTATTGAAGAAGACACCTTCCAACAGGACTTTGGGGATGAGAAAATGAACACTAAAAAGAATGAGCAACTGAATGAAGCATTGAATGAGCTGGAAAAGGTCAGAGAGGAGCTGGCTGCTTTACAAATCGAAGCATGGTTGCACAGAAGCCATCCCGTTTCACCGGCATCGCCACCATTCATGCACGAAAAGACCCAAATATTAAAAATGCAGCATGCAGGTGAATTAAAGCTGATGGAGCAACATAATTTGGCACTGAAAGAAAAATTGGTCCAAGCCTAGGAGGAATTGACCCAGAAAGACCAGAAAATCCTACAGTTGGAAGACACTTTGGCCATCATTTCCAAAATTTATGAAGAAATACTCGGGTTCAGGCCGCCATCCAGGGTCTACACAGTCTACCTAAAAGAAAAATGTGGTCGGTTCCAACTGCAGAGTCTGAAGCAAGGTTTACCCTTGGAATTAACCACTCCTAAGCAGTTTGTAGACACCTCCCTAACTCGCACTGTTAGAAAAAGACCAGTTATTGAATTCTTCCTGCATAATTTTGTGGTACCGAACTCACCCAATTGGTCACCGAACTCCTACATGGGTGACTTATAATTAAGGGCATTGTGCTCTTGGATGAATCATGAAATAGAAAGAGCCCGGGACGTTCATCTCTACCATGTAGAAGAATGGAAGAACCCACTATGGATCAGGGCTGAAGCTACACATCCCTAGAAGGTAATTCAGGACCACTTATCTATAACCTTCGATGAGGATTTAATTCCCATACTTCTTGAAAAGCAGCATGAAGCAATCTCACATTTTGAAAACACCACCCAAAGCACCTACAACGAAGTTAAGGAAGGTATTAGTGAGAGGTGGAGAAAAATCACAAAGGACTTGAAAAAGCGGGAGCCTCACTCCCCCCTTAGGTTGGAATTTGCACTCACCAGAGCAAGGTTGTACAGGGAGTCCTTAATAAAGAACCAACTCAGATGGATAAGAATGAAATTAAGCCCACCTTTCTTTCTTCCTCTGGCTATTAAGGAACAAATCAATAAAGATGAGGAAAAGAGAGCATGGGCCAAAGAAGAACTGAGCCAAGGATACTATAGACAGGTAGGGGATCCTAGAGTTATTTCCTGGGATATCAGGGAGGCCATCATGGAGCAGGATGTGTCACCCAAGGATGGGTGACATCTTCAAGTCCGAGGGAGATAATGAGCTCAGAATATAGGTACGCCATGGACTCCTTTTATGCCACACATAAGAAAAGAAAGGATAAGAAAGCACCTCTTTTGTACGGAAGAATGCATTTTGGTTGATGATTAAATAAAGTAATTTAGAGATTATATTTTCTTATGTTTTAGAGTTTCTAATTACTAATCATACGAATAAAGACATGTGTGACAGGGTGCAAGTGACATGGAAGAATAACAAGTGACCAAGCTCCAAACTGAAGATTGTAGGAGACACAACGATCCCATTTCCTCCTGATTCATAGGAAAGAATCCTGTTGAACATGATCGTTATTTTATATGTAGAGCTAGGTTAGAAGTAAGGATAAATAGGGACCTCTTGGGTATCAAGGGGTCTGGAGACATTTCTGAAAAACAATCTTTAGCATTTTTGCAATTAAGACATTTCCATTTTACATTTTCTGTTACCTGGATTTATGAACTGATAATGAAAGACTAGCGTTCTATTAATATCGCGAGTTCATAAGTTTCTTTCCCTCCTGAAATACATGTTGGGGAGGGCCCCCTCAATATGTAGATCAAGAGTTTTGTGCTTTGGTTTCAGGTATTTCTCAAGCATTCTATTAGTTATTTTTGTTATCATTTTGCGTGAATCAACTTCATCATTCATTTAAAATATCATATTTCGATTTCAGCACAGGCACTTCTTTTTCGTAGTCCGATAACACTGCGTTTGTAGTTTGGTAACACATTGTCTGTAGTCACGTACATGCCATCCGCACAGGCGAATTTCATATTTGAATTTCCACGTTTTTACAATATTTCTAGAAAAAGATCAGATCCATGTTTTCACGCTTCTAAGATAATAATTCATGATTACTGATCAAATGGACCTCTACCTTTTTAGATTAGATTCAAGCTTTTTAAATCAGAGTTATGCATGCTTCCTTTTTCTCAATTTAATAGAATAGATTTAATAAGTTTCAGCATTCAATTTAATAGAATCGATTTATCAGTTTTCAGTATTCAATTTGATAAAATAGGATTTATTTGCTTTTAGCATTTCAATTTGATAAAATAGGATTTAATTGTTTTCATCATTTCAATTTGATAAAATATGATTTAATTGTTTTCATCATTTCAATTTTTGTATCAGCTTTCAGCATTTGATTCAATAGAATAGATTTACATGCTTTCATTCGTATGCTTTCTAGGTTTTCTAAGAACAATATTTCCTGCTTCCCTAGAACATTCTTTAGAACACTTAGAATGACAAAGATCCTATCATAGTGCACATACAGTGCTGAGTACCTCTCAAGTTTGTATGCTCCCTGGTCGGTAATTAAAGTATACTTTTGGTATATCTACCCCAAATAGGTACCCATTCTTGGAGTTCACCACTCACGATGAGCTTAAAAAATGTCTCATTTTGCTCATTTTCTTTTGACATGTTTATGATTGTTTAGCCTTTAAATATCCCATTTTGTGCCATGAACATTACATATGCCATCCTGTTATGGCCATTTTGGTTTTTTCTTGTAACTCTTAAATTAATGTATTTTACAATATCTATGGAATGAGTGAGTTCTTGATGTTTACTATATGTTGGAAGCACTTATAATTTATGATCTATGGCAATATTAGTGTCTATTAATTTTTGCTACAAAGACTCTGACATTTTGGAAGTCTTTTTGCTACAAATAATTCATGTGTAATGTGTTGGTGAGTTGCTGCTGAATTCTCCAAGCTTTGAAGAGTTTCTTTGCAACGTGTTGCAAAAGACGGATTTCAAAGAAAATGAGCATATTTCTTCATGGATAGTGGAACCATGAAGATACATTATTATTCTTGAACATTCCCGCCAAAAATCCATTTAGTAAGAGATAGAATTAAATCTATTTTATATTTCAATAAGTTGGTTAGTCACTTCTTGGGAATATTTTATTTAAAAAAAATAGGGTAAATATCATTATGATTTTCTAAGATTTAGGAACTATCCAAGAAACCAAACTCTTTTCTATAAATGTATAAGTTTCAACCTATTTGGGGGTTCACTACTTCACTTCACTTTTTTAATAAAGATTAAGATAATTCTTTCCTACTATGTGGTTTTAAATAGTTTGAGAGTTCAAGGGATTCAATCCTTGTTCCCTTTGTAGCCAAGGCTGCAAAGGTGCAAAGGACGGTTGAATCCACTCTTTTCAAGAATGCATTTTCTTGCAGTGTCATTTCATGGTTGTAGCTTTCTTTCTTTTTATTGATTCCTTTTTTTAGCTTAGCATTTCATTTTGCAATTTATTTCTTATTGTGTGATTAGCTACATTTATTTCCTATTGTGTGATTAACTATATTTATTTCCTGCTGTGTGATTAGCTATATTTATTTCCTTTTGCGTGATTAACTAGATTTCCTCCTTGCAATTTATTTCATGTTCTCTGATTAGCTAGATTTATTTCCTACAATTTCCTCATTCCACAATTTACTTTCGTTAGTCTTGGGTTTTGAAACCGTTATCGAAAACCAAGAGTAGTAGCCTTCGGGTTACTTCTAATATAATTGTTTTAAAATCGTAGGCTAATGAGGACCTCTATAGCAGTTCTATAATGCTAAGAGTGGTCACCTCTTAGTTACCCTCAACAAAAAAATATAGGAAGTCTTAGAGGCATTAATTTACATTTCGAGGAAGTCTTACATGAATTAATTTACCTTTCAACTATTAGAGTGGAAACATTAGGTCTCTATTAACTCACACCCCAGTGAATCAATTTACCATCTCTAAATTGGGGAATAATTGTGGTTGCATATACAGTGTCAATGTTTTGAAAAGTCTTAGATCTTGGTTTGATAATTAAAGTAGGCTCCAGTGCATCTTGGGTCCGTTAATCACAACCATTGCTCGAGACCATCAATTTTTGGTGCTATTGCTAGGGAAACACAAAAAAATACTTCACTTTAAGGAGTGGTTTCTTGTTTTCCTTTTGCATTTTTTTTTAACTTAGTCTAGGAACAATAGTGAACAATCCACAAGTGGATAAATAATGAGAAAAAATGTTGAAATTAATCACTAAGAATGAAAGCAAAATTGAAGAACTATAGAAATGTGTTTTTATTTACATTAGAATAATCCTTTTAGGTTTAATAGGTGCAGAGAAAACGCCCTAGTCATTATTCCAAATGGGACTCTCTCATTTTCTTGAATAATGAGATATTTTTTTAGTTAAATATTTGGGTTTTGGTAAACCCACAAGAAGAGGGATTTCCTAAAGTTTTCCACTAGGTATGATTTATAAACTTTCTCACTATTTTATTTCTTTTTGGGCATTTAAATGAATCCTTATTCTTCCCCATAAAACAAACCTAACTACCTCTGTAATCACCACCATTGGATTCCTATATTGTAACAACCCCAATAATAAAACTAACTCAATTGGTTTACTCTAATTATATCATATTGCATCCAAATTTCTCATTTTTGTTCTCTCCCTAACAAGTTTTTTTATATGTCAATTAACCTCCTCTTGAGAATTAATCGATGTTGCAAGCATGAGAGGCATGATAAAAAGGAATATGAGAGATCCCTAAGCACCATTATATATGAGAAATTTGGAAATTTGGATGCAGTATGATATCACATAGTCCTTTTTCCACAATCTCAGTTGATAAATTCTAGCAAAGCAACGCGAACAAGTATCTTTTGAAGGACCAAATGTAAATTTAAAAAACACATGGAATGACATCATTTTGATATTGTGTGATATTTATAATTGAAAAATAATTATTTGTCCAAGCTGGAAATTCGTAAAATAGTTTTCATTTGGTTGGTTTCATGGCAATTTCATCCTAGCAATTGAATGACTTATACAACCTATTTATAGTGAAGAGATCCGTTGGAATATACTTCCAAATTCAATTTGAATCATTCTTTTTGAATCTCAAACAAAATGTAATTTGTAAACTACTGATTAATTGTCCTAATTTGTAGTATCAAAAATTTGCATTTTTTACTATTCCATAAAAAAATAACACATCAATTAGTTTCCCTATGAATTTTTGTGCATATGAAATATATCATTCTGAATTTAGTTTCATCTCCCTTTGGAATCATTCCATTATGCCATGTTATGAAATAGCTATGCCTAAGAAAATAATTGTTTGTCGACATTAAAAATTGTAACTAATTCTGTAATGCGGATTGTTTCCTGGAGATTTCCCATATCAATTCAATGATATTTACAAACTTATTTATAAAAAAGATAATCCATTTCATTCCCCTTTTGAATAAATTTAATCCGATATCATATGCAAAAGTTATGCTTGAAATACTGTTGAGTGATTTAAGTTGTTACATTGTTAAAAATTTATTACATGCTCTACAAAAAAGGGTAAACAAGGTAAACACATGTTGAATTAAAACAAGGTAAACACATGTTGAATTATCTTTTGATGTATTCTACCCACATTGTATGCAACCATATTTTGTAATACTATTGGAAGATGGATATTTTCTCACTGTTCTTATTTCATGAGCTTTCTTGTCAAATGCGTGCTAGTTTTTGCAGGTTAAATAAATCAATGTGTCATATTTCATAGTGCTAAATGTTCCATCTTCTTCTTTGGTTGTAGAGAAAGAAGCAAGCACACATAGTATCATAATTGACCTTAATGATAGTTCATGTGTCTATGCATTGAAAGGAATGTCACTTTCTTTGCATCATATTCTATAACTTTAGTTTTGTTGATTAGTGCTCTCATGTTATTCCCTATTATTACACACATAGTATCATAATTGACCTTAATGATAGTTCATGTGTCTATGCATTGAAAGGAATGTCACTTTCTTTGCATCATATTCTATAACTTTAGTTTTGTTGATTAGTGCTCTCATGTTATTCCCTATTATTACATTTGAAATCGTAATTCCTTCCTATTCTCCGTCTAAAGAAGGATAGTACAAGTACTGTGATTTGCTTCTTTAGTGGAAAAGTTGGGTCTCTTCTTACACCATTTGGTTGGATAGGTCATATTCATTATTATTCACTTAAGCTATGTAAATCAAGAATCCCTTATACCAATTCAACTTGTGTCCAATGAATCATGGGAACCACGATTGGAACAGCATGTCATGGGAGTTCATCACACCTTTGGATCTTCTAGAGATAGATAGTTAATAGTCGACTAGAAGAGTCGATTGAGTGGTTAGCTAGTTGGTCAATCGACGGGTCGACTAGGATCAACTAACGAGTTACATTGAATCATAAATGTGTGGATGTCCTTCTTCATGCCTTCCTAAGAAATGATAATTTCATCCTTTCATGTGTTTTACGAAATCCTCAATGACTGACTATAGGGGATGAATGGAGCTCAGATAACACTTGTGATTTCAATGATGATTTCTTGTGCAAATATAGATGTCCTTTATAACTTAGCTCATAATTATTTTAAGCTTGGATATGCATGGGGTTCTTGTTGAAATTGTTGGATCATTTTTAAGCCCTATATATTGTGACATTACATTAGTATTGTCTTCATTATGACCTTAATTGTAATTGTATGGTCAACTAAAATTGGAATTGTACCCTTTGTCTTGTATATATATACCAAGGAGACCTAGTTTTTGGATCATCTCATCTTGTCTTGCTTATTTGATACATTGTAAAATGTGGTTCCCCCCTTTAAGATGAATTTTATTCATCTCCTTACATCATTATTAAGGCGTTGGATTAGTCTCTCTTTCTCGTTTTATGCTCTTTTGGGAATTTGGTGAATAACATTTGGTATTAGAGCCAATTTTTTTGCTATAAATGTTTTTGGGGATGTCTTAAATAGAAAAGTTTGTATCAGCCTCAGATAACATTGTAAAGTATTTGTGGTAAAAAAATTCAAGTCCTGGTTCATTATAAGTTTGGAGTTATAGTCTCTAGAAGTTAGGGTTTTTACTAGTCCAAAAACTAGTCTCAAACATGTGCTACCGGTAAAACTGTTATATATGAAGCTTGAGAGATCCTAATTGAGCACCACTTGTAGCATCATAAATAATACGGACAATAGTGTTTTTGGTAAAAATATTAGAAGTAGAGAAGGAAAATAAGACACATGTCGTTCTGTACAAGTTCGCTCTCCTCAAAGAGAACAAAATAATAAGTTTTGGTAAAGTTACCATAACTTTGGCTTGGCACATTAGAATTGGATCAAACTTATTGCATTGCAGAGAAGACATACCATGTTACTACATAAAAATATTCAGAATCATAGGGGCCAATGTTATAGAGATAATTTAGGATAAAGGTCAACCAAGAATACAACCCACAAACCAAGGTTTTAAAAGGTATGTTAACTTGAAACTTGCATAAATTTTGATTGGAATATATGTTTTGTTGATTCAAAAGGTGAGATAAAGAATAAATAAAGAATAAATATAGTAATTATCAATGTATAAAATGGAAAGAGGTGGAGACAAAATTACTATGCTCAATAAACCTCCCGAAGGCTCAATTGTGACACAAGACGAGCATGATGAAGTGACCTTTGAGATGTCCAAAATTAACAAAAGAGTAGTAAACCTTAAAACTTCTATGCTAAGAAAGGTGGACATCATGAATATGGTGAATAAGGATGAATTCCAAACATTCAAAGGGGATATGGAAGGAGATACACAAGACCTAAAAAATAATATTTAAAACATAAGCGACCTACTTACCCAAAATTCAACACCTCAAGAGGAGGATAAGGAGAACAAGATGGTTGAGCCTCATTCACCTCAGAATAAAATTCTATCATACTCGGGGAACAAGAGCCTTGATTCCTAAACATATGATCATTCATCACTCCATAATCCATATCATCAGGGGTTCAACCCAGGAACAAGGAACTAATTCATTCCCAAGAACGATATGAGAAAATTTGATGGCGATGATCCAATAGCATGGATATTTCAGATGGAGCAATTCTTTGATCTACAACATTTCCAACTTGAAAAAAGGTAACTATTGCATCCTTGTACTTCAAACCTAATCAATTTGTGTGGTACCAATGTCTTTGTGATCGTAAAAGGGACTCTATTGTTTCTTGGTCTATATTTATGGATAAATTGCTAGCATATTACGAGGATATTAAGAGCAATAACTTCTTTAGATAACTGATAAATTTCAAGAAAAAAGGTCCAGTCATAGAGCACATTATGCAGTTTTAGAAGTTGAGTCTTAGAGTGAAGAACGCACTAGAGGACAATTTGTTGGATTTATATGGACACTCTGAAGGAAAGCATTCAACATGAGGTATGTCTCTTTGAAGCTAATTAATTGGAGAATTCTTTTAGTTTGGAAAGGAATTTTGAAAGTAAAAATATGGCTACTAGAAGGCATGCAACTAACACCTATAGAGAGGGAATTGTTTCCTCCCCCAACCTCACTAATCCTACAATTTTGACACCTCAAAAAGTGGAGGAAAGAAGAGTATAGGGACCATGTTTCAATTGTGACATCGAATACAATAAAAGGCATAAGTGAAGTGAGAAGAAATTATTCTACATCGACTATGAAGAGGAAGATGATACAGAACTGGAACAATATCAAGATGTAGATATAAAAGATACTACTCCAACCATATATTTCCATGCATTGGCCAACATTAGCACCCCTCAACTCTTAGGATAGAAGGATATATCAAAAACAAAAAAGTAACAGTGTTGATTGATTTTGGTAGTATCCATAACTTCATTTATTGCAAATTAGCCAAATTTATCAATTGCTTTTTATATCTAGCACCACAATTTTAAGTAATGATTGTAGATGGAGGTACCATGAATTGTTCAGGGAAGTTCCATAGTATTAAGTTTATTATTGGGGATTATTTATTGGATAATCCAATAATTGTAAAATCCAAATGGGTGGTGTTGATGTTGCACTAGGGGTCTAGGCAATCATTTGGAACAATGGCTCTTATTTTTTAGGAAATTTTCATAATATTCTCTTCAGAAGGAAATGAAATTGAATTAAAACCATTTCAGGTAAACCCCCTAAAGTGATAATCTCTAACAACATGACAAAATTTCTAAAAAAGGGACACCATGGAGTGATTGCACAATTGTGCTCGGTAGTTGTTCAAGCATCTATACCCTCTAGTCTAGTGGATCTCTAGCAAGTTATTGCAAATCATTCCAAGGTATTTGAAGATATGCCTAAAGGTTTTCCACTTACTCGAGATCATGACCATTCTATTCACTTGCAACCAAGAAGTGTACCTGTTGGAGGGGCCTAGGTCGGCTTGTCGACTAGGCCCTCTGCCCGACCACTTTGCAGCACATGTCAACAGGTTGCGTCGACTAGTATAGGTCGGGTCGGTTGGATAAACCGATAGATGGTTATATAACTGTATTGGCATATATATATATCTAGGATGGTGAGCCAATAAAGTAGTAGAGATTGGTTCTATAATTGTATTCTGCTATTGCTAGTTAATATAAAGGCTTCTCTCTCTCACTCTCGTCTCTTGTATCTGCATCAATGTGTATGTTTGCTTATATTGTATAATGTATCTATGATAACCACGCGAACCTCGGGACTACAACATCTGGTTCCGTTGCCGGTTGATACATGAAAAATTATTAGCAACATGACCTATGATTTCAGAACAGGAGATTAGAGACTGGTGGGAGAAGAAAATCACAAATTACCTATAGAACTATGCGCGATGTAACAAGTTGACGATTAGCCAAGCAAGAGATCGATTCTTCTCCAAGACCCATTAGCAATTTGTAGAATCTGTGCCGACCGCCTTGAAGAAACTTCTGGATGAACAGACCAGTCGATGAAGCAGAGTGGAAGCTATTGTCGAAGCTGATCAACGGAGGATGTACAAATCTGTCGGAGTGGTGCGAAAAGATTGCAGAAGATTTCTGTGAAGAACAGGTGATCGAGAATCGAGTCTCGGTAGATGAAATAAGAAGAAAGTTCTTCACCGACTTAGCTGATCAATTTCTGTGTTCTCTGTCGATATTATTGTTTAAATTTTTGATTGACAAAGGTGTCGCACATATTGTCGAAACAAGACCGTTGCTACTCCCACCCCTTCCAAACTCTAACTGGGAGGAGAAAGAACGTAAGTGGGAAAAATTTGTAAAGGAGCGTGAATGGGAATTTTTCTTGAACAAATGATGGTCTGCACTTCCCCAATAGTCTAGAAACCGTCGGGCTGACATTGGGGGGGTGATGAAGCATGCTATGATGTACCTAGTTTGATGAAACTCGACAGATGACAAATGACATGACCAACAATGGAAAAAGATACGACAAAGACAGACTTTTGAGTCACAAAAGCACCCCAGATATTCAGAAAATCGAAAGAGAAAAAAGGAGGCAGCGACGTGAAGAGCTGCGGGAGTAGGAAATTGCGCTCCGGAGGACGCGAAGATCAAATGTCACAACAGATGCAGAAGAGAATCTGCCAGAATCAAGCCGAGCCCGCGATGATCGGGGTGTCGAAGAAGAACTGTTGCCAATGGATGAAGACTTGTGGATAGAGCGTGGTAGAGCTCTCCAAGTTCAAATACCTGAAACGGTAGCACCTCCGTCTCCATTTTTTTTAACACAAAGCATTCGGGTGGAAGAAATTGTCAAAGAAAATCTTGGTCTCCATGCTGGTCAGTCGGGAATTTGGAGTCATCGAAGCATAGAAGGCGATGATATTAATAGATTATTAATTCACCGACTGGAGGAAGGAAATTGGGTATCTTTTCAACCCGAATTTTCGAATAGAAGTTTTCATCTAGTGTACACAGAGCATGAGGAAGCGCCCCCCCTGCCAATACCAAGTTTGAGTGACTCGACAAGCACGTCGGAAAGCCCGAGATTTAGTGAAATCCCGTTTGAGCAAAACTTTAATTGGATTTCGAAAGAAGTAGTTGAAGAAGGTAGATCTAGCGATATCGAAGAAGATATAGTTATTGATTCTGAAGACAGAGAACCAAGTTCAGAAAGACAACTAATCCAAATTAACGAAGCACCAAGTGTTGATTGTGGAAATAACCCACCCACACCTCCATCAAATTCTCAAATTAATACACCAGCAGACATGGCACACACAACAACACACCTTCCATTCTACGAAGGAGACGAAGACCCAAGAAGACACTGGTTTGTGTGCGAAGCAATATGGACAGCCAATCAAATTACCAATGAAGAAAGACAGATTGCTCAATTTGTTGGTTCGTTAAGAAAAAGAGCACTGACATGGTACATGGGGTACGCAGCAAAATCGCCAAATGCAACAAAAGCAAAAATCAAACAAAGCTTTCTGGCCTTCTTTATGATTGAATATGCGACATACCTGGCGGCCGAACGACTGAAGATGACAGTCCAAAAGCCGACAGAAAATGTCAAGGAATACGACAAGCGGTTTAAAGACCTCCTGAGCAAATTAGACTATGAAATCAAAGAAAAACTATTAATCAAATGGTTTATTGCTGGTTTAATCAATAAAATCAGAATACATGCCTGTCAACAAAATGTTAATACATATGCAAATGCACTAAGAGTAGCACTAGAAATCGAAATGGATGATGAATACCCCTTAGTATCCATGGATAGACACGTCGACGAACGCCTTGAAAGTATGGAACAAGCTATCAAAAATATGACGCTAAAAGGACCAGAACTATGATGTACAACTTGTCGAACTTCAGGACATACCAAAGATTCTTGTCGAAATGAGGATCGGCGACAAGAAGTAAAACTCATTCAATCCAGATGTTTCTGCGATCTATGCAAAGAGTATGATTCACATACCACAAATGATTTTCCATACAATTTGAAAAATAAGAAGGCAAGATGGTGTCAAATTTGTGAAGTGAATACACATATAATTGAAGAATGTCATCTGAACCTGAAAAATCGGCAAAATTATCATGCAGTATACCAAACAAATTCTGTCGAACAGAACCAAGATAGAAATCTAGCAAACGGCAGATTCGAGAGAAATGATGGAAGAAATAACCAGTACAATCAAAACAGGAACGACAAATACCCAAGGTATAATGATCGACGGTATGATCGGCGGTATGACGACTACAATAGACTTGGTGGATACTAGAGTCGCGGTCGTGGCAGTGGAGGTCGAGGCTTTCAATCTGGTCGACTTGGTGCATGTTTTACATGTTTCAGCGAGAATCATCGGCATGTAGAATGCCCGTATAAGGAAAGAACTGATCTTAAATTTTGTACAAAGTGTGGGGTAGGCGATCACTATTTAGAGGATTGCCCTACCATGATCGAGAAAATAAATAATAAAAAGAATGTTCATGTTTTATCTTCTATTCAAAAAAATGATGTGCTTTGTACAAAAAACTTGCAAATTGTAACAAGGTAAGGCACTCACATTGGTCAAGATAAACCTCAGATAACTGGAATTGTCGATAAGGAGGATTATCCAAATCCCATAAAATAAAAATCTGTGTACAAAGATGCATCCGACATATTTCATGACTTAGCAACACATGAAGATGTTCTCATTGAATTGCTCAAATTAGTTTCAAATGAAGAAGCTTTAGGAAAAATGATTGACTTGTTGCATAAATTAAAACACGTCGAGCAAAGACAAACTAAAAACATTTTCCGACTAAAACAAAAAGAGAAAAATGATGCCGACCCATTAGTCGATCTCGACATAAATGGATACCATGTACGTCAAATCGTACTTGATTTTGGATCCCAAGAGAATATCATGACTCGTGATACCTGGGACCATCTCGGTCGACCTCAACTACAGGAATCAGGCATCTACTTAAAGCTCGCAGATCAAGGATTAATTGAGCCGATTGGAGTATGGAAAGGAGTCGAAACTTCCATTAAAGGTATCACAACAATAGTAGATTTCGAAATCATCATCCCAAAATATGATGCAAGTCCCTTCCCTGCATTGGTCGGTCGACCATGGGGACGGAAGATGAAGGCTTCAATTTCCTTAGATAAAAGCCATATCAAGTTGAAAGGCAATGGTCAGAAGGTTATAGTACCAATCTTCCCATCTCAGGGAGAACCTTGGTCAAAACCTATAGAAATCGATAATGATGTCCGACAGCATTACCGAATAGACAATAATGAAGATCTCATTGAGCCAAACACCCAAGGAGAACTTCATCTTGGAGATCCTATCTCACTCGGATACAATTCCGATGTAGAACTCTATGACTGGAAAATAGAGAATTATGATTTTCATGCAAAAGAATGCTGGACTGTGGAAGCCATCTCAAGGAAGCAAATAAAGAAGTGTCTCTCAGTATCTTACACACCGAATATTTTTGAACGAAAAATGCGAGCATACCCAACACTTGTTCCAGACAAAAACATACAATCCGGTAGCTCGACATTAAGATATAAAGAACGTGATTCATCTGATTTCCATGTCGAACAAGTATCAAAACATGTCGGTGAGCAAGACCGTCTACAAAGTTTGGTAGAAACATTTACTTTCCAAGCTGCGAGATGGTGGGACACTCATCAGTCGAAACTCCAAAATTGGAATACTGCATCAACATCCTTCATAGAAAGGTTTGGAGGTAGAAAATTGACAACTCAGGCTGACATTCCCTTGTTTACACAAGGACAAAACCCTGAAGCTCACATTGATTGTTGCGAAAAAGAATGGAGAAAACTAGGCTATAAAGATGAAAGAAAATGGCCTCACCTCTTCCCCAGAACACTCGATGATTTACGTAACAAATGGTACAAAATGGAAGAAGCAAGAGGGGAAACTTTCTTTTGGAAAGACCTAAAAGAAAATTTTATTAAGGACTTCGATTTTTCTCCGCAGGATGATAGATTAGTCGAAGCAAGCAAAAGTATCAAAGAATTTTTGCAGCCAACAAAAAATTTAACAATTGCAGACAAACAGAAGAGCATGCACCCACCTAACACTTGCTACAATATAAAGACAACAGAAAAACAACACTCGACAAGACTGAGTCTAGAGACAGAGATGATAGAAGGAAAATTTTTTCAATGGAGAAAGGATCATCCCAGTGTGTTGAAAGCCGTAAGAACAATCTTAAGCACAGAGATTGTACAAAAAGATGAACCTGAAAGATTATTAGAAAAAGACTTTCCACCAACTTTCACACAAGTCAAAGAAGGTGAAAGACAGATAAGTAACAGTTGTGCACTAGAATGGATGGACACAAAGATTAAAACAAAGGAAGTAGATATTTCAAAAGATGACCGACCGAAAATGGAAAAGATTGGTGATTACTGGAACGAGGAACAAACAGCAGAAACCTTCAGTATTCTCAAAGAATTCCAAGACGTTTTTGCTCGAGACTATAAAGACTTGAAAGGACCTGTAAAGGAAATGGGCGAGATGAAAATTGACATTAAACCTGATGCTAGACCCGTGAAGAAAAGACCCTACAAAATTGCTCACAAATATAAGGATATTGTCAAAAAGAAGATCGATAACATGCTTGCTGCAGGAATCATATATCCTATCGACCAGCTGGAGTGGGAAAGCCCAATGGTCATTCAGCCAAAGAAACAAGATCCGACACGACTGAGAATCTATGTTGACTTTCGGAAGCTGAACAAGGTAACACTAACAGATCCCTTCCCTACACCTTTTGCAGATGAAATTATTAATGAAGTTGCAGGGCATGAGTGTTATTCTTTCACGGATGGATTCTCGGGGTACAACCAAGTACCTATAGCAAAAGAAGATCAGAAAAAGACAACATTCGTTTGCGAATTTGGATCATTCGCGTATAAAGTTATGCCTTTCAGTTTGAAGAATGCACCTGCGGTCTTCTCAAGAATTGTCGTCAAAGCATTTCAAGAATATATTTACAAAACCATGGCTGTATACTTTGATGAATGGACAATTTATACAATGCTGAAAGATCATTGCAAGTGGCTTAGACTAATGTTGGAAAGATGTCGACAGATACAACTATCCCTGAACATTAAAAAGTGCATCTTCGCGACACCTATCGGCATATTACTTGGCCATGTCGTTTGCAAAGAAGGAATCAAGGTCGACTACGCGAAGATCAAAATTATCCTTGACCTAAAACCCCCAGTTAATTCGAAACAAGTACGAATCCTATTGGGTCACACCGGATATTATAGTAAGTTTATCAGACATTATTCCGATATGAATTATCCTCTTGAAGAATTGCTAAAATATGATCAAGATTATAGATGGACGGAGGAATGTGACATTTCATTCAACACATTAAAAAGAAAAATGGTCGAAGCACCGATCCTTTGATTTCTGGATTGGTCAAAGAAATTTCATGTACATATTGATGCATCTGGAATAGCAGTAGGATCCATTCTAACACAGCCCGGAGATGATGAAATGGATTACCCTAATGCATTCAGCAGTCGGCATTTGAATAAAGCTGAAAGAAATTATTCTACGACCGAAAGAGAAGCATTAGGTATGGTATTTTCCCTTTAGAAATACCGTCATTATTTATTTGCTAATCCCTTTGTATTCTATACAGATCACCAAGATTTAAAATACTTAGTCAATAAATCATTGCATCATGGGAGACTATGTCGCTGGTTATTACTGTTTCAAGAATTTGAATTCGAAGTAATCATTCGACCTGGAAAAGCTAATGCCGGACCAGACCATCTGTCAAGAGTCGACACAGGAGAAGAACCGATAGGAATTGAAGATGACTTACCAGACGCACACTTGTTTCACATTGAAGCAGTACCTTTAGAACTTACGGAAATTGCACAATTTCTTGAAAATGGGCAAGCTCCCGAAGGAATGAATGAGAAAAAGAGGAAGATACTAGCAATGAAAGCAGCCCCCTACACTTTGATCAATGGATTCCTCTATAAACTTGGCCTGGATGATATCTTACGACAATGTGCACTTGAGCATGAACGACAGGATATACTTACAGAAGCCCATGCTGGATCAGTGGGAGGACATTACCATGCAGACATAACAGCTAGAAAAATCCTACAGGCAGGACTTTGGTGGTCAACAGTTCATAAAGACTGTCGAGAGTTTGTGTCTAAGTGTGATAAATTTTAGCGCATAGGCCGACCACTACCAAGAACAGAAATGCCATTGATCCCAATTAACCCTAGCTGAACATTTGAAATTTGGGCTATTGATTTTATTGGACCATTTCCAGTAGTGGGAAGACGAACAGGTGCTCGGTATATTATCACTGCTGTCGAATACGTTACCAAGTGGGCAGAGGCAGAACCAGTCGAAACCTGTTCAAGTGAAGTTGCCGCTAAATTTATTTATGAAAACATCATAACGCATTTTGGATGCCCCATAACATTGATAAGTGACCAAGGTACACACTTTGTATGTAAAACCATTGAAGCATTGACTAGGGAATTTGCATTTGATCATAGAATAAGCTCAACATATCATCCTCAGTCGAACGACGCGGTGGAATCGTTCAATAAAACACTTACAAAAGGATTGACCAAAATTTGTAACATAGAGAAAGATGACTGGGATGATAAAATACCTGCTATCCTTTGGGCATATAGAACAACATATAAGAAAACGACAGGACAGACACCATTCTCACTTGTCTATGGGAAAGAGGATGTCATTCCATTACATTTTTTATGACAAGCACCGACCATCGCAACAGCTCTACATATCGACGTCGAAGATACTCGACATGAACGGCTATTACAGCTGTCGAAGCTGGATGAAAGTCGACAATTGGCAATAGAACATGAGAAAGTGCAAAAACAACAACATAAAGCATGGCGTGATAGAAATATCAAACAAACGAATCTATCAGTTGGAGATCTCACACTCCTCTATAATAGCCGAGTAAAAGGGAAGCCAAAGAAGTTACATACAGAATGGATGGGACCCTATATCATTGAAACACTAAATCCTAACGGCTCAGTCCGACTGAAAACGTTACAAATAAATATTTTCAAGAAAGCAGTAAACGACGCCCGACTTGAAAGGTATAAATAATGAATATTAAAAAAACAAAACGGTTAGAAATAACCGAATGAGAGTACTTTAAGCAATCAAGCAAGTATAGCAGAACACGGCAAAAGCAGAAATGACAAGAGTACAACAGAGGAAAGAGGGAAAAAGCAGAGAAAGAAGTCCGGTGCACAATTGTCGATATTACAGGCACTGACAAGAACATCGATGGTTTGCAGAGGAAAATCCGGCACGGCAGAAGCATTGGAGCTCGGACCGAACAAAAATAATTAGAGAAGCGCGTCGACATAACACAATGAACGAGCTGTTGCAACACCATGATGACAAAGCAATAAAGGCTAAAGATAACCATGCCGCCAGAAGTAATGCATCTGACAAAGCGCCGATATCCGGCCAGCCTAATTTAATAGCCCTATCAAATCAACCTTTAATACAGGCCTCTACGTCTCGTTCACCCGTGCCGAGTAACTCCACCATAAATTCGGAGCTCGAGGATTCTTGGTTACTCTTCTGCCGAGAACTTGAACTCTAAGAAACAGAATTCCTTGACTCCGTTGAAGCTAATTTCAGAACCTCGCACCCTGAATCCGCCATGGCTCCTTGGAAAACTTTAACAGCTAGCAGAGCTGCCGCAACATCAATTAGAGAACTGGAGAAAGAACAACCACCACTAGAAACTAGACTCCAATTGATTTGGAATGCAAAGGCATCAGAACCTTCCTGGAAAAAAGCATGGAGGAGCGTTGAAGATTGGGGGAAGGAGTCAAACGATCACTGGAGAGACGAAGCACGACGGTTGCAGACAACCACAATTCTGCATTACCTGAGGGAACCTTTATTGGATAGTTTTGGAGGATTGAAGGAAGTCATTGCACAATTCATCGTTAGCAGATATTATAACGACAAGCTTTACTTAGATGTTTCGGTCGAAATCAATGGTGAAATCATCCACAAAATCAATGGCCTTTCACATAAAGGAGATGCCGTACCAACAAGCTCAGGTGCAAAATTGATTGATGAGTTTGTCGATTCTCCTGCTGGAAAGAATTCACGAGGTGTAGTCGTGAGTCAGATTGTTTTTGGCAATTACAAAACTGCCGCCAAGATTGTATTACATGCACTTTCACGGACAGGCAGAGGATCAGACTTGAAGACTGAAATGCTAGAAGCTGTCAAGAATATGGCTATGAACGGCAAGGTATATAAATGGGCTGATTACCTGGCCGACATTCTCAAATATACATGCTATAAGTTCCAAGAGGAGGGAGCTAGCATCTGCTACCCATTTGTACTCATTTGGATTGCTATGACCCAATTTCGACCAAAAGGGAACAAAGATTTTGCTGAAGACCCACTTGTCCTTATGGAAAATTTTCGTTGCTTTGCACTTGGAGCAAGCCGAAATGGACCTACAACAGTCAAACTGTGGCTTGAAGCATGGTTTGCTGACCTTAAAGAAATAGCAACAAGATGTAGGGTACCACAGAATGTCCGTCGAAGCTTGCCCCCGACAGCACACATCCAACTATCTTTGGATGACACAGCAGTATGGTACATGGAAGGAGCAGCAGTTCCAGCAGAATGGCTTGACTATTACTCCTCAGTAAGCGAGATATTCACAGAGTTAAGCTGCCAGTCTAAACAAGTATTACCCATCCCGGCACAAGCAAGGAAAACCAACTTCAAATATGTCGAACCCCTATCCGACATGGAACAAGAAGAAGCATATGAAAGTCGATTGTACATGAACACTTTCAGCTATCAGCACGAGCCGACACCTAACCCTAAGGTGTTAGCACTTACCCAGACTCCACACACACTAGAGGCCGAAGAGCAGTAGAACAGTGACACAGAGTTTGACAACCTGGAACATCTTTTGACAGACGATAATATCCAAAAGGTAGCAGCTAAAATCATCACAGCCCGACATAATCGAGTAATATCGACCAAGGGAAAAGGGAAAAGACAAGTAACATTTCAATAATCGACGACTGCATATGAGATTGAGCTATATGACATCGCTACCCAAATCCTTGAAGATGTAGCCAAGAACAAACTGCCAGTCGAAGAGCAGTTTAGAAAATTCTTAGAAACAGGTAAGTATCCATCTTCTCAAATCATTGTTAAAAAAACCCAAAATTTCAGTCGTACCTGATATTGATCTAACTATCTAGTCCCCCCCCCATTCCCCAACCGTAGTAGAAGAAGAAAGCATTCTACTAGCATTACCTGCTCCTCCTATCACAGAAGATACCGCTTTGAATACATTCATTGCAAACATCCCGATATTTCGTCCTAACTGGCGTGATATGGTCATCCAACAACCAGTTTTTGCCTCTCCGTCTACTAATTTAGCTCCCTCCGACACCATTCAAACTGGAAGTTCACCTTTACCATCAACCATTCCAGAAATTGTCGGACACATGACAACCCATCATATTAGAAATCCTGACCCATCAGGTCTAATATATGCACAACAAACAGGTGTCTATACCCCTATTCCAGTCAGTTCACTGCCACAACAAATAAATCCATCTCAAGCAAACGCCGTTACAAAGGAAAATCCCCAAGTTGTCAGTTCCCCGGTCGAGTCTAGTCTATTTAGTTCGGATCCGTTCGACAGTACCATTCCATCGAGTCCAATTTCGACATCCGTCGACCTACCACCCTTCCCGGTAAACCAATCGAGTTCCCCTGTTGATGGATCCAAGTCTATTCCAATTACATAGCAGCTCAACAAAGAAGCAACCACGACAGAAGCAGATAAAGCCACTTCTATTATAACTAAGTAAGCAGTCGCAACTCGAGACATTGCAGCCGACATGATAGGACCATCAGAGCACACAAATACTCCAGACATCAATACAAGCAATGTACAAATCTCTAGCACACCAGCAACAATTCTACCAAGAGCCGAAGTAGCAGAACATGGAACTCTAGTCATCACAACAGTAGTACCCAGTACACAGAGTCAGGCAGAACAGGTTGTTGTCAGCACACAAGCAGTCATTGACAGACACCCAGTAGCAGAAGGAAAAGATAAGGACCCAGAACAACAAATTGTAAACAAAGAAAAAGAAAAGAGTAGCTGCAGGAAGCACAAAGAAAAGAAACGCAAAGAAAGAGAACTGCAGTAGCAAGTGGAAATGCAGCAAATACAAGAAAATAATCCATCTGTACATTTAGACCAATTCGGAGCTACTACAAATTATCAGCCACACTTGGCACCTCAAGATGAACTTGACTTACTTGAAGACGCAGTTTAAAGAGTCCAAAGATGTCGCTGACAGGAATCACAGGAACAAATCATACAGCTCCAAGAAGAAAATATTACATTCCAAATGTGAACAATTAGCTCAGCAAGTTGTCTCGCTCCCAGCTAGTTCTGACACGACACCACCTCTCGACAGAGCATATCAGTTACTGGAATCTGTCGTGTCAATGCTACAATCTGAGCTTCTCAAGAAACAACAAGATCAGGCTATTGAGGTAGCTTCCCTCATGAAAAATCAGTTTACATCCTTTTCCGAAGCCTTCAAAGTAGTCAAGTAGTATGACAATCAAGCAGAAAAACTTACCACAGTTATGAACAATTGGTATGTTTATTACGCCGACATCTACAAAAATCTTCAGAAAACAAGAGCATTGCTAAGCCAACTTCAGCACCAACGCTTGACTGCAGATGAAGCCCTTATCAAAAAACTTGATAGCCAGATCATCATGGAAAACAAGCAATTGGACAAATTAGAAAAACAAGAAGTTCAATGGATGTCACAAGCCCGAGGAGGCCTCAACAAACTGGGAGAAATTCAGCCTCGATTTCATCAGTTACTTGCTGCTGCCGACTATACAATCAACATATTTGGTCCCAACATGATTCACTTGCAAGCTACATCCACTCATGACAAGATGGAAAATATGTCGAAACTCACAACTCTGACCGTAGACATCCAGAATTTGCTACGCACTTGGGAAGATTTCCAGCACCATCTCTCTGTCTCTGCTGAAGTTATCATCGAAGCCTGTCTCCAGCTACCTGATGCTCTTGATTCCAGCATTCCTCTATCATAACCATCTGTATAACTCTTTTTGAAATTTTGATCTCTCCATTTCTTCGGGACGAAGAAAGATTTTGAGGTGGGGGAGATGTTGGAGGGGCCTAGGTCAGCCTGTCGACTAGGCCCTCCGCTCGACTACTCTGCAGCACATGACGACAGGTCGCGTCGACTAGTATAGGTCGGGTTGGTTGGATAAACTGATAGACAGTTATATAATTGTATTTGCATATATATATATATCTAGGCTGGTGAGCCGATAAAGTAGTAGAGCTTGGTTCTATAATTGTATTCTGATATTGCTGGTTAATATAAAGGCTTCTCTCTCTCACTCTCGTCTCTTGTATCTGCATCAATGTGTATGTTTGCTTATATTGTATAATGTATCTATGATAACCACGCGAACCTCGGGACTACAACAGTACCATCTAACATCAGGCCCTACATGTACCCATATGCACAAAAGTGTGAGATTAAAAATATGGCTCAAGAAATGTTAGATGTGGGCATCATTCAACCTAGCCAAAGTGATTTATCTACACTAGTGATGATGGTTTGCAAAAAGGAAGGTTCATGGCATATGTGTCTATACTATGAGAGATCAATAAGATGACCATTAAAGACAAGTTTCCTATTGTTGTCATTGATGAATTATTAGGTGAATTACATATATAAATTTTCTTTACCAACTTGGATCTTTGTTCTAGATATCATCAAATCATAATAGGGAATAAGACATTCCAAAAACTACGTTCAGAACACATCAAGGTCATAATGAATTTTTGGTGATTCCATTTGGCCTTATCGACGTGCCTTCCACATTTCAAAGCTTGATAAATTCTACTTTTAAAACACTTCCTCATAAACTTTGTTTTAGTATTTTTTGATGATATACTAATATGTATAAAATCTTGGTAAGAACATGTACAATATGTTGACAAGGTATTAAAATAATTGGAAGAGCACCAACTATATGCCGAGCCTTCTAAGTGTGCCTTTGGGGTTCAATAAGTGAAATATTTGGGTCATATTGTATCTCACAGAGTCGTCAAAGTGAAACCTAACAAAATTAAGCCTATCATGGAATGTTTGATTCCTAAAACCTTGAATAATCTTAGACGTTTCATAGGATTGACAGGATACTATCATGAGCTCATCAAGAATTATGTTCAAATAGAAGCACCTCTAAAAAGGTTATTGAAAAATGAGACATTATCTTGGATTCAAGAAGCAACCGGACCTTTTCAAAAACTTAAAGTGGCCATGTGTACAAATCCTACATTAGCCATGCCTGAATTCACAAAAACCTTTATTGTGGAATGTAATCCCCTAGGGCATGGAATTGGTGTAGTTTTAATGCAAGAAGGAAGGCCCCTTGTCTTTGAAAGTTGCCACCTTAAAGGAAAAAACTTACTCAAACCAATCTAAAAAGAAAATGTTTGCCATACTACATGCAATTAAGAAACTGTCCCTTACCTAATAGGAAGACACTTCAAGGTTAGAAAAGATCATGACAACCTTGAGTACTTATTAGAACAACCATTATCTTTAGAAGAGAAACATAAATGGGTTGCAAAGATATTAGGTTATGACTTTGAAATTATATACAAGAAAGGAAAACAAAATGTCGTGGCAGATGCCCTTTCAAAAAAAGAAGATGACATTAAGGACTTACTTTGTGTTATTTCTATTCAATGTGATTGGGTAGAAGAAGCAAGGACATAATGGAAACATGATCGAAAGGAATGAAATATAATTCAACAACTACAAGAGGACCCTAGTTCACTAGATAAACTTGTGTGGAAGAATAATTCACTATGGTATATAAAGATCACCTATATTTAAGTAAGAATTCTCAACTCAGATAGAAGGTCCTTTTTGGATTGCAGAATTCCCCTATATGAGGACATTTAGGATGCTTGAAAACATAACATATGATCAAGAAATATTTTTCTTGGAAATGTATTAAAACTGATGTCCAAAGGTTCGGGGAAGAATGTTTGGTTTCCAACATAAAAAAGAGAGACAATCAAGACACCAAGTCTTCTACAACCATTAGCCATACCAAGTCAACGTTGGGAAGAGGTATCGATTGATTTTCTCATAGGTATACCAAATACAGAAGGAAATACTATCATAATGGTAGTGATGGATCGTCTCACAAAGTATGCCCAATATGCCCATTTCTCCTCTCTTTCTCATCCTTTTAAAGCAAGTACAATACTTGCGGCATTCATGGAAACAATTTAGAAGCTACATGGAATCCCCAATATTATTGTAATTGATAGAGATCCATTTTCATTGGTATTTGGAAGGAAATATTTTCTTGTTTGGGCACTCATTTGTTCACAATGCCTCTCACCATCCTAAATATGATGGGAAAACCAATATTTTGAATAAATGCCTAGAAACATACCTTCGTTGCTTTGCATCTAATAAACAAACACAATGGGTCAAGTGGTTTCCCTCAACATAATGGTGGTACAACACATCTTTCCAACATTCTTCATAAAGTAACCTGTATCCTCATAGTAGACACACACATGATCCATAAATGAACATACACAACAAGAGGGAGGACTTCATCACTTGTACTTTACTTGATGTGGTTTCTTCATATCTTTATAGTTTGGTCGTAAATTAATTCCTGATGTTATACTTTACATAGAAGGTTTTTTATCATGTCTTTTAATTTAATCAATGTCTTTCCACAAAGGCTATGAGTGTGTGTGTACAAATCTTCAAATATTAAAAGAAGGTGGGTGAAGTGAGAAGGGGGTGAACTGAGGTAAACAAATTGTTTATTAGTTCAAGGGTTTAGCTCAATCACTTGTTATCAATGTTGTTGGGTATTTGACTAGTTTTATGTCAATAGGGATCTAATTTGAATCCCCTTAGGCTAAACACACATTGACAGGTTTACATGGGATGCCACCCACATATGCGGGGAAACATCCCTTAAGTTTCCCCACCAACTTTTCTTTAGAAAATAAAACCGTGCATAAATATATATTGACAAATGTGTATTTTCATTTTTTCATCATTCATTTTTTTGAAGAAGGAGATGTGTATTTCTAGTTGTCACTCATCCTCCGAGAGGTAAAGGTATACACATTTGTATATAAGATGAAGATATGCATTTCTAGTCGTCACCTACTCTCCATCAAGTGGAATGAGCATTTGTACATAAAAATGCATGTATTTGTGTATAAGATGGAGATATGAATTTGTAACCATCACCTACTTTCCCTTGAGTGAAATGTGCACACAAAGGCACAACTCTACCTCCAAATGATGGAGTGAAGATACATATTTATTAGAATACATACAAATGCATCCTTCCACCTACGAGGGAGGATGGTGGAGATGAAAATATACACCCATGGTAGAGAAAAAATATACATTTATGTTTTCTTTCTACTTATTAAATATGTAGAAAAATCTACACAATATTTTTTTGATCTTTTGATATCAACTATTAAAAGGTGAAATCTTATGTTTTTTTTTTGGATCTTTTGATAATTGAACATCTATCAACTATTAAAAGGCGAAATGTTATGTCATAGTTACCTATTAAAAGGCGAAATGTTATGTCATAGTTACCTATTAAAAGGTGAAATGTTATGTCATAGTTGTTAGTGTATGGTATGTTAATTTTGACTAAATAATTATGATAGTTTATGTGTTAACAATAATTTTGTTAGTAAAAGTACTTCAAGATACAAAAGAATAAATTATCATATAATTATATTTAAAAAAATGATATAAAGTATTTTAAAATTTATTTAATGAAAAAATATCAATTTATATGATATAAGCTTCCGGTCTTTATTTGCTGGACAGTTTGGTTGGTTAGAAATAAGGCTATCTTTGAGGATGTCCAGCTGGGTCTGGAAAATGCATATAATTTAGTGTTGTCACATTATTTAAAATACAAGATTGATATGGATCCTCCTGCCAGGCGCAATATTGGGAAATTCCAACTCATTATCAATGATCCTGTACTTTTATTTGATGGGGCTGCAAATTTAGGAAACTGTGGGGTAGGCGGAGTCATCTTTCTCAACGTGGACCATTATTTCTCTCTCCGTCTGAGGTGTGGCAAAGGTACTAACATGAAGGCTGAGTTATTGGCTTTATGGTGTGTCATACGAGTGGCTAAACACTTTGGACTGGCGAAGGTGAAAATTTTTGGCGATTCAAGAGTTACTATTAAATGGGCAAGGGGTGAATTTGATCTAAAGGTTTTGAATTTGGTCAATTGGTGTCAAAGAATTAAGTATGAACTCAGTTCTTTCAGTTTCCTATCCTTGGAACACATTTACAGAGAATTTAGCTCACTTGCTGATCAGTTGTCAAAGTTGGCATTGGAAGGTGAGGCTGGCTTCTTACATTGGGTCGAATACTATGAAAACCAGATGATTGATTCAGGCACTTTGTATTTTCTGGACTAATCTCTCCATGTCCTTCAGTTTTGGGCTAAAAAGTTGATGTAATATTTTGTTTTTTTGTATTTTGGGCTGATCTGAACCTTATGATCGGGGGATGGTTTTGTAAAGACAACATGAATGTTGATATCATGTACTATTTGATTCATAATTGGATATCAATAGTATGTTTTTTTTTCACGGGGAAAAAAAGGTATACTAATTTAAAAAATTTTGTTGCACTTTTTATTTGTTAGGATTAATATATATCAAATATTTTTTTTAGGCATTTTTATTTTTATTTTAAAGATAATACTAAGAGTAAATTAATTAATAAGATTTAAAACTAATTTAATAACTTATAAATAATTTGTTAACAATTTTTTTTTAATAATTCATTAATAATTTTTTCATTAAAAAGAAACATATCACAAAATATGATTTAAACTTAAGTGAGGAGGATAGCAACTCTTCTTCACAACCATAAAAATAAACTCAATTAACATCCTTCCAACACTATTTTATATAAATATAACACGTTTATAATTAATAAACATACAATTTAAACAACAAGAGAAAAAGATGCAAGGCATCAAGTTCCCTGCCAATAATATAATAGTATTGCTTTGGATCCCACATGGGGAAACATATCGGGGCACAAAGCCATAGCTTGGGCCATCCTAAATCTTAAGCCGTCGATAAGCCGTAGAAGCTTAAGGTATAGTTCTCCAACTTTAACTTAAGGGACGGTGCATTATGAAATAAAGTTCATACATGAATATGATAAGTGACGGTGCATTCCGAAATAAGGCTCCTGCATTAAGCTATATATCAGCCGATTGGCGATGCATTAGGATACGAAAAGTGACCCTGATGCATTATGAAATAAGGCCAATTCTATCCGACTACTTGCACAGGGAACAAAGGGAACTACATAGTGAAGAAGAGCTAAAGTCAAGAAAAACCACATATAAAAATCACCAAGTACCTTTGTGCAAAACACATTTGAGATGCTGGAGCTGGGTTAGATACTTGCTAGAATGCATAAAACAATTCAATCGATACTTGCTTTTCGCCATGACACAACTATAGATCCAAGATTGAATAGATAACCATTACTCACTTAAACCAACACAACCACCTTTTATAGAGGATACACTTCCACATTTAAAAAATCATCATCATAAATCTCTTTTTAATAGTTTTGGCAACAGTACTCTTTGTTAACTTGTCATACTTTTCCTTGTTACCGCTTTGGTGAACATTTGGCCAAGCATTCACGTTTGGATGCAACTGCTCACTAACGTTGAGCCCATGATTGTAGGTAAGGTTTCAGTGAAATAGTTTTGGTACAATTTGATCTTTCTAAATACATCAACTCACATCTTTGAAAGTAAAGTGTTTGATTTTGAAGTTGGCTATCCACAATGAAACCCTGTAGGGAGCCTTATTACCATCAGAGAATCCCTGTTCATCTTAGGACAAAGTTCCAGGGAAGAGGATAGATCTTGGCCACCCAAAAACTGGAAAAATGGAGCCTCTTAGCTGTGGAAAACCAAACTGTAATCTCCCCTTGTGTTTTCTCACCGTCAAACTTTAAATATAAGTCAAAGCTGGGGCCTTGACCCCATGTTTCTCTTTCTAGGAACCCATATTCCAACGGTGCTCCAGTGCAACAGTGCATTATAGAGGACAATAGACAGGACAATAGACTGAGGCTTAAAATCATACAGAGGAGATGGCCTCTTGTAACAAATTATAGTCTAGCTTCATTATTTTAATGTTTTGCACTACACCTATTTCTAGTTTGCATATAACACTTTTGTTTTTTCACTACTCACTACTCACTTTTCTACATGATACTCCAAATCCCAGATGGAATAAATAACCATATGTTGAATTTTTTCTGTCTTCTTCACCTTGAACACAATGCAAGTAAATGTCTTCAATGCATATCATGTAACTTAAAATAATCAAACATTCTTTTATATATTCAGTATTTAATTTTAACAATTGATTTTTATTATTTTTTAAACTTTATAAAAAGATATGCTTTTCATTATTTGCATACATGAGAGGCTAATTCAGAAGGCACCGATGCCTTATGAGTTAGCCCTCCGATGCATACAAATAATAAAAATCATATTCTTTAATGAATTTTTAAGTTTAATATCTCTTTCCCTCCTGAACTCAATGATTTGGAATCAGGAGGTCCAAGCACATAAAAACTCAGGATATAAAACCAGTGCACCCAATTGTTTGCATTATTTGGATAATGTAATGCTTCTTATGTATGTAACTGTAGCTTGCAACTCGACTGGTTTCACAATTAGAGAATACAATATAGCTTTGATAAACAACATATAAATATTATATGTTATGAATTACGAGTTTAAACCCTTATAATGCAAAGATTGTTTAGCCTAAGTATTTCCACGTGCCTTTATACAACTGTCCATTTATCAATATACAACAATCAATAAAATATATAAATATGTACAACCAAACATGCCAAACATGCCTATCTGATTATATATAGACCCAATTATTTGAACCACATTGTTGTTAGACTACATGTTGCTTAAAATATGATATTCTTGAAAAACAAGTAAAGAAGGCATGTTCAGAGGCAATTATATAATTAGATGAGTACAAAGAAGACAACAACTACATGCAATTATTGTATTTAGTACGAGTAGAAAGAAGACAAAACATATGGATGTAATTATTGATTATGGTTTTTAAAAGGTACATAATTGTGTCCAAAAACAATAATATAAAAAGAAAAGAAAAGGGTAGGACAAAACATTTCACTTCCATATTCTACGTCTTATGTGACAAAATATCAATACCTTTTTGTTGATATTTGTTTTGACATATCATAATAGTTATATTTAAAAAGGGTGTTTTAGAAGAGCTTGGTATGTTTATTGATACAATGATTGATTAGTTAGAGGATACGATGTGATGTGTCAATCTCTCTTTTCCTATTTATACAATATTGTTATTATTATTATTTTGTGTGTTTTAGATTTTATTTTTTAATTGCGTAGTTCAAAAGTTCTATAATTTTAGATGAAAAATTGATTTTTTTATACAATTTTGAAAAAATTCGATATAATTTTAAAAAAATCTTGGTTATGATTCTTAAATTCTGAAATTTTGGGTGTTTTAGGTGTTTTTTTTATGGCATTAAATTCGTTTTTACTATCAAAATCGCCATTAAAACACAGTTAAATTCAAATTTTGCAAATTAAAAAACATTGAATTCCGGTGAAAAGCCCCCATCTAGGCCAAATCGTTGAATTTTTAGACAATTCCCTTTTTAATTAACAAATTCAAAAGACAAATTTGACATTGAAAATATTATGGATGGTGTAAGATACAACGTACATCTTTGATTTGTAACAAATATGATTATTTGTACATTTACTTATGTGTGTTCTTCCATCAAATACAATTATTTGTAAATTTACTTATGTGTGTTTTTCACGCAATTCTTTTAATTGACATATGTCTATTGCTCTTGCTTATTAGCTTACTCTTTCAAATTTCTTTATTCAAGTAACATTTCCAAGAAAATGACTTTTAGTAGAGATGATCTTCAAAATCCACATATTGTTGTAGAGATGGTAGATGACAGTGCCAAGTTGACTTAGATGGATTAGCACTCTTCATATAATAGTGCATTGGTGCACCATGACTGTTGCACACTAGAGATACAATCACACAAAAAGAACCAACCAAACAATATTGTGATCAATATTCCATATAGGACTATCAGGTGATGTTTGTTTTAAAAAAAATACCTCATATTGCAGTGCACATTGTGCAATGTTGTAATACACAATGCTCCATCGCTCTTGAAAGTGCACCATCTAGCAACACTAATTTGCATTTAATACCACATGTATATTCGTGTGTCATACAATGCATCTATTATTGTACATACTTTTGGAATTTTTCACCAAAAAAAACATGTGACCGTAAATGTTGCACCTATGCATCATAAGCACACTAAGGCATTGATGATAGGGGTGGATCATTGCATTGATGAAAACGGTGGATCATTGCATTGATGAAAACAGTGCATCACATATAGGGTAAAAGTAAAAAAATAGGCCATGGTTTCATTCTTCATATATCACCCCTTTAGTTTTGCATTCACTCTAACTCATAGACACTCTCTTAGAGGTTTGATTCCACACCGTTGGTCCTTGTTCTTATCCTCTTGTTTCTTTGACCATGGTAAAGACATTTGTTTGACATCCATTCTAAACAATTCTACGTTATTTACTCTTACTATTTAGTGCCATGAAATCTCAGGAACAAGCATCAAACCAAGTAATTTGGTTTGTTTTCTTTATTTACATTTTGTTATTTTTTTATAAAATATTCTATTTTTTTTCTTCCTAATTTTGTTGTGATGCATTGGGTCTATAAAGGGTATACCATGTATATTGATGTGTATGTTCTTTTTAAGTGGATTTGTCTAAAATGGCGCATACAAGGAACTCCAATACACTACGTAAATTATATAAACACAAATGTGTTTCCACCATGATTTGTTAGTAATTATGTGTACTTAATGATGCATTGTTACTATGTGGAAACACCCTATAGTGTGGGTTGTAGGCCATGTCCACATGCCTTTGCTTGACTACAATGCATCACAAATGTAACACAACTAATGTGATCTTGTCATATCAACAATGTTCATAGCTACTCAAGGCATACTGATAAGATGCAAATGTACACATGCATAAATTAACACTTGGAACATACCATATTGTTGGGTCTTGATACTGACTACAACAGGTTTGCAAATTGATTCACATAGTTAAACGCATTAAACATAAGACAATGGCACACAACAATATCAATGCAAATACACAAAAAAATACCCTAGAAACGTCTGGAGGAAAACCAACAAACTAGTGAGCTTTCGATCATCTATTAATCAAACAATCAAAACGGGTGTTTACCATAGTGACTTTCTAGACCACAAATCACACTTCATTACATGATCATGATACACACTACTTATTATAGTACAATACTCTACAATACTTCATGCATAGTCATTACATCTTATTTATAAATGCAATACAACCAACTGCTTATTATGACAATCTATAACTTCCTAACCATTTCCAGTAATTCTATTACAGTCGACTTGACTAGCTCAACTTTGGTTGATTTTCGTTCAGCTTCTGATTGTTTCGTTGAATTCCCATCAACTAGACATTTTCCTTTGACCAAACAACTATTTCCGGTCGGTCACCCAACCAGACTTCTGATGTTTTTCGCTTCCGACTCCAGTCTACTTAAACCAATTGACTATCGACTTTTCTAGTTGATCCACATGCAAAGAATATAACATCCCAACACATATTAGTGTGATGACTATGGCAATCACATTGTTGACAATATTTTTTTTGTATGGTTGTACTACTTGATCCACATTTTCTAATTGGAGGGATAATGAGAGATAATAGGTTTTATTCTACTATTTCAACAAATAATAGGGCTAGATAGGGTTTCAAGAGATAAGAAAATAGAGGAATGTATGAACTTGCACTCATTGTTGGATCTTCCAAGGTTGAATGGATGAGAAAGAAGAGGAGATCCTAGATCCACAAATCTTGTTCACAAGACAAGCAAAACACATTTCCTACTTTACAAGTTGCAAAACCCTATATTTAACTCGTGCAACCAAGTAAAAACCCTTTTAAATTTTAATATACTTGGAAGATTCAATGGGATCAAAGCATATGCATTTGGCTAAATTTTTCCTCTAAAATTTTCCTTTCTTTTAATACTTGGAATATTCAATGGGACCAAAGCATATGCATTTGAATAACATCGCTAAATGAACACAAGTTTATTGTGGGGTGGGGGTGGGGGGGAGGAAGGAGATTATAGTAACATGAAGAAATAAGTACATAGGAAAGATCTAGACTTGTGAAGTGATGTGATGGATCCAAGCCCCTTCTTATGATTTGTTCCTCGTCAAGGCTCTTTTATGTCCAATATTCTTAAATATATCATCAATCCTCTTCTCTTTAAACCTACACAAGCAAACTGAGCCAATAAAAAGAAGGATGAAAATAATGCAACTTTCTCAGTGTCAAAAATTTAATCACAATAGCCACTATCCAAGACAAAGTTCAATGATCCAAAAGTCACACCATCATAAGTATATACATTTGTGACCAAAATATACCAATCCCATGTAAATGAGGCTTTCTATAGCCCTTTTTGTCCATCCTAGGGGTTTTTCATGTAGAATAGGTCCACTGCCTTGAATAATCTCAAGATTCCCATGCTTTGGGCACATTAATTGTGATCAAGATTGAGAATATCAACTCAGGAGGGCATGTTGAGCAAGATTGACCTTGTCCAAGGCATGCACACGTGCATTGGCTCATCTCTTGTTCCCATCAACTAAACCAGGGAATTTTGACCATTTTCCAAATTTCTTGGACAAATTAAGGTTCTTCATACAAAATAGAACATGTGAAGTTGCATTATGAAGTTTGAACTACTTGGTACATGCAAGACAAAGTCTTGTAATAATCAACATTCAACAATTGGTGCTCCAATACTATGTGGAGAAATAATATAGTATTGATAGTAGTGATGACCACATGCCTTTTTGCATCTCTAATGCATTGATGTTAGTAGTGCGCACCATAAACATGGAAAATGTAAATATGACTATGCCATGTCATGAATGCATGTAAATACCTATAATGCACCAAACTTGTGCAAATTCAATATCATGACTCTACACTTGGGCAATGCCGATGTTCTAATATAATGGAACAGACCATGTGGTGCACCAACTCTTTGTGTGTTTGTCATCTGGCACTAATGGTAAGCATTGCTCAACTACCTTTGTGCATCTCTAATGCATCTATGTTAGGGATGTGCATGACAAACTCAACACATTTCAATATCATGGTACCATTTTAGTGATGCATATCATTGTTCATGTCGCACTAAACATGTGCAAAGATACACAAGCACAACCTAATACTTGGATCATAACATGGCAATGCACCTTATCTCTTTAACTCACTAAATGGTGTAAGGCTTTCCGACACTAATCCCAAAGGTAAATCAATTGTATTAAGAAGTCATTCTTCACCTGTAAGGATTTAGACAACTCATACTATTCTAGGAAGACAAGATCCCTATGGAGATAGCATGTTTCATATATAATGGGTCTTGGGGATCTCTATTATTCCTTTTCTCACGCCTCTTATGATTGCAACATTAAGTAATTATCAAGAGGAGGTTAATTGACATATAAAAAAAACTCGTTAGAGTTGTAAATCATGTAAATAGTAATTTAATAATAAAACATCGCTAATCTAACTAAGTGCATTGTTTAATAAGGAAAGCATCGATGCTCCAACACAATTTTCAAAGGCATTGGCACACCAATAAGCCATCATCATTTTAACAAATGATCATGCA
The DNA here is from genome assembly GCA_027924585.1 of Larix kaempferi. Classification (NCBI taxonomy): domain Eukaryota; kingdom Viridiplantae; phylum Streptophyta; class Pinopsida; order Pinales; family Pinaceae; genus Larix; species Larix kaempferi. The sequence goes on along the minus strand of BSBM01000458.1, from coordinate 15,243,807 downwards.
CCAATCCACCATTATATTTTTTTAAGGAAATGGAGTAGCAATGCTCAACACTGACAATACCATAACACCAACAATACACACACACACACACACACACACACATATGTATGTATGTATATGTATAAGTATGTGTGTGTGTGTGTACACACACATAGATATATATTAATATTATTGTCTTAATTAAGAGGAGATAATATGTTCCTAGAATCCACAACATGCTTATTTATACTCCCATGGAGACCTAGATGACAGACCTTCTTATGTATATTGATCCCACAACATTTTTGACATGGGTTTGGAAAGTGATTGGGGTAAGGTTTACATAGGCTATATGATGATTCATTACATTAGCCAAATCATTAACATCAAAACCTTTATAGGTGGAGTTAGATATTTTTGAGATGTTTTTTTCATGTGTTGGACCTAGCTTATTTTCATGGAGGTTTAAGGAGGGTGGGATTATCATATACATTAGAGCTATATTATCTCTTTCTTGAGAGGTTTCCAGGCACTCAACCTAACTTCACCCACTTCGCTTATTATACATATACCATCACCAATATTCACATGTGGACTATGATAATACCCAAAATTTGGCATTTAGTTATATGATGCAATGATTCAATCAATAGTGATTGCTATCAGAGCTAATTTAAAGGAACCCATATCCATATGCATACATGGAGTGGTGTAAGGTCAACAACCTCCCATTTTATGTTGATGAGCCACTTATGAGAGAGGTGACATAATCAAGTTCTTATTAGTAAAGATAAATCAATTCTTTACCACATTTAATGTCAAATTTTTAATAAGATTATGACTAAATTGACTAGTTAGTGCGGTTCATTAGTTTACAGATGTTAGATCAGTGGGGGATTTTCCATTTCCAGTCCCAAATTACCTAGACCATGAAATAGATGATAGTGCCACCCAACATGGAGCTAAGAAATGTTGTATGGGTCTTGTTGATCAATATCAACACATGGTAACTACTACCCTATGTGATTGGGTACATAATCTTAGTGTTGAGGGAGTGCAATTGGCGAACATGATCCAACAATGAAACTGGGTCATCCTTAGGTGTATTCCATGATATATCACATGATTATTTTGGTGTATTCTTAGGGTGAATGTGTTGATTTGTAAACTAAATTGAATATTGTTTGGCTCAACAAAACAAATCTAAACTTAAATGACTATAGTGAGCCCATGCTCGATTGTGTGAATTTTGTTTGCTTGTATTTTTAACACTTTAATAGGAATAAAAACACAACATTTGGACTCTATAATTACTACAACATATAAAATAGACTACAATAGAAAATAAACACAAGGGAAATATTCATCTTCAAAAACCAGATGGGAAAACCAACATTCAAATGAAGGAGTGTGACTTCCATCCTCTTATATTAGAGAGATTAAATACATATTACAAAGATTTCAAAGCTTACAATGAAGCTGTGAGACACCATGGTATTCAAAATTCCTCTATAATATGCACATATCTCTATTATTTGCTAGCACATCCTCCACACTCCTACTTCAACTATGGAATAGTTGGTGGCTAGTGAAAAACTGAGCCCCTTTCCCCCATTATGCTAGGTTTTTGCTATCTAGAATTAGGGTTTAGGGTTTTGAAACCCCCTTGGAACCTCCATGATGCTTCTAAAGTCTATATTGGATTCACCAAAACAACTAACTCCCCATTTTTGAATCATGGTGAACTAATATGGTCGCCACTTGGACATGTGGGGAATATTTGGACCGTTACCTTGTCGGGGCCATAACATTTGCATACAAACTCCATTTTAGTTGCACAGTTGTTCATTGGAAAGATAATATTGAAGAACAATTCCTACCTTGGGCAAGGATATCCTATGACAATCCTCATCCGACACTAGGCCCAAAAAATGTTGTTTAGGGCTCTAAAAATGTATCAAAAGTTAATGACCCGAATTTCACAAAATCAACACTATCTCTTAGATGCACCAAATTATAATCTCCCCCATTTAGATCATAAATAAATTCATATGGTACCTCATTTCCCTCCTCTCATTGAAAACACTACCAACTCAATGATGCACATGGCCCTTGTATATGTGACTGGTGTGAGCCAACAAATCTGGTTAGGGAAGTGCCAGGTGGTTCTCTACTCAAGTTGTAGGGATCACCTACCCAAAATTATAACAGATGGCATATATGGCCCATATTCATCTAAATATTTCTATGTAGACCCATTTTTTATCACTCCTCCCCATTTTGGGAGGCCTTTGATCCCTGAAATATTTAGTTTTGAAGGATACGAGGAAACAATTCCTTAGATTTATTCTTGGACTACCATTTGGACTTGGCTAGGAGCTGGTCCTTCAATCCCACCTACCAAATTTCTTGTTGATTCCTTCTAGTCATTCTCATATTTTTTGTAGAATTGTGTTTTGTAGTAAATATGTATGTGCATATCGTGACAATATGTAGTGGAAGTTAATAGTTGGTCCTCTTCATCTCACTGAGCATGGGTGGCTTGTAATTCCCCATTTTTACTTAGACAACTAAACTACATTTTGACCTATGTTGTATCTCTTGCTTTCTATTTGTTAACCTCATCTGGATTGAGAGAAATACCTATGTGTAGATTGTGGACCTAGTGATATAAGGACTTAGTTGTTTATAAGTTTATTGGTTATGTTGCAAATGACAAAACTAGTAAGATGTCCTTCTAGCATGTTAAGTTAGGAATATATATGTGGTATGCGAATACCAATTTATAACAATATGTTTGGCAATGAAACATTGAGTAGAATGCACATGATAAATATATAAGTTTATTTACATCACTCATCAATTAATAACATGATAATCACCATTAAACTGTTATAAGGTTATGCAAGATCTTGTGTTTGGTAACTAACTCACATGTTAAATGGGATAAGCGATAGCCGAATAATTATGATACAGTAGACACAAATGGAAAAATGACAAATGTTTACTGGTTATGTTGCAAATGACAAAAGTAGTAAGATGTCCTTCTAGCATGCTAAGTTAGAAATATATATGTGGTACGCGGATACCAATTTACAATATGTTTGGCAATGAAACATTAAGTAGAATGCACATGATAAATATATAATCTTATTTACATTGCTCATCAATTAATAACATGATAATCACCATTAAACTGTTATAAGGTTATGCAAGACCTTGTGTTTGGTAACTAACCCACAGGTTAAATGGGATAAGCGATAGCCGAATAATTATGATACAGAGGATACACAAATGCCGTGGATTTCAAAAGGGTAATGGTATGATAGTAAAGAATTTATTTTAGAGTATTATTGGTTTGGAATACATTGATATGATGTAACGTACCCTCCCGTGGTCCCAATGCAAGGAAGGGAACATGATTCCAAATTCTGGGCTTTCACATAATCTCAGCCAAATTCATTAGATTCATACAAATAAATTCAAAGTGTGCAGATGCAATTAAGCAATATGCACAGCGGAATTGAAACTCATCCACACACATATCATATGCATACAACATATCAACAGTCATCAAATTAATGCATTGCAGAAGTAAAACACATAGACAGAAACACACTTATCTTCATTGTGCAATTGTCCCAAACAACTAGCTATGTCGCTGCAACGTTCCACCCAACCATAGGCCAGTTGTGTTCATCAATCTCTCAACACAACTGCCACCCCCGAGCTGGGCATGATTCTTACCAGGAAAATGGGACATTCAAGCTCACACACAGCCAATTGATCATTTCATCTAAGCCAAGCCAATCCACAACTGGGTTTATCAGGATACATTTGAACCTTGGATGCTTGCACTTAAGCTCAAGCCAAAGCAATGGATTCACCAACAGGATGACCATGGGTTTTCCCAAATCGTTTCCAGCCAAAAACGAATTGTGGGATGGGGAAAAACATTCACAGGGTGGAAAACGATTTCTCACCAACTCTCTAAGCATTTAACAGCCAAAACGACCTCTAAGGAACCCCAATTCCATTCCCCTTCTTCCCCATTGGTATACAACACAAAAACGCCCTTCTCCCGGCTGAGAATGAAGGAAAACACCTCAAAACATGGCTAGAAAACGCCCAGGTAGCTCTAAACTCATGAGGAAGAGCAACTGGTTGATGGATAATGGCTTGGGGGAGAAATTCATGGCTCTTTTCTTTCCCAAGAAGCAAAACACGATTTCCCATGCAGGGTGGCTTTCCCATACCCGAATTTGGACAGCCATACCTCTCTTTCCCCAAGGCATTAACTACCTCAACCAACTCTTGGGAGAAATGAATGATTGGGTACAAAAGTCAACATGGGTAGTTGAGGGTTTGATTGGTTCTCTCATTGACACTTGGCTTGACTTGATTGGCTCCAAGGGTTTGAATGTTTTCCCTCCCAATTCCTTGTAAAATCATGCCCCCCTTCTCTTGGTGCATTGCATAACTAGTTGTGGGTATTTTATTAAAATGCATATTTACATGATATTTGAAATTCCAATGTGCCTGGCTAGCACGTTAACCATATGCATCACTAAATCGATGGAGGGGCCTTGGCCTTGAGCTCCTAACCATGATTTTATAACAATATTACATCATTTACATTTGAATGTAATGGGGTAAAAAATGGGGATGTTACATATGATTTGTGTCCAAGTTGAGGTTTGACAAGAAGCATAGTTTCCCAAACTGGTTATTAAACGATGTGGATCTAAGAACAACAACAATGAAACACTATGCCATTGTAGAGTGTGGACCCTTGTTCTATCGGGAGCAGTGTATGTATTTCCACTGTGTATCCTCTGAAACCAGGAGTCATGAGAGGGTAGTGCCGAGACACACTCCCCAAGTTGTGTGATGACGACTACTAGTCACATGTTGGGGAAGCTTGGTCGATATAATCGACAAGTTCTTCTTACAGGTTCTATCTGGGTTTAGGTCAAAATAGTTGATGCCTCAACATAGTCCAGCATAGGAAAGCATATGATGTGGAATATGGATGTAGGTTAGGGAGGAAGGATGGTTCAAAGTAGTTTAGATATGTTTTTGGGAGTTAGTTACGACAACTTGGTTACTTGTGTGTGTTAAATCTCTTGTTTTACTCATGTGTGTTAAAGCTCTTGTTGTCAGCATGCATGATGATCTTAGTATGTTGTATCTTAGTTACAACAACTTGGTTACTTGTGTGTGTTAAATATTTTGTTTTACTTGTGTGTGATGATCTCTCAGTATGTGTGATGATCTTAGTATGCGTGTGTTAAATCTCTTGTTTTATTGATGTGTGTTAAAGCTCTTGTTGTATTCATGTGTGATGATCTTAGTATTCATGTATTGTTTTGAACATGTTAGAGAGATTATTAAATGTTGTGGTTACTATTGATTGCATGTTTGGAAGAGAGCATATAGGAACTATGCATCAGATCCACAGAGTAATGGATAATACACACATAATCTATGTGTGCGTCATATACGCTTACATACCTTGCGCACATACACTAGTATTATTCAAATATGGATTTACTATTAAATTATGATTATTTGTATTGATGCATATTGGGTTAATTATCCTTTTAATCTAAAAGCATACCACATTCTTGTATCAATGAAAAGTGCATGTAATTTTAATATTAATTTGGTTTGATTTTCGGTGCATTTCATTTGAATATTAATTTGGTTCAATTTTATATGATATGATTCATAAATATTTTCCAAGGTTGAAATGATGAGATCTGAATTGATTTGTTAGGTGAAATATCAATTAATTTAAAGGTATGGATAGGATTGTATTTTTGTTATTGTTATTAAAAGCCTTCCTAGAAAAGAGATCAACACTCCTCCCGAGAGAACAAGTGATAGGAAGTGCTTAAGGATGAAATTGGGAAGATGAGAAGGGGATTTTTTTTTGGTGGGGGGGGGGACTCGGGGAAAGAGGAAAGAGAGGGATGTATGAGAGGATGATAGGAGAATGGAAGGGAATTTTGGACACTAATCTTTTGGACTGGACATTGGTTTTTCGTTGTTGTTTTGGGAGCTTCGAGCATGGAGGGCCAAGAGACTGTAGGGCTGGGAAGCCTATATTTTCTTGGAACTAGGGATTTGGATAGGATTTTATTATTTGGTTGGAAGGTAATACCAAGTTTGGGAAGACTGAACTGAATTATTGTAGGGAAGTATTTCATTGGATTGCAACTTCAACTAGATTGTTGAGGTAATCCGCTCCGCTATTCCTTGTTTTGATTTTGTTTCAATTGAATTACAGAAGTAGAACAATTAATTGCTTTTAAATTAGATTCATATATGTATAAAAATTTATTGATGTTGGAACTTGCAATGGAAATTGTAAAGTCTATAATTATTACCTCCAAATTTATTTTACAAGAAAAAAATAGAAATCATGCGATGCAAATGAAACAAGTTAGTTTGATTCAGTTATTAACACCCCTATTAGCATAAGGGTGTTACATTTGGTATTAGAGCCTTGGTTCTAGCTCTAGAACCATACGGCCTACATAAAACATAAATTCTAAAAAGATGGAACATAGCAGGAATTTAAATAGAAATTTAGATAGAAAATTCCTTGTATTAAGAAATAAAGAAATCCTTGGTTACAACTATTCTGTTGAGAAATAGACAAGCTAGTAGGGAGAGCCCGTTAGAAGGGTTTCCATGGGAACAACTACCTATATCCTTAGTTGGGGAAAAGATGAGTCTCCCCTTTGAACATAGATCTGAACAAACAACCATCGTTGGGACTACGTAAGAAACCCTTTCTACATGTATGAGGAAATAATAAACATAATTACAATAGTTAGTTAACAAAATAGGAAATTCATTTGAAACCCTAATTGCTTGAGTTATTTAGTGCTACATATGTATACATAGACATAATGGATTTTATGCTTTAAAAAGGGGTATATTAAAAATAACTAAGTAAAAAAAAGAAATAATTAAAAATAAAACAATTCTCTTCGGGTTTCTATTCTGAATCCTAATCCATAAAATTCAATACACACACATTTATATTTAAAAAAAACGATTAGCAATAAATAAATGATTAGTAATAAATTAAATTTAAAAATGAAAAAAAAATATTTTGAACTGAGTTATATTAAACAAAACAAAATAAACTAATTAAAATAACATATTATTAATAAATTAAATTTCAAAATGAAAAAATTAAATTAAATAAAAAAAAAAAATTAAAAAAAAAAATCCGTGGCTTCCCACGGTCCAATTGGAGGTCGCGGGCCATGGAATCCATGGCCATGGTAGTGAATAAGCTATTACAATGTGTGAAAAGCGGGGTGGGGGTTTGATCCCTAAGGGCCAACTCCCCTCCCCCGATTTAAAACAAAAACAATGAGGTATTTGGTGGGGGTGAGGATTTGAGCCTGGAGGGCCGACCACACTCCAAATTCAAAAATAAAAAAAATAATTAGAACATAAATTTTTTTGGACAAAAAAAATGGATTTGGATAAAGAGAGAGGTTATACCTTGCTTGAGAACTCATGGCTCGCTCTTGCTGCTTATGTTTGGGACTTGCAACCAGGGTTGAAGTTATTATCAAACCAAGAGTTGAGAGGGTGATACATTGCTTGAAACTCTATACAAAAAAACATATTGCAAAGTTGAGTTGTAAGGAAAAATCCAAGTCGAAATGAAATGGTATGGTGGAGGGAAGGGCTAAATATGCCCTAGGGTTTGTTTTTGTTGGAAACCTAATCCTAGGGGATTATGATTCCTTTTGTAAATTATTGTAAACATTTGCTTTAGTTTCAGTTACTGAATAAGGTGAAGAGTCACGGATGTATCCTCTTGGAAGTTGGAAGCCAAGAGTCTTACTAATGTATAAATAAGTGATTTATGCTCAATGACTATTATAAAACCATGGAGTTAATTTAGGCCTAATAGTGGTATTAGAGCACTGGCCTTTTTTTCTAACACCATGAGTGATTTCATATTGTTCTTTTAGTATGCCTCCTTAGTTTTCCCCTTTTGCCTCAAGCATCTCAAGTCTGCTCCTCTGAGGAGAATATTTAGAGCTATATAGTGTCTCTTCTACTAGTCAAACGTTTCATTTCCTCTCCATGTTTATCTCCATGCCATAAACCATAATTCAAGTATGTTTCTCATTGCATGATTCACGCTACATTTGAGAGTATCGCTTTGGAATATCTCTATCATTTTTATCTGGTCTACATTTTTTTTCCTCCGTGATCTCTCTCTGTTTTTTTTACCTGCGTGAGTCCTATGTGTGGTTTTATTTGTGTGAGTCCTCTCTGCATTTTTCATCTGCATGAGTCCTCTCCATCTATGGAAAACTAAGGCATCTCTTCGCCTCTACACCTAATCTCCATTCGTGAACTCCTCTATACTCTTTTCTTGTTCAATTTTGTGAATTGCACCTTCAAATCCACTTGCCATCCTCTCAGTATTTCAATTTCATTGATTTGGGCAATCAAATTGTCAAATTTTAATTTTGTTGGGGCATGAATCTGCATTCCTCGTGAGGTCCATTCTTTCCATATATCTCCATTCATGCTCTTCTAGTAGTTTGTTTGGTACGAATTTTCGAATAATAACATTCATAAGCAAATGATGGATGGAAATAATAGAAAAATAAATGATGTATTGGGTCGTGTGATGTGAAAGGAATATGAATGAGAGGAAACCATTATTTTGGACTCTCCTCTCCATTATTTTATATTGATCTAGTGCTACTGTCTACAACTTGGAGTTGTTACAGGGAGCTACGACCTCCCTCTCTGTTCGTGCCTCTCTCCTAGCTCATGACTATGCCATCAAATAATTGTGCTCTCCTCTCCCATGACCTACTGCCTCCATTTCTCCACAAGTTCATGGTTTGTGAAAAATTTGATAGGCACGGCATTGAGGTTTCTTGGCATCACTATACTCAATGTTGTGTGACATATTTGATCATTGAAGATTTGAAAGGAACAAAGAATCGATGGTTCTTTACAAAATTTAGGTTTTTGAGATCCTCACTTCCGAGAACTTTTGGTACCTTATTATTATTTTCAGTTTTTATATTTGATCATGTTCAAGTGTTTTGGTACCACTTTAATGTTTACATTCTTGGGATGTTTTTAGTCACTGGAGTACCATTGTCCTTGAAGTATTAAAATTTGGCTCTTGGCCTGATTGTAGAGAGAGAGAGTGTACTGAAAATTGTAATTTAGTAGAGAATGTATTGTAACTATATTGCAAGCATTTTGTAGAGATTTTAAACCTATACTTCCTTTTGAAACATATTGTAACTTGTATTTCAATGGTTTGTATTGGAGCTTATAGTTTGTAGAAGTGCATAGAATATAGACCTACACATTTCATTTACATAGATTGTACTGAGTTCACTATTGTAGAGATTGTATTGTATACTTTTGCAGAGACTATTATATTGCAGATTGCTTGTATTACTAACTTGTTAAAGACGCATTCTCAGATACAACGAGGAAGAAAGAAGTTTAGAGGTAGGGGGTAGTAGATATCTTATATTCATTTTGTTCGGTGTGGCAAGATTGGATCCCATGAAGAAAAGACATGCTAAATCCCATGGGAGAAGATCAAAGTGAAGCATGAGAAGAAGAAACAAGCAAAAGACAAAGCTTTTGATGTGGGTAAACCTCCTAAATCCAGTCATTTTATTTTTTCACAGTATAATGTTGGAATAAATGAAGTCACCTTCAATACTTAATTTACATCATGGAAAGATACTTGGCTTCTCGACACTGGTGCAACCTCCCAATAGACGATGTAGTGTATTTTGTAGATAAGTCTAGCCTCAAGCCCAAGGGAATTGGCTCCATGAAGCTCAAATTGCTTATATTCCTTGACCTTTTGTTGCATAATGTTCTTTATCTTCCAGAGTTGCAGAAAAACTTGTTATCCCTGATCCACTTTCAACAACAAGGGCATTCCATTCACAAGTTCAATGTAATAGTTGAGATAAGGAGATCCTATAATAACCAAGTCATCATGAATGGATATGAATATGAGAAATTACTGAAGTTGAAGGGAACATTTGTGAGAGCTTAGAATTTTGCTTGCTACTCTCAACATGATGAAGGTACATTATCATCTAGTCTTTTATGGCATGCTAAATATGGAAACATCAACTATAATAGTCTCCGGTTGTTGAAAAATAAGGTTTTTTGGGTTTTCCCACCATTACAAATAAGCTAAAACAATGTGATGCTTGAATTCTTGGAAAGCATAGTAAGTAAGTTTTTTCTTGAGTCAAATTTCAGAGTATGTAGAAAACAAGATTCGATACAGTATGAATTTTGTGGCCCCATGCTTGTTATTTTTGCAAATGGTAACAAATATATGAAGACTTTTATTGATGATTGCTCCAGGATGTGTTGGGTGTATTTGTCAAAAGATAAATCTCAAGCCTTTGAAACATTTAAAAACTTTCATGTATGGATTGAAAATGAAGCACAATCTTAGATTGGTTCCCTTCATATTGATAATGGAGGAGAATACACATCAAATGAATTTGAAGTCTATCTTAGACAACATGGGATTAGGAATCAAACCACTTTTCGATTCAATCCTCAAAAGAATGGTATGGAAGAGAGAATGAACACAACATTCTCAAATATGGTACATTCCATGTGTTAACGCCTAAATCTCGCACACATGCGACATTTTGGTGATTCTTGCAGTAAGGCGTCATCAACATATAGAATGCAGCTCACCAAAGGCATCCTCAACAAATCCAAAAGGAAACATGAGTCCAAAAGTGCCCAAGAATAGTCAAATGAATAGGCCACGTGGATGAACCCTTGTTAACCCGATCTATATTTCATGTTACTAGTTCAGAACCTGCACGAACCTAGTGCGGAAATTCCTTTGATATTTGCACTATTGTCAAATATCACCCACCAACAACACAATCAAAGGCTCATCAATGGCCCATCATTTCCAAAATTTGAATTTGGGATCCTTACACTCCTTGTGGCATTAAATATCCCCTCTTGTGTACTTGGAACCACTTCATGAGGTGATGGCATTCACATTTGGAGCTAGTTGTTTCATGGCCACCTCTTGGCCTATAAAAGGAAGCCATAGGCATGCATCTTATAGAGAAAAAACAAATTATGATGTTGGATTTGTGTTAGAGCTCCTTCATAGCTCTCCTCTAACCACCTTTGAAAGCATTCCAAATCTCCCTTGCCTCCTTATTCCAAGGAGTAAGAGTTTCTCTCCATTGTTCTCTCAACCCACTTAGCATTTAGTTTGAACAAGAAGGACCTCCCTAAGTGAGATTGTTGGATTCCCTTGAATCCTACACCTCCTAGGTGTTGTACATGCTTGACCATTGGGAAATACAAAGTGTTTTGCATACATTTGGTTGTTTGAGTTTTCATTCTCACCCCATTATCTTTGTTATATTTTGTTTAATTTTCTTTCTTTTATTTAAGTTTCACTAACAACCACTTGCAGGATCATTTGGAGAAATCACACTCCCCCAAGGGGATCCAAGGAATGAGGCCTTACTGAAACCTACAAGTTTTATCCCCTTACCAAGTGGAAGGATGCACCCTTGTGCAATTTTTTCCACAACAGTTCTAATGGTGACCCCACTTATTTTTGTTTATTTCCTTTAAACTAGGTTGTTTTATGCTGAATGATTAATTCTAGGTGCTTGCCATTTGTAGGAGATCAGGTTTACCACCTACAACTACAGAATTAGGCCCCTTGTTGGCCACACTAATTGTTTACACAATAACACGGATCCCGATGTCTCGACTGCGCTACATGCGCGAAAATGCCTTCGACAGTCGTGCTACCAGAGCATATAAGCAATTCACTATCCATGCAATAATCTTCTCTATGACCCGTGCACATTTTCTGTGTTCTACCTGCGCTACCGCGCGTCTGTTTGTAATTATTCCACGCTATCACACAGTAGAGTGTTGTTTTCCCACCCTACAATCATTTGATTTTATTTTTATCTGCATGAACAATATTGCAGCCCCAATGGCTGCTCACTAATGAGCTAGAATAATCTAACTTGGAATAGTTTTCATTAATTCTATAGTAATTAGCCCACTTAGACTAAGAGTAGAAAATAAAGAGTCCACATCTCTTGAAACTTACTTAGGTAACCGACCTTGAGGCTTTCAACGGGTCTCATTATTTTGATTAGTATTCAAGACATATTTTGTTTGTGTTTACTTGGCATGTTTTTAGGATCAAAGTTAGTGTAAAATCCACTTTTGCACACAAGCAATGACCTAAAGTCTCTTGTCTCCCTAAGTATGCTCTTCACCTTGCACTTCTTGTGAGCTTGGTGAATTAGAAAGGGGTGAGAAGTGTGAAATACCTCCATTGCACACTTTTAATTCATTAGCACTTTGTTTGCAAAGCACACTTATCATGTTTTAGAGTTAAAAGTTGATCTCCATTTGCATTTACTTTATACTCTTTTAGTTAGTTTTCAACAATCATTTTGCTTACCTCAAATGTGTTTTCATCACTAGCACACACTAAGGGACCTAAATTTTTTTCACTCCAAGTATGCTCTTCACCTCACACTTCTTGTGAGCTTGGTGAATCAGAAAGGAAGGGAATTGTGAAATACCTCCCTTACACTCCCTAAGTGAATTCAAGACCCTTAAAATCAACTTTGTAAAATTTCCAACCAACTAAAATCCTCCACGGGAGTTCACAAATTTTTTTTTAGTAAGGTAGGATTGATTGGGATAGGAATCCATTAATGCCTACCAATCTAGTTTTATTAGCGATATTTTGAAACATAACATTGCTGACTTATAGGGTACCATCAAAATCCTGCTATAAGCAAGTGTTCAAAGAAAAACTGAATGAGAAGTGCTTTGTGACCAAGGAGGTGAAAGCCGAGGTATAGTTTCCCTTCTCTCCCCTACGAGTAACTCAACTTGTTGTAGGGAGATGCCATTATATCGTGTAGGATGAACCATTGATACACACTTGATGCAAGGTATCTTAGTGGCCAAACTTAAGACATCACCAAGGAGCAATTGTGGGTGCAATTGACTCCTGAAGTCAACTATTTCCATTGGGAGGTGTTTCCAAGTCTTCTTGCTTGGAACATTGTCCCCATCACTGGTAGAACTGGCTCTTTGTTACCTTCACTAGTCAATTGATGCATGGATCCAATTATCACCATCAGTTATGCTTTTGGAAGGCCCAATTACATTTGATAGGAAGGACGTTAGGTCTTTTTAGGGAATTTACACTTATTTTATTTTTTAAATACAAGTCCACTAACTCGTAATTAAAAAGAACCTACATGTGGGAACTCTTTCACTAAACCGACTTTGCATATATCACTCACTTGCTGCACCATATTGCATCTGTTGTGGTTCGCATATTTTTGCATTTGTTCAATTGTGTTTAATTCCACCATCACTCTCATTTGACACTAATCATTCATCATAGAGGAACAAAACAACCCCCTAAGGCAGTCTCGAAGACTGCAAGTCCTATCCCCTCTCTCTAAGGGTGTTTTTACACCATCTCCCCATGGTTCACACGGAAGACATTCTAGCCGGGGACACTCCTATGCCACATTAATAAGATCATCTGGGTGAGGCCGCTCCTTGCTTGGTTCATTTTATCCTCTTGGAGAGAGTGTTAATTATTCTACCTCATCCAATTCCAGAAGAGGTGCACCTTCATTTTCTCCCCTTGAAGAGAATCTAGACAGATCCACCCCCCTCCTCTTGGAAGAGGCTCCCCTTTGGCTTCTCCTCTTGGAGAACACTTTGATCCATCCTCTTTCGTAGGAGGTCATTAGTTATTTTAAACACCACCGTGTATCCCCCTTGTGGAAACCACACACAACATACAATGGCAGGACCAAATCCTCCTACCCCACCTTTCATGGCTAACCTGAATCTCCCATATTTGGCCAAAATGATCAATGATTCTACTGCACATGATCCAACATGGCCAACAATGCCAAATAAAGTTCCCTCCGACATTCCTAAATTCGAATGGAAGCAAGGGGATGATCCCGCCAACCATGTCATGTCCTTCCACCTATGGTGTTCCTCCAATAGCATAGTAGAAGACTCAATGAGGATTCGCCTCTTTCAGCGCACCCTCACTGGAATGATATCCAAATGGTACGTGAACCTAACAAGATCGTCCCATGCCACCTTTGCGACACTGGCCGCCACATTCCTCACATACTTCTAGCTCCTGATTTTCCATGACCTTGGTTTCGAAATTCTCACGGAGTTTCGAAAAAAAAAATCTACCCACATTGCAAACCATATCCATGAATGGTGTAGATGCCGAACATTGTGTAAAATTTAAATACAACCACCATTCTTGTTGGATTGGTTCATCAAATCACTCCAACCAAACATCGCCAAATATGTAGCCACCTCCATGCCGCAAAGTGAGGAAGAGGATATTTTAAAATCCTAACATTTCGATCTGATATATGCACAATTCAGCTACCTTTATACTATCATCCCCGATGCCCCTCGGCACTGGTCAATGGTTCCTACACCTGCAAGATCGTCACACTCAGTGGATGGGATTATTGAGTCCATTTCCTATCTAGGAAAGGTTCCTCCTACTACCCTAGTTCCATTTAATATGGCCCCTCAATACCCACCCATGCCACCCATGTCAGTACCCCCTCCTCCTTTACCAACCCCACCAGTTGGTTAGTTACAGTATGGACCCTACAGTCCTACTTATCCGAATGTTATCCAGGCAGCAGTGGTTCCTACACCACACATGGCACAATACGTTCCTACGTCCACATATTATAGAGCACAAACCACCTTTATCCCACCCAAGAGATATAACCCTTACTATCCATTTCCATGCCCGACTGGTCAGAACCCCACACACTACATGGGGTTCAACCTTGTTCAACCTTGTTTCACACAACAAGCTCAACAGTTTGAGTATTTGAACACCGCAAATCTCCAAAATCCTCAAAATCATGGGAAGAAGAAAGGAAAGAATAAGAAAAACTAGCAACAGGGGCTAGGGGTCAACCCTCCTCCCCAGCAAAACCAGAACTCGGGTAATCAAAACATGGGGACAAACAATACCCCTAGGAAAGGGAAGAACGCCAAACTGAGGACCAATTACTCTTGCTCCATTTGTGGAGAATATGGTCATTACACCCGTCACTGCCCTCTCATCCTTGACAACCAACAGTTAGTGGAATCCAAGAATAAGACCGTGATAAATCCCCCTTAGGACCTCAATCCTCCCCAACCCCAAACCGATGCGTGACAAAAACCCTTTTCCAATGAAGGGGTCACTACACGAGAACAAGATCCTTGCCGCTCTGACGATGGATATTTCCAAAATATCTATACCTTCGATGTTCATCTTCATGCTTGAGCTAAAGTTTATTATAGGTTTGATGCTCTCCAAGTTGAAGACATCCTTCTCCCCTCGAGGGTTCCTTTGCAAATAACACTCCCAAGTGCTGAACAAATCCCCATGATTCCCAAAGTCCCACTTCGGCACACACCTAATAACCCCCATATGAAAGTCACCCATAATTATTGTATTGTGGATGACTTGGCTTAGTCCCGTGCAACCATGTCCACATTAGAGGTGATACAGTCTTACCCAACCCAACACAGGGCATTACTCAATGCACTTGGTGTCATCGATCCTTCTAACTCATGCCTTATGACCTTTTTTTCTCGACAAAGGTGAATCACAACTATCCTCTTTAGTTGCATTTCAAGTCCCTGTCACAGTAAATAACATTATGATCCATCAATGTATTATCGATGAAGGTGCATCCACTTGCATCATGTCCTCTAATGTTTTGAAATGATTAGGGTTACCCAAGCTAGTTCCCTCGTCTATTTCCCATTGCACATATGATGGGATACCATCCCAACCTAGAGGATTGTACCAAAATGTCCCCATAGAGCTGGGGGAAAGATGGTCATGATCGATATCGAGGTAGTCGATTCCCAACTCGACTACAACATGCTCTTGGGGCGTAGTTATATGTACGACATGAAGGCGGTCGCCTCCTCGGTCTTCTATATCATGATGTTTCTCTTACATGGGAATATTTTCACCCTCGACCAACTTAACTACTATGATCCCAACACCACTATAAACCCTGAAAATATCCTACCTATTGTCGATGGCACAAAGCAATCCCCCTACATTGATATTCCCTCAGCATATACAATGACTTCAATTTTCTAGGAGTGTACTCTAGTCCACCACCTGAGATCCCCACATCCTCCGATGGCCTAATGTGCACAATTTTCACCGCTGAAAATGGGCCCACCTCCTCCTCAACGTCATCATTAACGCCGCCATTGAGCCATGGCATTGAACAAACAGCGAGTCCATCGGTACCTATGATATTCCAAATCCCTTTCTACCTGGACTCACTTTGGATATTCTGGTATGGTACCTCACACCACCTTACCCAAAAATGCTGTCCAAACCATTATCCCACTATGAGTTTGTCAATGTCTCGATTGTTACACATACTATCCTGGTTATGTCGTCCGTATCGCAATTCGGACCTATGACATCCACAACCTAAGTTGAAAGGCACCATCCTATCGAATCTTGCACCTTAATCATTAGTGTTTCTCAATCTAAAGTAGGGGGAATCAACCAACAATGGTTAAAATCCCTAGTAATGACCAATACTCCCACCCAGCGAGTCACTCCAACATGCACTCTTTGCAGGAAACAAGGGCACATGACCAACTTGTGCCACACCTTTCCAGAGCTTTGAAACTTTCTCAATATACTAGTTAGTGTAACCCACACCCCACCGACCATAGAAGAGGGCACATCATCATTACCCACACCCAAATCATTGCGTACGAATCACGTCTGTTCGATTTGTTCACAGTTTGGGCATTACAAACACCATTGTCTCGATCTCCCCTGATTTTGGGACATGTTGGAAACCATCCACCTCACTCAGCCGTTGGCAGAAACTTCTCCCCGTTCATCACCTTAAATGACTTCTATCAATACAGTTACAGCCGTGGTCCCTCTAAGAACCTCCACTCTATGGGCATACTCTATACTTGACCAACAATTACCTCTCCGATGCCCAAAAAGTCCTACCATCATTCTTAACCACACCAACACCACCTGCCCATGTCAATCATGCAACTTGATGTCTCATCATTCATTCCAATGTCCTCTAGTAGCCACGTTTTGCACCCTTCACGCAACACAAAATCCATTATCGGATAGCCTCACTCCTTGTGGAACTACCCTCCTAACGGTAATTGAAGAATACAATGATCTCAAAAACAACAATGAAGATCACCGTTTATCCAACATTTCTCATCACCTTAGTGATATTGATCCCCCATCACCAGTCTCCCAAGAAAACCTAGATCGCATAATATTCCCCCAAGAGGAGATCCTACCTCCCCCCCAAGCACCTACGGTTATATGGACATCCTTCATCTTGATTTAGTTACCCTTCATACCAAAATTGAAGATTTTGTTTCCTTTGATGAAGACATGTTAGAGGAATATGTCTTCTCCATGACTGAAGAGATAATAGAATCCATGCACTCCGATGAACCCCCATGGGATGCCCTCCATCATAGGTCATCGTTTTTCCATACTCAGGTTCCTCAAATTCTGTCAATAGTGCAACAATATACCATTGAATCAAATGATTTTAAACCTTCTAGTCATATCGATTGGTTAAAAAATCCCATCCCCGCCCCTAACGATTTTGAAGACGACAATCTAGGCAATATCTCCCCCACAATCCAGGTCGATATTTTTGTTACCCTCAGAGTTGTTGAAAACATTTCCATTGCTGCGTTATGTTCACCACATGAAATTATTAACTTCACCTCCCTCTTCAAATATTTTTGTGACATCTTCACATGGTCATATGAAGAAATGCTATGCCTAGACCTTGTAATTTTCGAGCATCATATTAACACTTGGCTCGATGCCATCCCCCTTAGGAAAAATCAATGACCGGTCCATCCCTCTAAATCCCCAACTATCAAGGTTGAGATCGAAAAAATCCTACAGGAAAGATTCATATTTCCTATTGCTTACACATCCTGGGTCTCTAACCCTGTTCCGGTCAAAAAGAAGCAAGGTACCATTCGCGACTGTACTGATTTTCATGATCTCAACTTAGCACGTCTCAAGGGAAATTTCCCAACCCTATTCATTGACCAAATCGTTGACTCATGTACCGATAGTGAAATGTTGTCCTTTATGTATGGGTTCTCTGGCTATAACCAAATACAAATACGCCCCCAAGATCAGTACAAAACAACATTTACCACACCCATGGGTACCTTCGCATATAAAGTTATGCCCTTCAGTCTGAAGAACGCCGGTGCCACTTTCCAGCGCTCTATGTTGTACGTTTCTAATGACTTGGCTCACATCATCCTCTACTTTTGAGATGACCTTACTGCCAAATGCAAAAAATGATGCGACCACCTTTGCGATCTCTGCACCATCTTCAGATGCTGTCACAAATATAACATACGCTTGAACCCCCTTAAATGCGCGTTCTGTCACCGCTGGACAATTATTAAGATTCATCGTCTCTAGTTATGGAATCACTATCGACCCTTCGAAATTCCAAGCTGTTCTCGAGCTATCACCCCCACGAACATGATGCCAATTGCAGAGCATCCAAGGTAAGGCTAAATTCCTTTGGTGTTTCGTGCCTGATTACACCACTCAGGCACACAACTTCTTATGCCTACTTAAGAAATACTTCCCATTTAAGTGGGACGACTATGCCCAAATCTCCTTCGACTCTCTTAAGAAATCCTTGTCTTCAACTCCCCTCATCTCACCTCTATACTTTAACAAATATTTTACCCTTTATATATCAACGTTAGCTTTTGCTGTAGCCAACGTTCTGGTCCAACTAGCTAAGTATCACCATGAACATGCCATTTATTATGTCAACAAAATCTTATCCTGACCAACACTCAATTACACTCATGATGAGAAGCTCACGTTAGCCATCATTCTTTCCATACAAAAGCTACGACATTATATTTTGTTTTGCAAAACCACCGTAGTCACTGAACCAACCCCATGCAATACATACTTAGCCACTGACTTATCAATAGTAAGCTTTCACATTGGATTGTTATCTTACAAGAGTTTGACCTTGAGTTTGTAATACCTAAAAGAAAAAAATCCTTAGCCCTAGCCGAGCTCATCACTAATCTCCCATCCACAACCTCGGGCGAACCTGTTCATGACCACTTACTTGACGAACATCTCTTCCTCATTGCTGGCGATGACCCATGGTATGGTGATATCCTAACTTATCTCTGTACTTAGAATTTCACCCCCCACCTATCCAACGATGATCGCCGACGTATCCGTCATCAGGCACCAAGATACCTTCTCATAGGAGATGTCTTGTACATTCGTGGTATAGACACCATCCTACGCCATTGTTTAATACATGAGGAAGATGAACAAGTTCTCAATGACTTCCATACTGGCGCATGTGGAGGCCACCTATTTGGCCTGGCCACCGCCCAAAAAATCTTATGCATAGGTTATTTTTGGCCCTCCATAATCAAGGATTGTGTCTACATAGTCAAACGATGTGTGAATTGTTTAGTGTTTTCCTTCAAAACAAGGTCACCACATGCCCCTCCCCATCCAGTAATCATAGCTGGCCCAATTTGCAAATGGGAAATTGATTTTATGGAGTGTCGATCTACTTCGACGCAAGGCCACCAATATATCATTGTTTCCGTTGACTACTTCACCAAATGGGTCGAAGCCATGTTCACATTCGATTGCAAAGGAATCACTGCCGCATGCTTCTTCTTTAACCATGTCATGTCTCCTTCTTTAACCATGCCATCTTCTTTAACCGTGTCATGCTCCAACGCACAATCAATAAGAACAAATCCAATTGGCATCGCATGTTATTCCCATCTCTTTCGGATTATCGCACCTTGGTCAAGACTGCTACCAGCTTCACCCCATTCCAACTCATCCATGGAGTAGAAGCTGTACTTCCCATAGAATTCCAAATCCCTACCCTCCAATATGTTGTAGAGTTGTTATATGATACTCCCTCCCTCAAGCAAAGGTTGTTTACATTGGAACACCTCGATGAAGAACGCCGTGACTCACTTCAACAAAATGAGGCCATGAAGGTTCGCTCCAAAGCACACTATGACCAACATGTTCAACCCCACATATTCAGTGAGGGAGACTTTGTCCTTGTTTTTAACTCCAAAAAAGACAGTAAACCAGGACCCGGTAAATTTGTATCAAAATGGACGTGTCCTTATGTCATTAAACAATGTCTCCCAAAATGGGAATATGTCTTAACTGACCTAGAAGGTATCACCATCAAAAGACCTATCAATAGGTTGTACCTTAAACGCTTCTACCCTTAATCTACAACACCCCACAGGTGTGCCATGTTTCAAGGTTTTGTATTTCTGAATTGTCAATACCTTTGTCATGTTCTTTACTATACTTGGGTATCTGCACCGTATGTGCAGGATCACAACCAAGACATGCAAGAGACCCATTGTTTTTCCATTATAAGAACTAGAATCCATATATAATCAACGATGTCAAGATTCTATGCCAGGTATAATTACGACACTGACATATTGGCAATGTTTTCCCTCTACTCACATTGCATTTATCAATATTCTCGTTGATAACCATAGGGCCCTAATTCCCAGTCATGATGTGCCATAAATTTCATCATTGTGTATAGCATGTTACCCCATGGGTGTGCACACCATTAAATCCCCTGTCATCCTTTGACACCCATGATGTAGAACCCCCCACAAGCCTAAGGAATCTGATTCAACTTGAATAGATCACCCCTATTTCATCATTTTACAATTGCATATTTACTGTCCCACCTTCAACAATTAGTGCCATTAGATTCCTTGACACATGTTATGATCAAGAATCACATTTGACTACTCATACCTCCATGAGAACTCTACCATTCTAAATATTTTTCATATAATCCCCCTCGCGAAGACACCAATGGGCCCCCACCCCAGAAGTAACCAATTCTATTCAATTCTTCTCGCAAGAACAATCTGCATGGCATTGTTTCATGGGGAAATTGTCTTCGTGTTTGCAAAACAACCCCCACCTCATCATGGAAAGCGTCCCCCAACCCACTCAAAACCGTGGAGACTCTTCCCATCATCAAATTGGTACCCCGACACACATAAAACTATGGGGACCCCACCAATTATTCTTTATGTATAAACAAGTTCCCCAATCCACATAAAACCACATGAACTCTTGATTATTTTGGTAGCAACCCATGGTCGCCTTTGATCAATGTACTTGAGTCTTACTATCCCCAACATTATCCATTTTTTCGGTCACCATTAATCTCAGTATTGTGTCTCCATCAAAGCCCCTACATTTGCAGTTTGTCTCCCTCCATTTCACTCTATACCTTTCCTAAAGGAATGCTATTGTTAGCCTACCCCAGGTTTACATCGATAAAAGGAATTTAAGAGCCCCACACTTATCAACCAGTCTTGTGTCAAGTTTTTCAGTCCTACAATTGGTTACACTATGATCTTGATCCTCTGATGAGACTCTCATCGTCTCATATGCTTCAACTCTCATTGGCATCAGGTTACCATATTCTGAGAGTTGCAGTAGTTGCAGTTGTACCTTGGGGTCCCTTTCAATCACTATATGGGATCACCTTGAACTAAGTAGGGAGAGTCATTAGTGCTCCCTAACTTAGTGGTTTCCCCTATGCTTGACGTCAACACCTCTATCACATCAGGGGGAAACGTAATTTTGAAGGTAACAGTGTTCACATTTGCAAAATCATGGTAGCAGTCCATCTGGTACAGTGAAGTTCCCCCCCCTTTTACAACTTCACCACTACTTTGGTCCCCCACCCCCGTGGGATCATCATGATCATCAATAGTTCTTTAGTATTTAGTAGTAGTTCTAGTTTCAATTACTCTCACATGGATTGAATATTCCTTCATCCTTGTCCCAATAGTATCTTTGAGTTGGCCCCTCGGCCTTCTCTTATTGTAATCTTCTTGAAATATATTTCAGGAGCATGGGTATGCTCGCCTCGTTTGTATACCAAAACATTCTTTATTACAACTTCACCGGATGTCACCAACAATATTCCCCCATGGGATAAACATCTCATCCAACTATGCTTTGTCCACTACAGAACATGAGAGAAGCATAAGAAACGATGATGCATTATCGGCTCTACAGTCCCTTTCGAACCTCATACATCAGGGGGCATCTGTTCATGCCTCAATCTCACACACATGCAACATTTTGGTGATTCTTGTTGTAAGGCGTCATCAACATATAGAATGCATCTCACCAAAGGATTCCTCAAAAAATCCAAAGGGAAACATGAGTCCAAAAGTTCCCAGGAACAGTCAAATGAATAGGTCACGCGGCTGAACCCTTATTAACCTGCGCTATAGTGCGTGTTACCAGTTCAGAACTCGCATGAACTTAGCGTGGAAATTCATTCGATATCCATGCGACTTTCAAATATCACCCTCCAACGATGAAATTGAAGGCTCATCAATGGCCCATCACTTCCACAATTCGAATTTGGGATCCTTACATTCCTTGTGGCGTTAAATAGCCCCACTTGTGTACTTGGAACCACTTCATGAGGTGATGACATTCACATTTGGAGCTAGTTGTTTCTTGGACACCTCTTGGCCTATAAAAGGAAGCCATGGGAATGTATCTTGTAGAAATAAAACATAGCAAATTTATGCTATTGGATTTGTGTTAGAGATCCTTCATAGCTCTCCTCTTCCCACCTTTGAAAGAATTCCAAAGCTCCCTTGCCTCCTTCCTCCAAGGAGAAAGAGTTTCTCTCCATTGTTCTTTCAACCCACTTAGCATTTATTTTGGACAAGAAGGACCTCCCTAAGGGATATTGTTGGATTCCATTGAAGCCTACACCTCCTAGGTGTTGTACATTCTTGACCATTGGGAAATACAAAGTGGTTTTGCATACATTTGGTTGTTTGAGTTTGCACTCTGACCCCATTATCTTCGTTATATTTTGTTTATTTTTTATTTTTTAAGTTTCACTAACAACCACTTGCAGGATCATTTGGAGAACTCACACTCCCCTAAGGGGCACCAAGGATTGAGGCCTTTTTGTAACCTACAAGGATTATCCCCTTACCGAGTGGAAGGATGCACCCTTGTGCAATTGTTTCCACAACACCATGCTATTTTTCAAGAATGTAAAGTTGTTGTTTTGGGCCGATGCAGTTCTATGTGTAGATTATTTGAGGAATAGAAGTTCAACTTCTCTTGCAAACAAGAAACCATATGAAATTTGGAATGGACACATTCCTTCGGTAAGGCATCTTAGGGTATTTGGTTCCTCCTATTATGACTTAATCCCAAAAGAACAAAGAACCAAGATTGGTGCAAGGAGTCAAAAGTGCATTTTCTTGGGGTACTCAAACACCACCAAGGTATAATGTCTTTACGATGAGGTAAAATTTTTTTTTTATACTTTCTAGAGATGTCATTTTTATTGAAATGAATAAAAATGACAAGACTGTTGAGAGGTAGCTTGATCGCCTGGATAAATTTACCTATGTAAATACATTTCATGAATTTGACAATGAGATTCCATATCTTGAATGGGGTATCCCTATCATGGATCAATATTTGGAATCTCCTTTTGTAGCACCATATCCCCCTCATGAAGAAGTTATTACCACTTCACCTGAACAAGAGATTCATTTGGATGATGTGATTGAGAGGATTGGAAAATTGAATATTGAAGAGAATGAAACATCACCAATTGAGCAACCTGGATCTTCACAGAAAGTTCCAAAGTGAGTCACAAAGACACTTGAAAGTGTTCATCTTGATGATGTCATAAATATGGGAATGCGAAGTTCATCTAGACAAGAAGATGGAGGAGATGTAGATAATTTAAATTCAGGTGATTTAGAAGATATGGATGTCATATGATTGTGAATTGAATTTATCCGCTAACCTTGAACCAAATTCCTTTGAAGAAGATGTTGCTCATGAAGAGTGGAAAGAATCCATGCAAAATGAATATGATGCACTCATCAAGAATGGGACATGGATGTTGGTTGACCCTCCATTTGGAACCAAACCAATTGGCTCCAAGTGGGTCTACAAGAACAAGTACAAATAAAATGGCTAACTTGACAAGCATAAGGTAAGGCTTGTTGTGAAAGGTTTTACACAAAAAGAATGCATTGACTATGAGGAGACTTTCTCCCCCACAACAAAATGGGATACCAACAACACTCTATTATCTTTGGCTACATAAAATGGGTGGAAAGTTCATCAGATGGATGTAGATATTTCTTTCTTGAATGGAGACTTGAAAGATAATTTCTTCACGTCTCAACCTATGAGATTTAATGTAAAGTGACATGAACAAAAGGTATGCAAACTCATCAAGTAATTGTATGGCTTGAAACAAGCACTTCACGCATGGTATGGACAGTTCACCGAGCATCTTCTTAAATTAATTTTCAAACACTTTAATCTTGATGATGAAACATTGTTTGTAAAGAAAATTGGAAGTTCTGTTGTATATCTTGTGGTGTATGTAGATGATATTTTGATGACAGGGAATGATGAAATCTACATTGCATCATAAATAAATAATTGAAGAAGGGATTTGAAATGACAGATTTGGGACATATTCACTACTACTTTAGAATTGAAGTGACTCAGAATCCTGAGTACATATTCATCTCCCAGAAGAAGTACGTTGGAGAGATGTTGAACAGATTTGGCATGACAGAGTGCAACCCGCTCTCTACTCCAATAGAACATAATTTGAAGCTCACATTAAAAGAAGGAAATGAATTTGAGCATGCAACAAAGTACAAATAGGTTATGGGAAGTATTATCTGCCTTACCACCACTAGACCGGATATTTCGTTTGTTGTTGGGATCCTTTCCAGGTTTAGGAAAAAACCTTGTGAAGGAAATCGATATGCTTCCAAAAGAGTTCTAAAATACTTGAAGGGGACTAGAGATTTTGGACTCAAGTATTGTAAGGTGGAAGAATTCAAAATGATTGGCTATTTTGATTCAGACTTTGATGGAAACAAAGAGAATGGAGTATCTACTTTAGGCTAACTCATGATTCTTGGATCAATAGTTGTCTCCTAGAGTTCACACAAACAATATGTTCTAGCAGATTCCACAACAGAGGCGAAATATCTGGCTGTGACAAAAGTAACAAAGGATATTGTGTGGCTTCAGAAAACATTTGAAGATTTGTAGGAGAAATAGGTGAATTCTACTATACTGATTGAAAACACTTTTTCAATCAAGTTGGCCAAGAATCCCAAATTCCATGATCAAACCAAGCACATCAACACGAAGTACCATCTAATTCAATATCACGTAAATGCCAAGACAATTCATTTGATATATTGTTACACAAATGAGCAAATTGCAGAGATCTTCACCAAAGCACTTGAAAGAGAGAAGCTTGAAAAGTTTAAAAAGATGCTTGGACTCATGAACACCCCTTTAGATTGGGGGGTGAATGTTGGAAACCTAATCCTATGAGATAATGTTTCCTTTTGTAAATTATTGTAAATATTCTCTTTAGTTTCAGTTATTAAATAAGGTGAAGAGTCACCGACGTATCCTCTTGGAAGATGAAATCCAAGAGTCATACTAATGTATAAAGAAGTGATTTATACTCATTGAATATTATAAAATCTTGGAGTTATTAAAAAACATCTTAGTGGTAGCATGTAGAGGATCCCATGTGCACTCCATGCAGATTACCAGAATATATATTTTTAGCTACATTAATTTTAATTAAATTGTAAATTAATTAGAGTTTAAATATTATGGTTTAAATTTATTTATTTTATTTTTTATAAATATGCAGTACAAATAATAATTTAATATAATAATAATAATAATATTAATGAATTTTGGTAATAAAGTTAATTAATATGTTAAGATTGATTAGTATTTTAACTAAAATTATATTGAATTGATCATGACCAAAATAAGTGTAATTATATTTAATTCTAGGATCGTTGAAGAAACTGAACGAGATGACATAATGACTAACTAGTAACTAGACGACCTTGTATGGTCCTACTAAATGCGATTATTGTGGAGGGAAAAATTCTAAATTTGCAATCAAGAAAATTCAAGTTAGGATGTGTTGCTTTAATGGAAAACAAAACATGGGTTATGTCATGCTAAATTGGTATTAACATTTAAGGGTTGCCACTAAAGGACATCATGTAAATGAATGTTAACCAAGTCTCAGGTGGGAAAAAGAGATCAAGGCCATAGATTCAGTAGGTCCCATTAGAGGCATTAATGTAATCAGAGAATTATCAAGAGGTCATAATATTGAGATCAAGATAACGATCGCAATCTGTAGTATTATCTAATTTTGACAATCATTGACTTGTGAGTTTAGGTATGAAGTATTGTTACAAAGTAAGCATGGGATAGTCTTAAGGTTGACCTAGCATAGTTATGATCCTGGAAGGTTTTGGATGATGTCATTAACAAATCTAGTAACTTAACAAATAAATGTGTAGTGGCATGTTATGATGATATATGTTGTATGACTTAGAGGTCATTCACCTTAATTGAACTTATGATGAGAGAAAGTAAAAGTATGAGTATGATTTTGTATAGTTGATAAGGGCATTATGTGTGATGGATTGATTAATGTCATAGAGAATACCAATTCTTGGCATTTATAAGTGTAAATAATGTATCATGATTGCGAGTGCATAAATGGAAATTGGTAAGTTACCTTGAAATCAATTTCATGAGGAAGTTGACAAGCTCTAGAGTCCCCATAGTGTTGGGGGTTATGAACGGGAAGTAGTGATGAGTTCCACTTATAGTCCCTAGGAAGTAATTGTGGAGGATCAATGATTGTTATAGGGTGGTATTTATTCCCCAGAGATAAAGCAAGGTCAATGACGAATTGCCATTGGTTAGCACTAGCAATATTATGGGATTTTGGCATGAGTAGTTATATTAGAACTAGTTCCAAAGAGTAGCTTAAGCACCTGACCTACCTATGTACTTAAGTAAGTGTATAGGTAAGAGCTTTGATTAGTGGGGGCATAGTGTCGATCCTACTATAGCTAGGAATGTGAGTGGGTTATGCTTTGATCTTATTGGGATTTGTGTGAAGACAAAGATTTCATATCAGCTATGGCTAGTGTTGTGTTATTGTAAGTGTCAACATGATACCATACAGAAGGGATATGTTATAAGACTAGAACCCGATTTTTGATGGATAAGTGATGTTATGACTTATTATACCATGTTTTGTAATAAGGTGTTTAATCTAGTTTCCGTTGAATGACAACATAGTTTTGGATGATTTATGTGTGATTATGCATTGAATTGTTGAGTAAATGTAAGTGATAGAATGTTAAGGATTTGAATTGTTGAGTAAATGTAAGTGATAGAATGTTAAGGATTGATGTTGGTCAGTGTTAGTGATCAAGATAAATTCTTTCACCACCTTATGTGTAGATAAGAGTCCTTTGTGGAAAGTGGAAAGAGTGTGAGGGCGCTAGATAGGTACAAGCAAAGGGCTATAGACCATAGGTGGTTAGTACTACATGTGCATTAATGTTATAACTTGAAAGTAAAATATTAAGGACAAGTGATTTGGAGAGCAATAATTATAAGGTAGTAATTATAGCTTTCAATAATAAATCCCTATAAGCAATTGCTTCTTAAACTTATATGCATTTTGTAAGAACACTTGTTGGTAGGGAGGCATGTTGTGCCCTATATATGATGAAGAGGACCCTAGATTTGACATTCAACCTATTCACATATAATCCATATGATGTAATCAATGAAATAGTTTTATAATATTGATTAAGAGATTGTTGTATGCCAATATCATGAAGGGTATGCCTAATACAGATCAAATTAATGATGATTGAAATTCAAGAAAAAAGGGTTATAATTAATACGGATTAGTAATAAGGATATGAGGTTTTGGCTAATAATTAGAGAATCAATGAAGCTTTGAAATTGGAATTTTATATGGATCTTACGAGTAAACATTAAGAGAAACATGGCTTGGCATGAACTAAGTTAAGAGTGGTTAAAAAAATGACATGGTAGGGTGTCTGAAAATCGGGGGCTAGCCGTGCCTAACATAGTAATAATCCCAAGTAATAATTGAGACATAGGAAATGTAAATATCAATTATCCATTAAAATGAGAATTGTAATACGATAATGCCCTGGATGCAATATCATTTTTTTTGCTTTTTTTTCAAATTCAAATTACGATGAGTGTGTGTATATTTACAAACCCTTGAGTAATGGTGTATGATGAATATGTGTATCTAATGTTTGATCATATGCCTCACTGTGAGTACAATTGTTTTTTTGAATGTCTATCAAAGGAAAGAAAAAAGCAACATAAGAAGTATAATATCAATATGACATCAATAATGATGGTAGATTTAGTGGAATTGTAGTGAGAGCTATATACCAAGATGAGTATAAGTATTGAATTTCATGAGAAAATTAAAGAATAATAAATGATAATTGGAATTAATGAGCATTGAATTCAATGGAAGTAAATAATATGTAGGAAGAGTGGTGGTGGTGGTGTGTGGGGTAATGATACATCAAGGAAGTATATTAAGATATATAAGGTGGGGACCTACTATTTAATCTCTACTCACATGGCTTGGTAGGCTCAATGCATTGCTGCATATTTAAGAAATCACAAGAAAAGTAATGTGACAATATTCCCAACATGATTTGGAATGACCTTAGTCACCTTCTAATGGAAAAACCTTATGTAAAATTTCAACAGATTATCATTTATAGAACTTTCATGCTTAAATGAACCGTTAAGGTGGACAACAACTTAAATGAACCGTTAAGGTGTTCAACAAGTCGAGTCAAACTTGTAAACTATTAACAACAATATGGAAGTTACTCAGTGATACTTAGATTGTGTTCTCAAAGACATATAATTTAACCCAACATTCTTAAATAAATATCATGTAAGGTTTCATAAATACTATATATTCAATAAGTCTCTACATAAAGTAATGGTGTTAAAACCTCAATTATAGGCTTAAAGCAACCAATTATATTTTAATCAATGAAATATATGTTCTTTAAAATACCAGATGTTACAATAAGGATGATGTTATGAAATAAGGGGGATGTACTTGTGTTCATATTGACATCTTATGAAACAAGTATAGTGTGCGAGGTTTGAGAATGTATTTAGGTTCATATTGGTATCTTGTGATGTGGATATAGTGTGTGATATGGTATAACACATCTTTTATCTCTAGTATCAATGTGTGTACACACACAAAACCTAGCCTTTCCTATATATAATGCTAAATATGTGAATAATGATATATAATACAAGGGTATGGTAGGATGACTATGAGGTAGGAAATGCTTTTATGATATTGAGAGTAAAACCTTGATTAGTGATAAAATTCTTGATGGATAAGGACTTGATAAAACGTATTGGGTGATAATTACCATTGACTAGCATTACCAATATTATGGGATTTTGGCATGAGTAGTTATATTATAACTAGTTCAAAAGAGTAGCTTAAGCACTTGACCTACCTTTGTACTTAAGTAAGTGGATAGGTAAGAGCTTTGACTAGTAGGGGCATGGTGTCGATCCTACTATAGCTAGAAATGTGAGTGGGTTATACTTTGATATTATTGGGATTTGTGTGAAGACAAAGATTTCATATCAGTTATGGCTAGTGTTATGCTCTTGTAAGTGTCGAGATGATACCATACATAAGGGATATGTTATAAGACTAGAACTTGAGTTTTGGTGGATAAGTGATGTTATGAATTATTATACCATGTTTTGTAATAAGGTGTTTAATATAGTTTCTGTTGACCGCCATCATAGTTTGGGACGATTTATGTGTGATTATGCGGCGAATTGTTGAGTAAATGTAAGTGATCGAGTGTTAAGGATTGATGTTGGTCAGTGTTAGTGACCAAGATAAATTCTTTCACCACCTTATGTGTAGATAAGAATCCTTTGTGGAAAGTGGAAAGAGTGTGAGGGAGATAGATAGGTATAAGAAAAGGGATATAGACCATAGGTGGTTAGTACTACATGTGCGTTAATGTTATAACTTGAAAGTAAAATATTAAGGACAAGTGATTTGGAGAGCACAAATTATAAGGTAGTAATCATTTCTTTTAGTAATAAATCCCTATAGGCAATTGCTTCTTAAACTTATATGCATTTTGTATAAACTCTTGTTGGTAGGGAGGCATGATGTGCCCTAGCTATGATGAAGAGGATCCTAGATTTGACATTCAACCTATTCACATATAATCCATATGATGTAATGAATGAAAGAATTTGATAATAGTGATTAAGATATTGTTGTATGCCAATCTCATGAAGGGTATGTGTAATATAGATCAAATTAGTGATGATTGAAATTCAAGAAAAAAGGGTTATATTAAATAAAGATTAGTAATAAGGATATGAGGTTTTGGATAGTAATTAGAGAATCAATTAATCTTTGAAATTGGAATTTTATATGGATCTTACGAGTAAACATTAAGAGAAACATGGCTTGGCATGAACTAAGTTAAGAGTGGTTAAAAAAATGACATGGTAGGGTGTCTGAAGATCGGGTGCTAGTTGTGCCTAACATAGTAACAATTCCAAGTAATAATTGAGTCATAATACATGTAATTTCAATTATCAATTAACATGATAATGGTAATACGATAATGGTATAGATGCAATATCATTTTTTGTTTCTTTTTCTTTTCCCAAGTCAAATTACGATGAGTGTGTGTATATTTACAAAACCCTTGAGTAACGAAGTATGATGAATATGTGTATCTAATGTTTGATCATATGCCTCACCGTGAGTACATTTGTTTTTTGAATGTCTATCAAAGGTAAAAAAAATCAACATAAGAAGTATACTAGCAATATGACATCAATAAAGATGGTAGATTTAGTGGAATTGTAGTGAGAGCTATATACCAAGATGAGTATAAGTATTGAATTCATGAGAAAACTAAAGAATAATAAATGATAATTGGAAGTAATGGGCATTGAAGTCAATGGAAGCAAATAATATGTAGGAAGAGTGGTGGTGGTGGTGTGTGTGTGTGTTTGTGTGGTAATGATACACCAAGGAAGGATATTAAGACATATAAGGTGGGGACCTACTATTTAATCTCTACTCACATGGCTTGGTAGGCTCAATGCATTAATGCATATTTAAGAAATCACAAGAAAAGTAATGTGACAATATTCCCAACATGATTTTGGAATGACCTTAGTCACCTTCTAATGAAAAATCCTTATGTAAAATTTCAACAGATTATCATTTATAGAACTTTCATGCTTAAATGAACTGTTAAGGTGGACAAGAAGTTGAGTCAAACTTGTAAACTATTAACAACATTATGGAATTTACTCAATGATACTTAGATTGTGTTCTCAAAGACATATAATTTAATCCAACATTCTTAAATAAAGAGCATGCAAGCTTTCATAAAAACTGTAGATTCAATAAGTCTCTACATAAAGTAATGGTGTTAAAACCTCAATTATAGGCTTAAAGCAACCAATTATATTTTAAGTAATGAAATATATGTTTTTAAAAATACCAGATGTTACAATAAGGATGATGTTATGAAATAAGGAGGATGTACTTGTATTCATATTGACATCCTATGAAACAAGTATAGTGTGTGAGGATTGGGAATGTTATGAAACAAGTATAGTGTGTGAGGATTGGGAATGCTATGAAACAAGTATAGTGTGTGAGGATTGGGAATGTTATGAAACAAGTATAGTGTGTGAGGATTGGGAAAGTATTTAGGTTCATATTGGGATCTTGTGATGTGGCTATAGTGTGTGATTTGGTATAACACATCTTTTATCTATAGTATCAATGTGTGTACACACACACAAAACCTAGACTTTCCTATATATAATGCTATATATATGAATAATGATATACAATACAAGGGTATGGTAGGATGACTATGAGGTAGCAAATGCTTTTATGATATTAAGAGTAAAACCTTGATTAATGATAAAATTATTGATTGATAAGACTTCAGCAAGTAGTGGACTCCATTAGAATGGTGTTAGTTTTAAACTAAAATAAAAATTATAAATGCAATGGATAACACTGGTATCCTAGGAAGGATAGTCATGAAGACCTTGTAAATGCTTGTAGTTTTCTTATTTTAGTAAATGTTAAAAGTACTATTTTTTATCATGGATTCAAATTAGTTTAATGATACATATATATTAATGATGTATGACATAGGACTTAATGACATTGGCCTTTTGATCCTAAGTTAGGCAAGCAAAACCTAAAGATTCTTGGCAGCTTTTTGTTGAACAATAGAGCATAACAAATTACCAGTTCCAAGCATTTTATTTTACCTTTGATTACTTCATGCTAAGTTCATTAAGTATATGTTGATGATGACAAATCAATTGTGTAAAGTGTAAACATGTTTGGATAATGTGACTTTATGTGTCTTGTTAAAGTGTAATAAGGCATGAACTAAGATTGATGACACGTGACTATAAATTATAGGCATTATAATTATATATTTGAGATTCTCCAGTAAAATTGAGTTGAATGCTTCTTTAATAATTATAGCATGCATAGGGTATTATGACTGCAACTTTTGGACAAAGTTTCTTGAAGGGCAAGTGCATATAATGCCCCATTTTTACTTAGACAACTAAACTACATTTTGACCTATGTTGTATCCCTTACTTTTTATATGTTCACCTTACCTGAACTGAGAAAACTTCCTATGTGTAGATTGTGGACCTAGTGAGATAAGGAAGTTGTGTATAATGTTGATTGGTTATGTTTCAAATGATGAAATTAATATGATGTCCTTCTAGCATTCTAAGTTAGACAAATTTATGTGGTACATGGATACCAATTTATAATATGTTTGGAAATGAAACATTGAGTAGAATGCACATTATAATTATATCATCTTGTTTACATTTCCCATCAATTAATAACATGATAATCACAATTAAACTATTACAACGTATGCAAGATATTGTTTTTGCTAACTAACCCACATGTTAAATGGGCTAAGTGATAGTCGAATAATTATGATATCAAGGAGACGTGGATGATGTGGATTCTAAAAGAGTAATGGTATGATAGTAAATCATTTATTTGAGAGTATTATTGGTTTGGAATACATTGCTATGATGTGTGGGAAAGTGGAGGTTTTACAAGAAGCAAAGTTTCCCAAAATGGTTATTTGATGACGTATCTCTAAAAACAACAACAATGAAATAGTATGCCAGTGTAGGGTGTGGATCCTTGTTCTATCAAGAGGGGCGGATTTATTGTCATTGTGTATCATCTTAAACCTGGAGTTGTGGGAGGGTAGTAATGGTCCATGTTCTCCAAGTTCTGTGACGATGACTACCAGTCACCTGCTAGGGAAGCTTGGTTGATATAATTGACAAGTTCTCCTTACATATTCTATCTTGGGTTAGGTCAATATAGTTGGCACCTCAACATATTCCAACATAGGAAATGATAAGATGTGGAAGATGGAGGTATGTTAGGGAGGAAGGAAGGTTCAAAGTAGTTTAGATATGTTGTTGGGAGTTAGTTATGACAACTTGGTTGCTTGTGTGTGTTAAATCTCTTGTTTTACTCATGTCTATTAAATCTCTTCTTGTATTTATGTGTGATGATATCAATATGTTGTGCAGCTTGAAATGTATTGTTGTGAACATGTTAGAGAGATTATTAGATGTTGTGTTTACTGTTGATTATGTGTTTGGATGAGATCCTATAGGAACTATGCATTAGATGTGTGGATTGTTATTGATAGTACACACACAAGCTTTGTGTGCGCTAGCTAGCCTACATACCTTGTTTGCATACACTAGTATTATTCAAATATAGATTTACTATTAAATTATGATTTTTTGTATTGATACATATTGGGTTAATTAGCCTTTTAATCTAAAAGAAAGATACGTTCACGTATCAATGAAAAATGCATTTGATTTTAATATTAATTTAGTTTGATTTTGGGTGCATTTCATTTTAATATTAATTTGGCTTGATTGTGGGTGCTTTTCATTTGAATATTAATTTGGTTTTATTTTATACGATATGATTCATAAAGATTTACCAAGGTTGAAATTATGATATTTAAATTGATTTGTTAGGTGAAATGTCAATTGATTTAAAGGTATGTATAGGATTGTACTTTTATTACTATTATTATAACCCTTCCCAGAAAAGAGAGCTTCACTCCTCTCGAGGGAACAAGTAGTGGGAAGTGCATAAGGAGGATATTGGGAAGATAGGAAGGGGGTATTTGTTTTGGGTGGAGGGGGGACTTGGAGAAAGAGGAAAGAGAGGGATAGATGAGAGGAGGACAAGAGAATGGAAGGGAATTTCAGACACTAATCTTTTGGATTGGATACTGGTTTTTCGTTGTTTTTCTAGGAGCTTCATGCACAAAGGATGAAGAAATTGTAGGGATGGGAAACCTACAGTTTCTTGGAACTAGGGATTTGGATAGGTTGTTCCTAGTTGGTTGGGAGGTAAATCCCAGTTTGGGTATATTGGACTAGACTATTGCATGGGAGGATTTCATTGAATTTCTACTTCAACTAGATTGTTGAGGTATTCCCTTAGCTATTCCTTGTTTTGATTTTGTTTCAATTGAGTGACAGAAGTAGAACAATTAATTGCTGAAATTAGATTTATAATTCTATAAAAAATTATTGATATTGGAACTTACATGGAAATTGTAAAATCTATAATTATTGCCTCCAAATTTATTTTACAAGCAAAAACAAAAATCATGTTATGCAAATGAAATAAGTTAGATTGATTCAGTTATTAACACCACTATTAGGATAGGAGTGTTACATGGCTTATGGAGTTTCAAGTTCTTTACATTTACTAGTAAGAAAATGTGCATATAAGGTGGAACATTGAATCCATAAGCGGTGTTTCTTACCTTATCCAATATTTTGAAAGACTCATATCTCAGCGCTTTGATTTTCTTCCATGGTCCTTATAACCTTCCCTTATTAAGGTGTAACCAAAGTTTTTCTCCTACTTAGAAAGTATTTCCAATATTGTGTTTATCGTGTATTGCTTCGTATTTCTCCTTAAACTTCTTCAATTCCTCTTGAATGTATGAGTGTATTTACCTTATCCTATTTGTTACCCCTCATATTGTACGAGGGTTACACTTGTGATTTTAATCATAGAGATCAAGCTTGTAGGTTGATTCATTGGATGGATTGGGGTACATGTGCACTTTAGTGTAGGGTTGTTGATCTCCTTTGATTGATTGTATGATGGATTGGTGCCATCAGCTATTGGATCTGATCTCTCTATGATGTCTTGATCTTGATATGCCCTCCTCTTGGTGATATTGGTGTTGGACATGTGTTCTACTCTTTGTAGGTTCCTAGAGAAAATGGGGTATAGGGGGGGTTGATTAGCCCCCCCTCGGCTAGGGGGAACAAGGAGCCAACACCCTTGAAATAATTTGTTGGGTTTGGTTTTGGTATGTTTTGAGTTGTTTTTAGCCAATACTTTTTTGACCCATTGTAAACTAATTTTTGTTATGAAATTGGGTTCGTACTCTAATCCAGTTTAATGGATTAGGAATTAGGATGCTATAATATTTTTATTTTGTACTAGGGAAATCGACAACTAGGGATTGCGTTGGTACTCGCGTGACACAAGGTCCAGGGATACAATCCCACTGCCACTATACCCCTAGGTTCCCCACAACAACCTGCAAGCATGGGGTACGAGTAAGCCGAGGTGATTTGAACTCAAGAACTCCATTTACAATATGTCCTTCATATCAAGCGAACCGCCGGTTGAGATACACCCCTGTGGGAAGATGCTATAATATTGTATTGTAAACATAAGGTATAATAGAATGAGATAGAAAATGGAGAAACTCTCAAGAATGTTCTTTTCCCCATTTTGGGTTTACAAGATAAATCGCTATGTAATGTGTATATGATCCATTGTTAATTCTCGTGTTTTAGATTCTATTTGGTATTGATTTTATTACATAGGTTTATCAAAACTCTTCAATTGGCATGCTTGGAGTATTTTTGGTTAGTATTAATGCAATTATCTAGGACTTTGTGCATTCATTGAATGGGAACCCATCAACTTAGTGTATCCCTAAATTTTAAAGTGTAAATAATTGCTCCTTAATGAGTTACTAGCTACATAATGTTTGAAAAAACCCTAGCCGAAACACCCTAGGGGATAGTGGTACATTTCATTCATATATCACATGCTCATGACATATTGATCACCCTTGGATGAAACAACCTAGCATTGTTGGGTTAATTTGGCATCTTGATGACATGGACTATCAGTTTTGAGGGAGCATTAAGCTTATATGCATTTGGAGTGCCCCAACTCATTTGATGTGGTTCACACTTGGGCATGATTTGTTGTTGGTTTTCCTTAGAGAACCCTCCCCTCTAGTACATATTTTGGGGAATACACATATTTTTGCTTCAATTCCCTTGATCCTTGGCATTTGGATGGCATATTGGCATGGATGATCATAATTTATAGTGGAATAATTCCCTTGATTTTCTCTCTTGGCACATATTTTTATGCATGGTTATAATTTATTATTTGAAGAAGGGGTTGTCCCCTTACTTCATGAGTTTGGTTGAGTATTGTGGGGACCTTTATCTTGATTTGATTCCACTATATTAATTGGTGGACTCCTTGTTCCATGGATCTATCCTTTGTACATGTTTTGATGAGATGGTACATTAGATAATGAGCATTTGGAGGTGATGTTCTAACTTGAAGGGCTATTGTTGGCATGTGGACATGATCTTGATTCTTTTGGAGGGGTGTCCTAGCTTTGGGAGCATTTATATTTTTGATGAAGTGCTTAAAATTGTGCGAACTTAATGACATAGATGTAGAGTGTTCGTGGGATTTTCAAAAAGTGGCTATAATAGAAAATCTGATAAAAAATTGAGGAAGTTGGCATTTTCAAAACTATCATTTAAAAATTGCATTACATTTTGACCACACATTCCACTTGGAGGGTGCACGTTTCACTTGGAGAGCCACATGTGCCTTCTTAGGAGCATATTTCTTCGATTTTTCCACCTTAAAGAAGGCCATTTTGCATAACCACTTATTATTTTATTCATTGTTGATTTCACAACATGTGTTGGATATGCTCTAACATTATTTTATTATTTTGTTTGGAGAGAAAAGTGGATCTAACCAATTTTTTAAGAGTTTCTCAAGTAAATTGTGGATCTAGGAGAGAGAATTATTATTTTATTCTAAAGGAAGATGAACTAAATCTCTATATAAATAAATAATAACCCTTCCTAATTTATTTTCATGGTTAGATTTTTGGAGTTTTCTCTCCTCCGAGCTTGATGGATATTTCTTTATTGGTACATATGTGAAGTGTAAGGGTTTTCTCCTATCAATATGTGCCTTAGTATTCTAGTGTTGTTTATTGTTTCATATGATTGTAGAGTTACTAGTACTTTCTATTGATTGGCCAATGGTGAAGGATGTTACCCCCATTTAACTCTTTGTTGTCTTATCTATGGAATATTCTCTTTCATATTACATATAAATGAGTGATTCTTAGACTAATACTCCATGGTAGAGCACACCTCATTATAAAATTCTTAGTGTGCACTTTAAATGCCCTTATATCATTCCTACCATATTCCTTCCTAAATGGTTACTTGATTAAGTCTTGGACCCTTTTAGTCCCTAAGGGTCTAGGAGAAAATTGTGAAAATCCTCACAGCAGATCTAAGAGATGATGTATACCTCACAAGAAAGATTAATATTTGTTGAGGCCTTGGGGGTGCAGGGTATTTGCAAGGTGCTGGAATGGGTCCAAGGCTCCCAACAGAGGGTGAAAACCCAGACTGAAAGGCTTCAAAATACCCTACGCAAGGGAAATTCTATCCCCTGCCTGTTTGGTGTGGAATTCTCCCATGGATATTCGGCCTCCATGTCACCTACCCAAATTTTGAGACTATTTATTTGATTGCAAAAAAATTATATTAAATTATAATTACAAAGTTTTGTAATTATGACCAAATTTGGTCAAGGATGATTGTACTGACTGATTATTATTATTTAATAAATTAAAACAAGAGACAAACACCCAAGGGAACTGTTAAATGAGTGTTCACTGGCCCACTAGGAGGAATGGAGGTTGTTAGAAGGCATGGGACAGATGTCAGCATTTGCACTCCACCACTAGCTGTTGGTTATGGGAAAACTACCCCTAAATTTGTGGCACTATCCCCCAGGTGGGTGGAAGAGAGCTGATGGCTCATTAATGACCAGGTTAACCACTAAAAGGCCTAGGCAACCTAGATAAGGAAATTCGAATTGAGTAGGCAACTCTACATTATTTTTTGCATAAATAATTCCTCAAGTGTATCAGGTGATCATTGAGAGATTCAAATAGGGAGGCTAAGTGGAAGTGCATTGTGAGGCCGCTGAAAACATTCTGAGAAGAGAACCAGAGGTGCTGGTGCAGGTCTCTTTGACTGCTAAGCCTATAAGACTGGATGAACTACTTTGTTGCTGGAAGTAGATGACCTAAAGCTTCTACATATTATTCTTCCTAGTGGTTCAGTGAACAGGCTCAGGGGTCCTAAGGCAAGTAATTTGGCTGTATTCAGAAACAGGTTGGGTGGAACATGCTCCTTGGGTTGTTTGTTTCTCCTACAGTCAATCAGGTTCTACTGTTCTGTCTTATTGTTTACAGTAAATGATTTTTTGCATTTGTAGATTTAGTATTTATAGTTATATAGAAGAAACTGTTTGAATTTCTGACCTAGAGATGATTTGGTATAAGGATGGTTAAGTAAATGAGATGATTGATTAAAATCCTTTCTATATTTTTCCCATATTGTTTTCTGTATAGTACTCTAGTACAAAAAAGTAGAATTAATATAGATGAATGATGGGCAGAATGCCAATTGAATGATTAGATAAACACTGTAGTATTTCTTTTAAATTCTTAAGTATCAATTATGTATGTTTAAACTCAGAATATAGAACAGCACATCATAAAACAAATATTTAGCATTTCCTGTACTTAGTTACAAAAGAAAGACATGTCATCTCTGTACAAAACTAGGTTTTCAATTATCACTATCCATTGTTGAAAGCTAATACCATGCATTCTATTTCAACAGTAGGGTGTTATAAATCCAATTGTTTCAGGCATTATTATTCTAGAAATTTAATAGCTGCAAATATTCTCATCACTAAGTATCACTGTTTTATTTCAGTACCCATATTCATTTTAATTATCAAAATGCAACTATTAAATTCAAACACTCTCGACATAGGCAAAACCCCAACATTTGATCATTTATTTAACATTCCATTATATTACGATAGACACAGGATCGAAACCCTTAGTAAGGGGAAACAAATCTTTACAATATCGTGATAGGATCATAACTGGTCCGAAGGACACATGCTTAAACAGCTTATATCAGACTTTCAAATTATAAACACACACTCTTCAGAATTACGATTTCCTTTAACCAAAACAAGAACACGTATTCAACATCCTAAAAAATTCTTTGGCCAAACCCTATATTTTTCATATTCGAAATGACAACTTAGACTTTCAGATTTCAAACAGATCATAGATATTTGTTCATTATCAAAATTTACAGTAGCAAAATATTTAGAATTGGCTCTCGTCCAAAAATCCAAAACTGTCGAAACATTAATACATTTCCACACATAACATTTAATTGTGGATCTCGGATAATATCTAAAGACAACAACATTGATCACAATCAATACCAAACATTGTTGTAAACACGGTGTAAAAACCAAGGGTCGAACCCTTCAACATTATCCTGAAGTCGAGGGATAAAACCTTGATAAACAAGAAATATATTTCAACATATTAAACTGAGAGGTACATTATGAAGGTAGGTCGAGGATCTCATCCTCCCTACGTTGCTTAAAGAACGAAGGCATTGCAACATCAACAACTTCCTTGGAAGGTCGAAAGCTCCAACCATTTCAAACAACACCAACAGGTTTCCAAGAAAATCCATAAGGGAAACCACCGAGACTTACCACTACACGCAATAGTTCCCACCTAAACTGGAGTGTAGAGCCATGGGAATGATAGTACCTGCAATTATCACAAATGAGGTTAAACATAAGCACATAATGTGACATTGCAGGCGTTGGTTTGTAAGCGAAAAGAAAACTACAGAATAGATATTACCTTCCTATTAAAAAGGAAACGAAGGATGAATCCAACAGCTTCTGCAATGGGCTTGAAAACCCTGAGTCACTTACAACTTGCGAGTGCAGACCTTACACTCACAAAAATAGGTTCAATCCTTGTTAACACTGATCGTGATATCGAAACTAGAGAAGGTGCATCACAAGAAACCCTTTAAAAAATCCAAACCCTTCGACGACCATCATTTTAATACCTGATCTTTCCGAATATCCAATAAATACAGGAAATGTCTACACCTGAGCTCAGCTCTTACTTGTTCATCTTGTGACAGTAATCCTTCTCAGGTCACGGGTTCAAATCATTGGAGGAACCCTCAAAACCAGCTTTCAAACCCTAGGCATTTGCAGGTCGTTCGGCCTCTCTCAAAACCACTCTCGACACAATGAATGCCAAAGGAAGAATAGTAACTATGAGGTTTTGGTGGAGGTTCAAGGTTAAGTCCCAAAGCCTGAGAACAATGTAAGATCAACGGTGGAGATCACGTATCACATTATTACGTAATTCCAAGCAACCACCCTATTTATGACTCCAGTGATAACCATCACCACCGTGGATACAGATTGGGTCATGTTCAAACTACAACACACACAACTCGATCAAGATGGCTAATTAATCACGATGCCTTCATGAGATAAGTGCCACGATGGCATCCAATGAGGATTTCTACCAAGTTGGTAGATGAGATTAATAAATGCCAAGTTTGGTTCACTATCGCCTGCCAGCACACATCCACTTCAACATTAAGGACCCTGTCCTTATATTACTTTGATTCGAGGATCGAACGTAACCCTGTCACATTATAAACATATGTTAATATAGGTGATACCTTTGTATGAACCCTTTAGGTATAAAGTGTCTGTTTAAAGGCTTGCGTTGATACTCATGGTATCCTTATTGTTAGTACATAGGGACCATGCTTAAACTCTTGGCATATAGTTAAACCTTTAGATAGTTAAAATTATAGTTAGGAATGGAAGTAACACATAGTTTGCATATTGTGAAAATATATTGCATAGTTTGCATATAGTAGAATACTATAGGAATTGCATGTAATTCTTATACTATGAGAACTACATATAGTTTGCAATAACTATGTAATTTACATCAGGTGCAAACATTATATTAATA
This sequence comes from Larix kaempferi, assembly GCA_027924585.1. Lineage (NCBI taxonomy): Eukaryota > Viridiplantae > Streptophyta > Pinopsida > Pinales > Pinaceae > Larix > Larix kaempferi. The sequence goes on along the minus strand of BSBM01000458.1, from coordinate 15,202,284 downwards.
CACAAATATCATGCATATAGCCTATGCTTTATAAATCATACTATTCTTGTGTCAAACTTTAGCCACGCATGTTATCCTTAGTCAAAGCTTTGACACTCTATTATCACCATTCATTTGATAAACAAAGAAGATGTCCGAGTTGTTTAGTTAACAAAACAAACTATAGACGGATCATTGTATTAATACCTTAGAAAATTATATGCAGAAACCTTGAAGGCTAACTGATAGTACTCCTTATATTATGATTGTATTACTTGAATTGGTGTGTCACCTTACCTGTATCTGCGGAAGGGAAAGTCCAAATGATTTAGCATAAAATGCTAAGTAAGCCTCAGGGTAGGACCCCTTTCATCATCAAAAGAAGAGTAATGGTTAGTACTTGTAAACATTTAAAATTGACAGAGCATTGACATAAGTGTTATTAAAACAAATCTGAACATCCATCACATCCATATCATCTTAATGTAGATTTCGATTTCATTTCATAATAAGACGATAATAAGAACTCCGTATGATAGTCACAAACTTCATTTCAGCATTTAGATTTATAATTAACACAAGCAATACTAATGATGTAAATTATGTTAAGAAGTATGAAGTGATGTTATCATAAGTGTTATTAGTTAAGGGGATTAGTATTTATTTTTATTCCGCATTAGTAAATACAACTTTGAACGCTATTTTAATTTTTTTAATTTTTTTTAATTTTTATGAATTTTCGGAATGTTACACTCCGCTGGCACTCTATGAGTAGATGGGTTTGATCAATAGATACAAAATTCAATACAAAAAACATAAGCTTAAAACTAAGTCTGCTCTAACTTAACCTATTTTAAGAAAAGAATCTAATCTAAGCTAGATCTGTTCTAAAGGAAAACTTGTTGTTGTGCAGATCAACCTTGATGTGAGAAAAATAAGTGAGTTTATCAACTTCAACAAAAATGTTAAAAGGTGTGCTCACTTATTCACTTAAATCATACTCCATTAATAAAAATTAATGACAAAAATCTAATAATTTAAACCTGTTCAAGCTCAACCTGTAATCACTGTGTTAATTGAAAAATTAACATTGATTAAATAGCATATGAATCATTTGCATAAATCGATAAAGAAAATACCTTAATCAAAGAAATATAACAAGATATTTTATACATAGATCAGCCATAAGAGAAATCAGTACAAAAGATTTGTGCATTAATTTTTACATGCAAAAGGGATCACATCCTGCAGATGATAATTTGAAATAAGAAATCATGCATTGTCAAAGAAACTTGAACAATAAACAGGAAAAGATTCAATGAGATTACTTCACTGTATTAATGAGTTCTGCAAACGAAATTACAAAGCTCTAGTAAGACAGAGAATCCCTAGTCGTCTCCTGCTGATTCCCAATCCCAAAATTATCAATCCCCTTACAAAAGAGGCATCTCTCCTTAAATAAGAACTACAACAGGGTACAAAAAAAGAGATCCACAAAAATAGGGATTACAAAATAAAAACTAACCTAACGTCCTAGGACATCTTGCCATTTTCCCCAAATATCCAACATCTCATCTATCATAGGATAATTTGCTGACTCGAGTCCCAACTAGGCGTTACATTCAAACGTCTCCATCTCATTCTTTGCCAGCTTATGCCATATATGGATGAAGACTTGAATCTTACGTTCCAGGGAAACCGTCTTCCTAATCAGCTGCTCCACATCATCAACTTTGACTTCTTCTAGAAGCTGAATTTGCTGCTGAACTTTGTCGCATTTGCGCTCAACTTACTCAATCTTCAACTTAGGTGGTCATGCATCTTCAATGAGCTCCATGGCAGGAAACTGGAGAGCCAACATAACATTATCTACAACATACCATCACCTGCTATAGATGGCTTGGGATTTTTTAAGAATATCTTCAACGGATTCATTCAGTTCAAACCATGTATTCAATGCACCTCTGATCTTCTTAAATTGAAAACTGCTAAGAATGGGAAATCCTTATGGAATGTCTTTGATGTACTTATGCCATTCAACAATGTTATCATATGCCTTGGAATCCTCCAGCATTTTATCTTCCTACTTTTCAAAGGCACTAAGCATCTTGCCAAAAGTGATATGAGTTTCTCTAATTTCAGCCAATGTGCTAAAAATCTTTTCCAGGTATTCGTGATACTCTTTATTGACTTGAGAAGCCAAGTCTTTGAATTCCTGAGGTGTCATCTTAAAGAAAGTAGAGGAGGCTTCACTTGCAGTTGCATCCTCACAATGTTTTTGCAGTAAATCAATCTTTTGAACATTGGCAGAATTCCCAGCTTGCAACCTTCGAAATTCAACCTGCAAAGATTGATTTTTGCACTCCTCATCTCCTATTTTATCCTCCCATATTTTCCTAAGATCATCAACATAAGTTTGATGTTCCTTTTTAGCCTTTGTCAATTCTTCTTGAAGCTTCTCCACTTCTTCCCTCTTATCATCAATTTCTCTATTGAGAACCTGTGTTGAATCAAGGTTTTCTCCTGCAAATGCTCTTAAGGCTGTAGTTGTCTCAATTTCCCCTGTCTGAGGGTTACTGGTTTGTTGAGCCCAAAATATATGGTTAGGAACATACACTTCTAATCCATCATGATCAAGGCTTCTCTTATTACCCCTCTTTACGACTACCTTATTATCCTTATTGTAGAAGTAATGTCCAAGAGGGACTATTTCATCATCCTCCCATTCAGTTATTACTTCAGAGCTGACTGAAACAACATTTTTTGTTGAAAGCAATGAAGGAGTCTAAGTGGCCATGGCATCGGGCACAGGCATGGTAACTTGAGGAGTGACCAAGGGGGTAGAGACAGCCCAAGGAATCGAAGAAAGAATGGTAGGAGAAGGGATTGAAGTGAGAGCTTTAGAAACAAGAACTTGGTCACCATTAGTAGTTGATGGCAGTGAAGAGGGAGTTGTGGATGTATCACTCTCAATAGGTAATGATAAGTAGATGTGGGTAATTGCAGGAGGTCAGTGGAATACTGGGCTTCTGCAAGTATAGAGGAAGGAATAGGAAAATAAACCGAGTTACTAGGAAAAGGGGTGGCCCTATGAGTCAAAGTATGAAACAACTGTGAAATAGAGAATGGTGGCATTACCCCTGCAGGAAAAATAGAAAGATCCTAGATAGATGGTAACAAAAGTGATGGAACTGTGATGTCAGGGGTAGTAGAGGTAAGTTCCAATTTTTTTTGATCAAGATCAGAATGGTCCATTTCAATACTGTCCAACAAGTCTGTAAGCGACTGTGAGTTGTCTGTCACTTCCTTAGTGACTTCTTCCACAACTTTGTCAGTTACTTTTTCAGGTACTTCTTAAGTCACTTGAACTATAGCCCATGGCTCATATTCCACATCACTTTCAGTGAGATTAGCAGTGGGAACTTCAGATGTGGAAACCTGAACTTTCTGTCTCTTAGGAGGATTATCCTCAATCATTGTCAAGTCATCAACCACCTGCGAAGCTGCAGCAGCTGCTTGAACATTCATAGCGACCTTGGGTGGTTGAGCTGTTTTGGTACCCAACACTGAAGTCAATTTTGCCAAATGCTGCTAGAAATTCTGAGATTTCTACGACAAGGATTTAACTTGCTCAGTGGTTTTAATCTAAGGATGTTCCTCCATGGGATTTTTACCTTTGTCTCCATCTATATAAGTAAGCATTAAGGGAGCATTGGCCAGCTGAATTTGCTTTTGTTCTCTGTTCCTTTTAACCTGTTCAGTGATATTCAACTCCAAGGTTCCTTGCCCATAAACTTGAGATTTTATTTCTTTATGAAATGCCATAATCTGTTGCTGCTCATCCAAGCTCTTGGCTTTTGCTAATACTTCAAGGAATGTTTTCACCCCTTCATAGATGGACTCATCTGGCATATCTTCATGGACATAGTCCATTTTCCTGTGATACTGTTTGAAGTGTGCATCCAAGAATTTCTTGGGATCCCGCTTTCGTTTGGGTGCTTTTCCCAACTTCAAAGGGGCCAACTGATCACCCAGTATAGCAGCCCAGGTTGAGGTAGGACTAACTAGTGGGCCAAGATTTAGAGAGAACTTAGGCCAACCTCTCTTTTTAGGACCAGTAAGTTTCTTGTAGACTCCATCAATGAGAGTCTGATAGGAAACTTCCTGAATGACCAACCTGTCAGGTACAATTTTGGGCAAAAGGTGAACGGTGTCACTTCCCCAAACTCTAATGTATGCAAAAGACTCATAAACATACCAGTCCCCAATGGTGTTGATGAAGTTTTTGGCATCTCGTGAGAAGGAAGGAGCTTCCTGGTGAAATAATTTAAAATAAATGGTACCCATAAAGTGGTCACAAATTTCATAAAGCAAGGGTATATAATTGCTTTCCCATAATGCAGAATGGTATATCTGAACCGGTGGAGCCTCAGGGGTCCAATTCCACCCTAAGTTAGGGTATTGAAAGTCAGCGTAGAAGACATCAAGGAATTAGGCTGATAGATACAAATGTGGATTCTTTGAGGGAGGTGCCTTTTGATTGTTTTGAATTTTTGTCTTAATTTCCGAAGACAGGATGGATGCCCAGGGAAAGGATCCACCTGTTGTTAACACATGATGGGCTATGGGATCCCATTCAGGCTTGAAAATCGAATAATTGGGGAGACCAAAAAGCCTACAGAGCATTGCTGCGAGTGAAGAGTAAGTTTCCTTGAACCAAATAATATGATAGAGATCATCCACCTTGGGCACGAAACTATAGGGTTTTATCATCCAAGATTTCATCATCTTGTCAAAATTATATCTAGTCTTGGAGGATTGAATAAAGTCAAAACTCAGCGTTTGTATAGCTGGCTTGAGAGAAAAATATCTGATAAAAACCTCCAGGCGAAAGGTAGTCAATTGCAAACTTGCACAATCATTAAATCACCGGTCTTTGGTATTGGCATTTTCAACAATCCATTTTACATGGTCTGTATAAGGTAAGATGGTGGGGCAACCGACAATGGCATGAATTTGGGAAGCCCTAATTTTCATAGGCTGGCCGGTCTTGTTTGATGTCTAAAAGGTCATCGTTTTCAAAGGTTGAATAAATTTTTGCCTAGTCCATTTGATAATCCTCAGTTACCCTCTCACTGGTGTCTGAGAAAATGCTGAAATTGGGATCCTTGGTTAGTGAATCCTTATATATTTCCTTTGACCGGGTAGTTCGAGACATTTTGATGAAGGTTATGGGAAATTCTGATAAATAAACAAATCAAAATCAAAATCAACCCATAAACAGTAAAAGCGCGAAAAGAAGATGCAAAATCCATGACAAACCAACTTGATTTCAGCTGAAAATCGTGCAGGTGACCCTGGTAACAACTCAACAGTAAAATCCACGGAGGAGCATAAAAATCGACAATAAAAATGATAACGAAAAATCAGAAAAATCGTTTATTTAGGGTTTTTTCTACCGGATGAGATATGGACCGTAGATCTAGGAAGAAACGAACGACCGACATTACTCCTGCGGGATGCGAGATCAAGTTTCAAAATCTCATTTTATTCAACGTTTCCGAAATCCGCAATCCGAAAATGCGGGTTGCAAGAACGAACACAAATATTAAAACCAACTAACCTTTTCCGCACCCCGCATCCCGCATCCCACAATTTGCGGGTTACGGGTTCAGGAAACACGCCACACAATTTATTAGCGCAACGAATTCCCGCAACCTGAAATCTGAAAATTTTGGGTTTTGAGTTTCGGGATCGAGGTTCAAGAAATACTTAGACAGTCTTCCGACAACCCGCAATTTTAGGTTGTGGGTTTCGGGTTGACAAAATGCCGAAAAGGAAAATGAATGATCCCCGCCATCCGCATTTGCGGGATTTCAGAATTTCAGGATTTCAGGATTTGTAGTCAAAAAATGGTTTAAGACCAAAACCTGAGGTTTTCCGCAAATCAAGAAAACAACCAGAAACTTAGAAATTCTCAAGGGGATTAATAAAGATAACTAAGCAAGCCAACAAAGGGTACTATGCAATAGCAAACCAAAATTTAAAACTTACCCAAATTCCTTTATATTTACATCATTGGGGCTCCCGTGATCAGAATGAATCATGGCATTTGTTGTGGCCACAACAAATGGAGACTGGCTGGGAAGAACCAGCTATCTCTGTTAACAAACTTCAGTTAGAGAGAGTACATCAATCAACTAACTTTCCAAACTGAAATCGTTAGAAAATATTTATAAAGGGAACAACCAATAGGCAGGAAACATAAGATTAATACATTTCCATCGATGATCATATTAAAAGTAATGTAAATCTGATAAGGAGAGATAAGAGACAACATAGATCTTCTATCATTATGTAATCGTTGAATCAACAGCTTGTGATAAACCTGGGACATACTCAAAACTACTCATGGATATCCAAATTACATATCACCTTGATTTATTAATTGGTTTGATATACAACGGTCTTTTTTTTTTTTTTAGATTCAGATTATAAGACCTTGTTGATACAAGACCACTGCCCTGACTTGGTAATCAGATACCAACAGTTCCATTCACAAACTTAATCCAAAAATTGATCAAGTTGGCTCAATAAAAAGACCCCTTGTCCTTCAGTTGTGATACTGAAGACAACTATCATGGCTTGGTAACCACATAATGATAGTTTCAGTCCGAATTAAACCCATGACCATGGCAGGGATGGCTTGTGATAAGACCCCCCTGTCCTTATGCCCAACAAGTATCTCATAAAAGAAAATCGCATATTTTATTCAAAGAGAAGACTTACAAGGAACTGCCAAGGCTTGGTAACCTCATAATAATAGTGTTACTCACCAGTGTTTTGCAGATCATGAATGGACCGACCTGTGATAGGATCTTCCAACCCTCAGAGAACTGAGAGTCATCTTCCAAGTGTGGTGGCTTGACGTGAAGATGTCATTCCACTAAACACCTATGAACCTAAAGGGTTGGCTTGATATAAGACCCCCCTCCTTGTAATTCTCAAATTATTTAAGCAATTGTTTTCAAGGTGATAGTAAAAGGATCCAGAGCAGATAAAGAAAATCAGGTTATTGTGATATGCTGTGACAACGAGACATAAGATAAGAATATTTCAACCATTTCCCACATCTCAATTAAGCAGACAAAACATGTGAAAGATAATGGCGAAGGTGGAAAAGTATTAATCAAAGTCCTGCATTCATTGGTTATGCACTCTTTTACAAAACAAATTCTGATATCAGCTGAAAGAAACTGAGACTAACATACTGTCTAGAAACTTCAGTTGAGGAAATATTAGGGTGGAACTGGTTTCAAACCATCTCCAAACGTGTGGGGTTTATTATCAATAAAAAGAAAGAGACTAACCATGACAAATAAAAAGGAAAAACCCATGATCCTGCTCGAAAAAATTTGAAAACAAAAGGAGATCTAAAAAAAAGAAACAAACTGGAATACTATGGACCAAATCATGTGCAATTTGTTGCAATGAAGTATGCAAAATTCCTCTTTCAAATGTGTATCTAGGAAACATTATAATTCATATGTGATGAAGATATGTTGATTCTGATTGCTTTGTCTCCTATCAAAATTTTTTTACCCTTAAAACTCGAAAAGATTAACTCAAAACATTTCATGTCATGATTATTATGACTTAGAAGATGGAATTCAAACATGAATTCCCTGAGCCATGAACCACATGCAAGAGTTGGACCATAGGAGATGACAACAATATTTCCCTGCATGTATCTGAAAAACATTGTTTCTTGCCAGGACTCGACTCGTCATTGCACATGCTTTATTGAAGAAAATATGAGCAATAAACTAATCATTAAAGAAGTTATGAAAACTAATCTATGATACACCTACCCCTATACTACTCTGAAAATCAAACAAAACTGAAGTATAATCGAACTTCCAGTGGAGCCAATCAAGTAGTTTTAAACCTGCAAGAAAATACAAATGATGCATCAACAATAAATATCTTAAAAATAGAGATCCAAACATTGGAAAAACCAAAGTAAGTTTCTTATTTACAGAGAAGTGAAAAAGACATGAAAAATGGTTCAGATAAGATTGTTCCAACCACAGGTAAATTGGGTCATAAAAAGTGGGTTGGAAATTATGAAGATTCAAGAGAGCTTCATCAAAATTGAGGGTGGAGAACATACCTTTGGAAAAAGGGTCATCGTTATTATATTGAAAAAAGAATGGCAGGGTTGAGGTCTTGTGAACAATCAATTTTTTCCCCTTGTTTTATTTTTAGATTCGTATTCTTTTCAGGTGCACGAGATTTGTTCAATTTCAAATTATTCAATCGAAATAACTTTTCATTTGAAATTTGATTTATAGAAAAAGTATATTTGGAACAAATATTTTGAAATTCAATCTCAATTTCAGCTAGCTCATCCTCCAAAGACTTGTGATTTTCATCTTGTTCATAAGAAAGAGAATCAAAAGATGGAGATAAAGAATTCTCAGATTCAGAAAGGTGAGTAGAAAAAATTTGTTGTTCAAAATATGGAGGGTAAATGACATCTTGAAAACTTTCATTTCTAATGTCCATCATTTGATAAAATGAAAAAGGATGAATATTACTTATCAAAGAAGAATTTTGAAAATCATTAGGACTAATATTCAATTCAAACAAAGAAGAATGACAAGAGGACAAATATTGATGACAAAGATGTGAATATTCTTGGTCTTCTTCATGCATTTCATGATTAACTTGCACCTCTTTGAGTTCTAACAACGAAGAATTAGAATCTGAAACAGATGATCAAATGCCATTGTTGTCAAATAAATCAGGATACAGGGAATTCATCTCTTTGTAGAACATTTTCAGATTGAGATTCCTCAAGAGGGTTTTTCTCCCCACAAGAGATATATATGATAGGTTTCAAATCAGGATTTGTTCGTTCTTCTAATGTAGTGCCATCATTTTGTGAAATATGTTCTCTTGAAGCATTACTTAGTTCATAAAATGGTAATTGAGGAAACATATCACAATCTTTAACATGATTGGTTGATCTTAGATCCATTAAAGAGTTAATGGGATCACAAATATCAGATCCTTGAAGTTCTTTAGTTAGGCTAGAGGAAGGTTGTTCGATATCATGATCAAAACTATTCCCCCACACTGCAGAAAAATATTCTATGGAAAAATGATCTCTTTCATGATTCAGTACTCCTTGGTTTTCACCTGAAACAGACATGGGTATATTAATGTTTGTATTGGCCAAATCGTCACATTGATTACAATCCACATCTAAGAAAGAGAAGGAATTCATTTCTATAATTTCTGGATCATTATGTTCTTCATGTAAATCTGAACCAAGATGTGGATGATAATTGATATAAAATTCAGATTCGTCACCTATTAATTGATCAGGTTTATGGAAAACATAACTATTGTATTGAAACCAATCAAGTATCATACAACGCTCTATAAAAGGGAATCAACAATAGAGATTACAATTTTGAATTGCGAAGTCTTCTAATGACTCGTCTTCTTTAATAGCGAGTTTCCTCCATTCATCACACAAGCCAACAAAATTGTAATATCCAAAAGAAAGTACAAACAGATCTACAAACTGTCCAAAAGAGTGGATAGAGGCAGAAGGTAAGGTTACAAACCATCCCTTGACTCATCCTTCAAATGTGAAGGCTAACAATCTACACAAAACATCTTGATCCAGAATTTCATTAAGAAGACAATTATAAATAAATTGGAGAAGATGTTCTCGTGCTAATATTTCTCCTTCACCATCAAATTTTAGTCTTATCAGATGCTTGAGTAAACCTGTTTGAATATGAAAACTAATTTGTCTTGAGAAACAACTAAATACAGATTCATGAGCAGAAAATGAACTATATACAAAATTTTGGGATGGAGCCATTATAAAGTAATCTGATTAAAATAAATAGCTCAAATGACCTTACACGTCGGATGGCCCTCCTTCTAGCGCCATTTGTTGAGGCCTCAGGGGTGCAGGGTATTTGCAAGGTGCTGGAATGGGTCCAAGGCTCCCAATAGAGGGTGAAAACCCAGACTGAAAGGCTTCGAAAGACCCTACGCAAGGGAAGTTCTATCCCTAGCCTGTTTGGTGTGGAATTCTCCCGTGAATATCCAGCCTCCGCTGGCACTCAATGAGTAGATGGGTTTGATCAATAGATCAAAAATTCAATACGGAAAACATAAGCTTAAAACTAAGTCTGCTCTAACTTAACATATTTTAAGAAAAGAATTTAATCTAAGTTAGATCTGTTCTAAAGGAAAACTTGTTGTTGTGTAGATCAAACTTGATGTGAGAAAAATAAGTGAGTTTATCAACTTCAACAAAAATGTTAAAATGTGTGCTCACTTATTCGCTTAAATCATACTCCATTAATAAAAATCAATGACAACAATCTAAGCATTTAAACCCGTTCAAGCTCAACCTATAATCACTGTGTTAATTGAAAAATTAACATTGATTAAATAGCATATGAATCATTTGCAGAAATCGATAAAGAAAATACCTTAATCAAAGAAATTTAACAAGATATTTTATACATAGATCAGCCATAAGAGAAATCAGTACAACAGATCTGTGCATTAATTTATACATGCAAAAGGGATCACATACTGCAGATGATAATTTGAAATAAGAAATCAAGCATTGTCAAAGAAACTTGAACAATAAACAGGAAAAGATTCAATGAGATTACTTCACTGTATTAATGAGTTCTGCAAACAAAATTACAAAGCTCTAGTAAGACAGAGAATCCCCAGTCGTCTCCTGCTGATTCTCAATCCCAAAATTATCAATCCCCTTATAAAAGAGGCATCTCTCCTTAAATAAGAACTACAAAAGGGTACAAAAATGGAGATCCACAAAAAAAGGGATTACAAAATAAAAAATAACCTAACGTCCTAGGACATCTTGCCATTTTCCCCAAATATCTAACAACTCATCTATCATAGGATAATTTGCTGACTCGAGTCCCAACTGGGCGTTACATTCAAATGTCTCCATCTCATTCTTTTCCAGCTTATGCCATATACAGATGAAGACTTGAATCTTACGTTCCAGGGAAACCGGCTTCCTAATCAGTTGCTCCACATCATCAATTTTGACTTCTTCTAGAAGCTGAATTTGTTGCTAAACTTCGTCGCATTTGCGCTCAACTTCCTCAATCTTCAACTTAGGTGGACAGGAATCTTCAATTAGCTCCACGGTAGGCAACTGGAGATCCAACATAATATTATGTGCAGCATACCATCGCCTGCTACAGATTGCTTGGGATTTTTTAAGAATATCTTCAATTGATTCATTCAGTTCTAGCCATGTATTCAATGCACCTATGATCTTCTTAAATTGAAAACTGCTAAGCATGGGAAATCCTTCTGGAATGTCTTTGATGTACTTCTTCCATTCAACAATGTTATCATATGCCTTGGAAGCCTCCAGCCTTTTATCTTCCTACTTTTCAAAGGCACTAAGCATCTTCCCAAAAGTGATATGATTAGTTTCTCTAATTTCATCCAATGTGCTAAAAAGATTTTCCAGGTATTTGTGATACTCTTTATTGACTTGAGAAGTCAAGTGTTTGAATTCTTGAGGTGTCATCTTAGAGAAAGTAGAGGAGGCTGCACTTGCAGTTGCATCCTCACAATGTTTTTGCAGTAAAGCAATCTTCTGAACATTGGCAGAATTCTCAGCTTGTAACCTTTGAAATTCAACCTGCAAAGGTTGATTCTTGCGCTCCTCATCTCCTATTTTATCCTCCCATATTTTCCTAATATCATCAACATAAGTTTGATGTTTCTCTTTAGCCTTTGACAATTCTTCTTGAAGCTTCTCCACTTCTTCCCTCTTCTGATCAATTTCTCTATTGAGAACCTGTATTGAATCAAGGTTTGCACCTGCAAATGCTCCTAAGGCTGTAGCTATCTCAATTGCCCCTGTCTGAGGGTTATTGGCTTGTTGAGCCCAGACTATCTGGTTAGGAACATACACTTCTAAGCCATCCTGATCAAGGCTTCTCTTCCTACCCCTCTTTACCACAACCTTATTATCCTTACTGTAGAAGTAATTTCCAAGAGGGACTCTTTCATCATCCTCCCATTCAGTTATTACTTCAGAGCTGACTGAAACAACATTTTCTGTTGAAACCAATGAAGGAGTCTGAGTGGCCATGGCATCGGGCATAGGCATGGTAACCTGAGGAGTGACCAAGGGGGTAGAGATAGCCTGAGGAATCGAAGAAAGAATGGTAGGAAAAGGGATTTAAGTGAGAGCTTCAGAAAGGGGAACTTGGTCACCATTAGCAGCCAATAGGTGTGGGTAATTGCAGGAGGTCAGTGGAAGTCTGGGATTTTGCAAGTATAGAGGAAGGAATAGAAAAAGAAACTAAGTTACTAGGAAAAGGGGTGGCCCTATGAGTCAAAGTATGAAACAACTGTGAAATAGATAATGGTGGTATTACCCCTGCAGGGAAAATAGAAATATCCTGGATAGATGGTAACAAATGTGATGGAACTGTGATGTCAGGGGTAGTAGAGGTAAGTTCCAAAATTGGTTGATCAAGATCATAATGGTCCATTTCAATACTGTCCAACAAGTCTATAAGCGACTGTGAGTTGTCTGTCACTTCCTTAGTGACTTCTTCCACAACTTTGTCAGTTAACTTTTCAGGTACTTCTTCAGTCACTTGAACTGTAGCCTGTAGGTCATCTTCCACATCACTTTCAGTGAGATCAACTGTGGAAACTTTAGATGTGGAAACCTGAACTTTCTTTCTCTTATGAGTATTATTCTCAATCATTGTCAAGTCATCAACCACCTGCGAAGTTGCAGCAACTACTTGAACATTCATAGCGACCTTGGGTGGTTCAGTTGTTTTGGTACCCAACACTGAAGTCAGTTTCACCAAATGCTGCTGGAATTCTGAGATGTTTGCAAGAAGGCTTTAACCTGCTCAGTGGTTTTAATCTGAGGAGGTTCCTCCATGGGATTTTTACCTTTGTCTCCATCTGTATAAGTAAGCATTGACCAGCTGAATTTTCTTTTGTTCTCTATTCCTTTTAACCTGTTCAGTGATATTCAACTCCAAGGTTCTTTGCCCATAAACCTAAGATTTTATTTCTTTCTGAAATTCCATAATCTGTTGTTGTTCATCCAAGCTCTTGGCTTTTTCTAATACTTCAGGGAAGGTGTTCACCCCTTCGTAGATGGAGTCATCTGGTAGATCTTCATGGACATAGTCCATTTTCCTGTGATACTGTTTGAAGTGTGCATCCAAGAATTTCTTGGGATCATGCTTTCGTTTGGGTGCTTTTCCTAACTTCAAAGGGGACAACTGATGACCTAGTACAGCAGCCCAGGTTGAGGTAGGAATAACTAGTGGGCCAAGATTTAGAGAGAACTTAGGCCAGCCTCTCTTTTTAGGACCAATAAGTTTCTTGTAGACTCCATCAGTGACAGTATGATAGGAAACTTCTTGAATGACCAACCTGTCAGGTACAATTCTAGGCAAAAGGTGAACGGTGTCACTTCCCCAAACTCTGATGTATGCAAAAGACTCATAAACATACTAGTCCCCAATGGTGTTGATGAAGGTTCTGGCATCTGCTAAGAAGGAAGGAGCTTCTTGGTGAAATAATTTAAATTAAATGGTACCCATAAACTGGTCACAAATTTCATAAAGAAAGAGTATATAATTGCTTTCCCATAATGGAGAATGGTATATCTGAACCAGTGGAGCCTCAGGGGTCCAATTCCACCCCAAGTTAGGGTATTGAAAGTCAGCACATAAGACATCAAGGATGTAGGCTGACAGAGAAAAATGTGGCTTCTTTGAGGCAGGTGCGTTTTGATAGTTTTGAATTTGTGTCTTAATTTTTGAAGACATGATGGATGCCCAGGGAAAGGATTCACCTGTTGTTAACACATGATGGGCTATGGGAGCCCATTCAGCCTTGAAAATTGAACAATTGGGGAGATCAAAAAGCTTGCAGAGCATGGCTGCGAGTAAAGAGTAAGGTTCCTTGAACCAAATAATAGGATAGAGATCATCCACCTTGGGCACAAAACTATTAGGTTTTATCATCCAAGATTTCATCATCTCGTCAAAATTATATCTGGTCTTGGAGGATTGAATAAAGTCAGAACTCAGGGTTTGTATAGATGTCTTGAGAGAAAAAGCTCTGATAAAAACCTCCGGGCGAAAGGTAGTCAATTGTGAACCTGCGCAATCATTAAATGACCGGTCTTTGGTATTGGCATTTTCAATAATCCATTTTATAGGGTCTATATAAGGTAAGATGGCAGGGCAAGCAGCAATGGCATGAATTTGGGAAGCCCTAATTTTTTCATAGGTTGGCCAACCTTGTTTGAAGTTTGAAAGGTCATCGTTGTCAAAGATTGAATAAATTTTCTTCCAGTCCATTTGATAATCCTCAGTTACCCTCTCATTGGTGTCTGATAAAATGCCGAAATTGTTATCCTTGGTCAGTGAATCCTTATACAATGTCTTGGACCGGGTAGTTTGAGACATTCTGATGAAGGTTTTGGAAAATTCTGATAAATAAACAAACAAAAATCAAAATCAACCCATAAACAGTAAAAGCGCAAAAAGAAGATGCAAAATTCATGACAAACCAACCTAATTTTGGTTGAAAACCATGCAGGTGACCCTGGTAACAACTCAACAGTAAAATCCACGGAGGAGTGTAAAAATCGACAGTAAAAATGATAACAAAAAATCAGAAAAATCGTTTATTCAGGGTTTTTTTACCGGATGAGATCTGGACCGTAGATCTATGAAGAAACAAACGGTCGAGATTACTTCTGCGGGATGCGGGATCAAGTTTCAAAATATCATTTTATTCAACATTTTCAAAATCCACAATCCGAAAATGTCGGTTGTGGGTTTCGAGAATGAACACAAATATTAAAACCAACTAACCTTTTATGCACCCCGCATTTCGCAGTTTGTGGGTTGCGGGTTGAGGAAACACGCCACACAATTTATTAGCGCAACGAATTCCCGCAACCCGAAATCCAAAAATTCAGGATTCGGGTTTCAGGATTGAGGTTCAGGAAATACTTAGACAGCCTTACCACAGCCCGCAATTTCGGGTTGTGGGTTTCGGGTTGACAAAATGCCGAAAAGGAAAACGAATTATCCCTGCCATCCACATTTGCGGGATTTCAGAATTTCGGGATTTGCAATGAAAAAATGGTTTAAGACCAAAACCTGAGGTTTTCTGTAAATCAAGAAAACAACCAGAAACTTAGAAATTCTCAAGGGCATTAATAAAGACAACTAATCAAGCCAACAAAGGGTATGATGTAATAGAAAACCAAAATTTAAAAATTACCCAAATTCCTTTATATTTACATCATTGGGGCTCCCGTGATCAGAATGAATCATGGGATCTGTTGTGGCCACAACAAGATTAAGCAAGAAAATAGAAGAAGAGTGGTCATGCAGTGTAAAGGAGCAACATAATTATGATACAGTAGAACTCAGATAGAAGAAGAATAACATCACACACTAATTCATTAACAAAATATGGACAAATATATAATACAATGGTGAGAGGATTCGAATGCCAAGGTGGCAATTCGAATTAGCCTTCATGGAGTGATCAAAAGATCACTGGAGTGTCATCAAAGAATAACTAGATGTCCTGATCATCATCAGTGGAGTCATCAATGCACAAGTAATTGTCAACCAGATGTCAAACTGAGTCTAACTGAGTGTGGTAGGTGTAACTGGCACATGGAGGCACTAACTGAATGAAGGAGGCTTAGTGGAGGGCGCATGAGGAGATAACTGGAGTCAGAATGGGCAGTATAGTCTCACTGTAGGTCCATTAGAGTGATACAGTCAGTTGAGAGTCAGTCTAGCCTTAAATCAAGGAAAGAACTAAAGATAACTCAACTAACTGAAGTGCAACTAAGTGGTAGGTGAGAGAGGACGCTTGGGATGCATGCAATTGCATGCAGGGTGCACTAAGCACTAGGAGGGCTAAAACTGATAAGAAAGAAGCTCCTGGGGCTAGCTAACTGAGGGCTAGGTGCTGGGATTGATGACTGGGATGCATGCATGCAAAATCACGACTGCATGCATGAATTAAAATGAAAAAATGGATAATGCTGGTAGGACTAGGATGGAGTATAAGAATATCCCAACAGCCCCCCTTAATCCATCCCGGGCCCTGGTAACTGAGACCAAAGGTCACCCAATACAATGAATAATAATAACAGTCAATAAACCGAGGAAATGGGGAAAACCTCATGGGAAAAATACTCCCCCTCAAAATAGAATGTAGGGCGCACCAAAAATAAATGTTCCAAACTCAAGCAGGTGTGATGCTTGGTCATCTGCCTGGAGGTATATTCTTCTTGGGAATATGTGGTTCATGCTCAAAAAGCATGTGCTTGTACTTGCTCTTCAGATCGAATGTGATGAGAACAAATCCAAAAGTATGAGGATGATCCTGGAACCTGTGATTTGAATCAGTTGAGGTAGGATCAAATCCAAGAATGTGCAGATAGTCTTTTGTTTTCTCCTTTGGACCATCATACGTGAGATTATGCCCAAAAGAACCATCACATGATAGTGAATGCTTTGAATCCAAATCAGATCCAAGACTTGAAGAATGGTTTCTTGAGATTTCCTTTGAACCATTAGAGGTGAGATCAAAACCATGATGTGCATGAGAAATTATCCCAAGTAGTGATTGCTTGGATTTTAAATCAGCTCCAAGACTTAATGAATGGTTTCTTGAGATCTCCTTTGAAACAGTAGAGGTGAGATCAAAACGATAAAATGCATGAGAATTTATCCAAAGGGAATGGAAATTCCCTACATCTTCAATAAACTTTTGAGAGCATGTACAAATGATCATATAGTAGTACATAAGAGGTGAGTGATCAAGGAGAGCGAATGTATTACCTCCAATTGCTGATTTGACCTCCGAAAAATTCAATAGATCATGATGCAAACCAACAGACTCTTGTGCAAGAGAGGATTTAAGAACCTCTGTAGTTTCTAGAGTGTGAGTTGGCACAAAATTCGAAAAAGAAGAAATTTGGAGCATGAGTGTAGAATCTGCAAGTTCTTCTTCTTTGTGGACAACTTCAATATGAGATATGTTTGATACTGATTCATGATCAGAGAGACCATCAAGGAGGGCGAATGCAACAGTGGGATTTCTCTCGAAATGGTTTGGACCAATACCTTCATTCTGTTTGCCAAATATTTCATCCAGATGGGCCCATAGCTCTTTTGGAGATTCAACATAATAGAAGTGGTGTACCATGCATCGAGACATATTAAGCATCATGGCTGCAGAGGCTTTTTCACCTTCATCTAACCAGTCATTCTCTTCTTCAGAGGATTCAAAATATCTTTCAAAACAATAATCAAAGAGACCATTTCTCTTCAAATGTGCTATCATCTGTGGTTTCCATTCATCGTAGTTGAATGGAGAAAGAGGATTAATTCCTTCCGAATTCATGGAAGCTGTTTCAGAAGACCTGCAAAAAACAATAGAAGATGTCTGCAACTGCTACTGCTGCAAAAGTGTAGAAACTGCTGCACTCGAAATCTTGATAATAACCTGCAAAAAAATCTCAGGAATGGAGATAGAAAATAATCTCAACAGGCTCTGATACCATGTGAAAATCCTCACAGCAGATCTAAGAGATAATGTATACCTCACAAGAAAGATTAAGATTAAGCAGGAAAATAGAAGAGTGGTCATGCAGTGTAAAGGAGCAACATAATTATGATACAGTAGAAGTCAAATAGAAGCATAATAACATCACACACTAATTCATTAATCAAAATATGGAAAATTAAATAATACAATGGTGAGAGGATTCGAATGCCAAGGTGGAAATTCGAATTAGCCTTCATGGAGTGATCAAAATATCATTGGAGTGTCATCAAAGCACAACTAGAAGTCCTGATCATCATCAGTGGAGTCATCAATGTACGAGCAACTATCAACCATATGTGAAATTGAGTCTAACTGAGTGTGGTAGGTGTAATTGGCACATGGAGGCACTAACTGAATGAAGGAGGCTCAGTGGAGGGCGCATGAGTAGCTAACTGGAGTCAGAATGGGAAGTCTAGTCTCACTGGAGTTCCATCGGAGTGATACAGTCAGTTGAGAGTCATTCTAGCCTTAAATCAAGGAAAGAACTAAAGATAACTCGACTAACTGAAGTGCAACTGAGTGGTAGGTGAGAGAGGGCGCCTGGGATGCATGCAGGGCGCACTAAGCACTAGGAGGGCTAAAATTGATCAGAAAGAAGCTCTCGGGGCTAGCTAGGGCTAGGTGCTGGGATTGATGACTGGGATGCATGCAATTGCATGCATCCATGCAAAATCATGACTGCATGCAAAATGCATGCATGACTGAAAATGCAGAAATGGATAATGTTGGTAGGACTAGGATGGAGTATAGGAATATCCCAACAAAAATAAAGGAAGGCATTATTAATTATTCGGGATAAATTTTGGACCCAGTCCTATAGTAGTTAGTTAATCAATAATTTTAATGTTTGGAGTACTTGTAATTATTTTAATTTTATTATTATCATGATTTAATTAATTTTTGTACAATTGGTGGTGCTCATGTGGCTAGGATGGCGCATGAGGATAAGGTTGGCCTAATCCACTCACTTGAGAGAAGATAGAAACAAAAAGAGAGTAGCTAAAAGCAAGGTGACAACAAAAAAGAAGGAAACTCACAAAAGCAGGAAAAACATGCAAGTACATAAAGTAGGGAAAGTAAAAAAAGAAGGAAAGTGTAGAAAAGCAGTCAGTTTGGAAAAGTAGGAAACATCCAGAAAGCAAAGGAGGGTACAGTTTCTAAAAGAAAGAGAAAATCACAAAGCAAGGAAGGTTGCACAAAGAAGCGATGTTACTAACTCTCTCTAAGGAAGGCGCACTCATCCACTCACACTTGCTAATTGCTTGATCATGAAGCCATCCATTCTATAAAAGAAGGCGAGTGCACTCCTTTCACATATTTTGGCCAATTTTTTTAGTCTTTGAGAGCTTTGCTTCTCAAGGTTGAGTGACGTGCCTCAACCAAGCTTGGGAGATGTGCCCCAATGCAGTGTGTGTTCCAATTGTTCATGAGTTGATATAGAACCATTGAAGTCTGATCTACATGCTAGTATCATCCCACCATTGAATAATCCAAGCCATCTAGAGTATATCCATAGTTTCATCTCAATTGGTGAGCGTTTCTTGAGGAGATTTGTCCAGAGGAGGAGAATCAGTCTAGTGAATGCGCCCCATGAGAATCCCCTGAAACTTGGTGTGCCTTCCATGCGAATAAATATGATTTTTTTTCATCCTCATTTCAGATCTAGTGAAGAAATATTCTCTTCTTCTCTTCTTAGAATCCTTCTATACTCCATATTGTAAGAATTTCATGGTTAGAGACTCTTTGTGAAGTCTGAGATCAAATTATCTTCATTTGCTGCTCAGTATTCTATAATATTGTATGATTCTATTATTTTATATGTATCTGAGACATATCAGTCTTCATAAGATTAATTCGAAATAATTAGAGGTTGTTTGTGCACCAATTTGTTAAGGCTAGCTCTTTAAGCCTTGTTTTTTGACTAGTTTTACAATAATGGTGATTAAAATTTATCTAGGTGATCATTTTATGTTATGTCAGACATATTAGCTTCTTAAAATATTGATGAAGACTCTCCAAGTCTCTTCCCTAGAATTTGTATCCTCCTTATCATGTTTGGGAGAGCCTAGAAGTCAACTAGCTGAGCAGACCTACATTGCGCCCTTCCTTCTTTTTCCCCCAAACACAACCAAATCCTCCCAAAAATTCAGAATATCTTACCCAGTAGTATATTAGGTGTTTAATGTATGATATACACACTCTGGTTGATTTAAATCGTAAGTGACCGAGTCTGTTATGCATATGTTGGTGTGCCCAGGCAACCTTGTGTAGACTTCAGCTGTAGCTATTGTTGAATCATAAATGACCCCAGTACCTTATGCATAGGAATCTGAAGATGGACTTGATTCTGATATATTTTCTACTGCACACTCATTTTCATATTTTTCATAACCAAAATACTTTAAATAACAAACCCTGGGGGAATCTACTTGTGTCCAAGACTAGTCTTCCTACAACTAGTTTTTTTAACTAGTTTCAGTATGTGCTAATTTATGTTTTGAATATTTTAAGTCAAGATAATATCCTTGTAATAAGATCATAGGATATTACAGTGGTATTAGAGCACTTTCCTTGGCCCATCCTGTGGAAATTAGGTTCTCAGTTGAAGGAATAGTGTAGGTCACATCTTCAAGTCACAACTATGAGGCTCATATTAGACTTTGAGCAGTATGAAGAAGAAGAGGTAATATACATTGATGGAGGTTTACATATTTCAAGGGAGGAGGATGAATTCTTTTGTTAACAAATAGAAAAAAATGGTCGAAGGCTTGATCCATAAGTGGCTAGACTAGAAGATATCTTAGCAAAGAGGATGGAGGCAATTAAAAACATGCCTCAACATTGTAAGGAGCATTTGGCTTTGGGTGAGAATATCTTCACAACTATCTCCTTCAAAGATTATTATATCTACAAATATGGAATTTGGCCTCAAAATGTTGATGAGGATTCTTTTGGGAGAAACAAACCATCCATGGAGGAACAAAGTTGTTTCACATCACGGGGTAAAGAAGACTCAGAAGAAGGAGGATCCAAAGGTGTAGTTGCATCAAATCCATCTGCATATTCCAACATTATGAAATTGTTTGTTTTATATTCAGGCAGAGCCTCCAAAATTTGTGATTTGAGCACTAATCAAGATGGATCAATTTTAAATTGATTGGAGGAGAAGGGAAATGAAGCCGAATCATAGATCTATGAGGTGGAGTAGGGTGAACCTCAAATTGTAGAAGTACATTTGCATGAGGAATCAATGACTAAGGGTGCATCCAGAGATTCTCATGATGCAGGAAGAAGAAATACCATAGTAAAAAATAAACCATCCGATGAGAATGAGAGGCACAAAAGTCTCTTAAGTGGGGAACCAAGCACATTGGAAGATTCCACAACCCATCATTAGGTTGTTGGTAGTATGGGAGATGAATTCACTTCCAGTTTCTTTGTTGGTGATTTCAATATCACTACAAAGGAGATTGATCATGTTGATGGTGGTGAGACATATTTTGGATCAGATACAAAAGAGGAACATATCAAATCCCTAGTCACCATTTTAGCTCCATTGTGTAGTAGAAGATAAGAACAAACTAGTTGGGTTTGAACCAAAGAGATTGGCAGAAGAATAGACCACATTGGATCCTCCACATAAAGAGAAAAATGTGATGCAAAGGTATGAAACAAATTCTGATTTTTATTTTCCTTTGGGTCATTATGATATTGCAACCACTTCCAAGGAGAAGATTGGCATGATGGAGTCCTCTAGTGATGAGGCTCAAAATTATTTTGATAAGAAAGAATGTAGTGAGAAGGTTGAAATGTTGGATGAGATTCTACATGATTATCATAGGGTGGAGGAGCTCATATGTGGCAACACTCATTGTGTTGTAAGGAATCCATGGAGTGACTTAGAAAGCCTTCTTTTAGTTACAGAAGAAAGGATCCTGCAAATGTTGTCTAGAACCAGTGGTGCACATAAACTTCTTGAAGATATTGTTGGAAGAGTTCGGATGGAGGAGAGACAAAGTGGATTTGTGGGAAGAGTCTTCAGCTCTAAACTGTGCATCATCAAAAGAGAACTGGAAGAAATGAAGGATGACTACTTGCAGTTGTTCATGGATAGAGACATGGCTCTCAAATTTGCCGAGGACAAAGCAGCAGGGGAAAGGGAGCAACTTCATGTGGATTTTGGGAGTTCACAATATTTTCCCAGAGCCACTAGTGATCATATGTGTGTGGCCGATTTCACACATAATGTAGAGCCTCTTGCGGAAGGTGATCATGAGGAGTATGTAGAATTGCAAATGCTTGAGGAACAAATTGTCTTGGAAGCTGTTGACCAAGCATTTGTTCTGTGTCAAGGGCACCATGAGCTGTCTCTATGTGAAGGAGACTTAGCTATGATGAAGGTGGTTGATTACATCTCATTTGGATAAGCAATCAAACAATCCTATTCATCCTTGGATTGGATGGATAGACACATCATTGAGATGGAGACCCAAGGTTGTGTAACACTAGTTCACATTGGTAAGAATTAATTTTGCATTAATGATGGATCTATTGTTGCGTTTGAGTTTGTTATGTTATGTGAGAAGAATCCAATGAATTTATGGCTGCAATATGATGCATTCCATACATCTCCATTCATACCTTGGGAAAGAAAATACATAGTGGATGAGGTGACATCTCAGGGCACGAGTTCCATGGTGAAGCAGGGAGACCGTGAATGGGATGCTAAAAATTTCAATACCACTCAAAGCACAAGCATGGACCTCTCACATCATCTTGAAGACACTGAGAAGTCCCTACAAGAGCATGAGAAGGTTCTTGAATACCTTCCATTGGGAATACCGCCTAATGAAGGAGTGAAGCACAAGGTCAAGTTGAAGATGGGTGCACCACCCAACACGATACCATATTCCAAGCATCCCATTGCTTTGGAAAGTAGAAGCTTGCTACGAAATGAAAGGTATCATATCATCTTTGACATAGACACCATCACCATCATGCATGGAATGGCTAAGTCTAGACCCTACTCATTGTGGAGTGAATAGATGGTTAAGGTCAATCACATCGGTTGGATGCATTTCATGATACCAATGAAGCTTAAGGATTGGAAACCACGATTGGTAAGCGAGGTCCAAGTTTATAAATATGATCATGAATTCAAGAATATAGTAGTGGATGTTATTGTTTATTCAAAAAATGACTTATTTGTTTTGGAAGGTCATTTAGTAGCAGAATATCACAAAGGCAGATTTGCATATGAGCTGTTGATTGGTTGGGTTCATGAAGAACAATTTGACATCATGGAGGAAGGCATATTTTGGGTGTGAAAATCAGCTTTTATGGAGGATTTTATGGGGGCTTCCAATGATTTGTTCCTAGAGGAAAAATTCCTTAAAAGGGGACTAAAGGTCCAACAAAAGTTCACCCACACATACAAGCATATCAAGAAGTTCAAAGGTGAGGTTAGAAAGCACATGAAGGAATTTTTTCACCAATATTCACCAAGTTGTATGTGAATCCAATTGAATTCAAAGTACCTTGGTCAAGGAAGAGGAATGTATGGAATACGGACAAGCTCTTTCTCAAGTTTGTTCTCCATCTTGGCCATCACCAATTTCAGATAAATGAAGAATTCCAATGTGACTGTTCAAGACTTCTGAGCATGGGAATTGGATTATTTGGAGCAATAGAAGAATGCCACAAACAATTTGGTAAGAATTTGTTTATTATTTTGGATGACATGTGGGCTCACTATGGGTTGTTGGAGAATTCTTCTCCTAGTTTGGGATTTGCATTGTATGCTTAAAAATCATTTACATTGTTTGAGTGTGAAGTTGGAGGAATAAAGAAAATGTATCTTAATATCATGGTTGAGAAAGATGAATTTGATGCCTACATGGAGAGGATTCACTCCACCATTATTTTTTCTATATCTAAATATGTGCACAAGAGATTGCAGCTCCATGAGAAGCATTATCCAAACCATTATAAGGAGATGCTAGCCCATGTCTGTGCATTGGTTGAGTGCAGATTTGAGGGTGATATTGAACTCAATGAGGGGCAACAACAATGGTTTGTTTGTGATTCTATGAATGGGATGATTCATGAAGATCAACATATGACATTCATCCACTCTAAAGACCCCATCCACTTAGTGCTCAAGTCATCTTAAAGGAGGATATTTTGGGAGTTGTTCATGTTCCAATCCTAGGTAATCACCATGGTTATTTGGAGACTCACATGAGGGTGAGTAAGAGGTTTTCATGGAGAAGCTTCAAAGTAGATGCATTGGATCATATAGAGAAGTGAAACATATGCCAACACTATGTGATGGAGTATACTTTCTTGGTTGGCCATCTTGTTTGGAAACAATAGTTTGGTGGAAGTGTACAAGTTCTTTAACCCCATGTTTCTCATTGCTTGAGGACAAGCAATATTGGGAGGGGAGGATTGTCATGTTCCTTCCTAAGTGGTTACTTGATTAAGTCTTGGACCCTTTTAGTCCATAAGGGTCTAGGAGAAAATAAAAGGAAGGCATTATTAATTATTTGGGATAAATTTTGGAGCCAGGCCTACAGTAGTTAGTTAATCAATCATTTTAATGTTTGGAGTACTTCTAATTATTTTAATTTTATTATTATCATTATTTAATTAATTTTTGTACAAGAGGTGGCGCTCATGTGGCTAGGAGGGTGAATGAGGATAAGGCTGGCCTCATCCACTCACTTGAGAGAAGATATAAAAAAAAATCCATTAAAGAAAGGTGACATAAAAAAAGAAGGAAACTGGAAAAAGCAGGAAAGTACATAAAGCAAGAAAGTGCATAATAGTAGTCAGTTTGGAAAAGCAAGAAACATCCAGAAAGCAAAGGAGGGAATATTTTCTAAAAGCATTATAAAATCACAAAGCAAGGAAGGTTGGAAACACAGGAAGGTTGCATAAAGAAGTGATGTTGATACCTCTCTCTAAGGAAGGAACACTCATCCATTCACACTTGCTGATTGCTTGCTCATGAAGACATCCATTCCATAGAAGAAGGCCAGTGCACTCCTCTCATATATTTTAGCCAATTTGTTTATTGTTTGAGAGATTTTCTTATCAAGGTTCAGTGATGTGCCTCAACCAAGCTTGGGAGATGTGCCCCAATGCAGTGTGTGTTCCAATTGTTCATGATCTGATCCAGAACCACTGAATTTTGATCTACATTCCATTATAATCCCACCATTGAAGAATCCAAGCCATCTAGAAGAGATCCATAGTGTTATCTCAATTAGAGAGAGTTTCTTGAGGAGATTTATCTAGAGGAGGAGAATCTGTCTAGTGAATGCACCCCATGGGCAAACCTTGAATCTTTGTACGCCTTCCATGAGCATACATCTGCTTACACACCATGTTGATTCTTACCATGCCATTGTAAGTGCTTACACACCAAATGATGCTATAAAATTTCTTAAATATTAGAAAACTCCCATGAAACTCCTAAATTTGATGAAATTATTAGGAGTGGGCCATTTAAGAATGGCCTCTATCTTTGAAAACTCAATATTCAACTAATCTCCATCAATGATATGCCCCACACATACAATGGACTACTTAGTAGATTGAAACTTCTTTATGTTTGATAGTAGATGATATTTCCTTAGTGTTTCTAACAATTATTTCATATGTAACATGTGTTCCTACCAAATAGAGCTAAATATCATAATGTTATCCAAATAAACTATGACAAATGCACCCCTAGGGGTGTAGACCAAGTGGTGATAGAGTGTACTGTTAAGTCACTCCTTGCGATGACATTGGTTTAAACGTCGACTAGCCTGTGGCCCATGCTGGGGGACTGTGTGGGTGTACCTAGGGGTATAATGTTAGTGGATGAGAATCAACCCCATGCCACGCAAGTACAAGCCCTGCCCCGGTTTCCCATTCCCCTAGTAAAAATAGACTATGACAAATGCATCTAGAAATGGATTAACACCTCATTCATTAAATGTTTAAAGTAGCTAGTGCATTACTTTATACCATGAGATGTTTTTCAAACTTTTTTTTTCAAAAAATATTCACCAATTTTTTCATTTTTTTTTAAAATGATTTGCCCAAATTCCATAGGATAATTTTTTTTTACTCTAAAAATCGCCAAACTTGCCCCAAAACTATATAAAATCCTTAGAAATTTGAATATGTTTACAAAAAAATTGCTAAGCATTTTATGGTTTCACATTTAAGAATTAGTAAGATTCGCCAAGGTTTCTACAGTTTGAGAAAATTACGGATCCTTAAAATTTTCCCTACAGTTCACTAACCACTTGGAAAGACCTTTCTTTCTCTTGAAGGTCGTCTTGCAAGTGTCTTCTTACTATATTTAGACTTGATGATATCCATATTTCAAATGAAGTGTTTTGCATGCAACAAACTTGTCTAACAAGTCATATGTCTTGAGAAAAGGGTGTCAGTTCTTAAGAGTGATCTTGTTTAGAGCTCTGTATTCAATGCACATTCTCTAATTCCCATCCTTCTTTGGCACCAAATTGAGTATAGAACTAGATGGTTAGGTGTTTGGTCTGTGATTCCTTGCTCCACTTATCTCTTGGGTGGAATTTGTTTCAGTTCTTGGAATATTGCTTTGTACACATGCAAAATTTCTTATGATAGGAACTTCTATTCTTTTGTGCATTCTTCAAATGATTCCTTCACACCTATGTAATTGGTGTCTTTCCAAATCCATCTAAAAAAAAGTACATACTTCTTGGTTGAGTTGATCATTCTCTTAGCTTGGTGTGTACTCACCAAAGAGATCTTATGCTCCCGATTATGTGCACTGATGATGAACAATTTTTCATCCTTGATTTTGTGTTATTGTTTGGCCCTTGTCATGAATATTTCATCGCTCATATACACACAGGGGATACCAAACACCACATCACAAACATTAGGAGGTATTACATCAACTTCTATTTCCTTAATGTAGTTTGCACTAATAGAACATCTAAGCTTATATTGCTTGGTAACTTTTAAATCTACACATGTTTCTTCCATTAACCCAAAATGTTATGGATAAGGCTGATCATGCATTTCTAAACCAACCTTACTTACCAATTCCTCTGAAATGACGTTTCTTTGTGAACTTGAATTGAATAGCGTGTTTATCTTATTGTTCTCGATATAAATCTTGATATGGAATAGATTTTCCACCTCCTTCTCCTCTCTATGATGGAGGCTACTTTGGTTCACCTCTTTATACATTGCTATGTAGACAATATTTTCATCCACATTGAAGCTATTTTTTATCTCTCTTCCCACTTCTGTTAGAAGATCCTCTTCTTGGATTGATTATGCTTCTGACTTTTGGATTCAACCCTGGATGCATTTTCCAACATTTTATTTGTATGACCATAAATGTTGTAATGGTCAATGTCAATATTAGGGTCCTTGCATGCATCTGCAATGGCTATAGTCTTCTTATTTTCCCCTTTTCCCTTCTTATTCTCACAATTATTAGAATCTCCATGCTGGTATAATTGCTTTGAACCATTTGCTTGCCCCTTTTTTATTTCCTTGTTAGATCTAATGTATTGGGCATATATACAAACCTCATCAATTTTCTTGGGTTTGAATAGAATAACTTGCTTGTTTATGGAATTTGAAGACTACCTAGATATTTGATGGCCACATATAGGATCTAGGGATTCATTCCCAACTAAATTACTTGCTGTTGGAAATCTATAGTGTACTGTTGTGCAGCTTGTCCTTGCCTTTGTTGATAATAATGCCTCTGAATCCTTTGGTCCTCGTCAAATTAGATAGGGTAAAATTGGGACTTAAGGAAGTCTTTGAATACCTCCCACTTAGTTATTAATAAGTATCCCCCAACCTAAAGGCCTTGGTGTGGTTTTCCCACCAATATTTTGCATGGCCTTCTAGTTTCAATCTAACAAAATATTTTTTTCTCCTTTTGTACATTAAGCACATTGAAATATAATTTTAATTATTACAACAAATATTCAACTTAAATGCATCTACCTCATCTTCATAAGGCTTTATCTTGACCTTCCCCTCCATTTTAAATAGGCGTTGAGAAGATTGATTATCGACATCCTATTTATGCTTGGGTTCTTTCTTCTCTTTCCTTGTTTCCTTTTGATATTATGGTTTCTCATGAGTCTCATTTTTTTTTGAAAAGAGGCAATTTTTTTTGCAGAGTCACTGTGAAGACAACCATGCTCATTAAATATCAATTGCTTGAGATTCCAACCTCACAAATCTTGTTTCATTTTCATTTTTGGGTCTTTATTTGTTATCTTATTCCATTTATGATGATTGTGGTTGCTTCTTAAACTTTCTTGTACCAATCTTGAGACCGACATGATATGACTCTCCTACATACTTGGATATTGTGACTCGAGTAAGCATACACTATGCTCAAACAACCAAACTCCCAATAAACCCACTTTGATACCAATATGATCTATAAACCATCTTGGATATTCCAATGGTCATCTCACCAAAACATATCTAAACTTAAATGACTACAATAAGCCTATGCTTGACTATGCAACTATATTTTTGTATCTTTAACACTTTAACATAAATAAAAACACATCATTTGGATTCTTTAACTATTGCGACACATGACATATATTACAATAGAAAAGAAACACAATGGAACATGGATATTGACCCTAGAAACCCATATAAAAAAATCAACATTCAAATGAAGGATCGTGCCTTTTGTCTTCTTATATTAGGGAGATTACAATATATAATATAAATATTTCAAAGTTTATTGTGAAGCTACGAGACTCTATGGTATTCTATAATCCTTTGGAATATGCTTATTTCTCTCTTGTTTGTTATCATCTCCCTCACACTCTTGCTCAAACTATGGAACAACCAACAACTAGTGAAAAAATCGAACCATTTTCCCCCATTCTACTAGGTTTTTGATAACTAGAATTAGCGTTATTTTTAGTGTTTCAAAACCCTATTGGAACCCCCATGATACTTCTACAAGTCGCTTATGTATTTACTCATGTTTCTAACTCACTATATTCAAATCATGATGAGATAACATGATTGCCACTTAGACATGTAGGGAATATTTGAATCATCACCTTTCCGAGGCCATAACATTTGCATTTGAACTCCATTTTAGGTGCATGATCTCATTGGAAAGATCTACATGAGAAGAAAAAATCCCACTTTGGATGAGGAGATCCTATGGAAAATTTCATTTAGCAGTAGGCCCAACAACCTTTGTTTAGGGCCCCAAAAATGTGCCAGAAGTTGATGACCCAAATTTGACAAAATCAACGTCATCTCTCAGATGTACTAATTTATGATGTCCCTTATTTAGAGCATCAATATGTTCATATGGCACTTGCACAAATCCATTTTTTGGATCAACTATAATTTTCCAATGGTAGAACATATGAGATCATGTGATTGTATTGAGGAAGCACCAATTCTACCTAGTGATGGTGTTGATGTTGGTGGTGGTGGTGCTAAGTTATGTGGCGGGCCTCTACATGTGGTGGTAGTGGGGGGAATGAGCATGATATGACTACTATTGGTGTTGGTGTTTCTAGCATGATATGATTAGTATTGGTATTGGTACCAGTGGTGGTGCTCCTTATGGTGATCTATTGTAAATAAGCACCTTTGGTGGGTTATGCATTTGGGACAATAATTACTTAAGATATATTGGTTTAGTGGTTTAAAGCACTTGTAATGCAAACAATGCATGCAAATTATTTAGGAATGGAGTCTATACAAAATACGTTTATGAATTAGACAATTTGACATTGTTTATATTGGTGAGGTTGCTATGATGTGGAGTCAGTGCCAATAACCACTAGTTTAGTTTTTCATGTTTTGAAATTTTTAATGTTGTCTACCACAAACTTCAGTTGTTCATAATTTTTTAGCATTGGTACTTCCTTTCAAATTTTGGCACATTGATGCTACATTTTAGTATGCATAGGGGTGCTTCAATTGAATGCTAAAGCATTATTGTTTGAATAATATCTTTTCTTGCATGCAAACTGTTTAGGAATGGAGTCTATACAATATACGTTTCTGAATTAGACAATTTGACATTGTTTATATTGGTGAGGTTGCTATGATGTGGAGTCAATGCCAATAACCACTAGTTTAGTTTTTCATGTTTTGAAATTTTTAATGTTGTCTACCACAAACTTCAGTTGTTCATAATTTTTTAGCATTGGTACTTCCTTTCAAATATTGGCACATTGATACTACATTTTAGTATGCATAGGGGTGCTTCAATTGAATGCTAAAGCATTATTGTTTGAATAATATCTTTTTTTTTAAATCCCAAAAAACCTTTATTATTATTTTCTTTTAGAAAAATAATTTATTTAAATTTTCTTTCATATTTTTAAATTAAATATTCTTAATAATTTACTACAAAGTTATTGTTCCACCAATGCTCCATTATGATATCAAAACATTGATGCATGGGTTACAAACTAGATCATTGGAGCTCATGATTATTTATAAGAGACATGAATACAAAATTAATCAAAATTATGAAATAATTTTGTTTAAACTTAAATAAAAATAAAAAATAACATTTTTATATTAAACATGGATACAAAATTAATCAAAATTATGAAATAATTCTATTTAAAATTAAATTTAAAAAAATAACATTTTAGGGCAAACAACCGTTGAATCAATAATTGCAACCCACTATTTCTATCTTTATTTGATGAATCATATTTCACATGGACTAAATTACAAAGCAATAAGTCATGGTAAATGTTTCTTCATTAATCACAATACATTAAATTTTTTCATAGTTATGTAATATAATTTTGAATAAAAAGTTTTTGACATCACTCGTGGGTTTCCTATTGAAGAACTTATACAATTTTAAGAGTTGGGTATGAGGTGTAAGTTTTTTTGGTATTAACATTGTTGATGATTATTAGAGTTCATGCCTTGTAAACTACTTTTCTTTTTGGTATTAACATTGTTGATGATTAGAGATCATGCCTACTAAACCATTTTTAACTTGTAATGGTTGGTCATCTTTAATTTAATATTGCAAATTACAATGTCATATTTTTTTTAATTAAAATTGTATTCAATTTTAATATTCTTAGTCCGGTTTCTTCCCAACAAAGGAAAAAATTCATTAAAATATTATTGAAAAATTATATTGTATAATTAAAAACTCATATTTATGTATACAACTCATATCTATATATGTAGTGATCCTTAATTCATAAATTGAATCATAAATGATATAGAATCTTTTATCTGAATAAACAATACAAAATTTATCCACAACAAGAATATATCATGATATACAGATAACTCTTAAGGTAGGGTAATACCATTTTTTTCTTTTCAAGGAGAGAATCACTTCACAAGCCATGTTTGCTACAAAATAATTCATCCAACATATATCATATAATTGATATTCATGTATATTTATACTTTCTCATGAGTATTCCTAGGGAGTCTATGCCAACTACCCCTTATTATTATATTATTTCTTCTAACTACCTAGTGGGTCAATGTATTAGCTACCAACTACCAAATGGACCTATTGCATGATTATGACCACATTACATACATTATTCCATTGGGTACCTCCCTAGGTACATTACAATGTAGTTAAACCACATTAAATCATAAATTCCCCATATATTAGTTTAAGCGATGATAATGATCATCATAGAAGTGGTCATTAAAGTTCCACTAATATGCTCAATTGTTATTTCCCTTGTCATATGAACAAGTTGCCATATGGTGATCTCTCAAGAGAAAGTGTGGTTAAAGTTCTATTACCGGACAAGGATGTCATCTATACAGTTATAATTTCACCCAACAATGAAAATTCCACTACCATACATTTTTGTTTCCTCATCCATTCATCTCTTGCATAAACATTGCACACCTTATGCTTACATTAGACAATATTTATGATCACCCCATAGCTTCCATGTTTTCAATTATATGCAAATTAGATTAAAAATCTTACACTTTCCTAAGAAAGAATGAAGCATATCCATATATTTGCTCTCAAATCCTCCGTGGAGTAGGCAAAGCATATGGTTGATTCATGTTGGTAGGTGAGAGGCTCTTCATTGCTTCACCTCATTAACCATGATAATGAGGGACCACCCCTATATAGATTTTCAATGGATGCTCTTGATCTCTTCAAGGAATATTTACTGATATTTATAGAGCCTACTTTCTGTCCACAATCATTTTCTCCTAAACTTTAGAACTACTCAAACATGTATCTCTAGTGCAGTTATGGGCTCATTTAGTCCTTGAGGTACACTAGACTCTAGTTATCTTGTATCCCGAAGGTCCCTCTAGCCTAAATTAGAGTTTTCTTCCATAGGATTTGCATTGAGATATGTCATCATAGTCCTCAAAAGCATTATATTTCCTAGATCCACTCCTTACAGCTTGAGGCTGAGGACCACTTTATATTCCCTTGTTCTCCTTGTTATGATATCAGAGGACAAGTTTTTTGTCATTTCATAGATTCATTTGGTTTTATTTAGACACTCATCCCTTACACGGACTAGAGATGTTTAGCCCTATTCCTTTAGGAGATGTTCGACCTCCGTCAATCACTTACCAGTTCCCTAGACCGACATGCACCATGTTTATTACCTTCTATTTCCAACCCTTCGACACTAGTGGGAATAGGTCCCAAGGCCAGCTTCCAAACTCACATGATAAAATTGTGAGGTGTTGTATACCTAATGACTACCATGGAATCATGTGCATCAAACATGTCTTTGTGGCTTTCAATATTACTATTCTAAGGTGGATGACTTCAAAATTATTGATATTGGAACTTACATGGAAATTGTAAAATCTATAATTATTGCCTCCAAATTTATTTTACAAGCAAAAAAAAAATCATGTTATGAAAATGAAATAAGTTAGATTGATTCAGTTATTAATACCCCTATTAGGATATGAGTGTTACATGGATTATGGAGTTTACTGGTAAGAACATATGCATATAAGGTGGAACATTGAGTCCATATGCATTGTTTCCTACCTTATCAAATATTTTGAAAGACTGATATCTTGTTGGCAAGCGGTTTGGTAAAGTGATATCGCAGCATCTCTCATGCTGCAACAAGGAAGAAGATGGCGCGAAAGGTGACGAGCGAAAGATTATTTTATGCATTTGTGGGTCAATTGTACCGTGGATTGCAGGTTTTGGGTCATTGGACCACATATTATGTACTGTTGAGTCAGTTATACCGTAGAATGCAGGTTTTTGGTCGTTTTTGGACTAGGTCAGTTAGATATTGAGTCAATTGTCCATAGTGTCGGTTAACAAGTTGTTAGAAAGTGGACAAGAGTTGTAAGGCGGAAGCCTATATATAGATAAGAATTGTAAGTGTTGTGAGGCATCATTGAATGCTGAAGATATTATGCAAAGCTCTGTTGTTGGTTGTATGTTCCAGGTATTTTTTGACGTTAAGAGTCATTGCAGAGATCTAGTTTTTGCATAGACATTGTATCTGGGTCGACAATGATAATATGATGAAGCTATTTTGGTACAATCTGTGTGTTCAATCTGTTCAGTTATGGTAATGCGATGTTGCACTATACAAATAATGTCATGCTTCTTTGATGTGATACTTGTTTTACAATTACTATTGTTGCAATGATGGATGTCTTGGTTGAATATTGATTTAATACCATGTTCAATGCTTAAAAATATATGTCCTAGTGTTGCAATAAGTTTAAGTATTATAGCCGCAACCATCCTCCTTCATTCGACAGAAACATGGTTTCGTCTGCTCTTCATGGACGCTTCGGGTGAGACTTCATTTGCTCTGCAGGTGTTGCTGGGAGGGATAAAACCTGTCCGGGCCAGTGGTAAGGGAGACTATGGTATGTGTCGACAGTGAGTGGAACCCCTGTCGACTGGCGTCGCGCTAACAAATGGTTCCATTGTCGGGACCGTGTACTAAGCAAAAGGAGGATATGTTGTGGCACCCGACGAAACTGGAGATCCAAGAATGGTTTGATCAGAAGTTGCAGGAATTCACTGAAGAGGAAAGCCGAAACACTCGGTTGATAGTAGGACAGTGGGTAGATAGATACATTCACGACAGTCCGCATGAATGGTTCTTCTGTGAGTTCCCGGTCCTAGTGTTCGAATGGTTGGCAAAGTTGACTTTCCAAAAGAGGAACTTCCAAGGTGGTGAACCGACAACCTGGACCCCCGAATCGATTCAAGAACTGCAGGAAGTTGATAATAAAGCATTGTGGGCTGTCGAAGTGTGGTTCGATAACATCCTAGAGGGATATATCACAGAGTTTGCAGTTGATACTCAGAATTCCTATAGTGAAGCCGAAAGATATTTTTTCTGCGAAGCTCGGGGCAGGTTTTTACAGTCGCTTCAACTGTCGATCAAGATGCTTATTTGTGAAAAAGGTATATTGAAGATGCATCTTGATCAGTAGACAGCCTGGTGGGTGGGGGCTATGGGTACCGCGACAGTTGGGGGGTGTTACATGGAATCTTAAGGGGTAGATGGGTGCAGGTCATGATGAGACTGTGAGTGAAGCCGAGGAATAAAGTGGTCTTACAAGGGGAGGAGCGAGGTTCTGACAGGAAAAGAGGCAGAGGACGGGAGAAGGTCTTGCTGCGGTCGAACCGCAAGACCGTGAAGGAAGACCACATAGGACGAAGCGAACTCATAGTCCTGACAAGGACAACTAGGCTACACCCAAGATAGATGCAGGACCAAACTGTAGCACCAACGTACCCACACCTCCGCTCACTATCTCTCAGATAGCAAGAAACACCACTTCGACACCACCAAGTTCGTCAATCCCACAGAAGTTAATTAGTAGTAGTACAGTGAAAGGAGGAAGGAAGCCTATAATGGCGGGAAATGATGCTAAGATACCATTGTTCCACGGGTGTGGGACAGACAAACCTGAACAGTACTAGTTTTTATGTGAGGCTGTATGGACAGTAAAACAGATCACTGATGATGATGTGAAAAAAGGGCAACTGGAGACAACTCTCTGAGGTCGCGCCTTGGATTGGTTTATGAAGTTTATGTAGGTTCCTGTTGGTACTTCGATGAAGACACTGGATGAAATTCGCATGGGACTAATCGCTGAGTTCTGGAAGCCCAAATCCGAAGCACAGTAAATCACAGAGCTTAAACAGATTAAGTAGTATCCCAATGAGTCTGTGTGGGACTTTGATAAGCGTTTCAAGACACTTATGGCAAGGGTTAGTTTTGATATGAGTATGGTCCAACATAAGGAGTGGTTTATTGCGGCGTTACTCCCGCATATCTGAATGTCATTGATGCAACAAAACATCTCAACGCCTAGTGAAGCTATGGAGATTGAAATGCGATTGGAGGCATCTCCGAAAGGAGAGAATGCAGCTAGGATGTCGCAGATACAGACTCAGCTGGATAATTTGACCTTACAGCTGCAAGATTTGAAGAAGGGAAAGGAGCAGCGTGAAGAGGTATGGTGCACGCGATGTTGAGAGGAAGGGCATACAAAGGATAACTGCCTCGACTTCTGTAACTATTTGGTTTCAGGAGCACCAAATCCATCGAATGGTGGTAGCATGTCATGGTGTCGCGTCTTCCATGTATATGGGAATAACCATGGCAATTGCCCCTATATGCAGAAAATGGTCACAACCCCAAGGAATCTTTATTGTACATTTTGCAAATCGGTGGGTCACGATGACAAGGATTTCCGTGCATACGGGTTGCTACAAGAAAGAATGTGTGATGCATTCTATGTAAAGGACGACCAGC
This sequence comes from Larix kaempferi, assembly GCA_027924585.1. Classification (NCBI taxonomy): domain Eukaryota; kingdom Viridiplantae; phylum Streptophyta; class Pinopsida; order Pinales; family Pinaceae; genus Larix; species Larix kaempferi. Next base: position 15,166,777 of record BSBM01000458.1, on the reverse strand, counting down.
GTGTTGCACAACAATCGCAACCGCAGCTGCAGGTAGCCCAGCCGCGACCTCAACCACAAATGCAGTTTGTACCATAGCAGCAGCAATCGCCGCAGTTCATGCCGCAATATGCTCTGATGCAGATGGCTCCACAATAGCCATAGTATGTACAACAACCACAGTATGCGCCAAAAGGGAAAGGAATGCAACCGACACCAGTGCAGCAACTGTTTAATCAACCGCAATACCAGTAGCAGGGAGGATTTCGGGGAGGATACCGGGGAGGACATGGTGGAGGATTTGGTCGTGGAGGAGGATGAGGTGGTCACAGACCTATTCAATGTTATCACTATGCGGTATGGGGACACTATCAGAGAGACTGCCCGCTACTGGAGAACCAGTGTATGTTCTGCTTTGTTAATGATCATACGATTGAGAATTGTCTGCAGCTGATTGCGTGATGGCAAGCAGGGAATACTCCACAATTGCAGGGGTTCCACTCACTGTCGACACATACCACAATCTCCTTGGATGTTTCATAAACTTTCTATCCTACAATAGCACCAAGTCACCCTACTGAAACTGTTTGTTTTTTATGTGTCGATCATGCCATGCCTTCTGGCGATCCTTCTTTACCCCCTGGTGGAACCCAGTGATGAAACGATCTTCCTCCAAGTTCACCAACTTCTCTAGACGTTCATCTAGTGCCACTGCATCATCCAGTCCTGTTGTAGCCACAATGCACAGACTCGGGACAATATACTCCATGGGCATGATTACTTCTTGTCCATATACTAACCTAAATGGTGTTTGACCTATCAACCTTTTACACGTGGTGCGATAGGACCACAACACAGCTGGGATTTTCAAATCCTAGTCATCGTAGTTCATATTGCACACCTTTGTCAGCGCATGCTCCAATACCTTGTTGAAGACTTCCACCGTGCCATTTGCTTGCAGATGATATGGTGTACTCATTTTGTGTTGTATCTGCAGTTCCTCCGTCAATGCACTGATGGTGCGATTGAGAAAGTGGTTGCCCTGGTCACTCAGCAGTATCTTGGGGCAGCCGAAATGAGTGATGATGTTATCAAACAAAAATCGCGCCATCGTTACTGCGAAACAATCAACTATTGGTGCCACCTCTTCCCATCGATTCAAATACTATGTCGCTATGAAAATGTAGCGCGCACTCGTGCGCTTCCTTGGTGGATTGATCGGTCCTACAAAATCCACTATTTATTTGTCAAACGACTGCAATTTCAATTGAGGCATGAGTGGCATCTCATCGCGTCGAGATGGTTTTCCAGTTCGCTGACAAACATCACAGGACCGTGCATAGTTTGTCACATCAGTATGAAGTGTGGGCCACCACAGCCCAGCACGCAGCACTTTCCTAGCAGTCGCCCGACCGCCATAGTGTCCTCTGGCTACTCCTCCATGTGTTTCTGCTAATATCCGCGCTTGCGCATGCGGCAAGACACACATGCGCAATATTTCATCAGCACCCATTTTGTATAACTCTCCTGCGATTAGCTGGAAGTCTGCAGCCTTGACTACCAACTACTTCTTCATACTGGTGGTGAACTCGTCTGGTGCAGTACCCATTGTCAAAAACTGAATGATTTCCGTAAAGTAGCCATTTGCAACCTCAACCCGAAATAGTTGAGCGTTTGGTAAACCATCTTCAATGTTGGTCGGCTCCTTTCCTGTATCGATCTGTGAGAGATGATCAAGACCGGCATTAAACCAGTCGGGATTCACAATGACTTCAAAATCGGACTCCTGAAAAAGAAGTAGCCAATGGCATACCTTCCCCCCCAACACAGGCTTATTGACTAGGTATTTCAATGCAAAATGGTCGGTGAACATTTTAAAGTGCCCACCCAAAAAATAGTGTCTGAACTTTTGCAACGCATAGACCATTTCCAGACCTTCCCTCTCAGTAGTAGTGTAATTCCTTTTGTGGAGGACAACTTCCAACTTGCAAAAGAAATAGGATGATCAAGGTCGCCTTCTCTTGGTTGAGCCAATACGATGACCAATGCAATCAATGAGGCATCAACATGGACATGGAATTCCTTACTCCAGTCTGGAAATACCAATATCGGTGTCGATGCCATCTTCTCCTTCAGTGTTTCAAAGCTGTCGTGACATTCCAGGGTCTACTAAAATAGCGCATCCTTCTTCATCAATTTATCCATAGGGGCAGTAATTGCTCCATATCCCCTGATGAATTTACGATAATACCCAGTGTGCCCCAGAGTCACCCGCAACTACTTAATAGTGGTCGGCGGTTGCAAGCTCAAAATGAGTGCAATCTTAGCCGGATCGACCAACAACCCTTGCTTACACACAATGTGGCCTAGCAATATCCCAAACAGTGCACAAAAGATGCATTTCTTCAAATTCAGCGATATCTAGTGCTGTCGGCATTGCTCGAGCATCAACCACAGATTGGCCAGATGATCACGGATCAATTCATAAACTGTCCAATCGTCCATATATACTTGCAAGAACTTCTGAATAAAGTCTTTGAAGGAAGCAACAACAACCCGTGAAAATATCGCAAGTGCATTCTTAAGGCCGGATGGCATCACCGTGTACTGAAAGCAGCCCCATTCAATCACAAAAGTTGTCTTATGGCGATCTTCCTTTGCAATGCGAATCTGATGGTAGCCAGAGAACCCATATGTGAATGAGTACATCTCCTGGCCGCCCACTCCTTTAAGCACTTCGTCAGTAAATGGGGTCGGAAAGGGGTCATGCAAGGAGGCATCATTCAACTTTCGTAAATCCACACAGATGGGCACCTCCCCAGTTTTCTTGTCCTGCACCACCATAGGACTAATCCATTCGGACTCCTCGACGGGTTCGATGATACCAGCATCCATCATGCGATCAAGTTTTTCCTTGACCCTCTCCTTATGTCACGAATTTAGCCGATAGGGTCGCTGCCAGACCGGATTAGCATCTGGTTTTAATGGAATCTTCATATCCCCTAAATTTCCCAGAATCCCCTTCATATCAGAAAATTTCATGGGAAATAAGTCTTGAAACTCATGGAGAAACTCGGTGACCTTACTCATCATCTCATCATCCCAATAGTCCCCAACATTTTCAAACTTGGGAGTGGCCTATGTCCCAATATTAATCTTTCGAAGCTTCAAAGGCTGACTGAACGGATTACTTGATGCATCAGGTGGTACCACATCGTGACTTCCTTCAGACTCCAGGATGTTGACATTCCGTGGATCATCACCATCTTCTGGTCCACCGGTGATGTTGAAGCATTCCATGAGGGACTGCATCTGACAGTACATGTGCGGGTCCACCGAGTAGGCTGCCGGAACAACCTGCAAGACTACATCGCAGATGAGTTGCAATGCATTATTGACATCAGGGTTGGCATCCGCAAAAGTGAATGTCTGGGTAAAATAGACTGTCAACTCCCCCCACGTTGTAATTTATCTGTGCAACTCGGCTGCAGTGTACCATGAGCGTGGCATCTCATCTAAGGTATGAATACAAGCACGGACCCACTCATCTTGTGGTCGCACTACCCATAGCCGCTGACACTCCATCAAATGATCGCGGGGATTATTCCGACCATCATACTTGCTCGTGAGGTAAACCTCAGTATCACCGAATCGAACCAGCAGTAACCTCCGACACTGTTACCAACCATTGATGGATTTCTTGTGTGTCACCCACCAGTGTGCTGGAGCAGCCTTCATTGCTTCTTCCAATGCCAGCAATTGTTGTGGTTCTGAAACTCATTCCTCAAATTCTATCAAAAAGTCGACTAAGCCAAGAATCCCCTCATATACTGGCAGTGTGACCGTTTTCGTCGCAACGCAACATAAGGATTGGGTGACTAAGCAACATTTCCGGAGTGATACCTCGTGCAACCGGTTTTGCCAATGTTCTAGCACATCATCAGAGTTGAAAGATGCAGAGCTCTCGCTGTGCCATCCCAACTCACCGTTGACAGTAGGATGAATATAGTCTTCAGAAATGTTGAATGCATGGTCCCATCCAATAGGATCGTCATCTTTTACGGGCTCAATGTATCAGCGTCCTTCAGCCGGATCGAACGAGGCTATGACTCTAAGATCGCGATTCTTAGAGGTCATCATCTGCCATTTGAAGTTGATTACAGCTCCATTATCGTTATCCCATTCAATCCCCAACAACGCGGGATAAGAGCTTCTTCCTTCGACAACTTCTATGACATCAAAGTTGGCATAGGTTTTCATACCCTCGATATCTACCATCAGCCGCGAAACTTTCCCAATGGGTGTTACTTTCGCATGGTTAGCCAATTTAAGGGGGCTCCCCATTTTCTGCCAAGCCTGCTTGGTTAAGATGTTAACATCCGAACCAAGATCAAGAATAATAGAGTCGACATCATAGTCACCAATCTGAATGTTCATTCTCATCTCCTTACTTATTTTCCGCCGCTACAGAGAGTTTACTGTAGACTCCTGCCATCCCTTCGTGGATCGCTGCAACCAAGTAGAATTACCAGCATCACTTGGCTTGGCCTGTATCGCATCAGTAGAATTACTTTAGAAGGCGTGGTATAGCTGCAGCAGCTGGACGGGGCGATGCTCCCAAAACTAGTGAATGGTCATAGGTTGAATCCCTATCAGTCGGGCTTGGAACAGTGTGATGCCTAAGTCACACACACACAAAAAAAGTGTGTTGCAGGATGATCAGTGGCAAGATGGTGCACCGAAAGAGAAATATATGCGCAAGCAGGAGGGCTTGTATCGCGAGTGAAGGGCGGCCCACGACAATTGGAAAAGTTACGACTGGGTCAAATCAACAATAAATGCCAAAAGCTCAGACAGTTAATTAATGGCACTTGTTCGAATGATGGACATTATTGACGGATCCGGCCGATCAGCGGGCAGGATCGACGATGGATTTTGGTAATTAATTCTGAAATTCGGTTGAGTTAATGCATGATTTCGTCATGATTATGGAGGCTTGGGATGGAAGCTATAAGAACGAGTGGACGTCAGTCAGAAGACATTGAGAAATCAATTGTACAGTGTTGTTGCAGAGTGCAGTCGTGAGTTGAGCAAGGTTATGGTAAGCATATAACGAAGTGTTGTGAGGTATGCCAGGAGAACTAGAGATAGTTGAGATTAGCAGCGAAGTGGAGTATCCCTTCATCTCGGTGGTTTTTGAGAAAGAAGTTGTGTCCTCCGGAGTCATTGATCTTGGAGCAGAAGTTTCAAATATGCTGGTGGGAGCATTAGTCATCACTAAGGGGCGACGGGGTCAGCACTTTGAGTCCCCGCAGAGTAAGAGGATGCTTCAGTCATCTGAAGTGATGATAGGTGAAGCTCAGGTCCAGGTGGGGAAGTCCAGTCATTGTGTTCGTGAGTCTGCCCCATGGGCGGGACTGTCTGCTGGTGACATCCTTGGGTATATCCTTCCCAGTTGGCTGGATGCCACCCCACGCAAGATAAACCCAAAACAGAAGTATGGTGTGAAGATGCCGGCGCTCCCAGCTGGAATGGAGTGCTCTGTGGATATTGGGCCGGCGTTGATGCACCTACGTTACGATGACCATGATATGGTGGCCTACCCTGAAATTGCCTCGGCCCCCTATGTGACTACATCACGACTCACTGGAACACCAATTCCGCAGGACTGGGCACGGGGATTGTAGCAGGCCGTCTTGCTAGGGCTTACTAACATGCCGCATTTTGGGCAGCTGGCAGAAGTAAATGCATGCGTGAAGCAGCTCTTTGCGTGCTTCCATGGTGGTTCATTGTGGTTGGACAGAGAAATCCCGGTCACCATTGATTTAATTTTGCACATAGCCAGCTTTCCTAAAAATGGTGTTGATCCATCGCAGTTCATCCAAGGAAAGGAAAACGACAAAAAGCGGGCATCGCAGTTGGCACAGAAATATGGCTTAGAAATGGATGGTTGTGGGTATTGCACCAGAAGTTGCAACGATCAAGCGGTACTCACGGGAATTAAGATCCTATCCTGCAAGGTGGTTAGGGGTGGTAGACCTAACCAGTGCAACTCGGGGATTGTTGCATGCGCAGAGCAATGCATGGAAGGAGTCTAAATGAACTGGTCTTTGTTTCTCTTGAACCAATTAACAGAGGATGCTATGGTGGTCCAATCAGGAAAGGGTGCCTTCACATATAGTTGGTTGTTGCTGTTGATCGCCTTTGTCACATGGAAGGAGTCCAGCACGTACCAGGGCATGGACATTTCGGTTGCAGCAGAACGATGGGGTGCACGATATCAGAATCTGTGGTATGTACGGGAGTCAGAGAGACTCCGGGATTTCCAATTGCAGTTTTGGTTGTTTTGGGAGATGCTTTGTGCTGCGGCAACACAGGTCCCGCGAATATCTGAAGAAACTGCAACGCGGTTCAGCCTAGTCATGGCATTTGCAATTCGGCCACATACCATACATATACAAGCTCGCCATGATCCCGATCAGCAATGGTTGCAGACCTCGTATAAGGTGAAGTCTAAATATTTGGCAGCTATTGTGAATGAGTGGCTGGAGGCATGGCGACAACCCATGAGTTTAGCGGAGATAGAAGTCGGTGGCCCGGCGTTGGGCCCAGATGATCGGGTATCGACACCGGACCAGCAGAGTCACCATGACTCAAGGAAAGAATCGACCAAAACAATATCGGATGATAGTGATCGGGCCCTTGAAGAAACCTGCTCGAAAAGGTGCCAGGAGCATGCAACGATCAGTGGGTTGTCCTTGCCAGCCGAGGCACAGTTGGGACGCTTGCTCACAGCGCTCAATACTGCATCCTTTGCGACAGCGGACAAGATGTCAAGGAAAGTGGATGAAGGGTTCCATTCGATCACCGCTCAGTTAGAGTCTCTGTACGATAAGGTTTCCAGAAAAGCACCAAAGGAAGCAGCGGTATGAAAATTTGGCACAATAAGCACTACGCCACGGGTCTAGGATGTGGAAATTCCCCCGACTGCGATTGTGACCAAAGATGCGGTAGTAAACACTTTGCTGCAGCAGTTGAAGATGGTGGCCCTCAATGTTAACGCATTGCCATCAGAAGGGTTGACCAATATGTAGACGGCGACCAACCAGGAATTGACAGACAGACTAAGGGAGGTTAGTGATCTGTGCTCGCAATTGCAGGAAAGTGAGGCTGAGGAAAAACGCGATGTCACAGACTGGACAGGCAGGGAAGCTTCAACATGGCAGGTTGTCGATGATCTGGAAGATGAAATTAGGAAGGAATGGGCTGAGAAGGCTCGTGAGATCGAAGGACTCAAGAAGGAATAGGACGTCCTTACTGCAGAGAAGGCCCGTCTGTGGGACCAAAGGAGTGGAGGTCAAGACGTCTATTGTTGAGGCCTATCAGGGTGTGCAGGAGTTCCCCACTGAGCTCGATGTGCTCCAATGGGTGCATCACTTGGGGGCTGTGATTCTCTAGTTGCAGCACAAGAACCAGGCATTGAAGGTCCAGATGAATCCAGGTATGCCTCAGGCTGAAGTTGATGAATGAAGACGGTCAATTGAGGAAGTTTCCGCTCAGATGGAGGAGTTGGAGATGCAAGCAACCAAGCTCATATCCGACACTGTACAATTCTGGGGTGCATTGTTCATGATGAGCAGGTTGAACAACTGACTAAGTATCAATAGGAAGCCGAGGGACAGTTGGCCACATTGAAAGCGGCAATGCGCACAATGCCACCATTGGAGCAAGTTGCTAAGTCTCAGGAGCTAAAATATTTGCAACAACATGTTGCCAAGGCGGATGAGCAACAGAAGATGTGCACGACACAGTTAGAGGAGTTCCAGGATAGCGGCGGAAAATTCATGATGCAAGCTAGTGAAGCTTTGCAAGTAGTGCAGAAATGTCGACAGCAGGTAGTGGCAAAGCTTACAGATCACCCATCTGCCAAAGACGTGGTCGACAGTCAGTCAGCGGCTACGAAAGTCAAGGAGGTGGTGCGGATAGTTGAACAACCGTATGAGGACTTCAAATTCAAAATGACGGAGTACACCATTTCCAGTTGACGTGGCTCGAGGGTGAGCCACAAGATTGTGTTGGGGGCCTGTTGGTAGGCGGTTTGGTAAAGTGATATCGCAGCATCTTCGATGTTGCAACAAGGCAAAAGATGGCGCAAAAGATTATTTTATGCGTTTGTGGGTCAATTGTACCGCGGATTGCGGGTTTTGGGTCATTTGACCACATATTATGTACTGTTGAGTCAGTTATACCGTATAATGTGGGTTTTTGGTCGTTTTTGGACTAGGTCAGTTAGATATTGAGTCAATTGTCCATAGTGTTGGTTAACAAGTTGTTAGAAAGTGGACAAGAGTTGTAAGGCGGAAGCCTATATATAGATAAGAATTGTAAGTATTGTGGGGCATCATTGAATGCTAAAGATATTATGCAAAGCTTTGTTGTTGGTTGTATGTCTTCCGGGTATGTTTTGACATCAAGATTCATTGCAAAGATCAATTTTTTGCAGAGACATTGTATCTGGGTTGACAATGATAGTATGATGAAGCTATTTTGGTACAATCTCTGTGTTCAATCTGTTCAGTTATGGTAATGCGATGTTGCACTATACAAATAATGTCATGCTTCTTTGATGCGATACTTGTTTTACAATTATTGTTGTTGCAATGATGAATGTCTTGGTTGAATATTGCTTTAATACCATGTTCAATGCTTAAAAATCTATGTCCTAGTGTTTCAATAAGTTTAAGTATTATAGCCACAACCATCCTCCTTCATTCGACGGAAACATGGTTCCGTCTACTCTTCCTGGACGCTTCGGGTGAGACTTCATCTGCTCTGCAGGTGTTGCCAGGCGGGATAAAACCTGTCCGGGCCATTGGCCAGGGAAACTATGGTATGTGTTGACAGTGAGTGAAACCCTTGTCGACTGGCGTCACGCTAACATATCTCAGTGCTTTGATTTTCTTCCATGGTCCTTATAACGTTCCCTTATTAAGGTGTAACCAAAGTTTGTATCCTACTTAGAAAGTCTTTCCAATATTGCATTTATCATGTATTGCCTTGTATTTCTCCTTAAAATTCTTCAATTCCTCTTGAATGTATGAGTGTATTTACCTTATCCTATTTGTTACCCCTTATGTGTACGAGGGTTACACTTGTGATTTTAATCATAGAGATAAAGCTTATAGGATGATTCATTGGATGGATTGGGGTACATGTGAGCTTTGGCATAGGGTTGTTGATCTCCTTTGATTGATTAGATGATGGATTGGTGCCAACATCTATTGGATCTGATCTCTCTATGATGTCTTGATCTTGATATGCCCTCCTCTTGGTGATATTGGTGTTGGACATGTGTTTTACTCTTTGTAGGTTCCTTGAGAAAAGGGGGTCTAGGGGGGTTGATTAGCTCCCCCTCGGCCAGGGGGGTGCAAGGAGCCAAGACCCTTGAAATATTTTTTTGGGTTTGTTTTTGGTATGTTTTGAGTTGTTTTTAGCCAATATTTTTTTGACCCATTGTAAACTAATTTCTGTTATGAAATTGGGTTTGTACTCTAATCTGGGTTAATGGATTAGGAATTTGGATGCTATAATATTGTATTGTAAACATAAGACATAATAGAATGAGATAGAAAATGGAGAAAATATCAAGAATGTTTTTTCCCCATTTTGGGTTTCCAAGGTATATCGCTATGTAATGTGTATATGATCCATTGTTAATTCTCACATTTTAGATTCTATTTGGTATTGCTTTTGTTACATAGGTTTATCAAAACTCTTCAATTGACATGCTTGGAGTATTTTGCTTAGTATTAATGCAATTATGTAGGACTTTGTGCATTCATTGAATGGGAACCCATCAACTTAGTGTATCCCTAAATTTTAAAGTGTTAATAATTGCTCCTTGATGAGTTACTGGCTATGTAATGTTTGAAAACACCCTAGCTGAAACACTCTAGGGGATAGTGGCACATTTCACTCATATATTACTTTCTCATGACACATTGATTACCCTTGGATGGAACAAACTAGCATTGTTCGATTAATTTTGCATCTTGATGACATGGACTATCACTTTTGATGGAGCATTAAGCTTATATGCATTTGGAGTGCCCCAACTCATTTGATGTGGTTCATGTTAGAAAAACAGGATCGTAGAGCAATAACAATAAAATAGATGCAAATATAAATCCCATAAAAACAATACAAGAGAGACACCAATATAAAATGGTTCACCTAAGATGGGCTATTTATACACAAAAATTGCTAGTCCTTATTATTATACTATCCAACAAATGAAGGGATACAACCTGAAACACATCCGCTGCAACTTCCTCTTCACTCTCTCACAGTCTCTCTCACACAACCATAGATATATTTACAATGCTACAATACACATTTGCATTACAATGCCTCCCTTTTAAAGAGGGATTACCATGGGAAAATACTATGGGACACCCAACACCATGGGCTTGTAAATCACCCATTCTTGACGAAGTCATGACTATGAAATTACAACATTTTACAAGGGATTTTTTTCAAAATTTTCGCTACGGGGGTGCTTCCCCCGAACCCCTGCTCGGCAGGGGGGGGGGGGCTCCTAAAAAGATTCACCCCCCTAGGACCCCCCATGGTGACTATCTTGTGGGGGGAATCCCCCCAAAACCCCCCCATCATGGGATGGGAGCCAAACATGGTTGAAACACGATCTCTGAATAACAAAGATCAGGCTCCATAATCAATAGTTCACACTTGGGCATGATTTGTTGTTGGTTTTCCTTGGAGCACCCTCCCCTCTATTACATATTTTGGGGAATACACACATTTTTGCTTGGATTCCCTTGCTCCTTGGAATTTGGATGGCATATTGGCATGGCTGATCATAATTTATAGTGGAATAATTCCCTTTATTTTCTCTCTTGGCACTTATTTTGATGCATGGTTATAGTTTATTATTTGAAGAAGTGGTTGTCCACTTAATTCATGAGGTTGGTTGAGTATTGTGTGGACATTGCTCTTGATTTGATGCCACTATCTTAATTGGTGGACTCCTTGTTCCATGGATCTATCCTTTGTACATGTTTTAATTAGATGGTACATTGGATATTGAGCCTTTTGAGGTGATGTTCTAGCTTTAAGGGCTATTGTTGGCATGTGGACATGATCTTGATTCTTTTGGAGGGGTGTCCTAGCTTTGGGAACATTTATATTTTTGATGAAGTGCTTAAAATTTTGTGAACGTAATGCCATTATATGTAGAGTGTTCGTGGCATTTTCAAAAAGTGGATATAATAGAAAATCCGATTAAAAATTGAGGAAGTTGGCATTTTCAAAATTATCATTTAAAAACTGCATTGCATTTTGACCACACATGCCACTTGGAGGGTGCACGTTTCACTTGGAGAGCCACATGTTCCTTAGGAGCATATTTGTTCGAGATTTACACCTTAAAGAAGGCCATTTTGCATAACCACTTATTATTTTATTCATTGTTTATTTCACAACATGTGTTGGTTATGCTCTATCATTATTTTATTATTTTGCTTGGAGAGAAAAGTGGATCTAAGCACTTTTTAAAGAGTTTGTCAAGTAAATTGTGGATCTAGGAGACATAATTATTATTTTATTGTAAAGGAAGATGAACTAAATCTCTATATAAATAAATAGCAGCCCTTCCTTATTTATTTTCATGGTTATATTTTTGGAGTTTTCTCTCCTCCGAGCTTAATGGAATTTTCTTTCTTGGTACATATGTGAAGTGTAAGGGTTTTATCCTATCAGCGTGTGACTTATTATTCTAGTGTTGTTTATTGTTGCATATGATCGTAGAGTTACTAGTACTTTCTATTGATTGGCCAATGGTGAAGGATGTTCCCCTCCTTTAAATCTTTGTTGTCTTATCTATGGAATATTCTCTTTCATCTTACATATAAATGAGTGATTCTTAGACTAATACTCCATGGTAGAGCACACCTCATTAGAAAAGTTTTAATGTGCAATTTAAATTCCCTTCTAGCATTCCTTGCTTTCAATTTCAACATTGCTAAGTTCTTCTAATGGCATGCATATTGTAGTCCTTGTAGTCTTAATCCTTTATTGAATTGCCCTCTTGGAATGGCCCCTTCAATCCATTTTCCTTTGTTTGTATTGGCACTAGTCCCTTGATCCTCCCAGCACTTTCTTATACTACAAAAGACACTTTTTTATTTCTAAAGCTACTCTCTCATATCACCTTGTGATTCATTGTCTAGATTTTGTATTCCTATCTCCTAGGGATACCCCCATTGAGTTGCAGGAGAGCCAACTTAAAGTTGGAGAGTGTGTTATTGAGGTGAAAATGGATAGCGCCCCCTCTCAGTTTCTCATGGGATAACATTGTTCTTTTGGGCTTTAATTTCTCATGATAGTTTATGCAATAACCCTATATATGAAATTTTTTCCTTCAATGCATCACTTGAGGTTGTTTCCCTACCTTCAAGTTGTTCGTATACAAAACTTAATGGTGAAGGTGGAAAATATCCAAAACAAATTTCAAAAGAAAACTTGCAGTTGGAAGTGTGGAAAAATATGTTATAAGAATGTTTTATGTAAACCAAATTTTCATCCCAAGTCTATGGATGCTTATGATTGTAATCTCTTGAAATTTGAACCAAAGTCCTATTTACTACCTCTGTCTTCCCATCAATCTATTATTGAAAGGCATTGGATATATTCATTTCACTATCCGACTTATTCTCATTGAAGTCCAAAATACATTCAAGAATCTATATACCTATAATAAATGACACTCTTAGGAATCCCAAAGTAATCCTTAACCCTTTTAGAGAACAAGCTTGCAGCTTCTTATCCTTGGTCGATCTTCTTACAAGCCATTAAAATGCACATTTTTTTGAACCTATATACTACCACACACATGTACTTATTCCCTCTTCTTTTCCTCCAAAAATACCCATTAAAGTCCATGGACATGATTTCCCATGGCCTTATAGACATTAGAATTCACTGTGTATAGTCTTTTCTTATGGTTATTGTGCTTGTTGGTAAAACATAGAATAAATCCTATGATCAGTGTAGTTACTGATTCTTGCATATTGTACTAATAAACACACCTATACAAGTTAACCATAGTTTTCCCAACACTGTAATGACTAGAAACCTTAGAGGTGTGAGGATCCCTTATTAGTTGCACTCTTTATTTCTTTAGTACACAAAGCTTCCCCATCTTGTAGTGTAACCTGTGTTGGAGATGGTAATCAACATATGTTTTTTCTTTGTCTTTGTACCTATTGATACACCTCCTTGAAGTCCTTATCTTTCACATACTCATCTATGTATACTCCATAGGAAAATGACTTGATGTGCATAATGGATCCCAAAGCTATAGCTTTTAGTGTTGGTGGCTTGGATGGAAAGTCAACTAGATTGTTGCTTGTGCCCTTCTATTGTTTAATCACTAGATGAATTTGTTGTAGTAACCCCATCCATTGATAATGTCTTATTTATTAGAGCTTACTTTTAGCTCACAAGTATTGTTGAGGCTGGTGATTAATATGAATTATGGTCTCCTTACCCAATAAATAGTGCATCCACTTATTTACTACTTGAACCAAATTGTAAATATCCTTGTCACACGTAAGGTAGTTCAGTACTACTCTATGGAATAACTTTGAATGACAATAGACCACTCTCCCTCTTGCATTAACATTGATCCCATAACATACCCAGTAGAAAATATTTCTATTTCAAAATACTTATGCAAGTTAGGTAGTGTTAGGACTGATGCTCGACTAATATTTTGTTTCAATTATTTAAAGGGTGCATGTTGATTCTTACCATGCCATTGTAAGGGCTTACACACATGAAGATGATGCTATGAAATTTCTTAAATATTAGACAAGTCCCATGGAACTTCTAACTTTGATGACATTATTAGGAGTGGTCCATTTAAGAATGGCCTCTATCTTTGAAAACTCAATCTTCAACTCACCTCCATCAATGATATGCCCCACACATACAATGGACTACTTAGTAGATTGACACTTCTTTATGTTTGATTGTAGATGATATTTCCTTAGTGTTTCTAACAATCATTTCATATGTAACATGTGTTCCTACCAAATAGAGCTAAATTTTATAATACTATCCAAATAAACTATGACAAATGCACCCCTAGGGGTGTAGACCAAGTGGCGATAGAGTGTATTGTTAAGTCACTCCTTGCGACGTCATTGGTTCAAACATCGACTAGTCCATGGCCCATGCTGGGGGACTGTGTGGGTGTACCTAGTTGTAAAGTTTTAGTGGATGTGAATCAACCTCCTACCACATGAGTGCAATCCCCGCCTTGGTTTCCCATTTCTTTAGTAAAAAGAAACTATGACAAATGCATCTAGAAATGGATTAACACCTCATTCATTAAATGTGTAAAAGTAGCTAGTGCATTACTTTAGACCATGGGATATTTTTCAACCTTTTTTTCCCAAAAAATATTCGCCAATTTTTCGTTTTTTTCAAAAATTGTTCACCCAAATTCCACGGGATTTTTTTTTTTATTCTAAAAATCGCCAAAATTTCTCCAAAACTATATAAAATCCTTAGAAATTTGAATATGTTTACAAAAAAATTTCTAAACATTTTGTGGTTGCACATTTAAGAATCAGTAAGATTCTCCAAGGTTTCTACACTTTGAGAAAATTATGGATCCTTAACATTTTCCCTATAGGTCACTAACCACTTGGAAAGACCTTTCTTTCTCTTGAAGGTCGTCTTGCAAGTGTCTTCTTCCTAGATTCAGACTTTATGATATCCATATTTCAAATGAAGTGTTTTTCATACAACAACTTATCAAACAAGTCATCTGTCTTGAGAAAAGGTCAGTTCTTAAGAGTGATATTGTTTAGAGCTTTGTATTCAATTCACATTCCCTAATTCTCATCCTTCTTTGGCACCAAATTGAGTAGAGAAGTAGATGGTTAGGTGTTTGGTCTTATGATTCCTCGCTCGAACAACTCTTGCAACTATGTCTTCACTTCATATTATTCTAATATGCATTGTTTGTATTGTTCCATATCCATTAAAAGAGAGTATGGTAATAACTCTATCTCATGCTCCACTTCTCTCTTGGGTGGAATTTGTTTAAGTTCTTGAAACATTGCTTTATACACATGCAAAAGTTCTTATGATTGGAACTTCTATGCTTTTGTGCATTCTTAAAATGATTACTTCACACCTATGTAATTGGTGTCTTTCCAAAGCCATCTAAACAAAAGTACATACTTCTTGGTTGAGTTGATCATTCTCTTAGCTTGGTGTGTACTCACCAAAGAGATATTAGGCTCCTGCTTATGTGCATTGATGATGAACAATTTTATTATGTGTTATTGTTTGGCCCGTGTCATGAATATTTCATCGCTCATATACACACAGGGGCTATCAAACACCCCATCACATGAATTAGGAGGTATTACATCAACTTCTATTTCCTTAATGTAGTTTGCACTAATAGAAAATCTAAGCTTATATTGCTTGGTAACTTTTAACTCTGCACATGTTTCTTCAATTAACCGAAATGTTATGGATAAGGGTGATCATGCATTTCTAAAACAACCTTAATTACCAATTCCTCTAAAATGATGTTTCTTTGTGAACTTGAGTTTAATAGAGTGTTTATCTTATTTTTTTAGTATATAAATCTTGATATGGAATAGCTTTTCCATCTCCTTCTCCTCTATATGATGGAGGCTACTTTGGTTCACCTCTTTCTACATTGCTATGTAGTCAATCTTTTAATCCAAATTGAAGCTAATTTTTATCTCTCTCCCCACTTCTAGTAGAAGATCCTCTTCTTGGATTGATTATGCTTATGACTTTTGGATTCAACTCTGGATGCATTTTCCAATATTTTTTTTTGTATGACCATAAATGTTGTAATGGTCAATGTGAATTTCAGGGTCCTTGCATGCATCTGCAATGGCTATAGTCTTCTTATTTTCCCCTTTCCCCTTCTTATTCTCACACTTATTGGAATATCCATGTTGGTGTAATTGCTTTGAACCATTTGCTTGCCCCTTTTTTATTTCCTTGTTAGATCCAATGTATTGGGAATGTAATATATAAACCTCATTGGTGTTCTTGGGTTTGAATATAATAACTTGCTTGTTTATGGAGTTTGAAGATTACCTAGATATTTGATGGCCACATCTAGGCTCTAGGGATTCATTCCCAACTAAATGACTTGCTGTTGGAAATCTATAGTGTACTGTTGCGCACCTTGTCCTTGCGTTTGTTGATAATAATGCCACTAAATCCTTTGGTCCTCTTCAAATCAGATAGGGTAAAATTGGGACTTAAGGGAGTCTTTGAATACCTTCCACTTAGTTATTAATGGGTATTCCCCCAACCTAAGGGCCTTGGTTTGATTTTCCCACCAATATTTTGCATGGCCTTCTAGTTTCAATCTAACAAAATGTTTTATTTTCTCCTTTTGTACATTATGCACATTGAAATATAATTTTAATTATTACAACCAAATATTCAACTTAAATGCATTACCTCATCTTCATAAGGCTTTATCTTGACCTTCACCTCCATTTTAAATAGGTGTTGAGAAGATTGATTATTGGCATCCTATTTATGCTTTGGTTCTTCCTTCTCTTTCCTTGGCTCCTCTTGATATTATGGTTTCTCATGAGACTCAAGTTTTTTTGAAAAGAGGCAATTTTTTTTTTTAAATTCTGTAGAGTAACCATGAAGACAACTATGCTCATGAAATATCAACTGCTTGAGATTCCAACCTCACAAATCTTATTTCACTTTCATATATGGGTATTTATTTGTGATCTTATTTCATTTATGATGATTATGGTTGCTTCTTAACCTTTATTGTACCAATCTTGAGACGAACATGATATGAATCTCCTACATAATTGGATATTGTGAGCCGAGTAAGCATACACTATTTCCAAACCACCAAACTCCCAATAAAACCCACTTTGATACCAATATGACCTATAAACAATCTTGGATATTCCAATGGCCATCTCACCAAAACATATCTAAACTTAAATGACTACAATAAGCCTATGCTTGACTATGCAACTATATTTTTGTATCTTTAACACTTTAACATAAATAAAAACACACCATTTGGATTCTTTAACTATTGCGACACATGATATAGATTACAATAGAAAAGAAACACAATGGAACATGTATATTGACCCTAGAAACCCATATAGAAAAATCGACATTCAAATGAAGGATCGCGCCTTTTGTCTTCTTATATTAGGGAGATTACAATATAGAACATGGTATTTTTTAAGGAATCTAATATTATACTTAAGTATAATATTCTAGGCGATTATCTTGGATTGAAAAAAACATATATATAGATAGGTAGGCGAATATTAAATATGAAACATACAATTTACTACCGAAACTTGTAAATTTTGGTGAATATTGTGATAAAAAAAACTTATTTTATGCAATTATAAGCAATATTTAGAGACTAAAAATGACCAAATAACGAATTTATTTTTTGAAAAAAAGCCCCCAAAATAGCCAATTGGCAAATTTTGCCCCTAAAAATTACCCTGATATAGAATATAAATATTTCAAAGTTTATTGTGAACCTACGAGACTCTATGGTATTCTATAATCCTTTGGAATATGCTTATGTCTCTCTTCTTTGTTATCATCTCCCTCACACTATTGCTCAAACTATGGAATAACCAACAACTAGTGAAAAAATTGAATCCTTTTCCCCCATTCTACTAGGTTTTTGATAGCTAAGATTAGCATAATTTTTAGTGTTTCAAAACCCTATTAGAACCTCCCTGACACTTATACAAGTCTCTTGTGTATTTCCTCATGTTTCTAACTCACTATATTGAAATCACGATGAGATAACATGATTTCCACTTAGACATGTGGGGAATATTTGAATCATTACCTTTCTGAGGCCATGTCATTTGCATTTGAACTCCATTTTAGGTGCATGATCTCATTAGAAAGATCTACATGAGAAGAAAAAATCCCACTTTGGCTGAGGAGATCCTATGGAAACTTTCATTTAGCAGTAGGCCCAACAACCTTTGTTTAGGGCCCCAAAAATGTGCCAGAAGTTGATGAGCCAAATTTGACAAAATCAACGCCATCTCTCAGATGTACTAAATTATGATGTCCCTTATTTAGAGCATCAATACGTTCATATGGCACTTGCAAAAATCCATTTTTTGGATCAACTATAATTTTCCAATGGTAGAACACATGAGATCACGTGATTGTATTGAGGATGCACCTATTATACCTAGTGATGGTGTTGAGGTTGGTGGTGGTGGTGCTAAGTTATGTGGTGGGCCTCTACATGTGGTGGTAGTGGGGGGAATGGGCATGATATGACTACTATTGGTGTTGGTGTTTCTAGCATGATATGATTAGTATTGGTATTGGTATTGGTGGTGGTTAGGGTAATTTTTAGGGGCAAAATTTCACCAATTGGCTATTTTTTGGAGTTTTTTTTTTAAAAATAAATTCGCTATTTGGTCATTTTTAGTATCTAATATCGCCTATATATACATAAAATATGTTTTTTTATCATAATATTTGCCAAAATTTACAAGTTTCAATAGTAAATAGTTTGTTTCATATTTGATATTCGCCTACATATCTATATATATGTTTTTTTCAATCCAAAACGATCGCCTAGAATACTATACTTAAGTATAATATTAGAATCCTTAAAAAATACCCTAGTGATTGTGCTCTTTATGGTGATCTATTGTAAATAAGCACCTTTGGTGGGTTATGCATCTGGGACAATAATTACTTAAGATATATTGGTTTAGTGGTTTAAAGCACATGTAATGCAAACAATGCATGCAAACTGTGTAGAAATGGAGTCTATACAAAATGCGTTTCTCAATTAGACAATTTGACATTATTTATATTGGTGAGATTGCTATGATATGGATTCAATGCCAATAATCACTAGTTTAGTTTTTCATGTTTTGAAATTTTTAATGTTGCCTACCACAAACTTCAATTGTTCATAATTTTCAACATTGGTACTTCCTTTAAAATTTTGGCACATTAATGCTACATTTTAGTATGCATACTTCAATTGAATGCTAAAGCAAAATAATATTTTCTTTTTTAAAAATCCAAAAAAACCTTTATTATTATTTTTTTTAGAAAAATAATTTATTTAAGATTTCTTTCCTATTTTTAAATTAAATATTCTTGATAATTTATTACAAAGTTATTGTTCCACCAATGCTCCATTATGATATTAAAACATTATGCATTGTTTACAAACTAGAGCATTGGAGCTCATGATTATTTATAAGAAACATGAATATAAAATTAATCAAAATTATGAAATAATTTTGTTTAAAATTAAATAAAAATAAAAAATAACATTTTTATAATAAACATGGATACAAAATTAATCAAAATTATGAAATAATTTTATTTAAAATTAAATTAAAAAAATAACATTTTAGGGCAAACAACCGTTGAGAAGGTCGTCAACATCAATAATTGCAACCCACTATTTCTATCTTTATTTGATGAATCATATTTCACATGGACTAAATTACAAAGCAATAAGTCATGGTAAATGTTTCTTCATTAATCACCATATATTAATGTTTTTTCAAGTTATGTAATAAAATTTTGAATAAAAAGTTTTTTATATTATTTGTGGGTTTTTTATTGAAAAACTTAGTATAGATTCATCTTAAATCTGTATCTATCAAGTATCTAGAGGGATCCAATTTCTTGAGGTGTATTTCTTTTTTAAATTTAAACTTAATAATTTTGATCTCTTTTGATATATAGATCCGGGTTTAAGTTTTATGTTTTAATTTTATAAACGAACATCTATATTTTATGAGCCGACATGAATTTTTTTAATTAGTTTGTTAGTAACAAACGTTACATCACAAACGTTACGTTACATCACAAACATTACAACATCTCCCCCATACTGAGCTGTAGAGCACCTCGTTTCACTCGGTACAACAACTTTAAGAGTTGGGTTTGAGGTGTAGGTTTTTATTTTATTTTTGTCAATACGATGTTGATGATTAGAGATCATGCCTTGTAAACCACTTTTTTTGGTATTAACATTGTTGATGATTAGAAATCATGCCTAGTAAACCATTTTTAACTTGTAATGGTGGGTAATCTTTAATTTATAATTATTATTTATGTAATATTGCAAATTATAAAGCATATTTTTTCATTAAGATTGTATTCAATTTTAATATTTTTAGTCTTTTTTTTTTGTTTTTAAACGAAGGAAAAAATTCATTAAAATATCAATTAAAAATTATACTGAATAATTAAAAACTCATATTTATATAAGTAGTGATCCTTAATCTATAAATTGAATCACAAATGATATAGAATATTTTAGCTGAATAAATAATACAAAATTCATTCACAACAAGAATAATACCAAGATATTGTTAGGATATTCCTATACTCCATCCTAGTCCCACCAGTATTTTGATCATTTACATTTTCAGTCATGCATGCACCTTTAGGGTTTGCATGCATTCTAGGGTTTGCAAGCATTTTGCATGCATCCCAGTCATCAGTCCAGCACCTAGCTTTCAGTTAGCTAGCCCCCAGGAGCTTCTCATTATTCAGTTTTAGGCCTCCAGTTGCTTAATGCACCCTTCTTCCTTGATTTTAGGGAGCAACTCGCCCTTCTTCACCTACTAGTCCAGTTGTAACTCAGTTACACTTAGTTACAGTCAGTTACACTCAGTTACACCTACCAGAGTTAGTTTGACTGGTGGTTGACAGTTACTTGAGCATTGATGACTCCACTAATGATGATGAAGAATTCTAGTTGTGCTCTGATGATCATGAGGACACCTAGTTGTGCTCCGATGACACTCTATTGATCTTATGATCACTCTGAGAGGCTAATTCGAATTGCCACCTTAGGCATTCGAATCCTCTCTACCATTGTACTATTTATTTGTCCATATTGTGATTAATTAACTAGTGTGTGTGAAGTATTATTGCTTCTATCTGAGTTCTACTGTACCATATTATTATGTTGCTCATTATACTATATTGTTCACTCTTCTTCTATTTTCCTGCTTAATCATAATCACTCTTGTGAGGTATACATCATCTCTTAGATCTGCTATGAGGATTTTCACATGGTATCAGAGCATGTTGAGAGTATTGTTTATCTCCATTCTTGAGAGTTTTTTGCAGGTTATTACCAAGATTTCGAGTGCAGCAGTTGCAGCAGTTTCTGCATTTTTGCAACAGTAGCAATTGCAGTTATTCTATATTGTTTTTGCAGGTCCTCTACAGCTTCAATGTATTCATCAAGAATTACTCCTCTTGATCCACTCAACTATGATGAATGGAAACCAAGAATGATAGCAAACTTGAAGATCCATGATCTTTTTTATTGTTATTTTGAAAGAGAGTTCGAATCCCCTGAAGAGAAGATTGACTGGTTAAATAAAAGTGACATGCACTTTGCAGCAATAATGTTTTCTTTGTTTGCACGCCAGAGATTCCAATTCAAATACCGTAATGGTGTTGAAACTCCAAAGGAGTTATGGACTCCAAAAGAGTTATGGGCTCACCTGGATGAAAAATTTGGCAGAAAGAATGAAGGGATTGGTCCAAATCCATTCGAAAGCAAGCAAATTGTTCCATTCTCTCCCCTTGATGGTCTCTCAGATCATGAACCAGTATCATCTCATATTGAAGTTGTTGACAAAGAACTTGCAGATTCTCCACTCATGCTCAAACTTTATTCTCTTTCTGTGCCAGATCACACTCTAGATATTGCAGAAGGTCCTAAATCCTCTCTTGCACCAGAGTCTGTTGGTTTGCATCATGATCACATGATTATTTTGGAGGTCAAAACAGCTTTTGAAGGTAATGCATTCGCTCCTCTCCAGCTATCTCCTCTTTTATACTACTATATGATCATAATTCCATGTTTTCAGAAGGTCATTGAAGAATATGGCCATGGCCATTCGCTTGGGATAATTTCTCATGCATCTACTGGTTTTTATCTCACCTCTCATGGTTCAAAGGAGATCTCAATAAGCCATGATTCAAGTCTTGTATCTAATTTGGGTTCTAAGCAATTACTGCTTGGGATAATTTCTCACGCATATCATAGTTTTGATCTCACCCCTGCTGGTTCAAAGGAGATCTCAAGAAACTGTTTTTTAAGTCTTAAATCTGATTTTGATTTCAAGCAAACCTGTAATAGTTCTTTTTGGCATAATCTCACCCATGGTGGTTTGAAGGAGAAGACAAAGGACTATATGCACATTCAAAAATTTGATCCTGCCTTAGCTGATTCGAATCACAGGTTCAAGGATCATTCTAATACTATTGGATTTGTTCTCATCACATTCTATCTGAAGAGCAAGTACAAGCACATGCTTTTTGAGCATGATCCACTTCTTCCCAAGAAGAAGATACCTCCAGACATATGACCAAGCATCACACCTGCTTGAGTTTGGAGCATTTAATTTTATGTGTGCCTTACAGTCTATTTTTTGAGGAGGGGGTATGTTTCCCATGAAATTTTCCCACTTCCTTGGTTTATTGATTGTTATTATTCATTGTATTGGGTGACCTTTGGTCATAGTTACCAGGGCCCAGGATGAATTAAGGGGGGGTGTTAGGATATTCCTATACTCCATCCTAGTCCCACTAGTATTTTGATCATTTACATTTTCAGTCATGCATGCACCTTTAGGGTTTGCATGCATTCTAGGGTTTGCATGCATCCTATTCATCAGTCCAGCACCTAGCCCTCAGTTAGCCAGCCCCCAGGAGCTTCTCACTATTCAGTTTTATCCCTCCAGTTGCTTAGTGCGCCCTTCTTCCTTGATTTTAGGGAGAAACTTTCCCTTCTTCACCTACTAGTCCAGTTGTAACTCAGTTACACTCAGTTACACTTAGTTACAGTCAGTTACACTGAGTTACACTCAGTTACACCTACCAGAGTTAGTTTGACTGATGGTTGACAGTTACTTGAGCATTGATGACTCCACTGATGATGATGAAGACTTCCAGTTGTGCTTCGATGATCATGAGGACACCTAGTTGTGCTCCGATGATACTCTATTGATCTTATGATCACTCTGAGAGGCTAATTCGAATTGCCACCTTAGGCATTCAAATCCTCTCTACCATTGTACTATTTATTTTTCCATATTGTGATTAATTAACTAGTGTGTGTGAAATATTATTGCTTCTATCTGAGTTCTACTGTACCATATTATTCTGTTGCTCATTATACTGTATTGTTCACTCTTGTTCTATTTTCCTGTTTAATCATAATTACTCTTGTGAGGTATACATCATCTCTTAGATCTGCTGTGAGTATTTTCACAGATATAAAGATAACTCTTAAGGTAGAGTAACACCATTATTTTCTTTTTAAGGAGAGATTCACTTCACAAGCCATGTTTGCTACAAAATAATTCATCCAACATATATCATACAATTGATACTCATGTATATTTATACTTTCTCATGAGTATTCCTAGTGGGTCTATGCCAACTACCCCTTATTATTATATTATTTCTTCTAACTACCTAGTGGGTCTATTTATTAGCCACCAACTACCAAATGGGCCTATTGCATCATTATGACCACATTACATACATTATTACCTTGGGTACCTCCATAGGTATATTACAATGTAATTAAACCACATTAAGTCATAAATTCCCCATATATTGGTTTAAGCGATGATAATGATCATCATAGAAGTGGTCATTAAAGTTCCACTAATATGCTCAATTGTTATTTCCCTTGTCATATGAACAAGTTGTGATATGGTGATCTCTCGGGAGAAAGTGTGGTTAAAGTTCTATTACTGGACAAGGATGCCATCTATACAGTTATAATTTCACCAAACAATGAAAATTCCACCACCATACATGTTTTTTGCCTCATCCGTTCATCTCTTGCATAAACATTGCACACCTTATGCTTACATTAGAAAATATTTATGATCACCCCATAGCTTCCATGTTTTCAATTATATGCAAATTATCTTACAACTCTTACACTTGCCTAGCAAATAATGAAGCATATCCATATCTTTGCTCTCAAATCTTTCGTGGAGTAGGCAAGGCATATGGTTGATTCATGTTGGTAGGTGAGAGGATCTTCATTGCTTCACCTCATTAACCTTGATAATGAGGGACCACCCATATATATATTTTCAATGGTTGCTCTTGATCTCTTCAAGGAATATTTACTAAGATTTATAGAGCCTACCTTTAGTCCACAATCATTTTCTCCGAAAATTTAGAACTACTCAAACATGTATCTCTAATGCAATCATGGGCTCATTTAGTCCTTGAGGTACACATGTCTCTAGTTATCTTGTAGCTTGAGGGTCCCTCTATCCTAAGTTAGAGTTTTCTTCCATAGCCTTTGCATTGAGATAGGTCATCATAATCCTCAAAAGCATTATATTTCCTAGATCCGCTCCTTAGAGCCTAAGGCTGAGGACCACTTTATATTCCAATGTTCTCCTTGTTATGATACTAGAGGACATTTTTTTTGTCACTTCATAGATTCACTTGGTTTTCTATTGACACTCATCCCTTACATGAAGCAGAGATGTTTAGCCCTCTTCCTTTAGGAGATGTTCAACCTTCATCAATCGCTTACCCGTTCCCTATACCGACATGCACCATGTTCATTACATTCTACTTCCAACCCTCCGACACTAGTGGGAATAGGTCCCAAAACCAGCTTCCAAACTCACATGATAAACTTGTGAGGTGTTATAGACCTAATGACTACCATGACCTCATGTGCATCAAACATATCTTTATAGTTTTGAATCTTATAAATGCTTCTCCAAAACAATATGTCTCGACCAAAGAAACTCCTTCTTTTTAAGCTTCTTAATAATTCCCCATCTAATGACATTACTTTTTTCCTATTATTTTTTTAATTTAAATTCCTTTTTCACTTTCCCATTTGACATCTTTACATATTATGTTTCTTATCATTTGATAGACCAACTTTAACCTATCATAAATATTTTATCTAACTAAATGATTTTGACTTTACAAAGTGTCTTTGAGAATATACATGAAAACAAGCACTTAATCACTTGTACTTTTCTTAGATGGGGTTTCTTCACATTTGGTCGTAAATGAATTATTGATGTTACACTAGATAGTAGATTTTTCATTATGGCTTTCACTCTTTATGATCATGAGTTTGTCGGGGCACCTATTAAGAAATAATTTCTTGACATTATTTAAACATTAAAAGCTGGGAGGTAAGTCTACCTTGTCTATAACGTCCTCTAAATTATATGTATAAAAAACCATACTGATTTTAATAGGTTAATGGTGGAAAAGTTTGACATTGTTACACGATTTTTAAGTTTTTTATATTGAATATGTTTTTCTGGATTTCCTTTTTATATAAAAAAATTAAAAAAATAATATTTTATAATATTATATAATATTTTTTTACATACTTTTATTTTCTTTATAATTATTAAATTAAATACATATAACATCAATCTTTTAGTGCTTTTGGTTTGGTATTCTCATTGCTAATCCCTTCTCTTGGAATGCTCTAATCTAAGAGGTCCCATAAATTTTCCTTTTGGGCAACGCTTCATCTTATTAAGGGGTGGTTGAAACCTCCTCTAGTTTCTTGATAGTTTTATTTTCATCAACACCCTTTAAGTTTTCATACCAATTGGACCTTGAGGGGACAAATATTTGTGAGGATGAGAGTGAGGGGGATCCTTTTTTTATGTTACCAACTACTCAAAAAGGGGCTTGATGATCGTTGGAAGGATATTCTGAGGGCAATGAAGCTAGAGAAATATGAAACTTTGGACAAACTTTCACGAAGTGAGCATACTGATGACATTTATTGTATTTAACTTGGGAATATGTTTGCAATCGAAAGGATGATATTGAGATGAGCCATCTACTTGGAGTTGAATGTCTTAAGGTAACCCCTTCTCCAAATCTACCTCCATGTAGATGCAGTCACAAGAAAAAATGTTATTATGTGGTTTTATTGCTTTAATAAATTTCCCAAAGTTGTCTCTAATTTCTTGCAATGTGAGTTTTCCCCAAAAGATCAATGGGAGATAGGGCAAGTGAATCCATATAGGAGTAGAGGTTATTTATTGTTCAAGATTAATGTCTCAAGACCACTTTCAAAGAAACATTCCTTTAGAATCCATCAAGTAAGGATTATATATGAAGATGAGATGTTTGTCTCACTTAAGCCCAAATAAGAAGTTCGTGAAGAAACCTCTTCCATTACCATATATGTGATACCTACCTTTCAACTTTGGGACACAATTTTCTTGGACCTAATGATCAACTAAAAAATGTCCAACAGTCATTCCAACCAGAGTATTTTAATGTCCCCCATTTTGACCCTTATAATATTTTGGGCTATAATGTAAATAATATATGCATATTATGTATGATTCCTAACGTGGAGCTCAAGGCCAAGGCCCCGCTAGTGAACGCTCGATCTAGAAGAGGCAAGTACTTGATATTATGTTACCCATGTGCTATTGAACCATGGGAATTGTAAATATGCATTTTAATATAAATACCCACAACTAGCTATGCAATGCAACAAGAGATGGGGGCATGATATTATAAGGAATTGGGAGGGAAATACTCAAACCCTTGAGCCAATGAAGTCAAGCCAAGTGTCAATGAGAGAACCATCAACCATCAACTACCAATGTTGACTTTGGTGCCCAATCATTCATTTCTCCCAAGAGTTGGGTGAAGTAGTTAATGCCTTGGGGATTGGGGAGGTATGGCTGTCCAAATTCGAGTATGGGCAAGCCACCCTCATGGAAAATCGTGTTTCTCCTTCTTGAGCAAGAAAACACCCACGAATTGCCTTCCCAAGCCATTATGCAGGATCAGACTTCACTCTCTCAAGTTTTGGGAGCTTGCTGGGCATTTCTCTCATGGAGTACACTGTAAACTCATTGGTTTTCAAGCTGAGAAGGGTGTTTTTGTGATGGATGGACTATGGGGAAAGAAGAGAATCCATTGGGAATCTCAACAGATAAGTTTGATAGCTTGTTGTTTCCTTATTGTTGTGAAATCATTTTTGAATTTCCCGAGTTGGTTTTCATTATGGAAAAATCGTTTTTGTGAACCCAGTAGTTATCCCCTACCTCATAAATCATTTTTGAATGTTTCCATCAATTGTGTGACTGTGTATGTGCCAATTTCGGGTGCCATCCTGTCACGGTTTTTCCCAAAAATCATGTTGGTTCCCTGCTGCCAATTAATGACTGTGTGAAGGTCATTTTGGCCCTTGAATTCCCAAGCCTTTCCCCTCTTACGCAGTCTGAGCTAGCTGGGTCTTTTCCCATCACGTTTTTCATCTATCTCCTGCATTTTCCATGCCTGGGAACTTGTTTTTGTATTGCACAATGGATGGGAGGAAGGGAGCCACGAATTTGGGGTTTATGGAGGCCGTTTTTGTCCCTTGAGTGCCCACAAACGTTTTCTAGAAACGGTTTTGCTCTCCCAGGGTGATTCCCCAATTGCCATTTCGTTTTTGGTTGCCAAACACTTTTTCTTCATGCCCATAAATTGTGATTTTGTTGTTATGTGTATCCATGCTCATTTTTTAGTTTTCTATGTGTTAAGATTTTTGGGGTTGAAATGGGCTTCCATTGTTTTGGCTTGAGCTTGAGTGGAAGCATCCACAAATGAAGAGGGTTCAGATTTAGCATGATAAACCCAGCTGTGGACTGGCTTGGCTTAAATGCAAATGATTATTTGGCTGTGTATGAGCTTGAGAGTCCCCTTTTCCTTGTAGATATCATGCCCAACTCGGGGGTGGTATCTAAGTGCTGAAATAATACAGGCTGGGCAGAGACCTACGGTTGGGAGGAACGTTGCAGCGACATAGCTAGTTGTGTGGGACAATTGCACGACAAAGATAATTGTTTTCTATTTATGTGTTTTGCCTCTGCAGTGTTTAAATTAAATGACTGTTATTGATATGCTATATGCCTATAAAATATGTGTGTGGATGAGTTTTTAATTCCGCTGTGCTTAATTGTTTAAATGGCATCTGCACACTCTTAATTTTATTGCTGTGAATCTAATGACTTGGCGGAGCTTTTGAAAAGCCCCATAGAATGGCATCATGTTCCCTCCCTTGCCTTGGATGGATAGGTGGGTACGTGACAGATGGTGTCAGAGCTTAAGGTTCAACACTACGGCTGTTGGGCCCATCATAGAGATATAAATCATTGTGTGTATATTTATGTAGTATTTAAAGTTAAAACGAATTAGAGAAACTTGAAGATCTCATAGCTTCTATTTGATTAAGATGGGAAATAATTTCCATGACTTTTTTGGGGATTCTTGCAAAATTGCTTGCATTGATCCCATTCTATGAAATTGAGGAAGGAGGGAGAAAATCCCTTTCCAGGTTGAATGCTGCTTTAAATTGTTTCTAATGCAGTAGCAATTTGTTTTTGTATTTGTTGATTGCCCCATGAAGGAGAGAAGGAGGCGCAACCTCTTGTTATCCTTATACTATTTTGCTATTTTACTTTGGCATAGCAGAGGTGCAAGTTCTTGGCATTCTTTTACTGTTTTATGCGAGTTTGATCTGTAAGTAGCTCACCTCTGTAAAGAAACGAAGGACACATTTCCAGAAAAAATTCTAACTGTCTTTGAAAATTTGCAAAATTTTTCTAAGTATTTATGAGTTCTGTTAAAGGCTCTGTAGGTGATTTTAGCATTAAGTTTTGCGTGCGTGGCGGTAGAATTAACGTTAATTTCTACGACACGGTCGGCAGGAAAGTTGTTAATTCTGCGCCGAAAGGGATGGAAAAATTTTGCCTAAGGGTTGCGGCGGTGAAAAGTAAGCTAATTTTCTGCGCGTGCGGCGGCGAAAATTAGGTTAATTTTCTGTGCGCGTGGCGGTGAAAATTGGGCTAACTCTTGCGACTTTGTAGACAAAGATAAGCCCAAAAGCACCACAACGGTCGGTGAAATAGCTGTTAACTCTACGCTGAAGGGAAGCGGTCGGTGGTCGCAGGCTTAGCAGCCAGAGATTTTAACCTTATCTCTTGCAACACGGTCGGCGGAGAAGTTGGTAATTCTGCGCCGAACGGAAGAGAAAATCTCAAAATTTTTCTAAGTGTTTGAAACTTTGCCTAAGGCTGTGTCGGCACTTTTTAATCTAAATCGGTGCGACACAGCAGCACTTTTTAAGCTAAATCGGCACGATACAATTGGCGAGTTAAGCACAGCTCCAGCGACGCGCTTTGGCAAAATTTTGCAAAAGTTGTGATGCAGGCGGCAATTTTAGCCCTAAAGTTTGCGGCGCGGGTGACGACTTTAAAGTTTGTGACGTGGGCGGCAATTTTATCCATAAAATCTGCGACGCGGGCAGCGATTTTATCCCTAAAATTTGCGATGTGGGCGGTGATTTTAGCCTTAGTGGCTGCGACACGATCAGGGAAGAAGATGCTAAGTCCGCCGAAAACAGGGGAAAATACGGTAGCTTTTCGCTGAGATTTCAGGTGCCGAAAATGGAAAATTGCCATGAAGTGCAGAAGCAGGAATTGCATAGAAAGTTTGTGGAAATGCATTGCAGAAAAGCAATGGGAGCAGTAAGGCAACGTTGATGAAAGGGAAATATCTCACCTTAAACTATTTATGTTTATAACATAATAATTGTATTCTTGGAAAGTAGCAAAAATGAATGATATACATATATGTATATATTGAATTTATACTTTGTGAGAAGATCATAGCTAATAATTGCTTGTGTGCATGGTAGAGAGCCCATGAAATTGGATCAGCTATGATGTGGAAGAGGAGATTCCATGCTACAATGAGGGATTGGAGAGGGAGAATTCCTTAACCCCTGTTTTGCTATCATATTTATAATTATGAAATTGTCATGCATATAAACTATGGCATAGGAATGTTGAAAATGCAAAGAGATTCCATAGATGAAATGAATATGCACCAGATGGCATATTAACAAACATTGCACAGTGCATGTGAAAATGTTTGTGCATGAATAGGACATTGCATATTGGTAAAATAGTGAGGTTTCACATATGCAATGAGCCAATTGAGATAATTATGGTGGTTGCTAATAATTAGTTGTGTCCACATTGGTTGTAGGACAAATACAATCAAAACATGGCTAAAGAAGTTGATGACGTTGTTGCACGTGACCAACGACCTTACGAAGAGAGGATGGTGCAACAAGTCCGTGATCATGATGTTGGCAAAAGGACTGAGTAGCTTTGGTAAGAGGCCAACTGATCAGGTAGCATCAAGTGATGTTAATAACATCCATGCAGGTAATGGTTATTTGTTCTTAATTACATGAATGTTGAAAGAGGATTTGGTGAAATCCCTTCAACTATGTTGTGAACTATGATGATTTGGTTTGCATATGGATTGAGTGCCCGAATGGGACTGTTAACCTACCAAGTATGGTGAGTTATGGATTTCAGGTAGATTGTTTTGGCATGGAAAATATGGGTAAGTCCACGATGAATATGGGAATCTACCGTGAGAAAGAGCCAAACGATATGAGAACAGACTCATGGCTAAGTGAATCAATTTCCGTAGAGGACAGAATTGCAATTCATACTTGAATTTAATTATCAATGCCATTGACTGATTAGAGAAATCAGATTTGAATTTTATTGTTAAATGCTGCTAACTGTTTGGCTATTTGATAAATGTGCCAGGAAGACACATTGCAGGAAGATCAGGAGTGATGGCCTGCAAAAGCCAAACTAGATGGGAAAGACCCCATGCTTTGGAAATGGGTTTCGGGTGAAACGCCATTGATAATGTCTCATCCAAACCGCATGTCGGTAAACCATGAGAGTGAGATGGTAAAGCTATGCCCAGAAGGCATGTGAGATACATCTGCAAAATGAATGAGTATTCTGTGACCCTAGACAAGAACATGCATGTCTAAATTATTAGGGTTAATATGCAGAGCATGCTCTATATTATTTATATCATTGCAGACTGCTTGAGTATGATTAGGGCCTACATGGCGCACATCGGAAAGGGGGTGCACACCTTTTCTGGTGCTAGGTCATGATAGGGTTTTCAATATTGACTACACCCTAAGGTAATGGACGCATTCCTGGTGTTTCAATACTTGATAGTGAATGATATGGATTATGGTTACAAAATTGAACAACAATACTGATGAGCTTGCTTATCCTTCTTGTGTTGTCAGCCTACATAGATGCAAATTGATACTGCACATTAAGAGGCAAAGTGAAGAAGGGTACGCAAAAGGACTGTATAGGAATTGGTAACCTTTCTATGCTCACACGAAATATTACCAAAAGGGATGGACAAGCCCGAAGAGATGTGTAATAAGAAGAGGTATCATCCTTGTGTGAGTGGGGTCATGCTAACCTGTAGTCAAGAAAGTCACCTATAAAGTTCCTAAAAGGAACCACCGATTTGCACCAGAGAAGGAGTGACATCCTTGTATGAATGAAGAGTTGTGTGTGTGAAGGGTTGTGATGACATTGGTGAAGGCATAAAATCTCTATTGGGACAGCAGTAGGAGGGCGGGCACCAAGACTGACTGAAAACCCTGAGATGCCTATGGCTCCATAGTAGATCCTTGACCTATAATGGTTAGGTGGTACAGTTCCTTCCATTGGTCGATGACCCAGACGAATGTGCTGGCTCGGCAATGGAGAGGGCCAACCAGGTATGGGACTGGTTGGGCACCACCAAATGCTTGGTAAATCCATTCGGTGTGAAGCTGTATTGGTGAAGCATTAACTACATACAAGTCCATAGGCGATCCCAAGGCTTGCAAAGTGAAGCAGGATCCTGTGGACCAGAGGGGAAACGCACAATACAGATAAGTATTTGTTTTCATTTATGTCTTGTTTGGAATAATGAATATTTCAGGTATAAGTCTTCTAACAGCTAAGCTAATACACTGTTGTTTCTTTGTTGGAAACCTTGGTCATTGCAGGAAAGCAAGACCCTAAAAGACCTATAAGTTACTGGTAAAATCCAGAGAGTAAATGAGTGGGCGATATAAATTATATAGAAATCCAGGGAGTAACTGGTTGAACGCTATAAAGTTCTTGATAAGTCCATAGAGTGACTAGTTGGGCATTAACTACTTGATACTGTAATGCAACGTGTATGCTGGCCCAACATTCCTTAATTAATTAATAAAACCAGTCGGAGCACTGGCCTAGCATATTGCTAAAGGAAATGATTGATAAACCCAGTTGGCGTACTGGCCTGGCATTTCCTATTCGAATGATTGTGGAGTAGCCTACTTGCTGGCCCAACATTCATAATTGTATCCACGGGAAATCCAAGGCTCGTAAAGCAAAGAAGGATCCCATGGAATAAAGTGAAGACATCCAATACAGATAAGTATTTGAATACCTTGCAGCTTCTTGCTTATATGTATACATGTGTATATGATTTGGTTATGATTTCCTAAACTCTTGTTTAGAGATAAACCCTGTGAAAATAAACTGAACATGTGAATTGATTCAATGTTTGAGTGTAGGTATTGTTGGAAGCAAGGACTAGGAAGGCATCATAGGGATGCAGATGGACATGTGACCATCCTAAAGAGCTCAGTATGAGCAGTAACGAAAGATGGTGCTAGTGTACATGAGTGGGTCATAATAGCCAAAGGTTCTGTAGGCAACTATGGAGAAGGGTTCCTAGTTGAAAATCCTTAGACAGACCTTAGACACTAAGTGTCATAGCCAAGAAAGGAAAGTCAAAGCATTCACATTGAAGTGAAAGAGACTAAGGAGCATGAAACCACAGCGATGGTGTAGCTCCATAATAGAACAAGACTAAGAGGGAGAAACTCCTACTCTTCTTTTTCCTTTCAATTGATGCATTTATAAAACAAAAGATTGTTGAGTGTATGTCATGGCTGAAAATAAATTGTGTTTAATTGCTCGAAATGAATTGTGAATGCTGAAATAGTAAATTTCCTGTGAAAGGATGAACATGAATGAGTTCATGTGTATGTTGGGAAAGCATGAAAAGTGTGGAAGTCCCATGAATAAAGCGTGGACATTCCATGTCAATTGGGAAAATAATTGACTAATTTTAATGTTTATGTTATGCTTGTCCTAACAAAGGATTTCCATGATGAATTTCACAGGTAAGAAGGTGAAACAATTGGTTGCAGCTGGCATAAGAAAGTGTTGCTAGTAAGCAAAGTGTGGTCAGTTGTTTCCATTGACCATGGCAGTAGACCGAGGGCTATTCGAGTTGGCTGAAAGTCTTCTTCAAACAATTGCCAGGACCCAAGAAAATCTTGGAGAGATGCTCAAGCTACAGAGGCAACATAATGAGATGAACCACAAGGTTTTGCAGGACTCTATTCGCCTGCAAAAAGAGGTAAAAAGCATTCTGGGAGAAATCAGTAAAGGAAAGGAAAGTGGATCCATGAAGAAGCATTCATCCAATCGGCCAATTAAAAAACGTTCCAAGTGGGAAGACTCAAAGGAATTTGAGCAGGAAAGGGTAAAGCAACCAATGAAATGTTGGGGATGTGGAGGAAATCATTACCTCCGTGACTGCCCAACAATGGAGCACCAAGAGGGTAGACGCCATTAATTTTCTAGACTTGTAGATTAGCAGGAAGGTAAAGAAAGGGAAGGGATTGTTTTGGAACAATGCCCTCATGCAGAGCTAGAAGGTCCCGGTCAGCAGGAACAATTTGTGAAGGCCAAAAGACTTGATCCCAAAAACCCAAGAAAAGGGTGAAATGTAGGACAGACCTGCCATATTTTGTGAATTTTGGACATGTATATAGCGTGTATGTATTCCTAGGTATTGGAACACTGAGGACAGTGCTATTCCAAGGGGAGGGGAATGTAATGTCCCCCATTTTGACCCTTGTAATATTTTGGGCTATAATGTAAATAATGTATGCATATTATGTATGATTCCTAGCGTGGAGCTCAAGGCCAAGGCCGCTCTAGTGAATGCTCGATTTAGAAGAGGCAAGTATTTGATATTATGCTACCCATGTGCTAGTGAACCATGGGAATTGTAAATATGCATTTTAATATAAATACCCACAACTAGCTATGCAATGCAACAAGATATGGGGGCATGATATTACAAGGAATTGGGAGGGAAATACCCAAACCCTTGAGCCAATGAAATCAAGCCAAGTGTCAATGAGAGAACCATCAACCATCAACTACCCATGTTGACTTTGGTGCCCAATCATTCATTTCTCCCAAGAGTTGGGTGAAGTAATTAATGCCTTGGGGATTGGGGAGGTATGGCTGTCCAAATTCGAGTATCGACAAGCCACCCTCATGGAAAATTGTGTTTCTCCTTCCCGGGAAAGAAAACACCCACGAATTGCGTTCCCAAGCCATTATGCAGGACCAGACTTCACTCTCTCACATTTTGGGAGCTTGTTGGGCGTTTCTCTCATGGAGTACGCTGTAAACTCACTGGTTTTCAAGCTGAGAAGGGCGTTTTTGTGATGGCTGGACTGTGGGGAAAGAAGAGAATCCATTGGGAAGCTCAACAGATAAGTTTGATAGCTTGTTGTTTCCTTATTGCTGTGAAATCGTTTTTGAATTTCCCGAATTGGTTTTCATTATGGAAAAATCATTTTTGTGAACCCAGTAGTTATCCTCTACCTCAGAAATCGTTTTTGAATGTTTCCATCAATTGTGTGACTGTGTATGTGCCAATTTCGGGTGCCAACCTGTCACGGTTTTGCCCAAAAATCATGTTGGTTCCCTGCTGCCAGTTAATGACTGTGTGAAGGACGTTTTGGCCCTTGAATGCCCAAGCCTTTGCCCTCTCACGCAGTCTAAGCTAGCTGGGGATTTTCCCATCACGTTTTTCATCTATCTCCTGCATTTTCCATGCCTAGGAACTTGTTTTTGTATTGCACAATGGATGGGAGGAAGGGAGACACGATTTTGGGGTTTATGGAGGTCATTTTTGTCCCTTGAGTGCCCACAAACGCTTTCTGGAAACGGTTTTTCTCTCCCATGGTGATTCCCCAATTTCCATTTCGTTTTTGGTTGCCAAACGCTTTTTCTTCATGCCCAGAAATTGTGATTTTGCTATTATGTGTATCCATGCTCAGTTTTGAGTTTTCTGTGTGTTAAGATTGTTGGGGTTGAAATGGGCTTCCATTGTTTTGGCTCGAGCTTTAGTGGAAGCATCCACAAATGAAGAGGGTTCAGATTTAGCGTGATAAACCCAGCTGTGGACTGGCTTGGCTTAAATGCAAATGATTATTTGGCTGTGTATGAGCTTGAGAATCCCCTTTTCCTTGTAGATATCATGCCCAGCTCGGGGGTGGTCTCTGAGTTCTGAAATAATACAGGCTAGGCAGAGACCTACGATTGGGAGGAACATTGCAGCGACATAGCTAGTTGTGTGGGACAATTGCACGACAAAGATAACTATTTTCTATTTATGTGTTTTACCTCTGTAGTGTTTAAATTAAATGAATTTTATTGATATGTTGTATGCCTATAAAATATGTGTGTGGATGAGTTTTTAATTTCGTTGTGCTTAATTGTTTAAATGGCATCTGCACACTCTTAATTTTATTGCTGTGAATCTAATGACTTGGCAGAGCTTTTGAAAATCCCCATCGAATGGCATCATGTTCCCTCCCTTACCTTGGATGGATGGGTAGGTACGTGACAAGTATATGGATTCAAATACATATCAACATTTCTACAAAATCTCACAAACAAAACCGTAAATGAGATAATGGAGAGGAACTAAGAACCAAAAAAAGGAGTACTCCCCATATCAATTTTTTCATCTTCCAGATATTCCTCCCAGACTAAAGTCCCTTCTACACCACTCAAATCTTCTTTGGATAGATTGTCTGCCAACAAATTATGTTCTCTATAGATATGGAAGAGTTTAAGTACGAGAATTTCTTCAGTTCCTCTTTTATTCTGATGCACCAAGGAAGTAAGTTCATCACTTTTAGACTATAATCTCCACGAGCCCATTGAATAGTTACTATGGAGTCCGCAAATATCACAAGTGACACTATCCCAAAGGTAGTAGCCATCTTACATAAAAAACACAATGCCAACAATTCAACCTTCATGTTTGTACTTGTACCACATTGAAGTTTGAAAATATACCTATGAAGATCATTGATGTAGAGGACTGCACCCGCTGCACAAAAACCATTTTGTGCTACCCCATCAAAATAGCCAATAACCCCATTGAAACTTTGGATTTCTTTAAAAACTATGGTTTTGCAAACTTTTAAATTTCCTGAATTGTACTCTTTGACCCAGTTCAGTATGTGCATAAGTGTGATGTCCAAATCTTCAATTTTATCTTCAAAAAGACAGATATTCCTAACTTTCCAGATTTTCCATGAAATAATGGCAGGAAGGGTATGATACTCTCTGCAATTTTTCTAGCATTCTTTACAATTTTGTTCAAAGTTAGCACCATTCCAAACCTGTGTTATGTTGAGAGAAGAACAAACCTTATTCCAAACATTTGTAGAAAAACTACACTCAATCAATATATGACTAATTGACTCAGCATCCTTTTTTAAAAGAAGGCATATATTTGGACCACACCAAACTTTTCTTGTCATATTGTCCTAGGTCTTAAGACAATTTTGAAGGGAAAACCACATAAAGAATTTCATCTTTAATGGAATACACCATTTCCAAAGAACTGTATACCACCAATTCTGAACAGTGCAAACAATTTACTTAATAATAGCCTAGTAAGCAATTTTTGCAGTAATGGAACCTGTCTGTGTATTTGATATCCAAATAAAAGTATCCTAATTTCCATTTAGTCTACATCCCGTAGAATTTAATTTATTGATGAATTTATCCCATTAGGTAGCCTAAGAGCTACCAATGCCAATATCCTTAGCAGAGTACCAATAGTTGTTCTCCTTATTAATCCATTTAGGTTTTCTAATATCTGCCATAATAGAGTAACCAATCTTAGCCAAATACTTTACAATACAAGGAGAAAGCTTATAGTCTTCACCCAGTCCAATAATGGGATCAATTCCAACCATAACATTGTTTCCATTACCCACTTTCCATGCCAAATCTTTTCCCAGCCATTTGTAAATTTTGAGAAATTCCTTCCAAACAAGGGAGGAATTCCAGACTTCCTTCTTCACATTCCTTATCCAAGTAGTGCAATCCTTTTTGATATATTTTCCATGCAGAACTTTAGACCAAATACTTTTACGAAATAGACCACACCAAAAAATCTTCAATCTTAAAGAAGTATTGAACCAAATTAAGTTTTTTATCCCCAAACCACCATTCCCTTTTGGAAATGAAAGTCAGTCCCAGATTGCCATAATTATTTTACCTTTTTCTGTACCTCCAGACCAAAGGAAGTCAAAGATAATCTTTCTCAGAGAATTGATGATAGAAATTGGAACCTGTAATAAAGAGAACCAGTAAACTTGAATACTTTTAAGAACATCTTTGATAAGAGTAAGCCTGCCACCTATGTAAATAAGCTTGAAAGTCCAACTATTTATTCTTCTTTCAAATTTTTGAATCATCCAAAACCAATCCTGTACTATATAACCATTCGGTTTTAGATAATATCAAAGGTATTTGAATCCTTCTTCAAGCTTGTACACCTTATATGGAAGAAAAACATTGATATTCTCCATAGTGTTTCCATCCAAATTATGCATATATAGAATTGATTTCTTCACACTAACCTTCATGCCTGAAGCCATACCAAAAAGTTTGATAATCTCCATATAAAACCCCCATTCCTTAGATGAATCAGTGCTAATATTAAAATAAAATCAACAAACAATAAGTGTGTAATGTAGACATCAATTGAAATTTTTACACCTTTAATTTTACCTTTAGATTTGGCATCCAGAATAAGTCTACTGAGCCCCTCAATGATTAGTAAAAAAATAAGGGGAGAAAGAGGACATCCTTGTCGGATTCCTTTACTATTTTTGAAGAATTCAGTGGGGGCTCCATTTACCAACACAACAAATTGTGCACAAGAAACACATGCAAGGATCCAGTTTATGACAAGTAGTGGAAGCCCAATTTGAATTAGGATTAATCTAAGAAAAAACTAATTCACTCTATCATATGCATTTTTGAAATCCATTTTCAGAAGCACAGCCTTCAAATTATTTTGTTTAATAGAGTGAATAGCTTCATGTGTGATTCCAATAGCATCTAATATTTGTCCAGCATGTAGAAAACCAAATCGCTCAATAGACATATGTTTTGACAAGTATGGCTTAATCCTGCAAGATATAATCTTGATGATTATTTTACATGCAAGATTACATAACGCTATCGATCAAAATTCTGAAAAATATTTGGCTTATTGCTTTTGGGCACCAAAGTAAGGAAATTTGAGTTTAGCGCACCATAAACAAACCCCTGTGTCCTTGAATACTCAACCATATCAAGCAGATCTTTCCCCATATTATCAATGAAATGGAGAAACAGTTCTATAATCAAGCCATCAGGGCCAAGAATTTTCTCTTTGGAAAAAAGCTTCAAAACCTCCTCAATTTCATCAATAGTAACATGTCTTCCCATATCTTTCCCTTCAACTTCATCAAAAAATTTAGGAAACAGTTTTATAATATGTAATTGGGCTTCCAATGAACTATGACCATTCTCCTTAAATATATCCCTATAGTGCCTTAAAGCCAACTTCTAATGTTCAGATTGACCTTTTATAAGAACATCATTTTTATCATTAAGTTCCCAAATAACATTAGTATTCCTTCCATGTGAGACATAGAAGTGAAAAAACCGGGTATCATTATCTCCTAAACCTATCCACAAAGCTCTACTTTTTAAACGACAATCCATCTCCTCTTGTTTTAAAATCTGATCCTTTTTGTCTTCTAATGACTTTATTAACACTTTATCCTCTTCAGTGATAAAGTAGTCAGAATTTTGTATATATAACTTTCTAATCTGATCTTCAAGAATTTTTAATTCCTCCTTATCCTTCATCTTTTTATTCTGAATCCAGATATTAACCTAACCTTAAGAAATTTTAACTTATGAACAAGTAAATCCATAGGATTTAAGATTTCTTCATGCTCAAATGAGTGCCAAGTATCCTTGATAAAAGAACATAAATCCTCATTCAACAACCAATACCTATTGAATTTAAAGGGATACTTTAAATTTGGAAGAATCCCATCTATTTGGAGGAAAATAGGCCAATGGTCTGAGATTTTAGTCCTATCCACCCAAGACCTATATCTCTGAAAGGTTTGAAGTAATGAAGACTTCATAATAAACATGTCAAGTCTTTTTTGAGTACCCACAAATCCACATATTCCATTTGACCAAGTTGGTTCAATAATAGTAGGAGCAATATCTACCAAATCAAAATGCTCAAGCAATTTGATGAAATACTCAACCATTGAATCCATTCTAGCAAAATTCCCCCAAAATTTCTGTAGTAGAGGTTGTAAAATTTAAATCACCAGCAATGATAAGGTTTTCAATATCAAGTAAACCTGACATTGGAAGGGAATCCTAGAAACTCTCTTTATCTTTATAAGGTCCATAAATATTTAGTATAGTAACCTTAATACCAATATTACATATATGTCCTTCAAGCAGTAGACCCCATTTTGTTCTAAAAGAAGTAAACTGTAGGGATTTTGGATTCCAACAAGTTAATAATCCGCCTGACATCCCCAAAGCACTGATCGCAGAAACCTCCCAACTTGGAAGAACATTAGCTATGGATTCAATAGAAACAATATCAAGACACATAGTCTCTTGTAGAAGGATAATTTCAGGGTTAGTATCCTTGATTAGTTTGTTTAAGGCCCTAACCCTCGTAGCCTTTCCCAAACCATGAATATCCAAAGACATTAATGACATTAAATCACATTGCCATGGAGCATATGAGCTCTAAGTTCCCTAGGAGAAACTAGTTCCCCACAGTTGTTAAGATCATGAGATTATTCCTTAAGCTGGGATGATAGAGGGATAAAATCCATTTTCTGAACCAGAAGAGGGAGTTTTGATATATTCTTCTTCTTTTTCCTAATCGTCACATTTTGAAATCTAATGGACTGGATACCTAGTACATTAGGGTTTGTAGAGGGATTCTTTGAATAAATAGATAGTGGGGATTTTGTATTTTGAATCTCAAAATTATTATACCCACATTCCAATAAAATATGTCCATTAGGTGAAATATTTTGTTTATCCCGAGCAGAATCAGGGTCGACCAAAGTAGGAGTAGTATTTTCCATAACTGGAGAAACTAAACAGGTATCCTGAGGAGAGTTTTGTTCAATACCCACATTAGAGACACTAGTGAAAGGATTAGGGTTTCGAACATCCAAATTTAAAGAGATTTTATCCCCAGTTGACTTATGTGCATAATCCCTCCTCTGATTAATAGCCAAATTTTGATGTATGGTAATCCCATCCCCCACATATCCTTCAGAAACAATATTCTTATTAATCCCATTACCGCCATAAATAGAATGATGTTTAGTAACCCACCCAAGAGCCCCCTGAATATTATCCCTAGAAGACATCCTTTGATCTAAATCTTTTTCTACAGAAAGGTAAAAATCTAATTCACCTTTTGTAACATCTTCTTATGGAGTAGGGGATACATAAGTTAACTTACCCGAGACGTTTTTTTTTATCCCGAGTCAGAGAAATTGGAGTAGTCAATTCCAGACCATGAACATAAGCCTAAAGAATATCACTTTCTTCGTCCTCTGATGAATAAGCTGGCTTAGACAGGAGATATGGGAATTTGGATTTAACATGTCTGATCTGTCGGCAACA
The DNA here is from genome assembly GCA_027924585.1 of Larix kaempferi. Lineage (NCBI taxonomy): Eukaryota > Viridiplantae > Streptophyta > Pinopsida > Pinales > Pinaceae > Larix > Larix kaempferi. The sequence continues at coordinate 15,125,922 of BSBM01000458.1, read as the reverse complement.
GTAACACCTAAAAGGAATTTTGTAATAATCAAGTTTCTGCCGAAAAACCCTATCATCCTAGATCACTTAAATTTTTTCCATGAGTCCCTGCGCCATGTCGAACTCCACCACCACTCTAGCCACTTTTTTATCCATCCCGTATAAAGAGTTTTTATCAACCTTGATAAATCTTCCAACAATATTAGCCAAACCCATAAACAAATTATGGGCCCAAAATTCAAGGGGTAAACCGGGGTAACAGCATCCACAAGTGACGTTTGGATTGCTTCTCTTTCATGGGATCAAAATTTGTATGCCAACATTTAAGGATTAATGAACCCTTTTTGTACAACCAAACCCCATTCAAAATCAAATCTATAGGTGCACCTTCATGGAAAATGAATATAATCCATCCATTCATAAGTAGGTTAATTATCGGCGCAGAACCCACCATCGGCATCCATTGTTTATTTACCCATTCTGTTAACTCTAATTCATTAAGATGTGCAAACTATATGTGGCCCACCAGAGCCCTATTAGAAATCATTTCCACCCTGTCAATATTCACATCATCTCCCAATACATATCGATCCAGTCCTTCACGAGCCCTAACTGACTTCAGTTTTCTTCGGTGACGTGCTCTTTCCCCAGATACTCTGCATTTTACATGATTCTTGTTCGGTGAATAATCGGTTGGAATATGATAAAGGTCGGAATCTACCGTCGTAGCATATTCCTTACTAGATTGAACACCCAACACAACCTTTTACCAGAAAGAATTATTTGGGTTTTCCAAAACCCTACCCCGCACTATGTGATCCATGGCCATCGTGGTGACCTGCTAATTAGGTGAAGACCACATGTCCAATCCTTAATTATACATGTCAAATCAACATTTTTCTGACAAAAAACTATGGTCTTATGTAAAATGCAAAAGTCCAATGTTATAGAAATAGAAATTTTCAGAAATCACAAATACCCAAAAACCTAAGACTCAAGGCAACAAGGAAAAAATGCCCTATCCAACCCTGTCATTGGAAAAATGAAACTGAATTAGTAGAAACCAAACTTCCCACTTTTTTAATCTTGATTGGTACTAGGATAATCGAAAACAATTAGCTGGACTCCAAGTTGCTGATTCAGTTCATTTACCTCCAAAAAGGGTTTTCAGAAACATATTTCCCCCAAACCCTAGCTCAGTAATCTCCATCTCCCATATATATTGATTAATATATTATGGATTTTTTATTATTAATATATGTTAAAAACTGCTTTTTATATAGTGTTGTTCCTTACCTACTATTTTTTGAAACATGTTATATAGATGCGTGTGAGAAAAATAAAACAATGAACAATATATATGTTTAGAAATAATCGCATAATCATGATGCTTTGGAATAGTTTTTACAAATCAATTTTTTTTTCATATTTTAAATTTATATGATTGTTATATTTTCTCACTTTTTACATTTTATCTATTAACATAGCTTATATGATTTTAAAATATTCTCTTCTTTATTTCTTTCTCCTTTGTTTATAACTTTAAATCTTATTTTTTATTATTATTAAGGATTTGCAATTTTTTTGTTTTGTTTTTTAATTTTTTTTTATGAAATACACATCTTGGGAAAATTCATAGGCACTTCCTCAAATTTTGAGGATGGTATCTAGGGTAAATTGGATTTTGCAAAAGCTTGAGGATTTCTTAGTACATGGCTTGGAGAGGAGGGGGTTGTGGGATGGAGAGAGAAGGATCATGGGGTTTAAGGAGGAGGGAGGTTTAGAGAGAGAGGGGGGGGGGTAGGAGGGGAGAGAGATATATGTGGGGCTTAGGCACGGGGAGATGAGAGATAGAGAGAAGGGATAGGGTTAAGGGTAGGGGGAGGATGAGACATAGAGAGAGGTAGGGGTTAAGGGTGTGATGAGGAGAGATATAGAGAGAGGGGAGGGGGGAGGAGGGGAGAGATAGAGGGATATATGGGGAAGTTAGTGGTCAAGGAGAGGAGGATAGGGGTTAGATAGAGAGAAGGAGAGAGAGTGGGTGGGGGTTAGGGAAAATGGTGCACGCGCGCGCGCGCGCGCGCGAGAGAGAGAGAGAGAGAGGGTAAAAATAACACGCGAGCTAATAATGCACGCGTGCTAATAATGAGCACTCACTAATAACATTTGTGAATTATTTTATATATAACAATGTGCATGCATTATTAATGTGCACGCTAATAATGCACACATGTTATTTTCTATATAACAATGCGCACATGTTTTTAATTTGAAAAAAATTGGCGTGAATGAATTTTTCTACCTGCGTGGTGGATGAGTTGTCCACTTTGGTTTTAGGTTCGGATTGCCAAACCTATGGTTTGGGTTTGCAACTAACAAAACACATCCATTTTTTCATTTCCTTGTTTTTCAACCTCCAACCTACATATGCTAGAATGGTTTGTTGCTAACAAAATTGCACAGACTTATAGAAATTTATGTGCATATTCCAAATATATATATATATATATATTTGGAAAATAATATATTTTTTATATTATTTATTTATTTGTATGGTCATATGTCAAATTTATAAAAATATAGCTTTCTTATTTTCTTTGTAACTTTTGCTTGGTTGACCTATTTTGAAAACAAAAAAGAACCTACACCTGTGCAGACAAAGACCTACACACTAAAAAAAAAGTTCATTGATTGTGTTAAGACCCTCATAGTGGGACCTAATGCTCAACCTACTAATTTCATGGATTCATTGACTTTAGTAATTTAAAAAAAATATAAAATTTACATTAAGAATTATGGAAAAATAGTGCTACACAAGAAAGGCATGTTAAGTACAACTCTATAATTTTTTTTTCAAATTTTTTTAGTGTTTACATACCAAACTTGGGGCTTAATGCGAACATATGCATTATGTTTTAGAAAAAAAAAGATCATACCAATCTTAGGATAACACCATTTTCTTGGAATTATAGTAATTTTCCATAAATACAAGTTATATATTCTCAAAGGTAACACGACTGTCTATGTTTCATCTTTTTACACCGTGTTTTAAAAAGTTGTGCAGATACCTATAATATTTACTTTGTCTTCATATTTATGTTTTTACATATTTCCATTGCAACTTACGTGTCATAATTGGGTAGCATTACCTTGCACCAAACCAACATGTCTAAGGAATGGTATTTTGATCTTCCATTGGGTGGTAGGAATAGAGCACAACCTTCTTATCCATCCCATATGTATGTTACTCATGCAGATGGGTTGCGTAGAGGTATCATACACTAATATGTCATCATAAAACCGTTCCTTACAGAGCTCTTTCTTTCTCTTTCTCTTTAATAGATATTTATCTATTCCTCATAACTATAAAGATGAAAAGTAAGTCCTCCTCCTACATAATATCTAGTGCCGTACCCTAACCTTGTCTTTCTCATTTTAGCTTTTCCTTGAGTTCCTTGTTTTACTACTTATTTGTTGGGGCTCTTGCCATTTGGAAACAACATAAGGAGATCCTTCTGGGAGGAAATATATACAAATATCAGGTACCCATATGGGTCGATGTTAGTAGGTCCTATTGCATTTAAACTAGAAACAATAACTAGTTTAATATTTTCTCAGCTATTTGGTATAGTTTTAAATGAGGCTTAAAACTAACTACACTGAACTTACAGTGTATAACTGATATTTGCTGAAGGAGATATATCGCTTGCAAATACCATGAGATGATAGCAATAGGTTCCTACAGCTATAGGTATATTTATAGCTCTCTCTCCAATTCATTCTACAACTCCAAGTATATCTACATCCCTCTCCAATTCAAATTTATGTTCTCTATTATAAAAGTTGAATTTGAAAGTGATCCACTTCATAGCCAAAATAAGCTCAAAAAATGTATTGAATGTGCAATATGAAACATATGTATTGCACATGAAATATGAAACATAGAGGATTTAATATGCCCATTCCTCTGCTAAACCTTGGATCCTACCACTTGTGTGGTTGGAACAACCATCCGAGCATCTCTCTGAATACTAGCTAGAAAACCGTGGAAGGAGGAAGAAAGAACATGGAAGAAGGAAGAAAAAAAATTTACACGCAGGATTCCACCTTGAAGGACAATGGAATGTATGCAAGATGTCACCTTGGAGGAGAAGGGAGTACTGTAGTAATGCATACTACAAGATAATTGTCTACAATGATCAAATTAAAACCATACAATGTGAGTGGTGGGTTGTGGCCTCGTTACTTGTGCAACTACAATGCATCACAATGAGACAAATGATAATGTGATCACTATAGATTATTGAGGTACTCAATATGCACTAGTAACATGTGAAGGCATACATGCATTATTTGAAACTTGGACCCTACCATGTTAGTGTGCCAATAATAATTGCATGCACCAATCAATTTTCCAATACTAGGTTGACAAAACGTATAATACCAGTCGTAGGACATGCCCACTTGCCCTTTTGTGTCTCTAGTGCATTAATGTTCATGAGGTGCATTGTAAACATGGATAATGTTAAATTCATTGTGCCATGTGATTTGTGAGCATAGATAACCATAATGCATTATACACATGTAAAGGCATGCAACCACACATTAAAGCATGACATAATGTGTCAATGCTCCAATGATAATGGCACACACCATGTGGAACACCATATCTTTATGTGTTCGGATATCCACATCATCTTTTTCAGGATCTGCATGCAAATTAGGGTTTTGCATGCAGAATCTAGGGTTTGCATGCACCTGCATGCACTGGCATGCATCCCAGTCACCAGTTTGATGCCTCTAGCACCTTATCCACCTTCTTCTAGCACCCGGGAGCCACCTACCACAGAGTTTTAGCCCTCCTAAGCTGAAAGGCGCCCACTTCTCACCTACTGCCAGAGAAGGGCGCACTTGTTCACCTACCACTGCAGTTCCACTTCAGTTACATTCAGTTAGCTCCGATTCTCCCTGATTTGAGGCTAGTTTCACTCCCGACTGACTGTATCACTTCCGTTTGACCTCCAGTTTGATTAGGTGACTTGTTCTGACTTCAGTTAGCCTCCCATGCGCCCCCACTGAGCCTCCAGATCCTAAATCAGTGCTACACACTTCAGTTACACTTATTACACTCAGTTAGACTCAGATTGACACCTGGATGACTGGTTGTTGTGATTGATGAGCACCACCGATGATTGATGAGGACTCCTAGATAGAGTCAAGCTACTCCATTCAGTTATTTGAATGACCTCCTTAGGCAATTCGAATTGCTCAGTCATTGTGACAGTTTGTATTGTAATTCATTCACCCTTTCTGGGATAGAGAGCACTGCTGCATGTTTTGCACAGTTTTGCACCATATTTTCTATGTTCATCTGTTGTGATTGATTTACTTGTTCATTAGATCTGCTGTGACTAATTTTACATGGTATCAGAGCCATTGCAGGGACAAGATCTCTTTTCTACAGGTGTTTATACAAGAAGATTTGACTGAATTGCTAAAAATTGCAAAAAGTTTGGCATGAGATATCTCAAGGGCATTCGCTCCTGTGCATGCAAAGCTTGAAAAATATTCCAATACCACTCCAGAAGCTTGAGTTACCACATAATTCCTGGATCTGATACATTGGACCCATTCAACATTGCTTGAAATCCAATCCCAGGTGTGATGCAACTCTCAAAGGGTGTATTGTTCGACCTTATTGTGGTTGTTTTGATGTGATTTGCAGGTTTTTTTGTCTCCTCCAATTGCACTCGCTATCTTTTGCATGCAAGCTTCCCTACAGCAATTGCATTCGCTATAGTCTGCATGCAAGCTTCCTCTTCATCAGTTGACTCGCTCCTTGCAATGGAATACTCTTCTTCAAAGCCTATCCTCACCCCATTCAATTATTTTGATTGGAAAGATGATATGGAGATCATATTACGTTCAAAAGGTTACTACCGAGTCACTCTTGGTCTTGAATTGGAGCCAAACAATGTGTCAGATCGAACCAAACACTACAACAAGCTTGATGAAGCTTATGGTCTTCTTTGTCTCTCCATCTCTAAGGATCTTCACTTCCATCTCAGCGGATTGAAGACTCCAAAAGCCATATGGGAGCAACTTGAAACACTATTTGGCAAGCAGGATGAGCTTAGGGCTTTTCAATTAGAGAATGAATTGATTGGCCTTAATCCTGAGAATTTCGAGACCATCAATGAATTCTTCACAAAATTCAAGAACTTGAACTTGCAATTGAAGAACAGTGGTGTTATCAAAGAGGATAAACAGTTGATCCTCTCCATTCTAAGCAAGCTTGGGAAAGATTGTTCGGTATTTGTCTCTACTTTCAATTCCGGTCGGCTAACTACCCCGAATTGGAAGATGCCTACCTTGAATGCCTTCATTGAGTCCGTTACAAAAGAGCATGACAAGTTGATTCAAATGGGGTCCATAAGCTCCAAAGATTCAGCCCTATTTTTTCAAGGACCCAAGATCTCGAATGGTAAAGGAAAGCTAAAGAAGGAGAAGCCCAAATTCGAGCCTCACAAGCAAAAAGACAAAGGCAAGCAAATGGATGCACCATCCAGTTCGAAATCCAAGCAAAAGGGAAAAGAAGGTAACCAAAAATCTAAATGTACTTATTGTAACCGTGGCTTTCATCCCGAAAGTTCATGTATGAAGAAGACAATAGATCAAATGGCCCTCCTTTTGGAAAAGAACAACATAACCCTTCCTGACGGTGCAAGGAAGAAGGATCGGAATGACGATCATGAAAGAGGACAAGCACTCATGGCAACGGTTTCGAAGCCCACTACTCTCTTGATAGATTCGGGTGCATCAAATCATATGGCTGCAAATATTGATTCTTTTTCCTCATTCGATCCAAACAGCTCCATCCCCATCCATTTGGGAGATGACTCAAAAATTTCTTCAAAGGGCAAAGGTACGATTCATGTAGAACATGGATGCTTTCAGAATGTTCTCTATGTGCCTTCCTTAGCTTCGAATCTCCTTTCTGTGTATCAAATGACACATACTGGTGAACCAAAGAAAGTCACATTCAGCCCTAATACAGTTGAAATTTCTGATATCAAAAGTGGAAGACTAGTTGCGGTTGGAAAGGCAAACCACACTGCAAAATGTTATGAGTTTTCGCACTTTATTCTGCTTGCAAAGCCCACTGCTCTTCGCACACATGGTAATGAGGTTAGTAGGCTTTGGCATGAAAGATTTGGACATCTAAATTATAAGTATTTGCTGCTGCTATCAAATAAATCCATGGTAGATGGGCTTCCACAACTCCGTTCCTCGAAGGGAATATGCACCGGTTGCATTATTGGGAAGCACCCCGAGCACAGATTCGACCGCGGCAAGGCTAGCAGAGCCTCTACTATTTTGGGATTGATCCATTCTGATATCAGTAGTCCGCTGCCCCATATGTCATTAAATGGTTCAAGGTATGTTTTGACATTCATTGACGATTTTTCCCGCTTTACATGGGTATTCTTTCTCAAAAACAAGTCAGAAGTGCTTGGAAAATTCAAGGATTTTAAGGCTTCTGTTGAGACCACCACTGAGAGAAAGATCAAAGCTCTTAGATATGATAATGGTGGGGAATATATCAAGTCCGAGTTGCTGCAACTTTGTTCCCAAAGCGGAATCAAGATCCAACATACAGTTCCCTACACACCCCAGCAGAACGGTGTAGCGGAAAGGAAAAACCGGTCACTGAAAGAGATGGCTACATGCATGATTGAATCGAAAGGTTTGGCTGCAAATATTTGGGATGAAGCAATCAATGTTGCTGCATATATACAGAACCGTGTTCCACATTCATCCGTGAAAGGTATGACTCCTTTCGAAGCATTCTTTGGTCACAAACCGGATGTGTCAAATTTGAGAGTTTTTGGCTCTACTGCATGGGCTAGAATTCCTTCTGAGAAGAGACGAGCTTTGGATCCACAAAGTATCGAGTGCATATTGATAGGATATGGAGAAGAATCAAAAGCATATAAACTCATGGATATCAGATCTAAAAAGATATTCATAGAGCGCAGTGTGCAGTTTGAAGAACCGCTTCAAGAATTGCAACTAGTCGAGGAAAAGACTGTCGATTCACGGCCTTCAGCAGAAGAAGATCCGAGCAGCGATAATGAAGGTATGAGGTCTGATATTTCTGATATTTTAGCATCATATGATGATCATGACATATCAGGTTCGGAATCCGATCATTATGATCCTCCTCAGTTACCAAAGTGGGCCCAAAACACTCTACAATCTGCTGGTTCTAGTCTTGGAAATCCTGCTGATCCGAGACGAACAAGAGGAGACTTTCAAAGAGCAGGTATGGCTCTTTCTATTGCTGATCCATTTCTTCCTGATATTTGTTATTTGATGGCTGGTTCAGATCCTACATCATACTATTCATCCCATCGAGATCCGAGATGGAAAAGTGCCATGGATGAAGAGTACAGTTCTCTTCAAAAGAACAATACATGGGAGCTAGTTTCTCTTCCACCTGGAAGAAAATTAGTGAAGTGTAAATGGGTCTACCGTACTAAAGTTGCTGCTGATGGCACTATCAGCAAATACAAAGAAAGGTTGGTGGCAAAAGGTTTTTCCCAAGTCCAAGGAGTGGACTACACAGAGACCTTTGCACCGGTTGCAAAGATGGATTCCATCCGCCTTGTTTTAGCTATTGCCGCATCCAAGCACTGGGAAGTGCACCACATGGATGTGAAGAGTGCATTTTTACATGGAGACCTTGCTGAAGAGGTCTATATGCAGCAGCTAGAGGGTTATACATCAGATCCATCATTGGTTTGTAGATTGAAGAAATCCGTGTACGGGTTAAAACAGGCCCCAAGAGCTTGGTACGCAAAGATGGACTCCTTCCTTCTTTCTCAGAATTTCCAAAGATGCAAATCTGATCCGAATGTGTATCTTCAGCGAGTTAAAGGTAATTTGTTGGTTATTGTACTTTATGTTGATGATCTGCTTATTACTGGTAGCACACTTACTTCAATAAACAAGCTAAAATCTGCCTTAAATCTAGCTTTTGACATGAGCGATTTGGGCTTGCTGAGTCACTTTTTGGGCTTGGAGATAGCTCAAAATTTTGATGGGATCACTATATCTCAGAAAAAATATGCTTCCGACCTGTTATTGAAGTTTAATATGGCTGAATGTAAGGCAGCCCCGTTCCCATTCCTCTCAGGAATCAGTCTTGAGGAGGGAGATTCCACACCGCTTGCAGATTGCAGTATGTATCGACAGTTGATTGGTTCACTACTTTATTTGACACATTCACGTCCTGATATCTCATATGCCGTGAGTGCCGTGTCAAGATATATGCAGCAGCCACATGAGCTTCATTGGCGAGCAGCCAAGCGGATCTTGCAGTATGTGCAAGGTACGAGACAGTTTGGCATACACTATGCTGCAGATTCTGAGCTAGATTTCATTGGTTTTACTGATTCAGATTGGGCAGGTGATAGCATTGATCGGAAGTCCACTTCCGGTTATGTTTTCATGATTGGTCATGGTGCTATTTTCTGGTCCAGCAAAAAGCAAGCAGCCATTGCACTTTCTTCAGCAGAGGCAGAGTATCGAGGGGCAGTCAATGCCTGCATTCAGGAAGTTTGGTTGCAGGGTATTCTTTCCGAGTTTGGTTTTGGTGGCACTACTTCGACTGTCCTATTTTGTGACAATCAAAGTGCTATCAAGATCTCCACAGATCCAGTTCAGCGGCAGAGGACCAAACACATTGAGATTCATATGCATTACATTCGACAGTTGGTGCATGACTGCACCATCATTCTGCAATATTGCCCGACTGATGAGCAAATTGCAGACATCTTCACCAAGAGCTTCACTGAGAAGAAGTTCTCTTACCTCCGTTCACTGTTGGGGGTGAGTTCCATCATGGTGGAGACAGATTGATTCATTATTATGCTTTAGCTTGAGGGGGGGCTTTCTTCCCACTGGGTTTTCCCTCTTTCCTCACTTAGTTTATTTTCAGCATTTTTTGGATTATTGTATTGGGGTGACCTTTGGTCTTAGTTACCAGGGCCCCACATTATTTTTGTTGGCACATCATAGTCTAGCTTGAGGGGGGGTGTTCGGATATCCACATCATCTTTTTCAGGATCTGCATGCAAATTAGGGTTTTGCATGCAGAATCTAGGGTTTGCATGCACCTGCATGCACTGGCATGCATCCCAGTCACCAGTTTGATGCCTCCAGCACCTTATACACCTTCTTCTAGCACCCGGGAGCCACCTACCACAGAGTTTTAGCCCTCCGAAGCTGAAAGGCGCCCACTTCTCACCTACTGCCAGAGAAGGGCGCACTTGTTCACCTACCATTGCAGTTCCACTTCAGTTACATTCAGTTAGCTCCGATTCTCCCTGATTTGAGGCTAGTTTCACTCCCGACTGACTGTATCACTTCCGTTTGACCTCGAGTTTGATTAGGTGACTTGTTCTGACTTCAGTTAGCCTCCCATGCACCCCCACTGAGCCTCCAGATCCTAAATCAGTGCTACACACTTCAGTTACACTTATTACACTCAGTTAGACTCAGATTGACACCTGGATGACTGGTTGTTGTGATTGATGAGCACCACCGATGATTGATGAGGACTCCTAGATAGAGTCAAGCTACTCCATTCAGTGATTTGAATGACCTCCTTAGGCAATTCGAATTGCTCAGTCATTGTGACAGTTTGTATTGCAATTCATTCACCCTTTCTGGGATAGAGAGCACTGCTGCATGTTTTGCACAGTTTTGCACCATATTTTCTATGTTCATCTATTGTGATTGATTTACTTGTTCATTAGATCTGCTGTGACTAATTTTACATTATGGTTGCACCATATGGTTCCAACAATAGATAGTTCCCAATTGCTTTTGTGCATCTATGTTAGGGGCATGTTGTTGAATATTGTAACTTCTAAAGATATTATATTTGTATTTTATTATTCTGGAGATGTTTCATTCCTCCGATGGGACTTTGTCTTGTATCCGAAGATGTTTATTCCTCCGAGAGAATGTGATAACTAGGGTTATTAGATCTCCCTTGTGGGGTCGGCCCTAAGTTAGCAGTTTAGGGGTTATTAGACTCTCTTAGGAGAGGTGGGCCCCACTAGGGTGAAAAGTCAGTTAGAACATGAGTGTAAATAGAGGAGGTGTGTTCCTCATTATCTCATTCATTCACTCACTTGTGATTGGTGCGTAGGAGAGAGAGAGAGATCTGCATAGGAGAAGAAGGAGCTCTTGCTTGGGTACTACATGTTGTATTGGTTGATCATCTATATTGAGGAAAGCTTTGTTGGGTTTTCTACCCCATGAGGGTTTCCCAAGGTAAATCTTTGTCTATCTTGTGATTGTGTTTCTTTCAGTTATCTTGCTAGTAAATTTATGCTAAACTTAACATGGTATCAGAGCTAGGTTGAATAGGACATCTTTCACAAGGTGAAAATTCCTCTCTCTCCTCCTCCGGTGAAAATTAGGGTTTTTGCAAAAGTTGGAATTTTTGTATTATAATTACATGGCTGGATAGCCCTCCTAAAAATTGAACTTTTGAGCCCTAGATCGAACTTTTTGAGTGGGTAGAAATTTGGGAAAGTCAAACCCTAGTTTAGGGTTTGGACTAGAAAACCAATAAACCGAAAAAAGTGCGCACCTGTGCACCAACAAACCAGAAAAGCTGCGAACCTGTGCACCAGTAAACCAAAAAAGTGAAAACCAGAAAACCAGAAATTCTATTGCAGATCCAGAAGGTGAAAAGTTGAAGTTTCCAAAAGCAGAGCACACCAGTAATCTCAATTCAATCAAGCTCATCTCGTGGTAAGTATTATTCTATCTTTTGAAACTTCAATCTCTGTGACCTCCTGGATAAGATGGCTCCAAGAACTAAGCTTGAAGACAAGCTAGCGGGTATAAAGAATTTTCGAGCATGGAAATATAGAATTGGTCTCATTCTTGAAGAGAATGATCTTGTCCAATATATCAAGGATGAGGTTGTAGAACCTGAATAAGATGAATCCAAAGAGAAGCATAGGAAGGACTTGATTAGGGAAAAGAGAATCATTGTTGATTCTATAAAGGACCACTTGATTCCCCAAGTGGCATCCAATAAGACCCCAAAGGAAAAGTATGATTCCCTTTCCAGAGTGTATGAGGGAAAGAACATCAATAAGAAGATGAACCTGAGAGCTCAACTGAAGAGCACTAAGATGAATACAAGAGAATCTATTCAAGATTACTTCTCAATGGTTTCCTAGTTCAAGGAACAACTAGATGCTATTGGAGACGCCCTTGCTGAAGATGGACTAGTCATGATTGCTCTAAATGGTCTCACTAGACCTTGGGATTCATTCATCCAAACCATGTGTGCAAGAAAAGAAAGTATGAAGTTTGATGTGGTGTGGGAGGATTGCATTCAAGAATAGGCTAGGGTAGCCAATAGAGAATCCTTGCTCAAAGAAGATGATCAAGCTTTGGCCACCCACACCAAGAGAAGAAGGAATTATTTCAACTCCAAGAAGAATGGTCACAAGAAGTCTCAAAATCCACACAGATTTCAAAAGAAAAGAGGAGTAAGTTCAGAAAGAGACCTCTCCTCTGTCCAGTGTTATTGTTGTAACAAATTGGGACACTTTGCTAGGAATTGTCCTTCAAAGAAGAAGAAGAAATTTCATCACAAAAGGCATCAAGCACATTAGCAGAAGATGATAGTGAAGAAGAAGAAGAGAGGCCTTGAAAGAAAAGAACTAAAGTAGAAGAAGAAGATGCAGAAGAATATGTGCTATTCTATGCACTCTCTGGGTCTCTAACACCTGGAGAAGATACATGGCTCATTGATAGTGGTGCTTCAAAGCACATGACAGGTTAAAAGAAAAATCTATCAAAACTTGAAGAGAAGACCTCCCCTCGGAAAGTATCTTTAGGAGATGACTATCAATATCCCATCAAGGGAATTGGTGAAACAAGCTACAAGCTTGATTCAGGAACCCCCATGAAGATGAAAGACAGCTTATATGTATCAGGCTTGAAGAAGATTACTTTTTATCTCAGCATTAGATAAGAAAGGCTATAGGGTTGAATTCATAGATGGACAAGTACTCATGTGGTCCAAAGGGAAAACAATTAAGGATGCAATTGTTATTGGTGAAGAGGAAGGAGGCCTATATAAGCTCAAGGGACATTCAGAAGCTTCCCTTGTTCATGAAGCCACTAGTCCAAGTGAGCTATGGCATAGAAGGCTTGCTCACATCAACTACAAAGCATTGCCCTATGTGAGCAAAGTATTAACAGGATTGCCGGATTTGAAGATTGAACATAAAGGCACTTGTAAAGGATGTGCAAAAGGTAAGAATATCAAGAACCCATTTCCAAAGAGTGAAACAAAGACTAAAAGTACTTTGGAATTGATACATTCAAATGTATGTGGACCAATGCCTACCACCTCCTTAAGTGGATATGAATACTATCTTACATTCATTGATGACTATTCAAGAAAGACTTAGATATACTTCCTAAAGGGAAAAGATGAAGTCTTGGGAAATTCAAGGAGTTCAAAGCCTTGATAGAAAATCATTCAGAAAAGAAGATCAAGATACTCGGGACAGATAATGGTGGAGAATATACTTCAAAATATTTTGAATCCTTTTGCAAAGATGTTGGAATCAAGAGGGAACTAACCACTCCCTACAATCCCCAACAAAATGGTGTTGTGGAAAGAAAGAATAGAACCATTATGGAAGCAGTAAAGACAATTATACATGATCAAGATCTACCTATGTATCTTTGGGCTGAAGCAGCCAGGACATCAGTTTATGTGCAGAATAGACTATCTCATAGTGCTCTTGAATTCAAGACCCCAGAGGAAGTATTCACAGGAAAGAAACCTGAGGTAAGTCACCTCAAGATATTTGGGTGCCTTGTGTATATTCACATACCAAAAGAAAAGAGAACTAAGCTGGACCCTTCTGGAAAGATGGGAATATTTGTTGGGTATTGTGAAGCATCCAAAGCATTTAGAATATACATCCCTGGATTCCATCATATGGAAATCAGTAGGGATGTGGCATTTGATGAAGAAGCAGCTCTGAAAAGGTCTAGGAAGTGCCAATATGAAGAAGTATATGAAGAAGATGCACCTCCTAGAATTGCAAAAGCTATACCCACCCCATTCTCCAACTATGTGGCTTTGACGTGTGATCTTGTAAATCAAGAACCTACCAGTTATGAAGAGGCAGTTCATAAGAAAGAATGGGTAGAGGCAATGACGGAGGAGTACTAGTCGATAATGAAGAATGATGTTTGGGACATAGTTCCCAAACCAAAGGACGAGAGTGTGGTATCCTCCAAATGGATATACAAAATAAAGCATGTTGCGGATGGTAGCATTGAAAAATATAAGAAAAGGTGTGTAGCCAGAGGATTCTCTCAGAAAGAGGGAATTGACTATGAAGAGACATTTGCACCGGTTGCAAGGTACACTTCCATGAGAACCATCATGGCACTTGCATCCATGATGAAGTGGAAACTACATCAGATGGATGTAAAGACAGCTTTCCTGAATTGTGTGATTTAGGAAGAAGTGTACATAGAAAAACCACAAGGATTTGAGGTTGAAGATAGAAGAACCAATGTATGCAAACTGAAGAAGTTTTTGTATGGGTTGAAGCAATCTCCCAGAGATTGGTATGGAAGAATTGATAGTTTCTTGACTAGCTTGGGCTTTACCAAGAGTAAAGTTGATCCTAACCTTTATCTCAAAGTTATGGATGATGAACCTGTCATATTGTTGTTGTATGTGGATGATCTATTTCTGACTGGAAATGAGAAATAGATTGTTGAATGCAAGAAGAAACTCTCTACAGAGTTTGAGATGAAAGATCTCGGTTTGATGCATTACTTCCTAGGACTGGAAGTGTGGCAAGGCTTAGAAGGAATCTTTCTCAACCAGGGAAAGTATGTTGTGGAAATCTTTCTCAACCAGGGTACGATAGACTTTGGTCTATATTATCTTGGAGATCATGATTTCAGATTGTATGGCTACACAGATGTTGATTGGGTTGGAAGTGTATCAGACAAGAAGAGTACATCGGGTGGATGTTATTGTCTGGGATCTGCCATGATCTTGTGGTTTAGCAGGAAGCAGTCTAGTGTGGCTCTCAGCATAGCTGAAGTGGAATATATAGCTTCCTGCTCTGCT
This sequence comes from Larix kaempferi, assembly GCA_027924585.1. NCBI lineage: Eukaryota > Viridiplantae > Streptophyta > Pinopsida > Pinales > Pinaceae > Larix > Larix kaempferi. Next base: position 15,110,735 of record BSBM01000458.1, on the reverse strand, counting down.
AGTTGTGAAGCCGTATGGATTTGGAAGTTGTTATCAGGATTGTTCGACTTAGATATGGACCCCACTGTGATCTTGTGTGACAACCAGAGTTGTATCAAGATGATAGAGAATCCAGTGTTCCATGATAAGTCAAAGCACATAGAAATTTGATATTTCTATATATGGGATATGGTGCAGAAAGGAGCTATCAAGATCGAGTATGCGAGCACTAATGAACAAGTTGTTGGTGTGTTGACCAAACCTCTGTCTCGAGAAAAGTTTGAGTACTTTTGAGACAAGCTTGGTGTAGTTCGAAAGGACCCTCCCCGAGAGGGGGAGTGACATGGTCGATGATGATATTGGATGCTGGTATTGATACCAGTATCAATGATGAGATTGCCTGTATCAACGATAAGGTTGATGACAAGGATACCTGTATTGATAGTGAGGATACTTGTACCAGTATTGACAATAAGGTTGATGATACCGATGAGAAGGTCGATGGGAGATCCTCGGTGGATGATAGGGATTGCATCATCCCTATACTTAGGTCCCTGAATTGATCCGTAGACATCTGTCTTCGAGAATTGATGATAGGACTGCATCGTCCCTAAAAATTTGGTTCAAAATGTACGTGACTGGACTGCATCATCCATAGACATGAGACTTGTCTTAAATTGATCAGGATTGATCATCCTGGGAATTTGATCTGGACTGCATCGTGCATAGACATGAGACTTGTCTTAAATTGATCAGGATTGATCATCCTGGGAATTTTATCTGGACTGCATCGTCCATAGACATGAGACTTGTCTTAAATTGATCAGGATTGATCATCCTGGGAATTTGATCTGGACTGCATCGTCCATAGACATGAGACTTATCTTAAATTGATCAGGATTGATCATCTTGGGAATTTGATCTGGACTGCATCGTCCATAGACATGAGACTTGTCTTAAATTGATCAGGATTGATCATCCTGGGAATTTGATTTGGACTGCATCGTCCATAGACATGAGACTTGTCTTAAATTGATCAGGATTAATCATCCTGGGAATTTGATTTGGACTACATCGTCCATAGACATGAGACTTGTCTTAAATTGATCAGGATTGATCATCCTGGGAAGTTGATCTGGACTGCAACGTCCATAGACATGAGACTTGTCTTAAACAGATCATGGACTGCATTGTCCATAGACATGAGACTTGTCTTAAATGGATCATGGATTGTATCGTCCTTAGACATGAGACTTGTCTTAAACGGATCATGGACTGCATCATCCTTAGACATGAGATTTGCCTTAAATGGATCACAGACTGCATCGTCCATAGACATGAGACTTTTCTTAAAAGGAGAGGGATTGATCATCCCAAAATTTGATCATATGTATTCCAGACGATCGAGAAGATTGAGATGATGATGTGATCAAGAAGATCCAGACAATCGAGATGATGTAATTGAGAAGATCCAGACAATCGAGAAGATTGAGATGATGATGTGATTGAGAAGATCCAGACGATCGAGAAGATCGAGATGATGATGTGATCGAGAAGATCCAAACAATTGAGAAGATCGAGATGATGATGTGATCGTGAATATCCAGACGATTGAGATGATCGAGATGATGATATTGATCGATATGATCGAGATGATGATGTTGATGTAGTTGTTCAAGTGCTGTAGAAGATGAAGACTCAATACTGACGATGTTGATATTCCAGTATTGATTATGTTCCAGTAACTGCTTGAGTTACTAATGATGATTGAAGAAATATTCCAATGATTTATAGATGTATCATGTATTATGTAGTTGTTGACTACTTGCTTTTGCAGATGTTGTTATAATATCCTTCTCGTTGAGGGGGAGTGTTGAATATTGTAACTCCTAAAGATATTATATTTGTATTTTATTATTCTAGAGATGTTGCATTCCTCCAATGTGACTTTATCTTGTATCCAGAGATGTTTATTCCTCCGAGAGAATGTGGTAACTAGGGTTATTAAATCTCCCTTGTGGGGTTGGCCTTGAGTTAGCAGTTTAGGGGTTATTAAACTCTCTTAGGAGAGGTCGGCCCCACTAGGTTGAAAAGTCAGTTAGAACATGAGTATAAATAGAGGAGGTGTGTTCCTCATTATCTCATTCATTCACTCACTTGTGATTAACGCATAGGAGAGAGAGAGAGATCTGCATAGGAGGAGAAGGAGCTCTTGCTTGGGTACTACATCTTGTATTGGTTGATCATCTATATTGAGGAAATATTTGTTGGGATTTCTACCCCATGAGGGTTTCCCAGGGTAAATCTTTGTCTATCTTGTGATTGTGTTTCTTTCAGTGATCTTGCTAGTAAATTTATGCTAAACTTAACACATGCACCATAAAATTGGTACATGTCAATGTCATGGTGCCACATTAGTAGCCATGTTGCACTAAAAATTTACAATGACATGCATGGATATCTTGAAACCTAAATCATACCATGGTGGTGCACCTTATCCCTCTAGTTTCACTAAATGACACCAATGCTTTGCTATTTTTAGAGGGCATCGATGCTTCATTTCCTTTGAAAGGGATAATGACATGTTAATGATGGGCCATTATGTTTTAAAATGATAATAATGCATTGGTGTGCCATTTCCTTTGAAAATCATGTTGGGGCACCGATTTTTTCATTACAAAACATTCGACAAGGTTAGATCAATGATATTTTCTTATTAATTTAAAATTGATTGACTTAATTCTAGTGATATTCTATGTTGATTAGCCTCCTATTGAGAATCACTTGATGTTGCAAGCACATGAGGGACAATATAAGGAATGAGAGATATTCCTAACCCCATTTTAAATGACATGCTTTATGTTCATAGGGATGTTGACATCCTAAAATATTTATGGGGAGCCTACATCCTCGAAGGTGAAGAATAAATCCTTGAGATAGTTTATTAGTTGTTGGGATTAGGGTTGGTAGGCCTTTGGGGTTGTTAGGGTAGATAGTTGGTTTGTCCCAAGTGAACTAAGAAAACTAACCTATATATTTACCCTTACAGCAGCTCTTCTCTCCATATTGTCCTAAGGATGAATCCAATTAAGGATTCGAAACGTCGACATTCAAAATTTCGGAAACCCATTCTTCTAACACTACTAACCATGGAAATCTCAAATCCTTAATACATTTTATTATTGGATTATCTCGAATGGCCCATAGGATGCTCATAAAATTCTTGAAATAACTAATTGTACTCCCATTGAGATGTATATTGTCATGTTCCCGATTTTGGTTCATTTAAGTTCCCATGGTTAAAGGGGACAAAATAACCCCTAAGCCTAGATAAATTTATTTCATTTTTGTATGCTTAGAATTAAAATTATCCTAAGTCTAGTATACATAATAATTTTATTAATTTTAATTATTTTTATAAATAATTATTCCTAAATTTTGAGAAAGTGGGCCAAGAGGGCGCCCTCATGAGGATAAGGTTGCTAAAATGGAACTGGAGGCAAGAAAATAGCAAAAGATGAAAAGCAGGGAATGTGTAAGAAGTTTCCAAAAGCAGAACATTGGAAACATCCAGAAAATCCAAGGGAGGGTGCAGTTTCCAAAAGTAGATCAGCTAACAAATCATGAAACATCCCAAAGGGTGTAGTTTCCAAATTAGAGGCCAGTTTACAAATTAGACAACTATTTTACAAAGCAGGAAACATCTCAAGTCAAGGAGGGTGCAGTTTCTAAAGGATGAAAAGCTGTAAGAGGGGAAAAGAAGGAAAGCCTATCCACTCAAGGAGGGAGAATTTGGAAGGGCTATCATAGGTCACCAAGCACATCAACTTTCTCAGCAGGTCATCAGGAAGTCTATAAAAGAATCCAAGCAACTCCTTTTCACATATTTTGGTTAATTATCTTTTGTCTTGAGAGATTTTGCTACTCAGTGTTGAGTGATGTGCCTCAACCAATGTTTGGGAGATGAACCCCAATGCCATTATTGTTCCAGTTTGTCCATGATAAGATCTAGAGCCATGGAAATCTGATATACAGGCCTACATCATTCCATCATCGAATAATCTACGACATTCGAAGAGAGATCCTTAGTATAGTGCAATTGGATATAGTTTTGTGAAGAAAATTACATCTGGAGGAGGTGGTTAATTTCAGTGAATGCCCTTGAGCAGCTCATGACGTTTAGTGCACCCTCCATCCACATCTACTAGATCTGATTTCATCCTTCTTTCAGATCTAGTGCAACACTTCTCTTTCTTCTCCACTTCTCATTCTCATTCTCTCAAGTTTTGTAAGATTTTCTATCATTGGAGAACCCTTGAAGATATGATGGTTGAAATTCCTTTGATTTTATGTTCAGGGGCCTCAAATTAGACTTTCCGATGTTAATAAATTCATGTCAGATACCTAACATACTTCAGAATTTAATTTTGTAAGCTCTAGAGGCAATTTGGATCAAGCAATTTGAAGACTAGCTCTTTATGTATTTTTTATTGACTAGTTTTACCATTTTTGTAATTCAGAGCTATGCATGAGTCCGTTTTCTGATATGATGGTAATTTGTGAATCCTGATACATTATTGAAGAATCCAAAACCATTTTCTTGAGGATTCGAAGACATATAATCCTATTTGGAAGAGTTTGGAAAACCACTAGTTGAGCAATACAACATAGCGCCCTTGTCTCTTTTGCTCCCAAACTCACCTAGAACCTCGCAAATTCCCTGCAAATATTGTCCATCATTTAATTATGAGTTTAATGTATGATATAAACCACTGGTGACATTTAGGTGTAATCAACTAAGCCTAGTATGCATATGCTAGAGTGCCAAGGAAGCCTCAAAGTAGACCTCAACGATAGCTGTTGTTGAAATTTAAATGGCCCCAGTACTTTGTGCATAGGACTCAAAATTTGGACATTATTCTAATATGTTTTCTACTACACACATTCCCATACATTGGGAAGATCCTAAATATCCCAAATTCATAATCCTGGTGTAAATTCTATGATACAGTAGGACCTAGCTACCATGGATTCCTCACAGTTGAAAGTTTAACTCATTAAGCAAGTAAACAAGTGCAAACTATTACAGAATGAACAAATGATTAAAACTCAGCACAAATGATCAAAATTCCAGAAATGCACAAATGATCAAATATGAGATATTATTAACTCTCCAACCTTGTGAAATAGATTGGTTCATCCTTATATATAAATAGGAGGAAAAATATCCACTTGGAGTGTCCACACTTAGCTAGCTTACCTTTATCTCAATCCCCCTTAGGTTAACCAAAATGGTTTCCAAAATAACCCAAACAGGTTCAAAATATGCATGTGAACACTGAGTAAGCATGGGAAGTCATAAAGAGGTTCACACATGTGAGGATAAGGTTTGGTGGAAGTTGGTTAGGCTTAGGCATGCCAAAAATGGCCTAGGGAGTGGGAATTGTCCACATACAGTGCATGAGCGCCCTTGGTCAATGTGTTTCCTCAAAACAGGGAAAGAGGGCACCTTAGGCATGCTGGAGGACATAAATGCATGTGAGGGAGTGCCCAACAGCTAGTTTTACCTCCCTCGGCCCATACTTTTGGCTCATACACATGGGAACTTGTTCACACTTATCCAGATAAGTCCAAACCACTTCATAATAACCAGTTTCACACCTAGGAGGCATTATTAACCAGTTTAGCACCAAATAATCATAATTTAATTAATGATTAAGGTACTAAGGTACAATATTTCTCTAACACCCCCCCATAAGCTAGACTTAGTGGAATATAAAAAATTAAGGCCTTGGCAACTAAGGTTCAAGTCACCTTTTACAACATAAAAATTTATTTGTCTATGTAACCAAGGCAAGAAGGAAAACCACATGGGAAATAAAACCTCCCCTAAAAAATGGACATGTGTCATATATGAAAATACACCAATCTTCACCATGCATCACTTACCCCAAGGAGTGATCTAAGGTAAGTGAAGGTCTTCTCAGTAAAGCTCTTGGTGAAGATATCAACAAGTTGCTCAGCAGAAGGGCAATACTGCAATGCTATGATCTGGTCATGCACCAAGCCTCGAATGTAGTGCATGTGAATCTCTATGTGCTTGGTTCTCTGTCTCTGTACTGGATCAGTGGAGATCTTGATTGTGCTTTGATTATCACACCAAATGACTATGGGTGAAGCAAACACAATGCCAAACTCTCTAAGAATACCTTGCAACCACACACATTGTGTAGTTGCATTCATTGCTCCCCTGTATTCGGCCTTAGCTGAAGATAAGGATATAGTGTGCTGCTTCTTGCTTGACCAAAAAATGGGACCATGTGAAAGCATAAATACATAACCAGAGGTGGACTTCCGATCAACACTATCACCAGCCCAATCAGAATTAGTAAAACCAACTATTTCAAGAGATGAACCAACTGCATAGTGGATACCAAAATGCTTAGTACCCTGTACATAATGAAGGATCCTCTTGGATTCCTTCCAATGGACCTCATGAGTCTCTTGCATGTGCCTTGCAACAACCCCAACAACATAATACAAATCTGGTCGAGAGTGTGTAAGATACAACAAGCTCTCAACTAGTTGTCTATACAGTGAATTGTCAACTAGTGGTGAAGAACCCCAATCTGTAAGCTTAACTCCTGAAAGGAATGGAAATTTTGCAGACTTACATTCAGCCATATTTAATTTCTGCAGCAAATCTGAATCATACCTTGACTGACATATAGATATCCCATTCACAGTTTGGTCTATCTCCAAATCCAGAAATTGTTTCAGCAATCCTAGATTGGTCATGGAGAATGCACTGTGCAAAGCACTCTTAACTGAGTCAAGTTCTTTGGTGCAGCTGCCAGTGATCAAAATATCATCAACATATAGTACAATAATCAATATCAGATCACTAATATGCTTCATATACACATTTGGATCAGACTTACACCTATCAAACCCCAAAGATAGCAGAAAATTGTCCATTTTTGCATACCATGCTCTAGGAGCTTGTTTGAGCCCATAGAGTGACTTGTTAAACCTGCACACAAGTGTATGATCAGAAATAAATCCCTCAGGCTGCTGCATATATATATCCTCATTCAGATCCCCATGGAGAAAGGCACTCTTCACATCCATGTGATGAACCTCCCATCGCTTGGAAGCCCCAATGGCCAAAACTAGTCTTATGGAGTCCATCTTTGCCACCGGTGAAAATGTATCTGTATAGTCCACTCCTTGGACTTGAGAGTAAACCTTAGCCACCAACATGACCTTATACTTCATATCAGATCCATCAGATCCAACTTTAGTTCTATAAACCCATTTGCATTGCACTAGTTTCCTTTTGGGAGGAAGAGGGACCAAATCCCAAGTTTTGTTCTCATGGAGGGAGTTCATCTCTTCTTGCATGGATGTTTTCCAACTTGGGTATTTATATGCCTCTGAGTATGAATTTGGATCATATCCAACCATCAAATAACATGCATTACTCAGATCCGAATCACAACATGCAAAAGAATTGTGAAACTGAGATCTAGTTTTCCTAGCATCTTGAGGATCACCCGCAAGCTCACCAGCAGCTTGTATTGTTTTCTCAGCCCACTTGGGCCTTGAGGGAGGATCATGATCAGCATCCATATCATCATCATCTTCAGATATATCAGAATCATAAATATCATAGGAAGAACCACTAATTACATCATCATCAAGAAGAGGATATGTGCATTCCCCATCACCTTGTTCTGTAGCTTGCATGAGCTCTTCTTCTTGGAATTGGACACTTCTTTCGATGAAAGTTTTGAGAGTGGATTGATCAAAGAGATTGTAGCTCTTGGAATCCTCTGCATACCCAACCATGATTGACTCCTTGCTTTGGGGCTGCAAGGCCTTTCTCTTCTTTGGAGGAATTCTATCCCAAGTCTTTGAGCCAAAAATTCTGAAATGAGACACATTGGGTTTGTGGCACATCCAAGCCTCATATGGAGTCATGCCTTCCAAGGCTTTATGTGGTGCTCTATTCTGAACATATGCAGCACAATTCATAGCTTCAGCCCATAGCTTTGGAGACAATGACTTAGCCTCCATCATGCAAGTGGCCATCTCCTTCAATTCTCTATTCTTGCACTTTGCAACACCATTTTGCTGAGGTGTGTAGGGCACAGAATGTTGCATTTGGATGCCATTTTATTCACATAGCTGCTGCATGTCCTTATTGACATAATTCCTTCCATTATCAGTCCTCAAGACCTTCATGGATCTCCCACTAAATTTCTCCACCATGTTCTTGAAAACTTTGAAACATTGGAAAACTTCATATTTTTGCTTGAGAAAATACAACCAACAATACCTTGAGTGGTCATCGATGAAGGTGAGCACATATTTGATGCAGCCATAGGAGGGAGTGGGGAGTGGGCCAATCAGATCAGAATGTACTAAACCAAGAGGTTCAACAGCTCTCCTTGCCTTCCCTTTCTCATACTTCTTCTCAGCATGTTTCCAACAATGCACCCTTTGCAAGTGCCATTGGAAAATCTGATTTGTGGAAGCCCTTCATCCATCTCTTCTTTGCTCAATGCTTGGAGATATCTATAGTTGAGATGCCCAAATATCTCATGCCATATATTTCTGACCTCATTTCCATGTGACAGAAGTGAATTTGAGGAAGAGAACCCAAGAAAATGTGAGAACTTATACATCTTCATATCATGGTCTGCAATACCCATTGCAACAATTTTTCCGATGGAAATTTCTGATATCTCCACATCATTCTGAGTGAAGATAACTCTCTTTGCTTCACCAGTGTGTGTCATCTGACATACAGAGAGTAGGTTGGCTGCAAGATCAGGTACATACAGCACATTGCTGAAATACTCATTCTCCATAGAGATTTTTCCAATGCCATGAGTAGGGATTTCTGAGTCATCTCCCATGCAAATGGAGGGACCACTTTAAGGAGAAAGAGTAGAGAATGAATCTCTTGAAGAAGCCATGTGAATTGAGGCACCTGAATCAATGATGAACAAGGATGACTGATATTACCTAGCCACCAAATCATGCCACCTCTCCTTGTCTTCAGAAACACCCTCTTTCTTCTTGGAACTTTCAGGAAGAGGAATGCTATTTTTCTGTAGGAGATGGGTCATCATGTCTATGGTTTTCTTCATGCATGAGCTCTCTAGATGAAATCCCCTTTGACAATAGATGCACTTAGTCTTCTCCTTCTTCTATCCTTTTTATTTGACAAGATTCAAATCCCCATCACTGGATTTGGGTCTCTCATCCTTCTTCTTCTTCTATTGTAGTTTCGGCCCCTTGGGTTTTTGCTTGCCTCTTCCATTTTTCGAATCTCCAGCTGCAGGTAATTGGTCTTTTTGCTTGATGGTGCCCATCAAGACCAACTTGTCTTTCTCTTGGGTTAGCATCTCCATGAAATCTGCCAAAGATGGCATCTTCCAGTTTCTAACTGTAAGTTTTGTGGAGTTGAATGTAGAGACAAAAACTGAGTACTCAGGACCCAGTTTTGAGAGAATGGACAAGATCAACTGTTCTTCCATCTTGTCAATACCACATTGCTTGATTTGCAAGACCAAGATCTTGAACTTGGTGAAGAAATATTGGATGGATTCAAAATTGCTTGGACTCAGTGAGATCAACTCATTCTCAATTTGATGCCCTTTCATCTCATCAGTCTTCCCAAATAGAGACTCAAGCTTGAGCCAAACTTCATTGGGTGTAGCTAGAATTTCCACATGAAACAAGAGGTCTCTCGAAATACTGAGGAAAAGGAGGCCGAATGCCTCATCCATTATGTTAAAAAACTTTGATTTCTCCACAGCAGAGTTGGGTTCAACCTCTGTGCCCATTGTGATCCTGAAAAGACCCTTGGATCTCAACAAAATCACCATTTCAGCCTTCCAATCGAAATAGTTGAAAGGAGTGAGCAAATTTGGATGAGATTGCTCCATCTTCTTCTACTACTTGTGCACTGGGTGACAATGGTGCTCTTGAAAACTTGCAAAAAAACTCTCAATCACTTAGGAGGGATCTACACTAATAGATTCGAACCCTATTTGATAGTGGGTGCATTCGAGAGAGCATCACACCTAAGAAGAGCCACTAGATTTCTCCAATGGACTCAATGCAATGGCCTCATAATTCTGTGGTTTCTCCATGGCTTCTGGCAAGCCACTAAAACATTCTTGCTGGTTCGAATAATAGCTCCAAGAGCTTTGATACCATGTAAAATCTATGACACAGTAGGACCTAGCTACCATGGATTCCTCACAGTTGAAAGTTTAACTCATTAAGCAAGTAAACAAGTGCAAACTATTACAGAATGAAAAAATGATCAAAACTCAGCACAAATGATCAAAATTCCATAAATGCACAAATGATCAAATATGAGATATTATTAACTCTCCAACCTTGTGAAATAGATTGGTTCATCCTTATATACAAATAGGAGGAAAAATATCCACTTGGAGTGTCCACACTTAGCTAGCTTACCTTTATCTCAATCCCCATTAGGTTAACCAAAATGGTTTCCAAAATAACCCAAACAGGTTCAAAACATGCATGTGAACATTGAGTAAGCATGGGAAGTCATAAAGAGGTTCACACATGTGAGGTTAATGTTTGGTGGAAGTTGGTTAGGCTTAGGCATGCCAAAAATGGCCTAGGGAGTGGGAATTGTCCACATACAGTGCATGAGTGCCCTTGGTCAATGTGTTTCCTCAAAACAGGGAAAGAGGGTGCCTTAGGCATGCTGGAGGCAATAAATGCATGGGAGGGAGTGCCCAACAGCTAGTTTGACCTCCCTTGGCCCATACTTTTGGCTCATACACTTGGGAACTTGCTCACACTTATCTAGATAAGTCCAAATACTTCACAATAACCAGTTTCACACCTAGGAGGAATTATTAACCAGTTTAGCACCAATTAATCATAATTTAATTAATGATTAAGGTACTAAGGTACAATATTACTCTAACACTTGGAGTCATCTAATTGTGACCTAGACTAGCTCTTTTCCAACTAGTTTTGTTAACTAGTTTCTGCTTGCTAAAATTGTGTTAGAAGTTTTTAAATTTTGCATCATATCAACCCCAACCTGATCTGGACTATTACAGTAGTATCAGAGCACTTTCCTCCACTCTTGTGGGAAATAATATCTTTGATTGAAGAATATTGCAGATCAAACCTTCAAGTTACAGAATGAGGCTCATACAAGCAGAAGAATAATTTGGTTTTGAGTCATATGAAGAGGAGGAAATGACCTCTGTTGGAGATTTTTATTTGCATAGATTTGATGATGGTTACTTTAGTGACCAATTGTTTGAATAGGACATAGGATCTGATCTAACTATTTATAAATGTGATTATGGAAAACTGTCATGTGGAAAGAATTTGAAGGGATCATTCCAGTATCTCATGGAATACACTTCCTTGAAGAAAGAGATAAGGGAGGTTCTGTCTTTCCAAGACTACTTCTCTTTGGAAATGAAGGGATTGTTCAAGGAACCCTACTGCAAAGCAAATGAATTAAATATTGCACATATGGTTGATAGTGTGTGCATAGAAGTGGGGACAAGATTTTTTCTCCCAGGAGATGATATTGAAAAGAAGGACACGGATGTGCCTCACAGCCATGCAAAATCCATGAAGGATTCCAAGAGCCACCTAGTTCTTCAGGTGGAGAAGAAGGAGGAAAAATTGAAGATGAAGTTGCATCCATGCATGTGGATACATCCCAATCCTATAAAGAATGCAATGTCCCTATTTTGACCGCATTGCATTAAAATGTAAATGATGTAATATTATTATAAAATCATGGTGAGGAGCTCAAGGCCAAGGCCCCACCATCAATTTAGTGATGCATATGGTTTATGTGCTAGCCAGGCACATTGGAATTTCAAATATCATGTAAATATGCATTTTAATAAAATACCCACAACTAGTTATGCAATGCAACAAGAGATGGGGGCATGGTTTTACAAGGAATTGGGAGGGAAACATTCAAACCCTTGAGCCAATCAAGTCAATCCAAGTGTCAATGAGAGAACCCATCAAACCCCCAACTACCCATGTTGACTTTTGTACCCAATCATTCATTTCTCCCAAGAGTTGGTTGAGGTAGTTAATTTCTTGGGGAATGGGAGGTATGGCTGTTCAAATTCGAGTATGGGAAAGCCACCCTGCATAGAAAATCGTGTTTTCCTTCTTGGGAAAGAAAAGAGCCATGAATTTCTCCCCAATCCATTACCCATCAACCAGTTTGGCTCTCTCACGAGTTGGGAGCTGGCTGGGCGTTTTTCTCCTTAAAAAATTATGTGTTTTCCTTCATTCTCAGCTGGGAGAAGGGCGTTTTTGTGTTATATACTAGTGGATAAGGAGGGAAATCGAACTGGGGTTCCATAGAGACAGTTTTGGCTGCTGAATGCTTAGATAGTTGGGGGAGAAATCGTTTTCCTCCCTACAATTGTTTTTCCCCATCCCACAATCCATTTTTGGCTGGAAACTATTTGAGGAAAACCCATGGCCATCTTGTTTGAAAATTCCATTTGTTAAAAATGTGCATCCATGCCCAATGATTGTGCTTTCTTTGTGAGAAAAGAGTATGTTGGGGTGTGGGTTATGGGTAATCTATTGCTTTGGCTATGCATGAGCCTGAATGTCGCCTTTTCCTTGTAAGAAACATGCCCAGCTCGGTAAGTATTCTCCATGTGTATTTACTTTTGCAATGATTAATTTGATGATTATTTTGATATGTTGGATGAGTATAAATGTGTGTGGATGATGTTTTATTCCGCTGTGCATATTTGCTTAGTTTGCATCTACACACTTTTGATTTTATTTGTATGAATCTAATGAATGGGCTGAGTTTATGTAAAAGCCCATATTTTGGTATCATGTTCCCTTCCTTGAATTGGGTCCATAGGAGGGGACGTTACAAAGAAGTGAAGCATAAGGAAGCAAAAATTACATATGTGACTTTTCATGGGGAATCCAAGGAGGAAAATCATGCTTATGCAAATTTGCCACTTGGAGAGGATGAAAAGGAGCCACAAAGGAGAAGTCAAAATTCTGATTTTGGCAAGGGTCACTCTTCATGGAAACCCCTAGAAGGACCCTCAACCTCATACCAAGAATAAAATTCTGAATTTTTGCATCCATCAGAAGAACAATGTAGCAAAGAAAACATAGCAACATTCAGAGAAATTGTTGGCAGCAAGGAAGGTCAATTCACCTCCAATTTCTTCGTGGGTGATTTCAAGATAATTTCATAAGAGATTGGGAATGTTGATGAAGGTGAGGAATATTTTGTATCTAATCCAAAGGATAAACATAAATCAAATTTACAGACACTTCCTGAGCTTCATAAGGAAGCATAAAAAAGAACACATCAGTGGGGTGTGAATCGGAAAATATGGTAGAAGGACAAGCCACCATAAGTCTACAAAATGAGGAGGAAATTTGGGCACAAAGGTATGGATGCAATTACGATTTTTGTATTCATTTTTTTCAGCCCTAGATGGAAACCAATTCCAGTAATAAGGTTGGTTTGGTAGAGCTTTCTAATGTCGAAATTCAGGATTGGGAGAAGGTTGAAATGCAAGAATCAAAAGAGGAGGTTCATCTACCAAAACCTCATTTCCTTACAAGGACACTAAAGATGATGCAAAGTTTGGAAACCTTTCAGATTTTTGTACTCCTTGGTATCATGATGAAGTTGCATCCAAGTTAGAGGAGTGGTTTTGACAAGTTGAGTCCCTTGGTGTTGAGGCTCCAACCTCTGATGTTAAGGAGGAACGCAGTGACCGAGCTAAATATTTGGAAGGGGGTTTGCATGATTCCAATAGGATGGATGAGATCACACATGGAAGCATACACTATGTTTTCAATAAGACATGGAGTATTTTGGAGAGCCTCTTCCTACTCACAAATGAGCAGGGTGTCCATTCCCTTGATCCTACCACCAGTGTTGCAAAAGAACAATCAAGAGAGAAAAGTGACATTCTAGACATGGTTGAAAGAGCACCAACATATGGATGTTCAAGTATCTATATGGGTGACATAGAGATTAGTTTTGAAGAAAATGTTGCAAGTAAAAAGCCCCTTGAGCATGAAGATGAAGAGCTTGTAGCAGCAAAATGTTTTTCTAGGATCAACTTTTCAGTCACCTATTGAACTACATGGTAAAGTAGATCTCTTTGAAGAAAAAGAGGAGGTCCATCCTCAAGAACCACACCAATGCAAATGGCCTTTGAAGATGAGTGAGAGGAATATCAAAGAGGTCTTGGAAAACATCCATGAAACTTATGCTTTGGTCTCTCACTACTGTTGGAGAACTGCATCAATGGAGGAGCAACCCCCCATTGAATATTTTGAGCACATTCGGGAAGCAATAGGAGGCCTAAGAGGGATTTTTTTTTCAGCTGCTTTCTGATAGAGATCACTTACTAGGCTTGTAGAGTTGTATCGTGACACATCCTTAAGGGGTGAAAAAAATATTGACAATATCACCTTAGATTTGGAGTCCACCCAGGATTCTTTGAAGAATACTCATAGAACCCTTCAATAATATGAGTAGTATATTGAGCAACTACATGAGATGTTGAAATAATCACATTTCAATCCCTACATTATAGACAGTCATTCTTATATGGATGATTGCATTCATGATGTAGAAATGGAACTTCATGTGATGTTGACACATGAAGTATAGTCTGATTTTCATATGCTTGAGGAGTTAGAAGACAAGCAAAATGAAGACCAAGCACCTGCTCATTTCCAGAGATATTATGAGTTGCCTCTAGGAGGGAGTTGCATGGTTTGGAGGAGGCACATGGTATCACCTTGGTTGAGCCAACCACAATTCAGAGGAATGATTATTTACAAAATTTGGTTCACTGTCCTTCATCCCACACACCTATGGAAGCCAACACACATAGGGATGAAATTTGGGTAAAGAGATTTTTCCTATTGGGGCCCCATGAGGAGCATGAGGCTCTCACAGATCCCATTTATGACTTAATGGTCAAGCCACATGGTTTGACAAGTGCACCATTCCATTCCCAGTTTGACAAGAAGTAACAGAGGAATCTCTCAGATGGCTCCATCATGCATAGGAATGCATGGAAGCTCCACTTGGGCCAGTTGGGTGGAACAAGTTGCAGAATGTTGAGCCTTTGCACCAGAACAAGGATAGCACATGGGGAAGCTAAAAGAAGTTCATTTGGACCAATTAGATGTGGTTTTTGTTCATACATTGATTGATTGAGTGGAGAAATGTTAGAGGTAAGAAACCCCAAAGGTAAATTTCTTTCCTGCATCAGAAAATATTAATTAGACATAACATGTATCTCATGTGAGCAATGGAATGAGCATATATGGTTTCTATATGATGCTCTCAGTATTCTTGGATGGACATGGGTCACCACCTGTTCCTTGGGAAGAGTTGATATGTTTCGGCCCCAAATTGAGGACTTCCATGTTTGGTGGGGAATTATCACTGATATTCAATTTTGCATTGGAAATTATCAACTTTCAATCATCATGCTTGATGATAGACACTACCAAGTGATTTTTATGTTTGGGAGGATGCAATTGAGATCTTGGGATCTTGGCATTCCTTGGAGTGACATATTTCCAAATGTGGTAGAAAAATTTGGGTCCTTACAGAGGAAGCAATGGGATCCAGGCATTCTACTACATTATCCTAACTAGGTTGAATGACTATAATCAGAGTGGAGCAGCAGAAACATGACGGACCCTCCGTATTTCAGCTTGGATTGTAGGATTCCAAGCAACATATTTTGAGGAGTGAATTCATTGGTTGACTTCATAATTGGTTGGATTTATTTTCAATTGCTTGAGGACAAACAAATTTGGGAAGGGAGGATGGTCATGTCCCCAATTTTGGGTCATTTAAGTTCCCTTGGGTAAAGGGGACAAAATAACCCCTAAGGAGATAAATTTATTTCATTTTTGTATGCTTAGAATAAAAATTATCCTAAGTCTAGTATAAACAATAATTTTATTAATTTTAATTATTTTTATAAACAATTATTCCTAAATTTTGAGCAAGTGGGACAAGAGGGATCCATCATGAGGATAAGGTTTCTAAAATGGAACTGGAGGCAAGAAATAGAAAAAGATGAAAAGCAAGGAAGGTGTAAGAATTTGCCAAAAGCAGAAAATTGGAAACATTCAAAAAAGCCAAGGGAGGGTGTAGTTTCCAAAAGCAGTCCAGTTAACAAATCAAGAAACATTCCAAAGGGCGAAGTTTCCAAATTAAAGGCCAGTTTACAAAGAAGGAAACTATTTTACAAAGCAGGAAACATCTCAAGTCAAGGAGGGCGCAGTTTCTAAAGGATGAAAAGCTATAAGAGGGGAAAAGAAAGAAAACCTATCCACTCAAGGAGGGTTAATTTGGAAGGGCTCTCATAGGTCAACAAGAACCCCAATGCCATTATTGTTCCAGTTTTTCCATGATCAGATCCAGAGCCATGGAATTCTGATCTACATGCCTACATCAGTCCATCATTGAATAATATCAGACATCCGGAGAGAGATCCTCAGTACAGTGCAATTGGAGATAGTTTTGTGAAGAAAATTACATCTGGAGGAGGTGGTTAATTTCAGTGAATGCACCCTGAGCAGCTCATGAATTCCAGTGCACCCTCCATGTGTATCTAAGACTTCTTATTTCATACTTCTTTCATATCTAGTGTAACACTTCTCTTTCTTCTCCACTTCTCATTCTCATTCTCTCAAGTTTTGTAAGATTTTCTATCCTTGGAGAACCCTTGAAGATATGATGGTTGAAAGTACTTTGATTTTTTTTTCAAGAGCGTGAAATTCGACTTGATGATGTTAATAAATTCATTTCAGATACCTAACCTACTTCAAAAGTTAATTTTGTAATCTCTAGATGCAATTTGGATCAAGCAATTTGAAGACTAGGTCTTTATGCATTTTTTGTTGACTAGTTTTACCATTTTTGTAATTCAGAGCTATGCATGAGTCAATTTTATGCTCTGATGGTAATTTTTGAATTCTGAGACATTATTGAATAATCCCCAACCATTTATATGAGGATTCGAAGACATCTCAGCCTGTTTGGAAGAGTATGGAAAACCACTAGTTGAGCAATCCAACATAGCACCCTTGTCTTTTTTGATACCAAACTCACCCAGAACCTCCCAAATTCCATGTAAATATCGTCCATCATTTAATTATGAGTTTAATTTCTGATATACACCACTGGTTACATTCAGGTGTAAGCAATTTAGGCTAGTATGCATATGTTGGAGTGCCCAGGAAGCCTCAAAGTAGACCTCAACGACAGTTCTTGTTGAAATGTAAATGGACCCAGTACTTTTTTCATAGGACTCAAAAGTTGGCCCTGATTCTGACATGTTTTTTGCTGCACACATTCCTATACATTTGGCAGATCCTAAATATCCTAAATTCATAATCCTTGAGTCATCTAATTGTGTCCTAGACTAGCTCTTTTCCAACTAGTTTTGTTAACTAGTTTCTGCTTGTTAAAATTGTGTTAGAAGTTTTTAAATTTTGCATAATATCAACTCAAACTTGATATGGGATATTGCATATATGACACATTTCTTTAAGCATATCAATCTCGTAGTATTTGAGGAACATGGTTTAAATGTGATTGGGGGTAAGATTCACATTCATTCTTTTAAGTGACATGAGGTACACATTGTTGGTCTTATACTTGGGTCGTCATCTCTTATTATTTTTCATGGACAACATATTTATAGACTATTTATTTCTTCATTATCTTGACCATCTCATTGAGCATCATATCCTTTATAAGTGAAGTTGGATATTTTTGAGGTGTTTTAGTTATGAGTTGGACATGGCTTATTTTCTTAAGGTTTGAGGATGGAGGCATTCTCATAAAATTATACATGTATTGTCTCTTTTTAAGAGGTTTCCTACCACTCAACCTACATTTACTCACTTCCCTTTATATCCACTAACCATTGCATGTATGGACATGTGGGGTTGAATGATACCCAAATCTAGGCATTTAGTTGTACCATGTCAAGGAGTTGATCGTACAATGATTTTATAATAGTTGGTCTACAGGAGACCTATGTTCATCTTGTGCCATATCGATATGTGGGCATGGATCAACACAAAGTTAAAAACTTCCCATTTGTTTTTGATGATCTAGCTAAAATTACATAGCTATATATAATCATGTTCTTTTCAGTTATAAAAAATTAATTTGTACTAAATTTAACACACATGCTTTTAATAAGAATATATTTAAATCAACTAATTAGCATGGCCATTTACTTTGTAGATGTTGGACCAATAAAGGCTGTGTCATCGCTAGTCCCAAACGAGCTATGTTAGGAGCCAATTGATCTTGCCACTCAACATGGACCCAAGTGACACCCTGTGGGCCTTATTGATTGCTATCAACATAGGGTATCTACAACTTGTGTGATTTGAGAAATGGTAGTGTTGATCAAATGTAATTGATGAATGTGACTTGACAATGACACATGGAGATTCTCAAGGAGATTCCACAAGATATGCCATGAATTTTTTTTCCAAATTCAAGGGGTTCTAGAGGTAATGCAATGTGCCTAGGGTGGGTAGCATAAGAGACCGTGCAATGGGAAAGAAGACGCACTTGTTCCACCTGATGATGGTGCATAGATTAGAGGTGGTCCTAAGAGTAATGCTAATGCCATGATGAGTGGTGGCGTTGAGGTTAGTGGATAGGAGGTGACTAGTGTTGGTATTGGTACTAGTGTCACTAGTAGTAGTACTAATGGTGCACTAGCTAGTACTAGTAGAAGCACTCCTAATATAGAGACTGTTCATATGGATATTATTTTATGATGCATGTTTTTGTAGATTCTAGTGATCACTCTATGTTGGGCATTAATTGATACATAGATTATTTTATGTTACATACATTATTTGAATTACAATGATATATTATAAAAATGCAACTTTATATCGTATGCATTTGGCACAATGATTACTAAAGATATATTGGTTTCAATTTTCCACACTACAGATTAGTTTGATGTGTATGGTGATATGTTCTCAGATTTATTACTTGATACATGGTTCTAATTTGTTGGATTACATATAAAATATAAGGTGATGCTTGGTCACATTGTTTAATTAATACATGGTTTTAATTCATTGCATTAGATATAAATTTAACATACATGGTGACATTTTGTTGCATTGCTTATTTGAGATATGGTTAATTTAATTTTTTATGTTGTTTTCTAATTTGATTGCTAATTTGATTCATGATTTCATTTTATTGTATCACTTGTAGTTTCTAATTACTTAAAAATAAATGAAATTTATTATCCAAATCGTTGATGTGTTAGAGTCATGAAAGCCAATTATTCTTTTATTTTATTTCTTTAAGCTAGTTAGGACCTTTCATTATCATAGATTTACATATAGTACAAAAAAACTTCTATGATTGACCTTCCACTAGGGAAACTAGGTCAACTTTAGTATAGTTTAAGAGACCAAATAATCTCACCAACCATAAAGAGGTTTAGAACTTTCCCATCACCACCAAATATCATGCAGGTTGGGTGTTGTGCGAGCACCAACACCAAACCTCCTCTCCACCTTTGCGTGAGCACTAGGTCTGAGTTAAATGACATGACAACTAGTTTGCACATGCCCGGGGTCACCACTATGTATCTTGCGAAGCCTTAGGTGATTAAACTCAGCTGGACCTTGATTAAACTCTCCATGACACCGTACATGCTCACCTCACCCCACCCCACCAAGTGGATTAAACTCTCTGTTGGTATGACGCCTATCATGAGTGGTGAGGTAAGGGGAATTCCAAGTGTAATCCACTCACATCCAAGAGAAGTTAAATATTTGCATTGATAATAGCATTACACTTTAGCTAGTTGGAAAAATTCATATACCAATTAACATCACTTAAAAACACTTAATGAATGCATAGTGCAACTAACTAAAGGAAAAATTTTATTTCTATATTCATTAATGTATACACTAACTAACTCAACATACAACTGACCATGAAATAAATACTTAAGTTGTAATGGAACTAAGATATATAATGAATTGGATTGAAGAAACAAAATAAAAAAGAAAACACAATTGTTCATAATTTTAGATAATTTTTTATTTATTAAGATGGTATCCATAAGATAATTTTTTATTTATTAAGATGGTATCCATATTATTAGTATGGTATAGAATTATGTTATATGATTAATTTAGCTCATACATATACATGCGTTCATAACCTATCTTAACAACGTTTAATGATACTTTCAGACCTAAATCTGACAAGCCTTTAACATGGAGGAATTCAAGCCTATTTCTTTATGTAATTGTTTTTATAAAATTATTGCCAAGTTCATTTTTATCAAGATAAAAGGTATTCTCTCCAGCTTTGTATCTCATGAACAATTTGATTTTTTAGCTGGAAGAAAAATCCATGATGAAATTGGCATTGCTCAG
The DNA here is from genome assembly GCA_027924585.1 of Larix kaempferi. Taxonomy (NCBI): domain Eukaryota; kingdom Viridiplantae; phylum Streptophyta; class Pinopsida; order Pinales; family Pinaceae; genus Larix; species Larix kaempferi. Next base: position 15,090,239 of record BSBM01000458.1, on the reverse strand, counting down.
GAGATTTTACATATAGTGAAGCTCAAGCATTCTCTTGCAATGATTGTCAAAGTGGATATCTCAAAGGCTTCTTTTTCCCCCCCCCCCCCAAAAAAAAAGAGCGTAATTTTATTTCATCTTTCGAGTACAAAATTACATAGATCATCTTCACTCTAGAAGAGTGTTTTTGCTGTTTAAAGCACAAAATCAGTACCATCTCTGAGATCTAAAATAAGTGTCAAAACACCTAAAGAAAAACAGAGAAAACACCTAGATTCAGACCCGCCATGAATGACAAAGCCCTAAATCGGGTCAACCAATATGGCTCAGATACAATAGAAAAAAAAAACCAGCTTGTAAAGAGCTGAACCAAAAAGAGAAACCAAAAGAAAAGGTTGCCACATGAAGAAGAATTGATAAATATTGAATAGCAGGTGAAAATAAGGCCACCGGTTTCAGATCTGGACGCCCGACTAAGGAACAACCAAGGTTGAAGTCGTCGCCGCCAAGATAGGAGCCACTGCCATTGAGGATGTAGCAGTCGTCGTCGAAGCAACTGGAGCCTGTAGGCTTAGCCGCCCCACGCTGCCCCACGCCTTCGAGGTTGAAGCCGCCTCCGTGAAAGGACTGGGGCCTGGCTTAGATGCCCCCACTACCGCCGCACTCAGGGCCTGCTCACAGCCGACGCACGTTGACGCGCCCTGGAGAAACCATCCGCCCGTTGTCGCGCCGTTGCTACCATTCCTAGCCACAACTGCCAACCATCTCCACCATCGTGGAGCTCCCGGAAACCGCCGCCACTGGATATCGTGCTCACAGACCCAATGGGTTGCCGCGCAAAGGTGCCGCCCGCTCTCCAAACTCAGAAAAATCCATCACGCTCCATCGATGACAGAAAGCAAACGCAGGAAAGAGGAGAGGCGGCCATGGAAGGAACCATGGCCACCGAGGTTCTGAGCTCAACCAGGTTCAAGATATCTCAAAGGCTTATGATAGAGTGAACTTGTTATTTTGAGGTTGTTGCTTCTCCAAGTTGGTTTCAATTTAAAGTTCATGAATTGGGTAATGTCATGTGTTACTTATGTTTCCTTTGATGTTCTCATTAATGGCTCTGCCTCTACTTTATTCATATCAGGAAGGGGTCTAAGTCAAGGTTTCCATCTGGCACCACTTCTCTTCATTTTGGTGGTTGAAGGATTAAGTAGACTGATTCTCCATGAAAAGCATAGGGGGCCCCTTAAATGTTTATTTACTGGTGGCTATCTTCATATTACTAATTTGTTCTTTGCTGATGATATTCTCCTCTTTTCCAATGGTTCTAGGAAATAAATGATAGTGATTCAGGATTTACTCAATCTATTTGGTGATGCAATAGGCATGGTTTACAACATTAGAAAATATTTTTGATATTTCATGTATTGTCACATACCCCAATTTTATAAAAATTATGTAATTGTTTTATTATATTCCTGAGACATTATGTTAAATTTAATGCTAAGTAGGGATTGATGACTCAGCAGAGTCAACAGAAGTGGAGTGTAATTCAGAATATTTTATTATTAATAAATAAATTGTGGAGACAACAGCATGGGAGAGCTATTAAAAAGAGGTTACTGGTCAAACTGGTGGATGGAACTAGGTGGAAAGGCAAAAAGACAAGTGGCAGCATCCTCAAACACTTCCTAAGTTGCAGGTGGCAACTTCCCTATATTTGGGGTCATGATTCCCCAAGAAAGTGGAATCAGAGCAGGTGGCTCATTAATGACAGATAACCCAACAAAGACCTAGGCAATCTTTTAAAAAGAACTCAATGAACAGAGCTGGGGGCTCGAATTGTTCTGGAGGGGAGAATCCATTCAGATGAATGTTATTCAGGAAGCCCATTGAGGAAGAGGGAATATACAGTAAGGAAGTTGTTTGAGAGGATTGCTGCAGTAACTTGGTTCCATTATAGCTTATTTGGCTGAGAGAATTTACTTTGCTGCACCTAGTTCCAGCCAGGGAGACCAGAGCAAGCTCGGGGGTCCTGAGAAGTTGCTGTCTGAGCACTCTCCAAGAGTTGGTAGGGAGGAATGGCCTCCCATTGCTGTTGTTGTCTACAGCTTAACAGGTTCTGCTATTTATTTCCTTATGTTTATCAAGTATGAATGCATGTATGTTGTGTTATTTTCTATATGTCTGAAGAGTAATTAGTTCGTAAATTGAGTATTTTAGAACAGCAGTAGTTAAATTTGGTAGAGTTACTGTGTTTTTCAGCGTCCCTAGTAAGAAGTAATACCATTATTACATTACTAATAATGTATTTATAATGCATTCAATACAACAGTAAGACTTTAAGTACTAGTTTATTAATACAATTGCAAACCTAGTTTAATCATAATTGTTAAATAGATAAATAAGGTCTACGTATAAGTAATTTTATTCTGTGTGTTACAAATTTTTTTTTAAAACAATCATAGGAGACAATAATAAAAATTAAACCAGATACATTACCGTATTAATATCATTATCAATAAACATTGCAGAAGAATTGTAGCCTTAGTCAAATATCTATATCAGGGTACAAACCCTAGTCAAAATTCTATCCAGACATATTCTATTAATTAAATCCATACACAAACCCTAGTGAAAGAAATTCCCCAGTATTTACCTATCAAGTAAATCAATGTGCAAAAACCCTAACAGAAAATTATCACAAGGAAATTATCAATAGTTTAAATAACCTAGCTATTAATTTAAAACAGTAGGGTTAGCAGAATAGTATCTAGCTCACTATCGAGCTTAAACAATACAGTATTTTTGTTCACTTGGCTCTCATTTACCAACAGAATCATAATCGAAATGACAGAACAAGCAATCAAACATAATCACAACTGTAAATTTTGGATCGAACCCTATCTTTCCAATTTCTGCCAGTAATATAAACGCTAAGATTTAAGACAATGAATTCACCTACAGCCGTGTCACAAATTCACAGTATAATTGGTTTAAAAACTTAATTTTTCTTACTACTGTACATAGCATAGAACTAAAGACGCGTGCGATAAACAAGCCCAATATACAGGCAAAACTTTACAATAAGTCAAACTTCAAAACCTTGGGTGATAAAACCCTAATTCATTCAAGAGTGCAATAACGAAAATAAAACCATGAGGCCGAACCTCATCTACAGACAGGCTCACAGCCTTTGTCTTCTTTTCTTTTTTATACATTAAAATCTTCTGTAGCAAACCCTATCTACCAAAAGCAAGAAGAATAAATTACAAGTTTGACCGAAGCCATAACATCCCGTTTACAACACAGGGTTAAACCTGTCAAGGAACTGTAGTAACAAGTAGTTAAAATTCCAAACAAAACGGAGGTAGTCACAGAGTTGTTCATTCAAAGTCCAAACCCTAACCGTCCTAGCAAACCAACAAGGAGGAAACGCCATGGTGAAAACCAGGCTTACCCGGTAAATCCCATCGTCGAAGCTTGTGCCATCCATACCTGTAAAGAGGAGCCAGGACCTGCAACGACAAATTGGTATCAGTTACAAACGTATTTATATAAAAACCATATCTTTTAACTGGAAAAGCGATGGAGTAGTTCTGTAGCTTACCCGCGTTTGGAAGGAAGTTTTAATACTGTAATTAGCCTGATAACCACGAACAGAATGAGTGTAAACCCCACCCTTGTCACTGGAATAACGAGCTGGTAGAAACAAAGGGAATCTTCCACATGGAAGCTCTTAACAGAATCGAGTCAAGAGATGTAGTCACGCCGTGGCAAGGTTAGAACTGGTAACAAAGGGATAAACCCTAGGCTTTTATCTGCTAATAGCAAAACATAATGAATCCCAAACGATGCATTGGACAAACACGAAGGCCGGGAGTAGCATAGAAGCTGCTAGCACACAGTGAACAGCAGGGACTGAACCAGGAGGGTTCACAGAGCGACCGAGCCCGAAGGTAAAGGAGAAATGGCCAAGTAGGGTTTGGTCAACTGTTTTATATCACCAAACGCGTGGCTCAAGAGTAACCACGTAGCATTTTAATTTTTCCCATGCAGTGGGTCGACGCTCCAAAGTTCCACGATGAGATTCCAATTATTTGGTTTTCAATTAAAATCATAGCGTGGGTAAACCAAAATCATAGCAGGGATATTCCAATATGGTAGTGACCCATAGTTTAAACTTGCCATTTATTCCATGTTCAAACAATGCTTTCAAACTTCGCATGTGTGAACAATAATACTTTGCCCTACAATCAATAAAATCATGCATTTGTCAATAATGTTCAAGATTACGATGAGATTCTCATCATTGTTTGTTAAATAAAAATCATAGCATGGGTAAACAGAATTATTGCATGGATATCCATAATGGTTGCAATACCATAGTTCACATGTCATCCTTTTTACAATCAAAACATTAGAATAATGCCTTTAAATTTTGCATAATATTTAATGAAACCTTGCCTTACGTTCCATTTTGTAATGTCCCCATTTTGAACCCCCTTTGTATTAAATCGTAAATGATGTAAATATTGTAAATTGATCATGGTGAGGAGCTCAAGGCCAAGGCCCCACCATCGATTTAGCATTTTATGTATCGGCAATTAAAAATAAATGCCTATGGTTCTTGTGCGAGATGGGCACAATGTAAGTAAGACATCATGTAAATACGAATGTTAATGGAAAAGACCCACAACTGGCTATGCTATGCAACAAAGAGATGGGGCATGATTCTACAAGGAATAGGGAGGGGAAATAACCAAACCCTTGAGCCACTAGGGTCAGCCCATGTGTCAATGAGAAAACCCATGAACTCTTAACTATCCATTTTTGTCTCATGCACCCAATCATTTAATTCTTCCAAAGATTGGTTGGGGCAGTTAATGTCTTGGGATTGGAGAAGTATGGCAGTCAGATTTTCGTGCATGGGCAAGCCATCAAACTGAAAATCGTATTTTTTGGCTTGCTGGGCAAGAAAACCCCCACGAAATGCTGCCTAAGGCAATTCTTCATCCATTACGTCCTTCCTCTCACGCAGACTGAGCTCACGGGAAGTTATCCTCACGTTTTTCACCATAACCCTGCGTTTTTCCATGCCCAGGAAATCGTTTTTGGTATTTTGCAGTAGCTGGGGGATGGGGGACGCGATTTTGGACTGAGGGAGAGGTCGTTTTTTCCCTTGGGGAGTTTTTCTGGAATGGGTTTCTCTCCTAGTCGAATTTTCCTAGTTGCCATACGTTTTGAGTCTACCCACGTTTTTCTGAAGCTCAGGAAACCCCATCTCATGCATCCCACTGTTGAAACGTTTTTTTTTCATGCTCAGCAAGTGTAGTTTGCTGTTATGTGCATCCTGGTTTTGATGTGAACCTGTGAGCAAGAAACTAGAGTGGTAGTGGACAGAATTGGCTTGATAAACCTAGTGTAGGGAGTAACCTCTCAAGAAGATCAAGAGGGCTGGCTACTTTTCTATGCACACCCTGAGAGCACTAGAAAGGAAGGTATGGTTTGAGGGACTGTGTGGCAGTGAAGAGAATACTTCCTTGTGTTGGGTCTGTAGGCATTGTGAGTGCCAAGCTGAATAGATCTGGGAGGGGTACCCATAGCTCTGTGGTTGAGCTCACTAGCTTAGCAATTCTTCCCTTCCATGTCCTAGCAGCCTGATAAACCCAATTGCAGATTGGCTTGGCTCATCTTGGTGTATACTTGGCTATGTGTGAGTCTGCTGTTCCCTGGTTCCTTGTAGTAATCATGCCCAGCTCGGGGGTGGCAGTTGTATCAAGAGGTTGATAAGCACAACTGGCCTATGGTTGGGTGGAACGTTGCAGTTGCATAGCCAGTTGCTTGAGACTACCTTATTGAGATAAGTATTCTCTTGTGTTAAATTTGCAATTATCATTTGATGAATATTATGAATGTATGTGGATGTGTTAAATGAATTTTACTTCCGCTATGTTTTTAAAAGTTATGCATTTCCATATGACCTTGTATAATTCTGCAAAGGTCTTTCTTTAATGGTTGTCACATAGAACTTGAATGAATGTTAGATATCAAACAGGACTTGTTTAATTTCCGTTGAGTTTCTATAGCATGCACATATACATGTCATTGTATCCATAAGTTTAGTTAATGGATATGGGGTTAATTTCCCGGATTGAGCACCACGTCCTCTCTATCATGCTGGTATGGTAGGAGGGGACATTACACATTTACACTACGCCTTATAATAGCGTTCAAAATCAAGTCTTAAAGTGTTTAAAATATAGAGGATTTGATCTTTAACTATAAAACCTAAGGATGTAGGTATCAAGTAAGTTATATGTGGTTCATAAAAACCTATCACGACATTGCCAATCACCCTATTTTCTTATGTGACAAGACTTAGATTATTTCTTTAAGCCTGTAAGATAATGAAATGATATTAGGGTTTAGCTGCTACAATTCCACTACAAATTGCCGTTTGTTATAGTTTTGCACAGATGATATAAGACTTGTCATTCCTTCATTAGGTGACTTTCACTGGTGGAATTCAAGCTATACAACTCATAAAAATTGGACTAAGGATACCCTAGTCCTTGCTACTTCTAGTTACAATATAATAAGAATCTCTTAACAGTCTCAGGCTCTTAGTGATATAGATAAGAAAAATAGACTTTTGTTTTCCTTAATACCAACGAGTTTAATCAGTTATGATACTTGAGGACTATTTCTATAAGTGCTTATAGATTTTATTCAAGTGTTATTTATGGAAACAAAAGTAGATTCCAATCAATGCAAACCCTTAAATTAATAATAGAAGACATGTATTGACAGGTAATCTTTGCAATTGCTAAAGATAAGAAAAGTAAAAACATAGTGATATTTTTAACTCCCAATCCTTTGCAATTAAAGTATAAATCAAAACATATTCTGAATTTGAACTTGGCATGATGCAGGAAGAGTTCTACCTTTAAAAGCTTGATAAACCTGGTTAGCATGCTTATACTTCTACTGGATGTTTTGGTACAGCAATTGGAATTAAAATACTTTAAAGATTTAATTGTAGCGACCCGCACATTACCTGTATATCTATAAGAGAAAGAAAATCTGTTGCATTAGCTCGGAAGCTAAGTAAGCCCAGTCTGATATGGCAATTCCCCCTTGTGGTTGCAAAACATAAAAACAATCATTAACTGTAAATAAACTCATATTAAAATTTAAGTATAATAAAAGATCATTCAGACACAATTATGATCACTTAAGCTAATCAAACAGTTAAATGACTGCATTTATTAATATTACATGCTATTTTAAAAATTTTAAATTTTTTGGAAAATTTGGGTTTTGACATGTATATTGAACAGGAGGATTTGGAATGGATTTGTACTTAGTTAACCTTCCTGGTGGTGGATGCGGAACTTGGTCTGAGATACTTAGTTTTCATTCTCAAGACAAATGACTATCAGAAGAAAGACTTGGACTGGCTCATCGAGAAGATGGAAAAAATATTGTATTTGTGGTATAATAAGTGGCTCAGTAGAGGGGGCATACTGATATTGGTTAAATTTGTTTTGGAAGCATTTTCAGTCTATTGGGTTTTTGTGACCTCTTTACCCATATGAAATTTGGAGAATATTATAAACCTTTGTTATAATTTCCTTTGGAGAGGGAATATGGAAGACCTTTATTTTCACTGGTGTGCTTAGAATCTTCTTGCTAGACCTAAGGAGCTGGGAGGTTGGGGTTTTAAGGATCCTAAAAGCTTTTCCAAGGCACTAGATACTAAGGGAGTATGGAGAATTATCAAAGGCAAAGGGCTATGGGTGAAAGTGGTATACTATAAATATATTGCTCCCCTTTCAGTGGAAGAACCGTTTAGGATTGAAGACAAATCTTGCAGGAACGTTTCTAACATGTGGAAATCTCTACTTAATTCTTTTGATGTCATCGAAGACTGGCTAGTTTGGCATATTGGTAATGGAAGAAAATTTAGTCTGGGTCAAGACCCATGGCCTAGAAGTGATGGTGCCCATAGACCACCTCTAGACATGGTGGATGGTTTGAGAGATCGGGAAATCATCACCTCATCCCATATAAGTGATATGGAAAATCCCAACGTTTTTGTACAACATTGGCTATTGAATGATGATCTGGGTTTAGAGGAAGTTGGAGACAGGTTCGCTTGGGAGTGGTATACCTAGGCTCTTAAGAGATGTCTGGTCATATTAATGGATATTGAAGATTCTTTGGTGTGGGAAAGAAATCCCTTTGGGTTTTTTTACTCTCCAAATATTGGATATATCGTTATAATAGAAGAAGAGGATTTTTCTGATACCAGCTGGTGGCACAAGCATATTTGGAATTTCAATTGTCCTTTGAAGTCCAAAATTTTCTTATGGCTATCTCTGTCTAAAAATATTCTAGTTTGGGACCTGTTGTTGAGGAAAATTTGGAAGGGCCTAGTAAATGCCCTCTGTGTCATGAAGGTATTGATAGTGTCGAACATATCTCCATTTCCTGCTCTTATCCTTCTAGTATGTGGGATTATAATTCACTGGTATGTAGAATTCCCTTTTATTGGTATGGGGCATCCCTTTATGAGGCTCTTGCTCTTTGGACCAAAAATAATTCTTTTGAAGGGTACCTTTCCCTTCTTGTTCTTTTCACCTGGGGGGTTTGGATTGCTAGGAACTTGGATATCTTTGAGGATATTCACATGCATCCTATTGTCTCAGTTGACAAGGGGTTGGCTATTTTGAGAAACTCCCCTCAATTGGTCATTCTAGATAGATCTAGGGTGATTGAGGTAGAAGTGATTGATAAAAATAATCCATGGTTGTTCTTTGATGGTGCTTCTCAAGGAACTGTTATGGTGCCTTTTCCACACTATTCCCATAGGCACTAAGATGGTTGATCTGATCCTTTTCCCTCTTTGCAGACATCCCTAGTCCCTTATATAGCAGCTTATCTTGGAAACCATTATTAAAAGATCAATTTTGGTAAGATGTATGCAAACTACTCATGGACAACCCACGTCCACGTGACCTATCAGTGTCCAACTCACGTAACTGCCTGTTTAAGGGTAAACAAAATATAAAAAAGTGAAAATTAAGTGATTTTTCGAGAAATTCACGGTTTTTTCTGTTCCTTAACTTATATCCCATAAAATAACCTCCTGATAACTTCCTTAACTGATCCTTTATCATATAAAATAAGCAAAGGAAGAGGAAAAAAGGTCATATGGAAATATCAAAGAGAATATCCTTATGCTCCTGAAATCAAGCTAAGATCCAAACCCTTGTTCCTTTGTATGCAAATTCCATTCCTTTATATAAGACCTTGTTTCTCAGCCTCTATTGGAAGCCCTTATTTTTCCAAGAATTGTAGATATTATTTGGGCATAGCTTTCAAAAGTGAGTTAGGAGTGTGTGAATGAAGGACTTTGGATGGAGGACCCTAGAAAGGTAGTTTCATAACAGTGCTTGCTTCAGAAATTAGGTGAAACATTCCTATTTGTATTTCCGTTGTTCATTAATATAAAGTAACACTCTTCCTTGTCCAATTTCAATATTTTATGTGCAATTTATATTTTCTTGTAATTTGGTTATTTTCAATTTACAGTAAGTTTATGAAATATATTTTTCAACAGTAACTACTTGTCCTTTGTAATATTGTTGTGTTTTAGGTTGAATCTTGAAGATAGCATGGAAGGTTAAAGTTGTCAGTGAGGACATCTTCATCAAATGTTGGATTCCAGGTTGGTTAATTTCTTGTACTTACCTCCTTTGTTTGATAAAGAAGTTTGCCTACAAAGATTAAAAACTTATTTTGTGTATGATTGTTGAGTGTTTTCTTTTAGGGCATATGATTTGTGGTGACTGCTCCAAAAAATTCATTAGGGTAATTAAATCCCTTAACATAATTGGCAACTCCACTGGGGAAGTTTCTATTTTGGGATTTCTAGGGTTTTTATTTTTTCTCTTTGAATTCTATTTGTTTTTGATTGATTACTATTGCTTTCTTTAAATTTTTCAATTTCAACCTATTAGATTATCCTCTTAGAGCCTTTATAAGAAAATATTATGGTGTTTGAGGGTCATTGTCATTATTTTTCCTAGTTTCTCGTGAAGGTACATGACCTAATGTACACATAGTCGCGTGCCAGGGCCTTTACAGGCTGTTTTTTCTAGAAAATATTGTTTTTTCCCTAGATACACGAGTTGTCCACTAGACAGTCACGTGCACATGAGCTTCCTGTTTCTAGGTCGCGTACATCATCTTTTATTCCCTTTCTAATTTCTTTTTAGAAATTTGGGGCTATGGGTTCTGGGTTGAGTCATGTTGGTTGTATGATGTTAGAAAGTAACATTCCTTTTAGAAATATTTTGAACTTAGGTTTGATTCCAAGTTTGTGTTTTGGATTACTGCTTTTGAAATTTTTAAGCAATCTGATTGTATAAAAGGTTTCTCTTTGTTTCCATTTTTTTGTTTTTTATCATTAAAAGAAAACTTAAACTTTTAGTTTTATGGTTTACTTTTATATGTCTTTCTTTTTGCATTAGGAAGGAATTTTAGTTGTTTTCAGTTTCATTCGAAGAAAATAAAAGTAGAAATTTGGATTTCTTGTTATAAATTCTTTCCCTTTCTGCAAAAAGTATAACAGAAAAAAGAAAAGTTAGGTTGCATTTTTTATTTGTTTTGATTTCTTTCTTGTTTCAAGAAAAACAAAAAAATAGATTTTCTTTTGTAGTAGGATTTTAGTATTCATTTCAAAAGAAAAGGAAAAAGTTGCATTTCGAATTTGGTTAATTGAAAAAGAAGTGATTTGCATTGCATTCATAGAAGATATTTTTTACTTTTGCAAGTGTTAGAAGTTTTTAATATTAAATGCATTTTTTTTCCATGTTGAGTCATTAAACATCACAAGTTTCACCTTCCATTACCCTTGAGTAATCACAACCACTTAAAAAGAACGATTAAATTAAAATTGATTGGAAACTTTTTCTTTTCTAGGGGCGTTCACCAAATAGCTTTGGCTAGTGCTTTGGGATAGGACTGACATAAAATACCCAAAGAAAATTAAAATTTTAAACATAGTGGCCATTCATTAGGTGAAATCCAGTCTTGTAAGAAGTGTGGTTGGGAAGCTCCTCTCAAACATGAGTTAAGAACGACGTCGTGTGAGGTTAGGTTGAAGAGAGATCCCTCCAATTCGTAATCGAACATCTACCAGGAATTTACGTGTACGGGGACTTTCCTCAACACATAGTTCTATTGTAGAGTTTCGATCTTAGTTACCCTTCCCATACGTACAAATACGACCTACGAATATTCCCTCGGACATGGATTACAGATTAGTAGCCTTAGTATCTTGTCCTAGGATTCATACACATGTGCTAGCAAAGGATTTTTTGCGAACACCTCGAGTGGACTTTGAGTGCAAAGCATTAGTACCCTTGGAGGGTGATTTTTACAGAGAGTGTATACTATCTATAAAGAAACTTGCACCAATAAGGGAAACACGTTCGGCCTTGGTAACTGATCTCAACCTTCACTGTTTTTGTTGTGGGACTTAATGAATCCACATTGAAAATTCGAGAGGATTATCTGTGTGCTTGGTTGATTTCCTTAGGAAATTTTCTAGAGGTGTGTTATTTTCTCTTTGTTTTTTAGTTGGACCTTAGGATTGTTGTATCTTTCAGTGCGGTAGATCCTTCGATTCGTTGTTCCAGACGATTACAAAATATATCACCTTTAAGAGTGGAGCCCCCACCTCCCAATCAAAGGTGCTGAATGAATACATTTGGTTCATTTGAACTAGTGGGTTCTTCTGAAATAATTTTACCTATGGAAAGAAAGATTTCATCATAAGAACAAGTTTGCGTCGAAGATATTGAAACTGAAGGTTTCCTTAGACCTTATGATTCACCTTTAGTGGATATTAACGATCTTCTCTTTGTATCTATTTCAGTTACACCTGGTTTTGATTCAACTACTTTTAATAACTTGGGAGGATTTCCAATGGATAACACTGGATAAGTTTCAGGAAGTGGTGAACCTCATACTCCCACTTCAGCTATTGGACTAGGGGTATTTTCTCCTCATATTGTGTCTACCTAGGCCCCTAGTTTGAATAAGAGTTATACTCTTAATATGAGTTCAACTATTATACAATTTTTAATACTTCAGCAACACCATTGTCTACTGCTTTTTAGTCAACTCTTTATTCAACAACCACTCCTTTAGCTAGTTTTTCATTTGGGATGACAAGTGTTAGTATTCCCCAAAATCAACCTACCTCTTTCCCCATGTTTTTTGGTTCTACTATGGGAACAATAATTTCATCTATACCCTTCCAAGCTTATTCTTTGGGAGGTGCTTATATTGCTTTCTCAATCCTTTCTTTATTAAGTGGACCTCCTTTTGGATCCACAACTAGAATCGATCCTTTTGGGGGATAGAATCCTCAAACCAATAATACCTTTCAACCTTTTGGTGTGAATCCTTTCTCTTTTAATACTGGTACGACAAGCAATTCTTTTCCATTTTCTGGTATGTTGGCAAAGAATAGTTATGCCCAACCTTTTGGCGGTGAGGGGAAATTTTGTAATTTCTCCCAACGTATGTCAACTAGGGGAAACCCCTTCCAAAATCATCCAAATCCTTTTCAACTACTACACCCTTTTTAAGGGATGTATGGGGGCAACACCTTCCAAAATCAATCAAATCCTTTCCACGAGGTAAACCCTTCACAAGGAATGTATAGGGGCACACCTTCACAATTTTTTGGAAATACATGAACAAGAAATATCCCCTATATGGGACCATTTGAAAATTCATCTGCAACCCAACCTAGACTTCCTTTTCAGGAAAGTCTAAAGTTGCCATATTTTTCAAAACTCATGAATGGCCCAGTGTATCACAATCCTGCTTGGCCTCCTGTCCCTACCAAGTTGCCTTTGGATATCCCAAAATTTGAAGGAAAAACCAGTGAGGATCTGGGGGACCATGTCACAAATTTCCATTTGTGGTGCTCTTCAAAGTCGTTAAATGATGATTTGATAAGATTAAGGTTATTTGAAAGAAACCCTACAAGGGTGGCAACTAAATGGTACACTGAACTGCCATGATCTGCTTATCATCATTTTCATGATTTGGTGACAGTTTTTCTCAAACATCTCCAACTTTCTATTTGATATGATGTTGATACAAATTATTGTATACCTTTAGGAAAAACAAATCCACTCATATTATGGATGATATCCAAGTGTGGAGAAGAAGGAAGAGAATGATAAAAGCTAATATACCTCCTGAATTTTTACTAGAATGGTTTCTAAAATCTCTTTTACCTTATATTTTGAAAGATGTATCTACTTCAGGAGTTACTAATTAAGAGGAGGCCATTTTTAAATCCCAACAATTAGATTTAATCTATTCACAATCTGGAATTTTGCATAACATTATTCCCGACGCACCAAGGCCAAATATTGATCCTATGAAACCAAAACCTGGACCACATGCTGATGGCATTGTTGGTTCCATTGATAATACTACTGTAGCAGTATTTTCAAAGCAAATAAATGCTTTATCTATTAAAATATCTAGATCAAGCGAAAATGAAGTTACTACATCCCCTTCTCAAATTGCTTCTGTACACAATACGTAGTCTAATCGAAAAGTTCCTCGGCAACTTGGCGGAAAGAAAAATAATAATAAGGGAAAGAAAGGGGAGGGAAATCAAAACAAGACCCAAATCAATAATAATGTTGAAGGCGGTAAAAAAGAACGTAGGAAGGTTAAGTTCCCTTGCAAAATTTGCAAGGAGATCACCTCACACATCAATGCAACTTGACTTATCAAGCTCAAAATATTTTGTAGTAGCAGCAACCTATTGTATTAAAGGATCCTTTTCCTAAAGGACAACACATGGATTCTGGTAACTCTAGTTCGGATGGAGGTACACAAAATACCTCATCATCCGATCAATCCTACATTCACATGGTGAGTTCAATCACTTTATTGCGAGTGAGATAAAAAAAACTATAGTCACGAACCACCGCTTAAGGAGAAAGATAATCCTAAACTGCATACTCCTCTCCATATAGAGAAACCTGCAGATCATATGCCAAAGATACCAAAAGGTGTCTACAAAAGAGATGCACATAACCCTAATGCCAAGGCAACTGCAAATTATTCCATTGTTGAAGACTTGGCTCAAACACCTTGTGTGATGTTTGCTCTAGAAGTGCTACAGAGTTGTCCATTGCAACATAACGCACTTTTGGATGCTATAGGAAACTCTGACTCCATGAATAATCTAGTGGCGAAATTTGATATGATAGACATTAAACCTCGATTACCTTACCATGTTTCATTTTAGACTGACATAGTACATGGTTCCAAAAATATTGGACGAACAATCATTGATGAAGGTGCATCCACATGTGTCATGGGTATCTCGTGTTGGAGAGATTTGAGATCCCAAGAATTGGTTTCCTCTGCAACTTTACTCATTGCGTTCGATGGAAGGTATTGTTAAGTATGGTTGTCATTGATGTCAAAGGAGATAATTAATGACAAAATAATTGTTGATGGGCATGTGTGATAAGGTAGGAAAGACACATGTTGGTGTCCTAATGGATCATGATGTCATTATTACATTTTGATAGTAGTTTGTAAAACTAAGTGATGAAAAACTACCCTAAAGCAGCTGTCTTATGAAAATGTCCACCATAATTCATAAGAAGAAGAAAATGCCCTCCATGACCTACCATCCCATAGTTTGTTGAAATATCTATCTGACCATGGCCCCAATTATCACAAAAACGCCTTGGAGAAGAAGATACAAGTCTCCCAAAAGAAGGAGTTTTGGTCAAATTAGTCAGAATTGCTCTAGGGAAATTCCCGCCATAATTTGTGTGTTGAAGAAAATGCCTACACCATATGGTCATATTGTAGGTGTGTGTTTTGTCTACCTTACCATGTTCTCACATTGGCTTGATAGTGCTTGAGGAAGAAGATATGGATCTTCCAAAATAGGTCTTTCAGACAGTCTTACACCAAAGTTCAGTAAAATGCCCGCCTAGGGCAAATGAAGATGAGTCTGGGAGTTAAATCAGCATAGGTGTGCTCAATGAGGTGTAATACATCATCTAGTGGCATTAGTTTAGGTTTTTGGTGAAATAAAAAATCCACTTTAGGTTTTGGGCAAATTGCGTAAGTATGGAATTAATGTTAAAATCTGCCTGAGTGGCCTCGGGAAATGCCCGCCACATATCATAGGATGATGAGAAAAATATTTTGAGAGTCTGGATCTCTAGAGTGTTTGCTGGTGCATCCAACCATGGTACCAGATGGTCCAAAAGGTCTTTGAGGAGAAAGATATGGATCTTCCAAAAGTGCCTCCCAGTCATATTTGCACTACTCCAGTGAAATGCTCACCTAGGGAAAATGAAGAAGAGTCTAAAGGTGAAACAAGTTGTGTTGTGTTAAGTGAGGTGTCCTACATCCTCTGGTAACATTGGCTCATGGTTTTGGTGAAATAAAAAATCCATCTTGAAAATGGCACAAATTGTTTGTGTAAAATCTATTGGTAAAACTACCTAAGTGGCCTCTGTAAAATGCCCGCCATAATTTCTATTTGATGGATTAAATTATTATGAAGGTACAGTACGGTATATTGTTGATTGGTTCATATAAACATACCATCATTTTGTCAAAAAGGTATCTGAGGATGAATTTATTAATTTTCCAAAAGTGCCTTCTGGCAGTTTTTGCACTGTTCCAGTACTGGTAAATCTGCTTAAATCGCCTAAGGATATTGCACACCAGAAATTATGGGAATGTAGATAAATTCATCCAAACATGTGGATATGTTATTTGGTAATTTTTCCTTCTATCCATGTGGTCAGAATATTTTTTGGTAGTCACACGTGTGAAATATTGAGTTCCCAAGTTGAAGAAAATTTTTGTTTTACACAGAAATCTGAATAACCCTGAAAATAGATGTTAACAAGTTTTTATTTAATATTGCCCAACTAAGTCAATTTAATATGGAATGATTAAGATTTCATGAAATAAATAATTAATATACTCATGCATATATTAAGAAATCTCTACGCTATGGTTTGGGGAATGTTGGATTAGTTAATATTCGAAAAATAAATTTATGTATTATTAAACAGAAAAATAATAAACAGTTTATCATTCATGTAAAACAGAGTTTATTAATTCTGAAGTAAAAACATAAGCGTATTATTCATAAACAGAGATATGATAACAAAAGATAATAAAGCTAGAGATTTAAATGGAGGTTGTTCAGCCAGTTAATTAAAAGATGAAATAAATAAAAGACAATTTCTAGATTTGAAGAAGTACAAATCTAAAAGGGCATGAAGATTATGAAGAGGCGTGAAGGTGAGTTTTAATTGATTACTTAAATAAAACAGTGATCACCTATCAGAGATCTGAAGAGGTGTAAGTGTGAAAAGCTACAAGTCTATTCTGAAAAGATGCAATGCTTTGAGATATAGAATATATAAGTAGATTTTTTAAGAAGAAGAGAAGTGTCTCAGCAATTCTGATCCAGCAGCAGAGCAAGAAGCCAGATACCATGAAGAAGTTGTGACAATATCAAAAGAAAGAGATCTGGAAGATTGACCAGATCAAGAATAGGGTGGCAGGATGGTGCTAGGGCAGGCAAGAAGCCTGCAGGGGGTCGTAGCCTCCATCCAGTAGAAGCTGGAGAACAGGGTGTCGTTGCATCCTTTCCTGTAGCTCCAGGCAGAATATATGGGGTGTAGTAGCATCCTTGTCTTTAGTAGCAGGCAAAATCTGGGGTGTATTTGCATCCCTTATGTAATAGCAGACAAACAATTTTGTAAAAATTCATCTTATTAATGAGTATGAGTTTGTGGTTTTCTCTTTGAGGTTTCCACGATAAAATCATGTGTCTTAACTTGTTTGATTATTTGTGTGTCTTGTACTAATTGTTTTAATAAAATTAAAAAGAAGGAAATACTGATTCACCCCCCCCTTTCAGTATTGCTGGATATTCCAACAATTGGTATCAGATCAGGATCCTTCATTACAGTTTAACCACTGGAAGGAAGATCCTCATTAAAGACCACAATGGATCAGCAGGAAGGATTAGCTACCAACAGAGCTCCACTGTTCATAGGAATTAACTATGCACACTGTAGTGCAAGAATGAAGTGTCACCTAATGTCTCTTGGATGGAAGGTTTGGAGAGTAGTTGAAAGTAAGTATAACATAGCAGACAACCTACCTACAGACCAAGAAGAACTTGAACAATATGAGGCCAATGCAAAATCCCTTAATGCAATCTTGAATGGGTTAACAAACTCAGTGTTTGTGGAAGTCATGCAATGCAAGACAACCAAGGAGGCTTGGGATAAGTTAAAAATTGTCTATGAAGGAGCATCCAAAGTCAAACAATCAAAAATTTAGACATACAAAGAATAGTTTGAAAGCCTGAAAATGAAAGAGGAAGAAAATATTGCAAAATATCTTCTAAGAGTAGATGAAATTGTCAATGCTATTCGAGGCCTTGGAGGAGAATTAAAGGAGAAAGAAGTAGTGGACAAAGTACTAAGAACCCTTCCATTGAAGTATGACTCAAAAGTATCTGCTCTAGAAGAACGAGATGATCTTAAAGACATGACAGTGGATGAACTACATGGGATCTTCACTGCCTACGAGATGAGAAAAAGACAAGATGGACAATCAAATAAAGAAGCAGCATTTAAAGCCTCATCCAAGAACCAATCAGAAAACTCAGATGATGAAGAATCCCTTTTCATCAAAAAGCTTGAGAGAGGTACTGACAAGTACAAGGGAACGCTACCTCTAAAATGTTTTAACTATGGAAGAGTTGGACACTTTGCTTCAAAATGTCCTTATCTTAAGAAAAATGGAAATGATGAGAAAGAAACCTCAAATAAGTTCAAAAAGGACAAAACAAGAAACAAAAAGAAGTTTCATGAAAAGAAGAAAATCTCTTACACCATGGAAGATAGTGAAGATGAAGAAACAAGTAATGATGAGGAAACCGATATTCTATTCATGGGAATAGAAGCACAAGATGATGAGTCAATGGAAGAAGGAGAAGTAGATCTAAGAGTTGAATTAATCAGTGCTCTTGAAGAACTTGAAAAAAGCAGGAAAAAGAACAAACAGTCAAACCAAATCATTGGTGATTTGAAAACTCAGCTCGAAGAAGCCAAGAAGATTGAAAGAGACCTAGATTTATAGCTCAAAGAAAGAATACAAGAATCAGAGAAGCTTGAAGAAGAAATTATGCAGCTTAGGAAAAAGATCGATGAAGAATCTATTAAGTCAAAATATGAAAATAGTTCAAAGACGTTAGATGACATCTTGAGTAGCCAAAGACCATCATCAGATAAATCTGGTTTATGCTATGACAATGAAAGAAAGCCATAATGTTCCTCTCTCACAAGCCAAGGAAGAAATAAAAGAAGTTATGCTGTTGCACTAAAGAGTTCTTTCAAAAAGGAAGAAATCAATAAATGTGCTCCACCTTATCTTGACAAAAACATAATTAATGTAATGCCTAGAAGACCGAAGACAAATAGATATCAGCAGATCTTCTTTGGATATTGTTACTCTTGTAATAATTTTGGACATAAAGCCCTAAATTGCAGAGCATATGGAGAGCTTCATGACTACAAGAAAAAGGCATACAATAACAAACCAAAAGCAAGGAATCATAATTTATTTGCACCTCTTCAAAAATATGACATAGAGTGTTGCAAATGCAATAACCATGGTCATATAGCAAGAGACTGTAAACTAATGACTCCTACAAAAAGGACCACTACAAAAGAATTCCAAGACAAAAAACATAGAAAGGATTGGAAGAAAAAGAGCGAAGAGGAAAAATCCATGATTAATCTATGTGTGACAGAAAAACATATTCTATGGCATATTGATAGTGGGTGTTCAAAACATATGACAGGAGAGCCAAGTAAATTCATAAATCTAAAAAGAGACAATAGAGGTAGAGTCACATTTGGAGATGATATGTCTTCCAAAATAATTGGCAAAGGTAAAGCCACTATCAATAACAATATCAAAGCTGAAAATGTATTGCTAGTAGAAGACCTAAAGCCTAATCTTATCAGTGTAAGTCAAACTTGTAACCAAGGGCACATCTGCACTTTTGACTCTGAGAAATGTGAAATCAGAAAAAAGGAGTCAGGGAGACTTGTTGGAACTGTTGTAAGAAATTCAAGTAATGTGTACATCCTATAAAATGAAGATCAATGCTACATGAGTATGATTGATAAAATTTGGTTATGGAATAGAAGGATGGGACATTTAAATTTTGATAATCTTGTCAAGGTAAGTAATAAGGAAGCTATGAGAGATTTGCCAAAAATTGTGAAACCTTTGAACATAGTTTGTAAACATTGTCAGTAGGGAAGCAAACCAAAGCTAGCTTCAATTCAGAAGAACATGTAACCTCACATCTTTTGGAAATAGTTCACACTGACCTTTGTGGACCAACAAGGACTAAAATCTTGCAAGGAGAGTCTTATTTTATGTTACTCGTTGATGATTACACAAGGATGACTTGGGTAACATTTCTCAAGGAAAAATTAGAAGCCTTTGAAAAGTTCAAAACTTTCAAAGCAATGGTGGAAAATGAGACAAACCAAAAAATCAAATGTCTTAGATCAGATAATGGAAGTGAATTCACTTCAAATGAGTTCAATGAGTTTTGTGAAATCCATGGGATTAAAGACAATTTTCAGCTCCAAAGACACCTCAGCAAAATGGTGTGGTGGAAAGAAAAAAACAGGAAAATTCAAGAAGTCGCCAGAACCATGCTAAATGAAGCAAAACTTCCTGATACATACTGGAGAGAAGCAGTATACCCAGCTTTCTACATACTTAATAGAGGACAAATCTGAGTGAATAATGATAAGACTCCCTATGAACTATGGTATGGAAGACCTGCATCAGTCAAGTATTTAAGATTGTTTGGCAGCAAGTGCTACATAAAGAGGAATGAAGATGATCTTGGCAAATTTGATTCTAGAACTGATGAAGGAATATTCTTGGGATATTCCTCCACCAAGAAGGCTTACCAATGTTACATCAAAGATTACACAAAATCATAGAAAGTGCAGATGTAAGAGTGGATGACATGAAGGCAAGAAGGATAAGAAACAAAGATGAAGATGCAAGAACAAACAATGAAGAAGAAGTCTTGCAAAAGAATGAAGATGTAGTTGGGAAAGAAGAAGAAGAAGAGGAAGAAGAAAGAGAAGAATCACAAGAAAATGAAGGTGAAGATTATCCAAGAGTTGATACAAAGGAACCATCAAGAAGAATACAAAAGAACCATCCTGAAACACAAATTATAGGTGACAAAGATGCAGGAGTTAGTACAAGAAGGAGATTATTTACTAAACAAGCCTTACTTTCAGTAGTAGAACCTAAGAACTTTACAAAAGCAAGCAAAAATGATGATTGGATCAAATCCATGGATGAAGAACTAGATCAAATTGAGAAGAACGAAACTTAGGAACTTGTTCCAAGACCTACAAACAAGAATGTTATAGGTACCAAATGGGTTTTCAAGAATAAGTTCAATGAAGATGGTAAAGTGATCAGAAATAAAGCAAGGCTGGTGTGTAAGGGATATGCTCAAGTGGAAGGAATTGACTTTGAAGAAACCTTTGCACCTATAGCAAGACTTGAAGCAATAAGAATGTTTTTGGCATTCTCATGTTATAAAAACTTCAAAGTATATCAAATGGATGTCAAGTCTGCATTTCTAAATGGGAAGCTAGAAGAGGAAGTATATATTGAGCAACCTGAAGGTTTCCTCCTGTCAGAGAATAGGGACTATGTTTGCAAACTAAAAAAGGAACTCTATGGTCTCAAGCAAGCTCCAAGAGCATGGTTTTCAAGGCTAGATAACTACTTGAAACAACAAGGATATAAAAGAGGAGCCACCGATAGTAATCTCTACATAAATATCGAGGATAAGAATATGATCATTGTTGTTGTTTATGTAGATGATATCATTTTTGGAAGCAATCTACAAATACTAAGTGTAAATTTTTCTTCTGAAATGAAAAAGGAATTTGAAATGTCAATGTTGGGTGAATTAACATTTTTCTTGGGACTACAAGTTTATCAATCAGACAAAGGAATCTTCATTTCTCAAAACAATTACATCAAGGATATGCTTAGGAAGTTCAAGATGGAAGACTCCAAGCCTGTTAGCACTCCCATGATCACTGGTTGTAAGCGAAGCAAGAATGATGAGTCCTTGGAAGTGGATCATACCATGTATAGATCCATGATTGGCATCCTATTGTATGTGACAGCTACAAGACTAGATGTGATGCAAGCTGTGGGATTGGTTGCTAGACTTCAATCATCTCCCAAGGAAACACATGTGGCAGTAGTAAAAATAATTTTCATATATTTAAAAGGCACTATTGAGTATGGTTTATGGTACCCAAAATGCCAAGATTTCACCTTAAAAGCATTTATTGATGCAGATTGGGCAGGAAGTGTTGATGATAAAAAAAGTACCAGTGGAGCAGCATTCTTTTTAGGAAATTGTTTGGTGTCATGGTTTAGCAAGAAATAATCATCCATATCACTATCTACAACAGATGCTGAATACATTGCTGTTGCATCATGTTGTACCCAAGTCATTTGGATGAAGCATACTTTGGAAGACTTGCTTGTGAAGTATGAAAATCCAATAATAATCAATTGTGACAACACTAGTGCTATAAACATGTCAAAAAATCCTATTATGCACTCTAAAACAAAGTACATTCCAATCAAATATCATTTTCTAAGAGATCAAGTGTCACAAAAGGTTGTCAAATTGGAATATGTAGACACAAAAGAACAGATAGCTGACATTTTCACTAAACCACTATCCAAAGAAGCATTTGAGCATCTTAGACAAGAGATGGGAGTAATTTCTTTGCAATGAATAAAAAAGGAGAAAAAGACATCATGTAAGGGGGAGATTTGTTGATAGGGGGAGCTGTCACAAGGAAGCCTTTGTCATTAATGTCAAAGGGGGAGTAAATCAAGGAGTGGTTGCCATCAATGCCAAAGGGGGAGAATGTTAAGTATGGTTGTCATTGATGTCAAAGGAGATCATTAATGACAAAAGAAGTGTTGATGGGCATGTGTGATAAGGTAGGAAAGACACATGTTGGTGTCCTAATGGCTCATGATGTCATTATTACATTTTGGTAGTAGTATGTAAAACTAAGTGATGAAAAACTACCCTAAAGCAGCTGTCTTATGAAAATGTCCACCATAATTCATAAGAAGAAGAAAATGCCTACCATGACCTAACATACCATAGTTTGTTGAAATATCTATCTGACGATGGCCTCAATTATCAGAAAAACTCCTTGGAGAATAAGATACAGGTCTCCCAAAAGAAGGATTTTTGGTCAAATTAGTCAAACTTGATCTAGGGAAATGCCCACCATAATTTGTGTGTTGAAGAAAATGCCTGAACCATATGGTCATACTGTAGGTGTGTGTTTTGTCTACCTGAACATGTTCTCACATTGACTTGATAGTGCTTGAGGAAGAAGATATGGATCTGCCAAAATAGGTCTTTCAGACAATCTTACACCAAAATTTAGTAAAATGCCCGCCTAGGGCAAATGAATATGAGTCTGGGAGTGAAATCAGCATAGGTGTGCTCAGTGAGGAGTAATACACCATCTAGTGGAATCAGTTCAGTTTTTTGGTGAAATAAAAAATCCACTTTAGGTTTTGGGCAAATTGCCTATGGAATTAATGTTAAAATATGCCTAAGTTCCCTTAGGGAAATGCCTGCCACATCTCATAGTATGATGTGAAAAATATTTTGAGAGTGGATGTCTAGAGTGTTTGTTGGTGCATCCAACCATGGTCCCAGATGGTCCAAAAGGTCTTTGAGGAGAAAGATATGGATTTTCCAAAAGTGCCTCTGAGTCATATTTGCACTACTCCAGTAAAATGCCCGCCTAGGGAAAATGAAGAAGAGTCTGAAGGTGAAACAAGTTTTGTTGTGTTAAGTGAGGTGTCCTACATCCTATGGTAACAATGTCTCATGGTTTTGGTGAAATAAAAAATCCATCTTGAAAATGGCACAAATTGTCTGTGTAAAATCTGTTGGTAAAACTGCCTAAGTGGCCTCTGTAAAATGCCCGCCATAATTTCTATTTGATGGATTAAATTATTCTGAAGGTACAGTCGTGTATACTGTTGATTGTTTCATCTAACCATAACATCATTTTTTCAAAAAGGTATCTGAGGATGAAGTTATTAATTTTCCAAAAGTGCCTTCTAGCAGTTTTTGCACTGTTCCAATACTGGTAAATCTGCTTAAATTGCCTCAGGAAATTGCACACCAGAAATTGTGCGTGTGTAGATAAATTCATCCAAAGGTGTGGATCTGTTATTTGGTAATTTTTCCATCTATCCATGGGGTCAGAATGTTTTTTGGTAGTCACACGTGTGAAAAAATGAGTTCCCAAGTTGAAGAAAAATTATGTTTTACACAAAAATATGAATAAGCCTGAAAATAGATGTTAACAAGTTTTTATTTAAAATTTCCCAACTAAGTCAATTTAATACGGAATGATTAACATGTCATGAAATAAATAATTAGTATAATCCTGCATATATTAAGAAATATCTACGCTATGGTTTGGGGAATGTTGGATTAGTTAATATCCGAAAAAAAATTGTTTATTATTAAACAGAAAAAAAAAAAAAATTTATCATTCATGTAAAACAGAGTTTATTAATTCTGAAGTAAAAACATAAGCGTATTATTCATAAACAGAGATATGATAACAAAAGATAATAAATCCAGAGATTTAAATGGAGGTTGTTCAGCCAGTTAATTAAAAGATGAAATAAATAAAAGACAATTTCCAGATTTGAAGAGGTATGAATCTAAAAGGGCATGAAGATTCTGAAGAGGCGTGAAGGTGAGTTTTAATTGATTACTTAATTAAAACAGTAATCACCTATCAGATATCTGAAGAGGTGTAAGTGTGAAAAGCTACAAGTCTATTCTTAAAAGATGCAATGCTTTGAGATATAGAATATATAAGCAGATTTCCGAAGAAGAAGAGAAGTGTCTCAGTAGTTCCAATCCAGCGGCAGAGAAAGAATTCAGAGACCAACAAGATGAAGAAGTTGTGACAATATCAAAATAAATAGATCTAGAATATTGACCAGATCAAGAATAGGGTGTCAAGGTGGTGCTAGGGTAGGCAAGAAGCCTGCAGGGGGTTGTAGCCTCCATCCAGTAGAAGCTGGAGAACAAGGTGTTGTTTCATCCTTGCCTATAGCAGCAGAAAGAATATCTGGGGTGTAGTAACATCCTTGTTTGTAGCAACAAGAAAAATTTGGGGTGTAATTGCATCCCTTTTGTAGTAGCAGATAAACAATTTTGTGAAAATTCATCTTATTAATGAGTATGAGTTTGTGGTTTTCTCTTTAAGGTTTCCACAATAAAATATTATGTCTTAACTTGTTTGATTATTTGTGTGTCTTGTACTAATTGTTTTAATAAAAGGAAAAAAAAAGGAAATATTGATTCACCCCCCTCTTAGTATTGCTGGATATTCCAACAGGTATTTTAGACCTCATGGAATTCTCCCTGCTTCTGACATCGAGTTAGAATGTAAAAGAGTTTCAGTAGAAGTTGAAGTCGTAGATGCTCCCCTTGATTAAAATTTTCTATTAGGGAGAAGTTGGACATATGCTATGCAAACTATCCCATATTCGGCGTTTCGAGTTTTATTATTTCCTCATGAAGGAATAATTGTCACAATTGATCAATTGAAATTTACTTGAAATAGTACTTCATCTCTTTCATACTCTAATATTCCTTGGATTGATCAGACTCATTCGTCCACTAAAATTTTAGGTGTAGGAATGTATCCATCGCTTATGGGCACTTTCATTCTTCCTGCTCCTATTAATTTTATTAGTTCGACTTGTGTTCATAATATTGATCCTATGTCTGAATATTCCTCACATCTATTTTTTTTATAGCAGTGATCCTTGGATCTTGCCGATTTCATATGAGTTAGCAGAAGAATCTCAACACAATCAACTGATTGTACCTTTATCCATGACATAAATTTCTTATCAAGATACCCTTAATACTATTAAATGTAAAGCATCACGGGTCATTCTCCAAGCCAATATTGTGTAGCCAGGATTGGGCCTCATGTGTTGAGGTAGGGAGCCTGAGTTGGACTTAGTAACTTGGAGTAGATTCTTGAGTTAGACTCAAGAATGACTAAACCTTTAGTTGTAAAAGGTTATTCCTCATGTGTTGAGGTGAATGCTTTGATTGATCAAAGTGGTGATGTTGTAAAGTCTTGTTGGACAAGGCTCAAGACTTGTGTGTCAAGTCAGATTCTCATGTGGACCTCCAGTTATAGTAGGTACCCATGGGGTGGATCTCTAGTTATAGAGGTAGATTCTTTGCATGTTGAAGTGTTAATGTTGTGTGATGTATTACTAACCATGGTCACTGATTTCTATTAAGTGTCCTTTAGAGACTAACCACCTCTAGAGTGAATTACTTTAGCATATGATCATTTGGTCTGAGAGTAATATAATATGATCACAACATATGACAAATATTCTAATTGTAATATGATATGATAGATAATTAAAGTTAACACATATTGACCATTCAGTATAGATAAGAGATAAAGATAAAAGCATAGAGAAAAAGAGAATTCAAATTATTCATGAGATGACTAAGAGAACTCAAATTGTTAAACTTCAGTTAAATCCACAATGTATGCCTCAGTTAATTAAAGAACTCACAGTGGTCACCACAAGTAAATCAATCAACATGATTTCAGTTAAAGAGAGTTAACTAAGTGGTAACAAAGAAGATCTAGTTAACTAAGTGTTATTGCATGACGAGACTTATGTTAAAATAAAAGACGACACCTATGTTAAAGAGAGTTAACTAAGTGATAACAAAGAAGATCTAGTTAATTAAGTGTTATTGCATGATGACACTTATGTTAAACAAAAAGACGACACTTGAGTTGCGACACTTTCATGATGACAATTAAGTTATCCACCTAACTAAATGGGTAAGCTTTAAGTTAAGGGGCAATGTTGTAGAAATTTCTCCCTACAGATAGGTAGAAACTCTCTTAGGTTAAAGTAGACTTTAACTGACTCTAAACTAAGACAAAAAGATAACAAATGCTACCTTGAATTCCTAGATCTAAACAAACATCTCAAGACTATATTGCTGAAAGAAATGGAAGAGATCTAACTAACCTTCAATTCAATTGCTCGTCCTAATGGTCACTCCAATCTCCAAGTCCTCGCGAATGAACCTGACATAATGAAACCAAGATACAAGCATATATGATTCTCTAACAACTTGAAATATGAGTTAGGATCTAAATCTATAACAGATACAAATCATATGATTGAAACAAAATCAACACACATGATTTGGGAAACAAGACAAGTTATGCTTTATTACCAACTTGAAGTCACTTACAATGGTTGCTTGATATCCAAGCCAACTCCCAGCTCCAAGTGCTTTCTCCTCTAGCTATCTCCATAAAGATTCAAGATCATAAGTTTGATGTCTCCAAGAGTCCTCTCCTTTGCTCATGGAAGGCCTCTGTCTTATAGTGTGTATTAGGGTTAACCAACAAGAGAGAAGGATGGATCTTACGAGTGTTTAGTGGATCAGGCCCACTAATATGAGAAAGTGAGTTAGGATCGAATCAGGGATACCAATCCTCAAAAATATCTCGAAAATCAAGATCCCACAAGTCATGGAAAAAAGGCTAAAAAAGGAGTACTGCGCCCCTTGAACTGAGCTTAGCGCGGTAGTACCGTGTGGCATAGAAGAAGCATAGCATGGTAGTGGGGACTACCACTCCCTCAATGCTGAGCAAGGCATGGTAGTGTAGGTATATGAATTCTCAGGTGAGTTGATTCTTGACAGGACAGGTTTGTCTTCAAGGATCATTCATCATACTTCTATTTTGGGAGTTTTAAGCAGTAGGGGAAGTGTCGTCAACTATTTTTATGGTGAAGATGTGACACTGTGAAATATGGAGGTATAACAGGCGAGTTCATCCTAAGACTCATTTCAGTGAGTTAATGCACTGCATGAGAAGTGGGGCACTCTTCTTCATGCAACATTGATACATCCATATGGAGGGTGAGTTCATCATGAAGTTAGAAGATAAAAATAGAAGTTGATGCATGCAAAGAATGTATAAATATGTTATACAGGATTGATGAATTCAATGTGAAGCAAATTCTCTTCTCCCTTGAAGTCAAGGTGCTTCTCTTTATGAAGGATATTATTCTTGCTTGTTATTAATTTGTTGGGAACATGGCAAGATAATACAATTGATCTCTATTCTCTATTTCTCAGTATTCTCTTTTATCTAGAACCTCGGGTGCTGAAAGCAATCTGCTATTTTGTAAAAGACATTCTCTGGTATCTATCATAATTATACTCTCAATATTTGTTGGGGTTTTTCATCCTCATTGTTTTGAGGGTTTTCCCCAGGGTACATCTTGTGTTATGGTTGAATGTTTCATGTGATTGAATGGTTCATTGATTCAAGCATTCAATATTTCTGCACTTAAAGTTTTAAAGTTCAAAGCTCATCATATTTACTAAAAAATTAACAAATACTGCTACGGATTCCACCCCAACTTTTCCAGTCTCAAAAGAGTTGGACCTTGGTTATGAGTCTGCATGGGCTGTCAATTCTTCTCATTCCTTAGATTGTTTAGATATAGTCTTTCCTACAGATGAGGCTATTTTAGAATCTATGGTAGGGCCTGATAAACCTTGGGAGTATATACATCATAGATCTTACTTTCTTCCATCCTTAGAAAAAATAGAGAACGAGGAGTTATATTTGAGACTAACCAGGGATAATGATAGGCCCATAAATCCTTTAGCTAAACATGGAATATATTCTAAAGGAAATATGTCAAATATTTCAGAAACTATACCCATCAATATTTCCAAGGAACCCAATGTCGTGGAATTTTTTTTATCGGTGTAAATTGTTCTGAAGAAGAAATCCACCATTATAACAATTTACTTAAATAATTTTGTGATATTTCTTCCTGGTCATATGAGGATATGCCAAGCATCGACACATCTATTATGGACCATGAAATTTGAACATACCCCAACGCTAAAAATTTTCAACAAAAACTTCATCTAGTCAATCCTAGGAAGGCAATAGCTGTTAAAGCTGAAGTTGAGAAAATCTTAAGAGATGGTTTCATCTAACCTATTTCTATGACGGAATGGGTATCCAACTCTATTCTAGTAGACAAAAATCAGGGTACTATCAGAGTTTGTACTGATTTTCATGATCTGAACAAAGACTGTCCAAGGGACAACTATCCCACACCATTTATTGTTCAAATTATTGATGAATGTGTTGGAAGTGAAATATTCTCTTTTATCGATGGATTTTCAGGTTATAATCAGATCCAAATTAAACTCTAGGACCAACATAAGATATCTTTCATTTTTCCTTGGGGTACCTTCGATTATAGGAAGATGCCTTTCGGTTTGAAAAATGTTGGTGCCACTTTCCAACGTGATATGAGTTTTGCCTTACATGATATCAAAAACATCGTAGATCCTTATTTGGATGATTTTCCTACTCGATCTTGAAAGAGATGAGATCATCCTGATCATTTATGCATTTTGTTTGAGTAGTGCAGATACTATAAGATTTGTTTGAATTGCAATAAGTGTATTTTTTTCCGTTGAGTCTGGACGTTTGTCAAGATTCATTGTATCAAACAAAGGGATCATGGTCGATCCATTGAAATTCAAGGATATGGTAAATCTTCCTCTTCCTCGTATTGTTCCTCAGCTTCAGAGCCTTCAAGGGTAGGGTAATTTTCTCAGATGATTTATAGTAAACTATGATAAAAATACCAAAGGATTCATGTGACTGCTTAATAAAGGTGTCTGATTCATTTGGGATGAAGCTTCTCAAAATGATTTTGAAGCTCTTAAGAAATATTTATTAACAGCTCCTTTACATAGCGTGCCAGATTATATGATGTTAGGATATTTAGACACTTAGGAGTTAGTTAAGATCAACTTGTGTAATATATCTGTTAGGGATAGTGTGTTTCTTTAGTATGCATTAGTATGCATTTGTAAATACTTAATCCGACGGTCACGATATGTTTCCGACATAGAGTGATCCGACGGCTCAACTTCTCTTAGATCAAACCTAACCTTGATCCGTGGCTTAACACCCGATTGGTCCATGATCTCTATTTAAAGAGCATGGAGGGTCATTGTTTAGTTGATCGATTATGAGAAGCTCATTTGTAACTTTCTTTCTTTGCATAATAAATTGTCCCGTGGAAGCTATTTGGCCGGGGCCGTGGAGTGTTTCCCTCAAGAGGGTTTAAACCACGTCAAAACATCGGTGTGTTGATCTGTGATCTATTTGTGTGAAGTGGTTGCTCTTGTTGTTCGGTCCTTTGGTAGTACCCTGTGTACCCGAACATGGTATCAGAGCTTTTATGAAGTGCCGCTTCCGGTTATGATCTAGATCTTGAACTGTTGTTGCCGAAACTCGAAAGGGTTTCTAGTTCTGATATTTCTGTGCATTTCTAGGCTGTGGGAGGTGTTCGATTTCATCCGGAGCGTCGTTTCCATTGAAAAATAGTTTTCGTTTGATCGAAAACGGTTCCCGGTTGCTCCAGAAACGCGTATTTCATCAGATCTGAAGGTATAATGTTACAGTGACGCATTTTTTTATTTCGTTTTTGAAAAGAAAAAATCTCATATTTCATTTTTTTTTACTGTTAGATTTTTTTTGGTTCGGATTTTTGCTTTCCCGTCTGCGTATGCTCTTTGCCGTGCACCTTGAGCGATCTCGGCAAATCAGAAACAGAAAGGGAAAGGGTTTTTTTCGGTTGTATATGCTCTTTGCCGTGCACTTTGCTCGATCTCGGCAAATCAGAAACAGAGAGAAAACGTAGACTTTCCGGGCAAGCTAACAAGATCTAACTCCACAAGTGTGGAAAAGTTTTTTTTGTTTCGTTTTGTGGTTTGTTTTGCAGGAAAAAGGGCAAGCACGCAAACCGAGCAAAAAAAAAAAAAAAAAACCCTCCCTCATTTCCATATTTTACATACCTTTTAAACTAGCTCACTTGGTCCAAAGTTGCTTTATTCCTTAATAGGTCTTGAGTTCAAGTCTTAGGAAGTTACTTTTAAAAAGAAAAGTGCATGCAATTTATATTTTCAAGTTACTTTATTGTAAAAGTGCATCTCACTTAAATAATAAAAAATAAAAATACAAGTGAGTCACTTAAGCTTTTTATTTATTGTTGCACTATTTAAAAGTAATATCATTGTAAAAGTGAAATCACTTATTTTACAAAAGTGATTCACTTAAAAACAACTTTTTTGTAAAGTGATTGTCAAAAGGTTCATCTTGGGAAGAGGGGGGTTCTTTTTTTTGCTGGACATTCTCTAGCTGCCACGTCACTATTGGGGGCATCTTCAACAGTTTCTTTGTTCAAGCATAACTTCATCATACAGAGTCCGTTTTCAGTGCCGCTTTTTTTGAAACCGCCTATTTTTTCGAGCTCTTCACATCTAGACTATTGGTTTCTGCTTTTACAGCCATTAATTTACAAATATGGCCGCCCCTTGTGATATTCTACTTAACAGTTCCAACTATTTCTCATGGAAATCTCGTATGGAGGATGTTCTACGAAGTAGGGGACTTTTCAGAATTACAACAGGGAAAGAAAAAGAACCCACTGATGATGATAAGAAAATAAAATGGGCAAATAGATGTGATGAAGCTCGTGGATTGATTGGGATGTCAATCTCTACTGATTTGCGATTCCACATATTTGGAATTGATGAACCTAATGCTGCTTGGGACAAGTTGGAAACTGTGTTTGGTAAACACAATGAAATTCGAGGTCACCAACTCGAAAATGAGTTGATTTCTTTAAATCCAAGTGACTTTTCATGCATTCAAGATTATTTATCTAAGTACAAAACTCTCAAGCTCTTATGTGCAGAATGTAAGATTGAGAGGAAAGACAAACAATGCATTTATCATATTCTTTCCAAACTTGGACCTGCATATTCTGTTTTTGTATCTACATTTTACTCCATGAAAGCGTCATTGAATGCAGCTAGCTATCAAGAGCCTAGTCTTGAATCCTTTTGTGATTCCTTGATTAGGGAACAAGATAAACTCATTCATCTTGGAATAATCAACAATGCAGATACATCTGGGAAAGCCTTATTGTCCCAACAGAAAGAAAAGTCCAAGCCTCCCAAGAAACAAAATTTTCGCAATAATAAGTCAAACAAGGGTCCAAAACCCTCTCAGTCAACTCCTTCTTTAAAAAATGATAAAGGATCCAAGCCAAAAGGCAAGAAGACTGAGCGTCATTGCAACTATTGCGGGAAAGATAATCATGATGAATCCAAGTGTTTCAAGAAGATGGCAGCCTTGGAAGCAGCAATGAAGAAGCACCACATCAGCCTAGATTCGCCTTCAGAATCTGCCTCTCATGGACATGCACTTTGTGCTTCTGGTTATTCTTATAATGCATCTTCTTCTTCTACTTCAAATGAATGGCTCATTGATTCTGGAGCATCTTATCATATGGCTAAGGATCAAGCCATCTTTTCTACTATGCATGAATGTAACACCAAACAAATATTTGTTGGTGATGATAGATCTCTAAGTGTTGTAGGAGTTGGAACAGTTCCAGTAGATAATGGTCATTTTAGTGATGTACTATGTGTTCCAAGAATTTCCTGCAATTTGTTATCAGTCTATCAGATCACTCATTCCGGTGAAGGTAAAACTGTGACCTTTACACCTCACCAAGTCGTAATCAAGGATTTTAAAGATCCTCAACAGGTTCTAGCTACCGGAATTGTTGATGATATTACCAGGTTGTACAAGTTTAACAACTTTGGGTCATCACCTTTCCCTTCAGTTTTTGTTGCTCATAGTGATAACTTGAGCAAAATTTGGCATGAGCGATTTGGTCACTTAAATTATCGCTCATTGCAACAACTATGTAAAGAAAATATGGTGACAGGTCTTCCGATGGTATCTTGCAGAGATGGTGTTTGCTCCGGTTGTGTACTCGGAAAACATCATCGGGACAGTTTTGACAAACGTGCCTCTTGGCACGCCTCGGTTCCCTTGGAGCTTGTGCATAGTGACTTGTGTGGTCCTCTTCCATCTGCTTCCTTTTCTGGTTTCAAATATTTCTTAACTTTCATTGATGATTACACCAGACGCACTTGGGTTTATTTCCTAAAACTTAAGAGCGAAGTATTTAACATGTTCTTGGCCTACAAGGCCCTTGTTGAAAAACAATCTGGTCATCAAATTATTAAGTTAAGATCTGACAATGGAGGAGAATATGTTAACAAACAGTTCACTACTTTCTGCACTGAACAAGGCATCCAACAACAACACACTGTTCCATATACACCACAACAAAATGGTGTAGCTGAGCGGAAGAACCGCACTTTAAAAGAAATGGCTAATTGTATGATCCAATCTAAGGGACTAAGTCTTCAATTTTGGGCTGAAGCCATTAATTGTGCAAATTACATAGTTAATCGCACCCCCACAAAAGCATTACAAGGTATAACACTGGAAGAAGCATGGAGTAAAATTAAACCTGATGTAAGTCACTTTCGTGTGTTTGGTAGTGAAGCATGGGCTCACATTCCGGATGAAAAACGGAAAGCATTGCAGCCTAAAAGTGAAAAGTGCATATTTGTTGGATATTCTGAAGATGTAAAAGGTTATAGACTTCTTCAACCACATTCTCATGCTATAATCATTAGAAGAGATGTTAAATTTGATGAAAATATCTTGGCCTGCGAGCCTAACTCGGTGAGTGTGCCATCTTTGGCCTGCGAGCCTGATTCGGCGTTTGTGCCTTCTTCTTCTTCTTCCAACTTCCTTGACAGGTTTCCAACTCCAGTTTCTGATGATGACAGTGAGGATGAAAATCCACCTCCGCCTGCTCATGTTCCTCCAGTTGCACCAGCACAAGTGCTTCCTTGATGGGTCCGTTCAACATGTGAAGCAGCTGGTGATCTTGCCGGTGATCCTAGAGATCAACGTCGAACACGTTCTCAGTTTCAGCGAGCCTCTTCTCTTTTGGCTCAAGTTTTCGAGAATCATGATCCAGAAACTTTTGCAGAAGCTTCAGGGAATCCAGATTGGGATGCAGCCATGGATGAAGAATATCGTTCCTTAATGACGAACGATACTTGGGATCTTGTACCTCTTCCAAAAGGAAGAAAACTTGTCAGATGTAAATGGGTCTACAGAACTAAGTATGCATCAGATGGAAGTGTTGAAAGACTTAAGGCAAGGTTATTTGCCAAAGGTTTTTCTCAAGTTGAAGGGATTGACTACAATGAAACCTTTGCTCCCGTCGCCAAAATGAACTCCATCCGCCTTGTTCTTTCCCTTGCAGCCTTACACAACTGGGAAGTCCATCAAATGGATGTCAAGTCTGCCTTCTTACATGGTGATTTACAGGAGGAAATTTACATGGAACAACCTCCTGGCTATGTTCAGAATAACTCTAGCCTTGTCTGTCGCCTTAAGAAATCCTTATATGGCCTTAAGCAAGCTCCTAGAGCTTGGTATGCCAAAATGGATAACTTTCTCCTTGACACTGGTTTTTCTAGATGCCATTCTGACCCCAATGTCTATACCAAGAAAGTAGGAAACCATCTCATCATACTTGTTCTATATGTTGATGACCTTATTCTTACTGGTAGTGACCCTAAGCTTATAACCCATGTGAAATCCAGTCTTAAACAAACTTTTGAAATGTCAGACTTAGGACATTTGCATTATTTTCTTGGTCTCCAAGTTCTGCAAACCAAAGAAGGAATCTTTCTTTCTCAGTCTAAGTATGCTTGTGACCTTCTTCGTCGCTTTCACATGGAAGATTGTACACCAGCCCCTTCTCCCTTCCAGTCTGGAGTCAAACTTTCTGCCACTTGTACTTCACCTGAAGTAGATGCCACCTTGTATCGTCAGCTTGTTGGTAGTCTTTTATACTTGACTCATTCCCGTCCTGACCTTTCCTTTGCCGTTGGTCGAGTTGCCCGTTATATGCAGACACCTCATGAAAGTCACTAGAAAGCAGCTAAAAGAATACTTCGATATATTCGAGGTACAGTTCGGTTTGGGATTCATTACAGTACAGGGGGGAAACCTTTGTTGGTTGGTTTCACTGATTCAGATTGGGCCGGCGATCCTGATGATCGAAAGTCTACTGCAGGTTATGTTTTCAGTCTGGGATCTGGACCTATTACTTGGGCTTGTAAGAAACAACAAGCTCTTGCTCTTTCTTCAGCAGAGGCAGAATATCGAGCAGCAGTTAATGCCAGTCAGGAAGCTTTATGGCTTCGACAGATCCTTTCAGAGTTTGGATTCGAGCAGCAGCAGCCTACTCCACTTTGGTGCGACAATCAAAGTGCCATCAAGCTTTCCAAATATCCAGTTCTGCATCAACGCAGCAAACACATTGAGCTACATATGCACTTCATCAGAAATCTTGTTCATGATCGTGTTCTTGAAGTGCTCTTTTGCCCTACAGATGATCAAGTTGCAGACATCTTCACCAAGTCTCTTACAGAAGTGAAGTTTTCTAAACTTCGATCTATGTTAGGAGTTCAGGAACTTGTCATTAAGGGGGGATAGGCTCTAATGCCTCCTTCCTTCTCCTAATAGTGTCACTTTTGTAAATCCTTCAATCCTATCCCAAGTTGTTCTTAAGGGGGGATGTTAGGATATTTAGACACTTAAGATTTAGTTAAGATCAACTTGTGTAATATATCCGTTAGGGATAGTGTGTTTCTTTAGTATGCATTAGTATGCATTTGTAAATACTTAATCCGACAGTCACGATATGTTTCCGACATAGAGTGATCCGACGGCTCAACTTCTCTTAGATCAAACCTAACCTTGATCCGTGGCTTAACACCCGATTGGTCCATGATCTCTATTTAAAGAGCATGGAGGGTCATTGTTTAGTTGATCGATTATGAGAAGCTCATTTGTAACTTTCTTTCTTTGCATAATAAATTGTCCCGTAGAAGCTATTTGGCCGGGGCCGTGGAGTGTTTCCCTCAAGAGGGTTTAAACCACGTCAAAACATCGGTGTGTTGATCTGTGATCTATTTGTGTGAAGTGGTTGCTCTTGGTGTTCGGTCCTTTGGTAGTACCCTGTGTACCCGAACATATGAGGTGTTTCCTTTTATATCTGGATGCATCAAATTCAACGGTAGGTATATTATTAGTTAAGGAAGATGAACTGCTCCAAGATAACACTATCTATTACCTTAGTCGTTCATTTATAGGTCCTAAATTTCATTATTCTCACGTTGAGAAGTCGGCCTTTGCAGTTTTTTATGCTCTCCAAAGACTTAGTCATTACATCCTATTGCGAAAAACCATAGTGATTGCAGATGTTAATCCATTTCAATTCGTTTTGACCCAATGAATAATCAATGGAAAATATAATAAATGGATTATTATATTACAAGAGTTTGATCATGAATTTCAATATGCAAAATAGAAGAAATCATTGGTCTTCATGGAATTAATTTCGTAGTTTCCAAGTGAAGAAAATCATAAAATTGAAGAAAGATCATTCCCTGATGAGCATATATTTTTAATTTCTTCACCAGACCCTAAGTATGGAGATATTTTGATCTATCTTCAGACTCTGAAGTGTCCTTCTTTTTCAAGGGATGAATGGAGACGCTTACGTCGTAATGCAAAGAATTACCTCATCATCGTAATGCAAAGAGGGGTTGATTCCATTTTTCGTCGATGTTAAACCCATGAGAAAGCAAAGTCAGTTTTGAATGATGCCAATAGTGGAGAATGTGGTGGTCATTTGTCTAGGTTAGCTACGTCCCAGAATATTTTACGTGCCATTTATTTTTGGCCTTTAATATTTAAATATTGTATGGAAGTAGTTGAATGTTGTCATCCATGTCAAATATTTACCAAGAAGATGCGGGAGCATCCATTTCCTCGTTTTCTTATTATTTATGTAGGCCCCTTCACCAAGTGGGGGTTGAATTTATGACTTGCAACCCAAATTTGGTAGGGGGAATAAATATATTATAGTAGACGTAACCTACTTTAATAAGTGGGTAGAGGATATGCCTACATTTAATGATGATAGGGAAATTGTAACATATTTTGTGTTCAATCAAATTATATCATGGTTTGGTATCCGGAAAGAGATTGTCACTGATCATGGAAGTCATTTTTAGAATTATATGATGTCAGAATTGACCACCATGTTGGGTTTTAAATAGGATCATTCATCTCAATTTTACCCACAAGCTAATGGTCAAGTTGAAGTTGTAAATAAAACTCTTAAAATTATTCTTCAACATACTATTAATGCTAGAAAATATAACTGAAATATCATGTTATATACCGCTCTTTGGGATTATTGAACCATGATCAAAACTACTACAGTTTTTTCACCTTTCCAACTCGTGCATGGTTTGGAAGCAGCAATTCCAATTGAGTGTGAAATCCATTCCTTGAAGTTATCTATACAACTCCTACCCGAGACTCCTTTTTGGAGGAATGGTTAATCCATTTGGAACATCTTGATGAGTAGCATTGTAACATCCCGATAAATTCACAAAAATTTAAAATTTTTTAAAGTAGCAATAAATACTGAAATTGCTAATGCGGATAATAAAATAACTAGTATTCTATTAACTAAAGACAATTTTCATTAACAACAAGTTCTACTTCATAACACAAAATACAACAATTAGCACATAAAGCATCATTAGTTCTGCTTGTGTTTATTTGTAGATCTATAAGCTGTATTTAACTTTCTTGCGATACACTTATCTAGACATACTACTGACAGTTTTCTTTTGGATGATGACGAAGGGTTCCTACGAAGTACCCTGAGGCTTACTTAGCTATGTTAGCTAAAGCATTTGAACCTGTTTCTTTGTGTAGAAGTGCAAGTAAGAGAAATACGACAATTTAAGTGTTTTACAAGTAATTCTGAATATGTTTTTCAATTGGCCTTCAAGTTTTGTGAAAAATCTAAGTACAACCTTGCATGCGAAGTAATGATGGTATGGATCTCTGTCTTATTTCTGTATGTATTGTATTGACTATAATTAGAAATCATAACTATTAGAACTTATGCTAAAATCTTTAATGATACTTCATGGAAAGATACTTACGCTAGGAACTTCTCAATTACGTGCTAGATTATAAAGTATAAGTGCCATCATAATTCTGTTGACATTTCTCCCATTTGCAAAGAGTAGTTCTACCAACTTATTTGTTTGATAATGTTTCAATTGTAGACGCATGAACACAAATTCATATTAGTATAGTAATGTTTACTATAATGCTTACCTTTATATATACTTATGATGAAAAATAATGTGAATTTGCACACTATAGGATTGAACCTATCTATTTTAATATTCGTGCAATGTGGTGTAATATGTGACTTTGTGAAAAGAGATGGCAACAAAACAACATTACGATGTGCTCAATAATAGATTCTAAACTATACATTAAGCATGTGACCTTTGTCATTTTGAGAAACAATAATCAATGTATATAAACCATACATTTGATACTAATATTTGAAATGAAATAACTATACGTTTAAGCCCTATGTTTTGGCACTGACATATGACATGACATGGTAATGAATAGAATGGTGTTATGTGCAGGCATACAAATGAAAACCGGTCTTGGCATTTAAGTTGTCTATCTGTTGTATGTAGTGGAAGTCTGAGTAGGTGCCTTCGTGACTATGAATCACATGAAGAAGTTTATGAACTTGTATAGAATGTCGAGCTGTAATGGTTTGGAGTCATGGCCTTCTAGGTTGGCATTATGGTGGGTGTGAATAATAAATATGGCATTTAACGTGTTGATGCTCGATTCTCAACGTTCCTTGTTGGTTTCACCTCCGTCGTCGATCTCACAAGTTTTTGGACTTTGAGCTAGAAACCCTAAATTCCACTATGTTTATGCCATTGTTAATTCTTTTGTCATTCAATGTGTTGGGAGTGGCTCTGTGGAGAGGCTGACAGGCCGAGCAACTCCAGGGTTTCGATTGTAGAGGTTCCAAGACTCGAAACCGCGACCTATTGAGTGTTAATATATTAATGGTGATTATTTTAAGAAGCCGAGCCTTCTGTGAGTGTTTGTAGTAGTTAAAGATGTTGAAAGGTTGAAGCTATGGTCTGCTTTTCTGTAAATGTTGAGAGAGTATCTCTTCAGGGTTTTTACAGTTGAACCGTGTTCAAATCCCATGCACGGATGTGTTGTTATTCTTATAACTGAATCCCTTTTCAATGTGCTTGATAGATGGATTCGTTGGCATGGTTTGATTAAGGTGTTTCTTACTCGAAACTACATTACGCAGGTAATGTATCCATCTTAAATGTTAATACTATCTTTAAGCATCGATATTCTTCACTATTGTTTTCTTGTTTAACCATTTGTAGGTTTTGTGGCAGGTTTTTTTTCATTGAAAGGTTACAGTGTTGGAAGCTTGGTGGAATAATGCTACTCATAGAAATTCACTCGGGGACATAGATGTGTTCAGGAAAAACTCTATCTCTTGGATGTGGATTCTCTGCCTGCCTCTGAAATTGGTGACGAAGATCCAGAAACAATGGATTCTCTGGTCGACATTCAGGAACCTCCTGTTGACCCTCCGTCTTAGGATGACCAGCTAGAGATATCTCTCCATGCTTTAGCTGGAATCACCACCCCTCAAACAATGCGGGTCAGGGGTTACTTCAAGAAGCTTCCTCTTACAATACTCATTGATTCTGGTAGCACTCATAATTTCATTGACCCTCGGATCGCCAAACAAGATGATTGTTTTATCCATCCTTGCTCCAACTTTGAAGTCATGGTTGCCAATGGGGGCACCTTACCTTGCAAAGGGAAGTGTCGAAATGTGCGTATCTCTATGGGAGATTATAACTTGCGCTCTGACATGTTTGCCTTGACCTTAGGAGGATGTGATGTGATTTTGGGCGCTCAATGGCTATGCACACTTGGCCCTATCTTATGGGATTTTGCTGAACTTTGGATGCAGTTTTCCCTCAATGGACAAAAACACACATTGATAGGATTACAACCAGGTTCCGGTAAAATTCATCAGACAATCCTTCAGTGTGGTTGGTTAGTTTCTCAAATTCGGTTTGATACTCTCTCACATTGCCAATTCGGCGAATTTTAGTGAGGGCTCCTGTGAAGTCATCAAAAGCACTAGGACCAAATCGTTGCAAAAGGAGCTGGAAAAAGTCTGGCCATTTTGGCTCTTCATGATCCTTGATGTACCAACGGTACCATTGAAGAGCTTCCTGTTCCAAATGAAAGGATGCAAGTGGAACTTTGTTGACATCAAAAGTATTATGCAGATTGAAATACTGTTCTGCACGATAGATCCATCCAGTTGGATCAGGACCATTGAAGCGAGGAAAATCAAGCTTCGGACCACGAAAATTGCTGGAAGAAGAGAACCCATTGTCTGATGAAGACTCGGGCTGCCGTTTGTTGTTCATAGCTGAATGTTCAAGATGGAGGCTGAAAAAATTTTCATCTAGATCCTGGAGTTTGGCTTGGATGGCTGCAAGTGCGTCTTCCATGGTTTTTGCTCCTGCACGGGTGACAACCATAACCAGGAGTCTTTTTTTTTTTTTTTTTGGTTGACTGGGTAGGAAAACAAAAACAGAAACTGCTTCAGTAAAGGAAAATCTGGACTTGGAAAAAAATTTGAAGGGTAGTTGGGGTTTGACTAGGTTTTGGACACTGTCAAATAGACAGGGAAGCAAAAATGAGGATTTCAGAAGCGGGGTGAAAGAATGGGAAAATTTGGCAGAGGGGGACAAAGAAGCAGAATTCAGAAAGGAACTCTGTGGTAAAATTTGAAGGTGATTGGGTGAAATCTGAGGAAGTTATGGCAAACCCTAAAAATAGACAAATGTGGGATTTCGGGCTTTGGGAAGGGGAATTGGGGATAGGGTCCTCAGGAATGAAATATGCAGAATGGGATGACAAGGATTCCCCGAAAATTTCAAGGGAAACAGAGTTGAAACAAGGGAGATATGGAGAAAAAACTGAATTTTATACTCTCGGCTCGGAAGGGATCTGGAACAGATAAATCTGCAACGGTTGGATCTGAAACGGCGCAGCAGTGATCGACAACAATTCAGCTGAAAATAGATATGGACCCCAGGTATGTGTGGCTTCCTAACAGTTCAGGGGTTTCACTCGGCCACCAATGTTGTCTGACGGCTTGCGTATTGGGGCAGTACCCCTCACCCCTCAGCTCAGGTAAAACTGATAACCGCTTTGCCACAAACGACAGCTCTTGGTTTACCTCACGGGTGGGAACTAGTCAATCAGGTAGGGGTCGTTGCCCTTTTCGCTGGCAGGTCCTCTCAATGGGCCAGCTACTTCGGGGTTCCTATGGTACTCCTCACAATGAGTTTTAGGGCTTATGCCCAATTACCTCCCACAGTTAAGCGGATAGGGATTATTCCCAAATTCGAACCTGCAACAGATGCGAAAAAAAATTTGGCAGAAATTTCACCCAGTGAGTCCAAGAAAGTGCTCTGATACCAGATGTGAAGCACCTGCAACAATTAATTAATAAGAATATGCAAAATAGTAGAAATGACAGAACTCAGAATCACTTTTATATTGATCACAGGCCTTTTCGAGGGGGAAACCTCCTATGAGCAAGCTCAATACAAATAACTTCACGATACCTTCATAGGTCTCAACACACACTTATATACTAAGTCTAGGCGCCAATACTATGGGTCAAAACCATGGGCCACTACAAACTATGGATCAACAATACTACGGGCGACTTACAAAGCATATGCGCCAACAACAATAACACAAACTATTGATCAACAAATACTACGGGACAACTTACAAAGCATATGCGTCCAACAACAATATACTAACAAAGTAAAGACATGGGTTCCTAACATGGCACTCCCCCATTTACCCTCTCGGCCCTAGCTGATCCTTGACTTCCCTTGTTTAGCTACCCCTCGTCCCTTTCCACCATGCGTCCCTGCACTCGTAGCTCTGTCCTCCATCAGGGAAGTTCCTCCTCCACTCCTCCACTAAGAGTCATGCGAGGAGTGGTCGACAAGGCCAGACGCTTCAATCAGGATATTCCAATGGGTGCCCAGGCGGAAATCCTGGATGCGGAGGAGGACACTTGGGTTTCTTGCCGATGCTCCACTAACAAAGACAGTCGTAGTGAGTTTGAGACTCTCATCCCGGATCCTGGAAACTCCCGTGGCAGGGCTACTCTCTATCAGAAAATGTTGGACCTTCTTTGGACCCAGAAGCTCATGCTGGGGAAGGCGCTCAGTGACATAAATGAAGCACAAGCAGAAATTTTAATGCAACTTGATGAGATGATGGATATCATGAAGCAGGAGTTGTTCAATCAACAATAGTTCGCCCGCAGGTTTGGAATTACGCTAGCCAAATATCCAACCACTCAGTCGATTTGGCTCGATCAGCAGGATAACACCAGTATTTAGATGCCTTCACACTCTAGTTCTGTTTATGTCAATTTTGGTTACTTTGTTTGCTTCTGTCCTACTATGCTTTTATTTACAAAACTCCAATTTACACAGTTTGATGATTATCACTCTAAACACGAGATATTTTTTGAAGGTCTATTTTCTCGGTCACAAGAGGGCCCAGTTTCCTGATAACTCTAGATACTTGCTATGTTTTCACTTTTTGAGGTCTGTTTTCTCAATTTTAGGAGGGCCTAATCTCACTCTGTACATTTCTCTGATGATAATATAAGGATCTACTGCGAACTTACAAAAAAAAAAAATTTAACACTTGAGTTTAAATCAACAACATTGTCGAGTTCATCCTCCCCAGAATCATCATTTGTCTCATTCAAATCCTCGCTTGGAGGAAAATCATCATCAATGCCTGCAAAATCATTTCTTGGAGAAAAATAACCTTCATGATTATTGGTTCCTGCATCCTCACCAGAATCATCACCTGTCCCTCTAAAATCCTCGCTTGGAGGAAAATCATCATCAATGCCATCAAAATCCTTGCTTGGAGGAAAATCATCATCGGTGCCATCAAAATCCTCGCTCGGAGGAAATTCATCTTCACCATTACTAGTTCCCTCATCCTCACCAACTTCATCATCTGTCCCATCAAAATCCTCGCTTGGAGGAAAATCATCATCAGTGCCATCAAAATCCGCGCTCGTAGGAAATTCATCTTCACCATTATTGGTGCCCTCATCCTCACCAACTTCATCATCTGTCCCATTAAAATCCTCGCTTGGAGGAATATCATCATTGATGCCATTAAAATCCTCGCTTGGATGAAAATTGTCTTTGCTACCATCATAATCCTCACTTGGAGGAAAATTGTCTTCGCTACCATCATAATCCTTTCTTGGAGGAAAATCATCATCTATGCCATCAAAATCCTCGCTTGGAGGGAAATCACCGTCAGTGCCATCAAAATCCTTTCTTGGGGGAGGAACATTATAAATCCCATTAAAATCCTCGCTTGGAGGAAAATCATTATCGGTGCCATTGAAATCCTCGCTCGGAGGAAAATCATCTACACCATCATTAGTGCCTTCATACTCACCAAAATTATTGTCCATCCCATCAAAATCCTCGCTTGGAAGAAAATCAAGTTTGTTGTCTTGTAAATCCTCACTTGGAGAAAAATCCTCGCTTGAAGGAAATTCATAGTTTGTGCCTTGAAAATCCTCGCTTGGAGGAAAATCTTCGCTTGAAAGAAAATCATTGTTGATGGTTTGAGAATCATTTCCTTGAGCAAAGTCATCATTCGTGCCTTCAAAATCATCACTTGGAGGAAGCTCTTCATTATCA
This sequence comes from Larix kaempferi, assembly GCA_027924585.1. Classification (NCBI taxonomy): domain Eukaryota; kingdom Viridiplantae; phylum Streptophyta; class Pinopsida; order Pinales; family Pinaceae; genus Larix; species Larix kaempferi. The sequence continues at coordinate 15,047,224 of BSBM01000458.1, read as the reverse complement.
TCATTATTGTCTTTAACATCTTCACTTGAAGGTAAATCATCATGGATGCCTTTCAAATCCCCACTTAAATCAAAATTTTCATAATCTTCAAACATTGAGATTGATTCAGATGAGTCCATGAATTTTTCACTAAAATTTTTAAGAGAATGAAATCTTCTCACACTCCTCACCAAAAAATACAATGGTGCAACTATCAACCCCAACAATATTATAGTTAAAAGAACAAAATTTTCCCTCCAAAATTTCACTTTAAATTTTTCCTCCAAAAATTCCCTGCAAAATAAATCACACATTTCAAACACAATTATAACACTAGTAAAGTAATTTAGTTTATCCAATAACAATTGTAATAATACTAATAAAATCACATTTAAACAATTCTATCCAAACTACTTAATACAATATTAGTTATTTACATTAATTTTTTAAACCAAAAGTCACAACATTAATCAAATTTCATTTAATGTCTTCTTCTCTATATTTAGAAATAATGCATTATCTAATTACACAGTTTTTAATCCCACATTCATAAAACTCTAAAAAAAAAACCTATTTTATGCTATATAAACGCAGTTTGGTTTTCTATAGTAACCATTTGCAAGCAACGATCCAGAAGGCTTTGGAGACAATCGAACCGCTTCAAACATTATCAAGGTTAGTTAAATTTTTTTTATGTTTTAATGCAAATATTTTTACTTTGGGCTTCTGGCATGCCCTCTGTACAACCTGGGTTTTTTTTTTTAATTTTGGGCTAAGGGCATAGGCAGCTTAGCCCCCATAACGTCCAACAACCGTGGCCGTTGCATAGCCCACGGGTGCCCTACGGTCGTCCCATTGGTCATGGTCGTTTCATGGCCCCACGTGCTATGCAATGGGCGCCCTACAAGCAGCCCATTGCATAGCTTGTGGGCTATGCAACGGCCGTTGCATAGCCCACGAGATATGCAATGGCTGCCCTATGGGAGGCCCATTGTATAGCCCGACCGGGCAGGCATTGTGGGCTCCCAGAGGGGGCTCAGGGGTGGAGCTCCGCTCCCCCCAACCTCCTCTCGGTGACCACAACACCCCCCGTCGGGCGGGCGGTGTGGGCGCCCAAAGGGGGCTTGGGTGTGGAGCTCCGCTCCCCCCCGTCCCCCTCTCGGCACCCAAAGGGGGTCCGGGAGTGGAGCTCCACTCCATCCCAGCCCCCTCTGGGCGCCCACAACACCCCCCCGTCGGGTAGAGCGGGCGTTGTGGGTGCCCAGAGAGGGCCTGGGGTCGGAGCTCTGCTCCCCCCCGAGCCCCTCTGGGTGCCCACAGCGCCCCCCGATCGGGCGGCGTGATTCTCAGAATCGCGCCGCCCAACCGAGGGGGTGTTGTGGGCGCCCAGAGGGGGGGCGGGGGGGAGCAGAGGTCCGCCCCTAGGCCCCCTCTGGGCACGCACAGCGCCCGCCCGTCGGGCTATGCCACGACCAACGGCCGTTGCACTATGGGAAGCCCATTGCATAGCCCGTGGGCTATGCAACGGCCACAGTCGTTGGCCACTGGCGGTTGCATAGCCCACAAGCTATGCAATGGTCCGCCCGTAGGGCAACCCATTGCATAGCCTATGGGCTATGCAACGGCCACGGCCAATGGGCCTCCCGTAGGGCGCCCATGATCTATGCAACGACGATGGCCATTATGGGGGCTAAGGTGCCCATAGCATAGCGTACGAGGCTATGCAAATGTTAACAATTGTGTTTTATTGCAAATTTTTTTTTAAAACATATATTAATTTTGTTTTTTTTTGTTTCTGACTATAGGGAAAATGACTTCGAGAAAACTATCTGTAAACATTTCTGGAGCGAGATCATCGATGAAGTCATCGAAAAACATAGTTGAGCCATCTGACAATGTTGCACGTGATGAAGTTGTTACCAACGATGAATTAAAAGCCAAGAATGTTAGAGAATGGAAAAAATGCACCAATTGAAGAGAAACTTGACTATTCTTGGTATCTGAAAGAGAAATATCAAGGAAACTCAGGTAGTATTCACCTATATTGTGCTGGATTTGAATATCTTAAAAATGATTATCACTCATTGGGATTGTTGCGAGATATTTGTTCGGTGACGGGTAAAGGCATTGTTTATGCACTAGTGAAGCAAGCTAAAACCTTTGTCAAAATCCGATATTCTCTGAAGGTTTCAAACTATAAGATTAACGAAATTTTCACTGAATTTTGTGCAGCAATCGTGCACGAAATTGAGAGCAAGAGAGTAAGTTTCTATATTTTTATATCTTTTTGAATTTCTTATACTTTGAATTATATGACAATGTAATAGATTTAATACAATAATGTTTTTATTTCGCAGGATTTTTCTAAGCCACTTTCCAATATTCTGAATGGAATTTATAGTACAGAAGAAAATCCGATGGATGTCATTAATGCGCCTCTTCATAAGGGAGAAGCACCAAATAAGGGAGAAACACCAAAGAAAAATCGAGTGCAAAATGTTCCTGTAGAAGTACAAGCACGGAAAGGAAAAGGAGTCCAACAATCAAATGAAGTTGCTAGGAAGGTTACATTCAAAATCATATCTCGCCCAGTTGAACATGATCGACGAATTGTTGGTGATGACAATGTTGCTTATGTTGCTAAGAGAAAAAGACAATCTTCTAAAAGACCTATGGATGAGGATGTTTCCATTCTTGATCAACAAGTTGTTCTTTCAGAGGGGGTTGCTTCAAGACATAAAAGGAGGAGAGAAAATGTTCAATCCAATGTTGAAAATCTTAGTGAGAACTCGGGGGACAGTTTGGAAATCATTCTCCAAGTGGTGATCTGGATGATGGTGTTGTTAAGACAACACAAAATACTATTTGAGATCGATTGCAGAGGGATAAGTTGGTTCACAATGGACATACATTTGATTTAAATGTAAAACAACTTTATAGACACACAAAAGTCCAAGAGAAGTATCAAATTAGGAAACCACATCGCTTGCATGTTCATAACTTGAAAGCATTGATGAGGCACAATCCCTATGCACATGTGGTTGACTACCTAGTTATAGTTGACCCAAAATATGTTCCTGTTAGAGATGCATTTGAAGAATCAAAATGTTTTGATTACAACTACTATGTTTTGGGGGGAAATCATTCTGCAGAGGCTAGAAGAGAATTGATGAAAGAGTTTCCAAAAAACCCTATTTTTCAAACAATGAAATGCATCATTTACGTTGGTTTAACAGATGTGGAAGCAAAGCTATTGGCATGGGATCACAACATAGATAGTGACTATAGGTTTTCCATGACATTCATTCAAAGGGTTAGATTTATCCACAATGAATTTGAACAAATATGTGGTGGGGATAGATTGAAAGTTGATGCAGATTTACGGAAACAATGTTGTATGGAAATAGGTATCCCTATTAAAGAGGACATTGTGAAACAGAAAGGTTTGAAAGGAAGTGATGCATTCAGAGATGTAGATAGTTATTTTCAGTTGGCATTTAGATCGGGCCCCATATGGGATTTGATTGATGACATATTTAGCATGTGGGAGAATATTGGTGTAAAAAATCAGAAGGTAAAAAAAGGTAAAGCAATTCCATGGATCAGCAGTCAAGGAGGTCCCGATGTCAAGAACTTGCCAGAAGATATGACTATAACACCTTGGATATAATTGCAAGGTGTGAAGGATGAAACACTTATATCTACAATACTATCACGTGTAAAGTTAGGTGAATTATCCACGGAAGAAATGTGCAATGATTTAGAAAAGTAAGTTTATAAGTTGTTTTTATTTTTTTAAGTTTATTTTTTGAGTTTAAGATTTTTTATTAAATAAACATTGTGTTATTATTAGATGTCATTGTTAATGCCATTTATTTTTACATCATGTAGTCATAAGGTTTACATTGAAATACAAGAGGATATGGTTATAATGTTGGGTGAGAAGAGTTGGGATGATGTCAGATGCAACTATCCAGATTCAAGCTCCATGGAAAGCTTAAAAGCCTTTTTTGTTGCATACAAAAAGGTATGATGGTTTATGATATTTTATATTTTATTTATTTCTAAGTGAATTCATTTCTATTTTAATACTTATATATATATAATGTTTTTTTCAAAGATGTCAAAGAAGAATTCAGTATCAGAGTCTTTCAAAATTCACATTCAAAGAGCCAAGATAGAACGACAAACAAGACAACGTCTTGCAAATGTTGAACTTGATGACACCCTTGATGATCATGTTTGGAATGGGCTCGACACTGTGCAATATAATGTGATTTTGGGTGATTGTGCAAACATTGCAAATCTTGTTCCCAAAAAAGAGTACTCCCTAGTTATTGCAGATATTCCTCATGGATTTAATATCAAAAACATTATTTATGATTGTGAGCCTTATACATACCAGTCATTCAGTAAAGTGGTTTCGGGATTTCTGAACGTCACAACATCACCCCTATGGAGATTTCTTGTTTTCCATTCAGATGTACAAGAAGGAGCAGTGCTAACAACATTCAAGGATAAAGCAAACCTAAGGAAACAACTGTATTGGTAAGATATTTGTAGTATATTATTAAACATTTGAATTTAAAAAACATTAAATTATTTTTCTATAAGTTAATTAGATTCGTATCTATTTTTGTTACAGGCATAAACCTAACATTCGTAGCTCCAGCACTGATCCATTTATGAGTGATACTGAAAACATACATCTTGCATGTTGGACAAAAGATGAGACCTATGATACTATTTTAATCAATGAAAAGAGTGAAGGAAAATATAGTCAAATATTGTCTTATAATGTTGTGGTTAACAAGTTGACATGTGAAGAAAGAGATATGAAAGGAGAGACTGTAAACATCTACCAGAAGCCACAAACATTGATTAATTATCTCATAGATACTTTTTCAAGAGAAGAAGATTGGGTTTTAGATTTGTTCTCGGGATCGGGTAATATTTATGATGTTACATATAAAATTAGTGCCGTAATCTAAATTCAATAATATATATTTTTAAAATTTATGTTTCATTATGTTATTTAACTTTTTTTGTTTTGTATGTGTTGATTAGGTACAACAATAGCATGTTCATTACAAAAAGGAACAAATTGCATATCCATTGAGAATGATCTACTACAGTGCAATTATATCAAGCAAAGAATTAATGCTATGAAATTTCTTCCAGATCAAATACAAGAAGTTGGTTTGAAGAAAGGAGAATTTAGTGAGTCACTTGAGGCAAAGATGTCAAAAGAGCCTCAGCCTCCTTTAAAAGGGATGTTCGGAAAATATTACTTTGGGCATTTTGCAGAAGTAAAGGACCCAATGGAAGAACGCATTGAGGTCCAGGAAGAGAGCCAACCAGTAGAAAATGTCAATTTCAATGAAGAGTTCGGGATGCAGGATATTGTTGATTAGTTCATATTGTTGAGGAAAATGTCAAAGTTGACAATTTTTTGATAATATATTTTGTAATGTTTTCAATTGAAGATTTTATTTTGAGAATAACTATTATGTTTTTAATATGCTACTTAGAAATATATGGTATATGTTTTGTTGAGTTTATGTGAATCATTGCTTTATGGAAAATAATGTTTAAGAGTATCATTTTTATATGTCTTATAGTAGAAAATATATTGAAAAATGGTTTGGAATGTCTTTTTTTTTGCATTTTGTTTAGAAATTTTCCTAAAAAACGACTTCTTTAAGATAAAAGTTTAATGAAAAACTTTGAAAATGCATGTATTTTTCATTCTAACTAACTTCTAAATCGTACAAAAATTCAAAAATGTGTGTGTTTCTTTACTATAGCTAGCTATTAAATGTAGTTTTTTTTGTAAAATTTGGAAAATTACCCTTTTTAATGAAAGTTATAATTTTCTTATGACCAAGAAGTTTCAAAATCACAAAAAAATGGATCAAAATGAAAAATGGTGCTACCAGTATACACCCTTTTTGAAACGGAGGTCAAAACAACTATTAAAATTGACCCCCCAAAAAACAAGAACAATGTCGGGTTCTCGTCAAGTTATTGTCACATACCCACCCATCATACCAGCATGGGAGAGAACATGACTATAATTCCGGACATCTAGTCCCATACTTAGTAAACAAAGGTTCATATAAAATGAAGATGGAAATATGGAAATGCATAAATATTTTAAAACACGGCAGAATTTAATTCCATTACACATCCATCATACATACAAGATATTCAAGTCATTCATCAATTAAGACAATACATAATTAGCACATGAGAGTACTTATCTTGAAACATAGTAGTACCTGAGCAACCAGCTATGCAACTGCAACATTCCTCCCAACCATAGGCCAGTTGTGCTTATCAATCTCTTGATGCAACTGCCACCCCCGAGCTAGGCATGATTTCTACAAGGAACCAAGGAATAGCAGACTCACACATAGCCCAATATACACCAAAATGAGCCAAGCCAATATACAATTGGGTTTATCAGGCTGCTAGGAAATGGAAAGGAAGAATTGCTAAGCTAGTGAGCTCAAGCATAGAGCCATGGATACCTCTACAATATCTATCTAGCTCGGCACCCACAATGCCTACACACCCCACTCAAGGAAGTATTCCCTTCACCAATGCACAGTCCCTCAGGCCATACCTTCCAATCTAGAGTGTCCAAGGTGTGCATAGAAGAGTAGCCAGCCCTCTTGATCTTCTTGAGAGGTTATTTTCCCCCACTAGGTTTATCAAGCCAATTATGTCCACTACCACTCCAAATCTCTTGCTCACAGGTTCAAACCAAAACAGGGATGCACATAATAGCAAAACCACAATTGCTGGGCATGAGAAAAAGATTTCCTTAGTGAGATGCCCAAAGATGGGGTTTTCATTAGCTTCAGAAAAATGTGGGAAACCCAAAAACGAAAATGGAAGATGGGGAACAACCCTGGGATGCCAAATCCGTTTTCAGAAAAACGTCCAAGGACATTCTGGGGCAAAAACGACCTCCATAACAGTCCCAAATCGTGGTCCTCCTCTCCCAGCCATTGTGCAAAACAAAAACGAGTTCCCCGGCATGGAAAATGTAGGAAAAATGGTGAAAAATGTGATGGGGAAAGCCTACCTAGCTCAGACTGCGTGAGAGGGCAGAGGTTATGGGTTCAGAATGGCTTTGGGCACCATTTCGTGGGTGTTTTCTTGCCCATGGAGGAAAAAATATGATTTTTCCAGATTGATGGCTTGCCCATACACGAAAATTGACTGCCATGCCTCTCCATTCCCAAGGTATTAACTGCCTCAACCAACTCTTGGAATAATTAAATGATTGGGTGCATAACCCAAAATGGGTAGTTGAGATTTATGGGTTTTCTCAATGAAATGGATTAACACCATTGACTCATGGGTTTGAATAATTTCCCTCCCTATTCCTTGAAAAATCATGCCCCCATCTCTTTGTTGCATTGCATAGCTAGTTGTGGGTATTTCATTAAAATTTGTATTTACATGATGTCTTCATTTACATTGTGCCTATCTAGCACAAGAGCCATATGCACCGATTTTTAATTGCCGATACATGAAAATGCTAAATCAATGGCGGGGCCTTGGCCTTGAGCTCCTCACCATGATTAAATAACTATATTTACATCATTTATGTTTTTAATGCCACAGGGTCAAAAATGGGGACATGACAGTTGTATAACATGTTAGCTATGGTTTGGATTCCTTGCACTCGTTCGGGATCAATTCTGATACCCTCCTTAGAAACTATATGAACCAAAAAATTACCCTCATCGACACCAAAAGTAGACTTTTTAGGATTTAAAGATATTCCAAACTTCCGAAATGTATCAAAAATTTTCTTCAAATGCTTTACATGGTCATCCCTTTCTTTGGAGAACACAGTTAAATCATCTTGATAGATCACAATAATTTTTCCAATCAGATCATCAAATGCATGGTCCATTGCCCTTTGAAAGGTTGAATCCGCATTTAGTAGACCGAATGGCATCTGTATATACTCATATGTTCCCCAGGGTGTGGTGAAATTTTTTTTTCCATGATCTTCCTTTTTAATTTGGACTTGGTTATACCCGGAAAAACCATCAAGCAAAGATAACACACCATCACCAGTTACACTTTGTAATAAATTTTTCATATTAGGCAATGGGTAATTATCTTTTAGGGAGGCTTGATTAAGGTTTCTGAAATCGATACAAATCCTAATCTCCCCACTTTTCTTTCTGACAATTACAGGATTAGACACCCATATAGTATGTCTGAAAGCCCTGATGATCTCTGTTGCTAACATCTTTTCCAATTCCTTTTTAACCAATGGAGCTAACTTAGGATTTACATTACGCAGCTTTTGATGATAAGTTTTAGCTCCTTCCTTAAGCGGAATGGTATGTTCAATGACAGACTGGTCATAAGTTTTCAAATCCTCATACATCCATGCAAAGACATCCTTGTATTCTCTAATTAATTCATCAATTTTCCTTCTTTCTTCTTTAGAGGCATTTTTCCCTATTTTGATAATTTTGGGGGAACAAGAGGAATTGATGTTGATTTCAATAACCTCATCAATTGGGTCAGAGCATCTTCCTTTAAACTACTCATCATGCCTATTAAATTTTTTCTCTAAAGGAAAAGCGATTTCTGTTATGTCCATGCCTTCTATGAAACTGCCCTTTATTTTATCTTCAAAATTAACCATGGGGGTCTGAGAAGAAGTTAGAAACTGGATGATTTGGGCATCATCATCACAAACTTTCCAATAATATTGATTATCGGGAACCGATGGTCTAAACAAAACTTCAACCTTGCAATTTCTTTGCGATAAAGATTATGAGACTTGGAGGGTATTGGTTGTAACTGACAACTAATCAGCTAGAGTGTTTTGCTCTCGTGGGAAAGCATTAATTCCAAAGGAATCAAAACATTCAATGGTGTCCCAAACTACATTTCTATAATATCTAAGTCTATTATTCTTAGAGGCAAATTGATTATTGACTTGTGATACAATAAGGTCGGAATCACCTATGATAGTTATAGACTTAATGTTCGTTTCTCGAACAATCTCCAATCCTAAAAGCAGAGCTTCATACTCAGCCACATTATTCGTGCAATCAAACTCCAAATGGAAATAAAATATTTTTTCTTCTCCCGAAGGTGAGGTCAAGATAATTCTAGCACCTGCACCATGTCGGTATCGGGCCCTGTCAAAGTGCATCTTCCACATTTGGTCTGGTGGGAAAGGACGTTGTCTTATTTCTTCCCAATAGTTTGCCAAAACCATGAAATTTCCAATTTCATCACTTGAATGCATAGCCTCATTAAATAAATGTTCAGGTGTCTCTACAGGCTCTTGCATAGGTGGTTCATTGAAAAGAGTGATAGATGAACCATTTCCAGTTGGAATCGTAGCATATGTAAGATCCATCTGAACACTTCCCCCCAATCTGGTTGACCACTCCCTAGACAACAACATTCCTCGGACATCAGAGACATCGAGGACCAAGATATTCATTGAAATCTCAATATCTGAACATGCGGCCAATCTAACAGGCAATTTTTCTATTACCCCAATAGCTTTTACTGTTCTAGAGTCCATCCCACACACATTTCTGTAGGGCCTTGTAGGTACCATCTCAAGTTGTTCCATGAATCTAAGAGGCATAAAATTCACTTCAGATCTTGAATCTAGCATGCAATTATGCAGTACCAAACCATTAAATTCAAGAGCTATGTAAAAAGGCGGGCACCCTCCAAAGTTGTCACCCGACACGCTCTGGATCATGACAGGGGAATCTGTAGGTTCAACTGGGATTTGTTTTGTTATTTGTTTCTTTGGTTGGATTCCCAAATGGTTGGTATCCCTTTTGTGAAATGAGGGGATTTTGAAAATCTCATAGAAAGGAACAGGAATATTCACCTTAGCTAAAATCCGGAGACATCTATGTTCAAATTGTAAGGGTTTTCCTTATCCTTTTCATTAAACGCTAATACCAAAAATTTCATAACGTCGTACTTGACAGATGGGATTTTGATTAGATCCTTCAAAGAGACTAAGGCAGAAGAGTTAGTTAGCTTGCTAGGAACACTTGTTCTACGTTGGTCTTGGAGACAACGCTTTGGAATTTGGGAGTTCTTTTCTTTTGTAGGCCCTGGTTGTTTCCTCCAAAGTGTTGCTTTAGGCATGCTAGTTTTACGAGGAGGATCAATCCTAACTTCTTGACCTTGTTTTTGCTTTGCTAAAGGATTTTGACTAGTACTGGAATCATTTCCACCCTTTGATATTATTTCAGATGAAGGATTTGGGGTTTTGGACATTATTCTCCGCACAGGTTGATTGCTAGGACGAACCGATTTACTAGGTTGTGTATCAACCAGCTTACGTTGTTGAGGTTTAGTGGTACTAGTCTTTGAAGGAATTGAATTGTTACAGATAGTGTTCAACATTTCTTTAGTTTTTTCATCACGTCTCTTGAAATATCCATCCTGATTCTTTAGGATTAAATCCATATTGGTGACCATTTCACATAAAGTTGACATAAATTCCATGGTCATTTTGGACATGTTGCTATTTTGAGAAGACATTTTCGTATAGGCTCGCTTCTCAGCAGAATCACACTTAGGAGTCGCCAGGTAAACTTTAATTCTTGTCTACTGAAAGATATGTCGTATATAAGAAGGGAGAGATGAGTGAAATAAAGATGGTTATGTATTATTTATGTATGTAAATGATAACCACCCACCCAAGTTACAAGACTCGATGCGATAAAATATGAAATACACACGGACACTCGCAGACACCTGAGGTAAGCCTCTATCTCCCCGACAACGGTGCCAAAAATGTTATCACGCAACTTGTAGTTGTCCCAAAAGGTGATCCTATCCAGGATGGTAGAGGCATTGGAAAACTAAAGAGGTGACCCAAGAGATGCCACGGTTCCCAAGGTAAATGGTTGTCACGCTAACCGAGGCACTCTTCACTTTAGATATATCCTAAGCAATACCAAGGGGGAGACCCCAACTAACCAATGAAGGCTAGCAAACCTACTCAAGACCTCCTAGGGAAATGTGAAAGTGAAGAGAGAGATCAAGAGTGACTAGATCTAGATCTAGTGAAGATAAGTGGAAAAATTGAGTTAGGGATTGGTTGAGGAGGCTTATAGAAGGGACAAATGCTCAACCATGCATAAAATATGCCACTTATGAGTTTAATTTAGTAGATCTAGATAGATCTAATGCCAATAAAAAAACCCAAGTGGGGCCCACCCTTAAATTATGGGAAATGAGTGAAATGGGGCCCACAAGGTGAAATCAAAAGAGGAATGGCACTAGAAGGGTGGCTAAACTATATATATGATGTTTTAATGAGGAATTAGCAACACCCAGACGATAAATCTGGAAAAAGCCCACCTACCCACAAGTCATGTGACCTCACAAGAGAGGCCCAGTGCCTTAGATCTAGGGGTAAATGGAGTCGGATTCCCACCAAATTTGGTCTCGGAGTTTTATTAATTATATGTAAGGTGGGTTTTAATTATTAAGCCTAGATATTCTCCATATCTATCAGATCTAAAAACTAGAGTTTTGATAATGAGGGTTTGAAGTGACCAATGGGTGAAACACATGGAAATGGATATGTACCTTATAGATCTTACCTCAAATCCTTGTCACTTCCTTGTACATCGATGATCCTTGCATTTAGTTACAATTCCAAGATAGATCCAAGTGATTCCAAGCAAATCGCCCTAGCCCAAGGAGGAAAAACGTCCTACTTCACCTGAAAAAAAAACTACGTAACATGAGATTTGATCCACAGATAAAATAAGATCTATGAATGGCATATTAAAAGAGGAAAATCAATGGACAAAACACAATTGAAAAAATCCCTTCAAGATGAAAACGTCATGCCCAAGGAGGATGTGGGAAACCCCTGCAATCTTTCCTTAAAGCAATTCGCACTCCTGCAAAAGTTAAATTCGGCCTCCCTCTATACCTGTTGTAATCACCTGTAAATAACCCGGATGTATAAAGCAAAAGACGTATAATCATGTACAAGAACATTCATCAAAGCATGAGAAGCAGATCTGCAAAAATAGTATTTTATTCCAGTACTTCCACAGCCCAAAGGTGCCTTTACAATGAGGGGGTTCTCTTCCTTAAATAGGAAGGAGAGAGACCAAAACCCTAACCACTTTATGAACAAGTGGTTTATATCAAAATATAAATACAATATAATCAATGGCTAAGATGATCTGGAACAATATCACATGGATCAACTCACTAAGAGGGGGTGCACACTCACTAAGGAGGCGCTAGGCGGGGTCGCACCACATAAAAGATAACTAGGATAAGTGAAAAGCACATAGTGGGGCTAGGAGGTTTTATTATCCTTCACTAGCATCACCCCATGGAACAATGATATAAAATATGACTCAATAACATGTCAAAGTGACCATATGACCAAATCGTGGCCCCCCTCAGTGAGAGAATAATACATCAAATAACAACCCGGAGAGTGTGCGGACCCCACTAACTAGTGAAAGTTGAGATGGAAGGTGTGGGGTGCATCACAAGTGACCTATGAGAAAACCTCATGCCAATACCTTGCCTCATTTTCCCAAATTGAATTCCTAAGTGACCTTTTTATCCCATTTTTATTCCACAAAAAACCTCTAAAAAAACATCAAAATGCATGTAGATCTTTGCTTGGTGCCCCGGACACAAATCTGACTGTACCAATATGTCTGGAGATGGGGTAATATGGTAATAACAAGTGTATTAACCCCCCATCCCCTCTATATTTACCTAGTATAAAATGCTAGATCAATCCAACTATTGGACAGGCCATTTCTACATGGCAAAACCAAAGAAAAGTGGAAAAATGACCATATCATCACTGAGAGTGCTTGAAACTGATAACTGAGTGTCTCAATGGACTCATAAGGTCCAAATATACTATATATGAGTACCCATACACCCTGTGGCAACCTGCATGATCATCTATAGCCTCAGCTATACCCATAAAACATAAAAATAAATGGTTTGATCATAATAATAACCAATAAAAGTATATCAACCATCATCTGAAACCTGTGCCCACTGTATGGAACCACCATGGGTGTATCAAAATACCATAAATCATCATCATATAGCATCACTGATCCAACTCATCTAGGATCCCATGGTTTACTTGGTCAAACTAGGTTTTACCAGGTCAAAACTAATCAAAATATGACCCAGGCTAGAAAAGCTTGTTGCTGCAAATGCAAATGGTTAAGGCATGCTATTTTAATTAATTTTAATAGCAAGACTAAGTATCATTTCACTGGCAGTTAATAAATAATTATATTAAATACAATTTTAAATAATCACTTACTCAAAATAGAACCTCAAGGATATACTCATTCTGTAGACCTGAACATTTTGCTAGCAAAGGGTGAGGGTGAAAAATTCAAGGCTAGGATAAGGGGATGACTTGATTGACTCAACACTGTGATACTTTGGATAAGGGAAAGGGAATACCACTTAATCATATGTCGGATAATAAACACACATGGAATGGCAGTGTCTCACAATTGGAATAAGTTGTTCAGATAGGTGCTTATTCAACCTTGGAAAATGTCTACAACTCACATCCAAGTTGAATCAGCTCCGTGAGGATCTTTTCTAGAACGCTCGACTAACCGTAACTTGAGGTTCTTGGGGACACTTTGAATTATATGTTCGTTACTCCACCTCACATCACAACCCGTAGGCTCTGTGAGGAATTAATGATTACATTCAATTTTCTGGCCAGCAGTCTTTGGATTTGGCATACATTTAACCACTGCTTTTTTTAGGCCTTTAGGACCCCTCTGGGATTTTGCATGTGCTTAGAAGCACAACTAATCACAGATTTCATCCGGGGTGCATTTAAATTTCATTTCATAGCCCTTTTTCATTGTGCTGAGAAGCACAGTTTTAAAGTATTTCCATGGGATTTCACAAGAGATATAACAATAGTTTCCACATGTAATGATGGTAGTACAATTTGTTTTAGGTTTTAGCCAACACAACTCAAGCAACTAGGGGGATTCTCCACAATCAAGACCAAACATCAGGGCAACCAACTAGAGTGATCAAGGTATCAAATCCAACTCACCAAAGGGTAATTTTTGTTTCCAACTCAGAGCCGAGACACAAACTAACAGGGATACTATCCAACACAGAGGCAAAAGTGGGGAGGTCCTCCATATCATAGGTTGAGGTGTAAGTTAGGGTGGAAACCAAAAGTGGGAAATTTAATGGATGGATGGGGAAAGTGAAGGTGATGCCTAAGATAGCAAGCCATAAAGGTGGGAATTATCATGTCCACACTCCTAGGTGGGTAAAACCAATGAGTATAAAACAATAGCTTCTAATTCTTAGTAATAAGACCATTTAGATCATCAATAAAAACCACATCCATATATACTATATATACTACCAGATCATGACCACTAGATACTAAGTCCAGTTACTAAAATGACCAAAAGAGCAAGATAATCAAAACCAATGCACATCATATACCTAATGGGTCATATACCTGTACCTGTTACCTGGATCATCTATAACCACTGAAAAGACTGTTGTTGAAGCTCTGGGCACTGCACTACTCTGTATGGAATAAAAGGTCACCTCGATCATCAAATCTGAGGTCATGAGGCTCAGTCTTGGTATAAGGTTCATTGCATGTCTGATCTGGGGCTGCTCTGATATGTGAGTGATCATAAACAATATTACTCATCATAAGCTGATCTCATCAAAACTGTGTAAAGGCCTGGCTCAGAAAAATACAATGAACTGCTCTGCAATCATGGTATCCCAGCTACTATGGATGTGATAATAGGTACCAATGGCTTTGTGACCGTAAAAAGGAATCTAGTATATCTTGGTCTATATTCACCGAAGAATTGATTGCTCATTATGGGGATATTAATAGCAATATATTCTTTATCCAGTTAATAAATCTCAAGCAAAAAGGTCCAGTTAAAGAGCACATCAAACAGTTTCATAAGCTAAGTCTTAGAGTGAAGAACATTTCAGAAGATAATCTGTTGGATCTCTTTATTGGCACCTTGAAGGATAACATTCAACATGAGGTGTGTCTCTTTGAACCACCATCTTTGGAGAAGGCCTTCATGATGGCAAGTAAGGTTGAAAGTAAAAATGTGACGATGGCTACTAGAAATACCACCTCCAACACATTCCGAGAGAATACTATTACTTCTTCTAACCCACCTCAACAACTAGAGGAAAGAAGAGCAAAAGGCCTATGCTTTAATTGTGACAGCAAGTATAGTAAGGTACATAAGTGTGGTGAGAAGAAATTATTTGAAATAGATTGTGAAGAGGAAGAACAAAAAGAACAATAACCATCTCCAGGTGAAGAAATAGAGGATACTAATTCAGAAGAGATTATTCCCACCATGTCATGTCATGCATTGGTTGGAATTAGCACTCCTCAAACTCTCAAGATCTAAGGATATATCAAAAAGAAAAAGGTGTCAATGTTGATTGAGTCTAGTAGTACTCATAATTTCATTCACTGTAAGTTAGCAAAATCTCTCAATTGCTTTGTAGATCCAGCACCACAGTTTCAAGTAATGATTGTATATGGAGGAACTATCAACTGCTCAGGGAAATGCCATAATATAAATCTTGCTATGGGGGAATATGTATTGAATAGTCCAATGATTTCTATTCCAATGGGTGGTGATGATGTTGTCTTACGAGTTCAATGCTTACAATCCTTGGGAGCTGTGGCTTTTAATTTTCAGAAGCTTTTCATGAATTTTTTATGGGAAGGAAAGGAATATGAATTACAAGGTATCAAAGGGAAACCAAGCAAGGTGATAAGCTCTAATGGTATGACAAAATTGATCAAAAAGGGACATCAAGGTGTAATTACACAATTATGCTCATTATATGTTCAAACATCTAAGACTCCTTTTTCCGAAGATATCCAAAGGGTCATCAATAAGCATTCCAAGGTATTTGAAGATATTCCGAAAGGTCTTCCACCTGTCTGATATTTTGATCATTCTATTCACTTAATTCCAGGAAGTGTTCCTCCTAACATCAAACCTTACAAATACCCCTATGGACAAAAGAGCGAAATTGAGCGTATGGTTGAAGAAATGTTAGAGGTTGGAATTATTAGGCCTAGTGAAAGTTCTTACTCTGCACTAGTGGTAATGGTACACAAGCTAAATGGATCATGGAGAATTTGTCCAGATTATAGAGAGCTCAACAAGATCACCATTAAAGATAAGTTTCCCATTCTTATCATTGATGAATTGTTAGATGAATTACATGGAGCAATTTTCTTCACAAAGTTGGATCTTCATTCAGGGTATCATCAAATTAGAATGAAGGATGAAGACATCCCAAAAACGGCATTCATAACTCATGAAGGACATTATGAATTTCTGGTCATGCCATTTGGTCTCACGAACGCGCCTTTAAATGTCGAACGCGCCTTCCACATTTAAAGGTTTGATGAATTCCATTTTGAATCCTTTTCTTAGAAAATTTGCTACTATTCTTTGATGATATACTAATCTATAGCAATTCCTGGGAAGAACATGTTCAACATGTTGATAGGGTACTACAACTACTACAGGAGCAAAAACTATATGCAAAACCTTATAAATATTTCTTTGGGGTGAAGGAGGTAGATTATTTGGGTTATATTGTATCTCATGAAGGTGTTAAGGTAGACCCTAACAAAATTAAATCCGTGATAAATTGGCCATTTCCCAAAACCCTGAAAAATCTCCGAGGATTCTTAGGTTTGACAGGGTACTACCGTAATTTTGTTAGGAATTATGGAAGAATAGCAGCACCTCTAACAACATTATTGAAGAAAGATGCATTTTCTTGGACTCCAGAGGCAACTCAAGCTTTTGAACAACTTAAATAGGCTATGTGCACAGCTCATGTTTTGGACACACCAGACTTCACAAAAACCTCTATTGTGGAATGTGATGCTTCAGGAAATGGCATTGGCGTTGTTCTAATGCAAGAAGGACACCCACTTGCTTTCACAAGTAATCCAATCAAGGGAAAGAACTTACAGAAGCCCATTTATGAGAAGGAAATGTCGGCAATACTACACGCTCTTAAGAAATGGCGTCCTTACCTAATAGGTAGGCACTTCAAGGTCAAAATAGATCATGATAGTCTTAAATACTTCTTGGAACAGAGGCTATATTCGGAAGAACAACAAAAGTGGGTAACCAAGATGTTGGGATACTAGACTTTGAGATCATCTATAGAAAGGGGAAACATAATGTGGTGGCATATGCACTCTCCAAAAAATATGAAGATGTTGGGGCATTACTTTGTTCCATTTCCATTCTACAACCAGATTGGGTAGTAGCAGCAAGGGAAGAGTGGAAAAATGACCTATCGATGTGGACACTCATTCAAAAGCTACAGAACAATCCCAGTGTATCAGATGCTTTTGTGTGGAAAAATTATTCACTATGGTATAAGGAGCGCTTATATTTATGCAAAAACTCCCAACTCAAGCAGAAGTTCCTTTCAGAATTACATGCCTATATTATAGGTGGGCACTCTGGACTCCTGAAAACTTACCACAGGGTCAAGAAGGAATTTATTTGGGAAGGTCTTAAATCTGATGTTCAAATATTCGTGGATAAATTCTTGGTTTTCCAACAGAATAAGGGTGAAATAGTTAAGACCCCGAGAATTTTACAACCATTAGACATACGTTTCTAGTGCTGGGAGGAAGTCTCCATGGGTTTTATCACAGGTTTTCCCAAGTCCGAAGGAAATAATGTTATTATGGTGGTTGTTGATAGACTCACAAAGTATGCACACTTTTGTGCACTCTCTCACCCTTTTAATGCAAGTACAATAGCTGCAGCCTTTATGGAAATTGTTCAAAAGTTACATGGAAATCCGAATATTATTGTAAGTGATAGAGATCCAATTTTCACTGGAAAATTTTGGACTGAATTATTTTCTTGTTTAGGTACTCAATTGGCTCACAGTTCATCTTACCACCCTCAATCTGATGGGAAAGCTGAGATAGTGAACACGTGTTTGGAAGGTTATCTTCGTTGCTTTGCATCTTATAAACAAACACAGTGGATGAAATGGTTGTCTTTGGCAGAATAGCAGTACAATACTTCCTTCCATACATCATCAAAAATGTCTCCATTTATGGCACTTTATGGGTACCAGCCTCCATCTATCACATCTCCCTTAAGAGTAAAATCTAAAGTTCATTCTATGGAAGATCACATAGAGTACCAGCAAGAATTTCTCCAGATACTTAAGGACAACTTGACTATGTCCAAAAACAGGATGAAACAACAAATTGATCAACATCGCAGTGAAAGGAGTTTTGAAGAAGGGGATTGTGTATTTCTAAGGATACAACCTTATAAGAAGATGTCTCTCAAGCAAGTAAATAAGGACAATAAATTAGCACCCAAGTATTATGGTCCTTATAAAGTGTTGCGGAAGATTGGTAGTATGGCTTACGAATTGGATCTCCCTTCATCTTCAAGAGTACAACCAATTTTCCATGTTTCTTGCTTAAATAAGGTAATAGGAGACAAGATCCCCATTCAAACAATCTTTCCAGAGCTTGATGAAGAAGGAAAATTCATATTGGAACCTAAACAAATCACTGAAACAAGGACCAAACAGCTACGAAATCGAGCTATTCCTAAGTACCTCATAAAGTGGAATAATTTACCAGTTTAAGATTCAACATGGGAAGATGAGTCCTTCATACAGAGGCATCCGCAACTAATCAAGCATTGAGGAAAACACTTGTATGAAGGGGAGGAGCATGTTAAGCCCTCAATAGGGGCATATTTCCCCCTATATTGTGGTTCATTACATTAGTTTTGATGTCGGCTTTGGTTCATTAGTGGTAATTATCATTAGTACGGTTATATTATTTACATCGACTTGGGTCAGTTAGTTGGGACTATATCTCTTAGTATATTGTATATAGGAAGGAGACCTTTTCATTTGGAGCATCTTGTCTTGTCTTATCTTGTGTACTTAGTGCATTGTATATGGAGGTTTCACCCTCGAAGAGGCTTGTTATTCAACTATTTTCTTCAATCAAGTTGTGGAGTACTCTTTCTGATCTATTTCTTCTCTTTCCATACTCTTTTTGGAAATTTGTTGCATAACACATAGTATGCTTATCGAGGCGGTTAGTCTAAGACCCTTCGAAAGGTTCCAATCCTTAATTCTTAGTGAATCATACTTAGTCAAGAATTCATAAGGGGGCTCAACAATTTTTCCTTCAGGGGAGAAATCATGTGGGTGTTATTATGTGCACAACAAATAGTGACATGCTCGGTGAACCAGTTATTGTTGTTAAATCAATGGGAGACAAAAGGAGAGAACATAAGATAATCACAAGTGATATTGAGGTAGTAATTAGATCTTTTCTCTTATACAATGGGCCTCACATCATAATCTTCTTAGGTGAAATCTATGAATGAAAATTTCATTCTAAAAGATAATCTTCCATCCATTCCATGTAAGCTGATGTATGATGTTATTTAGCTCCAGGTCTTCTTCTACATACATTTTACTTGGCTTTAACACCATAAGAAACAACCTGCAATATGACAAATTTCAATGTGTGTCGCTCAACTCTAACACCAAAGGAATTACTCCGCTTCCAGTAGACGTCTATAGACTTGATAGAGTTGATTACTTTGACCCTCTTTACCTAAATGTGTGTGTCCTAAAGAATACCTTTTGCCACAGGCATGGTCTGCTTCTAGCAGGCGTCTATAGCCTCGACAAAGTTTCTTTTTGCACCCTTTTTCTTGAGTACTCTTGTCCCAAACCATCTTTCTTTTTCTATGGGTGGGAGAGATGCTCAAAAGCCTCTCAAAGGCATGGGATGGAAATTAGAGTTTTCTTTTTCTCTTGGGTAAGAGTATATGAGTGTATTATGATTTTATTTACATATAAGGGGAGTATATTCAAAAGCCTCTTAAAGGAAAAGGATGGTGTTTAGATAAATGTTTGATTGGAAAGCACAGTCATGGATGGTTGTACTTGTGTGTGCAACCAAGAAAATGTAGCAGAATTGTCTTTTTAAGTGTGTAATGGATGTAGCTTTCAGAGAATACTTGGAAGGTACTTGAAGTCAGACATATTCATAGCTAATTTTATAAATGATTGAATCTTTATGAGTGTTTCTCCACTGAGTAGGATTTAGTTTTAATTCCCTCGGGTATCATTGCAGTCTTGTTTAATGTGTTCCTTTAGCACCCTCCAAACCCCACAAGATTTGATCACCCTAATATCCCATTGTTGAGTCACAAATATCCTTTACTAGTTCAAGATCGATCATTAACTCAGATGAGAAAAAAGTTTCAAATATTATTGTCCATTTTTATTTTTTATTCATTTTTATTATTATTAAACTATAATACATCATATGGTAGATGATGAATCAAATGAGGCGATTAAGCAAAATACTTTGTTCAGTATCTTTCCATTCATTGGAAGATCTTCCACTTCCCCTTGTAGATTTATGAGATGGAAGGTCTCCTGACCTATTTTTTCCTCAATCTGAAAAGGCCTTAATCAAAGTGGTTGAAATTTGGTATGCTTACCTTTGTATTCGTGTGCTTTGTTCCATTTCAAAACAAGATCCCAATCTGGAAGTCTCTATCACTTACGAAATTTTTATCAAACCATTTCTTGACTATTTGTTAATGTTGATGAAACTTCTGCTTAGTTTTTTATCTTTCTTCCTCAAGTTTTAATAGATTAACAATTCTTTTCTACATGATCAAGCATTTTGTCTCTCTAATAGACTTTGCTAATCGCAAGGATGGTAATAAAACCATTGGTGGGAAGATGGCCTCTTTTCCATAGACCAAGAAGAAAAGGGAATTTCCAAGTGAGGCTTTCAAAGTCACCCTATCTTCCCAAAGGTATTTTGAGAGGGCTTTGTGCCAGTTTCTCTCGTGGTCACTAACAATTTTCTCAAGAATACATATCAGATTTTTATATATGGACTCATCTACGCCATTACCTTGAGGATAGAAATTTAAAGAGTATTTAATGTTAATCCCTTTCTCTAATGCAAATTTTGTCAATTTCAAAGATAAAAAAAATAAGTTGCATTATCAAAAACCAATGAGCTAGGGACACCAAATCTAGTTATCATGTTATTTTCAAGGAATGAGGTCACTTGGTTTTCATTGAGGACTTTGAGTGGTGTGGATTCAATCCAAAGTGTGAAGTAATCTATTGCAATTAAGATTTTTTGTTTTTTGTTGTGATGAGTGAAGATTA
The DNA here is from genome assembly GCA_027924585.1 of Larix kaempferi. Classification (NCBI taxonomy): domain Eukaryota; kingdom Viridiplantae; phylum Streptophyta; class Pinopsida; order Pinales; family Pinaceae; genus Larix; species Larix kaempferi. The sequence continues at coordinate 15,025,927 of BSBM01000458.1, read as the reverse complement.
ATTCCCCCCACACCGTCCAACCCCAATTATTGAAATGGATTGTCCAGTGAGACTAGTTGTAGGGGAAAAGATGGTTTCTTTTTCCCTACCTGGTGACTTTTGCTATGTTTCACATTTTCAGTCATAAACATGGGCATCTTTGAATAGAGTGGGCCAGTAATATCTTGCTCAAATTATTTTTTGAGCTATTGTATCACCTCCCAAATTTCCTCCAGTTGATCCATCATGGAGTTCAGAAACAACTTTTTCTATTTCATGCTTCTCCAAGTACCTTAATAATACATCATAATTTCGGTGAAATGGGATCCCATTGATTAACTAGTACTTTGAAGACTTTAACCAGAGAGCTCTGCGTTTAGGGCCATCTAAGTACTATGGGGCACTTCCATGGGTGAGGATTATTTCAATTCATAATACCATGAGTTTGTGGTGACAAGGACATACAAAGATTCTCTTTCAAGCATAGCTTCTTCCTCCTCCCATCTCTCATTAGTGTGGTTGGAGTCCCGTGATTTAGTTGTTATTTTACATAGCCCTTGTCCCTTAACAATTTTAGTAGACTTGATTTCCAGGTCATATTCCTAAAGAGTAGCCATCCAATGAACTCTTTTCTCTCCCAAATATTTTTGTATTAACATGTTTATTACTGCGGCATAGGGCACTATGACCTTAGTATGATATTTTAGAAAATAAGGCCTTAAGTGTTTAACCTCTTTGAAAACAATATAAGATTGTTTATCTACTTCAAGATATTTCAATTTTGCTCCTTGGAATACCAAAGCCATGAATGCAATAGGTCCTTCATTACGTTCCTGATCATTTTGAGTGAGGATAGTTACATATGAATTTTTGGAAGTGAAGGTTTAAAAGATGAAGTCCTTTGAAAAATCTAGTCTTATTAGAGTTGGTGCCTCTGCAATAGCTTTTCTTATTTGTATAAATTATTGTTTCTCCTTGGGTCCCCACTTGAATTCGACATTTTTATTGATCATGTCTTACATGGGATTGATCATTTCCAAGAATATTGGCATAAATTTGTGTATGAAGTTGATTTTTCCTAGGAATGATTGCATAGACTTCTTGTTATGTGGTAGAGTGATTTGGGTGATGGCCTCTGTCCTTTCAAGTTCAATTTTCATTCTTTATTTAGAAACAATAAACCCAAACAATTTTCCTTCCTCAACCGCAAGTATAGATTTCTTCGGGTTAAGGAAAATTCCATATTTTCAACATCAATCAAAGGTCTGTCTTAGAATAGCAACATGATCGCTTCATTTGGAGAAAACGGTAACAACCTCCAAGTACACTAACACAAAATTCTTAATCAATATGGGGAAATCAATATCCATCACCCTTTGAAAAGTAGCAGCGACATTTATCAAACTAAAAGGTATTTTTCGTTAGGAATATGTTCCCCATTTTGTTCTAAAGGTGGTTTTTAATTGATCTTCAGGTGATACCAAAACCTTATTATAACTCGAGAAACCATCTATCAAGCAAAACATTTATGATCTAGTGACTCTCTGTAATACTTGTTCCATAAGGGGTACTGGGTAATTGTCTGTCTGTAATTGTCTTTCTGGGATCCCTTATCTAGATTTTAGAATTCAACACATATCCTTATATATTCCCAATTTTTTCTGATAGGTACCAAGTTAGCTACCCACTGGGTATGTTGAACAGGAAAAATATTTTTTCTACAAGCATCTTGTCCAACTCCTTTTTCACCAGAGGCTCGAGAGTAGGGTGCATCTTCTATAGATTATAATGAAATGTTTTAGCATATGTTTTGAGGGAAATGATGTGTTGCATGATCTTATAGTCAAAGGTTTCGAGGTCATCATATGTTCATGCAAACACATCCTTGTATTCTTTAAATAGTCGAATGAATGCATTTCATTCTTGAGGAGAGCATCCATATCTGAGGTTGATATTTTGAGGATTCGTATCTGTCTTGATATTTACGACCTCATACTGCATTGTAGAATTGTTTTTCTTACAATTCGTCACCTTATTGAATTTACCTTCTAGGTAGTAAAAAATTTCCATCCTGATAATAGATTTTGGAATAGGATTTTCAAAGTGCCTCATTACTTCATTGCCATTATTTTTAGGCTCATCAGGGCACATCAGCACTTCATCATGTTGTGAGTTGTTAATGTTGGATCCTTAAAAGTGTCTTTGAGGGTAAGAAAATGAATGGTCTGGTCATCATTGTTTAATACCCTCCAATTGGTCATGTTATCTGGTATGGAAGGTCTGAAAAGCAGTTCAACAAAAAATGCTTCAACGGGAAAACCCTCCAATGGAATTAATTTTGAAGCAACATTTGCAAGCCTGTCAGCATCAAAGTTATGATTTCTGGGTATGAAAGAAATAAATTATCAACTAAATTCCATACCCCATGCTGGTAATTTTTAAGATGATTAGAGACACAATGAATTAACTTCTGTACCTATTTTACAGCAATCTCTGAATTAAAAATTTCACATTCATATCAATAGCCTTTTTTAACCCTTGAATCAGTGCTTCATATTTTGCAGTATTATTAGTAAACTCGAATTCAAGTCATCAAGAAATCAAGGTTTTGTTCCCTTATGGTTTAATAAAGATACAACTAGAACCTACACATTCTTCTGATTTGGATCCATCAAAGAATAATGTCCAGAACTCAAGATTCAAATCATTACTTGTATCCTTTAAGGTTATCACATCGGGGTCGACAATATGAGTGCAATGAAGGAATTCATACTACTGATCAGTCTTTGCTAGTGTCGTGATTTCAGCTATGAAGTTCCCAAAAAATGTTTCATAGGTATAGTCCCCTATGTTGTTAAACCTAACATGTTCATTTGGTGAACCTATATCAATCGTGTATTTCATGTGCCTTTCCCAGTTTACACTGATTTGGTTCTCTCGTCTACCATATAACCACACGTGTGACCAGCCAATGGAGAACTATCTATTTAATTTTTATGACCAATCTTAGCTAAGCAATAAATTGTATTCCTTGGGGATGTCCACTACAATTATATCATTTATTTGGTGAACTTTAGGATTGGAGGCTGGTCTTATAAGGACGTTATTTAATTCCCCTAGACCTTGACAATGGATCATTCTAACTATACAATCTGAGTGTCGCATCTTTTTGGTTCAAATTTTTTTTTTTGGCACACATAATATGGCATTACATTGGAGGATTCTCCTAAATATATCATACAATTGTGTAAATTCATGTTACATATTTCAAATATTAAGAGGAATGGAGGGGTATTAGAGGCAGACTTTTTTCCAATCAAGGCAGCATTAATACTGGAGCATTTATTCATGGTTTTCTTGTTGGAATCAATATTTTTAATGCTCCTAGTATTATCTTCTATACTGACCCCGTTCGCTTGTTTTTTAAAAGACTTCTTAATATATTGGATTAGATATTCTTGTATCCATGGGAGTTTAATTATTTCATATAACAAGATACTTTCTTTTGTTTTCCTAAGATATTCTAAGAAATCATAATCTAATAGTGAAGAATATTTTAATGTAACACAGCCAAACTTGGAGACCGACGAGTTTTTATTTGTAGGGCTCAAAGTAGATGGTGGCTCCTTATCTGTAATTAGGCCCTTGCTTCGTGGATGATAAGCATGAATTTCCCCAATGTCCTCCTTCTCCTCCTCACTTCTAGCTAAAGAAATATCCTACAAGAAATTAACATTACATTTAGGATTCTCGTAATTACCGAGATCTTCTTCCTCCACTTCTTCTTGTAATTCTTCTATTCACTTATTATGGTGATCTAATGATTTTTTAAAGCGAAAATTTTTAACAGATTAATTAAGAATAGGTCCTCGAAATCCATCCCTTCAGTGGGTGGATTTGTCCTATTAACGGGAGGAAAATATTATTTATATGGAGGTATGTATTAATTCCTAGGTGGTTGTTTCTCACCAGTTATCCTTTTGAAATCATTAAAATCATTAGTCAATTTCTTCATTAACCTTTGTAAGCTTTCCATATCTTTGGGGTCTATTTCTTTTGGCTCATAAGTGGTTTTATTTTGAGGATTCTCTTTTGTATATATTTGAACCAAACCCTTCTTCTCCTCCAGAATTTCCTTCCAGACTTAACATATCTTGCTCTTTGTGTTAAAGCTTCTGGATGTCCATTGTGTAGGAGTTTAAAGATGATCTATGCAAGTTTCGAGTGGACACTCCACCCATCATCAGGATAAAAGAAGTTGTTACAGATAGAAGAGAAATGGCAGATTTAAACATATTGAGAAAAAATAGTAATTAGGTGCAAATTAGTCATTAATATTAGAAGGGAGAATATATAGAAAAATAAATAAAATTAGTTCAAAACTACAAAAAACTATTATTAATGGAAGAAAGTTAAGGAATGTAAATATTATTTATTTAACAGAGGGATAAAAGTGAGAATTATTTGTTATTTTGAAAATAAAAGGTAGTTGTAATAAAAGAATTAAAATATTAATTAATCTTTATTTTTAAGAGAGAGTACCAATAATTAAGGATTTGAAGTTATTTATATCATGAACATGATGTTAAAGAGGAAATAGAGTTGACCAATGACCAAGTTAATAACTAAATAAGGAAATTTTTTAGAGTTATAAATCAATAAAATATTAAAATATATTGATAAGGAAGCTATTATTATTTAATCAATAAAAGGACAAATTAATGATTGAATTAATAATAATTTTTTCGATTAATAATCATTTTTTGTAGTTTTATCCTAATTTTATTATTTTTACTCTATCTTCTCCCTTCTAACATCAATGGCTAATTTGCACCTAATAGTTATTTTTTCTCAATATATTTAAATCTTCCATTTCTCTTCTATCTATAACAGCTTCTTTGTTCCTGAAGATGGGTGGAGTGTCCACTCGAAACATGCATGGATCATCTTTAAACTCCTACACAGTGGAAATCCAAAAGCTTTAACACAATGTTTACACATTGTGGAAATGTTCATGCTTGGATAACTTTCTCTACTTTAACAACCACATTGAAATTTCCATCAAGGGTTTTCTTCTTTGCTCGTTTGACAAACATAGCTATAGTGGTTGGTAGTGAAACAGTGAAAAATTCAATTGTTACATCGGTCATTGGTTTCAAAGTGTCAAGGATTTTGCTCAAGAGGGTTAGAAACCTTTGTTTAAAGTCTTTAACCTCCTCCTTAACTTCCATTTTTATTCTAGATAATTCAAGAACTAATTTTGCAGGACTTCTTTCTTCCTCGAACTTACTAAGAAAGGATTTTTGTAGATCATCCCAGTTCGTAATGGATTGTAGTCTTAAGGATTTGAACCATGTGAGGACTTTCCCTATGAAATTGTATGGGAACAATCTACATACCACATCCTCATGTTCCATATTCAAGAGATTGATTGTCATCATAAACTTCAAGATATGGTCTTTGACATAATCCTTCTGGTCTGGACCAAACTCAGGGAGAGATTTTTTAGGTTGTTTGGGGAGTGGATGTACATCCCCTGGTGCGAATATTGCATCCTTCATCTTCCAGCGCTAATTTATGTTAGCATTAGTGCCAGCCATATTTCCTCCTAAATCTTCCTCGGAGTGTTTTTCTTTTGAAGAACCTTCTTCTAGTGTATATGGAGGGGAAATAGGAAGAGAACTAGGAGGACCAGGAGGATCTATGATGTCAATGTGGTTTTTCGGGTCTTCTGGTTCAGGATTATGTAATATTGATCAATCAAGGTTAGGAGATGCGTCAATTGGAATGTTATGGTCGTGAATCGAGGCATTTCATGTTTGATGATTCATACCAGGAATGGAATATATGATTGGAGATAGACCTAGTTCTCTCCCAAAGGCTTGTGTCACAACCAATATTGGTTGAAACAATTGAGGAATTTTGGGTGAGCCAATCAATAGTGAAGAGTGAACAGGGGTATGATGTTGAGAACTATTTCTCCTATTGAGAAATTGTATGGGAGTTAAAACAGAGGTGACTTGGGGATTAAAAACTAGTTTGAGCTTGGGATCTTGGAAATCAGGGAGCCACAAAGAATTTTTCTATAGATTGGATGAATGGTCTTGTACAGGCTTTATCGTATTAGAATGATTCATTCATCTTGATTCGGCCCTCCTTCTAGTGCCAATTTGTTGACGGGTCAAAATGGCCAACTCAACAGTAAGGGAAAAACGTATGATCACAAGTACCAAGTTAGACTCGTCATGTTTGGGATGACGTTTTTCGATTGGTTATGGGCCCAGTTGCCACAATGGTTTTTGTTTATGTTTAAAAAATAAAAGAAAAATTATTTTCAATTTAAATCCTACTCTAAGGATAAATTAGCCTAATTTATCAATAGATTGTAAAACTAAACTATCCCAATTGGGAGCAAAGCTTATAATCAAGTAGATGCAAAGAAAAAGAATAGTATTGCTGAAACAAAGAAAAGAATTTCTCATGCAATAGTAATTCAAACCACAATGTATCAGAATTGATTTAAGATGAAGAATTATCCTTTTGAAATTCTGTCAACACTGCCTGTACACCTAATTACTGAATAAATGGTAAGCTACATGATGAAACAAAATTCAATTATAAGAACATAATCCCTCATAATCAATAGATTTGCATTTATCTATACATGACATTTAATAGTAAATAATCACATAAAACACCATACACATTTATGTAACTTAAATGTAGTGTTTAAGGATTGAATAATGCACTGATATATGGAAAAAGAAACTAATTGATATCTACGAAATAAAAGACATCATTCATTGTATCACCCAAAATATTGTAGATCAATTTGCAACATTCCAATATTCAAAAATTAATACTATGATTTCAATGGATCCAACCCTTCATCCAATTCATGACACCAATGTACAAATTAAAATGAAAAGGGTTTCCCACCACCACCACCCCTTTCAGATTCATAAAATTTTCATTTTATAGCCTAAATCCGGGGGACAACTGAATATAATAACGGTTTCAAAATTATAATTGCTTTTTACATAATATACAAAAATAAAAATAAGCAAATCAACTTTAATTATTTCCTTTCTAGAATTCCTTCCACTAAGCATGCAAATCCAGAATCCTTGCCACTCAGGAGTCTTGTAAGTTTTCAAACCGAAACTCGGCATAAAAAAATCCTTGGTTCAATCTCCATGTCTATGTCTTTCTTAATCCGATCTGCAAACGCATTAGACTAGGTAGCCAATTCTATCGACCAATATAAACAATTATTGAGAAGTTCCGCATCTACCTATTTAATTTGGTTTATCACTTATTTACTATTATCCTTACCTTGCTCAATGTCATCGATTTTCAATTTTCAACGTCACTTGTTCTTGGAGTAACTATTACTTGACCATCTCTGTATTGGCCTCCTCCCATTTCTTTTTGTTTTTTTATTCTTCTTCTGCTTTCTGAGCCTCTTCCTGCTTTAGCCTTTCTTCATATTCTTTTCTCTTATGTTCCTCAACAACATTCTCTGTTGCTTCTTGTTTTATTTTTTCTTCATTTGCATATTTTTGAGCTGCTTATTTCTTTATTCTTTCTTCTTCAGCAGCCTTCTTAGTTGCTTCCCGTTTTTTTAATGTTTCTTCCATCTTTTCCTTTTCTTCTTGTTCTTTTTGTTGGGTTTCCTTGGCCTCCTATTGGGCCTTCTGCTCTGCTTCTTTCTTGGATTTATCGACCTCTTGGTGGGATTTCTCCTCAACTTCCCATTTGTTCTTATCTTCAACTGATGTATCCTCAAATGATTGTCGACTCTGTCAATGTTTCAATCTTTCATCTTCCTCAAAATACTTCCTCACTACTTCATCTCTTTTTGCCCTTTTTGCTTCCTTTTTTTGTCGACCCTGTATTTCCTCAGCTTCAAATGTTGTATTTCTATCCATTTTGTTGATATTCAAAATACCCACTTGTTATTTTTTCAAATCAAAATTTTGAGCAACATCGGATATCATGTTGAAAACTTCGTCAAAACTAATGACTCCTTGAAAAAGGAGTTCCTGTGAATTATCTTTGTGTCTATAGGTAGGATTTAATACTACAGACATGAAGTGATCTTCAATTATCCTTTTTTGGGTTGTTTTTTCTATTGGAATTCCAACAAAGATTTAATTCTTCAAAAAATAATGCCCTCCTTTTGAGCATGATGTAATATCCCTCCAAAGAAAAGTGCTTAGGTTCACCCTATTTCGACTCTAGGGATGTAGTTTACAACTAGTTCCAAACACCTCCAAATGCTTTAGAATTTGGGGAGGAAGGTATGAATGGGACATACGACACATTAAAACATCTATAAGACACCCAAACACCTGATATACCCGTCCATGGTCTGAAATTTGCAAGGAGAGAATTTTTGGGACAAGACTAGTCAATTTGAGTAGTGGAAATCCCCCCTAGGTCTGCCCCTAATTTCTCTTCCAAACATTGTACGGCCTTCACTAATTCTTGATATGAGACTTGGCTCTATTATAAGACATCAATAAAAATATATGTGCAGCATTAGATCTGGTTTTAGGGTCGAATAGGTATCCCAATGAACAACAGCTTCTAGAGTCTAGAATTTGGGGTGAAAATGGTGGACAAGGAGTCTCGAATTTGGTCATAGACTATGGTGACACTTCAGGGGTATGAAAAAATCATTTGGGACATCATATTAAATTCATATACAGCTCATAACGTGAACAAATATCTCATAAAACTCTGATATAAAATAGATACATCGTCATCCCAAAATCACTATGCAATAGCTACGAGGAAAATGGCTCGAATCTTAGTTTTGATTGAAAATATCACTTGAAGTACATTGTATTTCGAGTTGGGGCTCTCATGAAATTTGTATTATAGAGTATTCAGCAACTAACATGTCCAGTAATCCTAAATAACAGTCCTCCACTATCTATATGCAACAAGAAGTGCGCCCTTGCACATTTACATGACATTGAGAGAAAGATAGTAGAATAAGAATATAGGAGAATAAGAGAAGATGAAATCGACCTCAGTTGGGGTCTGAACCTGCATAAAAAAAAATCCATGAAGCTATGTTGAGAGGTATGAATGGCCTCTCCATCAACCAACTTGGATGGGAATCTTGCACCCTCGAAATTGGTTCTAAGGCAAGGAGGATGAACATCCACCGTGAAAGGACAAGCTAAGCTCTCCAATTGTGTCAAATGAGAAATGATCAAAATTTGGTATCCTTCTTTATTCTTGTATTTTATTAACCTCCCAAGGCCTCCATGGCTCGAATTCCCTCCAAGAGCATCATCCCAACTCGAATTAGGGAGAGATTCCCAAGAATGCCACATGTCCAACACTTCCTAGCCCTCCTCTTCCATCAATTCGAATGGGGGAATCTTGGCTTTTATAACTCCCCTTGTGCGCCCTCTTGGAGGCTATTTTTATCTTTGACATGTCATATATGTCATATGTTAGCAATTAGGTCTGAACCTTGTCATAAGTGTCATAGAAGTTAGGGAATCTAGCTCCAAGTGTCACAATTCTTCTAAGATGCCTCTTTCTCTTCCATGGGAGTTACTCTTCCACTCTAATTCGACTCTCCTAGATTCATGCCATGAATAATGCCTCACCAACTCCCCCAAGAACGTTATACTCCACCTTGGATTCGAATGGGTGAGACTAGGATGCCATGTGGCATGAAGAATCTTGCCTTCTGTGGGTACCACACCACCTATGCGCCCTCATGGCCAAGTGCCGCCTTATTTTCTTATTATAATTATTTACTTAGCCCCTTTAATATATATTTGTCAATCTAATGTTCATGTGGGGTCTTATAGCTCCCTTATTCCAAGTCTAAATGTTTCCATCCCAACCTAGGGAACTAATAGATTGGTGGAAATTTCCCTTCATATGATTTATTTGGATGGGGACATTACACATGAGGTGCATTGGTCAATGCATAAAGGACAACCCTAATAGGGAACTTGGGACAAGCTTTCTTGTTCAAGTGAGACAAATGGGACACGACACCTTTCATGATAGTTTGATAGGTGATTTCCCTGACCAAAATCATGTCAAGGACATAGCTAGTTAGAAGTGTAGTGAGGAAGAAACGCCAAAAAACCAGATGTAAGTGAAAAATTCAAGGACATACCAATTGCCTATTTGTTGCAAAGTGGCGATGGCTTCATAAGACAACCTAGGAGATGGTTTATTAAAAATTAGGGTGTATAAGAGAGTGAGGACAAAATCACAAATATCATTAAAATTGAACCTATAGTTTGGCACCCATAATTTAGGATAATAAACATGTATAGGTAAGGAATGTGGTTTCCAATCCCAATTCATCTGTGGAAATGGATTAGAAGCACATACAGGATCGACAAGGTATGTAGACATATAACAATTTTTGGTTTTACCACTTGATATATATTTTGATTCTTGTAGGGAACTGTTATCACGAAGACTATAGCTACCACTAAAGGGTATCCTATTCGGGGCAGTAGAGGTGGGGCAACTAAACCTGTGACACTACAAGGGCCTCGTTCACCACTTGATTGAGTGGTTTTCACACCAAACATGATCTTGTCGCTTTGGATGGAGAAGAGGGCACAATCAAGGGGGACAACCTAGCCATCCAATGATGGCTAGCGAACCAACACAAGACACACCCAATAATATAAATGAGACTAAACAATGAAGCCTTGAGTTGATTGATCTAGATATATGAAAATAATGCGGGATAGAGGATTTAAGGACCGTTTGAGAGGCTTTATAGGTAAGATAAATGTTCAACCATAAATAATTACCACCACAATGAAAGTTAAGGACTAGATCTAGATAGATCAAGTGCCACTCAAAGATACCCAAATTGCTCCACCTAGGGTTTAAGCAATAAAATATAAGATGGCTACAAATGGGAATTTAGAGGGTAAATGGAACTTAGATTGGTTTATTGGGGTTAGATATAATATTTGGAAGAGAAACAAGCAACACCCAAATTGTAGATCGGGGAAAATGATCAACTTCCCAAGGAGGGTGAATTGCCCCAAGGATGACTAGTGCTAGATCAAGGGAAAATGGAGTTGGTTTAAGCTCTAACTTGGTATCTAAGGGTTTATGATAGTTTCCAACTTGGGTTTTGAATGACAAGCCCAAATAATCACCCGATCTACTACTTCTAAGAAATGAGGGTTTTAAACTTTTAATTTTAAATGACTAGTGGAATAGAAATTTGAAACAAGAGAAAACTTCAAAGATCTTACTTGTAAATCTTGCAGCCACCAAATGCAATGATGACCCTTTCAAGTAGTTATAATTTCAAGCCCGATCCAATGAGTTTCAAGCTAGATCGTCCTTCCCAGTGAAGGTAGCGTGCCCCTCTCTTCCTGCAAATGCAAACAACACGATGTTAGATTTGATCTATAGGAAAAGAGAAATGGAAATGGAAATGCAAGATATCTCAAGAAAATAAATCAATGGAACAAATAACAATTGGATACTCCCTGAGATGAAGAGACTTGGAGAGAGAGAGAGAGAGAGAGAGAGAGAGAGAGAGAGAGAGAGAGAGAGAGAGAGAGAGAGAGTGAGAGTGAGAGTGAGATGGAGATCCCTCAAACAAATCGTACCCCTACAAAACCAAATCAGCCTCCACAATTTTGTCTTGAAATCGCCACAATTTTGCTCAAATATCTAAGAAAAAGGATTTACAATCATGCATAAGAACATTCATCAAATATATACAAGAGTTTCTTCAGAAGTTTCCTTTATTGCCCAAATATCCAAGAGCCAAAATTCCTTTACAATGAGTGAGATATCGAATAAATAGATCCTTACAATACAAAAACCCTAAACCCAAAAATATGGAGGGCTAGGATCAAAAGATAATACATCAAGATCAACGGCTAATGATGTGGTGGATAATATACATGAGATCACTCAAAGAGGGGGACACACTTTCCTCAATGATGCCTAGGGGAAACATAACAAAATATATAACATGGTACAACATCATAACATAAGAGAGGTGGGCTAGGAGGTCCAAAAAACACTCCACTAGCACCCCCTAGTACATCAATATAAGATACAACATATGATCATCAAGGTACAACTAGGAAGTGTGCCCCCTCTATGGAAGATGATGCCCTCAAGGAGAGAGATAAATAGTGTGGACCCCAACAACTAATGCAGACCATTCCATAAGGTGTCTAGAGCATCACTAATATCCATCGAACAAGTTTGATGCCATTTCCTTGCCCCATTAATCCAAATCTAGTTCCTTGCTAGCCATTTTCATCTTGTTTATGTTATTTTTCCATGGTACTCTACTACTGGAAAATAAATTGACCATATCATCAAATACATGTGCCTGAAACTAAGATCTAAGTGCACCAATGGACTCATAATGTCCAAATCCATTAGGAATGAGTACTCATACACCATATATCCATCAAGAAATGCATCTGGAAGCTCACCCATGCCAGAATAATAAAAATATGGCCTGTAAATGCTTATAATAATAAGAATAATGGAAGCCACCCTGAAAAATCACTGTCTAAAGCACAGAACCATCTAATGGATATGAAAAAACAAAATTAAACTCTGTTGGACAAACATATCCTGGAACCTGTTGTTGACTTGATCAAACTGGTTTGACCATGTCACAAATGATCAAAATAATGACCCAGACTGAAAATCACTAATCTTGCATGTACAAATGGATGAAATATGCTACCTTATTTATATTAGTAGCAAGACTAAACCATTAAGTGGCATTTTAATGGTGATCATGAATAAAAATCATTAACAATAAGTCTAGATCAAAGCAATACATCACTCCAAGTGAAAGGCTCAATTGTATACTCATTTATAGACTTGACCATTTTGCTAGCTATGGGTGAAGTGGATGAAACAAGGCTAGGCTAAGGGGGATTGACTTGGAAACCTACACAATGTGATCTCTCAGAAATTAGGGAAAGGGGAAACCACTTATATGTATGTCGGATAGAAGAAACTCGGGAAAGGTCATGCCTCACAAATGGGTAAAGTGCTTATAATGCTTCCAATAGAATCTAGACAAGCAACCTTTATTGCATTTGACTTACTATCAGCTTTTTGCACAATTAAAATTTAACATTTAACATTTAATACTTGATCAACTTTCACTAGCCAACCTCCAAGAGCAGGTGCCCTGAATATCCTTGCGGGCCTCAGATAATGACTCAGTCTTACCACCATTGCCCGCCATCGTCCATAGGTGAGATGGAGTTACCACCCTATTTCCTTGTAGGGGAAAACAACCTTACATCATACAAGGGATGAGTGCTCGTCCCTTAGCCACTGAGTAGCTACAAAAGAATTTTTATTTATTTTCTTAGTGTTTAAAAACACTTTTGTTGCTAACTTTTTACATCCCTTTAGATATAGAATTTATGTGTTCCGATGATTTTTGTAGGAATACTTGCTTTCGAGGAATAAAGGATAACATCCCAGTGACATGACCCACACACTCTAGAGCCAAGACACAAGGTAAACATGGATTTTAACCAACACGGAGGCATAAGTGGGGGAAGTCCTTGATATCACTAGTCAAAGTACAAGTCGGGATCAAACCAAAGACAGAATATAACAGATGGATGGAGACAATGAAAAGGATATGCCATGGCTAGCAAAGACACTAGGGGGATGACCAAGTCCATACTATGACAAGGGAAAAACCAATGAGTATACACAAATATCTCTCACTCAAAGAGAATCAATTACTCCTACCACAAACTATCAATAAAGAATAAGATAGGATATCACTGATGCATAACCACTATATACCCAATCCAGTTACTAAGATAAGTAAACAAACAAAATAATCATCCAAGTACAATAACCATATACCTGTTAGGTCATATACCTATAACTGCAACTTTAAACATCTGGAAGACACTGGTACATTACTACTATGTGCATCTCGAGGCACTATCATCATCCATATATGATCTGGCAAGGTGGAAAATGGCTAACTCAGTCACCAACCTAGGGTCATGGGGCTTAGTCTTGACATGAACAACTGTGGTACATGCTCTGGTCCCACTGAATATAAGAGTGAAAATCATCAAAATTCTCATATGCTACCGATCTCATGCATAGGATAGCATAGAACTAACTCAAGAATGTGCTCAAAAATTGTCTGCAATCATGGTAGCTCCCTTCTACTATGGATGTGAAAACATCTGGCTCCAGCTGGGACAAGTGCTCTAAGGGAGAGAGTGCTTGAGAACCTCAGAAATATCTGGTCCACAACACTCATCACATCAATCCACGAACATGCACTTGAACATATACATCATCTTCATATATAAACATGTCGCCTGCACAATGCCAATGCTATACCAATATCACAGACCGAACGTCGCTAGCCCACATATAACATATAAAATCATGTTGAAAATAAAATGTTGCGCTAATAACTGAAATAAAATTTATTTACCTGCAGAAAGAAAAATACACACACAAGCAAGCAAACTGCCAGACTCAATAGCAAAAACAACTAACTACTTCTCAAGTGAGCTTACTTGGCCTACCTACCCTAGTCTAGCCCACTCGGAGATGTACTAAGTGAAATCATAGATCCAGTGCAACCATTCACCAAATAGATTAATGACTCTTCCTTGTTCTTTAGCGAAACAAGTCAAGATTGGATTAGATTTTAATGAACTTGATGCCACGTTCATCCTGAATTGATAAAAAAATGAAAAAGCATTAGAATGGTGCAAAATAAAATTATGCCAAGGAGGAAATTGACTTATGCAAACATCCTCCATTAAAGAATTGATAGGATCATAGAAATTATGCAGGCTATTTTTCAAAATGGATGGAGGGAAAAGATATGACACATGACTCAACTTCCCTTGACTCGAACTACTTTCCTCATCAACCACTATTGCACATTCAGTTATGTTCAAATTATGACCAATGATTGAGCGAATTGGGGACAAATTAGAAATTAATAACCTGAAAATCAAGATTAACCCCAATCGTTGCCTAGCGACCGAGAAAAGATGAAATTGATCCTTATAAAGTTTCTCAATTAAGCAGTGAATGGGATAAACCAAAGATGATTGGATAACATAATAATATGTTGCACAATTTACCACTTGTCAACTCTTAAACTCTTGACTACCAATCTTAAAAGAAAAAGCTTGACTCGAACTCGAAACCATGCAGGAGACCTTCAAAAGTTGGGATGGACGGGCGGATTGAAAACATGAATTCTCTCCCATACAACCTATAATGATTGACCTCAGAATTTCAGAGACAAAAGTTTTTAGATCAATAAAATTCTCAGTTCCAGGAATGATTTCAAGATTTATAGCAGGGTCAAGACTTACTTCATGAATATTAGAGTCAATACAACATGGGACTTACTTCATGAAGATTAGAGTCAAGACAGCAGGGGATTGACTCATTCAATCAAGGACCAAACTAAATCAAGTATTAAATAAAGTTAAGTCATTCCTTGAAGGCTATAATGAAGCACCCTCTTGGTCTGGGTGACTTACCCCTAGATCATTATCGAGTAACTACTCATCATTAACTTTTCCATTATGCTCAACAGAAATTGAAATATCATTGTTGACACAATTATTTTTGGGTTTGTTGAAATACTTTGAATGGTGTGATCAATGTAAAAAAACCTTATCCTTATGACTTGTTTCTACATGACCAAGAGTTAATGAAAATATGTAAAGGAGGTAGGCGCCAAGTCCCAAGAGAATACATCCCATGTGATCATGATGCTAAAGCAAAATGGGATGAAAATGGCAGAATAAGGTATTCTGCATGGGTTTCGTAAAATCAACGGCCCATATTGGACCAGAGATAATATCTACAATTGATAGGGAGTCCGCTCAGCAGAGGTGCAAAATATTTTAACGTTGATTCCAATTAGCGAAATGACCGTTGGCGTGTGATAAGGTGAGGAAAGAATCGACGGTCAACGAGCAACAGATAAAAGATCAACGGATGAGGTTGATTTCACACCGTGAACAAGCACTGATGATGGAAATGATAAGTGGTAGCAAAATACCGCCTGCCATGCATCAAGACAGGAGCATTTCGCTGGATGAAAAGTGGTAGGGAAAAACCGCCTCTCACATCTCTGAAACCGCTTTTGTTGGGTGTTATAAAAGGGAAAGGCAGGTGAAAGACAAGCCATTTGTCATTTTACACTTGACAACTCAGACATCTCGCACACAGTTGGAAGCTGAAGTAGAAGTCCATTTCCAAGTCACATACTGCCAAGTAGGCCTCGATTTCCCGAAAAAGACTAAGTTTTTTCTAGAAAATGGAAGAACAAAGTGAGTTGGAGTTCAAAGTAAAGAATTTGACAAACTAGAAGAAATTTTTGAAGATAGAGACGGGGATATGTTTTACACAATTTTGGCCATTGGTTCGGTTAGCGAAATTAGGAACAAATTGAAGAATTTGGAAAAACAAGGGATAGATTTACACAATGTCCACAAGTCATGTTTTTACTATTTATGTCTTGAGAAAACCCTAAACTTCCCAGATTTTGTTTCCTGGTGTGCAATGAATTATTCCCAATATGAGAGGGTCATTATGGACTCTGGAAGATCAAAAATCCTTTGTCAATTCAATTCTTCAGTCATTAGAGAGTCATTAGAGGTCCCACAGTTGTTTTCTGAGAACCTTGAAGATTTTGTGGAAGAAAACCTAATTAATCTCTACAGACATTCTACAGCTGAAATTAAACAGACCTTTTTGTCAAAAAATATTAAACCTGGTACTTCAATTGATAATTTACCTTTCCCTTTGGACATCACCTTATTTAATGAAGATTCTCAGTTTGTCCAGAACTGATTTATATATCAAAAATGCCAAGACAAAAGGGCTTCTTCTGAAAAAGTTCATAAGCTTTTTCCTAAAGTCAGGGATATATCAAATAAAGGGGTTTCATTGACAACTGTTAAGGACCATACAAAGAATACTCTGAATTTGGCAGTAGCCTCCAATGAGAAGGTCACAGAAATGAAAATTAATTTGCATCAAATACCAGTTCCAGATAAGATTCATCTAGATAGGTAGGCTGGAGAGGTGATTTACATTGATTTAATGAAGGCCACTCTGAAAATTTCAAAGTTGTAATCTACAGTGAGTAGATTGGAAACCCAATTGAAACAAGAAAAAACTAAAAATAAGGCCCACCAACAACAAATAAAGAAGTTACAAATTGATCTTGTGGAAATGGATAGTGAACCTAATGAAGGACAGGCCACTAAAAATATTTTCGCTAAAAAAGAGAATACAATTCAATTGCTCAAGAAGAAATTAAAAATCCCAGCTACTCAGTTAATTCAAGCATCTGAATTAACAATTTTGGAATGGGAAAAAGAAACTCTCTCTCAGGAATTGGATGATATTAATGCAAAATTACTTAAATTTACAGAGCAACAGATGAATTGGGAGAAAGAAAGAGCTAAATTTACAGCTCAGATTGATAGTTTGAAGGAAAAGCAAACAGGTACATAAAAAGAAAGGAAAGAGAAACAATCTGAGATGAAAGGGAAAAGCCAATAGAATATGGAAACAAGCATAGATAGCTTAATTCAAGCTATGTTTGAGGTTAGTCTTAAAGAAGAAGAAATTAAGGGATTGAAAGTGGAAAATCAAAAACTAAGTGAAGAGATTGAGAAAAAGGAAGAAGAAAACAAAGAATTTGAAAACAAAAATAAAGAATTGTTGGAAAAAAATGAGAAACTAATTTCACAGGTGATAGGACAGCTCTCATTGCAAGGTGCTAGACATTTGATTTGGGATTTGATAATAACTGAAGCTACAAAATTCATACCATATCTGAATTTTATGAGAAATAAGGAAACGGTGGTGAATGAAACAATACAAAGTTGTACAGTCATGAAAGAAACTTTGGACAAAAATAAATAAAAAAATCCCAGAACACTATTAATTTTCTCAATACTTTATCATAGGAGGAATTGAAGACATTGATTATCAAGAATAGAGTTGTCGTTATAACATGGGCTAGGAGGATTATTGGAAAACATCACCATGTTGAAAGTGTTCAAGCAAAGGCAAATCAGATGTTGCAACAAGTTAACTCTTTCAAAGCCTTATTTACATATTTGTTTGAGAAAGGACTCCCTTCCTTTTGGGATGGAGAGAATAAATTAATATTTCAAAATGATTATAAAGCTTTGATGTTACAAATTTGAATGGATCATCAGAAATTTGAGAACATGACCCACGTTTTAACAGGGAAAGTAATAATGGATAAGCTTACAGTGGACTTTGAGATATTGAATCAATTAACAATGATAGGAGCAAAATTATCTCCTATATCTTATGTGGATCACGTGGAGATGAAAGTCTTGGTTAAAGAAATGACGAGTTATGAAATTCCTTCCACGGAGCAGTGGAAGACAATTGAGAAATTTGGGAAAATGAAGTACAGTTTACATCAATGAAGACACCTGTCGAAGATAATCAAGCGAAGATTTATGCCAAAGTTTGATCCAACAAAGAAAACAGAAGAATGTTCCAGCATTTTGAAGATTATGAAGACTCATTTTTTTATAAATACAATTTGAAGATGTAATAAGTAGTTATAGATTTATATTTTTAGAAAGCAAGTAGATAGGTTTAGCTCAATGAGATTCTTATGTATAAATACATGCTTTTGCAATGTAATCAGGGTTGAAACCTATGAGAATGAGACTTATTTTGTACTGAGCATTTTCAATATTAATAGAAATATTACAGAGCCAAGCAGAACTTTCCTTAGCAGAGATTCTCATGTTATTATTTTGCAGTTTGTATTTCCTTTTCTCATGTGAATGTTATTCATGTCATCTATTTCCATTGTGTTATATTTTCATGCTTGAATGAGATTGTTTTGAGTCAAAAGTCATACTCTTATGCTCTAATTCATGGGATTCAAGTTTTCACAAAACTTTCCTCTAAAGTTGATATTGGATTCATCTTTATTTGGTGCCCAATGTTGATGGACTGCTCATTTTTCCTCTATTGTCACCTGAAAGCAAGAACCTGATTGTAAAAGAATAGTTATCCCGCCTTTGTGAAAAACTATATTGCTAAGACTATGTTTATCTTTAAAAGATTCATGATTTTGACTCCATGCCCAATGATATCCTCTTGTTTCAGCCATATACATTATATATTTATATTATTTAAATATTTCTTGCCATTTCATTTATTCATTGAGAGAGACCTATTTGGGAGGAAAGAAGCCAGATTCCCTCCTAAAGATTGGTTTGAAAAGGTTACCTTGGAACTATCCTTCTACAACCAAAGGAGAAATTCTGAGTGATAACATCTTGGCCCTGTTGCCGGGGAACGAAAGTTTAAATCTTCCATGGGTGGAACAACAGATTAGAAAGCATCATATTTCTATGGGAAAACGGGAAATTTGATATTTTACAGTTGGTTGTATTTTTCCCTAGTGACTTCAGTTTTGAAATTCAAGTAAACGGCGACTCCAAAGACGAAATTGTCTAGATCTTGGGCTTCAAAATTAAAAGGAACTTTACAGATGGATATGTCTTTTGCTACAATCCCGCTTTTTGGAGATCAGAGAAAAGAGACTTGCATATGTGGTAAGTACTCAAGACAAACCTGATAATCATTCTGTTTATGCAGTAGACACTGACTTGGGTTCTTCTATTTTTTATAATGATTTCCATTTCAAAAAAAGAACAATCAATTCTTGAAAAACAAAGGGAAAATAATGATTCTGCTAAAGCACGAGAAACCCTTAAACCCAAACAATGGGTTGAAGGAGTATGGGCAATGCATTTTGATGGGTCAATAAGTAAAGAAGGGTTTGGTGTAGGCATGTGGATAATATCTCCATATCGAGAATTCATGGTATACTCTTTCAAGTTGACTTTTGAGTGTACAAATAGTATGAAGCTTTGATTTTAGGACCAAATGTGTTGAAAGACTTAAAAGCAAACAAAATTGATGTATATGGAGACTCTGAGTTAGTAATTAATCAAGTAAATGGAAGTTATCAAACAAAACATCCAAGGATGAGAGCATACAGAAATGAAGTTTGGGATATGCTTGGAAAAATTTTAATGAACACAAACTTATGGTGGTTCCTAGAATACAAAATACAGTGGCAAACTCTTTGGCTTTTGCTGCTGGTACTTTCAAAATTCATAGTTTTTCAAACAATAAGTATGAAATTAAAGTTGTCAATAGGCCTTCTATTCCTGATAATTCAAAATATTGGCAAGTTTTTGAAGATGATTTACAAATCAAAAGACTTTTAGAAATGTTAAATGAATTTTCCAATACAGTTATTGGTGGAGAAGATCATAACATAGAAGAGACTGTGGGGGATGAAAATTTTACATTTGAAAATAAAGAACAAGAGAAGCTTAAAGGTACAATTGGAAGGAAAGAGATTATTCAACTCAAAAATAATTTTATTCCAAAGGGTCTTATACCTTTAGAGAAATTGTTTGACAGAAATGGTGTGGCTAAAAACCCAAAAGTATTACCCCGTGAAAATGAAATTCAAGATTGCAATATTGGAACAAAAGAACAACCTAAAATGGTGAAACTTTCAAAACCTCTGCCATCAGAAGAAAAAAGTAAGTATGTTGAATTAATGAAAATTTTCTCAGATGTCTTTGCATGGACTTATGAAGAAGCTCTGACACATCCATTATTTAGGTTACAATTCCTATTAATCCAAATGAGAAACCTTTCAATAAAAAACTCAGAAGAATAAATCCTATGTTACTCCCAATGATTGAAAAAGAAGTTAAAAACTTGTTTGATGCTAAAATTATTGTTTCCCTCAAATTTTCAAAATGGGTAGCAAACTTGGTTCCTGTCAAGAAAAAGAATGGAGAAATAAGACTATGTGTTGATTTCAGGAATTTAAATAAAGTATCTCTAAAAGATAATTACCCCTTGCCTAAGATGGACCATATATTACATAAAGTTGTTGGAGCAGAAAGAATATCCATGATGGATGGTGTAATACCCCATTTTGCCCTTGATGTTTATTGGCTTTAATGTAAACACTGTGTATATGCAGTGTGTGTGTATCTGCCCTAGTGTGGAGCTCAAGGCCAAGGCCCCACTAGTGGATGTTTAAAGTTATTACATAGGCAAGTATTTGATAGTTTGATATTCATGGGTTGTTAAGCCATGAATAAATGTAAATGATGTAATTATTTATTAATGAATAAAATAATCAAGAAGCTGGCTAAGGAGGAAACTAATGAGAAGGGGCCACGTGTATCCACTAGGGAGAGGTGAGGGGGTTATGGGATTGGTACCCATGTTTCCACATGTCCGACTGTGAACCCTTTCGACCTCCCTGCTGACATGAATTTGGTTGCAGAGGGTGGTTGAGAACCCTGTTAATGAAGTCGATGGAGTATGGAGAATGCCTACGATTTCGTCTGGAAGGCATGGCTCTGATTGCTTATCCTAGAAGACACTCAAATGTCGGGAAAAACTGTCAAAATCTATTTGACTACCCATGGGTGGGGGGGGGATTCATTCATGCATTCACGACTTTCCATTCACGATCCATCCATTCATCGAGAGAAACTGGTAGAGACACTACGGCATACGCAGAACCGCAGAGCCAACCGTGAGGAATCTTGAAGATAATTGTGTTTTCCTGTGTAATAGAAATACCATAGGAAGTGTGTCAGCGAACCAGTCTACTCGTGACAGAGTGGTAAGAACCTGTGAGGAATCACAAAGCTTGAACAGTGCAGAGAAAACTATGAGGACCCGAGATTGGATCACAGAGAGTAGATTGCGGAACAGAGCCTTGTCCGCAAGTCTGGAAGGAGTCAGCTTGTTGAACTATGGAAGAAGGTTGGGTTGCTTGATAAACCTAGTGAAGGTTGTAATCTCATAGAACTAGTGACTGGAACTTTCTATACCCATCCTGAATAGAAATGGAAGGGAAGAGGCCTTGAGGGACTATGCAGCAGAGAAGAGGGTCTTCCTTGTGTTGGGTGAGGTAGGTAATGTGGGTGACAGGTCTGCTGAGTGTTGAGATGCATGCAACTCTGTGGTTGAGCTCACTAGCTTAGCAATTCCTTCCTTTTTATCCTTGTATGCCTGATAAACCCACTTCAGGTTGGCTTAGCATGATCATCTTGCCTGATATGCTTGATAAACCCAGTTGTATGCTGGCTTGGCATGACTGTGTTGTTTGGTATGCTTGATAAACCCAACTAGAAGTTGGATTAGCATGACCAGTATATCCCTATATGCTTGATAAACCCATTGTAGGTTGGCTTATCATGGGACGATTCCTTGGAATGCTTGATAAACCCAACTGCAGATTGGCTTAGCATTGGAATGGAACCTTGACTGTGAGAGAACCTGATAGCCCTCCTTAGTGGATACAAAGCCCACCTCGGGGGTGATCTATCAGCTAAAAGAGTATAGGTTGGACAGAGATCTAAGGTTGGGTGGAACGTTGCTCTCACTTAGCCAGTTGCTTGGCAGCTTCAAAAAGTTAAAATATAAGTACTTCCTTGTTATGATGAATGATGATGTCCCATTGTTATAATATGGTTGCTTATGTTTAGTTATGGAATGTATGTTTGTACCAATTTGATTGATAGGAAGATCATATGTAAACCTGATTAGGAGGCTGAGTTATTGTTATGTATATCATTGTATTGCATGAGTTTAATGCATTAGAAGTCTTGCATGTGATAGATATAATTGTTAGATCTAACTTTATGTGCCTTGCATGTTGTGATATGTTTGATTAAACCTATGAATGAGTTGTGTGACTACACCTGATATTTGGGAAGAGAGGGGGGGGATACCCTGATGTGTTTCAAAACCCCCTCTGTGGATCAAATGAAGGGGGAAGGTCATGGGAGAAGGCAGATAGAGTTTATGAAGTTCTAAGGCATGGAAAAATGAAGTTATGATGGATTATTTAGCTGAGATAATGACAAGGTTATAATCCTTAGATGTATGAGATAGTTATACCAATGGAAAGAGCTATCCAAGATCTTTCCAATGGTACCAGAATTGCCTTATTTGGATCAAGGATGAGGGAGAAACAAGTCTGGGAAGTTGCAGATGAAGAGAAGGAGTTTCCGCATTTCCGCATCCGCAATGCGGATTGCAGATTGCAGAAAGGTAATTTTTTCGGAAAGTTAAGTTCAAACTTCCGCAATTCTGACTTCCGCAATGCGGATTGTGGAAAGAGTAATCTCCTGGTAAATTGAAGTTGGACTTCCGCAAGGCAGATTACGGATTGTGGAAGGGTGTTGGACAGATAAGTTCGGGGATCTGTCTTTCGTGTCCCACAATGCGGATTTCAAATTGCGGAAGGACGGATTACAGATTGCGGATTGCGGATTACAAATTGCAGATCCGAGGCAACTTGCGAATTGCGGATTGCGGATTCGAGGTAAGTTGCGGATTGCGAACTACAGATCCAAGAGAGTTGCGGATTGTGGATCCAAGAGAGTTGCGGATTGCGGATTCGGTGATGCAATTGCGGAAAGGTGTGAATGGAAGCATTTTGAAGAAGAAAAAAATATCTGAGTCTTCCATCACCTCAGAAAGGACCTGTAGAGGTTCGGAGTACATGACAGATGGGTACCGGATCCTAGGGAAGGGATCGGGGTACGCTATAGAGTGGTATCAAAGCTTCGGTTACAGCATTGGAGCTATTGGGCCGAGCCATGGAAATATTTATATGCAAAGAATGTGTCCATGACGCGGGTTTTGGATGAATGTGTATTAATTGATTGATTTTCCAATGAATTCCATATTTTAATGCATGTATAAGATTTATTTTATGCTTGTAATGTCTAATAGATGTTTCTGTTATGCACAGTGACAGTAGCAGCAATGGTAAGTTGAGTTGTCCTGGAAGGCCGCATGCAGATAAGAAAAAATGGCAACTTTTGATGATGCCCAAGACCCTTATGAACATCCTTACGAGCAGGAGGAAGATGTTCTAGGTGAAAATGTGCAGGAAGCACATATAGACGCAGAGTATGATGGAAGGAGGGCATGAGTAACGCCCCCAAACTTGGCCGAGACCATGGTAAGCTTCAATGAACGGTTGATGAAGGTGCAAGAAGAGCAACATCAACTTAATGCAGCTATCTTGCAGAGTCTCACAGACCTGCAATAGAAATTAAATGGTGGGTCTAATCCGAGCAACGAGGGCCGAGAAGAAATGAACGCAGAAATTCAATCTAGGGGTCGTTCTAGGAGAAGGACTCTAATCCCTAGAAGGAATTATGTGGGAAGAAAACACAGAACACCCTCTTCCAGATATCATTCTAGTAGGTCAACTGATTCCCGGGGTTCTCAAGGAAACCCAAGGCATACTCCTAGCAGGACTAGGAGCAGAAAGAAGTACCAAGGTATTCTGCAAGGCGAGTTCAGGAAGGCAAGACCTCCCACTTTTGATGGTGAAGGTAAAGAAGGTCAAGAAGCAGAGGTGTGGCTTCTTGGAATGAAGAAGTACTTCAGAATACATGAATATTCAGAGAATGAAAAGGCTAAGGTTTCTATTTATAACCTTGGTGGAAGAGATTCTATTTGGTGGGATCACCTCATGCAAGTGAAAGGGATCAGTGAAATAAGAACTAGTTGGGACAGATTCCAGAGGTACTTTCAGGATAAATACATGTTATCTAGGTACTATGATAGTAAAAGGAAAGAGTTCAATGAACTCAAACTTGGGAAGAATACTATGGATGTGCATGTCCATAAATTTATGGAGCTGTTGAGGTACGTGGACTACATCAAGGATGAAAGAGTCAAGATCCAATGTTTCCTTGGTAGTCTACCACAAAGTTATAGAAATAGGATTGATTTTTCCAGTCCACCAAGCTTGGAAGAAGCCATCGGAATGGCAGAGCATTGCTATGAGCAGGGTAAAGGTAAATCAGAAATGCAGTCAACATGGAAAGGTAATCCCAAGGGCATGTTTGAACCAAGAAGAAGTGGATTTAAACTACCTTTTAGAAATCAACCCAAAACCTTTCCACGGGGACAACAATCTAGGACTGGATTTAAGCCAGTAGTAGCAGCAGACAGAGCACAGAAAGGACAACTTCAATGTTGGGGATGGGGAGGAAACCACATGCTTAGAGATTGTCCATCTAAAAGGGAGTACCTGAGGAGCATGCACAAAATTGGAGGAGAAAATACAGTGGGATACATGGCAAGAGCAGTGCCTAGGATCTATGCAGCATTGGATGACCGTCAAGCATACCACCAATCACCGGTGGTGGAGATTGAAGGTAAGATTGCTAAGCAATCTATTTTTGTTTTGATTGACCCAGGGTCTACCCATAGTTATGTATCTCCTTGGGTAGTTGAAAGTTGTTCTCTTGGAAAAGTAAAGCATAGTAAGGCTTGGCTTGTCACCTACCCAAATTTTGAGAATATTATTTTATTTGCAAAATACTTTATGTTAAACTATAATTACAAAGTTTTGTAATTATGACCAAGTTTGGTCAAGGATGATGTAATTACTGATTATTATTATTTAATAAATTAAAATAGGATACAAACACCCAAGGGAACTGTTAAATGAGTGTTCACTGACCCACTAGGACGAATGGAAGCTGTTACAAGGCATGGGACAGATGGAAACATTTGCACTCCACCGCTAGATGTTGGTTATGGGACAACTACCCCTAAAATTGTGGCATTATCCCCCAAGTGGGGGGGAGAGAGCAGTCAGCTCATTAATGACCATTTAACCACTAAAAGGCCTATGCAACCTGGATAAGGCAATTCGAATTGGGCAGGGAGCTCCTACAATATTTTCTGGAGAAATATTCCTCAAGTGTATCAGGTGATCACTGAGAGATTCAAATAGGGAGGCTATGTGAGAGTGCAACTGTGATTCTGCTAGTTATACTGAGAAGGAAAACCAAAGGTACTGCTAGTGCAGGTCTCTTTGACTGCTGAGTCTTTATGATTGGATAATATATATTCTACTGCAAGTGGATGTACTAAGGCTTCTACAAAATCTTCCTCCTGGTGGTTCAGTGAACAGGATCGAGGGTCCCAAGGCAAGTAACTTGGCAGTCTTTAGGAATAGGTTGGGTGGAACAAGTTCCTTGGGCTATTTGTTTCTCCTACAGTCAACCAGGTTCTACTGTTCTTACTTTTGTTTATAGTTAAATGTTTTATGCATGATAGAATTATTATTTACAGTTATACAGAAAGAACTAATTCATTTTTTGACTTAAGGATTATATGTTTCAAGAATGATTAAGTAATTGAAATGAATGATTAAATTCTTTTTTGTATTTTTTCCATACTGTTATCTGTATAGTACTATAGTACAGAAAAGCAAAATTAATAGAGATGAGTGATAGGCAGAATGCCATTTGAATGAAAGGATAAACACAGTAGTTTTTCTTGTTAAATTTTGTCTTTTCAAACATAAGTTAAAACGCAGGAAATAGTACAGTATAGTATAAATAGATGTATAGCATTCATCTATTTCTTAAATAAAAGGAAAACACATTTTATTTCTGCACAGATTTATACTTTCCTTTTCAACTCCATCTATTTCAGATCGTAATAATATGCAATTCAATATTATAAATTCCTAAGGTTTTCAAGCACTTCATAGTCTAAGAAATATAGCAGCTGCAAAAACTATTCTTTGTACAAAATTGTTAAAAGTAAACACTTATTGTTTCATCGCTAATTATCACATTGGATTTCAATCATTAAATACAAATACCTACACAGTAGCATCAAAACACTATGACATCACAGACCCTAGATTCTAAATGTTTATTTAGTACACAGTTCATAAACTTCTCATCAAGCCATTCATGGAAAACATTAGACATTTATTTCTGAGGTTATAGTAGATATGAATTTCCAAACCCTAACTAAACATTTTATATAACCATACCATCTTTTATACATATCGAGATTACCAACAAGACACTAAACATCACTTAGCAGAAAGTACGATTTTAGTATCAATGTCTAAACAATAGTTTACAACCCTATCTAGAAACATACACAGTGTCGAAACCATTCCATGCACAGGTTAAGGCCCAGTCTCGGGTTCAAAAGCTCAGTACAAGCAAGATTGCCAACAAAACCTACAGGAGTAGGGTTTCATTCTTTGAAACAAAATAGAACCTTGTGGCCCTAGCCATTTCGAAAACATATAACAGACCGAACTCTATCTTATCACGTTTCCAAAACTTAAATTTCAATAACGATAACGAAGTAGAGAAACTATCTATCAATAGTTATGCAAACCATAACTCTCGGCCAGAGACAAGTATTGTTGTTCGAAACCAAACCAACAGTTAAACAAACGATTCTCAACCATTATTTTAAAACACAACATTTCATTACAAAACGAGCCATTGTTTTACAAGTGCAAGTGAACCTTCGGCTCTTGGTTTCACATTCAAAATTATAAATAAAACTTTAACAGAGTTTACATTACGGACTTTTCAAGGTTCCAACATTACACAGGGTCTATCCCTTATCAACAAGAAGCACTAAAATGAGTTCAAGGTTCCACAAACTACACAGGGTTTTACCCTTAACAACAACAGTACAAACACAAGTTTGAAGTTCTTTACAAACGACGTAGCCAGGCATCACAGAGCCGAATAGCAACTTAAACAACTAAGGTTTATCCTCTCTACAGCATTTATCAAATTAAAACATTAAAACTTAACACCCAGCCATCACTGAACAGGGTCAAATATTTCCAACTCTCGTCACACAGTAATCACCAACAAAATCATGCCAAAGGCACCTACGAGGTTTCAAGAACCACCGAGGCTTACCAGGAAGCAGTTGCCGCATCCCCATTTCCAATCTTATGCATAGAAACCTTCCAACGAAGTGGGTACCTTCCAAGTTACAGTTTGGAAAGGTTAAAACAAGAAATGCAAATATAAAACTAAGTATCACTGTATAATTGTTATTATAATAAAAACTTACCCTTAGAAATGAAGCTCCTAAACATTGACACACCACACCAGCGAAACGACGGATCCTAATGGCATTTACAGCAAACTACGAGTTTAAAACTCAAAAGACGATTCCATAAATTGGAGAATCGAACCCCAGTTCAAATTACTTTCAACAACTGACAGAAGAACCACACACAACTACCATGGTTGTATCGTGGCTATATTGCACAAGAGCATAAGCCTGTAACTTTTAAACTCTATCCCACAGGTCCAAGGTTCGAAACCGAGGAAGGAGTCCTCCTCACAGAAAACTCTAAACCCTACATTGCAGCATCATGGTCGGCTCGTCTACCTTACCACTAAACACAACAATGAAGACAGGAAAACCAATTTTCATTACTTACCAACGCAAGATTAGGGTTTCGTTCTCAGCCCTAGATCTTATGAAGATCAATGGTGGATCAGCTTCCAGTCGGACACGTTGATATTCGAGCAACGATTTCAATCAATACTGCATTGATTACTTCACCTACCAAGTCGCCAAGTCAGCAGACCGAGAGCTAGTGCATGGCACAGCTCAGCATTATTTGATGCTCATTGCAAACATAATCACGTGAAGACTACAACCGAGCTTCCACTTCACTTAACAAGTCGACGACGTTAATGCTAGGCCTGTCAACGCCAGTTTGGAAAGCATGCCAAGTACCAAACTCATTATCCTGTCAACATCGAAATCATTGCAATGTTAGATTCGTGGATCATATTTTATAATAGTCTCTATAGTTTATTGCTAGGTATCGTAACAATAGTAATACATGCCAATATAGGTGTGCAAATCCATAGTTCACTATAGAGTGTATATATTTCTATAGTTTATGAATAGCCATTTAGGAATAGTTAAAGTTGTGTTGATACACATTTTAATGGTAGTATAAGCACTATATTCATAATATATTTCACACAATAGCTATGTATTGAAATCATTTGTTAAGAGTAAGACTAGAGGTATAGTTTGCATGTACAATATAATGTTAATTTATAGCATTAGTACTATAACCACTATATATTTTATATATTGTTAATCAAATGATAATTGTGAGACTTTAGAGTAGTCTAAGTTCTGTAGATGCAAAATGTAATGATAGTTCAATAGTATAAACATTATTTCTACAAGCTTTCAAATAGAGTTACATTTGGGTATTGGTATCAACACGTGACGTAATGACAATATCCATCTCAGGGTGACTTCTCCTAGATAATCAATATAGAAATATAACAGCAATTTGACGAAGTAAATTTTAATAACATTGAAGAGTTTGTAAGCCAACACATAAACTAGAATTGGAAACAAAATATCCATACCTCCAGTAACCTGTTTTGCAAGGAAGTACTTAGTATTTTCTTATTTACACTGGCGATGAATTGAAAGACACATGTACTCTTAACTCATATTTTGTCATAGAATTTCTTACCTATGTTCTGCACATGGAAACAGGATTCAAATGCCTTAGCTAAACGTAGCTAAGTAAACCCCAGGGTACCTCGTAGGACCCCTTCGTCATCATACAAACAAACTGTCGGCACATCATCAAGAACATCATAATAATACAAACCTTTGTACAACATATAATTACTTTTAGAACTTAGACAGATCTGAAGACTGCATTTTGTGTTACGATCATAAAATGTCTTTCATTAAATAGTTTAGCATCCATTTAATCCGCAATTGCAATTACAACTAACATCATATTTTATTTTGAGAAATTTGACGTGTCATCGTTATTAATTATCCTAGTTAAGAAATTTAATTATTTTATATGTTCCGCATTAACAACTTTGATAATTATTGCTATTTTAAAAGTTTTAAATTTTTGGTATTTTACGGGATGTTACATGGCTAGTTCAGTTAGCCACGGGCACCAAGAGGAAGGTAAGTGAAGTAGTGGGGAAGTGTCCCATAGAATTCAATGGACTCCTCACTCATGCAGAATTGAATGTCTTACCATTGGGATCATATGATGCCTTAATTGGCATGGATTGGTTGGGAAGGCATAGGGCCAAATTAGACTGTTATAAGAAAGCACTTGAATTCCTTGATGATGAAGGCAAGCCGAGGCTGGTAAAAGGAATTCCGAAGTGAGTTTCAGTGAGGCATATTTCATCCCTACAGCTGAGAAAGTTCTACAGGAAGGGTTGTCAATTGTATGTTGTGCATACATCAGATTCAACAAAAGATAAAGGACCAAGGATAGAAGAGTTCCCATTATTGCAAGAGTTCAAGGATGTGTTTCTGGATGAAGTGTCAAGACTGCCACCCAAGAGAGATATTGACTTTTCCATTAACCTTGTTCTAGGAGCAGCACCAATTTCCAAGGCTCCTTATAGAATGAGCACACCTGAGCTGATTGAGTTGAAGATACAGCTGCAAGAATTAATGGGAAAGGAACATATCAGACCTAGTGTATCCCCTTGGGGTGCACCTATGTTATTTGTGAAGAAGAAAAATGGAACATTGAGGCTTTGTATTGATTACAGACAACTCAATAAAGTGATAGTTAAGAACAAGTATCCTTTGCCAATGATTGATGACTTGTTTGATTAGATGAAGGAAGCTAGAGTGTTCTCCAAGATTGACTTGAGGTTGGGGTACCACCAAGTAAGGATTAAGGAAGAAGACATTCATAAGACATCTTTCAGGACTAGGTATGGTCATTACAAATTCATGGTGGTGCCATTTGGTCTCACCAATGCACCTGCCACATTCATTTGCCTCATGAATAGTGTCTTCAATAAATACTTGGATAAGTTTGTGATTGTGTTCTTGGATGACATCCTTGTGTATTCCAAGAATGAAGAAGAGCATAATGAGCATCTAAGGATGGTATTGCAAGTCCTTAGAGAACACCAGTTGTATGTCAAGTTGAGTAAATGTAATTTCTATCAAGAGGAAGTGCAGTATTTGGGTCATGTTATATCGGCAGAAGGTATTGCAGTGGATCCTGAGAAGATAGAGGCCATAATGGATTGACCTACTCTGAAGAATATTGCAAATGTAAGATCTTTTATGGGTCTTTTTGGTTACTACAGAAGATTTATTGGAGGGTTCTCCAAGATAGCTCACCCAATCACCTCATTGCAGAGGAAGAGTATCAGATTTGTATGGTCTAAGAAATGTGAGAAGAGCTTCCAGCAGTTGAATAAATTGCTCACTAGTGCCCCTGTTCTGAAGATTGCAAATCCTAGCAATGATTTTGTAGTATGCACTGATGCTTGCATTGAAGGACTCGGTGAATTACTAATGCAAGAAGGGTCTGTAATTTGCTATGAGTCAAGGAAGCTGAAAGAGAATGAAAGGAACTACACCACCCATGACTTAGAGCTAGCAGCCATAGTTCATGCCCTCAAGAGATGGAGACATTATATCTTGGGAAGAATATTTGAACTCAGGACGGATCACATGAGTTTAAAATATTTGTTTGACCAACCAAATATGAATGCTAGGAAAACTAGATGGATGGAGTTCCTATGTGAGTTTGATTTGGAAATAAACATGTTAAAAGCAAAGAGAATAAATTCGTTGATGCACTTAGTAGAAAATTTCATACTGCAGCAGTAAGTAGGTGTGAATCAGACTTGAAGGCAAGGATTTTAGAGGCTCAAAATAGTGATGAAGTCTACCTTAATATCAAGAAGAAATTGCAGTAGGATGTTATGGATGAAAAGTATGCAAAATATCAGATGGGTGAGGGTAATGTTCTCATTTATCAAAACACTAGACTGTACATTCCAAACAGTTTGGATTTGAAGAAGTTGGTGATGGATGAGATACATCAAATACCATACTTAGGACATCCAGGATATCAGAAGACTATAACAGCAACAAGGAATCAGTACTTTTGGCATGGTATGAAGAGAGACATAGCTGAGTGCATTGCTAGATGTCATAAGTGTCAATAGGTCAAGGCAGAGCACCAACATCTAGCGGGATTGTTGCATCCATTTCCAATTCCAGAATGGAAGTGGGAAGTGATCTCTATGGATTTCATAACAGGGTTGCCAATGACAGTGAAGAAACATGATGCAATCATGGCAGTGGTGGACAAGCTATCAAAGGTAGCTCATTTCATCCCAATCAAGTCCACTCACAAGGCTAATGACATTGAAAATATCTTCATGAGAGAGATATTTAGGTTGCATGGATTTCCCAAGGCAATAATTTCAAATCATGACACAAAGTTCACATCTAATTTTTTGAAAGGATTGTTCCATGAATTAAGAACTCAATTGAAGTTTAGCACAGCCTATCATCCTCAAACGGATGGTCATACTGAGAGAGCAAATCAGATTCTCGAAGACATGTTAAGGATGTATGTGATGGACGAGCCATCTAAGTGGGAAGACTATTTACACTTAGTAGAATTTGATTACAACAATGGATATCAAACATCATTGAAAATGAGTCCATTTGAAGTGTTGTATGGAAAAGGATGCAGAACTCCACTGAGATGGGACAACCCGGTGAACCGGATAGTGCTTGGACCAGAAATGATTGAGGAAATGGAGAAAGAGATTGTGAAGATCAAGCAAAATTTGAAGGCAGCACGGGATAGGAAGAAAAGCTATGCAAATCTGAAAAGAATGCATAAGGAATTTCAGATTGGGGATCATGTCTACTTGAGAATGAAACCAAGAAAGAGTTCCACGAAGTTGGGAAGTTGTGCCAAGTTAGCACCAAGATATTGTGGACCGTTTGCATTCCTTGATAGGATAGGGCATGTTGCATATAGGATTGCATTTCCTGCTAACATGAAAGCTCATAATGTTTTCCATGTATCTTTGCTTAAGAAATATGTACATGATCCTAATCATATCATTGATTGGCATGTGATACAGGTGGAACCAGAGGGAGAGTTCCAAGTGGAGCCTATATGCATCCTCGACAGGAAGGTTACCTTACTCCGGAACTGGGCCATAGGGAAGGTAAAGCTGCAATGGAGGAACCTTAGCCCAGAAGAGGCCACGTGGGAACTGGAGGATGCCATGAAAGAGGCATTTCCATTTTTGTTCAGTTTTGAGAACACCGAGGACAGTGTTATTTTAAGGGAGAGGAAGTTGTTAGACCCCATTTTTCCCTTCATGTTTATTGGCTTCAATGTAAACACTGTGTATATGCGGTGTGTGTGTATTCTCCCTAGTGTGGAGCTCAAGGCCAAGGCCCCACTAGTGGATGTTTAAAGTTATTGCATAGGCAAGTATTTGACAGTTTGGTATTCATGAGTTGTTAAGCCATGAAGAAATGTAAATGATGTAATTATTTATTAATGAATAAAATAACCAAGAAGCTGGCTAAGGAGGCAACTAATGAGAAAGGTCCAGGTGTATCCACTAGGGAGAGGTGAGGGGGTTATGGGATTGGTACCCATGTTGCCACATGTCCGAATGTGAACCCTTTCAACCTCCCTGCTGACATTAATTCGGTTGCAGAGGGTGGTTGAGAACCCTGTTAATGAATCCGATGGAGTATGGAGCATGCCTGCGATTTCGTATGGCAGGCATGGCTCTGATTGCTTATCCTAGAAGACACTCAATCGCCAGGAAAAAATGGCAGAACATGTTTTCCTACCCGCGGGTGGGGGGGGAATAGTCATTCATGCATTCACGGCTTTCCATTCACAATCCATCCATTCATTGAGAGAAACTGGTAGAGACACTCCGGCATATGCAGAACCGCAGATCCAGCCATGAGGAAGCCTAGAGATAATCGTGTTTTCTAGTGTAATAGAAATACCATAGGAAGTGTGTGAGTGAACCAGTCTACTTGTGACAGAGTGGTAAGAACCCGTGAGGAATCACAAATCTTAAACAGTGCAAAGAAAACCATGAGGACCCGAGATTGGATCGCAGAGAGTAGATTGTGGAACAAAGGCCTGTCCGCAAGTCTGGAAGGAGTCATCTTGTCGAACTGTGGAAGAAGGTTGGGTTGCTTGATAAACCCAGTGAAGGTTGTAATCTCATAGAACTAGCAACAGGACCTTTCTATACCCATCCTGAATAGCAGTGGAAGGGAAGAGGCGTTGAGTGTGCAACAGAGAAGAGGGTCTTCCTTGTATTGGGTGTGGTAGGTAATGTGGGTGCTGGGTCTGCTGAGTGTTGATATGCCTGCATCTCTGTGGTTGAGCTCACTGGATTTGCAATTCCTTCCTTGTTATCCCTATATTCTTGATAAACCCACTACAGGTTGGCTTAGCATGATCAGCTTGCCTGATATGCTTGATAAACCCAACTGTATGTTGGCTTGGCATGACTGTGTTGTTTGGTATGCTTGATAAACCCAACTAGAATTTGGCTTAGCATGACCAGCATATCCCTATATGCTTGATAACCCCACTGTAGTTTGGCTTAGCATGCGAAGATGCCCTGGAATGCTTGATAAACCCAACTGCAGATTGGATTAGCATTGGAATGGAACCTTGACTGTGAGAGAACCTGATAGCCCTCCTTAGCGGATACACAACCCAGCTCGGGGGTGATCTCTCAGCTAAAAGAGTACAAGCTGGACAGATATCTAAGGTTGGGTGGAACGTTGTTCTCACTTAGCCCTTGCTTGGCAGCTTTAGAAAGTTAAAAGAAAAGTATTTCCTTGTTATGATGAATGATGATGTCCCATTGGTATAATATGGTTGTTTATGTTCAATTATGGAATGTGTGTTTGTACCAATTTGATTGATAGGAAGATCATATGAGAACCTGAGTAGGAGGCTAAGTTATTGTTATGTATATCATTGTATTGCATGAGTTTAATGTATTATAAGTCTTACATGTGATAGATATAATTGTTAGATCTAACTTTATGCGCCTTGCATGTTGTGATATGTTTGATTAACCCTATGAATGAGTTGTGTGACTACACCTGCTCCTTGGGAAGAGAGGGGGGGGATACCCTGATGTGTTTCAGAACACCCTTTTTGGATCAGATGAAGGGAGAAGGTCATGGGAGAAGGCAGATAGAGTTTATGAAGTTCTAAGTCATGGAAAAATGAATTTATGATGGATTATTTAGCTGAGATAATGAAAAGATTATAATCCTCAGATGGATTAGAGAGTTATACCAGTGGAAATATCTATCCAAGATCTTTCCAACGGTACCGGACTTGCCTTATTTGGATCAAGGAGGAGGGAGAAACAAGTCTGGGAAGTTGCAGATGAAGAGAAGGAGTTTTCACATTTCCGCATCCACAATGCAGATTGCAGATTGCAGAAAGGTAAGTTTTTCAGAAAGTCAAGTTCAAACTTCCGCAATTCCGAATTCCAAATTGCGGATTGCGGAAAGAGTGATTTCCTGGTAAATTGAAGTTGGACTTCCGCAAGGCGGATTGCAGATTGCAAGAACGCAGTTGACAGAATAAGTAGACTTCCACCATCCCGAGTTCCCCAATGCGGATTGCGGATTGCGGAAGGGTGTTGGAGAGATAAGTTCGATGATCCATCTTCCAAGTCTCACAATGCGGATTGCGGATTGCAAAAGTATGGATTGCGGATCCAAGGAAACTTGCGGATTGCGGATCTGAGGTAAGTTGTGGATTGTGGACTACGGATCTGAGGCAACTTGCGGATTGTGGATCCAAGAGAGTTGCGGATTGCAGATTGTAGATCCGGTGATGCAATTGCGGAAAGGCATGAATGGAATCATTTTGAAGAAGAAAAAATATATGAGTCTTCCATCACCTCAGAAAGGACCCATAGAGGTTCAGAGTACATGACAGATCCTAGGGAAGGGATCGGGGTACGCTACAAATGGTTTTTCAGGATATAATCAGATTAAAGTTCACCCAGAAGATCAGGAAAAAACATCATTTACAACACCTTGGGGAACTTTTATATATGAAAAAATGCCATTTGGATTGATGAATGTGGGAGCAACATTTGAAAGAGCAATGGATATTCCATTTTCTAAAGAAAAAGACAAGTTTGTAATAGTATATATGGACGATATCACGGTTTATTCAAAGTCTGATACAGATCATTTAAAACACCTTGAAAAGGTATTTTTGAAGTGCAGAAAATTTGGTATATCATTAAATCCTAAAATGTCTAATTTTGTCATGCAATAAGGTAAATTATTAGGCCATATAATATCCAAGGATGGTATCAAAATTGATCCTGAGAGGGTGACAACTATTCAGAAAATTGGAATACCAAGGTGTAAAAAGGAAATTCAGTCTTTTATTGGGAGGGTAAATTTTTTAAGAAGGTTTGTTCCAAGTTTTGAAAATATTTTGAGGAATATTAAAAATATGTTGAAGAAAGATAATGACACTAAATGGACTATAGAAGCTAAGAAATATTTTAGTGATATCAAGAAAGCATTGACTGAAGCACTTGTTTTGATCATTCCGGACTTTTCAAATGATTTTATTATATTTCTTGCTTCAGAACATACTATAGTTGGGATATTATGTAATACCCCAATCTTGACCCTTATGAAATATTGGTTCTTAATGTGAATATTGTGTATATGCGATATATGTTTCCCTAGCGTGGAGCTCAAGTCCAAGGCCCCGCTAGTATATGTTCGTATTTTATTTAAAATGGACAAGCATTTGACATTTTGTTACCCATGTGCTATTAAGCTATGGGATATTGTAAATTGATGTAACTATTTAATATTGCAATAAAATACCAAAAACTGGCTATGGGAGCAACAATTGAGAAGGGGCCATGTGTATCCACTAGACAGTGGTGAGGGGGCTGTGGGAATGAACCATATGCTGCCAAATGTCATTGTGAGAACCCATTTGACTTTGCTTGATGACATTTATTTCTATTGTAAGGAAGTAGTTGAAAATTTCAGTCCATGGCTTCAATGGAGCATGGGCAGCCCAGAAATTCGTATTTGCAAGTATGGGCTCTGTTTTCTTGTACCACAAGTCACTCTACCTCATGGGAGTTGCTTCTTCCTCATTCTCATTCCAGTGTGGAAGAACCCAGCATCATTTTCCATCCAAAAACGAATTACCAGCAGTGAGAAAAACCAGAAATCGCAACTTTGCAAGAACCCACGTTTTGAAGAGCCAAAAACGCCCAGATTTGGTATTGGACAGTAAAATCCAATGGAGGATCCATAAATATGAACCTTGGGACGAATTTGAGAGTATTATATACCCCGAAATCCATTGGAAAACCCAGTTTT
Source organism: Larix kaempferi (assembly GCA_027924585.1). NCBI lineage: Eukaryota > Viridiplantae > Streptophyta > Pinopsida > Pinales > Pinaceae > Larix > Larix kaempferi. Next base: position 14,988,766 of record BSBM01000458.1, on the reverse strand, counting down.
TATATCCCAAAAAATCAGTGATGGGATTGAGTATTTGATTAACAGAATTGTGAGAAATCCAATTGTAAATAACTGAGCAGAGGTTGGGTTTGCTTGATAAACCCAGTGAAGGCTAGAATCTCAAGAATTAGCAGCTGGATCTTTCTATACCCATCCTGAAGAGCACTGGAGGGAAGGGATGACTGAGGGACTATGCAGCAGAGAAAGGGACCTTCCTTGTGTTGGGTGTGGTAGGTAATGTGGGTGCCTTGACTGTTGAATTCCTTTGAGATGCATGTAGCTCTGTGGATGAGCTCACTGGCTTAGCATTTCCCTCCTTTGTCTATTGTATGCTTGATAAACCCAACTGTGAGTTGGCTTAGCATAGTTGTTGAGTGAAACCATGGCTATGAGTGAGCCCAGCTAGTTCCTCCTTAGTGGATACACAACCCAGCTCGCAGGTGATCTCTCAGCTGAAAGAATACAAGCTGGACAGAGATCTATGGTTGGGTGGAACGTTGCTCTCACATAGCCAGTTGTTGGGCAGTTTCATCTTCTTGATAAGTGTTCTCTGTGATTTACATTATATGCATTATGTGTTTTGCAATGTGTTAATCCTGAATATTAATCGTCCATGTTAACGAAACGAAATGATTGTCTTAATGAAATCGACATGAAGTCTGTGCATAGCATGAGTACGAGATTGAATTCTCTGCATAATGAACCATCGTATGCTTGTGTTAGATATGATGATGCATTACTGTTTGTGTGTTTGCAAATATGTTTATTTCCGTTGTGTTTATATTGAGTATGAGTTTGCACATAGAAGATTTTAATTGTTATGAATTTATGAGTAATGTATGGGGCTGAGATTGTCAAATAATCCCGGTATATCAGTCATGTTTTCCTCCCTTGCACCGGATTGATGGAAGGGGACGTGACAGAGTGGTATGAGAGCCCAGCTTGCAGCACTGGGGCTGCTTGGGCCAAACTTTGAGTTACAAGCAAGTGACAGAATGTTGTAATGCTGTATTGGTGAAGTTGGGCGGCATTTTTTATTGGAAAATGGAAGGGTCATATTTCTCAGATGTGGAAGAGGATCACACAGGTGCATAGATCTCTCCAAGAGCTTTCTAATGGTACCAGACTCGTTCCATTTGGCTAAGGGACGAAGGAGATATGGACCCCGGAAATCGTAGGGCCGAAAGCGTTTCAGGGTTGCGGATGTCGGGTTTAAGGTTTCGGGAACGCGAGTTTTCAAAATTTGCGTTTGGATTCCCGAAATCCCGAACCCGCAATTTTGGCTTTCGGCATGTCGGGTTTCGGGTTCCGGGAAAGCAAAGTTTTGAAATTGCGCGTTCCGGTTTCTGCAATCAGGTTGCGGGTTGCGGGATGGTTACATTCCATGACTGCAACTTGACTTCCTGAACCCGCAATTTCGGGTTTCGGGTTTCGGGTTGCAGGTTGCAGGATGGTTACATTCCGTGACCGAAACTTGACTTCCCAAACCCACAATTTCGGGTGTCGGGTTTCGGGTTGCGGGATGGTTACATTCCGTGACCGCAACTTGACTTCCCGAACCCGCAATTTCAGGTTTCGGGTTGCGGGATGGCTACATTCCGTGATCGCAACTTGACTTCCCGAACCCGCAATTTCGGGTTTCGGGTTTCGAGTTGCGGGTTGTGGCCTATGTATAGCGGGATGACAAAAAATATATAGAGAGAGAGCCCGAAAAATGATTTTTGGATTACAGGACCATGCAAGGTCAGAATTTGATGAGTTCAGGGGCATTCTGAGGCCATTGACGGAGGCCATGAATGAAGCAGTGAAGATCTCGAGCCCATTATGCTTCGATTTGGCATAAAATCGGAATGAATGGTTTTTACAAATCGGTGTCCCGATGCTTGACGGAAGATCAGATTGAGCTGAAACTGATATGGGGCGGTCATGGAGTAGGAACGGTATTAATTTTGGAGTTTTGAATCCAAACTCCAAAGGATGTGGAGTCGAGGTGTGCAAGAAGGCCAAAAAGCACTATTCTGGGCCACTTTTTGGAGATTTTGAGAAGCTTGCAGTGGCTGAAAGTGACCCTATAATTCGGAATCAAGAAAATTACTGAACTCAGCATTTCATATTCTTAGTAAACCAGACATATTTCGTTAGACAAATATTTCCCAAAAATGCACTATTTGGGAAATAGCCATTTTTGGCCCAAAATTTGGAATTTTGGAAAAATGTAAAAAGTGGAAAGTAGTCAAACCTAGAATTTTATAGAATATGAATGGAGCATCGGAACAGAGATCCGCGAGTTGCTGAGTGTTCCTTGCTATATGGACTAACTTCTCCCAATAGAAAAAAAAATTCTGAATCTTTATGGAATTGCTTCCACAGGTGGCTGAAGTTGGCAGTTCATGATATTTTACAACTGTGTAAAAATGTGCAGAATTGTGGTGAAAGTTGTCATTTTTGAAATAACGTAGTTTCCACATCCGAAGTCAGAATGGAGCACGAGGACAGGCATTGGAAATATTGTCCAGCAGGGAATAATGGTGTATGACCAGAATTTGAGTGAGGTTGTCATACCCCATAGATATTTAGGGCAGAAAAGTGCCAGTGGCTGTTTTGTCAAATTGTTGACAATATGGGCAATTTCCAGAATTGCATGAATGGGCAAAAGGAATGAATGCATAATAGCTATGTGAATTATTCCATGAGTTGAATATGTTAAATATTGATTGTTGTATATTTCTAGATGCATTCTTATGATGTCTAACAAATATTTTCATAATGCACAGTGCTTGCAGCGCATAAAATTAATAATTGTAGCAGAGGTAGCATACAGAAAAAATGGTGACCATAAATGATGCTCAAGATCCTTATGAGCATGAAGAAGACGTTCTAGGAGAAAATGTGCATGAAGAGAATGTTGAGACTGAATCCAATGGGAGAAGGAAGCAGGTGACTCCTCATAATTTGGTTGAAACCATGGTGAGCTTCAATGAAAGATTGATGAAGGCTCAAGAAGAACAACACCAACTCAATGCTGCTATCTTGCAAAGTCTCACTGACATGCAGCAGAGGATAAACCTTGGGTCCAACCCAAGCAATGTAGGTGAAGAAGAAAGATATGTAGAGAGTCGCTCTAGAGGCCATTCAAAGAAAATGACTCCAAGCCCAAGGAAGAGTTTTGTGAGCAAGAAGCATAGAACACGTTCCTCTAGATCTTCTTCCAGTAGATCATGTGACTCGAGAGGTTCTTAGAGAAGTCAAAGGCATGCGCCCAGGAGATTTGATGGGAGAAAGAAGTTCAAGGGAATCCCACAGGGAGAATTTAGGAAGGCAAGGCCTCCCACATTCGATGGAGAAGACAAGAATGGCCAAGAGGCAGAGGTATGGCTTCTTGGAATGAAGAAATATTTCAGAATTCAGGACTACTCAGGAAATGAAAAAGCCAAAATTTCCATTTACAATCTAAATGGTAGAGCTTCAATTTGGTGGGATAACCTCTTACAGGTGAAAGGGATCAGCGAAAGGAAGATCAATTGGTAAAGATTTAAGAAGTACTTCGAGGAGAAATACCTTTCTGCTAGGTACTATGACAGTAAGATAAAAGAGTTCAATGAACTCAGGTTGGGACAAAAATCTATGGAAGAGCATGTCCATAATTTTTTGGAATTATTGAGGTATGTTGACTATATCAAAGATGAGAGAGTAAAAATCCAATGCTTTCTTGGGAGTCTACCTCAAAGTTTCAGAGATAGGATTGAATTTGTTAATCCACCAAATCTTGATGAGGCCATTAAGATGGCAATGCATTGCTATGAGCAGAGTAAAGGAAAATCAGAGGTTAACCCAACATGGAAAGGAAAGCCAAAATGGAGGTTTGACCAAAAGAAGAGTGGTTTCAAGCCACCATTCAAAAGTCATCCTAGAACCTTTCCACAAGGGAAGCAAGCAAGGAGTGGATTCAAACCAACAGTAGCAGCAGACAAAGCAGCAAAGGGACCGCTTCATTGTTGGGGATGTGGAGAAAACCACATGCTGAAGGATTGTCCACATCGGAAGGATAACCCCCGAAGGTTGAACAACTTAAAGGGAGCAGCAACAATGGAGGACATGGCAAGGGAAACGCCCTAAATTTATGCAGCGTTGGATAATCATCAAGCAGATCATCAATCATCAGTGGTGGAAGTTGAAGGTAAGATTGTTAAGCAATCTATTTCTGTTTTGATTGATCCAAGATCTACTCATAGTTATGTTTCTCCAAAAGTGGTTGAAGGTTGTTTTCTTAGAAAAGTGAAGCACAATAGGTCTTGGTTAGTTCAATTAGCCACAGGGACCAAGAGGAAAGTAAGTGAAGTAGTGGTGGAGTGCCCCATAGAATTGAATGGACTCCACACACATGCATATTTAAATGTACTACCATTGGGATCGTATGATGCCTTAATTGGCATGGATTGGTTGGAAAAACATAGAGCCAAATTGGACTATTATGAGAAAGCACTTGAATGCAATGATGAAGAGGGAAGGCCAAGATTGGTAAGAGGAATTCCCAAGCAAGTTTCAGTAAGGTAGATTTCAGCCCTGCAATTGAAAAAAAATTATAAGAAGGGTTGCTAATTGTATGCAGCCCATATGTCAGATTCATCAAAGGACAAAGGACCAAGGATTGAAGACTTTCCAATGTTGCAAGAGTTTCAAGATGTTTTCCGGATGAAGTGTCGAGACTACCACCAAAGAGAGATATTGATTTTACCATCGATCTTGTTCCAGGGGCAGCACCGAATTCCAAAGCTCCTTATAGAATGAGTACACCAGAATTGGTGGAGTTGAAGATGCAGCTACAAGAATTAATGGACAATGGGTACATCAGGCCTAGTGTGTCTCCTTGGGGAGCAACGGTGCTATTTGTTAAGAAGAAAGATGGGACTTTAAGGCTGTGTATTGATTACAGGAAGCTCAATAGAGTGACAGTCAAGAACAAGTATCCATTTCCAAGGATTGATGACTTGTTTGATCAAATGAAGGAAGCTAAAGTGTTTTCCAAGATTGACTTGAGGTCTGGTTATCATCAAGTGAGGATTAAAGAAGAACACATTCACAAGATGGCTTTCAGAACTAGATATGGTCATTATGAGTTCACGGTGGTGCCATTTGGTCTTACCAATGCACCTGCTACCTTCATGTGTTTCATGAATAGCGTTTTCAGCAAATATTTGGATAAGTTTGTGATTATGTTCTTGGATGACATTCTTGTCTATTCAAGGAATGAAGAAGAACATGAGGAGCATCTAAGGATGGTGTTGCAAGTCCTTAGAGAACATCAGTTGTATGCCAAGTTAAGCAAGTGTGATTTTTACCAAAAGAAGGTGCAATATTTGGGTCATATCATTTCTGAAGAAGGTATTGCAGTGGATCCAGAAAAGATTAATGTCATCATGGATTGGTATACTCCAAAGAATGTTTCAGATGTTAGATCTTTCATGGGTCTTGCTGGTTGCTACAGAAGGTTCATTGAAGTATTCTCCAAGATAGCTCACCCAATCACTTCATTGTAGAAGAAGAATATCAAGTTTACATGGTCTGAAAAGTGTGAGAAAAGATTTCAGCAGTTAAAGGAGTTACTTACCAGCGCTCATGTTTTGAAGATAGCAAATCCAAAGAAGGATTTTGTAGTGTGCACAGATGCTTGCATTGAAGGAATGGGTGGAGTTCTCATGCAAGAAGGAATTGTGATTTGCTATGAGTCAAGGAAATTAAAAGAGCATGAAAAGAATTTTGCCACACATGATTTGGAATTAGCAGCCATAGTACATGCTCTTAAGATGTGGAGACATTATTTGATGGGAAGAAGATTCGAGCTTAGAACAGACCACATGAGCTTGAAGTACTTGTTTGACCAACCAAACTTGAATGCTAGGAAAGCTAGATGGATGGAGTTTCTTTGTGAATTTGATTTTGAAATTAAGCATGTAAAAGGGAAGGAGAATAAGGTTGCAGATGCTCTTAGCAGAAAATTTCATGTTGCAGTATTAAGTATGTGCAAATCAGATTTGAAGACAAGAGTTCTTAAAGCCCAAAACGGTGAGAAAACTTGCCTTCAAATTAAAGAAAAATTGCAACAGGGTAATGTGGATTAAAAGTGTGCGGGATATCAGCTTGGTGAAGACAATATCCTCATCTACAAGGATAGATTGTACATTCCAAATAGTGCAAATTTGAAGAAGCTAGTGGTGGATGAAATTTATCAAATGCCATACTCTGGACACCCGGGATATCAAAAGACTATAACAGCAGCAAGAAAGCAATACTTTTGGCATGGTATGAAGAAGGACATAGCTGAGTACATTGCTAGGTGTCATAAGTGCCAACAAGTCAAGGCAGAACACCAACATCCGATAGGATTGTTGCAGCCCTTACCCATTTCGGAATGGAAGTGGGAAGTGATCTCTATGGATTTTATAACAGGTCTTCCCATGACAGTGAAGAAGCATGATTCAATCATGGTTGTGGTAGACAAGCTATCAAAGGTAGCTCACTTTATTCCGGTCAAGTCCACTCACAAGGCTAGTGACATTGCAAATATCTTCATGAGAGAGATATTCAAGTTGCATGGATTACCTAAGGCAATAATTTCTGATCGTGATACAAAGTTCACTTCCAATTTCTGGAAGGGATTATTTCAGGAATTGGGAACTAAATTGAATTTCAGTACAGCATACCATCCTCAAACAGATGGCCAAACTGAGAGGTTGAATCAGGTTCTTGAAGACATGCTGAGAATGTATGTGATGAACAAACCATCCAAGTGGGAATATTTCCTACACTTGGTAGAATTCGCATACAATAATGGACATCATGCATCCTTGGGGATGAGTCCATTTGAAGCATTGTATGGCAAGGAGTGCAGGAATCCAGTGAATTGGGACAGCCCGGTGAACAGGGTAGTACTTGGACCAGAGATGATCAAGGAAATGGAACAAGAAGTTGCTACGATCAGACAGAATTTAAAGGCAGCTCAGGACAGGAAGAAGAGTTATGTAGATTTGAAAAGAGTGCATAAGGAATTTCAGATTGGGGATCATGTTTATTTGAGAGTGAAACCAAAGAAAAGTTCTCTCAAGTTGGGGAGTTGTGCCAAGTTCTCACCAAGATATTGTGGACCATTTGAAGTCCTTGATAGGATAGGGCCAGTTGCATATAGAATTGCATTGCCTGCTAACATAAAAGCTCATAATGTTTTCCATGTATCTTTGCTTAAGAAGTATATACATGATCCTAATCACATGATTGATTAGAATGTGATACAGGTGGAACCCGAGGGAGAGTTCCAAGTAGAGCCTATGCCCATCCTCGACAAGAAGGTCTCTTTGCTCTGGAACAGATCCATCTGGCAGGTAAAGGTCCAATGGGAGCACCTTAGCCCCGATGAGGCTACATGGGAGATGGAGGATGCCATCAGAGAGGTATTCCCATTTTTGTTCAGTTTTGAGAACACCGAGGACGGTGTTGTTCTAAGGGGGAGGGGAATGTAATGCCCCAATCTTGACCCTTATGAAATATTGGTTCTTAATGTGAATATTGTGTACATGCGATGTATGTTTCCCTAGTGTGGAGCTTAAGGCCAAGGCCCCGCTAGTATATGTTCGTATTTTATTTAAAATGGACAAGCATTTGACATTTTGTTACCCATGTGCTATTAAGCCATGGGATATTGTAAATTGATGTAAATATTTAATATTGCAATAAAATACCAAAAACTAGCTATGGGAGCAACGAATGAGAATGGGCCATGTGTATCCACTAGGGAGTGGTGAGGGGGCTGTGGGGATGAACCATATGCTGCCAAATGTCATTGTGAGAACCCATTTGACTTTCCTTGATGACATTTATTTCTGTTGTAAGGAAGTAGTTGAATATTTCAGTCCATGGCTTCAATGGAGCATGGACTCTGTTTTCTTGTACCACAAGTCACTCTACCTCATAGGATTTGCTTATTCCTTATTCCCATTCTAGTGTGGAAGAACCCAGCATCATTTTCCATCCAAAAACGAATTCCCAGCAGTGAGAAAAACCAGAAATCGCAACTTTGCAAGAACCTACGTTTTGAAGAGCCAAAAACGCTCAGATTTGGTATTGGACAGTAAAATCCAATGGGGGATCCATAGATATGAACCTTGAGGCAAATTTGAGAGTATTAGATACCCCGAAATCCATTGGAAAACATAGTTTTTATAGCCCAAAAAACCAATGACGGGATTGAGTATTTGATGAACAGAATTGTGAGAAATCCAATTGTGAATGACTGAGCAGAGGTTGGGTTTGCTTGATAAACTCAGTGAAGGCTATAATCTCAAGAATTAGTAGCTGGACCTTTCTATACCCATCCTGAAGAGCACTGGAGGGAAGGGATGCCTGAGGGACTGTGCAACAGAGAAGGGGACCTTCCTTGTGTTGGGTGTGGTAGGTAATGTGGGTGCCTTGACTGTTGAATTCCTTTGAGATGCTTGTATCTCTATGGATGAGCTCACTGGCTTAGCATTGCCCTCCTTTGTCTGTTGTATGCTTGATAAACCCAACTGTGAGTTGGCTTAGCATAATTGTTGAGTGAAACCATGGCTGTGAGTGAGCCCAGCTAGTTCCTCCTTAGTGGATACGCAACCCAGCTCGGGGTTGATCTCTCAGCTAAAAGAATACAAGCTGGACAGAGATCTATGGTTGGGTGGAACGTTGCTCTCACATAGCCAGTTGTTGGGAAGCTTCATCTTCCAGATAAGTGTTCTCTGTGATTTACATTATATGCATTATGTGTTTTGCAGTGTGTTAATTCTGAATGTTAATCATCCATGTTAATGAAACGAAATGATTGTCTTAATGAAATCGACATGAAGTCTGTGCATAGCATGAGTACGAGATTGAATTCTATGCATAATGAACCATCGTATGCCTGTGTTAGATATGATGATGCATTATTGTTTGTGTGTTTGCAAATATGTTTATTTTCGTTGTGTTTATATTGAGTATGAGTCTGCACACAAAAGATTTTAATTGTTATGAATTTATAAGTAATGAATGGGGCTGAGATTATCAAATAAGCCCGGTATGTCAGTCATGTTTTCCTCCCTTGCACCAGATTGATGGAAGGGGACGTGACATATTATTACAGAAGAATCAAGAGGATGCAGAACAGCCCATTGTTTTTTTCAGTAAGATTTTAAGAGATGCAGAGTTAAAATATGATATCATGGAAAAGCTAGCATATGCATTAATTAAGTCATTAAAGGATTTCGGGGTCTATATTTTACATTCACATATGGTTGCTTATGTCCCAACTAATATTGTTAAAGATATTCTCACTCAACCAGATCGTGGAGGAAAAGGAGCTAAGTGGATTGTTGTGCTATTGGAATATGATTTAGAAATCAAACCTACAAAGTTGATTAAAGGACAGGGTTTAGCTAAGTTGATGACCGAATCAAATTGTGATTCTTTGAACATAAATTTCATTTCCAATATTTCAATTGGGTCAACTCCAGATTTACAGGTACTCAAATATTTTTCTCTATCTCCTTGGTACAATGATATTGCTTATGTTTTTAGAATCTACAAACACCTCCATAATTAAGCAAAACCATAGCAAGATTTGTAAAACTAAAAGCAACAAAATTTTTTATTATAAATGATTATTTATATTGGAAGAATCTAGGAGGTATTCTATTAAATTGTTTACTTGAAAATGAAGCACAACAAACCATCAGAGAGTTTCATCAGGGAGTGTGTGGAGGCCATCATTCTTGGAAAACAACAGTTAACAAAATTTTAAGAGTGGATTTTTATTGGCCTACTATATTTTCTGATGTTTATTAAGAAGTTACAGTTTTTCATGAATGCCAATTTTTTGATGGAAAAAATGAAACTTTTTCCTTTACCCTTAAAACCAATTTTAGTAGAGGCACCTTTTCAACAATGGGGATTGGATTTTTTTGGAGAAATCAACCCAAATTCTTATGGTCAGCATAAATGGATCTTGACTGCCACAGATTATTTTACAAAATGGATTAAAGCTATACCCACCAGGAATACCACAGATGCAGTTATCATTAATTTCCTGAAAGATAATATTCTCTCAAGATTTGGATGTCCTAGAAAAATAGTGATAGATAATGCACAACCTTTGAAATAAAAAAGGTTGATAAGTTTTTGTCATAGGAATCATATCCATTTAAATCATTCAACTTCATATTATCCTCAAGGAAATGGACTATTTGAATCTTCAAACAAAATTTTAGTAAGAATTATTAAAAAAATGTTGGAAGAAAATAAAAGTGCATGGCATACCAAACTTAAATATACATTATGGGAAGACCAGATAAGCACAAAAAGAGCTATTGGTACATCACCATTTCACCTGGTGTATGGAACAGAGGTTATTTTTCCAGTTTTCTTAGGTTTTCCAGTTATGAAGTTGTTGCGAGAAATCTAAGAAGAACCTAATCACCTAAAGAGAAGGATTAATCAAATGATAGAACTCTACCAGATGAGAGAAAAGGAAAATGACAGAATCCAGGTACGTCAAGAAAAAATGAAGAGAACATTTGACAAGAAAATTAAAGAAAGGAACTTTCAGATAAATGATTTGGTTTTAAAGTGGGATGCTAGAAATGAAGACAAACATGGAAAATTTGAACATTTATGGAAAGGCCCATATATTATTAATGCATTTCAAGGAGATAATACTTTCATCTTGCAAGATCAAATTGGAGAATTCATTGGAGGAGGTCCTGTGAATGGAAGATTCCTCAGACATTATCTTTCTTAAAAAACTAAAAGAAATTTTTAAGTTGTATATATTTATTGTAATGCATTCTGCGAATTTGAATCTAAAGGATTTGAAACTAATAGAAAAGACCATAAGATATGGATGATGTCATTTTTCTGAAAATTTGTATGTACAGAGAAAAAGAAAAGAAATAAGAAGTGATAGGTGGCACTGGTCTGCAAGGTTCTTTGCTACCTCACTGGGAGGATAGCATCCCCAGTTGGAGCTAGTTGTTAACACAGTTATTTTTGGGTTTGTTGAAAGATTTTGAATGATGTGAGCAAAGTAACAAAACCTTATCCTTATGACTTGTTTCTACATGACCAAGAGTTAATGAAAATATGCTAAAGGAGGTAGGCGCCAAGTCCCGAGAGGAGACATCCCATGTGATCGTGATACTAAAGAAAAATTGGATGAAAATGGGAGAATAAGGGGTTTTGTAGGGGTTTCATAAAATCAACGACCCATATTGGACCAGAGATAAGATCTACGGTTGATAGGGATTTCGCTCAGTAGAGGTGCAAAATATTTAACATTGATTCTGATTAGTGAAATGACCGTTGGCGTGTGATAAGGTGAGGAAAGAATCGACGATCAATAGATGAAAGATCAACTGATGAGGTTGATTCTGCACCATGAACAAGCACTGATGATGGAAATGATAAGTGGTAGCGAAATTTATACCGCCTACCACACGTCGAGACAGGAGCATTTCACTGGATGAAAAGTGGTAAGGAAAAAATGCCTCACATCTCTTAAACAGCTTGTGTTGGGTGTTATAAAAGGGAAAGGCGTGTGAAAGACAAGCCATTTGTCGTTTCACACCTGACGACTCACACGTCTCATGCATAGCTGGAAGCTGAAGTAGAAGTCAATTTCCAAGTCACATACTTCCAGGTAGGCCCCAATTTCTCGGAAAAGACTAAGTGTTTTCTAGAAAATGGAAGAACAAAGTGAGTTGGAGTTTCAAAGTAAAGAATTTGACAAACTATAATAAATTTTTGAAGACAGAGACAGATATATTTTTGACACAATTTTGTCCATTGGTTCAGTTAGCGAAATTAAGAACAAATTGAAGAATTTGGAAAAACAAGGGATAGATTTACACAATGTCCACAAGTCATGTTTTTACTATTTCTATCCTGAGCAAACCCTAAACTTCCCAAATTTTGTTTCCTGGTGTGCAATGAATTATTCCCAATATGAGAGGGTAATTATGGACTCTGGAAGATCAAAAATTCTTTGTTAATTCAATTCTTCAGTCATTAGAGAGTCGTTAGAGGTCCCATAGTCATTTTCTCGGAACCTTGAAGATTTTGCGGAAGAAAACCTAATTAATCTCTATAGACATTCTACAACTGAAATTAAACAGACATTTTTGTCAAAAAACCTTAAACCTGGTACTTAAATTGATAATTTACCCTTCCCTTGGGACATCACCTTGTTTAATGAAGATTCCTAGTTTGTCTTGTCGTTACTGAGTCAGTTTTTAGGGTTAGATATTGACAAGGTCGTCCCCGAAGTCATGTTGAGTTTATTATTTAGATTGAGTTTGCACCCATTTGAGTATGAATCCAGTCAGTATTCTTTCCTTAAGTTTGATGAATTCTTAGCTGAAAATATCCATGTTCAGCTAGTGAATTTCCACACAACAACACACTTCAGATTTCAGTCTTACTTGATGAAGATGTTTTTGTATTCCAATGAAGAATATTTACAGTTTCTTGAAGCAGTCTTCACATCTGAGATTAAAAAAAACAGTATATTTAATTATATGAATCTCATAATGTCAGAAGTATACATAATTGTTTTTCAGGAAAAGCTACCCAGAGTTTTGCCTGAGATGAAAGATATGTTGCAATTCAGTCCAGAGAAGAAAGTCGGTGATTGGTTCCTTTTGAAAGAACATACAGTTATCAAACTATAGAGTTTTTTCCATGAACCTTATGTCTTACCTGCTTTCTTGACCATAAGAGTCTTTGCTTTGGAATTTATCATACAAAAGCTTATTGTGGAAAATTAGCATTTCTTAAGTTTTAGAAAATCTTCTGATATCAAGTTTCCTTTGAAGTTTGGCCCATTCATCATAAAAAATAAAGTTGCTCTTATAATCATAGAAGGAATTCTACAGGTAATGAATTTTAAAAAGGCTTCGAGTATTAACTATGATCCACATCATATAATATCTCAGTGAAGACAACAAAATAAGAGCAAATGTTTTGACCATCAAGAAGTGGAGGGATTGGCTAAGAAAGATAATCTTCTAGAATATAAGTCAGATGCAGGATTTTTTGAGAATTTACAATCAAATCCTTTTGCATTAACAAAACTTTCAGCTATGTTAGTTCCCACTCACAACAAATTTGAGATTGCCAGTAAAAGGAGCCTTTCTGAAGCTACAGATATGGAAGTAGAAGAACAAAGTACAACAAAAAGACTTAAGCTAGATCAACGAAAAGAAATGGTTGAAATGGAAAGTAAGAAGGCAAAGAAAAGGGAAGAAATTCAAAATCCAACTATCCAGGTACAAGAGTACAGTTTTGTTGAAGCAAAAGAGGTTGGTTCTAGTGACAAATACCAATACAGAACTGATTTATATATAAAATATGGCCAAGACAAAAAGGCTTCTTCTGAAAAATTTCATAATACTTTTCCTAAAGTGAGGGATATATCAAATAAAGGGGTTTCATTGACAACTGTTAAGGACCATGCAAAGAATACTCTGAATTTGGCAGTACCCTCCAATGAGAAGGTCTCATAAATGAAAATTAATTTGCAGCAAATACCAGTTCCAGGTAAAATTCATCTACATAGGCAGGCTAGAGAGGTGATTTACATTGATTTAATGAAGGCCACTCTGAAAACTTCAAAGTTGCAATCTACAGTGAGTAGATTGGAAACCCAATTGAAACAAGAAAAAACTGAAAATAAGGCCCACCAACAACAAATAAAGAAGTTACAGATTGATCTTGTGGAAATGGATAGTGAACCTAATAAAGGACAGGCCACTAAAAATCTTTTGGCTAAAAAGGAGAATACAATTCAATTGCTCAAGAAGAAATTAAAAATCCCAACTGCTCAGTTGATTCGAGCATCTGAATTAACAATTTTGGAACAGGGAAAAAGAAACTCTCTTAGGAATTGGATGATAGTAAAGCAAAATTACTTAAATTTACAGAGAAACAGATGAATTGGGAAAAAGAAAGAGCTAACTTTACAGCTCAGATTGATAGTTTGAATGAAAAGCAAATAGGTACAGAAAAAGAAAGGAAAGAGAAACAATCTGAGATGAAAGGGACAAGCCAAGAGAATATGGAAACAAGCACAGAGAGATTAATTCAAACTATGTCTCAGGTTAGTCTTAAAGAAGAAGAAATAAAGGGATTGAAAGTGGAAAATCAAAAACTAAGTGAAGAGATTGAGAAAAAGGAAGAAGAAAAGAAAAAATTTGAAAAAAAAAATAATGAATTGTTGGAAAAAAAATGAGAAACTAATTTCACAGGTGACAGGACAACTCCCATTGCAAGGTGCTAGACATTTGATTTGGGATTTGATAATAACTGAAGCTACAAAATTCAGACCATATCTAAATTTTATGAGAAATAAGGAAATAGTGGTGAATGAAACAATACAAAGTTGTACAGTCATGAAAGAAACTTTGGACAAAAAACCAAAAGAAACAGCCAAGAACACTATTAATTTTCTCAATACTTTATCAGAGGAGGAATTGAAGACATTGATGATTAAGAACAGAGTTGTCGTTATAACATGGGCTAGGAGGATTATTGGAAAACATCACCATGTTGAAAGTGTCCAAGCAAAGGAAAATCAGATGTTGCAGCAAGTTAACTCTTTCAAAGGCTTATTTATAGATTTGTTTCAGAAATGACTCCCTTCCTTTTGGGAAAATAATGTGGGATAGAGGAAAGGACCGGTTGAGAGGCTTTATAGGTAAGAGAAATATTCAACCATCAATAATAATCACCATAATGAAAGTTAAGGACTAGATCTAGATAGATCAAGTGCCACTCAAAGATACCCAAATTGCTCCACCTAGGGTTTAAGCAATAAAATGTAATATGGCTACAAATGGGGAATTTGGAGGATAAATGGCACTTAGATTGGTTGCTTGGGGTTAGATATAATCTTTGGAAGAGAAACAAGCAACACCCAAATTGTAGATCGGGGCAAATGATCAACTTCCCAAGGAGGGTGAATTGCCCCTAAGAGGACTAGTATTAGTTCAAGGGAAAATGGAGTTAGTTTAAGCTCTAACTTGGTATCTAAGGGTTTATGAGGATTTCCAACTTGAGTTTTGAATGACAAGCCCAAATAATCACCCGATCTACTACTTCTACGAAATGATGGTTTTAAACTTTTAATTCTAAATGACTAGTGGAATAGATATTTGAAACAAGAGAAAACTTCAAAGATCTTACTTGTAAATCTTGCAGCCTCCAAATGCAATGATGATCCTTTCAAGTAGTTACAATTTCAAACCCGATCCAATGAGTTTCAAGCTAGATCGTCCTCCCCGGTGAAGGTAGCGCGCCCCTCTCTTCCTGAAAATGCAAACAACAAGATGTTAGATTTGATCTATAGGAAAAGAGAAATGGAAATGAAAATGCAAGACATCTCAAGAAAATAAATCAATGGAACAACTCACAATTGGATACTCCCTGAGATGAAGAGACATGGAGAGAGAGATGGAGATCCCTCACAATGATTCCCTCAACCAAATCGCACCCCTGTAAAACCAAATCGGCCTGCACTATTTTGTATTGAAATCACCACGATTTTTCTCAAATGTCTAAGAAAAAGGATTTACAATCATGCATAAGAACATTCATCAAATATTTACAAGAGTTTCTTCAAAAATTTCCTTTATTGCCCAAAGATCCAAGAGCCAAAAGTCCTTTACAATGAGTGATCAAATAAATAGATCCTCACAATACAAAAAATCTAAACCCAAAAAGATGGAGGGCTAGGATCAAAAGATAATACATCAAGATCAATGGCTAATGATGTGGCGGATAATATAAATGAGATCACTCAAAGAGGGGGACGCACTTTCCTGAATGATGCCTAGGGGAAACATAACAAAATATATAACATGTTACAACATCATAACATAATATAGGGGGGGCTAGGAGGTCCAAAAATCACTCCACTAGCACCCCCTAGTACATCAATATAAGATACAAGATATGATCATCAAGGTACAACTAAGAAGTGCACCCCCACTATGGAAGATGACGCCCCCAAGGAGAGAGATAAAATCGTGTGGACCCCAAAACATGATGTAGTCCATGCTGGAAGGTATCTAGAGCATCACTATATCCATCAAACAAGTTTCATGCCATTTCCTTTCCCCATTAAGCCAAATCAATTTCCTTGCTAGCAATTTTCAACTTTTTATGTTATTTTTCCATGGTACTCTGTTGCCGAAAAATAAAATGACCAAATCATCAAGTACATGTTCCCAGAATTGGTATCTAAGTGCACCAATGCACTCAGAATGTCCAAATCCATTGGGAATGAGTACTCATACACCATATATCCATCAAGAAATGCATCTGGAAGCTCATCCATGCCAGAATAATAAAAATTTGGCCTGTAAATGTTGATAATAATAAGAATAATGCAAGCCAACCTGAAAAGTCATTGTTTGAAGAATGGAACCATCTAATGAACATCAAATGGCTATGAAAAAACAAAATCGAACTCTGTCGGCCAAACTCATCCTAGTTTCTGCTATTGACTTGGTCAAACTGGTTTGACCATGTCACAAATTATCAAAATAATGACCCAAACTGAAAATCACTGATCATGCATGTACAAATGGATGAAATATGGTCCCTTATTTATATTAGTAGCAAGACTAAACCATTAAGTGGAATTTTAATGGATATCATGAATAAAAATCATCAACAGTAAGTCTAGATCAAAGCAATACATCACTCCAAGTAAAAGCCTCAAGTGTATGCTCATTTACAGACTTGACCATTTTGATACCTATGGGTGAAGTGGATGAAACAAGGATAGGCTAAGGGGGTTTGACTTGGAAGCCTCAACACTATGATATCTCAAACATGAGGGAAAGGGGAAAGCACTTATATGTATGCCGGATAGAAGAGCAAGTGCCCTTAATAGCCTTGCGGGCCTCAAATAATGACTCAATATTACCACCATTGCCTGACACCGTCCATAGGTGCGATGAAGTTACCACCCTGTTTCCCTGTAGGGAAAAACGACCTTACATCGTAAAAGGGATGAGTGCTCGTCCCTTGGCCAGTGACTAGCTAGGGAATATTTTTTATTTATTTGCTTAGTGTTTGAAAACACTTTTGTTGTTGACTTTTTGCATCCATTTAGATATAGCGTTTATGCATTCTGATGCTTTTTGTAGGAATACTTGCTTTCGAGGACTCAAGGACAACATCCCAGTGACATAACCCACACACTCCAGATCCGAGACACAAGGTAAACATGGAGTCTATCCAACACATAGGCATAAGTGGGCAAAGTCCTCGATCTCACTAGTCAAAGTACATGTCGGGATCAAACCAAAGATGAAAGATAATGGATGGATGGAGACAATGAAAAGGCGATGCCATGGCTAGAAAAGACACTAGGGGAATGACCAAGTCCATATTATGACAAGGGAAAAACCAATGAGTATACACAAAAATATCTCACTCAAATAGAATCAATTACTCTTACCATAGACCATCAATACCAATGAGTATACACAAAAATCTCTCACTCAAAGAGAATCAATTACTCGTACCATAGACCATCAATAAAGAACAAGATAGGATATCATCGATGCATAGCCACTATATACCCAGTCCAACTACTAAGATAAGTAAACGAGCAAAATAATCATCCAAGTAAAATAACCATATATATGCTGGGTGATATACCTGTAACTGCAATTGTAGACATCTGGAAGACACTGGGACATTGCTACCATGTGGATCCTAAGGCACTATCATCATCCATATATGTTCTGTCAGGGTGAAAAATGGCTAACTCGGTCACCAACCTGGGGTCATGGGGCTCAATCCTGACATGAAACTGACTGTGCACATGTTCTACGCCCACTAAATATAAGAGTGATCATCATGAAAATGCTCATCTGCTACTGATCTTGCGCATAGGACTGGCTCAAGAATGTGCTCAAAATCGGTATGCAATCATGGTAGCTCCCTACTACTATGAATGTGACAACAGGAACCTAGAATGTTAATTGCTAGAACATTGGCCCAGTTAAAAACTTCCCTGATTTCTGCAATATGGTGTATGATGGGTACCCTGCCTAATCTGAAATGTGACATACAATCTTTTCCATAGAGCCAACAGATCATACCCATTAGTAGTGTCACGAACCCAAAAATCGTAAAAATTTAAAAATTTTCTAAGCGGTCTAATCACCAATAATTTCTATGCGGACATATAAAGTATGTGTTCAAACTCTTTTAAATACTGCTTATATAACATCTATTCATTTTATAACTATCTTTTTTTTTTAAAATTATAATTGGTCTAATGACAATTAATATCAAGGATCCCCTTAATGAAAATTCATGTGTGATAAGGACCAATGTTCGTCATACTTTACACTTATAAGATAAAATAACAAACTATAATCCAATTCTTAACTTATAATGTCAAAACGTTTCTTAAATCTTATGGATCACTAAACTTCACTATATCTAAACATATACCACTTTTATAAGTTCTATAATCTGGTTTCTTCCCTTTGGACCAACTAACCTCTTCGTATGTGTGCACAAAATACCAACATATACTTTAAATACGATAGTGGATAACAGTAGTTTTTTTTCTCTTTCCCGAGCCTTTTCCTTCATGAGGGTATAGACCACGAAACCAACCTTAAGAGATTTAAGCATTTAAAAACATGTAAAAAGACCATATATCGAAAAACATAAAATAAATAGTTTCACAAGTAAGGAACCCATGAGAGACACATTCACAACAATATTTACATGATCAACTTTGCCATTCGTCCATACTCACAAATGATATGAAAAGTCAAGTCGTTTTTTACATGAAAGCGACATTTTAAGTACAACCACATCCCAAAGAGAGATATACACATAAAAGATCCATACAAGAAAGATACATACAAGAAAGGTACATGGAAGAAGGATAAATACAAGAAAACATGAGAGAGACCTCTTTTAAAGTGGTTCACCCACTCTTGGGCTACGTCCACAAAGGGTTGGGTTTGCATTAATGATTCAAAAGAAAGAGGTTACATCACTAGTGTTGCAAGCTTTACATTTCTCCCTTTCAAGGGATCTCTCATAGAGAGCTTTGCTACATACAGCCTTATTACCCGACCTTGGAGGACTTTACATAAATGGCTATACTCTTATTGGGCTAAAGATACAAAATCCTTTGTACCTAATCATTATTATATCTTTAACAACAATCAGTTGTCTTACAAAACTATATCAAATACATTTAATGCAAATCTATATATATAATTGTTGGTTCATCAAAACTTTAAGCGATATGTACCAATAATAGTTCATCTTAAATTTTATGCAATATATAAATGATATGTATATCCAACTCCAAAATAGATATATAATATAAAAAATGTAGAGTAAGTTATTCCTCAAAACTATTCTTTCTTCATTCCTCAACACCATTAAACATAAACAACGAATCGTAAACTTAGAAATGACAATGCTCTCTTGTAATACCATTTGTCACGTAGAGTATAAGACTTGGCATTTGGGTCTCGTTTAAACCTAGTAGGAGATGATATCTGCGTTAACATTGTCAATAACAAGGGAGAGAGACCATTCTAAAGAGGAAATCGAACTCTGTCAAACACTATCCTTAAAGTAGAAGGAATAATACTTGCAAGGATTACACTACCCTCTACATAGAGTTTAGGAACTGCGACAGCACCTACCGGGTTTTATAAATGCAAGCACAGTCACTAATGTTCAAAAACAAGGATCTATAGTGAAATCCACAATTCTCTACCTACAAATCGATCTAGAATGCAGCAATTACAATTACTCCCATAGCAATTACAATTACTCCCATAGATAAGATACATAATCATATATCTCCATTTCCTATCTACCAAGAAGATGAAACCATGGAACTTATACTAAGTCGATACCATAAGTTACACAATAAGTATTTATATTTATACCATGAGGGGTACTAATCATGCTGAATGTATAATAATTTATTTTAAAGGTAAAACTGGACTTCACCCTTACTTCCAAAGCTTCCACGTGAGCTTTTTTTCTTTTTTTAGGATAAAATAAAATATTCAAACAAGGGAAGTATGCACCGATTCCTTAATGAGTGCGTATCAATCTTGTGAGGATTTATATACTGAAAGGGATAAATATTAGGTTTTAGTTTATATAGACAACGCCCTCCTCAACACACTATTTGACAGAAACAACTAGACATAAACCAATCTGATTTATTTCGATGTGCTTGTATCACCAGTCATGATGTAATGCCATCACACCAAGGATTAAGAGATGTGCAAGCTGTAGAAAAAATAAAATAAACCTATAGATTCTTCAAAGTCTTCACAGAGGTTATATTAATTAACATATGTTTCCACTCACCAACCGTCGAATCTTCTATTTCAAAGAGAAGAGATAACCGTTTATCTTTATTTTTATCTCCTTTAGCTTAAGCGTTGAATGTTATTCAAAAGGTTTAATAGTTAAAAGAAAAATCGTTATATATATATATATATTTCTATTGGACATATATAAAATATTAAAAGAAAGATCTCTAATCATTACTCTATATAATCACTTCCACATGTGGTCTATGTAAGACTTTACTTCTCTCTTGGTTTCTACCCTTTTGGCATATATTTATACCAATATAAATATGTGAGAACTTAATAATATAAAGGTTCCTTCGCAAGCTATCTAAATAAGCGTGAACTTAAGGATATATATATATATATATATAATCCTTTCTCCAATTTAAGAGGTCTTAAACTTAATGTATTTAGGCATACATAATATCTTTAGCTATAAAAATCATGTGTTTTTATAGAAATATTTGTATTGTTCCTAAAACCCTTTTTAGAATGTTTTTATAATGTAATTTCAGAATATCCTTATAAATAATCTCTTCTATCTCCTTAAGTACCTAATTATAGTTATCCTAATCGTTAAGATTTGCTTATTAGGATACAACCCAAACTTTAGGTTATTAGGTGATTATTTTGTTCATTCTTTAAGTAGTGTCCAAGGCACTAAGATGACACCCATCATCGGTTTATGATTTATTAATCATTACATCTTCCCTAGTGGTCAAACTTGTTTCCCTTTAGTGGATTCGCGCCTTGTCGTCTTCAATTTGTATGATGGCGTTAGGTCTCCTAGGTTATTAATAACATTTGAGACCTAGGAAGAATAAAATACAATACACTCTAGGTACTCTGGTGGGGCCTTGGCCTTGAGCTCCTCACCAGGGTCTCTTACAAAATTCATAATTACATTTACAAGAATAATAACAATTAGGAGTCGAAATTGAGGGATGTTACACACTCCACCCCTTAAAGATAACACCGTCCTCGGTGTTCAACGGTTTATCTTTTGCATCTTTCCCAATCTTTCGCTTGCTTTATTTTTATACTTTGGTCGTCTTCTCATTTTTGCGAACTTCACAAGCTTTTATCACTTATATCCTGCACATAACACAAATCATACAAGGTCTTCCAACGTTCTTTAGTATAACATGAGTATACAAGTTCTTTAGTATAACATGAGTATACAAAATTTCAAAACAGTAAATGTTCATCATTCTCCCTCTTCCTTGAGGAAATATTTGTTTATTCTAGCATTCATATCATTCATGCATAAGTACATCTCATAGTCTAGTTACAAGACAATTCATTAACATTTGTTCATATCATAAAACAATTCTTTCAACGAAACTTTGTTTGATCATCAAACTCTTTGTACTTCAGCAATCATGGAGACTTGCATACACAATGCTCTTTTGTATTTCAGCAATCATGGAGACTTGCATACAAAAACACGAGTCCTTTGCCAAAACTTGGCAGGAGTATATCTCAGTAAGAACATGTCAGTCTTACTCGGTAACTCAGCAGGGATACATCTGTCTACTTTCAACAGGGATATGACAGTCTTACGCTACAACTTAAAACATAGCTTCCCTTTTGCTGAAACATTTTGTGTTGGAAGAAAACATTATCTTAACTTTTATTTTAAAGTTTTATATTTGGACAAGTGTCCAAGGATGACTGTAATTTGCACAATATTTTATTATTAAAATAGGAGACAAACACCCAAGCAGGCCCTTTTACTAAACCACTAGGTAGAAGAACTCTGTGTAGAAGCAAGGAACTCAATTTTGTATAACCAGAAATCAATAGAGACTTGCCAAAATTTCAATCTCTGCACTCAGCAGTAGAAACTCTGCACTCAATAGTAAACAAGGCAGACTTACACCATGATAAAAAACATAGCATTTCCTCTCATCGAATCTCTTGTGTGCATACAACAGAACCACAAGGTAAGTTTCCTCATCAAGAAAAGTGATGAACCTCAGTCCAAAATTCGATGGCTTTATAAAGATGCCTAGGTCTTTAGTGGTCGGTTTTCAATAAATGAGCCTCAAGCTCCAGTCCCCTCTTTCAGGGCACTATGACCACAATTCAAGGGAGTTGTCCCATACCAATAGCTAGTTACTTGCCTCATGATGCTGCCACATGTCCATTGCCTTCTACCCAGATTCCATTCCACCTAGTGGGTTAGTAAACACTTTTTCAATAGTATACAGAATCATAAACAGATCAGAAATTCAAACTTTTTCTTTTGCATTATCAATATTTAACTAAAGGATTCTAATTCAACATGTACAGAATTAAATGATAATTACTTAAGAGATGAAATAACAAGTAGAACCTGCAAGGGTAGACAATCACCCAAGGATTCTAATAACTTTAAAAATATCATGTGCTCAATCAATCACAACAAGGTTGTGATTCTTCATTCCCAATAATCAAACTCGTACTACTTAATAAGATCCTTTTAATTCAATGCACGTCAATCTTCTATTAGAAGATAGTCCCTATCAATAGTCTATTTATGAAGAAATCATTAGATTCTTATGCATTCCAAAATAAGTTTACTTAAACTCCTAGAAAATACTGCTACACAATAATATATTTTTAGCCTAATTCCTTAACATTCTTATAACGATAAGAACTTCCGAGATGAAATACAAGTATTGTTAAGTAATAAAGTGACGATTCTCCATAAGCAAAAAAAATAGTAAAAACACTTCATCATTTCATCACATGAATTCATACATGTCCTTTAAACACATCATGTAACCTAGTCACATCTATTCTAGCTATCAATACTATATCCTATATGAACTCCATTCTATTGGATCTTATGAAAATAATGAAAGAATGACCGTATACACCTTTGGGTTTTAAGCATGCTATCATAATCATAAGTACAAGGATGCACCTTCTAATTTTTGACGTTTGAGAACTAACTTTTATTTCAAAGAAAGTAGCTAAATAATTATAACTTCTACCAACAAAAGCTCTATCCGATCATCTTCTAAACATTATATGAATCTTGTTGTAACCACTATGCATAGATATTGAAGGTGTTCAAGTGACTTTTGCTAAATCGAACAATTTTACTTCTTCGTAGCGTATTAATGAAACTATACTTTTAACTTAATGATGTCCATAGGTAATAAAATTTGGACAACTAAAATGCGGAATTAAATGATGTTTCTATGAAATTTTCAAATTTATAAATAAGCAGTATGTTCACAACATTTTGCACAACTACAAAAATCATTTCAACTAGTTACCACTTTTTGTAATAATACCATACGACAATATAAGTATTCGTATATCGCAAAAGAAAAACTCATAATACAGGAAAACATACCTCATTCAAAAATTTGTAAGAATACAAAAATACTTATCTCTACGATTTCAGAGAAGCTTGAAGTGGTACTTTGAATAATATTACTCCTCCTCCATTCCAGTCCATGCATTCAAAATAGAACAAAAACAACTGAGTGATTAGTTTATCAACTTTCATGTTTTACTCAATCCATGTTGAGCCCAATAGGCCCGAGTGTTTTAACCTAGTGCTCTAATACCATATATCGGAAAACATAAAATAAATAGTTTCACAAGTAAGGAACCCATGAGAGACACATTCACAAGAATATTTACATGATCAACTTTGCCATTCGTCCATACTCACAAATGATATGAAAAGTCAAGTCGTTTTTGACATGAAAGCGACATTTAAGTACAACCACATCCCAAAGAGAGATATACACATAAAATATCCATACAAGAAAGATACATACAAGAAAGGTACATGGAAGAAGGATACATACAATAAAACATGAGAGAGAGACCTCTTTTAAAGTGGTTCACCCACTCTTGGACTACGTCCACAAAGGGTTGGGTTTGCATTAATGATTCAAAAGAACGAGGTTACATCACTAGTGTTGCAAGCTTTACATTTCTCCCTTTCAAGGGATCTCTCATAGAGAGCTTTGCTACATACAGCTTTATTACCCGACCTTGGAGGACTTTACATAAATGGCTATACTCTTATTGGGCTAAAGATACAAAATCCTTTGTACCTAATCATTATTATATCTTTAACAACAATCAGTTGTCTTACAAAACTATATCAGATACATTTAATGCAAATCTATATATATAATTGTTGGTTCATCAAAACTTTAAGCGATATGTACCAATAATAGTTCATCTTAAATTTTATGCAATATATAAATGATATGTATATCCAACTCCAAAATAGATATATAATATAAAAAATGTAGAGTAAGTTATTCCTCAAAACTATTATTTCTTCATTCCTCGGCACCATTATACATAAACAACGAATCGTAAACTTAGAAATGACAATGCTCTCTTGTAATACCATTTGTCACATGGAGTATAAGACTTGGCATTTGGGTCTCGTTTAAACCTAGTAGGAGATGATATCTGCGTTAACATTGTCAATAACAAGGGAGAGAGACCATTCTAAAGAGGAAATCGAACTCTGCCAAACACTATCCTTAAAGTAGAAGGAATAATACTTGCAAGGATTACACTACCCTCTACATAGAGTTTAGGCGCTGCGACAGTACCTACTGGGTTTTATAAATGCAAAGCACAGTCACTAATGTTCAAAAACAAGGATCTATAGTGAAATCCACAATTCTCTACCTACAAATCGATCTAGAATGCAGCAATTACAATTACTCCCATAGATAAGATACATAATCATATATCTCCATTTCCTATCTACCAAGAAGATGAAACCATGGAACTTATACTAAGTCGATACCATAAGTTACACAATAAGTATTTATATTTATACCATGAGGGGTACTAATCATGTTGAATGTATAATAATTTATTTTAAAGGTAAAACTGGACTTCACCCTTACTTCCAAAGCTTCCACGTGAGCTTTTTTTCTTTTTTTAGGATAAAATAAAATATTCAAACAAGGGAAGTATGCACCGATTCCTTAATGAGTGCGTATCAATCTTGTGAGGATTTATATACTGAAAGGGATAAATATTAGGTTTTAGTTTATATAGACAACGCCCTCCTCAACACACTATTTGACAGAAACAACTAGACATAAACCAATCTGATTTATTTCGATGTGCTTGTATCACCAGTCATGATGTAATGCCATCACACCAAGGATTAAGAGATGTGCAAGCTGTAGAAAAAATAAAATAAACCTATAGATTCTTCAAAGTCTTCACAGAGGTTATATTAATTAACATATGTTTCCACTCACCAACCGTCGAATCTTCTATTTCAAGGAGAAGAGAACCGTTTATCTTTATTTTTATCTCCTTTAGCTTAAGCGTTGAATGTTATTCAAAAGGTTTAATGGTTAAAAGAAAAATCGTTATATATATATATATTTCTATTGGACATATATAAAATATTAAAAGAAAGTTCTCTAATCATTACTCTATATAATCACTTCCACATGTGGTCTATGTAAGACTTTACTTCTCTCTTAGTTTCTACCCTTTTGGCATATATTTATACCAATATAAATATGTGAGAACTTAATAATATAAAGGTTCCTTCGCAAGCTATCTAAATAAGCGTGAACTTAAGGATATATATATATATAAATAATCCTTTCTCCAATTTAAGAGGTCTTAAACTTAATGTATTTAGGCATACATAACATCTTTATCTATAAAAATCATTTGCTTTTATAGAAATATTAGTATTGGTCCTAAAATCCTTTTTAGAATGTTTTTATAACGTAATTTCATAATATCCTTATAAATAATCTCTTTTATCTCCTTAATTACCTAATTATAGTTATTATAATAGTTAAGATTTGCTTATTAGGATACAACCCAAACTTTAGGTTATTAGGTGATCATTTTGTTCATTCTTTAAGTAGTGTCCAAGGCACTAAGATGACACCCATCATCGGTTCATAATTTATTAATCATTACATCTTCCCTAGCGGTCAAACTTGTTTCCCTTTAGTGGATTCGCGCCTTGTCGTTTTCAGTTTGTATGATGACCTTAGGTCTCCTAGGTTATTAATAACATTTAAGACCTGGGAAGAATAAAATACAATACACTCCAGGTACTCTGGTGGGGCCTTGACCTTGAGCTCCTCACCAGGGTCGCTTACAAAATTCATAATTACATTTACAAGAATAATAACAATTAGGAGTCGAAATTGAGGGATGTTACAAGTAGCTTGTAAGGGAGCTTGAAGTATTGAATGGGGTACTTTCAATTGGATTTTTGGAGAAATTTCGGCCTTCGTCCCACCAACCTTTAACCAATGATACCAAATTAGGATTCTCTTAGACGAATTTCCCAGGAAAACCTGGTCAAGTTGTACATCTTGGTATTTCAACTTATACTTTTGTCAGCATGCGTCTGGTCTAAAAGAATTTCATCCCTCCCTGGTCGACCATTGTTCCGATATTTTGTTCAGCATGGTCAAAAATCCACTTGTTCGCATCATTATATGGCATGATGGCTCGTCTGGTTGCAATGGAGAAAATGTGGGTTTTCAAAGTATTCTCATAAACATCTAGGTTCTCGTTATTTGGTAGAAAATCATCGATGGCATATATATGATAGAGATCATCCCACATAGGATCAACCTCGAATCCATTAAGATGATTAGTGTCAGATAGAGTTATTCCCTTAGCAGCAACTGGTGCAGGTATCTCTTCAACTTCCTTTTATATGGCCATCTTACATCCCGGTGTCCTCGACATATCGCATTCAATAAAAAATTTAGAGTAAACAAGCTATAATTGTAGAGATAATAGTTGCAGAGTGATAAAACCGATAAAAAATCAATTATATGCATTAAACTACTTCCCTTAATTACTTTTGAAATTTGTAGCCATAAATGGTGTGATGATTTCATCGATTTTATTACAAGCCTTGTCAATTATGTGATTCATTGATAGCATTCATTTCTCAGGGCACCATAGATGTGTGATTAGATTTGTCAGTTTTTTCAAAATTTAGGTCGAGATATTCAGGATCCTGTTACAATTGTATTGGAGATCGTTTGGGCGTTTTGCAGCGTAGAAACCATCATAACTATAAGATCCATCAGAGATGATTTTTGGGTTTTCAAATAGGTGTCTTTCAATAAGCCTCGATTGGACAAGTTTGATACAAAGCTATTGGAGCAAAGCAATTGTAGGTGAATACAAGGTAGATTGGGGATGTGGTCTGATATTACATCTCAATACAAAATTAAGAGTATGCCAATCAAAGATGCATAACAAGTGTATCAGATGTTACCACGATATGGCGAGTCCAGTAAGATTCAATTGGGGTTGATTTATCAAGGTGAAAAAATGTTTGTTCGGAGAAATCCCTGGTGTGATAGGTCTGATTATCAGACTAGTGCTATCAGAGATGAAAATTAACGCATTTGAAAACACTCCAATATGAAGGTTCTGATGAATTGGAGTACATTCATCAGTGTTTATAAGACAATATCTCGTGAAGAGTGTTGATGGGACAAGTCCGCTATAATTTTTGGAGTATGCCTATCGAGGTGGTAAGCCTGAGACCCTTCGAAAGGTTCTAATCTTTAATTCTCAGTGAACCATACTTAGTTAAGAATTCATAAGGCGGCCTAACAATTTTTCCTTTATGGGCGAAATTGTGTGGGTGTTTTTTGTTAAAGCAAATAACCCTCTACCTAGCCACCTAGACCTTGACCTAATGACTCTAGTGGTCCAAACCCCATCCAAATTGACCACCTAAGTCAACAATGAGTTGGATTCTTAGAATTGGGGGTGCATTCCTTGATTTGGTGGTGCATTCCCTGATTCGAGGAACTGTTCCCTGATTTTAGGAGTAACTGAGCCTAGAACTATTTGAGGAGTAGATGAGCTCCACTAGTCTAGGTCCTAACTAACCCTAACTAGCCCTAACAAACCCTAAGCACCCCATTTGAGTGATTTTAGGGATTCACATGCACATA
Organism: Larix kaempferi; assembly: GCA_027924585.1. NCBI lineage: Eukaryota > Viridiplantae > Streptophyta > Pinopsida > Pinales > Pinaceae > Larix > Larix kaempferi. The sequence continues at coordinate 14,960,397 of BSBM01000458.1, read as the reverse complement.
CAGTCAGTTGTCTGCACACCACTCCATTAGAACGAGTAATTTGGGAGTCTTAGGTCAGTTAAACTCAGTCTAGGTGAGTGTGTATGGATAACTAAGGGTCTTTGGCTCTAGTTAATCTTGACTAGTATCCAAGCACTGCATGAGCAATTCAAATAGCCTCCTGACCTAATTTGAATTTCCTTTATATATATTGTGTTCACCTCCATTGATTACAGTTAATGAAATACATCATTCTTTTCTTCTTATCTACTTTTAGTTTTTGTGTAATGATATATGATATCTCATTTGTTACATGATTAGTTAAATTTTGATTTTATTTTCATGGTATATCTCTTTAGTTTATGTGCCTAGATCTATATGATCAAATATTACATGGTATCAGAGTTGCAAGGGTACTAAACTAGTCAATGTTCTAGTGATTTTTTTTCAGGGATCAAGCTTTTTCAGGTTAAAGAAGGGCTTTGGTAGCCATCAAAGAGCTCATTTGCAGCCATGGATATCCTATCTCCCCACCTCAGTTGCAACATGGTTTGTATGCTAGATCCATTCTTGTTGAAGAAGGCCCCGAAAGCTTCACAACACATGTCCTAATAGGACATATTCACATACATTGAGAGGATGAAATAAGCCCCAGAAGCTTCGCAACATATGGACTACGAGGACATATGCACATCCGTGATCCGCCACTCAATTGAGGAAGACACTTTTACAGGCCCAAAAGAAGAGATGATCTACAAATTTATTCTATGCATTGGAGAACTTATCCCAAATCAAGTTCAAATTGAAGAATCCATTGGAGAACTTATACCAAATCAAGTTCAAATTGAAGAATCCATTGGAGAACTTGTCCCAAATTAGGTTCTTGTTGAAGAAGACCTCCAAAATGTCTTCCCATTCTCTGGATCTACATCCTTTACTCCTACAGTTCACCAAGTTCTGCATAAAAACTTCAAGAGATTTCCTCCATTAGAAGAAAGAAGTGGTCAAGAACCACCATTCATGCACTTCAAAGTGTTTGGATATCATGAATGGGATCACATGCACATCAAAAGAAGGAGGATTCAACAAAGTTTTGTAGGTATCTTCACAAAACCCTTCATCGAGAAGCAGTTCACCTAGTTGGGAGCTACTTTGGTAGTGAAAGCATCTTTTGAGTAGGATTCTTAAAGCTTTTTCTTCACATTCTCTTTTATGGGGGGGTTTCCCATGTGGTTTTTTCCCTCTTTCCCAGTTTTCAAATAATTTTGTTTGTGTGCATGGGTACCTAATATGGTTGTAAATTGTCGGGACCCATTTTTATTTTTCCACCTAGTTACGCTTATGGGGGGTGTTAAAGCAAATAACCCTCTACCTAGCCACCTAGACCTTGACTTGGTGACTTTAGTCATCCAAACCCCATCCAAATTGACCACCTAAGTCAACTATGAGTTGGATTCCTAGAATTGGAGGCACATTCCCTAATTTGAGGAATTGTTCCCTGATTTTAGGAGTGACTAAGCCTGGAATTATTTGACAACAAGATGCACTCCACTAATATAGGTCCTAACTAACCCTAACTATCCCTAGCAAACCCTAAGCACCCTAGTTGAATGATTTTAGGGATTTGCATGCACATACACTCAATTTCTTGCACATCAGTCAGTCAAAACAAGTGATTGGGGAGTCTTGGGTCAGTTAAACCAAGTCTAGGTGAGTGTGCATGGATAACTAAGGGTCATTGGCTCTAGTTAAGCTTGACTAGTCTCGAAGCACTTCATGAATAATTCGAATAGCCTCTTGACCTAATTCGAATTGCCTTGCTATATATTTTGTTTACGTCTATTGATTTCAATTAATGAAATACATCATTTTTTTATTCTTATCTACTTCTAGTTTTTCTGTAATGTTCCATGATATCTCATTTGTTACATGATTGGTTAATTGATGTTTGATTTTCACAATATATCTCTATATCTTATGTGCCTATATCTATATGCTCAAATCTTATATTGGTGTGGGCACAACACCATATCAGGGTCTAATCCAAGCATTTCAGAATACAACCATGCAAAAACATCTCAAAAATTTTGGAACAAAGTGTTGCGTGATATTACATCTTTTGTGGAGTAAGCAGCTTCGAGGAGAATGTTTTCAATTATGCTTGTTGTCATTGAAATGTCCACTTTGATGGTAGGAAATATATTAGCCATGTTTCCTTCCTTGAATGCGTCCAAGAAAAGTATTCGATTCTTCAACCAATCTATGTGGCCATGTGGGATGAAGTCTTTTGTTTCGATCGTACATTGGTTGGGTGGAGCTATGAGGGTGAATGTGCCCTAAGAAATGAACTGATGGTGCATTGTTTCCCATGGGTGATTAGGGATGTTCATAGCCTCCATAATGTCTTCATGTAAATGGAATATTATGACTAAAGGGGATAAGTCATTTGGAGATGGTGTGACTGATTTTATGAAGTTAATTATATGTGAAACTTGGTTAACCTCAAGGATATCTACCATTGTGGAGATGGAATGGATGGAATGAGATTCTAAACTTGTAGGTTTTTTCATTGAAATATAAGGAGATAAACTAATACCAACAAGTGATGATGGAGAATTATGTGTCAATGTTTTGACTGATATGGATATGTAGAATATTGTACCTGAGACTTGACTATTTGTTGTTGGTGGGGGGAATATATGATTGCGATTAAGTGTTGATGAATTTCATGGTGTCATGGATAATATAGATGTACTTCCTTCATTGGTAGAGGATTTGACAACCAATCGAGACTATTAAGGACCTACCCTAACACCCTTACTTTAGAAGTTAGTCAAGTAATGTATATCGCCATCTCTTTTTAATAAGGTTGAGTAGTCAATAATCAACAATCAATGTAAAAAGGGTCTCTCTATTAATTAAGGCCCACTAGGAAGTTCATACTTATTAATTATTTGACCATGTCAAGTAGTTAGAGTTTTGGATCTTGGAAGCATGTTTAAAGAGCTATAAGGCTATTCCCCACAATGGGTGTTCACGATGGATAAGGACATCCTCCCTACCAAGAGGCATGGCATGACCCACGAGGCCACATATATATGCAAAATGGCCTCCCATCATGTAAGAAATGCGGGAAAAGGATAGGGAAGCAGAAGGTGGTGACCTCAATCCTGGGGTTCACACATCGAAGGAATGTCATTGGTCTGGTAGCTGGAAGAAGATGGATTGTGCCTGGTATGGGGAGGGCTTGGTCATCATGAACCATAACGATGCCAGGAATTAAGGAAAAAGAAGGCGGTGGTAGTTGAGCTCGGGGGGATGTCTCTCCTCATTGCTAACAATCCCCTCTCAAAACCATTCAATGTGAATGTGTTGTTGATTACTCCACTTAGTGGTAATAATTGGTTGGGAGCATCAGAGAGAGGTATAGTTCCTATGTTTATTAGAGAATTCATGGGTAGGGATCTAGTTACAAGGGGAAATCCCCCATGGCTGATCCTAGGCTAATGAGGGAGCTCAAAAGAGCAACAGAGGTTGTGATGCATTGTTAACATCACACCCCTGCCCATGGCAAGGATGAAATAGCAGTTGCCGAACACATAATTCAGACCTAGTATGAAGAGTTGCAGTTCTTTGAGGACTAAGAAAGGTTGGATGAGTGGGTTGTGGACCTTGGGGACACCGGGTCATGAATGGCACTTTACCACTGCTCCTTACATCTCTACTTGTCCATGAAATAATTAATGGGCTTCATGATTGCAGACAAAGACAGGATGATGACAAACCTCGAGGAGGAGATAGAGATGGTGAATAAAATACGGGTGGAGGTCCACCTGTTGCACTCCAAATTTGACATCATGGATCATAGGCAGGGGGTGGAGTTTCAGGTTTGTAGCACAACACTATGCAACACTACAGTGGCTCCCCAAATAATCATAGATTTTGATGATGAGGCCACTAAGGCTACCAAGTTTCCTCCTACTTGATCCTTATGTTATGTTGTGCTCCCAGATGTTTTGGCACTGGTTGCAGAAGCACTGCTCTATTTATAGTATATATTGGCTTTAAGTCTTTAATTCTCAGTATTTTGACAATGTTTGCTAGTATTGTCTATATTTTGCAGTAGGATAGTTTAGTTTATAGACCTACTCCATTTAGACTTAGTTTTATAATTGCCATGTTTGGGCATGAACATGCCCATTCTCTAGACCATGGGATGGGACCATGGATAAGCCTCTGACTTAGAGCTCAAGAAGGGCATGTTTTCCACTATGTGGAGGGTCCTCTTGAGCCCACAATTGTACTATTTTGTAAAGTACAGTTAATCAAAGCTAGTTCTATCTTACTTACAAAAAAAAGAGTTATAAGGCTATGAATGGTTTTGTCAAGAAATTATTGTATTGAAGCTATGTTCAACTTAAAGGTCACCCAACCTTAAGAGGCACATGAACACGGTTTCCTTATCTAAATAACATAATATAAGATCCATTTATTTTGCACTTATGTTGTTTATTTTTTATGTTTAGTTAGTTTGCACTATAATATTGGAATTTGTGGCATTATCTATCGATGTCTCTCTTTCCACCTCTCTAATTTGTACATTTAAGTACACCAAAAGTGGTATCAAAGTGTCTTTCCTGAGCCAGCATGCCTCCAATATTTTCAAAGATTTTTTTATAGGCTAGAGATGTGTTCCAAAGTATTTAAATAATTGCATAGATTTCTCATTCAATGGGTAAAAATGCGGTGGGGGAAGAATAAATGTAGCTAATATAGATGATACTTAGTCACGATGTACCCTCGCTTAGTACAATTGTTGCACATTTATGTAACCTCTATTGGAACCCCTTCGATTAGTACTACATCATATAACACCTGCACATAGAATCTCACTTCCACATACCCTTGGGTATATTGGAAGTCCCATAGGCAACCTAAAACCAACTGTAGATAATCCAATCAGTCAGGAGGTTACAACTAGTTAGGCAGTCGACTAAGGGAGCGGTTGAGCCTCCTCGTTAGATCCCTAAGAGATGGGTTGAGTACTACAGTTGGACCCTGCGCGTATATCAAAGAGCTATAGAACCTGACAATTCATTGTCTTCACACGACCTTGAAAACCCTGAAAACCCTCATCTTTACAACTCACCAATGAAAATTCTACATTTTGCTAGAGCAATGGGTGCAACAACCAGATTATTTATGGGATGCTAGCGAAATTCCTATATCTTTGCATCTAGCAATGATTTGGGAATTCTATCAATACAATAATATTCGACGGGAGCAATACTCCTATAAAAAAAGGAGGGGTCCTAAAAACCCTTATTTGTGACCTATCTAAAAAGAAGCCTTGCTTCGTGATGATCATTTTGATATATCTCTAACAACCATTTTTGGGTGGTCCTGGAAACCCTTATTTATGACCTAACTCAAAAGATTCCTTGCATCATGCTGATGATTTTGATATATATCTCTCACAACCCTTTTTGGGTGGACCCGACCATTCTTCCTTTGGTGTTCATACTTTTTAGCTTCCATGATACACACCTACAACCAAAGCCACGTGGAGACTAGCAACCAAAATCTATCTAAAGACCTTCGAGCATTGACCTCAATGATCATGTCCTTGCAACACTGGATGGATTAGAAATTTCCACCTTGACCTACTCAATTGACTAGCTACAACTCAAAGTGGATGATGACAACAACACCTTGAAAAACCATGAACATATGATGATTGCTTTCCCAACATGTGGGATTCACTCTGGAATTTGATACTCCAACCAATGAAGCCATGGTCACTGAAGAATAGGGCTCTCAAACTCTCTTCCCGGAAACCCAACCTCACTCCATTGACGATAAAAATTCATGGCACTGCTTCTCGAAGATTGACATGTGCAAATTTGATGGCTTTGATTCCTCGAGTTGCAGTATAATGAGTGAACCACAATGGCATCCTAAAAAAGACTGACAAGAATGACACCTGTTTGAAACCCTATATGGGCCCCACCCCCATATAACCACCCTAATATTTTTTTGGGTGGGGGAGTTAGTGTATTATAGTATAATTCAATTTCTACATTCATTTCCACTTTTCCTCTCTACAAATTATTTTATGCAATTTCAAGTTACCCCATTTTAATTCATAGTTAAGTGTGTCATTTGTTTATTTGTAGGTCTAGGAATAATAAAGCATAATAGGTCTATAGTTGTGTAGACTTCATAAAACTTCAATAGGGAAAAGCTCGTTGGTTGTGTCAACGCCAAAAAGGGATCTACATGAGAGGATGGGATGGGTGTCACAAGAAAAAGGGGAATTGTAAAGTAAGCAAACCACAGAGCAGGAGATGTGTGTGTAGGTTTCTACGAGTGGGGGAGTCTCTATGTCACAATATTACTTGGGGGGTTATGGTTGCTAAGTCAGTCTAGTTGTGTGACCTCAAATATGAATGCATTTTACACGAAAAGATAAGTTTGGTCTGATCCGAAAGGGCACCCAATTCATTCACATCAAGGGATCAATGGTCGTATCCAACCGAATGTAAGGTTTGGTAATGATAACTAATTTGTGGAGATTTTCCATGATGTTCAATAAGGGAACCAAGATGGGCATAATGCCTCCTCAACTCCCACGTTCCTTAGGTAATTAAAACCTTTATGTCTAGTGTTTTTAATTATAAAATAAAGTCTTGGCCACAAACATCAGAGTTGGGAAACCTTATAGTTGTCAGAGCCAGGTTCGTTCTAACTTAGCTATTAGTGGGCGTTCTAGCTGCTATAAAACAAAGGGAGTTATTAAGAGGACACGAGGAATCACCTTGATGGTGCTTGGCCATTGAAGGGATGGTCATAATTGTAAAGTGTTATAGGAGTATGTGTATCTAGTTGATTATGTAGTAGGAACTTCACTTTATGTTATGGGACAACACCGAGATGTGCCATGCACCATCACCTATGGTATAACCAACTTACCTTATAATCTAATTTCATCACTGTTTGCCCGGTTTTGCAACCAGGCTTAGTGCTATGGGCACCTGCTAACTAGTAGCAGCAGTTTCAATAGAAATAAATAACAATCTAATCTAAACTAAACTAATCATGGATCTTATGCAAGAATCTAAGCAAATAATGTAAACATAAAAAACAAGAACAAGAAAATATTTAAAGAATGAAATTGTATTGAAAAATGGGGGGGCAAGCAAGTGCTTGCGATAATACCTTCAATGGTGAAGGTTGATGTTGAGCAACTCCCAAGATGAGTAGCTCCAAGCTCCAAGAGGTCTCCTTCTCCAAGGTTGCTTCAATGGCTAAAATGCTCAAGGGAGATTTCAGCAGCATACTTTTATCCCTTCTTGGAGCTCATTAAAACTACGAAGAAGGAATCAATGGTGCCTCTTGGCGCCACGACAGATCACATATACCCATTAGGCAGCTTCCCCATTTTGGTCGCCTTTGTTCAGAGTATTCTGCAGTATGTCACCTTGATAATTCCTCGACGATACCTATCAGCTCGTCCTCCCCCCCAGAGTCAATATATAACATTCAGTCAAAGCAATGATCCCCACACCTACAAGTCAATTCCCTACGCTGCCAGGTCAACCATGTCATCATGCTCTGAAGAAAGGAAGTTTGAGTCTACCCATTTTTTGAACCAGTTATTTCCCATTCCCACAAGTCTGTCAGTCCTACCATCAGTACTACAACACTTCAGTTTTACACCTCGTGCTCCTATCAAGGAAACATCATTGCCTTGTTAACTGCTGGTCTCCCTCTGTCGACGACAACCACATTGATTCCAGAGGATAGACCTAGAGGTCCCTGTGTCTTGGACTCATCACCATTTATGATGAGTGCCTACGAATCATTTCGAGAGGAATCTTCAGTGCCTCTCCAAATGGTTGTTTCTCACATGCTTGACTTCAACACCTTCATCGCATCGTTGAGACTCGCACGGGGTATTCGTCCGTTTCGCTTATTAGTCGAAGACCCCGGATACCTCCTGATTCCTCCACATGTGAGAGTCTTCCTATGGATAACACCAGTTACACTTTTTCTATAGATATCCGGGTTGCGCATGGCGACAGTATTCAGATTTACCCCAGTTTCATACTCCCTTGAGTATACAGTTACGTTATCTCTCAGAGATTACTCATACTCTTTGAGTACCTACAGATGTTGGACACCTTCAGTTTTAGCAGTTCCAGTGTATCAGTTATTGAGATCCGTTATGATCAGGAGTACATCCCAAAATAATGTCCCCCCTGGACCGTTATGGTGTACCAGTAGATTCTTTATGTATTAGATCCCCCTTCTTGGGACTAATTGTTATGTATATGTCTTGATACGAGCATGGGAATGCCTGCCTCGTCCATTATCAGAGATTATACCTCATTCATATTGAGGCCATGTAATATTTTTTGTTTCTTGCAGCTTCCGAGGGCCGTGGCTCCAGTCTCCAATCGGTCTCTTCTCCTTCCCAAACCCCTGAAAAAAGACAAAAGAACTATGATGTATATCGGCCATACGATGAGCTCCTGCCCTCACACATCAGGGGGCAATCTGTTAACACCTAAAAAGTGCTCACTAGCTCATTTCCCTATTCACATGACCCATTTGTCCACTTTTTCACCATCGGAGCCTCTGAAACCAACAAAAGGTCACCAAAAGACCTGAGTACACCCCTTTTTCCATTAAAAAAGATTATTTTTCCTGAAAAGCATAAAAAACCCTCAAAAAGGGTCCAAATTCCCAAAAATATTAAAAAGGGAATAAAAATATTAATTTTATTCAAAAAAGGAAAAAGGAGGGAAAAGTACCTAAACCATGTTGGTCAATACCATTTGGTTTCCACAAAACCACAAATGGTATTCCCCATCACCAAAACCTATAAAAAGGTGGTAGGGGCTCCTCATTTCACATCCATCCATTATCTCATCCTTATGCTGCTGAAATCTCCCTTGAGCATTTTAGCCATTGAAGCAACCTTGGAGAAGGAGACCTCTTGAAGCTTGGAGCTACTCATCTTGGGAGTTGCTCAACATCAACCTTCACCATTGAAGGTATTATCGCAAGCATTGTTGGCCCGGTTTTGCAACCAGGCTTAGTGCTATGGGCACCTGCTAACTAGTAGCAGCAGTTTCAATAGAAATAAATAACAATCTAATCTAAACTAAACTAATCATGGATCTTATGCAAGAATCTAAGCAAATAATGTAAACATATCTAGAATTTTTTTAACCTTTTATTCTGTGTATCCCTTGTGTTGCACCCACCACACCATGACTTTGCCTATTGTGAAGAAAGGAAAACTACTCTTCTAAGATAAATTCTAAAAATTACTTTTAAGCCTACTAGCTAGGATCCTTATAAAATGATTTTATTCACAGAGTTGCATACAAATATAGGCTTCTAATCATAAAATCTTTTAAGATCATTTTTTGGGGGATCAAGGTTATAAATGTTACATCCATAGCACCCAATTTTTTTCATGGGACTTTGGATTCCTTTATAACTCTTAAAAACACCTTGTCAATAAAGCCATATAATCCTAAAAAGATTTATATTGTACAATTGTCCCATCTAGGACTCTTTTCCTTTTTAAACAAGTGTAAGACTAATTTGAATTTTTCTTTGGTGACTTCTGCTTCAAGATCCTTATTTTGTTGTCCTTCAATAATCTTGGAAAGAAAGCTACTACTTTTAGAATCTCTTCTATGTCTACCCTGAGAGGCTCTTGGAATGAGCTTTTGAAACATTTTACTCCTTTTGTTTTCATTTATGTGAAATTTTTGGCCTTTGCATCCTCTTCCTCTTTATCTCCTAGATTGTTTTAATATTTTTCTAATGTTTTGCATAATTCTAAAAAAGTCCTTTTCTCATCTTCCACTACCAACCAGACAACCCTAATTTTCAGTGTCCACTCTACTTATTCCTATTCTAGCAACTTTCGTTTTACATCTTCCAAAATTTTGAGTTTTAGTAATCTTTCTTATGTAAACATTCCTACCTCATTTCTTTCATATAGTAGCTTTATTTGATCCTCTGCTAAATAAGCTTTATTTAAGAATTTTGTGCTTTTGTACCTTTTCATTGTTTGAGATTGTTACTATATTTTTTATCTTCTTTATATTTTCTACAAAATGATATGTTTTTATTCCCTTAAGTTAGGCTCAAACCTCCTTCGATTATTGATAATCATATTCCTAAAGCCTTCTTCTATACAATTTCAGTTGGATTTGAAGAGACTCGGAGGCATATGATCTTCTTTTTCTAATTGAATAAATATTGGTTGGTAATCAAAAGATCCCTATACTCCTATCCATGATTTCAATCTTTCCACTTCTTCCAAAATCTTTTGAACTGCAATCTAAAGATCCCTATACTCCTATCCATGACTTCAAACCTTGTCTTTGCCACTTCTATATTTTCCCTAGGTTGGAACCAAATCAATGTGTTTCATGTCACAAAGCTCTAATTCTTCAAAAAGTTGAGAAAAATAATCTACCAAAGGATCTTGTCCAGGACTTCCCTCCATACTTCTTCTAGATTTCATTGTTAAGTTTAAATCACCTCCCAAAATTACATTACCACTTTTTACCAATCCTTGGACTTTGAATTTATCTTGCAAAAAAATTCTATCTCCATATGGCCCATATAGGTTTATGAAATAAAATACCTTACCCAATTCCTTAGACCCTAATTCTTTTTGGATACCTACAATTAGAAACGATGAATCAATGAGTTCCATAGACCTATGCCACAATGTTACAATACCTCCCAATCTTCCTTCTCAATCTAAAGGGAAAAAATGACTGATCCTTTCAATAGGAGGACAATATTGTTAGTGCTTTGGTCCCTTTACACAATGCCTCTTGAATCATAATTACATCTCACTTATAATTATTAAACAATATTTTAAGAGATAACTGCTTATGGGCACCCCCTACTCCTTTCGCATTCAAGGAAACATTTTTCATGTATTTAATATGTCTGAGGCACTCCATATTCTAAGGGCCCTCTTGATAGTCATTTTTTTTCCTTCCTTCTTTTTTTCCTTATTTATTGCTAGTGATAGGTAAGATCTTTGGCCTGTCATCAAGGGCTACCTTGAGTCAATTTCCAATCCTTGTTATAAACCCAATATAATATTAAGATAATTCACAACATATATCAATAATATGAATCAATACAAAAGATATTCAATATGCTCAAACTTTATTATTATGCCAATGATTCTTTTGGTGGGATGAATCAACCTTGTTCACTTGCCTCTCAGAGGGGGATACCTCCTAACGAGCTAAGATCAACATATAGTAATATTCTTCACACCCATAAAGATGACTCCATCCTTGTTTATAGAATCACCATACAATACTAGCCACCTAACCACCTAGTGGACCTTCTTTAATGAGGTCTCATTACATGTATTCACTAACTTACTGGACCTTATTTAATAATAACAATATAATGGACCTAGTCCACTTTACATTGAATGGCCTCCTCTTCTACTTTAACGGGCCCTTTGGAACCCCCATTACCCACTACAGAGGGCCATAATACTCCACCCCCCTTAGGAAAGCATCGCCCTCAATGCTCTATGTGAAGTTGTACAACCATAATCTAGGGTCCCATGGGCGAATGTTGACTACCCTGCTAAAGTAGGAAGGGTCCCATGGACTAATGTGAGCCACCATGCTAATGTCGTCTAACCAACTCCTGCATAATCCTGGATTTCATGTACGAGTGCTAATGGATACAATGAATTAGTTGAAGGGACTCGACCAAAAACCTAGGGCTAATGTCCATGTGCTGCAATTGACACCCCATCTTTGACACTGAAGATACACAAATTGTTGAGTGTTGTGCCGCATACCTAGGAACGTCATATGGATCTAAATAACCCGTTAAAACAAACGAATCCTCGAAGGAATAGGAAAATGATGGAGCTCTAAGAAAGTCTTCGACTATAGAAGAATCAGATTGTTGTTGTCCTTCACATGAAGGAGAATATTTCTCAAAAAGAATATGGAAATAGTTGGAATCCCAAAGATTAAAACTATCCATATAGTATTCATCACAAGCATCCTCTAATTCAAACCATGCATTTCAGTCTTGGTCATATTCTTCCATGATAAAAGAAGATATGGTATTGTTGATAGACATATCATCCAAGATAGCATTAACCTAGTCAAATATACTCATGATATCCTGGTCAATGCATTGCTTCATAGATTTTAGATTGGCCTTCCCCCCTGAAAAATTTTGGCTGCCCTTATTTGTTTCTCATGTGGTATGGGCCTCAACCTTTCCATGCTTAAATGGAGGGCGAAATTGGTTCCAGGGCTATAGCATAGGAAAGAGTAGCTATAACTAGAGGATATAATATATCAAATGAAATCCCTAAAAATTATCTTTCAATCGATGTTGGTCTTGGTGCAATCTAATTACTGTTTCAAAAGATATTATCTCTATAAGGTTTGTGCAACCATCTCTCGAAACACTGAAATGTGTAGATTTCAAACTGTTATATCTCCCTCTTTCAGACTCGGGTTGGAGAGATTTTGTTTTTCTAAATCACCTAGTTTTTCAAGAGGAATTTGGATCTACAAATGGTTTTTACAGATTATGATGGAAAAGACTCAAGAATGTATCATGTTGCGATCCTCTTTTTTCTCTTTAAAAAAATATGCTAAAAAGAGAAAAAAAATTCCAATGTTGTGGCCCTAGGAGGCTTTGATACCAATTGTTATAAACTCAATATAAAATTAAGATCATACACAATAGATATCATCAATATGAATTAATACAAGAGATGTTTAATATGCTCAAACTTTATTATTATGCCAATGATTATTTTGGTGGGATGAATAAACCTTGTTCACTTCTATCTTCGAGGGGCCTACCTCCTAATCATCTAATCTCAACATACAATATTCTTCTCCACATATGCAAAAGGAGGACCGTATCCTTATTTATAGAATCACAATACAATACTAACCTCCTAACCGCTTAACCACCTAGTGGACCTTATTTAATGAGATCCCATTACATTTATTTACTAACTTAGTGGGACTTATTTGATAATAATAATAATATAGTGGACCTAGTCCACTTTACATTGAATGGCCTCCACTTCTACTCTAATGGGCCCTCCACCCCCCCCCCCATTACCCCCTAGGGAGGGTCATAACAATCCAACTTTTATCCCCACTTAATCTAATTGAGAAATTTCCTTCCTAGGTCTCAGATGGTATCGAGCCCCCTTCCTCCCTTCTACTTTTGGTTCATAATAGTCCATCTCCCAACCTACTTTTCTCCCAATGAATGAGTCATCAAAATCTTGTATTCCTATATATATATATATAGTAGAACTTCAACCTTGGATATTTCTTTCATTTCACTAGCTTTACTAAGATATTCGATTTGTTCTCTCAGTGTAGACTCTCGAACCAAAGGGGAACTGAGAAATAAGGGTCCTTTATAAATTATCATCCTATAAATCCACCTTTACTTCTAACTATGAGCATGGATATTGAGAGTTATTTAGAAACCTCTTTTACAAATATATTCTTGGATTAGTATCTACTACCTTCTTCACCAACTACTCCTTCTTGTATTCATTATCCACTTCCACATCTCCTTTAAATTCGTTTGCATCGTCACACTCTTCCTTGATTAAGGAAATCAAGTGACCTTTGGCTTGAACCTTTCTACCCCTATTTTTTAAACACATCCTTAGATTCAATTGATAACCTTTATTTTTCCCTTCATGTCTTTCTTCTGATTGATCTAGAGCACTCTTTCCACACATGACCAAATTCATAACAATTTGAGCATTTGAATGGATTTTCTAGTAATCCAAAACTTGTATGAATTTCCACTTTCCCCATACTATCTCAGTTTCCTTTTCCAATCCCTCCCATAGTTTCATTTCTACCAGAATTTCACTTCCCTCTTGTCCTTTTTGTATCAAAATCCACCTCGAAATACATAAATTTTCCCAGACTCCTCCCAGTGCCTTTAAAGCATATTTATTCTATTGCTCCATAGGTATACTTGGCATTGTATTTACATTGTATCCTTTCATGGATCAAACCATGGTATCCATCTTTTTACATCTAGAAGGGAATCCCCCCCAAACTCACCTTTTTGAAAGAATTCTTCCTGTTAGAAAAACAAGATCGCAGAGCAATAATAATAAACAGAAATGCAAATATAATCACACAAACACATTACAAGAGAGACACCAATATATCGTGGTTCACCCAAGATGGGCTACGTCCACACTGAAATTGCCAGTCCTTATTAATATACCATACAGCAAATGAAGGGATACAACCTGCAGCACATCCACTGCACTTCCTATTCACTGTCTCACAGTCTCTCTTCATGATCTCAGAGATCTTTACAATGCATAATACCTTATACATCTTACCCTAGCCGTATTACAATGTCTTTCTTTTATAGGGGAAATACAATGGGAAAATACCACAGGATACCCAAAACCATGGGTCCGCAAAACTATTGGCCAACAAACATCCCAAGGTTGGGGAATGAGTGTACAGTCCTTTTGAATATCATATAAAGATGGGGTACATGGCTGAGACAATATCATCTATGAGACTGGAAGATCTGGCTCCACAACCAACAATATCCCACTTGGAGACTAATCACAACAACTCCATCGATGTTGTACTTGCTGGATCTTAGACTTGAAAAATTTCTCATCTTCACCATCACGCTAGAAGGCCAACTGAAACCGGGCAGGAACTCAGTTTCTCTCTGGTCACTACCTTTGTGAACATGTCTACAGGATTCTGGCTAGTATGTATCTTTTCCAGCTTCAACAGTTCATCTTCCAGAACAGAGCATATGAAATGGTACTTGAGGTGTATATGTGTAGTCCTGGAATGGAATGTTGAGTTCTTTGCAAGATGAATGGCACTCTGGCTGTCACTATACAACCTATTATCCTTCTGCTTCTTACCCAATTCCTCCATAAACCTCTGCAACCAAATCATCTCTGTACTAGCCTCTATAACAACAACATACTCTGCTTCCGTTGTTGAAAGTGCAACAACCTTTTACAGTTTTGAAATCCAACTTACTATTGTTCCACCTAGAGTAAACACATACCCTGTGGTGCTCCTCCTATTATCCTTATCACCTACCATATCTGCATCAACATATCCCTGTAGAGCAGTGTCTGAACCTCCAAAACATAATGCATGAGTGGTAGTACCTCTCAAATACCTGAGAATCCACAGTACTGCCTTCCAATGTTCTTTACCTAGATTGTTCATATATCTGCTCACAACTCCCACTGCATGTGCAATATTTGGTCTTGTGCACACCATGGCATACATCAAGTTGCCAACTGCTGATGAATAGGGAATCTTGGACATGTAATATGTCTCTTCCTGTGTCTTGGGACACATTTCCTTACTTAGATTGAAATGGCTGGCCAAAGGAGTACTAACTGGTTTTGCATTCTGCATTCTGAACCTCTCCAACACCTTTTGTATTGATCCAGATCTTGGGAGCTGAGTACCGGAATGCTTGAATGCCGAGAGAGGAGGAGGTTAAGCATGCAAATCTGTTATAAAATTCACATGAAAAACACTAATCTTACATGAGAATAAGCATGAACAAAAACATATGAAATGAATGGGAGGTGAGGCTCAAAGAGGAGCCCCACCTCTGAACTAATTACCAATAAGTCACTCAGATCTAATTAGTCTCATAATGAACAATAAAAAATAAGAGAGAAACCAAATGAGTAACTTGTTATTATGAGAAGGCTTGCTAGGCCTTTATATAGCATTATTACAATGTGTCTTGAGACCATACCATGGGCCAAAACTATGTGCTACCAAATACCATGGATGAGAGAGGGTGGCCTCTCAATTTAATACTTTTATGGCTTATACATCCGAATTTAGACCATATGCCCCCTAAAATGTGGATCATGTATGTACTTACCCTGAGACAATGTCAATTTGCGATTTTTCCTGTCTCTTGTTATTCTCATACCAAGGATTTGCTTTGCAACACCCAAATCCTTCATCGCAAATGAATTAGCTAGCTTCCTTTTGAGTACATTTATATCCTACATGTCAAACCTTGCAACAATCATGTCATCCACATATAATAACAAGATAATATATCTTTCATTTTCTAGCCTCTTGAAATAAACACAGTGGTCAAAATGACATCTACTATAACCTTGTTCTGTCATAAACCTGTCAAATTTTAAATACCACTGCCTTGGATCTTGCTTCAAGCCATACAATCTCTTCTTCAACCTGCATACCAAATCCCCCTTCCCTTTGACCTCATACCCTTGTGGCTGCTGCATATATATCTCTTCCTCCAAATCCCCATGGAGAAAGGTTGATTGACATCTAACTGTTCAAGATGCAAATCTTCTACCACCACTAGACTTAAAATAGTCCTAATTGAAGTCATCTTAACAACAGGAGAAAATATTTCATCAAAATCGATGCCTTTCTTCTGTGCAAACCCTTTACAACAAGTCTGGCCTTGTACCGCTTCTTACCTCCTTCTTCTTCCTTCAACCTATAAATACATTTGTTCTGCAATGCTCTTTTACCAACAGGCAATTGAACCAAATCCCAAGTCTGGTTTCCTACCAATGAGTCCATCTCCTCATTCATGCCTTGCTCCCACTTCTTTCTAGTTTCCACCTGCATTGCTTCTTCATAACATTATGGTTCACCAGCATCAGTCGTCAATAAATAATACATTGAAGGAGAGTATCATTTAGGGATTCTACTTAACCTGGTAGATCTTCTTACACTTGCAGGAGTTTCAGGTACTTGCTGCTGTTCTTGATTTTCTGGCACCTTTGGAACTTCATTTTCTTCAATTTCATCAAGTACTGTGTACTCTATGTTTTCCTTTTCCTGTTTCTTTCCCTGCAACTGATCTTTATACACGACCTTTTCATTGAATATCACATCTCTACTCCCAATGATTTTGTTATTTTCATAATCCCATAAGCGATAACCAAAATCATCAACCCCATATCCAATAAAGGTACATTTCTTAGATTTAGCTTCAAGCTTTGTTCTATTTTCTTTATCAATATGGATAAATGCTTCATAACCAAATGTTCTCATAAATGAGTAGTTTACCTTTGTACTTGTCCATGCCTCCTCTGGAATACCACCATCCAAAGCACTAGAAGGCCCTCTATTTATTAAATAAACAACAGTATTTACAATATCTTCCGAAAACTGTAAGGGCAACCCTGCATGCAATCTCATACACCTTGCACGCTCCATGATCAGTATTATGAGGACATAAATACAACGTACCTGCCATGTCTCCTTTTGCTATCACCATTGATCCTTTAGTGATATTCCACCATGTTTCTCCAAACATAGATAGATAGCCGCCATCTCCCAACTTCCCTATTGAGATCAGATTTCTTTTCATAGTAGGAATATGCCTAATATTTTTTAACAGCCATTCAGTTTCATTCTTAAATTTTATCCATACCTTACCCATTCCAACAATTTTACATGGCTCATCATCACCCAATAAGACATGTCCAAAATCACCTAGAACATAATCATGAAAATATCTCCTATGGGGTGTAGCATGACATGAAGCCCCTGAATCTACTACATAATAATCACTAGTATTATCTAATGCAAGAATCAAAGCATCTTGTAACACATCACCTGCTACATTTGCTTCCTGGGTAGTTTGATGCTGTCCATCTCCTTTCTTCTTTAGAGATCTACAGTCTTTCTTCAGATGTCCTTTCTTTCCACAGTTCCAACACTCTATTTTTCCCAGTCTAGACTTGGATCTACCTGTTTTAGACTTGCCGCGATTACCTTGGCTCTTTCCTTTCTCCCTTTGTCTTCCCCTTCACCCCATGGTCAACGCATTACATGATGTGTCACCTATGCTTTTTCTTCACATTTTCTCGCTAAGAATAACACCAATAACATCATCAAATTTCAAGGTGTTTGAACCAGAGACAAAGTTACTTACAGCCATGACCAAGCTATTCCAGCTTTCTGGTAGTGAACACAAGATTAAAAGAGCCCTAACCTCATCATCAAAGTTCACACTTACAGAACTTAGTTGATTTGTAACCGTATTAAATTCATTTAAATGATCAGCAACAGATCCACCTTCATACATCTTCATATTAAATAAACTCTTGATTAGAAATACCTTGTTGGAGGCCGAGGGTTTTTCATACAGGTTACCCAATGTGCTCATCAAACCCTTCGTTGTTTTTTCTTTTGAGATATTGAAAGCCACCGACGAAGCCAGGGACAGCTGTATTGTTCCCAGTTCCTTTCTGTCAAGAACCTCTCATTCTTCGTCCTTCATAGTCGTCGGCTGCTTTTCTCTTCCTCCCAATGGTAGGAATAGATCCTTCTGGTACAGATAGTCCTCCATTTGCATCTTCAATAACTGGTAGTTTTGGCCATTAAATTTCTCGACCTTGAACTTTTCTTCTTCCACCATTTCTCCTACTCAAACCAGAAAACCTAGTTTCCTGCGGGTTTATCTGCCAAATAGACCTTTGACTCTGATACCAATTGTTAGAAAAACAGGATCGCAGAGCAATAACCATAAACAAAAATGCAAATATAATCACACAGACACATTACAAGAGAGACACCAATATATCGTGGTTCACCCAAGATGGGCTATGTCCACATTGAAATTGCCAGTCCTTATTATTATACCATCCAGCAAATGAAGGGATACAACCTGCAACACATCCACTGCACTTCCTCTTCATTGTCTCACAATCTCTCTTCACGATCTCAGATATCTTTACAATGCATAATACCTAATACATCTTACCCTAGCCATATTACAATGTCTTTCTTATATAGGGGAAATACAATGGGAAAATACCACTGGATACCCAAAACCATGGGTCCGCAAAAATTTTGGCCAACAAACATCACAAAAAAATTTCTCGGGGGCTTCACCCCCAAACCCCGAGGTTGGGGAACGAGTGTACAGTCCTTTTGCATATCATATAAAGCTGCGGTACACGGCTGAGACAATATCATCTATGAGACTAGAATATCTGGCTCCACAACCAACACTTCCTACATTGTCAACCCCATAATGAAACTGGATGCAATCTACCCATGGGTATAGGATGGAATTCTGAGATATACCCTAATGTCCTTTTCCAAATATTCTCCATCCATAGTGGGATTGGACCTTTAATAACTTGTTTCCCCACAACCGCCTTATTATTGTTCTTTCCATAAAATTATAATCTCCCCCATTGTCACGTCCCCTCATACCTCCTTGATCACTGGAGACCGTGATCCATTTTTTTTTCTCCAAAAACCATGACTGTGCGCCCATACACACAGTTCGAAAAGAAAACCCAAATCCGCAATCCACATCCCGCAACCCGCAGTTGCGGATTCAGGATTACGGAAATCCCAATGCGAAATTGTGTACTCGGCGATCCCGAAACCCGTAATTTTGGGTTCGGGAATGCAGAAGTCCCAACGGTCCGTCTGGATTCCCGACACCCGAAACCCGCGATTTCGCAGACCCAGCAACCCGCAATTCGCAGACCCCGTAACCCGCAATCCGTTGATCCCGCAACCCGCAGCTGCGGGTGCGGGGTTGTGGGTATCCCAAGTATGGGATTGTGCGTTTGACGATCCCACAACCCGCAACCTGCAATTGCGGGTTCAGGTTTGCGGAAACCCAAACATCCACATTACGACTTAGTGATCCCGCAACCCGCAACCCGACATTGCGGATTCAGGGATTATTGAATCATGCTATTGTGAGGGAAACTTCACCAATCTTCCAAGGGGCATAACTCCTCCCTCCAGTGTCCAAATGGAACAAGTTCAGTACCGTTGGAAATCTCTTGGAGAGCTCTATCCAATGGTGACATCCCCTTGACTAGGTAAGGCATCTAACCTTCTCATTTCCTTCTCTGAAGTTTTGTTCCTACCCACACTTGAACATTCCAACCTTCAACCTGCCAAGGTCCCTTCCTGCTATCTGACCCACAGAGGTTCCTGAAACCACTTCCAGGGCTTCTCTAACTTCTCAAGGATCAAATATAAATATACCGTTCCTTTACATGGTTAGTGCACAGCACATTCATTACCAAAACAATGGAGCTCTATCATACATCATCACATGTAAAATGCATTTAAATACTTAACTCACACATATATCATATGAAAGGATTACAAGCATTAGTTCCTGCAATACAAGATAAATACACACAGTGGATTCAGCCTATTACTCAGGCCTGTACATGACTTCATGTCAACCATTC
Source organism: Larix kaempferi (assembly GCA_027924585.1). Taxonomy (NCBI): domain Eukaryota; kingdom Viridiplantae; phylum Streptophyta; class Pinopsida; order Pinales; family Pinaceae; genus Larix; species Larix kaempferi. The sequence goes on along the minus strand of BSBM01000458.1, from coordinate 14,940,095 downwards.
ATATAACCATACATACAACAATTCCATGATTATACAAGCATTCATCATAATAATGAAACCACATCATTTACCATAACAGAATACTTATCTTTGAATTCTGAAGCAACTGGGTAAGTGAGAGCAATGTTCCACCCAACCTTAGATCTCTGTCCATCCTATACTCTTTCGGCTGAGAGATCACCTCCGAGATGGGCAGTGTATCCACTAAGGAGGGCTAATAGGTTCTCTCACTGTCAACGCTCCATTCACATGCTAAACCAGTTTGTAATTGGGTTTACCAAGCATTCCAGGGCACCTACCCATGCTAAGCCAACCTACAGGGTTTCCTTCAGCACACAGGGGTAACAAGGAGGCATTGCTAAACCACTGAGTTCAACCATAGAACTGCAGGCATCTCAGCACTCAATTGACCTGACACCCACAATACCTATCACATCCAACACAAGGAAGACCTACTGCACAATCACACAGTCTCTCAAGGCATCTTCCCTTCCAATGCTATTCTAGGATGGGCATAGAAAGGTCTAATAGCTAGTTCATTGAGACTATAGCCTTCACTGAGTTCCTCTAGCAATCCAACCCTTCTCCCACAGTTTACAACAATACATATCCCGGCTTGGGGTCTTCCCACAGTTGCTCTGCTCAAACCGCTCTACAACCTTCTCTATTGACTCTACCCGTCGTTGTACCAGGGTTCTACACACAAGGTGTCATGTCTGCTCATTCTTGGGTAATTCTCACACACAGGGGCACTCTACTTACAGATAAAACATGCAAGTGAATCCTCTGCGAGGGTCAATGGTTTCAACAATGGTAGCGCGAGCGTTCCGAACAGGGAATCAGGTGCATGAGTCCTGAATGGATGAGTGTGTGTGTCAATCCTTTCCCCCTACCCCCTTCGGTTCACAACAGGCTCTACGAGTTTTCCCATTCAGTTTGATGCCTTCACGCACAAGTGATCAGAGCCATGCCCTTCCATATGAAATCGTAGGCATGCTCCATACTCCATCAGATTCCGCAGTTGGTTCTCAACCACCCTCTGAAATCGCATTAATGTCAGCAGGGAGTTCAAACGGGTTCTCAATCAGACATGTGGCAACATGGTCAACCAATCCAAAACCCCCTCACCTCTCCCTAGTGGATACACCCAGCCCCCTTCTCGTTCGTTGCCTCCTTAGCCAGCTTCTTGGTTATTTTATTCATTCAGTAATAATTACATCATTTACATTCTTCATGGCTTAGCAGCCCATGAATAATCAAACTGTATCAATACTTGCCTAAGCAATAAACCAAAACATCCACTAGTGGGGCCTTGGCCTTGAGCTCCACACTAGGGAATTTACACATACTGTACATAAGCATTATTTACATCAAGGGCAAAATGGGGTATTACAACTCCCTCTCCCTTAAAATAACATCGTCCTCAGTGTTCCAATACTTAGGAAAACATATACAATTTACACAACCAAAATTAGATATGCCCTGCGTTCTACCCTTTACTTTGAACTTTCGGGATCAAGTCTTTTGGCTTCCACAAGCTGCTCCTGCTGGTTATGATCTTCCAACTCATCCACAAGTTTGAAAACTTTATGGCTGCTACCATTATGATGTTCCTTTGTTGGGCAGTTGCGGAGACAATGATGTCCTTCACATTTCCAACATTTCATTGGCTGCTTCATCTTTACCTGCTCAATCTCCTTTCAGTCTTCATGTCTGGAACATTTCTTAATGGACCGATTTGACAAATGCCTCATCATTGATCCATTGTCCTTTCCTCAGTTGATTGTTTCCAGAATTATTTTTACTTGTCTTTACAGACAAACAGAGTCCTGCAAAACTTTGTGGTTCATCTCATTCTATTGCTTTTGTAGCTTGAGTAGTTCTCCAAGATTTTCTTGGGTCTTGTAAATTGTTTGAAGAAGACTTTCAGCCTATGGTCTGCGGCCATGGTCACTGTGCACAACTAGTTCTCACTTTGCTTACAATCAACACTTGCTCGTAATAGCTGCAACCAATTGATTCAATTTCCACTTGTGAAATTCATCATTACAAATCTTGATAGGCCAACATAACCTAAATATTAAAAATCAGTCAATTGTTTTTCCCCAATTGACATGGAGATCCCATGCTCTATTCATGAGACCTCCACACTTTTCATGCTTTCCCAACATACAGATGAATTCCTTCATGTTCATCCATTCACAGGAAATTTATTAATTTAGCATTCACAATTTATTTCAAGCAAATAAACATAGTCTACTTTCAGCCATGCATGCATTCAACAGTTTTCTGTTTTTATAAATGCATCAATAAAAGGAAAGAGACAGCAGTAAGAGTTTTCTCCTCTTAGCCTTGTTCCATTCTGGAACCCACACCACCACTGTGGTTTTCATGCTCCTAGCCTCTTTCACTTCAACGTGAATGCTTGACCTGCCCTTCTTGGCTATTACACTTAGTGTCTATGGACTATTTCAGACCTCTCAACCATGGAGTCCCTCCAAATGGTTTGTCTACAAATCTTGGCTGCTAGGACCCACACAGTCCCACTAGCACCATCTTTCACTGCTGCTCAAGCTGAGATTTTTAGGTATTCGCGTGTCCACATGCATCCTTAAGATGGTTTCATAGTCCTTGCTTCCTTCATTGACCAATATTTCCCACAAAGCAACAATAGTACGTCAGCTTAACTGTTAGAGGGCTTATACCTGAAACCTTCATTATTCCAAATAAGACATGAATGAAATTGAATACTTATATGTATTGGACATTTCCTCTCTGGTCCACAGGGTCCTTCTTTTACTTTATAAGCCTTGAGATCTCCTGCAGACTGGGATGTTTGGCCAGCACGCAGGCTGCTCCAAAACATCAAATAATTACTATCCAAACAGTACACCTTCACGCCGACTTGGAAGGAAACTTCACTACGACCATTTCTAGGTCAAGGTACTATGGAGCCATAGGCATATAACAGCCCTTTCATCAACACCTTCACAACCCTTCATCAAAATTCCCACAACCTCCACAACATCCTTTCATACACATTAACCCTTCCACCACAACCCCTCACAACAACCTTTTACTTTGTTCATTTAGTGTGTAGCACCAAATTGCATCTGTTTAAGGTGATAACACAAATAATATAGGCAAACTTGTCAGCGTTGTTATTCTAAAATTGTAACCATAATTCATAACATTCACTATCAAGTATTGAAACACCAGGAATGCGTCCATTCCCATAGGGCGTAATCAATATTGGTATCCCTAACATAACTCAGCACCAGAAAGGTGTGCACTCCTCACTGATGTGAGCTATGCAGGTCCTAATCATACTTCAAGCAGTCTGAATAATATACATAAATAGAATATGCTCTGCATAGTAATTCTAACAACTAAACTTGCACACATATATGTATATATATATCAGTCAGGGTTTACAGAACACTTATTCATTTGCAGATGTAGTATTCTTCATTAATGAGGAATGGGGATCCCTTCTCTGAGTTGATAGTCCCTCAGTTTTTCCATCCCAACTTGTTTTGATGTTACATAACCCTCATATGTCTTACTGACATAATATTTACCATCTCACTCATATTGTTTACCAATCATGCAGTGCAGATGGGACATTATCAAAATGTCAAATGGCGTTTCATCCAAAACCCATTTCCAAGGTATGGAATCCTTCCCATGAAATTTGGCTTCTGCGGGCCCTTTGTCATGGTCTTACTGCAATGTGTTTTCCTAGAACACTTATCAAATAGCCAAACAGTCCGTAACATTTGTCAATAAAATTCAAATCTCATTGTTCCATAACCAATCAATAGCATTAATAATTAATTCAACATGAATTTACAATTCTGTCTCCTACAAAAATTGATTTTCTTAGCCATGAGGCTATCCTCATATTGCTTGGCTCTTGTAAGTGGTATCACTTCCCCCATTATGGTCTTATGTCTACTGCCATGCATGAACATCCACTTACAACATGTCATCCTGACACAATTTATATAAGCCAAATAGTTAGTAGTCATTTATTAGCAAAATTCCAAATCATAGATTTACAAATCTGATATTTACAATCCTTCTTTCTAACAGAACTTAGAGTCCTCAACCATGAGATTCCTTCTCATAAGCTCTAAATCAAAAATTTCAAATCTCTTCCCTACAAATATTAGACTTGCAACCATGATATTATTCTCATAAACTTAAATCAGAATATTTTCAGATTTGTTTCATGCATAAATTAAATTTCACAACCATGAGAACCTTCTCATAACCTTTGGCTTTTGCACATGGTAGAGTTCGGTCTTTACTATGGTCTTATCCCCATGCATATAATATTTCATTGCTGCAATAGTCACTGAAGCATTTCCAGAATTGTAACATTCCACAATTAAAACACTTCTAGCTGTTAACATATCAATATCACCAAACTCATTTATTTCACGTAAATCATTGTCATACTAAAATTGCAAGGTAGATTCACATCATTTATACAATTTAAATGAAACTTTGGGATACTCATGATTTCACAGTCATATCATTTATACAACTCTGCCCTTCCACAGAGTATTCTGACAGTCCATCGATCATAACTAGCTTCTTCATGCTCTTACTATTCTGCATTCATAACAGCCCATGAAATGATCCTAGAATTAGCATCCATTCACCATCTCATCCATTATTTAGTTTGCAATAACACACCCACCATCTCCATGCATTCATGCAATGCATCACAACATGTGCACCCACACTTATGCATGCACATTTACAATATTTACTAAAGATTTTCATATGCATTCACTCAATGCTTAACTACAAGATTTATAAAATCTCTTAATGCACATCCACTCAATGCCACCTTGCATTGTTTCATGAGTACTATGCATTCAAGCATATTATGAATTAATCATGACTATCTCATATAACATGCATTACCATAATCAGGACCACCAGTCCTCACTTGCTTTGGTTATTAAGCTCATAACCAACATACACATGGCATGATGTATTTTATATGAATGCAATCTAAATTTCTAAACAACCACATGGTATGAGGCCTCTTTCCTTCACCACTTCATGCTCCACCACACTATGGCAGTATGTCGTTCACATGAATGCATTTCAACTCTGAATGCATACCATTTTATGATTACCGAATATGGTTCAATGGATTCTTACCCAATCCCCTTCAACACTTATGCAATCATCATAAGTAACCATTACCTGCATGGCTCCCATTTACACCTTCGATGTTACCTGATTTGTTGGTTTCTTACAGCAGATTGTAGCATTCTCCCACCAACCTCTTGATCATGGATTTGCTGCCCTAACCTTTTCTTCATAAGGTTGTTGGCTTCATGCAACGACATCATCAACATCTTTAGCCATGCTTCTGTTGTCTTTGGTCCTACAACCAACTCCAACACCAATAGTGATTATCAACCACAATATTTACCATTAGTGGTTCATTGCATATGTAAAATCCCACTACTTTTACCAATATGTAATATCATATGCGTGCAAAAACATATTCACAAGCACTGTGCATTGTTTATGAATATGCCAACTAGTACATATTCATGCCATCCATCTAATCTCTTGCATCTTCATCATTCTCATGCCATAATTTTAAGCACATAAAGCTTATAAAATATAAATGCAGTTAGAAAGATAGGGGTTAAGGAATTCTCCCTTTCCAATCCCTCATCTTTGCATGAAGTTCCTCTTCCACATCGTAGCTGGTTCGATTTCATGGTATGCTACTTCCAGGCATGCAATTCTAGAATTTGCCCATATTGACAACAATTTTGCCAAACAGCCACTGGCACTTTTCTGCATTTCTTTCTTCTCGGCCTTCATGGCTCGGCTTAGAACCACCGTTAATCCTTTGCTGCAAGTCCGTGAGACTCTGCAAAATGACTACATTGAGCTGATGTTGCTCTTCTTGCGCTTTCATCATTCACTCATTGAAGCTAACCATAGTTTCAGCTAAGTTTGGGAGCGTCACTTGCTCCCTTCTTCCATCAGACTCGGCTTATGTATGTGCTTCTTGCACATTCTCACCCAATACATCATCTTCCGGCCCAACTGGGTCCTGCGCATCATTCAAGGTAACCATTCTCACCTCGTACTGTGCGCTGCACCGTGATACAATTGTCTGACAGCTACTGCTAATTCTCTGTATATCACATACATTCTATTAGATATCATAAACATGCAAATAAACTACATCATACTCATCCAAACCAGGAATTATTCGTCTAAGCAATAAATCAAGCAATTAAGTTCATAGAAAAATCACGCCCTGGCTGCATTTCTTGAACAAATTTCATGCGTCGTCCGGCCCAAACAGCTCCCAGTGCTGCAACTGAAGCTCTCATACCACTCTGTCACGTCCCCTCAGACCTCCCTGATCACTGGAGACCGTGATCCATTTTTTTTTCTCCAAAAACCATGACTGTGCGCCCATACACACAATTGGAAAAGAAAACCCAAATTCGCAATCCACATCCCAAAACCTGCAACCCGCAGTTGCGGATTCGAGATTACGGAAATCCCAATGTGAAATTGTGTACCCGGCGATCCCGAAACCCGAAACCCACAATTTTGGGTTCGGGAATGCGGAAGTCCCAACGGTCCGTCTCGATTCCCGACACCCGAAACCCGCGATTTCGCAGACCCTGCAATTCGGAGACCCCACAACCCGCAATTCGCAGACCCTGCAACTCAGAATTCACTGATCCCGCAACCCGCAGTTGCGGGTGCTGGGTTGCGGGTATCCCAAATATGGGACTGTGCGTTTGACGATCCCGCAACCCACTACCCACAATTGCAGGTGCGGGTTTGCGGAAACCCAAACACGCACATTACGACTTAGTGATCCTGCAACCCGCAACCCGACATTGCGGATTCGGGGATTACTGAATCCTGCTTCTGTGAGGGAAACTTCACCAATCTTCCAAGGGGCATAACTCCTCCCTCTAGTGTCCAAATGGGGCAAGGTCGGTACAGTTGGAAAGATCTTGGAGAGCTCTATGCAATGGTGACATCCCCTTGACCAGGTAAGGCATCCAACCTTCTCATTTCCTTCTTTGAAGTTCTGTTCCTACCACACTAGAACATTCCAACCTTCAACCTGCCAAGGTCCCTTCCTGCTATCTGACCCACAGAGGTTCCTGAAACCACCTCCAGGGCTTCTCTAACTTCTCAAGGATCAAATATAAATATACCTTTCATTTACAGGGTTAGTGCACAACACATTCATTACCAAAACAATGGAGCTCTATCATACATCATCACATGTAAAATGCATTTACAGACTTAACTCACACATCTATCATATGCAAGGATTACAAGCATTAGTTCCTACAATACAAGATAAATACACACAGTGGATTCAGCCTGTTACTCAGGCCTGTACATGACTTCATGTCAACCATTCATATAACCATACATACAACAATTCCATGATTATACAAGCATTCATCATAATAATGAAACCACATCATTTACCATAACAGAATACTTATCTTTGAATTCCGAAGCAACTGGCTAAGTGAGAGCAATGTTCCACCCAACCTTAGATATTTGTCCAGCATATACTCTTTCGGCTGAGAGATCACCCCGAGCTGGGCAGTGTATCCACTAAGGAGGGCTAATAGGTTCTCTCACCGTCAAGGCTCCATTCACATGCTAAACCAGTCTGTAGTTGGGTTTACCAAGCATTCCAAGGGACCTACCCATGCTAAGCCAACCTACAGGGGTTCCTTCAGCACACAGGGATAACAAGGAGGCATTTCTAAACCATTGAGTTCAACCATAGAACTGCAGGCATCTCAGCACTCAGTTGACTTGGCACCCACAATACCTACCACATCCAACACAAGGAAGACCTACTGCACAATCACACAGTCTCTCAAGGCATATTCCCTTCCAGTGCTATTCTAGGATGGGCATAGAAAGGTCTAGTCGCTAGTTCGTTAAGACTATAGCCTTCACTGAGTTCCTCCAGCAATCCAACCCTTCTCCCACAGTTTAAAACAAGACATATCCCGGCTTGGGGTCTTCCCACGGTTGCTCTACGCAAACCGCTCTGCAACCTTCTCTATTGACTCTACCCATCGCTATACCAGGGTTCTACACATAGGGTGTCACGGCTGCTCATTATTGGGTAGTTCTCACACACAGGGGCACTCTACTTACAAAGAAAACACGCAGGTGAATCCTCTGCGAGGGTCAATGGTTTCAACAATGGTAGCGCGAGCATTCCAAACAGGGAATCAGGTGTGTGATTCCTGAATGGATGAGTGTGTGTGTCAATCCTCCCCCCCCCCCCGGTTCACAACAGGCTCTGCGATTTTTCCCAAACAGTTCGATGCCTTCACTCAAAAGTGATCAGAGCCATGCCCTGCCATACAAAATCGCAGGCATGCTCCATACTCCATCATATTCTGGAGTTGGTTCTCAACCACCCTCTGAAATCGCATTAATGTCAGCAGGGAGTTCAAACGGGTTCTCAGTCAGACATGTGGCAACATGGTCAACCAATCCAAAACCCCCTCACCTCTCCCTAGTGGATACACACTGCCCCCTTCTCGTTCATTGCCTCCTTAGCCAATTTCTTGTTTATTTTATTCATTCAGTAATAATTACATCATTTACATTCTTCATGGCTTAGCAGCCCATGAATAATCAAACTGTATCAATACTTTCCTAAGCAATAAACCGAAACATCCACTAGTGGGGCCTTGGCCTTGAGCTCCACACTAGGGCATTTAGACATACTGTACATAAGCAGTATTTACATCAAGGGAAAAATGGGGTATTACAACTCCCTCTCCCTTAAAATAACACCGTCCTCGATGTTCCAATACTTAGGAAAACATATACAATTTACACATCCAAAATTAGATCTGCCCTGCGTTCTACCCCTTACTTTGAACTTTCGGGATCAAGTCTTTTGGCTTCCACAAGCTGCTCCTGCTGGTTATGATCTTCCAACTCATCCACAAGTTTGAAAACTTTATGGCTGCTACCATTATGATGTTCCTTTGTTGGGCAGTTGCGGAGGCAATGATGTCCTTCACATTTCCAACATTTCATTGGCTGCTTCATCTTTACCTGCTCAATCTCCTTTGAGTCTTCATGTCTGGAACGTTTCTTAATGGACTGATTTGACAAATGCCTCATCATTGATCCATTGTCCTTTCCTCGGTTGATTGTTTCCATAATTATTTTTACTTGTCTTTGCAGACAAACATAGTCCTGTAAAACTTTGTGGTTCATCTCATTCTGCTGCTTTTGTAGCTTGAGTAGTTCTCCAAGATTTTCTTGGGTCTTGTAAATTGTTTGAAGAAGACTTTCAGTCTATGGTCTGCGGCCATGGTCACTGTGCACAACTAGTTCTCACTTTGCTTACAAGCAACACTTGCTCGTAATAGCTGCAACCAATTGATTCAATTTCCACCTGTGAAATTCATCATTACAAATCTTGATAGGCCAAGCATAACCTAAATATTAAAAATCAGTCAATTGTTTTTCCCCAATTGACATGGAGATCCCATGCTCTATTCATGAGACCTCCACACTTTTCATGCTTGCCCAACATACACATGACATAATACTTATCTTTGAATTCCAAAGCAACTGGCTAAGTGAGAGCAATGTTCCACCCAACCTTAGATCTATGTCCAGCCTATACTCTTTCGACTAAGAGATCACCCCCGAGGTGGGCAGTGTATCCACTAAGGAGGGCTAATAGGTTCTCTCACCGTCAAGGCTCCATTCACATGCTAAACCAGTTTGTAGTTGGGTTTACCAAGCATTCCAGGGAACCTACCCATGCTAAGCCAACCTACAGGGGTTCCTTCAGCACACAGGGGTAACAAGGAGGCATTGCTAAACCACTGAGTTCAACCATAGAACTGCAGGCATCTCAGCACTCAGTTGACCTGGCACCCACAATACCTACCACATCCAACACAAGGAATACCTACTGCATAATCACACAGTCTCTCAAGGCATCTTCCCTTCTAGTGCTATTCTAGGATGGGCATAGAAAGGTCTAGTCGCTAGTTCATTGAGACTGTATCCTTCACAGAGTTCCTCCAGCAATGCAACCCTTCTCCCACAGTTTACAACAATACATATCCCGGCTTGGGGTCTTCCCACGGTTGCTCTACGCAAACCGCTCTGCAACCTTCTCTATTGACTCTACCCGTCGTTGTACCAGGGTTCTACACACAGGGTGTCATGGCTGCTCATTCTTGGGTAGTTCTCACACACAAGGGCACTCTACTTACAAAGAAAACACGCAAGTGAATCCTCTGTGAGGGTCAATGGTTTCAACAATGGTAGCGCGAGCGTTCCAAATAGGGAATCAGGTGTGTGAGTCCTGAATGGATGAGTGTGTGTGTCAATCCTCCCCCCCCCCCCGGTTCACAATAGGCTCTGCGAGTTTTCCCAATAAGTTCGATGCCTTCACGCATAAGTGATCAGAGCCATGCCCTGCCATACGAAATCGAAGGCATGCTCCATACTCCATCAGATTCCGCAGTTGGTTCTCAACCACCCTCTGAAATCGCATTAATGTCAGCAGGGAGTTCAAAGGGGTTCTCAGTCAGACATGTGGCAACATATTCAACCAATCCAAAACCCCCTCACCTCTCCCTAGTGGATACACACATCCCCTTTCTCGTTCATTTCCTCCTTAGCCAGCTTCTTGGTTATTTTATTCGTTCAATAATAATTACATCATTTACATTCTTCATGGCTTAGCAGCCCATGAATAATCAAACTGTATCAATACTTGCCTAAGCAATAAACCGAAACATCCACTAGTGGGGCCTTGTCCTTGAGCTCCGCACTAGGGCATTTAAACATACTTTACATAAGCAGTATTTACATCAAGGGGAAAATGGGGTATTACACCCATACTCACATCTTGCTCAGGACCAATTTTACATTTACCTTTCTAGATTTGATGCGTTTTATTTTCCTTTTATTCCCTGAAAACCCTAATTTTGCAATGTGTCCCTCCCCCCTTTCAAATTCCCCACCACCCCTTTCTAATTCGTCTCGAGACAGAACACCAAAACCTTGACCATAGCCTTTGTTATGATACTCTTTCTACAACTCGACATACCATAATGATCTCTCCTTTGCCAATGATAGAAGTGCATTCCTCTCCTCAAGATTGAACGATGTGACATGCCTCTTTCCAACTCTACCTCCATCCTCTAATTCTTTTAATGATGGAATCTTTGTAATAGGAGTCCAAACCTATCCAATTTCTCACAATGGTTAAATGGTACCTACTCCTTTGAATGATCTGCCATAGGTTTTAGATTTTCAATTTCTTTTGGAATACCTATGTTTACCCCTTTGCTTATTTTGTCACTATATGCCATTGACCCTTTCCATATATTGACTAGTTCTTCCCTTGAACAAAAGGTTTATTTTAGAAGAATAAAATCGTAATTCCATTAACAATAATAAAATTACATTCTTTAGATGCTTTCAAAGCATTTATTGACTCCATTAGAGGAATCCATATAAAAAAATACATATATGTCATGCCTCAACATACATCACCTCAATATGGAGCTCTAAGTACATAGTTCAAAAAATATATCCCCTCGAGAAGAAGGAATAAGCAGTTCCAAGATAGATTCCACTATACTCCCAACTAGGTTCAAAAAAAGGTTCTAGTACAAATACCCCACTAACACAAACAACCTGAAACATATACATATTTTGAAAAAAATCTCTAACAAAAACCAACACAATGTTAGTTTTACTTGTTTAGCATATAGCATTAAACAATCTATCACTAAAAGAAGAAGAAGCACAACAAGAACACAATGAACACAATATTTCTCTTGGGGAAACCACAAGGGAGAAAACCCCGGCAAAATCTTCCTCAATATAGAATTCACAAAGTACAAAGATAAAAAAAAAACCCAAGACAAATCAGCTACTCCTCCACTTGTGCGAACTTCTCTCTCTCTCCTATGCGAACTTGTGAGAGTGAATGAGTGAATATAAATGAGGAACTCATCCTCTATTTATATTCTTCTGTTGGGGTGACTTTTCCCCATCTGGGCCGACTTCTCCTAACTAACTAGGCCAACATGTAAAATACATAATATAATAATCTTTTATGGGTTCTTCTAGGCCGACATAAGTCCTAGGGTTTACATTGAATCTTTCAATGACACCTACATTATCAAATACATCAATGACATATCCCGAAGGAGGAATAAAATAATACAATAGCCAAATGTAAATAGAATATCTTCCACAGTTACATTCTTTTAACACTCCCTCTTAACTAGGAAGGCATTATGCGGGTAACATCAACAACTACACAACTGACTTGTGAATCTCTATATGTCGTAGGAAGATTTTGGATCATCATATGTGTAGGGTATCATCTGTTGGAGTAGCATCATCGTCTGTTGGAATGTCATCATTAGCAGCATGATGATCGTCTACTAGAATATCACCATCAACAACATCCTCTGAATCATCATCAGCAACATCCTCTGCTGGAACATCCTCTGTTGGATCAACGACATCGTCAGCTGGCATATCATCTTCTAGAACATCCTCATCAGCAACACCATCAGCTGGAACAGCCTCTGTTTGATCAACAACATCATTAGCTGGCATATCATCTGTTGGAACTATCTACTAGTACATCCTCGTCGGCAACATCATCAGCTGGAACATTATCTGCTGGTACATCCTCGTCAGCAACATCATCAGCTGGAACACTATCAGTCAGCAAGTACTGATCTTCTGTCCCCAGGACAAGCATCTATCCCTACAGATAGAAACTGTATCAATCAGTCGGTACTGATCTTATGCCCCCAGGACAGGCATCTATCCTTCCGGATAGGAACTCTATCAGTCATCCTGTACTGATCTTCTGCCCCCAACACAGGCATCTATCCTTTCAGATAGGAACTCTATCAATCAACCAGTATTGATCTCCTGCCCCTTGGACATGCATCTATCCTTTCAGATAGGAACTCTATCATTCAACCAATACTGATCTTCTACCCCTAGGACATGCATCTATCCTTTTCGATAGGAACTCTATCAGTCAGCCAGTATTGATCTTCTACCCCCAGGACAAGCATCTATCCTTTTAGATAGGAACTCTATCATTCTCTCTTCCAAGAGAGGTCCCTCTGGACCACACCAAGCTTGTCTCGAAAGTATTCAAACTTTACGCGAGACAGAGGCTTAGTCAGCACATCAGCAACTTGTTCCTCTATAGGAACATACTTGAGCTTCACAGCTCCCTTTTGCACCATATCCCGGATATAGTGGAACTTGATCTCGATGTGCTTCGATCTATCATGGAACACATGATTCTCTGTCATCTTGATGCAACTCTGGTTATCACAGAGTATATCTGAGGCATCAATCTCTGCATCGAACAATCCTGCCAACATCTTGCGAAGCCACACTGCTTCACTACAAGTTGAACAAGCTTCTACATATTCAGCTTCCATTGTACTGAGTGCAACACATGGTTGCTTTCTACTAAGACATGATATCATACTTGATCCCAAACTAAAGCAACATCCTGAAGTGCTTTTTCTATCTTCGACACTTCCAACCCAATCTGAGTCTGTGTACCCATACAACCTGAACTCACTATCTGAAGCATATTTGAGTCCATAATCCAATGTACCCTTTAGGTACCTCATCACATGTTTTGCTGCAATCAGGTGAACACTCCTGGGCTCCACCATATACTAGCTCAATGTGTTCACAACAAAACATATATATGGTCGAGTATTGGTCAAGTACATCAATGACCCAATAATTTGTCTATAAATGGTGACATCTACTATCTCTGATGAAACATCATTTAGGAGCTTCAAGTTTGTCACCATCGGAGTAGTCATGGCCTTACAATCCAACATCCCAAACCTCTTTAGGATCTCTACTGTGTATTTTCCTTGACTTAGGAAAATCTCATCTGGAAATTGCTGCAAGCCTTCTCTTACATTCGGTGATGGGTTTGTCTTCTCCTATCAGGAACAAACCATCCACATACAATAATAGTATCATAGGTTCATCATTCATAATCTTATAATAAATATTAGAATCCGCTTTACTTTTGGTAAAGCCCAAACTCATCAGGAAGCTATCAATTCTTCCATACGATGCTCTAGGTGCTTGCTTCAACCCGTACAATGCTTTCTTCAGTCTGCATACATGTGACTATCTATCTTCTATTTCAAATCCTTCTGACTGCTCGATATATACTTCTTCTTCTATCTTCCCATTCAGGAACGATGTCTTTACATCCATCTGATGTAACTTCCATTTCATCTTAGCTGCCAAGGAAAGAATGGTTCTAATTGAAGTATATATGGCCACAGGAGCAAAAGTCTCCTCATAGTCAATTCCTTCCTTTTGCGAGAATCCTCTAGCCACAAATCTTGCCTGGTACTTTTCAATGCTTATGTCTACTGATTGTTTTGTTTTGAAGATCCATTTTGACGATACAATTGATTTATCCTTTGGTCTTGGTACCACATCCCAAACATCATTCTTGATGATGGATTGGTATTCTTTATTCATAGCATCCAACCAATCCTTCTTCTTCACTACATCTTCAAAACAAGTTGGTTCCTCTTCAACAAGGTTACACATCAAGGCTACATAACTAGAGTATGGCATTGGTCTCTTGCTCTCTCTACTGGTTCCTTCTGGGGCACCATACCTTCCTGCATCTTGAATTAGTTCTCGTGCCCAGGCTAGTATTCTCTTCCGAGAAATTTCCTCATGAGGTGTCTCCTCAGGTCTCTGAGGTTCTGTCATGTCATGATTCTCTGGAATGGGATCTTCTTCGATATTTTTGTCTGGTACTTTGTTTGTTTCTGTAATTCTAGGAGCTTCCTACTCCTCTTCATCCTCATCAGTCTTCTTGGATTTGTTGAAAGTTGTGACTTCATCAAATGTAACATCCTGACTGAGTTCAATCTGGTGGAATGTTGGGATGTAGATACAGTAAGCCTTTGATTTCTCACTATAGCCCACAAATATTCCCTTCTTCCCTAAAGGTTCCTGTAATATCCCTCTTTCTATCCCTAACAGATTCATAAATGTATATTGTAAACTATATATGAGGCCTTGGTGAGGATCTCAAGGCCAAGGCCCCACCAGTGGACCTTGAAAGTATTGTTACTTACTTTCCTAGGTTTTAAGTTACAAATCATAAACTTAATGACGCAACTAAAAACGATGGACAAACGAATCCACTAAGGGGAGTAGTGGAATGATTAGGAGGCCATGAATGGATACCGTAGCCTTACGTATCACCCTAAGCGTGAAGATAAGTGTTCGCCACTATAAGGATTTATATTCATCACAAGTATCTAAGATACTATGGCCTAGTTAGTTTTATCCTCATAGGATTAAGAAATTAATAGATAATATAACCACATTAACCTTGGCATAGAATGCCAAAGAGTTATCGACAAAGTCTTAAGATAGAAACAAGACTACTTAAGGTTTAATTGTATAAAGGAACTAAAGGAAACATTGAAACAACATACCCTTTATAAGAATATTATGTTGTGGATAAACTAAGGGCATAACCTTGAGTTTTCCTCCTTATAGCAAATTCACGAATCCCTCGACTTGAAGGGTTTAAGCCTCGGTTTTATCTAAGTAAAATAAATTGTGTTAATACGACCATGACTACCAGTTAACTTATAAAAGATATTTATTTAATTTTAAAACAAATAAAGTTTTAATTAATACTTACCCTCTCGAAGGTTGTAGTTACGAGTCATGGAGAGAGATTTGTAGAGAATGGTCTCCTTGGAGGAGCACTGAAACTCCACACCAAGCCATCTATGTTTCATAGAGGAGCCATTTGTCAGGAGGGGGAACACCCATGATCTCCCGAAATGTCTGGTTGTTAGTTGGGGTGAACTCTCCAGGGGAAAGACGCTGCTACTTTAAGTGAGGTCGCAGAGGATTTGGGGGAGGGAAAAAGAAAAGAAAAAAGAGGGTTTTCTGCCCTTTTAGATTTCTGTTTGACAATCAAAGGATTTGGGGAAAGGATGGCCGAATGGGCTTGATCCATAGTTTTATCTCCGTAGTTTCTCTGACCGAGATAACGCGCAGAAGCGTTCTGTTGTCAGACTTTTATATTTCTTCATTATAGATAATTTTGATATTAGAGGATTGGGAGGGGATGGCCTTAGGGCTCGATCCACTTTTCGAATTTTACCGCTTAGAGTTTTGCTATTTGATTTTATGTTAGTAGATCTGGAGGGACCGCTCATGGAAAAGCGTGATTCCCATTGCCTGGAGAATTTAATTTATATCTTGGCTTCTGCATTGAATTATCCAGGCGTTTTTTTGTTGTATTATCGTTATATGTTAGGGACAACATTGAAAGATCCACGCCATTCCTGTAGCATGGTATTATATTATTGTTTTATTAAAACTGGAGGGACGGTTCAGGGAGAGAACACGATCACTAAACTCTGTAAATTTTCTAATCTATTTTTGATGTCAATGTTGAAGGTTCCACGCAATCCTGGCAACAGTGTTTAGTGCTAGATATATATATGAGGGGACCTCTCATGGAAGAGCATGATCTCCATCTTTTTAAAAGTTTAAGGTATTTTTATCTTTATATATATATATATATATATATATATATATTTCAGTGTGGGTATGACCTACAGAATTTCATCATCACGGTTCTTATTCTATTTAAATAGTAGATCTATTCTGTTATCCTACGTCTTCAAAATGGAAGGGGACTGCTAGTATAGAGCCAATCCCATGGCCCATGGAGGAGCTCAAGCTTTGCCATCTTTTCCCTTACTATTAGTATCTTTCATATTTTTCATACTATTGAGGTGGTGCGGTTCGTTTATGCCTCCCTACCAACTAACCGATCTTCGCTAAGGATGATCACCACACTTGTGGTATCAGGGTTACTATTTCTCATACACGTCGAACTCTGCAAAAGACGATCCTTGCATAACTATTGACAGAGTATCCTTTAGATCGGGTCTAGTTCTCATGTGAGCCTCTGTTTTAGTTGTATTTTCTACCTTGGCAACTAGGGCGTATCCAGTGCTTGTTATCAGACAATCCACTCGAGCGGACACGAACAGGATCTCCCTAGATCAAAGTGAGTCTAGAAAAAATAGAACAGGCTACTAATGCATTTCCTAGATCTACTTAAGGATCGAGTATTAGATGTCTTACCTTTCACTTCGCAATCCTTTCTCCCGAATGCTGCTCCACGTCTCACGATCGTCATATCCAAGCTACAAGACCGGTCAAGACAAGAAACAAGAGAAACAAGTAAAAGGCATGTATACAATAAGAGATCTAAGTAAACAGTTAAGCAGGTAAACTACTCAATATCATTACACACATGAACAATATTGGTGGAAAGCATTTGTATTATTGTAAAAAGAGGGAAGTACATAATAGAGATATAGGACTACAACCAAGGCTTAACGCTGCAGCCCTTCTCCAACAAAGCCAATTGCCATATCCTTCCAAGGAAGTATGAGTTCTCCAATAGGTGAAGGGAGATGTTCCAAGGGTGATTTCACCAGCATGTAGATACCATAGACTTCCTCCCCTTGGGATGGGAGTGAGCTTCATTTAAATAGGACTAAGTGGATAGGATAGGTTGAGATATGATAGGAGAGGCTTAAGGGATCTCTCCAAAGTATTAGGAACTGAGTGCCAGCTCCTCCAAGAGGTCAAGGATAGGGTCCCAAGTCAGCAAGCTTCGAGAAGAACCTCAAAGAAGCTATTTTTTCCATCTAACTGACTTCACCGCATCCTGTAATGGGGCAAGGTGCGACGTCGCATGTTGCTCATGTGCAACCTACGATGACCTCTCAAAAACTAGCACAAATGGGTACAAATCCTCCCTGGTTAATTACTTAGTCAAGGTATCTCCAGGGGTGTATACACTGAATCTTATGGTGGGTAGATTTTGGGTGCAACAGAATGCCCCCCAAAGCATGAAGTTGTTGATCATAGACAGGTGAAGTGCTTTGATAGAAGAAATGGCAATAGACTTGTCGGACAAAGGACACTGCTACAGTACAACTGACTCTGAACTGACAATCCCATATAGAGTACAACATGGCTGCCGACCAATATAGTGCAAATCCACGTTAGTAATGACCGACTGAACACAATCATGGCTACTAGACACAAGCGTAGATCCATGATGAGATGATAACACAGCCACGACCAATACAAATGTGGATCCGTGTGATATAAATCGATACAATCTCCATCACAACCTAGGTAAAACATGAATCCCCAGGGTCTTCAAGTTGAACCTGCAATGATACGAGTCTATCCATGTGATTACATGTCTTGATGTCGAACATGGTAGAAACCACTTGATTACCGGCCATTGATGTAAACCATTAACAAGTGCGAGTGAGATCACCATTGATGTCGATGATTCCCAAGGTATCACAGTACATGTCATCAAGCGTGAATAAATGAGTTGAAGTTGAACGCAAGATGAAATCTTTCAATCAAGAGTCAATGATGTAAACTCATGTTGAAAGTGAGGTAACCTGCCATTGAGGTATGCAGGGCCAAGGCACTTGATTGGTTTCTAGATTCAATCCTCGGATGATGTGTTGAAGTCGACAAGGATGAATCCGTCAACGGAGGGCCATGATGAATCCCCCATCAATCGACACGAAACACGACAAAAATGTATAGAGTAGATCGGATGGTACAGTAACATGCAAGACTGACTCAGAGTAGACCGATGTGATGGTGGGTGTACTGAGTACAGATGATAAATGAGAAACATATTCTTGAACATGGGCATGGCATGACTTGGCAGTATTGACATGATGAGTGCGACACAAATTCTTAAAGCGACTGATGATGGAAGATTTTCTTTGAATGACTCAAAGGAGTAACAAGACTCAGGAAATAAGTGGAACTTGAGGACAAACGGATGATCCAAGTGTTGTATGCAAATGTAGATGAGTGCCATGTTCAAGAATGATTACATACTGCCACTAATAAAGTACGTAACACAAACGCTTTCCTTTTTCCCCATCATGAATGATGAGTGCCTCATGTGTTTTTTATGAGCTTGATGAGGGTAACCAGATGCTCGGTATAGCTCATCTCATATATGAGTCCAATCCCAAATGTTTTCCGAACCTGGGATAGGAGGGGTTCGTCCCATGATGGGCCCTTCAATGTGAGAATTTAACGAGTCCATAGAAGGTAAACTCGGTTGTCATTTCATGTTTAGAGAGTCTGAAAAGAACTAAAGAAGACTCCAACGGTCCTTTTTCGTAAAGTTAGCCTCATAGCCCGAAAAAAGGGTAAAACAACACGAGAGAGGACTCTTCCAGTCATGATTGGATGGAGTATACCTTTTTCGTAACTAGTGCCTCCTGGTCTGCAAAAGGGGTAGACTATCACCAGGAAGACGACAATTCAAATACTTTAACAAGCGTGAACGCGACAAGTTCACTTGGTAATCTTTTCATTTTTCGAGAGCCTGAAAAGAGCTTAACGATAGGCTCCGGGGGGTGTCCTTTTCCATGGGAGTTTAACGAGCCCGGAAAAGTGATAAATCATAACTCGGTACTTGTTCTCAATTTTTGTGAGTATGAGAACAAACGAAGAGTAAACTCATCATCACACAATAATTACAAACTAACCGTTGCAAAAATAATGACAAAACATTCAAGGGAGTGTTCATACTTGTGATGACCGTTGTGATACGAGAAACGACACAAAAGACTACTTACAACTCCTGCACACTAGAAAATATGTCAAATAGCCTCAAATACGACAAAAACGGTTAAAACTATGATAAATGGCCCAAGAGCATCAAAATATTTGAAAAGGAATATTCCATTCTATTTATAAATAGAAAAATGGGCCAAAATTAGTTTTCATTGTTTCATTTGCCAATTTGGTAGGAGAAGTACCAATTTGGAGCCAAAACTTCCTTTTCCGATTCCGGGAGCTACGATCCGTCATTTCACCCACCGTCAGGAGCAGGTAAGCCTAAACTTCATACAACAACTTTCCAGTGGATTAGATTTTGTTTTTAGGTTCAATTTTTTGGGTTTTTTGATGAATTCATGGAGGGCTATTGCGCCCTTGGCTCGTCGCAGTTGGCCCTTTCGGGAACTGCGACAAGATCGAATCGACGCAAGTCCTAAATGAGTGAAGTGCGACGACATCGCATTGTATGCAAAAGTACGGTGCGACGGCGGAGATGCATTTCCCAAACATCAAAATGAACTTGCTATGGTTGGAGTAGGATCTAACAGTGTTTAAATGTCCCTTTTGGCAGGTTGCTAGCAAACCACCATGGTTTTAGAGTGGCGGGAAAGAGAACACGAAGTAGAAGATGTACAAGCTACAAATGATCCACAATGCGTGGATGCCTTGAGGAACTGCGGTTTGCTCAAGTTCTTTGAGATTCAGGGGATGAGATCCCAAATCCCGTTGCTATCACACATGCTCCGGTGCTGGGATGTGGCCCAACAACATTTTGTGATTGGTGAGCACATCCTCACAATAGATGTTGAGTACATCTATTTTCTTATTGGTTTGTCCCGGAGAGGGGACCCTGTATCTCTTACTGGAACACGGGTCAGTGACCGCATAGTCGACGACATGGTGTCACAGCATTGTACCGCTCTTGCTCGATCTTCCAGTGGGAAGATTCCTATTAGGGATGTGGTGAGCCGTCCACTACATACCATACTGTTTACTATTACTAGAGTGGCGGGAAGCCAAGCCCCACACATGGCCACTCGGGCTTAGATGCTTTATGCGGAGGACTGCATGTCCCCCAGGGTTTTCAACTAGTGCGAGGGTCTCCTTGCAAACATCCGAGCTCACCTGACCAAGTGTCGACGGGGAGAGCTCAAGCAGTTTGGTTATGGATCGATCGTGGTATCGTTCCTCTTGGAGCGGATCCCTCTCTTGTGTCCACGGATAGTACTAGATGACAGGGAGCCTAGAGATCCCCACATGCTTAGATGGGTTGAGGTGATGACCCGCCATGGTGGAGGACCTATCATCAGCTTTGGTCCTGAGTTCTTCAGTTGGCAAGAAGGCCAATTACTCATGGTTGAGGACTTCCCATACGGTGGTACGGATTTTCGAGAGGATCCTGACTTGGTGCTGCCTGAGGGTGCAGCACGGGGTGACATAGGTAAGAACAAAAACCCTTGTATTTTTAGTTTTACATATTTATCATTTTTTTGATGCAGTACTGACAAGTGTGTAACATGTGTGTGCAGATGTGGGGCCCGTACGGCCGATAGGACTTTCCCTTATGGCTAGAAGAGATAGAGGTGGGGAATTAGTTGTGCCCCCAGGTGCTCATGGTGCCATCGAGGAGATGGAGAAGGTATACAGGAACTTGTCCCAGTTGACAGTAGAGGTTCCTGAGCCAGCAATAGATGACCTTCCGAGACCTATGAAGAGGTTTGGGGTTGGAGCGTCTGTACGCTTCAATGCCCTACTCCGCAAGGTAGCGAGGACCGTGGATTGCTTCCTTACTTAGCGACAACAGGATGTCCATGCTAGGGGTGGTGTACAGTTCAGGCGTCAGGCCTGATGACACTATTATACTTGTACTGAGAGCTTAGAGGCCTCAGGTTTTGTACTGCTAAAAGCTACGAGGCTTCAGATTTTGTAGAGACTCACTGAAAGCCATCGTGCTTCAGATTTTGTACCAGCACTACTTTTGAATGATATATAGAGAGAGAGAGACATTCCCAATGATTTATACATTATGTGTTTAAAAATGATGAGTGATGTGATCTTGTTTACATGTTTGCTTTTATACAACGCATTATTTACATGTCGTGAATGCTTTTACATATTATGGATATTATGTGTGTGTGATGTACCAATCCAAAATCAAGTTGGCCATCGAGTCGGCAACTGTGTTTAACTCTCGTGGAATGTGAAGGTACTGAATGGATTCAAATGACCTTTCCGGGAGACATACTCGTCTGAAGAGACGGAGTAAGGTGGGATCATGGATGGCGTAAACCCGGTTAAGATGGGAAACCATTAATTGAGAATCCATGTGGATGACAATGTGGTTCATACCCAAGGAAATGGCATTAGCTAGGGTTCTGATTACTGCCTGATACTCTGCGGCATTGTTGGTTGCAAACCCTAGGCAACTTCCTCCTGAGCTGATGAGCTCACCTGTTGGGAAATATAGTACCCAGGCCGTCGAAGCAAGGTTACGGGTATGCCAGCTGGCACCGTCCACGAATCCATAGCATGTTGCCATCTGCACATGCAAACAGAACATGGTATAAGGAGCGGAAACAAGATATAAAGACACTCACAAATGCGTCACAACACACAAAAACACAAAAAACACTCCATGTACAGTATATACAAGAAAGTCTAAGCGTGACAAATTTAGGCATAGTATCTCTTCAGGTAAAGCCCATTGCGGGGTTCACCCAAAGAGATTCTGTCATAGTCTTTAAGCTCATAAGCTACCTTTTCCAAAACACGTTTGACAATGTAAGGTCCATGCCACATGGATTCGAACTTTCCTGCTCCTAGTTTGTCATGCTTCTGGTCATAAGTGAGCACCAGGTCACCCTCGTTAAAGGTACGAGGTTCAACTGACTTGTCGTATTGAGCTTTGATGTGTTTCTTGTGTGTTTCATTAGCAAGAGCGGCATCTCGACGAGACTCGTCAAGTTTTGCTAAGTGCAGGAGACGTTCTTCCTCGGTAGTAGTATTAGGAAGAAGTTCGACAGCGAGTTGTAGAGATGGAATGTCACACTCTATAGGTTGGACAGCCTCCAATCCATAGACCAATTGGAAAGGAGTGAAACCTGTGGCGGTTTTAACGGAGGTTATGTAGGCCCATAACGCTGAAAAGAGCATGTTATGCCAATTGGATTTTTGCGTACCTACCATCCTTTGGACCATAGTTTTCAAGACTTTGTTAATGGCCTCGACTTGTCTATTGGACTGTGGGTAGTAGGGTGTTGAATTTTCATGGCGAAAACCCAACCTATCGCTCAGTTCATCAACCATATGGTTCTGAAAATGAGAACCATGATCGGTAACAATCGCCTGAGGAACTCCGAACCATGCTATTACATGATTGAACATGAAGAGTGCGGCGGTTTTGCCGTCGTTCTAGTATGTAGGCATAGCTTCGGCCCACTTTGTAAAGTAATCCACAGCTACAATGATGTAACTATGCCCCCCGGCCGAGGTAGGCTTACAATGCATAAAGTCGATGACCCATTTTGTGAAGGGGCCCACGGCAATAACCGGGTGTAATGGGGCGAGATGGGTGCACTTATTTGTATGGAAGTGTTGGCAAGGAGGACATTTTTTTACGGCCTCAATACAATCTTTGAAGATAGTAGGCCAATAATATCCTGCGCGCAAAATCTTCTGGGTTGTAGCCATCCTAGAGAGGTGACCGCCATATGCCCCAGCGTGACAGTCATTGAGAACGCATTCAGCTTCATCGTGAGTTAGACAACGTCGAAGAATTGAATCAATGCCACGGCGATACAAAGTATCATTGATGATTAAATAATACTTCGCATGGTGACGTATCTTACAACGGTCGTCGCGAGACAGTTAAAGGTTGTAGCGTTGGGTTTGAAGTTATAATGAGATATCTCCATACCATGGATTAGTCGTACTGATGAGAAACAATGATTCATCCGGAAAAGAGTCATTGTGCTCAATTTCTGCATCAGGACGGGGAAGTTCACAGATCAACTCGACAAACACCAAAGACTTTTTTGACTTGGCTTTCTTGAAAAGAAGATCAAATTCTTGTAGTATCACAATCTAGCGTGAATACTTGCCCCCAAGCACCTGTCGTGTCAGGACGTGGTACATGGGGTTCGAGTCTGCGATGATGGTGGTGGTGCGGAGCAAGATATAGTGCTGAAACTTTTGGACGGCGATGACCGCCGTGAATGCGAGTTTTTCGACATGTGAATATCTAGTTTCAGTGTTAGCAAGACCCTTACTTGCACAGTATATTACATGTTCTTGGGCATTTTGATCCTCCTATACCAAAACCATGGCAATAGTGGTAGCAAAAGCGGCGAGATATAAGATATAATCTCGATAATAATTGGGCGGTTGGAGCACGGGGGCATGCGTGATGGCATGTTTGATACTGTCGAAGGATTTTTGAGCTTGGTCATCCCAAATGAATGGGATGTCCTTCTTGAGCAGTCTCATGTACCCTTGAGTCTTCTCCATGAAATTGCAAACAAAACGTCTTAAATAAGTCGCCTTCCCTTGGAGACTTTGAAGTTCCGTCACATCAGTCTGGGGTGGCAGGTTGATGATGGCCTCCACCTTTAAGGGATCAATGCGGATCCCATCCTTCGAAACGATAACTCCTAAGAGGCGTCCGGACTCAACACAAAAGATACACTTATGGGGATTCAGACGGATATTGTACCGTCTGCATCTGAGGAAAATGGTCGTTAGATGATCAATGTGGAACTCGCGCTGCTTTGAATGAGCAGGGAGATCATCCAGGTAAGGTTCCACAAAGTCCTTAATGTCATGGAAGGCATACGACATAGCCCGCTGAAACGTCGCGCCAACATTTTTAAGGCCAAATGAACTTTGCGGTATGCAAACATTCGCCACGGGCAAATGAAAGTCGTCTTGTGTTGGTCGGCGAGGTTGATCTCAATCTGGTCGTAACCAGAAAAGCCATCCATAAATGAGAAGATGATGCTTTCGGCACAATTGTCGATAATCTGGTCGATGAAGGGGGTCGGGTAGTTGTCTTTTGGACAAGCCGGGTTAAGGTCCCGATAATCGACACAGACATGAATGGTACCCTGCTTTTTGTTTACAGGGACGACGTTTGAGACCCAATCCGTCAATGGGACAGGATAAATAAAACCAGCCTTTAAGAGCTTTTCAATCTCTGCCTTGATTTCCGCTGTCTTCTGGGGGTGTACCGGTCGTAACTTTTGGTGTATAAGTTTGACGCCGGGATAGGTTTTTATTTCATGAGAAACAATCGTGAGGTCTATCCCAGGCATCTCCTCATAGGACCAAGCAAATACGTCTCGAAATTGCTTGAATAAGGCCATGCCAGCAACTATTTCTTCAAGGGAACACTTCTGGCCTATACAAATGTGTTCCACTATACCAGGTTTCATCGAGATGTCTACCGGGGTGGTTGGCTCAATGTTGGCCAAGTTGCCCTCCGTGTCTGTAAGATATGTAAGGATGGGGGAATGAGGGAACGGGTAGATGTCTGGTGAGAAGAGGGTGTGTATGTTGTCCTCTATGTACTCCAAAGGAGGAAGAAAAGATGACCTATGGTGGAGATCATCCCACAGACTGTCGTTAACATTCATAACTTCCATGATGGACTCATCTGAATGAAAACTCCGAAGTAAGAGATCGGGTAGAGATGATGTCCGTCGTAGAGAACATGATGGAGAGGCCACGGTTAAATGGTCCTCCGGTGCTGATTGGATAGCCTCATAGATACGTTCAGCGGGTGAAAGAGGCATTATATCTCCAAGCAGGTGTGTTGTGGCTTCATCCGGTACAAGCCAAGTATCGGTAGAGTGAGATGAAATCTCTGTGGAGATCATGTTCACCGTAGCGACATGATTAGGGGGGTCCGATGCTGGAAAAACGCCCATGAGAGATAAATCTCTCAAAAGGACAACCCCTATACTCTCATACCGTTTTGACATTTGTCCAATGGAAGGAACATGGTCACCAGGATGAGTAGTAGTGTCTGGTGCGCAAAAATCTAATTGGTCAATAGTAACAATTCATCTTTGGTGGGGGCATTGTACTATGCGGAAGACTGAAGAGGCTACCGCCTGCATGGAGTAAAACCAATTGTGACCAAGCAAGAGATTATAATCTATTGGGGCCGAGACCACTTCTACGTTAACGGTTACGGTCTTTCCGCCCAACTCAAATGCAAGAACTTGTAAGAGCCCATGAGGTTGAAAGCCACGCCCGTCGAATGCTTTCAACGTGGTAGGAGAACGATTCAATTCGGGGGAGCCCATGGCTCTCCAACAGGCGATCGACATGACAAAAGTGGAGGCACCCTCGTCCAAAAGGGTACGATGGACAATCTTCCCAGTAATGTTCGCAGAAACTTGGAATGCGAGCTGGTGGGAGAGCCTCGACTTGAAGTGGTCAAGTTGGAACATGATGTTATTCGAGGAATCGGGGTCGACTGCACCAATGGCTGCAAGGAGAGTTTTGCGTTGATTAGGACAATTCTGCAAAACTTCCAAGGTAGACATGGCGCAAGGAGCTTGTGCCAAGTCTTCTACGATATTGTAATTTTGTTCCGCCCGAGCGTTAGGATTGAAAACAACTTTTCGAATCGTACTCTTGGGCAGTCGCAATATCGAGTCTAAGGATGGCTTCTCAATGGTGAGAGAAGTTGATGGTACAGTGACATCAGTTAAGGAGTTGGAAGCTTTTTCAGCATTACTTCCAGTGGTTTCCTTCGATTCGTAAGATCGCGAGCGAGTGTTCAAATTGATCGTCTCGTTAAGCACCATGAGAACATGTGCGGTATTGGATGGTTCCCCCTGGGCTGGGGGGGTTTGAGCAATCATCTGCTGGTTCTGAGTAGGAAACAGATCATTGAGGACTGTGGGAGTTGGTTTACCCCGAAGAAACTTTTGTACTTCGTCTCTATGGGGACATTCTTTGGAGAAGTGGTCATCTCCACACAGTAAACAAGGATACTTTAGCTTCCATTTCTGCTTGGTATCGTCAAGAGTGCTCTTTTGTTCCTATTGGGAGGAAGACTTTTTGGGTTTCCTCTTGTTCTTCTTTTTGCGGCCAGACTTTTGAGATGAAGCGGATTGGACAAAATTCACCTCTTCAGTTAGAGCAGGAGTGGTGGCTTTGGTGGTGCTGTGGCCAGCCTGAGTCGTTAATGGGGAGGAACCGTGAAGGTTGGATGATCCAATAGTGCTAGAAGTAGGCTAGGTGTTAAGGGAACCAATGATTCCATCAATTTGGAGTCCCTTATGTGGTTTTGCAGGGTCATTAACGTCACGGGGTGCATCAGGCAGAATATCAAACAAAGTGCCAAATTGAGTGTAGACTAGGTCTAGTACATGGGCACTTGCGATGGCTTGTTCTTCGGTGACAGCACCTCGCATGGAAACATCTCTTGCTATTGTAGGGATGAGGGATTTTGTAAACCAATCTGCTAGGAGTTGATCTGGAATAGGATCTTTAATGAGACGTCGTCTCCTTCGCCACTCATGGATATGATCAAAAATATGAGTGGTGGTATTCTGACGGAGCGAAGTTAAAAGCTCGGTACCAGTTTCATACCGTATGGGCAGCTGGAAATGTGTCAAAAAGTTCATGGCAAGAGAACCAAAATCAGGAAAAGAATGAGGTGGCAACTCAATGTACCACTTGGCAGCCGAACCGGTGAGAGTCCTTTGAAACAATCTAAGACGAATCGAGTCGTCTGTTAAGGAATTAGATGAACACCATAAATGGTAAGTCATCACGTGGTTTTTAGGGTCTTCACCCGGCTTGCCGTCAAATTTGGGGATATCAGACGGAAGTTTCACCGGAATTGGTGGCCAGTTAGATCCGTGGTAAATAGGATCGTTGGTTAAACGGGATAGGTCAGGCAGGTCCAAAGTAGCCAGGAAGGGCAGCTGCGGGTTAGGCTACGCGTATTGATAATATGGATAAAGCATGTAAGGACCGGTATGACCATAAGGTGTACCAGGAGGAAACTGGCCGTAGGGGGGTGTGCTGCCCGGACCGTAAGGGGTTCTGCCACCATAAGTTGGTCCATTCCAATAAGGTGGGGGTCTACCTCCACCACTGGGAGGAGGTGGAGGTTCGCCACCACCACTAGGAGGAGGTGGGGGTCCATAACCGTAATAAGGCATCCCACCACTGCCTCTGCATGGAGAGGGTAGTGGACCACCTCCGCCGCCAGAAGGATGGGGGCCCCCACCACCTCCCCTGCCAGATGGATGAGGGTCTCCACCACCACCGCCGCCACCATAGTAATTAGGTCCTCCACTGCCTCCGCCTGGAGGGGGTGGTGGACCACCTCCACCACCCGAAGGGAAACGTCCTCCTCCACCATGATAGGGTGGTCCCCCGCCGCCTCCGCCAGGAGGGGGTGGTGGACCATTCCCGCCACTGCCGGAAGGGTGAGGGATATTGTTGGTAAAACGAGGTGGGCCTCCACCAAGGTTAGGTGGGGGTCAGCCCCCTCCAGCAGGGGGTGGGGGAGGACCGATTGGGGGTGGTGGTATTTGAGGGATAGTCGGTTGGGGTCCGTGTTGCAACACAAGTTGTTTCCCCCATAGAGTGTATGGATTCCCGGAGTAAGGTATCCCATATGGTGCGTTTCTGGGATTAGATTGGCCTGGCGCAAGGTTAACAGAACCTGGATACGCTTGACTCCATGAGGGTAGGGTTACATTGGATGGCCCCCCAACATGAGATAATCCCATGGTGGATGGTTTAGCGGGTTGGGAAAGTCCAATGGAAGGTCCGTTGGGGATTCCACCACCTATGTTCTGGTTAGGAAATGGGGGTTTCCCCCAGCCACAACAGGTTGACCACTATTCAAAGGTTGAACCAACGTAGGTTGTTGACTAGCTACCATAGTAATAACATTACCGATGGGATAATCTGTGGGAATGGAATATCCTCCCTTTGAATTTTGAGGTAGGGGAGCAACTGGTAAAGTAACTATGGTAGTAACAGGTGTGTTGGACTGTTGTCCTTCCACCAGTTGGTTCACTTGAGGTGCAGGATTGGACTCTTGTGAGCATTGACCAGTCTTATTAATGGTCTCGTGGTGGGAAGATTGTTCTGGTGATCCAAAAGATATCGGATGATCCGGGATGGTTCGGTAAGGGGGTAACAATGGGTCTTTAATCCTTCGTTGGAGACTTGATTGCCGAAACTCTTCAGCCATGGAACGAAAGTGAGCTAATTGGATGCGAAAGTATGCTAAAGGGTCGTCCAGAGTAGTCCCACTGGGTGGTGATGTGATGGAAAAATGAGCCACTAGGTGGTCTATAGAAGAGGTCCAATAAGCTGTTGAAGGACCAACAGCTACTGTAGGGTCATCCTGGGGTCGGTTTATCCATTCCAGCGATCCAGGTTCTCCCGGGATGACGGGGGAAAGGTCTTGTGAAGCGGGGATTTGTGCTCCTTCATCCTGCTGTGGATGAGAGGTAGGTGAATCCAGAGGAGTTTGTGGAAACAAAAGTCCTCCAACATTCAGAGTGGGGTTTTCCACTTCAGTAACTACAACCGTGTTACGTTGATCCATTCTTACCCTTGAAATAACCTCTAGATTAAGGGGATATTCGGGTGATAAGTTTAATATCCTACGGGATCTTCTCCAGGGAAAATCCACCAGAGCGTCAAGACATTCAGCCAGGATGGCTGAAACAACATTTCTCCTAAGGGTATGCTAAAAGAAAAGCAGTCCAGAAAAACCTACTCAAACTAAGGCAACAAGCAGACTTATGTGACAGAGTGGATTCAAAATTCTGGAACCTCACGGGATTATCAAGGCATCGCAAACCGCGATATACTGCAGGGTTCAACAATATGACGCGACAAGGAGGATTGGGACCATACCCTTGCCCGTATACCCGATTACCTGGACAGTACGTGCGTGCTAATCTCCCCGAGTGCTGTTCTCGGTGTATTGCTTTGCCAAGACGGCCAAATGGTTAAATCTGTTGGTTTCAGGAATCCTAGTGGTGTCTCCTGATATACGCAAGGTACGTGGGAGCTCAAATCCGTAGTGGTGTTGTCTAATGCACAACCGTTCGGCAAGATACCTTTCGATATACTACCGAGTACGTGATACACCCTTTGATATACGCCAAGTACGGATTATGGTACTTGGTGGGTACGTGCAGGAGCTCGATATACCGATAAGTACATGGAAGACTACAATACCCTCGGGATACAGTGCTGGAAAATAATGACAGCTGCCACGATTAACGACGCCGGAACACGTCTCTAACTTAAACACAAGTTGCTAAAATTTTTACCTAGTTCTACCGTTAATTTTATCTTTGACGGTTAGGTGAATGCATGAGGTGAGTACATAATCGGAAGCATAATGCAAGCCCTAGCTATATGCACGAAATATTCTTTTCTTTCAATGAATTCTAGCTATGGGAAGGAGAAATCTTTTTTCTTTCCGTCGAGATTGCCAAAACAACACAATGCAACACAATCCCAATTCAAACAAAACTTGACTATGAAAGTATTCTTTTCCTTTTTCAACGAAACACAAAAATCACAACACTACTACCCAAATCACAACATTTTTTTCTTTTCCTTTTCAAAACGAGAATGATACTAGGCAATGAAAAGAGAGAATTCTAAGATGGAGTATGCAAGCTTTTCAATTTAACTTTCAATGGCCCAAAAGCAATGAAAAATAAAACATGCACCTATCTATCCCTAGCATGGAAAAACTTTCGCAAAATTGTAAGCGTAGCTTGAGTCTTTCAAGAAGATGAGTGATTCATATTTCAAGAAAACACAAACGATTATACATTCATTCAATTTTCCAAAAGATTGATAAACGAAACATTCCAATGCAAGAACTTTTTTCTTTCAAAAACACTCAAGAAATGATGGGGAAGAAGCACTTTTAGACTTTTCAATAGATGCATCAACGAATAAACTTGATAACAACTAAGATTTCAGATCTAAATGAATGAAAAGAAAACACTACTTGCAACACTAGTACACTCAGAAAACTCAAGAAAAGACAAGCACTCAATCAAGCTGAAAGGCACACTTAACTCAAAACCAAGCAATAGCAAGCAAATCAAGCAAGCAAAGCTCAAACAAAACAAATGTAAATGAGGTATGGAGGTTGATCTAATGCAATGACTAGATCAGGGATGGAAGGAATGGAATGCAAGGGTGAATGGATGAAGGTGGAGGAGACAAGAGTATCCACCACTACCGGTCTTCATGCTTGTCCAAGATGGAACCCAAAATCAATCCAAACAGAACCAAACTCTCAAAACACAAATAAAAAATGGGATTTCTGGTTGGATTTTGCAGCACAGAGGGAGTTCATACAGCAAACCAAAGTCCAGACTGTCAAATGGAGAGGAGATGCCTGCATGCCAAATTTTGACAAATTGGCGCACTCTGTGCTTGTACACAGTGCGACGTCGCAGTTTACCTACACGGGAAGTGCGACAATGTCACAGTTTACCAATGCAAGGGATACGACGAGTGACTAACAGGTAAAGGACAGAGACCAAAAATGACACAGTATCGCTCTGTTCCCACTGCCCAAGTGCGACAAGCGAAATCTAAATTAAAAAATGAATCAGATCTCTCAGCAATGAACCATGGAATGGTTTGGGAATGAGTCGTATAAACTCAGAGGAAGCAGATTAGAGTCTTCAACATGAAGATCTAATAGTGAAATCAACTTCAAGAAGCAAATGGCAAAAAATAAAAAGGCTCGTGTCAAGCAATCAACTGAAAGTGATTCTTAGATTGACAACTATTTACTAGATTCTACATCTCCCCAGTGTGGTCGCCAGATTTATTATCGGACAATCCACTTGAGTGGACGCTAGCAGGATCTCCCTAGATCAAAGTGAGTCTAGAACAAATAGAACAGGCTACTAAGGCATTTCCTAGATCTACTTAAGGATCGAGTATTAGATGTCTTACTTTTCACTTCGCAATCCTTTCTCCTGAATGCTGCTCCACGTGTCACGATCGTTAGATCCAAGCTACAAGACCGTTCAAGACAAGAAACAAGAGAAACAAGTAAAAGGCATCTATACAATAAGAGATCTAAGTAAACAGTTAAGCAGGTAAACTACTCAATATCATTACACACATGAACAATATTGGTGGAAAGCATTTGTATTACTGTAAAAAGAGGGAAGTACATAATAAAGATATAGGACTACAACCAAGGCTTAATGTTGCAGCCCTTCTTCAACAAAGCCAATTGCCATATCCTTCCAAGGAAGTATGAGTTCTCCGATAGGTGAGTGGAGATGTTCCAAGGGTGATTTCACCAGCATGTAGATACCATAGACTTCCTCCCCTTGGGATGGGAGTGAGCTTCATTTAAATAGGACTAAGTGGATAGGATAGGTTGAGATATGATAAGAGAGGCTTAAGGGATCTCTCCAAAGTATTAGGAACCGAGTGCCAGCTCCTCCAAGAGGTTAGGGATAGGGTCCCAAGTCAGCAAGCTTCGAGAAGAACCTCGAAGAAGCTATTTTTTCCATCTAACTGACTTCGTCGCATCCTGTAATGGGGCAAGGTGCGACATCGCATGTTGCTCATGTGCAACCTGTGACGACCTCTAAAAAACTAGCACAAATGGGTACAAATCCTTCCTGGTTAGTTACTTAGTCAAGGTATCTTCAGGGGTGTACACACTGAATCTTATGGTGGGTAGATTTTGGGTGTAACAGTGCTGGACTTGGAACTCCACCTTCACTTTTATCATTGATAAGAAGCGTACATTTTTGCAGCCAGTTAGGGCGTGGCCAGTTAGGTCAGGATTCTATTTTTGTTTTAATGTTTATATTGTTAAGATTATAGCTGCATCGATCTCCTATTAAATTTCTGAGAGAGTCTTTTAACAGCCTTATATCATGGAAATCCTTGCACAGGATCTTGTTAGCATTTTCATGCTTGACCTATTTGTTTTAAGGAAGCATTTTGTTTCCCTCTTTAGTGTTGACTTAAATCTTAGCCTTTGTTTTGGATTTGATCGAGTTTTAGAGGCTAAGCCTCTCCATGGTGATGTATTTCGCTTTATAGTATTGATGTAGGATTCACATTTATAATTCAAGGCATAAAATAATCACCTTTGGGTATATTTTAAGAAGGGGACATTACCCTCGTTCATTTATAAGGGTATAAAGAGTCCTTGGGGCGTAGATGTGATAATCATTATGTTGTTGACATTTTAGTTGTAATAGATTTCCGAAACCCTTTTTATGTTAGGGATTTAAGTTCTCGAAATGTTTTCCATGATAAA
The DNA here is from genome assembly GCA_027924585.1 of Larix kaempferi. Taxonomy (NCBI): domain Eukaryota; kingdom Viridiplantae; phylum Streptophyta; class Pinopsida; order Pinales; family Pinaceae; genus Larix; species Larix kaempferi. The sequence goes on along the minus strand of BSBM01000458.1, from coordinate 14,906,980 downwards.
GGCAAGGAGAAGTGGAAAATTGCAACAACGGAGTTGCACGATGTAACCCTCATCCTTTGTGAATGAAAAAAATGGCAACCTTTCTTGGTGGACGTAGCCCATGAGTATGGGTGAACCACATGTATATGTATGTCTCTATTGTGTATGATTATGGTGGTTGATTTTTCATGTTGAGTATATGTTCCTTTCAAGTGATTTTGATGAAGATAAATTGTGATTATTCATGTTGTCCATATGTTCGATAGTTCTTGTGATGATCTCATGGAGGTATTTAAGCTTTGGTCAGAAGCACTAAGTTTGCCTAATAATTAAGAGTTCATGTGGATGTGCAAGGTAAGAATGTGAAAAATGAATTAATGTGTTTTGTTTGGACTTATATGGTTATGAATGTTTGTTAGGTTAATTTAATTGAATATTACATAGACATAAATGGTAAATTGCGTGGTGCCGGAGGAACCAACATGAAGGAATGTTCAACGGATGTATTTAAAATATTCTTGTAGTGATTAAGGAAGCATAGCTATGTTGATGTTAAGATCTTTAACACGAATTATATTTCATTACAAAGATATCAACTAGGAATTACGGGTTTATGTTAAACATACATTCCACAAAAGTGTAAACTTGTCAGTCTAGATTATATTCTATTAATAGATAGATTGAGAGATGTTGAATAGGATGAATGAATGAACTTTAAATTGTTTTTAGATGGTATAATGTTTCTATGGCCGAAAGCTTACCTTCCTTATTATATAGGTAGTTAGATAATAGAGAAATACCATGTAATGATCTAAGCATCCATGGAAATATTACAAGTGAGAAATTGTTGAGTGGATGTTGGAAGGTGAATACTATAGTGTATGAAAGTAAGAGAGTTTGGAAAATTTCCTTCCCTAAAATTGCGTAGGAAAAGTAGGTAAGGAATAGAAAAAATAATTAAGAGTTCATGTGGATGTGCAAGGTAAGAATGTGAAAAATGAATTAATGTGTTTTGTTTGGACTTATATGGTTATGAATGTTTGTTAGGATATGTCACAAATATAAGAACACAGTGTACAGCTACAAAGAGAAACAAGGAGTTGTATTTCTTTGTTTAATTGATCAGGAGGGAAGAAATTTGCTTAATTAAGGTTGCAAGATGATTAATGGTAGGATGGAGGAATGCAAATAAATATGCAAGATGATTATGACCCTTTTCATAATCGTACTTATCATGTGAGGATGACGATGTTTCTTTATTTATCACAAACAAATTTCAGTTAGGACTTTTCTTAAGTACTGAAAAGTTTTCTTTAATTTTAGTACTCTCTAAAATTCTAACGCTATTGATTGGGGTATCTCACGGTTCCAATTTTCGATCTCTTCTTTTTTGGAATGTGAATAAACACCAGACATCCAAATATCTTTAGATGACTCACTTCAGGCTTCTTACCGGTGAACATCTCTTATGGGGTCTTGTTTCCAAGAGAACCGTGAGAGATTCTGTTATGTACATATACTACGGTTCTAGCTGCTTTTTCCCATAGATGCATGGGTAAGTCTTGATCATGGATCATATCCTTCACTGCTTCTATGATCGTTCTATTCTTCCTTTCAGCTACACCATTATGTTGTGGATTATAGGGAATAGTAAGCTCCCTCTTAATCCCTGCTTGTTTACATAAATCTTTGAAATCACCTGAAGTATATTCCCCTCCATTGTCTGACCTTATAATCTTTATCTTCTTTTCAGAGAGGTTTTCTACCAGAGCCTTGAACTCTTTAAATTTTTCAAAGACTTCATTCTTATTCTTCATAAAGTAAATCCATATTTTGCGGGAGTAATCATCAATAAAAGAAGCATAGTATACATACTCGCTTAGAGAAGTGGTGGACATTGGTCCGCAGATGTTTGAGTGAATAATATCCATAATACCTTTTGCTTTGCTGTCGCTACTTGGAAATGGGTTCTTCGTACTCTTCCCTTGAGCACATCCTTTGCATACTCCTTCATGATCAACCTGGATTTCTGGTAGTCTAGTCACCACCTTACTCACTATTGGTAAGGCTTTGTAGTGTACATGAGTTAGTCTTCTATGCCATAGCTCACAAGGGCTCATGGTACTGGTCATCAACGCTGTATCTGCATGACCCTTCAATTTGTAAATTCCTCCTTCTTCTACTCCAATGACTACTGCATCATCAATAGTCTTTCCTTTTGGCCACATAAGAAATTCTCCATCTATGAATGCAATCCGAAGACCTTTCTTATCTAATGCAGAAATAGATAGAAGGTTCTTCTTCAAACCTGGTACATAAAGTATTTCTTTCATATTCATGGACTTTCCAGAGTCCAATTTATAAGAGGCTTCTCCCATTCCTTTGATGGGGTATTGATAATAATCTCCAAGTTTTACCTTATGTGGAGATTCCTTTTGAATGAGATGTGAGAGGGATTCTTTGTAGCCCGTCATGTGTTTTGAAGCTCCATTATCCACTAGCCAAGTATCACTCCCATGAGATACTGAACCAGTGAGTGTTGAGATTAGAACATATTCTTCACTGGAGTCTTCATTATCTCTGGTTTTGTCTTCGTCATTATACTCACTATCTTCTGCTGCATGAACATGAAACCTCTTCTTCTACTTCTTATGATGTCAAGATTTGGATGGACAATTTCTTACTAGATGTCCCATCTTGTGACAAGAGTAACACTCAATAGAGGAGAGGTCTCTCTTGAACTTCTTCTTGTTCTTTTGATATCCTTGAGATATTTTGGGAGATTGGGTAAGTGTATCACTTTTCCTTTTCCTTCCACCTTCGTCATGAGTTGCCAAAGCTTGATCTTCATTGTCGTTTAGTTTCTCCTCTCTTACTGCTATCCTTTCTTCCTCTTGCACACATTCTTCCCATAGTTGTCTGAATTGGATCAATTTCTTTCTAGCACAAATGACATGAACAAATGGTTCCCAATCTCTGGGAAGACCATTCAAAGTGGTCATCACAACTTCTGCATCCTCTATCATGTCTCCAATAGCTTCTAGTTGTTCTTTTATCTAGGACACTCTGGAGAAGTATGAGTGCATGGACTCAGACTTCAAGTTCTTCACACCCTTGAGTTGATTTCTCAAGGTCATCTTCCTATTGATATTCTTTCCTTCAAACAGGCTGGTCAAAGCACCAAACATTTCTTTTGGGGTCTTCTTGGAAGACACATGGGGGGATCAAGTGATCCTTGATGGAATCATCAATGATCCTCTTTGCCTTGACCATATTCTTCTTATGCCTTGCTTTAGCTTCATCTTCCTCTAGTTTTGTAAGTCCTTCCTTTACAAAGTCTTCTAGGTCATGTTCTTCAATGATGAGCATGACTCTATACTTCCATGCCTTGAAGTTCTCAGCTCCTTCAAGCTTCTCATCAAGCTTGGTATTGCTTATCATATTGATATAATGAGTACTTCAAATGGAAATATAATAGATTTGAGACTTACCAGAAAAGTTGTCCTTTTGAAAACTGCTTCTTCCTTGACCTAGGGTTTTGTTAGAGAAACCCTAATTTTCCAACTTTGGGATTTTGGAAATCTGTTTGGATGAGCAAATTCTCCTTCTCAAGGCGAGTTGAGAAAAGTACTCCTTCTCCCAATTCTGAGAGTAGATGATCCAAAAACTTGATGCCCTAATTCTCCCGGGCTGTAGTGGGGGACCCAAAAATGAAAATTCTCAGAATGAAAATCTACTTCGACAAAAAAATGTGCCCTAGTGAGGCGAGTTAGATGCAGTATCTTTTTTCAGCTGATTTGTGGAGGGAGCTCCCGGAATAAGAAACCCTAGCTTCTGCAGTTGCGGAGGTTGCACAATGTTTTCTTTTAGGCCAGCTCTGATACCATGTTTTTTTTTTTACGAAAACGGTTAAAATTTATAAGTGTCTGGCAAATGGGCTGCCAGGGCCTTTACAATTCAAATCCCAATCCGCTGTACGGAACTTCATTTCCAGCTTAATAAGCCAGTTAGAATAATGCTGTTGGGTGCTAGGAATTGCCCAAAGGAACCGGAAGACCGTGTCTCTTAATCTTAGGGGAGAGGGTGCTTTGAAATTTCTCTGTTAACAATAAGTTGACTCTTACTCAGGATCGCTCCGCGATTAGCTTCAGCGTCTGCTAGATTGTTGAGACCCCTTAGAACGTGGTAAGCCTTGTGAGTTCCGAAGTGCTTCAGCATGAGTATGACTTTCCTGTGGATGTGGGTCAGACTTATACCGGCAGGCATCTTCTTGGTGTGTAAATCCTTGACTATCAGCCTGGAGTCACCAAAGATAGTAAGCTTCTGAATGTTCATCTTTCTTGCTTGATTCAGTCCTTGCCACAACGCAAGATACTCAGCTTGATTGTTGGATGCATGTCCTAGGCCCCAGGCATAGGACAAGACGGTGGTGCCGTAGGGATCGAGAATAATGCCTCCTCCTCCAGCTTGACCGGGATTCCCTTTCGAGGCCCCGTAAAAAAAAAGGCACCAATCATTCAGGACCGATCTCCACTTGATGAATTCCTGTTCTTCCAGCCTGATTTCCCAGCGAGCCTTTTGAGGAGGATTGGTAGCTTGATTGCTTTGCTGGTTCACATTGATCTCCTTAAGCCAGCGCTCTTCTTCAGGCGAGAGAGAGGCCTTATTTCTGATCGCTGACTTGGTGCTTAAAGCTTCAGAAAGCATGGACCTAGCCTTCACGACCACTTGATTTGGAAGTCTGCATTCCTCCTTAAAAATCCTGTTATTTCTTTCCAACCAGACTTTCCAGCAAAGGAATTTCGGGGTCCACATCCATGCTAGCTTGAGGATGTCTTTTTTGTTTAAATCGAAGGGGGCAAGAGCGATCCAGCTGCTGATCAGCTCCTTGATCGAGTTGGGCAAACTTACAGCGTTTGATCCTATCGTGAGACTCCAAACTTCTTTGGTGAAATCGCAGGAGATGAACAAGTGATCTATGGTTTCTTCAGCATGGTAGCACAGAGGGAAACGTGATGGCCCTGCCCAGCCTTTGATCTTCAATTTTTCTCCTGTCAAAATGTTGTTGTGGAGGACGGTCCAGATAAAAATATCGATTTTAGGGATAGAGGTGAAATTCCAGAGAGCTTTCCACGGCCCAGGGTTGGGAGGGACCCATGGCACCTCCAAAATCGTAGCATAGCCCTCAGCTGCAGTGTACGTGCCCGATCGGGATCCCCAGCTGCGTGTGTCTTTAGCTCTGGCGCTGATGGGGGACTTCCCTTGCAAAAGATCCAGCAGGGTAGCAGCTTCATCATCTAAATCGTGAGGATAATCACCCAGGTTCCAATTTTCCCAGGATTCATCCTCATCTCTGTTCCAGACTGATATGTCCCTCAGCGTTCTGAAATTATTATTGTGGAGCCAGTCTTTTATATTGCCCAGGTCGCTGAAGTTGATGAGAGGCTGATCCCTAAGGATCGAGTCCTCCCAAATTCTAATTTTTTCTCCATTGCCAGGAGACCACGTAAGCTTGGAGGTGAAGAATGGGATGGCTCTTTTACACAGTGAAAAAATCGGGGAGCCTTTCTGCAGTTTTGTGGCCCTTTCAAGACATCTTTGTCTGTCTCCTTTAAAGTATTTCTTCTTGAGGATTTGCTTGCTCCAGGTTCTTTTGCCAGTTATCATTTTCCAGAGAATTTTGCCTCCCATGGCAAGATTTTGGGTGGCCACATCTCTAATTTGAAGGCCCCCTTCCATTTTTGGCCTAGTGATCTTGTCCCAGCTTACTAAATGGATTTTTTTCTCACAATTTCGGCCACCCTCCCACAGAAAACGACGGAGCAGCTCATTGATTCTATTGGTAATGGTTTTTGGAGCTAGCAGCACCGAACATTGATAGATTGGAAGACTGGTGAGGACAGAGTTCATCAAAATCACTTTGCCTGCTTTGTTGAGCCAATTTGCCCCCCACACCTGGATCTTTTTTTTTAGTTTGTCCAGCATTGGCAGCCAATGGGCAACTCTATAGGTATCTTTGAAGATAGGGATGCCCAGATAGGTAAATGTGTCCCAAATGGTAATGGCTTCCATTTCGAGAATCCGAGCTATATCCAACATTGCACGGGGAGAACAGTTCCAGCCATAAACCTTGCTTTTGAGGAAATTTATTTCACTTCCGGATGTATTCTTGTAACAGTCCAGCTCGAATTTAAAGTTCCTAGCTGTGTTGAGATTGGCAACTCCCAGTAGGAGCGTATCATCGACGAACTGGGCGTGGTTTACATCCTTGACCTTTGGGACAATTCTGATGCCTGAGATAGACCTGTTTTGGAGACTTCTGTTCAGCTGATAGCTAAGTACAGCGGCTTGAATGACAAACAGCACCGGGGAAATAGGGCAGCCTTGCCTTAAACCTCTTGAGGCCTTAAAAAAGTCAGTAGGATGCCCATTGACCAGCGGGGCAATCCATGGGGCTGAGATGCAAGCTTTGACCCACATAATGAAGTTCTGATTGAATCCGAAGTTCCTCATGGCTGCATAAAGGAAATCATGCCTGACTCTGTCAAAGGCATTAGCCAAATCCAACTTTACCACCATCCCCTTCTCTTTTCTCTTGTAGCTAGAATGGATGGCTTCTTGCACTAAGATAATGTTGTCCAAGATCTGTCTTCCTCTCACAAACCCCCCTTGGTTTTCTGGAATCAGCTTAGGCAGGATTTTTTTAAGTCTATTAGCCATAATTTTGGTTATGATTTTGTAACCCGTGTTACACAGGGATATAGGCCTGAATCTGCTGAAGTTTTTAGCGCCTTTTTCTTTCGGAATGAGTGCCAGGAAGGAGGAATTAGTGTTGCCCCCCAATTTGTTACAGTTTTGAGCCTTCTTCACCATTCTGTACAGATCCTTCTCTATTATGTCCTAGCAAGAGATGTAGAATCGGGCTGTGAATCCGTCCGGCCCAGGTGCTTTATCAGGGTTCATGTTGTCAAGGGCTTTCTTAATTTCTCGAATACTAATAGGCCTGATCAGTTGCAGGTTGTCCTCTTCATTAACCAATATTGGAATCTCTGATAGAGGATAGGAATTCGGTTCCACAGGATCCTGGTCAGGGCGGAGTATAGGCTTTTAAAAAAGGAATGGGCTGCCTCCTTAATGCCTCTAAAGTCCTTTATCACTCGGCCTTGAGTCTGAATTTCAGTGATGGAATTATAAATCTTTCTGGCTTGGGCTTGCTTGTGAAAGAAAGTGGTATTTTTGTCTCCAGCTTGGAGCCAAAGCGTTCTTGATTTGACTCTCCAGTAGGTTTCCTCTTCTCTGTAGGCTTTATGGTACTCCCTTTGAAGCTCAACTTCCCGGAATAGCTAGCAGGAGTGACAGGGGACTCTTCCAATATTAACTGGTTCCGTTCCAAGGCCTTCTGGATTCTCTTCCTTTCATCCATTGGGGAACCCATCCCTTTAGCCCAATCTTTTAGGGCCACTTTGAGCCTTCTAAGCTTTTCTTCCCAAACAAAGAACGGGGAGCCATGAACCGGTTCTTTCCAAGAGTTAGAGACAAGGTCAAGGAAACCTTCCTGGGTTACCCAATTAGGGCTGAACCGGAAGGGAATGGGACCTAACCTTTCATCGGGATGAAGAGAGAGGGAGATCGGCTTATGGTCAGAAGTATAATGCGGGTGAATCTTAGAGGATGCCATCAGTCCTAGGGTTAGGAAGGAGGAGTGAAGGAGGAACCGGTCAAGGCGGGCAGCAATGTGACCAGGTCCCAATCTTTTATTTGACCAGGTATACTTTCCCTTGGCAGGGGTGATGTCTTCAAGGTCCCAATCCAGCATCAGGTCTTCAACCCACTCTCTTGCGAGGTCCCGCACAATAGATCCCCCTTTTTTTTCAGCCAGAGCTAGAGTGACATTTAAATCTCCAGCCAACACTAGATTTTCAGGCTTGTGGAGCGCTAGGAACAGTTTTAAGGTGTCCCAACAATCTTTTTTTTCAGAATAAGAGACAGGAGCATATATATTAAAGAGACTTACATGATGGCCGAAATCTTTATGAAGCAGCTTGGTGAATAGCCAGTGAGTGGTTCCTTCTTCTTCAACTAGGTCGAGCTTTGCAGAGTCCCAGAAGGTTGCTAAGCCTCCCGAGGCTCCTCTTGCACTTACAGCCCTAGCCGGGCCTTTCTTCCAAAACGAGTTGCTTGCACGGAGGAGAGCATCTTCCTCCAGTTTCGTCTCCTGGATTAGTAGGACTCCAGGCTTCATTACTCTTACTAAATCCCTTATAGCTTCTTCTTTTAGAGGGCTGCCTAGTCCTCTGCAATTCCAGGAGACGTATTGCATTATTTACCTGGGGGAGGGTGATGACCCCCTTTCGGGGTCTTTCCCAGCCTCATTCCGGATCTGGTGTTCATCATTTCAGGTATGGTGTGTTGAGAGCCTTGGACCACGTCCTTGTAGGACTGCTCTTCCCTTCTCTTCTTTTCTGACTTCCGTCCGTGTTTTGGTTGATCCGGGGAGCTTGATTGACTGCTGACTTCGGTATCACCTTCCTCGGAGGAGTCAGCTCCTGTTTCCGAGGCTAGACTGATGTGATCTTTGGATGGACTGGCGACACCAGATTGATGAGTTGGATCGGTTGGGTCTTGTGGTGCCCGGGCTTCATCAGCTTCTCGTGTATTCCCAGGGTTTTGGGATACCATAGGATCTTCCTGAGTAGAGGGCTTTGAGCTGCCTTCCTTTGGAGGACCCTGGGCCGTTCTTTCCTTGCTTCTGGCAATATTCGTGGGTTTCCCCTTTTTTACTTTCTGCCATCCTTCAGCGTCTTCTTTCTCGGCAACTAGCTTGGGATAGTATCTTTGGAAATGGCCATGTTCCTGGCAGTTTCTGCACTTGAAGGGCAGATGCTCATAATCCAGCTTCTGGTAATGAGTCCATGATCCGACTTTTAGTTTTATTGCCTCCGGGAGACCAGCTTCCAGGTCGACTTCAACGCAGATTCTAGCACAGGTATATTGGCCCTTATTATCAGCTTTGTCAATGAATCGCCCGATTCCATTCCCTATTCTTTGCAAGGAATCGAAGTCCCAGTAATGCACCGGGAGGTTAGGGAGCTTGACCCACATCGACACTTCCTTGGGGAGATCGATCGAGGGATCAAAATCTGGTGTCCATTTATTCAGGTATAAGCCCTGCGTCCCCATGAAGTAGGGGCCGTTTCTAAAGATTAAGTCTCAGTCTTCTTCGGAGATAAATTCAAAGATGAAGAACCCTCTTCCTACAGGGTAACAAGTCACTCCATTTTTGAGATTGGGCCTCCAGTTCCTCTGTATCCAGTCATCAGTTGTTTTAGTGGATGGACATAGGCCCATGAACTGCCCCACGAGACCTCGCTTTGCCAAAGCTAGAGCTATTTTCATTGGTTTTTCTTCAGGCAGGGCGATTTCTGGGATGTCTTCAAGCTTCTTTATGAATTTCGGGACCTCCGGAGGAGAGGTTTTCTTGCCTCTGCCGTGGACAAGCCTGCTGAAGGCTTCCTCATCTGAAATGGATGGGGGGGGGCGTCCTCCCCTCCCCCAGGCGCCGCCATCCTTCTCAGCTGCGTGCTAGGGTTAGCAGTGCGACTCAGCTGCGTGCTCAGGCCGTGGTCTCAGACTAACAGCTCTGATACCATGTTAGATTTTACTTGTTTAGCATATAACATTAAACAATCTATCACTAAAAGAAGAACAAGCAGAACAAGAACACAATATTTCTTTCGAGGAAACCACAAGGGAGAAAACCCCGGCAAAATCTTCCTCAATATAGAATTCACAAAGTACAAAGATAAAAACCCCAAGACAAATCAGCTACTCCTCCACTTGTGCGAACTTCTCTCTCTCTCCTATGCGAACTTGTGAGAGTGAATGAGTGAATATAAATGAGGAACTCATCCTCTATTTATATTCTTCCGTTGGGGTGACTTTTCCCCAATTGGGCGGACTTCTCCTAATTGACTAGGCCGACATGTCAAATACATAATATAATAATCTTTTCCGGGTTCTTCTAGGCCGACATAAGTCCTAGGGTTTACATTGACTCTTTTAATGACTATTACATTATCAAATACATCAATGACATCTCTCGAAGGAGGAATACAATAATACAATAGCCAAATGTAAATAGAATATATTCCGCATTTACAATCTTTTAACACACAATATTATCTAAAACCCCCTTAATAAAAAGAAAAATGAATATATTTGGAGGTTTTCCCCTCTTAGACCCCATCGATATTCCAAATACTTGCATTCAAGAGTAGTCCAACCTTGGACATACCATCATCAAGCTCATTTATTTCTCTATAAAATGTATTAAATGCAATAATATAATTTTGGATCTCTTTATATAAGGGTCTCAATATAATATTATCCAAAGACATCACCCCCACATCCAATTAATCACCACAAGAGAGTCTCCAAAAATATGAATTTTAGAAGCACCTTTTCTTTTTCTTTCTTCTTTTCTGTTGCAAGCATAAGAGTTAATTTCAAAGCCATGAATTCATCAGATTTGTTTGCCCCCCTTCCCAAACTTGCTTTGAACTTTAGCACATGATTTTCCTTCAAATATATGACCCACTAACTACACAAACTAGTGGATCTCCTTGATATGCACCATCAAAGCATGCCCATGCTCTTGTTTTATTAATCACTTCCACCAAAATTTGCCTTGGAGGCTTTTCTTTTTTTGTATGTCACACACACAGACACATGTCACACAAGAGTTTAACCTATAAGTGGAAATCACGTGACACATTTTTTTTCTAACCGTGAGAACCTCTCCAGACTACCCAATTAGCATTGTCGATTGCGCCACCTGGATACCAAACTCATAGCCTGGGGCCAGGCTTAATGTTTGTCAAGACATAATCAACGAGAGTATGGTCACCATCACAATCTTACGAGGCCTTTAATGATGATGTATGTTCACTCCCACCCCCCTTGCAGGGATTCGATCCAGGACTTCTGTCGAGACAACCATCAGACCCCACCGTTGGCTCCTGCCCTCAACCCCAACACATTTATAAAGGGAAGTGAGGAACAACTTGTTGCCCAATCCACAAAATATACAAGTTGGGCAATTTGTTCCACATCAATGCTAACGGTCTCTTCACTAAAATCACTAATAATAAATGTTCAAATTAGGTAAAAACATGTAAAATTTCAACATTGCTTCATAGGGTACAAAGCTTAGCACAAAGAAACCCCTCTTTATGGGGGATAATTCACATCCGCTCTTAAGATTTAGGGTGTTTGATATCCAAGTTGGACGGTTTTCTCCAAGCTCCGTGAATAGATATATCAAGTTCTTTGTCTTCAATTTGAATATATATATATATATATATATATATATATATATATATATTCTTTGTTTTTGTCCAAAGATTCCTTAGGGTTGGAAGAGAGGAGGGCTTCAGGATAACATCTTTTTTAACCTCCTTAATAAGGTATCACATCGATTCTCTTGGCAAAGGCATTGACATCCCTCTCGAGGCAACCTCTTTGTATGAGCTAGCATACCATAACACAACCACACAATTGAATGACTTACAAACACAGGCTTTTGGATGGTGACAATGCATTCATGGCCATGTATGCAAATTATAAATACATAATTTTTTATTCAAATAAATGTTAAAATTGTAAATTATACTAACCAATAATGAGTACAAAATCCTTTCTAAGTGGATGCAAATGAGATCAAGTGTAATCTTGATTGATTTTGATATGGTAGCAACACATTTAATAGCATGACATCGTATGAGAGGGGTAGGGACTTTATATGGGCAACCCAAGAAAGGGAAAGCAAAATCTAATTCCGTTCCTGTATTAGATACCAACCCCCTTCCCTCTCCCTAATAATTTGTTATTCATATTCTCCACGAAGTTCGGTAATCTAATCCATCCAACGGCCTAGAACAGCCAAAGGCCACCTCCCCACACCCCATTACCAAACCATCATGGGCAATGTGGAACCCCAAGGTTAAAATAGGGTTAAAATTGGAGTTTTGATGAAACCCTAGGCGTCGAGGGTTATCCTTGCGAGCCAAATATATATGTTTGGGAGAATAGTCTTCGTATTCCTCTTCTTGCCTGCGATTGAAATTTCATCTCTGTGAGAAGGGTTTGTCAGCCCGCAGAAACATAAAAATTCTAAAACTGTAGTCTGTGCTTTAATTTTGGCCGTTTCGTGCTGTGTGGTAAATTGAAATAAAGAAGAAAAAATGTCTGACGAGGAACACCATTTCGAGTCCAAGGCCGATGCAGGAGCTTCCAAAACCTATCCCCAGCAGGCGGGCACCATTCGTAAAAATGGATACATCGTTATCAAGGCCAGGCCCTGCAAGGTTAGCCTTATATTCTTTGTCACTTAGGTTTTATGCTTTTCTATTATTTCGTTCCATTTCTGGTTTTCCTTGTTTAAATGGCTAGGGCTGAACATTTATGGAGGCCCACCGATTTATTTTTCCGTTACTGTTTTAGTTTAGTCAACCGTTATCAAGCCCTTTTGGTTAAATTTTTATTTCGATCACATGGGCGACCTTCGTTCTTGTTATTTTGCGGTAATTGTTTGATATGTTTGGACTTGGATTGGGAATGGCTGTTCTGTATTCTGGCTTAGTTTCTAATTGTAGTAAAAAATCCTGTGGTACGCGCTACTAATCACCGCAATTTTGATAAATCTACTCGATCTCAGGTCGAGTTTGTTCTTTTGGTGTTGCTCTTATCCAGTCTGTAGTTTTATCATTGGATTGCCTTTTTGTCATGTGTATTTTGTCTCTGTTTTTATATTCAGCTGCATATTTGGTAGAAGACCAATTGTTTGATGACGATCCCACTACCTTGTAAATTAGATCAGTTTTTCAGAACAGTAAAAAAGTAGCAAGTTTGCCATTTTAAAGGTACTGGCTACTGGCAATATCTAATCCATTAAAAATAGTTTGAAGTGTACTTGGAGACAGGTCTATTTGTTGAATGAATTAAGTGAGTTTAACTCCAGTCGGGTGATGAATTGCTTGTGTGATTTAGGGCCGTTGACCTGAAATCTACGGTGAATGTTTCTAAATAATTGAAATTTCAGTAATCACCTTCAAGGTGTGCTTAAACTTGTTTGTGCAGACTTTGTAAATTTTTTAGATTCCCATATGAAACTGCTTTGCAGTGGGAAATATGCCCCTTGGATATATTAGTATGTGCAAAATAGATCCTATTAATCTAACCAAAATAGTTGTGTATGATTAACCTAATTTTCCCCAAAGAGTCGTCTATAATGAACTCACAGAAAACTTAAGTTATGTTTTACTCGAGATGTAGGTTTGTTGGAATATCTTCTTTGATTTAATTTTGTCCATCTTAAATGACATCCTTTCCTGAGTGTGTTTCTACATGTTCTGGCTATAATCATTATATGTATGCTCCACGGAGATTCTGGGACATGGGAGCTGGGAAATGCATTTTGGGAATTGGTGGAGACACCTCCAAATTTTAGGGGAACATTAGGGAACATCATGGCGAGCAGGAGGGGATGTCAGGGGAGTTTAAACGCTGGAAATGATAGACATGAACTAAAACAAAAAGGAAACTGCTAAAAAATTTAAAAACAGCAGTGATTTGGCTCTACCTCCATGCTGCTAGATAGAAGAGATCATTGTTCAATGGCTGTGGCTTTTGTAGCTTTTATGTCATTTCTTTAAAAAATCTGTAGGTGGGTGTCCAGCTGTCCTTTTTTCAGGGCAGGGATGCCCACAAGCCCATTTTTCTACAAAATGCCACCCCACACTGGTGAAATGTTGGGGTCCCTAGAATCTCTTGGTGCTTGATAGATCTGGGTTTAAGATGGATCTATGCTGGTTTTAGTATTTGAACTCCTTTGTTATGCTTATATGTTGATTTTTTGTATGGTTTCAATATTTGAATTCCATTTTTGTTGCCTTTTAAATCAGTATTTGTTACATTTGTGGATGGCATCCCTAGTGTGCATCATCCAAGGGGATTTGAATTGGTCACCTGGTATGGAATTAGCCAAATTCCCAACAACATTGGCATCTGCTACTCTTGGGCAATCTGTATTATTATTACATCTTATGATCAATTATTATACAATGAGAAGGAAGTTGAGGATCACTATTGTAGTTATTTTATTAGCTTCAATGTCAAATTTAGTTTTGTGATTATATGCAATAAGCTGTAAATTATTTTTTGGTTTTAAACAAACCTATCCTAATGGAATATAGAAAAAGATTTTGACTTTTGTTGTAAGATAATCCAGTTTCACCGGTCTTTTGCTGTCTCTTTTCTATTTAAGCCTTCAATGTTAGTGGAATTAAAAAATTATTGTTAATTACCAGAACTCATTCGATCACAGGTGTTTTTTTATGTCGATATCTAACTACTTTTATTATTTTGACTTGTTATTCTTCTAGGTGGTTGAAGTATCCACTTCAAAGACCGGAAAACATGGTCATGCAAAGTGCCATTTTGTTGCAATTGATATTTTTAATGGTAAAAAGCTTGAAGATATTGTCCCGTCTTCTCATAACTGTGATGTAAGTGCGACTTCATGTGTGTATTGTGGCTTCTTATCTTCATATATGTTATTCTTTTGAAAAGCAGTTGTTACTAAATTGTCTTTTTCTTTGTAATATTGCAGGTCCCACATGTTAATCGCACTGATTTTCAGTTGATTGACATATCTGAGGATGGATTTGTAAGTTCCTTCAATTCATTATTGTTGAAAGAGTAGAATTTGTACAGTTGACATGGTAAAAAAACAAAATCCTTTTTTTAAATATTATTTTCACAGGTGAGTCTGCTGGCTGATAATGGAAACACTAAGGATGATCTCAGGCTCCCTTCCGATGATCAACTACTTACCCAGGTGAGGATATCAGGATATGATTGGATACTTTGTTGATTACTCTGCATTATTTTTTCCAGTTTATGTTACTGATTTGTCATTTAAACATGTGGCAGATCAAAGACGGTTTTGGAGAGGGGAAAGACCTTGTTGTCACTGTGATGTCTGCAATGGGAGAGGAACAGATTTGTGCCTTGAAGGATATCGGTCCAAAGTAAATGTTAACTGCTTAATGCGAAGGATTTAGTGTTATCCATAGATTTTATTACCTTTACTTGCTTTCAGTGTAGTGCCTTCAATATGTTATTTTTGTAGGCATTTTGTGCACTATAATGTTGAGGCAGCAGTTGAGTAATGACGATTAGGTGCTACACTAGCATATATTGCAGTTTCCTTTAAACCAAGTGACGTGCATACTTGGTTTTATCCCCAAGGTTTTGAGGCACAAGGCTGGCCTCTGAAACTTTTCACTATGATGCTTTTTTGCTTTCCCGTTCTACTTGTTCAATATGTTTAATTATAAGCCATTGTGAGAAGATTTGAAAGTGAATCTCTAGATATTAAGAACATTTTTAATATCAAGTATTATCAGTCACCTATCTATATATTGATCATATTTGGCATATTATTCACATCTCTAGTTCGTTTTCAATGAGTTCCACTGTCATGGACTTTATTTGACATTATTAGTCTAATCTTGCGTTGTTCTTATGATTACCAAATATTGTTTTGCAAGATTAGTGATAATGAGAAGTTATCTTGCTTTTTTAATTAATAATTTCGAACTTACAATTTTTTTCCCCTTTGATGTGCCATTTGTCTTGAATAATGTATAGCTCTTTGATCCGTACATCTAAGAACTCACTGATTTGCATATGTTCAAACCCATGGTCGGGAATTTTTGATGATCATTATTCCAGGGAGTATTCAGTTACACAAAGCAAATTGCTTCTCATTGCAAGTGAAGGTCATTGGGTTCTACGAGTTTTTCAAGTTGGTAGTATTGATGTTAGTAAAATTACTAATGTTCTGAAATGTTTTATATATTTTGCCAGTCCAATAATAAAAATCAACCTGCATGATTTTAGTCTACAACTTTTTAAAGATGCATTGCTCAAGCGCTGTGAACATCTTGCCCCCCCCTATGAATACATGCATTTGCTCAAGCGTTGTTAACATCTTGCAACTTCTATGATTACATGCATTGAAATGGAATTTCCAGCTATTCCAGTAATTTTCGGTGTGTACAGTTCATTCTTGCTAGACACTAACTTGTTGGGCATCACAGGCAATACAGACTGGCTGTCATAGAATATGGTGTTGATATATCAAATTTTATGGGTTAATATTTTGTTATGGGTCAATTTCAAAAATTATTTGTTATGGTGTTGATATATCAAATTTTATGGGTTAATATTTTGTTATGGGTCAATTTCAAATGGTTTGCATACGAGAAATGATTTGTTGCCTGAACTTAATGTGAATTCTTCTAACTGAAAAACAAAAGCTTGCTTAAATTTTTCTGAGGTTTACCGAGTTAAGGAATGCTCCCAGATGACAAAGATACCTTAATTGATATAAATATTGATTTGCATTTCCATGTGTGGCTAGTTTGTGACTTGGGCTAATTTCGCTTTGATTGAAGAGTTAAGCAAAGTCAACCCAGGGTGGTCAAGGAGGTCCCGCCTTTTACAAGCCAGGGTCTTTGATTAATTTGACAAAGACTCGTATCAAGGTTTTTAACACACCAGGGTTTTAAGACACCAACGGGCGGAACAGATTGTTCAACCACAAGGAGAGGAATAACTTTGGAAAGGTCTTTATCATTGTCATTAAGTGTCTTCTACTCTTATGCCTGATCTTTTAAACTTTTGCTATCAAGATGGTGTAGAGAATGGATACAACACTGAAAAAGAGAAGAAATACCAGGCTTTGAATAGGTTTTTCAGGTATTAACAGATACGTAATAGAGAATGGATAGAACACTGAAAAAGAGAAGAAATACAAGGCTTTGAAATAGTTTTTTCAGGTATTAACAGATACTCTTAAATATAAAAGATATATGGGAGATTGATCAATAATTTCTCATTTGGTTGCATCATTAATTGAGATGAATAATTTCTCATTAATTTCTCATTTGGTTGCATCATTAATCGAGATGAATAATTGCTCATTTGGTTGTATAAATGGGAGATTGTTTATTTCATTTAATCAAAAAATTCTCATTTGGTTGCATCATTAATTGGGATGAATAACTGCTTATTTGGTTGTAGCATTGATTGAAACGAATCCTAGACCCACACTTCGTTGTATAAATGGGAGTTTGTGTTTTTTATTTGACCAATAACTTCACTTCTCATTTGGTTACATCATTTGATTGAGATGAATAATTGTTCATTTGGTTGTAGCATTGATTGAAATGAACCCCAGGCCTTCATAACTGCTCATTTGGTTGGAGCGTTGATTGAGATGAACCCTGGGCCCTCACTTGGTTGAATCGTAGATTGTTTCTTTCATTTGATCAATAACTTCTCACTTCTTATTTGGTTGCATCATTTGATCGAGATGAATAATTGCTCATTTGGTTGTAACATTGATTGATATGAAGTTTGAACCCTAGGCTTTCACAACTTCTCATTTGGTTGCATCATTTGATCGAGATGAATAATTGCTCATTTGGTTGTAACATTGATTAAAATGAACCCTAGGCTTTCATAACTTCTCATTTGGTTGCATTTGATCAATAACTTCTCACTTCTCATTTGGTTGCATCATTAATCGAGATGAATAATTGCTCATTTGGCTGAAGCATTGATTGAAATGAACCCTAGGCTTTTATAACTTCTCATTTGGTTGCATCATTGATTGAGATGAATAATTACTCACTTGGTTGTATTTTTGAATGAGATGAACTTTCATAACTTCTCATTTGGTTGCATTTGATCAATAACTTCACACTTCTCATTTGGTTGCATCATTAATCGAGAAGAATAATTGCTCATTTGGCTGAAGCATTGATTGAAATGAACCCTAGGCCTTTATAACTTCTCATTTGGTTGCATCATTGATTGAGATGAATAATTACTCACTTGGTTGTATTTTTGAATGAGATGAACTCTAGGCCTTGTTAAAGGCAGTCAAACCTCAAAGGGGTTATAAGAGGTAGTCTCTAAGGCATTTTAGTAAGCATTGATTAGTAAAACCATTTATTTAACTATTTAAAAAAAACCATTACAAGCAATATTATATAGCAATCAAAAGTGAATTTAGGGGTGGCAAGTATTTCTTTTTTAACAATAACGGATAAGTAGCTTTTATATAAAAAGAAAAAGAGGAATGAGGTTAAAATTGAAAGGGAAGATTGGTCCCAAAAATTGAGAGCTGCCATGAATATCTCTGTTCTTTCCAGTCTATGAAGAACAACTTGAGCTAAAGAAATAACCTAATCCTCCAAAACAAAACTGATGAACAATACATTAACAGAGAGCTCTTTCTGACATGTCTTACATCAACTCCTGATGGACTGCAATGCTCCTTTGTGCTGGGACTGCCGTTCTCATGATCTTCATGCAATCAAAAATTTCCTTCGACATGCAACAGCGATTGCAAATTCAGCCATCGAAAACGAATGGTGGAGTTATAATTTTTTTTTTTTTTTTATTTATAAAATTTGTTATAAAGTTCAGAGCTCACTCCTCTGAGCTATTTAACCGGAGCTTCCAAGACCAGTCAATTTCGAGATATCCAGAACCGATCAAACACTTGCTGGCTGCACCCAATTGCCTTATATCAGTTCTGCGAGTTCGAACATGAATCGTTATTGCCACAGGATTCCTTACTTTGCCCAACTGTCCATTGCTTAAAAAGTTTTATGTTCAGTGCTTGATAATTCTCATACATTGCAGCATGGAAATGCTCAGATCAGCTATAATCATCTTTATTGGTTAACCAGGCTTCTATTGCCCAAATTTGATACTACCTCTGCCATCGTGCAAGATGAAGGGAGAATCTATCCATGCCACTGAGAGGAGGATTATGGAACCCAATTTGTGCCAAGATCTTGACCATTGCTGGTCAAGCATCCATAGTTCATACCTGCGGTGGCCATGAAATTTGCTTGCTGATTGTTGTTCCTCAAAATGTGAAGGAAGTTGATGAAATTGAAGTATTTGACCAAGTAGTTGAAAATATGATGGAGTTTGGAGATGGGATTCCTGCGATTTTTGGCCAAACTTCTGGCTTCCTGAATTACCAGCATAGAGTCTCCCAGGGCCACCAGGTCCTTGAGGTTGCCCTTGATTTCTTCTTTCTTTGCTATTTCCATTCCTTTGATCAAGGCGAGCCACTCCGCATCATTGTTGGTTCTCCGTCCAATTCCCCATGCAAAGTCTTTCACCTTGTTTCTCGGGTCCAGGAGGACTCCACCCACCCTTGCCAGCCCTGGGTTACCTTTCGAAGCACCGTCCAAGAATAGAGTATGGCAGCCATTGTTCTTGATCCATAAGCTTGGGAAGTTTGCTTCTTGGGGGGATGAACTGAGCGAGATGAGTTGGAGGTTAGAAGATCTGCCACCCAAATTTTTTCTTCCACGTTTAAGGGCTCTTTACTAATATTTTTCATACCTCTCGTGGAAAGAGAGTCAATCCAGAGTGCTTTTGCAGAAGATAGGACTTTGCCTGGAGTGGCCTTGATGTCTTCAAAGATCTCATGGTTCCTGGCAATCCATAGCTTCCAATAGATGAACTTGGGAAAAGCGACCCATGCTTTTTTGAAATCCGGCTTCCTAGACAACGAATAGTGATAGTAATTGTGCCAGCATGCAAACAAATCATTTCCATTTGTTGGAAGGATCAGGTTCAGTTGAATATCTCGAAAAGCATGGTGCCAAACCTCCTGCGAGAATTTGCACTCTAGGAAGAGGTGATCAATTGTTTCATCGGCTTCCTTGCATAAAATGCATCTGGTTGGACCTTCAATTCCTCTTCTTTTGAGGTTCTCAATGGTTAAAGTTTTCCTGTGTGCAAGGGTCTAATAGAAAATCTTTATTTTGGAAGGCCCTCCTTGCCCCAAATGCTGTTCCACTTAGTCTCCTTGGTGCGTTGATTGTTGAGCATCCACGGAGCTGTAACCCTCTTTAATAGAGTAAGTCCTTACTTTACCCCATCCACGTTTATCCCTAAGATTTTTATGAATGGGAAGAGAACCATGAAATAGAGATAGAAGATCATTATAGTCATGCAAAAGGTGCTCCGGAAGATTCAATTCAATCCATCCACCCCATCTTCCCCTATTGGACCATGAGGATAGATCGTACGATGTATGGATGTTAGCTTGATCCATCCATTCTTTTAAATCCTGAAATTTGTGCAGGGAATTTCCAGGTGAATTTGCACCAATGTTATCTTTCCAAAAAATGACTTGCTTGCCATTACCATGGATCCATAATAGACTGCTTTGAATTATGAAGGTTGCCCTCTTACACAGGTTCCATATAGAGGAGCCTCTTCTACCTTGGTCAATGTTATCCACACAACGTCTTCTGCTGCCAGACATATATTTTTTGTGGAGGATTTCTTTCCACCGCGCCTTCTTTCCAGAATTGACTCCACAAAATTTTAGCACCAAGGGCTAGGTTCATGGTCGCTGGGTCTTTGATCCCTGCCCCGCCATACGATTTGGGTCTGCACACAGTGTCCCAATTGATCAGGTGAAACTTTTTTGAGTTATTAGACTTCCCGCCTTGCCATAAAAATTTCCTGAGCTCTTTAGTGATCTCTTTCGTGACCGTTTTGGGGGCTAGGGAGATTGAGCAAATATAAAGGGGATACGTAGAGAGGATGGAGTTTATAAGAACCAATCTGCCAGCGGGATTGAGCCATTGAGAGCCCCAAGGATTTATTTTATTTTTTATTTTGTCAATCAAGCCTTTCCAATCTGCTACTCTTTTTTTCCCTTTAAAAATAGGAATACCTAGATAGTTAAATGAATTCCATTCTGCAATTCCTTCGAAACCAAAGGTTCTTGCAGTATTTGCTAGCACCCCTTGGATTGCAGTTCTAGTCGTATACCTTGGACTTGGCTGTATTAATTTTTCCATCGGAAGCTGAAAGGAAAGTAGAGAGAACTTTGTTGAATCTGCCCGCTATGATAGATGAGGTTCCCCCAAGTAAGATAGTGTTATCAACGAATTGAGCGAGGTTGACAAATTTCACCCCTTTGACTATGTTGAGGCCTCTTAGTTCCCCTATTTCTTGCAGGAGATGAAGTTTCCTACTCATTGACTCAGCAACTAAGAGATAAAGAAAAGGGGACATTGGACACCCTTGGTGCAGTTCTCTTGAGGCTTGGAAAAAGTTCGTGGACCTGCCATTAACCAAGGTGGCTATCCAGGGGCTACTTATACACGCTTTGACCCAACGAACAAATCTTCTTGAGAATCCAAACTTGGACATAATTTCGAAGAGAAAGTGGTGATTTAACTCTGTCGAATGCATTGGCCATATCAAGCTTAACTGCCATATCTTGATGCCTTTTTTCTATGTTGGAGTGTATTGCCTCTTGAACAATAATGATATTGTCAAGGATTTGGCGACCAACAATGAAACCCCCCTGAGATTCTGAGATGAGCTGTCACATGAATTTTTTCATTCTGGTTGCGAGAATCTTAGATAGAATTTTGTAGGAGGTGTTGCAAAGAGAGATTAGACGAAAGCGATTGATGGAGCTAGGGATATTCTCTTTAGGGATTAAGGCAAGGAAGGAGGAATTGGTGGCCCCTCCTATTTTGTCTTTTTTCCTGTCCAGTTGAGCATACGTTTCAGATCCTCTTTAATTATCTCCCACGCTGGTAAACCCATCTGGGCCTGGCGCTTTGTCAGCATGGAGGGACCATATGGCGTTTACAATTTCATGTTCCAAGATCGGCTTGGAAAGCTCTCTAGTTTTCGTTTTTCATGACAAGAGTAGGAATTCCGGAGAGAAGATCCTCTTGTGCTTCCGGATCTGTTTCTCCACTATCTTTGAAGAGTTTACTGAAATGGTTGAAGATATGGAGCTTCAAATCCTCCTGCCCGCTTATCTTCTCACCATTTTGATTTTTAAGCTCCTTAATAGCATTCTTACTGCGGCGAACCTTAGCTTGATTGTGAAAGTAGTTAGTATTACTGTCACCTCCCTTGAGCCACATCTGTATGGACTTGACTCTCCAGATTTCTTTTTCTTTCTTAGCCGTTGCAAGAATTTTCAGATTTAAGTCTTGTTCATGGGTGAGAGAGGAAGGCGTCATCTCCTCTACCTCCATTCTGCATTGAAGAGTGGCCATTTCCGATTGGAGCTCAGTTTTAATTTGACAAGGATCTTTATATGATAATTTAGCCCATCTTTTTAGCGCTAGTTTGACTGTTCTTAGCTTGGACTCCCACACGACGCTGGGAGCTCCAATAACGCTTATGTTCCATGCTGAATGGACAATGTCAAAGAAACCAGGATCCTGTAGCCACAGAGAGTTAAAATGGAATGGTATGGGGCTGTAGTTTTCAGGAGAGGTGAGGTTTAAAATAACAGGCTTGTGATCAGAAGCCGTGGAGGATAGTGCTTGCGAACAGGCTATGAGATTGGAGTTAAAGAAAGAAGAGCTTACCAAAAACTGATCCAGCTTGGCCGCGATGTGCCCAGCTCCACATCTTCTGTTGTTCCACGTGTATTTAACATTTCTTAATGGTATATCCATCAGGTCCAGCTCTGCAATAAGGTCTTCTAGCTTTTCTCCAAAGGGATCGCAGACGACATTGCCTCCACGCTTCTCCAGATGTGATTTTGTTACATTAAAATCTTCGACAACTATGAGATTTTTTCCTCTCATATCCTCTTTTAGATTGATGAGATCATCCCAGAACTTGGTCTTGTCCCTGTAATGAGTGGGACTGTAGACATTGCAAATGTAGATGAGGTTGTTACTAGCTTTCTCCTATATTTCGGTTAGCAGCCAATAATGGTTTTCAATGGTGGATATTAAATTGAAATTGTGAGAGATTAGTGTAGCAATTCCCTCGGATGCTCCTTGGGCACTGAGGGCTTTGCCCTTATAGTTCTTCCAGAGGGATCGCGAGAGAGACAAGACCTCCATGTCCGACATTTTAGTCTCT
Organism: Larix kaempferi; assembly: GCA_027924585.1. Taxonomy (NCBI): domain Eukaryota; kingdom Viridiplantae; phylum Streptophyta; class Pinopsida; order Pinales; family Pinaceae; genus Larix; species Larix kaempferi. The sequence continues at coordinate 14,883,982 of BSBM01000458.1, read as the reverse complement.
TGGATTAGCATAAGATTAGGTTTTTCGGAATTTATCATATCCTTGATTGCTTCTACTTTGTTCAATCCGCCGAGACCCATGCAATTCCAAGAGACAACTCTCATTACTTCTTTACCGAGTTAGATCCTGCCCAGGATCTACCATCAGGTTTAACACCGCTTTGAGATTTTCTATTCTGAAGCAATTTCATTTCCTCCAAGCTTTTTTGTCTACGCATCTCGATCTCTCTTTCTGCTTCCAGTTCTCTGTAGTACCTTTGCGATCTCCTTCCTATGGTGTTAGGCTGTTGCACCACATCAGTCTCCTCTGAGGATTCTGCGTTGAGAGTGTTGTCCAGAGTCGAAGAGAGCGGAACAAAACTAGTCCTTACCTTATCAGCCCACGAAATTCTAGGAGTATTGGATCCTCCCATGTCTTCACCAATTAACTCCTCTCTGTGGGATGAGGGAGGTATGCCAGCTAGAATTGGGATTTCTTCCGTGTCTTTCTCAATTGAAGTTGCTTCCATAACGGGAATTTCTCCATCTTCTAATGGCAGATTCTGAAATCTATTACTGTTTGAGTCTTCCCTAACCTCCTGAGTGTTTTCTTTGCTATTCTTTCTTGTGGCCCCTTCGGTGGGTGTGCTGCAGGAGTTGTTTTCCTTCCTCTTTTGATCTGCTGCCAGCCTTCTTCTTGTATTTTTTCTGGGGCTTCTAGTGCCGTCTTAGGGAATTTTTTGACAAAATGTCCGTATTCATGGCATTTCTTGCATTTAAATGGCAATTGCTTGTAGTCTACTTTCTGCATGTGTCCCATCCATCCATGTATAGATTAACTTCCTCCGATAAGCCTTTTTCCAGATCTACTTCCACACAGATTCTTGTGCATGAGAACAAGGGCCCTTTTGGTTCAGCTTTGTCGATATACTTGCCGAGAGAGTTGCCAATAGCTTGTAGGGTTTCGTCATTCCAACAGTGTAGTGGAAAATGGGGTAGCCTTACCCAGATTGGAGCCGCGAAAGGCACATCCCTCTCTGAGTCAAAAGTTAAACTCCATCTGTTTAAGTACAAGCTGCGAGGGCCCATGAAGTACGGGCCGCTTCGGAAGATTAGATCCCGATCTGCTTTATTTTCGAACAAAAAAGTAAAGAAACCCTTGCCACAGAAGCAGTGCTGCAAACCCCCAGTTATTAGAGGTATCCAATTCTTAGTAATCCAGACCTCCATAGATTTCGGAGAGGGCCAAATTCTGGTGAACTGTCCAATCAAACCTCGCTCACTCAGAGCAAGGGCTTTCAATTTTGAAGCCGCTGACAAGATTTGAATTCGAGGAGCAGCCACTCTTTTGATGAAGCTAGTATCGAAAGAGTCCAACGTCAGAGAGGGCGTAGAAGCGACCAGAGAGCGGAAAGTGACATCCAGGATCCACCTTTTGTCCTCCTGAGAAGTTGAGGGAGGATCCATGGCTGTGCCTGGAGGGCAGCCTGCGCAGGAGGAGCCTTCGGGCACTTTGCTTGTGCGCTCACGCAACATGTGCTCGCACAACGAGATCGAGGGCTTCGAGGGAGTCGATCCGATCACTCCAATAAAATCAAAGAACTTAGAAAATTCTAGGGGTGGCAAGTATTACCCTAACATAAAGATGAACTGTTAAAAACAATAACATTGCACCAAACAATTTTTTAAAAAATGTATCAAATCATTACAAGCAAAAATACAAAGCAATCAATCATTATTAAAAAAAAAACAATAACATTGCACCAAACAATTTTTTAAAAAACGTATCAAACCATTACAATAAAAAATAAAAAGCAATCAATCGAAAGTGATAAGTCTTGTCGAGCTAGGAAAGAAGCTAACCTAACCTAGAGACTGTTAAAAACAAAAACATACATCAAACCATTACAAACAATAATATAAAGCAATTAAAAGTAAGTCTTGCTTAAATTTTTAAAAATATGTATCAAACCATTATAAGCAATAATACAAAGTGATCAAAAGTGACCAGTCTTGCTTAATCGTAAAAGACAAGCTAACCTAGAGACTATTAAAAGCAAAAAAAAGAATACATCAAACTATTACCAACAATAATATAAAACAATCAAAAGTAAGCCTTGTTTAAATGAATTAAAATGGTTAATCTTACCTAAATGTCTAAGATAAGCTAACTTAAATGAGTGAATTAAATTGCTTAAATAAGTGAATTAAAATGGATAACTTACCTAAATGTCTAAAATAAGCTAACTAGAGAGAGCGTATTAAAACAAAATACATCAAACCATTATAAAGAATAGCATGAAGCAATCAAAAGTAAGTCTAGCTTAAATGTGTAAGACAAGCTAACTATAGAGAGAGTATTAAAATAAAATACATCAAACCATTACAAGCCATAGCATAAAGTAATCAAAAGTAAGTCTAGTTTAAATGTTTAAGACAAGCTAACCTAGAGTAAAACTATGAAGCTAACTAGAGAGAGAGTATTAAAATAAAATACATCAAACCATTACAAGTAATAGCATAAAGCAATCAAAAGTAAGTCTAACTTAAATGTGTAAGACAAGCTAACCTAGAGTGAAACTATTAAAAGCAATAAAAAAAAGGTGAAATTTTGGGGAAAGTTTTGACCGAATAAGGAAAAGACAATACAAGTTAACCTGGATGAGTTGGATAAGCAATAACAATAATTGAATCACCGGTGGGAAATTTTTGACCAAGTAAGAAGACAAGACAAGTTAACATTGAGAGGATTTATGTTTCTAGGAAACTGCATGGTATAAAAAATATTCCCCATTGCCAAGGTAATGGTCGAAAGATTAAAAAACTCAATTAAATGGATGTAGATTTAAGACATGCTAAATACACAATTAGAATTAAATGGGTGTAGATTTGAGATTTAATATAAATAAACACTTATAAGATACTTTCATCAAAGAATTATTATGATGGAACAGTTAAACATCACACAATAATTGACATGCACATAGAAGAGGGATTATGGCTATAAATCAATAATAATTCTCTAAATTGAAGTCGTGCTCATCTTTTTTAACGTTCAACATGGAAGGGTTGGTGTAAAATTTTGAAGCTAAAGTGGATATAATCGAAAGATAGTTTCTATGAATAAAGCATTTCGATGGAGCAACTAATCCCATAAAGCAATGATTATGGTTTGCCCCTCACAATAGAAAACTTACTAGATATTAATGAAAATTATTTGGAACAATTTTTTGTCAAATCTTTTTTAACCTTATATGGTGAGTAACTGAGAATGAATTTCTAAGAAGTGAAGTAGAGAGCCCCCCTCTCTCTCATGCACACACATATGGTGGTGAAGGAATAAGGGATAGACACATATATTATGGTGAAGGAATAAGGCATATACAATTTGACAAACATCAAGTTAACAAAGTATTTTGATGGAGCAATTAAAGTAATGAGTATGGTTTGCCCTACAAGAATTAACTTACCAGTATTGATCCATCTTAAACCTAGATCTATTAAGCACCGAGAGGGATCCAATTTCTTGAGGTGTAGTTTTTATTATTATTATCTTAAACTTAAGAAATTTGATTCATCTCCGGGTTTAAATTTTAATTTTCTATTTTGGACATGGATTTTTTGATTTACTTTTCATAATTTTTTTTTAAATTTTATAAACCGACATTGATTTTTTAATTACTTTTCATAATTTTTTATTTTATGAGCTGACATGATTTTTTTTTAATTATGGTAATGTTACGTTACATTACATCTCCCCCATACTCGGTTGTAGAGCACCTCGCTCCTCTCGGTACAACTAGATATTAATGAGAATTGTGGAACAAATTTTATGGCATAGTGGTTAGTAAAGAAGGTATGGACAACTTAACAAACATTTTATATATCACAAATTCAAACTTATGCATATACTTTTAATGTACTTAAAATAGAATAATCAACTATTGATCTCTTTTCATTTTCATATTTTAAATGTAAGTGGACAAAATTATATTATATTGACATTTTTATATTGTTTTATTTAATTTCATATTATAAGGACCATATGAGAAATTTGTTCATGTCATTAATTTTACAGTGATTTAGAAATTTGTACAACTCAATTAGAGGGAGAGAAATTTGGTTGAATATGCATGGAAAATGCATTTTCTCATATTGATTATTAGTTGCCATCTTTGCCTTGGAGATGAACTGTTATATATTGTCCTTATTTTTCTTTGATTCTAAATGAATAGCAAGAAAAATGTGTTATTTTATTTTCCGTTGAAAAAAAATGCATGGAAAATGTATTTCACCATGGATTAGTTAACAATTTTATATTAAGGCAGGTATGCTTAGATGATTTTTGTAGAAACGCTATTGGGAAACTCTAAGCAGCGTGTTTGGTAAGAATACACATGATAGACACCTTTCTCTTGATAATTACGACTACTCTTTGAAAAAATGTAGTTTTTATTCATTGTTGTCTCCATGCCTTAGTTACAATGGACAAAACTTGAGTGTAAATTAGAGAAAAGACTAAAATGAGAAGATGACATTGAGGTTCCTCCAATTAAGATGATAGGATAATTTGTTGTAGTATGTCTAGCACCTTGAGTACAATTATAAAATTGTCTATCCTAGTGCCTTGATTGAGATTATATAATTGTCTTTCTTAGCTTGCTTTCACAATGTCCCAATGACCTAAGCTTTTTATCACACAATATCACTTATACATCCTTGAGAACACTTTGACACGTCTCTTTGTAGTTTTGTTTTTTTAAATTTAATTTATCAAATTTCTGTCTAAAATATAACCAAACTAGGTGAGTTTCACACTTTGCCTACTTAGTTATACTCTCTTTGGTACCTCTCTTCCTAGGAGGTGCTTTTTGGGATATCCTTTTAGTAGATGCATTGTAACCATTATCTTTATGGTTTACCCACTTAATTTCAAAAGGGAAACATTATGACTCAACACATTAATACTTGTATTTGATGAACATATGATATCAAACTTCTATTGCAACTTTCCTTGCTCATGTTACTAGAATACATGTAATTTTAGCATTATGCCAACTAAGAATTGCAAACCTTATGTTATCAAATTTCTTCATAAGTAACTTTTTCCTTGAAAACACTCAAATAACACCACCACGAAGCACAATTTGCTGGGCATATTTGAGTGTCTTTTATGATTGTGGATTGTATCACTCTTACCTTGACAATGATGCACCATTCAACTCTCCTTTTTAAAAATGTCAATTGGTTTGTGGATATTGTTTCTATTTTCTTGTCTTTATTGCCATTCTTAAGTAGGGTAAACTTTTACACCTTGTTTATACAACAAAAGGGCTTCAAATAGAGCTAAAAAATACACCATGTTATGTAATCAAGGCAATTGCTTCCTCTTGTTGGCGTTTCTACATAATCAAGCTAGCCACAATTTGGTCTCAAACCACTCATTAACATTGTTCAACTTTAGGACAATCATGAGAGCCCCATTAAACTAGTACCTTTATTAGTTCTACACTTGAGCTCCCATTACAAAATGCCACTAGCCAAAGGAACACTATAATTGGTCTTCACGAGGTCACATTATTAGCCCTTGTGACACACTTACACATGGGGAGTTAAAATTTCAAAATGGGAACTCAACAAATTCCTTTGCCATCAGGATCTAATTACTAGAAATGACCAAGGGGAAGCATGACCAATGTCCTTGGTTCCACAAGACCAACACATCCTTAATGATTTCACAAAGATGAACCTAATTGATCATATCATGAATTGATTATTCCAACAAGTTTTCCAACATAACTATTTACCATCACATCCAATTCAACAAGGAATTCTAGGACATTAGCATGTAAATCCTCAACAAGCAAACATTTGCTATCAACAAAATTCAACCCAACACAAGCAATTGGATTCACAAGTAGCAATGTAAACTAACAAAGTTAAAATTTTCTATAAAGTGTAGCCGATTTTTTTAGACGTGAACAAACAAAAAAGCAAAACTATTAGGATAACAATTGATTCAAGGTTTTATATGTTACCCTAAGAATTCTCTCAACATTTACCATTTTTTACTCTATTATTCTTTACAAAAAATCACAATTCAAGACAAACCAATGTCATTTGTGACTCTCAACATAGAATGTCATGAATGCTGGAAACATCTTTAAACATGGGGAAAACTATCATGTACTTACGAGAATAGAACCTAGGTGGGGAGGATAACACTCCATCCTACAAATACTTGGGCTATACCCAATTGAAAACTAATATATATATATATATATATATATATATATATATATATATATCATCCAATTGACATTCGTGGATGACATCCCTAGTATAGTAAACTTGTGGACATAAGTTAGTGCACCTAAACTAGGGGGATTTAACTTGGCACTCACTAGCATGAAACTAGCCAAATACCATGCATCATTGGAAAAAACCAATTGAGCTACTCCTTAGGCTCAATGATTCTATATTAATACTTATAACCAAGCTTCAAATGTTACTAATAGAAATAGCAAGAGAGAATATTTTTAAAGAATAAAGGACAAAAATGTAATTTGCTAAAAAGTTTGTTGAAAAAAACATACTTAGATATATGGTAAGTAGGTTGCAGTGAAGTGGTAAATGAAATCACATGATATATTTCTCATTAGAAAGATTAGTGCACTAGGCTAATACATGTGTATAGGTTAAGAAATGGATGAGGCCCTAGTAAGCTATTTAGAGAACGAGAGGAGGAGCTCTTGACATCTATTTTAAGGGTGAGAAGAGTTGCTAGTGCAACAACATGAGTCTAGGGTTTTGGGTTAAGGATCAATCATGGAGAAAAGTAAAGAAAGGATAATAGTAACTCAACATCTCAAAAACCCTAGTCTCAAAAGTTGAGACCAAGGGTTTTTTTTTTTGAAGCATTAGTTCCTTTTCAAACTGTAGAATGAGACAAATTATTGGGATTAGAGGAGAAGGGAGAGTTGTTGCTTCAACATTCAAGTCAATTGCAAAGTAATAGGTGAGGGATACATATCCAAGGATGATGGTATTGAGTGTGTTCATATGTTAGGAAAATGGAGGAGTAAAAGCATTGCAGGTATGTGTTGATGTAATTGTAACTTCAGAATGTATTTCACCTATGTATATTGTACTCCTATAGAGATGTTATTATTCCTCTATATGGAAGTGTCGTCATTTGTATTGACAAGTGTCGCAACTTACATGTGATGGGTTATTAGACCACCAAGTGTGGGGTCGGCCCTGATTAGTATTACCATGGGTTATTAGATTGAGTTAGACAAGTCGGCCCTGCTAGTTTATTAGGCAGGTCAGGTCATATATAAATAGAGTGCGGGAGGCACTCTATTTGATCATCTCATTATTCACTTCTACACTACTTGGAAAGTGGTGCACAAGTGAGGAAGGAGGAGTAGCTGCTAGAGAAGACTATCTCTTGTACTTGGGTTATATCATTGCTCTTTCTATCTCTGAGGAAGTTGTGGGGTTTTTCACCTTTATGGTTTTCCCCAGTGAAACTCTGTGTGTCTATTATCTCATGTGATTGCTTGGTGTGATTGATATGCATTGTTATGCTTGATATGCTGTACATGTTATTTTCTTAGTAAAGATCCTAGAGTATGTTGAATTAATGCTAAAAAAATTAACATGGTATCAGAGCTAACCTGAGAAGAAGACACTTTGTAGTTGCGGAAACTAGGGTTTCCTGTTTATTGGGTTTCTCTCCATAGATATTGAAAGGTAGTAGGGTATTTTGACTCTCCTCAGCAAGGCACATCTTTCTGTCCAATCAAAATTCAATTCTGGGCAATTTCATTTTTGGCCCTAAAAATTAGGGTTTCCACAAAAATAGGAATTTCTAAAATCTGAGGACATAGCTGGAAGCTCCTTGGAAAAATCAAAGTTTAGAGCTTTGGATCGAACTTTTTGGTTGGGTGAAGCTCCGGGCAACGCAAACCCTAATTCAGGGTCCTCCCTAGTGAATCCGAGAAGACTAAAAGGCATTTCTGAAGGGTGAAACTTTGCAGTTTTCACTTTCTGAATATACTAGGCTGATAAGCTCATCAAGGTGCATCTTTCTATCCTTTCAAAAAGTTGAAATCCACATTTTGAATTTTTAGGGTTTCTTCGACAAACCCTAATCCAGCACCAAATCCATATTTAAGCAAATCAAGTGGTAAGACCTAAATCTTTTCTATTTCCATTTGAAGTACTCTTTAAGATGTCTCACCACACTAAGCTTGAGGATAAGCTTGAAGGGGCTGATAACTTCCGAGCATGGAAGTACAGGACTTGGTTAATCCTGGAAGAAAATGAATTGGACACCTACATAAGTTCTGAGGTCCCTGTCCCAGAGGAAGAAGAGGCTAAGGCCTTGCATAAGAAGAACCTGGTCAAGGAAAAGAGGATCATTGCTGATTCTATCAAAGACCATCTCATACCACATGTGTCATCTCTAAAGACACCCAAGGAGATGTTTGATTCCCTGACCAGGCTATTTGAAGGAAAGAACATAAATCAGAAGATGACTCCGCGGAATCAATTGAAAGGGGTAAAGCTTCAGAATAGAGAGACCATTCAATCCTATTTCTCTAAGGTCTCTCAAATCAAGGAACAACTTGAAGCTGTGGATGAAGTAGTGGACAATGGTGAAGTTGTCATGACCACATTGAATGGTCTACCTAGGTCATGGGACTCCTTCATCCAAGGAATATGTGCAAGAAGAAAACTAATATCCTTCAGTAGGTTGTGGGAAGAATGCTCTCAAGAAGAAGCTAGGCTTGTGGCCCGAGAAGAAAAGATGGGGAATGAAGATCAAGCTCTCACAGCACATGCCAAGAAAGGAAAATTCAAGAAGGAAAAATCTCATAGGAAATCTTCTCACCATACACATAGGGAGAACTCTAAGAATACCTCCCATGGTAGATGCTTCACATGTAATGAGAGGGGACACTTTGCTCGAAATTTTCCAAAGAACAAAAGAGATTCCAACATCAATAAGAAGAAGGGTAACAAGAAAATACATCATGCTCATGCTGCTGAGGATGATGAACCTCCCAAGAAGAAGGCTAGAGCAGAAAGTGATGACTCATCAAGCGAAGATGAATATGTTCTAATCTCTGCTCTCACAGGTACTATCTCTCATGGTAGTAATGATTGGCTTATTGACAATGGGGCTTCCAAACACATGACTGGGTTTAAAGAATCTTTTGTAAATCTATCTGAACATGAGTCACCCCATAAGGTGAAACTTGGGGATGACTACCAATATCCTATCAAAGGAAGTGGTGAAGCTTCCTACAACTTAGACTCTGGGAAGTCTTTGAAGATGAAAGAGGTTCTATATGTACCTAGGCTCAAGAAGAAACTGCTTTCCATATCTGCATTGGATGCAAAAGGCATGAGGGTTGCATTTGTAGATGGCCAAGTACTCATGTGGCCAAAGGGTAAGACCATAGATGATGTAGTAGTGATTGGAGAGCAAGAGGGAGGATTATACAAATTGAAGGGACAACCTGAACATGCCATGGTACATGAATCCATGGAGCCAAGTGAACTTTGGCATAGAAGGCTTGCACATGTGCACTATAGAGCACTACCAATTGCAAGTAAAGCTGTAGAGGGTCTTCCTGAAATCAAGACAAAGCATGAAGGGGTTTGCGAAGGATGTGCAAAAGGAAAGAACATTAAGAAGGCATTTCCAAGCAGTGAAAGCAAAGCTAAAGGAATCTTGGAAATTATCCACTCCGATGCATGCGGTCCAATGTCATCCAATTCTCTGAGTGGGTATGTATACTATGTCTCTTTCATTGGTGATTTATCTAGGAAGACTTGGGTTTACTTCTTGAAGAACAAAGATGAAGTGTTTGATAAGTTCAAGGAATTCAAAGCCTTAATGGAAAATCAAACTGATAAGAAGATTAAGACATTCAGATCCAACAATGGCGGAGAATTCACTTCAGGGGATTTCAAGAAGTTATGCAGTGATTCAGGGATTAAGAGGGAGTTGACTACTCCCTACAATCCACAACAGAATGGAGTTGCAGAAAGGAAGAATAGAACAATCATGGAAGCAGCAAGGGAAATGCTGCATGACCAGTATCTACCTATGCATCTATGGGCATAAGCAGTTAGGACAACTGTATATGTGCAGAACAGAACACCTCACAAGATATTGGACAACAAGACACCAGAAGAGGTATTCTTTGGTAAGAAACCTGAATTCAGCCATCTTAGAATATTTGGTTGTCTAGTATACACTCATGTTCCAAAGGAAAAGAGGACAAAGCTAGATCCTTCAGGAAAGAAGGGCATCTTTGTGGGGTATAGTGAAAGCTCGAAGGCTTACAGAATATACTTTCCAGGGTTCAAGAAGATTGATGTCAGGAGGGATGTAGCATTTGATGAAGACTCAGCTTTCATCAAGTCAAGGAGGGCACCTGTTGAAGATCACGAAGAACCAAAGGAAACCAGATTTCAAGACACCACCATGAATGAAGCAATTCCAGAAGCAGATTGCGAAGTTGAAGATCCACAAGAACCTGTAGATCCACCCCATGAGAAGAACTCTCACAAGAGGAAACTTGCATGGGATAGAGAGCTCATTCAAGATGCAGAAAGGTATGGCATTCCAGAAGAAGAACACAAAGCAAGGAAGAGAACTAGATCTCATACCAGCTATGTTGCCTTACTCTGTGACATTATGAACAAAGAACCTTCCAGTTATGAAGAAGCAATGGAAAAGAAAGAATGGAAGGATGCCATGGTCGAGGAATACCAGTCGATCATGAAGAATGATGTTTGGGATGTAGTCCCAAGACCTGAAGGGAATTCTGTGGTGACTTCCAAGTGGATCTACAAGATCAAGCATGCTGCAGATGGCAGCATAGAGAAATACAAAGTGAGATTTGTGGCTCGTGGCTTCTCCCAGAAAGAAGGGATTGATTATGAAGAGACTTTTGCTCCTGTAGCCAGGTACACTTCCATTAGATTAGTACTTGCCCTGGCTGCAGTGATGAAATGGAAGATACACCAGATGGATGTCAAGACAACTTTCTTGAATGGTGTAGTCGAGGAGGAAGTGTATGTGGAGCAGCCACTTGGTTTTGAGACACATGACAGAGAGTCATATGTGTGCAGGTTGAAGGAAGCCTTGTATGGCTTGAAGCAAGCTCCTAGGACTTGGTATGGTAGGATAGACAGCTTTCTATCTAGTTTGGGCTTTACTAAGAGTAAAGCAGATTCCAACCTTTACTACAAGGTTGAGGAAGGCAATCCTGTGGTACTACTTTTGTATGTGGATGACATGTTTGTTACAGGTGAGGATGGATTGATTGCTGATACCAATAGGAAGCTTGCTGCCGAGTTCGAGATGAAGGACTTGGGGATGATGCACTATTTCCTAGGCATGGAGGTGTGGCAGAGTGCAGATGGAATCTTCCTTGGACAAGGGAAGTATGCAGTAGAGATCTTGAAGAGGTTTGGGATGATGGACTGCAAGGCCATGGCCACACCTATGGCATCGAACCTGAAGCTTCTGTGTGATGCTTCATTTGAGCCGGTTGATGTCATTGTGTATCGTCAGATGATTGGGTCCTTGATGTACTTGACGAACACTAGACCAAATATTTGCTTTACGGTGAACACATTGAGCTAGTTCCTGACGGATCCTAGAGGTGTTCACCTGGTTACTATAAAGCATATTTTGAGGTACCTAAAGGATACAATTGATTATGGGCTCAAGTATGATGTGAATCAAAAGTTTAACCTGTAGGGTTATGTTGATTTAGACTGGGAAGGGAGTGCTGCAGATAAGAGCACATCTGGGTGCTGCCTTAGTATGGGATTAGGTGTGATCTCTTGGTTTAGCAGGAAGCAGTCTTGAGTATCACTGAGTATAGCCGAAGCAGAGTATATTGCAGCTTGTTCGGCTAGTTGTGAGGCAGTTTGGCTCCGGAAGCTACTATCTGAGTTATTTGATCTCCCGTTGGAAGCTACTGGTATCCTTTGTGATAACCAAAGTTGTGTGAAGCTGTCTGAGAATCCAGTGTTCCATGATAGGTTGAAGCACATTGAGATCAAATATCACTATATCAGGGATATGGTGCAGAGAGGAGTAGTGAAGCTCCTGTATGTTGCGACGGATGAGCAGGTTACAGATGTGCCGACGAAGCCACTAGCCAGAGTGAAGTTCAAGTACTTCAGAGAGAGGCTTGGTGTTCTTCATATTGATGACACTTCAAGGAAGAAGTGATGGACACATTTGCAGGAGCCATTCCGAGCATGGTGAGAGGAGGATCCTTCCATGGCAGTGGATGTAAGCGCTATGTGATGAGCATCAGGACGATGCTCCAGTTACTGCTCTGTATATGCATCATGTTGGATGTGATCAGTTGGATCATGTATATGTATATGCATCATGTTGGATGCTGGATATGATCAGTTGGATCATGTATATGTATATGCATCATGTTGGATGCTGGATATGATCAGTTGGATCATGTATATATATATGCATCATGTTGGATGCTTGTTATGATCAATTGGATCATGTATATGTACATGCATCATGTTGGATGCTTGTGATGATTAGTTGGATCATGTATTTGTATATGTATCAAGTGGATACATTGTACGATCGGGTAGATCATGGATGATGATATGTATCAAATATGCATTAGGTGTATGCATTATATGATCAAGTAGATCATGGATGATGATATGCATTAGGTGGATGCATTATATGATCATGGTTGATGAGCTTCAAGATGTTGCTCCAGATGATATGTATCAGATATGCATCAGGTGGATGCAGTGTATGATCAGGATGATCATGGATGATGAGCTTCAAGATGTTGCTCCAGATGATATGCATCGAGATGATGCTATGATGATGATCAGGTTGATCATGTGATGATGTACATCAGGATGATGTATGATGAGTATCAGGTTGATACTCTGTGGTCGTGGATAGGTTGTGTAGATAAGCATATAATAACGCCCTGGGAGATTTGTAGACACTCTTGCTAGGTTTTGCTGATGGCATATAATAGCTCCCTGGGAGGTTTGGGAAATTCTCTTGCTAGGTTTTGCTTGGAAGGACATATAATAACACCCTGGGAGATTTACAGATACTCTTGCTAGGCTTTTCCTATGGCATATAATAGCTCCCTGGGAGATTTGGTAAATGCTCTTGCTAGGTTTTGTCCGTGGCAAGTAATTTCTCCCTAGGAGATCTTGCAGGTTGTGCTGGGCACGTAATTAGTCCTGGGATGCTCTTTCTAGGTTTTGCTTGGTCACATGTAATAGCTCCCTGGGAGATCTTGCAGGTTGTGCTGGGCACGTAATCAGTCCTGAGATGATCTTGCTAGGTTTTGTTGATGCACGTAATGAGTCCCGAGGATCCACAGTATGACCAGTGATGATGAAGACATATAGGTGGTGGGCCTACATCCAGCATGAAAAAGGGATGGCTCTGTAGAACTTCCTATGATGAGTAGTTCAGAGATTGATTGAGATAGAAACAATGGTGACGATGATGATGATCCAGTGACGATGATCCCAAGAAGAAGACTTGTGCTAGCATATCTGTGTCAAGAAATACCTCCTACTTAAGAGGGAGTGTTGATGTAATTGTAACTTCGGAGTGTATTTCACCTATGTATATTGTACTCCTATAGAGATGTTATTATTCCTCTATATGGAAGTGTCGTCATTTGTATTGACAAGTGTCGCAACTTGCATGTGATGGGTTATTAGACCACCAAGTGTGGGGTCGGCCCTGATTAGTATTACCATGGGTTATTAGACTGAGTTAGACAAGTTGGCCCTGCTAGTTTATTAGGCAGGTCAGGTCATGTATAAATAGAGTACGGGAGGCACTCTATTTGATCATCTCATTATTCACTTCCACACTACTCGGAAAGTGGCACACAAGTGAGGAAGGAGGAGTAGCTGCTAGAGAAGACTATCTCTTGTACTTGGGTTGTATCATTTTTCTTTCTATCTCTGAGGAAGTTGTGGGGTTTTTCACCTTTATGGTTTTCCCCAGTGAAACTCTGTGTGTCTATTGTCTCATGTGATTGCTTGGTGTGATTGATATGCATTGTTATGCTTGATATGCTGTACATGTTATTTTCTTAGTAAAGATACTAGAGTATGTTGAATTAAGGCTCAAAAAATTAACAGTATGAGATAGATTGGAAGCAAACACGGTTGGTATAACGTGACAACTTGAGACTTGGCATTATCGTGCATGGGGGAATTCCCTAGCTCGAGGGTTTGACAGATGTAGGTTTTAAGGGAAGCTCCTTCAACCAAAATCTATATCAAAGGAAAAGGCAGGAGGCATAGTAGAAGTAACCTTGGAAAAGGGATAGATTTTGGAAAAATGAATTAAATGGAGGTGTGTAAAGGAGTGGGGTTTCTCAAATAGTAAAATTGGAGGTTAGGGTTGAGAAGAACTGGGAAAATGCGAGGGTAAATCAAGAGAAGTTTAAGATAGTTTTGGGAGAAGATGTGATCATGGGATAAGTAATGATGTCAAGAGAAAAATATTTAGTTGGGAAATTTTATGGTATGATGGTCTTTGAGAAATATCTATATGGTCGGATTGAAATGGTGTGATAAGGGGAAGATCGGTTATGTGCCAAGTTCCTATTTATTAACCAAGGGATGGTTATCATTTGAATTTCAATTGGGAGTGGTTGTGACCAATATATTGCAAGAAAATTGGTTTTGGGGCTCAAAACTATTGGCTCTAAGGAGATGGTAAAGAAAGAAAGGAAATGAAGACATCACAACCATTTTGGGTAAAAATTCCTAGGATGTCATTGGAACTTTGGAAGCAATTGGAAATAGTTTGGGGTTTCATCAACTTATAGGAGATCCAATGTTAGAATACTTCATTCATTTGTTTGATGACATGGGTTTATGTGATGTGGCACCATTAAAATTGGTGCCAACTTGGAGAAATATTAGGATAGGATATGATGGGGTTTAAAAAATATTAGATAATTTTTTTTTGGTTGAAAGGGTGGAGGAAGTAGATTAGATCAAATCCTAGGTGAAGGAAGGTGGCAATGGAAATCATCTCCCAATTTTATTCCAAATAGAAAAAAGATGATAATAAACCTGCAGTTCCATTTAAATTCAAACCCAAGAGGTTGGAGGTGGAGGAATTTAGAAGTTTGGTTCTACATAATTAAAATAAATATGATCCTTCTAACTGGAACTCAACCATGCTCTAATTTTTTGAAGGTTTGAAAGCAATTAAGAGGGTTATAAGATAATGGGAAAAACTTAATTTCCAAAATTCGCAAAAAAACGTGAATGAGGTAGATGCATATATTGTAGAAAGGTTTGATTATAACGTATGAGGTATTTTCTATAAAGAAGAAAGGACAAATCTTAAGGCATTGGAGGAGAAAAAGAGAAAGCTATTGGAGTGGGAGGAAGCGAAGTGGATAATGAAAAGTGGGGTAGTTTGGTTAGAGGAAGGGGATGATAACACTAAGCTCAAAATTATGCAAAGAACATAAAAATACATTAACACATTTTGGGAGGTGAAAAAGGAGGATGGTGCAAGAGTCAAAAGATTGAGAAGATTGCGGAGGTGGGGTTTCACACTTCCAAAGATATACAAAGAACCTCCCATGGAAATATTAAAGAAATTATAAAAATGACATCCTTTTTCCCTAGTTTTATGGATCAAAAGCAAATGGAGATGTAGGAGTGGAGGTATCAAAGAAATAACCTAGAGAAAAGATGTATTCTTTTTAGAAGTCCAAAATACTAGGCCCATATGGTTGGGCAATAGAATTTTATTTGGGTTTTTATGATTTTAGGGAAAAAAGATATATTGAGAGTGGTTGAGGAGTCAAGAATAATTGGGAAAGTTCTTGGATCTATTAATTTTACTTTCATAGTCCTCATTCCTAAGAACAACAATATAGATTTTTTTGAGGATGATAGGCCCATATCCTCATGTTAGTTAATTAGTAACATAATTATTGAAGAAATAGACTCAAGGCTAAATAAGGTATTTTCATATCCCTTCTATCAAGAGTAGTCTGTGTTCTTACCCAACATGTAGATACATGATGTAATTAGGGTTGCATAGGAGGGATCCTATCTAATAAAAAAACAAAATGCCAACTATGGTTCTCGATTTAGACTTGTCTAAACCTATGATAGGGTTAATTCGTTGTATTTGAAGCTCATTCTAATCCATATTGGGATGAATATATAGTTGGTAAACTTGATAATGGGATGTCTATCTTTAGTTTCCTTTTCCTGGATCAATGGGACATATTTTTGATTTTTCTCATCCTCAAGGGGTTTAAGACAAGGTTGTCCAACGTCTCCATTTATATTCTTGTTCGTAGTTGAGGGCTTAAGCAAGATAGTAAAATAATGAAAAAAATAGGTATTAAAAGAATTAAATTAAGCAGTTCTCTTTTTTCAACTCACTTTTTGTAGATGATGTTATGGTATTTGGAAGGGGAAATACGAGAGCAATTAAATACAAGGAGATTCTATAATTATACTGTAAAGCAACAACAATGTAAGTAAATATCAATAAATCAAATATCTTATTCAATAATTTAGATAAAGATCAAGAAAGAAGGATCCTCCAAATCCTTTTAAGTTTTCTACTTTTGATAATGGAGTAAAGTATTTGGAATTCATGTTAAATCCAAACAATTACAAGTTTATGGATTGAATTTGGCTTTATGAAAAAATATGTGACAAAGTGACAAATTGGTGCTATAGATGGCTTTGTAAAAGATGAATATTAACATGGATGAAATTAGTCTTGGAGGAAGATCCTATGTATTGGAATTCATTAGATTATATCCCTAAAGGAATGCTAGAAAAAAAAAGAAACAAATGTTACAGTCTTTTATGGATAGCAAAAAGGGAGAGGAAATACATCCCTTTTGAAAAATGGAAAAAGCTAACTAAACCTAAAGAAGTAGGGGGATGGGGTTTTAAGAACTTTTGATATTTTGGCCAAGCCTTGGTAGGTAAGAGCCTTTGGAGATTAATTAAAGAATAATGTCTATGGAAAGAAGTGATTGCATAAATATATTCCTCCCTTGTCTTTTGAGGATTGGATAAGAATGCTTGAGAAATATGTGGTGGGAGGTTCCATAGTATGGAAGGCTCTAGTTAGATAGATATGTCTCATTTTTGGGAAATTGCTTGGCTTGGATAGTAGGAAATGGATCCAGGTTAGGGTTAGTAGAGCATCCTTAGGTACGATGTCCTAGGTTGTTTAAACTTATTTAACCTTTGATAAACTCTTTAAATATGTAAGGAGTTTGTTTCTTTGAAGAGGCAACGGGTCCTACGAACTCTTCTATTTGGAATCAAGGATGGGTAGAGGCAAAAAAAATCAAATTACAAAGGGATGAAGCTTGTACTTGGACTCAATATGTGAAAATACTAAAATATAGCACAGTAAGGAGTAGGGAGCTGGATGATGAGCTGGTTTGGTCCAAAAATAGTTCAACAAGAAGATACACAATGTGGATAGGGTATAAAGTAAAGTTTGCGAATGAGGAAGAAGGGCATCATAAGTGGTCATGGAATACTATTTGGAAAAACAAAGCATCCTTAAAAAATGAACCTTTCTTTGGTTAGTCCTTACAAATAAAATTTTATCCTAGGATAGTTTGGTAAAGAGATAGCTTGGTGGGGACTAGGAAGATGTATTTTATGTAAAACAAAGTATGAGGAGACTATCTTACACATGTTTATAGATTGTCCCTTTGCTAGAGAAATTCGGGACAAAGCTTGAAGATGATAGGAGCAACAAGGAGGTACAATGTAGGTTTGCTTAGACACTTGGGTTAATAACAAAGACAATGAGGGACATAAATATTTATCTTGTATAGTTCTATGGGTCTTGTGGCTGGAAATAAATGAAATTATCGTTAGAAAAAAGGTAATGTTCCCTATTCAAATAGTACATCGAATTAAATATGTATATGAGGAGATCTCAAAGCTAGGAAAATAAAAATATCCCAGGGTGATTAAAAGCCCCACCATTGATAAATCTTATGCATGGGGATATTTTGATGGGGTATGTCTAGGTAGGAAGTATTTTGTTATTATAGGAGGACCATAAAACTATATTCAAAGTAGGTATGGGAGAAGGTATAAACAATTGGACCCTATGGATTCTAATGAGGTTTGCAATTGAGAGAGGAGTGGTACACTTGCATATAATGTGAGACTTCCAAAATGTGATGGATTTGATCAATTGTAAACATAACTTATAAAATACAACTCTTTATCCTATAATGGAAAGAATAAAAGAGTTAAAAGGAATTTTCACAAAAAATATTTTATTCATATCTATAGAGTTGTGAATGTCGGAGTTAATTTCCTTTCTAATGAGGCCCTCTCTCTTTCTTCAGGTTTCTACATGTTACAAAAAGAAAAATATGGACCCCATCTTGAAGATATATATTGTGGTGTACCTTGATAGCCAAAACATAAAACTAAGAGTAATATTGACAAAAATGTTACTACAAAAAGGAAATAAAACAAAACCAAGGTATTAAAGCAACAACAATAGGAAAACGTTTATTGATATTCTGAATAGGAAGTAAGCAACTCACTTACCTCTTTTGAGGGGGAAACCTCCAAGTGAATAGTGTTATAATATCATATTAATAATTTGGCATACAATTACATAGATTATAACATTATAAATAGTTTGTAACTATCCAAAATGCTAACCACTGAGGCTACATAATAATGCTATCCATATTAATAATTTGGCATTAATTAATGAGGCTACATCAACTACCTAGTGGACCTTGTTTAATGAGGCCTCTTAACATTATTAATTACACACTCTATCTACCTAGTGGACCTTATTTAATAAATGTGGCCACTATACACTAAGTAAAAACTACTTTCTTAACAAGTGGAGTTAGGGTGGGACCCTAACATTCCCTCCCCCTTCAAACACAATCTTGTCCTAAAGGTTGGAGATGTAGAAATTGTTGCAGTATTGCAGATTGTTCCCACATGGAATATTCAAGTATCATATCATTCCATTGGTTCTATCCTTCATGGATAATACATTGGAACAAACAATAGTCTAATTTTTCCAAAACTATTTCTTACTACAACCAAATGGAAACTTCTTGATCTATTTTGTGAGGATGGTGGCCAGTTTTCCCTATCTTTTTCTTCAAGCATGACACATGAAATACTAGGTGTACGTTAGAGTGGGATGGGAGATCCAACTTATAGAAAATTTATCCAATATTTTTTATTACAAGATAGGGTCCATAAAAAATAGGTGCAAACTTATGGTGGTTCTTATCCTTGAGAGATGTCTGCTTATAAGGTTGGAGATGAAGAACACTTGATACTCTTCTTCAAAGTGGTGATTAGGTTGACGTTGATTGACATGTTAATTCATTTATTTTTGAGTTAATACCAAATTTTCCTTGAGTGTATGAAGAATGCATTCTAATCTTGTGAACCACATCCTAAACCTTGGATGCGCCTAGTAAGTATGATATTAGTTGGGGGGGGGGGGGGTGTTCATAGATTGTCTCATAGGGAGAGATTTTGGTAGCACCATGATAGGCGGTAACCATTATTCCTATCATTTGAATGAAAAACATCTCAAATAGGTTTCCAAACACTTATTGACCATTTATGCTTAACCATTTGCTTGGGGATGATATGATGTGCTAATTTTCAATTGGGTACCTTATAGTTCAAAAAACTCTTGCTAGAAATGGTTGGTGAATGTAGGATCATGAACCATAACAATTAAATTAAGTATTCCATGTAGTTTAAAAACATTGTCTAGGAATACTTGTGCAACTATGGAGGCCTTGAAGGGGTGTTGTAAAGCACATAAGCTAGCATATTTGGAGAGGTGGTCAACAACCACCACAATGACCAATATGTTTCCTAATTTAGGTAACCCCACAAAAAAATCCATGGATATGTCAATACAAACTATTGTAAGAAATAGTAAAGGTTGTAATGCTCTTAACTAATTCACCATTTCACCAATGGTCCTTTTCCACGTGTCACATTTTCCCACAAAAGTGAAAATGCCATTCTTCATGCCCTCCCAAAAGAATGAACACTTAACCCACTCATATGTTTTTTGAAATCATGAATGTCTTATGGTGGGTGATGAATGTAATTCAATGAACACTTTGGATTTTAAGGTTGAGTTATTTTGTACCCAAAAGATACACCCTTATTACTACAAGTTACCATTTTTCCAAATGTAGCTTGTAAGTGTTTGTGGGTTATCCTAGAGCTATTGGAGAAGTTGGATGTTCTTTGCATCAATAAAAAAAGTCTTGACACTCTTTCTCCAATCAGGATTTGGTAAATATAAAGAAAATAGGGAGATCCTTCCTCCTCATACTTTCGAGATAAAGAATTGACCACCACTTTCTCCGTGATTTTCTTGTAGATGATTTCATAATTGTAGTTAACATTTCGATGACCCACTTTTTCCACTCTAGTGAAGACAACCTATGTTTGAATAAGTATTTCAAACTATGACGGTCTATTTTAATATGGAAACAACATCCAATTAGACAAAGATACCACGTATCAATTGCATGAAGAATATGTATAATTTCCTTTCCATAGCTCATTTTTCCAAGTTTTTATTGCACAATTATTTTCATAGGTTGATTTTCCCAAGTTTTGATCCAACAATTCCTAAATGATATTTTCTATCTCATTTTCTATATAAAAGTATAGCAATATGAGTGCACATTGGGTGATTGACTCCCTAGATTAAGTGGGAGGCTATGATCATGCTCACCACGTGAGGGTGGTAATCCTTGGGGTAGTTTGAATATCTATTGGTGTTTCTCCAAAACAGATTGAAATTTAAGATGGATTGAGTAGGAATCATCCTCCAAGACTTTGATGGCATGGAATTGCGCAATAATGCCTGAATGACACTTCTTCAGGAGATTTTCAATATGGTGAGAACTGCCAATTTTCTTGGAGATCCCGTTTTAAGACCTTTGAGAGTGTTGCAATTCCCTTTACTCATGTATAATCCTAGGAAATAAATGGTAACGAGACCCAACATTCTTAACCATTCCGCACCCAAAATAATATTATGACCTCCCTTTTCAATGGAAAACATAAGAATTTTCAGGAAATAGTCACCAATTTGGAATTTCACATTGTCACACTCACTAATGTATTTCAAAGATCCCCCATTTGAAATCATGATTTGAAAGTTATTAACAACATGGAAATAGTAGTGTGTTTCGTCTACAATGCAACAATGACTAGAATTTTTGGTGTTGTTGTTATCTATTATGATAATCACCTTCTCATTCTCAATGATTCAACCAAATTTAATGTCTCAAGAGATGAAATTCCTATCAAGGCATGAAGGGAGATTTGGGGTTCTTTACAATGTTGCTCTAAAGAGGGAACACCATCCATAAAGGTGTGATTTCCTCTAGAATCAACTTGTCTTCTTTAAAATTGATTTCCTCTAGAATCGACTTGTCTTCTTTAAAATTGATTTCCTCTAGAATCAACTTATTAGAGATGACCATAAATAAATTTATTTTATTTCCAATTATGCCATGGGAAATATTATTAATCACAATTATAATAAAGATCTTTGAGTTGATGTTCTGCCATTTTTTACTGCATCAACTTGTGGACCTCGAGGGGTGGAGCATGATGTTAATGTGGCACAATTTTTTTTCATGGTCATGGAACAAACTTTGGGCATTTGGATATGGAAATGTCACAACGTGTGCACAACAAGATAGATAAGAGGCCTCCAACAAGGTAGCGGGATGATTAAACTCAACATGTGTCTTTATGTCCTCTGTGTGACCACTAATTAAACATTGCTTGAAAGATTCATTAGTCAAATTTTTTTTTTTGATTGCCATGTGATCAAAGAAAACAATATACTATTTCACCATTCCCATTTGACACAATTTGGTAAGTAGTCCCACAAAATTAAAATCCTTTTCAAAGTGAGAAACAAGAGAGTTTAGAAACTTCTTCCATTCAATATCTAAACTCTTATTCTAGTTGTTTTAACAGGTCATCCTTGCTAGCATGAAGGGAAAAGTAGTGTTCCATTTACTCCACCCATCTTGTCAAATCTGATTAAACAAGCTTCTTCAAATGCACCTTAGGTAAGAAATGCAACATGTTGGGGGGATTCTTGAGAAAGGGGTTATAGTTTTGAGAGTGTTAACACTTAAATTTCACACACATGCAACATTTAAGCTAATCTTGCAGTAAGGCATCATCAACATATAGCATGCAGCTCACCAGAGACATCCTCATTAGATACAGAAAGTAGTATGAGTCCAGAAATGCCAAAAAGCAATCAAAAGAAGAGGTCACATGATTAAATCCCTATTCAACTATGCTACAGTGCGAGTTATCAGTTATGTGCCTGCGTGGGCCTCACACAGATTTTCCTTTGAAATTTGCGCAACTATCAAAACGGTGAGATCTCAACTACCCGCAATGCATTGAAGGCTCATGAAAGCTCCCTCACCAACAAAAAGTTGAATTTGTCTCTTCACATGCTTGGGGAGCATTAAATATCTCCCCTTGTGTACTTTGGAGCTAGTTCATTAAGTGAAGGAGTTCACACTTGGATATAGATGTTTCTTGGTCACCTCTTAGCCTATAAAAGGAAGCCATGGGCATGCATCTAAGAAGGGAAAAACAGAGCAAGGTTATGCTGCTGGAATTGTGTTGAGACTTCCTCATAGTTAACCTCTTTCACAACTTATTGGCATTCCCCAAGCTCCCTTGCCACCTTCCTCCAAGGAGCTAGTGTTTCTCTCATTGTTATTCAAGTTAGTTAGCATTTAGTGTGGAAAAAAAGGACCCCCCAAGGGATATTGTTGGATTCCCTTGAAGCTTGCACCTCCTAGGTGACACTACATGTAACAAGCTTGACCATTGGGAAATCTAACTTGGTTATAGCATCTTGTTGTTGTTGTGGTTTGCATATCTTCACTCTCTTTGTTTATTTCATGTTATTTGTTTTTATTTTTTATTTTTTTTTCTAACAAGAACTTGCAGGATCAATTTGGAGTTACCTCTTTTTATTTAGTAACCCAATACTAGGACTTGGTAGAAACCTCTAAGAATTTCACTCCTCAAGTGGGAAGAGTTGCACACCTTTATGCTATTTTTCCCACAACAAAGAGGCTTCATCTATGGAAGATTCAACATCATCATGTTTTCCCTCAAGCTTGTTAAGTTTATCAAAACAAAGTGACATTTTTCCATTGACACTGGTCATGCGGTTTTGAAGTTGGTCCTGGTTTGCATCAAATGTTTATGTGAGGGACTTGATTGCTAGCATGAGGCCATTCATTCAATATTCCATGGAGGATATATTTCTAGTGTGATTCATGCAACTATGAGGACCACTTAAACTGTTACCAGGTAACTGACCATCATGATTAGCATTGAATAAGAGGATGCTCTTCACATAGGTTGTTGGTAAGAGTTTGGTTTGGCATAAGCCCACAAGGTCCACCCAAAGGGTTACCCAAGAGCTACATCAATGTGAATAGTGTCACAAGAGGATTACTTTGAGATATTTATCCCATAATGGTCTAGTCCTACCAATTTATTTGTTTCTATTTTTTAAGAGTATTTAATCCTATTGAAGTATTATTGTACTGATAGAATTATCAAATTCACGATATTCCAAATTATGTAGGAATTTCATTCCTTGTTTCGTAGAGGCTAGGGTTTTGTAGGGTCCTAATATAAAAGGATTTTCAAGTGTTATAGCTCTCTAATACATTGAAGGGTTTCTAACAATAATACTTAGTTGGTCTTTCATTATGCTAACTAAGGAGGATAGACCATAGCCTTATTTGTACTACATAATTCCCTATAGCAAGAATAGGGATGAAAGTTTAAGGTTAGAATGGTTTTAGAAGCACCTTTGTAGGGTTTCTAATACACCCAAGGGTATGTGGAAGCTAAATACATATATAGATTCTATCTAATATTGTACTACTTGACACGTACCAACATATGTGTAGAAGGGTGTCCAACTAGGCAACCCCACTTGTATTCCTTGCATGCATTCTTCACAATCATAGTTTTACCCATTGAACGTGAGATCTCTATGTTTAACAATGTCAAAACATGTCCCTATCTTAAAAAAAATTCTCTAAAAATTGTGCATGTGCTGGCACACGAAATTTATTTGATACCACTTGTGATGTACCTTGATACTTGAAATATAAAACTCAGAGCAATATTTATAGAAATGTAAGTGTGAGAAGTAAATAAAATAGAACCAAAGTATTGAAGCAACATTAATATGAAAACCTTTAGTGATATTTTGAATATGAAGCAATGCTCACTTGCCTCTTTTAGGGGTTGACCTGTAATTTAGTAGAGCTCCAATATAAAATTATTCACATGGTACTTGATTACATAGATTATACCACTATACATAGTTTCTATCTGTATAAAACCATGACCACTTAGTGGGCCTTCATTAATTTGCCTACATCAACTACCTTGCGGACCTTTTTTAATGAGGCCTTTTGACATTATTGATTACACACTCTAACTATCTATTGGACTTTATTTAATAAATATGACCATTATACATTAAGTAACAACCTAATTTATTGACTAGAGGATTTAGGGAAATACCCTAGCA
Organism: Larix kaempferi; assembly: GCA_027924585.1. NCBI lineage: Eukaryota > Viridiplantae > Streptophyta > Pinopsida > Pinales > Pinaceae > Larix > Larix kaempferi. The sequence goes on along the minus strand of BSBM01000458.1, from coordinate 14,859,283 downwards.
CAAATAGTTCCATATATGACTACTCTCTCTAGATGAAGGAGGGAGGATTTAGAAATATGGCCAAGAAAATTTTGTTACTTTCAAGTGAATGATCCTTTTTAAGTGCTTATGTTTTTATAATCCTACAATGGCATTGTCACATACCCCAATTTTGCAAAAATAATGTAATTATTTTATTAATATTCCTGAGACATTATGTTAAATTTAATGCTAAGTAGGAATTGATGACTCAGCAGAGTCACCAGAAATGGAATGTAAATTCTGAATATTTTATTATTAATAAATAAATTATGGAGACAACAGCATGGGAGAGCTGTTAAAAGAGGTTACTGGTCTAACTGATGGAAGGAACTAGGTGGAAAGGCAAAAGACAAGTGGCAGCATCCTCAAACACTTCCTAAGTTTCAGGTGGCAACTTCCCTATATTTTGGGGTCATGATTCCCCAAGAAAGTGGAATCTGAGCAGGTGGCTCATTAATGACAGTTAACCCAACTAAGACTTAGGCAATCTTTTAAATAGTACTCAATGAACTGAGCTGGGGGTTCATCATTGTTCTGGAGGGAGAATACATTCAGGTGAATGCTATTCAGGAGTCCCATTGAGGAAGAGGGAAAGTACAGTAAGGGAGTGTTTGATCTGAGATGCTGCAGTAACTTGGTTCCAGTTTAGCTATTTGGCTGAGTGAATTGTTTTGCTGCACCTAGTTCCAGCCAGTGAGACCAGAGCAAGCTCGGGGGTCCTGAGAAGTGTTGTCTGGGCACTCTCCAGGAGTTGGTAGGGAGGAATAGCCTCCCATTGCTGTTGTTGTCTACAGTTGACACAGGTTCTGCCACTCATTCCTGTTTTGTTTATTAAGTATAAATGATTATAGGTTATGTTTATCTTCAGTATGTCTGAGTAGTATTTAATTTATTATAAGTTACAATCCCTGAATATCAGAAGTAGATTTAATAAGAATTACTGTGTTTCAGCATTTTTTTCACATTATTATTATCTTGCGGTTAAATCAATTACAATGTATGCTATATAGTAGTAATACTAAGTAATGTTTTTGTGTACAGTAATTATTTTCTGAAAACATAACTTGTTTAATAATTATAGGATCGGGAGTATGTATAACCAGTTATATATATATATTACAGTATCAATGACAGTTCAGGGTTGTTGCAAGAAACTTTAGTAGTTGCAGTTAGGTTACTTTTGTTAAGAATACAAACCCTAGTGAATGTATGTCTAGTTAAAAATATGCATCTAAATCAAACTTCAATCTTAGCTAAAGATCTTTAGATTTTATTTATCGAATAAAAACACATACAAAAACTTAAACAGAGGTACGTTATACAAGAATTATTAATAAGATAAACAAGTTAGTATTGTTTTAGAATCTTAAAAACGTAACAGTAGATTAAACAGTTAAGTGTTTTCACATCCGAGTAGTTCTGAAACCCTATCGTTTCAAGCTTTGATATTAAAATTTTAATAGCAGAGAAAACATGTATTAAATGAGAAAGACAAATAGTGCTACAACTCATTATCGAGCTTCGTTAATACCATCAAACTTTTCACTTAATTTCCCCAAAATACTATTAGGGGAATATCGTAACTAAAGATCCAACAGATAAATTTAATCACTATCTGTACCTTCGAGTTAATCCTATTCTGACCAGACATTACAGGGTTAACTTTGAATAGAATTACAATGATTCATTCGCGGCCGTAGCCAAATTTCAGAGTAAATAAATTTTAAAACATGAAATCAAAAATTATTACCACACCCATTCAAGCTCGAAACCTACAGGAGGCTTTTTAGACGTAGCTCCCAACATTTAAAATCACACAACAACTATCACTTACGGCCGTAAGCCTCTCTTTTGATAGCTACGTTCTACATAAACTCTGAACTTGAAATACCCAACATTACAATTATTTAAACTTGAACAGCATTATGATGACTCACTCACAGCCGCAGTTCTTTTACATTTCATTATAGATTATAAAACTCAGAATTTATTCCGGGTATGTATTTAAAACAATCAAAGGAGCAGGAATACCATATTCCAAGTTCAATTTATAATTTCAACCACAAAACGTTGGCATGTAAACCCTACAGTGTTCATACATCTAGTTCATATTTCTTGACTTTAAACCAAGTTCCACAAAACAAACACTGAAATTAAAGACCACGCCTTCATCTACAGCCGTGTTGCCAATTCTTTTCATTTTGTATTTTCTCTTAATATCTATAAAACATTCCTACCATTTTACATAGCTGTAGATTTAAAAGAAGACGCAGACTTAAAACAATTAGTGTAGAGTCAACGAGTTATATGAAGAAAGTTACACAAAATAAAAGAACTGGACGTTAACCCATGAACTGTTCAAAGAAAATGTCATAACAAAACTCAAATATCCGAGGCCGTAACCCCAATTACAGGACAGACTCATAAGTCTGGTTCACTCTAATCTTCACATTTCACATCTTCGTTATAAAACCCTAAGTACCGAAAGAAGGTTACAATAATTACAACACTGGCAGAGGCCGTAGTAATCGAACACATCGCAGTGTTGTTTTATCCAAAACTAAAAAAAACTACTACCCAAACAAACCACATGGAGGACTTGCCATGGAAGAACCAGGATTACCCGGAACATGCTACCAGCTGGAGTTCGTGCCACTCGTGACGTATGAAGAACCAGTTCCTGCAAGATAGAAATGCATATGTTAGAAACTTGAACTTGTTTTAAAAACAATGCTTGTAACTATAAACACAGACGAGAGTACAGTGACTTACCGGGGTGAAGGAGGCCGCCATTTCTGTAACTATTTTGCTAGCCACGAATAAATGATGTATAAAAACCCCATCCCTTCCACCATGAGTCAGTAGCACGAGATGACAGGGTTCTACGGTTGACAAATACAAACCCTAGACTTCTGAACCTGTTACAATGGCCAAGCAAAGTATACCAATGACGTTCAGACGCAACAATGGACAAGACGAAGGTCGAGGTAGCATAAAAACTGCGAACACGCTGTCACAAAGGCAACAGACTAGCAAACGAGTTCATGAGGTAAACCCTAGGCATAATAACACTATCAAAGCTATTCACAGTATATCTCAAAGATTCTACCAACGACAAGCAAGGGAAACTGTAAATACTTGACAGTTTAATCAGGAACAAACCGAGAGCATGGCACCGAAATACCAGGACTAAATCTTGACAGGAACAGGATAAAATGCTGGGATTTCACCAACCACAGTCGCTATTAACAAACAAAAACAAAAACATATCAACTCTCGGGTATCCAGGTGTATAAGCATGAAAGATTTAGAGTTGCAGCAAAGTTGAGTTCCTTCACAGTTCAATAGGGTTCGGATTCAGACAGGAGGGTTTCAACAGGAGGACCAAGCCCGAAGGCAAAGGAAGAATGCCGGGTTAGGGTTGTTTCAACACTTAAATATCTCCAACACTTGGCGTAGAAACTTCCACGTCGCCTTTTAATATTTTCTCATGCAGTGGGTTACGTCCTATAGTCCCGTGATGTGCTACAATCATTTGTTAAATTGATTAAAGATCATAGAGTATATACACGTTGCCCATGGTTGGATATTCCCATATGGTCATGGTACCATAGTGAAAGTTTGCACCATACCTCTCATTTCAAAACTATGCCCTCGAACACGAATAGGCAGACCATAACATATATTACCCTACAATCATTATAATCAGACCTCGTCAATATTATGCAAGGGTAACGAGATATTCATCATCGTTTGATGAAATCAAATCATAGCATGAGTATTATAGTTGTTGCTTGGCTATTATTGAGATTAACCATAACATAGATACATGTTATCCTTAATATATCATGCCTTATGATAGTATTTTTAAACCTAGCATTTTTATAGTTTTAAACAATGAACTATTAATTCATGCATTTGATTGTTGAAAAACTCAGTTATGAGGTACTCAAGTTGTGAAGAAGACGATTATACTATAAAAGTTATAGGTAAGGAAAGTCTTTAAATAGTATGGAACAATCTATCTTTATTTACGTCTTAACCTAGCCTCATGAGAATCAGCAAGGGGTCTATCAAAGTCTATAAATCTATAAAATATTGAAGATGAAGACAGGTACTATGACTTACAACTCTTCTATACCTTTGTCATTTAAGATAGCTGTTAGCCTTGTTTGTTTTACTTCTAGAAATAGTATTAGTGATGCCACCAAAGCAACCCTAAAAGAATACCATAAGAAGATATGAACTGACAGAATCATCTACAGTGCAAGTAATAAATTATTTATACATTGCAAACTTTTAGATCCTTGTAAGTGTAATCATAAAGTACACAGTAACATCAGATAAGCAAAATAGCTTAATTTCCATTTGCCCGTGACATTTCATGATGCGAAATAAGAAATATTATTGCAACACAATATTACTAGCAAGTTATAAGATTCATTGTTAATTGCTTACAAAAGAATAGATCTGTGTTATCTTAATACACAACGTATTTAATCAAGTATGACAGTGAAAATCTAAGTGCAGAGTTCAACTAAAACAATTACATAAATCGTAAACAAAAGAAGGCAGGAATCGACAAGGCATAGTGATATCTTTAACTCACAAGCTGTGCAATTAAAAGTATAAAACAAACTTTATTTTAAATTTGAACCAGGCATATTGCAAAAGTATTTTACCTTAAAAAGCTTGATAAACCTGGTTAGTATCTTTAGACTTATTCATTGATTGGGTTGGTACAGCTAATTTGACTTATGATGCTTTAAAGATAATTGCGGCGACCCGACATTACCTGTATATCTGTAAGCGAAGAAAGAAATTGTTGCATTAGCTCGAAAGCTAAGTAAGCCCGTCCAGCATAGCATTTTCCCCCTTGCGGTTGAAAAACAGAAAACAATAAGCAACAATTAAAGAAACTCATAATAATATTTAAGTACAACAAAGATCATTCCGACATCCGTACAATCACATAAGTTAAACATATAGTTAATCAACTGCATTTATTAACATTTATTGCTATCTTAAAAATTTTAAATTTTTCTGAAAATATCGGGATTTGACAGGCATATGTTTGGATAAGTGTATATCACTAGGACTGATATGATCTCTTTTTATAGGTTGGTCTACATATTTCCTTAGGTTTCCAAGCATAGTTACATTTTGGTGAGTTCTCTATGTAGTTTCCTTCAACCCTTAGAAAATGAGTGCTATTTGACCTTTTACCCAAATACTTCTCTTGTAAAGAGAAGTATGCCCTGTATTTTTACTTATTTTCCATGAAGCTTCTCCATGGGGAAATTTTATCATTTTCTATAATATACTTAAACCCAAAAATTCAGAGAAAAGATAGAAAAACACAAGACACAATAGATAAAATAGATAGCTATGATGTTCACTTACCTCTTCAGGGGGAAACCTCCAAGATAAAATATCCAAATACAATGACAATTCTTGACTAAACATTAAATAGCTTACTACTCTATATATAGTGCTTCAATAGATAAAATCCTAATTACTTGTGGTCACACTATTAATGAGGGTCAACCATCTATGGGTCTTCATTCAATGAAGAGATATATTTTACATTAAGCTACTTACCACTAACTATATAATGGGTGGTCTTGTAGATTGAAAAAGCATGAGGTTTAGGGTAGGACCCTAACATGCCCTCCCCCATCAAAAGCAACATTGTTCTCAAGACTGGAGAGGGGGGAAATACTAAAAAATGGCCGACGATTCCCAAGTAGCATCTTATGGTGAGGTATCCTTCCATTGAATAAAAAATTCATGGATAGTACATTCACGTAGTTGACACTACATGGTGTCCAAAAATGATTCTGGTTGGAGTCAAATGAAGCCTTCATCATTCAGTTCTGGTAATGTATATTGAACTCAATGATTATGACCCACAACCTTCTTCAAACATGACACATGAAATTCTAGGTGGATCTTGGGAGTGTCAATTTGTAGGCCACTTGCCTAATGCATTGAATAATATGATATGGGCCATAAAAATTTGGTGTGAGCTTCTGAGGGCTTTTATCTTTGAAAGAGGTTTGATTATAAGGTTGGAGTTGATAGATAATTAGTCACCTTTTACAAAAGAATGCTATAAGTAGTGTTGGTCTTCCTGTTGCTTCATGCGATTTTGAGCCACTTCCAAAATTTTATTAAGTGTGCAAAGAATGACATCATGATAATGAAGCAAATTATATATACTGCGCGTACCTTGGACATACCTAGTAGATAAGAAACCATTAAGGGCGTTTGTTGGCCATGGAACACTTCATATGCTGTCATTTTTGTAGCCCCATGATAAGTGGTATTATACCATCATTCCACTAAGGGTAACCAATGTGCCCATTGGTGTTTCTCTTCAAATGCAAAGCATCATAAATAAGTTTCAAGACACTTATTGATTGATTCTATTTGGCCATCTGTTTGGGGGTGATAAGATGTGCTCATTTTTAACTGGGTTCTCTATAGTTTAAATAATTGTGCCAAAAATTGCAAGTGAATGTGGGATCATGATTTGACACAATGAAGACAGGCATGCCATGGATTTTCAAAATCTAGTCTAGAAAAATTTGGGCAACCTTTGTCATGGTAAATGGGTGTTGTAGTGCACAAAAATGAGCATATTTTGAAAGTCTATCAACAACAACCATGATGACTAATTTGTTATCTACTTTTGGAAGACCAACAATAAATTCCATGGAAATGCCAATCCAAATAGTGGCTAGTATTGGAAATGGTGGAAATGGTTGCAATGCCTTGGGAGTCTTCATTGTCTCACCCTTATTCCTTTGGAAAGTGTCACATTCCACTACAAAATAAGGATATCCTTTTCATGCCTTCTTATAAGAAGGAGCACCTAGTGCATGCATAAGTTTTCTGAAATCTTGAGTGACCTACAAGGGGAAATGAATGTAACTTTGTTAATATTGCTAATTTTAAAGCAGATTTAGATACCAAAAAAAGATAACCTTTATACCATAATGTATCTTTCTTTCAAGTATAACCCCGGGGAAGGTTGGGACCCTCTTGGAGTCGCTTGATGAGCTAATATGTAGAAAAATTAGTTTTCCATACTAACCATTCATGTACCATAGAGGATAAGGAGAAGAGGGATCCCTCTTCCTCATGTTTCCTTGAAATGTATCTGCCACAACATTGTATTTTCCCTTTTTGTATATGATCTCGTAATCATATCCAAGTATCCTAGTGACCCATTTACGCTAATTTGGGGATGAAAACCTTTGTTCCAAAAAATAATTTAGGTTATGGTGATTGGTCTTGATCTAGAAGTGTCACCCTATAAGATATGGCTGCCATTTGTCAAATTCATGTAGGATGGTCATCATTTGTTTATCATAGGTAGAATTTCCCAAATTCTTTTCACACAACCGCTCACTACTAAATGCTAAGGGTCTTCCATCTTGCATTAAAAATACACCCAAAATTTTCCAAAAGCATGATCACATTCCAATACAAAATTCTTAGTAAAATCATGCATGGCTAAGACCAGGGTGGTGCACACGGCTTGATTTAGAACTAAGAATGCTTGTTTTGATTTGTTCCAAGCAAAGGCGTTTTCTTTAGCAGGGTTGTCAATGGGGCTTCAATTTTACTATAGTTCTTCACAAACTTCCTATATTAGCCTATAAGGCCTAAAAAACCATGTCATATCTTTAGGGTTTTATGGTGGGGCCATTCTTGCATTTCCATAATCTTCTTTGGGTCCACTCTTAACCCATATTGTCCAACAATGTGACCCAAGTATTCTAATCTTGAGACTCCAAAAACACATTTGGATAATTTAATGAAAAAATGATGGTCCCAAAGGAGTTGCAAGGATTTATCAACATGTTGTACATGGACATCCCATGTTTTACTATAAATCAAGATGTCATCAAAGGAAACTAACACAAAATCACAAAGACATGGCCTCAAAATTTATTCATGAGGATCTAAAAGGTAGAGGGGGCATTGCAAATTCCAAATAACTTTACTAAAAACTCATAATGGTCTTCATGTGTGTATAAATTTGTCTTTGGAATATTGACCTCTTTCATCCTGATTTGGTGGTATCCTGAACGAAGGTCAAATTTGGTGAAATATTTGGCACCATGGAGCTCATCCAAAACATCATCAATGATTGGTATAGGAAATTTATCTTTGCTGGTCAACTTGTTGAGGGAACAAAAATTAGGACACATGCATTGAGTTCCTTCTTTTTTTAAAACCTTGACTACTGGGGATGAATACAGGCTAGTGCTGGGATGAATGACTCCTGCCTCTAGTTGCTCTTGAATGATATTTTCAATTTCATTCTTTTGTGAAAATGGGTTCCTACATGGTCACACACTTTGTGGTTGGATGCCCAAAATCAAGGGAATACAATGATCATGCTATCCTCTAGATGGGGGTAAACCCTTCAGTGTATCAAAGACCTATTGATGTTTGTCCAAAACCATTTGCAAGTCAGGATGGATTTCTAGTGTAGTGCTATCCACAACCTAGATGGGATGGAAGTAAGAAATAATTATAGAGTGGCATTTATTTAATATTTTTTCCATCCGATGAGAACTTATGATTTTAGGGGAGCTTATCTGGAGGCCTTTGAGGGTGTGAGTATGAGAGCCCGAGTAAAAATTAAGTATAATTCCTTGAATTCCATGGTAATTGGCCCCAGTTTGCGTAGCTATTCTACCCTTAAAATTATATCACAACCACCCATATCTATGGCTAGGCACATATGAGTTTTGAGATGATAGTCACCCAATTGGAGTCTCACATTTTCACAACGCCCCCCACATTTCAACATCCCACAATTGGATATCATAATTTGAAAATTTGGCACCAGGTGGACATAATAGTGGAGTTCTTTAGCCATTCACTAGTGGATAAAGTTGTGGGTTCTACCACTCTCATCTAATACTACCACTTTGTGGTGGTTCATGTAATCCAGAAGTTTCAAGGTTTGTGGGGCTAAAATACTAGATAAAACATGAAGATAGATGAGTGGTTCTTCTTGATAGACTTTGAGTTCCATATCTTCTTGCATGGGAGGAGTTTTTTCAACAACATCAAACATATGGGTATCTTCCATAATGATGTCTCCTAAATGGGTATATGTCACATTAATTTGAAATAACTTATGTTCTTTACATTTATGACATGGGGCATACTTTTCATCACAATCATAGTAGAGTCCCTATCTTTGTTGGTCTGTCATTTCTGCTGGGGACAACCTCTATGATTTCAAGGGATGGAAAGGGATTGTGCTTGAGGAATTGAATTATGTAGGATGTGAGCGGGAAATGAAAGAGGTTTGTTGGTTTGTGCATTGATCACTGTCTTTGCTTCAAGATCCCTCTGGGATACCTCCACTTGAGTGTCATGATGTTGAATTTTGACATGTGCTTTAATTGCCTCCAAGTTGTCTAACTTGCTGGTAGTAGAGAAGGTGGTCATATTGTACTGGGTTTTGGTGTGAGGTGGTTTATATGGATCCATAATGGGTGGGATCCATTAGATCCTAAGGACAAGAGAGTTTTAGATGTTATATCTCTTAGATATACGTGTGGGTTCCAAAAATAATACTTGGCCCAATATCTCAGGGAACTAATTAAGGAGGTTCAATTGTTCCCTTATTTATACTAATCATATACCCAAGTACTAGAGAGTGATCTCCCCAAGTTCTATTCTCGGTGTACTATAGAAAAAAGATGGCCGATCAATTTATCTAAGATGGTTCCAAGTATACCTAGGGTACTTCCAGTATACCAAAGGGTACATGGAAGTGAAATTTTGTACAAAGGTGATATCTGATGCGGGACTGCTTGAAGTGGCACCAACAAAGGTTACAAGGGCGCACAACAATGTGAATTAAGTACCACTTTCATTTTCTACGTGTATGCTTCCCCAACCATAGGTTTACCCGCATAATGATTGATATCTATGTTATTTAAAGAATCGGAACACATCTCTATTTTGAAAAAAAAAGAGTTGAATAACCCTAGTAATATATCTACAATAAATGGAAAATAAATTACTTTTCAAGGTAGGGTTTGAGGCCAAAATTTTGAAGTAAGAACAACTCCTTGTAAAACCTTGATTTGGAGAAGGTCCTGTAAGCTCACCTTGAAGCTTTGGTAACTCTAAAATTTATGCACCTTTGAGTTTGAAATTTTGTTTTATAGTATTTTGATATGTATTCTCTTTAATGCCCTAGTTTTTTCTGAATTTTGATGTGCTAAGAAAAATTTAGGGTGAGTTTCCCAAAACTTGCTAATTTTGGCCTTCTCAGAATATTGAACTTTGTATGGGCTGCCACACATCCAATTGTTCAGGCCTGAATATGAAATTTTTACCAGAAATACTTTGGTTTGTTTTCTTTCCAGTAAAACTAGTGGCACTCATTTTTTTAAAACTTTAGATATAACATTTTTACCCATAATGCTTGTTTAGAGCTAGCTTTTGATCTAGTCACAAACCCTAACTTAAACATGGCTTATCTCCAAATGTATAACAACCTAGAACTTGGAATTTTGGCTTAAGATACTTCCTTATATCCTCACTATAAACTGAAATTTTCAGACCTTGAAACACCACTAAAAAATATTTGGAGCAAAAAATTCTGAGTTGATTCTTTTGAAGGAGACAAGCCTTTTGGATTAGTAAAATCCCCTAACTTACAAAGAGTGTATCTCTAAAATTATAGCAAACCGGAAATTGATTTTTTTATAGAAGTTACTTCCATATGTCCTTTATGTACCCCCAAAATTTTAGATCCTGAAACATTGTAGAATAAACTTTGGAGCAAAAAATTCAAGATGAATTGTTTGAAAGAGCCAAACCCTATTATTAAAAATTCTTTCTTTTTGGCCCAAGAAAGAGATATGATACCACTTGTAATATACTTAAACCAAGAAATTTAGAGAAAAGATTAAAAAAGACAATATAGAATAGATAAAATAGATAGTTATGTTCACATGCCTCTTCAAGGGAGTAACCTCCAAGAGCAAAGCTCTAAATACAATGAAAATTATTGACTAAAAGTTACATAGCTTACTACTCTCTATATAGTGCTTCAATAGATAAATCCATAACTACTTGTGGTCCCACTATAAATGAGGTTCAACCACCTAGTGGCCTTTATTTAATAAGGAGACCCCTTTGACATTAAGTCACTACCCACTAACTATCTAATTGTTGGGTTTCAATACCTTTTACAATGAGCATGCATGATGATTATTGTTAAACATATAACATAATAACAATGTAACAAAACATAGTCACACACAGTACACATAAATTACCCTGGAAACCCCTCTACCAAGGAAAACCAACAAACCAATGAGCTTAACCACTCATTTATTAACAACACTCTTAAACTAGTGTTTACAAAAGCGATTTACAAGATCTCTACAGCTCAAGCATGAATTCACTACACTTTTATAGTAATGACATAGTCTAGTTGGTACACTACAATACTTCTAATATCTTGTGCATCATACATAGCCTTCTACCCTACATCATATTTATAGATGCAACACATACATTAGCTTGTGGTACCCAAGTTATTTATGGATACCTACTCATTAATGGTGGTCCATAAATTTCTAACTGAATGCAGTTATTTTGTTATAGTTGACTTGATTGAGTCAACCATAGTCAACTTCCTATTGAGCCTCTCATCGTCCAAGTGTTCATCAAATCCATTTCCCTCTTTGTGCTTGTCATCTATTGACTTTGACCGCTGATTTACATGCAAAGAATATAAGACACCCAACATTCTCACACTTTTTGTCTTGTTTGCATAAACATGATATTTTAGACCTTCAGTTCACTTAAGCAGGGCTAACTGGCCCATTGATTTCCTACACCAAGTAAAATTTTCAGTGCTCAAAGACTTGGTCAATGAGTTTGCAATGTTCTTCATAGTGTGTACCTTTTCCAACAACACCTTTTGTTTTTTGACCATGTCTCTCACAAAGTGATTTTGCACATCAATATGATTTGTATTTGAATAATATGGAGGGTTATTTTCCATGAAGATTGCACTTTGATTATCACAATCCAATCTAACATCTTGCTATTTAAACCCAATCTATGAACACAATATTTGCAACCAAACCACTTATTTTCTTGCATGAGTGGTTTCCATGTATTTAGCCTCAGTAGTCAACAATGAAATGACTGACTGCTTACTACTCATCCAAATTACTTCTCCATTGAATAACTTGAAAACATATCCACTAGTCTACCGTCTGCGGTTTAGATATCCATCCCAATCAAATTCGACAAAACCATGTACATATATTTTCTTGTTGGTTTCAGGTTTTCCTTGGTAGCATGTTGCATAATCCGTTGTTCCACACAAAAACCTGAAATGTAGGGACCTTCCTAAGTACTCGATTTGATTTAATGTAATCTATCTTGATGACAGTTTTGTTCGTCTTGTTTGCTTCTAAATTAACCTAAGTTAATCTATTTCACTATGTAGCTATTTCACTATGCTGGTAGAAAACATAATAGAAACATATGGTAAGTGTAAATATAGATCAAATTTACAATATATGTAAATATCAATTCTAACAGTATATTTTTCACTAAATCAATTTAATATCCAAGCTTCTCTTCCTCCTATAATTTAAATAACATAAGAACAATGAAATACCTCCAACCCTTGAGAAACTCAACCGCCGAAACTTGATATGCCTCCCTGCCAACTAAGATAGTCTAGCCGACCACCCAGCTCCAAGAATTGCTTCTTGGACCCCTGAGCCAAAAACCTGAGTCCAGTCCAGTCCAACCAGTTTGAATAGTTCTCCCCTTTGTAAAATTCATCCTCCTTTGCTAAATTTTTCCTCGATGCAAAAGATCCCCTTCTTCACTCCTCCCCCCTTCTCCTATCTATCCTCCTCCCTTCTATCGACTCCATCCCTCTACCGGCTCCATTTCCTTGCCATTACTACCCTTATCTCCCCTTTAATTTTCATTCATGTTTTCCATCCACCGTCAAAGTCCCTTGTACCCCTAAAACATTAAAATATTCAATCTTATCCTTATTAATGAGGCAAGTCGAGCATGGCTTATCAACATTAAATGAAATCCATTTAAATTACCTTCCATTCGGTCACCTACCATTTTATCAACTCATTGGGATAAGGTTCACACATGATTTTTATTAAATAATATATTCCAATACTTTAATCATAATTATTATTCTCAATCAATAATTATACATAATTATTAATTAATACTAAAGTTCCGCTATATGTTTTACATTTAACATGATGTATTTCAATATAAGCTGTGACACTATATTAGATTGTTACTATGGTATACGACACCAATTCACCCTCCAATACTTATTAAAATCAATATTTAATCAATAATTATCTATTAATTTAATTAATTAACAACAATTGTTCATTAATTAATTATTAGTACCACTAATAATTTATCCAATGATTATCACACCCCCATAATGATAATTACTCTTTAGCTATAATTAAAAACTAATTACAATTTATTAATTAAGTCAATAATATTTACACAATTATCATTTGTAAACCAAGCAATTGAACTAATTGACATCATTAATATTTAGTTAATCTTAATCAATTTAATAATAATATTATTAACATCCACCTATCATTATTAACTCTTAATTAACATTTACTAATTACGTTAATAATAGTCCTCTTAACCATTTACTAACATTTATTTTAGTGAGAATCACAATTAATGCTTAACCTAATTCACAATTAAACCTTCCATTAATAACTCGACGCAATTATATCAATGCATAACTACATACGTAATAATTAATTCCCAACTAATTCTTATGTATTTATTCACAATCACAATGCATTGAAGCCCAACTATAATAGTATAGTAGATAATTAATACAAGCCTATATAGACGAGTTAGGTAAGCGTAGCTACGGCTTACATACCTCGTGTAGGTAATCTAATAGTACTAAAACAAACATACCACATAATTACATAAATTACCATCAGTCAACGCATACCGAGACGTGAATATGAAATGACTAGCCATATTTACTAACTCAAACCATAATAATATGTGAAACAACATAACATACTGGATTTCGGCATAAGAAACAAGCAAAGGTTTTCAGTACACACACATAGTAAATTATGTTCCCTTTTAGCTTCCATGACATACCTATCTACCTACTTCCTTCTACCTAATTCACAACTAACTTCCACATCCTATCCTTCCTCTGCTGGACTACCCTAGAGAGTCCCCTACATGGCATAACCTCAGTTAGAACCCGTAAGCGGAAGTGTCGATCACATCAACTAAGCTTCCCCAACATGAACCCACTAGTCATCATCACACACCTTGGGGAGTGCGCCGTAGCGCGACCCTCCCATGAATCTCGGTTTCAGAGGATAAATGGTGGGAAATGCCTCCACCCCTCCTATGGAATAAGGGGCTATGTCTACCTCGACATAATTATTGCGTTGCGACTATTGTACTCAGGTTTTGTCATCGAATAACCAATTTGGGCGGTTTCGTTACCTGAAACCCCACATCTACCCATACATCATGAAAATAATACAATACTCATGTTAAACAATAATTCATCACTTGCATACCATTTATCTTTTAGAATCCATGTCCCCTAGGTACTCCCACCTCGTAGGATCCAGCTACCACTTAGCTCTTTTAACCTGTTGGTTAGTCTCCAAACACACGATCGAGAATATCATGCCATCATTGACATGTATATACATTTCATTACTAATGAAAAATAATGAAAAACATTTCTATGTACCATGCACCTGGTATCATATCCATCCATTCAACATATAAATTTTAACTTGGTATCCACGTACCAATCATTTAGTAAATTTTCATGCTAGAGACATAATCAAAACATGAATATAATTCATAACATTAACATCACACACACATATATAATCTGTTAGGATATTCCTATACTCCATCCTAGTCCCACCAGTATTTTGATCATTTACATTTTCAGTCATGCATGCACCTTTAGGGTTTGCATGCATTCTAGGGTTTGCATGCATTTTGCATGCATCCCAGTCATCAGTCCAGCACCTAGCCCTCAGTTAGCCAGCCCCCAGGAGCTTCTCACTATTCAGTTTTAGCCCTCCAGTTGCTTAATGAGCCCTTATTCCTTGATTTTAGGGAGCAACTCGCCCTTCTTCACCTACCAATCCAGTTGTCTTCAGTTTACACTCAGTTACACTGAGTTACACTAGTTACACTGAGTTACACTCAGTTACACCTACCAGAGTTAGTTTGACTGATGGTTGACAGTTACTTGAGCATTGATGACTCCACTGATGATGATGAAGACTTCCAGTTGTGCTCCGATGATCATGAGGACACCTAGTTGTGCTCCGATGACACTCTATTGATCTTATGATCACTCTGAGAGGCTAATTCGAATTGCCACCTTAGGCATTCGAATCCTCTCTACCATTGTACTATTTATTTGTCCATATTGTGATTAATTAACTAGTGTGTGTGAAGTATTATTGCTTCTATCTGAGTTCTACTGTACCATATTATTCTGTTGCTCATTATACTGTATTGTTCATTCTTCTTCTATTTTCCTGCTTAATCATAATTACTCTTGTGAGATACACATCATCTCTTAGATCTACTGTGAGGATTTTCACATGGTATCAGAGCATGTTGAGAGTATTTTTTATCTCCATTCTTGAGAGTTTTTTTGCAGGTTATTACCAAGATTTCGAGTGCAGCAGTTGCAGCAGTTTCTGCATTTTTGCAGCAATAGCAGTTGCATTTATTCTATATTGTTTTTGCAGGTCTTCTACAGCTTCAATGTATGATTAAGAAGGAATCCCTTTTCTTTCTCCATTCAACTATGATGAATGGAAACCAATAATGATAGCACACTTGAAGATCCATGATCTTTTTGATTGTCATTTTGAAAGAGAGTTCGAATCCCTTGAAGAAAAGATTGATTGGTTAAATAAAGGTGATGATGCCTTTGGAGCAATGATGCTTTCTTTGTGTGCATACCAGAGATTCCAATTCAAATACCGTGATGGTGTTGAAACTCCAAAGGAGTTATGGGCTCACCTGGATGAAAAATTTGGCAGAAAGAAAGAAGGGATTGGTCCAAATCCATTCGAAAGCAAGCAAAGTGTTCCATTCGCTCCCCTTGATGGTCTCTCAGATCTTGCACCAATATCATCTCATATTGAAGTTGTTGACAAAGAACTTGCAGATTCTCCACTCATGCTCAAACTTTCTTCTCTTTCTGTGCTAGCTCACACTCTAGATATTGCAGAAGGTCCTAAATCCTCTCTTGCACCAGAGTCTGTTGGTTTGCATCATGATCACATGATTATTTCAGAGGTCAAAACAGCTACTGAAGGTAATGCATTCGCTCCTCTCCAGCTATCTCCTCTTTTATACTACTATATGATCATAAATTCATGCTTTCAGAAGGTCATTGAAGAATATGGCCATGCCCATTCGTTTGGGATAATTTCTCATGCATCTACTGGTTTTGATCTCACCTCTCATGGTTCAAAGGAGATCTCAAGAAGCCATGATTCAAGTATTGTATCTAATTTGGGTTCTAAGCAATTACTTCTTGGGAAAATTTCTCATGCATATGATAGTTTTGATCTCACCCCTGCTGGTTCAAAGGAGATCTCAAGAAACTGTTTTGAAAGTCTTAAATCTGATTTTGATCTCAAGCAAACATGTAATAGTTATTTTTGGCATAATCTCACCCATAGTGGTTCGAAGGAGAAGACAAAAGACTATATGCACTTTCACAGGTTTGATCCCACCTCAGCTGATTCGAATCACAGGTTCAAGGATCATTCTCATACTGTTGGATTTGTTCTCATCACATTTGATCTGAAGAGCAAGTACAAGCACATGCTTTTTGAGCATGATCCACTTCTTCCCAAGAAGAAGATACCTCCAAACATATGACCAAGCATCACACCTGCTTGAGTTTGGAGCATTTATTTTTATGTGTTCCTTACAGTCTATTTTTTGAGGAGGGGGTATGTTTCCCATGAAATTTTCCCACTTCCTTGGTTTATTGTTTGTTATTATTCATTGTATTGGGTGACCTTTGGTTTTAGTTACCAGGGCCCAGGATGGATTAAGGGGGGGTGTTAGGATATTCCTATACTCCATCCTAGTCCCACCAGTATTTTGATCATTTACATTTTTAGTCATGCATGCACCTTTAGGGTTTGCATGCATCCCAGTCATCAGTCCAGCACCTAGCCCTCAGTTAGCCATCCCACAGGAGCTTCTCACTATTTAGTTTAAGCCCTCCAGTTGCTTAATGCGCCCTTATTCCTTGATTTTAGGGAGCAACTCGCCCTTCTTCACCTACCAATCCAGTTGTCTTCAATTTACACTCAGTTACACTAGTTACACTGAGTTACACTAGTTAGACTGAGTTACACTGAGTTACACCTACCAGAGTTAGTTTGACTGATGGTTGACAGTTACTTGAGCATTGATGACTCCACTGATGATGATGAAGACTTCCAGTTGTGCTCCGATGATCATGAGGACACCTAGTTGTGCTCCGATGACACTCTATTGATCTTATGATCACTCTGAGAGGCTAATTCGAATTGCCACCTTAGGCATTCGAATCCTCTCTACCATTGTACTATTTATTTGTCCATATTGTGATTAATTAACTAGTGTGTGTGAAGTATTATTGCTTCTATCTGAGTTCTACTGTACCATATTATTCTATTGCTCATTATATTGTATTGTTCATTCTTCTTCTATTTTCCTGCTTAATCATAATTACTCTTGTGAGGTACATATCATCTCTTAGATTTGCTGTGAGGATTTTCACATAATCTCCGCAAAATAATAAAACCATATTTCCACAGTTTAATCAAACTAACGAAGTCTCACAATAATAAGCAAATGCAACATATAATGACAGTTCAGGTAATAAGGTCAAAACAGGGCATTACATGAAAACTCTCTTTACTATGGTCCAGTGCTCCTTTCTAGTTGTCAACATGCATATTCTCAATACTCCCACTGCATGGGCAATATCAAGTCGAGTACACACCATTGCATACATTAGACTACTTACAACACTAGCATAGGGAACACGTTCCATGTACTCTATTTCTTCCATTGTCTTAGGACATTGTTCAACAAATAACTTAACTCCTACAAGAATAAGGACCTTGACTGGGTTTCACTCCTACATGTTGAAGCGTTTCAGAACTGTCTCAACATATTTACTCTAAATTAACTAGAGCATTCCATATACTTGATCTCTCTTTATTTAAATTCCAAGAATGAAATGATCTGTAGCGAGATCCTTCATGTCGAACTTGGAGGACAATTGCAATTTCACCTCCTTGATTAGATCCATGTTATTTCCGACCACCAACATGTTGTCAACATACAAAATTACATATATAAAGTGATCACATGATTTCTTGCCATACACAAAGTGATCAACCTGATTTTTCACAAACCCCAGTTGCTAGATATACATATCAAATTTCTGGTACCACATCCTGGGTGATTGCTTTAAACCATAGAGATACTTCTTGAGCTTGTAGACCAACTCCTCCTCTCCTTTCACTATGAATCCTTCAGGTTGCTTCATATAAACTTCTTCTTCAAGATCACTATGAAGAAATGTTGTTTTTATGCCCATCTGTTCTATCTCAAGAACAAATGCTGCAACTAAATACATTAGTACCCTAATGGAAGTTAGTTTAGCAATAAGAGAGAAAATGTCACCAAAGTCGACTCCATCGACTTGGGAATATCCCTTTGCTACTTGTTGAGCCTTGTACTTCTCGACTTCTCCTGATGCATTCATATTTTTCTTGAATACCCACTTACTGACGATGGGTTTCCCTCCATTTGGTAATGTGACCATATCCCATGTTTTATTCTTCCTCAAGGACTCCTTTTCTTCTTCCATGGCCCTTTTCCATAGTTTATGTTCTATCAACTTGATCACTTCCTTTACCATCCTAGGATCATATTCAATGGCAGATAACGAAAAAGAAGAGATAAAATCAGGTGGACTATACCTTTTGGGTTGTTGCTTTGCTTGACTAGACCTCCTAATGACTAGAGTCCGCTGTTCCACTTGTTTGTCAAATTCAGTCAACTTGTCTGAACCCATATTTTCATCCTTCATTTCAAACTCTTGCTTTTTTGATTCCTTTTCTCTTTTGACCTATTCAATCCTGAAAGTACCTCTAACTTCTCTGAAGATCACATATCTACTATAAAATTCCTTCCTTGTGACTAGATTCCACAACTTATTCCTCTTCACTCCATCCTTATATTTGATGAAGATACAATTCTCATACTTTCTATTGAGTTTTCTTTTTTTCTGCTTTGGGATATGCACAAATGCATCACAACCTGTTGGGCATGGCCCAAGTTGGCACATTTTGATGAATTACAGTTTTGGTAGAAGTGCAGTTTAGATTGTGAGGTTCAAGTGGCATAGTTTTTTCAATGGTGCAGTTTGGATTGCAAAGTCCAATTGGCACAGCGGGGAGTGTGAAACCTAAGCACGACATAGTTTTGTTGATGCGTAGTGCCAGTGCAAGAACTATTTTGGGAAAAAGAGTATAAGTAAAGGGAGCAGTCGAGCGGATGAAAGTGACCTGTTTTGGGTAAGCGACTCCATGATTCCTGGAATTCGGGTAAGGAGCAGCGTGGAAGTAGACGTAAGCGGCCTATCAGTTAGAGTGGCAGAAACCGTTAGAAGCTAAGCCACGGGTCGACAACGACAGGAAGGCCAGGGGGGCGGAAAGGGACACACCACTATGCAGTTGTAACCATTTTATGATGACTGTGGTTGTCAGAAGGGTGTTAGAGCCATGAGTGGCCCAACAAGGAGGCTAGACGCAAGTGGAGCAGTTGTCGACTACGACAGGACGGGTTGGTGGGGTAACAACACTAGTTTTGGTAACCTTAGGGTTTTTGGACCATATGCATTGAAAATACGTGACCTAAGGGAACGATCCATAAAAGGGGCCTTTTTATAAGGGAAGGGTTGATTGTTACTTGGGATTTTGATCTCTAAGTGTTTTGTTGATCTCTGTTAAGAGACTGAATATTGTAAAGAGGATCTACAGCTGTGTACGCAGAGACCTATTGTAGAGAGAAGAGAGTCCGTAGCTGATTGCACAGGATGGAACTGTTGAACCCTTCCCATTAATATAATCAACAGTTCCCGTGGATGTAGCTCCCATCTGGGGGGTGAACCACGTAAATATCGTGTTATGTGCTTGAATCTGTGTATTTACTTTTGTTTATGGTTAAGTTCATTCTTACAATTATATGTATCTTCGCTTTTATATGTATTCCCTATATGAATGAGTGATGAGAATAATATGTTAAGTGTTGAACATATATGCTTAAATGTTGGATGTGCTAGTAATTCTGAATATGATGAATGCATGAGTTAAGTGGGTAAACACTAAGTCAACGAAGTCTGTGTTAAGTGTCATTCCATGAGAGTGCAACACCGGAAGTGCACGGTTGCATTGTAGTTCATCATATTGCATGAGTTCGCGAAGTGCATAGACCCTTAAGTCGAAGAAGTATTTATGGTGTGTGATTGTTACGAAGTAGCGCAACCTAGAGTTGCGATGTCCCTTTGTTAAGAGCTATTCCGAAGCGCGCAGTCCCTGTGTGCACCATAGCATAAGTGATATTCACGAAGTAGGTGAAGCTTCGTGAAACCCCCCAGTCTGTTAACCGCGCATCACCTGATTGCAGAAACCTGATTCTGTAATCCCCCATAAACTTTGCCTCGGGTGAGACCTCAACTTGTTCGCAGGATGTTGTTGAAAGGGCCGATGAAGAAGGGGTTTGTTGGACCACACTTCGCAGAACTCGGGTCAAAACAAGAAAGATAAAGAATGAGGTTATATCATATAAGCCAACAAATA
Organism: Larix kaempferi; assembly: GCA_027924585.1. Taxonomy (NCBI): domain Eukaryota; kingdom Viridiplantae; phylum Streptophyta; class Pinopsida; order Pinales; family Pinaceae; genus Larix; species Larix kaempferi. The sequence continues at coordinate 14,838,278 of BSBM01000458.1, read as the reverse complement.
GTTCTGTTGCTGGGCTTGAACTGGTGATGTGTTCTGAATATTGGAATCTTGAGAGAACAGAAATACAGAACTGGGTGGACAATACAAAAAAGGAGTTTGCAAGAAAGGAGAACAAACATCCGCGTTTCTCTGACAAAGAATGGTTGCAAAGATACCTATATTCTGATATTTATGAAATTTTCTTCGCATCCTTCAACAACGATCTATATGAGTGGTTGTCAAGACTAGCAGAATAGAAAAATTTCTATCAGGGAGGAGAACCTACGGTGTGGACTCCAGAATTGATTCAGAGACTTAAAGCGGTGGATAGCCCGATCTCAAGAGCAGTAGACTTTTGGCTCGATAGCATACTAGAAGGCTACGTTACAGAATTTGATGTGGACACGCTGAAGTGTTATAGCGCAACAGAGGCAGATTTTTTCAAAGGATTCAGAGGTAAGTACCTGAACAACCTCAGTCTATACATTAAAATGTTGTTAGCAGAAAAATGTTTCTTAAGAATGCAATAAGATCCATAGAAGTTTTGAGTCTGTAATGTTCAGTAATAAAGACAGTGATACCGAAGAAAATATTCACACATTAAGAAGTGGTAAAAGATACAAGTCTAGTACTGAGAAAAGGCCTAATGAACCTGAACTTTGAATCTGTATAGAAACTACCTAATGAACTGAGTTACAAGTTGAGACTAATAGTGGAATAGAACCTCGAGTAGCTACCTATCATCCCATCACTCCGCAGAATCCTCTAGTTGAAAATACTGCTAACCCATAGAACAATAGTAGTAATGTCGCAGGAGAAAGTACTCAGAACATTCCGAGCAGTAGTATCTCTAACACATCATGGAACACTATGCCTCCTAGAAGAAGAATGACATACGACATTAAACTGCCGATATTCAAAGGAATGGGTCTGGAAGACCCTGAGCAATAGTCATTTCTGTGTGAAGCCGTGTGGAATGTTAAGCAAGTACATGACGATGCTATAAGACAAGCATAGTTAGTTACCACATTTAGGGACAGAGCCTTCACATGGTTTATGAAATATTCCGTTGGATAGAATAGGATTCTAGTGGATATTAGAATTGCGCTCCTAAGAGAATTTAAGAAACCTAAATCATAATCGCAGTTTATCACAGAGCTTAAAGAAATAAAACAGAAACCGACTGAGTTCGTATGGGAATTTAACCAGAAGTTCAAAGTGCTGTTAGATCAAGTTAGATTTGACATAGCACCACAATAGCACCAAGAGTGGTTCATAGCCGTGTTGCCACATATCAGATTACCATTGATGCAAGAGAAGGTTTCTTCGCAGACAGAGGCCCTAGAGATTGCGATGAAACTAGAGGCTTCCCCGATAGGAGAGACTAGTGCAGGAATGGTTCAGATACAAAAACAGCTAGCAAATCTGACATTACAATTGCAAGACATGAAGAAAGGAAAATAAATCATAGAAGAATTTTGGTGTACAAAGTTTAAAGCAGAAGGACACCCGAAAGAACATTGTCCGGTCTTTAAATACTACATCAATAGCGGATCTCCAAACCCATTAAATCAGCAACAAGGACCATGGTGTGAAATTTGTCGATGTAGAGGACATCGGTTTGAATATTGTTATTTAATTCATAAGTATGTGCAAACACCTAAGAACCTATACTGCACATTCTGTAAATCAGTTGGCCATGATGATACCAACTGTAGAGCATATGAACTCATGATAGAGAGAAAGCATGATGTCTACAGAGTTTAAGAAGAAACACCGCATAACCATGATAATGCACAGTATGATTAGGGCGCATATAAAGGATGTGGTGGATTCAGAGGCAGAGGAAGAAACACTGGCCAAGGAAGAGGAAGAGGTCAGATAGTATGCTATAACTGCGCTCAAACTGGACATTTATCCAGAGGCTACACGAATGCTTGTACTACCTGTAAATATTGTAAGTCTTTTGATCATGTCATTGAGGCATGCCCTGTCCATAGACAACAACTGACTATTCATAGTTTTGAACAGATTCACGTGCTCTATAACTGAGCCACCCTCATTCATTCTTAGAAGATATAATTTCTTCCAAAGAAAAAACTTGTTAACAAGATATTTCGATTGGTATAAGTTCCCCAACTTTTCCCATAACTTATTTGCAGTGTCTTCTTCTGATACATTCAACAATACATAATCTACTAAAAAAATTTGGATTGAATCCTTGCTTTCCTGTCGATCTTATTCCAATATTCATTTGACATAGTTGTTAGAGTGGTTCCAAGTTCGAGAACAACCCATTGTTCTCGATCCATAAGGAGATCCTCCATTTTAAGCTTCCAAAGCTCAAAATTATGTCCATCAAATGTTCAAATTTCTATCCTCAAACTTACGACCATTCTTAACTATGAATTAGTCATTCTGGAATTTCCACCAAAACTAGGTATTCACTAGATATAGGACCAAGCCAAACCCTCAGCAACAAAGGCGCCCCCTTGAATCCAAATATAGATCTGATACCAAGCGTTGGGTTCTAATACCTTTTACAATGAACATGCATGACGATTATAGTTAACATATAACAAAGTTAACAATGGCACAAACATAATCACACATAGTACACAAAAATTACCTTGGAAACCCCTCTACCAGGGAAAACTAGCAAACCCATGCAATGAGCTTAACTGCTCATCTATTAACAACACCCTTCAAATCAATGTTTACAATAGCGATTTAAAACATGGCTACAACTTAAGCATGTATTTGCTACATTTGTACAGTAACAACACAGTCTAGTCAGTACACTACAATAGTTCTCATCTCTTGTGTGTCATACGTATCCTTCTACCTTACATCATATTTATAGATGCAACACATACACTAGCTTATGGTACCTAATTTAGTTATGGCTAACTGCTCATTAATGGTGGTCCATAACTTCCTAACTAAATGCAATTATTCTATTTTAGTCGACTTGACTAAATCAACCATAGTCGAATGCCTATTGAGCCTGTCATCATCCAAGTGTTCGTCCAATACATTTCCTGCTTTGTGCTTGTCAACTTTCTCCGTTGACTAGTCGTGATCAATGACTAGTCGACTATACTAGTCAACCCATCAAGCAGACTTTTATCGTCCGTCGACTTCAATTCCAGCCAACTTGCGACTAGTTAACTACCGACTTTGACCATCGATTTACATGCAAAGAATATAACACACCCAACACTAATGGGCCTTATGGCCTTGTACATTGATAAAGTAGGAGGGTTAGGACAAGACCATAACATTTTCTTTCTCCCAAGTAGATTATTTCCTCTTCCATATCTTGAACCTTTTTCCATGAGTTTTCAAAGTAGTTGCCACCTTAGGATTATACTTACCCACCATGGAATATCCATGTTGTAGCGCTCTCATTGGTATGTATTAGTACATATTATCCCATGCCAACCCCAATATCCAACAATCATCCCATATTTAAGGTGTTGAAGCTCAATTTCCACAAGGACCCAACTTCTATAGAGGTCCTCATGTCCAAATTCATGCTTATGTCCAACCTTAGATCCAAATTCAAGAATAAAATAGGCTCAATAACCCTCATTATGATGATAGTTATTCCTCTCAACTCAATGGTACTGACCTGACTAATGAATTTGTCACAACACCTCCATGGGAGGTATACTTGTCTAGAGAGTTATGTAGATCAACTTTCCCTTCCTTTCCTGTCTTTTTTCTCAACATATAGAAGCTTCCATTGTCCAATCTAGCTTAATTTACATAAGCTATTATATGTCACTTTTCCTTGACTCACACAATTGTATCCCAACCTAACCTCCATAGAATTCCACCACTAGAATTCCTCAAACTATGGATAGTATTCATATTCCAATTGAATTTTGGAATCAACCTTCCATCAACCTCACTAACCAACCCTCTAACTTTTAGAGTTTAGGGTCTTCAACTCCACCACACATATCGTATGCCACAATTCACTTGTCCTCCCTACGGTTCTCAACCTTTAGCTTTTAGTCCCTCACAGATAGTGCCTCACCAACTTAACACTAGGATTATCACACAAAATGTAAAACACACTACACATGTAAACACTCCTTTAAGAGCTATTGCTATACAACCTCTACCTAGACCACACTAATGTAATCACATGCCAGAAAACAACGCTATATGGAAAACTAAACAAGTTTCCAAAGAAACCAACAGCTTAACCAAGGAAATCCCAACTTCAAACATTATACACATAATGTGCCAACTAATCAACCTATGAACAACACACAAAACTTCCCTATCACACGATCAAATTTTGAATCACAAACATCAACTCTATGTCAAACCCATATCAAGGTTATTATTTAAACATATATTTACTTCCAAAAAAAATTCCACAACACAAAAGGATTCATCCCCAATGAAGATGATGAGGTTTTCAAATTTCATTACAACTTGAATGACACCTCACGTTACCAACCACACTCCAAAGGAAATAATGAAAGGTTAGGTTCCTATCCTTCAAACACAAACTTTTTATATAACAAGTTTTTAAATCAATATCCCTCAAACACATAAAACCACTCCTTTAAACAACCTTATCAATCAAGAAAGGATGGACAATGGATGTCAGTTGAATTTTATACATTATATCAAGATGGCTCCTTGCAATTTTACTAGAACTTCAAAAAGTTAAACGTACCCATAATGACGATCTTGTGACACATTGAATTCCTTATAACAATATTGCTCTCAAACTCTTCCTACAATCCCTACAACGTTACTACATGTTTCTTTCTTAATGATGAGGTGAATAATACTTGAAAGTGAATTGGAAATTCTAAAATAAAAATAAAAGTTCTTTTTTTTTAAATAAAAGATTAAAATTCTCATTAAATAGTTAAGATTTATTTAATGTTATATCATAGATTTTGATGATCAATTTCTTTGAACGAAATGAAGTGGATGGAGATAATTGTCCAAGTAAATTTGAAAATAAAAAATTAATTATTATATTTTATAATTTTAAATGTTAAAAGATTAATTAAGCATTTTTATTTAATGAGATGGGTAAAGTTATTTATTTATTTTGTATGAAGAAGGTTTTTACAAAGTAAAGAAATTAATTATAAGTTTTAATTTAATAATGAATGTGGTGTGAAATGTGATGGATTGATCAAAGAATGTGGATGGACGGCTCCAAAAAAAAGTTAATATAAAGTGTTTTGAAATGGGAGGAAGAGTAGGAATCTTAGGAAGTATTAGTGAGGGAGAGTACATTATTATTAATGTTCATTTTTAATAGGTAAGTTAAAAGTGGTAATAATAATAATAATTATTATTATTATTTATGATTATTTGTAATAAGTTGGATTTAAAGTGATATTTGTATATGGGTAAATCTTACATGATTAAAGGTATATTTTTGGTTTTATTAAAAATGTTAGATTAAATTTAACTTATAATATGTTATAATAAAATTGGTAATTTGTACATGGATAAATTTAATTAAAATGTTTGTTAATAATTTTTTTAATCATATTATTATTATTATAATTGGGAGAATTAGATTGATTATGATGAAAAAAATGGATATAACAACTGTAATAATAATTAAGTTGGTACGACACATTTAAATATGATAATAACAATTAGGAGTGCATAAACAATTTACATTATTTGTTAAGCACTTCTTAATATAATCATATTAGGCTAATGAAAATGATCAAGGAAATCGAGCTTTTATTAACGTGGAGACCTAGGTTCAAATACCTTGAGTGGGTGTGGCTATAAATATTTCCTTGTAAATATAAGAAGTATTTCTAAAAAGAAAGGATCATATCAATAAAAGTCCGCATTAAAGATTTAAATGTAATAATAACAATTAATAATGCATAAACAATTTAAAATATTTGTTAAGCACTTGATAGAAATAATATCAATGAAGGACTTAACTTCAAGGTAGAAAAATAATGCATGGGTATGCTACATTGATATACTAATTCTTAGAATATATAGAACTAGGGAACATTTTCCACATTTGTTGTCTCAAGTTAGTTTTCTTTATAATACGATTTCCAAAACTATCAAAAAGTGTCTCGAAATAGTGGATTTGATTCCATGTTTACAATTTCATCTAGAATTCTTTGGAATCCATCCTTTTTTTTGGGTTTTCTCATGCTTCCCAAAATTGATTACTATCCAATTTTCATCGTCAATAAAATTGCTAGCAAACATAAGAATCTCATCCTTTGAAAAATGTTTTGTCCAATTTTTGGGAGCTTAAGAGAAAGCTAAAAAAATAAGCTAAAGGAAATTTTTATGGACATTGTTGCTGCAAAATTACACATGAAATTTAAACTCCATCCGATTATGTATATTCCCAAGTTATGGCCAAAACAAGATTTTGGTTCCAAACTTGTATTTTTTTAGTAACTATATAATCTTTCTCTATATATGTTTAGGACTCCCAATGCTTTCTCCTTGAACCTTTTCAGTAACCATCTCATGGTTTTGGGAAACACCATTCTCTTTCCCATCAATTTTTCCAATTGCTTGATTCATATCACTAGTTTTTATGACTAATTATCCTTATTGGCTGGTTTGATTTTAAAAACCTTTATCAAAGTTCTTTATCCTTCAAGAATCCTTGAATTTATGTATGGCTTGCATTCTAGCCTCATCCGTTCACCGTATCACTGCTTTCGATGACTAGCTCGATGAATGTCTCAATGATAGTTTTTGATCACTAATTTTCAATGATAGTCTCCATGACTATCATATATGCATTTTTGATGACTATTATTGTCATTTGACACTTAGTGAATTTTTGAGATTTTTTTTGAAATTCTTCAATTGAAAACCATTTACCCTTCCTCCATTGGAGTTTCACTACATATTGTAGCCTATTAATTCTCTATGACTGCACTATAAGACAATTTTGATGATTATTTCCATGACATTTTGACACTTATCAAATTTTGACATTTTTATTGGAAATCTTCAATTGGAAACCACCTCTCCTTGCTTCATCACAATTTCACTACATCCCATATACCACAAAGTTTGCGATGACTATTTTCTAGTGACCATCAAATGACCAAGTTCTTAATGCTAGACACTTAAATCAAATTTTCATTTTTCTTTGAGAGGAATTTCTCATAAACATTCCTCATAAAAAATCATCGGGTCTTCTCTTATCGACATTTTTTGTATCAATAATGATTAAGACAATCCCGATAACTACTTGTAATGATAATTTTCAGTGGCTAATTTCCAAGTAATTTAACACTTAAGACATTTTTTGATTCCACAAAGGAAACTTTCCCATCAAATATCACTTGGATTCTTCACATTGGAAATTTGTCCCATACACATTCAACATATTGCCAATGGCCACTCTCATATGACCATTTTCAATGGATATTTTGTATGCCTATCTTCCAATTGTTTTCACACTAAGAAAACATTTCAAGTCCTTGTAAAGATATTCCCATCAAACATCTTCAAATTGACAACCATATGCCTACACTACTTCCACCACTTCTTGATTCCTAGCACATGGATCATTAATATGATGATCTAGAATGCTTTAAATATAATTGGGACTTATCCATTTTCTCTCATCCTTTAGACATTTCCCATCCATATTTCATTGGAAGACTTCGCCTCATACACACATAGTAACTTACAATGGTTTTCTTTCAGTGGTCGTTTTATAAGTGTATTACACTTAGTCATTTCTTAAATTTTGGTAGAGAACCTTTCTCATTAGAAATACTTGACCTTCATCTCTTTGGAAATCTAGGTCTCCTACACATTCAACAACTTTTTGATGGCTATTCATGATGGGTATTTTTGATAAATGCATACCAAATATTTTACACATAGCTACATTCCATAAGTTCCTAGAATCATATATCAGAAAAAAAACTATTCCATAAGCGAATGGATTTCTCCATTGTTGTAAATATTTTTGGATAACAATCTATGATTATTATGACGTTTAGTTTCCTTGCAACTTTAAAGGCATATTTAGATTAATTATTAGATTTGGTTACTTTTCCAAATTTAGAAAGTTCCTCTATATTTACCATTTTTGATTGTCTATAATTGATCCTTTAAGCTCAAAGTTTTTTATAGGAACATTTACAAACAACATCCACTAAAATTGAAGGCTAAATCCCCATTGACAATCTTCACAAATTTGCACTCCATAAGGTTTGATGCCTAAACCTAATATGAAAACTACATGTTTACATTATTTCATGAAGTGGAACCTAGGCCTAATAAAATATCCACATCTCCATTCAGGTTCCATGGTATTTCCATACTTAGTCCTTCTCAAAGGAACAAGCTTGCACACCTAAAGGATTTTAATACTTAAATGTCATTGGAAAGCTACATGAAAATACAAATTTTCTACACTCCATGATTTTTGATCACCAATTTCTTAAAATCATAACAAATTCACTCCATAAGCATGCCCAACGGCTTAGTGTTGGCCTAGATTATGTATATAAACCATTAAATCATTATTATGAGCATCCAACTTAACAAAATCAACATTGTCCCCAATGAGGCCTCTTGTCAAACAATTTTCATACAAATACATAATTCCACTCAATAGTTCACATACTTAGCCCATAAGAATTGAACGATGTAACTTTGCTATGATAAAATTCTAAGAAACACATGATCTCCAACTCCAAAGTATTTGTGCATTTTGCTCTTATATGCATAACGTTTCTACCTATCTTATGCACTTTCAAATTTTGATTGATTTTGGCAATCTATTCTTCCATTTCCTTGAGAAATTATGTCCCAAGTATAACATGGTCCGCTAGGTTATCTTGACTTATTGGAGTGTTGCATTTTATACCATATAATGATTCAAATGGATCATATTTAAGTATGCGTGACACCCATTGTTGCATGCAAACTACACCAAGTACAAATACACTTCCCACTTGGACAACTTGCCCATCACATACATGCATAACATGTCATCAATTACATGGTTAATTTTTTTTTTTCCTATTGGTTTGTGGATGATATGTAATACTAAAATTTGCATTTGTGCTGAAAGCCTTGAATAATTCCCTCCAATAGTTCAAAATGAACTTAAATTCTTTGTCAAAAACAATGGCATTAGGTGTCCTATTCAATATGGAATTTTTTTTCATGTATATTTACACTACATTTACTACCTTGTGTGTGGACTTAATTGGAATAAAATGGGAAAATTTTGTTAATTTATTGACCAATGCCATGATTGAGCCATGTTGCCTCAGTTTTGTTGTTAGTCTAGTGATAAACTAGTTAGTACCTCCCATTTCCATTATGGCAATGGCAATGGTTGTAGAAAACTTGTTGGAAGTTTATGCTTAGTTTTAACTCAGCAACACTCTATACATATTGCGATGTATTCAATGACTTCTATTTTCTTCCTAGACAAAAGTAAGATTTCATCATTACAACAATTGTATTTTGGTACCAAAGGTCTCCATAATATGGAACTTTATGAATCTCATTAAAGATGAATTTCCTCAACTCATAGGAGTTAGGAACATTAACTCAAATTTTGTGCATAAGAATTCCATCATTTTCTATCTTATACTCTTCATATTTTTGTTGAACATTTTGTTGTTGCAATCCTTCCTTTATCTGAAGGTAGTGTTCATTTATAATAAGAGATTCAAGTATTCTATTCTTTGAAGTTGGTTTGCACATGATAATTGTTGTGACATGCATTACATGTACTCTTTTTCTGAGTTCATCAACAACTTTGTTCTCTTTTCCTTTAATGCATATAATGTCAAAATCAAACTCAGAAAGATAGCCTAACCATCTTGTTTGCATGTTATTCATATTTTGTTGCTCAAACAAATATTGGAGTATGTTATAATCCATTCTTAACTTGATTTTTCTTCCCATCAAATGATGCCTACACATTTTTATTGCATGCATTATAACAACAAGCTCGAAATCATGTGTGACATAATTGTTCTCATGCTATTTAATATTCCAAGATTCAAAGCACATCACATGTTGCCATTTTGGGTGAGAATTCCACCAATCCATTCTTCGCAAGAATTTGTGCACACAATAAAGCCTTCATTTGGAAATGCAATTTTAAGAATTTGTCTACATGTAAACAATTTATTTAATAGCTAGAAACTATCTTCACGTTATTGTGTCCATTCACACTATTTTCCTTTCTTTTGGAGAGAGGTAATGAGAAATGAAACCCAAGAAAGATCCTCTTTAAATCTTATGCAGTAATTAACAAGACTCACGAATGAATTTACATCTAAACAATGTGTCACTTATAATTTTAGTGGAATTAAAACTCATTTTTCCAATTAGTCAATCAAATGACATAATTCACATATTATCAATTGTAATCATGAAATTGAACACAATTAAAATTTCCATTAAAAAAGAATTACAATTTTTTTTATGCATTCAAGTGAATGCCCACCAAACTAGTTATTGAGGGGTAATTCATTGCCTAACCATAGGAATCATATATGGACTCCATGATCATCATACCACTAGGGAAAATGCACTCTTGGAGGTCTCTAATCTCTCTCTCTCTCTCTCTCTCTCTCTCACACACACACACACACACACACACACACACACAAAATTGAAATCATAATGCCCCAAAAAATTGATCATCAAGGAATCTACCATTAAACCTAACAAGGTGACATATCTAGGCAATGCATTGTGCCACAAATATCTTGGAGCTTCTTTCCTCAACCAAAAACAACACCATGAAAGAAATCTCCTTATCCACAATATCGTTCCTCAAGAAATTTCCTTTCTCTTGAATACTTTAGTTAGGTAAGAATAATTTGGTCCCCTATTTGTTCTTTGGGAATTCCTATAGTGTAAGATCCTTTCGCTTAATCCATGGCACAAACATACAGTTGTATATTTACAAGTTGATCTAACTAATCTAGATAAATTAGCCATTGTTCTACCTTACAACCATCCTAATTATCCTCTCATAATAACAAAGATTCCCCACTTTATTGTATCTCACAGCATCCTTTCATCTCTAACATGTTTCTTGGGAGACATGTATTCACATATGGGTTCCATAATAATTAGGGATAGGAAGTCACCATGGATGGAAGAGCATGGGAGAGAATGAAATAATGGAGAGGATTTCCCATTAGAAAATGCACAAAGTATACTCTCCCTTACATGGAGAGTACGTTCTGTCTCAAGAAGCCTCATGAATTTGGACTAAGCAATTACCTTAAAGGTTAAGGAGAAATTAGGAAGTGACATGTCATGGTTGCAACAATATTATAATATTTTCATGTGGACCCTAATCTCCTTCCCATTTTGTGAGGAAATCACCCTTTAGTATTTGTCTAACAATGTAATGAAATGGTTATCTTTGTAACTATGTAATAACATGATCTTGTGATAAGAACATCATTAGTTATAAAGAAAAAAGACTCCTATAGTGTAGCGCTTGAGGAGTATGAGTAGTGAGAGGTCAACATAAAGTGTTTTTGTTTTTTGGGTTGCTACATTAATGTTCTTCTACCTTCCTTTTTTATTTTTTATTTATATTTATATATAATGAAAATCCGAAGCACACATGAATAAAGTTTTAGAGCTTATCTACCTCAAAATAGACCAAAAATTCCTATAGTTATGGAATGACCTCTATTGTCATGGGTTTGTGATTGATTTCACCATTTAATTTACAATTTTCATTAAGGTATTAAACCAAATACCTTGTGAGCATTAGAGCGGTCCATTGATCTAAAACCTAGATGCTTTGTTTCCACTATATTGTAGTGTAACACTACTTAGACAATGCCATGTCAACTTGTTTCCCATTTTATTTTTTAAAGTGAGTAAGATGATATTTGTTTCATTGCTTATTGGATTCAAGAATGATATGTAAAAAACTTGAGAGTATACCTTTTCATGAATATTATACTTGAAATATATTAAATAAAATAAAAGTAAATAATATTACATTGGCACTAATTCCTTTTTACCTAATTAACTGACACCTTCACTTCTTTGCATTTTGATTTGAAAATAATAAGCATCCTGCCTATTGCTTTCATGTGTTATTTTGTTTCAATAATATTGCAATGGTTATATGATCAACATTGTAATGAGATTCACATCATTTGGATACATAATAATTTCCAAAAATATGAGTAGATATGGGGAATGAGAGCTACAGGGTACATGAGTTAGGGTATATAATCTAGGTTTTCGTTTTGCTAGTTTGTTTGTGACCTGCAAGACTATCTTGTCGTCTATGAAATTGCGACAAAGGGGTATCTAAGCCATCAAAATCACCCAAGGTTTGCACTTAGGCTAGGACACACCAGCCCTTAACATGGATGGGATTTTAAGTGTCTCCTCCTAGCTACCTTGCGGGGTTCAAACTTAGGTTGTCATGTAGAATGAGGCCTGTCGAAACCAACTGTGCTAGAAAATTTTACCTAGGGCTTGATAAATACATAAGAAAAGGATTAGAGTAGGTGCTCTCAGTGAGTTCTACGGACATGGAAGAGAACCTAGAAATGGTTGGTAGGGACATTTCCATATCATTCAAGGAAGTTGTCACAAGGGAGGATAAGAGAAACTATATGATGGGTGGAGTAGGAAATCAATAGAATCCCAATGAGGAACCATGAAATAAATCTACAAGATCAACACCTTATTCCAAATTGGGTCTCAAGTTGAAAGGGTATGTCTAGATAATATAGATACAAACTCTAGATATGAAGTTACTTCTTCTAGAATAGGGGAAAATATCTAGTTCATGAAGGATCATGTAGTGCTGGGTAAATTCATAGGCATATGGCCAATAGAAAAATCTCTCATCTAGTGTGTTCACTTACGCTGGAAACCAAAGGGACATGGAGATATAAAGCTAGGTTTGAAGGGATTATATAAAACTATTTTTGCAAGCATTGAAGATTGAGAGAGGGTCTTTGAAAATAGTCCCTACTTCTTCAAATTTGTTGGGATGTATCTCATATATTGGATGGAAAACATCATTCTAGAAAGAGGATTTCATGAAGGCCCCATTCTGGATCAGACTCTATTCCCTTCCTCAAGAATTTTAGGAAGGGGAAATCCTTGAAGGAAATGAGAACACAATGGGTACCTTTGTCAAAACCTTAGAAGCAACAAAATAAGGTAAATACAGCTCATATGCTTGCATTTGCATTTACATGAACACAATTGGAGCCTTTCCAGCTTCCATATATATTAGTACTCAAGACAATGAATGGATCCAAACTTTGGATTATGAACACATCCCCTTTAGATGTCACAGATTGCATGAAATTGGGAATTTATTCAGAGATTTCCCAATGAAGAAACTAACACCATCTAGTAAGAAAAAAAAATAAGGATCAAGAATGGTCTGCGATAGTCATAAGGAAAATAAAGATGGGAAGGAAATCCCATTTAAGGACCTGATGGAAAGCAAGTTGAAGGGAAGAAATAGATTCTATGTATTAGCAATAGAAGATAAACATGAGTCTCCGCAACAAAATACACCCAAAGAGCAATGCGCAGGAGATAATAAGCATGGAACCACTAGCAGTTATATTTCATAGTTGTTGGTTGTGGAGCCTTGTTGTAATCTGTGGTATTACATGGATTTTTCGGTAGTGCATCAATCATAAGTATAAACATACATTGCACACACAATCATACATACATAAGAGAGTAAAGGAATTTGAGTAATGGGGACCCAAGGAACAAGTATCTTTATTTATTAGAGTAGGCCAACCATGTACAAAAGTATCTATATTTTCCTTGGCTCACCAACCTATTATATATTTGATACATACATTTATTCAGTTATATTTTCCTAATTGTTTATTCAGTTGTCTTAACTGACATGACTAACTGAGCTAACCACATGTTATTAGGTAGGGAGGACCTAGTTGATTGGCTAGCTAGGATCCTCCAACATCTCCCCCACCCTAAAATATTTCTTCGTCCCAAAGAGACTCAGGGAGATGTAAAATTTGGAGACAAAATTTAAAAAATTGGTGCTATTATTTTTGTTGTGACATGGATGTTTCACTTGGGGGAGTACAATAAAAAAGCTTTGGCAATTGCTACGGAAGAGAGAGCGAGGTGGTCTTGGAAGTCATCCCATTTTGATAGGATGATTTTGATGTCTACTGTCAAGATGGTCAATTGTGAAAGCCAAAGAATCTTGATCTGTATTGGTTCATTCAAGATCTTCTACATTTCATGGCCACATGAATGTACCTGGAGCTCAAAAAATCTCATTAGGTGGTAGATACATCGAGTGAGGCGTCTGAATTCCTCTTGAGATTGCTTCCCTTGCTGAAGCCATTGATACTCATTTCAACGAAGCTGGTCTTTTTGCTATTGTTACATTTGAATATGTTTTTCTAGTGCTTGAGCCACTTATGGGGTGGTCAACTTCTTCTATTTATGAATTTCTAATATAGTATTATGCTATTTTTGAATATCTACATAGACTTGACCATAATAAGAGTCCCAGTTGTTTAAGATGACATATGCATTGGTTGCTTGGGGTTCATATTATTTTAACTTAACGTCGCACTCTATTATTGCTTTGAATTATTCCACAAGGAGGAAACCTGTTTCATCTTGTTGCTTTTGGAGTAGTTGTTCTTGAGTTTTGTCATATTTTTCCAGGATAAACTTGAATAGATATTTGATTTTGTCAATCAATCGGTTTCTCTAGTAGAAGCTCTGGCAATTGTACGATACTTTGCTGAGATTTTTTAGAGCAAATAGTCCATGTTTCTTTTTGTTCTTCCTTGATTGTTTTAATATTTTTGGAGTCATCTTTCTATCTTTTGTTGCATTTCTACAGTGGATACTTCAATAAAATTATCAAGCTCTTTTTCTGAGATTGATGATGGTGAAAGGGTGACTATTTTTGATTCTTGTCCTTCTGTTGGGTGGACTGTGTGTTGATGTATTTGTAACTTCGGAATCTATTTCACATATGTATATTGTATTCCTATAGAGATGTTATTATTCCTCTATACGGAAGTGTCGTCATTTATATTGTAAGTGTCATAACTTATATGGGTTATTAGACCACCTTAATGGGGTCGACCTTGTATAAGTCATGTGGGTTAAAGGGTTATTAGACCACCCTTTCGAGGGTCAGCCCTGTCGGCATTATACTATGTGGTTAAGTTGAGGCCGACCTAGTAAAGGTTATTAGGCAAGTCAAGTCATGTATAAATAGAGTGCGGGAGGCACTCTATTTGATCATTCTATTCTTCACACACACACTCATTGGAGAGTGGCGCACTAGTGGATGAGGAGAAGCTGCTACTAGGAGGACTATCTCTTGTACTTGGGTTGTATCATTTCTCTATCTATCTCTGAGGAAGTTGCGGGGTTTTTCACCTTCTTGGTTTTCCCTGGTGAAACTCTGTGTCTCTTGTGTGCTTGCATTATTATGTCCATGATTGATATACTGTAGATATGCTGTACATGTTATTCTCTCAGTTAAGATCTTAGATTAGATTGAAATTTCTAAAAAACTAACATGGTATCAGAGCTAGCCTGAATTAAGGCATGGTATGGAATTTATGACACTTGTTTCACTTGCGAAGCTAGGGCTTGATATAGCAAAAAATAGTCATTGTAGCACTTTCGCTATAAATTCATTTTGGCGAAGTTTCAAGATCTGAAAATATTACAGGTCGAAGATAAGATCGCCATGTACCTTGTGTCCAAAGGAGAGCCTCTAATTCGTTGGAATTTCAGATTTATGATCTGTACAATATAGGGTTTCTGCCTCTTCTAGATCTCAGTCATATACAGGTAACCTAGAAAAAAAGGTCACAACTTGGGCTAGGAAGATCCAAATGAAATTTCGTAAAAAGTGGCAGGTAGGGCACGGACTTTACTTTCACAGGTTCGATTTTCAGAGGCCTAAATTCAACCAGTAACACTTGGCACTCCGTACAAGTTCGCTCTCTTGTTTTATCCCATAAACAGGTCATGTTGCGACACTTGGCATAACTCTCTCTCTCTCTGAGAGAATCCATTTGAGGTCAGAACTATGGGGTTGGAAAGATAATAGGTCAGGATACCACAGGAAGAATTTTCAGACCCCGTAGATCTGAAATTTAGGAGTTACACTAGAAACAATCAGGTGCATATTTCTGTCAAAACAGAATTAGATTTTGAGCACCTTCATTCATGGCTCCGGGAATTTAGGGTTTCAGAGAATGTTGGAATTTTTGTATCGGAGACCACGACTGGATGCTACTCATCAAAATCGAAATTTAGAGACTAAGATTGAATTTTTTGGTTGGGTAGAAGGCCAGGCTTGATCAAAACCTAGTTCTGGACTTTGATCAGAAATGTGAAAAATTAGGGCTTCTGCAAAAATTGGAATTTTTGAAATCTGTGACCATAGCTGTAAGTGCCTTGGAAAAATTGAAGTTTAGGAATTTGGATCAAACTATTTGGTTGGGTGAAGCTTCGGGAAACTCAAACCCTAATCCAGGGTCCTCCCTAGTGAATCCGGAAGATTGAAAAGCAAATTTGAGGGGTGAAACTTTGCAGTTTTCAAATTCTGAGTATACCGGGCTGATCAGCTCATCAAGGCGCATCTTTCTATCCTTTCAGAAGTTTGAAATTCAAAGTTTGAATTTTTAGGTTTCCCTAACAAACCCTAATCCAACGCCAAATCCAGTTTCAGCAAATCAAAGTGGATTGGGTTAATCCTAGAAGAGAATGGATTGGTCACCTGCATAAGTGAAGAAGTTTCAGTTTTAGAGGGAGATGAGGCTAAGACCTTACATAAGAATATTACAAGCAATCTCGACAGGTATGACTTATGGGTATGTTTCGAAATCTGTTCATGATTAAGTTTATGTTTGTCTTCATTAATATTAGTACAATCTTGATTAATTTTAGACTTGTCGTATCACCTTAATAAAAATATGAATGCATGATAGAAGATATTCATTGATTAGGGTTTTGACACTTATGATTGTACTAATGCATTGTGGTGTTGTATGAGGTTGATGTTGTCCGCTAACATGAAAGGTACATCGAGAAAGACAAATAATGTTCTAGTTCAGGAACATATGACCATGGTGACATGAAAACAAAGATTCCATTGTCATGGATCACATAGAAGATCTACTTACAAGGTATGTATAACTTGGTTCTATAATGGTTAACGTATGAGATATGCAGGTTACTAGCACAAGTCATTGAAGAGAACAAGAAGACATTATGCGGGTATGTTAGACATAACTAGCTAGCATGCTAATCCAAGTATGTTTTTCCTATATCAAGTTAGAATCCTACCTTGTGTTAGGATCTCTTATATAAGTATACATGGCATGATTGATAATGATTATTCATTGAAGTTAGTAATCATGGGTTTAAGCTTATTATGCTTCTTACTTTGATTGATGATATGACTAACCAGAAAAATCCTATGGTCAAATAGGAATATGCATAAGTAAAAGAATTGTGATAATTATCCGTGTATGAAATGATCTTGACCATACATGTTTAAGATTATTATGTTTTGATAGTATTAAGATTATACTAATGAATGTATGATTATGTATGAGATCTCGATGATAACACAATGATTATACTAGTAAGTATGCATAGTGATCGAGGATGGATATAAGTTCAAAGACAGGTAATCCATGAAGCAAAGATCAAGAGGGAGCACACTCCAGTAGTTCATGCAAGGAAGAAAATATTGAGAGGGAGTCCACCCTACAACCAAACAAAGATAAGTATTTGAATTGTCATTTCTTGCATACGTGTTTGTTTAAATAATATTGCTCAATGATGTATATGCTTATGTTCCTAGACTTAGGGTGTGTATTATGCATATTAGAATAATTTCATTAATGAACAGTATACTACTAATATGCATGTGATGGGTAAGTGGCCTATGGCACTGTACAACATTCCATTTCTACTTATCTAGAATGAAACCTTTTTGCTAACATGTTGGGAGTTGTGCACACTCTTAACAATGTTCTGGTAGAGATTGGAAGGCATCTAGAAAGTTACAGGATATGGATAAATGTTGTATTGAAGCATTGGCTAAGATAATTGCATGACATATGCCTTTAGGTATAAGACTTTGTTCTGTAAACTATGAGAAGTTTCTAATCATGCAATTGAATTTGACTTGTAGGAAAGATCATGTACAATCACCTACAAAATAAGGACTACAACATTTGTTCCAGCAAATGAAATTCAAAGAAAACTATCTATTGAAGATATTGAAGAATCTGAAGTTCCCAGGACTCGGGATGCAGTAATGGAAGAATGCCATGATCAAGGAATACCAGTTGATCATGAAGAATGATGTTTGGGATGTGGTCCCAAGAATTGAAGGGAATTCTGTTGTGACTTCCAAGTGGATCTATAAGATCAAGCATGCTGCAGATAGTAGCATAGAGAAATACAAAGCGAGGTTTGTAGCTCAAGGGAATAGACTATGAATAGATTTTTTCTCTTGTATCCACTTCCATCAGATCAGTACTTGCTCTAGCTGCAGTGATGAAGTGGAATATTGTTAAGATTCAATATTCTAAGACAGAAAAGATCAACATTACATTCCATTTCACAATAATAACATATATAGGATCACTGAAAGAACAACAAGCATAGCATAAACACAAGAGACACAGATTTATCCTGGGAAACCCTCGTGGGGAAGAAAACCCAGCAAATCTTCCTCAATATAGATGACCAACAAATACAAAGATGTAATCCACAACCATGAGATCCTTATCCTCCACAACATATCTCTCTCTCACTTATGCGCTATTCACAAGTGAGTTCAATGTGTGTTAAATGAGGAACACACCTCCTCTATTTATACACAACTCCGACTTGTATTTTATATTAACTAGGTCGGCCCCAACTTAACCACTGGGTTAAACACCCCATTACAACTGACTGGGCCGACCCCTCTAGGGTGGTCTAATAACCCTTTGACCCACATAACACATACAGGGCCGACCCCCACTAGGGAAGTCTAATAACCCAAGTTACCACATTCCGACGGAGGAATAAACATCTCCGGATATAGAATAAGGTCTTCACGGAGGAATGAAACATCTCTGGAATAATAAAGTACAAATATAATATTCTTTGAAGTTACAATATTTGAACACTCCCCCTTAACGAGAAGGATATTATAAAAACATCTACACAAGCAAGGAGTCATCAACTACATCATACATGATACATCTATAAATCATTGGAAGCTTTCTCACCATCATCAGTAACTCAAGCAGTTACTGGAACATCTTCAATACTAGAACATCAACATCAATATCTGGATCCTCACGATCAACAACATCGTCATCACACGATCATCAACATCATCATCACACGATCATCATCATCATCATCTAGATCATCACGATCAAAAGCATCATCATCTAGATCATCACGATCAACATCATCATCATCTAGACCATCACAATCAGCATCATCGTCATCTAGACCATCACGATCAGTAGCATCGTCATCTAGATCATCATGATCAACAACATCATCATCTCACGATCATCAGCATCGTCATCACACGATCATCAACATCATACCTCGCAAAACACATTATCCATTTAAGACACCATAACATGTCTAGGGATGATGCAGTCCACTCGTCAACTTAGACAAAGTATAAGGACCACTTCTCGGAGACATATGTCTATGGATCAATTCAGGGACCGAAGTCCAAGGATGATACAATCCCCTCTCGTCCATTAGGGACCACTTCTCCGAGACATCTGTCTACGAATCAATTCAGGGACCGAAGTCCGGGGACGATACAATCCCCATCACGTACATTTTGAACTAGTGGTTCTGGGATGATGCAATCCCCATCATGTACATTTTGAACTAGTGGTTCTGGGATGATGCAATCCCCATCATGTACATTTTGAACCAAGCGTTCTGAGACGATGCAATCCCGACCACAGTGCCAGTCGTTTTTCATACTAGATGTGACCTAGATTAAATCTAGGATTTTATCACCTGTGAATGATCACCTGTTGCAGTCCAGGAGCGAGCATTACATCATTACAGGACCCGTGAATGATCACCTACTGCTACACTGAGCATTCCAGGAGCGAACATTACATCATTCCAGTCAACCACAGAGCCAATACTATTTCAACTGGGGTGTGACCTAGATCAAATCTAGGATTTACAACCTGTGAATGATCACCTGCTAATCCAGGAGTGAACATTACATCATTACAGGTTTCGTGAATGATCACCCACTGCTGAGAAATCTAGGAGCGCACATTACATCATTCACCAACATATTTCTTGAAGACAAGAGTCTACAGATCAATTCAGGGACCGAAGTCCAGGGATGATACAATCCCTCCTCGTCCATTTAGACAAAGTCTAAGGACCATGCATTGACCTCATCATCATAACCGGAAACCTCATCGTTGACCTCATCATCGGAATAGGTAACCTCATCATCAATACAAGTATCCACATCATCAATACAAGTATCCATACCAATACAAGTATACACATCATCAATACAAGTATCCACACCAATACAAGTATACACATCATCAATACAAGTATCCACACCAATACAAGTATACACATCATCAATACAAGTATCCACACCAATACAAGTATCCACATCCTCGACCTTACCGTCGATACAGGCAATCTCATCATTAGCGACCATATCACTCCCCCTTTCGAGGAGGGTCTTTCTGAACTACACTAAGCTTGTCTCGGAAATACTCAAACTTTACTCGAGATAGAGGTTTGGTAAATACATCGGCAACTTGTTCATCAGTGCCTTCATACTCGAGCTTTATAGCTCCTTTCTGCACCATATCCCATATATAGAAATATCGGATCTCTATGTGCTTTTAATTATCATGGAACACTCGATTTTCTGTCATCTTGATACAACTCTGGTTGTCACACAGGATCACAGTGAGGTCCATCTCTAAGTCAAACAATCCTTATAACAACTTCCGAAGCCATAGTGATTCACAACTAGCAGAGCAAGCAGCTATATATTCTGCTTCAGCTTTATTGAGAGACACACTATATTGCTTCATGCTAGACCACGAGATCATGGTAGATCCCAGACAATAACATCTAGCCGATGTGCTCTTCTTATCTGATACACTTCCTTCCCAATCAACATCTTGTGTAGCCATACAATTTGAAGTCATGATCTCCAGGACAACATAGACCAAATTCTATCGTACCCTTTACGTACCTCATCACATGCTTTGTAACTATCAGGTGAACACATCTAGTTTCCACTAGATATTGAATCAAGCTGTTCACAACAAAGCATATATATGGCCTGGTATTCGTCAGATACATCAGTGACCCAATAATTTGTTTGTACAGAGTCACATCCACTAACTTTGATGATTCATCAGCTAACAGCTTGAAGTTGGAACCCATGAGAGTGGCCATTCCAACACATCAAATCTTTTCAAGATTTCTCAGCATACTTTCCTTGGTTGAGAAAGATTCCTTCTGATCCTTTTCATGCTTTTAGTCCTAGGAAGTAATGCATCAATCCGAGATCGTTCATCTCGAACTCTGTAGCTAGCTTCTTCTTGCTTTCCATGATCTGTTTCTCATTCCCTATCAGAAAGAGATCATTAATCATAGTATCACAGGTTCATCATCCATAACCTTAAGGTAAAGGTTAGGATCAACTTTACTTATGACAAAGCCCAAGCTTGTTAAGAAACTGTCAATTCTCCCTCTGTGATTGAACATCATTCACAATCTGCATTGAGTGATCTTTTGCATATCTGTCTATGCCATCTCTCGTCAGATGGGTCTACTGATATGCACCTCAAGATCATTCGAACTCTGTGGTGAGTTCCTTTTGTATATAGATACCATCTTCAACATTGTAGCAAAGGTTGAAATCTGCATCACCCATGGTGATCATTAAGCTCATCAAATGACTATCGATCCTGGGTACCCGTACAGAGCTTTCTTCAATTGAATCCTAGGAGTTTTCTCGATTCACACTTCTTCTTCAATCATACCATTGAGAGAACACTATTTATCTAGCTACTTGGAGCAAACATCTTGTCATGATCCTCTTCCTCTTTCTAAGAGAATCTTCTAACCACGACCCTTCTATAGTATGTTTGATTTGTAAATCTTCTTGTTGAACATCCATCACTTGTTCAGTGTTTATCATTCTTCATGATCTTTCCTACAAATCAAAATTAAGTACATGATTAGTAATACTTCATAATCATCAAATCATGTTGACATGATAACCTATTATGCATACATATATGATTTTCATAGTTATGCTACTATCTTGACCAATACTTTGGCACAACACTTTTCCATATCCTGTATGCATATAGTGGCTATCTAGATGCCTTCCATCTCTACCAGAACATACTATTGAGAGCGTGCACAGCTCTCAGCATGTCAACAAAGAGGTTTCATTCTAGACAATCAACAATGGAATGTTTTTCCAACTTACCAATCATATGCATATTAGTAGTATACTGTTCAATGCTATATGAATGCTTACACTTAGCATGATATATTCTAGGAATACAAATATGCATACAACTATTACGAGCAATATCATAGACTATTCAGTAATTCAAATAACAATTCAAATACTTATCTTTTTATGTCTTGTGAGGTTGCATCCTTCTTGGTCTTGACTTCCCTTCCATGTCATGAGATTCTATCCATCCTTGACCACTATGCATGCTTAAGTGTGCAATAGTGTCATCATCATGATCTCATACATAATCATACATTCATTAGTATAAACTCAATATTATCACAACATTATGATTCTAAGTAATCTTGAATATGTATGGTCATGATCATTCAATACATGGGTATACTAAGATCCTAGCACAAAGTAGGATTCTAACTTGACATAGGAAAACATACCTGGATTAGTATACATGCTTAGTTATGTCTAACATACCCAAACAATATCTTTATTCTCTTCAATGATTTAGAGACCTTGTGATAGTAACCTGCATACCTCATAAGTTAAGCATAGTAGAAATAAATCATACATACCTCATAAGTAGAGCTTCTAAAGACTATGGATAAGTCTTTTGTCTTTATGTCATCATGGTCATAGAACTTGATTTGTCTTTCTTGATGTACCTGTCTTTTGTTAGCAGACAACATCATCCTCATACAACACCATAGGTGCATTAGTACAATGATATAACCTTGATCAAAGAATGTCTTCTATCATTCACATGCATTCATACTTTTACTAGGGTGATAAGACAATTATAAGATTAATCAAGATTGTACTAACCTTAATCATGAACAGATTTCAACACATGCCTGTATTTCCTCAAGTCATACCTGTCAGGGAATTCTTGTAGTCTTCTTATGTAAGGCCTTAGCCTCATCTCCCCTGAAACTGGATATGGAGCTCGATTAGGGTTTGTCAGAGAAACCCTAAAAATTCAAACTTTGACTTTCACACTTCTGAATGGATGGAAAGATGCGCCTTGCTAAGCTGATCAAGCTCGCATACTTCAATTTTTAAATCTCCAAAATTTGACCCCTCAAAATTGCCTTCGAAACTTCTGGATCTTCTGGACAGGATCCCGAAATTGGGTTTGATGAAGCCCACCCTTCTGCCCATTGAAAAGGTTTGATCCAAAGCTCTAAACTCTTATTTTTCTGAGGAGCTTCCAGCCGTGGTCATAGACTTAAAAAATTCCAACTTTTGCAAAAGCCCTAATTTTCCACCTTTCCGATCAAAATCCCGAACGGGAGTTTGATCAAGCCCAGTCTTCTACCCAACCAAAAAATTTGATCTTGGTCTCTAAATTTTGATTTTTCTGAGTATCATTCATCCGTGGACTCTGATTCCAAAAATTCCAACTTTCTCGGAAACCGTAATTTTCCACAGCAGTGACGATTCAAGAATGAAGGTGCTCAAAATCCAAATCTGTTTTGAGAGAAATATGCACCTGATTGTTTCAGGTGTAACTCCGAAATTACGAATCTACAGGGTTGAAAAATTGTGCCTGTGATATCCCGACCTGTCCTCTTTCCAACCCCATAGGTGTGACCTCAATTGGATTCTCTGAGAGAGAGTTATGCCAAGTGTTGCAACGTGACCTGTTTATGGTATAAAACAGGAGAGCGAAATTGTACGGCATGCCACGTGTCACTGGTTCAACTTCGGCCTCTGAACAAGTTACTTGAGATAGTGCAGTCTATGCACTACTTGTCACTTTTTACTAAATTTTATTTGGATCTTCCTATCCCATGTTATGACCTTTTTTTGTAGGTCACCTGATTATGAATGAGATCTGGAAGAGGCAGAAACCCTAAATTGTAATGATCATAACTCACAAAGTACAATGAATCTGAGGGTGTCCTTTGGAAAAAAGGTACATGGGGATGTTATCTATGACCTGTAAAGGTTTCAGATCACGAAACTTCTCCAAAATGGATTTATAGTGAAAGTTCCACGATGGCTGGTTTTTGCTATACAAAACCCTAACCTTCAAATTGTCGCAAGTGAAGTAAGTGTCATAAGTGCCATACATTGCCTTCCTTCAGGTTATCTCTGATACCATGTTAAGATTCAATATTTTAAGACAGAAAATATCAACATTACATTCCATTTCACAATAATAGCATATATAGGATCACTGAAAGAACAACAAGCACAGCATAAACACAAGAGACATAGATTTATCTTGGGAAACCCTCGTGGGGAAGAAAACCCAGCAAAGCTTCCTCAATATAGATGACCAAAAAATACAAAGATGTAATCCACAACCATGAGCTCCTTCTTCTCCATAGCATATCTCTCTCTCACTTATGTGCTATTCACAAGTGAGTGCAATGTGTGTTAAATGAGGAACACACCTCCTCTATTTATACACAACTCTGACTTGTATTTTATATTAACTAGGTTGGCCCCAACTTAACCACTGGGTTAAAAACCCCATTACAACTGACTGGGACGACCCCTCTAGGGTGGTCTAATAACCCTTTGAACCACATAACACATATAGGGCTGACCCCCACTAGGGAAGTCTAATAACCCAAGTTACCACATTCCGACGGAGGAATAAACATATCCGGATATACAATAAGGTCTTCACGGAGGAATAAAACATCTCCGGAATAATAAAGTACAAATAGAATATTCTTTGAAGTTACAATATTTCAATAAAGATACACTAGATGGATGTCAAGACATCTTTCTTGAATGGTGTATTCGAGGAGGAAGTGTATGTGGAGCAACCACTTGGTTTTGAGACACATGACAGGAAGTCATATGTGTGCAGGTTGAAGAAAGCCTTGAATGGCTTGAAGCAAGCTGCTAGGACTTGGAATGGTAGGATAGACAACTTTATATCCAGTTTGGGCTTTACCAATAGTAAATCAGATTCCAACCTTTACTACAAGGTTGAGGAAGGCAATCCTGTGATTCTACTCTTGTATGTGGATGACCTGTTTGTTACGGGTGAGGATAGATTGATTGCCGACACGAAGAGGAAGCTTGCTGCGAGTTCGAGATGAAGGACTTGGGGATGATGCACTACTTTATAGGCATGGAGGTGTGGCAGAATGTAGATGGAATCTTCCTTGGACAAGGGAAGTATGCAGTAGAGATCCTGAAGAGGTTCGGGATGATGGACTGCAAGGCCATGGCCACACCTATGGCTTCGAACCTGAAGCTTCTGTGTGATGATTCATCTGATCTGGTTGATGTCACTGTGTATGGTCAGATGATTGGGTCCTTGATGTACCTGATGAACACAAGACCATACATTTGCTTTGCAGTGAACACATTGAGCCAGTTCCTTATGGATTCCAGAGGTGTTCATTCTGAGGTACCTGAAGGGTACAATTGATTATGGGCTCAAGTATGATGCGAATCAAAAGGTTAACCTAGAGGGTTATGTTGATTCAGATTGGGCAGGCAATGCTACAGATAGGAAGAGCACTTCTGGGTGCTGCTTTAGTATGGGATCAGGTGTGATTTCTTGGTTTAGCAGGAAGCAGTCCTGCGTAGCACTGAGTACAGCTGAAGCAGAGTATGTTGCATCTTGTTCGGCTAGTTGTGAGGCAGTATGGATGAGGAATCTATTGTATGAGTTATTTGATCTCCCGTTGGAGGCTACTGGTATGTTTTGTGACAACTAGTGTTGTTTGAAGCTATCTGAGAACTCGGTGTTCCACGACAGGTCGAAGCACATTGAGATCAAATATCATTATATCAGGGATATGGTGCATAGAGGAGCAGTGAAGCTCCTGTATGTTGTGACGAATGAGCAGGTTGCAGATGTGTTGACGAAACCACTAACCAGAGTGAAGTTTGAGTACTTCAGAGAGAGGCTTGGTGTTCTTCAGATTGATGACACTTCGAGGAAGAAGTGATGGATACATTTGTTGGAGCCATTCCAAGCATGGTGAGAGGAGGATCCTTCCCATGGATGTGGATGTAAGTGCTGGATGATGAGCATCAGGACAATGCTCCAGTTACTGCTCTGTATATGCATCATGTTGGATGCTTGTTATGATCAGTTGGATCATGTATTTATATATGCATCATGTTGGATGCTTGTTATGATCAGTTGGATCATGTATTTATATATGCATCATGTTGGATGCTTGTTATGATCAGGTAGATCATGTATGATGATATGTATCAGGTAGATACTATGTATGCATCAGGTGGATACATTGTATGATCAGGATGATCATAGATGATGAGCTTCAGGATGTTGCTCCAGATGATATGTATCAGGTGGATACATTGTATGATCAGGATGATCATGGATGACAAGCTTCAGGATGTTGATCCAGATTATATGCATCATGATGATGCTATAATCATGTGATGATGTACATCACGATGATGTATGCTGAGTATCAGGTTGATGCTCTATGTCCGTGGACAAGTTGTGCAGATGAGCATGTAAGTTGACTTGGGAGATCTGATAGGTTGGGCTGTGTGCCCGTAATCAGTCCTGGGATGCTCTTTTGAGGCATTGCTATGGGAGGACATGTAATATTGCCCTGAGAGATCTGATAGGTTGGGCTATGTGCCCGTAATAAGTCCTGGGATTCTCTTTAGAGGTTTTGTCCTATGGCATGTAATGTAGTCATGGGAGATCTGATAGGTTGGGATGTGTGCCCGTAATAAGTCCTGGGATGCTCTTTCAAGGTTTTTCCATGACCACATGTAATGTAGCCCTTGGAGATCCGATAGGTTGGGCTGTGTACCCGTAATAAGTCCCAGGATGCTCTTTCGAGGTTGTGTGGTGGAAAATCCTAGATTTGTTCTAGGTCACATCTAGTATGAAAAAGGACAGGCTCTGTGGTGATAAATCCTAGATTTTTTCTAGGTTCCATCCAGTATGAAAAAGGACTGGCTCTGTGGCAGAAATCCTAGATTTTTTCTAGGTCCCATCCAGTATGAAAAAGGACTGGCTCTGTGGTGATAAATCCTAGATTTGTTCTAGGTCACATCCAGTATGAAAAAGGACTAGCTCTGTGGTGATAAATCCTAGATTTGTTCTAGGTCACATCCAGTATGAAAAAGGACTGTCTCTGTGGTGGAAAATTCTAGATTTGTTCTAGGTACCATCCAGTATGAAAACGGATCGGCTCTGTGGCGGAAATCCTAGATTTTTTCTAGGTCCCATCCAATATGAAAAAGGACTGGCTCTGTGGTGGAAATCCTAGATTTGTTCTAGGTCACATCCAGCATGAAAAAGGGCTATCTCTGTGATACATCCAGCATGAAAAGGGCTGGCTCTGTGATACATCCAGCGAGAAAAAGGGATGGCTCTGTAAATGATGAAGACTTGCAGGTGGCAGGCCTACATCCAGTATGAAAAAGGACTGGCTCTGTAGAAATTCCTATGACGAGTAGATTGGAGATTGATTGATAGTAGTAGTAGTGACGATGACGATGATACAGAGAAGAAGACTTGTGCTAGCAGATCTCTGTCGAGAAATACCTTCCTAGTTAAGAGGGAGTGTTGATGTATTTGTAACTTCGGAATGTATTTCACATATGTATATTGTATTCCTATAGAGATGTTATTATTCCTCTATACGGAAGTGTCGTCATTTATATTGTAAGTGTCATAACTTATATGGGTTATTAGACCACCTTGATGGGGTCGAACCTATATAAGTCATGTGGGTTAAAGGTTTATTAGACCACCCTATTGGGGGTCGGCCCTGTCAGCATTATACTATGTGGTTAAGTTGAGGCCGACCTAGTAAAGTTTATTAGACAAGTCAAGTCATGTATAAATAGAGTGCGGGAGGCACTCTATTTGATCATTCTATTCTTCACACACACACTCATTGGAGAGTGGTTCACTAGTGGAGGAGGAGAAGCTGCTGCTAGGAGGACTATCTCTTGTACTTGGGTTGTATCATTGCTCTATCTATCTATGAGGAAGTTGCGGGGTTTTTCACCTTCTTGGTTTTCCCTGGTGAAACTCTGTGTCTCTTGTGTGCTTGCATTATTATGTCCATGATTGATATGCTGTAGATATGCTATACATGTTATTCTCTCAGTTAAGATCCTAGATCAGATTGAAATTTCTGAAAAACTAACACTGTGAAGGCGATATTTGGAGCATTCTTAATCTTCTTGTCTTTCTTGGATGTCTTCTTGGTATATTTGGTGGAGCTTGGAGGAGTATGAGGGCTAGTAGACATATATGCAGTCAATGCGGCTGGGGAAACAGACGTATTGCTGAGGACAAGGGAGGGACTAATGATGATGGGGGTTTTGACGATGATGGTAAATATGAGGACGATGGTGGAGGTGAAATTGAATATTTGGAAGTCCTATCTTTCTTTTGAGGTGGGGCCGACTGGAAACCCAACCTTTCTTTTGAAGTGGGGGAAGGGGGAACTATTGTAATAGTTGGTTATGACGAATTATACTTTTGGAAATCCTTCTGAATCTACTAATCGATAGTAACATTATTCCTTATAGCTTCGACTAGGACATTCTGAGCTTTCTATCTAAGTTCTTCAATATCATCTTCTGTGGGATCAAGCAAAATATATATATGTATATATATATATATATATTTTTGGAAGTTTTCCTGGTTGCTTTTCCTTTGAGGTCACGTTGGTACACAAAGATGCTATGAATATTTTATTTATATTGTTATTTATATATTAAATAGATTATTAGGTTAATAAGCGAAAGGGTGTAACCCTTCGCTATTCTTGCTCAAGCCATATAAAGGTGAGCTTATTGTAACTTTATCATCATCAATCAATATATTATTCTTATCTATTATTCAATATGAGAGTCGGATTCGACTATTAAATTAGTGAATGGATATGTTCACTGCATTTGGTATCAGAGCAGATTCACTCCTCCAGCACTGAGCTCAGTTTCGGCTCCTCTCTCACAAAGCGAACTTGCTCCTTCGGCTGAATTCGGCTTATTCTACCTCTCTCCTATTTGCTGCACTCACCCCCGACCACTCCACTCACCACCATTCCGCTACATCCCTCACATTTTTCATCCACCTGCTTTCCATCTCCATCTTCCACGCGCTGGTCTCCTCTCGGCAGCCTTTCACACCTCCACACTGCCGCCTACACATCTCCCCATGCCCTCCAGTTCCCCAACGCCCTCCTCCATCTCCCCGCTCCCTCCTCCATCTCCCCATCTCTTTCCCGCCACCCTTCTACGGCCTCCACATCTCCCCGTGCCCTCCAGTTCCCCAACACCCTCCTGCATCTCCCCGCACCCTCCTCCATCTCCTCATCTCCTTCCCGCCACCCTTCTATGTCTGCCCTTCCACGCTTCCAAACCGCCGCTCCCCTGTGAGCTTATCCCCGTCCCTCTTCCCATCCAACTCCGCAACATCCAACATCCACCACTCCTCTACGCATCCCTGCCCTCTCCGCCTCCTCACAATCCAACCCCTGTTGCCCCTCTGCGCATCCCTGCCTTCGCCGCTTCCTCACAATGCCAGGCCATCCCTTCGCTCCACCATTCCGTAACCTTAATTTTTAATAAAAATTAAATACTATATTAATATTTAATTTTATTAAAAATTAGAATTCCAAATTAAAAATATATATATTTAATATTTAAATATAATAATTATTATATTTACTTATTTTATCCTTATAATAATTATTGTCTTTACAATAATTTTTATTAATTAATTTAGTCCTACCAAAATCGATTCCAAATATTCACCTCCCCACACCAGGTCAAGAACCATGGCCGAGTTACGAGACCGACTAGAAAAATTAGAAAAAGACCAAATTATAGATTTAAAAATCGTCGAAGGTCTAAACTCTAGAATGGACGAACTTGAGAAAGTATTTCGAGAAGATTTAAAGGAAGAGATGAAAAATAACAATGCCATGTTTAAAAAAGAAATCAAAGATAAAGTTGTTCTGGTACTAGAAAAAGGTTGAGTGAAAAATTTGACACTCTGAACGAAAAACAAAAAAAATTGGATGACAAAATGAGTGCTATGACTCAAAACATAAACACCATAACCTAGAACTTGAGCACCATGACGCAGAACCATAATACATTAATGGAGGCGTTACAAAGACTAACGCTTAAGACAGACCAAGTTAGCAGTCCACACATGCTAGATGCCTCATTTCATATTTTCACACAGGAAGCACTTGCCAAGAATCAAGAAGAATTGCAAAAAGAAATAAAGATTAACAATGCGACGCTTAAGCAAGAGATAGAAACAAAAGTACTGCCAGATATGGAGGCATGATTAAACAGGGAAATAGAAGCTATCAGTAAGATAGTAGAGAATAAAAAAGATAAAAATCACCGCCAACAACGAAGTAGTTCAAATATGTCACTTACATCGTCCAGTAGTTCTGATACACCATCAAACCATAAAGCAAAAGGGAATCAATATCACCCTTACATAGTGTACCCACCTAAGGAAAAAATAGAGTTGTCGAAATACAATGGAAGTGAAGACCAATGTGTTGCTTGGCTAAACAAAGTGGAAGAATACTTCAACATTTACAATATTCAATCTGACGAGGAGAAGGTGAAATATGTGTCAATGCATATGGAAGGGTACGCCTATAATTGGTACTTATGGTGGAAGAAAGACAATTTTGCCTACACCTGGAACTTGTTCAAAAATGATTTTTTCAATAGGTTTCAAGGAATCAAGGAAGATGATTTTTTCAGTAAACTTACCAGATTACAACAGGTTGGAAGCGTTGAGGAATTCACACATCAGTGGGAATCCTTATCGACACGAGTATTTGGGTTGTCTGACAAACAAAGACTCGAAACCTATTTAGGAGGTCTTAAACCGTACCTCCAAAAAGAGTTAAAGTTACATGACATACCTAACGTAGAGGTAGCAAGACATAAAGCAAAAGCCGCAGAACGCAAATTGGAAGGAATAAAAACAAGAGGTGATAACCATTATCGACAAGAAAAAGAGACACAATGTAGGTACTGTGCAGATACTTGGTCACCCGGCCATCAATGCCACAAACATCAATCATATGCTTATGAAATGGAAAATAGATCAAAGCCATCTAACAGTTACTCTGATAATAGAAAGAAGAAGAAAAACATATGTCGTCGATGCGGTGATGATTGGATCCCAGGCCATAAATGTAGGAATAATTAGACAATACAGTGCAAAATAATCAATGGAAAGGAAGTGCAAGTCTCTACACAAGAAATTGCGTCCGATTCTAATACCGACACTGAATCTAAATGAAGGACGACATTAGGAAAATACTCAAGCTTTGAGGACAAAGCTTTCCAAAAGGGGAAGGCAATGCTATGAATATTTTATTTATATTGTTATTTATATATTAAATAGATTATTAGGTTAATAAGCGAAAGGGTGTAACCCTTCGCTATTCTTGCTCAAGCCCTATAAAGGTGAGCTTATTGTAACTTTATCATCATCAATCAATATATTATTTTTATCTATTATTCAATATGAGAGTCGGATTCGACTATTAAATTAGTGAACGGAGTCTTGTGAGTGAATTTCAAAACCTTTTCTTTGATTCATGGTTCCTCAAATTCAGGCTCTTCTCCATCCTTGATGAGTGGTTCTTCATCCTCATTTTCACTTGTGTCATCTACAGACTTGACGATTGGTTCTTTGCTTGAAGTGGCAAATGGTACAAGTGATAAAGGGTTAACTGGTCCTTCCACTGCAAAGAATGCTGTAAGGTATAATGCCACTTATATTTTTTCTTCTAGTTCTCCTTTTGATAATGGCTCAATAAGATTCATATGCTGTATTGTGGCCAGGGTCGGCATGGTGTATATAGTGTTCGTTTGCTTTTCCAAATCAATGAATAACTCAAGAATATTAGGATAAAAAGCCACTTCTTATGCATCTCCTCCTACACCTTGATTGTACCATACTTTTGTGCAGTCGAGGCAGAGTTCAATGTGTGCTTCAGGGGTAGGAAACGAAAAACGTGTTGCGGTACTCTCCATGTTGTGCATCTATTTTTAATATCTTGGAAACAATGTTCCAAATAATTTCTTTCTTTTGTTTAATTTAAACAATGGCCCTTTTCTTGCAAATGCTTGAAAGTTTTGCATAAGGGGTTGGTAAGTACTGGAAAACCTGATGTCATGCATAGAATCCTAGCATTGCGCACAATTTTATTTCACTAATTGAGATAAATAGTTGGCCCAATTGAAAATTATTGCATTAGCTGCAACTTGTTTTACCACTTCCAACATGTGCAGCCTCAAGTCAGATGGTCGACTTGAACTCGTTAAGCATAATGAGATGATAATGGAAGGCCACTTGTAATTTTCATATTGAACTTTGTTGATGATTAACCATTTTGAATTCTTTTGGACACCTAACACCATGAACTCCTCCACTAAGGATTGTACGTTGCTGGTTAGTGGAACTACTGGTCCTTTGCTTGAGAGGCCTGTAATTACACCAATGAGTGAATCTGTGATAGGATGGCCTTGACTATCCATATTTTCCCGTTGTGGTATCTACAGATAAAGAATTTTACAATTATTTCTTTTAACTTGTCAAACGGTGCTAGCGTATTGTCAAATTGTTGTTGTTCCAAGATTCTGAGTAGGTTATATCCATTTTTGGTCTTGAATTCCCTATTCCGTGAATTCTGCATAGTGCTTTCCCCAATTCGGTTTGTTGAGCTTGGATTTTTGAATTCTATGTATTCTGGCTTCCAGGGGTGTCATG
This sequence comes from Larix kaempferi, assembly GCA_027924585.1. NCBI lineage: Eukaryota > Viridiplantae > Streptophyta > Pinopsida > Pinales > Pinaceae > Larix > Larix kaempferi. Next base: position 14,805,027 of record BSBM01000458.1, on the reverse strand, counting down.
GAGGCTTCTTCTTGCAACATTTTGGCTTGCAGTTTGGTGGATTTGGACCTTGTCACTGTGGGAGATTTATTCGGTGCCATGGCTGGTTCTTCATAAGGGAGGGTTAGCAGATATTCTTGGTGAATTACTTTCTCTTGTTCACAATGTGTTGTGAAATATGAGCATGAGTCTTCAAGTGAATTTATAGGCGCGACAAGTTGTTGTGCTTTGGAGCAGGTGGGTGAGTGCATTAAATTCAAATTTTGTAGGTTACAAATCACTCGCACGCATAGTAAAAATTCCAAGGGAATTTTTCTCCATGCATTGGGAGGTGTGCATGGTAGTCATTGTGTTTCTTAGTACTCCCTTTGGTATTTTACTCTATATCTTCTGTCGTCCGTCTTTGGTCATCTAGGTGGTTCTTTGGTTGATCATTTCCATGAGTACATCCTTGTATATTTTTTTATTGAAGTTGTCACTATAAACAAGTTGAATGATTTGAGATTGATGTCCTTTTCCATTCCCACACTCTTCCTCTTCTATCCATCTAGATCCCATGTTTTTCTGCCTTGCACCCACTTTGCCAGAGCAATTCATGTCTTAGAGATTTTTATACTATTTTTCTAGGTTAGTTATGTAACTGCTTTTTAATTATAACTTAAAATAATTAAATCCTCCTAACTCTAACAAACTTGGGACACGACGTTTGACTAGTAATGATATTGTCACTGGTTGGGGACGTACCTTTTTCAAAGTTGGTAGCATTTTAGTCATGCCCCATTCATGACCTTTTTGAAGACATGAAATTGTAGGGTTTTTAATCTAATTGATCCATTGTTGTTGAGTTCTTTGACTATGTATGGGCCTAGCCATCCAGTCTCAAGCTTTTTCGGTTTTCCTTTTATCTGACTATTATATAATTTTACTAATTCACCAATGGAGATGTCTTTACTTTTGATATTTTGGTTGTGCCAATATTTCTGCTGCATCTTTGAAATTCTTGATGATGCATGGCAATCTTTCTATCCTCTTCCAACTTTTGTAAGCCAAATATTTTTTCCTGAGTTGATTGAAGGATGTCAAGATGCAATACTTGATCAATAGCTGATGCTTTTTGTTTAAAATGTAAAGGGACGACTGCTTCTTAACCATATACTACCTTAAATGGTGTTTGACTCGTCGATCTTTTGTATGTTGTTATATATGCCCATAGTATCGTGGGGATTTTTTTGTCCAAGTTGTCTTTGTCAATGTTACAAATCTTTGTTAATTCTTTGGTCAATGTTTTGTTAAATGACTTGACTGTTCCATTTTATTGCGGGCGGTAGGATGTACTTTTATGATGGTCTATCATGAATTCTTTCATTAACACATTCATAGTTTTATTAATAAAATGCATTCCTCGATCACTGATGAGTGTTAGAGGGAACCCAAATCTTGTGATTATATTTTCATATATAAATCAGGCTGCGAATTCACTAGTGCAGGATTCAACTAGTTCTACTTCCGTCGATTTTGTGACATACTCTATTACAATAACACTGTATCGTGCGCCAGTCCAATGACCAGGTTTTGGAAATGGTCCGACAAAATCAACTTCCTAGATTTCAAATGTAAGGATGGGATTAACATATATTAATGGATTTTTGTGTCTTCTAAGCATCTAGCCCATACTTTGACATTTTTCGCACTTATTTACATATGCTTTCTAGTCCCTATTAAGTGATGCCCACCATAATCCAGATTGTAAGATTTTTTTGGTGGTGGTGTCGGCGTGAAAATGGCCTCCTATGGGCCTTGAGTTTGATTCTTCTATGATATCTTGTCATTCATTCTCAAGTGCACATCATTAAAGTATGTCGTCAAGCCCAAGCTTGTATAGGTATCCATTGATTAGTGTGTATGGTGTTGCTTTCATTGCTAAGATCTTTTTCTTTTTCTCTGATGTTCCTTGATGCGCCTAGCATTCTTGTAGGAATTTTGCGATATCTGCTAATTCTTTTGGTACAAATTCTATGCTAAAAAGGTGTGCGTTGGGTAGTTTGTCATTGATGCCGACTGGGTGTTCTCTGGTTTCAATGTGCGATAAGTGGTTGAGGCCAACATTCGAATTTCCTGGTCAGATTATGATTTCAAATTTGAATTCTTGAAATAACAAGAGCCAATGGCATATACGACCATGGTGGAGAAGTTTATTCACTAGATATTTAAGATCTTGATGGTATGTATAAAATACAAATGGATTAGCCAACAGATAATTCTAGTATTTTTGTAGTGCAAATATCATTCCCAATCGTTCATGTTTAGTCGTTGAATAGTTTCTTTCAACTTTATTCAACTTCCGACTAGCGTATGCATTGGGGTAGTCAAATCTATTGTCTCCAGGTTGTGTTAATACAATTCTAATTGCAAGGTCTGAGGCATCAATATGGACGTGGAACTTCTTCGATCAATCATGAAATTTAAGTATTGGAGCTTAAACTATCTTTCTTTTAAGCAATTTGAAAGATTCTTCCCATTCCGAAGTCCATGAGAATTCAACCTGTATTCCGAGTAATCCTCCCAAAGGAAATGCAATTTCAGAATAATGTCAAATAAAATTCCTGTAATATTCGGTATGTCCAAGCAAAATTCTAACTTGCTTGGGATTTACTGGAGGTTTTAAGTCAAGGATGACTTTTATTTTAGCTAGGTCCACTTTTATGTCATCCTTGCATATGACATGGACCAATAGTATTCCTATTGGCCTGGAAACTATGCATTTATTTATATTTAAGGATAATTGTATTTGTATGCAACTTTCTAGCATTAGGTGAAGCCACTGTACATGGTCTTTGAGCATCAAATATATGGTCCAACCATCAAAGTAGACAACCATTGTTTTATATAAAAATTCTTGGAAGGATTTTATAACTATTCTGGAAAAGACAACAAGGGAAATCTTTAATCCAAATGACATTACTTTGTATGCAAATGATCCAAATTCATAGAAAAATGTAGTCTTATGTTGGTCTTCCTCCCCAATGGGAACTTGGTTATATCCGAAGAATTTGTCAGTGAACGAATAGTATTCATGCCCAATGACTTCATTGATGATTTCATCGGCAAAGGGTGTTAGGAAAGGGTCTATGATGGTTACTTTATTGAGGACTCGAAATTCGATGCAAACTTGGAGTATTTTTGGGTCGTGCTTCTTTGGATGGATAACCATGGGGATGGATCACTCAGATTGATCCACTGGGTATATTATTCCCGCATTTAACATATTTTCAATTTCTTTCTTGATTATATCTTTATAATTGTGGGATAACATATATGGCCATTTCTTGATAAGTTTAGCATTAGGAATTATGCCAATTTTCAATTCTCCCATTTCTTGTACCATTCCTTTCAAATATTTGTAATCTCAAGCAAAGAAATATTGGTATTCTTTAAGAAGATTAGTTATTTCTGTAGTTTGCTACTCCAACAAATAGTCACCTATCTTTTCCATTTTTGGTCATCCGTTAGTAGACATGTCTACTTCTTTGTCTTCATTTTAGTGTCCATCCATTCTGGTGTTCTTGATTTGTTGATTGGCCATTCACATTCTTTAAATTCTGTAAAAGCTGGGGGAAACTCCTTGTCATCGTCTTCATTCTTATTTTCTTTGGTGGAAATTTTAAAAATTGTTTTTACTAGCTGGCATACTCATGGGTGATCTTTTTTCCATCAGGATCTTTTCCCATAAGTATGCTCATTCCCCATTTCCAGTCGAGTCGTCACTTGGTATGACTATTTCTGTTTAACATAAATTGATTTACAGTATAAGGATGGTCAGACACTCTAGTCGTCTTCTCGTTTTTTTCAATTTAAATAATTGGTGTAATTCTTGCACTGCTTCTTGAAGGAATTCTTTTGCATGTGAAAATGAGAAATTTGTGATAAAATTTTCCTCGATAGTTTTCCAATTATAGGTTTCCCTTGTTGATTCTTCTATTTTATACCATTTGTTATGAAAATTTTCTAATGTATTTGGAAACAACTGTGGCCAAATTATTTCATCTATGTATCCAGCTCGTTTCCATTATTTTCCACAATTTTCGATGTGTACAACGAGGTTTAGACCTTGTACAAATTTCCACTTGAGAAATTAATTTTCTTCCTCCAAAAATTTCAATGAAGTATGCCGATGTTGTCGTCCATGTTTGTAGTCGTGACTAATGGTTGTCCCACCATTGAGCTCCTTTCCTAGTGAATTTTTTGACTAAAATTTACAATCGTCCCTACTTATCGATGGTTTTAGATACTTCCTCTACATGGAGTACTGGAGACTCATGTTCCTTGAACCTCAAAGGGGCTAGAGTCATTGGTTCACTCTTTTTTGTTATAAGAGTTGGATATTTTTTTTCTCTTCTTTTGAATATCTTTGGAATTACAGTTCTTGCAAAGTATTGTTGTGTTGGTTGTCGAGGGATAACTTCGACCATCCAACATTCTCTTGCGTGTTTTTCATAATTTTCAATATGCCAGTTGTACAGTTATGAGTCATAATTTTGTCCCATGGACATAGGAGAACCTAGGTGAATTTCACAAAATTCATTTGGTTCTATTGAATCTTCGTTATCATGCATGACTTCGTATAATTGTCTTATATATCCATCATTATCATCTTGTTCTACCTAAGGTTTTCCTTGAGATGGATTGATAGGTACTATGACCTTTTTTCCTTCTCCTTTCAATTTTATTCTATATTTTCTAAATAAATAGAATATTTCATTTTCCACCCCCAGGGGCGATCGACTAATTCTAAGAAGGATTTGGATCCTTCTCTTGGGTCGATGATTTCAAAATCAATATGTGTGCTAGTACCCATAATTTTGGAATTAACATTTTTCCATACACCAGTGGGTTTGATCAACCCTTGGTTGGCAAGTTTAAGATAGATGCCCAACTCTACTAGTCATGGCCGACTCAAGCTTTCCCATGTCGACCTCGTCATTATATTTTCTTGTGACCCGAAGTCAAGGACAACTTGTGAAATGCAGATGCCTTCAAATTCAAGGTTAACAAGGGGGTCAATATCAATTTTGAATTTTTGATTTAAACTGCAGATATTTTTGGTCATCCTTTCATTTACTATGTTGTTTTTGATAAGATACATTAGATCAATTAGTCGTGCAACAACTTCTTCCTTTGTTAAAAAATGTAGCAACTCATTAAATGTTATATTTTTGTATTCTATAGTATTTTATTCAGACATGATTTCTACAAATATTTTTGTAGCATGGTTAAATATTTATTTTTTCTTCAATAGGTTAGGATATTCATATTCCTTCCTTTGTATTCTTGTGACGTGGGGGTTATCCACTCCAATCCTTGTAATTTGTCTGGTTATTGCTTGCAAATTTTTAGTATTCAATGCATCATGTTTAGGAGCACTAGACAAGAGATTGAAATTATTTTTATTATGAAGTGCTTTTAACATGATGGGGCACTCTTCTAAATTGTGATGCCCTACACCACATTTTTTACAAAATTTGAGGTCCACCCTGTCTTTCCATGGACAATATGGCCTCAAATGTTCTTCACTATAGAAAATGAAGCAAGGTGGATTTCCTAAGCCTGGTGGGTGGTATCCTTGATTGTTGTATCTTCTATGACTATTGTATCCACCTCATTGGTTGTTTCCATTATTACATTGGTCATTGTTTGTGGGAGTCTCAACCTTTCTGCTCGACAATTTGTGTCTGGTACATTATATGATAATTTGATTTAGTCTTTAAGTTCTTGATACATTCTGCGATTGAATGTTGCATCATCTGACATATTCTGCACCATGTTGGTTTTACATTGTTAGGATTATTGGGGTGGTATGTAATTGAATGAGGTTCGAACCTTTCGCAAATGTTTCAAAAATAACTTGTTTGTGTCATCTAGAAATTCTCTGGTTTACGGTCTTCTGGAAATATTCTTGGGTTTTCTTTGATTTGTTTCATTTCTTTCTAGTATGCATTTCAGTCGTCATGATATCTTCTTTGCTCGTCGTAGGGGAAATTGTCTTTGGTGCGGCCTTCCCTCGAGCACATGGTACACCATAGATCATTATGTCTCATGGTAAGATGCTGAAGTGATCTTTGTATTGTTTCGATCTTTTCTTCAAATCATTTGTCGACAGGTTCTGATGAGTAGTTTGCATTCGACTTAACTCTTCGATACTTCTTTAAGACATCATCATATGTTGTATATTTGTGTGGTAGTAGTGGCATCTTGATTCGGAGTTGTAGACTTGCAACAAAGAACTGGATTACGACAACTTGGTTTATTTTTGACGACATCTAGCTTAGGATATATTTGAATCTTATATCATATTCACCAATTGTTTCTCCTATTCATTGATTTATTTCTTTGAGTTTGCGTTTGGATAGATGCTTGGTATCATCTCTTTAAAAAAGTCTAAGAAACTATCTTTTATTTTCTATTTCCTCTTGAGACATTCTTCCATGAGATTCATGTACCAAGTGATAGATCTATTTCGAAGACCTCCTGCAAAATTTGCACTTTGTTGGTTCTCATCGTTAGTGAGGTTAGCTTTCCAGAGGGATTCACTTACAAACTAGTGTTTCTTGGGGTCTCCATCCCCTTCAAATATAGGATTATTTATTGGGATTCGATAGCCATGTTGACTAAACTGGAATTTTTGTTTTGTCATTTAATATTTATTAAAGCACCATGACCAATTGACTAACTTACGTTTTGGCATTCACTGCTGAATTATTGTGGCTGCAATTTGTACCACAATATATGTACTTGTTCTACCGACTTTATGTTACTAGGTTGGATCTTCGATGGGATAGTCTCTTCGATCAATAATGTTGATGGTAGGGGAGTAGCTCCATGTGGTCTGAATAGAATAAGTTGAAAGAGTGTCTTCGGAAATCGGGTGTGAAGGTAATCTAGTTACCATGTGGTGGTCACTGAATCATCAACTGATTTGTATATCGTCCATAGTGATCTAGTCGACTCCATATACTGTTGTCACACGGTCCTAGTCCCATGTCACACTTGACTATTTTCCTAATAGATTGACCAGTCGTCATTATCATTTGTATAGTCTCAACGAGAGTTGAAGCATATGGGATTGCAATGTGAAAATATTGTGGGATCAGTGTGAAATTTTGCACAACAGATCTAGAGACACAAATAATCCTCACTTAATTTCACAGATATGCACGGGAAAATTGAGAAGAAAAAATGTGCTAAAACACAAGAGATTTGGAAATCAATTGGAATAATTTCCATGCATCTATTATTAAGCAATGCGTGTACATTTATAATACATTCCCAAGAGAGAAATTCATGAGCCTTAGGAGGAATTCAAAATCCATACATGTGGAAGGATTATCTTGGAAGATTCACATCATTAAACATGAGTACTAGATGCAACTCCTATCAAATGGCCAGTTTAACTGATGGTAGGTGGCTTGGAGGGCGCATGATTTAGTTAACTGGTAGTATGTAGACCAAGAGGGTGCAGTAGGGAGTTACCAGCTAAAAATAGCAAAGAGAGAATCTCTAGAGGGCACATGAGTTAATTGAAGATGTCACAAATGCTAGTGTCACTCCACAATAGAATGAAATCAAGGAGGGTTCTCTAGATCCCTAAAATCAAGGATACTGGCACATTATATCCCAATATTCATGCATGTGTGTATAATGAAGGATAAAGTGACAAATATGTAGTCTGGCGATAATCAAAATGGTGAGGTATATGCACTAGGAGGTCAACAACACGGTCTGTCCACTAGGTAAAACAAAAAAATGTTTTATGACTAATGTATAGTTGGGTAATATATCACAACACCCCCCTTAAGCCTGAATTTTGTGAGGAAAATAAAAAATAGGTCCATGGAAACATAGACCAAATTTCACCCTTTACAAAAAAACATTTATTTGTCCAAATCAACTAGGTAAAGAAGGAAAAACCAGTGGCAAGAAAAACCCCCCTAAAAAAGGACATGACAAAGAAATAAATGAAATATATTCACAATGTATTATTATTCACTTGAATGAGATAAATGTACTACTTCTTGGTGAGATACTTTTTGAATATGTTGTAGATTTCTTGATCATGCACCAATTTTTCAATGCAGTGTAGCAAAAAAAAAATGTGTAGGAGCCCCTTTGAACTCAAATTTTTCTAATGGAGGAGAATCTTATGGATGCTTCTTGATGTGAAAAAATACATAATAATATTTGAATACATAATCAAATATGGACAATAGATATGTGCACTCTCCTATCTGAAATGCATCAATGAACTCATCAAGATCAATAACACGTGCAACTGCATAATGGACAATGTAGCCATGTATCTTCCTTCTAAATTGATTGATCACCTTCCTAATTTCATGATGTATCTTATGAGGCTCTGGAAAAGAAAAATAGGAACCATATGGAGTAGAAAACATCAATGGTGAAGTGTCTCCATGAGTGAGTAGGATCACATAAAGAAACGATGGTGCAGCTAAGTTGTACTGTTTGTTGAGTGAACCTACTGGGTCTTTAGATCGTGTAACCTTGAAATTCGAACCAGAAAAGGTGAGATCAGGTCCATACATGTGGACTAATAGTACAAGGAGGGCCAATGTGCTGGAAATACAACCATTGAAAGATATGGAATATTGGAATTCAAGTGAAACAAGTGACATGGTTTCAGAAACCATGGGTTTGTCAATTGACGCACTTGGGGGTTGAGGAGTCTTTTTTGAATCCAATGGTGGTAAGGATGGATGTATAGGAAATAAACCCAGCTTATAGAATTCTGCATCAGATTTAGATATCTGATAGGAAGGATTTGAATGGACTTGGAAAGAGATTTCTGGAGGCAAGTCAGAAACATGTGAAAAAACCCAAGGATTGAGAGGTAGTTTCGATGAACTGTTTGGGATTTATTCCAAAGAAGGGATGGATATTTCTGATTCATACATATCAGAATGTGCATATAAATAAGAAATATCAGAAGCATGAGAAGGTAGTTTGAATCGAGCACTCAAATCATAAAAATGATTTCCATGGTGGGTAGCACTGAGACAATGTTCTTGGTGAGCAACAAGCTTTTCTGGTTCTTTCTTTCTTGCGAGATCAGGAACATCAATGTTGTTCCTTTCAAGAAATTGAGTCTCAATGTCCAATTATTATTCATACAATATTTATCAGAATGGAAACCTTTTCTGTAATAAGAACACCTGGATCCCCCTTTCTTTTTCTTCTTCTTGGAATTGGAACCTTCATTAGTTGAGTTGGAACCCTCATCATCTAACAACTTATTCTCTTTCAATTTTTGATTTCCTTTGGAATTATTGACTCCACAAGATGAAAGTGAATGGTCCTTGGAGGATCTCAAATCCCCCATATGCACCAAATTGTCTTGCTCTTTGGTGAGAGACTCTCTGAATGCACTTAGGGATGGAATCTTCCTCTTCGAAACTGCTTGCTTGGTTGCATAGAATGTAGAGACAAACACTGAGTACTCAAGACCCAATTTTGATAGGATGGAAATAATGATCTGATCCTCTTTCTTCTCAATCCCACATTGCTTGAGCTGAATCATTAGTGACTTGAAATTTGAGATGAAATATTTCATCGTGTCAAAACTGCTTGGACTCAATGAGATCAACTCATTATCCAATATATGACCTCTTAGATCATCTTTCTTTCAAAAGAGGGATTCGAGCTTGGTCCACACATGATTTGGAGTTGTTAAACCATCAAGATGAAATGAAATATCTTGGGAGATGCTGAGACAAAGAAATCCATAAGATTCATCTAATATGTTAAAACACTTATCTTTCTCAACAACAACATTTGGTTCATTCTCTAGCGACATGGTGACTCTGTAGAGACCCTTACTTTGAAATAAGACTTCCATTTTGGCCTTCCATTCGAAATAATTGAAAGGAGTCAAAGTCACAACTCGAATTTGATTCATGCTTTGCTAATGCACTCCCGGAGAGACAATAACCTACAAAAATTATCTGCAAAGAAGCCTTACTTTGATAGTATTCACATTCAAGAGTGCATTACACCCAGGTAGACTACTTTGGATAAACTAAAATTACCGAAGGCAATTTCCCCATGAATTATGTGAACCCACCACTACTTCTGGTGCAAAACTAGAAGCATATACACCTACAAAAAACTCTGGAAACACTCTAGAAGACTACTTTTCTTAGCAAAGCTTTGATACCATGGGAAATTTTGCACAACAAATCTAGAGACAAAAATAATCCTCACTTAATTTCACAGAGATGCACAGGAAAATTGTGAAGAAAAAATGTGCTAAAACACAAGAGATTTGGAACGCAATTGGAATACTTTCCATGCATCTATTATTCAACAATGTGTGTACATTTATAATACATTCTCAAGAGAGAAATTCGTGAGCCTTAGGAGTAATTGGAAATCCATACATGTCGTAGGATTATAAGTTATCTTGGAAGATTCACATCACTAGACATGAGTACTAGTTGCAACTCCGATCAAATCGCCAGTTTAACTGATGGTATATGAAAATTAACTAATGGTAGGTGGCTTGGAGGGTGCATGAGTCATTTAACTAGTAGTAGGTAGACCAAGAGGGCACAATAGGGAGTTACAGGCTAAAACTAGTAGAGAGAGAATCTCTAGAGGGCACATGAGTTAACTGAAGATGTCACAACTGCTAGTGTCACTACAGAATAGCATGAAATCAAGGATGGTGCTCTAGATTCCTAAAATCAAGGAGACTGCCACATTATATCCTAATATTCATGCATGTATGGATAATGAAGGCTAAAGTGACAAATATGTAGTCTAGTGATAATCACAATGATGAGGACTATGCACTAGGAGGTCAACAACATGGTCTGTGCACTAGGGAAAAAAAATGTTTTATGCCTAATGTCTAGATGGGTAATATATCCCAAAATTCAACACTATTGAGTGTGACCATTCTATCAGCATTGGAACCTGCCCTTCTCTCTCTTTTGGTCGAATTTCCCTCAACTCAGGTATGCCTTTTGGTTGCTCGACCATCTCAGACCAATTTTTTCTTTAGAATTCTTTTTTCATGCAAAGGACTTGCAATATCGCTCAGTTACTCTTGTCGCTTGTACCTTTTTTCTCTTTCTAATATATGAATGTATGTTATTTGTTTATGAGTGGTTGGGCAATTATTTCATAGGAGCGGAATTGACTTCTTGCAGGTATTCATTCTTGTCTTTTTATACTGATTAATATCATTTTTCTATTCAGATCATATGGTTGGTGAACCCCCCATTTCCGAATCGAATCTTATTGTTCGATGGAGGTGGGCTCAACAATGGGATTCATTTATTCAAAAAGAATTCCCACTCGCATTCTTTTACAAAATGCTCCCACTATTTTTGCTTTTGTTCCCAATTTGATGAGGAAGTAACTCCCAATGAAGGTCGTGGCTCGACTATGTGATCTAATACATTTTCATTTAACAATTTATATAGAAGGCTCGGTATTGATTAGATAAATCCTTCGTGAAGGTCGTGTAAAGTCTGTGTCGGACTTGGTCGACCAATGATCTTTCTTCCATAGATTTGTTTTCATAGAAATGTTCATATATCTTTTTGAGACACTCATATAGATTCGTTCTTCCTCTACTATAGATATTTTGCATTAAGAGTATTTCATTATGGGCATCCAACTTAGTCATAAACAATGTCGAGGAATTTCTTTATCTCATGAGGAACAACTTCTATAAATTGTTCATGGGATTTAGTGAAGAAATCTTCTAGGGCCTATGCAAGCATTAGTTTATTCCTTATGGCATAGTTCTATATGTAATTTGCAATCTTCTAGATCCAAAAGACTCTAATTTCCCTCTCACTCACCATAAATATGAATGTTTCATGTCCCGAGTCAGTACTATTGACAACATAACTGATGTTGTAATATGTGGGATTACATGGAGTTGCCAGTAGTGCATCAATGATAAATATAAGCATACATTGCACATACAATCATACACACATAAGATATTAAAGGAATTAGAGTAATGGGGACCCAAGGAACAAGTATATTTATTTACCAGAGCAGGAAAATCATGTACACAAGCATCTCTTTTTTTCCTTGGCTCACCAACGTATTATATATTTGATACATACAGTTAGTCAGTTACATTTTTCTAACTGTTCAATCGGTTTTCCTAACCGAAATGAATAACTGATCCAACCACATCTGAGTAGGTCGGGAGGACCTAGTCGATTGGCCAACTAGGCTCCTCCATCAAGCCTAATTATCTTTCTAATTCAAAGGTCTTGTTTGGATCTTAATTGCTGACGAGGGGTTGTGGGGGGAATCCCCCCTCACACTAATGTTGCCAGGGGGGAACAACATTTTGGAGCCCCCACGGTGGGGGTTTGGGGGAAATTCCCCCAAAGAGAAATATTTGTAAAACATGCATTGTAAAATATTGCAATTTCACAGTCAATCTAGACCGTTCATCAATAGGTCTCAAATAACATGGTAGAAGTTATGTTGGTTCTTTTTTCCCTAGAAGGAAACCATATTTTTATGAGGGCATTGTATTATTGTTATGAGTGCATAAGAGAGACTATGAGAGATTGAAGAGGATGTTGTGATCAATGTGCTATAGGTTTTATCTCTTCATTTTGATGGATGGAATAAAGGAAGGACTGGTTGTTTCTCCATGGATGAAGCCCATATCGGGTGAACCACGTATATTGATGTCTCACTTGTTTTGTGCTCTTTCGTGTTTTATTTTGGATTCATTTTTATTTTTATTTCTATGCGATATTATTCCTAACAACTGTTATTAGAGTCAAAGGTTTATTTGGATAATGAACTCATAGAAAAGGAGTGTTTCCTAGTTCAAGTGGGAGCAATGGAAGAAGAAGGCAAGTTTAGGGTCAAGAATTTTAATGGAAAAACTACCATCTATGGATTATGAAAATGGAGGACTATTTATACTAGAAGGATATTCCTACTGTTGGGAAGAAAAGAAAAGAAGATGACAACTATGAAGGATGGAGAATGGGAGGTTCTTGATAGAAAGGCACTAGGAACAATACGACTATGCCTGGAAACACTACTGGATTTCAACATTTCAAAAGAAAAGACAATGAAGGATATGATGAAGGAATTAGATAAACTGTATGAAAAACCCTCAGCCTCTAACACTATATTTATTATGAAGTGTTTATTTAATACAAATATGCCAGAAGGTGGGTCTATTGTTGATAATTTAAATGAGTTTAACACTGTCACCAAACAGTTAAGTTTTGTAGGAGTAAAATTTGATGCTGAGGTTAGGTATTTATTGATATTTTGCTCATTCCAGAAATATGGAATGGCTTGGTCATGGATGTGAGTGATTTTTCTTTTGTTTCATGCACTTTAAATTTTGATGATGTTGTTGGTGTTATCCTTAGTGAGGAAACGTGACAAAAAAACATAGGTGAGACATCATGTAATGCTTTGAATGTGGAGAATAAGGGAAGAAAAAGGGAGAGAGGAAAGGGCATAGGGAATTGTGGGAAGTATAATAAGGATAGATCTAAATATAGAGGGAAGATGGAGTAGTGGAATTGTGGAAATAATGGACACTAGAATAAAGATTGTTGGTATCTAAAAGGAAAACAAGGAGATGTACAACATGAGAATAATCAGGAAGCAAATGTAGTAGTTGATGTGTTGAATGTTAATTTTGAGAATTAATTCACAATACTCTAGGATCTTTACTGAGAGAATAACATATACAGTATATCAAATCATGACAATCACAATAAGCATGACAATCATCACAAGAATCAAAAGCACGAGAGACAAGAGACACAAAGTTTCCGTGGGGAAAACCCTAAGGTGAAAAACCCCACAACTTCCTCAGAGATAGAGAGAGCAATGGCTCAACCAAAGTAGAACCAAAATACACTGAGATAGTCTCCTAGTAGCAGATGATACTCCTCCTCACTAGTGCAACACTTTCTGAGTGAGAGTGAGATACTTTTCCGAGTGATCTAAATAGAGATCACCTGATCTCTATTTATACTAATCTGTTTGCCCAGTGACCTTATGGGGCCGACTTGTCTAGCTAGGTGCATCCACAATATAATATATATTTCAGGGCCGACCCCACACATGGTGGTCTAATAACCCATTGGCAAGTACACACACTTGCGACACTTGTCAATCCACATGACGACACTTCCTTATAGAGGAATAACACATCTCTAATAAGGGTACAATAAATATATATGCAATACATAGATGAAATACATTCTGAAGTTACATATACATCAACATTGAAAGATGATTTAATCCTTTCATTAGATAATATTATTGATTCTTGGGTATTAGAATCACTGGCTTCATTTCATGTCACACCCCATAGGGAATATTTTCAAGACTATGTTCAAGGTGATTTTGGATAGGTTTATTTGGGTGATGTTGAACCATGTAAAATTGTCAAGAAGGGTAAGATACGATTAAAGTTAAAGAACGGAAACCAATTGTTGTTGAAAGAGGCAAGGCAAATTTATGTCTTGAGAATAAATCTAATTTCAATAGGGAAGTTTGGAAGTGAAGTATGTACATCTAAAATTAGAGTAAATTTGTGGAAGGTCAATAAAGGATCATTGATAATAGCAAAATGAGAGAAGGTAGGTACATTGTATTTATGTATCAGTAATGTTGACTCTTCTATTTATTCAGGTTCTACAGGACTGGATACAACATTGTGGAATCTTAGGCTTTAGAACATGAGTGAGAAGGGGATGCATAGTCTCCACTCAAGGAAGTTGTTTCCAGAATTGAAGTTATGAAAAACAGAAGATAGTCAGATTTCTCAAACTTGGAAAGTAAAAGAAGAGTGAAAAGTTAGAGATTGTGCATATAGATGTATGGGGACTGGATCATGTATCATTTCTTGGTGTATCTCATTATTATGTTACTTTTATTGATGATGCGACTAGGAAAACTTAGGTTTACTACCTTTGAAAAAAATGATGTATTTGATAATTTTAAGAAATGGAAATCTTTGGTTGAGTATGAAATAATAAATCGGTTGAAGTGTATTAGATCAAATAATGGAGGTGAATACTGCAGCAATGAGTTTGATATTTACTATTCATCACATGGGATTTGGAAAGAGAAGATGGTTCGAGTAACACCATAAGAAAATGGTGTGTAAGAAAGAATGGATCAGACAATCAGGGAGAGTGCAAGGAGTATGAGATTGCATGCAAGATTTTCCTTAGAGTTTTGGGTAGATGCCATGGATGTTGTTGTTTATTTAATAAATAGAGGGACTTCAATATCCTTGGATGGTGGCATTCCAGAGGAGGCATGGACATGTAAAAAGGTAATGTTGTATGGAAATTAATCCTAATGAATGGGAAGTTACTGAGGTCACCAACATACTACTAAAGACATGCAAAAATCAAGGAAATAATAGATACATGAATTTTTTTTCATTATGGGAAATACTAGGTTTTAAAAGCCAAAGAATAAATACCTTATATTCCAGAAGGTCGATCCAATCTTTCAATTCTTTGTTCCTTTCTACGCAATATTGTATATAAATCCTACAAAACAGAGATTACCCTCCTCAAAACATTTGGCTAAACATGAATTGAATAATAAGATAGGAAACTCATACTTAAGTTAAGCATGAAAGATTCACAATATTCAATTCATATATCAAACACAAATGATATTGGAAGAGAAAGGATTCTTTATTGATCATAAAAATGACAACAAGTACATATACCTTGTTCTGCAACAACACCTTTGAAACCAAGATATGGACTCTCTTGCTCCTCTCCTTCAATCCGAATTTCTCCAGCATTTCAATATCTCAAGAGTGAACCCCTTCTCAAGTGGCCTTCCCCTTGTATTTATAGCAAGGCTAGGAAGATAGTTTCGAGAGGAAAACAGTTGGGGATGGTATGGAATTTAAGAAACCTCCACTAACTACCCCAAATTCGATTTTGCTTTTTATTTTTCATGATTTTAAGAGGGACCTGTGGGTATAAGCCTTGCAACATGCGGGTGACCCATGAGCAAGAATCAAACAAGTAGCGGATGCAACTTTTAAGGGAAACCCGCAAGTGGTAAGTGGATCACATGTGGGTGACCCGGTAGATGTCAGATATAAATCCACGGATAGGACCTAAAATGCTATCACAAAAATGAAGTAAACTGGAGAAAAGAGGAGTGAATAAGGCCAATAACATCTATAGCAAATCTAAACTCTTCAATCCATAATGTCCTTTTGTGTGATCAACAATTTGGTGTCATCATGGATGGAGAAGTGCTGATTTGATTGATAACAGGTAAACTACTCATTTATGAATACTTTTGGTTGTGAAGCATTTACCCATATTTTTAGAGAAAATAGAACAAAGCTTGAGGAAAAATCCAAGAAGTGTACTTTTATTGGATACATAGTTGTTGACCGAAAAATATGCACTATGGTCAACAAGGGGGTGACAGTCCAATCTGGGGTGTTTAGCAACCCCCAGTCGTTTGAGATAGCTGTACCCTACGGGTTTAATGACTGTGTTATCCGACTAAAACACCAATCCCAAAGCTAAGAAACCCTACTTTAATTACTCAAATTTGGGAAGGAAAATGAAAACAAATCTAATTTAAATGAAGAAAGTACCTACAAGATAAACCAATCTAGGCCCTGTATTAACTATTAACTGTGCAAGAAATGAAAATAAATACATATCACAATATTGTCGCATCAAAAGTTAAACATAGATAAGAGAAAAATATACTATAGGGATAGAATAAAAATAAATTAATTTTATTGATTATATAGAGGATTTATCAAAATGAATTTTTGTCCCTTTGACATTTTGGTTGCGATAAGTATTATTGCTGTAAATATAATTAGCCAATTAGGCCCTTTTATTCATAAAACAAAGTCAAATTGAACTAAATGTATGTACAAATGAAACCAAAATAAATCATAATCTCAATGAGAATAGATAACAATTATATCATTGAAAATAAAAGGTAAGGAATTAGATTCTTAATGGTAGAATAAATCATAGAGTTGAATTCTAATCCCTATAAATTTATACCTTTCTTTCCCATCATAATTTTGATTAAAAATTGCTTATAACAAGTCATGAGATGATGATCATCAAGTTTTCTTATTAAAAGTAAACAATATCAAAAAAATCCTAAATTAAAAGAGATCAAAATAAAATTGAGCCTAAATTGAATCAATATCTCATTTAAAATTAAAAATTAAAATATAAGAAGGAAATGACAAATTTAATTAAAAATAAAAAATTTAAATTGTTATTACATAAACTCTCCTTCAAATCATGATCACAAATCCAATAAAAATAGATGAGATGTCTAGCAAATTAGGGGCTTTATTTAAAATAAAAGAAAAATTCTAAAAATAACTCTTGTTGTGTGAAGTTTCAAGAGAAGTGAAATTCTCATCAATCTGTGTCATGAAAATTTCTAATATTTCTAAGTTATACTAATAATTTACATGACCTAGTCTTAATAATCAAAAGTGAAATAGTATAACTTGAAATGTTTTAATGAATAAAATTATAAGCAATAAATAATCAAGAAAAAAAGAAGTAAAAGTAAACTTCCCTGAATGTGATCTAATGATGACAACCACTTTGTACTTGAAATTGATATACCACTTCACAACTGCATTATTATACATAACA
Organism: Larix kaempferi; assembly: GCA_027924585.1. Classification (NCBI taxonomy): domain Eukaryota; kingdom Viridiplantae; phylum Streptophyta; class Pinopsida; order Pinales; family Pinaceae; genus Larix; species Larix kaempferi. The sequence continues at coordinate 14,787,328 of BSBM01000458.1, read as the reverse complement.
GAAAGTTAATCTATTTATGTCAAAACAAATAAAAACTAACTAATCCTAAATCTAAACTTACTCTACACTACTCTAAAAGCATAAAAACTAAGTAAAATGAAACTTTCAATGGATCCAATCGAGTAACTTCAATCCTACAAGGCGAAAGAAATTAAGTATCAACACAAGGAATAAGAATACCTGAAATGCAAAAACATGGAAAATTAAGTCTAGTTCCTTATTTACAAAAAGGTGATGGGGAAATTTGTTTAGGAAAAGATTCTTCCAACCATAAATAAATTGGATCACAAAAAACATGTTGGAAATTGTTTCATATTTGCGACAAATGAACAAGAAAGTTATGAAACTCATAAAAATCGCAATCATAAGTGGGGAATGTTTCCTTTAAAAAAGTATCATCATCATTAGTTTGAAGGGAAACATGATCATTTGATGTTACCTTGGAGCATAACATATGGTCTCCTTCTCATGTGGGAGTTCCTCATTCAAACTGATAATCACATTAGATTCATTGGTTTTCAGGATATTTGATTGTGTAGACTCTTCAAAAATTTGACTTTTGACAATAGTATATTTAGAACAAATGTTCTGAATTCGTTTTCAATTGCAATTAATTCTATTTCAAGTGATCCGTCATAATATAGTTCAATATGAGGAAAAATTTCATTAGTTTCTAATTTACTAACCAAAGAATATGAAGAAATAGATCTAGATGCATGCATTTCATCAAAGATGATGCTTGGGAACAAATTATTCTCTTCTTGATAATCTTGACATGAATCAAATAGGGTAATCAAATTGTCCTCATTTTTACTAAATACTTCTTGAGGAATTTGTATCGAGAGAGGATATGACCGTGACTCATTCTTAATTTGAAAATCATTAAGATTAGCATGTAAGTTGTGGTCAGAAAAGATATAAGGATACAATGAAAAATAGTGATCATCATATAGTAAATTAATTGCTTGCCTTTCAATAGAATCACCTTCCTTAATTGTTGGAGGAGACACATTATTATATGAATCCTAATCTAATGCTAAGTCTTGTGAAAAAGTGATGGAACTTGAGTGATTATTACAAGAAGAGAAAATATTATCATCTTCTATAGAGCTATTAGTGATGGATTCAATTTCAGAAGGTGAAATTATTGAATTCTCTTCTACCACATTATTTCCAACACATACACGAGAATTATCATTTAATATGGTAGCAAGATCATAATCTAAATCTTCCTCCTGAGATCATATATTAGAATAAATTAATGATTGATGTTTCAATGTTAGTAGTAGACTCAATACAATAAAATGTTATATCATCACCAATTAATAGATTAGAACTTTGAGTATCGTCAATATCATGTAATGGATTTATTTCATATTCATCATGATTTTGTTGGTCATGAGAATCAGGAAGAGAAATGAGATGAAGAAACCGATCCCACATACTTTCATTAGAGGGTTGATCTTTTAAATAAATTTGTAACATATTAATAGAAATATACAAAGGAAATCATGGAAAGACTCATCTTAATTTTTAAACATACTTACCAACTCTAGCCACAATGCTTTCCAATTGTAGTCCCCATGATGATCAAGAAACATCTGCATGAATTTTCATCATGAATGAACAGATTTGGGTGGACATGTTTGAAACTAATCCCAAATACTTCCTTGTAAGGTAATGGTAAACAATCTGCAAATCATACTTTCATTAAATAAATCAAGGTGAACACAAATACAATAGAATTCTGAAATATGTTGAAGAGAAGAAATGTTACCTTCTCCATCGAAACTAAATTTTTGCAAGAATTTGACTATCTCTCTCAAAATACCTTCAACAGGCCTAGGAAAGCTGAATGCATGTTCTAGAACATTTATAAGAGACATTTTAAAATAAATGATTAAAAAGAAACAACTCAGAAAGGGCATTACTTTCCCATTGGACCTCCTTCTAGTGCCATTTTGGTGACTGGAAAATATGTACTATGGCCAAGAAGTGGGTGACAGCCTGATCTGGGGGTGTTTATATACCCCTAGTCATTTGAGATCTGTACCCTATGGGTTTGCCGACTCTATTAGATGACTAAAACACTAATCTAATCGTTAGAACATTATTACACCTTAGGACCTTATTCATAAGTCATATTATTGATTAATTGGTTCAAAATAGGTTAATAATTACAATCCAAGGTTGTTAGAAGGTTGTTAGGAGTTAGTTAGACCAAATAATGACTTATCTACCAAGGTATGGGCCAAAGTGGGTCAAATATAGCGGTTGGTGCCCTAATTATGGCCACCTCCAGCATTTATTACCACATTCTGAGCAAAGGCACCCTGTTTCCCTATTTTAAGGAAACTGTCTTTGACTTAGGCACCCATGCACCGAATCTAGTCATTTTGGCCCATAGTTAGTTGTTTTGGCCTCTCCTTGGATACCTAACCACCACCCAGTATTATCCACCACATGTGTGACCTTAATTTATGACTTACGATGCTCACCCAACGTTCACATGACTAATTCGTAACTGTTTGGGATAATTTGGGAGCCTTTTGGTCAACCTAGGGGGGATTGAGGTCCAATTTAAGCTAGCCACTTGTACGACCTCCAAAGGTAAACGGATTATTCCTATTGTTATATAAGGAGGATACAAAATCATTGTTGGGTTGGACAATTAATAAAATCTGATATTTGATCACTTGTTTTTCTAGTTTTTGATCATTTATTTACCAGTTTTTTATCATTTGTGACTGGTTTTTGATCATTTATATTCCAGAATTATTTTTGCACTAATATCTTGCATAGTAATATATTTCTTTCCACTTTGAGTCAATCTATAGTATCTATATCCTACTGTGATAGATATTTTACATGGTATCATAGCTCTTGGAGCTACTATTCGAACATAAGACTGTTTTAGTGGTGCGCCAGAAGCAATGGAGAAACCATAGAAGTACCTGGAACCATTTCCTTGAATCCATTGGAGTCTATATGGGGTGTGATTCTCTCTAGAATGCACCCACTATCAAACAGGGTTCGAATTTGTTAGTGTAGATCCCCTCTTGAGTGCTGAGAGTTTTATTGCAAGTACACAAGTGCACCATTGTCACCAAGTGCGCAAGTAGTAGAAGATGAGGAAAATCATGTAAATTTGCTCACTTCATTCAACTATTTTTCTTGGAAGGCCAAAATGGTTATCCGGATGAGATCCAAGGGCCTCTTCAGAATCACCATGGGAAGTGAGGTCGAGCCAAACTCTACTGTAGAGAAATCCAATTTTTTTAACAGAATGGATGAAGCATTTGGAATGCTTTGTCTCAGTATTTCAAGAGATATCTTGTTTCATGTTAAAATTCTAGCTACACCAAATGAAGTATGGCTCAAGCTTGAGTCTTTGTTTGGGAAGACTGATGAGATGAGGGGCCATCAACTTGAAAATGAGCTAATCTCACCGAGCCCAAGCAACTTCGAATCCATCCAGGATTTCTTCACTAAGTTCAAGAGCTTGGTCTTGCAAATCAAACAGTGTGGCACTGAAAAGAAAGAAGAACAGTTGGTTATGTCCATCATTTTGAAGTTGGGTCCTGAGTACTCAGTCTTTGTCTCTACATTTCACTCCGAGCCAAGCTTACAGTTATAAATTGGAAGATGCCATCTTTGGATGATTTCATGGATATGCTAAATCAAGAGCAAGACAAGTTGGTCTTGAAGGGTTCCGTTAAGAAAAAATATCAACTTCTTGATGCTGGAGATTTGAAACAAGCTAGAGGCAAGCAAAAGCCCAAGTGTTCAAAACCACAAGAGAAGAAGACAAACAAGGAGAAGCCCAAATATTCTGATGGGGGTTCAAATCCTGTCAAATACAAGGGGAAGAAGAAGCAGAGACAAAATGCACCTATTGTCAAAAGGGTTGGCACCCTGCGAGTTCATGTATGAAGAAAACTATTGATATGATGACCCATCTCCTACAGAAAAATAACATTCCTCTTCCAGAAAGTTCGAAGAAGAAAGAGGGTGTTTCTGAAGACAAGGAGAGGTGCCATGCATTGATGGATAGTACCTATGATTCCTATTCTTTCATCATTGATTCAGGTGCCTCAAGGAACATGGATTATTCAAGAGATTCATTCTCTACTCTTGCTCCATACAATGGTTCTTCCATTCTCATGGGAGATGACTCAGAAATCCCTGCTAGAGGCATTGGGAAAATCTCACCAGAAAATGGGTACTTCAGTAATGTACTGTATGTGCCTGATCTTCCAAAAACATTACTCTCTGTATACCAAATGAACCATACTGGTTCATCCAAGAGATTGATCTTCACCCAATATGATGTGGATATCTCAGAAGTTTCGACTGGCAAAGTTGTAGCAGTGGGTGTTGCAGACCATGATTCGGGAATGTACAAGTTCTCTCATTTTCTTGAGTACTATTCTCCAAATGCACTTTTGTCACATGGTAATGAAGTCATCAAGCTATGGAATGAGAGGTTTGGACACCTCAACTACAGATATCTTCAAGCTTTGAGCAAAGAAGAGATGGTTGAAGGGATTCCAAGAATCAAATTTTCCAATGGCACTTGCAAAGGGTGCATTGTTGGGAAGCTTGCTGAGAAGAAGTATGAGAAAGGGAAGGCAAGGAGAGCTGCTGAACCTATTGGTTTAGTGAATTCAGATTTGATTGGTCCTATTCCCACTCCATCCTATGGCAGCTGAAATTATGTGCTTACCTTCATTGATGATTACTCAAGGTACTGTTGGTTATTCTTTCTCAAGCAAAAATTTGAAGTTTTCCAATGTTTCAAAGTTTTCAAGAACTCTGTGGAGAACTTTAGTGGGAGGAATATGAAGGTCTCGAGGACTGATAATGGAAGGGAGTATGTCAATAAGGACATGCAACAGCTCTGTGAAGAGCATATCATCCAAATGCAACATTCTATGACTTACACACCTCAACAAAATGGTGTGGCAGAGCACAAGAATAGAGCACTGAAGGAGATGGCCACATGCATGATGGAGGCTAAGTCTTTGTCTCCTAAAATATCATCCGAGGCCATGAATTGTGCTGCATATGTTCAAAACAAAGCACCACATAAATCCTTGGAGGGCATGACTCCATTTGAGGCTTGGATGGGCCACAAGCCCAATGTTTCTCATTTCAGGGTGTTTGACTCAAAAGCTTGGGCTAGAATTCCTCCATGAAGAGAAAGGCCTTGTAGCCCCAAAGCAAGGAGTCTATCATGGTTTGATATGAAGAATATTCAAAGGGATACAATATCTTTGATCCCTCATCTCACAAAACATTCATTGAAATAAGTGTCCAGTTCGAAGAAGAAGAGCCCATGCATGTTACAGAACAAGGTGATGGGGAATGCTCAACCCCCCTGCTTGGAGATGATGTAAGTGATGGTTATTTCTCTAATTTTTATGATTCTGATATGGATTATGTATATGATTATATTTATCCAGATCGATACCCTCCCTCAAGGCCCAAGTTGGATGAGAAAACCATACAAGCTGTTGGTGAGCTTGCAGGAGATCCTCAAGATCCTAGGAAAACTAGATCTCAGTTTCACAATGATTTTACATCTTGTGCTCCAGACATGCATGGTAGATGTTTTCTTATGATTGGATATAATACTCAATCATATGCAGAAGCTTCAAAATACCCAATAAGTAAAACAACCATGCAAGAAGAGATGAACTCCCTCCATGACAATGAAACATGGGATTTGGTCCCTCTTCCTCCCAAGGGGAAACTAGTGCAATGTAAATGGGTTTATAGAACCAAAATGTAATCTGATGGGTCTGATATGAAGTATAATACTAGGTTGGTGGATAAGGGCTTATCTAAATTCCATGGAGTGGACTATACAGAGACAGTTGCACTGGTGGCAAAGATGGATTCAATCAGGCTAGTTTTGGCCATGGCTGCTTCCAAGCGATGAGAGGTTCATCACATGGATGTGAAGAGTGCATTTACTCATGGGGATCTTGATGAGGAGATATATATGCATAAGAATGAATGATTCATTTCAGATCATACACTTGTGTGCAGGTTGAAGAAGTCTCTCTATGGTCCCAAGCAAGCTCTTAGAGCTTGGTATGCCAAGATGGACAATTTTCTATTGTCACAAAGCTTTGAGAGATGTAAGTCTGATCCTTATGTCTATATGCAGCATGTTGGTGACCTGATATTGATTATTGTACTATATTTTGATGATATTTTGATCACTAGTAGCTGCACCAAATAATTGGGCTCAATTAAGGTTGCATTGCACAATGTATTTGCATGACCGATCTAGGATTGTTGAAACAATTTATGGGTTTGGAGATTGATCAAACTGTGGAGGGATATCTGTTTCTCAATCAAGATATGCTTTAGATATGATGTAGAAGTTTAAAATGGATGAATGTGAGTCTGCAAAATTCCCATTCCTTTATGGAGTTAAGCTCATTGATTGGGGTTCTTCACCACTAGTTGATAGCTCACTGTATAGACAACTAGTTGGGAGCTTGTTGTATCTCATTCACTCTCGACCAGATTTGTCTTATGTTGTTGGGGATGTTGCAAGGCACATGCAAGAGCCTGATGAGGTCCATTGTAAGGAAACCAAGAGGATCCTACATTATGTATAGGGTACCAAACATTTTGGTATCCACTATGTAGCTGGTTCATCTCTTGAACTAGTTGGTTTTACTAATTCTGATTGGGTTGGTGATAGTTCTAATTGGAAGTCTACTTCTGGTTATGTTTTTATGCTTGCACATGGTCCCATTTGCTGGTCAATCAAGAAGCAACACACCATCTCCTTATCTTCAGATGAGGTCGAATACAGGGGAGCAGTGAATGCAACTACACAATGTGTGTGGTTGCAAGGCATCCTTGGAGAATTTGGATTTGTGTTTGATTCACCCACAGTCATTTGGTGTGATAATCAAAGCACAATCAAGATCTCCATTGATCCAGTATAGAGGCAAAGGACCAAGCACATAGAGATTCACATGCACTACATTTGAGGCTTGGTGCATGACCAGATCATTGCATTGCAGTATTGCCCTTCCGCTGAGTAAACTGCTGATATGTTCACCAAGAGTTTCACTGAGAAGACCTTCACTTACCTTAGCTCACTCCTTGGGATGAGTGATGCACGGTGAAAATTGGTGTATTTTCTAGATATGCCACATGTCCATTTTTTAGGGGAGGTTTTATTTCCCATGTGGTTTTCCTCCTTACCTTGGTTATATGGACAAATAAAAATTGATGTTGTAAAAGGTGACTTGAGCCTTAGTTTCCAAGGCCTTATTTTGATTATGTACACAAGTATAGCTTATGGGGGGATGTTAGAACATTATTACACCTTAGGACCTTAGTCATAAGTCATATTATTGATTAATTGGTCCAAAACAAGTTAATAATTACTGTTAGGATATTCCTATACTCCATCCTAGTCCCACCAGTATTTGGATCATTTACATTTTCAGTCATGCATGCACTTTTAGGGTTTGCATGCATTTGCATGCATTCTAGTCATCAGTCCAAGCACCTAGCCCTCAGTTAGCTAGCCCCCGGAGCTTCCTTCCACTCAGTTTCAACCCTCCTAGCCTGTCATGTGCCCTCCTTTCACCTACTGCATGAGAAGGGTGCCTTTCTCGCCTACCCGTCCAGTTTACTTCAATTATCCACCAGTCTTTCCTTGATTTGAGGCCATACTGACTCCTCACTGCTGTTATCACTCCGATTGACCTTTGATGAGACATGACTACCTGTTCTGACTCTAGTTAGCTCCTCATGCACCCTCCACTGAGCCTCCTTCATTCAGTTAGTGTCTCCATGTGCCAGTTACATTCAGTTACACCTACCACACTCAGTTAGACTGACGGTTGACAGTTACTTGTGCATTGATGACTCCACCGATGATGAGATAGACTACTAGTTTTGCTCCGATGACACTCCAGTGATCCTTTGATCACTCCATGAAGGCTAATTCGAATTTCCACCTTAGGCATTCGAATCCTCATGCATTGTACTATTTATTTGTCCATATTGTGATTAATTAATTAGTGTTTGTGAAGTGCTTCTATCCGAGTTCTACTGTATTATTATTCTGTTGCTCATTACACTGCATTGACCACTCTTCTTCTATCTTCCTGCTTAATCATAATTACTCTTGTGAGGTATACATCATCTCTTAGATCTGTTGTTGGGATTTTCACATGGTATCAGAGCATGTTGAGAGTATTGTTTATCTCCATTCCTGAGAGTTTTTTGTAGGTTATTATCCATATTTCGATTGTAGCAGTTGCAATAGTTTCTGCATTTTTGCAGCGGTAGCAGTTGCAGATATTCTCTATTGTTTTTGTAGGTCTTCTACAGCTTCAATGAATTCAGAAGAAATCCTTCTTCTTTCTCCATTCAACTATGATGAATGGAAACAAAAAATGATAGCATATTTGAAGAGCCATGATCTCTTTGATTGTTATTTTGAAAGAGAATTCGAATCCTCTGAAGAGAATTTTGACTGGTTGAATAAAGGTAACATGGCCTTTGGAAGAATGATGTCTACTTTGCCTGAATACATGTTATACCAAGTCATTGATGATGTTGAAACTCCAAAAGAGCTATGGGCCCATCTGGATGAAATATACGACAAACAGAATGAAGGATTTGGTCCAAACCCCTTCAAAAGCAAGCAAAATGATGCATTCGCCCTCCTTGATGATCTCATTGATCATGAACTAGTATCAACCGCATCTCATATTGAATTTGTCCACAAAGAAGAAGAACTTGCAGATTCTACACTCATGCTCCAAATTTCTTCTCTTTCTGTGCCAGCTCACACTCTAGATATTGCAGAAGGTCCTAAATCCTCTCTTGCACCAGAGTCTGTTGGTTTGCATCATGATCACATGATTATTTTAGAGGTCAAATAAGCTATTAGAGGTAATGCATTTTCTCTCCTCAAGCAATCACCTCTTATTTACTACTATATGATCATTATTCCATGCTTTCAGAAGTTTATTAAAGAATATGGCCATTGCCATTCGCTTGGGATAATTTCTCATGCACATCATGGTTTTGATCTCACCCTTGTTGGTTCAAAGGAGATCCCAAGAAACCATTGCCATCCGCTTGGGATAATTTCTCATGCATCTACTGGTTTTGATCTCACCTCTTATGGTTCAAAGGAGATCTCAAGAAACCATGATTCAAGCCTTGGATCTGATTTGGATTCCAAGCAATCACCTCTCATTTACTACTGTAAGATCATTCTTTCATGTTCTCAGAAGTTTATTGAAGATAATGGCCATTGCCATTCGCTTGAGAAAATTTCTCATGCACTTACTGGTTTAGATCTCACCTCAAATGGTTCAAAGGAGATCTTAAGTAACCATGATTCAAGTCTTGGATCTGATTTGGATTCCAAGCAATCTTTATTATTTGATGGTTCTTTTCGGCATAATCTCACCCATGATGGTTCGAAGGAGAAGACAAAAGACTATCTGCACATTCATAGATTTGATCCTACCTCAGTTGATTTGAATCACAGGTTCAAGGATCATCCTCATACTTTTGGATTTGTTCTCATCACATTCAATCTAAAGAGCAAGTACAAGCACATGATTTTTGAGCATGATCCACTTCTTCCCAAGAAGAAGATACCTCCAGACATATGACCAAGCATCACACCTGCTTGAGTTTGGAGCATTTATTTTTTATGTGTGCCTTATAGTCTGTTTTGAGGGGGGGGGTATTTTTCCCATGAAATTTTCCCCACTTCCTTGGTTTATTGACTGTTATTATTCATTGTATTGGGTGAAATTTGGTCTTAGTTACCAGGGCCCAGGATGGATTAAGGGGGGGTGTTAGGATATTCCTATACTCCATCCTAGTCCCACCAGTATTTTGATCATTTACATTTTCAGTCATGCATGCACTTTTAGGGTTTGCATGCATCATTTAGGGTTTGCATGCATTCCAGTCTTCAGTCCCATCACCTAGCCCTCAGTTAGCTAGCCCCCGGAGCTTCCTTCCACTCAGTTTCAACCCTCCTAGCCTGTCATGTGCCCTCCTTTCACCTACTGCAAGAGAAGGGTTCCTTTCTCACCTACTAGTCCAGTTTACTTCAGTTATCCACCAGTCTTTCCTTGATTTGAGGCTAGACTGACTCCTCACTACTGTTATCACTCCGATTGACCTTCGATGAGACATGACTACCTATTCTGACTCCAGTTAGCTCCTCATGCACCCTCCACTGAGCCTCCTTCATTCAGTTAGTGTCTCCATGTGCCAGTTACATTTAGTTACACCTACCACACTCAGTTAGACTCAGTTTGACTGATGGTTGACAGTTACTTGTGCATTGATGACTCCACCAATGATGAGATAGACTACTAGTTGTGCTCCGATGACACTCCAGTGATCCTTTGATCACTCCATGAATGCTAATTCGAATTGCCACCTTTGACATTCGAATCCTCATGCATTGTACTATTTATTTGTCCATATTGTGATTAATTAATTAGTGTGTGTGAAGTATTTTTGCTTTTATCCGAGTTCTACTGTATTATTATTCTATTGCTCATTACACTACATTGACCACTCTTCTTCTATCTTCATGCTTAATCATAATTACTCTTGTGAGGTATACATCATCTCTTAGATCTGTTGTGAGGATTTTCACAATTACAATCCAAGGTTGTTAGGAGTTAGTTAGGCCAAATAATGACTTATCCACCAAAGTATGGGCCAAAGTTGGTCAAATATCGCTGTTGTAACCCTAATTATGGCCACCTCCAGCATTTATTACCACATTATGAGCAAAGGCACCCCGTTTCCCTATTTTAAGGAAACCGTCTTTGACTTAGGTGCCCATGCACTGAATCTAGTCATTTTGGTCCATAGTTAGCTATTTTGGCCTCTCCTTGGATACCTAACCACCACCCAATATTATAAACCACATGTGTGACCTTCATTTATGACTTACCTAGCTCACCCAATGTTCACATGACAAATTCGTAATTTTTTGGGATAATTTGGGAGCCTTTTTGTCAACCTAGGGGGGATTGAGGTCCAATCTAATCTAGCCACTTGTAAAGCCTCCAAAGGAAAACAAATTCTTCTTATTGTTATATAAGCATGATCCAAACTCATTTTTGGGTTGGACAGCTAATAAACTCTGATATTTGATCATTTGTTTTTCTGGTTTTTGATCATTTATTTACTGGTTTTTGATAATTTGTGACTTGTTTTTGATCATTTATATTCCAGAATTCCTTTTGCACTAATAACTTGCATAGTAATCTATTTCTTTCAACTATGAGGCAACCTATAGTGTCTACATCCTACTGTGATAGAGATTTTACACTAATCTAAACTAACTAAACAATCAACTAACATAAACTAGATATATACAAAAGTATAATATATACAAAATGTCGAAATCTACAAAATGTTTCTTCTAGAGTCCCAAAAAAGACTTGGAATTTTTTATAAAAGAAATAAATTAAAGATGTTAAAAAAAGGGTATGAAAATAAATGAACTTAAAACTTGCTTGTTGAAATCCTAGTAGACATACATCATATTTCATAAAGAAGTTAGCTCTATAATGCTCATGAAAATATGCAATCTAACGCTACATCATAAACAACTGCAAAATGCTAATATTTGAGCTACATAATGTTAACCTACAACTGCAGAATGCAAAATGTAATAGTGGATGTTAACTAATTAAATTGATAAACTAATCTAAGTCTTATCCCGGGAGCCAAACTATTGAATTAAACAATTCAACATGCATCTTAAACATGTAAGAATTAAAATCACGAAAGACATTTTGTGATTTAATCACAACAAATTTAAACAATTTAAAAGTCCATGGCTAACTAGTAGAAAACATTCATGATGATTAGAAAAATACTTAGGTTAAATTGATTTATAGTAAGTAGATCAGATTATACAATAATTAAAATCCTTCTCAAACACATTTATAAAGAATCCTAACTATAAAAGAACTTGAATAAATAAATAGAAACATGGTCCACAATTTATTCAAATTCCATTGAAACAATGATGAACAGAGAATAAAGTCTGGTTTATTACAGCTATTGAAGACATTCACACAGATGGAAACAAGCATATTTTATAAACTTCAATACCATCACCTCATAGAGATTTTGATCCACTTGCTACAAGCATCGGTCTCCATATCTGATTATTTTCAGTACAACACAATGATCCCAAAGAATAAGAGCAAAAAAATGAAAACATTCATTTCTCTGTTGTACATAGATCACCTCCTCCCTCATAGTCGAATCACTGCTTCTTTATATAGATAATATGAAAATATCGAAAGAGAGAAATTCTATTTCTTGTTCATTGACTGAACCGATTCGATCCAAAACAATGCCTTGAAACCTGGTTGTGATCTCATAATATCCTTAACAAACTTACTCCATCTACAAGAAATATTGTTATTCTCCTAAATCTCGAGGGTAATCACATCAAATCCTTCTTCAAAGATCGGTTGCAAACTATCCTCCTGGATCACTTTCTAGAATTAACTTAATGAGATTTTCTTCCTTCTTAAACCTTTGAATCTTCAATCGACAACTGCGACAAAAAAAAACTATATTAAGCCCGAAGGAAGGACTCGCACTAAAAATACAATAAAAGAATTTGAAAAACAAAAAGATTGAAATTTAAATGATGTTGTCTAAAAACATAATGATTTGCACCTTGGTGGCCGAAATTCGACAACTCGATTCCGATAGAGTTCCGATCGATCCAGAACTTTGATTGATTTTTCGAGCATCTGGGTCAGTTTAAAATGGGCCAAAACCCCTAGGGGCATAGTTTCGTAGAGGAACTCAGCCACCACATCCTTGGAACTTTGCTCCCACCTAGAATTTTGCCAGATTTATAAAGGAACTTTGCTAGAAAAAGCCACCGAAAAAGGGGAAAAACGTTGTGGTTTTAGCTTATTTCAATTTAAACTAATACTGATAATCATATTAAAATCTAAAAATAAAATTGAATCAATCAAAATGGAAGAAGTAAGATTTAAGGCAATGAATCCATGAATTTCTATGATCAACGACAATGAAATCTCCTTCTGCTCTTTTGGTGAAAGTGAAAGACCACCGGTAAGCTTTTGTTAAATTTCAATTTCCGTGATTTGGTGACATTGATAGTAAGATAAATTAAATTTCTTTAACCTCCTCCATCCTGTATTGTGTTCATTCTCTTTTTTTGTTTTGGTGAGCTTGAAACAAATGAAGAATAAGCCGAAACCCTTTATAATGGTTTGCTTCTCTGCAAAAAGAAAGAAACAAAAACAAGTTCCATAATATAAAAAATATTTATATTACTAATATGTAACTCATTAAAATTCATATTCCTTGGATATATGACGTTCCTATGGTTATAAAATATTAATTTTTATTATTATTATTGTAAACCATAAACCAATGAAAAAGTTCAACTAAAATTGTTCAAAATACTCGTACTTTATCACCTTGGGTAACGAGTTTGACAATATTTCAAACATAAGATATTGCAGTCCAAGTTTTAATTTTAAACCTATGTTTGTTACTATAATATCCCTCCAGGTACTCAAAAAGGAACTCTAGTCTATATCCCAGATAAGGTGCTGAGGTCGATGGGGCAAGACTTATTGAAAGGTGGGCCTTAAGGAATACCACATCAGTCAACGCGAGTTTTTACAAAAAGATTGGTAGGACTATAGAAAAGATCTTAGTAGCAATAGTGTTTATGGCAAGGAAATGTAATTATGGAAAGGGAACTGGATGTTCTTATTCAAAAGGCAGAAAGGGACTGAAAAAGAAGGAAATTATGTATGCAGCTCAGAAAGATAGGTGTGTGTGAAGTCACAACGGATAAGGCAATGGGAAGTGGACTTCCACATGGATGACTAATATGCTTTGAAGGAGATATGTGGGTAAACATTCATGACGCAAATGGGTTTATGAATGGTTTCTGTGTAACAACAAACGTCGTGATGTTTATGATGAGTAACAACTCCTTCAAGCTGTCTTATCAAGCATGCTTCTCAACAAGTTTTGTGATTCTTGAAAAATCACTTCAGCAGCAAAATGTGATCATCTCCGAAACCTGAAAAATGTGAGTACTAATCCTGCAATCAAAACTTTGTGAGAGCATCATAAAACGTGAAATGTAGGAATAAGTATTAATGCAAGCACATTAGAAAGAAAATAAAATGTAGTTGTACCTGTTGCCCGTGCTGGTTTCGTCGTTAATTGCTGTCAAAGTGACTTGAGAAAAAAAATGAGTGTTAAGCATAAGAGCATGTGTTGATTACTATTTCCAGGAATTGATTGAAATGTCCATTTGCAATTTTTTATTTTTACAATTTTTTTATTTTTATTTTTATAATTTTTATTTTTCTTTCTTTTCATGGTTTTATAATTTTTGTTTTATGAGAGCATAGATTTCCCTGCAACAAATAGCAACCTGGAAATAAACACAGATGTCGACCTGAATAGAGAAACTTGCTGCCTGCAAAACCACATCGATCATAATTGCTGAGAGCATATATGTTATGAACATTTTGTTATCTCAGCCCTCCAAGTTGTTTTGTTTTGTTTTGTGAATTTTGTTTTCAATTTGAAACAACCATGTGCTGTAAGAAGGATAGCTCTTGAACTAGAGACACAGTGTTGCAATTAATCCAATATTCACAAAATTTTCATACTACTTGTGCTAAAGTATTTTTGGAAATATTAAATATCTTCATTGCAGAAACATGATATTGGTATGGATATTGCAAATTAAGGTCAAAATCTACGACAACACATTATGCCGTGAATACAAGTTGTTTCTGTTGGTCATAAAACTACTTTTGTTAGCAGCAAACATATTCTATTGATAACTTAACCTTAGAAGGATCGGTGGTGACATCTCTGCTAAAAATGTTGAGGTGCCAAAAATCGTTGGGTGATTGACCTGCTTCTTGCCTTGGTTTGGCCTCGGTGTTGTTAAAAAATTTCTCTATATTCTTCTTACCAATGGGAGCTACAGTAAGCAACGCATAAAATGGGAGCCCATAGGAATGGTGAAAAGAGGAGCCTAAGGAATATAATCTCTACCGGCCCCGTATTG
Organism: Larix kaempferi; assembly: GCA_027924585.1. Classification (NCBI taxonomy): domain Eukaryota; kingdom Viridiplantae; phylum Streptophyta; class Pinopsida; order Pinales; family Pinaceae; genus Larix; species Larix kaempferi. The sequence continues at coordinate 14,772,189 of BSBM01000458.1, read as the reverse complement.
TAACAACTCCCTCTCAGTTATTGCAGAATCAGTGCCATATCCAGCTAATGGAGCCTGAGGAATATAATTAGCACGTACTGCACGTCGTGCTTCCTCCTGATAACGTAATATATCACCTCTCATAATTTCCTCTTGGCGCAGTGCCTCCCCCATTAGTTCCTCCCTCATTAGTTCCTCCCTGAATTGAAGCTCCCTAGCATGATGAAGATCAACCTGCACTCTAGGTTTAAGTATAGGTGGGGTATCCACAGCAACATGGGAACCGTTGTTGATGGCAATGGAGGATCTCACATGAAGATCATTGTTCTAAGTCTGGAAGAGATAAATTGGCAGGACGTTTGTTGTGACATGTTTCAACAAACTTGCTAATTTGGAAACCGACCGCAACAGTAAATATGAGAATTGCATGCTTAGAGAACCAGCTGTATAGCTCAAACCGTATCTTTGTTTGGGTGATTTCTTGATAGACAAGTAAATGAGGCCATTGCGTACAAAACCGATGTCCCCGATTTGTGCGATTCTTCTCCATCTTCCCGCAAATCGCGACGCAAAACAATGTGCTATTATCTCATCTCTCCCTCTCAACGTGCATTGTCAGCATTCCAAACTTTGGCAAATATTCTGATTGTCTATTGGCTTGGTAAGCATGGGAATTTAGCCAACAATCACAGAAAAACATTAGCCAGAGAGCCAAGAGATATAAAGAAACATATTTGGATGTTGGGGTATTGCTTTTGCAAGTTTCAGCGTGGAAATTTATGCACCAGAAATAAACCAGACCGAAAAGACTCGATTCAATTGTGACACAGTTGCAACCACTATTTCAACTCAATTCAAATGTGACAGTTTCAACATGGAGTTGCAATGTTTCAGCTTGGAGTTGCAGCTATTATAATTTCAGCGACTGTTTTAGCTTAGAATGAATTTGCCACATAAATTTGCAGGCCAATTTTATTTTACAAATTGAAAAAGTTTGAGCAAATGGAGATAAATGATTTGCAAATTAAGGATAAATCAATTAGGCATATTTGCAAACATTAATTTATTCTTTCCTGAAAACGTTAGAAAACATCCTACTTTCTAATCCTTAGATTGCATGAAGCGCAAAGGAGAGCATACTTATTGAAAACAAAAAACTGAAAATAAAATCCTACCTACTCTATGCTAATTAAAATTTAGATAATAGTTACGTGTAGTTAAATATCCAGCGTAGCCATTCACGTAACAGTAATAAAAATATGTTGAATGTTAATTTTGTAAAGAGAAGATGAGGATAAACAAAAATGTGTGAAATTAGTTGTGGAAATTCTGATTTAACAAAATAAAAAGAAAAAGACTGATCTAATATAATACTTACTTGAAACCATTTTTCGATAAGGCTTTCATAGGCACAATTTCCCTCACTCAGATCATGTTGCAACTCCTCGTTGTCCTCCTCGACCTCCTGCTAGCATAATTGTTCGTCATCAGATGTGCAGGATTCTTCGTATGTTGATTCTTCATTTGTTTCTGAAGGAGTAATTAAGCTCTCGGCTGCTGTCAGGATCTCCTCTTTGTGAGAAGAGGAGATCCCTACTTTTGCAAGGATTTGAGTGAGCTGTTCCAAGCTTAAAATCATTGTTAAATCATTTTGAAAAAGGGATTCTTACAACACCAAAATCTAAATGAAAAGAAGAAAATAAAAAAACACTCCAGAAAAAAAAAACCACTCTGGACAGAAAACAATTACTCTTCACAGTTGTGAAAAAAACACACTTGCTAAAATTGAAATTCACACTTGCAGAATTGAAACACTCATTGCAGAAATCAAAATTCACACTCTAGTGTATGCTTGCAGAAAATCAAACTAAACTTCAATCCATCGTGCTTCCCCAACAATGGCGCCAAAATGTTAGGCGGAAATATTGTTGTTTAATTCCGTTGTAGTACTTTCCCAACTATTTAATTTGTCAATCCGAGGTTCGTAGGCTTACGAAGCACATGCAAAATATATGCAGGATTGAAGTTGAATTAAGCTAGTCTATCCCCCCTTGCTAATTGCTAATTGCTAATCTAATCCCCCCTCAAGATGAAACACACAACTGCTAATCTAATGCTGGAAGCTGAAACACACGGATGAAAGTAAATTGCATAAAAGAAAGACAACATATGAAGAGCAATGAGACAACACATGTGAGCTCACATTAACAATAAAGAAATCTTAATTTACATCACACAAATCAATGACAAATCATGGAAGCATCAAAACTAAGAATATGAACAAAAGCTAAGAGTCCCCTTCTCCATATTACAAGGTCAAAACTAACTTCTACAATCTGAGACTAATCTTCTCCTAATCTACTCTCTAATCCCCTCCTCCAAAATGAAGAGAGAGCACTCTCTTTTATACATGAATTTCTTTGAGAAGTAGATAACCATATCATAATGATAGATCCACTATTCTCTCAACCACTCTCAATTACTTTCCTATTATTACAAAATATGATCCCTTCAAATCCTCCATATGTCTCTCACAAATTCTCCACATGTTTCTCATATATCCTAGATAAGATATGCCAACCAAATCTCCATGATCTTCTCCTTGGAATATTCTTTGAATAACTATCTTATTGAAATGGTGGAGGATATATTCGAGGAGTCTTTCTTTGAATTGATCCTTCCATATTCCTGCACATTACAAAGCTCATCCATACTTGAGATATTAGTGAAAACCATGTTATTTTCCAATATTTAGTCATAAATTCACTTATAATATTAAAATGAATAAAGTGGAAAATAATAAGATGAAACTCAAGTATATGTATGGAAATGGTATGATGAAAGGTTAATGGGATGATGAAATGTGAAGAATAGCAGAAGGTAAGGTGGATGAAAATAGGACATTTCTGAGTCCCAACAAAACTCTGATATAAAACATGTACAACATCATTCCAAAATGACTATGCAAATGCTATGGGGAAAATGTCTCGAATCTCTTTCTTGATTGGAAATATCACTTGAAATACATGGTGTTTCGAGATGTGGCTCTCATGATATGATTATTACATAGATATGTAGAAAATAACATGTCCATGAAGTTGAAATAACAATCCTCCACTAACTATATGCAACAAGAAGTGCGCCCTTGCACATTTACATGACATTGAGAGAAAGATAGTAGAATAGGTAGATAGAAGAATGAGAGAAGATGAAATCGAACTCAGTTGGGGTTTGAAAATGCATAAGAACATATCCATGAAGCTCTTTTGATAGGTATGAATGGCCTCTCCATCAACCAACTTGGATGGGAATCTTGCACCCTCAAAATCGGTTCTAAGGCAAGGAGGATGAACATCCACCGTGCAAGGACAAGCTAAGCTCTCCAATTTTTCCAAATGAGAAATGATCAAAAGCTGGTATCCTTCTTTCTTCTTATATTTTATTAACCTCCCAAGGCCTCCATGGCTCTAATTCCCTCCAATAGCTTCATCCCAACTCGAATTAGGGAGAGATTCCCATGAGTGCCACTTGTCCAACATTTCCTAGCCTTCCTCTTCCATCAATTCGAATGGGGGGGAATCTTCGCTGCCATAACTCCCTTGTGTTCCCTATTGGAGGCTATTTTTATCCCTGACATGTCATATAGGTAAGATGTCAGTAATCAGGTATGATATTTGTCATAAGTGTTATATAATCTTCATTATTGTTGTCATAGAAGTTCGGGAATCTAGCTCCAAGTGTCACAATACTTCTAAGATGCCTCTCCCTCTTCCATGGGAGTTACTCTTCCACTCTAATTCGACCCTCCTTGATTCATGCCATGAATAATGCCTCTCCAACTCCCCCAAGAACGTTAGACTCCACCTTGGATTCGAATGGGTGAGAATAGGATTCCATGTGGCATGGAGAATCTTGCCTTGTGTGGATCCCACACCACCTATGCGACCTCATGACCAAGTGCCACCTTATTTTATGTTTATTATTATTTATTTAGCCCCTTCAATGTATATTTTCCAATATAATTTCCATATGGTGTCTTATAGCTCCCTTATTCCAAGTCTAATTGTTTCCACCCCAACCTAGGGAACTAGTAGATTGGTGGAAATTTCCCTCCATGTGATTTATTTGGATGGGGACATTACAGTTCTCCCCACCCAAGATTTCTTGTCCTCAAGCAATCCCAAATTGGAATGCTTCAAAATTTGTTCCTCTTCCCATGTGGCATCCTCACTTGGAAAATATTTTCATTGTACCAAATATTCTCTTATGGTTCTGCTCCTCAATTTTCTTTCTCTTGTTTTCAAATTTTTTTTCTGGAATGAGTATGAGTTGTCCTTCATCATCTAATGGAGGAAATGTTTCTGAAATAGAAATTTTCTGACCAATATCCCTCTTAATGCATGAAACATGAAATACATTGTGGATTTTGATACCTTCCAGAAGTTCTATCTCATAAGCTACCTCCCCAACCTTTTGAATTATCTTATATGGACCATAAAACCTTGGCTTAAGCTTTTCTGATCCTTTCCCTTTTAAGGTGTTTTGCTTATATGGCTGCATCCTCAAATAAACCAAATCATTCACTTGAAAAGTTCTTTCATTCCTATGTTGATCCACATACTATTTTTGTTTATTTTGGGCAACCTGCAAATTGTCTTTTAAAAGCTTCAAAATATCTTGACTTTCCTCAACTCAATCTTTAGTTTTTGGAGCTCTACTATCACCAAAAATGTGATCAACAAAGGTGAGTGCTTCATAACCATAAAGTGATTTTAAAAGAGACATGCCAATGGACATATGGAAAGTAGTATTGTAGCAAAACTCACCCAAATGTAGCCATTTAACCCATTCTTTTTGCTGCTCACCAACATAGTTTCTCAACTATCCCTCGAACCATTGGTTCACCCTTTATGTTTGGCCATTAGTTTGAGGATGATAGCTTGTGCTAGGAGTCAATTGAGTTCCCACCAATTTGAAGATTTCTTTCCAAAAAGAACTCATAAATATGCTATCCCTATCACTCACAATGTTTTTGGGAAGTCCATGCAATCTAAAATTATCTCTAAAGAATAGCTCAGCTACTTGTGTAGTAGTAAAATATGATGTAATAGAAAATAAACGAGGAAATTTTGTGAGTCTATCCACCACAACATAAATACAATGCTTACCAAAAGCCTTGGGAAAACCTGTGATGAAATCCATGGAGATGCTTTCCCACTTTTGTTCTGGAATAGGCAATGGTTGTAAGAGACCGACAGGATGGGTGTGTTCAACTTTTTTTTGCTGACATATCTTGCATTCATTCACATACTTTAAAACATCTTCCTTCAACCCTTTCCAACAGAACCTTTGTCTTAACTACCTATATGTTTTAAAGAAACCATGATGGCCTGCTAAAGGAGAATCATGAGCTTCCTTCAAGATATTGTGCTTTAAGTTCGAACCATGAATTAACTATATTCGGTATTTATAGTATATTAGTCCATTCAATATCTTGTACCTATCATCTCCCTTGACCCCATCTAACAATTCACAAGCAAATCTATCTTTGGCATACTCTACTATTAGCACATCTTTCCAATCTTTTGAAATGTCAATAAGGGAAAATGAAGGTATCCTAGACAATGCATCTGCTACAATATTATTCTTCCCTTTTACATATTCAATGTCAAAATCAAAAGCTTGAACCTTACTTACCCATTTTTGTTTCCTTTCATTGAGATATTTTTGTGTAAGGAAATGCTTTAAACTGTTATGATCCGTTTTGACCACAAAATTGTTCCCCACCAGATATTGTCTAAACTTAGCCAAGGCATGCATGATGGATAACATTTACTTGTCATATATGGAGTATAGCCTCTCACGTACCTGCAATTTTCTGCTCTCATAATCTATAGGGTGTTGATTTTGCTTTAGGACTGCCCCTATGCCTTCCCCCGATGCATCACATTCCAAAACAAATGGTTTAGAAAAATATGGTAATGAAAGTACTCGACAACTACTCATTACCTCTTTCATTCTTTGGAAATACTTTTGAGCCTCTTCATTCCATTTGAAAGCATCCTTCTTGGTCAAATCAGTAAGGGGAGCAGTCAATTTGTAAAACCCCTTCACAAACTTCCTATAGTAAGTGCAGATCCCAATAAATCCCCTCAACTCAATGATGTTCTTGGGTGATGGCCGCCATTCAAGGATAGCCTTTATTTTCTCCAAGTGCACCTTTACCCCATATTTCCCAATGATGTGCCAAATATACAAAATTTTGTCAACCCAAACTCACACTTGGACAATTTAGCAAAAAAGGACTGTTCATGCAAGATTTTCAATACAATTTCTAAATGATGCAAGTGTTCCTCCCATGTCTTACTGTAAATAAAAATATCATCAAATAAAAGCAAAACAAACTTACGGATATGCTTGCAAAATATTTTGTTCATGCATGATTGGAAGGTTGCTGGAGCATTGGTCAAACCAAAAGGCATGACAAGAAATTCAAAGTGGCCATTGTGACATCTGAAAGCAGTTTTCTGCACATCTTCTTTCTTCATCCGAATCTGATGGTAACTAAATCTAAGATCAATTTTGGAAAATAAATTTTATCCAAATATCTCATCCATGAGCTCATCTATCCGAGGGATGGGATATTTATTCTTTATTGCCTTTTTGTTTAAGGCCCTAAAATCAATGCACATCCTTAAGGTTCCATCCCTTTTCTTCATGAAGACAACTGAAGAAGCATAGGGACTTGAGCTTGGTTTGATGATCCCCAATTCCAATAGTTCTTGAATATCCTTCTCAATCTCATATCTGAACCTTTTTGGGTGTCTATATGGGGGTATTTGGATAGGTGAAGTAACTACCTCCAAAATAATGGTATGCTCAATTCATCTGTCAAGTGGCCTTCCAGGCGTAGGGTCTACAAAAACCCTTTCATACTTGTGTAGTAGTTGGATTATCTCCCTTGGCTGTTTTGCAATCTTTATGTTTGGCTTGGGGGAAGTGATTAAACATTATGCATCCCATTCAATGTCCCCATGTCTCAATATGGACCTCATACTGTGGTAAGACACCACTTGGTTAGGATAGGTGTGCATTCCTCTCACTAACCTTTGATTTCCTTTCGAATATTTGAACTTCATTTCAGGCATTTGGTAGTTCAATGTATGTTCTCCTATAGAGTACAACCATTGTACTCCCAAAACCACATTTGTATTAGCAACATCCACCACATAGAAGCTATCAAAAAATGTGTAATTTCCTATGGTAAATTGTAGCTTTGGAATCCATGTGTTGCATTCCATAGAATTGTTACCTGGAATGATGACTGTGAACCATTCGAATGCTTCATGAGGTAACTTTATCCTCTCCACCAAGGCTGCATCAATGAATTTATGAGTTTCTCCTCCATCTACCAATACCGAAACTTTCTGCCCTTGTACCACTCCCTTGCATTAGATAGTGTGAAAATGAGGCACTCCTGAAAGCACTGCCATTATTCCTTTTTTAGGTTATGGATGATCTTCTTCTACTGTGTCATATCCCTCTTCTTGGTCTGAAATTTGTTCTTCTTCCTCCATGTCCCCTTCATCATCAAAAAATACTTCAATGAATTGTGCTTTCCCCTTAGCACATTTATGCCCTGGTACCCATGGTTGAAAACATGTTTAACATAGTTTCTTTCTTCTGATTTCTTACTTGCTTGGTCCCTCTTTCTTTTCCTTCCCAAATGAATCTTTTTGCCACGGTCTCTTGTCAAATATGGACTTAGGAGGAAAACTGGGCCTGGGAGGATACTTTGTCTTGGGTAGCACATTTTGCAGATCTCTTGCCAAATTCATGGCATCTTTTAATGGAGTAGGTTTGTGAGCTTTAACTAAAAATTTCAAAGGTTCAACCAACCCTTTACTAAAGATCAATACCAATCGAACCATAGATACATCATCCACCATAAATGATAGTTTTTGGAATTCCAACATGTACTCCTCAGGGGTTCGAGTTTGCTTCAACTGTGCTAGTTCCTTGAAAGGAATTTCAGGGTATTTTTGCCCAAATATTTCCACCAACCTATTAAAAAAATCTTCATGTGATGTGACCTTATCATGTCCCAAGGTTTTGAGTCCATGGAACCACCAATCATTTTATTCTCCCTCAAGATGGGGAATAACCATTTTTAAAGCATTCTCTTCAACCGTTGGATTCAACTGAAAATATACATCTAACTTTTGTACCCAAGTATTTGCAGAACTTTGGGATGAGCCATCAAAGGTAGGAAGGGGCATTTTACCTATGGCATAATTCAATTCTTTGTTTTGGAAAGGAGTTCTGTTACCTCCCCTCATTTTGAGCTTGTTTGAGACAATAAAGAATTGATCAAATGGTAAGGTCCTCCTACAATATTCACTCAACTGCTGCCATTCTGCTAGAAATTCTTGCATTCCATATTGGGTGTTAAGATCCTCTTTGGCATCAAGAAAATTGGGTGTGGTGGATCTTGTTGATCTCTGGAATTCATTGGCTCGGTTGTGAGGCCCTATCTTTGAGAAAATGTTTTCACCAAATGCCTTATTTTCCTTGAAAGGGGAACTACTGCTTCCTCCTATTGCCATTTTTCTTCCAATTTGAATAGCCATCAATTCGAACCCTTGCATTATCTGCCTTGTCATGTCCTAAAAAAATGGCTTCATGAATTTCCTAAACTCCTCTTTCTCCTCCATCTCTGAGGTTCCTTTCTCATCCTTAGCCATAGTCTCAACATAGTGCACCTCTTCTCTTGCTTCTTCCTCTTCACCAAAGGTACTTTTAGTTTTGGTTTCTAAGGGTGGAGGATGCCTTATTTAACTCATAAATGGTCACCAAAATCAGGTGCAAGGACCATGCTATGATACCACTGTAATATCTCTCCAATGGAAAGTGCTTGGGTTCACCTTGTTTCGACTCTAGGGGTGTAGTTCACAACAGGTTCCAAACACCTCCAAATGATTTCGAATTTGGATAGGAAGGTCTTGATGGGGAATAGGAAACATTAAAACATCCATAAGACACCCAAAAAACTGATATACCCATCCATGTTCTGCAATTTGCAAGGAAATAAGTTTCGAGACAAGACTAGTTAATTTGAGAAGTGGAAATCCCCCCTAGGTCTTCCAATAAATGCTCTTTCAAACACTGTATGAACTTCACTAATTCTTGGTATGAGAATTGGATCTATTAGAGGAAATTAAGGACAATATGTGTGCAGCATTATATTTTTTTTAGGGTCGAATAGGTATCCCAATGAACAACAACTTCTAGAGTCTAGAATTTGTGGTGAAAATGGTGGACAAGGAGTCTCGAATTTAGTCATAGACCATAGTGACACTTAAGAGGTCTGAAAAAATCATTTGGGACATCAAATTAACTTCATATACAAATCATAACATGGATAAATATCTCATCAAAATCTGATATAAAATAGGTACAACATCATTCCAAAATCACTATGCAAATGCTATGGGGAAAATGGCTCGAATCTCTTTCTTGATTGGAAATAACACTTGAAATACATGGTGTTTTGAATCTCGAGCTGTGGCTCTCATGATGTGATTATTACAGATATATTCATCAACTAACATTTCCATTTATTCAAAATAACAATCCTCCACTAACTATATGCAACAAGATGTGCACCCTTGCACATTTACATGACATTGAGAGAAAGATAGTAGAATAGGCATAGAGAAGAATGGGAGAAGATGAACTCGAAATCAATTGGGGTTTAAAACTGCATCACAAAATATCCATGAAGCTATTTTGAGAGGCCTGAATGGACTCTCCATCAACCAACCTGGATGGGAATGTTTCACCCTCGAAATTGGTTCTAAGGCAGGGAGGATGAACATCCACCGTGCAAGGACAAGCTAAGCTCTCCAATTTCTCCAAATGAGAAATGATCAAAAGATGGTATCCTTCTTTCTTCTTGTCTTTTATTAACCTCCCAAGGACTCCATGGCTCTAATTTCCTCCAAGAGCTTCATCCCAACTCGAATTAGGGAAATATTCCCATGAGTGCCACTTGTCCAACATTTCCTAGCCTTCCTCTTCCATCAATTCGAATGGGGGGGGAATATTGGCTGCCATAAATCCCTTGTGTGCCCTCTTGGAGGCTAGTTTTAGACCTAACATGTCATATAGGTTAGATTTCATCAATCATGTCTGATCTTTTTCATAAGTGTCATAGAATATTCATCATTGTTGTCATAGAAGTTAGGGAATCTAGCTCCAAGTGTCACAATACTTCTAAGATGCCTCTTCCTATTCCATGGGAGTTACTCTTCCACTCTAATTCGACCCTCCTTGATTCATGCCGTGAATAATGCCTCTCCAATTCACCCAAGAACGTTAGAATACACCTTGGATTCGAATGGGTGAGAATAGGATGCCATGTGGCATGGAGAATCTTGCCTTGTGTGGGTCCTACACCACCTATGCACCCTCATAACCAAGTACCACCTTATTTTCCGATTATTATTATTTAGCCCCTTTAATGTATATTTTCCAATCTAAAGAACTAGTAGATTAATGGAAATCCCCCTTCATGTGATTTATTTGGATGAAGACATTATAGTTACTTGACACATTAACACGTTAACCAATAATGAAAGAAACTTAAAACGAAAATCCAAATTTTTTTTGGCTAACATTCATCCTTTTATTTCATGGATGCCTGCAAACAAAAACAAAAACAACATAATATATGCACTTACTATTTTAAAATTAAAATGCATACTATATACAATTAACTTAACACTAATATTTTGTACAAATAATTAAAACTAATTTTATGATTCCTTTATACAACTTTATGATACCTTTACTAAATTTATTCTTTAATAATTCCCTTTATAGAACTTTATGATACCTTTACTATAATTGAAATCAATATATATTTATGATACCTTTACTATAATTGAAATCAATATATATTTATGATACCTTTACTATAATTGAAATCAATATATATTTATGATACCTTTACTATAATTGAAATCAATATATATATATAAAGTAAATACAAAGTAAATAATTAAAAAAAAAAAGAAAATTTTAATATATACAAAAATGAAATCTTTCTTCTTCCTATTATTATTATTATTTCTTTGTATTTTTTAAAATTAATTTTTAATTATTTTTCTATTTATTTACATTATTTACAATTTTTATGTTTTGTTTTTTTAAGATAAATTGGAGAAAAGATCACCCTTCACTATTCATTACCTTTAGACTTAAATAGCCCATACCTTGAGATAATTGTTGAGACACCATGGCAATCAAATTCTTGCAAATTGATGCACATAATCGATTTGAATATAGAATTGTGATCAAATAATCATGGAGGAAAAAGACCAAATCAACACAAATCATCCAAAACACCAAACCATAATTCCATGAGTCCAAAAATCGATAAAGAACAAGAGATCAAGCATGTGCTATCAAAGAATGCCATCAAACCAAAGTGTGAAATCACAAAGGAAATTAAAGCCAAACGAAAGCAACACATTTACAAAATTCTAAACTGGGGATCCCTTAATTCATTGAAAATTTAAAGGGGGACTGTTGGGGGACCAACAATAGTTAATAATTTGGTTATCATTTATGGGATTATAAAAACTAATAAATCATCAGGAGTAGAGGTGTGGTATTCAATGAGAAGGTCATGTACAAAGATCAGTTGTAGGGAAATAAACATGAAAAAGAAAACACATAATACACAGTGCTTGATGAAATTAAAGAAAATGAAATTCCAAAGGTGTTAGAAAATCAAAATGTACAATAACAACAACAACAATAACAAAAATATGTACCTCAAACTCATGCAAGTGTTGTTATAAGATCTACTGGGTTAAGTAGACTCTTGGGACACTACTCTCCTTCATTGTATTATTTATTGTTGATTGATTCTAGTGAACCATGATGTTATGAAGAAGCAATGCAGGTAGAAACCAAAAAGAAGTGGGAGCAAGGCATGAAAGAGGAGATGGACTCCTTGGTATGAAACCAGACTTGGAACTTGGTTCAGTTGCCTATAGGTAAAAGAGTGTTACAGAATAAATGGGTCTATAGGTTGAAGGAAGAAGATGGCGAAAAAAATAGGCACAAGGCTAGACTTGTTGTAAAGGGGTTTGCACATAAGAAATGTATATATTTTGATGAAATATTTTTGATGCATGTTAAAATGACTTCAATTAGAACTGAAGTCTAGTGGTAGTAGAAGATTTTCATCTTGAATAGTTAGATGTAAATAAAATTTTTCTCCATGGAAATTTGGAGGAAGAGATTTATATGGAGCAGCCAAAGGGGTTTGAGGTCAAAATGAAGGATAAATTAGTATGCAGGTTGAAGAGGAATTAGTATGGCCTAAAGGAAGCTCCAAGGTAGTGGTATTTGGAATTTGATAGGTTTATGATAGAACAAGGTTATAGTAGATGTCATTGTAATCACTATATTTATTTTAAGAGACTAGATAATGAAAACTATATTATCTTGTTATTTTATGTAGATGGCATACTTATTATAGGATCTAACATGCATGGTATAAATGTTCTCAAAATAAAATTAGCTAATTCATTTGAAATGTAGGATCTGTGTGTTGTAAAGAAAATCCTTGGTATGAGAATAAAAAGAGAAGAAAAATTGTGAATTGACATTGTCTCAGGGTGAGTACATAAATAAGAAGCTGGAAATATTTAGAATGCAAGATGCAAAACGAGTTAGCACACCTTTGGAAAACTATATCAAACTAACTGAGGAGATGTGTCCCAAGACATAAGAGCATATATACTACATGTCAAAAATTATCATACTCATCGATAATTAACATCTTGATGTATGCGATGGTGTGCACAAGACCAATTATTGCACATGTAGTGGGAGTTGTGAGTAGATATCTGAACAATCTAGGTAAAGAGCATCGGGAGGTAGTAAAGTGGATTCTCATGTATTTGAGAGGTACTACTACTCATGCATTATGTTTTGGAGTTTCAAACACTGTTCTATAAATATATGTTGATTTAGATATGGCAGGTGATACAAATAGAAGGAGAAGCACCACATGGTACGATTTTACTGCAGGTGGAACAAAAATAAGTTGGATTTCAAAACTACAAAAGTTTGTTGCACTTTCAACAATGGAAGTAGAGTATGTTGCTTCTACAGAGGCTAGTAAAGAGATGATTTGGCTATAGAGGTTTATGGAGGAATTAGAAAAAAGAAGGAGAATAGTAGGTTGTACATTGGAAACTAGAGTGCCATTAATCTTGAAAAGAACTCACACTTCCATTCTAATACTAAACATATACAGATCGGGTACCATTTCATATGACCATTTTTGGAATATGGACAATTGAAGCTATAAAACATACACACTAGCCATAATCTTTCATACATGTTAACAAAGGTAGTAACCAGGGAGAGATTGAGTTCTTGCTCTATTTTAGTTTCCCTTCAAGAATGATGGTGAATATGATAAACATTTTAGGTCCAAATTTGGAGCATAGTCCAACATGTGTAGTGGTGTTGTTGTTGTTGTGATCAGTCTCCAAGTGGGAGATTGTTGGTTGTTGACCTTGATTATATTCCTGAATCATAAGTCTTGTTTCAACCATGTTTCGATCCTAGTTACTAATGGGGGGGACCCCCCCACTAATTTCGCTAGGGGATCTAGGGGGGAAACAACAACCTTTTGGATCCCCCCAAGGAGATTCCTTTTGGAAAAAATACCTTGTAAAATATTGTAATTTTGCAGTCAATATGGACAATTCATCATTAGGTCACAGATTAGATGGTATAAGTTATGTTGGTTATTTTTTCCCTAGACGGAAACCCTATTTTTATGAGGGCATTGTGTTATGGATGTGAGTCTGTGAGAGAGACTGTGAGATAGTGAAGAGGAGTTTGCAACATATGCTTTATAGGTTTTATCCCTTAATTTTACTTGATGGAATAATGGAAGGGATGGTTGTTTCTCTGTGGATGTAGCCCATATCATGTGAACCACATATATTAGTGTCTTTCTTGTATTGTTCTCTTCTATGTTTTATTTTTGCATTCATTTTTATTTTTATTTCTTTGTGATCCTATTCCTAACAACAACAAGAGGAGACCATAAATATACAAATCAATATAAAGGGACATATATGATAGGAGAAGAAAATGAGTGGAACATGTGAAAAAATGAGGAAAAACATACTACACAAAGGACATGGATTAAGATATAAACATTGAATAATTAGATCTAGCAGCATTGGAGGAAAAACATGGCAATGAACATCTCAATGATATCTATGAAGAACAAATTCACCAACTCCAGAGAGAACTCACCAAAGGGAAGATAAAGCTAGGAAACACTAGTCAAACATAGAGTCACATCGTGAACCTAGGAATCATAACAACTCCTAGGAAATTACAAAAACATATGGGTGATAATATAACAATTGGACATAAAACCAACATGAATAAATTAAGAGGTAGGGGCCATGTTGATAAACCCTGGGAAAGTGATTGAGTTGCTAGAATAGTTCCTAACTATCCCCTCAAAAGTTTAAAATTAAATATATCTCATGGAATATTAGAGTCTTAAATGAAAAATGAAAACAAAATATACTAAAGAATATTATCAAGAAAGAATGCCCCTTCATTATGCTACTTCAAGAGACTAAATGTGATAAAAACAAACTCAAGCAAATAATGAAAGGAATTTGCTAGGGCTCTAAGGTTGTAGTAGTTGATGTAGAAGGATTCTCAGGTGGTATTTATATTCTCTAGAACCCTTCCAATGTAATCCTATGGAACTTATTATAAAACAACAAGACAATCACAACTAGTTTCAGATAAAAAGGCACTAAAGAAACATGTGTAATTACAATTGTCTCTGGTCCCAATATTCCAACTCAAAAAATAGAGTTCCTTGACTCTTTAAAACTAATTGGAGATCGATTTAACCAACATGATTGACTTGTAGGAGGGTATTTTAATCTCATCACTGAACTTTTGGAAAAATGAGTTGGAATTTGGAGGCTAGAGGAAGACAATAAGTGATTTTGAGATCTCATTGAAGAGCTTCGCCTGGTGGATATCAAAACAAAAAGTGGAGTCCAAACTTGGAATAATAGGAGAGGAGGATCCCTTAAAATTATTGTTCAACCTAATCAATTTTTAGACTTTGAACCCCTATTCAAACAAGTGATCTCAACAAAAGCAAAGATCTTCCTAGGGGAAGGTTTATGGAATTATTGGTTGATAAGTTTGAAATGGGACAGTTCTAGGGGGCCCAATTTTAAATCATTTAGTTTTGATCAATTCTGACTTACTCACCTAGATTTTGAAGCCAAATAAATAGTGGTGGGAATATTTATAGGGAATAAGAGGTACACAAATATTTGTGTTCCAATAATTCTTGAAAAATCTCAAACAAAAAATCAAACATTGGATCAAAGAGACTTTTGACAACATTTCCTAGGCACAATGAGACTAGCAGAAACAAATGGAAGCTATCTAGAAACATATTATAGTGTTGGCATAAATGCTGATTTAAAACTTCAAGAGGAGTGGATTCAATATCAAGTAGATGCAATAGTTTAAAAAGAAGAAATACTTTGGAGACAAAAATATCAAATTAGATGGTTGAAATAAGTGGATACAAGTCTCATAAAAAAATGAGATTCTTACACAACTCCATTCTTAATAGAAGGTGACACAACAATATCTCATCCTTGTGAAACACTTAAGGGGAAAATATGGAAGTGCATCAAGAAAGAGAAAGAGCTCAAAACATGCTATCAAAATATATTAATGGATCCATAGGAGAAAATGGAAGAGTCTACTCAAAATATTCTTGAATGTATTCATTATTTAGTAACAAACAATCAAATGATTCTCTCATGAGGGAGATAAGATTTGAATAATTCAAATATGTTTTCAAAGGACTTGTTGTGGGAAAATCGACAGGACATGATGGTTTCACTACTAATTTTTTCCAAGCCTATTTGACCATAGTAGGATAGGATTTTTGGGTAGGAGTTAAGGATTCAAGGAAATTAGGGGGATTTGTTCAAGCATTGAAGGAAACATTTTTTATTCTAATTCCAAAGGAAGAAGGAGCTTACACACTAGACAAATTTAGGTCAACATATCTCTACAACATCTTCTCAAAGGTAATTGTAAATCTCTTGGATATTATAATGCCTTTAATCACCACACAGTGATATGGGGGATACATAGAGAGAATATAGATTCTGGATGGGATCATAGCTTCCTACGAAGTGATACACTCTCTCAAGTATTCAAAGAAATTGGGAATGATGATTAAACTAGAAATGTGCAAGTAGTTTGATAAAATCAATTGGTACTTCATGGAGAAGATGTTGAGATCCTTCAGTTTCTGTAGGGATTGGAAAAGATGGGTTCTCAATTTGATAGCCTCAAACTTCTTATAAATCCTTATCAATTCTTCTCCATTTATTCCCTTCAATACCTCCATATATAATTTGCAAGGAGAGATACTCTCACCTTTCCTTATCATAATTATGGAAAAAGTCCTTGAGAGATATCTCAAACATGATATTCAGATGCGTAGCATCCAAAGTATTAAGATTATAGAAAATTTGGACCCACTCTCCCACCTCTAACTCATATATGACATAGTTCTAATTGGAACAACCACTGAAAGAGAAGTCTGTGCTTTCAAAAGATATCCAAATATTTTCGTAAAGGAATCAGGGTATCAAATAAATCAATGTAAACCCTTCATATTCTTTTTCTATACCACGATGCACATTCAAAATAATATCATTCATATTCTAGGATTTCAAAAAGGTTATCTCCCATCCAAATATTTGGGAATCCTCCTGCTCGACAATGGACTCGGAAATGTCTCATGGGAAATTATACCTCCTAATCATAAATTATAGATCAAATTGAGAAGTTGGAGATTCATGTTTTTGTCACTAGTAGGAAAATTTATTCTCCTCAAAACAATTCTTTAGGCCATGGAATGATTTTTGGGTATTGGATGCACCCCAAATAATTATGAAAGTAATTGGCTCTATATAGATAAATCTGGTTTGGAGTGGCCCTAATATGGAAAAAAAATGGGCCATAGTTGCTTAGAATAAGGTATGTATTCCCAAGAACATAATAGGTTTAGGTATAATAAATATTCTCAATATCAGTAAGTCTCTAGTAGGGAAAATATGGTGGTGTTGGTTGAAGAGAAAAAATGAACTTTGGATAGAGATTTGGAGAGACAAATATGGAGGTGGAATAATGAAGGAGGAGCTAGTCTAGATGGAAGGTACCCCACCTAGCTCCATGATATTGATGAATGCTTGGTAAAACAAATATGTGGTCCAACAACATTGTTTTGGGAAATAAGATATGAGTAGCAGGCCTTAGTTTGGGAAGACATTTTGTACTAGTTAATATCCTTGAAAACTCAACCAACACTCCAAGAAGGGAAGGATATTTTCACTCTATTGAATTGGTTGTAAGTTAATCACTATTGGAATAAAGGGGGAGAGTTGGGACAAAACTAGTAGAGAGAATGGAAGCATGTATATCACTAGCTAGTAGATATTTCTTAGGAGGAACTAGAACACTTGAAAGATATGCTACTAGAATGAAAATCCATTTTAGTGAAGAATCAAATACTACAAGGAAAACACCTTCTAGTGGAGGATTTTGTAGACTCTATTAGTGTTACAAGATTTGGAAAAATTTTCAAAAACAAATTTTCCATTGGTAACAGAGGCTTCAATGGAGGTTATAATATATGTACATTATAACTAAAAATTTATGGGTGGCCAAATGTTATAGCGAAGGTTTTTTAATCGGTGCACATATCATACAAATGCACTAGTGCATAGTTAACATATAGCACCGATGAATACAATTTAAATATTATGCTCTGATGCATTTCTAGACATAGGAGCACTGAAGCATACAATTTAAATGTTATGCGCTAGTGGTTTTTATTTATATAACTCCCCAATTTGTGTAATATGTTAAATCTACCATGTAAACCTTTCATAAATATGCATTGGTGCTTATATTACCATATGCACTAGTTCTTATATTACCATGCACAATGATGTGTCCTTTAAATTTACCGATAACGATAACATACAATGGGATTCAATTTTCTATGTATTCAGTGCACCTAATATAAATAATCACACCAACGCCAATTTTATATATAAAACACCAGTGTCGATTCCTACTTGAGCATTGTGATATTAGTGCATTTATAACAAATATAAGCACTGGTGCAATTCTTTTGATAGAAAACACAAGTGCGCAATTTTTCGCAATATAAAAATCATAGTACCATTAATGATTTAATTATTCCCCACACTATTCACTGAGTTCAAAAAAATACAATGCATCAATATATCTATATTTTAATTAATTGTGTTTTTTAAATTTTCAATTAATCATAAACAACTCTAATAATTTTTATAATAATATTAGTATTTGAATTTGAATTATTGTATTTGTATATAATGATTGTATACCATTGTTTTACACATTATTCATTGCAATATTTAATCATCCATATATTAATCATCCGTATATTTAATCAGCAATGTAACATTTTACAACATTGGACAATTCATTAGAAGTAGAAACACAATTTGTTATATATGAATAAGAGACCCTTTGTAATACAAAATGGGATAACATAAAGGTCCAAAATCATCAAAATGCTAATATGTAATTGTTACACGTATTGGTAACTTGTGGTTATCTAATTGGGACAATATGTCCAATACATTAAACAAAAAGTTTGATTTTCATAGATAAACATTTCAAAACATAAAAATTGCAAGAATTTTCAATTATATTGATATCCATTCTTCACTCTTTCTGCTATTTTTGTTCAAGCTGCTTGCATGCCTCATTTCTTCATCACTTGTAGGTGATATTCTACTTGGGTTATTTGAATAAATGTTTTGTTAATTGGGTTGATTTTTTTCCTCCTCTTCATCTTCCATCTATGAACATATAAATAAAGTGTAATGCGCATATCTACATGTTGGGACAGGCAATAAAAAGCATAAGAGAAAATATTTCCAGCCAAAGAATGGCAGTTTCTAAAGATACCTTTGCACTTAAGCATAGAGAGAATGATCCAATTGTGATGATAAACATATCAAGAAGATTGTCTATAAATAGGTTTGTGTAGGATCCCAATCCCAACAATCACGAGACCATATTGTCCATAAAAAGTGGATCTAAGAATCCAAACTTGGACATAATCCAACAAGGTGAGGGTACATGGACCATAGGTTCCAACACCCCCCGTAAACTCAACTTGGAGGAAAGAACAAATTACATGGCATTCTCCCCTTAATTTGATATGAACTGGAAAAACTGGTACAATAACACTCCTGAAGAAGCCTGAAACACTATCACCTCTGTCAAAAAAGTTAATGCAGTCGTCCAAACATCTACAACACTGCTGTCCAAATACAGTCCCAGTCGGTCAATTGACTAGACAACAGAACAACACAAATTAGAGTAGTCAAGTATCCATAAGAGAAACAAGTATAGGCAATCTCTGCAATACAGTCTTTGTCCATCCAACAATCGGGTACTCGCAACAATACTCAATAAGATATGCCAACAAATAATCCAATTGAACATACTTCAGTCGGTTCAATCAATTCAACAAGAAATAGTCAAATCAACAAAAGTTGGGCTTACTTGATAGTAAGGTCTTCAAATCTCTCCCCCTTAAATACAACTAAGGGATAATCAAATAGCAATCATAACAATAGTATTCGAAACTCGGCCACACAAAATTAAGTTTGTTAAGCTCTCAATATCGAAGGATATATCAAAAAGAAAAAGGAAACAATGTTGATTGACTCTAGTAGTACTCATAATTTCATTCGTTGTAAATTAGCCAAAGTTCTCAATTGCTTTGTATATCTAGCACTAGAGTTTCATGTAATGATTGCAGATGGAGGAACTATCAATTGCTCAGGGAAATGCCATAATATCAACTTATTATGGGGGAATATGTATGGAATAGTCCTATGATTGTTATCCCAATGGGTGGGGATGATGTTGTCTTAGGGGTTCAATGGTCACAATCATTAGGAACAATGGATTTTAATTTTCAAGAAATTTTCATGAAATTTTATTGTGAAGGAAAATAATTTGAATTAAGGGGCATCACAGGGAATTCAAGCAAGGTGATAAGCTCTAATGGTTTTTTTTTTTTGAAAAAGGGACATCAAGGTGTAATTGCATAATTATGCTCACTAGATGTTCAAACATCTAAGCCTCCTATTCCCCTAGATCTCCAAAGGGTCACTGATAAGCACTCCAAGGTATTTGAAGATATTCCAAAGGGTCTTCCACCTACTTGAGATTTTGATCATGCTATTCACTTAATTCTAGGAAGTGTTCCTCCTAACATAAGACCTTACAGATACCCCTGTGGCTAGAAGAGTGAAATTGAGCGCATGGTTGAAGAAATTTTAGAGGATGGCATAATTAGGCCTAGCCAAAGTTCCTATTTTGCACCAGTGGTAATGGTACACAATAAGGAGGGATCATGGTGTATGTGTCCATATTATAGAGAGCTCAACAAGATCACCATTAAACATAAGTTTCCCATTCTTGTCATTAATGAATTTCCAGATGAACTATATGGAGCATTTACTTCACAAAGTTGGATCTTCGTTCAGGGTATCATCAGATTATAATGAAGGATGAAGACATCCCAAAAACAACATTCATAACTCATAAAGATCATTATGAATTTCTGGTTTGTTGATGTATTTGTAACTTCAGAAGATATTCACTTGTATATTGTATGTATTACATTTGTACTTTATTGTATCCCCAACGGAGATGTATTATTCCTCCGATTGGAAGTGTCGTCATGTGTACTTGATGGGTTATTAGACCAACTTGTTGGGGTCGGCCCTGTATGAGTCATGTGGTTCAAAGGGTTATTAGACCACCCTATTGGGGGTCAGCCTAGTCAGCATTATGTTATGTGGTTAAGTTAGGGCCGACCTAGTTGAGTAAAGGTCAAGTGATGTAGTGTATAAATAGAGAGTGTGTCTCTCTCATTTTACACATTCTATTGTTCACTCACTTCGCATTAGTGAGAGAAGAGGAGATTGCGCACAAGTGGAGGAGGAGAATGCTGCTATAGATATATATTTCTTGGGTTTGATCATGGTGATCATTGTATTGATGCTTATTCTATCTCTGAGGAAGTTGCGGGGTTTTTCACCTTCTTGGTTTTCCCTGGTGAAATGTTTTGTGTCTCTTGTCTCTTATGCTTGATATGTTGTACATGTTGTTCTTTCAGTTAAGATCCTAGATCAGAATGTATTAAATTCTGAAAAACTAACATGGTATCAGAGCTAGCCTGAATGAAGGCATGGTATGGCATTTATGACACTTGTTGCACTTACGAAGCTAGGGCTTGATATAGCAAAAACCAGTCATCGTAGCACTTTCGCTATAAATCCATTTTGGCGAAGTTTATGAATCTGAAAGTTTTACAGGTCGAATATAAGATCCCAATGTACCTTGTCCCTGAAGCACAGCATCCAATTCGATGTACGTTTTTTTTTATGGTCCGTACAATCTAGGGTTTCTGCCTCTTCTAGATCTCAGTCATAAACAAGTGACCTAGGAAAAAAGGTCACAACTTGGGATAGGAAGCTCCAAATGAAATTTCGTAAAACTTGGAAGATAGGACATAGACTGTACTTTCACAGGTCCGATTTTCAGAGGCCGAAATTGAACCAGTGACATGTGGCACTCCGTACAAGTTCGCTCTCCTGTTTTATCCCATAAACAGGTCACGTTGCGACACTTGGCATAACTCTCTCTCTCTCAGGGAATCCATTTGAGGTCAGACCTATGGGGTTGGAAATATAACAGGTCACGCTACCACAGGCCAAATTTTTAGACCCTATAAATCTAAAATTTCGGAGTTACACCAGAAACAATCAGGTGCATATTTATGTCAAAACGGAATTGGATTTTGAGCACCTTCATTCATGGCTCCGAGAATTTAGGGTTTCGAAGAATGTTGGAATTTTTGTATCGGATACCACGGATGGATTCTCCTCATCAAAATAAAAATTTAGAGACCAAGATCAAATTTTTTTGGTTGGGTAGAAGGTCGGGCTTGATCAAACCCTAGTTCGGGACTTTGATCGAAAAAGTGGAAAATTAGGGCTTCTACAAAAGTTGGAATTTTTGAATTTTGTGACCATGGCTGGAAGCTCCTCAAGAAAATCGAATTTTAGAGATTTGGATCAAACCTTTTGGTTGGG
The DNA here is from genome assembly GCA_027924585.1 of Larix kaempferi. Classification (NCBI taxonomy): domain Eukaryota; kingdom Viridiplantae; phylum Streptophyta; class Pinopsida; order Pinales; family Pinaceae; genus Larix; species Larix kaempferi. The sequence goes on along the minus strand of BSBM01000458.1, from coordinate 14,749,867 downwards.
TGAAGCTTTGGGAAAATCAAACCCTAATTCAGGGTCCTCCCTTGTGAATCTAGAAATCTAAAAGGAAATTTTGAGGGGTGAAACTTTGCAGTTTTCAAATTCTGAGTATACTAGCTTGATCAGCTCATCAAGGCGCATCTTTCTATCCTTTCAGAAGTTTGAAATTCAAAGTTTGAATTTTTAGAGTTTCTTTGACAAACCCTAATCCAGCTCCAGATCCAGTTTCGGCAAATCAAAGTGGATTGGGTTAATCCTGGAAGAGAATGAATTGGACACCTGCATAAGTGAAGAAGTTCCCGTTCTAGAGGTAGATGAGGCTAAGGCCTTACATAAGAAGTCTACAAGCAATCTCGACAGGTATGACTTGAGGATATACAGGTATGTTTTGAAATATGTTCATGATTAAGGTTATGATATGTTTGTCTTCATATTATTGAGTTTAGTACAATATTGATTAATTTTAGACTTGTCTTATCACCCTAGTAAAAGTATGAATGCATGTATAGGGTTATGACATTTATGATTGTACTAATGCACCATGATGTTGTATGAGGTTGATGTTGTCTGCTAACATGTAAGGTACATCAAGAAAGACAAATCAAGCTCTAGATCAAGAACATATGACCATGGTGACATGAAGACAAAGACTCATGAAGCTCTACTTACAAGGTATGTATAATTTGGTTCCACAATGGTTAACTTATGAGATATGCAGGTCACTAGCACAAGTCATTTAAAAGAACAAGAACACATCATGTGGGTATGTTAGACATAACCAACTAACTTATTAATCCAGGTATGTTTTTTTTTCTATATCAAGTTAGAATCCTACCTTGTGATAGGATCTCTTATATAAGTATACTTGGTATGATTGATAATGATTATTCATGAAGTTATAGGTTTGAGTAATCATGGGTTTAGGCATATTATGCTTCTTACTTTGATTGATGATATGACTAATCAGAAAATTCCTATGGTCAAATAGGGATATGCATGAGTAAAAGAATTGTGATAAATTATTTGTGTATGAAATGATCTTGACCATACATGTTTAAGATTACTTAGAATCAAAATGTTTTTGATAGCATTAAGATTATACTAATGAATGTAAGTATGAGACCTCGAGGATAACACAATGATGATACTAGTAAGTATGCATAGTGATCGAGGATGGATATAAGTTCAAAGATAGGTAATCCAGGAAGCAAAGATCAAGAGGGAGCACACTCAAGTAGTTCCTGCAAGGAAGCAAATATTGAGAGGGAGTACACCCTACAACCAAACAAAGATAAGTATTTGAATTGTCATTTCTTGCATACTTGTTTGTTTAAATAATATTGTTCAATGATGTTCCTAGACTTAGGGTGTGTATTATGCATATTAGAATAATTGCATTAATGAACAGTATACTACTAATATGCATGTGATGGGTACGTGGCCTATGGCATTGTACAACATTCCATTGCTACTTATCTAGAATGAAACCTCTTTGCTGACATGTTGGGAGTTGTGCACACTCTTAACAATGTTCTGGTAGAGATTGGAAGGCATCTAAAAAGTTACGAGATATGGATAAATGTTGTAATGAAGCATTGGCTAAAATAATTGCATAACTATATGACATATTTCTTTATGTGTAAGAATTTGTTCTGAAAACTATGAGATGTTTCTAATCATGCAATTTAACTTGCTTTGTAGGAAAGATCGTATACCATCACCTACAAAAGAAGGACTATAACATTTGTTCCAGAAACAAAGCTATCTATTGAAGATATTGAAGTTCCTAGGATCCAGGATGAAGTAATGGAAGAATACCATGATCCGTCGATCATGAAGAAAGATTTTTGGGATGTGGTCCCAAGACCAGATGGAAAGTCTGATGTGACTTCCAAAGATCAAGCATGATGTAGATGGCAACATAGAGAAATACAAAGCGATATTTGTAGCTCGTGGATTCTCCCAGAAAAAAGGGAATAGACTATGAAGAGACTTTTGCTCCTGTATCCAGATACACTTCCATCAAATCAGTACTTGCTCTGGCTGCAGTGATGAAATGGAAGATACACCAGATAGATGTCAAGACAACTTTCTTGAATGGTGTAGTCGAGGAGGAAGTGTATGTGGAGTAACCACTTGGTTTTGAGATACATGATAGAGAGTCATATGTGTGCAGGTTGAAGAAAGCCTTGTATGGCTTGAAGCAAGCTCCTAGGACTTGGTATGGTGTAGGATATATAACTTTCTATCCAGTTTGGGCTTTACCAAGAATAAAGCAGATTCCAACCTTTACTACAAGGTTGAGGAAGGCAATCCAGTGATACTACTCTTCTATGTGGATGACCTGTTTGTTACAGGTTATGATAGATTGATTGTCGACATGAAGAGGAAGCTTGCTTCCAAGTTCAAGATGAAGGACTTGGGGATGATGCACTATTTCCTAAGCATAGAGGTGTGGTAGAGCGCAGATGGAATCTTCCTTGGACAAGGGAAGTATGCAGTAGAGATCCTGAAGAGGTTTGGGATGATGGACTGCAAGGCCATGGCCACACCTATGGAATCAAACCTGAAGCTTCTGTGTGATGCTTCATCTGATCCGGTTGATGTCACGGTGTATAGTCAGATGATTGGGTCCTTAATGTACTTGACAAAGACGAGACCAAGTATTTGCTTTGCGGTGAACACATTGAGCCAGTTCCTGACAGATCCGAGAGGTGTTCACTTGGTTTTTGTAAAGCATATTCTAAGGTACCTGAAGGGTACAATTGATTATGGGCTCAAGTATGATGCAAATCAAAAGTTTAACCTATAGGGTTATGTTGATTCATATTGGGCAAGCAGTGCTGCAGATAGGAAGAGCACTTCTGGATGCTGCTTTAGTATGGGATCAGGTGTGATCTTTTGGTTTAGCAGAAAACAGTCCTGCATAGCACTGAGTACAGCGGAACCAGAGTATGTTGCAGCTTGTTCGGCTAGTTGTGAGGCAGTATGGCTGAGGAAGCTACTATCTGAGTTATTTGATCTCCTGTTGGATGCTATTGGTATCTTTTGTGACAACCAAAGTTGTGTGAAGCTGTCTGAGAACCTCGTGTTCCATGACAGGTCAAAGCACATCGAGATCAAATATCACTATATCAGGGATATGGTGCAGAGAGGATCAGTGAAGCTCCTGTATGTTGTGACGGACGAGCAGATAGCCGATGTGTTGACCAAGCCACTGGCCAGAGTGAAGTTTGAGTACTTCAGAGAGATACTTGGTGTACTTCAGATTGAGATTCCTTCCAAGGGGAAGTGATGAGTCTGGAGACACAGATGCACATGAGCCATTCTCACATGGTGGTAGGTGTGTCCTCCCATGGTGTAGATATAAGGGTTGGGGCCATTCCGACATGGTTGAAGTGTGTCTTCCCATGGTCGTTGATGTAAGAGATATGCCATTCAAGCATGGTTGAAGTGTGTCTTCCCATGGCTACGATATAAGTGTTGTTCCATTCAAGCATGGTTGAAGTGTGTCTTCCCATGGCTGCGATATAAGTGTTGTGCCATTCGAGCATGGTTGAAGTGTGTCTTCCCATGGCTTCGATATAAGTGCTTTTCCATTCGAGCATGGTTGAAGTGTGTCTTCCCATGGCTACGATATAAGGGCTGTGCCATTCGAGCATGGTCGAAGTGTGTCTTCCCATGGCTGCGATATAAGTGTTGTTCCATTCGAGCATGGTTGAAGTGTGTCTTCCCATGGCTGCGATATAAGTGTTGTGCCATTCTCGCATGGTTGAAGTGTGTCTTCCCATGGCGTAGATATAAGTGCCGAGCCTTTCACGGATGGTTGAAGTGTGTCTTCCCATGCTGGTGAGTGTAAGTGCTGTGTGATGTGCATCTGGGTTGTGCTCCGTGGATGATGAGGTGATTTGAAGATGATGAGGTGACAGTATGGTACACAGGTTTTGCATAGGCATATAATCAATCCTAAGATGCTCTTGTAGGTTTTGCAGAGGCAGTGTAATCAGTCCTGGGAGATCTTGCAGGTTTTACAGAGGCAGTGTAATCAGTCCTGAAGTGTACCTACCTGATGCCTTGCTCGCTGAGATGACATGATCAATATGATCATGAGTATCAGGATGATACTCTGTGGCCGTGGACAGGTTGTGCAGTTGCATGTAAAATATCCTGGGAGATCCGATAGGTTGAGCTGTGTGCTCATAATCAGTCCTGGGATTCTCTTTCAATGTTTTGCCATGAGCACATGTAATATTTCCTTGGGAGATCCGATAGGTTGAGCTGTGTGCTCGTAATCAGTCCTAGGATGCTCTTTCGAGGTTTTGTGGAGGTCACATATAATATTGCCCTGGGAGATCCGATAGGTTGAGCAGTGAGCTTGTAAAAGTCCTAGGATGCTCTTTCGAGGTTTTGTTGACGCACGTAATAAGTCCTGAGGATTCAACAGTATGGCTAGTGACGATGAAGACCTACAGGTGGTGGGCCTACATCCAGCATGAAAAAGGGCTGGCTCTGTAGAACTTCCTATGATGAGAATAATTATGAGATAGCATTAGTGATCGAGATGACGAGTACAACAGTAGTGACGATGATCCTCCGTGATCCAGTGATGATGATCCGGCTCCAGTATTGAAGACTTGTGTCAAGAGAATACCTTCCTAGTTAAGAGGGAGTGTTGATGTATTTGTAACTTCAGAAGATATTCACTTGTATATTGTATGTATTACATTTGTACTTTATTGTATCCCCAATGGAGATGTATTATTTGTCCGATTGGAAGTGTCGTCATGTGTACTTGATGGGTTATTAGACCACCTTGTTGGGGTCGGCCCTGTATGAGTCATGTGGGTCAAAGGGTTATTAGACCACCTTATTGGGGGTTGGCCCAGTCAACATTATGTTATGTGGTTAAGTTAGGGCCGACCTAGTTGAGTAAAGGTCAAGTTATGTAGTGTATAAATAGAGAGTGTCTCTCTCTCATTTTACACATTCTATTGTTCACTCACTTCGCATTAGTGAGAGAAGAGGAGGATGCGCACAAGTGGAGGAGGAGCATGCTGTTGTAGATATCTATCTCTTGGGTTTGATCATGGTGATCATTATATTGATGCTTATTCTATCTCTGAGGAAGTTGCGGGGTTTTTCACCTTCTTGGTTTTCCTCAGTGAAATGTTTTGTGTCTCTTGTCTCTTGTCTCTTATGCTTGATATGTTGTACATGTTGTTCTTTCAGTTAAGATCCTAGATCAGAATGTATTAAATTCTGAAAAACTAACATGGTCATGCCTTTTGGCCTTACAAATGCACCTTCCACATTTCAAGGTTTCATGAATTCCATTTTCAAGCCCTTAATTAGAAAATTTTTGTTGATATTTTTTGATGATACACTAATCTATAACAAGTGTTGGGAAGAACATGTTCAACATGTTGACATGGTGCTACAACTATTAAAGGAGCAACAACTATATGCAAAACATTCCAAATGTTTCTGTTAGGAACCCATGTCAACCCTTCTATTTACTTTGTTAGTATATTGTTGTTGGACGCATATGCTTTGCAAGTCGTCCCGTAGTATTTGTTGATCCATAGTTTGTTGTTGGACACATATGCTTTGTAAGTCGTCCCGTAGTAATTATTGATCCATAGTTTGTATTGGCCCATGGTTTGTATTGAAACATGGTATTGACCCATGGTATTGGCGCCTAGACTTAATATATAAGTTTGTGTTGAGACGAATGAAGGTACCGTGAAGTTATTTGTATTGAGCTTGCTCAAAGGAGGTTGCCCCCTCGAAGTGGCCTGTGATCAATAAAAGTGATTATGAGTTCTGTTATTTATGCTATCTCGTGTATTCTCATTAATTAATTGTTGTAGGCTCTTCACATCTTGTATCAGAGCACTTTCTTGGGCTCGTTGGGTGAAATTTCTGCCAAATCTTTTTTCGCATTTGTTGTAGGTTTGGATATGGAAATAATCCTTATCCACTTAACTGTGGGAAGTACTTGGGAATAAGCCCTAAAACTCATTGTGAGGAGTACCACAGGAACCCCAAAGTAGCTGGCCCATTGAGAGGACCTGCCAGTGAAAAGGGAAACGACCCCTACCTGATTGACTAGTTCCCACCCGTGAGCTAAAACAAGAGTTGTCCTTTGTGGAAAAGCGGTTATCATTTTTACCTGAGCCGTGGAGTGAGGGGTACTGACCCAATACGCAAGCCGTTGGATAACATTGGTATCCGAGTGAATCACTTGAACCGTTAGGAAGCCGAGCATACGGGGTCCATATCTATTTTCAGCTGATAAATCACAGATTTCCTCTTTCCAGAACTGTTGCCGATCACTTCCGCATCGTTGCAGATCCATCTATTGCCGATCATTTCCGTGTCGTTGCATATCCATCTATTTTCTATCCCTTCTGCGTCGTAGCAGATCCATTCTGCTGGAAAAAAAAAAAAGTTTTTTCGCCATATCTCCCTTGTTTTCACTCTATTTCCTTTGAAACTTCCCTGAAACCCCCATAATACCATTCTGCATCTTTCATTCCCGAGGACCCTATCCAAAATTCCACTTCCCCCAACCAAAAATCCCACATTTGTCTATTTTTAGGGTTTCCCATAACTCCTTCAATTTTCACCCAATCACCCTCAAATTTTGCCACCGTGTTTATTCCCTATTTCTACTTCTTTGTGTCTCTCTGACAAATTTTCCCATTCTTTCACCCTGCTTCTAAAATACTCATTTTCTACTTCCTTGTCTATTCGACAGTGTCCAAAACCTAGTCAAACCTAAATTACCCACCAAATTTTTTCCCAAATCCAACTTTTCCTTTACTAAAACAATCTCTGTTTTTGTTTTTCTACCCACTCAAAAAAAAAAAACTCCTCATTATGGTTGTCATCCACGCAGGAGAAAAAAACCATGGAGGAATCACTTGCAGCCATCCAAACCAAACTCTAGGATCTGGATGAAAAATTTCTTAGCCTTCATCTTCAGCATTCAGCCATGAACAACAAACGTCAGTCAAAGTCTTCTTTAGACAATGGGTTCTTTTCTTCCAGCAATTTCCATGGTTCGAAGCGTGATTTTTCTCGCTTCAATGGTACTGACCCGATTGGATGGATCTATCAAGCAGAACAATATTTCAGTCTGTATAATACTTTTGATGTCAACAAAGTTCCACTTGCATCATTTCATCTGGAACAAGAAGCTCTTCAATGGTACCATTGGTACATCAAGGCTCATGAAGAGCCAAAATGGCCAGATTTTTGCCAGCTCCTTTTGCAGCGATTTGGTCCTAGTGCTTTTGATGACTTCACCAGAGCCCTCACTAAACTTCACCAAATTGGCACTATGTGAGAGTATCAGACAAAATTTGAGAAACTAGCCAATCACACAGAAGGATTGTCCGATGAATTCTACAGGAGTTGTTTTATCAGTGGTCATAAGGATAAAATCCACTCAGAGGTCAAAATGTTCTGTCCCAACACCATGATGGAAGCCTTGGGGTTAGATAAGTTGGCAGAAGACAAGATTGTAGCCCAACAATGCTCCAAACCCAATTTTGTACCCTCCATAAATTTGGGTTCTGAACGACCTCCCATCCTACCAGCTCCTCGCACCACTCCTATCAAGCATTTGCCTGAAGCAGAGATGCGAACATGTAAAAGAAAAAGGGATTTGTTATAATTGTGATGAGAAATTCACTCGGGGACATAGATGTGTTCAGCAACAACTCTATCTCTTGGATGTGGATTCTCCGCATGCCTCTAAAATTGGTGAAGAAGCTCCAGAGACAATGGATGATCAGGTCGACATTCAAGAGCAGTCTATTGACCCCCAATCTTAGGACGACCTACCAGAGATATCTCTCCATGCTTTATCCGGCATCACCACCCCCCAAACAATGCGGGTCAGGGGTTACTTCAAGAAGCTTTCTCTTACAATACTCATTGATTCTGGTAGCACTCCTAACTTCATTGACCCCCAGATCGCCAAACAGGATGATTGTTTTGTCCATCCTTGCTCCAACTTTGAAGTCATGGTTGCCAATGGGGGCACCTTACCTTGCAAGGGAAGTGTCACAATGTGCGTATCTCTATGAAAGATTATAACCTGCGCTTTGACATGTTTTTCTTGTCTTTAGGAGGATGTGATGTGGTTTTGGGAGTTCAATGGTTACGCACACTTGGCCCCATCTTATGGGATTTTGCTGCACTTTGGATGGAGTTTTCTGTCAATGGGACACAACAAAAATTTACGGGCTTACAACCAGGGTGTGTCCGCATCATCAGTTCACATCGCCTTGAAAAGATCCTTAAGAAGAATTCGCATGGTGTCATTGCTCAAATCCATTCCATTCAGATGCACCCACTAATGGTCTCCCCTACTTCCTTGGATGGATATGCAGGTGTCCTTGCTGCACCAGTGGGCTTGCCGCCTTCAAGAGACCTTTACAGCAAGCATTTAGCCGTATCTACATCTCAGCAGGAAATGATGGCTATTTTTTATGCAGTACAGAAGTGGCAGCCATCCCTATTAGGGAATTATTTTTGCCTCAACACTGCTCTCCAGAGTCTGTAAAATTTCCTGGCACAACAGGTCTCCTCCCCAGCACACCTGAAATGGGTTATCCAACTCATGGGTTATGACTATGCAATCACTTACAAGCAGGGTAAGGACAATATGGTGGCAGATTCTCCTTCTCGCACATTATATGACCCAATTTCTCTTACAACTATTTCTCTACTTGTTCCAAATTGGTTGCAATCCATTCAACAGGACTCTCTCTTCTATGAACTCCATGCTTCTTCATCGGCAGGGCACTCTAGGTTCCTCAAAACATATGACTGAGAACAATGTAACTTCTTTTGGCAGGGACTGAACCTAACAATTCAACAGATGGTGGTTGACTGTGATACTTGTTAGGTCAACAAGGGTGAAACGACACTCCTTTCGGGGCTGCTCGGACCCTTTCCCATCCCTACACAGATTTGGACAACTATTTCTATGGCTTTCCTAGAAGCGCTCCAGTGGTACACTACTACATATAAAAGGACACCAAATGAAGCAGTCTATGGAAAGGCACCGCCATTTCTTCTTCCATATACCCTCAGTAGGTCCCCAGTTCAAGAAATTGACTTGGTTCTTCGAAACTGCAAACAGATTCTTCTCATTCTACAGGACAATATTCACTTGGCAAGAATTTGACTGAAACAACAAGCCGATCAACACCATTATGAGCGCAATTTTCATGCAGCTGATATGGTTCTTCTTCATCTGCAACCTTCTAAGCAATCCTCCCTGAAACTCAAAAGGCATCAGTGGCCTGGAATGCAACTTGATGATGCTACAGAGGAACCACTCCTTCAGATTTTGTATCAATTTCCACATCTAAAGCTTTGAGGACAAAGATTTTTCTAAGGGGGAGGGGATGTTAGGAACCCATGTCAACCCTTCTATTTACTTTGTTAATATATTGTTGTTGGACTCATATGCTTTGTAAGTCATCCTGTAGTATTTGTTGATCCATAGTTTGTTGTTGGATGCATATGCTTTGTAAGTCGTCCCGTAGTAATTGTTGATCCATAGTTTGTATTGGCCCATGGTTTGTATTGACACATGGTATTGACCCATGGTATTGGCGCCTAGACTTAGTATACAAGTTTGTGTTGAGACCAATGAAAGTACCATGAAGTTATTTGTATTGAGCTTGCTCAAAGGAGGTTGCCCCCTTGAAGTGGCCTGCGATCAATAAAAGAGATTCTGAGTTCTGTTATTTCTGCTATCTCGTGTATTCTCCTTAATTAATTGGTGTAGGTTCTTCACAGTTTCTTTGGGGTAAAGGAGGTAGAATATTTGGGGTCATATTGTCTCTCATGAAGGTGTCAAGTTAGACTCTAAGAAAATTAAATCCATGATGGTCTGGCCAATTCGAAAAAAATTGAATAATCTTAGAGGATTCTTAGGTTTGATAGGGTACTACTGCAAGTTTGTTCGGAACTATGGAATAATAGAAGCACCTCTAATAGCATTATTGAAGAAGGAATCATTTTCATGGACTCTAGAGGCAACTCAAGCATTTGAACAACTTAACGAGGAAATTTGCAAAGCTCCTGTTTTGACCACACCGAACTTCAAAAAAACCTTCATTATGGAATGTGATGCCTCAACAAATGGGATCAGTGCTATTCTAATGCAAGAAGGATGACTCCTTGCTTTCTAAAGTCAATTAATGAAGGGAAAGAACTTACAAAAACCCATTTATGAGAAGGAAATGATGGAAATATTGCATGCACTTAAGTAATGGCGTCCTTACCTAATAGTTAGGCACTCAAGGTAAACATAGATCATGATAGTCTTAGATACTTCTTGGAACAGAGACTATATTCAGAAGAGCAACAAAAATAGGCAACCAAGATGTTGGGATATGAATTTGAAATCATCTATAAAAAGGGAACCAAAATGTGGTGGCAAATGCACTCTCCAAAAAAGATGAGGATGTTGAGGCATTACTTTGTGCGATTTCAATTATACAAACCGATTGGGTAGTAATAGAAAGGGAAGAATGGAATAATGAGCTATCTATGTGGAAAATCATTCAAAAGATACAAAACGATCCCAATGTATCAAATACTTTTGTGTGGACAAATGATTCACTATGGTATAAGGATCACTTATATATATGTAATAAATCCCAACTCAAAGAAAATATCCTTTTGGAATTACACTCCTCTCCTATAGGTGGGCACTCAAGATTCCTAAAAACGTACTAAAGGGTCAAGAAGGAATTCTCTTGGTACGGTCTTAAATCTGATGTTCAAAGGTTCATGGCAGAATGCTTGGTTTCCCAACAAAATAAGGTTGAAACAGTTAAGGCCTGAGGTATTTTACAACCATTAGAAATACCATGTCAACACTGGGAGGAAGTCTCAATGGATTTTATCATAGGTCTACCCGAGTCAGAAGAGAAGAATGCTATTATGGTGGTTGTTGATAGACTCACAAAGTATGCACACTTTTGTGCACTCTCTCACCCTTTTAATGAAAGCACAATTGATGCAACCTTCATGGAAACAGTCCATAAGTTACATGGAAAACAAAATATTATTGTAAGTGATAGAGATCCAATTTTCACTCGAAAGTTTTGGACTAGATTATTTTCTTATTTGGGTAACCAATTGGCTCATAGTTCGTATTATCATCCTCAATCCAATGGGAAAAATGAGATAGTGAAAAAATATTTGGAAGGCTATCTTCGCTACTTTGCATTTGATAAACACACATAGTGGGTGAAATGGTTATGTTTGGAAGAATGGTGGTACAATACTTCCTTCCATACATCATCAAAACTGTCTCCATTTATGGCACTTTATGGGTACCATCCTCCATCTATCACATATTCCTTAAAAGGGAAATCTAAAGTTCAAGCCATGGAAGATCACCGAGAGCACCAACAAGAATTTCTCCAGTTACTGAAGGACAACCTGGCTATGTCAAAAAATAGGATGAAACAACAAGCATATCAACATCGCAGTGAAAGGTGTTTTGAAGAAGTGGATTGGGTATTTCTAAGTCTATAACCTTTCAACAATGTCCCTCAAGAAACAAAATAAATACAATAAATTAGCACCCAAGTACTATGGTCCATATAAAGTATTGCAGAAGATTGGTAATATGGATTACAAATTGGATCCCCCTTCATGTTTAAGGGTACACCTAGTTTTCCATGTTTCTTGCTTAAAGAAGGCAATAGGAGAAAATATCCCCATTGAAACTATCTTGCTGGGGCTTGATGAAGAAGGAAAAGTCATATTGGAACTTGAAAAAATCACTGAAACAATGACCAAACAACTGCGGAATCAGGTTATTACTGAGTACCTCATCAAGTGGAAGAACATTTCTGTTGAAGATTCGACATGGGAAGATGAGTCCTTCATACAGAAGCATCCACAAATAATCAAGAGTTAAGGACAACATTTGTCTAAAGGGGAGGGTCATGTTAAGTGCTAAATATGTGCACATTACCCCCTATTTTGTGGCTCATTACATATTTATGATGTTGAATAGGGTCTATTAATGGTAATTGTCATTAGAACTATTATATTATTTATGTCGGCTTTGGTCTATTAGTTGTAATTGTAGATCTTTGTCTCCTATGTATAGGAGGGATACCTTTTCATTTGAATCATCTCATATTGTCTTGTCTTATGTACTTAGTGCATTGTATAAGGAGGTTTCCCCCTTGAAGAGGCTTTTTATTAATTTCATTTGTTCATTATTAAGGCGTGTATTACTCTTTATTTTCTGAGAAGAAGGTTGCGTTGAAGGAATATAGAACCCAAGGGAGCGTCAGGAGTCCTCAATGATATGCCACACCTCATCTTTGACCAAATACCAAAAATGGTGGAAGAAGTTTGATAGATCCCATCCAACACCAAGGCCTTTCCATCCTCCATCTAATTAACAACTTCCTCCACCTCTTCCTTACTTATCTTTCTCTCCAGCATTTCATCCTGGGCATCTGATACCTAATTGGGAACCCATTGAGTGATCCTTTCAATATCTTCTGCTCGATCTGGGCATGTTTCCTCCATGAGCTCTTGGAAGTACTGCAACAGTTCACCTCTATTTATTCATGTGTTTCCTGGCGAGCACCATTTTAGGATTTAAGCATAACAATTTTGTTCTTTTGGTGATACTTAATAGTTGACCTATGAAAAAATTTAGTTATTCTTTCACCCTCTTTTAGCCAGTGATTTCTTGACTTCTGCTTCTAGAATATCTCCTCCCGAGCTTCCCTTTCCTCAATATTTTCTATAATTCTGGCTTCCTCCTCCTTAAGTTCTAGAGAGAATCCCTCCAACATCCCTTGTTGCTGAATTTCCTCCAGACGACACTCCAAGTGTCGTTTATCTTGAAAGATGTTTCCAAATTCTTCCTAAGTTGTTCCATTTCTTAATTTTTTGTTTGATTTTCTTGAGATTATATTGGAATCGATACATGATTGACCCCCCTGGTGACTATGTTTCCACCCACCATTGTTGGAATTTGGACTTAAACTCGGGATGATTGAGCCATAATTGCTCAAACCTGAAAGATATTTTGAATTGGGAGCTCGCCCCACTCCAAGACAAGCACACCGACCACTGATCCGATCCATCCAATGGAAGGACTTACGATCCAAGTTACCCACCTACATCCAAAATGGATTCGGATAGTAAAAAATTGTCTAGGAGAGAGGATACATGTTGATCTCCCCACCTCTTATTGGTCCAGGTAAGAAGATCATTCCCAGTTTGGATATCTATTAGATTGATTACGTCAATAAGATTGTCAAAGGTCTAATTCTTTGATTCAAGCTGACGTCTTCCTCCCTTCTTCTCATCTAGGGATCTAATCATGTTGAAGTCCCCCCCCCACAATCCATTGCCTTTGGTTAACCCATCAATGGATCCCCTTGAGAGAATCTAGAAACTCTATCTTCTGTAACTGGATATGGGGACCATAAACATTGGAGATGACTCCAGAAATTGGGTATCCCACAACACAGAATTTAGTCGATATGGATTGAGGTGTTGATAGGAAATTATCAAGGGATATATCATCTAGGTGCAACATTATTCCAAGACCCCCGGTTGTCCCGTTCACATCAATCACTATTACTTCACAGCCTCTCCAAGCTCTCTTACTAATTTCTTGAAGAGCTTCCTTAGAACACTTAGTTTGTTGTAACATCAGGATTTGTGGCTTTTCCTTCCTAATCTTCTTCATCAGAATTCTTACCTTCTGGGGGTTATTTGAGCCCCTTACATTCCAAGTAATAATTTTCATCGAGTTGGGTTCTTTAAAAGAGCTAGGGATGCCTTAATTGTCGGGTACTAACCTGACTCTACCAATTTGATTCTTGCCTCCACTATCCTCTGTCTATTGGTCCTTATTCCTGGATTTTTACTAGTATCACCCAAGTTTCCTTATTGTATCTTGGGATCAATAACGACTCGATGTTGGATGAGTTGTTTAGAGCTTCAAATCGATTAGAATTCTGGGGATTCTTACTTGGATCTAGCATCCCCTGCCTTTTCCCAGCCCTTTTTCAAGAGGAGACCCTTGTAAACCCATCCCTATCCATTTTATCCTGAAGTTTGGTCTGGGGGGAGGGGGAATTTAAAGGGCGGTCCCTAAACAAATGCTCATACTCATGGAATCTCCTACACCTGAAAGGGATGTGTTTGTAGTTGAGAGTCTGCCACTAGTCTTCGTCATCCCAAGTGAGATTAATCGCCTCAATGAGGTCCTTTGAAATGTCCATATACACACAGATGTGCGCATAGGATGTGTAACTAGCCATCTTCATCTGCTCAGATATAATGATGAAGTTGCCAAGAAAATTTCCTATATCTTCTAGGATCTTTGGTTCCCAGTACTAACTCAGCAAGGAATACAAGAAAATCCAAACTGGTGCTATTCCCAGGTCTTCCTTACCTGGGTTGAACCGCTCTTTCCAAGTTTTGAGGAAGAGACCTGCAAAGTAGTAAAAATATGGGCCTCCTTCAAAAATCCAGTTCCGGTCTTCCACATTGAAAAAAATGACTGTAAAAAACCCTTTTGCACCCAACTATAGGTCATAATGTCCTCGAGACTTCTAAGTGGTATTGATCCACCGGACTAAGGCCTTCTCTGTTGGCCATATCCGTACAAAATTCCCTATTTGCGCTTGATCCTTCATATATTGAATCCTTTCACACAGCTTCTCTGACCTTATTTCCATAGATGGAATCTCAGTTGTCTTCGGGAGACATTGCCCTAGTCGTTTCCCCCCAATCCCTCTGTTGCGCTCTCCCTCTTGACCCCCGTAACCTTCTCCTCTGATTTCTTGGAGCCCTTCTCTATCAAGATGGCCTAACTCTCGTGTCTCTATGTTTGATGGGGAGGGGTATGAACCCCCCCCTCCCCTCCGTGCCTGCCGTAGATCAACGATGATCCTCCTCCTTCGAGCCCACCAGTTGCCAAATGAAACCTCAATCCAGAAACTTATTGCAGAAACCCTAGGCAAGCCCTAGAACACATTCTCCCCTTACAATATTCTCCTTTGATAAAGAACTCTATACTATAGTTATCCACAACACACAACTTAACTTTCACTCTCCTCTATCAAAATAATTTGTTATTGGTAAAGAATAGAGTTTATTAAATATCTAAACTTTCTTATCCTAAAATATTTTTTTGTTTTGATTATTATTAAAATATAAAAAGAAGCATATATTCTTAATTACTAAACCCACCCAAATTATCACTGAAACCAAGTTCAATTTAATTATAAATGAAACCAGATTCATATGAAATATACATATACATATGTTATATGTTTTAAGGAATGAGAACCACTCTCATGTTGTGAATGTAAAGACCTTGAAATAAGGATATATTGATTATTATTCTTAAATAAGTTGCAACAAACTAATTTGCAACTTTGCATCGCAAATTTGGGCACTTACATGGCAAGAATAACAATATGTACGAATTTTAGCTCAGGAGGAGGAGAATTTGCAAATTTGTAGGCACTTGCATGGCAAGAATAACAATCAGTCCCAGATTTTTGGATCTGCACGCAGGAGGATAACTTTTATGATTCTTTTGTGAGATAAGATGGATGCAACTGAGGATTTCTATACTGAAAGTATTTGCCTAAACTAGGAGTGAAACCTATTAAAGGATGGAAGGAGATTATTGTCAGGTTGGCAAATAACTGCTGCCACAAAAATACGGGATCTTGATCACAAATAGATGTAGCACGGGGATCTCTAAACATGAATTCTCGTCACGAGATCTAAGCCAACATAACCTGGAATGTTATAAATACAAATTCTGGAATGTCGATCCCTGCACCCCTGGATGGTCAATGGACGATCAGAAGCCAGAGGTGAAGGAAGAGTAGGAAGTCTGCAGGGAGGTATTAGCGATGGGTCGGACTCTATCGATCAGGAAGAACAACAGAGCAGAATGGTTAAATGCCAAGCACCTGGTCTTAGGGTTTTTCTTTTTAAGTTTTGCTCGCCCATATATCGAATCCGCCCCAACGCATTCGAACAAGTACTATCACACAGCAGGGATCGACACGTTCAAATTCCGATTCCCATCAGAAAAATCCCAAGTGTCAAATGAGAATGGAGGGGCGATCAAATTAGCTCTGCAGCACAAAATCCATCCTGCCATGATCAATTCTACAAGCTCTACAAAATGGGTAAGGAAGGTGGTGTTACATAGCTTGGAGCGAGACAAGCATCACACAAATGCTTTAATGGCCGCCAATTCTACTTATAACAACCAGTCATGCGCCAGTGCCAACGCTACGCTTGCATCTGGGAGCCTATATGGCGCTAATTTTCTTGTGAGGGTTGGTCTTGGGACACCAACTAAAAAAGAAATCATGATGATTGTTGATACTTCCAATGATGTTTCATGGTTGCAGTGCAATTACAGAGGTGGATCCTTTACTTACAAGCGTGTCAGTTGCAATTCATGCAATAATCAGGTCGTTGGTATGGCTTGTAATCACCAATTAAATCAGTGCAACTATGAAATGCAATTCAGAAATGGAGGAGAAATAAAGGCGCATATGAGTGAGGACACACTGTGGCTCGGCTCTCAGTCCTTCCCTGCATTTACCTTCGGTTGTGGGTACGATTTCAAGGGAATAGAAAGCGATCCCTCTGTTGGAGTTCTTGGTTTGGGTAGAAATGCCCTTTCACTGCCTTCTCAGACTGAATCTCAGTATCAAAAAATGTTCTCCTACTGCCTTCCCAACTTCTTGAATCCCCACCAGAGGGGATCGCTGATGCTGGGCAATGGATCGATTCCCCCCACCTCCAAGTTCACCACTATGCTATCGAATCCACGGGCTACTTCTTGGTATTTTGTGGGACTGACCGGCATCAGTGTGGCGGGCAAACGCTTGAAGATCTCGCCAGAAGTATTCCAGTTCAATTCAAAAGGAGGAGGAGGAACGATCATCGACAGTGGAGTCCTTGTCAGCCGTCTGGTGCAACCAGCTTATGATGCTTTAAAGGCTGCTTTTGTGCAGAAGATGAGCCTTGTTCCAGTGAATCCACAGGCGCAAAACCCATTAGACACTTGCTTCAACTACTCAGGAAGCATTAAAAAACTGAAAATTCCTGGAATAATATTCCATTTTCAGGATGACCTGCATCTCCGGATTCATAAAGAAGGAATTTTGACATCAGTTGGAGAGAACATGATTTGCTTGGCATTTGTACCTGCACTTACGAATGATTTGAGCATGATAGGGAGTCTCCAACAACAGCGTTACGTAGTTTCTTTTGATGAACACAACAAAAAAATAGGGTTTGCTTCCGTTCGTAATTGTGTTTGATAACGAACCTCTCCATTGAAAACCTATTTTCAGCACTACTTACATTTTGATTTTTGATTGAGTTGTCCAGGTGGTGGTATTAACACCCATTTATATTTTTTGTATTTTGTGTTGTTAAACTTATAGCAATGTTTTTTAATCTTATTAAAAACTGAGCATCTCACATCTCATTATGTATCCTAAGATAAGTGTTTGGCCAGTACAATAAAGTTGTGTTAAATTCTTCTTTATTATATATATATAAATATGGATTCTAAGATAAATGTTAAATTGGCAAATCTTTTATTTTTTATTTTTTTTCATTAAAAAAATGTATTATTGTTATTTATATATATAAATCAAATAGTACAACGATGAGCCATCCAAGTATAAATCCAGCGTTAGTTCCATACTTATCAAAATATACCTCATACTACCAACAAAAACCAACACTCAAACAAATACCCCCTCAGTCCATAAAGTAAATAGAACCCTGGGATTCAATCTTGGAGTCCAAGAATTCCTCCCATATCAGGAGTCCTTCTTCGGTCTCCAAAGCCAATTTTGAAAGTTTATCAGCCAAGGAGGTCTCCAAAGACAATTTTGAAAGTTTATCACCCAAGGAGTTGTTCTCCCAATAGATATGTTGCACTGTGATAATTGGACAAAGATCAAATTCATAAAGGATTCGATTACACCTGTGGAGTAGATAAATAATAAAGTGATGCTAAGTCCTTCTTTATTACATATATACAAATATGATTTTATTATGAGGATTTTCACTTAAACACAACTTCACAAATAAAAGTTTAGAATTCATTTATGAGGCTTTGCACCATTGATCAAAATTAAACTCTTCCTAACATTTCCAAGGGGTTCAAACCCTTCCTAAAAGGCTACTTAAAAAATCACCCTTAAAAAATGCAATTTTTTAAAATCAATTGTCATGGACAACAAAGTTTTATAAAATTTCAAACGAAGAGTCATATTTTTTGACATCCCATCAATGTGTTCTTTGGAAATTATTGGTTGCTCAATGAGCATTCTACTTTCCATATTATATGAGGATGGATGTAAAATGTGAACATGATTTACAATTCATCATCGAGACTAAAATAATTTGGATTCCTTTTGGCTCTCATCTATTTCTTGATGTAGTTTACCATTCCACAACATTAAATCCATCACATAGCTCACCACTAGATAATCCTACTATCATATTGATGCATGCACCATTGTTAGTGTCCCTTTATGAAAGCTTCCCAAAGAAGCTCAAGGACATCTTGTCTTTCTAAATCTTCACTTGAATTTATGGGTTATGAGCATTGTTGATTCTTGTGGATATGCAATCACTTTTTGTTTCCATGCTTAATATTTTGAGATCCTACAATCACCATAATTTCATTCTCTTTTCTCTTTTCATCAGCTTTTGGCTTTGTAAAGTACTAACACAATTAATCACACGTTACAGTGTAAATTATAATGGCATTGGGGATTTATTAGTAAGATTAATTGCAAATGTGTGGCTTAATGACAATTTTGAAAAGGAAACAATAATCATTGAATGAATGTAAGAAAATGTGAGCATCTCTCTATTTTCATGTGTGCATATTTCATCTCTTTTTAAAACATATAACATGTTGATTTATAGTCATTTTATTGCATTGGTAAGCTATGTGTTTTTGTCTTAAAATTTATGCTGTGGTTATAATGTTAATATATAATATTTGCTTATTATTTAACCACATTATTGGTCCTTTGAATCACTCAATTTGAAATTAATAAAAACCCTATTATTACAATATATACTTAAAGGGAAGCATATAATTAATAATTAAATATATATTTTTAAAAAATAGTGATTTTTTTGGGACAAATTTTCTATTACGCTCGGATAAATTTTCTTAATAGATATATTCTTAATTAATTTTAGATATCAACTTGTACAAAATGGGCCTTGTCAACTACACAAACCTAAAATATGGATTATATCATTCAAAATTATTATTTAGTTCATTTAATTTTCTATATCATCAAATCCATGCTTCTATGTTCTCCAAAATATTTTACATGTAAAATATTTTGAGAATTCTCCGTAACTTTGTTTCCCTCTACCCCATCCGAATTTCAAAAATACATACAACATACTTATGCATTATGGATTTTGCTCTAACTGTTCCCACCTTAGCACACCATGCGTATCTAGTGTTTAACCCACTATAAACATTGTAAACAATTTGAATTGAAATTAAAACATGTCTATCTAGTGTTTAACCCACTATAAACATTGTAAACAATTTGAAGAGAAATATTTTATTTAGAATATTTCTTCTTAAAGTGTATGCCTAGTTTCCTCTTGTCAATTGAAGTACATCTATTTTTCAACTTTTCATCATAGAAGGGATAGATGAATATATACCTTTCAACATGAAATTAAGATTAGCCCTTAAAATTTGATCATTGCTTTGCACCATAAACACAACAAATTTGCAAATAGTTATGTTGTAATAACTATTTTAGGTATTAATTTATATATACTATTTAACAATAAAAAAATGTATAATTAATTTATGAATATTGACACCACTAACACCAATTCATAAATAAGTATTTTGTCACTAACACATTTCAATTAACCATTTGTTTACTATTTAAACAAATAAATGTCCATGATTCATTTATGAAACTTTGCATCACAAACACAACATATTTACAAATAGTTATTTTGTAAATAGCCGAATTTAATTATTTACTTTTTATTTCATTGTCATTGAAATAAAATAATAAATTCTCATTATAAAATTATGATTAACAAATAATTAAAGAGAATCATTATTAATTTATTATGATTATAAAAGTAGTAATAAAAGTGATTTGAATTGTAACTTAATTATTAGATAGATAATGTTTTTATTGACCTTACTAAATGACTTGATGGATATGTGCCATTATTAGGTTTTGAGCACCAGTTAAAGTTCTCGAAGTTGTGGACATGGTTAGGGGAGAAAACCTCTACCGTAGGCCCTAAAATAAGTTTCTAGGAATCTAGGACCAAGAAAGACACACCCAAGATTTCCAAACATCTTACTAAGGGTATTCTTAACTTGGATATGTGGAGATTGACACCATTACTAGGTTTTGATTACTAGGGTTAGGCTTAGTGGCTCTCAACATGGTCGAGAGAAGAAACCAATGTCATAGGTACTAAAGAAATTTTCTATGCATCTAGGGCCAAGAACAATGAGTTGAACCAACACAAATGACCTCTTGAGAGGATCACTAGCTTCATCACAGTGATATGGTAGGAATTAAATGGAAATATAACTGGGTATGATTCTTAGGACCATAAACATTGTCAAGTGAGGAAACTTGGACCTTGGGCCTTAATGAAATACTTTAGGCATCTAGGATCAAGAATATATTTTGAACCACCACATAGGACCTCTCAAGGGTATTCTTGGCCTACGAGTGGGCATATACATTCCATTATGAGGTTTTAAGTAGTTCTAGACATGGGTCTCAATGACCTTGACATGTTTGAGGGAGGATTCCTAGTCCGTAGGCCCTAATGGAAATTTTCGAGCATCCATGGTTAAGAACAACACTTTGAAATACTACACATGACCTATTGGGGATATCCTTTACCTCTAAGTAAGGATATCAACAACATTAGGTGGTTTTGATTAGTAAGTACGGGTCTCAGGGTAGTACCGTGAGGCAGAGGCTAAGAACGGTGACTCAAATTATCACATAAGACCTCTCAAAGGTATCCTTGTCTTTTTAATGGGGATATGCATGCCACTAGGTGATTTTGAGTGTTATGTGTCCTTCAACAAGGTTGGGTGAATAAACCTAGGGATTGGATACTAAAGGAATCTATTATCCATCAATGGACATGAACAACACCTTGTTCCATAAAAAAGACCTCTTGATTAAGTTATCCTTCCCTTTGATGGGGATATTGGTGCTATTAGGAATTTTTTGATACTAAGTATGAGTCTTTGGTCGTCGACATGGTTGAGGAGGAAACCTAGGTTTTATGCCCTAAAAGAATATTTTAAGCATCAAAATTTAAGAATGACACCTTGATCCACAACATATGACCTCATGAACACATGCTTGGTATACTATTTCATATATTGGTAGTATTAAACAACTTGAGTAATAGGTATGGGTATGTGGTCCTTAGACATGATTGGGGTGAAAAAATAGGCCTTTGGCCCTAAATGAATATTAAAGGAATTGAGGCCCAAGAATGAAGCCTTGAACCCAAAAGGATGACCTCTCAAGGGTATGTTTGGCCTCCGGGTTGGGATACTGAGTTTAGGAGCACAAGGTATGGGTTACTAATCCCTTCATATGGTCAAGGGGAAAAAGCTGGCCTTAGGCCATAAAGGAATGTTTCATGCATCCAAGGATAGAAATAACACCTCAAACCAACACACATGGCCTCCCTTAAGAGACATTCCTTGAAAGTTGAAAATTAAACATACATTTCAAAAGAGATGTACACTCAAAGTTTAATCTATACTTGAAATTCTTGACAAGTTGTTTAAGTGATGCATGTTTAATTAAAAAAAATTGGGGTTGCTTTTGGTTTCCCCCATCATTGTTGTTCCAACAATGCAACATTATGAGCTGGTGCAACATCATTTGAGCCTAAACTACTTCAAATTACATAATTATGAGTCTCCTTTCCTTCCACTTTCATTTAATAAAATAACTATGCTAGTTTTAACATCATCTACTAGTACACATTTAGAACACAACAAAGTAGACATTACACTAAAAGTTGATACAATATTTTTGGACCGTAGTCCTCAAGATGGACAAATATTGTTTGAATGTGCATTGTGATTTTTTTTTTGGGTCCTATTTTCATTTTTCCCTCATGGATGAAATCAAGTGAGTATGAAAATCACAAGTGTCTAGTAGTTGTAGGTTTTTTGCCACTAGTCATAGTCTCAATACAATCTAATCTTTGGCATTGAATTTATTTGTTTGTAAAGTATTGGGGATTGCAAACCCAACAAATACTAATGCACTAATTTTGAAATATTTTTATCCATCTATTCTTTCGGATAGATTTCAGAGAGGCTAAAGATTCTATTCAATGATGTAAATGTTGTTATAATTTGGGGAAAGCACTCTTGAAGCCAATATATTGATTTTTAGCATGAGATATTTGTAATATAAGTAGGAGAGAAACTAATGTTATAATGCGCACACACACATCACAGTGGAAAAGATGTAAAATAAAAGTATATATATATATCAATGTTAAATGTACATAAAAAAAATACACATAGTACAATAGTGTACAACATTTGACATCAATCATACAGAATGTTTAATCTCTACTACAATATTTATTTCTAGGTTTTTTCCTTTTCAAAAGATCCACAAGTTTGATGTTTTAATATTCTTCTTGATGCTCTTCTCAACCTCTTGATTTTGGTGGTTCTTGAGAAAACAAGATATTGAATTTTCGAGGGTACCTAGGACCGAGGAAAGCATGCCACTGGGTTTTTGGATGTAAATTGTTTATGTTTACAATGAATGAGATATTGTTCTTTGGAAATACCCAAGACCGAGGAAATAATGCTAGTGGGGCTTTTGGATTAAAAATGTTTTCATTAATGTATGTATGATATTGTTGTTGTTTAAGAAACCATGGACCAAGGAAAGCATGTCATTGGTTGTTAAATTAATAATATCTTGTATATGTTTTAAATTCCTTTGAGACAGCATGTCAAGTCTTTGTTTGGTGGCCTAGAGTTACATGGATCTAAAATTTACCTGCCTGTGTAATTTTCAAATAGTAGCTAAGATGCATAGCAATGATAAGTTAAAACATACTTTTTCAATTGAGTATATGTTATTCTTTTGTTTCTTCTTTTTTTGAAAGTTGGTTATGATTAAGGCAGGTGAGCTACACTTATGTTTAGTTTTAAATTCTTGTGGGATATTTGGGCCTCCCTTTTAATACAACACTCATTTCCTATTTTGTTTCATGGCTGAAATTTTCCCACGAGCACCTCAGATTTCAATTCTAAATCTAGTCAAGTTTTGCATGTATATCTGAAAGGTACCTAGGGTGACAGACTAGGAGTCATACCTACTTATTTTGAAGGGATCCCTTCCTTGGTTAGAGGACTAGCTCATTTGCATAAAGTGGCGCAAAGATGGTTCTATCTGCAAAGCTTGCCTTGGCATTTGTAGTTTGAGTGAATTCTCCATGTATTTGATGTTTGAATCTGTAGCTCAGAATAACTATTGAAGAGAAACTCATTTCAGTTGAGGTGCAACCTAAGGAACAACATGCCTACATTCTTTGTTGTCCTATTTTCCATTTTATTTTTCATGTTCGTTATATATCTATGTTTCTTTCTGTTCAATTTTCTTTAATTTTCATTTCAAATCTGCATGCATTAGATGCTTGGATTTAAATGACTAAGGCCTTTCTATTGCAGCTTGAACCTTTAGGCCAAGGATATATTTTAGGAAATCTATTGGTTCAATTTTTTGAAACAACTGAAGAGATGCTTAACGAGTCTGAAATATTAGCACTCTTTGTCCTACTAGCCTAATTCTGGTATGCAAGGTTGCTCCCATTGTAGCGGGTAGACTAAGTATTTCCAATAAACCTATGGATTGTGATCCTACCTATTTTCCATAGTCTTTGATGCACCTACATCCTTTCTTATGAATTTTTCCATCAAGACAACAACCCAACATTAGAATTGGATTTCTTGATCAAACCAGTGTTACGTTAGGCCTATTCAATTTCATTTTAGACGCCGCACAAACCAGAGAACAATTAAGGAATTCTTAGGAATTTATAGACCACGAGATTGTCTAATGAACAAAGAGAAATACTTGTTAGGGGAGATCTAAATAACCCCCCGTGTTCTTGAGTCATTAATGTTCCAAAACCCTTGGAAATCTTGTTGTATTGGAGGGAAATCCTCTGAATTTGATTCATTATCAAAAGTTGCACATATTTTTTATTCGATCCTTTTTCATATTCAGAAAGTGAATCATTGTCCCACATTAACGCATCTTTAAAAACTCCACCTTTCATTAAGAGAAAAATGACATCTTCTACAACCTTTGAATACCATTGGGAGTATGTACAGTGGGTGCAATCCTACTACTTCTACGACAAATCTGGGTGAGGTTATTTAGAAATATGGCCTATTCAAATTTCAGGAAGACATTAAAAACACCTTGTGGCGTGTATAGCCACCCCTTAATCCCACCCTACAACCACTCTGCTTCCAAAGTTTAAGGATCACTTGCTCAAATTTTCTTCCAATGGCACATGCATAGTTGACGGACACTTAAACACATTTTCAAATGCATGTCACAACATAGGGGAAAACAATATTGATGTATGCATGTGTCTATTTTTCAATTCCCTAGAAGGGAAAGCCACAATATGCTTCTTTTTATTTACCCCCTAAGTCTTTTTCAAACTGGACCCAACTTTATTACTAGTTCAGATCAACATATGGGAAGCTAGAAATCCCAATTGACTCTTTGAGAGATTACAACAATATGAGATATGAATTGAGAAAAACAATAAAATATTTCAATATATGATTTACCAAACTATACAAGAGAATCGCCGAGCTCATTCAGCGTCATAGCCAAGCATCCTTGATTCATTGTGTTAAAACTTCTGGAATTTCACTATGTAGAAGTTAAGAAAGATTGATGCATTTTGTGTGGACACACCACCCATCTTTAGGTTAAATGAAGTTGTACCAAATAGAAAAAAGTGTGGCAAATTAAATGCAATTAGAGGAGAGTGTTGGCCATTGGAGAAATTGCTAGATTTAGCCATTAGGGTAAGCTAAGCATAAAAATTAATTTAAAAATATAATAAATTGAGGAATTTATGCATATTTTAGGATAAGATAAACAAATTCTAAAAATATATAAATCTAATAAATTCAAAATGGATAATTAAGTGAAAGGAAGCGGTGGTACAATAGGATTTGGAAATCAAAATCACCTTTAAAACTTGAATGTTTCTTTTGGATTTGTATTGAAAATTCCATTTTGACATGGGATAATTTGTTGAAAAGAGGATGGTCTAGGCCTAATAGTTGTGTACTTTGCAAAATAGATAGTGAATCTATTAGTCATATTTTTGTACATTGCTCCTTCAACAAAATGATTTGTTGGGATATTTATGATGTGGAGAAAAGGGTGTCCATTACAAGTTCTTATGATTATATAAGCTAGAAAAACCTGTTTTGATTTTTAATACCCATGTTTCAGAGTATAGAAGGGATTCCATCCTTAGGGGTATCACAATTCTTTGGATTGTGATCCCTCTAAGGATGGAATCTCTTATGTAGTTCAAAACATTAGGTATTAAAACTCAAAACATGTTTTTCCATCTTATATAATATTTCCGATGAACTGCAGATCTCGTAAGTTTGGGGTACATCCTCTATTGAAGATAATTTTGAACAATGGGTAAGGAACAACTCCACACATAAACTTCTACTAGTTTTTACTTGCTGGGATATTTGGAAGTCAAGAAATTATGCTATATTTGATGGGACATCACCAAATATTTATGTCAATAGCATAAGAATATTGGGTTTATACAATGAATATTTTATGTGAAGAAGAGTAGAAGAGTTAGACAACTAATTGATCTTCCTATTTCTTCTTATGCCATGGTATTTTTTGATGGTGCAACTCAGAATGGAACCTATGGTGTAGGTATGTTATTAGAGATCAATGAGGACCATTATTTCAAATTGTGGATGAGTTGTGGCTTGGGTACCAACACGAGAGTGGAACTTATGGCTCTATGGGGACTTCTTCATTTTGCATCCATAAATGGTATTGCTTCTATCCAAGTTCTTGGTGACTCGAATATTGTAGTAAATTGGTCAAACAAACTATCAAATCTATAGGTCTTGTCTCTAGAGCAATGGTGTTATAGAACCACGACTATTATTTCTACCTTTGGAGATATCAATATTTATCATATTTTTAGAGAAAACAACTTAGTTGTAGATGAGTTATCGAAATAGGCCATTGGGGGGCTTGTAAGTACTCTTTTTTTTATGTAGAATATGTGGAAAGTTCTCTCTCCACATGTGGATATATTTACCTTTTTTCCTAGTTTGTCTAAGTATTTTGGTGGGATGTTTGTTTTTTATTTCACATATTTCTAGTTTTTTGAGACTTAGCATTTTGTAGTCTGACAACAACATAAATTTTCATATACTAGATGTAATAGGGTCTGTTTTATTTTGAATCATGCTCCCATGGATAGTCTTGTATTGTTGTAGGTCAACATATTGGAATTCTATATTGTTTCATTGCTCACTTTGATTATTATGAATATCAAGGAACATGATTTTTTCTACTAAAAAATTACAAGGTAAATTATAATTAGTAAAAATAATAATTACAAACATTAGTTAATGATAATGATGGTGAATATAGTTAAAAAATATAATTAAAGAATTAAAAGACAAACTATTATTAATGCTTAAAAAGACGATTAAAAAGTAAAAAGTTTTTATTTAGTTAGTTATTGAGAAATAGGTGAGAATTATATAATATAATAATAAGAGTAATAGGAAAAATTTATTTTCTAATATAAAAATAATAATAGTTTAATTAATATATACATTATTTATTCATTTAGGAATAACTTTTAATATAATGTCGAAAAGAATGAATAGTTGAATGGGGTAACTTGATAAATTTAAATCAAAATAGATAATAAATATTTTTATAAGCTTAAGAGAATTAAAGAAAATAATAAATAAATAAGAATTGGGGTAGTTATCATTTTATTTATAATTATATAAATAATGCTTAAATTAAAAAGTATAAATTTTTTATTTAAATTGTTTTGTAATATGATTGATTACTACATCACTTTGCCTCCACCTTATCGCAATCGCTTAGAGGAAAAAGGGGTTCATGATCTCATCTCAACATTACAAACTTTCCTTGAGTATGTGGAACAAGCTAACTGAACCGGGCTACCTCTGATTGATCCTAGCATAAATATAGGTCTTAGCTCCATGCTATAGTTAATCAAAGATATTGAATAATCACATGATTCGTTTACAAGTCTAGCACTTCCCCCACAAAATGTCCAAAACACAACCATTTTAAAATGCGCCTAGTTTAACTTTTGTGATGAACATCATGAGCCCAATACTTGTGAATTAATGAAAACCACTAAATAGCATATTTTTGGAAATAGAACTTATCAAATGATAAACGTTTTAGATTGGGTAGATGACCAAGATGAGTGTATTTTTGGATATACAACTTATCAAATGAGAATTGTTTTAGATTGGGTAGATGACCAAGATGAGTGTATTTTTGGAAAGAGAACTTACCAAATGATAAATGTTTTAGATTGGGTAGATGACCAAGATCTATTTTCTATTATAACAAGTCAAACCTTCAACAAACATGAATAAGGCTATTGATTTGAGTAGAAATTTTAACTATTTTACTAAAAACAGACTATTACCAGTACTTTTAAAAGTTCTTATCAACCCCAAAATTATCAATAGTAGTTAACCTCTTCATCATCTTGCTCAATCAAAAAGTACAATATAATTGAGGATTTATCCAAGGTTAAAGCCAACATCACCTTACTATATCTTGCTCAAATTCCCGAGCAGAGGGAAAACCTTAATAATTTCCTAGCTGAAGATTCTTCCAAGAATGTTATACCTCACCTTCAAAACCTGAATGATAATCTGATTGTTGAAAGTGAAGAAAAGGGATATGAAAATGATAATGTAAGTTCTATTTTTCTCCAAAATGCTTCTAAGGATCCTCCATTTTATGTATCGATGAAAATATATGACAAAGTTTCCCATTGTTGTCTTATAGATGGAGGTTTAGCTTTGAATGTTATGTCGAAAACCATCATGGAAGAGTTCGGACTCTCTTGTACCAATGAAAAACGTCATAATATGCTCGCTTTTAATAAACAATCACGAACTACTATAGGCAAAGTCAAGGATGCTACTTTTCCCATGTTTTCTCACCATGAGATATGAACTACTTGTAATATCCAAGTTATGGATATGGGCATTAGTAACTATTCAATAATTCTGGAAAGACATTGGAAATCTCTTACTGGTGTGTACTATTCAATGGATGGTTCACATTTAATTATCCCAAGAGGTCTTAAAAACATCATTGTTTTCCACGAAGATCAAATAGTCCCTTACAACAAAATACTTCCGCAACCAACAATCAATTTCGTATAAATATATCTTGGTGTCTACTATATCTTTTTGGAACAAGAGATCAACGATCCTAAACCCTTCCCCTCAATGGTCCTCATGATCAAATATGGCACATGCACTTCGATAGTGCCTCTTCGAATGATGGAAATGAAGAATAGATTACCCTTTTGTAATACTCTCGGGAAATTTTATTCATTTGCATTCCACTTGAATTTTGCATGCATGAACAATGTAGTTGAATTTGAAGCCTTGTTGTTGGGTCTCGAGATGCTCTAGCATTAGGCTACAAGAACATAATCATGTTTGGAGACTCAGAGCTAATTATAAATCTAGTCAAAATGGTCTACAAACCTTCTAACAACCTAATGAGGAGATACACCAATCTGGCCTCAAAGATGATAAATAATTTCTCATGTTTTAATATCACACATGTTTGTAGAGGAATGAATGTTATTGTTAATAGTCTATATGCTTATGCATCCCAACTGGATAGGCATGTATTTCAAGAGAGAATAGATTGTTGTGTTGTGTCCCTTTAAATACCTCATATGCCTGATAATGAATAATCATGTCAAGTATTTGTTAGTGATGAAAGGCTACATTCGTTTCTCACCAATGAGCCAGATGATTATGCGAAAATCATTGAATTAGAGAAGAGCAAGTTCCCCAAAGGGTTAACGCCTTTAGAGAACTCATTTTATTTTAAGTGACATTATAAATAAACACACTACAAAAGAAGAATTGAGATGAAAGATTGATGATACCATATCTGTGAATGTAGGGTTCGATGAAGAGCCAAAAATCCTATGCATAGAAACTACCTTTTCTTAAGAATAAAGGGAGTAGTTCATTGCTCTTTGCCACGAGTTTCATGATAACTTCCCCTGGTCCTATTATAACTTGCGAGGATTTGATTCTGGCATTATTCAACATGCTATTCCACGTAAGGAAGATGTCATTCCACTATGTCAAAGGTAGAGACATGTTAACCCAACCTTAGAAGCCACTATACAAAAATAATTGGACAAAATGCTTGCTTCCCACACAATTTTTCTAGTTAAATACTTAGAATGGGTAGAAAACCTAGTTCCAATTCGTAAAAGGAGCAATGAAATATGGTTGTGCCCTTAAGAAGGAAAGTGTCAAAGACAACTTTCCCAAATGATGTGCTTACTTGATGGATTATTTTGGTTACAACCAAATCTGATTTAAACGGTCTGATAGGTATAAAACCACCTTTACCACTAGGTGGGGGACCTTCACATATGAATGCATTCCTTTCAATCTAATTAATGTCGGTTCCACCTTCCAACGAGATATGCACATTTCCTTTGATGATCTAATTGGATTTATCGTACAAGTTTAATTAGATGATATCAACATCTATTCCAAGAACAAAAAAGACCAGTTCGAGCATCTTAGGCAAGTTTTTTCATGCTGTCAGAAATATGGGATATCGTTTAATCCTACCAAATTTTTTTTTGGCACTACTTCAGGGAAATTACTTGATCATATATTGTTTTATGATTGGATCAACATTGATACTAAAAGAGTGAAATCTATCCAAGGAATTTCCACCCCATCCTCCAAGAAGGGTATTCAAGCTTTCATGGGAAAGATCAACTTTATATGTAGGTTCATCCCTGATTTTTCCTTGGTAGTCATTCCTATACACAATTTTCTTAAGGGTGACCAAATGTTCCATTGGGACGATAACATTGAGATTGCATTCATTGATATTGAAAGAGCTATTTCCTCTACTCCTGCACTTTCTACTCCCTATTTTACAAAATAATTCACCATTTATACTAATGCTACCAAGGAAGCCATATCGACTATTCTTGTGCAAAAGACTCTTAAGACATTTTCGAGTAGCGAACAATGTTCATGAATCAAATCCTTTCAGAGGCTTCCATCAAGTACTCACTAATTAAAAAACATGCATATTCTCTAGTCAAGGAAATTGAGAAATTCAGGAATCTCATCCTCAAGCACACATAAGTGAATATTCCTTTACCTTCTATCAAGTTCCTACTATTGTAAACACTCCTTTCTGGAAAAATTTATCATTAGATATTAACTGATAAATCCGTCGGTGCGGACACCAACCGATCTCTTTAGTACGAATGGTTCGGATTTAGAACAAAGAAAAACAAGAATGAAAACCTTTCACTAGATCTATCAAATTACTTGAATGCAAAGAGTCCATTCCATACCTTATTTACCAAGGTCATCCTCATGGCTTTAAGCTTTCACAATCCTGCTTGTTGATGAAGATATTACATGCAAAAGATTCAAAAGGAAAAAGACAAGAGACTGCAAGACAACATGATACATCTAAGCAAATGACCAAGGAGAACTTCCATAAATGAAATTACACATCATTTAGGGGAAAGGAAGGCATTTATGTATTAATGAAAATAGAGGAAATAATTACAACCAATTAATCCTTTGTGTTGAAGATCCTTTCCAATGGAACCTTGCCTCAATTTTCCAATCATGGAAGAATGGATTCCTAGCTCAATTTATCCAACATTTGGCTGCCCTCATTTCAACCTCCCATATCCCATGAAGAGGAGCTTCATTTATAAGCCAAAAAAGATGAGGAGGAGAGGAGAGAATTAAGGGAGAAGGATAAGATGGGATCCTACTAAGATGGGAGGCGAGTAAATCCACCCTATATGTAGGGGATCGGCCTCAACAAGGGTATCCTTCGAGAGACTTCTTGAATATTCTATTTTTCCCTCCGTACAGACATTGACATGCCCTGGACACTAGCAACATGCAGCAACGACGTGATCTATAGTGGAGAAAGGTGCATCGATAAGGAAATATGTGCTTTGTTGTAAGGAAAGGTGCGTTGGCCTCTCTAAACAAGTTTTTTGCAAGGAAAAAAACCCATAACTCATCTTCCAAGGAGTTTTGGCCAAGTACATCAGGGATTTAGGCAAGGAGAAAGTATACATGGTTAGTAAAAATGACGAGTACAAAAATTCCATGTAACAGAATGCCCCCAAAGTATGAAGCTAGAGTAACAGGATAGGTGAAATAATTTTATGGATAAAGTATAAAGGATCGAGGCAATGAACTGTCGGTTGAAATCTGTCAACAATAACCAAGTATCTTTTGCAGTACAATAATTTTATCAACCCAATGACTCACAACAGGGATGTCGACCAAATCATTATAAATCCATGTTGATACTGACCAAGGACATGGCCACCAAAAATACAATGTGGATCCATATCTGAATGACTGAACACAATGATGGATACTGAGATACACGCATAGATCCTTGATGAGATAATGACATAGCCATGACCAATATAAGAGTGGATCTGTGTGATAGTACATCAATGAGGTCTCTACCATAACATCTACGTGGGAACCTACTGAAAAATATCCATCGCAACCTGTATGTAATAATAAGACATCAGAACAACCCAAGGTCTTCTACCCGTTCCTGAAACAAAATGAATCTAACCATGTGATTACAATGTGTTGAAATTCGAACATGGTAGAAACCACTTGATTACTAGTCAATCATGTGAACCATTAACAAGTGTGAGGGAAATCACAATTGATGACAATAATCCCCAAGGTATATTAGTACATCCCAATGAATGTGAATAAATGAGTTGGATTCGAACATCCGTGGAATCATTCGATTAGAGGTCAATGATGCAAACCTACTTTCGAAATCGATGAAACCTTCCATTGAGGTATGCAGGCTCCAAGGCACCGATTAGTTTCTATTTTTCAAGGGGAATTGGAGACCTGTGTGGAGTTTTTGTTCTCAATGCGTTTTAGACTCTATAGTTGAGTCCATATTCAGGAGAAAAGGTATATAGACTCTTAGTTTCTAATTCTAATTCCTAGATGATGAGGTGATGCCGAAAGGAATAGACTCTTCGAAGGAGGGACATGATGTATCCCACATCATTGACATGAAACTAAAATAGGAAGTGATATAAGATGGTAGATCAAATGAGTGTGAACTAACACAAAGGTGTAATGGTAAATAGGGATGACCGGC
Source organism: Larix kaempferi (assembly GCA_027924585.1). Lineage (NCBI taxonomy): Eukaryota > Viridiplantae > Streptophyta > Pinopsida > Pinales > Pinaceae > Larix > Larix kaempferi. The sequence continues at coordinate 14,717,213 of BSBM01000458.1, read as the reverse complement.
ACAATGGAAGGATTAATGACTGCGGAGGTTGATTCCGGCCAAACATTTCCTTTGAACATTTAACGACATGAAAATCGATTTGGTAGCATTGAATCAACATAGCAGAGACCAAGACATAATGCAACAAATTAGTGAAGCATTCTTCAGAGTACCCAAAAAAGTACAATGACTCATGGAATTGGTATGACCCAAAGACAAGTTGACTACCCAATAGTTTGACTAGAATGCAGACAGGTGCCATGTTCAAAGGTTACTTTAAGCTTCCATTAATACAGACTCAAATACATATTCCCATTCCCTTAATTTCCCCATCACAATGGATGAGTGCCTCTTTTATTTTTTAACAAGCTAGAAGAGGGTAACAAATACTCAATGCAGATCATCATATGATGAGTCCAATCTCACATGTTTTACGAACCTGAGAAAGGAGGGGTTTGGTCCCAAAAAGGGTCCTTCCATGTATAATTTTACAAGTTCAAAGAAGGTAAAATCGGTGAAATTTCACATTTAGAGAGTCTGAAACGGTCAAAAGAAGTCTCCTAATGTTTATTTTTTGTAAAATTTAGTCTCAACCGAAAAAGGATAAAACAACGTGAGAGAGAAATATTCTAACCACGATTGACTAGAGTATACCTTTTTCGTAAATAGTCTAAATGGTCCAAAAAAGGGATAAACTATCACAGGATAGAAGTCCTTTCAAATCATTTTACGAGTGTGAAAGAAACAAGTTTGCTCAACAATATTTTCATATTTAGGGAGTCTGAAAATGGCTTAATGACTGTGAAGGTTGATTTTGGCCAAAGAATTTATTTGAACATTTAACGACATGACAAGCGACTTGGAAGCATTGAATCAACATAGCAGAGACCAAGAAATAATGCAACAAATGAATGAAGCATTCTTCGGAGTACCCAAAGGAGTAGAATGACTCATGGAACTGGTATGACTCGAATACAAGCTAACTACCCAACTATTTGACTAGAATGCAGACAAGTGCCATGTTCAAAGGTTACTTTAAGCTGCCATTAATACATACTCAAATACATCTTCCCATTCCCTTAATTTCGACATCATGATGGCTGAGTGACTTTTTCTTTTTAACGAGTTGGAAGAGGGTAACAAATGATCAAAATAGCTCATCATATTATGAGTCCAATCTCACATGTTTTACGAACCTGGGAAAGGAGGTGTTATAGCCAAAATTGGCACTTCTCCGCCCATGACGACACTTAAATCTTTTGGTCTCATGATGACACTTTATGAGATTACTGTGATTCACAAAAAATGAAATTTGTGGATGGAATATCCATATTTGGGACTTTAGATGGATAGAATTACTTAATTCATGACCTATTTGATAGATAGGAACCTTAGGAACAATTTTGGAGACCAAAACTTCCAGAAAAGGTTGTTTTTGACCATTTTTCCCCAAAAACGCAGGTGGAAGGCTCTTCACCCGCAGGTTTTCCAAAAAATGCAGGTTTCACATGGTAAAGTCGCGGGTCACCTACTTGTTTTCCATTTCAAAGTCACGAGCACCTCTGAAATACTTAAATATATATATATATAATCGCGAAAAATGTTTGGTTCGGGTGATTTGGAAACCTCCTCTTTCGGTTGTAACTACTTCCTCTTCGACCCTATCTTATTCACTTGCTATATAAGAGAGGGAGAGGGACCATGAAATGGGATCAAGCCTATTGTAATGTTATGCTGGAGGAATTGAGAATCTTATCTCCCTCACTTATGCCCTAGTAGCTTATAAACCCTAGCATATTTGATTAGAGGTTGGGATCCTTGGAGAAGAGGAGCGAGAGACCTTGAATCTTGGTTTCACAAAGTTCCATGCTTGAAGGAAGGCAATTTTATGTACTTGCTTCATTCATTATAAATATGAAATTCTTCATTTCCCAAATATGATTTGTTCATGTATGTTTCAGATCTGATTACAATTTGATGTTTTATTCTCTTATGAGTATCAATCTTGTATTTGTAGTCAAATTGGTTTGAAGAAGGTTTTGTTGAAAGTTTTGGTAGGTTTTTTAATTGTTGAATAAGAGGAGAAGCTTGGATCAACCTTCTGAATAAGGTACACATTCTCATAAACCCTAAGCTCTTTGCTTAATAATTGCACCTGCAAAACCCTGTATGTCTATCTATTAACCCAGTACATTGGTAGTCTCACCCCGACTATAGGAAGTTCTCCCTAACAACAGAATCGGCGACTCCACTTGGGAGAATCCTATCTGCTTTGGGGTATCCAAGGCCATTTTTCCCAGTAAATTTGAAGATCTGATTTTCATTTCATGTTAGGACTAGTCATTAAGCTTTGTTAGACCCTTCCTTGCTCAGTTTTGAGTTGGATTTTGCAATTTTTTTGCATAAGCGTGAGTTGTGGTACTTACAGTCGTGGGTCTAAGACAAATTCACAGGTGTAATCCTTTCCACCTATGGGTCCCTCACACTTGTACCCTTTTACACTAGCGGGTACCTTCTGTACATGATTTTTTCAATTTTGGAGCTTTTTTTGGGCTTTGATTACAGTGTTTGGAGTCCCTGTTGATCCTAGGTCTATGTAGGACCCCTCTAAAGTGGTTTCTTGTCTCTTGATCGATCTTAACTTGATTTTTGGGATATTTTTGAATCATTTGGGATTGTTTGGAAATATTTGGGGCTTGTTGATCCAAGTTGGGGTTTCAGAACAAGTTTGGTGTTTTTGACCCTAATTTGAGTGTAATTGAATCCACTTGCTCTAGTTTGACTGGATTTGGAACCTATTGAGTCTATTTGACCCTATTTGTATCTATTTGAGTGAATTTTCTCTTTAGATTGGTTTCTTGTCCTTACTTATGCTTTTGGTCTCTCTTTTGTAGTGAAAGCTCAAGTGTCTTTTCTGTGGTTTAGGACCTTGATTGCAATGTTTGTGTGCACACCTAGCTTTACCAAACCATATTTCTAAGTAGATCCTTTACTTTGATTGGGTCTAAAATACCTTGGTGTATTACTTTCCCAATTTTGGCATGCTTACATGATATGAAGCTTAGGGTTTATGGTTGCTTTCACTGTTTAATAAGAAGGTCTGAAAGATTTTGCATTTGCTTTGGTAGTGTGTTACTTTGAGTTTCAATTTTGTTCTCATTTTGAAAAAATCATAAAAAGTTGGTTCATTTTATAAGTTAGTGTTGGTAGAATACTTTGCAAGTGGCTTAAAGGATTTAGGAGTGCTTTGCATAAAAAAACAAGAAATTCCTTTTGCATAGCTAGTTGTTTGAGTGGTTGCATGTTTAGGTTTTAGTCTTAATTTTGCATATTAGACTTTTAATTTTTACCTTTTGCATTCGAAAAGACCAAAAATTACATTAGATACAAAATTTTTGCCTACGCATTCCAGATTATATCTTTAGGACTTGCATTGAAAAGAAATTGAGAGTGAGAGAGTGCATATTTGTGGTGACTAAGTGCTTCATGTTTCAATTAAAGGATATCTTTATTTAGTTGCACTTGTTTTACTTATTCTAAATGTTTTGAAAGTATAGTTTTAAAGAAATAAATCAGTAACTTAGATAGGATATTAGGTTTTCTTCTAGTTTAGAAACACACCTAATAGCTAAGTAGGATTGTGGAGGTAGTGAGTTGTGAGTTAAGTTCTCCAGGACCACTCAGACTTGTCAAAAAAAAGGTGTCATTCATTAAGGGAGAAAATACATCTTTGTAGAAGGTGAACCAGGAAGCTCCACTCACACTGGAGTGAAGCATGAGGTCCTACGATATTGAGTAGAGTATATACCCCTCTGATATTCAATTGAGCATCTACCTTGATCGGTGCACATACGGGGACTTATTAGTACCTTTTGGTGTTTTTGAGTTTTGGGCTTTGTTACCCTTCCCATGTGCATTGATTCGACCTGCGACTGCCCCCCTAGACCCTCTCTGCAATGTTGGTAGCCTTAGTATCCATAATTTAGGAATCATACACAGGTTACGGTGGAATGCTGTTTCCACTATACCTAGAATAGACGTGGGAGGAAACCCCGTGCAGCTCTTTGGGAAGGTTGTTGGTGATTAAAACTCTTGGCCCCAAGGTGATTGTATTGTGGACCCTAGGTAATTTTCCTTCATTCCTTCACTGGTATGTTATGGGCCCTTATCATCCCATACTTTCCTTTGGAAGGAACCTGTTTTCTTGTTTGACATCTTTGAGGAACTTTTTAGTGTTCGCTGTTTGATTTCTATTTTTTTACATTTTCTTCTTAGTGTCTTTTGTGAGCCACCGTGGTCGATCAACCTCCGCGCAGATCCAAAAGGATTCAAGGATGATATATTGAACAGATAAAAGTCCATGCACAGAGGCAAAGCCTAGATTATCCTGATCCACCCCCCTAGGGGGCAGAAGAGGAAAACCGAGAACATCAAATAGAACAACCAGTAGAAGAAAACAATCTAGGTTAGGTGAGTCTAAGAGACCTTCTGATGAAGGACACTTTAGAGATACTGAGGATCGGTTGCATAACTCTCCTATAGTCAATTCTCCTAAGCTTAAAGAGAATTTAATTCCCATTGAAATTGAGGACCTCTCAGATCCATTTGGACTTCTAAACCTGCCACAAAGTCCTAGTTTTGTTGAGTTAGCTGGTATCAACATTCCTAATCCATTGTTTAGGTAGTTCAATATGGAAAATAGAGAATGAGTATTTACTTCAGGGAACATGTTTACTCTAGTTATAAATTTCCCTGTAGGATGAGTCACTTTTAATATGGGATCTACAATAGGACCAAGTTGGTTTCCCCCAACCTCAATGTTACTTACTGGTAATATTTAGTTAACTCAAGTGAGTTTGAACCCTTTCTCTTTTGGATTCCCTCTTTCAGGTTGTCAACCTATGACTTCCACTATCCCTGCTAGTTCAACTTTTACCATTGCTTCAGGAAACGACCCATCTATCCCACACTTCAATGGAAAAATGCTTATTTCTAACCCACCCTTCACTAGAGTTGTTTCTAATTCCACTCCACCCCAATCAACTTACCTTTCCAATTTGTTAGAGGTATGAGTTCTGGTCACCCCTTTGGATTCAATGGGTCACAAAGCAATCCTATTGTACTAGGGGGCACCAGTACTGGATGTTCATGGGGGAAGCATGCTACCCAAGGAAGTATCCCTTTGTATGGGGTGGGAGGTTCTAATATGACTAACCCTGTTATGATGATTGTCTCACAAGGTATTCAACCTTTTGGAGGGATGAGAGGGACTTTTGGAACACCTAATACTTCATTTCAACACCACTTTGGTCAGAACATTGGACAACCCACTCCACCTTTCACTAATCCTCTAAATCCACACATTCTAGGAAAACCAAATGCCAACACCAACCAATGGGAAACTAATGGTCCCAAAACCTGGAACCCAATGGCCCGCCCTCATTTACCTTTTTTGGAAACTTTGAATTTTCTAGACCTATTTAAACTGATGAACGATTCATTCCATCATGATCCGACTTGGCCTCCTGTTCCAACTAAACTGCCTTCATACATCCCAAAGTTTGAAGGAAATACTGGAGAAGATCTAGGGGACCACATTACAACATTTCACTTATGGTGGTCTTCCAATTTGCTAAATGATGATTCGATACAGTTGAGACTTTTAAAACTAAACTTAACTAGTGTCGCAGCTGAATGGTACATCGAACTACCATCTGTTTCTTATCATAACTTCTATGATTTGGCGACGATATTTTTGAATCACTTCCAACTTCCCGTCCGGTATGATTCCATCAAATATATTTTGTCTACATTTAGATAGAACAAATCCAATCACATATCTGACCATATTCAGGACTGTAGAAGAAGGAAGAGGCTCATTAAAGCTGAGATTCCCCCAGAATTCCTATTAGAGTGGTTTTTGAAATCACTTTTACTTTACATCTCCAAGGATTTTCGACTTTTAGGGTTACTTTAGAGGAGGAATCCATCTTAATAAACCAACAGTTAGATCTGATTTATGCTTAGTCTAGGATTATTAACGAAATAATTCCCGATGCATCAAGATTAAAATTTGATCCAACGAAACCCATCTCGGTGCCTCATGTTGATGGAGTGATAGGTGTAGTTGAGAAAAATCCATTTATCCCGGGTACTAACTTTTCAAGTCAAAATTCACCAAAAAATGATCAGAGTAGCATACAAAACCTTAAACCCAACCCTCCTTCAAATCTTTATTCAGTACATAACTCTCAAGGAAACCAACAACCTGAAGGGAAGAAAAACTAGAAAAAGAAAAATGGGAATAAGGGGACAAACAATGCAAACAATAACAACAATAATGTTGGTAGGGATAATGAAAAAGCTAATATGAAATTCCCTTGCTTGTTATGTGGGGAGGATCATCTAACTTACAAATTCCCTAAGATGGAAATGGCACAAAAGATCTTGGCTGGTGCTCATCAAAACCCTGCAACCTCCCAAGGGGGCAACCAGGGATCCTCCTCTCAAGGGGGAAGTTTAGGCTCCGAAGAAGTTTTCATGTGTGAACAGGATGTGTATTTACATACTAGGAACAAAGGTGAGGAAATTATGAATGCTGACAGTGAAAATTCTTTGCATATAGAGAAATCTCCCAACGACACTATGCCTCGAATACTGAAAGGTGTTTTTAAGAAAGTAGCATTCAATCCTAATGCGAGTGTTGCACAAAATTATAACAGAGTTGAAGAGTTGGCTCAGGATCCTTGAGCGATGTCTATGCTTCAAGTCCTCCAAACTTGTCCAAATCAAAGGAAGAGCTTACTTTCAAATTTAGGGGCTCTCGATCCTATAGATAGTCAAGTGGTCACTTTCGATTTTGATAATTGGAAGCCTCATTTACCCTACCATGCAGCTTTTTAGATTCAAGTTAGATATGGAAACACTAAATTCATCGGAAAGTTGTATATGAGGGTGCCTCCACATGTGTCATGTCATTATCATGTTGGAAGGCTTTAGGATCACCTGACGTAGTTCCTCCGATCACGATGTTCAAATATTTTGACGGCCATATTTTTAAACCTCAAGGAATTATCCCGACTTTCCCTATAGAGCTAGGAGGAAAAATAGTTATAGTGGATCTAGAAGTGGTTGATTCCCCACTTGATTACAATTTATTACTAGGGAGAAATTGGAATCAAGCTATGATGGCAGTAGTCTCTTCGATCTTTCACATCATCAAATTTCCACATGAAGGAAAGATTGTAACAATTGACCAACTACCCTTGAACATTAGTGAGTCCAACCAAGAGCATGGATCCAATATTCCCTTAGTTATCCATTCCATCAGGACTTGTGAAAACATTGGTGTGGGGATGTATCCTTCATTAATGGGAACTTTTAATGTCCCCCCACTTGATATGCACACTAATGCATTACCTGTGCATACAATTTCCACTATTTCCACACTTTCCACAAATGAGGAGTTTCAATGTAAGCATTCAAACTTTAAGAAACCTTGTAAGTGTTTATCCTCTGAATTTGAGTGTACTCAGTTCAACCAACCTTTATATCCATTGGATACAATTGATACTGAGAAGAATGCTCTGAATTCATGCTTAACTTCTCAGGACTTGGTCTCGACAATTGACCAGGTGATATCTCCATCTGAATGTTTAGATATGTGTTCTATTTGGGATGATATACTTTCTTTTGATGAAGTTTTACTAGATTCTATAATGCAGTCTTCCATTCATTTGGATGTTGATCCAATTGCAGTTATGTCCATCCCCGGTTGACCCGCAAATCCGTGTTCCTACTGAGTTTGATTATGCTTATAGAATTTTCAACTCCCATGACGATGAATTTGTTTCTACAAATTCCATCACGTCCTTCAACTTTGATCTTCATCTTGAAGTTGATCTTGTTGATTGTAAGTCCTTAGGCTTTGGTATTATAGATTTTTCTTGGTTAACTCTACCTGCAATATTCCTGTTGTTGATGATAGTGAAGTTGAAAGTATTTCTACCATAGTGAATTGTATTAGATCTTTCTTTACATATGTTTTAGATATGATTTGGTACTAATGTTTCTTGGAGACAGGATTCTTAGTTGGACTCATGCTTGCTTACTGGTCCTTTTTGACACTTTGTTTTAACATGTCATGTACATTCGAAACCTTGCATATAGGTTTAGGACTCCCCGTTGTTATGATGCATTTGAACCTTTTGCCATCTGAATTCTCCATAAGGTCGAACCCGTTGGGTCTTAGTGTGTTATCCATCTCTATATGCATTCTGCACCAGTCTGGTGACAGAGGCTACCTAACATGGGTCACACTAGTCAACACCCTTATGCCATTTTGGTGCCCATGCCGATTGTTTATCATAGGCTTGGGAGCCTTTTTAGGTTCACTATGATTTTGAGAAGAAACCTCATGTCTTTATTTTTCATATATTTCTGGCCATTCCTTATAAGGTTCTAATTTTTGTGTTTAAGTCACATATGAATTCATCTTGATTTTGCTTGCGCTTATGAGCCTGATGCCAACTTCCACACTTTAACCTCGTTATATAAGCCTTCATATTTGATCTCATTTCTATTAATCCATGTATCACTTTTCCTTTGTGACATGACACCCTTTACCTGGAGGAGACATACCCTGAGTGTCCTTATCTTGCTTATGTTCCTTGCATTATGCATAGCTTTGTTCCATGTGCTTGGAATTAGTCTCGCATGTCCCTGACACTTGTCTCCTCCCATTACGAGCATTCTTCCAACTTTTCTTCGAGCTCGTTAAAAACTTAAAGGAGGCTACGAGCATTCTTCCACCTTTAATTCAAGCTCATTAAAAACAGAAAGGAGGATACGAGCATTCTTCCATATTTCCTTCGAGCTTGTTAAAAACAGTAAGGAGGCTATGAGAATTCTTCCATATTTCCTTCGATCTCATTAAAAAAAATAAGGAGGCTATGAGTATTCTTCCATCCCTCCCTTCGAGCTCATTAAAAACAGTAAGGAGGCTACGAGCATTCTTCCAACTCTCCTTTGAGCTTGTTAAAAGCAGTAAGGAGGTCACAAGTTTAGTTTTTCGGGCTCGTTAAACCTTTACAAAGAAGATTTTTATGGAGTTTTCTCTAAGCTCTTGTTAGACTCCTTAAAATTGACAAGATCACGGAGTATACTTGTTCACTTTAGACTCCCTAAAGGAATCGAAGGGACATCAACTTAGGTATAATTTTACCCCTTTTCTGGACCTTTGTGGATTATTTACGAAAAATGAAAACTCTAGTCATACTTGGCTAGCAGAGTTCCCTCTCGCATTGTTTTACCCTTTTTCAGGTGATGAGACTAACTTTACGAAAAAAAGACCTTTTGGATTCTTCTTTAGAATTTTCAGACTCTCGAAATATGAAAACAACAGTGAGCATCTACCAACTCAGGCTCGATGTAAAATCCGCGAGAGGGTGTATAGAGTTCTTGTTTAAGTTTTTCAGACTCTTTAAATATGAAAACACCGACGAGCATGAAAAAATACGGGCTTGATATTAAAATCCACGGATCGGTAACTTATCGAGTATTAGTCTATATTTTCTTCAAACTCGTAAAACACAAAAGAAAGTATTGAGTTTCCCTTCCATGGAATCATAAAATTACACATGGTTGGATCCATATCGAGCATGCTTTAGTTCTTTGTCAAGCTCGTCAACAAATGGAAAAGGCACCTAAAAAGAGAAAAGGGAAGGGAAGAGTGTTAAATATATTTCAATTTAATGGCAGCAAGTCAACTTTGTCCTTGAACAAAGCACATGTTTTGAGTCTATCAAAAAAATTGGATTCTAGTTTTGGCCTTAGGATACACCTGATCTCAGAGTTCTTTACTCCTCCAGTTGGTTACTCTTCCAATCATATGGAGAATATGTTAATGTATCCTACATTGAATATTTATATCATAGTCCATTTGTGTTCAAATATGCCTAATTCACCCCTATTTCGTGCTCACTATTCAAGGATACAACATGTGTCGGCCATTCTATAGTTTCCTTGACCTCATGTGTTGGTCATTCCTTGGTATCAGTATGTTTCATCGTGTACTCAGTCCTATTCCAGATCATATCAAACATTGATTTCCCCTCATGTTGGATGATGGAGGATGCTTTAAGGCCTCCCTTCCAACAAACTTCTTCCCATTGACTTCAACTCATCTTACTCTGGGAATGAAGTCTATATTTTTCAGTAGTACCTTGGGGATTGCAGTCATGAGTGGAAATTTCGCTCTTCATTGATTTATGGGAATACATTAATGTCCCTTACTCGATGGATTCTTCAGGTGTTCGACTTCAAGGGCATCTATTCACAACTATTAGAATGTACTAGGTATATTGGGGCCCATTTTCATTATCGATGGGATTCCCTCACATTTGTTAACGATTCACATCAATGAACGATAATCAAACGGTGTCCTCCGTGTTCGACATCAACTCATTTATTCACATGGTTAGTATTCGTACCTTGAGACGGTTTGGATGAAGATCTTGGGCCTATAATAACATCATCATATTTTGTTATTTCCCAAGCTGCGCAATACTGAGCCGTACCCATTTTTGGCTCTTGATGAGACATAGATCCAGTTTTTTCTCTATGGCGATGATCCACCTTTGTATTTCTATGTCGATGTTCATATTTATAATGTACTCATGGATCCACGCTTGTATTCTAGTGGCCATGATATATACATTAGTTATACTTATGTATTGGATCATTATTGTATTCTTCTGGACGTCATGTTCCACTATTTGAACATGGACATTTATCCCATGGATGAGTTTGTCTGACATTTCCTTTCTTTCAGGTACTTCATTTGAGCCTATGATTCTTGGTTTCTCTGGTTTCTCCGACTCCATGATCCAACCCTTTATTATTTATAATGTATTTCGGCCATCGTCTTACCCTCTAACCTCATAAATTAGGGGGCATCTGTTATAGCCAAAATTGGCACTCCTTCGTCCCGAATGACACTTAAATATTTTGGTCGCATGACGACACTTCATGAGATTACTGTGAGTCACAAAAAATACATTTGTGGATGGAGGAGCCATATTTGGGACTTTATATCGATGGAATTACCTAATTCATGATCCATTTGATAGATAGGAACCTTAGGAACAACTTTGGAGACCAAAATATCTCCAGAAAAATGTTGTTTTTGACCATTTTTCCACAAAAACGCAGGTGGAAGGATTTTCACTGGCGGGTTTTCCAAAAACCTGTAGGTTGCACATGGTTAAGTCGAGGGTCACCCGCTTATTGTCCATTGAAAAGTCGCGGGTACCTCTAAAATAATTAAAAAATATATAAAATCACAAAAAATGGTTGGTTCGGGTGGTTTTGGAACCTCCTCTTCTGGTTGTAACTACTTCCTCTTTGACCCTACCTTCTTCAATTACTATATAAGAGAGGGAGAGGGACCATGAAAGGGGATCAATCACATTGTAATGTTATGCTGGAGGAATTGGTAATACTATCCCCCTCACTTATTCCCTAGTTGCTTATAAACCCTAGCATATTTGATCATAGGTTGGGATCCTTGGAGAAGACCTTGAATCTTGGTTTCATGAAGTGCCATGCTTGAAGGAAGCTAATTTGATGTACTTTATTCATTCATTAATAAAGTTTAGACATTCTTCCTTTCCCAAATATGATTTCTTCATGTATGTTTCATATCTGATTACAATCTGATGTTTTATTCTCTTATGAATATCAATCTTTTATTTGTAGTCAAATTGGTTTGAGGAAGGTTTTGTTGAATGTTTTTGCAGGTTGTTGCATTGGAGAACAAGAGGAGAAGCTTGGATCAACCTTATGAATAAGGTACACATTCTCCTAAACCCTAATATCCTTGCTTAATAATTATACCTGTAGAACCCTGTATTTCTATATGTTACCCCAGTACGTTAGTAGTCTTTCCCTGACTATAGGAAGTTTTCCCTAACAACAGGAGTGGTTCGGTCCCAAAAAGGGTCCTTCCATGTATAATTTTATGAGTTAAAAGAAGGTAAATGTGGTGATGTTTCACATTTAGATAGTCTGGAATGGTCAAAATAAGACTCCTAATGGGTCTTTTTCATAAAAGTTAGTCTCCTCACCCGAAAAAGGATAAAACAATGTGAGAGAGAACTCTTCTAACCATGATTGACTAGAGTATTACTTTTTCGTAAATAGTCTAAATGGTTTGAAAAATGGATAAACTATCATCGGATAGACATCCTTTCAAATCCTTTTACGAGCGTGAAAGTGTGAAAATGCCCACATAAGATCCAAAGAGATGATGTAAACCTCACAATGAAAGAATTTAGGAATAATAGAAGAAGAGAGAAGCAATAGAACATAGATCCAAAGGAGCTCTGATAGAGGCAGAATAATTACACATGTTACATTAATCTGAATAGTAAACTGATAAATATACAATGGTGAGGATTCGAATTCACTAGGTGTAATTCGAATTGGCCTTCATGCACAGATCCATAATCAGTGGAGAGTCATCAAAGCATAACTAGGAGTTCACCTTCTCATCAGTGAAGTCATCAATGCATAAGTAATGGTCAACTGGGAGTCAAATTGAGTCTAACTGAGTGTGGTTGGTGTAACTGGCACATGGAAGCACTGATGTAGTGAAGGAGGCTCAGTGGAGGGCGCAGATGGAGCTAACTGGAGTCAGAACAGGTTATCTAGTCACACTGGAGGTCCATCGGAGTGATAAGATCAGTTAAGAGTGAGTTAAGCCTAAAATCAGGGAGTGAACTCAGTTAACTGAACTAAACTGGACTGGTAGGTGAAGAAAGGCGCCCTTCTCATCTAGTAGGTGAAAGGAGGGCGCACTAAGCTCTAGGAGAGCTAAAACTGATCTGAAGGAAGCTCCGGGGGCTAGTTTGCTAAGGGCTAGGTGCTGGTACTGATGATTAGGATGCATGCAAACCTTAATTTTGCATGCATGATTGAAAATGAAAATGACAGAAATGCTAGAAGGACTAGGATGGAGTATAGGAATATCGTAACAGAAAGAAACAAGTTCGCTCAACAATCTTTTCATATTCTTTTGTTTCATTTTTTAAAAAGATTGACATGGAAAGGGTATTATGCCCATGGACACCTGTTCCATTTTTAACGATATTGGAGACAAAGACCAATCTGTGCTCATGGTTTCCCATTTCATTTTTTCAAACGAGCTTGAAATGGAAAATAAACTATGCTTGTAATGACCTGTTTCATTTTTTAATGAGTTTGACACAAGAATAGAACTCTGCTCATATGACTTGTTTCATTTTTTAATGAGCTTGACATATAAGGGAAACTATGCTCATACAACTTCATGGCTCCAAAGAGGATTTCACTCCAGAAGTAATACATATCAAAAGATAAGCCTTAGTCATGGATTCTAAGAGGTCCTCATTGGAAGGAAGATAAAACATACCAACTCTTGAATCTAAGGTTAAAGAAGACAAGCAATCAAAGAGAGGCCTGTGTTCAACAGAAGTTGAAATCATGGGATAAAATGCCACATAATTACCTGTGGTGGGTAAGATACCTCGTGGACATAATTTAGATGATCGGTATTCGGATAAGATTCAACAAACGAAAGTTGTGTTGGCAGGCGGTTTGATGCGGTACTGCTGACGTCACGACACGTTGGATGAAGGCGTGAAAGGAGTATCTTGTGCCAAAGGACACAACAGTTGGCGGGTTTTGAGTCACTTCGACCATGTATTTTGTAATATTGAGTCAATTATACTGCAGTTGGTGGGTTTTGGGTCACTTGGGTCATGTATTTTGTAATATCGAGTCATTGTACCGTGGTATGCGTGTTTTTGGGTCATTAGACCAAGTCAATTAGTCAATTGTCCATAAGTGTTGGTTAGGAAAATGGACAAGTATTGTAATTGGTGGAAGCCTATAAATAGAGGAGAATTGTAAGTGTTAGAGGGGGAGAGTCGATAGATAGATGATAGAAAAGAGCTATATGTGGCGATTGACAGAGAGATAATGCGGGAGTTGCGCAGAGATTTATGTACTGCTTTTGGTTTGCCACAGTAATACAAGGATGATGATTTGGTGCAATCTGTGTGTAATGTCGCTCGATACTTATGTTATTGCCTTTTCTTAATGCATTTATCCGTTTCTGTCACTATGATGTGAATGCCGCAATAATGTGTTATAGATATATGTCTACTGTAATGTGAAAATGCTGCGATTAAAGTGATGTGTGATCTCTGTCGACTGTAATGCTAAATGCTGCAATTGAAGTGATGCGCTATAACTTCATGATGAATATTTATAATTGATGTTGGTATCATACTGCCGCAACTCGCCTCCTCCCTCGGTGGAAACATGGTTATGTTTTCTGTTCCTGGACGCCTCGGGTGAGACCTCATCTGCTCTGCGGGTGTTGCTGGGTGGGCTCAAACCTGCCTGGGCCAGTGCCCAGGGAGACTGCAGTATGTGTCGACAGTTGGTGGACCCCTGTCGACTATGAGGTCGCGACTTAGTCAACAAATGGTTCCGTTGCAGACTTCAAGGAAAGGACTGCAACGTGTACTCTATCTATGAGTTGACGTGGCGCGAGGGCGAACCACAAGATTGTATTGGGGGCCTGTTGGCAGGTGATTTGATGCGGTATTGTTGACGCCGCGACACGTTGTATGAAGGCGTGAAAGGAGTATCTTGTGCCAAAGGACACTGCAGTTGGTGGGTTTTGGGTCACTTGGACCATGTATTTTGTAATATTGAGTCAAGTATACCACAGTTGGTGGGTTTTGGGTCACTTGGGTCATGTATTTTGTAATATCGAGTCATTGTACCGCAGTATGCAAGTTCTTGGGTCATTAGACCAAGTCAGTTAGTCGATTGTCCATAAGTGTTGGTTAGGAAAGTGGACAAGTATTGTAATTGGCAGAAGCCTATAAATAGAGGAGAATTGTAAGTGTTAGAGGGAGAGAGTCGATAGATAGATGATAGAATAGAGCTATATGCAGAGATTGACAGAGAGATAATGCAGGAGTTGCGTAGAGATTTATGTACTGCTTTTGGTTTGCCACAGTAATACAAGGATGATGATTTGGTGCAATCTGTGTGTAATGTTGCTCAATACTTATGTTATTGCCTTTTCTTAATGCATTTATACATTTATGTTGCTATGATGTGAATGCCACAATAATGTGTTATAGATATCTGTCTACTGTAATGTGAAAATGTTGCGATTGAATTGATGTGCTATAACTTCGTGATGAATATTTATAATTGATGTTGGTATCATACTGCCGCAACTTGCCTCCTCCCTCGGTAGAAACATGGTTCCGTCCGCTCTTCCTGGACGCCTCGGGTGAGACCTCATCCACTCTATGGGTGTTGCTGGGTGGGCTCAAACATGCCCGGGCCAGTGCCCAGGGAGACTGCAGTATGTATCAACAGTTGTGGACCCCTGTCGACTGTGAGGTCGCGACTTGGTCAACAAATGGTTCTGTTGCCGGTGACCTACCCTGTTGATCTGAACACCCACAATCAGATGCAGTCTCTCATGGAGTGATTCAACGTCAGTGGAGGGCCAGAGGATGATGATGATCCCCGGAATATTAACATTCCCGAATCCGAAGGAAGTCATGATGTGGTACCACCTGTTGCGCCAAGTAATCCGTTCAATCAGCCGTTGTAGCTTTGCAAAATGAATATCGACACCGAGGTTACTCCCAAGTTTGCTAATGTTGGGGATTATTGGGATGATGAGCTGATCAGTAAGGTTACTGAGTTACTACATGAGTTTCAGGATGTGTTTCCCACGAATTTTTCCGAAATGAAGGGAATCCTGGGTGATTTAGGAGAGATGAGGATTCCATTGAAACCAGATGCTAAGCCAGTCTGACAACGACCTTATCGGCTAAACCCGTGACATAAAGAAAAGGCCAAGGAGAAACTTGATCGGATGTTGGATGCTGGTATTATCGAACATGTGGAAGAGTCAGAATGGATCAGTCCTATGGTGGTGTAGGACAAGAAAATAGGCGAAGTGCGCATTTGTGTCGATTTACGGAAGTTGAATGATGCTTGCTTGCATGACCCTTTCCGACCCCGTTTACTAATGAGGTACTTGAAGGAGTGGGTGGCCAGGATATGTACTCTTTCACTGATGGATTCTCTGGCTACCATCACATTCGCATTGCCAAGGAAGATCGCCATAAGACAACCTTTGTTACTGAATGAGGTTGCTTTCAGTACACGGTCATGCCCTTCGGTTTGAAGAATGCACCTGCGATCTTCTCCCGGGTCGTTGTTGTCGCATTCAAATATTTTATTCAAAAGTTTCTGCAAGTATATATGGATGATTGGACTGTTTATGGGTTGATTCGCGATCATTTGGCCAATCTGCGGTTAATTCTTGAGCAATGCCGACAGCACTAGATATCGCTGAACTTGAAGAAATGTGTTTTTTGTGCTCCCTTTGGAATATTGCTAGGTCATATCGTGTGTAAGCAGGGATTGTTGGTTGATCCAACCAAGATTGCACTTATTTTGGGGTTGCAACCACCGACCACTGTTAAGCAGTTGCGCGCGACTTTGGGTCACATGGGATATTATCGCAAGTTCATTAGGGGGTATGCCGCAATTACTGCCCCTATGGAGAAGTTGTTGAAAAAGGATGTGGCATTCCAGTGGAACCCAAAATGTCAGGATAGTTTTGAAACACTCAAAGCAAAGATGGCGTCGGCACCGATTTTGGTTTTTCCAGACTGGAGTAAGGAATTCCATGTCCACGTTGATGCTTCATCGGTTGCATTAGGGGTTGTATTGGCTCAACCAGGAGAAGGCGACATTGATCATCCCATTGCTTTTTCCAGTCGGAAGCTATCTTCTACAAAAAGCAATTACACTACCACAGAACGCGAAGGTCTGGTCATGGTTTACGCGCTACATAAATTTAGGCATTATTTGTTGGGTGGCCACTTTAAAATGTTTACTGATCATTCTGCATTTAAATACTTGGTCAATAAGCCTGTGTTGGGGGGGACGATCTGCCGATGGCTACTTTTGTTTCATGAGTTTGATTTCGAAGTCATTGTGAAACCAGAGCAGTTGAATGTTGGACCATATCATTTGTCACAGATTGATACAGGGGATGAACCGACTAATATCAAAGATGGGTTTTAGAATTCCCAACTGTTTCACAGTCGTATGCAAACTTCAAGGCAAGGACTACAACGTGTACTCTGTCTACCAGTTGATGTGGCTTGAGGGTGAGCCACAAGATTGTGTTGGGGGCCTGTTGGCAGGCGATTTGATGCGGTACTGCTGACGCCGCGACATGTTGGATGAAGGCGCGAAAGGAGTATCTTGTGCCAAAGGACACCGCGGTTGGCGGGTTTTGGGTCACTTGGACCATGTATTTTGTAATATTGAGTCAAGTATACCGCAATTGGCAGGTTTTGGGTCAATTGGGTCATGTATTTTGTAATATCGAGTCATTGTACCACGATATGTGGGTTTTTGGGTCATTAGACCAAGTCAGTTAGTCAATTGTCCATAAGTGTTGGTTAGGAAAGTGGACAAGTATTGTAATTGGTGGAAGCCTATAAATAGAGGAGAATTGTAAGTGTTAGAGGGGGAGAGTCGATAGATAGATGATAGAATAGAGCTATATGCGGAGATTGACAGAGAGATAATGCGGGAGTTGCGCAGAGATTTATGTACTGCTTTTGGTTTGCCACAGTAATACAAGGATGATGATTTGGTGCAATCTGTGTGTAATGTCGCTCGATACTTATGTTATTGCATTTTCTTAATGCATTTATCCATTTATGTCACTATGATGTGAATGCCGCAATAATGTGTTATAGATATATGTCTACTGTAATGTGAAAATGTTGTGATTAAAGTGATGTGTGATCTCTGTCGACTGTAATTCTAAATGCTGCGATTGAAGTGATGCGCTATAACTTCGTGATGAATATTTATAATTGATGTTGGTATCATACTGCCGCAACTCGCCTCCTCCCTCGGCGGAAACATGGTTCCGTTTGCTCTTCCTGGACGCCTAGGGTGAGACCTCATCCACTCTGCGGGTGTTGCTGGGTGGGCCCAAAACTGCCTAGGCCAATGCCCAAGGAGACTCCGGTATGTGTCGACAGTTGGTGGACCCTGTTGAATATTGTAACTTCTAAGAATATTATATTTGTACATTATTTATTCCGGAGATGTTCCATCCCTCCGAGGTGATTCTATTATGTATCCGGAGATGTTTATTCCTCCGAGGAGTTGTGGCAACTAGGGTTATTAGACCCACCATGTGGGGGTCGTCCC
The DNA here is from genome assembly GCA_027924585.1 of Larix kaempferi. Taxonomy (NCBI): domain Eukaryota; kingdom Viridiplantae; phylum Streptophyta; class Pinopsida; order Pinales; family Pinaceae; genus Larix; species Larix kaempferi. The sequence continues at coordinate 14,698,910 of BSBM01000458.1, read as the reverse complement.
AGTCAGTTATAATAGGGTATTTAACCTAATGGTTAAATACGAGCCTACATGTACTTGTGTAAAATATATGTCAGAGTAGTGTATAAATAGAGAAGGTGTGTTCCTCATTTGACACACTCACACACTTGAGAGAGGCGCACTTGTGGAGGAGAGGTCTGCTATGGTGGAGGAGGAGATCATGTCTTTATTTTGCATATTTGTATATTGCTGGTCATCTATATTGAGGAAACTTTACTGGGTTTTCTACCCCATGAGGGTTTCCCAGGATAAATCTGTGTCTCTTGTGTTTATGCTATGCTTGCTGTTTCTTCAGTGATCCTGTATATGCTATTATTGTGAAATGGAATGTAATGCTGCTGTTTTCTGTCTTATCATATTGAATTTTAACATGGTATCAGAGCCAACCTAAAGGAAGGCAATGTATGGCACTTACGACATTTGCTTCTCTTGCGACAATTTGAAGGTTAGGGTTTTATATAGAAAAAACCAGTCATCATGGAACTTTTGCTATAAATCCATTTATGCAAAGTTTCAGGATCTGAAAAGTTTACAGGTCATAGATAACATCCCAAGGTACCTTGTGTCCAAAGGGAACCCTCAGATTCGTTGTACTTTATGAGTTATGATCAGCACAAGTTAGGGTTTCTGCCTCTTTCAGATCTCAGTCAAAATCAGGTGACCTTGGAAAAAAGGTCATAACTTGGGATAGGAAGCTCCAAATGAAATTTCGTAAAAAGTGACAGGTAGTACAGAGACTGTACTATCTCAGGAAACATTTTCAGAGGCCGAAGGTGAACTAGTGAGACGTGGAATTCCGTACAAGTTCGCTCTCCTGCTTTATCCCATAAACAGGTCACGTTGCGACACTTGGCATAACTCTCTCTCAGAGAGTCCAATTGAGGTCAGACCTATCAGGATGGAAAGATAACAGGGCGAGTTATCTCAAGAAAAGTTTTCATAAGCCGAAGTTCAAACAATGACATGTGGCACGCCGTACAAGTTTGCTCTCCTGTTTTATCCCATAAACAGGTCACGTTGCGACACTTGGCATAACTCTCTCTCAGAAAATCCAATTGAGGTCAGACCTGTCAGGATGGAAAGATGACAGGTCAGGCTACTGCAGAAAAGGTTTTCAGACCCTGTGGAGTAGAAATTTCAGAGTTATAGCAGAAACAATTAGGTGCATATTTATGTCAAAACAGAATTATTTTTGGAGCACCTTTATTCATGGCTTCCGAAATTTAGGGTTTCGGAGAAAGTTAGAATTTTTGGAATCAGAGTCCACGGCTAGAATATCCTCAGAAAAATAAGATTTTAGAGCCTTGGATCAAACCTTTTGATTGGATAGAAGGGTGGGATTCATCAAACCCTAGTTCGGGTTCCTGTCCAGAAGATTCAAAAGTTTCGAAGGCAATTTTGAGGGGTCAAATTTTGGAGATTTCAAAATTGAAGAATGCTAGGTTGATCAGCTCAGCAAGACACATTCTTCCATCCATTCAGAAGTGTGAAAGTCAAAGATTGAATTTTTAGGTTTTCTCTAGCAAACCCTAATCAAGCTCCAGATCAAGTTTCAGGGGGAGTTGAGGCTAAGGCCTTACATAAGAAGACTACAAAAAGTCTCGACAGGTATGACTTAAGGAGGTTCAGGTATGCCTTGAATTCTGATTCTTGATTAAGTTCATAATGTGTTTGTCTTCATGTTATTTATTAGTACAATCCTGATTAATGTTATTAATTGTCTTATCACCCTAGTAACAATATGAATGCACGTGAATGATCGAAGACATTCATTGATTAGGGCTATATGATTGTACTTATGCATTATGGTGTTGTGTGAGGTTGATGTTGTCTGCTAACAAGACACAAGTACATCACAAAAGACAAATCAAGTTCCATGACCATGACAACATGAAGACAAAGACTCACGAGGTATGTATGACTTTGTTATATCATGTTTAACCTACGAGACATGCAGGTTCTAGCTCAGGATCTCTAAATCATTGAAGAGATTGTTTAGGTATGTTGTACATAACTAAGCAGGTATACTAATCCAGGTATGTTTTCCTGTGTCATGTTAGAATCTTACCTTGTGTAAGTATACTTGGTATGATTGGTTAGTAATCAAGGGTTTATGCATATTATGTCTCTTATCTTGGTTGATGATTTAACTAACTAGATCAAACAAGAATATGCATGAGTAAAAGAAGACTTCCTTGAAACCCTGAATACTATTGATCATGACTGTACATATTCAAGATTATTTAGAATTAGAATGTTTTGATAATATTGAGAATATACTAATGAATGTATGTTTGTGTATGAGATCATGAGGATGACACTAGTGTACACTTGAGCATGCACAGTGGTACAGAATGAAGAGAAGTTCAGAAGACATACAGAAGATCAAGCGGGAGGCAACCACACAAACATAAAAGATAAGTATTTGGGTTGTTATTAGAAATAGTAAATGATATTGCTTGTATGCATATTTGTATTCCTAGAATATATCATGCTGAGTATAAACATTCATAAAGCATTAAACAGTATACTACTAATATGCATATGATTGGTAAATTGGACAAACATTCCATTGTTGCTTGTCTAGAATGAAACCTCTTTGCTGACATGCTGAGAGCTGTGCACACTCTCGATAGTATGTTCTGGTAGAGATGGAAGGCATCTAGATAGCCACTATATGCATACAGGATATGGGAAAGTGTTGTGCCAAAGTATTGGTCAAAATAGTTGCATAACTATGTAAATGATATCTGTATGCATAATAGGTTATCATGTCAATATGATTTGATGATTATGAAGTATTACTAATCATGTACTTAATTTTGATTTGTAGGAAAGATCATGATGAATGACGAACTCTGAACAAGCAATGGATGTTCAACAAAAGATTTACAAATCAAACACACTATAGAAAGCTTGTGGTTAAGAGATTCTCTTAGAAAGAGGAAGAGAATCATGATGAGATGTTTTGCTCCAAGGGACTAGATAAGACCATTCTCTTAATAATGTAATCAGGTTCTGTATGGGTTCCCAGGATCGGTAGTCAATTGATGAGCTTAATGATCATCATGAGTGATGTGGATCTCAACCTTTGCTACAAGGTTGAATATGGGTTCTATACACATATGACATGGATGCAAGAAGGAACTCACCATAGAGTTCGAATGATTTTGAGGCTCATTTTAGTAGACCCATCTTACGAGAGATGGCACAGATAGATATGCAGAAGATCACTCAATGCTGAGTGTGAATAATGGACAATTGACAGCTTCATGACAAAGCTTGGGCTTTACCAGAAGTAAATATGTTCCTAACCTTTACCTTAAGGTTGTGGATGATGAACCTATCATACCATTATTGTATGACGATGATCTCTTTCTGACAAGGAATGAGAAACAGGTCATGAAAATGGCTGCAGAAATGAAAATGAAAGATCTTGGATTAATGCACTACTTCTTAGGTGTAGAAGTATGGCAAGATCCAAAAGGAATCTTTTAAATCAAGGTAAGTATGCTGTGAAGTTTCTAAAAATATTTGATATGTTGGAGTATAAAGCCATGGCCACTCCCATGGACTCCAACTTGAAGTTGTTAGTTAATGACTCATCGTATTTAGTGGACCTAACCCTATATAGACAAATCATTGGGTCATTGATGTATTTAACAAATACTAGGCCAGATATATGCTTTGCTGCAAATACCCTAAGTCAGTATCTAGTAGAACCTAGAAAGGTTCACTTAATAGCTACAAAGCATGTAGTGAGGTACCTAAAAGGTACATTAGATTTTGGTCTATATTATCTTGGAGGTCATGAACTCCGTTTACATGGTTACTCAGATTCTGATTGGGAAGGAAGTGCCTCAAACAGAAAAGTACATCAGGTGGATGTTATAGTCTTGAATCTGCCATGATCTCATGGTTCAGCAAGGAACAATCTAGTGTGGCTCTCAGTACTGCTGAAGCAGAATATATATATAGCTGTCTGCTCTGCCAGTTGTGAAGCAGTGTGGCTTCAAAAGCTATTATATGGAGTGTTTGAATTAGAAATGAATTCCACTATGATTATGTGTGACATTCAAAACTGCATCAAGATAGAAAATATTGTATTCCACGATAAGTCAAAAACACATAGAGATCCGATACTTCTATATACGAGATATGGTGCAGAGAGGAGCTATCAAGATCGAGTATATAAGCATTGAGGATCAGATTGCTGATATCTTGACTAAATCTCTGTCTCGAGTAAAGTTTGAATACTTCCGAGACAAGCTTGGTATAGTCCAGAAGGACCCTCCTCGAAAGGGGGAGTAGCATAGTATCTGATAACAAGTCTGTCTCATCAATGATGAGGTTACCTATTTACTGCACCTAGTTACTTAGAATTATTTAGATTTAGGAATCTTATATTTTTTCTTTTGATGATAGATGTATACATGCTTTTGATGATAGATGTTATGCATGTTTTGATGATGAGGATACATGTTTTGTTATACATGTTTTGATGATGAGGATACATGTTTTGTTATACATGTTTTGATGATGAGGATACATGTTTTGTTATACATGTTTTGATGATGAGGATACATGATTGACACATGTTTTGATGAAGTTCTTGGTAAACATGTGAGGGGATTGGATCATCCCTGGACTTCAGTCCGAAAGAAGAGCCCTAGACGTATGTCTTCGAGAATGAAGTTCTTGGTGAACATGTGAGGGGATTGGATCATCCCTGGACTTCAGTCCGAAAGAAGAGCCGTAGACGTATGTATTCGAGAATGAAGTTCTTGGTGAACATGTGAGGGGATTGGATCATCCTTGGACTTCAGTCCAAAAGAAGAGCCGTAGACGTATGTCTTCGAGAATGAAGTTCTTGGTGAACATGTGAGGGGATTGGATCATCCCTGGACTTTAGTCCGAAAGAAGAGCCGTAGACGTATGTCTTCGAGAATGAAGTTCTTGGTGAACATGTGAGGGGATTGGATCATCCCTGGACTTCAGTCCGAAAGAAGAGCCGTAGACGTATGTCTTCGAGAATGAAGTTCTTGGTGAACATGTGAGGGGATTGGATCATCCCTGGACTTCAGTCCGAAAGAAGAGCCGTAGACATATGTCTTCGAGAATGAAGTTCTTGGTGGACTTGAGGGGATTGGATCATCCCTGGACTTCAGTCCTAAAGAGAGCCGTAGAAGTATGTCTTCGAGAATGAAGTCCTTGGTGGACTTGAGGGGATTGGATCATCCCTAGACTTCAGTCCTAAAGAGAGCCATAGACGTATGTCTTCGAGAATGAAGTCCTTGGTGGACTTGAGGGGATTGGATCATCCCTGGACTTCAGTCCTAAAGAGAGCCGTAGACATGATGTCTCCGAGAACAAAATCCTAAATGAACAGGTAAGGGGATTGGATCGTCCTCGGACTTTGGTCCTGTGAATTGAACCGTAGACATGAGGTCTCCGAGAATTGAATAGGACTGGATCGTCCCTGAGCTTCGGTTCAAAAGGTACATGATAAGACTGGATCGTCCCTGAGCTTCGATTCAAAAGGTACATGATAGGACTGGATCGTCCCTGGACCTCGGTTCAAAATGTACATGACAAATCCTAGAATTGTTCTAGGTTACATCCAGCATGAAACAAGGTTGGCTCTGTAGATATGATACATCCAGCATGAAACAGGGCTGGCTCTGTAGATATGATACATCCAGCATGAAACAGGGCTGGCTCTGTAGATATGATACATCCAGCATGAAATAGGGCTGGCTCTGTAGATATGATACATCCAGCATGAAACAGGGCTGGCTCTGTAGATGTGATACATCCAGCATGAAACAGGGTTGGCTCTGTAGATATGATACATCCAGCATGAAACAGGGCTGGCTCTGTAGATATGATACATCCAGCATGAAACAGGGCTGGCTCTGTAGATGTGATACATCGAGCATGAAACAGGGTTGGCTCTGTAGATATGATACATCCAGCATGAAACAGGGCTGGCTCTGTAGATGTGATACATCCAGCATGAAACAAGGCTGGCTCTGTAGATGTGATACATCCAGCATGAAACAGGGCTAGCTCTGTAGATGTGACACATCCAGTATGAAAGAGGACTGGCTCTGTGGCGGTAAATCCTATATATAATCTAGGTCACATCCAGTATGAAAAAGGACTGGCACTGTGGTTGGGATTGGATCGTCCCTAGACATGAGACTTGTCTTAAAGAGATAAGGATTGATCATCCTAGAACTTGATCTGGATTGCATCATCCATGGATCTATGTCCTAAAGAGAGCAGGATTGATCATCCTGTAATATGATCGTGTGATGACAATGCTGCTGATCATGTGATGACGATGCTGATCGTATGATGACGATCCTGATCGTGTGATGATGATGCTGCTGATTGTGTGATGATGATGCTAATCGTATGATGACGATGCTACTGATCATGTGATGACGATGCTGATCATATGATGACGATGCTGATCGTATGATGACGATGCTGATCGTATGATGACGATGCTGCTGATTGTGTGATGACGATGCTGCTGATTGTGTGATGATGATGCTGATGATCGTGTGATGACGATGATGATGACGATGCTGATGATCGAGTAATATCAACTCTGATGATGTTGATGTTCCAGTAACTAGATGAGTTACTGATGATGATGAATTGAAGAAAGCTTCCGATGATATATAGATGATGTAGTCAATGACTCCTTGCTCCTGCAGATGTTGTTATAATATCCTTCTCGTTAAGGGGGAGTGTTGAATATTGTAACTTCTAAGAATATTATATTTGTACATTATTTATTCCGGAGATGTTCCATCCCTCCGAGGTGATTCTATTATGTATCCGGAGATGTTTATTCCTCCGAGGAGTTGTGGCAACTAGGGTTATTAGACCCACCATGTGGGGGTCGGCCCAGTCAGTTATAATAGGGTATTTAACCTAATGGTTAAATACGAGCCTATATGTACTTGTGTAAAATATATGTCAGAGTAGTGTATAAATAGAGGAGGTGTGTTCCTCATTTGACACACTCACACACTTGAGAGAGGCGCACTTGTGGAGGAGAGGTCTGCTATGGTGGAGGAGGAGATCATGTCTTTAGTTTGCATCTTTGTATATTGTTGGTCATCTATATTGAGGAAGCTTTACTGGGTTTTCTACCCCATGAGGGTTTCCCAAGATAAATCTGTGTCTCTTGTGTTTATTCTATGCTTGTTGTTTCTTCAGTGATCCTGTATATGCTATTATTGTGAAATGGAATGTAATGCTGCTATTTTCTATCTTAGCATATTGAATTTTAACAGACCCCTGTCGACTATGAGGTTGCGACTTGGTCAACAAGTTGGTCGATAGTCACAATGCATCCGTCATGAGGGAAAGACAACACTCAGAAGAGTGTGGACATGAGAGATTTCATCGCATAGACATAATATCATCCGAGGAGTAGATTAAAATCCAAAGGACTCGGAACTACCAAAACATCAATAAAGACCATTTTTTCACCTAACGAAATAGGAAACTGAGGAACCCCCAGAGGTTGACAGATTACCCTATTAAAAGCTAACAAATTCTGACTAATGGGAACAAGCTGCAGGGAAACCATAGCCTGCCAAACATTTGAGGACAAAATACTAATTGCGACATCTTCATCAACTATATTATGAGGTACATCTATATGACCAACCTACACAACGATTTTGAAAGGAAGATAGGAAGGAATATGAGGTGCAAAGACTCTGTTCCAATCGATAAAAATCAACTCATTCATAAGCATTTGATGGATGTGGATTCCAACCACACGGGCTTCTACAATCCTTAGTCGTTGAGTTGGGAGGCAAGATTATTTCCATTAACGTGGAAGTAGTCGCATTGTGCAATTTCCCCATCATGGGAAAATTGTCACTATCGACCAATTAGATTTTTGTACACTGGACACCACAACTCATCTTGCGGAAAATTTCCCTCTTTTAGGAAACTCTTCTCAAATATATGAGAGTGTGGGGATAGGACTCCTTAAAGACTCATCTCTGATGGAAGTATTTCCAACACTTGATCCCTCATCACACATGTCCACGGTGAACATGATCTCTTCCATGACTGCATCTTCTTCTGACTCAAAAGATCCTTAAGTTCTTCCTGATCCTATTGATATTGATTCAATTGGAGATCAAATGTCTCTCAACCTAGCTGAGGCTACTTATGAGCCCATCCAATCTGCATCTGATCCACCTGGTGACCACCACCTAGTGACATAAGACTCAGGTTCTCTTCCATCTTGGCAGAACTCATCCTCATCAACGTTAGATCATCTCCTCCATACTTTTCACTCTGATCAATCGATCATGGAGATTATGAGATTGGATGAGCCTCCATGGGAATACAATCACCATCGATCGTCCTTCCTCCTGCCTTTAGACACAGTAGGGAATGCGATTCACACCATTGTTTCATTGGATTTCAATCCCAACCCTCAAACTCCTATTCTCAAACATTAAGCCTACCAATACCATTGACATCTCAGTGAGACCAGGTGTCATGGAACATATCCACATTCGTCAAACTTGTTCTTCTGATGAAATTAAGACTTATATGTCCTTTTTCAAACAATTATGTGATGTGTTAGCATGGAGATATGAATAAAAGCTCGGGATTTATCTTGTTATCATTGTGCATGAAATAAAAAATTATCCCGATGCAAAACCTGTCTAGAAAAAAAACTTCGTCCATTGCACCCTCTAAAGACTGCAGCTATCAAAGTAGAAATTGAAAAGTTGTTGAAAGTTGGTTTCATTTATGTTGTCCCATTGATAGAGTGGGTCTCTAATATCGTTTTGGGTACCAAGAAACAAGGAACCATTAGAGTCTGTGTCGATTACCGGGATCTAAATAAGGCTTTTCCTAAAGAGAATCACCCCATGTTGTTTATCGACCAAATCATTGAAAACTATGATGGTGGTGTCATATTTTAATTTATGGATGGATTTTCTGACTACAATGAGATTGAGATCCACCCAGCAGACCAACACAAAACCGCGTTCATCTTCCCATGGGGAACATTTGCATACCACAAACTACCTTTTGGCCTTAAAAATGATGGTGCCACATTACAGTGGGCCATGTCATATTTCTTTCATGATATTAAGGATTTTTTGGAACCCTACCTCGATGATCTTCAAGCTCATTCAAATTTTCGTGAGTTTCACATCGATCATTTGACAGTTGTTTTCCTCATATGTCGATGTTATAACATCCGATTAAATCCACACAAGTGCATTATGTGTGGAGTCTGAACGTCTCCTTGGATTCATCATCTCAAAATATGGGATCTGCATTGATCCCATCAAGGTAGAGGCTATTATATCGCTACCCCCGCCCAAATACATCACCGAACTTCCAAGTTTGCAATGGAAGGAAAACTACTTGCGTTGTTTCGTGTGTAATTTTGCAGAGAAAACGCATGGTTATATGCAATTGTTAAAGAAGAACATCCCATTTATCTGGGATGACTATGCCCAAAGTGCCTTTGACAATATCAAGCACGACATTACCCATGCACACATGTTACAACCACCTAATTACACCAAGGATTATATCCTTTATCTTGTTTCCTCTACCTCGACTATTGGTATGGTTTTAGTGCAGCAAGATAGAAACTTGCAAGAACATGTGATTTACTATCTTAGTAAGGGTCTTATCGAATCTGAAACTTGTTATTCACATGTTGAGAAGTTGGATTTGGAAGCTGTCATCATTTTCCAAAAGTTCCGTCATTACATTTTACTTCATACAACCACTATCATTGCCGATTCTAACCCTATGTACCACATATTATATCACCAAGTACTAGTAGGAAAATATTCACGCTAGATCGTGATTCTTCAAGAATTCGATCTACAGTTTGAAAAGGAAAAATCCAAAAAGTCATTAGTGTTCGTGGAGCTTATTGTCGATATTCCCATATTGATCAAGATCCTGATCCCATTGACTCTCTTCCCGATGAGTCATTGTTCCTAATCGATACTTTCCAATCCATGGTACAGAGATATAACATTGTATCTCTAAACACAACGCCTCATACCTCACCTATCCCGCGATGAATGCCGTCATATCCCCCATCATGCCAAATATTACCTAATCATCAGTGACACCTTGTATCTTCATGGAAATGATTCGATCTACGATGATGTTTAAATCACGAAGAGGATGAATGTGTTCTGAATGATTGCCACTCAGGGGCATGTGGCGGTCATCTCTCACGGATGGCTACAACACATAAAATTTTACGCGTTGGATACTTATGGCAATCCATATTTAAAGAGTGTATGGAAGCTATTAAGAAGTGTTCTCCCTGATAATTCTTTCATTCCAAAAAGCGCACTCATCCATCCCCTCTACACCCAGTTATTGTCGTCGATCCCTTTGCAAAATGGGGCATAGATTTCATTCACTGTAATCCTACCTTGGCTAGGGGGCATGGCTATGCTATTGTAGTTATTGAAAATTTCACTAAATGGGCTAAGGCTAAGCCTACATATAATGAAGACGGAAAAACATCCGCACTCTTCATGTTCAACCATGTTATTGCTAGGTTTGGGGTTCCATGAGCCTTTGTCACAGACCAGGGCTCACATTTCCAGAACAAAATGGTGACTGAACTGAGCTCCAAGTTGGGTTTTTGTCATGAACACTCAAACCTCGACTATCCCCATGCGAGTGGTCAAGTAGAGGCCATCAATAAGGTCTTGAAAATCATGATACAACGCATGGTAGGGACCCATAGATCAAATTGGCACATGATGTTCTTTTCATCCCTCTAGGAATATAGAACCTCCGTCAAGACTTCTATCGCGTTCATGCCCTTTCAATTGGTATATGGATTAGAAACAATATTTCCTATTGAGTGCAAGATTGCATCTTTGGAACTAGTCATAGAACTCCTACCAAACGCTACGACTGAGGAAGAGAGATTCTTATACTTAGCCAAAATTGATGAGACTCACACTGATGTTGCTCTAGCCAATGAAGCACATAAGAAACACATCAAATCCCAGTATGATAAATATGTAAAACCATGCATCTTTAATGAGGGTGATTTGGTTTTGACATATGACCAAAAACATGATAAACTAGGAGCAGGTAAATTTGAGTCCATGTGGCATGGCCCATACATTGTAAAGTGTGTTTTGGAAAAATGAGCTTATGAGTTGGTTGATTATGACGGAATACCCTTAGGGTAGCCTCGAAATGGGATCTACCTAAAACGGTACTATTATTAGGTTATCCTATATTATTACTTTGTATATATTGTATATAATGTGTGTTTGATTTGGTGTGACACTTTCCTTTTAGTGTGTTAGGGTCTCATTCCAATTATAATTGCTTATACCATGTTCTATATGGATTTGCAGACGGAAACATATTACGGATTCGCGGACGGCACTATCTGGCACACCCAAAACCTCGCCTTGGAAGCTTGGGTACTATATTCCCCTGCCGGTGAACTAATAAACTCAGGAGGAACTTGCTTAAGTCCTACAACTAATAACATTGCCAAGTATCACGCGGTGATTGGATTTTTAACCGATGCATCTTCCCTTAGTGTGGACCACATTTTCATCTATCTGGATTCCCGGCTTGTGGTCTCCCATCTAAACCAAGTCTATGTTTTCTACAACCCTACATTACTCTGTATTTTCTGACGAGTACGTCTCTTGGAGAGGTCTTTTGAGTTTGTTCAATACTAACATATGGGTCGAGGCATATGAACATAGTTGCGGATTCATTAACTAACTTTATATTAGATTGGAACATTGCACATATTTAGGAATTTCATTAAAATTTTATAAGTAACACAACATGTAAATTATTCATCAATACATAAACAACACACATGAGACCCGCATTCATCATTAAGACACGTTGTACAAATAGCTAGGTAATATTTTATATTAAGCCTAGAAAAAAGTTTTACAAAAAGGAATTGGTAAAAAAATATGAATCACATGGCTTTCAGTATATCATATCTACAAAATCTGGAGCTCGTGTCTTTCAATACATCGTTGCATGTACATGCTATCACTACTGGTGCTCATGGTAACATATGGAGCCCTTGCCACCTGACGGAGTAGCCGATCAAAACGACCAAAAACCCCAACTGTCCGATGCTGATAGTGCCATGGAAAGAATATTTGTGGTCAGTCACTGGAGTTTCTCCTTGATATCATCAAGATCCTATACATCCTCTCATTTAGCTGCCACCATCTCCCTGACTACTCCTCACCTTTCAATAGGTGATGATCCATCCGGTCTCAAAGGCCCAACATCTGTGTAGCAAAGTATAAAATATTAGTACTACAAAAATAATGAAAATCATAAAATGCATAAAAATTAAAAACAAAAGAGTTTTCTTCTTACCTATCTCACCCCAGTGCTCTGCCTCTGGAAGCACTAAGTTTAGATCCCCTCGAAAATATTCCCCTGCGTACACATAGTCCTCTACCGTAAGTAGCTGACTACGTAACCAACTGAAGAAGGTAGGCCCATATGCGATCATAGGCCCACCACCTCCATGTCGAGCCATCAACTCATTCCACCTCATCATGCCTAGATCGCGTGGCTCGAGATCACTGATCTCCACCTGTGGACGAATAAGGGGCACCCTCTCTCTGAAGAAGGAGACCACAATCGATCCATAGCCAAATTTTTTGAGTTCTCTCCTCCTGCATTTGGTTAGTTTTTCTTTGAGTTTTTCGAGGATCCCCTCACACCAGTCGAATACTGTAGAATCCATGCACTCAATGGCATAAAGCATAAAATCTCCAATAGCCTGATGTGAAGCCCTGCTACCTGCTACTCTCTCAATGGTGAACAATGCATTCCTCAAAGGAAGATCTCGCACATTTTTTATGGGAGTCTTACCACCTAAAATCTGGGTCTCGAGAGTGCAAAATTGTGCGATCAAATCCTAGGTAGTCCTATCACCCCCTCTAGGACCAAATAGTGACATTGGGGCTCCATGCCTTAAAAATCCCATCAGAAAATAAATGTCCTTGATATCCAATGTGAGGATATGTGTTCCAACTTGAAAATGTTGTTGATCAGGGTCCCAGATTCAGATCAATTAATCCAACAACTGGAGTTGGGATCTCATTCCTTGTACTTGAAATAATTTTAACAATCCACATTCTCTCAAAGAATTTAACGAATGAGGATCATTTTCCGCTTGGACATATTCTAATTTTTGCTTCCTCTCCTTCCATTGCACCATCTTGATTGGTAAATCCTGCATGGACATCAATTGAAGAAGCATTAGAAGCATTTCATGGCAACAAAATCCAATTGTTTGCTTGCATTTTAAATTTTTTGGGTCACTCTGCCACCAACGCACCTCGACTTTGGAAACAGGGCATCAACGACACACTTATCCTATTTGGGATGTGCGTCTTCATTGAATGACGCACTTCCTGGAAGGGAGAAGTGTGTCACCCAGGGCACACACTTTGCCCCATGGAATGAACCTTAAACCCACTCAAATATGCATAAAATCAAAAAATTCAACTATGAAATTGAAGAGCAAAAGGAGTAGGATTACCTGGACTTGACGGAGTGTTGATTGTTTGACCAATGCTCTCGCAATATCCACCACAAATTTGAGCTAAAAAGGACTTTTTACTCACCACCAACTTGGTAAAAAAACAATAGTAAATAATTTTCACTTTTTACCAATGGTGTCTATCTTGTCATGTCAATGTTGCCAAGTCACGCCATTCCATTTCCAAGGGAAGTTTGTTTTCAAGACAATCTATGTAGTCATTATACCTTCCTCTGTGTCAGTCACCTCTGAGTCGGTCTCAAATAGCACTCTACAATCCGATATACTCCAAAATATCTTTGATCTTGTTTCGTGTCGATGATGGGGGAAACATCACGACCCTCCTTTGATGGGTTTATCCTTGTCGACTTCAACACATCATCCAAGGATTAGACCTAGAAACCAGTCGAGTACCTTGGACTTGCATGCCTTAATGGTAGGTTACCTTGCTTTCAGCAGTATGTTCACATCATTGACCTTTGACTGGGATACTCCACCGAGTTTTCGACTTCAACTCATTAATTGACATTTAGGGGAATATACTAGAGTACCTTGGGATTAATTGACATTAATGATGATTTCCTTCCACTTGTTAATGGTATACCTCAATGACCGGTAATCAAATAATTTCTACCATGTTCGATGTCATGACATTTATTCACATGGTTAGAATTGTACTTTTTTCGGGTTCGAGATGAAGACCCTGGGATAATTTTCTTATGTATCTTGCCTTGGTTGCAATGGAGATATTTTTTGAATAGGTTCCCACATTGACATCATGATGGAACAATTATTATGTCACATAGATCCACATTTCATTGGTCCGTGGTTATGTTCAGTTCGTCTCGTAGATCCACTTTGTATACTCTCGTGGCTACGATCTGGTCTTGTCATGGATGTATGTATCCATAGCTGTATTCTTAGTGGCCATACTTTTATTCAGTGTTTTCATGGATCTACAGTGTATTGGTCGGAATCCATGCTATGAGTCTTTTGAGACACATATCTTAGAGTTAGTGGTACTGCAGAAGTCCTTGTTCAACATTTCGACCAATGATCTTTTTCCTTAAACTTCCATACATCAAAGCACTTCACCTATCCTATTTCTCTATCTTCATGCTTTGGGGACCTGTTACACCAAAATCTTGTCATCATGACATGTGTACCCTTGGTTTGTCCTAATTCCTGAAGCATTGATGCCAAATTGTTTGAAAAGAAGGATTTCCATGCCTTTTTCCTCATATTGTGACACCGACTCACTCTTCACGTTCACAAGTAGTTTCATACCTATGGTGATGCCCTCTTCCAATTGGAAAAGTGCGCCACTGACCCATATTCCCTTCAGTCAACATGCATCACTCCATCCCTGATGCAGGTTGCTAGGTAGCAAGGTACGTCACTGTCAGTTAAGGGAGAAAAAGAGAAGCTTCGAGCACCTTCTAGAATGAATCCCTTTGTGGAGGCCTACCCGAGAAAATTAGTAAAGGTGGAATTTGATCCCCTAACTTCTTGGGATGATCCCTTAGCCTTCTCCATCAAATCATCAACCCTTTGTACCCTCTTTGGCCTATATATACAAGCCTTCTCTTCATAGTTAGGGGAGGAAGAATTAGAGCACCTAAATGCTATAGAAATTCTGCTAGAGTTGAAACCCTTTCATCCATTGGAGGCAAGATTGGATCTTTGAGGAAAATATCATTTGGAAGAAATTTCAACGTCAAGGAAATGGTTGTAATATCCTCTTATTTATTTTCATTAATACAGTAATATACACTCTTTCCATAAAGGTTTATTGTGCATTATATATCTTTAGAATTAGTTTCCTTGGCCGCTAGTTTACATTAATCAATATTGCATATAATTATCGTTTGTGTGTTTCCACTTGTTTGTTGTATCTTGTTTTGTAGCTGAGGATCAAGTGATACATCAAGTAAGGAGACATCACTACAGTTGCAAGGTAAACAATCCCTGCACATCTTTTGTGATTTGATCAATCTAGGAAAGTTTGTATGTTCTATTGCCTTATGCTCTACATCTAAACCATTTATACTAGAGAGATTTGTCCTTGTATACATAGACAAAGTGTCTTGAAACAGTTGAATCTATATAAGACTCAGATGGTTGAATAAATTCCTATAACTCCAACTATATTACATTGTTTAATAATCTAAAAATTACAACATTTTGTAACTCCTTTACTTCTTGCATATGATCCACTAAACACGATCACTGGATTATTTTCCACTGATAAGTTATTCTTGAAACCTGTAATGAGAGTCCTGTAATTGGCCAATGCTTGTGTGGAATTGAGATAGCCAAATGTTCTTGTATTGACTATTGGAACCAATGGGTCACCTATTATATTAGGAAGCGATTTTCCATAATACTGATGCTAAATAAAAACATCTTTTTAGAAAAATAATGAAAATTTGCGACAACAAACTTTATACCTTGACGAAGAGAATAAATTATTTAAACATGGGATCATTCTCGATAAAGATTCCACAGTTCCCATCTGCGATCTGAAAATCGATACTTGCCTCTACTCTAATAAAGACAAATATGGGATAATTACTCTGACGACCACCCCAGTCAATATGCGAATCAACCAAGCTAAGCATAGATTAGAGTATCTGTGAGAAAGAAACCATGAGGGCGTTAGAGAGATCTCTATCTCTTTGCTCGCCACACTTTGCACCTTTGCGCAGTGTCACGTCGACCAACTGGAACTGGAACTAATCGAACATAAATGCAAATGGGAACTACAAATTAAATGGTTCATAGTGCAGGCGATCTATGTAGGTTGAAACCGTTATGCAACCAATGCTCGATCAAAGCGGGCAAGTTAGATGGTTGGTTGTACTCGTTTCTTGCCATCTCTTAACACAGACTAAACATATGTTAGCGCAGAGTAGAAACACATATTATCACAAATAACCAATGTGTCTTCACAAATCCTCATAGATATGAAGTACTAATGGTTTGATTTCGTAATACTACTTTTGATTGCACCACTAATTGCATATATTTTTAATTATCCAATAGAGTGGAGATGCCTCACATTTCATTTTGTTTCCGCTTCCATAGTTCATATGGAATATGTTATCCAAATCCTTTATTGATTTTCTAATATTTCAACCATCATTGTTGTTTATTACATCACAAGTTCTAATAATTTGAATTTCTGTGGTGAAAAATGTTCATATTTTTAAAGGGTACTAGCTCAATGGAAGAGCACCTACCTTATAGGAAGGAGGTTGGTGGTTTGATTCATTCATGCCCTATCTACATAAATGAACGACTAATTAAATGACCAAATAACAACAATTAATGACCAGTTAGCAATAATCAATGACTAAATAAATGACCAGTTAACAACAATCAATGACTAAATAAATGACCAGTTAACTGCACTTAATTACTAACTAAATGGCCAACTAACCACAATCAATGACTAAATAAATGACTAGTTAACATCAATCAATTACTAAATAAATGACCAGTTAACAAAAATCAATGACTAAACAAATCACACTTAATGACCAAATAGCAACAATTAATGACCAAATAAATGACTAAATATATGACCAACTCATGAAGCAATTCAATAAATTTATGACTAAGTGATAAATGACCAATTTGGTTGGGTGATAAGTGATTGCTAATTTATGACCAGTAGTCATGTGACCAATTTAGTCATTTATCACCCATTTTTAGTCACTTATCACTCATTTTGTACTAGTGTATGCCTAGATTTTAAAACATAAATAGGTGCATATATAAAAATCAGGTTTTGTGAAAACATTAGTTGATTTAAAATGAGTATCATTGATTTGTTTGTAGAAGCTTATTCCCAGGCATTAGTATTTAGAAAAATGGTTCATTTGGGGTAGTATCAGAACAAATATCGGATTGAGTAGTTGAATGGGTAATAACATCTCAAGATATTTGATCCTAATCCGAAATGGAGAAACATATTAAATTCAAGGAAAATAGCTCATTACAAATGAAGTCGTATATAATATGTTATGAATTCATGTCATTCGCTTTCTTTTCTTTTAATTAACAATTTAGAATAAAGGATAAGCATTTGCAAGTGAATGTAACGATTTATGGTTAAATGTGATATCATAACGATGAAAATAAGGTGCAAGAAAGAGGCAAATCTAAGAGCCCATCACAAACTTTGAATTCAAAACTAGATTTGAAAAGCAAATTCAAACTCAAATTTGGGGGGAAACTAGAATTGCATCATATTGAATCAAAGAAAAAGAATAATTACAACCTTGCCTTGAAGATGCCATCTTTCTCCCTTGCTTTGGTCCTCTCCTCTTCCATCCATGCCTTATGATTCCCAAATTCCTTTGAAGTAGGAGAATTCTTGACTTCAATCCTTCATTATAACTTTGCTCTAACTTTCTTTGAGTCTCTTCCATCCATGCCTTTGATGCCCAAATTCCTTTGAAGTAGGAGAATTCTTTCCTTCAATCCTTCATTATAACTTTGCGCTAACTTTCTCTGTGTTTTACGTTTCCCCAAATGCCTTTCTTATATAGCATTAGGATTTGTGCACTAAATTACGAAACATGAATGTGGGACTAAACTTTTTCATAAATTTTGATTATTTTCATAAAAAAAACCCACTTTACATAGTTTTCCAGGCATTTGACTTGATTTTTCAGGATTTTTAGGACAATTAATACACATGACATGTATTCTTTCCACTCCAAGAGTTGTGGAAACTGGGATTTGGCCCTTAAGTGGTCATGTACTTGGCCTCCTCAGAGCAACCTTTGTCTTCACATACTTCTTCCTTTGTGGAAGCGGTGGTAAGATGAAATATTAAATCTCTCAATTGTTCCAGATCTCGGTCTTCATGTTGCGGGTGAATGGTAAAATGTGCTTCCGACCTTCACTTGCTAAGGGTGTTAATTTGATTGTTAATAATCATCTCCAAATAATATCTTCCTATGGTGGTATTGTATTGTGATAATATAAATGGCTATGGTGATGTAGTTGTTGTGTAAGGAAATTATAAACTACCTCCCAACACAAATAATTGTGTATTACTCACTAGTAATTCACTCATTGTTAATAAGTGCATTTAATTATAGTAAATGTATAAGTAATACATGATTAAGGTGTGATAAATATCCAATCTAGAAGACACATTTTATTTACCATGTATTTAGAGAGGGGAGAGAATAAATATCATCAAGCATATAAGTGAAATCTTAATCCAAAATGTGGGGAGATTAATGGCAGGTATATGGTGTAGAATAATAGGTGGAGAATGTCAACCACTTCCATGTGGAATTCTAATGGGTAACTCGTACTATTGTATTCCATATAGAATGTTGATGATATGCCATGTGGCACTCATAAGACAATGCCACCTGCCATCATACATGGTGTGGATATCTTCTACTCTTGCTGCCTTCTAGTTCGATTTGGAAGCTTTCCCTAATGATTTGATGATATTGTTGAGTGGAGTGTAATGACCATTCATACCATAAATTATGGTAGTTGGAATTGTCTATGATCACTAGTTTGATTTGGAAGCTTTCCCTAGTGATTTGATGATATTGTTGAGTGGAGTCTAATGACCATTCATACCATAAATTATGGTAGTTGGCATGTTGTCTATGATCATTGTGTGAGTAAACATCAACACTAAACATCGATTAGTGTCATACATGTTGTTCTATGTCATTCAATGTGGCAATTGTTGGACCTTCCATCATCCACATTAAGTCTTCCATTAACCTCCAAGCCTGTCGAACTTATAGGATTTGAATATGCCACTCATATCCACATTGGTTACAAATTGGCTATCTTACAAATTCATTTACTAAGCATAAACACTTTCAGTGGAACTAAAATTTTCCAACTCAGTTGCCATTTGTCATTGTAGTTAGATCAATTAAGTGTTCCCTCGATCTATTGTCATTGCATCAAAGGTTCCACATGATCCCCTTTCCTTCATCTATGTTTCCCCCCAACGAAGCCCCCTTTTCTCTATTGACCCCAATGAAACCCCCCTTCTCCCTAATATGTCATGAGAAAATCACATTTTCAAAAAATTCACAAACATAAATTGTGAATACTGACAACAAGGGTCCCATTTTCTTTGTAGACCATGCCCCTACCTCCATTTCCTATGTAGGAAACTAGAATCCCATCTAGGCATTTCAAAACAAAAATAACCAACTAGGCATAATGACACCTACAACTAGGCATAATGACACCTACCAATAATTTCAAGTCTCACAACCCTCTCACCAAGCATGACCTTCTTACGGAACTCAAACCAAGAAAAAAAGAAGAAAAGAAATAAAGAGAATGTTGTAAAAGAAATCAATGCTCCGTGCCATGCTCCATGTGAATTTAGGTCCCCACATCCTCTAATTTCTTTTAGATCTCTATTTTTGTTCCATTCATTCTTATTGGTTTGGGTTTCCAGAGAAGGCCCTCTCGATGGAGATAAGATATCTCAAGGTGATCTCAAGAATCCCAAAACAAGAAGAATGAAAGCAACAATGATGGAGTTGTAGGATAAATCAAAGGCCACATGAACCTAAAATTCCTTGGGACATAACACATGACATATGATTTATTCTACGTCTCTTCTTCATTGACTTCATTCTGCCAAATTCCTTGGAACATAACACACCATATGATTTCTGTAACAGGTCGTCTTCAACATATCTTCTTCATTGACTTCATTCTACTAAGTTTGGGTTAGGGAACTATAGACCCAAACTTGTCTGTTTTTCTACAGTGTTCTTATTCCTTTCCTCATGTCCATGGTCAGTACTTTTTAATAATGTGCTCAAAACTAATTAGACTATTAAACTAAATTTATTAATTTAGAGTGTGTGAAAACTCAATGCTATTGTGATAGCATCTCGCAAGAGAATTTTAAAATGTATTGCAAAACATAGCATTGTAGTGTATATTTCATCTTCCGCCATTCATTTAAACTACAATGAAAACAATATAGCTGGAATATCATGTCCATGAGAAATTGTAGAATACATGCAATGTTACATAAACTATTGAATGCATACATAACTACCACATGTAGATATGTCAAACTATTGAATGCATCCATAACTATCACATGTAGATCTGTAAGGTTGCGGCATTAAGACATTAGTTAATGGCAAATTTGTGGTACATATTGCATTGTTTAAGTCTATATAATTAGCATAGCCACTTAACTTGTGGCTAGTGAAAACCGATAGTGTCACGTCCCCTTCCATCAATCCAGTGCAAGGGAGGAAACATGACCCAACATATCGGGATTATTTGACAATCTCAGCCCCATACATTACTAAGAAATTCATGGATAAATAAAAACTTATGTATACATATTTATACTCAACAAACACATCGGAATTAAACACTGTATACACACATAGTTTCATCATGCATATAGCAGTCATGAATTATCACATTGCATAAAAATGGATGCCTTTCATTCCATCAACATGAACAACTATCATTCCGAATTAATACATTGCAGAACACATAATGCATATAATGTAAACCATAGAGAACACTTATCTTTGAGATGAAGCTGTCCAAATAACTGGCTATGTAGGAGAAACGTTCCACCCAGCCATAGATCTCTGTCCAGCCTATATTCTTTCAACTGAGAGATCACCCCCGAGCTGGGTTGTGTATCCACTAAGGAGGAACTAGACAGGCTCACTCACAGCGATGGTTTTGCACAAACAGTCATGCTAAGCCAACACACAGTTGGGTTTATCAAGCATGCAAGAGACCAAGGAGGGGGATGCTAAGCCAGTGAGATCAACCACAGAGCTACAGGCATCTCAACTAAACTCAACAGTCATGACACCCACAATACCTACCATACCCAACATAAGGAAGGTCCCCTTCTCTACTGCACAGTCCCTCAAGCGTCCCTTCCCTCCAGTGCTCTTCAGGGTGGGCATAGAAAGGTCTAGCTGCTAATTCCTTGAGATTATAGCCTTCATTGGGTTTATCAAGCAAACCCAATCTCTGCTTAGTCATTCACACTTGGATTTCTCACAATTTTGTCTTCAAATAACTCAATCCCATCATTGGATTTCTAGGCTATAAAACTGGGTTTTCCAATGGATTTAGGGGTATTTAATACTCTCGATTTCGCCCCAAGTTTCATATCTATGGATTCCCCATTGGATTTCACTGTCAATACCCAATTCTGGGTGTTTATGGCACTTCAAAACGTGGGTTCTTGCAAAGTTGCGATTTTTATTTTTTCTCACTGCTGGGCATGTGTAATGGATAAAAGTTGATGTTGGGATGTTCAACAATGGAATGGGAATGAGGAAGAACGAATTCCCATGAGGTAAAGTGACTTGTGGTACAAGAAAAATAGAGCCCATACCTACCTTACGAATTTCTGGGCTGCTCATGCTCCATTGAAGCCATGGACTGAATTCTCAATAACTTTCTTACAGTTGAATTAAATGTCAGCAAGGAAGGTCAAATGGGTTCTCAAAATGACATTTGGAAGCATATGGTTCAATCCCACAACCCCCTCACCACTCCCTAGTGGAATACACATGGCCCCTTCTCATTCGTTGCTCCCATAGCCATTTTTTGTTTTTTATTGCAATTTTAATATTTAGATCAATTTACAATATCCCATGGCTTAATAGCACATGGATATCAAAATGTCAAATACTTTACTTTTAAATAAAATCTGATCATACACTAGCGGGGCCTTGGCCTTGAGCTCCACGCTAAGAAAACATACATCGCATGTACACAATATTTACATTAAAAGCTAATATTTCATAAGGGTCAAAATGGGGTATTACATTTCCCTCCCCCTTAGAAGAACACCGTCCTTGGTGTTCTCAAAACTGAACAAAAATGGGAATGCCTCTCTCATGGCATCCTCCGGCTCCCATGTAGCCTCATCAGGACTAAGGTGCTCCCATTGGACCTTTACCTGCCCAATGGCTCTGTTCTTAAGAAAAGTGACCTTCTTGTCAAGGATGCACATAGGCTCTACTTGGAACTCTCCCTCGGGTTCCACCTGTATCACATTCCAATCAATCATATGATTAGGATCATGTACATACTTCTTAAGCAAATATACATGGAAAACATTATGAGCTCTTATGTTAGCAGGCAATGCAACTCTATATGCAACTGGTCCTATCCTATCTAGGACTTCAAATGGCCCGCAATATCTTGGTGCCAACTTGGCATAACTCCCCAACTTGGGAGAAATCTTCCTTGGTTTCACTCTCAAATAAATATGATCCCCAATCTGAAATTCCTTATGCACTCTTTTCATATATGTATAACTCGTTTGCTTGTCCTAAGCTGCCTTTAAATTCTGCCTGATCTTAGCAACTTCATGTTCCATTTCCTTGATCATCTCTGGCCCAAGCACTACCCTATTCACCGGACTATCCCAATTCACTGGAATCCTGCATCCTTTGCCATACAATGCCTCAAATGGACTCATTTCCAATGATGCATGATGTCTATTATTGTATGCAAATTCTACCAAGTGTAGGTAATCGTCCCACTTGGATGGTTTATCCTTCAGATACATTCTCAGCATGTCTTCAAGAACCTGATTCACCCTCTCAGTTTGACCATCTGTTTGAGGATGATATGCTATACTGAAATTCAATATAGTTCCCAATTCCTGAAATAATCCCTTCCAGAAATTGGAAGTGAACTTTGTATCATGATAAGAAATTATTGCCTTAGGCAATCCATGCAATCTGAATATCTCCCTCATGAATATATTTGCAATGTGATTAGCCTTGTGAGTGGACTTGACTGGAATAAAGTGAGCTACCTTTGATAGCTTTTCCACCACAACCATGATGGAATCATGCTTCTTCACTGCCATGGGCAGACCTGTTATAAAATCCATAGAGATCACTTCCCACTTCCATTCTGGAATGGGTAAGGGCTGCAACAATCTTGCTGGATGTTGGTGCTCTGCCTTGACTTGCTGGCACTTTTGACACCTAGCAATGTACTCAACTATGTCCTTATTCATACCATGCCAAAAGTATTGCTTTCTTGCTACTGTTATAGTTTTCTAATATCCCAGGTGTCCAGAATATGGCATTTGATGTATTTCATCTATCACAAGCTTCTTCAAATCTACACTATTTGGAATGTACAGTCTAGTACCATGATAAATGAGAACATCATCATCACCCAACTGATATCTTGCACATGCTTCATCCACATTACCCTGCTGCAACTTTTCTTTAATTTGAAGGCAAGTTTCATCATTGTTTTGGGCTTCAAGAACTCTTTTCTTCAAATATGATTTATACACACTTAATGCTGCAACATGAAATTTTCTACTAAGAGCATCTGCTACCTTATTATCTTTCCCTTTTACATGCTTAATTTCAAAATCAAATTCGCAAAGGAATTCCATCCACCTAGATTGCCTAGCATTCAAGTTTGGCTGATCAAACAAATACTTCAAGCTCATGTGGTCTGTTCTAAGCTTGAATCTCTTTCCCATCAAATATTGTCTCCACATCTTGAGAGCATGTACTATGGCTGCTAATTCTAAATCATGTGTGGCATAATTCTTTTCATGTTCTTTTAACTTCCTTGACTCATAGCAAATCACAAATCCTTCTTGCATGAGCACTCCACCTAACCCTTCAGTACAAGCATCTGTGCACACTACAAAATCCTTCTTTGGATCTACTATCTTCAAAACGGGAGCATTGGTAAGTAACTCCTTTAACTGTTGGAAACTTTTCTCACATTTTTCAAACCATACAAATTTGATATTCTTCCTTTGCAATGAAGTGATTGGATGAGCTATTTTGGAGAATCCTTCAATGAACCTTCTGTAGTAACCAGCAAGACCCATGAAAGATATAACATCTAAAACATTATTGGGGGTAGACCAATCCATGATGACATTAATCTTTTATGGATCCACTGCAATTCCTTCTCCAGAAATAACATGACCCAAATACTGAACCCTCCTTTGGTAAAATTCACACTTGCTTAGCTTGGCGTACAACTGATGTTCTCTAAGGACTTGCAACACCATCCTTAGATGTTCCTCATGTTCTTCTTCATTCCTCGAGTAGACAAGAATGTCATCCAAGAACACAATCACAAACTTATCCAAATATTGGTTGAAGACACTATTCATGAGAGACATGAATGTGGCAGGTGCATTGGTGAGACCAAATGGCACCACAGTGAAATCATAATGACCATATCTAGTCCTGAAAACTATCTTGTGAATGTATTCTTCTTTAATCCTCACTTGATGGTACCCAGACCTCAAGTCAATCCTTGAAAACACCTTAGCTTCCTTCATTTGATCAAATAAGTCATCAATTCTTGGCAATGGATATTTTTTCTTGACTGTCACTTTATTTAGCTTCCTGTAATCAATACACAGCCTTAAAGTCCCACCCTTCTTCTTAACAAATAACACCGGTGCTCCCCAAGGAGACACACTTGGCTTGATATACCTCTTGTCCATTAACTCTTGTAGCTGCATCTTCAACTCTACCAATTCCGGTGTGCTCATTCTATAAGGAGCTTTGGAATTTGATGCTGCCCCTTGGATGAGATCGATGGTAAAATAAATATCTCTCTTTGGTGGTAGTCCCAACACTTCATCCGGAAACACATCTTGAAACTCTTGCAACAATGGAAAGTCTTACATCCTTGGCCCTTTGTCCTCTGACGAATATGACATATGAATTGCATATAATTGGCAACCTTTCTTATAAAAAAATTTCAACTGTAAGGCCGAAATATGTCTTACTAAAACTTGTTTGGGAATTCATCTTACCAATCTTGGTCTTCCCTCTTCATCAATACATTCAAGTGCTTTCTCATAACATTCTAACTTGGCCCTATACTTTTCCAACCAATCCATGCCAATTAAGGCATCATAAGAGCCTAATGGTAATACATTTAATTCTGCATGTGTGTGGAGTCCATTCAATTCTATGGGGCACTCCACGACTACCTCACTTACTTTTCTCTTGGTCCCTGTGGCTAATTGAACTAGCCAAGACTTATTATACTTCACTTTTATAAGAGAACAACCTTCAACCACTTTTGAAGAAACATAACCATGAGTAGATCCTGGATCAATCAAAACAGAAATAAATTGCTTAGCAATCTTACCTTCAACTTCCACCATTGATGATTGATGGTCTTCATGATGATTATCCAATGCTGCATAAATTCGAGGCGTTTCCCTTGCCATGTCTTCCACTGTTGTTGCTCCCTTTAAGTTGTGAAACCTTCGGAGATTCTCCTTCCAATGTGGACAATCCTTTAGCATGTGGTTTTATCCACATCCCCAACACTGAAGTGGCCCTTTTGATGTCTTTTCTGCTGATACTGCTGGCTTGAATCCACTCCTTGCTTGTTTCCCATGTGGAAAGGTTCCGGGATGATTTTTTAATGGTGGCTTGAAGCCACTCTTCTTTTGATCAAACCTCCCTCTTGGTTTTCCTTTCCATGCTGGGTTAACCTCTAATTTTCCTTTATTTTGCTCATAGCAATGCATTGTCATTCTAACAACTTCATCAAGACTTGGTGGATTAACAAATTCAATCCTATCTCTGAAACTTTGAGGTAGACTCCCAAGGAAGCATTGGATTGTTACTTTCTCATCTTTAATGTAATCCACATACCTCAATAATTTCAAAAATTTATGGACATGTTCTTCCATAGATTTTTGTCCCAATCTGAGTTCATTGAACTCTTTGCTCTTACTATCATAATACCTAACAGAAAGGTATTTCTCCTTGAAGTACTTCTTAAATCTCTCCGAGCTGATCTTCCTTTCACTGATCCCTTTCACTTGTAAGAGGTTATCCCACCAAATTGAAGCTCTTCCATTTATATTGTAAATGGAAATTATGGCCTTTTCATTTCCTCAGTAGTCCTGAATTCTGAAATATTTCTTCATTCCAAGAATCCATGCCTCTGCCTCTTGACCTATCTTGTCTTCTCCATCAAATGTGGGAGGCCTTGCCTTCCTGAATTCTCCTTGTGGGATTCACTTGAACTTCTTTCTTCCATCAAATCTCCTGGGAATATTCCTTAGACTTCTTTGAGAACCTCTGGAGTCACATGATCTACAGGAAGAAGATCTAGACGAAGGTGTTCTATGCTTTTTACTCACAGAACTCTTCCTTGGGCTTGAAGTCCTCTTCTTTGAACGACCTCTAGAGCGACTCTCTGCATCTCTTCCTTCTTCACCCACATTGCTTGGGTTGGAACCAAGGTTTATCCTCTGCTACATATCAGTGAGACTCTACAAAATAGTAGCATTGAGTTGGTTTTTTTCTTCTTGAGCCTTCATCAACCTTTCATTGAAGCTCACCATGGTTTCAACCAAATTCTGAGGAGTTACTTGATCCTTTCTACCATTGGATTCAGTCTCAGCATCCCCTTCTTGCACATTTTCCCCTAGCACATCTTCATCATGCTCATAAGGATCCTGAGCATCATTTATGGTCACCATTTTTCTTTAGAGACCCTCTTCCCTATATGCTACTTCTGCTACAATATTCAAATCTTATGAGCTGCAAGCACTGTGCATTATGAAAATATTTATTAGACATCTTAAGAATGCATATAGAAACATAAACAATCAATATTTAACATAATCAAACTCATGGAATCATTTACAGAGTTAATACATCTTCATTTCTTTTGCCCATTCATGCAATTCTGGAAATTGCCCATATTGTCAACAATATGTCAAAACAGTCACTGACACTTTTCTACTCTACTTATCTATAATGTATGATAACCTTATTCAAATTCTGGTCATGCACCATTGTTCCCTGCTGGATAATATTTCCAATGCCTATCCACGTGCTTCATTCCGACTTCGGGTGTGGAAACTACATTACTTCAAAAATGACAATTTTTACCAAAAATTCTACACTTTTACACAGTTACAAAATATCCTAAACTGCCAACTTCGGCCACCTATACAAGTAAATATAAAAATATTCAACAAAACATTTATACTGGGAGAAGTTAGCCCATACAACAAGGAACACTCAGCAACTCGCGGATCTTTGTTCCGATGTACCATTCATTTTCTATTAAATTTTGGGTTTGACTACTTTCCACTTTTCACATTTTCCCAAAATTTCAAATTTTGGCCCAAAAATGGCTATCTCCCAAACTGAGCACTTATGGAAAATCTTTATCTAACGTGAATTGTTTGTTTTAATGAGAATATGAAATGTTGATTTTAGTAAATTTCTTGAATCCTTCATCTAAAGTCTCTTTCATCCACTGCAAGCTTTTCAAAATTCCAAAAGCGTGACCCAGAATAGTGCTTTTTGGCCTTCTCACTCACCCCGACTCCACATCCTTTGGATTTGGGCTCCAAAACTCTAAAATTAACACCGTTCCTGCTCCATGACCGCTCCATATCAGTTTCAGCTCAATCCGACCTTCTGTCAAGCGTTGGGACACTGATCTATAAAAGCCATTAATTCCAATTTTATGCCAAATTGGAGCATAATGGGCTCGGGATCTTCACTGGTTCATTCATGGCCTCAGAATGCCACTAACCTCATCAAATTCTGATTCTACATGCTCCTACTATCCAAAAATCAAATTTCATGCTCTATACTTTTTTTAACATGAACCCGCAACTCGAAATCCGAAATGCAGAACCAGGATTGCGAAAACTGAAACGCAACTTTTCAAAACTTTTGCGTTCCCGCAACCCGCAACCCGAAATCCGAAATGCGAAATCTGGATTGCAGAAACCAAAACGCAATTTTTCAAAAATTTTGTGTTCCCGCAACCCACAACCTGAAATCCAAAATGCGGAAACCAAAAAGCAATTTTTCAAAAATTTTGCGTTCCCGCAACCCGCAATCTGAAATGCATAATCGGGATTACGGAAACAAAACGCAATTTTTCAAAAAATTTGCGTTCCCGTAACCCGCAATTGCAGAAATCCAAAACGCAGAGTTTGGAAATCCTCGTTCCCGCAATCCGCAACTGTGGAAGCACCTTCGTTCCTGCAACTTTCAGGGTTCATATCTCCCTCGTCCCTTAACCAAATAAGGTGAGTCTAGTACTATTAGAAAGCTGTTGGAGAGCTCTATGCAGTGGTGTGATCCCTTGCAACACCTGAGAACTTTGCTTCTGCCATTTTCCCATATCAAGTCGTATATAATATTAAATGAAAGGAAAATAGCTCATTACAAATGAAGTCGTATATAATATGTTATGAATTCATGTCATTCACTTTCTTTTCTTTTAATTAACAATTTAGAATAAAGGATAAGCATTTGAAAGTGAACGCAATGATTTATGGTTAAATGTGATATCATAACGATGAAAATAAGGTGCAAGAAAGAGGCAAATCTAAGAGCCCATCACAAACTTTGAATTCAAAACTAGATTTGGAAAACAAATTCAAACTCAAATTTGGGGGGAAACTAGAATTGCATCATATTGAATCAAAGAAAAAGAATAATTACAACCTTGCCTTGAAGATGCCATCTTTCTCCCTTGCTTTGATCCTCTGCTCTTCCATCCATGCCTTATGATTCCCAAATGCCTTTGAAGTAGGAGAATTCTTGCCTTCAATCCTTCATTATAACTTTGCTCTAACTTTCTTTGCGTCTCTTCCATCCATGCCTTTGATGCCCAAATGCCTTTGAAGTAGGAGAATTCTTTCCTTCAATCCTTCATTATAACTTTGCGCTAACTTTCTATGTGTTTTACGTTGCCCCAAATGCCTTTCTTATATAGCACTAGGATTTGTGCACTAAATTACCAAACATGAATGTGGGACTAAACTTTTTCATAAATTTTGATTATTTTCATAAAAAAAAACCCACTTGACATAGTTTTCCAGGCATTTGACTTGATATTTCAGGATTTTTAGGACAATTAATACACATGACATGTATTCTTTCCACTCCAAGAGTTGTGCAAACTGGGTTCTGGTCCTTAAGTGGTCCTGTACTTGGCCTCCTTAGAGCAGCCTTTGTCTTCACATGCTTCTTCCTTTGTGGAAGCGGTGGTAAGATGAAATATTAAATCTCTCAATTGTTTTATATCTCAGTCTTCATGTTGCGGGTGAATGGTAAAATGTGCTTCCGAAATTCACTTGTTAAGGGTGTTAATTTGGTTGTTAACAATCATCTCCAAATAATATCTTCCTATGGTGGTATTGTATTGTGATAATATAGATGGCTATGGTGATGTAGTTGTTGTGTAAGGAAATTATAAACTACCTCCCAACACAAATAATTGTGTATTACTCACTAGTAATTCACTCATTGTTAATAAGTGCATTTAGTTATAGTAAATGTATAAGTAATACATGATTAAGGTGTGATAAATATCCAATCTATAAGACACATTTTATTTACCATGTATTTAGAGAGGGAAGAGAATACATATCATCAAGCATAAGTGAAATCTTAATCCAAAATGTGGGGAGATTAATGGTAGGCATATGGTGTAGAATGATAGGTGGAGAATGTCAACCACTTCCATGTGGAATACTATTGGGTAACTTGTACTATTGTATTCCACATAGAATGTTGATGATATGCCATGTGACACTCATAAGACAATGCCACCTCCCATCATACATGGTGTGGATATCTTATATTCTCGATGCCTTCTAGTTCGATTTGGAAGCTTTCCCTAATGATTTGATGATATTGTTAAGTGGAGTGTAATGACCATTCATACCATAAATTATGGTAGTTAGCATTGTCTATGATCACTAGTTCGATTTGGAAGCTTTCCCTAGTGATTTGATGATATTGTTGAGTGGAGTGTAATAACCATTCATACCATAAATTATGGTAGTTGGCATTGTCTATGATCATTGTGTGACTAAACATCAACACTCAACATCGATTAGTGTCATACATGTTGTTCTATGTCATTCTATATGGTATATATATACAATGTGGTATATATACATCGTTGACTTTATAGAGAATGTGGTATATATATACAACGATATGTTTGATACACTATCAAGATGGTAAAATTCTTTATTAGTAATATATATATATATATCAAAGATGGGTATTTTTGGTAATTTTATCTTTAAGAAAATATTATTCTCCTACCTAAATCACTTTATCATAATAAATAATTTCACCATCTCCTGTGCATACATGCTCTTTTAGGTAAAAAAATTAGAAGAATAATTTTTTCTTAAAGATAAACCACCAAAAATACAAACCTTTGGATATATATATATATATATCAACAATATGTTTGAAATACTATCCACTTTATAAAGAGGTGATGACCAAAAATACAAACCTTTGGATATATATATATCAACGATATGTTTGAAACTTTGAAAGACTATCCACTTTATGAAGAGGTGATGATGAATTTCTTTATTTATGTAGAAATATTGAGGAAAATAACCTTTTCTTAAGCTAAAACCACCAAAACTACATACCTTTGGCATATTTTATATATATATGCCACCTCTTCCGCCACATCCTCCATAAATTCAACGATTTGTAGCTTCATTGAAGTGCAATGCATTGGTTATGGAGAGTGATGAATTTACTCTTTCCAGGGTATTATTTTCATTTCCAAGATCAAATCTAATAAGTTCAAGCAAGTGCACATGTCCTCAAGTCGTCATCGTTATTCTTGCTCCACATTGTCACCACTAGATTATTTGTGTGTACTTTTTGAAGCAATTTAATGTTGGTTTCTATGAGAAAGGGGTACACTTCAAGGTATTCAATAAGCATCTTACAATGCAATATTTAATGTTGTTGTTGTGAGGATATGAATTGTTGGATTGATTTTTAAATCAAATTGAACGGTTTATATCTCTGCAGCAACAATATTAAATGTTGCACTGCGAGATGCTTATTAAAAAAAAACTACAATTCAATGTATATATTTTTTATACCACTTAGTTGTTATGACAAAATCTAAAACTTGATCCTCGTCAAAAACACTTCTACAAGGGTTTGAACTAATAAATTCTTAGCTACACAAAATATCAATCTCAATTAATAAACTAGAACCCTTAGTTTATATAGGCATATCTCATATGCAACCTAATCTTGAATTCAATGTTAGGAGGGATTTTACACTTTTGATGTTTATATAACACCTTCAATAGATGGATTTGTTTAAATGATGTGATTATGAATTCTTCAATTTTAACAAGATACTTCTTGTGATAGTTATGTTCTATCACTCTACTCATCACGATGATATGTTCTAATGCCATAAATTGTGTTGTATAAATGGCCATGATATGTTCCATTGTCATAAACTGTGTTGTGTAAATGGCCACTATATGTATTCTCAACCTCTTGTTGTATAAATGGCCACTTTCATGTATTTCTCAACCTCTTTACATTACTCATTGTTTCTTTCATTATTGCCAATTTGGTTTCTCTATCTTATATCTTATGTATTACTCATTGTTTCTTTCTTTATTGCCAATTTGGTTTCTCTATCTTATATCTTATGTATAGGGGTGTTTAGGGTATGTTTACTTGCATTGCATTGTAAGATCGTGATCTAGGTGGTTAGGTGCGGGCAATAAAGTAATATCCTTGTTGGAGCAATACAACATTTAGTTTTTTCACACTTATCTTCCTTCTATTCCAACAATTTCTCAGTAATTTTACCTCTTTCAATATTAGCTATTTCAATTCAATTTCTTATTTTCTTACCTTTCTTTTTTTTCACACTTATCTTCCTCCCATTCCATCAATTTTCCACTAATTTTACCTCTTTAAATTCTCCAATTCTTACCTCTTTCAATTCTCCAATTCTCCTCTTTCAATTTTAGCTATTTCAATTCAATTTCTTATTTTCTTACTTTTGTCACACTTATCTTCCTCCCATTCCATCAATTGTCCACTAATTTTACCTCTTTCAATTCTCCAATTCTTACCTCTTTCAATTCTCCAATTCTCCTCTTTCAATTCTCCAATTCTCCTCTTTCAATTTTACCTCTTTCAATTCTCCTGTATAAAGAAACCTTGTATATTATGCATGTAGTTCAACTCTACTTTATGTCCAACTTTAATGGGGTTTGTTTGATTCCTTGAAATACTCCTTTAACCATTCAATCGTTGATTTTTTTTATCTTAGACAATTTCCCCAATCGTTGATTTTTTGATCTTAGACAATTTCCCCTTAAATTGTTTCATTGTTGCATATTTTATGTACTTGCCATAATTAGTCTATTTATTTACAAACCTCTTTGTAATCATCATTGATCAAAAAGATTAAGCTTATAAAATTTCCTGTGCATTCATTATGTAGATATAGGTAATGAAAGAGCTCTGTACAAGCATGTGATACTATCCTTATATGACCATGTAAAAGCTAATACTACAGGTGTACTAACTAATAAAATAAATGGGAACACTTCATGACTAGAGTACTCATAATGATTACTGCCACTTTTTATTGGTTCCATTGCATTGATAGCGCAATGAGATAGTGTAACAATAGGGTAAACTTGAATTGGGAAGCACCTAACTATTTTATAATTAAATATAAAATTAAGCCACGAATGGAATATATTCTATCAAAATCTCATCGATAGAAAATATATTCGTCCTTTTTGATAGTTCCTTAGGACCACGGTGTTTGTTCCTCCAAGTTGGCCATTGCCACAAGGTTGTATATCACATAGATGAGTTCCTCTATCATTTTAGATAAAACTTGCCAATGAATCTATACTTCAATATTCTCCCCAAATCTCACCTTGTAGCATAGCAAAGTTCAAATACCCTCAAAATATTAAATCATTGGTTTGAAATATTTACTCAAAATATTTAGTTACTCTTATAAACATACGTATCTTACAAAAGAATTCTAGATTAAAATTATAACAATGAAAAAATTTGTCTAAAGCTCATTAAAAAAAATTACTTTGAATAATTGAATCTAAATCTAGTAACATTGAATTTCCTTTATAGTTTAAAATTATAACAATGAAATCTAGTAACATTAAATTTCCTTTATAATTTAAAATTATAACAATGAAAAAAACTTGTCTAAAGCTCATTAAAAAAAATATTTTGAATAATCTAGTAACATTGAGTTTCCTTTATAGGTTAAAATTATAACAATGAAAAAACTTGTCTGAAGCTCATTAAAAAGAAAATTACTTTGAATTATCTAAATCTAATAACATTGAGTTTTAGAAAGTGCCCAACTTGTTTTTGCTCATCCCAAGGAAAACCTCATGTAATCTCCCCTATTCCCCAAAATAGTGGTTTATAACATAGTAATATTTGATTAGATTAGAATTGGGAACCTTGCAACGAACTCCACTTTGATAAACTCACTTAGCTAACTCATTATGATCATATATGTTTGACAATGGATATGTTTTTGACAATGG
The DNA here is from genome assembly GCA_027924585.1 of Larix kaempferi. Taxonomy (NCBI): domain Eukaryota; kingdom Viridiplantae; phylum Streptophyta; class Pinopsida; order Pinales; family Pinaceae; genus Larix; species Larix kaempferi. Next base: position 14,664,879 of record BSBM01000458.1, on the reverse strand, counting down.
ATAAAGTTGTCCCAAGCTCATTAAAATTAAAAGTTACTTTTATGATCATATATGTTTGACAATGGATAAAGTTGTCTGAAGCTCATTAAAAATTAAATTACTTTGAATGTATAGAGAGAAGTATTTCCTTTGGATGAAAGGTTCATATATGTTTGACAATTAACAATTGATAAAGTTGTCTCAAGCTCATTAAAAATTAAATTACTTTGAATAATTGACTCCAATAATATTGATTATACAAAGTATTAGTGTTTTCCCAACTTCTTGTTGGTTGGTGCAAAGGATAAACTCACGTGATATGCCCCCTCCTTCTCCATAATATCCCTGGAGAGTGGCTCTCAAATAATGGATGGAAACACATCAAGATTAGACTTGAACGTCAGTTGAAACCTCATGATGAAATCCACTTTGAAATAATTCATTCCAACTCATTGAGCTAAATCCAAACGTGAGTGGTTGAATATTGTGAATTACGAGTATGAGATCATGGGTTAAGCCCTTAAGTTGAATGCCTCAATGAATATTGTGGGCTTCATTCAATATCCCATAAGTTGAATGCCTCAATGAATATTGTGGGCTTCATTCAATATCCCTAACAAGTTAGATTGTCAAAACTACAACCAATTAGTTTATCCTAAGTACCATCCTCAAAATGAAAAAAAATACAGAGAGGGTTTCCCAAGATTTACTCTCTCTCTATGTGTGTGTATTTCTTTGCAAGTTAATGATTACCAACCTTTGGGCCATCGATAACCTTCAAGTTGACCAAACTTGAATTTATTCCTCAGTTGTGAATGAATATTGCAGGCTTCATTCAATATCCCTAACAAGTTAGATTGTCAAAACTACAACTGATTAGTTTACCCTAGGTACCATCCTCAAAATGAAAAAAATACAGAGATAGTTTCCCAGGATTTACTCTCTCTCTATGTGTGTATTTCTTTGCAAGGTAATGATTACCAACCTTTGGGCCATCGATAACCTTCAAGTTGACCAAACTTGAATTTGTTCCTCAGTCGTGCGTGTTTGTGTGTGTAAATTGTCATCATTGGTCTATCTTCAAGAATAATTTAGAGGCTCTTCTTTTTTATTAAAGTAATTTCACAAAACAAACAATAGTTCAATGTAATTCATTATATACTTAATTTAATATTAGATATTTTAATTTTTGTCTTTGATCAATCTAGATGCTTGGAGAAGCATGGAGGGTTAGGGTAGTCCTGTGTCATATGTCATATTCAAATGAGTGGTGTCATCTTAGGTGCAGTTTTGATTGGTTCTCGAAGGTGATCAATATGCATCTTGTAGGGTGGCATTTAATGCGTCGATGGGGTGCATATACACTATTCAATGTGATGGTGCATTACATTTAGTAGTGTATATGCACTCCGCCGACTCATTAAATGCCACCCTGCGGGATGCATATTGATCACTGTTATCGAAGGCCAATAATAACCAGCGTGTTGCACAACATTGAATGCTTAAGCAACTTCTTTGCTTTCGATTAGATCTCAAGCTGCTTGAAGCATTTAATGTTACGCAACAAACTGGTTATTGGTCACCATTCTCGAAGGTTTTCATTTCCATGTAGAGAAAAATTCTCCCCCCAAATTTATGACCAACTGCAATCTTCCCAAGTTCCCAGAACCCAACCTGCTTTGTGATTTATTACCATTCGTAATTCACACCACATTTAGGGAGTCATGGCATTCCCCATGGGATTTGACTGTACTAGTCTCCAGATTTGATTCCATGTCAGCGCTGGCATAAGGTTTATCTTCTCCCATACATGTGTATATACTTTTGTATATGTATATGTATCCGTTGAAATCATGAAAAGACCCATCCATTCATGGCTCCAATATGCACTTTTCATAGCTTCAAATAGGCAATGACTTCTCTTCTATCATGTGGATAAGGATTTCCTGGGAAAGCAATCATTGAAAAAGCTTATCGGTGCCTTAATATTTTCCTTTGTTGAATCCCCTTACCAACCTATGATAACACACCTCTCAAATCACCGTTAGGAGACATGTGTCTTAAGAGATCAACTAGGAATATGGTTGACTAGTAAATCACTTATATTACATTTATGGTGAGTTGTCACAAGTTAATTGTACATTTAAAATAATTTGTCCTTTTATAAATATCCACAATACGACATACATGTGTCCCTTAAATATCCACAATAAGAGATAAATTTGTATCTTATTATGTGGATGATTTAAAAAATGAAAATACTTTATGAAACTAATTTGTACAATTAACTCCACATAAATGTAATGATATACATGGATGCCATATGCCATTTAAGCATTTAACTATGTTATGTATAAGGTTGTGCTTTGCTTTATATTGAGAGTAGAGTGTAATGGAAACTTCCATCTTACTAGCCATATGACTTTGAATTTGGTTTAAAATTCCATGACAAAGGTGCTAAGACTTTGAACACTCTTGTTCACTAGTGAATGTTGGAATTGAAACTCCAAGTGGAAAATGTGCAAACAACATATTATGTTTTAGAAGAGCATGATAGCGAGGGCTTCATGTTATGATTTACTATGAGTTGATCATGACACTCAAAGTCAGATCTTGAGTGTGAGTGCAAGCTCTGCATTTGTTAGTTAGTGATAATCAATTGTAAGCATATGATGTTTTGATGATCCATTGTGGCAAGAACCCATGAATGAGATCTTGTTAACATCCATGATCTTTAAAAAAGAAACATTTCCTCTAAACACATTGTGATGTTTGAAGCATACAACTGCACAATATGCAAGAGTAAATCATGCAGAATATGTTTTGGATTCACAAATCCTTACATGTACTATTGTCTTCTTCTACATTTTGGTCTTATTTATGTCAAAATGAGATGAATGCTGAAGGCATATTTTTGGATGACTTATATCTGCACGAGCTTGGAATCTAAGAAATGCACTTACCTAGAAAATGTGACAACTGCAATCAAATGCACAAGAAATACATGGGATCATAGCTTAACCATAGCACAAGAAGTGAAATATTTTGTGATTGTTGGGCATCACAAGTCATTTCAAAGTAAATACTATCACTGGTTTTTCATATCATAAACACCTATGATATGTGCAAATGAATGGCTAAACCAGAAATGGGTAGAATTTAAAACACTTTGGTCATATATCTAACTTGTACATATGACCATGCTCTAAATAAAAGGAGTGTACTTTAAAATAGTTTGTGAATCAATACATTAAATGAAACTTCACTACTCTCATGAATCAAGCATCATCAATGAGGAAGAAAGTAGGCTCAAATAAACTTAAGAAACAAGTTAAGAGCCCTCACTTCATATTGATTAATCTACCACTAAACCTCATATTGATTAGTCTACCACTAAAATAAGTTATGGTAAAATAAGTTATTAATGGAAGATAACATTTTCAAGGGAGTATTGATGTTTAACTATAGAATATGGAGTGATACAATGTGTAACATTATTGTACTGAGTGAAACGAGGTGCTCTACAGCCCAGTATGGGGAGATGTTGTAATGTGATGTAACGTTTGTAACAAAATAATTAAAAAAACTCATATCGACTCATAAAATAAAAAATTATGGAAAGTATTTAAAAAAAGTATGGGGGAGATGTTGTAACGTGATGTAACGTTTGTAACAAAATAATTAAAAAAATTCATGTCGGCTCATAAAATAAAAAATTATGGAAAATATTTAAAAAAAATCCATGTTGGTTCATAAAATAAAATATTATGAAAAGTAATTAAAAAATAGATGTTCGTTTATAAAATAAAAACTTAAAACTTAAACCCGGATATATCAATCAAGAGAGATCAAATTTCTTGAGTTTAAATTTAGAAAAAGAAATACTCCTCAAGAAATTGGATCCCTCTCGGTGCTTGATAGATACAGACTTAAGATGGATCTACGCTGGTATAAATAACAATCACATGTAAAAAAAATGATTCACCACCAATAATATTGAGACCCTTTTTTAGATGTTAATGTTTAACTATAAAATATAGAGTGATACAAAGTGTAACATTATATAAATAACAATCACATGTAAAAAAATGATTCACCACCAATAATATTGAAACCCTTTGTTAGATGTTGATTCCATTGATGGAATCAACATCTACATGAATAACAAACATTGCAATGACAACGTCAGAAATTCAATAGAAAATAGACTAAATACTTAGAAGAATAGAATGCATAAATTACAAATAGGAATGTATCCCACAACCTCCATGGACATGGACATTATGCCATAGTGAGAAGGACATCATGGACATTATGCCATAGTGAGAAGGACATTATGCCATAGTGAGAAGGGTTGAACCAATTGAGCTAACCCGTATAGTTTGATTGGAGTGATTCTTACCTAACATGTACGTTCAATATTTTTTTTCATAGAAGTGTCATAATGGATACGGAATAGGAGGTCCATGTCCCTCACAAGCTACAATGCAATTTCCTAATCAAAAGTAAAAATGAGGCAACCTCCATGGACATTATGTCATAGAAAAAATAATTGAGCTAACCCTTAAGGTTTGATTGGTGTAATTCTTATGTTTGCACCTACGTTCAAGAATTTGTGCCATAAAAATTCATAATGGATCGTGAATGGGAAGTCCATGCCCTCGCAAGCTACAATGCAATTGCATAATCAAAAGTACAATTGAGGATTCATACAAGGGTTATTTGAGGATGTGGAGATCAAGGGAGTGATCAAGGCTAACATACCTTTGATCATATCCTTGATTCAAAGGGAGTTTGGATAAATATGAAAGTTGTACATGTATTTTGCAACCTACATACATACAAATTTTGCAATTGCAAAATGCACATTGTTATATCCAAATTTTGGATATAAAAATGTATAGTTATTTAAGGCTATGTGGAGATCAAGGGCATGATCAAGGCTAACACACCTTTGATCACATCCTCACATCCTTGATTCAAGAGGAGTTTGGATAAATATGAAAGTTGAGGAGTTTGGATAAATATGAAGGTTGTACATGTGTATTTTGCAATATACATATACATACATATAGACATGCATATTTTGCCAAAATGCACATTGTTGTATCCAAATTTTGGATATAAAAATGTATGGTTAACCATATATTGGGAAACAATTCAAAACTATGGCATTAATAGTAAAACAAGATGGATAGCTAGCAAATAGGAGGTGTAGGGTGAGGGTGGGATAATTTAAAACAAATGTTTAAATGTTTAAATAGAAACAACGTAAAATATTAGAAAAATATGTTTGTCAAATCACTACCGATATTTCATCTTCGGTATTGCAAAGCCTCCACCTAGAATCTCCATCTTATCAAGGTGGCAACATTATAATGCCAATATATCAAACTCGCATAAAAATGTGAAGTGTGTAGAGAATAAAAACAAGAACAAAGAAATGTGGGATGAATTCAATTTCTCAATTTCTATCTTGTAGAATGGCATTAACTTACAAGGTTCCCAAATGACTTTTGGACATTTTCTTGCTCCTACTTATACATTTATTGTACAAATAATTGCATATACAACCTAGGTTATAATGTTCCCAATTTCGACTTGTGGGATGCATTAGATCCAATTATGTATTTTATGTCCAAATAATTGCATATACAACCTAGGTTATAATGTTCCCAGTTTCAACTTGTGGAATGCATTAGATCGAATTATGTATTTATCATCATTGTGTGGTCATGAGACAAAGTCCAGCCATGTGAGTGACCCATGTTGTAATATTGTAAATGGTTGGTAAGAATTTCCAGCGTGGAGGACCAAGGCCTGACTAATGAATAGATATGCATGTATAATGTAAATGTGTATACATGGACCATGTGCTAAGCTTGCAATGATGGACTTAAAATTTGGAATATTATAATTGAAATATTATTTTATATGATGGTTATTGAGAGAACATGAACTAGAGAGATGATGATTCCACCAAAAGGGAAAAGGGAAAAGGGTACACAAGAAAGTAAATACTGCATTTCCAAGTGTCAACTTTCGATCTCATCCATGTGATTTAAATGAAGACATGAAGGAAAATGGGTACATGGGAAAGTAAATATTGCATTTCCAAGTGTCAACATTGGATCTCATCCATGTGCTTTAAATAAAGGCATCCATTGGACCCATTAAACCAATCATTGTCAACTTTCGATCTCATCCATGTGCTTTAAATGAAGACATGAAGGAAAATGGGTACATGGGAAAGTAAATATTGCATTTCCAAGCGTCAACCTTGGATCTCATCCATGTGCTTTAAATAAAGGCATCCATTGGACCCATTAAACCAATCATTGAATGCATGCAATAGGTTGGTGGGGGCAACCTTTCACATGGAGTTGAGTACAAATGTAAAAGTCCTATGTTTATTTTTGGTTGTAGTATTGTTATCCCTAACACCCAAAACCTTCTCAATACCATTTGGAATTAATTCTAGAAGGAATTCATGCTAGGGGAGTTGGATGTCCCCCAACTCCAACTCCATCCTTCATGTGGAGGAATTCATGCTAGGGGAGTTGGATGTACATGCAAGAACATTGCTATGATGCTCCAAGTTGCTTGTGCAATGGGAATGATTCTTGTGTATGAACCAAGATTGGTAAATGAATGGGAGAATGAGCACTATGAGGATAAAGCGCAAACCTTAGATGGATATAGAAGGTTGTAAGAGAGAATACATACTAGCTAAAGTTAGGGACCCTAGAACCCTGTGTAATTTGTGTAATTATTGATCCATAGATGCTTGAGAATCCAAGTAAACTTATATAGGAAAAATAGAAAAAAGTCGAGGGAGACAGTAGAGGGGCTTATTTTGCACACACTAAGAGAATTGGAATGGGTGCGGATTACTACGGGAATGTGTATTAAAGGAAGGAAGACATACATATATCTATGAGGGACTATTGAATAGAGAAATATACATATTTTCCATGTTGTTGTGTGTGGGGGCAGAAATAGAGAGTGCCATAGATGGTTTGAGGATTGGAATAGTTACCTTAAAGTGTTATAGTGTAAATTGTTCATTAAGCATGAACGCAAATCATTAAGTCAAGTTGGGGATAAAAAACTCAAAAACCTATTCATTCATCCTAGTGAACTCGAATCCCATGATGGGGTCATATCTCCTTTGGATACCTATAGTTGGGTGAAACATTGCTTGTAAGTAGCCGATTTCATGGGCATATTCATTGTAAGATAAATATATCTTACATTGCTTATGAATGTGCAAAGATCATTATAATTTTCTATTATGGACATGTTATGTGAATGCATGCTTTGTGTACAATGAATAAGTCACATTTTGCATATGTGTGCTTAATGTCATGGAACATGCTATTGGATGCTATCTTAAAGCTTCTTTATTGACATGTTTTGTGAATGCATGCTTTGTGTGCGAATGAGTCACATTATGCATGCATGTGTTTAATGCCATGGAACATGTTATTTTATGCAATATTAAAGTTTCTTTGATCCCGCAACCTCATCTAATCATGCCATCTAATCATGCCTTTCTGATTGGATGCAAGAGAAGAGCATACTTATAAAAATAGCCCTAGGTGCTCTCCCTCTCTAATACCATGTTACAAAAAACCCATAAACCTTAATATAGGCAAGAGATACACAAAATAACACAATATGATATTAAGAGTAATGCGTTCAATTAGTACAGAGGATTTCACCTCCTTATACATGGCTACTCGTGTAATAAATCACTTCCACTTATTAATGCTAGATTTTCTTTGTACAAAAATACAAAAACATAACTAAGTCAGAAAGTAACTTTTATTACAAAAGTGACTTTAAAGATAAACCACTAAAAATACAAACCTTTGGATATCAACGATATGTTTGAAAGACTATCCACTTTATGAAGAGGTGATGATGAATTTCTTTATTACGATAAAGTGATTTATGTAAAAAATTTCAGGAAAATAACCTTTTCTTAAGATAAAACCACCAAAACTACATACCTTTGGGATATTTTATATATATATATATATGCTACCTCTTCCGCCACATCCTCCATAAAGTTAACAATATGCAACTTCATTGAAGTGCAATGAATTGGTCATGGAGAGTGATGAAGTGCAATGAATTTTCATTTCCAAGCTCAAATCTAATAAGTTCAAGCAAGTGCACATGTCCTCAATTCGTCATCGTTTTTCTTGTTACACATTATCACCACAAGGAATATTTGTGTGGACCTCTTGAAGCAATTCAATGCTGGTTTGGCAATTCAATGTTGGTTTTTATGAGAAAGGGATACAATTCAAGGTATTCAATAAGCATTCCACAATGCAATATTTAATGCTGTTGTTGCGAGAATATGAACTGTTGGAATGATCGTTGAATCAAATTCAACAGATTATATCTCTGCAACATCAACATTAAATATTGCACTGCGAGATGCTTATTGAAAACTACAATTCAATATATATATTTTTTATACCACTTAATTGTTATAACAAAATCTAGAACTTAATCCTCGTCTAAAACACTTCTACAAGGGTTTGAACCAATAAATTCTTAGCTAAACGGAATATGGGTCTCAATTAATAAACTATAACCCTTAGTTTATATAGGAATATCTCATATGCAACCTAATCTTGAATTCAATGGTTTATATAGGCATATCTCATATGCAACCTAATCTTGAATTCAATGTTAGGAGGGATTTTACACTTTTAATGTTTAGATAACACCTTCAATAGATGGATTTGTTTAAATGTTGTGATTATGAATTCTTCAATTTTAACGAGATACTTCTTGTGATAGTTATGTTCTATCACTCCACTCATCACGATGATATGTTCCGCTGCCATAAGTTGTGTTGTATAAATGGCCATGATATGTTCCATTGTCATAAATTGTGTTGATTTGAATAAGATGGATTTGTTTAAATGCTGTGATTATGAATTCTTCAATTTTAACAAGATACTTCTTGTGATAGTTATGTTCTATCACTCCACTCATCACGATGATATGTTCCACTGCCATAAGTTGTGTTGTATAAATGGGCATGATATGTTCCATTGTCATAAATTGTGTTGTATAAATGGCCACTATATGTATTTCTCAACCTCTTGTTGTATAAATGGCCACTTTCATGCATTTCTCAACCTCTCTACATTACTCATTGTTTCTTTCTTTATTGCCAATTTGGTTTCTCTATCTTATGTATATGGCAACCTCCCATTCCATCAATTTCTTATTTTCTTACCTTTCCTTTTTTTCACACTGATCTTCCTCCCATAAATTATTTTATTTTCTTCCTCGAGTAATTTTACCTCTTTCAATTCAATTTCGTACTTTCTTACTTTTTTTCACATTTATCTTCCTCCCATTCCATCAACATTAATTTTCCAGTAATTTTACCTCTTTTAATTTTCCAATTCTCATCACCACATGTTAAAAATAGGGATTAAATTTGAATTGGGAGGCGGTTAGGTATTACCATTTTATAATTAAATATAAAATTAAACCACGAATGGAATATATTCTATCAAAATCTCAAAGATAGAAAATATATTAGTCCTTTTTTATAGTTCTTTAGGGCCATGGTGTTTGTTCCTCCAAGTTGGTGTAAAATTAGTCACAACAGATCTAATGAACAAGTAAATCAATCAAAACAGATGAATATAGAAAATATGGTGTAAAACTGTGCAAAACATGCAGCAGTGCTCAATATCCCAGAAAGGGTGAATGAATTACAATAGAATACAATATATGTCAATGAGCAATTCGAATTGACTAAGTAGGCCATTCGAATCACTGAATGGAGTAGCTTGACTCCAACTAGGAGTCCTCATCATCAATCGGTGGTGCTCATCAATGCACAAGAACCAGTCATCCAGGTGTCAATCTGAGTCTAACTGAGTGTGTCATGTGTAACTGAAGTGTGTAGCACTGATTAAGGGAAGAAGGCTCAGTGGGGGGCGCATGGGAGACTAACTGAATTCAGAACAAGTCATCTAGTCAAACTAGAGGTCCAACGGAAGTGAAACAGTCAGTCGGGAGTGAAACTAGCCTCAAATCAGGGAGAATCGGAGCTAACCGAATGTAACTGAAGTGGAACTGCAGTGGTAGGTGAACAAGTGCGTCCTTCTCTGGCAGTAGGTGATAAGTGGGCGCCTTTCAGCCTAGGAGGGATAAAACTCTGTAGTAAGTGGCTCCCGGGTGCTAGAATGAGGTGGCTAAGGTGCTAGAGGCATCAAACTGGTGACTGGGATGCATGCAAGTGCATGCAAACCCTAGATTTTGCATGCAAACCCTAATTGCATGCAAGATCCTGAAAAAGATGATGTGGATATCCGAACAACCCCCCTCAAGCTAGACTATGATGTGCAAAAAATAATGTGGGGCCCTGGTAACTAAGACCAAAGGTCACCCCAATACAATAATCCAAAAAATGTTGAAAATAAACTAAGTGAGGAAAGAGAGAAAACCTAGTGGGAAGAAAGCCCCCCCTCAAGCTAAAGCATAATAATGAATCAATCTGTCTCCACCATGATGGAACTCACCCCCAACAGTGAACGGAGGTAAGAGAACTTCTTCTCAGTGAAGCTCTTGGTGAAGATGTCTGCAATTTGCTCATCAGTAGGGCAATATTGCAGAATGATGGTGCGGTCATGCACCAACTGTCGAATGTAATGCATATGAATCTCAATGTGTTTGGTCCTCTGCCGCTGAACTGGATCTGTGGAGATCTTGATAGCACTTTGATTGTCACAAAATAGGACAGTCGAAGTAGTGCCACCAAAACCAAACTCGGAAAGAATACCCTGCAACCAAACTGCCTGAATGCAGGCATTGACTGCCCCTCGATACTCTGCCTCTGCTGAAGAAAGTGCAATGGCTGCTTGATTTTTGATGGACCAGCAAATAGCACCATGACCAATCATGAAAACATAACCGGAAGTGGACTTCCGATCAATGCTATCACCTGCCCAATCTGAATCAATAAAACCAATGAAATCTAGCTCAGAATCTGCAGCATAATGTATGCCAAACTGTCTCGTACCTTGCACATACTGCAAGATCCGCTTGGCTGCTCGCCAATGAAGCTCATGTGGCTGCTGCATATATCTTGACACGGCACTCACGGCATATGAGATATCAGGCCGTGAGTGTGTCAAATAAAGTAGTGAACCAATCAACTGTCGATACATACTGCAATCTGCAAGCGGTGTAGAATCTCCCTCCTCAAGACTGATTCCTGAGAGGAATGGGAATGGGGCTGCCTTACATTCAGCCATATTAAACTTCAATAACAGGTCAGAAGCATATTTTTGCTGAGATATAGTTATCCCATCAAAATTTTGAGCTATCTCCAAGCCCAAAAAGTGACTCAGCAAGCCCAAATCGCTCATGTCAAAAGCTAGATTTAAGGCAGATTTTAGCTTGTTTATTGAAGTAAGTGTGCTACCAGTAATGAGAAGATCATCAACATAAAGTACAATAACCAACAAATTACCTTTAACTCGCTGAAGATACACATTCGGATCAGATTTGCATCTTTGGAAATTCTGAGAAAGAAGGAAGGAGTCCATCTTTGCGTACCAAGCTCTTGGGGCCTGTTTTAACCCGTACAAATATTTCTTCAATCTGCAAACTAATGATGGATCTGATGTGTATCCCTCTGGCTGCTGCATATATACCTCTTCAGCAAGGTCTCCATGTAAAAATGCACTCTTCACATCCATGTGGTGCACTTCCCAGTGCTTGGATGCGGCAACAGCTAAAACAAGGCGGATGGAATCCATCTTTGCAACCGGTGCAAAAGTCTCAGTGTAGTCCACTCCTTGGACTTGGGAGAAACCTTTTTCCACCAACCTTACTTTGTATTTGCTGATAGAGCCATCAGAAGCAACTTTCGTGCGGTAGACCCATTTACATTTCACTAATTTTCTTCCAGGTGGAAGAGAAACTAGCTCCCATGTGTTGTTCTTTTGAAGAGAACTGTACTCTTCATCCATGACACTTTGCCATCTTGGATCTCGGTGAGAAGAATAGTATGATGTGGGATCTGAACCAGCCATCAAATAAAAAATCTCAGGAAGTAATGGATCAGCAATAGATAGTGCCATACCTGCTCTTTGAAAGTCTGCTCTTGTTCGTCTCGGATCAGCAGGATTTCCAAGGTTCGAACCAGCAGATTGGAGAGTGTTTTGGGCCCACTTTGGTAACTGAGGAGGATCATAATGGTCGGATTCCGAACCTGATATGTCATGATCATCATATGCTACTACAATATCATAAATATCAGAACTCATACCTTCATTATCGCTGCACGGATCTTCTTCTGGTGAAGGCGGTGAATCGGCAGTCTCTTCCTCGACTAGTTGCAATTCTTGAAGCGGTTCTTCAAATTGCACACTGCGCTCTATGAATATCTTTTTAGATCTGATATCCATGAGTTTATATTCTTTTGATTCTTCCCCATATCCTATCAGTATGCACTCGGTACTTTGTGGATCCAAAGCTCGTCTCTTCTCAGAAGGGATTCTATCCCATGCAGTAGAGCCAAAAACTCTCAAATTTGACACATCCGGTTTGTGACCAAAGAATGCTTCGAAAGGAGTCATACCTTTCACGGATGAATGTGGAACACGGTTCTGTATATATGCAGCAACATTGATTGCTTCATCCCAAATATTTTCAGCCAAACCTTTTGATTCAATCATGCATGTAGCCATCTCTTTCAGTGACCGATTTTTCCTTTCCGCTACACCGTTCTGCTGGGGTGTGTAGGGAACTGTATGTTGGATCTGAATTCCGCTTTGGGCACAAAGTTGCAGCAAATCGGACTTGATATATTCCCCACCATTATCAGATCTAAGAGCTTTGATCTTTCTCTCAGTGGTGGTCTCAACAGAAGCCTTAAAATCCTTGAATTTTCCAAGCACTTCTGACTTGTTTTTTAGAAAGAATACCCATGTAAAGCGGGAAAAATCATCAATAAATGTCAAAACATACCTTGAACCATTTAATGACATATGGGGCAGCGGACCACTGATATCAGAATGGATCAATCCCAAAATAGTAGAAGCTCTGCTAGCTTTGCCGCGGTCGAATCTGTGCTCGGGGTGCTTCCCAATGATGCAACCAGTGCATATTCCCTTCGAGGAACGGAGTTGTGGAAGCCCATCTACCATGGATTTGTTTGATAACATCAACAAATACTTATAATTAAGATGTCCAAATCTTTCATGCCAAAGCCTACTAACCTCATTACCATGTGTGCGAAGAGCAGTGGGCTTTGCAAGCGGAATAAAGTGTGAAAACTCATAGCATTTTGCAGTGTGATTTGCCTTTCCGACTGCAACTAGTCTTCCACTTTTGATATCAGAAATTTCAACTGTATTATGGCTGAATGTAACTTGCTTTGGTTCACCAGTGTGTGTCATTTGATACACAGAAAGGAGATTTGAAGCCAAGGAAGGCACATAGAGAACATTCTGAAGGCTTCCATGTTCTACATGAATCGTACCTTTGCCCTTTGAAGAAATTTTTGAGTCATCTCCCAAATGGATGGGGATGGAGCTGTTTGGATCGAATGAGGAAAAAGAATCAATATTTGCAGCCATATGATTTGATGCACCCAAATCTATCAAGAGAGTAGTGGGCTTCGAAACCATTGCCATGAGTGCTTGTCCTCTTTCATGATCATCATTCCTATCCTTCTTCCTTGCACCATCGGGAAGAGTTATGTTGTTCTTTTCCAAAAGGAGGGCCATTTGATCTATAGTCTTCTTCATACATGAACTTTCGGGATGAAAGCCACGATTGCAATAAGTACATTTAGATTTTTGGTTACCTTCTTTGCCCTTTTGCTTGAACTTCGAACTGGATGGTGCATCCGTTTGTTTGCCTTTGTCTTTTTGCTTGTGAGGCTCGAATTTGGGATTCTCCTTCTTTTGCTTTCCTTTACCATTCGAGATCTTGGGTCCTTGAACATATAGGGCTGAATATTTGGAGCTTATGGACCCCATTTGAATCAACTTGTCATGCTCTTTTGTGACGGACTCAATGAAGGCGTTCAAGGTAGGCATCTTCCAATTCGGGGTAGTTAGCCGACCGGAATTGAAAGTAGAGACAAATACCGAATAATCTTTACCAAGCTTGCTTAGAATGGAGAGGATCAATTGTTTGTCCTCTTTGATAACTCCACTGTTCTTCAACTGCAAGTTCAAGTTCTTGAATTTTGTGAAGAATTCATTGATGGTCTCGAAATTCTCAGGACTAAGGGCAATCAATTCATTCTCTAATTGAAAAGCCCTAAGCTCATCTTGCTTGCTAAATAATGTTTCAAGTTGCTCCCATATATCTTTTGGAGTCTTCAATCCGCTGAGATGGAAGTGAAGATCTTTGGAGATGGAGAGACAAAGAAGACCATAAGCTTCATCAAGCTTGTTGTAGTGTTTGGTTCGATCTGACACATTGTTTGGTTCCAATTCAAGACCAAGAGTGACTCGGTAGTAACCTTTTGAATGTAATATGATCTCCATATCATCTTTCCAATCAAAATAATTGAATGGGGTGAGGATAGGCTTTGAAGAAGAGTATTCCATTGCTAGGAGCGAGTCAAACTGATGTAGATGAGCTTGCATGCAGAGTGTAGCGAATGCAAAAGAGGAGTTTGCATGCACAGTGTAGCGAATGCAAAAGAGGAGCTTGATAACCTGCAAATCACAATCAAACCAAGAACAGTAAGGTCGAACAATCCACCCTTTTAGAGTTGCATCACACCTAGGATTGGAGATCAAACAATGTTGAATGGGTCCAATGTATCAGATCCAGGAATTATGTGGAAAATCAAGCTTCTGGAGTGGTATTGGATGTATTTTCAAGCTTTGCATGCATAGGAGCGAATGCCCTTGAGATATCTCATGCAAAAACTTTTGCAATTTTTGAGCAATTCAGTCAAATCTTCTTGTAGAAACACCTGTAGAAAAGAGATCTTGTCCCTACAATGGCTCTGATACCATGTAAAATTAGTCACAGCAGATCTAATGAACAAGTAAATCAATCACAACAGATGAATATAGAAAATATGGTGTAAAACTGTGCAAAACATGCAGCAGTGCTCAATATCCCAGAAAGGGTGAATGAATTACAATAGAATACAATACTGTCAATGAGCAATTCGAATTGACTAAGTAGGCCATTCGAATCACTGAATGGAGTAGCTTGACTCCAACTAGGAGTCCTCATCATCAATCGGTGGTGCTCATCAATGCACAAGAACCAGTCATCCAGGTGTCAATCTGAGTCTAACTGAGTGTGTCATGTGTAACTGAAGTGTGTAGCACTGATTAAGGGAAGGAGGCTCAGTGGGGGGCGCCTGGGAGACTAACTGAAGTCAGAACAAGTCATCTAGTCAAACTGGAGGTCCAACGGAAGTGAAACAGTCAGTCGGGAGTGAAACTAGCCTCAAATCAGGGAGAATCGGAGCTAATTGAATGTAACTGAAGTGGAATTGCAGGGGTAGGTGAACAAGTGCGCCCTTCTCTGGCAGTAGGTGAGAAGTGGGCGCCTTTCAGCCTAGGAGGGCTAAAACTCTGTAGTAAGTGGCTCCCGGGTGCTAGAATGAGGTGGCTAAGGTGCTAGAGGCATCAAACTGGTGACTGGGATGCATGCAAGTGCATGCAGGTGCATGCAAACCCTAATTGCATGCAAGATCCTGAAAAAGATGATGTGGATATCCAAACAGTTGGCCATTCCCACAAGGTTGTATATCACATAGATGATTTCCTCTATCATTTTAGATAAAACTTGCCAATGATTCTATACTTCCATATTCTCCCCAAATCTCACCTTGTAGCATAACAAAGTTGACATACCCTCAAAATATTAAATCATTGATTTGAAATATTTACTCAAAATATTAGTTGCACTTAAACATATTTATCCTAGAATTCCTTCCTTTTTTTCAGGAAAAAAATCATCTTTCTGCTATTCCGAAGGAATTAAGGAAAGCTAACAACGCACAAACCAAAAAAAATCACCTTCCTTCCTTTAGATGAAACATTAAAATTATAACAATGAAAAAACTTGTCTAAAGCTCATTAAAAAGAAAATTACTTTGAATAAATTGAATCTAAATCTTGTAACATTGAGTTTTACACAGTGCGTAACTCATTTTTGCTCATTCCAAAGAAAACCTCATGTAATCTCCCCTATTCCCCATCATTTTTGGATGAAAAATGGTTCTCAATCCCCAACCAAAATAGTGGTTGATAACATAGTAATATTTGATTGGACTTGAACCTTGAATTAGAATTGGGAACCTTGAAACGAACTCCACTTTGAAAAACTCACTTAGCTAACTCATTATGGTCATAGTAATATTTGATTGGGCTTGAACCTTGAATTAGAATTGGGAACCTTGAAACGAACTCCACTTTGAAACACTCACTTAGCTAACTCATTATGGTCATATATGTTTGACAATGGATAAAGTTGTCTCAAGCTCATTAAAAATCAAATTACCTTGAATATATATAGAGAAGTATTTCCTTTGGATGAAAGGTTCATATATGTTTGACAATGGATAAATTTGTCTCAAGATCATTAAAAATTAAATTACTTTGAATAGTTGACTCCAATAATATTGATTATACAAAGTATTAGTGTTTTCCCAACTTCTTGTTGTTGGTGCAAAGGAAAAACTCACGTGATATGCCCCCTCCTTCTCCATAATATCCTGATGGAGAGTGGCTCTCAAATAATGGATGGAAACCCATCAAGACTAGACTTGAATGTCAGTTGAAACCTCTCACGATGAAATCCACATTGAAATAATTTATTCCAACTCATTGAGCTAAATCCAGCTTACATGAGTGGTTGAATATTGTGAATTACGAGTATGAGGTCATGAGGTTAAGTCCTTAGGTTGAATGTCTCTATGAATATTGTGGGCTTCATTCAATATCCCTAACAAGTTAGATTGTCAAAAATACAACCGACTAGTTTACCCTAGGTACCATCCTCAAAATGAAAGAATATTGTGGGCTTCATTCAATATCCCTAACAAGTTAGATTGTCAAAACTACAACTGGTTAGTTTACCCTAGGTACCATCCTCAAAATGAAAAAAATACACAGAGAGTTTCCCAAGATTTATTCTCTCTATGTGTGTGTATTTATTTGCAAGGTAATGATTACCAACCTTTGGGCCATCAAGTTGACCAAACTTGAATTCGTTCCCTGGTCGTGCGTGTTTGTGTGTGTGAATTGTCATCATTGCTCTATCTTTAAGAATAATTTAGAGGCTCTTCTTTTTTATTAAATTAATTTCACAAAACAAACAATAGTTCAATGTAATTCATTATATACTTTATTTAATATTAGATATTTTAATTTTTGTCTTTGATTAATATAGATGCTTGGAGAAGCATGGAGGGTTAGGGTAACCCTATGTCCTATGTCATACTCCTATGTCATATTCAAATGGGTGGTGTCATCTTAGGTGCAGCCTCGATTGGTTGAAATCATGAAAAGACCCATCCATTCATGGTTCCAATATGCACTTTTCATAGCTTCAAATAGGCCATGACTTCTCTTCTATCATGTGGATAAGGATTTCCTGTGAATGCAATCATTGAAAAAGCCTATCAGTGCCTTAATACTTTCCTTTGTTGAATCCCCTTACCAACCTATGATAACACACCTCTCTTAAGGGATCAACTAGGAATATGGTTGACTAGTAAATCACATATATTACATTTATGGTGACTTGTCACAAGTTAATTGTACATTTAAAATATTTTTTCTTTTTATAAATATCCACAATAAGACATAAATTTGTCTCTTAAATATCTACAATAAGACATAAATTTGTCTCTTACTATGTGGATGATTTAAAAAATGAAAATACTTGATGTTGAAACTAATTTGTACAATTAACTCCATATAAATGTAATGATATACATGGATGCCATATGCCATTTAAGCAATTAACTATGTTATGTATAAGATTGTGCTTTGCTTTATATTGAGAGTAGAGTGTTTGAATTTGGTTTAAAATTCTCTCACAAAGGCACTAAGAATTTGAACACTCTTGTTCACTAGTGAATGTTGGAATTGTAGCTCCAAGTTGAAATTGTGCAAACAACATATTCTATTTTAGAAGAGCATGATAGAGAGGGATTCATGTTATGATTTACTATGAGTTGATCATCACACTCAAAGTCAGATCTTGAGTGTGGTGCAAGCTCTACATTTGTTAGTTAGTGATAATCAATTGTAGTTTGGAGCATATGATGTTTTGATTATCCATTGTGGCAAGAACCCATGAATGAGATCTTGTTAACTTCCATGACCATTTAAAAAAAAATATTTCCTCTAAACACATTGTGATGTTTGAAGCATACAACCGGACAATATGCAAGAGTAAATCATGCAAAATATGTTTTGGATTCACAAATCCTTATATGTACTCTTTTTCTTCTTCTACATTTTGGTCTTATTTGCGTCAAAATGAGATGAATGTTGAAGGCATATTTTTGGATGAATTATATTTACACAAGCTTGGAATCTAAAAAATGCACTTACCTAGAAAATGTGACAACTTGAATCAAATGCACAAGAAATGGTATCATAGCTCAACCATAGCACAAGAAGTGAAATATTTTGTGATTATTGGGCATCACAACTCATTTCAAAGTAAATACTGTCACCAGTTTGTCATATCATAAGCACCTATGATATGTGCAAATGAATGGCTAAACCAAAAATGGGTATAATTTAAAACACTTTGGTCATATATCTAACTTAGACATATGACCATGTTCTAAATAAAAGGAGTATACTTTAAAATAGTGTATGACCATGCTCTAAATAAAATGAGTATACTTAAAATAGTTTGTGAATCAATACATTAAATGCAACTTCACTACTCTCATGAATCAAGCATCATCACTGAGGAAGAAAGTAGGCTCAAATCAACTTAAGCAACAAGTTAAGAGCCCTCACCTCATATTGATTAAAATACCACTAAAATAAGTTATTAATCGAAGATAACATTGTCAAGGGAGTATTGATGTTTAACTATAGAATATGGAGTGATACAATGTGTAACATTATATAAATAACAATCACATGTAAAAAATGATTCACCACCAATACTAGATGAATAACAAAAATTGCAATAACAACAACAACAATTCAATAGAAAATAGACCAAATACTTAGGAGAATGGAATGCATAGATTGCAAATAGGAATGTATCCCACAACATTATGTCATAGTGTGAAGGGTTGAACCAATTGAGCTAACCCTTATAGTTTGATT
Source organism: Larix kaempferi (assembly GCA_027924585.1). Taxonomy (NCBI): domain Eukaryota; kingdom Viridiplantae; phylum Streptophyta; class Pinopsida; order Pinales; family Pinaceae; genus Larix; species Larix kaempferi. Next base: position 14,645,563 of record BSBM01000458.1, on the reverse strand, counting down.
GGAGTGATTCTTACCTAACATGTACATTCAATATTTTTTGTCATAGAAGTGTCATAATGGATACTGAATACTGAATAGGAGGTTCATGCCCCTCACAAGCGGCAATGCAATTGCTTAATCAAAATTAAAATTAAGGCAACCTCCATGGACATTATGTCATAGAAAAAAGAACTGAGCTAACTCTGCATTTCCTAATCAAAAGTAAAGGAAACCTCCATGGACATTATGTCAAAGAAAAAATGAGGCAAACTCCATGGAAATTATGTCAGCAAAAATAACTGAGATAACCCTTGGGGTTGAGGCAACCTCCATGGACATTATGTCATAGAAAAAATGAGGCAACCTCCATGGAAATTATGTCATAGAAAAAATAACCGAGCTAACCCTTGGGGTTTGATTGGTGTAATTCTTATCTATGCACCTACGTTCAAGAATTTGTGCCATAAAAATGTCATAATGGATAGTGAATGGGAAGTCCATGCAGAGCAAGCTACAATGCAATTGCATAATCAAAAGTACAATTGAGGATTCATACACAGGCTATTTGAGGCTATGTGGAGATCAAGGGAATGATTAAGGCTAACATACTAACTTCTTTCTATTCATTATATGAATCAAAGTAGTTACAATCAAGCAAATTCAAACGAATGTCACAAATATTTATGTCATCAAATAAGGATACCTCAAAATCATATCCTGTAACTAAGGAGATGATTCCAGACTCTAGGGTCTCCAAAAATAAGCTAAATATGTTTTGATAAATCAAAATACTATAGAGTTGATCTGAATAACTACAAAAACCAAAAGGATAAAACATCAAAACTCCCTGCTAACTGATAAAAGATCAATATAGCCACAACCGAGTGTCTTCAAAAAGTAAATGGTCCTGATAACCACGTAGTTGTGCCCAACCTTCTACTAAGATCAAGCCTTCTTTGGAAAGAAAGTTTGCTTTCTCATTGAAATCCCTTGAAACATGTGAGTAATGTACCTCCTCAAAGTGGACAATTTGATCCCAAATATGTCTTTTCCAATGAGTTAATAGTGGAATCTGAAGTCAATGAGTTCCTCTGAGCCAATTTATAATGGGTGAGGAGTCCCCAGTTAACTGAAGGGAAAGGATCTCTTTTCTTTTGACAATAACTAACGCTCCCCAACAAGCAAGAAACTTTGCGCGAGTATTAGTTCCTTCACCGCATCCCATACTCAATTCATAATGTAATCCATGATTAGTCAATATAAAAACTCCAGCTCCACATGATCCACCTTGTTCTGCTCCATCAAAAAATACCACTAGTAAGTGAGAAAAGAAAGCAGGGAACTGGGAGATCACCGATTTTGGCTTCACTATACCCAATGGGGCACCAATAGAATAAAAGTAAATATATTTGATAGCTCCCATCATAGAGAAAGAGGTATCTCCAAGTAGTATCGAGCACCGATAACTCCATAACCCCCATATAAAATGTGTGGGAAAGTAAATATAATTACGATATAACTTATTCCAATGATAAATATTTTCTGCCAAGGAGTTCTCCGTCCACTGTCCCACAACCTGTAATCTAGAAGATACTTCATCCCAAATATGCAGAGTAACCGGGCATTGAGAAAAGAAATGATCCACCGTATATGACGCTGCGAAGCAAGAAGAACATGTCATCGGTCCGAGACCTCCTCTGTGCCAGTATTTATCACCAATGAGTATGCATTTGTGTAGATCCATCCATAAAAAACACCTGATTTTAATTGGTATCTCCCACTACCAAACAGTTTTGTGCCACCACTGATGAGTAGGATGAATAGAGGAGGCGACTATTGATAAGAAAGACTGACCTATTTTAATCTCTCCTAAAGGATTCTGAAAGATCCACTCTAATTCATCGTTTTCAGTACCCAGGATGATACTAGCATGTGATAGATATGCAAGATATTGTTCCCAGATGCTAGTATCTGCCGTAGAAAGATTAAGAGCATAAACACCAATCCAATATGTGCCCACATCCGCCCCAATCTCTCTATTACGAGCCTAATTGAGAAAATAAATGCCTTTTTGATGAATAACTTGAAGTGTTTATTCAGGAATGGTAACCCGTCGAGAAGTTCCAATAATGGATCGACCCCTACCCTGATTTGGAATCTGTTGCCAACATGCCAAGCCAGCCACCAGGGTAATTTTTAGGGGCGAAATTTCGCCAATTGGCTATTTTTTGGACTTTTTTTCAAAAAATAAATTCATTATTTGGTCATGTTTAGTCTCTAATATCGCCTATATATACATCAAATATGTTTTTTTATCATAATTTTCGCCAAAATTTACAAATTTCAATAGTAAATTGTATGTTTCATATTTGATATTCGCCTAACTATCTATATATATGTTTTTTGCAATCCAAAATAATCGCCTAGAATACTATACTTAAGTATAATATTAGAATCCTTAAAAAATACCCTGCCAGCCACCGTTTTAGTAAGGGTAAAGTGTCAACCAATGCAGGCCATATAGATGAAACCTGTATGTGTTTACTCATGTGCGCTTTAATCCATTCGATAACCGAAGAGTGTTTAATATATTTATCTCTTATCACCGAAGTCCACAGACTGGAATCGAAAAGGCCCCGCCCCATACTTTTCAGGTGGAGGGAACTATTTACCCAAAAAATATTTTGAACTCCCCAACCACCCTTCTTCATAGGTAAAGAAACCCTCTCCCATGCCACCAAGTGATATCTATGATTCTCCAGAGAATACTTCCAAAGAAAAATAAAGGAAAAATTCCTTATCATATGCAATATTGAACGGGGAACATTGGAAAGAGTGAGCCAATAAACTAGCAAACTAAGAAGGACCGAATTCAATAATATCAATCTGCCACCAAGTGATAATTTTCGAAAATTCCAAGAGGCTAGTTTATATTCAATATTCTGAACTAACCAATGCTAGTCCACAATACCAATAGTCGTTTGGTTTGAGAAAAAAACCCAAGTAAAAGAAACCCAAATTTAAATCATGTGCCTCCAATGGTATGCAATTTCTGAGTTGTTCATGGAAGGTTTCCAAGGTATTTAAAGAGTAAAAAACAAGATTTGGGGAAACTGATACACATACCTGTAGCAAAGAATAAAATATCTAAAATAGATTTGTAGTATGTCGACTTGCTAACTCGCCCAATGCCGAACAGAAGTACATCGTCAACAAAGAGAAGATGAGTTACAAAGTGATGTGCAGAGACCTTTATCCCCTGAATATGCCCTTCTGATTTTTCTTGTAGAACAAGCTGGCTCAACCCTTCAATGATCAATAAGAATAACCGAAGTGATAGAGGGAATCCCTGACGGAGACCCCTAGAAACTTTGAAGAAATCATTCGGACACCCATTGATTAAAACAACAAAATTCACAGAGGTAACACACCCCATAATCCATTGTGTTTCCAAGTAATCCAATCTAGAATTTAGTAGTAGTAGCCTGAGAAAGGACCAGTCCACCATGTCATATGCTTTAACCAGGTCCAATTTCAGAACACTCGACTATTGACCATTAGTTTTCATTGAGTGTATTGTCTCCTGGGAAACCCAAACATCATCAAAAATAAGTCGTTGATGCTGAAAATCGAACCGTTCCTTTGAAATCCCTCTCGACAAACCCTTCTTGATCCTATTTGCAATAGTTTTGGATATTATCTTGTAAATTAAATTACAAAGAGAAATAGGTCTATATTCTTGAAAGGACTCGTGATTTGAAGTTTTTGGGATTAATGCTAGAAAGGTAGCATTAACCCCTCCTGAAACCTTACCACTGCATCGAGCATCTTCCACCAACTGCACTAATTTTGGGCCAAGGAAATAAAAAAATTGAAGGAAAAATTCACTGGACCAGCCATCTGGTCCGGGAATTTTATCCTTTGTCATACTTTTCAAAATGCCTTCAAATTCCGAGATAGAAACAGGTCTACCAATAACTGCAGACTCCTCCTCAGAAAATAGCCATGGCATAAAAAATAGAATCTTAAACTGACCATCTAAATTATTTACCTAAGGCTTGGTGAATAAGTTGGAGTAATAGGAAATGGCCTCCTTTTCAATCTCTGGTTGAGTGGAGACTTTAACTCTGAAATCATTATGTATGTCCCAAATGGATTTTTTATTTTGTCTCAGAGCCGCATAGGAGTGAAAAAAAATTGCATTTCTATCACCAACCGATAACCACAAGGAACGACTTTTGAGTCACCACATTTATTCTTTTTTTTTTAGAATGTCTTATTTTTCTGCTTCTAATGCTTCAATGGAGTTCATGTGATCATAAGAAGCAGAAATACCAAAGGTTGCCGAGTATAATATTTTAAGTTCAGATTCAATCCAGCAAAGATCAGATTTGATAGTAAACTTTTTGTTGTGAATCCATGGTGAAACCACTGCTTTTAAAGACCAGAGAAAAATAGGCAGCCTGTACATTGCAGAACCCAGACCAGACTTATAAAAATGATCCCAGTGATGAGTAACCAGTTGAACAAAGTTGAGGTCCTCCAACGAAATCAGACAGTACTTAAAAGGGTAATGTGTATGATCAAGTTTGACTCCCAGCTTCAATATTATAGGCATATGATCTTAAATATGAAAATCCTCCACCCAAGAATTGCAATAAGCTATCCTAGTGTAGAGTGTTTCTTAAACCAAGAAAATATCTAATCGTTTCGCTACAGCATCCACCCCCCATCTGCCATTTCTCTAGGTAGGAAAAAAAGGAGAAGGAACAACATCAATAAGATGATGAGAATCCACTAAGTTCCTGAACCAGTCATTACTATGAGCATCACGAGCCTTGGTGCCCCATGACTCCCTAGCAGCTAATGTGAAATTTAAGTCCCCAACAAAAATAAGAGAACTAAGGTCCAATAGTCCACTATCCCTGATCTTAGACCAATAACCAATATTGTCACTAATGGATCCATAACAATTAAAGAGATGTAGTGACACATTTAGTTCCCGGGTGTGACCCACCATTAGAATGCCAACCACTATATAGAAAGGATTAAAATAAAAAATAGATGAGTTCCAAGCCGAGATTAAACCACCCGAAATCCCATCTGCATCAATGGAACACCAAACCCAATTAGGAAGTAAAATCCCAAGTAATGCTCGAGCCTTAACCCTTGCCACCATAGTCTCTTGTAAGAGAAGCACATCCGGACGAACCAATTCCAACAAACGACAGAGAGCTAGCCTTTTGGGGGCGCCCCCAACCCCTCTAACGTTCGAAGATAAACTTTTCATGGTATAAATACCATATCAGCCACCAATGCTCTAAGAGGCCTAAATACGTTGGAAACTAGATCTGAAGAAAGTGTTTCAGTGCCAATAGAGGAAGTCGGGTCAGATCCAATAACCTGCACAAAACCGTATTCCCAGTCGATGAACGAGCTAAATCTTTCTTCCACCTTCCCCCAGTTTTATTCCTAATGGTTACATTCGGATTAGTAGGAATAAGAGATAGGGGTGACTCTGATGCGCTGCATGTAATGGGTCTCTAAAGAGCCCGTCCGGGGAAAATGTCAATGTGGGGTGAACTAAGACAGGATTCAGAGCCAGTGTAATAGTAGAAGGGATACCCTCCAAAGGACAAAGAATATCCTGTGATTTGATAATCTGAGAATTTGTGATCTGAAATGGAGGATAAATGGGAGGAGAGGGGGTATCTTCCCCCATATCCAATGACACCACCTTCTCAACCTCCGAAGTCTCCCTGCGAATATCCTTCCCATCAAAGTGACAAATAATAGGGGGAGAAAAATTTCCACCACCGCTAGTGAAATCCCTCTCTAAAACATCTAAAATAGAAATTTTAGAGTTCGAAAAATACTGAATAAAAGAAGGGAAATCAAGTTTAAGTTTCCCCAGTAGTGAGGATGTTACACCGGGTGCAGGATTTTTCAGACCCTTACCTCGAGTAAAATTTAGAGATGTGGCCATGAAACAATGTATCACTCCCAACATTCTTATCTTCAGGACCTAGAGTAGAGAAAAGTCTACATGCATTTCGAAGGTGACCTGCTTTGCCACAACTGAAACAACAGAAGGGAGTCTTCCAGTCATCTAACTGTTGGTGAATAACCCTATCCCCCTAGTGAATGTTTATAGCATCAGGAAGACCTAACTCCACGTCGATTTCCATCAATACCCAAGCCATCCTCTTATCCTCGTGAAACAATGAATTGTTGTCAAAGAAAATAAATTTCCCTATGTGATACACCATGCTAACAAAGACCTCTCGAGACCATAATTCCATGGGAAACCCCTTTAAGAGTACCCAAAAATGATTGCGCTAAAGAATCTCTCACTGGATTGAATTATGAATGCCATCTCTGCAGACACAGAGACCCCCTACAAAGAATCTATGACTTCCCCATGATCATTGTTTTCGCTGATATTGCACACCTGGGGGAAGCTCAGTAGAAATATTTCGAAGCTTCTCGGTGTTTCCTTGGGGGCAAGCAAAGAGTCAGGTGCTGTCACCTGATCCCGACTCCTCCATTTAGGAAAACTCTAACGAAGCCAAGGGGGGTAGACCCTAAAAAAGAGTTTCTAAAGCTCTTTAAAGTTTAATTTAAAATGGTTGGAATGGATGTTTTTTGAAATGATGAAAAGATTTAAACCAAGTATTCTTCACAATTATACATCCACAGCATAAAATTGAAAGACAACAACATTTTTTTCCAGTTTGAATCAAAATATTATCCACAACATTATATGATAAACAACAATAACTTAAGATAGATATAAAGAAAAGATTTTGAAAATATTGTTGCTGTTCACTAGACTAGTGCTAATGGATTCATTGTCCCTAAAATTTTGCCGAGGTACTATTGTGCGAATGCCTCTTGGTTTATTTTATTATGTGATTTGAAAGATGAAGTTGAATTATTGTGGGAAGGGGGGATTTACGATATACCTTGTGGTACAAGAAATATGTTTGGCATATGATCTAGGTGGCTCCATACAAGGATGTGTGGGCTGGCATAGTGTCTCGAGAGCAGTGTTCAAAACTACACCAACAAGGATGTAGTCTAACTGTTCTTTGAGGTCACCTCCCAGTGGTTCCCGCTTCCTTAGTCAGAATTTCCCCACTTTCGATCACAACAAGGAAACACATAATTTTTGTTGGTTTCGCGGGACTTGATTTTATTAATGAATATTAATTAAATGTGAAAAATTATGAAGTGCAAAACAACCGCTTTTGGTATCCCAAAGCTCATACTAGCCTACGATGGGTAGAGCATACGTGTTGTTTGCAAAAATGTTTGTTAAGATTTACTCTCTGATAGAGAGAACTCTTGATCCAATTTAGAACAAGATTCAAGAGATTTTTTAAGTTAATAAATTTTAAGATTGACTCTCCGACAGAGAGAACTCTTCATCCACTTTAAGAGCGTGATTCAAGGGATTTTATGAACACTACCTTGTTGAAGAAATAAAATGTTGAAATGAAAAGAGACAATTTTTCTAATTATCTACCCAAGAGTCTCTTTCAGGTCTGAAAACCGTACTCAATAGATCAAGGGGATTGGTAGTTCTTTTTAGTGTGAAAAAATTCGAATCTAAACAAGAAGCATAAATCAACTTTTTTAAGAAAAAGAAACTATCCTAGCATGCTACTTTAGTTTGAATGCAAGTAAAAAGCAAAGTCAAATATTCAGGCTTCCCCCAAATGGGGGAAGGAGGGTGTGGGAGACATAATCCCACATGCTTTTTATTAATGATTTTTTACAATAAATTAACCCTCCGATATAGAGCGCTCTTGATCCGCTTATGCAACTTGATTCAATAGAATTTTAGGCCCAAGAAGGCAAAGGGATAGCAAAGGGATGAAGAAGAGGGAAATTTTTGTATTTTTGCCTTAAGTTTTAGCTTTCCTTCCTTCACTTTTTTCTGTGAAACAACAAGAAATCGGCGAAAAAAATGTTTGTTAAAAGGTTAGGATTTGTTAGTCAAAAGTAAATGAAGATTACAATACAATATTTGATAATGATAGGACACTAATACTTCAAATATTGACAATTTGGAACTAGATCTAAAGCTTTGAAATATGACTTTTAAAAGCACTTCTTAGATCTACTATTTTTGCATGACAAATCAGATTTAAAAATGAAATTTTATAGATCTATCTTGCTTGCAAAATAAAACAAGGAAAAATAGTGAGAAAGAGTTTTAAAATTTGAAATATTGAAGAAGGGTGATTGTCAAATCTCGAATATTTTGAGAATGAGGAGGATCCTGTAGAACAAAAGAACATTAGTCTTAAAATGGTTGCGAAGAGGAAGAAAATGCAACTGAGCTTAAAAAACTCCTTCTCTTTTGGTGATATGGAACACAACACAACTACAAACAACCCATGATCAAACCTAGTATATTATGATAAAAGAAATTTTGAAGAGCCTGAGTAAAACTGGCTACTTTCGGCTACTCCTTGACGTTAAATACAAAATATAAATAAACAAATTGAGACTACAAATGCTTATTCAATGGATTAACATTACTATTCTAAGCTAGAATAGATCAATGAATTAAGAATTGTAGAAGTAAAGCATAGACAAATATCACCTCGATATGGAACAAGCTTTCTCAATCATGAAATTTGCACCATATGGACATCCAAAGTATGAATTTATTCAATACAAATATTTGCACAAAAGGAAAGAAGCATTATACACAATACGACAGAGGTTCCTTTCATCCATCAGAATGAGGATAAAGCCTCACTTTTATAAATTTTGCAAGAGGGAGAAGGTGTGCATGGCTCCATGGAGGGTGAGAGCTTGGAGGGGTGCGAGTCTTCTAAAATCAAGGAGTGATTTTAGAGTGGAACTACCACTTAAATCCATCTTGGTTGTTGGGATGGTGAGGTGGCTACCACCTCATGAGAGGGGCGCCCCTCTTCTCATTGGAAATATCACCATAGATTTAACAAGCTTCACGCATGAAGAATCTGCCTATGTGAGGAGGAAAGGCGCACTATTAACTTAATACACTTCATTATCCTAAATTTTATTTCTGCATGTGCTTTTATCCCATAAAAAGGTCACACATCACTATTAAACTAATATGCCACCCCTTCCAAATATGTTTTTAATCAGTTTTTGACTTTTTTATTTTATTTTTGACTTCTGTGCATTTTGTGGCATTCTAACAATTAAATGTCGTTTTGTAGCATCCTTAAATTGCCACAAATGACAATTTCGTTGCCTGAAACCTAGGAAAAGTGGGTCATAGGTTAAAGAGGATGATCTGAGCATGAAAACGAACATCCCCATGCCAAATTTCACCTCCAAACCATGCTTTTATTACAATTTGAATTTTTCCAATTAAACCATTAAAAAATGGTCTAATTTTACAGAAAGAAAAAAATAAATAAATTAATTAAAAATTAAAAAAATAAAATTAAAATAAAAATTAAAAAATTAAAAAATAAAATAAAATTATCTTTATAGGATTTGACTCAAAATCCTAGGGGAACTAGTGCATGTCCATACCACTTATTACTGACAGAGAAGAGGCTCACTAGATAATAAGTCGTATGGACATGCACTAGGTCCCCTAGGAGTGAGTTTGAGTCAATTCCGATAAAAATAAATTTTTCCCGTAAAATTAGACCATTTTTTAATGGTTTAATTGGAAAAATTCAAATTGTAATAAAAGCATGGTCTAGAGGCATAATTTGGAGCGGGGATTCCCATTTTCACACTCAGAGCGTCCTCTTTAACCTAGGACCCACGTTTCGTGGGTTTTGGGTGAATAAATTGTCATTTGTGGCAATTTTCCTTAAGGATGCTACAAAACGACATTTAATTGTTAAAATGCCACAAAATGCACAGAAGTAAAAAATAAAAAAAGTAAAAAAATGATTTAAAAATATTTGGAAGGGGTGGCATATTAGTTTAATAGTGATGTGCGACCTTGTTATGGGATAAAAGCACATGCCAAATAGAAATTTAGGATAGCGAAGTGTATTAAGTTAATATTGCGCTTTTCCTCCTCACATGGGCAGATTCTTCATGCGTGAAGCTTGTTAAAGCTATGGCGATATTTCCAATGAGAAGAGGGGAACCCCTCTCATGAGGTGGCATCCACCTCACCATCCCAACAACCAAGATGGATTTAATTGGTATCTCCACGCTAAAATCATTCCTTGATTTGTGAAGATTCGCACCCCTCCAAGCTCTCTCCCTCCATGGAGCCATGTGTACCCTCTCCCTCTTGCAAACTCTATAAAAGAGAGGCTTGCTCCTCACTCTCATGGATGCAAGGAACCTCTGCTATATTGTGTATAATGCTTCTTTCCTTTTGTGAAAATATTTTTATTGAATAAATTGAGACTTTGGAGGTCCATATGGTGCAAATGTCGTGATTGAGAAAGCTTTTTCCATATCGAGGTGATATTTGTTTATGCTTTACTTCTGCAATTCTTAATTCATTGATCTATTCTAACTTAGAATATTATTGGTAATCCATTGAATAAGCATTTGTAGCTCAATTTTTTTTATTTATATTGTGTATTTGAAGTCAAGGAGTAGTCGAAAGTAGTCAGTTATACTCAGGCTCTTCAAAATTTCTTTTATCATAATATACTAGGTTTGATCATGGATTGTTTGTAGTTTTGTTGTGTTGCAGATCACCAAAAGCGAAGGAGGTTGTTAAGGTCAGATGCATTTTCTTCCTCTTCGCAACCATTTTAAGACTAATATTCTTTTGTCCTGCAGGATCCTCCTCATTCTCAAAATATTCAAGATTCAACAATCACCCTCCTTCCATCTTTCAAATTTAAAACTCTTTCTCTCCATTTTTCCTTGTTTTATTTTGCAAGCAAGTTAGATCTATAAAATTTCATTTTTAAATCTAATTTGTCATGCAAAAATAGTAGATCTAAGAAGTGCTTTTAAAAGACATATTTCAAAGCTTTAGATCTAGTTCCAAATCGTCAATATTTGAAGTATTAGTTTCCTATCATTATCAAATATTGTATTGTAATCTTCATGTACTTCTGACTAACAAATACTAACCTTTTAACAAAAAATTTGTTCGCTGATTTCTTGTTGTTTTACAAAAAAAACGAAGGAAGGAAAGCTAAAACTTAAGACATAAATACAAAAATTTCCCTCTTTTTCATCCCTTTGCTATCCCTTTTCCTTCTTAGGCCTAAAATTCTCTCGAATCACACTGCATAAGTGGATCAAGAGCGCTCTCTATCGGAGGGTTAATTTATTGTAAAAAACCATTAATAAAAATAAAGGGGGATTACGGCCCTCACACCCCTCTTCCCCCATTTGGGGGAAGCCTGTATCTTTTACTTTGATTTTTACCTGCATTCAAACTAAAGTAGCATGCTATGATAGTTTCATTTTCTTAAAAAAAATGATTTATGCTTCTTGTTTAGATTCAATTTTTTTCAATCTAAAAAGAACTACTAATCCCCTTGCTCTCCCAATTATGGTCTTCTGACCTGAAAGAGACTCTTGGGTAGACAATTAGAAAACTTATCTCTTTTCATTTCATCATTTTATTTCTTCAACAAGGTAGTGCTCATAAAATCTATTGAATCACACTATTAAAGAGGATCAAGAGTGCTCTCTGTCGGAGAGACAATCTTAAAATTTATTAACTTAAAAAATCTCTTGAATCTCGTTCTAAATCGGATCAAGGGTGATCTCTATTGGAGAGTTAATCTTAACGAATATTTTTGCAAACACCATGTATGCTCTATCCATAGCAGGTTGGTTTGAGATTTGGTTTATCAAAAGCGGTTGTTTTGCACTTCATAATTTTTCACATTTAATTAATACTCTTTAATCAAATCAAGTCCCGCGAAAACCAGCAAAAATACGGCGTTGCCTCGTTGTGATCAAAGTGGGGAAATTTTGACTAAGGATGCGAGAACCACTAGGAGGAGACCTCGGAGCACAATTAGACTACATCCTTGTTGGTGTAGTGTTGAACACCGCTCTCGAGACTCCGTGCCAGCACACACGTCCTTGTACGAATCCACCTATAAGATCATATTCCGTACATATTTCCTGTACTGTAAGGTATATTGGAAATCCCCCATTCCCACAATAATTTAACTTCATCTTTCAAATCACATAATAAAATAAACCAAGAGGCATTCGCACAATAGTCCCTCAGCAACATTTTACGGACAATGACTCCATTAGCACTGGTCTAGAGAGAAACAACAATATTTTCAAAATCTTTGCTTTCTATCTATATTAAGTTATTGATGTTTATCATATAATGTTGTGGATACTATTTTGATTCAAATTAGAAAAAGTTGTTGTTGTCTTTCAATTTTATGCTGTGGATGTATAATTGTGAACAATACTTGGTTTAAATCTTTTCATCATTTCAAAAAAACTCCTCAAAAACATCCATTCCAACCATTTTAACTTAAACTTTAAAGATCTTTAGAAACTCTTTTTTAGGGTCTACCCCCTTGGCTTCGTTAGGATTTTTCATAAACAGAGTAGTCAAGATCAGGTGACAACACCTAACTCTTTGCTTTCCCCCAAAGCCACATCGATCAACTTCGAAATATTTCTGTTGTGCTTCCCCCACGCAAAAAATGTTGTTGTCTTTCAATTTTATGCCTTGGATGTATAATTGTGAACAATACTTGGTTTAAATCTTTTCATCATTTCAAAACAACGCCTAAAAAACATCCATTCCAACCATTTTAACTTAAACTTTAAAGAGCTTTAGAAACTCTTTTTTAGGGTCTACCCCCCTTGGCTTCGTTAGGAGTTTGCCTAAACAGAGTAGTCGGGATCAGGTGACAGCACCTGACTCTTTACTTTCCCCCAAGGCCACACTGAGCATATTTGAAATATTTCTGTTGCACTTCCCCCATGTAGGCAATCTCGATGGCAACATTTCTAGTGTCGTTTCTGTGGACACATTTTTTGTTCCTGGTTCAACTTACCTTAGTTTTTATTTTAGTTTTTTACCTTATATTTTTTATAGATTTTATAGATTTTTAGTCCAATAAACTCTAAAATTAGACTTGATCCATCTGACAACTCCACTGTCAAATAATTTACCAAGGTATTCAACTAGAAGGAATTATGTAGGCTTGTTTGATAATTTGATTTCGTCCCTGAACCTAAGAAGTTTTATTGGAGAATATTAAACAAGCTCTCTTCTCGTAGGATCCTTGAGAATATAGGATCCGAGCCTATTTTCGACATTCACTGTCTATTTATAGAGGTCAAAAATAATTTTTTATCTCTCCACTAACCTTTCCTTTCTTATAAAAAATTGTGAAAAGTAAAAAGTAGAATATTTGTGAGTATTCTAAATGCATAATTTTTATTCTCACATGGCGACTCCGCTGAAGGGATAAAACCCTTGTTTCTCACAAATTTGTTGAGACTTGTTGTGTGTAGATGAGCCCATTATTAAAGCTCATTGTTTAGCAGCCCCCCTGATTCAGTAGAAGAAATTTCCATGGTCATTTCAAATATATACTCCCGATCACTGAATATGGATGATGAGAACTCTAGTGATGAAATTGCAAATGAATATCCTCCTATTGACTTTTCAAACATCTTAGGTTTTGCCAGTTATCATACTGGTAGAGACATGTTTGATCATTTTCCGATCTTTTGGGGAAATGGTGATTTAGAGACCCAGCATGTCATGTCCTTTCTTAAAATTCTGGGTGACTTCAAAGTCTTATATGAAGATAACATGATGGAAATGTTTGTCAGTACTTTGCGGGGAAATGCTTGTCATTGGTTGTTCAATGGTCTCCCAGATGAATGTATTACCTCTCTTTCAATCTTCCTTAGAATATTTTTGAGGCAGTGGCATAATAAAGGATTCAGTATGGAATCCTAGTTGGACTCAATCCTTGAAACATTCTTTCCTATCTCCATACCTTGGATAGAATATCATGAAGAAGACCCTAATACTCTTCGCCTCATCATAGTAAACAACGAAAAAACATTGGAAGCTCCCTCCAAGTTATTACAAGTACAAGAAGATTAGGCAGCCTATCAAAGAAAATATGGCTTCTTCCCATCATATTCATAATGACCCTATTGAGGAGCTTCATAAAGATCCATTCATTGAAGATATTATTGAAGACCCTCCTCATACCACCATAACAAAATACATTGAAGATTGGCAGTTTTTTCGAGACTATTTCAGTGATGATGGGAACATGTGTGCTCATGATCCGCCTCCAGAAGAAACCATTACAGAAGCCCATATTGAAATACATGAGGAGGTTTGTAATGTGTATAATGATGTAGGCTTGGAAGGCTTACTTCCTTATGACCTTTTTTTTGAAGAGGAGGATTGTGAGCATGAAGAGGACAGACATATCCTGGAGCATAATATAAGTGACAAAGAATCCCTCATGACTGACATAGATATTGATGGTGATAAATGGAAATTTATAGAGAACCCCATCTATTCCATGTCTAAAGAAGTAAATTATGAGCCAGAATCCTTTGAAGTTTTTATTAAAAATCCCACTTATGACATGTCTGACGAGAGGAATTTTGAGTCCGAGTCTCTTGATGGATTCATTGAAAAACCTGTCTATGAGTTGTTTAGAGAAGGACGCATGGATTTGTAGACTTTGGAGCATTTGGACATGGAAGAAGAGAATGTTATTTGTTCATATGAGCAGTCGGAGCCAAGCATAAGTATCAGCAATGAGGACCTAGAGAAGTAGTACAGTGAAGATTCGGATCAGATACAGCCAATTAAAGATCAATCTCAGCTGTCGTCTTCACATACAGAGGTCCCTTATGATTTAGAGTAGTTTTGGGCAAAGAGCTATCATCTGACAAGTTCGTTTGAACAATATGATGGAGCAATTAAGCTACCTCATTATTCAAAAACTCTTCTCAGTCCTATCCAGTCATGGATAGAGGAATCCTGTAGGAGGACTTTCCAGTTTGGGAATCATCTCAATAACATTTTCTCTTATGATCCCCCATACAACCCTTCCATCGAGAAATCTCACACAAGTTTGCATTTTTTAAATAAATTTTCCTTGCTTTGGAAGGTAACCAAACGCAAGGTGAGAAACTTTACAATTTATGAAATGTTAAGTTGGTTACATTGGATTTTTCACTTTGCTTAACAATTTCATTATGTTATTCTTAGAGTAGGAAAAATAAGCTCCTCAAAGTGAGCCTTTACTTTCTGCATTTCATTTTTAGTATTTTCCTTTATGTACTTAGAAGTTTTTATTAGTTTTATTCTTTCAAATAAAATGCAGCTTGTGGTTCATTGGATTTTATATATAAAACTTGTGCTACTGAAGGTTTCTTTTTTCAAGGTTGAGATGTTTTTACAGGTTATATAAAACCAAATATTCTGGTGTTCTCATATCCTCTCCTTTCCTAAAGGCCAGATCGAGCAACTTCCCGCAGTTGGAGCCGAATGTTACCAACTATTTTGTACCATAGTTGGACTTCTTGTGAGTCGCCAATTTCATGAACATGTCAAGTGTTCATCATCAGTATTCAGAAGTTTAGAAGACTTTTTCAAGGCCAATTTTGGCCCCTTTGTAATAATTGCATGTCCAGACCCCCCTTGGGGGAACTATAATAAGTTGGTCTAAGCATGATATTTTTGTAAAAGTATTGTCCTACCTTAGGTTTATTTGTCAAGGGGATACTCTAGAGTTTTTTTTCCTTAGCAATTATGCGTTACACTTCGATGACGCATAATTCTTGAGTTTTTCACTTACACCTCCAAAGCTGGAGTATTTTCCTTAGCGGTCAAACCTTGGGAGGTTATTAAAGCCTAAGTGTCTATGTATTTTTACATCCTAGCCATCATTAATAAGTCATACGTACATGCACTAGGTCCCCTAGGAGTTTGAGCCAATTCCGATAAGAACAATTTTTTCCATAAAATTAGACCATTTTTAATGGTTTAATTGGAAAAATTCAAATTGTAATAAAAGCATGGTTTGGAGGCGGAATTTGGAGGCACATTGATAATAGGTAAATAAAAATTTGCACAAGAGACCAAAAATTGCAGAACTAAATATGAATCTTTATTATGGATATGCTGCATATATTTAAATAATATCAGATATGTCTTGATACATCCCGAGTGGCCCAATGGCTCTTCTACAACATAGAATGCTTCACAATATTATAAAAATGACATAGAAATGCAATAATATCAAAATTGTGGAATATGATTTTCCACCACCACTATAGATATGGTAGATACTACTATAAAATTTCTGCAAAAATCTAAGTGAATGAATATGGATGCTTCACTCTTCAATCAACAAGTGGGGGGCCCAACACCCTCAGGAATTACAAGGGGCACGCCACCCAAGCAAACTCTCAATAGAAATCAATCCACACCTACCAACCTCGGGAAATGCACTTGTTGTTGTTTATATATCTTCATAGAAACCCAAAACCCACTTTCCAATACCATGGATACAAGAAAACTATGTTCCTCAAAACCACCAACCACCAACGAAATCCTTGGAAGAGATCTAGTCAAAGAAACCCCGGATTTGGTAAAATCATCAATGAGCTCCGCAAGTGCGACCCCCTTGGAAACCTATAGATCCACAAGTACAACACTAACCTCTTTGACCCAATCTTTGACATTAAAATATTCAACTACCTGAAGGGAGGTTATATCCCTTGCCTAATGATGAGTTCCAACAATTTTCCTTAAATCATGGAATTTCCCTGTTTTATGGAAATGGCCCAAATTTGGTCCAAACTCAACCTGGGTGCCCGTAGACTATTTTACTACTGAATTAACAATAACAAAACCCTTAGGCACCCATTAACACTCAGATCTGATCCCAACCAATTTGTGGACAAAATTTTCCTTTGGAAATTTTTATCAATTTTCTCAAGGCAATTTTTATTAAATTTTTAATTAATTCCTAGATTGAATTAATTTCCACTTGAACCCATGGGGACATAATGGGTAAGTGGGGTGGATCCATGTGCTTCTAGGTAGGGAAAATGACAGTACTCCCCTCCAAACAATGCTTTCCCTCAAGCATCATCAAACCAGGTTGTTGTAATATACCTTCTCCTTCCCAAGTTGCATCCTCACTTGGAAGACCCTTCCATTGCACAAGATATTCTTTGATTCTCCTATTACTTAGATTAATTTCTATGCCATGAAATATATTCTTTGGTATCAACTCCAAATTTCCCTCATCATCAAGGGGAGGGATTTCCTTTTATGCC
Organism: Larix kaempferi; assembly: GCA_027924585.1. Classification (NCBI taxonomy): domain Eukaryota; kingdom Viridiplantae; phylum Streptophyta; class Pinopsida; order Pinales; family Pinaceae; genus Larix; species Larix kaempferi. The sequence goes on along the minus strand of BSBM01000458.1, from coordinate 14,628,325 downwards.
ACAACTTGTTTCCCAATTTCCTTCATAATACAAGACACGTGAAACACATTATGTATCTTGCTTCCTTTCAGTAACTCTAACTCATAAGCAACTTCACCCACCTTTCTTATCACCCTGTAGGGTCCATAGAACCTTGTCTAAAAATTCTCAGCCCCCTTTTCCTTCAAGGAATATTTCTGATAAGGTTGCAATCTCAAAAACACCACATTCCCCACTTGGAAGGAGCGCTCCACTCTATGTTTGTCCGCATACAATTTGTGTTGGTTTTGGGAAACTTGCAACTTTTCTTTGAGTACTTTGATGATGTATTGACTCTCTTGGAGACAATACTTTTCCTTTTGAGCCCTACAATCATAAAGAAATCATATCTGCAAAATTGGGAGCATCATACCCATACAAAGCTTTAAAAGGAGATGTACCAATGGAAACATGAAAAGTAGTGTTGTAGCATAATTCTCCCAAATGCAACCAAGTGACCCATGTTCTTTGCTGCCCTGTAACATAGTTTCTAAGGTGACATTACAGCCATTTGTTCACCCTTTCAGTTTTTCCATCACTTTGAGGATGATAGCTTGTGCTAAGGTTCAAACTAGTTCCCACCAACTTGAACAATTCTTGCCAAAATGTGCTTGTGAATTTGCTATCCCAATCACTCACAATGGACTTGGGAAACCCATGCATCTTGAAAACTTCATGAAATAAGAGAGAATCCACTTGGATTGTTGTATATTTTCATGATACAACAAAAAAAGGTGCATATTTAATCAATCTATCAATGACAACATAGATTCAATCCTTACCTTGCACTTTGGGAAAACCGATGATGAAGTCCATGGATATACTTTCCCATTTTTGCTCCAGAATGGGAAGGGGATGGCAATAAACCAATAGGATTAGTGTGCTCCAACTTGTTTTGTTGGCATGCCATGCATCTTCTAACATACCCCAACACATCATTCGTGAGTGCCTTCCATGAGAACCTCTCTCTCACCCTCCTGTATGTCTTCAAGAAACCAGGATGGCTTGCTAATGGGGAATCACGGTCAACTTCTAGAATCCTTTTCTTCAAGATTGAATTAGGAACCAAGAATATTCTATCATTGTAATAGATTACCTCATTAAGTACCTTGTATTCATTTTCATGTATCAACCCATCTAACACTTCACATGCAAACGTGTTCTTGGAATACTCAATAGCTAGTTGAGATTTCCAATCATTAGGAACATGCATCAAAGAAAGAGTAGGCTTCCTAGAAAGTGCATCAGCCACCACATTCATTTTTCCCTTCTTTATTCAATGCCAAAATCATAGGATTGGATCTTGCTTACCCATTTTTGCTGCCTATCATTGAGCTGTTTCAAAAAGTGCCTCAAGCTATTGTGATTAGTCTTCACAATGAATTTGCCACCAACTAGATATTGTCTAAACTTAGCCAAAGCATGCATGATGGCTAACATATCCTTTCCATATATGTAATAGTGTCTTTCATGTGGCTGCAATTTTCTGTTCTCATAAGCAATGGGGTGCCTTTTTTGCATCAAGACCGCCCCAATGCCTTCTCCTTAAGCATGACACTCTAACACAAATGGTTGAGTGAAATAGATGATGAACCCCCAAAGAAGAAGGCTAGGGCAGAAAGTGATAGTGATGATGACTCATCAAGTGAAGAAGAATATGTTCTAATTTCTACTCTCACAGGTACTATCTCCCATGGTTGTAATGATTGGTTGATTGATAGTGGGGCTTCCAAACACATGACTGGGTTTAAGGAATCTTTTGTGAATCTATCTGAATATGAATCACCCCATAAGGTGAAACTTGGGGATGATTATCAATACCCAATCAAAGGAAGTGGTGAAGCCTCCTACAACCTAGATTCTGGAAAATCTTTGAAGATGAAAGAAGTCCTTTATGTACCTGGGCTCAAGAAGAACTTACTCTCCATCTCTGCATTGGATGCAAAAGGTATGAGGGTTGCATTTGTGTATGGCCAAGTCCTAATGTGGCCAAAGGGAAAGAACATAGATGATGCAGTAGTGATTGGAGAGCAAGAGGGAGGTTTGTATAAATTGAAGGGACAACCTGAACATGCCATGGTACATGAATCCATGGAGCCAAGTGAACTTTGGCATAGAAGACTTGCTCATATGCACTATAGGGAACTTGCAATTGCAAGCAAGGCTGTAGAGGGTCTTCCTGAAATCAAGACCAAACATGAAGGTGTTTGCAAAGGATTTGAAAAAGGTAAGAACATTAAGAAGGCTTTCCCAAGCAGTGAAAGCAAGGAAAAAGACATCCTGGAAATCATCCACTCAGATGTATGTGGTCCTATGTCATCCAGTTCTTTGAGTGGGTATGTTTACTATGTCTCATTTATTGATGACTTCTCCAGGAAGACTTGGGTATACTTCTTGAAGAGCAAAGATGAGGTGTTTGATAAATTCAAGGAATTCAAAACCTTGGTGGAGAATCAAACTAACAAGAAGATCAAAACATTCAGATCCGACAATGGTGGAGAATTCACCTCAGGTGACTTCAAGAAGCTTTGTAGTGATTCAGGGATTAAGAGAGAGTTGACTGCTCCTTATAATCATCAACAGAATGGAGTTGCAGAAAGGAAGAACAGAACAATCATGGAAGTAGCAAGGGTAATGCTGCATGACCAGCATCTACCTATGCATCTATGGGCAGAAGCAGCTAGAACAGCTGTATATGTGCAGAACAGAACACCCCACAAGATTTTGGATAACAAGACACCAGAAGAGGTATTTTCTGGTAAGAAACCTGAAGTCATCCATCTCAGAATATTTGGTTGTCCAGTATACACTCATGTCCCAAAGGAAAAGAGGACTAAACTAGATCCTTCAGGGAAGAAGGGTATCTTTGTGGGTTACAGTGAAAGCTCGAAGGCTTACAGAATATACTTTCCAGGGTTCAAGAAGATTGATGTCAACAAGGATGTAACATTTGATGAAAACTCAACATTCATCAAATCAAGGAAGGCACCTATCGAAGTTTATGAAGAACCTAAGGAAACTAGATTTCAAGACACTACCATGACTGAAGCAGTTCCAGAAGTTGTTCGTGAGTTTGAAGATCCGCAAGAACCTGTAGATCCACCCCGTGAGGATAACTCTCACAAGAGGAAACCTGCATGGGCTAGAGAGCTCATTCAAGATGCAGAAAGATTTGGTATTCCAGAAGAAGAACACAGAGCAAAGAAGAGAACCAGATCACATACCAGCTATGTTGCTTTGCTTTGTGACATTATGAACAAAGAGCCTTCCAGTTATGAAGAAGCAGCGGAAAAGAAAGAATGGAAGGATGCCATGGTTGAGGAATACCAATCAATAATGAAGAATGATGTTTGGTATGTTGTACCAAGACCTAAAGAGAAGTCTGTTGTGACTTCTACATGGATCTACAAAATCAAGCATGCTGCAGATGGCAGTGTAGAGAAATACAAAGCAAGATTCATAGCTCGTGGCTTCTCTCAGAAAGAGGGAATAGATTATGAAGAAACTTTTGCACCTGTAGCTAGGTATACTTCCATCAGAACAGTACTTTCCCTGGCTGCAGCGATGAAATGGAAAATACACCAGATGGATGTCAAGACTGCCTTCATGAATGGTGTAGTTGAAGAGGAAGTATATGTGGAGCAGCCACTTGGTTTCAAAATACATGACAAGGAGTCGTATGTGTGCAGATTGAAGAAAGCCTTGTATGGCTTGAAGAAACCTCCCAGAACTTGGTATGGCAGGATGGACAGTTTCCTATCTAGTTTGGGCTTTACCAAGAGTAAAGCGGATTCCAACCTTTACTACAAGGTTGAGGAAGGGAATCCTGTGATTCTACTCCGGTATGTGGATGACTTATTTGTAACAGGAGATGAAAAATTGATTGCAGATACGAAGAGGAAGCTTGCTGCCGAGTTCGATATGAAAGATTTGGGAATGATGCATTATTTCCTAGGTATGGAGGTGTGGTAGAGTACAGGTGGGATCTTCCTTGGTCAAGGGAAGTACACAGTAGATATCCTGAAGAGATTCGGGATGATGGATTGCAAGGCCATGGCCACACCTATGGCATCAAATCTAAAGCTTATATGTGATGCTTCATCTGAGTCGGTTGATGTCTCTATGTATCGTCAGATGATTGGGTCCTTGATGTACCTGACGAACACGAGACCAGATATTTGCTTTGCGGTGAACACATTGAGTCAGTTCTTGACAGATTTGAGGAGTGTTCATCTAGTTGCTGTAAAGTATGTTCTGAGGTACCTGAAGGGTACAGTGGATTATGGGCTCAAGTATGAGGTGAATCAAAAGTTTAACCTGCAGGGTTATGTTGATTCAGATTGGGCTGGCATTGCTGCAGATAGGAAGAGCACATCTGGGTGCTGCTTCAGTATGGGATCAGGTGTGATCTCTTAGTTTAGCAGGAAGCAGTCCTGTGTAGCATTGAGTACAACTGAGGCAGAGTATGTTGCAGCCTGTTCAGCTAGTTGTGAGGCAGTATGGCTACGGAAGCTACTATCTAAATTATTTGATCTCTCGTTGGATGCTACTAGTATCTTCTGTGATAACCAGAGTTGTGTGAGGTTGTCCGAGAACCCAGTGTTACATGACAGGTCGAAACACATAGAGATCAAATATCACTATATCAGGGATATGGTGTAGAGAGGAGTTGTGAAGCTCCTGTATGTTGCGACGGACGAGCAGATTGTAGATGTGCTAACGAAGCCACTAGCTAGGGTGAAGTTCGAGTACTTCAAAGAGAGGCTTGGTGTTCTTCAGATTGATGACACTTCGAGGAAGAAGTGATGGACACGTTTGTTGAAGCCATTCCAAGCATGTTGGAAGGAGGATCCTTCACATGGCTGTGGATGTAAGCACTGGATGATGTTTTGGTTTCTGCTTTGTATGGTCAGTTGGATCATTTTTATATGTATGTATGCATGCATCATGTTGGATGCTGGATATGATCAGTTGGATCATTTATATGTATATGTATGTACGCATCATGTTGGATGTTGGATATGATTAGCTGGATCATTTATATGTATGTATGCATCATGTTGGATGTTGGATATGATTGGTTGGATCATGTGTATGTATTTTGTATAAGCATCATGTTGGATGCTTGGACCATGTATCTGTATATGTATCAGGTGGATACATTGTATGATCAGGTAGATCCTTTATGTTGATATGTATCATGTATTTATATTTGTATCAGGTGGATACACTGTATGATTAGGTGGATCATGTATGATGATATGTATCAGGTAGATACTTGGTATGCATCAGGTAGATGCATTGTATGATTAGGATGATCATGGATGACGAGCTTCAGGATGTTGCTCCAAATGACATGCAGCAGGATGTTGCAGTGATGATGATCATGATGATCATGTGTATATCAGGATGATGTATGGTGAGTATCAGGTTGATACTCTGTGGCCATGGAACAGGTTGTGCAGATAAGCATGTAATTTGTGCCCTGGGAGATTTGCAGATAGTCTTTCGAGGTTTTTCCTATGGCATGTAATTTGTACCCTGGGATATCTGGCAAATGCTCTTTCAAGGTTTTGCTTGGGAGGACATATAATTTGTGCCTTGGGAGATCTGCAAATAGTCTTTTGAGATTTTTCCTACGGCATGTAATTTGTGCCCTGGGATATCTGGCAGATGCTCTTTCGAGGTTTTGTCCTATGGCATGTAATTTGTGCCCTGGGAGATCCGATAGGTTGAGCCGTGTGCTCGTAATCAATCTTGGAATGCTCTTTTGAGGTTTTGCCATGACCACATGTAATTTGTGCCCTGGGAGATCCAATAGGTTGAGCCTTGTGCTCGTAATCAGTCCTGGGATGCTCTTTTGAGGTTTTGTGGTGACCACATGTAATTTGTGCCCTAGGAGATCCGATAGGTTGAGCCTTGTGCTGGTAATCAGTCCTGGGATGCTCTTTCGAGGTTTTGTGGTGACCACATGTAATTTGTGCCCTGGGAGATCCGATAGGTTGAGCGTTGTGCTCATAATCAGTCTTGGGATTCTCTTTAAAGGTTTTGTGGTGGGGTCACATGTAATAAGTCCTGGAGATTTGGACAGGATGAAAAAAAGGCCTCAGATGCTCTTTAGGGTTCTTTCTAGTCAAGAGACTCTTTTAAGGTTTTGTGACGCACGTAATAAGTCCTGAGATTTCCATAGTATGGCGAGTGATGATGAAGACCTGCAGGTGGTGGGCCTACATCCAGTATGAAAAAGGACTGGCTCTGTAGAACTTCCTATGACGAGTAGAGTCAGAGATTGGTTGAGATAGAAGCAGCAGTGATGATGATGTTGACGATGCATCAATGACAATGATCCTGAGAAGAAGACTTGTCTAGCAGATATGTGTCGAGAAATACCTTCCTAGTTAAGAGGGAGTGTTGTGTTGAGATATTGTAACTTCAAAGAATATTATATTTGTACTTTATTATTCCGGAGATGTTTCATTCCTCCGTGAAGATCTTATTGTATATCCGGAGATGTTTATTCCTCCGTCAGAATGTGGTAACTTGGGTTATTAGACTTCCCTAGTGGGGGTCAGCCCTGTATGTGTTATGTGGGTCAAAGGGTTATTAGACCACCCTAGAGGGGTTGGCCCAGTCAGTTGTAGTGGGGTATTTAACCCATTGGTTAAATACGAGCCTACATGTTTTGTGTAAAAGACAAGTCGGAGTAGTGTATAAATAGATGAGGTGTATTCCTCATTTTACACACACTCACTCACTTGAGAGTGGCGCACTTGTGGAGGAGAGGTTTTCTTGGAGAAGGAATAGCTTATGCTCAGGGTTACATCTTTTGTATTTGCTGGTCATCTATATTGAGGAAGCTTTGTTGGGTTTTCTACCCCATGAGGGTTTCCCAGGATAAATCTGTGTCTCTTGTGTTTATGCTATGCTTGTTGTTTCTTCAGTGATCCTGTATATGCTATTATTGTGAAATGGAATGTAATGCTGCTATTTTCTGTCTTAGCATATTAAATTTTAACATGTTGATGTATATGTAACTTCGGAATGTATTTCATCTATGTATTTCATATATATTTATTGTACCCTTATTAGAGATGTGTTATTCCTCAATAAGAAAGTGTCGTCGTGTGGATTGACAAGTGTCGCAAGTGTGTGTACTTGCCGATGGGTTATTAGACCACCATGTGTGGGGTCGGCCCTGAAATATATATTATATTGTGGATGTACCTAGCTAGACAAGTCGGCCCCATAAGGTCACTGGGAAAACAGGTTAGTATAAATAGAGATAAGGAGATCTCTATTTAGATCATTCAGAAAGTCATCTCTCTCTCACTAAGAAAGTGGCGCACTAGTGAGGAGGAGGATCATCTGCTTCTAGGAGATTATCTCAAGTGTATTTTGGTTGTACTTTGGTTGAGCCATTGCTCTCTCTATCTCTGAGGAAGTTGTGGGGTTTTTCACCTTAGGGTTTTCCCCACGGAAACTCTGTGTCTCTTGTCTCTCATGTTTTTGATTCTTGTGATGCTTGTCATGCTTATTGTGATTTTTATGCATTGATATACTGTATATGTTATTCTCTCAGTGAAGATCCTAGAGTATTGTGAATTAATGCTCAAAATTTAACATGTTGCAAATAGAACAAAATGATATCTTGATGATATAACTATGCAAAATTCCACTATTTCAAGGAGGATAATGGTCAACTTGAAATCAAATGGATTACCCCTATATTATTAAGATACCTAGGTCCAAATTAGATTTCCTTTCATTCCCTCTATTTGGTGATGGCATACAATGCATGAAAAACATTTCCAACAAATCTGCCAACATTTGGCATTGCACTAAATGCGAAGGGGAGTTTCCAGAGTGCGACTACCAATACTTATTGAAACTTGACCTGGAAGATGCCACTGGGAAACTATCTAGCATCATATATTTGGATGATGTTGCAAATCAACTCATGGGGGTCTCTGCAAAATATTTGTGCCTTCTCTTGAACGACCCAACATTTCTCCCATAGATTGTTCGTAGTGTTAGTTCTCTACATTTCCTTTTCACACTATTAGTCAAGACAAAGACTTTCAATGCAAATTCTCACTTGAAGGTTCTCATCATCATGTCAGAGGAGGTTTCACCTACATCGACGTCAACTGCTCCCCTTGATGAAACCCATGACATTGCCCTCAATAAGCATCAAGTTGCACGCATGCTTTGAACTCCAATTTCCCATGCATTTTTTGCTTCTATATTGGCTCCCTCTTCTCTCTCCCTTCTACTTCTTTCATCTTGTGGTGTATATCCCTACATTTTTTACATTTTCACTACTTTTGGCTTCCAGTATTTCTTAAACGCTTTGTCATAGTTAGCAGCTACAAACTTTCAATTAACAGTGTTGAATTAAATGTTATTTGTAGCCTACAAGGCCACTTTTGAATATGATATTATTTTCTTATTCCATTTTTTTATGAAACAAGTTCATGGGGTCTACTTTTTCTTGCAACAACTTTTCATATTTGTGTAAAGTTCATTTATTTCTTACAATCTACCTTTATGTACTTTTCCTATGGTTTAATATACAACATGTTTCCCTTCCACCAATGCCACCTTTTGTTTGATAATCAATTAACATTGTTGAGTTAAATATTTCTTATAACCTACATGGACACTTTTGAATATGGTCTTTTTTCCTTACTCCATTTGTTTATCAAAATAGGTCATGGGAGCTACTTTTTCTTGCAACACTATATGATATTTGTCTACAATTCATTTCTTTCTTACAATATACTTTCATGTAATTTTCCAATTTTAGGTATATAACATGTTTCCCTTCCACCAATGCCACCTTCAATTTCATAACAACCTTGCACTTGTATTGTAGGCATGCCCCCAGTCATGAAAACAAATGCATTAATGCACGAAGAAGACTTGTATATGCACAGAAAAAAGAAAACAACAACAAGCAACAAAGTCTTCTTTATAGAGATGCTCGTCAACTTGTGCATATCCCTTCTCCATTTCACGTTGTTCAACCTTCCATGACACCCTCTCCTCCATCCACACATTCACCAAACTTGGGTATGCACCCATCCCACAATTACACTGCACCTTCCCTTCCGCATAATCCATCCAACACCCCCCTCAATGATGCCAACAACATTTTTGTACAAGATTGGACCACCTCTCTCCCATGAATGTATGCTCGATATGCATGGAATCTTATCTTGGAATTAAAACAAAATTATTTGGTGGTGCTTATGCATGTTCTCATTGCATTGTGGCATTGCTTTTCCTTGTCAAACAACATGGACCATAGCATACAACCATCTATCCTTGCAATACTTACTCAAGTTGAAGAAACACTTATTTCTTATGTCAACCCAATCTTGTAAGTCACCCATTCCCGTGGAGGACAGTATAAATATTTTGGCCATACTACTAGCTTCCTCCAATACATTTGAAGCATTGCCACCTCCCTCCCTTATTTAATTTCATACCTTAACATCCTTGTTGTCCACAAATGCAACCCTCCAAGAAAGCTATATGAATTCTTTGTTAGTCGAGCACATGTTCTTGCTGCTCTAGAATACAAATTGTCAAATGATCCCTACTACAAGGATGTTTGACTTAACCTGACTGCAATATCTTCCTTTCCTCTTGAATCAACAAACATCTCCCCCCTGCTCCACCAAGGCATCCCCCATGCTACACTATTGATTAAACATAGCTCAACTTCTGTCATTCAATTATCCAACTTCCCTTAAACCCATGAATTACAATCCTCCTCCTTTATTTCCACACAATATAATTCTAGAACTTAGGTTGAGGAAATAAGATGCTTATTGAACACAAGAGATGGCCCACTTCCATATTCCATTGATTGGACCTCTATAGGCATTTCCCCTATCAATGAGTACAACATAGTGGGCCTCCTCTCTATGGCCTTCCCAACCTTGTTTTCCATAGGTGTTTCAATGCTCAAACAACCATGCATTCAAGAGGTTGGGATGCATGGTCATGCACTACACCTCATTCGATACCATGACAACAGGTTCGGTCAACACCCTCGTTTTCACTATGACATATACAACCTCATGATGCACCATCATAGACAATCTATTGTTTCTGTGTTCGGCAAACACAACCTTGAAGATACATTCCCCCCAACAATCTTAGATCTTTTCCATTAATTACAATACTTTCTTGATGCTAGAACCGTAGAATGGGTCATGCTCTTCAGCTCTACACTTTGCAGGACATGCTACTATTGGAACAAAAGTAGGGGTGAGCTCATTGATATGATCACTCAATAAGGGACACCAACCTTCTTCTTCACCCTTAGTGTAGTTGACACCAAATGGAAATATTTGCATGCGCTCATGCCTGGACAGGCTCCCCCCACTTCAAATTAGTGTAGATAATTTCAACATTGGCGAAAAATTGGCAAGGATCCTGAATACAACTTATCGGCAACATCGGCGAAAAAAGTCAACAAAAATCAGCAAACTACGACAAACATTAAAAAATACAAAATATATTCATTTTTTTCAAAATTTTTAACATATAAAGAAACACCAACATCAAACAAACACATTGGCACATAAATATGGAGAAAGCATTGATCTATAGATGTAGTGGGTGCAAAAAAATCGAGGCGGTTTGATTTCAATGACTTGGACTACTAAAAAATACATAAAATTTTACAATTTTAATGAAAAATATATATATTAAATATTCCAAGCTATGATTCCAAACCACTAGAGACAAAATATGCAAAGCCTACTCATGTATATACCATATAAGGGTGAATATATCAAAATGGCGCCAAGTGCAATACATATCTACATCAAAATTGAAAATACATAATCATCAAAATCGTTGTCTATGTTGGGAGCAAATTCATCAATAGCACCATGGTCCCCCCTCCTCTATGATCTAGGCCTTGCCTCTACCTCAAATCTCGAATTTGATCCTCCAAGGACATTAATCAACACCCTAAAATTTTCATGAAACTTCTTAATCCAAGCATTAAAATAAGGTAGAAAGATCTTCCCATGCTTAATAAGTAATTTTTCTTGACTGAAGGGTACAAATTTTATTAAGGTCGTGATAGAGGATTTCACTCAACTTCAATAATCAAGAATCAACACCACCAAAATCAAGTTACATAGAGAGTTTGATGTACTTGATTAAATTCCAATCCCTTACCCTCATACATGATAGAATACAATGGAAACATTTCAATCCTGGAATCTTGAAAACCATTAAGTCTATTGAATTCTGAATGGGATCTAAAATTCTACTTTTCGCATATGAAGTTCGATGAGGTTGGAACCACTCTCAAACATCCTGAAACAAATAATGGTAATGTTAAAAATTTAAGTAAAAGGATAGAAAATGAAAGATAAAGAGAATGTCACTTTTACTTTAAGAATTTAACTTTACCATTTAGTATTGTTGACTTCAATGTCAATTGTACAAAACTGATCAATTTTTTTAAAATCTGATTTTTTAAAACTGTAAAAAAACCTCCTTAGCAATTTTTTCCAATGTGGCATGCAATTTACCAAAAAAATGGGATTTTTTTGAAAAAAAACGTGATTTTTTAGAAAAAAATCGTGCTGTTAAGATTTTTTTTTAAATCGCAATTTTTTCTAGTCGATTTTTTGGGCTCTAGTGTAATACCCCTAGTTTTGGCTTGGAATGTATTTATCCAAACTTATGTAAATGATGTAAATATGCTAGTGCAAATTCCTAGTGCGGCCCGACTAGTGAATGTCTAGGCATGTATGATGTTTATATTTTATTTGGATTGTTTGGTTGGCTTTTACGCTGATTTAGAATATTATGTGCAAAAATAATAAAATGATCCAACAATGGCTATCTAAAGAGCACCAAAGGGGCTATGATTCCACCAGAGGGGAAGAGGGAAGGGGGCCCATGGGTGACTAAATCCTTGCTACCAAGTGTCAACCTTAGAACTCACACCTAAATTCTATCATGTGCCTTGAATAAGCCAATTATCTCCTTTTTTGACCATTTTCCAATCATTAATGCATGTGTGTGGTTGGTGGGAAAAGTAACCTCATGTAGTTATTGAAGCATGAGACTCACAGCAAATTTGTGACAGTTCTATCATGACAGAATTCAGTTTGCAGCTGCCAAGAGTCCTTTCTTCTACTGGAAGAATTTATGTTGGCTGTCTTTTCACCATTTTATCATATCCCTTGGAGTCAACCCTCATTTATCTCAATTTTTTTCATGCAGATTTAGACTATGCAAAGCTCTCCCTTTTTGTCCATGAGCTTACCATGTTGTTTTGAACCCATAAATTCAAATTTGGATACCATGCTACAGATTTGGAAGTGAAAATTGTTCGTTGTAGGTGAGCATAGAGGTTGGGAAAGCTATCAACCCTTACCCATCGAATTATGTTTCCCGTAGGTGCTTGAGAAGCCACAAATTGAGGCTACATGTGGTTCTATAGCAGCCAATATCATGTTGGACTTCTTCTATGCACACACTGGAAGCACCCAGCAAGATGGATAACCCAAGAGAACCGTGGATTGGTGAAGGGGATTCCTAAGCTAGAAGGGCGTTGTGTGGGGCAGGTATTGAGGGATCCAAGGCTATGAGGGATGATTAAGACCCCTGTAGAGCTCTTTATGAACATTTGGCTAAGCATAGAGAGCAAAATGGATTGTGGGATTAGAGAGAGAAGCCTGTAGGTGTTTCCTTCTCCCTGGTGGCCTCATAGCCCAGCTTGGGGGTGACCTCCTAGCATAAAGAGTATATGTTGGACGGAGTGCCTATGGTTGGGTGGAAAATCGCTCTTACACATCCAGTTGCTTGGATCTGCATTGGATAAAGATAAGTATTCTCTTGCATTTGAATCTGAAATGTCTTTATTGCATGCATGTAATGTTTATGCTTGTGTATTTGCATGCTAGATGTGTGTGGATAGATTTTAATTCCACTGTGCATGTCTATTTAAGTTTATGCACACATTTTATTTGTTGAAAATTGTATTATGGTTTTGGGGCAAAATTTGAGAGCCCATATTTCGCTAGCATCCCCTCTCGATGGTCGGATTGGGCGAGGGGGACGTTACGGAGTGGTATCAGACCTTCTGGTTGCAATACCAAAGCTATATGGGCCAGAAATCACGATATACAGGAAAGTCTCATAAATGGTTGTGTAGGGATAAGTTTTCTGTTAAATGGAAGTTAAGGGGCTTGGAGTAAGCCTAAAATCAATTTCAAAATTTCCCCCTTATTGACCAATTAAAATCTTGTATAAGGACGAAATTTTGAAAATTAGGAAAATTTTAGTTGGGCCCCACCATTTCCAGGTGGTAGGGTGACATGGAGCAGCCACGTGGGTGACAAGTCTAATGTGGAGGAGCTGAGTGAGAAGAAGGTGCGATGTGGACTAGCCACATTAGATCTGCGTGCATAGGTGACCGTAAGGGATGGAGTGTGAAGGTAGAGAAGATCTGACCATTGAGCAACAAGGCAGATCGACGGTCAATAGTGATTCAGGATCGCAATTGTGCACGAGAGTTGATTTGTTTTTTTGGCCTTGAATGAAAACCACCGCATCCATGTGTCTTCCTCTAGTGCATTTAGGATCTCAAAAGCAATCTCAAGAAACCACTTCTCGCAGAGCCTGAAACCACTTTTTGGTTCGACAGGGAACTTATGTGATGTAGGGAGATGTGACAGGAAGTAATATCAGGAGGGATGGGACCCTCGTTAGTCAAGTCAGTTGTGAAAGATTGCACACATCAATATCAACGGCTCACGGTGTTTCAAGTCCTTGAACATGCGCGAAGGATAACATAGCTACACGACCCTAAAGCGGTAAGCTGCTCAATGACGTGTCGCTCTCTCGTGCATTCAGGATCGCAAAAGAAGTTTCAGGAAACCACTCTTCCGGGAGCCTGAAACCACTTATCACTGACAGTGGTAAGGCAATGTAGGTGGTAAGGAAATGTAGGGAAGCCACAAGGGGGTAATCCCCCTTGACCCCCGTCTCCCCCACCATATGTCGTTGAGTGTGAGAAAGTTTTGTGATTTTACAAAAATTTTCAATATGGGTTGTTCCTAGGTTGAATGAAGATTAATGATTATAATTTTTCTAACACTGTAATAAATCTAACAAATGTGTTTATAAACACTTTTGCATATTCAGAATCCTATCAGTGACAGTTAAGGGTCAGCATTTCAGTCTAGTGCAGTTGGGAAATTTTGTATCTTGGTTGGACCAAGAAGAAGAGTATCATCATGGAGGATGCATAGGATACTTATGAGGTTGAGGCAGATGCAATGGGAGAGAATGTATAGGTTGAGAATGCAGAGACAAAATCTAATGGTAGAAGAAACCAAGAAACTCCCCCAAACATTGCAGAAACCATGAGGAGCTTAAGGGTGGAACTGTACAGTTGTAGAGCAAACAATGAAAGGCTGATTAGAGTCCAAGAGGAGAAGAATCAGTTGAATGCAGCTATGCTTCAAATATTGAAAGAAATTCACAGGAAGATAAACCATGGGCATAATTCAGAAAATCAGGAAAAGAGTGGGGGTAGCTCAGGGAGGCATTCCAACAAAAGATCCTATAGTTCAAGAAGGATTTCTAGAGATAGGACATATGCTCCAGAAATCTCTTCTAGTGAGTCATTTGACTCTAAATAATCCATTGAATTTTCAAGCTCTTCATCTCATATAAATAAGAGAAAGAGGTCTTCCAATAAAAACTCTCATGGAGAATTTAAGAAGGCCAAACCTCCTACTTTTGATGGTGAGGTTAAATCTGGTCAAGAAGTTGAGGCTTGGATTCTTGGGATGAGGAAATATTTCCAAGTCCAAGATTATTCAGGAAATATGAAGGCGAGAGTGGCTATCTTCAATCTAAATGGAAGAGCTTCTATATGGTGGGAACACCTTAGGAAAGTAAAGAGGATCAATGAAAGGAATGTTGTGTGGAACCAGTTCAAGAAGTACTTCAAGGAAAAGTACATTTCAGACAAGTACTATGATGGAAAAATCAGAGAGTTCCATGAGATGAAATTGGGACAATTGACTATGGAGGAATATGCCAATAGATTCTTAGAGTTGCTAAGGTATGTCAAATATATCAAGGATGATAAGGTAAAAATTCAGCATTTTCTAAGTGGACTTCCCTAATCATATAAAGATAGAATTGAGTTTGATGAACCACAAACTCTAGAAGAAGCCATAAGAAAGGCCAAGTATTGTTATGCTCAAAACAAAAGCAAACCGGAAATCCATAAGGCATGGAAGGATAATAAAAATGAGAAGTTTGAACAAAGGAAGAAGGGCTTCAAGTCTCCTCAATTCAAAAATCATCCAAGTAATCCACCACAGGGTGTGACTAAACCAGCTAGAATGATGGGAGACAAGCTAAGAGAGCCACTTCAATGTTGGGGATGTGGAGGGGACCACATACTTAGGAATTGTCCACATCGGAATGGGAGTGAAAAGCAAGTTCACAACATCCAAGGAGCTGAAATAGTGGGTCAAGTGACAAGGACCGTCCCTAGAATTTATGCAACACTAGAGGACCTCTAAGCATACCATCAGTCAATTGTGGTTGAAGTCAGAGGTAATATTGCTAAGAAATCTATTTCTATTTTGATTGACCCTGGATATACTCATAGTTATATCAGTCCTAAAATTGTTTAGATTTGTGCTTTTAAGAAGACAAAGCATAGTAAATCATGGTTAGTTCAACTAGACACTGGAACTAAGAGGAAGGTTAGCAAAATCATAGAGAAATGTCCATTGGAAATGGGTGGGCTGTCCACTTTTGCAAATTTGAATGTTTTCCACTTGGTTCCTATGACATTCTCATTGGAATGGAATGGTTGGAAGCTCATTGATTTAAACTTGATTGCTACAACAAAACTTTCGAGTGCATTAATGAAGAAGGAAACCCAAGGGTTGTAAAAGGAATTCCAAAGGTAGTTTCTATTAGGCAGATTTCAGCCATGCAGTTGAAGAAATTCTGTAGGAAAGGTTTCCAATTGTATGCATCCCATATTTTGGAGAAAACAGGAAATGAAATTCCCAAGTTGGAAGACCATTATGTTTTTCAAGAATTCAAGGATTTCCCCGATGAATTTCCAGGACTTCCTCCAAAGAGGGACATTGATTTTACAATTGATCTTGTTCCCGGAGCTGCACCAGTTTCTAAGACACCTTACAGGATGAGTACACCAGAATTATTAGAGCTGAAAATGCAACTGCAAGAATTGTTGGAAAAGAAGTACACAAGGCCAAGTGTGTCTCCATGGGGATCACCTATACTTTTTGTGAAAAAGAAAAATGGAATGCTAAGGTTATGCACTGATTACAAGTAGCTTAACAAGGTTACAATGAAGAAAAAGTACCCCTTGCCTCGAATCAATGATCTTTTTTATCAAATGAGAGGGGCAAATGTATTCTCCAAGATCAACTTGAGGTCTAGTTATCATCAAGTGAGAATCAAGGAAGAAGACATTCATAAGACAACGTTTAGAACAACGTATGGGCACTATGAGTTTGTGGTGGTGCCATTTGGTCTCACCAATGCACCAGCTACATTCATGTGTCTCATGAATAATGTTTTCAGCAAGTATTTGGACAAGTTTGTTCTTGTATTTCTAGATGGCATTCTTATTTATTCCAAGAATGAAGAAGAGCACGAAGAACACATGAGAATGGCTTTGCAATTGCTAAGGGAGCATAAGTTGTATGCAAAGCTAAGGAAATGTGAATTTTATAAAAATAAAATTCATTATTTGGGTTAAAGTTTGAGTTAAAGTTTGAGTGGACACCGAGATGTGAAGAAAGCTTCCGGATTTTGAAGAAGCTTCTCACAAGTACTCCAATTCTAAAGATTGTAGATCCGAAAAAATATTTTGCGGTATGCATGGATGCATGTAAAGATGGACTTGGAGGCGTTCTTATGCAAGATAACCATGTGGTATGCTACAAGTCAAGGAAGTTGAAAGAGCACGAGAAAAACTATGCTACTCATGATTTGGACCTTGTAGCCATAGTGCACGCTTTGAAAATGTGGAGGCACTATTTAATGGGAAGAAAATTTGAACTAAGGACAGACCATTATGGTGTAAAATATTTGTTTGAGCAGCCAACATTAAATGCTAGGCAAGTTAGATGGCTAGAATTTTTATGCGAATTTGATTTCGAAATCAAACACATAAAAGGTAAATAAAATAAGGTGGTCGATGCAATTAGCACAAAAGTATATGAAATGCATGTGGCAGCCATTAGTACCTTCCAATCAGATTTGAGGCAGCATATTACTGACTGTATTGCTAAAGATGAACTGTATGTGCAAACAAAAGACAAATTGCAACAATAGAATTGGAAAAGAGGTATGAAGGTTTCCATTTGGAAGTTGATGGACTTCTTGTTTATAAAAACAAAGTTTACATTCCTAATGTGGCAGATTTGAGAAGAATTGTTATGGATGAAATCCATAAAATTCCATATTGTAGTCACCCCAGATACCAGAAAACAATTGCTACAGCGAGAAAGCAATATTTTTGGCCGGGAATGAAAAAGTACATTGCTGAGTATATTTCCAAGTGTATGAAATGCCAACAAGTAAAGGTTGAACATCAACACCCAGGAGGTTTGTTGCAGCCTTTTCCAATTCCAGAATGGAAATGGGAAGTGATTTCCATGGATTTCATTATAGGTTTTCCAATGACTGTTAGGCATCATGGTTGTGGTGGATAAATTATCTAAGGTAACACACTTTCTACCGGTTAAATCCACATATAAAACAGATGCTATTGCAAAAAAAATTATGAAGGAAATTTTCAGGTTGCATGATTTGTCTAAAGCAATAATTTCAAACAAGGATATAAAGTTTACTTCAAATTTCTGGAATTGATTTTTTTAATTTTTTATTTTGATTTGGTTATGCAACTGAACTTTAGTACCTCCTACCATCCACAAAAAGATGGGAAAACAGAAAGGGTAAATCAAGTGCTTGAAGACCTGCTATGCATGTATGTGATGGACAAACCATCCAAGTGGGAAGATTAGCTACACTTGGTAGAGTTTGCATATAACAATGGGAAACAAGCATCATTGGGCATGAGTCCATTCGAAGCCTTGTATGGAAGGAGGTGTAGGACACCAATTACTTGGGATAATTCAGTTAACAAAATTGTACTTGGGACATAATTGCTTAAGGAAATGGAACAAGAGGTTGTAAATATTAGAAAATTTTAAAAGCAACCCAAGATAGACAGAAAATTTATGCAGATAATAACTGAGTGCATAGAGAGTTTCATGTTGGGGATCATGTTTACCTTAGAGTGAGGCCAAGGAAGAGTTCCTTGAGGCTTGGAAGTTGTGCCAAGTTGTCACCAAGATATTGTGGTCCATTTGAAGTGCTTGAGAGAATAGGACCAGTTGCATATAGAATTGCATTTCCTGCTAACACTAGAGCTCATAAAGATTTTCAAGTTTCTTTGCTTAAGAAATATGGACATGATCATAACCATGTGATTTATTGGGATGTGATATAGGTGGAACCCAAGGGAGAGTTCCAAACCGAGCCACTATGCATCCTAGACAAGAAAGTGACATTGATCTGGAATCAAGCCACTAGACAAGTAAAGGTGCAATGGAAGCACTTCGGTTCTGATGAGGCTACGTGGGAGTTGGAGGATGCCATGAGAGAGGCATATCCATTTGTGTTCTAATTTTGAGCAAATACCGAGGACGATGTTATTCCAAGGGGGAGGGGATTGTAATACCCCTAGTTTTGACTTGGAATGTATTTATCCAAACTTATGAAAATGATGTAAATATGCTAGTGTGAATATCTAGTGCAGAGCTCAAGGCCAAGGCCTGACTAGTGAATGTCTAGGCATGTATGATGTTTATATTTTATTTGGAATGTTTGGTTGGATTTTATGTTGATTTAGAATATTATATAAATATTATGTGCAAAAATAATAAAATGGTCCAACAATGGTTGTGTAAAGAGCACCGAAGGGTCTATGATTCCACCAGAGGGGAAGAGGAAAGGAGGCCCATGGGTTACTAAATCCTTGCTACCAAGTGTCAACCTTATAACTCACACCTAAATTATGTCATGCGCCTTGAATAAGCCAATTATCTCCTTTTTTGACCATTTTCCAATCATTAATGCATGTGTGCGGTTGGTGGGAAAAGTCACCTCATGTAGTTATTGAAGAATGGGACTGACTGCACTTTTGTGACAGTTCTGTCATAACAGAAGTCAGTCTACAGCCGCTAGGAGTTCTTTCTTCTATTGGCAGAAGTTATATTAATTGTCTTTTCACCATTTTCTCATATCCCTTGGAGTCAACCTTCATTTCTCTCATTTTTTTTCATGCATATTTAGACTATGTAGAGATCTCCCTTGCTATCCATGAACTTACCATGTTGTTTTGAACCCAAAAATTTGAATTTGGAGACCATGTTGAAGATTTGGAAGTGAAAATTGTTGGTTGTAGGTGAGCAGAGAGGTTGGGCAAGCTAGGAACCCTTACCCATTGAATTTTGCTACTCGTAGGTGCTTGAGAAGCCACAAATTGAGGCTAAAGGTGGTTCTATAGAAGCTAATATCAGGTTGGAATTATTCTATGCACACACTAGAAGCACCCAACAAGATAGATCTCCCAAGAGAACCATGGATCGATGAAGGGGATGCCTGAGCTAGAAGGGTGTTGTGTGGGGAAGGTATTATGGGATACAAGGTTGTGAGGGCTGAGTGAGACCCCTGTAGAGCTCAGTATGAGCATTTGGCTAAGCATAGAGAGAATATTGGTTTGTGGGCTTAGAGAGAGAAGCATGTAGGTATTTCCTTCGCTCTCGTGGCCTCATAGCCTAGCTTGGGGGTGGCCTTCCAGCATAAAGAGTATATGCTGGATGGAGTGCCTATGGTTGGGTGGAAAATCGCTCTTACACAACCATTTTCTTAGATCTATGTTAGATAAAGATAAGTATTATCTTGCATTTGAATGTAAAATGTCTTTATTTCATGGCTATAATGTTTATGCGTGTGTATTTGCATGCTAGATGTGTGTGGATAGATTTTAATTCCGATGTGCATGTCTATTTAAGTTTTTGCACACATTTTATTTGTTGAAAATTGTATTATGGTTTTGGGGAGAAATTTGAGAGCCCATATTTGGCTATCGTCCCCTCCCGATGGTCGGATTGGATGAGGGGGATGTTACATCTAGAAAAAATCATATTTAAAAAAAAATCGGCAATTTTTCGCTGATGTTATCTTTACTACTTCAAATCAACACCATCAATGGAGTATTCACAACATTATATCCAATCCACATGTTGCATCTCAATACATGCACAATAGATTCAAAATATTCCTTGAAGAGGTTCTTCAAAAAGGGTTTGATACAAAAGACTATTGGTGCAGGTTTGTAACAAATCATGTTCCTTATCCTTCTTTTCATATTCAACAATTCAACATTTTCCTTTCCAATATTTCCCTTTTCCATGTAGGTATGAATGGAAACATAATGGCTCTGGCATATACATGGTCTCATATAGTTGGTAGATGCACCCAATATGGACAAGATAGAATGGGGGGATGTTGCCCCAATCAAAGATGTAAAACATTACTTTGACATATTTGTTACAACATGGAACCCATGTGGCATCCACTTGTGAACCTATGGATTCCATCACTCTACTTTAAATGATCCATGCACCCTTGTATCAACATCCATACTTGCGTCGGATCACTTGGCCGACTATGAAGAGCTTGTCAATTGCGCCCAATGGCACACAAAATGCTCTGAATATTCTTGCTCCCATAAAAAGGGTCATCCCTTAAATGTCATTATGGTTTCCCCTTCGGTCTACAACCTAGCTCTTCTTTTTTCATTGATGTAAATGGACGTAAAACATAAAATCTTGCAAGGAACGATGGCCTCTTAAACATTCACAATTCTAACATGCTTTCAATATGGAGAGCTAATGTTGATTAGAAACCTATTCTTTCTAGGAATGTTGTCCTCAAATATATTTCAAAATATGCATCAAAGGAAGAGACAAAATCGGAAATATGCCATGATATGCTCTCTCAGCTTGCACATGCAACACAGGATGATGGATCTATCCTACAACCAATCAGGCGCTTCCTATCAGAAATAGTTGCAGATCGATACATCAGTGCATAAGAGACTTGCCACATGCTTTGGAAACATCCTCTTACCCTATGTAGCCACTCCTTTGTTTCCTTTAATTGTAGTCGAAGTGTTTTTAGATGTGTTTTCGAGGACCCACTTGACACCCTTCCAACAACCACCTTCATTTTTGCATACATGCAAAGACCCCTTGCACTAGATAAACTGACCCTTCTTGAACTTGCATCCTCTTGGTCATTCTCACCTCATAGAAAATAGTCCCATTGGAAACCAATCTCCCCTCTCAATATTGTTTGCTTCTTTCCTCAATTCACTACCATTCCACCCTTTGATGCAAATTCCTTCCTATCATTCTGTTGGAATGAGCTCCACCTATACAAACCTTTTCTTTCCCTCCCTAATGAAATTAGATACATAGAATTGGCCATAACATCTCACTGGATTCACATTAAAGGCATATACATTGCATGGCATGTTGATCACTTACCAGAAGATCCCTCTATGCCTCGCTCGAATGACTCTTCCTATGTTCCAATTCACTTCCCCTTTCCCCATAACATGGTTGAATGGGAACTCCTTTCTCAACTCTTCCTTGGAAACAACATCCATGTTGATGACCTTAACATGCTTGGGCATCGTGATTTTTGACAATGTTTAAATCTGTGTTAAACATAAATCCATGCTTCATAAATAGTTTCCTTGTAAGATTAAGAAACATGAATTCTTGAAGAGGAATCCATGTTTCATAAATAACTGGGTTGTAAAATTAAGAAAACATAAATGCTTGAAAATGATTCCATGCTTCATAAATAGATGGGTTGTCAAATTAATAGAACATGAATGCTTGAAATGTTAAATTTCTTTAAGCAAAAACATTTCAACTTATTTAAGAAGCTCCAATCTAGAAGCTCCGTCAAAATATCCCCAATGAAAAATAATTTTCAATGATAGGTTCACGTAAGGCTTGGGATCATTTAATTGCACCAGGACTGAAGAATTCCTGAAATCAACTTAAGCTTTTATAAGAAACCAACAAGGGAGACTGTATTACATCATAAAAAATCCAAGAATTACGCACTTTCTAGATCCCCCATATTAGAAAGAGAGAAAGAGATTTGTGATAGGGGAAACCATTTTTCCAATGCAAAATATTTTCACCCAAAGAGGGATGTTTCTAGTAATAACAAATCTTGATCTGATCCAACACTTCATACCAAAATTTATGATAGAAGATGCAATATACCAAAAGGTGGCACAAATTCTCCTCCTCCCTCCTACAAAGAATACATAAAACTAGTCCACTAAACCCCCTTTTGAGAATATTATCCCATGTAAGAACTGAGATCTCCATACATAGCCAGGAGAAATATTTGATCTTCAAGGGACATAGATTCCAGTGCCAAATCCTATACCACCAATTTGGATCCACAACAATAATAGAAGATCAAATCAATTCATATGTTGATTTGGCAGTGATGTTTCCCCCTTGTTTATCCCATGACCAGACGATGCAGTCTGCCGTCTCCCCAAGAGTAATAAATACCCGAGTTCTGCAATATATCTATTCCACTCATCTACTAAGCTACCCTGCAATCCCAATTTAGAGGCTCAGATCCAATATGAAGGATCCTAATGTACTACAAAAGGGTTTCTAATGTGCACCATCCTACTAATTCCCAAAGAAGCTAAATGTGAGATCAGAGCACCCAATAACTCATAGAAGTGTTCACCACCAATAAAGGGATCCTTCCTAAAAAATATATTGTCATCGTTTCCAACCTTCCATGATAGCTAACTTCCTAGCCAATGAAAGGATTTAGTGAATCCCTGCCAAATATTGGAAGCCTGCAACACAAACTTATAGTCCTTTCAAGCCCATTCCTCCACCGATAGGTGCTTAGATATTTATCCCTCAACACAGTGCCCCACAACTTTGCATCAAATAAGCCTCTCCAAAGGCTTTTAAGGCTTAGATCTTAACTAAACCAAGCCAATTTTTTTATGCCCCACCCCTGAGGCTTTGGGAAAACAAATTTTCTCCCACCGCACCAGGTGAAATTTCCCCTTTTCCCCAATCCTGGACCACGGGAAATTCATCATCATCATATATATATATATATATATATATAGGAAAAAAAACAGTTCCAAAACTATAGTTGGGAGGTAGTGATCATGCACATAAATTAAATCATCCCACTCATAACATGAATGGCAATGTATTCCTAAACTCATGATCTATAAGTAAATATAGACACAAATTAGAGCATTGGGTGCATCGTGGAGAGTTGGGAGAGCAAGTGATAGAACAACGAGTCTATTGCAACCTATTTTGTATGATAAGACACTACGAATGGTCCATCTATGGTAAACCCTGGATGTGCCAAAGGATCCCTGCAGATGGAATAGATATCCCACATGGTCAAAAAGTATTGCATAACCTTTCCATTGGTTTTTTCCAATGGCATGTTTTCTATTGTATCTTCATCTACAGAATACATGTTGATAACTGATTTTATGTGGTTGACAACTGATTTTGTGTAGAATCATTGAGAGTGCCTATTTTATTTTTAGTTTGCATGTGTTTATGAAATAATTAGCAACAATCTTCACTACATGCTAATGCAGGTGAAGAATATAACAAATTTACAGGAATCTACAACTAACTTTACGATATGTAAAGATTAAATTATTTATATGCAATGTAATCATGATATAAGTATGTAGTTTTGCAACCTATTGATCAAGAAAGAAATTATAGAAAGTTAATTGCATGTGTTGGATAAAATTTATGTGTTTATGTTTTGTTTTGGTGTTGTTTTGTTTATGCTACTGTAAGTTTGGCTCTTTCATAATATTCATTTGGTATCAGAGCAGGTGTTTTTGGTTTAGGTTAATTTCATCATGTCAAGTTATAACTCTTTTCCCATTCCATAATTTAATGGAAGTGATTATGATTGTTGGTGCATCAAGATGATGATTTTTTTTTCAGGAAAATATTTGTGGGAGATTGTAGAAACAGGTAATGAAGAGCCAGTGGATTAGAGCACCCTTACAGAAAATGAGAGAACAACTAATAGAGAAGCTAAGAAGAAGAATGCATAGGGTTTATTTAATATTCAAATAGCTCTAGATAAGAGCCTATTTCCAAGAATTGTAGGAGAAACATCAGTTGAGGATGCCTGGAAGACTCCACATGAAGCTTACCAAGGCAATGATCAAGTTAAAGTTGTCAAGTTGAAGACATTGAAGACAGAATTTGAGAATTTGAATATGCAAGAAGGTCAGAAAGTGAGTGATTACTATGTAATACTAAATGATGTGGTCAATAAAATGGCTACTCTAGGAGAAACTATGGATAATTGCAAGAGGATATAGAGGAGGAAGAAGTGGTTTCAAAGGAAGAGGTAGAGGGATATTTGATAAGAGAAACATCCAATGTTATTGTTGTCAAAGATTTGGTCATTTTGAAAGGAATTGCATAGTAAAAGAAAACAAAAGTGTTAATTATGCTCAAGAGGATGATGGTCCTTCTCCAAATAATTTATTTTTATCTTATGGCAAAAATGAAAATATTGTTAAAGATGTTTGGTATTTACATTCAGGATGTTATAACCACATGACAGGAAATTGCAAGCTCTTTTCTGCAATGGATGAAGGTTTCAATCCTAAAATCAAGCTTGGTGATGAAAAAACCTTAGAGGTTTCTACAAAAGGAGCTATGGAATTCCATACTAAAGAAGGTATGAAAAGTGTTAAAGATGTTTATTACACTACACAGTTAAACATAATTTATTAAATGTTGGGAAGCAGTGTGAAAACAATTACAGAGTAGTGTTTGACAATAGACAATGTACAATGTACAATTTATGATAAGAGTTAAGGAAATAGGGTGGTTACAAGTGTTCCTATGTCAAATAATTGGATGTTCCCATTGAAGTTTGGACAACATTGCATCTATCTTGTTAATATGGCATATGAGGACAAAAGTTGGTTGTGGCATCTCAGGTATGGGAATTTGAATTTTCATAGTTTGAAGCTTCCAACATCAAAAGAATTAGTTTATGGTTTGTCTAAGGTTGAAGGGAACAAGGAGGTTTGTGAAAAATGTGATAAAGGAAAACATGCAAGAGAGAAATTTTCTACAGCCAAGGCATGGAGGGCCCATTATCCACTTCATCTAGTTCATTCTGATATTTGTGGTCCTATGCAGACAAATTTTTTGGGTAAGTCATCATATTTCATTACTTTTATTGATCATTACTCGTGAATGTGTTGGGTTTATTTTATGAAGACCAAGGGTGAATATTTTGATACATTCGAGAGGTTTAAAGCCCTTGTGGAAAATGAAAGTGGTTACAAAATAAAGTGTTTACAGACTGATCATGCAGGAGAATTTTGTTCAATAGGTTTTCAGAATTTTTGTGATATGAATGGCATTAAAACACAACTCACCACTACTTACACACCTCAACAAAATGGGGTAGTTGAAAGGAAGAACCGTACAATGGTGTAAATGGCAAGGAGTATGTTACAGACCAAAGAATTGTTTTGGGGTGATGCAATTGCTACAGTAGTGTACATTCTCAATCGAAGTCCCACTAGTGCACTTGACCTGATGACTCCTTATGAAGCCCGGTATGAGAAAAATCCTATGGTAATCATTCAAAGTTTTTGGTTGTTTAGCCTATGTTCATGTAGTTGATCAAAAGAGACAAAAGTTAGATCCAAAAAGTGAATCATGCATTTTTGTTGGATATAGTGAGCAAAGTAAGGCTTACAGGTTGTATAATCCTCTCACCAATAGCATTTCTATGTCAAGAGATGTGATTTTTATGAAGAGGGAGTTTATGGTAATAAAAAAGACCATGTTGAGAAGTCAAAATCTAGTTTGAATGGTGATATTATTGATAATACTAATCATGGGAGTCCCAATAATGTTTCAATTCCAAATGCTACAAATCCACCAAGTAGCCCCTCATCTAGTTCTTCCAGATTCAAGTCCAAGTCCTGCAAGGAAGGTAAGAAGCTTAAATGACATTTATCAAAGAAGTACAATTCTGGCACATGAAGAAAATCCAAGAGGTGATACTGTAAATTTTTCTTTATTTTCGCAAGCTAATTTTGAACCATCAAGTTTTGAAGAAGCATCTACTAATGAGGTTTGGGTGCAAGCTATGCAAGAATAGATAGATTCAATTCATAGGAATGATACTTGAGAGCTTATAGATATTCCACATGACAAGAAAAAAATTGGTACTAAATGGGTCTACAAGACAAAGTATACCAGTGATGGGACTGTTGAAAGACACAAAGCATGGTTAGTTGCTAAGGGCTTCACACAAAGGTGTGGGGTTGATTATGAAGAGACATTTGCATCAGTAGCAAGGAAAGAGACTATCAGAATGTTGATTTCATTGGCAGCCCAAAATAAATGGAGCATTCATCACATGGATGTGAAAAGTGCCTTCTTGAATGGGTACTTAGAAGAGGGAATCTCTGTGGAACAACCACAGGGTTTTGGAGTGCAAGGAAAAGAAGATCAAGTCTACAAGTTGAAGAAGGATTTGTATGGTCTAAAGCAAGCACCAAGAGCCTAGTATGGAAATATTGATGGATATTTTCAGGAAAATGGCTTCAAGAGAAGAGTGAACCTACCTTTTAATACAAACAAGAAGGTAATGATATTCTTATTGTCAATTTATATGTTGATGATTTGTTGTATATGGGTAGCATTTTTAAGATGAAAGATGAATTCAAATTTGCTATGATGAGTGAGTTTGAGATAAAATATTTAAGCCTCATGCAATATTTTCTAGGAAAGGAGGTTTATCAACGTGAAGATGAAATTTTTATTTGTTAGACAAAGTATGCAAAGGATATGTTGAAGAAATTTTATATGTTAATTGTAAACCAACCTCCAGTCCAATTGCTCATGGAGTTGTGTTGTGTAGAGATGATGGTGCTAAAATAGTTGATGAGAAAATTTACAGAAGTATTGTTGGAAGCTTAATGTTTCTAACCCACACAAGGCCTGATATTGCTTATTTAGTTTCACTTGTTTCTAGGTACATGACAAAGCCATTTGAAATGCATATGAAGGAAGCTAAAAGAATTCTAAGGTATGTGAAAGTGACTCTAAATTTTGGCATTCATTACTACACCTCTAAGACTTTTGAATTGGTTGGATTCAGTGATTCTGATTGGCGAGGTAGTTTGGAAGACAAAAAGTCTACATATGGTAATTGAATTCTAAGGTATGTGAAAGGGACTCTAAATTTTTCCATTCATTACTACACTTCTAAGAGTTTTGAATTGGTTGGATTCAGTTATTTTGATTGGAGAGGTAGTTTGGATGACCGAAATTCTATATCTGGTGTATGATTTTCTTTTGGTTCTGGTTTGATCACTTGGAGCTCAAAGAAGCAAAGTATAGTTTCTCTTTCCTCCACAGAAGCAGAGTATGTTACAATCACCTCAGTAGGTACACAAGCATAATTTATGGCTTTGAAAAGTTTTGGAAGAAATTGAAGAAAAAGAAAACATGATTTTTTGTGATAATATGAGTGCCATCAAATTGGCCAATAATCTAGTACACCATAGCAGAACAAAACATTTTGATTTAAAGTATCATTTTATTTGAGATTTTATGCAAAAGAAGCAAGAAGAATTGAAATACATCAACACTCAGAAACAACTAGCAGATATCTTCACTAAGGTAGTTTCAAAGGCCCATTTTTTTAATCCTAGAGATCTGATTGTAATCCCTCTCCGCATCAAGGGGGAGTGTGTTGATAACTGATTCTGTGCAGTTGACAACTGATGTTGTGTAAAATCATTTCCAATGGCGATTTTATTTCTAGTTTGCATGTGTTTATGAAATAATTAGCAGCAATCTTCACTCCATACTAATGCATGTGAAAAATACAATAAATTTACAAAAATCTACAGCTAACTTTACAACATGTAAAGATTAAATGATTTCTATGCAATGTAATCATGATATAAATATATAGTTCTGCAACCTATTGATCAAGAAAGAAATAATAGAAAAGTTAATTGCCTACGTTGGATAATTTTTTTGTGTTTATCTGTTGTTTTCTTTATGGTGCTGTAAGTTTGGCTCTTTCATAATCTTCAATACCACTTTCTCATAAATGCCTCTAAGGTACCCACAAATTAAAGCACCCATTTCTAAGTTTGAACCCCCTGCATTTTCCAGCTCTCCCACTTGTTAATGGACTCTGGATTTTCTTTTGAGTTTGGAAAAAGAAATCCGATCTCACTCTCTCAAAATGAGGAGGTCAATCTCGCCTGAAAGTCTGAATGAGAAAAAATTCAGTTAGTGATTTAATCCATTATGTCTCCCAAAGTCCCCATGAGAAACAAGTGGATATGAAAAACAAATAGCTCTAGGATATAATCATGAAATGATGGAATGCCCAGAAAGAATGGAGGTCGGTTTAAGGTCGTGGTCTGTCCACTATACATTACAGTGGGTAGCGTATAAATTACAGTGGGTAGCGTCAAGGTGGAAAAGTCTCAATCACTCCCCCTAAGAAGGATGCTTTCAACCATTCATGAGGAGGTCTTCACATAATGATGTCTAATAATGCAAGATCATTTAGGTCAAATAATTTCCGTCGATAATTTAAGGAACGAATGTGAAGATTTTTTTCTCTCGATTATCAATGGAACGTGGAATTGGGTAGGAATAGAAGGTAGTTGGGCCACGGTTTTTGTTGTTAGCAGGTGTTAACTATGCAATCTAATTCAAGTTAGGCCACTTGGGATATGCACAGAACTCAACATACTAGCTGTTGCATCATAGGAAGTGCACAGAACTTGACAACGTCCAATTTGAGAGGGGGTCTATTCATGTTTCATGACATTGTACTAAGCACCACTCACTGGCACCACTCGATACTGAGAAAGAGTAACTTATTGAAATTCAAGGGAGGTAAAATCCTAAAATGATCAATAAAACTCTATTAAACTTCACCATTTGGAACAATAATAATGTGGATCTCCTTGATATAATTATTTTCACTTGCCCATAGAGATGGGAATAGAGATGGGAATAGACATGGAAATAACGCCAGCTTCGTCACAATGATCCCCTTTTATACTCACAATGGATTGAACGTTGATGCTAAATTCTGGTGAAAATCATCAGAGTTATAGTTATGTTTAAAATACCTCATAAAGAAGTAGGTTGGTCGATCTCTCATAAGCAATCGCCTACATATAGATACTTAATTAAGAATTGAATTCGTGCAAATGCATTACAATCCAGAAGGTTGGGTGTTCGATTCCATCGTGCCACATAAAAAAATAGAATATAGGATATTATAGTTTAATTTTGAGAAAACAAGCTTTAGTTGATTTTTCTCAAATGATTAAATGCATTTTATAAATTGTTTTATATATTGTCTTAGCTAGACAAAAGTGATATTATCTCTGCAGAGACAAAAATATTTGTATTATGTATTGTCTCTCTCGAGACAATAGTGATGTAGTCTTTGGAGTGATAATATTTGAGACAATACACAACTATATTTTTGTCTCTACTTGAGACAATATGGTCGTTTATAGAGACAATATGGTCTATAGTTGATGTATTATACATTGTCTCAATAGATACATTAGTTTGAGACAATATTTTAAGACACTCACTTAAAGACAATATTTAAGGCAATATACAAACTTTTTTTGTCTTAAGTTGAGACAATTTACAAAAATATTGTCTCAAACCCCCCTATATGTAGTAGTGATGACTTCATAAATAAGTCTACGCTCGGCCTACCATCCACTAGAAATTCATTCAATGAGAGGCCATCGTTTCATTTCAATCTCTAATTAAGTGCCTGGAATCCACTCAATTAGCGTGCCTTAGCAATGCAAAGGCAACAAACCAGTTTAAAGATAAATTCCATTTTATTTGTATGATTACAACTCACTAGGAATGTGGTTGAGCAATCTTCTAATATCCTATGCATGTATGGATTAACTACACGAAATGTATGGTTGATCTTGCATGCCCCTTATTCAATTTTCAGGCATCCTAATCCTATCATTGAATGCAAATTAATATATTAGTTCTGGTAGTATTTTCCCTATTCTATCAATAAATGTTAGTAACAATAGATATTATAGTTTCACAATATCCTAATGACGTCGATAGGCATTAATATTTCCACTTTCCTCCCTAGAAGGCGATCTAGAGAATCCCTCGAATAACGGAGATTCATGGTCATCGAAAAACTAATGGTTAACTAATGTTTTGTTTATAACCCAAAGTGTTGTTTAACAACATGGGGCGACTCCATCAAGAATGGTGCCAAAGCATGGCAGGGAGTGCCATGGCATGGCGGCATCCATGGTTACAGTAACAACTTGTAGCAAGGAGTGCCATTGTGTGGAGGCAACCATGGTTACAGTAACAATGCGTGGCAGTGGTTGAACAATGTGGTGGCGGTTGGTGTGATCTTGCAGCGTGTGGGAACGGTTGAAAGTTCCTCCTGGAACACTATATGAAGCTCCCATAAGGTGTTGGTATTGCTAATAATTTAGAAATGCGGGTGCATGCGATAGTGACTACGGAAGCCGACTGCGAAGTCACTAAGGAAGTCGGCTACGAATGTTCCAGGTATTTCTAGACCGGTTTCTATTTGCATTAAACTGAAAGAGTTTACAGTATGTGTTTTGATTTAGAGTTGAATGTGTCATCCCTCTTTAAACTCATGGTCATGGAAGTTGGCCCAAATTTTCCTCGACTTTCTTGAGGCACTTTTAAAATATCCATGTAATATCCCAATTTCGACCCCATTGCAATAAAACGTAAATATTGTTATAAAATCGTGGTGAGGAGCTCAAGGCCAAGGCCCCGCCATCGATTTATTGATGCATATGGTTTATGTGCTAGCCAGGCACAATGGAATTGCAAATATCATGTAAATATGTATTTTAATAAAATACCCACAACTAATTATGCAATGCAACAAGAGATGGGGGCATGATTTTAGAAGGAATTGAGAGGGAAATATTCAAACCCTTGGAGCCAATCAAGTCAAGCCAAGTGTCAATTAGAGAACCCATAAAACCCTCAACTACCCATGTTGACTTTTGTATCCAATCATGCATTTCTCCCAAGAGTTGGGTGCAGTAGTTAATGCCTTGGGGAATGGAGAGGTATGGCTGTCCAAATTAAGGTATGGGAAAGCCACCCTTAATGGAAAATCGTATTTGACTTCTTGGGAAAGAAAGGAGCCATGAAATTGCTCCCCAATCCATTACCCATCAACTAGTTTTTCCTCTCTCACATTTTGGGAGCTACCTGGGTGTTTTCTCTCCATGTTTTTATGGTTTTTCCTTGTTTTCTAGCTGGGAGGAAGGCGTTTTGGGTGTTGCAAAGCTGCTGGGAGGAAAGGAGCTCAATTTGGGGTTTCACTAATGTTGTTTTGGCCATTTGAAATGCTCATAGCCTGTGGGAGAAATCGGGTTTTCTCCTTGGGGTCGAATTCCCCTTTCCACAGTCTGTTTTTTGGGTACGCCACGAATTGGGTGAGCCAATGGGAACCCTGTTTTGGAAAATACCCTTTGTAAAATTGTTTATCCATGCCCAATGATTGTGTTTGTTGTGTGTATAAATAGTATGTTGGGGTATGGGTTATGGGTATCCATTGCTTTGGCTTGAGCTTGAGTGCAAATATCCAGAAATGAAGAGGGTTTAGATTTAGCCTGATAAACCTAGCTGTAGACTAGCTTGGCTTAGATGTGATGTTTGCTTGAGTTGTGATGAGCTTGAGATCCCCATTTTCCTTGTAGAAATCATGCCCGGCTCAGGGGTGGCAACTATGCTGAGAGATTAATGAGCAAAGTTGGCCTATGGTCGGGTGGAACATTGCAGCGACATAGCTAGTTGCTTGGGGCAACTTTACATCAAAATGAGTATATTATTTGTGTATTTACTTCTGTAATGTTTTAATTATTTGATGAATGTTTTACTGTGATAAGATATGATTGCTTTAAAAATAATAATGTTTTACTGTGATTGCTAACATCAGATCTCAGATTGGGTAAAACAATTAAGATACCCACCAATACAAAAGTTGAAAGGTCAACATGATAATTACTAGATTATTATTTTATTCAACATATTTGATGTGAATGGGACTAGTAATTAATCCACCATCTCGTGAGGGACCCAAAGTGAACATTTCAAGAATAATTAAATGTTATACAGTCAACTTATTTGATTCAACTTAAATAACCTTAAATTATTGAATTGCTCAAGAAGAACAAAGATTTAAGAAATTATAATTTATTTCTATTCATTTTATTTTTTTAATATGAGGATGGAATTAATGTTTTTGGGGATTCGAGGGATTAGATGGAGGGTGGTGAAGTAACCCTGAAGGTTGATGGAGGAGGAAATGGTATATAGGTAAGCCTTTATGGGATTAGAAGGGGGTGGGTTCTTTTGGAGTGAGCGGGGGAGGAAAACTGGGATTTTGGAAGTGAAGTCAAGGAGGTGGGAAACTAAAAGAAAAATACTATATTGTTGAACTAAAAGGGATTTGCTATCGGGTTATCGATTGTGGGCTCGGGGGTCAAGAAATCCGTTGATTTCCTAGGGCCAGCAAGATTGTAGCTGGTCGGTAGGGTGGACCCATCATTTTTTTGGTTGCTAAGGGGACCTAAGGAATCCTACAAGAACTGCGGGATCTACTACACCCTTCCAGATACAGGTATTCCACCTAGTCAAAGTTTCTATTGATTATTCTAATTCTATAAAAAAATTAAATGTTTGAATGACTGTCTATTGAAATGGAAACTCTAAGTTTATATGCAGAAATTCTATACATATGCAAACTTCATTATTAACTGTTAACATGCTATAACACTAGGAAACCTTTTTTTCAATTAAAACAATATTTACAAATCTTGAACAAAAACAATTTCTTTTTATTATTCCAAATCACATTGTAGTGCTCTTCACAAAGATGAGCACTACAAGATTAGTGCTCATCCTTGAAGAGCACTACACTTATCAAAATTTGAAAAACTTTCGAGATGCTTTGTTCTCATTTAGTTTTTTTTTCTTTTGTAAGATGGCATTTACAGCTTGGCTTTCCAATTTTAGAAATGCATTAAAATTTACTCTTTACTATGAAATTTGTGGTAATGAACTACACTTTTCCAATTTCAAAAATGCATTAAAATTTACTCTTTACTATGAAATTTGTGGTAATGAACTACACTTAAATCAAAATTTGAAAAACTTTCAAGATGCTTGGTTCTCACTTAGTTTACAGCTTGGCTTTCTAATTTTAGAAATGCATTAAAATTTGCTGCTTATTGTGGAATTTGTGGTAATGAAAGAAACGTTTAAGGAATTTTTCTTTTTAATTTGAATGATTGTCCTTCCACATTAGTTTAAACCTATTAAAACTTCAATCATTTTAATTAGTTTAAATCTATTAAATTTGCAATAACTTTTCCTTTTTTTAATTTGGATGATTGTCCTTCCACATTAGTTTAAACCTATTAAAACTTCAATCATTTTAATTAGTTTAAATCTATTAAATTTGCAATAACTTTAATTTATAGAAACTCACTAAAATTTGAAATTTGAAAAATTTTCAAGATGTTTTTTTGTTAAGTTACAAAATGAAAATGTTTTCACTTATAAAACTGATGATCTTAGACAGAAGATTGCCAAAGTTAGTCTTTTCACACTTAAGGTGGAGCAACGTGTACTTTTCTTTGATGGGGTTGCACAAAATGGGATTTGTGCAGTGGGAGGTGTACTTTACCTGAATGAAACTCATTATTTCACTGTCAGACTCAATTGTGGTGTCGGCAGCAACATGAAAGCCGAACTGTTGGCTCTCTGGTGTGTATTAAAAGTAGCTAATATCTTTGGGTTAGTAAACATCAAAGTTTATGGAGATTCGCGTGTCACAATCAAGTGGGCAGCTGGTAAATTCAAACTGAATGTTACAAACCTGAGACATTGGTGTCTTCGAGCTCAAAAAGAAATTACTCAGCAGCAAAATATTAAGTTCGAGCATATTTATAGAGAATATAACTCGCTCGCAGACAAGTTATCTAAACAGGCTTTGGCAGGTTTGGAAGGCCATCTACTCTGGGAGGAATGGTGTGATAATTCTGTCTTAGATAGTGGAGACACATACTTTTATGATTAAGGTCTAACAGGCTAGTTTTCTTTCAGAGTTCAGGTGGCTGTAGCTATTTATATTCTGCACTTTTTTGATACTTGGTTATTCTGGGGGGTTTTAGCTTTTTGAGTCTCATGCTATTTTGAAGGTCTTGGTGATATGTATGTACTATAGATCTTTCTTAGAAGCTATTTTGTATGATTTGGTTTTACAAATCAAGACAATCTTTATACTATTTGATTCATATGAATATCAATAGTAGTTTTTTTTTCAATGGAAAAAAAGTTACAAAAACTTATCAAAATTTGAAAAAATTTCAAGATGCTTGTTCTCATTTAGTTTTTTTTCTTTTGTAAGATCGCATTTACATCTTGGCTTTCTAATTTATGAAGAAGAAATCAAAAGCTTTCATTTATGTGTTTCCAATGTTGAGAGTATTTGTGTGATGTATACTATCAAATTTTTCCCATATTGAATTTTATTATGCCGAATTTTTTTCATATTGAACTGAATTCAAATTCGAACTTGGTAACTATGATTGACAACATTGCGAACTTGGTAACTATGACTGACAACATTGCATTCAACTTGTTCAGCTTGCTGCAAGTCATTTAATGCAGCTGCAGCAGGTTTGTTGATAGTTGGATCTCAAGAAGCGAATCTTGAGATCCAACTGTCAACAAACCTGCTGCAGCTGCATTAAATGACCTGCAGCAGGCAGAATATTGTTCACCATCCAAGCAAACCATTGCATTCTTAACAAACTCATCAAAATACAACACATTATATCACAATCATAGATAATGAACTCGTGTCGAGCACATTAATTAACTTAGAAATGATCAGACTGAAGCAATGTGGAGCGGTTACATTCACGTGTCAACAGGCCTGTTGCAGCTGCATTAAATGGCTTGCAACAAACTGAATATTCTTCACCTGCTTGGATCATTACTAACTAATGTGATATAATGTGGTGGTTTTAAATGAATTTGTCTCATAGAATGATAATGTGATATAATGTGGTGTTTTTAAATGAATTTGTCTCATAGAATGATAATGTGATATGATGTGGTGTTTTTAAATGAATTTGTCTCATAGAATGATTTTTAGATATAGTAATTGGCTATGTCAACAAATTGGTTTTTTTTGTTTTAATTTCAATCATGAAAGTTTTTAGGTTTCGGTATTATTTTAAAAATTACAAATTAATTTATACATATTTCTCAAAGTGTTTAAATATAGGTTTAATACATATTTTGAAATCAACATATTGTTTAAATTAAAATTTTAATACTATATATATTAAATCAAATAATAAAATGTAGATATTGTTTGAATTAAAATGTTTAATTCAATGTATATTAAAGAGACAAAATAATAAATAAATAAATTTAAATATTTTAATTAAATTTATAATATATTTAATTGGTTTATTATTTAAATTTTAAATTTAATTAATGGAGTGTTTATAAAATTTTAAGGGTTTGTATAACGTATTTTAAGGAAGATGTGTAAATATTTTTATTTAATTTGAAATTTACATTTAAATATTTCAAAAAAATTATAAAGGTGAATAAAAATAACTTAAAACTATAAATCATATATATAATTTTAATAAAAATATTAGGAAGATATAAATTTAATAAAAAAACTTAGATTGGTCATAGCTCTAAAAAATAATATCAACTTCAAATATTATATTGTTGAAAAAAATAAATTATTCTATTTTAATTGTAATTTGAGAGCATCCTCTAAAAAAATAATATTAACTCCAAATATTATATCAACTTAACATAACCTAATCTAAGTTTGGAGGATAACATATATAAATCATATATATAATTTTAATAAAAATATTAGGAAGATATAAATTTAATAAAAAAACTTAGATTGGTCATAGCTCTAAAAAATAATATCAACTTCAAATATTATATTGTTGAAAAAAATAAATTATTCTATTTTAATTGTAATTTGAGAGCATACCTCTAAAAAAAATAATATTAACTCCAAATATTATATCAACTTAACATAACCTAATCTAAGTTTGGAGGATAACATATACTGATAGAAAGATCCTCCATTTTTGCCTATTTTTGTATCTTGGGTCTTATGGTACACTCACAACTGTTTTTTGTTTCAAGATAAGGCTCTTTCTGTCAGTATATGTGCAGTGACGGTTCTGAAGATGCTTCAACTATATCTAGCGGAGGAAATTTCAAGACAGGTTGAAAGGGTTACTCTTTTCTCCTTTCAATTAACGCAGCCAGTTTTATTTTTTGATGGAGCGGCCTAGAATGGCATTTGTGTTGTAGGTGGGGTTGTCTACTTGAATGAAGAGCATTATTATACCTTGCGTCTTAATGGTGGACCTGGGACTAACATGAAAGCTAAATTGTTGGCTCTTTGGTGTGTTCTGAAAGTGGCAAATATCTTTGGTTTAGTGAATCTAAAAGTATTTGGTGATTCACGAGTGACTATTAAATGGGCTGCTAATGAGTTTCGAATTAATGTAACGGTGCTCAGGAATTGGTGCCAACGAACTCGATTTGAGATCTCAAAACAGGCTTCCATCTCTTTTGAACATATTTACAGAGAGTATAATTCCTTTACTGATAAACTGTCCAAATAGGCTTTGGCTGGAGTTGTTGGTTTTTTATGTTGGGAAGAATGGCTGGGTTCTTGTCTTCAGGATGAAGGCGACTGCTATTTTTTTTGAAGCAGGGATATGATGTGATAGTGCATTAGAATGCAGCTGAACTTATAGGATGTAGCTATTTTTTGTCCTTCTTTTATCGATTTTTGGGGGTCAAGCTATCTTAATATTTATGTATGAGAAACATTTGAATGTTTCTGGACAATCTTTGTACTATTTGATTCGTTTTGAATAACAATAGTACGTTTTTTTCTGCTAAAAAAAACTAATCAAAGAAAACCATAGTTAAACATGGTTCACATAAGTTAATTAAATTGATAAGTAAAGCCAAACATTGTAAACCAAAGTCAACCATTGTTCATTAAAGTCAACCATGGTAAACGAAAGTCATTATAAACCAAGTTCAAGTAATATATTGTGAAACTTATGCAACCATCATTTGTCACCCATTGTTAACCATGGTCAATGACAACCTTCGTCCCCCATGAGTAACTAAATTCTACCATTTTCAAACAATAGACATCCATGGTTAACTATGGTCAAACATTATTAACCATAATTTGACACCCATGTCAAATATTGTCAATGATGGTCAAACATAGTTAACCTTAGCTAACCAATGTTAAACATAGTCAACCATGTTCACTAATGTCAACCATGGATAATCAAAGTCAACCAAAGAAAAACATGATTCACTAAATTCAACCATGAACAAACAATAGTAAATCATGGTTAATTATGGTCAAACTTAGTCAACCATGATAAATATAGTCAATAACCATGGTTAACTAAAGTCAAACATGGTTCACTAAATTCAAGCATGGTTAAGTATTGTTAAACTGAAGTCAATCATGGTTAATCAAAGTCAAACATGGGTTGCTAAAGCCAATCATGGTTAACCAAAGTCAAACATGGTTTGCTAAAGTCAACAATGGTCAAAATATTAGTCAACCACGACTTAACCTTAGCTAACCAATGTTAATCATAGTAAACTATGGTTGATTAAAGTCAACCATGGATAACCTAAGTCAAACATGGTCAAATTGGTATTTCAATTCGACCATGATTAACCAAAATCAACCATGGTTCATTAAAATCAATGTTGGATAGCTAAATTCAAGTATGGTTAAATAATAATTAACCATGGTAAACTATGACCACATGGTTCACTAAAATCAAACATGGTCTATATAGTAAACCATGGTAAATGAAATCAATTACTGTTAACTATAGTCAACATTGGTTAATTATGGTCAAACTAAAGTAAACATGTTACTGTTAACTATAGTCAAACATGGTTCACTATAGTCAATATTGGTTAACTAAAGTAAACATGGTTAAGTATAGTCAAACATGATTCACTAAAGTCAACCTTGGTTAACTATGGTCAAACCTAAGTCAACCATGGCTAACCAAAGTCAACCATGCTTAACTTTAGTTAATAATGTCCAAACAATAGTCATCCTCGATTACCTTGGTACCATGGTAAACATAGTCAACCTTCATCAACCATGGTCAAACCATAGTTAACTACGGTCAATCATGGTTAACAAAGTCAGACATGGTACACTAAGGTCAACCAAGTCAACCATGGTTAAATATGGTGAAAAATATTCAACCATGGTTAGTCAAAGTCAATCATGTTCATTAAAGTCAACCATGGTAAATATAGTAAACCATGGTAAATAAAGTCAACCATTGTTAAGATAAATATGATTCACTAATGTCAACCTTGGTTAACTATGGTCAACCTAAAGATAGACATCGTTAACCAAGTCCAAACATGGTTCTCTAAATTCAACCATAGTCAAATAATAGTCAACCACGACTTACCCTTAACTAAGGGATGTCAACAATAGTAAACTTTGTTTACTAAAGTCAACCATGGTTTTAACAAAAGTCAAGCATTGTTAAGTTTTGTCAAACATTGTTAAACACAGTGAAACATTGTCAACCATGGTTAACCAAAGTCAACCATGGCTAACCAAAGTCAACCATGGCTAACCAAAGTCAACCAAGGGCAAACAATAGGAAACCATGGTTACCTATGGTTAAACATAGTTAATCATGGTAAACATAGTCAACCTTGATAAACCATAGTCAACTATGGTTATCCAAGGTTTAACTGTCTCAAACATGGTCAAACATAGCAAACAATAGTCAATCAATGTTATTAAAGAGTATTAGAAATTTGACATTACCTTTATCCACCATATATATATGTGTATTATGTATTATGACCTTTTATTTTAAATATTAAAATAACTTGAATAAATTTTATACTACGAATACTTTAATATATATTAATAAATGATATTTAATAATATATTGTTTTGATCCTATGTTTATGATCTAACTAGTAACTAGAAACAACCACATTAATAATAATAATAATAATAATATGTGTGGTAAGGCGTTTTTAGCACATTAATAATGTTATCTAATGTAGAATGTGCCAAATATATGCTTATCGACGTTTACCCAGTATCCATGGGAATCCAGCTTATCAAGAATTGTTGAAACTACAATCATTTCTCAGATTGCATTTTAGACCATTAAGGTAATTTCAAAATATGTCATTTAGTCTATACAGAGATTGTTGATTACTGAAATTATGAAATTGCAAAAAGTGCAATTTCCAACCAAGTTTTTCACAAGATTCCATAAAAAAATGGCTGAGAAAACAGAGCAATTTAGTTAGTCTTTATCCCAAGCGGTCTCATGAGAACCCTCCATTAAATGAAGGCAACCCCCACATACCTCAAAGGTTTGACAACCTCGTCTTATCTTCAAACTTTGATGTTAAAATCATCGTCTTTTCTTGTGTCAATAAATTAATGAGTGAAAAGATCTATCTCCTGTCATTCAGAGTTGTGTCCTTGAGAGAATCGCAACACAAGATAAGTAAAAGAGATTTGTGATCCACGGGATATGACGAGGCTATTAAATATTAATATGCCCACTAATGCAACTCTCCATAAAGGTGGCTATGTGGAAGAAGCATTAAGCACTTACACTGAGTGAGTGGTATAAGTAAAGCAATATCATTAAGATTGTTGCGGGGCTTTGACATATTGTTGAAGTTGAGTTTGTCACTCTTTAACCCATCCATGGATATAACATATGTGCATTTGTGACATCTATTACTATGATCTAGGGTCATGTGCATCATCTATTAACTCAAGTCATCTCTTACCTTGTAGATGGCTATCAGATGGCCAGTGATGTTATTTCTCCAAATGATGTAAACGACCCCCTACAAGTTAAGAGACGGTGTGAATTAATGGGCACTATCTTGGATCATAGTAATAGATGTGGCGGATGCACATATGTTATATCCATGGATGGGTTAAGCCGTTAAAGTCTCAACATCGATAGTAGGTCAAACCCCCAACAATCTTAATGACTCTGCTACTGGATACTTATTACTTTCCCTCTCCATAAATATGGAGAGGGAAAATAAGCATTAAACACATACACAACACAATTGCAATTAAAGATAAATATTATTATCTTCTTATCTTTGTTCCTTCTTTCACATAAAAGACCCGCCTCTTATATTCAACCCAATATTTAAGGAATAAGACGTCGAAAGAGAGTATCCATTCACATGGCTAAAACCTAAAATTCTTTTGTTATTCTAACTATATCGTTCAATTTAATAGAGATCCAAGAAAGCTTCAGTTCAGTTTTTCAAAAACCAAAATTTATCTGACGTGAGTAACCAGCGTCATCATAATATATATATATAGTGGACTATGCCATGATGCATACAGTATGAAGCTCTTTTTCTCTTTGAAATATATGATCATCGATTTTATTTAATATCATCTCCATTAGGTCTGTGTAAAAACAATTTACTACGTATTCGTACCTTTAGTTCACATGGAGAGGTGGCCGTTGGTAAAAGCGTGAAGTCTAATTCAGTTTTGGCTTATATGATAATATATCCTTACTTCACCGATTTAGGGTTTAAGAGCTTTTCTGCCCAAGGGTGAGATGGTGAATATACCTTTTGATAATTTTGCATCCTTAAAGTTTCTACTCAATTATCTTCATGGAGGGTGATCCGAAAGAAAGTACGATGATAAGTAAAGTGAAATATTACAGTAATTAATAGAGTATGATAAAATCAATAAAAGAAAATAGAGTAGAAAATGTAAGTAAAGAATTATGATCAAGTATGATACAATATGTAAATAGTAAAACAAATTGATATTGAAGTAATTTATCGAAAAAACATAAACATATTTATCTTTTAGATGAGTTTTGTTGTAGATCATGTTCTGTATATTTCTTTATTTTCTCACCAAAGATTGGTTTCCAGTTTCCACTAGAGTGATATAGTTGTATTTTATTGTTATCATGCATTCAGTGCTTTTCATTATTAACGGCTGAAAACAAAATCTTAATGATTGTCCATTAACCTTGTTATATGGAGAAATTTTATATCTTTGTTCAAAAATAAATGATTTTATGTAATGAATAAAATATATTTCTCTTCTTATTGTGGGAAAAATTTGGCCTGCTTGAGTATTTTGTCAGTCTTCTTCTTTGTATAGCAGAGTTAATGAAATGCTCAAGATGGAAACATTAAGTTCAAAGAAACAATTATGGAAGCATTAAGTTCAAGATTCGAACAACTGTTTACTATATATCCTATATATCCGTACAAATTTAAAGTGTAAACATTAAGTTCAAAGGAACAATTATGGAAGCATTAAGTTGAAGATTCGAACAACTGTTTACTATATATCCGTACAAATTTAAAGTGTAGAATTTAAAAGCAAAAATCACCTTTTAAATGGTTTAGAACTAGAAGCACTTAAAATGGATAGAGATTTAAATATTTGAAATAAATAACTACAATAATATCGATAGAATCAGGGCAACAGCAAGCATGGAAAAAGTAATGTGATTTAAAAAGAGGTAATTGGTAAACAGTCATAATAGCAAAGAAAATGAATTTGGATTGAAACTTAATGGATATGGTTCTAGAAAATCATAGAGGAAAAGAAAGTATATATATATATATGTGTGTGGATGAGATTTAAAGTTTAATATTATTTTTAATGAGGTGATTGGTAGATAGTAATAATTGTAGTTTGAAAAAAATTCAACCCTTTCAAATAAGAATATTGCACTTAGGGGAGGCATGACAGTTGTTGGACACTCCACCTGGCTCCACTCCCCACGCCACATGGCCACCTCGGCAGGTGGCATTTGCGGGTTGAGATGGACGCACCACCTGTCGAGTAGCTGGGCACTTTAATGCCGCACGTATGGTGCGCTTTTCCATGGTCGCATTCGCTTTCTCCCACAGTCGCCTTTAGCGCCCGTGTTATTCTACTCGGGCCCGGTGTGTGGTTGTTCTGATTCCCTAGTCCCTATTCACCTCACCCTCCGCTGCGGTGATATCCTGCTCTGGTTCTGTGCTGGTTGCTCCTGTTTGGTGCCTCGGTTGCAGTCGCCTTGCGTTCATTGGTGCGCATGTTGTTGTTCACTGGTGGCCACGACATGGATCCTTGTCCCATGCCCGCGACGGACCAGAGGTTGGTGATAAAGTGGGCAGCGCACCTTGTTGGCGATTACCGTCAGTTTAGTGGTGGAGATGGTGGGTTCCTGTTCCAGTGGGTTCGATGGTGGAGATGGTGGCTTCCTGCTCGAGTTTGTTCGGTGGCTTTCGGTGGTGGAGATGGTGGCTTCATGCTCGAGTTTGTTCGGTGGCTTTCGGTGGTGGCTTCATGCTTGAGTTTGTTCGGTGGCTTTCAGTGGTGGAGATGGTGGCTTCCTGCTCGGGTTCGTTCGGTGGCTTTCGATGGTGGAGATGGTGGCTTCTTGCTCAAGTTCGTTCGGTAGCTTTGTGCAGCTGGTTTCTTCGTGGGTTTGTGCTCACTGGTTTTTGTGCGGTGACTTCGTTCGGTGGCTCACTGGTAGGAATATCCTACTAGTTATCTCTGCGACTGTGTTTTTCAACACTTTCAACCTGCTCGAAATTGTGTGGACCTTTTTTGCTGCATTTCTAAGATAATGTTGCATTTCTTAATGGGTTCACTGTAGTAGTGTTTATGTTGCAGTAGGTTTTATGTAGGGTTTGTGTTGTTGTTTTATGTTGCATTCGCTGCAGTGGGGTTTTGGTGAATTACTCCGAATTGTTGCATTCGCTGCAACAGGGTTTTGTTGGTTTAAGTTTGAACTGTTTGGTGGTTTTGGTACGTTCTGGGGCTGTCGGGAATTGGTATTATGGGCCTGCTCCTGCTTGTGCTTGTTCTAATCCATGTTATGATGGAAATTCTTCGACTGGTTATGCTGGAAATTGTTCGATTGGTTATGTTGGACATTGTATATAGTGTCTATTTA
The DNA here is from genome assembly GCA_027924585.1 of Larix kaempferi. Classification (NCBI taxonomy): domain Eukaryota; kingdom Viridiplantae; phylum Streptophyta; class Pinopsida; order Pinales; family Pinaceae; genus Larix; species Larix kaempferi. Next base: position 14,584,932 of record BSBM01000458.1, on the reverse strand, counting down.
TTTATGGCACAATACAGAATACAGTTTAATTGAAATGTCAAGTTTGAATTGCATTTCGCATTACTAGTTTATTTGTTGAATAATTGATAATAGCAAGGTTTACGTTGCAGTAGGGTTTATGTGGGGTTTATGTAGGGTTTGTGTTGTATGTTTATGTTGCATTCACCGCAGCATCGTTTTGTGGGTTTACGTTTGAACTGTTTGGTGGTTTTGGTTTGTGTTCTGGGGCCGTCGGGAAATGGTGAATAATGAATGTGCTCCTTATTATGCTCGAATTATGCTCCTATTAATGCTCGAATTATGCTCCTACTAATGCTCGAAATTATGCTCCTTATGCTCCTTATTATGCTGGGAATTATGGTGAATAATGAATTTGGTTTTGTGCATTCAAGTTTGAATTGCATTTTGCATGAAGATTTTATTTGTTGAATAATTAATAATAGTAGGGTTTATGTTGCAGTGGGGTTTATGTAGGGTTTATGAATTTATTGTGTTGTTGGTTTATGTTGCAACCCCTGCAGTAGGGTTAGGGTTAAGGTGAATTTTTAGGGTTTATGAATTTATTGTGTTGTTGGTTTATGTTGCAATCCCTGCAATAGGGTTAGGGTTTATGAATTTATTGTGCTGTTGGTTTATGTTGCAATCCAAAATTGTTATTATGCAAATTTTTTATTTTATGCAAAATTGTTGTTGAATATTATGTTAGGCTTGCTTATTACAGAGTTAAAAAATTGTTATAATGCATAATTGATATGCAAAATTGTTGATGAATATTATGCTAGGTCTGCTTATTACAGAGTTCCATAATTGTTATTATGCAAAATTATTATGCAAACTTGTTATGTAGAATTGTTGCTGAAATGTTTATTTAGGGCACATTACAGAGTTCTGTTGAAATGGTGAAATTGCATTTTGCATGAAGGTTTTATGGGTTGAATAATTGATAATAGTTTACATGGCATAATTGTTATGCATTCAAGGCAAAATTGTTGATAAAATGTTTAATCAGGGCACCTTACAACGTTTTGTTGAAATGATGAAATTGCATTTTGCATGAAGATTTTATGGATTGAATAAGTGATAATAGTTTTCATGGCATAATTGAATAATTGATCATAGTTTTACATGTTTTGCATGAGACAAGCAAATTCCAGTAATAACTAATAACACATAACTAGTATATTGAACCATATGGTAAACCCCTGATTACAATGCCACAAACAGTAGGGAACGCTATGACCTAGGATTGTATCCAAAATAGCCTAGGATTGTATCCAAAATGGTCATGTTACAAACAATAGAGTCAGTGATTACAAAATCCACATCGCAATGTGCTCACAACAAAAATTATGGCACCCCTATATGACACCCCTATGCTTGATGTCCTCCAAGATCTTCACTGCCCAATCTTGTTGAGTTTCCTGCTTGAGCCAAGTTGGTTGGCCTACCTAACAATGGATGATTAGGTTGTGGTTGATTGCCTCCATATGATATCCAATTTGCCTCTTGTAGCCATGGAGGAATTGAGTATCCACAGTGCGCACTTGTGCTACTAACCCTTGCATTAGGTGGATCCCCCCAGTAATCATACATACGATTGACACCTGCACTGGTAGGAGGGAATAAAGTGGGAATGTGCACTTGTTGATAGCGGGGGACTTGGATGTTTAGGAGGTATTGGAAACATGGAGTATTATCTGCAATATGTTCCAATGTGTTTGGCATCATCCTACTTTCCTCCACTATGTTTGCATCAATGGCAACCCTTTCTGCCAGCCCTTGTTCTTTTTGAAGCAATTGTTGAGCCTTTCTCAATTCTTTTTCCTGCCTTGCCATCTGTTTTTGATGGGCCTTTTCTTGTCTTTCTTTCTCTCTTTCAAGCCTTTCCCGTGCTTGAAGTTATGTTGCAACAATCCTTGCAGCCTTATTTTCTTTGGCTAAATCCTTCTTTTTATGTTTTAAATCCTGGATTTCAAGTTTCGTATGCTCAGACTCGACTAATAGTTTTATATAGTCTTCCGAGGTGAGTAACTGTGAACTTCGACATAGACGAAGATTGTCTGTTGTTGCTTACCTTATTTTTGCTGACACTCTCTCTACGGGTAGCTTTAGGAACCAACCAAGTAACTGGCCCTTCGTTGACACTTGCTGCTCCTTGCTTGACACTTGCCTTTCAATATTTGGGTCAATGTTCTGGACATCTATTTGAACCATATTGTCCTCTTCAGCTGGAACCTCATTATGGACAGTCTCTTCTTCCAGATTTCCATTGTCCACAAAATAATGAACAATTTCATCGTCCAATTCTCTTGCTTGTGAAGGCATGTTCATGCTTTCTTCATTGGTTCTTGAAACATTATTTTTTTCCAAATTCATCATGGCTTCTGTCAACCATGATGGTGGAGTTACCTTGCTTGGAAAATTCAATTCGACATTGTTGCTTCCTGGAGCATGATCAACGTTGTCATTTCCAACTACATTCTCATTGACAGTTGCGTGATCAATAGAGTCATTAAGAAGAACACATGCAGAAGTTGCAGGTGTTTCAGTTGGTCTAACAACCTCTATGTTACTATCAAATGGTTCAGTGTTATATTGTGTTTCACTTACACGTTCATCATCATCACCACAGAAGGGTCCTCCTTGAGAGAGGGATATCATATTATCAACAACAACAACGTCTTCCTCTACTTCCACATCCTCTTGGCCATCAACATGTGCTTGGACATCCCCTTCTTCCTGACCATCTAGTTCAAATGCCTAGCTACAACTAGTATCATGCATGAAAGCCTTAGAATTCAGTGGCCATATTCCAGTCCTCTTAAACCCAGCCTTGATATTTGAAGGTGTGAGATTTTTTTTAAAGGCTTTACCTGCAAACTCGGCTAGCTCAAACCTTTTTACCTCCACCCCTGGATTCTTTTCCATCCACGAAGCTCGCTCACCCCTGAAATAGTTCTTGAAAGGCCAGAACACACTGACATATAGGGGTTGCAATCTGTGAGTGGTATGAGCAGGCAGTGTCAACAAATCGATGCCCAATTGTTTGCACAACAATGTGGCTTCCATGTCCATCTAAAACCAGCAGGTGTCTATTTACAGGTGAGACACCGCCTAGTATAGATGCAGCAAAGTGAGTAAGCCTATTCAAAAAGAGTTCTTTAGTCATCCATGCATGGGGATGTGCAGCCATGCATGTACCTGGTTCACAATTTTGTATATAGTTTTTGAGTTGAGTTTTACCTTTAAATAGATAAAATCCAGGGATTGAAGCACCAATTGCATTGACACAACATAGAATAGTAATCCACTCCCTGCTCCTAGGAAATATCTTTGGCACATTATGACTCCCTCTCTGGGCAATTACCCGCATGCCACAATTCCTTCCTTCCTGTAAACCTATTTCATCACAGTTCCATATATGGTCTGGATCATAAGAATGTTTCTTGTATGCACTAGAAAGGGTGGCATAGAACTTAGTTAGAATTGCAGGGCATAGATTTAGAGCCCTGTCTCTATCTAGACCCTCGGCTGTACGTAACACAAGGTCTGGATGTTTTTTTTTAAACCTAAACCACCATGAATTACCAGGAAACCCATCTTTGAAGGGTTTGGCCTCCCTTGACAGATTTGAGCTATTGTGGATTTTAGCTGTATTAGCTCTAGCCCATGTCCCATTTGGGCCATCTCCTTACACCACTGAACCACCTCGGCCTCCTCCTCTTCACGCATAACTGTAACAGGTCCTCTTCGCTTTGTATGTGTGAGCCCATTTATCCAATAATGTACTAATGAGGTAGCAAACCCATGTTTTTTAGCAGTTGCACGAATAGAATATCCATTGAACTCTATATCATCAATCGCAGCTAACATGTCTTCTTTTTTCCAGCCTCTTATTGCACTGATTTTCTTGGTTAAACTTGCACCTTAAACTGTGGTTGATGGTGGGACAACATTGTCCTCGACCACTGCATGGCCATTCTCAACAACATTGTTGGGAGCATTGTTTTCATTTCCATGATCCACCCTCTCCTCGTCCGATGAGGTGGAGCGTAGCTGGGCACCCCTGCTCAGTCAACGACTTGTTCTCCTTGCATTGCTGACTCTTGCCATGCCTGCAACTACTTGCAGGTTTATAAGGGAAGCCAATTATACAAAGAAACTGGAAGTTGGTTATAACATACATAGAAATAACACAAATAGAACATAAAATTTGAAGCTGATTATAACAGAAATAGAAGCCACAATACTATTATGCAGTTACCTGATTATACTGTGCACACACTATCTGATGGTATGTCTCCACTGTGCACACACTCTGCAGTTTGAATGTCTGAAATGCAACTTCAGTAAGGGTTGTGGTTCTTTTATAGTTGTTTGTTGTTGAATTCGATTGGCAAGAAGGTTTCACATGGATTACAATCTCTCAAATTTGTATGTGTGTTGTGGATTGATTTAAATGTGATCCAATGGCTGGGAATTTGTCATGGTCGATCCTTGTGCTTTCATTTGTTTAATGGGTAGGTGTCATTTATTGAACACAATGGGTTGAATTGTTGAACTACCATGCAGTTATGGCTAACATTCAAGGTGTTATTTGTTGAACAGGTATGGATGTGGCCTAGGATATTTAACGCCAATAGATTATGTGATGGATCCAATAGAGATATGTGGGGGTTGATTTGATAGGTACCTTGCAGTGGTGGCGAATTCGATGAGGGTTATTTTGTAGTTCATGTACTTTTGTATGGGCAAGAAGATCTGTAGGTAGTTGGGACAATATTTTTTGTACTCTTTTGCACATAAAGACTATTTATGGACACATGTTGGCCCAATCAATTAATGGGCAATTTTTGAACATAATTTAAAGTTTTACTGCACTTAATATGAAATATTTATTTATAATATTTGAGTGTTTTTATGTCATTATTTGGTGGTTGTGTGGGACCAGTACTATGACAACTATTGGTCCATGTTCAACAATAGACATCCCTCCCCTAGATTGTGCAATCTTAACAATAATATTTGCAATTTGGTGACTCTTCTCAATTTTGTTTGTATGAGAGAAAACCCAAGTACATACTCAATTATAATAACTAATTTGTACAATTCAATGGAGATAAATGTAATAATATACTTTGATGCCATCTTACATTTAAGAAATTAACTTTGTTTAATTATACTTCGGTGGATTAACACTTGCTTTGTTCCATTTTCGATTACATGTTGGAAATTTTGGTGTATCTTCAAAGAGGACATGGTCCTCTTTCTTCTTGCGTGAAAAAATACAATGACTCTAAAACTTGAAGTGATTCAACCTGCTATGAACCTGGATTCCAAATTAATGATAATGAATCTGCTTACTCTCTTTCAAAGTGAGAAAACAACATGTACCTAGCAGCAGAGCAGTTATTGATGTATAAGCTGGGAGATATACAATCCTACAAATCACATTGTATATCCCAAGGTATATACCATTCATTGCTCTGCTACTAGGTGCATATTGATAGCTCTCTAAGTTAGAATGTTTATCTTGGTATTGAATCCCAGATAAATTAATTGAATTGAATTGAGTGACTACTAGTTTCAGTTGGTTTGTTTGGTTGTTGGAATGTGGTTGCCAACCTAGCTAGTGATATGCATGGTTAAAGGTAGCCAAATCACTATGGGATGGTTTATGGTGCAGCTTATGTAATTTGGTTAGTGGCAGGAAAGATTGAAATATCTGTCCACTTATTAATAAACTCCTATCCAAACTGTGACACTTTGTTGCAACAATGTTGTGGTCTGCATGGTGACTATTAGAGCTATGGCCAATTCACCCCAACCTGAGGGAATCGATAACCCACTTTCTGGCCATTAATAAAACAATCCTCACATACTATAGCTTAAGGAATTTAATAGCTAGACCACAGATTCCAGCTCCAATGTTGACAGAAATTGGAGGAGGAGCAGATTAAAACATGAAACAAATACACTATGTATTAGAGAGCTTTAGCTCCAGAACTGATTACATTGCAAATACCATCCAACTACACAGATTAATAACAATTCGTTTATCTTCAAAAGGCTTCTAGAGCTTCTAGATGATTCCAGCTATTTCCCAGTTTCCATCTTTTCCTTTACCTGCTGCAATTACACCTACAACTACTACATTCAATGCAGACATGTTGCTTGTTGGAATTACCTTCCAACACTCCCCCTTAATTCCAACAATTACATACAAACATATACATCTCAGGTAGGATTTACATTACAAACTTTCAGAAACTTGTGATCTTACTTTCTCCTATGTTGTTCCAGCCTTCTTTGGGCTTACTTTTTGCTTTCTTCTTTGGACTTTCAATGAGTCCAATACATCTGGTCCAACCAAATACTCCCCTTGAATTGAAGATTTCTTATCTCTGAACTAATCTCTGTCCATGAGAGATTCCCACATTGCTTCTGCACTACGAGTATGCCTACAACAAAGGGTTTACAACATCTTGGGAAACAAACATGTGACTAATGCCAACCTATGACTAAGGCTTTTGGACAAAAAACAATGAGGTGTCGAGTACAACCGATCATGCAACTCAAAGAAATGCCATGCCCATAATTTCATTGATATGCAAAGAAGCAAATTCTTTAAGCAAAATTTTTATTACAGCTTCAGCTGATTGCACACTTCCACACTCAAAATCATTGTCAGAATTATATATAAAATGGAGTAGTCTAACACTTCGACAATTTCGCTCGGAAACCGTCGAAGCGTTAGACCCCAGTCGTTAACGGCATCGGGACCCGTCCCTTCTCCAGTGGACTCCCTCTCCGCTCATCCCCGCGGTCCCACGCAATATTATCGAGGATCCACGCCTGCCAATCCGCCGTCCCGTGTCTGGATATCCTTCTACTCCCCTCGACGTCCCATCCATGCATTGAATGCATGCTGCCAACCCGGCGTAGATTCGAACCAGCTAGTTCTCCTCGCTCCCGCCGCAGGTCCTCTGCTTCCTCTGTTCCCATCTCCCCTGTCGAGCAAGCCCCCGTCTCTGCATTCCTCTCTGCATTCCTGCAAGCTCCTCCCTCCGATCACATCGAACATACTGGTATTGTAGTGTCGAACAACTCCTGAGAAAGCATCATCACTCCGATCACGGCAGTAGGTGAGTCTCTAAGATAGTGATTTATGGAAATCAGTTAAGAGAGCTCACAGCACAGGTTATTGTTAAACTTCGACACTCGGTGAGAAAAGCTACAACAAATCCAAAACAAGTTGTTATTCATTTTACTATGGATAATATAAAGAAAACCAGATAGAATCCACTTCTGTAATTGTAATAAAATAAGGTTATTAATATACACCATTTTCATTTATCTTCTGGGTACTCCTGTACTGATTTCAAGCTCGGAACAATCCTTGAACTCTGATTTTATCAGCAAGTACTCAGATTCCATGAATGGTATCACACTTGTGTCATGCATGCTCTCTAATAGTGGAATGCAGGCAGTAATGAAGGACGAGCTTCTGCTCCTTTTCAGTCTAGTCACAGTCATACTTGGACAGCGTGGGGAACAAACATTTCAATCCTCGACACAATTAGAAAACAAAGGGACTGTTCAATCCCGACAGAAGGGTTTCCATCAAACATAACCGCCAATACTACCAAACAACTAGGGCCAACAACAGAAGTTCACAACAATACTAACAAATGTCACATCCACACCCTTAACATCTTTTTTATTCTCTGCACAACCATTTAGTTGCTGGCGGTCAGGGTTAAGTCACGGGGGGTTCACTAGTGAGGCAATATCATATCACGTCCATTCATATTGGGGGGTTGAATACTCTTAAAAACCTCAAAAATATATTGCCCCGTATTAAGGGGTCAAGGGGGGTTTTTAATTTGACATAGTAATATAAATATTGGGGGTTATTTTATTTGGTAGTGCTGAGGAATAACCTCCAAATCATTGGATTGATTCATACATCCAAATCACGGGCTCAATTCATAACCACCTAAAACTTAAGGACCTTCCATTTTTATTTGATATTGCTTATGATCCCAAGGTTTGCATAAATTTGATAATAGTGTACCAATGATAATATCGATGGAAGTCTCTTTGGATTATTGGCCTTCAGCAATCCTCATTTAATAGATTATTTAGGCTTGGTTTGAATTGATGTTATATTGTTTTCATCTTCAAGTTAAGAGATGTAGTTAAATGGGAGTTCCAGACTTGAACAATTGTATTGTATTTTTTGTAGGCATCAGGTAAAAGATTTACATCTTCATTTTTTAGGTTGGGGTTTAGGTGGGTATTGAGATTCAATTAAACCTTACTCCACCACAACCAAGAAAAGTGAGACCAATCTTTCTTGGCTCACTAGAACAAATAAAAGTTGAATCAATGTTTCTTGACTAATTATTTTTTTCAGCCTTTTGTATTCTTCTTTAATATCTTCACATTGCCACTTAGGAATATTTGTTAGGTTGAGTTATATTCGACACGTTCATAATTGTAATTTCAATTCTTATATGGAAGGCATTTGTCTTAATATTGTATTGGAATTAACATGAACATAGGTGAAAATATAAATCCTTATTTACATACCCTATGTGTTATCGTTACCATGAAATGGTATCATATAAGTTTCACCATTTGTGTATCTTTATAACTATTGCATGCTTGAAACCTAAGAATGGAGATTTTTCCCTATCCTTTAAAGATAAAAAAAACTAGATATAACCCAAGAAAAGGTAACTAAATGTTGTTAATTCCCGTGATTGCAAGAATAAATGTAGAGGAACTAGAGGCAATTCATTAGATATTGTGAATGACCCAAATCCAAGATATTCACATGATCATACGGTGTTATTGAAAAGTAAAAGGAATTTGTCTATGTTCATTTGGGTTCAGACATCAATTGTAACACCCCAAAAATCACTAAAATTTAAAACTTTTTAGAAATAGCATTTAATGCTATAAACACTACTTGCGGAATTATTGAACTTTAACAAACTACTGAATACAGTACTACACATAAAAAACAAATGTATAAAATATCATAGGCGGGCTACAGATTATAAATTGACCTAGATAAATGATAAATACTTCCTCATGTATTATGGATTGGTTAACTAAATGTTGATGACTTTGTTGTATGTTTTCTGAAGGGGTTTCTATCGGATGCCCTTGGGTTTACTTAGCTTGAAAGCTAAAGCATTGGAACTGTTTCTTTCTTTCGCAGATCTACAGGTAAGGGTTAAAATATTTCCAATCATTCAAGAACTATGTGTGCTTCAGCTAGTCGTCTTTATAAATAAAAATGATTGTGTACTACCATGCATGAAGGTGATGCCGGTAAGAAACTTCCAGTTTTGTTTTCCAACACTCAGGTATTTATATTCTACTATATGAAATAAGGATAAAGCTACTTGGTACTAACCTTTATTTGTGAAAGAAATGAAAATGTAAGAACACTGCTATCTCTACAAAATAGTGATTTGAACGAAATAAGAAAATATGAGGTCCTCCCGACCTGCACAAGTTAGGAACTGTCGTATTTATGGAAACTATTACTTACAAAAGTGTGCAATTACTATACCATACTTAAAGGATGTATTATTACCCGAGTATGAAAATGTAATTTTAACAAAATGATAAACAATCATTTTACACTATATTATTTACTAGATGCAAATACATATTGTTTATTTATAAATATGTAACCTATCTACTATATAAAAGTATTATCAACCTTTTGAATTTCCATGGCATGGATATGTTACCATATAAACAAAATCATGTAATATAATGAGCATGTAAAATATAAATCTTATATAAATGGAACAACACTTATATAACCTAACTACTAAGCGCTAAGTGTCGAGGCTTTGGAGAATATATGAAATAATTTAACCATTTAACCGGGATCATATTAATATGCTAAACATTGGGTTATAACATTATGATATGCAAATACACATAAAATTTTAACGTGGCCTCTATGATGACTTAGAAACTAGGAAATGTTTTAACATCCCGGCGTGAACATAACTGATTACGAAACTTTGAAGTATATCACATTCTATTTGTATGCTAATTTATGTTATTATGTAAAAACATTACAATAAAATGCAAATACAATTTAATGTGACTATACTATGTAATGTTGCGATAGCCCTGGGCATACAATATGGGAATGTAACGTTTAAGGGTTGGCTGGAATTAATAAATGTGATACTGACGTTGCCTTAAATGTTTCTGCAGGCGTCGTCCGGCGAGGTGATACGGGATCCTTTTGCATTAAAACGGGACTGCAACTCCTACGGATTTGTTGTGTTGGCACATCCGGAAATGGCTCCATGTGATAGCCATTGGTGAAACAATAAGCTCCTACCGAGCTGTAGCTTGGCCCTGGTCGATGTGGCCTCCCACAAGTTTGTAGGATTTAATGTGTAATTAATAAAGTGGTTGAACGTACCCCCAACTTTGATTGTTGCGTTGTTGTGTAGACACCATCTCCTCCATCGATCTGGTTGATGAGAGCTAACCCTAAGGGTTTGACTACACTGATGCTTGTTTTTTGCATTGTGTTCATTTGGAGCCTGGTTCTCCGAGGAGAGAGGCCAACAGGTTGTTGAAATGAAGGGTTAAGCCTGTAACTGTCCTCTGGTGTCTCTGTGCTTCAGCACCTTTGTTTTAATGGTGTGAAACTAGTTGTAAGTGTAGCAGGGTACGTCGTTGAAAGGTATTACTACTCTGTGTGTTGATAGTTATTCGAATTGAGCATTGGATGTGTTCAAACCATGCATTTTCATGAGAGTTATTTGGTTCGATCGTTGGAAGTGATGAACTTCAAATTTATTTCAACTCGACGCCAAAGATGTCTCCATGGCTACGACTGTTGCTTTGACAGGGCATCACCAACGTTCCCCGAAGGTAAACTCTCGTAGTCCTGAATTCCTGTTGCAATGTATCTTGTTTTTCTTTTTTCCTTCGAATACGTTTCGTTTGGACAAACTTTAACCCCCCCTTTTTTTTTAAAGTCTTGGCAGGTAACCTTCAGCGTCGTGGGAAAATTTAAGGAACTGTCGACGGATATCAAGCATTAACCGGTAAGCCCCAGTGGCAAACCCTTTGTAGAACCTCGGGCAGATGCAAACAACAGTGAAGTTGTGTTAGTTGTCGTTTTCTTACCATCGTTGATCTTTAATAGACTTGTGTCTAGTCTTTGAGTCTTTAAAAAGGTGCCTTCGGCTACCTGGTTAACGTTTAAGTTTGAAAGTCTTGAGGGTTTTTTGTTTGTTTTTAGTTCCATATTGAACTAGCAATGTGACTCCTTCGAGGGTTTCAATCCTTAGTTGAGCTTTGACAATAAAATACTACTGTTTCGATTTCCAAAACAATGTTTATGTTTGGTTTTTGATGGGGTTTCGACCCAGGTTAAAGTCTGTGTATAAAATAAATGTGGAACCTTCTCTGTTATCATTTCGTTTGTAATGAATTTTAACTTATGAACTCTTATGATACGAGTTTAAGATGTGTGTGTAAGAATGGTAAAAGAGATAGTATAGGTGTTAACTTGAAATCATCATTTTTGGTTCGTTTTCCTTTGTTGAAACGTAGGTGACCGAAATGAAAGGGAAACTTAGATAACTTGAATTGTTTTATGGAAAGGGTATTGCCATTGGCCTTTCGACCAGAATGATCACTATGCAATAGTCTTTAAATACTGTAGATGAAATAACATTTATTTGTTATGTTGATACAAGGGTTTTATGAAATGGTAAAAAAAAATAAAGTCTAGGGTTTTTGTACAATATGATAGGAATAATTGCAGTAATAAATAAAACAAAAATGTGTTTTTTTTAGCAACAATTTTGCAGTGGAACCAGTCAATTTTCAACGGGGTTGAAAGTGAAATATATAGAAGGCAAGAAATTCTAAATTTCCAGTTTGAAAAATAAAGGGTTAGATCTGTACAACATTGTTATGAAATTGGTTTCATACAACATGAAACATCAAAGATTTTCTTAGCTAAATATGTTTCACCGAAATTATCACAACTGAAATTTTGTTATTTGAAGATCATAAATAGCACTATAAGGGAATTTACAGAAGTCTGAACTTCCAATTATACTAAATCATCTAACTTACTAACAGTAGGAAAACTTTAAGAAAAATAAACAGAGTTGTAATCTTTTCATCAATCTTGGCAAATTTGCCTATCAAATTCACTCTCTTTTAATATATCTCTGTACTAGAGTACGATGCTAATCCTTCTTGCATGGGGAAAAATACAGAGATTATTTTATTCAATCAAATCAATTTTCTACAGAATTATTAATTCACTCAGGATACTGAAATAAATTTGTAAAATAAAACAGTACAAGTTAATATGTAACAGAACTTTAACATGTATGAAACATATAAGAAAATAGAACCTGTAGATGAAGATAGGGCCGACAAACACCCAAGGAGGCCTGTTCCTCCCAACCTATTCCAGAATAAGTAGCAGAACTGCTGGCTTCTAGTGAACCCCCGAGCCTGATTACTGAGCCACTAAGTAGATGGAATCTGTGTAGAAGCAAGGCACCCAAAAATGCCTTCTGCACTCAGCATCAACCTCCTGTAATAAAATGCTTTCTGCGCTCAGCATCAACCTCCTGGACTCAAACAGAGTTTAGCAGACTCATAACATGATCAACAACATAGCATATCCCCTCATCAAATCTCTTGGGTGCAACATAGCAGAACCCCAAGGTAAATTTCCTCGTCAGGAAAAGTGATGAACCTCATTTCAAAATTTGATGGCTATTATATAGATTGCCTAGGTCTTTAGTGGTCAATTTAGAATAAATGAGCCTCAAGCTCCAGTCCCATATTTCAGGGCACTATGACCACATTTCAAGGGAGTTGTCCCATACCAACAGTTAGTTAGTTGCATCATGATGTTGCCACTTGTCCATTGCCTTCTACCCCAGATTCCATTCCACCTAGTGGATCAGTAACCACTCTTTCAATAGTCCTCTTAGGTGTTTGTATCCTATTTTATTTATTTAATAATAATATATTGTGCAAATTTACAGTCATCCTTGGACACCTGTCCAACATAAAACTTTACAATAAAAGTTATAATAATGTTTGTTAACACAAAATATTTTCCAGCTAAAAGGGTATGTTACATCAATGATGTTTGTTTTGATAGGAAGGTGGGGGTGTCCCTCCACAAAAGGGTTTCAATTTTGCATTTTTATGGAGTTTAATTTATTAAGCTTATAGAAAACATGAGTTCTCTATGGCTATATTCGTATTTACATGATATAAAATTGGTAGATTGGCAGGTTGTGGGGTGAAACATTTTCAATTCAGAATTGCACTAACAATTGGACTATCAGTGTTTTACATTCTTTGTTATGTTGATCTCTTGACTAGGTTGCGTTTTATGCATTTTTCCTTCCCAAGTACTATTTCTTTGGGTGTTCCGCTATCCAATGCTACAAATTGATCAGTCGCCCTTGGAATCCTAGTGGGATCATTATTAGCATTATACTATTATTTTATGTAGCATCTTGTTTGCTTATACTAAGATGTGTTAGGGCTCCTATTTCTTACAACTTGGTAATATGATATAAAGGGGGTGTTAAAAATGGGTTGATAAAATTGGATACCTACAATATATGGTGAAACTAGGGGTTTTCTTAATTAGAAAGGCATATTGGGAGGGGGGTTCAACAATACAATTTTAGGATGCATTTTCCAATATTTAGTGAAAATAGGGGTATTCTTTAATATCATGCGAACGATCGTGCTATGTAACAAGTTCACTGAGTGAACCCCCCGTGGGTTAAGTTTTCAAACTTTGAGAGTGACAACGGATACACACTTTACCTAGCACCAAAACACCCTTCTCATAGTCATAACTAAGACGCAAAGGGAGAAATCGGCTGCACATACAAGCTATAGAGGCCAAAGAGGGTAGAAATGGAACAAAGCTACGACTCTTAAAAATTTGGACGTGAGGATTTTCCAACAGCGAAACACATAGGCCAAAAAACTAAGCGGCAACTATCTTCTTCTCCAGCAGGCTAGTATCATTCTCATAGAACAATGAATAAGGGGACCTCACCGCTCAGACCTACAGGCAGACAAATCGACTAGAGCAGCAAAACAAAATGGGCACAAGTGGACACAGTAGATAATGATCGGGCCCAATGCCCAGAACCTTCACTCACAGAAACAAAACACAGACCTTCACTTTCTACTCCTCCCTCCTACGCTAATCTACATCTACAATACATTACCAAACAAAAGATGTTTTCATGACCCTGGGCCTCACCATGGGCCTCTAGTGAGGGCGGTTAATCCCAGACCAGACGCTCTGATACCAAATGAAGGAGTGGGAAAAACGGAAATACAAGGCGGGTTGAGGGCAAATGCCCAAAACTCACCTCTCTATTTCATTAAACCAAATAAAATATTTATACATGCAGCTTCTCTGGAAAGATCCAGAGATATGGAAACGTCCAAAGATCTAGCTTTTAAGAAGAAGCTAGATTACAATAAATCACATATTAACAGATGCACCTGCCGACACAGTTTGCATCAGGCTACTTCACATGGTAATTCCAACAAGCTACATGTATGCATTGAATGCAGTAGTTGTAGGTGTAATTGTGGTGGGTAAAGGAAAAGATGGAAACTGGGAAATCGCTGGAATCATCTAAAAGCTCTAGAAGCCTCTTGAAGACAAGCAAACTGTTATAAATTTGTGTAGCTGGATGGCATTTGCAATGTAATCAGTTATGGACCTGAAGCTCCCTAATACACTGTGTATTTGTTTCATGTTTTATTCTGCGCCTCCTCCGTATCAGAGCTCTTCCCACCAGTTTCTTCATTGTCTGCCCACATTCCTGCATATAAGAAATATCAGAGCTGCGTATCGAGATTCAGTGAACCCCCAAGATCTCTTGCCATAGGATTGAGCGGTGGCCTGAGTTAGAATTCCCCATCAAGGAAAGGGTGTGCAGGTGAATGTTCGTTTTATGTGCGGTTGAGCTACTGTTGTTGCCTCTGGTTATGAAGCAACACATAGCGTTTGGTAAAAAAAGGAGAGGGCCATAGCCCATAGTTGTTCAGTGGTAGGAGCCGTGAAGGTTGGAAGAGAAGGAGTTGTTAGAGGTCCTCTCGGATGTGGTAGCGTGTGCATATTAAACAGAGTGGGGACATAGAGGCGCTGGGGTGTTGTTGGGTGGTGTGGTGGAGGTTAAACGCACCGATGTCGGCAAGGTGAATTTAATGAGCCGTAGCTATTGGTGGAAGAGGAGTTGCCAATGGAGAGGGAGAAAGATTCCCACCATCTAAGTTCGAGCCTGAACTTGTTGAAAGCGTAGAGAATCCAGAAGAAGCCTCTCCTGCTGAGGACGTGAATGCTATCAAGGTTGAAGTAAAAGAAACTGTAGAAGCGGGGAAGACAGAGAACGCTCTGCCAATGTTATTTTCGGTGCTGAAAATCAACCCCTGTGAATGAATCTACGCCTGGATGAAGTTATGATTGTGTCCTCCAACTGTTAGAAGTTGGAGCCCGTGATTTGGTGAAGACGGCTGTGTCGAAGTCCTCGGGTTAACCTTGTAAAGTCCTTGGTCCTTCTCAATTAAGTTCAGATGTGTTTGATTGCTCCCGTGGTTTAATGGTCGAGTAGTTTGAAGATGGTGTGCTCCCATGATGTAATGGTTGCGCTGGCTGGTGTTTATCCAGTGTGCTAATTCAGATGTATGTATTTTGAACAATTTTGTGTTTGTAAGTCTTACCGAGACTTAGACCCGCAGGCAAGTATGGTACACTTGAAATATTATGTTTTGTAAAATATGTACATATTATGTTTTGCAGTGGTTGTAGCTATAAGTGTGGCAAAATATGTATATATTATGTTTTGTAAAATATGTATATGTTTTGCAGTGGTTGTAGCTATAAGTGTGGCAATTGAAATTAAGGGGGAGTGTTGGAAGGTAATCCCAACAAACACATCACCTTTGCCACGTAATCCAAACCATGTGAAGTCGTGTGATTCAAATAAGTAGGTAAGTGCATCTATTAATGTGTGGTTTATTGTAATGTAGCTTCTTCTAGGTTTCCAAATCTCTAGAGAAAGTTTGTGATTTATTGTAATGTAGCTTCTTCTAGGTTTCCAAATCTCTAGAGAAAGAGAAACAACAGAAACAACATGTATAAACATTTTATTTGGTTTAATGAAATAGAAACAACATGTATAAACATTTTATTTGGTTTAATGAAATAGAGGTGATTCTTCTAGGTTTCCAAATCTCCAGAGAAAACAGAAACATAAACATGTATAAATATTTTATTTGGTTTAATGAAATAGGGGTGAATTCTAGGCATTAGCCCTTAACCCGCCTTGTATTTCCACTGTTCCCACTCCATCAAACCTCTGCATAGAATACGCCTTGTATTTCCACTGTTCCCACTCCATCAAACCTATGCATACCTCCGCATATAATACTTCCATGTGAATGAATAATGGCTCCGATGTCATGGCCATCAAGGGCGGGAGACTCAAGAACAACGAAGGCACGGGCTGAATCATCCAGAATATTAGTCTCCTACATTTTCCTGGAAAATATGACAACTGCAATCAAATTCACAGGCAATACAGGTGATCCTAACTCTGGATTTACCCATTGTTATAACCCTCGGCTTCTGCTACCGGAGCTTTCTCTTCCCGTACAAAGTTAATAAAACTATTGTTTGATAAGGTGATAAAACATCCTCATATGACCATAAGTTGTCATTAACCAGCCTGGACATTGGTTCATAACAATTTTTGGCACATATTGTGCTGTTTATTAACTATCATTAATAATTTTATGAACTTTATACAATGCATTGAAAAGGCAAGCAGAGGTGCAGGAAGCTAAGTGCATTGAGAAAGCTGAAGTGGAATAATAACAAGAAGGAGCACCTTCAGGCCTTCATTTTAGCGAGATGGAAGCTTTAATGAATGTAGAGCCCAGCAATGGACTGAGGAGTGGACAAAACGCATACGACCAATTGGTACAGTTGGATTTCTGATATCAATTTTTTTTAAGCAAGCAAGGTTTTGTCTCCACCTAGGACTGACTGCTCTCATCTGGTATGGGATCAATGTGAATTTTTTTCTAAAACGTTCTATTTTTTTACTGTTTATATTCTGGTCATCAGTGTGATTGTTGTTAATCTTCAATTTCATTTAGGCTGCCAGCTTAGATTTACATTTATCTCCCTAACCAAATTTTTTGATCAAATAATACAAGATTCCATTCCATTGTATCATTGAATTTATGAATAAAAAGAATTTGAATTGTAAATCTCAATGATAGAAATAAAACGAATTGGTTAAGAAAATACGCTGGCTATATGTGCCCTTTTGTGCTCTCCCCAGTTGTGGTTGTACTGCTCGGGACATCTCTGTTCACGTTCATTCGGTCTGCATGTATGAAACATGCAGCAATCTCTGTTCGACTTGTTCATCTTGTTCGTTCGGCCTGCATAAATGAAACATACAGCAATCAAGAAACATCCAGGAGGATACCTAAGATATACTGTGTAGTGGGCATTCGTTTTCCAGGCACCTGATTGGGAAAAAGATGAGTAGCATTTATACAATTGTAGTTAGCAACTAGCATTTACACTATATGTATACAGTATCATGTCTGCAAGCACACTCTTACACAGTTGAAATGGATTTCGACCTTGAAAGAATTATCAATCCCATGGTACTGTAAACGTGAACAAATACTGTAGAATGTGGGCAGTCATAACCTTTTCATCGATAACTTTCCCTGGCAGTTAAAAGGGTCATTTTCCTCCACTAAACGTAAAGAACTCGACCCTGATCTCCAAATGCTAATGGCGATGGCGAGTGGCATTGTATCCTGCTAATGGAGATGGCGATGAAATCACCTGGAAATGGCGATGGTCATTTTCCCAGAGTGGTATTGTATCCTGCTAACAGCGATGGCGATGCTGTGAATGCTTTCTTCCCAAGATGGTATTATATTCTGATAATGGCGATGGCGAGGCTGTGAATGCTCTCTTCCCATGGCTGCTAATGGCCATCGCCATGGCAATAATGTGGGAGATTGATATCTTTTAGATGCCAAGAAACGCGTATCACTGACAATCAATGGACAGAGAGTTGTGTGCATGCCTTCGTATTGCTACTTGGCACTCACATCCTGCCATGCGTCCACAGCTATGACGAATGGCTGACTTCGACAATAGTAAATTGCATTACATTTATAAATAAATAAATTACTTAATGATCTGAATATGATGAAAAGAAATTTAGATTAATTCAAATTAATGTTAATTACTGAACACTACTATCAAAATTAAATTTCTATCTCTTCATACTTGGCCATGAGCATTATTACTAGCAAATCCATGAATGGCAAAAGAAACACCGAATGGAAAAGAGCATAAATAAGGATTATTGTAAGTATGGTAGACATGAGATCCATCAGAGAGGTTCATTTGATATGTATACAAGGAGATAAATTTGGACATAAAATACTAATAAGTAGCCATGGATCCCTAGCCACTTTGAAAGTTAAAAGGATTTTTAGCCACTTTGAATATCACACAAAGAAATTAAGGCTCTATATAATTGAGCTTAAGTGCTTGCAAAATAAGAATTTGTGCAACAAAAGCACAAAACAATAGTGTAGAACATAGGAAAACCAATATGTTTTTAAGTATGTTTTTGGTATAGGATATATTTATATTAAAAGTATAAATAGTACCTATAATATCACTAAAAATATTACTAAAAATATTAATAATACATTTTTTTTCTGCCGAAAAAAATATCATTCATTATTTTAATACAATAATAGTTACAAAAACACAATTATTTTTTTTTTTTTTTCTGAAAAAAATATCACTAAAAATATATTCATTATCTTAATACAATAATAGTTAAAAAACACAATTACTTCATACTTTATATATAGAAATCATTTAAATACAAACTCAATTAACAACTAAAAACTTGATAAAAATATTACTAAAAATACCAATAATACGTTTTTTTTCTGCTGAAAAATATTACTCATTATTTTAATACAATAATAGTTAAAAAACACAATTACTTTATTTTTTTTTCTGCTGAAAAAAATATCACTAAAAATATTACTCATTATCTTAATACAATAATAGTTAAAAAAACACAATTACTTCTCGTGTCGGGCTCCCTGGCTCGATGACACCAATAATCCTTCACCTTGGCCATGAAAGGCTTGTAGCAGATATACTTCTCTGTGGAATTTTTTACCATTATCATGTATTCTCTTTTATAATTTACCATTTTGTTTTTTTATTGCGACGATTCTGGAATATCATTACCCATCAAAACAATGGATATGTGCTTATAAATTCTTACTATGTTAGGCAAAACAAATAGAGAATTTTTAAGTTTCAAATGGAGATATGTAGGGTTTGTAGACGTCATTTTGTCATGGATATATGCAGTTTGAATAGTCCCACAAGATGTTACCTCCATAGATATATATGGATTGTTTACAAGGGCAACATTAGCTATAGCTACTATTTATATGAATTCTATATGCATGGAGTGTGCTTAATTTATCCAATTAAGGATCAATTTCTCGATAAATTTAGCTTCTCAAATTCCGAGCCGTCATGAGTTCGAAGCCTACCTACGTTGGATATTGAAAATACTTTCTGTAAATAAATATCAATTTCAGTTAATTTGGCCCCAGCATATTAATTTAATTTTAGAGATAAGTGAAAAAGATCAGTGTAATCTTATGTAATCTTATTTATATTTTTAGCTTAATGAATATGGTAGTCAAGTGACCAATGACCATGGTACAACCATGCTGCAGCTTGTCTTATTATCTAGACTACAAGTCTGAAGTTAATAAGGAAATCATAGAAGTTGAATACTTTGCAATTAATTAATCATCGTTAAAGGGTAAAATCTGCAATTTAATTAAAAAAAGTTTGCAACCTCTCGATCACGTTAACGTTAAGCACTTCAAAATAGTCTATGAAAACAACGTTGGAAGTTCTGGTATAGTGTTCCCATAAAACAGTCTATGGTGGAAACATCCCATTTGGGATTCCATTTCACATCAGCACTGTCATTATTCTTGAGATTCCATTTCACATCAGTACTGTCCTTATTCTCGAGGTTACTTTTTCAAAAAGGTTAATGCACCTATTTGTTCTGAACTTAATCCCACTTAACAACATTTGAAGCATCTCTTTTTGAACATTTGAGAGAATTTTATGTGTTTAAAAATATGCTTTATGAACCTATTGCATTGACTAGGTGTTTGTAATATAATGAACCTTTCCCTTCAAAAGGCAACTTTATTTCAAAATGTTTATATAAGTTGAAATGTTTATATAAGTGAAGGCAATTTGAGTTTTCAAGGTGTTAGGTTCGTTGATGCCAGTGTAGTTTTATCACGTTAGGTTGTTAGAACTTGGAGATTCGTTGCTTAGTCAACTTCATACGACTAGTTTGGGTTCTACATACGATGTTGATGATGTTGGCACAAACATGCCAAGACAAAATTGCCAGGATTATCAGATATAAGGCAAAAGGAAGGGAGGATTATCAGATATAAGGCAAAAGGAAGGGACTTGATGCTTATTTTCTTTCTACCTAGTTAATATAGAGGTTAAAAGTCCACAAATTAAGTGAAACCTCATTTAACATAGAACTACCCAAATACAACATATTCACCATTACATAAATAATAAAAATTAAATACCATTAAAAATAAATGACTTGAATATGGCCTTCTAAATAGATACATTTAAAGTTTATAATCAAGAGAAACTTCAAAATAGAATTATCCAAAAACCACACCAAGGAAAGGGGAAAAGGTTCATCCACCTTCCATACACATAATGGTTTTTTTTCCTCTACTAGTAGAAAAGTTGCATAATGATTTTTGAGTCGACTTCATGAATCAATAGCCCCAAAGGACTAAGCACCAACTTTATATCACTTTACAATTTATTTTGGAATGATGAGCTTCATGCTAATCATCTATCATTCATTCTTGATAATTGTTTGAAGCATCATTGGTCGAATGTATTTGACAATTCATTAGTTGATGTATTGTCTTATTTGAGGAAAGTGAGCTTTGTGTTGCCTCTTGCTTGTTATTCCAAAAAAAAAGTAGCTTGCAGCTAGATGAATCATGATGCAACCACTTATGCTTTTCCAGATCCAACATGAAAGTTAGATGATGAAAGTTAGATGAATCATGATGCAACCATTTATGCTTTTCTAGATCCAAACATGAATGTTTTATAGGTACTGGCTGGTTAGTGTTCCTTCCTTCACAATGTAATTCTGTGAAGGGAAATCTTCTCCTTGAAGTATCTGTCGAGCATATCCTTTGTTCCAGCTGCACACCTTATCTAAAGTATAGATTTTATGAGCAATTAGTTGGAAAACACTTAAGAAAGTCTTTGTATTTTCAATGATTCTTATTTTCAGCTTCTAAAGAATGACAAAAGTGATAAAATAATGAGAACAGTAAATCTTTGTGCTATGGACCATGATGCAATATAATGGATTTTTTGAATTATTTATGAGGTATGTAAGTCGATCAAAGAAATAAGTATGAAACAAATGGGTGAAATGGAACAAAATCAGACACATAGGCATCTATTGTAGTCCCAGAAATATGAGTGGCATGGTTTGGCATGGAACGCCACAGATAATATTTTGGAGCGGGTTGAGGAAACCAAACATCTCTACTATAACCTATATTATAGAATGTCCCAAGAGTTAGCAGTACGCATGTCTCCATCATTGCAATTGATAGATTAACTACTTCTAACAAACAGGGACATGATTTAAAATTTTAAAACATAGAACCACATCCAAACAATTAATTCAATGTCTCTTAATTTCCTCAAGAATAGACAAAAATACCTCTAAAGCACAAAAATACAAAACTTTACATTGTTTATTAGCTTATTGTTATGCTCTTTTTGTATGGGAGAGAGATGTTTAATGAAGGAATTCTATGTCCACTATTAAAACTAGGAAGGTAATATGAACAAAAAAAATTGAATGAATGCAATTGACCTCCAAGGTGTCCACTTGCATAAGCATCAGCAACTGCTTGAGCATCCATGATGGCCCCTCAACCATTATTCACTCACAATGAGGACCCCCTTATTCATCTTGTCGATTTTCTCCTTGTTAAACAAATTCCCCTATTGTAACCAAAAGGGAAGAGAAGCAATAATTAGGTTTATATGCACACTGGTTGTATAAAATGCAGGTTCTATTGACATTGCATTCTCTGTGATTGATTAGTGGGTGAGATTGTTTTGCAAAATGTGATAACATGCATAGTTTTGTCAAAAAGGGGCATATTAATGACAACTACATCACATTTAGGTAGCATATCGTCAAGATTTGTCTCCAAAATTGCTCCAGTTTTCTTTTCCAATTTGAGCCTAATTGAAAGACGGTCATGGTAAAGAAGATTACAATTGAAGGGCTATAGAGAGAAACCATAAAGGAATGTCAATTCGACTTGTAATGTTCATTATTAGAGTGAAATTTTGAAACAAGAAACATGCATATGATTTATCATCGATTTTTTAAAGTTTGCAACATAATAGGTCCTAACCATACTTTCAAAAGCTTAATTAGTTCTTTGCCAATTTGCCTTGTACCGGTAGTAATGATAGATGCCACTTTCCAAACACCCTCAACAATTTGCTTATATCCAGGAACAAAGTTGTGCATCAATATGAGAAGGTGCATTAGGGGCTAGTGTAAGCTAATGAGGGTCTCTTTTGATGCATTAGATGCAATAGAAAACTGAAAAATTACCCACCCCTCAACTTATATGGATATTTTGAGACACGTACACAATGAATCTTGATTTAAGTAAAAACGATTAAATGTAGGAAATTGATTCATGTTTCCAAATATATAAATTTCATATATTAAAAATGTTCATAACTATGTCAAGTTTGATGGAGTCAAACTACAATAACTGGTAGAGATATATAGGACAAATAGTACTAGTGTGGCACTATTTTTCCAAAATAAATTTAATAACTTATATTTTTTTAATTATCTAAGTGATCAAACCTCGAACAAAATATGCCAAGTGTGGGTGCATATTTTGAAGGTCTTAATGCAATGATCATGACCCAATTTTTTTACAGCATGTAGATGTCAGTGTCTAGTAGTTGCAATATACCATTTTTTTTTTAAATGTTTGAGAAATGAAAAAGTTATGGAAAAAACACTAACAATGTGTTTTTTGAGTTAAGGAGTAATGACACAAGAAAAATAGAAAGAAAAAAAAAATTTAAAATTACATATTTGGAATCTGCAGAAAAAATGTTATCTGGGTCTAAAATTTCATAAAAAATGATTGTGTGGCATACTATAACGAGGGGTAAAACAGAGTCATATTGAAAAAAATGGTGAGATGCCTAATTAGCTATGGTTTACCATATTCCATACCACAGGTTTGGTTAACTTGAAAAGTCTGAAGTAGACACATAGGAAGAGTGATGACACCCAGACAGGTGACAAGGCTCGATCTTAGTGCTAAGAAATGCGAGTGGGTTTCTTTTAAATTCAAATTTTCTTTTCCCACCTATCTAGGTGCCATGAAAACCAAAACACATACATGTTTTAATTCTACAAAACGCGTACGCGTTTTGTAGAGCTGCTAAAACACGTACACGTTTTGTAGAGCTAAAACACACATGCATTTTGGTAAAAATCAAATTTACCTTAGGGGTAAGGGGGACAAGCGGGGTTGGGGGGGGTAGGGTTTTAGAGAGGATTAGGATAGAGTTAGAGGGAAGAAGGTGTATGGAGTTGGGGTAAAGAGAGAGATGGGTGGGTGGTAAGTGGTAGGGTGAGGGAGATTAGGAGAGACAGAGAGTGAAAGGGGTAGGGGTAGGGGGAGTAGGAGAGATAAAGAGAAAGAGAAGGGTAGGGTTAGAGGAAGTAGGAGAGAGAAAGAGAGGGGAGGAGGGTGTGTTTATGGGTAGGGAGAGTAGGAGGTTAGTTAGGGAGAGAGAGGGCGGGTTAGGGGTAATGAGAGTGAGAAAGAGAGCGAGAGGCAAGGGTGTTGGGGAGAGAGAGAGGGGTGGGGGTAAGGTGTAGGTGGAGGAGTAAGGGAGAGAAAAAGTGAGAGATGGGGTGAGTAAGGGTTGGAGGAAGAGGGGGGAGAGAGACAGAGATGAGGAGTGGGTTTAAAGGTAAGGTGAGTAGGGGGTGAGAAAGTGACAGAGGGGGCTAGTAAGGGTTATGGAGAGAGAGAGAGAGAGAGGAGGGGGGTTATTTGTATGAGAGAAAGAGATAATGGGGGGGTTTTAGGGGTTTGGGGGTGAGAGAGATGGGTTGGGGGTACAAGTAGGTGGAGGAGTAGAGAGAGAGAGAGAGAGAGAGAGAGACCCTGGGGTGGAGGGGCGGAAGGTGTGGGTGATTAGTGGTAGGGGGAAGAGGGGGTTTTGGGGATTGGGGGAGAAAAATATATAGAGATCATGGTGGGGGGAGGTGTAAATGGGAGGGGGGGTTGGGGGAGAGAAAGAGATAAATATTGGGGTGGAGGGAGGGTCATGGGTTTAGGGATGATTAGGGAAGTTAGAGAGAATTGGGTTATAGGGTGGGGGAAGAGAGAGAGAGAGAGAGAGAGAGAGGGGGGTGGGGGAGGGTGTGGTAAGTGGTATGGGGAGCGGGATTAGGAGAGACGGAGAGGGGCTTAGGGGTAGGGGGGAGTAAGAAAGAGAGAGAGAGAGAGAGAGAGAGAGAGAGAGAGAGAGAGAGAGAGAGAGGAGGAGGATGGGTGGTTATGGGTAGGGAGAGTAGGAGGGGGGTTAGGGGTTTTGAGAGTGTGAGAAAGAGAGAGGTGGGTAGGTTGTTAGGGGGTTGGGGGGAGAGAGAGAGTTCCCCTTCTCTCTTCTTGTCAATTTTCTAGCAATTTGTAAGCCTTTGGATCCTAATTCAAAAGGACCAAAGTCAATTTATTTATCTAAGATTGTAATAAGATTTAATAAATATTCGAGTAGGCTCCTAAGATCCCACTCCCCATCCCCAAAGGGCGGATTCACATCGGTGTGCCTTTTTCATGTTTCTTGTTTTCGAAGTTCTACTTTAGTTCTATTTGGCTAAAATTAACACAGAATAATTAAAATTTAACATTTGAAGTGTCCGATCCAAATATCGGCCTTCAGACGCACTCAAGACATAGGAACATCTAACACATTTTTTGCAGGTTGTATACTTTATGGTTTAAATCGATTTATTTTTCTTTGTTAAGTATTTCCTTGCAAAAAAGTAATCAGATATTAATCGACTAGTTCGGTAGTGTAGTAATTAGTTCACATTTCTTTTTTTTCAATATTTTCTTTTGTTCAATTTCAAAGTAACAAACCCGACTGTGTATACCCAAAGTATGCTCTCTCCATCACATAAAGGGATTTCCTGAGTACGTGGTGGATGATAAAAAAAAAGATTCTCAACTTCTAGTAATTAGTCTCACATTTACAATCAACCTCCCCGAAAGATGAAAGTCCAGCGTCTCAATTCTTTACTTCGTGTGGGAAAAGCTTACAAAGAAAGAGGGAACAACTAGAGAGTGACCGCAGGGCCCCGTCAGACTACATCCTAGTTGGTGTAGTGTTGGACATCCCCCTATGACTCCTCCTAGAACACATTTTCTTGCGTAGGACCACACTTGGTGAGCTTGAATACATTCCCAATACCAATTTGGTATATCGGGAACCCCCTCCCTTCTAATCAACTCATTAATTCATTAACTTAAAATGAACAGAGACACATTGCAAAACATTTTACTTTCTCAGGAACATATTACGACTCCATTTTTTAGTACTGGTCATTTTACATTTACAATCATTCGCTTTAAACTACTATGTGTTGAATGATCTTGTAATTCATATGTGATTTATGGTGTTGTATCAGTTACTTTATTTGCTGTCTCTTGCTTCCGTTTCTAGTTTATAAAAACTCCTAAAAATCTTATTCATCCATAAACCATCATCTAAAGCTTAATCAACCTTAGTAACTTTTAGGGTTGACAGCCGTTGGCTTCGTTAGGAGTTTTCCTAAACAGAGGAGTCAAGAATCAAGTGACAGTACTTGACTCAAAGATTTCCCCCAAGGACACACTTAGTGGCTTGAATATTTCTGCCATGTTAAACCCCAGGTGTGTGAAAGGCGGCAACATCACACATGTCTAAAAATTGCCAAATAAGAGGTGGTTGATTTGTTGGTGACATTTGACATTTGGAACACCTTTAATACACACTTTTTGCATGCTAACCTACTGTTGTCCAAATTTCAGTTGACACTAACATGTTGTATTGATTCTATCATAGACATCACTCTTTGCACGTGTTGGTTGTTTGACGTTGATTACTTATGAATGATATCGCTTATATACTAGAATACCATTGACTGTTCTACTACTGATTTTGCATACATTCATTTGATATATCTGATATCTATAAGTGCATGGTTCGATAGTATGTCTCCTTCATTCATAGGATTTCATTGATCCAAGGCACTGGTCTCTAATTATGGGTCTCCCAAGAAGACATAGTTTCTGTTCTCCTAGGTGTTTGTAGATAACTGAAGGGCTCTCCCCTTGGAGGTTCTAACACTCCAAAGTAAGTTGGCAAAGTGGCTAAGGTGACAGTGGCCACTTTCTCCTACATTTGTCTATCGAACGCTAGCCCTACTATTTTATCTGGTAACAGGCCCTTTTTACCTCTATCTCGGGGTTCTTGGTCATCCATGAAGCTCTCTCAGACCTGAAGTAACAATTAAATGGACCAAACACACTCATGTCAAGTGGCTGCAACCTATGAGTGGTATGTGCTGGTAGAGTCAATAAGTCAATTCCCATCATGTTTTCCTCCTGAATGGTTTGTAGAGCTATGTGGCTGCCATGGCCATAAAAAATCAACAAGTGTCTATTTTAAGGAGATACACCACCAGGAATGGATGCGGCTAAATGGAAAATCCAATTCATGATCAGTTCTTTAGTCATCCATGCATTGGGATGTACAACCATGCATGCTCATGGCTAACATTTCTTGATATAATTCTTCAGCTAGGTCTTTCCCTTGAACAAATAAAACTCGTGGATCGATGCACAGGTTGCGTTTAGTAACATAGAATAGTAATCCACTCCTTGCTTTTAGGAATAATTTTTGGCACATTCATGTTGCTTCTGTTGGAAACTACCTGCATGCCACAATTCTTGTTGGCTTGTAATCCAATTTCATCATAGTTCCATATACGATCTGGACCACATGAGTGCTTATGATATGCACTTGACAGTGTGTCGTAGAACTTGGACACAACTGTAGGGTGCAAATTCAGAGCTCTGTCACTACCTAGGCCCTTTGTTGTTTGCAAAACAAGGTCTGGGTGTCTAACCTTGAACCCTGCACACCATGATTTCCTAGGAAATCCATCTTTGAATGGATTTGGCCTTAACTAGCAGACTTGCACCACATTCAATTTTAGTTGTATCAAATCCAACCCATGGCCCATGTAACAACCACCAAATAACCACTTCTTCTTCCCCCTATTCAGTTAACACTGTAAGAGGCCCTTTCATCTTGGTATGAGTCAGACCATTTAGCCAATAATGCAATGACATAGGTGCAATTCCATATTTCTTTGCAGCCTCTCTCACTGAATATCCATTGACTTCTACATCATTAATTACCTTCAACATGTTCTCATTTTTCTATCACTTGATATCACTGAATATCCATTGAATTCTACATCATTAATTGCCTTCAACATGTTCTCTTTTTTCCAACACTTGATACCACTGATCTTCTTGCTTGAACTAGCTCCTTACATTGTGGTTGATGGTGGAGCGACAACACCCACCTCTGCGTCATTATGTTTTTTAACATTTGTATTGGCATGTCCTTGCATAGTGGTCGATGGTGGAGCGGTAGCAACTTCCTCTGTCTAATTATGGCCTTTAGCATTTGTATTGGCATTGAGGTCTATTTCCTCATATGATGAAGTTGTCATAGCTGGGCAGGCCTAGTCACTCGTCTTGACCTCCTTGTATGATTAGCATGGTTCCCTCTTGTCATGACTATATAAACTTGTATTACATTGACAGCCAGTTCAGTTTATCTATTGGATGCATGTATAGTTTCTCTATTGGATGCATGTACAATTTATATAAATCTGAATCTATCCTTCCACAATAGAGCAAGTAGGCCTGTTTGTCAAAGTTATCAGTCTGAATATATTGCATGCCACTTATCATACCATATTTTCATGTCAAATTTATCAATAATGCATTTGATTTTATCATAGAACGAGTCAATGGTTTGCCTTCAGTTTATCTACCACCAAGAGTAAATCTTTGCATTTGCATTCGCAGTTTTTACATTGATCTCAGCCATCTAATTTTGCTACCATCTATCCAAGTGGAGTTAATTTATCATTATCATCTCCAATGCATTTTGCAACTGATAGCATTGCCATTCGTAAAATGAGAATATGGCACTCACAAAAGTTGGCAATTTTCACAACATTCATTCGCTTATTGCCCCTTTTAAGATGCATATTTTACCATAGAAAAGAAGAATAGTAAAACAATCAGGATCGAGCACATTAATTTCAGGGAAAAATTGAGGGGCTCTTCCCTAACTACCTAGCAACTGTCTGTTTTCTTTGGGGATCAAGAAGTATTTATTGTCGGCTGTTATTTTAGTGCTTTGAATGCTATGTTCTCTCTTTGTTTCAAGAGTGTGCACATCAGACGGTTGCTTTTGGCAGCCATAAGCACAATTAGCTTATCTGCAGTTGCATATGCATGGTTTCAATCCTAAGATTTGCTTTTCATTGAATAGCGCTCAAGCGCTCAATCTTGAAGATTGTTCAATAGAGGATTTGGATTCTAATTATGGCAATGGGTTGGGATTTGTATTACTGTTTTGTCTCTTTCAAATTGCATTCAGATTGATAGGGCTGTGGGTTGGGATTTGTGTTACTGTTTTGTCTCTTTCAAATTGCATTCAGATTGATAGGGATATGGATGCCACCTTGAACAATGGAATTTATGTGTTTGTTCATTTTGAATGTACAGAGAAATTGACAAAAATAATGGATTCTGACTGGCAGACCTTCCAATATTGCATTCTAAGATCCATCTATGCAGAAATCTTGAAACAACATATGAATTTTGATCTTTATGATATGAGTAGCTTAGGCTCATTCAAACTTGATGATATGATCTTTGTTGATTTTGATGGGTGTTCAAAGTAGAGCTAGAATTTATGTGCATATATCTAGCTGAATGACTATTCCTTTTAGGCAAGTTACTTGTTGATCATGTCATGCCTCTTCTCTTGTATATTATGTAATTTGGGTGCAACATATCTATGCTCTGTTGTTTATTAATTTTACAAAAAGGAGGATCAGAAATTGTAGAACATGTAGGATTGGCATCGGCATTCAAACATAGAAGTGGATTGAAACCTTATGTTAAAGCATCCTATCAATATAAAGATGCGCAAGAGCAGAGATATATTTGACCTGTTTGTTAATGTGCAGTCTACTGTGTGTTGGTATGTGCTAGTAGACATTGTGTGCTGTGTGAGGCATGTTATCAATGATCCCTACGAGCTGTTGTGGAGTGCAAAAAAGAAAAATGGTGGATCTATGAAGTTGGATGGTGATTTATAAAAATTTCTGTTATTTTTTATTGGCTCTTTAAATTGGCATGGATTGAAGTCATGAATTTCTGATTGTGTGGTCAGTATCAATTGTATGATGATCCAATGGCTTGGACAGTCACCTAGATGATCCTTGTGCTTTCCAGCAGATTCATGGTTGATTTGATTGGGTTGGTTCATAGTTCATGCATTGCAGATTGCATACATAGGGATGAATTGTTGATAAATGCAGCAGGTAAAGCTGAACAATTTGTTTCCCTTATTTTTTCTAGCAAGGCTCATGCTAGCCTTTCTCCTTGGTAAATATGTCTCCAAAGGTCATTCGCTGGGTTTGATTAGATGGTGTTGGTGTACTCTTTGATTGATATGTGTGGGAGGCTTTAAGGTTTGATGGAGTGTTTATGCCAGTACAGTGCAGGATGTGGCAGTGATAAGAAGTTTTGTAAGGTAGATTTGTCTAGGATGGGTTTTGGACAGGATGTTTTGTAAGGTGGATCTGTCAGACATCCACAATTTATCATAAAGAGGTAAAAAAGGGTAAGATGTGGGCCCAGACAATTTATGGGCACCTTTTGTAAAGTTTTTGGACATTTCGTATTATTTAAATGAGATATTTCTGCTATTTATCTGGTTCAGTTTAATTAAGTTATTGGATGGGTGATGTAAGAACTAGTATGACCACTTCTGGTCCCTACACCACTACTGGCTCATGTCCCCTACCATGAACCACACAACTACATGTGGCTCATGTCCCCTACAGTGAACCACAAAACTACATTTATAGTGCAACCAACATCTCTCCGAGAACTGGACTTGTGTATGTAAATAAAGAGTGGAACCTATGACATTGTGAAGACAAGCTAACCTGACTAAGAATTGGTTCAAGTGCAAATAGATCCCCGCTAATAATATGCCTCTATTAATAGATAAAACAGACCTATTTTAGATTATTGATGTTAGTTATAGATGTATATTTATGTGAAAGTGAATCTATGCATGAAAAAGGGGTGACAATAACTTATTTCTTCCATGCTCTATATCTCTGAGACTAAGACGCTTTTGAATAGATTGACAATGCCTGGGAATTTCATTTCAGAGGAGATGAGTCAGGAAGGTTATGATGACTTTTGCTTGGATGTGCATAGAAGAATACCCAAGGAAGGGGTTTCTGGATAATATTGATCTGGATTTTAAAGGAAAAGCTCAAAGAAGAGAAGAAATATTGTTCAGGCTTGGTATACTCTCCTGAAATCCTCAGAATATGACGAGTAAAATAAAAACTTGTAATTCTTCAAATTTCAGGCAAAGACTTATCTCAAGGTGTAGAGGAAGAAATGTCTTCAATGGACAAGGAACTAAATTACTTTAGTTGCACTGGGAAGGAGCCGATTTCCCAAAGCTTCTCTTTGTATAAAAATTCCACCTCCTTGGAGGAAGATTTCAGACTTATTTTATTAGTCTCCAAACAAAGTTGAAGCACAATAAGTTCCCTGTTTTTTGTGAAAAGCAATTCGATTCTCGGAGAGAGGGAAATCGTAAATAGCTAGACCAATTCCCATCAATAACAAAATAGTAACTATATGAACACTAGTATCACCTGTCATTAAGAATTAAAGGACTAAATCCTGCCAAAATAGCAGCCAAAAGTGCAAGAGGGTGGTTGGTCAAAAAGGCCATCCCTGCAGCCAATAAACATAGCCATTAATTAGTGGTCTGAATTCAATCCAACCTACTACAAGAACAATTAAACCAAAATAGAAAAGTCAATGGTGTTCCAGGCTTAACAAGAAATAATGTTATTATAATGAAGTAGTTGGTACGATAACTGCATCAAATAAATCAGCACATTAGTTTTTAATTCACTAAATTTTCCTTTGCAACATAGAAAAACATTATGTAATATGGCATCTCATAATGCATAAATCAAAGGCGTCAATTTCTAAACATCATTCAAAAATGAAGAGTAATGCAAGAAAAAGCTTGTGTGTTTCTTCATAGATTTGCAGTGCCTACTAAGAATTCAAACCATACCAGTTGTCCTATATACATGAGATACTAGGTAATGTTACAACTAAATACTGAATAAGATAAGCTTTTGTCATCTCAAATCTAGCTATCTGTATTTCTATATGATTTCCTGAAGTAAAAGAAAGGCAGAGAGTGTTGAATCCTCCTTACCCATTCATCAACATTGTATTGATATGAACCATCTAAAAGAAGTCTTTCTAACTTCTAAGGATCTGTAAAATTTAAAGGATATGCAGATTGCTAGAAGACTAACTTCTATCTTATGGGCATTTATTTTTAACCTATCATGGATTAGTTGTATGATACAACATAGTACGCAAGCTGAGTGTGTACAGTTAAGTTTTAGCATTTAGGATAAGATATGGTAATTTTATTAATGACCTACAAATGACTGCAAAAGTAGGTCAATGGGACTGAAAAGGAAATCCAGAAACTAGATATCATTTACTACCCAACGGACTTATGCAAGCTGTCATTTATCATTGTGTTAATTAAGCCAACCAGGTTCTCCTTGTGAGCATCATCACAACATTTAATTTGGTTAAGCTTAGACCTTCTTAGGCAGCTCCGCCAACAAGATAAGCTGTTTAAAGGTGATCAATCTTGAAGCATGAACACTTTTCCTTCATGGTATTGCCTATTGTTGGAACTTGGAACAACTATTGCTGGAGTTGGCTCATTTCTGGTTAGACCTGTTTTACATTTTTCCAAACCTGCTGATTTAATTTCTCATGGCTTAAGCAATTGCATTTATAGGTCAGTTTCATTAAACTGTTTTAATGATATGCTCCATACTGATTAGTTGATATGTATTGGATGTAATTTGTAATATGCATTGTAGCCTGGTGAATAATCTGGCTAGGTCTTAAGTCTGTCATCCTTCACTTTCACAGGATAATTCACTGCTTGAGCAAATTTAGCACAGGCAAGATTGTTTTGGCATAGAGAATTTATATGATAGGTCTGTTTGGATGGATTTGACAATATACAAAGGAAGATATGCTATAGATCTACAGACATTTACTACACAATTACTCTCACAAGTAGACAATTCCCCTACTTATGATAAAAAATGGAGTACTACTGCAAAAAATTCTCATGTTGAAGATATGACTAAAAATACTAGAGACAAAAAGCACTGTTATATTTCCTAGGGTACTCTGCATGTGTCAGATAGCTCGAGCTTGAGCATTTGAAATGAAATCATTTCAGTGAGAGCTGGCACAGCTAAACATATGATGCTTTGTTCATCTGCAGCTTCTGTGTAGTGATCTTCAAACACCAATTTGGATGGTGTCTCACTGGTAATGCTGGGAGCATTCTTTGCCTATAATAATACTTCCCTCGTGCTCCTTATTGATGCAGAGCTTTCGTAACCCTCACGTCCACTCCACCGCATCATCTTGAAGCTGTGTGACAGGTGTTGAAACGTGGCGGGCTTACATGCAAATAAAGGGCCACGTTCCCTTATTGTGATGGTAGTGTTATCACATCCATAGTATCCGGGCTACCATGATTGCAAAGCAGTTCATTGTATATTTTTGAGCTTTAGCCTTTACACAGTTTTGGTGAGATCAGCTATGACGAGCAGTATTATTGATGATCACTCACACATCAGAGCAGCCCCAGATCAGACATGTAGTAGACCTTATGCCAAGGCTGAGCCTCTTGACCTCAGAGTTGATGACCAAGATGACCTTTTATCCCATACAGAGCAGTGCAGTGCCCAGAGTTTCAGCAACAGTGTTTTCAGTGGTTACAGATTATCCAGATAGCAAGTACAGGTATATGGCCCAGCAGGTATATGATGTGCATTGGTTTTATTATCTTTCTCTTTTGGTCATTTTGATAGCTTGACTTAGTATCTAGTAATCATGATCTGGCAGTATATATGTATAAAATGAATATGGTTATTATTGATTATCTAAATGGTTTTGTTACTTATATTTAGAAGCTCTTGTTTTATACTCATTGGTTTTACCCTCTTAGGAGCGTGGACATGATCATTCCCACCTTTTTGGTTGCTAGCTTAGGCATCACCTTCACTTTCCCCATCCATCCATTATCTCTCCCTTGATTGGTTTTTACCCTGACTTACACCTCAGCCTGTGATATGGAGGACCTCCCCACTTTTGTCTCTGAGTTGGATAGCATCCCTATTAGTTTGTGTCTTGGCTCTGAGTTGGCAACAGAACTTACCCTTTGGTGACTTGGATTTGATACCTTGATCACTCTAGTCGGTTGCCCCGATATTTGGTCTTGATTGTAGAGAGTCCCCCTAGTTGCTTGAGTTGTGTTGGCTAAAACCTGAAGCAAATTGTACTACCATCATTACATATGGAAACTATTGTTAGATCTCTTATGAAAGCCCATGAAAATACTTTAAAAACTATGCTTCTTAGTACAATGAAAGAGGGATGTGAAGGAAACTGAAATGAAAAACACCCTGGATAAAAGCTTGAGTAGTTGTGCTTCTAAGCACATGCAAAATCCCCAAAAGGGCTATGAAATGAAATGAAATGGAAACTGAAATGAAAAGCACACTGGATGAAAGCTTGAGTAGTTGTGCTTATAAGCACATGCAAAATCCCCAAAAGAGTCATATATGCCTAAAGAAAGCAGTGGTTAAATGTATGCTAAATCCAAAGACTGTTGGCCAAGGAAATTAAATGTAATGATTAATTCCTCACGAAGCCCATGGGTTGTGATGCGAGATGGAGTAAGGGACAACTAATTCTAAGTGTCCCCTATAACCTCAAGTTATGGTTAGTCGGGCACCCAGTCCATGACAGTTCTAGAAAAGATCCTCACGGAGCTGATACAGCTTGGATGTGAGCTGTAGACATTTGCCAAGGTTGAATAAGCACCTCTCCGAACAACTTATTCTATTTGTGAGACACTGTCATTCCCTATGTGTTTATTATCCGACATATGCTTAAGTGTGTATTCCCTTTCCCTTATCCAAAATATCACAATGTTGAGTCAATTAAGTCATCCCCTTATCCTAGCCTTGCATTCTTCACCCTCACCCTTTGCTAGCAAAATGATCATGTCTACAGAATGAGTATATTCCTGAGGTTCTTTTGTAAGTAAATGATTATTTGAACTTATGCTTGATATAATTATCTATTTACTACCAGTGAAATGATGCTTAATATTTTAATTCTTGCTATGAGAATGATTAACAGAGCATGCTTTAACCATTTGCACTTGCAGCATTAGGATTTTCTAGCCTGGGTTATATTTTGATTAGTTTTGACCTGGTCAAACCTAGTTTTACCAAGTCAACTTTGGGATCCGTGATGAGTTGGCCCAGTGATGTTAAATGATGATGATATATGGTTCTATGATGCACCTTTGATGATTCCATACAGTGGACACGGGTTTCAGATGATGGTTGATGTATTTTTTTATGGTTATTATTATTCCCAAACCATTTATTTTATTATTGTTCGGGTATGGCAGAGGCTACAGATGATCTTACAGGTTGCCACAGGGTGTATGGGTACTCATCTCTAGTAGATTTGGACCTTATGAGTCCATTGGGACACTTAGTTATCAGTTTCAAGCACTCCCAGTGATGATAGAGTCAGATTTCCACTTTTCTTCAGTTTTGCAATGTAGAGATGGCCTATCCAGTAGTTGCATTGATGTGGCACGTTCTCCTATGGCACTACAGAGGGGATGGGGGGTCCAGCCACTTGCTATTACCATATTACCCCATCTCCATACATGTTGGTACAGTCAGATTTTGTGCCCAAGCATCATGTAGTGAGTTACAGGAATTTTTATGGTTTTTCAGGTGGGATAAAAATGGGATAAAAAGGTCATTGAGGAAATCGATTTGGGCTATTGAGTCAAGGTTTTGGCATGAGGTTTGTTCAGACGTCATATGTGATGTATCCCACTCCTTCCAGGTCAGCTTGCAGCATTCAGTGAGGTCCACACACTCTTTGGGTTATGATTTGATGTATTATTCTCTCATTGAGAGGGCCATGATATGGTCATTTTGGTCACTTGGATATGTTATTGAATCATATTTTATATCATTGTGCCATGGGGTGATTCTAGTGAAGGATAATATAACCTCCTAGCCCCACCATGTGCTCCTAGTTGCTTGTCCTAGTCATCTTATGTGGTACGCACTTGTCCTAGTCATCTTTATCTGGTGCACATACCCCCTAGGGCCTCTTTTAGTGAGTGTGCACCCCTCTTAGTGAGTTGATCCGTGTTATATTGTTTTGGTTCATCTTAGCCGTTGATTGTATTGTATCTATCTTTTGATCTCCACCACTCATTCATAAAATGGTTTAGGGTTTTGTTCTCTCTCATTCCTATTTAAGGAGGAGACCCCCCTATTGTAAAGGCACCTTTCGGCTCTTGAACTCTTGGAATAAAATACTACTTTTGCAAATCTACTTCTCTAGCTTTGTTGGATGCTCTTGCAAGT
This sequence comes from Larix kaempferi, assembly GCA_027924585.1. Taxonomy (NCBI): domain Eukaryota; kingdom Viridiplantae; phylum Streptophyta; class Pinopsida; order Pinales; family Pinaceae; genus Larix; species Larix kaempferi. The sequence continues at coordinate 14,548,699 of BSBM01000458.1, read as the reverse complement.
TGAATATACAATATTTTCTCTATGACATCATTATGGATCTTGTGCTTCAAACATTTTCTTTGCAGGGAGGCCGTGTGGGTGAAGAGGAGGACGATTTGAGGGGATGCTATTGTGGAGAAACCCCATATATTTCATTTGTATTGCTCTTTGTCTCAGGGAGTGTCATTATTGTATCTTCGTGACATATTTGATGCTTTAAGTTTCATCTCTTCTTCCGTATAGCTTCTTCCATGTTTGATTGATTCTCATTACAGATTGTTTTGGACAGGGAAGGGCGCATTGGACAACTGTGGAGGATAGCGATTTCACTTGGAGCACTTGGATCTCACTCTTGATTGCCTCACTTGGGAGAGATTATCAATTTGCAAGACGACCACATGATTGTGAGGTATGTTCTACATGGTATGTATCTAATTTCATGCATTTTACCCATTGGTCACTTCAAACCCTCATATCTTAAAACCCTATATTTTTAGATATGATAGATCTGGCAATAACTTGGGCTTAGTAATTAAAACCCACCTCACAAATAATTAATAAACCTTGGAGACCAAATTTGGTGGGCATCCAACTCCATTTACCCCCTGATCTAAGGCACTGGGCCTCTCCAAGGGAGGTCGCACTTGTGGGTAGGTGGTCTTTTTCCAGATCTATCATTTGGGTGTTGTTTGTACCTCATCAAAACATCAGATCTGTTGATTGGCAACTGTTCTAGTGCCTTTCCTCTCTTGATTTTGCCTTGTGTGCCCCATTTCACTAATTTTCCTTAATTTAAGGGTGGGCCCCACTTGGGTTCTTTTGATTGGCAATAGATCTATCTAGATCTACTTAATTAAACTCATAAGTGGCACTTTCTTTCCTTGGTTGAGCATTTTTCCTTCCATAAGCCTCCTCAATCAAGCCCTAATTCTATGTGTCCACTTATAATCCCTAGATCTAGATCCATTCACTCTTGATCTTCTCATATTTCACCTTCACATTTCCCTAGGAGGTCTAGAGTTGGTTCGCTAGCCTTCATTGGCTGGCTAGGGTCTCCCCCTTGGTCTTGCTTAGGCTAGATCTAAAGCGAAGAGTGCCTCAGTTAGCATGACACCCATTTTCATTGGGAACCGTGGCATCTCTTGGGTCACCTCTTTAGTTGTCCAATGCCTCTACCATCCTGGATAGGATCACCTTTTGGGACAACTACAAGTTGTGTGATAATAGGTAGAAAAGAAGACAGTGGAGGTGATTATGGGAAAAGGAAAAAGACTTGGTTTCTTTGTTGGCCTGCATGTCGATAGGTTTGAAGAGAGAAGGCCTGTGTGCATTAATATTATCGGTTAAACTGCAGCGAGTTAAAAATGGTGAAAGAGAAGCAGGTGAGTCAAGAAGAGAGAATGGATCAGGGCAGAGATACAAGCAATTAGGAAACTAATCAAAGAGCATGATGAAATGCTACAGTGAAAAGCAGAGATCTGAGCCTTAAGAAGAAGGATAAGGGGCTTGGAGGAAAAAGAAAGACATCAAATTTAAAAGAAAGAGTTTTCAAAGGGGGTCTCAGCTGTGGAAGTGCTTTGCTACCCGGAAGAAGGTTAAGCACTTGAGGAAGAAGGCATAAACACTAAGAATGTGTGTGTTATTCAGAGCACGCAACAAAAGGCTAAGAGGATTAAGCATGTAGAGACCTACATGCATGCAGATAAATGTGAGGAGAAGAATGATGCTACCAATTGCAGCCTTGTAAAGATCGATGAGAGAGAAGATAATATTTACCTTTTGATGGAGATAGTCTTAGCAGATACAGAAAATTTTAACAAATATTACAATGCTGTTGGAGAATATAGCATTGAAGAAGAATACAGTGCTGCTAAGAACATGGGAGCAAAAGAAGAGCAACAGATTCTTCCATAGGTGGAAGAACAAATGGTCGAGCAATGTGTAAAGATTGTGTCTGAATTTGTAGACAAGCCATCAAATTTGGATGTTGGGAAGGAAAGGTGCTACTCTGAGTTAGCAATAAGTGTGGTTGTAGGCACTCAAGGAGATGAAAATTTGACTTCGAGACTGGATAACCAGATCCAAAGGTCAATTGTTGGAAAAAATCATGAAGGAAAGTACATGGAAGAAGACCCTTACAGAGGATTGTGTTTGAATTTGTAGATAGGCCATCAGATTTGGATGCTAGGAAGGAAAGGTGCTACTCTTAGTTGGCAATAAGTGTGGTTGTAGGCACTCAAGGAGATGAAAATTTGACTTCGAGAGTGGATAAAAGGTCAATTGTTGGAAAAAGGATGAAGGAAAGTACATGGAAGAAGACCCTTACAAAGAATTGTGGGTTGATGAAATCTCGATAAATAGAATGTCAATACAACAAAGTAAAGATGGGGGAGCAAATTCTGTGTGCATGGAAAATTTAAAGGAAAATGGTTCCTTTAGTGAAAATAAAGCTGACAAAGTTGCAGTAGAAGAGAAGCTAGCTTATTATTTGCATCTCATGCATGTAGTAATAGAGGTGCCAAGGAAGGACATTTAACAAGGTGTAACAGAAAAAGAAAAAAAAAGTGGTGTTCCTATTGTTAAGGCAATTGAATACCAAAAAGCTATGGAAGAATCGCCAAATGTTTATGAGCTGACAATATGAAAATGAAAAATAAATTAATGGAGAAAGATGGTTTAAACCAAGGTTTGCTAGTGCAGCTGAGTACCTACATGAAATATTATATGTGGAATCTTAATGCTAACATAATGAAAACATGGTGTTTGTTGTTGTTTACAATTTTGTGACTGTATTTTGATCCATGGAGAAAGTTGAGGAAAACAAAATTCAAGGCTATGAACCAGGAGGTTCATTCTTTAACGAGGGGAGTATGGTGCAGAGCATCTGTAACTGTTACACCAAAATCTCGTCACCATGAGTTATGTGTCCTCTATATGCCTCAATTCCTAAAGCACTTGGGCTAATTGATCAAATGGAGAGTTGATGTCCCCCTTTCAACATTATGTTGTCACTCCGACGTGCCCTGCTCGTTGGCAAGGTGCGTCAGACCTTAGGTGATGCACTCTGCACATTGGCAAAGTGCGTTGGTGACGCTAGTTTCTCTTGCACAAAGCACATCATCCTTAAATGACGCAAGTTGCTAGTGTGCAAGGTGCATCATTGATGGTTAAAATGGAAAAAGAGAAGCTTCGAGTAACTTCTCAAACCTTTGGTTGCGTGGAGGCTTATCCCTACATGTTAGTAAAGGTGGCACTCGATCCCCTTACCTAGTGGGATGATTCCTTAAGCTTCTCCCACAGATCCTCAACTTCTCCTATTCTCTAAGTCCTATAAATATGAACCCCCTCTCCATTGTTAAGGGAGGAAGGATAGAGTACCTACATGCTGGTGAAATTCTGCTAGGAGATCCTTTTCATCCATAGGAGGCAAGAAGAATTTGATCTTTTGAGGCTAAGATCATTCAAATGGTGGTATGACGTCAAAAGCTCGGTTGTAACTATCTCTCTTTGTACTTTCTGTAATTACATTAATACAAATTCTTCCCATAAATACCTTGTCATTATAGAATTTAGGATTGGCTTCTTTGACCGCTAATCTAGATTGATTTCATGATTATATGCCATCACTACTTGTTTGTTTCCACCTATTCTATGTTTTGCAGCTGAAGATCTGGAGATCAAAGAGTTGAACCAAGCAAGAAGAGAGGAATTGAGCTTATAAGGTGAGTTATCTCTTGACTTACTTTGCAATTTAATCATTCTAGGGAAGTTGTTTATATTGTGTACCTGTTTTGTTCTAGATCCAAACCATTCGGACTAGGGAGATCTGTTTATGTCCGCATTTACAGATTGTCCATAAAAAAATTGGCAACTCCGCTGATGAGAAATAGCCCATAAATTTTGATTTGTTTGTGATTCTTGGTTTTTGATTTCCATCTGCTTAGCCTCTTAATTGCCTTTTTCTTTATTGGATTTGATCATCAGAGAGCTTCTGGGTGATCTAGACTCTGATTGGGATTTTTTATCAAGTCATTTACCTTTTGGATTGTTGAGATTTTTCATTTTTTGTACTTGGATCCAGCCCGACGCACCTGGACATTTTTGGGCATGCGTCACTGTAACTTTGACGCGCCTTACGTTAAGGCAGCCTGCATCACTAACACCTTTGTCCCGTTTACAGCCTGCATCACTGACGCACTTCCCCCTTGTGCAGAGCGCGTCATTGGGTTTCCAATGCTCTGGCGTACCCTTGCAGGGCGCGTCGCCCTTCAAAACTTGACACACAAGTTTGAAAAATCCTCCAAATTGATTTTGGCTTGGTTTCTTGAGGTCTATGTGTTGCTTTTGATAGTCACAGAGTCTCCTAGACATAGTGTGCTTTGTCTTTGATTTGTTGTTGAAGTTTAGAGTTTGATTCGAGTCTTAAGTAGTCAAGGGAGTATCACTCCGGGTGGGGGCAATTTCAATCCCTCACGAGGATATTCAGTCTTGTGACTCCTTCTCAGTTTATCTGATCTATTCACTCTTACTTCTCATCCCTCTAATAGTTAGTTGTGATTTTTTGCAATTTGGTGTGCTTTTGTGTTTTGTTTCAAGATCTTGGGTGATTAATATTTTTGAGAATTTCCAATTGATTAAATATTGTAGTAGCAAACATTCTCTAGTTATCTGAATTTAGGTTAAAAGAGTGGCATAATTCTCAGATTCATTATGTACATTAGTGTGAAAATAATAAATTTCTTATTATCTCTATTTCAAGCACATTAATTGGAATTGGTGAAAAGAGCTTTTATGTTTTGAAATAATCGTTAACAACCTTTGAAAAAGCTAAAAGTTCATTAATGCCTATGACTCCTTGGTTCTAAAAAGTTCTTTTTATTTCCTTGAAAGTTTTGAGTGCATTTAAGCCTTCTCAAAGTATTCCAAAAGTTAGTGAAAACTCGTGTATTTTTTATTTTCTCTTCATCCCTTTTGACTTTCTTTTGAGAAATTAGAGTTATTGCAATCGAAACAGGAATTCCTCTTTTCATTTTTTGCTCGTAGGTTTGTTTAAGTTGAAAAGAAAAAGATAAAAATATTTTCGATTTGGTGTTATTTTCATTTTTGTTGGATTATTTGAAAGAGTACTTTTTGGTCTATTAGTTAAAAGAAAGTAGGGATGCTCTGTTCATTATTACTATCAGAAAATAAAAGATTTCTCCTTACCCTAATTAGTTTTCATTGAAAAGAAAAATGAGACTTTCATTTTCATATAGATTAGTTTTGCATCTTTTTTAAATTCCAAGTCTACACTTCATGCATTCACCTAACCGTACAACTTAAAATCAAGCGGTAGCCTAGGTTAAAATTGTATAGAAACTTGTGTGCTAGGTTAGAGATGTGTTCCAGTGTCTTAAAGCGTGGAAGTTGTTGTTATTTGCCTGCACTGCATCTCGGGGGATGGTAGTTCTTCCACATACCAGTCGGTATATCGAACGGCCTGTTGTCCGCCAAACTGCACACCAGCAGCGGAAATCTTTCGAAAGCTGTCTCTTCACTGCAAGTGAGAGAGGTGTGGCCTTGGGGGCAAGCAATGAGCCAGGTACTGTCACCTGAATCCCAGCTCCTCTGTTTAGGCAAACTCCTAATGAAGCCAAGGGGGGTAGTCCCTATAAAAGAGTTTCACTAAGGCTCTTGTATTTATAGTGTTTTTTGGTGTTGTGATGCGGATGGGTGTTGTTTAGGAGTTTTTTGAGAATGAGAGACACAAAAATATTTTAAATGAGACCAAGATAACGCAATCCACGTTGCAACAGAAGATAAGAGATACACTTGAACAAGAAATAAATCACTCTTTACGCAAATTAAAACAAATACTCCAATATTGATATTTAAGCAAATAAAGTATATGATAAAGGACCAGTGCCTTATGGAGTCAAATATAAAAGTGATTGTAAAATGTCTGATACAAGTGTTTGAAATAAAAATTCTTGAGATCGTTTTGCAGCTTATCTTGGTAAATTTAAGATATTAGTGGTCTTGATTATTATGGCTAAGAACAAAGGTATCAAAAGGAGTGGAACCTTATCCAAGAAAAACACTGGCAACCTTAGGTGATAGGTCGGGAGCACCTAGATTACAAAGAGGGCAAGTGTGCTTGTGGCTTGACCACCCTCGAGTCTGACAATGGATTCGCGGCACCACCTCTTGTAGGAAGAACTCAGTGATTTTGTCTTGGTTGGGGTTGTGGGTAAAGTTTTAATTAATGTTATCACTTGTAAATTAACAAGTCTTCCACCTTTCTGAGTACTAGCCCAACCGTTTCCGATTGGCAGAGCATACGGGTGTAGGACGGAAACCAAGATAAATTAATTAAAGGGAAATATGGGTTGAAAATTTTTATTATTAGAGCACTTTGTTCAACTCTCCGACAGAGAGCGCTCTTGACTTGATCTTATGACCACAGTTCAAGAGACTTGCTATTTACCGAATTCCTAATGCAGGGAATGATGCAATACTAAAATGCCCTCCGATAGAGGGTGCTCTTGACTTGGATTTGGCCAAGTTCAAGAGACTTTGGTTCGTTTTAAGAAGCAGATAGTAGTTTGTAAAAGCAAGATATATCAACTTAAAATGATTAAACCATGTAATAGATTGGAAATATGGAAATACTGCTTAACAATACTATTTGCAAAATAAAATGAAACTTTCAATAAATCTAGTGTTCTACCACACAAATTTTAATCTAAAAGTGGGATCAATCTCCGAACAAGATCAACCACTAGAAGCCACCAGTCTTGGAAACCTTCTAGCTAGCTGGATGTCCACAAGAAGCTGATGGGAGAGCGAGAAGCTACCACAAGGCTATGTGGCCTTCAGGATGCAATCCCAAAGTTAGCTCTTCTCTGGTCAAGGTTTGGAAGAGAAGTGACAAGATAATATTAAACAGAAAATGAGTCTAATCTACCCAAGAGTCTCTTTTAGGTCAAAGACCGTACTCGGGAGAGCATGGGGGTAAGTAAATCGGAAAATAACAACAAAATGACTTAATGAAATAGAAACTAATCTAAGAGCATATAATGGATCTAAACTAGAAAATCAAACCACTCAAATGAAGACTACAAGACTTCCCCAAATGGGGGAAGTGAGTGTGGGGGCTTAAAAACCCCACTTGCAACTTTATTATGAGAATACAATTGCCCTTGGGAATGAAACCCTTGTAGGGACTTTGAGAGAAATAAAATGGGAAATATTGAAACAAACTTCTAAGAACTATTACAAAAAGGATAATACTAATCTTTGTTTGGATTGCCCTCTGGTTTTCCTGATGGCTTCTTGTATTAGAAATCTCCTTCTTTCACAAGAAAAGATCTATCACGAACAAATAACTCCAATACCCATTAGATGTTAGCAAATAAAACAAGACTTGAAATTTGAACTAGATCTAATACTTGGAAAATGAAACTAGATAATGGCAAAGCATGAGATCTACAATAATGACTTTGAAACAATGTAAACTAACTATTAAAATTTAAACAAACTAACTACCAACTTTGTGTTTTTGTTGTGTTTTGTAGGTTTTTAAAGGGAGGACGAAAGCTAGGAGGAGGGCAAAAATGAAAGGAGAGAAGGGTATGGGAGATGGTATGAAGAGGAGATGAACTAAAGTGGGACGAATGGGAAGGAGGTAGGGCCAATGGAGATGGGACGAGAGCAAAGATGGGAGGAAACTAGAGGGGGACGATAGGAGGGATAAGGCAAAAGGAGATGGGACGAATGATAGATGGAATAGGTAGGACGAATGGGAAGGGTAGAGATCTAAAAGAAGAGGAAGGAGACACTAAATAGAGATAGGATGAGAAGGAAGAGGTAAGACGAATGCAATGAAAGGGTAGAGACTAGAATGGGACGAGAGCAAGGAGAGAAAGCTAAAGAAATGGGACGAGAGGAAGGAGATAGGATGGCTAGGGCAAGGAGGAATGGACTAGCAAGACAAGAGCAAAGGATTTCAAGTGGAACACTTGAGGGTTTAAAAAACACTGTCTTGAAAATCCTCCGGTTAACCGGTGATAAGCCGACAACAAGTGTTGAAGAGAGCACAAGGGAACAAATCCCAAGCTATTCCCCAAGGTTGAAGGAACTTCAACCTTATGGCAAACTAATCTATGGCTTGGAAAGACAAACAAACAACCTTGGATCAAGATCTAGAAAGGGTAGAAAGGGCTTAGCAAGTCAATAAAAAAGTTTCAAGGAGAAGACAAGATGGCTTGAAGAAAAGAAGCCTGTTATCACACAACTTGTAGTTGCCCCTAGAGGTATCCCATCCGGGACGGTAGAGGAGACAGGCAGCTAAAGAGGTGACCCGAGAGATGCCACGGTTCCCAAGGCAAGGTGGGAGTCACGTCAACCGAGGCACTCTTCGCTTTAGGTCAGGGTGTAACTAGACCTAGGGGGAGACCCTATAACCAATCACAGTTGATTGGATCCAAACAAAGGTTTCTAAGGGTAAGTAAATGAGGAGTTACGGAAACCAATGCAAGGTTAAGTGGACCTAGAAGTTGAAGTATGGTTGAAAGGTGGTGTGAGAGATTGTTGGTGTTTCAACCTATGTATGGTTTAGGCCACATTGTTTGATAAGTTGTCAAGGTGTGGTACCATGTGTTTACACAAGTGGGTCTTGTTTTCTTGGGAAATGTGAAATGGTTCTAAGTAGGCCCACAAGGTGAAACTAGGTGTGAAGTTGGTACTATAGATTAGATAAAGACTAGATCTATGAATCTAAGTTGATTCTAGGAGTACCCATGTACTAGATCTAGGGTTTGACACAATTCCCAAGGAGTGCGACTTGCTTAGAGAAGGACTAGTGCCTTGTTGGATGGGCTAATGGGGTCAAAAAGTATGTCAAAGTGTAGATCGGGACACCTAGAAGCCAAATCAAGTGGGCTAAATGAGATCCAATGGTTGGATTTTGCTAGATCTAGGTTTTCAAGTAATAACCCTAAGTGGACCACAATCCCTTGAAACAAGGAATGCTACCCCCAAGGCGGATCGTGACAAAAAGACAGTCTAGACCTAGGTTTCAAGGTATGGGCATTCCAAATCCACGAAAATCTCAAACACCCACCTCCTCAAAGTGGGAAAACTCACTCACCCAAGGGAGTGCGACTTTGCTCAAGGAGGGCTAAAATGAGGGTTTGGTGGACCAAATCAAGTCCAATGGCCACCAAACTATAGATACAAGATGCTAGTAGCCCGATCTATGCATGTCCAAAAAATCAAGTCAATCCAAGGGCTAGATCTTAGTAGATCTGAGTTTTGAGGTGCCAAGAAATTCAAAAGGGGGTCTTAACCCCTTAAAACATGGAGAGATGTCCACAAGGTAGATTTCACCAAAGTAAGAATCTGGGGGTAGGTTATCAAGTGTCTAGATTGCAAATCAAGTGGGATCTCACCTACCCATGTGCTAGATCTAACCAAACAAGCCTCTCTCTAGGAAGTGCGATTTGGGTCAAAGAGGACTTTTTGCCTTGAAAAGTGGGTCAATTTTAAGCCAATCACCACCAAACTATAGATCCAACTAGGGGTGGATGCTATAGAGGTGGGTTTTCAATATCTCTTCAAAAGCAAGGCTAGATCTAAGTAGATTTAAAAAAATACCAAAAACAAGGGTTTTAATTTGATTAGGGTTTTTATGACCTAGAAATCATGGAAGATTCAAGGAAGTAGAAGATCATACCTCTTGGAACATACCTGGATGAAGAGATGAATGCTGGTTGAGACGAGGATTACTTTGCCAAAGATCAAATGGAGAATTGTTGAAGCCCTCTTGCCAAATCGATATTCCCAAGCCACATGTGATTCCTTCTAACCTATCAAAACCAAGGAGCAAAGCATCAATCAGTTCAACAAATTGAAGGTAGATACAAGCAAGAGAGAGAAAAACATAGAATAGTTGACACAAAGGCAAAACTACTCCCTGTCAAACCAAAACGACTTCTTCCAAGATTGAAGGGCAAGCCTCCCCACCAATTCGCACTTGTCAAAATCGTCCTCTTAACTGGCAAATATGCAAGATAGCTAGAATAGATCCTCCAGTGCAATGGACAAAAGCATTTACAATCGAAACAACCAACATCCACTCCAATCCAAGCATGTACTCCAAAAGATAGAAATTTTATTCCAAGAGCCAAGAGCCAAAAATCTCTAGATGAATTTTACAATGAGAGGCTCCCTCCTTAAATAGGATGGGGAGAGAGTACAATCGTAACCACTTTTTACATGAGTGGCTAAGATTAAAAGATCTCAAGATCTAATCAATGGCTAACAATAAATCATAATAATACATCACATGGATCACCCAATATAATGATAGCGCCCCCACTAAGTGGTACAATAAGAGGGTGACGTCATCCACTAGAGAAACATAAGTACCAAAATCCACCTCATGGTGACTAGGACATGACATCATAAGCACATGGTGGGGCTAGGAGGTATCAATCCTTACTAGCTCATCCCCAAGGCACAATAAAATAATAAAATATGTCCAAGATAATATAAATGATCAAAACTGTCCTCAGAATCCATGACAGTCAAGCAGTAAATGTCCTCCTGTGATCAATGTGGGCATACCCACATGGTGAAAACTGACTGGAAGATAGTGATGCCACCCTGGAAGACCTCTGTGAAGACCAAATGCCAAAACCTTGCCTCAATTGCCCAAATCGATTTACTCAGTGACCACTTTATCCCATTTTTTAACTGCCTCGGGAACTGTGAAAGTGCCAAAACTGCCTCCTAGGGTGCTAGCGCTGTCCATCTGAGCCCACCAGGCTCTCCAAAAGGGGGGGTAAATGGTAAAAACAAGTGGCTGGACCACCCCCTCCATTATCAGCGCCCTAGGTGAACTGGCCAATCATGGCCCCTGCTGCCCAGGCCGGGAAATCAGCCCCAAATCTGGTCATCAAGTGTAAAACTGCATCAATCACTGTCAGAAGTGCCCGGAACTGAAAGATAAGTGTCTCAATGGATCCAGAAGACCCAAATCCACTAGAAATGTGTACTCATACATCATGGGTTGCCCTAATGGGCTAGCTGAAGGGTCCACCATATAAGGACAATGTATAATCTGCTGATTTGAAGTAATAATAAAACCTGCTGCACTGGATCAATCATCATCTGCATCATATGTCCATCATATGATATCATCATCAAGCATGTGGGACCATGAATCACCATCAATAAGCACATATATATGGTCCACATCATCACGGATCCCAAGAAAATATAACCAAGGATAAATCACATCAGTAGACCAAGACATGCTTCTCTAATCATTTTCACAGCCTAGCTCAAAGTATAAGATCCCTTCAGTGGCATCAATCAAGTTAGTATATTCCGTTGTTATATAAAATTACTTGCACAATAGTTCAAATGACAAACTCACCCATTGGACATGGTCAAACTGCTAGTGAAGGATGAAGGCTAGGAACAAGGTTGGGCCAAGGGGTTGACTTGTCTAACTTAACTCAAAAATACTTTGGACTAGGAGAAGGGGGAAGCTACAAACTCTGTGCTGGACAAAAGAACACGGGGGATGGCTGTGCCTCACAAATGGATAAGTTGTTTAGAGAGTGCTTATTCAACTTAGGCATCATGTCTACATCAAGTTGATCCAGGTTCATTAAGATCATTCAATTTTATTCCATGGCCTTTTTGGCCTACATAACCTTTCGGATTTCAGATGTGCTGAGAAGCACAACTAGTTGTAGCTTGCATCCAGGGCATGTTTTTCAAATATTTATAAGGTCAGCAATTGTTTAGATATAACTTTTAAGAACCATTGCTTTTTGGACCTTTCTTATACTCTTCGAGGAGTATTTTTAGCTGTTCATCGCTCTTGCCCTTTTTTGTTTCCATGGGCGAATTTTTCAAGTTTCCATAGGTAGAACATGAGCTTTCAGTTTTAGCCAACAACATCTCAAGTGACTAGGGGGAGTTCGAGCCAATGCCAAACATCGGGACAACCGACCAGAATGATTTAGGCCTACAATCCAACTCACCAAGGGCAAGTTTTGTCACCAACTCAGAGCCAAGACACTAAATATACAGGGATGCGGTCCAAACACAGAGGTAGAAAAATGGGGAAGTCCTCGGTATCAGAAAGTCAAATGAGACATGTCAAGGTTTAAAGTCAAATAGGAAGGTCATGTATGGATGGAGACAAGTGAATATGGAGCCTACACTAGCAGACAACTGGTGTCGGGAAAGACCATATCTATGTAAGGTGAAAAACCAGTGAGTTTTGTTAAATGACCTAAATGTGCAAGCAATTGTCCATTTTATGATTTACAGTTCATTTTAAACAGTTTGCCACATCAAGAATAATATACCAAGCACATGCTATGATCATGACTAAATCAACAAGATAATAATCCTCAGTCAGTGATAACATATCCATAGATCATACAACATCATCATAATAATAATGATCATGCATCATCTGAAACACTGCTGAAATACATCTCTAAGCACTGAACTGAAACTGTATGGGATAAAGGGTCACATCAGTCATCAAATCTGAACTCTCAAGGCTCAGCCTTGACACAAGGTCATACATAAGTCTGAATAATGTACTGCTCTGATCATGAGTGATCCGAAATATATAGCCATGCTCTGGAATAATGGAAGCTCTGGAATATGCAGATATCTGCTGAACAAGAATAGTAGCCCTGCTACTATGGTGTGATAACATCTGGCTCCAGCCGGGACAAGTGCTCTAAGGCAGAGAGCGCTTGAGAACCTCATAATCTCTGGTCTCGAACTGCTCTGCATCAATCTTCAATCCCGCACTGCACCATCCTTGCTTTCAGCTTTTATCTTGCACTTGTTCCTGCTCTCACAAACACTAAAATACCTCATGGAGCATGTATGGGAAAAATATATAAAATAAAACTGAAACTGAAATCTAATCTAAAGCATAAACTGAAATGCGTAAAAGAAAAGTTTTAAACTAACATGATTTATATTATTCATTTATCATTTATTACTGTGCTGGAGGAAAAGAGCACTTCTTCAAGCAGGCAATCTCAACTTGCACAGGCAACCAAAAATAGAAAATGCCAACTACAATTCCTTAAATGCATGCAGGAGAAAAGACAAGCTTAGGAAGGAGCAAGGCTCAACTCAATAAAGAAGAAAAACAAGCAGACACTCCAGGCAGAAAAAGAAAAAGGGACGATACTCAGCACACAGAAAAAGAAAAATCACACAAATCCTACTGCTCAAGTGAACTTATTCAGAAGCTACCTACTCTAGACAGGAAAGGAAAAATCATTCCAGGCTTATAGGTGGGAAGTAATGTTTTAGTAACCTCCCATTTACAGGTAATTCCAACTCATCTCCATCTAAAGTCTCTAAATACACAGTTTCTTTGCCAACCATCTTACTTACCCGATAAGGGCCCATCCATATCTTCTCAAATTTTTCATGATTTCCAGGTTTTTCTTTATGTTTATCCCATAACAAGACTATATCCCCAATTCCAAATATCACATCTCTACTCTTTTGGTCAAAGGTTCCCTTTATTCTTTCTTGCTCTAAAACCATTTTATTCCAGGCTTCCCTTCTAGTCTCATCTAGCTCTACTAACCTATCAATTCTTGCTTGCAAGGCCTCTTGATCAAAGGAGCACTGTTGTAACAACTCATACACAGGAATTTGAAGGTTGATTGGGAGCCTACAGTTTTGTCCGTACACTACTTCAAAAGGAGCTTTTCCAATTATTCTTTTGATTGTTGTTCTGTCTGCCCAGAGGGCATATTTCAGCTTCACATCCCAAGTCCTCTTGTTCTCACCAATCATTCTTTTTAAGAGGCTTATCAAATTCTTATTACTTGATTCTACCAAACCATTTCCTTGCGGATAGTAGTTAGAAGAATGAGACAAGGTGATCCCATGATCAACACAAAAGGTAGACATCTCAATTTTACTAAAAGATGGCGCATTATCAGTTGTAATTTTGCAGGGGCAACCGTATCTGGAGACTATATTCTCTTCTAAGAATTTGACCACAACTTCTGCAATGCACTTCTTAGTAGGGATAGCTTCCACCCAACGAGTGAAATAGTCTGTGCAAGTCAGTATGTATTTGTGTCCACTTGAGGAGCTAGGGTTTATAGGTCCTACAAAATCCATTCCCCATTGTTGAAAAGGTGCTTCTATAATGACTGGGGTCAAGGGCAGGGCAGGTAGTCTAGGTTTTCCAGAATAAAATTGACTCCTGACATGCCCTAACAAAGGTGTGCACATCTTTGAACAAGGATGGCCAATAATATCCAGCTCTCATGATCTTAGCAGCTGTGGTTCTAGGTGCGTAATGTCCTCCACACAATCCGGAATGCATTTCTTTGATGATTCTTTGGGAGTCATCATGGTTTACACATTTGAGTATGATTCCATCTGGATTCTTCCATCCCAAACCATCCTCTGTCAAAACATACTTAGATGCTTTTAACCTCAAGGCTCTTCTCTGGTGGTCTACAAGGTGGTCTGGATAGGTCATATGTCTGAGGTAGAAAATGATGTCTTTGTACCATTCGTGATCTTCATCAATATAGAGGATCATGTTATTTTGTTGTAGTTTGGAATCAGTTAATAGCTGTGCCAACCCTTGGCCTTTCACTATCTTGACTGGCTTGATTTCAATATCATACTCTTGAATCCTAGAAATCCAGTTTCCCCTAACCCCTATGCCATCAGGCTGAGATAAGACATCTTTCACCGCTTGATAAGGGACGTAGGCAATAATTTTGGAGTATCCGATATATGTCCTAAAATGTTTTAACGACTTGACCAAGGCTGTCAAAACCCGAAATTTCCGAAAAGTTTAAAAATTTTTATTTACAACAATAAATGTTAACTAGGTAGTTTTCTGATTTGTTTTAAATTAAATAACATACATAATCTGTTGAAAGACTCTATCTTATTAAAAACTTTGATTTTGGTGATTGTAATTTATGATTGTTTTGTTTTTGAGCCGCAAGGGAAGAGCTAGTCGTAGTTGACTGGCTTACTTAGCTTACGAGCTAATGCATATGTCGTCTTTTGTCTCTCAGGTACGTCAATGAAGTAAGGATCCCGTTGGTTGGACTTGGTGAGTATCAATATTTCCTGTACTTAAAACTTAAAAGATCGTCATGATAATTCTTATGCAGACAGCGTCACCATGTTCTGCAATAGATTACACAGTCCAGTTATAATTATTGTTTTATGAATATTATGCTATATTACTACTGTAATTTATCAATGGAACAATAGTTTGTATTATAAATTATCATCTACGTAAGGCGACATAGCACCAAGTGACTTATTGTCGTTTAAATACCTATGATTTACTGTTTGTCCATGTAATAATAATCGTAAGTGCAAGAGTGACGCCTCTAGCATTATTCCATTATATTCGACTATACTGCAAGGTTTAATGTCAACTTTAAAGTTTATTTCTGTCACATGACTGTGCATGGATTTTAACTACCTTCACGATGGGAACCTGTAGATGAAGCTCTATTTCAATCATCTTATTAATAGAGATTTATTATTCAAATATTGTTTACTGTTACAGTAGTATTGGTAACAAACACGAGGAGTGTGTATGATAGCAATTTTGTATAAATGTCAAATAGATATGATAATATTTCCAGGCGTTAAGTAACACGGCATCTTCCTTTGAAGTTGACTACATTACTGCTTACAAAAATCATGGAATGTATTATGCTCATGGCATAAATCTAGGATTGATTTTAATTTATAAATCTCATGTAACTTAATGTTTTTCCACAACATGTTGTCCCCATACGATGGCAAGCTTTATACTACCTATAGTGTATAGGTTATAATTATCACACTTGGATATGTAAACTCTATGGTTGAAGTTGACCATACCTCCTTTGTATTTTTGTAGGGTTTATACATAGCACGTACCTTGGTATTCCGTGAAGGTTCGATTGCAAGCATACACTATATGCTAATGATTGTATATCATATGTTGTCTTTTACATTTGACTTACTTATATAATGATTTTGGATTCGATGTGCAATGATTTGGGTTGCAGTTGAACTATATAGTCTCGACCCATACTACGTTGATATATTTGGGACTACGTGGTTGCTTCTCCTCCAAGCGGTTGGCAATATATAAAATGTTGATCAAAACCCTACCAGGTTGTTGTATTTGCCTTCGGGCTCGGGTCCTGAGAATGAAACCCTCCCTGTCTGAGTTTTTGTAATGAGAACACTGTAACTGAGTGCAACGTGTTGGGGTCTGGTCTCGTGGGTTTCATTCTGAAGTAGAATACCTCCTCGGCTCTGTTGATAGATTTGGCTACGGTTTTCCTTATTTTGTGGTCTCGTTGCTCCGTCATTGTTTTTTTTAAAACCAGCTACTTACAGTCCTTCAATTCGCTGGTGTGCATAGGAGACAGGGTTTGCTACGGTCTTTAAGTTATATGAGAGGTGATGCATTTGGGTTTTGGGTGTGCTTCAAGTCTGGTTCCATGCCAGCGTGAGGGTTTCGTCGGGAACTATTACCTTGTCTCAGCTGTTATATAAGTTTTGTTTAATTACCTTTCTGACGAAGATGATGGGGTTTCTATAATTATTTAGCCTGTGGCTACTGGTTGTCTACTGCTACTTTCCTCCATGTCCCGGTAAGATGCACCATATTTTTTTTACAGTTTTTAAGTTTTATAATCATTCAAATAGATTTACGTTTTTGTTTCCATTCTCTGCACTTAATATGATGATTAATATCCTCGGCATTCGTCAATGTGCAGGTCACGCGGCTCTTGAAGGTGTCCATGGCCTTATCAATTTACGCAGGCTCCTCCGGGTAAGCCTGGTTATCCACGGCTGTCTCTTCCTTTGCTGGTTTTGTGGCTAGGGTTGTGTCAAGGAGGAAAACTCCTGTATTAGTGAAGTCATTTGACAACTTGCAATTTACAGTTGCAGTCATATGTATGGAGTTGTTTTGGTTGAAAAGGAAAGGGGTTTGAAACCCTGTTAAATGTATGAAGAGCCATTCACGGCTATGCCCATATGAGGCCAGGGTTTCGGCTATGGTTTTCTATAACGGCTAAGCATAGGATTTTAATCCTCGCTGTTTAAGATTTATTTTTTTCATATAAATTATTGGGTCTGTTATGACCGTGTTTCGTCTTCGTGTATTGTTATAATATTTACAAGATGTAAAGATATCTGGGTTATTCGATACCTGCAATGTATGATGGCTCTGTTTAAAGAAACCCTACCATTTTCCTTCTGTGTTTTATTTTGATTTGAAATGTTGAAAGATGATAGTAGATGTTTCTCGACGGTGTCTGCAATAGTTGAATGCATAGGGTTATTCTGGTGAATTTGGGGGGTTTTGTTTCATGTTCAAAGCATACATAGGGTATTGTGAACTCGATAGCGACTGGGTATAAATTATAATAATATTTGTTTTGATTCTTGTACAGTTGTTAAATGAATCTGTAGGTTGAATAATATATATACACATAGAAATATGTGTAATCTTACTGTAGGTTATCGTTGCCATATAAGGCATTCTTTTCATTTGTTTTTCAGTCTGTCGATGGGATATTGTAAGGCTACAGCCAAGTAGGGTTTGGGAACTACTCCAAGGGAGATATTTGTACTGAATACTATTAATACTGTGTATAATTTACAATGGTTTGTAATCCGCCAATGATGACTGTAATAGTCAACAATTTTTTCTGTTGTATTAATATGTTTGTATTGTTTAAAAACCACTCTGTTATTTCTATTATATTGACATGGCTACTGTGTTCTAAGACTTAGATAGCAAGCAAATAAAAATCTACAGTTACTAGTGTCTGTGTTTGACTACTGTGTAAATGTTTAAGATTTGTGAAAACTTGTAACAATGAAATATTGTTACAGTCACTTTTTAATTAATCGATAACTGTCAGACATGTTCTGAGTATAAATAATATATTAAATGAGTTTTGTTTATCTATTAACTTGATATAGGAAAGACTTGTAATTTAAAGTTTACTAAAATATACAATATATATATATATACAGATAGGTTATTCTGATAGGAATTATCTCAAAATAAACACTAAGATTTGTCTAGATTTGTTCTTATGATTGTTTAATAGTTATAAATCTGGATTATCTATTATCCAATATTTTTGTCTATTATTAAACTAATAACAGGAATTCTAGCATATGCATAAACACAGTATTTATTAACTGTGGCAGTGACAAATAGGTTCTGTATAAAAAATAATATACTCTATTTAAATAAAACAGGAAAACTTCTAAAGCATCTGCATTCTGAAATTTATACCAAAAGAAAGTACAGATAATGATTTCCTGTAATTGAACACAATCAATACATAGTTGTACTAGTTTATCTCATAGGAAAATAATTTAAACCAATCAACAGGGAGAGTGACAGAACCTGTAGATGGTAGACAATAACAGCAATGGGAGGCTGTTCCTCCCTACCAATTCCTGGAGAGTGCCCAGACAGCACTTCTCAGGACCCCCGAGCTTGCTCTGGTCTAACTGGCTGGAATCTAAGTACGGCCAATAATTCCCTCAGCCAAAACAGCTATACTGGAACCAAGTTACTGCAACTTCCTGCTCAAAACACTTCCTTACTGTTTCCCACTTCCTCAATGGGACTCCTGAATAGCATTCATCTGAATGTATTCTCCCTCTAGAACAATTGCTGAACCCCCAGCTCAGTTCATTGAGTAGTATTTAAAAGATTGCCTAGGTCTTAGTTGGGCTAACTGTCATTAATGAGCCACCTGCTCAGATTCCACTTTCTTGGGGAATCATGACCCCAAAATATAGGGAAGTTGCCACCTGCAACTCAGGAAGTGTTTGAGGATGCTGCCACTTGTCTTTTGTCCTTCCACCTAATTCCATCCACCAGTTAGACCAGTAACCTCTTTTAACAGCTCTCCCATGCTGTTGTCTCCATAATTTATTTATTAATAATAATTTATTCAGATATTACATTCCATTTCTGGAGACTCTGCTGAGTCATCCCTTCCTACTTAGCATTAAATTTAACATAATGTTCTCAGGAATATTAAAAATAATTACATTATTTTAATAAAATTGGGGTATGTGACAAAGGCATAGGCTTGTTTTTCAGTGGTTGTGTAATTGAGTTCTGCGTCTCTAAGGTTTTTACTCATAAAGGCAACAGGTTGCTCATGGTTTTCTTCATTCTTTTGTAACAACACACTTGCTATGGTGTCCTCGGATGCGTAAGAATAAATCAAAAACTCCTTATTGTAGTTAGGGCTTACTAGGACAGGTGCAGAAGCAATGGCTTTCTTTAGAGACTCAAATGAGGCATCACATTTCTTATCCCAAACAAACTTCACATCCTTCTTAAGCAAATTATTCAAGGGTTTGGCCAATTCAGCTAAGTTAGGGATGAATCTTCTTACGAAGTTTATTTTTCCGAAAAATGATCGTAATGAGCTGACATCCTTTGGGGGAGTTATGGCTTGAATTCCTTGCACTCTTTCAGGATCAATTCTAATGCCTTCTTTGGAAACAATGTGACCTAACAACTTCCCTTCATCCACCCCGAAAGTAGACTTTTTAGGATTCAAAGATATTCCAAATTTTCGACATCTTTCAAAGATTCTCCTTAAATGCTTTATGTGGTCCCCCCTGTCTTTAGAGAAAACAGTTAGATCATCTTGATAAATTTCAATGATTTTGCCAATTAAGCCCTCAAATGCGTGATCCATTACCCTTTGAAAGGTTGACCCTGCATTCAGAAGCCCAAATGGAATTCTTATATACTCGAATGTTCCCCATGGGGTGGTGAATGTTGTCTTCCCACAATCTTCCTTTTTGATTTGGACCTGGTTGTAACCCGAAAAACCATCCAGTAAAGATAGCATACCAGCCCCTGTTACACTTTGCAACAGATTTTCCATATTGGGCAATGGATAGTTATCTTTTAGAGACGCTTGATTCAGGTTCCTAAAGTCAATACAAATTCTAATCTCCCCATTTTTCTTCCTTACGATCACAGGATTGGATACCCAGGTTGTATGCCTAACTGGTCTAATAATACCCGCTGCCAACATTTTTTCCAATTCCTTTTTAATTAAGGGAGCTAACTTAGGGTTCATGTTTCGCAACTTTTGTCGATATGGTTTGGCTCCCTCTTTAAGAGGAATAGTGTGTTCTATAATGGATTGATCATAAGTTTTTAAATCATCATAGACGCATGCAAACACATCTTTATATTCTCTGATTAATTCTATGATTCTTCTTCTTTCTTCTTCCGAGGCATTTATTCCAATTCTGATCATTTTTGGGGAACAAGAAGATCCTACATTTATTTCAATAACCCCATCCACAGGCTCAGATCTCCTACCTTTGTACTCATCATGCCTATTAAAATTTTTCTCAAGGGGGAAAGCGATTTCTGTGACATCCATTCCTTCAATTGAGCCACCATTCATTTCGTCTTCAAAGTTTACCATTGGGGTTTGAGAAGCAGTCAAAAATCGGATAACTTGGGCATCATTGTCAAAAAACTGCCAATGGTCTTCATTATCAGGGACAGAGGGTCTAAACAATACTTCAAGCTTGCAGTTTTGTTGCTTTAAAGACTCAGAGGTTTGAAGAGTGCTGGCCATCACAGACAACTCATCAGCCAAAGTGTTTTGTTCACGGGGAACAGCCTTAATCCCGAAGGCATCAAAGCACTCAATGGTATCCCAAACCGCATTTCTATAGTCTCTAAGTATATTATTCTTAGCAGCAAATTCGTTTTTGACTTGGGAGACAATGAGGTCAGAATCTCCTGTGACAGATAGAGATTTGATGTTTCTTTCTCTGGCAATTTCCAAACCCAAAAGCAATGCTTCATACTCAGCCACATTGTTAGTGCATTCAAACTCCAATCGAAAAGAGAACAAGCTCTTTTCTCCTGATGGTGAAATTAAAACTATACCGGCTCCTGCACCATGTCGGGAACGGGCTCCGTCAAAGTGCATTTTCCAGACTAGTTCGTGCGAAAAGGGCTGCTTTTTAACCTCCTCCCAGTAATTTGCTAGAACCATGAAGTTCCCAATCTCATCACTTGAATACATTGCTTCAGCGAATAAGTGTTCAGGTGTCTCAACATGCTCTTGCATAGGTGGTTCATTAAACAGAGTTATGAATGACCCTTCCTTGGTTGGGATTGTGGCATACGTTAGATCCATTTGGACACTTTCCCCCAATCTTGCCGACCATTCCCTGGATAGCAACATTCCCCAAGCGTCAGGGATATCTAGGACTAAGACACTCATTGAAAGCTCAATTTTAGAGCAGGCAACCCACCTAACAGGCAAATTTTCAATTATCCCAATAGATTTCACAGTTTTGGAATCCATTCCACATACATTTCTGTAGGGTCTTGTGGGTACTAGCTCAAGTTGTTCCATGACTCTTAAGGGCATGACACTTACTTCAGCTCCCGAGTCCAACATGCAATTATGCAATATCAAACCATTTACTTCCAATGCAATATAAAAGGGTGGGAAATTTCTAGAGTTGTCACCATAGACACTTTGGATCATGACAGGGGAATCCTTAATCTCTGCAGAAGCTTTCTTAGGAGCTTGCTTCCTTGTTTGAATCCCGAGATGAGTAGTAGCTCTTTTGCGGAATGAAGGGATCTTGAAAATTTCACAGAAGGGAATAGGCATGTTTACCTTTTCCAGGAAACTTGTGACATCAATGTTTAGGTTGTAGGGGTTTTCCTTATCCCTTTCATTCGTACCTAAACCTAGGAACTTCACAATGTCATGTTTAACAGATGGGATCTTGATTAGGTCTTTTAAGGAAACCAAAGCAGATGAATTGGCTAGCTTACTTGGAATGTTTGTTCTTGGAAGCTCCTGATTAGGTTTTAAAATCGTGAGAGGTTTTGGTTGCTTTCTCCAAAGTGTTGCTTTGGGAACATTAGTTTTAGGGGGAGGATCAATTTTTATCTCCTGATCTGCCTTTTTGTTTGCAGGAGGAGCTTGGCTAGTGTTGGTCACAGCTTTTCCCTTTGAGATGACCTCAGAAGAAAGATTTGGAGCTTTCGACAAAATTCTTCGGACAGGTTGATGCACTGCCTTGCTAGGCTGTGGATCAGTCGTCTTGAGTTGCTGAGTCTTGGGAGGACTAGCCTTTGGAGGGATTGAATTGCTACAGATGGATTTTAACATTTCTTTGGTTTGTTGATCACGTCTTTTGAAATCCTCATCTTGATTCTTAAGATACATAGCAATGTTGGTGACCATTTCACACATGTTTGACATAAATTCCATGGTCATTTCGGGAGAGATGTTATTTTGAGTAGACATCTCTTTGTGGGTTCGATTCTCAGCGGAGTCACGAATAGGAGTCGCCAGGTAGAATTTTAAACTCTTCTACCAAGATGTATGTCGTTTAAAGTGCAGGGAGAGAATGAGACACAAAGGTGTGTTGAACCAAGGTAGGCCTCTACCTCCCCAGCTGCGGCGCCAAAAATGTTATCACACAAATTGTAGTTTCCCCTAGAGGTATCCCATCCGGGACGGTAGAGGAGACAGGCAGCTAAAGAGGTGACCCGAGAGATGCCACGGTTCCCAAGGCAAGGTGGGAGTCACGTCAACCAAGGCACTCTTCGCTTTAGGTCAGGGTGTAACTAGACCTAGGGGGAGACCCTATAACCAATCACAGTTGATTGGATCCAAACAAAGGTTTCTAAGGGTAAGTAAATGAGGAGTTACGGAAACCAATGCAAGGTTAAGTGGACCTAGAAGTTGAAGTATGGTTGAAAGGTGGTGTGAGAGATTGTTGGTGTTTCAACCTATGTATGGTTTAGGCCACATTGTTTGATAAGTTGTCAAGGTGTGGTACCATGTGTTTACACAAGTGGGTCTTGTTTTCTTGGGAAATGTGAAATGGTTCTAAGTAGGCCCACAAGGTGAAACTAGGTGTGAAGTTGGTACTATAGATTAGATAAAGACTAGATCTATGAATCTAAGTTGATTCTAGGAGTACCCATGTACTAGATCTAGGGTTTGACACAATTCCCAAGTAGTGCGACTTGCTTAGAGAAGGACTAGTGCCTTGTTGGATGGGCTAATGGGGTCAAAAAGTATGTCAAAGTGTAGATCGGGACACCTAGAATCCAAATCAAGTGGGCTAAATGAGATCCAATGGTTGGATTTTGCTAGATCTAGGTTTTCAAGTAATAACCCTAAGTGGACCACAATCCCTTGAAACAAGGAATGCTACCCCCAAGGCGGATCGTGACAAAAAGAAAGTCTAGACCTAGGTTTCAAGGTATGGTCATTCCAAATCCACGAAAATCTCAAACACCCACCTCCTCAAAGTGGGCAAACTCACTCACCCAAGGGAGTGCGACTTTGCTCAAGGAGGGCTAAAATGAGGGTTTGGTGGACCAAATCAAGTCCAATGGCCACCAAACTATAGATACAAGATGCTAGTAGCCCGATCTATGCATGTCCAAAAAATCAAGTCAATCCAAGGGCTAGATCTTAGTAGATCTGAGTTTTGAGGTGCCAAGAAATTCAAAAGGGGGTCTTAACCCCTTAAAACATGGAGAGATGTCCACAAGGTAGATTTCACCAAAGTAAGAATCTGGGGGTAGGTTATCAAGTGTCTAGATTGCAAATCAAGTGGGATCTCACCTACCCATGTGCTAGATCTAACCAAACAAGCCTCTCTCTAGGAAGTGCGATTTGGGTCAAAGAGGACTTTTTGCCTTGAAAAGTGGGTCAATTTTAAGCCAATCACCACCAAACTATAGATCCAACTAGGGGTGGATGCTATAGAGGTGGGTTTTCAATATCTCTTCAAAAGCAAGGCTAGATCTAAGTAGATCTAAAAAAATACCAAAAACAAGGGTTTTAATTTGATTAGGGTTTTTATGATCTAGAAATCATGGAAGATTCAAGGAAGTAGAAGATCATACCTCTTGGAACATACCTGGATGAAGAGATGAATGCTGGTTGAGACGAGGATTACTTTGCCAAAGATCAAATGGAGAATTGTTGAAGCCCTCTTGCCAAATCGATATTCCCAAGCCACATGTGATTCCTTCTAACCTATCAAAACCAAGGAGCAAAGCATCAATCAGTTCAACAAATTGAAGGTAGATACAAGCAAGAGAGAGAAAAACATAGAATAGTTGACACAAAGGCAAAACTACTCCCTGTCAAACCAAAACGACTTCTTCCAAGATTGAAGGGCAAGCCTCCCCACCAATTCGCACTTGTCAAAATCGTCCTCTTAACTGGCAAATATGCAAGATAGCTACAATAGATCCTCCAGTGCAATGGACAAAAGCATTTACAATCGAAACAACCAACATCCACTCCAATCCAAGCATGTACTCCAAAAGATAGAAATTTTATTCCAAGAGCCAAGAGCCAAAAATCTCTAGATGAATTTTACAATGAGAGGCTCCGTCCTTAAAAAGGATGGGGAGAGAGTACAATCGTAACCACTTTTTACATGAGTGGCTAAGATTAAAAGATCTCAAGATCTAATCAATGGCTAACAATAAATCATAATAATACATCACATGGATCACCCAATATAATGATAGCGCCCCCACTAAGTGGTACAATAAGAGGGTGACGTCATCCACTAGAGAAACATAAGTACCAAAATCCACCTCATGGTGACTAGGACATGACATCATAAGCACATGGTGGGGCTAGGAGGTATCAATCCTTACTAGCTCATCCCCAAGGCACAATAAAATAATAAAATATGTCCAAGATAATATAAATGATCAAAACTGTCCTCAGAATCCATGACAGTCAAGCAGTAAATGTCCTCCTGTGATCAATGTGGGCATACCCACATGGTGAAAACTGACTGGAAGATAGTGATGCCACCCTGGAAGACCTCTGTGAAAACCAAATTCCAAAACCTTGCCTCAATTGCCCAAATCGATTTCCTCAGTGACCACTTTATCCCATTTTTTAACTGCCTCGGGAACTGTGAAAGTGCCAAAACTACCTCCTAGGGTGCTAGCGCTGTCCATCTGAGCCCACCAGGCTCTCCAGAAGGGGGGGTAAATGGTAAAAACAAGTGGCTGGACCACCCCCTCCGTCATCAGCGCCCTAGGTGAACTGGCCAATCATGGCCCCTACTGCCCAGGTTGGGAAATCAGCCCCAAATCTGGTCATCAAGTGTAAAACTGCATCAATCACTGTCAGAAGTGCCCGGAACTGAAAGATAAGTGTCTCAATGGATCCAGAAGACCCAAATCCACTAGAAATGTGTACTCATACATCATGGGTTGCCCTAATGGGCCAGCTGAAGGGTCCACCATATAAGGACAATGTATAATCTGTTGATTTGAAGTAATAATAAAACCTGCTGCACTGGATCAATCATCATCTGCATCATATGTCCATCATATGATATCATCATCAAGCATGTGGGACCATGAATCACCATCAATAAGCACATATATATGGTCCACATCATCACGGATCCCAAGAAAATATAACCAAGGATAAATTACATCAGTAGACCAAGACATGCTTCTCTAATCATTTTCACAGCCTAGCTCAAAGTATAAGATCCCTTCAGTGGCATCAATCAAGTTAGTATATTCCGTTGTTATATAAAATTACTTGCACAATAGTTCAAATGACAAACTCACCCATTGGACATGGTCAAATTGCTAGTGAAGGATGAAGGCTAGGAACAAGGTTGGGCCAAGGGGTTGACTTGTCTAACTTAACTCAAAAATACTTTGAACTGGGAGAGGGGGGAAGCTACAAACTCTGTGCTGGACAAAGGAACACGGGGGATGGCTGTGCCTCACAAATGGATAAGTTGTTTAGAGAGTGCTTATTCAACTTAGGCATCATGTCTACATCAAGTTGATCCAGGTTCATTAGGATCATTCAATTTTATTCCATGGCCTTTTTGGCCTACATAACCTTTCGGATTTCAGATGTGCTGAGAAGCACAACTAGTTGTAGCTTGCATCCAGGGCATGTTTTTCAAATATTTATAAGGTCAGCAATTGTTTAGATATAACTTTTAAGAACCATTGCTTTTTGGACCTTTCTTATACTCTTCGAGGAGTATTTTTAGCTGTTCATCGCTCTTGCCCTTTTTTGTTTCCATGGGCGAATTTTTCAAGTTTCCATAGGTAGAACATGAGCTTTCAGTTTTAGCCAACAACATCTCAAGTGACTAGGGGGAGTTCGAGCCAATGCCAAACATCGGGACAACCGACCAGAATGATTTAGGCCTACAATCCAACTCACCAAGGGCAAGTTTTGTCACCAACTCAGAGCCAAGACACTAAATATACAGGGATGCGGTCCAAACACAGAGGTAGAAAAATGGGGAAGTCCTCGGTATCAGAAAGTCAAATGAGACATGTCAAGGTTTAAAGTCAAATAGGAAGGTCATGTATGGATGGAGACAAGTGAATATGGAGCCTACACTAGCAGACAACTGGTGTCGGGAAAGACCATATCTATGTAAGGTGAAAAACCAGTGAGTTTTGTTAAATGACCTAAATGTGCAAGCAATTGTCCATTTTATGATTTACAGTTCATTTTAAACAGTTTGCCACATCAAGAATAATATACCAAGCACATGCTATGATCATGACTAAATCAACAAGATAATAATCCTCAGTCAGTGATAACATATCCATAGATCATACAACATCATCATAATAATAATGATCATGCATCATCTGAAACACTGCTGAAATACATCTCTAAGCACTGAACTGAAACTGTATGGGATAAAGGGTCACATCAATCATCAAATCTGAACTCTCAAGGCTCAGCCTTGACACAAGGTCATACATAAGTCTGAATAATGTACTGCTCTGATCATGAGTGATCTGAAATATATAGCCATGCTCTGGAATAATGGAAGCTCTGGAATATGCAGATATCTGCTGAACAAGAATAGTAGCCCTACTACTATGGTGTGATAACAAATCCTAAAGTAACCAAGTTGATTTTTTTAAATGAATTTAAGAGATGGAACCTTAGATTTAGGCTTTTTGCCAAATCCTTCAATGCTTGAGATTGACTCTAGAAAGATCCTGAAGCACACACAATTTGTTAGAAAATGTAGGCCTTTTGAAGAGATGAAAGATGCAACCTTGCTCAAATCTCTCTTCAAAACCTGTTGGATCTGCACAAGTAATCACTCATAAACACATCTTGATCATAATAGTATGCATAATAAAAGTGAGATTAGAATAGTATAAGTATTTCCAACTACAGTCTACTCCTTCTAAATCGCACTTAAACCAAACATCAATGGACAACTTGTATTCAAATGCCCATCCTATGGGCTTAAGAAAGCCTTCTAAGCAAATTATAGATCAAAATAAGAGATTATAAGCAAATAACAAGAACAAATTCACCTTGATATTATGAAGACATTTCCATGAAAAGCATTTGACAACACATAGACCTCCAAAGTCGCTTTATTTCCTTAAGCCAATGGCTTTGCAATCACAAAATGGCAGAGTAACTTTACATCCAAAAATCCATGAGATAATAACCCCAAAGGGCCTCTCTTTATAGTAAAATCTAATGGCTAAACCCTAGGTCGAATTGGCAAAGACATGTCGTTCGAATTCCAATCAAAGCAAGGCTTGGAGAGTTTAGACAATGGACAACTCGACTTGTTGGTAGGTGTGAGTGAATAGGTGGCAAGACTCAACTCTATTTAGGCATGGGAAGTATCAACTATCCAATAAACAAGCTACAACAAGGATTGACGTGAGCTTAGGGTAGAATGATGTGAGCTTTGAGGAGGGTGCGAGTTAGTTGGTAGGAGAACAAGTGGAGTGTGGGTAGGTGCTAATTCGAATTGCAAGGAGCCAAGCTATGGTGAGTCATGAGGGCTCCTACCCTAGCTTTAAATGCAAACCAACCAAACCATTTACCAACTGACAACACACCCAATCGACTTTTGCATGAAGAAGGGCGAATTGGCTCAAGTGGATAATCTTTTGGTGACTGGATAGTTGACTGGAATCACTTGGAGTTGATTGGAATCTTCATAAATGTCTATTGCCATGTCATTTAGCCTTTTATTTTAATCAAATTGATTAATTTTGGAGAGATTTGGATTATCTCCAAAATATTCAATTTTATTATTTTAATTAATAATTTCTCTGTAAATGACTTTTTAGAGAAAATATTAATTATGAGGCTGAATTGACATCCGAAAGTTGGGTTTAGCTGCTCCATGGGTCATGTGTGATTTTTGGCTTATGAAACGAGCCATCAAACACTAAATTCGGACCCTGGATGACTGACATATTACAGACTCAAATTTCTCTATTTAAACTATAGAGAAATTTAATTAAAATTTAAAAATAATTAAAAAACCCAATTCCGACGCGTCTGGTAAAATTTTTCCGAAATTTTTTCTGGGGGTCCTAGAGACTTAGGACATGACCAGAACCTATTCTAATAGTGTCTAGTAGGTTTATACATTATAGTTGGACTCTGATAACCCCCCATGGCAAAAATTTCCAAAATTGGGCATTCCAGCTTTGGAGGAAGCGGGAGAAAAACCAAGAGATTATATCTCGCCTGAAGCAAAATATAATCTGACGGTGAAAAAACTCCCTGGAATACCTTAGTTGTTTAATCCAGTCATGGGGAACTGAGCCACTCAGACCCTACTAGCACACTTTATTACAAACCCCCATGGGGCCATGGTCATGTCGACTCAAAAACAAAACTGGCTAGACCCAAATATATGAAACCCAAATACTCTGGAAGTGAACACTGATGTGTTCCAACACTGGCGGCTCAATAAGGTTTCAACTATTGTACAAATCAGTTGATAACATCTGGCTCCAACTGTGGGACGGACACTTGCTTGATCTAGGAGTCAAAGAAGGTGTTCGAGAATCCCAGAATATCAATTTCCTGCATGGAAAGAGAAGTGTCTTAGTTCCACATGTACATGATAAATAATGCCAAAATGAAATATCAAATATATACAAAAATATTTTTGCTTTTCTTTTCAAATTTAAAGTACAAAAATGGAAATTTTTTCTTTTTGAAACATAAACATGAACTATAGTACAAAAATATAACTATGGTACAAAAATAATACATAAAAGTACAAAGATAAGAGTTTAGGGATGTCCTGAGATGACCCCTTGGTCATCTTGTATGTCGTTCCGGTAAAAAGGCTTCAAATGTTGCCCATTCATGGGGAGAGGCAATATTTCCCCTTCCATAGTGTTGAGGCAGAAAGAATTGTCTCCAACTTGGCAGTGTATAATAAAAGGGCCTTTCCAAAGGCTGTCGAATTTCCCATGCTTCCCAGGTTTCTCCCTCCTTTTGTCCCATAAGAGAACAGTGTCCCCTACTTGAAAAGATCTTAGCTTGGCTGATCTATCAAACGTGGTCTTCATACTCTCCTTTTGTCTTAACATTTTGTCCAAGGAATTCCTTCTGCTTTCATCAAGCTCGATGATTTGGTTAGCCCTATCTTCCAACTCTAACTTTTCAGAGTTATAGTCAGTTAGAATTCTGAAAATTGGGATTTGCATGCTAAGAGGTAAGACTGCTGTGATGCCATAAACAAGCTCAAAGGGGGACTTTCCAGTGGAGTTCTTATTTGTGATTCTGTCCGCCCAAAGGGCATATTTAATCTTGCTATCCCAGGATCTCTTGTTGTCACCAACTGTTTTCTTGAGGATAGTCATTAGGTTCTTGTTTGAGGATTCAACAAGGCCATTACCTTGTGGATAATAGTCGGAAGAGTGAGATAACACAATTGCATATTTGAAACAAAAGTCATTCATTTATGTTGAACTGAAAGCTTGGGCATTGTCAGTAGTTATCTTCAAAGGGGTTCCAAATCGAGTGATGATTTTGTCTTCAATGAAATCCATGACAACCTTTTCAGTAGCCGTTTTGGTGGGAATAGCCTCCACCCATTTGGTGAAATAATCGGTTGCCGTTAAAATCCAGCAAAATCCATTGCTAGAGTTGTCTTTGAATTTACCAATAAAGTCAAGACCGCATTGCTGGAAGGGGGCAATGACAACCACCGGGTTGAGGGGTAAAGCGGCCAATTTAGGCTTTCCTGTGAACAGTTGACATTCCTGGCAATACTTGACATGTTTGTGTACATCGGCAAATATGGTTGGCCAATAATATCGGGCTCTAAGGATTTTGTGAGCAGTTGTATTCGCTGCATAATGGCCTCCACAAAATCCCGAGTGGAGGTCAGTCAAGATCTTTTTAGAATCTTTCTCATGGACACATCTAAGGATCACCCCATCAGGGTTTCTCCAACCCAAGCCTTCTTGAGTAAGGCAATATCTGGTAGCCTTTAATCTTAGTGCCCTTCGCTTGTGTCCTTTAAGGTGGTTTGGGCAAGTCATATGCAGGAGGAAATATATGATATCAGAATACCAATGGTTATCTAATTCTTGCAAGGCAGGTGTCATACGTGAACCAGCTGGTTGGTCCGTACAGTTTATATCAATGGCTTCCTCATTTTTCTGAGTCAACATTTTGGCTAGGCCTTGTCCTTTGATAAGTTTAGTAGGCTTTATTTCCAAGTCATATTCTTGGATCTTGGATACCCATGTGCCTCTTGTTCCTAAGAAATCCTGTTGGGATAGGATGTCTTTTATTGCAGCATGGGGAACATAACCTATAACTTTATTATAGCCAATATACGTTCTGAAATGTTTCAAGGATTTAACCAAGGCATAAGCTTGCTTTTCCATTATGGTGTATTTTAGTTCTGAATTTTGCAAGGCTCTGCTCATAAATGCAATTGGTTGCTCGAACCCTTCGAAGTTCTTTTGGAGCAAAACACTGGCAATAGTATCCTCAGAAGCAAAGGAGAAAATCATGAAATCTTTAGTGTAATCTGGACTAACCAATACGGGTGATCTAGTAATAGCATCTTTAATGGTGGTGAAAGCTTCTTTCCCCTCATTAGTCCACACAAACTTAGCATCCTTCTTAAGTAACCGTTGCATGGGTTTCATTAACTCAGCTAAGTTTGGGATAAATCTTCTGATAAAGTTTATATGACCGTTAAAAGATTGAAGGCCTTTCACATTTTTGGGGAGAGGTATCTTCTTGATGGCTTCAACTCTTTCAGGGTCTATCTTGACCCCATCCCTGTTTATAATATGCCCCAAGAGTTTTCCCTCTTCGATGCCCAATACTGACTTTGCTGGATTTAGAGAAATACCATACTCTCTGCATCGTTCAAAAACTTTTCTTAGATGATCAACATGGTTGGATCTTTCCTTTGAAAAAACAGTCAATTCATCTTGGTATATCTCGATGATTTTTCCTATCAATTCCTTGAAAGCATCATCCATGGCCCTTTGGAAAGTAGCTCCTGCATTTGTAAGGCCAAAGGGCATTCTCAGATATTCAAAGGTTCCCCAAGGAGTTGTAAAAGCAGTTTTATGTTTATCCTCCTCTTTGATGACAACCTGGTTGTATCCTGAAAATCCATCAAGCATGGACATCATATTGGATCCAGTGACCCGTTGGAGGAGGGTCTTCATGTTGGGAAGGGGATAATTATCTTTCTGGCATGCCATGTTAAGGTTTCTGAAATCAATGCATATTCTGATACTTCCATTCTTCTTTCTGACTACAACTAAGTTGGAACACCATGATGTGTGTCGGGTGGGAGCTATAATACCTGCTGCTAGCATCTTCTCTAGCTCACGTTTGATAATAGGGGCCAACTTAGGATTTATTTGCTTGAGTTTTTGGCGAAAAGGTTTGGCATTTTGCATTTCTGGTTTGAGGGGAATGGTGTGTTGGAACACATCTTCCCTATAGGCCTTTAACTCATCATAAGTAAAGGAAAATATATCTCTAAACTCTTTGACAAGGTTTATTAATGCATTTCTTTCCTTTTCTGATGTTCCTTTTCCAATTTTTATGATTTTCGGATCTGTTTCCGTTCCAATGTTGATCTCAATGTAATCTCCTGGCTTCATCTGGTCGATGTTGTTTTTCTTCCCATCATGTCTGTCAAAGATGTTTTCTAACTTAGTGTAGCCACGTGAAATTGGGTTCATAGGTTGGCTTTCCTCTTTATACTGTTTGCCTTCTTCCTGTTCACTTACGTTGAAATTGGCAAACTCATCTAAGTTATTTATGAATCTCAGAATCTGTTCATCATCTTTGAAAACCTGCCAATGGTTCATATTGTCTAGGACTGATGGCCTATAATTTATTTCAAGGGTACAATTTTCCTTTGAAGGCTGGAGGGTAGATGCCGCAACTGCCAATCTATCCGCTATACTATTCTCTTCCCTATGGACTGCTTTTATGTTTAATGCATCAAAGTATTCTTTGGTGTCCCATACTGCATTCCTATATCTCTTGAGTCTTTTACAATGGCATGCAAAATTACCCTTGATCTGTTGTACAACTAAGTCAGAATCTCCTTTGATACTAAGCATCTTGATTTTCATGTCTTTAGCAATTTCTATGCCTAGTAAAAGTGCTTCATATTCTGCAACATTGTTCGTGGCTTCAAACTCAAGTCTAAATGCAAAGTTGAAAACCTTATCCTCAGGTGATATTAAGACTATACCGGCACCTTTGCCAGCTTTAGAAAAAGCACCATCAAATTCCATTTTCCATAATCCATCAACTTTTTTGTCTTTCATTTCCCTATGAACAGGATCTAGGAAGGTGGAATTGATCTGGTGGGTTCCCATGTCATCCGTATTGTAGATGTATTCATTTGAAGGTTTCTAGGGATTTTCAACATGGTACCTCCTTTCTTTTTTTGAATGTAGCTTAACATGAGTATCTTCGGAAGCTGGAACAGTTGCATAGGATAAGTCTAGTTGTAGTGATCCACCTAAAGAAGCACCCCACTTTCTAGAAAGGAGCATACCCCATTTATCAGGCACATCTATGACAAGGATATCCATGGTGACATGGATGTCTGGGTATTTGGCTAATCTGACGGTCTGATTTTGAATCATCCCCTCGACTTCGACAGGTCTAGAGTCCATGGCACAAACATTTCCATAAGGTCTAGTGGTCTTTAAATTGAGTTGTTGCATGACTTTTTTGGTCATAAGGCTGGCACCAGATCCCGAATCCAACATATATTTATGTAGAAGAAGGTCACCTATCATCAATGATATGTAGAAAGGTGGGTGAGCTTCTTTTCTTGTTTCCCTGGTATGTAAGACTATAGGGGGATCTCCAAAATCATTCATACAACTTGTTGAAGGTTGCTCTTTATTTTCTGAGAAAGTTACCTTTTTAGGGGTAGGGTACTTTGCAGGTGGAGGAGGATTTTCAGATGCAATGGGATTAGGAAAAGCAGGGGGCTTTTCAGAAATTATAGGCTTAGGAATATGAGGGGGAGTATTATCTACATGAGGCTCTAATAGTTTCAAACGTTTCTCACTCTGACCAGGAAGTTTGCATAGCTCAAGTACCGGGACTGGAACTTTAGTGTTGGCCAACCAACTACTTAAATCAAAATTTAAATCAACATGCTCCTTTTCAATATTAATTCTTTGAGTAATGTGAGGAACTGTTACCTTAGGAGCAGTTTGAGTAGAAGGTCCCTCCTTCGGTTTCTTTTGATATGTGTTTCCTTTGAAGCTCTGGCTGTTGTTGATACTAGGTGGCATCTCACCGTAAAGTTGAGTCATATAGTCAATCTGCTAATAACCTTGGTTAGCTTGATTCATATCAAATTTTTCATATTCATTTCCCACATGGTTGATAAAAACAGGCTCGTCTGATGAAGTACTAGCGCCACATCCTTCAGGATAACCATGCTCTTGAACAAAATAGGCATAATGGCAATCAGATTCCTCATGGAAATCCCTACATGCTCTACAAAAGGGCTTGGCATACTCAACCATGTTAGCAGCCTCTAGTTGATGAGGAGGCCTCTATTCATGGTTAGGAGGTTTCCTTTGCCAAGTAGGTTTAGCAGGGAAATTCCTAGGAGCTGGTTGTGTGTGTTGAATTTGTTGAACTTGTGTTCTTTCCATGTTGATGATTTTGTTTTGTAACTCTTTTATCTGGATCACATGTTTTTGTTCAGCTTTCTCCATTCTTTCATACATGTCCATCATTTTCTTTTCATAAGAATCTTTCATAGGCTCTTTGTCTTTGTGCTCAATGGGTTTTGAAGGAAGTTGAGATCTAGAATATCCCTGGATATTTGACTCTCTGGAAGACTTCAAGTTCTTGTCAATCTTAATGGCCAAACTTTGAGCCTCAAGCACGGTAGCTGGTTCTTTATCTCTTATCTGGTATTGGACCTTGCCACTTAACGCTTCTATGTAGTAATCCAATAAAGAAGCTGTAGGAGGCGCATAGGTCTCAGGGATGGAATTAGCCAACTCCATGAATTTAGTGTTAAATTCATCCATAGTTTCATTTTCTGTCTTCTTCATGCTAGTTAGAGATGCAACTAAATGTCTAGGTTCTTTTTTGCAACCAAACTTGCTGAGGAAAGCTGTCTTGAAAGCTGCTCTGGTGGCGAAAGAGTTGTCAGGTACATTGTCGTACCAGTTCCCTGCCTTTCCTTCTACGGATAGGGCAAAAAGAGTCATGTAAACATCCTCATGTTTATCTGCTCCCTTGACATAAGCGCTACATAGCTTAGTGAAGTTTCTGATATGTTGTTCAGTAGATATGGAGGCATCAGTGCCATTGAAACTTGTGAGTTTATCAACAGCCTTCTCAGGAATATCGTGAGGTTGACCTGGTATCTGAGTAAAATTTAGTTGAGCGAAGAACTCACCCATTGTGGAAATGAAACAATTATTGTTTTCAAAATTTGTTTGATTTTCTTGATTTTCTTGAAACAAAGAGTGGATATCTAAAATAGACTCAGATCTAAGATCTTCAAGGATTTTACGAGAAGCAATCTTGTTCAGTCTCCTCCTATAAACCTTTTCAGGCTCAGGGATAAAACTAAGCAAGCCTTCAGAGTTTCTTCTAGTTGAATACCTTGATGTGTTAACTGACAATGGAGTCGCCAGGTGGATCCAAGTCTAATTTCAGAGAGTGATTAAACTAAAAATCTACCAAAAAGGAAAACTAAAACAAGGGAGTGGAGTCGCTAGATAGATATGAAATCTATCAAAAAAGGTAAAACAAACTAGAAAAAACTAAGGTCGTCCAAGAACAAAAAGATTTGTCCCCGGCAACGGCGCCAAAGATGTTGTCTGCCAAACTGCACACCAGCAGCGGAAATATTTCGAAAGCTATCTCTTCACTGCAAGTGAGAGAGGTGTGGCCTTAGGGGCAAGCAATGAGCCAGGTACTGTCACCTGAATCCCAGCTCCTCCGTTTAAGCAAACTCCTAACGAAGCCAAGGGGGGTAGTCCCTATAAAAGAGTTTCACTAAGGCTCTTGTATTTATAGTGTTTTTTGGTGTTGTGATGCGGATGGGTGTTGTTTAGGAGTTTTTTGAGAATGAGAGACACAAAAATATTTTAAATGAGACCAAGATAACGCAATCCACGTTGCAACAGAAGATAAGAGATACACTTGAACAAGAAATAAATCACTCTTTACGCAAATTAAAACAAATACTCCAATATTGATATTTAAGCAAATAAAGTATATGATAAAGGACCAGTGCCTTATGGAGTCAACTATAAAAGTGATTGTAAAATGTCTGATACAAGTGTTTGAAATAAAAATTCTTGAGATCGTTCTGCAGCTTATCTTGGTAAATTTAAGATTTTAGTGGTCTTGATTATTATGGCTAAGAACAAAGGTATCAAAAGGAGTGGAACCTTATCCAAGAAAAACACTGGCAACCTTAGGTGATAGGTCGGGAGCACCCAGATTACAAGAGGGCAAGTGTGCTTGCGGCTTGACCACCCTCGAGTCTGACAGTGGATTCCCGGCACCACCTCTTGTAGGAAGAACTCAGTGATTTTGTCTTGGTTGGGGTTGTGGGTAAAGTTTTAATTAATGTTATCACTTGTAAATTAACAAGTCTTCCACCTTTCTGAGTACTAGCCCAACCGTTTCCGGTTGGCAGAGCATACGGGTGTAGGACGGAAACCAAGATAAATTAATTAAAGGGAAGTATGGGTTGAAATTTTTTATTATTAGAGCACTTTGTTCAACTCTCCGACAGAGAGCGCTCTTGACTTGATCTTATGACCACAGTTCAAGAGACTTGCTATTTACCGAATGCCTAATGCAGGGAATGATGCAATACTAAAATGCCCTCCGATAGAGGGTGCTCTTGACTTGGATTTGGCCAAGTTCAAGAGACTTTGATTCGTTTTAAGAAGCAGATAGTAGTTTGTAAAAGCAAGATATATCAACTTAAAATGATTAAACCATGTAATAGATTGGAAATATGGAAATACTGCTTAACAATACTATTTGCAAAATAAAGTGAAACTTTGAATAAATCTAGTGTTCTACCACACAAATTTTAATCTAAAAGTGGGATCAATCTCCGAACAAGATCAACCACTAGAAGCCACTAGTCTTGGAAACCTTCCAGCTAACTGGATGTCCACAAGAAGCTGATGGGGGAGCGAGAAGCTACCACAAGGCTATGTGGCCTTCGGGATGCAATCCCAAAGTTAGGTCTTCTCTGGTCAAGGTTTGGAAGAGAAGTGACAAGATAATATTAAACAGAAAATGAGTCTAATCTACCCAAGAGTCTCTTTTAGGTCAAAGACCGTACTTGGGAGAGCATGGGGGTAAGTAAATCGGAAAATAACAACAAAATGACTTAATGAAATAGAAACTAATCTAAGAGCATATAATGGATCTAAACTAGAAAATCAAACCACTCAAATGAAGACTACAAGACTTCCCCAAATGGGGGAAGTGAGTGTGGGGGCTTAAAAACCCCACTTGCAACTTTATTATGAGAATACAATTGCCCTTAGGAATGAAACCCTTGTAGGGACTTTGAGAGAAATAAAATGGGAAATATTGAAACAAACTTCTAAGAACTATTACAAAAAGGATAATACTAATCTTTGTTTGGATTGCCCTATGGTTTTCCTGATGGCTTCTTGTATTAGAAGTCTCCTTCTTTCACAAGAAAAGATCTATCACGAACAAATAACTCCAATACCCATTAGATGTTAGGAAATAAAACAAGACTTGAAATTTGAAGTAGATCTAATACTTGGAAAATGAAACTAGATAATGACAAAGCATGAGATCTACAATAATGACTTTGAAACAATGTAAACTAACTATTAAAATTTAAACAAACTAACTACCAACTTTGTGTTTTTGTTGTGTTTTGTAGGTTTTTAAAGGGTGGACGAAAGCTAGGAGGAGGGAAAAATTGAAAGGAGAGAAGGGTATGGGAGATGGTATGAAGAGGGGATGAACTAAAGTGGGACGAATGGGAAGGAGGTAGGCCCAATGGAGATGGGACGAGAGCAAAGATGGGAGGAAACTAGAGGGGGAGGAGAGAAGGGATAAGGCAAAAGGAGATGGGACGAATGATAGATGGAATAGGTAGGACGAATGGGAAGGGTAGAGATCTAAAAGAAGAGGAAGGAGACACTAAATGGAGATAGGACGAGAAGGAAGAGGTAAGACGAATGCAATGAAAGGGTAGAGACTAGAATGGGACGAGAGCAAGGAGATAAAGCTAAATAAATGGGACGAGAGGAAGGATATAGGATGGCTAGGGCAAGGAGGAATGGACTAGCAAGACAAGAGCAAAGGATTTCAAGTGGAACACTTGAGGGTTTAAAAAACACTGTCTTGGAAATCCTCCGGTTAACCGGTGATACGCCGACAACAAGTGTTGAAGAGAGCACAAGGGAACAAATTCCAAGCTATTCTCCAAGGTTGAAGGAACTTCAACCTTATGGCAAACTAATCTATGGCTTGAAAAGACAAACAAACAACCTTGGATCAAGATCTAGAAAGGGTAGAAAGGGCTTAGCAAGTCAATACAAAATTTTCAAGGAGAAGACAAGATGGCTTGAAGAAAAGAAGCCTAAAGTAACCAAGTTGATTTTTTTAAATGAATTTAAGAGATGGAACCTTAGATTTAGGCTTTTTGCCAAATCCTTCAATGCTTGAGATTGACTCTAGAAAGATCCTAAAGCACACACAATTTGTTAGAAAATGTAGGCCTTTTGAAGAGATGAAAGATGCAACCTAGCTCAAATCTCTTTTCAAAACCTGTTGAATCTGCACAAGTAATCACTCATAAACACATCTTGATCATAATAGTATGCATAATGAAAGTGAGATTAGAATAGTATAAGTATTTCCAACTACAGTCTACTCCTTCTAAATCGCACTTAAACCAAACATCAATGGACAACTTGTATTCAAATGCCCATCCTATGGGCTTAAGAAATCCTTCTAAGCAAATTATAGATCAAAATATGAGATTATAAGCAAATAACAAGAACAAATTCACCTTGATATTATGAAGACATTTCCATGAAAAGCATTTGACAACACATAGACCTCCAAAGTCGCTTTATTTCCTTAAGCCAATGGCTTTGCAATCACAAAATGGCAGAGTAACTTTACATCCAAAAATCCATGAGATAATAACCCCAAAGGGCCTCTCTTTATAGTAAAATCTAATGGCTAAACCCTAGGTCGAATTGGCAAAGACATGTAGTTCGAATTCCAATCAAAGTAAGGCTTGGAGAGTTTAGACAATGGACAACTCGACTTGTTGGTAGGTGTGAGTGAATATGTGGCAAGACTCGACTCTATTTAGGCATGGGAAGTATCAACTATCCAATAAACAAGCTACAACAAGGATTGACGTGAGCTTAGGGTAGAATGACGTGAGCTTTGAGGAGGGTGCGAGTTAGTTGGTAGGAGAACAAGTGGAGTGTGGGTAGGTGCTAATTCGAATTGCAAGGAGCCAAGCTATGGTGAGTCATGAGGGCCCCTACCCTAGATTTAAATGCAAACCAACCAACCCATTTACCAACTGACGACACACCCAATCGACTTTTGCATGAAGAAGGGCGAATTGGCTCAAGTGGATAATCTTCTGGTGACTGGATAGTTGACTGGAATCACTTGGAGTTGATTGGAATCTTCATAAATGTCTATCGCCATGTCATTTAGCCTTTTTATTTTAATCAAATTGATTAATTTTGGAGAGATTTGGATTATCTCCAAAATATTCAATTTTATTATTTTAATTAATAATTTCTCTGTAAATGACTTTTTAGAGAAAATATTAATTATGAGGCTGAATTGACATCCGAAAGTTGGGTTTAGCTGCTCCATGGGTCATGTGTGATTTTTGGCTTATGAAACAAGCCATCAAACACTAAATTAGGACCCCGAATGACTGACATATTACAGACTCAAATTTCTCTATTTAAACTATAGAGAAATTTAATTAAAATTTAAAAATAATTAAAAAATCCAATTCCGACGCATCCGGTAAAAATTTTTCAAAATTTTTTCTGGGGGTCCTAGAGACTTAGGACATGACCAGAACCTATTCTAATAGTGTCTAGTAGGTTTATACATTATAGTTGGACTCTAATAACCCCCCATGGCAAAAATTTCCAAAATTGGGCATTCCAGCTTTGGAGGAAGCGGGAGAAAAACCAAGAGATTATATCTTGCCTGAAGCAAAGTATAATTTGACGGTGAAAAAACTCCCTGGAATACCTTAGTTGTTTAATCCAGTCATGGGGAACCGAGCCACTCAGACCCTACTAGCACACTTTATTACAAACCCCCATGGGGCCATGGTCATGTCGACTCAAAAACAAAACTGGCTAGACCCAAATATATGAAACCCAGATACTCTGGAAGTGAACATTGATGTGTTCCAACACTAGCGGCTCAATAAGGTTTCAACTATTGTACAAATCAGTTGATAACATGGCCTTTAACGTAGCTTCGGTTATATAGAAAGGTACTTCACGTACTCGACAGTATATCGGAAGGCTCCTGTCGTACGGTTGTGCATTAGACAACACCACTACAGTTCGGAGCTCCCACTAGGATTCCTGAAACCATATGAGTTAACCATTAGCCATCTTGGCATGGAAATACACCGAGAAAAACACTCAGGGAGCTATTGCACACATACTTCTAGGTAGTCGGGTTATACGGTCCTAATCCTCCCTGGTTAGTGCTCTGAAATATTGGACTGAGTATAACTGTTGGACCCTGTGGTATATCGCGAGTTGCAATGCTTTGATAATCCCGTGAGGTTCCATATTTTTGAATCTTACCTATCACATCAGTTTGCTTGTGGCTTTAGCTTGAGTAGGCCTTGAAGTGTGCTTTTTTTCTTTTTTAGAACTCTTAGGAGAAGTTTTACATCAGTCGCCCTAGCTAAGCAGCCCTTAAGAAGATCTCATAGAATATTAAATTTTCCACCTGAATATCCCCTTAACCAGGAGGAGAACTCTGGAGAAATCATGGATCAACCGAAAACATCAGAATCACTCGGAGAAGAAAATCCCAATATTGAAATCGGAGTAAACTATTCTCTTCCTGTAAATCCACCTATCACTGATCCTATCGGACCTTTGTTAGTGGAACAACCTCCTCCACATGATACATCTTTCCATCACTCGCTTGACGGCCTCCCC
This sequence comes from Larix kaempferi, assembly GCA_027924585.1. Taxonomy (NCBI): domain Eukaryota; kingdom Viridiplantae; phylum Streptophyta; class Pinopsida; order Pinales; family Pinaceae; genus Larix; species Larix kaempferi. The sequence goes on along the minus strand of BSBM01000458.1, from coordinate 14,508,087 downwards.
GGATCTACCGATTGGATTTTCAGTCGACCCTCGAACGATTCGATAGCGACCGTGTTTGGTCCAACCACATCATTTTGGGGAACTTCCCTAGGTCATAAAATTTCCAATTTTGGTTCACTTCCGATGGTGGAAACTCCACTGCACCGCTTCCATCCTTGATGGATTCCTGACAACGCAGTTCTCGCACCAATTTACGAGACCATTGATCGTTTACGTACATTCAGTGACCAGATTATGCGCCCGAGTTTTCCTCCAAGACCCGATCCGGAAGTGTCAGTTCCCGAACAACATTCCCCCATACACTCTTTTTCTTTCTCTTCACCAAGAATATCAACACCTATCATGACCACTTATGAACCAGGCCAACCATCTTTTCCATCTGGTACACCTCCAGACCACTTGGTTGGTTCTACACCTCACTTGATCCCAACAACTGGAGGGAAACGTTCAGCTATAATTAACTACCTGACTGGAACACCACCTCCACCTCAAAATTTGAGTGGAGGTTATCCCCTAGTTAGTAGTCAACGGATGAGTATGGGTCAACCTACCATTAGTGGTCAACATATGCTTACTGGGCATACTCCAACAATCTTGAAAAAATCGTCGAAAAATCGCGCTTCTTTCAAAAAATCGCGCGGTTTTACCTCTGCCGAAAAATCGGTGATTTCCGACTTTTTCAAAAAATCGGCGATTTTTTCGAAGGAAAAAATCGCCCAAGCTTTTTCACAGTTTTAAAAACTCGGGTTTTTTTTTATAAATTTGATGAGTTTTGTACATGTAACATTGATGTCAACAATACTAAATGATAAAGTAAAATTCTTAAAGTAAAAGTGACATTCTCTTTATCTTTCATTTTCCATCCTTTTACTTAAATTTGTAACATTACCATTAATTGTTTCAGGATGTTTGAGAGTGGTTCCAACCTCATCAGACTTCATATGCAAAAGGTAGGATTTTAGATCCCATTTAGAATTCAACAAACTTAATGGTTTTCAGGATTTCAGGATTCCAACGTTTCTAGTGGATTCTATCATGTATGTGGGTAAGGGATTGGAATTTAATGAAGTACATCAAACTCTCTATGTACCTTGATGTTGGTGGTGTCGATGCCTGATTGTTAAAGTTGTTTGAATTCCACTGTCATGACCTTAATAAAAAAATGTACCCTTCAGTCAAGCAAAATCACTTATTAAGCATGGGAAGCTCTTTCTACCTTATTTTAACGCTTGGATTAAGAAGTTTGAACAAAATTGTAGGGTGTTAATTGATGTCCTTGGAGGATCAACTTCAAGATTGGAAGCAGAGGCAAAGGCTAGAGCCTAGAGGTGGGGGAACAAGGTGCTATTGATGAATATGATTTCGACATAGACAATGATTTTGATGATTATGTTTTTTCAATTTTGATTTAGATATGTATTGCACTTGGTGCCATTTTGATAATATTTTGTCTCTAATGGTTTGGAATCATAGCTTGGAATCTTTAATATATATTTTTTTCATTAAAATTGTAAAATTTTATGTATTTTTTAACAGTCTGAGTCATTGAAATCAAAACACTCCAAGTTATTTGCATCCACTACATCTATATATTAGTGCTTTCTACATATTTATGTTCCAATGTGTTTATCTGATGTTATTGTTGCTTTATATGTTTAAAATTCTGAAAAAAATGAATGTATTTTGTATTTTTTAATGTTTGCCGACTTTTTCTGATTTTTTCCGATTTTTTCGCCGATGTTGCCGAGAAATTGTTTTCGGGACCCTTGCTGACTTTTTGTCGAGTCCGACTTTTTCAACATTGTACTCCAATGAGTGGACATTTTTCAACTTGTGGGAAACCCCTAGTCAGTGAACAAAACCTAACTGGGGAGCATCATCTAGTTAGGGGGGAAAATGTAAGCGAAGGGTATTCTTCACATATGAACTATAACATGGTTGGAAGTTCACTCTCAGCCATGGGATAACCTACGTGGGCACATCAAATGGGGGGACCATCTACTTGGACCCAACCCCCATGGGGGCATTCATATTCGGGCAATCATAACGTTGCTATAGGTCAAAACTATCCATGAAATATTTTTCTTGGATTACCCTATCTCGAAAACATGAACACCCCATGGGGGCATCATAATGTTCCACCGACTGGACCTCCAGCTGGCGGAGCACCCCCCCCCCCACCCACCCACCACCTGTCCCACCTCTTCCCGCACCACCTGTCCCACCTCCACCATTTCCACTTAGAGGACCCCCGTACTCCGGCGGTGGACCCCCTTACTTGGGAGGAGGACTCCCTTCAGGTCCACCTCCTAATCCGAGAGGCCCACCTCCATATGGCCAAAACACTTTATGGGAGGACCTTATGATCAGTCGATTCATGGTCCTACTGGTACCCAAATTCCTTATCAATATTACCAGTATCCACAACCAAACCGACAGTTACCATTTTTGGCTACGTTAGATCTGCCAGATCTGTCTTGTTTGACCAACGATCCCATCCAACACAATATAAACTGGCCAACTATTCCTGTGAAGTTACCATCAGACATACCAAAATTCAACGGCAAACCCGGTGAGGACCCTAAGAACCACGTTATGACTGATAATTTGTCATGCTACTCTAACTCCTTAATGGACGATTCTATCTGTTTGAGGTTGTTTCAACGAACCCCCACCGACACTACTGTGAAGTGGTACATCGAGTTACCAGCACATTCTTTTGTCAATTTTGGATCTCTAGCTATGGCCTTTATGACTCATTTTCAGTTACCAATCCACTATGAAACCAACACAGATATTTTAAAGTCCCTTCGACAAACAACCTCCACTCACATTTCTGATCATATTCATGAGTGGAGAAGGAAACTTCGCCTCATCAAAGCTCCTATTCCGAATCAGTTACGTTCTGATTGGTTCACGAAGTCCTTACTACCCATCATAGCTAAAGATGTGGCTATGGGAAGGGCCATTATGGAAGAACAAGCTATTTCATGTGCTCAGTATTTAGACTTAGGCTTTGCTCAATCTAGCACCTTATACAACATTACTCCTAACGCCCCACGCCCTACACATAACCCGACAAAACATCCTACCGGATCACATGTCGATGGCATCATTGGTTCTATTCATTCCCATCCTGCTACCCAATCAGGTGGAACACAGTGTTACCAACTTATTTGAACCATAGTTGAATTATCTGAAGAGCCGCCATTTGACAAACATGATCAAGCATTTGTGCCTAGCCAATTTTGGCTAGTCAGTTTTGTTTTTCAGTCGACATGACCATGGCCCCATGGGGTTTGTAATAAAGTGTGCCAGTAACATTCTGAGTGTCTCAGTTCCCCATGACTTGATTAAGCAACTAAGGTATTCCAGGGAGTTTTTTCCCTTGTCAAATATACTTTTCCTATAGCCGAGCTATAATCAATGAGGTTTTCTCCCGCTTCCTCCAAAGTTGAAATGCCCGATTTTGAAAATTTTAGCCATGGGGGGTTATTAGAGTCCAACTGATGTATATAAGCCTACTAGACACTATTAGAATAGGTTTTGGTCATGTCATAGGTCCCTAGGACCCTCAGAAAATATTTCGAAATTTTTTTACCTGGTCCTCCGGTTTAGGTTTTTAATTGTTTTTAAATTTTTAATAAATTTCTCTATAGTTTAAATGGAGAAATTTCAATTTGTAATATGTCAGTCATCCGGGATCCAAATTCAATGATTGAAGGCTCCAGACTTAAGCCGAAAATCATTCATGATCCTCGGACCAGTTTATCCTAAATGTCGAATGTCAATTAGGCCTCATAATTAATAATTTCTCAAAAAACCCAGTTACAGAGAAATTATTAATTAAAATAATACAATTGAATATTTTGGAGATAATCCAAATCTCTCCAAAATAAGTCAATTTGAATAAAATAAAAGGCTAATTGACATGGCACCTGGCATTTAAGATGATTCCAATCAACTTCACTGAACTTCAATCAACTATCCAGTCAGCACAAGTAGATCTCTAGAAGAGAATTCGCCCTCCATGCATGCAAAATCGAGTTTGGTGATGTGGAATGGGTATTAAATGAGTTTTGGTTGGTATTTGAGTTACATTGAATGGGAGTGGGGGCGCCTTGAGTAGCTGGAGGCCACCTCCCACTTTCAACTACCACGATTGCAATCAAAATATTGTTAAACTCCAAGTACCTACCTCAAAGCTCACGAGTCTCCAAGCTTGCTCATGTCATACCTCTTTGGAGCTCGAGTTTACCACATGGCACGTGATTATTTGGTGGGAGATGTTTCCAATGTGGAGATGAGGGGTGCCTTGCCTAGGTGGAGGCCACCTCCTCATCTCATTAACTAAAACTCGACTTGTTGATTGGATTTAACTCCAAGACTTGTAATTTGATTGGTTGTGACTAGATGTTGATGGGAATTCGACTTGTGTTAGGTGGTATTGGCTCCTTTCAAGCCAATTCGAGTTAGGATAGAGGCAGGCTAGTGTTTTGTTATTTAAGAGAAGCATTTTAGCTCTCTTCTCATGGATTTTTGAGCAAAGGAACTCTGGTGAATTGTAATTCGTTTTCAAGATTAATAAATTTGAGACTTTGGAGGTCAAACTGTGGAGGCTCTTGGTGGCCATACTTCACCCAATAAACAAGGTGATATTGTGTAATGTTTTATGCTTGTGATTTTTAAGTTATAGATCTTTGTTTCAAGAGGGCTAACAATCTAGCACAAGTGAACAAATCTATCTCTTTTCACGTAAGTGTAATTTGTTTTGCAGGTATCTTCCAATGCATTGGGTTTTTTGTAGGTACACCTTCACTTCGCATATGATGACAAAGTCTCAAGCTTCTTAAACGAGAGTAAAGAGTTTTTTGCTTACTCCATCACACTTTCAAATGCAACTTTGGTTACTTGGTTCCTTGGGCTTATCTCTTCAAGCTCCCCACTTTGTCTTCTTTATCTTTTCCTCCATCCATCTTTGCACTTGTCCAAACCATTTTTTCCTCTTCTATCATTGGCTGCCCACTGTCCATTTTTCATTTCATTGGCTGCCCATTTGTCCTTTCTCTTGGCTGCAAACTATCCTCTGTATTGGACTGTCCACCTTCAAATCTGTAAACCGTCCACTGTTTGTTTCATTGGCTGTCCATTTGTCCACTCTTTGGGACTGTCCACTATCCATCTTTTTGGACAGCCCTCTCTCTTCATCTCCCTACCCTTTCATCCCATGTTCGCTGCAAAAAAGATATAAAAAACAACAAGCAAGTTTGGTTAATAGTTAATTTGTTTCATTCTTTAAATATTTGTTAGTGGTTAATTTCCATAGTTTGCACTTCCATTTTTGGTGGAGCTTAGTTCAACTTTTGCATCTAGTTTACTTGATTTGCTTGCATTGGGTCTCTTTACAAAGTTGGGCATTCTCACATCATACTTTGCATATTACGTTGGTTTAAAGATCTAATTTCATATCTAGTTCTTTAGCTTGTGTTTCATAGTTTAGATCTCATACTTGGAAACAACTTAGAATTTTAAAAGCTTTGTTAAGTAGGTCCTAGTTTCATACTTTGAAAAATAGTATAGGCATATTAAATCTCATTGTAGAAGTGCATTTCATTTTTTTTAGACTCTAGTTGCATTTAGTCTCTTATTTATAAAGCTTAGAGCAAGTTTATTTTTAAGATTGATTTCATTTTCTATACTAATGCTAATGGGTGCATGAGTCTTTTTTTATTTTGGTTTATTAAAAGTTTTGAGAAAAGAACAAATTGTTGAGAAGGGAAGTATGAGCAAGTTTTGAAATAAAAACCACTTGGAGATATCCCAAGAAGAAGAGCAACGCACCAGAAGAAGATCCAAAATAAATGATGATAATGTTAACCAAGAAGATCTAGAACCTTCAATCTCCTTTTGTAAAAGAAGTCATAAGACTCTTTGTTCCAAGTACTTTTCATTTTCATTTTCTCACTTTGGTTGAAATTCCTCAATACTTGTAATCTGTTTAATAAAAGGCTAAGTGGAGGAGTCCTCCGCTTTTTTGGGTTTTCTTCCCCATTTGGGGAAGAGTGTTGTGGTTGTTTAACGTAGATCTCTTATTTCATGCGTTAGAGTAGATTAATATTCCATTTTTGTACTCTCTTCAAAGTTTTGACGAGAGCAAGCTAACTTTGAGATTTGCATCCTAAGGGCCACATAGCTTTGTAGTAGCTTCTCGTTCCTTCGTTAGCCTTCTTGCCGAAGTTTCAGCTAGCTGGAAAGTCTCAAGGAATAGCGTTTCTTAGTGATCGACCTTGTTCGGAGGTAAATCCCACCTTAGATTAACATTTGATTGATAGAACACTAAGTCTTGCTTTCAGTTATTTTTTAAGCATCTTAAGTATCTTGCTATGATTTCTTTAGTTTCGGTAATTCAAGTTTCATTTTTGTTCTTCAATACACAACTGCTTCTTTCTTATAAAAAGAACCAAAGTCTCTTGAACTTGGCCAAATCCAAGTCAAGAGCACTCTCTATCGGAGAGCATCTTAGCTTGCATTTTCCCATCTGCATTAGGCATATTAGAGTAGAAAAGTCTCTTGAACTTTGGTCCTAAGACTAAGTCAAGAGCGTTCTCTATCGGAGAGTCGAATTGTGCTCCTTAATAAATAAAATATTTCAACTCACACTCCCTTTTAATTAATTTACTTTGGTTGATTATCCAACACCCGTATGCTCTGCCAACCTGAAAAGGTTGGGCTAGTACTCAGAAAGGTGTTGGACTTGCTAATTCTACAAGTGATAATCTAAATAAAATATTACCCCAACAAAGCAAACCGGCGTTAAATACTGAGGTTGCTTCCTGAAACAGGTGGTGCCGAGAATCCACTGGTCAGACTCGGGGGCGGTTCAAACATTGGACACTTATCCTCTTGAATCTGGGTGCTCTCGACCTATCATCTAAGAGGTTTCCAGTATCTTTCCTGGTTGGTTTTTACTTTTGATATCCTTGGTCTTAGCCTAATAAACAAGATCATTAAAATATTCAATAAACCAAGATTAATTCGCACGACGATCTCACGAACATCATCACTTTGAACTCTTGTATCAAGCAACCCAAGCACTCAAGAATATTTTTGACTCCATAAGGCACTGGTCCTTGACATCATTTCATTTGCTTATTATCTATCTCGAGCATTTATATTTCTATGGTTGTCTTGCTTTAATTTACAAAGTGACTGTTTCTTCAATCATACTGTGTAGTCGCAACGTGGATTGCTTTATCTTGTGTTTATTTCATATCTCATTCTAAAAAATCCTAAACAACACTCATCCGCATCACCCCATACAGAAAACACTTAAAACATTGAGCCATAGTTAAACTCTTTGTAGGGACTACCCCCCTTGGCTTCGTTAGGAGTTTTCCTAAACGGAGGAGTTGGGATTCAGGTGACAGTACCTGGCTCATTGCTTGCCCCCAAGGCCACACTTCTCTCACTTGTAGTGAAGAGATAGCTTTCGAAAGATTTCTGCTACTGGTGTGCAATTTGGCGGACAACACACAGAACCACCATAGTTCGACTCCATCCTCGCCACAAGTTGGCACCAACACCAATCGATCACCCGGCCCTACTTCCACTATGGAAGTGAATTCAATTCAATCTGCTTCACCTCAAAAATCCAGTGGAAAAAAGAAGAACAAGGGTAAATCTAAGAAATCTTCTAATCAGCAGGAGCCGAAACGTAATCCCGATGTAATACCCCAATTTTGGCCCTCATGTAATATTGGCTTTTAATGTAAATATTGTAAACATGCGATGTATGTTTCCCTAGCGCGGAGCTCAAGGACAAGGCCCCACTAGAGCATGTTCGGATTTTATTTAAAATGGACAAGTATTTGATATTTTATTACCCATGAGCTATTAAGCCATGGAATATTGTAAATGATGTAAATATTTGATATTGCAATAAAATACCAAAACTGGCTATGGGAGCAACGAATGAGAAGGGGCCATGTGTATTCCACTAGGGAGTCATGAGGGGGTTGTGGGGATGAACCATATGCTGCCAAATGTCATTGTGAGAACCCATTTGACTTTCTTTGCTGACATTTAATTTTGTTATAAGGAAGTTGTTGAAGAATTCAATCGATGGCTTCAATGGAGCATGGGCAGCCTAGAAATTCGTATGGCAGAGTATGGGCTCTGTTTTCTTATACCACAAGTCACCCTACCTCATGGGAATTGGTTCTTCCTCATTCCAATTCCATTGTTGAAGAACCCAGCATCAATTTTTACCCATTACGAATTCCCAGCAATGAGAAAAACCAGAAATTGCAACTTTGCAAGAACCCACTTTTTGAAGAACCATAAACACCCAGAATTGAGTATTGATAGTGAAATCCAATGGGGGATCCATAGATATGAGCAAATTGAGAGTATTAGATACCCTGAAATCCATTGGAAAACCCAGTTTTGATAGCCCAGAAATCCAGTGACGGGATTGAGTTATTTGATGATAGAATTGTGAGAAATCCAAGTGTGAATGACTGAGCAGAGATTGGGTTTGCTTGATAAACCCAATGAAGTCTAGAATCTCAAGGAATTAGCAGCTGTACCTTTCTATGCCCATCTTGAAGAGCACTGGAGGGAAGGGACGCCTGAGGGACTGTGCAGCAGAAAAGGGGACCTTCCTTGTGTTGGGTGTGGTAGGTATTGTGGGTGCCTTGACTGTTGAATTATCTTGAGATTCCTGTAGCTCTGTGGATGAGCTCATTGGCTTAGCATTTCCCTCCTTTGTCTTTTGTATGCTTGATAAACCCAACTGTGTGTTGGCTTAGCATAGCTGTTGAGTGAGACCATGGTTGTGAGTGAGCCTGTTTAGTTCCTCCTTAGTGGATACACAACCCAGCACGGGGGTGATCTCTCAGCTGAAAGAATACAGGATGGACAGAGATCTATGGTTGGGTGGAACGTTGCTCTCACATAGCCAGTTGTTTGGATAGCTTCATCTTCAAGATAAGTGTTCTCTGTGGTTTAAATTATGATCATTATGTGTTCTGTTCTGAATGTTAATTGTCCATGTTAATGAAATGAAATGATTGTCTTAATGAAATTGATATGAAGTCTGTGCATAGCATGAGAACGAGGTTGAATTCTCTGCATGTTGAACCATCATATGCCTATGATAGATATGCTAGTGCATTACTGTTTGTGTGCTTGCAAATATGATTTAATTCCGTTGTGTTTATATTGAGTATGAATTTGCACACAAAAGTTTTTATTTATTATGAATTTCTGAGTAATGTATGGGGTTGAATTTACCAAATAAGCCCTGGAATGTTAGTCATGTTCCCTTTGTGGTTTGGAATGATGGGAGGGGACGTGACACCCGATGACATGAAACAAAAGCGGAAGGTCAAATATCCTTGTTTACTGTGTGGTGAAAATCCCTTCACGAAATAATGTCCATATTGTGAAGAAGTGCAAAAGTTTCTTAAAGGAAACTCCACGCCCACAGTTTTAATTGATCCCTTCCCCACACAACAACAGCAAATGATTGCACAACCACCCCCTCCTTCTCAAGGACAACCGTCCACAACCGCTCATGTTCTCAAGATGTGGATTGAAACAGTCAACTTGTCTACCAAGTCCCGCACATACGGCTCTATTTCTAACAAGGAATCTAACGGAGGTAATACTGAAAAATCCTTCGCATCTACATCTCATATTCCTTCTCCTCAAGGTCCTTTGGTCATAGAGAAAATTTTACCAGATACAGTATTACATTCGCCAAAGAGCACGATTAGAAAAGCAGTTTTTAACCCTAACGCCCGAGCCGCCCAAAACTATAACATTGTAGAGGATCTAGCCCAGGCCCCTTGTGATATGTCGACGTTAGAAGTCTTACAAAATTGTCCCAATCAGCGTAAGACCCTGTTATCTGCTATAGGAGTAGTAGATCCCGATTCCTCCAACACCATCATGTTCAAATTAGAGTATTTCAAGCCGAGGCTTTCCCACCAACAGCGTTTCAGATTGTTACCAACATTTCTGGGAAAACTATCCATCGTACTGTTTTAGACAAAGGAGCCTCTACTTCCGTTATGTCGCTATCATGCTGGCAATCCATAGGCTCTCCCGAGTTGAACCATTCCCCCACTACCTTGAAAGCATTCAACGGACGTGGATTTCAACTCCACGGAATGTTACTATCCTTATTCATAGAGGTGGGAGGCAAGATTGTTTCCATTAACATGGAAGTTGTCGCGGCCCCGTTGGATTATAATTTTCTATTATCTCAAAATTGGTTTTATGCCATGACTGTGGTTGCATCATCTATCTTCCACATCGTGCAATTTCCCCACCATGGGAAAATTATCACTATCGACCAATTAGATTTTTGTACACCGGACACCACTACTCATCCTACAGATAACATCCCTCTTTTGGGCCAGTCTTCGCACATATATAAGAGTGTGGGGGTAGGACTCCTCAAAGACTCATCTCTGATGGGAATTTTTCCAACACCAGATCACCAAAATCATGTTGCCATGATGAACATGATCTCATCTATGATCCCAACCTCTTCCAAACTAATAGACCAATGGGTTGTGCCCGATCCTAATCATATGGATTTGATTGGAGATGCGATGCCTCTCATCCCTGCTGAAGCCACTTATGAGGCTCTCCAATCAGCACCCGATTTACCAGATGTCCACTCCACCGTAACCCCGGTTCTCTGCCACCACAGTGGAACTCATCCTTATCATCACCTAATCCTCTACTCTAGACTTTTCATTCTGACGAGTCCATCATGGAGATTATGAGCTTGGATGAGCCCCCATGGGAAGACCTCCATCATCGATCGTCCTTCCTTCTACCTTTTGACATGGTAGAGAACGCCATTCATACCATCGTTTCACTAGATGTCTTTTTCCACCCTCAATCTCCTATTCTTACCCAGGACACGGTAACTGAGGGCAATTTGGAAAACATCACACCTACCATCACTATAGACATCTCGGTAAAACCAGGCATCATGGAAAATATTCACATAGGCCAAACTGGTTCTCCCGTTGAACTCAAGAATTTTACGGCCTTATTCAAACAGTCCTACGATGTATTTGCATGGAGCTACGAGGAAATGCCCAGGATTGATCTTGCCATTTTTATGCATGAGATTCAAGCATATCCCGACGTTAAAGCTGTCCGGTAAAAACTCTATCCAGTGCACCCTGGGAAGACTGTGGCTATCAAAGTAGAGATAGAAAAGTTGTTGAAAGATGGATTTATTTATCCTGTTCCCTTGATAGATTGGGTCTCCAATGTCGTCCCGATTGCCAAAAAGCAGGGCACCATTAGAGTTTGTGTTGATTATAGGGATATGAATAGGGCTTGTCCCAAGGACAATTATCCTACCCCATTTATCGACTAAATCATTGACAACTGTGCCGGAAGTGTCATCTTTTCTTTTATGGATGGATTTTCTGGCTATAATCAAATTGAGGTCCACCCAGCCGACCAACATAAAACTGCTTTCATCTTCCCATGGGGCACGTTCGCATATCGCAAACTCCCGTTTGGTCTTAAAAACGTTGGTGCTACATTCCAGCAAGCCATGTCGTATGCCTTCCATGATGTGAAGGATTTTGTGGAACCTGTTATCACACCATAGTAGCAGGGCTACTACTCTTGCTTAGCAGATATTTGCACATTTTAGAGCTTCCATTATTCAGATCTTGGCTATGATGATTGTATATTTTGAGTTCACTCATGATCAGAGCAGTGTATTATTCAGACTTATGTTAGACCTTGTGTCAAGGCTGAGCCTTGAGAGTTTAGATTTGATGACCGATGTGACCCTTTATCCCATACAGTTTCAGTTAAGTGCCTAGAGATGTATTGCAACAGTGTTTCAGATGATATATGATGATTATTCTTGTGATGATGTTGTATGACCTATGGATGTTTTATCATTGACTGTGGATTATTATCTTGTTGCTTTAGTCTTGTTCATAGCATTGGCTTGGTATATAATTCATGATGTGGCAAAATGTGTAAAACTTAAAATGAATTATAAAATGGACATGTACTTGCACATTTAGGTTGTTTGAAAAAACTCACTGGTTTACCACCTTACATAGATATAGTCTTTCTTAACACCAGTTGTTTAATAGCTTAGGCTCCACCTTCACTTGACTCCATCCATACATGACTTTCCTTATTTGACTTTAAACCTTGACCTGTCTTACTTAACTTTCTGGTAATGAGGACTTCCCCTTTTTCTACCTCTATGTTTGGACCGCATCCCTGTATGTTTAGTGTTTCGGCTCTGAGTTTGTGACAAAACTTGCCTTTGGTGAGTTGGATTGTAGGCCTAAATCATTCTGGTCGGTTGTCCCAATGTTTGGCATTGGCTCGAACTCCCCCTAGTCACTAGAGATGTTGTTGGCTAAAACTGAAAGCTCATGTACTACTTATGGAAACTTATGTAAATTCGCTCATGGAAACTAAAAAAGGGAAAGAGCAATGAACTGCTAAAAATACTCCTCGAAGAGTATAAGAAAGGTCTAAAAAGCAATGGTTCTTAAATGCTATATCTAAACAATTGCTGACCTTATATTGATATGTAAACATGCCCTGGATGCAAGCTACAATTAGTTGTGCTTATCAGCACACCTGAGATCCAAAGGGTTATGTAGGCCAAAAAGGCCATGAAATGAAATTGAATAATCCTAATGAACCTGGATCAACTTGATGTAGACATGATGCCTAAGTTGAATAAGCACTCTCTAAACAACTTACCATTTGTGAGGCATAACCATCCCCCGTGTTATTTTTTCTAGCACAAAGTTTGTAGTTTCCCCTTTCTCCCAGTCCAAAGTATCTTTTAGTTGATTTTAGACAAGTCACCCCCTTTTCCCAACCTTGTTCCTAGCCTTCATCCTTCGCTAGTAGTTTGAACATGTCCAATGGGTGAGTTTGTCATTTAAACTATTGTGCAAGTAATTACAAATAACAAAGGAATGTGCTAACATGATTAATGCCACTGAATGGATGTTATTCTTTAAGTTAAGCTGTGAGTATGATTAGAGAAACATGTCTTAGTCTACTGATATGATTTATCCTTGGTTGTATATGGACCTAGTCAAACCTAGTTTGACTATGGTCATTTCTTGGGATCCGTGATGATGTGGGCCATGAAGGCTTATTGATGATGATGTATGGGCCCACATTCTCCTATTGATGATACTATATGATGGACAAATGATTCAAATGATGATTGATGCAGTTCAGCAAGTTTTATTATTACTTCATATCATCAGATTATGCACTGTCCATATATGGTGGACCCTACAGTTAGCCCATCAGGGCAACCCATGGTGTATGAGTACACATTCTTAGTAGATTTGGGTCTTCCGGATCCAATGAGACACTTATCTTTCAGTTCCGAGCACTTCTGACAGTGATAGATGCAGTTTTACACTTATTGACCAGATTTGGGGCTGATTTCCCAGCCTGAGCAGCAGGGGCCATAGGAGGCCAGTTCACCTAAGGCACTGTATGAGAAGGGGGTGGTCCAGCCACTTGTTATTACCATTTATCCCCCCTTCTCAAGAGCCTGGTGGGCTCAGTTTGACAGTGTAGGTGCCCTAGGAGGCAGTTTCAGCACTTTCACAGTTACCGAGGCAGTCCAGAAATGGGATAAAAGGGTAACTAAGGAATTCGATTTGGGCAATTGAGGCAAGGTTTTGGCACTTGGTTTTCACAAAGGTCTTCTAGGGTGAACCCCCTATCTTCTAGCCAGTTTTCATCATTTGGGTGATTCCACAGAGGCCATAGGAGGCCTTTTATTGCTTGTCTGTCACAGATTTTGAGGACAGATTTGATCATTTATATTTATTTTGGACATATTATATTATTTTATTGTGCCATGGGGATGAGCTAGTAAGGATTGATGCCTCCTAGCCCCACCCTGAGCTCCATGTGTCATGTCCTAGTCATATGAGGTGGGCTTTTGTACTTTTACCCCCTCTAGTGGATGACGTCACCCTCCTTGAGTATCTTTAGCTATGACATCATCACCTTTTTGAGTGATCCATGTGTTATGTTATTATGGTTCATCTTAGCCATTGATTTTGTATTGAGATCTTTTAATCTCAACCACTCATTTTATATTGTATTGTAAAGTGGTATAGGGTTTTGGTCTTTATTATCCTATATAAGGAGGAGACCCCCTATTGTATAGCTCATCTTTGGAGCTCTGGAATATTGGAATAGAAAACTTCTTTGTGGAGCATATTTCTCTTGTCTAGTGGATTCTCTTGCATCTTGAGTATACAGTATCTCTTCTATGTATCATTGTGGATCTTGGAGCTACATCTTGTTTTCTTGTAGGAAAGTCGATTGGTGGAGAGGAGGAAAATTTCTTGAGGGTTATTGTTGGAGGGATCCACATATTCTCTCTTGGGTTGATCTTGGTGAAAGGAAGTATCATTATTGTATCTTTGTGACATAGTTGATACTTTCTATTACATCTTTCCATCATTTTCATAATCATCTTACTTGGCTTGTTTCACTTGATCTTGTCTTGTAGGAGGAGGACGATTTGGCAATCTTGGAGGAGGACGTTTTGGCTTGGAGTTCTTGGATCTCACTCTTGAATATACATGTAGGAGAATGCTATCAATTTGCAAGGTGGTCATAAGCAATTGAGGTAAGATCTACAAGGTATGTGTCTATATCCATCCATTCTTCTTCATTGGTCACAAACCCTTAAAAGTTAAAACCCTCATTTTTTTTTTCTTAGATCTACTTGGATCTAGTCTAGCTTTTGAAAATTTATTGAAAACCCACCTCTATAGTATCCACGGCAATTCGGATCTATAGTTTGGTGGTGATTGGGTTCCATTTGACACACTTTCCAAGGCACTGAGCCCTCCTTGAACAAAATCGCACCACTTGGGAGAAGCTAGTTTGGTTTGTTCCAAGACATGGGTAGGTGAGATCCCACTTAATTTATGATCCTCACACTTGATAACCTACCCCTAGTGCTTCACTTTGTTGATTTTTGCCTTGTGGGCCCCATTCCTCATTTTGAGGGTTGTGCCCCACTTGGGTCAATTTGGTGATGCATTTTCAATCTCAGATCTATGGAGATCTAGCCATTGGATCCCCTTGATTTTCAAGATCCACATTGATACTTGCCTAAACTATTTGGATCTACAATTTGGTGGCCATTGGACTTGATTTGACACACTTTATCATACTTTTAGCCCTCCTTGGGAAAAGTCGCACTCCTTGGGTGTTTGAGTTTGTCCACTTCTAGATCCTGGGTAGTTGAGATTCCATTGGATTTGGAAAGAGCATACCTTGAAACCTACATCTATCATCTCACTTAGTGAAGTTCTGCCTTGGGGATAGCATTCCTTGTTTTGGGGAAAGTTGTCCACTTGGGTCACTTAGTAAAATATTAGATCTAGTAAGATCCACCCATCATTTCTCAAATAGCCCACTTGATTTGTATCCTAGGTGTCCCGATCTACAAATTGACATATCGTTTGACTCCATTAACCCATCCATCAAGGCACTGGTCCACCTAGGGAAATTCACACTCCTTGGAAATTATGTCAAGTCCTAGATCCCATATGTGGGTATCCCTAATTTCATCTTAGATCCCTAGATCTATCTCTTACATACCCCTTGGTACCATTTTCACCCCTTAATTCCACCTTGTGGGACCATTTCAGCCATTTCCATATCCCAAGGAAGTGGGTCCCACATGTGTATTTTTATGGTACTAGATCTTGTCATTTTATTTCATCATGTGGCATAAATCATACATTGGTTGAAACACTAATCACTCCTTAAGCCTCCTTCAACCATACCTTAACTTCTAGGTCCACCTAACCTTGCATTGGTTTCCGTAACTTGTCTGTTACATATCCCTAGGAACCTTTGTTTGGGTCCAATCATCTTTGATTGGTTATAGGGTCTCCCCCTAGGTCTTGATTCATCTTGATCTAAAGTGAAGAGTGCCTCGGTTGACGTGACTCCCAGCGTGCATTGGGAACCGTGGCATTTCTTGGGTCACCTCTTTAGTTGTCTGTCTCCTCTACCATCTCGGATGGGATACCACTAGGGACAACTACAAGTTGTGTGATAACAATTCCATTGATTGACCAATGAACTAATGCCCCGTTTGCTGAAGCAAAACTGTTTGATGACAAGTTCAGGGATGAAATCAAGAAACCTATGGGTATTTCATTCTAGACAAACTGAAATTGAATAACTGATAAGCCTTTCTTATCTGCTAAAGTTTGTAGCATCAATGACTTGAAACTTGGTATTAGATAAGATGGAAAATGTTTTTGGATTAATCTGAATGAGAGATGATTCTTCTTAATAAATCAAAAAGATAAAACCAAAGAGTTCATTGGATATTGTTAACAATGTCTTAGACTCATCGGCAATCAGAAGAGGAACTGTAGTGACTTGGGGCATCGAAGAAATCTGATTGCATTTATCGCCATTCTGCTCTGCATTTGGCTTCTTGGACTCCATATCAAAGACAATTACCCACTTGTTATCCCCATTTGTGTGAACCCAAATCCTGTCACCGCAATTCTTACCTAAAGCCTCCGCTTTAACTCAACTTCTGCTTAAATCCATAACAACCCTGGAACCAATATAGACACCCTTTACAAGAGAAATAGGCCTAGTTGTGCAATGAAATAATGATTCGGGATGCCTTTGGGCATATTGGTTGTCTCAGGATGAAGACCCCAAAGTAGATATGAGTCTAAAGGCCTTGCACCAAAGGGAGGCCATTCTAGCTGTGTATATAATTTTTGCTGGCTTTTGACACCCCACTATCCTTTTGGGAGATGTTAAATTTTGAGCATTAATTCACAATACTCTAGGATCTTCATTGAGAGAATAACATATACAGTATATCAATGCATAACAATCACAATAAGCATGACAAACATCACAAGACTCAAAAGCATGAGAGACAAGAGACACAGAGTTTCTGTGGGGAAAACCCTAAGATGAAAAACCCCACAACTTCCTCAGAGATAGAGAGAGCAATGGCTCAACCAAAGTACAACCAAAATACACTTGAGATAGTCTCCTAAAAGCAGATGATCCTCCTCCTCACTAGTGTGCCACTTTTTGAGTGAGAGAGAGATGACTTTCCGAATGATCTAAATAGAGATCTCCTGATCTCTATTTATACTAACCTGTTTTCCCAGTGACCTTATGGGGCCAACTTGTCTAGCTAGGTACATTCACAATATAATATATTTCATGGCCGACCCCACACATGGTGGTCTAATAACCCATCGACAAGTACACACACTTGCGACACTTGTCAATCCACATGACGACACTTCCTTATAGAGGAATAACACATCTCTAATAAGGGTACAATAAATATATATGAAATACATAGATGAAATACATTCCGAAGTTACATATACATCAACACTCCCTCTTAACTAGGAAGGTATTTCTCGACACAGATCTGCTAGACAAGTCTTCTTCTCGGGATCATCGTCATCATCATCGTCACTGCTACTGCTATCTCAACCAATCTCTGACTCTACTCGTCATAGGAAGTTCTACAAAGCTAGTCCTTTTTCATACAGGATGTAGGCCCGCCACCTGTAGGTCTTCGTCATCACTGGCCATACTGTGGAAATCTCAGGACTTATTATGTGCGTCACAAAACCTTAAAAGAGTCTCTTGACTAGCAAGAACCCTAAAGAGCATCTGAGGCCTTTTTCATCTTGTCCAGATCTCCAGGACTTATTACATGTGACCCCACCACAAAACCTTGAAAGAGAATCCCAGGACTGATTACGAGCACAAGGCCCAACCTATCGGATCTCCCAGGGCACAAATTACATGTGGTCACCACAAAACCTCGAAAGAGCATCCCAGGACTAATTACGAGCACAAGGCTCAACCTATCAGATCTCCCAGGGCACAAATTACATGTGGTCATGGCAAAAACTCGAAAGAGCATCCCATGACTGATTACGAGCACACAGCTCAACCTATCGAATCTCCCATGGCACAAATTACATGCCATAGGACAAAACCTCGAAAGAGCATCTGCCAGATATCCCAGGGCACAAATTACATGCCATAGGCAAAACCTCGAAAGACTATCTGTAGATCTCCCAGGGCACAAATTATATGTCCTCCCAAGCAAAACCTCGAAAGAGCATTTGCCAGATATCCCAGGGTACAAATTACATGCCATAGGCAAAACCTCGAAAGACTATCTGCAATCTCCCAGGACACAAATTACATGCTTATCTGCACAACCTGTTCCACAGCCACAGAGTATCAACCTGATACTCACCATACATCATCCTGATATACACATGATCATCCTGATCACCATCACTGCAACATCCTGCTACATGTCATCTGGAGCAACATCCTGAAGCTCGTCATCCATGATCATCCTGATCATACAATGCATCTACCTGATGCATACCAAGTATCTACCTGATACATATCATCATACATGATCCACCTGATCATACAGTGTATCCACCTGATACAAATACAAATACATGATACATATCAACATACATGATCTACCTGATCATACAATGTATCCACCTGATACATATACAGATACATGGTCCAAGCATCCAACATGATGCGTACATACATATAAATGATCCAACCGATCATATCCAGCATCCAACATGATGCGTACATACATATAAATGTAAATGATCCAACTGATCATATCCAGCATCCAACATGATGCATACATACATACATATAAAAATG
Source organism: Larix kaempferi (assembly GCA_027924585.1). Classification (NCBI taxonomy): domain Eukaryota; kingdom Viridiplantae; phylum Streptophyta; class Pinopsida; order Pinales; family Pinaceae; genus Larix; species Larix kaempferi. The sequence continues at coordinate 14,489,298 of BSBM01000458.1, read as the reverse complement.
ATCCAACTGATCATACAAAGCAGAAACCAGAACATCATCCTGATGCTCATCATCCAGCGCTTACATCCACAGCCATGTGAAGGATCCTCCTTCCAACATGCTTGGAATGGCTTCAGCAAATGTGACCATCACTTCTTCCTCGAAGTGTCATCAATCCGAAGAACACCAAGCCTCTCTCTAAAGTACTCGAACTTCACCCTAGCTAGTGGCTTCGTTAGCACATCTGCAATCTGCTCGTCCGTCACAACATATAGGAGCTTCACAACTCCTCTCTGCACCATATCCCTGATATAGTGATAATTTGATCTCTATGTGTTTTGACCTGTCATGAAACACTGGGTTCTCGGACAGCTTTACACAACTTTGGTTATCACAGAAGATACCGGTAGCATGCAACGGGAGATCAAATAATTCAGACAGTAGCTTCCGTAGCCATACTGCCTCACAACTAGTTGAACAGGCTGCAACATACTCTGCCTCAGCTGTACTCAGTGCTACACAGGACTGCTTCCTGCTAAACCAAGAGATCTCACCTGATCCCATACTGAAGCAGCACCCAGATGTGCTCTTCCTATCTGCAGCATTGCCAGCCCAATCTGAATCAACATAACCCTACAGGTTAAACTTTTGATTCGCCTCATACTTGAGCCCATAATCCACTGTACCCTTCAGGTACCTCAGAACATGCTTTACAGCAACCAGGTGAACACTCCTCGGATCTGTCAGGAACTGACTCAATGTGTTCACAGCAAAGCAAATATCTGGTCTCGTGTTCGTCAGGTACATCAAGGACCCAATCATCTGACGATACATAGAGACATCAACCGGCTCAGATGAAGCATCACATAGAAGCTTCAGATTCAATGCCATAGGTGTAGCCATGGCCTTGCAATCCATCATCCCGAATCTCTTCAGGATATCTACTGTGTACTTCCCTTGACCAAGGAAGATCCCACCTGTACTCTGCCACACCTTCATACCTAGGAAATAATGCATCATTCCCAAATCTTTCATATCGAACTCGGCAGCAAGCTTCCTCTTCGTATCTGCAATCAATTTGTCATCTCCTGTTACAAATAAGTCATCCACATACAGGAGTAGAATCACAGGATTCCCTTCCTCAACCTTGTAGTAAAGGTTGGAATCCGCTTTACTCTTGGTAAAGCCCAAACTAGATAGGAAACTGTCCATCCTGCCATACCAAATTCTGGGAGCTTGCTTCAAGCCATACAAGGCTTTCTTCAATCTGCACACATACGACTCCCTGTCATGTATTTCGAAACCGAGTGGCTGCTCCACATATACTTCCTCTTCAACTACACCATTCAAGAAGGCAGTCTTGACATCCATCTGGTGTATTTTCCATTTCATCACTGCAGCCAGGGCAAGTACTATTCTGATGGAAGTATACCTGGCTACAGGTGCAAAAGTTTCTTCATAATCTATTCCCTCTTTCTGAGAGAAACCACGAGCTACGAATCTTGCTTTTTATTTCTCTACACTGCCATCTGCAGCATGCTTGATTTTGTAGATCCATTTAGAAGTCACAACAGACTTCTCTTTAGGTCTTGGTACAACATCCCAAACATCATTCTTCATTATTGATTGGTATTCCTCAACCATGGCATCCTTCCATTCTTTCTTTTCCGCTGCTTCTTCATAACTAGAAGGCTCTTTGTTCATAATGTCACAGAGTAAAGCAACATAGCTGGTATGTGATCTGGTTCTCTTTTTTGCTCTGTGTTCTTCTTCTGGAATGCCAAATCTTTCTGCATCTTGAATGAGCTCTCTAGCCCATGCAGGTTTCCTCTTGTGAGAGTTATCCTCACGGGGTGGATCTACAGGTTCTTGTGGATCTTCAAACTCATGAACAACTTTTGGAACTGCTTCAGTCATGGTAGTGTCTTGAAATCTAGTTTCCTTAGGTTCTTCATAAACTTCGATAGGTGCATTCCTTGATTTGTTGAAGGTTGAGTTTTCATCAAATGTTACATCCCTGCTGACATCAATCTTCTTGAACCCTGGAAAGTATATTCTGTAAGCCTTCGAGCTTTCACTGTAACCCACAAAGATACCCTTCTTCCCTGAAGGATCTAGTTTAGTCCTCTTTTCCTTTGGGACATGAGTGTATACTAGACAACCAAATATTCTCAGATGGCTGACTTCAGGTTTCTTACTAGAAAATACCTCTTCTGGTGTCTTGTTATCCAATATCTTGTGGGGTGTTCTGTTCTGCACATATACAGTTGTTCTAGCTGCTTCTGCCCATAGATGCATAGGTAGATCCTGGTCATGCAGCATTGCCCTTGCTGCTTCCATGATTGTTCTGTTCTTCCTTTCTGCAACTCCATTTTGTTGAGGATTATAAGGAGCATTCAAGTCCCTCTTAATCCCTAAATCACTACAAAGCTTCTTGAAGTCACCTGAGGTGAATTCTCCACCATTGTCGGATCTGAATGTTTTGATCTTCTTGTTAGTTTGATTCTCCATCAAGGTTTTGAATTCCTTGAATTTATCAAACACCTCATCTTTGCTCTTCAAGAAGTATACCCAAGTCTTCCTGGAGAAGTCATCAATAAATGAGACATAGTAAACATACCCACTCAGAGAGCTGGATGACATAGGACCACATACATCTGAGTGGATGATTTTCAGGATGTCTTTTGCCTTTCTTTCACTACTTGGGAAAGCCTTCTTAATGTTCTTACCTTTTGCACATCCTTTGCAAACACCTTCATGTTTGGTCTTGATCTCAGGAAGACCCTCTACATCCTTGCTTGCAAGTCTTCTATGCCAAAATTCACTTGGCTCCATGGATTCATGTACCATGGCATGTTCAGGTTGTCCCTTCAATTTATACAAACCTCCCTCTTGCTCTCCAATCACTACTGCATCATCTATGTTCTTTCCCTTTGGCCACATTAGGACTTGGCCATCCACAAATGCAACCCTCATACCTTTTGCATCCAATGCAGAGATGGAGAGTAAGTTCTTCTTGAGCCCAGGTACATAAAGGACTTCTTTCATCTTCAAAGATTTTCCAGAATCTAGGTTGTAGGAGGCTTCACCACTTCCTTTGATTGGGTATTGATAATCATCCCCAAGTTTCACCTTATGGGGTGATTCATGTTCAGATAGATTCACAAAAGATTCCTTAAACCTAGTCATGTGTTTGGAAGCCCCACTGTCAATCAACTAATCATTACAACCATGGGAGATAGTACCTGTGAGAGCAGAAATTAGAACATACTCTTCTTCACTTGATGAGTCATCATCACTATCACTTTCTGCCCTAGCCTTCTTCTTTGGGGGGTCATCATCTTCGGCAGCATGAGCATGGTATCTTCTTTTGTTATTCTTCTTCTTCTTATTGAAGTTGTTGTTGTTGTCTTTCTTCTTCTTGGGACAATCTGAAGCAAAGTGTCCCTTCTCATTGCAATTGAAGCATCTGAGATCTTTCTTATCTTTATGATAATGGTGGTGTGAGAATCTTCTGTTATGAGATGATTCCTTCTTGGACTTTCCTTTCCTGGCATGTGCTGTGAGAGCTTGATCTTCATTTCCCATCTTTTCTTCTCGAGCCATAAGCCTAGCTTCTTCTTGAGAGCATTCTTCCCGCAATCTGTTGAAGGAGATCAACTTCTTCCTTGCACAAATTCCTTGAATAAAGGAATCCCATGACCTGGGTAGGGCATTTAGAGTGGTCATCACCACTTCACCATTCTCCACCATTTCATCCACTACTTCTAGTTGTTCCTTGATCTGGGAGACCCTTGAAAAATAAGATTGAATGGTTTCTCCATTCTGAAACTTTACTCCTTTCAATTGGTTCCGCAAGGTCATCTTCCGATTTATGTTCTTCCCTTCAAATAGCTTGGTCAAAGAGTCAAACATCTCCTTGGGTGTCTTTAGAGAAGACACATGGGGTATGAGATGGTCTTTGATAGAATCAACAATGATTCTCTTTGCCTTGACCAAGTTTTTTTTATGCAATACCTTAGCCTCTTCATCCTCTGGGATAGGGATGTCTTCTTTTACATATGAGTCCAACTCATTCTCTTCCAGGATTAACCCAATCCTATACTTTCAAGCTCGGAAGTTATCAACTCCTTCAAGCTTATCCTCAAGCTTAGTGTGGTGAGACATCTTAAAGAGTACGTCAAATGGAAATAGAAAAGATTTAGGTCTTACCACTTGAAATGCTGAAAACTGGATCTGGTCCCGGATTAGGGTTTGTCGAAAAAACCCTAAAAATTCAAAATGTGAATTTCAATTTTCTGGAAGGATAGAAAGATGCGCCTTGATGAGCTAATCATCCTGGTGTATTCAGAATTTGAGATCAGCAAAGCTTTACCCTTCAAATTTACCTTTTTGTCCTCCCGGGTTCACTAGGGAGAGCCCTGAATTAGGGTTTGAGTTTCCCGGAGATCTACCCAGCCAAAAATCTCGATCCAAAGCTCTAAACTTCGATTTTTGCAAGGAGCTTCCAGCTATGTCTTCAGATTTTAGAAATTCCTATTTTTGTGGAAACCCTAATTTTTAGGGCCAAATCTGAAAATGCTCAGAATTGAATTTTGATTAAACATATAGATTCTCCTTGATGAGTAGAGTCAAACTACTATACTGCTTTTCCAAAATCTGTGGAGAGAAACCCAATAAACAAGAAACTCAAGTTTCCGTCACTGCAAAATGTCTTCTTCTCAGGTTAGCTCTGATACCATGTTAAATTTTGAGCATTAATTCACAATACTCTAGGATCTTCACTGAAAGAATAACATATACAGTATATCAATGCATAACAATCACAATAAGCATGACAAGCATCACAAGAATCAAAAGCATGAGAGACAAGAGACACAGAGTTTCCATGGGGAAAACCCTAAGGTGAAAAACCCCACAACTTTCTCAGAGATAGAGAGAGCAATGGCTCAACCAAAGTACAACCAAAATACACTTGAGATAGTCTCCTAGAAGCAGATGATCCTCCTCCTCACTAGTGCGCCACTTTCTGAGTGAGAGAGAGATGACTTTCTGAATGATCTAAATAGAGATCTCCTGATCTCTATTTATACTAACCTGTTTTCCCAGTGACCTTATGGGGCCAACTTGTCTAGCTAGGTACATCCACAATATAATATATTTCAGGGCCGACCCCACACATGGTGGTCTAATAACCCATCGGCAAGTACACACACTTGCGACACTTGTCAATCCACATGACGACACTTCCTTATAGACCAATGATGTTAGAGATTGATTATATATGGTCTTTCATTGCCCATCAGCTGGTTCCATGCAGCAGTTATAGGTTTCAAATAGTGATTTGTGATATTTTTATGATTTTGATCATGTACAGATTATTATTTTTTATCTGTACGGGCATGGTTATGGTTCTAGATGATTGTTAAGATATCCACATGGTGTTTAAGTACTCATTTCTAGTGCATTTGGACCTTCTGGTCCATTGGGATACTCAGTTTGCATTTTCAGGCACTTTCAGTTGAGATATTTTTTAGTTTATCACTTCAATGCAGATTTGCCATTAAAAATGGCTTAGCAGAGCAGTTTGACTTTTTATTTGGTTCACCAAGGCCGCTACAGAGGGAGTATGGGGTACAGCTACTTGTTTTAACCATATTTCCATACTCCTGGACATTTTGGTGCACTCATATTTGGCCCCGGGTGACCAGTCAGTGAGCTACAGGAATTTGTATCTTTTACAGGTGATTTTTTGAGGAATAAAAAATGGTAAAATGGCTACAAAGGAATTCGATTTGGTCTAATGAGGAAAGGAAATGGAATGGGGTTGATTTTGATGATGTGTGTGATGCTTCCCACACCTTCCAAAGCAATTTGCAGCATCCGGTGGGGCCCACACACTTTCCGCGCTTATATTTCATGATTTTATTGTGTCTCTGAGGGGGCATGATTTGGCCATATGGTCACAGTATTGTACCTTGATGATATTTTTTTATGTTATTGTGCCATGGGGACACACTAGAAGGAATAGTTCACCTCCTAGACCCACCATGAGCTTATGTTGTGACTTAAAGTCACTTTTATGTGGTACATCCCCCCTAGGGCGACTTAGCTGGTGCGTCCTCTCTATTTTTGAGTTGATCCATGTACTTTATATATGGACTCATCTTGGCCATTAATTTTCACTTATGTATCTTTTGATCTCAACCACTCGTTAAAAAGGTGGTTAGGGTTTTGGTCTCTCCCATTGCTTTGTAAAGGAGAGACCCCCCTCATTGTAAAGGGCCTTTTGGCTCTTGGATACTGGAATAAAGTATATTTTTGCAAACTCTTGTGATCTGGTTATGGGTGTTGGATATGTCAATTGAAACTACTTTTCCATTGCATTAAGGATCTTGGTAATTATTTTGCACATCTATCTATCCACGTTTGACTGGCACGTGAAGAAGACGACTTGGAGGAGGGGCGCACTGGCTGAGGAGACTCACCTTGTCTCTCTCTTTTCATTTGGTTTGGTTTAGGGAGTATCATTGTCTTCATACCTTTTATTCTCTGTGATCATTTTCATCATTTGCATTTACCTTCATTTCTGCTTGCTAATTGAGTTTTCTTCCTTGGTTTTGCAGAGAGAGAGGGGCGCATCAGTGGATCTAGACAAAATCGTAGGGGCAAGATAACGCATCAAATCTTCACTTGATATTTGCGGAAGCAATCCTTGACATACTAGCACCAATTTCCATGACACAGGTACGCTTGAAAGGTATATAATTTATTCTTTTAACTTACCCATCTTTCATTCTCATTAAAATCCCAACTCTAAATCTTTTGGAAAATTCCCTAGGTTTCATTTCCTGGTTTACTGGCAAACCATTTCTGGGTTTTTATCTTACAACCAATCCCCAGGTGGGTTCTCAAGGGTGTCATGCTATGAGGACTCCATCTACCCTTTATGCTTAGGCACTGGTCTCTAACCCTTGCGCCCTCCCTGGTTGGTCTGTTTTCCGAGTTGTGTAAACCTTGTTTGTTGAGCTTGCATACTTTGATACTATCAGATCTTTCATCCAAGCAGTGCTAGAAATCCTAAACCATCACATCTACTCTTTGGGCCACTTTCCCTATTTTAAGGGTCACATTTCCCAAGGCAGTTGATTTTGATCATTTGTCCTAGCACTTGAATCCTGGAATCATACTAAATATCAAGTCACCGTGTTTAAATATTCACAAATAAAATTTTATCCCTTTTAAGCCTTCACAGTGACCTCGTTTCCTTAAATCTAGGGTTCATCACCCCTCACATTACGTACCCTATTTCATAGCTTGATCTGGTGATTGGGTTAGATCTATCATGTCGGGAATAGATCATGGTCTCCCCCTTTATTATCTTTGGCTTGGATAGTAAAAAGTGAAGAGTGCCTTGATTGGCATGACAACCAATCCATCTTGGGGATCAAGGCCCTCTCATGTCACCTCTTTGGTTTCCCGTCCCCTCTGCCATCCTGTATAGGATTATCCACTGGGGAAACTACGAGTTGTATGATAACAGTCCCATCTATTTTATTTTGTTTCAAGATCTATTCCATTCGTCTTAGTTTAAATTTATTTCAAAACCCTAACTCCATAACTTAAAAAAATTCTCTGGGTCATACAACTTAAAATCTTGGCAAATCCTTTCTGGGTTTTAATCTTTAACCTTATCCCAAATAGGTTTCTCAAGGGGTTCACCCTTGGGGTACTCCATCACCCTAATCCAGAAGGCAGTGTTCCTCAACCAATTCCACCTCCTAGGTTTGCTCATCTTTCGATTGGATTGTGATCTGGGTTTTGTTTGCGAGCATTGATACTGTCAAATCTATCCTCAAGCTATCTCATCAAGGTTCTATAAATCCCTAATCTCTTCTAGATCTACTACTTTGGGCATTTTCTCAAGATTTAATTTCAAACCCCCAGTGGTAGTAGAATTCAGTGTTACAAATATCGGTCGAAAAATCGTCGAAACGCGAAAAATCGCGATTTTTTAAAGGCGCCGATTTTTTAAGGAAAAATAGGCCAAAAAACCGGGCCAATTTTTGGCCGATTTTTAGCCGATTTTCCGCCGATTTTTTTACAGGCCGAGTTTTGGCCGATTTGTAGCCGATTTTTTGTCGATTTTTCCCGATTTTTTGACAGGGCGTGTTAGTGGCTGGAAAAGTTTGTATTTTTGTATTTTTTAAGTTTGCCGATGTGCTACCGAGATATCCCGGAACGATGTTTCCTGGACCCTGCCGATTTTTTCGTCGTGCTGATATTTGTAACATTAGTGGAATTGATCATTTGGATTAGCACTTAGATCCTATATATTTAATTAAACCCCTAAGTCACTTCATTTAAACATATTGGGTTGATATTTCATTAGTCATAAGCCTCTCAACTCAAACATAACCCCTATAGTGGCTTCACCCCATAGATCTAGGGTTTCATCTACCTATCACCTTACGTACTCTATCCATATAATTTGATCTGGTGATTTGGTTCAGATCTATCCTATCGGATTTGATCAAGGTCTCCCCCTTTGATACCTTGGGCTTTGGTGGCATAAATCGAAGAGTGCCTCGACTAGCATGACAACTAATCCATTCGGGGATTGAGGCCCTCTTAGGTCACCTTTTTAGTTTCCTATCTCCTATACCATCCTAGATAGGATAATCCATTAGGGGAAACTACAAGTTGCGTGATAACAGAAACTATCTTTGTCTCAATGGGTAAGAAATCATACCTTCAGTGAACTCACGAAAATCCATTAGAGAGATACCATAAGCTAGATAGAGAACAATTGTTGGGGCCCTTAGAGCAGGAAAGTCCTAGAAACTTAGAAAATGATGGAGATCTATATTTAAATATTTTTGGACTAGGTTATAATTCAAAGAGGCAAGCCTTGCATAGACTACTAGAGATAGAGAAACCTAATTTATTGTTATTACAAGAGACCATGGGGTACCAAATAACTTAGTCGGTAGTTTGAAAATAACATAGTCAGTAGTTTGTGTAATGGATGCCATTGGGAACTCTTAAGGTCTAATCACTAGATGGAGTTCCAACCTACAATCAATAAATGCTTTGTCTTTGTTTTCAAGTCTATGCACATAATTGTTGCATAAATGTCTGGGTTAGGCAATCAAAGTAATGAATGTGTATGACCATATGTTGAAAAACAAGAGTTTTGGGATGAGTTCTTTTCCTTAGAGATGGTAAAGGAGGAAAGGCTTATTATATCAGGAGATTCAAATTTTAAGTTAGTAGAGATGAAACTTTGGCGAACACTATAAGGGTTGATAGGCTTGTAAAAATAGAAATGGCGGGTTTGGTGGATGTAGAACCAAACTCTCTCAAGCCTACATAGAGAAATAATAGACAAGGGAAGGTAGGGATAAAAAAAAAATGGACATTTTTTAGTCTTACATCACCTATTAGTATCACTTTTTTATCAAACAAGGTCATGGATAAACATTTATGGATTATATGATCATATTTGATTTCTTGTAGTTGACTATGAAGGAGGAAAATCCCTCCAACCCTTTTAATTCAATCCATCTTGGCTTGAGGATGGGGATTTCAAGGAAATGGTGAAAAGGGATTATAGAGGTTTTGATCTTGACTTCAAACACTCATTAAAAATTAAATTATCTAAGTCATTCAAATTTATAAAATGTAAAGTGGTGGAGTGGGTAGCAGAATCCTAGAAGCCTATAGAAACATAGACAAAACTTGAAAAGAAGCTAAAGTAGAAATTAAAGAGGTATATGAGAACAATATTTCTGGTTTTTTCAGTATTGAAGAGGCACATAAACTTAAATATTTGGAGAGTAGAAAAATAATATTGCTAGAAGACAGAGAGGTGGAGTGGAGGATGAAGAGTAGAGTTGTATGGTTGGAGGAGGAGGATGAAAACAACAATTCTTTTCTTCAATTTGCAAAATATAATAAGAGCATAAATTCCATCTAGGAACTCCAAAACAATAAAGGTATCAAAGTAATTTCAAATATCTTGCATCCTTGGGTGTAAATAACTTCCAATCTATATACTCAAAGTTAGGAAGGGCAAATCTTCTTGAGCTTGTCAAGTTAGCTTCTTTCTTTGTTTGTTTTATATAGAATGAATTAATCAGTACTTGTAAGAAGTCTCTAAGGAAGATCCCCAAATAATCCTACACTCTTTTCAAAAGGACAAGAGTCTCGATCTAGATGGGTGGACAATTGAGTTCTTCTTGTGTTTCTATGAGTTGCTTAAGATGGATCTTCTAAAGCTCATTAAGGAGATTAGGATTTTTAGTAGTATTCTCAAATCCTTAAATGCTACATTCATTGCACTTATTCCTAAATGTGATAAGCCTACTTCTTTTGATGACTATAGACCAATATTCCTTTGTAATTGTGTTTATAAAATTATAACCGAGGCAATAGCATTCAGATTAAAAGAGGTATTTTTAAAAGTATTCTCTCATGAACAATTACGTTTTCTAGTTGGAAGGAAAATTCATGAAGCCACAAGGTCTACTCAAGAAGGTCTGCATACAATCAAATACGAAAAAGTACCTACTTTGGTTATCAATATGGACCTTCCCAAAACATATGACAGAACAAACTAGTTATAGCTCATGATGATGTTAATACATGTGGGGTTCAATTATCATGTAGCTAAGTGGATTATGGGATGTGTCAAATTTTCTTCTTATGTTGTTGTCATCAATGGAGAATATTCTTCCTTCTTCAAACCTAAAAGGGATTTGAGAGAGGGGTTTCCACCCTCTCCTATTCTATTTTTGTTGGTTGTCGAAGGGCTCAATCAAGCAATACTAGAAGAAAAACTGTTGGGATCATTAAAAGGGACAAGATAATAAAAAATATGTATTTCTAACTCATTTATTATTTGTAGATGATCCAATTAGGGGATGTGGTGAACATATTTTCCTATGTCCTAATCTGATAAACCATCTTCATGAAAAATGTATTTGTACTTTACATCAGATTGTAGATACTAAAGCTACAAATGTTTAGCGATGGGGCTGGAGATAGGCATGGTCTATCATCCTAGATGGATAATGGATAGACAATTGGTAGATCTATATGAATGAGATGAAAATAGTAAATGTATGAATAAGGGATTCAAAGGATTCTTTGATGTGGGATAAAAATCAAGTTACAAGCATTTGCACTATAAATTTAGGTTGTGAAGTTTTTATGGATCATTTTAGTCAAGAAAAGGTGTTGTAATGGAACAAAATATGGAAAATAAAGGCACCCAAGAAGACAATAATCTATAGGTATGGTTCACAGTTAGGAAGAAAGTTGCAACATAAAAAGGCTTAAAAAAAGAGTAATACAAGGACCCATCATCTACGTGTTATGCGTGAAGAATGTGGAAACATATTTTCATTAAGTTATGTCCATATGCTCAACATTTGTGGAAATATCTAGAAAAAGTAACCAAAATGGACAATGTTTGGAGAGGTAAATCAGGAGAGGAATGCCTTAAAGATTGGTTTCAAAAAATGAATTAAAAATTTTTCAATGTAATTCCATGTCTCACTATATGGGGTATTTGGTTAGCACATAATGCTCATATATTTGAAGGGAAACAGATTCATAACTTCCAAGTTTATAATCAAGTATCTGGTGTATTTCATGGATGCAAATTGACTCCTAAGATAAGACAAACATGATAGGTGGATGACTTATCTATTGAGAAATCATCTCCATGGGTTTGTTTAACGATGCTAGACAAGGTCAAGATAACTTTAGAAACACAAGAGGTGTTTTATTCCTATATGAGGAGCATTCTATTATATTCAAGGTTGGTATGGGAATTGGATCAAACAGTTATGCTGAAATGATGGACCTTCATCTTCTTATGAATATGGCTATGGACGAAGGGGTTATGAGCATGCAAGTATATGGGGATTCCTCCTTGTTTATTCAACGGATGAAAGGGAACATTCAAATTCACTATGTTCAACTAGAATACTTGACAAATCGACTAAAAGAGGCATCACCCTTGTTTAAGGCTATATCATACTTGATCATGTATATTTTGAACACATTATGCTCGTTGATTCCCGTTCAAAGGAACAACAAGTAGTTGAATATGGATTATCTATTTTGGAAGAATCCATCTCTAGTACCTTGACACAATTAAGGTCTTTTGTCTTTTGATTTGAAGTCTAGTGCTACGAAGTCATTCTCACTTTTTTTTGCTTTTAGTATTATAGATTACAATTTGTAATGGAAATATCTCTAAATTGTTATGACTTATCTTTTGAGGTCTATTTTTGGAGGATAATCTTTATAGTAGAATGTAGGGGGCAATTAATATTTGCTTGAGCTATGATCTAATTGGTCCAGATGTATTTAGGGGAAAAGATGAAAATATTTTTACTTGTATCATATTTTATAGAAATGCCTAGAGCACATAAAGAATGTGATTTTCATTCTTTGTTTTGAATAAAAATTGTGATTTTTTCAATGAAAAAAAATATTTATATGCATCGGTCAAAGGCCATTGAATCTACAAATAAGTCCATTTTCCTTGAAGCTATTACATTGATCCACTTTGTTAGTAACCACTAGGACAAATGGTGTTTGAGCTTCTAAACCATTCTTATTCATAGAGGGTGCTAATCCATTGCTGAAGAAATCCTTTCATAATCACCTTTTGAGGAGGATACTTTTAGGAGATCCCTACTTTAGACAAGGATAAAGGCACAAATCTAGAGAGATCAAGTTCATTGCAGATTAGGGTACTTAGAGGGGAACTTGGAATAGAGTGGCCCATAAGAGCTTGCTTCATTGCTAATTAGGATGCAATCGACAATTGGAAATTGTTATCACATCCATAGTAGCCAGGATACCATGATTGCAGAGCATGTTCCTGTATATTTTTGAGCCAGGCCTTTACACATTTTTTATGAGATCAGCCTATGATGAGCAGTACTTTTTATGATCACTCATGTATCAGAGCAGTCCCAGATCACATATGATGAACCTTATGCCATGACTGAGCCTCATGACCTCAGATTTGATGACTAAGGTGACCATTCTTCTTCCATACAGAGTAGTGTGATAGTTCCCAGATTATTACAGCAGTAGTGTGCTAGTGATGATTGATGATCCAGATGATAGGTATAGGTATATGACCAAGGAGGTATATGGTTATGCATTGGATATGTTTGTCTTTCTCTTCTGCTCATCTTAGTAGCTTGACTAGGTATTTAGTGGTCATGATCTAGCGATATATATATATATATATATATATGGACATGGTTGTTTTGTTGACTTTCTAGAGTCTAAGTGGCCTAATTAGTCAGAATAAGAAATTCTTGTTTATACTCATTGGTTTCACCCTCTTAAGTAGTATGGACATGGTCATTCCCACCATTTATGGCTTGCTAGTTATGGCATCACCTATCACTTTCCCCATCCATCCGTTCTGTTCCATATTGGTTTTACCTTGACTTACACCTCAGCCTGTGATGTGGAGGACCTCCCCACTTTTGCCTCTATGATGGATAGTTTCCCTGTTGTTTTGTGTCTCGTCTCTAAGTTGTGCGACAGAACTTACCAAAGCCTTGATCCTTTTGGGCCAAGAGAACCCGCTGGTGTTGGTTCCTAAGCTTAGGTGAGCTGGATTTGAAGCCTTGACCTCTCTGGTCAGTTGCCCCTGATGTTTGGTCCTGATTGTGGATGATCCCCCTAGTTTCTTGAGTTGTGTTGGCTAGAGTCACTAGAATTGAAGCAAAATGTACTACCATCATTACATGCAGGTGTGAACTATTATTATATCTTATGTGCAAGCCCATGAAAATAAACTAAAACTGTGTTTTTTAGCACAATGAAAGAGGGCTATGAAATGAAATATAAAAGCACCCTAGATGAAAGATGCGATTAGTTGTGCTTCTAAGAACATACAAAATCCAAAAGGGTCATAAGGCCTAAAAATCAGTGGTTAAATATATGCTAAATATAAAGAACTGCTGGCCAAGATTAAATGTAACGATCAATTCCTCACAAAGCCTACGAGTTGTGATGTGAGATGGAGTAAGGGACAACTAATTCTAAGTGTCCCCTAGAACCTCAAGTTACAGTTAGTTGTGCACCCAGTCACGGTGGTTCTAGAAAAGATCCTCACAGAGCTGGTTCCAGCTTGGATGTGAGCTGTAGACATTTTCTAATGGTCGAATAAACACTCCTCAAATCAACTCATTCCATTTGTGAGATACTTCCATTCCTTGTGTGTTTTCTATCCAATATATGCTTAACTGAGTATCCTTTTCCCTTTTTATCTGAAGTATTATAGTGTAGAGGTTGTAAAGTCATCCCCTTATCCTAGCCTTGCATTTTTCACCGTCACCCATTCCTAGCAAAATGGTCATGTCCATGAAATGAGTATATTCTTGAGGGTTTGTTTTGAGTAATTAATTCTTTAATTCTGGACTTATATTTGATGTGTTAATTGCTTAAATTGCCAATGAAATACTACTTTAGAATTTAGACTTGATATTAGAATAAAGGAGCATATCTTATCCATTTTCACTTGCAACATCAGTCAGATTGATCTTGGGTCAATATTTTGATCAATCTTGACCTGGTCAACCGCAGGATCTGAGATGAGTTGGACCGATGATGTTCAAGGTTGATTATTTATGGTCCTATGATGTCCACTTGATGGTTCCATGCAGAAGAAACAGTTTTGATATGATGTTTTGATGGATTTTTATTTATTATTATTATTTACAGACCATTATTTTTATTGGTCCGGGCATGGTATAGCTTACAGATGATTATCCAAGTGGTCACAGGGTGTATGAGTACTCATCTCTACTACATTTGGACCTTCTAAGTCCATTGGCACACTCAAATATCCGTTTCAGGTACTTTCAGATGAGATTACAGTCAGATTATCACTTTACTGCATATTTGCCACTATAAAATGGCCTGACAACAAAGTTGGAGTTTTATTTGGTTCTCCGAGGTCGCTATAGAGGGAGTATGGGGTCCAGCCACTTGTTATTGCCATATTACCATACCCCCAGACACTTTGATGTCATCAAATTTGTTCCCGGGACACTAGGAAGAGAGATACAGGAATTTTATCATTTTACAGGTGATTTTTCTGAGGATAAAAATGGAAGAAATGGTCACTAAGGAAATCGATTAGAGAAATTAAGGCAAATAATTGGCATGAGGTTTGTTTAGAGGACTTATGTGATGCATCCCACACCTTCCGACAGAGCTTGCAGCATTCAGTGGGATCCACACACACTCCAGGCTATTATTTGGATATTTATTTATGCTTTTGAGGGGGCCACAATTTGGTCACTTGGTCACTTTATGATGTCATAAGGTCATATTATTTATCATTGTACCATGGGGCCATGCTAGTGAAGGATACAAACACCTCTTAGCCCCACCATCTGCTTATTTCACTTGTCCTAGTCACTTGTCATGTGGTGCGACCCCCTAGGGCCACTTAGTGAGTACGCACCCCCTCTATTCATGAGTTGATCCTTGTATTGTATTTTCGGCTCATCATAGCCGTTGATTATTATTGTATGTCTTCTGCTCTTCACCACTCATTAAAAAAAGTGGTTATGGTTTTGGTCTCTCCTATTCCTATTTAAGGAAGAGACCCCCCTCATTGTAAAGCACCTTTGGGCTCCGGAATTCTTGGAATAAAATATTATTTTGTAGATTTACTTCTCATGCTTTGATGAATTTTCTCGTACATGATTGGAATGCTTTTCTTTTAGACATCCAAGTGATTTTCATGTGATTTCAACATCTTCTTGGGGAGGCCGAATTCATCTTTTGCAGGGTGTGACTAGCTTGGAGGGGCGATTTTGGGGGTTCCCCATTTCTTCTTGGCTAAGACGTTTTCATCTTGAATGGAGTTTGTCAATTGTGATTCGTCCATTGATTTATTCTCTTTGATATGCCATGCATAGTTCTTCTTTTATTTTTGGATCAAATCTAACTTGGGTTGTTTGCTAAGTTGCCAGGGTACCCGTATCGGGGGGTTGGGCACCCGTACCAGTACTGAGTACCCGTACCGCCATATTGGGTACCGGGACTGGTACCTCTGGGAGTACAGTGAAAGTACCGGGTACTTCACCCGAGTACCGGTTACGTGGTCAAGTAAATTTGGGTACTTGTACTTCAAAAGGGCCGCGTACTTAATTCTTTTATGTTTCATTTTCATGGTTCAGTTTTCTATTTCATATTTATTATTAATAATTATAATTTATATTTATATTATTTGGCATTTGTTGTTACTATGTTAGTTAATTACTATTTAAATAACAATGTTGAGAGTGCATCCAAACCCCAAAAATAAATGATAAAAACATATAATGAGCTGAAAGAATTGGAAAAACAAATATTATTGTTTGCAACATGTTCTTTTGCACATTATTTGATAACAGTGGTGTCCTGTTGCTCTCGGATGGCATATTCCACAGGAGATAAATTTGATAGTGTTTCAAATGCAAATCTGAAATCCTTCAAACTGGGTAGAATAGATCAAAATCTGCCCCAAATACTCTGATTTGTATTTTTCTCCTAGAGACAACCAAGATTTGCATTTCTCAATTCTTTGCTAAAAGCTAAGTGTCGAATATAAAATTTCCATGACTTTATTGATTCTTTTAAGTGTTTAGCCTTTTATACTGTACAAATTCCATAGTTCACAGATCCCGAGGAACACTGAAACAAGAGTAGGGGAAGGTTGTGCAGTCATCCAAGATGCATAATGTAGTTAATTGATACAGTAGAAAATGATGAATGCATGCAGTAGTTAAGGAAGTATATCAAGTATAGGGCACAAATAATCAGTAGCAGCAACATAAGAAACAAAAGATGCATGATTCAGAATCAGATATGAGTCAATAGTTATATAATTATTAATTAATAAATTTTTAAAAAGCAAGTCTATGCACCTACGTAATTATTTAATTAATCAGTGCCATGCCCTCATAGGCTCATACACATTGCCGGTTGCCCTCTCTTTGCTATTAAGCATCGGAACCAAGAACAACGAAGTTGGAGCAACATCACTACTACAAAAATTGAAAATAGAAAATTAATAATATATTAAAAATTTGAAATGACTCTTGAAATGGGCCATAGCAGCCTTAATTAGGTTGAATTTTAGGCTTTTAACTGTATTACAGTATTTGAATTTTGTGGTTTTGTTTAGTTCAAAAAATGAGTTTTTCTTTTGTAAGGCCATTGATTGTTTTGCCCACAAGAAACAGCCAACAGGATTATCAGTTTATCACTGATCAGCATGACAGCAACCGTGCAACGTTTGCAACTTTGTAGAATTAGAACAAAAGTTCAAAAATTTAAACTTTAAAAGTTATAAGTTTATAACTTATAATTATTAATATTAAATTTTAATTTTTAATTATAAATTTAAAATTGTAATTTAATAAATTTATAATAATCATTAATCTGAAATCTTTGAGATTTTATTTTTAATTTTTAATTTTTTAGACATATGTCATATATCATGCTATTATGCTAATGATTCATATCAATATCAATATCATATATGTAATTTGAATTAATGTGCAAGCAGCAATACTAATGTCAAATGTCAAATGTCAAATGTGTGTTACTTCAACTTGTTGAAAACTTATTATAAGTATTAGTATAAATTTATAATTTAAACTTGAAAATTATATATATATATATATATATATATATATATGTCTACAGTACCCCGACGTACCCAAGTACCCTATTTCAAAAACTGGCGTACCCGTACCCGTCCCAGTACCCGAGTACCCTGGCAACTTAGGTTGTTTGAATTTGCAGGTAAAGAAGACACACTTCCTCCTTGGACAGGGACATTTTAGCTTGGAATCAACTAGATATCTCTTGGAATTGTAACTAATCGAAAGGATCATCTATGTAGTTGGCAGCCGCAAGCATTTGAGGTAATATCTACAAGGTACATATTGGTTTTTATGCATTTTACCCATTGGTCACTCAAAACCCTCATTGTTAAAACCCTCGTTTTATAGATCTGGCGATAATTTGGACTTAATAACTAAAACCCACTTCTTAAATAATTAATAAACCTTAGAGACCAAGTTTGGTGGAAATCCGACTCCATTTTCCCTTCGATCCAAGCACTGGCCATCTCTAGGGGAGGATGCACTTGTGGGTTCTTAGTCAATCTCACAAATCTATCATTTGGGTATTGCCATTTTGTCTTCTAACTCCAGATATACCCTTTGGAAAACCTTCTAGTGCCTTTCTTATCCTAATTTTACTAAGTGGGCCCCACCTCACTCCATTTTGACTAACTCAAAGGTGGACCCCACGTGGATCTTCTAGATTGGCATTAAATATATCTAGACCTTCTCAGTTAAATCCTTTAGTGGCATAATCATTTCTTGGTTGAGTATTAACCTCTTGCATAAGCCTCCTCAATCAATCCCTAACTCTATTTGCCACCCACCTTCCCTAGATCTAGATCTACATACTCTTGATCTCTCTTTCTCTTCAAATTCACATCTCCCTAGAGTGTCTAGAGTAGGTTTTCTAGCCTTCATTAGGTAGCTAGGGTCTCCCCCTTGGTCTTGCATTAGCTTGATCTAAATTGAAGAGTTCCTCGATTAGCGTGACAACCATTTATCCTTGGGAATCAAATTTGTCTTAGTCACCTCTTTAGTTTCACAACACCTCTACCATCCTGGATTGGATCACCTTTTGGGGAAACTACAAGTTGTGTGATAACAAGAACCAAATCAGAACTGCGTAGTTTGAGTATAGCATGAACACTTTGAGGAGCAAGGAGGAAGAGGTGATCCTTGAATATGTAGGGATTGACATTGAAAATGAAGAAGACTTCATAAGTGTTTTATAGATTGACAACATGATCTAAGAAAGCAAGTGAGCCATCATTGAGGAGCTAGGAGGAGATCACGATCCCTCATATAAGGAAGATGCATGGTGAGATGGAGTAGGGGGGCTACTGGAGAGGGCATAACAATGGAAGCTGCACAATTAGGAAAGAAACCCTAACTACTCCATGTGGAGATCCAATGGATCATTTTTTCTATTGGAATAACCATTCTCCTTAGTGAAGTTAGATTTACAAATAATTATCGTGTGTAAATCTTGATTTTTAAAAATCAAATCATAAGGCTAGTTATAAAACTATTTAAATTGTTTATCCCCAAATTATTTCTCTAAATATGCCTCATGTGCTTCATATATAAATATATATATACATATGAAGCACATGACATTAGCAAGTTTATGCTTTTTAATATATGTTTGGAAGCATTGAGTTTATATATGTATGGACTAACACATGAGAGGATAAATGTTTTCAAGTGCACTTATGGATTGAACCAACTATGAAAAAGGATATATGTTAATAAATGAAGCACAAAAATTGAGCCTGTTTATGCCTTTAATATATGTTTGGAAGCATTGAGCTAGTATATTTGTGCTATTTAATTAATGTTTGGAAGCATTGAGTTAATATATGTGTGGATTGATACACGAGAGGATAAATGTTTTAAAATGCTCTTCCACATTGGACCAATTTGCATGTGTAGCCAATATATGATAGAATCAAGTGTAGAGATGTATGACAAGATATTACGGGGGGAGGGTGCCATATTTTCCTACTTGTGCTGCACCCAAAAGTGGTGCTACCTATGGATGTACCGCATGCAACCACACAATACCCTCCACTCAGCTTCCTCTCCTTTTTGAAGCTGTTTATTCTTGATTGATATGTGTAGTTAAATGGCCATATCTAAATCAATATGCACATCATTTCTATTTTCTAGGAAAGCATTGAGTTAATATATGCATGGATTGATACCAGTGAGGATAACCATCATTGATTAGAGAGAGGAAGTTGCATGGAGGGTATTTTGCAACCATACATTGTACATGCATAGTCGACACCACTTCAAGTGCACCACATGCAAGGAGATGTGATGTCCATCGTGGAATCCTACATACATCTATATGCAACTGATTCCATATGAAAATGACCATAAATGCCACAAGAGGCCCCACCATACCCTTTCCATTATCTAGCATGCATGCCAGTCCACTATGACCTTGCAGCGAATATCATTTACAATCTCCTAATTGATAGATATAGTCAAATGGATCTATATAAATTAATATGAATATCACTTTATGGTTCCATCCTATAAACCATATATGGTTCTCCCTTGTCTTTTTATGGTTTTACCCATGTTTTGAATACTCTTCTACGAAGTGGATAAGGATTTTCACTCATGGTTCCAACCTTTTTATGGTTTTACCCATGAAGTGATTGCTCTTCTACTGAGTGGATAAGGATTCTCACTCATGGTTCAAATCTATGCATTCATGGTTTTGTGCAAGAAATGATTGCACTTTTTTCAAACATATAAGGATTGCCTACATATTCATATATCAAGCAAACGATCACTAAAAACCTATGGGGATCTTAATCATTTCGTTTGTCGAGACCCCTTGTTGATACATGTGTACCTTCTATGTAGATCAACTAGTGACAACATGCCTCATTTATCTCTGTCGGAGACATATGCCTTGAGAGATGCAATTGCAAGGTGTAACAAATATTACATTTATGGTAAGTTATCACAAGTTAATTGTACATTTAAAGGATTTTTTTTAATATCCAAAATTAAACAAAAAATTGTGTATATTGTGTGAATGATATACAAATAAATAATTTACTCAATGATAAAAACTAATTTGTACAATTCAATGGCCATATATGCAAATGATATACTTTGATGCCATTTTACATTTAAGAAATCAATTGTGTTTAATCAAACACTTGCTTTGTGCCATTTTGGGTTACACATTGGAAAGTTAGGTTTTTCATCAAAGAGCTTACAAAGACATGGTCCTCTTCCTTCTTGCTTCGGGAGAGGAAGGTAGTACAAGGAAGTTATATTAGGTTTATAAATGGAGCTGAACAAAGAAGATTATATTTATGACTATGTTTATTTTCTATTAGGTTTATAAATTGAGAAAAAAAAATACTTCATGATAAAATTAATTTGTACAATCCACTGGAAATAAATATAATGATATACTTGGAGTATCAAAACCTACTTTCTTTCCAACGAAAAAATTTGGTGATTTTATACCAATATCTATATCTTGTACTTATATGGATATAGGTATTAATAAGGATGTACACTCAAGGGTTTTGGCCCATTTTAAGAGGACCTAGAAAATGGATAAAAAAGCAAGAAGATCAAAACCGAACAACGAAAAGATGAAAAAAATACAATGACTCGGAAAATTGAAGAGACTCCACCTGCTATGAACATGGATCCCAAATTAATGACATTGAATCTGCTTACTCTCTCTCAAATTGAGAAAACAATATACACCTAACAACAGAGTAGTTATTGATATATACGTTGGGATATATACAATCACATGGATCAAACAATATATAACCATGTATACAACATTCATTGCTCTTATACCATTACACCAAGGATCGAATTAACCATATTATATTTATACTTAACACAGAAATACACTCGAGATCTCTATTTTTCATCCACAAGATTGCACAAAGCATAGGTGGGGAGGATACACAGAACTCAACTCAAACAACAAAATACGCTTGAGATCTCTATTTTTCAGCCGCAAGATCGCATAAAGTGCGGGTGGAGAGGATACACAGAGCTCATCTCGAGCAACACACCTTCACTCCCAAATTTCAAATGAATATCTGAGAAGTGAGCTTACTTATTTATAAGACAACTAGACGATTTACCGGTACTTAGAAACTGACAATTATAAATCAAAAGTAGATCCGAGGTGGTAGTGGAGGATCCACTAACGTTATCTCATCTCTTAAAGTTCCAAACGGACATATGGGGACCCAAATCATATTTCTGGCCGACAAACAAACAAAGTACAAAGTGGAGGTATTCAAGGTGGCCCACAATGCTCTAAGACAAGAAAATCAGTCATAAGGATCTCTACCTATAAGGCAGATACAATCATCTTCTCCACACATGCATCCAACAAATCTGTTCGAATCACTTTCTTTCAAATCTATTAACTAATTACCAGGAAAAAGTAGCCACAAAAAACATCTCTCTACATCAGATCCAAACATTATAGGACAAGGGTCACAGCAGAACTCTCCCTCAAACAAAGATTCAACCTTGGGATCAAGTTCACTGGGATCGGGGAACTTGGAGAGGAACTTGAACTAGAGTGGCCCATAAGAGCTTGCTTCATTGTTAATTAGGATGCAATCGACAATGGGGAACCCAATCACAACTGCATGATCTGAGTATGGCATGAACACTTTGAGGAGCAAGGAGGAAGAAGCGATCCTTGAAGATGTAAGGATTGGCATTGAAAATGAAGAAGCCTTCATAAGTATTTTATAGATTGACAACATGATCTAAGAAAGCAAGTGACACATCATTGAGGAGCTAAGAGGAGATCAAGGTCCCTCATATAGGGAAGATGCATGGTGAGATGGAGTAGGGGGGCTACTGGAGAGGCCATAACAATGGCAACTATGCAATTAGGAAAGAAACCCTAACTACTCCATGTGGATCTTGAAAAAATGCAATGACTCTGAAACACCTGCTATGAACCTGGATCCCAAATTAATGACATTGAATCTGCTTACTCTCTCTCAAAGTGAGTAAACAATATGTATCCAGCAGCAGAGCAGTTATTGCTGTCTACACTTTACAGTCCCACATATCAGATAGTATATGCCAAGGTATACATCATTCATTGCTCTGCTGCCAGATGCAGATTGATAGTTCTCTAATTTAGAATGTTTATCTTTGGTATTGAGTCCCAGTGAAGTGACTTGAGTAAGAGTTTCAGTTGTTTGTTTAGGAGGATACTATATTGGTGGAGTGTGGTTGCCAAGCTAGCTAGTGATATGCATGGTTAGAGGTAACCGAATCACTATGGGATGGTTTAGGGTGCAGCTTGTGTAATTTAGTTAGTGGCAGGAAAGATTGAAATATTTGTCCACTTATTTAACTCGGATACCATCTTCCAGTTAAGCTATTGAGTTTGTTGCAGCAATGCTGTGGTTGGCATAGTGACTATTATAGCTCCGGCCAATTCACCCCGAGCTGAGGGAATGGATAATGCACTTTCTGGCCATTAATAAAACAGTCTTCACAGACTATAGGAATTTAATAGCCAGACCACAGATTCCAGCTCCAACATCTGAATAGAGTACTGCAATGTGAATGAATAATGGCTACGATGTCATGGGCATCAAGAGCAGGAGACTAAAGACCAACGCATGCAGTGCCTGAGTAATCCAGAATATCAGTCTCGTAGATTTTCCCGGAAAATATAACAATTGCAATCAAATCCACAGGCAATACAGGTGATCATAGCTCTATTGTTTGATAAGGTAATAAAACTATTATTTGATAAGGTAATAAAACATCCTCATATGACCATACGTTGTCATTAACCAGCCTGGACATTGGTTCATAACAATTTCGTGGCACATATTCTGCTGTTTATTAAGTATCTTTAATAATTTTATGAACCTTATACAATGCATTGAAAATGCAGACAGAGGTGCAGGCAGCTAAGTGCATTGAGAGAGTTGAAGTGGAATACTAACAACAAGGAGCACCTTCAGCCCTTCATCTTGGAGAGATAGACGCTATAATGAATGCAGAGACAAGATGAAATTGGAGCTGAGAAATTGTATATAAGAACTTTATAAGCAAGGTGTTATCTCCACTCAGGCCTGACTGTTCTCATCTGGTATGTGATGAATATGAGATGGTTTCTAGACTAGTGATCTGGACTCTGGAGTTGTTAGAATGTTCTATTCTTGACTGTTTATATTTGTTGGAATTAATTTCCAAGGACAGCGTGAGAGAGGGGCAAACTGCCCAGAACTACTCTCTTTCTTCCATTAACCAAAATATATTATTTATACATGCTGTTGATATTGGGAACCAAATCTAGAAGTCTACCCCCATAGCAATTTGATGGAGTGTGTCAGAGATCAAATCTGGAAGGATCAAGTTTCATGAGGAAGCTATCAGACATTTACTAAACCGTATACAGTCACGTGATCTCTAGCCTCAAGGAGGCTGATGTGGCTGTTGGAATTAATTTCCAACACTCCCCCTTAATTTCAATAGCCACATTACAACTACACAGCTTACAAAAAAAAATCATGGCCTGCTGGTCTAAAGTCTCAGCTAGGCAGCTTACATGTAGTCACAAAACACTTCAAATTTTGCTGTAGCAATGTTGTATGCCTTAGTAATTTGAAGCCTTGTTTTTGAAATGATGATGCTAGCAATGTTGTATGCCTTAGTAATTTGAAGCCTTGTTTTTGAAATGATGATGCTAGCAATGTTGTATGCCTTAGTAATTTGAAGCCTTGTTTTTGAAATGATGATGCTGGCTGAAGCCATTAATGGATGATAGATGAATTTGATGTTGATGTTTGCACTTGAAATTTATTGTTGAAGAATGAATGTTGAAGGCTGTAGCCTTGTGATCTTTGTATGATCCTCTGCCATCGAGTGGTTTGCTGAAGTCTACCACCTGCGGGGAAGGAAGAGCGTAGAGTGAGCCTCCGCCTTCATTAAGCAGTTGAGAAAGCATCTGCAGTAGCAGATCTTCCATAAGACTCTCTAAGAGATAAGAGCAATCTGATGACGAAGACTCCTGAACCAGCAACAACATTGAAGAAAAATTTGAAGTGTTTTGTGACTACATGTAAGCTGCCTATCTGAGACTTTAGACCAGCAGGCCATGATTTTTTTTGTAAGCTGTGTAGTTGTAATGTGGCTATTGAAATTAAGGGGGAGTGTTGGAAATTAATTCCAACAGCCACATCATCCTCCTCGACCTCGAGCCTAGAGCCTAGAGATCACGTGACTGTATACGGTTTAGTAAATGTCTGATAGCTTCTTCATGAAGCTCGATCCTTCCAGATTTGATTTGATCTCTGACACACTCCATCAAATTGCTATGGGGGTAGACTTCTAGATTTGGTTCCCGATATCAACAACATGTATAAATAATATATTTTGGTTAATGGAAAAAAGAAAGTAGTTCTAGGCAGTTTGCCCCTCTCTCACGCTATCCTCTGCTTATTATTTTTCTGTATGTATTTATCTTATGGTAATTTGCCCTGCACCCTCCTACAATATTCTGGTCATCTCAAGACTACATAAGTTTGTTTGTTGTTGATCCTCAGTTTCATTTATGCTGCCAGCTTAGATTTACATTCATCTCACAAATCAATTTTTTCATCAAATAATACAAGATTTCATTTTAGCGTATCATTGAATTTAAGAATAAAAAGGATTTGGATTGTAAATCTCAACGACAGAAATAAAACCAAGGTAAAGAAAATGCGCTGGATCTATGTTTCCTTTCGTGCTCTCCCCAGTTGTGGCTGTACTGTTCCGGACTTCTCTTGGCACAAAAACTAAGAAAGTTGATGTCCATCTTGTTCGTTCGGTCTGCATATATGAAACATACAGCAATCAGGACACCTGATTAGCATTTATAATTTTATACATAGTAGTAGCTGATTGGGAAAAAGATGAGTAGCATTTATACACAGTAGCAGCTGATTGGGAAAAAGATGAGTAGCGTTTATACAATTGTAGTTAGCAACTAGCATGTACACTATTACAGTATCATGTGTGCAAGCACACTCTTACACAGTTGAAAGAATTACCATTCCCATGGTAGTGTAAACGTGAAAAAATACTGTAGAATGTGGGCAGTCATAACCTCTTCAAGCGATAACTTCCCCTGGCAGAATGTGGGCAGTCATAACCTTTTCCCATAGTGGTATTGTATCCTGCTAATGGCGATCATGGCAATAGTGGTATTGTATCTCAGAGCTCATTTCCCCATAGTGGTATTGTATCCTGCTTATGGCGATCATGGCGATGCTGTGAATGTTTTCTTCCCAAGGTGTTATTATATTCTGTTGATGGCGATGACGAGGCTGTGAATGCTCTCTTCCCATGTCAATAATGTGGCAGATTGATATCTTTTAGATACCAAGAAACCGCGTATCACTGACGATCAATTGACAGAGTGTTAGCGTGCATGCCTTCAAATTGCCACTGGGCATTCACATCCTGTCATGCGCCCACAGCCATGGCGAATGGCTGACATCGTCAATTAGATGTAAAAATAAATAAATTATTTATTGATTTGAATATGATGGACAAAAATTTAGATTAATTCGAATTCATGAAAACTAAATTTGGATCTCTCTCGACTTGGCAATCAGCAATATTAATATGTAACTGTGTAATATAAACTTAATAATAGTTCTTGATAAGATTATGTTTTAATATGGTTTAATACAAGTTTAGAGTTACATAAAATTAACACAAATATTAATAGTCTTAATAATGTTCACTTAGTGTTTAGGGAGATCATGTTTCACCTACCATGTTACGAAAAACGAATTGCAATAAGCTTTCCAAAGCTAAATATGTAGTGAAATTGTAACACCACAACGAATGTGTTATCTAGATCATCTTTAATAAATTTACTTCTACATGGAACATTTAACCACAACTTGAATTGAAGTAATAAATGGGTTGAATTGAAGTAATAAAGGGGTTGTGGTGCTCAATTCGTTCACAAGTGGCCTTGGTACAAAATGGCCATAATGCAGTAATTTATTACACATACTTAATCTATAACAAAGAATTTGTTATTCCAATAAGCAACACATTTGGTCAATGTTGTCCTTATCATTGAATCGATCTCAACCTTGATTCAACCAAGGGGGTTTGCATAGGTTTTAATAAATATACAAGGTGTGTATGTTTATTTAAGAGAAATAAATTTCTAACCATGAGGAAGCTAGTACTATGCTAGAATTCCACAAATTTCCTCCCTCTTCTAAAGTTTTTTTTGGATGGAGAGTAATATTAATCATAAAACGCAATAGCAATCAATAATCTTTTAAAACTCATTGTAAAATATTGTCATATAGATGAGCATTGTACATTTAGCCATTATGACATTAATAATAAGAGTAATGTTTTCAAAGCATATGCTTAGGAAAGTTAGGTGGCTAGCAACCAAGAGGCCTGATTGAGGCAAATTGTAGTGAGTCAAATTTGAGGTCCCAGCTAAGGGAGGCATGCAAGAAATTCCTAATTGAGGGGTACACATGTGGAATTTGGGTCTAGATCAAGGTGGGACATGGGGAATCAGGGTCCCAATCAATGGAGACACCTGAGGAATCAAGATTTTGGATGACAAGGGAATATGAAATTCAGGTTTTGTTCAAGAAGGACGATGCAAGACCAAGTAAACCCTTTTGATCTTGGCTAAATTATTTGACCTTGACCTTGTGGGAAACTTGCTTGAACACTTCTCTAACATAGTCCATCTTTATTGAGCCCTCAATACACGTCACATATTTGCTTTAATGCTAAAAAGGAAAATTATATTTCTGTATAGTGAGACCACATTGTGGCCTTACCTTAACCTTCATACTTGAGTTTAGGGTTCTTACAAGTTAGTCAATTAATGTATGAACTCATCAGTTTTTAATAAGACCTATTAGGTAGCTCGTGTGTAGTTATTCAATGTAAAAGGGTCATGTTTATTAAATAAGGTCCATTAGGTGGTTGGTACTCATTAGTGATGAGACCACAAGTAGTCAAGGATTTTCTAGTGAGAAACTCTATATAGAGGTAGAAGGCTATGAAATGTTTTGTCAAGTATTTTCATTATATTAGAGGTATCCTCATTTAGAGGTTCCCCTTTGAAGAGGCCAGTAAACATTGCTCTCTTTCTAAATATCAATATATATTCTTGTTTCTCCTATCTTAGTTTTTGCAATCTATATTTCTTATGACAATACTCGTAATTTATTATTTATGTTGAAGTGGTATTATAGCTTTCTCTTCTGCTAGTACAAACCCAATTTTTAGAGCATATACATGCATACATACATACATATTAAAGCTAGATACGTGACCAACACCTTAGAAGACAAATATTTTTCGTTTAACTTGTAAAAATGTAGCTAAGAAGCATACACAAAGTGAGTAAGAATGGAGTCACCAAGTTGGACACACTTGTATACATTTCTTGGTACCTAGCGATTATTACTATATTAGATAGAATATGTATACAGATTCGATATTCCACATATATTCAAGAATATAGGAATCCCCTTAGGTTCACTTTAAACCCTCATTACATAAATGTATCGATCATTTTGTTTTTATAGTACACCAAGCATAATACTTTGTGGAGATCACTCTCACATTCCAAGGAATTGGGTAATATGGCTAAGGGTATGGTTTATTACCCTTAGTTAGTGTTATGAAACACCAATTGTGTATTATTGTTGCAAATCCTCATGTATGTCATAACATTGGCGATTGATACTCCATTTCTCTTAGGACTATGTAAACCCTAACCTCTACAACAAAGTAGTAAAATTCCTACATAAATTGGAATATAATAATTTTGAGAATCTCAGCAATGCAGTAATACTTTGGTGGGAATTAAAAAAAATATGGGCCAACCCATATCACTATGAGAGACCTATCTAGAAATACTCGTGTTACAATAATTGCATTGGTATAAATCTCAAGTAACCCTTAAAGTGGACCAATTGGTACCATTGTAGGAGATCTATCAAAATAGTCCTTGCGTTGCATTGATTGTATCTGTATATCTCTTAGGTAAACCTTTGGCGGGCCCAAGTGGCCCAAGGAAACCATTAGAATCACAACCATGGATACCAGTATCAACCTAGAACTGAAAAACACAATCTTTAAAATTGAAGACTAGGTCTCTAATATTTAAAATTTTCAAGAACATGTTTCTGAGATCAATGACCTATGGACAAAGTCTCTAAGAATGACAGCCTACAAGTAGAGGTTTCTAAAACCAATGACCAACTACAAACCATCCTTGTATCCCTATCAAGAATGGAGCATTGGCAAGAGTTGTTAGAGCCACAAGCCAATGGTGAATCATGTATAGGAGGTGGACATCACATAGGGCCACCCTTTCAGGACAATCAACACCATATGATTCATAGGTTTTCTAAAGTGGATATGAAGAAGAGGGAGCAAATTTGTAGGGTGCTAGCATGGTACTAGCTTCCCCGTATTGAATGCTTAATACACAAAAGGGTGAGAAATTTATTTCTCTTAAATACGCATATACAAACCTTGCATATTTATCAAAACCAATGCAAAACCCCCTTAGTTGAATCAAGGTTGAGACTAATTCAATTATAAGCGCAACATCAACCAAATGTGTTGCTTATTGGATTAACAAATTCTTTGTTATAGATTAAATATGTGTAATAGATTACAACATTATTGCCATTTGGTACCAAGGCCAATCGTGAAAGAATTGAGCACCACAATCCATTTATTACTTCAATTCAAATGTTCCATGTAGGAGTCAATTTATTAAAGATGGTCTAGATAACACATTCATCGTGACATTACAATTGCACTAAATATTTAGCTTTGGAGAGCTTATTGCAATTCGCTCTTCATAACATGGTGGGTTGAAACGTGGTTGAAACATGACGTCACTCGACACCAGGTGAACCTTAACATTAATAATATTGCTAGCAATTGCTTCATGAGGGGCAAAAGGAACGTTGAGTGGAAAAGAGCATAAGGAAGGACCATCGCAAGTATGGCTATCTCAAAGCTAGGTAGACATGCGAACCATCAAAGTGGTTCATTTGATGTGTATACAAGGAGATTTAGACATAAACTACTAATAAGTAGGGCATGGATCCCTGGTCACTTTAAGAATTACCAACAAAGGAATCACATCATGAATTAGGCCATTACATAATTTGCACTTCAAGTGCATGCAAAATAAGAATATGTGCAACAAAAGCACAAAACAACATTGTGGAACATAGAAACAACAAGATGTCTCTAAGTGTGCTTTTGGCATAGGATATATTTGTAATAAAAGTCTAAATTGTATCTAGAGCATCACTAGAAATATTACTCATTTATCACACAATAGAGTAATAGAGTATTCATAATAATTGCCTCTAACAATTACAAAAGTACAATTACTTCATGTGTAGAAACCATATAAATTACAAACAAAACCAATGACTAAAAACTTGACACAAATTAATTAGAAATGAAGAATACAAATTGTCCCCGTTAAAAACCAGGGAAACCTATTTTTCAAAAAAATATAAATAACAATAAAATTACCATAAATACGAATTTTCAAACCTTTGCACAAACATAAAATTACAAAGAAACAAACTTAAAAGAAGAAAAAGTTACCTTTTAGGAATTACATGGTCTTCTACCTCCTTGTACATCACCCGTTAAAATAGAGGTTAAAAGTACACAAATTAAGTGAAACCCATTTAACATAGAACTACCCAAATGCAATATATTCACTATTACATAAATAATAAAAATTAAATACCATAAGAAAAACAATGACTTGAGTATGGCCTCGTTAATAGATACTTTTAGAGTTTATAATAAAATAAACTTCAAGATAGAATTATCCAAAAACGACACCTAAGGAAAGGTAGAAAAGGTTCATTCACCTTCCATACAAAAATAAAGGTTCATTTCCCTCTACTATGTAAAAATTTGCAGAGCCATCTTAGAGTCAACTTCATGAATCAATAGCCACAAAGGACTAAGCACTGACATTATATCTCTTTGCAACTTACTTTGGAATGATGAGCTTCATGTTAATATTCTATCATTCATTCCTGCATAATCGTTTGAAGCATCATTGGTCTCAAGAATCTAATTGATAATTCAATAGTTAATGTACTATTTTATTTGAGGAAAGTGAGCTATGTACTTCCTCTTGCTTGTTATTCTAGATAAAGTAGCCTGTAGTTGGATGAATCATCATGCAACCATTTATGCTTTGACATCCAACATGAATTTTTTATACGTACTAGATGGTGTTAAGAGTTGTAATCTCATGTGTCATTGTTGGTTAAGTTAGTTGAGTTAGTTGTTGACTAGGACATTAGTCGTCCCATGGTATTCACTGGCCCATAGTATTAGCCAATGGTTTTGGTCTTAAGTGAAACTATATATATGTGAGTTTAATAATGAGAAGGCAATCAATATGCCCTTTGTGTTTCCGCTCTTGTTCTATGTCTCTGCAAACTTTATCATGGTACCAGAGCTAACGGCCTAATCCTTAAACCTTGTTTTTGGGGTAAGCCTTTTCAGAAGCTGGAGAGCACACACACACAACTGGAAGTTGCAGCACGGGACAGAGACAGAACACTCGGGCCGCGACATTTTTTATTGCCCACGATTCGGCGAAGTCGCATCCTCAAAAATCCCACTGAAAAGACCCCGGCGCACCCTGCCTGAAGACAAACTGAGCCGGGCGCACCCTTCCTGAAGATAAGGTGCGCCACCTTGCCTGAAGACAAACTGCGTCGGTGGCACACCTTGGCTGAAAGCAAACTGAGCCGGTGGAGCACCTTGCCTGAAGACAAACTGCGCCAGTGGCGCACCTTGCTAGACGGAAAATTGTGCCGGTCTTCCTTTACTCTATAAAATTTTGTCTGATGCACCCCGAAGGCACACTATGTCAATTTAACAGTTGTCATACTCCATGGCAAGTCTAAACATGAATCCGATCCCAGGTCAAATGCTGAACGACAAGAATTATGAATTCTGGTCTATCAAGATGCAGAGCTTTCTACAGCTCAACAAGTGTTGGGATATGGTCGAAAAAGAGTTCACGGAACCGACAGCAGCTACTCTCGTTGCGATGACTAATGCAAATAAGAAGGCCCTCGATGAAAGAAGAGATCGAAATCTCACTGCGAAGTGGTGGATCCAAAGTTGCATTGAGAATTCCATTTTCCCGAGGATCGCTGGAGCTACGACCGCACATCAAGCATGGAATCTCCTCCAATCTACATACAAAGGTACCGACAGAGTTAAAATGGTGAGACTCCAAACCCTTCGACTTCAATTTGAAAGCCTTAAGATGAAGGACACTTGGACTGTCGATCAGTTTATAACTAGGGTTTCTGGGATTGTCACGCAATTCCAAACCTATGGCGAAGCCCTAGAGCAGAAGGCTATTGTTGAAAAGGTACTTAGATGCCTCACTAATAAATTCTCTATGGTAGTTATTGCCATAGAAGAATCTAAGGGTCTGTCAACGTTTACCCTAGAAGAGTTATAGGGTCGCTTTTGTCTCATGAAGCTAGAATTAGTCAGGAAGACGAGTCTCTATCTCATGCATTTAGCACTCAAACTTCTTTCAACAAAGGTCGAGGTCGAGGAGGCAGAGGACGAGGCAGAGAAGGAAGGAGTTCTAATTCCACAGAGGATAGAACTGCTCATAAATACACAGATCACTGTGAGCACAGTCATAACTCTCAGAACCAGAGAGGAAGAGGAGGCAAGAGATGGACTAACAGGTCCAATGTCCAGTGTAACTACTGCAAGAAATATGGCCACTATGAACGTGACTGCAGAACGAAGCAAGAAGATCATAACAATGGCAGAGCAAATGTCTCCAATGTTGAAGAACCTTCGTCAGAAGTTATGTTTCTGTCATACCAGGCGACTAAAGAAGAACATCAATCGGATGTGTGGTTGCTAGACAGTGGATGCAACAATCATATGACAGGTAACAAATCATTATTCTCTGATCTAGATCCATCTGTTAAATCAAAGATCAAACTGGGTGATCATTATCTCGTTCCAGCCCAAGGAAAAGGTACTGTACCTGTACTTACCAAACAAAATGAAAAGAAGTACATAAATGATGTATTCTATGTTCCAAATCTCAAGGTCAATTTGATCAGTGTGGGTCAACTCATTCAAAATAAGTAAGATGTTAGGTTCATTGATTCCTACTGTGTTGTTTATGATAAATCCCCCAGTAGAAGACTCCTAGCCAAAGTAGAAATGACCAAGAATAGAATTTTCCCACTCAACCTGAAGAGTGTTATCCTGTCACACTCATGTGCTCATACTGTCTCCAGTCAAGATGAAACCTGGTTGTGGCATTGTAGGTATCGTCATCTACCCTTTCAGAGTCTGAGTCATCTGGAAAAACAATCCATGGTCAAAGGATTACCAGTCATGAATGAACAGTCAAGTTCTTGTGAAGATTGTATTTTAGGGAAACACCAAAGGGACAACTTTCCCACTTCTACAAATAGAGCCAAAGAACACCTTGAACTTGTTCACACAGACCTATGTGGACCTGTTATCACACAACTTGTAGTTGTCCCTAGTGGTATCCCATTCGGGATGGTAGAGGAGACAGACAACTAAAGAGGTTACCCAAGAAATGCCACGGTTCCCAATGCAATCTGGGAGTCACGTCAACCGAGGCACTCTTCACTTTAGATCAAGATAAATCAAGACCTAGGGGGAGACCCTATAACCAATCAAAGATGATTGGACCCAAACAAAGGTTCCTAGGGATATGTAAAAGACAAGTTACAGAAACCAATGCAAGGTCAGGTGGACCTAGAAGTTAAAGTATGGTTGAAGGAGGCTTAGGAAATGATTAGTGTTTCAACCAATGTATGATTTAAGCCACATGATAAGATGAGATGACAAAATCTAGTACCATGAAATACACATGTGGGACCCACTTCCTTGGGATATGGAAATGGCTCAAATGGGACCCACAAGGTGGAATTAAGGGGTGCAAATGGTACCAAGGGGTATGCAAAGAGTAGATCTAAGGATCTAAGGTAAAATTAGAGATATCCACATATGGGATCTAAGACTTGACACAACTCCCAAGGAGTGCGAATTGCCCTAGGTGGACTAGTGCCTTGATGGATGGGTTAATGGAGTCAAAAGAGATGTCAACTTGTAGATCAGGACACCTAGGATGCAAATCAAGTGGGCTAATTAAGGTGTGATGGTTGGATCTTACTAGATCTAATGTCTCATGATGTGACCCAAGTGGACAACAATCCCTTAAAACAAGGAATGCTACCCCCAAGGCAGATCTTCACAAAATGAAACACTAGACATAGGTTTCAAGGTATGCTCTTTCCAAATCCAATGGAATCTCAACTACCCAGGTTCTAGAAGTGGGCAAACTAAATCACCCAAGGAGTGCGACTTTTCCCAAGGAGGGCTAAAAGCATGGTGAAGTGTGTCAAATCAAGTCCAATGGCCACCAAATTGTAGATCCAAGTAGTTTAGGCAAGTATCAATGTGGATCTTGAAAATCAAGGGGATCCAATGGCTAGATCTCCATAGATCTGAGATTGAAAATGCATCACCAAGTTGACCCAAGTGGGGCACAATCCTCAAAATGAGGAATGGGGCCCACAAGGCAAAAGTCAACAAGGTGAAACACTAGGGGTAGGTTATCAAGTGAGGAGAGTGTGAATCAAGTGGGATCTCACCTACCCATGTGTTGGATCTAACCAAGCTAACTTCTCCCAAGGGGTGCGATTTGCCTCAAGAGGGCTATTATGCCTTGAAAAGTGTGTCAAATGGAACCCAATCACCACCAAACTATAGATCCGGATTGCCGTGGAAACTATAGAGGTGGGTTTTCAATATCTTTTCAAAAGCAAGCCTAGATTCAAGTAGATCTAAGAAAAACAAAAATGAGGGTTTTGATTTTAATGTAATTTGGACCAATGGGATAGATAGCAAGCGAAATCAATACGTACCTTGTAGATGTTACCTCAAAAGCTTGCGACCTCTTAGCATATGGAGAATTGTTTTCCCTAGTTACAATTCCAAGCTTGATCTAGGTGTCTTCAACCAATAGCATCCAAACTCTAGGAGGAAATATGTCTCATGAAAACCTGCAAATCAAACTACATCAAGTTGGATTTGATCTACAAATCCATAAGATCTAAGCATGTCATATCAAGAAAGAAATCAATGGACAAAGTACAATTGAAAAACTCCCTCTCTATGAAGTCGATTTTCCCATGGGGGATGTGGGAAACCCCTACAATCTTCCCATAAAGCAATTCGATGAGCTAGCTTGAGCAATTCGGCCTCCCTCTCTTGAAGTTGATTTCACCTGAAAAGCAAACAATGTCTAGAAGCAAGATAACCAAGAACATATGCAAGAGCAACCCAATCAAAGCCAAGAAGTAGATCTCCAAAATATTCTTTTCATTCCAAGTTTTCCAGAGCCCAAAGGTGAGCTATACAATAGGGGGTCTCCTCCTTATATAGGATAATAACGACCAAAACCCTATACCACTTTACAATACAATATAAAATGAGTGGTTGAGATTAAAAGATCTCAATACAAAATCAATGGCTAAGATGAACCATAATAACATAACACATGGATCACTCAAAAAGGTGATGATGTCATAGCTAAAGATACTCAAGGAGGGTGACGTCATCCACTAGAGGGGGTGATAGTACAAAAGCCCACCTCATATGACTAGGACATGACACATGGAGCTCATGGTGGGGTTAGGAGGCATCAATCCTTACTAGCTCATCCCCATGGCACAATAAAAGAATACAATATGTCTAAGATAAGTATAAATGATCAAATCTATCCTCAAAATCTGTGACAAACAAGCAGTAAAAGACCTCCTGTGATCTCTGTGGACCCACCCAAGTGGTGAAAACTGGCTGGAAGATAGTGGGTTCACCCTGGAAGACCTCTGTGAAAACCAAGTGCCAAAACCTTGACTCAGTTTCCCAAATCGAATTCCTCAGTGAACTGGCCTCTCATGGCCCCTGCTGCTCAGGCTGGGAAATCAGCCCCAAATCTGGTCAAGAAGTGTAAAACTGCATCTATCACTGTCAGAAGTGCTCGGAACTGAAAGATAAGTGTCTCATTGGATCCAGAAGACCCAAATTTACTAGGAATGTGTACTCATACATTATGGGTTGTCCTGATAAGCTAGCTCTAGGGTCCACCATATATGGACAGTGTATAATCTGATGATCTGAAGTAATAATAAAACTTGTTGAACTGCATCAATCATCATCTGAATCATATGTCCATCATATAGCATCATCATCAAGAGTATGTGGGGCCATCAATCATCATCCATAAGCATATATGGCCCACCTCATCACGGATCCCAAGAAATGACCATGGTCAAACTAGGTTTGACTAGGTCAACATACAACCCAAGATAAATCATATCAATAGACTAAAACATGTTCCTCTAATCATACTCACAACTTAACTTAAAGTATAATATCATTCAGTGGCATTAAACATATTTGTTCATTTCGTTGTTATTTGTATTCACTTGCACAATAGCTTAAATGACAAACTCACCCATCGGACATGGTCTAACTGCTAGCTAAGGATGAAGGCTAGGAACAAAGGTTGGGAAAAGGGGGTGACTTGTCTAAACTCAACTAAAAGACACTTTGGACTGGGAGAGAGGGGAAACTACAAACTCTGTGCTGGACAAAATAACACGGGGGATGGTTGTGCCTCACAAATGGGTAAGTTGTTTAGAGAGTGCTTATTCAACTTAGGCATCATGTCCACATCAAGTTGATCCAAGTTCATTAGGATCATTCAATTTCATTTCATGGCCTTTTTGGCCTACATAACCCTTCGGATCTCAGGTGTGTTGATAAGCACAACTAATTGCAACTTGCATCCAGGGCATGTTTACATATCAATATAAGGTCAGCAATTGTTTAGATATAGCATTTAAGAACCATTGCTTTTTGGACCTTTCTTATACTCTTCGAGGAGTATTTTTAGCAGTTCATCTCTCTTTCCCTATTTAGTTTCCATGGGCGAATTTATATAAGTTTCCATAAGTAGTACATGAGCTTTCAGTTTTAGCCAACAACATCTCAAGTGACTATGGGGAGTTCGGACCAGTGCCAAACATCGGGACAACCGACCAGAATGATTTAGGCCTACAATCCAACTTACCAAAGGTAAGTTTTGTCACCAACTCAGAGCCGAGACACTAAACATACAGGGATGCGGTCCAAACATAGAGGTAGAAAAAAGGGGAAGTCCTCAGTACCAGAAAGTCAAGTAAGACAAGTCAAGGTTTAAAGTCAAATAGGGAAATTCATGTATGGATGGAGTCAAGTGAAGGTGGAACCTAAGCTAGCTGACAAATGGTGTCAAGAAAGACCATATCTATGCAGGGTAGTGAACTAGTGAGTTTTTTCAAACAACCTAAATGTGCAAGTAAAAAGTTCATTTTAAATTATTATCAAGATAGTTCCTTTTATACAGTTTGCCACATCATGAATTATATACCAAGCCAATGCTGTGAACCTGACAAAAGCAACAAGACAATAATCCACAGTCAATGATAAAACATCCATAGGTCATATAACATCATCACAAGAATAATCATCATATATCATCTGAAACACTGCTGCAAAACATCTCTAAGCACTGAACTGAAACTGTATGGGATAAAGGGTCACATTAGGTCATCAAATCTGAACTCTCAAGGATCAGCCTTGACACATAAGTCTGAATAATACACTGCTCTAATCATGAGTGATCTCAAAATGTACAATCATCATAGCCAAGCTCTGAATAATGGAAGCTCTGAAATGTGTAGATATATGCCAAGCAAAAATAGTAGCCCTGCTACTATGGTGTGATAACAGGACCCATGCAAACCCAATCTATAGGAGGTAGTCTCTATTTCCTAACATTTATTGATGATTATAGCAGGAAAGTCTGGATCTACTTTCTTAGAAATAAGTCAGATGCCTTCTTCAAATTCAAAGAGTTCAAAGCATTGACTGAAAAGCAGTTGGGTAAACCAATCAGAATACTCAGATTAGACAGTGGACGTGAGTATGTCTCTCATGATTTTGCAGAGTTCTATAAGCAGCATGGAATCCAACACCAGTACACCACTAGATACACTCCACAGCATAATGGAGTTGCATAATGGAGTAATCAAACCATCATGAACATGGCCCGAAGTATGCTATCATACAAGAAGTTATCAGATGAATATTGGGGAGAATCTATTGCATGTTCAGTATATCTTCTGAACAGGTCTCCCATAGCAAGTGTCAAAGACAAGATACTTGAAGAAGCATGGAGTGGCACTCAGATTAGTGTCTCACATCTCATGATATTTGGATGTGTTGCATTCGCACACATACCAGAAGAGTTAAGGAAGAAGTTAGACAAGAAGAGTGAAAGGTGTATTTTCACAAGCTATATTGAACAACAGAAATCCTACAAATGGTATAATCCTATCACCAAGAAATTAATGGTGAACAGAGATGTCAAATTTATTGAAGATAAATGCTGGACTGATACAACAGACATTTAAGAGATAGACAGTCTAGTACCACTAGAACCACTCAAAATGCCCAAACTTGAAGTACAGCAGCAACAACAACAAGAAGCGACACTAGCAGACAGTCCACTACAGAACCAGAGAACCAGAAGCTTAAGGGATTTATATGAACAGACTCCTGCCATTGATGAGCAGCTACAGTATGCTCTATTTTCATGTCAGCCAACATGTTTTGAAGAAGCAACAAAATATCCACAATGGATCCAAGCAATGAATGAAGAGATTGATTCTATTGAGAGGAATCAGACTTGGGATCTAGTTGATCTCCCATCAGATAAAAGTTGCATTGGTATAAAATGGGTCT
This sequence comes from Larix kaempferi, assembly GCA_027924585.1. Classification (NCBI taxonomy): domain Eukaryota; kingdom Viridiplantae; phylum Streptophyta; class Pinopsida; order Pinales; family Pinaceae; genus Larix; species Larix kaempferi. Next base: position 14,450,674 of record BSBM01000458.1, on the reverse strand, counting down.
ATAAGACCGAGTTGAATGAAAAATCAGAGATAGAAAAGTACAAAGCAAGGCTTGTTGCAAGAGGTTTTTCTCAACAATATGGTGTCGACTATGATGAAACATTTGCTCCAGTAGCAAGGATGGACACGATCAGAGCTGTACTTGCAATAGAATCTCAAAACCAGTGGCTTGTTTACCAAATGGATGTGAAATCTTCCTTTCTCAATGGCATACTTGAGGAATAAGTCTATGTATACTAGCCACCTGGTTATGCTGTCAAATGTCAAGAACACAAGGTATGTAAGCTGAAAAAGGCCTTGTATGGTCTCAAACAAGCTCCACGAGCTTGGTACAGTAGAATTGATTCTTACCTCATCAAAAATGGATTCAACAGAAGAAGCAGTGAACACACTTTGTATGTCAAAACATATCAGGAAGGTAACATTCTACTTGTTTGTCTTTATGTTGATGATATGATCTATACTGTAAATTTGATGCTAGAAGAGTTTAAGACAGTCATGAAAAAGGAGTTTGAGATGACTGATCTTGGTCTTATGAATTTTTTCCTTGGTCTGGAAGTTGATCAAAGAAAAATGGGATCTTCATTTGTCAGCGTTAGTATGCTACTGACATTCTGCAGAGATTCAAAATGGATAAATGTAAACTAGTAGAAACCCCCATTGCAATAGGAACCAAATTAAGCAAGAATGATGAAGGACCAGCAGTAAATTGTACACTTTACAAAATATTAGTAGGCAGTTTAATGTATTTGACTGCTACTAGACCTGATTTGATGTATGATGTCAGCCTTCTTTCTAGATTTATGGAGTCTCCTAAAGATTCTCACTGGAAAGTTGGAAAAATAATTTTGAGATATGTTGCAGGTACAATTGATTATGGACTTTGGTACACTCATTCACAGGACTGTACTCTCACAGGGTACATAGACAGTGATTTTGCAGGTAGTATTGATGATAGGAAAAGCGCATCTGGTTATGCTTTTCATTTTTGAACCAGTATTATTTCTTGGGCTTCTCAGAAACAACCCATTGTGAGCATGTCTTCAGTAGAAGCAGAATATATTGCAGCAACTACAGCAGCATGCCATGCAGTTTGGCTCATAATACTCTTGAAGGACATGGGACATACAGAAAAAGAACCAACAACCATCTATTGCAACAAAAGTTCTTCCATACAGTTGTCTAAACATATTGTATTTCATAGGAAGAGTAAACACATTGACACTCGTTATCACTTTATACTTGAGTTAGTCAATAATGGAGAGATTAGTTTGATGTTTTGTGTCTCTAAGGAGCAGTTAGCTTATATGTTTACCAAACCTTTGGGTACATCTACATTTGAGTTTCAGACGCAGCACTTAGGCATTGATAGTGCTGACCATCCCACTTGAGATTAAGGGGGTGTGTTAAGAGTTGTAATCTCATGTGTCATTGTTGGTTAAGTTAGTTGAGTTAGTTGTTGAATGGGACATTAGTTGTCCCATGGTATTCACTGGCCCATAGTACTAGCTAGTCGTTTTGGTCTTATGTGAAACTATATATATGTGAGTTTAATAATGAGAAGGCAATCAATATGCCCTTTGTGTTTCCACTCTTGTTCAGTGTCTCTGCAAACTTTATCAGAGGGCTCGTGTTCCTTCCTTCATAATGTAATTTTGTGAAGGGAAATATTCGATTCTTCTCCCTTGAAGTATTTGTTGTTAAGCATATTCATCTTTGTCCAGCAACATACCTTATCTAAAGTATAGATTTTATCTGCAATTAGTTAGAAAACACTTAAGAATATCCTTGTATTTTCAATAATTCATATTTTCAGCCTCTAAAGAATGACAAAAATGATAAAACAATGAGGGGAATAAAGATTTTTGCAATGGACCATGATGCAATATAATGGATTTTTTTAATTATGTATGAGGTAAGTAAGTCAATCAAAGAAATAAGTATGAAACAAATGGGTGAAATGGGACAAAACCAGACACCTGAGCATCTATTGTAGTCCCGTAAATATGAGGAGTCATAGCATGGTTTGGCTTGGAGCGCACTGGATGATCTTTTGGAGCAAGTTGAGTAAACCAAACATCTCCACTGTAACCTGCATTGCATAATGTCCCAAGAGTTAGCAATGCAAATGTCTCTATCATTGCAATTGGAAAATTAACTAGTTCTAACAAACATGGACATAATTTAAAATTTTAGAACACAAGAACCAGATACAAACAATTGATTCAATGTCTCTTAATTGCCTACAAAATAGACAAAAATACCGCCAAACCATAAAAATACAGTTACATTTTTATTAGCTAAGTGTTATGCTCTTTCTGTATAGGAGAGAGATGTTTGATGAAGGACTTCTATGAACCAAGAAGGTAATATGAAGAAAAGGGATTGAATAAATGCAATTGAGCTCCAATGCTTCCACTTATGGAAGCATCAGCAACTGATTGAGCATCCATGATCGCTCCTCGAGCATTATTCACAATGAGGACCCCCTTCTTCATCTTGCTTATGTTCTCCTTATTAAGCAATCCCCTATTGTAACCCAAAGGGGAAGAGAAGCAATGATTAGGTTTGTATGCACAAGTTGTGTAAAATGTAGGTTATATTGACATTGCATTCTCTGTGATTGAATAGTGAGTGAGATTGTTTTACAATATGTGATAACACACCTAGTTTTGTTAGAAAGAGGCATATTAATGACAACTACATCGCATTTAGGTAGCATATCGTCAATATTTGTCTCCAATATTGCTCCAGTTTCCTTTTCCAATTTGGGTCTAACTGAAAGACAATCATGGTAAAGAAGATTACAATTGAAGGGATGTAGAAAGAAACTAGAAAGGAATGTCAATTGGACTTGTAATGTTCATTATTAGAGTGAAATATTGAAACAAGAATTATGCATATGATTTATCATTGATTTTTGAAAGTTTGCAACATAATCTTGAAAAATTAGAAAAATAAAATAGTACCTATAACTTATGCAAAAGTCACCCCAGTTGTTGTTGCAGCATTTAGATCAATGTTATCAGAACCAATACCAACTATCAAAATAAGTTTTAAGTTATTTTCCTTCTTGATCCTTTGTGATTTCACATAGGTGGGGTGGAGAGGTGTAGAAATCAAAACGTGCACATCATGTATGTGCTTTTCAAGTTCTGCAAAGAAAATTAAGTGTGTAAGTTTTCTATACAATGGGTTGTAATTCTCGAAGTTAGAAGCAATACACTTGGATGATGCATGCTAGAAATGAGCGGAGCAGGAACGCATACTAGGAAATTAATGGATTCAACTAAAACACCCAAATTCAATTGTGAATAACCATAACTCATTTATGATTTCGACATTTATCTATAATTTTCACTTTTGAAGCAACATATATCATCTAGATTTGCTTTTCAGGGTACGAGGAACAAAAGGAAGGGGAAATAAAGTATTTATCCACAAGGATAAAACATAGCATGATTTTACACCTCAAGGAATCGAAAACAAAACATTAAAAATTATAAATACAAACAAACAAACAAAACAAAAAACAAGAAAAACACAAATAACTTGAGTTCAAAGGCCTTCTCAGGTTTCCATGGAAACTTTTATTCTATAATTATTTAGGAAGATTCTCCAATGCGAGAATCAACAAGGGCATATATAGATGCACTATCAAATGAACGAAACTTTACCATGCAAAACCTTCCAAATACATTGTTTCCATTGGATCTCGAGGGCTAGTAACTACATTCAGACAAATTAGACCACAACTTATTCATTTATTAAGTCTTATGTACATAGATTGATAAGTGTGGCATGGGACTCTAGTGTTACCGGGTAAGAAATCACAATTCCAAATCAGTTATCATCACTTCAAGCTCTATAGGGCCACATCATCAACATAGTACATATAGCCTAGCAGCGAATTCAAGTTCCTTGTTGTCACTTTGCCAACACAAAGATCATATATCCTAGTGATATAAGTGGATACACAAAAAAAGAGGGCGCTTGGGATTCTAACAGTTTAGGGAGATGGAGTTTAGAAAAACTCCCTTCCAATGTTATCAGAATCAGAATCATGAAAATATCAATGAGGCAGAAGAGACAAGAGTTTGAGCGAATAAGAAAAATCTCAGGAAAAGCTACCGAGTACAAAAAATATAAATATATACACATATTTTGATGAAAAAATATAAGCATCACTGGGTTCCCTAGGTGCGACAATATGACCTTCTTTCGATCTGTTTCACAAAAGAAAATCATCCAATTGAGGAGAAATGCACCTAGCATAGGTAAAAAGGACCAAAATTAGGTTGGATGAGGGTTTTTATAGGCCTTGCCAGACAAGTTTGACTCAGTGAACTGAGTCACGAGTCAAACAAAGGTCAATGAACAAGTTTGAATTAGACGAGTTGGAAAAAAACATTTTCCTAGCACCTCATTTCAAACTCCGAGTTTATGTAATGATCCGAGTAAGAGTGCTCTATTCTATCTTCTGAACTTACATGTTATTTTATATTATTCCCTTTTCTAACTTCTATACATATGATCACCTTAAATTAACAATTGCAAAAAGACACATTGATTTTATTTTGTAGAAGTGATAACTAAATAGCAAAAGAAATCATTTGCATTACCCAACTTACCATAGTTAGGACCTTCCTTAACATTTGTCACATTGTACTAGTGACCATTACACTCAATCCATTATCATATCCCCAAATCATTCTCAATACACCCGAGGAAGTTCAGATTCATTGAGGCATACTCATTGGCTTTATAAAAGACTCCAACAATTATATTACTTCCCGCAGGTGCTTGAAAAGTAAGATCATATAAATTAGAAAAATAAAAAATAGAAAGGAAAATACAATTTTGTTAACCACAATGATAGTTGAAACTTGATATTGTTCGTGGTTTCCCAAATGTGCAAATACACCAATGGAGTTACGGATTTATTGAAAGTATCAATTAGTGTCCAAAGTTTTATATTTCAAAATAGTAAATCCCTTGATTCTTTTAAAAAATTGAAAATTTTGATCAATGAAGGAACACTTGCAAAATTGGTTATTGACTATTGAATATTTAATTCAATAACATAAATTTAAGGTGCCCAAACGGGCAAATAGGCAATTAATTCATGAAGACAAGAAAAATAGGTGTGAACGCACACTATCTTCTCATTAATTAATGTACATATATACAATGAGAAGTGACCCTTGGAGTTCAAATTACATGTGGTCCCTTAGACTATCAAGAGACTCTTGGTCTTCCCTCAATGACTATTGATCTACTTTGCACGTGAATGGTGCACACCAATCCTAACACCAAGGATTAGGCTCCAACAAATACCCCCTTAATCCGAAGGGTGTATATGAGTCCAAAAAAAAAAAAGAGAGCTGAATAAGTGAAAGTGGATAGCTACCACCTGCTGAACATTTCCATCTCGAACATCCTTTATCAAGAAAGTTAGCTAGAAGCTTGCACATGCTTCTGCTAAATACAAGGGCTCTCTGAAGGGATGGTTTTGGATGACCATCAACTGAAAAGGGATAGCAGAAGCTGAAATATTCTACTATGTGTGTGGTTTAAGGCTTACCATGAGATTTCACCAACGCTTCACACTCTAATGGATAGTTGTCTCCACAAACGGAGGATTCTCCAAAATCGCAGCTCCAGTGCAAGTTTACCAACGCAATACCAAAAAAAAAACGCCTTGGCAGGTCTGAGGAATGTCAGAGATTGTGCTCTGAGGATAGTTATGAGGAGAAGCATAGGCAGTGGACAAATATTATGTAGAGAATGGGTAGGTAAATCTGGACAGAGATATAATACAATGGTTGTACGTGAAACATTATAGGCAGTACTCTAGAGTTGAGCAGGAATATGGCAGAATGAATAGACAAGAGAATGGCGGGGAGAATCTTCCATGACTGACTGGGAGTTATGGGTAGGTAGAATCCCAAATTTCTCAGAATAACACAGGCCACAAGTCAATAATGTGCTTTGATACCACTGTAAGGTGTCCAAACGAGCAAATAGACAATTAATTCATGAAGACAAGAAAAATAGGCGTGAATGCACACTATCTTCTCATTAATTAATGTACGTATACACAATGAGAAGTGACCCTTGGAGTTCAAATTCCAAGTGGTCCCTTGGACTCCCTGGAGACTATTAGTCTTCCCTCAATGACTATTGATCTACTTTGCACGTGAATGGTGCACACCAATCCTAACACCAAGGATTAGGCTCCACCAAGAAATAAGTGCAAATAATAGGAAACAACAATAATCTTATGCCTAATAAACTTGAGTTGAATCAATGATGAAAGAACTATGCATTTTAAATACTTTTCAAAACTGAAGGAAGCATTTTAATTTCACCTTAAACCCAATGTTATTGTCTAGGAAAGAATATCAATCAAATTTCATTTCCTTGAGAGTAACTTGATCATGTGATCTAAAAAAATCAGATGGACAAAGCACAATACTGCATATTAGAATTTTATAATAGAACAAAGTCATTTGATTTTTTTCAAAAGAATGCTAAAATTGCACTTCGTTTTGTCAATAATCAAGTTGTTAAAACAACAAGTAAAAGTCCAAGAAAACACTTACTGTGCAAAGTGTGATATACAAGGTGAATCCAATTCCATATAGGATGAATAAGTCTTGTCTATGTGTGGTTGTAATGCAAGCATTTAATGAGACAAAATTATTAAATTAAATCACGGTCGATTCAACATACAATGCAATTGGAGAAGGAAACATACTCATTGTCACAGCAGTCTGGATATTTAACCCCAAATATTATAAAATAACATGATCTACAGGGAAGAAGTCCATAGTCGGGCCATACTTTGGAGACATGTTTAAAAGAATTGCTTGATAAATAAGTGATACTTCATCCATAGGATCACCTAAAGTGATACAATGATGACAATAAGCTTTAAATAGAAGGACCAAAGTGTTATGTAAGTAATACCAACCAGTAATCTTAAAGTTGTAAAGAAGTGCAACCACAAAATATGAGGAAAAGTGCAGACATAGGGAGGGTGGTAATGAAACCTACCATGGAGCTTAGCAAATTTACCGACCAGGCCAGTGTTTTGAAATATTTGAGGCGCCTGTTATCACACAACTTATAGTTGTCCCTAAAGGTATCCCATCCGGGATGGTAGAGGAGATGGACAACTAAAGAGGTGACCCAAGAGATGCCACGGTTCCCAATGCAAGCTGGGAGTCATGACAACCGAAGCACTCTTCACTTTAGATCAAGATAAATCAAGATCAAGGGGGAGACCCTATGATCACTCAAAAGTGATTGGACCCCAAACAAAGGTTCCTAGGGATATGTAACAAACAAGTTATGGAAACCAACGCAAGGTTAGGTGGACCTAGAAGTTTAAGTGTGGTTGAAAGAGGCTTAAGGAATGACTTATGTTTCAACCAATGAATGATTTAGGCCACATAATGAGATCAAAGGACAAGATCTAGTACCATGAAATACACAAGTGGGACCCACTTCCTTGGGATATGGAAACGGTCTAAATGGGACCCACAAGGTGAAGTTAAGGGTGCAAATGGTACCAAGGGGCATGTAATGAGTAGATCTATGGATCTAAGATGGAATTAGAGATGCCCATATATGGGATCTAGGAAATGACACAACTCCCAAGGAGTGCGAATTGCCCTAAGTGGACTAGTGCCTTGATAGATGGGCTAATGGAGTCAAAAGAGATGTGGAAATGTAGATCGGGACACCTAGGATGCAAATCAAGTGGGCTATTCAAGATCTGATGGTTGGATCTTAGTAGATCTAATATTTCACTATGTGACCCAAGTGGACAACAATCCCCCAAAATGAGGAATGATACCCCCAAGGCAGAACTTCACAAAGTGAGATACTAGGTAGGGGTTTCAAGGTATGCCCTTTTTAAATCAAGCGGGACCACAACCACCTAGTTTCTCAAAGTAGGACAACTCAATCACCCAAGGAGTGCGAATTTGCCCAAGGAGGCTAAAAGCATGGAAAGGTGTGTCAAATCAAACCCAAAGGCCACCAAAGTTTAGATCCAAGTAGTTTAGGCAAGTATGAATGTGGATCTTGAAAATCATGGGCATCCAATGGCTAGATCTCCATAGATCTGAGATTGAACATGCATCACCAAATTGACCCAAGTGGGGCTCAACCCTCAAAATGAGGAATGGGGCCCACAAGGCCAAAATCAATGAAGTGAGGCACTAGGGGTAGGTTATCAAGTATGGAGAGTGTGAATCAAGTGGGATCTCACCTGCTCATGTGTTAGATCTAACCCAACTAGCTTCTCCCAAGGGATGCAATTTGCCTCAAGAGGGCTACTTTGCCTTGAAAAGTGTGTCAAATGGAACCCAATCACCACAAAACTATAGATCTGAATTGTCGTGGATGCTTTAGAGGTGGGTTTTCAATATCTTTTCAAAAGCTAGGCTATATCCAAGTAGATCTAAGAAAAAGTAAAAATGAGGGTTTTAATCAATTAGGTTTTTATATGATCTAGAAGTTATGGGTAAGCCAAGAAAGAAGAACACCATACCTTTGGAGCATACCTGGATGAAGAGATGAATGCTAGTTGAGATGAGGATTACTTTTTCCAAATATCAAATGAAGAATTTTTTTGAAGCCCTCTTGCCAAATCGATTTTCTCCAAACCACATATGTGTCCCTCTAACCTGTCAAAACCAAGGAGCAAAGCATCAATCAGTTTAACATGTTGAAGGTAGATACAAGCAAGAAAGAGATAAGCAAAGAATAGTTGGTACAAAGACAAAACCACTCCCTGTTTAACCAAAATGTCCTCCTCCAAGCTTGAAGGGCAAGCCTCCCCACCAATTCCCACTTGTCAAATAAGTCTTCTCCACCTGTAAAAAGATATGGCAAAATATGCAAGATAGCTACAATAGATCCTCCAGTGCAATGGACAAAAGCATTTACAATCAAAGCAACCAACATCCACTCCAAACCCAAGCATGTACTCCAAAAGATAGGAATTTTATTCCAATAGCCAAGAGCCAAATTCTCTAGATGATTTTACAATGTGAAGCTCTCTCCCTAAATAGGATGGAGAGAGGCCATAATCCTAACCACTTTTTGAATGAGTGGCCAAGATTAAAAGATCAAATGATCTAATCAATGGTTGAGATGAGCTCAACAATAAAATACATGGATCAATAATAAAATATAACAATATGTGGACAAACACTCCCTAGAAGAGGGGATCCCACCAAATCATGATGATAAAATATAAGAAATAGCTCATGGTGGGTCCAAGGGGTAATTTCTAACACCCTTGGTCAATCCCCATGGCACAATCTCCAAAAATAATCATGCTAGACACCAAATCGTTCCTCTCTGGGAAAGTCGTGAGCCTTTGAAGGCTCCAGAAATCATCAAAAAGTGCCACAAGTGATGGATGTGGGTCCCGATGAAGCTGAAACTGCTAGAGAAGGTGTGGAAGACATCCCACTCATCATTAATGATCATCCCATGCCATAACCTTGCCTCAGTAGCCCAAATTGAATTCTTCTGTAGCCATTTTTACCATTTCTGGACTGCCTCGGGAAGTGTGAAACTACCCAAACTGCCTCCTGGAGTGTCTGTGCTGTCAAGGTGAGGGCACCAGGCTGTCTAGGAGGGGGGTAATATGGTAATATCAAGTGGCTGGACCACCCCCTCCATGCACAGCGCCCTAGGTGATCTTACCCAATCTCTGCTCTGCTCTGACAAGGCCTCTGATAGACCAAATCTGCACTAGGACAGCCAACTGAAGCTCAAACATCACTGTAACTACCCGAAACTGAAAACAGACTATCTCATTGGGCTCAAAAGGTCCAAATCCATCTAAAATGTGTAGTCATACACCATATAAACCTTTGTATGGTCCAAAATAAATACTCATCATATCTTGCATACCAAATAATAATAATCTGTAAAAGTGCTGAAAAGTACAAATCATCATCATAAGCCTGAAACCACTGCATAAGCCCACCATGGTGACGTGTACAAGACCATATATCATCTCTCTGTATCATCTGAGGTTTGCCACCTCATGTCCTGTGGTTGACTTTTGGTCAAACTGGGTTTGACCAAGTCAACATGACCAAAATATAACTCAAACTGTCATCAAGCTGCTACAAGGTGTCAAAGGTTAAAACATGCTCTACAATCCATTCAAATAGCAATTAAAGCAACTAGAAATCATTAATGGTGATCTAAATCCAAATATAATAGGTCATTAATTATTATTTATTACTCAGATTAAACTTTCAAGGTCATACTCACTTCATAGTTGTGATCAATTTGCTAATGAAGGGTGAAGGCTAAGAATAACATGGTTGGGTCAAAGGATGAGTTACTGACTTAAGACTGTGACACTTTGGAAATGGACAAGGGAATACACACCATAACATATAGTGGACAAGAAATAACACAGGGAATGGCGGTGTCTCACAAATGGGTAAGTTGTTCAAAGAGTGTTTATTCACCTTCACAGATGCGCACAATCCATAATACAAATGAGGCCAGCAATCTTTTTGATATAGAGTTTAAGTTCCATTGCTTTTTGGGCCTAAAGCAGAACAGCTGGGAATCGACCCCCCCCCCCCTCGAATCGATCCCAAATTGCGCTCCGGACGGAATCGATGAGGGATCGATTTTGGAAGAGCGATTCCTCATCAATTCCGTCCGGAATCGATTTTGCAATTCACGAATTGAGGAAAAAAAAAACGTTCCCTGCCTTTCTGTAATTCGACTGGGAATCGTCACTCCCAGGTCGATCCTGGGTCGATCCTGAATCGATCCTGAATCGAATCCGAATCAAACCCAACCAAAAAAAATCGATTCCTAAATTGATTCCGAGAGCGATTCCGTGGACGGGCAGATTTTTGAATTTTTATTTTTTATTTTTGGAATTTTTTTTAAGGTTTTTTTTGGTGGGATAGGTCACTTTGGGCCAATAAAAGGTGAATGAGTCCATTTGGACTCATTCCATTACTCATTTGCTTGATTGGGAAGAGTTTGAGCTTGGAGTGAGTTTGCTAGTTGTTTGAGAGCTTTGAGCATTGAGTGGGAGATTGAAGGGGAGAGCTTGCAAGGGAGATTGAAGCTTCCATAGAGACATTCAACCACCATTGAAGAGCTAAAAGGTAGGCTCTATAAACTCATCTTTTTTTGTTTTTGCAATTTTTTTTCACTATGTTAAAAAATGGAAAACTTGCAATGTTCCCTTCTCCTACTCTTTCCAATATCTTCTTCTCCATCATTCTATTGCAGGGAACAAGTGACTCTCATCTTGAATCAAGAAACATGTTGGGTATGTGGTTTTGGTTTTTCATTCCACTTATTCTCATTATGATGGTGTTGGGAAGTAGATGTGGTGATGTAGTGATGAGGGGGGAGAGGTAGAGAGTGATGCATACCAAGGAGAAGAGGAGGAAGGGGAACAGGGTGATGATGATGAGGATGAGGGTGAGGGTGATGTGGGGCAAAAACAAAAAGACACAACACCTTTGTGGAAGTATGTGACAAGGAAAGGGGGAGGGAGGGGGTGGAACCACAAAGTTTGGATGCCCCCATTGTGGGAAAACATACACAGGTTCATATACCCAGGTGAGAAAGCATTTGTGTGGGCTTATGCCATGCGATGTAGGTAAGTCTCATGGAGTCAAAACTTGTGACAAAGTGGGAGCTAAAGAGAGAAGCAAATACAAGATGGAAGAAGAGGCCACTCAAAACAAGTCCAAGAGATCGAGGGTTGATTCTGAATCCCCGCAGAGAATGTTTGGTAGTGGAGCTGCTGCCGGATCATCATCGGCTCGATCGGGAGCCTCATCTCCCCATGGAGTCTCGCCTATACGAAGAACATTATCCGATTTCCTTGACCAAGGTTGTAGAGATGATGTGGATTCAAAAGTTTATAGGTTTCTCTATGCATGTGGTGTGCCATTCAATGTTCTTCGCTCACCCTATTGGCATGAAATGGTACAAGCCATCAATGGTGGCCCTCAAGGATACAGAAGCCCTGGGTATGACAAAGCTAGAACCGTGGGACTTGACAGGGAAAGAGCCAAAATCAATAGTGCTCTTGGAAAGTTCACAAATGATTGGTCCAACTATGGGGTATCCATTGTATCTGATGGGTGGACAAATGTTAAAGGCAAGCCATTGATAAATATTCTTGGCGTTTCTGCTAGCGGTGCAGTCTTCCTTTCAGCCCATGACTACTCAGATCGCTACAAGACCGCTATTAATATTGCACAACCTTTACTTAAAACCATTCAGGAGATTGGGCCATACAATGTCATTCAATTCATCACTGATAATGCTGCTAATTGTAAGGCAGCAGGAGCAATCATTATGGATAAGTATCCCAACATATTTTGGTCAGGGTGTTTGGTTCACACATTGAACCTTTTGATGCGTGATATTGTTAAGATGAAGGACAATAATTACCGATGGATTGGTGCCTTGTACAAGAGAGGTAAGAAAATTATCAAATTTATTACCAATCATAGCATGGCCCACCACATTTTTCGCAATCACTCTAAGTTGGAGCTATTGAAGATTGCAAAGACTAGATTTGCTAGCTACTACCTCACCTTCAGGAGGCTTTTGAAGGTAAGAGAGGCATTGGCTAGTATGGTATCAAGTGATCCATGGCAGGAATTGAAAGACAGAGTTGCAAGTGCATCAGATAGAAGTGACTTCCAGGAGGTGGAGGACACCGTTCTTGAAGGTCATTTTTGGTCACAGGTTAGGTATGTTTTGCAGTTCACCAAGCCAGTTTATAACATGATTCGTTTTGCAGATACAGATTAGCCAGTGATTGGGGAGGTATATGAGCAGATGGATAGCATGCTTGGTCAAATCAAAGACATTGTTGAGGAAAGAGATGCAGTCTTGTATGACCATATTCATAAACTTGTGGTCAAAAGGTGGGATAATCTAAATGTTCCACTCCATGCCCTTGCATATGTCCTCACCCAAAATACCATTCTCCAATTTGGTTGGCCCAACCTGCACCTGGGGGTGGAGTCAGGAAAAAACCCCACACAGATCCAGAGGTTGCTGCTGGGTATATGCTTGCATTAGAAAAGTTGGTCCCTGATGAGGAAGAGTGTGCTCAAGTACGGAGTGAATTGAGCATATACATAAGTGAGCATGGACGCTTTGGTTCCCTGTTTGCAACCAAAGATCGAGACAGATTGGATCCTGTCCATTGGTGGAACATGCATGGCTCTGGAGCCACATATTTGGATAAATTGGTGTGGAGGGTGCTATCACAAGTTGTTAATAGCTCTTTTGCAGAGAGATGTTGGAGCACCTACAACTTCATCCACGGTGTAAAGAGAAACAGTCTGAATGTAGATCGCGCAGAAAGCTTGGTTTATGTGCACTACAACTTGAGGTTGTTGTCCCATTATTGTGAGGAGGCCAAGAATGATAGAACATTTTTGACTTGGGACAACAATCTAGAGGAGGCTAATGTGGAGGATGGAGCCATAGCATTAGAGCGCTTGGAGGCTGAACTATTGGGTGATCATGATGATCCAATTTAGACTACCCATACAGAGATGCCAACCCCAAGCAGAAGCATCTTTCTAGATGCAGGAGTTTTGCCTTTAGCTTCACAACGTCCAATTTCAGCCCGCGGGGGCCATTCATCTTCTACTCATGTTCCACGATCACTTCCACCAGCACCTATTCCACCTAGAACACGAGAAAAGAAATTGGAAGTTACTCGTGGCAAGCGGAAAGCTTAGTAGATTCATAGTACTTTGTATTTCATTTTCATGTTTATTTTGGCGATTGGCCTATTTTGTAAACATTATGGCCTAGTTTGATGGCGAATATTATATGTTGAAATTTGAAGGTTGATGTTGTTGATGATTGATGATTGATGATTCGATGATGATCATTTAATGACAATGTTATAAGTTATAGCTCCTAGAATCTAGAAGACAAGATGATTAATGTTATATCAATGTGTACTAAATGGTCATATGAATATCTAGATTCTATGTTTTGATGTTTTCTGTAGCTAATTTGCCATAATACATGTTTTTTTTAATTTATATGCATCAAAATATATTAAAATATATATTATATAAAAAACGCTCCCGAAACGGAAGCTCTTGAAAATTTCGCTTTTCGCTCCCGCTCCCCGCTCCCAACAGCGTTGGCCTAAAGTTTCCATAGCCTTTGATTTATGTGTGTTTATAAACACATTGCATAGATTTACATTTGATTAGGATTCTTGCTATAGGTGTGTTTTTAAGGCACTTGTTTACCTAAGCACTTCTAGGTGTGTCACAGACAACTTGTTTACCTAGGTATTTACATTTCACAATAGATATAACAAATCAATGGCAACACTAAAAGTTTCAGGTTTAGCCAACAACATCTTTAGTGACTAGGGGGACTTCTCAATGAAATCCAACTCACCAAAGGTAAGTTTTGTCACCAACTCAAAGCTGAGACACAATAAACAGGGGATCTTATCCAATACAAAGGCTATAGTGGGGAAAGGTCCTCCATGCCACTGGTCAATTAGTAAGTCAAGGTAATGAACAAAATGGGTAGGTAATGGATGGATGAAGACAATGAATAATGAGACCAACACTAGGAAGCCAAAGTATGGTGGGAATGATCACCTCTAATATCCCTAAGGAGGGTAAAACCGATGAGTATAGGCCAAGAACTTCTAAGTATGAGTAGGGACAATATGATATATATATATAATACAAGCAGGTCCAGATATCTATATGATCGCCAAATCATGATGCTAAATACTAAGACATGCTATAAGAATGAATATAAAAGCACTATAACCAAAACACCAAAATATTCCTGCTGAGTCATATACCTGAATGCTCATCATCTGAACCAAAATCTGTCCTCTGAAACTGCTGCTGTAACTCTGGGCACTACTGACTGCTCTGTATAAATGGCTAAATGGCTACATCAGTCCTCTCTCTGAGTGTCCTGAAATTCAGTCATGACATGGGGAATATATCTGCTGTCCATAATCTAATAATGATCCATAATAGATGCTCCTCTCAGCATCTCAAATGCAAAGGAATTGGCTGAATAGTGCTCTAGAATCTGAAAAAGAATGTATGGTAGCCCGGCTACTATATATGTGATAACATCTGGCTCCAGCTGGGACAAGTGCTCTAAGGGAGAGAGCGCTTGAGAACCTCAGAATCTCTGGTTTCGAACTGCTCTGCATCAATCTTCAATCCAGCACTGCAACATCCTTGCTTTCAGCTTTTATTTTGCACCTGTATCTATGCTCATAAACACTAGAATACCTCATGGAGCATGTATGGGAAATATATAAAATAAAACTGAAACTGAAATCTACTCTAAACCATAAACTGAAATGCATAAAGGAAAATCTAAGTTAAAATGGCATATAAGCATTACTCATCATTCATTATTTTTATTACTGTGCAGGAAGGAAAGAAAACTTTTTCAGGAAAGCACACTTAACTCGACTTGCACAGGCAGCCAAAAATAAAATAGAGAACCAATGACTTTTCAATACGTGCAAGAGGCGAGACAAGCTTAGGAAGGAGCAAGACTCAACTCAATCAATCAACTCAACAAGAAATCAATCAAGCAGACAACTGAAAAAGAAAGGGGGGGAATACTCAACACACAAAAAAAGAAAAAAGCACACAAATCCTACTGCTCAAGTGAGCTTATTCAGAAGACTACCTACCCTACTCTAACAGTCATACAAATGCTAGGTAAAATCATAAATCCAGTGCATCCATTCATCAAGCAGATTAGTGATTCTTCTATGACTTTTGTTAATGAAACGAGTCATGATTGGAATAAAGATTAGAGAATTTGATAACACAATCTTTCTGACTTGTTCAAAAATTGAAGAAAGGTTTGTGTTATCACCAAACTTGTAGGTGCCCCTAGAGATGAATCCGAGATGGATGACAGAAGGGAAGGGCAACCAAAGAGGTGCAACCAAGATGGCCTCGACTCCCAATGGATGGTTGTCACGCCAATCGAGGCAATCTTCACTTTATGTTATCTATCCCAAGACAACAAAGAGGGAGACCCAGATCTACTCCCGACAGGAGAGATCAAACCGAAACACTAGATCAAATCAAATGATGATGAAGTACGTAAGGTGCATGGTAAACCCTAGATCTATGGATAAAGTCACAAGGTAAATGATAAGTTGGATCAAGGGGTTTAAACAGTGTATATTTGGTCCAACATGTTTATGTGAGTGACTTATGAAGTTTATAATGAGATCAAGGATTAGGGTACCAATCAATTGTGAGAAAATCCATTACCTTGGGAACCGTGTCCAATGCAGGGTAGTTAAGTTCCAAATTGGGGCTAACCAGTACCAAAAGTAAGCTTGATGGAGTGATATGACAATGTCAAGGGGTTCAAGCAACCAAAACAAGGGTCAAACCATAGGCTAACCCAACAATCCAGGAAAGTTGAATGGGCTTGGAGAAAGATTAGTGCCTTGGGAAATGGGCCAAATGGAGTCAAATGTCCACCAAAGTACAGATTTGAAATGTTGAGGTATAGAGGTAGGTGGATCTAAAATCTTAGGACAATCCAATGGCTGGATCTCAGTAGATTTGAGATTGGAGTATGCCACAAAGTGACCCAAGTGGGGCACAACCCTCAAAATGAGGAATGGGGCCCACAAGGCAGAAATCACTGAAGTGACACACTGGGGATAGGTTATTGAATGTGTAGATTACAGATCAAGTGAAATCTCACCTACCCAGGTGCTAGATCCCTACAAACTCACCTCTCTCAAGGAGTGTGACGTCCCTTGGAGAGGCTTCTTTGCCTTGGAAAGTGGGTCAAATGATGGCCAATCTTCACCAAACTACAGATCCGAGTTGCCGTGGATACTGTAGAGGTGGGTTTTAAATTTTATACCCAAAAGCCAAGTGGATCTTACTAGATCTGAGAAAGTGTAAAATGAGGGTTTGTAAATTAAGGGTTTTATCAATGAAGTAGCTATGTCAATGGATTAGAGCCAAGACAATAAGAAAAAACTTGTGGATCTTACATGGATAACCTTGTAGATGCCTCGATGATGATGATCTATGCAAACCCGATCAATTTGGAGCGATTTGAGGTAGTTTTCTATGAAATCAATTTGCCCAAGGAAGCCAATGCGCACTCTCTCCTACACAATAAACGTCAACAATATCAGAGTTACTGCGAACAAGAGATAAGACTAATGCCACAAGAGAAATAACAGAAAGATAGCATAGATCACAATGATACTAATGATAACCCCCTGATACAAGCAAATGCCAAGTGGAGTGAGTTGAAGAAGCCTTGCAAAAACGCCCAAGTGAAGTCGCCCTCCTGTAGACAAGACAAAAGTTTCCAGAAAAGATAGATCTTACCACAAATACCCAAATGCTAGGATGCAATAGACTTTCCAATCACCATCTAAGAACACCAGATGCAAAGGAGACCACAAGAATTTCCACAAGAAAGCTTTTCTATATCAAGATTCCAAGAGCCAAAGACCCCTTTACAATGAGAAACTCTCTCCTTTAAATAGGAAGGAGAGAGTCCACAATCTAACCACTTTTTAAATGAGTGGCTAAGATTAAAAGATCTAATCAATGGTTGAGATGAGCTCAACAATACAATACATGGATCACTAATAAAATAATACAATATGTGGACAAACTCACCCTAGAAGAGGGGATCGCACCAAATCATGATGATAAAACATATAAAATAGCTCATGGTGGGTCCAAGGGGTAATTTCTAACACTCTTGGTCAATCCCCATGGCACAATATCCAAGAATAAATGATCTAGACACCAAATCATGCCTCTCTGGGAAAATCGTGAGCCTTAGGAGGATCCAGAAATCATCAAAAAGTCCCATAAGTGATGGATGTGGGTCCCAATGAAGTTGAAACTGCTGGAGAAGGTGTGGAAGACATCCCACTAATCATCACTAATCATCCCATGCCATAACCTTGCCTCAGTAGCCCAAATCGAATTCCTCTGTAGCCATTTTTACCATTTCTCAACTGCCTCGGGAAACGTGAAACTGCCCAAACTGCTTCCTGGAGTGCCTGCGCTGTCAAGGTGAGCTCACCAATGAGTCTGGGAGGGGGGTAATATGGTAATAACAAGTGGCTGGACCACCCCCTCCATGCACAGTGCCCTAGGTGAACCAAGTAAATCTCATCATTGCTCTGACAGGGCCTCTGACAAACCAAAACTGCACTAGGATAGCCAATTGAAGCTCAATCATCACTGCAACTACCTGGAATTGAAAACAAACTTTCTCATTGGACTCAGAAGGTCCAAATCCATCTAAGATGTGTACTCATACACCATATAAACCTCGGTCCAAAATAAATACCCATCATATCTGGCAGACCAAATAATAATAATCTGTAAAAGTGCTGAAAAGCACAAATCATCATCATAAGCCTGAAACCACTGCATATGCCCACCAAGGTGACCTGTAACAGACCATATATCATCTATCTGTAATATTTGAGGTCTGCCACCTCATGTCCTGTGGTTGACTTTTGGTCAAACTGGGTTTGACCAAGTCAACATGACCAAAATATGACTCAAACTGTCATCCAACTGCCATCAAACTGCTACAAGGTGTCAAAGGTTAAAACATGCTTTACAATCCATTCACATAGCAATTATAACAAATAGCAATCATTACTAGCGATCTAAATCCAAATATAATGTCACTAATTATTATTTATTACTCAGACAAGACTTTCAAGGTCATACTCACTTCATAGTTGTGATCAATTTGCTAGTGAAGGGTGAAGGCTTTGTATGCAAAGGCTAGGATAGAGGGAATGACTTACTAACTTAACACTGTGACACTTTGGAAATGGAAAGGGGATACACACTATAGCATATATTGAATGAGCAACAACACAGGGAAAAGCGGTGTCTCACAAATGGATAAGTTGTTCAAAGAGTGTTTATTCACCTTGACTGATGCGCACAATCCATGATACAAATGAGGCCAACAATCTTTTTGATATAGAGTTTAATTTCCATTGCTTTTTGGGCCTAGAGTTTCCATAGCCTTTGATCTATGTGTGTTTATGAACACATTGCATAGATTTACATTTAATTTAGGCTTCTTGTTGCAGGTGTGTTTTTAAGGCACTTGTTTACTTGAGCACTTCTAGGTGTGTCATGGAAAGCTTGTTTACCTAGGAATTTACATTTCACAAAAGATATAGCATTTGATATTTCATAGCCATTTTCATTTGGCTTGCCTTTCATTCATGTGTGTTGAGAAACACATTGCATGAATGGGCTTCATACAAGATACAACATTTTATTTCCATACTTTGTATTCATGGCAGCACTAAAAGTTTCAAGTTTAGCCAACAACATCTTTAGTGACTAGGGGGAATTCACAAGGAAAACCAACTCACCATAGGCAAGTTTTGTCACCAACTCAGAGCCGAGACACAATAAACAGGGAAGCTTATCCAATATAGAGGTTGCAGTGGGGGGAGGTCCTCCATGCCACTAGTCAAGTAGTAAGTCAAGGTAATGAACAAACTGGGTAAGTCATGGATGGATGAATACAGTGAATAATGAAACCAACACTAGCAAGCCAAAGTACGGCAGGAATGATCGCCTCTATTATCCTTAGGGAGGGTAAAACCAATGAGTATAGGACAAGAACTTCTAAGTCTAAGTAGGGACACATAAGATATATATATATAAGTACAACCAGGTCCACATATCTGTATGATCGCCAGATCATGATACTAAATGCTAAGACATGCTAAGAAAATGGAAATAAAAGCAATATAACCACAACACCATAATATACCTGCTGAGTCATATACCTAAAAGATCATCATCTGAACCATCAAACTGTCCTCTGAAACTGCTGCTATAACTCTGGGCACTACTGACTGCTCTGTACAAATGGCTAAATAGCTACATCGGTCATCTCTCTGATTGTCCTGAGACTCATTCATAGCATGGGGAATAAAACTGCTGTCCAAAATATGATAGTGATCCATAATAGATGCTCATCTCAGCATCTCAATGCAAGGGAACTGGCTGGATAGTGTACTGGAATCTGACAAAAAATGTATGGTAGCCCGGCTACTATATATGTGATAACAGTTTGAATGGTGCAAAATGAAATCATGCCAAGAGAAAGACTGACTGATGCAAACATCCTCCATCCAAGAATTGATAGGATCATAAAAGGCATGCAAGCGATTGTTTAAAATGGATGGAGGAAAGATAAAAGGCATGTGACTTAATTATTTTTCACACAAATTATCCTCCTCATTCACTCCTTTCGTATATTCAATTTGGTTTAAATGATGATCATTGACAAGACAAATGGGTAACAATTCATAAATTAGCAGCCTAATAAACAAGATTAACCCAAGTTGTTGCTCTATAACCAAGAAAAAGTGAAACTAATCTTTATAAAGCTTCTCAATTAAGCAATGGATGGAGTAAACTGGAGATGATAGGACAACGGAATAAAGTGTTGCACAATCAATCACCTGGCAGACCATAGACTCATGCCTCGGAATCTCAGAAAAATTATTCAGACATAAAACCAAACAAAAAGATTTGAAAAATTGGGAAGGGGGGGATTGAAAAGATATGTTGCTTCCCATATGACTAATGATAGCAGATCCTGAAATTTTAAATGATTTAGAGGCATTAACAAAACTCCTGATTTCAAGAAAAGTTTCCAAGTCTGAAAATTTTATTATATGAGGACAGACTTTAGTGGAACTCTCCACCCCAAAATATTTAACTAACTTGCCCTGATTAATGATGGAATCAGATGGCACAGGAGCACTTAAGGATTTATTTGGACAATGATTTGAAAATCTGATTCGATTTTCTAACTCGTCCTGACCCTGAGACTATTCTTTTACTGATTTATCATTAAATTCATGTGAGGACAAAAGATTATTATCTATGGATTGATCAGGGGAAAAATTTACAACTTTATTTACTATGTCCTGATTATTTATACAGTGATCAAGTGAAATCATCTCAAGATGGTCATGGCTCATGTCCTCATTTTCTTCTCTTTCAATAAGATGATTGCTAATGATAGAATGATTTAGGAGTTCTTTTTCTGAAGGATCCTCAACAAACACAAAATCAGAAATTTCTTC
Organism: Larix kaempferi; assembly: GCA_027924585.1. Classification (NCBI taxonomy): domain Eukaryota; kingdom Viridiplantae; phylum Streptophyta; class Pinopsida; order Pinales; family Pinaceae; genus Larix; species Larix kaempferi. The sequence goes on along the minus strand of BSBM01000458.1, from coordinate 14,429,467 downwards.
AAGATCAAAAGTAGGGCTACTCAAGGACTGATTTGAAGTGTCATTATTATCATCATGGTCCTTATCAAACTGATCCTCAACAGTGAACTTATTGCTTGATGGCTCTGTTAAGAATTCTTCAATATTACTACCCCATTTATTCTTTAACAACCCAACAAACATATCATATCCAATGATGGATCTTGGGGCTAAATTATCAAACCATAATCCGGCATTTCCACCTAATGTCTCACCCAGGGCCCGCATATAAACATCTTCATCATCAGCGCCCCTAACTTCCATATAATCCCAAAATATTTGTAAGTGATTTTCAATTGACTCAAAATAATTTCCATCGAAACGAGGCAACCTTTCATAGTAATTATTTGGCATAAGATGAGGTGCCCCATGGATTTCAGAGAAGTCGAAAGGAGATGGCTTAGCTGGATTTCTAATAACTTTGGCCATTCTACTAGGGATTAGTTTTGGATGTCTAACTGGAATGCTAGATTCATTTGACTGAATGCTTTGGTTGCAAGGCCTTGGTTGAGATTGACTTTTGTTTGGATTAATTGGGTTAATATTTTTACTAGAAGAATGAAAAGAATGATGGGAGTCATAAGAATTATGTACATAATCACTCCCATATTGATATATTGACTGACTTTCATTTCTTTCTTTCAACTGCCCTTTATAGCGAGATAGATTCTCATATATTTCATTCATACACCTTGTCATTTGGAAGAAAACATCTGAATTCATTTATTATTTACAAATTACAAAATTGAAAGATGGGAATGGGGCCGATCCTCAGCGGAGTCACAAATTGGAGTCACCGGGTAGATTTTTAAACTCTTCTACCAAGATATATGTCATTAAAATGCAGGGAGAAAGTGAGTGACATATGGATGGATATGTTTAGATTAAGGATTGAAATGATAACCATCGAGATTAATCCGAATGCAATAAGATATGAGTTATGCATGGAGAATCGCAGACACCTAAGGTAAGCCTCTACCTCCCCGACAATGGCGCCAAAAATGTTGGCAAAGAGAACGGGAGTAGAGCTTTGAAAATATATGTCAAACCAGGGTAGGCCTCTACCTTCCCCGGCAACGGTGCCAAAAATGTTATCACACAACTTGTAGTTGTCCCTAGTGGTATCCCATCCGGGATGGTAGAGGAGATGGACAACTAAAGAGGTGACCCAAGAGATTCCACGGTTCCCAATGCAAGCTGGGAGTCACGTCAACCGAGGCACTCTTCACTTTAGATCAAGATGAATCAAGACCTAGGGGGAAACCCTATAGCGAATCAATGATGATAGGAACCTTTGTTTGGGTCCTATTATCACACAACTTGTAGTTGTCCCTAGTGGTATCCCATCTGGGATGGTAGAGGAGATGGACAACTAAAGAGGTGACCCAAGAGGTGCCACGGTTCCCAATGCAAGGTGGGAGTCACGTCAACCAAGGCACTCCACTTTAGATCTAGATGAATCAAGACCAAGGGGGATACCCTATAACCAATCAAAGATGATTGGACCCAAAGAAAGGTTCCTAGGGATGAGTAAATGGTAAGTTACGGAAACCAATGCAAGGTAAAGTGGACCTAGAAATTAAAGTATGGTTGAAGGTGGTTTGAGGAATGATTAGTGTTTCAACCAATATATGATTTAGGCCACATGATTAGTTAAAATGATAAGATGTAGTACCATATGTTGCACAAGTGGGTCCTACTTTCTTGGGATATGTGAAATGGCTTAATATGGACCCACAAGGTGAAATTAAAGGATGCAATTGGCACTAGAGGATATGTAATGAGGAGATCTATGGATCTAAGTTGAAACTAGGAGTACCCATGTACCGGATCTAAGGTTTGACACAATTCCCAAGGAGTGCGACTTGCTTAAGGAGGACTAGTGCCTTGTTGGATGGGTTAATGGAGTCAAAAGAGATGTCAAAGTGTAGATCGAGACACCTAGAGGTCAAGACAAGTGGGCTAATTGAGGTAAAGTGGTTGGATCTTGCTAGATCTAGGATTTCATGAAATGACCCAAGTGGACCACAATCCCTTCAAACAAGGAATGCTACCCCCAAGGCAGATCGTCACAAAATGATACTCTAGATATAGGTTTCAAGGTATGCCCGTTCCAAATCCACTGAAATCTCAACTACCCAGGTCCTAGAAGTGGGCAAACTTAGCCACCGAAGGAAGTGCGACCTTGCTCAAGGAGGGCTAAAAGGTGGATAAGGTGTGTCAAATCAAGTCCAATGGCCACCAAATTGTAGATCCAAGTAGCTTAGGCACTGATCTATGTGGATCTAGAAAATTAAGTCAATCCAAGGGTTAAATCTTACTAGATCTGAGTTTTAAGGTGCCTAGTAGTTCAAAAGGGGGTTTTAATCCCTTAAAATGTGGAATGATGCCCACAAGGTAGAAATCACCCAAGTAAAAGTCTAGGGGTAGGTTATCAAGTGTGTAGATTGCAAATCAAGTGGGATCTCACCTACCCATATGCTAGATCTAACCAAACAAGCCTCTCCAAGGAAGTGTGATTTGGTTCAAGAGGGCTTTATTGCCTTGAAAAGTGTGTCAATTTTAACCCAATCACCACCAAACTATAGATCCAACTAGGGGTGGATGCTATAGAGGTGGGTTTTTAATATCTCTTCAAAAGCAAGGCTAGATCTAAATAGATCTAAGAAAAACCAAAATGAGGGTTTTTATGATCTAGAAATTATGGATGATTCAAAGAAGAAGAAGATCATACCTTTGGAGCATACCTAGATGAAGAGATGAATGCTAGTTGAGATGAGAATTACTTTTTCCAAAGATCAAATGGAGAATTTTTGAAGCCCTCTTGCAAAATCGATTTTTCCAAGCCACATGTGTGTCCCTCTAACCTGTCAAAACCAAGGAGCAAATCATCAATCAGTTTAACATGTTGAAGGTAGATACAAGCAAGAAAGAGATAAACAAAGAATAGTTGGTGCAAAGACAAAACCACTCCCTGTTTAACCCAAAACGTCCTCCTCCAAGCTTGAAGGGCAAGCCTCCCCACCAATTCGCACTTGTTGAAGAAGTCTTCTCCACCTGTAAAAAGATATGGAAAATATGCAAGATAGCTACAATAGATCCTCCAGTGCAATGGACAAAAGCATTTACAATCAAAACAACGAACATCCACTCCAACCCAAGCATGTACTCCAAAAGATAGAAATTTTATTCCAAGAGCCAAGAGCCAAAAATCTCTAGATGATTTTACAATGAGAGGCTCTCTCCTTAAATAGGATGGAGAGAGACCATAATCCTAACCACTTTTTACATGAGTGGCTAAGATTAAAAGATCAAAAGATCTAATCAATGGTTGAGATGAGCTCAACAATAAAATACATGGATCAACAATAAAATATAACAATAAGTGGACAAAATCGCCCTAGGAGAGGGGATCCCACCAAATAATGATGACAAAATAGAACAATAAGCTTATGGTGGGTCCAAGGGGTAATTTTAGCCACCCTTGGTCAATCCCCATAGCACAATAATAATAAAATAGTCATCAATATACCGAATCGTGCCTCTATGGACAAATCGTAGGCCTCAAAAGACCTCAGAAATCATCAGAAAGTGCCATTAGTGATGGATGTGGGCCCCGATGAAGCTGAAACTGCTGGAAAAGGTGCGGAAGACATCCCACTCATCATCACTGATCATCCCATGCCAAAACTTTGCCTCATTAGCCCAAATCGAATTCCTCTGTAGCCATTTCTACCAATCCAAAACTGCCTCGGGAAGCGTGTACCTGTCCCAAACTGCCTCCTGGAGTGCCTGCGCTGTCAAGGTGAGGGCACCAGTGTGTCCGGAAGGGGGGTAATATGGTAAAAACAAGTGGCTGGACCACCCCCTCCATCATCAGCGCCCTAGGTGAACCAAATAAAAATCATCTCTGCTCTGACAAGGTCTCTGACAGACCAAAACTGCACTAGGACAGCCTACTGAGGCTAAATCATCACTGTAACTGCCCGGAACTTAAAATAGACTGTCTCATTGGACTCAAAAGGTCCAAAACTATCCAAGATGTGTACTCATACACCATATAGATCTCTGCATGATCATATAATATATCCAATATATCGGAACAGGTGGAATAATAATAATCTGTAAATGATCAACTAATGTTGAAAACCATAGATCATCATCATAAACCTATATCTGATGCATAGAACCATCATGTACATATACATAGACCATATATCATCTATCTGTGTCATCATAAGGTCCAATAATCTCATGTCCTGTGATTGACCTTGGTCAAACTAAGTTTGACCAGGTCAATATTGACCAAATATAACTCAGACTACCATCAGAACCTGCTGCAAAGTGTCAAAGGTTAATGCATGCTCTACAACTCATTCAAATAGCAATTATAACACAAAGTAGTCATTACTGGCGATCTAAATCCAAATATATAGTGTCATTAATTATTTATATGACTCAAATTAGACTTTTAGGACCATACTCACTTCATAGTTGTGATCAATTTGCTAGTGAAGGGTGAAGACCAAAATAAAATGGCTAGGCTAAAGGGTGACTGACTGACTGAACATTGTGACACTTTGGACATGGGAAAGGGAATACACACCATAGTATATACTGAATGAGCAACAACACAGGGAATGGCGGTGTCTCACAAATGGATAAGTTGTTTAGAGAGTGCTTATTCAACTTAGGCATCATGTCTACATCAAGTTGATCCAAGTTCATTAGGATCATTCAATTTCATTTCATGGCTTTTTTGGCCTACATAACCCTTCGGATCTCAGGTGTGCTGATAAGCACAACTAGTTGCAACTTGCATCCAGGGCATGTTTTCATACATATATAAGGTCAACAATTGTTTAGATATAGCTTTTAAGAACCATTGCTTTTTGGACCTTTCTTATACTCTTCGAGGAGTATTTTTAGCAGTTCATCGCTCTTGCCCTTTTTAGTTTCCATGGGCGAATTTATAAGTTTTTCAGTTTTAGCCAACAACATCTCAAGTGACTAGGGGGAGTTCGAGCCAATGCCAAACATTGGGACAACTGACCAGAATGATTTAGGCCTACAATCCAACTCACCAAAGGTAAGTTTTGTCACCAACTCAGAGCCAAGACACAATAAACAGGGAAGCTCATCCAATATAGAGGCTACAGTGGGGAAAGATCCTCCATGCCACTAGTCAAGTAGTAAGTTAGGGTGATAAACTAAAAGGCAGGCAATGGATGGATGAAGACAATGAATAATGGAGCCAACACTAGCAAGCCAAGGTATGGTGGAATGATCACCTCTATTCTCGCTAGGGAGGGTAAAACCAATGAGTATGAATAGTGAACTTCTAAGTCTGAGTAAGGACAGTAAGATATATATAATAAGATCAACTAGGTCCACATATCTATATGATCACCAGATCATGACACTAAATGCTAAGACATGCCATAAGAATGAATATAAAAGCAATATAACCACAGCACCATGATATACCTGCTGAGTCATATACCTGAATACCCATCCTCTGAACCATCATCTGTCCTCTGAAACTGCTACTGTAACTCTGGGCACTACTGACTGCTTTGTATAAATGGTATAATGGCTACATCGGTCATCTCTCTGAGTGTCTTGAGACTCATTCATGGCATGGGGAATACATATGCTATCCAAAATCTGATAGTGATCCATAGATAGATGCTCATCTCATCATCTCAATGTAAAGGAACTAGCTGAAAAGTGCTCTGGAATCTGAAAAATAATGTATGGTAGCCCGACTACTATATATGTGATAACAGGTCCTATCATCATTGATTCGCTATAGGGTCTCCCCCTAGGTCTTGATTCACCTTGATCTAAAGTGAAGAGTGCCTCGGTTGACGTGACTCTCAGCTTGCATTGGGAACCGTGGCATCTCTTGGGTCACCTCTTTAGTTGTCCATCTCCTCTACCATCCCGGATGGGATACCACTAGGGACAACTACAAGTTGTGTGATAACAGCGCCTCTATGATGAATTTAGTAATTCTCACTCCATTCTCTAGATTGCCAATTAATTTGAAACCAAAAACAAGTGAAAGAAGCATACTCATTGGTTGTGGTTGCATATACAAATGTTCATTAGTAATTTTAACTCCTCAATACATTGACTCTAGAAAATATTTTAGTGAGTCTTAGACCCATAAGTAATTAAAAAAAAGGAGAATAGGTAAAAGCATATTTAAAGGAAGATTTGTAGGCTAAGTAGCATATAAATTGAGCTCATATCTTATTATACAGATGAGTGTAAGGGTATGAAGTTACTTGCCATTATTTTTAATACAATAGATGGAAAATAAATATATAGTTCCATGGAGACAGAGTATACCTCCAAGACATAGAAGCCATGAAATCCAGATAGTGCCCTTTATCGAAGATGGATAACAACAATTGCCTTAGGGGAAGATTGCTTTTGCATAGAACACCCTGAGCTCTGATTTCTTGAGGCTCCAACAAGAACATTTAAATTGAACCACACCTATTGCAAAGAGTCTAACAGTCCCAAAAAAAGGAAACAACAATTCTAATTATCCCAGTAGTTGTATGCCACATGCATAAATTTCACATGCAGTTTGGACATTAGTTACAACTTCTAGTGCACATTCTGATTTGAGAATCTGATATATTAGAATTTATTTTTATACAAAGGACAACATAACTTTGACAAAGGACAAATAAGGCATCAACAACTGCCTCAATCTCATGACACATTGAACAGCTTCATCAGATGAACAATATGCTAAGTAACATAGCCAAATGCAACTATGGAAAATGTAATCCAACCAATTGCAGCAAGTGATGTACATATTGCCACATAGTTAGTTTATCAAGATTCTTTATTATGACAACATTTAACCAGAGAGGAATTGTATCATAACCGAAATTTAATAACATGTAAACACTGTCAATTTGTGTGAGTTAATAGTACTAAATAATAGATTTAAATGAGGCAACATGTCTCATATTTATAGTACTATCAACATGATTCCATGGTGCAAATTCATTGTGCACAACATATAATTGAGCCTGCATTAATCAAGATGGTCAACAAACCTTATTCTTGACTTTTTCAACTTCTTCAAACAAGGACATGTAATAAATGAGAGGCAATGGGATGGTTCTATCACTTAAATCATTTTTCCTTGTTTTAAATGGCCACCAACTTCCATGCCACGTACAAAGGACTCTACATATGTTGGGGTTGTTTGCATTACATGGCCATCCCTATTGTTTGTGTGTTACATTAGTAGAATGTGGTAGAGTACTAACTGCCTTGGGCATAGTATCTGCTTGTATGGGATTCTATTTTGTGTTTCAACTCCCATGGATCAACATGCTCAACTATCGATTGGAAACCCCATTTGGAGGCCTTTAAAAAGTGCATTATTGTAGTGACAACTACTAGAGTACTTAACATTGAATAATTTTTTGAATCCATGAGATTCTCAACATTTAAAACAAAAGTGTGAAGGTGATACATAGAAAAAGTAGTCACAATTTCTTATGAACGTAGTGCAAATAAATGACATACCTACCAAAGCATATTCCATATTTAGGGCACAGTTGCTTTAGAGTTAGTAGTTCTTGCATTATTGACATATTTGTCGATACAATGTGAAGCTAAATAATAGTATGAAAAACGACATTGTGATACCATAATAAAATGGCCATTTTGAAGTGAATTAACAATAGAAGTAGAAAATATGTCATTGCATAAGATTATGTGATAAGACAAGTGAAATTGCAACAAAGAAAAGTCCCACAATGGAAAGTTAAGCATACAACTTATAATATACAGTTGAATTAACAATTGCATAGTTAGTAGCAATCAAACTCATAGGTGAACAACTGAGAAGAGTATGAAAACTAAACCTTGCATGGAAATAAAAAATGCCATTATATATATTGTCTTCAATAGTATGCTAATATAAAGTATTGAAACATGCAATAAGGGCTATAGATTGTAGAAACAATCAGTAAATTTAAAATGTTATAAAGATGGAAAGTAAAAAAAGGTTGTACACATGCATACAAGGATCTCCATGAGGGAGATGAAATCTAATGAGCGGAGAAGGAGTATATGTTTGTTTAAAAAACAATACACTAAAATAGAATAGGGAAGTGTTAGAAAACCAAAATTTAAGCATGTAGTATAAGTCAATCATATATATAGCGGGATGCATGGAAGCAACAACACCAAGTACAGGAAATGTAGGAAGCAAGATGTTCTTGTTGTAGTAGCAAGTATTCTCATATGTCTCATTACATCTCTTTCATGGATGTGGACAACACGTTGAAGTAGGGCCTTTAATTCAAAGAGAAACTGAAAAGTTGGGCAAATGTGATTAAGTGGAAGCATGGATGATGGTTGGAAGCATGTTTCTATCTCTTGTAAAGCTTCTTTATGTTCCTTTATTTGTTAAGAGTAGTAGGCAAGTGTGGCTAGGTATGCCATATCAATTTCTATTTTTCATTAGGATAAAAAACAATGCATAAGAACAATGTTACACTCTATGCATGTTATAAGAAAGAAAGTAGATATAACACATAAAATCTACTTGTTTGAGAATAGAAGATAAGTTTCTATTATATAAGAAACTCATATAGCTAATGCAACACTAAACATGTTGAAACAATAAATGGAAGAACATTGAAAGTAAGTAATATAAACTAGTAAAAAAACATTTATATTTGTTGGAAAAAAGAGGAACATGCCATGAAATGGTGATTGCATCATTTTTTCAAGTAAGTAATGTTTCTTTGTATTTATTGTCCTTTCTAGTAAACTATTCAATCATTTTTTCAATTAAGTAATGTTTCTTTGTATTTATTGTCCTTTCTAGTAAACTATTCAATCACGAGAGTAAGATAAAAGATAGATATGTAAAAAATATAATAGTGGTAGTAAAGTGGGAGTAAGGCAAGTTTTGAGGAAGGTGTGGCTGCAAAGACTTTGAAGCAAGCAAGGTCTCCGCTTATTTTCTATGTTGGATGTATGGATTTCCTTGGAAAACAAGAAATATGGAGATGTGCAAAGGTCCGACAAAGATTTAACTCTGATATTGCAGTGAATGTAAGGCCTTATCGGTCAATGTTTCCAATATCTATTGGTTCATTTTTTAGGGTCATGCCTTTTGCTTTAAGGATTGTTAAACCCCATGCCATACGAAGTGGTAGTTTCCTATATGAATCCCTTCTTATGGGAGGGATGGGAACATAATTTGGATTGGAAGCATCCCATGGGGGGGCCTTTGTAATGGAGGAAGTCGATGACAACAAAGGATGGCAAGGTAGGGGGTTGATTATTGGAGTTGTAGACAGTGGAAACGACGTTAACAAGGCCTGCTCCAATCCACATGTAAGCTGTCAACTTAACCTGCTAACCAATAGATAATAGAAACTTAAAGGCTATTTGTTCATCATATACGAATCCATGCATGTGTTGATTCCATTGTTATGCGCAACTGCCATGTTGAGTTGTTTTAGAATTTGTTTGTTGTGCAATGCCATAGAGCTATTAGTTGTGTACATGTGGGTGGAAAGTTCAAATGCATGGTTCTCTTCATGTGAAAGGGAGGAAGTTGTCCTTAACATGAAAAGGGTCCATTCTTCAAGAGTCGGTGTTGCATTTCGAAGGTTGAGGAGGAGTTGGAGAAAAGCAATTTGAGAAGGGGTGTTTCCTAATTGTTGAAAGATGGTTGAAAGTGTCACAAACATGTCAAAGTTATGCCAAAGAGAATTTCCCCGTGAGGTGTTGGAATACATGTGATGTCCTTTATAGGGGGGGATTTTCCAAATTCATTAAGAAGGATGATGGAACGACCATTGAAGGGACTGCACATTGGGAAGGGAAGGCTTCATGTAAGTAGTCATCAATCTAGGCTAATAATTTTAGGTAAATGAAACTCATGTTATCAATGAGGATGGATAAAATATGGTGAAGTTGTTCTTGGAGACTTGCAAGGGATTGGCCTTCAAGAGGGTGCATCTCATAAATGGTATGTGAAGGGTAGAATGTATTATAAGTGCATGCATGTTAAAGGTAGCAATGCCAGTTGGAGCAAGGAGGAGAAAGGGGGAAACATTGTTCGTAGAGGCAACAAGAAGTGCATATTTAAGGAAAGAAATCAAGTAATAATTTCATGTTCCTGAAGTACCTTGAATGGCCATTTTTTGTGGGGTGGGATTTGTAGTATTTGCGAAGTGGGAAAGCACAAGGTAAAATTCCATGCATTGAGTGGGAGACAAGGATTTAGGCAAATAGGAAGGTGAAGCGGTGTCTTGGTGTAGTTGGGTGGATACACAATTGAAGTCAATGGATGATATGGTTGTCTCATGCAGGTGTGAAGGGATATGGTTATGGGTCCAATTGTGGTTTGCGTCAAAGTCACAATGCCCAATCATGTCAAGGTCATCAACATGGATGTTGTTTATAGGGTGGAGTTGAGAAAGGAGTTCCCGTTCAACCATGTCATGGGGTAAGGGAAAGTGAATTGCATCAGAGGTGGAGTCATTAGAGGGACTTGTATAGGGTTCTTTTGGTATGTGGTCAACATGCCATGCGATGTATGTATTTTTAAATGTCTAACTCTATGGATCCAATGTCATTAGGTAGGGCACGAAAAGGTTTGTATAGGTGGATCTCTCTACAATAGAATGATAGGAAGGAATCGGTACCAAAGGGTGGAATGGCAGTGAATTGAGGCAAGACACGAACCAAGAGATGGACCAAGAGTGTGTAGTTCAAGAATAGACAATTGATCAAGTGCAGGAGGTCTTTGCATGTATGAAAAAATGAAGGTGGTTATTGGAGGGGTGACAGGTGGCTCATGGAAAATATGTTTGAAAACACTTTGACTAACATTTCATGATACAAAGGATTGGAAACAAAGGGAAAGAGGAATTTTTTGTAGCATGTGTCATGTCTCTTGTGTGCTAATGTGATCTAGGTCTACAATGATTTATGATAGGAAGCACCTAATTGGTTGTAAGATAGATTTATCAGATGGTGTTGCATGTGCGAGATGGGAGAGCATATCGTGGTAGCTTTCCAATTTTGTCTCTGCCTTCGATGCATACTTGAAATGTATTTGATGATAACATGCCTGGAAAGAACAGGTTGGTAGTCAACATTAGATATCCATATTGAAAGCATGTTAGAGTTGTGGATGTTTAAGAGGGCATCATCCCTAGCATGGTTTTATGTTTTACATCCATTCACTTCAATGAACAAAGAAGATGTGGGTTGTAGATCGACGGGGAACATTTAACAACAATTGAGGGATTACCCTTCCTGATAGATTCAGGAAGACTTTGTACATCTAGTGTGTCATTGGACATAATTGACAAGCTCTTCATAGTAAGCCAAGTAATCTAACGCAAGTATGGATGTTGATCCAAGGACGCATGGATAATTTAGAGTAGAGTGGTGGAATCCAGGGGTTCATAAGTGGATGGAATGGGGGTTCAATGTTGTAGCAAATTTGTCAAAGTAATGTTATGCATTATCAACCACTTCCACAACCCCCAGTCTAGCTTGTCCATATTGGGTGCATCTGTCAACCATATGAAACCATGTATATGCACAGAGCCACTGTGTTTCCATTCATACCTACATGGAAAAGGAAAATATTAGTAAGGAAAAGGTTGAAGTGTTGAATATGAAAAGAAGGACAAGGAACATGATTTGTTATAGAACTACACCAATAGTCTTTTGTGTGGAGCCCTTTTTGAAGAACCTCTTTAAGGAATGTTTTGAATCTATTGTGCATGTATTGAGATGAAACTTGTGGATTGATTATAATTTTTTTATATTCCATTGATGGTGTTGATTTGAAGCAGGGGGAGGCTGTATAGGAATGAACACATGCAAATATTGCTACTTGGTGTCAACTCCACTAAGGGTGAAGAAGAAGGTCGGCGTCCTTTTTTGGGTGATCATATCAATTAGCTCACCCCTCTATTTGTTCCAGTAGGAGTGTGTCTCATGAAGTGTAGATCTGAAGCACATGACTTGATCTGCGATTTGACCATTAGACAAGTCTTGTAATTGATGGATAAGGGCTGAGACAGTTGGTGGAAAGGTATCTTCAATGTTGCATTTGATGAAAAAAGAAGTAGTAGACTGGATGCGCATCATGAGGTTGTATAAGTAGTAGCAAAATTGAGGGTGCTGGACGAACCTGTTGCCATGGTATCGAATGACGTGCATTGCATAATCATGCAATCCAACTTATTGAATGTGTGGTTGTTTGAGCATTGCTACACCTGTGGGAAACATGGTTGGGAAGGCCATAGAGAGGAGGCCATATATCTTGTACTCATTGATAGGGGAAAGTCCTAAAGAGAAACCCACAAATACAATCCACAAATAGGAGGGTTAATTATATAAATTTCCCAAATGAAGAGCTTCCAAGAAATTGTAGACAATTTCTTTGAGAGAGTTATGAGGTTCAAGATTAGAAATCAGTCTGTCACAATTGAGTAAGTTATTTAAATTTGTGGGGTTTTGATATTTTTCTGTATGTTGAAGTTAACATGTTTTGGGTGTACCAAACTATGGCAAGTTGCTCTTTATCCTTAGTAAAATTGAACCTAAAAAATACGATTATTAGAATGTTCATTCAAGTGTTCTTTTGTACAAATTCATAGTATTTTTTTTAGGTCCAAATAAACATAATATCCTCTTCCTCAAATGTTAGCTAGCTATAAAATTCTTTCATCAATTCACAGTTTTTGCATGATAGATTACATAACTCAAAAGAACATGGATAAAACATTAACGCTCATCACACAAAAAATGGCAGCATTGAAAGATAAAATTGTATTAGTAGATTAGAATATGTACAACAATCATAAATGGATTTTGTAATCTTTCTATAATGGAAGTGACTAATTAAATATTATTCCTCGTCTTCCTAGCTCTTTGAATTTCGATGTATAATACAATTGTTGCAAAAGTAACGTGCATTGCATAGGATGAGTAACAAATAGGCCTGTTTGATGATCTATTTTCCACTTTTCTATTCCACCACAACTCTATATCCTTCCACTAATCTATTCATACTCTGTGGTGTCAACTTGTGGCACATCTTTGTTTTGGTGAAATTATCGTATGCTACAATTTGTTCTTGCACATTGCAAGGGGTGCATGGTATGTAATTTGGATATCAATAGTGGTTTGTAGATAGATATCGGACTTGGAATTATGTAGATGCTCCTGTTTCCTTGGCTAAGAAATAAGATAAAGAAAACCAAGTTAGAAGAGTTACTTACGTGATTCAGGTCCCATCTCCCCATGTTGGGTGCATTTAAACATTGGCAGTGGGAGGTAGATAGTGGGTCCATGAAATGACTCCATGGTAACTAAAATGGTTACATATTGGGAGCATATGTACTCAATTCAAGGTAATTCAAGGTAATTCAAAGTTAGGACATATGTACTCAGTTGAGATATTAAAGAAAGGATCGAAAAATAAATACTGCATTGGACAAATGTACTACTTCTCTAGAAAAAATTACGAGAGCTCATGAATCAACAACAACTAATACACCTTTTTACCTGCTCTTTGAGTTCCTGTAGATACACCATTTTCTTGTCTATCCTACTTGTTAACCTCTTTTGCTTAGTCTATAAACATCTTCAAATAAAAGTATGTTAAAATTTGAATCTCAACTTCAAAATACACTAACGGTACATGAGCCAAGCATTTATCTATTGTATATGGTGCGCACCAACTGTTGTATTGAGTTTTCTTTAATCACTTTTGGTTTGTTGGAAAAATGTAATTACGAGCTGATTGCGTATCTAGTTTGCGTCGGCTCTGTCAGTTAGTCATTTTGTCAGTTCGCAGAGCCACAGAGATGTCAGACATTCAGTTAGTCTGTCAGAAGGCTTCTTGCACACTTCCTTGTGTTTATTTAACCACGTTTGTATTCAAGAAATTCTTAGGTAGAAATTAATTACAGTCTTTAATGTAACTCAGTAGCTTCCAGGTGAAGCGATGTCAAGTTTGTGTATATATAGAAGAAGAAGAAGATAGGAAAACATAGAGAGGAACAGAGGAAGAGAGGAAGGAGAAGAAAGATAGGTTTGTGATGTGTTTGTGAGCCCAAGCTCATATTTGCGAAGTGTATTAAGAGCCCAAGCTCTGTAAAAGATGAAAGATCAAAGTAAGTTCCACCTCTGTGTAATGCGGAGAAGTTGCCATGTTTTACTACGGTAATATGTAAGTCCATAGTTTTATGTATTTATTCTCAAGAATGTTGAATATTGCATGCCGCACATCTTCTCCAGATTTACTTGTGTAAATGTTGTTTACATTTACGGTGTGTAAAAGAAATCAAGATTTCCCAAATATTTCATGGTGGTAAAAGTTATTTATATTTCAATGTAAATCTTGTTTAAGAGTGGGTTTGTGCAAAGTTAATCTCCGTGAAGTTAAAGAAGTTTGCGAAGTAAATGTTCTGCTAAGTGTGAAGTAAATTTATGTGAAGTTCCATTTATGTGAAGTTCCATTTATGCGAAATTCCATTTATGCGGAGTTAATGTTCTGCGAAGTTAATATTCCGCGAAGCTAGTGTTCCGTGAAGTTAGAAGTTTACTCTGCAAAGTATATGCTCAATGAAGTGAATTCCTTGGTGAAGTAAAAGTTGGGTTTGCTATTGTATGTTCGTCGAAGTCCAAATCAAAGAAAAGTATATATATACTTACTGCGCAGTTCATTTGTTTTTGACCGCGCGGTGTTCTTTTTCCTTGATCTGGTATCAGAGCTTGGTGTACGGAGAATAGAAACTCTATTTTACAAAAAGGGAAAAGAAATTAAAGTTAAGAATGGCTTCCACTTCCGGTAATTTGCAAACTCCAATCTTTTTAGGTAAAAATTATGAATATTGGTCTCTAACTATGAAATCTTTGTTCAGAGGTCAAGATGTATGGGAAATAGTAAAAAATGGCTATGTAGAACCAACAGATCTGGTAGCATATAACAATATCACACAAGCTGAGAAGGCTGTCTTGAGAGAACACAGGAAGAAATATGGAAAGGCATTATTATACATACATCAAGTGACAGATGAATCCATACTCCCAAGAGTAGCAGCAGCGACGACATCTAAGGAAGCGTGGGATACAATGGAAACTACCTATCAAGGTTTGAACAAGGTAAGGAATGCGAAACTATAACTCCTTATTAGAGATTTTGAATCTATGTCAATGAAAGATACAAAATCAGTAGAATCTTTTTATACTCGAGTTATTGGTCTGATTAATCAAATAAAGTCTCATGGAGAAAATCTAAGTGATCAAAGAGTTGTTGAAAAAATTCTTAGAAGTATTCCAAAAAAAATTGAATCTTTAGTTGTGACTCTGGAGGAAAACAAAGATCTGTCCCAATTTACTATTGATGAATTGCAAGCCTCATTACTCAATCATGAACATAGAATCAATAGATCAGATACATCATTAGAAGGTGCATTCGCAACACAGTCATCCATAAGTCATGGAAGAGGTAAAGGAAGATCAAATGCTAGAGGTAGAGGAAGAAGTTATTTCAAAGGAGGTCACGGAAACAGCCCTGCATATGTCGTTGGTAGAGGTCAGAATCAGATCCCCAGTCAGCCAAGTGGACAAAGGTCTGATAAATCAAAAATTCAATGTCATTACTGTAAGAAGTTGGACACTTCGCATATGAATGCAGGAAGAAGGAGTATGACCAAAGAAAGCAAGGTCAAACACAGTCAAGCAACAAGAACACTCCAACCAGCTCATTTTTCTTAGCATGTGCATATCCACTTGAATGCAATGCTATCCAAGAAAGTCCAAATGACATATGGTATTTAGACTTAGGCTGTAGCAATCATATGACTGGTAATTTAAATTTATTCTCTAGTCTAGATAAATCAGTTCAAACTGATGTCACTCTTGGAAATAATATTCAAGTCATTGTTTTGGGTAAGGGTACTATTATCACCGATCTTGTAGTTGCCCCTAAAGATGGATCCAAAGTGGATGGTAGAGGGGATAGGCAACTAAAGTGGTGAACCAAGAGGGCCTTGGTTCCCAGATGGATGGTTGTCACGCCAACCAAGGCACTCTTCGCTTTAGCTATCAAAGACAAGATAGCAAGGGGGGGACCCAGATCTACTCCCGACAAGAGAGATCAAACCAATCACCAGATCAGATCAAGTGAATGAGGTACGTAAGGTGACAGGTATGGAACCCTAGAGTTAAGGAAAAAGGACCACTGTGGAGGTTTAGGAGAGTTGTGATATGATAAGGAAAGACAACACACAGTGATTCTAAGATTAGGAATGATTCCAGGATTCAAAGCTATTTTTAATTGGTCAAAGTCAACTGTCTTGGGATACGTGTCCCTTAAAACAGGGAAAGTGTCCCAAATCAGAGTTTTGGCAATTGGGGCTTTCTAGATATGATTGATACAAGGATATGACAATGTCTAGGTACTCAAGTAGTGAGACAAAGATCAAACCACAAGCTAACTCAACAACCCAAGGAAGTCGAATTGGCTTAGAGAAGAACAGTGCCTTGGGAAATGGGCCAAATGGAGTCGGATGTCCACCAAATTGTAGATCAGGGATGTTGAGGTGTAAATCTAGGTGGGTCTTGAAAATTAGGGTCATCCAATGGCTAGATCTCAGTAGATCTGAGATTGAAATGTATCACAAAGTGACCCAAGTGGGGCTCAACCCTCAAAATGAGGAATCGGGCCCACAAGGTGAAAAACACTGAAGTGACACACTAGGGGTAGATTATCAAGTGTGTAGATTATGGATCAAGGGGGATCTCACCTACCCAGGTGCTAGATCTTAACAAACTCACCCTCCTAGGAAGTGTGACCTCCCTTGGGAAGGCTAATTTGCCTTGAAAAATGGATCGGATGAAGGCCAATCCACACCAAACTATAGATCCGAATTGTCGTGGATGCTATAGAGGTGGGTTTTAAATTTTATACCCAAAAGCCAAGTAGATCTTGCTAGATCTAAAAATTTGTAA
Organism: Larix kaempferi; assembly: GCA_027924585.1. Lineage (NCBI taxonomy): Eukaryota > Viridiplantae > Streptophyta > Pinopsida > Pinales > Pinaceae > Larix > Larix kaempferi. Next base: position 14,412,406 of record BSBM01000458.1, on the reverse strand, counting down.
AATGAGGGTTTTATCAATGAAGAAGTTGTGTCAATGGATTGGAACCAAGACAAGAAAAAAAAAACCTGTGGATCTTACCTGGATAACCTTGTAGATGCCTTGCTGATGATGATTTATGCAAACCCAGTCAATTTGAAGCGATTTGAAGTAGTTTTCTATGAAGTCGATTTGCCCAAGGAAGCCAATGCACCCTCTCTCCTGCACAATAAACGTCAACAATATCAGATTTACTACATCAAGAGATAAAGACTACTGCTATAGAAGAAGTAACAAGAGAAAATCATAGATCACAATGATACTAATGATAACCCCCTGATACAAGCGAATGCCAAGTGGAGCGAGTTGAAGAAGCCTTGCAAAAACGCCCAAGATGAATTCGCCCTCCTGTAGACAAGACAAAGTTTCCACGAAAAATAGATCTTCCAACAAATACCCAAATGCTAGGATGCAATAGACTTTACAATCACCATCTAAGAACACCAGATTCAAAGGAGACCACAAGAATTTCCACAGAATTTTTTTTTTATATCAACATTCCAAGAGCCAAAGACCCCTTTACAATGAGAAGCTCTCTCCTTTAAATAGGAAGGAGAACGAGAGGCACCAAACTCCTAACCACTTTTTGAATGAGTGGCTAAGATTAAAATATCAAAAGATCTAATCAATGGTTGAGATGAGCTGAACAATACAATACATGGATCACTAATAAAATATAACAATAAGTGGACAAATCGCCCTAGGAGAGGGGATCCCACCAAATCATGATGACAAAACATAAAATATAACTCATGGTGGGTCCAAGGGGTAATTTCTAACACCCTTGGTCAATTCCCATGGCAAAATATCCAAGAATAAATGATCTAGACACCAAATCGTGCCTCTCTGGGAAAGTCGTGAGCCTTAGGAGGCTCCAAAAATCATCAAAAGGTGCCATAAGTGATGGATGTGGGTCTTGATGAAGATGAAACTACTGTAGAAGGTGTGGAAGACATCCCACTCATCATCACTAATCATCCCATGCCATAACCTTGTCTCAGTAGCCCAAATCGAATTCCTCTGTAGCCATTTTTACCATTTCTGGACTGCCTCAGGAAATGTGAAACTGCCCAAACTGCCTCCTAGAGTGCTTGTGCTGTCAAGATGAGCTCACTAATGAGTCTGGGAGGGGGGTAATATGGTAATAACAAGTGGCTGGACCACCCCCTCCATGCACAGCGCCCTTGATGAACCAAGTAAATCTCATCACTGCTCTGACAGGGCCTCCGACAAACCAAAACTGCACTAGGATAGCCAACTGAGGCTCAATCATCACCGTAACTGCCCGGAACTGAAAACAGATTGTCTCTTTGGACTCAGAAGGTCCAAATCCATCTAAGATGTGTACTCATACACCATATAAACCTCTGCATGGTCCAAAATAAATACTCATCATATCCGGCAGACCAAATAATAATAATCTGTAAAAGTGCTGAAAAGCACAAATCATCATCATAAGCCTGAAACCAATGTAGAATCCCACCATGGTGACCTATACCAGACCATATATCATCTATCTATAACATCTAAGGTCTTCCACCTCATGTCCTGTGGTTGACTTTTGATCAAACTGAGGTTTGACCAAGTCAACATGAGCAAATATGACTCAAACTGTCATCAAGCTGCTGCAAGGTGTCAAGGGTTAAAACATGCTTTACAATCCATTCACATAGCAATTATAACAAGTAGAAATCATTACTGGCGATCTAAATCCAAATATAATATGTCATTAATTATTATTAATTACTCAGACAAGACTTTCAAGGTCATACTCACTTCATAGTTGTGATCAATTTGCTAGTGAAGGGTGAAGGCTAAGAAACAATTGGCTAGGTCAAAGGATGACTTACTGACTTAACACTATGACACTTCGAAAATGGAAAAGGGAATACACACCATAGCATATAGTGGACAAGCAACAACACAGGGAATGGCAGTGTCTCACAAATGGATAAGTTGTTCAAAGAGTATTTATTCACCTTACACAGATGCACATAATCCATAGTACAAATGAGGCCAGCAATCTTTTTGATATAGAGTTTAAGTTCCATTTCTTTTTGGGCCTAGAGTTTCCATAGCCTTTGATCTATGTGTGTTTATAAACACATTGCATAGATTTACATTTAATTTAGGCTTCTTGTTGCAGGTGTGTTTTTAAGGCACTTGTTTACCTGAGCACTTCTAGGTGTGTCACAGACAGCTTGTTTACCTAGGTATTTATATTTCACAATAGATATAGCATTTGATATTTCATAGCCATTTTCATTTGGCTTACTTTTCATATAAGATATAACATTTGATTTCCATACTTTGTATTCATGGCAGCACTAAAAGTTTTAGGTTTAGCCAACAACATCTTTAGTGACTAGAGGGACTTCTCAAGGAAATCCAACTCACCATAGGTAAGTTTTGTCACCAACTCAAAGCCGAGACACAATAAACAAGGAAGCTTATCCAATATAGTGGCTACAGTGGGGGAAGGTCATCCATGCCACTAGTCAAGTAGTAAGTCAAGGGAATGAACAAACTGGGTAAGTCATGGATGGATGAAGACAGTGAATAATGAAACCAACACTAGCAAGCCAAAGTATGGTGGGAATGATCACCTCTATTCTCCCTAAGGAGGGTAAACCAATGAGTATAGACCAAGAACTTCTAAGTCTGAGTAGGGACAAATATGATATATATATAGTACAACCAGGTCCACATATCTATATGATCGCCAAATCATGATACTAAGTGCTAAGACATGCTAAGAAAATGGAAATAAAAGCAACATAACCACAACACCATAGTATACCTGCTGAGTCATATACTTGAATGCTCACCATCTGAACCATCATCTGTCCTCTGAAACTACTGCTATAACTCTGGGTACTACTGAATGCTCTGTACAAATGGCTAATTAGCTACATCGGTCATCTCTCTGAGTGTCCTGAGACTCAGTCATGGCATGGGGAATAAAACTGCTGTCCAAAATCTGATAGTGATCCAATATGGATGCTCATCTCAGCATCTCAATGTAAGGGAACTGGTTGAATAGTGTACTGGAATCTCACAAAAAATGTATGGTAGCCCAACTACTATATATGTGATAACAGGTACTGTTGATATTCTAACCAAACAAGGGGAGGAGAAATTTATGCCTGATGTTTATTATGTTCAAGGTTTGAAGCATAATTTGATGAGCATTGGACACCTGATAGAAAAAGGTTACATAGTTCATATGACATGAAAGCATTGTCTGATCAAGGACATATATCCAAGCAATCACTTAATAACCGAAGTGCAGATGACAAGCAATTGCTTGTTTCCTTTGAGGATAAGACCAAACATAAAAGGAAAAACAACTCAAGTTATCCATGGAAGTCAGAATGGAAATTTTGGAGCTGCATTCAAAGCGAAAAATAAAGAAGCAGACATTCACTGCGACAAGAAAGAAAAAGACATCGACAAAGAAATGCAAGCAGCATTTCAATCAGAAATACGGGATGAATCCTGGTTGTGGCACTTCAGATTTGGACATTTGAATTTTGGTGGGATGAAGCTACTGCAAATGAAGGACACAGTGAAAGGATTTCCATTGATTGAAAAACGAGAAAGAATTTGTGAAGGATGTATTTTTGGAAAACAACACAGAGAGACTTTTCGAGTCAGAAAGTCATATAGAGCTCTCACAGCACTTGAAATTGTGCACTCTTGTATTTGTGGACCGATGCAAACACAGTCCTTGGGAGGATGCACTTACCTTCTCACATTTATTGATGATTTCACAAGAAAAACCTGGATATATTTTCTAAAACATAAATCTGATGCGTTTGCATGTTTTCAGCAGTTTAAGGCACTTGTGGAGAAGCAAAGTGGTTACAGCATCAAGATCTTAAGAACAGATAGAGGTGGTGAGTATGTTTCAAATGATTTCTTAAACTTTCTTAAAAATCATGGCATACACAGGCAGTTCACTGCACGATGTACACTGCAGCAGAATGGTATTGCAGAGAGGAAAAACAAAACCATTATGGAGATGGTGTGCAGTATGTTGGCATCTATGCATCTGTCAAATGAATACTGTGTTGAGGCAATGGAAACTGTTGTATACATCATGAATCAATTTCCAACAAAGAGTGTGAAGAACAAAGTTCCACAGGAAGCCTGGACAGGTATGAAACATAGTGTTTCACATTTAAAAGTTTTTAGTTGTGTCACATATGCACATGTTCCAGATGAGCTAAGATGGAAATTGGACAATAAAGGACAAAAATGCATTTTTATTGGGTATTCAAAAGACACAAAAGCATACAAGTTGTATGAACCTGTTGCAAGAAAATTTATTATCAGTCGATATGTTCAGTTTGTAGAAAATGAAGCATGGGATGGAACCGTAGAGAAGAATGTTAAAATCATGTCACATTTTGAACATGATGACATGACAGAAGATGTGGTTGAAACTCCGCATGTGAGTCATAATGTCGTAGCTCCATCTACTCCCAGGAAAATGCAACATGTTTCAGCACAAGGAACTTCGACACAAGTCATAGTTCAAGCTAATCCAATAAGCACACCAAGAGCGCAACAAACTCCGTCAATTAGTTCACGGAGTTCGACATCAACAACTCCGAAAAGGACAAAAAGTCTGCGTGATATATATGAGATTGGTACACCCAATTCATTCTCAGTCTTTGCATTATTTTCTCAAATTAGTGATCCGCTAACATTTGAAGAAGTTGTAGAAGATAAAGTGTGGACACAAGCCATGGATGAAGAAATGGAATGCATTGAGAAGAATCAAACATGGGAATTAGTTGATGTTCCTAAGGGAAAGGATGTGATAAGCGTCAAATGGATTTATAAGACCAAGCAATATGCTGATGGAAATGTGCAAAAGCAAGGCAAGATTGGTAGCAAGAGGGTTCACACAGTAGCCTGACATAGACTTCAATGAAACTTTTGCACCCGTGGCACTAATGGACACTATCAGAACAGTTCTGGCCATCGCAGCACATAAGAAATGGCATGTTTACCAAATGGATGTTAAGTATTCATTTTTAAATGGTTATTTGGAGGAAGAAGTATATTTGGAGCAGTCACAAGGCTACTAAGTCCCAAGATAAGAAAACAAAGTATACAGGTTGAAAAAGGCACTCTATGGTTTGAAGCAAGCTCCTAGAGCTTAGTATTGTTGCCTACTAAGTCTTACTTAGTTGGATTTCAAGTGAGCTGGCAAAGAATTGAACAATTTAATTGTTCATCATCAGAGTTCTGAGGTCCATCAGGCCTTCTAGTCCCCTTTTTGTTTTTGTACCACATGTTCATGCCCCCTAGGGGAATTTTGTAATAACGTGCTAGCATGGTATCTTTTTGTAAAAGACTCGGCTTCTAGGACTTACTAGCCCATACTATTTTTTTCCTTGGAAATTATTGGTTGTTGAATAAACGACTAATAATTTTCGAGTTTTTCACTCAAATCCTCCAAAGTTGGGGTGGTCAACGTAATTTTTAAGCCTTAGGAAGTTATTAGAGACTATGTGTCAATGTATTAAACCATGCTAGGCATAGTTTTTGAGTTGTATGAACATGTCTTAGGTCCCCCTAGTTTTTTTTAAGTTCCATGAAATTTTTATTTTTCTGTAAAACAAGCCATTTTTTAATGGTTTGGTTAAAAAAAATTTAAAAAGTGATGAAATCATGGTCTAGGGGTTGTTTTGGCCATGGGGGTGCTCATTTTCTAACCCGAAGCACCCACATTACCCCTAAACCCACTTTCCATAGTCTTTAAACATTTTGTTTTTCATCTTTTGACAAAAATCCCCTAAAAAGTCAAAAAATGCAAAAAAATGTAAAAAAGCCCAAAATGAGAAAATTAAAAATTCCAAAATTGATGGGATTTTGGACCAACTTTTTTTGGGGGAGTGTAAGAAACATTTTTGGAAGGTTTTGGGAGTAGCTAACTTAGTGGGATTGACTCCTAAGAAGGTGGGTGCATTCCCCCATGACGGGGCGCATTTCCCAAGAGAGGATGGCCTCATTTATGGGATTTATTGCAGTTGATTTATCGCTGGGTTTTGTGGCTGATTTTGGGTTGTTTGGGCAGCCAAATAGGTGGGAGTTGGAAGCCCTATTTTCTCCACCTATTTCTCCATCACTCACTCCACTCTCCCTCAACTTATGCGCCCTCCCTCCTTTCCCATTCTATAAGTATGAGGCACCTCTCTCATTCCAAACTAGTTAGAGTTGGATTGAGAGGAGGTTTGCCATATTGTAATCGTTCTATTTATTTATTTTTGCTAATAAAGAAGCTTTGGAGGCTAACTGTGTGGTACTTCTATGTGTGGATCAATATTGTCATGAGAAAATGAGGTAACTTGGGTCATTTCAATTTCTTGCTATCTACTTGGTGTATTTGGGTTCCTCAATTGTTTAAGGTAGAGTAATGTAATTAACCTTACTTTCTTTTTCTACTTTGATAAATATTTTAGATATCTAGATCTAACTTGTTTCAGAAGTTTATGTGCATGTTGTTTTAGTGTCTATTCATATGCTATTATTTGCAAGTTGATTGATTGATTTCAGGTTACAAGACTTGGAGGAGTTGTGGATCAAGTTTGACTCCACCACATTTCCAAAAAACATTTAGACATTGTCCTTCAGTACCCCACATAAGAATTCCTTGGTTGATCTTTTGGCAACAAATTTCTTATCCTTGCTCTTTCTCTCTTATATAAAAAAAAATTCTTCTTGGTTACTTTATTTTGGATAAATTTCAGATCTGATCTACTTGACTTTCTTATCAAAAATCAGATCTGAAAATTATATGCATATATCCATTATATTTCAAATTTTAATTTCATAGTTTGGGTCTTGCTTGAAAAGAGTCATTAAATAATTTTTGCAAGTTAAATTCTTAGGACTGTTTAAGGATTTCTTTTCTTAAAAGCTTTTAAGGTTTACATCAAGCATCTTAGTGCTTCATTGGAATCCTTTTAAAGGCTGTCCAAGGCCCTAAGAGGGTGGCTTTTTAGCCATTCCATCTTAGTTCATTTTTTGCAATTAACTAGTCTTTTTTAACTTAGTTTATTTTCAGTATTTTTTGTTGTTGCCCAAAACACTTTTAAAGTGATTTTGGGCACTTTTTGGACTAATAAAGTTTTCTGGTTTTTGTACTGTGATAGCAGGTTAAAGGTTCTTAAGCACATATTTTGACCATTTAGGATAATCCAAAACTTCCATTGAACCTCACCTTTCCTCCATTACTTTGCTTCTTCAAAATTGTAACCTCTTTTCTCCAGATCTGTAAGGAGAAATAGGAGTTCTTTATTTCCAGTTGGGCATTGTAATTTGGTAATAAAAAGTATTTTCGAAGTAAGCTCTCAGAACTTGCTTTCACCCCCCCAAGGGGGATTGGTGTCGGTTTGGAATCTTTTGTGATTGTTGTCATTTTTCAAAAACTTAGACAAATTTTCACATGAGATTAGATTAATTTAAAATTAACCAAGTAGATTAAAATTTAACGTCTTGGTCGAATCCAAATATTGGACCATTGATACTCTCAGGACGTAGGAACATTTTTGTCTTCATTTTGTAGACTATATACTTTTTTCGCTACAATATTGTTTATCTTTTGCAAAAAATTATTCATTCAAATACTAACCCACTGCCTCGATAGTGTAGTAATTAGAAAACATTTACTTTTTTTTTTTCAGTTCTCTACAATCAAAACACCCCCTTGCTTTTCCGAATTAAAGTTTCAGGATAAGGGCTTGCCCGAGTACTGGCCCAAAAGAGACTCTTGGGGCATAAAAATTAAAATTTGTTTTAAAAAATATTCTAAAATAAACAAGGCTTTGTCCTCGTATGCTCTAGGATCACTACAGCTCAGTCTGAACATGTTGATCACACCAGAAAGGGACATTGTGACTAGTAATAGGATTAACATTCCCCAATAAACCACCTATATACAAAAATACGGCGTATCGATTTTTTTTTTTTTCTGGCATAGTGGGAAAATTTCTCAAAGGACATGGGAACTATTGGGTAGCGACCTCGAGATACCGTTAGACTACACCCTCGTTTGGTGTAGTGTTGAACACCTTCCAGAGACTCCGATCCAACCCACATGTCTGAGTGAGAAATCACCTTGCCAGAATCCGGACATGTTTCCAGTACTTTAGGGTATATTGGAAATCCCCTCATCCATAATAAAAAACTCATTACCACATTAATTTTAAAATTGACAAAGAACATTTGCAAAATATTTTCTTTTCAGCATTTTAATTTTGACTCCATTTTTCAGCACTGGTCTCTATTATTTATCATTGCAGATTATTTTTTAATTATTATCGTGTGTTGAATGATTTGTTAATCATGTTCAATTTATATGTTGTTTAGATCTTTATGTTGCTATACTTTAAGTTATATTGCAAATCTCTTATGTTAGTTTTATCATTAAAAAAAACTCCTAAAAACTAATTCATCCACTTAACTAGCTTAGCTTAACCAGCCCTAGCAACTTTAGGGTCCACCCTGCTTGGCTTCGTTAGGAGTTTTCCTAAACGGAGGAGTTAAGATTCAAGTGACAGTACTTGACTCGAGGATTTCCCCCAAGGACACACTTTGTGGCTTGAAGATTTCTGCCACGCTTACCCCATGTGTGTTTTTCGGCGGCAACAGGTACAGTCGCATTGACTCTTACCTCATTCAGAATGGATTTCACAGAAGTGAATGTGAACCAACGTTGTACACAAAAATCAACCAGCAAGGTAATAAGGTAATGTTTTTCCTGTATGTAGATGATTTAATATTTATTGGTGATTTTGGAATAGAGGATTTTAGATTAGTCATGGAAAGTGAATTTGAAATGACTAATTTGGGGATTATGAATTATTTTCTGGGCTTTGAAGTCCAACAGTCTGAAAAAGCCATATTTATATCTCAGTCAAAGTATGCAAATGAAGTCTTGAACAGATTTAAGATGTTAAACTATAAGACATCACCAACACCAATGATAACAGGTTTGAAGTTGAGAAAGGATGATGATGGATCCAATGTAGATCCTACACTGTTCAAAAGGCTCGTTGGAAGCCTTATGTATCTTACCGCAACAAGGCCTGACATCATGTATGGAGTCAATTTAATCTCAAGATTTATGGAGTCACCAAAAGAATCTCATTGGAAAGCAGGTAAAAGAATTATGAGGTATGTAAGTTGAACAAAAGATTTTGGTATTTTGTATTCAACCTTAGAAAATTTCAAACTCATTGGATAAATAGGAGAAATAGGAGTTCTTTATTTCCAGTTGGGCATTGTGATTTGGTAATAAAAAGTATTTTCAAAGTAAGCTCACAGAGCTTGCTTTCATCCCCCCAGGGGGGATTGGTGTCGGTTCGGAATTTTTTGTGATTGTTGTCATTTTTCAAAAACTTAAACAAATTTTCACATGAGATTAGATTAATTTAAAATGAACCAAGTAGATTAAAATTTAACATCTTGGTCCAATCCAAATATTGGATCATTGACACTCTCAGGACGTAAGAACATTTTTGTCTTCATTTTGTAGACTATATACTTTTTTCGCTACAATATTGTTTATCTTTTGCAAGAAATTATTAATTCAGATACTAACCCACTACCTCGATAATGTAGTAATTAGAAAACATTTACTTTTTTTTCAGTTCTCTACAATCAAAACACCCCCTTGCTTTCCCGAATTAAGGTTTCAGGATAAGGGCTTGCCTGAGTACTGGCCCGAAAAGAGACCCTTGGGGCATAAATAGTAAAATTTGTGTTCAAAAATATTCTAAAATAAACAAGGCTTTGTCCCCATATGCTCTGGGATCACTACAGCTCAATCTGAACATGTTGATCACACCAGAAAGGGACATTGTGACTAGTAATAGGATTAACATTCCCCAATAAACCACCTATATACGAAAATCCGACGTATCGATTTTTTTTTTTCTGGCATAGTGGGAAAATTTCTCAAAGGACGCGGGAACTATTGGGTAGTGACCTCGAAATGCCGTTAGACTACACCCTCGTTTGGTGTAGTGTTGAACACCTCCCAGAGACTCCGATCCAACCCACATGTCTGAGTGAGAAGCCACCTTGCCAGAATCCGGACATGTTTCCAGTAATTTAGGGTATATTGGAAATCCCCTCATCCATAATAAAAAACTCATTACCACATTAATTTTAAAATTGACCAAGAACATTTGCACAATATTTTATTTCCAGCATTACAAGCAGCATTTCAATTTTGACTCCATTTTTCAGCACTGGTCTCTATTATTTATCATTGCAGATTATTTTTTAATTATTATCATGTGTTGAATGATTTGTTAATCATGTTCAATTTATATGTTGTTTAGATCTTTATGCTGCTATACTTTAAGTTATATTGCAAATCTCTTATGTCAGTTTTATCATTATAAAAAACTCCTAAAAACTAATTCATCCACTTAACTAGCTTAGCTTAACCAGCCTTAGCAACTTTAGGGTCCACCCTGCTTGGCTTCGTTAGGAGTTTTCCCAAACGGAGGAGTTAAGATTCAAGTGACAGTACTTGACTCGAGGCTTTCCCCCAAGGACACACTTTGTGGCTTGAATATTTCTGCCACGCTTACCCCATGTTTGTTTTCCGGCGGCAACAGGTACAGTCGCATTGACTCTTACCTCATTCAGAATGGATTTCACAGAAGTGAATGTGAACCAACGCTGTACACAAAAATCAACAAGCAAGGTAATAAGGTAATTTTTTTCCTTTATGTAGATGATTTAATATTTACTGGTGATTTTGGCATAGAGGATTTTAGATTAGTCATGGAAAGTGAATTTGAAATTGACTAATTTGGGGCTTATGAATTATTTTCTGGGCATTGAAGTCCAACAGTCTGAAAAAGCCATATTTATATCTCAGTCAAAGTATGCAAATGAAGTCTTGAATAGATTTAAGATGTTAAACTGTAAGACATCACCAACACTAGTGATAACAGGTTTGAAGTTGAGAAAGGATGATGATGGATCCAATGTAGATCCTACGTTGTTCAAAAGGCTCGTTGGAAGCCTTATGTATCTTACTGCAACAAGGCCTAACATCATGTATGGAGTCAGTTTAATCTCAAGATTTATGGAGTCACCAAAATAATCTCATTGGAAAGCAGGTAAAAGAATTCTGAGGTATGTAAGTTGAACAAAAGATTTTGGTATTTTGTATTCAACCTTAGAAAATTTCAAACTCATTGTTTAATAATACTTCGGTGGATTAACACTTGCTTTGTGACATTTTTGGTTATACATTGGAAAGATTGGTGTATCGTCAAAGAGGATAGGGAGACAAGGTCCTCTTCCTTCCTGCGTGAAAAAATCCAATGACTCTGAAGAGATTCGATCTGTTATGAACCTGGATTTCAAATTAATGACATTGAATCTGCTTACTCTTTAAAGTGAGTAAATAATATGCACCCAGCAACAAAGCAGTTATTGCTGTATAGACTGAGATATATATACAGTCCTACAAATCAAACTATATATGGCAAGGTATACAGTATTCATTGCTCTGCTACCAGGTGCATATTGATAGCTCTCTAAGTTAGAATGTTTATTTTAGTATTGAATCCCCAGTAAAATAAAATAAATTAAGAGTTTCACTTGTTTGTTTAATCCAATTGAAATGAATGAATAACTAGGAGTTTCAGTTGGTTTGTTTAATCATCTCTTACTTTTTCCTGGAAAATATGTCAGCTACAATCAAATTCACAGGCAATACATGAGATCATAGCTCTGCAGGCAGAGAGCATGAAGTGCCAAATTCGGGCTTCTGTACAAAGTTAATAAAACTAATGTTGATAAGGTAATACAACATCCTCATATGACCATAAGTTGTCATTAACCAACCTGGACATTGGTTCATAACAATTTCTTGGCACATATTGTGTTGTTTATTAAGTATCATTAATAATTTTATGAACTTTATACAAAGCATTTAAAAGGCAAGCATAGATTGAGCCAGCTAAGTGCATTGAGAGAGCTGAAGTGGAATACTAACAACAAGGAGCACCTTTAGGCCTTCATCTGGGCGAGATGGAAGCTATAATGAATGCAGAGCCCAGCATTGGACAAAACGCATACGACCAATTGGTACAGTTGCATTTTTGGTGAGAAATTGTATATAAGAATTTTATAAGCAAGAAAGGTTTTGTTTCCACCCAGGCCTGACTGCTCTCTCATCTGGTATGGGATCAATGTGAGATTTTTTCTAAACCAGTGATCTGGAGTTGTTAAAACGTTCTATTTTTTACTGTTTATATTTTGGTCATCTCCAAAGTACTGTTGGAATTAATTCCCAACAGCCACATCATCCCTCGAGCCTAGAGATCACGTGAACATCATACCTCGAGCCGTGTGATCATCTGAATATTTGTTGGTTTAGCTAATGCTATGTAACTTCACCGAAAAGCTAGAGGTTTCCAGATGTATCGAGAGAGTCCATTGTGTATATATATCCTTATTATTTGTTAATAGAACTGAGACACTTTTCTGGGCAGTTTGCCCCTCTCACTTGGTGTCTTCTGTTTGTTGTAGTCTGTATTTGTGTTTTTCCGCTGCACCCTTTACATCTGGAAACCTCAGGATTAGCTTCTGGGTGAAGTTAGCTTCTGGGTGAAGTTACATAGCATTAACTAAACCAACAAATATTCACATAATCACACATCACACAGCTAGATGTTCACGTGATCTCTAGACTTGAAGGATGATGTGGCTGTTGGGAATTAATTCCAACAAGAAAATACGTGTGGTGGTTGTTAATCTTCAATTTCATTTAGGCTACCAGCTTAGATTTACATTTATCTCACTAATCAAGTATTTTTATCAAATAACACAAGATCTCATTCCATTGTATCACTGAATTTACGAATAAAAAGAATTTGAATTGTAAATCTTAACGATAGAAATGAAACCAAGGTTAAGAAAATACGCTGGCTCTATGTTTCCTTTGGTGCTCTCCCCAGTTGTGGCTGTACTGCTCCGGACTTCTCTGGGCACAAAAATTAAGAGTTAATGTCCATATCTGTTCATCTTTTTCGTTCGGTCTGCATATATGAAACATACAGCAATCAGGAAACGTCCAGAAGGATACCTAGGGCGTACTGTGTAGTGGACATTCGTTTTCCAGGCAACTAATTGGGAAAAAGATGAGTAGCAATTATACAATTGTAGTTAGCAACTAGCATTTACACTATATGTATACAGTATCATGTGTGCAAGCACACTCTTACACAGTTGAAATGGATTTCGACCTTGAAATTAAGAATTATCATTCCCATGGTAGTGTAAACGTGAAAAAATACTGTAGAATGTGGGCAGTCATAACCTTTTCATGCCATAACTTTCCCTGGCAGTTAAAAGGGTCATTTTCCTCCACTAAACGTAAAGAAGTCGATCCTGATCTCCAAATGCCAACGGTGATGGCGATTGGCATTGTATCCTGCTAATGGCGATGGCGATGCTGTGAATGCTTTCTTCCTAAGGTGGTATTATATTCTGCTAAAGGAAATGGCCAGGCTGTGAATGCTATCCTCCCATGTCTGCTAATGGCGATCATGGCAGATTGATATCCTTAAGATACCAAGAAACGCCTATCACTACGATCAATTGACAGAGTGTAGCGTGCATGCTTTCATATTGCGACTTGGCATTCTTTCATATTGCGACTTGGCATTGAGGTCTTGTCATGCGCCCACAGCTATGACGAATGGCTACAGCATGTAAAAATAATAAAAATAAAAATATTTATGGATTAAAATATGATTTAATAAAAATATTTATTGATTAGAATATGATTTAATATAAATTAGGGCACTACATAACCTGCACTTCAATTGTGTTCAAAATAAGATTTTGTGTAACAAAAACACAAAACAACCTTGGTAGAACCTAACAACAATAAGATGTCTCTAAGTGTGCTTTTGGCATAAGATATATCTGTAATAAAATTTTAAATAATACCTATAACATTATTAAAAATATTATTCATTATCACACAATACGGTAATACAATATTTATAAAAAATGCCTCCAACAATTACAAAAGCACAATTACTTCATTTATAATAAAAACCATATCAATTACAAAAACAACCAACAACTAAAAACTTGAGATAAATTAATTAGAAATGACTTGAGATAAATTAATTAGAAATGTAGTTCAATGCAAAGTGTCCCATTAAGAACTAGAAACTTATTTTTCAAAAAAATATACCTAGCAATAAAATTACCATAAAAACAAATTTTCAAACTAATGCACAAAAATAAAATTGCAAAGGAACAAACTTAAAAGAGAAAAAAGTTACTTGTAGGAATTACATAGTCTTCTAGATGCTTGCATACCACCTTGTTAACATAGAGGTTAAAAGTCCACAAATTAAGTGAAACCCCATTTAGCATAGAACTACTCAAATACAATATATTCACCAAATCAATCTTATATAAATAACAAAAAATTAAATACCACGGAAAAAACAATAACTTGAGTATGGTCAAGAGAAGCTTCAAAATAAAATTATTCAAAAGCCACACCCAGGCTAAAAAGGTTCATCAACCTTCCATACACAAACATTCACAAACAAAGGTTGGTTTCCCTCTATTAGTAGAAAAGTTGCATAGCGATCTCTGAGTCAACTTCATGAATCAATAGCCCCAAGGACTAAGCATTGACTTCATATCACTTTGCAATTTATTTTGGAATGATGAGCTTCATGATAATCTTCTATCATTCATTTTTGCATAATCGTTTGAAGTGTCATTGGTCTTAGGAATGTATTGAAAATTCAATAGTTGATGTATTGTTTTATTTGAGGAAAGTGAGCTATGTACTGCCTCTTGCTTGTTATTCCTTAACAAATAAAGCAGCTTGCAGTTGGATGAATCATGTTGTAACCATTTATGCTTTGGTAGATCTAACATGAAATTTTTATAGGCACTAGCTAGCAAGCGTTCCTTCCTTCACAATGTAATTTAATTCTATGAAGGGAAATTTTCCCCCTAAAGTATCTGTCGAGCATATCCTTTGTTCCGACTGCATACGTTATCTAAAGTACATATTTTATGAGCAATTAGTCATAAAACACTTTAAAATATCTTTGTATTTTTTATGATTCTTATGTTCAGCTTCTAAAGAATGACAAAATTGATCAAATAATAACATCAATAAAGCTTTGGGCAATGGACCATGATGCAATATAATGGATTTTTTGAATTATTTATGAGGTAAGTCAATCAAAGAAATAAGTGTGAAACAAATGGGTGAAATGGGACAAGATCATACACCTGGGCATCTATTGTAGCCCTAGAAATATGATGAGTAGCATGGTTTGGCACCGAGTGCCACAGATGATCGTTTCAACCAGGTTGAGGAAACCAAACATATCCATTGTAACTTGGATTATAGCATGTCCCAAGAGTTAGCAATGTGCATGTCTCCATCACCGCAATTGGAAGATTAACTAGTTCTAACAAATAGAGACATAATTTAAAATTTTAAAACACAGAACCACATCCAAACAATTGATTCAATGTCTCTTAATTGCCTCCAAAATAGACAAAAAGATTGCCAAAGCCCCAAAATATAGCTAATCTATTTATTATCTAAGTGTTATGCTTTTTCTGTATGGGAGATAGATGTTTGATGAAGGACTTCTATGTCCACTATTAAAACCGGAAAGGTAATATGAACAAAAGGAATTGAATAAATGCAATTGACCTCCAATACCATGTCCACTTGCAGAAGTATCAACAATTGCTTGATCATCCATGATGGCCCCTCGAGCATTATTCACAATTATGACCCCCTTCTTCATCTGGTTGATTTTCTTCTTGTTAAAGATTCCCCTATTGTAACCAAAAGGGGAAGAGAAGAAATAATTAGGTTTATGTGCACAAGTTGTGCAAAATAGGTTCTATTGACATTGCATTCTCTCTGATTGAATAGTGGGTGAGATTGTGTTACAAAATGTGATAACACACCTAGTTTTGTCAAAAAGAGGCATATTAATGGCAACTACATCACAATTAGGTTGAATATCGTCAAGATTTATCTCCAATATTACTCCATATTTCATTTTCCAATCTGGTTCCAATTGAAAGACAATCATGGTATAGAAGATTAATTACAATTGAAGGGTTTTAGAAAGAAACCAGAAAGGAATTCCAACTAGAATTGTAATGTTCATCATTAGAGTGAAATTTTGAAACATGCAGCATGCATATGATTTATCACTGATTTTTGAAAGTTTGCAACATAATAGGTCCTAACAATACCTTCAAAAGCTTAAGTAGTTCTTTTCCAATTCGCGCTACACCAATAGTAACAATAGTTTTCCCTTCTAGATCATATGACTTGTAAGAAATAGCTGCTACTTTCCAATCACCCTCAACAATTTGCTTATATCCAGGAACAAAGTTGCGCGTCAATATGAGAATGTGCATTAGCTCATCTCCTGCCATGGACACCACATTACTTCCTATAAAAATTGTTGAAGCATCTCACAATTAAATTTTAAAAAACCATTAAAGAAACTTCTTCATACTAAAATTTCTATGGTTGGAACTTGGTCAACAGGGCCGTGAAAAGGAAATAAAAAGGGAAATAGTGTCTCTAACATTTTAAAATAGGGAATTTTATGTCTTCATACTAAAGATATAAAAATAAAATAGTACCTGTAACTTCTACAACAATTACCCTAGCTGCTACTACAACATTTAGATCAATGTGATTAGAACCAATAACAGTTGTCAAAAGAAGTTTTAATTTATTTTCCTTCTTGATCCTCTTTGATGTCACATAGGAAAGGTGGAAAGGTGTAGAAATCAAAACATGCACATTAGGTATGTGCTTTTCAAGTTCTGCAAAGAAAATTAAGTGTGTAAGTTTTCTATGCAATGGGTTGCAATTCTCAAATTTAGAAGCAATACACTTGGATGATACATGCTAGAAAGGAGTAGGAAAGGGAAGGCCTACTAGAAAATTAATGGATTCAATTGTGGAAACAAAATCCCAACTTCAATTGCGAATAACCATAACTCATTTATGATTTTGACAAAATTGCATAATTCTCACTTTTGAAGCAATGCATATCATCTAGATTGCCTATTCAAGGTATGAGGAACAAAAGGAATGGGAAATAAAGTATTTATCCACAAGGATAACAAATAACGTTATTTTATACCTCAAGGAACTGAAACCAAAATATTAAAACTTATAAAAACAAACAAACAAAACTAAACAAACAAACAAGAAAAACACAAATAACTTGAGTTCACATTACTACATTTTTGACCTTTAGTGGGTGTTGTCTTTTGCCCCCTGTTATCACACCATAGTAGCAGGGATACTATTCTTGCTTAGTAGATATCTGCACATTCCAGAGCTTCCATTATTCAGAGCATGGCTATGATGATTGTATATTTTGTGATCACTTATGATCAGAGCAATGTATTATTCAGACTTATGTTAGACCTTGTGTCAAGGCTGAGCCTTGAGAGTTCAGATTTGATGACTGATGTGACCCTTTATCCCATACAGTTTCAGTTCAGTGCCTAGAGATATATTGCAGCAGTGTTTCAGATGATATATGATGATTATTATTGTGATGATGTTATATGATCTATGGATATTTTATCATTGGTTGTGGATTACTATCTTGTTGATTTAGTCATGTTCACTACATCTGCTTGGTATATTATTCCTGATGTGGCAAACTATTTAAAATGAACTATAAATCATAAAATGGACAATTACTTGCACATTTAGGTCATTTAACAAAACTCACTGGTTTTCCACCTTACATAGATATGGTCTTTCTTGACACCAGTTGTCTGCTAGTTGAGGCTCCATATTCACTTTACTCCATCCATACATGACTTTCCTATTTGACTTTAAACCTTGACCTATCTCATTTGACTTTCTGATACTGAGGACTTCCCCATTTTTCTACCTCTGTGTTTGGACCGCATCTTTGTATGTTCAGTGTCTCAGCTCTAATTTGGTGACAAAACTTGCCTTTGGTGAGTTGGATTGTAGGCCTAAATCATTTTGGTCGGTTGTCCCGATGTTTGGCATTGGCTCGAACTCCCCCTAGTCACTTGAGATGTTGTTGGCTAAAACTGAAAGCTCATGTACTACTTATGGAAACTTATAAATTCGCCCATGGAAACTAAAAAAGGGCAAGAGCGATGAACTGCTAAAAATACTCCTCGAAGAGTATAAGAAAGGTCCAAAAAGCAATGGTTCTTAAAAGCTATATCTCAACAATTGCTGACCTTATATGTATTTGAAAACATGCCCTTGATGCAAGTTGCAACTAGTTGTGCTTATCAGCACACCTAAGATCCGAAGGGTTATGTAGGCCAAAAAGGCCATGAAATGAAATTGAATGATCCTAATGAACCTGGATCAACTTGATGTAGACATGATGCCTAAGTTGAATAAGCACTCTCTAAACAACTTATCCATTTGTGAGGCACAACCATCCCCCGTGTTATTTTGACCAGCACAGAGTTTGTAGCTTTCCCCCTTCTCCCAGTCCAAAGTATTTTTGTGTTGAGTAAGACAAGTCAACCCCTTGGCCCAACCTTGTTCCTAGCCTTCATCCTTCTCTAGCAGTTTGACCATGTCCAATGGGTGAGTTTGTCATTTGAACTATTGTGCAAGTAATTTTATATAACAAAGGAATATGCTAACTTGATTAATGCCACTGAATGGATGTTATACTTTGAGCTTGGCTGTGAGAATGATTAGAGAAACATGTCTCAGTCTACTGATGTGATTTATCCTTGGTTGTATATTATTGGGATCCGTGATGATATGGACCATATATATATACCTATTGATTGATGGTCCCACATACTTGATGATGATGTCATATGATGGACATATGGTTCAGATGATGATTGATGCAGTTCAGCAGGTTTTATTATTACTTCAGATCATCATATTATGCATTGTCCATATATGGTGGACCCTGCAGCTGGCCCATTAGGGCAACCCATGGTGTATGAGTACACATTCCTAGTGCATTTGGGTCTTCTGGATCCAAGGAGACACTTATCTTTCAGTTCCGGGCACTTCTGACAGTGATTGATGCAGTTTTACACTTGTTGACCAGATTTGGGGCTGATTTCCCAGCCTAAGCAGCAGGGGCCATGAGAGGCCAGTTCACCTAGGGCGTTGTATGAGGAGGGGGTGGTCCAGCTACTTATTTTTACCATTTACCCCCCTTCTGGAGAGCCTGGTGGGCTCAGTTGGATAGCACAGATGCCCTAGGAGGCATTTTTGGCACTTTCACAGTTACTGAGGCAGTTAAAAAATGGGATAAAGTGGTCATTGAGGAATTTGATTTGGGCAATTGAGGCAAGTTTTTGGCATTTGGTTTTCACAGAGGTCTTCCAGGGTGATCCCACTATCTTCCAGCCAGTTTTCACCATGTGGGTAGGCCCACAGCAATCACAGGAGGTCTTTTACTGCTTGTCTGTCACAGATTTTGAGGACAGATTTGATCATTTATATTATCTTGGACATATTTTATTATTTTATTGTGCCTTGGGGATGAGCTAGTAAGGATTGATGCCTCCTAGCCCCACCATGCGCTCTTTATGTCATGTCCTAGTCATTATGAGGTGGATTTTTGTCCTTTTACCCCCTCTAGTGGATGACGTCACTCTCCATGATTATTTTTAGAATATGACATCATCACTTTATGAGTGATCCATGTGTTATGTTATTATGGTTCATCTTAGCCATTGATTGTATGATGAGATCTTTTAATCTCAACCACTCATTTGATGTAGTATTGTAAAGTCGTATAGGGTTTTGGTCTTTATTATCCTATATAAGGAGGAGACCCCCTATTGTATAGCTCACCTTTGGAGCTCTGGAATATTGGAATAGAACACTTCTTTGTGGAGCATATCTCTCTTGTCTTGTGGATTCTCTTGCATCTTGAGTATACAATATTTCTTTGTTGATAAAGTTTTGTCATTGATGCCAACAGTGCCTTGGTGAGGGCTTGTGGTGTCTTGGTGCCCCTTGTGGAGCCCCTGAGAGTCTTTTGTGTTGTTGGAGTCTAAGGAGTCCTTTTGTGGTTGTCCAAGCCCAAGCTTGAAGCCCTTGGAGGCCTTGAGACAATTACAAAGCCCTATTTTCCCTTTGTACTTTGATGATGTTTGTCAAAATAATGATGCCCTTAAACCCTCGGGCCCTCATATTGTCCATAAGCCCATAAGTTTGTTGAAAAATTTCATAACCTTAATGATGGTGCTATTGTGCAATTGGAACCCACATCGCCATGTGAAAAATCCCTTGATGCCCTTGGCGGATTTTTGAACCCCTCTTGCTACAACGATGCGTGTCCTTACTTGCTGATTATTGTAGAAGCTCTTAGTGCCATGAACAAGGCCAAGAAACCCATAATAATGATACCCTTGTACTTGTGGAGCCTTGCACTTATGATGGTGTCCTTTGCTCATGATGACAAAGCACTTGGAACCCTTCTCCTTGGGGTCATTGATACCCTTGGTTATCAAAGACATGGTATATGAAGCCCTTATGGTCATAGTGGTGATGAAGTCCTTTTGTTCTTCATGAGGAAGCCCTCGCTCCTCTTAAAGAAATTGATTGAAGCCCTTAATTATATCATGGTTGAGCACGTGCTTATGATGATGACCTTGGAACCCTTGAATCTTGGAATTGGAACCCATACAAATGATGGGATGTCACCTGTTGGACCCCCCACATACTTGAAGTAAACATGTGATCTTGAGGTTTTTGAGCGCTTAAGAGCACATAAAATTTCAAGAAGCCCTTGTAAATGGCTTGAAATATTTAAATAATGGCATGGCAAGTAATAAAAAATTTAAACAAAATTAAAATTGGAAAGTCGGCCCCATAAATTAAATTAAAAAAATTCAAATTAAAAATTATATAAATTATTTATTGCAAGGTCGGCTCCATAATTTTTTTGAAAAACTACTATAAATACCCCGTCAAACCTGTCATTTTGGGTGAACATAAATTCGTATGAGCTCTGCAATTTCGTGGACTGAGGCAAGCTGTCTGAAAATTTCGTGGGTGTACGGACTGAGGAGCAGCAGCAGTGTGAGACAGCCGCAGGGGTAAAATGCAGAAGTGATACCGCTTTATACTTTGAGTTCAATGGTTTTCTGAGTTAGGTGTGTTCTGAATTTCGGTGACTTCAGTAGATTGATTCTCTAGGACATCCGAAATGCTTGAGACTGATCTTCATGCAAAGATAAATACAAACCTTTTTTTTTAAGACCTTTAACATGTGATGAGGGTAGCCACAGTCACAATATTAAAGGAACTATTGCCCTAATCTCAGGTCCGCAGCAGATGATGAAATGTGAAGTTTGATAGCTCTGATTTGGGTGAGGATGAAAAGGAAATATGCTACAGAATCAGACTTTGATCCAAGGCCACAGTTATGTTTGAAGTTCTTCATACTTTCTGAGTTTCATCTACAGAGGTTCATAAAATTCTGAGACATTGAAGGACCATAATATTCTACAGTAGATGATGATTGATGGACAGTTTGAGGAATTTGAATGACTGTGACAGTTGCATTGAAGAAGAGTTTTTGGTTTGATTTTTACTTAGGCAATTTTCAGTGGTTAGACATAATTTTTTTTGGTATCTTCAGGGTTTTCAAACTGTTTCTCTTCAGGCTGCTACTCCTTCATCAATACACAAGCTGTCTCCCTCAATTTTCAGGTATCTCTCCCTGAAGATGCACACAGTTCAAATAATTTTTACATAGGGATCTTTTTACAGTCAGAATTTTTAAGGGAGTTCACATTCTTGAAGATAGCACAGTCCCAAGTTTTGCAAAGGAGATGGAACGATGTCTCACATGATGGTATGTATGTCTACACAGTAATTTACTAGTAATACACATAAACTCGGTGATGATTCAGGATTGATAGTACACAGTTATATGCATAGCTTTCCTTACACAGTGATACATGTACCTAGTACTGCATAAACTAAGTGATGACTCAGTGATGATAGGACACAGTGATACACATACTATGAGATGCATGCTATATATATATGCTTAGCTTGTTTAAACAGTGACAGGAGTATGCTAAAACCAATAGTACAAAAGTGATTACACAGTATGCTCAACAATAATAAACAGTTGCTTGGAAATGATTGCACACAGTAATGATAGCAATATATGTGATGCATGACATACATATGATCAGTGATTCAGTGATGTATACATAGTAACATATTTAGTGGTGATACAGTGGGTTGTATAGTTTTCTTCACATAGTTACATCTACTCAGAAATACATACTCAATGATACTTACACAGTTGAATGTTCAAATACTCAAGTGATGAAATATTCAGTGATATGATGAGCTAATGATGAGCTAATGTACAGTGATCTATACATGAACAGTGATGATATATTATATACAGTGAAGATTTTCATACACAGAGATGAAATAATGCATATGATATGCCAGTGATGATAAGTATGATGAATACACAGTGATGACATACAGAGGGCAGATGTGAACAGCAGACTGGAGTTGACTTTGACAAGCATTGATGTGACAGTTTGATATTATAGTGACAGTTAAGGACTGGTTGAGTTATCCAAATTGTTTCAAAACTTGATGACTATCTAGTATTTAAGCAGACAGGGTTATGAGCAATATTCTTGAGCAGCAGATTGAGCAGAGATTATGAGCAGTAGTCTAATTTAATATGACAGAAGACATGATGTGACAAGTGCAATGACAACAGTGGGCATGCTTAGTACATGATGATCACGCAGTGATGTGCAGATACTTCAGTGATATATATACAGTGATGATTTGGCAGTGATCAAAGAGCAGAGGTTATCAGCAGCAGAGAGTACAGGGTTTGTTGTTTGACAGATCCACAGGTTCAGCAATCTTTTTCTTCAGGGTGGTAGGGTGGTGCTAGGGCTCACAATTTTGTGAGCTGAGCTGTTGTAGCATCTCGTCAGTTGCAGCTGACGAAGCCTAGGGGTTGTAGCCCCTTCCAGTTGTAGCTGGAGAAGTTGTATTAAATTTGAAGCCCCAGTTGTTGCTGGGTCAAATTTTATCATAAAAGGCTTCCGTGGTTTTACTCCCAGGACTTGGGTTTCCACGTAAAAATATTGTTTACTGTGCATCTTGTTATCTTTCATGAATGTTAATGATATGCTGCTATGATTGGTGATTAGCAACTTGCTCTTGACTGAAATTTTTAATAATTGGCAAATACTAATTCACCCCCCTCTCAGTATTTCAACATTCTTCTATGTATCATTGTGGGTTTTGGTTCTACAACTATTTGTCTTGCAGGGAAGTCAAATTGGTGGAGAGGAGGGCGATTTCTTGAGGGTTATTGTTGGAGGGATCCACATATTCTCTCTTGGGTTGATCTTGTGACAGGGAGTATCATTATTGTATCTTCGTGACATAGTTGATGCTTTCTATTACATCTTTCTATCATTTTCATAATCATCTAACTTGACTTGTTTCCTTTGATCTTGTCTTGTAGGAGGAGGACGATTTGGCTTCTTGAGGAGGACGATTTGGCTTGGAGAATCAAAATTGCACTCTTGAATATACACATAGGAGAATGCTATCAATTTGCAAGGTGGCCACAAGCAATTGAGGTAAGATCTACAAGGTATGTGCCTCTTTCCATCCATTCTCTCTTCATTGGTCACAAACCCTAATTAATCAAAAACCCCATTTTGGTTTTTCTTAGATCTACTTAGATCTAGCCTTGCTTTTGAAAAGATCTTAACAACCCACCTCTATAGCATCCACCCCTAGTTGGATCTATAGTTTGGTGGTGATTAGGTTAAAATTTACACACTTTTCAAGGCAATATATCCCTCTTGAACCGAATCGCACTTCCTTGGAGAGGCTGGTTGGGTTAGATCTAGCATGTGGGTAGGTGAGATCCCACTTGATATGCAATCTACACACTTGATAACCTACCCATAGACTTTTACTTGGGTGATTTCTACCTTGTGGGAATCATTCCACATTTTAAGGGATTAAAACCCCCTTTTGAACTACTTGGCACCTTAAAACTCAGATCTAGTAAGATCTAACCCTTGGATTGACTTGATTTTCTAGATCCACATAGATCATTGCCTAAGCTACCTGGATCTACAATTTGGTGGCCATTGGACTTGATTTGACACACCTTATCCACCTTTTAGCCCTCCTTGGTCGCACTTCCTTGGGTCACTGAGTTTGCCCACTTCTAGGACCTGGGTAGTTGAGATTTAAGTGGATTTGGAACGGGCATACCTTGAAACCTATATCTAGAGTATCATTTTGTGACAATCTGCCTTTGGGGTAGCATTCCTTGTTTTAAGGGATTGTGGTCCACTTGGGTCATTTCATGAAATCCTATATCTAGCAAGATCCAACCACTCTATCTCAATTAGCCCACTTGTCTTGACCTCTAGGTGTCCTGATCTACACTTTGACATATCTTTTGACTCCATTAACCCATCCAACAAGGCACTAGTCCTCCTTAAGCAAGTCGCACTCCTTAGGAATTGTGTCAAACCTTAGATCCAGTAAGTGGGTACTTCTAATTTCAACTTAGATCCATAGATCTACTCATTACATATCCTCTAGTGCTAATTGCATCCCTTAATTTCACCTTGTGGGTCCACTTTAAGCCATTCCACATATCCCAAGAAAGTAGGACCCACTTGTGTAACACATGGTACTATACCTTGTCATTATAACTAATCATGTGGCCTAAATCATACATTGGTTGAAACACTAATCATTTCTCAAACCACCTTCAACCATACTTCAACTTCTAGGTCCACTTAACCTTACATTGGTTTCTGTAACTCATTGTCTACTTATCCCTAGGAACCTTTGTTTGGGTCTAATCATATTTGATTGGTAATAGGGTCTCCCCCTAAGTCTTGACTCATCTAGATCCAAATTGAAGAGTGCCTTGTTGATGTGACTCCCACCTTGCATTGGGAACTGTGGCATCTCTTGGGTCACCTCTTTAGTTGTCCATCTCCTCTACTATACCAGATGGGATACCACTAGGGGCAATTACAAGTTGTGTGACAACACCCCCAAAAGTGTGACTTTTAGGGGTGGTTTTGGAATCAAAGGAAGTTTTGACAAAACTACCTCCAAAAGCACTGATGTTAAAAGTTTGGGATTTTAGGTGTGCTTTTAGAAGAGATCTAAACAACCACCAAAGTGACTTTTGGGGACGGTTCTAAACCCTCCCCATAAATACCTGCGAGGGCGGTTTTGAACCTCCCTCTTAAACCTCCTCTTACAAACCTATGGAGGTTGCTTTAAAACCTCCTCTTACAAACCTGTGTCTGTGTGGGTGGGGAGGGGGGGTTGGAACCCCCCTCTTAAAAACCTGCGAGGGTTGTCTTGAACCCGCCTCGTAGAAATATATAAGAGAAGTTTCGAAACCCCCTCGTATAAACAGACAATGGCGGTTTAGAACCCCCCTTGTAGCAACATATAAGGGTGGTTTAGAATCCCCCTCGTAGATGCATATAGGGGTGGTTATGAACCCCCCTCATAGCAACTTTCAAGGTCAATTTAGAACCCCCCTGGTCGCAACAGACATGTGCGGTTTAGAACCCCCTCATAGATAAGTATAGG
This sequence comes from Larix kaempferi, assembly GCA_027924585.1. Classification (NCBI taxonomy): domain Eukaryota; kingdom Viridiplantae; phylum Streptophyta; class Pinopsida; order Pinales; family Pinaceae; genus Larix; species Larix kaempferi. Next base: position 14,386,662 of record BSBM01000458.1, on the reverse strand, counting down.
GGCAGTTATGAGCCTATGGAGGCAATTTAGAACCCCCCTCATAGATACCTAGATACCTCTAAAGGTGGTTGTAAACACCCTTCATAGAAACCTACGAAGGTGGTTGAAAACCCCCATCATAGTGACCTACAACGGTATTTTAAAACTGACAATTATAAACCCCCCTCATAGAAACTTATAAAGGCAGCGTGGAACACCCCTCGTAACAAAATACAGAAACATAGCGGAACCCCCCCTCGTAGCAACATACAAAGATGGTTTGAAACCCCCCTTGTATAAAAAAAGGGCTTGCCATTGATATAAATCAACATAAAAAAATAAAAATAATTCTTAGAAATACATTGCAATATCATTAGGGAATGGAGGAATCGAACCACCAACCTCCTGCTTGTAAGGCAGGTGCTCTTCCATTGAGCTAGTACCCTTTAATGATTGGAGAGAGGGACAATATTAACACCCAGATTGCATCATTTGCAATTCTAAGAAAAGACAATAAGATCAAGATACAACCATGCTTAAAATCCAATTTGTTTTTCCAAACACAATAATAATCACAAAAATCTACCATGATCAATTAACATAATATCTTAAACAACTATGTAATCTATTAGAGTGGTCCGCAAAAGGGTATTTGACAACAAAATAATATATTGATGCATACCTAATAACCTGAACTTGAACCTTAATCACAAGGATATTATCTTGTGAAATGAAGTCATCCAATACTTTTAATAGTCCCATAAATTTTTTCCATATATGTCTGTAGACATTATGCTTTATGCTTGCATACATAATCACCAGCTTTAACTATGTAGTGTCATTCATATATTCCTCTCTTTTGAATAAAAATCATAACCCGTACATAACCATTCTCAATGCACTTGGTGATTCCAGCCTATTCCTTCCCAAATAGCCTATGCTTCTACCTACTAACTGCTCTCCATTGAGGAAATAGTTCCTATGCTTATCTATGCCAAAAAAAAAGACAAAATATCTTATAAGACAATAATTGTATGCCCTTTATTACAAAACATCCATATGACCACTACTTTCTCTGAACCCGAGTATATAAAATTTTCGTTGTATTTATAAGAGATTTACATTAAAAATTCATTACTCTTTTTTTTTTGCAATTGTTTCTTTGGTTAAAAAGAGAGGATACTAGATTTCTTAACTAATATATTATTATTAGGAGGGATATTAAATAAATATTTTTCTATTTAACTCCACTCTTTAGAGTGTAAACCTAGCATAGGTTCAAATAGACTTATCGATAGTCATTTTTTTTTCTCTTTCATTGTTGAAAAATTTTCCACTTTGATATTCTCACTATCTCACTAGTTTGTCATATCCATCACCATCCACATTTTGTGAGTTAATGGTTTATGGTTGCGAAGAAAGCTCATCGGTTAAATGGCACATTACACAAGCATTGCGACCTGGGAAAAATATGAAGACAAATTCTTCAGTATCTAAATTGTCCCCGCAATTATGATCCCCGTCTCAAAGAAAGAAAAAAAGGGAGCCACTATGTGTGTCATTGGCAAACAAAACTTGTAAACAAGCTCCTTTTTGTATGTTTGTATGTTAGTTGCTGATATAAATAAATACATACCATGAACCAGAAAACTACATTTAAAGTACAACCAACATCTCTCCAAGAACTGGACTTGTGTATGTAAATCAAGAGTGGAACTTATAACATTGTGAAGACAAACTAACCAAAGAATTGGTTCAAGTGCAAACAGATCCCAGCTATTAATATGCCTCTATTAACATATAAAAAAGATTTGTTTTTATAGATTATTGATGTTAGTTATAGATGTATATTTAAGTAAAAGTGAATCTATGCATGAAAAAGGAGTAACAATAACTTTTGTCTTCCATGCTCTATATGACCAAGACGCTTTTGAACAGATTGACAATGTCTGGGAATTTCATTTTAGAGGAGATGGGGCAGGAAGGTTACGATGACTTTAGCTTGGATGTGCATAGAAGAATACCCCAGAAAGGGGATTCTGGAGAACATTGATCTGCATTTTAAAGGGTTAAAACTCAAAGAAGAGAAGAAATATTGTTCTGGGCCCTGGCTTGGTATTCTCTCCTGAAATCCGCAGAATATGACGAGTAAAATAAAAACTTGAAATTCTTCAAATTTCAGACAAAGATTTAACTCAAGGTGCAAAGGAAGAAATGTCTTCAATGGACAAGGCACTGAATTACTGTAGTTGCAATAGGAAGGAGCCAATTTCCCAAAGCTTCTCTTTGTATAAAAATTCAACCTCCTTGGAGGAAGATAGCAGAGACTTATTTTATTAGTCTCCAAACAAAGTTGAAGCGCACTAAGTTCCCTGTTCTTTATGAAAAGCAATTCGATTCCCAGAGAGGGAAATGGTAAACAACTAGACCAACTCCCATCAATAGCAAAATAGTAAATATATGAACACGAGTATCACATGTCATTAAGAATTGAAACACAAAATCCTTCCAAAATAGCAGCCAAAAGTGCAAGGGGCTTCGTCAAAAAGGCCAGCCTTGCAGTCAATAAACATAGCCAATAATTAGTGGTTCGAATTCAGTCCAACCTACAACAAGAACAATTAAACCAAAATAGAAAAGTCAATGGTGTTCCAGACTTACCAAGAAGTAATGTTATTATAATGAAGTAGTTGGTATGGTAATTGCATCAAATAAACCAGCAAATTAGTTTTTAATTTATGAAATTTTCCTTTGCAACATAGAAAAACATTACGTAATATGGCATCTCATGATGTATAAATCAAAGGTGTCAATTTCTAAACATCATTCAAAAATGAAGAGCAATGCAAGAAAAAGCTTGTGTGTTTTTTCATAGATTTGCAGTGCCTACTACGAATTCAGACCATACCAGTTGTCCTATATACATGAGATGCTACGTAATGTTATGACTAAATACTGAATAAGATAAGCCTTAGTCATCACAGATCTAGCTGTCTGTATGTCTATGTGATTTCCTGCAGTAACAGACAGGAAATTGATAGCTAGGCAGACAGTGTTGAATCCTCCTTGCCCATTCATCAACATTGTATTGATATGAATCATCTAAAAGCAGTCTTTCTAACTTCTAAGGGTCTGTAAAATTTGAAGGATATGCACAGTGCTAGAAGACTAACTTCTATTTTATGGGCATTTATATTTAACCTGTCATAGATTAGTTGTATGATACAACATAGTAGGTAAGATGAGTGTGTACAATTAAGCTTTAGCATTTAGGATAAGATACGGTAATTTTATTAATGACCTACAAATAACCACAAAAGTAGGTCAATGGGACTGAAAAGGACATCCAGAAAATAGATATCATTTACTACCCGTTGGACCCATGCAAGCTGTCATTTATCAGTGTTAGTTAAGCCAACCAGGTTCTCATTGTGAGCATCATCACAACATTTAATTTGGTTAACCTTAGATCCTTCTGGGCAGCTCCACCAACAAGGTAAGTCGTTTAAAGGTGATCAATTTTGAAGCATGAAAGCTTTTCCTTCATGGTATTGCCTATTGTTGGAACTTGGAACATCTATTGCTGGAGTTGGCTCATTTCTTGTTAGACCTGTTTTACATTTTTCCAAACCTGCTGATTTAATTTCTCATCGCTTAAACAATTGAGTTTGTAGGTCATTTTCATTAAATTGTTTTAACGATATGCTCCATACTGAGTAGTTGATATGGATTGGATGTAATTTGTAATATGCATATACAATGCAAGCCTGGTGAATAATCTGGTTAGTTCTTAAGTCTGTAATCCTTCGCTTTCACAGGATAATTCATTTATTGAGCAAATTTAACACAGGCAGGATTGGTTTTGCATAGAGAATTTATATGATAGGTCTATTTGTATGGATTTGACAGGCTACAAAGGAAGATATGCTATAGAACTACAAACATTTACTACACAATTACTCTCACAAGTAGACAATTCCCTTACTTATGATAAAAATGGAGTACTACTGCAAAAAATTCTCATGTTGAGGATATGACTAAAAATCCTAGAGACAAAAAGCATTATTATATTTCCTAGGGTATTCTACATGTGTTAGGTATCTTGAGCTCGAGCATTTGAAATGAACTCATTTCAGTGAGAGCTAGAAGAGCTAAACATATGATGGTTTGCTCATCTGCAGCTGCTGTGTAATGATATTCAAACACCAATTTGGCTGGTGTCTCACTGGTAATGCTGGGAGCGTTCTTTGCTAATAATAATACTGCCCTCATCCTCCTTATTGAAGCGGAGCATCCGTAACCCTCACCTCTACTCCACCACATCATCTTCATGACAGGTGTTGAAATGTGGTGGCCTTGCATGCAAATAAAGTGCCACGTTCCCTTATTGTGATGGTAGAAAAGAAGACAGCGGAGGCGATTATGGGAGAGGGGAAAAGACTTGGTGTCTTTGTTGGCTTGCGTGTTGATAGGTTTGAAGAGAGAAGGCCTGAGTGCATTAATATTACCGATTAAATTGTAGCAAGTTAAAAATGGTGAAGGAGTAGTAGGTGAGCCAAGAAGAGAAAGAATGGATCAAGGCAAATATACAAGCAATTAGGCAACTAATCAAGGAGTGTGATGAAAGGCTGCAGAGAAAAGTAGAGATCCGAGCCTTAAGAAGAAGAATAAGGGCCTTGGAGGAAAAAGAAACACATCAAATTGAAAAGAGAGATTTCAAAGGGGGTATCAGTTGTGGAAGTGCTTTGCTACCCTGAAGAAGGTGAAGCACTTGAAGAAGAAGGCATAAACTATTAAACACTAAGAATGCATGTATTGTTCAGAGTACACAACAAAAGGCTAAGAGGATTGAGCATGTAAAGACCTACATGCATGCAAATGAATGTGAGGAGAAGAATGATGCTACCAATTGCATCCCTGTAAAGGTTGAGGAGGGAGAGGAGAACATTTACCTTTCGGTGGATATAGTTGTAGTAGATAGAGAAATTGTTAACAAAGATTACAATGTTGTTGGAGAATACAACATTGAAGAAGAATACAGTGCTGCTGAGAATATGGGAGCAAAAGAAGAGATACAAATTCTTCCATTGGTGGAAGAACAAATGGTCGGGGAATGTGTAAAGATTTTGTCTGAGACTCTGAAGTTGTAGACAAGCCATTAGATTAAGGTGCTACTCTGAGTTGGCAATAAGTGCCGCTGTAGGCACTCAAGGAGATGAAAATTTGACTTCGACAGTGGATAACCAGATCCAAAGGTCAATTGCTGGAAAGAAGCATGAAGGAACGTATATGGAAGAAGACTCTTATAGAGAATTGTGGGTCGATGAAATCTCGATAAATAGAATGCCAATGCAACAAAGTAAGGATGGGGGAGCATATTCCGTGTGCATGGAAATTTTAAAGGAAAATGGTTCCTTTAGTGACAATGAAGCTGACAAAGTTGAAGCAAAAGAGAAGCTAGCTTATTATTTTCAGCTCATGCAGGTAGTAACAGAGGTGGTAAGGAAGGAAATTGAACAAGGTTTAATAGAAAAAAAAAGAGGCTGTGTTCCAATTGTTAAGGCAATTGGACACCAAAAAGCTATGGAATGATTGCCAAATGTTTATGAGCAAAGAACTGCTGACAATCTGAAAATGAAAAATGAATTTATGGAGAAAAATGGTTTAAACCAAGGTTTGTTGGTGCAAATGAGTACCTACATGAAAGATTATATGTGGAATCTTAAAGCTAACATAACGAAACATAGTGTTTGTTGTTGTTTAGAGTTCTGTGGCTGTATTTTGATCGTTGGAGAAAGTTGAGGGAAACAGAATTCAAGGCTATGAATCAGGAGGATCATAATTCTTTAATGAGGGGAGTATTATGGGGAGCATCCGTAACCCTCACCTCCACTCCACCGCATCATCTTCAAGATGTGTGATAGGTGTTGAAACATGGTGGCCTTGCATGCAAATAAAGGCCACGTTCCCTTATTGTGATGGTAGAAAAGGAGACAACGGAGGCGATTATGGGAGAGGGAAAAAGACTTGTTGTCTCTGTTGGCTTGCATGTTGATAGGTTTGAAGAGAGAAGGCCTGCGTGTGGCAGCATAGTCTTTTTGGTTTTGGTTGTATCACAGGGCCGGTCAGTGTGACTGCAGATTTCTGTCATGAGGATGTATTTGAAGGGTATCACTATTTTTGTTTGAATGTTAGTATCAATGGCCTCTTAGCCAGAAACAAGATTGAAATTGAATAAGGGGTCTACATGCCTCGCCTTTCCGTCTCATTTTTAGTTGAAGAATGTATTCTAGTTATGCAATATTAATATAATTACTGTGTCTAGTTGTTTGTAACCTCTCTTTGTCATATTTTTATTTGTTAGACCTGTTACTATGTTTTTCATTGTTCTAAAGCTTTTGGAAGCAGAGTGTCTGCATCACTTATTCTCCTTAGGTCATGCTAGTGTACAGAAGAAGCTCATCAAGGATTTTGTTTTGAGTGCAACTTGCCTCATATACAAGTTTCCAACACTTACTACATCCATACAACATCACAACCAGTCTGCTTTTTCCAGAGGCACCTATAATGTTTTGTCATTGTCTGGCATACTAGTATCTCCTTAACAAGTATTGTTGTGTTTGTGGTGCTGCAAAGTTCACCAATTCATCCTAGCTAACATATTTCTTTTCTAAATGTGTTCCTTATGTGGTTTCACTAGAAACATCTTATTGTGTTGTGACACCTCAAATTTCAATATTTCCATCGTAGAGTTTGTTGTGTAGTGATGTTCATAAGAAGTTCAGCAGTTTATCTTAGTTACCAGCAAGTTATGCGATTATGTCTTGTTGTTCTGATGCTTGTGATTGATTCCCCACAAATTTCTTCCTCCCCATGCAGAGTTGGTGGTTGTTGCTAAAACTTTTCTAGGATTGTGTATGAGCTTGGACTATCAACATACAAGGAAAAATTTATGTGCGGGAACTTAATAATGGGATTTTAGGCCTTTCCCTTGGTGATTTGATCCACTTGAAAATAAGCATCACTTGATGACCTTCAAAAAGCATCAAAAGAAATCTTTCAATTTATGGAAGTGTTAATGCCTCAGAAAAAGAGATGAGATAAATGGCTAATAAGTATAAGATATCAAGCATGATAGAAAAAACTACGAAGAAATCACGCCTCCGACTTCCGCAGTCCGCAATCCGCAATGCAGGTTCGGAAAGTCGGAAGTCGGCCATATGCTCCTGTTACTGCCAACTTCTCAGGCCGATATCTTCCTCATCCTAAGTCCATTTTTGGAAAAAATTGGTATCGTTGGAAATCTCTCGGCGAGCACTATGAAATAGTGTGATCCTCTGCCACACTTGGGAACTCTGAATTTGTCCTTCTCCCAACCAAGGTGTTTCCCAAACCTCATCCATACCTCTTTACCACTCTGTAAAGAGCTCTGATCCACTCTATCATGGCCCCTCCCTTCATCTGACCCACAGAGGGAACATGAACACAATAGGGGGGTGTCTATTTCTCCCCCAAAGCCCTGACTAAACATTCTGAGCATTCTAGGCCTTTACAACACTTAGCCCTATTCATCAATGAACAGATTCATATAAGTACAATCACATGTGTGCATATGCATACTCAAATAAGCACAGTGGAATGAAACATTATCCACACACATATCTATCATGCATTCAACATATCAATAACAGTCATCAATAATTAAATCATTGCAGAAGTAAAACACATAGAATACTTATCTTTAAGGTGAAATCACCAAGCAATTGGCTATGGACTGCAAAGTTCCAACCCAACCATAGGTCTCTTCCCAGCCTGTATTCTTTCAGCACTCAGAGACCACCCCCGAGATGGGGATTATTATCACCCAAACTGTAGTTTCCCCTAAAGATAGATCCAAGATGGATGGCAGAAGGAAAAGGAAACCAAAGAGGTGAAACCAAGATAGCCTCGACTCCCAATGGATGGTTGTCATGCCAATCGAGGCAATCTTCACTTTAGCTATCAAAGCCAAGATAGCAAGGGGGAGACCCATATCTACTCCCGATAGGAGAGATCAACCAAATCACCATATCAAATTAATCTAATGAAGTACGTAGGGTGACAGGTGTGGAACCCTAGAATTAAGGAAGTAAAACCACTGTGGAGGCTTAGGAAAGGTGTGATATAATAATGAAGATTAACACACAATGATTTTAGGATTAAGTATGATTCCAGGATTCAGAGCTAGTTTTAAATGGTCAAAATCAATTGCCTTGGGAAACGTGACCCTTAAAATAGGGAAAGTGTCCCAAATCAGAGATCTGACAATTAGGGATTTCTAGCTTTGCTTGATAGAGGGATATGACAGTATATAGGTGCTCAAGCAATCAGACAAAGATCAACCACCAAGTAAATCTCACCACTCAGGAAAGTCGTGAGCCTTGGGGGAAGAATCAGTGCCTTGGAAAGTGGGCCAAATGGAGTCAGATGTCCACCAAACTATAGATCAGGGATGTTAAGGTGTAAAGCTAGGTGGGTCTTGAAGATTAAGGTCATCCAATGGCTAGATCTTAGTAGATATGAGATTGAAAATGCATCACCAAGTGACCCAAGTGGAGCACAACCCTCTAAATGAGGAATGGGGCCCATAAGGTGAAAACAACAAGGTGAAGCACTAGGGGTAGGTTATCAAGTGTGTAGAGTATGGATCAAGTGGGATCTCACCTACCCAGGTCCTAGATCTAGCAAAACTCACCCAACCAAGAAGTGCGACCTCACTTGGAGAGGCTAAGTTTCCTTGGGAAAGGGGTCAAATGGAGGCCAATCCACACCAAACTATAGATCCGAATTGTCGTGGATGCTATAGAGGTGGGTTTTCAATGTCTTACCCAAAATCCAAGTAGATCTGAGAAATTGTAAAATGAGGGTTTGAAATATGAGGGTTTTAACAGTTATTTACTTATGCCAATGGATTGGGATCAAGAAATAGTAGACAAACCTGTGGATCTTACCCGGATAACCTTGTATATTCCTTGATGATGATGATCTATGCAAACCCGATCAATTTGAGAAGCTTTGAGGTAGTTTTCTATGAAATCGATTTAGTCCAAAGAAGCTAATGCGCCCTCTCTCATGCACAACAAACATCAACAATATCAGATTTGATGTAACCAAGAGATAAGACTAATGCCACAAGAGAAATAATATAAAGATAGCATAGATCACAATGATGCTAATGATAACCCCCTGATACAAGCGAATGCCAAGTGGAGCGAGTTGAAGAAGCCTTGCAAAAACGCTCAAGTGAAGTCACCCTCCTGTAGACAAGACAAAAGTTTCCAAAAAATATAGATCTTACCACAAATTCCAAATGCTAGGATGCAATAGAATTTACAATTACCATCTAAGAACACAAGATGCAAAGGAGACCCAAGAATTTCCACAAGAATGTTTTTGTATTATCAAGATTCCAAGAGCCGAAGACCCTTTACAATGAGAAGCTCTCTCCTTTAAATAGGATGGAAAGAGACCAAAACCCTAACCACTTTTTGAATGAGTGGCTAAGATTAAAAGATCAAATGATCTAATCAATGGTTGAGATGAGATCAACAATACAATACATGGATCACTAATAAAATAATACATCAATGGACCAAATCGCCCTACGAGAGGGGGTCCCACCAAAAGTGAATGATAAAACATAAGATCTAGCTCATGGTGGGTCTAGGGAGCAACATCTATCCTCCCTAGTCAATCCCCATGGCACAATAACATAAAATAATCAAGCTAGACACCAAAATCGTGCCTCTCTAGGAAAGTCGTGAGCTTAGGAGGCTCCAAAAAATCATATAAATGCCAAAAGTGATGGGTGTGGGTCCCACTGGAAGCTGAAACTGCTGGAGAAGGTGTGGAAGACATCCCACTCATCATCACAAGTCATCCCATGCCAATCCTTTTCCTCAGTAACCCAAATTGAATCCTTCAGTAGCCATTTTAATCATTTTTTAACTACCTCGGGAAATGTGAACATGCCCAAACTGCCTCCTGGAGTGCCTGCGCTGTCAAGGTGAGGCCACCATGCTCTCTGGGAGGGGGGTAATATGGTAATAACAAGTGGCTAGACCACCCCCTCCATGCACATCGCCCTAGGTGAACTCATCAACTCTCTACTCTGCTCTGACAGGGCCCCTGATAGGCCAAAACTGCACTAGGATAGCCAACTGAGGCTAAAAATCACTGTAACTGCCCGGAACTAAAAACAGACTGTCTCATTGGACTTAGAAGGTCCAAATACATCTAAGATGTGTACTCATACGCCATATAGATCTCTGCATGGTCAAAAATAAATGCCCATCATATCCGTCAGACCAAATAATAATAATTTGTAAAAGTGCTGAAAAGCACAAATCATCATCATAAACCTAAAGCCACTGCATAGAACCACCATGGTGACCTGTACCAGACCATATATCATATCTCTGTATCATCCGAGGTCTGCCACCTCATGTCCTGTGGTTGACTTTTGGTCAAACTAGGTTTGACCAAGTCAACATGACCCAAATATAACTCATGGTGTCATCATAATGCTGCAAGGTGTCAAAGGTTAAAGCATGCTCTACAATTCATTCAAGTAATAATTATAGCAAGAAGTAATCATTACTAGCGATCTAAAACCAAATATATAAAGGTCTTCAATATTATTTATGACTCATACTAGACTTTCAAGACCATACTCACTTCATAGTTGTGATCAATTTGCTAGTGAAGGGTGAAGGCTAAGAATTGACATAGCTAGGATAAAAGGATGACTACTGACTTGACACTGTGACACTGTGGATATGGAAAGGGAATACACACCATAGCATATACTGAATGAGCAATAACACAGGGAATGGCGGTGTCTCACAAATGGGTAAGTTGTTCAAAGAGTGCTTATTCACCTTAGCAGATGCTCACAATCCATAATACAAATAAGGCCAGCAATCATTTAGATATAGAATTTAAGAACCCTTGCTTTTTGGGCCTTTGTTTTTCATTGCCTTTGATCTATGTGTGTTTACAAACACATTGCATAGATTTACATTTATTTTACGGCCAGTTTCATTAGGTTCGTCTTGCCTTTCATTCACGAGTGTTAAGAAACACTTTCTAAAATGGGCGTATTTCAAAAGATATAACATTTTATTTCTTAGCCATTTTCATTTGGCTTGCCTTTCATTCCATGAACGGGCTTTTACATTTCACAAGATATACATTTCATTTCCATATTTTGTAGTTATGGCAGCACTATCTGTTTCAGGTTTAGCCAACAACATCTTTAGTGACTAGGGGGACGTCGTGCCAGTGCCAAACATCGAGACAACCCACCAAAATGATTTAGGCCTACAATCCAACTCACCAAAGGTAAGTTTTGTCACCAATTCAGAGCCGAGACACAATAAACAAGGAAGCTCATCCAATACAGAGGCTACAGAAGGGAAAGGTCCTCCATGCTACTAGTTAAGTACTTAAGTCAAGGTAATAAACAAACTGGGTAGGTAATGGATGGACGAAGACAATGAATAATGAGACCAACACTAGCAAGCCAAAGTATGGTGGGAATGATCACCTCTAATCTCCCTAAGGAGGGTAAAACCGATGAGTATATTTCAAGAACTTCTAAGTCTGAGTAGGGACAATATAATATATATAAAAGTACAACCAGGTCCACATATCTATATGATCGCCAAATCATGATAGTAAATGCTAAGACATGCTACAAGAGTGAATAAAAAAGCAATATAACCATAACACCAAAATATACCTGCTGAGTCATATACCTGAATCCTCATCATCTGAACCAACATCTGTCCTCTGAAACTGTTGCTGTAACTTTGGGCAATACTGACTGCTCTGTATAAATGGCTAAATGGCTACATCGGTCATCTCTCTGAGTGTCCTGAAACTCAGTCATGACATGGGGAAGAAAACTGTTGTCCATAATCTGATAGTGATCCATAATAGATGCTCATCTCAGTGTCTCAATGCAAGGGAACTGGCTGAAAAGTGTACTGGAATATGAAAAATAGTGTATGGTAGCCCGACTGCTATATATGTGATAACAGGGCTATGTATCCACTAAGGAGGAACTAACAGGCTCACTCACAGCCTTAGGCATAGTCATTCAAGGTCATCCAGCACACAGCTGGCTCTGTCAAGCAAGTGGGGAGACAGGGAAGAAGTTTCCTAAGCCAATGAGCTCAACCACAGAGCTACAGGCATATCCAATTGGCTTCATACAGTCCAGGAAGCCCCATCACCTCCACTCTTAGCCTAAGTAAGGTCCCCTTCTCTGCTACTCAGTCCCTCGGGTGCCCCTTCCCTCAGCGCTGACCTCGGAAGGTATGGCTGGTCCCGAATTCTAAACCAAGATTAAATGAGCCCCGGTCTCTCTCCCACTGCGATCCACTCTTGGATCTTCTCAGGGTTGCAGTCGAATGGCTCTGTCCCGCCGCTACCCTTTCGGGCTTCCAAAACCGGGTTTCCCTATGAATTTATGGGCGTCTCACACTCTCAAATTTGCCCCAGGGTTCAGGTCGATGGATCTTCCATTGGATTTCAGTCCCCACACAAAGTTTCTAGGCGATTTTGGCACTCCCGAACGTGTCTTAACTCAAAATCGTGATTTCCGTTTGATCCGGATCTTGGGGGCTGAGACCCGGAAGACTTGAATGCCGAGAGAGGAGGAGAAGAGATAGCTTCAAAACTGAAACGAACAATGAATCAATTGTGAGAAAGACAAAGTAGTGAGATCTGGGCTATGAATAGCATAGATGGACAAACATAGAATAAATATACCACATGGAAGGGTGAGGCTCAAAGAGGGTTCTTTGAGCCTCACCTCTCAAACTATACTAAGAAAGACACTCAGAACCAATACCCCAATAATAACTCAATAAAATAAGAGAAATGTAGGATAGAAACCAAATGAGTAACTTGTTATCATGAGAAGGCTTGCTAGGCCTTTATATAACATTATTACAATGTGTCTTGAGGCAATACCATAGGCCAAAACTATGTGCTACCAAATACCATGGATGTGAGAGGGTGGCCTCTCCATTTAATGCTTTTATGATAAATGGGAGAGGGTGGCCTCTCCATTTAATGTTTTTATGGCTTATACATCCGAATTTAGACCATATGCCCCCTAAAATTCGGATCATTTCTCCCCCCTTAGAAAATGATGGTCCCCATCATTTCATGCTAAAAAGAGACCCATAATTACAATGTGCTAGTTACCAATGAAGAGAAGGGTTTTATGTGGTTGACCCATAACCGTGTGTTTTGCGAGGGTAACCCATAACCATGATGGCAATGGCAAGCTTGATTCCAATGAAGAGAAGAGTTTTGTGTGGTTGAATCAGAACCATGGGTTTTGTGTGGTTGACCCATAACCATGGGTTTTATGTGGTTGACCCATAACCATGGTGGCAATGACAAGCTTGTTTCCACTGAAGAGATGGGTTTTGTGTGGTTAATCCATAACCGTGGGTTTTGTGTGGTTGACCCACAACCATGATTACAATACATAACTGTGGGTTTTGTGTGGTTGACCCATAACTATGGGTTTTGTGTGATTAACCCATGACCATGATTACATTAAGATTTAAAAAAAAAAATGAAAAATCATGATCTTTGGTGCAATTGATGTCTTGCTGCAAATCCATTCATAGATTCTGATGCATGTACTGAAATTGAATTCCATTGAAGACCCATTTGAGATCTAGAAGAGACCTTTCCATCCATATAACATACTTTCTTTGGGGTGGCCCAGAGATTGAGAAAATGTTTGTTGAAGTTTAAGAGACGCACGCACACTATTTTGTAGACATATGTTGCTTCAATCGATGATATCTCTCCAAACAGAAAGCCAAATGGAAAACCACGAAATACCCATTTTAGCTGACGGAAAGAGCTTTCCAATGAGCTATGGTAGAGCCTTTGAAACATTTTTTGGAGTCTGTAGCACTTGTTTAAAGTTGTTGTAAGTTCGGCCAAATTGTGTACAAAAATGTACTACTTCAAACAAACATATCTTACAAACCAGAAAGCAAAATGAAATTCCGTGAAATACCCATTTTAGCTGACGAAAAGAGCTTTCCAATGAGCTATGGTAGAGCCTCTAAGACATTCTGTGGAGTCTGTAGCACTTGTTTAAATTTGTTGTACGTCCGGTCGCATTATGCACAAACATGTGCTACTTCAAACAAGCACATCTCACAAACCGGGAAACGAAATGAAATTCCGTGAAATACCTATTTGAACTAACAGAAATACCTTTCCGATGAGATATGGTAGAGCCTCTTAAACATCCTTTTCAGTCCATGTCACCTGTTCAAAGTTTGCTGAATGTGAGAGTGTTGAGTATAGAGATGCCAAGGGTTTGTAGAGAAGCATGGGTTGTTGTAGAGGTTGTGGAACCTCTGTTGAACCCGCATCATGCTTCAAAATCTTGTCCTAATGGAGAGTGTACCCGCTCTGATACCACTGATCTGGATCTTGGGGGCTGAGACCCGAAAAACTTGAATGCCGAGAGAGGAGGAGAAGAGATAGCTTCAAAACTGAAGCGAACAATGAACCAACTATGAGAAAGACAAAGTAGTGAGATTTGGGCTATGAATAGGATAGATGAACAAACATAGAATAAATATGCCACATGGAGGGATGAGGCTCAAAAAGGGTTCTTTAAGCCTCACCTCTCAAACTATACTAAGAAAGACACTCAGAACCAATACCCCAATAATAACTCAATAAAATAAGAGACATGTAGAATAGAAACCAAATGAGTAACTTGTTATCATGAGAAGGCTTGCTAGGCCTTTATATAACATTATTACAATGTGTCTTGAGGCCATACCATAGGCCAAAACTATGTGCTACCAAATACCATGGATGTGAGAGGGTGGCCTCTCCATTTAATGCTTTTATGATAAATGGGAGAGGGTGGCCTCTCCATTTATTGCTTTTATGGCTTATACATCCTAATTTAGACCATATGCCCCCTAAAATTTGGATCACCGGTTTTCTTCACTGCTGGGCATGCATCCTCCATGAAATCTTAAGCTTGAATGATCAACCATCGAATGGGGATGAGGGAAAATGAATTCTCATGAGGTAGGGTGACTTATGGGACAAGAAAAACAAAGCCCATACTTTGCCTTACGAATTTCAGGGCTGCCCATACTCCATCACTCTCATGGACTGATTTCTGAAGTACTTCCTTACAGCAGAAATAAATGGAAGCTAGGACAGTCAAAGGTGGATTCTCAAGGTGACATATGGAGGCCTAGGGTTCAATCCCACAACCCCCTCACCTCTCCCTAGTGGATACACATAGCCCCCTCATTTAGTTGCATCCATAGCCAGCCGCTTGGTTTTTTTATTTGCATTATAATCATTTACATCATGTTTACAATTTCCCCATGGCTTACTAGCACATGGATAGCGCAACATAAAATACCAGCCCTTCAAGGCTGAGCATTCACTAACGGGGCCTTGGCTTTGAGCTCCACGTTAGGAATCATACATCACATATATACAATATTTACATTAAAAGCCAATATATCCTAAGGGTCAAAATGGGGATATTACAGTTCCCTCTCCCTTAGAATAGCATCGTCCTCGATGTTCCAATACTTATTAATACTTACACAGTTTACACATGTCCAAAATTCACAAAAATGTAGCAGGTCTGTACTGTATTTCATCTTTTACTCTGGGCTTTCAGGACCAAGTCCCTTGGCTTCTACAAGCTGCTCCTGCTGGTTTTGACCTTCCAGCTCCACATGTGGCATTGCTCCAAAACAGTCCCTTCCTTTTCTTTACCTTCCAGCTGATCCACAAGTCTGGAAACTTTATGGCTACTATCTTTCTTGTTGTCATTTGTTGGGAAGTTACGGAGGCAATGATTTCCTCCACATTCCCAACATTTCAGTGGCTCCTTTTTCTTTACCTGCTCAATTTCCTTTGAGTCTTCCAGGCTTGAGCGTTTCTTAATGGGCTGATTGGATGACTACCTCTTCATTGACCCACTGTCCTTTCCATTGTTGATAGCTTCCAGAATGCCTTTTACCCCATTTTGCAGACAAATAGAGTCCTGCAAAACCTTGTGATTCATCTCATTCTGCTGCTTTTGTAGCTTGAGCACTTCCTCAAGATTTCCTTGGGTTTGGGCAATTGTTTGAAGAAGATTTTCAGCCAAACCAAATAGATTTTGGTCTACTTCCCTGGTCAATGTGCACAACTGCCCACACTTTGCTTACTAGCAACACTTGCCTTGTAACAGCTGCAACCAATTGGTTTAATTTTTACCTATGAAATTCATCATTGCAAATCTTGTTAGGTCAAGCATAACATACGCATTAAGATCAGTCAATTGCTTGCCCAATTGACATGGAAAGTCCATTCCTTATTCACAAGACTTCCACACATTTCATGTCTGTCCAATATGAAAATGAACTCATTCATGTTCATCCTTTCACAGGGAATTAACTAATTCAACATTCACAATTTATTTCAAGCAAAATAAACACAATAAACTTTCAGCCATGACATGCATTCAACAATTTTTTGTTTCTAAAATGCATCAATCAAAAGAAAAGAGAAGAGTAAGAGTTTCCCCCTCTTAATCTTGTTCCAATCCGGAGCCCCACCACAACTGTTGTTCCATGCTCCTTGGTCTCTTTCACTTCAAATGTGAATGCTTGACTCGCCTTTTCCTTGTTTTGGCGATGACACTTGGTGTCTAAGGTCTGTCCAAGGCTTCTCAACCAGGGAACCCCTCCCAATGGTTGCCTATAGAAACTTTGGCTGCTAGGACCCACACAAGTCCACTAGCACCACTTTCCATTGCTACTCATTCTGAGCTTTCTAGGACAGTCACATGTTCACATGCACCCTTAGGATTCCCTGAAGCTCCTTGCATCCAACAATACCTATACTCAAACATTGAGTCAATTCACATGTCAAGTTCATTTTCATGGGATTTATCTCTAAACAAGAGTTTAAAAATCATATCCAAATCATATACACACGTATATTCACATTAAATAAGCAAGAAGATGCAAGATAAACCAAATACTTATCTGTATTGGATGCCTTCACGTTATTCCACAGGTTCCTTCTTTGTTTTACAAGCCTTGGGTCACCTATGGATACAATAACAAATGTTTGGCCAGCACGTAGGCTGCTCCACAACATTCAAATAGCCAATGCCAATCCAATACACCGACTGGGTTTATCAGGCATTCCATTAACCAATATGCTAAGCCAGTTCTCCGACTGGGTTTATCAAGCATTCTACGAATGTTTGGCCAACACGCAGGCTGCTCCACAACATTCAAATAACTAATACCAAGTCAGCACGCCGACTGGTTTTATCGTGCATTCCATTAACCAGTATGCTAAGCCAGTTCTCCAACCAGGTTTATCAAGCATACAACAACCATCCACACACCTAGGGATGGTACCCCTTCTTCACTTTGCTTCTTATTATGCAGCACCAAATGGCATGATATAAAATTGTAACATATTTCATAAAAATTCACTCTCTAATATTGAAACACCAGGAATGTGTCCATTCCCTTAGGGTGTAGTCAATGTTGACAACCATAACACAACACAACACCCGAAAGGTGTGCACCCCTTTCCAATGTGAGCCATGTAGGCCATAATCACACTCAAGCAGTCTGAAATAAAAACATGCTCTATATATTAATTCTAATAATTAAACATGCATATTCTCAACAAAGGTTACAAAATACTTATCGGTTTGCAGATGTATTTTCTCTTCCTTTCGCATTGTTACCCCAATCATTTTCTCGTTTCATAAACAACATATGCCCTATTGGCATAACTTCACCATCTAACCCGCGTTGTTTACCAACAAGTAGTTCAGATGAGACATTATCAAAATTTACAACGACGTTTCACCCGAAACCCATTTTCAAAGCATGTAGGGATCCTTCCCATGGAGTTTGACTTCTGTAGACCATAGCACATAGTCTTCCTGCATTGTATCTTCCTGAAACACTTCTCAAATAGCCAAATGGTCAGCAGCATTAGCAATCAAATTCAAATCTGATTTCCATCATGGCATTAATAATCAAATTCAAATATGAATTTACAATTATGTCTCCTACAAAAATTTGATTTATTTAACCATGAGGCCATCCTCATATTGTTTGGCTCTTGAAAGTGGTAGAACTCTGTCCATTATGGTTTTACACTTTCTTCCATAACCTGAACATCCACCTACAACACGTCCTCTTGACACAATTCTAGAGCAAGAAACAACTGTTAGTAATTATTAGCAAAATCTCAAATCTGAAAGTTACAAATCTGTTTTCCTACAGAAATTAGATTTTGCAACCATGAGATCACTCTCATAAACTAAAATCAGAAAATTTCAAATCTGTTTCATATAGAAATCATATTTGAGAACCCTGAGATCCTTCTCACAATTTTTGGCTTTTGTACATGGTAGATTTCAGTATTTATCATGGACTTACCCACATTGCCATACCTAAGACATTTCTACCTGTAATCTGAAATTTCAATTAGCCAAGCACTTGGTGAGCATACATGCATATAATATTTTTGTTGTTACAACAGTCACTGAAGTGATCTCATAATTATAATACCCAATAATTCAAACACTATCAGCTGTTATTATATCAAAGACAATGAAATACCTCTACTTTATGTACATCTTATAACAATAAAATTGCAAGACACAGTCACATTATCTATGAAATTTAAATAAAAATTTCAATTCTCATGATTACACAATCATATCCATTCAGGAAACTCTATCCTCCCAACAGAGCATTTTGGTAACCCATCAAACATGACTACCTTCTTCATGCAATCCTTTTCCTGCATCCATAGCAGCTCATGAAATGATCTCATAATTGCCAATAATTCTTCATTTCATCTATTATCTACTTGCAATGAAATGTATACCATAACCATGCATTCACACAATGTATAATATTTACAAAACCTTTTAATGTACATTTACTTAATGCACCCAATGCACTACAGTATTGATCTAAAACATTTTTGTGCCTACACAAGTTTCTTACCATGGTAAGTTGGACATCCTAGCCAATGCTTCCGCACCATATCCAACCATCTCCCCAATCACTTGGTTATCTATTTGGCGTCTTCCTTCTCCACTCGAACAACACATTGGGAGTTTTCTCACCCCTTGGTTGTTGGCAAAGAGATTTCATCCCAAATTAACACCAATGGGGAGTTCATGGGATACTTGTGTAGCACTATAGCATCACCACTCCAACCACCTTATGGCCTTAACCATGACTATCTCATATGGCATGCACTTCCACAACATGACCATAAGTCCTCACTTGCTTTGGTTCTTAACTCATAACCGGCATACACACATGGCATGATACATTTTCATATGAATGCAGTCTAAATTTTAAACAGTCACATGTTATGAGGCTTCTTGCCCTTACTACCCCATACCTCACCATACCATGGCGGTATGGCATTCACATAATTATTGTGGTTGATAATCACTATTGGTGTTGGTATTGGTCGTAGGACCAAAGACAACTGAAGCATGGCTCCAGCAAATGTAGAACATCACTATCTTTACCAACATGTAACATCATATACATGCACAAGCATCTTCTAATGCACTATGCAATGTCTAGCAATATGTCCACTAGTGCACATTCACTTTATCCTTCTAATCTCTTGCATTTTCAGCATTCCTCTGCCATAATTTTCTGTATATAGAGCTCATAAATATAAATACAATAGCAAGGCAAGGGTTAAGGAATTCTCCCTTTCCAACCCCTCATCATAACATGGAATTCCTCTTCCACATCATAGCTGATCCAATTTCATGGCCTCTCTAGCAAGCACACAAGGAATCATTAGCTATGATTTTCTCACCAAGCAGCAATTCAATACACATACTCATGTATAACATTCTTACTTGCTACTTTCCAAGCATGCAATTCTAATGCTATAAACAGAAATAGTTTAAGGTGAGAAATTTCCCTCTTTATCAACATTTTCCTTTGGAGATTATTCTCCAATTTTAGGCTGCAACCATCTTGTCAGCTCTATGTGGTTTTCCTTGATCACTGCAATAGCTCCCATTGCACTATGTTCACATGCTTTGTTATTCACGTTGCTTTCAGAAATTATGGCCAAGTCCAACTTGGCATTTCTTGGACTTCCCTGCACTTATGAGCACTGCAATTTGTTCAATATTGATGCTAGGTAAAGGGATAGGTGTCTAGATGGATCCGAATCAACCTTTCTGTGTTGATTAGACAGTCCCTGTTGGCTGTCGGGTCTCACTCACTCAAGGTGGATTTCAAAGGTATCAATCCTTTTCCAATGGAATTTCATGTCCGATTGTTTTGTTAACCTCCTGCCACTTACATGGGCGAAATGTTGTAAGAGCCGTTGATTACCTTGGCGGTCTTCCTCATCCGTGGATCTATGATCAACGAGAGACGTTCACCTTTGGGATTTCGTGGACCAATCTTCCACTAACCCTCGCGCACTTCACCCAGCGAAATGCTACGTGGTCGTCGATCCTTCTCGGTCTCGATCTCCACCTTACGACCTCTGTTCATTCTGCAGCTCTAACAAGCCTGGAAGCTCTTACTTTGGCCCAAGCAGCCCCAGTGCTGCAACCTTGGGCTATGATACCAACTGTAACGTCCTCCCCTCAGTGCCCTTTAGAGGTGATGGGGGAACTCCTTAGAAAAAACCTGCTAACTTTTTTTTTGCAAACTATGCACTTTCGCACAGCCGCAATAACTTCGGTCCACAAGCTGTAATTCGGGAGTTTGAAGTCGGCACCCCAACGCACCACCTCAAGAATTCCGACTTCCGCAAGCCGCAATGCGGGAGTCAGAAAGTCAGAGTACCAAATACACAACGTTGAAGAAATACGCCTCCGACTTCCGCAATCCGCAGTGCGGGAGTCGGAAAGTTGAAACACCAAATACACAGCGTCGAAGAAATATACCTCCGACTTCCACAATCCGGAGTGTGGGAGTCGGAAAGTTGGAACACCAAATTCACAACGTCGAAGAAATACGCCTCCGACTTCCGCAATCCGTAATCTGCAATGCAAGAGTCGGAAAGTCAGAACCCCAAATTCACAACTTAGAAGATTATGCCCTCGACTTCCGCAATCCGCAATCTGTAGTGCGGGAATCGGAAAGTCGGAACACAAAATTCACAACTTCGAAGATTTATGCCTCCGACTTCCACAATTCGCAAGTTGCGATGTGGGAGTCGAAAGTCGAAATTCACAGCTCTGGGAAAAATTACACCTCCGACTTTTGCAATCCGCAATCCGTCTTGCGGGAGTCGGAAAGTCGGAACCCCAAGTTCACAATTCCGGAAAAATTACTCCTTCGACTTCCGTAATCCACCTTACGGGAGTCGGGAAGTCGGAACCACAGCGTGAAACTAAGAAGAAATCATGCCTCCAACTTCCGCAGTCCGCAATCCGCAATGCGGGTTCGGAAAGTCGGAAGTCGGCCATATGTTGTGTTACTGCCAACTTCTCAGGGCGATATCTTCCTCATCCTAAGTTCATTTTTGGCAAACTTGGTATTGTTGGAAAGCTCTCAGTGAGCACTATGCAACGGTGTGATCCTCTTTCGCACCTGAGAACTCTGAATTTGTCCTTCTCCCAAACAAGTTTTTTCCCAAACTTCATCCATACCTCTTTACCACTCTATAAAGAGCTATGATCCACTTTGTCATGGCACCTCCCTTCATCTGACCCACAGAGGTAACATGAACAGGGGGGTGTCTATTTCTCCCCCAAATCCCTAACTGAACATTCTGAGCATTCTAGTCCCTTACAATACTTATCCCTATTCATCAATGAACAGATTCATATAAGTACAATCACATGTGTGCATATGCATACTCAAATAAGCATAGTGGAATGAAACATTATCCACACACATATCTATCATGCATTCAACATATCAATAACAGTCATCAATAATTAAATCATTGCAGGAGTAATATACATAGAATACTTATCTTTAAGGTGAAATCACCAAGAAACTGACTATGGACTACAACGTTCCAACCCAATCATAGGTCTTTGCCCAGCTTGTATTCTTTCAGCACTGAGAGACCACCCTCGAGATGGGGCTATGTATCCACTAAGGATGCACTAATAGGCTCACTCACAGCCTTAAGAACAATCATTTAGGGTCATCCAGCACACAGCTGGATCTGTCAAGCAAGTGGGGAGACAGGGAAGAAGTTTCTTAAGCCAATGATCTGAACCATAGAGCTATAGGCATATCCAATTGGCTTCAGACAGTCCAAGCACCCCCATCACCTCCACTCTTATCCTAATTAAGGTCCCCTTCTCTGCTACACAGTCCCTCGGATGCCCCTTCTCTCATCGCTGACCTGGGAAGGTATGGCTGGTCCCGAATTCTAAACCAAAGTTAAATGAGCCCTCACTAGCTCTACCATGAACTCTGACCCCCCCGTCTCTCTCCCACTGCGATCCGCTCTTGGATCTTCTTAGGGTTGTGACTGAATGGCTCTGTCCCACCGCTGCCCTTTCGAGCTTCCAAAACTGGGTTTCCCTATGAATTTTTGGGCGTCTCACACTCTCAAATTTTCCCTAGGTTTCAGGTCGATAAATCTCCCATTGGATTTCATTCCCCACACAAAGTTTATGGGAGATTTTGGCACTCCTGAACGTGTCTTTAACTCATAATCGCGATTTCCATTTTTCTTCACTGCTAGGCATGTGTCCTCCATGAACTGAAACTTGAATGATCAACCATGGAATGGGGATGAGGGAAAACAAATTACCATGCGGTAGGGTGACTTATGGAACAAGCAAAATAGAGCCCATACTCTACCTTAAGAATTTCAGGGCTGCCCATACTCCATCACTCTCATGGACTAATTTTTGAAGTACTTCCTTACAGCAGAAATAAATGACAGTTAGGACAGTCAAAGGTGGGCTCTCAAGGTGACATATAGAAACCTAGGGTTCAATCCCACAACCCCCTCACCTCCCCCTAGTGGATACACATAGCCCTCTCATTTAGTTGCATTCATATCCAGCCCCTTGGTATTTTTATTTGCCTTATAATCATTTACATCATTTTTACAATTTCCCCATGGCTTACTAGCACATGGATAACACAACATAAAATACCAGCCCTTTGAGGTTGAGCATTGACTAGAGGGGCCTTGGACTTGAGCTCCATGCTAGGAATCATACATCACATATATACAATATTTACATTAAAATCCAATATATCCTAAGGGTCAAAACGGGGATATTATAGGCGTGTTACTAAAATTTCCTACATTGTATCTTCCTACCTATGAGTCTAAACCCTTGTTGTTAGTGTGTCTTCTTGCCTTGGATTGATTTAGTTAACTCTTCTTCCACGATCTTTGCATTGGCCAATCACCATTTATGGTATCCAGATAGAAAGGGGTTTAGGGTTCGAGCCACGAGATGGACATGACCAAGATAATCATTTTTAAGGTTTAGCTTTTGGGCGCCTTTGTTCAGGAGGACTTAGAGGTTCATTAATGAGAGGTGTTTCTCAGCCGATGAACACAACTACCTCTACCCAGGAACACAAAGAAAACCTAAACAAAGAATACAATAACTGGCAACTGGAAACTAAACGAACAAACCCTAAAATGGAAACTAAATCCCAAGCAGAGAACTGACGTAACAAATTACCATGGCCAATGAGACGGACGTATCTCACAAGTTACCACATGAAGTGATGGCCAACCAATCAGACGATGAACAAATGTGATGCATGGAGAGGCACATGGTAGTTTTCCATTTGTTTGATAGATGAGGAATCTAGTTACAGTGCCAAGAGACGGTTTCTCGTTGACAAAACCGCTACGACGTAAATACTTGTGGTAATTTTATGTAACAATAAACTTGTATTACCATATTAAAACACAATCTTATCAAGAACTATTAGTAAGTTTATATTACACTACTACATATTTACGTTGTAGGCGTTTTCTCAATGAGAAACCATCTCTTGGCACTGTAGCTGGATTCCTGGTCTATTAGACGAATGGAAAACCACCACATGCCTCTCCACGCATCCTGTTTTTTCATCATCTGTTTGGTTTCTCATCACTTCACGTGGTAACTTGTTAGATATGTCCATCTCGTTGGCATCGGTAACTTGTTATGTCGTTTCTATACTTGAATTTAGTTCCAATTTAGGGTTTGTTCATTTAGTTTCCAGTTGCGAGTATGTTGTATTCTTCATTTAGGTTTTCTTCTTGTGTTCCTGGGTTGAGGTAGCTATCTTTACCGACTGAGAAACACACCTCATTAATGAACCTCTTTGGTCCGTGTTATCACATCCATAGTAGTCGAGCTACCATGATTTGTAGAGCAAATTCTTGTACATTTTTTAGCTAGGCCTTTACAACTTTTTTATGAGATCAGCCTATGATGAGCAGTACCTTTTGATGATCACTCACTTATCAGAGCAGCCCCAGATCATACATTTTGAACCCTATGCCAATACTGAGCCTCATGACCTTATATTTGATGACCGAGGTGACCATTTTTATTCCATACAAAGCAGTGCAGTGGCCAGAGTTTTCAGTAGCATTGTTTCCAGAGACTTTTGATGATCCAGATGGCAGGTACAGTTATATGGCATAGCAGGTATATAGTGTGCATTGGTTATGATTGTTTTTCTCTTTTGCTCATCATAGTAGCTTGACTTGGTATCTATTAGTCATGATTTGGCGATATATATATATATGTGTGTTATATGGATATGGTTGCTTAATTATTATCTAAATGTTCTAATTACTCAGAATTAGAAGCTCTTGTTTATACTCATTGGTTTTACCCTCTTAGTAGCATGGACGTGATCATTCTCACCATTTATGGATTGCTAGATTTGTCATCACTTTTCACTTTCCCCATCCATCAGTTCTCTCCCATATTTGGTTTTCACCCTGACTTACACCTCAACCTGTGATATGGAGGACTTCCCCACTTTTTCCTCTGTGTTGGATAGCATCCATGTTAGTTTGTGTCTCGGGTCTGAGTTCGCAACAAAACTTACCGAAGCCTTGATCCTTCTGGGCCATGAGAACTCGTTAGTGTTGGTTCCTGAGCTTAGGCGAGTTAGATTTGATACCTGTTGTTCGCCAGATTGCACACCAGCAACGGAAATCTTTCGAAAGTTGTCTCCCTCACTGGAAGTGGGGAGAGGTGTGGCCTTGGGGGCAAGCAATGAGCCAGGTACTGTCACCTGAATCTCAGCTCCTCCGTTTAGGCTAACTCCTAACAAAGCCAAGGGGGGTAGTCCCTACAAAGAGTTTCACTAAGGCTCTTATGTTTTATAATGTTTTTGATGAAGTGATACGGATGGGTGTTGTTTAGGAGTTTTCTTGTGATGAGACCAAAAATATGTAAAGGTGAACAACAGATAATAAGCAATCGACGTTGCGAGATAAGATAACAAGATGGCAGTACGATTCAAGATTTGATAAATCACTAAAGCATTCAGAATATGAAATAATCACAAGGACAAATGGTCCTGATCAAGATACAAACTTTTAAATAACCAGTGCCTTATGGAGTCAAAGAAAAGTAAGGATTGTGATGTTGAATGTGTGGGTCCTGAAAAAGTGTTGTTCGTGAGATCGTTAAGCAGATTATCTTTGTAAATTGAATATTTTAATGGTCTTGATTATTAAGCTAAGAACAAGGATATCAAAAGAGTAAACCTAACCAGGAAAAATACTGGAAACCTCTTAGATGATAGGTCGGGAGCACCCAGATTCAGAGGATAAGTGTACAATGGCTTGACCACCCTCGAGTCTGACAGTGGGATTCCCGGCACCACCTGTTTCAGGAAGCAACCTCAGTGATTTGACGCTGGTTTTGGTTTTGGGGTAAAGTTTTAATTAGGTTATCACTTGTAAACTTAGCAGATCCTTCACCTTTCTGAGTACTAGCCCAACCTTTTCAGGTTAGCAGAGCATACAGGTGTTGGACAAATAACCAAAATAAATTAATTAATGGGAGAATGTGAGTTGAAGTATTTTATTTATTAAGAGCACCGTTCAACTCTCTGATAGAGAGCGCTCTTGACTTAGTCTTAAGACCAAAGTTCAAGAGATTTTTCTAATCTAATATGCCTAATGCAGGGGGGAAAATGCAAGTCTAAAAATGCTCTCCGACAGAGAGTGCTCTTGACTTGGATTTGGCCAAGTTCAAGAGGCTTTGTTTATTTTATTGCAAGTAGAAGCAGTTGTGAAAATTAAACCATGTGATAGCTCAACAGATATAAAAGAGGACTAGCATGCTACTTGCAAAATGAAATTAAAAAGAGACTTAATGTTCTACCAAACAAATTTACTCTAAGGTGGGATCTTCCTCCGAACAAGGTTGACCACTAGAATCGCTAGCACTTGAGAAATTTCCAGCTAGCTGAAATTTCGACCAAGGAAACTAACGGGGAAAGAAGAGTAACCACAAAGATATGTGGCCCTACCCTTGGGATGAAATCCCAAGGATACTACCTCAAGTCAAAACTTGGAAGAGAGTACGAAGATGAAACAAAAGACTAATCTAAAGCATGAAATAAAAGATCTAAGCTAACCAACCACAACACTCTTCTCCAAATGGGGAAGAAGACCCAAAAGTGGAGGACTCCTCCACTTGAACTTTTATTAATTTTTATACAAATGCCTTGGGTTTTAAGACCATGAAGGACTTTTTGAGAGAAGGACTTTAAAATTGAAATGAACTCTTGAAGAGCTTTACAAAGGATAATAAGAGTTTATATATTCAGTCACTCCTTATGGCATTCATTTGGTTTTTCTTTGATTCTTTGCTTCAAGATCTACCAAGTATCTCTCTCTCAAATCACCTACACAAACTCGAAACAACTCAACAAGGCACCCGTTATTTGTCAGAAAAAAGACAAAATAATGAAGCTATTTAAGCTAGAATCTACAAAAGACTTCAAAAAACTAAATTTATGAAATTTTATTTCAAAAATTGCATAAAAGTAAAAACGGACCAACAAACAACATATGCTTAAAAATTGCTAGGAAAGAGATCTAAAACAAAAGTTTTTTGACATATTTTTATTGAAAAAATACTATCTTTTGAAAGAAAAGTTTAAACTAATGCAAGCTATACTAAAGCAAAAAAAGGAGATCTAGAATGTTCTAAAGTTAAACTTTTCAATGCATGTGATTGCTAACTAGATGCAAAAATTGAGATCTAACTACTAACTCTTAAGCAAACTAACTCTAACAAAAACTAAACTTAATCAATTCGTTTTTAGTGTTTTAGGTGTTTTAGGGCTGTTTTTGGAAGGTGGACGAGAGGAGCCAATGGTAAGGAGAAGGGAGAATGGTGAAGACAAGGATGAAAGAGATAAGAGGAGCTTGAAGGGAAAAACGAAAGAGTGAGTGGGCTTTAGGATGGGAAAAACGAGAGCAAGAAGATGGGTGGATATCAAGGCAAGAGGTTTCAAGGAGCAAAGGTGGAAGCTAGAAGAGATAAGCTTAGGGTAACCAAGATGTTTTGAAAATAGCTGTTGATGGAGGAAGAGGCCAAATCTCTTTGAAAGTGTTTCTTCTTTTAATATGGGAAGATCCTTTGGGAACCTACAAGAAGAAATGATTAGGCAATAATATTCACTGATAAATGAAAACTAGCTTGATCTCCAAGCCACTTTCCACCCTGGAGCACCCCTGCAAAACCCTTACATTTATGCACACAAATCCGAACAAGATATTTCTAATGCTATGTTAGAACATATATTGAATAATGACTTGCATAAAGAAAACATAAGGTGAGAGGGATATCACCAAGACAATGCAAAATAGACCCCAAGTACTCTTGCAATGGACCTCCAAAGTCACTTATTGTATTAAAACTTCAAACAAATATTACAATAGTATTTTGGCAGAGTGTTCATGTTCAAAATATCCATGAAGAATAGAGCCCAAATGGCTTCTTTATATAGCAAAGGTTACATACCAAATATCTAATTCGAATTGGCTTTGAAGAGAGCCAATACCACCTAACAAAAAGTTGAATTGCCAATCAAGAACTCAATCACCACAAGCTTGGAGTGGAAGCCCACCAAACAACTCGAGTTCATAGTCCACATGGATGGGGAGGTGGCCTCCACCTAGGCAAGGCGCCCCCCATCCTCGTCTTGGAAGTATCACCACCCATTTACCACTTGCCATGTGTAAAACTCGAGCTCTATTAAGGATTGACGTGAGCTAACATGGAGATGGCGTGAGGATATGATGGAGATCATACATGAGTTGCATTGAATGCTAGCACGAGTTTAGAAGGAGCCAATGCCATGTGGTTGCACAAACTTAGGAAGGCGCCCACCATTGAAGTAAATGCAATCAACCAACCCACTCATCATCTAACACATAACCAATTTGCAGATTTGAGGAAGAAGGGCGAATTGCTCAATTGGAGTTCTCTTCTGGTGACTGGATAGCTGACTGGAGTTTATTGGAGTTGATTGGAATCTTCATTAATGTCAGGTGCCATGTCAATTAGCATTTTACTTTATTCCATTTGGATTATTTTGGAGAGATTTGGATTTTCTCCAAAATAATCAATTTTATTATTTTAATTAATAATTTCTCTGTAACTGGTTTTTTGAAAAATTATTAATTATGAGGCCTAATTGACATCCGAAACTTAGGATAAACTGGTCCGGGGATCATGAATGATTTTTGGCTTAAGTCTGGAGCCTTCAATTATCAAATTTGGATCCCAGATGACTGACATATTACAAATTGATATTTCTCTATTTAAACTATAGAGAAATTTATTAAATTTAAAAAATTATTTACAACCCAAATTCGACGGACTCGGTAAAAAAATTTTGAAAATTTTTCTCGGGGTCCTCGAGACCTAGGACATGACCAAAACCTATTCTAGCAGTGTCTAGTAGGCTTATATACATTAGTTGGACTCTAATAACCCCCATGGCTAAAATTTTCAAAATCGGGCATTCCAGCTTTGGCGGAAGCGGGAGAAAACCTCATTGATTATAGCTCGGCTATAGGCAAAGTATAAATGACAAGGGAAAAAACTCTCTGGAATACCTTAGTTGCTTAATCAAGTCATGGGGAACCGAGACACTCAGATCCTACTAGCACACTTTATTACAAACCCCCATTGGGCCATGGTCATATCGATTGGAAACAAAAACTGGCTAACCAAAATTGGCTAACTGCTGCAATCTGAAACCCAGATACTCTGGAGGTGAACATTGATGTGTTCCAACACTGACGGCTCAATAAGGTTTCAACTATTTGTACAAAATAGGTGATAACATCTGGCTCCAACTACGGGATGTGTGCTCGATCTGGAATTCATGCAAGGAGAGAATACGAGAACACCAGAATCTCTGGTTTATATATATAGCCTGTAAAAACATCTCAACTTGACAGAAAATCTTCAATAGCACATGTGTTATGAAAAAACCAAAATGAAATACCAAAATTAAATATTTTCCTATTCTAATATAATACAAAAAAGAAAATGTTAAGTATAATCATAAATCCAATGTAACCATTTAAGCATGTGATCAATGAAAAAACAATTTTTTACCTTGTCTTTGGTTACCAGCCAAGACAAGGGCATGTTTATCAGAAAGTGCAAACCTGCTTGGATATTCTGAATGGGAGGGTTGGATGGGGAATCATAAGCATGTAATAAATATTTGAAGTTCTCCCCAATATAGTAAGAAATCCTTCTGCAGGCACACTCTACCCAGAACAGGATAGGGTGATGAAATTCAGGATGACAAGGCAATTCTAGTACCTTATCATATTCCTCCAAGAGGCTCTTTTGAAAATAATTTTCCATGAAAGTGCATGCCTCGAACTGTTCTAATATACAAGGGATTTCCGATGGCTGAGATATATGCTCAACTGACTGCTCATATGAAATAATTTCCTTCTCTTCCTCTATGCTCAACTGTTCAAAATCCATACTCCTGCCGAAAATGGAGGAGTCTTCATGAATTTTACCATATCCCTGGCCACATGTATCCTCACGCTCATAAGTGGGATTGTTAACAAAATTTCCAAGGGGATTTTGTTCATCATTAACTTCTTTAGACATGGCATAGATAGGGTTCTCTAAAAGGGTCCATTCATCATTGCCAATATCTATGTCATCCATGATGGACTCATCATCACTTATGTCATCCTTTAAGCTATGCCTATCCTCCTCAACTTCATAACAGTCTTCCTCAAACAAATGTGTTTCAAAAATATCACAAGGGACCAAAATTTCCGAATATTCACTGCCATGTGGAGAACAAATGGGAGTGTCATCACACATACTACAACTTTCATGGATTTCTTTATGAATGTTGATCTCTGTAATGGTTTCTTCTAGAGATGGGTTAGGAGTACATAAATGTTCATCATCACTGAAGTAGTCTTGAAAAACTTCCCACTCCAAAGTGTCTTTTGTTTCGATGGCATGAGGAGGGTCTTCAACAATATTCGGTCTCTGATAAATTTCTTCGATAGGCTCATCAAAAATCTGATGGGAAAATATCATATTTTCTGCAATAGGTTGACCCAACTGGTTCCTACCCTCTTCAGGAAAATCATAAAAGTCACTTACATAGTTTATGTACTCAGGCTCACTTGATGAAGACTGACCAACAAACCCTTCAGGAAACCCATGCTTTTGGATATAGCATGCAAGGTGACAAGTGTTTTCTTCATGGAATTCTTGGCATGCCCTACAGAATGGTGTGTAAGGTTCAACCCTGGGAATGCCACAGATGTCCCCCACATTATTAATGAATTCAGGCTCACTTGTTGATGCACTAGGACCACAACCTTCAGGAAAACCATGCTCTTGAATATAGCATGCATAATGGCAACCAGATTCCTCGTGGAAATCTCTGCATGCCGTACAAAATGGCTTGTATGATTCAACCATGTTAGCAGCCTCTAATTGGTTAGGAGGCCTCTGTTCATGGTTGGGAGGTTTTCTCTACCAATTCTGCTTTGTAGCAAAAACCCTAAATTGAGGTTGAGGTCGAGTCCTTTCAACATTTATAACCCGACTTTGAATTTATTTTAGCTGAGCAAGGTGTTTTGCTTCAGCTTCTTCCATGTTTCTCTTCATTTCCTTTCTCATTTCTAACATCTGTTTTTCATGAGTTTCTTTCATAATTGATAAAGGATCTTTATCTTTCGATTCATTACTTTTCAAAGGTATTGCAGATCTTGAGTAACCCTGAATGTTGGACTCACCAGAAAACATCATGTTCTTGTCAATCTTAATAGCCAAATTTTGAGCTTCGACCAAAGTAGCAGGTTCTTTATCTCTTATTTGGTATTGTATCTTGCCACTCAACGCCTCTATGTAATAGTCCAATAATGAAGCTGCAGGAGGTGCATAGGTATCAGGGATGGAATTAGACAACTCTATGAATTTAGTATTGAATTCATCCATAGTTTCATTTTCTGTCTTATTCATGCTAGTTAAGGTTGCAACTAGATGTCTAGGCTCCTTTTTGCTGCCAAATTTGTTGAGGAAAGCAGTTTTGAAAGCTGCTATGGTGGCGAAATATTTGTCTCGTAAATTGTCGTACCAGTTCCCAGCTTTGCCCTCTAAGGATAGAGCAAAAAGGGTCATGTAAACATCCTCATGTTTATCAGTGCCTTTGAGGTAGGAACCACAAAGTTTGGAATAGTTTCTGATATGCTGCTCAGCAGAAGTAGAGGCATCAGTGTCGCTGAAACTTGTGAGTTTGTCGACAGCTTTTTCAGGAATATCATGGGGTTGACCTTCTAGCTGAGTGAAATCTACTTAAGTAAAAAACTCACCCATTGTGGAAAGGAAACAATTATTATCTTCAAAATTTTCTTGATTTTCTTGAAACAAAGAATGGATGTCTAAAATAGACTCAGATTTAAGATTTTCAAGGATTTTACGAGAAGCAAGTTTGTTTAGTCTTCTCCTATAAACATTTTCAGGCTCAGGGATAAAACTAAGCAAACCTTCAAAATTTCTTCTAGTTGAATACCTTGCGGTGTTAACTGACAGTGGAGTTGCCAAGTGGATCCAAGTCTAATTTCAGAGAGTGATTAAACTAAAAATCTACCAAAAAAGGAAAACTAAAAAAGGGCAGTGGAGTCGCCAGATAGATATGAAGTCTATCAAAAAAGGTAAAACAAACTAGAAAAAACTAAGGCCATCCAGGAACAAAAAGATTTGTCCCCGGCAACGGCGCCAAAGATGTTGTTCGCCAGATTGCACACCAGCAGCGGAAATCTTTTGAAAGCTGTCTCCCTCATTGGAAGTGGGGAGAGGTGTGCCCTTGGGGGCAAGCAATGAGCCAGGTACTGTCACCTGAATCCCAGCTCCTCCATTTAGGCTAACTCCTAACGAAGCCAAGGGGGGTAGTCCCTATAAAGAGTTTCACTAAGGCTCTTATGTTTTATAATGTTTCTGATGAAGTGATACAGATGGGTGTTGTTTAGGAGTTTTCTTGTGATGAGACCAAAAATATGTAAAGGTGAACAACAGATAATAAGCAATCCACGTTGTGAGATAAGATAACAAGATGGTAGTACGATTCAAGATTTGATAAATCACTAAAGCATTCAGAATATGAAATAATCACAAGGACAAATGGTCCTGATCAAGATACAAACTTTTAAATAACCAGTGCCTTATGGAGTCAAAGAAAAGTAAGGATTGTGATGTTGAATGTGTGGGTCTTGAAAAAGTGTTGTTCGTGAAATCGTTATGCAGATTATCTTTGTAAATTGAATATTTTAATGGTCTTGATTATTAAGCTAAGAACAAGGATATCAAAAGAGTAAACCTAACCAGGAAAAATACTAGAAACCTCTTAGATGATAGGTCAGGAGCACCTAGATTCAGAGGATAAGTGTACAATGGCTTGACCACCCTCGAGTCTGACAGTGGGATTCCCGGAACCACCTGTTTCAGGAAGCAACCTCAGTGATTTGACGTTGGTTTTGGTTTTGGGGTAAAGTTTTAATTAGTTTATCACTTGTAAACTTAGCAGATCCTTCACCTTTCTGAGTACTAGCCCAACCTTTTCAGGTTGGCAGAGCATACGGGTGTTGGAAAAATAACCAAAATAAATTAATTAATGGGGGAATGTGAGTTGAAGTATTTTATTTATTAAGAGCACCGTTCAACTCTCCGATAGAGAGCGCTCTTGACTTAGTCTTAAAACCAAAGTTCAAGAGACTTTTCTAATCTAATATGCCTAATGCAGGGGGGAAAATGCAAGTCTAAAAATGCTCTCCGACAGAGAATGCTCTTGACTTTGATTTGGCCAAGTTCAAGAGGCTTTGTTTATTTTATTGCAAGTAGAAGCAGTTGTGAAAATTAAACCATGTGATAGCTCAACAGATATAAAAGATGACTAGCATGCTACTTGCAAAATGAAATTAAAAAGAGACTTAATGTTCTACCAAACAAATTTACTCTAAGGTGGGGTCTTCCTCCGAACAAGGTTGACCACTAGAATCGCTAGCACTTGAGAACTTTCCAGCTAGCTGAAATTTCGACCAAGAAAACTAACGGGGAAAGAGGAGTAACCACAAAGTTTTGTGGCCCTGCCTACTACCTCAAGTCAAAACTTGGAAGAGAGTACGAAGATGAAACAAAAGACTAATCTAAAGCATGAAATAAAAGATCAAAGCTAACCAACCACAACACTCTTCCCCAAATGGGGAAGAAGACCCAAAAGTGGAGGACTCCTCCACTTGAACTTTTATTAATTTTTATACAAATGCCTTGGATTTTAATACCTTGAAGGACTTTAAAATTGAAATGAACTCTTGAAGAGCTTTACAAAGGATAATAAGAGTTTATATATTCAATCACTCCTTATGGCATTCATTTGGTTTTGCTTTGATTCTTTGCTTCAAGATCTACCAAGTATCTCTCTCTCAAATCACCTACACAAGCTTGAAACAACTCAACAAGGCACCCGTTATTCGTCAAAAAAAGACAAAATAATGAAGCTATTTAAGCTAGAATCTATAAAAGACTTCAAAAAACTAAATTTATGAGATTTTAGTTCAAAAATTGCATAAAAGTAAAAACGGACCAGCAAACAACATATGCTTAAAAAGTGCTAGGAAAGAGATCTAAAACAAAAGTTTTTTGACATATTTTTATTGAAAAAATCCTATCTTTTGAAAGAAAAGTTTAAACTAATGCAAGCTATACTAAAGCAAAAAAAGGAGATCTAGAATGTTCTAAAGTTAAACTTTTTAATACATGTGATTGCTAACTAGATGCAAAAATTGAGATCTAACTACTAACTCTTAAGCAAACTAACTCTAACAAAAACTAAACTTAATCAATTCGTTTTTAGTGTTTTAGGTGTTTTAGGTGTTTTAGGGAGGTGGACGAGAGGAGCCAATGGTAAGGAGAAGGGAGAATGGTGAAGACAAGGATGAAAGAGACAAGAGGAGCTTGAAGGGAAAAACGAAAGGGTGAGTGGGCTTTAGGATGGGAAAAATGAGAGCAAGAAGATGGGTGGATATCAAGGCAAGAGGTTTCAAGGAGCAAAGGTGGAAGCTATAAGAGATAAGCTTAGGGTAACCAAGATGTTTTGAAAATAGTTGTTGATGGAGGAAGAGGCCAAAGCTCTTTGAAAGTGTTTCTTCTTTTAATATGGGAAGATCCTTTGGGAACCTGCAAGAAGAAATGATTAGGCAATAATATTCAATGATAAATGAAAACTAGCTTGATCTCCAAGCCACTTTCCACCCTGGAGCACCCCTGCAAAACCTTTACATTTATGCACACAAATCCAAACAAGATATTTCTAATGCTATGTTAGAACATATATTGAATAATGACTTGCATAAATAAAATATAAGGTGAGAGGGATATCACCAAGACAATGCGAAATAGACCCCAAGTACTCTTGCAATGGACCTCCAAAGTCACTTCTTGTATTAAAACTTCAAACAAATATTACAATAGTATTTTGGCAGAGTGTTCATGCTCAAAATCTCCATGAAGAATAGAGCCCAAATGGCTTCTTTATATAGCAAAGGTTACATACCAAATACCTAATTCGAATTGGCTTTGAAGAGAGCGAATACCACCTAACAGAAAGTTGAATTGCCAATCAAGAACTCAATCACCACAAGCTTGGAGTGGAAGCCCACCAAACAACTCGAGTTCATAGTCCACATGGGTGGGGAGGTGTCCTCCACCTAGGCAAGGTGCCCCCCATCCTCGTCTTGGAAGTATCACCACCCATTTACCACTTGCCATGTGTAAAACTCGAGATCTATTAAGGATTGACGTGAGCTAACATGGAGATGGCGTGAGGATATGATGGAGATCATACATGAGTTGCATTGAATGCTAACACGAGTTTAGAAGGAGCCAATGCCATGTGGTTGCACAAACTTAGGAAGGCGCCCACCATTGAAATAAATGCAATCAACCAACCCACTCATCATCTGACACATAACCAATTCGCAGATTTGAGGAAGGAGGGCGAATTGCTCAATTGGAGTTCTCTTCTGGTGACTGGATAGCTGACTGGAGTTGATTGGAGTTAATTGGAATCTTCATTAATGTCAGGTGCCATGTCAATTAGCCTTTTACTTTATTCCATTTGGATTATTTTGGAGAGATTTGGATTTTCTCCAAAATAATCAATTTTATTATTTTAATTAATAATTTCTCTGTAACTGGGTTTTTTGAGAAATTATTAATTATGAGGCCTAATTGACATCCGAAACTTAGGATAAACTAGTCCGGGGATCATGAATGATTTTTGGCTTAAGTCTGGAGCCTTCAATCATCAAATTCGGATCTCGGATGACTGACATATTACAAATTGATATTTCTCTATTTAAACTATAGAGAAATTTATTAAATTTAAAAAATAATTAAAAACCCAAATTCGACGGACTAGGTAAATTTTTTTCGAAATTTTTTCTGGGGGTCCTAGAGATCTAGGACATGACCAAAACCTATTCTAGCAGTGTCTAGTAGGCTTATATACATTAGTTGAACTCTAATAACCCCCCATGGCTAAAATTTTCAAAATCGGGCATTCCAGCTTTGGAGGAAGCGGGAGAAAACCTCATCGATTATAGCTCGGCTATAAGCAAAGTATAATTGACAAGGGAAAAAACTCCCTGGAATACCTTAGTTTCTTAATCAAGTCATGGGGAACTGAGACACTCAGATCCTACTAGCACACTTTATTACAAACCCCCATGGGGCCATGGTCATATCGACTGGAAACAAAAACTAGCTAGCCAAAATTGACTAACTGCTGCAATCTGAAACCTAGATACTCTGGAAGTGAACACTAATGTGTTCCAACACTGGAGGCTCAATAAGGTTTCAACTATTTGTACAAAATAGGTGATAACAATACCTTGACCTCTCTAGTCGGTTTCCCCCAATGTTTGGTCCTGATTGTGGATAATCCCCCTAGTTGCCTGAGTTGTGTTGGCTAAACCTGAAGCAAGTTGTACTACCATCATTACATGCATATGGAAACTATTATCTTATCTTTTGTGCAAGCCCATGGAAACAATTTAAAATTGTGCTTCTTAGCACAATGAAAGAGGGCTATGGAAATTGAAATGTTAAAGTACCCTGGATGCAAGTTGCAACTAGTTGTGCTTCTAAGCACATGCAAAATCCAAAAGGGTCATAAAGGCCTAAAAAGCAGTGGTTAAATGTATGCTATATCCAAAGACTGCTGGCCATGATTAAATGTAATGATTAATTTCCTCACAAAGCCTACGGGTTGTGATGTGAGATGGAGTAAGGGACAACTAATTCTAAGTGTCCCCCAGAACCTCAATTTACGGTTAGTTGTGCATCTAGTTATGGCGGTTCTAGCAAAGATACTCACGGAGCTGTTTTAGCTTGGATGTGAGTTGTAGACATTTTCCAAGGTTGAATAAGCACATCTCTAAACAACTCATTCCATTTGTGAGACACTGCCATTCCCTGTGTGTTTATTGTCCATCATATGCTTAAGTGTGTATTCCTTTTCCCTCATCCGAAGTATCACAGTGTTGAGTCACTCAAGTCATCCCCTTATCCTATCCTTGCATTCTTCACCCTCACCCTTTGCTAGCAAAATGTTCACGTTTATGAAATGAGTATATTCTTGAGGTTTGAGTAAATGATTATTTAACTTATATTTGATGTAGTTATTGATTAACCGCCAGTGAAATGATGCTTCTTACTTTAAGTCTTGCTATTAGAATGATTAAAAGAGCATACATTATCCATTTTGCACTTGCAGCATCAGGCATCTTTAGCCCGAGTCATATTTTGATCAGTCTCGACCTGGTCAAACCTAGTTTGACCAACTCAACCACGGGATATGAGATGAGTTGGACCAGTGATGTTCGAGGTTGATGATTTATGGTCCTTTGATGCCCCTTTGATGGTTCCATGCGGCAGACACATGTTTCACTTGATGGTTTGATGGATTTTTATAGTTATTATTATTTACATACCATTATTTTTATTGGTCCGGGAATGGTTGAGACTACAGATTGATTATCTAGGTAACCACAGGGTGTGTGAGTATTCATCTCTAGTGAATTTGGACCTTTTGAGTCCTCTGGTACACTCATATTTTAGTTACAAGCACTCCCGGACGAGATTTCACTCAGATTGTCACTTTTCCAAAGATTTGCCATTATAAAATTTCCTGGCAGCACAGTTAGATTATTATTTGGTTCACCTAGGGTGCTACAGAGGGAGTATGGGGTCCAGCCACTTGATATTACCATATATCCATAACCCCAGACACTTTGGTATAGTTAGATTTGTGCCCCGGGCACCAGGAATAGAGATACAGGCATTTTATTGATTTACATGTGATTTTTCGAGGATAAAAAATGAATAAAATGGTCATTGAGGAAATCAATTTGGGAAAATAAGGCAAGGAATATGGATGCAATTTGTTCAGAGGTCATTCATTATGCATCCCACACCTTCTGGCACAACTTTCATCATTCAATGGGGTCCACACACACCACGGGGCTTCATTTTGATGTATTATTTAGCTATTGAGGGGGCCACGATTTGGTCACTTGGTCACTTTGACATGTTATTGAGTCATATATTGTATCATTGTGCCATGGGGTGATTCTAGTGAAGCACATTAATACCTCCTAGCCTGTAATATCCCAAATTGATATTTTTTTCTTTTTTGTTATACTGTAGATGGCTATAAGGCTTATGTCTCAATAGAATATGAAAGTAAACCCTGATCTCTGCATGCATGCAGTTGCATGCAGATCTGTAACCTAGATAATACTGAAATGTTAGAAAGTAGGAGGAATTAGTGCATGCACATACCAGTATATAGATCTGCTGTAGTCGATGAGGATGGTCCCAGCATGCGGAGATTATACTGGATAAATAATATGCTAAGGAAAGTCGTTCTCTAGATGAGGAATGCGCCCTCCTTCAAAGATAGGAATGCTCCTCAATAATAAATACTCTACTGATGGACCTCCGGATAATGTGCACTAGGTTTATAGTGCCCCTCTAGAGATGATGGAAGGTGCATGCATAAGAAGTGATGGCTCAATAGCCAAAAACGTGAGCCTCTTCCCAAATAGATTTTCCCTCAGGCATGCAAATGTCCTCCACTGATGATAAGTGTTGATAACTCTCTCAATAGTCCAACTGAGAAGCCCTTCTTCCAGGGGAAGGGTAATAATGTTGCTCTGAGAAGGATGAGAGCTGCATGCAGATAAATGGCTCCCTGTAGATTGCAATACGAATAGGTGGCTATATGGACAATGTGCCCATGCAAGGGAGAGCAAGCCCACAATATAGTAGATAAATAGAACTCTGCAGAATTTGAATGATGATAATACCTGGTGATGAACAATGTTGATTCTGGATGATCCAACCTGATGATGAACTAGGGAAGATAGATTTTGCTGCCGAAATACACTAATTAGCTAAGCATGCACTCAACCCCAACTTAGCTCGCTGAGCTCTCCAAATCGAATCCTCAAATCAATAATCATATAAGTGTCATTCTCCATTCACTCTACCTCTCTTTTATAACTCTCAACTGCAAATAGCCTAAATTTTGACCTAATTAGGTCACTTTACCTTCTAATTCACAGTTGACTTGCATGTCGGTGCCTGGAGACTCAATCAGGTGCATGCATCATGAAATAATGCTCAGATGTCATGCATGCAGGTGGCCTTTGTCTCTGGTGGCCCCTGTCTACCTAATGATGATATAATATTAATGCTAAAGATCCTCTGAAGGTGTATATGGCATCAATCCTCAGTAAATTCCACTATAGTAAAAAAGGGAACATTACAGTCTTCCCTTGCCAAGATTACTTGTCCTCAAGCAATACCAGCACAGTTCCATAATCAATTGAACTGAACCAACTAAATCCCAGGGTCCCAAATCATCCTAGGAGATCTGTAGTACCTTCTCCTCAAGGTATTGTCCTGCGAGGTACCATGATATGAAACCTCCTGAAAGTGATAGTCGACTCTCGTCCTCATGCTAACTGTTGTACTGTCCACTACTGCAATCTCGGGGTTCCCCACTACCCAAAAGAAGAGAACATCATGTAGTCGTTGAGTCGTTCTGATCATCATCAACTGTCTGTCATGCTCTATCAGCATCCACCTCTCCTGTAACTCCAAGTAGAAAGATCTGTAAGAGATGGCCACCTCACTATGAACGGTGTAGTGTATAGGAAACTAGGTGAAGTTTGCCATTCTGCCGTCATACTTGACCTCGAGTATCAACAAAGGAAATCTGCTCCGGTCACTGATAACGACTCTGGGCTGCTCATGAACTCTAATCATCTCCTCAATAGATAGCTCTATCACTCGTGCTACCCCATACTCTGAGGAAATCACTAGAATCTGCAAGAATTCTGATAACATGTGAGTCTCTGCACATATATACTCGGCCCTCTCCATCCTCGGTATACCTATGATGCAATCTAACAATAGGCTTCCCCATGGATACTCATGATCCGTCAAAGGCTACATCAATGCAAGTTTTGACGTACCCTGTTGACCTGACATAAGATCCATTTTGTATCTCCATGCACACCTACCTCGAGTCTGTCTAAAAAAGGTGAATTCCCCTGAGTCCCCCACTAGTGATGTGAAGCACCCTCTACCCCGAGTGCTGGTCCACCTAGTGCTAACCCTAGAATACATCTGACTGCCCCTGAAGAACCAAGCAATCATAAGCTGCACAAACTCCTCAGAAGACTGCTCGGTCATTCATCCAACCCTAAGCAGCCTACCAATAAATACCTGAAAGCGAAAGCTAGCCATCTCCTCCGTAGTGGCTCCACTATCAATCTCAATCTTGAATACCAGGAAAGAAAGTCGGCCCTGCCATAAAGAAGTCTCAATCTCTCCTGCTCTGTCATCCCATAAATATAGCAGACTGATCATCCTCACAACTCTGTCGATCACCTCTACCATATGAAACAATCCATTGTGTAGATGAATACCTGGATCCCACCACCAACTAAGGGGTCCGCCAAACCCAACTCCAACGAACTACCGCCGCATCAGGATGATAGTCATCGAGGTCTCCCTGTAATCCTCTGGTAGATACCAAGTGCTAATAACTGACTCGGCTCCTGCTAATGTAATCATCCCCCACCAAAATGCATCTGTACATCTGTTAACCCACTCACTGTCTATGTCCTCCACTAATCTATGGAGTTTAAGCCTATCTCTAGAAGACAGCGCCGTCCGTTGCAGTGTCTCGTACTCATGCAGATACCAATAATAATCCACCAACTGCAAATCTCGGATAGCTCTCATGATCCTCTCCCTAAGTGATGTCTCAGGGTCAGTACATGGGCAATCTCTACAGGAGATGATGGCATTCCCTACTCTCTCAACTACAAATCCTGTGAATCAGTCTAATCTCCCCTGTGTATTGAGTGTACCAATCCCATGGTCTAATCGAAGGATCAATCTTGGGGCCAAGATGTTATTCACCTCATCTAACTGTCTCAAGCGGAACTCCCAAGTCTGGTTGTGTAATAGCAATAAATAGCCCCACTCCTGCAGATGCGGCTGAGAAGTAACTAGTGCGTTGGTCAACCCCACGACCATGACCACAATATCAAAACTAGGTCTAGAAGTAGGCCTGTGAGCATCATGCTCTCTGATCCTCATCGGACGATATACCTGACAAATATAGGCTATCAAGGGTTCTCCTACCCGATGAAGCATGTCTTTCCCCTCATCAATCTTGGGAACTCTCGGTGTAATGGCATGCTCGTGCTCTCTGTCAGGTGGTCTCCCAGGAGGTAACACCCCAAAATTCCATGGGATCTCATCGTGTGCCCCTATGTACTCCTCTAGACTGATGTATACTCCTGTACTCTCCTGAGCCATCGAGTACCCTGTATGTGCTACTGTAGACAGTACTCCACTGTTATCAATGAAGTCTGTGATCCAATGTATCTCTATATCTGCCATACATCTTCCCATACAACCTCTGTATGTATAATCTTCCCTGTTGGTTGATCCATAGGGAATGTGCTCAACTATCTCTGTCATGGCTAAACCTCTCTCTAACAGAGATGGCTCATGATCCCCTGCCTAATCCCAACTCTCTGTGTCAGATATCTCCTCAGTCAACTACAGCTCTGAGTGCTCCTCATGCTGAATCATCACAAGCTGCTCTCCTAGTGTCAGTGTCATGGATAAATCTCTCTCTAACAGAGATGGCTCATGATCCCTTGCCTGATCCAAACTATCTGTGTTGGATCTCTCCTCAGTCATCTGCAACTCTGAGTGCTCCTCATGTTTTACAGCTACCTTGCATCCTGTGTGTGTTGCGGTATCCTCCTGTACACTCACTCTACTAGTGTCACCTGAGCCTGGATCCCACACACCTATGCTATACTGGAGTGTGTCTCCAATCAACACATCTATAACTACAATCGGAACCATTAATGGCTCCTCCATAGTAAATTACTCGTATCCTCCATACTGCCCTGTGTGTATAGAATCAACCATCCCCCAGTCATGTCTCTCCTCATGGATCTCGTCTATCATGGATGTCTCGACTCTTGCAGTAGATGATGAAGAGTGTGTCCACTCCAACTCATCTACATGTATATCTGATTCCTGAAGAGCTACTTGAGTGCTGTTCAAGGAATCTCTAGTAACCATAGGCTCATAGTTGAGCTCCTCTACCCCGTCCTGTATGGTCAAATCAATCCATATCGTATCCATGTCACAGCTATGTGCTAACACCCCCTGATCCTCACAAGTACTGCTACTAATGAGGAATGATGAATCCTTGACGATGGATGATCTGATAACTGCATCATACGTACTATCCTCCTCATGTATTGCCAACTCCATATCAAATTTACTATCAACCTGTATATCATGCTCATATGTCTGTCTGAAAGGCCTATTGTATGCTCTAGGTTTGCTCTTAATTTTAAAGTGGCAAAAGTTAGTGAAGGTCATGGCTAATTGGAAGTCATCTCCAAATGCTCTGTATTCTCTCAAATATACCCCCATTGGCTCATCTGGCTCTACATGTACTATGGACACTGTGTTTGGGCTATCTAAGAACTGTGGTAGGGTAGGTCGGGGGGACCTATTGTGGATGTGTGGGTGTCTCTGCAGATTGGTATGCACTTGTTCCCCATTGTTGCTTGTGGATACCCTATCACCGTTGGGAGATATAGGACTGTGTGGGGTGGGCCCAGTTTCCTCTATCATTTGCCTAAAGGCACTCATCATTTCTTTTTGTCCAGTAGTTAGTTCCTTCAGAGCAGATATGAGGCTACTGAAAGCTATTCTATCATTTCCTGCCATTGTTTCTTTTCTTTTACTCTTCTCAATCTGAAACTCTGTATTCATCTATCTGTTAACAACTGCATGATCCCACAGCTGGCGAGGAACATGCTCTTATACCACTGTAATATCCCAAACTGATATTTTTTTTTTTTGTTATACTGTAGATGGCTAGAAGGCTTATGTCTCAATAGAATATGAAAGTAAACCTAATCTCTACATGCATGCAGATCTGTAACCTAGATAATACTGAAATGCTAGAAAGTAGGAGGAATTAGTGCATGCACATACCAGTATATAGATCTGTTGTAATCAATGAGGATGGTCCCCACATGCGGAGATTATACTGGATAAATAATATGCTAAGGAAAGTCGTCCTCCAGATGAGGAATGCGCCCTCCTCCAAAGCTAGGAATGCTCCTCAATAATAAATACTCTGCTGATGGACCTCCGGATAATGTGCACTAGGGTTATAGTGCCCCTTTGGAGATGATGGAAGGTGCATGCATAAGAAGTGATGGCTCAATAGCCAAAAACATGAGCCTCTTCCCAAATAGATTCACCCTCAAGCATGCAAACGTCCTCCACTGATGATAAGTGTTGATAACTCTCTTAATAGTCCAACTGAGAAGCCCTTCTTCCAGGGGAAGGGTAATAATGTTGC
The DNA here is from genome assembly GCA_027924585.1 of Larix kaempferi. NCBI lineage: Eukaryota > Viridiplantae > Streptophyta > Pinopsida > Pinales > Pinaceae > Larix > Larix kaempferi. The sequence continues at coordinate 14,343,085 of BSBM01000458.1, read as the reverse complement.
TCTGAGAAGGATGAGAGCTGCATGCAAATAAATGGCTCCCTGTAGATTGCAATACGAATAGGTGGCTATATGGACAATGTGCCCATGCAAGGGAGAGCAATCCCACAATATAGTAGATAAATAGAACTCTGCAGAATCTGAATGATGATAATACCTGGTGATGAACAATGCTGAATCTGGATGATCCAACCTGATGATGAACTAGGGAAGATAGATTTCGCTGCCGAAATACACCAATTAGCTAAGCATGCACTCAACCCCAACTTAGCTCGCTGAGCTCTCCAAATCGAATCCTCAAATCAATAATCATATAAGTGTCCTTCTCCATTCACTCTACCTCTCTTTTATAACTCTCAACTGCAAATAACCTAAATTTTGACCTAATTAGGTCACTTTACCTTCTAATTCGCAGTTGACTTGCATGTCGGTGCCTGGAGACTCAATCAGGTGCATGCATCATGAAATAATGCTCAGATGTCATGCATGCAGGTGGCCTTTGGCTCCGGTGGCCCATGTTTACCTAATGATGATATAATATCAATGCTAAAGATCCTCTAAAGGTATATATGGCATCAATCCTCAGTAAATTCCACTATAGGAAAAAAGGGAACATTACATAGCCCCACCATGTGCTCCATACACTTGTCCTAGTCATCTTTTATGTGGTGTGACCCCCCCTAGGGCCACTTTAGTGAGTGCGCACACCCTCTTAGTGAGTTGATGCATGTGTTATCACTCCGGCTCATCATAGCCATCGATTATATTGTATTTATCTTTTGATATCCACCACTCATTCATAAAGTGGTTAGGGTTTTGGTCTCTCTCATTCCTATTTAAGGAAGAGACCCCCTCATTGTATAGGCACCTTTTGGGCTCTTGAACTCTTGGAATAAAATATTATTTTGCAAATCTACTTCTCGTGCTTTGATGAATGTTCTTGTACATGATTATACATATTTCCTTTAGACATCTAAGTTGTTCACAGGTGATTTTCAACATCTTCAGAGGGAGGACGAATTCATCTTTTGCAAGGGTGTGAATTGCTTGGAGGGATGATTGCAGGGTTTTCCCCATCTTCTCTTGGGCATGACGTTTTCATCTTGAAGGGAGTTTTTCAATTGTGCTTTGTCCATTGATTTACTTCTTTTGATATGCCGTGCATAGCTCATCTTTTATCTGTGGATCAAATCTAACTTAGGCAGTTTGAATTTGGAGGTAAAGGAAGACACTTTTCCTCCTTAAGCTAGGATGTTTTTGCTTGAAATAACTTAGATCTAGACAGAATGATCATTATTGTACTTGGCGGCCGCAAGCATTTGATGTAATATCTACAAGGTATGTATTGGTTTTCATGCATTTTACCCATTGGTCACTTTAAAGTTCCAGTGTTGCAAACATCGGCCGAGAAATTGCTGATGTCCGAAAAATTGCGTGATTTTCTCGACGCCAATTTTTTCTCAAAAAATCAGCCCGAGAAATTGGTGATTTTTTGCCAAGTTTTACTCGATGTCTCGGCCGAAAAATCGCGAGTCGATAAGGAAAAATTGGTGGCGCGGATAGGGGCGGAAAAAGGGCCTTTTTAGGCGTTTTTTCTATATATATTTTTAGCTCATTTGCACATTGCATCGATTGAGAGGAGAGCTAAGCAGACCAAGAACATTAAAAATTTGCATAAGGAGGATCTTAGGCATCATTTCCTTCGCCATCAAGGATCAAATTTGAAGATTAGACCTTCCCATTTGGAGATTTTTTCCACAATTACCACTGCTGCAGGTATGTAAAAAATTTGCTCATCATTTCTCATTTTTCTAAGAGGGATTCTTGTTGTATTACATTGCCATTCAATTCTTCATCTTAAAAATAGATTTTTATAGGGTTTTCAACAATTTTTTTGCATCTGTTATGTTATTTGCAGCAGTCAAGCATGAGAAAAAATGTTTTTGCATTTTTTTTTTCCCTAGATCCTTGTAAAACCTCACAAAAATGTCCATTTATTTTATCTCATTAAATCAATGTTTGAATGCTCAATATATCTTTGATTTCTTCTTGTCTTTTACATTTCCATCAATCACATATGCTAAAAAATCATTTTTTTTCTTGCCCTAGGTTCAAACTTCAAGTTCATTTTTCCATATACAAGATGCCGAAGATTTTGGATCCATTTTGGGAGTGGGGCACACCTATTGATCCACTCAATCGGCAAATTCTCACTTGCAATCTATGCGGGAAGAGAATGACAGGTGGGATAAGCAGGCTAAAATATCACTTGGCACAAATAACAGGGCATGATGTGGGCCCTTGCAGCCAAAGTTCAAACAATCCTGTAACTAATTGCTAAGGCTACACAAGCAATTAAGGGAATGGGGATAAAGAAACAATACAAAGAGGCCGTGAGAAATCAAATTGCTTCAAGATTCGGGTTTGCAACGGGAGTGGGGGCTAGTGGGACAAGTTCGGATACTGATACCCACTCCACACAGCAGTCCAGAATGCCTTCTCCTTTGACAACATCTCCATCTCCTTTCTTTGTGTCGAGGTGCACACCTGGTGCACAACCTTCTCTAAGATCCATGGTGAAAGTAAAGGAGAAAAAAAAAGAAAACAAACTTATTTTTCGATGCTTGTTATGGAGTGTTATTCCCTTTAACTTTGCAAAGAACCCATTTTATGTGTCCATGTTTGAGGAGGATGCTATTGTTGGACTGGGGTGTAATCCCCCAAATTATGAGGAGTTGAGAGGGCCCATCCTTCAGGATGAAAGGCCGATTGCACTCAGAGGTTGGAGGAGTTTCGAAGATCATGGGACCTAACATGATGCAGTGTGATGTCGTATGGTTGGACCGATATGAAGGGTAGGACCCTTCTCAACTTCTTGGTTCATTGTCCCAATGGGACTATGTTTATGAGATCCGTGGATGCATCTGCACATATCAAATATGAAGCCTTACAATGTAGCTTGTTGGATGAGTTCATCCAAGAGATTGGGCCGTAGCATGTTGTACAAATCATAACAGACAACGCTGTGAACTATGTGGCTGCTGGAACTATGTGGCTACTGGTAGGATGCTCATGGCCAGATATACTACACTATTCTGGACTCCTTGTGCCACCCATTGCCTTGATTAGATCTTAGAGTATTTAGGGAAGATTGATTGGATCAAGGATACCATTGATTCAACACGGAGCATCACAAAATTCATATACAATCATGAAGCGATGCTTAGCTTGATGAGAAGGTTCACAGGTGACAAAGAGTTGGTGTGGCCTGCCATCACACGCTTTTCCACTAGATTTATTTCTCTTCAGTCTCTCTTGAGTTCTATCTAGGACTTGCAAGCGATGTTCCTTTCACCTGAGTGGCGTGCTTTATCATTTAGCACTAGACCAGAGGGGCAAGCCACATTCAGGCTAATTACATATGATCATAGATTTTTGGATGCGGTGAAGGAGGTGTGCACCATCACTGAACCTTTGGTAAAGGTTCTCCGCTTGGTTGATGGAGAGAAGCCCGCAATGGGCTTCCTATATGAGGCCATGAATAGGGCCAAAGAATCCATCTGTGCCTATTATGCTGACAGGGGAGATCAGGGGCAGGATAGACAATAGATGATATGGGAGGTGATTGTTGCACGATAGAACCACACACTCCATCGCCCCATTCATGCTACAGGGTTATACCTCAACCCTGCGTTTGGTTACTCCTATGGCTTTAGATTGACAGAGAGGTTATGTCTGGATTCTATGAGTGTGTCCAGAGGTTGGTGCCTGGTGCAGCTGAGCGTACACAACTTTCCCAAGAGTTGGAAATGTATAAGAGAGCCACATGATTATTTGGGTTTGATATAGCAATAAATGATAGGACCAACCTGATGCCAAGTAAGCTTCCATTGTTTCAAGTTCAACTTTCAAAGTTTCGAATTTCAAATTTCATTCTCTTTGTAATTATTTGTTTTAAATTTTATTGTCTTTTCTTATGTTTCTTTAATTCATTTTAGATACCTAGTGGGAGAACTATGGCGGTTGTGCACCTATTCTACAGAGGCTTTCCATTCAGGTGCTCAGCCAGACATGTATCTCTTCCAGTTGCGAGTGCAACTGGAGTGTATTTGAAAAAGTACACTCCAAAAAGCACATAAGGTTACAAAATTTCAAATTCATTATAAATTATTTTATTCCAATTTATAATTTTATGCCACTTTACCTTATAATTTATGTATTATAAATTTATAATTTAATATTTATGATCCCCCTACAGGTTGGATACTCAAAGCCTTAATGCTTTGGTCTACGTCCACTACAATCTCAGGTTGTGGGTGAAGCAGTTCAATAGAAGAGTTGACGCGACGACCATTTCATTTGATGGGATTGACACCACTGCTGCATGGAGGGTGGAGTGTGAGGATCCTATTATGGAGTAGCCCCTGATCGGCTAGAGGGTGATCATGATGATGATATAGAGGCTCGAGTTCAGGATGAGCATGTTCCAGTTCTAGAGGATTTTCACAGTGTTCACACTGAGTTTGAGACTGTGCCACAGTCAGAGTTAGAGGGAGATAGACCCGGTGGTAGCAATGGTACTCGTAGAGGAGTAGGAGTAAAACTACCTCCTCAACCTTCTCTTTCTTTCAGACATCAATTTCAACCACCTTCTCTGGTTTCTAGAGGACATCATTTTGCAATGTATTCTAGTTCTTTTAGAGGGCTTCAGAGTCCAGTACGAGGCCCACAAGCCTCAAGGGAACTTGCTTCTAGTTCTAGTTCTAGAGGAAGGTCCATTTCCACAATGATTACCTTTTCCCATAAAAGGGGTAGAGGGAATCGATAGTTTGTTTACTTTATTTCATTGTAGATGACTCATGAGTCATGATGATCATGATCATGAGATACATTTGTTATATTTTTTATGATTTAGGATTCATGACATGATCCATTTTTTATGTGTGATGTATCTCTAGACATCCTATATATCTTATATATTGGTTTTATTTCCATCTTCATGTGGCAATGTGTTTATTTTATGTTGTTGTTGCTTTAGATGTTTAAAAAATTGAAAAAAATGAATATTTTTGTATTTTTTAAGTTTGTCGATTTTTTGTCGATGTGTTGTCGAGATATCCCGAAACGATGTTTCCTGGAACCTGCCGATTTTTTCGCCGTGCCAATGTTTGCAACATTGCTTTAAACCCTCACTATTAAAACCCTAGTTTTATAGATATGATAGATCTAGCGATAATTTGGGCTTAATAACTAAAACCCACCTCTTAATTAATTAAAGAGCCTTAGAGACCAACTTTGGTGTAAATCGGACTCCATTTACCCCTCGATCCAAGGAACTAGTCATCTCCTAAGGGGGACGCACTTGTGGGTTCTTAGTCATTTTTCAGATCTATAATTTGGGTGCTGCTATTTTGTCTTTTAAACTTCAGATTTGAAACCTAGCCACCCTCCTAGTGCCTTTCACTGCTTAATTTCATCAAGTGGGCCCCATTTCACTCATTTTCCCTAATCTAAGGGTGGGCCCCACTTGGGTCTTTTAGATTGGCATTAGATCTATCTAGATATACTCATCTAAATCATTAATTGGCATAATCATACCTTGGTTGAGCATTTAATCCTTTCATAAGCCTCCTCAACCAAGCCCTAACTCCATTGTCCACTTGTTTTTCTTAGATCTACATCCACTTACTCCTTATCCCTCTCTTTCTCAGTTCACATTTCCCTAGAGAGTCTAGAGTAGGTTCAGTAGCCCTCTATAGCTATCTAGGGTCTCCCCCTTGATCTTACATCCACTTGATCTAAAGTGAAGAGTGCCTTGATTTATGTGACAACCATTTATCCTTGGGAATTGTGGCCCTCTTAGGCCACCTCTTCAGTTGCCCAACACCTCTACCATCTTGGATAGGATCACCTTTTGGGGAAACTACAAGTTGTGTGATAATAGTCCTTTTGAATGGAAGGAACCCAAAAGCTATACCTTGGAGATTATTATCATAGTCCTGTCTGATTCGCGGCTCAAACCTTAGACCCCTTTCTATCTAGCTACCATAAATGGAGATTGGGCCAATGCAAATATTGTGTAAGAAGATTTAAATGAATCAATCGAAGGCAAGAATACACACTAACAACAGGGGTTTAGACTCACATGTAGGAGGAGACAACATAGGAAATTTCAATAACACGCCAAGAATAGACATCAGTACAGGTGGAAATAGTGTACTTCGAACCTCTACTACATGCCTTGCTTAAATACTTCAACCAAATCTCCTGTCAGGGCATGAATTCCCTTCAATGCATCATCCTTCAGTATAAATTGTCCATAAAATTACTGGTTACATAGCCTTTGCCGCCTCGTTCTGTTAACAATACCCAATATTTTGGTGGTTTAATGTTTTTGTCTTTAGCAAATATCAGAGGTTTTATGTGGAGCACCCAGTTGGATGAATTTCAATGTTGGTTTGACTTCTTTCAGGTTTCAACATATACTTTTGAAGTAAACCCTCACTCTAGGAATCACCAAATATGGATGAATGAGTTAGACATTCCTACAACTACCTTCCTCACATATGAAGAACATGTTTCTCGTGTCTTTTGGTTTTTGCAATTCCCCGTCCCCTTTTTACTATGACATTTAAAAAAGTGTCCATGAACAAAGGAACTTCTAAAACATTAAGGGAAGGAACTTCCATCTTGTCTTTGTCTAGGAATGACGTATTAATTTCACTATGGATTATCTAATCCAATAAAAAGTTATGGCACTAATGCAAAAGTTTACGAAATGTTGTGGAGAAACCTGTCATTGCAATGAATATCCAACCATTACACATTGGGTGCGAACAATTCCAGGCGAAAATGTGGTCATCAAAACTAAAAAACAAACAAAAAAAAATCTAATGATGTTAAAAAATACAAAGATTAAATTAAAATGCTTGAATATTAATCTACAATTCCTTCAAATCTTTATTAATGATATCTTTCTATTATTTTTCTTTCGAACATTTTTTATCTAATTAATTATTGAGTTTGAGTTTTTAAAAGGAAATCCCAACAAACTTTAAAAATACCATTTTCCTTAATGGAATTAGATTTAATGGTTTTTAAAAGTTAAATAATAAGGTGCAATAGGAAAATATTTAAATTTTCTATCACTAAATTATAACTTCCAACGTGAACAAAATTTTTGGAAGAAAATTAGGCAAGTTAATATTAATTAATAAAAAAGAATGTATTGAATACATATGTATGTATCTATATAATCTAGGGTAAATTGTTGGTATTGATAAGCAATTCAGAGAGGTGTGGGATATGGGGCACTCAAACCGCCCCGTCCCGCCGCCAAACGGACCCACCCCCATTGTGCTTCAACACCGTCCACCAGATACGGGAGCTCGCCTCCGTTGCGTCCACGACTCCACCTCCGTAACCAAAACTCCGGCTAACCGACGTGGCTACCACCTTGGACGTGAGTTAATGCAGAGCTACAAGCCCACCTTGCTCGTCCGCTGGTGAGTTAATGCCGAGCTACCACTTCTGCCCTGTTCAAATCATTTACGCGGTCAAACTCCTGCAGATCCATGTTTCCTCAAACAACCAAGCAGATCCGGCACTCCTGCAGATCCATGTTTTAGCAAGCTACCAACAAGATCCAGTGAGCGCATCCCCAATATCCTTTCTCGAGCTCCTGGACACGCCATATGGTTGAGTTTACTTGGCATAGCATTTTATTGATTGAACCCATAAGCTGATAGTTGTCATTCTGAGGGCTCTGAAGCCATCTATTTCTTTCTCTATGAAGTGAAGCAGCCAATGACGTGGTTCTGAATTGTTCATCCGAAACTAACTCCACCTATTTCATCATGAATCACAAGCAATATTATTGTAACTATCTTAGGGTTTCTCATATATTTTGAGATGCAGCAAGATCTATTGACTAGTCCAGCCGCGAATAAGGAAAACATCTAGATGCACAAATATAAAGGAATTTGGTGCAGCTCTGAGGTAAAGCAAAATCTCTTCGCATAAGGAATTTGATCAATACTTTTGAGATCTAGGGTTTACGCATTCGATAATACTATGGTGCAACATAGGGCTTAAGCATTTGATAATACTCTGAGGCACAGATCCTATCAATACTCTGAGATCTAGGGTTTATGCATTTCATAAACTTGCAGATTTGTCAGTTCGTTTTACAAGTTCCTTAATGCAATTCTGAGGCATATCAAAGGGGTTCGGCATAAAGAATGTAAAACCAAAGCATTCTGAGCATTCTAATAGCACCGAAATTTGAACATTTTCCATTCGGGCGATCTTGGTTCTTAGGCAAGCTAAGGTTTAATCGACATCTTCAAAGTCAGGTGCAAAAGTTCATTTCCTTTCTTCTCATTCTTAATTCTATTTCAATTATTTTGTAGCCTTGCATATAACCATTTATCCTTGCATATATCTTTCCTGTCAATTAAAATTTTAATACTCAAGAAGGGGAACCGGAATTTTTCTACCCAGAAGCTGAACGGAATACTAGTAACTCTTCCATCCATCTCTGTGTATCAGTACTATTACAGACTCACTCTTATATTAACATGTATCCATTTTTAATAGAAAAAATTAAAATATATATTAAATTGTGGATGCAACCTTGAAACCGTTCAATCATGTTATAGCAGCTCAGGCACCGCTTCCACTTATTGTTCTCTGCTAGCAAATTCAACTCTGCATCTACACCAAACAACTTAGAAGCATAGTCGTGACATGGCAAAATTTAGGTTACATTGTATGTAGATTTAGGTTTTAAGCATTATCATGAGCAATTTATATGTGTGCACATTGAACTTCCAAGATGTGCACACTGCTACAGAAGACGAATGGGAGCCAACATATTGCTAAAGCAAAAAGAGTTGCTTCATTAAAACTGTGAAGGGTGTTACATTGTACTTAGATTTAGGTTTTAAGCATTATAGTGAGCAATTTATTATGTGTGACCATTGAAATTCCAAGATTGTGCACGCTGCTACAGAAGACGAATGGGGGAAAACATATCATTGAATCAAGTCGATTTGCTTCATTAAAACTAATCGTAAAGGGTGTTAAAAAGCAGATATTTTAAAGAAATAATTCTGGGGAGTATTCTTGTGGAGGTTAAAGACCTGCCGCTTGCCATCAATTGCAAGATATACGACTAGTTTGCATATTTTGAAGAGTAGCATAAGACTATAGAATAAGTTCCTTCCTTAACAAAAATATTAATCGACACCATGGAAGGGAATCCATGGGATGGATTGATCTGCAACCCGACCATGTTTCTTTACTTCTTTACCAATTCCATTTAAGGGATAAAGGTGCTTGGATAGAGTTAGGTGACGACCTGCCATGCCAGATGGGAGGATCAATTTACGCGACTACTTGGATGGAATCTAGAAGATCCAAATCCACTACTTCGATTATGCCACAATGCAGGAAGAGCAACGAAATTGGTGTATAATGGGAAGTTCGAGTGATATCTATTGACACAGGATAGGGCACATACAGGGTAGGACACATGAAGGAAGGTTAAAATGGGAAGGGTTTTGGGAACTAACAACCCCAAAACTAACAACCTACATTGGATTGAAGAAGGCAACTATGAAAGCATTGGTAATAGTTGTTTACACATCACATTTGCCTCTAAGCTCCCACTGGGCTTGGCCACTAACTTCCCCATTTGTTTGGCCCTATGTGTAGACATTCTCTCGAGCTACGTAACATAAACATGAATCCCAAAGGTTCTGCACTTACTTAGCTCACCAAATCAAAAAATGCCAAACAATGTAATCTTTTTAGTGATAGAGAGCACATATTCAACTCAAGTGATCCCTCCATGCACCGAAACGTTTGGAGAGAACTCCACAAGAAGGCACAGAGGTTACACCTTCTTCAATGTAGCCTCCTTAGGTGATCCTATGAAAAGTGTGAGTTGAGTTATTCATATGAGCCAAGCTATTCTTATAATAAGCATTTTCATGGAACTTGCGAGGGTGTGCGAAATACCATTTTCTCGAAATATGCATTGAATGCATAGAAAGTTGTACTCGCAGTTGAAAGATACTTGGTTTGAAGCTAGAAAATACCTGGTTTTGGATGTATATTGTATATAATGAAGTATTTAGTATGATCAGTTATTTTGGTGAAAATCCACTTTAAAGTATTCTCATGTTTATCTAACCTTTTTTCAGATACCCTTTCACTACATATAAACTTACGTAAGTAATATGCATGTTATTCTCTAAGACATGCAAGCAAAATTAAAAAGAAAATTATTTACTGAGTAATATGATGATGTGTCTTATGTTTAGTTTCTTACCAATATTATTACAATTTAAAGAACTATTTATAATTAGAATTAGAATCAGTGTGGAGAAGGATCAAAGCTCTTGAGGTGCAAACCTTTCCTTAAGTTTAAGAGAGTAAAAGGAGTTTGCACCACAAGGGTTTTGATCCCTCTCGACGCTTTATAGAGCCAGAGTTAAAATGGATCTATGCTGGTATAGTCCTAGTTCGATTAAGCTTCATAGTGCTACTATTCACCGTTTCATCCGCGGGATATTGAGGGCCCGAATTCGTCGTGATAGTAGAGGAAACTCAGCTATGAGTGTCGATCTGTCTTTTTAATACCTTTTAATATCATTCTAGGAATTCATTTATGGTTTAGCCTTTGATATCTTGAGATGCACGCCGAAGAAAGGGTTATAATACCATCTTTTGGATGTCCTTGATGATATATCAAATCCTGTTTACAAAATAGCCTTGGATTTGTACATTTGATTTATTAGTTGTGCAGATACCTCTTAACCTTTAGTTTATATGTTCTCATATATCATTTGCTTGGGGATGGTAAGCATATGCTTACAATCCCTCCAATTACATGCAGAAATCATTTTTGGTGAATGGGTAAAGAGAGGATATGAAATCCAATCTCTGGAATAAATGAAGTAGAATCAACTCTCGGAAATTCATGGTTGGTAGGTCCACTAACCCCAAAGATCGTTAACATTGAGGGCTATGCCTATATTACTCTTGGAGAGCGGTAACTCAATATTATTATAAATATACAACATTTGCATCATCAATATATTTTAAGTGGTATTAGAAAAAATATAATCAAACTCACAAAAGTTGGAGAATTCATTTCCATATTTCTTACAAGCATTTAAATAAAAGCTACATTCAGAATTCTGACTGTACATAAGCATTCAAATAATAAAATTACATTCCAGATTTCGTTCTGTACATAAACATTTGAATTAGACAGTTTCCAAAATTCTTGTTGTACATAAGCATTGAATAAAAACTAAATACAAAATTCCTACTGTGCATAAGCATCCAAAATAAAGACTACAATCCATATTTCGTTACATAAGCATTTAAATCGGAATTATTTTTCAGAATTCTCGTTGCAGACAAGCATTAAATAAAATATACAATTGAGATTTCACACTATATATAAGCATGCAGATGAAACTACATTCACTCATAATTAATAGGAAAAGCTAGGGCATTGTTATCACCAATCTTGTAGTTGCCCCTATAGATGGATCTAAGGTGGATGGTAGAGGGGACAGGCAACTAAAGTGGCGAACCAAGAGAGCCCTAGTTCCCAAAAGGATGGTTGTCATGCCAATCAAGGCACTCTTCTCTTTAGCTATCAAAAGCCAAGATAGCAAGGGGGGAGACCCATATCTACTCCTGATAGGAGAGATCAACCCAATCACCAGATCAAATCAATCAGATGAAGTACGTAGGGTGACAGGTATGGAACCTTAGAATTAAGGAAGTAGGACCACTATGGGAGGCTTAGGAAAGGTCTGATATGATAAGGAAAGATAACACACAGTGATTCTATAATTATGTATGATTCCAAGATTCAAAGTTAGTTCAAAATGGTCAAAATCAACTGCCTTGGGAAACGTGACCCTTAAAACAGGGAAAGTGTCCCAAAACGTAGATCTGACAGTTAGGGATTATAGCTATGCTTGATGAAGGGATATGACAGTATCTAAGTATGCAAGCAAACAGACATAGATCAACTGACAGAGAAATTTGACAACCTAGGAAAGTCGTGAGGGCTTGGAGAAGATCAATGTCTTGGAATTTGGGCCATATGGAGTCAGATGTCCACCAAAATGTAGATCGGGGTTTTCAAGGTGCAAAACAAGGTGGGTTTTGAAGATCAAGGGCATCCAATGGCTAGATCTCAATAGATCTGAGATTGAAGGTACATCACCCAATCACCCAAGTCGGGCACAACCCTCAAAATAAGGAATGGGGCCCACAAGGAAAAAATAAAAGAAATGAGGTACTAGGGGTAGGTTATGAAGTGAGAGGAGTGAAAATCAAGAGGGATCTCACCTATCCATGTCTTGGAACTAGCCCCAATAGCTTCCCTCAAGGAGTGTGACCTCCCTCAAGGAGGCTAATGTGCCTTGGGAAAAGGGTCAAATGGAAGCCAATCCACACCAAACTATAGATCTGAATTTCTGTGGATGCTATAGAGGTGGGTTTTCAATATTTTACCCAAAAGCTTGCTAAATCCAAGTAGATCTAAAAATAGGAAAAACGAGGGTTTCAATCAATGAGGGTTTTAATGACTTAGACAAATGGATAGATCAATGGAATGAGAAACTTACCTTGAGATCATACCTGAGTGATGGATGAGGTTGCCATGTTGTTGAGGAATGTTCCCACAGAGACCAAATGGGAGATCTTTGATTTTGCTTGCCTTGAAGTGATGCCCTAGCCCACACGTGCGTCCTCCTCTACCTGTCGAACCAAGGAAATCGATTCAATCAGAATGATCAAGCATGGAGGAAATACAAGAGAATAGCAATAGCAACATGAAGTAGAAGGTACTAAGACAGTAATACTCCCTGTTACCGATGAAGAGACCCCAAAGAAGAGGCAGGGAGAGTCTCCCCTACCAATGTGACCTCCTTGAAGAAAATCGGCCTCCACCTGTAGATGAAAAATACATGGACAAAAAGATAGCAAGATAATCTCCAATAACCCAGTGCAAAGGAAGAACAAACAATCGAACTCCAAAAGCATTCACCACAACACAACAAGTAGATGCAATATTAATTTTCTATTCCAATAATCCAGAGCCAAAAGTCCCTTTTACAATGAGGAGCTCTCTCCTTTAAATAGGATGGAGAGACACCAAAACCCTAACCACCTTTTGAATGGATGTCTAAGATTAAAATATCAAAGTGTTCTAATCAATGGTTGAGATGAGCTCAACATAAAAGTACATGGATCAATAATAAAATAATACATCAATGGACCAAATTGCCCTAGGAGAGGGGGGTCCCACCAAATGTCAATGATAAAATATAAGATCTAGCTCATGGTGGGTCCAAGGGGTAATTTCTAACACCCTTGGTCAATCCCCATGGCACAATATCATCAAAATATAAATCTGAGCACCAAATTGTGCCTCTCTGGAAAAGTCGTGAGCCTTAGGAGGCTCCAGAAATCCACAAAAAATGTCGGAGTGATGAGTGTAGGACCCATTGAAAGATGAAACTACTGGAGAAGGTGTGGAAGACATCCCACTCATCATCAGAAGCCATCCCATGCCAATCCCTTTCCCCAGTATCCCAAATCGAATCCCTCAGTAGCCATTTTTTCCATTTTTAATCTGCCTTGGGAAGTGTGAACTGCCCAAAATACCTCCTGGAGTGCCTGCGTTGTCAAGGTGAGTCCACCAAGCTCTCTAGGAGGGGGGTAATATGGCAATAAAAAGTTACTGGACCACCCCCTCCATGCACAATGCCCTAGGTGAACTAATCAAATCTCACCCCTGCTCTAACAGGCCATCTGACAGGCCAAAACTGTACTAGGATAGCCAACTGAGGCTAAAAATAACTGTAATTGCCCGGAACTGAAAACAGACTATCTCATTGGAATCAGAGAGCCCAAATCCATCTAATATGTGTACTCATACACCATATAGATATCTGCATGATCAAAATAAATATCCATCATATCCGACAGACCAAATAATAATAATCTATAAAAGTGTTGAAAAGCACAAATCATCATCATAATCTTGAAAACCACTGCATAGAACCACTTGGTGACTTGTACCAGACCATATATCATATCTCTGTATCATCTGAGGTCTGCCACCTCATGTCCTGTGCTTGACTTTGGTCAAACTAGGTTTGACCAAGTCAAAATAACCAAGAATATAACTCCGGCTGTCATCAAACTGCTGCAAGTGCCAAAGGTTAATGCATGCTCTACAATTCATTCAAGTAACAATTATAACAAGAAGTAATCATTTACTGGCGATCTAAAACCAAATATATATAGTCGTTAATTATTATTATGACTTAGACCAGACTTTCAAGACCATACTCACTTCACAGTTGTGATCAATTTGCTAGTGAAGGGTGAGGGCTAAAAATTAAAAGGCTAGGATAAGGGATGATTACTGACTTGACATTGTGACACTTTGGAAATGGAAAGGGAATACACACTCTAACATATGCTGGACAAGCAGTAACACGGGTGATGGCAGTGTCTCACAGATGGGTAAGTTGTTTAAAGAGTGCTTGTTCAACTTAGGCATCATGTCTACTTTTTCAAGATGATCCAGTTTCATTAGGATCCATTGATTTCACTTTGTGGCCTTTTTGGCCTACATAACCCTTCGGATCTCAGGTGTGCTAAGAAGCACAACTAATTGTAGCTTGCATCTAGGGCATGTTCATACATATACATAAGTTCAGCAATTGTTTAGATATAGAGTTTAAGAGCCATTGCTCTTTTGGACCTTTCTTATACTCTTCCAGGATTATTTATAGCTTTTCATTTCTCTTGCCCTTTACTCACATGTGTTGATAAACACATTCTAGAGTTTACAGTTTCCTGGGTGAATTTACATAAGTTTCCATAAGTAGTACATGAGCTTTCAGTTTTAGCCAACACATCTTAAGTGACTATGGGGACTTCGTATCAGTGCCAAACATTGGGACAACCAACCATAATTATTTAGGACTACAATCCAACTCACCCAAGGTAAGTTATGTCACCAACTCAGAGCCGAGACACAAGAAACAAGGAAGCTCATCCAATACAAAGGCTAAAGTGGGGGAAGGTCCTCCATGCCGCTAGTCAAGTAGTAAGTTAGGGTAATAAACAAACTGGGAGGTAATGGATGGATGAAGATAGTGAATAATGAGTCCAACACTAGCAAGCCAAACTATGGTGGGAATGATCACCTCTATTCTCCCTAGGGAGGGTAAAACCAATGAGTATGGGTAGTGAACTTCTAAGTCTGAGTGGGGACAATATATATAAAGATACAACCAAGTCCACATATCTATATGATCGCCAGATCATGATACTCAATGCTAAGACATGCTACAAGAATGAATATAGAAGCAATATAACCATAACACCAGAATATACCTGCTAAGTCATATACCTGAATGCCCATAATCTGAACCAACATATGTCCTTTGAAACTGTTGCTGCAGCTCTGGGCAATACTGACTGCTCAGTATAAATGACTAAATGGCTACATCGGTCATCTCTCTGAGTGTCCTGAAACTCAGTCATGGAATGGAGAATAAAACTACTGTCCATAATATAATCATGATCCATAATAGATGCTCATCTTAGCATCTCAATGTAAGGGAACTGGATGAAAAGTGTACTGGAATCAGAAAAATAGTGTATGGTAGCCCGACTACTATATATGTGATAACAAGCATCATCAAGAAAAATCAAGCTCGATGATCTTGCTAATAGTACAAGTCAAGATAAATCAAGCTCGGTGATTAACCATGGGGAAAAACCATAAGTTTTCCCTGGTTGTTTCAAATTTTCAATATATTGTGTTTTTTGGGAATCAATACTATATAGAACTTACTTTGGTATGCCAGTTTTTTTTAAAAGGAGCATGGTATTAAAAGCAATTACTCTCATTCATTTTAGGTATGAAAAGGGAGGTTAGGTAATCTTTCCTTCTTATGTAATGCGCATACATGGGGAAAAACAACAAGAGGAGCTATGAAGAGAGTTCAAAGGAACTAGATATAGAGAGTATATCAGGTTTGGGTTTTGTGTACTATTGTTGCATACCTCAATCCTTACACACAGCTTGAATGCAAGGTGAAGCATGGTTTACCCACTTGTTTGTGGAGGTAATTCAATGTGTGTTATATGTTCATTTCCCTTTAGGATTTAATTTTTACCTATTTCACACAACATACTAAATCGTGATTAGCTAAGGATTCTATCATCTGATGGTGCTCAACTTTTGTTTGTTCTATTTTTTATGTATATCAAGTGATTCTAATTTGAGGCATGGGATATGGGGCACTCAAATCGCCCCGTCCCGCCGCCAAATTGACCCACCCCCCCGTTGTGCTTCAACCCCGTCCAACCTCGTCCACCGTCCGCTGGATACGGGACCCCATTGATCAGAATTATATCCGATCGTGCTAGTTTATATCTACAGGATTCAATCCTAAAATCAGCAGGACAGAAACCCAGGCTACTTCATGTCACTGAGACGTGGGGTTTGCGTCAGAGCTTCCTGGTTATTGAGAAGACAAATGACATGTTCAAAGAGCATAACATCACAGGGGATCTTGACATGTTCAAAGAGAAGTTCTTGACATGTGACAACCATTGGAAGAAATGCTCTTTGAACATGTCATTTGATAATTTAGATATAGAAATCAAACGATATTAGTTTTGAAATTGATGAATTGATAACCGGCCTTGGAAGTTTGGGAGGTGGAAATTTATTTGCTCTGTATCTCTTTGTTAATTTGCACTGAAGTGCCAAGAGATTTTTCTCTTAGAGATAATAAATTGTAGATAGTGTATCTGAAGGGAGCATATAGATTGGTTAGGGTTCAAGTCTCGGGTGACATGTTAGTGTTTGTCCATGTGGATGTGCCGGAGAGGGCCAAGTGCAAAGACTTTGGCAGAAGTTCAAGGTGAACTGCTTAGTTCAAGGTCAACAAATTGAATCGTGCTAATGTTTCCCCTATAAGTTAGTTCAGAAAAAAATATCATAATTGAAACATATGGCATTAACTATTATATGTATCTTTTCCTCATGTTTCATTTATATTGTCAGTATCTTTTGTTGTTATAATGAGTTTTAGTATGTTCACTCCATTTAGTTTTGTGTCATTTTTTTGTGTTATGTATGATCTTCAAATTGTGGAGTTTTATAGATTCTAGGCTTAAGGAGTTTGTTGGTGAGTAGATGCCATTAGGTATAAATTCCATTTTATGGCTGTTTCTTTTCAATTGAAATTTTAACATATTTTTTTGGTTAGGAACTTAGGCCATACATCCCAAATAATATCAATTAATGACATATTTTAGAAAACTCATTATTGTCAATGGTGGTTTGTTGTGTTAGTAGAACTAATATAGCCTTGGTCAGGGTTCAAGTCCCTGGTGACATGTTAGTGCTTGTCCATGTGGATGTGCCAGAGAGGGCCAACAGTGATCTCCGATCTTTTATACCACAATAATTTGGTCTTATGAAGAACACTAGAGAGTTCAAAAGTGTTGCAAGGAGAAAAGCATATTGATGTTTTTTTGCACATAGCTTTACAGGATTTATTTCAGTTTATTACCATCTCTCTCCATGACCCATCACAAAATCAAACTTATGCCTAAATCATCATGTGCATTATATATCTCCCATGTAGTGATTTCTAAAATAATGCTCTCTTATCTTGGAGAAGGGAATTCATTTTTAACAAGTCCACAAGCTATGAGTACCCTAATTATAGTTTCCACCAATATTCCTTTGTCTTTAGGTTTTCGGTTCCATCCTTACTTTTATGCAATTCCGTGTCAATCACTGGCTATACATGTAAACTATTGTTAATGCCATCACCTGAATATCCAATAAGGTTTACTCTTATGTTTATGGAGATTTTTGGTCTTTGCTTTACTCGTAGAGTGAAAAATAAATGAGAAAAAAACCGCACAACAATTTTCACTTTGTTATGAGAGCATTATCCTACGGATTTGTAAAAAACGATAAATGAAATGCTGCCTTATCTTTGCTTCTAGGAGATTCTAGCTACTTTCTTTAGGTCAATAATGCTTCCACTAGACCATTACCTACTTGATTACTAGTTCTCAAAAGTCATGATTTTCTTGGTATGGACTCCACTTTTATTTTCGACTAGCTAGCCACATGATTAGGATTATAAACATATTTCTTAAGTAAAGAAAGATGAAACATCACCATGAATTCTTAGATTAGATGGGGATGCAAGTTTAATGTATCATGTTCTAGCACTGTCTCAAAGCACCAAAAAGTCTTTGTTGTTATTTGGCGTTCTTTCTTAATTGAAGTGAGGTCCTTCCTGGCTCACTTTAAGGAAAATATGGTCTTCCACTTGAATTTTTGTTAGGACTCTTTGAGCATATATGCATATCTCTTTTTGTTAGGACTCGTGTCCTTATTTTATGTTAGTATCCATCACCTACTTGTATTCATTATCATCATTCTACTCTTCTTTGTACTTCCCGAGTTCCATTTACTTCCTGCTAACAGCTTTTGCTGCTTTGAATAGAGAGGCCACGGTTGTGTTTGTATCACGGTTTTCTTAGAGGCGTTGGGGTTCATGAGGAAACCATAGGAGCTAGACGTGAGAGTTCATGAAGAAACCCTAGCAGAAGATAAGGGGATAAAGGGATGTCTTGGATGTTCTTGTAGAGATTGCTTGTGTGGTGCGAGGGTTCGTTCTTGTGATTACTGGGGTTTTTGCTATATATGTAAACCATAGAGAACATGATGATGGTTCTTATGGCTCTTGTTGTAGCTAAGATTTCTAGCCTAGTAGAAGAGATGGGAAGTGGAGTTAATGCCTTACATGATTAGGAACCTTGTTATTTTCGGATGATCCATGGACAAGATTCTTGATGATCCATTGAGGTCATGGTGCTTTTGTGATAATCCAACAGTGGAAGACCTAGGGTTTGAGGAGCCATGTCTATCCTATGGTTTGCAAACCCTAAGGAAGACAACCATGCTATTGTGGAGAGCTTGTGTAATACAAGCTTGGTTTTGAAGCCAAGGATAACTTGCATGAATTGATGCTTGCTTGCTGGAGGTCTTAGATGGTGGCTAGGGTTTTCATGGTTTTGGAGAGCTTGAAATAATGTACCATTGTTGTGATAAAACTTTGGCATGCATGTACTTCATTCTCAGACATATATACTATATGAGTACATGGAGGTCATGGTGCTTTTGTGATGATCCAACAGTGGAAGACCTAGGGTTTGAGGAGCCATGTCTATCTTATGGTTTTCAAACCCTAAGGAAGAAAACCATGCTATTGTGGAGAGTTTGTGTAATACAAGGTTGGTTTCGAAGCCAAGGATAACTTGCATGAATTAATGCTTGCTTGTTGGAGGTCTTAGATGGTGGCTAGGGTTTTCATGGTTTTGGAGAGCTTGAAATAATGTACCATTGTTGTGATAAAACTTTGGTATGCATGTACTTCATTCTCATACATATATACTATATGAGTACATGGCAAGACAACTCTAGTGGTAGCCTCTAAATATACATGTCTATCCTATGGTTTGCAAACCCTAAGGAAGACAACCATGCTATTGTGGAGAGCTTGTGTAATAAGTGATGGAAATTACCTAAGGAGGACTTGCCTGTATTGATGCTTGCTTGTTGGAGCTCTTTGATGATGGTGGCTAGAGTTTTCATGGTTTTGGAGAGCTTTCATGGTTCATCGTCATGGAGGAATCGAATTAGAATTTCTTTGTTGTTGAAGGGAAACCCTCTAGTTTAAAATGATTGTGCCTGTTAGGAACTTTTCCCAATAGGAATTGTGCCCGTTATGAACTTTTCCCAACAGGAAATATGCCTGTTAAGAACTTTGCCCAACAGGAACTATGCCTGACAGGAACTTTTCCCAACAAAAATTGTGCATGACAGGAACTGTGCTTGTTAGGAACTGGAACTTTTCCCAACAAGAACTGTGCTTGTTAGGAACTTTTCCCAAGAGGAACTACGATTGTTAGGAACTTTTCCCAATAGGAACTGTGCCTGTTAGGAACTTTTCCCAATAGGAACTATGCCTGACAGGAACTTTTCCCAACAGGAATTGTGCCTGTTAGGAACTTTTCCCAACAAGAACTGTGCCTGACAGGAACTTTTCCCAACAGAAACTGTGCATGACATGAACTGTGCATGATAGGAACTGTGCCTGACAGGAACTTCGTTCGATAGGAACTTTAATGCTATCATTGATAGGAACTTTTCCCAAGAGGAACTGTGCATGTTAGGAACTTTTCCCAAGAGGAACTGTCCCTATTAGGAACTATTCCTGACATGAACTTTTACCAACAGGAAGTCTGCCTGACAGGAACTTTTCCAAACAGGAACTGTGCTTGATCCTACTTTTCCCAACAGGAACTTTGCTTGTTAGAACTTTGCCCAACAGGAACTATTCCTGCCAGGAACTGTGCCCAACATAAACTGTGCATGAGAGGAACTGTGCCTATTAGGAACTTTTCCCAACATGAACTGTGCCTCACAAGAACTTTTCCCAATAGGAACTATGCCTATTAGGAACTTTTCCCAACAGGAATTATGCCTGTTAGGAACTTTTCCCAACAGGAACTGTGCCTATTATGAACTTTGAACTATGCCTGTTAGGAACTTTTCCCAGCAGGAAATTTGTTCGATAGGAACTTTAATGATACCATTGATAGGAAATTTTCCCAAGAGGAACTGTTCCTGTTAGGAACTTCGCCGAAGAGGAACTGTTCCTGTTAAGAACTTTGCCCAAGAGGAACTGTGCCTATTAGGAACTGTTCCTGACAGGAACTTTTCCCAACATGAAGTTTTCCTGACAGGAACTTTTCCCAACAGGAATTGTGCCTGACAGGACCTTTTCCCAACAGGAACTCCGTCTGTTAGGAACTTTTCCCAACAAGAATTGTTCCTGTTAGGAACTTTTCCCAACATGAACAGTTCCTGACAGGAACTTTTCCCAACAGGAACTGTGCCTCACAGGACTTTTCCCAATAAGAACTTTTCCCAATAGGAACTGTTCCTAACAAGAACTTTGCCCAACAAGAACTATGCCTGTTAGGAACTTTTCCCAATAGGAACTGTGCCTGTTATGAACTTTTCCCAACAACAACTTAGAATACTAGTAACATATACACGCAACATAAGGAGTTGCAACTGCTTAGAGATAGGAACCGACCCAGGGACCGGCCAGGAGACCTACTGCCTGATTGACCCAGAGACAGTGAAGCTCAAAGCATTCAATCAAGCATTCAACCAATCAATCTATCGCACCAGGCTAAATAGTATGAAATCATGATTTACACAACGATAATAAATCTACACAACAACGCTCTTCTTCTTCTTCTGTATCCACAGTTACAACTATAAGAAGAGCAGATTCGGTAAATGTAAAGTTAAAGCCACGGCCACAACCACAGGAGGAGAGTGGAGCACGTGATCATATTTTCTTCCTTTGGATCTCTTTGGCCCCGTTTCACGCAACCTTTGCATCAGATCTGCATCAAGACAACAATCCACCCTCTGGATCGCCAAAGCTTGGTGTGCCAGGCTTTGCCCAGCAATATTTTTGTGAGTGTGTGTCGGTTCAATGGTTGAGTGACCCTCTCAGAGGGAGTATGTAGAAATAGCAGGCCACAGAACCCATTAAGAGAGTATGTAGGCATGTAGCAGGCCACAGGATCCATTAAGAGAGTATGTAGGCATGTAGCAGGCCACATAACCCATTAAAAGAGGGTTCTGTGGCCTGCTACATGCGTACATACTCTCTTAATGGGTTCTGTGGCCTTCTACATGCATACATACTCTCTTAATGGGTTATGTGTCCTGCTACACGGCTACATACTCCCTCTGAGAGGGTCACTCAACCATTGAACCGACACACACTTGCATAAATCTTGCTGGGCAAAGCCTGGCACGCCAAGATTTGGCGATCTAGAAGGTGGATTGTTGTCTTGACGCAGATCCGATGCAAAGGTTGCGTGAAACGGGGCCAAAGAGAGCCAAAGGAAGCAAATCTAATCACGTGCTCCACTCTCCTCCTATGGATATGGCCGTGGCTTTAACTTTACATTTACCGACTCTCCTCTTCTTATAGCTGTACCTGTGGATGCAGAAGAAGAAGAAGAGCGTTGTTGTGTAAATTCATTATCGTGTGTAAATCATGATTTCAGACTATTTAGCCCGGTGGGCTAGATTGATTGGTTGAATGCTTGATTGAATGCTTCTTTCTTGATTGATTGAATGCTTTGAGCTTTACTGTCTATGGGTCGATCAGGTAGTAGGTCTCCTAGCCGGTCCTTGGGTCGATTCCTATCTCTAAGCAGTTGTAGCTCCTTATGTTGCGTGTATATGTTACTAGTATTCTAAGTGCCTATTATGAACTTTTGAAGTATTGAACCAATTACCTATTAAGAATTGGAACACTGAACTATTCATCACCTAATAAGAAGTGGAATATTGTAAGCAAAGCTTGACTTGACTTATAAAGATGAAATCAAGCTTGACTTAATGGAACAAATGCCTGATACTTGTTTGAAGTTTGAACCATCCATCACCTAAGCATGCTTGACTTGACTTAGAATCATGAAGCCAATCTTATAAGCAAGCTTGACTTGACTTAGAAGCATGAAGCCAATCTCATAAGCAAGATTGACTTGACTTAGAAGCATGAAACCAATCTCGATTTAATGGAAGATCACAAACTCAACTGAGAGGAACAAGTTCCCACTTGTAGAAAGGAACCAACCCTAAAGAAGCATAACTGTCACTTGTTTGAAGTATTGAACCTGGGTGAAAACTCTAACACTGTCCCATTCTCACCAACCTAGCTCACCTCTCCTGGCTTAATAATATCCCCATATTGATAAAGAATTTGCAGCATTAAGTTGTCTCTGATGTGATCTCAGTATGATTAAAGTCATCTTGGACTTGAGGGTTAATTTAATTGATTGAATCATTCATCTATAGCATGAGGAAAACATAAGTTCAAATCCAATCATGCCCTTCAGGATTATCAGTGGATAGTGTGGTTGATGGCTGAACAGCTAGCCAACTATCTAGATATTTCAATAAAAAAGAGAATCCCATGAAGTTTTTCTCATAAAACTACGATTGAGTCAACTTCCAATTGCTAAAATAAACAGTACTTTTAAATCTAAAGACACTATAACATAAGTCAAGATCTAAGACATGGAACAATAAAATTGAATCCTTCTAGACCTTAAGACCATGTTTTTTTATTCAAAATTACAGTATCCAGATCGCATCCTTTATAATGGACCGAAGCAAAAATGGTAAACTCTCAACCCAAATTGTAACTTGTAATTGTACTACTGCATTGATTCCTCCCCATCGATATCCTGTATACAAGTTTTGTGAAAAAATATATCAAAAAGTATACACATTGCCCCATTGCCCATTGGTATCCTGTATACAAGTTTTGTGAAATTTTCTATAGAAAGTGTACAAAAGTTTTGTGAAATTCTCTATCAAAAAGTGTACACATCAGGTATAACTATTCAATTTGGTAGTGTAGTGCTTTATATTTGCCTTTCATCTAGACTTATCAAAAAGTATACACATCGCCCCATTGGTATCTTGTATACAAGTTTTGTGAAGTTTTCTATCAGAAAGTGTACAAAAGTTTTGTGAAATTTTTCGGTATAACTATTCAATTTGGCAGTGCAGTGCTCAATATTTGCCTTTCATCTAGACTTATCCATTTTTTACTTGTCTATTTCTTTTAGAAAACATGCTTACAAGTTTAATATTTATTGAAAAAAATCTAGGAGGCAAGATGTTCATAGTGAAATGGATACATTGTCGCCTTACAACTACACTGTACACATTCTTACCATAGAATTATGCTGTGTGTAAGCTAGTAAGCTATGCATAGAATTATGTTGTGTAAGCTACTAAGCTTGCATTTTGATTGAGACAGAAGACTGGTAAGATAGAAAACTGAAATGTAAAAATATATCATATTACCCAATCATAATAAGCCAACCATTGATCCAAACCATAGCAGACATCATATCTCATGAGCTTATGAGGAAAAATAGAGTAGTGATAGATATTTCTTCAATCTTTTCAATTTTGCTATGTAACACTCCATTAGTTGTTAAAGCAAAAACAACTCAACTAATAAGAGCCTATAATATATTACAGGAATATATGTTCATATATCACAACGACATAATGTTTTGGATGGACTAAAATATCTGATTGCCATTCTTCCAATGCTGTAGTCAGTCCGAAAAAATATCCTACAAATAAACATCTCGTAACTAATCAATGCTCTGATGATCTTAAGCTATGACCAAAAATCACAGAAATGTGACAAGCAACACTTTCATCTTTTAAGATGGCGAACTCATAACCTATTGGGATCTAGTGGTGACTTCCATTGTTGTTAGGAATACTTGGGAACCAAAACAAAATCCAGATAATAGTCTTAGATTGTTCAAGTGAGACACAGGAAAATGAAGTGAAATGGCCAGATTATTTCCTTTTCCCCTTTTTCTCTTTTATTTTAGAAGGGAGGTGATGGAGGCCAAAGGTTGGTGTCACTAAATATTATTACTAAATTAGTTAACTTTGAAACCTTAAATGTAATAGCATTATCATATGAGTTTGCTTGGAATGTGTTTATAACCAAACAATGAATAGAATTACCCCTGACACTCTGCCTTCATAAATTTAGATTTGAAGATCCAAAATGATAAATATAACCCATAAATTCATAAATTCAGCCTTCACGTTGCAAACAAAAGATAGGGAAAAGAAGATCTGATATATTACAGCAGGGAAAAGAAGACTCTATTGTCATGCAATACATCATGCCATCGAGTTCAGGAAGACTGGTCATTTTTCTATTCTTCCCATATAAATTTTTGTAAAAACCTTCCTTGTTGTTGATGGTGCTTGCATCATAGGTCTAGGAAAATCCTGAGAGGAATTGACCTTTTCTGTGCTGACAACCCCAATAGTCTGATAAAGCCTAAGAGGCTAAGTCTACTAATTTCTGCAGCCAGTGATCTCAGATGCCTAACACCCGGAATACCTGTAGGTAGATGGTGTTGGAAATTTTGGCCTTGTGTCCTGTAGAGGAAACAAAAAAATACCATCAAATTTAGAATTCAAATGTAGTAAATAATTGACTAATAAAAATATCAATTGATATCACACTAAAAAAACATACACTACTATACTATGGAATACAGTTACTTACCTTCATATTATAATTCCAAATCATGGAATAATGTCAACTTCATTCGCCCTAATGTTGGCATGTGTGCAATAGAAGAGACATTGGTGTCTGAAAATATGCATATACAAATACACGTCAATAAATTATAAGTGATAATGTCTCAAAAATTATACCACGATAAATTCACTTCAAAGAAAAACAAACCTAGTGGTGGGTTCATAGATGCAAGTGATTCTGAATGTGTATGATTGATAGATGATGGTTGTTTTGAATTTGTATTTACTTGATTGCTATTCCGAGGCCTTAAACCCTTTGTGGTGTACCTTTCAAAGCACATACTCCACCTGCCAATATATTACAGTTATGAAATTCTCTATGATATGCCACTTCATGACATTAATTTATTTAAAAAGTATTAGAAGTAATACCTTAAATGACTGTTGATGAATTTTCATTTGCATACACTGCCTCCAATTCTTCTTCAAGAGTTTTCTTCTTCAACTTCCCCCCCTCTACCACTGGAAATTTATATTTTGTTGGGTCAACATTAAATGCAGATGGGGAAGCATCATGATGTCCTTGAATGGGCATGGTATTCATTGATTGACTTAACCTTTGTCTACCTATCAAAGGAAAGTTGAAAGATTCAAATGCTTGTGAATCCACATTTAGGTTGGAAGCAATGCACGCTTATTTTGTCGTTGGCGAGACCTCTTCTTAGGGTTCAAGAAGCCTTTTCTTTGCTTCAATGTGCGTTCATTGTCATTATAACTAAAATCAAAATCATGAATGCATCGCTGATTCATATCAGAAACAAATTTATCCACGAGCTCTTCCATCAACAATGCCCTTGAAATAGAATGTGGAGGTTGCACCATTACTGCTTGAATCTTTTTATTGCATCTGTCAAAAATTTTTGATAGGATCAAAATTCTCATTTGAGCCAATCTCAATGTTTTGATCCTCAACAATGTCATCATCCAATCCCATAATTGGAGATCCACCATTTGCTACATCAACATTAACATCCAACCTAGCTAATTGATGTATTTCCCTAGAACCATATCCTTGCAACATGCTCACTTTAATGGCATGCTCACTTACAACGAAGTGGCTTGTCCTTGAGGCAACATACACATTAGTCCAAACACTTTCATGGATTGTATTTGGAGCAATAGTTGGACATGAGAAGAAATTCAAAGCTACAGCACATCCAAAGTTTCTTAGTCTCTGGTGGCTTACAAATTTCATTCTGAATACACTATTCTTAATCTCTGCAATCATCTGGTTCACGTACACAACTCCTAATCCAGATAGTATTCTCCCTTTTGATGACCTTTTTACATTGATAGTGTTCCCTGCCAGTGGATTTATGTTGGCATTAGCCCTCAAAGAGACTACAGGAATCACCATTGTTGAAGAAACAGAAGAGAAGTTACAAGAACTTCTTCTGGATGGTAGTAGTTTGAATCCTGGCACTGAGAAAGAATTAGTAACACCTTATTCTACAACAGGTATTCTGTCAAGAGCTACATGGTTATGGCTGAATCCTGTATTGAACAAAGGTTACAGAAAATACTTTGCAATTGACAGATGTTCCTGCACTGGCACTTGGTGATAGTTCTAAAAGTATGTTTGAGATTTTTAAATCAAATTGGCCTAATAACATAGTGGAACATCAACACCCTGTACGCCTTACATTGCTTCGATGCTTTTGGCCAAATCTTGCACTTACTCCGTCTCTGGCCATTGCAAAATTGTGTGTGATGCATATTGGGCCAGTTTTGATACACAAATTTGTTGATTTTACATCTGGAGATCAGAGCTTTCCTTATGAGGGCTACGTGCTTGTATTGATACTTATTTCAGCAAAATCCATAGAGGTTCTATGTTCCCAGAGCCATTTCCAAACACGTGTACAGTCTTTCAAGAATTCTGAATATGAATGGCTCTGCAAGTTTATGTATTCTGTTTCAGTAAATATAATTTCTCTATGGAGTACACCTTCACTTGTTTCTGCAATGACATTCACTACATGTATTTTTGCAGGAGTGGATCTTACACCAGGGAAGGTGTTCACTGCAACATCTATTTTTAAAATTCTTCAACAGCCCATTAGGAATTTTCCTCAAGCTTTAATATCTCTCACACAAGCCATGGTGTCTTTGGATAAACTTGACAAGTATATGACCAGCAAGGAGCTTGATCCTAAGGCAGTTGACAGGTTAGCGCTAGGAAAAGAGCTTGCAATTGTGGTTGAAAATGGTACTTTCTTTTGGGATGAAGAGGAATCCAAATCCACTCTTTGGAATACAAATCTTGAGGTTAAAAGTGGATCCTTGGTGGCAATTGTTGGCATAGTTGGATCGGGGAAGTCCTCTTTACTGTCATCTGTTCTTGGGGAGATGTTGAAACTCTCTAGCGTGGTATAGCTACTATCACTACTATCATACATAGTTTTAAAAATCGGTCGAATCGGAATCAAAATTGGTCGATTCACCGATTTGAAGCCAAACCAGTTAGAACCGGTTTCCAAATTGGATCGGAGGACCGATTCGGTACTGAACCGGTCCAATCGGCCGATTTGCGACAAAAATCGTTTTTCTTTTGGGCCCGGGCTATTAAAACAATTTTATTTTTTATTTTTATTTTGTTTTGTTAACCTACACTACCCTCCCCCGATCCCCCCAACCCAACCCATTTGCATTTGTTTTTCCTCACTGTCCCATGAATCGTGATTCATGATAGCAACTGCCGGAGTGCTCAATGGAGTGGAGTCTGTGTCGTGGAGGAGTGAAGGCCAATTTGGAGTGGAGCCGCAAGGGAGTGTGGACTCTGTGCCGTGTACGAGTGAAGGTCGATTTGGAGTGGAGCCGCGAGGGAGTGGCTTGGAGTTTGTACTCTGTGCCGTGGAGGAGTGGGCCGTGAAGTCCGGTTTGACTTTGGAGTGGGCCGAGTGGTCTGTGGAGTGGGCCGTGGAAGATTTGGGAGTGGACTGTGGACTCTGTGGAGTCACAGAGTTGGTGTTGACTCTTTGAGTGCTCGAGTGTGGACTCGAACTCGTGGACTGTGTGTGCAACACTGCTATGTGCCACTGTGCACTGTGCAGTTGCACTGCCCAATTTCCACATTCCAACAGAAATTTACGGAAAGGTACAAATTTTACAGTTTACACTTTTTTTTTTTTTAAATTTAATTTTGAAGTTTATACAGAAATAAAAAATTTCTGAATTTCACATTTTTTTATAGTTTTAAGTTTTTAACTTTTAAATTTAAATTTTAAATTTAAATTTTAAAGTTTTAAACACAATTAAATTTTTTTTTTTTTTTTATTAACAAAAGTCTCCTAGATATGTATTGCACAGTACACTTTGTGCCATTTTGATATATTGACTCTTATATGGTATATACATGAGCAGACATTGGATATTTTGTTTCTAATGCTATGGAATCATGAATTAGAATCTTGAAAATGTTATTTTTCTTAAAAAATTCAATATTTTATATATATTTTAAGCAAATCGATTCATTAAATTCAAATTGACCGATTCATTACTGATTCCGATTCCGATTCCGAGTTGATCCTCGACCAATTCCGAGTCTGATTTCAATTTTTCAAACATTGCTATCATATTGTCTTGCATCTCCATATTCCTCTTTTAGTCTCCACTACAGTAAAAATGCGTATTTAGAACTTGATAACATTGTCAAGATAATTGTTACAAAACTTGTTTGAGATCCCAGGTCAAACTCGGCCAAGCAGAGAAAACAAGGCAAATTGACTTGCTGCCAGCTAGTTTGTCTACCTGGAGTAAGATCAAGTCAAATGATACGATATTGCGCCCGATATTGCTCGACTTCTCGTTCTGCGTGCGTTCGCTGGATCTTCTTGGTCACTTGCCAAAACATGGATCTGCAGGGGTGCCGAATCTGCTAGGTCGTTTGAGGAAACAGGGGTCTGCAGGAGTTTGAGAGCGTAAATGATTTGAACAGGGTGTTGGGTGTATTTACTGTCTTAAGGAATTGCCAAATATTTAATTATCGACTAGGGTTGGTAATCTTAGAGTTGTGGCACAGTATATGCTGAGGTAGAATGGTACCTAGGACATCGGTTCAGCTGACCTTAGAAATGTTTAATAATGAAAAGATCGAAAGATCTTTCAAAATGAAAAACCAAGTCAAACTTTAAAAATACAACTACTAAACTGATTAGACCTAACTAATTAGCTAATAGATCAAAATAGTATCGATCTATACTACTCTATTCTATGAACAATAACTGAGAAGATAAAAACAACAATACTATTCTAGGAAACAAGACTTAATAAAAAACAGAACTACTTTTATGAAAATGGAAACTACTGATTAAGGATTCAAACTCTAACCTAGGAATTAGAAAGTAACAACTATAAATGAGTTTAGAAACCTATCTATGAAATGATTCAATTGACAACTAACTATGGAAACAAGAAACTATATTATTACAAACTACTTATAAATTCAATAGTTAAACTATTCATGCATTCAACAAATACTCAAAACTAAGGTAAACTACCTAATTCCATTCTCCTTGAGGATTCTGAGGAAATGTATCAAATGTCGTAGTAGGAATGGGAGAGAATGTATCAAAATGACTTTCAAATGTGACAAGGAAACAAAACAAAAGTAAATCTAGTTTAACTTCTACAAAGAGATGCAAACTAAAGAGTGTCCAATTACAACTAACTTTAAACATTGTAATCTATTCTTTATCCATAAGTAAATGACATGGAACAAATGTAATCTAGAAGCAAGTAGAAAACTTAATAAAGATATTTACTTGAAAATGAATTTGATCTAGAAGCAAGTAGAAAACTTGATAAAGATATTTTATTTCTGAATCAAATCCTATTCTATAAACATCTTCATTATCTATGTGAATGGGAAAAACAAATCCTATGCTTGAACTAAGAAACTATAAAAACTAATGTACTTTGGAGAATGGAATTACTAAGCTTAATCCAAAATCAATCTTAATAAGAATTAAATAGACTAATCTAAGAATGGAATTGATAAGTTCTAGAATAATGAAGTATCGAGAAATCAAAGATAAAAGAAACATAATTTGAAAAGCAACTAAAAAGAAGTTAAGGAAATGGAATGAAAACTAAGAATGAATATGAAGCTTAATTGAAACTCTATGTGGTTCAGAACAAGGTCTTAATTACATTTATAAATGCTGATCAATTACAAGAAATATTGCAATTCGAAAACCTAAGAAATTGAATTCTAAACAAGCATAAAAACAATGCATAAAATATTAAAGTCCGTATGACAATCCGAATGACAGTCCGAATGACAGTCCGGATGGAAGAAAATGATATAAACTAAGAAAAGAAGCAGACTAAATGATCTTAACCCCAGTTGGTTGATGCATATGAACCTACAGTGCAAGAAAAGCAGTAAATAGACTGTTTAAAGTTGAAATAACAAGAAGCAACTTATATTAATCATTATATAAGGAAACAAACTATTTCTATTGCATAATAAAACAAGGCTGAGACATAAATGAGACTAATCTACAGCTATAGGAAAACAATCAAAACTAACTCTAACTACAGACTGAACTTGAAACATTAACTAGTTAACTTTATCTAGTTGCAATTGAAAAGACTGAAAGCAAACTAAGAGAAACTATGCGTGATCGGTCGTTCTAGATTCTGAAAATGGAAATTATATTAACAGCAAGGAATAAATTATAGGAAATAAAACAACATCTACAGGAAACCAAATTGAATACATGTACTGGAAAATAAACTATTTACTTGTAGAAAAGAAATACATAATATACACAAAACCCTCTGGTTGTTGAGGGGCCCTTCTCAGCAATCAGGGTTGAAGCTAACTCAGATGATCACCAACAGAACATCAACAGCTAAAAACCAAAAACTTCCATTAACTGAAAAAGATCACACATCGTTCTCTAATTCAGCGTTACTCTGTATATAAATTACTGCTAACTTCTATTACATGCTATGATATTGCGTTTCTCCATGAGAGACGTCTTTATATAATTTTTTACAATAAGAGAGAAGGTCGACCCTTTTAGTGGTCGACCTCTCTAAAAAGAGAGGTCTTAATTGCTACAGAAATGGCTCAGAACAGCACGGAGGCCGTCTGCCTGATTCCACGGGCGTTGGTTCACTTCACGCGGGCAGTTGTGCGTTGGTTATCCTTGACGTGGGCAGATGATGTGATGTCAATATAGGAGGATAGGAGGATGGATATTCTAGAATGGAGGCTCACAAACTATGAGCGACATGTCGCCAACAGAACCCACATCATCGTTTTTGTCTTTAATGCCCCGAAATATTCCAACCATCGATTCCGCGGGTGTGAATGGAGGGATGAACGACGGTTCAAATGCGGATGGACATCTTCAGCGTGAACATGCGTCTGAATGAAGATCCAAATTTCGACCACAACTCGTAGAACAAAAGCTATATGCCAAGCACGTATAGAAATGTGAGATAATTGTCAATAAACCATAAAATGATGAGATTTAATAAAGATTCATGTGATATGTAAATAAATTCATACCTCGGTCTGATTGACAATTTGAATAGAAAAATGTATGAATTAATACACCAAAATTGACAAAAGTAGTGCCAACGGAGCACGTTTAATGGCAAAAATTGATGACAAAAATGGACATCAACATTCCCCCAAACCGGTGATATGCCAGGTCCCACTGCGCAAAACAGAGAGGAATTCAGGAAGAAGGCCGAGTTGCGGTAGCAGCTGCCTTCGACTTGGAAGAGGAAGTAGATTTATCCCTAAGCTTCTTGAACTGGTCCTTCAAGGCATCATGCCTCAACCGGAGAGAAGTGTGGGAAGCTGTTTTGGTGTTGTTCAAATATTCAACGCTCCTCACTTGTAAGCATAATTCTTTGTTCTCTTAACGAAGCTCAGAGCTTATTTCATCATACTTCTCATTCTGGATTTTTAACTGTGCTATGTCTTGGGTTAATTTGTCCACGATATGATGGATCGGAGTGGATGCTTCTGCAAAAGACTCAAGATCTTTTTGAGGGCTCGATCCCTTTAGAAATAGTTCGGGATCAGCAGATGGAGTGTGTTCCTTAGGAGCCTTATCTTCAATGTGTGCAGGGGCAGGTTCAAAGAGGGGATCTTCAAGCAAACAGGCATATATATTGGCTAACGCAAGAAGGGGTGATTCAAGGACAAGGTCATCCGTCTGGTCAACAAGACTGCCTGAATGAATTGGCTGAAGGACGAACTGATTGATAGACTAGACGATGGTCTGGTCAACATACTGGTCACGATTGGCCTTTCTTGACTTTGTGGGTATTGGTGAAAAGAATGGGGGTTTCGTGGTTATGTCCTCGTGGACGGGCTCAGGAGAGGATGAATGAACAAGGTGCATTTCTCCTGAGGCACCCTCACTAAATCGTACAGACTTGGTGTCCCTTTTTACTTAGGTAGAGGTTTGAACAGGCTCATTAGCACGAGTTTGAAATCGGTGACGCTTGTGAGAGGCAGAGGCTTTGACAAGGGGCTTCTTGACCAAATGGGGGTTTAGTGTTTCAAACACAAAGCTATCTTATGTTTTCCCCTTTTCCTTCAACTGGTGGGTGATCAGGATTTTTATGAGACAGTGATGGTATAAACTGCCAGCAGGGTTAACTGCATTTTTTCTAACCTGACTCGACATTTTTTCTAGGCTATTTAGAAAATAAAATGGGAAATTTAGGGCTTGGTTATTAACGAAATGTGTCAATAATCAGAAGTGGCAGGCTTTGAAAATGGTGAACTTACCTTCACAGGTGATCAACCAGATGATAACAGTCAAGGGCTCGAGATATTCTGGCTTAACCCACTCCCAGTGGAACCCTTTTGTGCCTGCAACGTGTTGGTATTCGGCTTTGAGAGAAAATTCATGAGCCTTCCGCGGAAGGAAAAGGTGTTTGTGCCAATGGGAACTCTCCATGGGAAGTTTCGTGGCCAACGCAATAGACTCCTCTGTTACAGGAAAGGTGAGATGGATAACCTTAGTTGTTTTGCCATCAAATCCTTGGGCGAATAGTAGTGAAATCTCATCATCGTGGCCCTCAAGAAGACGGAGGAACGGACCCCAGCCCGCTCGAAGAAACACTTCATGGCAGGCTTTGAATTCAGGGATGCGGAGCAGATCCTGGTAGCTGCCAGGCTCATAGAGGATTGCAATTGTTAAGAAGAGGTCGAGGGATGCAAATGGATATGGGGGATGTAAGAAAGTGCAAGAGACGCATCTTGATAGACCCAGGAAGGATAAGGGCAAGTAGAATGAAGCAGAATTCACGCAGGCGTTGTTTTAAAATGTGATCCATTTGAATGGTTAAATGATCGTGAAGCAGGGATTTAGCACGCTCGAACGATCATGCTATCATGCAAAAATCTTGAATCGTGTAGTTTACTTTGGACATGGTTGAATATATCATAACCATATGAATTCACCAATGCATGTATTTTCATGATGGCACACAATTCAATATTTTTGCATAATAGCATGATCGTTCGAGCGTGCTAAATCCCTGCTTCACGATCATTTAACCGTTCAAACGGATCACATTTTAAACCAACACCTGCGTGCATTCTGCTTCATTTTGCTTGCCCTTATCCTTCCTGAGTCTATTAAGCCGTGTCTCTTGCAATTTCTTGCATCCCCCATATCCATTTGCATCCCTCGACCTCTGCTTAACAATGACGATCCGCTATGAGCCTGGTAGCTACCAGGATCTACTCCGCATCACTGAATTCAAAGCGTGCCATGAAGTGTTTCTTCGAGTGGGCTGGGGTCCATTCCTCCATCTTCTTAAGGGCCATGATGACCATATTTCACTACTATTCGCCAAAGGATTCGATGGAAAAACGACTAAGGTTGGCCATCTCACCTTTCCTGTAACAGAGGAGTTTATTGCGTTGGCCACGAAACTTCCCGGGGAGGGTGCCCATTGGCACAAACACCTTTTCCTTCCGCGGACGGCTCACGAATTTGCTCTCAAAACCGAATACCAACACATTGTAGGCACAAAAGGGTTCCACCAGGAGTGGGTTAAGCTAGAATATCTCGATCCCTTGACTTTTATAATCCGGTTGATCACCTGTGAAGGTAAGTTCACGATTTTCAAATCCTTCCACTTCCTATTATTGGCACATTTCGTTAATAAACAGGCCCTAAATTTCCCATTTTATTTTCTAAAGAGCCTAGAAAAAATGTCGAGTCAGGTTAGAAAAAATGTAGTTAACCCTGCTGGCAGTTTATACCATTACTGTCTCATAAAAATCCTGATCACCCACCAGTTGAAGGAAAAGCGGCAAACATGGGATAGCTTTGTGTTTGAAACACTAAACCCCCATTTGGTCAAGAAGCCCCTTGTTAAAGCCTCTGCCTCTCGCAAGCATCATCAATTTCAAACTCGTGCTAGTGAGCCCATTCAAACCTCTGCCCAAGCAAAAAGGGACACCAAGTCTGTACGATTTAGTGAGGGTGCCTCAGGAGAAATGCACCTTGTTCATTCATCCTCTCTTGAGCCCGTCCACGAGGACATGACCATGAAACCCCCATTCTTTTCACCAATACCCACAAAGTCAAGAAAGGCCAATCATGCCCAGTCTGTTGACCAGACCGTCATCCAGTTTATCAATCAGTCCGTCATTTAGCCAATGCATTCAGGCAATCTTGATGACCATACGGACGAACCTGTCCTTGAATCACCCCTTCTTGCGTTAGCCAATATATCTGCCTGTTTTCTTGAAGATCTTGTCTTTGAACCTACCCCTGCACACATTGAAGATAAGGCTCCTGAGGAACACACTCCATCTGCTGATCCCGAACCATTTCTAAAGGGATCGAGCCCTCAAAAAGATCCTAAGTCTTTTGAAGAATCATCCACTCCGATCCATCAGACAGTGGACAAATTAACCCAATACATAGCACAGTTAAAAAGCCAGAATGAGAAATGAAATTGGATACGAGGGATGAAATAAATTGCAGGAGACGCGACTTGATAGACTCAGGAAGGATAAGGGCAAGCAAAATGAAGCAGAATTCACATAGGCATTGGTTTAAAATGTGATCCATTTGAACAATTAAATGATCATGAAGCAGGGATTTAGCACGCTTGAACGATCAGGCTATTATGCAAAAATATTGAATCGTGTGCCATCATGAAAATACGTGCATTGGTGAATTCATATGGTTATGATATATTCAACCATGTCCAAAGTAAACTTTGGACAGGTTGAATCTAATTTTCATCATGAGATTATAAGCATACGTGACATAAAAGATCATGATGAATTTTGATTAATGCAATGACAGATCACATGCATATAGCTTAATGAAGAGCTAAAACCATATGATAACCATAAAATGATTCTGAAAATCACAATAATGCATGGTTAATGCTTTATTTGATGAAGTCGAGATGAGCAAAGGAATGAGATCGAGTGCAGAGATGAAATTTGATTGATCCCTGGTATGGTTATTCAATTAGATTTTACCAGCAGAATTAAAAAAAAAGATCCCTTAACACACTTAATCATGATGTTATAAGCTATGGTTTCATTCGGTACTTCATTCAGATCGTCGTTCATTTTCCTCATTCGTCACTTCATTTGGATCGTCATTCGACCCTTCCTTTGATCCTCCATACGGACCTTCTGTACAAAATGTGTTTTGCAGGATCTGACTGCTACTGATTATGTAGAGAATTTTTCTGGGGCTGTCAGCACACAAAAGGATGATGTAAGCCTGCTTTTTTGAAAATTTAGTCGCGCTCCTCTTTATTTATCATGGATCAGAACAATATTCTGCTACTTGCATTATCCTGAAAACACCTATCATTTTGTCAGAGATAAATGAATTTTTTATAAATAATCAGAAAGCAAAGACAGTTCTGAACCTCCCCCAAACCAAAAATATGACGTGTCCTCAATCCATCAAAGAAAAACTGATTTAATATTCAAATATTTTCAATTAATAGTTTAGCCAATAGCTCTAAAGTGCTGTCATTATTTTTCGTAAGAAAAATAAATACTAACTAATAAATGGAGATGATTAAGATATGTACATTCATAAAAAAAAATAACAGTTCTTAGGAAGACCATATGAATAATGATAGTACAATTGATGCAAAAAATGCCACTGGAAAACCAGTCATCCATGACTCATTTTAAAGATCTCTGGTCATCCAAAGAATATAGATAAAGTTCACCCTGGAGTTTGTGAGATTTCTATAGTTATGGGTCCCATTTCTAGGATAATCATATCCTAGGTATTGTTTGAATTAGATGACAAGGCCCAAGTCCAACTTACAACCATTCTCTAATAACAGTATAAATAATTGGCCTAAACATGTATTTGTATACTCATGTTTTTTTTTAAGATGAGCCATGTGCATAGTGATGCATTAACCATATCTCTTTTACCCGATATTGCCCCGCTGCTAGCAGGCCTGTTCAGTACCCCGACGGTTTTATCTTGGTACCATGCAAGCATAGCCCCGCTGCCAGCGAGCCTGTTCAGTACCCCGACGGGTTTACTTGCATTTACCGACCTTCCTTGTTTAAGATTTTACTTAGCATGGATCCGTTGCCAACGAGCATGTTCAGTAGCCTGGCGGGTTTGCTTCGTATAATGATTTTAGTATGTGGAATTCGGTTGGCACTAGAGTGTGTTAAGCCTACTAAACATATAATTCAAATTTTTAGAGAGAACCTTATGAGTAACTTTATTTATAATGGCCTGGATTATAGATCATGTCAAAAGATAATAACATAAAGTTGTCCCGTAACCTCTCAGTGTATCTTCTTCATAAAAGATCAATAATGTTCCCCACAAGTAGGAAATATCACTCACTCTTGGGCTACCTTTTTAAAGAATGCTTAAGTGACAAGTTTTTATAATGAGCCTGGGATGAACTAGTAGTCCATAGGTGTAAGATAGAACTTTGAAAAACATGATGATTAGAGTAGGTCTTAAGCAACTGTTCTAATGATAAATCAGAAATGTGCATGTCTGAATCAAATACCATATATAAAAGCATAAAAATGAGATTGATAAAAAAGAATCATAGAATAAAGTGGTTAGAAATGATATAAAGAACACTTTAACTTTTCACTATAAATTTCAATTTTCAACAATAATCGAAAGAGAAGGAGTTAAGATGCATTATGATTTTTTTTAGAGCACTTCCTTTTTTCAGATAATATTTCATGAGCTGATTAAGGTTCTTATAATCAAACTGCAAAACCACTTGTTAGATGATTCAAATTTATTCAAAACAAAAACATATGTACAAAGAAAAGTCACATGAAATTTGATTAAAATTAGGGAAAGGGAAAAGAGTCTTCCTGTTTTAATTGACAAATTATGAGTTTTTTTAGAGCACTTCCTTTTTTCAGATAATATTTCATGAGCTGATTAAGGTTCTTATAATCAAACTGCAAAACCACTTGTTAGATGATTCAAATTTATTCAAAACAAAAACATATGTACAAAGAAAAGTCACATGAAATTTGATTAAAATTAGGGAAAGGGAAAAGAGTCTTCCTGTTTTGGTTGACAAAATTCCATAAGCTGATCATAAGAGTGAGTTTCCTGTATAAATGCAATCAGTTGTTAGAAATGACTCTTATTATTTAAAAAAAAAATAAAAATAAAAATTACATATATACAAATGAAGATAACCCAAAATAATTCAAGAACCAGGAGAAGGAGGAATGACTTCCTCTTCAACCAGTTCCATCTCCTTCTGTTGTAAGGCATTCTGCACAAAATCTTGTTTAGATATTGGTTGATGATAAAGTCTAAGTCTATGTCCATTTACAACAAAGGAAATTTGCAAATCATTAATTGTCTTAATATCGACAGATCCATTATCAAAAGCTGTAACAATTTCATATGGACCCATCCAACGAGTAGTTAATTTACCTTTAAAGTTTTTTTACCTTGAACAAAAAAGTAATGCCCAGTCTCCGATTTTGAATTGCTTTTGTTTAATGTATTTATCATGCCACTTTTTGCGTTGGTTTTGTATTAAAATTGTGCATTGAATAACATCTTGTCTAATTTCGTCTAATTCATTTATTTGTAGGATTCATTGTCTCTGTGCTTCTTCTAGATCCATCCCTGATTGTGCAGCCATACGAAAGGTTTTGACTTGAAATTCAATGGGTAGAAGAACTTGTTTACCATTAACAAGTTCATAAGGTGTGTGACCAGTGGTATTCCTCCAAGTTATTTTATAAGCCCACAAGGCTTCTGGAAGCCTGTCTGCCCAGTCTTTGTGGTGTAACTGGATAGTCTTAGTCAGGATGGCTTCTAATACTTTGTTGGTAGACTCTACCTGACCATTATCTTGCGGGTGATATGGTGAATATTTACAATGTCTAATACCATATTTTTCAGTAAGCTCTTTCATCAATTTGGAGGTAAAATGAGATCCTTGATCGGTTACAATTTCCCTAGGTACACTGAATCAGGTAAATATTTCTTCATATATAAACTCTACCACAGATTTTTCTGTGTCTCAGAATAAGGCTTTAGATTCCACCCACTTGGTGACATAGTTTGTGCAGACTAGGATGTACTTCTTCTTGCGAGACATAGGGGAAATTGGCCAAACGAAATCTAGAGCCCATTTTTCAAAAGGCTCAATCATCACTTGGGCTTGTAAGGGCATCTCATCGGATGGTGTAGGTCTACCCATTCTTTGGAAACTATCACATCCCTTGACATACTTGGCAGCATCTTTAAAAATCTTGGCCAATAATATCCAGAGTGCAACACATTGTAAGTTGTTCTCTTATCAGAAAAATGCCCACCACAAGGTCCACCATGACATGCATGGAGGATCTCTACCATCTCATCCTCTCGTACACATCGTCTAATAATAAGATCAGGACCAGTACAGAAAATATCGTTGTCCACCTAAGAATAATTAGAACTTTGAATTATAATCCTACGTTTCTCGGGTGGGGAGAGATGGTTTGGTAGCTTTCCAGTTGCTAAATTGGCTATGTCTGCAAACCAAGGGGTTCTAACAGACACAGCGAACAAATGTTCATCCGGAAAGCTATCGTCGATGGGACTGACATTATCATCAATTTGAATTCGAGAGAGAAAATATGCTACCACATTCTCTCGACCGAGACGATCAACAACATTAATGTTAAATTCTTGTAACAAAAGAAGCCACCGAGTCACCCTGCCATTGGTGACCCTGCCATTGGTGATTGGTTTGTTCATTAAAAATCTAATGGCGGAGTGGTCTGTGTATACGAAAAATTCATATCCTGTGATATAATGACAAAACTTGCTGATGGCATAGACTACTTCCAAAAACTCTTTTTCAGTAACAGTGTATTTCGATCCTGCAGGAGTCAAATTTTTACTAGCAAAATAGATGGCATGTGATGTTTGTCCCTCTTTTTGACCTAAGACTGTTCCTATAGCTATGTTGGAAGCATCAGTGGATATATGAAAGGGAAGGGACCAATTGGGGCCCCTGAGTATTGGTGCCACTGATAGCTTTGCCTTCAAAGTTTCAAATGCATGTTGACAAGGTTCAATCCATTGAAATTACGCATATTTCATGAGTAACTTGAACATAGGTGCGGCTATGTTAGTGAAGTTTTCAATAAAACGTCTATAATACCCTGCATGGCCAAGAAAGCTTCTTACCTCCTTTGGAGTTTTTGGAGGAGGAAACAATTATTTCTATCTTGGCAGGATCCACCTTGATACCTTGAAGAGAGACATGATGTCCCAGAACTATGCCCTCGGTCAATAACATATTACATTTTTCATGACTAAGGGCTAAGTTCATTTCTTGGCACCGAATAAGAACTGTTTCGAAGTTATCAAGGGCTTCTTGGAAGGTATTACCATAAACTGTAAAATCATCCATATAAACTTCTACACAGTCATGTATAAGGTCAACAAAGATTCCTAAAACTGCACGCTGGAAAGTGGTAGGTGCATTACATAGGCCAAATGGAAACACTCGATAGGCATATGTCCCCCAAGAACAAGTAAAGGTTGTCTTATCTTGATCCTCAGGTGCTATTAATATTTGGTTGTATCCGCTATACCCATCAAGGAAAGAAAAGTATTGTTTCCTTGACAAGGTATCTAACACCTGGTCAATGAAAGGTAAAGGGAAGTAGTCCTTAAGAGTGGCCTTGTTCAATTCTCAAAAGTCAACACAGATACACCATTTCCCTGTAACTTTCTTTGGAACTACCACCAGAGGAGACACCCATTTACTGTTAGAAATTGGGTAGATGAAACCAGCATTAAGGAGTTTGTGTAATTCATCTTTTACTATATCCTTTAGGGATGGATTCATTCTTCTCTGGGGCTACCTAACAGGAGGTATGTTTGAATCTGTGTAAATATGGTGAATACAGGTATCTAGGTGTATACCCTTCATATCGGTGCATTCCCATGCAAATGCTCCAGTTTGACTCTTGAGAACTTTTAGTAATTGTTTTTTCTGACTCTCATCTAAACCTGCATTTATATGTAGAAATTTTTCAAAACTAACCTCACAAGGTATGGTATAGGATCCTAGATGTTCTTCGATTGCGAAGACACAGGGTGCACTTGTAAATGTTGAGAGGCTCATGTTTTCTTGGAATTCGTCTCCAAAAATTTGGTCAAGTTGGGAAAAAGACTGAGGCAAGTCTATACATGTTGTGGAAGAGACAAATTAGTTCAACACATTCTCGGTATTGTTCTTGAAGTGCCCAAGAGAAATCACTAACGAGGGAAAGTTCTTCCAAGTTCTCATCCCCAAAAGGACAATTTAACCAAAACAGATTTTCAGTTGCTGGCTGTGTTGGTGGGTATAAAGCTAGTTTTCTTGTAGACAACCCATAAGAGATAATCATCTGTCCATCCCTACATCCTATAAACGCATTAGCAGTGGCTAACCAAGGTCTTCCCAGAATAATGGGGTGGCCTTTGGAAGGGTCCTTTGATTCTATGATCATAAAGTCCACGGGATATTCCCATGAAGCCACTGATACAATGATATCATCTAAGATCCCAGTAGGCTGCACTGAAAGTGATGAGCAAAAGCAAACATACCTGGCAAAAGAGGGAAAAATTCAGATATGCTGCGAACAAATGTATTCTTCACTCTGGTATGGCGCTGGGAGATCTGCAAGACAAGTGGGAAGGAGTTAGAAATAAAGTGAGCTAAAGAGTAATATGTTAAAGAGACCATGTGAGATTTGTTTTGTAACACAAAGTAAGGATTTATTTTTTCTAGCGAGTTAAATGTATACACAATATTAACCACAAAACATGACAATAGCATCTTTTGGAGTTGATCCCTAACCAATAATAGTTATGGAAACCAAGTAAAGCCATCAAAGGTTTTTTTGTCGCAATTTAGGGGAAAATGTTGCAAAGACCTCTTTAATTTCTGGCGAAACGGTGGAAAAGAGAACAGAGAACAGTGGAATGCAGAGTTATAGGTTGACCTTTAAGGAGATGGGATACATTGAACTAACATTCAATTCCTAAAAGGTATCATTTTGAGCATTACAAAGTATATTTTATAAAATCATGTATAGCAACAAAGAGAACACACTTTTAATGTGGTATCACTACATATCTAGTAAATCATGTCATGGTAGTGCAAGTGTAGGAAGAAGAGGATATTTTAGTTGAGCGCTCTGATTCATTGCCAGTTTTTGGTTCTGATCCAAGATGACCCTTGGCTAGTTGAAAGTCTGGTTTTGAGTTTTAAAACATTGCTTTATATACTATGTGTCAAAAGTTTTTATTCACAAAAAAGGGTAAATTTTTGTATTTTAAAAAAGTTGCAGGCGAACTGTACAGGGAGAAAACAAAGAAATGATATAGAAAGGATGCAACCTATTGGCAGGGTAATATTGTTTTCCATCGAAAAGTTTCTAGCATATCCTATTCTAAAAAGTAGTTATGTACCTGATAGGGGTACTATAAATTTTCTAATGGGTAGGTGACTGAAGTTCTTATGTTCTCAGAATCTCAACCAAACAAATCAGTTGTTTAATTGTAGAAATTTAACTTTTTCAAATAACAATAATCACAAAATATATGGAAATTACAATTACACACATACACAAGTATTTTTTCCTTCTAGTCCAAGTGGTATTGGGATAGACTGTTATCTTCTCTACAATGTTGATCCACTTGTATTCGAATCTATGCATGATGTCTTCTTTCTTAGGTAGAATGGCACGTAAAATATTGTTGGTTTTAACTTTTGCTAAGAGCATCCATGAGACATCCTGTATTCTTCTAAGCTTTATTAACCTTTTGCAATAAGAGTGTGAGCCACATTATTTTGGCAGGGAGGAAGCTTGTCATGGAAGAGATATCCCCTTGAAACTTGTTGAAAGCCAAATGGAAAAAACAGATTAAAATATATTCTTAAACTTCAGTTATTCAAATTTTTGTTTTTTATCCTTAAATAAAAGATGAGCCGAACTGTACAGGGAGAAAACATAGAAAGGATATAGAAAGGCTGCAACCTGTTGGTAGGGTAATATTGTTTTCCATCGAAAAATTTCTAGCATATCCTGTTCGAAACCAATAGTTATGTACCTGATAGGGGTAATGTAATTTTTTCTAATGCCTAGGTGACTGAGGTTCTTATGTTCTCATAATCTCAACCAAACAAATCAGTTGTTTAATTGTAGAAATGTAACTTTTTCAAATAACAATAAGCACAAAATATCTGGAAATTACATAGTGATTGGATTGTTGGATTGTTCCAGAGAGCCGGAACAGTAGTGACAAAGAATAGAGTGTTGGAGGAAGGATTTTTGTCAACTATCATCCGCCAAAATGGTGTATATCATGCCACCTTTAAATTTTATTTTACAGTGAAATTGTTGGACATCATGTTTACATGCAGTTTTATTTCCTTTTTTTTTCAAGGTATATATCATGCTCAAACAAATCTGTCAATTAGAAATAAATTGTGAACTTTATGGTGTAAACTTGACATTGAGTAATTAATGATTATGATATATCTCATCATAAAAAAATTCAACAATAAGCATATATTTCATAACAAAAAATTTATTCTTCACTCCATAATTACACCCATTTCTCTGCATTATGGAAAACAAAACTACTCTTTCTCCACATTATAGAAAAAAAAACTAGTCTTCATATCATGAGACAAAGCATTGTAACTCCATCTTTAAGGGTTGATAAAAAGAACCC
The DNA here is from genome assembly GCA_027924585.1 of Larix kaempferi. Lineage (NCBI taxonomy): Eukaryota > Viridiplantae > Streptophyta > Pinopsida > Pinales > Pinaceae > Larix > Larix kaempferi. The sequence goes on along the minus strand of BSBM01000458.1, from coordinate 14,299,525 downwards.
TGCATCATTGGTGTTGCAATGTCCAAGCTTTACCCTTCATTGGTGAACATGGGTCACATTCCTTCAATCACATCTCTGGTAATGTTACACAAACTTTGTTTCAGAGTAATTCTAGGTGAAGGCAACAAAAAATTGGGTAAAATGGAATGCCCTGGCTATCTTACTGAGGGTAATTGTGGAAAGGAACATTAAATATATCCAGGTCTTTGGATATTCAAGACTAGTCATTGACTAAGTTATGAGATTATAAGCGTGCAATATTTGATGCTACGACCCATATTTGAATAAATGAAACTTTTGGTAGAAAACTTCATATGGTTTTTTGTATGGAGGCTGATTTGTTTTGAAAAAGAGAATTGGAGATGAAAATAGTGATGATGAAATAGAGTGGAAATTGCTAAGGTTGAGTTGACAGCAACAAGACACTTCATTTTTTCATTTTTGCATGATATAACTTGTTCAGTATGAACATTTTGGACATTGTAACATTACTGATAACATTACCAAACTCAGAGATCTCTGGTAACATCTCTGGTAATGTTACAGTGAACAATATGCAATTTTATTCAACGGGATTTTGTGAAGATCATACAGTTTTTGAAAAACATTATTGTTTGGTTTCATTGTAGTAAAAATATATCCGATTGGAAGGATGTATTAACTAGATGAATTGTTCTTCAATTCATTTACCATAATTTGCTCTAGGTGTATTAACGAAGGTATGATCTTATCACTTTGCATTTATAGGGTTGAATGCATGATAGTTTCAAAGAATGTATATACTATTATAAACACTTTCTGAGTAGTCGGGTCTGCTCCAAGATCACTACCTTGAAATCCCCTAACTAGTACAAAACGTATAAAAGTATTTGTATATTCAAATTTCTGTTTTTATCCTTAAATAAAATCCAAGGGTTTATTTTGCAATATTGCAGGCAGTTCTCAAGCAATTTATTGGACATGGAATTGGGAATGATGTAGTCATTACTGATGAGGCAAAACTTCGGCATCACCAACATATTGAAAATCTTTATATTTGCACTCGAGCAGCCAAGGTACGGAAGGTTTCATATTGATAATCTTTCAGAATTAAATAACATGTGATTGTATTCAGGGTTTATAGGTTCTAAAAATGAAAAGATATATTGTTTGCATGCTTTTTCAAGCATACGTTTGTCAAGCATAGGTAATACAGAACTGTAACATCATATTCACACAGAATTTCTGCAAACTTACTTCTTTTCTCTCCCTCTCTGAAATTGAATGCAAGAAAGGCAGAATCGAGATACAGTTCATGCAATTCGGTCACAAATTTTCGCAAATAAATGTGGTAGAACCATAGTTGAGTAACAACAATCGAATACTACTTATCATGAAATGAAATGGAAATGTATTCATAAAAATGAAAACACACAGAAACTTCAGGAACATGTTATCGGCCAAATTGTATGAAAGACAAACGACAAACACAGAAACAGAGCAGGAAACAACGAAACAAGAACAATACCTGGGTATCTTCGCTGAAAGTATTTGATGAAAGCTGAAACGATATGGAATGAAATCAAAGCTAAAAACATCTGCATTTGTGCATCTCCAGCCAATATATGGTCGCTGGATTGAAAATATGTCCAGCGACCTCAATGAATACCTTAATTGAAAACTGACATTTCTGGCTTCAAAGTTGTCCATCAAGCACAGGAAGGGGTTTATTGCAGATTAGATGGCATCGGTGTGGCCTTTGTTACCTTGTTGTGCCCTCTGAAATCTGTCTATCCTGGATTTATTTCAGATTAGATGGTTGAGATCCAACAAGAAGCGTGTCCATCATCATAATTCCCGAACCTAAAGCTAGAGGGGCCAAGAAGGAACCATAATATCTCCCAACCTAACTACCGTGATAGCCCGACGAGTGGATAAGCGTTCATCCCTCCCGAAAGGCCGACCTCCTATACACCAGCCAAAACCTAAGCAGCGCCAATGCCACTATCTATAAACTATAAGTAACCATCCAAAGAGCACCCATGCCACTCCCAGTGAGTCGATCCCCTCCAACAATATCCGAGATTTTCAGTGTGGTATAGATTGGGCATTACATTGGGAAAACAACTCTATAACATGAAAAGAGGTGTGTGCCCGCATGGACCTATAGTGTGAGTGAAACTCATGTGCCCAACTGCGAAGAAGGAAATTTGTTGACGTGTACAACAAGCAAGGTGTTGGACTCGAGGATGACAAGCATAGTGAATGGTTCTATCGCATGGACCTACAGTGTGAGAGAAACCCATGTGCCCAGGCACGAAGAATCTGTTCTGTTGATGTCTACATCAAGCAACCTGTTAAACCCTAGCACGACGAGCACAGAGCAGACCAGAAACCCCGGGAAAATAAAAAAACCAGTGGACAAGCATGTCGACAGGTGTTGACAGTGGATTCGTTGGAGGGACGACGAAAAGGAACAGTGTTCCTCAAAACCGACCTCGAGAAAAAATGCTTATCGGCGTAATTAATCGTGATTGTCGAATTTGAATTAATCTAAATTTTTCATTATATTCAAATGTTTAAATGATTACACCGATAGGCTGTTTTTCCCTAGGTCGGTTTTGATGAACACTGTTCCTCTTCGTCGTCCCTCTAGTGAATCCACTGTCAACACATGTCGACATGCTTGTCCACCGGTTTTTTTTATTTTCCTGCGGGTTTTCGGTCTGCTCTGTGCTCGCCGTGCTAGGGTTCAACAGGTTGCTTGCTGTAGATGTCAACAGAACGGATTCTTTGCGGCTGGGCACATGAGTTTCTCTCACACTGCAGGTCCATGCGATAGAACCCTTCACTGTGCTCTCCGTCCTCGGGTCCAACACCTTGCTTGCTGTACATGTCAACAGATTACCTTCTTCACGACTAGGCACATGAGTTTCGCTCACACTGCAGGTCCATGCGGGCACACACCTCTTTTCATGTTATGGAGCTGGCTACCCAATGTAATGCCTAATCTATACCACACTGAAAATCTCAGATATTGCTGGAGGGGATCGACTCACCGGGAGTGGACTGGGTGCTCTTTGGACGGTTACTTATAGTTTATAGATAGTGGCATTGGTGTTGCTTTGGTTTTGGATGGTGTATAGGAGGCCGACCTTTCAAGAGGGCTGAACGTTTATCCACTCGTTGGGCCATCACGGTAATTAGGTTGGGAGATATTCTGGTTCCTTCTTGGCCCCTCTATCTTTGGGTTCAGGCATTATGATGATGGACACGCTTCTTGTCGGATCTCAACCATTGAATTTGCAATAAATCCCTTCATGGGCTTGATGGACAGCTTTGAAGCCATAAATGTCAGTTTTCAATTAACGTATTCATTGAGGTCGATGAACATCTTGTCAATCCAACGACCATCCCTCCAATGACCATATATTGGGTGGAGACGCACAGATGCATATGTTTTTAGCTTTGCTTTCATTCCATATCGTTTCAGCTTTCATCAAATACTTTTAGCAAAGATACCAAGGTATTTTTCTTGTTTCTTTGTTTCCTGCTTTGTTTCTGTGTTTGCCATTTGTTTTTCATACAATTTGGCCGATAACGTGTTCCTGAAGTTTCTCTATGTTTTCATTTTTATGAATACATTTCCATTTCATTTCATGATAAGTAGTATTCGATTGTTGTTAATCAACTGAGGTTCTACCACATTTATTTGCGAAAAATTGTGACTGAATTGCATGAACCGTATCTCAATTCTACCTTTCTTGCATTCAATTTCAGAGAGGGAGAGAAGATAAGTGAGTTTGCAGAAATTCTGTGTGAATATGATGTTACAGTTCTGTATTACCTATGCTTGACAAAGCATGCAAACAATATATCTTTTCATTTTTAGAACCTATAAACCTTGAATACAATCACATGTTATTTAATTATGAAAGATGATCAATATGAAACCTTCCGTACCTTGGCTGCTCGAGTGCAAATATAAAGGTTTTGGAAGACAATGATAAAATGGTGGAGGCCTGAAAGTGATGAACAAAAGAAAACATACCTGGAAAAAGAGGGAAAACTTCATATATGTTGCAGACAAATGTATTCTTCACTCTGGTATGGCGCTGGGAGATCTGCAAGACAAGTGGGAAGGAGTTAGAAATAAAGTGAGCTAAAGAGTAATATGTTAAAGAGACCATGTGAGATTTGTTTTGTAACTCAAAGTAAGGATTTTTTTTTCTAGTGAGTTAAATGTATACACAATATTAACCACAAAACAGGACAATAGCATCTTTTGGAGTTGATCCTTAACCAATAATTGCAATAATAGTTATAGCAACCAAGTAAAGCCATCAAAGGTTTTTTGTTGTTGCAATTTAGGGAAAATTGTTGCAAAGACCCCTTTAATTTCTTGCAAAATGGTGGAAAAGAGAACAGAGAACAGTAGAATGTAGAGTTATAGGGGTGGTAAGTGTAGCATGGGAAGAATATTGCCATAAATTTTGGGTGACTAAGAAACTTCGAGACATATGAAAGATACGGTTAAGTGCAAGCAATGTTCGTTAGGCTGCACTAAATACACGCGATAGGATGGTGCTGCAACTAGAGAAACCCTTGTATAGTAAACCATTCGTTACAACCCTAAACTAATTGCATTTCTTAGTTGACGACGATGAATCTACCACTTTCCCCGGGATTCTAGAGATCATCCTCCATCTGGGGAAAAGTGGAGAGTATAACGTCTCTCAATTCTACCATGTGTTCATCTGAATAACCAAAATCAAACCAAATTCAAATTTTGGTTGTGAATCTTCATCAAAATCCATCTTTCATAAAGAATGATGTCTAGCATGACATTTTTTGAAATCTTCTTCAGAGTGTACTTTTAATGCACTTTGGAAAGTGCATTGACTAAGCCTTGTTGGAGACTTTTTTCAGTCCTTGAATTTGCATAAGCATTATGTGCAACACATCTAAATTGTTATTTAGTTTAGGTGTTACTTCGTCTATATCAACTCTTGTTTCTTGATCTGTCAACACATGCATCATTAAATCCATTTTTGAGTTGAGCTGATCAATCTATTCTTTCTCCTCTTTAACAAATTTCTAAAGTTTGATAACGTCAAGCACCCAATCATCAATATTAGTTGTTGTCAAGCGATGTTGCAAATTTCCATAATTTGCAAGTTTTACTTCATCAAAGACCAACTCAGTGGCAGAGGAGGATCTATGTAACATCCCCAAAAATTCACTAAAATTTAAAAATTTTCAAATAGCATTAACTACTTGTGATTGTTGTGTGGAAGTATTAAATGTTAACTATAAAACACATCTAGGTGTTTAAAACAAAAATAGTGCTTAATGACCACAACTTCTATAATTCATCGCTAAGGCTAAAGGTTTATATTCCTTATGAAGAGCGACATCTGTCGTCACTGCTATTAACTTTAACTAGTTCGTTTTTATTTAAAGTTGTTTTGTCTTATATCGTCATTCAATTGTAGAAATTTTTCAAGATTTACAAAGCTTACATTATGTATTTAATTGTTCAAAAGCATGACATCAGATTTTCGTTCTATGCTATAAATTTTGGTTCTAGAGACTAAAAGTTCGTCTTTGGAAATGAAGGGGTCCTTGATCAACCCCGTGGCTTACTTAGCTATCGCTAGCTAACGCTCCTGAAATCTATTTGCAGAGAACAGGTAAGACAGAGAATTTCCAAACGAAGCCTTTTGATGTGTTTCAATTTATCTTACAGCACCATACTGACCTTTTAAGTTAAAATTATGAACGTGTAAAGAATTATCTGCTCTGCAATTCAAACTCAGGTATTTTATCGTAATTATTTGATTACCTTCATTACAACGTAATCCTAAAGTTTACTATGGAGAAAATTCGTGTATTAATAACACATAATTCATATATCAATACTATGGAAAAATTGCATAGTTTTACATTATAAAATCTCTACCAAAACTATGGAGGAAACAGTGTAATATTTTTCCATTACATAGATTATAGATGTATTACCTATGTCAAGCAATTAAATATAGCTTTTATAAAACTATACGTTGCGTTTTAGGTTGCAAATGCACATTCTATATACATAGACTTTATATGAAAATGATATGTGCTATAACTATTCGCATAAACCATATGTTTGGAACTATATGCATAAACTATCACCTTAATTTTGATTTGTAAATGGTAAAGCTTGTTATATTGTAACATTTTGTAACCTTACTCTATGCTTTCCAACTATGCAAAGATACAACGTATTAACTTAAAGTGGAGGATGTGTTGGCATGCACTACAAACCGGTAGCTAAGGCATTTAATGGTTCCATAACTACTACCTTGGTGGATTGTTTGATGGCTTTTCTCGTGGCCAACTTCATGTGGATAATCTCTGAGTAAGGACATAAATCTTCAACTACGCAGTGTAAAACTCGCTAAGCTGTGCAAGGATGGTATGGTAGAATCCTAGTTGGATCTCTGTGCTGGCAGTAAGCTGTGTGTTGAATGTGGTAAAATTAATTGTCATTAAAAGAGGTTTGTGATCATGCAAGGTTTTATCTCGGTGGCTAGATTTGCATCGTTGATTTTGTGGTTGGTCTCGGGGTTTGGGTTAATCCCTAACCCTGGCATTGATATGCCCACCTATTCAAAATTTAGTTCATTTTACGAAAAGTGAGGGTGAGGCCGCTAGGATCTCTACCCTTCAGGGTTTTGTTTGAAGGTGCCTTCCTGGGTTTCGATACCCTGACCTTTCTATAAGTAGTGCTCTCAGTATGGTCTCGCAATTGTACAGGTCTTAGCTCTTTATGGAGTTCGCTGGTGAAATTTCTTCTTCTAAACCGTAAGCACTTGATAGAGTTGTAAGTTCAGAGGTGCCTCGGTAATTGTAACTGCATAGAGTTTGTGCTCTTTCCGGAGGTTAAAGTGGAAACTTCATACTTCCACTGTCTGCATTGAAGAATCTGGGGTACTCAACTGTGCTCCAGTTACTCGCAGGTGAGGTATTAAAGGCTTTTCTAAAAATCAATGGTTGTTTAAATAATGTCCCTGTTGGTTTTAATACTTGGTTCTTAAAAAAACCCTTAGTCATGTTGTTTCAATAGTAGGTGACCTTTCTCGGCAATGGTTGAAACTGGTCGTAAAGGGATGAAAGCTTTTGAATGGGCCCTGGTAAGCCTCAGAGACATCCCAAGGGTATCCATTACTGCGAAGAACTTGTCACCAATCAAGTTTCCGTTTGTTTAGCAGAGAGTTGGTTTGTTGATACTTAGGTCTCGTCAAGATTCAAAGGTTTTTCAGATTTTGGTTGTACTAAACCTAAGTCGTAAGGCAATGCAAAGTTTTGTATTAGAACTGGGAGTTGTTGCTCCCGAGCCTTTAAGGGCTCTCGTTGGATTCTCAACGATTTCTTGGTTTGTAACTAAAGTTTAAGTTTACCCAGAAATTAATTTTGGTTTAAATTAAAGGATGGCGAGCTACTCTCGGCCAATCCTTGATTAAGAATACAGTGTTTGTAAAAAGGGCACGGCCCGTCGTTTTGACTGTATGCAATATAGTTTTGTTTTACCTTTATGTAAAAAAGTTGACTGCGAACCTGGGTTTATACCCTGCTATAATGATTACTGTAATTTTTGTATGTAAACACTCTTGCTAAGGTTCGAACTCTCGACCATGTCCTGCATTAATACCTTCAGTAGTATTGTAAGTTTTATTTATGAATTTGTTCGTATTATTTAAATTAGGTCTCGGAAATACCGAGCCTGTGGATGACTCTCAACTTCCTTCGTCATTTCTAGGTTTAAGAAATCTTGTGCCGAGGGTTTCGATTCCCTGGACTCACACTTCTCTTATGAAATATTTTAATGTGAGTTGTTTACAGCATGTACGATGTATGTTTAGCCACAGGGTTTGAACCCTGAGTCATTTTCCCGATACCTTAATTGCTAAATATTGGTATTATTAAATGTGGACAATTTGTCTTGAATGTTAAACGATTTTCGCAGATGATGATACTATTGTTGAAGATGGGATTTGAATCCTTAAGGCTATTGCTTGACTTATGAGAGTTGATATTTTGTTTCTTATAACTTTTTAATATTTGTAATGCTGTGACACTATATATATTGTGATGTATTATAATAAGTAATAGTGTTTATATATATATCACTTCTACTTCTGTAAGGCAGTACCAAACTTTGTTTTGATTTGCATACTACTTTCAGTGTTATAGGGTTTTGAGAGCAGAGACTATAATATTTGTAAAGTATGTTTGAAAGAGAGATTTATACTTAGAAATGTATGAAATATATGTTTTTATGATTCGAAAGGTTGAAACCCTAAACAATTCTAAGTTTGGACAGAAATCATAAAATCATTACTTCTCTTCTATGAATATTCCGTTATTGAAAATAATCTATATACTAGATATTTGTCATGATCTTCTGTATGTAATACAGAAGAGATTTATATTCAAGTAAAATACAATGATAGTACAGAGACATTACAGATTTTAATTATACAAACATTCATCCATCTCTATCTGCCAGAAGAGAATTATATTCAAGTAAAATACAATGATAGTACAGAGACATTACAGATTTTAATTATACAAACATTCATCCATCTCTATCTGCTGCATATCATTATTCATATCTAAATTTAACTATTCTTCCCTGTACTAGAGTACAACACTGCAAAGTGTGGGGAAAAATACAGGGAAGTATTCATCATTCATTCATTTATTTACTATAACATCCAATCTGCATCTTAACCTAACAGTTATATTGGTAATTTAGAGTAGATAAAGTTGCAGAACTAAAACATTTACTAACAGTACAGTTTGTTAAATTTTTGATTGAAATTGATAACATAATAGCATTCAGATCATTAGTACTGATTAGACAGAAATAAATAAGATAACACAAGTTGAACCTGATAACTATAGAAGAAACAAATAGCCAAAGGATCCCGTTCCACCAAACCTGCTCCTAAATATAGCCAAGTTACTTGCCTTAGGACCCCCGAGCTTGTTCACTGAACCACTAGGACGAAGATGCTGTGTAGAGTAATGGAATAAATTCCTTTGCAACTTAGCAGTAGTACTTCTTGCTTTTACCAATATTGAACTCAGCAATGTGGCTGCATAGTTCAAATGCAGTCTTAGTTCACTCAATCACTTCTAACTTTCCCCTCATCAAATCTCTTGTGCACAGAAATTATCACAAGGTAGGAATGAACAGCCTCCTGCTGAATTCGATGGGTAGATAAGTAGCATTCCTAGGTATTTTGGTCAGTTTATTTTAGTAAATGAGCCACCTGCTCAGTTCCAATTTCTTGGGGAACACGACCATAAAAGTAGGTAAGTTTCCCCCTGCAACAGTTAGAGTAAGTTGAGGATGCTGCCAAGTGTCAGTTTGCTCTCCACCCCAGTCCATTCCTCCTAGTGGGTCAATGAACACTCATTCAACAGTCTCCTTTGGATATTTGTCTCCACTTTTATTTATTAATCATCAAATATTCAAAGTAATTAATTACAGTCATCCATGACCCCACTTGGTCAATAGTCATAAAACTTTACAATAAAAATAAAACATAATGTTTTCATCATAACATAAAATGTCTAGAGTTTGGGTATGTGACAATCTATGGTTCATATCATCTCCTTTATCTTACCATCTTCTGAGAACTGCTTAAATGGTGCATTTGGTAAGTTTCTTGCTAGAATATATGACATATCACTAGTAGTAGAAACATCTTCATGAGCCAAGTGGCTCATGAGTAACTGAGAAAACATAAAAAGGTCTGATGGATACTTTTTCTGACTATTTAAATTCTGCATAATTCTTTGACATGCAATGTAGTGCAATTATCATGTTTCCCTTTATGTTTAGTCGAATAAACACCTAATAATGAGGATCAAGGTTCTAGGTTTACAATATATGGTTCTAAGATGATAGTTATGGAAGAGGAAGAGGAATGAGACATATATCTAGATAGTGAAACAAGGATTTGGATTGAATAAGGTAATCTAAAATAGTTTGAAATTCTTTCAAAAACAACTAGAGTATTTACAATGGAAGGTTTATGTAGGAGTCTTTCATGCATACAAAGATCTTTATATTTGACTTCTCAGCTACTTGGATAATTAATTCCTGCCCAATCAAAAGTAATTGGATTTGCATGTTTAGATTTATCATATTCCACCAAGCAGGAAGGGTATCGTTACCAAAGCAGATAACAAACCCTAATCTTGCAAGTAAAAATATTTTTCTTTTTCCTTTCAAACAAACAAGTAAGCCTTAAGGGTATCAAGATACACACATTGTTCCAAACTTTTGTAGTAGAATCCTATGGTCTTGAGCTTTTCCCCTTCACTTTAACTTCTTACTGCAATTCTTGAAATGGAAACAAAAGAAAGTGAAAGCATAACAATAACCATGAAAATTATATAAAGAAACTTGCAAAATCAACAATTTCCATTTTCAAATAAACAATGATTCACATATACATGAACACATTTAATATTGGACAGGAAAAGAGTTCATTATGTAATGCCCCTAGAATGAATTTAGACTGGAGGGCACTTGTCGAGTGACCCGACAGAATAATATTTAATAAAATAATCCATTGAATGTTAAAGATGTTTGAACGATTGAGAAACACATGATGCATTGCATAACGAAAAAATGATAAACGAAAAAATGACGAAATTAATGATACTTATAGAATTGGATATTTTACTAAAAATGATGCATGAGCATTGTTTAAACGATTAGAGAATTTACTAAATATAGGATGTTTATGAACGAAATTAATACTTTGCTTAACGACTAGCGGATTTATGAAGTATACGATGGTTAGGAACAAAGTACATGTTTTGCTTAATGATTAGCAGATTTATGAAATGAATGAGAATTGTGATTATGGAATGATTTACATGATATATATTGATGAGTTATGATGAGCAGTACTACTGATGGGTACTTCGAGAATATGTGCAATAACAGGTAAATTAACATGACCAACTGAATAAAAAAGGAAATAAATGGGTCGTGGAGTATGAATAAATCACACACAGAAGAACGACGACGGTGTCAACTTCCTACGGATTCCACGCACAAGTTGAAAAGAACCTATCCGCTTACTCGGGGAAGCGTGACGTCGTGTGAAGTGGACCATGACAGAATTGGTCACGTACGAGGTTGAGGGGCGCGCAGTAAGAATAGAATTAATCCCCAGCGCCATTAGTATTCAATAGAGTGTACATGGAGGATTGAAGGTAACGAATCCTAAATCCCTACATGAAGTTCCCGCAAATCGGATGCAACAAAGAAGTATTAACGAAAGGACCCGACGATGTGGTACCTTATCGATAAATGAAAATGATGGATGAATGGACCCGATGATGTGGTACCATGTTGATAAAAAGAAAATGAGGAACGAATGGGCCCGACGATGTGGTACCTAGACCTAAGATGAAAACAATTGATGAATATTATGCATTAAACATGTAAGTTTGCATTTAGGCTATTTTTCACATGAAATGAATATTAGTAATTAAAATAATGGAGGATATTGTTTTAGGAGCAATGGTATACTGAACATTAACATATAGCCAACTCCACTTGCACCCACAAAAATAGAACTAGATTGAAGCATCAAGGGGGATAGACTTGAGTAAATCTAGGAATGTAGGTGCAATCTCTTAGGAATTAGACACATGGTTGGGTGAGATAATTATATTTAAATATTTAGAAAATATGCATTTTTTCATGAAGCGACATGTGTCGCAGATAATTTTCCTATTTAAGGAAGGAAAGAGGAAAGGGAAAGGTACCCTATGGCTGGATGGTTATCATAATGAGTAAGTCATTGATTTGCTTCTATTGTGAGTTTGGAAAGGGATCTTGGTGGGGGGAAACCCACTTCTGGATCCCCGGTTGCTGTGTGTGAGCTCTATGATCCTATTGCTTGAGGGTTCGGGAAGAAGAAGAGTATTCCCATAATTGGTAGGGAGGTCAATCAAGTGGTCAGTTGGACATTGGATCGACGACAACCATTCGAGGTATTCGTCAACGGTTGGGACAACTCCTTTGGTAAGGTTCCAACCCTCTTAAGCTTTAGTATTCTTTTATTTTTGATACATTAAGAGTTAGAATTTATGATATTGAGATGGAATGATCGATGCCTACTAACTAGTTGGATTTGAATTGATATAAGTTTATGTATTTTTTTTAAGAAAGAGGTCAGCAATCGGTACTACCGAAGTAGACTTACGATTTCATCTACGTTTACTTCTATAACAAATAGATTTTAAACTATTCATGCATTTCAAATTTGATTTATAAAACCTTGCGTTTACATTTTGGTTTTGGATCGGAATGGCTATTTGGGAAGGGCGTGGATCTATTCAAATCTACTTTCTTATATATATATATATATCTGTGGTCTGTGTCGTTCTACCAGATATTTCACATGATACAGTTACCAAACTAGATCCACAATGGCATTTCCATCTCCAAAATTATATATATATATATATATATATATATATATATATATAATCTATGGTAATCCTATAACTTGTATTGTTTACTGCCCTACAACGTGTGATCCTTGACCAGTATGCCCCTGCATTTTGATCGATGTGTTCGTTTTGCTGCTGTCCATACTAAATATCCACAACGAATCGTTGGCGCATTTCTAGAAGTTAGTATAAGTGAAGCTCCATCTTAACCTCTGTTAGTCAAGTTAGAAAATATGTGACTAGCACTCAATCGCATCACTAGTTGTTTGGTGAATAGCGTTCGTTTGCCTTAAATTCATTAAAACGACGATTTTGCTGTATCAATTAGCTGTGAGATTGAATTCTATCTTTTATGAATTGTAAATACCACTCGCATGAGTTAGGATTGTTGAAGGATCAGTAGACCCTTTTTCATATTTATTCACTTGATATACAATGATTTGCTATTATTATTCCAAACGCAACCCAATCTGAAGTACTATTACTGTATTCTTATTTATTTATGCTAGAGCTATAGGTAAGTTCTGTTTATATTATTGTGCTAGGATATACGACCATCCGTTCCTTAATGTCGAACCAACCGCATCTAACTGAAGTTTTAAGATTTATCATCACATATTCTTGGAATCTATAGGGATTTGTGATGTCACTACTTTCTAACCGTAAGATCGAGATAGATCTGTAAGATCGATCGGACCTTGTCCCTTTGTTAAGTCTTTAGTAATGACAACATTTATGTTCATCACTGCAAATCGTAAACTGAAGATCGATTGGAAAGATCAGTCAAATTCCTTCCTATGTTAAATCTTAGTATTGATAAAATAATCAACCGTCTGCTGACAGAAACTGAGATCGATCTGGGAATCTATCGGGATTCATTCCTCTGTCGAATTCCCTTTTGATAATACGGTTAATCCAAAATAAAACTCAGTCGCAAGACTGATCTAACGCGAGGTCTCAACATCGATCACTTTCTGCGTAGATCCATGCTCAGATACGAGCTGGATCACTGAATATCATATCGTGGAACAAACAATTCTTACCCTCATCTATTTATTTATGAGTAGGATTCGCGCCAATTTGGCTAACTTATCGGTTAGTTTACTTCCTCATCATCTTTTGTGTCCTGTATTTAATTTATTGAAGTTATCATATGATGCAATTTGCGCATATCTTGGGTTTATACCATGGTAGTTTTAGTTTGGACTTTTACAATCTTATAACATAGAGTAGGGTAGAGGTTGATCTACGTATAATATACATCACACTATAAACTGTAATCAATCATATTCTATCGAAGAATATCCTTCGAAGTTATAGAACCAGTCGATAGATGTTATATTCTAACTTGTGAGCATGTAAACACCAGTTATGAGATGTAACCGATAACCTTATCATGTGATATATATATATATATATATATATATATATATATATATATATATATATATCAGTGTTTATTTAAGATAATCTACTAAATTATCTTGATTATCACCACTTGTTGAGATTTGATTTGAGTAAATTCACATGAACATACATTACATAATTATTGTATAATGGTGGCATGATTATTAATTATTTATATTGATACGATTTTAGTTATTCAAATTATGTGAAAGTCAATTATTCGATCATTAATTTAAACATGGTTATTATCTCTTATAATTATTAATTATTTATATTGATACGATTTTAGTTATTCAAATGATGTGAAAGTCAATTATTGGATCATTAAGTTAAACATGGTTATTATCTCTTATAATAATTATTAAATATTTATTTTGATACGATTTTATCTTTCCAAATGATGTGAAAGTCAGTTAAACATGGTTATTATCTCTTATAATGATTATTAATTATTTATATTGATACGATTTTAGTTATTCAAATGATGTGAAAGTCAATTATTTGATTATTAAGTTAAACATGCTTATTAGCTCTTATAATGATTATTAATTTTATTAATTATTTATACTGATACGAATTTAGTTATTCAAATGATGTGAAATTCAATTATTCGATCATTAAGTTAAACATGGTATGATCTCTTAAGAAGGGGTATGGGAATATGGTACAAGAATAGGGACATGAAATGAATGTATAGTATGGGTATGAAAGCTAAATGTTCGTAATTATATTGATTCATTTCGATTGAGATCACGTTTTTATGACGTTTGTTTATATTATACTGGTAGGGAAAAGATAGTATGATGTGGTTATAAATGCACTAGATTATGTTAAGTATAGAACCTTCTCGCAAATATAATGATGAAATGAAAACCATAATGTGGATGTATTGGAAATCATTATATGTGTTCTTGACATGAAAATGAATGTCGTGAAAATTTATAAGGAATTGATTAGAATGGTTAGTGATGTCCCCTCTGTTAGATTATAAAATGACTTAGATAAGAAAACCAAAGGAACTCAAGAACTAATAAAAAAATAAATTATTTGCCTTCTCGTAGAAGTGAGGTCCCTACATTTGGTATCAGAGCCGGTCGAACCTTGACCGGACCAGGAAAAACTAGTATGTTAACCTCTGCAAAAACATTTGATTATGTTTACGAGAGTTAAGTGTTGTTAATTACATTTTATTATTATGAATAAAGTGATTGTACATCACAAAATTCGGTTTATGGACCGTAATGGACGAAGGAGAAGAGGGAGAGTCAGACGAGGATGAAGTGTACGTCCTCCACCCTCGCCAACTTCTAAAACTACCCCACCGCGGCAGGAAGAGCAGGAAACCATTTCTGTCAGAGAAGTTGTTTCCTTGATAAGAGGTTTCAACGAACACCTAGAGCATTACTTAGTCTACCACCACAATGCGAGCTAGACTTCACCATTGAACTTAGACCTAGAACAAAACCTATAGCTAGAACCCCTTAACGGATGTCGGTACCTGAGTTAAAAGAGAAACATTTTCAACTTCATAAATTGTTAGCCTTGGGACTGATTATACCTAGTGTATCATCCCGGGAAGCACCTATAATCGTTGTCAAGAAGAAGGATGGGCCACGACAACTATGCATCGATTATCGTCAAACAAACTATAAGGAACCAATACCCTCCTCCAAGGAGCGACAATCTTTTTAATCAAATAAAGGGAGCGACTATATTCTCCCATATTGATCTGAGGACAGGTTATCATCAATTAAGGATAAAAGAAGAAAACTTTCAAAACAAGATTCAGGCACTACGGGTTTATAGTGGTACCTTTTTGATTAACGGATGTACCCGATGTATTTATGACATTAATAAATGGAGTGCATGTCGTCAATACCTATATGATTTTTTACTAGTATTTCTGTAGGATATGTTGATCTATTCCTGGAAACCACAAGAACATGAGGAACACTTAAGAGTAGCACCACAGTGATTAATAGAAAACCATTTATATGGGAATTTATTGAAATACTCATTCTTTCAGAAGGAGGTTCATTACCTTGGGCCACATTATTTCGGATGAAGGAATTGTGGAAGATCCTGCAAAGATAGAAACAATATGGAATTGGCCAGCACCCACAAACGTACATGAGGAACAAATCTTTGAGGGACTTGCGGGGTACTATTGACACTTTGTAGAGGCCTCTCCAAAGTGAGAGGACCCATAACAGAATTACAAGGGAAAAACCAACACTTTATTTGGGCAGAAATATGAGAAAGGGGTTTTCACTAAACTTAAGAAGCTTTTGTCAACAAAACATATATTAAGAGTCACTGACATGGACCAATATTTTCTAGTAAGTACGGATGTAGTGAAAGATGGAATGGGGTGGGTATCAACGCAAGAAAGGAGAGTGATTGCTTACACTTCCCGAAGACTTCAGCCACATGAAGAAACTAGGTGACCCATGATATGAAGATGAAGGCAAGGATTCATACTGGTGAACACTATTTAATCGAAAGAGAGTCGAAATAAAAACTGACCATTGTGGATTACAGAATATACTTACCCAAAGCGACTTAAATGCAAGACATGGAAGATGATCGGAGACACTCGATGAGTATGATTTTGACATAACCTAGGAGAGACAAAATTTGGATAAAGTGGCCGATACACTTAGCTGAAGGACAAGGATATTCGTACTAATATCTATGGAGACCAAATTGAGAGAGAAGAGATACAGACACTACAACAAACGGTACATAGTATAATGAAGTAAAAATAGAATTGGAAAATGGAAGGGAACATACCCAAATATGAGGGACACTCCCTAGATACTAACGGATTACTGAGATATAAACAACCGTATTGATGTACCAGATAACGAAGAGATCTGAAATTTGATATTGTCAGAGACTCACAGAGCGGTTTACATAACTCATTCCAGAATTAAAAATATGTATGCGGAACTAAAGTTTTTATCAATGAGATCGTAATATTATATGGGATACCGAAAAAGAAATAAAGATTATTGCATACATATAATAAAGATTATCTGCCTTTGTATTCAAAGAAAGCGTTGTTGATTCCACTAGGAGAAATAAAAGTGGAATTTCAACTTACTCACTCTTAGCCAACACTCCTGAAATTGCAGTAAGAAGTGAACAGTTCTAAATACAAAGGCAGATCATTTTGAGGACCAAAGAGGACGTTGTTTGAGGAAGTTTGGGAAAGAGTTAAATAACGAATTCTCTCCCTCTTTTGTGTATTGAACTTTTATGTAATTATTTGATCATTGGGAAACCATTTAGAATATGGAAACTAGCCAGAACATAATCATGAATTTGATTCAAATTTTGAAATGATGGACGAAGACTGTGAACTTTATGAGCCAAAATGCAGAAAATGTATGGGACAGGAATTTTGTAATGTAATTGTTGCACTTTGAGCATATGATATGAAATTCCTTCAAGAGAAGTTTATGATCACTCTTTATTTAGAGTGATAGATATTTTCCTTACGAAAGATATATATATTATCATGGGTGCAAGCACTATTACACACTTAAATAATTATCATTCCCTTGCTAGTGTAAACATGAAAAAATGCTGTAGAATTTGGGCAGTAAAATGCTAATGGCGATGGTGATTGGCATTGTATCATGCTAATGGTGATGACGCTGCGAATGATTGAGAGGTCATTTTCCCATAGTGGTATTGTTGGAGTAGGAAGAATCAAGCTACAATTTATTTATCATCAAAAAGCTAAATATAAAGGTGCAACACTTGCAACACAAGAAGCTACATGGCTAAGAGGTATCCTTGTTGAACTAAATCATCCTCAAACAACATCTGCAACTATTTATTGTGATAATCAAAGCACAATACAATTAACAAAAAATCAAAATTTCCATGCAAGAACCAAACATATGCATCATCATTATGTTCGTGAGCAAACACAAGAAGGCAATATCATATTGATTGTAAAACAGAAGACCAAGTTGTTGATATACACTAAACCATTGAGTATTGTAAAGTTTGAAAAGTTTAGAAGCATGTTAGGGCTTAAAGAAGTATGCCCTTGATAAAGTAACCCTAATAAACATTAAGGGAGAGTGTTAAAACAAGAATTAAAACAAAGATAATATTTATTAGTGATGTCTATGAAGATAGTTCAAGAAGAGTAATAAATGTTGTAGTTGAAACAGTAGTATGTGGTTGGAAATATCTCTTCAATAGATATTTTTAGAGGGCCCTAGAATGTAAAACTTCACCTATAAATACAATGCAATCTCAGTCGATTGAGAATGGCTTAATTTCTTCAGTTGTTCATCTTCATCTATGTTTCCAGCTTAGATTTATTGCATATATCCAACTAATCCAATTTTTTCATCAAATAATCCAAGATTCCATTCCATTTTAAAAATGGATTTACTAATAAATAGAAATCGAATTGTAAATCTCATGATAGAAATAAACCCAAGGTTAAGAAAATATGTTGGCCCTATGTTTCCTTTCATGCTCTCCCCAATGTGGTTGTTATGGGCACAAAACTTAAGAAAGTTGATGCTCATCTCTATTCATCTTGTTCGTTCAGTCTGCATATATGAAACACACATCAATCATGAAAAATCCAGGAGGATACCTAAGGTGTAATCTGTAGTGGCCATTCATTTCCTAGGCAGCGAATTGGGAAAAAGATGAGTTGCATTCATACAATTGTAGTTAGCAACTTGTAATATATATATATATATATTATCACTGGTGCAAGCACTCATACACACTTAAATGGATTTTGACCTCGAAATAATTAGCATTACCATGCTAGTGTAAACGTGAAAAAATACTGTAAAATGTGGGAAGTCATAAAATTTTCATGCAATACTTCTCCCTGGCAGTTAAAAGTGTCATCTTCCTCCAAATGCTAATGGCGATGGCGATGACGCTACTATGAATGATCTCTTCCCTCATAGAGGTCATTTTCCCATAGTGGTTGACCTTGATAATCGTGAAGTGCATGCAAAAATAAATTAATTATTTAAACATTTGAATATAATGAAAAATTTAGATTAGTTCAGATTCGACAATCATGATTAATATTATATTATGTTAATTATTGAAACACTACTATCAAAACTAATTTTCAATCTCTCCATACTTGGCCATCGACAATATTAATATTTAATAATGTAATATAAAGTTAATAATAGCTGTTGATAATATTTTGTTTTAATGTAGTTTAATACAAGTTTAGTGTTACATAAAATTAACACAAATATTAAAATTATTAATGTTAGTGTTCACTTGGTGTTCCCGGAGATCATGTTTCAACCCACCAACATTTAAATACAAATTGAATTGAAGTAATAAATGGATTGTGGTGCTCAATTCTTAGAGTGGTCTTGGTACCAAATGGAATAAATGCATTCAACCAAGGGGTTTTTTCACACGGTTTTGATAAATATACATATATGTGTATTTAAGAGAAATATATTTCTCACCCTCTTGTGTACAAAGCATTCAAAGCATTAGGGTCGAGCTATATGGCCGGCTGGCTGGGGCGGTCGGCTGTGGCCGTCCCCACCCAGGATCGACCCCAGGACCTCTCCTCTTCGGCGCCTTCGCCTCGTATTGATCATCGACTATTCTCATATGTTGAAAAAAAAGCATTCAAAGCATTTAATGTGAAGAAGTCAACACCTTGCTAAAACTCCACAGATGTCCTCCCTCTCCTCCAATATTTTAGGAGAGTCTAGTATTAATCATCAACCACAATAGTGGTCAGTAACCTTGTAACACTCTATGTAAAAAATTATCACAATCATAAATATTGTACATTTAAGCATAATGGCATTAATTGTAAGAGTAATGTTTTTAAAGCATATGCTTGGGCAAGTTAAGTGGCTAGCAACCAAGAGGCCTAAACTAGCCTAAACTATAGTGAGTCAAATTTGAGGTCCCAACTAGGGGGCATGTAAGGAATTCCTAATTTAGGGGGACGCATGGGGAATTAGGGTCTAGGTTGAGATGGGGCATATGTAATCAAGGTCACAGTTAATGGAGGCGCATGAGGAATCAAGATTTTGGTCAACAAGGCCATAGGAAATTCAAGTTCAGTTCATGAGGGGTGCGTGATCAAGCAAACCCTTTTGATCTTGGCTAACTTATTTAACCTTGACCTTGTGGGAAACTTGCTTGAACACATCTCTATCAAAATCCCTATAATGTGTGCCTATTGCACTATCTTTATTGAGCCCTCAATACATGTGACATATTTTCCTTGAATGCTAAAAAAGAAGATTGCATTTCTTTATAGTGAGACTTAACCTCTATACTCTACTCTAGGGTGCTTAGGATTTAGTCAATTAATGTATGAGGTCATCAATTTTTAATAAGTCTTATTAGGTAGTTGGTGTGTGGTTACTCACTGTAAAAGGGTCATGTTTATTAAATAAGGTCCATTAGTTGGTTGGTACTCATTAGTGATGAGACTGCAAGTAGTTAGGGATTTTCTAGTGAGAAATTATAGATAGAGGTAGAAAGATATGTAAAGTTTTGTCAAGTATTTTCATTGTTTTAGAGGTCTCCTCTTCGAAGAGGTTCGTGAATATTGTTCTCTTTATAAATATCAATATAATGGTTTATATTATGCAATTTCAGTATTTTTTTTCTCCTCTCTTTCTTTTTGTAATTTATATTTCTTATGATATTACTCATAATTTACTATTTATGTTGATAATTAAGTACACAACAAATGCTATTATAGTTCTTTCATTTGCTAGTCCAGACCCAAGTTTTAGAATATATATATATATATATATATATATAGAGAGAGAGAGAGAGAGAGAGAGAGAGAGAGAGAGAGAGAGAGAGAGAGGACCGTCGCCTTTAAAGACAACATATTTTTTATTTAGCTAGTAAAAATGTACCTAGGAAGCATACACGTCATGAGTAAAATTGGAGTCACCTAGTTGGACACACTTGTACACCTTTCTTGGTACCTAGCGACTAGCACTATATTAGATAGAATTTATATGGAGTTGATATTCCACGTACCTTCAAGTATATAGGAATCCCCTTAGGTGCACTTTGAAACCCTCATTACATAAATGTGTTGACCATTTTGTTTCTATATCACACCAAGCATAACACTTTGTGGAGATCACTATCACATACCAAGGAATTGGGTAGTATGGCTAAGGGTATGGTTTAATCTCCTTAGTTAGTGTTGTGAAAGACTAATTGTGTATTATTGTTGCAAATCCTCATGTATATCATAAATCTATAGTGATTGATACTCCTTTTCTATTAGGAATGTGCAAACCCTAAGCTATGCAACAAAGGTAGTGAAATTCCTACACAACTTGTAATATAAGAAATTTGAGAATTCCATCATTATAGTAATACTTAGGTGGGTGCTAAAAAAAACAGTTTGGGTCAAATGTGAGAGACCTATCTCAAAATAATACTTGTGCGACAATGATTACATTGGTATAACTCTCAAGTAACACTTAAGGTGGACCAACCCGTACCATTGTAGGAGATTTATCTCAAAAGAATCTTTGCATGCTATTGAATCTTTGCAAATGCTAAAATAAATTGATGACTCGAAAAGAGGTGCTACCAATGGCACCCCTTTCCTTTGTTGGATTACATTTCCAAGAAGTTTTAAACCATGGCCTAAAATTATTTAATTTTTTTTCAAAAAATATTTATAAAAACAAAATTTTAACAAGCAAAACCATTCAAAAAAGCATATTTTAAACAAATTTAAAAAACAAACAAAATACCAAAAAACGGTGGTGGAGTGGTGGCAGGAGGGTGGTGAGGGGGGGCTTGTATGGCGACACAATTCTGAGGTGGAGAGGGTGACATGGGGGTAGTGGATAGGGGGAGGGGTTAGTGGGTAGGGGGAGGGGGTAGTGGGTAGGAGGGGGGCACGTGAGGAAAGTAGGGAGGGGTGTGTGAGGTGGGAGGGGCGCATGAGGTGGGGGAAAGAGGGTGGCGAGGGGGGGCTTGGATGGGGGAGCGATTCTAAGGGTGGTTAGAATTATGCCCCGATGATTCTCACCACCTTCATAATCACGCCCTCATCCAAGCCACCCCTCGTCACCCTCTTGCCCCCACCCCACGCGCCCCTCCCACCTCACACACCCCTCCCTACTTTCCTCACGCACATCCCTCCTACTCACTACCCCCACATCAGCCTCCCCACCTAACTCCACTATCCACCCTCCACCTAACTCCACTATCCACTCCCTCTTCCCCTTTACGTGCCCTTTTTTGGTTTTAGGTTATACTTTTTTTTTTTTATAATGTTTGTTTTTTTATTTTTGTTTTTTTCACTTTTTTAATTTTATTTGTTTTACTTATTTCTTCCCTTTTTTATTTTTAAATTTTTAAATTTTAAATTTATTTTTATTATTTCTTTCTTTTAGCCCAGTTCTTATTTTATTTTTTATTTTTAAACGTTTGTAATTGTGTTTCATTTCATTTTGTTTTTTTCTTTTCTTATTTTATTTTTTATTTTTAAACATTTGTAATTGTGTTTCATTTCATTTTGTTTTTTTCTTTTGTCTTTTTGTTTTTTTTTTAATTTCCAAAATGTATTCAAAACATGTCATTTGTTTTCATATTTGGTTTTTTAAAGGTGTTTTGGTTAAATTTTGTTAAATATTTGTTTCTTTTTTCTTGAAATTGTCATATATTTTCAACATAGAGTTTTTTTTAAAAAATAAATACTTTTAGGGCATGGTTTAGAAACGTCTTCAAATTTAACCTGATAGAGAAAAGAGGTGCTACTAGTAGCACATCATTTCGAGTCATAGGTTTATTTTGGCATTCACATTGCAAAGTAATCAATTGTTAAGGCGACAATATCAAAAAGTTGTAATTTTAGCCCCATAAAGAAAAATACGTGAAAAATGTGTGCTGTCATTTTCAATTCTGGGGTCTATTTTATGGTTTTGATTATAGTGACACCACCCAGGGTTACCAAAAAGTTGTAATTTTAGCTCCGAAAAAATAAATGGTGCCACCGATAGCACCACTTTTCAATTCCAGGTTGTTTTTTTGGTGGTTTTGATGCAAAAATATGAGTTTTTATGGCTAGAGTTCTCGTTTTGAGTATAAAGTTCTCGTCAAGTTGTATAACTTGTTGAAAATGGAAATTCACATAAAAGGTATGATTAATACAATTTACAAAAAACGTTTTGTGAGTGGTCTAAAGGAGGAGACTAAAGCACAATTCTAGATGGCTCACCCCACTACTGATTGGAAGACCCCAGTTAGCTAGGGAAGCGTAGGTGGTGATAATTGTCCAAGCGAAACAACATAATTTTTTTGTGACATTGTCTTCCTTTTGTGCCTCCTCCACCTTCTTAAAACACTGGGGTCTATAAATTAACCTGGGAAAAAGTGTCAAGTGACAAAATATAATTTTCTAGCTCTTTTTTATCATTATGATGAAAATGAATTTAATTGGCATTGATGTAAGAAAAAGAAATGATTTTTCATAGATATGGCTCCATTTGGCATGCTCAAGGAAATTTCAAAGGAAACCACTACATAGTTACATCTAACAAAGAGTACACTTCAACCTCGTGAAGAAACCACCCACTTGCCTATTTGTGAGGAACCCCAAATTTCCAAGTCCATGCTTTATAATGGATTTCAATTCCCAAGACCCTAAAGTTTGATAGTTATATATCAAGCACAGAAAGGTGATTATGTTAATCGACAATCGAAACACCAACAATTTCATTCGTCATTGAGTTGTAGAAGAAACCCATTGTTATGTCCACGTGGTGCGCAATTTTCAAATCATGATAGCCAATGGAGGTATGATGAAATGTGGCAGTAATTATGAGAATGTGACACTCCAAACACATGACTATTTGATCGAACCAAACATGTATTCTATTGAAATAGGTGGATGTGATTTCATTCTCAGGGTAAAGTGGTAGCAAACATCAAGTCTAGGTACAATAGATTTCAAGGATTTATACATGAGTAGAGGGTCATAGGCACACTGTCAAATGTCTCTAGGTTAGTTCATAACTTCATTGCATGGAAATCTCTTGAATAAAGGAAACTCATATATTATTGCTCAATTCAATGCCATCAAAGTTATAGATAGATACCCACAAGAAATTCATTGTGATTTGTAATTGGTTTTAAATAAACATTAGCCAGTTTTTGAAACATCACATGGCAAGTATGATCATGGGATACCACTAATTATATGTATTCAACTACCCAATGTGCATCCTTATCAACATCATTTTGCACAATAAATGAAATTGAGAAGATCATTCAAAAATTGTTGGAGGCCAACATGATTCATCCTAGTACTAGTCCCTACTATTCTCTAGTCATCATGGTATTGAAAAAAAAAGCAATTGGTGCATGTGCCTAGATTTACATGCTCTTAATAAGTTGATGGTCAAAGACAAATTTCTCATCCAATTCATTAATGACTCTTGTTTGACCTTCACGGTGCTTATTTCTTCAATAAATGAGACCTTCTATCTAGGGATCACCAAATATGGATGAATGAGTTAGGCATTCCTACGACTACCTTACTAACCCTAGAACCTTGATCCTCACTCTTAGGTGTTTATTCTATTAAACATAAAGGGAAACATGATAATTGCACTGCATTGCATGTCAAAGAACTATGCAGAATTTAAATAGTCAGAAAAAGTATCCATCAGACCTTTTTATGTTTTCTCAGTTACCCAAGAGCCACTTGGCTCATGAAGATGTTTCTACCACTGGTGAAATGTCATATATTCTAGGAAGAAATTACCAGATGCACCATTTAAGTAGTTCTCAGAAGATGGTAAGATCAAAGAGATTATATGAACCATAGATCCTCTTCTATCATTGAGTTGGTCTTTGATGAAGTAAAACTTGCAAATTATGGAAATTTGCAACATCAGTTGAAAACAACTAATATTGATGATTGGGTGATTGATGTTATCAATATTTAGAAATTTGTTAAAGAGGACAAATAATAGATTGATCAGCTCAACTCAAAAATGGATTTAATGATGCATGTGTTGACATATCAAGAAATAAGAGATGATATAGACAAAGCAACACCTAACCTAAATAACAATTTAGATGTGTTGCACATAATGCTTATGCAAATTCAAGGACTGATAAAGTCGGCGTGGGATAACTGGCACTCAAATCGCCTTGCTTTTCCGGCGATTTGTTCCCTAGATCTAGTTATAATAACCGGCGGAATCGTAGTTCCACCCCATTTATTGCGGAACTAAGCCATGGAACTCTGCCCCTGGGGGTTTTGCCCCATTTTAAGATGACCCAAATCGTCAAAATTCCCAAAAAATAACGAGAAGGGGTGGAACCGTGCCTCGCCGAAAATTTTTCCGTTACCGGCAGGGGGCGATTGAGTGATAGTTATCACACGCCGAAAAGTCTCTGAAAAAGTCTCCAACAAGGATTAGTCAATGCACTTTCCAAAGTGCGTTAAAAGTACACTCTGAAGAAGATTTCAAAAAATGTCATGCTAGACATCATTCTTTAGGAAAGATGGATTTTGATGAAGATTTACAACCAAAATTTGAATTTGATTTATTTTGGTCATTCATATGAACACATCGTAGAATTGAGAGACGTTATACTCTCCACTTTTCCCCAGATGGAGGATGATCTCCAGAATACCGGGGAAAGTGGGAATTCATCATCGTCAACTAACAAATGTAATTAGTTTAGGGTTGTAACGAACGTCTTACTATACATGGGTTTCTCTAGTTGCAGCGCCATCCTCTCGTGTGTATTTAGAGCAGCCTAATGAACATTGCTTGCACTTAACCGTAGCTTACATATGTATCAAAGTTTCTTAGTCACCCGAAAGTTATGGCAATCCCCAGTAGTTATGTTTCAATCTGTCTTGCATGGCCACTTAGTGAAGATAGATGTATGCCGGATGATAGATAGGTGTACGGAAGTTAATCTCAACATTGGTGGTGGTGGTGGTGGTTTTGTTTAATAAGAAGCCAAAGGTGCAATTTTAGTTTCACCACAATGAGCAAATCCCTGAAATATTCTTCCCATGCTATACTCCACCCCAATAATAATAATAATAATAACTTAATTATATTTCTATAAGTAGAAAATAAATAAGAAGAAAAAGACATTTAATTTGAAATTTTGAAACAAATTAAAAATTGGGCCTAAATGACATTTTTGTAAATCTTGTACTCTTATGATATAGTTTGTTCAATAAACACCATCACCACCAACAACAAAAACAACATAATTATATTTCCATAGGTAGCAAATAAATAAGAAGTAAATACATTTAAATTTGAAAATTTGAAACAAATTACATCTATTTATATTTCCATAGGTAGCAAATAAATAAGAAGTAAAGACATTTAAATTTGAAAATTTGAAACAAATTAAATCTTGGGCCTAACATTCTACTTGTCATGCCTTGACTGACCAAGTCATAACCAATCATTCTAGCTAACTACCTATATATCTCCATTTGTTTGGAAATCTCTAAGCATTCAACAAGAGTCAACACCATCCTCTGAAACATTGGAGGAATCCATCCATAACCTTGGCATCAATTTTAAAACCACATAAGTAAGAGAATGCAGGGTTGAGGTAGGGCCCTATTGAATGAATAGGAGAGTGGAGAGTGTTGTTCTATTTCTCATAAGTCAACTGTAATATTTGAATAATTTGTTGAATCCAATATCCTCCCCCTTTTCATTTTATTACTTATGGACAGATTCAATAGTCCTATTCATGCCTCGTACAAGTAGCCCGTTGTAGGATTTCCACCATCGACCAAGCAAAGAAACTTTAATAAAGGTTTGCACATGGCACACAACTCTTGCACTATTTCCCAAAAGTATATTGGCACACTAGTTGTTCTATGGCTTACCCAACTAATTTACTTCTTAGGGTCTCCCTCATGTTATAGAAACATTTTTTTCAACTCCAACATAAAAACGAGAAGACATTGTAGAGAAATGAAGCTAGTGGTGAAATGTGTGGTTGTAGGGTGCACCAACTTGTTGCTCCACATGAATTATTTCATGAGGATAATAACATATGCATGAATTTTTCTCCACATGAATTATCTCACGAGGATTTAACATATGCATGATTGTATATAAATTTGGTGATGCTCTTGGATGATTCAATAAAAAAAATTTCATGTCCTTTAAAATCAAATCAATGAAATGGGTGGTTCAAGGGATCAAATACAAGATCCAATATATATGCATAAGCAACTTGCCAATAGACACATAATTATTAGCATTATTTTCCATCACTTGAACAACATGTTGATCTAATAATCTCCTAGATGAACCCATCCAACAGTTCACATAATAATTGTTCATATTTAACATACACAAATGCATCAAGATATTTGATTAATATTTTCACCCTGAGACAACCAACCAAAAAATTGAGAATGGTCATGCCCTTCTCATCTATCCAATCATCTAACATCATGATGCATTCAATGATATCCCATGATTCGCAAGCTTATCCAATATACAAGTGCAATCAAACATTTCCCCTTAAAGGAGAGGCCCTCTCATGTCCTCATTAGTAAGGCCTTGTACCTCCCTCCAACAATAATGGCATCTTCAAACATTGACCTGTAGAATGAGTTCTTCTTAGAAACGATGAAAGGAATGCCACTCCATAGAGAAAATTTGGCCACAATCTTGTCTACTTCTTGCTTCTCCAACCAATGACCAATACCTCCCTCCAACAATAATGGCATATTCAAACATTGACTTATAGAATGAGTTGTTCTTGGCAACGATGAAAGGAATGCCACTCCATAAAGAAAATTTGGCCACAATCTTGTCTACTTCTTGCTTCTCCAACCAATGACCAATAGAAGGTTGTGCCCTAGGAATGGGCCTCAGAATAAAGGATGGTGATCTTGTAGAGGGAATCGTGGAAGGTGTGGACAAATATTAGGTTTCACTTCCTCGAGCTGACCCCACCTAGAGAAGCATATGGTTCCTGAGCTTCTTGTAACTCCTTATAACTCCTCCGGCTACAATTTCAAGCCTTAATGATTCCCTCTCATATTTCTTTTTACTGATAACAAGAATTGATTGAGTGACAATATGGATATTTACTTGCATAAATACATAATGAATTCCCACTTTATGCCCTATAATCTTGGAAAGGTGGTATTTCAAGCAGTTGATTCCATTGTTCATTTCCTTCCCACACAACTTACACCTCAAACTCTATTGATTCAAAGGGTGAACCAACTCACCATATTCCGGCCATATTCCTTTGATGTTTTTGTAGGGAACTGATGAAAGCTAGGGCACAAAAGAAATGGAAAGCAATGCAAACGAATAATTCAAATAAAAAATAATGCAATAATTTCCATCAACCTGCAATATTATAAAAAATATCATGATAATAAAATATTGTGATTTTTAAAGATGATAGTATTGATGCATTTAAAACCTCTCGATACATCAAAATATTGTCATGATATTGGAAAAAATTATTTAGATATATCTATTCGAATATAAGTTTCAATCATAAGAAGATAATTGTTATTTGGTGCACTGCAATGGACAAACATGCATGATAGATAATGGAAATGGTATGACAAGAGATCTTGTGGAGTGGACGGTTACTCTTTCATGGAATTGGACATTGTGTGCAGGGTATTGTGTGGTTGTGCATCATACATGTATAGG
Organism: Larix kaempferi; assembly: GCA_027924585.1. NCBI lineage: Eukaryota > Viridiplantae > Streptophyta > Pinopsida > Pinales > Pinaceae > Larix > Larix kaempferi. The sequence continues at coordinate 14,270,894 of BSBM01000458.1, read as the reverse complement.
AGGTAGAGGGACATCACATGTACTTGAACATGTCATGCACGGGTCATGCATGACTTAAAAGAGCGCCTAGTGTACCATTACCAACATCTTGGGTGCAAGTTGGTTCGATGTGGAAGTTCACCCAACAACATTTATGCTCTCACATATCAACCCACACATATATTAAATCAATGCTTGCAAAACATATATTAAATATCATAGAATTGATCATGTTAGATGCTTCATTAATCAACATATATCAATTGAGTTTCATATCTCAATTGAGTTTTTTTTTTTTTAGAATATAGTAGAGTTTGGGGGCATTGAACCCCACCCCACCTTGAACTTTCTGAATAGACTAGGCCTCCTTCACTCGCCAAGTGTGCTACAATATTTTTCCCATGGAAACCTAGTAATAAACTAATAGAACTAAGATGAGATATCATAGGTTTCTCCCCGAGGATCTGAGAACTTATTTAGGTAAAGATATGCACCTGCCACTATCCCTTTCTCCCTCAGAAGGGGGAAGGGGGAGCTCGACATGGATGGAGACATCGATAGGGGTATAGTTTGATTGTAGTTGGTCCCCATCGTATTCCCATCATTATCTCCTTCCACCTTACTAGCTTGGTGAGATCAACGATCCTTCCAAGAAGAGAATATATACATTGGGTAATGTCTCCTTTGCTTTGGGGAAGCTTGTTTGGATGGATACTTCAAAAATATAAATCTAATATTTTGCTTGTATGTGAGAAACATACACTCCTCCCTCCATTTTGAGCCCGTCAACCCCATCCCATTTATTGTCCACCCTCCATCATGCAAAGTTAGGAATCCCTTAGTTGCTTATCAATCATTCTCAACACCAACAATTATTCTCAACACAAGTTTACCCCATAGGATATACATACATACATATCCAATACATTTTATTTGTATTGGTTAATATTAAGAGGATATACATACATACATATTCAATACATTTTGTTTGTATTTATTAACATTAGCTTGCCTAGCATTGCTATTTTTCTTCCAAAAAGATTGATCACATTGGAAATTATAATTTAGTGATTGAAAATTTAAATCTTTTCCCATTAAATCTAATTCCATTAAGGAAAATGGTTTTCATTAAAGTTTGGTAGGATTTCCTTTTAAAAACTCAAGCTCAATAATTAATTAGATAAAAAAATGTTCGAAAGAAAATAAAGAAAAATAATTGATAGATATCACTAATAAAAGATTCGAAGGAATTGTATCTTAATAAGATTTTTAGTTTAATTTTTGTATGTTTTCGATATCATTCGATTTTTGTTTGTTTGTTTGTTTTTTTAGTTTTGATGGCCACATTTTCGCGCCTTGAATCGTTCGCACCAATGTAATGGTGGGATATTCATTGCAATAAGGGGTTTCTCCACAACAATTCTTAAACTTTTATTAGCATTCGTACCATAATTTTTTATTGGATTAGTTAATCCGTAACAATATTAATATGTCATTCCCAGACAAATATAAGATGGAAGTTCCTTCTCTTAATGTTTTAATGTTTAGAAGTTCATTTGTTCATGGACTCTTTTTTAAATGTCACATAAAATAATATGGGATAAAACCTTGTATTTAGTTTTAAAAAGTGGATGGGGCATTGCAAAAACCAAAATACATCATAACACATGGGAGTTGTCTAGAGTGTCTAGGATTTCGCTCGGACGAAAGGAGAAATCCGGTCGACGACGACAACCTCCGGCACCCCTCTCGGACCATCCCCTTCCATCGCTAACACCGCCGCCACCCCCCATGGGCCTACCGAGTTTAATGTACCTTATCGGATCCCAATTCTAGATGGGATCGGGAGTGGGCCCTTTCCTCCCTCCTTTGTCGATGTCAGATTCAGCATGGGAGTAAATGAACAGACCGGGTTGGTGAACTCGAATGCTCTCTCCCCGCACCCTCCCCTACCCCCTCCCTCTGCGCAGAACCATACCCCCACCCCACAACTCCAAGTATACTCTGTAAGTGACGGTGTCTTGGCTTTGTACCCGTGGATCCAACGCCCGTTTTTGAACTCGGCCCCGCCCCCTACGCAGAAGCTTCAGAGGAAATCCCTCATGTAGAGCTCCAGAACCAGGTATACAAGCAATTGGTGTATACTCTGTAAGTGACGGTGTATCGGCTCTGTACTTGTGGCTCCAAAACCCGTTTCCGACCTTGTCCCCGCCCCCTACGTAGAAGCTTCAGAGGAAATCCCTCATGCAGAGCTCCATAACCAGGTGTGGAAGCAATTGGTAAGTGGCTTCAGAACCAGGATTTGTGTTTGAGCATTTTGTCTTTTCCTTTGGCTCCATTGCTGATATTCTAGGAAATTAAAGATGTAAAACAAATCTACCCATTGTAGTAGAATCTGCATTAGATTGGAAGGTTGCAGAACCATTTTGAATGCTACTCATCCTTATGGTCCGCGTAGCCACCATGAACCCCTCCAAGGGGAGCAATTCCAACATGTTGCTTATTGCCATTCCCAATTTATACGAGAACCCCTGCTGGCTCTTGAAGCTCTACCAGCTGCTGTAATTGTTGTTAATTGGTACATGAGATTGAATAGGTATTTCGAGTGGTTTCTACCAATGATTTAAGGTAACCCCAATTTATACGAGAACCCCTGCTGGCCCTTGAAGCTCTACCAAATGCAATAATATATGTTGAACCAATCTTATAGCCCATATCAGAGATAAACCATAGTTGAAATTGTCACAAGACAAGAACCTTACCAGATATTCAAAAATATTGATTTCATTTTGTACTGTAGATCTATGATTTTATCCCAATCTAGATTTAGGCCTAAATGTATGCTGTGTTTTGTTCGCAAAGAAAGCAATCTTTGCTTTTCCCATAAACATATTTGCAATTTGCGTTTTCTATAACGTATATACATATGTATATTAGAAAATATGATATTACAGAGTATAGGGCATTAGAGCCACAGGTACAGAGCCGAGACACAGTCACTTACAGAGTATACACCAATTGCTTATATACCTGGTTCTGGAGCTCTGCGTGAGGGATTTCCTCTGAAGCTTCTGCGTAAGGGGCAGGGTCGAGTTCGAAAATGGGCATTGGAGCCATAGGTACAGAGCCGAGACACCATCACTTACAGAGTATACTCGGAGCTGTGGGGTGGGGGTATGGTTCTGCGCAGGGGGAGGGGGCAAGGGAGGGTGCGGGGAGAGAGCATTCGAGTTCACCAACCCAGTCTGAGCATTTACACCCATGCTGAATCTGACATCGACGAAGGATGGAGGAGAGGGCCCACTCCCGATCGCATCCAGAATTGGGATCCGATAGGGTACATTAAACTTGGTAGGCCCACGGGGGGTGGCGACGGTGTCAGCGACGGAAGGGGATGGTCCGAGAGGGGTGCTGGAGGTTGTCGCCATCGACCGGATTTCTCCTGCCGTCTGGGCGAAATCGTAGATGCTCTAGACAAATCCCATGTGTTATGATCTATTTTGTTTTTTGCAATGCCCCATCCACTTTTTAAAACTAAATACAAGGTTTTATACCATATTATTTTATGTGACATTTAAAAAAGAGTCCATGAACAAATGAACTTCTAAAACATTAAGAGAAGGAACTTCCATCTTATATTTGTCTAGGAATGACATATTAATCTCATTACGGATTAACTAATCCAATAAAAAATTATGGCACGAATGCTAATAAAAGTTTAAGAATTGTTGTGGAGAAACCCCTTATTGCAATGAATATCCCACCATTACATTGGTGCGAACGATTCAACGCGCAAAAAATGTGGCCATCAAAACTAAAAAAACAAACAAACAAACAAAAACCGAATGATATCGAAAACATACAAAAATTAAACTAAAAATGTTATTAATATACCATTCCTTCGAAGCTTTTATTAATGATATCTCTCAATTATTTTTCTTTATTTTCTTTCGAACATTTTTTTATCTAATTAATTATTGAGCTTGAGTTTTTAAAAGGAAATCCTACCAAACTTTAATGAAAACCATTTTCCTTAATGGAAGTAGATTTAATGGGAAAAGATTTAAATTTTCTATCACTAAATTATAATTTCCAATGTGATCAATCTTTTTGGAAGAAAAATAGAAATGCTAGGCAAGCTAATATTAATCAATACAAACAAAATGTATTGAATATGTATGTATGTATATCCTCTTAATATTAACCAATACAAACAAAATGTATTGGATATGTATGTATGTATATCCTATGGGGTAAAGTTGTGTTGAGAATGATTGATAAGCAACTAAGGGATTCCTAACCTTGCATGATGGAGGGTAGACAATAAATGGGATCGGGTTGACGGGCTCAAAATGGAGGGAGGAGTGTATGTTTCTCACATACAAGTAAAATATTAGATTTATATTTTTGAAGTATCCATCCAAACAAGCTTCCCCAAAGCAAAGGAGACATTACCCAATGTATATAATCTCTTCTTGGAAGGATCGTTGATCTCACCAAGCTAGTAAGGTGGAAGGAGATAATGATGGGCATAGGATAGGGACCAACTAAAATCAAAATCTACCCCTATCGATGTCTCGATTCAAGTCGAGCTCCCCCTCCCCCCTTCTGAGGGAGAAAGGGATAGTGGAAGGTGCATATCTTTACCTAAATAAGTTCTTAGATCCTCAGGGAGAAACCTATGATATATCATCTTAGTTCTATTAGTTTATTACCAGGTTTCCATGGGAAAAATATTGTAGCTCACTTGGTGAGTGAAGGAGTCCCAGGCTATTCAGAAAGTTCGGGGTGGGGTGGGGTTCAATGCCCCCGAACTCTACTATATTCTGAAGAAAAAAAAAGGTTTCCATACTTTGAGATATGAAACTCAATTGATATATGTTGATTAATGAAGCATCTAACATGATCAATTCTATGATATTTAATATATGTTTTGCACGCATTGATTTAATATATGTGTGGGTTGATATGTGAGAGCATAAATGTTGCTGGGTGAACTTCCACATCGAACCGACTTGCACCCAAGATGTTGGTAATGGTACACTAGGAGCTCTTTTAAGTCATGCATGACCAGTGCATGACATGTTCAAGTACATGTGATGTCCCTCTACCTCCTATACATGTATGATGCACAATCACACAATACCCTGCACACAATGTCCTCCCCTTATTCGATGTTGTTTATTCTCAACTAATATGTGTAGTCAAATTTCAATATCTTAATTAATATGCATTCCATTTCTAAACATTGTTTTAATATATGTATGGATTTATATCGATGAGGATAAACATCATAGATTAGAGAGGTGAAGATACATGAAGGCTATTGTGCAACCGTACATCAAACATGCAAAAGTGGCACCACTTCAAGTGTGCCATGTGTAATATGTGACTTCCATATTGGAATTTTGCAATACATCCATGTATGGCCAATTCCATGAAAGAGTAACCGTCCACTCCACAAGATCTCTTGTCATACCATTTCCATTATCTATCATGCATGTTTGTCCATTGCAGTGCACCAAATGACAATTATCTTCTCATGATTGATACTTATATTCGAATACATATATCTAAATAATTTTTTCCAATATCATGATAATATTTTGATGTATCGACAGGTTTTAAATGCATCAATACTATCATCTTTAAAAATCACAATATTTTATTATCATGATATTTTTATAATATTGCAGGTTGATGGAAAATATTGCATTATTCGTTTGCATTGCTTTCCATTTCGTTTGTTCCCTAGCTTTCATCAGTTCCCTACAAAAATATCAAAGGAATATGGGAATATGGTGAGTTGGTTCACCCTTTGAATCAATAGATTTTGAGGTGTAAGTTGTGTGGGAAGGAAATGAACAATGGAATCAACTACTTGAAATACCACCTTTCCAAGATTATAGGGCATGAATTGGGAATTCATGATGTATTTATACAAGTAAATATCCATATTTTCACTCAATCAATTCTTATTATCAGTAAAAGGAAATATGAGTAAAAGGAAATATGAGAGGGAATCATTAAGGCTTGAAATTGTAGATGGAGTAGTTATAAGGAATTACAAGAAGCTCAGGAACCATATGCTTCTCTAGGTGGGGGAAACCCGACGAAGTGAAACCTAATATTTGTCCACACCTTCCACGATTCCCTCTACAAGATCACCTTCCTTTATTCTGAGGCCCATTACTAGGGTACAACCTTCTATTGGTCATTGGTTGGAGAAGCAAGAAGTAGACAAGATTGTGGCCAAATTTTCTCTATGGAGTGGCATTCCTTTCATCGTTGCCAATAACAACTCATTCTACAGGTCAATGTTTGAAGATGCCATTATTGTTGGAGGGAGGTCTTGGTCATTGGTTGGAGAAGCCAGGAGTAGACAAGATTGTGGCCAAATTTTCTCTATGGAGTGGAATTTCTTTCATCGTTGCCAAGAACAACTCATTCTACAGGTCAATGTTTGAAAATGCCATTATTGTTGGAGGGAGGTATAGGGCCTTACTAATGAGGACATGAGAGGGCCTCTCCTTTAAGGGGAAATGTTTGATTGCACTTGTATATTGGATAAGATTGAGAATAATGGGATATAATTGAATGCATGATGATGTTAGATGATTGGATAGATGAGAAGTGCATGACCATTCTCAATTTTTTGGTTGGTTGTCTCAGGGTGAAAATATTAATCAAATATCTTGATGCATTTGTGTATGTTAAATATGAACAATTATTATGTGAACTATTGGATGGGTTCATCTAGGATATTGTTAGATCAACATGTTGTTCAAGTGATGGAAAATAATGCTAATAATTATGTGTCTATTGGCAAGTTGCTTATGCATATATATTGGATCTTGTATTTGATCCCTTGAACCACCCATTTCATTGATTTGATTTTAAAGGACATGGAATTTTTTTATTGAATCATCCAAGAGCATCACCAAATTTATATACAATCATGCATATGTTATTATCCTCATGAGATAATTCATGTGGAGAAACAATCATGCATATGTTATTATCCTCATGAAATAATTCATGTGGATCAACGAGTTGGTGCACCCTAGAACCACACATTTCACCACTAGCTTCATTTGTCTACAATGTCTTCTCATTTTTATGTTGGGGTTGAAAAAAATGTTTCTATAACATGACGGAGACCCTGAAAAGTAAATTAGTTGGGTAATCCATAGAATAACTAGTGTGCCAATATACTTTTGGGAACGAGTGCAAGATTTGTGTGCCATTTGCAAACCTTTATTAAAGGTTCTTTGCTTGGTCGATAATGGAAATCCTACAATGGGATACTTGTATGAGGCATGAATAGGACTATTGAATCTGTCCATAAGTAATATAATGAAAAGGGGGAGGATATTGGATTCAACAAATTATTCAAATATTATAGTTGACTTATGAGAAATAGAACAACACTCTCCACTATCCCATTCATGCAATAGGGCCCTACCTCAACCCTGCATTCTCTTACTTATGTGGTTTTAAAATGATGCCAAGGTTATGGATGGATTCCTCCAATATTTCAGAGGATGGTGTTGACTCTTGTTGAATGCTTAGAGATTTCCAAACAAATGGAGATATATAGGTAGTTAGCTAGAATGATTGGTTATGACTTGGTCATTCAAGACATGACAAGTAGAATGTTAGGCCCAAGATTTAATTTGTTTCAAATTTTCAAATTTAAATGTCTTTACTTCTTATTTATTTGCTACCTATGGAAATATAAATAGATGTAATTTGTTTCAAAATTTCAAATTTAAATGTATTTACTTCTTATCTATTTGCTACCTATGGAAACATAATTATGTTGTTTTTGTTGTTGGTGGTGATGGTGTTTATTGAACAAACTATGTCATAAGAGTACAAGATTTACAAAAAAATGTCATTTAGGCCCAATATTTAATTTGTTTCAAAATTCCAAATTGAATGTCTTTTTCTTCTTATTTATTTTCTACCTATAGAAATATAATTAAGTTATTATTATTATTATTATTATTATTATTGGGGTGGTAAGTGTAGCGTGGGAACAATATTTCAGGGATTTGCTTGTTGTGGTGAAACTAAAATCGCACCTTTGGCTTCTTATTAAACAAAACCACCACCAACAATGTTGAGATTAACTTCCTTACACCTATCTATCATCTGGCATACATCTATCTTCACTAAGTGGCCATGTAGGACAGATTGAAACATAACTACTGGGGATTGCCATAACTTTCGGGTGACTAAGAAACTTCGAGACATATGTAAGCTATGGTTAAGTGCAAGCAATGTTCGTTAGGATGCTCTAAATACACACGATAGGATGGCGTTTCAACTAGAGAAACCCATGTATAGTAAGCCATTCATTACAACCATAAACTAATTACATTTGTTAGTTGATGATGATGAATCTCCCACTTTCCCCAGGATTCTGGATATCGTCCTCCATCTGGGGAAAAGTGGAGAGTATAACGTCTCTCAATTCTACCATGTGTTCATCTAAATGAGCAAAATCAAACCAAATTCAAATTTTGGTTGTGAATCTTCATCAAAATCCATCTTTCCTAAAGAATGATGTCTAGCATGACATTTTTTGAAATCTTCTTTAGAGTGTACTTTTAATGCACTTTGGAAAGTGCATTGACTAAGCTTTGTTGAAGACTTTTTCGGAGACTTTTTCAGCGTGTGATAAGTGGCACTCAAATCGCCCCCTGCCGACAATGGGAAATTTTCTGGCGAGGCACAGTTCCACCCCTTGTTATTATTTTTTTGGAATTTCGACGATTTGGGTCGTCTTAAAATGGGCCAAAACCCCCAAGGGCACATTTCCATGGCATATTTCTGCAGTAAATCGGGTGGAAATACAATTCCGCCAGTTTTTATAACCGGATCTAGGGAACAAATCGCCGGAAAAGCGGGGCGATTTGAGTGCCAGTTATCCCACGCTGACTTTTTCAGTCCTTGAATTTGAATAAGCATTATGTGCAACACATCTAAATTGTTATTTATTTTAGGTGTTTCTTTGCCTATATCAGCTCTTATTTCTTGATTTGTCAACACATGCATCATTAAATCCATTTTTTAGTTGAGATGATCAATCTATTCTTTCTCATCTTTAACAAATTTCTAAAGATTGATAACGTCAATCACCCAATCATCAATATTAGTTGTTGTCAACTAATGTTGCAAATTTCCATAATTTGCAAGTTTTACTTCATAAAATACTAACTCAGTGACAAAGGAGGATCTATGGTTCATATAATATCTTTGATCTTACCATCTTCTGAGAACTGCTTAAATGGTGCATTTGGTAAGTTTCTTCCTAGAATATATGACGTTTCACAAGTGGTAGAAACATCTTCATGAGCCAAGCGGCTCCTGTGTAATTGAGAAAACATAAAAAGGTCCGATGGATACTTTTTCTGACTATTTAACTTATGCATAGTTCTTTGATATGCAATGCAGTGCAATTATCATGTTTCCCTTTATGTTTACTCGAATAAACACCTAAGAATGAGGATCAAGGTTCTAGGTTTACAATATATGGTTATAAGATGATAGTTATGGAATAGGAAGAGGAATGAGACATAGATCTAGATAGAGGAGTGAAATAAGGATTTTGCTTGAATCAGGTAATCTAAAAGAGTTTGAAATTATTTCAAAAAAAACTAGAGTATTTACAATGGAAGGTTTATGTAGGAGTCTTTCATGCATACAAAGATCTTTTTGACTTCTCAACTACTTGGATAATTAATTCCTTCCCAGTCAAAGGTAATTGGATTTGCATGTTTAGATTTATCATATTCCACCATGCTTAGCAAGCGCAAACTTTGATGGACGTGATCAGTGAAAGCACGAAGGGTATCGTTACCAAAGCAAATAACAAACCCTAATATTGCAAGTAAAAATATTTTTCTTTTTCCTTTCAAACAAACAAGTAAGCCTTAAGGGTATCAAGATACACACCTTGTTCCAAACATTTGTAGTAGAATCCTATGGTCTTGAGCTTTGCCCCTTCACTTTAACTTCTTGTTGCAATTCTTGAAATGGAAAGAAAAGAAAGTGAAAGCATAACAATAACGATGAAAATATAAAGAAACTTGCAAAATTAACAATTTCCATTTTCAAATAAACAATGATTCACATATACATGAACACATTTAATATTGGACGGGAAAAGAGTTCATTATGTAATGCCCCTAGAATGACTTTAGACTGGAGGGCACTTGTCGAGTGACCCGACAGAATAATCCATTTAATGTTAAAGATGTTTGAATGATTGAGAAACACATGATGCATTGCATAACGAAAAAATCATAAATGAAAAATGATGAAATGAATGATACTTATAGAATTAGATATTTTACTAGAAACGATGAATAAATGACTGCATTGTTTAAACGATTAGCGGATTTACGAAATATAGGATGTTTATGAACGAAATGAATACTTTGCTTAGCGACTAGCATATTTATGAAGTATACGATGGTTAGGAACAAAGTACATGTTTTGCTTAATGATTAGCAGATTTATGAAATGAATGAGAATTATGATTATGGATTGATTTATATGATGTATATTGATGAGTTATGATGATCAGTACTACTGATGGGTACTTTGAGAATATGTGCAGCAGTAGGTAAATTAACCTGACCAACTGAATCACAAAGGAAATAAATGGGCCATAGAGTACGAATAAATCACACACGGAAGAACGACGATGGTGTCAACTTCCTACGGATTCCACGTGCAAGTTGAAAAGCACATATCCGCTTACTCAGGGAAGCATGAAGTCGTGCGAAGTGGATCATGATAGAATTGGTCACGTACGAGGTTGAGGGGCGCATAGTAAGAACATAATTAATCCCTAGCACCAGTAGTCTCCAATAGAGTGTAGACGGAGGATTGAAGGTAATGAATCCTAAATCCCTACATGAACTTCCCGCAAATCAGATGCAACGGAGAAGTATTAATGAAAGGACCCGACGATGTGGTACCTTTCCTATAAATAGATATGATGGACGAATGGACAAACGATGTGCTACCATGTTGATAAAAATAAAATGAGGAACAAATGGACCCGACGATGTGGTACCTAGACCCAAGACGAAAACAATTGATGAATATTATGCATTAAACATGTAAGTTTGCATTTAGGCTATTTTGCACATGAAATGAATATTAGTAATTAAAATAATGGAGAATATTTTTTTAGGAGCAAATGGTATACTGAACATTAACATATAGCCAACTCCACTTACACCCACAAAAATAGAACTAGATTGAAGCATGAGGGGGGACAGACTTGAGTAAATCTAGGAATGTAGGTGCACTCTCTTAAGAATTAGACACCTAGCTAGGTGAGATAATTATATTTAAATATTTAGAAAAATAGGCATTTTTTCATGAAGTGACATGTGTCGTAGATAATTTTCCTATTTAAGGAAGGCAAGAGGTAAGGGAAAGGGACACTATGGCTGGATGGTTATTGTAATGAGTAGGTAATTGATTTGATTCGATTGTGAGTTTGGAAAGGGATCTTGGTGGGGGGGGAACCCACTTTTGGATCCCTTGTTGTTGTGTGTGAGCTCTACGGTCCTATTGCTCGAGGGTTTGGGAAGAAGAAGAGTATTCCCATAATTGGTAGGGAGGTCAACCAAGTGGTCAGTTGGACATTAGATCGACGACAACCATTCGAGGTCTTCATCAACGGTTGGGACAACTCCTTTCGACAAGTTCTAACCATCTTAAACATTAGTATTATTTTATTTTTGATCCATTAAGAGTTAGAATTTATGATATTGAGATGGAATGAGCGATGCCTACTAACTAGTTGGATTTGAATTGATATAAGTTTATGTATTTTTTTGAAGAAAGATGTTGGCAATCGGTACTACCGAAGTAGATTTATGATTTCATCTGTGTTTACTTCTGTAACAAATAGATTTTAAACTATTCATGCATTTTGAATTTGATTTATAAAATCTTGCGTTTACATTTTAGTTTCGGATCGGAATGGATATTTGCTATCTAAAATTTTATTGGGAAGGGCGTGGATTTATTCAGATCTACTTTCTTTTATATATATATATATATATATCTGTGGTATGTGCCATTCTACCAGATATTTCACATGATATCACGTGGAACGAACAATTCTTACCCTCATCTATTTATTTATGAGTAGGATTCACACCGATTTGGCTAACTTATCGGTTAGTTTACTTCCTCATCATCTTTTGTGTCTTGTATTTAATTTATTGAACTTATCCTATGATGAAATTTGCGCATATCTTCGGTTTATACTATGGTAGTTTTAGTTAGGACTTTTACAATCCGATAACATAGAGAAGGGTAGAGGTTGATCTACGTATAATATACATCACACTATAAACCGTAATCAATCATATTCTATCAAAGAATATCCTTCGAAGTTATAGAACCAGTCGATAGATGTTATGTTCTAACTTGTGAGCATGTAAACACCAGTTATGAGATGTAACCGATAACCTTATCATGTGATATACATTTATATATCAGTGTTTATTTAATATGATCTACTAACTATTGCAACGTGATCAATGGGAACACTCCTCGCCGGTCGGGCAGGACATTGCAATTCCCACTTGTCGAGTTTGATTCCATTTTAATCCGCATGAGTATCCATTGATAATCATTGTTAAATGTTTTGGCATGACTATTAAAATTATTATATTGTTATGATACAAATTGCTTAAAGACAACTAAATGTATATTAAATTATCTTGATTATCACCACTTGTTGAGATTTGATTCGAGTAAATTCACATGAACATACATTAGATAATTATTGTATAATGTTGGCATGATTAATAATTATTTATATTGATACGATTTTAGTTATTCAAATTATGTGAAAATCAATTATTCGATCATTAATTTAAACATGGTTATTATCTCTTATAATTATTAATTATTTATATTGATACGATTTTAGTTATTCAAATGATGTGAAAGTTAATTATTGGATCATTAAGTTAAACATGGTTATTATCTCTTATAATTATTATCAAATATTTATATCGATACAATTTTAGTTATTCAAATGATGTGAAAGTCAATTATTCGATCATTAAGTTAAACACGGTTATTATATATTATAATGATTATTGATTATTTATAATGATACAAATTTAGTTATTCAAATGATGTGAAACTCAATTATTCGATCATTAAGTTAAACATGGTATTGTCTCTTAAGAAGGGGTACGGGAATATGGTACAAATATGGTACAGGAATAGGGACATGAAATGAATGTAGAGTATGGGTACGGAAGCTAAATGTTCGTAATTATATTTGTTCATTTCGATCGAGATCACATTTTTATGACATTTGTTTATATTATACTGGTAGGGAAAAGATAGTATGATGTGGTTATAAATGCACTAGATTATGTTAAGTATAGAACCATCTTGCAAATATAATGATGAAATGAAAACCATAATGTGGATGTATTGGAAATCGTTATATGTGTTCTTGACATGAAAATGAATGTCGTGAAAATTTATAAAGAATTGATTAGAATAGTTAGTGACGTCACCTCTGCTAGATTGTAAAATGACTTAGATAAGAAAACCAAAGGAATTCAAGAACTAATAAAAAAAAATTACTTTCCTTCTTGTAGAAGTGAGGTGAGGTCCCTACATTTGGTATCAGAGCCGGTCGAACCTTGACCGAACCAGGAAAAACTAGTCTGTTAACCTTTGCAAAAACATTTGATTATGTTTACGAGAGTTAAGTGTCGCTAATTACATTTTATTATTATGAATAATGTTAATATATTGTACATCACAAAATTTGGGTTATGGACCGTAATGGACGAAGGAGAAGAGGGAGAGTCGGACGAGGACGAAGTGTACGTCCTCCACCCTCGCCAACTTCTACAACTACCCCACCGCGACAGGAAGAGCAGGAAACCATTTCTGCCGGAGAAGTTGTTTCCTTGATAAGATGTTTCAATGAACGCCTAGAACATTACTTAGTCTACCACCATAGCGCGAGCTAGACTTCACCATTGAACTTAGAACTAGAACAAAACCTATAGCTAGAACCCCTTACCAGATTTATGTCCCTGATTTAAAAGAGATGCATATTCAAATTCATAAATTGTTAGCCTTGGGACTGATTATACCTAGTGTATCAGCCCGGGAAGAACCTGTAATCGTTGTCAAGAAGAAGGATGGGCCACGATGACTATGCATCGATTATCGTCAAACAAACTATAAGGAACCAATACCCTCCGCCCAGGACGGACGATCTTTTTGATCAAATGAAGGGCGCGACTATATTCTCCCAGATTGAACTGAGGACAAGTTATCATCAGTTAAGGATAAAAGAAGAAAACTTTCAAAACAAGATTCAGACACTACGGGTTTATAGTGGTACCTTTTGGATTAACGGATGTACCTAGTGTATTTATGACATTAATAAATGGAGTGTGTTGTTAGTACCTAGATGAGTTTTTACTAGTATTTATGTAGGATATGTTGATATATTCCTGGACACCAGAAGAACATGAGGAACACTTAAGAGTAACACCACAGTGATTAAGAAAAAACCATTTATACTAGAATTTATTGAAATACTCATTCTTTCAGAAGGAGGTTCATTACCTTAGGCCACATTATTTCAGATGAAGGAATTGCGGAAGATCCTGCAAAGATAGAAGCAATATGGAATTGGCCAGCACCCACTAACGTACATGATGAACGAATCTTTGAGGGACTTGCGAGGTACTATTGACGCTTTGTAGAGGTCTCTCCAAAGTGAGAGGACCCATAACAGAATTACAAGGGAAAAACCAACACTTTATTTTGGTGGAAATATGAGAAAGAGGTTTTCACTAAAATTAAGAAGCTTTTGTCAACAACACTTATGTTAAGAGTCACTGACATGGACCAAGATTTTCTAGTAAGTACGGATGTAGTGAAAGATGGAATGGGGTGGGTATCGACGCAAGAAAGGAGAGTGATTACTTACACTTCCCGAATACTTCGGCCACATGAAGAAACTAGGTGACCCATGATATGAAGATGACCACAAGGATTCATACTGGTGACATTATTTAATCGGAAGAGAGTCGAAATAAAAAATGATAGTTGTGGATTATAGAATATACTTACCCAAAGCGACTTAAATGCAAGACATGGAAGATGATCGAAGATACTTGATGAGTTATATTTTGACATAACCTAGGAGAGAAAAACTTTGGATAAAGTGGCCGATACACTTAGCTGAAGGACAAGGATATTCTTAGTAATATCTATGGAGACCAAATTTAGAGAGAAGAGAAACTGAGACTACAAAAAACAATACATAGTATAATGAAGTAAAAATAGAATTGGAAAATGTAAGGGAACATACCCAAATATGAGGGACACTCCCTAGATACTAACGGATTACTGAGATATAAACAATCGTATTGATGTACCAGATAATGAAGAGATATGAAATTTGATATTGTCAGAGACTCACAGAGCGGTTTAAATAACTCATTCCAGAATTAAAAATATGTATGCAGAACTAAAGTTTTTATCAATGCGATTGTAATATTATATGGGATACCGAAAAAGAAATAAATACTATTGCATACATATAATTATAGAAAGGCAGTGGATCCTCTAGTAAATAAGATGTAAGCATAAATACACTGTAAAGGAATACTTGGGCACTTTAGAAGGAGAAGGGGATAGATAATAGTATAGAAAGTGTAAAAGATGAATTAGGACGAATTGAAACCATGTAAGAAGCTTATCATCAATTGTGGGAGAAAACCCAAAGAAGAGGAGGAATAGTATTTTTTTTCATTATATAGTGATCTAAGAGAACTAAATGACTACATACAAATCGAGTTTTATGAGAAGGAATCACAGTGTACACTTAAGACGATTGCAAGGTTATAAATGAGAAATGACATGGTTAGGCAAATGTCACGGTCAAGTCAAGGAACACATGTATATGATTGTAAGTTGGAAGGAGAAAATGATATAATCAAGGAAACTCTAAACTGGAATTCAATTAAGAAGTGAATACCAACGTAATGGAAGGATCAATATAGGATGAGGATCCTAGACAAAGAACGAAGAATTCATATTTGACGAAGGGGACAAACTTAATGATTTTTAGTTATCATCATACAGGTTAATTGGAAAGACGCCTAAAGCCTCCTTTCACCACACTAGTACATCTAGAAAGATTTTTCCATGAAATATTTCCACGTTTCGAACATTCGTGGAAAAATGCAATGAAATTTAAGATTTCTTTTCATTTTTTTTTATCATGGTGGAAAAACCGTGGCAATATCGATGTTTTTTAATGTTCGACGAACTTTCATCTCTATATCGACGAAATATGGTTATCTTTGCACACGCACCAAACCACATAAAACCAACTTCCAGCGACTCTTGGCTTTTTACGGGTCAACTCATGCATATTCGTCGATAGATCGACGATCATCGATCTATCAATACATACTTTAAGACAATTTTCGACACATTTGTTATAGTTGCTACAAGGTTCTTGGTGATTGATTGAGCCCGGATTTTGAACTTGTGACAAATTTTGTGGTGATTGTTTGAGCTCGGATATTCTACATAGCTTGGATTTTGAACTTGCAAGGTTAGTATTTTTATATTTTTTTTGTCTATATCTTAAGAAAAAAAAATTCAGGATGTTTTTTAACATGCATGTTTGAACGAAATTTAATTTTTTTGTTTTTAATTTAGCATTGCTACATATATTTTGTGTGATTAATTAGTTATACTTACATGTTTTTATAGGATTTGCATACATGATTATATATTAATTACTAATTAAACCTCTTCTTCTTCTTTTTTCTATAGTTCTATTAGAATATAATTATTACATGAAGGTAATGTTAGACATAGTGGCACATTGAGAGGGGGGGTGAATCAGTGGGCCAACACTAAATACCAATTTTAACTTCTTTAAAACTTAATCAAAGATCATTAAGTATTTTCACTTCAACACTTAGGAAGAGTTCATCATTCAATACACTAGGCTATACATCATTCATATGGGCTTCTTCTCATGTTACAAGTACATTAGGAAGAGTTCATCATTCATAGTACATTAGGTTATACTAATTCAATTTGACATGCCCATAATCATTCAAAACAACACTTCGTTGCTAGGTTTCACGTTCCTTCATGCCTTCTGAATGTTTTCAAGTGCCTTTGTTTGCTTTAGTCATTTGAAGAAGGAGCTAGCATATCTCAAGGCAGGATTTGAGTGCTTTTGTAAAAACAACCTGAATATCTAAGAATGGCTAAATATTTAGGAAGAATTAGAGTTGTAGATGTCTTGTATACCCAGAATTGTCTTCTTCGGGATCTACGCATTTTTCAAGAGATCAAATATATTGAAAATGAATGTCTCCCTTAGATTGTACTCTTGGTCTTGTGAAATGTACATGCATGGATAATCTTTTGCTGATGCAAGAACCTACACTTCTAGAAACCCGAAATCAGAATTGAAAACCACCTCAGTAGTATCCATGACCTTCCAGTTATGCTTGTGACTGCACTGGCTTCTTCAAAACTTGAACTGTGAGCTTCAATTGTGTCACATGGTTCTGTCGTCCTTTTTATTTGTTTTTTCTTGTATGCTTGTCCAATATACGCCATACAATTAGATACCAACAACAAGTGTTTCCTAAATACATTCCTTATCAACCATATCCAAAACTAGAGAGAGTCGTACTCAACAATCATCCGTTAAATTAATAAAAGGTAAGCATGCATCAATGACAACTTTCATTTGGACCATTTTTTCCACCTAGTGTTCCAATGCCCAAAATATCAAGGTCTCCTTGTGAGTAAATCAAATGCCATTGCACAACACTTGTTGGCATCAATGAAAACTTCAGTCTTCAGGTTTTTCTTTATAGAAATTGGTATATAATATATTGTATTTAGAAATATACTTATATCTAATGTATTTGACAAGTTACTGTTTGGTATGGTGTAGGTAAGACAATTACTATTCACTACAAGGATTTGTCACTATGAATGAAAATTCAAGGAAGCTTGCTCAGTTTAGAGTGGCATTAGAGGCGAGGGGAGATTGAAAATGTTATTGCCCTTGCTATGATTGTAGGGTATTGCAAAGAAGAAGACTTTTAACAAAAACAACTAAAATACATTGTAGGGAGAAGGGGAATGCCAAAGGGGGTTATGAATACCATCCCTTGGTAAGAGGTTATTCAATTTTTAATGTATTCTCTGTAATAGTCATCATGTCATGAATTTCAGTAAAATGTCTTCTCGTTTTATTATATGTTCTATACACACTAATTTTACTAAGTTGTTTGTAAATATATAGACAATGCCCCCAAAATGTCACCCTCCAGAGATTTATTTGCCAAGTACTGGCATAAATACTCATTTACAGGGTGACAAAGTTCTAGATCAAAATATTGAAGTTGATCAAGTACTTAATGATGATATGGATGGAGATAACGTTGGTGATACAATTCAGGAAGATGAGATACACAGATTGATCCAAGACACATTTGCTTCAATGGATGAGGACTACCAGGATGATAGTCATGATGTTGATCCTCTTCTCGAGAAGTCACGTCAACCTCTTTATGAAGGCTCAAAAATAAATCTTCTATTTGCTATATTGTTGTTAGTGAACTTGAAGGTTTTGAATGGTTTATCAAACATCTGTCTCACATAGATACTAAGGTATGCAATTTGTTAATTATTTATGTTTGCATGTACATAAAGGGTTGAATTTTTTCCTATATTGCTATTGTTATCTAATTTGTAAAGTATAAATGCGATATTGATGATTAATATTGTTTACATTGACTTATTCTTTTGAATTTTGTAGATTGTTATGAGAATTTCTATTACCAACGTCAAATATTTTACCACGCACGTATCGAGAGATATATGTGATTATGAAAGAATTTGGAATGGAGTATCAAGTTATTGATGCATGTCCTAATGATCATATCATATACTATGGACAATATGCATTAGAAAATGAATGCCCACAATGTCAAACAAATAGGTACCGAATCGATAAAGTGACCAAAAAGGTGCCTCACAAAGTTGTTCGTTATATTCCGATAATTCCACGTTTCCAGCGGTTCTTTAGGTGTCAAAGTATAGCATAGTTTATGGATTTCCATGCAAAGAACAAAAGTTGAGATGATGTTCTTCGAATGCCTACAGATGGTTCTACATTGAGGTACATTGAAGAAAAGTGGCCAATTTCTAAAGAAGAACCTCGTAATGTTAAACTTTCGTTGGCAGCTGATGGTGTCAATCCATTTGGAGAGCTTCCTTCTACCTACTTACTGTGGCTTGTTTTTGTTATAAATAATAACCTTCCTCCTTGGATGTAGATCAAGAGACAGCACACAATGTTGGCAATGATTGTTCCAGGTATTTAATTAATTTGTAATTTTTTACTTCAAAGTTTGATCACTAAATATTTCATTTCTTTGTTTCGTGCATGATAATTATGTCTTTTATATATAACGACATATAGCTAAATATAATTAATTATGTATGTTGGACCAATTAGGTAAGTACCAGGTTAAAGATATGAACATATATATTGGGCCTCTTATTGATGAGTTGTTGAAGTTATGGGCTGGGGTCACTATGTATGACATCTCTAGACCAATAGGGCAAAAACAATTTCAATTCCATGGAATACTTGCATGGACAATTCATGATGCTCCCGGGTTAACAAATTTTTGTGGTATATTGTTACGTTCTTTTTTTCTTTAATATTATATATATCTATTGAAGATATCATGCATTATTTTAAATGGTAATTCTAATTCGCTACACTAATTCTTATATCTTGTAGGTCTTCAAACAAAGGGTAAATTTGCATGTCCAATTTGCGGTCCCATGATCAAATCTCATCGTTCAAGGAGTTTAGTAAAGGAAGTGTTTGATGAGTATAGGCACTTTCTGCCTAAGAACCATAGTTATCGAACTACAGACAAAGCAAAATTCAACGGTAAATAAGAGAATGGAAAAAAACCACGTAGAATGACACCTCACCTATGGAAGTTGGAATATAATAGAAATCGTCAAGGTATGCCAAATTATTTATCATATATTATATAAATCTTTGTTTTTTTTAGTGAATTATCTTCAGCGTGGTATGTACCTATATTGATTAATTAGTGTTAATTTGATTTTGTTGATGTTTCATGAATGTCGTTAAGGCACGAATGGGATTCCACGAGGAATGAAAATTTACCCGGTGCAATTCAATAGGTTGCCATACTATGAGCACATACAAATAGTTCATCTGTTTGATACAATGCATATTGGGAAGGACATAACAGAATTGTTATGGCGAATATTAGATGGAAGGATTGACAAAGAAAGAATTGGAAAGATTTGTAGTGACATCCAAGAATCTAATCATGCATTGCAAAGTGTGATAATTAATTCTAATGGTGATGGACGTCAACGGAATATTAGTCTTCCTTGGTGCTTGACGGAGCAATAGAGCAATATTGTAAAAGAGGTCATCAGAAAAATCAGGTTTCCGACGGGGTTTTCGTCTAACATAAAGAATATCTTAACGAAAAAAGGTGATTTTGGTGGGGTTAAAACACACGACTAGCATACATTCATTAAGGTAATTATGATATTAAAATATATTCCTTATTGGTATGCACTATTTTAGTAATTTTATTCTCTTATTTGGAAATAAATAATAATTATTTGTTTTTTGATACAATATGTTCTACCTTTGTCTCTCTTAGATGACTTTGACAACAACATAAAACAAATTATTTATGTTCTTGGAAAATACATGAGGTAAGTAATGTTTTATATGGAAAATGTACTTGGTCTGTGATTTGTAGCGAAACTTATTGACATATTATGTTTTGTCTGCAAATTTTATATATTCCTTGATATTATTTTATTGCATCATTTGCAGGTGGCTTTCATCAAAAGAAATCCATAAAGAAGATATAAGGTATTGGAAGAGAGAAATTCCGCAACTAATGTTTGAAATGAAATAGTATCTACCTCCAGCATTTTCCAATGCACAAGAACACTACCTCATACACCAAGTTGCGGAAATTGAATTATGTGGACCAGTACACACAAGGTCGATGTGGATGGTGGAGAGGCAGTTGAAGTCATTGAAGGATTTTGTTAGACAAAGAGCACGCACTTCCTGAGGGTTCTATGGTTAAGGGATATATGGTATATCAATGCATGGTGTATATTAGTGAATATCTACTTAAATTAGCAGAAAATATGAATGTGCCTCGCATTTGGCATCTCGACTCCATCAACAAATTCGAGGGGAGGTCCTATTGGGGAAAGGTACAATGAGGACTGTGAAAGGTAATTATTAGATGTTGTGGAATTAATATATTACACATGTATTTTTCCAATTTTATTTCATCATACTGATTTTTAAATTTTTTATTAATCCTTCATATTCAACTATATTAAACTATGCCTTTAATGATATCTAATTAATGATATTGAATTGTTATTTTTTCATATAGTTGCTCGAGTATGGGATGCTTTACATTTATACATTGCAAACAACCTTGATTGGATGGAGAATTGGATAGAAGATTGTGAAGAATACTTCGGTAGGTTATCATGGGAAGGGGTCAGTAAGATGATTAAAACAACTCATCGTCATCGACATCAATTTCATTATCTTACGTCGCAAAGGGAATTTGATTTAGCCTATGGTTTAAAAGATAAAAAGGCAAGTAAATTGTTTACCCACATTTTTCTAGTTACTTCCCATTTTTTCATTTTTTCAATGTATTTTTTTAATTGTTGTCAATGTTTCAATTGAAACATCACAAGGCTATGTGGTGTAATGGTCATAAATTTCGTATCAAAATGTTGGATGATAAGATGAAAACCTCGGATTGTGGGATAACTGCAGTGTTTAAGGTTACCAATGTTTCCTCTAGAAGTGAAAGACATCTAGAAGAAACTGAGAATAGGAACTATGGGCATTTGGAGGACATAATTGAGTGTGATTTTAATTCCTTTAAAATAGTTTTGTTTGAGGTGAAGTGGTATAGGCTACAGATGCATGAACGTGATCTTGAAAGAACTGTTATTGAGCATGCTAATGGATTTACCATGGTTAATACAAGGGCATTTGAACCGGGTACAGAGCCTTATGTTCTTCCTTGTCGTCGTCATCTTCTTCTTCTTCTTCTTCTTCTTCTTCTTCTTCTTCTTGTTCATCATCATCATCATCATCATATTCTCCTTTGTCATCATCATCATCATAATCATCATCTTCATCATCATCATAATCATCATCTTCGTCATCATCATTGTTTGCACTAGAAATTGTACCTAGACTATAAAGTACAAGCTAGAACATCCAGGACAGAAAACTAGAAAAATGGTTTAAATTCTGGAAATTGTGAAGAAATTAAGTATGGATAGGGTAAAGAAAAATAAACAACATATAATAACTAATCAATAAATAATTTTGAAGATCTGAATATCTAAGACTGAAACAATAGCATAAACCATAACAATTTCAAGATCACAAATAAAAAAACAACTCATAAAGAATTTAGTTAAGTCCACAAGTTTAAAATCATCTTAAGATATAAAACCTTTATCAGAAAATGAAATTTCAAACAGGGTGATCAAACCGATCATTAACTATAACCAAATAATATAGATAATAACATGGCTTATATTATAATTTCAATCCAAATATGCAGTCTTCAAAATACTCATTGAGAGTTTGTCATATACGTTTCTGATACATAAGTTTGAATGCTTCTAACCCCTTTTCCAAAGCAAAAAACCAACCCTGAACCCTTCTATATTTGCTACATTTATAATTACAAAAAGGAAGCTCAAAATCCATCTTTTAGGGATTCGAATCTGTTCAAGAGTTTACAAACAAAAAGGAGTCTTCAAAAATAGTAAAACTAATTCCTAAAAGTATGCCTTTATATCTATCATCAAAGATGTGTATTTGGATTTGTTAGATAGTTGTAGGTTCATCTAGAAATTAGAACTGTCGAGTTGCCTCTGCCAAAATAGTCAATCCATCCAATGCTTGTGATTTTTTGAGGAGTCGAACCTATTATGATTCTAATACTTAATGAACCTTGCTTGATAGTTCTGTATTCTGCTTAGTTAATTCTTCAATCTATCCCTGTACATTCCTTTTCCTCTTTAAAACCTCCTTTGCTGCTGAAATGAGTTCTTGATAATGATCATTCACCTCTTCCAGATCTTCCCTTAATATTCTATTAGCTTGCATGAGCTTATCATTTGCATCATTCAAATATTCATTTCGTACTTTATACTATTGTAATTATTTTATGAGAATTTCAACTTCAGAATCTATCTCGATTGCTTCTTGAAGTATTGGATCTTTTCCTTTATCTAAGCTTGATGGAATTTCTAGCTTTTTAATAAGAAGATCTTCTTGTGCTTCATAAAACTTCTCAGACTCTTTTTCATTTATCTCTTCTGTTGAAGCTTCCAAATGAAAAGTTCTTGAGATTGATCCATGTTCGAAACTTTGAATTGTTTCCTCCTCAAGAACTTCACAACATTCCTCCAATGGTTTTGTCAAAGCTTGATGATTCTTTTCTGTATCTTTTAAGGATTGTTGTGGATTCAATTCTACCTTTCTTCCCTTCATTTCTTCATCACTTGAAGAATCTTGTATTGTAGTAATCTTTTCCTTTTCCAACTTAAGGTTTAAATCTTTTTTCACATTCAATCTTAGCTTGTTTGATGCCCTGGTCTTAGGTCTCCATTTGGGTATTGCAGGCTCAACTATAGACTTGTTATCAGCTTCAATATTAGGAAAAAGAAACATACCTTCCTCTATAAGCCTCTCCTTGGTAACATAAGGGGTATTATGAGCAGGAGTAATTTCTTCATGATGTGATTCCAAGGGTTCTTCCTCTGGTATATGCTCTTGTTATTCTTCATTTGGCTTCCCAAATTCTTCTTGTAAAACACATATTTCAGCTAGGTTTACTTCTTCTCCCAAGTTCCTTTTTAATCTTTTAATGGTGCTGGGTTGTCTTTGAACTTTCTTCTACTTACTGACTGATTCTGCCTCTTCCTCATTTGTAGTTTTCTCTGGTTCAAATCCAGACCAAAATAAGAAGTGTTTCCAACCACGGTTCCTCTTTTCAAGCTCTGTTAACACTATTAACTTAACCAAACCGTGATGAAAGAGAGACTGAATCGTATGATCTAGATGACCTTTCACCCTATTGGACATTTTGGTGAGGATTTTCAATAAGTAGAAGGGTAAATTAATCTTTAATTGATGATTTAAAAGCAACAGAAACCTTAAGTGGTATTTGTAGACTGTTGCAAACTTTCCTTCACAAGTGATGTAATGTTGCACAATGCCAATGACCTCTTTCCATTCACGATTATAGCGTTGATATGGATGCCTTTGTTCCAGTCCATAGTTTCAAAGCAGGGAAACATAAATGAACCTGGATCAAATTCAAATGGAAGTTTTTTAAACCACTGCTCCCCCTCGATGATTATACCAATCGCCTTAGCTATCAATTCTTTATTCAATTCAATCCCTAGGGTTTGGAATTCAACACAAGAGCTTGAACAGTTCTGAGCGAAGGATCGAGCAACCTCTTAATTGTAACATGTAATCTTTTCAAAAAAATGAAACCAACCAGCCCTTCTGAACAGTTCAGCGC
The DNA here is from genome assembly GCA_027924585.1 of Larix kaempferi. Classification (NCBI taxonomy): domain Eukaryota; kingdom Viridiplantae; phylum Streptophyta; class Pinopsida; order Pinales; family Pinaceae; genus Larix; species Larix kaempferi. Next base: position 14,246,169 of record BSBM01000458.1, on the reverse strand, counting down.
ATTCAGGGAAATACTTTTCCCATTCGGTGCTCACTGGCTCCCACCTACATTGCTTACCACTCCTCTTCATACTTGTTGTGCTTGAAACAACTTCTTTTCACCAGTGAACAGATGTCCCAATCCCCTGTAGCAGTAACTCAAGTGGAGCTAGGGTAGATGTGTGGTCTCTATTCTCAAAGTATCTACGGTGGAATCATCAAGCTTGACAACCACTACTGCCTTCCTGACAAAATTATCAAGGAAATCACTCATGAAAGCTAATGCGTGAGACTGGACATGCGTAGGAAAAAATCTTCAATGATTTCGGGATTCCAATAGCGCCAATATATGAGAAGGTTAATGATTGTGCTACCGGAATTTACCAAGTTACATTTCAATTATGAAATGTTCACAAAATCCTTAAATAAGGGTTAGGAAAGTATTAGTGATTGATTTGTTTTTTGGGATTTATCCCACATTGGTAGCGAAGTCTTGTTTGTAAGAGTTTTTATGGTCCGACCTCTCTAGTTGTATTCGACGCGTAGTGCAAAGGTATGGTGGGGGCTCTAGGTGCTTGGACTTAACAAGGAGTCACCAGCTTGGAGCCCAGGACGACTTGGAGGCCCCCCTATATTTTGGAAGAGGTGACAATGACCATTTATTAATTACAACAAATTAAAAAAAAAAAAAAAAATTCATAGCCATCAAAACATATTATTTTTTAATTTGTTGTTAATTAAAAAAAATGTTTTTCATAGCCATCAAAACATTTTATTTTTTAATTTGTTGTTAAAAAATGGTCATTGTTGCCTCTTACAAAAGGTAGGGGCCCGCTAGGTCGTCTCGGGCTCCAGGATGGTGACTCCTTGTGAAGTCCAAGCACCTAGAGCCACCACCATACCTTTTCACTACGCGTCGAATACAGCTAGAGAGGCCGACCCATATAAAATATTACAAACAAGACTCCGCTACCAATGCGGGATAAATCCCAAAAAACAAATCAATCGCTACCATCAGATCCTTTGATTGAACGGTTGCTGAGTCTTCTCCATTTCTCTTGCACGATCACAAGCAACATCACAGATCTGTGCTAATTTTTTGAAATGCCTGCAACTACCTGACATATATCTGCAACTTCCATCTTGTCTAGGGATTTTCAAGCCCATCTGATCAAGGGATTTTGGGCGTACGTATTAAGTTTCAGTCCGGTCTTATCTAGGGATTTTCAAGGCATGCCGAAATTTGAAAATTCGTGGCTTTGATTCAGAAAACTCTGCCCTCTACGACTAGGAGAACATCGAGATTGAATACAATTTGTATTGAGATAGTTGGATTTGAACATCTAAAGGAGTTGTATGCATAGGATAAGGACTCACATAGACAATGGAAAGGCGCAAAAATCTAGTGCCACAATATGGGTATGAAATTATATTATTTTCTCCAAAATTGTTAATTGTTTAGAGGAAGATAGTTGTGTATACCTGAAACTTCATTATGTGAAGTTTGATAAGAGAGCCACACAATGGAGGTTTGCATTCGTTTATAAACATGAATGTTCTATTTGATGTACGATATCCATCCATTCTCCAGAAAGGCACATAAGTAATTTGTAAGGATTGTAGTTTAATGTAGTAGAAGTAAGTGATTAAACTAGTTTGGCTTTCTATGACACTAAATTTGTAAGTTGTGACTAAACTAACGTAGAAAGATGAGGCTCCTTTACAGCATGATGGAAATTTGTTAAGTTCTCTAAGGATCCCGGTAACAACATAATGCTTGTTTGGAGCTTGATATATTTAGGATTAAAATAGAACAATGGAACTAGTATTATTCATGTATATTATATTTTTTATAAGTAAAGAATCATCTTGATGTAAGAATTACATTGGATCATTGATCACATAGCTCCTTTATGTTGTGCTGTAAAATGAGGTTTTGAAGACAACAAAGACCCATCTTAAACCTAGATCTAACAATGTTAACTTTGCATCTATAATTTATGAGCAAATCCATAGGTAAAGAACTAAATTTACAAGATTCCATAGAAGGATGGCTTAGTACTTGTCAACCTTAGTGGTGAACTAAGTCCCTGTTAGTCAGAGTCATGTGTTGAGGGGATCACCATGAGTAAGGCTTGGATGAAACCTAAGCAACATTTGATAGATGAAAGGTAGAATCATTACCTATTGTTGGTTTGATAGATGAAAGGTGATATCCCTTAGGTTTGGCATTGTTGGATTATGCTAAGGCATAGTCCATAGGAAAAAAACCATTACTAGTTTTGTACATACATTTTTGGAGTTTGACTAAACTACGGCACTTATATCGTGTGTGTCTTCAATGATTAGGATGCTTTCAGCACAAGCAAAAGAAAAGTGGCCTATGCCACTCTGGGAAGACCGATTTATTTTCTCCCATGTAATGTGAAAAAAAAACTAATATCTAATAAATCTGGAAAAGATTTATGTGGTTGAGGCCTTGTTGTCCAAAGTAATGTGTTAAGGGCATCACCTTTTGTACTCTTAGGGAAAACCTAAGACAATTGATAGATGAAAGATAGACCTATTACCAATTGTTGGTTCAAGGGTCATAGAAACAATACCCCTTAGCTTTGGCATTGTTGGATTATGCTAAGGTATAGTCCATAGAAAAACATCATTATTACTTGTGCACATGTATTTTGGAGTTTTTGACTAAAATATAGCACTTTTATCTCATTTGTCCTCAATGATTTGGATAGTTTCAGCACAAGCAAAAGAAAAGTGTCCTAGGTCACTCTAGGAAGCCTTATCTGTTTTTTTCCCGTGTAATGTGAGGAAAACCTAATATCTAATAAAAATGGAAAATAATATGTGCATAGGAATTTTGGAGTTTTTTTTAGTAAATATATAAATTATATATTGTTTGTCTTCAATGATTTGGATATTTTCAACATAAGCAAAAGTAGATTGGTCTAGGCCACTCTAGGAATCCTTCTTTGTGTTTTTCCCACGTAATGTGAAAAAAACCTAATATGTAATAAAAATGGAAAATATTTATATAAATGTTATATAATATGAAAAGAAATTCCACTGAAGGAGAAATGAAGTTTCCTATTTGTTACAAGATTCACCTATTCAAGAAAGGAATGAGGATTAGGATATGTAATGATATATTGTGGAAAGAATCCTATTTGTTGTGAAGCAATAATTGTGGAAATTGTATGTGGATGAAAGGCATTGGGATACTAAAAATGAGGCCACTATTAATTTTGGGAAAAAATGGACTTTGGAACTAGATTAATCAAGTGGGAAGGAACAAAAAGCAGCAACAACTACTTAATTATTGTTTAGCTACATTAAGTGGAACAGAGCTACATAATTGTTTAACTACATTAAGTGGAAGAACATGTTGCTCTTTCTTTACCATGACCTATTTTGTACATTAAGTGGAAGAACATGTTGCACTATATTTACCCTGACCTATTTTGTCGATTCCTTATTTGACTTATTAAGGAAATAATGCCTTATCCTTATCCTACTTATATTATAAAAACCCTTATTACAGCTCTTGTTTTTGGCTCTATAAAATCTTCAACATGTATCTTCCCTATCTTTTCTTTTATTTTAGAATCGTGTATATTAAGCTTCATAAAATTGGCATATATATAGAGATCTCTCTCTCTATATATAGATCTCTCTCTCTCTATATATATAGATCTCTCTCTATATAAAGAGAGATAGAGAGAGAGATTGGGTATAGGCAATATAATGCGTTTGACAAGTAAAATATTACATATTCAGGTATAGACAGTGTAAGTCACACCCATAAATAAATAAATAAATAAAATAAGTCAGAGCCATATTGTAAATGGTTCAAAACAACACAAAAATCCTTTCAACCATTGGGGGAACAAGAAAGTCTTTTTTTTTTTAAAACTATACGAATGAATCACTACCCACTATCAAGTTAAGTAATTAAAAGAAATCACCAATTAATGCAATATTTTATCCTGGCATAGATGACTTTAGGCATCCGACAATCCTAATTTAACATGCACATTATATCGACTTGGATATAGAAATACCTTCTTTGGAAGCAGTTAACCCCATGATGGCAGAGGTGGTTTTTTATTCAACTGAAATTGACAATGAGGAGAAAGCCATTGTTTTCCACTGACAGAATTCAAGGGCCTTCACACCCATTTGGGAAACCCACAGATCTTGTCAATTTAGGAGTGATCTGCACCAGGGTGGAAAAATATTTCTCACAGCACCATCTATGCTTGGATCTACACTATTGACCATAGATCTACGTTACACGTTGATAAATGACTTGCACTCTACATCTGATACGCTCTTCCAGCACTTGCAATTTGCACATAAATCGACCCCAAATCAATACTGCCTCTATCTTTTATCTGCGCATGGGAACTCACAAAAGAAGGAGATATGTGATGGTAAATCACCAACAAACAAACAATGCATCAACGTAGATGTTACTTGGTGCTTTTGATTGTGCATGAGAAATGGAGAAGACTCAGCAACCATTTGATCAAAAGATCCGACGGTAGCGATTGATTTTTTTATTGAGATTTATCCCACATTGGGAGCGGAGTCATGTTTGTAAGAGTTTATGGGTCGACCTCTCTAGTTGTATTTGACATGTAGTGCAAAGGTATGGTGGGGCATCTAGGTGCTTGGACTTCACAAGGAGTCACCAACTTGGAGCTCGAGACGACCTGGAAGGCTCATTATCTTTTGGAAATTGCGACAATGACCATTTATTAATTACAACAAATTAAAAAATAATAAAAAATATTTTTCATAGCCATCAAAACATATTATTTTTTAATTTGTTGTTAATTAAAAAAAAAATTCATAGCCATCAAAAACATATTATTTTTTAATTTTTTGTTAATAAATGTTCATTGTTTCCTCTTCCTCTTCCTCTTCCAAAAGGTAGGGGTCCCGCCAAGTCATCCCAGGATTCAGGCTGGTGTCTCCTTGTGAATTCCAAGCACCTAAAGCCCCCACCATACTTTTGTATTACGCTTCGAATACAACTAGAGAGGTCGGCTCATATAAACTCTTACAAACAAGACTCCGCTGCCAATGTGGGATAAATCCAAAAAAAAAAATCAACCGCTACCGTCGGATCCTTTGATTGAACGGTTGCTTAGTCTTCTCCATTTCTCCTACACGATCACAAAAGCACCATCATAGATCTGTGCTATTTTTTTGAAATGCCTGCAACTACTTGAGATAAATCTGCAACTTCCATCTCGTCTAGGGATTTTTAGGCAAATCTGATCAAGGGATTTTGGGCGTACGTATTAAGTTTCATTCCGGGCTTGTCTAGGGATTTTTAGGGCATGCCGAAATCTGAAAATTTGTGGCTTTGATTCAGAAAACTTTGTCCTCTATTCTTAAAATCTGTCCTCTATGCTTAAACTCTGTCCTCTATGACTAGGAGAACAACGGGATTGAATACAATGTGTATTGATATAGTTGGATTTGCACATGTAAAGGAGTTGTATGCATAGGATAAGGACGCACATAAACAATGGAAAGGCGCAAAAATATAGTTCCACAAGATGGGTATGAAATTATATTATTTTCTCCAAGATTGTTAATTGTTTAGAGGAAGATAGTTGTGTGCACTTGAAAATTCATTATGTGAAGTTTGATAAGAGATCCACACAATGGAGGTTGCATTCGTTTATAAACATGAATGTTCTATTTGATGTACAGTATCCATCCATTCTCCAGAAAGCATATAAGTAATTTGTAAGGATTGTAGTTTAATGTAGTAGAAGTAAGTGATTAAACAAGTTTGGCTTTCTATGACACGAAGTTTGTAAGTTGTGACTAAACTAAGGTAGAAATATGAGGTTCCTTTAGAGCATAATGGAAATTTGTTAAGTTCTAAAAGGATCCCGGTAACAACATAATGCTTGTTTGGAGCTTGATATATTTAGGATTAAAATAGAACAATGGAACTAGTATTATTCATGTATATTATATTTTTTATAAGTAAAGAATCATCTTGATGTAAGCATTACATTGGATCATTGATCACATAGCTCCTGTATGTTGTGCAGTAAAATGAGTTTTTGTAGACAACAAAGACCCATCTTAACCCTAGATCTAGTAATGTTAACTTTGCATCTATAATCTATGAGCAAATCCACAAAGACCCATCTTAACCCTAGATCTAGCAATGCTAGCTTTGCATTTATAATCTATGAGCAAATCCACAGGTAAAGAACTAAATTTACAAGATTTCATAGAAGGATGGCTTAGTACTTGTCAACCTTAGTGGTGAACTAAGTCCGTGTTAGTCAGTGTCATGTGTTAAGGGGATCACCATGAGTAAGGCTTAGATGAAACCTAAGTGACATTTGATAGATGAAAGGTAGAATCATTACCTATTGTTGGTTCAAGGATCCTTGTGATATAAATAATATCCCTTAGGTTTGGCATTGTTCGATTATGCTAAGGCATAGTCCATAGGAAAAACACCATTACTAGTTTTGTACAGACATTTTTGGAGTTTGACTAAACTATGGCACCACCTTCTGTAATATTAGCGAAAACCTAAGACAATTGATAGATCGAAGGTAGACCCATTACCTATTGTTGGTTCAAGGGTCATAGAAACAATTCCCCCTGAGATTTGGCATTGTTGGATTATGCTAAGGTATAGTCCATAGAAAAACATCATTATTACTTGTGTACATGTATTTTGGAGTTTTTGACTAAAATATAGCACTTTTATCTCATTTGTCCTCAATGATTTGGATAGTTTCAGCACAAGCAAAAGAAAAGTTTCCTAGGCCACTCTAGGAAGCCTTATTTGTTTTTTCCCATGTAATGTGAGGAAAACCTATTATCTAATGAAAATGGAAAATAATGTGTGTAGGAATTTTGGAGTTTTTTCAGTAAAATATAGAACTTATATCTTGTTTTTCTTCAATGATTTGGATATTTTCAACATAAGCAAAAGCAGAGTGGTCTAGGTCACTCTAGGAAGCCTTCTTTGTGTTTTTCCCACGTAATGTGAAAAAAACCTAATATGTAATAAAATTGGAAAATATTTATATAAATGTTATATAGTATGAAAGGACATTCCAGTGAAGGAGAAATGAATTTTCCTATTTGTTACAAGATTCACCTATTCAAGAAAGGAATAAGGATTAGGTTATGTAGTGATATATGTAGGAAATAAGCCTATTTGTTGTGAAGCAATAATTGTGGAAATTGTATGTGGATGTGTGGAAATTGTATGTGGATGAGGGGCATTGGGCTACTAAAAATGAGGACACTATTAATTTTGGGAAAAAGATGGACTTTCGAACTAGATTAATCAAGTGGGAAGGAACAAAAAGCAGCAACAACTACTTAATTAGCAACAACTACTTAATTATTGTTTAGCTACGTTAAGTAGGAATAGAGCTACATAATTGTTTAACTACATTAAGTGGAAGAACATGCTGCTCTTTCTTTACCATGACCTATTTTGTCGAGTCCTGATTTGACTTATTAAGGAAATAATGCCTTATCCTTATCCTACTTATATTATAAAAACCCTTATTCCGGCTCTTGTTTTTGGCTCTATAAAAGCTTCAACATGTATCTTCCCTATCTTTTATTTTATTTTAGAATCTTGTATATTAAGCTTCATAATATTGGCATATATATATAGACAGAGAGAGAGGGAGAGATATTAAGCTTCATAATATTGGCATATATATATATAGACAGAGAGAGAGGGAGAGAGGGTATAGGCAACATAATGCGTTTGACAAGTATAATATTACATATTCAGGTATAGACAGTGTAAGCCAAACCATAAATAAATAAATAAAGTAAGTCAAACCCATATTGTAGATGGTTCAAAACAACAGAAAAAAATCCTTTCAACCATTGGGGGAACAAGAAAGTCTTTTTTTTAAAAACTATACGAATGAATCACTACCCACTATAAAATTAAGTAATTAAAAGAAATCACGAATTAATGCAAGCTTTTATCCTGGCATAGATGACTTTAGGCATCCAACAATCCTAATTTAACATGCACATTATATCGACTTGGCTATAGAAATACCCTCTTTGGAAGCGGTTAACCCCATGATGGAAGAGGTGGCATTTTATTCAACTGAATTTGACAATGAGAAGAAAACCATTGTTTCCCACTGAGAGAATTTAGGGGCCTTCACACCCATTGGGGCAACCCACATATCTTGTCAATTTAGGAGTGATCTATAGAAATACCCTCTTTGGAAGCGGTTAACCCCATGATGGAAGAGGTGGCGTTTTATTCAACTGAATTTGACAATGAGAAGAAAACCATTGTTTCCCACTGAGAGAATTTAGGGGCCTTCACACCCATTGGGGCAACCCACATATCTTGTCAATTTAGGAGTGATCTGCACCAAGGTGGAAAAATATTTCTCACAACACCATCTATGCTTGGATCTACACTATTGACCATAAATCTACATTACACGTTGATAAATTAATTGCACTCTGCATCTGATACGCTTTTCCAGCACTTGCAATTTGCACCAAAATTGACACCAAATCAATATTGCCACTATCTTTTATCTGCGCATGGGAACTCACAGAAGAAGGAGATATGTGATGGTAAATCACCAACAAACAAACAATGCATCAACACAGATCTTACTTGGTGCTTGTGATCATGTTGTAGGAATGGAGAAGACTCAGTAACCGTTTGATCAAAGGATCCGACGGTAGCAATTGATTTGTTTATTGGGATTTATCCCACATTGGTAGCGGAGTCATGTTTGTAAAATTTTATATGGGCCGGCCTCTCTAGTTGTATTCGACGCATAGTGCGAATGTATGGTGGGAGCTCTAGGTGCTTGGACTTCACAAGGAATCACCATCCTGGAGCCCGGGATGACTTGGCGGGCCTCCTAACTTTTAGAAATTAGAAAATAATATGTTTTGATGGCTATGAAAAACAATTTTTTAATGTTCTTATTGTTTAAAATGAAATATATTTTTTTAATGCTCATGAAATATGGGGAGCCAAAGCCAAGATGGATAATTTATCTGATTTCTTTAATGATTTTCTTATTAATAATAAGTTAATTGATGTGGTCACAGGAGTGACAGCTCCTACCTGGACCAATGGAAGGTGCGGGCTGGATGGGATACACAAGCGACTGGATAAATTTCTGGTGCATGAATCGTTAATTGCCTCTGTTGGAAAATACAGAACTTGGGTGGGGGAGAACAAAGTATCTGACCACTGGCCAGTTTTTCTACAATTTGAGGATTGTGTTTACTCTCAGAAATTTCCATATAAGTTCGACTGTTCTTGGTTGAAACAAGAGGAATTTGTGCAATTTGCAAAGGGCGAATGGCTGAGACTTGATGATGATAGAGAGCTTAATCCTGTGGACAACTTTTGCAGGAAATTGCAAAATTTCAAGCACATTGTCTCTAGCTGGATTCATTGTAAAAAGAAGAAGGACAGGCTGCAATTGTTGAGGGTGGAAGAACAATTGATGGAACTTCACAGTCATAATCTGGTGGCACCTCTGGATAGCAGAAATTTTAAACTTATTAATAAGCTGGAGCAGGAAAAGGCTGATATCATTCTCAGGGAGGAGATGGAATGGAGAATGAAGAGTAGAGCCCTCTGGGTTTTGTATGGAGACAGTAATACTAGGTTTTTTCACTCCTTTGCCTCAGCTAGAAGGAATAATAATACTATATGGAAAATAACTGATGACTCGGGGGCAGAAATCACTGGACAACGTGAGATTCAGAAATTGGCTTTTGAGCATTTCCGTAAGACCTATGCTGTTGACCCAACATGTGATCTGGATTCTCAGCTATAAGTGATCAAATATTATCCCAGGTTCTTTGACAGGGAGGAGGCAGAGGAGCTATGCCGTGAAGTTACATTGGGTGAGGTGGAGAACACTTTGAAATTGTTTGCCAAGGAGAAAAGTCCAGGCCCGGACGGCTGGACTATTGAATTGTTTTTACAGTTCTTTGATATTATGGGGGAAGAGATTGTAAGAATGGTGGAGTTTACTCGGTTAGAAGGTTATATGTCGGGAGCTTTAAAATCTACGTTTCTAACCCTTATCCCCAAAGTGAATGATCCAAAGCATTTCAGTGATTTTTGACCAATTGCTTTATGTAATTTGTCGTATAAGATTGTTTCAAAGATCATAGCGGGAAGGCTGAAACTGGTACTTTCCAGATACATTTCAAAAGAACAGTTTGGTTTTTTGAAGGATCGGCAAATACATGATGCGGTGGGTATTACACAGAAAATTCTCCATTCAGTTAAAAGCAGGAAGAAGAATGCTATCTTTCTTAAAATGGATCTTGAAAAAGCTTACGATAGAGTTAATTGGGATTTTCTTAGATTAATCCTGATACAAATTGGTGTCCCAGTTCAGGCACTCCAATGGATTATGTCTTGTGTGGACACTGCTAATATTGCAGTACTGGTGAATGGAGCACCCACATCTTTCTTCAGCTGTTCCAGGGGTATTCGCCAAGGTTGCTCACTCTCACCCCTACTGTTCATGTTGGTGATTGAAGGACTGAGTAGATTGATCAAGCATGCTAAGCAAGAAGGTAAAATTATTGGTATTAAAATTGCGAAGGATTTTTATATCACACATGTCTTATTTGTGGACGATGTACTTCTGGCGGGATTGGACTCTATTGCAGAATGGAAACATTTTCAGGAACTTATTACCTTATTTTGCAAGGCCTCAGGTATGTGTGTGAGTGTGAGGAAATCTTGTTTTTATGGGAATCTTGTTCAGGAAGATAGAAAACTTGGAATTCAAAACTTCATGCCCTATAAGTTTGGGTGTATTAATGAAGGGTTTACATATCTGGGGTTCCATCTAAAACCCAATGGGTATCTGGTAAAAGATTGGGAGTGGCTGATTAAAAGGTTTGAGAACCGGATATCCAATTGGACGTATAGATTACTGTCAATTGGTGGCAAATTAACTTTGGTCAAGTCTGTATTGATGGGTACTCCTGTGTACTGGTTCTCTTTACTGCCGATTCCCTGCTCGGTGATTAAATCTCTCTGAAAGTTAATGTTCAACTTTCTATGGACTGGAGGTTTGAATAAGAATTCTTTGGTGATGGTGGGATGGGAGAAGATCTCATTACCGGTTGAACTTGGTGGATGGGGTATTAAGGACCTGAGGGTTTTCAGTGCAGCATTAAGATTGAAAAACTTGTGGCGCGCCATATTTGGAAGCACTCTGTGGTCTAGACTCATCCACCATAAATATATCAAAATGGAGGTGTCACACTGGCTCAGGACGTCGGCCAAGAAGGTGAGAGGCATATCTCCAATCTGGAATGGATTTATGAAGGTATACAAATGGTTGGCCCTGGGGTTAAGCTGGAAAGTTGGATGTGGAGAAGAGGTAGCTATTGGGGTTGATCCTATTGTAGGACTGGCTGAGTCATATGGCATTTCGTCGAATTTGCTTCAGCAAGTGAGATCTGTGGGGTGTTTCACTTTGAGTTCGGTTGGTGATATTTATTCAGGTAAGTGGGCTTCAGTGGAGGCACTTCAGTTGAGTCCAGAGACTGCTGGTGAATGGAGGAATTATATTGATAAACTCAACCGTAATGGAATCAGACTTAACAACAGTGCAAATACTATTGTGTGGGGTGGAAACGAAGCAGCTGGGACTGTGACTGCGAGTACGACATATGGTTTTATGATTAAAGAACGATGTATCTACCCAAATCAGTGGTGGTATGACAAATTGTGGTACTGGGAAATAACACTTAAATTAAAATTTTTTTTCTGGTTCGTTCTTCAGGATCGATTGAAGACATGGGATAACCTCATTCTAATGGGGTGGGCAGGTCCTAGCAGGTGCGTCCTGTGTGAATGCAATTTGGAGTCCGCCAAACATCTTTTTCTGGAATGTGTATTCACTCTGGAATTATGGAAGCAGATATATCATATTTTTGATATCAAAGGTAGATGGGGTGGTGCAGATATCACTACCTCGCTGAAACTGTGGAGATCCGAGTGCAGGGACCATCAGAATCTTCCGATTTATGTCTGCTGGGCGATTTGGAGCAGTAGAAATAAGGCCCTATTTGAAGATATTAAACCTCAGGTGCATTACTTGTTGAGAGCCGTTATAAGCTATTATTCAAATGTTCCGGTAAGGGATAATACCAGAAGTGTCAGGAATATTGGATTGTTTAATTTGGAGGTTAATTGTCCAACATTGTTCTTTGATGGGGCAGCTACTGGGGGTGAATGTGGAGCGGGGGGTGTTATCTACCTCAATAAGGAGCATTATTTTACTTTAAAGATGAAGTGTGGAAGGGGATCGAATATGAAAGCGGAACTTTTGGCACTTTGGTGTGTGCTGAAAGTGGCCAATTGTTTTGGGCTATCCAATGTTAAGATATATGGAGATTCCAGGGTGACTATAAAATCGGATTTGGGGGAGTACGATTTGCAGGTGTTACAATTGTCCTGCTGGTGTGATAGGGTGAAGGAAGAACTACAGAAACTGGGACAGGTGAATTTGGAACACATTTTCCGAGAGCACAATGTTCTAGCTGATTCCCTCTCTAAATTGGCACTGGATGGGGCTGAGGATTTCATCGTCTGGGAGGAAATCTTGGAAGACCAGTGTGTTGACACTGGAAACTATTACTATTTGGGATAACTTGTTTATATTGATTATGTAACTTTTGTTCTCAGTAGCGCCAAACTGTTTTGAAGGTTTATTTTGCCAAACATTAGGTCTGTGTTTTGGCTCTTTATGTATATCATACTTTATGTACTGATCGCTTGAAGCATCTTGATCATCATGTACTATTTGATTCAAGTTTTGAATATCAATAGTATGCTTTTTTTCGCGGAAAAATAAAGAAAGTGCTAAACATTTTTTTAATGTTCATGCTTGCTTATAAGTGCTAAACATTTTTTTAATGTTCTTTTGTTATTATTTTTTTAATGTTATTATGTTCTTATTCTTAGTGCTAAACATTTATACAACTTAAATACCTTTCTATATTCTTAGTGTCTTCATGAATTATTAAGGAAACCAAAACAATGTGCAAGCTAATTGGAAAAGGTGATGATGATGACGATGAAGAAGAAGATGATGAAGATGACTACGATGATGATGACAACAACGATGAATGAAGAAGATGATGATGACGATGAATCCATCTTCCTTATCATCATCATTGGCGTCATCTCTGTGCACTACTTCCAATAGGTGTCCACTACAATTACATATAAATTATAATCAAGGCATTACCACAAAACCATGTGAGTATCTCTCTTTAAGAATTTGAACCTTATAAACTTGAGATAACATTTTTTGAATTATTTTCATAGGGTATGTCATTAAGGCATGACCCATATCCCATCAGTATTATTCCACAAAACCATGTGAGTATCTCTCTTTAAGAATTTGAACCTTATAAAGTTGAGATAACATTTTTTGAATTATTTTCATAGAGTATGTCATTAAGGCATGACCCATATCCCATCAGTATTATTCAGGATGACAAATTTCTTATGATATTTAGTAGTCCACTTAGCACTCATTGCATCGAGTGAGTTGCAAAAGCTTTATCTCAACAATAAATTTACAAATAACTTCTCTAAATCATCGTAATATTTATCAAACTTTCATACTCCAAAGTTTTGCGTGTGGCCAACATTTTCATTTTGAAAATTCCATGCTCACTACTTTCAAAGCATTCCCTCTTTGATGTTTAGTCTTCCTCCTCAGCATGTGTTTCTCAAAAATCATCTTAACCTAGAGAAACATGATCTACACATTTTTTTAATAAGCAACTTACCTCAATATATATAAAATTTATCTTCTTCCTTGGAGCTATACCCTTTCAATGTGTCTTCTCTACATGGAGATCCTAAGAAATGGCTCATATTGAATATGGATATTCGATTGCAATAATGTTATATGAGATGCATGTTTAAAAAAATTGAGTTCATTAGAACAATCAATTCAATGTGTCTTCTCTACATGGAGATCCTAAGAAATGGCTCATATTGAATATTGATTGTTCTAATGAACTCAATTTTTTTAAACATGCATCTCATATAACATTATTGCAATCGAATATCCATGTTAACAAAAAGGAGTACAAGTCTATAATCTAGGTAGTGAATATATAATCTCCTATCCATATACATGAAGAGTGCCAACACATCAGCATTAACTCCAATTGTTGGTGTTCATAGGGTGTTTTGGCATATCTAGATGCTAACATTTTGGTACAAACATTAGGTCGAGGAGGTGGCTCAATAAACCTTTAACACATCATTCATTTTTTACATTTATGTTCTGGTTATGCTCTTATAAATTGGCCACTTTGCCGCTTAAAGATTACAAATCAATGCTTCATTTATATTATGTATTCACTATCAATGCTTAAAGATTCCATATCAATGCTTCGTTTATATTATTTATTCACTACCAATATACTTAGATTTGTTATGGCCAACTTTACAAGTCGCCTTAACTTAGTGTTTCTTCTATTTTTTTAGACAAATTTTAGTAATATTTGAGCCTCTAGACTTTAGCTACTCTCTTAACTGCTAAGAAACACACAACATTTACAAAACCTAAATGATCAAATACGAGGCATCACATCCTTAACATGACATTCTACCACCATATTGGTTCTTACACATATAATTATCATATATTTTGAAGATCCCATTCTCGATGTGCCTCTATTTGAAAGTGGCAGGCATCACATCCTTAACATGACATTCTACCACCAAAAGAGATGAGAAAATATTGCTTCTTACACATATAATTATCATATATTTTGAAGATCCCATTCTTGATGTGCCTCTATTTGAAAGTGGCATTGCCACTACAACAACAAAAGTAATTGAAAATAACTCTTTAAAGAAAAGAAAAATGAACCAAATTTTTCTTCTTCTCTAGTCCGTCTCAACACCTAAGATTGGTGATTGTGAGTTTAATGGATGAACACTAGTTGAAAGAGACTTTATTAATTATATTTTGAAGTGATAAAATTATGAAAGAAATTTAATAACTCATATCTATACAAAAATCAGAGAGATCCCCAACTTATAGTATATGAAGACCTATGAACATGGTAACATGGAAATCCCTCAAGATAAAATTTTCTAATTATATTTAGAAAGTGATATAATTACCAAGAAAAGTAAGCAACACTTATTTATACGAAAACAAGGAACCATAAGAAAATATATCCAAGGTACCATGGAAACCCCTATTTATACAAAAGAGGTATGTATGGTAACCATAGAGACATTTATTTATACAAAATGAGGTATCCATGGTACCATGAATACCCTATGAAAAACCCTTATTTGAAAGAAAAAGAACCATGAAAATCCATAGGAGTAACCCTTATTTTCATAAAAATACGTCTTCCTGATACCATTGAAACCCCTACAAAACCCCTACAAAGACACTTTATTGATCATATTTCAAAAGAGATAAGGCTTAAAAAAATGTGAATACCTTCTACTCATGCCAAAAGAGAGAAAGCCCCTAGCTTTTAGAGATCGTGGAAACCCATGGAAATATTGATTATATTTCCAAAGAGATAAGGATTAAAAAAATGTAAACAACTTCTACTCATGCTAAAATAGAGAAAGCCAAAACAACTTCTACTCATGATAATGAAGATGATGATGAAGTTGACGATGATGAAGATGAGGAATATGATGATGATGATGCTGACAACGACGAATATGATGATGATGATAAAGATGATTATGATGATAATGAAAATGATGATGATGAAGATGATGATCATGATAATGGAGATGATGATGAATTGGATGATGCTGATGATGATGATGACGAATATGATGATGATGATGATAACGAAGATGTTGATGATGAAGATGATGATTATGATGATGATGATAAGGAAGATGATGATGATGAAGAAGATCATAATGACGATGATGATGACGATGATGATGATTATGAAGATGATGATGATGAAGAAGATGAAGAAGATGATGGTGATGACGACGAAAAGGATGATGATGATGATGATCATCGCCGTTGTCGTCATCACCACCATCATCTTTTTGGTCTTCATCATCATCATCGTCATCATCATCATATTCATCCTTGAAGGGACTTATGTATAGGATCTCACTATAAGAAATGCAACCAATACAAATTATGACAAAATCCTAGTTAAATTTAATTAATTTAAATTAGATTAAAAACATAGAGTTGTTTAACGAAAATTAATGTAAAATGCAATAAAATATAAAATATGCAAAAAAAAAAACTAAAAAAAAAAAATATGCAAATAAAAAAACAAAACAAAACACAAAATAAAAAATATGCAAATAAAAAAACAAAAAAACATACAAGGAAAAGACTCCCGCGCACTAGCTCATTAGCAGCATCCAGAGCAAAACAACAAAGAACAAGTTTACTCCTGCGCACTAGTTCATTAGCAACATCCAGAGCACTGGTCATTTGATGAGCAGAGCATTGGTAAATTGAGGAGTAGGGGATACCAGTCCAGAGGATACCGACGTTCCCAGGGGAGGCAATCCGACGGTAGTCCATAGGATAACAAAGGGCCCAATGAATTCGGTAAGCCCATTAACCATAGCAGCATAGGAATTTGGGAAAAATCCCACAGTTTTGACTGTTTCCACACTAAATACATACGTTTCACTGTTTAATTCATTTTTTTTGAGGTTTTATATGAAATATAGGTCGTATTTGAGGGAAAAAATGACCCATGACAATCATTTTGCTAAGTCATTTTTCCCGTCAAATGCCAGCCTTGAACCCATCCATCTCCTGTTTGATAGAGAATGGGCTTGAACCCTAATGATCACGACCAAACAAATTCGATATTTTCATGTTGCAGAACACCGTAGCAATGGTAATAAAATGGTCTTGGGTAGTGTAAGACAATTCATGGTTGTGATAAGATGATTCAGGATCCAATATCACCCTATCTGCGTCCATGTGCAAAACCACTCAAAATTACCTAAAATTGGTCTAAATTTGGTGACATTTCACCATGTTATCCTATTTAAAAAAAATTAGACATGGAGGGAGGGAAAAATTCACCAATTTTTGTGATTTTTCTTGCATGGAGAGAGGGACAATGATGTCTAGAATCCTCCCCCTCCACCAAGGTTGATTCTTATCATTTAAACCCTCTCCCCATAGCTAAAATGACTAACAAAATGTTCCAAATTTGTCCAAATCCTTTACAATTTCAAACATGCATGGTAGGGAGTGGGAGTGATACCCAATTCTATTCCAGCTCATTTCATGCTTGAAATTAAAAAAAAAATGATGTGTTTTTTGCAAAATTGACCAAATCTATCCCAATTTTGGACAATTTGGTGCATGGCCCCACTTTCCCTCCATGTATGAAATTGCATGAAATTTGGAAAAAATGGGCAAAAGATGGCCAAATTTGGTGTAAGTTAAAGCATTCTAAGCTATTCTAAGGTGCCATATTATAGGGGTTTCTAACTATTTAACATTGTATACCAATAAAGCATACTAACCCCCCAACCAATCAACCAATATGTTATTGGAAGACACCACTTTCATGTGGTTGTCTCTGTTGGTATAAGGGTGCAAACACAAAAATGGGTAATACATTTTCTTGTTGATGATTAAATTCGTAAAGGTTTTTTTTCATTCAACTTTAAGCAATCAAAACTCATATCTACATTGAGAATTTCACTTTGAAGCAAAAAGAAGTTTTGTAGAAAATTATGTTACTCCATACTTATTTTTCTTTTATGGACACGATGCTATAAATTTCATGTGTATTAACTGCACGCACCTAAATTTTTTGGCAAGGATAATGAGTGAGTAATACACATGGCCACCTTGTTTTTAGATATAATTATTCATTTTAGGGAAAACTATGTGTTAGCTTTTGGTATTACTCCAAAAGTGTTCTCACCTTGGTAGACAAGCAATAGGTCTCCTATCCCCTTGTGATGCTTCATGGTCATATCAATGTCTCAGTTTGGGTGGATGCTTGGCCTTGGTTAGAGTGTTGACATGGTACCCTTAGGATATTGTTACCTAATCGACGTATTGCTAAACTCATTGGGTCCACACAATGGGGGAGTCGATTTATTGATCAAGGGAGGTACTTACCTAGGAGGAGGAGCATTGGGCACTTAACCCTTAGAACTTAGGACCTACACACCTTGGAGGTTGGACACTTGATTTAATGATGCTTGGGTTGAGGAGGATACTTCGTGGAGGTTGGTGATGGAACCAAGGACCTATGTTGAGGAGGAGAGTTGGACCTTTGTGACCACATTGTCATACAATATAGTACCATTGCACACATGTAGCACATAGTTAGAGAAGGAGTACTTTGCATGAGGAAACTTGCATATCAAACCACTGTGGAAGAGGGAGTGTTAGAATAACGTCGCTGAGTTTCGGTGGGAAATCCATGAAAGAAGCAATATGACCACCGCCCGTTCCAAATTGAATCCCCAACATGATCTATATGAGGGGGAACCCCATACCTCTTTGCATGCATTAACTAGTCTTTATGCTCCTCAAAACACTCAAATTGATTGTTTATCTCAAACACTGCAAGGCCATAAGTGTTAATTGATAGAAGTAGCATGCATAATTTTATTCATTGTAAATTGGTCCAAGAAACACACTTCTATATCCGTGTTGTGAACAAATTCCAAATCAAATCAAATCGTGTCTTATACTTAAAATAATTCAAATATAAATAACTCTAAAAGAAATTACACCTTTGAGAGAAAAATAGCTTTTGATAAAGTTTTTGGGAAGAAATAACTTTTGATATTAAAACATTACAAGTAAATATATTTGCACGCTAAATTATATCTGCTTGGTAACTTATATTCTTGTTTTATCGAGTGTAGGTACCACCAAATAGGTATCTGTCAGATCTATCTTCCTCGAGTGATGATGAAGATATACTCGAAGAGGTTGAAAGTGAGACGTGTTGTACTAGATCTACCGGTTCTATATCAACTAGATCTGAAAAGGCAAGGAAAATATTTTGTAAACGCATGCAATATTTTATTGCCAACGGAGGGTCATATAATTATGATGATGAGAGCATAGGTGACATTGAGTTTCCGTTGAGGTATAGAAATCTAGTGCAAGGATGGGTACTTAATTAGCTACCTCAAGTGGACACAGATTTCTTCATCAATGGGAGGATGTATCACATTGCTCCTTCATCCTTACATGGATTGGGGCTATTTTCCATGGATGGCATAAAGATCGGCTATGGCACTGTAACTAAATTGATGGAGTATGTCGAACCATTATACAGATACAATAACTGGGTGATCTTGGTCCAATATTCTCGAAGTATGCGAAGATACGGAGTTTCCGCAAATTATATACTAGCAGAAAACAATAAAAACAAAGGGGCGACTATGTATATTGATGGGAGACCAAAAGCATCAGGAAATGTTGTTGGATTTATAAATAGTACATGACCAGTGACACCAACTAAGAAACTGAATTGCGAATTTGAGGGACGTGAAGAACATCATATATTTGTATGTGCAACAAAAACAATACTTCTAGGTGAAGAGTTGTTGATCGATTACAACTTAAATCGAATAGATGTGGCTTCCACGGTCTAGGGTAACTGTGGAAGGTCACACGCTATTCCTCATCAGGTAAATGCTAAATATAGTAACTAAACATGACTACAATAACTAAATGTTTCGATTTTTTCTGTTAACATTTGATTTCCACCATTGACATTCGCTTCTTTCGTGCTTATTATGAATATTTCCATGTGATAACATGCTTATTACACTGTTATGTTGACTCAACTTTTATTGATTGATTTATATTTTCAGGGTGGCAGCAGTGGAAATCCACATGCTGCTTCAACGGTCCAGGGTGACCATGGAAGGTCACAATCTATGCCTCGTGAGGTAAATGTTAAACATAGTAAATAAATATGACTACAATAACAAAATGTTTTGATTTTTCAGTTAACATTCGATTTTCACTATTACCATTCACTTTTTTCGTGCTTATTGTGAATATTTCCATATGATAACATGCTTATTACATGGTGGCAAGGGTCTACTTATCACCATGGAGCAGAACATGTATCTTCTCCTTCGGAGGTAAAAGTAATAACACATGTATCTTCTCCTTCGGAGGTAAAAGTAAATGTTATTGCAATATCTCATTTTTGTTTATGTTACAATTATTGACTCAACTAAATATAGTAACTAAATATGACTACAATAACTAGAAACTCCAATCCCAGAAGATTTCCATGTGACAACATGCTTATTACACTGTGGCAGGGGTTTGCCTATGATCATCATGGAACAGAACACGTGTCCTCTACTTCTGATGTAGAAATAAATATTATTACAATATCTCTTTTTTTATTATGTTACAATTATTTTCATAACATTTATTTATTGATTTATTGTGTCAAGGTGGCGCCAGTGGAAAGGCACCTCCCGCTTCCATGGTCCAGGGTGACCGTGGAAGGTCACACTATGTGCCCCGTCAAGTAAGTGTTAAATATAATAACTAAATGTTTCGATTTTTTCTGTTAACATTCGATTTCCACTGTTGACATTCACTTTTTTCGTACTTATTATGAATATTTCCATGTGATAACATGCTTATTACACTGTTATGCTTATCTTATTTGTGTTTATGTCACAATTATTGACTCAACTTTGATTGATTGATTTATTTTGTCAGGGTGGCGACAGTGGAAAGCCACATGCTGCTTCCACGGTCCAGGGTGATCGTGGAAGGTCACAAGCTATGCCTTGTCGGGTAAATGTTAAATATAGTAAATAAATATGACTACAATAACTATATATTTCGATTTTTCTGTTAACATTCGATTTTCACTATTACCATTTGCTTTTTTCGTGCTTATTGTGAATATTTCCATATGATAACATGCTTATTACATTGTGGGGGGTCTACTCATCACCATGGAGTAGAACATGTATCTTCTCTTCAGAGGTAAAAGTAAATATTATTGCAATATCTCATTTTTGTTTATGTTACAATTATTGACTCAACTAAATATAGTAACTAAATATGACTACAATAACTAGAAACTCCAACCCCAGAAGATTTCCATGTGACAATATGCTTATTACATTGTGGTAGGGGTCTGCCCATGTTCGTCATGGAATAGAACACGTGTCCTCTATCTTTGAGGTAAAAATAAATATTATTGTACTATCTCATTTTTTATTATGTTACAATTATTTTCATAACGTTTATTTATTGATTTATTGTGTCAGGGTGGTGCCAGTGGAAAGGCACCTGCTGCTTCCATGGTCCAAGGTGACCGTGGAAGGTCACACTCTGTGCCCCGTTAGGTAAGTGTTAAATAACTAAATGTTTCGATTTTTCTGTTAACATTCGATTTCCACTGTTGACATTCACATTTTTCTGTGCTTATGATGAATTATTGATTGATTTATTGTGTCAGGATGAGGACTGTGGAAAGGCACATGTTGCTTCCAAGGTCCAGGGTGACCATGGACAGTCACCCACTAGAAGTAGATCAATACGGGGTGACCGTGGGAAGTCACCAGCCACAACACCGCATCAGGTAAGTGTTAGTTCTTAATAGTACCTAAACTTCATTACAATAACAATGTTTGAATAATGTTAAAATTATTTTGCTTAATTTTATTGTTTGATGAATTTAGTCCAGTGCACTTGATCTGGGTGATGAGGAGCTTGAGGATGAAATTTACTATTCCACAGACCCAATGGAAACTATAAAGAAGGACCTGAAAAAGGAAAACATAGAAATGCTTGCCTTGGCTCGCATAAGGTCCATGACACAGGAGATCGGGGCAATGATTGAAGAGCTGAAAGAAAAAATAAAATCTTATGGGGTAAGTGGCATCTTCATAAATTTTTTTAAGCTATGACATGATTTCATATCTGATATTATGTTTTCTATTTTTCCAAGTGATCTGATAAAGTAAATTTTTTCGTTTGTAGGATTTTTTACAACCCGTGACTAGAGAAACTGTCGAGATAGGTATAGGTAGTAGTGATGCTCCAATGCAGCAACGACGTCGACAAAGCAATGTACCAATGAGGCTTTTTAACACTCCTGTGGTTGGCCTCGAATCCATTGATGAGGGCACTTATTTTGATCGGCATGACATGCAGGAGCATGATGAGATGGAGCCTAGGACTCCACATGACTCCAGAGATGAACGTACTGTAGATGACCATGAAAATTATCCTAGAGCAGCATGAGTTAAAAGCACATGATCACTAGATCTCACCTTTCTGGTGGATGACACTTATGTTCCGATCAAGATTCAAAAGATTGTAGGTATTTATTAATTAATTTATTCATTTTAATCATGAAATTGAAATGGACATACGTTGAAATTATTATAAATTAATGGATTACACGTTTCTGCAGGAAACATCGTTTTCTACAGGAATTTGAATGACAAAGCATTGGATTTGTTTGGCCCCACCATTCGCACACGATGGAATAGCCAAGATAGTGCAAAGAGAGATGACTTGACAGACCACATGGTAAACTTGTTCGGCAATACATTCAACAACAAAGTGGTTGCAAAGTTAGCCGAGGAGAATTTAAAATATACCAGGGCCCAATATAGGGATAAATTGGAACTTGACCTCAAGCATGAGTGCCCTCCGGCATGGTTCCAGAGAAAGAGTGGAAGGCACTCATAGAGGATGAAAATGATAACTTGCTAAAAAGACAAGGAAAACAACCACGGCCTGGAAAAGCAAGGTACAACACATATCATCTTTTGAGTGAAATATGCTCATTTATTTTTTTCTTTGTTGTTTTATGTAAGAATTTTGATATCTAACGTTTTTCAAAATTTTCATATATAGGCTACCTGACACCTCCAAAGAAACCAAAGATAGAGTGGAAAAGCACGAAAAGCATAGACTGGGCTAGGGTGGCTATAGAAAACTAAGAGCCCGAATTGTAAGAATTAAATGATTAACTGTGGGGAATATTTAATTTACAGTAGCGAACAAATATCTGTTTTTGATACTGGAAATTTTAAATGTGTTATGCATTACAGGGAAATACGTTCCAATATGCTACCACCGAGGAAGACCTAAAGCTTGGTTTCAAGTATGGTTTTAAAAGTGTGATTGAATATCAGAAAATCTTGGGGAAGAATCCAATCTCCCCAATGACACAGATGCAGGTAAATAAAATGAATAAGGACATCATTGTAGTATACTATTAAAGTATATTTCGTTTTGATTATATCACCCATAACTAAATATTTGTGTTTTCTTTTAAGCAACAATGCAACCGCAGCAGTTAATCTAGCAGTACTCAGCACATACCAGTTGATGTTGGGGTGTGCATGTCTCATGATAGTGGGAAGCAGATTATCCATTCTGGTATGTGTTCTTTGGAAATAGAAATATCTACTGTGATTATAGATATTTATTTCATGACGTACACTTATAAATTTTCTTCTTTCAATGGAAGACCGTGTAGCTCACGAGGGTGAACTGCAAAAGGAATTAACAAGTAGACAAACAATTAACACACCAGCTATCACAGCTACATAGACAGGTAAAGAGAAATCTTGTAATTTTAATCAAAATAATGAACTATTAAATTCAATAATATTTCAACATATCGATATGCCCATTTTCGTTTTTGCAGTTCACGCCCCTTCAGAACTTCCTCCACGCCCTACTCAACGATGTACAAGAAGTATGATACATGAGGGCATGGAAACACAAACACTAGCATGACATGGCTTTGTGGATATTCTACCAAATGATGATGATAACACCCTAATTGTCAGTTATTACAATGCAAAAAAACATAAATCAAAGAAAAAGTAGATGTATAAATTCATGACTTGTATTTGGATGTATATCGATGTTGTTAGTCTGAAACATTGTTTACATGAGTTACCTCAATATGCTTCAATGTTTTTATGTTTTGATGAATAACCTATTTATGCATGAATGTTTATATGTTTTCTATGTAAACAACATCATTTACTAGGTATGGGGAATTGAGAGCGATGTGAGGGGGGGAGAGGGGCCATATGATCTTCCACCTTTATGTGGTTGGCCCCGTTCAGCAGATAATATAAAACTATTCTCGAAACATAGAGGAACTCAATAAGGTATAAATACTCTTTTATTACTATGTATTAAAGATGGTTGTAAAATTTTAATGCATGTCTATTTCTTAAAATATTGGTAATAAACTTAACATTTCATGGTTCATTGATTTCTACAGGACTTTGTAGTAGGATTTAAATGAATATTTATTTGCTTATATATTATTTACTAATATAAAATTTTTGTCTTTGATGATTTATGGGGGTCTTGGTGATGGAAATGCATCCCGTGGACAACTTTTATCAAGTTGTATGGGCGAATGGATCTAGCGAAAGGACAATGATAAGGTAAGGGTTTTGACGTGTTCTTTATCCTTAATGTGTTTGTCTTTATCCTTAAATTCTATTTCATTCTATTAAGATACAAGAGATACAACCAATAGTAAATAACTACTTTTAGACTATCATCCAAACTAGGAGACAACCTTCTACATAAAACAAAAATGCTTCATAGTAACATAATAATATGTTTGCTAACGGGAAATCCGGGGTATCTTAGGCCACCTACCGAGGTTACAAGTTCCAATAACATCTTATCCAAACGAAAGTGCTTGCATTATGTAGTTTCTCTTCTTCTGATTTAAACTAGAAAAGTATTATATTTAGCTTAAGTTCAACACCACAAGAAGCCATCAAATCAACCTACTTCAAAAATTATAAAAAAGGGAATATTAGGTGAGTATCATCAAGTCTGGTGTTTCTATTTCTCTCGTGAATCTCAGTACATGCCCTGGGAAATTAAAAAAAAATAACAAAGATATGAGAACTGCAGGTTAGAATCCAAGAGCTCATAACTCATTATCTGAATTTTTGGTCTTCTTGCTGGTTGATACCTCTACCCGAGAATGTCTACCCTTCAAATATGCCCAATTAGGATCCAAGGTTTGGTGATTGTCTGTCACGTTGGTAGCTTGCTACTTTGGGATAGCTGATTCATATCATCTACAATTGTCTCTCTTATTCACCATAACATTATCCATGGCAACCTGGTATCTGTGTAACTTTAGCATCATGTCAAGGATGTCCTTGATTTCCTTCCAACCCTTATTTTCTCCATCCTTCCACTTTAATCCTACTGAGTTTTATCTCAATCATTTTTAAATGAATGAAAACTTGAGGATGAGGATTTGAATTTATCATCTAAGTTGCAGGCATTAAAATGGGAGGGTGGTGAGATAGGTAGGTTACACATGCCTTCAATATGTTGTCCTTGCATTTAGCATAGTTTCCTAATGATAGATAATTCTTATTATTTTGTTTCCATGCAGCCAAGTCGTCGCTATTCCTCATCAAGGGGTGATCATTATCCTTAGCACTTGTGAGTGTGTGGTTTAAAAATATAGTGAGAGAGAAAGAAATAGATTTTATATTAACATCTAAAGATGACCAAATGGGGCAATGAGATTCCAATTGCATCATCATCAAGTACAAAGACTAGTCATCAAAGTTCCAATCAGGGAAATTTTTAGGGGCGAAATTTCTACAATTGGCTATTTTTGCGGCTTTTTTTCAAAAAATAAATTCGTTATTTGGTCATTTTTAGTCCATATCGCCTATATTTACATAAAATATGTTTTTTTATCATAATATTCGCCAAAAATTACAAGTTTCAGTAGTAAATTATATGTTTCATATTTAATATTCGCCTACCAATCTATATATATGTTTTTTTCAATCCAAAATAATCGCCTAGAATACTATACTTAAGTATAGTTTTATAATCCTTAAAAATTACCCTGGTTCCAATTGGAATGCATGAGAAAGTAGCCCAAAAAAATCACACAAATATGTTTTGCATTTTTATGTTTGTATCGTATGTTTGTTATTGTATTTCTTTTGTATTATCCAAATCATCTTCTATATTTATTTTATATTGTGAAATTTCCTATTTGGATACATAAGTTCTTGGATTGCAGTGATGATTGATTTTTATTATTGTAACGTTTATATATATGTAAAATTTGAAGGTTTTGGGTTTTGGGTTTGTCAGAAGCTAACCAGTAAGTGAAGAAGGATTCCTTACTCTTGGTCAAGATGGAAAAATTCAGCTGGGAGATGGAAAATCAACAGTCCGGATGGATGAGACCATAATATTGTTTGTTAAGTTAGGGGAGGTGCAATATTCAGGCAATTTTGTTCTCTACAACTTCGACTCAAACATTGTTTGGAATTTTTTTGCATCTACAATGGACACACTACTACTAGGACAAGAATTGACACAATCTTTAAACCTAACCAGCTGTAACTCTTCTACAAATGTATATATACGTTGTTAATTTCTCAAAATGATGCAAAAGCTAGAATCTCTAATGATTGAATTGAATTACACTATCCCTTAAGAATATTTCAATTATTCATACTCGCTAGGGCCCAAGAAAATCAATGTGATTGGTTCTGTGGTTGCTTTCCTCAATCTGTTTGGAATTTTTGGAATTTTTATCATTAACTATGGTGAGCCCTTCATAAATTGATATGTCTAGATCTTCAAAGGTAGTAGATAAAGTGGTGTTATTACATGAGGAGTGTCTCCAAGGAAATTATGATATGGTTTCTAAACTACAAATTGCATGATCAACTGTGCAACCTACTTCTTAGTGCCAAAAGGTAATTTATAATGAATTTTTTGCTACATGATATCATTCCTAGTAATAGAATAGAAATAAGTTGTCAAGTTTTTGTTGATTAACATGTCTCTTTCCCATCATGTGCTCAAGGGATTGTTTTTATCTTATGGGCATATTTGATACTAACTTGACCAATTTTGGCCATGCTTGAGGTGGTTGCATAAGAAGGATAAACTTTTCATATTCACCTCTTCCAATAATGAGCAACATCAAAACAACTTACCACTAGTTGGCACTACAAAGATCCTACACAGATTTTCCAGGTGAACAACTACTCTTTTTCCCTAGGGGTTGAGTTATTTTTTTTATTTTTCAATAAAGATGAATTCAGTGCACCTTATTTTTTTTGTAGTATGATGAATTCTCACTAGTAGCTCTTCACATGTAGTAGAGAAAGTGATGCTATTTCATGAGGAGTGTCTCCAAGGCAATTATGATATGGTTTCTAAACTACAAATTGCATGCTCAACTGTGCAACCTGCTTCTGATCAATACCAAAAGGTGATCTATGATGAATTTTTTGTTATATGAGATCATGCATAGTAAAAGAATAGAAATAAGTTGTCAATTTTTTGTTGATTAACATGTCTCTTTCCTATTATGTGCTCAAGGGACTTTTCTTCTTCTTCTTTTGGGCATATTTGGTACTAACTTTGACCGATTTTGGCCATGCTTGAGGTGGTTGGATAAGAAGGATCAATTTTTCATTTTCATCTCTTCCAGTAATGTGAAAATTCAAAACAAATTACCACCAGTTGGCACTACAAAGAGCCTACAAATATTTTCTAGGTGAACAACTACTCTTTTCCCCTAGGGGTTGAGTTAAGGTCACTATAATGTTCCATATCCTTAATGTATGTACAATATTAAAAGCGTTTCTAGTGGAATTTATTGTACAAAATGCATGTGACAACTTCTTCCAACTTCCATGGTTGTAGAATATCTTCCTCCCTTAAGGAACCAAATATGATCCCAACCTAACATTCCGACAATTTCCAACCATTTTCCATGTCTTTTGGTTAAAGGTGGTTACCATATTGAAAAGAAAAAACATGAAACATGGGGATTCGTAGCACAAAAACTATCATGGAGTACTTCATCCTCCTAGGAACATTATGGGGCATTAACAACAACAGTATAAACAACTAAATATGTTGGTTAGCAATTAAAAATATCCATGGTTTCACCAGATTTAGATCAACTCTGGCTCAAACTTCAGTGTTGTTGTGACAATTTTAGAGCCCAAAACAACTTAATATTACACCAAATTGAAATGTTTTGGGCATGAAATCCATTGCTAATGCTAGTTTTTCATTCAATTTGTTGTAACTTGTAAGCATTCATTTCCAACCTCATTTGCTCATGAAAGGCTGAAGCATTTCTCTGTTGAATTTACAATTAGATCAATCAAAGGAGATATACTAGATCAATCTCTTTTTTCATTCTCTTCTTTTGCACTTGAAAATTCTAAAAGCCATGATAAAATCACCATCAATTTCATTTAATCATCTTTGTTCTCAGAAAAGATGATAATCTCTTGTCCAATGCCAAAATTCACTAATATAATGTCACCTAGATTGGACATTTAGGTTATACTCATAAGACATCAGTTTCCACACCTAATCTACAATTTGGAATGGGTGTCTCAACTAGAAAACCATTTCCCATGATTGCAAGTTCACAAGTGTCAATATGAGATACCACACACACTGCTTTTCATCAATGCTTAAAGGATTGTTGTTATCACTTTCCAAACCCTCCTCACAAATTTTGGCATCTTCTGAAGGTCAATATCAGAATTATTCTTTGCAGCAGTCATTGGGCTTTTCCATGCTTATTTTATCCTTAACTCAATCAAATGAGGCCAATCTGAATGAAATATTCACAATTTGTTCATGGGGTGTTCTCTGGGACTATTTTGTAGATTTTTGAGTGATCTATGACATATTTCATACCTTAAAGAGCTATTCCGAGTAGTCTCATGGGCGTAAACAACCCTAGAATAAAGTCTGTAATAGTTTTGAAGGAAGTCTAAGAATCAAAAAATGAAATCTGGGCAGTTTTGAAGTGACTCTGGGCATGGACAGTGGTAGCAAGCAGCATCTTACACAAATATGGGCACATAAACAATGATGAAGAGGGTTATTGTTAGGTCTGGGAACAACTAGGTATTTTCCAAACATTTTTCAACCCCAAATTAGCCTTGAAATGGAATTCTTGATAGCCACAAACCATCAAGTAGCAACCTTTTCTCAATTTTGGGTGCATAAGAAGCAATTATGGCTTGAATTTGACAGCTGAAAATGGAATTTTTCCCTAGAAGACAATACTCCTATGATTATGGGCATAGTAAAAACCCTAATCCATGAAATTCATGCATCATTTTTTAAGTTATGAGCATAAATAACCTTCAAACATCAAACTTCTATGGATGTAGAAAATGTTCACGGTTTTTTTTTTTTTTAACTTCTAGGTATCATCGACATATCGACGAAATTTCGTTGAAGGTATAGCAAAACTGTAGAAAGGCTGCCTTCTTTTGTTCTACTTGACAAACATTCGTCGATAGTTGCGTCGAAACATCGTCTCAGGTATAACAAAACCGTCACAGCCTTTAGCTTTGTTTTGGTCTGTTGGACGAACAACCGTCGATAGAGCAATGGTTTTCATGGAAGCAAATTTCTGTGCAACGCTTTTTTGACATATTTGCGTTGTTATAGGGACGAATTTTCGTCGATAGAGAGATGGTTTGTAGAAAATGAATTAAAAAAACATTTTCAAGACCACCTTATAGAAGACACATGGTGACCAGTTTTCGTCTCTATTGCGACGGCTTTCCAAGTTCGTCGTTATATCCACGAAATAGGTTCCACGCAAAATCACGCCCATGATCATCAAAATTGAGACGACAAAACGTGGCAATATCAACGCAAAATTGTGGCAAATTTCCTCAAATGTGCTAGAGTCATTGCTTAGATAAAAAAGTCGAGAGAGTGAAACATACATGAAATGTGGAGAACAAGATATCGATGTTACTAGCATGAGAAATTGAGCCCCTTGACAAAGACATGATGTTATTAACAAAAAACGAATGAAAGGTTAAATTATGTATGTGAAATAGACCACTAAAACATGACACCTTTGAGAGGTGTTAGAAATCGAAGTCATTGGTGGAAATTATTGGGCAAATTATTACTTGAGTACGGTACATAAAATTACCAATGAAATTAAAGGACGATGGCAAAAAGACATAGATGAGAAAAGAAAGTGAAACTCACCTTGGAAGAACAATAAGACTTAGATTCGAGACAAAGTTATAGATAAGAGGGGGTGTATGTAATGCCCCTACAATGATTTTAGACTGGAGGGAACTTGTCGAGTGACCCGACAGAATAATCCTTAATAAAATAATACATTGAATGTTAAAGACGTTTGAACGATTGAGAAACACATGATGCATTGCAAAACGAAAAAATGATAAACGAAAAATGACGAAATGAATGATACTTATAGAATTGGATATTTTACTAGAAATGATGAATGAATGACTGCATTGTTTAAACGATTAGTGGATTTAGGAATATAGGATGTTTATGAATGAAATGAATACTTTGCTTAACGACTAGTAGATTTATGAAGTATACGATGGTTATGAACGGAATACATGTTTTCCTTAATGATTAGCAGATTTATGAAATTAATGAGAAGAATGATTATGGACTGATTTGCATGATGTATATTTATGAGTTATGACGAGCAGTACTACTGATGGGTACTTTGAGAATATGTGCAATAGTAGGTAAATTACCATGAACAACTGACTCACAAAGGAAATAAATGGGTCGTAGAGTACGAATAAATCACACACAGAATAATGACGACAGTGTCAACTTCCTTCGGATTCCACGCATGAGTTGAAAAGCCCCTATCCACTGACTCGGGGAAGCGTGAACTCGTGCGAAGTGGACCATGACGGAATTGGTCACGTACGAGGTTGAGGGGTGTGCATTAAGAATATACTTACTCCTCAGCACCATTAGTCTCCAATAGAGTGTAGACAGAGGATTGAAGGTAACGAATCCTAAATCCCTACATGAAGTTCCCGCAAATCAGATGCAATGAAGAAGAATTAAAGAAAGGACCCGGTGATGTGGATGAATATTATGAATTAAACATGTAAGTTTGCATTTAGGCTATTTTGCACATGAAATGAATATTAGTAATTAAAATAATGAAGAATATTGTTTTAGGAGAAAATGGTATACTGAACATTAACATATAGCCAACTCCACTTGCACCCACAAAAATAGAACTAGATTGAAGCATCAGGGGGATAGACTTGAGTAAATCTAGGAATGTAGGTGCACTCTCTTAGGAATTAGACACATGGCTAGGTGAGATAATTATATTTAAATATTTAGAAAAATAGGAATTCTTGCATGAAGCAACATGTGTCGCAGAGAATTTTCCTATTTAAGGAAGGCAAGAGGAAAGGGAAAGGGACCCTATGGCTGGATGGTTATCGTAAGGAGTAAGTCATTGATTTGCTTCTATTGTGAGTTTGGCAAGGGATCTTGGTGGGGGGAAACCCACTTCTGGATCCCTAGTTGTTGTGTGTGAGCTCTACGACCCTATTGCTCGGGGGCTCGGGAAGAAGAAGAGTATTCCCGGAATTGGTAGGGAGTTCAACCGAGTGGTCAATTGGACATTGGATCGACGACAACCATTAGAGGTCTTCATCAACGGTTGGGAAAACTCCTTTGGACAGGTTCTAACCCTCTTAAACTTTAGTATTATTTTATTTTTTATCCATTAAGAGTTAGAATTTATGATAGTGAGATGGAATGATCGATTCCTACTAACTAGTTGGATTCGAATTAATATAAGTTTATGTATTTTGTTGAAGAAAGAGTTCGGCAATCAGTACTACCGAAGTAGAATTACGATTTCATCCATGTTTACTTCTGTAACAAATAGATTTTAAATTATTCATGCATTTCAAATTTCATTTATAAAACCTTGCATTTACATTTTAGTTTCAGATCGGAATGGCTATTTGCTATCTAAAATTTTATTGGGAAGGGCGGGGATCTATTCTGATCTACTTTCTTTTTTATATATATATCTGTGGTATGTGTCGTTCTACCAGATATTTCACATGATACGATTACCGAAGTAGATCCACGATGGAATTTCCATCTCCAGAATTTTATATATATATATATATATATAATTTATGGTAATCCTATAACCTATATTGTTCATTGCCCTACAACGTGTGATCCTTGACCAATATGACCCTGCCTTTCGATCGTTGTGTTTGTTTTGTTTCCATCCATACTAAATATCCAAAACAAATCGTTGGCGTATTTTTGGAAGTTAGTATAAGCGAAGCTCCGTCTTGACCTCTGTTAGTCAAGTTAGGAAATATGTGACCAGCACCCGATCGCATCACTAGTTGTTTGGTGAATAGAGTTTGTTTGCCTTAACTTCATTAAAACCATGATTTCATTGTATCAATCAGTTGTGAGATTGAATTCTATCTTTTATGAATTGTAAATACCACCCACGTGAGTTAGGATTGTTGAAGGATCAGTAGACCCTTTTTCATATTTATTCACTTGATATACAATGATTTGCTATTATTATTCCAAACGCAACCCAATCTGAAGTACTATTACTATATTCATATTTCTTTATGCTGGAACTATAGGTAAGTTCGATCTATATTATTGTTCCAGGATATACGACCATCCGCTCTTTAATGTCAAACCGCATCTAACTGAATTTTTAATATTTATCATCACATATTCTCGGAATATGTAGGGATCTGTGATGTCACTACTTGATAACCGTAAGACCGAGATCGATCTATCGATCGGACCTTGTCCCTTTTTTAAGTCTTTAGTAATGACAACATTTATGTTCATCATTGCAAATCGTAAACCGAAGATCAATCGGAAAGATCGGTCAGATTCCTTCCTCTGTTAAATCTTAGTATTGATAAAATAATCAACCATCTGCTGACCGAAACTGAGATCGATCTAGGCGATTGATCGGTATTCATTCCTCTATTGAATTCCCTTTTGATAATACCCTTACTCCAAAAGATAACTCGGTCGCAAGACTGATCTAACTCGAGGTCTCAACATTGATCATTTTCTGCGTATATCCATGCTCAGATATGAGCTGGATCACTAGATATCATATCGTGGAATGAACAGTTCTTACCCTCGTCTATTTCTTTATGAGTAGGATTTGCACCGATTTGGCTAACTTCCTGGTTAGTTTACTTCCTCATCATCTTTTGTGTCCTGTATTTAATTTATTGAACTTATCGTATGATGCAATTTGTGCATATCTTGGGTTTATACTATGGTAGTTTTAGTTTGGACTTTTACAATCTGATAACATAGAGTAGGGTAGAGGTGGATCTATGTATAATATAGATCACACTATAAACCATAATCAATCATATTCTATCGAAGAATAGCCTAGCCTTCGGAGTTATAGAACCAATCGATAGATACTTGTGAGCATGTAAACACCGGTTATGAGATGTAACCAGTAACATTATCATGTGATATACATATATATATATATATATATCAGTGTTTATTTAATATGATCTAGAACCAGTCGATAGATGTTATGTTCTAACTTGTGAGCATGTAAACACCAGTTATGAGTTGTAACCGGTAACATTATCATGTGATATACATATATATATCAGTGTTTATTTAATATGATCTACTAACTATTGCAGCGTGATCGATGGGAACACTCCTCGCCGGTTGGGAAGGACATTGTGATTCCCACTTATCGAGTTTGATTCCATTTTAATTTGCATGAGTATCCATTGATAATCGTTGTTAAATGTTTTGGCATGACTATTAAATGATTATAGTGTTATGATACAAACTGCTTAAAGACAACTAAACGTATATTAAACTAGCTTGATTATCACCACTTGTTGAGATTTGATTCAAGTAAATTCACATGAAAATACATTAGATAATTATTGTATAATGTTGGCATGATTATTAATTATTTATATCGATACGATTTTAGTTATTCAAATGATGTTAAAGTCCATTATTAATTATTTATATTGATACGATTTTAGTTATTCAAATGATGTTAAAGTCCATTATTCTTATAATTATTAATTATTTATATTGATACGATTTTAAGTTATCAATATAATTATAATTATTCCATCATTAAGTTAAACATGGTTATTATCTCTTATAATGATTATTAATTATTTATATGGATACGATTTTAGTTATTCAAATGATGTGAAAGTCAATTATTGGATCATTAAGTTAAACATGGTTATTATCTCTTATAATGATTATTCAATATTTATATTCATACGATTTTAGTTATTCAAATGATGTGAAAGTCAATTATTGGATCATTAAGTTAAACATGGTTATTATCTCTTCTAATGATTATTAAATATTTATATGGATACGATTTTAGTTATTCAAATTATCATTAAGTTAAACATGGTTATTATCTCTTCTAATGATTATTAAATATTTATATTGATAGGATTTTAGTTATTCAAATTATAATTAAGTTAAACATGGTTATTATCTCTTATAATGATTATTAAATATTTATATTGATACGATTTTAGATATTCAAATGCTGTGAAAGCCAATTATTCGATCATTAAGTCAAACACGGTTATTATCTCTCTTATAATGATTATTAATTATTTATATTGATAAGAATTTAGTTATTCAAATGATGTGAAAGTCAATTATTCGATTATTAAGTTAAACATGGTTATTATCTCTTATAATGATTATTAATTATTTATATTGATAAGAATTTAGTTATTCAAATGATGTGAAAGTCAATTATTCGATCATTAAGTTAAACATGGTTATTATCTCTTAAGAAGGGTTACGGGAATATGGTATAGGAATAGGGACATCAAACGAATGTAGAGTATGGGTACGAAAGCTAAACGTTCGTAATTATATTTGTTCATTTCGATCGAGATCATGTTTTTATGACATTTTTTTATATTATATTGGTAGGGAAAAGATAGTATGATGTGGTTATAATTATATTTGTTCATTTCGATCGAGATCATGTTTTTATGACATTTTTTATATTATATTGGTAGGGAAAAGATAATATGATGTGGTTATAAATGCACTAGATTATGTTAAGTATAGAACCTTCTTGCAAATATAATGATGAAATGAAAACCATAAAGTGGATGTATTGGAAATTGTTATATGTGTTCTTGACATGAAAATGAATGTCGTAAAAAATTATAAAGAATTGATTAGAATAGTTAGTGACATCACTTCTCTTAGATTATAAAATGACTTAGATAAGAAAACCAAAGGAATTCAATAAATAATAAAAAAAAATTCACTTGCCTTCTCTAAGAAATGAGGTCCCTACAATTCATATATTGATAATAACAACAAATTACATAGAACAAATGAACCTGATATGTTACTGTTGTTTTGAAATTGAGTTATGGGTTCTTCCTCCGAAGTCACCTCAAGCACTCCAACTCAAAGTTTGTCCACCAAGTATGCCTAAAAGATTCAATGAGACCTTTATCATAATATATCAATGGAGAACATAATAAAAAGCTAGGGTTCCATATAGAATAAGAAGGGTTCCATATATAATAAGAAGGATGTTGCAGATTGGGGATAAAGGATTGTATGAACAATGAGGGTTTCTTCAACCAACCAAGATGAAACAATGGTTTCCAACCTCTTTTTCTTTCTCCTATGCTCTTTTTATATATTGAGAAAAGCAGTTAGGGAGTTGGAGGAAGTTATTCACGCGATTGGCACAGTTGGGAAACAGTCTCAACTGAAGAAACCCATGAAAAAAAATCATTTTTTTTTACCCTTGTACAAACACATATGCGAACTACAATGATGAAAGTAGCGTATTTACTAGAATACACGTGTTTTACATAGGAGAGTCACGCATTTCTTGGGAAAAAAGATTTTTTAAAGAGATTTCCTCAAGATAATGAGTGTCCACTATGTCACAAAGGAAAAAGGGATGTCTGCAACTCGGGATAAAGATAAGACCGGCCACTATAACGTCTTATGATAAAGAGTGGCAAAAAACGCTATAATAGATTCCCCCTAATGTGTGAGTTCAAAGGAGCATACAATGGCCGAAATACATTATAACCTTTTTTATACTGAGTGCATGAAGTAACATGGAATAAATTGCCCAATCATCAGCCATAAGCAGATAACAACAATCATCCAAGTAAAAAATCTCTTTCTGAAGGCGGGCTTACCCATGCTCAAACGTAACAAAGCATGGTTGCAAATCAAGTACTAAGCAGATCCGTGAAGTATATATACAAGTGAACAAGGCCATGCATATACAAGTGAAGCCAAGTCATGAGTAGGTCATGGATCGAAGTCTCAACATCACATGAAGATATATGTATGTATGCAAGATCTAAATAGATCACTCTCCATATGATATTAGTGCCAAATGACTAGATGGCAATCCAGTGCCAAATGACTAGATGGCAATCCAATGCAACCCGATTCATAACAAAACTTAAATTGAACTGCAAAATGAAATTAGGGTCTTCAAACCAAATGAAAAAGGTACAAGTCAAAACTACATGAGTAGATGTCTTGAAGTTGAACTTAGTAAGGCATCGTGATTACCAGTCATTAATGAAAACCGTTAACACATGCGAGCCAACTCACCAATAATGATAATGAGCGGTAAGGTACCTAGTACAATCTGACAAGTGTGAATAAAGGAGTTGACATCAAACACTTGTAGACTCAAATTATCAGGGGGCATTGATGTATTTTCGTTGTCAAAAGCGGGGACACTTACCGCTGAGGACTGCAAGTTCCAAGGTACTAATTGATGTGTTGAAATTCAATGGTAAGTAATCCATTGGAAGGAGGGCATTAATGAATCCCCCATCATCCAACACGAGATTGTAGCAGGAGGCCAAAGATGTAATGGATCAACTAATGAGACGTACTTGACACGAGAAGGCCAACACAAGAAAGTCAATAAAGTTCCGAGGATGGCCGACATAGGTTAAAAACTTAAAGTTCTGAGGATGGCCAACACAGGTTAAAAACTTCCTTTGAACAACAACATGACAAAAATGTGACTGAGGCAGCATAAACTCAAAAGAGAATGTAAAAATAAGTTAATGATGTAAGAGACATCAAAGACAACTCCATAGTAACTAGAAGACTAACCAATTGGGGGAGTAATTGCATATACTAGTTCAACTTCTAAGGTGATTCTACATAACCAACTATAGATATGAGACTCAACAATGTGATGTGTTCAAAGCAACGTGACTTGCTACCATATAGGGATTAAACACAACTTTTTATCGCCCATCTTTTTTGTAATATTTGTTTTTTTTTGTCTTTTTCATATTTATAAAATCCTGAAAAGGAATAAAAGAATGCTATGATACATGGGAATAAATGAGTATCAAGACAATCCAACTAGTCCCAAAACGGATTATGAACCAGATAAGGACACTCTTAAGCTTCGACCCAAACACTATCTCGTGGATTTTCTAAGACCGAGTCAATCAATGCTCATTTAGTTTTTCATTTTTAAAGAGTTTGAAAACTGAAAGAAGACTCCACACAATTTCTTTTTTCATAATTTTAGTCTCCCTTGCCTAAAAAAGAATAAAAGCATACAAGGAGAGAACTCTTTTGATCGTGATTAGAGTATTCATTTTTCGTAAATAATCCACATGGTCGGAAAAAGGGGTAAACTAATACCAAATGGATGTACTTTTGAATCCTTTAACTTGTGTGAAAAGAACAAGCTTACTCGACAATATTTTCGGTTTTAAAGATTCTAAAAAGAGCTTAAAGAGGACTCTAAAGGTTGCTTCTTTGTAAATTTAGTCCCCTATGCTCGAAGAAGCATAAAATCATGTGCAAAAGAACTCTTCTAGTCGCAAAGTAACTAGATTATACCTTTTTCGTAAAATAATCCACTTGGTCTGGAAAATGGGTAAACTTATACCAAGTAGATGCCCTTTCAAGTTTTTATCGAGTATGAAAAGAACAAGACCGCTCGGAAATATTTTTATATTTAAGGAGTCTAAAAAGAGCTTAAAAATGACTCCATAATGGGAGTCCCCTAGGTTAGAAATAGCCAGTAATAGATGAGAAGAACTAAAAATGCAGTTCAACTTTCAAAATCAGGCAAAACTATGGGGGAACTCCCGAATCCTAGCAAATAATGCAGAATGAGAATCGACAGCAGACATGATCAAATCTAAGATGCTCATGGGGTAGGTAGGCTCTAAATATGAAAATATGATGAAATATTTTAAAAGGGAATGGTAAATCATATTTCACAAAAAGTAACCTATGGTGATCCTAAACTATAGGATAAATGCAAAAATGCATCAAACTAGGGATACATTTCCATATATGCAAGTTTAAATATCACATACCTACCTTAAAGAATACCAATGCCGAAAAGTGAATCATCTCCCTAAAAAGACACACCAAAATACCCCTTCAAAAGACCCAATTAGTTCAAAATTGAAATATTAAAAGTGAAATAGTAACTATAGACAAGTGGGTACTTATTAAAAGTAATAAAATCGAGTAAACATGTATAATTACCATTTCATTGTGCAAATTGGAAATTTGGGAGCTCTTGGAGAAAAAATATCTCAAATTTCAGGAGTAGATTGCAAGAGCTACGGGAAATGCAATTTCATTCTCTCAGCGTTAGGTAAGAGCCCATGCTCTTCAGGAGTGCAAAAGGATTTGGAGGATTTGGGTTGAATCAGGTAATCTAAAAGAATTTGAAATTATTTCAAACACAACTAGAGTATTTACAATGGAAGGTTTATACAGGATTCTTTCATGCATACAAAGATCTTTCTATTTAACTTCCTAGCTACTAGATAATTAATTCCTGTCCAATAAATTATCATATTTTACCATGCTTAGCAAGCACAAACTCTATGGATGTGATCAGTGAGAGCACGAAGAGTGTTGTTACCAAAGCAGATAACAACCATGTATTTAAGCTAAATGATCAAGGACCCAGTATCCATTTTGAAACCCTGGGAAAATATGGGCCTTAAGAATATTATAAATATGTGGATCATCAATACTAACAAAATATTTTGGGAAAATAGTTCCAAAACATGGACCATTATGAAGCGATCCAAGAAAACCACTAATGACAACATCTTGAAAAATCAAAATGGCGAGTTCCCACTACAACACTATAGGGAGGAAACAAGTAAATAAGGTCTAACCAGAGGACCTAAGCCAAGCTTGATAGGACCTAAGTGGGCATATTTGTAGCCTTTTTTCTTGACCCAGTCAATTTGGTCTTTTTCATTGAACATAGTTCTGCAACCAATTCAGTACCCTTTTCTAAACAAGTCAAGCCTTATACAATGTATAGTTGATAAGAGTATCATTAGTAAATTTGATCTAAAGTCTGTTTTTTATTAGATTTGCATCATTGAAGAAGACAGATACAAGAGTGCATGTGTTGTTCTTCATGGACAATATCAGTGGAAAGTAATTCCTTTTGGCCTTGATAATGTTCATGCTAAGTTTCAAAAAAGGATGGAAGATATCTTTTGGCCTTATTCTTGGGCTTTGGTTTACATAGATGATATCTTGATCTGTTCCAGAAATTTGCAAGAGCATCTTAAACATTTGCAGTAATTCTATGAATTGGTATATCAACACGTATTAGTCTTGTCAAAGACTAAGATGGAAATAGGAATGGAAGTCATATAATTTCTTTCATTCAAAATTAGAACAGGTCAGATTGTGCTTCAAGACCATGTGTTAAAAAATTTGCGATTTAATCCTTGAGAAAGTTCACTTGCAAAGATTTATAGGAAGCCTGTATCTACATTTTGCAGCAAAGACTGAAGAAAAATCCACCCAAGTGGAACCAAAATATGATTGAATCAACCAAAAGAATCAAGGTGAAAGTACTAGTGCTTCCTCTATTGGCACTACCTCAGGGAACATGACAGTTGGTTATAGAAACTGATGCTTTAGACAAAGCATGGGGTGTTTGTCTCGTAGAAAAATTCATCAAGAAATAAGAGCTATGTGTATATGCCTCTGGATCATTTAAAGAAGCCAAATTAAATTATCCTTCCAGCCATAGAGAAATTTTGGCTGTGAAAAATACAATGCAACATTTCAGATTGTATCTTAAGCCTATCAATTATTTTATCGAGACTGACTTAAAGATCATGCTTGAGATCTTTAAGAATGAAACTTTGATGGCATAAAACAGTGCCAGAATACACAAATGGTTCATATGGCTTCAGAATTTTGATTTTGAAATTGAGTATAAGCTAGTATATTTAAATTTTCTTGCAAACATGTTATCCAAAGAACAAGGAGATCCTAGCTTTGGAATGCTTTCTGCATAAAGTTCAGGAGAATCTTCAAAAAGAAATAAGACACCTTTATCAAATGATGAAGATCATCATCTAAGACAAGAAAAAGGAAAAGATATCCTCGATCTTCAAGAAAGAGAAAAATATCTACAAATGGTCAGCAGAAAGGAAGATGAGAAACAATTACTTGCAACTCTAATTGAACATATCCAGATGTCTCTTATGAAGATTCAAATCCTTGAAAGATGGGAGAAAACAAATTTTTTAGGCCTTAAATATGCTTACAATGGGCTGAAGACCTTAAATGAAGTCTGGCAGATGAATTATGAAGGGGATTGTATTATGTTGATCTTGGTTGTGGTTATCTCAACTAAACGAGCTACCAGTTGATTTTACAACCTGCTCGAGAAGCCGAAGAAATAATTATATGTGCAGGTCCTAAGAACTTGACGAAGTATTACTGGTCAGGTTAGGTTGGATTGAGGTTTTCCTTGACAAATATTGTCAAGGAAAAGATTGGGTTCAAAGATGTGCAAAATTCATTTGCATCTGCAAGAAGACATGATGGTAGCAAATCATCACAACCTTTCGTTTAAATTTAAATTAAGATTTTTAGGAGGAAAGTACTCTTCCTTGAACCCTCCTATGTTCTTAAAACAAAAATTCTTATGAAGAGATGGCATAGGTAAAATCTTGGGTGAAGTTGAAAAGGTGTTGAATTAAATCTAAAGGTTGAATCTTTGTTCGAGGGAGAGTTCTGTTGTGATCATTGTCCTATAATCTTTGGATCTGATGTAGAGAGATTTTTTTCATAGCTACTTTTTTCTGGTAATCAGTTAACAAATTCGGATAGATTTGTTGGATGCATGTGCTGAGAATATGATTGTATCTGTCTTATAAGCATAGATCCTTGTGACAGATTTTCTTGTCTTAGAGCATTGTGGGCCGCCTTGAATAGCTCCACTTTGTACTTTGCATGTCTTTTGGCCAGAAATATGATTCGGGTCCCCATATGTTCGTTTGGACCTTTAAGGGATGAGATAATGTTAGTAGATCCTCCACTACCACCTCGAATCTACTTTTGACCTATAAATGTCAGTTTCTAGCTACCAGTAAACTATTTGGTCGTCTTATAAATAAGTAACCTTCTCAAAAATTCATTCAAAATTTGGGAGTGAAGATGTGTTGTTCTAGTGGAGATATGTGTATCTTCTCCAGCTGCACTTTATGCAATCTTGTTGATGAAAAACAAAGATCTCAATTGTATTTTGTTGTTTGATTCGAGCTTTGTGTATCCTCTCCATTTATCTCCACCTATGTTTTATGTGATCTTGTGAATGAAAAAGAGAGATCTCAAGTGTATTTATGTGTTAAGTATGAATGTAATATGGTCGATTTGATCCTTGGTGTAATGGTATCACAGCTTAGTGTAATGATATTGTTTAGTGTAATGGTATGACTATGGTTTAGTGGCTTATATTGTTAGCTCCCAAAGTTAAAATGTTTATCTTGTATTGAATATACCCAGTGAAATGAATTGAGTAAGAGTTTCAGTTGTTTGTTTAAACAAAAGAAATGAGTGAGTGACTACGAGTTTAAATTGGTTTGTTTGTTTTGGAGCATTCTATATTGGTGGAGTGTGGTTGCCCAGCTAGCTAGTGATATTCATGGTTAAAGGTAGCCTAATAACTAATTAATCAACTCCTATCCTAACTGGGATACTATCTTCCAGTTAAGAAATTAACTTTGTTGCAGCAATGCTGTGGTGGGCATAGTGACTATAATAGCTCCGGCCAATTCACCCCAAGCTAAGGGAATCGATAATGCAGCACTTTCTGGCCATTAATAAAACAGTCTTCACAGACTATAGCTTAAGGATTTTAATAGCCAGACCACAGATTCCAGCTCCAACGTCTGCATAGAATACTGCCCTGTGAACGAATAATGGCTACGATGTCATGGCCATCAAGAGTAGGAGACTCAAGACCAACGAAGGAAGGGGCTGAATCATCCACAATATTATCTCCTACTTTTTACTGGAAAATATGACAACTACAATCAAATTCACAGGCAATACAGGTGATCATAGCTCTGCAGGCACATATCATGAAGTGCAAAACTCTGGATTTACCCACTGGTATAACCGTATAACCCTCGGCTTCTGTCACCTTGCCCGTACATAGTTAATAAAACTATTGTTTGATAAGGTAATAAAACATCCTCATATGCTCGTAGCTTGTCATTAACCAGCCTGGACATTGGTTCATGACAATTTCGTGGCTCATATTGTGACATCCTCATATGCTCATAGCTTGTCATTAACCAGCCTGGACATTGGTTCATGACAATTTCGTGGCTCATATTGTGATGTTTATTAAGTATCTTTAATAATTTTATGAACTTATACAATGCATTGAAAAGGCAAGTAGAAGTGCAGGCAGGTAAGTGCATTGAGAGAGCTGAAGTGGAATAATAACAAGAAGGAGCACCTTCAGACCATAATCATGGCAAAATGGAAGCTATAATGAATGAAGAGTCCAGCATTGGAATGAGGAGTGGACAAAACACATACTACCAATTGGTACAGTTGGATTTATGGTGAGAAATTGTATATAAGAATTTTATAAGCAAGCAAGGTTTTGTTTCCACCCAGGCTTGACTGCTCTCATCTGTAGTTGTTAGAACGTTCTATTTTTTACTGTTTATATTCTGGTCATCTCAAGAGTCAAGACTACATAAGTGTGGTTGTTTTTTATCTTCAATTTCATTTATGCTGCCGGCTTAGATTTACTTATATATCTCACTAATCCAATTTTTTCATCAGATAATCCAAGATTCCATTCATTTTAACGTTGGATTTACTAATAAATAGAAATTGAATTGTAAATCTCATGATAGAAATAAACCAAAGGTTAAGAAAATACGCTGGCTCTATGTTTCCTTTTGTGCTCTCCCCAGCTGTGGCTGTACTGTTCCTGACTTCTCTGGGCACAAAAATTCAGAAAGTTGATGTTCATGTTTGTTAATCTTCTTCGTTCGGTCTGCATATATGAAACACACAGCAATCAGGAAAAATCCAGGAGGAAAAATACCTGTGTAGTGGTGATTGGGAAAAAGATGAGTTGCATTTATACAATTGTAGCTAACAACCTGCAAAATTGATACTATATATTTACAGTATCAAGGGTGCAAGCACACTCTTACACACTTAAATGGATTTTGACCTTGAAAGAATTATCATTCCCATGGTAGTGTAAACGTGAAAAAATACTGTAGAATGTGGGCAGTCCTAACCTTTCATGCGATAACCTCCCCTGGCGGTTAAAAGGGTCATCTTCCTCCACTAAACGTGAAGAGGTCGATCCTCTCCAAATGCTAATGGCGATGGCTCTTGGCATTGTATCCTGCTAATGGCGTTGCTGTGAATGCTCTCTTTCCCATGTCTGCTAATGGCGATGGCAATAATGTGGCAGATTGATATCTTTTAGATACCCAGAAATGCGTGTTAACAGAGTGTTGGCGTGCATGCCTTCCATATTGCTTCTTGGCACTCACATTCTGTCATGCGCACACAACTATGACGAATGGCTGACCTCGATAATCGATTGCATGCAAAAATGAATTAATTATTTAAACATTTGAATATAATGAAAAAAAATAGATTAATTCAAATTCGACCATCAAAATTAATATTAGATTATGTTAATTACTGAAACACTACCAACAACACTAAATTTGGATCTGAGCATTATAAATAATTAATAATGTAATATGAACTAAATAATAGTTCTTGATAAGATTGTGGTTTAATATAGTTTAATACAAGTTTAGTGTTACATAAAATTAGCACAAATATTAATATTCTTAATGTTAATGTCAACTTGGTGTTCAGTGAGATCACGTTACAGCCCACAATACATGTAACATATTTTTCTTCGAATGCTAAAAGAGAAAATTATATTTATTTACCTTAACCTTCATACTTTGGGTTGCTTAGAGTTAGTCAATTAATGAGGTCATCAATTTTTAATAAGTGTTATTAGCTAGTTGGTGTGTGGTTATTCAATAGTTGGTGTGTGGTTATTCAATGTAAAAGGGTCATGTTTATTAAATAATGTCCATTAGG
Source organism: Larix kaempferi (assembly GCA_027924585.1). Taxonomy (NCBI): domain Eukaryota; kingdom Viridiplantae; phylum Streptophyta; class Pinopsida; order Pinales; family Pinaceae; genus Larix; species Larix kaempferi. The sequence continues at coordinate 14,201,813 of BSBM01000458.1, read as the reverse complement.
TGGTTGATACTCATTAGTGATAAGACCACACATAGTTAGGGATTTTCTAGTGAAAAACTATGTATAGATGTAGAAGGATATGTAATATTTTGTCAAGTATTTTCATTGTATATGTTAAAGGTCTCCTCATTCGAGGTTTCCCTTCAAAGAGACCCATGAACATTGTTCTCTTTCTAAATACAATATAAGGGTTTATATTTGGCAATTTCAATATTCTTGTTTCTCCTATCTTACTTTCTGCAATTTACATCTCGTATGATATTACTCACAATTTACTATTTATGCTGATAACTAAGTACACTACAAGTGGTATTATAACTCTTTCATCTGCTAGTACATACCCAATTTTTAGAACACACACACACACACACACACAAGCTAGAGGTGTGACCAACGCCTTTGAAGACAATTTTTTTGTCGTCTAGCTAGTAAAAATGTAGCTAGGAAGCATACACATAGTCAGTAAAAATGGAGTCACTTAGTTGGACACATGTGTACACCTTTCTTGGTACCTAATAAGTAGTATTATATAAGATAGAATCTATATATGGATTCGATCTTCCACATACCTTAAAGTATATAGAAATCCCCGCGAGTGCACTTGAAAACCTCATTACATAGCTGTATCAATCATTTTGTTTCTATAGTACACCAAGCATAACATTGTGGAGATCACTCTCACATACCAGGGAATTGGGTAGTACGACTAAGGGTATGGTTTATTCTCCTTAGTTAGTGTTGTGAAATACCAACTATGTATTATTGTTGCAAATCATCATGTATATCATAAAGTTATAATGATTGATACGCCTTTTCTCTTAGGACCGAGCAAACCCAATCCTATGCAACAAATGTAGTGAAACTTCTACATAACTTGGAATATAAGAAATTTGAGAATCCCATTAGTACAATAATACTTAGGTAGGAGTTAGAAAAAAAATGTCTAGGCCATCCCATAGCACTGTGAGAGACCTATCACAAAACACTCCTGATGCAATGATGATTGCATTGATATAACTCTCAAGTAACCCTTGAGGTGGACCTACGCATACCATTGTAGGAGATCTATCTCAAAATACTTCTTGCATGACATTGATTGTATTTGTATAGCTCTCAGGTAACCCTTCTAGTGGACCTATGTGGCCCAAGGAATCCATTAGAATCACAACCATGGATATCAAGATCAACCTAGAACTGAAAAATCCAATCTTTAAGATCAAAGTCCAGGTCTCTAAGATTGTCAATTTCCAAGAACATGTTTCTAATATTGATGACCTACAAGAACAAAGTCTCTAAGACTAACAAACAACAATCATAGGTTTCTAAAACCAATGACCAACTACAAACCATCCTTGTAGCCCTATCAAGAATCGAGCATTGGGAATAATCATTAGGGCCACAAGCCAATAGTGAATCATCTATAGGAAGAGAACATCACACAGGGACACCCTTTCAAGACAATTAACACCATATGATGCAGAGGTTGTCTAAAGTGGATTTGAACAAGTTCAATGGTTTTGATCCAACATACGGGCTACTCATATAGAACATTACTTTTCCCTCCAAGATATTAATTTGATGACTTGTTGAAACTTGGGTTGGGAGTGTTATACTTGGATTTGGAGATTTGGAAATGATGGCAATCGTATAAGCAGGCCTGTGGAGATTACATTGGATAAAGTTGGTTTATGAAGGAAATATATGTTTGATTTGAAACAAACACTATTTTTTGGGGGATAGCTAACCGAGTTGGCCAAATTTGAATAATTTAAGACTTAGTTTTCTAGGAAAAAGTCATATTTTTATTACCAAAAGGAGGAACAAAAACATATTCCTCGAGTGATCAGAGCACAATACATAGTATTGTATTTGTGCAAAATTATGACAATTTTTTCTATCTATCGTCACTATTCACCAACCCAATACTACACTATTTTCCTTTATCCATAATTATCTATCCTTTTTTAGATATTTATAAACTATCCTTTTGTTACACCATATTTTTGCCACCTTGTGAGCATTAGCATTTCTGGGCCTCCATTATCCATTTATGGACTCAGAACCATATTTTTGGTCCTGCTGGAACCCTTTTTCCCTACTTTTACTCCTATACGCGAGTTGCTTCAATACAACTCGTGCAGGTTGCACCATTATAGCTCGTGTACATTAAAAGAGAGTAAAATCTCCTTTTTCACTCCAAAAAGTGACCATTGTGACCTTTGGCCCTACATGTATCTTGAAACGACTTGATCCGACCTTTCACTTGCCTTTGGAGGGTTATATATTGAGCCATTATGCATGGAAGGAGGGGAGAAAGGGAAGAGCATTGAAACTCTATCGAAATTTTGCCTTGCTTGAGTCTACATCCATTGATCCTAGTTGTTGTGAACCATTTATGTTCACCTCCCAAACTCTTTCATATCTTGTGAAGGATTCATTCTTTTGCTCGTGAGTTTTCCATTGTATGGGGGATTGAAGTGGTGGAGGCACAAGTGGAGGGACCTAGTTCTTGGTTCATATGAGTTGCCGATAGGAGGTTGTATTTTGTACTTCTTGTTCATATTAATAGAAATACTCATTTTCTCGTCCATTTATATTGTGAATGATTGTTTATTATCATTAGGTACATTTGCTTATATATATCATGGACTGTGCTATTGTATGTTCTAACATCTTTTATATATCATATGCATTTGTTTGTGTTTATTTTTAGACCAAGCTGTAGGTTCAAGTGTTGTGATTTGAAAGCTCAACGGAATTCTTCATTGAACGTCTGGATTGAGGTAGGCTCTCTATGTTGTTTATCCGCATTTACATCTATATAACATATGTTGGGGGAATGAGTTTATTGTCTTGAGTTCATCTTTTTGTTGTGGTCTACCCCAAGCCATAGGAATTTTTTCTCAGTAACAGAATTGGCGACTCCACTGGGGAGAAGCCTCCATTTGGGATTTTTGGGAAATTTTCCTTATTTTGGGTCTTTGTTCTTTCGAGTTTCTGTGTCGTTGGTAGGTTGTCAGGTTCTTATAGAAAAATCTTGATTTTTTAGGCCTTTCTGTTACAACTGAGAGGGGGGGGTGAATCAGTTGTAATTATAACAACAATAATCAGTTTATCTTTTCTTTTAAAATTTTAGTAGCATTCACAAAATGATTGTCAAGATAATGAATAATATAAACAAAGAACTAGTAATGATCATTCACACATATGATGTACACAGATACAGATATTCATGAGGAAACCCATAAAGGGAAAAAACCTCTTCTTCTTAGAATGATAAGCAGTCTTTAACTCCTATACATCAATTATCTTTGAGAACCAACTCAAGATGAGGCTACAACCTCTGTTTAACAAGCTGCAACTTGTTGTGAGCACCAACTCTCATGTTTTTCTAGCACCCATTAGAGGGAAGCACCCACTCCCAATATTCAGGCATCAATTTGATTTACAGAGGAAATCAATCCTCCCTAGCACCTCCCTTCCACCCTATGTAAGAATTTTTCAGTCGATTATATCACACTGGTTCAGATATATTAGTAAATACTCTTTTCATTTTTGTTCTGTGCTGCTACTGCTTGGGTTTCTGGGCATTCTATTTTTCATTAAATCAAGCCACACATTTTTTATTCTGAATTGCTAAGAATTTTTCAGTCAATTATATCACACTGGTTCAGATATATCAGTACATACCCTTTTCATTTTTGTTATGTGCTGCTACAGCTTGAGTTTCTGGGCATTCTGTTCTTCATTAAATCAAGCCATACATTTTTGTTCTGAATTGTTTTCTTCGAATCACAGATGCATCAGCAACCACTCCTCTTCATCCTCTCAATTCTCACACTGATTTTGTTCTCATCAATTTTTTTTTATAGATGCTGAAGTTATATGCCTCGGTCTCTTTAAATTCCAGATATTCCAATTCTAAAACTAAAACTATCTCTTTAACTCCCAATTCGAAAATTGAATTGTCTCTTTGACTTCCAGAACTTACATGTTGTAACTGACTAATTAATAAATAAATAAATGTTTGTGAGTCGCATCTTGTCTGAGTCGTGGTTGTCTGAGTCATGACCGTCTAAGTCGCGGCTGTTTGAGTCACGGTCGTCTAAGTCTCAGCCGTCTGAGTCACGGTCGTCTGAGTCGCAGCCATCTGAGTCACAACCGTCTGAGTTGCCACCGTCTGAGTCACGACTTGTCTAAGTCACAGCTGTCTGAGTTGCAGCCGTCTGAGTGACATCTTTTCTGAGTCGCAGCTGTCTGAGTTGCAGCTTGTCTAACAACATTCTTTTCTTGTATTTCAAACTCAGTCACAGCTTTAGTAAATTGAATTTGGTATGGTCTGAGTCACCTGCCTTGTCTGCTTTCCAACCATCAATGACAACTGAATCATAGTGCCAACAATCTCCCCCTTTGGCATTGATGGAAACCTAAAATTTATGATGCTACAAGTGTAATCATTGACTACTTGTCATCTGCAACTACCTGAACTTCTCCCCCCTTGACATCAATGTCAAAGAAAACATGACAATACATCTCCCCCTATCAAGATGAACTCAGAAACCAACAAAGAAAACATTCTGGAACCATCTCATAATGACATTAGATATGCAATAAGCACAAACTCCCCCTGCCAAAGTGAACAAGTTAGTTGGAACAAGATATGACACCCAACTTATGGCGTAGATATTCAAACTGGATTTTGGATAAGGGTTTAGTAAAGATATCAACAATCTGTTCTTTAGAAGGAATGAAATGTAATTGGACAACTCTATTTGTAACCTGCTCCCTTAAAAAATGATACTTGATTGGAATGTGTTTGGTCTTGGAATGAAGAACAGGGTTTTTGGAGACACTAATGGCACTTGTGTTATCACAATGAAGAGGAATAGATTCAGCATATGTTACTTTTAGATCTGCAAGAGTTTGAATCATCCATAGAATGTGTGTACAACATGTGGCTACAGTAATGTATTCAACTTCTGTGGTAGAAAAAGCTATAGATCCTTGCTTCTTACTTAGCCATGCTACTAGTGAATCACCTAAGAAGAATGCACCTCTACCTGCTCTTTCTTTCATCCAAACAGTTTTCCCAGTCAGCATCTGAATACGATGTTAACCGGAAGTTCTGATTTCTAGGATACCAAAGACCATAAGACACTGTGCCTTTCAAATATTTGAATATGCTCTTAACAGCTACTAAATGGCTTTGCTTAGGAGCATACTGAAATCTACCTACCATACCATCAGCTTGCTTTATATCAGGACGAGATGCTGTGATGTACAACAATCTACCTACCATACCATCAGCTTGCATTATATCAGGACGAGATGCTGTGATGTACAACAATCTACCTACCATTGACCGATATGTTCTTAATTTGATCAACATCTGGTGATACATCATCCTTGCTGAGCTTGCATCCAACAACCATGGGTGTGCTGACAAGTGAAGAATATTCCAAATGAAATCTTTTCAACATCTCCTTCAAGTAACTCTCTTGGGAGAGAAATAAACCTTCAGAACTCTAATTGATTTGAAGACCAAGAAATAATGACAACTCTCCTATCATTGACATCTCAAACTCAGACTGCATGGCATTAACAAACCACTGAACAGAAGAATCATTAGTACATCCAAAAATAATGTCATCCACATAGACCAAAACAACTAATAAATTAGCACCTTCAACCTTGATGTACAAGTTATTGTCAACAGTACCTCTCTTAAAACCTTTGTCCAGTAGATAATTATCCAATCTATAATACTAGGCTCTTGGTGCTTGTTTCAATCCATATAGTTCCTTCTTCAGTTTGCAAACATAGTCAGGATTATTTGTCAGTTGAAATCCTTCAGGTTGCTCCATATAGACTTCTTCTTCCAGATTTCCATTAGGAAATGCTGATTTAACATCCATCTGATACACTTTGAAGTTTTTGTGGCTAGCATATGCAAGAAACATTCTAATGGCTTCTAATATTGCCACTGGTGCAAAGGTTTCATCAAAATCCTGACCCTCAATTTGTGCATTCCCTTTACAAACCAATCTGGCTTTATTCCTCACAACCTGTCCTTGTTCATTCATCTTGTTTTTAAACACCCATTTAGAGCCTATTACATTCTTATCTGTAGGTCTAGGAACAAGTTCCCAAGTATTATTCTTCTCAATTTGATCAAGCTCTTCATTCACGGCTTTAATCCAATCTTCATCTTTACTAGCTTCATCAAAGTTCTTGGGTTCAACCATAGATGGAAAAGCAATCTGTGATTGCTCTAAAGCTTCAATCAATTTTCTTCTTGTCTGGACTCCTTTATTCTTGTCACGAATTATCTGACTGTCAGGATGATTCTTTTTAACAATTATGGAAGGTGATTTTGTTTCTGTTTGTTTATTTGAAACTGCTTGAATATTTGCATCTCCATCATCTGACTCAAGGTCTTCTCTTTCTGATTCTTGGACCTCTTCATCTTCAATTTCAATTGTATCCTCTGCATCTGGTTCAATATTGCTTATCTGATAATTTTTAACTGAGATTTCTTCATCAATTTTAATGTCAATACAATCAACTAATTCATGCAATCTTTTATTATAACATCTATATCCGTTGTTGTTTGTTGCATATCCCAAAAAGATACCTTCATCAGCTCGATCATCATATTTTCCAATATGTTCATCATTATTTTTAATATAGCATTTACTTCCAAAGATTTTGAAATGCTTAATAGTAGCAGGTCTCCCAAACCAAAGTTCATAAGGAGTCTTATCACTGTTTGGTCTTAGATGCGCTTTGTTAAGAATATGGACAGCTGTATGAATTGCTTCTACCTAATAAACCTGAGAAATGTTTTTTTCATTCATCATTGATCTTTCCATTTGCTGAACTTATCTATTATGTCTTTCCACTACTCCATTTTGCTGTGGAGTCCTTGGAATAGTATATTCCCTTTTGATCCCATGTTTATCACAAAATTCTCTAAAATCTCCTGAACTAAATTCTCCTCCTCTATCAGACCTTACTGCCTTCAATATTTTTCCTGTTTGATTCCCAGTTAGAGCCTTAAACACTTTGAATTTTTCAAATGCTTCAGATTTTTCTCTCAGAAAAGCAACCCACGTGAGTCTAGAATAATCATAAATAACCAACATGAAATATTTTTCTTTTCCTGTACCTTCCTTCCTGGATGGTCCACATAAATCCATATGTACTAACTGAAGGCGCTCATTTGTTGATGTAAAACCTTTTGATTTAAACTGAGTGCGGGTCAGCTTTCCCACTTGACATGACTTACACACTAAATCATATGGCTTTGATATCTTTGGAAGATCCTTTACTGCCCTATTGTTACTAAGTTTGATTATATGATCAAAATTCAAATGTCCAAGTCTCTTATGCCACAACCAACTCTCATCATACTTGCTTAGATGACATTCTTCCTTTTCTTCATTCAAAACATAAACATTATTTTCTGTCCTTATGCCTTTTGCAATCAATTGTCCCGAGGGTACAGATTTTATCTTGCAACCTTTCGAATTAAAAACTACTTCACACCCTTTGTCGTAGACCTGACTAACACTAAGGAGGTTATGTTTTAAACCATGTACAAACAACACATCTTGAGCTTTTCCTCTGCCATTATTCAAGCTTACCATCCCTTTTCCTTCGATTTTTCCTGGAGCATCATTTCCAAAGGTCACATTTCCTAATTTTCTTTCATTTAGAGACAAAAATTTATTTTTATCACCCGTCATGTGTTTAGAACAACCACTGTCAATATACCAAAGATCCTTTTTCCTTTGAGCAGAAAGTACTAATCCACATTTGTCACTTTCTTTCTTTTTCCAAACCTTAGTCTTTTCAAATGTATAATTTATTCTTGGATTTGTTTTGTACTTCCTTAAATGACAGTCTGTAGCTTTGTGTCCAAAATTATGACAAACAAAGCATTCTGGCTCATTATTTAATAGATCAAAAGAGTTGATATGTTGGGTTCTTCTTTTAGTTGTGGACTGAATTGCGTGATATCCTTGTTTCCTCACTAACTGTCCAGCTCTGTTTTGTAGCATCTAACTCTTTGAATTCCGTAGTTGCATACTTCTAAATTTAATTCCACAATTTGCAATTTTATGACCAAAGTTAGAACAATAATAGCAATAACCATAGAAAATTTTTTGTTACATGGATATTGGTCTTCTTTCTGGGCTTGATTGCTTTGTCTCTTGTTGGCTATGTTCCTGATCAGATCTCAACTTATGTTTATTAATTTTGGTTATAAAGGTATGATCATCATATGACTGTTTGCTACTTGACCCACTTTCATAACCTAGGCCAGTATTTATCAATGGAGATCTTTGTTTACTCAGGATGCTATTAAGTTCTTCTGAGGCTTTGATACTTGACAAATTTTGGTGGTACAAAGCTTGAAATTTCTACAAATCTTTTCTAGCTTTTACTACTTCTTCTTCCAGAGCTTCACATCTTTTTTTTTCTTCTTCTGCTAATTGTTGTTTTAGAGTGTCTTCTATTTTCTTTGTTTCTTCTAATTCTAACTTCTGAGGCTTTGATACTTGACAAATTTTGGTGGTACAAAGCTTGAAATTTCTCCAAATCTTTTCTAGCTTTTACTACTTTTTCCAGAGCTTCACATTTTTTTTTCTTTCTAATTGATGTTTTAGAGTGTCTTCTATTTTCTTTGTTTCTTCTAATTTTAATTTTAACAGCACAAAATCTTCACTTGTTCCTTTACCATTTTTTCCAAGATGCATCAACAAATGTTTTTGTTTTCTCTTCTTAAGTCTGAGTCTGTCAATCTATTCTAAAGCGCTGATTAATTCACCTTCCATGTCAATCATAGCTTCTTCATCATTAGGATCTTCTATGGCCATAAGCATAAAATCATTCATTCTATCTTCAAAAGATGAATTGCTATCTATATCCTCCGAGTCATCATCATTTGCACACAAACTTTTCTTTTTATTGTATTTCTTAAATTTGTATTTCTCTTCATCATCAGAATTCTGATCTTTTTTCTTGTGAGGACATTTAGAGGCAAAATGACATATCTTACCATAGTTAAAACATTTAAAGGGAAGCTTGTCTCTATATTTACCTGATCCTTTCTTCAATCTTTTTACAAATTTTGCCTCATTCTCATCTGCTCCATAATCAATATTCTTATATGCTTTAAAGTATGCTTCTCTAGTGATGAGTTTGTTTGTACTAATCCTCATTTCATAAGCAGTTAGAGTTCCTAGGAGTTGATCAATGCCCAGAATTTTAAGATCATTTAACTCTTCTATTGCTGAAACTTTGGGGTTAAATTTATCAGGCAAAGATCTTAATTTTTTTTGAATTAAGGATTCTTCTTCAATTGTTTCACCGAGGCCCTTCATAGCATTCACAAGCTCTTCAACCCTTAGGAAATATTTACTAACATTCTCATCCTCATTCATCTTTAGTTGTTCAAATTTAAACCTGTATGTCTGCAGTTTGGCATCTTTTACTTTCTCATTCCCTTCATAACTGCTTATAAGTTTGTCCCACATTCCTTTGGCAGATTCAAGATGCATAACTTTTACAAATTCAGCTTCTGGAAGACCACTGAGAATAGCATTCATTGCTTTTGCATTAAAGGTAAATTCCAGTTTTTCATCTTTGGTGGCTAGTACAATGGGATTTACATATTCAGTTTCAACTACATCCCATACATCAGCACCTAAGGACATAAGATAGGTTCTCATTCTAACCTTCCAGAAAGAAAATTTTTTCCCATCAAACAGAGGAGCCTTATTGATTGAATTTCCATCATGACTAGTCATGTTTTAAGCTCATAGATCTACCTTTAAATAAAAGGAACCTGCTCTGATACCAATTGTTACAACTGAGAGGGGGGGGGTGAATCAGTTGTAATTATAACAACAATAATCAGTTTATCTTTTCTTTTAAAATTTTAGTAGCATTCACAAAATGATTGTCAAGATAATGAATAAGATAAGCAAAGAACTAGTAATGATCATTCACACATATGATGTACACAGATACAGATATTCATGAGGAAACCCATAAAGGGAAAAAACCTCTTCTTCTTAGAATGATAAGTAGTCTTTAACTCATGCACATCAATTATCTTTGAGCACCAACTCAAGATGAGGCTACAACCTCTGTTTAACAAGCTGCAACTTGTTGTGAGCACCAACTCTCATGTATTGCTAGCACCCACTCCCAATATTTAGGCATCAACCTGATTTACAGAGGAAATCAATCCTCCCTAGCACCTCCCTTCCACCCTATGTAAGAATTTTTCAGTCGATTATATCACACTGGTTCAGATATATCAATACATACTCTTTTCATTTTTGTTCTGTGCTGCTATAGCTTGGGTTTCTGGGCATTCTATTTTTCATTAAATCGAGCCACACATTTTTTCTTCTGAATTGTTAAGATTTTTTCAGTCAATTATATCACACGGGTTCAGATATATCAGTACATACCCCTTTCATTTTTGTTCTGTGCTGCTACAGCTTGAGTTTCTGGGCATTCTGTTCTTCTTTAAATCGAGCCATACATTTTTGTTCTGAATTGTTTTCTTCGAATCACAGCTTCATCAGCAACCACTCCTCTTCATCCTCTCAATTCTCACATTGATTTTGTTCTCATCAATTGTTTTTTATAGATGCTAAAGTTATATGTCTACGTCTCTTTAACTTCCAAATATTTCAATTCTAAAACTGAAACTGTCTCTTTAACTCCCAATTTGAAAATTGAACTTTCTCTTTGACTTCCAGAACTTACACACTGTAACTGACTAATTAATTAATAAATAAATTTTTGTGAGTCGCAGATTGTCTGAGTCGCGACTGTCTGAATCACAGCCGTTTGAGTCTCAGTAGTCTGAGTCGTGGCTATTTGAGTCACGGCCGTTTGAGTCAAAACCGTATGAGTCGCAGCTGTCTGAGTCGCAGTCGTCTTAGTCGTAGTCGTCTGAGTCACGGCTTGTCTGAGTCATGGTTGTTTGAGTTGTAGCCATCTGAGTCACAACTTGTCTGAGTCGCAGCTGTCTAAGTTGCAGCTTGTCTAACAACATTCTTTTATTGTATTTCAAACTCAGTCGCAGCTTTAGTAAACTGAATTTGGTATGGTCTGAGTCACCCGCCTTGTCTGCTTGTCTGCTTTCCAACCATCAATGACAACTGAATCATAGTTCCAACACTTTCCACTCATTTTTTTGCCACCTATCCTTCCCTGTACGCGATTCGACTGTGGTTTACCCACATGTACACGCCATTGATAGTTCACTAGCCTACATACATATGCAACTGTTTACTGAACAGTCGCGTACAACTCCGGTTTAACCTTATTCTTGGTGTTTGGTTGATGCTGGGTGAGTTCTGGGTGTTCCTGAGTCTTTCTGGCCTATGTCCTGATTGTTCCTTGTCCTCTTTTAGTGAATGGAAGCTCCTATTTCTTTATTTTTTAGAATTTGGTTTTTTAACCATTTTATCTTTTTATAGCTCATTGGATTAGCTGAGTCTTTCTTTTTGGGGTTTGTTGGGTTATCAGCACTGCATTCTCTGCATTCTTTTCTGAAAATTTTTTATTCTACTTGCATTTTCATTCATTTATATTGAAAATACAAAAAAAAATTGTTGCATTTTCATTCATTTATAGTGAAAATACAAAAAAAAAATGCTTTATGTATTTGCATTTTGCATTAGACTGCTTGTGCCTTCATTAGGGCTTGTTTGTGCATGAAATATTAGAGAGATTGCATTTTATTTTTGAAAAGAAACTTTGGTTTGACTGTCATTTAGTGGCATATTTTTCTATTGATAGAAGAGTCTAGTGTTTTTCGGGTGTGCATTTTATTGAGTCATCTCGCATCACTAGTTTCACGACCATATCCCGTTGAGTAATCATAGCCAATAAAATTAACTCTTAATTAAAATTTGATTAGAACGTTTTCTTTTCTAGGGTGCACCAACTAGTATAGGTTTAGAGTCTTGGAATAGATCTTGTGTGAGTTAACAATGCAAGACTATTAAACAAACATTATGTGTCTGACCAGGGAGTGGTGAAACCAATGGTATACATCAGTGTTCTCAGGACGCTCTACTCATGCCAGATTTAAGCATGAGGTCACGGGAGGTTGGTTGCGTAGATAGCCCTCCAATACTTGCTGAACGTGGGAGATATATCCAGGATTTGTTCGTATCTGGGGACTCTTGGGGGATTTGACCCTCTTGAGTTTTGGGCTTAGCTACCCTTCCCATACAACGGATCCCACCTGCGACTGTTCGCCTGAGCATCGGTTATACGTGGTGGCCATAGTTGCTTTACTTAGGTATCACATATGGAATTTGTAGCGGTTATTCTGTGAGTGTCTTGAGTCAGATAGGGGTCAGACAGCACAATTGTGTTCACACAGTGAAGACTAAGGGCCCTTATAACTGATTATGTTACCTTCAGTCATAGTTCGGGAGTCTCAAGCCTCTCCTAGGTGAGACACACCGGTTGTAGTGTCGGGAGGTCCCTTGAGCCAGTCCCCTGTTGTGTGCATTTTGGTTGTATTTTCTTTTAGGTGTGTGCTCTGTGACGATTTAGTAGGCCATTAGGAGACGCTTATTTGTTAACTCTTTGAAGTCATTGTGGATCGAGATCAGGCTCTCCGCCGATCTCGTTGGTTGGTTGGTTTAACAGCTAGCGATCTATCACAGTCTCTTCGCAAGATATGTTGGAGGACTATCGTTGGTCCTTTATTCACATCTTATGAGCTTCAAAGAGCTCCCATTATGAGTTTCACATCTGGCATGTTGGGAGTCCCCTCGAATCCATCCATTGGAATAACGAGAACTTCCCCTCCTCAAGTATACTCCCTGAGGACGGAACGGGAGGGAGGTTCATCACACATCACTCCTCATGAGTTTGGGACATCCCAGTCCACTAGTACGAACATGTTCGATGATACATGGTCATCAAGTATTTTGTATAGTTCATCTACGGGTGTGTTGAGTTTTGCTTCTACATCCGTCTCTACGACCTTAGATCATTTTTCACTGGGTATGCCCAGTTTTATGCTGAATATTACTCCCACCATGTCTGGTAGTCATGCTATCTCTATCATAGGGTTTGGGGGCACTATACCCCCTTATACTGCTTATCAGTTTGGGAGTGGTCACATCCCTCCATCTTCTTTGAATGTTGGAGGAGGGCCTCCTCCTTCGTCATCCCCTAGCGTTAGTGTGAATCCTTTCTCGAGTGGAGGTTTCATGATAGGAATTAGATCTATGACTTATATTCCATCTGTTAACCCGAATGCCTCTACATATATTCTTGCACCGATGAATGCTTATATGATCCCGTGGCATCCTCCTCCTAGATCCCCGGTTCCATGGAGTGGGAACGTACCATTTTCTTATGGACCTTACTCGACTAGTTTTCCTACGTCGAGTAGTTATATGGGACCCCATTCTTATGGGGGTAATTTTTATGGTTATTCAACTAGTCCTAGCCATTATCCCATTCCTTCCTATGGAATCCCTTCCATGCACATACTTGCGTATCCTTATATGGGTCAGTTTGGAGGAGCGTATCATCCTCCTGGTCATGGTCACGGTTTCTATCAGATTTTGTCGGCACCTCAAGTGTCGACTTCGATGAACATAGTCTCACCCTCAGTTTCGCAAAGTCAGTCTCTTTTGGGAGCTTATAATCAAGCTTCACAGCCTCAGCTCATGTTCCTTGCTAGGTTAAAATTGCTCGATCTTTCTAAACTCACAAATGATCCGGTGTGTCATGATTCTACATGGCCCCCAGTTCCCACCAAGCTCCCTTCCAATGTTTCAAAGTTTGAAGGGAAGAAGGGTGAGGATCCAGGTGATCATGTCACCACTTTCCATTTATGGTGCTCCTCGAATTCCTTGAACCACGATTCTATCTGTTTAAGGCAATTTCAATGCACCCTTACGGGGGCATCTGCGAAATGGTATGTCGAGTTTCTTGGGGGCACTTACAAGAGCTTATATGATTTGGCTTTGTTTTTTCTCGACCATTTCCAGTTGTTGGTTCGTTACGATACTGGCATCGAAATCTTATCCACCTTCCGCTAGGATAAATCCACGCATATCTCTACTCACATTCAAGAGTGGCCCCGACATAAGAGATCAGTGAAGGCCAACATTCCTCCGCAGTTTCTCCTGGAATGGTTCCTCAAGTCTTTTCTCCCTTATATTTCGAAGGACGTTTCATTTTCCAGAATTATGACTGAGGAACGAGCCATCTTCAAATCCCAGCAGTTAGACCTAGTCTATGCTCAATATGGGATTTTGTATGACATTATAGTTGATGCTCTGCGATCAAGACATGAGCCCAAGCCCGTTCCTGGACCGCATGCCGATGGAATTGTTGGTTCTGCAAGCGCTCGTTCCATAGATATGGTTATGAATCAGATGCATAATCTGTCTATTAACGAATCTACTTCTGGACAGGCTTCTTCCTCGTCTGTTTCCACCCAATCATCTGATGTACATTCTGTGCAATCCATGAACCCATCCGGTAACCAACAACCTAGTGGGAAAAAGAAGGGGAATAATAACCGTAGGGTTGGGAATAATAAGAACAAGAAAGAGAATGCTAACCCTCCTTGGGATGGCGGAAATGCTGGTGGGGATCGCAAGCCTAGATGTAAGGTGGAGTTTCCTTGTAAACTTTGCTCGGAGGATCACCTTACACATTTGTGTCCTCGTATGGAGGAAGCATCGAAGCACATTGCACAGATCCCAGCTGTGTTGACAAATCCCCTTCCTTATCATCATAATATGGCTTATGGTTCTTCCACCGTTGGTCATGTGACTAATGAAACTTTAACTTCTTATACCCGTGACGGCATTTTTGGATGCGTAAACATGGTTTAATCCGATATTTGTGTTTCTACTCGCTTGTGTGATTATGGAACTCCACAACCTTCTTTGGGGAATGAGCCCCCTCCATGCGAGACTCCATTGCATATTGAGAAGCCCAATTTTATGCCACAGGTATCGAAAGGTGTCCTCAAGCGCTCAACACATAATCCTAATGCCCGATCCACCCAAAACTACTAAATTGTGGAAGATTTGGGCCAAACCCCGTGTGCTATGTCGGCACTCAAAGTAATTCAGGCTTGTCCTTCGCAAAGGAACGCCCTTTTATCTGCTTTGGGAGCACTCGATTCTGATAGCCCGAATGTCCTCAAGTTTGACACCACTGATGTTCAGCCTCTGTTACCCTATCATGAAGCTTTCCAAGTTCATGTTAGGTTCCTAGAGATGATCGTTAAGCGTACCGTTGTTGACGGAGGTGCGTCTACTTCAGTAATGTCTCTATATTGTTGGAAGGCTCTCGGATCATCACCCCCGTTGTCGAAGTCTACGACCTTGCTTACAACATTTGATGGTCGGCCTTTCAAGCCACATGGTATTCTCCCCTCCCTTGAGGTCCACTTGGGTGGGAAATCCATGCCTATAGATGTCAAGGTGGTTGATGTGCCCATCGACTACAACCTTTTACTAGGTCGGAATTGGATTTACGCTATGAAAGTGATCGTGTCCTCTGTTTTCAGAGTTATTTTCTTTCCCCATGAAGGAAAAATTATGACGATCAATCAGCTATCCTTTAATTCCGTAGAATCGCAGGGATCTGTGGTCCCTCAAATTAAAAATTCTCAGCCGAAAACTAGGAATGTTGGTGTGGTCTTATATCCTTCCTTGATGGGATCTTTTGATTTTGCAGCACCAATCTCCTTTATAGGAACCATCTTCGATGAAAACCCTTTGTCGTTGACTCCTATACCATTTCGGACATCGTATTTTGGGGATTCATGGACCTTATCTTCCACGAGTTCCTCTTCACACATCAGAATGGATATGACCTTGTCTAAAGCTGAGCTTGCTTATCGTGAGATTCAACAAATCACTACAGAGCCTGATATCTCTTCTTCAAGGACAGAGGAAGAAGATCCCGTTACGCTACCCACATGGGTAGTGGACTCATATTGTTCATGTGACTTCCTTGATGATACCTTACCTTCGGATGAAGCCATTATCGAGGCCATGAATGGAAATGAAAAACCTTGGGAGGACCTACATCATAAATCTTATTTCGTTCCCAACCTTGATCTTCTTGAGCAAGATGAGTTTCGGTCGAATATAGCCGAGAAAGTTGGTCACCCTGTGATTCCTTTGGAGTCGCATGGCATTTATGCGGAGGGGAATATGGCTAATATTCCCCCTATTATCCTGATCAACATTTCTCGCACTCCTGGAAATATCAAAAATGTATATATCGATGCAGATTGCTCCCCTGAGGAAATCTGTATTTACACCGATCTATTTAAAGAGTTTCGGGATGTGTTTTCCTGGTCATACAAGGAGATGCCAGGTATTGACCCTCGTATTTTCGAACACGAAATTAAGACTTACCCCAATGTTAAGCCTTCTCGACAACGTATTTGTGTTGTTAATCCGAGGAAGGAAACCAACATTAAGGCAGAAGTAGAGAAACTGCTTAAGGCGGGTTTCATCTACCAGGTTCCCCTTACCGAATGGGTATCCGACCCCGTTCCTGTGGATAAGAAGCAGGGAACCATCTGTGTGTGCAACAATTTTAGTGATCTAAATAGAGCATGTCCTAAAGATAAATTCCCCACCCCATTCATAGATCAAATCTTGGATGAGTGTGCAGGAAGCGAAGTATTTTCGTTTATGGACGGTTTTTCAGGCTATAATCAGATCCAAATTAAACCCGATGATCAACATAAAACCACATTTATATGTCCTTAGGGAACCTTCGCATACCGTAAAATTCCCTTCGGCCTTAAAAACGTTGGAGCTACATTTCAGCGAGCCATGACCTACACTTTTCACGATCTTAAGTGAATAATGGAATTTTTCCTGGACAATCTTACTGTTCACTCTCGTAGTAGAATGGATCACCCAGGTCACCTTCATCTTGTTTTCGAGAGATGTTGTCATTATAATATTAGTTTGTATCCGAACAAGTGCATCTTTTGCATGAAAACTGGTCGCCTTCTAGGGTTCATAATCTCGAAGGAAGGTATTAGAGTCGATCCGTTGAAGGTTGAGGAAATACTTCGGTTGCCTCCCCCGCGTAATTTGGTTCAACTTCAGAGCTTCCAAGGGAGGGATAATTTCTTATGTCGATTCATTATAAACTATGCCAGTCTTACTAATGGTTTCGCACTATTATTAAAGAAAGACACCCCTTTTATTTGGGATGAGCGAGCCCATCAGTCTTTTGACGCTCTTAAGAAAGCCTTGGTATCAACCCCTCTTCTTAGTCCACCCGACTATGCAAGATACTTTTTTCTTTATGTGGCCGTGTCTCAAGAGACGATTGGTATGGTCTTAGTCCAAGTGGATGATAGGCTCCAAGAGCATGTCATCTATTATCTTAGTCGAAACCTAGTAGACGTTGAACTAAGGTATTATCATGTTGAGAAACTGGTCCTTGCGACTGTTCATGTAGTCCATAGATTACGGCAATACATTTTGCTTAGGAAAACCATGGTTATAGCACATGTCAATCCATTTCAGTTCGTTCTCTCATGACGTCTGATTGGGGGGGAATATAATAAATGGATTGTCATCCTTCAGGAATTTTATCTTGATTTTGCTTCGGTGAAGTCGGTGAAGTCCTTGGTTTTCGCGAAGCTAATGTCGGATTTTCCAAGACTTGATGAGGAAGTAGTCCATGAAGACTCATTTGGTTATGAGCATTTATTCCTTATCTCATCGACGGAACCTTGGTTTGGATACATCATTATATATCTCCAAACTCTGAAGTTCCCTTCGCATTTTTCACGAGATGGGCGACGGCGTGTGAGACACCAGGAAAATATTATGTCATCGTCGGTGATACTTTGTATCACCAAGGAAAAGAATCTCTCTTACGCCGTTGCTTAAGTCATGAGGAAGTGGAGCTAGTGCTTAATGACTGCCATAGTGGGGCGTGTGGTGGTCACTTATTCGGGCTTGTGACAACCCAACGTATCTTGCGAGCGGGTTATTTTTGTCCTACGATATTTAAGGATTGTGTAATGCTTTAAAGAGATTTCACCCTTGTCAGGTGTTTTCTAAGAATGTACGTTTGCATCCCACTCCTCTCTATTCGGTCGTCACTATCGATCCCTTCACCAAGTGGGGGGTTGATTTCATGGATTGCAACCCAGCTTTAGCTTGGGGGCATCGTCATATGATAGTGGCCATTAATTACTTTACCAAATAGGCTAAGGCCATGCCGACCGTTAAAGCCGATGGTGAAACAACAACCCACTTCGTATTCAATCATATTATAGCTCGGTTCGGTATCCCGAATGAGATTGTCACTGACCATGGCAGTCACTTTCAAAATAAGATGATGGCATAATTATCACTTAAGCTTGGGTTTAGACAAGATCACTCATCCTCATATTATCCCCAAGCGAATGGCCAGGTCGAGGCTGTCAATAAGTCCCTTAAGACCATTCTCCAAGGACCATCCAACAAAGCAAGAGTAATTGGCACATCATGTTGTATCCTTCTTTGTGGGCTTATAGAATTGCAATAAAGACTTCCACCAGTTTCTCACCTTTTTAGTTACTTCATGGTGTGGAGTCCATCTTACCGATTGAATGCGAAATCCCTTCTTCGAAGCTAGCCATATAAATCCTGCTTGATACTTTAGAAGTAGAACAATGTTTAGTCCACCTCGAACAACTTGACAAGTAGTGTCGAGATGTCATTGCGGAAATAGATGCCAACAAATGCTGTGTCAAGGATCAATATGATAGGTCTGTCCGTCCCTGGAAATATGCTGAAGGTGACTTGATTCTTCTTTATGACCAAGCTAAAGAAACCCTGGGGGAAGGCAAGTTTAACCCAATCTGTCACGGTCCTTACGTTGTGAGGTGTTTCCTAGAGAAAGGATCCTATGAGTTAGAGGATCATGAGGGGAATTCCCTGAAGGAGCCTAGAAATGGGCTCTATCTCAAGCGGTATTATGCTTGAGCTTCTAGCCCGAGCTAATACTTTTGTATACTATTGTATAGTTTCTGTACCTAGTTTATATTTCCTTTGATTTTTTGAGTCTTTTGATTCGCTTCCTGTTGGTTGACAGATGTCAGCAAAATCTCCAGTGTTCTTATGATTCGCGGATGAGGCCAACCGTCATACGCAGAGACTAGCTTCTGTTGCGTAGGTTATTTACTCGCCTGACAACTAGATTGTGTATTCAGGAGGTGCTTGTCTCTGTCCTACATCGAACAATGTGGTTGAGTATAATGTTGTTATCAAGTTACTTCGCAATACCATTTCGCATGGTATCCAATCTTTAGAAGTCCGCTTGGATTCACAACTGGTTGTGTCTCCGAACGACCAGTACTGTGTGAGGGATCCAACGCTACTAAGGAGATTATTAAGGGTAAGACTCTTGGAGCATCAATTTGTTTTTATCACATATATTCATGTTCCAAGAAGTTTTAATCATGTGACTGATGCATACACTAATTATGTCCTAGATTGGCATTTGTCACATCAATAAAAGAAGCAATGAATCACACAAATAACATTCATACATTTGTACACACAAAATAGTAAAGTCGAAAAATCATAGTTTTTCATTATCAAAATAATATGTCCAAAATGTGGTGTCATAGTACAAAACTGGAGCTCAGAGCTCTCAAATATACAATCCGATACAAAATGATGAAATCCCATGGCATCTAATCCCTACAGGGAGGCCTTGCTGCCTCGGCAGGATGTGTTTGTATATAATAATGCACAACGTTGGCTATGCACTGGAATAATCGCACCCATGTGTCAAGTACCCCTACTACGTGTCTCTGCATCGCCTCTGGGAGATGCTCTACCTCAATCACTGGTACCCTGGTAGTCATATGAGTCAGGTTGACCCATACGGTCTCTAATGTGCACTCTACTGTTGTGCCCGCTACCTCTCCACCCCTGCCCCTACGACGATGTCGTGGGAAGCCTTGTGGTCTTAGTGGACCCAAGCCTGCGAACAAACGGTCAATTATCAATACATGATATCACACCAAAAATATTTTTGCTTTCACTTAAACGAAAAATACAAAAAAAATATATTCAAAAATTAAAAAGAGTATCTTAACAATTTCCCTGAACGTGGCCTCTGGTGGTAGTAGCATATCATGATCCCCTCTGAATTCAATCCCCTCATAGGGATAGTCATCGATGGCGATCACCTGTCACCGCCACCAATGGAAAAACACATCAGTATATGGGAAAGCCTATCGGCCACCCCCCTGTCGTGTCAATGTCTCCACCCATCGGGTCTAGGCGGGATCTCGGAGACTATGTGGAGGGACTTCCACCCTCGGACTCAAGCTCGACACCCTGTCAAAGAAGAAGCTGCACAATATGATACCAAAATCGAAGTTTTTGGTCCGCGCTAGTTTGCACTCCGTCAGCTGGTTCTTCATGGTACCCAGTAGTGTTGTGTACCAGTCATATACAGTCGATCTCAAGCACTCAAACGCATAGAATATCAATGACCTTGATTCCTGATGAAGCGAAGATGACCCTGCTATTCTCCTGAGCATGAGGATGATAATTTTCATGCTTAGACTCGCAATAGCCTCGGTAGGGATTTGGCTACCCACTTTCTAGGTGCCTGCAATGCAGTACATGTCAATATAGTCACTAATAGTGACCCCACCCCCCACGGTGCGAGATCGGAGGCTTGCTGCCTCCCCTCGGCGAGACAAACCAGTGATGAAATATATTTCTTCCAATTCTAGATGAAGGGGTTTTCCATCCAATTCAAAGTGTTATGCTTCCGCATCCCAGTAATTTACCAATGTAGTGAGAAATCGGTTTTGGTCCGTCAAACCCCCGATGCTCCAAAATTTGTATAAACCACAAGATTTCAATGCTTTTTGGGCGGCCAAATCTTCACGAACTTGGTGATCGATGATGTCATGCTCCCTTTCTCTCCATTCCAGAACCATCCTGGAAGAAAACAAAGAGTTTTTTAGTGCCCATGTGTATAAAAAACACTACCCTCGGCGCTATATGTGATCTATTTCAGGGACAATCGTGGGTATACGCGAGCTACTGTTAGTTTGCTCGCGCACACCTAGCCCTACACGCAACCCGATGATCTATAGGCCGCGTACAGCGAACCGTGGGTGTATATAAATGGAAAAAATTAAAATTTCACCATTAAAAAACAAATTAAAAGCTATATAATTGAAGAGGAAGGTGAGATCTCTTACCTGGTCTAGACGGATCGCGATTTCGTCCTTCCTAGCTCCTGGAATCGTCGATTGAAGATCAGAGGTAAAAACAACCCAAATGCACTATGTGGAGTGAAAAGTGAAAATTATGTGGTAAAAACATTTCTTTTTACTATTTATCAATTTTTCAAACCCACTTTTATATAGTTTTTTCCGTTTTTGAGCTTTTTTGGACTATTATGTCGTCATCAAGTGCCTTTTTTAGCAGTTTTTTGCAATGAGAGTGAATTTTGAACCTTTTCGCACCTTCAACGAGTATTTTCTTCAATTAGCATATAGGTTAGGATGTTATTTTGCCTGCATTTTTGCATCGACCTTATGACCACATTCATAAACCTTAGGTGTGACCCCGCTTTTAACTGACACGGAACCTTCATGCACCTATAGAAGTGTCGTTATTTGGCTGTAGGGCCTATCCGACCATGGGTTCCCTAGTTAGATCCTTTTATGTATTACGGTGCCCATGCAGTTGTTCCTCCTTAGGATTGGGAGTCCTTTCTAGTCCCTTCATGACATTTCAGTGAAGACTCATACTCTACTTTATCTTTATTCTGGCCATCTCACATAAGGACTCCCCATTTATGTCGAGTTGTGAATGCATTGCATTAACTTGCTTTCTTTTGAGCCTTGTGTCGGCTCCCACTTTCTCATTTATTAGCCATGTGCCTGAGCACTTTTCCTTCCGATCCAAGCAGAGCTATAATTTATATTTTGCAGCTTGATGACCCTTACTTAGAGGGAACATCCTCCCCAAGTGTCCACATCCTACACATGCTTCCTTGAATTGAGCATAGGTATGTTCCATTGCCCAGACTAGTTTGCTTTCCCATGGCACTCGTTCCCTCACCATTGTACCATAAGCAATTTTATTCTTTTTCAAGCTTTATAATATGAAAAGGACCAAAACAATCATATAAATTAAAAATCCGGACGGGAAAATTTTTACTACCTTCTATTGGCAGCTGTCGTGTCGCCTTTGAATAGAGCATTAATCTCCACTCCATGTATCATGAGTCAGGACATTAGTATGACCTTAGGAAATTGTACTCGTTTCTCATATCTTAATCCACCAGCTGGTTAAGCTTCCAGTCATTATGGAGCCTTTTTTGATGCCTCATGCATCACAAATTATTATCAGTATCTAGTGCTTGAGTCTATGTGGCCCAAGTCTATTCATCTGCTCATGCTCTTGTTCAAAGGAAGTCTTGAAACCAGAGTCAGCCACTCCGCATATCTCTTGACTATTGCATGTCGGCCATCCCTTATGAGTCCAATTAGATCACATATGGTGTTCAGCTTGTTTGTCCGAGTTCTTCCAAATATTTCAGCCTAGATGCTACCTCGTGCTCGTTGATGGGGGATCCATTAATGCCCTCCATCGAGTGAATCTCATTCCATTGACTCCAACTCATTTATTCTAGAATCAATATTTAGAGTCCTATTGAATACCTTGAGACTTGCAATCATTGGTGGTAGGTCCTCTCACCATCGACAGTTGGGAATTCATTAATGTCCTCTGATCGATGGATTCGTCAGAGTGTTCGACCTCAACACCTCTCTTCATAGTTTGATGAATGTACTCAGTGCCTTGATGCCCATTTTCATTATTGGTGGGTTATCTCACGTCTGTTAACGGTATACATCAATGACCAGTAATCAGACAATGTCACACTAGGTTCGACATCAATACCCTTATTCACTTTATGGGACATGTACGGTAGACGGTTTGTGTAGAAGACCCTAGACTTCAGTGGAATTTAGTATATGCTACTAGTGATCGTGATTGTACCTATGGGATATTATTCTCATACATCAGCAGTTTATACCATCAATTTGCATCATATTTTTCCTCTCCAGCAGGAGACCATATCTTACTGTATATGGGTCATGGCTATGACCTTTCATGGCCATTGTATCAGATTGCTATGTATTGTACCGATATGTACACATATATATTATTGTATTGTGACGAGTGGGATACTCCTGCCATTTGTGTCTCCATCAGTCCACTTCTGAGATTTATAATTTATTTCCACCACCGTAGTACCTTCTCTGACCTCACACATTAGGGGGCATCTGTTACACCATTTTTTCCACCTTGTGAGCATTAGCACTTTTTGGCCTCCATTATCCATTTATGGAATAAGAACCACATTTTTGGTCCTCGTGGATAATGGAGGCCAAGAAGTGCTAATGCTCACAAGGTGGAAAAATATGGTGTAACATCTTTGTCTCAAAGTTAAATAGTGAAGACTTTATTGATTCCTTATAGAAAATGGAAATACACATAGAAGGTATGACTAATGCATATTACAAAAAAAAAATTATGAGTGGTCTAAATGAGGAGATTAAAGCACAAGTCCAGATGGCTCACCCCACTATTGGAAAACCTGATTAGCTATAGAAGAATAGATGGTGATAATTATCTAGACCAAACAACCTACTTTGTCCCATGACCTTATCATCCTTTTGTGCCTCCTCCACTAATATGACCCAAGGGGGGTCATATTATTGGTTCATAACATCCACCTTCTTACAACATTGGGGTACATAAGTTAACCTAAGAAAAAGTGACAAAATATAATTGTCTAGGACTTTTCTATCATTGTGATGAAAAGGAATTTAATGGGATTTTATGTAAGGAAAATAAATGATTTGTCATATATATGGCCCCATTCAACATGCTCAAGGAAACTTCAAGGGAAACCACTACAGAGTTGGATGTAATAGAGAGTACACCTCGTCCTCGTGAAGAAACCACCCAGTTTCCTACTTGTGAGGAACCCCAAATTTCCCTCCATGATTTATCATGGATTTCAACTCCCAAGGCCCTAAAGTTGGATAGTTATATCAAGAACATAAAATTAATTGCGTTAATCGACAATGTCAAAACCAATAATTCTATTAATCATTTAGCTACAGAAGAAACTCATTGTTATTTCCATGCGGTGCACAATTTTCAAATCATGATAGCCAATTGAGGTATTGTAATGCCCCACATAGCTAGACTCATGACATGGGTTACAATATAATTGTGGGTCCAGAGACGATCCAGGAGATGGATGAGCAAATGCAATCCATCCAGGAATGGCTGAAAGAGGCCAAATAACTACTTAAAGCTTAGGCTGATGCACATCAGATGGGAAAGAACCACGATTTAGAGATAGAGTACTCTTGTGGGTGAAGCCAGATAAGAATTCTATCAATTTCACAAGGGGGGGGGGAATTGTTGGCGTGGGTTGAGGGACCATCTAATATCAATATCGAATGAGGGAGCCTTAGTGGCTAAGTTTGTTTCATATTATGAAACAATGAACTCGATAGCTTTGGTGTCGACTAGTCGATCAGTTCAAGATGGGATAGTTATGGTCCCAGTTCTGTGACCTAGGATGATGTATCGGTGATGCATGTATAGTTTCCTCACTTATTTTGGAACTTCGGGATGAGGTTTCCTGAAGTGGGGGTGTATGTAGTGCCCAAATGTGATAGACAAGAGACTTTGATTATAGACCATAGATCTAATGATGAATTTTCTTTGAGGGCATTCAATAGTGAATGACCCAGTTATGTGTGGCTTAGACTTATACTATGGGATGCTATATTCTGAGGACATTGGGCTTTAGATGATCCAATTTTATGTGCGAGAATGGTACATGTCACTATCTATGTGCTATTGATGATGATTCTATATGATTGTGTTATGATGATGATCATGTTATGATTTCACTAATGATTATGATATGATGTTGATGTAGATAGACAACTCACATGATCATGATATTGATTAATGTTGATTAAATGACTCTATTATGATTTTGAGATGGTTAAGATGTTATATGATTTTATCATGATTCGATATGATCGAATGTATGTGCAATGGGACAATGTTGATTAATGCTTATGCTTATATATGTACCCTTTGGGTATGGTAGGGTGGAAACCAGTAGATCATTTGTGATTGGAAATCTTGAAGAAAAACCTTGTTGTGGATTCGGAGGCAACGCCAACCTTCGGCTTTGTCCTCACCCTTTAAAAAATAGTGAATGACAGGTATGATATAGCTATTGTTTTTGTTTCCTAACTATGCATTAAAATGGAATTGATTTAATGTCAAAATTTTATATCTGTAGGAAATATTTTATAGATCTGTTATTTATGGTATGTGTTAAAATAAGATAAAATAAATATTGCTAGATTCAGTCACAAATATGTTTTGTGATTAAAGTATATTAGATTTAGCTAGCCCTAGGGAGGGGCATTACAGGTATGATGAAATGAAGTGGTAATTGTGAGAATGTGAATCTCCAAATGAAGGACTATTTTCTCAAACCAAACATGTTTTCTATTGAAATAGGTGGATGTGATGTCATTCTCATAGTAAAGTGGTAGAAGACATAGACTCTAGTTATAATAGATTTCAAGGAGATATAAATGAGCTTCTATTAGGAGGGACATAAACACACCCTTAAAGGTATCCAACCTAGTTCAGAACTTCATTGCATGGAAATATCTTGAATAAAGGAAACTCATATATTATTGCTCAATTCAATGCCATCCAAGTTATAGATAGCCTATTAAGAGAATTTTGAGGTTTAAAATGGCCTCATAAGAGATATAATAAAATGTTATGAGTTAGACATTTTGTGGGGGAGGTATATTTTCAACTCACCTCTTACACTATAACCAATGTAACCATGGTTAAGTTATATTGAAAAGGTGTATAAAATAAAATGAATAAAAAACATTATTTGATGTGACTAAAAGTATGAGTACTTTTTAATAAATAAATTGCTTTGAATATAATAGAATGAATGTACTCATAAAATAAAACAAGAGCCATGAGGTGGCAATGTCCCCGACATTGCACCTGCATTGGATTTTTTTTTGTCAACAAACACATTCAAGCTAAAAAATGGACACAAATTTCTATCACAGGAGTACGGAAATTGTGTTTGTATGTTGTTTATGCATCTATACATTAACATCTATTACTATAGAGTAATAATTGATATAAATCTTACTAACTCAGCTCTCAACCAGAAGATAAAGATTTCTAACAAAAGGAATAGACTTTTACCAATCCTTACTTTGATGGCTGAGTACAAGTATATTCTTTAGGTACAAGAACAACTATAAGAAAACTAGATAAAGAAAGACACAATATATGATATATCTAAATTTTATGTGTCATGTGGAATTAATTAGTATTTTGAACTCTTCTTAGCATACACTAGGCACTATACACTCAACATTGTTATTTGTGTTAGTTTATCAACTAACCCATAACACAATGAACTATAAGAAACAACAATAAAACAATAATGAGGCATTGTTAAAGCATAGGCCATCGATTTGAAGTGTTGGATTCCCCAAAAACACATTAAGCATTATAATAAAAAAAGTGCATACCCATACAACTGATGCACATCACACAAAAATCCATCAAATTGAACCATTTGAACTCATAAACGCTTGGCGAAAAAAAAGATTTGGATATTTAAACAAATTGATTGCAAAATAGATTAACCTAATATTTTTAAAAAGAGATTTTGCATGACCAGGGAATGCATTAGAAATTAATGTAATTATTATTATTGGTGATGGTTTAAGCGAGAGAGACTCTTTTCTTTACTTTTCAAGAAGAAAAAGTTTTCAATACGACGTATCTCCTTTTAACGTAAATGAGAATGGATGACCATTTACGATGTATCTCGCTTTAACGTATTAGAGAGAAAATGGAATGTGGACACCCATCGATGGCCCCGCAAATTCGATACCTAGATTGCAAGATATTAGATATTTGATTGAAATGCAAATGTGACCGCCAACTTAATGAAATACGATCCACAGGCATTTGTGGTGCAACAGTATTTTATGAAATTGTTATGTAGATGGGCAACTGGGTATTTATCATTTGTTTGTTCATTGTCAGAAATATACTTTTTGCATTTCACAAGTTCTTTTAAATGGCTCATTATCTTCTCCAAATCAATATCTAGATGGCTTTGAATTTTATTTTAATGTAATGGCACTGTTGATCTGTCATAAAAAATAGTGTATAAAATAAATCCCCTGAACAAGCAAATTTCAAAACTTGTAAATCTATTGCATTAATTCATTCAAAAGTTGTACACTTATAACTGTGAATCATTCACAATTATTTTTTACAAATAGTTACTTGTCAGAATCATTAAAAATATATTTTAATTTTTTATTTATATTTTTTGACAACATCAAAATTTTCTTTAGTATCATCTTTAGTATGGTCTATAAACAAGCATAGCTCTTACTGTATTTTCCCATCAACTTTATTCCAGAGACATTTTTATTAACCTATATGGAATATTAGAGAAACCCACCTATAGGTTTTCAGACTCTCATTCAAAAACAATTATGATCGTCACTGGGAGGTACCGTTACACATTTTGTCTTCCTATCACAATATATGTACAATATATCAAACCAAGCTGTATGATGCAGTCATCGAATAGTTTTGGAAAAGAAATAGAAGGGATGATGGCAGACTTACACTACATAAAATCTCTTTCAAGACTTTAGCACATTTAGTATCAAACAGATTCATGGACCGGAAAGTGGACTGGATGTCACTGTCAGCTTTTCTGTCACAACACCCATTATCCTTGTAGGATTTATTCGAACAAAAATTCAATGGTGACTTTGAAGGAAGTGGAGCTCCTACTCAAAAACATTACCATCAGGTCAAGAAATGATATTATAGATACCCAAAAATTAAACCCATGTCTAATTTTTCCTACTAAGGAACATTTTCTGAACATTCAGGAATTTGACTTCAAAACCACCATGATGATAACAAAATCACTAATTCTACTC
Source organism: Larix kaempferi (assembly GCA_027924585.1). Classification (NCBI taxonomy): domain Eukaryota; kingdom Viridiplantae; phylum Streptophyta; class Pinopsida; order Pinales; family Pinaceae; genus Larix; species Larix kaempferi. Next base: position 14,173,660 of record BSBM01000458.1, on the reverse strand, counting down.
CATCAAGAGCTTGTACTCACTTAAATCAATACACATTGGCAGAGTCGATGAAGAACATATAAGCATAAGAAATGGTAACCAAATATAGAGCAATCTCCAAGCAGAATTTTGAAACAGACCTCCCATATTTCTAGCAATCTGACAAGCACTATTCCCAGTAAGTGCAATATAGAAACTTATATCCAAAAGCCTGCAAATTTCTTTAGGTTCCAATCATAATAATTTGTATATATTCTGCAGTCTTCACCTTACCCATCTGCATCTCTAATTGCAAATAAATACACAATTGAATCTAATGGTGGGCTGTGCCATTTCTTAATAATTACATACACCTAGCACCTAAATTGTGAACCTGAAATCATTGGAAGAAGCTTTCAGAGCACCCATATGTATTTTAGTGTCAGGATTCATTATATAATGTGCTATGAGTAGAAAGCAAGCAGATTAGAGCTACAATAGACGAAGACAGTTGACCTGTTAAATCCATTTATCAGATCAATAAAGCCAGCCAAAAACAAATTTTAGTTTTTATTAGACCGTGTATATTGTAATAGACATTAGACCAAAAACTACATGTTTCTTTTCTTATTTGGTTAAAAAAAAAAACACTTTTATTATGATAGGCTTTTGTCTATTAATTTTACATCGTGCTTTAACATTGCAAGTAACACGTAGTTTTTACGCCGTATTTTTTTGCTTAAAAAACTAAAAGATTCATATTAATGTTAGAAAATTAAATTAAATCAATAAAACTTAAAAGTACATCAAACAGCCATGACAGTGTAGGAGATTTTATGGCATCCCTCCCTTAAAGAGCCCAGACAAAGAAAATCAAACAAAGTAGTAAAAAGATGAATAACAAAATTAATAAGTTATAATTTCCCACTATCCTAATTTATTCTCTTTTATTTTATTTTGATATTTACTTCATACTTTCCTTCAATCCAAAAGTGTTATTACCAATATTTAAGCTCCAATTATATTTTCGGGAAAAATATGTCGCTATGCCTGTGAGAAAGAAGGAAATATGGTGAGAAGAATTTTTGAGAAATAAATTGTAAAGTAACAATAGTGAGCTAGAATCACGTTAGAAAATTCAATGAATCGAGAAACCAAAATCAAAGAATTCAAGGAGGAAATCATAGACGTAATATTAGAACTGCCTACCAACCAAAGATATTGAAAAATAGAATTATTGCATCATTATTTAAAAAGTAAAACTCGAACTTATATCATTAATGCATCTTAATCCTTGGCACATGTTCAATTGTTAGAAAAAAAGATCGCAAAGTTCACCTAGAACCTTTGCTCTTGCCAACGTGTATTCAATGGGTTATGCTCAGTGTTAGTAACTATTGGTTGGTTCTGACATGCGTTAAAGCCGGGTAAAAATTCCACCTAGTTGATATAAAATTTTGTAGGACTCGGACTATCGTCCACCACTATGCAATGGGAATCAACAAGCATTTCGTAACTCAAGATACACAATTTTTTAAAAACAGAAACGTTAAATTTTGTAATTTAAAGGTTGAAAACAACATAATTATACATAGTATTTAGACTTTGGTTAAATTTTGGTATTAAAAGGATGAAAACAACAAAATCATACATAGTATTCATACTTTTTGGTGTGGACAATGTTTTAATGTTAAGCATGTTGCAGTCTCCTACCATATGTAGGCCCACTTTGTGGAATGCACCATTGAGAAACATCACCTAGTATCATGAATCCCACATAGGAGGTTCCTTTTGCAAAATAAGAAAAGTATATCTCTCAGTATTCGGAAAGTAGTTCCCTTCCCTTTGGGGGAGACTCAAATCTTAGAAGAGGGATGGTCCAAGGACACAACAAATCTTGTTGTAATTAAGGTTCCTGACAAGAGGGAGCACCCAAAAACTATGATATTAGGATATGAAGATTTTGGAATTGGTTTAGAGAAAGTAACAACTAAAGAAGAAGAGGATACACTTGTATTTGTAACAAATTCTATGAGAGATTCACATCATCCTATGAGGGAGAAAAATCTATGATATTGGGATATGAAACTTTAAGTACTGGTGAGGATATAGGAGCATGAGATGAAGGAGAAACTACACCTACCCATGCAATAGATATTGCATTCTATATTTCTCATTATTTTCAAATTATAAAACTCATCAAGCATTTAAATAGTCTTATTTCAAGAGATTCTTCATTAAGAAAGATATTTTTATTTTAATATTCATTTTTTTTGTATATTTGATTTTCTTTAAATTTAAACCAAGCTTCTAAATTTTTTTATTTATTTCTATTTCTTTATAAAAATAGTACAAACATATAGAGCATTTAAAAAAATATTGTCAATGGTATGTAGCTTGAGTGGTTGTAAGGAAAATTTGTCACCCTCCTTGCCTTGGTTAAATTATTACATTGTGAAATGTTTGTTCTTAGTGAGTTGATTGGTTATGAGTTATATATGATATATTCATGAATTGTTTCCCCTGTGAGAAGTTCCCAAGAGGTTGTTATCCTCCCCTTCCTGGATTTAAATCCCACTTTGTGACATGCTCACTCTCTTCATGACCAATTCCCTACTTTGTGACATGATTGCTCTCTTCATGAGCCAATTGTTAACTATTGACTTGGCCCTAAGACCTTAATATTATACATGCAATCAAATATTAGTGAATATGTGGACATAGTTGACATGGGAAACTGTGATAAAACTAATGATGATGTTGAGCTAGTTGACATGGATAACTATGATCAATGAACTCTATGAGGTCAAAGGCTTATAAAAGGATCACTTGAATTCATTTGAAAGCATCTTGAAGTAGTTTAATAGTTTGCAAGGCCTATAAAGGGAGCATTTGAATTCATTTGAAGCCATCTTTGAGTAGCTCCATAGTTGGTTGCTTTGAGTAGCTCAACAACAACTAGCTTAGAGTAGTTCAATAGTTAGAATCTTGGAATGAGAAATCTTAGATAATTGATCCATACACAAGTTGATAACTAAGATGAATGGATGCATTTGAGTTTGGATATGTATTTTTGTTGATATTAGGAATTTGTTAGGATTATTTTCCGATATGAATTTGTAGTTGGATACCAGGGCTTCAAGAATGTTATGATACATTGATATTGATTTCAAACTATTAATCAAAAGAGGATATTATTGTTGTTGACATTATTTAAGTATGAAATAAGTTTATGAGTTCAATTAAGGGGGTGATCTTAAGTGATTTTGTTGGGAGTTGAATAAAATTTCTTACTCTATTATGCAATGGATATCATATTTGTGATATTTATTATTTTATTTTTACTTTGAATTTTGACATATCATCCTCAAAATGAGAGGAAATGCCTAGTAGAATTCCCTCAACATCTTTACCTGCAAAATAATGACAAAAAATAAAATTAAAAAAATCATGGGTCTACTCCTTCGATTCTCGAACTAGTTAGACTAATTAGTGGTTGTATTTTGGCCCGCCTATGAATTGAATTGGCCTATAATAGAAATTGCATAATATCATAAATAAAGAAATATCTCATTATTTACTTATTCTAAGTCCAGGCACACACTTATGTGCATGGTGCTTCATGTAGTGGTCCTTTTCTGTGGTGGTGCATCCACATCATATGGTGATGACACCTCTTCTCGTGCCCCTCATAACCAAAATACTTATTCTAATTTTAATTGTCCTCTGCCAGGACCTCCAGCACCTCAGGCACAGTTGCCCCCATCCTGATCGATTCTCTCTCTATATCTCATAGCCCTTGCGACCTCCACAATCCACTAAGACCGTGGCTTAACCCTGAGATCGACAAGAGCACTGATTGATTGAGATATTGATTGATTACTCGGCTTCGCCAAACTAGAGAAAACCAACCACTTCGCCAAACAAAGACATGGATAAATTTATTAGGAGGCATTTGATGAGGTCTTCCCCAGACAAGAGCTAACCTCTTCAACAAACAAATACACCGGTTGCATTGATCGATTGATTGACACCGATACTGAGAACTGAGAGATATACATTATCATATCTTGGTCAATGCCTGTCGATTCGGGCCTTTTTATAGAAAATGATTTTATTTCTAGGGATGGGACCGCATCACGTATCGACTATAGCGACGGGAGGTTTTTCAGTTCGAGAAAATGAATTCGGATATCAGGCATGCTAGCGGTTTAGATTCCCTTTGTTGAATACCAAAGATGGCTTCTTCTATTCGATGTAGATATAGGCGTGTTTCCTTTCATTCCAGATTATATTATATATTATTTTTATTTATGCTAAACCCATAATAGAAGGTATTCGTGTTTCGTTCCTAAGAGCAGCCACCACATTAATGGTGCAGGAATTTATTGATTCAACATTGCATTGCCTATCCCATGTATGCAATTTGTTCCTGGAAAAAAATAAATATTCTCTCGTTACTTAGGCATAGCTAATTTTATTCTTTATGGACTGGATGTACACCAAACAGTCCAACATTAAGCTTATAATACAGTAAAATTTCAAAATCGGCTATGCCTACTACATTCCTAGCGTTATAGATGCACATGAACTAACCTACCAGGAAAATACAAAAAGCATATGAGCATCGTTATAGATGCACATGAACTGACCTACCAGGAAAATACAAAAAGCATATGAACAACAGAGATGCTTCATCTTCAAGCAGGAGAACAGCTCTACCCTTTCCTTATTGGGCACTTCCATTCTTGAACTGGCTGGAGAACAGAAATATCCTCCATACCCTTTGCTTCCACAGAAGGAGGGTCATGACAATGACTACATTACTAGTTCATACTCACAAGCAAAGGTATGTATTTTAACGTCCGCCAAAACCAACTGAGCCTGCCAGGTTGTAATAGCAGTAAGATCTATGATTTAAGATCTCTGTAACTATTCAATAGTAACCCTGGGAAGCGAAGTGTTGAAATGAAAGGAGTCTGGAAGCACTTCAAAGGTAGAGAGTAAGCTAAGCAGGAGGAAGCTGGTTTATAAGAAGAGAATAAAATAAAGAAGCATGCTAGGTGAAGCGAAGTGTTGAAATGAAAGGAGTCTAGAAGCACTTCAATGGTAGAGAGGAAGCTAAACAAGAGGAAGTTGGTTTATAAGAAGAGAATAAAATAAAGAAGCGTGCTCGGTGAAGAACTTAGAGATTTGTTGGGGAACGCAAAGAATATCTTTGTGATTTAATCTGCAACTTAGAAAAGAAACAACACACAATAGACTCTGTGTGTAAAAATTGAAATGAGTTTATGAATGTTTTTTAAATAGGAGAAATGTATGGGATCGATCCCTAACTTACTGTCATATTATTTACTGGACAAAACCTCAGGGGTGATATAAGCAGACATTCTAACAGTATTTGGCCTAGAATGAAGCACAATACACTAAACAAAACATGATTGTTATAAGCTCGCACCACAGAATCTCAAAAATTAAACAAAAACATGCATGGAAACGTAAACAGGCTCACCTTTGAGTAATCAAAGTCGCAAATCTTGAGCTGGGAGTGGTCAGAAGGGAAATATTAGTTTCCACTCTCCTTACACGCTCCTTGATTTTGTCTTTTTGGGGAAATATTATCTTAAAGGAGGAAAGGTTCCTTATCACTGTCAACTCGTCTTTGTAGGGGATCTTCGTTGCTTGTACATGGAGCTCTAGGTGTCAACAAAAAATCAAAGGCTCTATTGTTTGTGTTACAGCTAAATCCTAGAGGACATGCAGGTGCCAACATACATGCCGATATCCACGCTCTGAGCTCTGAGGACGACAAGTAGCCTGCAGGTGCCAGAAACACCCAGAAACACGCATGCAGATAGACACGTTCTGAGCTCTGCAGCGCTCCATCCACTGCAGTAAATGAGAGATGTCAGGTCCTAGTTTTAATCTTGAGGTTATAATATCATTGATTAGCATTTAAACAATGGCCTTCCCTAGCTGATGTCTACTCGGGCTGGTTAGCATTTAAAGCACACTAGCAAGTCTGGAACCCATGACGTCTGCACGCTGCCCCCTCTTGGAAAGAGAAAATCGAGGCAGACGTCATGCTATCCAGCCCAATGAAATGCAAAATAATTACAATTTTAAAAATATTTTTAATTAAATAAATTAAAAGACAAATGTTTTAACTATACTTTTAAAAAAAATTGTATTGTGCTGACAAATTAATCCTACCTTAGCGATCTATATATAATCCCCTTCCGGGACATAATAACATACATTAGTTCTGAACATGTATTTATAATTTTGAATTTTAAACATAAAGTAAATTTATATGAATAAATTGTCATTTCTTTTAAAATAAATATTCATTATATAAATCCAACTTATATTCATTAAAAATAAAAATAAAAGTGCATATTTATATAGATTAAATTTATATTTTAATATTTAGAAGATATGTTGGATAGCCATTATATTTTTTTTCAGAGGAAAAAAACATACTTTTGATATTCAATATGAATCAAAAAGTACATATCTTTCATAAATGTCTTAATATCCTTCAGACATTTCAGTTCCATACAGAGTATATCAAATCATGTTACATCACATTCAACAATGTTTTCATCCATGGATTCAAAAAGAAACAAAAAGCATATAGGAAATTAGATTAGGAATAAAAAAATTGAGATGTTCCCATATCTATTATGGCATCATCCATAAATTCTTCCCAATATAAAGTCCCTTATGTACCCTCCAAAGCTTTTTTGGATATACTGTCCGCCAACTGATTCTGCTCTCTGTAGATGTGAAAGAAATGTGTTGTTGAAAATTTCTTCAATTCTTCTTTGATCCTTGAGCACCATGGAAGTATATTCATCACATTAATGTTGTATTCGCCTCGATCCCATTTTATAGTAACTATGGAATCCCCATAGACTACAAGAGAAACAATTCCAAATGTGGTAGCCATCTTACATAAACACCACAATGCAAACATTTATGCTTTCATATTAGTCCCAACACCACTACTAAAATTTTGAATGTATACCTGTGATGATCATTGATATTAAGAACTGCTCCTGCTACACATAGGCCATTTTGTGCAGCCCCGTCAAAGTAACCAATAGCACCACTGCTACTTTTTATATCATTTAGAGTTCTGGTTCTGTATTTTTTTGCTTGTACAGTACCATAATATTTCTCCCAATTTAATATATGCTTTCAAATGATATCCAAATCTTGTAATTTATCTTAAAAAACACACAGGTTTCTAGTTTTCCAAATATGCCAAGAGATAATTACATGAAGTGTATTATAAACCCTACAAGATTTCTACCAATTTTTGCAATTTTGTTCAAAACAAGTACCTTCCCAGACCTACAAGATATTGAGATCATAACAAAATTTCTTCCAGACATGTGTTGTATAGTTACAGCCAACAAGCATATGATCAACTCATTCAGAGTCCTTCTTGTAGAGGAGATAGATATTAGGTCCACACCATCCTTTTTTCAACAAATTGTCCCATGTTTTAAGACAATTTTGGAGGGAAAACCACATAAAGCATTTTATCTTTAGTGGGATATTCCATTTCCAAAGAATGGAGTACAACCAATTCTGGACTGTAGTAATATTTGCCTTGACAATATCCAGATAGGCAATTTTTGCAGTAATTTTACTTGTTTGAGAGTTTGCAAGCCAAATAAGAGTATCTTGATTACTATTTAATCTACATCCAGTGGAATTGAGTCTGTAGATGTATTTCTCCCATTCATTTTCCCAAATTCCACCTATTCCCAGTTCTTTTACAGAGTACCAATAGTTATAATCCATATTAATCCAGTCGTGTTTCCTAATCTTTGCTAATGTAGAAAAGCCAATCTCAACTAGATATTTAACAATACAAGGTGAGAGCTTATAATCTTCATCCAATCCAATGATAGGATCAACACCTACCAAAACATTGTTTCCATTCCCCACTTTCCATGTGAGGTCTTTACCCAACCACTTATATACTTTGATGAATCCCTTCCAGACAGGGGATGAGTTCCTGGCAGTATTCTTTGTGTTTCTAATCCAAGCAATTCTGTCCTTTTTAATATATTTTCCATGTAGAACTTTTGAACAAATATTTTGACTAAATAAACCACGCCAGAAGCTCTTCAATCTTAAAGCAATATTGAACCATGTTAAAAAATTTATACCCCATCCACCATAATATTTTGGAAGTGAAAGCCTATATGAGCTTGCCATAATAAGTATACCTTTTTCAGTGCCTCCAAGCCAAAGAAAATTAAAAATTAGCTTTCTTAGTGAGGAGATTATAGATGGGGGAACCTGTGCTAGAGAGAACTCGTAAACTAGTATACTCGTGAGAAAAAATTTAATCAGGGTGAGCCTTCTAGCAATGGAAAGTAGCCTATATGTCCAATTTTTTATTCTCCTTTCAATTTTTTCAATCACCCACACCCAATCCTGTGCTTTGTAACTATTTGGTTTCAGGTGGTATCCTAGATATTTGAATCCTTCATCAAGTTTATAAACCTTATATGGAAGAATAGAAATTATACTCTCCAAAGAGTTCCCTTTCAAACTGTGAAGACATATGCTTGACTTCTTCACACTAACTTTCATACCTGAAGCATTACAAAAAAACTTGATAATTTCCATATAATACCTCCATTCCTAGATAGAATCAATACCAAAATTTTCACACCTGATATTTTACCTTCATATTTAGCTTCAATAATAAGTCTACTAAGCCCTTCAATGATGAGCAGAAAGAGCATGGGTGATAGAGGACATCCTTGTCGTATGCCTCTGCTAATTTTGAAAAAATCTGATGGAGCTCCATTAACCAACACAACAAATTGTGCAGAAGTGACACATGTAAGGATCCAGTTTGTAACAAGGAGAGGAAGCCCAATCTGGATTAGGATTAATATTAGAAAAATCCAATCAACTCTATCATATTCTTTTTCCAGGTCCATCTCGAGAATCATTTCCTTCAAATTATTTTGTTTGATAGAGTAAATAGCTTCCTGAGTAATACCAATAGCATATAAAAAATTTCTTTCATGTAAAAAACCAAACTGCTTATCTGACATATGCTTTGATAAATAAGGCTTAATCCTGCAAGAGATGATCTTGGTAATAGATTTATATGCAAGATTGCATAAGGCTATCGGTCTAAAACCAAAGAATTTATTTGGCTTATTACTTTTAGGAATTAAAGTGAGAAAGGTGGAGTTCAGTGCACCAAAAACATAACCTTCAGTCCTTGAATACTCCACCATATCCAGATAATCTTTCCTCATAATATCAAAGAATTGGAGAAAAATTTCAACAGTCCATCCATTAGGCCCATGACTTTTCTCTTTTGCAAATAGTTTCAGTACCTTTTCAATTTCATCTAAGGTAACTTGTATCCCCATATCTTCCCCCTATGTTGCGTTAAAAAAATTTGGAATCAGTTTAACAATACACAGTTGTGCTTCCAATGAGCTTTGTCCAGTATCCTTGAAAATATCCCTAAAATGATTTATAGCCAATTTCTGAAGCTCAGATTGTCCTTTAATCAGAACATCATTATCATCAGTAAGTTCCCATATAGCATTAGTATTTATTCTATGTGATGCATAGGAATGAAAAAAACAAGTATTGTTATCTCCTAAACCAATCCACAAAGCCCTACTTTTTAAGCGTCAATCCATCTACTCTCGTTTTAAGATATGGTCCTTTCTCTCTTCTAATGCATTAATTAACACTTTATCCTCTTTAGTTATAAAATAGTCAAAATTTTGATCATATAACACTCTGATATGATCTTCAATATTTTTTAATTCCTCCTTATCCTTCAGCTTGTTTGCATTAATCCAAGCACCTCAGGGCCCTTTAGAGGTGATGGGGAAGCTCCTTATAATAACAACCCGATAATTGTTTTTGCTCTGAACACTTTGTCACGTTCCCTCCCATCGATCTGAATCCAAAGGGAAAATGAGAAACATAGGAGGGGTGCTAATTTTCGCCCCCAGTATCACATTATGAAATTATTCACAACTAAATATGTGTGCAATGCATAATAAACATACATAGCAGAATTAAACCATATTAACAAACACACAAAATGCATTTACCATCATTTCATCATAGGCATAATAACAACATAAGGCACAGACATTTAGTTCCATTATTCAGCTGGCTCAATATATCGATTCTAACATAAACAAACAATCACTCATGTATATACAATTGGCATAATCAGAGGCAACAGGAAACACTTATATTTTAATTGAAGTCACCAAGCAACTCGCTATGGACTGCAACGTTCCAACCCAACCGTAGGTCTCTTCCTAGCCTATATTATTTTAGCACTCAGAGACCACCCCCGAGTTGGGGCTATGAATCCACTAAGGAGTAACTACTCAGGTTCACTTGCAGCCTTATGCACAACCATTAAGGATCATCCAGCACACAACTGGCTCTGTTAAGCAAGTGGGGGGGACAAGGAAGTAGTTTCTAAGCCAATGATCTCAACCACAGAGCTACATGAATATCCAATTGGCTTCATACAATCCAGGTACCCCCATAACCTCCACTCTCAGCCTAAATAAGGTCCCCTTCTTTGCTACACAATCCCTCGGGTGCCCCTTACCTCAGCACTAACCTAGGAAGGTATGGTTGGTCCCAACTTCTAAACCAAAGATAATTGAGCCTTCGCTGGATCTACCATGAAATCTGACCCCCTAGTCTCTCTCCCATTGCGATCCACTCTTAGATCTTCCTCAATTCCTTCCCACATGAATCTCATTCATGGATTTCAAATTTTGGGCCCCAAAAACTGGGTGCTCTGTAATATCCTAGTCAATATCTGACCAAAATATTAACTTGCACTTCAAAATTTTAATGGAATTTTACTAGCAATTGTTTTAAGGCAAACTCTCAGACTGTGCAAGATGTAAGTGATGGGGATAGAAAATCTGAATGGGTATGGTAGGAAAGATATTAGGTTCTGGAAATTATAGGTGAGAGTGTGCAGCAGCAGCAAAATATGGTTTCAGCAGAAGTCCTTGGCACAAAGTACTAGAGCCATTCACTTTTAGCAATAGAGCAATTTTATTGCCTACTTCGAGGCTCCCTGGGCTTCTAGCATATGCCAACAAGACTGGGTGAGGATTAATAGTGTTTTAGACAGAGATATATCAGTCATGTAACTCATAAAATATGTTGGAATAAATACTGGGTTAACTTGGGAGAGTTTGGAGTAATTTGGGGGTTAATTGCACACAGTGGACTGCTGAGCTAGTCATGTTTATGGCTGTCCCAAATCGATTCAAATGAAACCAAATTATTAATACAGGGGCTGATATGTAAAATATATTGAAGTATGAACCTTCTACAATTTGAATTGAGTTAAACTGATACTCACAATGGATTCAACAGTTATTTTGGTAAAACTAGTCTAGAATAAGCACCCAACTAGCTAGTCTTGCACTTTAACTCATCAAACTGCTTCAAAACTTCATATACTCTGTTCTGATATTAAATAAGACTCTGATATGTGATATTAAACAGAAATAAGTCTACATATGACTTTAGAATACTTCTTTTCTCATTAACTGATTATCTTCCAAAGTATAATGCCTCACAGGCTAGATTTTGCATTACAATAGTGGGAGAATGAATATAAGAAGAAGGAAATTACTTTGGATCTGTTCTAGAATAGATTATCAGTCCATATACAGGTTATATGTCAGATCTTTCTGCACTCTGATCTGCTGGTCTTCACTGGGGCACATTCACCAAACTAGTTCTCTTCTCTAAGAGAAACTCCTCCAAAACTAGTGAAGTAGAGAGAATGATCAAGAAGAGAAGGATGGATCTGATATGATGCTGGTTTCTAATCTTGGACATCTCTGATATCTGTAACAATGGATGAACTAACTCTCCATCCACCATTCGGCACATTCACTGGAACTATCTTCTTCAACTGGTGAACCTTCTCCAAAACTAGATATAAATGTCCTGTACAATTGATCTTCTCTTCAAGCTGACTGTGGATATTCAATGGTGGACTGAAATGAATGTTATTGGATGCAATAACACATTCTGGACCTGCATATTACTCACTAAAACTGATAGTTCCTTGGGGCACATCACCCAAGAAGAACTTTTGAGGCACATCACTCAACTAGAGAGGCTCAGAGCTCTCAATGCAAAAATACAAATGACAAAAGTTCTCAAATGGAGTTGGTTGGATTCTTTTATAAACTTCATGATGACCTGTTGAGCAAGTTCTTGGCTTGGTGACATGTGAGAGTAGGTTACCCACTTTCCCATTCTACTCCAAATCCATGAGGGCGCATTCCTTGAGGATAAAGGAAACTTTTCTGCTTTCTCCACTTTTCTGCTTTTGCATTCCTTCACTAAATTGGCAAGTGCACCCTAGTGAGCTTTTTCTGCACTTGCTACTTTCCTTTCTGACTGCTTTTCTTGTTTTATTCCACTTTATTCACTTTCCTCTCTTCTGTTTTTGTCTGATTTTGCCAGCTTTTGTCAGTTTCCTTCTTGGTTCACGTTGCCAACTTGTATCCATTAGATTCCTTAGCTTTTCTGAAGTTTATCACTTAAGCAAGTGTGGCCTACTTGACCAATTCAAATTTCCTATCCAAGTCATCAACCTCTTGGCACATTTATTAGTAATAAACATTTAAATGACAATAATACAACTCAGAAATAATTGAGCTAAGCAATTAATTAATTATCCAGTAATTAATTAACTACTATGGTGTAATTGCCTCAAAACTTCCCCAATTAATTAATTTCTCAATTAATTAATAAATCACCTTAGCACTTGAATTGGGGTTAATAACTTCAAGGGGGGTCCTCCTTATCCATTTAATTCCTCAAATTCACCCTTAGGAATATTCCTTCATCCATCCATTAATTATTTAATTAATGCCTGGGTGACTTAGGCTAAAATCATCTCCATGGACCATAGGAAAATTTGGGAACATGACAGCCCTCCCTTTCCAAGATTGCTTGTCCTCAAGCAATGTCAGGATCCCACCAAGCTTCTGCTGCACCAACTCTGATTATCATTGTCCCCATCCATTGCACAATCTGTAAATTAAACTTGGGACTTCAGGAAAAAATGTCTATGTAAAACAAACTGCACTGTAATTTATATCTGCCATTAGCCAACAAATGAACAGAATTTTAACCCAGTTAGGATAACTGAGTAGAATTCTTGGGTCCCACTGTTTCTCCTGCAAGGAGCAGAATTATCCTGTCATCTTTGGAAATCTGTCACTCAAGTGTATTCCAGGATCCCAAAGTATCAACTGCATTTTCCCCATCATCAGAGTAATTTTAAAGAATCTGTCATCAAACATGTGCCTTTTCATCCCAGGAATAACTACTAGGGCATTGCCTCCAACCAAACCCAGTGGGGAGCAGAATGTCTCTTCCAATGAAAACATCCAATGGCTCAACTCTCTGCCATTGGAGAAAAATTTCAAGCATCCCTCCCAGCATGTGGATTCCCTCCATATAGGCCAACTTTTGCAAGTAAAATGTTCCATTAATTTTTCTTGGCAACTTGCCCGCTTAGATGCCTTCCCTTGACCATGAGCATAAAAATTTTTGCAAGGAGGTTTCATGCTTGTCAGGTAATTTTCACCCAATCCATATATGGATGAGTGACATCAAATGGCTGCAAAATATACTTTTGTTGCTGCTCACAATTCAAGACAATGTCAGTTATAATAAGAAATTTATTGCAGAAACAAGAAAACCTTTTACCTCCGAGATTTCCTTTTTTTGTGATTCCTCTATCCATCTATCCAATGGATGAATCAAATATCTTGCTTGTTGATTCACATGAGCTGAAATCAGCCATCTCTGCTGCAATAAGATCTATCTCCCATAGGAGTAGATCATGATCCACCTGCGCTACATGTGGCCTCAACAAGAAAAACTTCTTCACCCATTGTTCATTCCCCATTGTTATTGCTGAATCCATGACATATGGAGAAGGACTGTGAAACTTCTTGGTATGTCTGCAACCTTCAGTAATCAGACTTATGGCTGCAACTTCTTCACTATTGGTTGGCCCAAATTAGGTGCTCTCATCCCACTTCTCCATGGGAGAGTGACTGTTTCCAAGGAATAGCTCAAGTTCCCTTAGGAAATGATCAGGTGCTTGGTTTTCATCAAACTGTTCTGCACACTCCTCAAGCACATGTAAAGATAAATGATCCTCATGATCCGCCATCTCATGAGGTTCCTCCATATGATCATGAATGCTTTCACCCCACTGTAATTGACTAAATGGTGTGTAGGAGGGTAGGGAGGATCTTTGCAACTTTTCATGAAGCAACAACATCTCCGTCTTGGATTCTTGGAGGGCATTTTGAATGCTTCTAAAAGAATCTTGGGTGGCCATCAATTCATCATTAAGCTTATAGTTCTCTTTTTCATATATGCAAATACTTTCTTCATCATGCCATGATGCATCCCGCAACAATTCAACAAGCTCAAACATGTAATTTTTATCTGAAAGCAACTGTGAGAAATTACCTTTGATTGTGAACATTGCTTTTTGGATATTCTCCATGGCTGCAAAGAAATATTTATTTTCCCTTAAAGAAGCTTCCCAACACAGCCTCAACACTGAAGAATGAGTGTCATGGAGAATTTCCAGGGCCTCTTGGATCTTATTTTCATCCATCTTCAATGACCCTACAAGAAGATGAGGTTCTTGCAGATGTTCCTCCTATTCATTTTCCATCCCCGGATTGATTTATGCAGTGCACTCAAAGTTTGGAAATCTAATCCATATATTGCTACTGCAATATATTCATCTCTTAGGTCCTCAACAACATAATTTGGGCTGCAAATTAATTTCTCATTCATCCTGGGTATACCAGAAAGATCTTCTATTAAAATTCCAGTCTTCACATTGCATTCCTTTTTGACATCAGAATTCCGAACATCATCACTAGGGAGCTCAACCACTCTGAACTTTTCACTAGAAGTGGATGCCATATCAGATTGAAATAATGACACATAAAGATCAGAATTTAATAAATCACCAGGTGTCATGTTATCCTCCTTATGAGGTGGAGTGTTGGTGGTTTGGCCTTCCATCAATTTCTCAGCTTCACACCCTACTGAGATGTGCTCAATTTCTGCTTCCTAGTGAGGTTCTAGGGGTGAGTGTAAATCTGAATTATGTTCTTCCTTTGGATCAAATCCAAAAGATGTCTCACCTTCATCAATCTATCCCATTTCTTATACACTTGTTTTAAAATCAACCATTAAAATATCGAGAGTGATTTTACCTCCCTCATCACCAACAATCAAGTGTTTGACTGCTGGATCTTCTACTGTGCATTGACCTTATTCATCCATTTCTTGGAGTAATGGGGCACCAGCAAGGTCGTCTTGGTCATTTCTTTCCAAGAGACTTGATGTCTCTCCAAATTGTGTGGTGCTCAAATCACAACCTTTGCACTTCCTTCTTGAAGAAAAAACAAACAGTCTCGCCATGCTTGGCCCTGCAAGTGGCCTCGATGAAACTTCCTTCTTGATTCCTTTTCCCTGAGATTGTGATGGATCCATATGTAGGGCTGCAAATTCATCTTTATTTTTTTTGGCTTCTTCTCCACCAGAAGAACTAGGTGGCTCTTGGTTTCCTCCCTTGATTTTTCCTGGCTGTGCTGTGTGGACACATCTTTATTCCTCCCTTTTATCTTAGCTCCTAGGGGTAAAGATCTTTCCTTGAATTCTTTGCACACACCATCAACCATATGTGTAATCCTTCTTTTGCTATCACTATTGTATGGGTCTTTGAACAAAATTTGAATTTCTAAATCAAAATAGTCTCTAAAGGTCAGGGACTTCTGAACCTCCTTCTTCAAGGCAGAGTACTCCATGAAGTACTCATAGGATTTCTTCGGGTTACCTCTTTTGAGTATTCCTTCATAATCCCCATTAGTCATAAGTAGGTAATTTCCTATGCTCTCTTCAAACATTTGTTCATCAAGGAAATCATGTTCAACTCTGTGCAAATAAGAATTTCCAACAGGGGTTAAAGGCTCCTCTTCATATGGCTCAAAAATAAATTCTTCTTCTTCACTGACTGGTAGGAGCCACATTTTGCCTCTATGAGAATATCTTCAATATTCCTTCTATCAGTGAGCTTCTTTCTTTCCATAGGGGTGGAGGAAAGTGCTTTGATACCACTGTAATATCCTAGTCAATATCTGACCAAAATATTAACTTTCACTTCAGATTTTTAATAGAATTTTACTAGCAATTTTTTTAAGGAAAACTCTTAGACTGTGCAAGATGTAAGTGACGGGGATGGAAACTCTGAATGGGGATGGTAGGAAAGAGATTAGGTTCTGGAAATTATAGGTGAGAGTGTGCAGCAGCAGTAAAATATGGTTTCCTTATAAGTCCTTGGCACAAAGTACTAGAGCCATTCACTTTTCAGCAATAGAGCAATTCTATTGCCTACTTTGAGGCTCCTTGGGCTTCTAGCATATGCCAATATGATGGAATAAATACTAGGTTAACTTGGGAGAGGTTGGAGTAATTTGGGGGTTAATTGCACACAATGGACTGTTGAGCTAATTATGTTTCTGGCTGTCCCAAATCGATTTAAATGTAACCAAATTATTAATACAGGGGATGATATGTAAAATATACTGAAGTATGAACCTTCTACAATTGGAATGGAGTTAAACTAATACTCACAATGGATTCAACAGTTATTTTGGTAAAACTAGTCTAGAATAAGTACCCAACTAGCTAGTCTTGCACTTTAACTCATCAAATTGCTTCAAAACTTCATATACTCTGTTCTGATATTACATAAGACTCTAATATATGATATTAAACAGAAATAAGTCTAGATATGACTTCAGAATACTTCTTTTCTCATTAACTGATTATCTTCCAAAGTACAGTGCCTCACAGGCTAGATTTTGCATTACAATAGTGGGAGAATGAATATGAGAAGAAGGAAATTACTTTGGCTATGTTCTGGAATCGATTATCAATCCATCTACAAGTTATATGTCTGATCTTTCTGCACTCTGAGCTACTGGTCTTCGTTGGGGCACATTCACCAAACTAGTTCTCTTCTCTAAGAGAAACCCTCCAAAACTAGTGAAGTAGAGAGAATGATTAAGAAGAGAAGGATGGATCTGATATGATGCTGGTTTATGATCTTGGACATCTCTGATATATGCAAAAATGGCTGAACTAACTCTCCATCCACCCTTGGGCGCATTCACTGGAACTATCTTCTTCAACTGGTGAACCTTCTCTAAAACTAGTTGTAAATATCCTATAGAATTGATCTTCTCTTCAAGCTGACTGTGGATCTTCAATGGTGGACTAAAATGAATTTTATTGGTTGCAATAACACATTCTAGACCTGCATGTTACTCACTAAAACTCATAGGTCCTTGGGGCACATCACCCAAGAAGAACTATTGAGGCACATCACTCAACTAGAGAGGCTCAAAGCTCTCAATGCAAAAATACAAATGACAAAGGTTCTCAAATGGAGTTGGTTGGATTGTTTTATAAAATTCATGATGACCTGCTGAGTAAGTTCTTCGCTTGGTGACCTGTGAGAGTAGGTTACCCACTTTCCCATTCTACTCCAAAGCCATGAGGGCGTATTCCTTGAGGAGAAAGTAAACTTTTCTGCTTTCTCCACTTTCCTGCTTTTGCATTCCTTCACTGAATTAGCAAGTGCGCCATAGTGAGCTTTTTCTGCACTTTCTACTTTCCTTTCTGACTGCTTTTCTTGTTTTATTCCACTTTATTCACTTTCCTCTTTTCTTCTTTTGTCTGATTTTGCCTGCTTTTGTCAGTTTCCTTCTTGGCTCACCTTGCCAACTTGTCTCCATTAGATTCCTTAGCTTTTCTGAAGTTTATCACTTAAGCAAGTGTGGCCTACTTGACCAATTCGAATTTCATATCCAAGTCATCAACCTCTTGGCACATTTATTAGTAATAAACATTTAAATGACAATAATACAACTCAAAAATAATTTAACTAAGTAATTAATTAATTATCCAGTAATTGCTTAACTACTATGGTGTAATTGCCTCAAAACTTCCCCAATTAATTAATTTCTCAATTAATTAATAAATCACCTTAGCACTTGAATTGGGGTTAATAACTTCATGGGGACCCCTCCTTATCCATTTAATTCCTCAAATTCACCCTTAGGAATCTTCCTTCATCCATCCATTAATTGTTTAATTAATGCCTAGGTGACTTAGGCTAAAATCATCCCCATGGACTATAGGAAAATTGGGGAACATGACATGCTCCCATGAATTTTGGGGCTCTTCACAGTCTCAAAATCTCTTTAGGGTTTATATTTATGGATTCCCCACCAAATTTCACTTCCCACACAAACTCCTGGGTGATTTCTGCACTTCAAAATGTAGCTTCTTTCCAAGTTACGATTTCTGGTTTTTCCACAACTGGGAATGCATAGCCTCCTCATAATAACATTCTGGTTGTTTCACAATGGAATGGGGATGAGGGAAAATGTCCTCCCATGAGGTAGAGTGACTTATTGTTTAAGTAAACAGAGCCCATACTCTTCCATGCAAATTTATGGGTTTCCCATACTGCATCAATCTCATGAGCTGATTTTTGAAGTACTTCCCTACAACAAAATACACGACAACAAGGAAAGTCAAAGTGGGTTCTCAAGGTGACATTTGGAAACATAGGTTCAATCCCACAAGCCCCTCACCTCTCCCTAGTGGATACACATAGCCCCCTCACTTTAGTTGCATCCATAGCCAACCCCTTGGTATTTTATTTGCAATATTATAATTATTTACATGCTTTTACAATTTCCCTAGGGCTTACTAACACATGGATAGCACAATATAAAATACCAGCCCTTTAAGGCTGACCATTCACTAGCGAGGCCTTGGATTTGAGCTCCACGCTAGGAATCATACATCACATATGCACAATATTCACATATCGAGTTGATACATTCTAAGGGACAAAATGGGGGTATTACATTCCCCTCCCCCTTAGAATAACATCATCCTCGGTGTTCCAACACTTAGGAATACTTACACATTGTTTACACATGTCCAAAATTCACAAAATGTGGCAGGTTTGTCTTGCATTTCATCTTTTACTTTGGTTTTTCAGGACCAAGTCCTTTGGATTCTAAAGGATTCTCATGTTGGATTTGACCTTCTAGCTCCACATGTGAGCATTGATCCAAAACAATCCCTTCCTTTTCTTTACCTTCCAGTTGATCCACAAGTCTGGAAACTTTATGGCTACTATCTTTCTTGTTGTTTTTTGTTGGGAAGTTACGGAGGCAGTGATTTCCTCGACATTTCCAACATTTCAGTGGTTTCTTTTTCTTTACCTGCTTAATTTCCTTTGATTCTTCCAGCCTTGAGCGTTTCTTAATGGACTAATTGGATGAATGCCTCTTCATTGACCCACTGTCCTTTCCACTGTTGATAACTTCCAAAATGACTCTTACCTCATTTTGCAAACAAATAGAATCCTGCAAAACCTTGTGGTTCATCTCATTCGGTTGCTTTTGTAGCTTGAGCATTTCCTCAATATTTTCTTGGGTCCTGGCAATTGTTTGAAGAAAAATTTCAGCAAAATCAAATAGCTTTTGGTCTACCGCCGTGGTCAATGTCCACATTTTCCCACACTTTGCTTACTAGCAACAATTGCCTTGTAACAGCTGCAACCAATTGGTTTAATTTTCACCTGTGAAATTCATCATTGCAAATCTTGTTAGGCCAAGCATAACATAAGCATTAAGATCAGTAAATTACTCACCCAATTGACATGGAAAGTTCATGCTTTATCCATGAGACTTCCACACATTTCATGTTTGTCCAACATACAAATGAACCCATTCATGTTCATCCTTTCATAGAGAATTAACTAATTCAACATTCACAATTTATTTCAAGCAAAATAAACACAATCAACTTTCAACCATAATATGCATTCACCAATTTTTGATCTCTAAAATGCATCAATCAAAAAGGAAATAGAAGAGTAAGAGTTTCCCCCTCTTAATCTTGTTCCAATCCGGAGCCCCACCACAACTGTGGTTCCATGATCCTTGGTCTCTTTCACTTCAAATGTGAATGCTTGACTCGCCTTTTCCTTGTTTTGTCGATGAAAATTGGTGTCGAAGGTCTGTCCAAGGCTTCTCAAGCAGGGAACCCCTCTCCATGGTTTCCCTATAGAACCTTTGGCTGCTAGGACCCACACAAGTCCACAAGCACCATTTTCCATTGCTACTCATACTGAGATTTCTAGGACAGTCACATGTCCAAATGTATCCTTAGTATGCCTTCAAGGTTCTTTCTTCCCGCAATTACCTGGGTTTCAACAAAGAAACAACAGTGTATCAACTTGGTTGTTATAAGACTTGTACATGAAATTTTTCATTATTTGGAATAAGAAATAGATGATAATTAGATACTTATATGTATTGGACGTATTCACGTTATTCCACAGGCTCCTTCTTTTCTTTACAAGCCTTGGATCACCATTGGATACAATAACAAATGTTTGGCCAGCATGCAGGCTACTCCACAAAATTCAATGCCCAACGAGTGCACCGACTAGATTTACCAAGCGTTTAACGAATGTTTGGACAGCATGTAGGCTGCTTCACAACATTCAATGCTCAACCAATGCACCAAATGGATTTACCAAGCATTTATGGTGCCAAACCAGTCCCATACCTGGTTTTCCCTCTCCATTTCCAAGACAACACTTCCTTCTGGGTCAACAGGCCAATGGAAGGAAACTGCACCATAACTATTTCCAAATCAAGGGCTCTACTATGGAGCCATAGGAATATCAATGGTTTCCATCCCGTCTCGGCACCCACCTTACCTCCACTCACAGCTCAAGTAAGGTCCCCTTCTCTAATAAATAGTCCCTTAGACGCCCCTTCCCTCAGCTATGTCCTGGGTAGGTGCAGGAGGTCCTTACTACTGAACCAATAGAGATTTTATTCCTTTACAAATATCGCCACATTCCAAGTCACAATGCCCAACTAGCATACTGACTGGATTTATTAGGCAATGGAACAACCACTCACACACATAAGGATGATACCCTTCTTCACTTTGTTTCTTTATTATGCATCACCAGTTTCATGTGCAATACCTGAAAAAACAATATGGGTAGGCAAGCTCATAAGTATTGTTGATATAAAATTGTAAACATATTTCATAAACATTCACTCTCTAATATTGAAACACCAGGAATGCGCCCATTCCCTCAGTGTGTAGTCAATATTGAAAACCATAACACAACACAACACCCAAGAGGTGTGCGCTCCTCTATTATGTGAGCCATGTAGGCCATAATAACAACTCAAGCATTCTGAAATAAAAACACGATCTACATATTAATTCGAATAATTATACATGCATATTTTCAACAATGGTTACAAAATACTTATTTGTTTTGCAGATGTATTTTCTCTTCCTTTCGCGAGGAATGGGGATCCCTTCTCTAATTTAACAATCCCTTGGGCTCCCTTCACTGACCTAATAGTACCTCAGGATTGTTACCCCAATCCCTTTCACGTTTCATAAACAACACATGCCCTATTGGCATAATTTTACCATCTCACTTGCGTTGTTTACCAACATGCAGTTCATATGAGACATTATCAAAATTTACAATGGTGTTTCACCCAAAACCCATTTTCAAAACATGGGATCCTTCCCATGGAGTTTGGCTTCTGCAGGCCATAACACACGGCTTCCTGCAATGTATCCTCCTGACACACTTCTCAAATAGCCAAACAATCAACAGCATTAGCAATCAAATTTAAATCTAATTTTCATAACCAGACATTAGCCATTTGGTAGTCATGAGACTCTTCTCATAGTATTTAGCTTTTGTCCATAGTAGATTCCATCCTTTATTATGGACTTACCCCCCCAATTTCCATATCCAATACAATTCTACCTAAAATCTGATCAGTTGGTCTCCTGCAAAGGATTACACTATCCTTCCACCAACCTCGTGATCATAGATTTTTTGCACCAACCTTTCTTCATAAGGTTGTTGGTCACATGCAACAACATCATCAACATATTTAGCCATGCTTCTGTTGTATTTGGTCCTACAACCAATACCAACACCAATAGTGATATCAACCACAATAATTATCTTAAGTGGCTCATTGCATATGTAAAACTTTACTAGCTTTACCAACATGCAACATCATATACATGCACAAATATATTCACATGCACTATGCAATATCTATTAATATGCCCACTAGTGCATATTCACTTCATCCATCTAATCTCTTGCATTTTTGGCATTCCTATGCCAGATTTTCTATACATAAAACTTGAAAATATAATCATATCAGCAAGAGAAGAGTTAAGGAATTATCCCTTTCCAATCTCTCATTATAGCATGGAATTCCTCTTCCACATCATAGCTGATCCAATTTCATGGCCTCTCTAGCAAGCACACAAGGAATAATTAGCTATGCTTTTCTCACCAAGCAGCAATTCAATACACATACTCATGTATAACATTCTTACTTGCTACCTTCCAAGCATGCAATTCTTATGCTATAAACAGAAATAGTTTAAGATGAGAAATTTCCCTCTTTATCAACATTGCCTGCTCCAATTGCTTTCAGAAATTATGGCCAAGTTCAACTTGACCTTTCTTAACTTCCCTGTACTTATCAGCACTGCAATTGATTCAATATCAACTCCATCATGAGTCTTTGCAAGATCCATTATATTCCCTTGCACCTTATTCAACTATGATACCTTCTTTCATTTCTCATGGAAATATTTTCTATAATTCTCAACTACATATTTGATGCACACATGGGAATGCCTCATTCCTTAATTAGCATCCTTTGCATGGCCACCATGTCACTACCATGAGCCACATGCCAATTACACATACTGGGATGTCTTATTCCTATGAGTGACAAATTTTGGGAGAATGTAATTTCCTTACCCATTCTCATTAATTACTCATAAGTTATTGACTCATATCTTGTAACTTCTCTTTGTCCCCCTCATGCAATTCTAGAAATTGCCCATATTGACAACAATTTTTTTGTCAAAACAACCAATGGCACTTTTCTGCTCTAAATATCTATTATATATGGAAACCTTATTCAAATTCTGGTTATGCACCATTGTTCCCTGCTAGATAAGCTTTCCAATTCCTATTTACATGCTTCATTCCGACTTCGGGTGTGGAAATAACATTACTTCAAGAATGACAATTTTTACCAAAATTTCTGTACTTTTACACAGCTGCAATTTATTCTGAAAAGCGAACTTCAGTCTGCAATCTACAATCTGAAAGCCACAATTCGGGAGTCAGAACGATAAACTTGAATCAAATTATCATATCTCTTCCCTACTTCCGTAATACGGGATTCGTAAGTCGACGTTGTCGAGCAGACTCCATCAAATTTTACCCCGACTTCCGCAATCCACAATGCGGGTTTGGAAAGTCAGCACCCCAATGCACAACTTCGAAAAATCACACCTCCAACTTCTGCAATCCGCAATCCGCAATGCAGGAGTCGGAAAGGCATCACCCCAATGCAAATATTTGAAAAATCATGCCTCCGACTTCCGCAATCCGCAATGCGGGTTCAGAAAGTCGGCACCCCAAAGGCACAGCTTCGAGAAAATATGCTCACGACTTCCGCAATCCACAATCCGCAATGCGGGTTTGAAAATTCGGCTCCCCAAAGGAACAGCTTCAAGAAATTACGCCTTCGACTTCTGCAATCTGCAATCCGCAATACGAGAGTCAGAAAGTCGACACCCCAAAGGAACAGCTTCGAGAAATTATGCCCTTGACTTCCACAATCCCCAATGCGGGATCGAAAAATCGGCACCCCAAAGGCACAGCTTCGAGAAATCACGCCCTTGACTTCCAAAATCTGCAATCCGCAATGCGGGTTCGGAAAGTCGGCACCCCAAAGGCACAACTTCGAGAAATTACGCCTCCGACTTCTGCAATCTACAATCTGCAATGCGGGTTTAGAAAGTCAAAAGTCGGCCATATGCTCCTGTTACTGCCAACTTTCAGGCCGATATCCTTCTCATCCTAAGTCCATTTTTGGCAAACTTGGTATCATTGGAAAGCTTTCAGCGATCCCTATGCAACAGTGTTATCCTATTCCACACCTAAGAACTCTGATTTTTTCATTATTCCAATCAAAATGTTTCTCGAACTTCATCAATACCTCTTTTAAATATTCTAATTATCTATCTGTAAGCTCATACTTTGGCCCAAGAAGCCCCAGTGTTGCAACCTTGGGCTCTGATACCATTCTGTCATGTCCCCAGTCACCTCATTTCCCTTTAGAGGTGATGGGGGAGCTCCTTATAATAAAAACCTGATAATTGTTCTTACTCTGAACACTCTGTCACGTTCCCTCCCATCGATCTAACTCCGAAGGGAATATGAGAAACATAGGAGGGGTGCTAATTTCTCCCCCATTATCACATTATGAAATTATTCACAACTAAATATGTGTGCAATTCATATCTAACATACACAACAGAATTAAAACATATTAACACACACAGAGAATGCATTTACCAGCATTTCATCATAGGCATAATAATAACATAATGCAAAGGAATTCAGTTCCATTATTCAACTGGATCAATCTATGCATTATGGCATAAACAAACAATCATTCATGTATATAAAATTGCAATAATCAGAGGCAACAAGAAACACTTATATTTTAATTTAAATCACCAAGCAACTGGCTATGGACTGCAACGTTCCAACCCAACCGTAGGTATCTTCCCAACCTATATTGTTTTACCACTTAGAGACCACCCCCTGAGCTGGGGCTATGTAATCCACTAAGGAGGAACTACTCAGGTTCACTCACATCCTTAGGCACAATCATTTAGGCTCATCCAGTACATAGGCTCTTTCAAGCAAGTGGGGGGGATAAGGAAGGAGTTTCTAAGCCAATGAGCTCAACCACAGAGCTATAGGCATATCCAATTGGCTTCAAACAAGCCACGTACCCCCATCACCTCCACTCTCAGCCTAAATAAGGTCCCCTTCTCTGCTACATAGTCCCTCGGGCGCCCCTTACCTCAACGCTAACCTAGGAAGGTATAGTTGGTTCCGACTTCTAAACCAAATATAATTGAGCCTTCGTTAGCTCTACCATGAAATCTGACCCCTTACTATTTCTCCCACTTCGATCCACTCTTGGATCTTCCTCAATTCCTTCCCATGTGAATGTCATTCACGGATTTCAACTTTCGGGCCCCAAAAACTGGGTGCTCCCATGAATTTTGGGGCTCTTCACACTCTCAAACTCACTTTGGGGTTTATATTTATGGATTCCCCACCGAATTTCACTTCCCACACAAACTCCTAGGTGATTTCTGCACTTCAAGATGTAGCTTCTTTCCAAGTTGTGATTTTTGGTTTTTCCACAGCTGGGAATGCATAGCCTCCTCAAAATAGCAGTCTGGTTGTTTCACAATGGAATGGGGATGAGGGAAAACGTCCTCCCATGAGGTAGAGTGACTTGTGGGTCAAGTAAACAGATCCCATACTTTTCCATACGAATTTATGTGCTGGCCAGACTCCATCAGTCTCATGAGCTGATTTTTGAAGTACTTCCTTACAACAGAAATAAATGACACCAAGGAAAGTCAAAGTGAGTTCTCAAGGTGACATTTGGAAGCATAGGTTCAATCCCACAACCCCCTCACCTCTCCCTAGTGGATACACATAGCCCCCTCATTTCAGTCGCATCCATAGCCAACCCCTTGGTATTTTATTTGCATTATAAGTATTTACATGCTTTTACAATTTCCCCATGGATTACTAGCACATGGATAACACAATATAAAATACCATCCCGTTAAGGCTGAGCATTCACTAGCGGAGCCTTGTCCTTGAGCTCCACGCTAGGAATCATACATCACATATGCACAATATTTACATATCGATTTGATACATTCTAAGGGCCAAAATGGGGGTATTACATGACCTTACCATTAAGGTATTTTAACTTCTGAACAATTAGGTCCATTGGATTTAATTATTCATCGCTAACAAAATTATGCGAGGTTTCCTTAATAAATAAATAGAAGTCCTTGTTTAAAAACCAAGATCTATTAAATTTAAAGGGATACTTTAAATTAGGAATTACCCCATCAATTTGAAGGAAGATAGGCCCTAGTGGTCCTAGATTTTAGTCCTATCCACCCAAGACCTATATTTTCTGAAATGGCTGCAGTTAGGAAGCCTTCAAAATAAACCTGTCGAGCCTTTTTTGAATGCCTTCACAACCGCATCTACCATTTTTCCAAGTTGTTTCAATAACAATTGGGACATTGTCAACCAAATCAAACCTCCCAACCAATCTTGTAAAATACTCAGCCATCGAATCCACTCTAGCAGATCCTCCCCAAATTTATGCAAGAGAGGTTGTAAAATTCAAATCACTAGCAATAGTAAGATTTATTATAGTACATTTTCTATTTTGAGGCCCAATTTTGACCTCAAAATCTCCCTAATAGTCTCCCCAAAAGAAATTGATTGTGATTTTGTTTTGAATAAACATTAGCAAGTCATTGAAACACCCTGTGTCTTACCTTCTTCATATGGAAAGTATGATCATGGTATACCACAGATTATAGGTATTCAACTACCCAATATGCATCCTTATCAACATCCTCTTGTGCAAAAATTAAATTGAAAAGGTCATTCAAGAATTGTCGAAGGCCAACATGATGCATCCTAGTACTAGTCCCCACTCTTCAATTGGTACATGTGCCTAGATTTATGTACTCTTAATAAGTTGAAGGTCAAAACAAAATTTCCCATACCAATCATTGATGACTCTTAGATGACCTTAATGATGCTTAGTTATTCAATAAAAAAGACCTTCACTCTAGAAATCACCAAATTTGGATGAATGGGTTAGACATTCCCATGACTACCTTCCTCACGCATTAAGAACATGTTTTATGACATCTTTGGTTTTCACAATGCCCCATCCAATTTTTAAAACTAAATGAAACATTTTATGACACAATAATTTTATGTGGCATACGACATGATAATTATATGCAACATTTAAAAGAGAGTCCATGAATGAATGAACTTATAAGACAGTAAGGAACTTCCATGGTGTCTTTTTATATGAATGGCGTATTAATCTTTCTATAGATTATCTATTCCAATAAATATTTATGGCACAAATGCCAACAAAATTTTATGAATTGTTGTGGAAAAAACCCTCGTTGCAATGAATATCTCATCATTATACATTGATGCGATAAATTCCAGGTGAAAATGTGGCCATCTAAACTAAAAACCAAACCAAAAAAATCCCAATAATGTCAAAAAATACAAGGATTAATTAAAAAATATTAAATATTAGTCTATAATTCCTTCAAATCTTTTTTCAAACAAAAAAAACTATAAATTGTTATTCATAAAAAAATAGAATCAAATTTATTGGACCTTTTCACAAAATTATGAGTTGATCAGATAGTCTAACAACCAAAAAATTTCAGTCTTGTTCTAAGTCTCATGGAACAACCAACATATAGACTTTTTTTTTGTCTTTCAACAATCTGGAAATATACCTCCAAAATGTTGAAACAAAAATGATCCATACTGAGCAAAATTATAAAAAAACTATTGATCCTTTGTCAATCATATTTTCATCTACAAATTCCTCGAAATGCATCAACCCATCCATTATACCAATTGCCTTCTTTGATAGAATATTAGTTGTATAGTTGAATTCTCTATAGATGTGAGTGAAAGATATATGACAATATTTTTTTGAGTTCCATCACTATGTAGGACCACTAATAAAGATGAAGAACCTGAATATTAGTATAACCAACAACCCAATCAATCACAACTTTGGAATCTCAAACAATCTGAATATTGAAAACGCCTCTTTTTGTAGTAAACCATAGTAACCCCCACAGGGAAAGAAGTACTTCCTTTGTATTGGTACCAATATCAACACCCATCCACAGATTAATAAAGTGATTCATTTTCACCTTAAGAACTATGCCAGCACCACAACTACCATCATTCTCAGCTCCATCAAAATAGCCAATAGAAATGTTGACATCAAGGTAAGGCATCACATGGATCTCACATATTTTGATCTCTTCTCTTTATGGTACTCCAATAATAAGTTGATATATTTAGAGCAGACAGAATATGATAATGGTTTTATGTCCTAAAAAATAGATCTGTCTCTATCCTTCCACACCTCCCATACAACAAACAATGATATCTCTTTAAATTTGACCTTCTTTTGGAACCAATCTTGCTTACAGTCCCGAAAATAGTGTGTTGGGAAAAATTCCCCAATAATTGTTTGGGTTCAATTATTGTAGAGTAGAAAATACAAATGAACTAAATTCTTTCAACAATCAAGAAATTATTTAATCAAACAATGGGCATATACAAAATTAAAAAGACATACCCGGTTTCGAACGTTTGAAGATGATTCCTCTGTTCTTGAGTTTGCTCCTTAGCTTATCTTATTTGCCGCAAACCCTAAAATGTAAACAACAAGAAGTGAAAGAAACAATAATAACCAATAAATCATAAAAGAACAATTGCAGAATTAAATATTCCTAAATCAATACAAATTCATTTATAATCATTAATATGCAAATAACATCATGAATTGGACAAGAAAGAGTTCATTCATATATATTAAAAATGGAAAAAGTACATGAAACAGATAAACCTGATAATGTGGTTATCGTTCTGAAGCTGAGTCCTGGGTTCTTCCTCCCAAGATATTCCTGCACTCTGAATTTGCCTCCAGGTTTTTCTCACACATAATATTATCAAGATATTTTGAAGGAAAATATCTAGCACAATAGGGTTTGTGGTGGAAAAATGGAAACTAGGGTTCCATATAAGGGGACAAGGGAGTTGCAGACTTGAGGAAAAGGTGGTTGTGAAAATATGAGCAAGGGTTTTTTCTCATGGACAAACTCACCAGGAACTTGGACAAGGTGGCTGTATAATTCTCTCTTTGTATATCAGAGTGTAACCTCAAAAAAATTTCACCTATGCTCTTTTATATCTTTGAAGAGAGCATTTAGGGAGTTACTAGAAGTTATTCACGGGATTTGGGAGTTAGGGAATGGATTAAAACTGAAAACTAACCCATGAAAGTAAATTAATCTTTTTGTTTTTTATTTTTACCCTTTTGCAGACACATACGCGAGTAGGAAAACTTGTCACTCCCATATATGTGGGTGAGACACAAGTCACATGTGTATCTATTGAGAAATAGTGGTTTTTAAAGAGGTTTCTCCAGAACTGACAAATGTCCATAACTGCGCAAGGAAAAAGAGGACTCTACAACTAGGAATAAGGGTAAGATCAACAATGATAGCATATTGGGGTAAATTATGGCAGAAGATGCTATAACAAATAGAAGCCTCCCAAACAACCTAGAACTTTAAGATTTTGCTCAGCTTAGACCACACAAATTTGAAGGACCTATGTATAAAAATATGGGAAACATTTTCTGCATTTTCCCTACCTAATACACAAATACCCAGACTTGAAAATCCTCTCTTCTGAAGGTTATCCCAAGTAAAAATATTTTTTTCTAAGCCGATCCAAGTAAAAAAATTAAGTTTAATAGGAATATTCCAATTCCAAATATGCTTCGCCCACCATTTAGGAAGAGTCGTAAAAAATTCCGTAGAAATAACTTCATATGATTTCTTAGCTGAAAGGATTCCATTTGCCCCTAATTTCCAATCCCAATCCAACACATACTCCTTATCATTTAATCTAATACATGCTTTGTTCAATACCATTATAAGGGAGTTCCACTCCTTTGCAACATTATCAGACAGTCCAAGGTCTCTAGCAAGTAACCAATATGCATGGGAAATATTGGAATCCATAATCCTCCTTACCTGTGCTAGAAATTGAAGATTCAAATTATGAAGTTCAAATATCAACAAATCCGACAATTTGTGATTATCTTTAGCTCCAATAAAAGGATCAATGCTAATAGTAACCTGAGTACCATTTCCAATCTTCCAACTAATCCACTCACCCAGTTTTGGGTAGGATTTGGATAAACCCCTCCATATAATCGATGCATTTGAATATGTATTTTTTGGATTTCTAATCCAATGGATCACTAGACCTTTCTTAAGGTATTTTTCTTTAAGTATTCCGCTCCACAATCCATCCCCCAAAATACCTCTCCATGAACACTTGAGACTTAAAGCAGAATTGAACCAGTCTAATTTTTTTAGGCTCTAGCCTCGCTTTTTCGGCAAAGAAATACTATCCCATGAAGTAAAATGGAACTTTGAATAAGTATTATTACCTACCCACAGAAAATGAAACGTTATTTCCATGATACCATTGATGACAGACTTTGGGATCATGGCTAATGAAATCCAATATACATGCATACTTTCCAATACAAATTTTACCCATATAAGCCTTCCACCAAGGGACAATCACCTATAAGTCTAATTACTGATTCTTTTTTCACTTTTTGAAGAAACCAATTCCAATCCTCAATTCTATAGCAGTTTGGTTTCAAAAAATAGCCTAGATATTTGAAACCATTCTCGATAATAGTCATATGATAAGGGAAAAGCTGAGAAATTTGATCACATATGCCTTGATCAACAATATTATGAAGAAACATATATTTCTAGCATTGAATTCCATACCATAGGCTTCAAAAAATAAATTAATGATAGTTAGATAAGACTCCCATTCAGCTACAGTTCCCTTCCCAAAAATTAAAACATCATCCTCAAATAGTAGATCACTAATATAAAGAGAATTGGAAATTCTGATACCTTCTATCTTATTTTCTTTGTTTGTTGCATCAATAGTTGACTGAGCCCTTCAATGACCAAGAGTAACAATAATGGAGATAAGGGGAATCCATTTCTAAGCCCCCTACTACCTTTAAAAAAAGGAAGATGGAGAACCATTAATCAATATAGAAAAATTTGCGTAAGAGATACAAGCCATAGTCCAATTTGTCACTTCCACTAGGAGACCGATTTGAATTAGTACAAATCTTAGAAAATTATAGTCAATGCAATCATATTCTTTGATCAAGTCCATTTTAAGAATTGATTCCTGAAGATCTTTGATTTTAATAGAATGCATGCATTCTTGGACCACCCCCATTGCAACTAGAAATTATTTATTAGATAAAAAAGTTGAATTGTTCCATAGAAATATTTTTAGCCAAGATGGGCTTGATCCTATTTGATATTTTCTTTGTAATTACCTTATATATCAAATTAAATAAATAAATAGGCCTATATTCATTAAAAGAATTAGGCTTATCCTTTTTGGGAATAAGGGAAATAAAGGTTCAATTCATGTTTCCAAGCACATATCCTCTAACTCGGGATTCTTACATAGCTTCAACTATGTCTTGAACGACCAGATCAAAGAAATGTAGAAGAAACTCTATGGTCCAACCATCTGGACCATGGATCTTTTGACTTGGAAATTTTTTTTAGAACATCGTCAACCTATTCAATAGTAACAAATTCCTCTATTTTGGAACCTTCTTCACTTTTTAACATTCTTGGATAATGTCTCAATAGCTATAATTGGTCTTCTAAATTTGCATTATTACCTTGCTTGCATATCTTCTTAAAATGACAAACAACAGCCTCTTCTAAATATTTTTGATCAATAATAAGATCACCATTCATATCCTTCAATTCCCAAATAGCATTGTTAATTCGTTGTTGATTAGCAGAATTATGAAATAATTTAGTGTTGTTATCGCCTTGGGACAACCAGATTGCCTGACTTTTTAATCTCCAAGTTTCTTCATCCTACTTAAGAATTTTAGCCTTTTAGTTCCCAAACTAATTACATTTTCCTTCTGGGAAGTGGAAAAGAAATCTTCATCAAGCATTATTGATTGAAAGCTTCAATCTCAACTTCAATCTAAATAAATTATTCCTTGTTTGCCATCTTCTTATCCTTTTCCCATTTTGATACATATTTCTTCAAGGAATTTCGTTTCTATACCAACTTCTGATTAGGGGAAATATATTCATTATGAGAATAAACAACCCAATTTGCTTTAACAATTTCTCAAAAAGAAGGATCATCTAACCAAGTGTGATTAAATTTGAAAGGAATGTCCAATGCTCTATTCTCAAAATCCAATTGAAGTACAATTTCATTATGATCAGAAACACTTGTAGCGACCAACCAAGATCTAAATCTACCAAAAACTTCTCTAAGACCATCCACCAGAAGGAAACTGTCTAGCCTCTTCAGAATGCTCGCCTTTCTAGTACGCCCATTCGACCAAGTAGGAACCAAAACATCTGGGACCGCATCAATAAGATTTGCACTCTCAAAAATATTCCTAAAATAGTCTGCTAAAGGGTCAACCACTTTTCCCAACCCCAAAATTTGTGTCGAAGACATAGTGAGGATAAGGTCCCCAACCAAAATCAATGAAGGATCATTAAACATACAAGAAAAGACAACGATATCCCAAAACTCCTTGCGATGTTGATATGTCCCATAACAGTTCAATATTTTGATGATTATGTCAATCCCATGAAACTTACCCTCAGCGAGAAGACCTGCCATAGTGGATTAGGGATTTAGATCAGCCTTAGCAGGGTTTTAGGCCACCAATAGTCCCTCGGACTGTCAAAATGCATCCAAACCAGAACAATTCCAAGAAAGAAACAAATTTAGAAAAAAATCACAAGCCTTATAACATGAAGACATCATCTCTTGTAGAACAATAACATCTAGATTAACCACCTTGAAAATATGTTTAAGGGCATCTCTTTTAGGGGAGTTACCAATTCCCCTTATATTAAAGGATAATATGATCATTAAGGAACATGGCCCTGGGGTCATCCTACTCTAAGAGCCCCAAAATTTGAGTGGGAGAGAGACAAATTGTCAATAGAAAAACATATCGACGTCAGAGAAGATACTAAAGGATTGGTAAATTTTTCCTTATCCATCAAGGGACCCTCATCATTTTCCGAGTCCATGTTTCTTTTTTCCCTCTTTTCTTCCAAGTAGTCACATTAGGGAAACAAATAGAAGAGATGGGAATAGAGTCTTGCTTATCCAAATATTTCCCAGAAAAAGTAGGAATATGGTCTTTTATCAAAACCCCTTTGTTGGGTAAAATTTTGCTACTGTAATTTGTAGGAGAAATAAAGGAAGTATCACCCAAATTTATAGATAATGGGGAAGAGGAGAGTGAAATAGGAAAACAAGGAAGACTCCCGAAAGATAGTGGAGCTTTAAGAAAAGAAAAATTAGGGTTTTGATTGGGGCCCAAACCAGACTTACCAACATCAAGAGAGGGGGAAACAAATATAAAATCCCCTTGACCTGGCTTCGAGATGCACAAAACCCTGCCATCATTCCTAATATCCTTCTCTACATTATCAATACTAGAAAAAAAAAATTCAAAGGAGGAACATGGAATTCCCTAACCCCAGGGGACGAAACAAAGAAAATCGGAGCATCTAATTCAACTAAATCAGTCCCAATTGGGAAAAAAATCAACATAATTGGACTAGTAAATCTTGGGCCTACGCCCGAAGTAACAACACGACCTAACTTGTCATCCACAGGAAAAGATAGCTCCATGAATCTAAGAACTTCATCTGGTGAAATAAATTTCAACATAAGAGGTAGAATGTTTTTTAACTTACCCATAAAAAGTGATGCAGAATCCGAATCCAGAGGAAAAGGAAGGCGAATCTTTTGCCCCATATCCACATGCTCCCCTAAAGAAGAAGACGATTAAGAAGGATATAATTGTTCTTTTGAGTATCCTCTAGGACATTTGCTCCAAAGATGACCATTTTTTCAACAAAGAAGGAATCTAAAGGGCACACGCTAGTAATCAATACGTTGGACAAAGGATCTTTCTGTTGAGACAACCTCAACTTCCTCTGGTAATCCTTCATTCATTTCCATCTCCATCATAAACCTAGGCATCCTTTTATCAGGCGCCATAAGGATGTCTTCTTCCACCATAATGAAACAACCGATGGAATTGGCCACCACCATGAAAGCCTCAAAGGATTAACAATAAAGGGGAAAACCAAGAAGAAGAACCCATAGGTGTCGTCATTTTGGTTTCTCCTTCCATGGATCAAATCCTGAATGCCAATTGCATAATACCAACGAGCCAATGCCAATAAACTAATTTTTGCCGAAATTGTATGCATGCTCTCCCCAATATGGAAGTGAACGAAAACCCATATGTTCATAAGCATATTTACCCTAGGCATATAGCCAATAAGGGGCTTCCACTTCTTTGAAATCTAGCCAATGATATTCAATATGTTCAATTTAATATATTCAAACCACCCCAACAGAAGTCAGACCCATCAGCTTATCGAAGGTAAAATCTTTCCCCAACACACAAAGGATTTTCCTTTCTTAACTTTCTTCGATTTCAACTAATGCTTCTTTCTAGCTTGTTCCCCCTTCAAAAACCTCTTCTTCTGACTGATATTTCCATTCTCATAAAGTAACCCTATGGATTCTCCACATTTCCCAACCGAAGGAAAACCCAAAGGAGAAGGAGGAGAAAGATGAGGAATCGATTTTTGAACACCATCAACCGACATAAGAGATTGAACAAAATATTTACCCACCCTCTAAGCAAATCTATTACTATGGATCTGAGAAACCTTCATAGCAAGAGAATTCACAACAATAACCTTAGACCCCAGAATATCAATTGATTTTCGATGAAAAGAGATCTGTCTAGAACCATCCTTATCGACAGAGACAGAAAATTCAACCAAACCACTAGGGTTTAGCTAAACCTGATGAACATTTTGGGAGAAAGTACCATCAATCGATCATCTCAGTGAGAATACCCCACCATCTTCCAAACCATCAATACTTCTGACATCTGATGAAATTCTAGTCACATCAACTTTGAATTCAAATTTGGACGAAGGACACTTGGATCC
This sequence comes from Larix kaempferi, assembly GCA_027924585.1. Classification (NCBI taxonomy): domain Eukaryota; kingdom Viridiplantae; phylum Streptophyta; class Pinopsida; order Pinales; family Pinaceae; genus Larix; species Larix kaempferi. The sequence continues at coordinate 14,138,629 of BSBM01000458.1, read as the reverse complement.
CAATTGATAGCCGAAAGCCTTCCCTCTAGGAGGGAAACTTTGAGGTTGAGTAGACCTATGACTAGGACCCCCACTAGACATATGGCATCCCAATCATCCCAAAGAAACAACAAACACACCATACCAAAAAGAGAAAAAATGCCAAAATAGAGAGGAGAAAAAAAATCCCACTTTTTTAATTGGTTGGTACTAAGTCTTCTTCGTAGAAGACGGACTCCAAGTGGCCTACAGAAAAAAATATAAACCCTAGGGTTTTTAGCAGACCAAAAAAAACCCCAAGACATCCTTCCTAAGAAATTCTTAAGGATTGTTAAGGAAAAAACCTAGGTCACCTACCATGACTCTACTCCCTTACTTATTATAGTCAATTCTTTCAAATCTTTATTAATGATTTTATCTAATTAATTATTTGTTTGAGATTTTAAAAGGAAATCCTAACCAACTTTAAAAATAACCATTTTTCTCAATAGAATTATATTTAATGATTTTTAAAAGTTAAGTCATAAGGTACATTGGAAAAATATTTAAATTTGTTATCACTAAATTATAATTTCCAACATCCTTTTGAAGAAAATTAGCAATGTTAGGCAAGTTAATATTAATTAATACAAAAATAATGTATTGAATATGTATGCATATAGATTTGTTTGTTGGGATAGGTGTTGGCATTGATTGTTGGTATTGATAAGCAATTAAGGGGTTCCTTAACTTGCATGATGAAGGGTTTATAATAAATGGGACAGGGGTTGATGGGATCAAAATGGAAGGAGGAGTGCGTGTAACTCACATACAAGTAAAAGATTAGATTTATATTAATGAAGTATGCATTCCAATTAAGTTTCCCTAAAGAAAATGTGAGATTACCTAATGTATAGATTCTCTTCTTGGAAGGATCAATGATCTCACCGAGTTAATAAGGTGGAAGGAGATAATGATGGGCATATGATGGGGACCAACTAAAATCAAACTCTGCCCTTATAAATATCTCCATTCATGTCGAGCTCCCCCTTCCCCCTTATGAGGAAGAAATGGATAGTGGCGGGTGCATATCTTTACCTAAAGGAGATCTCAGATCCTCGAGGAAGAAACTATGATATCTCATCTTAGTTCTATTAGTTTATTACTAGTTTTCCACACCTTGGGACATGAAACTCAATAGACATATGTTGATTAATGAAGCATCTAACGTGAGCAAGTTTATGATATTTAATATATTTTTTTGCAAGAATTGAGTTAATATATGTGTGGATTGATATGTGAGAGGATAAATGGTGTTGGGCGAACTTTTACACCGTATTGATTACACCTAAGATAATGGTAGTGGTACAATGGGAGCTCTTTTGTGGCATGTACGTCGAATGTATTACAGATCAAGTGCATGTATGATGTACAACCACACAATGGACTCTCCTTATTAGATGTCGTTTATTCTCTATTAATATATGTTAGTCAAAATATGAATATCTAAATCAATATGCATGCCATTTCTATTTTATTTAAAAACATTGAGTTAATATATGTATGGATTGATATTGGTAATGATAAACATCATAGATTAGAGAGGTGAAGATACATGAATGGTATTGTGCAACCATACATCAAACATGCACAAGTGGCATCACTTCATGTGAACGATGTGTAGGGAGATGTGACATCCATTTTAGACTCTTTCCATACATCCAAGTGTGGTGAATTCCATGCAAGAGTAAAAATCCATTGCACTGGTGAATTCCATGCAAGAGTAACAATCCATTGCACTGGTGAATTCCATGCAAGAGTAACATTCCATTGCACAAGAGCTCTTTCCATACCCTTTTCATTATCTAGCATGCTTGTTGTTCCAATGTGGCAGTGCACCAAACACCAATTATCTTCTCATTATTGATATTTATAGTCAAATAGATATATCTAAATAAGTGTTTCTAATATCATGATAATATCTTGATGTATCATGGGTTTTTAAGTGCATCGAGACTATCATCTTTGAAATCACAATATTTTCTTATCATGATATTTTTTGATAATATTGTAGGCTGATGGAAAATATCACCTTGTTCATGCCAATGACCCTTTACTACCCAATGTTTTACTTTTTCTCACATCATTTCAAAAAAAAAAAGTACGAGATTGAGACAAAGGAGTTTGTATAGCATGTTTTATCAACCTAACAAGGGGAAAACTAGTGTTTTAATCACCATTAGTGTAGCTATTGTGAAGTGGGTTTGATTATGACCTACCATTTTTCGTCTTCCTAAGTATGTACAAAAATGTATGCTAGCAATTCATTTGTGTTTTGAGATTTAGTATAGGGTCTAAAATGTTGAGTAGATTTTCCTCTCCTTATAAGTTTTTAATAGAAAATCCGATGATTATATATGCATTATTTTTTATTTGCAATATTATTTTGTGTCTCTTTTCATTTATTTTGTGTCCTAAGTTTCATCAATGCCCTACAAAGTTTTTTAAGGAATTGTATTGTCTATGGGAATAATGACGAATTGGTTCACCCTTTGAATCAATAGAGATTGAGGTGTAAATTGTGGGGGAAGGAAATAAGCAGTGGAACCAACTGATTGAAATACCACCTTGCCAAGATTACAGCACATGAAGTGGAAATTCGTGATGTATTTATGCCAAAATTTATCCATATTGTCCCTTAATCAATTCTTGTTATCAATAAGAAGAAATGTGAGAAAGAATCATTGAGGCTTGAAATTGCAGATGGAGGAGTTGTAAGAAGATCAAGAAACACATGCTTCTCTAGTTGGGGGGAACTTAGGGAAGTGAAACCTAATCCTTGACAATACCTTCCACAATTCCCGTTGCAAGCTCACCTTCCTTTATTTTGAGGTCCATTCCTAGGGTACAACCTTATATTAGGTCATTGGTTGGAGGAGAAGGAAGTCAACAAGATCATTGCCAAATTTTCTCTATGGAGTGGCATTCCTTTCATCATTGACAAGTACAACTCATTCTACAAGTCAATGTTTGAATATGCTATTAGTGTTGGAGCAAGGTATAAGGGCCTTACTAATGAGGGGTTGAGAGGGCCTCTCATTTAAGGGGAAATGTTTAATTGCACTTTATATTGGATGAGCTTGAGAATCATGGGAGATCACTAAATGGACCATGATGCTAGATGGTTGGATAGATGAGAAGGGTAGGACCATTCTCAATTTCTTGATTGATTGGATCAGGGGTAAATATTAATCAAATATATTGATGTGTTTGTGTATCTTAAATATATAAAATTAGTATGTGAATTGTTGGATGGGTTCATCTACGAGATACATCAACATGTTGTTCATGTCATGTAAAATGATGCTAATAATTATGTGGCTACTAGCAAGTTGCTTATGCAGAGGTATTGGAGCATGTATTAAATCCCTTGAGCCACCCACTGTATTGATTTGATTTTAAAGGACATGGAAATTCTTTTATTGAATCAACTAGGAGCATCACCAAATTTCTATATAATCATACATATGCTCTTAACATCATGAGATATTTCATGGGGGACAAGGATTTGGTGCATCCTTCAACCACACATTTCACCACTAGCTTCATTTATCTTCAATGTTTCCTCATTTTGATGTTGGAGTTGAAGAAAACGTTTCTATAAGATGAGGGGATCCTTGTTCATAGAGAAGTAAGCTAGATGAGTGAGCCATAGCCCAACTAGTGTACAATATATTTTTTGCACGACAATGTAAGAGGTGTGTGCCATGAGAAAACCTTTGGTAAAGGTTATTTGCTTTGTTGATGATGACAAGCTTGCAATGGGCTACTTGTATGAGGTGAGGATAGGGCTAATGAATTTATCCATAGGTACTATAAGGAAAAGAGAGAGGATGGATTCAACAAAAGAGAGATACATCAACATGTTGTTCATGTCATGTAAAATGATGCTAATAATTATGTGGCTACTAGCAAGTTGCTTATGCAGAGGTATTGGAGCATGTATTAAATCCCTTGAGCCACCCACTATATTGATTTGATTTTAAAGGACATGGAAATTCTTTTATTGAATCAACTAGGAGCATCACCAAATTTCTATATAATCATACATATGCTCTTAACATCATGAGATATTTCATGGGGAACAAGGATTTGGTGCATCCTTCAACCATACATTTCACCACTAGCTTCAGTTCTCTTCAATGTTTCCTCATTTTGATGTTGGAGTTGAAGAAAACGTTTCTATAAGATGAGGGGATCCTTGTTCATAGAGAAGTAAGCTAGATGAGTGAGCCATAGCCCAACTAGTGTGCAATATATTTTTTGCACAACAATGTAAGAGGTGTGTGCCATGAGAAAACCTTTGGTAAAGGTTATTTTCTTTGTTGATGATGACAAGCTTGCAATGGGCTACTTGTATGAGGCGAGGATAGGGCTAATGAATTTATCCATAGGTACTATAAGGAAAAGAGAGAGAATGGATTCAACAAATGACTCAAGATATTGTAGTTGATTTATAAGCAATGAAACAACACTCTCCATTGGCTTATTCATGTAATAGGGCCCTACCTCAACCTTGCATTCTCTTATTCATGTGCTTGTAAATTTGATGCCAAGGTTATGGATCAATATTTTAGAGTATGGCATTGACTCTCGGTGAATTCTTGGATATTTCCAAACAAATAGAGATATATAAAGAATTAGCTAGAACAATTGGCTATGACTTAGTTATCCAATACATGACGAGTAGAATATTTTAGAGTATGGCATTGACTCTCGGTGAATTCTTGGATATTTCCAAACAAATAGAGATATATAAAGAATTAGCTGGAACAATTGGCTATGACTTAGTTATCCAATACATGACGAGTAGAATGTTAGGCCTAATATTTAATTTGTTTCAAATTTCAATGTCTTTCCTTCTTATTTATTTGAGCACTACTTATAGAAATATAATTAATTTGTTGTGGTTGGTGGTGGTTCCTAACGAACAAATTATGTCATAAAAGTATAATATTAAAAAAATCATTTAGATAGTTAGTCAAACGTGTGAGCACAACTAAAGTGTTATTGAAAATTACACACCAAGAGAGCAACGTGGTAAAAATGTTCAAAATTAAAATTCTATTAATGACTCATCACCCTCTAATTATAACATCACCCTCTATAATGCCCTTCATTTTGCACCCTTTACTCAAACAAGTATAATTATTTATTTTAGGCTTATATGCTAGCTTTATATTTATTTTTGCTCACGAACCATTTTATGGTATCTCAATGATGGATTTATATATGCATGTTATGATATAGATATGATTATGATGTGTTACATATAATTTATGATTCATGAACTTCTATAATGTACATAGTTGATTTAATTATTTTGGCAAGGTTAATATTAACATCTATGGATAAATTATTACTTAAATAATTATGCATGGACAAATAAATTATTACTTAAATAATTATGCATGGACAAATGAAAGATCATGGTTGGGTAAATTTATCATGGCATTTATTTATGTTAATAAAGTGGGTTATGTTTGACGATTTATTACATGATTATTCATGCATTTATTGAGTATTTGATATATATTTGGTTATTATGTGATATGTAGTGAGTAAAATTTTACTAAATAGAAGTTCTCATGCTAGATATGATGATCAATATTATGGGATCCCATACCATGAATGATACCACAAGATCTATATTATGGGTTAAGGATAGAATATGACTTTCACCAAACTTATATCAATTATTTTAGATTTATATATTATCTAAATTTTGAGTGTTTTTAGATACTTAGAGCTATAGAGACTTCAAAGATGATGAAAGTTGATTAGAGCTACATAGCAATGTTATGACGAATACGTATTGTGGTTGTAACTGTAAAATATCTATCACAGTAGGATCTAGCTACTATACATACCACACAATTGAAATATTTAACTTATTATGCAAGAAACAAGTGCATATACATTTCTGGAAAACAAATGATAAAAAACCAGGCGTAAATGATCAAATATCAGAACAAATGATCAAAAACCAAGAAAAAAATGATCAAATATCAAATTCTATTAATAGTCCAACCCAATAATGATTTTGGATCATCCTTGTATAAAAATAGGAATAAATAGGATGCACTTGGAGTGTCCACACTTAGATAGCTTAGATTCATCACAATCCCCCCTAGGTTGACCAAATGGTTCCCAAAATATCCCAAACAGGTCCAAATTATGCATGTGAACGTTGGGTGAGCATGGGGAGCCAAAATGGAGTTCACACATGTGGAGGAGGTGGTTGGTTGGAAGTTAGGTAGGCTAGGGTAGGCCAAAAATAGCCAAAAGAGGGGCAAAAGACTAGGTTCAATGCATGGGCACCCTTTGTCAAACCCAAATCCATAAAACAGGGAAAGGAAGGTGCCTTAGGCATGCTGGTGGTAATAAATGCATGTGGTGGTCTCAAGGAGAGTTCCCAACAGCTATATTTGACCACCCTTTGGCCCATATAATGGTGGATATGTTCACACTTGCCCAAACAACTTCTAGACAACTTATAACAACTTACTAACAACCTAGGGATGTAATTATTAACCAATTTAGCACCTAATAACCATCAATTAATTAATGATTAAGGTACTAAGGTATAATATTGCTCCAACATCCCCCCATAATCTAGACTTAGTGGATTATCAAAAATAAGGCCTTGGAAACTAAGGCTCAAGTCAACTTTTACAACATAAAATTTATTTGTCCATATAACCAAGGTAAGGAGGAAAACCACATGGAAATTTATTTGTCCAATATTCACAATGCATCACTCACCCCAAGGAGTGATCTAAGGTAAGTGAAGGTCTTCTCAGTAAAACTCTTGGTGAAGATATCAACAGTTTGCTCAGCAGAAGGGAAATGTTGCAATACTATGATCTGTTCATGCACCAAGCCTCGAATGTAGTGCATGTGAATCTCTATGTTCTTGGTCCTCTATCTCTGTACTGGATCAGTGGAGATATTGATTGTGCTTTTATTATCACACCAAATGACTGTGGGTGAATCAAACACAAATCCAAACTCTCCAAGAATGCCTTACAACCACACACATTGTGTAGCTTCATTCACTTCTCCCCTGTATTCATCCTCAATTGAAGATAAGGATATGGTGAGTTGCTTCTTGATTGACCAGCAAATGGTACCATGTGCAAGCATAAACACATAACCAGAAGTAGACTTCTGATCAGAACTATCTCTAGCCCAATCAGAATCAGTAAAACCAACTAGTTCAAGAGATGAACCAACTGCATAGTGGATGCCAAAATGTTTGGTACCCTTTACATAATGTAGGATCCTCTTGGATGCCTTCCAATGGACCTCATGAGGCTCTTGCATGTACCTTGCAACAGCCCCAACAACATAAGACAAATCTAGTCAAGAGTTAGTAAGATACAACAAGCTCCCAACTAGTTGTCTATACAATGAGTTGTCAACTAGTGGTGAAGAACCCCAATCAATAATCTTAACTGTAGAAAGTAATGGGAATTTTGAAGACTTACATTCACCCATATTGAACTTCTGCAACAAATCAGAAGCATATATTGATTGATAAATAGATATCCCATCCATATTTTTCTCAATTTCCAAACCCAGAAATTGTTTCAACAATCCTAGATCGGTCATGGAAAATGCACTGTGCAATGCAACCTTAACTAAGGCCAATTATTTGGTGTAGCTACCAGTTATCAAAATATCATCAACATAAAGTACTATAATAAATATCAGGTCACCAACATTATGCATATATACATTAGGATCAGAATTACATCTCTCAAATTTCAAAGATAGCATAAAATTGTCCATTTTGGCATACCAAGCTCTAGGAGCTTGCTTGAGCCCATAGAGTGACTTCTTCAACCTGCACACAAGTGTATGATCAAAAATGAATCCTTCAGGATGCTGCATATATATCTCCTCATTTATATCCCCATGAATAAATTCACTCTTCACATCCATGTGATGAACCTCCCATCGCTTGGAAGCTCCAATGGCTAAAACTAGCCTGATTGAGTCCATTTTTGACATCGGTGCAAATGTCTCTGTATAGTCCACTCCATGGACTTGAAAGTAACCCTTAGCCACCAAACAGGCCTTATACTTCATATCAGAAACATCAAAATCAATTTTGGTTCTATAAACCCATTTGCATTGCACTAGTTTCCTCTTGGGAGGAAGAGGGACCAAATCCGAAGTTTTGTTCTCATGGAGGGAGTTCATCTCTTCTTACATGGTTGTTTGCCACCTTGGGTCATTATATGATTCTGAGTATGATTTTGGATCAGATCCAACCATTAAGAAATACCTACCACTCAGATCTGAATCACAAGATGCAAAAGCATTGTGAAATTGAAATCTAGCTTTCCTAGGATCTTGAGGATCTCCTGCAAGCTCACCAGCATCTTGTATTGTTTTCTCAACCCACTTGAGCCTTGAGGGTGGTTCATGATCAGAATCCATGTCATCATCATCGTCATAAATCTCAGAATCATAAATATCAGAGAAAGAACAATCACTTACTGTTAGTTTTTCATAATTTAATACATTTTGATCTAGGATCTTAACTGAAAGAACAACATGTACAACATATCAAGCATAAGAGACAAGAGACACAAAACATTTCACCGGGGGAAAACCAAGAAGGTGAAAAACCCCGCAACTTCCTCAGAGATAGAATAAGCATCAATACAATGATCACCATGATAAAGCCCAAGAGATAGATATCTACAACAACATGCTCCTCCTCCACTTGTGTGCATCCTCCTCTTCTCTCACTAATGCAAAGTGAGTGAACAATAGAATGTGTAAAATGAGAGAGACACACTCTTTATTTATACACTACATCACTTGACCTTTACTCAACTAGGTCGGCCCTAACTTAACCACATAACATAATGCTGACTGGACTGACCCCCAATAGGGTGGTCTAATAACCCTTTGACCCACATGACTCATACAAGGCCGACCCCAACAAGGTGGTCTAATAACCCATCAAGTATAAGTTACGACACTTACAATATAACTTGCGACACTTGCAAGTACACATGACGACACTTCCAATCGGAGGAATAATACATCTCCGTTGGGGATACAATAAAGTACAATTGTAATACATACAATATACAAGTGAATATCTTCCGAAGTTACAAATACATCAACACTCCCTCTTAACTAGGAAGGTATTCTCTTGACACAAATCATCAATACATATAGGCACAAGTCTTCAATACTGGAGATAGATCATCATCACTAGATCACGGAGCATCATTGTCACTGCTACTATACTCGTCATCTCGATCACTGGTGCTATCTCATAATTCTTCTCGTCATAGGAAGTTCTACAGAGCCAGCCCTTTTTCATGCTGGATGTAGGCCCACCACCTGTAGGTCTTCATCATCACAGACCATACTGTGGAATCCTCAGGACTTATTACACGCGTCAACAAAACCTCGAAAGAGCATCCCAAGACTTTTACGAGCTCACTACTCAACCTATCGGATCTCCCAGGGCAATATTATATGTGACCTCCACAAAACCTCGAAAGAGCATCCCAAGACTGATTAAGAGCACACAGCTCAACCTATCATATCTCCCAGGTCAATATTACATGTGGTCATGGAAAAACCTCAAAAGAGCATCCCGGGACTGATTACGAGCACACAGCTCAACCTATCAGATCTCTCAGGATGTTTTACATGCAACTGCACAACCTGTCCACGGCCACGGAGTATCATCCTGATACTCATGACATACTGATCATGTCATCTCAGCGAGCAAGCCATCAAGTAGGTGCACCTCAAGACTGATTACACTGCCTCTGCAAAACCTGCAAGATCTCCCAGGACTGATTACACTGCCTCTGCAAAACCTGCAAGATCATCTCAGGACTGATTATATGCCTCTGCAAAACCTGTGTACCATATTGTCACCTCATCATCTTCAGATCACCCCATCGTCCACGGAGCACAACCCAGATGCACATCACATAACACTTACACTCACCAGCATGGGAAGACACACTTCAACCATCCGTGAAAGGCTCAGCACTTATATCTACGCCATGGGAAGACACACTTCAACCATGCGAGAATGGCACGAAACTTATATCACAGCCATGGAAAGACACACTTCAACCATGCTCGAATGGCATAACACTTATATTGCAGCCATGGGAAGAAACACTTCAACCATGCTTGAATGGCACAACGCTTATATCGCAGCCATGGGAAGACACACTTCAACCATGCTTGAATGGCACGACACTTATATCACAACCATGGGAAGACACACTTCAACCATGCTCGAATGGCATAGCTCTTGCATCAACGACCATGGGAAGACACACTTCAACCATGTCGGAATGGCCCCAGCCCTTATATCTACACCATGGGAGGACACACCTACCACCATGTGAGAATGGCTCATGTGCATCTATGTCTCCGGACTCATCACTTCCCCTTGGAAGGAATCTCGATCTGAAGTACACCAAGACTCTCTCTAAAGTACTCAAACTTCACTCTGGCCAGCGGCTTGGTCAACACATCGGTTATCTGCTCGTCCGTCGCAACATACAGGAGCTTCACTGCTCCTCTCTGCACCATATCCCCGATATAGTGATATTTGATCTCAATGTGCTTCGATCTGTCATGGAACACCGGGTTCTCAGATAGCTTCACACAACTCTAGTTGTCACAAAAGATACCAGTAGCATACAACGGGAGATAACATAACTCAGATAGTAGCTTCCTCAACCATACTGCCTCACAACTAGCCAAACAAGCTGCAACATACTCTGCTTCGGCTGTACTCAGTGCTATACAGGACTGCTTCCTGCTAAACCAAGAGATCACACCTGATCCCATACTGAAGCAGCACCCCAAAGTGATCTTCCTATCTGCAGCACTGCCTACCCAATCTGAATCAACATAACCCTGCAGGTTAAACTTTTGATTCGCATCATACTTGAGCCCATAATCAATTGTACCCTTTAGGTACCTCAGAATATGCTTTACAGTAACCAGGTGAACACCTCTCAGATCCATTAGGAACTGGCTCAATGTGTTCACCGCAAAGCAAATATCTGGTCTCGTGTTCGTCAAGTACATCAAGGACCCAATCATCTGACGATACACAGTGACATTAACCAGAACAGATGAAGTATCACACGGAAGCTTCAGGTTCGATGCCATAGGTGTGGCCATGGCCTTGCAATCCATCATCCCGAACCTCTTCAGGATCTCTACTGCATACTTCCCTTGTCCAAGGAAGATTCCATCTACACTCTGCCACACCTCCATGCCTAGAAAATAGTGCATCATCCCCAACTCCTTCATCTCGAACTCGGCAGCAAGCTTCCTCTTCGTATCGGCAATCAATCTATCCTCACCTATAACAAATAGGTCATACACATAAAGAAGTAGTATCACTGGATTGCCTTCCTCAACCTTGTAGTAAAGGTTGGAAACCGCTTTACTCTTGGTAAAGCCCAAACTGGATAGAAAGTTGTCTATCCTACCATACCAAGTCCTAGGAGCTTGCTTCAAGCCATACAAGGCTTTCTTCAATCTACACACATATGACTCCCTGTCATGTGTCTCAAAACCAAGTGGCTGCTCCACATGCACTTCCTCCTCGACTACACCATTCAAGAAAGCTGGCTTGACATCCATCGGGTGTATCTTCCATTTCATCACTCGCTTTGTATTTCTCTATGCTACAATCTGTAGCATGCTTGATCTTATAGATCCACTTGTAAGTCACAACAGACTTCCCTTCGAGTCTTGGGACCGCATCCCAAACATCATTCTTCATGATCGACTGTTATTCCTCGATCATGGCATTCTTCCATTACTGCATCCCGAATCCTGGGAAATTTAGATTTCTTCAATAGATAGCTTTGTTGCTGGAACAAATGTTGTAGTCCTTCTTTTGTATGTGATGGTATACGATCGTTCCTACAAGACAAGTTAAATTGCTTGATTAGAAACATCTCATAGTTTTCAAAACAAATTCTTACACATAAAGAAATATGTCATTCAGTCATGCAATTGTTTTAGCCAATGCTTCAATACAACATTTATCCATATCCCGTAACTTTCTAGATGCCTTCCAATCTCTACCAGAACATTGTTAAGAGTTTGCACTACTCCCAACATGTCAGCAAAGAGGTTTCATTCTAGATAAGTAGCAATGGAATGTTGTACAGTGCCATAGGCCACTTACCCATCACATGCATATTAGTAGTATACTGTTCATTAATGCAATTATTCTAATATGCATAATACACACCCTAAGTCTAGGAACATAAGCATATACATCATTGAACAATATTATTTAAAAACAAACAAATATGCAAGAAATGACAATTCAAATACTTATCTTTGTTTGGTTTGTAGGGTGGACTCCCTCTCAATATTTGCTTCCTTACAGAAACTACTAGTGTGTGCTCCCTCTTGATCTTTGCTTCCTGGATTACTTGTATTTGAACTTATATCCATCCTCGATCACTATGCATACTTACTAGTATCATCATTTTGTTATCCTCGAGGTCTCATACATACATTCATTAGTATAATCTTAATACTACCAAAAACATTATGATTCTAAGTAATGTTAAACATGTATGGTCAAGATCATGCATATTCCTATTTGACCATAGGACTTTTCTGGTTAGTCATATCATCAATCAAAGTAAGAATCATAATATGCCTAAACCCATGATTACTAAAACCTATAACTTCATGAATAATCATTATCAATCATACCAAGTATACTTATATAAGAGATCCTATCACAACGTAGGATTCTGACTTGATATAGGAAAAAACATACCTGGATTAATATGTTAGCTAGTTATGTCTAACATACCCACATGATGTCTTCTTGTTCTCTTAAATGACTTGTGCTAGTGACCTGCATATCTCATAGGTTAACCATTATAGAACCAAGTTATACATACCTCGTAAGTAGATCTTCTATGTGATCCATGACAATGGATGAATCTTTGTCTTCATGTCACCATGGTCATATGTTATTGAACTAGAACATGATTTGTCTTTCTTGATGTACCTTTCATGTTAGCGGACAACATCAACCTCATACAACACCACAATGCATTAGTACAATCATAAGTGTCAAAACCCTAATCAATGAATATCTTCTATCATGCATTCATATTTTTATTAAGGTGATACAACAAGTCTAAAATTAATCAAGATTGTACTAATCTTAATGAAGACAAACATATCATAAACTTAATCATGAACAAATTTCGAAACATACCCGTAAGTCATACCTATCGAGTTTGCTTGTAATCTTCTTATGTAAGGCCTTAGCCTCATCTCCCTCTGGAACTTCTTCACTTATGTAGGTGACCAATCCATTCTCTTCTAGGATTAACCCAATCCACTTGATTTGCAGAAACTGGATCTGGAGCTGGATTAGGGTTTGTCAAGGAAACCCTAAAAATTCAAACTTCTGAAAGGATAGAAAGATGCACCTTGATGAGCTGATCAACCTGGTATACTCAGAATTTGAAAACTGCAAAGTTTCACCCCTCAAATTTGCTTTTCAATCTTTCGGATTCACTAGGAGGACCCTGAATTAGGGTTTGAGTTTCCTAGAGCTTCACCCAACCAAATAGTTTGATCCAAAGCTCTAAACTTCGATTTTTCCAAGGAGCTTCCAGCTATGGTCACAGATTTCAAAAATTCCCATTTTTGCAGAAGCCCTAATTTTTCACTTTTCCGATCAAAGTCCCGAACTAGGGTTTGATCAAGCCCAACCTTCTGCCCAACAAAAAAATTCGATCTTGGTCTCTAAATTTTGATTTTGATGAGGAGCATCCATCCGTGGTCTCCGATTACAAAAATTCCAACTTTCTCCGAAACCCTAAATTCCTATAGCCATGAATGAAGGTGCTCAAAATCCAATTCTGTTTTGACAGAAATATGCACTTGATTGTTTCTGGTGTAACTCCGAAATTTCAGATCTACAAGGTTTGAAAATTCGGCCTGTGGTAGCTTGACCTGTTATATTTCCAACCCCACAGGTATGACCTCAAATGGATTCTCTGAGAGAGAGAGTTATGCCAAGTGTCGCAACGTGACCTGTTTATGGGATAAAACAGGAGAGCGAACTTTTACGGAGTGCCACGTGTCATTGGTTCAATTTCGGCCTCTGAAAATCGGAACTGTGAAATTATAGTTCGTGCCCTACCTTCCATGTTTTTATGAAATTTCATTTGGAGCTTCCTAGCCCAAGTTGTGACCTTTTTTCCTAGGTCACTTGTTTATGACTCAAATCTAGAAGAGGCAGAAACCCTATATTGTACAGATCATAAATCTGAAAGTAGAACAAATTAGAGGCTCTCCTTCGGACAAAAGGTACATGGGGATATTATCTTTGACCTGTAATATTTTCATATCCTGAAAATTCTCCAAAATGAATTTATAGCGAAAGTGCTACGATGACTGGTTTTTGCTATATCAAGCCCTAGCTTCACAAGTGCAACAAGTGTCATAAATTCCATACCATGCCTTCTTTCAGGCTAGCTCTGATACCATGTTAGTTTTTCAGAATTTAATACATTCTGATCTAGGATCTTAAGTAAAAGAATAACATGTATAGCATATCAAGCATAAGAGACAAGAGACAAAAGACACAAAACATTTCACCAGGGAAAACCAAGAAGGTGAAAAACCCCGCAACTTCCTCAGAGATAGAATAAGCATCAATACAATGATCACCATGATCAAACCCAAGAGATAGATATCTACAGTAGCATGCTCCTCCTCCACTTGTGCGCATCCTCCTCTTCTCTCACTAATGAGAAGTGAGTGAACAATAGAATGTGTAAAATGAGAGAGACACATTCTCTATTTATACACTACATCACTTGACCTTTACTCAACTAGGTCGGCCCTAACTTAACCACATAACATAATGATAATTGGACCGACCCCCAATAGGGTGTTCTAATAACCCTTTGACCCACATGACTCATACAGGGCCGACCCCAACAAGGTGGTCTAATAACCCATCAAGTATAAGTTACGACACTTACAATATAACTTGTGACACTTGCAAGTACACATGACGACACTTCCAATCGGAGGAATAATACATCTCCGTTGGGGATACAATAAAGCACAAATGTAATACATACAATATACAAGTGAATATCTTCCGAAGTTACAAATACATCAACACTTACATCATCATCAAGAAGAGTATATGAGAATTCCCCTTCACCTTGTTCTGCAGCATGCATGGGCTCTTCTTCTTCGAACTGTACACTTATTTCAATGAATATTTTGTGAGATGAGAGATAAAAGAGATTATATCCCTTTGTATATTCTACATAACCAACCATGATTGACTCCTTTATTTGGGGTTGCAAGGCCTTTCTCTTCTCTGGTGGAATCCTAGCCCAAGCTTTTGAGCCAAACACCCTAAAATGAGAAACATAGGCTTGTGGCCCATCCAAGCCTCATATGGAGTCATTCCTTCCAAGTATTTATGTGGTCATCTATTCTAAACATATACAGCACAATTAATAGCTTCATCCCATAGCTTAGGATACAGATACTTATCCTCCATCATGCATGTGGCCATCTACTTCAGTGCTTTATTCTTGCGCTCTGCAACACCATTTTGTTGAGGTTTGTAGGGCACAAAATGTTGCATTTGGATGCCAAACTCTTCACAGAGCTGATGCATGTCCTTATTAACATACTCCCTTCCATTATAAGTCCTCAAGACCTTCATACTTCTCCCACTAAAGTTCTCCACATAGTTCTTAAAAACTTTGAAACATTGGAAAACTTCAGATTTTTGCTTGAGAAAATACAACCAACAATACCTTGAGAAATCATCAATGAAGGTAAGTACATACTTTGAGCTTACATAGGACGGATTGGGGAGAGGACCAATCATATATAAATGCACTAAACCAAGAGGTTCAGTATCTCTCATTGCCTTTCCTTTCTCATACTTCTTCTCAACATGCTTTCCCAACAATGCACCATTTGCAAGTGACATTGGAAAAACTGATTTTTGGAATCCCTTCAACCATCTCTTCTTTGCTCAATGCTTGAATATATATGTAGTTGAGGTGTCAAAATATCTCATGCCATATCTTACTGAATTCATTACCACGTGACAGAATTTCATTAGGAGAATAATACCCAAGAAAATGAGAGAACTTGTACATCCTCGAATCATGGTCTGCAACACCCACTGCAACAATTTTTCCAGTAAAAATTTCTGATATCTCCACATCATTTTGAGTGAATATCACTCTCTTGGATGAACCAGTGTGGGTAATTTGGTATACACAGAGTAAGTTTGCTGCAAGATCAGGTACATACATTACATTGTTGAAATACCCATTTTCCATAGATATTTTCCCAATGCCTTTAGCAGGGATTTCTGAGTCATCTCCCATGTGAATGGAAGAACCACTATATGGAGTAAGAGTAGAGAATGGATCTCTTAAAGAATCTAGGTGCCTTGAGGAACCTGAATAAATGATGAAATAAGATGACTCTGAGGTACTAGACATCGAAGCATGGCACCTCTCCTTGTCTTCAGAAACACCCTCTTTCTTCTTGGAACTTTCTAGAAGAGGAATGTTGTTTTTCTGTAGGAGATGGGTCATCATGTCTATGGTTTTCTTCATGCAACAATGTTGATGTATATGTAACTTCGGAATGTATTTCACCTATGTATATTGTACTCTTATAGAGATGTATTATTCCTCTATAAGGAAGTGTCGTCATTTGTATTGACAAGTGTCACAAGTGTCGTAACTTGCCGATGGGTTATTAGACCACCATGTGTGGGGTCGGCCCTGATTAAGTTAACCAAGGGTTATTAGGCTAAGCTAGACAAGTCGGCCCCACTAGTTTATTGGGTAGGACAGGACTAGTATAAATAGAGATCGGGAGATCTCTATTTGATCACTCATTACTCACTTCTATCTCTCTCAGAAAGTGGCGCACTGGTGTGGAGGAGGATCATCTGCTAGGAGAAGACTATCTCTTGTACTTTGGTTGTATCATTTCTCTCTCTATCTCTAAGGAATTTGTGGGGTTTTTCACCTTTATGGTTTTCCCCAGTGAAACTCTGTGTGTCTATTGTTTCATGTGATTGATATGCATTATTATACTTGATATGATGTACATGTTATTCTCTCAGTAAAGATCCTAGAGTATATGTGAATTTATGCTAAAAAATTAACAAAGAACTCTCATGGTGAAAACCCATTTGACAGCAGCTACACATTGTCTTCTCTTTCTTCTTTCCCTTGTCCTTGACAAGATTCGAGCCCCCATCAGTGGATTTGGGATTCTCATCCTTATTCTTCTTCTCTTGTGGTTTCGAACCCTTGGGATTTTGCTCGCCTCTTCCTTGCTTTGAATCTCCAGCAACATGAACTTGATCTTTTGACTTAATGGAACCCATCAAGACCAACTTATCTTGCTCTTGAGTTAGCATCTCAATGAAATTAGCCAATGAAGGCATCTTCCAATTGCGAACTGTAAGTTTTGTGGAGTGGAATGTAGAGACAAAAATTTAATACTCATGACCAAGCTTCGAAATGATGGACAGAACCAACTGTTCTTCCTTCTTGTCAATGCCACATTGTCTAATTTGCAAGACCAAGCTCTTGAACTTGGTGAAGAAGTCTTGGATGGAATCGAAGTTTCTTGGGCTCACTAAGAGAAGCTCATTTTCAAGATGATGGCTCCTCATTTCATCATTCTTTCCAAACAAAGACTCAAGCTTGAGCCATACTTCATTTGGTGTAGCTAGACTTTAAACATGAAACATGAGGTCTCTCTAAATACTGAGACAAAGGAGGCCGAATGCCTCATCCATTCTATTGAAGAATTTCGACTTCTCCACAGCAGAGTTTGGATCAACCTCTGTGCCCATGGTGATCCTAAAAAGACCCTTGGGTCTTAGCTGAATGACCATTTCATCCTTTCATTCAAAATACTTGAATGGAGTGAGCAAGTTTGGGTGAGATTGCTCCATCTTTCTTCTGTAGCTTGCGCACTGGGTGACAATGGTGCACTTGAATACCTGCAATAAAACTCTCAACACTCAGGAGGGGATATACACTAACAGATTCAAACCCTGCTTGATAGTGGGTGCATTCGGGAGAGCATCACACCCTAGAAAGACTCCAATGGATTTCTCCAATGGCTTCAATGCAATAGTTCCAGGGACTTTTGTGTTTTCTACACTGCTTCTGGCACACCACTAAAACAGTCTATTGGTTCAAATAGTAGCTCCAAGGGCTCTGATACCATGTAAAATCTCTATCACAGTAGGATATAGATACTAAAAATACCTCACAATTTAAATATTTAACTTATTATGCAAGAAACAAGTGCATATACATTTTTGGAAAACAAATGATAAAAAACTAGGCATAAATGATCAAATATCAGAACAAATGATCAAAAACCAGGAAACACAAATGATCAAATATCAAATTCTATTAACAGTCCAACCCAATAATGAGTTTGGATAATCCTTATATAACAATAGGAAGAAATAGGATGCATTTGGAGTGTCCACACTTAACTAGCTTAGATTCATCCCAATCCCCCTCTGGGTTGACCAAATGGTTCCCAAAATATCCCAAACAGGTCCGAATTGTGCATGTGAACATTGGGTGAGCATGGGGGACCAAAATGAGGTTCACACATGTGGAGGAGGTGGTTGGTTGGAAGTTAGGTAGGCTAGGGTAGGCCAAAAATAGCCAAAAGAGGGGCAAAAGACTAGGTTCAATGCATGGGAGCCCTTGGTCAAACCTACCCATGATATCTACACAATGTGGACTCATATGTATGCTATTATATGTATAGTTAAATATGTAGATATATTGGATATGTAAGAAGTGTAGCTTTTATAATTATTGTATGGTGCAAATTGCATGATTAATTGGTGTAACTTGTATGATGAAATGGTGACATATATGTAAGTATTAAGTAAGTTTTAATTTAAATAAAATTAAACTAAATATTTATATCAATCATACACACACAATGTAAAGAATTAGTTATTATCTAAGATGGATTAATTAGTTACATGGTGATTGGTGCAAGGCTTAATCTTAATTAATAGAGAATATGGATTAATTAGGTGACATGAAGGAAACTTGGTAGGAAAGGAATTTCTAAGATTAAATAATTATAATAAAATAAAATAAATAAAAGGAGGTGAAGAAGGATGGTTAAGGGTATTTTTCTATTTTTAGGAGGGAATTTATGTTTTGGTTTTGGGGAGAGGAAAACACGAGTTTCTATTTTTCTTTCCTTTGAATGGTATGATGCCGTGTTTGTGACTTCTTAGAAGGATTTGTGAATTATTATTTGTATATGTGTGCATGTCTAACTAGTTGAAGAGGAGAAGGAAAATCCAAGGCAAAGCATTGAATGATTACTTATCCTTAATTATAAATTTGAGAGAGTGGCTAGTATAACTTTAATGAGAGTAAGCTTAGGCACCATTGACCTACATGTTGAGGGGTTCGGTTGGGTGGAGAGCATTATGTCATCCACAACTTTATGCAAAATCCTATAGTACCTATGAATTCACTTATATTTGGAATCTAGTAACTTCATGTATAAATGACTCTAGTATCTACTTAACTCTCTCCATATATTGAAAAAATTTAAATTCTAATGTGAATTAAAAGAAAAAATATTGTTTAGTATTAGTATATAAAATTTTGAAAAATTGGTATTAAAGAATAGTAATTCATAAGAAATTCATATAACCAGGTTGAGGAATGTCTAGAGTACTGGTACAATTGAGTAGGGTTTAAGGGTTTAGTGTGAAAATGTGAATGCAAAGATATGTATAGCATTTCCTATGATTTTAGCTTGGGTAATATGGCTTGCTAGGAAGGCTATAAATTTTTAGGATAAGCTCTCCCCCCTCCTTATAGTATTCTACCCACGAGATTAAGATACTCATGAGTTTTAAGCAATGAAAAGGAGAGAAACCTATGATGCTGATAGTTGAAGAATATATAGACAAATATTGATGTTGAGCATATTTTGATGGTGCTTCTTAATGAGATATTGTGATTAGTGGAGTTAGGGGAATACTTTTCTTGAAGAAAACACATGTTTTGAAATTCAAAGGATTTGGATAGGGTACAAATAATTTTATAGAACTAATGGCTCTCAAATCTATTCTCACTCTAGTTGCAGAGAAAATATTAACCAACCTTGAAATCTTTGGGGACTACTTACTTATGTTAAAGTTGCTAAATAAAGAATATGAGATGATAAATTTTCAGGCTTTGTTGAATGAGATAAGAGTTGTACCTCAGTCTTTTGATTTCATTCATTCGAACACATCTATAGGGAGAGGAACCAATGAGCTTATGGCTTATCGAAGGAAGGTGTTCAGATGACATGAGGTCACTAGATGGTCCTAGAAGATGAAAATGGGAAGAAGTATTAAATTTTTTATCCTAATTTTTACTAACTTCCATTTCTTAAGGATGTTATCTATTCAATGCTTCAATTGTTAAGGTTTCAAACTTTTTTTATTTCAACAAATGGAAGTATACTTTGTGTAAGTGGAATGGACTAAATAAATGCATACAACTATATTATAGATTTTTCCTTTTGAGGTGTCAGGATTGATGTTTATATATATATATATCACAAAAATATTTGTCTACTCTAAATGAGAACATATGTTAAGTTATTGATTCTCAAACATCTTATATTGTCTTTCACATGCTCTATAAACATTAAAAGGAATCTTGCAAAGAGAGATTAACTTGATAGTCTTTTATCTTCAACATGCTTATCCATGCTTAACCCTATCTATCGTTTTTTTTCATGACATGTCATACATGAATTTTTTATTTGTTGATTGTTTTCTTGAGTGGCATAAGCAATAGTGTCGATAGGAGTTGAGACAAGAAAACTAGTGATATATAGGAAATAAATTATCATAGAGGCATGTCCATCATGCCAGATTGCATATAAATAGACTAGTCACAGGGAATATATTCATGGATATTATGCCTTAATTATCGTGAACCCGATGGAATCTTTACATTATTGAGACCATATGGTACTGAAATCTATGTATAAATTCTACCTTCGTTACAAATATGAATTTTATTTCCATTGGTGTAATATTATGTTAGTTTAACAACGGAAGCAAATGTAAATATAGCAATGCAACAACCAAGTATACTCATTCTAATTTATGCAAGTATTTATACTCTAAATGCATTCATACCATGTTTGTAATCATTGTTATACAATAATTTAACAAACACATTATGGAAAATATATTCCATAGCATTGAAACACATTTGACACTTATCTTTATAAATGTCTTCCAACCAATTACAAGTGAAGGATGTTCCTCCCATTCGTGGTAAATATATCAAGCCTTATATTTCTTTGATAGATGTCACCCTTGAGCTAGGGATATTAGTCCACAAGGGGTGAATTTCAACTTAATCCTCTTCAATTACAACCACACTCATCTCAAATTTCTCCTCACCCAAGGGAACCTATCCTATACCCAAGTGGTGCAGGTAACCCCATCCATAGCTGACCCCAACCTTTCACTCATTCCCCATTAACCTACACAATTCCAGGGAAGGTAACCCCTTCTCTTCTATGTAGTCCCTCGAGTTGTCCCCTTACCCCTTCTAACGCTCCAGTACATACCAACCAAGAAGTATCCATGACAAGGATCTAGGGACATCACATTGTAGCAAGGTTCCCTAATCTATGGGAACTAGTTTATCAAGGTAGCTATGTTGTCATTTAGTAGGGTGGGCTTAAGTGATATATTTTGGAAAATTGATCCTCCTTTTGATTACCAACTAGAACTACCATATCCTGGATGCTCTCCTTCCTTGGATGTTGGAATGAATGAATGATTGAAAAATGAGTTTCTAGCATTGTATATGCATGGTTTTGTCTTGACACTTGGATTCCCTAAAAGAGGCCACTTTTTCCTTCTTAATACACAATTAAGATAACTAACCTTTAATTAATTAAATGAATGCTAAGGCATAGTTAAATTCTACTAAGATCATCACCCCTTATCCCCTCTCACTTCCCTCACTTGTATAAAATTTACAATATCCATGGTCTACTGAACCATATAAGTCTGGAATATAGACTTTGCATAATTACATCACATTTACATCTTGGATTAAAAAAAGGGGTTTTACCTTCTCCTCCCCTTTAATTTATGCACCTTCCTCGATGCATATCAACATTATGTATATGTACAAAATTTTATAAAAAAATCCTTCAAAATAAGTGTAAGTATGCCTCCTTCAAAGCAACCCCCTACGTTAGTTCTTCAAAGTCATAAAGCACCCATTGGACATTTACCTCCCTATGGCTATGTTCTTGGCTATGTTCTTGAGCAACATAATCTTCCTGTTTAGGATGTCATCATAATATCTTCTTCCAGATCCACCTGAATCACAGTGCAATCAATGATGTGGTTATGATCATGTATATACTTTTACAATAATGACACATGATGATGGCAAAGGATCCCCTTACCCTTGCCTCGAGGATCTTTTCCCCATTACCCCTAGCACTCGGCACTAAGGCATACGAGGAATTCGTTAGTCCACAGAAGCACTTGTATATCGGTCCCCTCTCACAAAATATGATGATCCTCACTGGAAAATACAATGAGATATCTTCAAACAAGTGCACAGACTTGTGTCTCCAAAGGCTCGGACAGTTCCACGAGATCATTCGCAATTCTTTGACATGTTTGCAGCATCACAAATGGAGTTCGCAGTTCTCCACTATATCTTCCAAAATAAAACAGTGATCGAGTTCTACATATGAGCAATACGCAGCACCTTGGACAATCTATGTCGCAGCCTCAATCACTTCTGTGTTTTTCGGGAGCAGACTTCATACTCAAATCGCAGCAATTAAATGGCTCGATGTTATTGTTTGGTTCGCAGTAGGTTGTGAGCAGTCACATTTTGTTCAATATCCACGGTCTTCAATGCAAGTCTCCACAATATTCAACGCAGTAATGTCCAGGCATATCCATAGTATGGGATGAGCAGAAACGGTCATGCTCCCACTCCAACGCACTTACTTATGGTAGTCATACTTTACACAAACGCAACTCCTTCATGTTTTAGATACATTCATATATTAACTGAGAACGCACAGAACTTGATTCCTCCCACCAAACCATACTGTAATAACACACTACTAGGAGTATTTTGGCGTTTATGCCATTACCTACTTCACTACAATTTCTCCAATCGATTTCAATACAGAGTCTTTTCAAGGGTTTCTTCCCTCATCGAACCAATGCTTTTACTGCAACAGTATTTCGGTGATGGATTTCTCTGCAACTAAGTTCTTGCAAATTCAGATAGATAGGTCAAATTAAATACGCACATACCTGCGTTAACTCACTTATCATACTCTGAACCAAAGGTTATATGGACCTTTACAACCAATCCGGTTCATTCATACATTCCAACATTCATGTAGAAATTCATTCATAGGCACAGTCAATTCCTAGTCTTGCTCAAGCATAGATATTCATTCCCATACGAGTACAAACATAAATAATCCAACTCCAAGGCATATGAATGTGCCATCTATTAATTAATTTAGAAATACAGAGTGTTTCACTTTTAAAAGCACACAGCCTGGCCTTTTCCTCTATGGCTTGGCTCACAATTGAACCCTCCTTCGAACTCTCTCGTTGCACGTTGGTCTTCCCTCTCCTCGAGTTACATTAGATCTTTTACCAAATAACGCTTCCTTCAGTTCTTTCAGTCAACTAACTCCCTAAAATCCAGCCACTAGTCACTAGACTAACGCCACCATTTCTATTTTAAGAAACTCACTTATGACTCATCTAATACTAACTGAAAACAAGTAAATAACCTCTCGGAGTCATCCCATGACTTCAGGGATTTGTTTACATAACTCATCATTTGATATTGACTCCTATCTAGGTTAGGATCCTCTATGTTTGCTAAGAAAGCAAAGTACTTTTACATGAGATTTTCCAATGGCTTTAGATTTGACCCCTACTTGGGCAAAGGTCTAGACCTTTAGGTCTGACCACACATTTTGCACTTGGACTCGGGATCTAATGCTCTTGCATCACATGAAATACATTATTCACTTCTATGAAAGAAGGAAATGCAAGATCATATGCAATAGGCCCCATCCTAGCTAATATTTCAAATGGATTGCAATATATGGGTGCTAGCTTAGGACAAATTTCAAGTTTCAATGAACTCTTCTTCAAACTGACTTTTAGATACACATGATCACCAACTTTGAATTCTCTTGCTACTCTACCTTTTTCTACATAATTTTTCTATCTATCTTTTGTCATATTTAAATTTATGTTTGATTTTTACAATATCCTCTTATATTTCCTTAAGAAATTCTAGTTGAATTACTGTTATGTCTGCGAGATTGTCCCAAATAATTAGAGTATTGCACTTTTTTCCATAGAAAGCTTCAAATGGACTCATATTCAGAGAAGCATGATACCCATTTTCATATGCAAACTCCACCAAGTACAAAAATCTTCCCATTTAGATTGGTGATCCATAACATGCATCCTCAACATATCCTCAATGGCTTGATTAACTTTCTTAGTATTCCCATATGTTTGGGGATGATATGTTGTACTAAATTTCGTATTTGTTCCAAATCCCTTGAGTAAACCTTTCCAAAATTTTGAAGTAAACTTTGGGTCTCTATTTGATACAATGGCCTTTGGTATCCCATACAACCTGGAAATTTCCTTCATATAAATCTATGCTATGTTAGTTGCCTTATGCATTAACTTGATTGGAATAAATTGGGAAACCATTGTTAACTTATCCACCAAAACTATGATGGAATCATGTTACTTCATTGTCCTGGGAAATTTAATGATGAAATCAATGGTCACCACACCCCATTTCCATTTCGGTATTGGTAATAGTTGTAGTAAACCTATTGGATGTCCATGCTCCACTTTTACCTTCTGACATTCCATGCACCTAGCTATATTCTCAACAACATATTTCTCCATTCCTAGCCAAAAGTATTGACTTCTCACTACTACAATTTTTTTTGGTACCCAGGGTGTCATGCATATGGAACCTTATGCATCTCATTCATTACCAGTTTCCTCAATTCAATAGCATTAGGAACATAAACTAAATTTTTATGCATAATAATTCCATCACCTTGCAACTTGTAACCTTCATATTTCTGATGTATATTTCCCTAATTGAATCCTTATTTTACCTGAAGATAATGTTCATTTAGGGTAATAGCCTCAAATATTCTCGTTCTTAAATCTGGTTTACACATACTAATGGTTGTAACATGCATTGCATGTACTATCCTTCTGACTGAAGTTGAAACCTTGTTATCTTTCCATTTTATATGTTTGATATCAAAATCAAATTCACAAATAAATTATATCCATCTTGTTTGTTTCTCATTCAAAGTCTACTTCTCAAACAAGCACTTCAGCCCACTATGATATTCCCTTAATTCAAACTTCATTTCCATGAGATAATCTCTCCGCATTTTTAAGGCATGCACTATAGAAACCAATTCTAAATCATGTGTGACAAAAATTTTCTCTTGTTCCTTCAACTTCCTAGACTCATAATAGACCACACACCCATTTTTCACGAGTACTCCACCAATTCCTTCTCTACAAGCATTTGTGCATACCACAAAATCTTCATTTGTATCACCAATTTTGAGAATTAATTTACTAGCAATCAATATATTTAGCTATTGGAAACTTTCTTAACATTATGGTGTCCATTCAAATTTGACTCGTTTCTTCTGTAATGAGGTAATTGGATCTGCCACTTTTGAGAAGCCTTCTATGAATCTTTTGCGGTATCCAACCAATCCCATAAATGATCTTACCTCTTATACATTTATGGGTGTATGCCATCCCATGATAGCTTGAATCTTCTTTAGATCTACTATTATCCCTTCCTCAAATGTGATGTGTCCCAAATACTAAATATGCTTATCATAAAATGAGCATTTACACAACTTAGCATAAATTTGATTCTCTCTTAGCACTACAATATTAATCTCAATTACTCCTCACGATCCTCCACTGATTTTGAGTAAATAAGAATGTCATATAAGAATACAATGACAAACGTATCCATATCATGTCTAAATATGCCACTCATTAAGCACGTAAAGGTAGTCGGTGCATTTGTTAATCCACCTGGTAGCACAAGAAACTCATAATGACCATATATGGTTTTGAAATCTATTTTTTTGGTGTCTTGATCCTTTATTATCACTTGATGATAACTCGATATCAAATCTATCTTTGATTAAATCCTTTTTCTCTTCATCTGATCAAACAAGTCATCAATTTTGGGAAGAGGATATGTATTCCTCACATTGACCTTATTTAATTGTCTAAAGTTAATACACATCCTTAGTGTTCCATCCTTCTTCTTTACAAAGAGTATCGGTGCTCCCCAAGGAGACATACTTGTGCATATGTATCATTCCTTCAACAACTCCTCTAGTTGCATATGCAATTCCTTCAACTCAAGTGTAATCATTCTATATGGGATTTTGGAAATTGGGGTAGCTCTAGATACCAAGTCAATAGAGAAATCAATGTCTCGTTTAGGTGGAAAACCTATTATTTCTTCAAACACATATGTGAATTCTTGTAATACTAGAAAATATTATAATCTATCACCTTACTCTTTTATGGCTCCTCCACATGAGCTACATAAAACTAACATCCTTTTCTGAAACACCTTTTTAACTGCACAATTAAAATATGCCTTATGGAAATAGGCCTCGGAATGCCTTCCACTATATTTTTCTCTCCTTCTTCATCAAGACAAGTGAGATTCTTGTAATGACAATAAAGAATAACATGGTGTGCATCCAACCAGTCCATCTCAATAAGCACATCATAGGAACCAAGAGGAATTATGTTCAAAACTGCAAAAGTATGGAGTCCATTCATATCTAACAGACATCCCATTACTATCTCACTAATTTTCCTTTTGGTTCCAATTTCCAATTGAACCAACCATGATTTATCATGATTACATTACTTTAACTGAAATATTTTAACCATATTAGGTGGAAATACTTCTCATAATAATGTCCATATAAATACTTATGCTGAACATACCTCGTGAACTGCTTCCATGTGATCTTCTTTTCCTTGATATTCTTTACTTGGACTAGTTGATCCCACCAAATGGAAACCTTTCCCTGCACATTGTAAATGGCTATTCTAGATTCCATATTTGAGGAGTAGTTATGTAACTGGAGGCACTTCCTCATACCCAATATCCAAGCTTCAAAATATTCTCCTTTCTTATGCTCACCATCCAAAGTGGGTGGTTTAATATTCTTAAGCTATCCTTCTAGATCTTTCTCTGCGTGTATTCTTTTATGATGTCTTGATGAGTACATTTTTGGTTTGCTCCTTGATTCTTTAGATGAGTAAGACCTTATGGTTGCATGAGATGGTGAGGTATATTTCCCAAGACTCCTGGTATCACTCTTAGAATGTCTATATATTTCATAGGATGTATTCCTAGAATGTTATATATCTCCTTTGTCATGGAATGAGGTTGATCCAACCTACATTTTTCGTCTACAATAAATTCAAGATTTGCATTATCAGTGGGTATTCAAGTGGTTTTGTTGCTACTGAGCCCTCAACATTATTCCATTGTCAGGTCTACAACTCTATACTTCCATCCTCAATATTTTCATGGTTTCCATCAGATCTATTGGCTTAGTGTTAGCTCTGTTCCCATTATACTATGTTTCCTCATTTCCCACACCGACCTCTTGCTTCTTCTTCAAGACTGTATGGAAGTTCACCTTCTCCCATTTTACTTCTTCAATTCCATTCTATATTGTGCTAAATGCAAACATGTAACCTGTAACATGTAGCAAATTGTTGTACCTGGTATCTGCAATGTGTTCATACACAAAATTGATTAGTTAAACTTTATTTCCAAAATTCAATAAAAAATTCATGCATATAGAAGAATTATGGAAATTATTAATTCGATAATTTTGTCATATTATAGCCACATGCCATTTTCTCATCCAATTTCTAAGAGGTTATAACTCACTTAATCCTTATCTAACCACTATTATTTATCCTAATATGGATACCCTTTCCAGTGACTATACCCTCTCTCAATTATGAACTTTAAGCTAAAAGTTATAGCTCTCCAAAATTAGCAATTTTACCCAATTTTGATTTATTATTGTAGCTACAATTAATATTGGAGACCAACTTCAGAAATTTGTAGAAGAAAATACAGGAAGAACTAGAAAACCTTTAACATGGGTTGTTGATAGACCATAATATTCTAAGCACAAAAAAAATTCCAAATCCCTAGTGTGAGGAAGCACCCATTTTTTATTAAATTCTGGAATTGTCAACTTTTAACTTTTACATTTTCTCCAAACGATTTTTTAGCAGAAATTGCTCTCACAAACTAATATTTTCTAGAAAAAGTTCCTCTTACCAAACTTGTTCATATTGATGGGTAGATAAAATGTCGAGTTCATAAATATTTCTGGTTTCTCCATCTGGGGTCACTTTTATCTCCTCCAAATTTTCCAAAATCACACTTTCACACACCCAAATAGTGGATTTTGGCCTTCCTTTGCACCTAGGATTCACACCTTTTGGGATTTGGCCATAATCCACCAGATTTATCTATGTGCCTACACCATGACTACACCATAACAAATTCAGCCCCAACAAATCCTTCGTCTAGTCATTGGTTGTGCACCTTCAAAACCCACTAATTCATTTTTTTTGTAAAAATGGAGAAGAATGGACCCATGCCCCTCACTAGAAAATTTGCAGCCTTCCTTAATGGCGTCTAAATTCCATTAGTTTCATTGAATTCCAAGCTAAATTTCTCTTGTTATTGCCAAAAACAAATTTGGGGTCTAGTCTTTTTAAATACTTTTCTAATTTCTGCTAACTTGGCAGGGTGTTGATGTGGCATGACATGTGCTTTCCCCTATGGAAATTGGGTTCTACGTGTCATTACCATATGATTTCATGTCATTTCTTTCCCTTTTCCCATCATCACCCATTTTTATGAGCCAATTGTCACCTTGTCCATACCCATCAATAGTTCGTCTCTTACCATAAATGGTTTTTCAAAACCACCTTAATGAGCCAAAATGAATGTGAAAACGCCACATCAAAGCGGTCGTTTCACATTTTTGGCTCATGGAAATTAAATTAACCTCAGTGAATGTTCACGAGCCAAAATGAATATGAGTCATCAATCTCCATAACCATCCAACAATCTAATCTCCTTTCGCTTTTGCACTCGTTTGATGTGGCTAATCCACATCACACTCATTTTTCCATGTGGCAAATCCACATCATTTTGGACCCACATGGAATTGGTAGGGCCTACATCAAATTTTTCCAAAAAAATGAAAATTTTCATAACACTTAAATTTACAAATTTTATGAACAAGTGCCTAACCTAAAATTACATTTGGCATGCCTCCATTAACAAATGTCTTCACGAACTTCACACATGACCTTCCAAAAATGAAAATTTTATGTCAACTAGTAGAACTAATCATCTTTGGCACTAGTTTGAACTTCCCAAAAAATTATCTCATACATTTTGTCAAACACTTCTCATGAAACCTGTAATTATGCGTGTAGAATTCAAATATGACCCATGTAGTCCTAGTGTTGCAACATGTGGCTCTGATACCACATTGTCATGAACCTGATAGCATCTTTACATTTTTGATACCATGGGGTACTCAAATATGTGTATAAATTCTTCCTTTGATACAAAATATGAATTTTCTTTCCATTGGTTTCATATTTTGTTAATTTAAATATACCAATTTAACAACCAAGTATACTCATTCGAATTTATGAAAGTATTTCTACTATAAATGCATTCATACCATGCTCAAAATAATTTGTATTAATGATAATTTAAGAAACACATTTAAAAAAATATATTCCATGGCATTTGGCACTTGTTTTTCTAAATGTCCTCCGACCAACTACAAGAGAAGGGCGTTCCTCCTACCCGTAGGAAATCTGCCAATCCCTCTCTTTCTTTGATAAATGCCACCACAAACTGGGGCTATTAGTCTACAACTTGGTAATTTCAACTTCTTCCTCTTCAATTTACAACCACACTCATCTTAGATCACTTCTCACCCAAAGGAACCTATCCTCTACCCAAGTGGTGTAGGTAAACCCATCCACATCTAACCCCAACCTCTCCCTCATTCACCATAATCTTGCATAACACCAGGGAAGATACCCACTTCTCTACTTTGAAATCCCTCAAGTTGTCCCCATCCCTCTTTTGGCACTCTAGTACAGGCCGGTCAAGAAATATCTATGATAAGGCTCCAGGGATTTTACGTTGTAGGCCAGTTTACCTAATCTATGGGCACTAATTTATCTAGGTAGTTAGGACAACATTTATTAGGGTGAGCTTGAGTGAAAAATTATGGAAAATTTATCTTCCTTTGTATTAGCAACTAGAACTACCATATCATGGATGTCTCCCTCCTTGGATGATGAAATAAATGAATGACGAAAAAATGATTTTCTAACATTATATATGGATGGTTTTGTCTTGACACGCTGCTTCCCTAGAATAGGCCACTCTTCCCTTCTTAATACTCAAGTAATATAATTAACCCTTAATTAATTAAAGTGACCCTTATAACTATGGTTAGGAGACTTTGGGTTAAAAAAGGTTAATGAATGCTAAGGCATAGTTAAAATCCACTAGGTCCATTAACCCTTATCCCCTCTCACTTCCCCCACTTGTGGATTCATAGCCCCCCATCTCTTCTTCATCCTTCTTCACTTATAGATGTTAGGGATTTTTATATTTATTATTAACAAGTATGTTCAAAATTTACAATGTCCATGGTCTCATGGAACATATAAGTCTATCATATAACCTTTGTATAATTACATCACATTTACATCTTGGACTCTAATTTTTTAATTAAAAGATGAAATTTTTAATACTGCACACAAAATACCCATGAACCATCGTTCTTTTCCCAAATAATAAATCTAGAGTTAAAAATCACACTCCTCACCCATGTTTACTCCCATATCAACTAGTTACATGCCTCATATTCCCTAGAAATGTTGAATATTAACCTATCGATGAGATTTTTTTAAAACAACATTAATTAATAGAAATATTTAAGTGTGATTTATCCCATCGCAAAAAATCTAAAGCTATACAGTTGAAATTGTGTATCTACAAAAGAAAAATCAACCTCACATTTCTCTTATTCATCAATCCTTTGTCCTTCATATTAATTATTTCCCATTAATTAAGCATGATTCCCTTCATTAAATTGGTATGTTGGTCTTGTTGTTATGAGTTGTTAATTGGATTATTGGGCCACTAAGACATATTGTTAATATATGCATGATTTTATGTCATTTTATCACAAATACTTGCTTGTTCTAAGAGATGATTCTTCATTTTCTTCCTAAGTTTATTTCATTCCTAATTATTTCCCATTAATTAAGCATGATTCCCTTCATTAAATTAGTATGTTAGTCGTGTTGTTATGAGTTTTTAATTGGATTGTTGGGCCACTAAGACAGATTGTTAATATGTGCATGATTTTATGTCATTTTATCACAAATACTTGCTTGTTTTAAGAGATGATTATTCATTTTCATCCTAAGTTTGTTCATTCCTCGTGTAAAGGTTGACAAACTAGCTAGAGAGAAAAGAACAAAAATGGTTATTTTATAATAAATTGCAGCGGTAGAGACAAGTCATGTTTTTCAACCTCCACTAGGGATATTTGCACACTTTCTGCTTGGAAACTTATATTCACTCTTGCTAGTTTTGGAGAGGGGTTATTGGTTCTTTCAACTCTTCTACCTATGGTTCTTCTGCACTTTCTTCTTCATATTTTCATCATCCTTTCTTGGTGGCCATTGGTCTTCTGGATTCCTCCTCCATGTTTGCATGTGTGGCTCACTGTCCTCTTCCCTTTCCTTGAAATGAAGGGAGGTGATAACAACACTACTTGATATTCTTATGGTGACTTATCCTAATATTCAAGAAATTGAACTAGGTCTATAAGAGTTTCCTCAAGGGGTTCCTTGCTCATAAGATGGTTCTCCTCTAGTGCCCCTTCCCACCATGTAGTTTTTTTTTTAGGTATTATTGTATTTTTTTCTCTTGAGGCATCGAACCATAATATACATGATTTTGCATCATTCCCACACTAGAAGGTGGCCTACTTGTTATTGATATTTTGGTGAAGTGTAGTATTTCACGATCATCTTGATCGCTTTTTGGAATCATTTATTGAAATCCATATCAATGTAGATGCATGCATATGTAGTAATATGCCTCCTTTCCATTTATTTGTTTATACAGTGGAATTTTCATAGGGTATTTCCTATATTCTTTAGAAAATCAAACCCCATCTCTATAGGGGAAGTTTGGGTATCCTTACCCATAATTGAGTAGAGGAGAGAAAATGACGAGGGTTCAAACATTGGAAACCATGAATTCATACCTAATATTTATTTGACCAAAAACCATGGGCTTGAGTTAAGAATGGAGTCTTTGTCCTCATCCAAGTCTAACTTTATGATGAAAAACCCTTTCATACAAGGGCAAATAATTGCCTCTCCATTGATTTTTTGTTTACATGTTAAGGAGATTCATTTTCATATTTTTGTAATCATTTGGCCTCATAAATAGAAGGAACACCCATTTTTACTCCTCCAAAAACTTCCCACAATGAAGTTGACTAGGAGCAATCAACACTAACCTCATTGTGATAGAGCCATCTTGGAAATAATAGTGACTAGGGAACCCTAGATGCAAATAAATTTCAGCTTGAATCTACATAAGGTATTGAAAGTGAATTATATTGTAAAACGAGAACTATATACAAAGAACAAGAACTCTAACCATAAACTCTCATATTTTTGCGTAAAAAGCACCAAAAAACAACTCCAAAGGGAGAAGTGGTGATACCAATATAAAATTTATTTTTCTTGGTTAAAAATATAGCCATGACCTAAAAAATCCATATTGTTGTTAACAAAATCCTTAAAATCAACCCGTGAATTGAAAACTAATTCTATTGGTATCACAATTTTTTTTCAACAGTTAAAATTCCAACTTGTTTGCAATGGCTATTATTGCAACAAAACTATTAAAATTATATTTATTTAATTTTAGTAAAATTTCCATATTAAACACAAATTATTTAATAAAATATTTTTACCACCTCTTCCATATAAGAACAAAGTCACTATGATAATATTCATAATCAAATGATATGTTAAACGAAAAAAATTACAAATGATTCATATAAAAATTCAAACACTCCTTTAGAGTCTCCATACAAACATCATATTAATCAAAAGATATAAAATGTTTCGTGTACAATTATTCAAACTAACTCATGGATTCTGACACCCCATCAGAATCTACATTATCTTCAGGCGAAGGACTAGATGAAGATTTAGATGACCCATATTCTTCTCTATTATTATTGATGCGCCATCTGAGTCTACATGTATGCCAAACATTATAGCTGTCACATTCCTTCTGGATCTACGGCTTGGTTTAGAAAAATCCCATCTTACAACTATCTCCTTTTCCAACAACCTCTTGATAACATCTATAGTCATGGAGCGAAGAGTGCCTTTCTTTTTCAATTGAAGTCATAAATAAGTATATCAACATCCTATAATTTCAAGATGTCAATGCGATGACGATTTATATTTTGACCCTTTCTTTTTCTCTTTCTGGAAACCTTTTTCTCAACCACCATCTCTGGCTTGTACACACCATCAAATGGGTGTGTATTTGTTGCATACCAATGCACTTCAATTGATATAACTTCTTATTTTTCTTTATTGACCTTCATAACCTTTGTAATCCAAAATGGATACTCATGTGGATCATTTGTATCCAAAACTGCAATCATGTAACCCTCCTTAATATCTTGTACTAAGCCCCTATAAAGTTATTCCATCACTTCATGCTATGCACATGATCTTCTAGAGCCAATATACATTTATCTTTCCTATGCTTGAGAAGACTCAACACCTTGAGGTGCAACCTTTGTTTCCCCATTTTCATTTGACATACTTTTTGGCCAACTAAATGGAGTCTTGAAAAATATGTCTCCATTTTTAGAGTTTGAAATTATGTTGGTCTACTCCATGAAAAAAGGTTCCCACCAAACAGAATAAAAAGCATCAAAGTACTCATATGTATCTTTGATAGATTGTTTATTTATTCCAAACATTGAGAAAAATTGACATTTATATCGTGTCAGCGTGCATTATGAATCCTGACAGTTGATTGCAATAGTAATAACTTTGAAGCATACATTTGACGACTTGGGATGAATTTAAAAAATGCGAAACCATATTCAGGCCCCCATTCTACACTAGTTGAGTACTTCTTGCCCCATATTAGTGTTTTTCCATCAATCTTTTTTATATGAAAATGATGTTGAAATCTAATGTCATTAAGTTTTTCAATGCACTTTTCTTCACCATGAGATCCCAAAATAAATCTTTGCATGTCAACAGTTTCTTCCAATGTATATACAAGAGGCTCTATACTGTATGCTTTTCTGATAATTTCAATTAATGATGGCAGGATCCCAACATTCTTCCTCTTCAATGTGACTGTGAAATGACTAAACATTTGATCAATAGTGTCATGTGTATACCTAACAATAAGGAAACCAACTTTTACCTTTCGAAAAATTCCCAATTCAACAAGCACGTTTAGATAACCAAACATGATCTGAATTTTTTTTCTCGACTGGTGTTGTCCAATTATAGATATGGAACTTTAGGAAGATCACTAGACCAATGATTAAGGACATGTTGAATTATGGCGAGGGTCAAATTTGCATCATTGTGGATATTTGGAGCTGTAAAGTAATTGGAGACATCCGACCATTAAAAACTAAACAACCAACCAAGTGAAATTGAATAAAATTTTCCTCCTTTAAATTCTTTGCTATACAGAACAAACAACAACAACAACAACAACAAAAAGAAGAAGAGTGGAAAAAGAGTTTATTTATTTATTTTCTTGATCCATGCCAACAATTATCAGACCAATATACTTATTTGGAGCATCATAACACTTTTTTCAATGTTTGTACAACTTTTTTTGTTCACTTGATTGTTGATTGCGATGTGCTTGAAGTGCATTGATAATGGAAACTACAAATAACATAAAATTAAAATTTAACGAGTTTTCATAATTGATATTGATCCTAGAACAAATAATTTTGTAATGACATACCCCTTTCTATCCCTTCTGTCGATGTATCCCTTTTATATTTAAGAGAATCGCATGTATTGCAAATCCCCATCCTTGACCTCTTAGGAATGTGGACATTGTTGAACCTTTTTTTCCATACTCTTATAAAATATGCATATTTGATGAAATTGCCATATCCTTCAGCGCCTTCAAAATATTCCCTATATAAGTTGTAGATTTCTCACCTTGTGAAATTATCGGGAAAACAAGTCTTGCATTCATGACATTGCAATGTGTGTTGATGCCCCAATGATTCGTCCATGATAATCTTCAAAATAAAATGTAGGATCCTTTTCTAGTCTTGTTTGGATTCTTGATAGCCTAAGGTTATCAATTGAATGAATTATTTTGAATGCCTTTCTGCAAAGCAAAATGTTTCCAATGTGATAATCATAACCTGTCTTTGTACAAATCATGCACCCTACTAAATATAAACTTCTCATATTTTTCCCTTTCTCCAAGGCATAATTGTAGCCTATACATTTCAAAAAATTCTTTTGACAACACTCACTCGAAATAAAATTAGTAAAAGAACTTGAAATTGTGAGTAATTCTTTCCTAGAACTTGTATAACTTGAGTGCTTTGTATTGATGTAAAAAGGTCTAGTCCTACACTTAATCCTACTCATTTTTGCATTTTGTCTCTACCATTATGTTTGCAATAGTATCCTCATTAGAAGGAATGTATTCAGCACAATGAGGAATACCATCCCCCTCATTGAAAATATCATCACCAAATTTAGTATGAAAATGATTATCCTTGTCACTAACAAGTTTATCACTTGGAGGAAAATCATTATATTCATTATTGGTGCCTTCGTCAACAAAATGTTCATTAGTGATTTTTAAATCATAACTTGGATGATAATCATTATCATTATTATTGGTACCTTCATCCTCACCAACATCATCATTAGTCCCATTAGAATTCTCGCTTGGAGTAAAATCATGTGATTCATCATTATCAGTCTCTTCATCCTCATGAGCATCATCATCGGTCTCATTAAAATCCTCACTTGTAGGAGAATTTGGCATCATTATTGATGTCTTCATCCTCACCAAAATCATCATCGGTCCCATTAAAATCCTTGCTTTGAGGAAATTCATCATTGGTCCCATTAAAATCCTCGCTTGGAGGAAATTCATCATCTGTCCCATTAAAATCCTCACTTGGAGGAAATTCATCATATGTCCCATTAAAATCCTTGCTTGGAGTAAATTTATCATCTTTATTGGTGCCTTTATCTTCACCAAAATAATCATCGGTCCCATTAAAATCATCACTTGGAAGAAAATCATCATTAGTCCCACTAAAATACTCATTTGGATAAAATTCATCAACAATCCCTTTAAAATCCTCGCTTGGAAGAAATTCATCATCGCTCCCATTAAAATCATCACTTTGAGGAAATTCATCATCTTTATTGGTGTCGTTATCTTCACCAAAATCATCACCGGTCCCATTAAAATCGTCGCTTGGATTAAAATCATCATCGGTCCCATTAAAATCCTTGCTTGGAGGAAAATCATCATTAGTGCCTCTAAAATCATCACTTGGAGGAAAATCATCCTTGGTTCCTTTGAAATCATCACTTGGAGGAAAGTCATCATCAATGCCTTTGAAATCATCACTTGGAGGAAAATAATCATTGGTTCCTTTTAGATTATCACTTGGAAGAAAATCATCATCAATTCCTTTGACATTAGCACTTGGAGGAAAATCATCATCAGTTCCTTTAAAATCCTCGCTTGGTGGAAAAATGTCATCATCTTGCTTATTTTCTTTATAATCCCCACTTGGAATAGTAGAAGAAACACACAAAGAATATGTTGATCCTTCATAAATTGAAATTAATTCCGATGAGTCCATGGCTTCTCACTGAAAAATAGAATGACAACCCAATCACAACAAGTCTGACAATGAGATTTTCCCTCACTTCTCCAACAAAATAGAATAGTGCAATTGTGTCACCCCCCAATAATATTATATCTAGGAGAATGACATATATTCCCTCCAAAACGTTTCCCTCCAATTGGTTTCCCTCCAAAATATTTTGAAAT
Organism: Larix kaempferi; assembly: GCA_027924585.1. Lineage (NCBI taxonomy): Eukaryota > Viridiplantae > Streptophyta > Pinopsida > Pinales > Pinaceae > Larix > Larix kaempferi. The sequence goes on along the minus strand of BSBM01000458.1, from coordinate 14,101,145 downwards.
TTTCCCTCCAAAATTAAATTCCACATGTATGCGACATGAACAAAAAACTAGTAAAATTAGACATAATATATGGTATATATAAACACATGTTCATTTTGAACTTTCCACTTTTATCGATTATATATTAAAACATTTGTGTAATTATTATACATTAAAGTTTTACAAAAAAATTATTCCACATTCATAAAATGAGTTAAGTTAAAAATATTTGATGCTATATAAATGTGATATTTTAGAAGTAGGATCACTCAGTTGTATCAAACCTCACTAAAACTCACTCAATAATAGCATAGAAGAGAAGAAAAACTGTTGAATCAATAATCACTCATTACACAAGAAAATGGAAAAAATTGTTGTATCATACATCAGCTGTGAGTTGGCACTGTGAATAGTGAATAATAACTTAATACAATCAAATGAATTTGAATACCCTCTAAGGTCATTCGCATTCTCCTCAATGTGTGGCTTGGATGACATTGTAGACATCATCCAATCAGTAATAGTGGTCACAAGTGGTCAAACATCAGTCAAATGAGTCTAACTAAGTCTAACTGGTGCATGTGGCACAAATCTAGGGAAGGAGACTCCAATGTGGATGCATGAGAAGCTGTCAATAGTCAATATAGTTGATCTAGTCTCTTTGGAGGTCTATCTAAGTGGTTCATTCAGTTAAACTAGTAATCAGTCCTCAAATCAAGGAACATATCCACTAATCATGGAACTAACTGAAGAATCTCCTAAATAGATGGAAGAGAGCGCACTTGTACTCCAGTGATGAAAACAAGGGCGCATCTGTGGCTAGGAGGGATAGAACTTAGCAGAAACAGGATCCTAGGCCTGAAATATTGAGGACTAGGTGTTGGGAGACTACCATACTGATGACTGGATACATGCATTTGCATGCAAATACATCCATGATGATTGGATGCATGCAGAATGCATGCAGGCATGCAAAATATAAAAATGATGGTGAGAATATTCAAACAATAAACTCACTCATGTTTTGTACTTTTCACCTTTGCGACTACCCATTACAGAAGTTGGAGAAATTTACTAAAACTTTGAAGGTTAGTTATTTTTTTTAGTAATTTTGTTAAATTTGTAGTTTTTTGGGCATAGTTTTTTTGTTTTTATATAGTTTGGCAATTTTACAATTTTATTAATCCCACATTCGTAAAATCAGCCAAGTTTAGCCTAATGTAGACTATATTAAAAAAATTGATTTTATTTTTTCACATTTTGTGAGCATGGATTAAAGGATTTGGAACAATATACAAGGGGGTTCCAAGACCACCGAGAGAGATTCAACTAAGGAGTTTTTAGCGTTTTCAACACTAGTTGTCTTTTATTTTATTTTTTTAATTTTTGTTAACATGCTTTTTTTCAAGTTAATTTTTTTAAATATTAACGTGAGTGGAAAACATGAGTGGCCATTGGGCCCTAACCAAAGGGGTGGCCCCTCTAGACACTCGGTGGCCGACGCTATTCTAAGAATCACGCTGCTCATGGGGGTGTCTTGTGGCCACTCCTTTGGGTGCCTGGTTGAGCGGCACCCGCTCAACCAGGAACCCAAAGGAGTGGCCACAGGCCACCTCTGTGAGCGGTGCGATTCTCAAAATCACAACGATCGTCGAGCACCCAAAGGGGCCACCAAACTGGAACCCAAAAGGGCGTCCACATGCCACCCCATGGAGTAGTGTTATTCTCAAAATGCGCTTCTCCACAGGGTTTCCTATGGCCGCTCCTTTGGGATCCCATTGGAGCCCGCGTCCAGATCCAACGAGTGCCTAAAGGGGTACCCATTGGAGCCAGCCACAAGCTCCAACGGGAACCCAAAGAAGCACTCACTGGAGCCTACGGAGAGCTCTAATGTGTGTCCCTTTGGGAGCCCATTCGAGCTGGTTGCGGGCTCCAATGGATGCCCAAAAGGGTGGCCACAGGCCACCGCATGGAGTAGTGCGATTTTGAGAATCACGCTACTCCATGTGGTGGCTTATGGCCGCCCCTTTGGGAACCCATTGGAGTGGGTGTCGCTCAACTGGGAACCCAAAGAAGTGGCCACAGGCCACCTTTGTGAGCAACACGATTCTCAGAATCATGCTGCTCATGGGGTTGGCCTGTGGCCACCCCTTTTGTACGTCGCTCCAATTAGTGCACAAAGGGGAAGCTACAAGACACCCTCGTGGAGTGGCGCCATATCCACGGGGGTGGCCTATGGTCGCCCCTTTGGCGGCTCGTTGGATTCGGTGGGCTCCAACAGGTGCTGAAAGGGGTGACCTTTTGGGTGCCCATTAGATCCGATCGCGAGCTCTAATGGGAACCCATTGGAGTCTGCGACTGGCTACAATGGGAACCTAAATGGAAAAGGAGTGGCCATAGGCCACCCCTATGAGCAATATGATTCTCAAAATTGTGCTGCTACCGGGGCTGGCATGTGGCCACCCCTTTGGGTGCCACACCAATGGGCTCACAAAGGGGCGGCTACAAGCTTCCCTCGTCGAGTAGCACCCGCTCCATCAGGGTGTCCTGTGGCTTCCCCTTTGGGTTCTCATTGGAGTTGGAGGGATCTAATAGGTTCCCAAAGGGTTACCCCTTTGGGAACCCATTGGGGTTGGTTGTGGGCTCTAATGGGCACCCACTAGAGCCTACGAATGGCTCCAATGAGTGCCCAAATGGGATCCCCTTTGGGTTCTTGTTGGATCTTATGGGATCTAATGGGTTCCCAAAGGGGCACTCACTGGATCCCATGTCTGGTCCCATGCCCGGCTCCAATGGGAACCCCTTTGGGTACCCATTGGATCCCATTGGGATCCAACGAGCGCCCAAAGGGACTCCCATTTGAGCAAGTCGCGAGCTCCAATGGGAACCCAAAGAGGTCAGCCCTTTGTATAGGGCCCAATGGGATGTTGTCAATAGGGGGAATCCACTCATGTAAGCAGCTCCCCTTGAAAAATTTAAAAAAAATTTAAAAAATGTTTTGTTTTAACGTTTTTTTTTTATCTATATTTTTTAATGTATTTATGTTTTTTTGTCATACGAGAAAAATGGCATAAAAAAAAGTATATGTCAACATTTCTGGAGCAAGAGATGCAATGATGACATCTAAAAAATAAGTTAGGTTATCTAAGAATGTTGAAGGTGATGATGAAGGTCAAAACATTATTGATCCCAAAACTAGGAATCGTAGAGATTGGAAATATTCAACAGAGGAAAAGAAAATGAATTGTTCTTGGTATGTGAAGGACAAGTATCTGAATGATCCAAAAATTATTTACTTATATTATGCTTAGTTCAAATATATTGAATCAAATTATAAATACTTGGGCTTGGTGTGATATATTTGTTTGGTGCTGGTACATAAACTCTTTATGTCCTAGTGAAACAAGCCAAGATGTATCAAAAAATACGATATTGTTTAAGGTATCACATTATAAGATGCAAGAATGTTTCACAAATTTCTGTGTAGAAATCTTGCAACATATTCAGAAAGGGAATGCTAGTTTTGATACTTTGCTAACTATTAATGTGTTTATTTATTAGAAGCAGGTCAATATGTCGATCTAAAAATTTTAATACCATTATTTTAAAAAAAATTGCAACATTTTTCCAAGTCACTTTTCGAAATGTTGGGTGGAATTTATTATACAGAGGAAAATCATATATATATCATTAATGGCTATCATGACAAGGTAAGAGGAGCAAAGAAGAAGAAACAACAAGTGTCAAATGTTCAAACAATAGAAGTCCAACCACAAAAAGAAAAGAAAGGGAAGGAAAAATAATGAAATCAGGTAAAAAATGCTACATTTAAAAGGATTGTAATCCAAACTAAAGATAATGAAGACATTAATGCTAATGAGGTTGGTACACCTACAAGAAAGAATAGGAAACATTCTGGACAAAAAACAACAAGGGTTGAGGATGTTTTCCTTCCTAACATTGATACAACTATTATTGTTTTAGATGAAACTCCTTCAGACATAAGAGGAAGAGATCTAAGTTTGTTGAATCCAATGTTAGCTCTAAATTAAAAAAAAATCTTGGGCTAGTAGGGAAATCATTACTCCAAGTGCTAATCTAGAGGATGGTGTTGTCAAGTCAACACAAAATTTGATTTGAGAACGATTGAGCAAGGACAAGTTGGTTGAAAATGGCCATACAGTTCAATTAAATGTGAATCAAATTTATAGACCCACAGAAGTTCAGGAGAAGTTTCAAATTAGAAAGCCACATCGCTTGCATATTCACAACTTGAAAGCATTGATGAGGTGCATTCCCTTTACACATGTGATTAACTAACTAGTTCATATTGACCCAAAACAGGTCCCTGCTAGGAATGCATATGATCGATCAAAATGTTTTGATTATAAATATTTTCATTGGGGGAAATCATTATGTTGAGGCTAGAAGAGAATTGATACAGGAATATCCCAATAACCCTCTTTTTGAAACAGTGAAATGTGTTGTTTATCTTGGTTTAAAAGATGTAGCAACAAAACTATTGACATGGGATCATAACACAGATAGTGAATATAGGATGGACATGGAATTCATTCAAAGGGTGAGATTTATTCATAATGAATTTCAACAAATATGTGGTGGGGATAGATCAAAGGTTGATGCAAGTTTTTGAAAACAATGTTGCCATGGAAATAGGTTTCTCGATTAAAGAGGATAATGTGAAGGGAAAATATTTCAAAGGAAGTGATGCATTCATATCCGTAGATGGCTATTTCCAGTTGACATTTAGAATGGGAAAAATATGGGATTTGGTTAATGAGATATTAAACTTATGGGAGAACATTGGCATAAAAATAAAAAAGTTAAAAAATCTAAATCTGTTCCATGGAGCAATAGTAAGATAGGTCTTGACGTCAAGAACTTGCCAGAAGATATGATTGTAATGCCTTGGATATCAGTGCAAGGAGAGAAGGATGAGGCACTTATCACTTCAATATTATCATGTGTAAAGTCATGTGAATTATCAATGGAGGAAATGTGCAATGAATTTGAGAAGTTTATTGATTTATTATTTTATGTTTTGTATAAAAAATTGGGGTTTAATAAATTTTTTTGTCTTAAGTATTTTTTTATATTATTAGATATTATTCTTAACACTATTTATGTTTAAATCATCTAGTCACAATATTTACATGAGAATACAAGAGGAAATTATTATAATGTTGAACAAAAAGAGTTGGGATGATGTCAAATGCAACTATCCAGAGTCGAGTTCCAGAGAAAACGTAAAACAATTTTTTGTTGCATTCGAAAATGTATGTTGGTTTATGATACATTACACTTTATTTATTTGTAAGTTAAATTATTTTATTTTTTTATTTATAGATATGATATTATTTTTAAAGATGCCAAAGAATTCTATAGATGGAGTACTGGAAGATTTTAAAATTCATATTCAAAGAGACAAATTGGAACGAGAAAGAAGACAATTCCTTGCAAATGTTGAACTTGATGATACACTTGATCATTACATTTGGAATGGGCTCGACACTGTGCAACATCAAGTTGTATGTGGTGACTGTAAAAACATTGCAAATGTTGTTCCTAAGAAGGAATACTCCTTAGTCATATCATATATCCCTCATGGTTGTTAAATTTTGAGTATTAATTCACAATACTATAGGATCTTTGCTGAGAGAATAACATCTACAGTATATCAATGCATGACAATCATAATATGACAAGCATCACAAGCATCACAAGAATCAAAAGCATAGAGACAAGAGACATAGAGTTTCCGTGGGGAAAACCCTAAGGTGAAAAACCCCACAACTTCCTCAGAGATAGAGAGAGCAATGGCTCAACCAAAATACAACCAAATAACACTGAGATAGTCTCCTAGCAGATGATCCTCCTCCTCCTCACTAGTGCGCCACTTTCAGATAGATAGTGAGTTGCTTTTTCGAGTGAGTAAAATAGAGATCTCCTATCTCTATTTATACTCACCTTTTTGCCCAGTGACCTACTGGGGCCAACTTGTCTACTTAGATACATCCACATTATATTATATATAATTCCGGGCCGACCCCAAATGGTGGTCTAATAACCCATCGGCAAGTACACACACTTGCGACACTTGTCAATCCACATGATGACACTTCCTTATAGAGGAATAACACATCTCTTATAAGGGTACAATAAATATATACAAAATATACAGATGGAATACATTTCGAAGTTACATATACATCAACACTCCCTCTTAACTAGGAAGGTATTTCTCGACACAGATCTGCTAGACAAGTCTTCTTCTCTGGATCATCGTCATCGATGCATTGTCATCATCATCGTCACTGCTGCTGCTATCTCAACCAATCTCTGACTCTACTCGTCATAGGAAGTTCTACAGAGCCAGTCCTTTTTCATACTGGATGTAGGCCCGCCATCTGCAGGTCTTCATCATCACTGGCCATACTGTGGAATCCTCAGGACTCATTACGTGCGTCACAAAACCTGGCTGCAGCATCCCAGGCTATTACGAGCACGCGGCTCTACCTGTAGGATCTCCCAGGAGCACATTACATGTGACCCATCACAAAACCTGGTTGAAGCATCCCAGGCTGTTACGAGCACACGGCTCTACCTGTCGGATCTCCCAGGAGCACATTACATGTGATCTCACCACAAAACCTGGCTGAAGCATCTGAGGCCTTTTTCATCCTGTCCAGATATCCCAGGAGCAAATTACATGTGGTCATGGCAAAACCTGGCTGAAGCATCTGAGACCTTTTTCATCCTGTCCAGATCTCCCAGGAGCAAATTACATGCCATAGGACAAAACCTCGCAAGAGAATCTGCCAGATATCCCAGGGCACCGAATTACATGCCATAGGCAAAACCTCGAAAGACTATCTGCAGATCTCCCAGGGCACAAATTACATGTCCTTCCAAGCAAAACCTCGCAAGAGCATTTGCCAGATGTCCCAAGGCACCGAATTACATGCCATAGGCAAAACCTCGAAAGACCATCTGCAAATCTCCCAGGGCACAAATTACATGCTTTCCTGCACAACCTGATCCACGGCCACAAAGTATCATCTGATACTCATCATCATCACTGCAACATCCTGCTACATGTCATCTGGAGAAGCTCGTCATCCACGATCATCCTGATCATACAATGCATCCATCTGATGCACACCAAGTATCCACCTGATACATACATAGATACATGATCCACACAATGTATCCATCAGCATACATGATCTATCTGATCATACAAAGATACATGATCCACACAATGTATCCATCAACATACATGATCTATCTGATCATACAAAGATACATGATCCACACAATGTATCCATCAACATACATGATCTACCTGATCATACAAAGATACATGATCCACACAATGTATCCATCAGCATCCAACATGATGCGTACATACAAAATACATACACATGATCCAACCGATCATATCCAGCATCCAACATGATGTGTACATACATACATATAATGATCCAACTGATCATATCCAAGCATCCAACATGATGCGTATACAAAATACATACACATGATCCAACCGATCATATCCAGCATCCAACATGATGCGTACATACATACATATAATGATCCAACTGATCATATCCAAGCAGAAACCAGAACATCATCCTGATGCTCATCATCCAACGCTTACATCCACATCCATGTGAAGGATCCCCCTTCCAACATGCTTGGAATGGCTTCATCAAATGTGTCCATTACTTCTTCCTCGAAGTATCCTCGATCTGAAGCACGCCAAGCCTCTCTCTGAAGTACTCGAACTTCACCCTGGCTAGTGGCTTCGTCAGCACATCTGCAATCTGCTCATTCGTCGCAACATACAGGAGCTTCACAGCTCCTCTCTGCACCATATCCCTGATATAGTGATATTTGATCTCTATGTGTTTCGACCTGTCATGAAACACTGGGTTCTCAGATAGCTTCACACAACTCTGGTTATCACAGAAGATACCAGTAGCATCCAACGGGAGATCAAATAACTTGGACAGTAGCTTCTGTAGCCATACTGCCTCACAACTAGCTGAACAGGCTGCAACATACTCAGCCTCAGCTGTACTCAGTGCTATGCAGGATTGCTTCCTGCTAAACCAAGAGATCACACCTGATCCCATATTGAAGCAACATCCAGATGTGCTCTTCCTATCTGCAGCACTGCCAGCCCAATCTGAATCAACATAACCCTGTAGGTTAAACTTTTGATTCGCTTCATACTTGAGCCCATAATCCACTGTACCCTTCAGGTACCTCAGAACATGCTTTACAGCAACCAGGTGAACACTCCTCGGATCCGTCAGGAACTGGCTCAATGTGTTCACAGCAAAGCAAATGTCTGGTCTCGTGTTCGTCAGGTACATCAAGGACCCAATCATCTAATTATACATGGAGACATCAACCGGCTCAGATGAAGCATCACATAGAAGCTTCAGATTCGATGCCATAGGTGTGGCCATGGCCTTGCAATCCATCATCCCAAATCTCTTCAGGATATCTATTGTGTACTTCCCTTGACCAAGGAAGATCCCACCTGCATTCTGCCACACCTCCATACCTAGGAAATAGTGCATCATTCCCAAATCTTTCATATCGAATTCAGCGGAAAGCTTCCTTTTAGTATCTGCAACCAGTCTGTCATCTCCTGTTACAAATAAGTCATCCACATACAGGAGTAGAATCACAGGATTCCCTTCCTCAACCTTGTAGTAAAGGTTGGAATCCGCTTTACTCTTGGTAAAGCCCAAACTAGATAGGAAACTGTCCATCCTACCATACCAAGTTTTGGGAGCTTGCTTCAAGCCATACAAGGCTTTCTTCAGTCTGCACACATATGATTCCCTGTCATGTATTTCAAAACCAAGTGGTTGTTCTACATATACTTCCTCTTCAACTATACCATTCAAGAAAGCTGTCTTGACATCCATCTGGTGTATTTTCCATTTCATAGCTGCAGCCAGGGAAAGTACTGTTCTGATGGAAGTATACCTGGCTACAGGTGCAAAAGTTTCTTCATAATCTATTCCCTCTTTCTGAGAGAATCCACGAGCTACGAATCTTGCTTTGTATTTCTCCACAATGCCATCTGCAGCATGTTTGATTTTGAAGATCCATTTAGAAGTCACAACAGACTTCTCTTTAGGTCTTGGGACAACATCCCAAACATCATTCTTCATTATTGATTGGTATTCCTCAACCATGGCATCCTTCCATTCTTTCTTTTCTGTTGCTTCTTCATAACTGGAAGGCTCTTTGTTCATAATGTCACAGAGTAAAGCAACATAGCTGGTCTGTGATCTGGTTCTTTTCTTTGCTCTATGTTCTTCTTCTGGAATACCAAATATTTCAGTATCTTGAATGAGCTCTCTAGCCCATACACGTTTCCTCTTGTGAGAGTTATCTTCACGGGGTGGATCTATAGGTTCTTGTGGATCTTCAAACTCACGAACAACTTCTGGAACTGCTTCAGTCATGGGAGTGTCCTGAAATCTTGTTTCCTTAGGCTCTTCATAAACTTCAGTAGGTGCCTTCCTTGATTTGATGAATGCTAAGTTTTCATCAAATGTTACATCCCTGCTGACATCAATCTTCTTGAACCCTGGAAAGTATATTCTATAAGCCTTCGAGCTTTCACTGTAACCCACAAAAATACCCTTCTTTCCTGAAGGATCTAGTTTAGTCCTCTTTTCCTTTGGGACATGAGTGTACACTGGACAACCAAATATTCTGAGATGACTGACTTCAGGTTTCTTACCAGAAAAGACCTCTTCTGGTGTCTTGTTGTCCAATATCTTGTGGGGTGTTCTGTTCTGCACATATACAGCTGTTCTAGCTGCTTCTGCCCATAGATGCATAGGAAGATCCTGGTCATGCAACATTGCCCTTGCTGCTTCCATGATAGTTCTGTTCTTCCTTTCTGCAACACCATTCTGTTGAGGGTTATAAGGAGCAGTCAACTCCCTCTTAATCCCTGAATCACTGCAAAGCTTCTTGAAGTCACTTGAGGTGAATTCTCCACCATTGTTGGATCTGAATGTTTTGATCTTCTTGTCATTTTGATTCTCCATCAAGGTTTTGAATTCCTTGAATTTATCAAGCACCTCATCTTTGCCCTTCAAGAAGTATACCCAAGTCTTCCTGGAGAAGTCATCAATAAATGAGACATAGTAAACATACCCACTCAGGGAACTAGATGACATAGGACCACATACATCTGAGTGGATGATTTCCAGGATGTCTTTTGCCTTGCTTTCACTGCTTGGAAAAGCCTTCTTAATGTTCTTACCTTTTGCACATCCTTTGCAAACACCTTCATTTTTGGTCTTGATTTCAGGAAGACCCTCTACTGCCTTGCTTGCAATTGGAAGTGCTCTATAGTGCATGTGAGCAAGTCTTCTATGCCAAAGTTCACTTGGCTCCATGGATTCATGCACCATGGCATGTTCAAGTTGTCCCTTCAATTTATACAAGCCTCCCTCTTGCTCTCCAATTACTACTGCATCATCTATGGTCTTTCCCTTTGGCCACATTAGGACTTGGCCATCCACAAATGAAACCCTCATACCTTTTGCATCCAATGCAGAAATGGAGAGTAAGTTCTTCTTGAGCCCATGTACATAAAGTACTTCCTTCATCTTCAGAGATTTTCCAGAATCTAGGTTGTAGGAGGCTTCACCACTTCCTTTGATTGGGTATTGATAATCATCCCCAAGTTTCACCTTATGGGGTGATTCATGTTCAGATAGGTTCACAAAAGATTCTTTGAACCCAGTCATGTGTTTGGAAGCCCCACTATCAATCAACCAATCATTACAACCATGGGAGATGGTACCTGTGAGAGTAGAGATCAGAACATACTCTTCTTCACTTGATGAGTCATCATTACTATCACTTTCTTCCCTAGCCTTCTTCTTTGGAGGTTCATCATCTTCGGTAGCATGAGCATGAAACCTTCTTTTTCCACCCTTCTTCTTCTTGTTGGAGATGTTGTTGTCCTTCTTGTTCTTGGGACAATTTATGGCAATATGTCCTTTCTCATTACAGGTGAAGCATACTCTTCTTTCTTTGAAATGATGTGAAGATCTCTTGGAGTGAGATGGCTCTTTCTTGAACTTTCCTTTCCTGGCGTGGGCTGTGAGAGCTTGATCTTCATTCCCCATCTTTTCTTCTCGTGCCACAAGCCTTGCTTCTTCTTGTGAGCATTCTTCCTGTAGTCTACTGAAGGAGATCAACTTCTTCCTTGCACAAATTCCTTGGATAAAGGAATCCCATGACCTGGGTAGGCCATTTAGAGTGGTCATCACCACTTCACCATTCTCCACCATTTCATCCACTGCTTCTAGTTGTTCCTTGATCTGGGAGACCCTTGAAAAATAAGATTGAATGGTTTCTCCATTTTGAAATTTCATTGCTTTCAATTGGTTCCGCAAGGTCATCTTCCAATTTATGTTCTTTCCTTCAATTAGCTTGGTCAAAGATTCAAACATCTCCTTGGGTGTCTTAAGAGAAGACACATGGGGTATGAGATGGTCTTTGATAGAATCAGAAATGATTCTCTTTGCCTTCACCAAGTTCTTCTTGTGTAATGCCTTCGCTTCTTCATCCTCTGGGATAGGGATGTCTTCTTTCACATATGAGTCCAACTCATTCTCTTCCAGGATTAACCCAATCCTATACTTCCAGGCTCGGAAGTTACCAGCCCCTTCAAGCTTATCCTCAAGCTTGGTGTGGAGAGACATCTTTAAGAGTACTTCAAATGGAAATAGAAAAGATTTAGGACTTACCACTTGAAGTGCTGAAAACTAGATCTGGTCTCGGATTAGGGTTTGTCAGAGAAACCCTAAAAATTCAAAATGTGATTTTCAAAATTCCGAAAGGATAGAAAGATGCGCTTTGGAGAGCTGATCAACCTGTTACATTCAGAATTTGAGATCAGCAAAGTCTTTCCCTTCAAAATTCCCTTTTTGTCCTCCCGGGTTCACTAGGGAGAGCCCTGAATTAGGGTTTGAGTTTCCCGGAGATCTACCCAGCCAAAAATCTCGATCCAAAGCTCTAAGCTTTGATTTTTGCAAGGAGCTTCCAGCTGTGCCTTCAGTTTCCATAAATTCCTATTTTTGTGGAAACCCTAATTTTTAGGGCCAAATCGGAAAATGCTCGAAACTGAATTCTGATTGGACAAATAGATGCACCTTGATGAGTAGATCCAATCTACTATACTGAATTTCAAAAATCTATGGAGAGAAACCCAATAAACAAGGAATACAAGCTTCCATCACTGCAAAATGTCTTCTTCTCAGTTAAGCTCTGATACCATGTTAAATTTTGAGTATTAATTCACAATACTATAGGATCTTTGCTGAGAGAATAACATCTACAGTATATCAATGCATGACAATCATAATATGACAAGCATCACAAGCATCACAAGAATCAAAAGCATAGAGACAAGAGACACAGAGTTTCCGTGGGGAAAACCCTAAGGTGAAAAACCCCACAACTTCCTCAGAGATAGAGAGAGCAATGGCTCAACTAAAATACAACCAAATAACACTGAGATAGTCTCCTAGCAGATGATCCTCCTCCTCCTCACTAGTGCGCCACTTTCAGATAGATAGTGAGTTGCTTTTCCGAGTGAGTAAAATAGAGATCTCCTATCTCTATTTATACTCACCTTTTTGCCCAGTGACCTACTGGGGCCGACTTGTCTACTTAGATACATCCACATTATATTATATATAATTCTGGGCCGACCCCAAATGGTGGTCTAATAACCCATCGGCAAGTACACACACTTGCGACACTTGTCAATCCACATGACGACACTTCCTTATAGAGGAATAACACATCTCTTATAAGGGTACAATAAATATATATAAAATATACAGATGAAATACATTCCGAAGTTACATATACATCAACAATGGTTACAATATCACAAACATTAATTATGATTGTGATCCTTATAGTTACCATTCATTCAATAAAGTGGTTACAGGATTTGTGGATGTCACAACGTCACCACTTTAGAGATTTGTTGTTTTCTATTCAAATGCACAAGGAGGAGCAGTGTTATCATCTTTCAAGGGTAAAGCAAATGCAAGGAAACAACTTTATTGGTAAGATATATTGTGCTTAAATTTGGAAATCAATTTTATTTATTGATAGGTTAATTGAATTCTTATTTTTTATTTATTTATGGTATAAACACAAGCCTAATATTTGTAGCTCCAGTAGTGAAGATGCATTCATGAGTGGTTTTGAAAACACACATGTTGCAAGATGGACAAAAGATAATACTTATGATTCACTTGTTATGAATGCAAAGAGTGAAGGCAAACATAGTCAACTGTAAACTTATAATGTTGTGGTCGGAAAACTAACATATGAAGAAAAGGATTTGAAAGTAGATATTGTAAACATTTACCAAAAGCCACAAGCATTAATTAATTATCTCATAGATACATTTTCAAGAGAAGGAGATTGGGTTTAATATTTGTTCAGGTTCAGGTAAGATTTATGATATTGCATATGAAATCATACTTTAAGTTCTATTCCTATTGTTCAATATATTTTTTTCATTTATGTTATTTTATAATATTTGATGTAATTATTTTTTTGTATTTGGTGATTAGGTACAACAATAGCATGCGACTGCATATCCGTTGAAAAAGATCCACTACAATACAATTTTATTAAGCAAAGAATTAATGTTTTTAAAGTTCTTCTAGATGAAATGCTAGAAGTTGGTTTAAAGAAAGGATATTTTAGTGAATCGCGTGTGGCAAAAGTATTGAAAAGAGCCTCAACCACCATTAAAAGGGTTGTTTGGAAAGGATTATTTTGGACAATTTGCAGAAATAGAAGACCCAATGGAAGAGCACACTGAAGTCCAAGAAGATATCCAAGCTCTAGAAAATGATAATATCGATGAGGAATTTGGCATACATGATATTATTGATTAGTTTCGTGTCCTTGATGAAAATGTTACATTTGACAAATTGTTAAGAAGATATATTTGTAATGTTTTGACATTAATATTTTATATTAAGAGTAATTTTCTATATGTTGTTGTGAATATTTTTAATATTCTCTTTACCAGTATATGATTTATTTGTGTGATGAGCTTAAGTGAAATATCACTTTTATGAAAAATAATGTCAAATATCATCATTTTTATGCATGAAAACTCTTAAAATAGGCCAAAATACGGTTTAAAAGGTTTTTACTTTCTCTATGTTTTTTTTATCAATTTTGTTCTTAAAAATGCAATATTTGCAATGAAATTTTAATGAAAATACTTCCAAAATGCATATGTTTTTCACTATATCTAGCTTCTAAATGTACATTTGTTTGTTGCATGTTAAGAAAATAGTATTATTTAGATATAGTCATCAAAACATGCATCGAAGTAAACTTAAAAAATTTAAAAGCTATTGTTTTTATATTGTATTTAGAATATATAAAATTCTAATAAATCAATATGACATAGTTAGATTAAAATTTCAAACTATGAAAAAATACATGATATATAAAAAAAATCAACATGGAAAATTTAAAATGACAATTTATTCAGTTTTATTCATTCACTTTGTTATTAAAAGAGAAAAAAAACACCATCTAAAAAAAGATTAGAGATTTCAAACAAAAATGAAAAAAGGTGAAAAAACACATTTGAAAATAACAATGTTAGATACTTTATGATTAAGAAGATTCAAAATCTCAAAAAAGACCTCGAAAGAAAAGGTTGCTACTAGTAGCAACGCTTTTTGAAATGGAGGTAAAAACAGCTACTAAATGAGACCTCCGAAAAAATGAGAACTCGTGTGTGTTCTCATTTTATAGTATACTTCGTTTGAACTATTAAATAGAAATCTTAACACGGAATTCCATGGTTTGGTGTTTTTTATAGGAGATAAATGTCAGCCTTGAATACCATGATATCAAAGGAGTACCTATGGGGTATCTAAAGTTGCTCCCATCTCTAGTTGTTTCCATGGAAAACACAGGAACTTTGTCGATGAAAACTCTAATTCTCACCAAAAATACTAAAAACACCAATTAAGTTACATATATTCAATAAGAAGAGTTTAACTAGGATAATCATTAGTAGGAAAGGATCTTGTTTGTCATTTGTTATTTTTATTTGTATAGAGATAATTATCTAATGGTTCTATGGTTTCCACTCAATTTCTTTCATTTCCACAATCACATAGACCTAGTGGCTAATGTTAACTCCATCCAACGCTCATGTCCACACTACAAATCAGATGTTATGATGCTTTCTCCACTATCCTAACTATCATTTCTACCTCCACAGATTAAGCATTGGCATTAAAAAACAAAGCAATATTGGAATCAATTTGCTTGAGAATTTTTGCATGCCAGTAAAAATAATTTGTCATATATCTAATCATTCCATCTAGTGTTGTGTTATGAGGTTTAATTTGTTGGAAGTGGGACACTAGTGATGTAGGAGCACATACAATATGTCTTAGATAGAATAAGGCACATATTAGGGTTGGGAGATATCACAAAGTGATAAAAAGAGGTCTATGATGAGATGAGATTCAACAAACCCTAAAAATGGAAGAGGATATAGTAGACTATTCATATGGCCCAATAGAGGGTATGGATATTTTATAATACTCAATCCCTCCACATACCCACATGGAAATGCCTCTGTAGGGGTTTTTGGACCATGATGAGTTGTGGTAATGAAACTTTAAGGTCTACAACACTAGAGTGTCCATTATTGTAGTTTGTCATGGTCATAGATCCTATTAGTAATTTACATGAAGAAGGTACAACCAATATTATGCCTAGATGCTCTTAAAAGGTTTTTACAAAAGGATCGGGGCTTGAAGGAAGTGGCATTCAAAGGGAAACCAAAGAAAACGTTAATATGGTTACACTTAATTCAATTTTGTCTCTGGCACATTCTCCCTGTTTGCAGGTCCTAGAAAATCTTTGTTTAGAAATCTCAAAGGCCTCCCCTCATTTTTCTATATATCCACAAAAGACTGATCTAAAACCCACCAATCTAGTTAAGGTGAATATTTCATCACAAGTCTATTGGGTTTCAATTGCTTTCACGGTGGAATCCAAGGTCCATACAATTTGAAATGGAATTACGAGGTGTATAAAGTTGAGAAGAGTGTAAGGTGGTTAAGAGGAAGGGTTCAACAATAATAATGGTTATCAGTGAGAATATTCGATTAGAAAAATCTATAGAGTATGTAAGATTACTATTTACAAATTTGTAGGTAGACACATTGTAGAAAATTCCTTGAACTCATGGATGCAATTGGTATGGGTGCCAATGATTGGTTATGGTCATTCTTTTTTTTTTCTTTCCAAGGGGTGGATCAAGATTACCTTTCACTCTGAAAGGAATATGATGACTATCCTTGGGGATTCCTGGTTGAATATTTTTGATAAACTTGTGTAATAAAATAAATACCAAATAGAATCTAAAACACAGGAATTAAAAATGGCTCACACACATAACACACATATATCTACCATGGAAACGCATAACTGGGAAAACTAGCCTACCTAGGACTTTATCCACTATCTATCTCATTATATTATCTTCGTTGTTTATAATATAAAATTATAACATCCAAAACCCTAATCCATTGACCCAAATTATATGACAACCCTAATTACTGAACCATAATTAATTTTCAATGGGATAAAAAACGTACCATTGGCCAAAAACAACTCAAAAATGGATCCAAAAATATTATTTTGGAGGTGCTACCCCCAAACCGTTGGCCCCACACACCCCCCATACCTCTTTTTCTATGGGAAACTACAAATATTACAATGCATTGCCAACACTAGTTTTGGGGCACAACCTTCCTATCCTCAAAACATTGGCACCCTTGTTTTGGCCCTAGGTCTGAAGGGCTTACCAAATAATTGGTATGGGTCAAAATGTCAGGACTAGTGATGGAACTATGGTTTAAAATTTTAATGGGAGATATAGGGAATCTCATAGGGCACATGATATTGGTTTATACTTCACTTAATAGCTTTCACCATTCAATGGCTAAAATTTTGGTGTACATGGAATTCAATGAGGGTTTGATCCATATTCTGGAGATTATATCAGGGACCTTGTTGTATAAGCAAGATATAGACTGTTGCTATGTCCTTTTTAGATGTGAAAGTTGCCACCATTACAACTATGTGGTTCAATACTACCTAACTCCTTCTATGAGGAATTTCCTGAGAATTAAAACCAATGAGGGAAAGGATGTGTCATGAGAAAAGGTTATAGAAGCAAGTTACAAGCCTCTAGAGTCTTCAAAGTTAAGAGTTGTTGGAGAGTTAATGCATTAGGAAAAATATGATTTTAAGGAGGTAGATAAATGGAAGATTTTTTTCAAAAAATATCAAATACTTTGATACTGGAAGTGGTAGATACATTGATTTAGGACACAACTGACATTCACATCATCTAGGAGGTCAACAAAATCGGTAAGACATTTCAAGCCCCTATAAATATTTCCACAAAAAAATGATTACAAAGGAATTAAGATTGTCATATGAGGAACCTAAAAAATAGAAAAATGGAAAGAAATTTACTTGATATAAAGGTAATCAACTACATCCACCTAAGGTTGTTCACTCACCTTCTTAAATACATAAGAAATTGAATTCATATCTTCAAAAGGTGAAGGTGGTAGTTACTCAGGCAATTCAAACAATATCCCTAAAGTTTCAAAGCTAGGATTCATTGAGTTTGATGTAGATAGGGGAGGCAATTACTTTCAAAGATCTAGAAAAGGGGATCCTCATGGTTGAGATCTTGGCCTATGTAGATAGGTCTTGATCCCATATGGGAACCCATCTCTAGTTTGATAGGTAAGAAATCATACCTATAGCAGAACTGGGAAAATACATTAGAGAGATACACCAAAGAAGCCATGGACCAATTCTTGGGTCCCTTAGAGCAAGAAATCCCTAGAAACTTGAAAAATGATGAAGATTCTCTCATTAAAAATTTATGGACTAGGTTTTAATTTGAAGAGACAAGCCTTGTCTAGACTAGTAAAGATAGAGAAACTTGATTTGATGTTATTACAACAGACCAAGCGGTTTGGGGAAATAATAGTTGGTTGTTTGAAATGTGCTTTCATGGGTTGGGATTTTTGTGGTGTGGATGCCACTAGTAACTCTTGATGTATGATCATTGGATGTAGTTCCAACCTAGAACTAATACAAATTTTCTATATGTTTTCAAGTCTATGCACAAAATTGTTGTATAAAGGTCTAGGTCAGATGATCAAAGTAAAGAATGTGTGGGGACCGTATATTTAAAGACAAGAGTTCTAGGATAAGTTATTTTGATTAGAGGTGGTAAATTATGAAATGATTATTATAGCCAAAGATTTAAATTTTAAGTTTGTACAGATGAAATTTGGGGGACTACTACAAGGGTTGACAGTCTTGCAAACTATTTCAAGTAGAAAATAGAAATGGCTAGTCTATTGGAGCTAGAATTGGTCTCTATAAAGCCTACTTGCAGAAATAATAGATAGGGGGAGGTAGGGATAGCAAAAAATAATATATCATTTTCTAGTTTTAGATCACTTGTTATTAATTTTTTATCAAATAAGATCATGGATAAATGTGTGGGGCATATTTGATCATATTCTTGTATTCTTGCAATCGGATTTCGAGGAAGAAAAACCCTCCAACCCTTTTAATTCAGTCCATCTTGGATTCAGAATGGGGATTTCAAGGAAATGGTGAAATAGAATGGATAGGTTTTGATCCCAACTCAAAACACTCAACCAAATTTCAACTAAGTCACTCAAAACTATAAAAAGCAAATTGGTGGCATGGGTAGTAGAAACCTACAAAAACAGAGACAAAATTTTAAAAGAGGCTAAAATAGAAATTAAAAAGATATATGAGAACAATATTACTAGTGCTTTCACTGTTGAAGAGGCACAAAACTTAAATATTTTGAGGGTAGAGAAAGAATATTACTAGAATATATGGAAGTGGAGTGGAGGATGAAGAGCATAGTTGTATGAACAGTGATCAAAACACAATTTTTTTCTTCAATTTGAAAACTATAGGAAGAGCATAAATTCCATCTAGGAACTCCAAAACAATGAAGGTAACAAAGTAAGTGGTTTCAAAGACATTGCATCCTCGGGTGTAAATCATTTGCAATCTATGTACTTGAAGCTAACAAGGCTAAACCTTCTTGAGATTATTAAGTTAGTTTTTATGTTCCCTTGTTTTGTAATAGAAGAAACTAATCAAAATTTCTATGAATAATTCTCTGAGGAATATATCCAAATAGTTCTACATTCTTTTCAGAAAGACAAGAGTCCTAGTCCATATAGGTGGATAGTTTAGTTTTTCTTCAATTCTTAAGAGCTAGTTGAGATGGATTTTCTTAGGGTCATTGAGAAGATTGGGGTTTCTAGTAGTGTTATCAAATCCTTTAATGCTAGATTCATTTCACTTATTCCTAAGTGTTATATGCCTACTTATTTTTATTACTACAAACCAATATCTCTTTAAATTTATAACCAAAGTAATATTGGTTAGATTGAAAGAGGTCCTTTTAGGAGTAATATCTCATGAACAATTTGGTTTCCTAGATAGCAAGAAAATAAAAGAAGTCATAGGGTCTTCTCAATAATGTCTACATACAATAAAATTGAAAAAGATACAAACTTTGGTTATCAAGATGGACCTTTCGAAATCATATGATAGGAAAAACTAGTTATATCTTAGGATGGTGTTAATACATGTGAGGTTCACTTATCATGTGGTTAAGTGGATTATCGGACATGTAACATTTTCCTCTAATGTTTGGCTCATAAATGGAGTGACGTATGCTTCTTCAAACCTACAAGGGGTTTGAGACAAGGTTTTCCAAACTCTCCCATTCTATTTATGTTGGTTGTAGAAGGGCTCAGTCAAGCAATACTAGAAACAAAACTTTAGGGATTCTTAAAAGGGGTAAATATCGATAATTATGTGTTTATAACTTATTCATTATTTGTGGATGATATATTGTTATTCTTTGATGGTTCGGAGGGGGATTTAGAAAAAAAATAGGAACTCCTCAACCTCTATTTGTGACTGGAGGTATTACAAAAGCCATCCATTAGTTTAAAAGAATTGAATGTAGAGTCTAAAGTATCCAATAAGGTATTTTTTCCTATTAGGCACTTTGATTTACAAGAAGGGTTTAAATGCATGGGTTTTATTTTTAATCCAAATGGATATGGAAAACTAGGTGCCTAGGGATGGTTGTTGAGTAAACTTTAAAAAATGGTACATTTCTAGTGTAATAGGTGGCTCTAAAGAGGGTGGGGAATTAACCCTATTCAAGGCTACCCTATGATCCATCCCATTGTATTAGTATTCTATGTCTTGTATCCCGAAGGGAGTGCTTGAAAAATTATAAAACTTTGTTGCAATTTCTTATGGAGTAGTAAAGGTGAAGGTGGTGGGATTCCTTGGGACATATAGTTGTCCATCATTGTTCCAAAATCAAGGGAGGATGGTGTTTGAAATAGATACATGTATTTAAAAAGGATGTAGTTGTGAAATTTCTTTCAAAACTCATTACAAAGGAAATCCTTTAGAAATATTTAATTCTTCAAAAGTATGTATATCATATTTATTTATCGGATTGGATAAGGAACTCTTAAAAAAGCATTAAGAATGTTTCAAATCACTAGTAAATGCAATGGTATTGGCATTTCCTGTCATTAAAAACTATCTTACATGGAAGGTTGGAAATGGGAAGAATGTAAGGATTGGCTCAAATCTAATTATGGGATGTAGTAAATAGATTTTTCAAAGGCCTAATCTGATAAACCATCTTCATGAAAAAGGAATTTATACTTTACATTAGACTATAGATACTAATGATACAAATGTTTGGTCGTAGGGCTAGAAATAGGTACAATCTATTGACTTGGATGGGGAATGGATAGGTAATTGGTAGATCTATCGACTTGAGATGAAAATAGTATTTATAAGAATAAGGGATCCATAGAATTCCTTGATGTGGACTAAAAATAAAGTTACAAGTATTTACATTGCAAAGTTAGGTACTTATGAAGCTTTAATGGATCCTGTTGGTTAAGAAGAGGTGTGGTGGTGGAGTAAAATATTGAAAATAAAGGCACCTAAGAAGATGAGAATTTACCTATGGCTCATACTTAGGAACAAGGTTCCAGCATGAGAAGGCTTACAAAATAGAGGAATATAGGGACCCATCATCTACTTGTTATGTGTGAAGGATGTGGAAACAATTTCTCATTTAGTTATTCATTATTCATATGTTTAACATCCGTGTAAAAATCTAGAAAAAATGACTAGAACCGGCAATGTTTGGATAGGTACATTAGTAGATAAATGCCTTAGAGCTTGGTTTCAAAAAAAGCAATGAAAATTTTTCACAGAAATCCATGTCTCCCTATATGGGGTATTTGGTTAGCATGTAATGCCTAAATATTTGAAGGGAAACAAATTCGAAACTTCCAAGTTTACAATCAAGTATGTGGTCTATTTCATGGATGCAAATCGACTCCTGGGATTAGAAAAACGTGACAACTAGATGACATATGTTGACAAATTTTATCTCTGGGGTTTCTCTAATGATGCTAGATAAGGTCAAGATAACTTTAGCAACACAAGAGGTGTTTTATTCCTATCTAAGAATAACTTTATTAGATTCAAGGCTGGTCTAGGAATTGGATCAAACAATTGTGCTAAAATTAAATGATGGATTTTTTTCTTCTTATGAATATAGAAATGGAAAAAGGGGTTAGGATCTTACAAGTATCTAAGGATTCCTCTTTGGTTATTCAATGGATGAAAGGGAACATTCAAATTCACTATGTTCCACTAAATATTTGACAAATAAGTTAAAAGAGGCACCATCCTTATTTGAGGCTATACCATATAATCATGTATATTGTGAACACAATATGTTAGTTGATGCCCTTTCAAAGGAACACCAACAAGTTGAAGAAAGATTATCAATTTTGGAAGAATTCATATTTGATACCTTGACACAATGAAGGTCTTTTGTATTTTGATTTGAAGTCTAGTGCTGAGTCATTCTCACAACTTTTTTTCTTTTAATATTATAGATTATAATATGTAATGAAAATATCTCGAGACTATTATGAGACTTATCTTTTGAGGCTTATTATTGGAGGATAACCTCTATAGTATATTATAGGGGGTAACTCTTGCTTTGAGCTATGATTTGTTTGGTCCATATATATTTAGGAGAAAAAATGAAAGTCTTTTTATTTTCATAATCTTTTATACATGTCCCTAGAGCACATAAAATGCGATTTCTATTTTTGAATAGAAATTACAATATTTTCCATGGAAAAAGTATTTGTAAGCATTAGCCAAAGGTCATTGAATCTACAAATGAGTCCATTTTCCTTGAAAATTTTACATTTTTCCACTACATTAGTATCCACTAGAATAGATGGTGTTCGATATTTTAAGACCGTTATGATTAGTAGAGGGTGTTGATCAACTATTGATGAAATCATTTCTTCATCACCTTTTGAAGATGATACTTTTACTGGGGGTGGCAGGTGCGGGTGGGATTCTTTTTGATCCCGGAGGAATTAAAATCGCATCATTCTCATGGGGACTAGGTAGGAAAACAAATAATGAGGCAGAATGGTTAGCTCTCATTCTCTCTTTAGAAATGGCCTCCAACTACAGCTTAGACAACCTCAAAATCTATGGAGACTCCAGGCACGTCATCCAAATCATGAAAAGAGGGTATGCCTCGCCAGGCTCAAAAGCCGACAGATACATGCAAAGAATCAAAACTAATATAATTCTCTCAAAGACATCCTTCTTTCACATCCTCCGAGAGAACAACAAGCTGGCTGATTTAGCGGCGAATCACGGAATCAAGCTCGAAATAGGGAAAACCAAGGATCATAATGGAGTTTTGGGATTTCATTACATCCCTTAAGGTTCCTATGTCTAGACTCATTGATCACAAGGTGGGGTTTTTGGTTAGGGCCTTGGTCACGAGGGACCCTTACCCTCTCTTATGCTATGGTCTTCACATCTCTCCCTCCCCCGAGACTTCTCCCACATGACACCCCGTCCGCTCCTCCACCTGTCACCTCGCCCTCTCCCTCGGTGTCAGCTCCCACGGGGCTCTCATAACTCCCCCACCCGCCATCTCTTTTCCTCCCTCCGCGATGGCTCGCCCTCCCCATCTGCCTGAAGCTCTGAGCCGCCTCTCCCTTGGCGAGCTCGACACTCCTCCTCCTCGTCTCTTGCTGGCACAGGCGTTTAACTGGGAAGCAATGCAATCAATCAGGGCGGCCATAGCTGCCTTGAGCAGGACGTTGGTGGACATAAAGTTTGCAGTCCGGAATACATACGACGCGGTCTGCACCAATGCAAATCAGAATGCAGAGATGGCGTCGGACATAAATCATGTTTGCACACAGTTATCTTGCCAGGATTCCAGAATTGATGACCTGGAACGAAATATCTTTGAATTAATGGGGAAAGTGGATAGGTTGCAGGAAGACATGGCCGTTTTCACTGGAGCAACTCAGGGGAGCTGGGTACATGAAAACCCAACAGTAAATCAGGAAATTAACCAGGTTATGGTGGATGCTTCTTTTGTTCAGCTAAGGAAGAAAGGATAGGACGTAACAAAGCCCAGGTTTCAAAAATTTTGCTCATTTTGGTTAATGCATTTTTGTATAATCCTTTGCAGTCAGTTTGTTAAGGTTTACTCCAGCTCTATGCTGGATAATTTCAGGAAAACCAAGCTCAGAGCTTGTAATGTAATGCAGATAGTTATTATAGTGATAGATGGTCCAGACATCTCTGCACTGTTAAAAACTCTTTCTGAAAGTTTGTAATGAATAGCTGTGCACAGCTTTATAAATACAATCCTTTACTCTGTTACTGTTAAAAAAAAAGATGATACTTTTAGAAGATCCCTACTTAATATATGGTTAAAGGAACAAAACTAGAGAGATCAAGTTCACTGGGGATTGCGGGCCTGTAAAGGAACTTGGAACAGAGTGGCCCACAAGAGCATGCTTTATTTATAATGTGGAGGAAATTGATGAAGGGGAACCTAATCACAACTATGTGATCTAAGTATAGTATTCCCAGTTTGAGGAGCAAGGAGGAAGAAGGGATCCCTAAAGACATAGAGATTGACAATGCAAGTGAAGAAACCTTCATCAGTGTTTCAAAGATTGGAAACCTGATCTAAGAAACCAAGAAAGGCATCATTGAGGAGTTAGGAGTAGATCAATATATTACATATAGAAAAGATGCAAGGTGAGATGGGGCAGGGTGTAATGTCCCTTGTTAGGAATTTTATTAAAATGGCAATTTTTCACTTTTTTTCCTAGTTAGACCTTTGACTAGTTTTGATCTCTAAGTCCCAATTTTGCCCCAAATGATCCCAAATCTTCTGAGAAGGTATATGAATGGTATTAGAACATAAATATGTGTTTCAGGGATGCCTTTGGACCTTTAAAATACTTCTGCAAATCCTCTTTCAATTCTGATCAATGTAGGTAACTTTACTAGTGATTTTCCTTTGACTAGTATTGGTCTCTAGGTCTCAAATTGACTCCAAATGCCTTCAAATCTTCAAGGAAGGTGTATGAATGATATTATAACTTGAATATGATTTTTATGGATGAAATATGTCCACCAAAAGACCTCTGCAAACTCTCTTAATATTCTGAACCAATTATGCAATTTTACTAGTAATTTGGGGTTCAAATCCCCCTGGGGTAAGCACTGAAAATGGCTTCCCAAATGCCTCCAAACCCACTCAAATTTATGAACAGAGGTATGTAATGTGTTAAGTATTTTATTAAAGTCTCATATGCACCATTAATGGATTATTACAACTGTTCTCACCCTCTCCCATTCAACTGCAAAAATCCCCAATTCGACCCTTGGGGAAATGGCACTATTTCACCTCCCAATACAACTAAACTGAATAAAAATGCTTCAAATGCTCAAGTACAGTACATGAAACTTGTAGAATACATCCATGGAATTATATTTATCACAAATATATCATAGAATCATCCATTCATTCGAAATCATCATCAATACATTGGCTCACAACAAGGTAGTGGGGAAATGGCATGGTTCTTCCATTAAAAATGAGATTTATACATTTCTACTTGGAATTTCGACCTGAAACTTTTTGGAGATGAAGAACAGAGTATTTACTTCATATTACAAAATAAATGGGGCATTAAAATCTTCCCCAAAGAGTACAATAGCTCACCAAAAACGCCCTCCCTCAAGGATCAAGAATATGCCATCAAAACTGGAAATGGTTGAAGGAGTGAGCTGCAATAGAAGAAACCATGAGCTGCCCTGTAGCTTAAACCTGAAAATAAAGACTCCATTAAATCTCCAAATGAAAGGTCTGAATGGCCTTTCCAATTACCAACTTGGATGGGAATCTTTCACCCTCGAAATTGGCTAAGGCAAGAAACTAGTCATCCACTAGCTCTCCCTCTTCACAAATGCAATTGCAAATTCTAGAAATGATCAAAAGCTGGTTTCATTCTTTGTTATTGACATTTATAAACTTCTAATGTCCTCCATGGGTCGAATTCATTCCAAGAGACTCATGCCAACTCATGTTGGGAAGAGATTCCAAAGAACGCCACTTGTACAACAATTCCTAGTCTCCCACTTCCACCAAATCACATGTGGAAGCATCTTAGCTGCCCTAACACCCTTGAGCGCCCTCTTGGAGTCTATTTTTAGCCCTGACATGTCATATATGTCATATGTCAGCCTTCAGGTCTGATTTGTGTCATAGGTGTCATAGCATCTTCATCATTGTTGTCATAGAGCTAAGGAATCTAGCCCAAGTGTCTCACTAGCTCCAAATTGCCTCTTCCTCTTCCATGGGAGTTACTCTTCCTCTATATTTCGACCTTGGATGAGTCATGCAATGAATAATACCTTTTGGACTCCCCCAAGTATGTTACCATTCACCTTGAATTCGAATTGGTGAGAGAATGATGCCAAGTGTAGTGGGGAAATCTAGCCATATGTGGGTCCCACTTCCTCCATGTGTCTTCATGATGAAATGCCACTTTGATTTTCACTTGTATATATTTATTTAGCTCCTTTATTAAATATTTATTCCATTCTAATGTTCAAACATCATTTATTATCCCCATTATTCCAAATCCCAAAGCTTCCACCCCAAACCTAGGAAACTAGTAATTTTCCTCCTTGGCAATTATTTGACCTTTAGCATCAATTTGAAAAACTCTAATGAATAGGGCCAATGTGATTAGGCCATTGTGACCCAATACCAAATTTGGGACATGACAAATCCTCCCTTCCCAATATTGCTTGTCCTCAAGCAATTTTAAACATGGGTGTTGAAGAACCTGCTTTCTGTATAATTCTTTGAAGTTGCCATTGAATTGCCCAACCTTGAGTCTTTGAGTTTCCATGAAGATTTTAGAGAGGAACCACCATGCTTGCTGCTGCACTACTCTGATAAAAATCACTTTATTAAGTGGGGAAATCCATATCCCATACTGCTTGTTTCCCCAAAAAATTTGAAACCAATGAGATAAAAATTATTCCAGGGTCCCATTGCTTGTATTGCACCCCAATAATTAAGAGTGCTCTCCAACCCACACCATTAGTTAAGAGGATTCCTGGATCCCATTTTCTTGTATGCATCCTTCCAAACATCATGAGTACCAAATATATATCATCAAAGTACATAACAACATAATGAAAATGTACATCAAGGATATGCTTAATCAAAGAGTCATGAAGGTGCTTATACCTCCAAGCAAGTAGACCACCATTTTCCAAGTGCATACAAGCTTCAAGTGACCAATCAAATCTGCTCCAATGACATAGGTGAGGATCCCATGTCCTATAATGCTGCTCCAAAAGGATGTGATATGCATCAAAATATTCAACCATGTATTCTTTCATCCAAGAAGTGAATGAAGAATCTCCACTAAAATCTGAACCAAATAATGAGCAGAAAAAACAAGGAGACTTCAAATGACTCAAAGAAGTCTCACCCATACATCCATGAATGTGAGAATCATAAAGATGTAACAAAGTATGTGGCTGCCAACAAAAATGTTCTCCCATCATAAATCTATTCACCCAAGTGTTGGATGAAGTTCCTCTAACATAAAATGAACCCAGTGTTGAGCAAGAAAAACCATGAGTCTTCAAGTGACTCAAATCCATATCATAGGTACATCCATGTAGATGTGAATCATCATAAAGTGACAAATGATGCTGCTGCAAATGTGAATAAGAATGTGCTCCAACCATGTCATCATAAAAGTTAAATCTAGGAGTTCCATGCTCCTCATGTGGCACCATCAAAAAGAACCCTTTCACCCATACTTCATTGAGACTAATGTTGCAAAACATGGAATTGTAGGAAGTAGGAGAATGAACTAACTCACCCAAATGATCAAAAAGTGCAGAAGTTTCATCATGGGAAGGATCCATATGGGTAGTATCATGCAGCTCCTTCAAAAGTGTGAACTCTTTGTCATAGTTTGGTTCCAATGTAGAGGAATCATGCTCTTCTTTAAAAATTGCATAACCTTCATCAAGAGGCAATTCAAATTCCTCTTCCACCACATCAAGTGTTTGGATCTCTTCAAGTTCATCTTCAAACACATCAAGAACATTCAAATTTTCACATTTCTCATGATCCACCATGTCATGAGAATCCTCCAAACAATCTACCATTTGACAATCTGAAACATAGGAGGAAAAACAAGTATCTTGCAACTTTTCAAGAAGTTGCTCATTTTGAATTGTGAGCTTATGAATATCCTAATTATTCTTCAAGTATGCATCATGTAACAATTCATTAAGCTCAAACAAATGGTTTCTATCAAAAAGCAAAGACATGAAATTACCTTTGATGTGGCACATTGCTCTTTGAATCTTCTCCATGTCTTCAAGGAAGGATGTTTCCTCCAATGAAGTAGCTCTCCAACAAGAATTTGACACCAATGCTTGAGTGTCATGGAGAATGCTGAGGGACTCTTGGATCTTCTTTTCATTCATCTTTAAGGACCCTTCAAGAAAATGAGGCTCTTGCAAATGAACCTCCTCATCTTCTTCATTTTTTCTTGGACCAACTTCATGAAGCTCAAGTGGTGATGGGGAAGTTGATCTTGGTTCTTCTTCAACTGCTGCAAGGTCTTCATTATCATGCTTAATGGAACTTGGGCTTGCAGCAACATTTTCAAAAGTGATCTCTATGTCACCAACATAGAGGTGTGAGCACCCATCAATAGGTACTCCTTCATAGTTTAAGCATCCATCAGTAGATGCTCTTTGGTTCATGTCTAAGCTAGAAGGTGTCTCGAAATGATCTTCCATATTTTCAATAGAATATTCTTCACTATCTTGTGATGTCTCTTCCTTTTGCTCCTTCAAGCAAGCTGTTGCATTTTGCCCCTTGGTTTCCTTAAAATCAATAATTTTTTCCACAAGTTCGATAGAAAACAATTCGAATCCTTCCTTAATTTGCTTGGTCATATCTTCAAATATTGTTTTCATAATTTTTATATGCTCCTCACCATCATATGAGGCTCCCTTTTCATCCCTAGTCATAGTTCCCTCAAAAAATTTGCTCTTCTTCTCCTACTTTTTTTTTTCCTCTTCAACAAAAGCACTTTTGGTTTCAATATATAATGGTGGTACCTAAATTCTTTTCCTCATAGATATTATACCACATCAGGTGCCAAGATCATGCTCTGATACCACTGTAATGTCCCTTGTTAGGAATTTTATTAAAATGGCAATTTTTCACTTTTTTTCCTAGTTAGACCTTTGACTAGTTTTGATCTCTAAGTCCCAATTTTGCCCCAAATGATCCCAAATCTTCTGAGCAGGTATATGAATGGTATTAGAACATAAATATGTGTTTCAGGGATGCCTTTGGACCTTTAAAATACTTCTGCAAATCCTCTTTCAATTCTGATCAATGTAGGTAACTTTACTAGTGATTTTCCTTTGACTAGTATTGGTCTCTAGGTCTCAAATTGACTCCAAATGCCTTCAAATCTTCAAGGAAGGTGTATGAATGATATTATAACTTGAATATGATTTTTATGGATGACATATGTCCACCAAAAGACCTCTGCAAACTCTCTTAATATTCTGAACCAATTATGCAATTTTACTAGTAATTTGGGGTTCAAATCCCCCTGGGGTAAGCACTGAAAATGGCTTCCCAAATGCCTCCAAACCCACTCAAATTTATGAACAGAGGTATGTAATGTGTTAAGTATTTTATTAAAGTCTCATATGCACCATTAATGGATTATTACAACTGTTCTCACCCTCTCCCATTCAACTGCAAAAATCCCCAATTCGACCCTTGGGGAAATGGCACTATTTCACCTCCCAATACAACTAAACTGAATAAAAATGCTTCAAATGCTCAAGTACAGTACATGAAACTTGTAGAATACATACATGGAATTATATTTATCACAAATATATCAGAGAATCATCCATTCATTCGAAATCATCATCAATACATTGGCTCACAACAAGGTAGTGGGGAAATGGCATGGTTCTTCCATTAAAAATGAGATTTATACATTTCTACTTGGAATTTCGACCTGAAACTTTTTGGAGATGAATAACAGAGTATTTACTTCATATTACAAAATAAATGGGGCATTAAAAGCTTCCCCAAAGAGTACAATAGCTCACCAAAAACGCCCTCCCTCAAGGATCAAGAATATGCCATCAAAACTGGAAATGGTTGAAGGAGTGAGCTGCAATAGAAGAAACCATGAGCTGCCCTGTAGCTTACACCTGCAAATAAAGACTCCATTAAAGCTCCAAATGAAAGGTCTGAATGGCCTTTCCAATTACCAACTTGGATGGGAATCTTTCACCCTCGAAATTGGCTAAGGCAAGAAACTAGTCATCCACTAGCTCTCCCTCTTCACAAATGCAATTGCAAATTCTAGAAATGATCAAAAGCTGGTTTCATTCTTTGTTATTGACATTTATAAACTTCTAATGTCCTCCATGGGTCGAATTCATTCCAAGAGACTCATGCCAACTCATGTTGGGAAGAGATTCCAAAGAACGCCACTTGTACAACAATTCCTAGTCTCCCACTTCCACCAAATCACATGTGGAAGCATCTTAGCTGCCCTAACACCCTTGAGCGCCCTCTTGGAGTCTATTTTTAGCCCTGACATGTCATATATGTCATATGTCAGCCTTCAGGTCTGATTTGTGTCATAGGTGTCATAGCATCTTCATCATTGTTGTCATAGAGCTAGGGAATCTAGCCCAAGTGTCTCACTAGCTCCAAATTGCCTCTTCCTCTTCCATGGGAGTTACTCTTCCTCTATATTTCGACCTTGGATGAGTCATGCAATGAATAATACCTTTTGGACTCCCCCAAGTATGTTACCATTCACCTTGAATTCGAATTGGTGAGAGAATGATGCCAAGTGTAGTGGGGAAATCTAGCCATATGTGGGTCCCACTTCCTCCATGTGTCTTCATGATGAAATGCCACTTTGATTTTCACTTGTATATATTTATTTAGCTCCTTTATTAAATATTTATGCCATTCTAATGTTCAAACATCATTTATTATCCCCATTATTCCAAATCCCAAAGCTTCCACCCCAAACCTAGGAAACTAGTAATTTTCCTCCTTGGCAATTATTTGACCTTTAGCATCAATTTGACAAACTCTAATGAATAGGGCCAATGTGATTAGGCCATTGTGACCCAATACCAAATTTGGGACATGACACAGGGTGGCTACTAGAGAGGCCATGACAATGGAAACTATGTGGCTAAGAAAGAAACCCTAGCTAATCCATGTGAAGATCCAACGGAGAATTTTTTCTATTGGAATAACCATTTCTCTTCAATAGAGTAAAATTTAAAAACAATCATGATGAGTAAATCTTGATTTTTAAAAGTTAAATCATAAGGCATAGTTAGAAAAATATTTAATTTGTTTATCCCCAAATTATAATTTCCAATGTGATCAAACTTCCTTGAAGGAAATCCATGAAAATTAGAAATGCCAAGCAAGTGTGTGTGTGTGTGTGTGTGTGTGTGTGTGTGTGTGTGTGTATATATAATGAATTGGGTGTAGCATGGGTGGTTGGGAGGAATGATTGTTACCCTCCCCATCCAAGATCAATTCCTATGAGTAACATGCTAAGCTCTTAAAGGAGCATATTGTATTGGCCTTGAGCCTTAAAGAATCTAGTTTACCCTAGGTACCATCCTCGAAATGAGGTGAAGTACTTGACAAGCTTCCACAGGATATGTATTCCAATATATATATATATATATATATATATATAATGAATTGGGTGTAGCATGGGTGGTTGGGAGGAATGATTGTTACCCTCCCCATCCAAGATCAATTCCTACAAGTAACATGTTTAGCTCTGGAATGAGCATATTGTATTGGCCTTGAGCCTTGAAGAATCTAGTTTACCCTACGTACCATCCTCAAAATGAGGTGAAGTACTTGACAAGTTTCCCCAAGATATGTATTCCAATGTGTGTGTGTGTGTATTGCTTTTTATGTAGTTTTATTTACAAAATTATATCTAATCTCATTTCTAATAGGTTGAAGGGTATTATTTTAGGCGTGGTCTCAAAAGGAAAAATACTTGATGTTGTTGGATTTGCACAAGAAGGCATGCATACCATAAAGTAAAAAAAATCGCAACTACAACTCTAAAGATTGATCTATCTAAGGATTATGATAAGGTTATTTTTATTTTCTTAATATTATTGCTTCTCCAGTTGGATATGAACTTGTAGACATTGAACTAGATTATGGGTTGCTCATCTTTGTTTTACTTTGTTGTGTTAATCAATGAATCACCATCTAGTTTCTTTAATGAATCTATAGGACTTAGCCTAGGATGCCCGTTATCGACTTTTATATTTTTGTTAGTGGTTGAGAGACTCAACACACTCATAAATGAAGCAAAAATGAAAGGATAATTGAAAGGTTTACATGTATCAAGCTTGGTAAATCTTTCTCATTTGCATTGTGTTAATGATGTAATGATTTTTGGTCCTAGTTTTGTGAAGGAGATAGAAAAATTAAAGGATTTGATATTACAAAGCCATAGGAATGGAAGTTAACCTACAAAAATCCCTATCATCATTTAATGAGTTGTTAGATGAGATCATGGACTAGGCAAAGATTGTTTTCCCAATGAAGAGAACTGACCTAGACAAAGGGGTAAAGTACCTTGGTTTTTACCTGAAACCAAATGTGTATATTATGAGGATTGGACCTAGTTGTGTAATAAAGTGGAAGCTTGAATTTTAGTTTGGTGTAACCACTTCCTCTCGCAAAGAGAGACTATTCCTGGTCAATTCCGTTCTGGAGAACATCCCTATAAATTGGTTAACAATAGGAAAGATCCCTAAATGCATCCTAAACAAAATTAGAATGAAGTGTTTTAATTTTTTTATGGAGCCATGAATTGATAAAGAAAATCAATATGGATTTTTTTATGGTGATTGTCCAGAAGAACCAAGATTTTGTGGTGCTAGAGTAATCTTGTTCATTGACACATTACAACATTAATTACTAAGATGTAAAGATTAAATTTGATGAAATCTCTTTTACACATATTTTTTGTGAGTTTAATTCACAAGCAAACAACTTATTTAAATATACTTTATTATTGGAGGGTGTCTTCAATGAACATGTTTTTAGGGGAGGAACTCTCCTCTCAATCACAAAGACAACTATTTATTAGCTTTGGGTCTTTTTTTATGATAATATGATGTAGTGTTTTAAGGGGTCTAAATGTTTCGAAGGCCTCTTAGGTTGATATATTATTTGTTTTAAACTATAAAGGTCAAGGTGTTGATGATATAAGCTTAAAATGAATACTATAGTTAATTCTTAGTTTTTAAGTGTTGAGGTAAATAGGACTGAGACTTTACAATCAATTTGTGTTTACTGGAGTCCATCTTAGACTGACATGTATATTTAATAGCACAATCAAAATTTTAGGAATAAAATCCATAAAAAATATTTGCGACGCTAACAAGTAAATATTAATTACTTTAAGGAAAACTTGAAAATATATGTTGATAAATGAAGAAATTGACATGAGCAAATTTATGCTATTTAATATATGTTTTGGAAACATTGAGTTAATATATGTGTGGATTGATACACGAGAGGATAAATGTTTTCGAGTGCACTTCCACGTCATATTAACTTTCATGTTGGATAATGGCAAGGGTAGTATGGGAGTAGCATGTGTGGCGATGTATGATAGAATAAAGTGTGTGGAGATGTATGACAATATTTCATGGTGAGAGTTGGGGGAGGGTGTACCACATATGCCTACTTGTGGTGCACCCGAGAGCAATGTTACCCATGCATGTACAACATGAGACCATATAATACCTCCACGTAGCTTCCTCTCCTTGTTTGAACATGTTTGTTCTTGATTGATATATGTAATCAAATGGCCATATCTAAATCAATATGAAAATCATTTCTATTTTGTTTGAAAGCATCTAGTTAATATAAGTATGGATTTATGCCAAAGAGGATAAACTTCATTCATTAGAGATAATAAGTTTTATGGAGGGTATTGTGAAACCATACATTCGACATGAATAGGTGACATAGTAACTCTATACACCAAGATCCCAGTGGATGAACTTATTGAGGTTGTGAGAAAACTCACGAACAAAGAGATTGTTGAGTTGGTAAGAATATGCCTAAAGTCAACCTATTCCAGCTTCAAAGGGAAAATCTATGAACAAGTCAACAAAGTTGCAATGGGTTCTCACCTCTCAGTTGTCGTGGCAAACCTCTACATGGAGAACTTTGAAAATAGAGCCATCAGCTCCTCCCCACTCAAACTTTTTTGTTGGAATAGATTTGCGGACGATACTTTTGTAAAATGGTCAAATGGGATGGAGAACCTAGATAACTTCTTAAAACACCTGAATAACATCTTATATCACATTAAGTTCACTATGGAGGTGGATACTAATGGTAAAGTTACTTTCCTTGATGTTCTAATATCCAAAAAAGGTGATGGTAATCAGAGCATCATGTGTATAGGAAAAATACTCCCACCACCATCCATCTTAGAAGATTGGAATTATCAACACACTAGTAACCAGGGAAATAAGGATCTTTGAATCTGATCACCTTGAATAAGAAATGAATCATCTAGTAAAGGTCTTCAAGGAGAATGATTAGAAATACAATATAATAGGGAAGACAATCCGAAACGTTAGAACTCGCTAGGAGAGAAACAACAAGGATTCCAATGAGCCAAGTTTCACACTCTCATATAGCAAGGGTAGTACATATAGGGATTCCAAGATCCTTTGGAGAAGAAACATTAAGAATAGATTCTCCCCATCAAACACTATAATGAATATGGTCGACTCAGCAAAAGACTCGATAGACCCTAAAATCAAAACGACATCTATACCATTCCTTGTTCATGTGCGAAGGAGTACAATGGAGAGACACAACACACTCTACAAGTAAGATTAAAAGAACATAGTGTGGATATTTCCCACAACCAAATAAACAAAACTTCCCTTGTAGAACATTCTTATAACGCAAATGATCATATTTGCATCGAAAACACAAGGTTGATTTCCAAGGTGGAGAACTATGCAAAAAGATGCACAAGAGAAGTAGTTGAGATTGTAAAACATGATAATAATCTTAATGTGCTAGAAAATTCCCCCCGTGGACAGGTGAAACTTTTCTTAAACCAAGATTTCTATGGATTAAGACAGAAAGTAAACGAACGATTACGAACTTTCTCCTAGATCTATCCTACATGAAGACAATCAAGCAAGAATATGATAGAGTAGAAATGGATAGATAACCTATCTCTTACCAGATGGTTTTCCTAGCTGCTCCAGCCCTTGAGCTTGATGTCCAAGATCCGAATAATATCGAATACTTGCAATAACAGAGACAAAAACATTCCTTCTTACTACAATGTATTGTTAAGCATAAGAAAATATATATTTACATTGAATGCAACAATGTCAACATACAATGTGCCATTCATGAAACAAGTATGGGAGAAATAGGCCAAGTTAACTATTAATTGGAAAACAAGGAAGAAATTACATCCATGATCTCTATATGGTTACAGCTCCTCCAAGCCTTCATCTCCAACCCCTTCAGGATTATAGAACCATAAGTTTGATACTTCAAATTTTTCCTTATCTCCTTTACCCAAAGAATGGCTTCAATATATAGGATGTGAAAGCTCAACCACCATGGAGAATGGTTTGGGTCAGAAGAGGATATGATGGATATGAGATGATTGGCCTGCTTAGAATGGAAAAGGAGGAAAGGATTCAAAATATAGAATCAACCACTCAAATCTAGATCCTAAATTCAAGGCAAGGTGGGGGAACCAATGTCATCACTCCCCCAAATCAGGCCACAGAGAGATGACATGGGAGATCATCTCTCCCCCAGAACTAGAAACCTAAGGTCATCTCTCCCTACATAATGCAAGAGGGACGATCATGGGACGATGACCCTAAAAAAGAGTCCTAAATCGTGAGTAAAATATTGGGTTTCAACCTCCAACTCATGGATTTGACTCCCAAACATGGTTAAGGACTGGACCAAGGGTTTAATTATCCCCTTTTAGGTCCCTAGGGAGCATGATAACCACACTTCCATGATGACAAAACCTTATACTAAGGAATGATACCAAGTGTGACATTTTGGAGTATAATAGCCGCCCCCTAAAGCATGAGTTCAAACAGATAATGATGGTTGAAACACTTTACCAAAATATATAACCAAGGGTGCTAGAACAGGAGAGCTAGATGAAAGCTGCAAACAAAGATCAAATAGTATACATATCTCATCCCCAAGGTAGGCATATGCATGCTCGGAATAATCTAACTCAAATCATGGTCACTAACCAATACATTACGGATCCATGAAAGTATTGACTAAGGATATGGCCACCAGACATACAATGTGGATCCATATCTGCATGACTTGATCAAATCACGGTCACAAAAGAATATAAAGTGGATTCACAGTGCAGTAATGACATAGGAATAGACCAATACAAAGTGGATATGTGCAATAGTATATACATCAATAAGATCGCTATCATGATATCCATACTAGAGACTTGTCAAATAATCTCCATCGCAACCAGGGTGAAAAACATGAATACTCAAAGAATCCCTAGGGTCTTCAAACCCGATCCCAAAATGGTACGATTCTATCCATGTGAATAGATGTGTTGACGTTGAACATGGTAGAAACCACTTGATTATCGGTCAATGATGTAAACCATTAACAAGTGCGAGGGAAATCACCAATAATGACAATGACTCCCAAGGTACCCTAGTACATTTCAACGAATGTGAATAAATGAGCTAAAGTTGAACGTTCATGGAATCATTCGATCAAAGCTCAATGATGTAAACCTACCGTCTAAAGTGAGGAGGCCCACCATTGAGGCATGTAGGTACCAAGGTGCTAAGTAGTTTCTAAGTATAATTCTTGGATAATGTGTTGGAGTCAACAGAAATAGACTCATCGAAGGAGGGTCATGATGTATCCCACATCATCGACACGAAACTAATAGGAAAGTGATGATAGATGGTAGATCAAATGGAATTAACTTACACGAGGATAAAGGTCGATGATACTGTAGAGAAGATGACTTAGGCTAATACTTCCCTTGAACATCAGGTGGAACGATAACTGACTTGGCAACATTGAGTCAACAAGATTTGGTCCAAAACATAGTGCGACGATGACCGAGGCACCCTTCAGATGAGCCTAAGGAGAAAAATAACTCATGGGATTGTTACAACTCAAAGACAAGCAAATTACACAACTATAAGACAAGACACAAATAGGTTCCATGTTCAATGGAAAAAATGAACAACTTCCTTCATGTTTTCCAAAACAAAACTAACCAATTTTTCCCAAATTTTTCTCCATCATGATCGACGAGTACCTCTTTGTATTTTAACAAGCTTGAGGAGGATAACAGATGCTCGGTATAGCCCATCTTAGATGAGTCACTCATCATATGTTTAATGAACCTAAAGAAGGAGGGGTTCGATCCCATATGGATTCCTCACTGTATAGTTTTACGATCCCAGAGAAGACAAACTCGAAGGTTTTTTCACATTTAGAGAGTCCAAAAAGAATTTAAAGAAGACTCTGGGGTTGGTCTTTTTCATAAATTTAGTCTCCTGCACCCGAAAAATCATAAAATGATACGAGGGAGAACTCTTCTAGTCATGGTTAACTAGAGTATGCATTTTTCGTAATTAGTCCATACGGTTCGAAAAAGGGGTAAACTAATACCGGACAAACATCCTTTCAAATCCTTTTACTAGCATGAAAGAAAACAAGCTCGCTCGACAATCTTTTCATATATAGGGAGTCAGAAAAGAGATTAAAGGAGACTCCATAGAGTTCATTTTTCATGTCCAGTCTAACAAGGCCGAAAAAAGAGATAAACTACCCCTCGAAAGACAACTTTGTCATGGTTGATAACCAAGTACAACAAAGACTAAGAGTAAGCTCAGCATAGTTTTATTTTTGTAAATAATCTACTTGGCCTGAAAAGAAGAGAAAATAATACCAGGTAGATACCTCCTCATTGTTTTACAAGTACGAGAAAAGCAGACTAAACTCGACACCTTTTTACTTGGTTTTAATGAGCATGACTATGGTATCAAAAGCACTCATCATCTTTTTCATGTTTTAATCCAAAGCACAAAAAAGTAAAAAGAAAGCTTAAACAGATAAGGTCACTAGAACAACAAAAATCTATCCTTCCACCAACCTATTCAAAATGATCACAACTGGGCAAAAAATTGATTAGAACCATGAAAAAAATTCATCAAAAGGTCATTAATTCAACTCAAATAGCTTGATCAAAATGAGTGTCAATGTGAAAAGGGACTAAAAAACTAGTTTTTACATGTAAAAAGAAGAACAAGTAAAAACATAATTCAGTTTTACCTCTTGTTTCACATTGAAGGAGATTTTACCCCCTTTTGAAGTAGCACTTGGAGAGTTGATTATGGGAGATCGAGGGAACTATTTGACAAGCCATCAATTCCAGGTTGGTCTCCACACTGTAACCTTTCAATTCATGGTTCAGTTTTTCAGTTTCATGTTGTTTTTGGCTTGTTTGGCCTTGACTAGGGACTCCATGGCAACCATACATGTCATCGCTCCTCTAAGGAAAGGAGTAGTGCAATGATAGGGGGGATCATCTCCCCCTTTTCACTGGATTCTTGAGGTCATCACCCTGTACTCTTTCTCAGGAGGGAGATGAGCGCATTCTTGGGGAAAATTTTGCATGGATCTCACTCAATAAGCACAGGATCAAGCTCGAGTTTTGACCATTTGTATTTCTAATAATGTGCAGGATATATTTGAGTAAAATAGACAAGATGATTGAGTGGAAAGATTTTGAACATGAAGCTGAAGATATGATTGCCCTCCATGACCAAAACACCATAAATACTTTGAGAAATTGTGTATTATTGAAATTTTTCAAGACCCAAAGCATGAGAAAATAAGTGCTCCTATTGAATAATATGATTAACATGTGGGATACAAATGATCAAGCATTCCATGTTGGTCCTCATACTCTTGAAATTGAACTAGAAGACATCTACTTCTTGACAGGGCTTTCCAAATGGGGAGCACACATCACATTAGCTAGCATCGAGGTATGAAACTAATTACTGAAGAGTAGGGTTGGAATTTGACGGGCATTTGCTTGTTTTCAGACATTTTTCCTGTCAAATACGACAAATTTTTTTTAAACCCGTTCTGTTGGACGGTTAAATAATTTTATAAATTGTTGTTTTGGTAGTCTATAGTTTTGCAAAAACGTCATTATATCCAGTTGGCAATTGCCTAGGAGACTAGGAGTAGGGCCTAGCCTCCCAGGGGTCCGGGCCCAGAGGCTCCCTGTCGCCGCTCATGCTCGGTCATTCAAATTTCCAACTAGCAACCCATGAAACGGTGAAACTGTGAAGTTGTGAACCCATGGCCAGGTCGTGGGTCGTAACCTGTTAACCATGTATCCGCGTCACTGGGTCCGTGATTCAGCAATAGCATGAACGAGACTGTTACAAGAGGTGGCGTTGCCGCGTTAGGTTAATCCATTAAAATTTTTAATAAGGTAGGTTAATACATGGAATGCATTATGCCACTTCCAGTCGAGGACTCGAAGTCAAGAATTCAAAATAGTGAGAAAACCATGGTTCGACCCTCCAAGTCCACCTCGGCCCTTTACACTGCGCAGCCTGCAGTTTGCCAAGTCGCTGCCCGATGTCCACAACTTGCAACTTTGTAAGCAAACCCTGATCCAGTGCAAAGTGGTCTGATTCATCTGCCTCTGCACTGTGCAGCCTGCAGGTCGCGGCCGACCCCCGAGTTAAATTATCCTCATTCGTTGTGGTCCGTGTAAGCCTCAACCTGAAGGAGAATTAAAATTTGCAGCCTTGTAGGGGAGTTGCGGGCAGCCTACAGCCTCCTAGTACTAGCCCGTCGCACCAAGGATTTTGAACCTCCATTCCTGATTTCAACTAGGGTTTAACACTCTGAAACCCTTTGAGGCTGCAGGGGAGTCGGGACGAAGTGGAATTACAAATTTACAACAGCCACAAGGAGTCGATTGCCGCTTAGACTGCACTGTGCCAGTGTGCGGTCTTCCAAAATCACCCCTAGGTGCTAGTAGCCATCAGAGTTGGAATTTGCTTCATATTGGTGTTGGTAATATTTTACCCCATTTCTCGATTTCTTAAAAGGTTTTTGGTTGCTACCCTAGAGCCATCCTGATGCTCGCTTCCACCTATACACTCTATTTGTTAATACCATGACTTCTATTTGACTAACTTCACAAGAAATGCAGGAATTTAGTTGTGTCCATCCTTTCTGCAGGTGGTGTTTGTTTAGATATATGATATACATGCTTTGCATTTACATTGATGGATCATGGGATAACAAATAATGCATAATCTAGTTGATTGATATGAATAGAGCCAAAGCTAGAGATTTTAGTTGGTTGTTCTCTGAAACTATCTTCCTCTTCCTGCTATTTTTTATTTTAGATTGTCAAACTTTGTCTCAAATTGGTGAGCTTCGTCTTTGTACCAATGCATTCCATCTCTTGGCTGTTATTACCTTCCTTGGAAACACTGACAACACTTGTCACTGACTATTAGTGCCTTCCTTGTAAGTTGGCAATACCGAATCAATTACGTGGGGTATGCCTTCAAAGGCAATTGAATTCTCCTCTGCCCCATTTCTATGGTGCAGACGGTGTTCTAGACTTGCTTCCTCACGCTCGTTATTGCTATTATTGTTAATGCTTGAAAGCATTTTCTTCATAAATGTGTAATTAAAGCGATGATAGTCACCATACCAGTATTTCATGTACAGTAACTGCAAACGAGTTATATTTGAGGGCCAGTTCGTGAACACTGTGCAAGAAGGGAGATGAACCAACCTCATACTCTTTTTCTTCATTCTCGAACAAATGGCCAAAATTTGTTAATCATGATTGAATTTAAAATTATTCACTACAGTCACAAGATTTTTAAGGACCTTCATGGGCTTTCTCATGCCCCCAAGAAATTAATTCCTGTTATAGATATTAACAATCCCACTGTCTGACCCAGTCGCAAATACATTACTGTTAGGATAAATGCTAAAAGATTAACTGTTAACAGAACCCTCAAAAATCTCCCTGTGAATAGCCTATAATTGATCAGTCGCATAGTGTCATAAATTTGGTGTTTGAAGCTGAAATTCGTACATAAGCAAGGATTTTCAGCATGTCTATAATAAAGTCATTTTTATTTGAAATTTGATGATTTTGAACCATTTGATTTCCAACATAATAGCTTGAAGTTTTTTAAAGGTGGATTCTGTCATTTTCATATTTTTTGGGTAGATTCATTTGGATTCGAATCATTTCATTCAATTCTATCCATATCATATGGGTAGATGCTTTTGGATTGGAATCTTTTCCTTGAAATCTATTTATAGGAGTGAATTATTTGAACCAAGTTAGCATTGTATATATTTTGTTTCCATGATTCATGATTTTGGAAGATCTTTGGTTACTATTTGTTCCATGCTCTTAACTTGTTTATGTTTTTTAATATTATGTTTTTATTATAATTATTGCATTTAGAGTAGCCAGGTGCTTACAAACCAGAGATGTTGTAACACTTAATATTAGTACTGATTCAGATTCCATTTGAGTTTCCAGGAGCTAGGGTTTTCATTCTTTGGTAAGGTCATTTTTTGTTAACCATTTCAATTTTCTAGATGTGAATGTGCCAGGTTGAATCAATATTACCCATCATAGTTGCAGCCTGCAATGGGGTAAACAATGCTGCTAGTGCAAGCCTGCAATTTGGATATTGGGATTCCGGGAGATTGGGACAGTCGACAGGGACTCATAGAGCCTTAGAGGTAAGAAAAGCTACATTAAAGTGTTTGGAAGCAAATGTTGTTCATTTTTATGTCTTATTTTTGTCAGTTTTGCTTGAAATATGCTTACCTCAATTTGTTGGAAACATTCAAACAACAGAGTATTGTACACTTTCTTAAATAAAATACACTTATATCAGTCTTCTTTCAATATTTTTGGGGATATGATTTTGACATTTTGTTTTGAGCTTTGTTAGTTTCAATTTCAATAATTTAAATCATTTGCAATTATCTAACAGTGTAAAATTTGAATATAAGTAACATATTCATGATTTCATTTTTTTTTTTGGTTTTTAAGATTTAGATGAAAGTTTTAAAAAAGAACTATTTGAGTGTCATTGTTAACTTCAATGATGGAATCTAAGTTTTGTATTTTTCTATTTACCGTCACCAAAATCTAACCATTAAATTTAACTTAAGTAGTTTTTAACTGAATGCCAATTTTTTCTTCGGACCATTGCATAGATCTATTTGACATTTGTCATTGGTATACTCTTTTAGAGTAGGCATTAATTATTTTCTTATTTTCTTATGGTCTTATACCATGTCCAACATGATGCATGGTACTTTCTTATGCAAGGACACTCCTACAAATATGTAGAGCATTCCTTAAACCAAGTGGCTTTGCCCAAATGTCTCAATGGTGAAACATGCATTGGATAATGTGTAATGTCCAATAAATAACTTTATCATGCTTTTAAGGGATTATTTCCCACAACAACGCTCCTACAAGGAGGTGGAATCATGATCAAGCAACTAAAATGATCCCTTGAGGTGGAATGTTGCTTGTTACCTTTGTCCACATAGTGCTCAAAATTTGGGAATTCCTTCATTAGCTCTTCCTTTGCCATGTGTCATGTTCTAGGTATCCCTTGAGATAGGGTGTTTTCTCTCCTTCATTCTTTTGACCTCCATGTGTAGCCTATTCCTATTTTGTGTTGTATATGGAACTTGACATCGCCATAAATCATGTTCTAGACATCCTTGGAAGTATGGTTTCCTATTATATGGCTTCCTCATTGTTCATATCACCCATCAATTCAATCTTGGACAAGCCTCTATCAAGTTGTAACTACTACATAATTCTAAGTGTCTCTTGATGTGATTGATGAGAGAAGAAAGATACAAGAAAATGCAAAATGAACCATGCATTCTCACAAGGGGAAATAATGCCTAATGAGAGAACGTATTTTTTAGACATCAACATCCATCCTTACAAATGCTTTGAGGACAAATATTTTCTAAAGGGTGAGGCAATGTAATATACATGACATACAATTAAAACATCACTTAATCATAATAGAATAACAAAATACTATTAATAATAAATAATAAAATCAATAATAGTTATAACTATGTATTATATATTTCCACCTTGTGACCTATATATATATATATATATATATATATATTGTCATGATGAACTTGTGACCTATTTCCAACTAAATTTATGTTCCTAGTTCTTTGTATTTAATAACGTGTTGCCTCCTTAGGACATTTGACATTTCAGAAGGGGTTTTCCTTCTATTTGGGTGTCCTATATTGGTTGCATATAAGTGAATTAAATAATTGATACATCTTTTCTACTTCCTCATACTCCATCGACCCATGTAGCACAAGAAACTACCATCCAGTATGTTTGATAGGTAATTCAATCACCCTATTAATTATGGCATGAATAGTTAAACTACTTGATCATTTATAAGACAATTTGCTATTGACATAGTTGATGTATAAGACAATCTGCTATTGCTATTCTATGCACAACACATTGACATTGTTGATCCTGTTTCTGTT
The DNA here is from genome assembly GCA_027924585.1 of Larix kaempferi. NCBI lineage: Eukaryota > Viridiplantae > Streptophyta > Pinopsida > Pinales > Pinaceae > Larix > Larix kaempferi. The sequence continues at coordinate 14,057,734 of BSBM01000458.1, read as the reverse complement.
GAGTTGTTTATCTCACTCTCAATAGGTTGTTTTTTTCCACCCTTTATTTTCAAAGCATGTGATCAACGAAAACATGGGTAAATGAGTTTGTTGTTATCTTTTAATTGGAAATTAAAGCATATCTTTTAATTGAAAATTAAATTCTTTAATAAAAACATTATTATTAAAGGGTATTTTTTTAATAAAACTTCATTGTTGAACGGTTATTTTTTCACTAAAACGTTGTTTGACGGGCAAGATAAAAGTTCAAAACGTCAAAAAAAATTAGTTAGACGGGCAGGGTTGTAATGAAATTCCAACCATGTTGAAGAGTATATGTCCCAATACTGTAGAGCAGAGGCACGAAAAAATCAGTGCAAAGGTCCCCATTAAATATATTACTGACTGCCCCCTTCATACGATCTTGTTTACAATCACGAAATTAGCCAGTAGAACGGGGCCTCCTCTTTCCTTGAAATCACTGTTAGCGTATGCTATTGAATGTCTAGAGCCCAAGATTTTCAATTGGTGTCAAGTCGTATTGGTGAATATGAAGGATCATATTACCAAATGCATCATAGAAAGGAAGAACCAATTCATATATGGATCCATTTTAGTGTCATTCTTCTTGGAGCGGGAAACTATGATGCACCCACAGATAGATATGCCTATATGTCCTTCTTCTGATCCACAGATGGAATGATGGACGAGCCATGTGGCTAGATTGGGTGCGACATTCAAATTTGAACCCTTCTCAGCGCTTCCAAAGGGTTCTAGCCCTTCCTAGAAGTGTAAAGTTAAAACTGCCCTTCAAAAAAAAATTAAAATCTGAATTTTACCCTTCCAATAGGAAGGACATAATTTATATCAACATTTCAAAAGAAGGGTAACATTTGAAATTACCCATCCATATAAATTTCAATTTCTATGTTGAAATTCCTATGCTATAAAATTCGACTTGTCATTCAAAATATTGGAAATATCATAAATTATAATCATTCGCTCACTCATGTCATGCACTAACTGCTTAGCTCTGCAAGGTGACGAGTGATGACTGACGACTACGAGGTACTATCCACTGGGATTTGACTCTGAATCTTGAGTCACTTGGGGCTGAGATCTAAGGTGTGACAATGTGTCAATGACTATGGCTGTAACAATAGAGAACCACTACAAGGCCCAAAACAAGGCCGAAACATTGTGCCTACTACCTATGTGAACCTGGCTACCAATGTCCACTTGTTTTTCATCAAAATGAAATTCAAATTGCTGCTTTGATGAGTCCTCTTCTACAATACTTCATTTATTGCATGAATGTCACAGACTCATGACAAATCTAAACAACACTCAATGGAATGCAACTACAAATAATGGCATGCCACTAGAACCACAAACCAAGTAGAGGTTGATTTATGCATTCATATAGAGAGGTGGCACTAGGCACACAATATGAAGAAACAATGAGTTAGAAAAAACATTTGGACCAAAGTACCACAATGGTTATTAATACAATTTTTTGCTCAGGAATTGTCTTCAATTTTATGGGTGGCATGATCATGATCATGTAATATCCCTCTGTCCTTCCAAACATATTTGGTTTCTCACCACGTTTCTCTTCGATACTCGCCACCAAAATACGTATAAAAATAACTTGTCTTTACATCCTCTTCCATATAAATCCTCATCGCATAGTCATAAATAAGGATTATTATGCATGCACATCCTCACCTTATAATATCAATTGGGTCAAGGCGCAGAGACAACCATAAATTATCAAATGTGTCAAGACACAAAGAGTAAGAGACAACTATAAGTAAGTCTTATATTAAATTTACCATATAAGTCTTTAATTGGCACTATCATCTGAGATTTGACACGTTGGATTGTTGTGATATTCTTATCACTCCTTAACAATGTGATTATAAGGCTTCTTTGATGGTGAAGTCCATAATTTTAAGTCTTCTTCCTCATTCTCATGCCTTTTTGTAAGACAATAAGGAGGGCAGTGGCCCACATCAGCATGGAAAACAGTTTTGACATAGAGATAGATACATTAATTATTTCATTCAATAACTTAAATTTCATACCAATGACTATGAATTCACCAAATCGTGGATTGGTAAAAAACACATGAAATTTTAGAGCCTCGAGCTCTTAATTACTCATGTATCTAAAATTTTCGCAAATCGAGCCATTAACAAACTTCTTTTGTTGTTCCGGTTCAATTAAAAGTTAGATTGTCGAGACTCAAACATGCAGCAAATCGCAAGGCTCCAGTTGACTTAGGCTTGATTCCATTTCCCCTCCATCCCATACCTGTATGTTGTTGTGACAAGTGTTGAACAACAAAATTTGATGCCCAGGCCCCTATGATGCTAGCATTGCTAACTTGCTTGGTATGGAGGATTTTTTTTTAATGTTTTTTTGAGCTATGTATTGTTTTTTCTTAGGTGCCTAATGTCCATCATTCTTACACCTCTAAAGATTGGACGATTTCCCTCTCTCTGGTTTGAATTAAGGTTTTGGTTGGTTTTATATTTATATTTTGGTTGTACGTTTATTATAGCCTTGTTTTCTTAGTGGCTTCTTTTTGTACATAGTTAACAGTAAGTAATTTCTCATGGTCCTAGTTTTATTTTAAGACTGTATCTAGTTACAATGTCTTTCACTATGCATAAGATCATGCAGATGCCCCAATATGGTTATTGCATAGTCTAAGTAGTTTTATGTATAATGAAGTGTGGTCTAACCCAGAAAAATACAACAAAATAGTTTTTATTTTAATGAACTGTAAAATTAATGTTACATATATGTCAAATTGATGTGTTCAAATCCAATTTTATTGAAAAGATACTATTTTATCATGTAGATATTAAGGAGTGCTCAATTGTTTAAGATTGTAAAAATTTGGATGGGCAATATTTGTTTTTTGCATTTTTGGGGGGAAGAGTTTAGTTAATTTATACTTGTCAATTGAAGTACAATTATTTAAATTTCCCTTCATCTTTGAAGGGCTCCAAGAACAAATTTGATCACTGATTGGGTGGTCCTTAGATCCTCTCATTTAATGTTGGTTTCTTCTCCTGGTGGTGAATCTAGATATCGATGATCGAAGACTGTGCATATGTAGGGATGGACTTCAAGGATGATCATGACTTAGTGCTTCCAGAAGGAGCACAATGGGACATGACAGGTATAACTCCAAACAATTATGACCCTAAACATTTTATATATTTATACTTTTGTATTTTTTAATTTTTTTGTTGTACAAAAAGGGATCTAATTACATCTATGTTTTATGTTGTAGATCGAGGAGTAAAACGGCCAGCAATTTCTTCACCACTACACCATAGTGGAGAGGTCCACCATGATTGTATAAAAGAGACAAAGTCTGAAGGGCTTCACAATGTGGAAAGGAACTTGATATGGCTCATCGTGGGTGTGCCCCCCCTATAAGGTGTTGATGTATTTGTAACTTCGGAATATATTCACTTGTATATTGTAATTGTACTTTATTGTATCCCCAACGAAGATGTATTATTCCTCCGATTGGAAGTGTCATCAGTTGTACTTGCAAGTGTCGCAAGTTATATTGTAAGTGTCGTAACTTATACTTGATGGGTTATTAGACCACCTTGATGAGGTCAGCCCTGTATGAGTCTTGTGGGTTAAAGGGTTATTAGACCACCCTAGTGGGGTCGGCTCAGTTAGTATTATGTTAAGTGCTTAAGTTGAGGCCGACCTAGTTGAGTAAAGGTCAAGTGAAAGTTAGTGTGTAAATAGAGAGTGTGTCTCTCTCATTTTACACATTCTATTATTCACTCACTTCGCATTAGTGAGAGAGAGGAGGAGTGAGCACAAGTGGAGGAGGAGCATGATGCTGAAGATATCTATCTCTTGGGTTTGATCATTGTGATCCTTGTATTGATGCTTATTCTATCTCTAAGGAAGTTCCGAGGTTTTTCACCTTCTTGGTTTTCCCTGGTGAAATGTTTTGTGTCTCTTGTCTCTTGTCTCTTATGCTTGATATGTTGTACATGTTGTTCTTTCAGTTAAGATCCTAGATCTATTGAATTAAATCATGAAAAAATAACATGGTATCAGAGCTAGCCTGAAGGAAGGCATGCTATGGCATTTATGAGACTTGTTGCACTTGCGACAAATTGGAAGCTAGGGCTTGATATAGAAAAAACTAGTCATCATAGCACTTTCACTATAACTCCATTTTGGAGAAGGTTCAGGATCTGGAAATTTTACAAGTCGAAGGTAACATCCCCATGTACCTTGTGTCCGAAGAAAAGCATTTGATTCATTGTACTTTGGGAGATATGATCCGTACAATCTAGGGTTTCTGCCTCTTACAGATCTCAGTCATAAACAGGTGACCTAGGAAAAAAGGTCACAACTTGGACTAGGAATCTCCAAATGAAATTTCGTAAAAAGTGACAGGTAGGGAACGGACTGTACTTTCACAGGTCCACTTTTCAGAGGCCTAGATTTTACCAGTGACACGCAAAAATCCGTACAAGTTAGCTCTCTTGTTTTATCCCATAGACAGGTCACGTTGCGACACTTGGCATAACTCTCTCTCAAAGAATCCAATTGAGGTCAGACCTATGGGGTTGGAAAGATGACAGGTCAAGCTACCACAGGACAAAGTTTCAAACCCTGTGGATTTGTAATTTCATAGATGCATCAGAAACAATCAAGTGCATATTTCTGTCAAAACAGAATTGGATTCTGAGCACCTTCATTCTTGGCTTGTCACTGTTGCGAGAATTTAGGGCTTCAGAGAAAGTTGGAATTTTTGGAATCGGATACCACGGATGAATGATCCTCATCAAAATCAAAATTTAGAGACCAAGATCGAATTTTTTGGTTGGGAAGAAGGTCGGGCTTGATCAAACCCTAGTTCGGGATTTTGATTGGAAAGGTGAAAAATTAGGGCTTCTGCAAAAGTTGGAATTTTTTAAATCTGTGACCACGGCTGGAAGCTCGTCAGAAAAATTGAAGTTTAGAACACAAGATCGAACCTTTTGTATGGGCAGAATACCGGGCTTTATCAAACCCTAGTTCGGGATCCTGTCTAGAAGATCCAGAAGTTTCAAAGGCAATTTTGAGGGGTCAAATTTTGCATATTTTAAAATTGAAATATACCAGCTTGATCAGCTCAGCAAGGCACATATTTTCATCCAATCAGAAGTTCAAAATTCAAAGTTTGAATTTTTAGGGTTTCTATGACAAACCCTAATCCAGCTCCAGATCCAGTTTCAACAAATCAAAGTGGATTGGGTTAATCCTAGAAGAAAATGAATTGAACACCTGCATAAGTGAAGAAGTTCCAGTTCTAAAGGGAGATGAGGCTAAGGCCTTACATAAGAATGCTACACGCAATCTCGAAAAGGTATGACTTGAGGAGATACCGGTATGTTCATGATTAAGTTTATGATATGTTTGTCTTCATATTATTGAGGTTAGTACAATCTTGATTAATCTTAGAATTGTCTTATCACCCTAGTAAAAGTATGAATGCATGTGAATGATAGAAGACATTCATTGATAAGTGTTACATGATTGTACTAATGCACCATGATGTTGCATGAGGTTGATGTTGTCCGCTAACATGAAATGTACATCAAGAAAGACAGATCAAGTTCTAGATCAAGAACATAGGACCATGGTGACATGAAGACAAAGAATCATCCATAACCATTATAGAAGCTCTATTTACGAGGTATGTATAATTTGGTTCTACAATGGTTAACTTATGAGTTATGCAACTTACTAAGCACAAGTCATTGAAGAGAACAAGAAGACATTGTTTGGGTATGTTAGACATAACTGGCAAACATGATAACCAGGTATGTTTTTCGTATATCAAGTTAGAATCCTAACTTGTGTTAGGATCTTATACTTTTGTATGAATGATTATTCTCGAAGTTAGAAGTTTAAGTAATCAACAGTTTATGCATATTATGTTTCTTACTTTGATTGATGATATGACTAACCAGGAGAGTCATATGGTCAATAAGAATATGCATGAGTAATAGAAGTCCTCCCTGAAACCTTGAATACTAATGCTTGTGATAAATTACCTGTGTGTGAAATGATCATGACCATACATGTTAAGTTTATTTAAGATTATAATGTTTTTATAGTATTGAGATTATACTAATGAAAGTATGATTATGTATGATATCTTGAGGATAACACAATCATGACACTAGTGCACACTTAAGCATGCATAGTGGTCCAGGATGAATATAAGTTCAAGGACAGGTAATCCAGAAAGCAAAGATCAAGAGGGAGCACACTCTAGTAGTTCCTGCAAGGAAGCAAAGATTGAGAGAGAGTCCACCCTACAACTAAACAAAGATAAGTATTTGAATTGTCATTTCTTATGATTACTTAAATGATGATTGTTAGGTCATGCTTATGTTCCTAGATTTAAGATGCATATTATGCATTTTAGAAAAGTTGCATTAATGAACAAGATACTACTAATATGCAAGTAATGGGCAAGTGGCTTATGGTACTGTACAAAATTCCATTGCTACTTATCTAGAATGAAACCTATTTGCTAACATGTTGGGATTTGTGCACACTCTTAAAAAATGTTCTGGTAGAGATGGAACGCATCTAGAAAGTTACCGTGTGAATACGGGATATGGATAAATGTTGTATTGAAGCATTGGCTAAGATAATTGCATGACTGTATGACATATATTCTATTCTGGATCTAGCATTCTCTCTTTACTGTTAGGTGCTAGATCTTCAGGTTCTTGTGTATTTGGATCTATCATTCACTCTTTACTGTGAGCCTTCCCTTTCTCAACCTTATGTTTTGGATGGTTGTCAATCAAGCAACTTTTACAGGTGCCTCTAGCAAATTTGATGTTGGGTAGTCCTTTAACCATTTTCTGATCTTGCATGTATTGCAAGTACTTGTAGTTGAGGTGCCCAAATATCTCATGCCAAATTCTACTCTCTTCATTTGCATTTGTGAGAAGAGCACTCTGTTTTGAGTAAGGTAGGAAGTGAGAAAACTCATAGAGTTTCGAATGATCACCAACAACACCTTTTGCAATGATGTTACTAGTTGAGATCTCTTGTATTTCGACTTCATTAGGAGTGAATGTGACCTTCTTGGGTACTCTTGTATGAGTCATTTGGTAGACATAAAGTAGATTTGCTGCAAGAGTAGGAACATAGAGTACATCACTGAAGTACCCATGCTCAATGTTGATCCTTCCAATCCCCTCATAGGAGATTTCAGAATCATTTCCCATCAAGATTGAAGGACCAATTGTAGATTCAAAATCAGAGAAGATATTCTTGCAAGCAGACATGTGCCTGGATTCTCCAGAATCAATGATGAAGGAGGAATCATTTGAAGTGCCTTCCATGAGTGCATGACACCTCTCCTTGTCCTCATCTTTTGGATCAAATTTTCTTCTAGCATTCGCTGGTACTGGAAGATTGTTCTTCTCCAGTAGCTATGCCATTAGATATATTATCTTCTTCATACAAGTACTCTCAGGATGGAATCCTCTGTTACAATAAGGACATTTGGACTTCTCCTTTTGAGATTGCTTGCCTCTCTTAGAATTTGAAGCCCCTTCTAACTGGTAGGGAGCCTCTCTTGGATTCTGCTCATTCGAATTTATTTCTTTTCCTTTTTGTTTCCCTTTAGCATTCACATTCTCCCTTCTGCAGCTACAATAGTTGAATCCATTCTTGGTTTGATCACTCCCATTTGCACTAGTTTGTCCTTCTCTTGAGAGAGAGACAGGATGAATGCTTCAAGAGTGGGAATTTTCCAATTTGGAATGGATAGTTTTGCTGACTGGAAGGTGGAGACAAAAACTGATTAATCAGGACCCAATTTTGATAGAATGGCAAGGATAAGCTGCTTCTCTTCTTTCTCTATTCCATAAGATTTTAGCTGAGAAACCAAATTTTCAAACCTTGTGAAGAACTCATTGATTGAGTCGAAACTGCTGGGGCTCAGAGAGATAAGCTCATTTTCCAATTGGTGACCCTTCAAGTCATCTTTCTTCCCAAATAGAGTTTCGATCTTGTCCCAAAATTCTTTAGGAGTTTTGAGATCAATGACAAGAAAATGTAGATCATCAGAAATACTTAGGAGTAGCAGTTCAACTGCTTCATCAACTCTATCAATATACTTTGATTTCTCAGTAGCACCAGTGGGTTCGACTGCAGTCCCATTCAAGACTCTAGAAAGGATTTTGGACTTCGTGAAGATGTCCATATTTTCTTTCCATTCGAAATAGTTGAAGGAGGTGAGTTTTAGAGCCATGGTAGCTGCTGAATTTGAATCTGAATGATGGAATAAACCTACAAAACAAATGAAATTTTGTTGGAGATTTGTTGCAGAATCTAAAGAACACTGCTTTAAGACAGTGATCACTTTTGACCGGATCCTTCACACCTGGCTAGACCTCACTGGATTGCTCCAATGAATTCAATGCAATGGCACCAGGATTTGCTATGGATATCGAGAGGCTTCTGGTGCTCTACTGAAAAAAGTTGTTCAATAAACTGCTGCAACTGTTGCAACTCGAATAAATGTAACAAGCTCTGTTACCATGTGAAATTCCACAGGTGGAGATCACTTTAGCTTGAACAAACCTCACAATTTCACTCAAAGAATTGCAGAAAAGAAGAGAAAGAATATGATCAAAATTCACACATGAAACTCAAAGAATGTGGAAAACTGCTGTAATATCATTCATCAGCTGTAAGCTGGAAAAAATATGAGAGTACAATAGAATGAATTCGATATCAGTGAAGGTGATTCGAATTATCCTCATGGCATGGCTTGGACTGCATTGGAGACATCACCCAATCAGTGGTAGTGGTCACATATAGTCAAAGATCAGTAAATGTGAGTCTAACTGAGTCAACTGAGTCATGTGAGCACAAATCTATGAAAGGAGACTCCAAGGAGGGCGCAGTCCAGTTGTCAGTGGTCAAGTAGAGCTACTCTAGTCTCTGTAGCAGTCAATCTAAGAGCTACAGTCAGTTAAGTGAGCAATCAGTCCTCAAATCAAGGAACCGACCCCCAAATCATGTAACTGACTGATAGATCTCATAAATCAGTGGAAGAGGGCACAATTGTACTCCAGTGATGGAAAAAAGGGTGCATCAGTCGCTAGTAGGGATAATACTGAGCAGAAACAGGGTCTTAGGGGCTCAAAAATAAGCACTAGGTAGGGGCTCAAAAATAAGCACTAGGTCCTGGGAGACTACCATACTGATGAATGGATGCATGCAGTATGCATGAATGCATGCAAATACAAATGGTGATGATGAGAATATTCCAACACTGGGAAACATCTAAGTGAAAAGTGGACATAACGCAACAATGGATTTCATTTTCAAGGGAAATCTGGCAGAGATATTTTCTTTCATTAAAGGAATTGTGTCTTGCAAGCAATATGCTTGCACAAAATATGAATACAATTCATGTGGATTTTCTCAATCAAAATAGACTTCAAGTGGAGGAAGAACTGAGCATCTGTGATTAGCTTCACATTTGTAGGAGCAGGGTTGGATTCCCACAATGGAAGAGGAGGCAACACCCATCAAGGATAGTCTCCCCTATTACTATTGTGCCAAAGCAAATGTAGTTATTTACTGTCGAGCAGACTTCACCAAGTTCTGGATTCTATGTGACCACCATGTCCATTCAACCAAAGGTCTGTCTAATAAGCGTGTTTAATCCTAGATCTCAAGGGATGTAGGGACAAGCCGATGTGGTTCTTTTCCAAGAATGTGACTGGGAGGTGCATGGAGGAGCATCCAACGACCACCACTAGTGCCACTCCACCGAAGGTTTCATGGGATATGCTCTGCTCCTCCACTGAAATTCTTGCCACCAAGTGGAGAACACTCGATGAATCTCTTGACTATATCCTAGCGGCTTGTGAAGGCCAATTTTATGGATTCTTGTCTCTACATACCGTCCTTATCTCTCGAGTATGTCCTTGTCCCCAATCCAAACATGGGGTTCATCATATTCCCGACCACAAGCAAGGTACTGGCCATTCCCCCAAAGGTTTCTTCAAACACCCAAATGCGATTTCTTCTCATTCAATGTCACACCACCAACAAGGGGAAGAAAATACTACTGATGATGATGAAGAAGACACAGAGAAGGATCTAGGATTGATTATCATGGAAGTTTTTTTGCATTCAAATCTGATTCTCAGTTCTCAAATGGTTTCCAAGTAAGACTCCTCGCCATGTACTCTGCTCTTTGTAGAAGTTAAACACATACCCACTTGTAGCTCTTTTTTTTTCAATCATATAAAACATCATGATTTTTATCCCACTCTCCAAATGTATGGAATACTCATTTGCATTTCAGCTCAATCAGGGATGCACAAAAAGGCCTATTATTTGGTTAGGGAACTAGTAAGCTCCCAGAACATTTTGAATTTTAGACCTAAGGAAGCTTTTGAAGCATTAACATACAAAGATAGTAATACCCATTTATTGGATTTTTCCATAAGGTCTATGCAAAATGTGGCATGTTGAGAGACGCCCTTCAAATTATATTTTGCATGATGAAGGAACATGGGTTTGTGTCTTCCATTCTGTGTTGTAACTTCTTTCTCAACTATTTAATTTACCATGACGAAATGAAGATGACATCCAGTGTTGATATTGAAATGAGGCAAATGGGTGTATATACATTGTATATACATCTACCATATTGATTAAATCCTACTGTAAACAAGGTGGAATGCAAAAATAAAATTATTATATACGAAAAATGGAAGGGTGTGGGATCATTCCGAATGTTGTTACTTATATTGTTCTTATCTTTGGATATTGTAGTGTGTGTAATACAAAAGCAAGCCTTAAGCTTCTCAAGGATATGGAACATAAATTCCTCTAGTTACAATGCAATTATCCATGGATTTTTTATGAAGGTCACTTAACTAAGGAAAGGAGGACATTTTGAGAACATGAGTTGGAAAGGTTTAGTCCATGATGTTTATAGTTATAGCAATATTATTGATGGACACTGCAAAAATGGTGACCTTACAAATGCATTTATTCTACTTGATTAAATGTTATTGAGGAATATGAAGCTCAACAATTTTACCTATAGCTCATTCATTGATGGTTTGTGTAGAGCTGGGAAAGTGGATGATCTCTCAAGCTTTTCAAGGAATTATAATATTTGGGGCTTACTTTTTACTGGGTTATGTACAATATTATGATTGATGTTCATTGCAAAGAAGGAAACATGCTAGGCATTGTAAAAAATGAAACTTGCATAAGGCGTTTATGCTTTATGCCAATATGATTGGCTAAGGTAGTGTTACTTACAATGCACTTATTAGTGGAATTCGTAATGAAGGCCATATACATGAAGCTTTTTAGCTTCTATATGAAATGGTGGAACACGGTATTGTCTCCAATGTATTTACTTACAAGGTATTAATTTATGGACTCCATAAAATCTACAAAGTGCAGAAGGATGAAAGATTCCTCAAAGCAATGCTAAAGAGGGGCCTTATTTCTGACATTGATGTTTTCAATACTTTGATTGCAAGACACTACAGAGAGGGAAAAATGAAGTCTTTCGAGCTATAGTCTAGAATGTACTCAAGATAGAAGATTGTCCCTGATACTGTAGCATTCACCAGTGTTATGGATGGGCTATGCAAGATAGGTAATATATCCATGAAGCTGTAAAACACTACGATGATATGGTGAAAAAAGGGATTTTGCATGGCTTGGTTATTTATAGCATCCTCATTGCTGCATTTTACAGAACAAGAAATAATAAGAAGGATTTAGATCTTTATGTCAATATGGTGGAAAGAAGTATTTTGCTAGATGTCATAACTTACATTGTCTTAAAGAACTCTTACTGCAAGACAAGTCATTTACAATGTTCCCTTGGTTTACTCCGTGAAATGGGAGAAAGAGGATTTTTGTCAGACGTCATAACTTATATTATCTTACTGAACTTTTATTGCAAGACAAGTCATTGACAATATGCCTTTGGTTTACTCTATGAAATGGGAGAAAGTGGAATCTTTTTGGATGTCATATCTTATACTATTCTAATAAGTGGATATTGCAAAGCAAGCTATCTGCATTATGTTGTCAAACTGTTCAATGAATGGTAGCAAAAATGAATCTTTCCTGATGTTGTCACTTACACAATTTTAATAGCTGCATATTGCAATATTGGCAACATGAAAAAAGGCTTTAGTGTTAAAAATGGGATAGCACCCGATTCTGTTATTTACTCAACATTATTAAATCATAGATTTTGCAAGTCCGACAAGTTGCATAAGTGAGTAAGTTGTGCAGGGAAATGGAAAATTGGAGTTTGGTATAACCAATCAAAGCTCGACCCTGATAGGTGTTGTTCTTGGAATGGAAAATATCTCATTTTCTATATATATTGTTAGGTGAATTTCTTTTTCCATAACCTGTTAGTTTAATATGGAAATAAAAGTAAGAAAAATGGGACGTGTCTGTCTAACCAGAGTCAATAGATCTGACAGAATTTAGGCTAAAAGTCAGATTTATACTGCTATAATGATTACTTGGAGGGTTTTGGTTGCCATAATTCTTACATAGGATTACTATACTATCTAATTTGTAATATTTGATTTCCTCTTATCATGATGTGATGATTCTTGTGATATTTATTTTGTATTTTGATCTTTGTAAACAAATAGTTGAGGACAGAGATATTTTTTTTAGTATACTTTAGTTTATTGGTTCTTGTAGAATATCTTGTTTTCTGTTTTTCATGTTTTTCATTTTTAAGAAGAGCCAACTCTTTTTCTACAATTTAGTTTTGTTTTTGTTTATTTGGACACAAAACTCTTATTAATTTTAAGATTTGCTTTTCATTATTGTTTTTTATATTTTATTGCGTAAAAATTCAAACAACCCTACTATCAATCATCCTAGCTAAAGATATACTACCTTTCCCCTTCAAAAATTTGAACATTGTATCCAACTACATTTTTAGATGCTACACAAATTCCTTGTATACTGCTAAGATGCTACATTGAATCTTACATTCATAGCTACAACTTACCATTCAAACATTGATTACCATTCATAGCTAAGTACTAGACTGTCCAAAACTTTTATGCTTGACGAAGCTAACCAGATATTCAAAACACGATAGAAATACACAACACACACTAGCTTGGGAATAAATAAAACTAGAATCTTGGACTAAAAACTCCAACGATGCCCCCACAAAATGGTCCTTCAGATCATCACAACCTGCAGTGTTTGAAAACTTCATTGCTTCTCGTTTAAGACCCATAGGTATACCACAAAATACTCTCCATGTCATTGATCATGTACCTCTTCTGCTATCTTCTTCTTCTTGCATTCTAACTGTGGGGCATAAAACTGAATCAACATTCTATTATAAAAAGGAGACGAGGACAGTTTCGATAAGGAAAGTGGAATTAGTTGTCCCTGTTTTGGAATCGACGACAACATAAACCACCCAACCTCTCATTGCAAACAAGAATGTCATACAACAACACACTTGAAAAAAACATCAAGGTGTTTTGGAAGCTCTTCTTAATGCACCAAATAATAAAATATGAATATATAAAAATGAAGAAATTGGCTAGGAAAGGGAGAATCTATTCTAGCTTTGATGCTTTATACCTCTTTTGTTTTCATGCCTTTAATAGATAAGGCCAAATCCTTATCAAATAAGGGTCTTGGATAGGAGGAGGGATGGGCACACATTAGTAAATTTATGGACAAGCAGGTCATTGAAGAGACAAATTTTCGCATATATTGAGCAGGATTATAATTTTGTATTTTTTGCCTCTATATAGATTATTATACATCTTAAATTGATGGTCGCTTTTGTATATATCTTTAGTTAGAAAGATAGAAAATAGATGAAAAAGACAAGTTTGTGAAAATGAAAGTAGATAAGATCCAATATAGAATTTTGAGAAGAATAATACTGATATGTGATATATATTGTCCTGAAACAGAAAATGTAACAGCTAAAAGAAGTATGTCCAAAAGGACAAGAACAAATGTGTAGTTTCTTTGATTCATAAATGAATAGCAAGAAGCTCTTTTTCTCCTGGGAAAAAAATATAAGTCCAAACTTATGCTTTAAAGTGGATAAGAAAGTACAACTGGATGACAATTGGGATTTAGCGCCCTTCATATAAAGGATGTCATATTATATTAAAAATTATAGATTACGTAATGTTATCCAATGCTTTTACAACTTCTTTCTCTTTACAAACTGTGAAATTTCCAGCTTCTTTCTCTTTACAAACTATTTGGGATATCACATTTTTACTTTAAAAAACAAAATTCATGTTCTCGTTGGGGATTAGCAATGCAGGATTGATGTTAGTTCCATTGTAATTTCAAATTAATAGTGAAATCCATGATCTAGTTGGTGCTAGCAATGAATGGGCCTTTGTCCAATTGGTATTGACAAAGATGCCTTGATCTAGTTGGTGCTTGAAAGGTGTTTATGCTGAGGCATTAAGTTGTTATGCTCTTATTGGTGCCTCCAACTGAGGCCATTTACCTTGGAACCCACACTAGCTTGTAAGCTAGCAAGGGGTTACCATATTGTATTGCTCGCTTCCTTGTCTGGATCAATGTATTCTTCCTGTAGACATTGGGAAATTATGTGAGAAAGTCTGCAAAGAGAGAGGGGAAAACACAACCCTTGTCATCTCATAACGTCGGCTCAGGAGTGACATTTGAGTTCAATGTCTATGGCTGGGTGGTGAATGTTCCCTTCACATCCAATTTCCTGTTCTAATTTTATCTCCAGATAAGTGTTCAATGTTATTTGCTTAATATCTCAGTTATGTTAACCTGACATGTGCTGGATTTTTAGTTTTAATATTCTAGTTTTTAAATTGTTCAGATATTAGTGTTAGTTTGCTTAGAAATCCTCTCAGTTTGTGCATAAATATGTAATTTGCATAAATTCCACTTCATTTGATTAATAATATCAACAAAGAAAACTATGAGGGTCACTGAATGGTATTTTCACTTATCAGACAAAAGAAAATATACGAGGTTTAAAATTTAAGCAGGACGAAGTACCCCAATGACCAAAGTCAGGTACATGACTATTGGTATATCTAATTGCAAGCATAAATCAATCTACCTATGATATCCAATTCAATCATTTCCTTAAATTCTACTCAGCGGCATGTTTTCCATGGCTATAAAGGCTGTAGATACTTGACCTAGTCAAAAGGAGGACAAAATACAAAAATCCAAAACCAACGCCAACATTATGGTTACAAATTAAAAGTAAATATCACAAAATCAAAGGTCCTAGACAAAAATACTTTGTATTATACTTTCCATGGCTATAAATGTTGTAGATACTTGCCTAGCCAAAATATGAAAATCCAAAACCAACGCCAACATTATGGTTATAACTTAAAAGTAAATATGACAAAATCAAGGTCCTAGACAAATATACTTTGTATTATACTTTCTCAACTTGATTACTCTGGTTTTGCATTAACTAGCATAGATCCATCTTAAATCCGAATCTATCAAGCACTGAGAGGGATCCAATTTCTTGAGGTGTAAATTTTTTTCTTGATGTGTAAAAAAATCACACCTCAAGAAATTTGGTCCCTATCGTCCTTGATAAATTTGGGTTAAAGATGGAACTATGCTAGTTTTAATTTTGATTTTATGAGCCAACATGTTCTTTTTTTCCTTAACAAATAGAGCCCAAGCTCCCAAGTACTTCCCCGCATTCCAAGGATCGAAGCCTTGACCTCCCTTACATTGGGGAAAGAGATCAAACCCTCAAGTGCTCGATTTAAGGGTTTTGTTCCAATTTTATTTTTGTGTGATATTCTGCAAGAGTGCTCATAGTTTCGTTGTTTTTCTTAGCTACGTGGTTCATTGAAATACATTCTCTTAATGGTAATATATACATATAATGTATTTCAATTAATCGTCCCAATGATTGATACTTCCAACAAGCTAGAACAAATAGTGTTGAGGCCCGAGGGAGTACTACCATGTCTTGAATCTGAACAAAGGAGCATTAATTGTGAGAGACCTAATAAGTGAAGGAGCATAAACAAGTCAAATCACAATAATTGATGAAAACCATTAACATAATGTGCTTTTACATATCCCAACACCATAGGTATGCAATAGAAGAAGATATTCTTTCAGCCACAAAATCAATTTGATGCTATTAAAAAGACTAGTAAGCACATATGCAAATTAACAATTCCAAAAGGTCCACAAACAAATATAAACATAAGGCATATTGTCATATTCCTACAACATTAAAATTAATGCAGGCTGCCCAGTAGATGAATACCAACAAAACAAATTATATATAGCATCCATTTTACCTTCTTTACCCAAAATATGTTGATGGGGATGGTTGCAAGCAAAATAGAGTACAATGAACCATGCCCCACATATATTTACAAAAATATGATATTCCTAAACACCATAAAGGACTACTATCAGATAATGAAATACAAAAAAAAAGAGTAAGAAAGAAAAAAAGAAAAATGCTTAGCATGACTGTCAGATCATGAAATACAAAAAGAAAAATAGGCAAAAAAATAGATAAGACATGTAAAATGCCTAACATGGCAGAGATCAGGAAAATTCCCAACCTACCCTTAGAGAAACCACAATACTATGGCTACAAGTTGAAAATTTATAGTCTTTTAACAATTTCGTTAACAACCTGTCTCTTAATTATAATGGAAATGGAAATATAAGGTTGACTACGTGGATGGAGTCACAACCCTTACATGATGAACGAAATCTGAAAAAGACCATTTTACATCTTACCAATATATACAGGTACACAAATAATCGAGGGTAGGGAAATTTCTTTTATCAATACGTGCATCTAAAATAGACACTTGAAAGCTCACTTGGCCTAAATAGATAAGCAACAGGCAAGCTCATTTGCCCTATTTTATAGTTGCTAGCCAGGTTTTCTAATTATTTTGTTTTATAAACTAAAGGGATAGGTTTGGGTCTTGCCCATCTATGAAAATGGTAAAAACAACTTAATGTCTTCCAAAAAAGAGCAAATATATGATAGAAACCAAGAATAAATCCTGGAAAGTCAGTTTCAACATTCAGAGCATCAACCCTATAGTTGATGATGAAAAGTGTAGGAACAAATTGCAAATATCACAGGATTAACATTTAATCTTGTGATTGGTTCTGATTCCTCTTATTAATGCTAAGTATAGCAACCATGCTCAAAGAAGAAATGAGTAAAAACAAAATTATAGTAAAGTTTGGCTCAGAAATGAAAACCAAAGAAATAATGTATCATTTTTCCTTTGAAAATATAGATTTGAAGTACATTTAAAAATACTATGTGACTAGACCATGACATTTTAACTCATCTACATGTGTTAATAATGTCTGATGGATCAAATATAAAAAATATTTATAAAGATGAATGAAGTAAACATAATTATAATTATTTTCAGCGGGAAAAGGGTTTAGTTTAAATATACTTCACAACCTGTAAATACCATGGTCAACCATTTCACCACAGTTCCAAAAAAAGAGAACATGTAAAACAATTGCAAGGAAAAACCCACCATTCATTGTTGTAATGTCCCCATTTTGACCCCCTTTGCATTAAATCGTTAATGATGTAAATATTGATATTTAATCATGGTGAGGAGCTCAAGGCTAAGGCCCCACCATTGATTTAGCGTTTATGTATTGGCAATTAAAAATAGATGCATTTGGTTCTTGTGCTAGATAGGCACAATGTAAATAAGACATCATGTAAATACGGATTTTAATGAAATACCCACAACTAGCTATGCAATGCAACAAAGAAATGGGGGCATGATTCTACAAGCAATAGGGAGGGAAATTATTCAAACCCTTGAGCCAATGGTGTTAATCCATGTGTCAATGAGAAAACCCATAAACCACCAACTACCCATTTTGGGTTATGGACCCAATCATTTAATTCTTTCAGAAATTGGTTGAGGCAGTTAATGCCTTGGGAATGAAGAAGTATGGCAGCCAATTTCATGTATGGGAAAGCCATCAACCTGGGAAATCGTATTTTGTCTCCTTGGGCAAGAAAACACCCACGAAATGGTGCCCAAATCCATTCTGAACCCACAGTCTTTCCTCTCTCACGCAGTCTGAACTACTGGGCCTTTCCCCATCACGTTTTTCACCATTTTTCCTGCATTTTCCATGTCGGGGAGCTCGTTTTTGCATATACATCAGCTGGGAGAGAAGGGCCACGATTTGGGACTGTGATGGAGGTCGTTTTTGCCCCAAAATACCCATGGGTGTTTTTCTAAAAACGATTTCTGCTCTCCCGGGTTGTTCCCCAATTTCCATTTCATTTTTGGGCTTTCCCACGTTTTTCTGAACTGGTAGAAACCCCATATTTGGGCATCTCACTGTAAAAACATTTTTATCGTGCCCAACAATTGTGGTTCTGCTGTTATGTGCATCCATGTTTTGATTTGAACCTATAAGCAAGAAACTTGGAGTGGTAGTGGACAGAATTGGCTTGATAAACCTAGTGGAGGGAGTAAGCTCTCAAGAAGATCAAGAGGGCTGGCTACTCTTCTATGCACACCTGGGACACTCTAGAATTGGAAGGTATGGCCTGAGGGACTATGAATTGGTGAAGAAAATACTTCCTTGAGTGGGGTGTGTAGGCATTGTGGGTGCCAAGCTAAATAGATCTTGTAGAGGTATCCATAGCTCTGTGGTTGAGCTCACTAGCTTAGCAATTCTTCCTTTCCATTTCCTAGCAGCCTGATAAACCCAATTGTAGATTGGCTTGGCTCATATTGGTGTATGCTTGGCTATGTGTGAGTCTGTTGTTCCCTAATTCCTTATAGAGATCATGCCCATCTCGGGGGTGGCCGTGTGTTGAGATATTGATGATCATAACTGGCCTATGGTTGGGTGGAACGTTGCAGATGCATAGCTAGTTGCTTGGGACTACTTTGTTAAGATAAGTATTCTCTCGTGTTAAATTTGCAATTATTTTTTTGATGAATATCTTGAATGTATGATGGATGTGTAATTGATATTACTTCCGCTGTGTTTTCTTATACTTATACAGTTCCATATCACTTTTATATTATGTGAATGCCTATTTAGTAAGTTCATGGGGCTAGATGCCCAGATTTAGCGTCACATCCTCTCTATCATGCTGGTATGATAGGAGGGGACATTACATTTTGGTATCAGAGCTGCTGGTTGTAGCATTGGACCTCTATGGGCCAAATCCAATTACAGTCATCACAGGAAGAAGGAAAGAAGAATCTGAAATTGTTTTAAGAGTTTTTGGGAAAATTTTTGTTTAAGTTTGTTTCAGGAAGTCATCCCGAAACTGCGGAAGGATTCCGCGAGTTGTTCCGCAATGCGGAAGAGTTCGGGAAGTCATCCCGAAACTGCGGAAGGAATTCTCTTCCGAAACTGCGGAAGGATTCCGCGAGTTGTTCCGCAATGCGGAAGAGTTCGGAATTCTCTTCCGAAACTGCGGAAGGATTCCGCGAATCATTCCGCAATTGTGGAAGAGTTCAGCGAATCATTCCGCAATTACGGAAGAGTTCGGCGAATCGTTCCGAAATTGCGGAAGAGTTCGGAAAACCGCCCCACAACTACGGAAGCATTCCGCAAACTACCCCACAATTGCGGAAGCCTTTGGCAAATCACCCCGCAATTGCGGAAGCCTTCGGCAAACCACCCCGCAATTGCAGAAGCCTTCGGCAAACCGCCCCATTGCGGAAGCATTCAGTAACCCGCCCCACAATTGCGGAAGCATTCCGCAAATCGCCCCGCAATTGTGGAAGCCTTCGACAAACCACCCCGCAATTGCGGAAGCGTTCGGCAAATCGCCCTGAAATTTCGGAAAGACTCGGCAAATTGCTCCGAAACTGCGGAAAGATTTACAAAAAAAATAATAATAAATAAATAAATAACGAGGGCAGCCATAAGGGGGCAAGCCCCCTTGACCCCCATCGTTTCCCCCTCATATGTCGTCGATTGTGAGAAAATTCTAGGATCTGAAAAATTGTCAATATAACATTTTCCCACGTGCATAAAAGTAAGTTATGAATTATGAGAATATAATGCAGCTAACAATTGTATGGATGAACACATTTTGCAGAATCACAGTTACATCAAGGCAACACTCTAGATAGTATAGTTGGAAAGTTTTGGATCTTGGTTGGGCCAAGAAAATCAACATTATGGATGATGCACAAGACCCCTATGAGCCTAAGACAGATTCCATGGGGGAGAACATACATGTTGAAAATGCTAAAATAGAATCTAATGGGAGAAGAAATCAAGAGACTCCTCCAGGTATTGCAGCCACCATGAGAATCCTAAGGGTGGAGTTGCAAATTTGCAAAGAAGATAATGAAAGGATGATTAAATCTCGGGAAGAACAAAATCAACTGAATGCAGCCATGCTGCAGAGTTTAACAGACATACAAAGACATATAAACTCTGGGCATCATACATCAAATCCAGAAATGGGTGGGAGTAGCTCTAGAAGGAATTCTCGTAAGAGGGCTAGTAGCTCAAGAAGAGTTTCTACAGACCGAACTTATACTCCATAAATCTCTTCTAATGAATCATCTGACTCTGAAGAATCCATTGAGGGTTCAAGCTCTTCATCTCATAGAAGTAAGAGGAAGAAGCACTACAAGAACAATTCTGTTAACACCCAAAAAGTGCTCACTAGCTCATTTACCACATTACATGACTCATTTGTCCATTTTCCTACCATATTTCCATTAAAAATCCCAAAAAACCCATTAAAAAGCCTCCAAAAGGCCTAAAATGCCTCCAAAAGGCCAAAAAACCATCAAAATAGCCTAAAAAAGGCTAAAAAACCCCCTTTTCCTCCAAAAATAGCAAAAATTCCCTAAAA
This sequence comes from Larix kaempferi, assembly GCA_027924585.1. Taxonomy (NCBI): domain Eukaryota; kingdom Viridiplantae; phylum Streptophyta; class Pinopsida; order Pinales; family Pinaceae; genus Larix; species Larix kaempferi. The sequence goes on along the minus strand of BSBM01000458.1, from coordinate 14,036,787 downwards.
AGGGAATAAAAATATAAAATAATGAGGAAAAGGAGGAAAAAACCCTATACAGCTGCCTAAAACCATGTGTTTCCTAAAACCATGGGTCAGCACTCCACCACCAAAAAACTATAAATAGGTGATGGAGATCCCTTATTCCATATCCACAATCACAAGCACCCTTACTCTGCCAAAATCTCTCTCGAAACCCTAGTCCACCTTTGAACTAGTTTCACCTTGAGAGCCACCTTTGGCCCATCCCCAACATTGGAGAAGGAGAAGGAGCATTCTTGGAGCTTGGAGCATCCTCTTGGACACTGCAAAGGGCTTCACCAACCTTGACACTCAAGGTAACATCAATACAAAGACATTCTTTCATTTTGGTGTTTATGCTTTATGCTTGTATTAGAAATAATTTAATGTTTTGTTTATTGCATTATTAGTTTAATATACTGAACTGCTACTAAGGAGTCCATTCTCCTTAGTAGGTGCTCATTGGCACAAGCTAGGGGTAAAACCCTAGCTACAGTTTTGGCGACTCCCCTAGTTTTCGAATTTCTGGTTTCCGTTTTTAAAATTTTTCTTTCGGCTGTCCCTTTCGGCCGCTGCATACCGCGTCTTTTTCCTCTACAGTCGCGTCCCGACCGCGCCTTTCAGGCCTTTACCCGCGATCCGACCGTGGCTCTCAGACTGCTTCCGACGCTCAGTCGGCGGATTCAAGTCTGTTACCTGCGATCCGACCGTGGCTAATCAGCCTGTTTGCCGCGATCTGACTGCGCCTTTCGGCCTTGTTCACACGTCCCGACTGCGGTTTTTTGCCTCTTTCGGGCGTCCCGACTGCGCTTGTTAGCCTTTTAGCCGCGACCCGACTGTCTGTTTTTCCATTGTTCCTGCGTCCCGACTGCCACTGTTGGCCCGATAGCCGCGACCCAACTGTGCCTTATCTTCTGTTTCCTGCGTCCCGACTGCAACTATTGTCCCGATAGCCGCGACCTGAACGCCGCTGTTGCCCTCAAACCCGCGGTCGGCCTGTTCTGACCCGCCACAGACCCGCGGTCTGATTTCTGCTCTTTTTCTGTTTTTGAGCCCAGCCCCTCTTGCTGCAATATTTTCTGCATTTGAACAGCCCTCTGTCCCACCTGCAGCCTACTTCCTTACAGCCTTTCTGCAACATAATTTCTGTTCCTTTTACAGAATCTTTTTAAAATTTCAGTATTTTTATTTTCAGAAAATTTTGCCAATTAAAAGAATCAATTTCAGCATTATTGATAGATTGGAAGTTGCCCTCCCTTGTGGCACTTCTGTTTTTGGGTTCAACACCTCATGAGCACACACTCTGTCACATTAAATCAAGTGAGCCTTAAAAAGTACCTAACTAAACCAACATTCTAACCCCACTTGGGGAACACTAAAGAATCATTGTAGTTAGGTAGGATCAGGGGGATAGGCTTCCAATAACACCCCTTGGTCATTTCACTTGAGACATAGTTGTTGTCCAACTAGGGAACCAAAATCCCCTAGTACTTTTTGGCACGGTCACGACCAGTTTATCAGAGGGCCTCTCCCTTAGGAGGGTTGAAGTCGGGAGACTGGTTCCGGAGGCCTGAGTGGAATACCGCACTCCATTCAGTAACCGAAGGGCTACCTTTCGCGGTTCGCGGGATATCCCTGTATAGGGGTATTGCGGTCAACGAACTAAACGGCAGATTCACCTTTCTGGACGTGTCATGAACGGGGTATCTTAGTTGCCTTTCTTCTAGGATTGACTACCCGGTATCCCTCCCGGTAGGGGGATATCATAGCCACTTGGCTTTCCTACTCATATTGTCTGACTTGGATTTCATCACCTTGCAGAGGATATGTTTAGTTAAGTCAGAATACTTTTAGTTAGGTGTTTGCATGCTCCTTTACCTCCCTTTGGTCTAGTGAGTCCACCATTTTTCTTTTTTAGGAAACCTGCTGCTTGTTGGTATTCTGACCATCTTTGTTGTTACTCCACCTATTGTAGCACAGCTGTTACAGTGGGTGTTTTGAGTTGGTTGTTGGCCTGAGTGCCTTGCTTTTTAGCTCTCCTTCTGCACACTCGGTTGCATTAGGATTTTTGAGCTGTTTTTATACTCACCTCAACCCACAGAGATTTAGACACCATCTGTCACCATTGAGTCCCCGAGACATTCTCGGCGCCTCAGGGGCGAGCCCCCACAGCACGGTTCTCTTGACACCACTCGTCGTAGATTCCGATCATTATCCGTTGATACCACTCATCACAGATCTAGAGCCTTGTCACTTGACTCCACCCGTCAGCGACGTAGGTCTCCGTCACCAGATAGTGACGCACCTTACTTTACCTCTGATTCTGACGAAGAGTCTGAGAACCCTATTTATACTGCCCCTACTAGCCCCATGGCTGGCACGACTTCCACTCCATTTGTCATAGGGACCATTGGTGGCACATCCACCACTACACCAGTTACTACACCTGTTTTTGGTATGCCCTCCATGGGGCAACCATCTACCGTTTCCCTCACGGTACCTATTCCCACAGCAGGAATACCTATCCCCACTACATCAGTGGCTCACACTACCCATGGTGGTGCTGGACCATCCTCCACTACCTCAGTTCCCCCACTTGGGGGCACCACCCTAAATCTTGTCCCTCCACTTGGGGGCACTGGCCCCAACTTGGTCCATAGCACTACTGTGTCGCAGCCTTCTTCCAGTTTGCCATTCATGGCTAGCCTCAACCTACCTGACCTGGCCAGATTGACCAACGATCCTATTCGACACGACCCTATGTGGCCTCATATGCCTACCAAACTACCCTCTGACATCCCTAAATTCGAGGGTAAGGCCGGTGAGGACCCACAGAACCACATCATGTCTTTCCACCTATGGTGTTCCTCTAACTCCATTGTGGATGACTCTGTTCGCCTCCGTCTCTTACAACGCACCTTTACTGGCTCTGCAGCCAAGTGGTATATTGAGCAGCCTCATGGGACCCACGCCACCTTTTCTTCCCTGGCCTCGACCTTCCTGCAGTTCTTCCAGTTGCCAGTCCGCTATGACGCGGGCGTTGAGATCCTTCTATCTTGTAGACAAAACACAGCTACCCATATCACGGACCACATCCATGAGTGGCGTAGACGCCGTAGCTTATGCAAGATTAAACTAGATGACCGTATCTTCCTCGATTGGTTCCTCAAGTCCCTGCTTCCTGTCATCGCTAAGGATGTAGCTTCAGAAAGACCCCAGTCTGAAGAAGAGGCCATCCTTAAGGCACAGCAGTTCGACCTCATTTACGCCCAGTCGGGTTACCTTTATACCATTATACCTGACGCCCCTCGCGGCGAGTCCTCCCAACATGATGCGCCGGGGGCATCCCACGCTGCAGATGGTATCATTGGCCGTGTTTCTTCGCATCCCCAACCATTTTCTATAGCACGTCCTACCCCTGGCCCCGACCTATCGCGGGCTACTTCACAGTCTGGAGCAACCAACTCGTATGCTCCCATGACACATCACCATTCCCATGGGCCCTCATGTCCACCACAGTGCTTCGGGTATGCGACTCCTGCTTATGCTCCTCCAGTCGCCCCTCAGCCTTACTACCATCAGCAGGCTGCCCCAGCTCCTGCGCCTTCACCAGCCCCACCAGCTTATTATCCGCCCCAGGCAGCCCCTGCGGCACATCCACAACCTGCTCCGCAGTCCTATCAGCAACCCCCTCAAGTTGCTGCACCTGCTCAGCCTCAACCTACATATCATCCTCCGCAGCCTGCTCCTGCACCTGCACAACCTCAAAATCCACCTGCTGCCCAAGGGCAAGTTTACGCCCAACACAACCCGCAGCAAAACCAGAATAACCAACGTAACCAGGGCCAACAGAACCGCGGCAAGGGCCGTAATCGGGGAAACAACCAACCTGCAGACCAAGCTGGTCAACCGGCTAATCCCCCTGACAACAATAATGCGGCCCCCGCTAATCAAAACCCTGATCGCCCGCCCAAGCAGGCCAAAAACCCCAATCTGCGAACAAACCACCCTTGTTCTATTTGCGGGGTCTATGGACATTACACCCATGCTTGCCCACACTTGGAGCGAGCTCGGCAGCTTTGGGTTGACGAGGCCCATCGCCAAGGGCATGCGGCTCCCCAAGCACCGCCCAACCCCCCCCAACCTCAGCAACCCCCTTTGGTGCTGCAAAACCCCTTACCGACCCAAGGCGTGGTGAACACTCAGCCGTTGGCCCCTCAAGCTAACGTGCAACCCCAACAACAACAGATCACCTACGCTGCCCCTGATCAACCCATGTTTGACTCAGGTACCCACCACTTACTGATGATGTCATCAGCTGACGTCAACCTACAGACCCGTCGGAACCAATATGGCTCCACCTCTGAAGCCACTCCCACGGATAAAACTACTAACGCCCACCCCACCGATCAGGCGTTACGTATCCCTCCGCCTCCCACAGACGGCGCTGCGAAAGCACCTCGTTTCCCACTGCGCCGAATCAATAATAACCCTAATGCACGTGCTGCGTCAAACTACAACATTGTAGACGACCTAGCCCAATCTCCCGCAGCCATGTCTGCGTTAGAAGTCTTGAAGAACTGCCCTTCCCAGCGCAAGACTTTACTTTCCGCCATCGGGGGGATTGACCCAACTGATTCACATTTGATGGCGTTTGATTTAGACCAGTCTGAACCACGCCTACCTTCTAGCTTAGCCTTCCAAGTTACAGTCTCCGTTAGGAATCTTGTTATCCATCGGTGCATCATTGACGAGGGTGCTTCCACATGCGTTATGTCTACATTTGTATGGCAGAAACTAGGATCCCCTCCTCTCCAGCAGTCCACCACTGCGTTACGTGCCTATGACGGTCGTTCGGCCCAGCCCCAAGGCCTCCTGCCCAACGTTCCTGTCCAGTTAGGTGGTAAAACAGTTCTTATTGACATAGAGGTAATCAATGCCCAATTGGATTACAACCTTCTACTTGGCCGCAGCTACATGTATGCCATGCGGGCGGTTGCCTCTTCTGTCTTTCGCACCATGATGTTCCCCCATGAAGGACGCGTGGTTAAGATTGACCAGCTCACCTACTATGATCCCAGTGCTCCCGCGGCACCGGAAAATGTTCTCCCCATGGTTGAACAACCTGTTTCTCCTGCCTCCACCTCGTTCGTTTCCTCTACGGGGCCTGGAGTCTACTCAGACGCGCCGATGACTTCCACCTTCTATTCCATTCCTCCACCATCATCTACGCCCGAAATGTCTGACTTATGTACCTTGTCCATGACATCCTCCCACCTAACAATCAACCATCTTTGTTGCCTAAACCACCCTTGGTACCTAGTCACATTGGTGTTACACCGATCCATACGATCCCCTTCCTAGTTCCTCCAGCAGGAGTAGTAAGCGCCCCGGTCATGGCTACCCTTAGCCTCCCTGGGTTAACCTTGGGATTACCTGTATGGTACCTTTCGCCTCCCGTTCGCCCGCCGACACCTGATGTCGTCCTCCAGCCGGTGCAACCCATGGCTACTACCACCCACCCACCTCCCGGGGTCCCTACCCCTTCATCCTCCACGACACCTCCTCCTCCTCTTCAACCCACTGGGGGCAGAGGTCCTCAACCTTACACTGCTGTCCCACCTCCCAAGACAGTCAAGAACCCTCCAGTGTTTCGTGCTCCTCCCAAATGCTCGCTGTGTGACGAGTTGGGCCATGCGACCCACCAATGCCCACAGTTACCCGCATTGCAGAAGCACATGCAAATGCTCGATGATGACCCCAACATCCCAACTGTCGAATTAAACCCCACTCCTAAGCCTAAAGATAAGTCCTTACGTACCAACCACTCATGCGCTATCTGCGGTATTTACGGGCACTATTCACATCATTGTCCTGATCTCCCGGATTACAGAGCAGCTCTTTATGAGATGAACAATCTGGACCTTGAGACGGCACCACCTACCATTGAAGAGATCTACCCCCCAGACTCTTCACCTTCCGGAGAGGTTAATACCATCTACATGATCTCTTCAACCAATACTTCCACTACCCCCTCGTCAACCGATTTGACGACCCAGACTTTCCGTACTGATGAGGAGATTCTTGAGGCCCTAACTGCCCCGGATTATCCTTGGGATGATATGCACCACCGTTCCTATTTCATCCCAGAAGCGTCTTCCTCTAGCACCGCTACCCAATACGCAGTCGAATCCAAAGACTTCCTCCCCACCAAGGTTGACTGGTTCAAGGACCCTATTCCTGCTCCTGATGCTTTCGAGGAGGGCAACATGGCCAACATCTCACCTGTCATCCAAGTTGATATTGCTGCTCCAGGTCGTGCCCCCGAACTCATTACTTTAGGAGCATTCTGCAGTAAACAAGAGATTGAGGACTACATAAACCTTTTCAAAGAATTCTGTGATGTCTTTGCCTGGTCCTATACCGAAATGCCTGGTCTTGACCCTGCTATCATAGAGCACCACATTGACACCTCTGAGTCAAGGGGCATCATAGATTCCCTTGACCCTAGGATAGGGGGCATGATCAATCATTTTGACCCTGCCCCATCACATTTATCTCAGCATGTCAATGAACCCATCGTTCAAACCAACACATATGTGATCCACAGTCACAAACCCTATGCACACAGCATGGGGGCAGGTCATTAACCCTGCTCACTTTTTCACACACGTGATCTCAACCATTTTTGAGGTCACATATCACTTGTATATTTGCTTTTATACACCTAGTTATTTTCTTCGACCATTCCGGAGTCCTTATGACCTCCGTTTTTCGCACCATTTGCACCGCCGGATTCATTTTTTCCGTGCCCGTGATGACGCTTGAGATCATTTCTCGCTCTCACCAGGACCAATATCACCATTGTGTCCCGACACCTTGTCACCTCGGTGTGCGTGCCACATCGGCCGCAGCCCGTTTTTGATATATTTTATATCATCGAATTCATTTTTTCGAGCTGGTGATGACGCTTGAGATCATTTCTCGCTCTCACCCCCCGATCTTTCGGGTATTTTTCCACAACACCTCGTCACCTCGGTTTGCGTGCCACATCGGCCGTTATCCGTTTTTGACATCCTTTATATCGTCGGATTCATTTTTCCGCGCTCGTGATGATGCTTGAGATCATTTCTCGCTCTCACTTGGTACAATTTCACCATTGTGTCCCGACACCTTGCTGCCTCGGTTGGCGTGCCACATCGGCCGCTATCGGATTGTTCCACCTTTGTACATGAGCCATTCACTCCTGTCATACTGCAAATGTTTCGTTATTTTGCCACCATTTCATCTACCCCGCAAGGAGGTCCATCAGTGTTCCCACCTACCCTCGTTCTTGGTCATCATTACTCAACCTTGATTGAACACTTCCTCCTTGCCTGGCCATTCCTTTTGTTCGGTATAATTTTATCCCTTTTTCGGGCCGGACAACTCCTTTACGAAAAAGGCACTTAGGGAGTTTCCGTTAAGCTCTTTTCTGACTCCTAAAAGAATGAAAAGATCGCCGAGCAATCTTGCTTCCTTTCATGCTCGTTAAAGTACCTGAAAGGGCGTCTATCTGGTATAAGTTTAACCCTTTTCCGGACCTGGTAGACTACTTACGAAAAAGGAATACTCTAGTCACACCGGCTAGAAGAGTTCTTCATTGCATCCTTTTATGCTTCTTTGGGCCTTGGAGACTAACTCTACGAAAAAGCAACCCCCTGGAGTCTTCTTACTTGCTTTCAGACTCTCTAAAATTGAAAGCAACCACGAGCATGCACTGTCCTGGGCTCGTAAAATCCACACGACAGTACCATTCCACTACCTCAGAGTCTTCTTATCGCTTTCAGACTCCTTAAAATTGAAAGCAACCACGAGCATGAACTGTCCTGGGCTCGTAAAATCCACACGACAGTACCATTTTACACACACTTCTTCTAGTTCCTTAACCCATGAAGAAGTACCCTCCTGTGCCTCCTGGCACTATGATCGATCATCTCGGCAGCACCCCCAATTAGGTCGCCTTTGTTCAGAGTATTCTGCAGTCTCCTGCCACGTTACACCAGCTTGAGTCTCCCTCAGCCAGTTATTCCCCCAGATCCATTACAGCTATGATCCCTTTCCCCTGAGTCAGTTTCATATGCTGCCAGATCATTTCCATTATCATACTCTGAACAAAGGAAGTTTGAGTCCACCCACTCTACTTGCCCAGTTGTCCCCCCACAGTTTATCAGTCCTGCCATCAGCACTATCACATTTCGGTCTTGTACCTCGCGCTCCTGTCAAGGAAACATCATTGCCTTGATAGGGGCAGGTCTCCCTCTGTCGACGACAGCTCCTCTATTCCAGAGGATAGGCCCAGAGGTCCCTACGCCTTGGACTTATCACCATCTGTGGTAGGTGCCTACGGATCATTCCGAGAGGAGACATCATTGCCTCTCCGAGTGGTTGTTCCTCACATGCTCGACTTCAGCACCTTGATCGCATCGTTGAGGATCGCGTAGGATTATATTCCATCAGTTTTTTGTCGAAGACCCCGGATTTCCCCCGACTCTAGCACATTGATGAGTCACTTCGGAACGCCCAGTTGTATGTTCCCGTGGATGTCCGGGCTGCGTTGGCGTTTGTATTCGGAAGCCATCCAGTTTCATGCTTCCTTGAGTACCCAGTTTCAGTTCCAGATCAGTTCCAGTTCAGTGTACCATGGAGAGTATGACCCCAGTCACTATGATCCAGCAGCTCATCAGTTCCTTTGGTACCAAACTCAGTAGCACTGTTGATTGTTCCGGTGCACCAGTTCTGCAGTTCACACATGATCCGCTCAGCAGTATGTCCCAGATTTGTGTCCCCTCTGGACTCTTATGATGTACACAGTGGTCATGTATCTTACAGGTCCCCCTTTTCGGGCCTCACAGTTATGTTTATATATCTTGATACGAGCATGGGTATGCCCGCCTCGTCCATATATTGAGATTATTCCTCAGTCAGTGTTTGAGGTCATGTATATTTCAGGTCCCCATTTTTGGACCCCATTGTTATTATGTTATATCCTGATACGAGCATGGGAATGCCCGCCTCGTCCATATGATCAGATGATTCCTCATCCTTTATTGAGGTTATGTACTTTTAGTTCTTGCAGTTGTTCGGGATCGTTGTTCCGGGCTCCAGTTTGTTTCTTCTCTTCTCTCCACATCCCAGGAAAACCATTCATGACTTATGATGTCCATCGGCCATACGATGAGCTCCTGCCCTCGCACATCAGGGGGCAATCTGTTAACACCCAAAAAGTGCTCACTAGCTCATTTACCACATTACATGACTCATTTGTCCATTTTCCTACCATATTTCCATTAAAAATCCCAAAAAACCCATTAAAAAGCCTCCAAAAGGCCTAAAATGCCTCCAAAAGGCCAAAAAAACCATCAAAATAGCCTAAAAAAGGCTAAAAAACCCCCTTTTCCTCCAAAAATAGCAAAAATTCCCTAAAAAGGGAATAAAAATATAAAATAATGAGGAAAAGGAGGAAAAAACCCTATACAGCTGCCTAAAACCATGTGTTTCCTAAAACCATGGGTCAGCACTCCACCACCAAAAAACTATAAATAGGTGATGGAGATCCCTTATTCCATATCCACAATCACAAGCACCCTTACTCTGCCAAAATCTCTCTCGAAACCCTAGTCCACCTTTGAACTAGTTTCACCTTGAGAGCCACCTTTGGCCCATCCCCAACATTGGAGAAGGAGAAGGAGCATTCTTGGAGCTTGGAGCATCCTCTTGGACACTGCAAAGGGCTTCACCAACCTTGACACTCAAGGTAACATCAATACAAAGACATTCTTTCATTTTGGTGTTTATGCTTTATGCTTGTATTAGAAATAATTTAATGTTTTGTTTATTGCATTATTAGTTTAATATACTGAACTGCTACTAAGGAGTCCATTCTCCTTAGTAGGTGCTCATTGGCACAAGCTAGGGGTAAAACCCTAGCTACAAATTCACATGGGGAATTTAAGAAGGCAAAACCTCCTACATTTGATGGAGAAGTAAAGTCTGGTCAAGAAGCTGAAGCTTGGCTTCTTGGGATGAGAAAGTATTTCCAAGTCCAAGACTACTACGGGAATATGAAGGCAAGGGTTTCCATCTTCAACTTGAATGGAAGAGCATCTATATGGTGGGAACACATCAGGAAAGTGAAGAAGATCAATGAAAGGAAGATTGTGTGGAAGCAGTTCAAGAAATACTTCAAGCAGAAGTACCTCTCTGACCGGTACTATGATGATAAGATCAAAGAGTTCTACGAGCTGAGATTGGGACAATTGACCATGGAAGAATATGCAAACAAATTCTTGGAGTTGCTAAGATATGTCAGGTACATTCGAGATGATAAGGTGAAAATTCAGCATTTCCTAAGTGGACTGCCCCAGTCATATAAAGATAGAATTGAGTTTGATGAACCTCGAACTCTAGAGGAGGCCATAAGAAAGGCCAAGTATTGTTTTGATCAAAACAAAGCAAACCAGAATTCCATAAGGCATGGAAGGATAAGAAAAACGAAAAGTTTGACCAAAGGAAGAAGGGGTTCAAGCCTCCTCAATTCTGGAATCAGCAAAGGCAACCATCACAGGTTGTGACTAAGCCAACTAGGATGATGGGAGACAAGCCAAGAGATCCAAAGGAGCCAAGAGAACCACTTCAATGTTGGGGTTGTGGAGGAGACCACATGCTTAGGAACTGTCCACATTGAAATGGGAATGCAAATCAAGTCCACAACATCCAACGAGCTGAAACTGTGGGTCAAGTGGCGAGAGTAATCCCTGGAATCTATGCAGCACTAGACGACCACCAAGCAGATCATCGGTCAACTGTGGTTGAAGTTGAAGGTAAGATTGCTAAGCAATCTATTTCTATTTTGATTGATCCTGGATCTACTCACAGTTATGCCACTCCTAGAATTGTTGAGATTTGTGCTTTCAAGAAATTAAAGCATAGTAAATCATGGTTAGTTCAACTAGCCACTGGAACCAAGAGAAAAGTTAGTAAAATAGTAGAGAAATGTCCATTAGATATGGATGGGCTATTCACTTATGCAGATCTGAATATTTTACCACTGGGTTCCTATGATATTCTCATTGGAATGGATTGGTTAGAAGCACACAGGGTTAAACTTGTCTGCTACAATAAGACATTTGAATGCATGGACGAAGAAGGAAACCCGAGGGTTGTAAAAGGGATTCCAAAGGTGACTTCTGTCAGACAGGTTTCAGCCATGCAGCTGAAGAATTTCTGTAGGAAAGGATGTAAACTGTATGCGGCCCACATTTTAGAGGCAGCATAGAATGAAACTCTTAAATTGGAAGACTATCAAGTATTGCAAGAATTCAGGGATGTTTTTCCTGATGAGATTCCAGGACTCCCTCCAAAGAGAAACATTGACTTTACAATTGAACTTGTGCCAGGAGCGGCACCAGTGTCTAAGACACCCTATAGGATGAGTACACCAGAATTGCTAGAATTGAAAATGCAATTACAAGAGTTGCTAGAAAAGAAATATATTAGGCCAAGTGTGTCCCCGTGGAAAGCACCTGTTCTATTTGTGAAAAAGAAAGATGGAACACTCAGGTTATGTATTGACTACAGGAAGTTGAACAAAGTCACTGTGAAGAACAAATACCCATGGCCCCAAATTGATGACCTTTTTGACCAAATGAGAGGAGAAAAGGTATTTTCAAAGATTGACTTGAGGTCTGGTTACCATCAGGTAAGAATCAAAGAAGAAGATATTCATAAGACAGCATTTAGAACAAGGTATGGACACTATGAGTTTGTAGTGGTACCATTCGGTCTCACAAATGCACCAGCTACATTCATGTGTCTTATGAATAATGTTTTTAGCAAGTATTTGGACAAGTTTGTTCTTGTATTCCTAGATGACATTCTCATATATTCTAAGAATGAAGAAGAGCATGAAGAACATTTGAGAATGACAATGCAATTACTAAGGGAGCATATGCTATATGCAAAGTTGAGCAAATGTGACTTTTATAAAGATAGAATTCATTATTTGGGTCACATCATCTCCGACGAAGGAATATCTGTAGACCCTGAGAAGATTGAAGCCATTATGAATTGGCCAACTCCAAGGAATGTGACTGATGTAAGATCTTTTATGGGCCTTGCTGGTTACTACAGGAGGTTTATCGAAGGATTCTCCAAGGTTGCAAACCCGATCACTTCTTTGCAAAGGAAGGGGATAAAGTTTGAATGGTCACCAAGATGTGAGGAAAGTTTTCAATGGTTGAAGAATCTTCTTACAAGTGCACCAATTTTGAAAATTGCAGACCCAGAAAAAGACTTTGTGGTGTGTACCAATGCATGCAATCAAGGACTTGGAGGAGTTCTTATGCAAGACAACCACGTGATATGCTATGAATCAAGAAAGTTGAAGGAGCGTGAGAAGAACTATGCTACTCATGATATAGAAATTGCAGCCATAGTACATGCCTTAAAGATGTGGAGGCATTACTTAATGGGAAGAAAATTTGAGTTAAGGACAGACCATTGTGGTCTGAAATACTTGTTCGATCAGCCAACTTTAAATGCTAGGCAAGCTAGATGGTTGGAATTTTTGTGTGAATTTGATTTTGAAATCAAACACATAAAAGGGAAAGAAAACAAGGTGGCCGATGCACTCAGCAGGAAGGTACATGAAATGCATGTGGCAGCACTTAGTACTTTCCAACCAGATTTGAAGCAGCAGATTGTTAACCATATGGTTGAGGATGAAGTGTATGAGCAGATAAAGGACAAATTGCAGCAACAAAACCTTGAAAAGAAGTATGAGGGCTATCATTTGGAAGAAGGCGGACTTCTTACTTATAAGAATAGAGTCTATATTCCAAATGCAGCAGATTTGAGGAGGATTGTTATGGATGAAATCCATAAAGCTCCATACTCTGGTCACCCAGGATATCAGAAAACAATTGCTACAGCAAGAAAATATTATTTCTGGCCAGGCATGAAGAAGGACATCGCTGAATACATTTCTAAGTTCATGGAATGTCAGCAAGTGAAAAGTGAACACCAACATCCAGCAGGTTTATTGCTCCCAGTGCCAATTCCATAATGGAAATGGGAAGTAATATCCATGTACTTTATTACAGGATTGCCAATGACTGTGAGACAACATGATTCCATCGTGGTTGTGGTGGACAAGTTATCAAAGGCAACACATTTTATACCGGTTAAGTCCACACATAAATCCGATGCCATTGCAAATATTTTCATGAAGGAAATTTTCAGATTACATGGGTTGCCTAAGGCAATAATTTCTGACAGGGATACCAAGTTCACTTCCAATTTTTGGAAAGGTCTCTTTGTAGATCTGGGTACACAACTAAGCTTTAGTACCGCATACCATCCTCAAACAGATGGGCAAACAGAAAGAGTAAATCGGGTGCTCGAAGACATTCTCCGCATGTATGTAATGGATAAACCATCCAAGTGGGAGGATTATCTACACTTGGTAGAATTTGCATATAACAATGGGAAACAAGCATCGTTGGGAATGATTCCTTATGAGCCTTTGTACGGCAGAAGGTGTAGGACACCAGTGACTTGGGACAATCCAGTGAACAGAATTGTACTTGGGATAGAATTGCTTAAGGAAATGGAACAAGAAGTTGCAAAGATCCGACAAAATTTAAAAGTAGCCCAGGATAGACAGAAAAGCTATGCAGATAAGCATAGGATCCATAGGGAATTCAGTGTTGGGGATCATGTGTATCTTAGAGTGAGATCAAGGAAGAGTTCCTTGAAGCTTGGGAGTTGTGCCAAGCTATCACCTAGATATTGTGGGCCATTTGAAGTGCTTGAAAGAATAGGGCCAGTTGCATATAGACTTGCATTGCCTGCTAACACTAAAGCTCATAATGTTTTCATGTCTCTTTGCTTAAGAAATATGTACATGATCCTAACCATGTGATTAATTGGGATGTGATCCAGGTGGAACCCAAGGGAGAATTCCAAACCGATCCATTGTGCATCTTAGACAAGAAGGTAACATTGCTCCGGAACCGAGCCATCGAACAGGTAAAGGTGCAATGGAAGCACTACGGTCCCGATGAGGCTACATGGGAGCTGGAGGATGCCATGAGGGTGGCATATCCATTTTTGTTCAATTTTGATGAGCACTGAGGACAGTGATAATGTAAGGGGAGGGGAATGTAATGTCCCCATTTTGACCCCCTTTGCATTAAATCGTTAATGATGTAAATATTGATATTTAATCATGGTGAGGAGCTCAAGGCCAAGGCCCCACCATTGATTTAGAGTTTTATGTATCGGCAATTAAAAATAGATGCATTTGGTTCTTGTGCTAGATAGGCACAATGTAAATAAGGCATCATGTAAATACGGATTTTAATGAAATACCCACAACTAGCTATGTAATGCAACAAAGAGATGGGGGCATGATTCTACAAGGAATAGGGAGGGAAATTATTCAAACCCTTGAGCCAATGGTGTTAATCCATGTGTCAATGAGAAAACTCATAAACCACCAACTACCCATTTTGGGTTATGGACCCAATCATTTAATTCTTCCAGAAATTGGTTGAGGCAGTTAATGCCTTGGGAATGAAGAGGTATGGCAACCAATTTCGTGTATGGGAAATCGTATTTTGTCTCCTTGGGCAAGAAAACACCCACAAAATGGTGCCCAAATCCATTCTGAACCCACAGTATTTCCTCTCTCACGCAGTTTGAACTACTGGGCCTTTCCCCATCACGTTTTTCACCATTTTTCCTGCATTTTCCATGCCGGGGAGCTCATTTTTGCATATACAGCAGCTGGGAGAGAAGGGCCACGATTTGGGACTATGATGGAGGTCGTTTTTGCCCCAAAATACCCATGGGCGTTTTTCTGAAAATGATTTCTGCTCTCCCGGGTTGTTCCCCAATTGCCATTTCATTTTTGGGCTTTCCCACGTTTTTCTGAACTGGTAGAAACCCCGTCTTTGGGCATATCACTGTAAAAACGTTTTTATCGTGCCCAACAATTGTGGTTCTGCTGTTATGTGCATCCCTGTTTTGATTTGAACCTGTGAGCAAGAAACTTGGAGTGGTAGTGGACAGAATTGGATTGATAAACCTAGTGGAGGGAGTAACCTCTCAAGAAGATCAAGAGGGCTAGCTACTCTTCTATGCACACCTGGGACACTCTAGAATTGGAAGGTATGGCCTGAGGGACTGTGAATTGGTGAAGGGAATAATTCCTTGAGTGGGGTGTGTAGGCATTGTGGGTGCCAAGCTAGATAGATCTTGTAGAGGTATCCATAGCTATGTGGTTGAGCTCACTAGCTTAGCAATTCTTCCTTTCCATTTCCTACCAGCCTGATAAACCCAATTGTAGATTGGCTTGGCTCATCTTGGTGTATGCTTGGCTATGTGTGAGTCTGCTATTCCCTAATTCCTTGTAGAGATCATGCCCAGCTCGGGGGTGGTCGTGTGTTGAGATATTGATGATCACAACTGGCCTATGGTTGGGTGGAACGTTGCAGATGCATAGCTAGTTGCTTGGGACTACTTTGTTAAGATAAGTATTCTCTTGTGTTAAATTTGCAATTATTTTTTTGATGAATATCTTGAATGTATGATGGATGTGTAATTGATATTACTTCCGCTATGTTTTCTTATACTTATACAATTCCATATCTCTTTTATATTATGTGAATGCCTATTTAGTAAGTTCATGGGGCTAGATGCCCAGATTTAGCGTCACGTCCTCTCTATCATGCTAGTATGATAGGAGGGGACATTACAATTGCTTTTATGATAATAAGTCAGGGAAACATTCCCACATGACGATATTATTGGAAAAATTACATAGTTTACAAAATATGACCATTACTAGTAAGGGGATTTGTCAACATACATAATGCATAGATAATTAACATGAATATGCTACCAAGTAGCACAAGTCTGTCAACAAGCATAAATTGCTTGACAAGAAAATTGTATCGAATACATCAACATGATCTTTAACTCAGAGGCCAACACAATATAACCTTCTATAACAGAAAGACCTCCTCCACATTCTCTTTACATGTAAAATTTCAAAGTCAAAGTCAATTACAACAAACTAATATTACAATTTGTAAACCACTCACACCACCCACATTAGTGCATTTACCCTCCATATATAGCTTAATGATGAAGCAAGCATGAAACTTTATGAAATGGACAAGCCCATATTATTGAATATTCCATCCTTTGGACTTGTTTCTTCCATAACTCTCAAATTAATACTCTCTAAACTCAGGACTTCATCTTTCCTGATCTGGCATCAATCTCTACAAAATTCCTTGTCCAACAGTACTTGTGCTAGAAACCAATGATCCCTTGACCTAATATAGTTTGTGAAAAACCGGTACATTATCTAAAGACTTGTGGCCAATGCCACTAGCTCTCACAAAAGTTTGTCCGTCATCATTTTATTTGCTCATAGTAAGGTTTGTGTCAATTACTTACCCCTGCCTACCTCGATAAACAACTGAGCAGATGCCACCAGATATTTTATATTGCCTACCTTGATAAACAACTGAGCAGATGCCACTAGATATTTTCTATTGTTGTACTATCCATTGTAATCCCAAACTAACACACAACTAAGACTGCACTCTATCAGGGTAATTTTTTTTTTTTCACAAAATTCATAGAGATTATTTCCACCTCTCACATTTTCTCTAGTCACCTTTCAAGAAAGTACCAAGGTTGATACTTCTCGAGAAATTTCCTTTGTTCCAATTTATTAAAAGGATTTAAGGGAGATCAAAGGTTCGATCTACAACCCTATTAGCAACTATGAGCACTCTTGCAAGGGAGGTTAAGAGTTTTGACCCTTGGAATTGACCAAAACAATGAAACTATGAGCACTCTTGTAGAACCCTTGAGCTCCCTTACAATTATATAATAAAAATTTTCTTAATACATGCACCTCTTTTGAATTTTTAAGGATTTTGATTGGCTTAAACATTATGACATGGAGATTCAATGATAACTTTTAAAATCATTTTTCCTCTAATCGGAACTTTGATGACAAATTAGATATGCTAATTTTATCCTATTTAGGGGCTATGTTGCTTGAAACTTGATAGAGCTTATCACCTAAAAGGGTTGCTAGAACACATGGTGGGAATGATGTATATAAAATGTTTTTGTCACAGCCACACTTTTTTCGCTAGTCACCAGCGTCCAAATGTGGTGTGTGGCACTGCCTGGGAACGACTTGAGGGCGTGACCAACTCAAGCGTCGCACCAACAGACTACATCGAACCTGCGGAAACTTTTCAACTTAACACTTGAAACTTCGTTTACTTGTTTATCACAGTTAACATGTTCCTACTGCATCCACACTTAGACAATTTTACATATGCATGAACATCAAGTAAACAACACACACAAGTATAAGTTGGGGTTGCCAAACCAGCATCCCTTAAGCTTTGTATAATCAATCGTTTACAACAGGTGGAGTTTCACTAGAAGAGCCCCAATGTGTTCCCAACAAACAACACGCCTTACAATAGATATACAAAATACAAAGAGAGAGTTAACCCTTCCAATAGGCGTCTAACTCCTGAAACTGCCCACTGCTACAAACCCTTGCTACTGCTACGGAACTGTCTCACTGTGCAACTGGACTGTGTGCGAACCTGCCAAATTATGCACTCTAGCAGCACCTTGCTACGACCGGACTTCATTGGAACAGCCTATGCGGAAGGACAAAGCTTAGATAGCATCCCTAGCTCTGAACTTCTCCCTTAGCCGAATTTCCAACTTGCTCCTCCAAGCTCCCTTCTTGGCTACTTGCCTTAGCATTTTTATATGCTTGTCGCATGGGAGGGTGTGACCCCACCTTGGGCGCACCCTTGCTTGGCACCCACTTCAACTCCGCACCAACATACCATCAAACGGCCTTCGTTCTGCAATCCGCGCGTCATCAGTCCAAGTCTTCCGCAAGTCGCACATTTTTGGTCCACTTCTGCAATCTACGCGTCCTTCGGTCTGTTCGTTGGGCGTCGTTCCCTAGCTTCCGTTCCTAACTCCACGGCCGAATCCCAACTGCGGTGGGATTTCACCCACGATCTCCTCCCATGCCCTGGGTCACTTTCGCGACTAAGTGTTGGACACTTGGTCGTTTTCTTCTGCAAGCGTATGTGGGCACTTGGTCTGTCGTGCCACCGCTCCTACGTCCGTTTGGTCCAAGGGTGCGCCTGACACCCCTTCATTTAGCCGACTAGTCATTTTGCAACCATGCCCCACTCTCGGGCTTGCCATGCACAGATGGGTGAGTGTGTCATCGTTTGTGGGAGTGCGCCCATGCCTAGTCCGCGCACCCCACTGTTTGGTCCAACGCTTGCCTCTTCTCTAACTCGTGCAACCAAACTTTGTTTTTTCCCAACTGGGCACCCAAGCCAACCTCTTGGGCGGGAGTGCAATGCTCCCATGCAAGTGTGGGTGTCATGCCGAAAGTGTGGCCATGACAGTTTTGGCCCGTTTTGAAGAGGAATTTGGAAAAAGGATATAATTAGAGTGGGTAATTGATTCTTTTACAAAAATAACACCCATATTTCAAGAGACAAAAGTAAATAAGATGATGGCCATCAGCGAAACTCCCTTGAACATATCACCATGCAAACACAATTTTTTTCACTTGCCTTTTTTTTTGGATGGAATGAAATCCAAAAATCCATCTTGATAGTTGAGATTGAAGTGGAAAAAAAATGTTCAATCAAGAGTCAAGTTGTAGCAACAATATGCATATGTTGACTTTTACTTACTAAAGTCATGGAAAAATTCTTATAATCACTATTAGAATATATTCAATCTTTGTTAGATCAACCATGTATTGTTGCAAGTGCTTTAAATGATTTGATTATACTAGACGAAAATAAGGTTATTTCTCAATGAGTGGATGTAGTTGCCAAGGGTCTTTAGGATGTGGTATATCAACACCACAAAGTGGATGCTCTCCCCAAAACTGGTTTGTATACCTAAAATAACCGTTGGAACGTGGCTCCCATTAGATTACTCACTAGTTTAACCAAATTTTAGTGATTTCCCATTTCTTATATACCCCACAATTCTCTACTATATATGTCTCTTTCTCTATGTGTTCTTTTAGATAATTGACTCATTCTTCACTATATTGTCAATTTCCAGTCGCATAACAATCACTTTGCATTGAAATGGTGTGGATCTCTTTTCCAGGCCTTAGGGATGCTGATTTTTAATCGTGATGTGATCACTTTGTATGGTTTCACAACTCCACACTGCATTTCTTTCAACAAAAGTCAAAATATCTCTACATTTACATTAAGATCTAGAATAAGATAACATTATGCTATATATCTTAGAAGAACATATATACAAAAAATATCACAACTACACACTTACAAATTAACAAAGAATAATTGAGCCTCAAGTCAAAATGAGATATAACTTATTCAAAGGTAGAGGTTTGGGAGGATAAGAAGGATATTTTTCTAAAGTAAAAAATTCTACATATGGTGGCTAAGTAAAGGAGATTGCAATACAACTCTATTTTTCGAAACAACGATGAAAATTTAAAATTATATCAAAACTCTCTTTTTTTGAAAGGAAAACTCTAAAATCAAGTTAAGAGATTGCAAATGAGTTGACATCATACTTTGGTTTTTTTTTAGTGAATGGCACCCTTAGAGCACTCAAACAAAATCACATATAAATCTCTTCATATCATTTCATTCAATAGTCTTTTTTTTCACTTCATCCCATCTTCTTTACTTCCCATTTTTTCCTTTCGGCGTTCCTTTCCACCTTCTGGGGCAATTGCTAGTATTATAATATATGAATATGAACATCACATAAAAAAAATGTAACTATGAACATGATCAATATGACCTATCAATGATATATCATTCAACATTTTTAATTTTTTTGGCAATAACTCACTTTATAATGACAAATATCAAAGCTCTATTGGGAAGAAATACAAATACTTAATTAAAGAACAAGATTTTCTCTCAATCTAACTTAATTAATTCAATTATAATTCTTAGCATTATAACTTATAACAAAAACATCAAGAAATACAAACATTCAAATGTTGATCCCGGAGAAATTAGACACCACCTTAAATTTTCTTTTAAATTTCATTGTTATCAAGCCCATAAATATTAAAGTCATTGTAGAGCACCTTAATTTTTTTGTAAATTACATTGTTATCAAGGCCATTAGTTTAGGCATTGTTATCAAGGCCATACATTAATTGAACTTAATCGAATCATATAATAAAAAACATTACATTTATCTACCATAAATGTCATAAATTAACACAATTATAATTCTTATCATTATTTATAACAAAAACATCATAAAATACAATCATTATTGCAATATTAATATAGAAATTAGAGGACACCTTCAAGTCTGGAAGAATATGTTAGCCTTTACTTTCACAAAAATAAAATTGAATCATGTAAGTTGTTTTCATGGTGCATTTATATGTATACACAAGACATAATTTCCACCGTCATAAGATGACATATTAACAATATTATTAGACAATCAAAGATAACAGTAACAAAATGATATCTCAATCTATAAATGAAAAAATAAAACATGTACATATCACTTTCCGTTGCCATCACCCTCATTATTTTCCTCGGTTGGCATGATAGCACTATTGTTCTCAAAAACATGTTTAGTTCTAGGGTCGTGTCTTAATATGAACCACCAATATATATCCAACACATACGGGTAAAAGAACACTTGGTTGCAGTGCCTTGGGAAAAAATAAGGCTCCTTACTTCCATCCCACATCTTTATAGAGTTGATACATATCAAACCACTATCAGGATCTTCCTTTACATTATTCCTCTCGAATGTGTCCCACCACCTGCACCTAAAAATAACACATTGGAAAGATGAGAAGTCCACTTTAATGATCTATTGTATCTTTCTGAGATAACCCAACAATCCTCCTACCAGGTTTCAATCTCGGTGGCTAGCACGACTAGATTGGTCGAACTTGAATTTCACTCCACAGTATTGTGTAGCACACCCATCATCAACACCTGTAAGAAAAGTTAAGAAATGATGGTGTCATATGTATATTAACCCAACCATTAATATATTAAACATAGATGCTATAGTGCAAAGTTGCATTATCAAGATAGAAATTATGTACATAAATATTTTGTTACCGAGTTGTTGCACCCGATCCCAATGTTTAGCGCATCCTCCTCTTCAGGAGGGTAACAAACAAATGCACCATATTTCTCTCTGACTTGGTCTACAACCCAATTGTTGGGACATATCATTGGCATATTTTCTTTAAAATGATATGGAAAAGGAATGATTCTATTGTGCGATTTCCTGAATTCTTTTATGTCAATGTCCCATTTCCTCCTCTTCTCTTCATACAATGCGACCCACGATTGTGTTTCCTCTGCGTTGTAAAGAATGAATTTATTGATTGCATCAATTTTTGAATTTTTTGTTGTATTCATGGAAACAAAGCACATTCAGTATGTATGGGATTAAATATATATTTTGACGTTTGTGTCAATATAAGTTACTATGTGGAAAATTGAAGATCGAACTGTTAGTTTTTCAGAATTTACTTCAATATAATCTAGGATCTTAACTGAGAGAACAACATGTACATCATACCTACAACATATCAATCATGGACATAATAATGCAAGCACACAAGAGACAATAGACACACAGAGTTTCACTAGGGAAAAACATAAAGGTGAAAAACCCCACAACTTCCTCAGAGATAGATAGAGCAATGATACAACCCAAGCATAAGAGATAGTCTTCTCTTAGCAGCAGCTTCTCCTCCTCCACAAGTTCGCCACTCTCCAAATGAGAGTATGAGTGAGAAAGTGAATGATCAAATAGAGTGCCTCCCGCACTCTATTTATACTTGACTTGACTTGCCTAATAACCTTTACTAGGTCGGCCTTAACTTAACCACATAACATAATGCTGACAGGGCCGACCCCCAATAGGGTGGTCTAATAACCCTTTAACCCACATGACTTATACAGGGCCGACCCCAAAAAGGTGGTCTAATAACCCTTTAACCCACATGACTTATACAGGGCTAACCCCAACAAGGTGGTCTAATAACCCATCAAGTATAAGTTACGACACTTACAATATAAATGACGACACTTCCGTATAGAGGAATAATAACATCTCTATAGGAATACAAACACTTTCGTATAGAGGAATAATAACATTTCTATAGGAATACAATATACATATATGAAATACATTCCGAAGTTACATATACATCAACAGTCCCTCTTAACTAGGAAGGTATTTCTCGACATAGGTCTTCTAGCACAAGTCTTCTTCTCTGGATCATTGTCACTGGATCATCGTCACCGTCACGGCTGCTGCTATCTCAATCAATATCTGAACTACTCGTCATAGGAAGTTCTACAGAGCCAGTCCTTTTTCATACTGGTTGTAGGCCCACCACCTGTAGGTCTTCATCATCATTGGCCATACTATGGAATCCTCAGGACTTATTATGTGCATCACAAATATGAGGACACACCTCTACCTGTCAGATATCCCAGGGACATATTATATGTGACCCCACCACAAAACCTCGCAAGAGCATCCCAGGCTATTATGAGCACACAAATCTACCTATCGGACCTCCCAAGGACATATTACATGTGGTCATACCACAAAACCTTGCAAGAGCATCCCAGGCTATTACGAGCATGCAGCTCTACCTGTCTGACCTCCCAAGGACACATTACGTGTGGTCATGGCAAAACCTTGCAAGAGCATCCCAGGCTGTTACAAGCACACAACTCTACCTGTCGGACTTCCCAAGGACACATTACATGCCATAGGAAAAAACCACGAAAGAGCATCCCAGGATGTTATGAGCACACAGCTCTACCTGTCGAATTTCCCAGGGCGCTATTATATGTCCTCCTAGAGCAATGCCTCGAAAGAGCATCCCGGGCTGTTACGAGCACACAGCTCTACCTGTCGGATCTCCCAGGTCAACTTACATGCTCATCTACACAACCTGTCCATGGCCATAGAGTATCAACCTGATACTCACCATACATAATTCTGATGTACATCATCACATGATCAACCTGATCATCATCATAGCATCATCCTGATGCATATCATCTAGAGCAACATCTTGAAGCTCGTCATCCATGATCATCCTGATGTATATCATCTGGAGCAACATCCTGAAGCTCATCATCCATGATCATCATGATCATACAATGCATCCACCTGATGCATGCAAAATATCTACCTGATACATATCATCATACATGATCTACCTGATCATAACAAGCATCCAACATGATGCATATACATATACATGATCCAACTAATCATAACAAGCATCCAACATGATGCATATACATATACATGATCCAACTGATCATAACAAGCATCCAACATGATGCATATACATATACATGATCCAACTGATCATATCTAGCATCCAACATGATGCATATACAGAGTAGTAATTGTTAATTTTTTAGCATTAATTCAACATACTCTAGGATCTTTACTGAGAGAATAACATGTACAACATATCAAGTATAACAATGCATATCAATCACACCAAGCAATCACATGAGACAATAGACACATAGAGTTTCACTGGGGAAAACCATAAAGGTGAAAAACCCCACAACTTCCTCAGAGATAGAAAGAGCAATGATACAACCCAAGTACACAGAGATAGTCCTCCTAGCAGTTGAACCTCCTCCTCCACTAGTGCGCCGCTTTCCAAGTCGTGTAGAAGTGAATAATGAGATGATCAAATAGAGTGCCTCCCGCACTCTATTTATACATGACCTGACCTTCCTAATAAACTAGCAGGTCCAACTTGTCTAACTCAGTCTAATAACCCATGGTAATGCTAATCAGGGCTGACCCCACACTTGGTGGTCTAATAACCCATCACATGCAAGTTGCGACACTTGTCAATACAAATGACGACACTTCTGTATAGAGGAATAATAACATCTCTATAGGAGTACAATATACATAGGTGAAATACATTCTGAAGTTACATATACATCAACACTCCCTCTTAACTAGGAAGGTATTTCTCAACATAGATCTGCTACCACAAGTCTTCTTCTCTGGATCATCGTCACTAGATCATCGTCATCGAATCAACGTCATCGTCACTGTTGTTGCTATCTCAATCAATCTCCAATCTACTCATCATAGGAAGTTCTATAGAGCCAGTCCTTTTTCATACTGTATGTAGGCCTACCACCTACAGGTCTTCATCATCTACAAAGCCAACCCTTTTTCATGCTGGATGTATCACAGATCCAGCCCTTTTTCATGCTGGATGTGACCTAGAACAAATCTAGGATTTCCACCACACAGCTAATCCTTTTTCATGCTGGATGGGACCTAGAACAAATCTAGGATTTCCGCCACAGAGCCAGTCCTTTTTCATACTGGATGGGACCTAAAACAAATCTAGGATTTCCGCCACAGAGCCAGTCCTTTTTCATACTGGATGGGACCTAGAACAAATCTAGGATTTCCGCCACAGAGCCAGTCCTTTTTCATGTTGGATGGGACCTAGAACAAATCTAGGATTTCCACCATAGAGCCAGTCCTTTTTCATACTGGATGGGACCTAGAAAAAATCTAGGATTTCTGCCATATTGTGGAATCCTCAGGACTTATTATGTGCAACACAAAACCTGGCTAGAGCATCCCATGATTCATTACGGGCCCACATCCCAACCTATTGGATCTCCCAGGGCAATATTACATGTCCTCCCATAGCAATGCCTCGAAAGAGCATCCCAGGACTTATTACGGGCACACAGCCCAACCTATCGGACCTCCTAGGTCAACTTACATGCTCATCTGCACAACCTGTCCACACCCACAAAGCATCAACTTGATACTCATAATACATCATCCTGATGTACATCATCACATGATCATCCTGATCATCATCATAGCATTATCCTGATGCATATCATCTGGAGCAAAATCCTGAAGCTCGTCATCCATGATCATCCTGATCATACAATGTGTTAAATTTTCAGAATTTACTTCAATCTGATCTAGGATCTTAACTGAGAGAACAACATGTACAGCATATCTACAACATATCAATCATGGACACAATAATGCAAGCACACAAGAGACACAAATTTTACTTGGGGAAAACCATAAAGGTGAAAAACCCCAATAACTTCCTCAGAGATAGATAGAGCAATGATACAACCAAAATACAAGAGATAGTCTTCTCCTAGCAGTAGAGCCTCCTCCTCCACAAGTGCGCCACTCTCCCAAGTGTGAGTGAGAGAATAGAATGTGTAAAATGAGAGATACACACTCTCTATTTATACACTAACTTGACTTGACCTTTACTCAACTAGGTCGGCCTCAACTTAACCACTTAACATAATGCTGACTGGGCCGACCCCCACTAGGGTGGTCTAATAACCCTTTGTCCCACATGGCCGACCCCTAATAGGGTGGTCTAATAACCCTTTGACCCACATGACTTATACAGGGTCGACCCCAACAAGGTGGTCTAATAACCCATCAAGTATAAGTTACGACACTTACAATATAAATGACGACACTTCCGTATAGAGGAATAATAACCTCTCTATAGGAATACAATATACATATATGTGAAATACATTCCGAAGTTACATATACATCAACACTCCCTCTTAATTAGGAATTTATTTCTCGACACAGGTCTTCTAGCACAAGTCATCTTCTCTGGATCATCATCACTGCTGCTGCTATCTCAATCAATTTCTGAATCTACTCGTCATAGGAAGTTCTATAGAGCCAGTCCTTTTTCATACTGGATGTAGGCCCACCACCTACAGGTCTTCGTCATCACTGGCCATACTGTGTAAATCTCAGGACTTATTACGTGCGTCACAAAACCTTAAAAGAGTCTCTTGACTAGCAAGAACCCTAAAGAGCATCTGAGGCCTTTCTCATCCTGTCCATATCTCCAGGACTTATTACATGTGACCCCACCACAAAACCTCTAAAGAGAATCCCAGGACTAATTATGAGCACAAGGCTCAACCTATCGGATCTCCCAGGGCACAAATTACATGTGGTCACCACAAAACCTCGAAAGAGCATCCCAGGACTGATTACGAGCACAAGGATAAACCTATCGGATCTCCCAAGGCACAAATTACATGTGGTCATGGCAAAACCTCGAAAGAGCATCCCAGGACTGATTACGAGCACATGGCTCAACCTATCGGATCTCCCAGGGCACAAATTACATGCCATAGGACAAAACCTCGAAAGAGCATCTGCCATATATCCCAGGGCACAAATTACATGCCATAGGCAAAACCTCGAAAGACTATCTACAGATCTCCCAGGGCACAAATTATATGTCCTCCCAAGCAAAACCTCGAAAGAGCATTTTCCAGATATCCCAGGGTACAAATTACATGCCATAGGAAAAACCTCGAAAGACTATCTACAAATATCCCAGGGCACAAATTACATGCTTATCTGCACAACCTGTTCCACGGCCACAGAGTATCAACCCGATACTCACCATACATCATCCTGATGTACACATGATCATCCTGATCATCATCACTGCAACATCTTGCTGCATCTCATCTAGAGCAACATCCTGAAGCTCGTCATCCATGATCATCCTGATCATACAATGCATCTACCTGATGCATACCAAGTATCTACCTGATACATATCATCATACATGATCCACCTGATCATACAATGTATCCACCTGATACAAATATAAATACATGATACATATCAACATACATGATCTACCTGATCATACAATGTATCCACCTGATACATATACAGATACATGGTCCAAGCATCCAACATGATGCATATACAAAATACATACACATGATCCAACCGATCATATCCAGCATCAACATGATGTGTACATACATATAAATGATCCAACTAATCATATCCAGCATCCAACATGATGCATACATACATATATAAATGATCCAACTAATCATACAAAGCAGAAACCAGAACATCATCCTGATGCTCATCATCTAGCGCTTACATCCACAGCCATGTGAAGGATCCTCCTTCCAACATGCTTGGAATGGCTTCTGCAAATGTGTCCATCACTTCTTCCTCGAAGTGTCATTAATTTGAAGAACACCAAGCCTCTCCCTGAAGTACTCAAACTTCATCCTGGCTAATGGCTTTGTCAGCACATCTGCAATCTGCTCGTCCATCGCAATGTACAGAAGCTTCACAGCTCCTCTCTGCACCATATCCCTGATATAGTGATATTTGATCTCTATGTGTTTCGACCTGTCATGAAACACTGGGTTCTCAAACAGCTTCACACAACTCCAGTAGCATCCAACGGGAGATCAAATAACTCAGACAGTAGCTTCTGAATCCATACTGCCTCACAACTAGCTGAACAGGATGCAACATACTCTGCCTCAGCTATACTCAATGCTATGCAGGACTGCTTCCTGCTGAACCAAGAGATCACACCTAATCTCATACTGAAGCAACATCCAGATGAGCTCTTCCTATCTGCAGCACTGCCAGCCCAATCTGAATCAACATAACCCTACAGGTTAAACTTTTGATTCACTTCATACCTGAGCCCATAATCAACTATACCCTTTAGGTACCTCAGAATATGCTTTATAGCAACTAGGTGAACACTCCTCAGATCCGTCAGGAATTGGCTCAATGTGTTCACCGCAAAGCAAATATCTGGTCTCGTGTTCATCAGGTACATCAAGGACCCAATCATCTGACGATACATAGAGACATCAACCGGCTCAGATGAAGCATCACACAGAAGCTTCAGGTTCAATGCCATGGGTGTGGCCATGGCCTTGCAATCCATCATCCTAAACCTCTTTAGGATATCTACTGTGTACTTCCCTTGAACAAGGAAGATCCCACCTGCACTTTTCCACACCTCCATACCTAGGAAAAAAAACAAATAGTGCATCATCCCCAAGTTCTTCATCTCGAACTCGGCAGCAAGCTTCCGTTGTGTGTCGGCAATCAATCTGTCATCTCCCAAACTGGATAGAAAGTTGTCTATCCTACCATACCAAGTCCTGCACATATATGACTCCCTGTCATGTGTCTCAGAGCCAAGTAGCTACTCCACATACACTTCTTCTTGAACTACACCATTCAAGAAGGCTGTCTTGAAATCCATCTGGTGTATCTTCTATTTCATCACTTTTATATTTCTCTATGCTGCCATCTGCAGCAGCATGCTTGATCTGATAGTTCCATTTGGAAGTCACAACAGACTTCCCTTCAGCTCTTGGGACCGCATCCCAAACATCGTTCTTCATGATCGACGGATCAAGGCATTCTTCCCGTATCTTGGGAACTTCAATATCTTCAATAGATAATTTTGTTGCTTGAACAAATGTTGTAGTCCTTCTTTTGTAGGTGAAGGTATACGGTCTTTCCTACAAAACAAGTTAAATTGCATGATTAGAAACATCTCATAATTTTCAGACAAATTCTTACATATAAAGAAATATGTCATACAATCATGCAATTATCTTAGCCAATGCATCAATACAACATTTATCCATATCCCGTAACTTTCTAGATGCCTTCCAATATCTACCAGAACATTGTTAAGAGTGTGCACAACTCCCAACATGTCAGCAAAGAGGTTTCATTCTAGATAGGTAGCAATGGAATGTTGTACAGTGCCATAGGCCACTTACCCATCAAATGCATATTAGTAGCATACTGTTCATTAATGAAATCATTCTAATATGCACAATACATATCCTAAGTCTAGGAACATAAGCCTATACATCATTGAACAATTTTATTTAAATAAAAAAATATGTAATAAATGGTAATTAAAATACTTATCTTTGTTTGTTTGTTGGGTGGACTCCCTCTGAGTCTTTGCTTCCTTGCAGGAGCTGTTGAAGTAGCTTATTCTACACCTTTCTATTGTGGAATGCATAAGGATGGTCAACTCCCTCTGGATATCTACATCCTTGCAGAAACTACTGGAGTGAGCTCCATCTTGATCTTTGCTTCCTGGATTACCTGTCCTTGAACCTATATTCATCCTAGATCCCTATGCATACTTATTAGTATCACGATTGTGTTATCCTTGTAATCTCATACATTCATTAGTATATTCTCAATACTATCAAAACACAATAATCTTAAGCATAGTCATGATCATTTCAAATAGAAATAATAAACATTAGTATTCAAGGTTTCAGGGAAGTCTTCTTTTACTCATGCATATTCTTATTTGATCATAGGACTCTTCTGATTAGTTAAATCATCAATGCATAAACCCGTGATTACTCAAACCTATACCTTCATGATTCTTCTCGTTAGTCATATCATCAATTATGGTAAGAAACATAATATGCATACAGCCATGACTATTCAAACCTATGACTTCATGAATAATCATTATCAACAACACAATAGTATAAGATCCTAACACAAGGTAGGATTCTAGCTTGATATAGGAAAAACATACCTGGATTAGCATGCTAGCTAGTTATGTCTAACATACCCGCATAATGTCTTCTGGTTCTCTTCAATGACTTGTGGTAGTAACCTACATGTCTCATAAGTTAACCATTGTAGAACCAAGTTATACATACCTCGAAAGTAGATCTTCTATGTGATCCATGAAAATGGATGAATCTTTGTCTTCATGTCACCATGAGCATATGTTCTTCAAGTAGAACATGATTTGACTTTCTTGGTGTACCTTTTGTGTTAGCAAACAACATAAACCTCATACAACATCACAATGCATTAGTACAATCATAAGTTTCAAAACCTTAATCAATGAATATCTTCTATTAAGGTGATACGACAAGTCCAGTAATTAATCAAGATTGTACTGTAATGATATGAAGACAAACATATGATAAACTTAACCATGAAACATACCTGTAAGCCATACCTGTCAAGATTGCTTTTAATCTTCTTATGGAAGGCCTTAGCCTCATCTCCCTCTGAGATAGGAACTTCTTCACTTATGCAGGTGTCCAATCCATCTTCTTCTAGGATTAACCCAATCCACTTGATTTGCAAGAACTAGACCTTGAGCTGGATTAGGGCTTGTCAAAGAAACCCCAAAAATTCAAACTTTGAATTTCAAACTTTCGAAAGGATAGAAATATGCGCCTTGATGAGCTGATCAAGTTGGTATATTCAGAATTTGAAAACTGCAAAGTTTCACCCCTCGAAATTGCCTTTTAGATTTCTGGATTCACTAGGGAGGACCCTGAATTAGGGTTTGAGTTTCCCGAAGATTCACCCAACCAAAATATTTGATTCAAAACTCTAAGCTTCGATTTTTCTGAGGAGCTTCCAGCCGTGGTCACAGATTTCAAAAATTCCAATTTTTGCAGAAGCCCTGATTTTCCATCTTTCCGATCAAAGTCCCGAACTAGGGTTTGATCAAGCCCGGCTTTCTGCCCAACAAAAAAATCTGATCTTGGTCTCTAAATTTTGATTTTTATGAGTAGCGTCCAGCTGTGGTCTCCGATTACAAAAATTCCAACTTTCTCCGAAGCCCTAAATTCTGGAAGCCATGAATGAAGGTATTCAAAAATAATTCTGTTTTGACAGAAATATGTACCTGATTGTTTCTGGTGTAACTCTGAACTTTTTGATCCACAGGGTCTAAAAATTTTTCCTGAGATAGCCTGACCTATTTTCTTTCCATCCCGATAGGTCTGACCTCAATTGGATTCTCTGAGAGAGAGTTATGCCAAGTGTCGCAACGTGACCTGTTTATGGGATAATATAGGAGAGTGAACTTGTACGGCGTGCCACGTGTCACTGGTTCAACTTCGGCCTATGAAAATTTTTATTGAGAAATTCCGACCTGTTATATTTCCACTCCGATAGGTCTGACCTCAATTGGATTCTCTGAGAGAGAGTTATTCCCAGTGTCGCAACGTGACCTATTTATGGGATAATACAGGAGAGCGAACTTGTACGGTGTGCCACGTGTCACTGGTTCAACTTTGACCTCTAAAAACAATTTCTGAGATATTAAAGTCTGTTTACTATATGTCACTTTTTACGAAATTTCATTTGGAGCTTCCTATCCCAAGTTATGACCTTTGTTCCAAGGTCACCATATTTTGACTCAAATCTGGAAGAGGCAGAAACCCTATATTGTACAGATCATAAATCACAAAGTACAACGAATTAGAGGTTGTCCTTTGGACACAAGGTACATGGGGATCTTATCTTCGACCTGTTAAAGTTTCAGATCCGAAAACTTCTCCAAAATGGATGTATAGCGAAAGTGCTACAATGACTGGTTTTTGCTATATCAATCCCTAACATCGTAAGTGCAACAAGTGTCATACATGCCATATCATGCCTTCTTTCAGGCTAGACTTGATACCATGTTAAATTTTCAGAATTTACTTCAATCTGATCTAGGATCTTAACTAAAAGAACAACATGTACAGCATATCAATCATGGACACAATAATGCAAGCACACAAGAGACACAGATTTTACTTGGGGAAAACCATAAAGGTGAAAAACCCCAATAACTTCCTAAGAGATAGATAGAGCAATGATACAATCATAATACAAGAGATAGTCTTCTCCTAGCAGCAGAGCCTCCTCCTCCACAAGTGCACCACTCTCCCAAGTGTGAGTGAGAGAATAGAATGTGTAAAATGAGAGAGACACACTCTCTATTTATAGACTAACTTGACTTGATCTTTACTCAACTAGGTCGGCCTCAACTTAACCACTTAACATAATGCAGACTGGGCCGAACCCCACTAGGGTGGCCTAATAACCCTTTGTCCCACATGGCCGACCCCTAATAGGGTGGTCTAATAACCCTTTGACCCACATGACTTATACAGGGCCAACCCCAACAAGGTGGTCTAATAACCCATCAAGTATAAGTTACGACACTTACAATATAAATTACGACACTTCCGTATAGAGGAATAATAACCTCTCTATAGGAATACAATATACATATATGTGAAATACATTCCGAAGTTACATATACATCAACACAATCTATCCACATGATACATATCGTCTGGAGAAACATCTTGAAGCTCGTCATCTATGATCATTCTGATCATACAATGTATCCACCTGATATACATGATCTACCTGATCATATAATGTATCCACTTGATACATATCATCATACATGATCTACCTGATCATATAATGTATCCACCTGATACATATACAAATACATGATCCAACTAATCATAACAAGCATCCAACATGATGCATATATAGAGCAGTAAGTGGAGCATCGTCCTGATGCTCATCACACAACACTTACATCCATAGCCATGGGAGGGATCCTCCTCTCACCATGCTCAGAATGGATTCTACAAATGTGTCCATCACTTCTTCCTCGAAGTTTCGTCAATCTGAAGAACACCAAGCCTCTCTCTGAAGTATTCAAACTTCACTCTGGCTAGTGGTTTCGTCAACACATCTTCAACCTGCTCATCCATTGCAACATACAGGAGCTTCACTGCTCCTCTCCACACCATATCCCTGATATAGTGATATTTGATCTCAATGTGCTTAGACCTATCGTGGAACACCGGGTTCTTAGACAACTTCACACAACTCTGGTTGTCACAAAAGATACCAGTAGCCTCCAACGAGAGATCAAATAACTCAGACAGTAGCTTCCTCAACCATACTGCCTCACCACTAACCGAACAAGCTACAACATACTATGCTTCGGCTGTACTCAGTGCTACGCAGGACTGCTTCCTGCTAAACCAAGAGATCACACCTGATCCCATACTGAAGTAGCACCCAGAAGTGCTCTTCCTATCTGCTGCACTGCCTGCCCAGTCTGAATCAACATAACCCTGCAGGTTAAACGTTATTCACATCATACTTGAGCCCATAGTCAATTGTACCCTTCAAGTACCTTAGAATATGCTTTACAGCAACCAGGTGAACACCTCTGGGATCCGTCAGGAACTGGCTCAATGTGTTCACCGCAAAGCAAATATCTGGTCATGTGTTCATCAGGTACATCAAGGACCCAATCATCTAACGATACACCGTGACATCAACCGGCTCAGATGAAGCATCACACAGAAGCTTCAGGTTCGATGCCATAGGTGTGGCCATGGCCTTGCAGTCCATCATCCCGAACCTCTTCAGGATCTCTACTGCATACTTCCCTTGTACAAGGAAGATCCCATCTGCACTCTACCACACCTCCATGCCTATAAAATAGTGCATCATTCCCAAGTCCTTCATCTCGAACTCGGAAGCAAGCCTCCTCTTGGTATCGGCAATCAATCCATCCTCACCTGTTACAAATAGGTCATCCACATACAATAGTAGTATCACAGGGTTGCCTTCCTGAACGTTGTAGTAAAGGTTGGAATCCTCTTTACTCTTAGTAAAGCCCAAACTGGATAGAAAGCTATCTATCCTACCATACCAAGTCCTAGGAGCTTCCTTCAATCCATACAAGGCTTTCTTCAACCTTCACACATATGACTCCCTGTCATGTGTCTCAAAACCAAGTGGTTGCTCCACATACAATTCCTCCTCGACTACACCATTCAAGAAAGCTGTCTTGACATCCATTTGGTGTATCTTCCATTTCATCACTACAGCCAGGGAAAGTATTGATCTGATGGAAGTGTACCTGGCTACAGGAGCAAAAGTCTCTTCATAGTCTATCCCCTCTTTCTAGGAGAATCCACGAGCTACAAATCTCGCTTTGTATTTCTCTATGCTGCCATCTACAGCATGCTTGATCTTGAAGATCCATTTGGAAGTCACCACAGACATCCCTTTAGGTCTTGGGACCACATCCCAAACATCATTCTTCATGATCGACTGGTATTCCTCGACCATGGCATCCTTCCCATTCTTTGTTTTCCGTCGCATCTTCATAATTGGAAGGTTCTTTGTTCATAATGTCACAGAGTAAGGAAACATAACTGGTGTGTGATCTAGTCCTCTTCCTTTCTCTGTGTTCCTCTTCTAGAATACCATATCTTTCTGCATCTTGGATGAGCTCTCTAGCCCATGCAAGTTTCCTCTTGTGAGAGTTTTTTTCACGGGGTGGATCTATAGGTTCTTGTGGATCTTCAATTTCACGGGTTGCTTCTGGAATTGCTTCATTCATAGTGGTATCTTGAAATATGATTTCCTTTGGTTCTTCATGATCTTCAATAGGTGTCTTCCTTGATTTGATATAAGCTGAATCCTCATCAAATGTTACATCCCTACTGACATCAATCTTCTTGAACCCTGGAAAGTATATCATGTAAGCCTTCGAGCTTTCACTGTACCCCACAAAGATGACCTTCTTTCTTGAAGGATCTAGCTTAGTTCTCTTTTCCTTTGGAACATGAGTATATATTGGACAACCAAATATTCTGAGATGGATGACTTCAAGTTTCTTACCAGAAAATACCTCTTCTGGTGTCTTGTTGTCCAATATCTTATGAGGTGTTCTATTCTGCACATATACAACTGTCCTAGCTGCTTCTGCCCATATACAGCTGTCTTAGCTGCTTCTGCCCATAGATGCATAGGGAGATCTTGGTCATGAAGCATTGCCCGTGCTACTTCCATGATATTTCTATTCTTCCTTTCTGCAACTCCATTTTGTTGTGGATTGTAAGGAGCAGTCAATTCCCTCTTAATCCCTGAATCACTGCATAGCTTCTTGAAATCACCTGAAGTGAATTCTTCGCCATTGTCGAATTTGAAGGTCTTGATCTTCTTATCAGTTTGATTTTCCATCAATGCCTTGAATTCCTTGAATTTATCAAGTACTTCATCTTTTTTCTTTAAGAAGTAAACCCAAGTATTCCTAGAGAAATCATCAATGAAAGAAACATAGTATACATACCCACTCAGAGAACTTGATGACATCAGGCCGCATACATCGGAGTGGATAATTTCCAAGATCCCTTTTGCTTTACTTTCACTGCTTGGAAATGCCTTCTTAATGTTCTTTCCTTTTGCACATCCTTTTCAAACATCTTCATGCTTTGTCTTGATTTTAGGAAGACCCTCTACTGCTTTACTTGCAACTGGCAGTGCTCTGTAGTGCACATGCGCAAGCCTTCTATGCCAAAGTTCACTTGGATCCATGGATTCATGTACCATGGCATGTTCAGGTTGTCCCTTCAATTTGTACAATCCTCCCTCTTTCTTTCCAATCACCACTGCATCATCTATAGTTTTACCCTTTGACCACATTAGGACTTGGCCATCTACAAATGCAACCCTCATGCCTTTTGCATCCAATGCAGATATGGAGAGTAGGTTCTTCTTGAGCCCAGGTACATATAGTACATCTTTCATCTTCAAAGACTTGCTAGAGTCTAGGCTGTAGGAGGCTTCACCACTTCCCTTGATGGGATATTGATAGTCATCCCCAAGTTTTACTTTATGGGGTGACTCATGTTCAGATAGATTTACAAAAGATTCTTTAAACCGAGTCATGTGTTTGGAAGCCCCACTATCAATAAGCCAATCATTACATCCATGAGAGATAGTACCTGTGAGAGCAAAGATCAAAACATATTCATCTTCACTTGATGAAACATCACTTTCTACCCTAGCCTTCTTCTTTGGAGGTTCATCATCCACAGCAACATGAGCATGGTACCTCCTTTTGCTGCCCTTCTTCTTCTTGTTGAATTTGTTGTTGTCCTTTTTGTTCTTGGGACAATTTATAGCAATATGTCCTTTCTCATTACATGTAAAACATATTCTCTTCTCTTTATGCTGATGGTGGTGAAAAGATTTCTTGAAATGAGATGGCTCTCTCTTGGGCTTTCCTTTCTTGGTGTGTGCCGTGAGAGCTTGATCTTCATTCCCCCTATTTTCTTCTCGGGCCACAAGCCTTGCTTCTTCTTGTGAGCATTCCTCCCACATTCTACTGAAGGAGATTAGTTTTCTTCTTACACAGATTCCTTGGATAAAGGAATCCCATGACCTAGGTAGGCCATTCAAAGTGGTCATAACAATTTCACCATTCTCCACCACTTCATCCACAGCTTCAAGTTGTTTCTTGATCTGAGAGACCTTAGAGAAATAAGATTGAATGGTCTCTCCATTCTGAATTTTTACCCCTTTCAATTGGTTCCGCAGAGTCATCTTCCGATTTATGTTCTTTCCTTCAAATAGCTTGGTCAGGGAGTCAAACATCTCCTTGGGTGTCTTTAGAGATGACACATGTGGTATGAGATGGTCTTTAATAGAATCAACAATGATTCTCTTTTCCTTGACCAAGTTCTTCTTATGTAAGGCCTTAGCCTCTTCTTCCTCTGGGACAGGGACCTCAGAACTTATGTAGGTGTCCAATTCATTTCCTTCCAGGATTAACCCAATCCTATACTTCTATGCTCGAAAATTATCAGCCCCTCCAAGCTTATCCTCAAGCTTGGTGTGGTGAGACATCTTAAAGAGTACTTCAAATGGAAATAGAAAAGATTTAGGTCTTACCACTTGATTTGCATAAATATGGATCTGGTGCTAGATTAGGGTTTGTCAGAGAAACCCCAAAAATTCAAAATGTGAATTTCAAGTTTCTGAAAGGATAGAAAGATAAGCCTTGATGAGTTGATCAGCCTGGTATACTCAGAATTTGAAAACTCCAAAGTTGCACCCTTCAAAAATGCTTTTCAATCTTTCAGATTCATTAGGGAGGACCCTGAATTAAGGTTTGAGTTTCCCAGAGCTTCACCCAACCAAAAAGTTCGATCCAAAGCTCTAAACTTCAATTTTTCCAAGGAGCTTCCAGCTATGTCCTCAGATTTCAGAAATTCTTATTTTTGTGGAAACCCCAATTTTTAGGGCCAAAAATGAAAGTGCCTAGAATTGAATTATGATTGGACGGAAAGATGAGACTTGTTGAGGAGATTCAAAATACCCTACTTCCTTTCAAGACCTGTGGAGAGAAACCCAATAAACAGGAAACCCTAGTTTCTGCAACTGCATAGTGTCTTCTTCTCAGGTTAGCTTTGATACCATGTTATTTTTTGAGCATTAATTCAACATACTCTAGGATCTTTACTGAGAGAATAACATGTACAACATATCAAGTATAACAATGCATATCAATCACACCAAGCAATCACATGAGACAATAGACACACAGAGTTTCACTGGGGAAAACCATAAAGGTGAAAAACCCCATAACTTCCTCAGAGATAGAAAGAGCAATGATACAACCCAAGTACACAGAGATAGTCCTCCTAGCAGCTGAACCTCCTCCTCCACTAGTGCGCCACTTTACAAATAGTGTAGAAGTGAATAATGAGATGATCAAATAGAGTGCCTCCTGCACTCTATTTATACATGACCTAACCTGCCTAATAAACTAGCAGTGCCGACTTGTCTAACTCAGTCTAATAACCCATGGTAATGCTAATCAGGGACGACCCCACACTTGGTGGTCTAATAACCCATCACATGCAAGTTGCGACACTTGCAACACTTGGCAAGACAAATGACGACACTTCCGTATAGAGGAATAATAACATCTCTATAGGAGTACAATATACATAGGTGAAATACATTTCGAAGTTACATATACATCAACAGTAACTAGAGCATTGTCCTGACTCTCACCATCCAGCGCTTACATCCACAGCCATGGGAAGGATCCTCCTCTCACCATGCTTGGAATGGCTCCTGCAAATGTGTGCATCACTTCTTCCTCGAAGTGTCATCAATCTGAAGAACACCAAGCCTCTCTCTGAAGTACTCAAACTTCACTCTGGATAGTGGTTTCGTTAACACATCTGCAACCTTCTCATCCGTCGCAACATACAGGCGCTTCAGTGCTCCTCTTTGCACCATATCCCTAATATAGTGATATTTGATCTCAATGTGCTTCAACCTGCCGTGGAACACCGGGTTCTCAGACAGCTTTACACAACTCTGGTTGTCACAAAAAATACTAGTAGCATCCAACGTGAGATCAAATAACTCAGACATTAACTTTCTAAGCCATACTGCCTCACAACTATCTGAACAAGCTGCAACATACTCTACTTCGGCTGTACTCAGTGCTACGCAGGAGTGCTTCCTGCTAAACCAAGAGATCACACCTTATCCCATACTGAAGCAGCACCCAGAAGTGCTCTTCCTATCTGCAACACTGCCTGCCCAATCTAAATCAACATAACCTTGCAGTTTAAACTTTTGATCCACATCATACTTGAGCCCATAATCAATTGTACCCTTCAGGTACCTTAGAATATGCTTTACAGCAACCAGGTGAACACCTCTGGGATCCGTCAGGAATTGGTTCAATGTGTTCACCGCAAAGCAAATATATCGTCTAGTGTTTTTCAGGTACATCAAGGACCCAATAATCTGATGATACATAGTGACATCAACCGGATTAGATGAAGCATCGCATAGAAGCTTCAGGTTTGATGCCATAGGTGTGGCCATGGCCTTGCATTCCATCATCCTGAACCTCTTCAGGATCTCTACTACATACTTCCCTTGTCCAAGGAAGATTCCATCTGTGCTCTGGCACACCTCCATGCCTAAGAAATAGTGCATCATCCCCAAGTCCTTCATCTCGAACTCGGCAACAAGCTTCCTCTTTGTATCGACAATCAATCTATCCTCACCTGTTACAAACAAGGCATCCACATGCAGTAGTATTATCACTGGATTGCCTTCCTCAACCTTGTAGTAAAGGTTGGAATCCGCTTTACTCTTGGAAAAGCCCAAACTGGATAAAAAGCTATCTATCCTACCATACCAAGTCCTAGGAGCTTGCTTCAATCCATACAAGGCTTTCTTCAACTTGCACACATATGACTCTTTGTCATGTGTCTCAAAACCAAGTGGCTGCACCACATACACTTCCTCCTCGACTACACCATTCAAGAAAGCTGTCTTGACATCCATCTAGTGTATCTTCCATTTCATCACTGCAGCGAGAGCAAGTGCTGATCTAATGGAAGTTTATCTGGGTACAGGTGCAAAAGTATCTTCATAGTCAATTCCTCTTTCTGGGAGAAGCCATGAGCTACAACCTCGCTTTGTATTTCTCCATGCTACCATCTGCAGCATGCTTGATCTTATAGATCCACTTGGAAGTCACAACAAACTTCTCTTCAGGTCTTGGGACCACATCCCAAACATGATCGATTGGTACTTCTCGACCATGGAATCCTTTTACTGTATCCCGTATCCTTGGAACTTCAGATTCTTCAATATATTCAATAGATAGTTTGAACTTCATTGTTGGAACAAATGTTGTAGTTCTTCTTTTGAAGGTGATGGTATACGATCTTTCCTACAAAACAAGTTGAATTGCATGATTAGAAAACATCTCATAGTTTTCAGAACAAATTCTTACACATAAAAAAATATGTCATATATTCATGCAATTATTTTAGCCAATGCTTCAATACAACATTTATCCATATCCCATAACTTTCCAAATGCCTTCCAATCTCTACCAAAACATTGTTAAGAGTGTGCACAACTCCCAACATGTCAGCAAAGAGGTTTCATTCCAGATAAGTAGCAATGGAATGTTGTACAGTGCCATAGGCCACTTACCCATCACATGCATATTAGTAGTATACTGTTCATTAATGTAATTATTCTAATATGCATAATACACACCCTAAGTTTAGGAACATAAGCATATACATCATTGAGCAATATTATTTAAACAAACAAGTATGCAAGAAATGACAATTCAAATACTTATCTTTGTTTGGTTGCAGGGTGGACTCCCTCTCAATATTTGCTTCCTTGCAGGAACTACTGGAGTGTGCTCCCTCTTGATCTTTGCTTCCTGGATTACCTGTCCTTGAACTTATATCCATCATCGATCACTTATGCATACTTACTAGTATCATCATTGTGTTATCCTCGAGGTCTCATACACAATCATATATTCATTAGTATAATCTCAATACTATAAAACATTATGATTCTAAGTAATCTTAAACATGTATGGTCAAGATAATTTCATACACAGATAATTTATCACAAGTACTAGTATTCAAGGTTTCAGGGAGTACTTCCTTTACTCATGCAAATTCTTATTTGACCATAGGACTCTTCTGGTTAGTCATATCACCGATTAAAGTAAGAAACATAATATACCTAAACCCATGATTACTCAAACCTATAGCTTCATGAATAATCATTATCAATCATACCAAGTATACTTATATAAGAGATCCTATCACAAGGTAGGATTCTAACTTGATAAAGGAAAAACATACCTGGATTAATGTGTTAGTTAGTTATGTCTAACATACCCACATGATGTCTTCTTGTTTTCTTTAATGGCTTGTGCTAGTAACCTGCATTTATCATAGGTTAAGCATTGTAGAACCAAATTATACATACCTCGTAAGTAGAGCTTCTATGTGATCCATGACAATGGATCAATCTTTGTCTTCATGTCACCATGGTCATATGTTCTTGAACTAGAACATGATTTGTCTTTCTTGATGTACCTTTCATGTTAGCAGACAACATCAACCTCATACAACACCACAATGCATTAGTACAATCATAAGTGTCAAAACCCTAATCAATGAATATCTGCATTCATAATTTTATTAAGGTGATACAACAAGTCTAAAGTTAATCAAGATTGTACTAACCTTAATGAAGACAAACATACCATAAACTTAATCATGAACAGATCTCGGAACATACCTAGATAAGTCATACTTGTCGAGATTGCTTGTAATCTTCTTATGTAAGGCCTTTAGCCTCAACTCCCTCTGAAACAGGAACTTCTTCACTTATGTAGGTGACTAATCCATTCTCTTATAGGATTAACCCAATCCACTTTGATTTGCAGAAACTGGATCGGGAGCTGGATTAGGGTTTGTTAGAGAAACCCTAAAAATTAAAACTTTGAATTTCAAACTTCTGAAAGAATAGAAAGATGCGCCTTTCTGAGCTGGTCAAGCTGGTATACTCAGAATTTGAAAACTGCAAAGTTTCACCCCTCAAAATTGCCTTTTAGATTTTCGGATTCACTAGGGAGGACCCTGAATTAGGGTTTGGGTTTCTCGGAGCTTCACCCAACCAAATAGTTTGATCCAAATCTCTAAACTTCTATTTTTCCAAGGAGCTTCCAGCTATGGTCACAGATTTCAAAAATTCCCATTTTTGCAGAAGCCCTAATTTTTCACTTTTCCGATCAAAGTCCTGAACAAGGGTTTGATCAAGCCCGGCCTTCTACCCAACCAAAAATTTTATCTTGGTCTCTAAATTTTGATTTTGATGAGGAGTAACTAGCCGTGGTCTCCAATACAAAAAATTCCAACATTCTTCGAAACCCTAAATTCCTGGAGCCATGAATGAAGGTGCTCAAAATCCAATTCTGTTTTGACAGAAATATGCACCTGATTGTTTTTGGTGTAACTCTGAAATTTCAGATCTATAGGGTCTGAAAATTATACCTGTGGTATCCTGACCTATTAACTTTCCAACCCCACGGGTCTGACCTCAAATGGATTCTCTGAGAGAGAGAGAGTTATGCCAAGTGTCGCAACACGACCTGTTTATGGGATAAAAAAGGAGAGTGAACTTGTACAGAGTGCCACATGTCACTGATTCAATTTCAACCTTTGAAAACCTTACTTGAGAAACTACAGTCCATGTCCTACCTGACACATTTTACAAAATTTCATTTGGAGCTTCCTAGCCCAAGTTGTTACCTTTTTCCTAGGTCACCTGTTTATGACTGAGATCTGGAAGAGGCAAAAACCCTAGATTTTATAGATCATAAAACACAAAGTACAACGAATTAGAAGTTGTGCTTCGGACACAAGGTACATTGGGATCTTATCTTCAACCTGTAAACGTTTCAAATTCTGAAACTTCTCCAAAATGGATTTATAGCGAAAGTACTACGATGACTGGTTTTTTGCTATATCAAGCCCTAGCTTCGCAAGTGCAACAAATGTCATAAATGCCATACCATGCCTTCTTTCAGGCTAGCTCTGATACCATGTTAGTTTTTCATAATTTACTTCAATCTGATCTAGGATCTTAATTGAGAGAACAACATGTACAACATATCTACAGCATATCAATCATGGACATAATAATGCAAGCACACAAGAGACAATAGACACACAGAGTTTCACAAGGGAAAACCATAAAGGTGAAAAACCCCACAACTTCCTCAGAGATAGATAGAGCAATGATACAACCCAAACATAAGAGATAGTCTTCTTCTAGCAGTAGCTTCTCCTCCTCCACAAGTGCGCCACTCTCCAAATGAAAGTATGAGTGAGAAAGTGAATGATCAAATAGAGTGC
The DNA here is from genome assembly GCA_027924585.1 of Larix kaempferi. Lineage (NCBI taxonomy): Eukaryota > Viridiplantae > Streptophyta > Pinopsida > Pinales > Pinaceae > Larix > Larix kaempferi. The sequence goes on along the minus strand of BSBM01000458.1, from coordinate 13,994,395 downwards.
CTCCCGCACTCTATTTATACTTGACTTGACTTGCCTAATAACCTTTACTAGGTCGGCCTTAGCTTAACCACATAACATAATGCTGACAGGGCCGACCCCCAATAGGGTGGTCTAATAACCCTTTAACCCACATGACATATATAGGTCCGACCCCAACAAGGTGGTCTAATAACCCTTTAACCCACATGACTTATACAGGGCCGACCCCAACAAGGTGGTCTAATAACCCATCAAGTATAAGTTACGACACTTACAATATAAATGACGACACTTCCGTATAAAGGAATAATAACATCTCTATTGGAATACAAACACTTCCGTATAGAGGAATAATAACATCTCTATAGGAATACAATATACATATATGAAATACATTCCGAAGTTACATATATATCAACATGAAAGATAAGTGACTTACTCTTTATAATGCTCATTTTTCCATTGGTTTTGAGTACCTCCCATTTCCTTCTGTCCTCATCACGTTCATCATCCCAAATCATTGTGCCTGGTGTGCCGTCGATTTGCTTGATGTACTCACTGGAATAATAGAACGATTCATATACTATGTACCCTATGCCATAGACCCCTCAGGTTTTTCCCTTTGTTGAACAAATCCCTTCACTTTTTTCATGAACCTCTCTAAGAAGAACATCCCGCGACAAAAGACGACCCCGACTAATTCAACCTCATTGACTAGGTGAATTAGAAGATGAATTTGCAAGCCGATGAAACTCTACGATAGTTCCTTCTCAAACATACAAACAATATCAACTATCTCTTCACGCCACCGTGGAATTCCAGCGATGTAAATATCCTTTGATGTGATCCACCTTACAAATGCAGATAATCTAGATATGGCACGCCACAGGTCATTGGGAAAGTCATGGTTCACGCACCCACGCACGAACAACGGATAATGACACTTCAAAGTAAACACACAAAGTTAAGTGCATTTTAAATTTTGTGGAAAAAGATATAAACAAATAGTAATAACAACTTTTTGGCTTTATACGTACCCTTAGAAGGTTGAGATGGTCATGTGATTTCAAACCCAACAATTTTTCGTTTGACGTACCGAAGCAACGTCGTAGAGTAGACCCATAAAAAGAAGGTGCCTTCATGCCCAATATATCTTATTTTGCCAAATTAAGATAATCTTTCTTCAAAATCCATGGGACATCGCCTTTTTTAAATGAAAAAGAGGGGCCAACCTCTCCTCTATTTTCTTGTCTTGGCCAATGCTTCTTTTTCATATTTGAAGCAATAAGGTACTTCATGAATTTCATCTTGTCACTTTTTTTGGATGATATGTTACGCCACAAAGAAGATGAAACATTTTTAAATATATGCATGGGATCTAGTAAGTGGGAAATCTTAAGATGATCCCAATATGGGATCTCATAAAATATCGATTTCCTTTTCATCCCTGTGGGCATTTCCTCAACATAGGTGTCGAAGAAATCAGGATCATCGATCATATGTTGCACATTTGAATCGAACATCTCTGTGTATTCCTTCTCCTTCTCTCTGTCATATGCTCCAAGCTAGTCAACCAGTGTCATTATTTCAGGCCTTTGGGTTCTCTCTCGTTTACCATTGAAAGTATATTTTGCTCTTCTATAAGAGTGGTTTTCTGGGAGGAATACCCTAGAGAAGTCGTACACTGAATTTCGTAGGTATTTGACCACCTAGCCTTCATAGAAGGTCCACACCATTTACATCCATAATAACCTTTTGTTACAAGACCTATGATGTTATAATAAAGAGAGCACGTTAGTGTTGAGGATGAAGATAGTCACGCCGAATTAAATATGTCAAAAATTATTGCTTTGAATATAAAAACAAATAAAACAATATATTTACCTGAACAAACTCATAACCCCAGATAATCATGTGTGGTGCACGCACATATGCCATATAGTGTAAAAATCCTCTGTGATGGGATGGGTCTCGACACATCATATACTTGTATCCATTCCCATAATTCCTCGAATTCATCAATCAATGGTTATAGGTAAACATCCATATTTTTCACTTGTTTTTTACCAGGGACTATAAGAGCCAACATAAGATGTTCATTCTTCACGGAAAACCATGGGGGGATATTGTTATTGATCACTACTACAGGACAAACAATATAGATGTTGTTTGGTTGGGAATATGTGTTGACGCCATCAATGGATATGCTCAATCGGAGGCTACATACTTCATCCTTGAATTTATCGGGCCATGTATGCTCTATATGCTTCATGGAAATTGAATCTGTTGGGATTCACATAACTCCTTCCTCACTTCGGTTCAATGCATGCCATACATGCAGCATAGCTAATTCTTTGCAACGAAAGATCCTTTGAATCCTTGGGATTATAAGCATGTTCCTCAATATATTATGAGGAGGACCATGTACTTTAGCCTTATTATTTGATTCTTTGTATCTATCATGCCCACATTTTGGACATATCGCTTTATCTGCATTTTCGCCTCTATATAGAATACAATCATTGGGGCATGCATGATAAGATATGTACTCTACACCCAACATTTTCAACATTTGTTTTGCCTCTACACAACTGCCGGGAAAGACATTATGATTCGGAAGTACCTTATCTTTGAATAACCTACAATTAGTGGGAAATACAAATGTACAATGTCATTTAATGTTCATAAAATCGACCATTTTCAATGATGATTGTGTCACAAGATTACTCAAAATATAATGTAGTTGATAGTCAGTTACCCCAACATTGCCAAGAAACATGCGTTTGACATGTTATACTTTGCTTTCAAGTTGTATAGCAATATTATTGTCCCCAACTGTGTAGAATTTGACTGACCAAATCCAAATAGAGGTGTGATGGAAGCTGATTTAAGGCTTTCAAAGAAGGTTTCAGTAATATGAGCATCATCCCCTAGCTCAGTATCTTGGAATGTATGGAACAAAATTGCATCCATGTCACTCTTTTGCCATAATAACTCATCCATACCAACCTATAATTCGTTGCCTCCATTTCCAACATGTGAAGAACTACTATCACTATAGGGATTCCTTCTTGGTGAGGATGGATGCAGTGGAAATTGAATAGGTGGTTGATTCAACCATGCTTGGTATGATTCCTCTCTAGGTTGCGCTATTTTTTCGGCCTTCTCTCGATTTGACATTGTATTGGGGTGCAACGAAAGATGGTAGGCAGGTCGCTCATTATCAGAATCCTGATTTCAAAAATATTGAACATTACATCAATGATGTTAGTAATCACAATGCAATTGGTTTGATCTCACACTATAGAAAATAATTATTACAGAAGCACAAGAATCACTTCTAGTAGAAAATGTTAAGCTACAAACAATTTATAAAGTAGACGCTCAAATTGAGCAATAAATTAACATCAAGTCCACATTAAATATGGAAATTTAAAATTGAGTAACACATTTTCAAATTGAGTTTATAAATTAAATTAACAATTTATAAAACATATTTTCAAATTGAGCAATACATTAATACAAATCCATTAAAAATTAACAAATACAATTAATCAATGTTTTTTGTCTTACGCCCAAGGGAACGTCTAAAGGTAATCCCAATGCAAGGCGTCTGCGACAAGCGATTGGTGGTCTACATAAGTTGTAGTTTATATTAACAACTCGTCACCAGTAGACAAACTACGTATTGCATGTACTACAACAAATCTGGATGCTTTCCTTTTCATAAAGAACTCATGTTCATTGAAGTGTTCCTCAAATGAACAAAAAATAAAGAGCACCCAAAACTATTTATGAACCCTGCAATGTTCCCATGAGTGTGTGGACGACCATCTATATACAATAGGTTCTTCTTGTTAAAGTTTCCAAAAACATAACCATTCATGCACATACTATACATGGAAATGCTGTGCTTGTATTTAACAATATTCAAGTAATCGGACCGACAATAGATAGGACTGCAAAATGGCATAAGTGTTACTCACTGTTTGGGAGGAACAAGTATGTGTGAAAGGATAAACAACCCAAGATTTGCAGCATCTATATTAGACTTGGTAATCATAAAATGATTGCCACAAAAGGAGAATTCGGTTCCAACACCAAGCGTAGGTAGAGAGGACGGCCAAGTGCCATATAAAGTATGGTTGTAAGAAGTTTGATATTTACTTTGCAAATTCATAGGAAGAGAGAAATCATCGCTACCCTCCAACAATTGGACGAACCTCGGTGTGTACTTAAACAATTTTGATCTCAACTCATGCAAATTTTTGGACCTTCTAGTATAGATGGGTTGGTTGGAATTCATATCATACTTTGGATCACTAGAAATTTCAGATGACTGAACATAAGCCAAGGGGTTCATCAATTTAGGATGAGACATAGTTGTTTTGGATTCTAAATTTTAAAAAAATGAGCATAAGGAAGTGTTCCTGCATGTCTTTTCTATATCACCTATTGGATGTTTTACCGCAGTAGAGGTTATTAGACCATTGATATTAGGTAATCTATCATTGGTGTAATGGGTGAGTGTGACACGTTGAGGGTTATCCTTCAACCCTTGAAATTTTTAATTTCCACAAACTATTGGGGTGTCATAAAAGAGTTCTAGCTTGCGACGAATTACCATCGATGAAATGGGATGACGTCTTGAAGACGGCATGTTACAATTCGCGGGGTAAAGCGACTACCCATTTTCATCCACGAACTGCTTGCGGTATCTTTCTCCCGATAACGACTTATGACATTTCAAAACTGGTGGAATATCTTGTGCATCTGAACTCGAACCCGAATCGTGATCTTGCAATATAGAATAAATCGATATTCATATTCACATGGATAAGTAACATAAATTCAAATAAGTAGTCAAAAAAAAAAAAAAACCTGAACTTACCGGGGATGGAATGGGAGAACTCATCGAACTTTGAACAAGATGGTATGAGTTGGAATCTGAATAATTAGCCATTTGATACTACAAAATTTTCTTCTTGTATTTGAGCCAAATCAACAATCAACATATATATACTATAAAATATTGTAATTGGTGTGGTTAAACAGTAAAAGGACATTTAGTATGAATATAAAATTTTAAGTGGACACATAAAAACATAGAATTTACAAAATAAACCAATGTGTTTATTCATACATAAACACACGGGTGCATTAACATAAACCAAACACACCGGTGCATAACAAATGTAGATGCACCGTTACAGTATATCTGCAAAATCCCCTGTGGTGGAAAACATCCGCTACATTTGGTAGCATATATTTCTACATGTATTTTCACAAAAAAATCATTCTGGTGTATTTCATACATATAAGCGCACCGGTGCGTTTTATGTATGTCCGCACTGGTGCGACTTGATACCAGGCGCACCCGAAATGCTGAAAATCAAAATTAAAAAAATTCGCACAAACCCTTTTTTCCCTAAATTAAAAAAATGGTGGCAATTTTATGTTCGAAAAGTGAATCTAAATAGTGTTTAAAATCCAAAAACCTAAACATTAACTCACTATTTTGCCAAAATTTCCAAGGGAGAGTTTTGGAAGAGAGAATTATGTGGAAGGAGTTTGGAGCAATTGGAAGGAATTCTAAGGGTTGAAATTTCATAGGTATGGTGAATCAAACCAAACCCTACATGATAGAAATTTCAAGCATGTAAGTATTACTGTAGATCTTATAACATTATTTAGAGTTTACCTAGATTTTAAAAAAAAATCATTCTTACCTTCAATGTTGCAACCATTATTTTCTCGCTGCTTCTTTTCATTTTACGTGGCTGCAAAATTCTTCATTAGGGTTTAAATCCCTCTATTGTTATATAGAATTACGATTTCAACTTTTAGGGATTTTGGATTTACTGAGCTTGTGATTATATATAGAAAGCGTAAGGTGATATGGGTCCACTTTCTTGGTCGAATCCGTAACCATGTCGGCCCTGTCAAGTTTTGGGTTTTTTTTTCAATTAAAAAAGACATGCATCAAAATCAGTGCATTTGTATTACTGGAACGCACTGGTGCATCCATATAAATAACACACCGAGTTTGACCTGGGTCAAATTATTTTTAATTATTTATAAAAATTCAAGTCGTTTTTCGTGTCTCATTTCTCTATTTTCGGCGCGTCGCATTTACTGTAACGCACTGTATTTACTATAACGCGTTGTTTTTTAATTATTTTACAAAAACGAAAAATATGATTTTAGTATTTCGATTATCTATTAACGGTGTTCCATATTCAATTTAACGCACCGGTGTGGTTTTGTCACTAACTCACTGGGGCGTGTAATGTATACAAGCGCACCGAAATAAGATTTATTCTTTTTAAAAAAAAATTCTTCGTATTTTCAAGGTCTGTAATTTTTTTCTATAATAGATTGATAGCTTTTGTATTTAATGGTACAAGTTATTTATTATAGAAAATGCATGATATGAGTTCAATGAACAACAAATTTAATCAACATTATGGGAGCACATCGAGAATTACGAAGAAGGAAAGTGCTTTTAATTAATTTCTATATTTAAATTAATTTGTTTGAATTATTTGTAAAGTTAACTAATATCTATTAGTTAATGTGTGACATGTAGTGCCAAAAAATGAGGAAGCTCGATAAGATTCTTACCAAAATAACTCTAGAAGAGCGTAAAATGTTGATGGAAAAGTTGCAGATGGATGAATCGGGTGAATAAAAAATAAGTCAATATGAATTATTTATTGAAATCTGAGTAATAATCTACTTAATTAAGAATATTCACTAATATGTTTCAAATAATGTAATTCACATATGATGAATGTTATGCAGGCACTGATAGCAACATAAGGCAATGTCATCATAAGAATTTTTTATGGAAGATGTAAATGATGATCAATTGGTCCTAAGCTCATATGGAGTGGTGCTAGAATTTAATAGAAGGGGAAACAAATTTTATAATACTATGAGGTATTTAGTGGAAAGAACGTACAGATGTGCTTTTCACTTACAATACAGAAACCAATCAAATGATTCAAAGAATCATGTCATATGTAAACTACAAGAGGTGTTCCCATAGCAATGGTCAATGAGACCTGTCAGGCTTGCAATAGCAAAAACATACAACAATAAAAACTAATCATTCAAAAGGTAATATTTCCAAAAATATAAATGTAGAATATGTATCTAAAACTATTACAAAGCGTCATTCATTCAATAATTTTAATTCTATTACATTTATTTTTCATATCAACAGAGAAATAATTTAATGTCATTTTACATTTTCAGGAAGATTATGAGAATCCCAAAGGATGAACAAGGTGATTGCGAAATGTGCCAGTAGGGATGTCCAAGAAAGTGTACAAGGAGATGGTCAAGGAAATGGACATAATTGCATCACATGAAGAGCCATCTCAACAACAATGTGCTTCAAATGTACAACATCATTTGGTTTTTAGCTTTATGTTATACATTTCATTAATGAAATCAACATTAAATATTATTTTCCAATTTTTTTGTTGCAAAAAAGAAAAGAAAATGGAACCTAGTCAGCACACAAGACGGGGCGACAAGGAAAAAAGGGGTTGATAGCAAAGTTTGTGAGTATTATTGATTTCTTTGTAATAAATAAACATTTTGTAGTGGTTGTGATTGGTATATTTATTTATTTTTAATTTGTTTTCACTGGAAATACTTGCATGCCTTCAAACATGTGTTAACATACAAAGAGAAGCCATCAGAAGAATTGATTGACATTGGTTTAAGCAAGGGTTGTGAGTATGTGTTGGCCTATCAAGAATTAATTGTGGATTTTGTAAGTCTCTATGTTGTTTTACTTCTCTCATTTTATAATTAATAAAACAACAAACACTTTCATATTAAATATATGATTTGTGATAGGGCATAACACTTCTAGGAAACAAAGTATGGAGTGGAGCCAACAAAAGACTTGTTGATAGAAGGCATGAGATTTGGTTTTGAGAGAATGCGTATCATTAATGAGTCGATTATTTCTATGGTATGTCGCTTTTCAATTCACATTAGTGTATACATCTATTTATTTTTCTTTCTTCTCGTTGGTAATGTAGATACACTCGTATACTTTATTTTTATGTTTACAGATGGAAGCCAAAGAAGAGGAAAACAATAGATCCAATCAACAAAACATTCCGTCAAATAACCCAATTGATGCAAGTGGCTCGAGCATCGATAACAGTTCCAACGAAGAATGATGCTCCGTATTTAATCTTGATCTTAATGCAAGCTACTGTAGCTTGTTGTATATTTTGAAATAATTGTTTCTGAAAATCAGACATTTTGTATAATAATGTACTGGACATAGTGTCTGAATTCAAATACGAGTTGCCAATAACTGTAACAATAATTACATGCATGTTGACATTTTGATTATTGTTGTCTCTATGTTATCGTATTTTGTATGACAAAGGCACTCTTATTGATATATTTAAAATAAACTTTTTTATTCTATTTCATTCTTCAATATTATTATCAACTGTAACATGTGAACTCGTACATTGGTAATTTTTTTTCCAAGAAACAAATGCGTATTTTCATTCAAGATGGAGCACAAATAAATTATTCACTACCACATAGCAGTCGCAAATGGTAAGTTGGTATTTAAATGTATGGATGATTAATTATTACAATAGATTCTTGCAGCTATGATATAAGAAATTAATCCAAATAAGCAATTTCAATAATTAAAATTGAAATGAATTTTACTATAAACAAATATTTCAATTTAAGATGAATAATGAAATAAAAAAAATAAAAAATATAATATATATATTTGAATGAAATATCAGTAGCCATTCTTCAAAGAATCATATTACAGTGCGTTTACATTACCATTGCGCCCCAGTGCATATATACTAAACTTGCGGACCGGTGCGTTTACAACATTGAGCACTGGTGCGTTACAACATTGAGCACCGGTGCGTTTATAACATTGATCACCGGTTCATTTTATTATATGAATCGTACTGGTGCATGTATATTGCTTATGTGCACCGAGAAAAATCACAACTTATACCGACCAGTTTTTAGTTTTTAAGCTTGGCGATGCGTTCCATGTGTTTAAATGCACCAGGCTAGGTTGATATTTTGTAAACACCGGTGCATTCTACTATTAAATGAACCGGTGCATTCCTGTATGAAATGCACTGGTGCGACCGGATAAATGTTCGATACCGTTAAATCTAAATATAATTGAAAAATGTATAGTGCATATGACATAAAATATCGCACCGATGCATTTATTTTGTACAGATGCATCGGTGCGTATTTAATATACTCAAGCACTGGTGCGACGTTACAATTTGATTCTTTCTGGTGCTTGTTTTGGTTGAGTGCACCAATGCAGTTATTCTAATTATACAACACCGATGCATCATAGGTGAAAATGCACCAGTGCGCTTAATTTCTGTTGTGCACATCGGTAAACTAACCTCCGCTAAAACCTTCAGGTGTCGAGTATTTTTTAGTTATAAATTGTATCCGTTATAATCTCCGTAAAAAAATCTGCTACCATTGGCGAAGGTTTTTTTGACAATTTTTGTCAATCTTGTAACACTAAAAACATCTGCTATGACCTCCGCTATAGGGCCTTTTCCTTGTAGGGTAGTGCACCAAATGGCCCAAAGTACACTGGCAAGAGATTTTTATTTTTAGAAAATGTCAAATAGTTCATAGACTTTAAGATGGTGCCTTGTGAATGTTGCTTCACATCACTTAAAGTGCATTGATTATAGCATATAGTTTTTCAATAAATATTGGACATATAATTTCTATACAGTATGTCTATTATTATAGGATCCATCATGTTATTTTTATTAAACAAAGCATTGCCCTTGTCAATGCATCGCTATTTTATAGGCACACCATGTGTAATGCATCGATAAGCATTAGACATAAATAGATTAAGGAAAATTTAAAAAATTATATTGCATCAGTGTGCTTTGAAAAAAATCTACATTGATGCTTTGAGAGTTTGGGAGCATCATTGTGTCAAAAGGAAAGGTGCACCACTGTGTTGGAGAAAACTTTCTATGGCTTGGGGTGGACCACAACAGACAATTGACTACCAGAAATTAACTCAATTCTCAATACTATGCTATATAAATGACAATGCTAAGATAATGAAGAATATAACCAACCTCAATCCAAAGGTTTGGTGTAGATCCCCATTGGAGCTTTCAATCCGTGCACTTGAACCTGCAAATTAGACTTGACAGCCAATATACAACAAGCGCATATGATATATAAACGACATTAACATCATCAATAGCAATGGTCCCTGATATTATAAGTAAATGCAACCCAATGTAATATAAACAATATTCACAACATTAATGGATGAGAATATGAGTATTTCTATTAATAAATAACAAGAAGTACAATGTGATACAACCTCTTGCCGGCAACCATTCTGAACCAAGATTTGGATGAATCCACTTGTGCCTCCACCACTCTAATCCTCCATGGAATGGCAAACTCAAACTATGATAGGAGTTTGGAAGTGAACATAAAGGGTTCACAACTATAAGGATCAATGAGTGTAGACTCAAGATGGGGCAAAAATCCACTAGAGTTCTCTTACTCCTCTTTCTCCTTCCGTCCATAAGCCATATGTGCTCAATATATAGTCCTCTCAAAGGTAAGTGAAAGGACACATCGAGGCATTTCGGGGAAGATGGAGGGCCAAAGGTCACCCTGTGACCACTTTTTGGGAGTAAAAAGTAATTAACTAGTGATTTTTACCATTTTACATGCTACCCATGGGCTATAGTGATGCAACTCGCAAGTACGCCCACTGTAATGATGAAACTAGCGTGCAGGGGAAAAAATAGGAAAAATAGTGTGTCTGAAGGATATAAAGTGGATCTGAGTCAGTAAAATGGATCCTACAGGCCAAAGAGTGCTGATGCTCACAAGGTGGAAAATTGCATTGTAACAGATGCCCCCTAATGTGTGAGGTCAGATACTGATGCTACGATGGCTGAAATACATTATAAATCTCAGAAGTGGAGTGATGGAGACATAAGTGGAAGGAGCATCTCACTCGTCATAATACAATAGTATCCCTGAATATATGTCAGTATAGTACAACAATCTGATACAATGGCCATGAATAGGCAGTACATAGTGAATACATGTCATAAGTGATCATAGCCATGATCCCTCTACAGTAAGATATGGTTTCCTGATGAAAAGGAAACAATTGGTGCAAACTGGAGGTACAAACTACTAATATCTGAGAGATGATATCTCAGATGTAAAGTCACGATCATAAGTAGCATACTGAATGCCACTCTCGCCTGGGGTCTTCTACACAAGTCTTCGACGGTGCAAGTCCCATCAAGTGAATAAAGGAGTTCGGGTCGAACCTGATGTGACATCGTCTGATTACCAGTCAATGATGTATACTGTTAACAGGCGCGAGATAACCCACCAATAATGAAAATGGGAATCAAGGCACAGAGTACAATCATCAAAGTGTGAATAGATGTGTTGAAGTCGAACAGTAAGATGAATCCATCGATCAAGGGACATTGATGTATTCCCAAAACTGTCGATGGCGAGAGAACCTGCCACTAATGATTGAAAGCCTCAAGGTACTCAACCGAACTCTAAGCCTCAAGTCCCAGAATAAATGGGTTGAATTCGATGAAACGAGACTCGCTGGAAGGAGGGCATTAAGGCATCCCTCATCAATCAACACAAGGTACCATCTACGTTGAAAGATTTGGAAGATCTCAGGTGAAATGGACTAACTCAATAAGGATGGCTGACACGCAATAGTCAAGAAATTTGAGGAGTGGCCGACTCTGGTTCTAGGACTTCCTTTGAACAAGAGCATGAGAAAATGGATAGAATCGTGCAACATAGACTCAATATAAACTGTGTGATGCAGGAGGCACCACAAAGGGCTCCATAATGACTGGAAGCTTAACCAATCGGTGGAGTAAACTGAGAAACAAGTACAGCTCCTAAGGTCCAACTATAGTCCCGAATCATAGTGTATGGAGTGGAATGAATGCTCTATTCAAATGCGACGCGACAGCTTCCAACTAGAAGTAGTAACCATAATCCCGTCCGGCTTTTTGGAATATTTGATTTTTTTGGTCTTTTTCATATTTGGAAAAGCTTGAAAAAGAATAAAATTTCTTATAGTACAACAAGTGAGGGAACGAGTGTCAAATAGAAAGCAGACTAGTTCCAAGCAGTGGAATATACCTATGATCAATGCAAGGAAGCGTGTGTAGGGTGTGGACACTCAGGGGGGAGGTTCCCTCATGGTCAAAAGGTCATCAAATTGTGAAGGTCAAATGGAGGCTCTACAAGGCTCGACAGGGAAAAGTGCTCAAGCACCAGGCTAACAACTGAGTAAGCAGGAGCCGGCACAAGGCTCAAGCAGTAAGCGGGATGATGCAATGCAATCACAACCTAATATAAATGGGGGAGTCCTCATGGGATATGGCCATCATAAGACAAAGTAGAGTATGAATCTTTATCGCAAAGTCGTGACGTAACTACAAAGGACTCCCAATCCTAAGGACACACAACGGCATGGGCACCATAATGCAAAAGTGAGTTCTAACTAGTGTACCCATGTTCGAAAAGGCCCTACCGCCACATAACGACACTTCTATAATAGTGTGAAGGTTCTGTGTCGGTTAGGAAGCGGGTTCGCACCTGGAGTTTATGAAAATGGTCAAATAGTCAAGTGCATAATGCATGTGAAAATGACATCTAACCTATATGCCAGGTGTGAAATATACCTTCCGTAGGCACGAAATGGTCCAAAACAAGTCTTGCCGAAGAAATCTAGTCAAAAAATGCTACTCCAAGACATTATATTAGTCCAAAACAGCATATAATGGTGAAAACTATAGACAAGTGGGTTTTGAAAATTATAAATAGTAACAAAAATTTACAATTTACAATTCATTTTTACTATTCACCCATTTGGAATTTTGTGGTTAGTTTTCACCTCAAAGTTCAACTGCTGATTCTGGGAGCTACGAGTGTCCGATCATCGAATAGTCAGGAGCAAGTTGGTAGTCTCATCCATCACTTCCATTTCAATGCTTTTATTTCAAATTTCATCGGTTGGATTTTAAATTTGGCCAAGCCCTAAATGGTTTCGGCGCTACCCGTGGGCTATAACTATGCGGGTCGTGGGTAGGGAAAGCTACTCGCAGTCAACGCACGCATTGACCGCGGGTCCCCGCCTCTATAAGCAAACTTACCCGTGGGTACAGTCGTGAAGCTAGTTTTTTAAATAAAACTGACTAAATCCTTTGTTTTTTCTCCCTCCAGGATGGTTCTAGAGTGGAGAGAGAGGGAACATGACCTAGTGGATGAGGCCGTCCGCAATGATGTGCATGCACAACAAGCGCTACAAGCATGTGGGATATACAAATTTTGGAGCATAGGGGGTTTAAGGGCCCAAAACCTATTGCTCCATTGCTTGATAGACTACTGGGACGTCGATGCATAGAACTTCAACCTAGATGGGAAAATACTCTCACTGGAAGTGGAAGATATCTACTTCATTACTGGTTTGTCCCACCGAGATGAGGTGGCAAGCCTTCGATCTCGTTTTGTGGGTGGTGGGATCACCATCCCCGACTATATAGAGCAGTATTGTATACCAAATACTTGCGTAGTGGGGAGTCAAGTGCCCATTAGAGCCATAGTTAATCTGAGTATGAAGATAATAGTGGCAACCCTAGTGCGGATTACTAGTTCGAAAGCTCTTCACCAGGCATCCAGGCCAGTGATGTTCTATGCGTCACAGTGTATGCATCCCATGATATTTGACTGGTGCACAACGCTATTGGGGTCCATGAAGACCCAGTTGACAGAGTGCAAGCAGGGGGAGGCTAAAACTTTGGATACGGCGATATCTTGTGCAGTTTCTTCTTTGAGCGAGTTCCAGGGCTCAGTCCGAGGGTTGAGGTCCTTCCTCATAGTCTCCATGACCCAGCCCTGACCCGGTGGGCAGAGGTCTTGACGCGACAGGGTGGTGGCCGTCAGGCGTCACCATATACAGAGGAGTTCTTTCACTGGTGGGACCGACAGGTCATAGCCATAGAGGACTACCCCTATGCAGGGATAGACTTCCGCCAAGATCGTGACATGCCGCTTCCACTAGATGCAATGTTCAGAGACATAGGTGAGTACTCTTTTTAGGTTTTTGGTGTATTAAAATTTTTATGGATTTTTTATTATAGATGTAAATGAAAAAATCTTTTTGGGGGTAGTATCATAAATTAATGTTTTACTGTTTGCTCGCAGGCAAGGGCCCAGTGAGACCCGAGGGTTTCCCAAGACATCATCATTGGGGCAGGGGTGATGAGGCAGGGGGTGCTACAGCAGAGTGTACACTACAGAATCTGCGGGGCAACCTATCATGGATGACTGCCAGGGTACCACAGATAGAGGTGGCGCAGTTACCAGAGGATATGCAGCGCCAAGTAGTGGGGGTGTCGGGTAACTGGGTATGACTACTGTTGCGTATAGCAAATGCAGTACAGTATTACTATGAGACCCATCCTATCGGGGCGACAGCTAGGCCTCCTCGTAGAGAGTAGATATCTCAGGGTCCCATTTTTGTATCGATATTTATATTTTCGAGGGCTACGAGCTCCAATTTTGTATTATGACACTGCCATTTTGGACATATTATTTATAAAAAACTATGGTTCTCCGCTTCTACTATATGTGTGTATGTACAAATCTATGAATGTCTTCTTTTATTTGTGTGTTTCATTGTGAATGTGATAAATTCCAATCTAATACATAGTTAGCGTATGCATCAGATATATGATTAACACTTCTCAGAACATGAATGTATGTAATTGAAAAAAAATGGCGTTCCAAGAGTCTTAACCTTAGGAATTTTAGTAGTAGCGTAGGGTCTCTCACACAGTACTGACCATTCAACTGAGACACAACCAATTGTGAATCCAGGTGGAATTCTAAAGACTGGATGCCATATAAAATAGCATCCCGAAGTAGCTCAGTCATGGCACTATACTCAGCCACATTGTTAGATGTAGGACCGAGACAAGCACCTCCTGAAGACACAACTAGATGGTCAAGTGAATAAATAACCTAGGAAGCAGAAGAAACCTATTGCATATGACGGCTAGCACCATCCGCGAAACCTAAGAACGTAGGAGATTCCGTTGACATCTGTCAATCAAACGGAAGCTAATCAGCAGACCCGATGTTGGCACTTTGATTCAGTTGTCATTGATGGTTGGAAAGCAGCAACTGATTTTTTAAATACAAGAAAAGAATGTTGTTCGACAAGTTGTGACTCAGACAGCTGCAGCTCAGACAACTGCGACTCAGACAAGCTATAACTCAGACAGCCGTGACATAGACAAGCTGTGACTCAGACAAGCTGTGACTCAGACGGCTGCGACTCAGACGGTCGTGACTCAGATGGTTGAGACTCAGACGACCGTGACTCAGATAAGAACACAGTGATTCGCGTCTCGATTTGCGGGCAGCTGGAGATGAATCTCGAAAATCTGGGAAATGGGTTTTGTGCGCAACGGCCTCATTTACCTAAAACGCGAGGTAATCGCCAAAAAAAGCTACAGTTTGAGCTATACAAGTGGTTCTCTGAACATGTAATTCTCAGATTTACTGTTGCGGCCGGTTTTACAAATTAGCAATTGGTTGAAACAATTGTGACTCAAACAGTCGTGACTCAAACAAGCTGCGACTCACAAAAAGTTACTTTTTTAATTAGTCAGTTACAGCGTGTAAACTCTGGAATTCAAAGAGACAGTTAAAATGTCAGTTACAGCATGTAAATTCTGGAAGTTAAAGAGACAGTTTCAGTTTTAGAATTGGTATATCTGGAAGTTAAAGAGACCGAGGCATATAACTTCAGCATCTATAAAAAACAATTGATGAGAACCAAATTAAGGGAGAATTGAGAGGATGAAGAGGAGTGGTTGCTGATGAAGCTGTGATTCGAAGAAAACAATACAAAACAAAAATGTATGGCTCGATTTAATGAAGAACATAATGCCCAAAAACTCAAGCTGTAGTAGCACAGTACAAAAATGAAAAGGGTGTGTACTGATATATCTGAATCAGTATGATATAATTGACTGAAAAATTCTTAACAATTCAGAAGAAAAATGTGTGGCTCGATTTAATGAAAAATAGAATGCCCATAAACCCAAGTTGTAGCAGCACAGAACAAAAATGAAAAGAGTATGTATTGATTTATCTGAACCAGTGTGATATAATCGACTGAATTATTCTTGCTAGGGTGGAAGGGACGTGCTAGGGAGGATTGTTGTCCTCATATTTCAGTGGGTGATGAAGAAGAAGAGTTGGTGCTCTTTTACAAGTGGGTGCTTGTAATTCAAAGGTTGTAGCCTCATTTGAGTAGAAACTCAAAGACAAAAATGATGTACAGAAGTTGAAGCTTTCCTGACATCCTAAGAAGAAGAGGTTTTTTCCCTTTATGGGTTTCCTCATGAAAATCTGTGTCTATGTGTATATCTGTGTGATTGAATGATTATATTGTGCCTATATATTAATTCTACTGCAATGAACTTTCTACTGTTAAAAGAATGAATGTAAAGGTTCTGATAACACCCTGACTACTATAATTTATAAAGGAAAAGATTTTTAAAAAATTTTAAGCTCTGTAATTAACTGATTCACCCCCCCCCTCTCAGCTAATTGATACTTTCAACACCCGAAGACCAAAAGAAATCTAAACTATGTACATAAATAACTATACAATAGTATACAAAGGCATTAGCTTGAACTAGAAGTTCAAGCGTAATACCGCTTGAGGTAGAGCCCATTTCTAGGATCCTTCAAGACATTCCCCTCATAGTCCTCTAATTCATAGGCTCCTTTTTCCAGGACACGCTTCACAATGTAAGGCCCGTGCCACATGGGGTTGAACTTGCCTGCCCCCAGGGGTTCTTTAGCTTGGTCATATAAGAGGACCAAGTCACCTTCAGCATACTGCCGGGGACGGACAGACCTATCATACTGAACCTTGACACGACGTTTATTGGCATCTATAGCCACGGCGGCATCTCGACGTTGCTCATCAAGTTGCTCAAGGTGGATTAAACGTTGCTCAATACCCGTCATATCAGGGAGGATCTCTATGGCCAGTTTAAGCGAAGGTATTTCGCATTAAATCGATAAAATCGACTCCACACCATGTACTAGCTGAAACGGCAAGAACCCGGTGGCAGTCTTGACTGCAGTTCGATATGCCCACAAAGTAGGATATAATATAATGTGCCAGTTGTTCTTTCTTTGTTGGATGGTACGTTGGAGAATGGTCTTTAAAGACTTATTGACTGCTTCAACTTGACCATTCGCTTGGGGATAGTAAGAAGATGAGTGTTCTTGACAAAACCCAAGCTTGAGTGAAAAATCCTCCATCATTTTGTTCTGAAAGTGACTGCCATGGTTAGTGACAATCTCTTTCGGAATACCAAACTGATTAATAATCTGATTGAACACAAAATGCACTACTGTAGCACCATCGAATTTTATGGTAGGCATGGCCTCAGCCCATTTGGAAAAGTAGTCCACAGCCACTATGATATGGTGATTCCCCCTAGCCGAAGTTGGTTTGCAATCCATGAAATCCACCCCCCACTTGGTGAAGGGACCGACGGTGACGACCGGATGAAGGGGCGCTGGATGCGAGTGTATATTCTAAGAAAACACCTGGAAAGGGTGACATTTCTTCACGGCGTTAATACAATCTTTAAAGATTGAAGGCCAAAAGTAACCAGCTCACATAATACGTTGGGCTATAGTAAGCCCGAATAAGTGACCGCCACACGCCCCAGCATGGAAATCATTAAGCACACACTCTGCTTCTTCGTGAGTCAATCAACGACGGAGAATAGAATCCTTTCCTCAGCAATACAAAGTGTCACCGATGATAGTATAATATTTAGCATGATGTTTCACACGTCGTCGCTCGTCCCGTGAATAGTGCGAAGGAAACTTCAAAGTTTGGAGATATACAATGACATCCCCATACCAAGGGTCCTCTGACGAGATAAGAAACAAATGTTCATCCACAAATGAATCTTCATGGATGAAATCATCATCAAGTCTCGGAAGGTCCGACATAAGCTCAGCAAACACCAACGATTTCATCGACTTTGCCAAAGCAAAATCGAGGTCGAACTCCTGAATGATCACAATCCATTTATTGTACTTGCCCCCTATAAGGCGTCGTGATAGCACGAACTGAAACGAATTGATGTGTGCTACAACTGTGGTTGTTCTAAGCAAAATATAGTGTCACAACCGCTGGACTGCATGGACAGTCGCGAGTGCCAGCTTTTCCACGTGAGTATATCTCAATTCAGCGTCTACTAGATTTCGAGTGAGCTAATAGATGACATGCTCAACTATTGCATCATCAACCTGAACTAAGACCATGCCAATCGTCTCTTGACATGCAGCCACATAAAGTATAAAATCTCGTGTGAAGTTGGGTGGACTAAGCACAAGGGTTGATACCAAAGCTTTCTTAAGGGCATCGAAAGAATGCTGGGCTCGCTCATCCCAGATAAACGGTGTGTCTTTCTTCAACAAGCGCACAAAACCTTTGGTAATATTAGCATAATTGACTACAAAACGACATAGAAACGTAGCTCTCCCTTGGAGGCTCTGAAGTTGAAACAAGTTGCGCAGAGGAGGCAACCAAAGTATTGCCTCAACTTTAAGAGGATCGACTCTAATACCCTATTTCGAAACTATGAATCCTAGAAGGCAACCCGACCTCACCGCAAAGATGCATTTATTGGGATTCAAACGAATCTTGTAGTGTATACATCGTTCGAGAATCCAACGGAGGTGCTTGGGGTGGTCCATTCTCTTATGAGAATGGCTGGGAAGATCATCCAAGAAAACCTCCATTATTCTTTTAAGGTCGTGAAAGGCATAGGTCATGGCACGTTGAAATGTAGCTCCGGCGTTTTTAAGGCCGAAGGGCATTTTCCTATATGCAAATGTACCCCAAGGACAAATTAAAGCGGTCTTATGTTGGTCCTCAGTTTTGATTTGAATCTGGTTATACCCCGAAAAGCCATCCATGAACGAAAAAATCTCACTTCCCGCACAAGCATCCAAGATCTGATCAATGAATGGTGTGGGGAAGTTGTCTTTCGGACATGCACGATTCAAGTCTCTAAACTCAGTGCATATATGGATCTTTCCCTGCTTCTTATCCACAGGAACAGGGTTTGACACCATTCAGTAAGGGGAACGGGGTAGATAAAACCAACTTTGAGCAGTTTTTCCACCTCTGCCTTGATAGCGGATACCTTCCTAGGGTTAAAATCTTGAAGATGTTGTCGAACCGGTTTAGCATGAGGATACGTTCTAATGTCGTGCTCAACAATACTAGGGTCTATTCTTGGCATCTCCTCGTATGACCAGGCGAAAGCTTCCCGAAGTTCTGTAAACAATTCGGTGTACATGGAAACCTCTTCAGGAGAGAAATCATCACCGATGTAAACGTTCTCAATATTTTCGGGAGTGCGAGAGATGTTGATCAGTTGAGTCAGGGAAATAGTAGCCATGTTCCCCTCCGCATAAATCTCATGTGAACCCAAAAGAGCCACAGGGTGACCAACCATCTTGGCAATAGTCGTCCTAAACTCTTCTTGCTCAACGAGATAGAGGTTGGGAAGGAAATAAGAGCGATGATGCATATCCTCCCAAGGTCTCTCACTACCACACATGGCCTCGATAATAGCTTCATCAGAAGGTAAAGTACCATTAAGGAAATCGTTCGAACAATATGAGTCGACTGCCCAAACTGGCAGCGTAACGGGATCTTCCTAAATTGTCCGAAAAGAGCAGAGATCCGGCTCTGTGGTGGCTTGTTGAATATCCCGATAAGCAAGCTCAACAACAGACAGCAGCATAGACATCTCGACGTGCGCAATGTCTCTAGACATAGAACTTGTGGACGACAAAGTCCATGGATCATCAAAATATGAAGTCCTAAACTGTACATTATGCAAAGGAGGAGACGCATTGTTGGAAACGGTTCTAATAAAATTCACGGGTGTGGGGAAATCATAAGATACCATAAATGAAGGGTACATACCAACACCCATATTCCCAGTTGCCAACTGAGAATCTGTAACCTGCGGGACTACTGATCCCGTGGATGCTTCAGGAGGAGGATTAACGAAATCCCGCTGATCGATTGTCACAATCTTGCCTTCGTGTGGAAAGCATATAACTCTGAATATAGTACACGCGACAGCTTTCATAGTGTACATCCAATTCCGACCCAGTAAAAGGTTGTAGTCGATGGGCGCATCAACCACTTCGAATTCAATAGGCACAGGTTTACCTCCCAAGCAGACAACAAGGGAAGGGATAATCCCATGCGGCTTAAATGACCGACCGTCAAATGCAGTGAGCATGGTTCTAGACATGAGTAGAGGAGGAGAGCCAAGAGATTTCCAACAAGCTAACGACATCACTGACGCGGAAGCACCTTCGTCAACCACCATTCTTTTGACGAAATTCTTAGGGCACTCCACATGGATTTGAAAAGCCACGTGGTAAGGTAAGCGAGGTTGAATATCAGTAGTGTCGAACTTGATAACGTTGGGATTTCCCCCATACTGAACTCCTAACGCATTCAAAAGGGCATGCCTTTGAGATTAGCGTGAGCAGTCGTGTGGTGACCATAAGCATGAGATGTATTCCCAACCCCAACATTGGTGTTACTAGTAGCAGGAATGGTGGCGTTATGACCATGAGGATAAGATATATTTCCACCTCCTACATTAGCATTACTAGTAGCAGCAGTGGACACAAAAGTATGTGGTATATGTCCACCCCCGTGGTTGGGAGGAGCATTAACATTCGTAAAAGTGGTCCTAGGTTGACGGTTATCGGCATGGTGGATGGCGAGTCATGTTGCGAACAGTGTTCCTATTAGGTTGGGTAGCCCTAGGAGGTGGTCGTCTTCAAACATTAGCATTGTTAAGAGGAATATGACTGGTCCCCATACTATGTGTGCGAGTGGACAACGTGGTTCCCCCGGCGAGGGTATTTCCCCCAGTGGGTGCAGTGTTGCTAACACCATGACTAGTGCCAGCATGACTACCAAAAGCAGTGGAAGGATCAACTGTGTTGTAATTAGGAATACCGTATGAGAACGCGGTAGGGTTGACCATAGGGCTTGTGTCATCATATAACTTTGGCATCCCATATAAATAATTATGTGGAAACGAAGGATCGAACGGGTTGTCCTCAGGTGGATCTAGACCAAACAAACTAGGATGAGTCTCGGGTGGATCCAAACCAAACAAACTAGGTTGGGTCTCAAGTGGATCACCCCTCCACGCCTCACGAGGAGTAGGGGTGTCAAAAGTGTGCTCAACTCTACTCGATGGACTGGTAGGGATTTCTCCCATGCCAGAATGTGCAATCATGGCATCGATAACATATGTCTCGTAAGAATCCGAAGATTCAGAGGGAGCCCGATGGCGTCCCTTCTTGACACGGCGTGAAAGCTTGGCAGCTAGTAAACCAGCCAACCGACGAGATCAACAGAGAGCAGGACTCCACGCCACGATATCTCCAGAGAGACTATAAAATCAAAACGTCCCCTAAAGGCCAACTATCGATCAAAAACAGTAAATCAAAAGCACACACCTAGAGAAACTATAGCCAAGAGTAGACAAACAAAGTGGCTAAATGAGCTCCCGACACTAGAGCCGGTATGTCTCGCCTAGGAGAGGCTTGAGACTCCCAAACTATAGTCGGAGGTAACAGAATCAGTTATAGAGGCACCCAGGCTTCACTGCGTGCAAAGGGTCATAACTCTCGGCAACAAACAACTGTGTTGTCCAACCCCTATCTGACTCAGGACACAAACAGTATAACCACTGCAATCACCCTATGTGATACCTAGGTAAGGAAACTATGGTCACCACAGTATAACCAATGCTCAGGCGGATAGTCACAGGTGGGATCCGTCATATGGGAAGGGTAGCTAAGCCCAAAACTCAAGAAGGTCAAATCCCCCAAGAGTCCCCAGATACGAACAAATCCTGAAAATATCTCCCACGCTCAGCCGATATTGGAGGGATATCTCCGCAACCAACCTCCCGTGACCTCGTGCTTAACGCTGGTTTGAGTAGATTTTCCTGATAACATCGATGTATACCATGGATTTGACCACTCCTTGGTCAGACACATAATGTTTTGTCTAGTAGTCTTGGATTTTTTACTCACAATGATCTATTCCAAGACTCTAAACCTATGCTAATTGGTGTACCCTATAAATAAAATCGGTCTAATCAATTTTAAGATTAAGTGTTAATTTTAATGGTTGTGGTTACTCAAAGGATATGGTCATGAAACTAGTGATGTATATGACTCAATAGTATGCAAAATCGTCAAACTCTAGACTCATCTATCCAAGAAAAACAATGCCACTAGCATGCAAAATCAATCCAATAGTTTCGAAATAAAAATGCAACTCTTTTATATTTTCCAATGCACAAGCAGAACCTAAATGAAAGTAGCAAGCACTCAATGCAAAATGTAGTACATGGAAGTAAATATTTTTTTTTGTATTTTCTCTTATAAACAAAAGGAAAATGCAAAACTATTTTTTTGTATTTTTCAATATAATGGAATGAAAAATGCAAGAAAAATCCTACTATTTAGTCACTGATATGCAGAGGAGATATCTAAGACAACCCAACAGATCCCAAACAGTAAGACTCAGCCAACAGAATGAGCTCGATCGGAAAAAACCAACAAGGCTAAATCCAAGGATGGGTAAAAAACCAACAAGGCTCAACCAAGAGAAGAGAAGAGTTCTGGTCACAAACAAGGCATGGAACAGTCAAGAATCAGGCCAACAAAGACTCAGGATCATCCAAAGCCAACCCATAACCAACCAAAGGTCATAAATCAACCAAAGTCGGAGTTGTACGCTACTGTTGAAGGAAAACCTGCGCGTACCCACGGGCTATAGTTCAGACAGAGGCGGGTAGAAACAGGCAGATCTAATCTCACCCGCGGGTAGGGAAAAGCAAATGGGCAAACAAAGAGTCCAATGGCTCAGAAAAAACCAGTTTTCTATAGTGTATCTCAACGGCCAATCAGTGACACAGAGCTTCGACAAACAACAACTCTAAATAAGGACTAATGCTCAAAAATCCCCAAAAATGGATGTTATCCCCAGCGGAGTTGCCATTTCTATGTTGTAGAAAACTTCCTATGGCTTGGGGTGGACCACAACAGACAGTTGACTACCAAAAATTAACTCAATTCTCAATACTATGCTATATAAATGACAATGCTAAGATAATGAAGAATATAACCAACCTCGATCCAAACGTTTGATATAGATCCTCGTTGGAGCTTTCAATCCGTGCACTTGAACTTGCAAATTAGTCTTAACGACCAATATACAACAAGCGCATATGATATATAAACGACATTAACATCATCAATAGCAATGGTCCCTGATATTATAAGTAAATGAAACCCAATGTAATATAAACAACATTCACAACATTAATGGACGAGAATATGAGTATTTCTATTAATAAATAACAAGAAGTACAATGTGATATGACCTCTTGCTGGAAACCACTCTGAACCAAGATCTGGATCAATCCGCTTGTGCCTCCACCACTTCAATCCTCCATGGAATGACAAACTCAAACTATGATAGGAGTTTGGAAGGTGAACATAAAGGGTTCACAACTACAAGGATCAATGAGTGTAGACTCAAGATAGGGAAAAAATCCACTAGAGTTCTCTTGCTCCTCTTTCTCCTCCCGTCCATAAGCCATATGTGCTCAATATATAGTCCTCTCAAAGGTAAGTGAAATGACACATCGAGGCGTTTCGGGGCAGATGGAGGGCCAAAGGTCACCCTATGACCGCTTTTTGGGAGTAAAAAGTAATTAACTAGTATTTTTACCATTTTACATGCTACCCGCGGGCTATAGTGATGCAACTCGCGGGTACACCTACTGTAATGATGCAACTAGTGTATAGGGGAAAAAATAAGAAAAATAGTGTGTCTAAAGGATATAAAGTGGATCCGAGTCAGTAAAATGGATCCTACAGGCCAAAGAGTGCTGATGCTCACAAGGTGGAAAATTACATTGTAACAACCACACTGCGTATAAAAGTTTTAAGTGATTTCATTTTTTTACTTTTACCACTACATTTCACTATCAGTCCTCCATTTCTACTTTACGCCATTGTTGTGCCTTCTCATGCTAAGTCGGTTTTGCTTCCCAGTAGTCACTTATTGAATCCATCATTGTCACTCCTTATATAGTAGAGTATAGGTTTTAAATCCCCCCTAAAAAATCCTAAACTTCATATATTTCTACATTTGGAGCTATTGTAACACCCCCAGTTTTGACTTGGAATGTATCAAATCAGATTATGTAAATGATGTAAATATGCTAGTATGGATTCCTAGTGTGGAGCTCAAGGCCAAGGCCCGACTAGTGAATGGTTAGGAATGTATACTGTAAATATCTCTAAATGGACCAAGTGGTCGACTTTTCATGCCGATTCCAAAGCTATGTAATTATTATGTTGAAAAAATAATAAAATTGTCCAAGGTGGTTGTGTAAAGAGCACTTAAGGGGCTATGATTCCAATATAGGGGAAGAAAAAAGGGGGCCTATGGGGGATTGAATCCTATACTGCCAAGAGTCAACATTAGAACTCATCCATTTGATGCCATGTGCCTTAAATGAGACAATTACTTCCTTTTGACTATTAAGTCCAATCATTGGTTGCATGTCTGAGGTTGGTGGGGAAAGTCTTCTCATGTAGTTATGGAAGCATGGGGTGAATATACTTCTATGAATTTTGTAAGAGTCCTCCTTTCTATGGTCATAAGTTATGTCAACTGTCTTTTCCCCATTGTCTCATCTCCTTTGAAGTCTATAATCCATTTTTCTCAAGCAAATTTTTACAGTATATTTTATAGTAGGTAGTGTTTTTTTCTCTTGTTGTTCATTACCATTACCATAATGTGCAATAACCAGAAATTCGAAATTGTGAAAGAAAATTGTAGATTTGAGGGAAAGAGATGGTTGTAGGTGAGCATAGAGGTTGGGAAAGATAGGAACCTTTACCCATTATTTTTTGTTGCTTCTAAATGCTTGAGAAACTATGAATTAATGTTACAATAGGTTCTCCAATAACACATAGTAGATTGGAATATTTTGGAACACACTAGTAAGCACTATAAGGGTTGGATTTCTTGAGGGAACTATGGATCAATGAAGGGAAATGCCTTGCATGTTTTGTATGGGGCAGTGGAAAAAGGTTCCATGGTTGAGATGGCTAAGTGAGATCTCTATAAATGCTCAAAGGTGGGCAATTTGGCTAAGCATGAGAGCAAATGGGTTGTGGGTTGAGAGAAACAAGCTTGTAGGTGTTTCCTTCGCCCTTGTGGCCTCATAGCTCAACTTGGGGGTGGTATCTACAACTAATACCTATGGTTGGGTGGAAAATCGCTCTTACATAGCTAGTTTCTTAGATATTCTTTGTTTAAAGATAAGTATTCTCTTTGTTTTTGAATGTGCAATGATTTTATTTTATGTCCGTGATAATTATGCTTGTATATGCATGTTGTATGTGTGGATCGTGTTTTATTTATTCTTTGTTTAAATATAAGTATTCTCTTTTTTTTAATGTGTGATGATTTTATTTTATGTATGTGATAATTATGCGTGTATATGCATGTTGTATGTGTGGATAGTGTTTTATTTTTGTTGTGTTTAACCTTTATGCATCTACACATACATTTCTTAATTACAAATTCACATTATGGTCCATGGGATGAATTTTGGAAACTTGTAATTCGTAAACATCCACCTTCATTGGTTGAAACGATGGATGGGGGCATGACAGAGTGGTATCAAAGCTTTTGGTTGTAGCATTGGGGTTGTATGGGATGGAATCCATAGTTACATGCATAAATACGAGCTTACACATGAAGTGTTGACAAAGTACTCTATGAAAATTCACGGATTTAGTTGTGGAGGGTATTTTAACAAAGCCATGAGTTAAATTTGTGGTCTATCAGTAGGAATGGTAGATTGGTTAAGTAGATTTGGGGTTATTTTTTAAATTGCAGAGCTATAAACAAAATTGAAGATTCAAAATTTTACCAAACTATAAAATTTTGAAAATTTGAGATGGGCCCCAACTATGCCATGTGGACAAAAATGTGGTGTGGAGGATCCATGTGGACATGAGGTATGATGTGGACCAACTATGTATGAATGCACAGATGGTAGGACCCAAAACATGGTTGTCGGAGGTAGGCCATCGGGATAAGCTGCCAAACAAAAATATAAAGGTTCATTGCGACAGTAGCCCGATGTTCGAAGTTGGATAAGTCTATTTGATCACGTTATTGGGAAGTGGGACCGAAGGTGTAAGTTAGAAGTTCCAATGGAATAAGGATCCCTATGGATCGAGACCCAATGTGTCAGGAAGGCCATTAGAGATCTATTATCGGAGATTTTCTGCTGAGGGTGCAATTGGAGGATCCCAAGAGAGTGAAGTATAATGTGTCGGACCCAACAACATCAAAGGTAGGACTTTGGAGAAAAATTCTGATAGAGTATGCGGGGAAGGCCGATGGACTGAAACCCAATATCGTATCAAGAGCGACAGATCAAAAGTAGGTTATCAGAAGAAAATTTTGGTGGAATATGCACATTGATTGATGGAAAGTTGATAGGTGATATCCGATGGGATATCAGATCCAATGTATTGAAGATGGCACATCGAGATTGGGCCATCAGAGTATTCGTTCAATGGGGTATGTGAGAGGACTATGGAAAAGTTGGAAGGTGACATCTAATGGGATTTCAGACCCAATGCATCGGGAAGGGCCTCGTCAAAAATGAAACTTCATAGTTATTACATCAAAGTGAATCATTGGTGAATCACATCATGAGTATGCATGGGAGATTCCAATGAGAGAAAGACAATCCAATGGGAGAGAGTCAATGTGATGTAAAATCAATCAATACAGATAAATTTGAATTTTAAAAAAAAATTGGAGCCCAAAAATTGATTTGTCCATAAGAGTAGTTTATCTCGGAATCCAATGAGACCTATGACATTTTGATGCCATTAAGGAAGGATACATAATTTATAGTGAGAGGCATGGGCCTATTCAACTCCAGTTTTATAGAAATATTGAAATATTGGGTTTTAAATTTTAGTACCCAGAGACCCAATAAGGGCCCTATTGGGGCCGAAATCATTATGGTGCAGATGTGGACCACTCACATAGATAAATCTAGTGGTATATGGACAAATTCCAAAAGGTGTGAATCCGATATGGAAAAGAAGGCCAAAATCCACTATTTCGGGGCATTTTTTGGGGATTTTGAGAACCTTGCAGGAAGGAAAAGTTACCCAAGAAATCCAAATTTAATTTTTGCACCGAGTGAAACGAGGTGCTCTACAATCCACTATGGGGGAGATGTTGTAACGTGTATGATGTAGCGTTACATCTAATAAAACGTAAAAAGTAAATTTTTTAATTAAAAAAATTCATGTCGGCTCATAAAATAAAAAATTATGGAAAGTATTTAAAAAAATCCATGTTGGTTCATAAAATTGAATATTATGAAAAGTAATTAAAAAATAGATGTTCGTTTATAAAATAAAAACTTAAAACTTAAACCCGGATCTATAAATCAAGAGAGATCAAATTTCTTGAGTTTAAATTTAAAAAAAGAAATAGACCTCAAGAAATTGGATCCCTCTCGGTGCTTGATAGATACGGGATTAAGATGGATCTATGCTGGTTTATGAATTCAACATTTTACCTACTCATAAAAATGAACAAATTTGGTTGCATGAAGTTTTTCTTGAAACACTCAATTTGGGAGATATCTAGTTTTGCTAAAAATTCTAAGTTTGGAAAAGATGTAAAAGTCAAAAGTATTCAATTCCATAAATTTATAGAAATTGACTAGGGCATTGGATAAGAAATCTGAAAGTTGTTGAGTAATCCTTGTCATGTGTATTATCAATGTATGATAGAAACGTTTTACAAGCTCTTCCTAGATTTTCTTATACATGTGGCTGAAGTTGGTCTCTGAAGCTAATTGCATATGCATGAAAGTGCAAAATTGGGCAAAATTAACAATTTCAAAAGGCTATAACTTTCTTCTTTGAGATAATAATGAAGCATGCAGATAGTCATTTCAAATATTATCCATAGGGGAACAATTTTGCATAGTCATATTTTGAAAGGAGAAATCAAATGTTTCTAAAAATTGAATAGAAAAATGGTTGTAACCTTGATTTGACCAAAAAAATTATCAATATGGATTGTTCCCAGAATGCATGAAAATTAATTTTGTGATTTTCTAAGAATGTAATGAATCTAAAAAATGTTCTTCTAAGAACACTTTCATAGATACAATATCACATCAGGGGTGGT
The DNA here is from genome assembly GCA_027924585.1 of Larix kaempferi. Classification (NCBI taxonomy): domain Eukaryota; kingdom Viridiplantae; phylum Streptophyta; class Pinopsida; order Pinales; family Pinaceae; genus Larix; species Larix kaempferi. The sequence goes on along the minus strand of BSBM01000458.1, from coordinate 13,965,900 downwards.
TAAGGCTCCACATTCAAAATATTATGATTTGAAGATCCTTGGTCTTGGTTGGGCTAAGAAAACCATCATCATGGATGATGTATAGGATTCTTATGCAGCTGAAAGATATGCCATGGGAGAAAATATGCATGGCAAGAATGTAGAGATTTAGTCTAATATCCAAATAAATCAACTAACTCCCTCGGACATTACATAAACCATGAGAAGCCTAAGAGTGGAATTACAAAGTTGCAAAGTAGATAATGAGAGGCTGCTCATAGCTCAGGAAGAGCATAATCAACTAAATGTAGCCATGCTCCAAATTTTAACATACATTTAGAGGAAGATTCACCTTGGAAAACACTCAGGAAATGAGACAAAGAGTGGGAGTAGCTCAAGGACATTCTCACAAGAGGTTCCATAACTCAAGAGCGGTTTATAGAGAGAGGACATACACTCCATATTTCTCTTCCAGTGAGTCATCGACCTCTAAAGACTCCATTGAAGACTCAATATCACCATATCATAAAAGTAAGAGGAAGATTCCCATTAAGAATAACTCACAGGGGGAGTATCGAAAGGACAAACCTCTTACTTTTTATGTTGAATCTAAATCAAGTCAAGGAGTTGAGGCTTGGCTTCTTGGGATGAGGAAGTATTTCCAAGTCGAATACTACTCTAGGAAAATGAAGGAAAGAGTGGCCATACTTAATTTGAATGGAAGAGCATCTATATGGTGTGATCACCTTAGACAAGTAAAGAAGATCAATGAAATGAATATTGTGTAGAAGCAATTCAAGAAACACTTCACGCAAAAGTACCTCTCCAATAAATACTATGATGAAAAAATCAAAGAGTTGCGTGAGTTGAAATTGGGACCAATGACTATGGAGGAATATACTATGACTGTGGAGGAATATACTAATCAATTCTTGGATTTGTTGAGATATTTCAAATATATCAAAGATGATAAGGTCAAAATTTAGTGCTTTCTAAGTAGATTAACTCAATCATACAAGGACATATTTGACTTTGATGAACCTCAAACTCTAGATGAAATCATAAGAAAAGGTCAAGTATTTTTATGATCAAAACAAAAGTAGGGTATAATTCCATGAGGCATGGAAGGACAAGAAGAAGGATAAGTTTGACAAAAGAAGGAGGGGATTCAAGCCTCCTCATTTTAGAAATCAACAAAGGTAGCCACCATAGGGTGTGACTAAGCCAACTAAGATGATGAGATATAAGCCAAGAGAGCCACTTCAATGTTGGGGATGTGGAGACGACAATTTTCTTAGGAACCATCCACATCGGAGTGGGAGTACCAAGCATGTTCATAACATCCAATAGTTTGGTACTATGGGTGAGGAAACAAGGTCCATCCCTAGAATATATGCTTCCCTAGAGGACCGCCAAGCAAATCATCAATCAACAATGGTTGATGTTGAAGGTAATATTGTTAAGAAATCTATTTCTATTTTGATTGACCTGGATCTACTCATAGTTATATCACTCCTAAAATGTTGAGATTTGTGCTTTTAATAAAATAAAGCATATCAAATCATGGTTGGTCGAACTAGACACTGGAACCAAGAGGAAATTTAGTGAAATGGTGGAGAAATGTCCATTAGAAATGGATGGACTCTTCACATGGGAAAATTTGAATGTTTGCCACTTGGTTCCTATGATGTTCTCATTGGAATGGATTGGTTGGAAGCACATAAATTTAAACTTGATTGTTATGGAAAAACCTTTGAATGCATTGACGAAGAAGGAAACCCAAGGATAGTAAAGGGAATTCGAAAGGTTATTTCTATTAGACAGATTTCAGTGTTGCAACTAGATAATTTGTTTAGAAAGGGTTGTTAATTGTATGTGAAAGGTTCCAACTAGGGCACATAACCAATAATTCATGAAGACATCAGAAATAGGCGTCAAATCACATTTAATTCTCTTTCATTAATTGTACATATATACAAGAGAATTGTCCCTTTGGTTTCATATTCCCGCACAGAATTTTGGATTCCCAAGTGACTCTTGGTCAACCCTCACAACTATTGATATTCTTTGCACGTGAATGTGCACACCAAGGATTAGTCTCCAACAAATCCCCCCTAAATCCGAAGGGAGTATATGAGTCCAAGAAAAAGAAGAGAGATGAATAAGTGGAAGTGGACAGCTACCACCAGCTAAACATTTCCATCTCAAACATCCTTTAGTAAGAAGGTTAGCTAGAATCTTGTACATGCTTCTGCTAAATACAAGAGCTCTTTGAAGGGATGGTTTTTAGGCTGACCATCAACCAAAATAGTCTAGTAGAATGCTGAAATATTCTACTATGTGTGTGGTTTAATGCTGACCACAAACTCTCGAACTTGGTGACAACACTCGCTCAGAGGTTCTATGGAATGATGGTTTTAGGATGACAACAAAGCAACTGGAGAGCTGACAGGAAGTGAACAACAACAACTAGTTGAACCTTTCCATCTTGACAACCTTTTTCCAAGTTAGCTAGAAGCTTGCACATGCTTCTGATAATATAAAGTGCTCTCGATACCGTTGGTTTTAGGACGACCACCAATTCTAGAGCTCAGTTGAACATAGCTCTTCATAGGCTCGCTTGTTCCGGATCGTTTGCACTCACTCGCTCGTTACTGATGATCTTCATCCCCCCCTTTCAGGAACAATGTGAGGAGAGAAGAGTCTCATGGTGTCACAACTAGACACAAAACACATGAGTACTCTGTGTCGTGTATATCTCTTATGTCTTCAGAATACAAGCATATCATAATCAAACAATTTTGAATCTGATGGCTATCCAAACTCACTGTGGATCATGCTCGTTTGATATGACTTACTTGAGGAAGGGTGTGAGAGTTTGTTGTCAGAGGGACAAGGCTTCGAAACTTGAATCTTGACATCATGTTCCCCCCTTTCTAGTACAAAGTAAGAGGCAGTACAATAATATGATGCAAGTTTCACTCTTGTAGTTTTCTTCAGCTTCACACACCGATCTGAAGAATGGTTGCGCTTCCCACAATGCCGACAAGGATGAAGATCAAAACACTGATCTTTCACATGGGAAACTCTGTCATACTATTGGAATCTGGAAATATGAATAGGTAGTACATCTGACATGATTTCATTGTTTTCAGGAAGCTGATAGGAATCATCTTCAAACAAGGGGTTATTCTTAACAAGTACTAGTTCAGAATGTTGATTCCTGTGATGTGCATCTTCCTCAATGCCTTTCAAATTATACAATTGAATTATGACAGTTTGTAGTGTGTCTTTTCTGATTGTGATTGAGTCATCTGCAGCTGAATGTACTAGATTATTCAACAACTCTAATTTTTCTTCTGTATTAGACACAGTGATGACAATTTGAGGCCTCCTTGTGCAGGTAGGGCCAAGTACAAGGACTCAATCAGACTGAGGGATTCTTACAAATATTCCCTTTACAAGCAAAGTTTCAATAGATTCAAACTTAAAAAAGACGGGGTGTCAGTACCATCCGAAAATGCACCCACATACAATGTTCAATTCAACTTGACTTTAGTTTGGTACTGTACACAAAACACAAATGAAAGTACCAAAAAAAATACTAGAACTTACAAACAAAACACAATATGCAAGTAACATTCTTGAATGTTGAACTGAGAATCTGCTATACCTGAATGATGTAGACTTCTCTTCTTTTGGAGCAGCTGTAGCAACAACTGCAAAATTGCTTGGATCCTTTACGCAGGCACACCAAACTGATCTTGAGTCTTCTCTACAAGCTCACTTCTATCAATTAGATGTAGGATAACTGATGGTTATAGAAATAGTTATCAATCTGGCATATTCAATTCTACAAAACTAAAGCAATTTTGCAACAATATACAAATCAATTATGCAACAACATACACATTCAATTATGTAGCAAACTAGCAACTTCACACATTTTGGAAAAGTGTCCTTGCCAGTGAGGACAACATCTTTTGCAACGTGAATCTTTTAACCTAAAACTTAGAACAAAATTTGGAAGAAAAGAGATATAAGGCTTCTTAAAATCTCTCCAACATTTTTATACAAGTTCAATTTTGAAATCTCCAGGAAGTATTTATCTTCTCTACAAGTTGAGATCATGGGAAACCACAATGGGCAGAACAAAATATGAATTTACATATCTTCAACGATCTCTATGCTTTAATAGAGTTACATTTCCATTCACCAATGCAGCTACAGGCTTACATCAACTATTCAGGTTCATATGTAATATACTTCAGGACTGCAAAATATTGATCATCCTCTTTGAGACTGTAATGTCCCTTATTAGGAATTTTATTAAAATTGCAATTTTCCACTTTTTTTCCCCTAGTTCGACCTTTGACTAGTTTTGATCTCTAGGTCCCAAATTTGCCCCAAATGATCCCAAATATTCTGAGAAGGTGTATGAATGATATTATAACATAAATATGTGTTTCAGGGATTCCTTTGGACCTTTAAAATACTTCTGCAAATCCTCTTTCAATTCTGATCAATGTAGGTAACTTTACTAGTGATTTTCCTTTGACTAGTATTGGTCTCTAGGTCTCAAATTGACTCCAAATGCCTTCAAATCTTCAAGGAAGGTGTATGAATGATATTAGAACTTGAATATGATGTTTATGGATGAAATATGTCCACCAAAAGACCTCTGCAAACTCTCTTAAGATTCTGGACCAATTATGCAATTTTACTAGTAATTTGGGGTTCAAATCCCCCTGGGGTAAGTACTAAAAATGGCTAACCAAATGCCTCCAAACCCACTCAAATTTATGAGAAGAGGTATGTAATGTGTTAAGTGTTTTATTAAAGTCTCATATGCACCATTAATGGATTATTACAACTGTTCTCACCCTCTCCCATTCAACTGCAAAAATCCCCAATTCGACCCTTGGGGAAATGGCACTATTTCACCTCCCAATACAACTAAACTGAGTAAAAATGATTCAAATGATCAAGTACAGTACATGAAACTTGCAGAAGACATCCATGGCAGTATATTGATCACAAATATATCAGAGAATCATCCATTCATTCGAAATCATCATCAATACATTGGCTCACAACAAGGTAGTGGGGAAATGGCATTGTTCTTCCATTAAAAATGAGATTTATACATTTCTACTTGGAATTTCGACCTGAAACTTTTTGGAGATGAAGAACATAGTATTTACTTCATATTACAAAAGAAATAGGGCATTAAAATCTTCCCCAAAGAGTACAATATCTCACCAAAAACGCCCCCCTCAAGGATCAAGAATATGCCATCAAAACTGGAAATGGTTGAAGGAGTGAGCTGCAATAGAAGAAACCATGAGCTGCCCTGTAGCTTACACCTGCAAATAAATACTCCATTAAAGCTCCAAATGAAAGGTCTGAATGGCCTTTCCAATTACCAACTTGGATGGGAATCTTTCACCCTCGAAATTGGCCAAGGCAAGAAACTAGTCATCCACTAGCTCTCCCTCTTCACAAATGCAATTGCAAATTCTACAAATGATAAAAATCTATTCTCATACTTCATTTCTACATTTTATAACCAACATTAGCCTTCTAAGGGTCGAAATCCTCTCAATAGATTCAATAGATTTCCATTTAGGAAATATTCCACATTTGCCACTTGTCTCCTAGTTCCAACCTTCCATCTTCTCCCAAATTCGATTTTGAGTCTCTTTGGCTTCTCCGACTCCCAAATTCGCCTTCTTTGAGCCTATTTTTGGGGCTGACATGTCATAGTGGTCAGATGTCAGAGGTCAGGTCTGCAATTTGTCATAGTTGTCATAGATGCTCCATCATTGGTGTCATAGGGGCTAGGAAATCTAGCCCAAGTGTCCACAAACTTCCACTTTGACTCTTTATCTTCCATGGAGGTTACCAATCCTTCCCAATTCGACCTAAGATGCTCAATGAAATTTTTTATGACTTACAAACTCACCCAATAGTGTTCACATTCCCATTAATTCGAATTTGCAAAATAGAGATACCATGTATTATGAAAAATCAAGCTAGTGTGGATCCCACATCCTCCATATGTCTCCAAAACCATTTGTCACCTAGGATTTCTCTTGAATTTCTTTATTCACTCTATTTATTAAATACTTGAACCCTTCTAATTTCTAATCATCATTTATTATCCCCCTTATTCCAAATCCCAAAGCTCCACCCCAAAACTAGGAAACTAGTAATTTTTCTCCTTGGCAATTATTTCACCCTTAACATCACTTTTACAAACTCTAATGAATATGGCTAATGCGATTAGGCCATTGTGACCCAATTACAATTTTGGGACATGACAAATCCTCCCTTCCCAATATTTATTGTCCTCAAGCAATTTCAAACATGGGTGTTGAAGAACCTGCTTTCTGTATAATTCTTTGAAGTTGCCATTGAATTGCCAAACCTTGAGTCTTTGAGTTTCCCATGAAGATTTTAGAGATGAACCACCATGCTTGTTGTTGCACTACTCTAATAAAAATCACTTTATTAGGTGGGAAATCCATCTCCCATACTTCTTGTTTCCCCCAAAAAATTGAAACCAATGAGATAAAAATTATTCCAGGGTCCCATTGCTTGTATTGCACCCCAACAATGAAGAGTGCTCTCCAACCCATACCATCAAATAAGATGATTCCTAGATCTCATTTTCTTGTATGCATTCTTCCAAACATCATGAGTACAAAATATATATCATCAAAGTACATAACTACATAATGAAAATGTACATCAAGGAGGTGCTTCATCAAAGAATCATGAAAGTGCTTGTACCTCCAAGCAAGTAGACCACGATTTTCCAAATGCATACAAGTTTCAAGTGACCAATAAAATATGCTCCAATGACATAGGTGAGGATCCCATGTCCTATAATGCTGCTCCAAAAGGATGTGATATGCATCAAAATATTCAACCATGTATTCTTTCATCCAAGAAGTGAATGAAGAATCTCCACTAAAATCTAAACCAAATAATGAGCAGAAAAAACAAGGAGACTTCAAATGACTCAAAGAAGTCTCACCCATACATCCATGAATGTGAGAATCATAAAGATGTAACAAAGTATGTGGCTGCCAACAAAAATTTTCTCCCATCATAAATCTATTCACCCAAGTGTTGGATGAAGTTCCTCTAACATCAAATGAACCCAGTGTTGAGCAAGAAAAACCATGAGTCTTCAAGTGACTCAAATCCATATCATAGGTGCATCCATGTAGATGTGAATCATCATAAAGTGACAAATTATGCTGTTGCAAATGTGAATAAGAATGTGCTCCAACCATGTCATCATAAAAGGTAAATCTAGGAGTTCCATACTCCTCATGTGGCACCATCAAAAAGAACCCTTTCACCCATACTTCATTGAGACTAATACTGCAAAACATGGAATTGTAGGATGTAGGAGAACGAACTAACTCACCCAAATGATCAAAAAGTGCAGAAGTTTCATCATGGGAAGGATCCATGTGGGTAGTATCATGCAGCTCCTTCAAAAGTGGGAAACCTTTGTCATAGATTGGTTCCAATGTAGAGGAATCACGCTCTTCTTTAAAAATTGCATAACCTTCATCAAGAGACAAATCAAGTTCCTCCTCCACCACATCAATTGTTTGGATCTCTTCAAGTTCATCTTCAAACACATTAAGCACATTCAAATTCCCACATTTCTCATGATCCACCATGTCATGAGAATCCTCCAAACAATCTACCATTTGACAATCTGAAACATAGGAGGAAAAACAAGTATCTTGCAACTTTTCAAGAAGTTGCTCATTTTGAATTGTGAGCTTATGAATATCCTCATTATTCTTCAAGTATGCATCATGTAACAATTCATTAAGCTCAAACAAATGGTTTCTATCAAAAAGCAAATACATGAAATTACCTTTGATGTGGCACATTGCTCTTTGAATCTTCTCCATGTCTTCAAGGAAGGATGTTTCCTCCAATGAAGTTGCTCTCCAACAAGAATTTGACACCAATGCTTGAGTGTCATGGAGAATGCTGAGGGACTCTTGGATCTTATTTTCATTCATATTTAAGGACCCTTCAAGAAAATGAGGCTCTTGCAAATGAACCTCCTCATCTTCTTCATTTTTTCTTGGACCAACTTCATGAAGCTCAAGTGGTGATGGGGAAGTTGATCTTGGTTCTTCTTCAACTACTACAAGGTCTTCATTATCATGCTTAATGGAACTCGGGTTTGCAGAAACACTTTCAAAAGTGATCTCTATGTCACCAACATAGAGGTGTGATCACTCATTAGTAGGTACTCCTTCATAGTTTAAGCATCCATCAGTAGATTCTCTTTGGTTCATGTCTAAGCTAGAAGGTGTCTCGAAATGATCTTCCATCTTTTCAATAGAATATTCTCCATGCTCTTGTGATGTCTCTTCATTTTTCTCCTTCAAGAAAGCTGATGCATTTTTCCCCTTGTTTTCCTTAGGATCAGTATATTTGGAATCTCTTCTTGAATAAATCTCAAAAGCTCTCCTCAAGGAGGACATCATTTCATGCACACATATATGATACTCGCTCCAAGGTTCTTTACAAGAAGGGCATAAACCTTTACTTACTAACTCCACATCTTCATGTTTGGGCCTATTTTCAAAAACATGTTCAGCATAGTACTCAAAAGACATGGCATTTTGTGTATTTTTACTAAAAGCAAGGTATTCTTGATATTTTTGATATTGTTGGGGCAAGGTTTTATATTTTGCTCTCCATCTTTGGAACTCACTCATAGAATTATCCTTGGTTGGTGTGACACACTCATATTCATCAGATTTAAAGTCATAAGATAAATCTTCATTTCTCTTGAAATTGTAAGAAGTGTTGCATGATGGCACCTCTTCCTCATACCATTCACATTCTACTTCATATTGCTCATAAGCATCTGCATATTCCTCATAAGAATTGTACTCATAGGATTCATCATAATAGTAAGACATGGCTGCCAATTATTCTTGAATGTATGTACCTAATACACAGGTGCAAGGAACATGCTCTGATACCACTTTAATGTCCCTTATTAGGAATTTTATTAAAATTGCAATTTTCCACTTTTTTTCCCCTAGTTCGACCTTTGACTAGTTTTGATCTCTAGGTCCCAAATTTGCCCCAAATGATCCCAAATATTCTGAGAAGGTGTATGAATGATATTATAACATAAATATGTGTTTCAAGAATTCCTTTGGACCTTTAAAATACTTCTGCAAATCCTCTTTCAATTCTGATCAATGTAGGTAACTTTACTAGTGATTTTTCTTTGACTAGTATTGGTCTCTAAGTCTCAAATTGACTCCAAATGCCTTCAAATCTTCAAGGAAGGTGTATGAATGATATTAGCACTTGAATATGATTTTTATGGATGAAATATGTCCACCAAAAGACCTCTTCAAACTCTCTTAATATTCTGGACCAATTATGCAATTTTACTAGTAATTTGGGGTTCAAATCCCCCTGGGGTAAGTACTGAAAATGGCTAACCAAATGCCTCCAAACCCACTCAAATTTATGAGAAGAGGTATGTAATGTGTTAATTGTTTTATTAAAGTCTCATATGCACCATTAATGGATTATTACAACTGTTCTCACCCTCTCCCATTCAACTGCAAAAATCCCCAATTCGACCCTTGGGGAAATGGCACTATTTCACCTCCCAATACAACTAAACTGAGTAAAAATGATTCAAATGATCAAGTACAGTACATCAAACTTGTAGAAGACATCCATGGCAGTATATCGATCACAAATATATCATAGAATCATCCATTCATTCGAAATCATCATCAATACATTGGTTCACAACAAGGTAGTGGGGAAATGGCATTGTTCTTCCATTAAAAATGAGATTTATACATTTCTACTTGGAATTTCGATCTGAAACTTTTTGGAGATGAAGAAAAGAGTATTTACTTCATATTATAAAAGAAATGGGGCATTAAAATCTTCCCCAAAGAGTACAATAGCTCACCAAAAACGACCTCCCTCAAGGATCAAGAATATGCCATCAAAATTGGAAATGGTTGAAGGAGTGAACTGCAATAGAAGAAACCATGAGCTGCCTTGTAGATTACACCTGCAAATAAAGACTCCATTAAAGCTCAAAATGAAAGGTCTGAATGTCCTTTCCAATTACCAACTTGGATGGGAATCTTTCACCCTCAAAATTGGCTAAGGCAAGAAACTAGTCATCCACTAGCTCTCCCTCTTCACAAATGCAATTGCAAATTCTACAAATGATCAAAATCTATTCTCATACTTCATTTCTACATTTTATAACCAACATTAGCCTTCTAAGGTTCGAAATCCTCTCAATAGATTCAATAGATTTCCATTTAGGAAATATTCCACATTTGCCACTTGTCTCCTAGTTCCAACCTTCCATCTTCTCCCAAATTCGATTTTGAGTCTCTTTGGCTTCTCCAACTCCCAAATTCGCCTTCTTTGAGCCTATTTTTGGGGCTGACATGTCATAGTGGTCAGATGTCAGAGGTCAGGTCTGCAATTTGTCATAGTTGTCATAAATGCTCCATCATTGGTGTCATAGGGGCTAGGGAATCTAGCCCAAGTGTCCACAAACTTCCACTTTGACTCTTTATCTTCCATGGAGGTTACCAATCCTTCCCAATTCGACCTAAGATGCTCAATGACATTTGTTATGACTTACCAACTCACCCAATAGTGTTCACATTCCCATTAATTCGAATTTGCAAAAGAGAGATACCATGTATTATGAAAAATCAAGCTAGTGTGGGTCCCACATCCTCCATATGTCTCAGAAACCATTTGTCACCTAGGATTTCTCTTGAATTTCTTTATTCACTCTATTTATTAAATACTTGAACCCTTCTAATGTCTAATCGTCATTTATTATCCCCCTTATTCCAAATCCCAAAGCTTCCACCCCAAACCTAGGAAACTAGTAATTTTCCTCCTTGGCAATTATTTTACCCTTAACATCAATTTTACAAACTCTAATGAATATGGCTAATGTGATTAGGCCATTGTGACCCAATTACAATTTTGGGACATGACAGAGACACTAACCAACACTTTGGAATAACTAGGCAGCAGCGACGACGGAACTTTGTCTCCCTTGAGAATTTTATAATCTCTCATGTCATGTTCTCAACACAACCGTATCACATTGCCTTGATTTCGTCAATGAGAGTTGTTGAAGAAAGTATTGGTTATTGTGTAAAAGACATGAACTCAATCATTGTGGACTTCAAACCACACCATAATGTATGAAAAACCCCAATTGCAACCAATGACTACACTTAATGGACAAATTTTCATTTCCCACGGTAGAGAATAAAGTGAAATAAATCTCCAAAATCCTTTTGTAAATGAGGTCCAAAACACTCTTGGCAATTCAGAGATTTAAACAAATTTACAACTCAGATAAGATGGAAAGACCCGTGCTTTCATTCCAAGGGATACAACTGTCATTTTCTCATTACAAATCACTGCAACATTATTTCATACAGTAGTGTGATTTACCTTCATTCGAAGTGGAACAAGAGAGATTTATACCATTGAGGGAAGGGCATCCAAATGCCTACTTACTGCAAGGAAACATGGTGGAGAAACCAACACATAACTAATGTGAGAGAATGCTGCAACACCCAACAAATCCAACGTAATGGCAGTCATGTGAAGAAGGAGCATGTCTCAACTCCAAATACAACTGTCAGATTCAAATACAATTGTCAATAAGCTTCACCCTCAGGATTTCCTCAATGCAGGTCTCTACTCAAATAAGGGTTTGCAGCATCAAGATAGAGTTTAGCATCTCTAAATGAGGTCACAAGCTTTCATGAAAGCAATTATCAAGCTCTACAATTGCAACATCTACGCGGCCTTAATATTTACGCAGGAGGTGAAGACAATATTTGAAAACCCACGGGCATCAACGCAGGTCTCTACTTCATGCAAACTTTGACAACTTGCAGCTTGGAAAGGGCATAGTTTATGCCACACAGTATCAATGATCAACACAGCTGATCACATCACAATTATTGTCATCAACACATTGTTTCATGATAGATATGCATCAAACGGAGAGGCTCACAAAAATTTGGATCTTGTCACAATTCTTTGTCTTCAAGAGGAATCCGCAATAAAAGAGCATGCTTTCTTTCCATAGTGCATTTTGTCAATCCATCGCAGGTATTCAAGGTGACTATAAGCAACAATCACTCTATATGAAAAAAATGGAGACCACAAAACAACTTCTCAAGTCGTAGACACATGCATGAGTGGAGAGCTCATTCAACAATGCTCACATGACAGTGGAGGGCTCACCTAGCAAGGGAGAGGGACTCACTAGAGTGTACATGTAGAGTGATAAGTGTTTATAGGCAGAGTTTATAGGAAAAACTAATCACAAACGTACTTGGATTATGGTTTTTCAGGCCTGAGGGAAGCGTTGGGTATAGGTAATGACACGTTTCGCTGGCAGAAGGAAGATTCTTTGCTCAAATTTGAAATATAATGATAGTCGACAGAGGCAAAAGGTAACGACCGAGGGACAGATGGCCAAAATTAGGGTTTTGAACATATCCAAAAATGTAGAGGGCGTTAAAACGCATAGAGCAGACTTAGCATTAAAATATTACAAAGATGACAGTACAGTGGCAGGTCTATAGGGTCAGATTCATAACATATAGAGAATGAAAACTTCCTGGCAGAGAATAAAAAACAACAAAGGAATAAGTTGATGATAGTGCTCAAGAATGATTACCTTCATAAATTCAGAAGGAGGATAACAACTAATGGAGAATAACATTCACAGGCCTGTCAACTACACGAATGAGCAGAGGGAAGAATAATATCCAGCAGACTGGAATGCAACAGAATTAGCAGAGGAATCATAGGCCACTGGTTTAGAATAGGCTCTATACCATTGAAAGGTTCCAGCTAGGTCACATAACCAATAATTCATGAAGACATCATAAATAGGCATCAAAGCACATTTAATTCTCTTTCATTAATTGTACATATAATGAAACATTTAATTCCATGATTTAGAGATTGTTTCCATGGTGCATGCTTTGAAAATGTGGAGGCACTATTTGTTGGGCAAGAACTTCGAGCTTAGGACAGACCACTATGGTTTGGAATACTTAGTTGAGCAACCAATGCTAAATTCCAGACAAGCTAGATGGCTGGAATTTTTATGTGAGTTTGATTTTGACATAAAACACATAAAGGGGAAAGATAATAAAGTGGCTAATGCACTCAACAAAAAAATGCATGTGGCAGTTGTTATCCCCTGAGATGTTCCAGGATATTATTGGAACTATGCTAGGGCATGATACAACTCAATACATTTAGATTTATATTTAGAGCTCAATATTTTTATGAGGTAGAACTTTCATGTTTTTTTTTATTCTTACAGACACTCAAGACAAAAGGGTAGGACAAGGTAAGACTTTCAACTCCAAAGGAATTCTCCCACTTAGTATTCAAGTATCTTGATTCAGAATGAGTGGATGGAAGCGTATATGGAAACAATTAGAAATATACAAGGTATCTACAGGGATAAATCTTGTAATATTTGTGGAGAGAAGAATGTGCTAAGAAATTGAGAATTCAACGATTTAACATAGGTGGAAATATGAACATGTCGAGCAATTAAGAATTCAATGGTTTCACAAAGGTATGAAGAAGAACATGTTGATAAATTAAGAATTCAACATTTCAATAAAGATGTGAATTTAATATTATGAATCTTGTGACAACAAACAACTATAATCCTAGCATATTAAACAACATGAATACTTCAAGTACTATTCAATACATTAAACATTCATTCAAAGGAAATTGGTCTTGTAAAATGAAAATCAATTCCATTCAAAGACACACATCACATGTATACTATGAACATGATGAAATGGGTAGCTTCCTTCGACTTTTATTTAGAATAAAGATGAGATCCACAGTTTGGAATGGAGATGGAATTACATAGAAGAGTTTTACTGACTGATACAAAATGAGAGGTAGAATCTCTTGGAGTCTCTGGCCTATCTCATGATTTGTCCATTATGCCCTTCAGATTGTTCTACGATCTTACACTCTTGAAAGTTGTTTTTCTCCCAAAATTGCTTGATAGTGTTAATGAAATTTGGGTTTCCTTTTATAGAGGGGACTCTTTCCTTGATATTGCTTTATGTTTTTTGATACCATCTTGTTTTTCTTATTATAAAAACCACTTCTTGAATCTTGAGAACTTTACAGTGGTAAATACTCACCCATTCGGGTTGTCTCTGTTTAGCTGGCTATGAGAAGGGGGATCTTCCTAGTTTGGTTGGCATGGATGGAGGCAGTGTGTAGGTGCATCTATTATTAGCTGCATTGTTGACCTGTATCTCCCTTGGCCCCATGGTCATGTGTCACAAACTTGACGACTAAAGCACCAACAAAATACTATCATTTGATTGGTCCATCGGTCTTCGCCAACAATGTTCCAAAACTAATCCTTAATATTAACCTTTGAAACAAACCTACAAACTCTTGCCACATGTCACATTTTGACTGGTTATCTATCTATGTCTTTCAACCTTTTCATTATGATCACCTATTGTTCTTTTCGATACAAAAATCTGATGTGCTAATGCATGTCCTCTTCGCGATCGCTCCATCGAGCTTCTCTGTATGGGCTCCAAAATGACCAACATGTTTCCAACCTTGATATATGTACTTTGACGACTAATCATCCTTTGCCACTTGTCGCTTTGTCCACATTATTTGTTAGGGATCCTAAATGAATGACATGTTTCCAACCCTGATACGGGTCCTCCGATGACTAATCGAACTCTACCACTTGTCGCTCCATTGACCTTCTTTGTTGGGGCTCCAATATAAACAACACGTATACAACCCCAATACAGGTCCTATGATGACCAATCGACCTCTGCCACTTATCGCTTTGTTGGCCTTCTCTATTAGGGCTCCAATATGAACAATATGTTTCCAACCCCAATATGGATTCTTCGATGACCAATCAACTTCTGTCGCTTGTCATGTTGAGATTGGGTGTTTTCATTGATGTCAAAAAGATTGTTAAACTTGGTAATGTCAATGAAGTCTTAAAGCTAGTTTGAAGAAGTTAAATATGTGTGCAAGTCTCAGAAAGCCCCACCAAACGTCAAATATATTATTGAACTTGGTGATGGCATTGAAGTCTAGAAGCCAGTCTAAAGAAGTATACATAATAAGTTTGTATGTGCGCAAGTCCCACCAAGTCATGGCACTCTAGTGCGCAAGTGCCACCAAGTCATGGAAATCTCGTGCACAAGACCTACCAAGTCATGGAACTCTATCAGTGCAAGATAAGGACAAGTGGTTGAATTGCCATGAAGTTAGTAAATATACAAAAGTGCATGCCAACGAAAGAATAAGAGGGGTGGTAAGCTTGACCGAGAAGAAAGGAAGAAGGGGTGTCACCAACTTAAAGAAACCCCAACTTGGACATATCAATTGAGTAAGATCAATATAAATAAGAGAAATATTGATGTGTGTTGAGATAAGATTGAGTGAAAAAGATGTAGTATTTTGAAATCACAAGCTTCAGGGAACAGATGAAATGCTTAGGGGAATCAATGACCGAATGACTTGAGGAAGTGCATGAGATTATAGGACAAAGAGAAAAACAAGGAGTAGTCACGTAGAAATATGAGCATTTGTACAAGGAGCATTTGAATAGAAGGATACAAGGAATGGTCGAACATAAAGAGTTGGAGATGTGAAGTATAGTATGCTAAACAGTTTCTGCAGAACAAAGGAAACATATAAGAAAGCACAGAGTGAATTGTGACTAAGGAATACAACAACAAATCTATATCTGGGTGGTAGGACGAGGCACAAACATAAGATTGGTGTCTTCTATAGGTTGGTTCCTAGCAGCTCAGGTGGGTGTCTGACCATGCAAGTTGGTGCTTGTTGCCTATAAGTTGGTGCTCATAAGAAGATTTGTGTCCTCATAGGTTGGTTCCTGTAAAACAACAATTTGGTGCTTGCAAGGGATTGTTGTTCCTATCTGATTGGTGTGACCAAAATCAATGAGTGGGTGCTCACATTTGCATTGGATATTGGTGTCTCCTCACATTATTTGTAATAAGAATATTCTTTATATAATATTTCTCAACATATTCTTTGCACAATGTTCTTTGTATGGAATATTTATTTTGGTACATGGTATATGTGTCAATGAATGATGACATGGTATAACAAAGGTTTGTAAGGATTAAAAATATGCAATACTGATTCACCCCCCCTATCAGTATCAGTTGGGGTCCAACTTGTCATCACATCAGGGTTCCTCCATCAACCCTTTCTCCGATGTCACTTTCATGCATCGTCGACCTGCCACTCCAAGATGCTTTCACCAAATTAATATTAGCTCTTCCAAACCTCATCCTATTTTAAACCTCGATATGTCAACCCCAATGTATCGATCTATATGCGTCAACCTTTTCAAAATGTCAATTCCTTCACAACCTTAATGCGATATATATGATTCGTTGTTGGTGCTGCACTTTAACTTTGACACTTAGCAAATTTTTCTTCTTCTTCACAGCTTCTAGAAATATTCTGTTGGTCCATATTGACTCAATTTCTCTAGGACGAGGGTTGGAGGACTAATTACACTTTACCGTGACCCATTGTGAGTATAGTGGTTCTTCACAACTGTGTTGAGAAACCAAAACTTTTGTCATGGTTCAATTCCGATACTAACATTAACTCCAATGGGGGGTAACAAGCTCCTTCAATTTGCTGAGAACAGTAAACTAGTGCCTTCAGTATTGGGTTATGGAGTTTTCCCCTTCCATTGAAATTCTTTGAGTCAACTAACATAGGCTCCAATGCGGACAACTGATTCCTGTGATTGATTGAGAATAGTAGACCAAGTTCCTTCCTCACTAAATTGTTGTCCATTCCCTACTATTGTTGAACCAACTCTCACTTGTAACCTGCAAAACCTTGTGCTTGATTGAGAATTGTCCTGGATTTCTAAACTAAAGCCATCTACTTGTGCAATGAAACTATAAACATATGCCTATAACCATGAACCTATTCAGCTGTGGGGAATTTTAGTATGCCATCTGGAAACTTATTAGACGTGAAAATATGAAAGATAATTACTACTCTACAAATTGAAAGTAAATGCTCAATTATGAGCTTATTAGCCTACACTACATCCTATACTAATTGAATGGAAACATCTGATTAAGTGTAATCAAATTTCCAATGTAACTAGGTCAACACTTTGGTCATGGCAGGAACTTTTGGCTTGTAGCTGACCAAGAAAGTGTAAAAACCATATTATATTTGCAATAAACGATCAATATGCAGCTTGCACATGTAAAAAAAATTATTAGTGTTTTGAAAATTGTAACAGTTGAGGTTTTCGGAAATCTAGACTCCATATAGGATGCTACAAGATCCTCTAACATGTGGCGGGGAACTAATTGTTTGAACATGTATCCTTCTAGCTTGTGTGCTTCGATTGATCCATCGAGAGACATCAAATGACCTAAGTACTAAAATACACTGCATTGAACGTAAATTTTCAGAGAAATTTTGGAGGACAACAAACTATGTTTTAATTTCTAGGTTCTCTTTTTTATTTCCCATAGGTTCTCTATGTATTTCAATTTGATCATGATTAGCAACTAAAACCTTTACATAGTCTTTTTCGTGTATTGGGGTACCCAGGCAATGTTTAAGATCGTTCAACATAATTTTTTCATATCTTTGTCTATCCTCTTGTCTAATAATTCTATGAGAAGCAAAATAGTGTTCCAAGGCAATAGAAATATCCACATCCTCAAACACATCAGTAAATTCTATGCTTTGGAATATTACACAACTTTATCATGAAAGTATTGAGCACTCTCAAAGAAAGAAGAAAAATCAGACCAAGTATAGCTGTGACCTTGATTGTTTGAAGTTGGAATAATCATTTTATCTTCACCAAAATCACAACTATCTAGAAATTTGTCTTCAATCATTTCATCAGTAAATTATTTTTCTTCATCATGAAAATCATCAAAGATGTTTATGCTAAGCTCATCCATCCAATCATTAAGATCATGCTGATTTGGAGTATGTATACTTGTTTTCCTCATCCCTTGGATATTAGAAAATTCTTGAATTGGATTTATAATTTGAGCTAAAGGGATGTAGAGTTTTTATCTCCCTTGTCTCCCTTCCTTTTGCAGTTGGGAATCAAATTATTGTGTATCATCTTTCTCTTGATATTCATAAAGGACATGTTCACACACACAAAAAAAATCTTCCTCAAGCATTTGATCATAAGCTTTAGGCTCAACATCATCCCATTCATTTTCCTCTTCATCATTATGACTAGACAACATTCCACAAGTCCATAGATTATTCTCTATCTCCTCGGCATCAATAAACATTTTCTCTAAACTAGAGGACCTTATTTCTTTCAGTTAGAAAGCAAAATTATAATGATGAGATAAGGTATAAAAAATCATGGCAACAGTTTTAGAAGGCTGAATTTCGGTTGGCAAGTCATGATAAAGCCTCAAAAACCTTCTATTAAACTTGAAAATGTCTTCATCTTTCTTTCTCTTGACAATATAAAAGTCACACAAGTATTTGTGATCAATTTTGCTCTCAACCCACCTATTTAGTAACATGTCATGGAAATCCAACCAAAAAGAGACAAAATATTTAGGTAATTCTCTAAACCACTATCTATCATCTCCCTCCAATGAGTGAATGCACATTCTTATGAAAACATCTTCATGCTAAATCTCTAGATTGTTAGTAAAATTTTGAAATATTGCCATATGGTTCTTTGTTGTAACCAATTTTTCTCCATTTAACTTAGGTAAATATTTGATATATTTTGGAGGTAAGTCATGGAGAACAGGTGGCAGCCTCATAGCATTATTCCTGTTCAAAACCCATGGGTGAAACTTTGCAGGTTGATCGCAAAGCATGATGGTAACTAAAGGAGCAAGGATGTGAATTTCTTTTTCACCTATTGAATGATTTTTGTTCTATTAGAGGAATAGGTATACAAGCTTCTTGTTCAAGAGACACTTCAAACGATTGTTTACTCTTTACAGGAGGAGGAATAAGATTTTCTGGTTTGACAAGGTTCTTACAAGATAATACGACAGAGGAAATATTTTCATCTTTAGAGGAAAGTAGTGAACACAATTTATCTATCTCAATTATACTAGAGGCATCTAGGATTTCTTGTTATGATAAAGAATACAAGTTCTTGAACCTATGTTTTTTCCACGGTAAGAAATGAAGGAAAATATTTTCAAATATTTAGGGAAAAGCAGTAAAGGAATGAGCAGTAAAACCAACATTTCTTGGATGATACTCACGATTGTAATACTAACCTTTATTTATTTATTTGTAAGCGAGGTCGTCTCCCCAATGGAGTCTTTGAAAATTAATTTGCAGTCACCAGGTGAAGCTCGAACAACCATCTCTCTGAATCTACTTCACCTTGAGAATTTAGTGTTGTTTTGAATGTCGCTTCCCGGGTAATTCGCAAGTTCACCAATCTTTAAGGATTAGCAAGAACCTATAGATATTCAGGCGTAGTTATGGATTTGGTATGCTTCTTTCCAAAGCAGTATTAGTGGAGTCACTTGGTGAATAATTAAACTGCATGTGTTTGAATCTTGTTCACCTTCAAGAATATGATCTTGTATTTTTTGTACCCTGGTAAAAATAACTTCATATCTTCACTCCCCGACAATGATGCCATTTACATGTTATCCCCTGAGATGTTCTAGGTTGTTATTGGAATTACGTCAGGGAATATGTTAGTGGGAAGTGGGAAGATAGTCTTATTCATTGCTTCCAATCACTCATGTTCTCCTTGTGAGTGGCCCACCATCTTGCAGGGGTCACTTTCAACACAACATCTAATGCTAACAATATTTGTTGCTCTGGTATATGCACTTCAAATTATTTTACAGAAGAATATACCTAAGTAATTCCATCATACCTTGGGGGGTCACATACCTGGGTTCCAATCCAGTGAAATGCATGCATGATATGCGCACATCTCCTTCCAGACACTTCATGCATCCTTTGTTGCCAGTATAGAAAAGCTTATTCTGAATCGGACATGCAAGAGATGATATTATGCCAAATGAGGATACCGTCAGCAGTAGGGTTCACATAGTCTTCCATATGCCCAGTCATATTGTACAAGTTCTCTAGTTCTCCATTTCTGACTAGTTCCACATACCCTCTTCCTTCTGTAGTATCCAATAGCACTATAACTCTTAAGTTTTCTCCTTCAAAGATCATCTACCTCTTTTTCAGATCAATGATAGCTTGGTTGGTGAATTCCCAATTGACACTAAGCAATGCTAGATAGAGCTTACTGTCATCCACTATTTCAATAAATTTGAAGTCTACTGTGTTGCGCACTCCATCTATATCAACTGGAACTCCTATCAACATTTTGATTGGAACAATTTTGTACTAATTCTCCAATCTCAACTTAATAGGTGACTAGATTAACTTGGTTTTACCCATCAATTCCCATGTCTGCTTTGGAAGAACATTCTCATTAGATCCTAGATCTAAAATGATGAATTCCATGTCATAGTCCCCAATTTGCACACAAAGACGAAATTCCCTATTCATCCTCCTCTTGTTATGTACCTAATTGAATGCCCGCGGTATGACAAGGATGTCTTTCTCTTGCGCACACTGACTGATTAGCCTACGAAAAATACTTAATGTAGTCTCAACCTTTATCAGTTCCAAACACCTATATAAGAAGATTTTCAATGCACCCGTCTTCTCAATTGGCCTTTCCAGAATTGAATAATCATAAACTGGAGGCATGTCATACATAAGCGGTCTGTCATACATAGGTCATGACGTCGGCGATCCACGTCATGTTTCTATGAGATCCTTCCTTCCTTGCTAGAACATGGCCTTCTTTCTTCTGGGATCAAATGTAGGATTGGGATTTGCAACTTCTCTGACCCATTATTTAGTTTAGATTCTTAGATATGTTGCATCAGCTCCTATTCTAGCTCCTCCGTGCATAACTACCACTATCTTGGGTTGGTCGTTGCTCTCTTCTACTGCAATCATCTATAGATTCTGGTTTTGATTCTAGTTTTGCTCTGATTCCGATTCCTTTTCTCCTACCATTTTTCAACCAACAGTGGACAGTCTTCCATCGCATGGCCCAACTATCTACAATATGTGCATGTTGTACATGGGTTCTGACAATCCCATGCAAAATGTCCCTATTGGCCACAATTGTAATAGATAATGGGTCCTCTACCCCTACCTTATACTCCTCTTCCTTGACCTTTGAATATTCCTCAACCTCCTTTATTGTAGTCCCTTGGAGTGTTGCTGTGTTGTGTCGTACCTTCCAGTCTAGCTTCCCCTTGGATTCTTTATGCATCTGAAGTGAACTCTCTCATGAGGTCTAGTGCACGACAATCCTTCTCATCATGTTCCATATATTTATAAAAATTCCAAAACAAACTTCTGGGAATACTCAAATACTTTTGTAGTAAGGGACAAGTAGTAGGGGGATGATTCCATCTACATATCTCACACCATACCCCTCCTCCCGTGGGAAAGGGATTCATAGGTCCCGTATCCATATACTCTCTATAGGTTGGACATTCGTTCCTATGTTGGGATTCCTTTCTCTAAGTTGTGCACCATATCTCTTCGCACCTTTCCTTCCCTTTTGCATTCTCTTGCAATTGAATCATCCTTACTGCTAATCTATGACTGAAATTGAGCCTTACCTACACCGTTCTCTCTTACATGGGATGCTTCTAGCTTCATGGAAAGCTCTAGCATGTCTGACTGTGACATAATATTTTGTTGCATCAAGGGGAAACTAATGTGTGGTAACAACCCTGCAATGAAACACTCCTTATGTTGCTCACCTGGGATCTGGAATGTCAGCCTATCCATCAACACTTTGAACCTCTGATCAAAATACCATATTGATTCATTCACTAACTGTCTGATCTCTTTCAGCTCTGTAATGCACCGTGACTCGGATTTTGGTTTCTTGAACTCCTTTAACAAGGCTTGTTTGATGTAGTCCAATGTTCGGGCTTGTGTAGTGGTTTGATACTTCATGAACTAGGTCAACGCGCAATCTTTAAATGATGTTACCAGCTGCTGATCTTTGTAGCCTCACACTGGACTTGCTTTACTTTCCATATTGCCTCACAAACAAATAGGTACTGGTTTGGATTATCTATCCCTGCTCCATGGAAGACATGCATCCACAAGGTGGGATCTATCCCTACCATTGTGTTATGCATGGTACTCAGATTTGGTATTGATAGCTTACTCTAAGTTGTTGCACTTCCTCCACTACTTTGGTTTTCTTTACTACTATTATTAACTGCAAGTGACAAATTTCCAGGTCTTACCTCATATCTTGGAGACGCGGACGAGGTCGTGGGTTCGACACAGATCTTGGCATGAGTAGGGATATCTTTCTCTGTCAGAATGAGCTGGTGGTCTTCTCCCTTTTCTGTGTATGATAGTACTTCGATCCAAAATCTTGTGCATATGTCTCTTTCTTCAAACACACTACATTGTTCCTCTATCTCATTTGTAGTCCTCTTCCTACTCTCTTTCCAGAATCTTTTTCCTTCGCGCAATAATCCAGTCTCTTCTACCATCACATATTCTTCTTCTCTCACTATCCTTAGCTCATACAATCTTCATGCATTCTTTCCTCCTACTCAAACCCCCCCTTTGATCAGCCCCCAATTACCCTATGCATGTAGAGATGCTTAGCTGCTAGGGTGATATGATTCCAATATCATAGTCCCTTTGTCGCACAACAACATCTTAACCCAAGTATACAATGACTTCATATATCTTCTGCGTGGAACCTTAAAGAAATCCCTCTAAGTCATGTTGTATGATTGAGTACAATCTATAGCAAACTCTGTAACATAACCCTTCAATGCACTATCCAACCAGAAATCTACTACACACGAGATCAGGTTACTTACAATATTTAGTTTTTGGATCAATTCAAGGGTCCAACTCCTTGGTATCACAATGAAAAATGTTGGGTTCTATTTGATTGACCTTAATAACCACTCATCCAATATTATAGGGAACTCACCAAAGAAAATATCGTTCAGATCTATGTATATGTATTTATGTAACCACCATTCTTTTTTGATCCAAGGGTTCTTGTTATGATCTTTGGAAAATTCGTAATTCTTCACTTGTAACCACTCTTCTATTTCTTCCTTAGTCAGCCTCCACAAAACCATTAGTAAACCTCCACCTTCCCTTCAGTCACAGATACCGGTCCCGGTAATGTAACCATTTTTTGGCACGTAGTGGGAAGACCCAGGTTACAATATAAATTCACCAACAAAACCCTAGATACCGTCCCTTTCGGCATCACATGCAATGTCACATCCCCAACCCATCCATTGCCTTCGACAGAGGTGGTGGGAGACCCTCAAATCCATTTTTTTCTTCCTTATTTGTCTTCCAAATTAATCCATTTTCCACAACTGCAATGGGCTCAAATCCAAATCCACCATTGTTATCTGCAATCCGCATTGTGGGATTCAGAATGTGGGATCCCCAAAACAATCCTTTTGACAATTTCTCCTTCCGCATTCCGCAATCCGCATTACGGAATGCAGGAGTGTGGAAGTCCAATTACAATTTCCTGAAATTTTCCCCCTTCCGCATTGTGGAACTCGGAAATGTGGAAGTCGAAAGCCAACGTTATTTTCCAACGTCCGCAATCCGCATTGTGGATGCGAAACTACGGAAGCACCTCCTCTGCTCCTGCAAACTTTCCAGGGGCATAACTCCTTCATACTAAAGCCAAATTGGGAAAGTCTGGTACCGTTGGAAAGCTCTTGGAGAACTCTATCCAATGGTTTAATCCCATGCACAACTGAGGTCTCTAACCTTGTCATTTTTCCAACTGGAGTGATTTCCCATAACCTCCTCCAGGTACCTTTAACCTTATTTAAGAACTTTGTATGTCTCCTACCATGAATCCATCTCTTTCCCATGTACAGATGAATCCATACACTCCATCTTTACCTCTTTCATCACTCTATAGCAGCTCTGCTCCATTCTTCCATGCCTCTCCCCCTTCATCTGATCTACAGGTATCCATTCCTTTCTCAAATCCTGACTGGAGAGCCCTCTTGCATTTACTAGACTTAGCCCTAAATCATCCATGAGCAATCTAAGGACATTACACCAATGGAAAATGTAATTATGCAGCAGTTTAATAGGTCATTCACATATGTATATTCATACATCAAGAAACACGTGAATATGAAACCTTATACACACACACACATAGATTGGCACCAGTCCATTTATTTTAGGCAGATTGATGATATAACATGCAAGGACTTAGCCCTATTCCTTAAGCCTACATCCATATGATTTCTATCATCATATAAATATGCAAAGGTGCAAGGATAAGGCAATAACATGCACAATAGAATGAACATAATGCCTATTCCTACAAACCTATTCATCAATGGGCCATTCACTTAAGCAAATGGGTACATGCATATGCCTAACAACCATAGCTAAAAGAAACATCATCAACACACCATAGAGGATACATTCAACAATCAATAGCATACACCACAGTATGAGTCCTAATACATGTACATTCAACCCTATTACCCTTTTTGGATCCACTCATGCATTCAGACATAAATGAACACATATACACAGATGTAGAATAGGCATCATTCAAGGCATAACGAACACTTATCTTTTGCATTAAAACTCCAAGCAAACTGGCTATGGTCTGCAACGTTCCAACCCAACCATAGATATCTGCCTAGCCTCTATTATTTCAACAATAAGAGATCACCCCCGAGAAGGGGCTATGTATCCACTAAGGAGGCTTAAATGGGTTCTATCATAGTCAGGGCTCCACCCTCATGCTAAACCAATATACGGTTGGTTATCAAGCATATCCACCTTCCATCTAACATTCTGCTCTGTTACTCCAGCTGGAACCCTCTCAGAGTTGCGGTCGAAGCTTTGTTCCGCATCGTGTTTCCTACTATCGGATCTAGATGCTCTCACGGTTTCTCTAAGTTGTTCACCTTCTGCAACCTATATTAGGGCTTACCTTCAAGGATTTTTTCAACAAATAATGCATCCACACAGGGTTTCTATGGCATTCGGCTCTACAATTTGGCTCACACAGAAATCATGGTTTTCCTTCTCTGTTTCACGACTGGGATCTATAGCTTGTGCTCAATGAAGTTCTGGTTCAACATGGCATAGATGAACAAGGTTCTCGGATTCCTAGGTGTTTGAATGCTTCAAGGGCGAATAGGCAGAACCCCCGAATCTCAGGGCGGTTCCCTCTGTATCCACCTCCTCCACCGACCTTTCCTCCCCACCTTCTGTAACCAAATTCTATATCAGTATGGGGAATCAAATCGCTTCCTCCTTCCCAAGTGGCAACATGGATTCCCATCCCATAACCCCCTCACCTCTCCTTGGTGGATACATTTAGTTGCAACCATAGCCAACCATTGGTATTTGATTTACATGGTATCATTTATATCCTTTACATTTTCCATGGCTTACTAGCACATGCTTGCCAAATATCAAATACTTTCCTTTTAACTAAAAACTAGACATCCTATAGTGGGGGCCTTGGCCTTGAGCTCCACACTAGGGAAAACACACATTACATGCATACAATATTTACATTGCAAGCCAATACAACCTAAGGGTAAAAATAGGGGTATTGCAAATCCCCCCCCCCTTAGAACAACACCATCCTCGTTGTTCCAATAATTAGGGGTACATTTACAGTTTATTCATGCCCAAAATTTTAAAAATGTTGTAGGTTTGCCTCTTCATTGCATCCTTTACTTGGAACTTTCAGGACCAAGTCCTTTTTCTTCCACAAGTTGCTCCAGCTAGCTTTGATCTCCTAGCTGATCCATAATCCTGAAAACTCTGTTGCTACTATCCTTCTTGCTGCTCCTTGTTGGGAAGTTGCGGAGGCAACGATTTCCTCCACATTTCCAACATTTCAGTGGTTGCTTTATTCTTTCCTGCTCAATTTCATTTGAGTCTTCCCACCTGTTTTGTTTCTTAATGGGATGATTGGATGAATGCTTCCTCATTGATCCACTTTCATTCCCACTGCTGATGTGTTCCAGAATGCTTTCTACCTGCCTTTGCAGACAAACATAGTCCTGCAAGGCCTTGTGGTTCATCTCATTCTACTACCTCTGTAGCTTGAGCATCTCTCCAATATTTTATTGGGTCTTGGCAATTGTTTGCAGAAGGTTCCCAACCAATTCCAAAATTCTTTGGTCTGTTGCCATGTTCAATGCACACAATAGCCCACTCTTTGCTTGCTAGTACCACTGTCTTTGTAACAACTACAACCAATTAACTTCAATTTCTCACCTATGAAATACATCATTGCAATTCTGTTAGGCTAAGCATAACATAGCATTAAAATCAGTCAATTAATTGCCCAATTGACATAAAAATCCCATGCTTATCCAGAAGGCTTTCACACTTTTCATGCTTTCCCAACATGCACATGAACACATTCATGTTCATCTTTTCATAGGAAATTCACTATTTCATCATTCACAATTATTTCAAGCAATTAACACAATCATTTTCAGCTATAACATGCATTCAAACACTTCTAT
The DNA here is from genome assembly GCA_027924585.1 of Larix kaempferi. NCBI lineage: Eukaryota > Viridiplantae > Streptophyta > Pinopsida > Pinales > Pinaceae > Larix > Larix kaempferi. The sequence goes on along the minus strand of BSBM01000458.1, from coordinate 13,939,177 downwards.
GTTTTCTAATTGCATTAATAAAAAGGGAAAGAGAAGAGTAAGATTTATTTTTCCTCCTCTTAGTCTTGTTCCCAATCTGGGGTCACACCACCCCTGTGGTTTCATGCTTCCTGGCTCTTTCACTTCAATGTGAATGCTTGACTTGCCCCCTTGGCTTATGACACTTAGTGTCTATGGTATGTCCAAGACCTCTCAACCATGGAACCCTTCCACATGGTTTGTCTAGCATATTCTTGGCTGCTAGGACCCACACAAGTCCACTAGCACCATCATTCATTGCTGCTCATGCTGATATTTTTAGGACAGTTACAGTTCAAAATATACAATAGCATCACTTCATTGGTGCCCATAGCCAATAAAATTTAAATTTATAAGATGTAATGGTGTCCACAAAGTCATGAAAAGAAAGAATTAAAAACTATGTGAAATAATATCAATAATTTATTCTAAAATCTAAATAGTAATTCTTATATTGTTCTTCATTCCCTAACAAAAACAAGACCTCATATGCACATGGAAAGTGTGTGATCTTATGACGAGAGAAATTGGAAAATGTGATCAACATAACCATTGCTAAACATTCTTCTTCAAGGGTAAAAATATCACACAAAAGAATAAGAACATCTAAATAATCAAATTCAAGCATGAAAACAAACTTGCAAGCCAATATAACAGCAACGAATTAATGCATAAAACCAGTCCTAAATAAACCAACTTCAGATCTATTTGGGTTCATTAAAAATATGTATACATGCCTGGAAATTACTCTCGACAGATATGGAATATGGTGCTGGTTTGACAACATTATATGGCATTGTTACCATCTCCCTATTTGGCATCATAAAACATGCTGAAAACACTAATCATCTCTACAATATGCTATACAAGAAATTCCAAATATATTCCTACTCAATCAGATTTGAAAGCTTAATGAAAGGAAAGTGTTCCACAAATAACACTTCTAACTCTTTTTCAGGAATATATCCAATAGCCATTTTATCCTTCCTTATCAGGGTACTTCTCAAATGGTGGATGGATCAGACTGGAATCCTGACCCCCTTGTTAATCATAATGATATACAGCGAGTGTTAATGGAGCTCTCTTCAAGTCAAGAAGGAAAGTGCATGCACTGTTGTCTTACTGTTTACCTTCTTCAAACCCTTGCATCATAGATCTGTGTTAGGCTTCCATTTACCATTCACATTAGGCCTTTTTGGACAAATACATGGAATCCTACAACAATTTTCCTCTCCCATTTCTGATTTTAGGGAAGGTTCTACCACCAGGCATGATATAGGTAAATTACTATACACTATTATACCAGTTGTGGTATATTCTCTGTGTAAATACCACCTATCATTTTTTGTTAAATTGTTTCGTGGGCATGACATATGTAGGTGTGATTTTTTCATTTTCTATATATAGAGCAAACTATTTCCTTTTACTATTATTTATGTATTGGCTAAGTTGGCTAGAGCCCATCATGTTCAATGACAACCAATTGCCCACATTGTCTAGTTTGGCAATAAGGCCTTTTTAGATTTACCTTCAGTTATTACAACCAACATGAGGTACAAGAACTTTGACCCTTTTATTTTAAGGTTAGGGTTTGAGAGGTCTTGCTTTACCTCTGTGAGTAGCAAGGTCTCTATTGTCTCTGATTTTTGTCAATCTTCTTGAAAATGCCTCTCTCATCTAATCTCTTTTATCTCTAATACATATGGTATTTTTTTCTAAATTTGTTTTCAAGTGCCAAATAGAACAATGAACAATGTATGTTTAATAGATACAGGGGCTGATGAGACTACTCTGCTCATTTTCCCATTGAATGCAATTTTTTTTTGCTTTGGAAATTTGCCTATTGAATGTGAGAATGTGTGTTTATCGATATGCTTATTGCGTTACATTCATGGAACAAATAATTATACTATCTATTTTTTGGAGCGGGTCACTAAAGTTCATTGCCAATGCTAGCTACAGATAATGTGGTGACTCTGCTCTACCTCACTGAAGTAGGAGCTATTATAGTGATTTCATGGTGAAGGTAAACCAGGGCGTAAGAATCTAGAATTTGTTTTCCTTTTATAAATTCTGAAATTCCTGATGATGCTCATGGCATTCCTAAAATAAAGTCTCATGTACATTCTCAAGAATGTACCTATCAATCAATTTCACATATGGACATGAATTAATACCATAACTAAACCCTTTATGAACAAGTATTGTAGTATAAGTTGACCTAATTTGAAGTATTAACAATGTTGTTCATTTACCTATCTGGATTTATCATACAATGCATCAATACAAGTGCCCCCAGACTCTTGGCACTTGGCTCTTGAAGTAGAGACATGACATCATGTGGCTTTGCCCCACAACAAAATGAAAAAGAAAAAAGAGAAAATGAGGCTTCTAAGGCAATTACATTGTCCCAACAATAGTGGAGCCATGCACATAAATTGGGCACCTATATACATTCTCCATTACCAAAACAATGTCCACAACATCATGCAATGAAGAAACTGACCGGCCAGAATTCAAGGAGGCATGTTTACTACTGATTTGAGGTGGAATTAATCCTTTTTACCTCTCATTCATGGCCCAGAATTACAGTTTAGGAGCTACTTCAAAACAGGACCAGCTTTGAGATTGGATGCTTCTATGATATCAAAACATGGTTGAGAATTGATTTTGAAAGCCCATAATTACTTGCCATGTGCACTTTTACATAATCTTAAAACTTGCTTGCAGGCTGTAGCCATGGTTGGCAATTCATAATAACTCACCCTGTACAAAATCTTGAGAACCAACTATTACTGGTTGGATTTAGTCTGAGACTCCCATAGGCTGGTAAGGAATTGCCATCCCTGCCAAATACACTCTGGAAAATAGTAATACAAAATATTTATTTTGATGAATAATTTAGATAACAATATTCTGACCAATTTATAATTACTGATTAATGGCAAGTAGTTTACATGAAAATTTTATTGACCCTACAAATATTGCTAGGTAGGGGAATGATGTTGATAATTTGAAACAAGAAGACAAATCCAATTTCAAAAAGAGCAATCAATTGGTTGAGCATTAAATCGTATGATAGCCATAACAATCTACGACTATTGGCATAGATAGAAGCCTCTATGCAAAGAAGGAAGATGACCAAGATAATATATGAAAATACACTTATTGTAACTGTCGAGGCAAAATGATTGTTTTGAAAGGATCCGTTCTTTCCTCTAAATCAACACTGACGGATGCTTGATTTGGTGTTATTTGAGTTTAAACTTCTTGATCAACACATGTAACTTGCATATCTCCTACGCTTGATAATTTCCTTTCCCCTTGTTACCCCCCATTTTGCAAGGGGGTGACAACGAAATTTTTCCACATACATGTCATTTTGATGAAGGTTATTTCCGATGAGTTAATGTATGTTGTATATTGTTCTCAAGATCTGCCACAATTATTCAATTAGAGACAACGGGGCAATTTCCAGACATTATGGACAAATTAACTAGGCATGATTCTCCCATTGCGTATCACATAGGAATTTTATTTAGGATCATTGATGTCTATGAAAGCCACAATCCAACAGATTGAAAGGGTGAGCAGCTTTGTCCCGTATATCTGAGTCGTAGTTTCTGTTTGACTAAACAGCAAGAATGGTTTTGGATGTTCTGTGGATTAGCACGAGATTTCCCAGGGTTATTTCTGAAGTCATATAAATCCTCTCTCGATGCAAATCTATTATGTTAATGTCAACCTTCATATATGTATCACAACAAAGAAACTACACCCATTTCCCAATTGATGGACTCACTCAAAATGATGAATGAAGATAGTATTTTGTTAATTTTTGAGCATTAATTCAACATACTCTAGGATCTTTATTGAGAGAATAACATGTACGACATATCAAGCATATCAATCACGACAAGCAATCACATGAGACAATAGACACACAGAGTTTCCTTGAGGAAAACCAAGAAAGTGAAAAACCCCAATAACTTCCTCAGAGATAGATAGAGCAATGATACAAAACCCAAGCATAAGACATAGTCTCCTAGCAGCAGCTTCTCCTCCTCCACTAGTGCGCCACTCTCCAATGAGTGTATGAGTGAGAAAGTGAATGGTTGAATAGAGTGCCTCCCGCACTCTATTTATACTTGACTTGACTTGCCTAATAACCTTTTCTAGGTCGGCCTCAATTTAACCACTTAACATAATGCTGACAGGGATGATCCCCAATAGGGTGGTCTAATAACCCTTTAACCCACATGACTTATAAAGGGCCGACCCCATCAAGGTGGTCTAATAACCCATCAAGTATAAGTTACGACACTTATAATATAAATGACGACACTTCCGTATAAAGGAATAATAATATCTCTATAGGAATACAATATACATATATGAAATACATTCTGAAGTTACAAATACATCAACACTCCCTCTTAACTAAGAAGGTATTTCTCGACACAGATCTGCTAGCACAAATCTTCTTCTCTGGATCATCGTCATCGAATCATCATCATCGTCACTGCTGCTGCTATCTCAATCAATCTCAAATCTACTCGTCATAGGAAGTTCTACAGAGCCATCCCTTTTTCATGCTGGATGTAGGCCCACCACATGTAGGTCTTCATCATCAGTGGCCATACTGTGGAACCTAAGACTGATTACGTGCGTCAACAAAACCTAGCGCAGACTATAGGATCTTTTACATGTTGACCTTAACAAAACCTACTTAGAGCATCCCAGGATGTTACGAGCACACCGCTCTACCTGTCTGGATCTCGATATAGCATCCCAGGCTGTTACGAGCACACCGCTCTACCTGTCCGGATTTTAAAGGATCTTTTCTATGTGAACTTTCCCAAAACCTACTCAGAGCATCCCAGGATTTTACGAGCACACTGCTTTACCTGTCTGGATCTCGATAGAGCATCCCAGGCTGTTACGAGCACATCGCTCTATCTATCCGGATTTTAAAGGATCTTTTCTATGCGAAAATGTAACAAAACCTACTCAAAGCATCCCAGGATGTTACGAGCACACCGCTCTACTTGTCTGGATCTCGATAGAGCATCCCGGGCTGTTACGAGCACACCGCTCTACCTGTCCGGATTTTAAAGGGTCTTTTCTATGCTACCTACACAACCTGTCCACGGCAAAAGATTATCAACCTGATAATCACCATACATCATCCTAATGTATACATGATCAACCCAATCATCATCACTGCATCGTCCTGATGCATGTCATCTGGAGCAACATCCTGAAGCTCGTCATCTGTGATCATCCTGATCATCATCATAGCATCATCCTGATGCATGTCATATGGAGCAACATCCTGAAGCTTGTCATCTGTGATCATCCTGATCATCATCATAGCATCATCCTGATGCATGTCATCCAGAGCATCGTCCCGATACTCATCATCCATGATCAACCTGATCATACCATGCATCACCTGATGCAGAAAATGTATCTGCCTAATACATATCATCATACATGATCCACCTGATCATACAATGTACCCACCTGATACATATCATCATACATGATCCACTTGACCATACAATGTATCTACCTAATACATACACAAATATATGATCCACCTGATCATACAATGTATCCACCTGATACATATCATCATACATGATCTACCTGATCATACAAGTATCCACCCGATACATATACAAATCCATGATCCACCTGATCATACAATGTATCCACCTGATACATATACAAATACATGATCCACCTGATCATATCAAGCATCCAACATGGTGCATATACAAATGCATGATCCAACCGATCATATCAAGCATCCAACATGATGCAGATACAAATGCATGATCCAACCGATCATATCAATCATCCAACTGATGCATATAGAACAGTAACTGGAGCATCGTCCTGATGCTCATCACACAGCTCTTACATCCACATCCATGGGAAGGATCCTCCTCTCACCATGCTTGGAATGGCTCCTGCAAATGTGTCCATCACTTCTTCCTCGAAGTGTTGTCAATATGAAGAAGACCAAGCCTCTCTCTAAAGTATTCGAACTTCACTCTGGCTAGTGGTTTCATCAACACATCTGCAACCTGCTCATCTGTCGCAACATACAGGAGCTTCACTGCTCCTCTCTGCACCATATCCCTGATATAGTGATATTTGATCTCAATGTGCTTCGACCTGTCGTGGAACACCGAATTCTCAAACAACTTCACACAACTCTAGTTGTCACAAAAGATACCAGTAGCTTCCAACGGGAGATCAAATAGCTCAAACAGTAGCTTCCGGAGCCATACTGCCTCACAACTAGCCGAACAAGCTACAACATACTCTGCTTCGGCTATACTCAGTGCTACGCAGGACTGCTTCCTGCTAAACCAAGAGATCACACCTGATCCCATACTGAAGCAACACCCAGAAGTGCTCTTCCTATCTCCAGCATTTCCTGCCCACTCTGAATCAACATAACCCTCCAGGTTAACCTTTTGATTCACACCATACTTGAGCCCATAATCAACTGTACCCTCCAGGTACCTCAAAATATGCTTTACAGCAACCAGGTGAACACCTCTGGGATCTGTCAGGAACTGGCTCAATGTGTTCACCACAAAGCAAATATCTGGTCTCGTGTTCGTCGGGTACATCAAGGACCTAATCATCTGACGATACACCGTGACATCAATCGGCTCAGATGAAGCATCACATAGAAACTTCAGGTTCGATGCCATAGGTGTGGCCATGGCCTTGCAGTCCATCATCCCGAACCACTTTAGGATCTCTACTGCATACTTCCCTTGTCCAAAGAAGATTCCATCTGCACTCTGCCACACCTCCATATCTAAAAAGTAATGTATCATACCCAAGTCCTTCAACTCGAACTTGGAAGCAAGCTTCCTCTTCGTGTTGGGAATCAATATATCCTCACCTGTAACAAACATGTCATCCACATATAATAGTAGTATCACTGGATTTCCTTCCTCAACCTTGTAGTAAAGGTTGGAATCCGCTTTACTCTTGGTAAATCCCAAACTGGATAGAAAGTTGTTTATCCTACCATACCAAGTCCTAGGAGCTTGCTTCAAGCCATACAAGGCTTTCTTCAATCTGCACACATATGACCCTCTATCATGTGTCTCAAAACCAAGTGGTTGCTCCACATACACTTCCTCCTCGACTACACCATTCAAGAAAGCTATCTTGGCATCCATCTGGTGTATCTTCCACTTCATCACTGCAGCCAGAGCAAGTACTGTTCTGATGGAAGTGTACCTAGCTACAGGAGCAAAAATCACGAGCCACAAACTGGCCTTGTATTTCTCTATGCTGCCATCTGCAACATGCTTGATCTTATAGATCCACTTGGAAGTTACAACAGACTTCCCTTCAGGTCTTGGGACCACATCCCAAACATCATTCTTCATTATCGACTGGTACTCTTCGATCATTACTTCATCCCGGATCCTAGGAACTTCAGATTCTTCAATAGATAGCTTTGTTGTTGGAGTAAATGTTGTAGTCATTCTTTTGTAGGTGATGGTATATGATCTTTCCTACAAGACAAGTTAAATTGCATGATTAGAAACATCTCATAGTTTTCAGAACAAATTCTTACACATAAAGAAATATGTCATACAGTCATGCAATTAATTTAGCCAATGCTTTAATACAACATTTATTCATATCCTGTAACTTTCTAGATGCCTTCTAATCTCTACCAGAACATTGTTAAGAGTGTGCACAACTCCCAACATGTCAGCAAAGAGGTTTCATTCTAGATAATTAACAATGGAATGTTGTACAGTGCCATAGGCCACTTACCTATTACATGCATATTAGTGGTAGACTGTTCATTAATGCAATTATTCTAATATGCATGGTACACAACCTAAGTCTAGGAACAAAAGTATATACATCATTGAACAGTATTATTTAAACAATCAAATATACAAGAAATGACAATTCAAATACTTATCTTTGTTTGTTTGTTGGGTGGACTCCCTCTCAATCTTTGCTTCCTTGCAGGAACTACTGGAGTGTGCTCCCTCTTGATCTTTGCTTCCTGGATTACCTGTCCTTGAACTTATATACATCCTCGATCACTATGCATGCTTAGTAGTATCATCATTGTGTTATCATCGAGATCTCATACATAATCATACATTCATTGGTATAATCTTAATACTATCAAAACACAATAATCTTAAACATGTATAGTCATGATCATTTCAAACACAGATAATAAGCATTAGCATTCAAAGTTTCAGGGAAGACTTTTCTTACTCTTGCATATTCATATTTGACCATAGAACTCTTCTGGTTAGTCATATCATCAATCAAGGTAAGAGACATAATATGCATAAACCCTAGATTACTCAAACTTGTAACTTCATGAGTAATCATTATCAATCATACAAAAGTATAAGATCCTTACATAGGGTAGGATTCTAACTTGATATAGGAAAAACATACCTGGTCATCATATTTTCTAGTTATGTCTAGCAATGTTTTTCTTGTTCTCTTCAATGACCTGCATAACTCATAAGTTAACCACTATAGAACCAAATTATACATACCTCTATGTGATCCATGACTATGGATGAGTCTTTGTCTTCATGTCACTATGGTCTTGATCTAGGACTTGATTTGTACCTTCATGTTAGCGGATAACATTCTCCTCATACAACACCACAGTGCATTAGTACAATCATAATACGATCATAAGTGTTATAACCCTAATCAATGAATGTCTTCTATCATGCATTCATACTTTTACTAGGGTGATAAGACAAGTCTAAAATTAAACAAGATTGTTACTAAACTCAATAACATGAAGACAATCATATTATAAACTTAATCATGAACATATTTCAAAACATACCTGTAAGTCATACCTATCAGATTGCTTGTAGTATTTGTTGTTGTTGTTCCTTTTGTTCTTAGGACAATCTGAGGAAAAAGCATCTTAGATCTTCTTATCTCTATGATGATGGGGGTGTGAAGATCTCTTGTTATGAGATGGCTCCTTCTTACTCTTCTTGGTATGTGTTGTGAGAGCTTGATCTTCATTTTTCTTCTTGGGCCACAAGCCTAGCTTCTTCTTGTGAACATTCCTCCCACGATCTACTGAAAGAGATCAACTTCTTTCTTACACAGATTCCTTGGATGAAGGAGGCCCATGACCTAGGTAGGCCATTCAAAGTGGTCATGACAATTTCTCCATTCTCCACCACTTCATCGACAGCTTCAAGTTGTTCCTTGATTTGAGATACCTTTGAATGGTCTCTCCATTCTAAAGCTTTACCCCTTTTAATTGGTTCCACAGAGTCATCTTCTGATTTATGTTCTTTCCTTCAAACAACTTAGTCAAGGAGTCAAACATCTCCTTAGATGTATTTAGGGAAGACACATGGGGTATGAGATGGTCCTTTATAGAATCAACAATGATTCTCTTAGCCTTGACCAAGTTCTTCTTGTGTAAGACCTTAGCCTCTTCTCCCTCTGGGATTGGAACCTCTTCACTTATGTAAGTGTCCAACTCATTTTCTTCTAGGATTAACCCAATCATATACTTCCATGCTCAAAATTTATCAGCCCCTTCAAGCTTATCCTCAAGCTTGGTGTGGTGAGACATCTTAAGAAGTACTTCAAATGGAAATAAAAAATTTATTAGGTCTTACCACTTGATTTGCTGAAAACTGGATCTGGAGCTAGATTAGGGTTTGTCAGAGAAACCCTAAAAATTCAAACTTTGAATTTCAAACTTTTGAAAGGATAGAAAGATGCGCCTTGATGAGCTGATCAAGCTGGTATACTCAGAATTTGAAAACTGCAAAGTTTCACCCCTCAAATTTGCTTTTCAAACTTCTGGACTCACTAGGGAGGCCCCTGAATTAGGGTTTGATTTTCCTGGAGCTTTATCCATCCAAACAGTTCGATATTGGTCTCTAAACTTCGATTTTTCAGAGGAGCTTCCAGCCATGGTCTCAGATTTCAGAAATTCCAACTTTTGCAGAAGCCCTAATTTTCGACTCACTAGACAGGACCCCAAACTAGGGTTTGATTTTCCCAGAGCTTCACCCAACCAAAAATTTTGATCCAAAGCTCTAAACTTCGATTTTTCCGAGGAGCTTCCAGCCATGGTCTCTGATTTCATAAATTCCTATTTTTATGGAAACCCTAATTTTTATGGCCAAAAATGAAAGTGCCCATAATTGAATTCTGATTGGACAGAAAGATGCGCCTTGCTAAGGAGAGTCAACCTACCCTATTTCCTTTCCAAAATCTGTGAAGAGAAACCCTAAAACAAGAAGCCCTAGCTTCTGCAACTGCATAGTGTCTTCTTCTCAGGTTAGCTCTGATACCATGTTAATTTTTTAACATTAATTCAACATACTATAGGATCTTTACTGAGAGAATAACATGTACAGCATATCAATCACAACAAGGAATCACATGAGACAATAGACACACAGAGTTTCCTTGGGGAAAACCAAGAAGGTGAAAAACCCCAATAACTTCCTCAGAGATAGATAGAGCAATGATACAAAACCCAAGCATAAGAGATAGTCTCCTAGCAACAACTTCTCCTCCTCCACTAGTGCGCCACTCTCCAATGAGTGTATGAGTGAGAAAGTGAATGGTCCAATAGAGTGCCTCCCGCACTCTATTTATACTTGACTTGACTTGCCTAATAACCTTTTCTAGGTCGACCTCAACTTAACCACTTAACATAATGCTGACAGGGCCAACCCCTAGTAGGGTGGTCTAATAACCGTTTAACCCACATGACTTATACAGGGTCAACCCCATCAAGGTGGTCTAATAACCCATCAAGTATAAGTTACGACACTTACAATATAAATGACGACACTTCCGTATAGAGGAATAATAACATCTTTATAGGAATACAATATACATATATGAAATACATTCTGAAGTTACAAATACATCAACATATTTCAATGTTGATCCTGTAGCAGATTTGGGACAGAGATTTTGTGAAGCCACTATTGATGTTTGGGAAGCATCGAGATCCATTCTCCAAGAGATCAAACCAGAAGCTCTAATTCCAAATGGCTTTAAAATAACAAAAAAATTATCAAGCCAAGGTTTGAAACTCACAGAAAGGATTTTAATGAGGAGATACTCTACATCTTTAATTGATAATTAGTTCGGCCTGCAATGATACTCAGTTGGATTGTCCCATCTTCTTCAGGACATTTGTAAAACAAATCTAAGGGTTAGAATGAACACCAACTTTTAGAAGCATAAAAAACAGTTTACTTGATTGCAATGTAAATGACAAATCATTAAAAAGGGTGCATCATATAGAAACTGAGAGACCTAGAATGCATTTTCTGAGGGACCCACTATGAAACATTTTCGGTTGATAAATGTCCTTGTATATTCAATGGACAAAAGTCTCCAATCTTACCTAAATACAATCTCCATCAAGCATAATATATTAATCTTTTCAATCAACTTTTTCTCATTCTCTACAAGTGCAAGCTGTGCATTGAGGGCATCCTTGTGAACATGACAAAGATCTTGATATCAGGCTAGATCACCAGCATTAAATACCATCCAATCCAGAAATGCCATCTAAAAAAGGGAAGGAACTTCAATATCATATACACTGTAAATGATAAAAAGATCTTGCAACAAGTTTCCATGCATAATCTTATTGCCATAGACATCTGACTAGGGGGATTTTTCAAACACACTCATTTTAAAATAAAATTAATTAATTCAAAATATCTAAAATAGACTAAAACTACACAGTTCTTGTTTCCATTTCTTGTACACTTAAAAATGGAAGATAATATTACCAACCATAACAAAGATAACTATTAAATACTTATAACTTATTTGGAAAACAAAGTTTGAATTTCTAAAATTAATATATGATGGTGGATTCAAGCAGATATGCAGCTTATCCCGGGCAATTGAGTCCAAAACAATTCTATGCATTGGAAAATTTAGTATGAAGCAGCATATTAAACCGGAAAACATGCCATAAACAACAGTATTTCTATCCATAATGGGTCTGCAATTTACACTTACAGCCAACGTACAAAGCTCAAAAAGATACTATAGCAGTTCCATTATGTATGTGCCTCAAATTATTACATTAATGTTGAATACATCCAGTAAAGAGACAATCTTTGATTGAATAATCAGTCCATACACTGCACAATTCAGACCTGATATTATCAAGTCTTAAGAGGACAAATAGATCACTCTTCACAGCCCTCCTATGATGGCTAACAAACACTATAATAAATGTAACATCCCTGTTATCCAGACATCTAGTTCTATGAAATTGAAAACAAAACTAACCTCTTAGCCTCAGTGAACACTGTAAACCCTAAGAAACTTTGAACAACTGCAAAAGCCACTATCAAAAACTCCAGATTTGCTGACTGCAGAAATCTAATGATTTTCCATGTGGTTTTTACTAGCTCTTGCCCCCTTATATAGCGACTTCGACATTCTAGAACCTTCACCTCATTTATGGAGTATGGACCAATTCAAGGTTAAAATAATCTTTACCCAACAAAATTTGGTGGTTGAAACCTCAATTCAAACCCCCGTTAACCAAAATCGACGGGAGTTGGGGCGATCTGAAAATTTGAAATGAGATTTTCATAAAAAAATCTCAACGTCGGGCCGCCATTGCCGAAAACGTGGGGCGAGCCAGTTGCTCGTGGGCGTCATCACCAAAATCCGAGGGCGAAGTTCGAACCAAGTTACCAACTAATCGTGGCCTCGGCCCTCCATTACCCAAATAATAAATTGTTGGTTGGGCGAACCAACTGTTCGCGGCCTCCATTACCCTAAATGGTGGACGAACCAACTCTTCAAGGCCTCCATTACTCGAAATTCTGGGCGAATTCACCATTTCACGATTATTTTACTTGGCTACATTAATTTTCCTCTTTCGCGACCTTGGCTATTCGATTTCCTTTGACTATGGGTTAAATAAATATGAGGCTAATATGTTAAATTTAAAATAACTCGTTTGATATTAAAAATTCACCCAGGATTTCTTGGTGACCCCTATAATTTCGCCCATAATTCGCCCCTAAAATTTTCCCTGAGAAGGACAATTCATTTAAGGACTTCTAGAAGTGGAAAAGAGTGAACAAAGAGTTAACATGTCACAAATGGGATTTGAACTTGAATGGAAAGAATAACAACTCTCCTTTACCACTCTAACTACCCAATTGACAACATTTAAAATTAATTACGTTATATGGTTTTATAATTTATTTATTTTTTAAAATTAATTATCTATTTAAAACATCTTAACCACACAAGACACTTGTATTGAACAATTAAAACTATAGTTTGTTATCTAGTTATCATTAAAGACCCTTGGATCAAATAACATGGGTGTTATAAGCATTATTTAGAGATAGTTAATCATAGTTTGAAAAAAATAGCATGGTTGCTATAAGCATTGTTCAAGAGATATTTAAGCATACTTAGTAATCAACCTTGCCTAAGCGAATGAACAATAATAATAAAACGTACTAAAAAAAATCTCAACCAAAAGCAACATTTGTATTAAAAATTACGGTGCACTAGACTTTGGTGGAGAGAATAAATAAATAAACTTTATTATGAATGTTGTGCAATCTATAAATCACCAAAAATTGAAATATTTATATTACCCTAGTTAGATGTGGTCTTAAACCAAAAATAAATAAAATTACATTGATAGCGTCGTTAATGTATAAAAGTATATGTATGAATTAATGACTCCTAACAACATCTTATTTAGGGTTGCCACTCTTATTTTTACCAAAGTTTACTCTTTTCCCCTTCCTCAATATAAAAGTCCAAAATTTGATGAGTGTTGTTGATGTGAACACTACATATGGATCAGCACCGATCCATCAAATCAAATAGATACTAGATGTAGTAACTACCAACATTTTAGAAGAACCACCTAGTTACGTGACACGTCTCTCATGCAACAACTTATTTTCCAAAACTGAGATTAAAAAAATGGCGTAGAAGAATATGTTTTCCTGTAAAAGAATTTGGTGTGTAATATATTAGATAATTTGATCACTTTATGTAGGAGACTAGATAGAGAGTTTAGCCCAAAAGACTGACGACAAAATGTTTACACTAAGGAAATAAAGCATGAAAGGACTGTGACTTTGATTGGTTGATTGGTTGCATACTAGGCAAGTCTCTAGATAGAGAGTTTAGCCCAAAAGATCGACGACAAAATGTTTACACTAAGGAAATAAAGCATGAAAGGACTATGACTTTGATTGGTTGCATATTAGGCAAGTCTCTAGAAGGTTCCCAGTATGAATAAATGTTTCTATCACCCTCATGTTGATGTTCTACCACCCTCATGGTGAACAAATGTTTCTATCACCCTCATCTTGATATTCTACCACCCTCATGTTGAACAAATGTTTCCATCACCCTCTTGTTGATATTCTACCTTCACACCAACATGAGGGTGATAGAGACTTGATTGAGCATTTTGATGGGCCTTGGAGAAGTAATGACTGCATTGAAGACACGCCATAGGAGAGTCAACACAAATGAAATCTTCAAATCAATAGATATTATAAGATTCTTCAGTTGGAAAAATTTTGAGTTTTGTACTAAAAGGAGTAAAATCTAGGTAAAATAAAGTCTTATGCAAGATTCAGCCATACTAGGAGTTTGTGTCCGGAGATAGTTGCCTTCCTTGGTTCAACTAACAAGTTTTTTAAGTTTTGTATTAAAGGGAATAAAATCTAGGTAAAATAAAGGTCTTACCCATAGTAGCAAGATTCAGCCGTACTAGGAGTTATGTCAGGAGATAGTTGCCTTCCTTGGCTTAACTAACAAGTTCCACAGCCGTACTAGGAGTTATGTCAGGTGATAGTTGCCTTCCTTGGCTTAACTAACAAGTTCCACATACATTTGGGCACTTCAGAAGATAGTTGCCTTACTTGGCTCAACTAACAAGTTCCAAGAGGAACCAAGTATGAAAGCCTTTGAAGCAAAGTTACAAATATCGGCGATATCGTGATCCAAACTCCACGCCGATATTATCGCCAAAAATCGGGGCGATATTTTAGGGCAATTTTTTTGGCGATATATCGCGATTCCTCTGCAAAGTATCGCGAGTTGAAGCTTTCCCGCGGGTCAAAAAGAACTTAAAACAACGTTTTGTTTTTTTTTTTTTTTTTTTTTTTTTTTTTTTTTTTTTTTTTTTTTTTTTTTTTTTTTTTTTTTTTTTTTTTTTTTTTTCAGTCGAATTTCATCGGGTTGCAGTCAGTTCGAGCGGAGAGTGTGGAGTGGGAGAGCTAGGGCACGGGTGTTGTGTAAAGTCGCTGCCAAGAGTGAAGTCGTCGCCGCCGAGAGTGAGTCCGTGAGTCCGTGACAGTCGTCGCCACCTGAGAGTGAGTCGTGGCAGTCGCAAGTTCGTGAGTCCGTGACAGTCGCAAGTGCTAGGGCCACATTCGTCTTCGTGAGTCCGTGACAGTCGCAAGTTCGTGACGCTGCCGGGGTTGAGTCCGCCAGGGTTGAGTCGGGGTTGAGTCCGCCAAGGTTGAGTCGGGGTTGAGTCCGGCCGGGGTTTCTCTGCTGCTTGGACTCTGGAGTGAGTCGTGGGCAGTGGCTGCGTGGCTTCTGTGCTGAGGAGCCGTCGATTGAGCATTCCAACAGGTATGTGTATGAATCTGCACCTACGGTTTACATTATTAAAATTCCTTTCTAGTCTTTTCTTTGCTATTATTTTTGTAGCTAGTTACGCCATTTTTGTATACTGTATAGTAATACCAATTCATTCCCATCTTGGTTTTCTCCTTTAAAAACTCCAACTCCTTCAAAGCATTCAAATTTGTTAGGGTTAGATTAGGTAAGGGTAGGGTTGATCTGCAAAAGTGTTGAGTCAGTAAAGTTAAGCTGTTGGATAAGAAAAACGTTTGCATGAAAGCTACCTCAGGCTTTTATTATGATGATTTCTTGCTCAAAGAATTTAATGATGGTAGCATGAATGGATGTTTCTCACTAAATGTAATGTTTATTTTTCACCTTTTGGAAGATTTTGCACTTGATTTATATTTGATCAACAGTGGAAGTTGTACCTGTTAGATTTTCTAGACCATGGTAAACAGACTCTGCACTAAAAGATTTCCTAAAAAAACCTAGATACAACTCTAATAATGCTAGAATCTATAAACACATACTGCAGAAGATATATAATAGAAAATTAGTAGATGAAGTGTCAAAACTTATTATTGTTTTTTCATTAACACTGAACTGAAATCTGTTACAGGGAGAAAACAATGAACTAATTCAAAGCCTGTTGCTGAACTACATGAATCTTATATATAAGATGTATAAGATCTGCGTCTTTAACTGGATTGAATGCACCTTACCTAACTGAACTTAGACTTATGTCAAAATTAGAATAAAACTGAACTAACACATGCAAACCGCTGGGGGTAACATGCAGGGAGGCTATACCCAATCTATTTTAATTAACATTTTAATTTGTTAACAGTTTACAACTTTACACAGTTTACAATTAAAATGTAAATTAATTTTTTTGTTTGTATGATTTGTTATTTTTAATTTTTTTGCAATAAAATTATAAAAGTAAGCTAAAAAAACGGTTTTTTTTTTTTTTTTATGTTGCAGGCTGCAACCTGCAGGTTCAAAGTTTCAACTTTCAACTTTCAACAAACATGCCGAAGACTTTGGATCCATTCTGGGACTACGCAGAGCCTCTTGATCCACAAAATCGCCAAAAGCTAAAATGCAATTTGTGTGGGAAGGAGATGACGGGGGGGATTAGTAGGCTCAAATACCACCTCGCACAACTTTCAGGGCATGAGGTGGATATTTGCAAAAACTCCACACCTGAAATTATTCATAGGGCCAAACTCGCAACTGAAAGTATTGGCAAGAAGAAAGATGAAAGGGAAGCTCTCAGGCAGGAACTTGGAATAAGAGTGTCATTAGGATCCTGGACGACCGGACACACTTTAGGGGGAGTGGGGAGTGAGACCTTTTCCTCATCTTCCGCCATGCCTTCAACAACATCTAATTACTATGTTCCGAGATCTGGGCCTAGTTCACAACCAGGTATAAAGTCAATGTTCAAGATAAATGAGAAAAAGGAAGCAGACAAACTTGTGAGTCGGTGCCTTTTATGGAGTGATATACCATTCCACTTTGCGAGGAACCCATTCTACATTCCTATGTTTGATGTCGTTGCTACTGTTGGGCCGGGGTATAAGCCCCCCACTTATGAGGAGCTGAGAGGGCCCCTTCTTGATAATGAAAAGGTTGATTGCACTACAAAGTTGGAGGAGCTTCGAGGTTCATGGGAGTTCACGGGATGCACAGTGATGTCAGATGGTTGGACCAATACGAAGGGTAGGACCCTTCTCAATTTCTTGGTTCATTGTCCCAGGGGCATAATGTTTATAAAATCTGTGGATGCATCTGCACATATCAAAGATGCAGCATTGCTATGTGAGTTGTTGGATGGGTTCATCCAGGAGGTAGGACCGCAGCATGTTGTCCAAGTTATAACGAACAATGCTGCGAATTATGTGGCAGCTGGCAGGATGCTTATGGACATGTATCATTCTTTGTTTTGGACCCCTTGTGCTGCACACTGTATCGACTTGATCTTAGAGGATATGGGAAAGATTGAGTTTATCAGGGATGTCATTGATCCAGCAAGAAGCATCACCAAATTTATATACAATCATGCTTCTGTGCTTAGCTTGATGAGGCAGTTTACTCATGACAGGGAGTTGGTTCGTCCCGCCATCACTCGCTTTGCCACTTGTTTCATCTCTCTTCAGTCTCTCCATACTTCTAAGTGGGACTTGCAGACTATGTTCCTTTCAGCTGAGTGGCATGCTTTCTCGATTAGCACTAAAGCGGAGGGACTTGCCATATCCAGAGTAGTGTCATACCAGGAGAGCTTCTGGGATGGGGTGAAGGAAGTGTGTGCCATCTGTGAACCTTTGGTAAGGGTTCTTCGCTTGGTTGATGGAGACAAGCCCGCAATGGGCTACCTATATCAAGCCATTGATAGGGCCAAAGAGGCCATTCGTGCCTACTGTGAGGACAGGGGAGAGGATGGGCAAGCGAAGCAACAATTGATATGGGCGGTGATTGATCAGTGATGGAACAACACACTTCATCGCCCCATTCATGCTGCAGGGCTATTCCTCAACCCCGCATTCTCTTACTCCTGTGGCTTCCGGTTTGATGGAGAGGTAGTGGATGGGTTCTTGGAATGTGTCGAGAGGATGGTGCCAAGTGAAGATGATCGTTCAGAGATTTCCAAAGAGTTGGAAATCTATAAGAGGGCCATGGGAACATTTGGGTTTGCTATGGCTATCAGGGACAGGAAGAACAAAATGCCAAGTAAGCTTCACCTTGTTTCAAGTTCAACTTTCAAGAATGAAAAAAATTCAATTTATTTATTTCTTTGTTTTAAATTTTAAATTTTCAATGTCTTCTCTTATGTTTTTAACTTTCTCCATTTCATTGTAGATCATTGGTGGGAAACCTATGGCGCACGAGTACCCCATCTCCAAAGTCTTGTTGTTCGGATCCTTAGCCAGACATGCAGCTCTTCTGGTTGTGAGCGCAACTGGAGTGTATTTGAAAAAATACACACCAAGAAGCGCAACAGGTTAGAGAATTTGAAATTAAATTCGAAATTCATTATCTATTGTAATTTATGTCCCGTGGGTAATTATAATTTATGTATTCTAGATTCTAATTTAATAAATTCACTGTCCTCATACAGGTTGGATACCCAACGCCTGAATGATCTAGTGTACGTCTCCTACAATCTCAAGTTGTGGGTGAAGCAGCTTCAGAAAAAACCTGATGTGGAGGCCATTTCATTGGATGACATTGACACCACTACTGCGTGGAGAGTGGAGATTGAGGAACCTGTTATGGAGGCAGCCCCTGGTTGGTTAGAGGATGATCATGATACACAGGATCCCCAGAGTGAGATATGGGAGGATGAGGGGTTTGGCTTTGAGAGTGTGCCACCACCGGAGCCACCAGTAGCAGAGCCACCAGTAGACTGTCCAGTTGCACAGCCACCAGTTGCACGACCACGGGTTTCACGGCCACCGATGTCACGACCACCGTCTCAGCCAGAGGGACCCAGATATAGGGGCAGTGGTAGCAGTAGCAGTGGTAGAGGACTTGATGAGCGTGACGTAGTAGTACCTTATCAGTCTTCTAGTTCTTCTATATTACATCAGAGACCAAGCACTTCTAGAGGCAGAGGACGCCATAGTCCACGACGACCCCCACGAGCACCTGGGCTTTCTAGCTCTAGAGGCAGAGCCATTACTAGAGCGATTACCTTTACCCGTAGAAGGGGTAGAGGGAATCCATAGTTTACTTTATTTAGTTGATTTCATTGCATATGACACTTGACTTTATGAGATACATTGATTGTATTTTTTTGTCTGCAAACTTATCGATGCAAACATCATATATGAACCATTTCTTTATGGACCACCGTAGACTAGGCAGAGTCTCTCTGACTGAGCTCAGCTCTGGCAATGGACGGCTCTCTTCAATCTTAGGTGGAAGGTGTTGCTTCAACTTCTACTTTATCCTCTGCTGACTCCGCCTTTTATACCTCTGATCTAGGTGCATCTGGAGGATCTGAAACACCAGGGTATGGCTCTCGATCAGCAATCAAAACAAAGCAGTCAAAACAGCTGCACAAATTCTGACATGCAGAGTCATGAGGAAATATAAGAGGGGTGTGTCTGGTGCCGGCCGATGCCAGAGCTGGGCTCTAAGCTGTAGTGTTAGAACTACTCTAGTTGTTGTTTCCCCGTGTAGGTGGTCGGGGGCAGGGCTCCAATCTTCAACCGGGTGCTTTCATGCAAGTGTTGCTCAATCTTTCCACGTACTCATTCTTTCGACGTACCCGATCTTATCTTAACTCTTATTAGCTAGTTGATTTCATTGCATATGACAGTTGACTTTATGAGATACATTGATTGTATTTTTTTGGTGATTCATGAGTCAGGGACTCAAGATCCTGGACACGAATCATTTTTTATGTGTGATGTCTAGACTCTAGCGACACGTCTTATTATTTATGCATCTTATATATCAGTTTTCTTTCCATATGCATGTGACAATGTATTTAAACTTTATTTGATGTTCTTGTTGCTTTAGATGTTTAGAAAATTGAAAAAAAATGAAGGACACGATTCATTTTTGATGTGTGATGTCTAGCAATACGTCTTATACATCTTATATATCAGTTTTCTTTCCATATGCATGTGGCAATGTGTTTATTCAATGTTCTTGTTGCTTTAGATGTTTAGAAAATTGAAAAAAAATGAATATTTTTGTATTTTTTTAAGTTTGCCGATATATTGCCGATGTTTGCTGACATTTTCGCCGATAAATCCGATAATTTCTTTTTGGACCCTCGGCGATATATTCGCCGACACGATATTTGTAACTTTGCTTTGAAGAGTTAGAAACGAGGACTAATCAGTGTGCCTACTCTTGCCTACCATGAGATACATGCATGCGCTTCACAATAGCCGTTGGGTCCATATTGGAAAAGAGGGACCACGTAAAGCTAGATCACCCTGTCTACTATGGCAGCGGGAAATTGAATAAGGTCAACTGTAACTATAGCACAGCCAAGGATCAAGGGTCAAGGATGATATATGTGGTGCATAAATTTCAACACTATCTACTGGGCATCTATGTGGATCGTCATGCCCTGTTGGAATTGATCAATAAAGCAGTGATTGGTGGAAGGATATTGAGGTGGCTTCTACTATTGCAAGTGTTCAACTTTTGTGTGGTGGTGCAACTTGCAAAGTTCCCTGTGGCAGCTGAGCACCTGTCCAGAATCACAGGTAAACCAACCTTTGGAGTCCACAATGAACTACCAGGTTTAAAAATGTTCTCAGTAATAGTACCAGAATGGTACAAGGAGATTTTAGAATATCTATCAACATCACAATTTCATATATAAATAAGAAATCATGTAGTATAGTCAAGAGAGCGACTTCCTTTCAGCTCATTTAAGGCAACACGCATACGTCCACTAATGACACATAACACATAACACACATACGTCCACTAATGACACATAACACATAACACACATACGTCCACTAATGACACATCCACTGATTACCTTATGCCTTGTAAATTGTAATTATTACATAATCTCCATGATATATTTAGTTAGTGCTCACATTCTGTTGCTCAAATCAGGTGATACATAACAAGAACTTGGTAACACAGTTAGAAGAGCTCCACTTTAAGACAGAACTAGGGCTATCAACTTTGAAAAACAAGGGACGAGCTTTTGATCAATCAAAATATACATAAATTCAATGAATTTTCCAACATTACCCATGGAGAATTGCATTCCCTTGGAACCATGCAAAAGGTTCAAATTAATGATCTTGCCTCAATATCAAATCATTTGTTATGGAAAATTCTTACTCATTCATCAGTACTGGGTTGTCAGATTAAATCAAGTAATACGCACCAGAAACTTGTTAACACTCTAATTCAGAAGATTTCCACTTCATGAAAGAATTTAGGCCATCAACTCTGAATATCAAGGAACAAGATTTTAAAAACAATACACAAATTCAATGAACGCTACTAAATTATCATGGAGAAATGGATACCCTTGATATCCTGTTAAAGGCTCAAACTGATGATCTTGTCTCGATATCTTGCAACCGCAATGTCACTGCTCTCTTATGTGCCTCCAAACCTTCTACCTCTGCCATCTTAACAACATGTGGACCAAGAGTTTTTAGGCCTTCCTCTGTCAAGGATTGCACAGTGATGTACTTCATGAAGGAATCCAAGGACACACCCCCATACATCCTTGCATATCCGTAAGTAGGAAGCACATGATTCGTTCCACTTGCATAGTCCCCAATGCTCTCGGGACTCCACCTTCCTAAGAATACAGAACCTGCAACAAAAACTCTTAACTTGCCTATAAACCATACAGAATGCCAACAGTGCATAGAATTCTGAATGTCAACAAATTCACAATCTCAATGTGTTGTTCATTTGGACACTAAATACAAGCATATTACCTGCATTCTCAATATAATCCACCCACTGATCTGCATCTTCAACATTAATGATCAAGTGCTCAGGTGCATACAAATTAGAGAAGGAAATTGCCTGGCAGAACAGCAAATTGTTAATTAACACACTGAAAGGATTTTGGTTATTCTGACAAACAAACCAATTACTTTACTTATCCTCTGACCTCCGCCTTGTTATGGGCAAGAATAGTAAAGCTATGAGTCAGAGCCTTGGCAGCAAACTGCCCACGTGGAAGACTTTTGCATTGCTTCTCCAGTTCCATCTCAATTTCATCCAGATTCACACCCTCTCCCACAAGCACAAGAACAACCTGACTATCAGGCCCATGTTCGGCCTACAAAATTACAAAAGCCAAATCAGTTTTAAGAATAAGTCATGCCTACTTTTTTATACATGCGTGAGACAAAGATCAAGCCAAATTTAGAACCATTTAATTGCAAATAAATAGGATAAAACAAACAGTCCTTTTTTCTATTTCCTTTGCTTTGTTCTCCTCCAAGTTCTTTCAAAAGAAACAAGACAAAAACTTATAAAATGAATAAGAGAAAAATGCCAACTGAGTACCTGGGAGAGCAAATCCGCAGCTATGTAAACAGGATTTGCATGCTTATCAGCAATTACAAGAACCTCTGATGGACCTGCAGGCATGTCGATGGATATCATCGCTTCACTATTCTGCACAATACAATCAAGCATAAGAATTCATTAACAGAACTCTGTGTTCAAAACAAAGGATCACCTTTATATTTCAAATTTCAAACCTCAGAATTTTCTTTTGTATATGTACTAGTACAAACAATGAATTTAACAGCTGTTTCTCTAAACAAATCCCCCCTCCCCCCTGGTATCCTCAAAAGTCCACAAGATTTTCGATGAAAGTATAACTTGGGATCAAAATCTATAAATTCTTCTGTTTAATCACACTTCTCTTTGTGGATAAGAGCTACGATGAAAGCAAATAGCGGTATATTTCAAATTTCAAACCTCAGAATTTTCTTTTGTATATGTACTAGTACAAACAATGAATTTAACAGCTGTTTCTCTAAACAAATCCCCCCTCCCCCCTGGTATCCTCAAAAGTCCACAAGATTTTCGATGAAAGTATAACTTGGGATCAAAATCTATAAATTCTTCTGTTTAATCACACTTCTCTTTGTGGATAAGAGCTACGATGAAAGCAAATAGCGGTATTGCATTGCCATAGAAGGCGAGATAACACAGTACAGAATGTTTTGCTGGAACAACTTTTTCTTTGGCAAATATTTGACATATAGAGGCAAGAGCCAAAAGACAATGACAATAATAGAGATAACTAAATGGGGAAAGAATAAACCATAAATGTAGGAGCACCATAGCACGGTGTAATACTTTGTTCTATGCAAAAAAGATAAGCATTGATCAATAATGATATTGTTATTTGATGTTTAATTCAGACTAACATAAACAAACAGTACCAGCCATAGAAGGATGCAGTCAACCTTGTATGTTGCATTAAAGATTCAGACAAAATCTAGTTCTGAAGGAAATGTAATCGAGAAGAGGCACTCTGACAAAGTTAACCTTCAACCAACAGACTCTAATTACCTGAATGATTGAGGATACTGTAATGGTAAAAGGAATCCTATACCACAATTGATTAATCTTGTTATTTTTCTCTTAAGATACATCGTCCACACCACCATTAACAGTAGATTTCGAAGCATGTTTGATGTATGCATTTGAGATTCTAAAATAAGTGATAAAATTTGAGCCATAAAGCAGTTGTTAAATACTCATTTGACATTTCATTATAAAGCATTCGACGGACAGCACTCTTTCCTTTGTAATTCAGAATGCTATTGTAGTCAATTGTGGATAAGTTTTAGGTGCTTTAGAGGAACACTGTACACTCACGCAAGTAAACACCTGTCACAAATTCCTATTAGTCAAAGACTCAAAACTATAAGCTCTTTTAATTGTTTACAAATCATTTGTATACATCTAAAATAGTATTAGTATTCTTCTAAAAGCATTTTTTCAATTGTCTTGTGCAAGGGGGATTACAGACAGATGGATTGATATGAGCATATAAACAATGATGGACTGAAGCTATTTTAAATGTTTACAAATCATTTGTATACATCTAAAATAGTTTTAGTATTCTTTTAAAAACATGTTTTCTTCATTTTTCTTGTGCAAAGGGGACTACAGACAAGATGGATTGATATGTGCATACAAACAATGATGGACTCAAGCAAGCACACATACAAACTCGCAAGGAAGGGAGCTGTGTGGATGGTGGGGTAACCAACGGGTTTTTCAGGTAGCCGTTAATACCATTCTCCATCTGGAAAACCTACAGAGAGGGGAAAAATCAGCAAATCATTGGAAGGTACTGACTTCCTCACTTGGAATGCTTAAACATACATGTGAGTGAAGAAAACTTATTTCTCCAGAAAATATATATAGGGATATATAGATATATATGACTAGCCTGTGCCAATAGCAAATAATTGCCTCTATAGCATTTTATTTGTATCAATCAAAATATGTTTGCCAAATAGTAACTTTTAAATACTTTATTGCTATTAGACAGATTTTATGAATCCATAATATTCAGCCAAAGAAATAGATTCATAATTTCTACCTTTACAAAATTGTAGGGCTTGTCAAGCTACACAATGTTCACGTATTTCATAGTTGGCACATTTTCTAGGGAAAATGGCACATGTTTTCATAGTCGACACATTTTCCACTTTTTAAAATACGCTCAGTTAACGGATTAGATAGTAAGGGGGTCTGCCACAGGAAATGGGCATATCTGCAAGAGGAATAGGTAATTATACATACACAATTGATAGAAAATATGTATCACTGTATTATATGTAGAAATTCCGTGAATCAAGCAATTAGTGCAAATTCGGAAGTTTAACCTCAACCTTGAGATTGCCTGGATCTATTTCCTGTGAACTTTCAGCCTTGGGCCTAAATCTGAAATATTACATTACAGCAGCTAATATTTCACTTCTGTCCAATCTGATTCACCAGACAGCCCAAGAAAATAAATTATTAAATACCGAACAAGTGAGGTCAATGCCAACAATTTAAAGCCCTTGGGACACACTTACCAAGCAAATTTCCTGTAATATAGTATTTTCAGATCTGAAATTTGCTTGGGAAGTGTGCTCTTCTGCCTCTGCTTGGCCTCCTCCCAAGCCAAAAGATTTATTTTCTTCTTTTCAAGAGTCTTTAAAACCTTTCTGTCCCCATCATAAAAGATTCCCTCAGAGTTGTTGGAGAACAGAGCAGCGATTCGGGCTTCCACCTCCGGAAGTTCCTTCTGAGAATTTTCATGTTTTTCCTTAAGCCCAAGTGATAGTGTGCTTCTTCACCTTTTACAATTTTTTGCTGAACTGAAACAGTGTTGATTCCTCCCCATTTTCACCAGATTTATAGATTCCTCTTCCCTGAGCCAAAAAGAGTTAAACTTGAAGGGACCAGGGGGTTTGAAATCATCTTTTTCAAGTTGCAAAAATACTGACACATGATCAGAGGTTTGCCATCTCCAACAAGATCTCAGCTTGGCTGGATGTTCTACAAGACTTTCAGAGATTAAAAAGCGGTCTAACAATTTTGCAATCCCTTCACTCCCTGAGCTTTAATTCCTCCAAGTGGCAGCCATTTCAATTGGCTCAGTATCCACTAGTCTAACCTCCTCTATATTTTGAAGAAAGTCTGCCAACTGGTCTCTTCTGTCAACCTCCCCCAATACCTTTCACTGTCTTAAGAGTATAGTTTAATCTCCTCCTATCACCACATTCTCTTCCCTAAGAAAATGCAACCCAAAAACAGCTTCACAGAAATCTCTCCTATCTGAGTAAGGGCCATAAATATTAAGGAGAAGAGAAGATTTCCCAGCTCCATTACAAAAAGTTCTGTCATGGTCCCAAAGTTGAGCTAACTAGATGTCTGAAGGGAGAGGAAAAGGTTCCATCCTATCACCAACGCTTCAGACTTACCCACCACAGCACAGCAAAATATATTCCACCCTTAGAATGTAAGATAAAATGTTGACAGACTTGCCTCCAGGGAGTATAGTTTCTTGAATAAATAAAATACCAGGTTGCTGGTTTGCACCAGGTGCACTAGAACTCTTTTTCTGTGGGGAGCTCCAAGAACCCGGTCATTGAAAGAGAGGACGATCATGATTTGCCCTTCATAAGGACCGAACTTGCCCAGGAAATAATTTTTCGATTCCCCTTTAGAATTCCCTCCTCTGCCTTCTGTTGATAAAGGGAGAGAAAATACTTCCTCCCAAGGATAGAATTTTGTTCGGAGTCCATCCCTAAACCTACAGCAATTCCAGCACCCTTGGTATCATAAGAGGATAATTTGGATGAATGTGGGTGATATTTCTTGTTATTCCCAGCAGACAGATAGAGATTAGAATCAAGGGAAGGATCAGGAAGGGGGATAGGATCAAAAGGATCCAAAGCCAAAGATTATGAAGTTGAAGCAGGAGGGAGAGCAGACTCCAAGGTCAGGAGGGATGATCATGAGAGGAGTCATCTCAGAAGCAAGTGGAGGATAGGAAGGTTAGGGATTTGCTTGATGTCTACGGGCATAGAGTTGGTGGACAAACCCAGAGAGGAAACATCGTGAGTAGAAGGGGGATCAACAGGAGAGTCATAGAAAAGGGGGCAGAGATGGCCTGTGACTTCCCTAAATAACCAGGATTGAGTAAGGTTCCAAAGACAAACTTGCAAACTCCCCTCCATTCTGAGATGAGAATATTGAATCCCTTTGAACAGAATCTTCTATCAAATTCTCTAAATTACACAGAACAGGGAAAGAGGGGATAGACCTACCTTTGAAAACAATGGTCAGGCTTTCCAGCATGTGGACTAGGAAACAAGTTTCCACGACTTTGTGCCCCATGGATATCTCCAATTCATGCATCAAAATGGAAGATCTGCCACCCATACCATCCAATGCTTTAAGCAAAGAGTCAAGCTCTGAAACTCTACCAGTAGGGCGCTTGAAGGGATATAATTTTTAGACCATTGACTCCCTTGTCCCTGTCCACTGCAAGAGCCTCTGAGAAGCCACAAGGACCACTTCAAGGCTGAATCGATTTCACAAACCCACTGCCTTGAGACTCTTCAATTTCTGTAGACATCAAACAGCAATCCTGCTTGAGGTGACCATACATATGGCAAAATGAACATCTGAATGGAATGCCCACATAGTCTAGAGTTTACTGGTATAAGAAATTGTCAGCTTCATTGTCCATAATCTTTGGCAACCCCTCCTCCTCTAAATCCAGCTCCATATAGACCTTCAGTACAGACCTCATCCTCCCCAGCTTGCATTTACCCCCTAGATCAAGAACTTTCCCTAACTTCCTGCCAATAACCATTAAAGACCACTAATTCTATAACTCTGCGGGAAAAGCCAGGAGTTTAATCCAGACAGGATGCATCCTATTTTTTCTCTCCTTTGGTCAAAAAAAGGGGTCCAGATTTTTAGGGCAAGGATGGTACCCCCCAAAACTACTCACCTCCCAAAATTCTCCAAGCATCTTCTCCAGGGTTGAACTTGAAGACCAGCCATCCCTTATAGATAGAATTAGAAATTCCAAAATGTAACCTAGAATCTGACACCAAAACTTTCATACCTGGTGAAAGAGGGTTCTTTCAATAATGAACTCTCCAAAATCTTTCCCCATCCATACCAGCTTTTGCAACTCCATCACCTGGTGTAGAACTTGCATCCTCGCTTAATACCAATTTTCTTCTCTCAGATTTAAGCTTTAGAAAACAGGGTTTCCTCTACATTTTCTTCATTTCTTTTGGCTCCAAAATTTCACCTTCCAGGAAGCAACTCTTCTACTGAGAGATTCTACAAGGGCACCTGTGAAAGCTTCTCTCCACCACAGCCAGGAACAGTTCCAAGATGAGGCACAATGCCAATCACACTTCAACAAACAAAGCAAGCAATGAAATCAAGCTATTACAGGTTCACTGTGCCTATCTCAGGCAACAGCCACTCCAATCACTAGAGCTACACAGGCATCTCACCCGCAACCTCTCACAGGTCCTGGTGCCTCTCAGAGGCATGGATCACTCCAATCTCTGAGGTCTTCACCCACTGACATCCTCTAACTGCTCCCTTTCACAGGTAATAATCTATTCGATACATGGATCTGGAGAATCTCATGTGCACAGCTCTGATACCATGTCATGATTTTACATCCACATGATACACAAATCTGCACTAACAGAATTAACCTACAGCTAAAACATGAAGACTGCAAACACCAATAAAAATTTAAGATCTGCATACACACAACTGTTGAATGGCGAACTCGAGAGTGTAGACACCATTATGAGAAGATGAGATCAACCTTGCAAACAGAGAGAGACTAGATCCAGTAATCAGCAGGACAAATATAGTGGACAGCAACCACTATCTTCACTCATTCACACAATAGAAAAGTTAAAATACTGTCCTCAAGGGTCTACAATGACTTCTCATAAGCCTTGGGCACTCTCTTGGTAGAATCACTGTACTCAAATTCAATAGATATAAGACTAATTAGTGTGCCCTTCCTTACTAAGCCAAACTTGACATGAGGTGTGCTACTCCTCATATTGCATATGGGTAACTCTTGTGATTTTCATCACAAGATATGATTTACAGTATGGTATCCATGGAGTTTTTGATGGATTGGGGTACACATTTTTCTTGTTTTTTAAATGCTTCTTCTATTTGAGTGGTTTGGTGTTTTGATGGAAAGCACTCACTTTTCTCCATGATGGATTGTAATGATCATGACTCGTATATTGGTATTCTTCATGTCGCATGCCTTTGATTGATGGATCACCCTCTTGGTATATAGTTGATATTGATGGAGCATGTCTACCTCATCATGGTGTTGCAATGGTATACTTGTTCGTCATGTCTAGAGACTACTACACCTTGGCTCATGTATGATGGTTCTAACCCCCCAAGGGGTTGGATATTGATGATATGAGCTAGTGGCATGGCATCATATTATTCTTGGAGCATCCTAGTGATTGCGCATGACGTCGTTATGATATTGGTTTGTCGCTAGGAGGGGTTGTTCCACATGGTCCCCTTTTGTTGAATGCATGGTGTGGACATACTTGATGTATCACTAGGAGTTAGCACCTTTATATGTTCATTTCCTTTGGTTTTGGTGATACACTAGTCCCTTGATGGTTGTTGGCGGTGCCTTTAGGCCTTTGTAATAGTCATCACATAGTTATAAATGTATATGAGCTTAACGAATGGTTAGTTGGAGCAGGTGTAACCACTCCAACCGCATCCACTATGTATAAATTGATTGAACGTTTGATCCAATAGTGTCTTTTTGATGGTTTGCTCTTGAATCTTTGCTTGAATGAGTGTTGAACCTGAGCATTCAACACTATGGCACCGTTGCCTTCTCCATTTGGTCTGGGTGACAGCAGCAACGAATGGAGGAAGAAATAAAAGAATCCTTGCAAGAACAAGAAAAGCTCAGAAATGAAAGATGCTGCTGGTCCGTTGATGCGCTACTAAAGATTTTCTTCAAACCAGTCTACCTATACTCATGAAAGTTGGAGAACAATTTGTAAGTTTAAAAGCCTTGCGATTGAATTAAAACGTAGAAAGATTTATGCTCTTATTCAATGATCATCCAAGACCACAAAGTTCTCATGCTTCCCATTGTTGCTTCCCATTGTTACTTGCCATTGTTTACTAATTCATTTCAAAGTAAAAGCTAGTTAATCACACATAAGCCAGTGTCTGTCGACAGAGAAACTGTATTCAACCAACAGTTCACTATTGTATCATTTGACAGTTGATAATCAATAAGTAAAAGATCAGTCTCGATTTCTGCATTGGTAGTGAAATGAACATATCCAAAAGAAGAAAATTGTTCAAATCGACCAGGTATGGATGCTAATCTTTGAGAGACAATGGACTGCACTGGGTGAAAACCCTGTCATGTTAAGGTCGAACGAGATGAAGAATGCTCTACTCCTGGTTCACACACAATCAAAGGTGACTCAGCTGACCATCAAATTTTAACTGTTGACCACCGACTAATACTTCTACCTGCCAACTGCTTTGGAAATTCAGTAGGTTATGCTCCCAGAGGTTTTGATATAGAGCATTGCTCAAAAAAAATATTTATATACATATATTATATATATAGTTATATATGGAAACAGTCGCTAGCATGTCAACGAGATTCATATAGATCAAAGACCATACAGTCGATGCCTAGAGCGGCCTGTTGACCTCAGCAGTCGAAGAAGGGAGAAGTTGGTCTGTACCATTGTTGAATGTGCCAAGGGAAGACCTTTTGTCGATATCCGTCTCATACTCTTTGAACTGTTGATGAACAAGATGTGTATTTAATGCCTAAGATGTATGTAGTAGAAATGCAAGTGTTTGATGGATGATTTTATGGTAGTTGTAACGTAATGGGCTTGGACCGAGAAATCTTATAAGAGGGAAGTTTTGCTTTGGCTTGGACCAACCAGTATTCTACCGACTGGCCGTCAATTGAAGAAATTGATCAGAATTATAAGCATACTCAGTCGACTAAGGCATTATGTCGACCATAGCATCGCAAACTATGTAATGCTACTACCTGTTGATTACTGTTGCATAAAGTTTTGATGAGTGAACCGAATCAAAGAAACATCAACCTGTACACAACTACTCGCTGACTAATGCACCAACTGGTATGAACACCAACTGCCATTGACCAAGTGGAGAGTGAAGAAAGTTGACCAAAATACCCAGTCGATCAGAAGAATCCAGCCGACCACATGTTCATCATTCATAATGCATGTTATAGTAATCATTTTGGATATCTAAAGTCTTAATCTATTTTCACAAAAGTATTCATGAATATGTTAAAGTTCCTTTGAAATCAAATGTACAAGGCAACAGTGTTTGGAAGGCATAAGTCATATAAGGAATTGGAGTGTTCACTGAAGTATGAAGATATTTTTGCTAGCTGTGGTTGGTTGGTGAAGCTAATTTTGGTTGGAACTTTAAAAATTTTAAAGTCAAGATAAAGTATGGTCGAGCCATAATATGGTCGACGTCAGACGATATTAAAATTGATCAACTTTATTCCGTCGGTGTGGTCGAAATGCTCTTGTCAAATAAGTGGTCGATATTGTAAATTGGTCGAGTCTTTAAATGTGGTCAATATCAAATGGTCAATGAAATTTGTAAGGTGTGGTAGAAACTTCAATGTGGTCAGGTTACTTTTCCATTATGTTGTTAAAAATGTAGTCACGGCTATCTTGGTCAACTCTTCACTTCAGTCGATATCCATGTTATAGTCGATACTATTTTTAAATTTGAGTTGATTCTTCATTATGGTTGATGTCCTCTTAAGTTGGTCAGTTGTCAAGTCTTTGAAATGATTGAGTCTAAGAGTCACGAAATGCTAAGTGACTCTATTTTAAAATTTTGAAGTCGAGGAGGGATGAAATGTGAGTCTTTGCAAGGCAGGTGATCCCCTCTATCTTTGTAATGTAAGTCAGTCTCTTGTCGACTCTTGTCAGTCGAGTCAATACATATTTAAAGTCAAGAACAAAGCAGTTGACCCTGACCAGCAGAGTATGCACAATGAGCAGGCAATCCAACAAAACTTGCAAGTATTATATATCCTTATGACAGACGAATTAAAAGCATTCAAGCAAAAAACATCTTACACCGCACAGAACAGAGCTTAATGAAAGACGGAGAACACTTGAACAGATTGAGCCCCCCGGTGCAGAATTGCAGAGCAATCTTTGGGTTGTGACCTTGGAGGCCAATAGGCAAAGAAATGGTAGGTGATCAGAATATTTTGCTCCCACTGATAGAGCAAGGAAAGTGCTTACTGGAGTGTTGTGCAATGGCAAGAGTGGTGAATCATAATGAAGACTCTCGGCTGCACAGGAACCTACCAGATTGAAGACGGAGGCTGAAGAGTAACAAGTCGCGGTAGAGCCTTGTACACGTGCATCTTCCTATACAGCTGGCGGCTGTTGCGACTGACTTACCTATGCAGACTGGTATGCATGGTTGATGTACAATGAGGACTACTTCAACAGGAGTAGAAACCCAAGATATGGTTACAGAGCTTCTTCGGGACAAAGAAGATTTTGGGGGTGAGGGAGATGTTGGCGGGGCCTTTAGGCCTTTGTAATAGTTATCACATAATTATAAATGTATATGAGCTTAACGAATGGTTAGTTGGTGTGAGTGTAACTGCTCCAACCACATCCACTATGTATAAATACCTATCAAGCGGAATAACAAACTGATTGAACATTCGATCCAATAGTGTCTTTTTGATGGTTTGCAGTTGTGTGTTCATGAATCTTTGCTTGAATGCGTGTTGAACCTATGCGTTCGACAATGGTGGTGCACCTAAGTTGAGCCTAATGTTTTATTCTTATTGTGGTAACATGGTGGGGCTTTGCTAGGAGATACAACTTATTTTTACATAGTATAACACTTTGATGAAGCACACCCCTTCATTGGCACACATGTTCATGTTGATTTAAGCATTTAGTGCTTATTTGGAAGTTGTATTAGAGCTCTAACCTTTGTGGCACACATGTTCATGTTGATTTAATCATTCGACAAATTTTTGGAGGACTATGGGATTTTTGGTGACTAGCTTATCAGCAAATATTATTGACAGAGTACTCTGATTTCCACCATATCAATGACCATTAGATGTAGAGCGACCATGAGATTTCCAAAAAGTGTTTATAATAGAAAATCCAATAAATATTGAGGGAGTTATGGTGATTTCAAACCCCTGCCGTTTTAAAACCTTCACTGCATTTTGACCACACATGCCACTTGGAGGGTGTGTGTTTGCTAGATGAACCACACGTGCCACTGGGAGTTGGTTGTTGTTCATTTATGGGGGTTGTTGGTGGTTAGATTCTCTTGGAGGCACATTGGAGCCCCAGTGACATTGTCAACCACTCATTTAGAGGATGTGTCCTACCTTCTTGTGTTATTTTTGGAGGTTGTTGCTGAACCAACTTCATTATTTTATTATTGTTGACTTGTCTCGTGGAGTCGGTTACATCAAAGTATTATTATATTGTTTTCCTTGGAGATGAGGATGTATATTTTATTATTTCTTCTTGGAGAAGAGAATGGATCTCAACAACTTATAAGTATTATTATATTGTTTTCCTTGGAGATGAGGATGTATATTTTATTATTTCTTCTTGGAGAAGAGAATGGATCTCAACAACTTATTGCTCATTTTAGTAAGGAAGTTGTTAGGAGGTTTCAATTTAATATTCTATTGTTCTTCCTTCGAGAACTAATGGATTTAAGAAAACAATTACTTTTTTATTGTAAGCATAGTTGAACAAGACTCTTTGTAGCTCCTGCCATTTGTAATTCATGGTTGGATTTGGGGACATCTCCCCTATGAGCTTTTGTTGAATATCTTGGAGAATATGGAAGCTAAAGGCTTGAACCTTAAATGTTAATTTGCTGAATATGGAGGCTGGAAATTCAATTTCTTCAATTGTGTTCTAAGAGCTTTGATATGGTAACTATATTCTTTATTTAGAGGAGTTATTTAGAAGAACTAATTGTGGTCGATTTCCCTTTAGTACTCTTTATGTTTGCTGCTGGAAAGTGTTAATGAATGCTATGTTTTCTTAATTAGAGCTTGCTAAAATTTACATTTTCTAAGTTGCAAACATACCCTTATGAACACTGCAATATCTCCTTCATTGGGGTCTCGGACTCTCTTGAAATCAGATTTCTGCATTCAAAAATAGCCATATAAGCATGTTTTATTTTGTTCATTCCAACTACAGCATTGTCTTATTACTTAAGAATATAACTCATAAGTCATAACCTTATATACTCCATATGCCCAATGGATAGGCACTAGGCTTGGTCCACCCATCACCTTATTATTTTGAAAGTTTCCTATTCTGCAACTCTTTGTTTGGTTAAGCACCCTTCATATTCACCTTGAGCTCAATTGACTAGGCTTTAGCAATCCTAAGTTAGGGAAGCCCCCCTTGAGCCAAAGGAGAGCCAGCCAAAAGTGAGAAGAGGGTTGGTGCGGTGACAGTGGGATACCTCTTTAGTTTCCCGTAGGCTAGCAAAATCTCTTTCACTTAAGTGCTAGTTTGTGAGTTAACAAGGGGGGAGAATGGAGATGATTACAAAAGTGATGCCTAATAATATTCTTCACGAAAGGAATATTCACCACAAGCAACACGGAATCTCTCCTCAAGCAATGCACCCTACTTAACAACATCCTCCAACAATATCTACAATCTACACTTCCAAGGTAATAAGTTGGAAGTCCCTCCAACCAGCCACACCCTTTCAGACCAGCCACACCCTTTCATACCAAGACTAGTCATTCTTGAAAGTTCTAAACACGCCTCAAACAAACAGATCAACCAGAAATAAAACAAATCAGTGACCTATCATAGGTGCAAATCACCTCTCACAGGCACAAACAATACTCCAATAATTGAAGTATAACAAGCATCTCACCAACAAACCCCTCACCGGTCCAAGTGCCTATGTAAGGCACAGATCAACATCAATCATTGAAGCTAGGACATCACTGTTGGAATGTGTAATTTTAATAATTACATGTGTAATGATGTCTAGTTGATGTCGTAAGATGTCATAACTAGCATTGGAAGGCAAAATCAAACAAAATGACTATAATAATATAAAAAATTAAAATTGAGTTATCCCACATGCATAATAGAGGAAAATACTCATTTCACCATTCATTATATAAAGAGGTGGAAAATCATTCATCCCACATGTATTTTGGGATATTATTCTTCCATACCTCTTGGTATATAATCGAGGTGAGGGAGAGCCTTTAGGCAATATATCATTGTACATCAAGTCTTATGTTGTTATTATCTTTGTAATACTCTAAGATAGCATATGTGGAGTGGAGCTTGTTACGATGGTATCAGTACCAGTGCACTTGCAAAGGTGCCCCAGGGAGAGGGGGTCATTTTTCTCGCCAGGAGGGGTGTTTACCCAGCTTTTTCCGAGTAGGGGTTATGGCCAAACCCTCTGGTTTCTCCCTTGGAAGTACTATGGCTTAGTGGCATCGCTAACTGCCTTATGAAAGGGCTTGAATCCCTGAGGTTGGTGTCCGGGGCTTCCATGGGTGGATCACTGGGTCACATGACCTCAACCCTAATTTAGCATTCTAGTGGAAGATCTTTCAGCACTTAGGCATCTCTTCCTCCTCCAAGTCACCTCCAGCACCCTCCTAGCCCTCTAGTTCACCAGTGCCCTCTCTTTGGGCCCTCCTTCAGCTGATGACGTCATCCTTGAGAGCAAACTGTGTACTTGATAAAGGGGGGGAGTTGAGGGATTTTCATCACTGTTGGAGTTAGTTGGGACATGACGACCCCCCCCCCTCCCCGTAGTCCAGCCTTCCAAACGGGCTATTTTGCTCATTTTTAGGCATTTTAGTCATATGTGGGTAAAAACTGGGGAAAACACCCCAAATTACCCACAATTCTAGTTATTTTATGTTATTATTGTTTTAATTTTAAGTTAACATTTATAATTTCAAATTGACATTTTAAAAAGGCATGTCGGCCTGGATTTTATTTATTTTTGTAAAAGTGAATGTGAAAAGGTATAAATAACTTTTCCTCACTTCATTTTAACACATCAACTTATGGGATTACACTCTTATTTTTCTGATTTTTGCCCTCACTAGGGCTCCTTGAGTGATGCGCACCTCTTGAGGATGAATTATGCTTGCTAGTTTGGGGACAAATCTTTGAAGTCTTTGCTCTTGTTTCTTTGCTAAGGTGATGCTAGGAGTTGTTTGCTTGACACATGCACAAGAAGGTATCTAAGTCTTTCTCTTGATGTCTTTTTGTTAAATGTTGGATGTGAGCTTGTCTGAGGTTGAATGGTAGCCATTGGTGTTGCATTTTTCCCTAGCATAAGTCATTTTCTAGCCTTTAGTTACCCTAGCATTGTCAACTTGAGTTTTAGGTCTCCAAAGTTTGTCTTAGCTAGGGCATCATCAACCAACCCTTGTAGTTGTTGAAGAAACCCTAGCTTTCCAAATTTGGTAAGCACCATCTCAAGAGGAGGGCCATCCTCTTTGATGCTCTAGGGTTAGGTAATTTTCATCAATAAAACCCTAAGTTGTTCATCTTCTTCTCCTAACCTAAATTTCTGAGTTTGCAATTGTAAATATTATGTTACATTAGTATTAATTCTTTGGTTTCTAAGTTAGTTTTTAATTTTAAATATTTAAAGCCCTAAATTCTAAGTGTTAAAACCTAAAACCAAAACCCTAAATCCTGAGTTTTGCCCTAACTGCAGAAATTGCAGACCTAAGACACCCTACGAGCTCCTCCTTTTTCCATCTCAAGCTTTTGCCCTCTCTTTGGACCTGCTCGGCCTCCCTTTCTTCCACCTCGGACCTGCTGCAACTGCTCCTACTCATGGCCTCCATCACCATCTAGCTCGCACTCCCCTTTTTCTCCTTTCCAAACCCTCGGCCTACCTATTGCAGCCCTCGCCAAGCCCTTTTCCTACCCCAGGCCTACTCTCCCTTCCTCCATAACTCGACCTTTTCCTTTACCAGCCCTTATCTATTCCTTTCATCCTCTTCTTCTGCTCATTTCTACCCACGGCCTCATCTCCATTTATCCCCCACCTTCTTATTTTTCCTCCCTCCTTCTCCACCATCTTTTGGCTGCCCTTCTCTCCATCCCTTCACTCCCATTCGACCCCTCTTTTACCCTAACACAGGTCTGCAATAAATTGCAGACCCTGTGTCTCCTTCCTATTTGCCTCATCTCTGCACAAACACAACACAGAACCCTGGTTAAGAGTGTTAGTTGGTTTACATTTTATTTTGAAGAGTGTTCCTTAGTTGCTTAACAAGTTAGTGCATTGATATTTGCATGACTGATTTTTTATTTGTGAAACAATCTCTGCTACACTGTTTTGATTACTGTGTATAGATATAGAATACACCTTTTTACTCACCTATTGAGAAAGTTAAGACACTTCGATTTATCTAATACTGAAATGGTGAATACTGAATGGCATTTGAATGATCTTTTTATTGAGCCTAACAGTGCTATTAACTTGTAGATCTGAAAGTTTATAATTTGATTCTAAATGCAAAGGAGATTTTAAGTGATATATGATCTTGCTTTGAATATTTTGCAATCAGACATTTGGCGTATGTACATTTTGGTTAATGAATGCATACTTACATGATAAATCTTGTTACATAATCTCTTGAAACATCCAATGATATATGCTGGTTATTTATAATTGGTGTCTTTCAAATCCTACATTCGCAAATAAACATTAAGCTTATCTACCTTTGATTATGACATAATTGGGTTGACTCTTGAATGGTAGCAAGTCTTCATCTAATCTAGATTTTGTGATGAAGGATCTCTTATCTTGGATCGACCTTACACTTTCATTGAACGGTCTTTGTTGGGTGATTATTTGATAATGTACTTTGCCTAATGCTATTAGTGAATGATAAATTGGTATGTTATTTTCATATTGACTCCATTTAGGCACTAGTCTAATTACGAATTGCATAGAGAATACAGTTCTTTGGTACTAGTGTTCTACAGGTTATCACAAGGGTACTTCTCCTTGGAGGTTCCGACGCTCCGAAGAAGTTAGAATAGTGATCGAGATGACATTGGATCACTTTTCTTATTTTTGCTTATCGGGAACTAGCCCTGCTGGTTTGCCCGGTAACAGAGCTCAAGGGGTAATGTTGGAGATATTTTGAGGAATAAGAAGATTTTTCCCTTCCCGTGGATGTTTCCGCATTTGCGGTTTTACCACGTATATTAGTTGTTGCCTTATCTATTCTCTTATCTCCATTTTTGTTAATGTTCTTCGTTGTTTGATTAGATAAAAGACTAGAATAGCTCATGTTATGCATGTTTTATATGGTTATATGATTTTCTCATATTCTCAATATTCTAACATAGTATCAGAGCAAGTTGCTATACTCTACCTTCTTCAGTAAAATCTAAGACTTTTGTTTTCAAACAACATTGTCTCATGTTTTTATTTTAGCACTCCATGGTTTGTAGTTCTGTGATCCGATCTACAATACCCAAGTGGTAGTTTTTCAGATCTGGGCTTTATTTTACATATTTGAAATTTTTTTCAAACCCTAACTTTCACCATTAACTTTCAAAACAATTTAGAAATTTTCAAGTTTTCTTGATTTATTTTTGTAGTTTTGAATTGAAATCTATTGTATACTATTCTAACATCAAGGATATATCTTTTGGCTTGCAGATTTGGGTGTTTGGTTGTTTATGTTTCAGGTTATTGCAGGTTTCTGTCCAAACGGCTTCGGTGACAGTTTCAACGATTTGTTTACAGGTTTTCTTGAGTTTGACAGTCATATGTGCCATATACACTGGCAGAGCACGTATACACGCCCTACCTTAAGCCAACCCACGTATGCAATTTTTTGGCCATTTTTTTTTGTTTTCGGCAATTTTTGTTCAATGTTCTATGTAGAGGAGTTGAAGTTCCGTCAGTTAATTACAGAAAGTTTCGTCATTGATTTTACATCTTTTTTCTTTCTTTGTGAAAATTCATTTTTTTGCATTTTGGGTTTAGGTTTTTATCACCTGACTTCGGAAGTTGTTTATATTCTTGCATTAGTTGGATCTAACTATCTCTCATGGAAGAGAAAAATGATTGACGTGCTTAGTAGTAAGAACCTATGGAGGTTAACTAAAGGTGATCTAACCAAACCAACCGATGCAAAAGAGTTGGCAATATGGGAAGATCGATGTGATCAAGCAAGAGGATTCATTGAACAAACTATTTCAAAGAGCTTCCAGGTACACATTGAGGCCGAGGATAGTCCTATTGAGGTATGAAAAACCCTAGCTTCTTTATGTGATAAAAGTGATGATGTTTCTGCTTACTATCTTTGAAAAGAAAATCCATGAGTTAGACCCTAGATATTTTGATAGAATAAAGTCATTTCTTGCTGAAATTAAAATTTATAATGAAAAATTAAATAATTGTGGTAAAGATTAAGAAGAATGACAATGCTCTAACTATTCTTGTAAAACAAAAATTACCTTCATGCTTTGATATGTTCATCCAAACTAGGAATAGGGCAATTAAAATGTTAAAGGGTACTCGCAAACCCCCTTTGAATATTTTTGTAAAGGTTTGATAAATGAGCAAGATAGATTAATTGCTAGTGGTCAGTTGTCTAATAATAAAGATCTAATGGCACATAGTAAAAAGAATCCTAATAAGAATTTTAATAAAAATTCTAAACCACATAATCAAAGATCAAGTTTTATTGATGATGCTTCTAATGTTTCTAAGATGGTGTCTAACAAAAAGAAAGTGCTCAATCCTTGTAGGTATTATGGCAAAACCAACCATCATGAAAAGAGTTGCTTTAAACAAAGACATGAACTTGCGAAAACAAAGAAGAAGACTTCTAAAGAATAATCTGTGTCTATGTGTGCCTATTCTATTCAACAAAGTAATTCTTCTTCTAATGTGGAATGGACAATGGATTCTGGTGCATCTAACGGTATGTTTGGTACACTTCTTTGTTTAATTCTTATGACACTAAAAACCACACAAAATAGAAAGTATCTATAAGTGATGGTAATCATCTTTCACTTTTAGGATCTAGTAACGTTAATGTTCCTATTGTTACTTCGGAAGATGTGTTTCATGTTCAAGGAATGATCATCAACTTGCTTTCTATTTATCGTGCATGTCTAAAAAGGTTATAAATTTGAAGCTTGGCCTGATAAGTATGTGTTAAAAGATACCAAGCAAAACTTTAAAATTGTTTCTTTTGGCCATGTTGATCATAATGCTAGATTATATAAGTTTATTGGTTTCAATTCAAGTAAAAATCAACATTTTTATTCCTATGTTGCTCACGCTGATGAACTAGTAAATTATGGCATGAAAGATTAGGTCACTTGAATTATGGAAAAATGCATATGATGTCTAAAATGGTACATGGCTTACCTTCAATTTTTTCCACTAAAGGTGTTTGTGAAGTTTGTGTACTTGGTAAACATTACAAGGAAATGTTTGATAAAGGTAAAGCTTGGCGTGCTAAAGAACCATTGCAATTAATTCATAGTGATATTTGTGGTCCTCTTGAAATTCCTTCTTTATCATATGCAGTCTATTTTCTTACTTCTATTAATGATTATAGTCGCAAATCTTAGGTTTATTTTTTGAAACATAAAAGTGAAACCTTTGGCATTTTTCAAAAATTTAAATCCATGGTTGATAATGAATCTGGTAAAAGTATTAAAACTTTGAAAACTGATAATGGGGGGGAATTCATTAAAAACGAATTTAATGCATATTTACTTAAGCATGCTATTCAACATCAAAAGACTGTTCCTTGTACACCTCAACAAAACAAGGTAGTTGAAAGAAAGAACTAAACTTTGGTTGAAATGGCTAGATATATGCTTTATTCTAAAGAATTACATAAGTGTTTTTGGGCTGACGCTATTTGATGTGCTAACTATATCTTGAATAGAGTTCCTACTAAAGCAGTTTTGCATGTTACTCCTAAAAAAAAATGGAATGGAAGAAAGCCTGATATTAGTAACTTTAAGGTATTTGGCAATGAATGTTGGGCTCATATCCCAGATGAAAAATGGAAAAAGTTAGAACCTGGGTCTCACAAATGTATTTTCATTGGTTATTGTGAGGATTCTAAAGCGTACAGGTTGTTTGATCCCTCTATCCAAGGCGTCATTATTAGGCGAGATGTTCAGTTTGATGAAGTCTCTCCTCCTCCTAAGTCTATTGAACCTCATGTTGTATTGAATTTGCCTTCACCTTTGGTTACCCCTAAGTTTATTACTCCTTCCACTCCTTTTGTGCATATGATCCTAGTTCACCCTCTTCTTCAAGTGTTCCACCCGAATGTTCTGAAGATAAAAGTACGGGTCCTACCACTATTTCGCTTCTTGTTTGGGCTCGGATAACTCTTGAATCTACAGGTTCTGATATTGGTCTTCCTTTTGATACTCGTCGAACTAGATTTGACTTTGCTCTTATGACTAAATTTTTGGCCACAGGTGATCCCTCTACTATGCTCAAGCCAAAGATAGGAGAAAGCCATACAACTGAGTATGACTCATTAATGAAGAACAAGACTTGGACTTTTGTTCCCCTTCCTCCTAGAAAGAATTTAGTTGGATGTAATGGATATATAAAACAAAGTTTACTGCAGATGGGTAGATTGAAAAACATAAAGCTCGGTTAGTAGCAAAAGGATTCTCTCAACAAGAAGGTATAGATTATACTGAAACTTTTGCTCTGGTTGCTCAAATGAACACAATAAGAACTATTCTTTCACTCTCTACATCGTGTCAATGGGTAATACACCAAATGAATGTCAAAAGCATTTTTTTGAATGGTGATCTTAGTGAAGACATTTATATGCAACAACCACTTGGTTTTATTACTACCGAAACTTCAAGTTTGGTATGCAAATTGAACAAATCTTTATATGGTCTTAAGCAAGCACCTAGAGCTTGGCATCAAAAGATTGATGCTTATTTCTTGAAGAATGGTTTTAAGTTGTGTATCTAATCCAAATTTGTATGTGAAGCACTTTGATGATGAAGTTCTCATAATTGTACTTTATGTGGATGATCTTATTGTTACTGGCAGCCATCTTACATTGATACAAGAAATGAAGGATAATCTTAAGCGTGAATTTGAAAGGACCGATTTAGGCCTATTACGTTATTTTTTGGGTCTACAGATTTGGCATATGGCAGATGGTATTTTACTCTCTCATCCTAAGTATGAGATAATCTTAAGCGTGAATTTGAAAGGATCGATTTAGGCCTATTACGTTATTTTTTGGGTCTACAGATTTGGCATATGGCAGATGGTATTTTACTCTCTCATCCTAAGTATGAGACAGATTTGCTTGCTCGGTTTCATAAGAGTGATTATAAGTCGTCACCTACAACATTTCAGTCCGGTGTAAAGTTAATTGTTGATTGTGACACTTCTCTTGTTGATGCCAAATTGTATCGTCAGCTTAGGGAAAGTTTGATATATTTGACACATAGCATACCAGATATCTCTTTTGCAGTTGGCATGGTTTCGAGGTTTATGCAAAAGCCTCATGAAAGTCATTGGACAACAGCAAAGAGGATTCTCAGATATTTATAGGGGACACTGCATTATGATGTGTTCTATTCTAGAAGGGCTACAGTCTCACTCCTTGGTTATACAGATTCTGATTGGGCAAAGCATACTTAAGATAGAAGATTTACAGTAGGATATATCTTTCAACTTGGTTCAGGTCTGATTTCACAGTCTAGTAAGAAGTTGAGAACTCTTTCTCTTTCTTCTTGTGAAGCAAAGTACAGGGTAGCTAAGGAAGCAGCTAAAGAAGCAATGTGGATCTGGCATATTTTGACAGAGCTTGGTCTAGTACAAAAATATCCTACCGAATTAAGATGTGCAATCAGAGTGCAATTCAGCTTGCATACAATTCAGTGTATCACTCCAAAACTAAACACATTGACCTTGATACTCATTATATCAGAGATCTTGTTGCAGATGGCATTATTTGTTTGGAGAATTGTCCTACAAAAAAGAAATCGTTGATATCTTCACCATATCCATGATGGAAGCAAAGTCCGTGTATCTTTGCAGTCTATTGGGAATGAGGGAAGTTATCATCAAGGGGGATAGTTGATGTAATGACATCTTCCTCATTTTATGTGTTGTTCTCCCAATCAGCATTAAGGGAGTGTGTTGGAATATGTAATTTTAATAATTACAAGTGTAATGATGTCTAGTTGTTCTCATAAGAAGTCATAACTAGCATTGGAAGGCAAAATCAGATAAAATAACTCTAATATTATAAAATTGATTTATCCACATGCATAATAGATGAAAATACTCCTTTTACCATTGATTATAGAAAGAGGTGGAAATCATTTATCCCACATGTATTTTGGGATGTTATTCTTCCATACTTCTTGGTATATAATAGAGGTGAGGATGAGCATTTGGGCAATATATCATTGTACATCAAGTCTTATGTTGTGATTATCTTTGTAATACTCTCGGATAGCATATACGGAGTGGAGCTCAAGGTGTGATATTTGAGATATTTTGAGGAAAAAGAAGATTTTTCCCTTCCCGTAGATTTTTCTCCATTTGGGGTTTTACCATGTATATCTGGTGTTCTCTTGTCTATTCTCTTATCTCTTTTTTTGTTAATGTTTTTTGTTGCTTGATTAGATAGAAGACTATAATAGCTCATGTTATGCATGTTTTATATTGTTGTATGATTTTCTCATATTCTCAATATTCTAACAATCACCCCTGCTGAAATCCTCCCACAATGCCCTCTCACAAGCAACAGTCCACTCCATACACGAATCCTGGAATATTTCAGATGCACAACTCTAATACTATGTTAATTTGACTACATGATACAAATCTACAAGTTTAACAAATAATTTGATGAGTGAGCCATGCTTGCTAGCTTTTGGGGTTACTCCAAAAGTGTTTACACCATGTTTCACTCCAAAAGTGTTTACACCATGTTTGGGGTGCTTCATGATACTGGGGGTACATGGTGTATATTCATCCCTTAGACGCTCCAAGTTGGATTGGCGAATGGGAGATGGTCCATGATGGATTTGTGCTGTGGAGATAGCTTGCTCAAAAATTGCTTGACCTCAATTAGGTGTTGGCTTGGTATTCTTCCCTTAGGCATTGGATTTCTCTTGACAGTTTGGTAGATGCCCTTCATGATGGCCACATGGAGAGGTTCACTTGATTAGAGAACACCTTATTTGGGAGGAGAAGTGTCATGCATCATGGAGGAGGGCAGTAGACCCTAGATAGCATGGGATAGCTTGGATTCCTATAACAGAGTTGGCTCAAGGACACCGTTGCGACAGTGTTCCTGCAAGGAGTAACTAACCTAGTGGAGTACATTGCTTAGGAGGATCAAATTGTGGAGGCTTGTGACAGCAAAATGTGGACTTACCTTGTGCGGCTACATCATCTTAGAGCCCTTGTTGTGTACAACATCACCTTGGAGCATGACGTGTACTTTGGAGTGGAGCACTTCATTTGTTTTAGCCTATAAGTGCTCATCGTAGGTTGCATGTAAGGGCTTGGGCCCACATTGTATTGTTGGCCCCCCTTGTCTCTCATATAAATAGAGAAAAGAGAGCGTCCTCATCCACATCTTGGTACTCATTATCATATTCACTCTTGTGTTGAGATGTGAACTTAGAGAGGAGTGTGCACTAGTCTAATCTCTCCCTCTCTCTCGGTCTTCACTTGTATTTCATTTATCTCTCTCTTTGAATCACTAGGGTTTCTTGGTCTTCTTGGAGTATCCTAGGGCATCTTGGAGGTCTAG
Source organism: Larix kaempferi (assembly GCA_027924585.1). NCBI lineage: Eukaryota > Viridiplantae > Streptophyta > Pinopsida > Pinales > Pinaceae > Larix > Larix kaempferi. The sequence continues at coordinate 13,894,533 of BSBM01000458.1, read as the reverse complement.
GGTTAAGGGTTATCTATCGAAGGTTTGATATTAGGGCCTTGTGATAAATCATAAAACCCTAGGGTATATTTGGTGGAGAAGAAGAAGAGAAAAGGATGTCTTGCCTTGGAGGAATTATTGGAGTGATTCTTTCATGTCAAAGCTCCTTGGTTGAGTTAGGGTTTTCTTCTTTTATCTAGCTAGGGTTTTGAAGAGCTAGTGGACTTGTACTATCCTTGAGAGAAGGCCGCATTATGTACATGTACTTCATCTTGAGCATATTGATGAAGTTTTTGGCTGCCCAAAACTTGTGTAATTTCCAGATTTGATTTTCGGCCATATATGTTCTTCATGCTATTTACAGCTATATATGTCTTGATAATTTGACATAAGTAAAACAACAATTTGTTAAAATTTGACATCATAACTGAAAATCCAAGAGCTGTTTTGCTGCTGCTGTAACTGTTGTTTTACTGCTGTTATAACCGCTGTAAAAGTAAATTTTCAGATCTCGCTTATATGGGATAAGTTGCCCTAGAGGACTGAAACTTACCCAGGTTGTTTGGTATCTTTTCTCCTTGGATTGTCTAGAAGATTGGCTTGTTAGAAAGTAAAACATTGTACTCTTTCTGCTGCTGATTTATACTCTATTTCATAACAGCCCTGAGGCTGAAAATTCGCAGGGTTAATATCCAGGAAACCTCTAGTCAAAGAAGTGAAATTTCATTTTTTAATTAAAATGCAAAGACCTTTAGCTTCACAAAAAATTCAACATGCTGAAGAGAACAAGATCTGAGCAACAGGTAAACTCTGACAGTGGGTGGGAAATCAGAGAGTACATGAGAAGGAACATAACGAACCATAATACCATTATATGAAGCAAAGGGAAAAGGGATTGAAGGTGGAAAAGATATGAAAAAGAAGATAAATATCCTACTAAACCATTGTGAAAATATGTGACAAAACTTGAAGGGGGGTATGGAACACCTAAATTTATATGCAACTTTGGATGTTAACCCAACCTTAGTAAAGGATTATATTCCTGTATGAGGCACCATTTTTGTGGCACATTACTAGGGAGAAAGAGGCACGAATCAAACAGTGCCCCAAAATAACAAAAACATAAAAAGCACAATGCATCCAAGAAAATAAACTTTCTAGCTAGGGGGTTGAAAAAACAAATATTTGAAACTGAGGCTGATGGCTATGGCAATTCAAATTCCACATCTAGACCATTTTTTACCAATCTTCATTTACCTTATCCTCATTTTGTAGATCATCTGACAGTAGTCTAGGCTCAAATGCTCCCTATAGAACAACAGTGGATTCCGTTAATGTTGACAGTAGGGAAGAGGTAGATGTCAAAGTGGTGAGGTGTCTCTATGCATGTGGTATACCATTCAATGTTCTCCATTCCCCTATTGGCATGAGATAGTTAGTGCCGTCAACAATGCCCCTAAAGAATACAAGAGCCTCGCATATGACAAAGCAAGAACCGTGTTACTAGACAAGGAAAAATCTAGAATCCAGAGAACTCTACGACAGTTTATAGGATGTTGGGGCACATCTACAGTGTCTGGTGTATCTAATGGTTGGACAAATGTTAAAACTTAAAATCCAACAATTAATAAATGTTCCTGGTGTGTCAGCTAGTGGTGCAGTCTTCCTTGCATCCCATGACTTCTCATCAGTGGAGAAGAATCGTGCTAATACTTCAAACCTCTTATTGGAAACTATTGCAGTGATTGGCATATCATCACATTATTTTGTGATGATATGCCAATCACTGTTAAGCATGATGCTTGAGAATGGATTCATCTCTTGTACAAGAGAGGGAGGGATGTAATTAAATTTTTTGCTAATCAACAATGCCCTAAAGAATACAAGAGCCTTGAGTCTGAGAAAGCTAAAACAGTATCACTAGACAAAGAAAGATCAAGAATCCAGAAAGCACTAGGAGGGTTTACAGTATGTTGAGGCACATCCATGGTATCTAGTGTATCTAATGGTTTGACAAATTTTAGAAACCAACAATTGATAAATGTGTTCCTGGTGTGTCAGCTAGTGGTGCAGTCTTCCTTGTATAACATGATTTTCATCAGTGAAGAAGACCAGTACTAATCATTGGAGACTAACTCGGTGATTGGCACATTCAATATCATTCAAGTATTCACTTGTAATGAAGCTAATTGTAAGCAGAAGGACAATAGATTGCACAGGCACATCAACATATTTTTTTGGTCTGGGTGTTTGTTGCACACTAGCCCTTTTGCCGCATTGATATTGACTGATGCATGTGGATGGATTCATCTCTTTTACAAGAGACAGAGGGATGTCATTATTCATTACAAATCATAGTGTTGCCCAATCTATTTTCCACACTCAATCTAGGTTGCAACAACTTAAGGTTGTGAAGCCCAGATTTAGTACTCAATAACTCACCTTCAAGCACCTTTTGGAGGTCGAATAGGCATTGACTAATATGTTTGTGAGTGATTCAAGGAAGCAACTGAGGTTGCAAGCGTGTGATAGAGAGACTGGTAATAAGGTTCGAGACACAATCTTGGTTGATGAGTTTTGCTTATAGGTTTAGTGCTAAGTTGCATGAAATGTGAAAACAGGTACATGTTTTTGAAACAGGAATGCCGTGGAAACATGACCCGCCAAAATTTTGAAAACATGGTATTTAAAAAATACAAAAAAATATAAATGTCAAGAAAATGAGAATTGTCGTTGTTTTCCTGTCATTAGGAATTTGTGTGCTTGTTGGAAGTCACATGCACCTTTGAAGCACTTTTTTGGGCCTGAAGCACATCACCCTATTTGGGTCATAACACACCCTTGGGCCTCTCTGGGTTGAAATATTTCAGAAACTCAATCTAGCATTTCGAGGCATGTTTCCAATTCTGAAAACTTCCTCGAAACATTTTTGGACATTTAGAAACATGTTTCTGACCTGAAAACGTGGCACTTTCTGCAACTTTAGTATGTTCTACGGTTCAACTAGCCCATTTATAGTATGATACGATTTGCAGATACAAATCAGCCAATCATTGGGAAAGTGTGTGAGTAAATGTACACCATGTTGGTCCATAAAAAAAACATTCTTCAGCCTCGAGGTCAATGCTTGTATGATGTTCACAGAATTCTGGTTGATCAATGGAATACGCTAAATATTCCACTCCATTGCACACATAGCATATGTGCTTACCGCATAGTATTATTTTCCACATTTGCTGGAAAACCCAGTGCTTGGGGGTGTGGCGAGGAAAAAACACACATGGATCCAGAGGTCCAGGGGGGTATATGCTCGAATTAGACAAAATGTTCCCTGATTATACTGAGTGTATTAGGGATCAGTTGAGCATGTACATCGATTAAGGAGAAGGCATTCGGGAGAGACCTTACAGTTAGAAATCAAGCGAGGTTGCCTTCTCTCCATTGGTGGAACATATATGACAGTGTTTGCCCAAACATGGAGGCACTGACAATATAAGTGTTTTCACGAGTTGTCAACACTTCATCTACAAAGAGCATGTTGGAGCACCTACAGTGTCAACCACATGAAGAGAAATAGCCTGAATGTGGACCGAGCAGAAAACTTAGTTTATGATGATAATCGTGATGATAACTTGAGGTTGTCTTGTTATTCTGAGAAATTTCAGAATAATTTTACATTTAAGATTTAGGTAAACAATCCATAAGAGGACAATTTGGAGGATGGCCCACTACTTTAGGAGTTCGAGGCTTACCTTTAACGATGAGGATGATAATCCTGTTTGGTTGCTGACCCCATTGCTTGATGCTGATGGCACTCCAACAACATCAACTTCAATAGCAAAGGTGGGGCAATCAGTAGGCAGACTACCTCCACAACCACATGGAGGTCAAGTATCTCATGGTGGTGCACATGCGCATGGCGGGGCATCGACATCACCCATTGCTAGACTTATAGTTGACTTATTCTCTTATTCCATTTCTTTACTTGTCTGAGACTTCATTTCAGTTCAATGTTTCAATTCCCATTTTGTAAATTAGGTACATGGCATATTATTAAACATTATTCTGTAAATTAAGTCCATGACATATTTTTAAACATTATTCTATGTGGTCTAGCGGCAAGCAGTGAAATGATTAGGCTTGTATTACCACGGAAACCCAGGTTCAAAACCCCCTAAGCGGGTGCAAATGAGGCCAGGTGTAAGTCCTAAGTGACTATGACTACATAGATGTGCCCCTCTTAGCGCGGTGCCTACGCCAAAGAGATTCTATAAAATATATTATCAAAAGAATAAAAACGTAGGTACATGGCCTATTCTGTAAACAGTATTCTATGCATGTTATAACTCTTTTAAGTCATGATGGCCTTGTTATCACATCCATGTTAGATGGAGCTACCATGCTGCAGATTGTGTGGTCAGGGACCATACTACATTTTTTTTCCAGATCAAAGATCAGATGGCATCAGAGGGGGCATCTATTGTATTGAGATTGCCCGGAGCAGAGATATCAGAGGGGACAAATTGTGCTTTGACGGTCCAGAGCTACAACAGGGCAGTGATTACAGGGTCCCCCTTCCTTGCCTAGCTTTGCATAACCCCATTGAGAGGGTGACTTAGCCATATTTTGATGAGAACATTACAGAGTACAGCTGGTTTGCCAATTATTGCCCGGATTCAGCAAAGATTCAGCTTCAGATCCATCTTCAGCAGCTGGTATATGGTATGGCAAGTATAGCATTTTATGGATATTGCTCATGATTTTGCTTTGAGACTTGTTTATTTATGATAGTACATGGACTAGATGTATGATGTCTGATTTGGTGATCTTGTGCTTTATTATGATATTGATGGCCCTTGGTGAGGTCAGTCCACCTTTTTTAGTAGACTCCTGTATATGCACACTGGTTCCTGTCCCCATTATTGGTATAGACTTGGTCATTCATCCTTCTAGCAAGCTAACATTGGTTCCACCTGTCACTTCCTTCCACCCATCCGACTCATCCATTTTTGGTTCTTTCCCGACTTGGACCTTGATATGTGGCCTTGAGGATCCCCTTCCCCATTTACCCCTAGGTATGCCATGACTCCTTGTTTATTCTGCCTCAGCTCTTTAGCGTGTGAGATGCATTCTCAAACCTGGGATTTACTCCTGTCGGTTTCCCTCGATGTTGCAATGCAGTATAGGATTGTGTAGACTCACCAGGTGTTCCCCATTAGTCATCGAAGCATTCACACTTGCCACCTCTACTTTGCAGTATGAGCGCCATTGTTATATCTTTTGAGATATGTATGAAGCCAGAAGGGCTATGAAATGTAAATGAAGCCAAAAAGGCTAAGTATGAATATGAAATGTTGTAAATATTTGATACAGAGATCACTACTCCCTCTGTATTAGTTTGAGACCTCAAGTAGTATGAATCTCAATGTCAGTACATACTCATAAAAACATAGACTCAACCACTAGATCTGCATCTACCAACAACATATAAAAGCAATCACCAACAATAGACAACAGATGTACCCTGGAACCCTTTCGGGAGAAACCAGCTAACTATGGGGCTATCTTCTCAATCTCGAGCCCAGAGCATATAGATGTATAAAAGAAGATACAATACAGAGTTACCTCAACCGGTAGCTCAATCCCTTTGACTGGGACAAACCCAAATTTGCATGCATCCAGCTGATGCATGCACTGATGAAGTGTGCCCTAACTGCCAATCTGGATCTAAGTGCTCTGATGAAGCCTCTGACTGATCTTCCCTCTCTCGATCACTCTGCTCTGATCTGCTCGCTCTGAAGATTGCCCACTGATGAAATCGACCCTCTCTGCATGCATAAGTGCGCCCTCCTCCTCTGGATGTCAAATGCTCGTACTGCTCCGAATCTCAACAGATCTGAGCTCCGATCGTCTCTAACTTTCCTCAAATCTCGAGGCAAGGCTATCCTGAAAGTCTCGGACTCTAACTCGGTTAATCCAGCTCACAACGAGCTTCTCCTCCTCAGGAAAAAACGTCCTCCTCCAAGCAAACTCGGCCTCCTCCAATCTAAACAGCAATCACACTGTGAAGCTCTCTCAGCTCACAGTACTGGAGATCTAGTCTCTCTGGAACTGAAAGTCACTGATCTAGCTCAGATCTGACCTTCCTAGCTCCTGCAGCAACTCCTCCCTATCTCAGAAAGTCGCCCCACATGGACAGATTCGTCCTCCTCACTTTGGCAGTATCTCTCTCTGATAATGCAACTGAGTAACCCCATCTGGGGACCCCCTGCCTCTATAAATAATCTCACCGATGAATTAGGTTTCCCAAAACCCTAATTCCCGGTGCATGCAAAAAGTCACTTTTGCATGCATGCATACAAAAGGTCACTTTTGCATGCATTCACTGAATGTTGACAGGTCATGCAAAACTCATGCATGCATAGGTTAATCTCCCCTGAAGCTCCGCATGCAGCCCCAGCTGGGCTCATGCCACTGAGTAGAGTGCATCTCTCTCTACTCCATCCTGATGCCTATGGTACTAATGTCCCTCCATGCAAGGAATCTGAGTCATGGAGGACATCCCGAAGTTACCATAATCTAACAAATGTAAAGTCCAAGAATGTGTTTCTTAACACACACGGACACAGGCCAGCCATATATATCAGAGCATTGTATTGGTTTTTCCTCACCTGGTCCTACGGGGCAAGGAGGTGGGATGGAGTAAGGGACAGCAAATTCTAAGTGTCCCCTAGAGTCTCAAGTTACGGTTTGTCGAACACCCAGTCATGGCAGCTCTAGAAAAGATCCTCACAGAGCCTGTTGAAAGCATGGATGTGAGTTGCAAGGTGTGTGTTAGATGATTAGTGCTGGTTTATCTGCACTATACCCATTTGTGAGGCACCGCCCTTCCCTTGTGTTATCATGGTATGCTTATGTTAGTGGGTCCCGCTTTCCCCGTTTATCCAAAGGGTCACATGGTCAAGGTCTTTGTCATTCCCCTATCCTCTCACCTTGTTTATCCACCTCACCCAAAGTTAGCTAAGTGACCAAATCTATAAGTGTGCATAGCAGTTTTTGAGTCTTTGTTGGAGGTGGTGGGCCCACCTCACCTGGGGCCTGTTTTTATTGAAATATTATTTATTATGATCACCGTGTCGTCATTATATGTTTTTAGTAATGTACTAACATAAATAAGGAAGCCTTGGCATTCCATGTTGCATGCAGGTTTCAGCCATTGCCATTTTGACTAGAGTTGACTTGGTCAAACTAGTTTGACCAAGCCAAAAATGGGTCCTGAAAAAAGTTGCAACCAAAACTTCGATTTTGGTTATTTATCACGTACTGGGGTCCCATATGTGCCTCCAAGTGTCGGATCACAAAAATGTTGAAGCATCAGTGAGATTTTTAATTATTACTGGCCAGCAGGGCCCTGTTTTAATTAAAAATCATTGATTTGGGGCAAACAGTGCTCAATTGATGGATCGTGGTCGTTCCAGTGACCATTTCTAGTATATTTGGGATCTACGATCACAATGCAACAAACGGTTCGTCAATCCGGGCAATATAAGTGGGTCAAAAGTGCAAATTACATCTTCAGAAATAAAACCAGCAATTAATTAATGGAGAAAAATCAAATTTGGCTAAGTTCACTTTGGAAATGGTAAGTGCAATGGTTGGCAAAGGTAAGGGGGTCCCCTAATATCATTTTGACATAGTATGGACACATTTTATTTGGTGTGGGGCCCTCATTTATGCCCATCTCCACTTGTGGGACGAATTTGCCCATAGTTGGGCATTTTGGACCATTGAAAAATCAAATTTTTGTAAATTTATATGTTGAGACTATGGGAAAGGGGTCCTAGGGGCTAAAACAGTTTAAAGCCACCCCTTGGACACCCTATTGTATGTTGTATGGGCCCCACGAGTGGCCCCTCTCTCTCCTTGGGCGCATGAGGGCAATTCGCCCCCCCTCTCTAGAGCACATCTCCACCATTCGTTTTGGCATTGAGAGAGATGATCTCTGCCATTGGTTTTGGAGGGAATTAGGTTTGGATTGTGAGCTCTCTACACTTAAGAGAGGAGTTCTCTCATTTGAGACTCTCTTGGCACATTGAACACTTGATTTTTGACTGATATAGAGACATTTTTCTCCCGATTTCTTGAGATAGCATGTATGGATGTTGATTGTATTGATTGTTAGCTAGTTTACATAGCTTTGTGGAGTGATTTCAGTGAGGTTTTTGTCCATCTTTGGCTAATGCTAATTGCAGCGAGAGTGGTCATCTGAAGGAGGACGCAAATCTTGGAGTGGGAGCTCCATTTTGCTCTTTCTCATCAGAATATTCCCAAGGGAGTTGTCTTTGCTATTTAGCTTGTCAATTTCTTCATTTTCAGCCATTCATTTTATGTTCTTGCTTGGTTATTTGCTGCACATGTTGATTTTCCCTTGTTTGTGGCGGGTACCCAAGGCGCAGTTGGTCATCTAGCTGCTCAAACACACAATGAAACAAATTGGCTGCTCAACTCTTGAGTTTGGAGCTAGTATTCAAGTAATTTCATCCATCCATTCTCATCCCAGGTATGCTGCTTTTGCTTGCCTAGTAGATGTCAATTTCACTGTGTGCATTAACATGGAAAACACTGAAATAAACCCTAAAAATTTATATAATAAAATTTCACCGTCAAAACGCTATTTTTATTTTAAACCCGCTTTGGAATTTGCCTTAAACGCTCATATCTAAAATCTCATTCCATTTGGACTCCATTTACCCTTTGAACTAGCACTGTTCTATTCAGCAATTTCGCCCTCCTTGGGCGTTTTCATCTTTCTGATTGGCTGGGTCGTTTTGGGTTTGTGGGTATCTTGTCTTTTGTTAGTACTTGCCTAATAACATCTAAATATCGAGACAACACTAGAAATGCCATTAAAATCATAATTTCGATTCTGCCATGAATGCCCTATTTTATTGAGTTAAAATCCCCCATAGGCAGAAAACCAATTGGCATTTCTAGTATAATTTATATCTCTAATTTCATTTCCAGCCATTGAACACTTTAAATCAGCTATTTTCACCTTCAAATCAGATCAAAAATTGCTTTAGTTAGCGCCCCATCCATCACCTGATTTCTGTCTGTTGGTTGGATACGAGTTTTAGATACCCTAGACACCTCCTATCTGTTTTCATTTGATTATTTGGGTCTTGGGAGTGTCTGCTTTGAGTCTCAACCATCGCTGGTTGACCAGGGTCTCCCCCTTGACTTGGCTACTTGCCTTGTCTAAAGTGACAAACACCTTGTCTGGAGTGACAACTGCCCATCTGTGCAGTGGACCTGGTGTTTGCAAGTGTCACCTGCGTAGCTGCCTACCTCTACCGTCCCGGACAGGATACCTTCAGTAGCAGCCAGTGATTGTGTGATAACAGGCCTATTTCATTTCATATACTACTTCTTGATATCTAGTTTATAACTTTGTAACTGTTACATTATCAATGTTATCTACCTCATTTCCTATTCCACTTCATGATATCTTACATTTAACTTTGTAACTACTAAATGGTTGAGAGTATTTGGTCTTCTACAAAATGGTTATGCTCTATATATTATGGATCATGTTTTCTTGAGTTATCTACTATTTAGTTCTGAATAATAGAGTATTTGTATTAGCAGTACTCAAATCCATATTTCTGCAACTAGTTTGGTATTCTTCACCATTCTTTTGAATATATATGCATTGTAATCATAGTTATATATATCGTTGCTAAATTTCTGTGGTTGTTTGATGCAGGTGGTAATCTCGGAGCATCCACAGTGTCAAGTACGAAATCGACGTTTCGAATCCATATCAGGATTCATCATCAGGACGCAAGTCAATCCATTGGAGAGTGTGAGAAATAAGGTATTAATAGTGTGAGGAGTAGAGATAAAGTATTAAAAATCTAAGGCCGGCTTCTCGAAAATTCGGTTAATTAAGAAAGGTATTGTAGAAAAATGAAATTTAACAATTGTTCTTAATTGCCTTTAGTTTTAATTTTATTTGAAAACTTAATTAAGTACTAATATGGTTTATTAAATTATTAAAATAACCTAATAAGTATGGATATAGTTTGTTAAATTAAGCGTTACTATTAATTGAAAATATTAGAATGTCAATTTAAATTATTAATATTATATTAAATTAATGTTAATTTAACAAAATATTTTGACTTCATGTTTTATTAATCTAAATTAATGGAATATTAATTAAAAAAAATTTAATTTTGGTTGAATATTTTAATGAGTATTATAAACTAACCTAAGGAAAGTATTAGTCTAACCTAACAATTATAAATTTAATTTTGAGATTAAGTATTACCATTCATTTAAATACATTAAAATGTTAATTAATTAGTTTATATATTAGTTTGAATTGCATGTTAATTAAAGGTCTAAATACATAATAGGTTTCTTAAAGGTTATTATAATGATTAGCTGTTGAGTAGAGAAAGAAGCCAACTAGCACTAACTTCAAAGCCTCCATCCCTGTTAAGATTGTTAGGATCTTTAATTATTTCAATAGCTTCCCTAAATTTCCTTTTGAAGTAGTGGTCTTCTCTTGCGATGATTATGGTGTCCTCTAGGAAAACGTGGTGTTTAGTATTGGCACAGTGTTCTGCAAGAGCTGAGGTACGGGTACGATTATTCCTTATGTCCACACCATGTTCTTTTAACTGGTTCTCCCTCTGACCCTGGCACAATGTCGCTCAAATCATTCTGCACTCTGGCATTCCTCCAACCCTGCTTGTCAGCTACTCCATGTTTACTGGAAGACACGAAATCGATGATTCTGCATGCGGTACACATTAATGCTAAGAAGTTCGAAAACTTCTTCAAAGGCCTACTCTCTGTCTCAAGGCACCTAGGAGTTGTCTCCTGCTCTTGAGCATCCATCAATGTCATCTCGTACCAACTAAGTCTCCTATCAGAACTGGAAGGGGCCAACTCACTCTTCCCCTCTGAAATCTACTCCCCATACTAGAAGTCTGTGAACTCTGCTCACTCTTCAAAGTCTTCTGCTCATTGACTTCTAACACTAACACCGATCCATTTACAGGCTTTCCATGTAACCTATACACCTTGCCCTCTCTGACACCAAGAACTTGTGTCGAGTCTATGCCAGATCCTATCTATCGAATGAGAACTCATCCCCTCTCAAAAGAGAGTGCATACCCACTACCCTCCAATGATGATACTGAGGCCAAGTTCATCCTAATATCTAGTACATACAACACGTCTATCACCTCTAGATATCCTCGACTCGAGTTGAAACCTGATTGTTCCAACTCTCTTCAAAGCACACTTGGCATGAGTGCCAAGCTCCACATGCAAATATGGGTATGTCCCTGTCAACCTAGTGAACAAATCATGTCTCCCCATCATGTGATGAGAAGCCCCACTATCCACAAACCAAGCACTACTTGTGCTAGAAATACAAGAGACTAACGAGAACTCTTTCTTGAACCTCTCAACAAACTAATCTTGAGCTTTTGTAGTTGTTGCTACCTGCTAAACTTTCCCTTCCCTTTCTTTCATTCTAAACACTGTGAAGCATAATGGCCACACTTGTGGCGAGCAAAGCACTTGACTTTGCTCATGTCCTTCTTCTTTACTCCCTGTAAAGTTGACCCTATATTGTTCTTGTTCCTCCTTACCTGACTGGCAAGAGCAACATTCTCTTCTTCCTCATCCTTCTGCTGGCCTCCAAATAGAGACTTCTCCTGAATCTCCTCTTGGGTGAAGTCATCCCACAACCTCTCCCAGTCAGGGAGATTCTCCCGAGCAACGATCCCTTTGACAAAGGTTTCCCATGGCTTGGAGAAGCTATTCAGGACAATCCTCACCAACTCCTGATCTTGCACTTTCTCCCCAAATGCTGCCAACTTATCACGAATTTGTGTCTTCATGGTGAGATAAGAAGCTACAGTATCAGTCTTGGACATCTTGGTGCTTCTGAGCTCCTCCTGCAGTACGATCTTCCTATTTTGATTTTAAACCAGTCAGAGCATCCTACATCTCCTTGGTTGACATATTCTCGACAATGTGAGGTATCAAATGATCCTTGACCACGTCCAAGATAATCCTCCTAGCCTTCACATCTTTCAGATTGTGAGTTGCCAAGTCCTTTGGATCTGTCGGCACGATCACTACTATGTTGGTTAACTCCCACATCCCATTCTCCATGAGAACCAGCTTGACCCACAGTTTCCAAGGGTTGTAGTTTGAGGCACTCTCCAACCTATTTTAGTATTGTACTGTAGTAACCATTTAATCTTGCTATTGTAGTTGCCTGCTGCCTAGATCTACAACTTATTGTTGCCTGGATCTTGTAGTTGTTCTGGGCAGTTTCCCGGCCTACCCAAGCTTTTTTGCTTGCTGCCCAAATTTTCTGGGCAGATCTAGGCTAGCCGGTGGCTGCCCAAAAATTTCTTGGGCTCTGGCCTGTTGACTTGGAAATTGCCCTGGGTTTTCCCGACTTCTAGCAACTGGCCAGTTGACCCATCAACTCCTAGCTATTGTGGCGGCGGTCTCCTTGCCAGCGACCTGCTACCGCAACTCCTAATCGACCGTTCACCTTGCTTTACCGACTACAGAAGCTCGCAATCCACCATAACCTACTCTTGTGATTCAACTCTGCCTCCGATCTCGTGCTTGTTGTACGACTGTTGTACAGTGGCCGTACGTTCTTGCTCCCTTTTTTTTCTTTTTATTTGTCTTCGTAAACCTGCTTAGCCAAACCACGATTTCCCTCAAAGATGAACAAGCTCTGATACCATGTTGAATTTTAGATCCAAATCCAATTCCTAGTCTTGAATAATTTTACTGCAATTATTAACTAAGAACACACTAAATCTAACAATTACGAACCGAAAATAAACACAGGAAATCACAACACATTTGACACATTGATTTGCCCTTGAAAACCTTAACTGGAAAAAAAACCAGCAACAGTAGATTTTATTATTAATAAACCCCCGAGTACCTATCCTGGTATAATGACCCACTAAGGAAAATATCAATGTTTTAAAACTCAGACTCGGACTCGAAATCGGTAATGAATCGTAATGACTCGGCCCATTTGAATTTAATGACTCAGTTTACTCAAAAATGCATAAAATATTTAAATTTTAAAGAAAAACAATATTTTAAAGATTCTAATCCATGAATCCAATGAATCCAAAGCATTAGAGACAAATATCCAAAGTCTACTCATGTACATACCATATAAGGGTGAATATATCAAAATGGCACAAAGTGTATTGTGCAACAGTGCAATACATATCTAGAACAAAATACAAAATCAATGAGGCCTAAATGGCATGTAGAGTCCAAAAAACAACATGTTATGATGCCACTACATCATACATCAGACATCAATGATCATACATCATACATGTCATTGATCAACATGATCAATCAAACTCATCACCACTGCTAGAACTAGAAGTAGAACAAGAATCAGGACTAACAATGGCAAAGGCAATGGCATCGGACTCCTTAAGGTCATCTACAACTGCATTAGTAATTTAGTAGTAGTAGTACGAGTTGAACACCTAGAAGCACGAGGTTAGGGTTAGATTCGAAGTTGCATGAAACAGGGAAATGGGGACACATTGGAAATGTGACCCCCCAAAATTTTGGAAACGAGGAAACGTGATATATATATATATATATATATCAAAGTCGATCCTTTGATATCAAGGTTAATCCTCCAAGGACATTACTCAATGACTCAACACCCTACAATTTCGATGAAACTTCCTAATCCAATCGTTAAAATAAGGTAGAAAAAGCATCCCATGCTTAAAAAGTGATTTTGCTTGAGTGGAGTACATTTTTATTAAGGTCATGATGAAGGAGTTTAACAATCAACACTACCAGCATCAAGGTATATAGAGGGGTTGATGTGTTTGATTAAATGTCAATCCCATACCCTCATACATAAAACAATTTAGTGGAAACTTTGCAATCTTGAAATCTTGAAAACTAAGTCTGTTCAAATTCTGAATGGGATCTAAAATTCTATTTTTTCCATATGAAGTCCGATGAGGTTGGAACCACTCTCAAACATACTGAAACAATTAATGGTAACATTAAAAATTTAAGTAAAAGGATAGAAAATGGAAGATAAGGAGAATGTCACTTTTACTTAAATGGTAATGTTAAATTATTAAAGTAAAAGGATAGAAAATGAAAGATAAGGAGAATGTCACTTTTACTTTAAGAATTTAACATTAGCATTTAGTATTTCCAAATCTACTAAGTAACTGAACAAAGTAGAGTTTATTTTGCAGACAACTCGACCGGTTCGGGTCGAGACTTGGCCGAGTTGACCGGTTCAGTACCGAATAGATAGAGTCGGACACCAGCTTGACCGGTTCGATACCGAATCGATCCCCCAATCTGGTTTGAAGGCCGAGTCAACTCAATGGAGGGTCAACTCAGTCAACTCGACCGAGTCCTTGGTTGACCGATTTTTAAAACAATGACAAATGCTAGCTCTCGAACCTCAAGATCAATCCTTCGAACTTGCTAGTTGCTAACCCTTGCTACCCTTGCTCCGTTCCTCGAACCCTGCCTAACACACTTGGTTGAAAGTCCTTCTCCAACCACTCGATGAGATCTCCTTCTCTCACTCTGTGTAACTGACCAATGTGTCTCCTCCTCTCCTTAGGCTTCCTTTTATAACATCTCAATGACAAAAATACCTTGGGTCAATACCATGGACTGTCAAATACCATGGGCCCTAAGTCACTTTTTAGTCATTAACCAACATTAAGTTAATAATGTGCTTTTCCTAAGTTAGACTTAGGAAAGAGATACAAAAACTCTCTTGCTCCTCAAGCAAGCTCCTAGAGAGGTCTTCTGGACAACTCTTGCATGCCAAACACTTGACCTATGCAAAAGTACTTGTCCAATGCTACAAAAAATCAACATACAAGGAATCATTACCCTCAAGGTGTAGCTCATATGTTGGGTTTGTAATTGTCAATCGCTCCACAAGGCCATCTTATTAGCACCCATCCTCCACATATACAGCATCATCTGCGAATTCGTCCCATTTCTTAGAGGACCTTCCCTGTACCCTGGGTCTTTCGATCATGAAGACAAAGGGTACTATCAATGTAAACTAATTTTTCTGCCTTCTTAACTATCAATGTACTATCAATTTCTCTTCACTAAATGAATAAAATGTAAGTACTACAACTCCTCTCACAGGCTGACGAATTGGTTACATGTGAGTGTCACCATATAGCAAATGCTTGTAGCTATTGGGCATGTGCACCATGAATTTGCCACCAGTCTACTGGATCATTGCAATGATGTCTATCACACAAAGCCTCAATTGTCTATGCCATTAATGGACTCAAGGCATAAAGTTCCATATGAAGAGTTGTGTTTGATTTGTTTGTCACTCACGTATAAATTGTTGTAATCATGGAAATGGGTTGGGAGCTCTTTTATCTATGATGGTTTTAATCTTCTCACACATGAGAGTTAATTTTTTAATTTTTCCATAAATTTCACCAAAGCATGGACCATCTTTATCTGCAGAGTGGAATATATGACATATTTATTCAACAAAATCGACTACAAATTTAGCATGTTCTTAAATGTCAACACGCCCATAACAAACTAGGGACATCCTGATAACAGGTATGTCCCTTTAGAGGTTGGGGTGCTGAACAAATGCACTTGATGCAGGTGCATGCACTGAGTGGGTGTCTGCACCCAGGCTACTCCATTTACCAATGATGATTTTTAGTGCCTCACATCCAAGTTGTGTAAAACATATGCAAGCTTCGATTTGGTCGCTCTCATATGTGAGAAGGATGATTTCAGTTTTGAAACAAGTCATGATGCTTACAAGGTATTTGGTAGGTTGACAGCATCCTCATGAACTCCCTAAATGGACAAATAGTTAAATCATTTTATAGGCAAAATTTCCTAATTTCTATATAGCAAATGAACAAAGACATTTTACAAAAATTGAAGCATTAATGTGATTTTTCGCAAGAGATAATTATTCACTTTCCTGTCTCTTTCAACTTGGTGATTGTGACAATCATATATTGTTTAATATCATCTTTAAATTGTGCACAATTGGATATCAAAAACATTTATGGCATTATGCACAATTATTGTTAAATGTTCCTTTAAATATATTTTGATTGTTCAATTGTGTTCATACTCTTAAATGCCAGAAGCATAACCAGATATTATTATAGCTTCTCAATGTGGCTGCAATGTAACCTTGGGTTCCTGAAATTCCTATCCTATTTTCAGTCAATTCATAACCCCATTTCAGGGCCTAGAAAAATTTCTTGTTACCAATATAAAGGTATGAAACTCAAATCACCAAATGCGGCATTCAGACAAAATGTTCTAAAATCTTCGCCACAATCCCTGGAAATGGCACCTTTTGATTGATGAAAGAAAGAAGGATCGTGTATTTATTACTCCACAAGGGTAGAAGTGTCATCCAATGCTTTAAATGGTAAGCAAGGATTTATAAGAACTCATGAATCCAAATCTACTGTACTTAGTCTGAATAAAGAAACTTCTTATGTATCATCTCTGTATTATCATAAAATATCTATAAGAAAGGTAGGATGCCAAAAAGAACATACAAGGAGGAAGCAAACAAAGTGCCCACAATAACATTTTTTCTGTCAACCCTAATTCATTTTTGTTGGGACAGAACTTGTTCTAACGAATTAATTATTGTTAAGCACATGGAAGGATAGAGGCTCATGCAAGAAGTAAGGCCAATTCCAGTTTAGTTACTGTCAACAAAGTAACTTCCAATTTGCCTGATATTAAGTTTATCTTCAATCCATTGAACTCTACCCAAAGACGACAACAAACAAGAAACATGCAACAATAAAAACATAAGGCATTTTCCTGCGAACCAACTTTGGGCTTCTAAGTCTTGATTCATTATTCACAGGTGCAAAATAGCAAAGACTACATATTTACAGTTTCCAGACTTAGAAAAGAATAAAGTTGAACATCTCCACATTAAGCATACCTGCAAAATCATCTTTGCAGCTGTTACATATTGGTTTCCAGGACCAAGTATTTTCTCCACCTGTCAACACTTACAAACATTATTGTATAGATTAGAAAAACTGAAGTTGCTAAATCTGACAAAAGCCACTGCTAGCAATAACCCTAGAGCACATTATTAATTGATTACACCTCCCAAAGAAGACAATGAAGTTTTTTTTATAGTTTTTAGACAATAAAACATGAAACATATAGCCGATATGATCAGCAAACTCCATGCACGTAAGTTCTTGTTGCAATGGCAATCAAAAACAAGAACTTTTGGAAAAGGTGGCCACTAAAAGTCTAAAACTCCATTCTGACACACATTACTTTGTGGGAACACATTAATTCAGACAATTTTATTAATACAACCCTAAGTTTCTAAGATGTGGGCATATGTGCCAGAATTGAATCAAAAGTGACAATTTAAAGGTCACCATTAATTGAGCATATTTTGACATGCTATATTTTAAATTTGATCTGAACAAGTTCCAAAACACATAACACTGATTTTAGAACCTCTTCTCTGCTATTTTTTTAGGAACAAAATGCTTCAGGGTTTAACTCAAGAAACTTCAGGGTTTTATTTCATTTCTTTTTATGATATTTCTTGAGAATTTGGTTTGATTTTATTGATTTGAATGTCAAATGCAGCAAGGTTTATGCATTCAGGAAAGCTGGAACTATTTGGGGGCATCTACTTTGAAAGTCCATCATTCGCAGATTCAGAAACATTGTAAATACTTTACTAGACTAGGGTAAACTGCATTTCATTAGCTCAGGAGATTAGAATCCCCTCCCCTATTATTTTACCAGGACCCCACCCGATTGCTAGAAAAATAAGGGGGTATACTGTCATTAGCTCAGGAATAATCACATCTTGCCTGACGTTTGTTCTATTAAACAGAAAATGGGGCACTACCCCCTTTCCTAAAACAATATAACAACCAACTTAAAGTCACATTTCCCCTTACATTTTAGCTGTGAATCAGGGTTTTGCACCATTATTTTAAAAACAAACGCCTGGTGTTTCAACAAAATTTATGTATAACGGCGCTCCACTCCATCAAGGGGAACATTAAATAAAACAGCAGAGAGAAAAACATGTACCTTTGGACATGATGTCGTTCCCCAGGCCATGGCTGAAACTGCCTTTCATGGACAAAAATAGACCAAAACATAAAGAAAGTTATTTTACATCAAAACTAGGTAGCGATGCAATATTGAAAACAATGGTTTAAATAAAAATCACGATGCAGAGATTAAAGAGAAAATGAGCAAGTGAACATGCCTGAGCACCACCAGCCTTTAGTATGTGTGTTACACCTGCTTTTTTTGCACAATAAAGCACTTCCTGGAGATTTAAAAGAGAGAATTCATTTGAGCATGGGAATTTATTCCAAATAAATCAAGCATACCGCCTAAGCCAATAAAAAATATATATCACTAACGGTAGACATTTTTCCTTTCACTAGAAATGCGTACCTTGCAAATGGAACCATCAGGCCTTGGAGGACTTGCAAGTATAGTAACCTTGCAGCCTGCAAGCTGTGCCGGCTACCATACACAAAATCACATAATCCAAATCAAATCTCCTTGTACCAGGTATTATAGTAAAAGCTTTAGCAATGCAGTAAGAACTCCAATTTATTGAACATGTGGCAGCACTAGAAGACATACCACAGCAAGCATTAAAGCTGTTGAAGGTAGAACTGCTGTTCCACCTGGCACATAGAGACCCACTGAGTCAATGCTCCTGGCTACACGTTTGCATATTACTCCCTGCAAAGAATGAATGACATATCACATTTGTCCATGTAAGCTATCACATGTACCAAAGTTATTCACTAGAAAATTACTCTTAAGCTGAAGATCTTAAAGGTATTAAATAGTTGCCAAAAAAGGAATGAAATGTGCTTGCTCTGCCTACCACAGAACTTACTTTCATATTCTCAACAACTTGTTCAGGATTTCGTTGTGCAGCATGAAAAGCCCGTATATTATCATAAGCCACATCAAATGCTGCTTGTACAGCTGGGTCAAGCTACAGATGAGAAGAAAATCTATATTTTAGACATCTTTAAGAAGAGCAAATATGGAAGTTCAACATATGCATACACCTAATTTCATAAATACATGCATTTTTAGCAATACATTAACTTTAACTCCTATGATATTTGCAGTAGTTAGCACACATTTAATCCCCTTACTGCCTATCATGACGTACATATTTATTCAATTTGGTAACATTTACTCATTAATTAAGAAAGATGGTAAATACTGAAAATGCCAATGTTTATCAATATCAGTAATGTGTCAGTTTAGATTTAGCGGTATTTGACAGGAAGCCAAATGTGACCTGGTACTTCCTGGGCCAATGGTTTCTTCAACTCTAGTACATCACAGTCTCCCCTATATAGAGAGCTAGGTATAAACTTGCATTACATAAAAGTGTTTTCTTATTGTATGTAATACTTAAGAATTTACAGCTTCTTATTGTGAATTAACCAGCAGGCACAATAGGATGGCTGCAATGCTGACATATTTTGACGAATCTTTACTTGTGGACACGTACCAGCCCACTATGTGGGTAGTTGAGGGCCTTTATGGGCCAACCTGTGGGAAGTTGTGGGTTGTTACACCCATTATTACACTTTATTGTGTTTTGCTATAATTCAGGGTAAGGTCGGCCTAGTCTCCTTCTTGGGGTTAGCGCCTTAACCCTAGTGGAATGGTATAAATACACCGCCTCCCTCATTTGTAACATCATCTCATTCAAGTGAATTTATTCAATTTTTTTTTACCTAAGGGCACCTATACTATTTCGCTCTACTTGTGTTGCGCACTCTCTTGTACTCTTATGTGTACATCATTAAGGTGCTGTTATAATTCAGCTTGTTTATCTTATTGGATTAGGGTTTGTTGGAGAATTGACCATAGATTATTTACCTCATGATTTCTAACATGGTATCAAAGCTAGTATGGATTTTTCTTCCTCCATCCAGCACTCTTTAATGTCTTTTTTCCACATCTGAAATTAGGCTTTCAGATCTGTTTCAAGGTTGTTACAGGTCTGAAATTAGGGTTTCAGCACCTTATTTTCTGGACAGCAGCCAGTTTCTAGGATTTTTTAACCCTTCTCTTCACCAACTCACCTCTACTTGGCAGTTTTAAATTTTTTCTTAGTTTTTTGGCTAATTTAAGGAAGATGTTGTGGTTTTTACCTATCATAAGGGCAGCACACTCTTTTTTCCTTATTTCAGCAACAGGTTGCTGCATATCTGCACTAGTATTCTGATATTCACCAATGGAAAATGGCTTTTTCCCCGCCTCAACAGGGCTAACTATCATGTATGGGCTGTTCTGTCATATCTACATTGCAGTAAAGGTTTATAGATGTTTTTGGAGAAACCACTTGCTGCTGCAATTGATGACAGCTATGATCTCATATGTCTAAAGAAGGATGAAGCTCTTGGCATGATCGCTCTGTATGTGAAACCCAATATTGTCCATCAAACAAGTGCAACACAGGTTTGGGATTCCTTCCACACCCTACTTGGTGCGGTTAACACCACTCAAATCAATAAACTTGAAGCAAAGTTCTCCAACCTAAAAATGGCAGATTTTGCTACTGTTGAGGAGTACATTTCCAAGTTCAAGAATATGAAAGCAAACATTCTTACAAGTTATGGACCGTGGTAGAGGTAAAACTGAGTGGACCATGGTAGAGGTAAAACCGACCCTAAATATTTCAATATTGTTCTTAATAACCTCTCTCCTGCATTCAAAAATTTTGCTTTCGTTTCTTATAGCATTCTTCATTTTCTTCCAAACACGACTTCCCCTACTTTGGAAGACATTTTGTAATGTTATCCAGCATCAAGTCACCTTCCCGGGAGCATGCCCACACTAAGGCTACTTCCTCCTCATGTAAACAAGTCTCCGGGAACATTTCCAGGTTTTCCAAAAAGAAGAGGCCAATATGCTCGTATTTCCATAGCAAGCAGTTGGAAATGATGATCTCTTTAAATACAAGGCTGGTCATTCCACACACTTCGTTGTGCACACTGCTCTATAATATACATAATAACACTAAGTACAATAATAATAATAAAATCAAAACATTGATTAGGCTAGTGAAAGGTCAAAAAGCA
Organism: Larix kaempferi; assembly: GCA_027924585.1. NCBI lineage: Eukaryota > Viridiplantae > Streptophyta > Pinopsida > Pinales > Pinaceae > Larix > Larix kaempferi. Next base: position 13,873,333 of record BSBM01000458.1, on the reverse strand, counting down.
CACACCCTTTCACCTCGTGACCAATCAATGGATATAAGTAGACCACAATGATGCTTATTGTATCATCACCATTCTTATCAATATTATCCATCATTTACTATTCAATATATTATTATATATTTGCAGAAATCTTCTGTCGGTCATTATTAAACAACAAATTTATTTACTACATTTGGTATCAAAGTCAAACTTGACCAAATTCATGGGTTAATACTTAATCCTTAAATCTACCCATTTATGCAACAAAATCATCAATTTTGTATTTATCCAATCCATACATTGTTGCCTCAGTTAACTCCATTCGCTACACATCATGTCCATACAACACCTCATACGCTCAACAGTGCACTGTGATTCCACCTTGTCAATTTTGTCGTACAGCCTACAAAGTTCAAGGTACTGTCAAATCCATATTCTGTACAATCACATTTTTTTTCCCGCGTGAACAGTACCTTTTCCATTGTTCATTCTTGTACTCCGATATACAATTTCACAATGGTCAAGTCATAAGGCCGCCATTTTAAATTAGCTTATGGCTTTTGATTTCTCTATGTTGCACCCCCTCAAATCAGCCACATTTTTTTAACTTTGGCATTTTGATCCAAGTTGGCGCACTTTCATAAAATCAAATTTTATTTTAAGTTAAACTTTATATATACCATTATGGCTTTTGATTTCTCTAAGTTGCACCCCCTCAAATCAGCCACATTTTTTTTTAACTTTGGCATTTTGATCCAAGTTGGCGCACTTTCATAAAATCAAATTTTATTTTAAGTTCAATTTTTTATATACCATTATGGCTTTTGATTTCTCTAAGTTGCACCCCCTCAAATCAGCCACATTTTTTTTTAACTTTGGCATTCAAAGTTGGCGTACTTTCATAAAATCAAATTTTATTTTAAGTTAAACTTTATATATACCATATATAAAGTAAAATAAAGTTAAAAAATGGAATCCACAAAGAAAAAACCCAACCCCCAGATGCTTAGCAATGATGAATAAAATGCAGATGTTAACCAATGTAGAGATGGAAGTAAACAATTTAAGACACCAACTTAACAATGTTGAGAAAGGGCAAAAATAGTTAGGTGAGGGGTAATGAGAAATATGGAACAAAATTGACAAGTTAATAGAAGGCTCTGGAAAATTATGGCGAACCCTAATAAGAATGATAAATGACAGCCCAAGGGTTGGCTCAAGTGGTCATGAGCCAGACATGAGATCTCTCCCCCCAAAGTTGGGGAGGTCATGAGTTCAACTCTCTTGATCCCCTCGAGGTTAGGCTTCATAATTAGGGCCGACAATTTACCCAATTTACCATCCATAGATCATGGGAAGTGATCAAAGTGTTTTCCACGATTTATTCCACTGGGAGAAAAAAAAACAATGATAAACGACAAGAGGGATGAAAAAAGGTACGTAACAATCATAGTGAAAGGATTTACCAGCTAACCAAAAGGGTAGATGTGTTATTTGCACAACCCTTAGTCCACCAAAAACCACCACCAAGCCCAGAATTGCCAAATATAGAGATATCAAGATAACATAGGTTATCTAAATAAAATCAACACCGAACATATGGTTGATACTTTTCATAACCGTCTCTCCGAATCCGCCATTGTTGAACATTCCCACAACACCAAACAACTTATCTCTTTCAATCAAACCAAAATCTTAGCAATAACCTCGCATTACTCAACTCGTCTCATCAAAGAAGCCCTCAAAATTGAAAAACACCACAACAATTTTAATCATGTTGATGGATACAAACTCAGCCAATCTTGGAAACCTATCATCCATCAGTTCTAGTCCTCTCAATCCTCCTAACCCTTATCGTTGCATTAATCATTCCTTCAATTTCTCTAAACTCCCCCCCCTTCTCTTCTCCCAATTTATTTATTATTATCTTATATTTTCCTCTTGATCACTGATTTTATTTCCTGATCTTCTCTATGTGAATCCCTGCCCCCCCCCCCCCGCCTACTCTCATTCCATTCCTTCTTACCTCCTAGCTCTTGTAATTCTTCCTATCCTCATTGCCTCCACATTTTCATTGTCTGCCCCCATCGTTGGTATATTCCTCATCTTTTCTTTAATTAACTCTATTATTCCAGTTCTCCACTAATTTCTTTATTTCACATTCTATTTATTAGTGTTTACTGGTCCTTGATTTTGATAATAATTATATATCCTAATCAAATCCCTCATCCAATTTTACTCATTCTTTAATATGATCTAACATCCTTTCTCTTCTACAGTTACTTTTAGTGAACCCTTATATTAGTATTATATATTTTCTCTCAATGATAAATTCTTATGTATTTAATTCTTACCCACCCCATCAATTACACTAAATTTGTTAATTCTCTCTATGACCACCCAAACTAGCATGTCTGATTAAAGTCCTAAAGAAGCAAGCTAGCCGAGGGGAACAAAGAGGAAAGACCAATGTCACCACAACAATCCCCTCCTCACTTTTGGTTGGCTCTTCTCCAACCCAAGGAGGGCCTCCCTAAACCAGGATTACTAGAGCCATAGGCAATGAGTGCAAGGTGAAATGAAGAGTAGCTCTAGCAAAACATGTCTTCTGCAACATAGAAAAAATAGGTGATGGGAGGATAAAGGGGGTCACTCCAAGGACTAGTGCCAATCCAATCAAGCGCAACTACGAGGGCCTTTAATAGGCCACCAAGAGGGAAGAATTGCAATCGCTCACCCAAACCCTACTCGATGCAATTGAAGATGAACTAGGGTTTACAAGGGAAGGGATCAAATAAAGTATCCACTTCCATTCTAGCTCTTGGGGTGCACCTTATAAAGAAGGGTTTATAGATGCACAATCTGAATGAAGGTAAAGATACAACATATAAATCCTATATAAATAAATATGTAAGAAATGATGAATTAGAGATTACCTTTAAGATGTCTTTCTCCAATGATGTGTTAACACCCTTCCCAATGTCCCAAACAAGAAGCATAGAAATGACAATTTAAAAGCACCCAATAAACTTACAACCATGAAGCTACAAGCAAGATAAGTGCACCACATATGAGGAAGAAGGAAATCCTTACAACAAAATTTGCTCCAAGATAAGATATATTGATTAAGCTCAAAAGAGAGGGAACTCCAAAAGTCCAACCATGAATTACAATGAGAGGCTCACTCCCTATAAAGCTTTACGGAGCAAGATGGGTGCCTATCCAAGTTTTTATTTCATGCATGAGAGGGCGCTACAAAATAGAGAAGATAGACAAGTGTAATGGCTTTGGGCGCCACTTGTTTATAACTTATGAAGACTAGTAGTGCACCCCCATAGATTAGGCCACATAGGAGGGCAAATCACCTTAAATCAAGGGATTATGTCCCCAAGAGGGTGTGCCCCCATAGAATGAGGAATCCCCAACACAAATCCAAAAATCATGAATTTTAGGCCCCATAATCAAAGGATTATGTCCTCAAGAGGTGCGCCCACCATAAATCCAGGATTTCCAAACATAAATCCCTTAAATCAAGTAATCATGTCTCCAAAATCCGAAAAACAAGGGATTATGTCTCCAGGAGGTGCACCTAGCATAGTTTGAGGGATTTAATTGGTCTAAATGGAGTGCACCCACCATTTTTAAAGGAGGGGCCGCTCCACAAAGTTTATACATCCCATCAAACAATACTTTACAATAATACATCATGATCATTTCTCCAAGGAACTCTAGGCCATGTGCAACTAATTATGCTATGTTGGAATCCAAAATCTAAATGAATCCATCATAGTTATTAGCTAGATAACAATATGAGGGTTAACACTCTCAAAGGTAGCAACAGCTGGCAATGCAATTGAAAAACTCTATAAATATTCCCAAGTCATTGAAGGTGCATTTTCCAGCAGGCCATAAAAGGGAAATGTTTTTCACAGATGATCTTAATGGCGGAGAATCACCTTTTCTAGATGGGAATCTTCAATTCTTTGCTAGGTCAAACATCCACATATTGCAATGTAGGTTGATATTGGACAAATTACAGATGGTGACTCTCAATAGGAGAAAGAGAATAGAACATATCAAATCCCCCAAAACGACTTTTTGTTCTAACTAGGGCTAGATATATAGGCAATCAAAGGTATGCTACATGGACAGAGATAAGCTTTCAACTTGAGGAGCGCTACAAGCTGAAAGAAGACAAGGGACATACAAAAGATTTGACCTCAACAAATACTCTTTCTCAGAAGGAATGACCCACCATATGTGGCATGAGTAAAGGGTAAAAGCTCCAAAGGGAGAAGCGCCCCATAATTTGGGGAGTTTGTTATTCTTGTTTCAACTTTAATTAGAGACAAAGCTTAATTGAGGACAGTGTTCAAGACTCCAACTCATTTACTGCACATAACTCAAGGACATACACATTAGATCCACTTTTTTAGGAGTTTGTTAGTTTTGTTGGAGGAAGAGCCCTAGTTGAAGAGACACATGGTAGCAAAGGAGGCCTTAGAACACTTTACAAGGTAACTGAAGAGCCCAAGAAGAAGAACGCCCAACCCTTGAGGAGACTTCTAGTGGTTATATAATTCAATATTCCTTAAATCATGGATCTAGAGGTAGCTAATACTTTACCATTATTTCTTGGAAGAAAAAGTGGATCTAGAATCGACTTCTTTTTTTTAAATCTAAGAGAGGTGAGCTCATCTCTATATAAATAGAAGTCCTCTCCTTTGTTTGGTTACAGTTGTATTTGTGAGGTGATACCCTACAAGACTATTTGAACATCTTTTAGGAGGTAGAAGTCAAGGGACCAGACCACATATGAGGTTTTCATCTTTTCTCTTTTTTTTCATGGATGATTAGGGTTTATGCAATGGTAGCCACTATATTTGATATTGGAAATAATCTCTGTAAAAGGGCAGTTCTACATAATGAGAAGATAGGGAAGAGGTTGTAAACCCTCCCTAGTCCTTGGTGTAACCTAAATGTTGGGGAATATTTTGTTGTAATTTCAGACTGGTTGTGGAACATGTTAACAACTCACTTGATCTTATGGAATTATAATTGAACATGCGATATGTTGTTGGGTTGTTCATTCTTTAGAAGGTTGTCCTACTTAGTCCTCTTTACTTACGATTCCATGTTACAGTTGTTCCTTCACTGGTGATGGTTGCACATTATTTTATTGGTTGTGATGGTGCATCTTGATAAGGCTCTCACTTATCCTTATATGACTTGAAAAACTATTTGAACTAGTCATGGCACCTCGATGTATGGCTTGACTACGTCCTCTCCATAGTACTCAAAGTCTCAAACCCTCTTGTTTGTAGATCCTTAATTCCATTACCCTTTGGATTAGCACTGGTGTTGGTCCACCATCACATTTCTTTTAAAAGGTTATCTTACATCTTACTCGAGGATGCCCCCCTTGTGTTGAAAGAAATTCGACCTAAAGTGAGAGGAAGATGTAATATACTTAAACCCAGAAATACAGAGAAAAGATAGAAAAACACAAGGGAGAATAGATAAAATAGGTAGTTATGTTCACTTCCCTCTTCAAGAGGACAACCTTCAAGAGCAAAGCTCCAAATACAATGACAATTCTTGACCAAACATTACATAGATTACCACTCAATATATAGTGCTTTAATAGTTAAAGCCCTAACTACTCATGGTCTCGCTATTAATGAAGGTCAACCACCTAGGGGCCTTTATCCAATAAAGAGGGCCCTTTTACATCAAGTCACTACCCCCCTTGTGTCAAAGGAAAACCGACCTAAAGTGAGAGGAAGATGTAAAATACTTAACCCATAAATACAAAGAAAAGATAGAAAAACACAAGGGAGAAAGATAAAATAGATAGCTATGTTCACTTCCCTCTTTAAGGGGGCAACCTCCAAGAGCAAAGCTCCAAATACAATGACAACCTCATAGATTACCACTCTATATATAGCGCTTTAATAGATAAAGCCCTAACTACTTGTGGTCCTGTTATTAATGAGGGTCAACCACCTAGGGGCCTTTATTCAATAAAAGGGGCCCTTTTACATTAACTCACTGGCGACTAACTATCTAATGGGCCTTACAACCTTGTATATCAATAAAGTAGGGGGGTTACAGTAGGACCCCTAACATGCCCTCCCCCTTCAAAAGTAGCATTGTCCTTGAGGCTGGAGATGGGGAAACTGCTGCAAAATGGTTGATGGTTCCCAAGTAGCATCTTCTGGTGAGGTATATTTCCCCTGAATCAAAACTTCCCAAATAGTATGTTGACGTAGCTGATGCCCCTAGTGTCCAAAATTGCTTATGGTTTGAGCCAAATGGAGCTTTCTTCATCCAATTCTTGTAATGTGGTTTGAACATGACAATTCTGATCCACAACCTTCTTCAAACAAGACACATGAAATACTAGGTAGAGCCTGGAGTGTGTTGGGAGTGCTAATTGTATGCCACGTGCCCAATGTGTTGAACTATCTGATACGGATCATAAAACTTTGGTGCAAGATTTTGATGGCATTTAACTTTAAGAGAGGCTTGCTTATAAGGTCGAAGACGAAGGAAAACTTGGTCGCCTTCTACAAATGAACGCTCTAAGCGAAGTTGGTTTGCATGTTGCTTCATGTGATTTTGAGCCATTGCCAATTTTTCCTTAAGTGTGCAAAGTGTGACTTCATGATTATGAAGCAGGCTATCGACTACATGTACTCTAGAAGTACCTGGTAGATAAGAAACCAAGAAAGGCAATTTTTGGCCATAGATCGCTTCATATGGTATCATTTTTGTAGCCTAGTGATAAGTGGTATTATACCTCCATTCTACCAAAGGTAAACCACTGTTCCCACTGGTGCTGCTTCTCAAAAGTAAAACATCGCAAATAGGTTTCAAGACACTAGTTGATTGCTTATATTTGGCCATCTATTTGGGGGCGATAAGATGTGCCCATTTGCAACTAGGTGCCCTGTAATTTAAATAGTTCGTGTCAAAATTTGCTAGTGAATGTGAGATCACGATTTGACACAATGGATTTTGAAATATGTTCCAAAAAAAATTGTGCAAGAGTTACCAAGGTAAATAGGTGTTTGAGTGCACAAAAAATGAGCATATTTGGAAAGTCTATCAACTACCACCATGATGACTGATCTGCTACCTCCTTTCGGGAGACCAATAATAAAATCCATGAAAATGTCAATCCAAATAGTGGTTGGTATTGGGAATGGTTGCAATGCCCTGGGAGTCTTCATTGTCTCACCCTTGTTCTTTTGTCAAGTGTCACATTCCGCTACAAAAAGTAAGGACATCCTTTTTCATGCTTTGCCTTCCCAAAAGAAGGAGCGCCTGACGCGTGAATAAGTTTTATGAAAGCCCAAGTGACTTCTGAGGGGAAATGAATGTAACTATGTTAATATTGTATGTTTTAAAGCAGAGTTAGGTACTAGAAAAAAGAAACCCTTATACCACAATGTATCTTGCTACCAGGTGTAACCCTAAGGAGGGTTGGAAACCTCTTGAAGTCGCTTGATGAGCTAAGATGTAGCATCATTAGTTAGTCATTATTGTCGTGCTTCCTCTAACCATTTAGGTACCAGAGAGGATAAAGAGAAGAAGGATCCCTCTTCCTCATGTTTCCTTGGCAATGCTCTTCCTCATGTTTCCTTGGCAATGCATCTACCAAAACATTGTCTTTTCCCCTTTTGTGGATGATCTCATAATCTTATCCAAGCATCTTAGTGACCAATTTATGCAACCGTGGTGATCGGTCTTAATCTAGGAGCATTGCACTATAAGATATGGTCGCCATGTGTCAATTGCGTGTAGGATGGCCATCATTTCTTTCTCATAGGTAGACTTGCCCAAATTCCTATCACAACTAGTCACTGGTGAATGATAAAGGCCTTCCATATTGCATTAAAACTGCACCCAAACCTTTTCCAAAAGCATCACATTCCACTAGAAAAGTCTTAGTAAAATCAGGCACGACTAACAATGGGGTGGTGCACATGGCTTGCTTTAAAACTAAGAATGTTTGTTATGCCGCTCTGTTCCATGCTAAGGAATTTTTTTACTAGGTTGTCAATGAGGCTACAATTTTCCCATAGTTCTCCACAAACTTCCTATAGTAGCCCATAAGGCCTATAGACCCACACATAAGCTCTTCAAGGTCTTAGGGCAGGGCCATTCTTGCATTGCCACAATCTTGTTGGGGTCCATTCTCACCCCATCTTGTCGATGTTTCTATGAGCAGAGGCATGCAACACAGCAGTCGACATCCAAAATAGGTTTCCTAACAGGGTTTTGGGGGACAAAACACCAGAGGAGGCATTCACTAGTGTGAAGCCAGAGGTGAGTCATTTCTTCATCTTTGGTTGTCCAATTACAGCCATATACCAGTGGAAAAGAGGACCAAATTGGAGCCCTCCAACAGGAAGGGCTTGTTTGTTGGCTACAGTGAGACTTCAAAGGCCTACAAGGTCTATGTTCCAGAGTTGAGAAAGACAATTGTAAGTAGGGATGTAAAGTTTGAGGAAGACTTTGCATCAAGGAAGTCTCATGAGACAATACCAATGATAGAGGATGAGGAGCAGGAAGCTCCGAAGGTTGAACTAGAGTCACTTGCGACTTCCAATTTGGGGCAACAACCTTCAGACCTAGAGGAGCCACTAGCTCCTACCGATTCTATGAAAAGACCTCGATGGTACACACAAACATTGAGGAATGCTCAAGAGTACGTTGAGGCTTCTAGGAGCACATTTAGGGAAACTAAGCCTCCGAAGAAGTTTCCTAACTACATGGCATTGATGAGCAACATCAGGAATTCAGAGCCTTCCAGTTTTCACGAGGCAACAGACCAGCAGATATGGCAGGATGCCATGGTGGAGGAGTACACCTCCATCATGAATAATGATGTTTGTGACATTGTGCCTAGACAAGAAGGGAAATCGGTAGTGACTTCCAGATGGCTCTATAAGATCAAGCATGCAATAGATAGTAGCATAGAGAAGTTTAAGGTGAGGTTCGTGGCAAGAAGGTTCTCCCAAAAAGAGGGAGTGGATTACAAGAATACTTCTGCTCCAGTCGCTAGGTACACTTCTATTAGAGCAATTATGTCTTTAGTTTCAATTATGGGATGGAAGATACATCAGATGGATGTGAAGACAACCGTCCTCAATGGGTTAATTGAGGAAGAAGTGTACATACAGCAACCTCAAGGCTTTGAGGTAAATGGGAAGGAGTCCCGTGTTTGCAAGCTTAAGAAAGCCTTCTATGTACTCAAGTAAGCATCGAGAGCATGGTATTCCAGGATCGATGGAAACTTGTAGAGCATGGGCTTCACTAAAAGTGAAATAGATCCCAACTTATTATTTCATATTTGTTGTTTGCAAGCTTAAGAAAGCCTTCTATGTACTCAAGTAAGCATCGAGAGCATGGTATTCTAGGATCGATGGATACTTGTAGAGCATGGGCTTCACTAAAAGTGAAGTAGATCCCAGCTTATTATTTCATATTTGTTGAGGTTGATATGCTTATTTTGGTGACGTATGTAGATGACTTGTTTCTTACAGGTTCAAAGAAGCTCATTGTAGGGTGCAAAGAAAATATGGCAACAAAGTTCGAGATGAAGGACATCGGCACGATGCATTACATCTTGGGTTTATAGGTTGAGCAAGGTAAGTATGTAGTTGAGATCCTAAAGAAATTTCACATGGAGGATTGCAAACCTATGACCACACCCATGATCACCAATCTAAAGAAAGTGACAGCTTCAAATTCAGAGTTAATGGTGTTAGATTATGGTAACTTTGGGATGTACTCCATGGTTCAGATGCCTTACATGGAGGTACATTAGCTGCATAGGCATCAGGATGGAGTAGAGGCACTCTACTCAGTAGCATGAGTCCAGTGGGGGCTGCATGCAGAGCTTCAGGGTAGATTGACCTTTGCATGCATGAGTTTTGCATGACCTGTCAGCATTAAGTGACTGCATGCAAAAGTGACTTTTTGCATGCATCGGGAATTAGGGTTTTAGCAAACCTAATTCATCGGTGAGATTATTTATAGAGGCAGGGGGTCCCCAGATGAGGTTACTTAGTTGCATTGTCGAAGAGAGATACTGCTAGAGTGAGGAGGGCGTAGCTGCACATGTGGGGCGACTTTCTGAGATAGAGAGGAGTTGCTGCAGGAGCTAGGAAGGTCAGATCTGAGCTAGATCAGTGACCTTCAGCTCCAGAGAGGCTAGACACCCATTACTGTGAGCTGAGAGAGCTCAACAGTGTGATTACTATGGAGATTGGAGGAGGACGTTTTTCCTGAGGGAGGAGAAGCTCGTTGTGAGTTGGAATGATAGATTCGGAGTCTGTGACTTCCAGGATAGCCTTGCCTCAGTATTCGAGGAAGGTTAGGGACGATCGGAGCTCAGATCTGTTGAGATCTGGACCAGTACGAGCATTTGACATCCAGAGGGGAGGGCGCACTTGTGCATGCAGAGGAGGCCGATTTCATCAGTGGGCGGTCTTCAAAGCGGGCAAATCAGAGCAGAGAGATCTAGAGAGGGCAAATCAGTCAAAGGCACTATCAGAGCACTCAAATTCAGTTTGGCAGTTAGGGCTTACTTCTTCAGTGCATGCATCAGCTGGATGCATGCAAATTTGAGGTCTGTCCTGTTTCAGAGGGATTGAGTTACCAGCTGAGGTAATCCTGTATTGTATTGTCATTTATACATCTATATGCTTTGGGCTCGAGAGAGAAGATAGCCCCCTAGTTAGCTGGTTTTTCCCGCAAGGGTTCCAGGGTACATCTGTTGTTTATGTGGTTGATTGCATTTATATTTCAGTTGGTAAATGCAGATCTAGTTGTTTGAGTTTATGTTTGTATGAGTATTTACTTACATTGAGTCTCATACCACTTGAGATCTCTGGATCTAATATTTACAAATGGATCCCAGGTTGTACAAGCAACTAATAGGTTCCTTGATGTATTTGGTCAACACTAGACCAAATACATGTTTTGCAATAAACACTGTGAGTCAATTCAAGGTGATCCAACATAGGAGCATTAGGTAGCAGCAAAACATGTGCTCGGGTATTTAAGGGAGAAAGTGGGATATGGTCTGAGATATCTTGGAGATGGTGAAGTGAAGTTGCAAGAATATACAGACTCAGAATGTGCAGGTAGTGCAGCAAATGAAAAGAACACCTCAAGGTGTTGCTTTAGTTTGAGATCAATGATGATATTCTGGTTCAGTAGGAAGCAAACTTCCATGGCACTTAGCTTAACAGAGTAAGAGTATATGGCAGCTAGTACAACGAGTTGTGAGTCCATCTGGCTTCGCAAGTTACTTGCAGGATTGTTTGCTTAGGAGTTGGATCCCACGGTGATATACTGTGACAATCAGAGTTGTATCAAACTCTCTAAGAATCCAATATTTCATGATTGATCCAAGCACATAGAGATCAGATACCACTTCATACAAGACAAGATTCCAAAAGGGAGCAATAAAGCTTCAGTCTATACCCAAAGTGTTAAAGAAATGTAAATGTGGAAGATATTCTAGATACACTTGTCTATTGTATTATTGTATTCCTCCTTTGGGAGATGTCATTGATGTAATTGATAATGTAAGAGTCATTGAAAGAGTCAATGTAAACCCTAACTGCTAGGTCGGCCTGAAAATAACTAGAAAATAATATTTTATTGTAAAGTGTACAGGTTGGCCCAGTTAGGTGAGTCAAGCCGACCTAATTAGTAAAAAGGTCAAGCCACTTGTTAAGTATAAATAGGAGGTTGAGTTGCTCATTTGTATTACTCACCTCACTCACTCAAGTTCGCATAGGAGAGAGAGAAGTCCGCACAAGTGAAGGAGAGAAGCTAATTTTGTCTTGGGGTTTTATCTTGTACTTGGTGAATTCTATATTGAGGAAGTTTTGTCGAGGTTTTCTCCCTTGTGGTTTCCCCAAGAGAAATTTTGTGTTCTTTGTGTTGTGCTTGTATTTCTTTTAGTGATCCTATTGTTTAATGTTATTATGCTAAACAAAGTAAAAACTTAACACGGTATCAGAACAGGCTTGAAAGAGAACATTGTGCAGCTGCTGCCTAGGGTTTCCATTTCCGGAAACTAGCCATCGTGGCATTTTCGCTACAAATCACTTTTGGCGAAGGTCCAGGATCTAAAACTTGGACAGGTTGAAGATGAAATGTTCATGTACCTTGTGTGCGAGTTTCTACCTCAGATTCGCTATACTTTAGGAGATATGATCCATGCAAATTAGGGTTCCAACCTCCTCCAGAATTCAATTTTAAAAAGGTGACCTAGGGATAAATGTTATATCTCAGGCTAGGAAGATCCAAATCGAATTTCGTAAGATGTTCCAGAAAGTGCACGGACTTTAGTTTCTCTGGTGCGAGTTTCAGAACCCGAAGATGAAACAGTGACACGTGGAAGTCCGTACAAGTTCGCTATACTGAAACAGTCCATAAACAGGTCATCTTGGGAAACTTAACATAAGTTCCACTTGGTGAATCTAATCTTGCTCTAACCTGTGGGGTTGGCTAGAGGACAAATAAGACTATCACAGGACGATGTTTCAGACCTTGAGGAGCAGAAATTTCGGAGATACATCAAAATTAAGACCGGCCAAATCTGCAGTAGAAATTGAAGAAACTAGAGCATCAAATATTTTGCAGTCCTGTCCACAAATTTGGGAAAAGGAGCACTTTGCCTAACTCGCCTTGGGGAGGCGCATATTTTCCTCCAATCAGTTTCCAAAAATATCAAAGTTGAAAAATTAGGGTTTCTCTGTCAAACCCTAGGTCAAGCCAGAAGCATTTCTTGGAGAAGCAATTTCACAAGGCATGGAAATATAGGGTCATGCTCATTCTTGAAGAACATGACCTAGAAGGCTTCATAAAAGAAGAAGTTAAAGAACTAGGGGGAGATGAGACCAAAGCAAAACACAAGAAGAATATGATCAAGGCTAAGAGGATCACAGCTGACTCTATCAAAGATCACTTGATCCCTCAAGTGTCATCAAAGAAGACCCCAAAAGAAATGTTTGAAGCCTTGACCAGTCGGTTTGAAGGAAATAATATTAACAGAAAGATGACCTTGAGAAATCAACTCAAGGGTGTGAAGATCCAGAAGTCTAAGACTATGCACTCATACTTCTCCAAAGTATCTCAGATAGAAGAACCTCTTATCTATCTCAACATTGGATAAGAATGGATGCAGTCGTGATTGGAATTGAAGGATGACTCTACAAATTGAAGGGATATGCAAACTCAACCCTAATAGCTAGGACCATGAATCCTTGTGAGTTGCAGTATAGAAGACTTGTTCATTATTGTGGATCATAAGAAGGAAAAGAACAGGTCCTCAAAATCAAATGATGGAGTGGAGCACACTGCAAGGAGACTAGGATCAAGAGAGATCCTACCAAACAAACAAAGATAAGTATTTAAATAGTCATTTTATGTATATCAAATTACTTAAATAATATTGTTCAGTTGTGTACATATTTATGTTCCTAGATGTAGGATGTGTATTATGCATATTAGAATGTTTGCATTGATCAACAGAATACTACTAATATGCATGTGATGGGTAAGTAGCCTATGGTGTTGTACAACATTCCATTGCTACTTATCTAGAATGAAACCTCTTTGCTGACATACTGGGAGCAGTGCACGCTCTTAATAATGTTCTGGTAGAGATGGAAGGCATCTAGAAAGTTACCGTATCAATACGGGATATGGATGAATGTTGTGTTGAAGCATTGGCTAAGACAGTTGCATGACTGTGTGACCTATGCATAAGAATTGTTCATTATTAATATGAAATGTTTCTAACCATGCAACTGAATTTGACTTGTAGGAAATATCATGTACGATCACCTACAAATGAAGAATGATGAGATTTATTTCGTAGAACAAGTGACGATGGTCCAACTACAACATTCAACAAGTCTTATGAAATCAAGTATACCACAAAAGTACAAAGCAAGGGTTCTCTCAGAAAGAGGGAGTCGACTATGATGAGATGTTGCTCTAGTGACCAAACACACTTCCTCAGTGGTGGATATTACACAAGATAGATGGTGTAATCAAAATAGAAGAAGATATCGAGCAACCTCCAGGACTCAGGACTCTCTACAGAGAACCACATGCGTGCATATTGAAGAAGACTTTGTACGAGATCTGAAGGCACCCATGGGATAGGATGATCACCTAGAGTGATGAGATATCAACCTTTGCTACAAGGTTGAAGATGAGAAGCTCATAGATGGGTGCAAGAGAGTTCGAGATCTTGGTATCCAGTGACCTATGAAAATGACATAGATGGATACACAGAAGATCATCAGAAGAGAAGGCTACCAGTCACTCCAGTGATGAATGTCCCAATGTAGGGAGTACAAGATGCAGAGGGAGGATAGTGCTCAAGAAAGCTCTGCTTCAAAGGGAGTGACTGCAACACAGATGGAGAGACATTATCACTTAGCCTCTATCCGTGGCGAAGGTTGTCTGCCTCAGTATCTCAGGGATATGCTCAGAACGATACCGGATGTCTCCCCTCACGAAGAAGAAGCTTGCTGCAAAATTTGAGATGAAAGACCTTGGGATGATGCACTATTTTTCTAGGTCTTGAAGCATGGCAATTCCCAGATGAGATTTTCCTAAGTCAAGGAAAATATATTGTTGAGATCCTAAAAGGATTTGGGATGTTGGATTGCAAGGCCATGACTACTTCGATGGTGACAAACTTGAAGCTCTTGAATGATGCTTCATCAAAGATTTGTTGTGAACACCTTGAGTCAGTATTTGGTTGAGCCTAGACGTGTTCACCTTATAGCTACAAAGCATGTGATGAGGTACCTAAAAGATACTATAGACTATGGTCTCAGTTATACTAGAGATCGTGACTTCAGACTGTATGGTTATACAGATTCAGATTCGGCAGGAAGTGTCTCAGACAAAAAGAGCACTTCAGGTGGATGTTTCAGTCTAGGGTCAGCGATGATCTCATGGCTAAGTAAGAAGCAGTCCAATGTTGCTCTCAGCACTGCATAAGCGGAATACATTGCAACTTGTTCTACCAATTGTGAAGCCATATGGCTTCGGAAGTTGTTATCAGGTCTATTCGATCTAGAGATGGTTACCACAATGATTCTATGTGATAACCAAAGCTGTATGAAGATAACAGAGAACCCCGTGTTCCATGATAAGTCGAAGCACATAGAAATCCGGTATTTCTACATTCATGATATGGTGCAGAAGGGAGTTGTAAAGCTCCAATATGTGAGCACAGATGAGCAGGTTGTAGATGTGTTGACTAAGCCTCTGCCTCGTGTGAAGTTTGAGCACTTTCGTGACAAGCTTGGTGTAGTCCATAAGGACTTCCCTCGAAAGGGGGAGTAGTGTTGATGATACTATGGTATCCTAATCACAGTGGGTAGCTCAATTGGGATTGATCATCCTTAGACTAGATCCCGTAATTCCAAAAGGAAGGATCACCAGTGTTGTTGGGCTGAATCCCGTAATTCCAAAAGGAAGGATTGTCCATGATCCTGTAATTCCAAAAGGAAGGATTGTCCATGATCCTGTAATTCCGAAAGGAAAGATCACCAGTGTTGTTGGACTGAATCTTGTAATTCCGAAAGGAAGGATTGTCCATGATCTCGTAATTCCGAAAGGAAAGATCATCAGTGTTGTTGGACTGAATCCCGTAATTTCGAAAGGAAGGTTTGTCCATGATCCCGTAATTCCGAAAGGAAGGACCAACAGTGTTGTTGGACTAGATCCCGTAATTCCGAAAGGAAGGATTGTCCATGATCCCATAATTCCGAAAGGAAGGATCACCAGTGTTGTTGGACTGAATCTCGTAATTCCGAAAGGAAGGATTATCCATGATCCCGTAATTCTGAAAGGAAGGATCACCAGTGTTGGACTGAATCTCGTAATTCTGAAAGGAAGGATTGTCCATGATCCCGTAATTCCGAAAGGAAGGATCACCCGTGTTGAACTCGTTCCCGTAATTCTGAAAGGAAGGATCATGTTGGTTGTTGATGCACTCTGTTGCCATAGATGATGTTATTCCAGCTTTATACCAATGAGCCAGCCTCGTGTTGTCGTTGTTGATGTATCAGTTTTTTATATTGATGTGATGATGATGATACTTCAGCTCTGTACTGAAGATGATGATGATACTTCAGCTCTGTACTGAAGATGATGATGATGTTCCAGCTCCGTGTTGCAGATGATGATCGTGATATTCCAACAGATGATGATGATGCTGATGTTGATATTCCAGCAGATGATATTGATGTTCCAGCAAATTCTCACTAACGATGATGATGATGTTCCAGTCGATGATATTGATGATCCAGCTAATTCTTGCCGACGATGATGATGATATTGATGATGATGTTCCAACAGATGATGTTGATGATACCCCAGACATATGATGATGTTCCAAAAACTTCATACGACATATAGAGATTCACCAATCAGTTAGACAGTTGTTGATGCTATTGATGTTACCTGCAGAATACCTTCCTAGTTAAGAGGGAGTGTTAAAGAAATGTAATTGCGGAAGATTTTCTAGATACACTTGTCTATTGTATTATTGTATTCCTCCTTCAGGAGTTGACATTAATGTAATTGATAATGTAAGAGTCAATGTAAACCCTAACTGCTAGGTCGGCCTGAAAATAACTAGAAAATAATATTTTATTGTAAAGTGTACAGGTCGGTCTAATTAGGTGAGTCAAGCCGACCTAATTAGTAAAAAGGTCAAGTCACTTGTTAAATATAAATAGGAGGTTGAGTTGCTCATTTGTATTACTCACCTCACTCACTCAAGTTCGCATAGGAGAGAGAGAAGTTTGCACAAGTGAAGGAGAGACACGGATTTTGTCTTGGGGTTTTATCTTCTGCTTGGTGAATTCTATATTGAGGAAGTTTTGTCGGGGTTTTCTCCCTTGTGGTTTCCCTGAGATAAATTTTGTGTTCTTTGTGTTGTTGTGCTTGTATTTCTTTCAGTGATCCTATTGTTTAATGTTACTATGCTGAACAAAGTAAAAACTTAACACAAAGATCAGCAGGTAGTTGATATTTTGACCAAGCCCTTAGCAGAAGGGAAGTTTGAAGCATTCAAAGACAAACTTGGTTTGGTGCATAATTCCTTCCTCGTTGTTACATGGTACCAGTACCAGCACACCTTCAGATATGTGCCCAGGAAGAGAGGGTCATTTTTTTTCAGGACCATGACGAGTGTTATCCAGCAGTTCCTGAGTGGTGGTTATGGCCAGACCCTTGGTCCTTCTCTTAGGAGTACTATGGCTTAGTGGCATTGCTAACTGCCTCATTCTGGGGCTTGTAGCCATGAAGTTGGTGTCCGGGACTCCTATGGGTGGGTCACTAGGTCACATGACCCCCCACTTGTTTTCTACTCCAGTGACGGTTCTTTCAGCTATGAGGCTATTGCCTCCTCTTTTGATCACCTAACACACCCTTCCTGGTCCTCTTTCAGCATAGCGCCCTCCTTTCTTGGGCATTCTCCAGTGATGACGTCATCTCTTCATCCAGGTCATGCTGCTAGATTTGGGGGGGGCATTGAGGGATTATCAGCATTGTTGGGGTTAGATGGGGCATGACGTCCCCCACCCCACGCTTTCTCCATCCTTCAGTTCAAAGTAATTTGCTCATTTTTAACTATTTTAGTCATTTTTGGGTAAACTACGGGAAAAATGCCCCAGGTTACCCACAAATTTGATTATTTTATATTATTTAATGTTATATTTTTAAGTTGACATGTTATATTTTTAAATTAACATTTTAATGGCATGTCGGGTTGGTTATTTTGTAAAAGTGAGTGTGAGAGACTAAAAATAAACTCTCCTCACTTCATTTTCAAATTATAACTCATGGGATAAAATTCAATATGTTACTTTTTTACCCAAGATAGCTCTAATGAAATGATGCACACCTCTTGGAGGGACTTTTTTTCTTGCTCTTGTGGATGAAAGTTGGATTTTCTCTTGGTTTGCAAATGCTTAGTGAATGCTAGAATTGTTGAAAGAACACATGCTCAAGTAAGTCTAGTCCTTTTAGCCTTGCTTGATGAATGGTAGGTGAGTTTTTTGCTTCTTGAAAGATTTCTAAATAGGACATTTGATCTACCTTCTATCATCTTTGCATGGTGGAAACGCTCCCTAGAGAAGGTTTTCACAAAGTCTAGCCTTGGATCTCCAACTTTGCTCTAGATTAGGCTCTTGTAATGAACCCTAGAGGTTGTTACAAGAAGCCCTAATTTAGTAGACAAGGAGAAATAACTCCAAGAGGAAGTCTTGTCATCTTTCTCTAGTGCTAGGGTTTAAGGGTCGCATCCATAAAAAACCTAAGTTATCATCTTTTTACCAATTTATTCTTGCATGTGCATGTGTAAATATTACATTTCATGTTAAATTAGGTCATTTAATTAGGTCTGCAATTTTATGTCAAACCCTAGAAAATCAAGAAATTATTTTTTTCAAATTTTTGGCCTTCCTAAAATTTCGGCCCTCTCTCCTACAAATTCGGCCTACCTTCTTCATCCCTAAAAACCCTAGAGCGAAATTTTAGGAAGCCCTAAAAACCCAAAAACTATAAAATTCTAAAAAATCCCTAAAAATTACCAAAAATCAAACCTAAAACTAAGCCTAAAAATCAGACCTAAAATGTTAGAGAAAGTGGTATCTCTGGATGTCCTCCATGATTCAGATGCATTGCATGGAAGTACATCAGCAGTATAGGCATCAATATGGAGTAGGGGGTGAGATACACTCTATTCAGTGGCATGAATCCATTGACGGATGCATGCGGACCTTCCAAGGTGTTTTGCCTCATGCATGCATGAGATTTGCATGTCCAGTTATTAATTAATAGGATGCATGCAAAAGTGACTTTTTTTGCATGCACGGATATTAGGTTTTTGGTAAACCTAATTTATCGGTGAGATTATATATAGAGGTAGGAGGTCCCTAGACAAGGTAGCTCATTTGACTTATCTGAGAGAGATCAGTCAAGAGTGAGGAGGGCGCATTAGTGCATGCAGGGCGACTTTCTGAGAGAGAGAGAGAGAGAGAGAGGAGCTTTTGCAGGAGGGAGAGTGGTGTGATCTGAGCTAGATCAGACACCACTTGTCCAGAGACACTTGGCGCCTAGTTCTGTGGACTGAGAGAGTTCATCAGAGTGGTTACTGCAGAGATTGAGGAGGACGTCTTCCAGAGAGGGAGAGGGGCGGATTACCATAAGAGAAGAGCTCGTTCTGGATCTGATTGACCGATTGAGCAGCTGAGACTTTCGGAGTATCCTTGCCTCAGTGTTTGAGGAAGGATTGTGACGATCAAAGCTCATATCTGCTGATATCTAATTCCGTACGAGCATTTGACATCCAGAGGGAGGGCGCACTTTTCCATGCAGAGGAAGGGCGTATTCACCGAATTGAGCAGTTGGCCTTCTTCCATAGCAGAGCAGATCAGAGCAGTGCAGTAGGGGAGGTAGTACAGTCAGAGTTAACTGCAGACAAATCCAGATCTAGTTGACAAATTAGGGCACAATTCCTCTGTGCATGCATCAGTTGTTGCATGCAAATCTAGGGTTTTGACCCTGTCAGGTTTGGTTGTTACATCTGAGGTAACATTGTATGTACTTGTTTTCTTCTTATATTTCTCTAGGCTCGAAATAGAAGAAAGCCCCACAGATAGTTGGTTTTCCCCGTTTGGGGCTTCCAGGGTAAATCCAGTGTTGTGTGATTGATTGAGTATTTCAATGTTTAAGTGTTAAGATATCTATAGCATTTGATTCTGAAGTCTTTAATGCATTATTGATTTACAGAGACAAACTGCTTGGGATCTCAGGGCTATCCATAGGGAGTAGTGATCTCTGGATAAAATTAACATGGTATTAGAGCCCTGGTAAGGGTCAGGGAGATCAATCACACTCAGATCTGTGGAGAGGGAGACCAGATCTACCAGATCTGAAGTGTAGGGTTCAAATCTATGACAGTAGAGGTCAGATCTAACAGATCTGAGAAGTTGGAGACTAGATCTGAGATAGATCTAGTAGATCAGTGAAGACAGAGACCAGATCTACCATATCTAAAGAGCGGAGCTCAGATCTGTGGTTGTAGAGGTCAAATCTATCAGATCTGTTGGTATAGAGGTCGGATCTATTAGATCTATGACTTAGGTGGAGAGATCTAAGATAGATCTATCAGATCTGTGCACAGGGAGGCCAAATCTGTGATCAAGAGATATTCTTGTGTCACTTGGTGTATTTCTTTTTCAGTGCAGAGATTATGGCCACTAGCTTGAGAGTAGAGTACAGGTTCTTTGCCAAGCCTGTATGTGGGTCCAAGGAGACCTTGGATATTGTTTCAGTATCAATGACAGAGGGAGAGCATGATGCTTCTCTCAAGATGACACTGACAGAGAAGGAGGGCAAATCTGCATATCAGAGTGCAGTAGATGCAGCCAGGAAGCCTTCCAGTTCAGAGGGAGTAGCTGCAACAGCATATGAGCTGTTTGATCCTGGTGGATGCTTCTCCAGAAGTACCTTCCTCACTAAGAGGGAGTGTTACTACAGAGAGGTGCATGAGATACGCATGTGCATGAGGTCTTGCATGATGCATGTTGCATGTGCATAAGATATGCATGTGCATGTGCATGTGCATGAAGACCAAGATGATGGATGAGCAGTTGGCAGCAGCTAAGGAGGTGAATGAGTTTACCTCTCGGTTTGAGAGGGAGTTCTCATTAGCCTCATTTCAGTCAGGGCATGATAGTAGTCAGCCAGAGATCGAGGTTGATGTGTGAGATGGAGGGTTCACTGCATGCAGCGCAATCACATAACCGGGATGCAAGATGCATTCCTTGTCCTTGAGCACGCACCTATGCAAATGATTCGAGATGTGCAGGGGACTGATCACTTAGTCACAGGAGTGGGTAGAGTTCATTTTCTACTTGACCTTGGAGAGCTCCTGGAGGTATCAGGAGTGTTGTTCATGCCAGGACTGAGAGGGAGTATACTCTCAATGGCAGCTTTGGGTGCTGCCGGTTACTTAGTAGTGTTCCAGAGGGATCTGATATTCACTTATCCGGTGGGAGTTGATCCAATCTTGATGGGTCACAGGATCGACGGTGAGTACTTGATTCAGGGACAGCCCACATCTGGCACATCAGGTTGGTTGAGTGCATCCTCTTCAGAGTTAGAGGGGGATAGAGAGCGAGATGCTCACAGCAGGGATGATGCTAGGAGGAGTGAGTCCAATCAGCAAATGGGTGAGAGAGATGCTCACCATGATGATGAGGATTAGAGGAGTGACTCTGGTTATCCGATGGATGAGGGAGATGCTCATGATGTTGATGAGACAAGGGATTGAGCCCTTGGACTCAGATCAGATGGATGAGCATGATGCTCATACAGGCACCAGTCGAAGACTGAGTTGGTATGAGATGGTAGAGATGGACTTAGCTCGGGAGAGAGTTGAGTCAGCTCAGAGACAGAGGGAGTTCACTTACAAACCAGTGGATCCACTTGACAGCAGTCTTTGGGATTGGTTACAGCAGAGATTCAAAGGGAGACTGAATCAGAGTTAAGTGACACAGTCAGTGGTTGATCAGGGGGCTTCTTTCGAAGCCACATTTATGGAGTATGATCAAGGTACTACAGGTCAGAGGGCAGCAGTGACAGGCAAGACAGTTGGGCCAGTGTCACCAGCAGGGGACTTGTCGGATCCAAGCATCAGTGGCTGGACTTCCCTCGATAAGAAAGAGTATTAGAGATAGTGGTATCTCGGGATGTCCTCCATGATTCAGATGCCTTGCATGGAGGTACATCAGCAGTATAGGCATCAGTATGGAGTAGAGGGTGAGATACACTCTACTCAGTGATATGAATCCATTGGCGGATGCATGCGAACCTTCCGGGGTGTTTTGCCTCATGCATGCATGAGATCAATTATTAATTAATAGGATGCATGCAAAAGTTTACTCTTTGCATGCACAGATATTAGGTTTTTGGTAAACCTAATTAATCGGTGAGATTATATATAGAGGCAGGAGGTCCCCGGACAAGGTAGCTCAGTTGACTTATCTAAGAGAGATCAGTCAAGAGTGAGGAAGGTGCATTAGTGCATGCAGGGCGACTTTCTGAGAGAGAGAGAGGAGCATCTGCAGGAGGGAGAGTGGTGTGATCTGAGCTGGATCAGACACCACTTTTCCAGAGGCACTTGGCGCCCAGTTTTTTGGACTAAGAGAGTTCATCAGAGTGGTTACTACAGAGATTGAGGAGGACGTCTTCCAGAGAGGGAGAGAGGCGCATTACCAGAGGAGAGAAGAGCTCGTTCTAGATCCGATTGACCGATTGAGCAGTTGAGACTTTCGGAGTATCCTTGCCTCAATGTTTGAGGAAGGACTGTGATGATCAGAGCTCAGATCTGTTGAGATCTGATTCCGTACGAGCATTTGACATCTTAAGGGAGGGCGCACTTTTCCATGCAGAGGAAGGGCGCATTCACCAAATTGAGCAATTGGCCTTCTTCCGTAGCAGAGCAGTGCAGTAGGGGAGGCAGTACAGTCAGAGTTACCTGCAGACAAATCCAGATCCACTTGATCGATTAGGGCACAATTCCTCTTTGCATGCATGAATTGTTGCATGCAGATCTAGGGTTTTGACCCTGACAGGTTTGGTTGTTACATCTAAGGTAACATTGTATGTACTTGTTTTCTTCTTATATTGCTCTGGGCTCGAGATAGAAGAAAGCCCCACAAAGAGCTGGTTTTCTCCGTTTGGGGTTTCCCGGGTAAATCCAGTGTTGTGTGATTGATTGAGTATTTCAGTGTTTAAGTGTTGAGAGATCTATAGCATTTGATTCTTGAGTCTTTAATGCATTATTGATTTACAGAGACTCAAACCGCTTGAGATCTCAGGGCTATCCAAAGGGAGTAGTGATCTCTGGATAAAATTAACATAAAACAATCCTAAACTTTCCCTTCTCTTCTCCTTCCTTTCTCCTCTCCCTTCCTCCTATCCTCCTTGGCCACCCTCTTTCCTCTTTCTCCACCCTGGGCTTTGCCTTTGGGGGCTCAGTCCTCCATCCTCAGCCCTCCCCTTGTCTCGGCCACCTTTGGGCTATCCAAAAGAGGGCTGCAACATAAAATAGGCAACCCCTCTCCCTTGCTGCTACAATCTGCAAAATATTGCGGACTGTCACATTTGACAATCCTCCAACCCTGTTGCAACATCAACATCAAAAACAACATTCAAGGATTAGTACTTTATGAAGTTTGTTACTATTTGAAAAGGGAAGATATCAAGGTCTGAAACCATACTATCTACAAACACAAACACTGATTTTAACTCTCTTTACACCCACATATCAGACTTGGTTCAATTGCTGAGGATTATTTTTTTGTAATTGTTTGATCTATGAGAGGAGCATACAATCCTAATTAAGTATATCTTTTGGCTTCTAAAATGTTGCTATAGGACTGTCATATTGTAATACTGCCGCTATCACCATATAAGTTCTCTATTTGTCATTGGGAAGTGGTTGGTGAATGATATATTTTATGCTAAAGTGTTCTTGAATACCTTTGTCACTAGTTACATACATCTTGAATTGAATACTTGGAAGAATACTTTTGATTTGACACATTTACATTAGCATCTACAAGCACTTTGTCCATTTAGTATGTCTTCTTCATTCATAGAATTGATTGATTAAAAGACACTAGTCACTAACATCATTGTCTAGAAGACATAGTCTTTTGTCCTAAGTGTCTTGCAGATCATCAAAGGGCTCTCCCCTTGGAGGTTACGACACTCCAAATAAGTTGGAGGTGTGACTGAGGTGACAGTGGTCACATCTTCCCTACATTTGTCTATCGGACACTAGCCCTGTTGGTTCATCTGGTAACACTCGCTAAGGAGGAGTGTTGAAAAAATGTAGCTCGAGCAGGATCTTCTTGCACATGTTAGGTGTGAACATGAGAAAAGTTCGAAACAACTTCTTAGTGACCACTTAGTAAAAGTGGGAAATAATACCATCTTGTAATTTCACTTAATAAATAAAAGTGAAAGTCTAAATTCCTTTGATCTCTTAGTCTTAAAAATCTATATGAAATGTTCTAGAGATTCTAGAATACTAGTGAGTTAGATTTGATATAATCTTAGCCATACACCTCATTGTTGAGATAAGGTGGTTGCTAGGATTAAGGAGATTAGTTGAGATTGGGTGCTAGAACCAAGGAGTTGGTTGCTATAATCAAGGAAGTCGGTTGCTAGAATTGAGGAGATTAGTTATCTCTCTCAAAGCATAAATAGGACAGGATGGGAGGAGAAGTTGTAGAACCACACCAAGGAAGCTATGTGAGGAACACACAAAAGTTATGCCAAGGAGGAGAGAAAGCAACTAGCAGGAAGAGAATCGACCAACAAGGTGAAAATTGCTAGGATAGTATCGTACAATGTCGTATAGGGTATAGCAGTTCCTCAGATTTCTACGTAGGCGTACAATTTCTTTTCAGGGGGTTGTAAACCTCAAGTTGAGGTTTCCTTGTAAGCTGATTTGAAGGGTAGATTTATTGTATATCGTGTATATGCTTCCGCTATTCATTTTCAGCTAAAGTGTGATTGTTGCATGTTCAGAAATATTTATTTATGTTGTTAAATAAGTTTAAATTTTATTTATTTAATTAAAGAGAAACATAGGGCAGCAGTGACCTAGGGCCTGAAAATTTACAAGTTGTTCATAGATATCTCCATCAAATACTTCAATTGATTGATGAGTTGATATGATATCATCAATAGCAACAAATTAATCCTCAAATTTTATCAAGTTTGCACATACTTTTTTATTGATAAATTGATTTTCAACTTTCCAAAGTTAATTTTTCATTAGTTTAAATTGTTTTAATTATGTGACCATGAGAAAATTTTAGCTTCTCGAGCGAAAGGTTTTTCAATATCTTTTCTTGACAAAGGTTTTTCAATATCTTTTCTTGACAAAGGTTTTTCAATATTTTCCAAATTAACCTATGGATTCTCTTGTTTATGTTGTTAAACCTTACTTGACCATGCTTCCAAAAGGATCTTTTATGAATATAAAATCCATTCTTGCAATACCACTCCAAGTCTTCACCATCAAGATAATGGTAGAATAAATGTCCACTATATTCTACAAGCTTTAACCAATTTTCAAGTGGAATAATAATTTCTTTACCCAAAAACACAAGGCAAAAAATGCTCCATGATTTTTGTTATAAGGCATTTTAGCTACAACTATGATATCATTTTCCTTTTTAATGTCTTATCAACTTTTTTCTTTCAACACGAATATTTTTTTTCTTGAAGTGATACATTTTACTAATACTTTCTCCCTTGGTTTTAATGTTAATGAACCTCTATAATTAGAAGGGAAATCTATGTCTTGAAAAATATAACCTTATATAAATGCCTTTATGAAGGATGGAACACTCTTAACTTACTCCTCTTTTAATTTTCTCCTAATGCTAAGGTTATTTTTACTTCTAGACAATGGGAGTGTTTCGCAGTGTGGTTGTAAAGTTTCCATCAAATTGTAGCAATTACCCTCGATATCGACGTTTTGACAATGAGACAATGGTGGTATATCAAGTTGTGACTATGATTTTTGGTGGACAGTGGTGGTTGTTGCAGTGACTATGATGTTTTCCTTCAAACGATGGGCAACAACATTGTTCTACCAATAATCAACTTATGTCGTTTGGATCTGCAATGACAATCTTTAGTTGCTTCTTTTGATCATAAATGTTTTCACTCCACAATTCATAATCAATTAGTTGGCATTTTCTCCAATCTAATCATGGCATCCCTAGGGAAATAGTGTAACTTAGAGATTTCTTCTTAAAGAACATTTTTGCTACAAGTTTCTCATTTCTTAGCAAGGGCATCATTTGGACTCATAAGTAGTAAGATGAAGTGCTATCCTAAATTTAAGTTAACTATTAGATTTTAAGATAGCAGCAATATATTTCAATTATATGTAACGGAAATAAATAGGATCACCGAAAGATAAACCATGCACAAACACAAACCACATCCTTCTTATTACTTCGTTGTAGTAGAGAGATAGATGAATGAATTATTGCTTGGTTGTTATAAGTTCGTACAATAATGAATTGACCTTTAGCAATATATAGGTCTTCAAAGTAACTTTTACGTAAAGTCATGTCTTTACGTGATTTTACCTTTTCACTAAATAAATACATTATTAATAATATTATGAGCTTACGGGAGTACCTCCCAAAGCTACATAAACATCAACACTCCCTCTTAGCTAAGGAGGTATTCTCATTTATAGAAATCTCTCCAACTGAATGACAAGTCCATGGCATCATATATGGAACACTCCCTCTAAGGAGTAGAACAAGGCATGTCTATAGATCTCCAAGGCATGATCTTCAACACTGGCTTTCTTCTTGTCTTCTGAATATAAGAGAAGTTTTGCCCCTTCTAATCAAGTCCTTCTAACTAGAACAATTGTCACCACTGGAACCACATCATCTTCTCAAAGAAGATATCTTGATCAATTTGATCGACTTGGTCATCCTAGACCACATAGGATTTACTTCCTCATGCAATTTATCAGTCTAAAACCGAAAGGAGACTGCACTCCTCAGGAAGACTCTTCTTCCAATTTACTAGTCATTACAACTAGAAGGCGGTGATGACTACAACTAGTCCACCCCTCTGGGCCCATGCTACACATAGGAGCACTCTCCACATAGGAGATCATCCCACACAAGGATACACTCCACAAAGGAGTCTACTCCTTATTCAAAAGAGCAACCAGAGAATCCACTCTATGCTGACATACACAATGTTAGCACTTCAAGCCTCTTCTCGAGACTCTACCTGAGCTTCTCCTTAGTCAAAAGACCAACCAAAGAATCTGCTCCTATGCTGACATACACAATGTCAGCACTTCAAGTCTCTTCTCGAGACTCTACCTGGAGCTTCTCCTTACTGAAGGGTCTTTCTCAAAGACCAAGTACACTTGGCTCATCCCAAGGTGGACGTGGGATCTCATGGCTCAATCCATGGATCACCAAGATCGACATAAGCTCAATCTTACGGATCCATCGTCAACATGAACTCAACCTCATGGATAATCACAAGGGCATTAACCTCACCTGACCCCTCTAGGTCAAATGCATCACAAGGGCTTTCACCTCGTTGGTCCCCAACCGCTAGTGTCCCAGGGACAAACGCATTAACAAGGGCTGGAATCTCACCTGACCCAGTCCAAGGTCAAATGCATAAGTGAAAGATCCTCTGATCTGTCCATTCTCCCCATCCAAGAAGAATGACTCACGGAGTTGTAACATTAACTCCTTACATGCACATCTATTCATGTATAGGGCTCTAATGTGTGTGCACCCACATTAGACATGACATTGTTTATTCCACAAGGGGCAGCTAGTCCCTATCAAATAAACAAGTCAAACCTGCTCCATAATGAGATAGATCACTCTGTCACGGAGCACTACCTCACAAAGTATGCAATGTGACCTCAAGCCTTATTCACACTTAGCCAAATCACATGACTAAGAAAGGTTATGCAAGCACCTCGAGCCCTGATCACACCTAGCCAAATCACATGGCTAAGCAAGGCTACACCAGGGCCATTCACCACTAGCCAAGTCACATGGCCATTTCCTGTGAGTGAATGCGTCATTCTCCTTGGTCAAATCACATGACCAATCTGGTAGAATGTCTACTCGATGTTGCACCATAGAGAAACATCAACATCTCATTGACAAAAGCCTTCCTCTTGATAATCAATCCTGGAGAATGTACAAGATATGCAAATATGGGATACCTTCCCATTTATCACAAGATTCTAATATTTGCTCCCTCTGTCACGAAAGCAATATGTGCATTTACCCCTCCTGAGTCATCTTAGGGACTAGTCTCTCCATCCTGTCACAAGGTGTCTAAGAGATCTCCCCACTCCGTCACAGAGTGTCCGGGAGAAAGCACTAATCTCCCCACCCCATCACAGGGTGTCCGGGAGAAGGCACTGCCCTGCCTCCGGGCCATTCACCCCTAGCCAAGTCACATGGCTAATACTGGGGGAACACCTGCCCGATATTGCAAACATCACATATTCAAGCTCATCACAACTCCCTCTGTGTTGGAGCGCCCTACTCCCTCTGCATATCCTGCTCCTTCTGCATCTGAGCATTATGCTCCTTCTTCATAGAAGCCATCTTGCTATCCTGGGTTCTGAAGCCAACTCCCTCTGACAAATGAGTTCCTCTTGCTCCTTCTTAAGCCTAACTCGTCATCAATCTTGGATTACCAAGCTTCATCTTGATGTTGAGCCTCACTGCTACATCTTAGGTAGTTGCTCCCTCTTAATATAGAAGTCTATGCCCATGCTATATTCCTCATCGAGCAACTCTTCTGATTGAGTTATTCCTGTCATCACTTTGAGTTGGAACCCAGCTCATCCTTCATTCCATGCTTGAGCTTCCACACTAGATCTCCATGTCAGGAGTAAACCCAAATTAATTAACCATTTATGCTAATCATCAACAAAACATCATCTTTAAGTAAATAAGGCTTATTACTCAAGACATTAAATACTTATCTTTATTGTTGACTTCCTTTATTTGTAATCATTGTTTTAACTGTGTTAAAAGCATTTTTAACAAGTGCATATAAATCACCGAACCAATTGGTAAAACCATGTGTTGGAAAGAAAAATGTGTTCATATGTGAAATCCCACATACAAAGCCATGTTTATACGTGAAAGTCCACATACAAAACCTATCCATAGCAAATAGAAATTAGTAAATACCATATACTAATGAAATACCATGGGTTGGAAGGGAATACCATGGGCCAATACCCTCACAACTCCAAACCATGAACCAAGACACCACATCTAATGAGAATATGGAAAATATCCTAGTAATTAGTTTCTGACAATGGTTTCTTTCAACACTGCTCTAATACCATGTTAGATTTTAACATAGCAACAATATATTTCAATTATATCTAACGGAAATAAATAGGATCACTAGAAGATAAACCATGCACAGAAACAAACCGCATCCTTCTTATTACTTCGTTGTAGTAGAGAGATAGATGAATGAATTATTGCTCGATTGTTATAAGTTCGTACAATAATGAATTGACTTTTAGCAATATATAGGTCTTCAAGGTAACTTTTACGTAAAGTCATGTCTTTACGTGATTTTACCTTTTCACTAAATAAATACATTATTAATAATATTATGAGCTTACGGGAATACCTCCCGGAGCTACATAAACATCAACATTAACGTCATCTATTTTGATATCCAACAATCTTGCATTGATATTATAAATGGTTTGCTTGTGGTAGCGTCTTATCTTCCTTGTAATATTTGTTCTTGGTTTGTTGTTGCATTCCCTCTTTTTTCTAATCCAATAATATATTATAAATTTTCAGGTACTAGCCAAAATAGTGGGCACAAGCCAAGGTGTGATACCACTTATATTGAGTCTATGGCTGTTACTTGTTAATATTATAAGAAGTCAAGTTGCAATATTGGCAAATAATTAAATTATTGATAAATGATATGAAAAGGACGATTACAATAGAGGATATTGTCCATATATATACAAGTACATGGAAGGAATGTAACCCTTCATACGATTATAAATTTTAATAATTAAAATATATTTTAATATTACTTTATATACATACACACATGTGTGTGTGTCTAGCGTGTTATGTGCGTTTAGCTTATTCAAATTTTCATAGCTTCCAACTTTTGAGAATTAGATGTCTACTTTTCCCTTTTTAAGAATATTATTTCCAAAAAGTTTGAGCTTATCATATTATCATATTCCAAAATTTTCATATGTTTTTGTATGTTGTGTTTCTGAAATATTGGGCAAATATACCTATGAAGTCGAAAATAAATATGAAGGCAAGGGTCGTGTTACGTGGCACCAATACTATAGCACCTTTAGATATGTGCCCAAGGAGAGGGGCCGTTCTTTTCTTCAGGACCATGATGAGTGTTACCAGCATTTTTTGAGCGGTGGTTATGACCGGACCCTTTGGTCCTTCCCTTAGGAGTACTATGGCTTAGTGGCATTGTTGACTACCTCATTATAGGGCTTGTAGCCCTGAGGTTGGTGTCCGGGGCTCCTAGGGGTCGATCACTGGGTCATATGAACCCCTACTTGTTTTCTACTCTAGTGACAGTTCTCCAGCTCTGAGGCTCTTGCGTCCTCTTCTAGTCACCTGATGCACCCTTCCTGGTCCCTTTCCAGCAGAGCGCCCTCCTTCCTTGGGTAGTATCCTTGATGATGTCACCTTTTGGTCACCAGGCCCACAAGCTGTTTGAGGGGGGACGTTGAGGGATTTTCAGCATTATTGCAGTTAGATGGAGTATGACGATCCCCCCTACTCACTCCACCATTCAGAGTGAAGCTTTCTACTCAGTTTTAGTCATTTTTAGCAATTTTTATGCACCTAGGGGGAAAATACCCCAGGTAGCCTACTGTAAGCCTACTATAGGCCATCTTTAGATTATTTTATATTATTTCATGTTATATTTTTACATTGACATTTATTTGGCTTGTAGGACTGGTTTTTTTTGTAAAGTGAATTGAAAAACATATAAATAGAACTCCTTACTTCATTTTCAAATCATAACTCATGGGATAAAACTTTATTATGTTACTTTTTTACCCAAGATAGCTCTTGTGGAGTGATGCGCACCTATTGAAGTGATCTTTTCTTGCTCTTGTGGATGAAAGTTGGATCTTGTCTTGGTTTGCTAATGCTTGGTGGATGCTAGAATTGTTGGAAGAACACATGCTCAAGTAAGTCTAATCCTTTTAGCCTTGCTTGGTGAATGGTAGGTGACATTTTTGCTTCTTAAATGATTGAATGGTGGCCTTAGGGCTGCATTTTTTCCGAATAGGTCATTTTATCTACCTTCTATCCTCTTTGCATGGCGGAAATGCTCCCTTGAGGAGGTTTTCACAAGTTTAGCCTTGGATCTCCAACTTTTCCCTAGATTAGGCTCTTATAACGAATCCTAGAGGTTGTTACAAGAAGCCCTAATTTAGTCGACAAGGAGAAATTACTCCAAGAGGAAGGTTGGTCGCCTTCCTCTATGGTTACGGTTTAAGGGTATCATCCATGAAAACCCTAAGTTGTCATCTTTTAACCTAATTACTCATTTATGCATATTTGTAAATATTGTACTTCTTGTTAGATTAAGTCTTTTATTTATTTGTTGTCCTAATTAGGTTTTATTTTGCTTGTTTTTGCAAAAATCATAAAATAAAAACCCTAAAACTAAACCCTAAACCTAAAAATCAGACCTACGACTGTCCTAAACCCTAGCAGCCTCCTTCAAACAAACTTCGCCCTCTCCTCCATTAACCTCGACCTCCCTCCTTTTATCCCTTTACCCCCTCGGCCTTCCCTTTTCTCTCCTCCTTTTCCTTTCGGCCCCCCTTCCCTTCTCCTCTCCTTCCTTCCTTCCTCTTCCCTTCCTCTTCTCCCTTGCCCTGCTCCTACACCCCTCGACCTCTCCCTCTAGACCCTTGGTCCTCCTTTCTAGGGCTCAGCCCATCATTTCAGGGTCTACCCTAGGCTATACCAGCCCCCTAGGCAGCCCTCTCCACTGCTGCCTAAGTCTGCAATAAATTGCAGACTGTCATATTTTGACAGTCCTCCAAACCTGCAACAAAAAGTCAACGTCAAGCTCAGTCAAAAGTGGGTCAACTGCTGCTATAATAAGGTCTGTAATCTTATATCAATTGCTTGGATTAAGGATTGATTCTAACTCTGTTTGAATAACTATATCAGACTTGTAATATATTGTTGAGAAGAGTGTTTAAAGGTTGAAGTTGTGTGATATACTTTAAGTGCATAAATCATATCTCATACACATTTTTTTTTGGTTTCCTAAGTGATGCTATAAGGCTATCATAAAGAGGACTGTATACTGTACACTGCTGCTATCATTGTATTAACTCTCTTGCTGGTCATGTATATAAATGAATGTAGTTGGTGAATGATCTACTGTTTTGCTAAAGTATTATTGAATGCCTCTACTGTTAGTTCCATACATCTTGAATTGAATACTTGAATGAATTACATTGATTTGCTACATTTACATTGGCATCTACAAGCACTTTATCTACCTAGTATGTCTTCTTCATTCCTAAAGTTGATTTGTTAAAAGCACTGGTCACTAACATCATCCTCTAGAAGACATAGTCTCTTTGTCCTAAGTGTTTTGCAGAGCATCTAAAGGGCTCTCCCCTTGAAAGTTACGACACTCCAAAAAGTTGGATGTGTGACTAAGGTGACAGTGGTCACATCTTCCATACATTTGCCTATCGGACATTAGCCCTGCTAATTTGTCCGGTAACAGGTCGAACACTAAATACAACCACGGACGACAAAACAATCATGTTATCAAATAACAAAAATAGTAACATGAATGTAGCAAGTACCTAAACTATGTTTTTTACGTGTAATTTTCGTCTTATATGCTGCCCAAATGATGCAAAAAGAAAGCATTCATTAATTTTTAACAATGACCGCAACATACATTAATTGTTGGAAGAAGGAAGGATAGTGCCTTTTAAGGTTCGTGGTGACTCTCTAGCAACAACATGGCACAAATTGATTCAGGCTCGCATTGTTATGGCCCCTATTTACATATCTTCTTTGTGCCAAGTCTCTTCAAGAAAAAAAAAACTTCTTTTGATGTGTGGGTGATGCCTCAGATGCCTCTATTTTTGCGGCTTCTTGGCCAAATAACCCAACAGCAAGCTAAGCTCTCAACTTGAACCTCCCGTGGCTTCAAAAATCCATCTAGGCAAGGTCCACTTTCTAGCTCAGGATCATTGTTGCATTTATTCATCTTGCAACTACCTTTGGCTCTTCGCCTTCCCTTTAAGCTCATCCCTAGAAGTTGCTCATTTTGGTGGCTCTTCAATAGTTTCTAGCTAGTCAACTATTCTCTTATCTTGAGGGCATCCCCACTAGGTATTCCTCTAGCTTCTCTAGATGGGCATTTCTAAGTTCCCCCTTCTCGCTCAAAAAAATGCTCGTTGGAGAGGTTCCTACCCAATTGGGTTTGTGCATCTCCTCCACTGGCCCCTCTAGGAGAGGAGGTCAATGACGCTAGCACAATTGTCCCTCTCACACAGCCCATGATAAGCCCTCATGTTTGCTAAATCAAATCCATTCCTTCCCTAGATATCAAGAGTGATCCTTCTCGCTCCAAGTTGGAAAAAGCTTCAAGAAAGGGGGTTAATTAACAAATTCAAATAGTTACCCTCTTCACAAGGGTTTTTCATATGGGCAAACCACTACTGGGATGGATTAATCATAGGTGTTATTTCATCTGACTTCTAGGTAAGGGACTTCATCTAAGTCATCTTTGAATTTGAAGTTGAACTTTTAAAGTTGACCTACCATTTGTTCTTCTTAGAGGCCCCTTGTTTTGGGTAAATCCAATCCTTTGCATGAAATCTTGGCATCCCTACTTCAACCCTACTCCAAAAAGTTTTGATTCCATCCCACTTAGGGTGAGACTTCCAAAACTCCTAATATTTTTGCCAAAACTCTAGAGCATAGGTAACCATATTGGTCATTGCTTGTTATCTTGTGAGTGAAGAATTTGGGAAATAATGGATGTTTGTCAAGGTTTACCAGCATAGTTGATATTAAATTTGGACAACTTTAGTTGAACTAAAATCTTAGGCTACAAAAACTTGGAGTTTTGATGCAGATATTGCCACAAAACGAGCCATGCCTTATTATCCTGTCTGACTGATCAAAAAAGAGGCCCACAAAAAAGGAAAAAAGGAGGAAGAAGAAGAAAAAATGGCAAAGGGAAATGAAGCATGACAAAATCAACCATCATTAGACGAAGAATCAAGTGATTAAGATTTACATAGTTAGGAAGGGGAGGAAAAGGTTCTCAAGAAGGGGGGAGCAAGACAATTTTGGAAAATGTAAAGAAATTAGGTGAATGGCGCTAACTTAAAGCCCTATGTTTCTGTTGTTTAAAGGTACTTAATACACTCCAGTATAAGAAGTGAGTAGGGTATTATTTGTATAAAGTTTTGTCTTGATAAGACCTTGTTATGTTTTTAAAGTCAATAAACTGTGGTGGCATTTCCATGTATCACCTGTAGTTTGTCTTTTTTAGATATTGTTTCCTTCTATTAAGTATTTTCCGCAACTAGATGTGGGTAAGTACATATTCTTCAGTTTATAGATTCCTCCTCTGTGGACCCCATGACAAACCTTTGTGGTTGGGGATGAGCATCTGAGTCATCCGAGAGTCTTCCAGTTGTAAAAAGTAAATCTGAGACATCAAAAAGGTCTTATAGGAAAACAAAAAGAAAAGGAAGAAAAATAAAGTAATAATCTAATAGATGATTCCATGAACTAGAAATCAAGAAACTCGATGGGTATAGACGGGTCATTATGTATATTTTAATGTAATCTCCTTTTTGTGTGCAAACAAAACAATAACCATGAAGTATCATATCACATTCATACCCATACATGAAAGTTTCTATCCACACCATGCTGTGAGATAAAATCGATACTTATTAGATAGTTAAAATTTACTTGTTGGATGTAGGAAGTTATTGTCGTCTACATGGATCCATACTAATCTCACAGGATGGAATACAATCAAGTTTCTGGTAATGCTGATGCTCAAGTTTCTGGTAATGCTGATGCTAATACAAGAAAGTAAGCTGGCCCTAGTAATGCTGATGCTAATACAAGAAAGTAAGCTGTCCCTAGTAATGCTGATGCTAATACAAGAAAGCAAGTTGGCCCTATTCAATCCGGTTGATGAATAGACCAATTAAAACATACAGTGTAGAAAAATCCATGAAGACCTTACAACCAATGACAACCCACCTAGTCTGTCATTTGGAGATAATCTCTCATTTTATTTCTTAGCGCTGGCCCTTTAGGGCCACGTCCTGCTTACAGTGTAAGTATGTTGGGAGTGGCCAGGATTAAAGAATAAAGCCTTGGTATTGTACAATTGTCAATCTTGTTCAGTTTTGGGATCATTGTATATGACGCTTTGCATATTTACCAAGGAATTGAAATATCTCAATTCCAAACTTTCTCTTTGGGGATGATTCTATCCATTAAATTGTTATGGTGAGACAGTGCACGGTAGATAATAAGGATGTTTAAAGAAAATTCCAGACATATTGCAGGTGGATATGGGAAGGCCCCTTGTCTTGGTCTTAAGACTGACCTTGGAAAGATATATCTCTTGCATTCAGATCCTGGGTGATTCAAACGTGGTGCCAAATTTGATTTCTGGTTCCTTTGGCATGCACAACCTAATTCTGAGACCCCTGTTTCAGCAAGCAAAGCTTCTGGTGAACAGTTTTATATTCAGTTCCTTTGCTCGTATCTATAGGTAGTTAAATTCTGAAACAGATGAGTTATCTAAGAAAACTGTGGACCTGGCTGATGGAGTTTGGAAAATTTCTAAGTTCGAAAGGGGTGCCTCTCATCCTCCTTCCATTAGATCCATGTAAATCTAGTTTATGTAGCTGCTTATGGGGACTCTCCATGAAGTCCTTTATTAAATGTAATTTTAATATTTTCATCTATTTAATTTGAAGTACTTTGAAGCTCTACTGAGCTCTCTTTCCTGATGGATAACTGGATATTGAGTCCAGGACTGTTTTATGGGTTTTTAACTTTTCAGGTTCTTGTGGATATTTTGTAGGCTTTTATGGATATCTTTCCAGGTTAGTTGGATATCCTCCCTCTGTTTTTGTTTTTCGGAGTGGACTTTGTTGAGTGCTGTATGCACGTTGGAATGTAACCTTTTATTCTTCTTGATTGAAAGCTATAAAATATGTACGGGAAACCTATTGATGGTTGCTAGGTAGGACATAAACAAACAAAAAATAATTACATAAAAAAGGACCCAAAATACCAGAATCTATGGAAAACCAGAAAATTATAGAAACAAATTACTAACCGTTGGATCTGGTAGATCAGCAACACACTCCACAACTTTATCCAACTTAACACCATCAAATTTGGTGGTATAACTGTGGATACATAGTAGAAGAGAGTAATTACGAGCAAGAAGACAGCTTTAATATTTGCGTATCTGTCAAAATAGAACCCGGGCAACGGGAATGGGCACTGCCACTTCAATGCCATTCCCAATGTAAAATAAAATACGTACTCGATAACGGCAACATCCCCTCTTGTACGAACATCCTCAATAATTGGTCCAACCTGAGTTGCAAATCCAGTGTGTTAGCCAGCCGAAGGGACCAAAGTTGACGGATAGCTAATCATTTTGATGACATGAAGGGCAAGGAAATGAGAAAGGCTTACCACACCAAATATAGAAGAAAAATCAATACGAGGACGGGCCTTGAGATGATGAATCTGCGTAGAGTGGAGGTCCGCTAGTCTATATGTCTTCATTCTACTAGTTGTAAACAGTTCACTTATTGTACCTGTGAAAGTGCTATTCGTTCTTTAAACATGTAAGATTGCAGGGCAGATATCTAGTCACAACACGATGAAAAATAATAATAATATTAAATAAACAAATCTACCTGAAGAAGAAGAACGGATGGTAAGCCTATTAATTCTGATGAAAGACGG
Organism: Larix kaempferi; assembly: GCA_027924585.1. Taxonomy (NCBI): domain Eukaryota; kingdom Viridiplantae; phylum Streptophyta; class Pinopsida; order Pinales; family Pinaceae; genus Larix; species Larix kaempferi. The sequence continues at coordinate 13,836,635 of BSBM01000458.1, read as the reverse complement.
ATGTTTAAATGGCGAATATGGTCGGAATGGAGTGCGACATCCTACCAAGCTTCCCTCCAAACTCATTGCAGCGACGAACACCCATACAAAGTCTCCTGCAAATTCAAACCCTAAGCACTCGAACGATAAGTATGTCCTTAAATCTGGGACCACGCCTCGCTTCTGTTTTTACACATGGAGTTAAGGCCATTGGGGAGCAAATTAAAAAAGCAAACATTATTTTAAAATTATAAATTTAGATCATCTGCAGATGAACCCAAAACCGTTAAAGTTATTTTTTTCAAGAAAACCTTATTTATTGTCAATTTAGTTTCATGTAGCTTTCAAAGTTTGTCCTAAAGGGCTTGTGCAGTATTTTCTTTTCCAAAATTGAATAAGGAAGGCGAGTGTGTTAAGCAAATACGGATTATAGAAACCATCTTCTTATCCAGCTTTATTGAGTCCTCATTTGTCATGTTGCTTAGTTTTTTTATAACCCCTTTCAGGGCTAGGGATTTGTCATTTTGAACTAGCAAATCCTCCATCTTCACTTTTTATGAGGATAAATCTCGAATTTGGTTAAACCTCCTGTCATTGTCGCCGCTCCCACTCACATAAAACACTATATTTGCAAGTTTTCCAAGCTCTAATACCAGATGTTGGAAAAATGTAAAACATAAGGAAACAACAATGAGAATAGAACATGATATTTAAGTTGAAACCTTGTTGTGTATAGGTAAAACCACGAGCTAATGGAAACTTCAAAATTTTATTATTACTTGCTAAAAAGTTACAATGCTTTCTTGTACAACAATAACAGGGGTCACTTCTCCTTTGTATAATACATAAGAGGGTTCCAAAAGGAACCGAACTACACTAGAATGTTCCATAAATTTTCACATCATGGGCTCCAACCCCCTTGCAACCCCCCTGATGCATACAAATCGTGTGTGGGATAGTCGTGTACCACTCTATAGGAAAATATCATATATTTGGATATTGACTCACCTCCTAACACATAACATTAAGGTCTACCCCCTCTAGGTGGTGGGTCGCCCACAAAGAAGACATATACGACTATGAAAAGGCATAACCAACACTATGACATTGATTCACTTCAACACCCAAATACCAAGTGGTCGATATTCAAAGAGCCTCAAAAAAACCCCATGGAGTTCCCATAGATATATGAAGGTAAGACAAATCTAGTTCAACACACTGAAGGATGCAATCAAACGTGGACTCGGAAAGCCTTTTCCAAGCAACTATAGGTACATCGTTTCATCCACACCCTTGGTCCCATCCCTAAGGCTTGGTATCTACATGAGGAGTCCCAAAGCTAGACCCAAAGTTGGGAGAGTTTGAAATGTCAGTTCTGCACAACCTTCTCTTATGTAGGTGTGACTCATACCATTTCATTAGTTTTGAAAACTATAAATTATTTATTGTTTAATTGCAATGTGGGTTAAATTTCAGAATATGTATGCAAGAACACAATTACAAACAACAAAATAAAAAATTCAATTATAATTAGACAAGTGAACACTTGGTCATCAAGTGTTGTGCCAAGGTAAGAAAAGAACTAGAAGATGAAGATTATGCCGAAAAGTAGTGGCACCTTTCCTTCTTAGAATTTGAAAGGTAAAGGTCTATAAAAGAGAAATGAGAGATCCTATGGACAAAATTTATTAAGAGGTACTCAACATTAAGCAAGTTAACATCAATGCTAGAGACAAGCCAAGTTCAACATCCATTGGAGATTACTAGGATGATACGATGGTATTTGTGGTTGTGGCGTTACTAAGGGAGTACATTGATCTTGTTACCACCTACTTTGCATGAGCATGATTGCAAGGACAAAAGACAACAACGCACTAGGGGAGTTGCAATTCCAAAGCTTATCTCGAGCATTCTTCTTCTACATCTCTTTTTCCCACGGTCAAAAGATGATGATTGTAAAATGACATGACACCTACATTACATGTGTTAAAGGACTAGCCCAATTATGACATCTACAGTAAAAGGTGCGTTGGAGTGTTTTATTTTACTTACATTAATATAGATCCTTGTGATCTATATTGTCGAAGTTTTTTCACTCAATCATGATTTCAAATCCAAGAGCATCCTTACTACATCTTCCATAGGTTGGTGTTTTGAGTCCTTAGTTTTCTTTGTCATGCATCACTTATGTCGCCATGTTTTTTGTATTTTAGATGTCAGATTAGGTCCTTTGGGAGGATAAATATTGTAAAATTGTATTAAAAAAGGGAGTGTCAAAGACCTAATAAACCCCTTCATCTCCCTTCATGAGGCCTAACACACCTTCTCTAGACAAAATCCCATGTTTTTTGCACTATAGAGACAAAATTTCATGATTTATGTGGTAGGTGAAAGGAAATCTTCCTTTTTAGGTGGGTGCACTTCCTAGTCTAGGAGTTAACTGCAAAGGTTTCACATTGAGCTCCAGATTGCTCTAATTGTGGTTGGGATCTCCCCTACTTGTTCCCGAAGGTGGCACATGAGCTTCTAGTTAGCTCTAGATGTGGTGCATTAACCTCTAGTTAGATCCTAGAGGTGTCACTTAAGCTCATGAATAAAGGATGACACTTGGAGGGGTGCCTCCTTTTCTCATTTTGTTATTTAAGCAAGTGCACCCCCTCCCTTTTATTTATGGGTTGATGCCTGAGCCTTTGAGGTTGATGTAATTTATCTTCAAGAGCAATGTTTGTGAATTATTGATGTGCGGATGCTAAGTAGTCTTCTGCTTCCAAGGTAACATGTTTCTTTTACAACTGTGAATTTTTTCTCTCTTTGATAGGCCATCAAAAGGGTATTACTACCTAGTTGGATGAGGTTAGTGTAAGTATATTATTGGTTAAATCTCATTACTAGTTTACTTGTAAGTTGGTTATTTTTAGTATCTTTACCGTGTTGGATTGTGCTATATTGACCCTTTGTATGTATATTACACCCAAGAGAGGAAAGAAGAGGAGATCCAATATCATTTACGACTGTCTATTTGATTGCAGGTTCCTTATTCATCAATAGGATTGAGGCTAGCCTGGTGCAACCTCATTTCTTTGGTGATCTTTCAGACAAGGCCCTCTCAGTTGCTCCTTGGTGACTCCATTGCCATTCTTGTCAGCAATTATATTTCTCTTTTTCAATATTCCAAAGTTAAAATAAAACTCTCTAGATGGAAATAAAGGACCTAATCTGTATCTAATATATGGTCACGTGATTTAGGTTTGGGCACAGTGTTGTACTCTCAAAAACTTGGCAAAGAAATCACAATAATTAACTTATATGGTCCTTATAATCATAGATAGGCCCATTAGAAAAAAAACTTCAGGATGGACTTGTTTAAATACGAATTTGTGATTGTTGGAGGGGACTTGAAATTCTCTTTGTGGAGGATTGAAATTTGGAAAGCAACAGTCCACGTGGAGCCATTATCATATTTCTTTGTTTCAAAGATGGAGGAGGTTGGGTCGTTTGACATTGAACCTATGAAACTACAACCAGTATGGTTCAACAACATGACAAGGGAGGAGAGAATTGCAAAGAGGTTAGATAGATTCCTTGTTTTAGAATCTGCATTGAACGAGGATATAAGATTAAGATAGTGGGTGGCTACATCGAGGGAATCTGATATGTTAGAATATTAAAAACCCATCTAGACTTAGGATTGTTATAGAGATTTCTTCCTACAGGTAAGAAGAAGCCCTCTTAGGATAGAGTGACTAAGATCGACTCTATGCTAAGACAAAAAGGAAACAAATGCTACCTCATTCCCTAGATCTAAATTGGTGTTTCCAGTTCTAACATTTGGTAGATGAGAAAGAAGACAACTGACCTTCTGTTCTGATGTTTGTCCAATCAAGTCTTTGATCCAGAAGTCCTCACGATGAACTTGTAGAGATCAAAACGACAAACGAGTGCACACTATCTTCCATATAACTGAATCACAAGTTAGATCTATATTCTACTGAATACAATTTATGTAAATGAATCATGATCAATACACATAAATAGGGAAACAAGACAAGTTATATTTTATTGAGAACTCAAGAGTGATTACAAAGTAGTTGCTTGATGTCCAAGCCCACTCCATCTCCAAGTCCTTCCTCTATCTATCTCTGCAAAAGGCTTATGATCATAGGTTTGATGCCCCAAAAGTCCTCCCTTTGGCTCATGGAAGGCTTCTCTCTTATAGTGTGTGGGAGGGTTAACCAACAAGAGAGTAATATGGATCTAGAGAGTATTTAGTGGATCAGAACCACTAAACAGAGATAGGAGTTGAGATCGAATCAAAGCTAGCAATCCCAATGATATCTCTCGAAAGTTAAGATCCCAAAATCCAAGGCAAAAGGTTAAAAATGGATTACCGCGCCCCTAGAACTGAGCATGGAGCGGTATTATCGTGCCCTAGGGTAGGAGCAAGGCGCGGTAATCCTAATTATCGCTCCCAATCAATTGTGTAGAGAGTGATAATTCCCTCAGATGAAGTTTATCTGGGTGACATGTGGCAGGTGAGATGTTTTCTTTCAGTGTTCAAGCAATAGATTTCACTCCTGGATGTTCAAATGATCTTTAAGGGGAAGTGTCGTTTAGGTTGTTGATGCAAGGATGCGACACTAGGATTTAATGTGTGATATTGAGGTATAACAGATGCCCCCTAAAGTGTGAGGTCAGAAGAGACTGATGGCCGAAAGACTTTACAAATACTTGCAAAGACAGCATCGAGGGGAGCAACAAGGAGCTGAAACAGAAACAAAATGTCAGATATGCCACCGAGGCGGGCATTCCCATGCTCGGAAACAAGTGACTCAAAGCATGGTTGCCGACCAATACATTGCAGAACCATGAGTACTGAGATGATATAGAATGTAGACAAATAATGGCTACTATGAACAATCGTAGATCCATGAGACAATATGTAATACCCCCAATTCGACCCTTAGGATATATTATCCTTTAATGTAAATAATGTGTACATGTGATGTATGTTTTCCTAGCGTGGAGCTCAAGGCCAAGGCCCCGCTAGTAAAAGCCCGAATTTTATTTAAAGGGCAAGTATTTGATATTTTGATACCATGTGCTCTTAAGCCATGGAAATTGTAATAGGATGTAAATTAGACATCATGCAATATAAAATACCAAAGCTGGCTACGGAGGCAACGAATGAGAAGGGGCCACGTGTATCCACTAGGGAATGGTGAGGGGGCTATGGGAGTGACCCATAGGTTGCCATTTGTCATTATGTAAACCCATTGACTTCTTTAGGTGACATTAATGCCAATTGTAAGGAAGTGGTGGAGATTTCAGCCCATGACTTTGATGGAGTATGGGCAGCCCTGAAATTCGTATGGGAAGGTATGGGCTCTTTTGACTTGTCCCACAAGTCACTCTACATCTTGGGGGTTGCTCCATCCTTATCCCCATTCCATTGTGGGAGTATGGGACATCTTCCCCACCCAAAAACGAGCTCCCAGCAGTGAGAAAACCGAAAATCGCGATTGTGAGAGAACCCACGTTTTGGGAAGCCAAAAACGTCCCGATTTGGTATTGGACAGAGAAATCCAGTGGGGGATCCATTGGTAGGAACCTTGGGGCGAATTTGGGAGCAATAGCTACCCCAAAAGCCATGGAAAAACCCAGTTTTAATGGCCCAGAAAATCAGTGACGGATTTGGGTCGTTTGTGACAGTTGTGAGAAATCCGATTGTGGAGATATGAATAGAGGATGGGATTGCTGAGTCTAGTTTTTGAAGGGTATGTGGCTCTGGGTTTGAGCTCAGTGGACTAGCATCCTCCTCCATCTCCTATTGCATGCTTGAGAAACCCAACCGTGTGTTGGCTTAGCATGGCTATCTGAGTGAAACCCTGACTGTGAGTGAGCCATCTAGTTCCTCCTTAGTGGATACACAGCCCAGCTCGGGGGTGATCTCTCAGCTGAAAGAATACAGGCTGGACAGAGATCTATGGTTGGGTGGAACGTTGCTCTCACGTAGCCAGTCGTTGGACATCAACTTCTCAAGATAAGTGTTCTGTGGATTATAAATTATTCCATTTGTGTTCTGCAATATGTTAAATTGCCCATGTTTAATGAAATGAATTAATATAGAATCCATGCATGGCATACGAATGAGATTGGGTCTCTGTATGTTGAATCCTTCCTTGCTGTGATTGATATGATTGCAATTACTGTCTGTTTGAGTGCTTGTTAGCATGTTCATTCCACTGTGTTTATATTGAAACGAATCTGCATATAGAAGTTTTAAAATGTTAGTTATTTATGTGCAAAAATTATTGGGGCTAAATTTACAAAAGCCCGGTATGTTGTTAATGTTTCCTTCCCTGTTGTTCTATGGAGAAGGGGACACTACAGAGTGGTATCAGAGCCCTAGGTTCAACACTACGGCTGTTGGGCCCTTCACAGAAATATAAGTCATTGTGTGTTCATGCATTTTGTATTTGGGACTAAAATGCATTAAAGAAACCTCAAGATCGCATGACTATTTGGGGATTTTTGCAAGCTGCTTGCATCAGTTGCATTGATGGCATTCTATGAAACAGAGAAAGGAGCATGGGCAACCTCTACCATCTTAAGTTGTTTTGTTGTTTTGTTGTTGTTGATTATTGTTGTGCATAGGAGATGATGCATCATGTGCTTGAGACCTTGATTAATCATGAATCCATGTTCCTTGAATGACCATGATGCTTGAATGACCATGATGCTTGAATGCATGAACTTGAATGTTGAGCATGGCTGGAAATGTTTTATGTTTGCTAAATTTCCTAAGTGTTTTCAAAAATTCGTTTAAAACTGTTTCGGGGAGAATTCCCGAATGTCTTCCGCAACTGCGGAAGCACTCGGTGAATTGCCCCGAAACTGCGGAAGCATTCCGCGAAGTTTTCCGCAACGCGGAGGAATTCGGGAAGTCGCCCCGAAATTTGCGGAAGGAATTCCCTTCCGAAATTTGCGGAAGGAATTCTCTTCCGAAATTTGCTGAAGGATTCCGCGAGTTGTCCCGCAACGCGGAAAAATTTGGCGAAATGCTCCGAAAAAAGAAGAAAATTTTTCTAAGTGTTTTCGAAAATTTTGTTTAAAGTTTGTTTCGGAAAGAGTTCGGGAAAGTCTTCCGAAACTGCGGAAGGATTCCGCGAACGGCTCCGCAATTGCGGAAGAGTTCGGGAAAGTCTTCCGAAACTGCGGAAGGATTCCGCGAACGGGTCCGAAATTGCGGAAGAGTTCGGGAAAGTCTTCCGAAACTGCGGAAGGATTCCGCGAACGGCTCCGCAATTGCGGAAGAGTTCGGGAAAGTCTTCCGAAACTGCGGAAGGATTCCGCGAACGGTTCCGAAATTGCGGAAGAGTTCGAGAAAGTTTTCCGAAACGGCGGAAGGATTCCGCGAAGGGCTCCGAAATCGCGGGAGGATTCGGGAAAGTCTTCCGAAACGGCGGAAGCCTTCGCCGAATGGCTCCGCAATTGCGGGAGCATTCGCCGAATGGCTCCGCAACGGAAGCCTTCGCCGAATGGCTCCGCAGTTGCGGGAGAATTCAGCGAATCGCACCGCCATTGCGGAAGCGTTCGGAGAACCGGCCCGCGCGCCCGAACCGAAAAAAAAAAAAAAAAAAAAAAAAAAAAAAAAAAAAAAAAAAAAAAAAAAAAAAAAAAAGGGTGACCAAAACTTGATTTTTTGATAGCAGGAGCATCCAGACTCAGAATGCGATGATTCCTGTGGGGCTCGGAGGCCATTGACGAAGGCCATGAAAGGACCAATGAAGACCCGTAGCCCATTACACTCCGATTTGACAGAAAATGGATAATAGTGACTTTTGAAGGATAGAGTCCCGAGGCTTGACAGAAGGCCGGTTTAAGCTAAAATTGATACGAGGCAGTCATGAAGCAGGAACAATGTTAAGTTCCGAATCTTGGAGCCAAACTCCAAGGGATGTGGAGTCGGGGTGAGCAAGAAGGCCAAAAAGCACTGTTCCGGTCCACTTTTTCGGGATTTTGAAAAGCTTGTGGGCAGTAAAAGTGACCCTAGATGTGGGAATCATAAATTTTACTGAACTAGACATTTCATATTCTCATTAAGAAGGACAGCTTCCGTTAGACGAAGATTTTCCAGAAATGCACCGTTTAGGAGATAGCCGTTTTTGGCCCAAAATTTGGAATTTTGGGAAAATGTGAAAAGTGAGAAGTAGTGGTGAAATCCAGAAATTCATAGAAGATGAATGGTGCATCGGAATTGAAATCCGTGAATTGCTGAGTGTTCCTTGTTATATGGACTAACTTCGCCCGATAGATAAGTTTTTGTTATTCCTCATAGATTTTCTTCCACAGGTGGCTGAAGTTAGCATTCGGGACCAAAATACAACTGTGTAAAATGTGCAGAACTGGAGTGAAAGTTGTCATTTTTTAAGGGATGCAGTTTCCGCACCTGATGTCGGAATGGAGCATGAAGACAGGCATTGGAAAGCTTGTCCAGCAGGGAACAATGATGCATGACCAGAGTTTGAAGGAGGTCTACAGATATCATAGTTATTTAGTGCAGAAGAGTGCCAGCGGCTGTTTTGACAAACAAATTTTGTTGTCAATGTGGGCAATTTCTACAATTGCATGATATGGAAGAGAAATTCCATGATACGAGGAAGGATCGAAAAGGGAAGAATTCTTTAAACCTCTGTTTGTTATCATACTTATAATTATGAAATTGTCATATGGCATAAAAATGTTAAAAATGTAAGGGATTACATAGATGTATATGCACTAGATGGCATCTTAACAAATTGCATAGTGCATATAGAAACGCCTGTGCATAAATGGGATATTGCACATTTGTAGAATAATGAAGTCTGCAAATGCAATGAATCACTAATGGAGAATATTGTGATTGATAATCACTTTTGACTTTGGTATTGGTTGTAGGACCAAAGATAACAAAGAGCACGGCTAAACGTGTTAGGGATGTTGTTGCATGAAGCCAGCAACCTTATGCAGAAAGGATGGTGCAACAAATCTATGATCATAAATTTGGCACAAGGACTGAACAGCCCTGGTAAGAGGCCAACTGATCAGGTAACATCAGGCGATGTTAATGGTAACCATGCAGGTAATGATTATTGGTGCCAAATTGCAGGAATGTTGAAAGAGGATTTGGTAAGATCTCTTCAACTATGTTTGAGCTATGTTGAGTTAGTTGGCATGTGATATTGAATACCGATTGGGACTGTTTACCTACCAAGCTTGGTGAGGTGTGGGTAAGTGAAGGAAATGATCCTTACACCCTATGACTATTTAGAAATCTCAATGCCTTCATATGAATTTATATCATGCCATGTGTATGTTGGTTATGTGCTTAATAACCAAAGCAAGTGAGGATTGGTGGTCCTGATTATGGTAATGCAAGTTATATGAGATAGTCATGCTTCGATCATAATATGCTTGAATGCATAGTACTCATGAAACAATGCAAGATAGCATTAAGTAGATGTGCATTAAGAGATTTTATAAATCTTGTGATGCATTGTATGAATGCATAGGGATGATGCATATGTTATTGAAAAATGAATAATGAATGAAATGATGAATTGATGATAATTCTAAGATCATTTCATGAGTTGTTGTGAATGCAAAATAGTAAGTGCATGAAGAGCCCAATCATGATTGATGGGCTGCGAGAATACTTTGTGGAAGGACAGAATTGTATGAATGATATGACTGTGAAATAATGAGTATTTACGATTTATTTAAGTTGCATGGATATGGTGACTATGTCTTGAAATTATATTGTGATAAGGATGCATATATAGAAGTGTAAATATTTCATTGCATTTCAAATGTAACAGCTGAAGGTGTTTGAATTATTTATCATTATAATTCTGAGATCACTTCGGTGACTGTTGTGACAATGAAATGATAATATGCATAGATACTCACGACATGTTTGGCTGATTGAAGTTTTAGTTTCCGGTAGGAAGGTCTTACATATGGCTGTGAGGATAAGTCCATAGTAGAGACCGGAATCTACCCCATGCAGAAGCCAAAGTTATGAGAAGGTTCTCATGGTTGAGAGCTCTAAGTTCTGTTAGTAAGAACAGTTGTACATATCAGATTTGTAAATGTTTCGGATTTGAAATTTTACTAATGACTGTTTGGCTTATATGAAAATGTGTCAGGAGGACATGCTGTAAGTGGATGCTCATGTATGGCAGCAGGCATAAGGCCATAACGGGTAGAGTGGTGTCACTTACAGGAGCCAAACAATATGAGGATAGCCTCATGGATAAGAAAACCAATTTCTGTAGTAGACAGAGTTGCAAATGCATACTGAATTTAATTATTAGTGCCATGGATTGGTTATGGAACAATCGAATTTGAATTGTAGTGTTAAATGTTCCTAACTGTTTGGCTGTTCAATAAGTGTGCCAGGAAGACATATTGCAGTAAGACCATCAGAGTGGGCCTGCAGAAGCCAAACTTCATGGGAAGGGATTCCATGATTTGAAAATGGGTTCCAGGTGGAATTCCATAAGACATTATTAATGTTTCATCTGCACTGCATGATTGGTAAACAATATGAGTGAGATGGTAAAGGTTATGTCAGTAAGACATATGAAGGTTATGTAACATCAAAAGGAATTGGGAGGGCAAATCGAGGGACTGTCAACTCAGAGAAGGAGCCTCCATTCCTCATTAAAGAAGAGAAATAACATCGGCAAAATGGATAAGTTTTCCATAAACCCTGAATGATATATATATATCTAATTATTAGAGTTAATATGCAGAGCATGTTTTGATTTTATTTCCATCATGAAAGACTGCTTGAAGTATGATTAGGACCTTCATAGTTCACATCAGTGAGGAGTGCACGCCTTTCTGGTGCTGAGTTATGTTAGGGATGCCAATATTGACTACGCCTTAAGGGAATGGACGCATTCCTGGTGTTTCAAGGTTGGATAGTGAATGTTATGAAATATGTTTACAGTTCTAGAGCAGCAATACTAATGAACTTGCTATCCATTTTGTGTCGACAGATTATACATATGAAATTAAGTGTTGCACCTTAAAGGGAAAAGTAAAGAAATAGTACTCAAGAAGACTGTATGAGCAGTGGTAACCCTTGCGCAGGGTGAGTGGGTATCATGAGGCCATGATAGCCTGCAGTTAAGAAAGTCACCTAAAAGAATTCCTAAATGGAACCGCCGGCTTACATAAGAGAAGAAGTTCCACCCTTGTGTGGGTGAAGAATTGTTATGCGCATTGAGGGATTGTGATACCGTGAAAGGATGATGCAAGCCTAAGGCAGAGTAGTGGAGCCTTGACCTGTAATGGTCGGTGGCGCAGTTACCTTCCATTGGTCGATGACCCAGACGTATGTGCTGGCTCGGCAATGGAGAGGGCCAACCAGGTATGGGACTGGTTGGGCACCACCAAATGCTTGGTAAACCCAGTCGGCGTGAAGGTGTACTGGTAGGGCATTAGTTATTTGATGATTTGGAACAGCCTGCGTGCTGGCCGAACATCTTAGTCCGCAGGAGGATCCCAAGGCTTATAAAGTAAAAGCAGGACCCTGTGGACCAGAGAGGAAATGCACAGTACAGATAAGTATTCATTTTCATTCATTTCTTATTTGAAATAATGAAGGTTTCAAGCATAAAGCTTGTAACAGTGAGCTGATGCATTATTGTTTCTTTGTTGGAAACCTTGGTCAATACAGGAAGCAAGGACCCTGAAAGAACTAAAAGTTGCTTGGTAAATCCAGAAAGTGGCTGGTTGAGCGAGATTGTTGATGATTTGGAGCAGCCTGCGTGCTGGCCAAACATGCGAGATTGTTGATGATTTGGAGCAGCCTGCGTGCTGGCCAAACATGCGAGATTGTTGATGATTTGGAGCAGCCTGCGTGCTGGCCAAACATGCGAGATTGTTGATGATTTGGAGCAGCTTGCGTGCTGGCCAAACATGCGAGATGGTTGATGATTTGGAGCAGCCTGCGTGCTGGCCAAACATACAAGGTTATTTGATGTTGTGAAGCAGCCTGCGTGCTGGAAAAACATACAAGACTATTAGATGTTAAGGGGCAGCCTGCGCGCTGGCCAAACACCCAAATCCATAGGCGATTCCAAGGCTTGTAAAGCAAAGAAGGACCCTATGGAATAAAGTGAAGACATCTAGTGCAGATAAGTATTTGGTTATCTTGTAATTTCTTGCTTATGAATATACATGTGTATATGATTTGGTTATGATTTCCTATGAAAATAAACTAAACACGTGATATAATTCAATGTTTGAGTGTAGGTATTGCTGGAAGCAATGAATATGAAGGCATCTCAAGGATGCGAGTGGACATGTAACCACCCTAAAGAGCTCAGCATGAGCAGTAATGAAAGATGGGGCTAATGGGACTGTGTGAGCCCTAGCAGCCAAGAGTTAGACCAACCAAGTGGAGGAACTCCATGGTTGAAAGATCTGGAATAGACCATAGACACTACGTGTCATAGCCGAGAAGGGCAGGTCAAGCATTCACGTTGAAGTGAAAGAGGACAGGAGCATGAAAAACCACAGTGGTGGTGTGGGTTCCAGAATGGAACAAGACTAAGAGGAGAAACTCTTACTGCTCTCTCTCTCTTTCCCTTTTATTGATACATTTATAGAATTAGAAAATTGCTGAATGCATGCATGACTGAAATTAAAAGTGTGTTTATTTGATTAAAGTGAATTGTGAATGCTAATTAATGAATTTCCTATGAATGGATGAACATGAAGGAATTCATGTGTATGTTGGGCAAGCATGCAAAGTGTGGAAGTCTCATGAGTAAAGCATGGACTATCCATGACAACTGGGGAAAAACCATTGACTGATTTTTTTTAAATGTTTGGGTTATGCTTGGCCTAACGAGAATTGTAATGATAAATTTCACAGGTGGAAATTGAATCGATTGGTTGCAGCCGGTGCAGGCAAGTGTTGCTAGTGAGCAAAGTGCGGTCAGTTGTTTCCATTGACCATGGAAGCAGACCAAGGGCTATTAGAATTGGCTGGAGGTCTTCTTCACACAATTGCCAAGACCCAAGAAAATCTTGGAGAGATGCTCAGGATGCAAAAGCAGCAGAACGAGATGAACCACGAGGTCTTGCAGGACACTCTTCGTCTGCAGAAAGAGGTAAAAAGCATTATGAAAGCAATCAGCAAGGGAGAGAAAAGTGGATCAATGAAGAAGCATTCATCCAATCGTCCGATTAAGAGACGCTCCAGGTGGAAAGACTCAAAGGAAATCGAGCAGGTAAAGATGAAGCAACCAGTGAAGTGTTGGAAATGTGGAGGGGATCATTGCCTCCGCAATTTCCCAACAAGAGAACCTCAAGAAGGTAGCAGCCATAAAGTTTTCAGACTTGTGGACGAGCTGGAAGATCCGAATCAGCAGGAGCAGCTCGTGAAAATCAAAGGACTTGGTCCTGAAAGTTCAAAGTAAAGGATAGAATGCAGGGCAGATCTGCAAAGATTTTGAAGTTTTGGATATATGTAAATTGTATATATATGCCTAGGTCTTGGAACACCGAGGACGGTGTTGTTCTAAGGGGGAGGGGAATGTAATACCCCCAATTCGACCCTTAGGATATATTAGCCTTTAATGTAAATAATGTGTACATGTGATGTATGTTTTCCTAGCGTGGAGCTCAAGGCCAAGGCCCCGCTAGTAAAAGCCCGAATTTTATTTAAAGGGCAAGTATTTGATATTTTGATACCATGTGCTCTTAAGCCATGGAAATTGTAATAGGATGTAAATTAGACATCATGCAATATAAAATACCAAAGCTGGCTACGGAGGCAACGAATGAGAAGGGGCCACGTGTATTCACTAGGGAGTGGTGAGGGGGCTATGGGAGTGACCCATAGGTTGCCATTTGTCATTATGTGAACCCATTGACTTCCTTAGGTGACATTAATGCCAATTGTAAGGAAGTGGTTGAGATTTCAGCCCATGACTTTGATGGAGTATGGGCAGCCCTGAAATTCGTATGGGAAGGTATGGGCTCTTTTGACTTGTCCCACAAGTCACTCTACATCTTGGGGGTTGCTCCATCCTTATCCCCATTCCATTGTGGGAGTATGGGACATCTTCCCCACCCAAAAACGAGCTCCCAGCAGTGAGAAAACCGAAAATCGCGACTGTGAGAGAACCCACGTTTTGGGAAGCCAAAAACGTCCCGATTTGGTATTGGACAGAGAAATCCAGTGGGGGATCCATTGGTAGGAACCTTGGGGCGAATTTGGGAGCAATAGCTACCCCAAAAGCCATGGGAAAACCCAATTTTAATGGCCCAGAAAATCAGTGACGGATTTGGGTCGTTTGTGACAGTTGTGAGAAATCCGATTGTGGATATATGAATAGAGGATGGGATTGCTGAGTCTAGTTTTTGAAGGGTATGTGGCTCTGGGTTTGAGCTCAGTGGACTAGCACCCTCCTCCATCTCCTATTGCATGCTTGAGAAACCCAACCGTGTGTTGGCTTAGCATGGCTATCTGAGTGAAACCCTGACTGTGAGTGAGCCATCTAGTTCCTCCTTAGTGGATACACAGCCCAGCTCGGGGGTGATCTCTCAGCTGAAAGAATACAGGCTGGACAGAGATCTATGGTTGGGTGGAACGTTGCTCTCACGTAGCCAGTCATTGGACATCAACTTCTCAAGATAAGTGTTATGTGGATTATAAATTATTCCATTTGTGTTCTGCAATATGTTAAATTGCCCATGTTTAATGAAATGAATTAATATAGAATCCATGCATGGCATACGAATGAGATTGGGTCTCTGTATGTTGAATCCTTCCTTGCTGTGATTGATATGATTGCAATTACTGTCTGTTTGAGTGCTTGTTAGCATGTTCATTCCGCTGTGTTTATATTGAAACGAATCTGCATATAGAAGTTTTAAAATGTTAGTTATTTATGTGCAAAAATTATTGGGGCTAAATTTACAAAAGCCCGGTATGTTGTTAATGTTTCCTTCCCTGTTGTTCTATGGAGAAGGGGACACTACACAATAATGACACAGCCACGACCAATACAAAAGTGGATCTGTGTGACAATACAGAAAAAATCTCCATCGTAGCCTGGACGTAATTAGTATACAAAAGAGTGTCCAAGGTCTTCTACCCGATCGTAAACGATACGAATCTAGCCATGTGATTACAAGGTGTTGAAGTCGAACATGGTAGAAACCATTTGATTATGGGTTAATGATGTGAACCGTTAACAAATGCAAGGGAAATCACCAATGATGACAATGATCCCCAAGGTATCTATAATACATCTCAACAAAATGCGAATAAATGAGTTGATGTCGAGCATTCAAGAGATTATTCGATCAGAGGTCAATGATGAAAACTTGCTGTCGAATGCAAGGAAACCTGCCATTGAGGCATGCAGGCACCAAGGTACTAGTGGTTGACTCCTAAGCCTAATTCCTGGATAGTGATTTGGTGTCGACAGGAATAGACTCGTCGAAGGCGGGCCATAATGATTCCCACATCATCGACACAAAATCGAAACGAGAGATAGTATGTGACAATGGAAAAACAAAACATGTATCGACACATTGGAAGGTTTGACATAGTGGACGACTCGGAGCAACGCAAACCCTTTGAACATATAATGGCATGAAACATAACCTGGCAGCAGGGATTGTAAATAGCAGAGAATAAACATATGACAAGTAGGCTCGTGGCCAAGGAGACGACTCGAGATGATGAGCATAACTCAGCAGAAAAAGATAATACCCAACAGAAGAGAAGGGACAGATGCATGCCATGTTCAAAGGTGATGACTGACATGCTGCCAACAAGATAAACTTGACTCATTTCCCAATTTCCCCTGACATGATGGACGAGTACCTCTTTTTTGTTTTATGAGCTTGAGGAGGATAACAGATGCTTGGTATAGCTCATCTCATAAATGAGTCTGATCTCATATGTTTAACGAACCTGAGAAAGGAGGGGTTCGTCCCAAAGTGGGTCCTTCGATGTTAAATTTTAACGAGTCCAAGGAAGGAAAACTCGACAGTTTTTCGCATTTAGAGAGCCTGAAAAACTTAAAGAAGGCTCCAGAATGTACTTTTTCATAAATTTAGTCCCCCGGTCTCGAAAAAGTTTAAAACAACTCCTGAGAGAACTCTCCCAGTCAAAAGTTGACTGAGGTATACCTTTCTCGTAAATAGTCTAGACGGGCCGAAAAATGGGTAACCTATCACCGAATAGATGACCTTTCAAATACTTTTACAAGTGTGAAAGAGACAAGTGCACTTGGCAATCTTTTCGAAACGAGGGAGCCTGAAAAGAGCTTAAAGAGAACTCCGATGGTCTTTTTCGTAATTTTTAATCATTTCGGTCTGAAAAAAGAATAAAATAATATCGAAATGATACTTTCCTCATTGTTTTACGAGCATGAGTAAAGTTGACTAAGCTCGACACTGTTTACTTGGGATAACAAGCACGAGACAAGTGTAAAAAGGCGCTTGGAATCTTTTTCAGGTTTTAATCCAAAGTGTGAAAAAGATAAAGTCAACTCAAATGAAGGTCAATACAATTATAAATCGCAGTGTGAACAAAGTAGAGAGAACTTGTCAAAAATGGTTTAAGAAACCTTTGAAACAGATATTAGTAATATGAAGAATGTGACCTAAAAAGATATTTAATAAAATAATGAGGAAAAAACAGTTTATGCAACTTATATAAGCAAGAGGTAAAAATAGAAACTTACCATTTTCACTTTGCTATTTTTGCTCATAGAGGGATTTTCACCTTGGAAGGGCAAAACTTCAAGGGACCATATCTGGAGATCTGAGGCACCGTTTGGACAACTGGCTACACCAAGTAAGAGCTCTTAAGCTCCTCTTTCAATACATGTCCTCATTTTTTTATTTCTCAGTAGTTTGATAAAAAAATTAGGAAGCCCTAAGGGGCTTTTTTCGCGCCTGGAATTATCGCGACCTACCTCTATCGGGAAGCGCGGTAATTCCACGACTACCACTCTATGGTGTGACTCAAGGGCGCGGTACTGTCACTTTACCGTGCAGCCAGGTGATGCCCATGCACGATAATCGCGGAAAAAAAGGAAAACAATTTTAGTGTTTCCTCATGTTTGGGATGAGATCAACCCTCCAGCTTGCTCATATATGTTTTAATTGGCTTTTTACAGGAGTTTACATCTCAATAGAGGCAAGATGGTTGATTGGAAATAAATAGAACACGAAGGTGATGATCAAGAGGCTGCAGATGATCAAATGACATTGAATGCATTACGGGCATGTGGGTTATTGAATTTTTTTAAGACACAAGGCATAAAAAAACAGGGCAAACTTCTAACTCACCTAATACAGTTGTGGTAGAGTGATATTTAGGCTTTCCGAGTTGGAGAGCACACTCTTGAAATTGGTCTTGAAGACATCTACTTCTGGTTGTTCATAGTTAATCCACAGTTCAGTAATTAAAAGCCAGAGGAGTCTGCGGAAAGAATTTTTCAATTCGACAAGTTTCGAACCTGTTAAGTAGGTTCATCCTCAGGAGAACAAGAATCTCACTCTTTTTTGCAGTCGGATGTGAGGGATAAATACCTAATCTTAGCCTATTTTTATTTTTAAATTTATTTTTTAAAATTATTTCTAAGGTCGGCTCATAAATTTAGGGTTATGATATTAAATGGCTCATATAGTTTATTGTTTTTAATTAAGTATAATAAGATTATATGATTAATAGTAATTAGTTTAAATAATTGAAATCTTCTCTTTTTTTATTTTTTATTTCTTTATTTAATTTATGGTTTAAATAATACTATATGTTATTAAGATTAATGTATTACAACTTCCATGTTCAAATCAGTATTATGTTTTATTTTTTATTTTTTATTTTTTTTTATAATAATTTATTAAAAATTATAAATTAGGTTAAACAATTTTAATGACATCTACTTCCTTACTGGCTTCTCTAAGAGAGGGGCACGGGTGAATCTGACGGGGTATAAGGCTTCGACGGAGAGTACCAATGACTTGATCACCTGCTACTGCCGACAGGGTTCCTCCAAGAAGAGTGGGAAAGTAGCTATCAAGGATGTGATAGAGCTCCCATTAAGAACCATACTATTCACCATAACTCGAGCAGCGGGTAGTGTGAGCCCACATCAGGCGTCCCGAGCACAGATGAACCTTGCCGTAGAGTGCATGGCACCAACCTTGTTCAACTGGTGTGAAGGGGTGTTAACGAACCTCAAAGAACAAATCACCAAGTGTAGGAATGGGGATACTCGCCAGTTTGGATATGGGAGTATCTTGGTCACCTTCTTTTTGGAGAGGGTGCCATTGTTGCGTCCATAGATATCCATGCCCATCCGTCCTGCAACTGAACCTAAGATGGGTCGATGGAGTGATTATGCAGGATGGCTCGGGGGGCCACAGGTATTATCCTTCGGTGAGGACTTTTTCTCATGGCTCGAGGAATAGATCGTGATGATCGAGGACTTCCCTTATGTAGGGGTGGACTTCCGCGAAGATATTGACTTAGCATTGCTCGATGACGGGGATTGGGATAACTCAAGTATATGACCTTCACCAATGTGTTTTTAAATTTTCAAATATATAATTTTTAGTGATTTTTTGGATGTGCAAAAATATTTAATGTATGTACATGTGCATGTCGCAGATCGTGGACCAAGGAGACCAGCGGGATACTCGCCGTTGCGTCGAGGTGGGGTTGAGGACCAAGCAGCTGCTAAGGAGGAGGATGAAGACGAAGTGGGGGGAATTCATGATGTGGAACAGAATCTTCAAGGTTTGACTTTTGGAGTCCTAGCTTCGAGGATGGACAACGTCCCTCTTCATCTCCAACGGCATACTGTGGGTGTGCCTAGGCATATCGGCCAACTCCTCCGCAGGGTGGTTAGGGCTGTGGTCTGCTACCATGAGCAACGCGAGGAATCCGAGGATGATCGCGATAGATCTCCTATATATCCTTAGATAGTAGTATTTTATCTTTTTGCGACATGTACACGATATGTAAGCCAAAGAGCCAAATTTTTGTACGAGACGAGATCCCAAATTTTGTCTTTAGACACAAACTTTATCATATGTATTCAGAAAAACACTTTTATATGCAATTATATACATGTGGACTTATTTCTACGAATTTTTCATTTACAATGACTTATGTGTTTGTTTTATGATGTATTCTTTATGTATGGGCTAGATGCCAATCCAAAATGTAGTTAGCCAGTGAGTCAGCTACAAAATTCAATTCTCTTGGTATATGTTGATATGAAATGTAATTAAAAGATCATTCCAAGAGGCGTACCTTTCGAAATAAGCGAAGTAATATAGGATCGCGGACAGTGTAGATACAGTTCAAATGAGACACCACGAGTTGGGAGTCTAGAAAGACTGATAAAGAGTCGATTCCGAGGGAAGCAACTTCAGTTAAGAGTCCACTGACTGCATGGTACTCTGCAATGTTGTTGGTTGCGGGTCCCAAGCAAGTTCCTCCTGAAGATACCAACTCGCCAGAAGGAGAATAGATAACCCATGCTGCGGAAGCAAGGTTCTGGGTGTGTCGGCTAGCACCATCGGCGAATCCATGGTAGGCTGACATCTGCGCATAGAAGCACAAGTCAAGGTAAATGAAGATACATGAAATAAAATCCATGCACGCACACATAAAAGAAAAACCGAAAACAAGATAAGTACATTATGTACAACATGTCTCGCGCAGGATAAACCTACGTGTAGAAACGTTTTAGGTACAGCCCGTTGCAGGGCCATGCCAAAGGTGTGTCGTCACAGTCAACGAGCTTGTAGGCTCCTTTTTCCAATACACGCTTTATGATGAAGGGACCGTACCACATAGACTCTAGCTTTCCTTTTCCTAGTTTGTCATGCATTTGGTCATATGTGAGTACGAGGTCACCTTCGTTAAAAATCCGATGTTGAATAGATTTATCATACTGTGCTTTGACGCGTTTCTTATGGGCTTCGTTAGCTAAAGCAGCGTCGCGGTGAGTTTCATCTAGCTTAGCTAGATACATAAATCATTCTTCCTCGGAAGTCGTATTGGGAAGTATCTCAATAGCTATCTTCAGTGACGAAATTTCACATTCAATCGGCAAAATGGCTTCCAGTCCATACACCAATCGAAATGGTGTAAATCCAGTAGCACTTTTCACTAAGGTTCGGTAGGCCCATAATGTCGAGAAGAGAGCTAAGTGCCAATTGGACTTATGAGTACCCACAATGCGCTGAATCATGCGTTTCAAAACCTTGTTTATGGCTTCGACTTGGCCGTTGGCCTGTGGGTAGTATGGGGTTGAGTTTTCATGACGAAAACCCAACTTGGCACTCAATTCTTCAATCATATGGTTCCTAAAGTGGGAACCGTGACCGATCACAATAGATGTGTAACTCTGAACCTAGCTATGATGTGGTTGAATATGAATTGCGCTGCTGTTTTACAGTCTTCCGCGAAAGTAGGCATCGCTTCAACCCATTTTGTGAAATAATCGACAGCTACTATGACATAGCTATGCCCCCCAGCTAAAGTGGGCTAACAACGCGTGAAATTGATGCCCCATTTGGTGAAGGGGCCGACGACAACAACAGGGTGGAGTGGAGCAGGATGCGAACGTTTCTTGCTATGGAAGAATTGACAGGGTGGACATTTCTTGACCGTTTCAATGCATCTTTGAAAATCGAGGGCCAAAAATATCCTGCTCGTAAAATCTTTTGGGCCATAGCCATCCCAGAGAGATGACCGCCACATGCTCCGGAGTGGCAGTCATTAAGAACGTGTTCAGCTTCGTCCAAAGTTAAACAACGTCAAAGAACGGTATCGACACCACGGTGGTAAAGGGTATCGTTGATGATGAGGTAATACTTGGCATGATGTTGGATACATCGATGTTCATCGCGGTTAAGTTCGGGCCGAAAACGTTGGGTTTGGAGATAGATTATGATATCCCCATACCACGGATCGAACGTGGTAATGAGGAACAATGATTCATCAGAGAGAGAATCGATGGGCTCCAATTGCTCAGTGGCACGGGGCAAAGTACAAATCAACTCTGCAAAGACCAAAGATTTCTTGGATTTTGCCTTGGCAAATTCCAAGTCAAGTTCTTAAAGGACAACAATCCAACGAGAGTATTTGCCCCCAAGTACTTGATGCGTGAGGATGTAGTACATTGGATTGAAATCAGCGATGATAGTGGTCCGACGGAGTAAAATGTAGTGGCGGAACCTCTGGACAGCAAAAACTGTAGCCAGAGCTAGCTTTTCAACATGCGAGTAGCGGGTTTCGGAGTCGAGGAGACTCTTACTAAGATAATAAACCATGTGTTCTATGTCGTTGGCGTCTTCCTAGACTAACACCATACCAATGGTGGAAATGGAAGCTGCGAGATATAAGATGTAATCCTGTGTGTAATTGGGGGTTGAATCATGGGATCCTTAGTAAGGGTTGTTTTCAGATTTTCAAAAGATCGTTGGGCTTCGTCGTCCCAAAAGAAGGGAACGTTCTTTTTCAGAAGCCGCATGTAACCCTTGGTGATCTCAGCAAAATTACACACGAAACAGCGTAGAAAGTTTGCATGCCCCTGCAAACTTTGAAGTTCTGGTATGTCCGTGGGTGAAGGTAGAGCTAGAATGGCTTCTACCTTTGCGGGGTCCAATCGTATACCGTCTTGGGAGATTATGAATCCCAAAAGTCTTCCGGCTTCAACACAAAAAATGCACTTATGTGGATTCAAACGAATATTATAGCGGCGACACCTTGCAAAGATGGCACTCAAATGATCTGGGTGATCTTCCCAAGTCTGAGAATGAGCGGGGAGGTCATCAAGATATGGTTCTACAATATGTTTAATATCGTGAAATGCGTATGACATCGCCCGTTGGAAAGTTGCCCCGACGTTTTTGAGGTCAAAGGGTAGCTTTCGGTACGCAAAGGTCCCCCATGGGAAAATGAAGGTGGTTTTATGCTGGTCAGCTGGGAGTATCTCTATCTGATTATAGCCGGAGAAACCATCCATAAATGAAAAGATGACGCTCCCAGCGCAGTTATCGATAATCTGGTCAATGAACGGAGTTGGATAGTTGTCCTTCGGACAAGCTTTATTCAAATCACGGTAATCGACACAGACTTTGATCGTGCCATGTTTCTTTGCCATAGGAACGATATTAGACACCTACTCTGTCAACGGGACAAGATAAACAAAACCAACACGCATAAGTTTTTCAACCTCTGCTTTGATAGCTGCTGCCTTGCAGGGATGAACGGGTCGGAGTTTCTGCCGAACTGGTCGGGCACCAGGAAATTTTTGGATCTCATGGACCATGATGGAAGGGTCTATTCCTGGCATTTCTTCATAACTCCCAAGTTAAGATGTCGTAGAATGTTTTAAAATAGGCGGTATAGAACTCCAATTCTGTGGGAGTGCATGTTTTGCCTATGTGAATGTTTTCCATGACCACAGGGTTCACTGAAATGTTAATAGGAGTAGTTGCCATGAGGTTGGCCAAGTTTCCTTCGAAAAATATATCATCAACTGAAGTGGAAAACTTGGGTTTAACAATTTCAAGTGAACTGTTGGGTTTGGTGTCTTGCTCAATCGCCTGGATAGTAGGAAAAGAAGACCGATGATGGTAATCTTCCCAGGGTGTTTCATCGACACACATAACCTCCATAATTGATTTGTCAGAAGGAAAAATCAATGTGAAAGGATCGATAAGTGACGATGATGGGCCAACCTCAGACGAGAGTTGTGCCACGGCGGGTAGTAGGGTCGACCCATTCTGTGGCTGACTGGATCACCTCATAAGTTGCGAGGTTCCTATTTAACGACATGGAGTCGTCGTAGTTTTCAATCTCCGCAGGACTCAGTGTCACCCAAGAATCATTGGATGGGGTGATATTTGATGATATCATGTTGATGGATTGCATAGGGGATCTGAGCTCTGGGAATACTCCGATGAGGGAGGAATCCTTCATAAGACCAATGGCAACATCCTCGAGGCGGAACTGAGATTGGCCCAGTAATGGAACAGTGTTGGCGGAGTTCGAATGAGTGTCGAGAGTACGGAATTCTAACTGATCTATAGTGACAATCTTCCCTTGGTGGTGAAATTGTACTAATCGAAAGACGGAAGATGCAATGGAGGTCATGGCGTAGAACCAATTCCGGTCGAGTAGAAGATTATAATCCAATGGTGCATCTACGACTTCGATGTGTATAGATATGGTCTTGCCCTCTAGTTCAACACCCATCGCAGGAATGAGTCCGTACGGTTGAAAACCGTGTCCGTCAAACGCTCTGAGAGTAGTGGGAGAAGTTGTGACTTCGGGCGAGCCTATGGCTCTCCAACAATTCAAGGACATGATCGACGTGGAAGCGCCTTCGTCTAAGACAGTGAGGTGAATGTTGTTTCCACGGATATTTGTTTGGACCTGGAAGGATAGCTGGTGAGAAAGCCGAGGTTTAAAATACTCCAAGTTAAACATAATCGTGTTTGAAGTATCCGGGTCCACTGCCCCCAGTGCTAAAAGTAAGGTTCTACGCTGCGTGGAGCAGTGTTGGAGAACCTCGAGAGTCGACATCGCGCATGGTGCTTGACCTAGATCCTCAACAATATTGTAATTTTGGGCTGCTCGCGCGTTAGGATTAAATGTCGCCCTTCGGATGCTGCCCTTGGGTGGGCACAGCACTGTGTCTGTGAGAGGTCTCCCAATGTGGAGATGGCCATTGGGGGGAGGGACAACATGATCTTCAGAAGGATACTTGCCATTAGTTGTCTCTGGTTTGTTTGAACTTGAATAGGTATCGTATGTCCTTGCTCGAGTATATAGATTAATCTCTTCATTACTCATCATCAGAATTTCGCGGTTTGCAGATGTTTCTCCACGGGGTGGGTTGTTCGGATTGCCCCCTTGTGGGGGATCGTGGGCAACCATCTGCTGTTGTTGCTGAGAGAAAGGATCTGTTAACACTGCCGGGCAAGAGGATCCTTTAACAAATTTGTTGACTTCGTCCTTGTAGGGACAGTCACGTGTGCAGTGATCTTCCTGGCAAATGAGGCAGGGAAACTTTGCTTTCCGACGTGGTTTGGGATCGTTGTTGGTTGGTTGCGGTTTGGGGTTCTCCTGTTGGTTAGAAGGTTTCTTGGATTTTCCACGGTTATTCTTCTTCTTTCCCCCGAATGGTTGTGACGTGGATTGAACTGCATTCACCTCGGAGGAGAGAGCAGGAGAGGTAGAAGCTTTGGAAGCAGTCTGGGTTGGAGAGGGGGAAACAGTGGCTTGATGCCCCGTCAATTTGGTGGCAGACTGGGCTTTAACTAAATCGACGATATCGTCGATGGGGGGTTCAGTAGTAGGTTTGGTTGGATCAGTGGTGGTGCGGGTGGCATGGGGAATAAGCTCATATAAAGTGTCGGATTGGGTATATACCAAATCCATATATTGAGCGCGAGAAATCACTTATTCCTCCGTGATAGGTCCGCCCATGGTAATATCCCTGGCGATGGGGGGCAAAAATGACTTTGTGAACCAATTGGAGAGTAACTGGTCTGGAATGGGTGCCTTGTGTTAATTTTACAGAATTTACTTCAACTTGATATAGGATCTTAACTGAGAGAATAACATGTACAACATATCTACAACATATCAATCATGGACACAATAATGCAAGCACACAAGAGACACAAAGTTTCACTGGGGAAAACCAAGAAGGTGAAAAACCCCGCAACTTACTCAGAGATAGAAAGAGCAATGATACAACCAAAGTACAAGAGATAGTCTTCTCCTAGCAGGTGATCCTCCTCCTCACAAGTGTGCCACTTTTTGAGAGAGATAGAAGTGAGTAGTGAGTGATCAAATAGAGATCTCCCGATCTCTATTTATACTTGTCCTGTCCTGCCCAATAAACCAGTGGGGCCGACTTGTCTAGCTTATCCTAATAACCCATGGTTACATTAATCTGGGTCGACCCCACACTTGGTGGTCTAATAACCCATTTACTCACATGACTCATACAGGGCCGACCCCATCAAGGTGGTCTAATAACCCATCAAGTGTAAGTTACGACACTTACAATATAAATGATGACACTTCTGTATAGAGGAATAATAACATCTCTATAGGAATACAAACACTTTCGTATAGAGGAATAATAATAACTATATAGGAAGGTACATATACATTCCGAAGTTACATATACATCAACACTCCCTCTTAACTAGGAAGGTATTTCTCGACACAGATCTGCTAGCACAAGTCTTCTTCTCTGGATCATCATCAACGAATCATCGTCATCGTCACTGTTGCTGCTATCTCAATCAATCTCCGATCTACTCGTCATAGGAAGTTCTACAGAGCCAGTCCTTTTTCATACTGAATGTAGGCCCACCACCTGCAGGTCTTCATCATCACTGGCCATACTGTGGAATTCTCAGGACTTATTACATGCGTCACAAAACCTTGCAAGAGCATCCAGGTTGTTACAAGCACACGGCTCTACCTATCGGATCTCCCAGGGCTGTATTATATGTGACAGTCACAAAACCTTAAAAGAGTGTCTTGACAAGCAAGATCTCTAAAGAGCATCTGAGGCCTTTTTCATCCTGTCCAGATCTCCAGGACTTATTACATGTGATCCCTGCCACAAAACCTTTAAAGAGTGTCTTGACTAGCAAGAACTCTAAAGAGAATCTGAGGCCTTTTTCATCATGTCCAGATCTCTAGGGCGTATTACATGCTGTCATGGCAAAACCTCGAAAGAGCATCCCAGGACTGATTACGAGCACACATCTCAACCTATCGGATCTCCCAGAGCTGGATTATATGCCATAGGACAAAACCTCGAAAGAGCATCTGCCAGATATCCCAGGACCAGATTACATGCCATAGGAAAGACCTCGAAAGACTATCTGCAAATCTCCCAGGGCTGGATTATATGTCCTCCCAAAGAAAAACCTTGAAAGAGCATTTGCCAGATATCCCAGGGCCACATTACATGCCATAGGAAAAACCTCGAAATACTATCTGCAAACCTTCCAGGGCTGGATTATATGCTTATCTATACAACTTGTTCCACGGCCACAGAGTATCAACCTGATACTTACCATATATCATCATGATGTACACATGATCATCCTGATCATCATCACTGCATCATCCTGATGCATGTCATCTGGAGCAACATCCTGAAGCTTGTCATCCATGATCATCCTGATCATACAATGCATCTACCTGATGCATACCAAGTATCTACCTGATACATATCATCATACATGATCCACCTGATCATATAATGTATCCACTTGATACACACACAGATACATGATCCACCTGATCATACAATGTATCCAGCTGATATATATCAACATACATGATCTACCTGATCATACAACGTATCCACCTGATACATATACAGATACATGGTCCAAGCATCCAACATGATGCATATACATATACATGATCCAACTGATCATAACAAGCATCCAAGATGATGCATATACAGAGCAGTAACTGGAGCATCATCCTAATGCTCATCATCCAGTGCTTACATCCACATCCATGTGAAGGATCCTCCTCTCACCATGCTTGGAATGGTTCCAGCAAATGTGTCTATCACTTCTTCCTTGAAGTGTCGTCAATTTGAAGAACACCAAGCCTCTCTATGAAGTACTCAAACTTCACTCTGGCTAGTGGTTTCGTCAACACATCTGCAACCTGCTCATCCATCGCAACATACAGGAGCTTCACTGCTCCTCTCTACACCATATCCCTGATATAGTGATATTTGATCTCAATGTGTTTCGACCTGTCATGGAACATTGGGTTCTCAGACAGCTTCACAAAACTCTGGTTGTCACAAAAGATACCAGTAGTCTCCAGTGGGAGATCAAATAACTCAGACAGTAGCTTTGGAGTCATACTGCCTCACAACTAGACGAACATGCTGCAACATACTCTGCCTCGGCTGTACTCAGTGCTACACAGGACTGCTTCCTGCTAAACCAAGAGATCACACATGATCCCATACTAAAGCAACACCCAGATGTGTTCTTCCTATCTGCAACACTGCCTGCCCAATCTGAATCAACATAACCCTGCAGGTTAAACTTTTGATTCGCATCATACTTGAGCCCATAATCAATTATACCCTTCAGGTACCTCAGAATATGCTTTACAGCAATCAGGTGAACACGTTTGGGATCCGTCAGGAACTAGCTCAATGTGTTCACCGCAAAGCAAATATCTGGTATCGTGTTCGTCAGGTACATCAAGGACCCATCATCTGACGATACATAGTGACATCAACCTGCTCAGATGAAGCATCACACAGAAGCTTCAGGTTCGATGCCATATATGTGGCCATGTCCTTGCAGTCCATCATCCCGAACCTCTTCATGATATCTACTGCATACTTTCCTTGTTCAAGGAAGATTCCATCTGCACTATGCCACACCTCCATGCCTACAAAGTAGTGCATCATCTCCAAGTTCTTCATCTCGAACTCGACAACAAGCTTCTGCTGCCTATCGGCAATCAATCTATCCTCACCTGTAACAAATAGGTCATCCACATACAAAAGTAGTATCACTGGATTGCCTTCCTCAAACTTGTAGTAAAGGTTGGAATCCGCTTTACTCTTGGTAAAGCCCAAACTGGATAGAAAGCCATCTACCTTGCCATACCAGGTCCTGGCTGCCTGTTTCAAACCGTACAGGGCTTTCTTCAGTTTGCACACATGTGACTCTCGGTCATGTGTCTCAAACCTGAGTGGTTGCTCCACATACACTTCCTCTTTGACTACACCATTCAAGAAAGTTGTCTTGACATCCATCTAGTGTATCTTCCATTTCATCACTACAGCCAGAGCAAGTACTGATCTGATGGAAGTGTGCTTGGCTATAGGTGTAGAAGTCTCTTCATACTCAAGCCCTCTTTCTGGGAGAAGCCACGAGCTACAAACCTCGTTTTGTATTTCTCCATGCTACCATCTGCACCATGCTTGATCTTATAGATCCATTTGGAAGTCACAACAGAATTCCCTTCAGGTCTTGGGACTGCATCCCAAACATCATTCTTCATGATCAACTGGTACTCCTCGATCATGGCATTCTTCCCAAATCCTGGGAACTTCAATATATTCAATATCTTCAATAGATAACTTTGTTGCTGGAACAAATGTTGTAGTCCTTCTTTTGTAGGTGATGGTATACGATCTTTCCTACAAAACAAGTTAAATTGCATGATTAGAAACATCTCATAGTTTTCAGAACAAATTCTTACACATAAAGAAATATGTCATACAGTCATGCAATTATTTTAGCCAATGCATCAATACAATATTCATCCATATCCTGTAACTTTCTAGATGCCTTCCAATCTCTACCAGAACATTGTTAAGAGTTTGCACTACTCCCAACATGTCAGCAAAGAGGTTTCATTCTAGATAAGTAGAAATGGAATGTTGTATAGTGCCATAGGCCACTTACCCATTACATGCATATTAGTAGTATGTTGTTCATTAATGCAATTATTCTAATATGCCAAAATACACAGCCTAATTCTAGGAACATCAGTATATACATCATTGAACAATATTATTTAATCGATCAAATATGCAAGAAATGATAATTCAAATACTTATCTTTGTTTGTTTGTTTGTTGGGTTGACTCCCTCTCAGTCTTCGCTTCCTTTCTGCAACTCCATTCTGATGTGGATTGTGAGAAGTGGTCGACTCCCTCTGAATATCTGCATCCTTGCAGAAACTACTGGAGTGTGCTCCTTCTTGATCTTTGCTTCCTGGATTACCTGTCCTTGAACTTATATCCATCCTCGATCACTATGCACGCTTACAAGTATCATTATTGTGATATCTTGGATTAGCACGTTAGCTAGCTATGTCTAACATACCCACATGATGTCTTCTTGCTCTTCAATGACTTGTGCTAGTAACCTGCATATCTCATAAGTTAACCATTATAGAACCAAGTTATACATACCTCGTAGGTAGATATTCTATGTGATCCATGATAATGGATGAATATTTGTCTTCATGTCTCCATGGTCATATGTTCTTGAACTAGAACATGATTTGTCTTTCTTGATGTACCTTTCATGTTAGTGGACAACATCAACCTCATACCACACCATAATGCATTGGTACAATCATAAGTGTCAAAACCCTAATCAATGAATATCTTCTATCATGCATTCATAATTTTATTAAGGTGATACGACAAGTCAAAAATTAATCAAGATTGTACTAACGTAATAATATGAAGACAAACATATCGTAAACTTAATCATGAACAGATTTTGAAACATACCTGTAAGTCATACCTATCGAGATTGCTTGTAATCTTCTTATGTAAGGCCTTAGCCTCATCTCCCTCTGAAACAAGAACTTCTTCACTTATGCAGGTGACCAATCCATTCTCTTCTAGGATTAACCCAATCCACTTGATTTGTAGAAACCAGATCTGGAGCTGGATTAGGGTTTGTCAGAGAAACCATAAAAATTCAAACTTTGAATTTCAAACTTTTGAAAGGATAGAAAGATGCGCCTTGATGAGCTGATCAAGCCGGTATACTCAGAATTTGAAAACTCCAAAGTTTCACCTCTCAAGATTGCTTTTGAAACTTCCATATCTTCCAGACAAGATCCCGAACTAGGGTTTGATAAAGCCCACCCTTATGCCCAACCAAAAGGTTCGATCCAAAGCTCTAAACTTTGATTTTTCTGAGGAGCTTCCAACCGTGGTCACGGACTTAAAAAATTCCAACTTTTGCAGAAGCCCTAATTTTCCACTTTTCCGATCAAAGTCCCGAACTAGGGTTTGATCAAGCCCGACCTTCTGCCCAACCAAAAAATTTGATCTTGGTCTCTGAATTTTGATTTTGATGAGTAGCATTCAGCCCTGGTCTCCGATTACAAAAATTCCAACTTTCTCCAAAACCCTAATTCCGGAGCCATGAATGAAGGTGCTCAAAATCCAATTCTGTTTTGACAGAAATATGCACTTGATTGTTTTTGGTGTAACTCCAAAATTACGAATCCATAGGGTTTAAAGCTTCTACCTGTGGTATCCCAACCTATCATCTTTCCAACCCCACAGGTCTGACCTCAATTGGATTCTCTGAGAGAGAGTTATGCCAAGTGTCACAACATGACCTGTTTATGGGATAAAACAGGAGAGCGAACTTGTACAGCGTGCCACGTGTCACTGGTTCAACTTCGGCCTCTGAAAATATTACCAGAGAAACTACAGTCCATGTCCTACCTGTCACTTTTTACAAAATTTCATTTGGATCTTCCTAGCCCAAGTTGTGACCTTTTTTCCTAGTTCACCTGTTTATGATTGAGATCTGGAAGAGGCAGAAACCCTAGATTGTACAGATCATAAAACACAAAGTACAACGAATTAGAAGTTGTGCTTCAGACACAAGGTACATGGGGATCTTATCTTCGTCCTATAAGAGTTTTAGATCCTGAAACCTCTCCGAAATGGATTTATAGTGAAAGTACTATGATGATTGGTTTTTGCTATATCAAGCCCTAGCATCGCAAGTGCAACAAGTGTCATACATGCCATACCATGCCTTCTTTCATGCTAGCTCTGATACCATGTTAATTTTTCAGAATTTACTTCAATCTGATATAGGATCTTAACTAAGAGAATAACATGTACATCATATCTACAGCATATCAATCATGGACACAATAATGCAAGCACACAAGAGACACAGAGTTTCACCGGGGAAAACCAAGAAGGTGAAAAACCCCGCAACTTCCTCAGAGATAGAAAGAGAAATGATACAACTAAAGTACAAGATATAGTCTTCTCCTAGAAGATGATCCTCCTCATCACAAGTGCGCCACTTTCTGAGAGAGATAGAAGTGAGTAATGAGTGATCAAATAGAGATCTCCCGATATTTATTTATACTTGTTCTGTCCTGCCCAATAAACCAGTGGGGACGACTTGTCTAGCTTAGCCTAATGACCCATGGTTACATTAATCTGGGCCGACCCCACACTTGGTGGTCTAATAACCCATTTACCCACACGACTCATACAGGGCCGACCCCATCAAGGTGGTCTAATAACCCATCAAGTATAAGTTACGATACTTACAATATAAATGACGACACTTCGGTATAGAGGAATAATAACATCTCTATAGGAATACAAACACTTCCGTATAGAGGAATAATAAAATCTCTATAGGAATACAATATACATGGGTCAAATACATTCCGAAGTTACATATACATCAACACCTTGATTAACCTATGACGTCGACGCCACTCATGGATATGGTCCGAAATGTGCGTAGAAGTGGTTTGACGTAGTGAGGTCAACAGGTTTGTTCCAGTCTTGTACCGGATGGGGAGTTGGAAATGTGTCAGAAACTGCATAGCCAAGGTATTGAAATCATGAAAGTAGTGTTGTGACAGCTCGATATACCATTTTTATGTTGTGCCCGTGAGGATACGTTGGAAGAGCTGTAACCGGATGGAGTCGTCCATCAAGGAGTTCGAAGAACACCAAAGATGTAAGGTCATCACGTGGTTCTTGGGGTCTTCCTCGGGTTTGGCATCGAACTTAGGAATGTCCGATGGTAGTTTGTCTAGGATGGGTGGCCAATGTGGCTCATGCCATATGGGATCGTTGATAAGCCGCGACAAATTGAGTAAGTCTAGCGTAGCCAGTAAAGGAAGTTGACGATTGGGCTGCGGGTATGAGTAGTAATTGTATGGTGTAGGGATGCTTGTAGGACCCTGCACAACATATTGCTGCGTATTGTACCCATACATGTTTCCCGCAGGATACTATTGGAAGTTCTGAGGATAGTAGATCACCTAGTTAACCGATTGTATGTTTGAAATCATGGGATTTATTGTTTGACTTGGAATCACAGTAGTAACTGGTTGTTGAACGTTCTACTGAGTAGGGTTGACGGGTATAGTGCCCTGGGGTTGTTGCATCCCACGGATGTTTCCCGTTGCTTGTTGGGGTATGGTTACTCGGGATTTTTGTGTCCCATGAATGTTTCCCGTTCCTTGTTGGGGTATGGTTACCTGGGGTTGTTGTATCCTAGGGATGTTTCCACCACATTGATTGGGTGGAGGTTTACCCATACTAGGGTTAGGGGACGCCTGAAAGAATGGTGTCCATGGAATATTGGTTCCACCTTGATAAAGGGGTGGAGGCAGAAGCGGTGGGTTCCATGGAGTATTCATGGCTAAAGCATAAGGAATGCCGAAGTTCAGGTTGGGGGGAGTATAAGGTTGAGTAGGTTTCCCCCCAGCTTGATTCCAGTTTTCGAACAAAGAGTACCCCCCACTTTGTGGGTTTTGGGATCCCCAAGAAGGAAGTGTACCTGACGTAGGATGTTGGAAATAGGATCCGGTTGGGATACCGGCATGAAAGTGTCCACTGCCAGGTGGATTATACATGCCCAATTGAGCAGAAGCTGTTGATTGAGAGGGTTGTTGGATGGTGCCAATGGGGGCGTTAACAAGTGGTGCTCCTCCAATAAAAGGGCTCTGTTGAGTCGATGGGAAAGAAGGAGGTGGTTGTTGAGTGGCCCCGCTTTGAATGGTACCAAGGGGTTTCCCTCCAGTAGGTGGGTTAGATGGTCCAACGGGAGGAGGTTGGTGACTGGGACCAGTGTTCCCAAAATATGGTTGTCCTCCAACAAGCGGGTTGGATGGTCCGCCTAGGGGAGGTTGGTTGTTGGTATCAATGGTTCCAAAGTCGGTTGTCCGCCTCCAGCAATGGTGTAGATGGTGGCCGAAGATGAACCTCCGGTCATCATGGATGATCCAGCAGTATGACTAGATGTTCTTCCAATACTAGGAAGGTGGGGTATGGTCGTTTGGCCGACAGCGCCAAAGGTGTCGATTTGTGGGGGGGGTCTTCCATACGTTACAAGCGGGGATGGAGAGAATACTGGGTTGTCCCTCATAAGTGGTGTGTCCCTTGAAGATACGCCAAACATATTGGACGGTAGCAAATGTGGGGAATTTAACCGAGGGGTATTAGGAGTCACATCCATGGGGTCTTGAAAAATAGGAGGACCTGTTATCACACAACTTGTAGTTGCCCCTAGAGGTATCCCATCCGGGACAGTAGAGGAGCTAGGCAACTAAAGAGGTGACCCAAGAGATGCCACGGTTCCCAATGCAGGTGGGAGTCACGTCAACCGAGGCACTCTTCGATTTAGGTCAAAGTGTAACTAGACCAAGGGGGAGACCCTATACCCCAATCATAGTTGATTGGACCCAAACAAAGGTTTCTAAGGGTAGGTAAATGATGGGTTACGGAAACCAATGCAAGGCAAAGTGGACCTAATGGTTAAGGAATGGTTGAAGGTGGTGTAATGGATAGTTAGTGTTTCAACCTATGTATGGTTTAGGCCACATGATGGGGTATGATTACTTGGTATAGTACCATGTGTTTGCACAAGTGGGTCTAGTTTCTTGGGAAGTGTGAAATGTTTCTAGAGGGACCCACAAAGTGAAGTTAGGTGTGAGGATGGTACTATAGGTTAGATCTAGGCTAGATCTATAAGTTGGAGTTGGTTCTAGGATTACCCATGTACTAGATCTAGGGTTTGACACTAATCCCAAGGAGTGCGCCTTGCTTGGAGAAGGACTAGTGCCTTGTTGGATGGGCTAATGGGGTCAAAAAGGATGTCAAAGTGTAGATCGGGACACCTAGAAGCCACGTCAAGTGGGTTGAATGAGATCCAATGGTTGGATCTTACTAGATCTAGGTTTTTAAGTAATGACCAAAAGTGGACAACAATCCCTTAAAACAAGGAATGCAATCCCCAAGGCGGATCTTGACGGAAGGACAGTATAGACCTAGGTTTCAAGGCATGGGCATTTCAAATCCACGAAAATCTCCAACACCCACTTCCTAGAAGTGGACCAACTCAAAACTTCAAGGGGGTGCGACTTGCTCAAGGAAGGGCAAAAGATGGGTTTGGTGGACCAAATCAAGTCCAATGGCCACCAAACTGTAGATCCAAGTGACTTGTACCCCGATCTATGTATCTTCAAAATTTCAAGTGAATCCAATGGCTAGATCTTAGTAGATCTAAGTTTTAAGGTACCAAGAAGATCAAAAGGGGGTTTCAACCCCTTAAAACATGGAGAGATGTCCACAAGGTAGTTTTCACCAAAGTAAAGATATGGGTATAGGTTATCAAATGTCTAGATGTCAAATCAAGTGGGATCTCACCTACCCATGTGCTAGATCTAACCCAACAAGCTTCTCTTAGGAAAATCGATTTAGGTTCAAGAAGGCTTTTTGCATTGAAAAATGGTGTCAATTTTTAGCCAATCACCACCAAACTATAGATCCAACTAGGGGTGGATCTTATAGAGGTGGGTTTTCAATATCTTTTCAATTGCAAGGCTAGATCTAAGTAGATCTAAAAATACCAAAAACAAGGGTTTTAATTTGATTAGGGTTTTTGTGATCTAGAAATTATGGAAGATTCAAGGAAGAGAAGATCATACCTCTTGGAACATACCTGGATGAAGAGATGAATGCTAGTTGAGACGAGGATTACTTTGCCAAAGATCAAATGGAGAATTGTTGAAGCCCTCTTGCCAAATCGATTTTTCCAAGCCACATGTGATTCCTTCTAACCTGTCAAGCCAAGGAGCAAAGCATCAATTAGTTTAACAAATTGAAGGTAGATGCAAGCAAGAGAGAGAAAAACATAGAATAGTTGACACAAAGGAAAAACTACTCCCTGTCAAACCCAAAACGACTTCTTCCAAGCTTGAAGGGCAAGCCTCCCCACCAATTCGCACTTGTCAAAATCGCCCTCTTAACCTGCAAATAAAATATGGCAAATATGCAAGATAGCTACAATAGATCCTCCAGTGCAATGGACAATAGCATTTACAATCGAAACAACCAACATTCACTCCAATCCAAGCATGTACTCCAAAAGATAGAAATTTTATTCCAAGAGCCAAGAGCCAAAAATCTCTAGATGAATTTTACAATGAGGGGGTCTCCTCCTTATATAGGATAATAAAGACCAAAACCCTAGATCTCAAAACCACTTTTTGAAATGAGTGGTTGAGATTAAAAGATCTCACAACATAATCAATGGCTAATAATAAATCATAACCATATATCACATGGATCACCCACATAATGATAGCGCCCCCACTAAAAAGGTACAATGAGGGGTGACGTCATCCACAAGAGAAACTATAAGCATCAAAATCCACCTCATGGTGACTAGGACATAACAATATAAGCTCATGGTGGGGCTAGGAGGTTTTAATCCTTACTAGCTCATCCCCAAGGCACAATAAAAATAATAAAATATGTCCAATATAATAAAAATGACCAAAACTGTCCTCAGAATCCATGACAGTCAAGCAGTAAATGTCCTCCTGTGATCAATCTGGGCATACCCACATGGTGAAAACTGATTGGAAGGTAGTGATGCCGCCCTGGAAGACCTCTGTGAAAACCAAATGCCAAAACCTTGCCTCAATTGCCCAAATCGATTTCCTCAGTGACCACCTTTTCCCATTTTTTTAACTGCCTCGGGAACTGTGAAAGTGCCAAAACTGCCTCCTAGGGTGCTAGCGCTGTCAATCTGAGCCCACCAGGCTCTCCGGAAGGGGGGATAAATGGTAATAACAAGTGGCTGGACCACCCCTTCCCTCATCAGCGCCCTAGGTGAACTGGCCTCTCGGGGCCCCTGCTGCTCAGGCTGGGAAAACAGTCCCAAATCTGGTCAACAAGTGTAAAACTGCATCAATCACTGTCAGAAGTGCCCGGAACTGAAAGATAAGTGTCTCAATGGATCCAGAAGACCCAAATCCACTAGGAATGAGTACTCATACATCATGGGTTGCCCTAATGGGCCAGCTGTAGGGTCCACCATATACGGACAATGTATAATCTGCTGATCTGAAATAATAATAAACCTGCTGAACTGGATCAAACATCATCTGCATCATATGTCCATCATATGATATCATCATCAAACATGTGGGACCATAAATCATCATCAATAATCATCCATACATCATCACGGATCCCAAGAATATATAATCAAGGATAAATCACATCAGTAGACTAAGACAATGTTTCTCTAATCATTCCCACAGCTAAGCTCAAAGTATAAATTCCATTCAGTGGCATTAATCAAGTTAACATATTCCGTGATTATATAAAATTACTTGCACAATAGTTCAAATGACAAACTCACCCATTGGACATGGTCAAACTGCTAGTGAAGGATGAAGGCTAGGAGCAAGGTTGGGCCAAGGGTTTGACTTGTCTAACTTAACTCAAAAATACTTTGGACTGGGAAAAAAGGGGGAAGCTACAAACTTTGTGCTGGACAAAAGAACACGGGGAATGGCTGTGCCTCACAAATGGATAAGTTGTTTAGAGAGTGCTTATTCAACTTAGGCATCATGTCTACATCAAGTTGATCCAGGTTCATTAGGATCATTCAATTTTATTTCCATGGCCTTTTTGGCCTACATAACCCTTCGGATTTCAGATGTGCTGAGAAGCACAACTAGTTGCAGCTTGCATTCAGGGCATGTTTTTCATATATTTACAAGGTCAGCAATTGTTTAGATATAGCTTTTAAGAACCATTGCTTTTTGGACCTTTCTTATACTCTTCGAGGAGTATTTTTAGCTTTCCATTGCTCTTGCCCTTTTTTGTTTCCATGGGCGAATTTTTTTAGTTTCCATAGGTAGAACATGAGCTTTCAGTTTTAGCCAACAACATCTCAAGTGACTAGGGGGAGTTCGAGCCAATGCCAAACATCGGGACAACCGACCAGAATGATTTAGGCCTACAATCCAACTCACCAAAGGCAAGTTCTGTCACCAACTCAGAGCCGAGACACTGAATAAACAGGGATGCGGTCCAAACACAGAGGTAGAAAAATGGGGAAGTCCTCGGTATCAGAAAGTCAAATGAGACAAGTCAGGTTTTAAAGTCAAACAGGAAGGTCATGTATGGATGGAGACAAGTGAATATGGAGCCTACACTAGCAGACAACCAGTGTCGGGAAAGACCATGTCTATGTAAGGTGAAATACCAGTAAGTTTTGTTAAATGACCTAAAAGTGCAAGCAATTGTCCATTTTATGATTTACAGTTCATTTTAAATAGTTTGCCACATCAGGAATAATATACCAAGCACATGCCATGATCATGACTAAATCAACAAGATAATAATCCACAGTCAGTGAGAACATATCCCTAACATCATCATAATAATCATCATCATGCATCATCTGAAACACTGCTGAAATACATCTCTAGGCACTGGACTGAAACTGTAATGGGATAAGTGGTCACATCAGTCATCAAATCTGAACTCTCAAGGCTCAGCCTTGACACAAGGTCATAAAATCTGAATAATGTACTGCTCTGATCATGAGTGATCCAAAATATATAGCCATGCTCTGGAATAAAGGAAGCTCTGGAATGTGCAGATATCTGATGTACAAGAATAGTAGCCCTGCTACTATGGTGTGATAACATCTGGCTCCAGCTGGGACAAGTGCTCTAAGGGAGAGAGCGCTTGAGAACCTCAGAATCTCTGGTCTCGAACTGCTCTGCATCAATCTTCAATCCAGCACTGCACCATCCTTGCTTTCAGCTTTTATCTTGCACCTATTCCTGCTCTCACAAAAACTAGAATACCATCATGGAGCATGTATGGGATAAAAATAAAATAAAACTGAACTGAAATTTAATCTAAAGCATGAACTGAAATGCGCCAAAATATAAACTAACATGGCATATATCATTATCATTTTTATTTACTGTGCAGGAGGAAAAGAGTACATTCTTAAATCAGGCAAATCTCAACCAGCACAGGCAGCTAACAATAGAAATACTAACTATAATTTCTTAAATGCATGCAGGAGAAGAGAAAAGCTTAGGAAGGAGCAAGACTCAACTCAGGCAGAAGAAGAAAAAGGGACAATACTCGGCACACAGAAAAAGGAAAAAAAAAATCACACAAATCCTACTGCTCAAGTGAGCTTATTCAGGAGCTACCTACTCTAAACAGGCAAGGCAAGGTAAGGAAGGTCAGGGATGATAATCCCTTAGCTCCCTTTGATTGATAGGGAGTAAGATGCGTTGGCCAGTCCTAGTGGTGAGAAAACACATCTCATCAATGCAGCGCTCAACCGTAAGTGGTCCAACCCAAAAGTCACCTGATCCCCTGGATTGTATATAAAATAAATCATTAGGTACTACAACCTTATCACCAATTTCGAACCTTTGGTGATTTACAGATTGAGGGATGACTTCAATAACATGTTCAGGAAAAGGTTGGATATCGGAAGTACACTGAGGCTGAGGTGTAACTATACTTGAATTCCTATTAGGAGGAATTTCATCAAATCTGGGAGGTCCAGCGTTTAAAGGTACAACTATGCTACCAATCAAGACTTCTCCTATAGTTCCCCTAGGAGGACTTTCTTCTAGTGGGTGAATGATATTCTTTGGTGTTTCCCCTATGGTCAACAAGTCATCCTTATTTACTTCAGCTTGGGTTAAGGGTGGAGGGCTTTGATTTTCACTACTTCTGCTACTGCCCTCTCCTGATGGGATAGGAATGGTCATGTTCTCTAAAAAAGCCAAATGGTCATCAGAAATGGGACTATGAACTGTGCTAGGTGCATTGTGATTCCTCATATCCAAAGGTGTTGGTGAAGAATAAAGTGTGTCTATGGAATCAATATCCTCTTCACCACTAGGTAACTCACTAGGTAAAAGGAAACTAGGTTAATAAGGAGGTAAATGTGAGTCAGTGGCTTCTTCTTGAAAAATGGCTAGATTGTTCAAAGAAAAGTCTTCCCCAGGGGCATCATGGATCAAGGCATGTTCTTGCCAACTCATAGAGTTGTCATTCACCTGCCTTAAAACCCCATCCTCTAAGGACAAATGGGACAAATGATCAGGCACATCCGAAAAGTGATAATCAACTAGTTCTTCATCATTCCCCTCGGGTGAGGGCAGGTGTGTTCCTTCATTGTTATTTGTCCAAGGAGTGATGTGAGGTAAGCCTTGTCTTCCTCTTTCTGTGTTAAGGTCAACTAGGAAAAGCCACTCATGTACTGTCCTAGGTATATACTCACCCCTTCTAATTTGATCAAAGTTATCTTCCGAAGTGTTTAGCTGAGTAGAATGTGTAGGCTGGTCAATGTTTGGCCCTACACTACTGGGTTGGTTCGAGGTCCTAAGGTTTTCTGATACTACACCCCGAATGGACTGAGGGTCAACCTCAATAATTCTTTCTTCTTCCATGCTAGGGTCATCATCATGACCACCCATGACCATAAAGATACCCTCAGGTAATAACTCTCCCTCACCAAAAGTGTTTCTCACTCCATCCTCATAATTCTCAAGATGTCCATCATAAAATGGCTCCCGATACACCCTAACCAAAGACCCATCAGAGTTAGGGATGGTAGCATATGATAAGTCCATCTGAAGATGTCCCCCTAGCCCAGCGGACCACTTCCTACAAAGGAGCATGCCATAGGCTGGAGGGAGATCTATAACTACTATATCCATAAGCATAGATATGTCGGGGCATGAAAACAGGTCAGCTCTCAGGTTTTTGATCAAGCCAAAGACTTTAACTGGTTTAGAGTCAATCCCACAAACGTTCCCATAAGGTCTAGTTATTTTTAATCCCATAGCTTCCATGACTTGTAAAGGCATCACATTCATGGAGGCACCAGAATCCAACATACAGTTATGAAGAAGGATATCACCTATGCGTAGTGTAAGGTAAAATGGTTGATGACCCCCATTCTTCCTCTCATACAGGGCAGTTTGGATGTTAATGGGAGGGTCATCCTCTTCATCAACCACATCACAAGGTGCTGGGTTTTGAGAAGATGAATCCTCACCACTAGTCGTGGCTGTCTCAGGGATACTCTCGAAAAACTCTACTACTTGCTCCTTTATTGAAGGGATTTTCATTAACTCAGTGAGTGGAATGTTACGCATAACTTTGTCTAACTCTTTTTCGATGTTGATATCGAAGTCATACTCAGGCAAAGGGACTGGCTCACTCACTGGATTAGGCAACTCCTTGTTTTTCTTTTCACTAAAAGGGATAGGCTTTGGGCCATCCTTTCTTCGTTGATAAGTTTTATAAGGAGCTTGATCATTACTAACTTGTTCAGTAGCACAGATGGGACCACTAGGGTTGGTTTCTTCTATGGTGTTTTCTTCATGATCAATCAGGATTCTTCCGAAGTCTTTGTCAAACTTTAAGTCATCAACCCAATTAATGTTCCTTGGAGAATCCGGAGTATCATCACCATGGGTGGTATACTCAGGATCTTCCAACTTTTGCTCTTCAGACCAGTTTATGATAGGAGGTTCTTGGTTCATAGGGTTTCTTCTATCACCTTCATTAGGTTTCTTTTGTTGATTCCAATAAGGTTTAGGACCATAGGGCTGCCTATATCTATCCCCTTCTCTGTTCTTGGCTAGGTCCCTAGTTAGGAGAGTTAAGTTTTTCATCATTTCATGCATACTCTCCATCATTTCATTTAGATCTTTGCTAGGTTCCTTACTCTTCTTAAACTTAGGCTCAGATCTGGAGGAAGAAGGTCCATTAATTAGGTCAAAGAAGTTTTGTTTTCCCATGGAGGCAGCATTTGCCTCAGCTTTCTTGGCATTGTCTTGGGCTTCCTTCAAACTGTTAGGGTCTTTGTCTTTTAGGTGGTAACCCAGGTAACCTTCATAAGCATTAAGGTAATGGATCAAGATGGCTTGGTCAAGGGGCCTTATGTTACTTGGGATGTTGGCAACAGTCTTATCAAAGCGTTGATTAAACTCATGGACAGACTCATTCTCTTTCTTTTTGATGTCAAAAAGTTGGTGTAAAAGGAAACGCCCATCTAACTTGACTGACCACTCTTGCTTGAGTTTATCGGTGAATACATCATACCCATTGATTGATGATGCAGGCAAGCGGTCAAACCATTTGCGAGCATCACCCTCCAAGGATGCAAAGAGACCCCTAATAAACACATCCTCTTTTTCAGCCCCATAAGCTTCCATATGAGCCCAAACATTGTCTATGTGGTCCTCAATAGAGGTGGCACAGTTGCCATTGAATTTTGGGATCTTTTCAAAGTACTTGTCTGGCATACTATGGGGAGCGCCCAAGATCTGAGAAAAGTCTAAGGGAGAAGCTCTAGCCTTATAACCAAAAGCACGAGCAACAGGAGGGTTGTTTTGGTTGTTGGTACCGGAGTTTGACTGACCTTGTCCTGCCATTGGATTGATTGGGCTTGAACTAGAGTTGTGATTAGGTGATAAAGGAGGAACCGGATTGAACAAAGGGGAACCTAAGATATGGTTTGGAGAACCTGAGTTAACAAGTTTCCACAAGAAATTAGTTGATTGGGTTTTAGGATCTCTTTTGTGATATGTGAGTGGGGTTCCTTCCAATTGATTTGGATTTGATTTACTTCGTGTGTTGTAAGGATGAATATGAGCTCGCTCCTCAGCGGAGTCACGATTAGGAGTCACCAGGTAGATTTTTAAGCTCTACTACCAAGAGATATGTCGTTTGTAGTGCAGAGAGATAGTGAGACACAAAGGTGTGTTGAACCAAGGTAGGCCCCTACCTCCCCGGCAACGGCGCCAAATATGTTATCACACAACTTGTAGTTGCCCCTAGAGGTATCCCATCCGGGACGGTAGAGGAGCTAGGCAACTAAAGAGGTGACCCAAGAGATGCCACGGTTCCCAATGCAGGTGGGAGTCACGTCAACCGAGGCACTCTTCGCTTTAGGTCAAAGTGTAACTAGACCAAGGGGGAGACCCTATACCCCAATCACAGTTGATTGGACCCAAACAAAGGTTTCTAAGGGTAGGTAAATGATGGGTTACGGAAACCAATGCAAGGCAAAGTGGACCTAATGGTTAAGGAATGGTTGAAGGTGGTGTAATGGATAGTTAGTGTTTCAACCTATGTATGGTTTAGGCCACATGATGGGGTATGATTACTTGGTATAGTACCATGTGTTTGCACAAGTGGGTCTAGTTTCTTGGGAAGTGTGAAATGTTTCTAGATGGACCCACAAAGTGAAGTTAGGTGTGAGGATGGTACTATAGGTTAGATCTAGGCTAGATCTATAAGTTGGAGTTGGTTCTAGGATTACCCATGTACTAGATCTAGGGTTTGACACTAATCCCAAGGAGTGCGCCTTGCTTGGAGAAGGACTAGTGCCTTGTTGGATGGGCTAATGGGGTCAAAAAGGATGTCAAAGTGTAGATCGGGACACCTAGAAGCCACGTCAAGTGGGTTGAATGAGATCCAATGGTTGGATCTTACTAGATCTAGGTTTTTAAGTAATGACCAAAAGTGGACAACAATCCCTTAAAACAAGGAATGCAATCCCCAAGGCGGATCTTGACGGAAGGACATTATAGACCTAGGTTTCAAGGCATGGGCATTTCAAATCCACGAAAATCTCCAACACCCACTTCCTAGAAGTGGACCAACTCAAAACTTCAAGGGGGTGCGACTTGCTCAAGGAAGGGCAAAAGATGGGTTTGGTGGACCAAATCAAGTCCAATGGCCACCAAACTGTAGATCCAAGTGACTTGTACCCCGATCTATGTATCTTCAAAATTTCAAGTGAATCCAATGGCTAGATCTTAGTAGATCTAAGTTTTAAGGTACCAAGAAGATCAAAAGGGGGTTTCAACCCCTTAAAACATGGAGAGATGTCCACAAGGTAGTTTTCACCAAAGTAAAGATATGGGTATAGGTTATCAAATGTCTAGATGTCAAATCAAGTGGGATCTCACCTACCCATGTGCTAGATCTAACCCAACAAGCTTCTCTTAGGAAAATCGATTTAGGTTCAAGAAGGCTTTTTGCATTGAAAAATGGTGTCAATTTTTAGCCAATCACCACCAAACTATAGATCCAACTAGGGGTGGATCTTATAGAGGTGGGTTTTCAATATCTTTTCAATTGCAAGGCTAGATCTAAGTAGATCTAAAAATACCAAAAACAAGGGTTTTAATTTGATTAGGGTTTTTGTGATCTAGAAATTATGGAAGATTCAAGGAAGAGAAGATCATACCTCTTGGAACATACCTGGATGAAGAGATGAATGCTAGTTGAGACGAGGATTACTTTGCCAAAGATCAAATGGAGAATTGTTGAAGCCCTCTTGCCAAATCGATTTTTCCAAGCCACATGTGATTCCTTCTAACCTGTCAAGCCAAGGAACAAAGCATCAATTAGTTTAACAAATTGAAGGTAGATGCAAGCAAGAGAGAGAAAAACATAGAATAGTTGACACAAAGGCAAAACTACTCCCTGTCAAACCCAAAACGACTTCTTCCAAGCTTGAAGGGCAAGCCTCCCCACCAATTCGCACTTGTCAAAATCGCCCTCTTAACCTGCAAATAAAATATGGCAAATATGCAAGATAGCTACAATAGATCCTCCAGTGCAATGGACAATAGCATTTACAATCGAAACAACCAACATTCACTCCAATCCAAGCATGTACTCCAAAAGATAGAAATTTTATTCCAAGAGCCAAGAGCCAAAAATCTCTAGATGAATTTTACAATGAGGGGGTCTCCTCCTTATATAGGATAATAAAGACCAAAACCCTAGATCTCAAAACCACTTTTTGAAATGAGTGGTTGAGATTAAAAGATCTCACAACATAATCAATGGCTAATAATAAATCATAACCATATATCACATGGATCACCCACATAATGATAGCGCCCCCACTAAAAAGGTACAATGAGGGGTGACGTCATCCACAAGAGAAACTATAAGCATCAAAATCCACCTCATGGTGACTAGGACATAACAATATAAGCTCATGGTGGGGCTAGGAGGTTTTAATCCTTACTAGCTCATCCCCAAGGCACAATAAAAATAATAAAATATGTCCAATATAATAAAAATGACCAAAACTGTCCTCAGAATCCATGACAGTCAAGCAGTAAATGTCCTCCTGTGATCAATCTG
Source organism: Larix kaempferi (assembly GCA_027924585.1). NCBI lineage: Eukaryota > Viridiplantae > Streptophyta > Pinopsida > Pinales > Pinaceae > Larix > Larix kaempferi. The sequence continues at coordinate 13,792,543 of BSBM01000458.1, read as the reverse complement.
GGCATACCCACATGGTGAAAACCGATTGGAAGGTAGTGATGCCGCCCTGGAAGACCTCTGTGAAAACCAAATGCCAAAACCTTGCCTCAATTGCCCAAATCGATTTCCTCAGTGACCACCTTTTCCCATTTTTTTAACTGCCTCGGGAACTGTGAAAGTGCCAAAACTGCCTCCTAGGGTGCTAGCGCTGTCAATCTGAGCCCACCAGGCTCTCCGGAAGGGGGGATAAATGGTAATAACAAGTGGCTGGACCACCCCTTCCCTCATCAGCGCCCTAGGTGAACTGGCCTCTCGGGGCCCCTGCTGCTCAGGCTGGGAAAACAGTCCCAAATCTGGTCAACAAGTGTAAAACTGCATCAATCACTGTCAGAAGTGCCCGGAACTGAAAGATAAGTGTCTCAATGGATCCAAAAGACCCAAATCCACTAGGAATGAGTACTCATACATCATGGGTTGCCCTAATGGGCCAGCTGTAGGGTCCACCATATACGGACAATGTATAATCTGCTGATCTGAAATAATAATAAACCTGCTGAACTGGATCAAACATCATCTGCATCATATGTCCATCATATGATATCATCATCAAACATGTGGGACCATAAATCATCATCAATAATCATCCATACATCATCACGGATCCCAAGAATATATAATCAAGGATAAATCACATCAGTAGACTAAGACAATGTTTCTCTAATCATTCCCACAGCTAAGCTCAAAGTATAAATTCCATTCAGTGGCATTAATCAAGTTAACATATTCCGTGATTATATAAAATTACTTGCACAATAGTTCAAATGACAAACTCACCCATTGGACATGGTCAAACTGCTAGTGAAGGATGAAGGCTAGGAGCAAGGTTGGGCCAAGGGTTTGACTTGTCTAACTTAACTCAAAAATACTTTGGACTGGGAAAAAAGGGGGAAGCTACAAACTTTGTGCTGGACAAAAGAACACGGGGAATGGCTGTGCCTCACAAATGGATAAGTTGTTTAGAGAGTGCTTATTCAACTTAGGCATCATGTCTACATCAAGTTGATCCAGGTTCATTAGGATCATTCAATTTTATTTCCATGGCCTTTTTGGCCTACATAACCCTTCGGATTTCAGATGTGCTGAGAAGCACAACTAGTTGCAGCTTGCATCCAGGGCATGTTTTTCATATATTTATAAGGTCAGCAATTGTTTAGATATAGCTTTTAAGAACCATTGCTTTTTGGACCTTTCTTATACTCTTCGAGGAGTATTTTTAGCTTTCCATTGCTCTTGCCCTTTTTTGTTTCCATGGGCGAATTTTTTTAGTTTCCATAGGTAGAACATGAGCTTTCAGTTTTAGCCAACAACATCTCAAGTGACTAGGGGGAGTTCGAGCCAATGCCAAACATCGGGACAACCGACCAGAATGATTTAGGCCTACAATCCAACTCACCAAAGGCAAGTTCTGTCACCAACTCAGAGCCGAGACACTGAATAAACAGGGATGCGGTCCAAACACAGAGGTAGAAAAATGGGGAAGTCCTCGGTATCAGAAAGTCAAATGAGACAAGTCAGGTTTTAAAGTCAAACAGGAAGGTCATGTATGGATGGAGACAAGTGAATATGGAGCCTACACTAGCAGACAACCAGTGTCGGGAAAGACCATGTCTATGTAAGGTGAAATACCAGTAAGTTTTGTTAAATGACCTAAAAGTGCAAGCAATTGTCCATTTTATGATTTACAGTTCATTTTAAATAGTTTGCCACATCAGGAATAATATACCAAGCACATGCCATGATCATGACTAAATCAACAAGATAATAATCCACAGTCAGTGAGAACATATCCCTAACATCATCATAATAATCATCATCATGCATCATCTGAAACACTGCTGAAATACATCTCTAGGCACTGGACTGAAACTGTAATGGGATAAGTGGTCACATCAGTCATCAAATCTGAACTCTCAAGGCTCAGCCTTGACACAAGGTCATAAAATCTGAATAATGTACTGCTCTGATCATGAGTGATCCAAAATATATAGCCATGCTCTGGAATAAAGGAAGCTCTGGAATGTGCAGATATCTGCTGTACAAGAATAGTAGCCCTGCTACTATGGTGTGATAACAGGACCATCGAGGGCTGGGCCCGAATTTGTATTCCGTGAAGGGTAAAAAATGTGAGCTGTCTGTTCAGGGTCCGAAAATAGACCAGGTAAAGTAAAATTTGAAGGTCTGGAGCCGTTAGCATAGGAGTGATGAAACTCTGTGCTAGATGAAATGTGGCGAGCTCGGTAACTAGGAGGATGGGTGGCAGGGGGTATTGGGAAGCCGACGAGAGCATTTGCTCCGTATCATGTTTGAACTGCTCCGACGCTAAAGGGGAGTTAGCGAGACTAACCATGCTAGATTGGATCAACGTCATGATCTTTTGTCCTGAGGGGAGATCAGGGAGGGAGACAGTGAATGAAACGTTGCTAGAAGAACCGGTTTCCTGAGTGTGAACACCTAACGGTGTAGTGGTGGCAGGCAGAGGCTCCGCCTGGGAAGTAAAAAAGTCAAACTCAGGTTCAAAAGGTGTGTTAGGTGGTTCAGTTTCTTCAATAACTTCAACGTATCCGTCCGGGACTGCAATTAGCTTGGACACATCTTCGTCAGATCCTTCGATAGTTCCAATAGATCCTTCAGGAACATCATAGAAAGTGTCTGTTGGCGGGGTAGTGCTAACATCTGGGAGGGTGATAGCCTCCGGTATAGTATCGTGTGCAGTACTAACTTCAGTAGCTGCGGTGGTGTCCACTACAGAAGGTTTTTTCGGAATGAGAGTGGGTTGAGTGACAGTCGAAATCTCACGTGTGTTACTGGTTTCAGGAACTGCAAGAGGTTCTGAGACCGTGCTGTGAGCTATAGTTACAGGAGGAACTGAAGATGTAGTGCGAATAGGTGGTGGAACATGCCCTCGGGCAACACCGCGGCCGGAATACGTTATGCAGGTGGACCGAAAGTTCATGGTGTTGGTGGTGGGCTTCATCCCTGTATTCTTCGTGATCTCAGTGGATCAGACATGATGATGGGAATACAAGTTCCGGGGATAGTCTCGCAGAAAAGAACTCAAAAACCCTAAAGCAACCGAGTGTGCAAAAGGGGAGCTAGAAAAAGACAAGGCTCACAGGCCAACAAATCAAGCTCTAAAAACTATATTGAGACCGACGTCACAGTAAGCGAGTTGAAACAAAAGTGGCCAGAATGCCAACAAGCAATCACTAAAAAGAAAAAAAATGACCCTCTAAGAAGATGAAATAACAAGCAAAACCTCCTAACTGAGAGCTGGAGATCTCAACAAGTTGTATCCTTCGCAAGGTGATGAAATCCAAGTCGAACAATACAAAATGAGAGACCAATAATGGAAGGATATCCCTCTACCGGAAGGAATCGGGGGTAAAGAGCCCTAGAAGAAAAGTTACTAAGCTACCTCGTTCATGGCAAGTCGGAGAAGGAAACTAGCACTTCTTCCTTATCATGCTTGTATCACCAGTATGGTGGCCGGAGAATACAAGGAAGACAATGGAACGATATTCCTTAGGAGCTAAGTGGCGTGCGGTATTCCACAAAGTCCATCCGGAAGCAATCCTTGCGACTTACCCCCGAAACGACGGGAGGCCCTCTCCACAAACTGGTCGATGACCGTGTCAATAAATACTAGAGGATTTTAGCACCCTAGAGGACAACAACTATGTCTCAGATGATAATGACAAGGGGGAATTATTTGGATGCCTATCCCCGGTGTCCTACCTAACTAACAAATTCTTTTCTCCTCAAGTGAGGTTAGAGTGTGTTGAGTTAGGAAGTGTAAATTTTAGTGGTTGTATTACTCAATTGGGTAAATGGAAGTGAAACTTGTGGTGTTGTGACGACTCAAACCATACAAATGAGAATGAATCGAAATGAGCCTTTCTATTCGATGAAATCTAGCTAGAGAAACATGAGAGTTCTTCGATCACAATGCATGAACTTTTTCAAAAACAATGAAAAACCACTTCAAAAACAAACTTTTTTGTTTTCTTTTTTCCAAATAAGCCAAACTGAATGAAAACTACTTTCAAATGTGATTGATCTACAACTATTGATGCTTTTAAATGAGAGATTTTGTGACAAGCAATGACAAGTGATTCACTTCCTAATATGCGAAAGTATAAACTGGATCTTTTCAATAAAAACAAGACAATGTTCCAAAAGAAAATTTCCAATATTGATTTTGATACCAAGAATTAAAAAATATTGCTTATGAGAACAATGTAATGTTTAAATCTGTATAATCAAGGAAAGACAAATAGTAACAAAACTTGACTATCATGAAAGGATCAAGCCATGGCAAGAAAAATGAGGAGGTGATCAATATGAGTATGATGCCACTAACCCAAACAATTCAAACGCACAACAAAGAAAAACAAACCATAAAAGACTTTGCAACTAAAACGAACAGTGACAAGATATGTAGACAAGGAGCAATAGGTAATGAACAAGTATGGTGATAACAATGATCATGAACCTAAATATGGAAAAGGAGTCTACACAACTTCAAAAATAATGAAAATACAAGCACTGTACTGCAACTAAGCAGGTTGCAGAGGTCTGATAAGCAACGGAGTAACAACCAAAGGCAGAGAAGGTAAAAAAAATGACCAGAAGGAACCAAGCAAGTTGAAAAAAAACCCTATTTACAGAGATTATTGCATGGCTATCATAAGCCTAGGCGCGGTACTGGTAGATTATCGCGCTCTAGCAAGATTGTAGGGCACGGTAAACTTGTAATTACCACTTTGTAGGTTGTGATGGGGACGCGATATTTATCAAAAGAGAAAAAAGGCGCTAGTTTGAGAAAAGTTTTTGACTTTTCAAGGGTTTACAGACCCAGAGGACTTACTGATCAATGACAGGGATCTGATGCAGAGGGGAGGGGGGTGAATGGAGCTCAAAGAGACCAACTTTCAAGACTAGTTTGAAGGAAGAGCATTTTCACAGTAAAAAATGGATGAAAAAAAAAAAAACTCAAACAAAATGGGTTCAAACCAGCGGAGTCGCCAATTTTTGTTGCAGAGATTTCTTCCTAGGGGTAAGAAGAAGCCCTCTTAGGATAAACTGACTAAGATCGACTCTATGCTAAGACAAAAAGGAAACAAATACTACCTCATTCCCTAGATCTAAATTGGTGTTTCCAGTTCTAACATTTGCTAGACAAGAAAGAAGACAACTGACCTTTTGTTTTGATGTTTGTCCAATCAAGTCTTTGATCTGGAAGTCCTCGTGATGAACCTGTAGAGATCAACACGACAAGCGAGTGCACACTATCTTCCAAATAACTGAATCACAAGTTAGATCTATATTCTGCTGAATACAATTTATGTAAATGAATCATGATCAATACACATAAATAGGGAAACAAGACAAGTTATATTTTATTGAGAACTCAAGAGTGCTTACAAAGTAGTTGCTTGATGTCCAAGCCCACTCCATCTCCAAGTCCTTCCTCTAGCTATCTTTGCAAAAGGCTTATGATCATAGGTTTGATGCCCCAAAAGTCCTCCCTTTGGCTCATGGAAGGCTTCTCTCTTATAGTGTGTGGGAGGGTTAACCAACAAGAGAGTAATATGGATCTAGAGAGTATTTAGTGGATCAGATCCACTAAACAGAGATAGGAGTTGAGATCGAATCAAAGCTGACAATCTCAATGATATCTCTCGAAAGTTAAGATCCCAAAATCCAAGGCAAAAGGTTAAAAATGGATTACCGCACCCTTAGAACTAAGCATGGAGCGATATTATCGCGCCCTAGGGTAGGAGCAAGGCGCGGTAACCCTAATTATCGCGCCCCATCAATTGTGCAGAGCGCGATAATTCACTCAGATGAGGTCTGTCTGGGTGACACATGGCAGGTGAGATGTTTGTTTTTAGTGTTTAGGCAATTGATTTCACTCTTGGATGTTCAGATGATCTTTAAGGGGAAGTGTTGTTTAGGTTGTTGATGCAAGGATGCGACACTAGGATTTAATGTGTGATATTGAGGTATAACAGGATACAAGTTATGATTCATTTTTTATATTTTCCTATGTGTTAGACTACGTTGTTGGCCCCATGTTTTGTTTTTAGGCTCACAACTTGTCATCCACCTGAGCACCCTCAGATAGATTATGCCTGCTTTTTATGACAGTCCAAAATGATAAGAGCGCACTTCCTACTTTTACACAACTTTTTTCTGCTTTTTCTGCTTTTCAGTGGATAAGGATAAAGCTTGGCCCCTTTATGGACTTGACAAACTGTCTACTTTTTGGCCAACACATCCTCCATCTCTTTCTCTCCAAAATCCATCATCTTACTACTTTTTCGTCACTCATTAGATGCCATATCTAATTTAGCTAATTCGTGAGGTCCTTGACTAAATTGGAAAGTGATGTCGCCACTATTGGGGTTTTTTTGCCTTTTAGTAAGCTTGGTTTTGTGAGATACTCGAATTGTCTTTAGTGCATTCGAATTCTCTATCAGAGATGTCTTATTTATTGTACTATCATTGTTCAATAATATAACAATGGAGTTTTATCCTATTGAGTTTCTTCTCTCAAGTTAATTCTGTTGAAATCTTCTTCCTTCTTAGCATTCTTGCAAAACTAATTGTGAGGTTTCTTTAGTGAACTAGATTCAAGATGTGACAAATTCTAACATGGTATCAGAGCGTTGCAGTACCGAATTTCCTCCTGAGTGTTTTGTTTTGAATGTTTTTATGCAGGTACAACTTCAAGGACTCGAATTCAATTCCTCCTCTATCTTCTTCAAACTATTTTGTTTGGAACTTGAAGATATCAAAGCATTTGAAGAGATTGGATCTCTTTGCTATGTCTATTGGAATTGTTACAAAACCATAATCCTTTGAAGAGAATTATGCTTGGATTAATAACAATGATAGAGCCTTTGGAATTATGTGTTTGGTTATTCCTCCATGCATGTGCTACCTCATCGATACATCTGATCTCCCAAGTGAGCTATGGAGCAATCTAGATAGAGCATTTGGCCAGCAAGATGATGAGGAAGAGATAATCCATTTGGAGAGTGATCCTATCAGAGATACCTCCTCAAATTTGTTCACAGATGTCACTGTTGTCTTGGCCTCAGGATTCTCTGAAGAAGTTGTTCATGAAGAAGGAGAAATTGCAGAAATTTCTTCAACATAGTCAGTTTATCTTGGAAAAGATATCCTTAATTCGAATGCTTCATGTCAAGAAGCAGAAATTGAAGAGAGCACTTCTTCTGTGGCTCTAGATGATGAAGAAGATCATGGATCCTCTTCCTATGATGTTGATGATGAAGAAGGTTCAACTAAGGAAGTTGCTGCCATTTTTTAAGAGACATAATAACTCTCCTACCACCTCTCATATTTGAATATGGGTTCTAAGATCCAAAAGCCAGATCTTTCACACGTTGTGCATACTTCACTAGTTGTAGATGCGCAACCCTATGATCTCTTGGATGATTTCCCAGCTAGATCAAGTTTCCTATGTGTTTTATCACTCACTACTCTTGGTATCATGCATCCTAGCAACTCCTATTTGGTTACTGGCACCAATTCTCAGAGCCTCCATGAAGATCCTGAACAATTGTTCTCATATCATTCTTCATATTTTGATCATGAGGATGACAAGCTAGTTGTTGATGATCTCATGCATACTTCACAAGCTAATGGTGCACAATATGATGATCCAAAGGATGATTTGAAGGTTAGGTCAGATCTCAACAGTGCTCCATTTGCACTTACTGACAATGATCTCATGCCTTCTACATATTCCTATAAGATGACCGGCACACTTTCTCAGGGCTACATTGAAGATGGAGGACACCACCACTTTCTTGGGATTGATTATCAAGCTCATCAAGTCTCTTTTGGACATGATCTTACCTCACATGGTTCAATGTTCAAGTATGGAGAGCATTCACTACTGCTTGGGTACAAGTCTCAAGTATATGATGGTGCAATTGGTTCCAGAGAGACTCCGGATTCGCTTGCATCCATTGGTGGAGAATTCAAGCACATGTTTTGGGAGCATAATCCTATTTTTTCAAAGAGGAAGATACCTCCAGACATCAAATCAAGCATCACACCTACTTGAGTTTGGAGCAACAATTTTTGGTGTGTTTCATGTCCATTCTTGAGGGAGGGTTTTGTTCCCATGAGGTTTTCCCTATTTCTTAAGTTTACATGGACATATAATAATTGTAATGGGGTGACCATAAGCCTTTGTTACTTGGGCCCTAATCAGATTTTACTCACTCTAAGTTAGGCTTAAGGGGGGGTGTTTGAATATTAAAAACCCATCTAAACTTAGGATATAAGTTATCATTCTTTTTTTATACTTTCCTATGTGTTAGACTAGGTTGTTGGCCCCATGTTGCCTTTTTAGGCTCACAACTTGTCATCATTATCCACTTGAGCACCTTTAAATAGATTCTTCCTGCTTTTATGACAGTCTAGAATGGTAAGAGCGCACTTCCTGCTTTTACATAGCTTTTCTTGCTTTTTATGCTTTTCAGTGGTTAAGGATAAAGCTTGGCACCTTTAAGGACTTGGAAAGCTGTCTACTTTGTGTCCAACACATCCTCCATCTTTTTCTCTCCAAAATCCATAATATTACTACTTTTTCATCACTCATTAGCTGCCATATCTGATTTAGCTAATTCATGAGGTCCTTGACTGAATTGGAAAGCGATGTCGCCACTATTGGGGTTTTTTGCCTTTTAGTAAGCATGCTTTTGTGAGCTACTCGAATTTCCTTTAGTGCACTTGAATTCTCTATCATATATGTATTATTTATTGTACTATCATTGTTTAATAATATAACAATGGATTTTTATCCTATTGAGTTTCTTCTCTCGACTTAATTTTGCTTAAATTTTCTTTCTTCACTGCATTCTTGCAAAACTAATTGTGAGGTTTCTTCAGCGAACTAGATTCAGGCTGTGACAAATTCTCACATGAACATCTTCCCATCTTATTGGAAATAAATTATACTAGAAAAAAACCTCCCAGTCCCTTTAAGTTCAACTCAAACCGACTCGTAGATGGAAGATTTAGGGACTTGGTTAAAGCCCTTTAGTCCCCTTTCAATGATTCTTATAGGGAATCTATTGCAATATAGTTTGAAGAAAATATTAATAGAGTAAAAAAAGCTGCAATAAAATGGGATCATGATAAGAAGGTTAGGGATGAGCTAGCTCTCTTGGAATTAGAATCGGATATGGAGAAGATGTACAATGATGAATTAGAGGGTTTCCCTAATGAGGATTATATGGAACAAGTCAAGAAACTAGAGTAGAAGCGTAAAGAAATTGTGGTTGAAAAGGAGGTTGCATGGAGACTGAAAATATTTCACTGGCGCTCTACCTGTGCAAAGAGAAAGATCCCTTTATGCCTCCTTGGATGGGAAAGATGTAGAGCACTATGGATCTCTTTACGGGATGAAAACACGATTTTTTTTCATAAGTATGCTATCGAGAGAAAGATTAATAATACTATATGGAGCCTAACTAGAATTGATGGTTCATAGGTATTGAGGTTTCAAGATTTGTCCAAAGTAGGGGAGTTAGTAATATATATATATATATAAAGAACAAAAGTGAACAACAATAACAATAGAACAAAATATTTATGTAGAAACCCTGCTATACATAGGTAAAACCATGGGGAAATGCAGCTTCGATCTTTTATTATTACTCAATAAAAAAACTTACAATTCTTTCTTCTATCTCTCTTGTGTTACAATGTTGATGGTCACTCTGTTTGCTAAGGTTTTCCATCCGAGTGCCATTACCCAATGCTTCCTTCATCACATTTTCAGTAAGCCCGAAGAAGTTTGGCACCATTCAAATTTATCTGTCCTAACCATATTTGTAATCATATTTGCAGTATTATCAATAATATCAATTTTCTCAAACAAGATCCTAGCTTCTTCCACCACTTTCCTTATGAAATGGTACTTAATATCAATATGCTTCGTGCTATCATGAAATGTTGGGTTCTTCACTAAGTGAATAGGAATTCGATTGTCACAATTTAAAGTTATCTTCTCTTGCATCATCTTGAATTCATCCATCAGTCACTCTAGCCATATTGCCTCTTCACTTGCCTCAATTGTTGTCACATATTCTGCTTCAGTGGTTGATAAATCCACCATTGGCTGCAAATTAGATGTCCAACTTACAGCACCAGCAACAAGAGTGAAATCATATTACGTAGTAGACTTCCATCAATCTCTATCTCCGCCAAAAAGAAATTTGCAAAACCTTTAATTTGTAAATTTTCTAATCTATAGCAAATAGAAGCATTTGAAGTGCCCCTTAAATATCTGAGTATCCACTTCAGATCATTCCAATGCTCCTCACTAGGATTCTCTATGAACATGCTAACAACTCTCGATGCTTGAGCAACATTTGGTTTGGTGCTCTCCATGGATAACATGAGGCTCGCTACTGTTGATGAATATGGTACACCAGGCATCCTTGTATTCTTTGCTTATATGCTAGAACACTATTCAGAAGACAACTTGAAGTGTGGAGGAAGTGGGGTTCTAACTGGTTTTTTCATTTTGCATATTGAAGTGTTGCATCTCTCTCTCTCTCTCTCTCTCTCTCTCTCTCTCTCTCTCTCTCTCTCTCTCTCTATATATATATATATATATATATATAGATATGAATTTTGACTTAACCATATCTTCCTACCTATTTTGTCCCTGTGTATCTGCATCCCTAGAATTTGATTTGCTACTCCTAAATCCTTCCTTTCAAATGTCCTAGCCAATTGAGCCTTTATATCAATGATTTTCTTCATGTTGGAGTTTGCAACCATCATATCATCAACATACAATAGTGAGATAATAAAACTGCCATCATCAAACCTCTTATAATATGCACAATGGTCAGCTTCACTTCTACTGAAACCTTGGATCTTCGTGAAGGTGTCAAATTATCTGTACAACATCCTTGGTGCTTGTTTCAATCCATCTGCAAACCAAATGCTCTTTGCCTATTTCTTTATATCCCTCAGGTTGATTGATATAAATTTCTTCATCAAGATCACCGTGTAAAAAAACAATTTTTACATCCAATTGTTCCTACTCTAAGTCTTATGCAACTACAAGTGCAAGTAAACCCTTATAGTAGTAAGCTTCACAACTAGAGAGTAGATTTCATTAAAATCTATACATGACTTCTACACATAGTATTTTTCTACCAAGCAAGCTTTATAACATTCCAACAACCCATCATTGTTCCTCTTTACGTTATACACCCACTTATTTCAGGCAAATTTCTTCCTCGTGGGAGTTCCACAAGTTCCCATGTTTCATTCTTGTGTAATGCTCTCATTTCTTCATCTATCACTTTCCTCCATTTATCTGCATTCTCAAATTCTCTAGCTCTCTGAAATGAACTAGGTTCACCATCATCAGTTAACAAAGAAAAATAAGACCGAAAATCAGGAGAATACTTTTATGGACATATTTTGGGGCACGTAGAACTTATGAGTTGTCATTATTGAGCTTATTGTTCTTCATGCTTATCAGAAGCTTCATTTTTATCTTCACTCATTTCTACTTCAACCGGTACAATCTCAGGTGTATGTTGTACCTCCTTTCTTTGCATGCCTTTTTCATTTAAAATAACATTCGACTAACAATTACCTTGTGGCCATTAGGATCTCGCAATATATGCCCCTTTATTATATTATCATAATTGAGAAAAACACATTTCCTTAACTTTGGGTCAAGCTTGGACCTATTTTCTTTAGGCACATGGGAAAATGCATCACAGTAAAAAATACACGAATGAGAATAATCAACTGGCTTACCACACCAAATCTCCTCTGGAATATTTCCATCTAACACAATTGTAGGTGATATATTAATCAAGCATGCAGTTGTATTAATAGCCTCTGCCCATAATCCATTATCCAACCTATATGTGCTGAGCATGCTTCTTGGACATTCCCTGATTGTGTGATTCATCCGCTCAGTCATACCATTTTGTTGTGGTGTGTATAAAACAATATTTTGGTACTTAATTCCTTCCTGCATACAAAATTTACCAAATCCCTCGGAGTAATAGTCTCCCCCATTATCATATATGAGACATAACATAGATTTGACCAAAATTTTCTCTACTCGTGCCTTGAGTTGTTTAAATTTCTCAAAGGCCTCTACCTTATTTTTCAGAAAATACACCCACACTCTTCTAGAATAATCATCTATAAAAGTCAGAAAATATCCAACACCATTTATGGACAGAGTGGGGACTAGTCCAAATATATTAGAATGAATAAGTTGTAAAAGATCAAAACTTTGAGTGAGCTTGCAGTAAACCAAAAATTCTTATTTTTTCCCAAAATATATTGATCACACAAGTCTAAATCACAAGACTTGATCCTAGAAAGAATACCTTAATCATGCATAATTTTCAAACCTTTTTCACTCATATGTCCAAGACTTTGATGCCACAATGTCACTGCATCCAAAACATTCCCCGTGTCTATTGTTGTTGCATGATTTGTCATTGTATCATTGCATAAACAATACATGGTCTGACAAAGGCCACGAATTGACCGTGCAAAATGTTTGATTTTGTAAATTATTTACAATATTTTTATATAAGAATCTGATACATTTACAATACACTTCGGAATCATTAAATATGATATCTCGTGCCTTTAGCACAAAAATGCATGACTTTTCTTATTTGTTTATTCCTTTAATTTTAATATTGATTATTATTCATTTTACTTCTATTTATTTTATTATTATTTATTGTTTTATTACACACACACGCACATATATATATTTCCCATTCCTTAAGAATTGTTTAGTCCTCAAAGCAAGGGTAAAGAAGGATGTCGTTGAAAGAAACTTTCGGTTTCCCATATGAATCTTCCTCTGGAAAATTCTTCCATTTGATAAGATACTCTTTTATATTCCTGGATCGAAGCTTTCTTCCATCAATAGATAGTATGCTTTCATGTTCTAGAATCACTTGTCCTTCATTGTCCAACGTAGGTAGTTCAGATGCTACTTGATGTTGTCTTGATACTTTTCTTGAGACTTGATACATGGAATACGTTGTGAATTCTGCAATTGTCATGTAATTTTAATCCATATGCTACATGACTAATTTTTCTCTTAATCTGGTATGACCCATAGAATTTTGGAGACAACTTGTTCTTGCCTTGTTGTTTTAGAGTTAATTGTTTGTAGGGATGTAGTCTTATGAACACCCAATCACCCACTTCAAACTCTCTTTCCGATCTATGTAAACTTTCTTGTTGCTTCATTCGATTCCAATCATTTGTTAAATTTTCTTTTAATATTTGAATGGCCTTTTGGTCTTCCTCTAGTTGATTCTTGATTGCCGGCACCCTAGAGATAAATAGAACATATTCCTTCCATTTGGGTGGTTCATAGCCATATAAGGCTTGGAAAGGGGTCATTTTTGTTGAAGTATTGTAAGTAGTGTTACCACCATTCAACCGAATGCAACCATTGAAACCACTTGTTTTGCTTGTCTATCACAAAACAACGAATGTATGTTCCCAAACATTTATTCACTATTTCAATCTGTCCATCAGTTTGAGGGTGATATGCTAAACTCATATTAAGGGATATCCTTGTTTGTTTACAAAATTATTTCCAAAAATTCCCCTTAAATGTTGCATCCCTATCGTTGATAATGACCTTCAAAAACCCATGTAACTTATAAATATTTTTGCAACATGTTTCAACGATTTGTTTTGGTGAGTTTGTTTTCCTTACACCCCATGGAGCGAGCATACCTGGTTAGTCTGTCAACCACTACAAATATTTTATCTTTTCCATCATACATGGGAAACCCCTCGATGAATTCCATCAAAATTTCTCCCCATTATTGATTTGGAATGTTTAGAGGATAAAGTAACCCCGGTGATAGAACATTTTCGTTTTTGTTTCTTTAGAAAATATCACTCTCAGAAACATACTTGTCGATGTCCTTTCTCATTCCCTTCCAGTAAAAGGATTGTCATGCATTATAATAAGTTTTAAATATGCCTGCATGTCCTGCAACAAATGAGTCATGTGACTCTCTTAAGATTTTTATTTTGAACTTCGAGGTTGGTGTGAGATAAATTCTTCCCTTGCACCAAAGAATGTCATTTCTCCATTCAAATTTTGAATGTTGTCCCTAGTTATTGATTATGGAACAAGCTTCTAGATCCTTATCACATTCTATTTGTATCTCATCTAACCATTCACGAATTACGACTGATACTGCATATCTTGTTATTTCTTCATCCTTCTTGGATAACACGCCTACAACTATGTTATATTTCCCTTTTTTGTGTATACTATGTCCATATCAAAATCATAAATATTTTCTATCCACTTATGTTCCTCTCTGGATAAAAAATTTTTGTCGAAGAAACTATTGAAGACTATTGTGATATGTACGTATCAAGAATTTACTACCCAATAGGTATTGTCACCATTTAGTTAGTGCATGTATGATAGCAAACATCTCTTTATCGTATGTAGACTTTAATCCTTCGCTTGTGTTGAGATTTGGGCTTTCAAAATCAATTGGGTGGTCATCTTGCATAACGCTGCAACAATTCCAAACCCTGAAGCATCACATTCTATGGTGAATGGTTTTGTAAAATCGGGGGTAGTTAATACGGGTGTAGATGGCATAACCCTTTTTAAGGTCTCAAAACATTCCTTTGTCTTGCTATTCCACTGAAAGAAATTCTTCTTTAACAAGTCTGTTAATTGTGTTATATCAACTGTGTGTATTTTTTGACAAACCTTATGTAGTATCACCAAGGATGTGGTACAGATAATTTGACACCTTCATGAAGAGCCAAGGTTTATGTAGAAGTGAAGCTGATCATTGTGCATTTTATAAGAGGTTTGATGATGGAAATTTTATTATCTTGCTATTGTATGTTGATGATATGATGGTTGCCAACTCCAACATGAAGAAAATCGTTGATCTAAAGGCTTAATTGGCTAGTACATTTTAAATGAATGATTTAGGAGTAGAAAATCAAATTCTAGGGATGGAGATACACAGGGATAAAATAGGTACAAAGATTTGGTTAAGTCAAAATTCATACACACACAGATCTCTCTCTCTCTCTAATATATATATATATATATATATATATGCAGAATGCAAAAACCAGTTAGCACCCCACTTCTCGAACACTTCAAGTTGTCTTATGAATAGTGTTCTAGCATATAAGCAAAGAAGGCAAGCATGTATGGTGTACTGTATTCATTAGCAGTAGGGAGCCTCATGATATCCACGGAGAGCACTAGACAAAATGTTGCTCAAGCATCAAGAGTTGTTAGCATGTTCACAGAGAATCTTGGCAAGGAGCATTGGAATGATGTGAACTGGATATATAGATATCTAAGGGGCACTTCAAATGTAGGAAGTGTGCTCTTACCATTCTGGACTGTCATAAAAGTAGGAAGTGCGCTCTTACCATTCTGGACTGTCATAAAAGCAAGAAGTGCACTCTTACCATTATGGACTGTCATAAAAGTAGGAAGAATCTATCTGAGGGTTCTCAAGTGGATAATGATGACTAGTTGTGAGCCTAAAAAGGAAACATGGGTCCAAAAACCTAGTCTAACACCTAAGAAAGTATAAAAAATGAATAATAACTTATATCCTAAGTCTAGATGGGTTTTTAATATTCTAGCACCCCTCTTGATCCTGACTTAGAGTGAGTAAAATCTGATTAGGGCCCAAGTAACAAAGGCTTATGGTCACCCCATTACAATTATTATATGTCCATGTAAACCAAGGAAACAGGGAAAACATCATGGGAACAAAAACCTCCCTCAAGAATGGAGACGAAACACACCAAAAATTGCTGCTCCAAACTCAAGTAGGTGTGATGCTTGATTTTATGTCTAGAGGTATCCTCCTCTTTGACAAAAGAGGATTATGCTCCCAAAACATGTGCTTGAATTCTCCACCAATAGATGCAAGTGAAACTGGAAGCTCTCTGGAACCAATTGTATCATGATATGCTTGAGACTTGTACCCAAATAGTAGTGAATGCTCTTTAGATTTGAACATTGAACCATGTGAGGTAAGATCAGGTCCAAAAGAGACTTCATAAGCTTTAGAATCAATCCCAAGCAAGTGGTGGTGTCCTCCATCTTCAGTGTAGCCTCGAGGAAGTGTACCAGTCATCTTGTAGTAATATGTAGAAGGCATGAGATCACTATTAGTGAGTGCAAATGGAGCACTGTTCAGATCGGATCTAACCTTCAAATCATCCTTTGGATCGGCATATTGTGCACCATCAGCTTGTGAAGTATGCATAAGATCATCAACAACTAGCTTGTCATCCTCAATATAAAAATATGAAGAATTATATGAGAACAATTGTTCATGATCTTCATGGAGGCTCTGAGAATTGGTGCTAGGAACCAAATAGGAGTTGCTAGGATGCATGAGACCAAGATTAGTGAGTGATAAAACACATATGAAACTTGATCTAGTTGGGAAATCATCCAACGGATCACAGGGTTGCACATTGACAACTAGTTAAGTATGCATAGGGTGTGAAAGATCTAGCTTTTGGATCTTAGAATCCATATTCGAAGATGAGAGGTGGTAGGAGAGTTCTTTTGTCTCTTCAACAATGGCAGCAACTCCCTTTTTTGAACCTTCTTCATCATCGGCATCATAGGAAGAGGATCCATGATCTTATCCATCATCTAGAGCCACAGAAGAAGTGCTCTCTTCAATCTTTGCTTCTTGACATGAAGCATTCGAATCAAGGAGATATTTTCCAACAAAAACTAACCGTGTTGAAGAAATTTATGCAATTTATACTTCTTCATGAACAAATTCTTCACAAAAGCTTGAGGCCCAGACAATAGTTGCATCTGTGAGCAAATATGACGAGGTGTCTCTGATAGGCTCGTTCTCCAAATGACTTATCCCTTCCTCATCATCTTGTTAACCAAATGCTCTATCTACATTGCTCCAGAGCTCACCTGGGAGATTAGTTGTATCAACGAGGTAGCGCATGCATGGAGGAATATCCAAACACATAATTCCAAAGGCTCTATCACTGTTATTCAACCAAGTATCTTTATCTTCAAAGGATTATGGTTTTGTAACAATTCCAATAGACATATCAAAGAGATCCAATCTCTTCAGATGCTCTGATATCTTCAATTTCCAAACAAAATAGTTTGAAGAAGATAGAAGAGGAATTGAATTCGAATCCATGAAGTTGTACCTGCATAAAAACCTGCAAAACAAAACACTCAGGAGGAAATTTAGTACTACAACACTCTGATACCATGTGAGAATTTGTCACAGCCTGAATCTAGTGCACTAAAGAAACCTCGCAATTAGTTTTGCAAGAATGTAGAGAAGGAAGAAAATTTCAGCAGAATTAACTTGAGAGAAGAAACTGAACAGGATAAAACTCCATTGTTATATTATTAAACAATGATAGTATAAAAAATAATACATCTCTGACGGAGAATTCAAATGCTCTAAAGGAAATTCGAGTAGCTCACAAAAGTAGGCTTACTAAAAGGCAAAAAAAAACCCAATAGTGGCAACATCACTTTCCAATTCATTCAAGGTCTTCACAAATTAGCTAAATCAGATATGATAGCTAATGAGTGATGAAAAAGTATTAAGATGTTGGATTTTGGAGAGAAAAAGATGGAGGATGTGTTGGCCAAAAAGTAGACAGCTTGCCAAGTCCATAAAGGTGCCAAGCTTTATCCTTATCCACCGAAAATCAGAAAAAGCGGAAAACAATGTGTAAAAGTAGGAAGTGCGCTCTTACCATTCTAGACTGTCATAAAAGCAGGAAGAATCTATCTAAGGGTGTTAAAGCGGATAATGATGACAAGTTGTGATCCTAAAAAGGAAACATGGGGACAACAACCTAGTCTAACACCTAAGAAAGTATAAAAAATGAATAATAGCTTATATCCTAAGTCTAGATGGGTTTAACAGACCAAATTCCCTCAATGTAGCCACCCACTATATTAATCTTAGATCCTCATTCAAAGCAGATTATATAACAAGGAATCTATCTAAACTCTTTGCAATTATCTCCTCCCTTGTTCTGTTGTTGAACCATATTGGTTGTAATTTCATAGGTTCAATGTTAAATGACCCAACCTCCTCCATCTTTGAAACGAGGAAATATGATAATGGGTCCACATGGATTTTCGCTTTCCAAATTTCAATCATCAACAAAGATAATTTCAAGTCCCCTCCAACAATCACAAATTTGTATTTAAACAAGTCCATCCTGAAGTATTTTTCCAATAGGCTTGTTTATCATTATAAGGACCATCTAAGTTCATTATTGTGATTTCTTTGCCAAGTTCTTGAGAGTACAACACTGTGCCCAAACCTAAATCACATGGCCATATATTAGATACATATTGGGTCCTTTATTTCCACCTAGAGAGTTTTCTTTTAACTTTGGAATATTGAAAAAGAGAAATATAATTGCTGACAAGAATGGCAATGGAGTCACCAAGGAGCAACTAAGAGGGCCTTGTCTGAAAGATCACCAAAGAAATGAGGTTGCACTAGGTTAGCCTCAATCCTCTTGATGAATAAGGAATCTACAATCAAATAGACACTCATAAAGGATATTGTATCTCCTCTACTTTCCTCTCTTGGGTGTGATATACATGCAACGGTCAATATAACACAATCCAACACGGTAAATATACTAAAAATAACCACCTTACAAGTAAACTAGCAATGAGATTTAACCAAGAATATACTTACACTAACCTCATCCAATTGGATAGTAATACCCTTTTGATGGCCTATCAAAGAGAGAAAATAATTCACAATTATAAAAGAAATAGGTTAGCTTAGAAGCACAAGACTAGTTAGCATCCACACATCAATAATTCACAAACATTGCTCTCAAAGAGAAATTACAATAGCCTCAAAGGCTCAAGAATCAACCCATAAATAAAAGGGAGGGGGTGCACTTGCTTAAATAACAAAATGAGAAAAGGAGGCACCCCTCCAAGTGTCATCCTTCATGCATGAGCTTAAGTGACACTTATAGGATCTAACTAGATATCAATGCACCACATCTAGAGCTAACTAGAAGCTCATGTGCCACCTTTGGGAAGAAGTAAGGGACATCCCAACCATAATTAGAGCAATATGGATCTCAATGTGAAACTTGTGCAGTTAACTCCTAGACTAGGAAGTGCACCCACCTAAAAAGGAAGATTCCCTTTCACATACCACATAAATCATGGAAATTTGTCTCTAGAGTGCAAAAATAATGGGATTTGTCTAGAGAAGGTGTGTTAGGCCTCATGAAGGGACATAAAGGGGTTTATTAGGTCTTTGACACCCCCTTTAATACTTTTACAACAATTTTACAATATTTATCCTCCCAAGGGACCTAATCTGACATCTAAAATACAAAAAACATGGTGAGATAAGTAATGCATGACAAAGAAAACTAAGGACTCAGAACACCAACCTATGGCAGATGTAGTAAGGATGCTCGTGGATTTGAAGGCATGATTGAGTGAAAAAAATTCGACAATATAGATCACAAGGATCTATATTTATGTAAGTAAAATAAAACACTCCAAAGCACCTTTTACTATATGTGTCATATCTAGGCTAGCCCTTTAATACATGTAATGTAGGTGTCATGTAGTTTTACAATCATCATCTTTTGAGCATGGGAAAAAGAGATGTAGAAGATTAAGAAGAAGAAGAAGAAGACAAAGAAGAATGCTTGAGATCATCATCTTTTGAGCATGGGAAAAAGAGATGTAGAAGATTAAGAAGAAGAAGAAGAAGACAAAGAAGAATGCTTGAGATAAGATTTGGAATTGCAACTCCCCTAGTGCTTTGTTGTCTTTTGTGCTTGCAATCATCCTTGTGCAAACTAGGTGGTAACAAGATCATTGTACTCCCTTAGTAACGCCACAACCACAAATACCATCTTGTCATCCCAGTAATCTCCAATGGATGCTAACCTAGGCTTATCTCTAGCATTGATGTTAACTTGTTTAATCTTGAGTAGCTCTTGATAAAATTTTCCAACAGGATCTCTCATTTCTCTTTTATAGACCTTTACCTTTCAAATTATAGGAAGGAAAGGTGCCACTACTTTTCCGCATAATCTTCCTCTTCTAGTTCTTTTCTTACCTTGGATAAAAGTGCCTATTGTCCTAAAGTAGTGCTCAATAGTATTTTATCTTCAAAATTGAGATTTTTTTGCAGGATATTGAAGGTTTTTCAGTGCAACAGTAGCAGCAGTTTCAGGTTGTATTCGCTGCAGCAGTGTATCATGGAGAATTCGAATGTTCCTCTGTCTCTGAGGATCCTGAGACCCTTCAATTATCTTGAATGGAGGGATGATATGCATATGGTGTTGCGCAATAAGAGTCTGTACAAGGTCACAATGGGAAAGGAGGTCGAACCTCAGGCAGCTGTTGAGAAGGACAAGCATCTAAACAAATTAGATGAAGAGTTTGGTTTCACGTGTATTCATATTTCCATAGATTTTCTCTTCCACCTTGATGGATTGAAGACTCCAAGAGAGGTTTGGTTGAAGCTTGAGACCCTCTTCGGCAAGAAAGATGAGATAAGGGGCCATATTATGGAGAATGAGTTAATTGCTCTTCAACCCAGCAGTTTCAAAACCATACAACAATTCTTCTCTAAATTCAAATCATTGGTCATACAATGCAAACAATGTGTCATTGAGAAAAAGGATGAGCAGTTGGTGCTATCCATTCTAAGCAAGCTTGGTCTAGAGTTTTCAATTTTTGTTTCTACCTTCCATTTAGGGAGATTGTCAATCCCCAACTGGAAAATACCTTCTTTAGATGCATTCACCTAATCTCTCATCCAAGAACAAGACAAATTGATTTAGATGGGTGCCTTGAAGGCCTCCAAAAGTCAAGCTCTTATGGCTGGAGAGTCAAAAAGTGGGAATGCTAAAGGGAAGAACAAAGGTAAAGAGAAGAAGCAATTTGAAACCTAGCAAAATACAAAGTATAATCCATCGGAAGGAGTCTCCAACTCCAATAAGGACAAGCAAAAAGGGTTTCAAAAGACCAAGTGTTCCTATTGCAAGAAAGGAAACCACCTAGAGAGATACTGCATGAAGAAGAAGATAGATCAAATGACCAAACTCCTTGAACATCACAACATTGTCCTCCCAGAAGGCGCAAGGAATATTGATTTTGGAAGTCAGAAAGACAATCATGAGAGATGCCATGCACTGAAGGTTGGTTTCTCACAATCACAAGCCTTCCTCATTGATTCTAGAGCCTCCAACCACATGGTTTCCTCCAAAGAATCATTTTCTTCTCTAGATCTTACCAATGGTCCTAGTATTCACATGGGAGATGATTCTCATATCTCTGTCGAAGGGAAGGGCACAATACAACTGGATCATGTAAAGTTGAGTAATGTTCTGTATGTGCCTTCTTTGGTAGCAAAATTGTTGTATGTTTACCAAATGACACACAATGGTTCACCGAAGAAAGTTATTTTTGGACCTCACACAGTTGATATTACAAAGATCTCATCTAGGAAGCTAATAGATAAAGGTGTTGCAAACCATGCCTCAAAGGCATATGAGTTCTCACATTTTTTGTCATATTCACATCAAAGTGCTCTCTTGACTCATACAAATGAGACAAGCAGACTGGCATGAAATATTCAGACACCTAAACTTCAATTACTTGCAGTAGTTGCACAAGGAAGAGATGGTTGAAGGATTGCCCGCCATAAAGTTCTCTCAAGGGATTTGCAAAGGTTTCTTGGTAGGGAAGCATCCAGAGTAAAGGTATGATGTTGGGAAGGCAAGGAGAGCTTCCTCCACACTTGATTTGATACACAGTGATGTATCTGGACTGATTCCCGTAGCTTCTATGAATGGATCCATATATCCTCTGACCTTCATAGATGATTACTCTAGGTTCTATTGGGTCTACTTTCTCAAGAAGAAGTCAGAGGTATTTGAAACTTTCAAAGTTTTCAAGGCCTCGGTTGAGAACACTGCTGGCAAGAAGATCAAAGAACTTGGATAAGATAATGGAGGAGACTACATCAAGAGGGAGTTGCAATAGTTTTGTGCTTCTGAGGGCATCCAAATGCAACATTCTATCCCATACACACCACAACAAAATGGTGTAGCCGAGAGGAAGAATAGGTCATTGAAATAGATGGATACATGCTTGCTTGAAGCAAGGGATCTTCCACCATATCTCTGGGCAAAAGCAATGAACTATTCTACATCCATTCAGAATAGGGTACCCCACAAATCTGTGTATGGGGTCATTCCATTCGATGCACTGAAGGGACCCAAACTTAATGTCTCTCATCTGAGGGTTTTTGGATCCAAGGCACGGGCCATAATCCCATCCGACAAAAGAAAATCTCTTCAACCCAAAATTAGGGAATGCATTTTGCTGGGATATGCAGAAGATGAAAAAGCATACGAGCTGATGGAGATTGCAACAAAAATATGCTTCATTGCAAGAAGTGTTAGGTTCAATGAAGATCCATTGCAAGATCTACAACTAGTTGAAGATCAAGGTAGATCTGATCTGCCTACTCCATTTTCACCTGATGAAGATCAGGATGAGGTCTCTTCTAATGAGGACCAAGTTGAATCAAATCTTGATGTTGAGAGTGAAGATCATGCAGATCTAGATCCAAAACCAACACCTACTCCCAATCCATGGCCAAGGCCAAAATGGGCTCAAAAAATCGTTGAAGCTACTGAGAGTGTAGCCGGGAATGCATATGACATTAGGAGAACGATATCTCAGTATCAAGTTGCAAACCTTGCACTATGTCATACAGATCCACTTCTCTCAGAGAGGTGCTACATGATGATGGGGTCTGGTCTGCAATCCTTCAAAGAGACTTGCCATCATCCAAGATGGAAGACTAAGGTTCACATGCACTACATCATGGAACTAGTGCACAACAAGACCAACACACTGCATTACTGTCCTACAGAGGAGCAGACATCATAATTTTTTACACATGTGAAAGCTGCTTGAGTTCCCTACTGTTCATTTTTTAAGGGGGGTATTTTTCCCATGAGGTTTTTCCCCATTTCCTTAGTTTCATGAACAATTCTTTTTTTCATTTATTTGATTGTATGGGTGACCTTTGGTCTCAGTAACCAAGGCCCAGGATGTCCAAGTTTGGATTAAGGGGGGGTGTTAGGATAATTAATACTCCATCCTTGTCCTACTTAGCATTATTTTCTTTTTCCTAGTAGTTGACGATGTCATTTGCCCAGTAGTGGTGTGAAAATGTCATCTAGGACCCATTATCCACCTAATGCACCCTGCATGCATCGTTTTAGGACCACTAGAGTTAGTTCCCTACATTATAGGAGCCAACTCATTGATCTAGTTCAGTCCACCCGAGTTAGTTGACTCTTGTGGGGGGTTTGTGCTCCGATTTCCACTGTTTGTGATCTAATGCGTCCTTTTATGAGTGATTTGCATGACAAACTCACTAATGCGCCCTTTTTGGTCAGTTAACTGACAATAGCTTCAGTTAATTGAGTTTTGGTTTAGTTTAGGTGAGATTGGGTCTTCTGGAGAACTCCAGTGGTGACAATTCCTATGCTAGATAGACCGAGACTCAAATTCTCCTAGGATATTCAAATTCTCTCTATTATAACATATCTTTGGACTATACTGATTAATGGATAATGTTACACATTTATGCTTCCATTTGAGTTCCAATGCATGATTAATTTTACTGCTCTTTTCACTGCAATTCACATTCTTTTATCATTATTTTACTGTGAGGTATTCTTAGCTCTATGATTTGCTGTGATTTAGAATTTCACAGTATATGTCTTCTCTATGGGAGACCCACCAGCTAGAGGGGGTAGACCTTAATGTTATGTGTTAGGAGGTGAATTCAATATCCAAATATCTGATATTTTCCTATAAAGTGGTACACGACTATCCCACATGCAATTTGTATGCATCAGGGGGGTTGCAACCCCTGATGTGAAAATTTATGGAACATTCTAGTGTAGTTCGGTTCCTTTTGGAACCCTTTCATGTATTATACAAAGGAGAAGTGACCCCTGCCATTGTTGTACAAGAAAGTACTGTAACGGTTTTGCAAGTAATAATAAAATTTTGAATTTTCCATTAGCTCGTGGTTTTACCTATACACAACAAGGTTTCAACTTAAATATCATGTTCTATTGTTATTGTTGTTTGCTTATGTTTTATATTTTTCTAACATCTGGTATCATAGCTTGGAAAACTTGCAGACATAGTGTTTTAGGTAGTGGGAGTGACAATAATGACAAGAGGTTTAACCAAGTTCGAGATTGAGAAGTTTGATGGAAAGTATTTCTCCTTATGGAAGATGAAGGTGGAGAATTTGTTGGTTCAAAATGATAAATCCATAGCTTTGAAAGGGGTTCTAAAAACACTGAGCAACATGACAAATAAGGAATTGATAAAGCTAGTTAAGAAGATGGTTTCTATAATTAGTCTTTGCTTAACACACTCTGGCTTTCTTATTCAATGTTGCCAAAGAAAATACTGCAGAATCCCTTTGGGACAAACTTTGAAAGCTACATGAGACTAAATTGACAATAAATAAGGTTTTCTTAAAAAAAAAATTTCATATTAGTTTTGGGTTCATCTCTTGAAGATCATCTAAATGAGTTTAATGACCTAATTTATGATTTAAAAATAATGTTTTCTTTTTTAATTTGCTCCACAATGGCCTTACTCCATGTGTAAAAACAGAAGCGAGGCGTGGTCCTAGATTTAAGGACATACTTATCGTTCAAGTGCCTAGGGTTTGAATTTGCAGGAGACTTTGTATGGGTGTTTGTCGTTGCAATGAGTTTGGAGGGAATCTTGGCAGGATGTCACACTCCACTCCGACCATATTCGCCCTTTAAACATCTGTCTTTCATCATAATTAATAGGCTTACCATCCGTTCTTCATCTTCAGGTAGATTTGTTTATTTAATATTATTATTATTTTTCATCGTGTTGTTACTAGATAGCTGCCCAGGGCTGGAATTTGATGGGAAAAATGCCCGTCCTGGGCCATTTTTCCCGTCAAATATGGTTTATATTTTAAATAAGCCGTCAAATAGAACAAAGAAAACTAAAAAACCTTCATAAATAGTGTGAAAACCGGCAAAATTGACGGGTGACATTTTTTTGAAATTCCTACCCTATCTAGCCTACAATCTTACAAATTTAATGAACGAATAGCACTTTTACAGGTACAATAAGTGAAATGTTTACAACTAGTAGAATGAAGACATATAGACTACCAGACCTCCACTCTACGCAGATTCATCATCTCAAGGCTCATCCTTGTATTAATTTTATTCTATATTTGGTGTGGAAAGCCTTTCTTATTTCCTTGTCCTTCATGGCATCAAAATTGTTAGCTATCTGCCAAATTTGCTCCCTTAGGCTGGCTAACACACTCGATTTGCAACTCATGTTAGACCAATTATTGAGGATGTTCATACAACTGGGGCTGTTGCCATTATCGAGTACGTATTTTATTTTACATTGGGAATGGCATTGAAGTGGCAATTCCCATTCCCATTGCCCGGGTTCTATTTTGACAGTTAAGCAAATATGAAAGTTGTCTTGCTTGATAGAAATTACTATTTTCGACTATGTATCCATAGTTATACCACCAAATTTGATGGTGTTAAGTTGGATAAAGTTGTGGAGTATGTTGCTGATCAACCAAATCCAACGATTAGTAATTTTTTTCTATTATTTTCTATTTTTCTTACATTCTCGTATTTTGGGTCCTTTTTTATGTAATTATTTTTTGTTTGTTTATGTCCTACCTAGCAACCATCACTGGGTTTCCCGTACATATTTCGTAGCTTTCAATCAAGAAGAAGAAAGGTTACATTCCAGTGTGCATACAACATTCAAAAGGGGAGTGATCCTCATATGTATTGTATAAAAGCGGAGTGTACCCCGACATTGTAACATAAGACAGATAGAAGAAAGCATTGTAAGTTATTTTGTCGAGTAATAATAAAATAGTAAATTTGTCATTGCCTTTTGGTTTTACCTATATATAGCTAGGTTTCTACAAACCTCGTGTTCTATTGTTAATTTTTGTTGTTGTTGTAAGTAAGCTATCATATATTAACAATTTATGTTAAATTTTGAGCATTAATTCACAATACTCTTGGATCTTTACTAAGAGAATAACATATACAATATATCAATGCATAACAATCACAATAAGCATGACAAGCATCACAAGAATCAAAAGCATGAGAGACAAGAGACACAGAGTTTCTGTGGGGAAAACCCTAAGTTGAAAAACCCCACAACTTCCTCAGAGATAGAGAGAGCAATGGCTCAACCAAAGTACAACCAAAATACACTTGAGATAGTCTCCTAGAGCAGATGATCCTCCTCCTCACTAGTGCGCCACTTTTTGAGTGAGAGAAGTGTGTCTTTCCGAATGATCCAAATAGAGATCTCCCGATCTCTATTTATACTTAACCTATTTTCTCAGTGACCTTATGGGGCCGACTTGTCTATCTAGATACATCCACAATATAATATATATTTTAGGGCCGACCCCACACATGGTGGTCTAATAACCCATCGGCAAGTACACACACTTGCGACACTTGTCAATCCACATGACGACACTTCCTTATAGAGGAATAACACATCTCTTATATGTAAGTTTTAAACCTTAATAGTGAAGTACAAACTTATATTGATTCTTAAGCATTAACAGAAAATACACAATGGCACACACATAACACAGAGATTTTCACCTGGAAACCCTTAACCGGGAAAAAACTAGCAAAACTTAGAGACGCACTGCTCCTTTTCATTATATGTTTATTCAACCATTTACAATACAATATATGGTATTCCGCAGCATCTAAAACCCTAATTCGTTTACCCGAAATTAGGTTACAACCCTAATCCCTTTTACCGGGATTAGATAGAGTACAATGGGTCAAAATTGCGAAAAAGCAAAAACAACCCAAACATCCAATGGGAGGGGATCGTGTTGTACACGCAGCCACCATGTGAAGAGATATAACATTCCCAACATTCTCCCACTTGTTGTTCTCTTCACATACAGGAGAAATTTATGACTTTAACAATTCAGGGCAACAATGCCCATGTTCTCTTTACACCAAGAGAACTTCTGAGTACTCACAAACTTTGTCAAAGAGTCTGCAACATTTACCAAAGTGTCAACCTTCTCCAACAACACTTTGTTTTGTTCAACCATGTCTCTGACGAAATGGTACTGCACATCAATGTGCTTTGTCCTCGAGTGATAAGTAGGGTTCTTTGCCAGAAATATTGCACTTGAGCTATCACAACCAACCTTTACTGCATTCTGAACAAAACAAATACCCGAACACAATCTTTGTAACCATACAGCTTCCTTACTTGCATGGGTAGCTGCCATGTATTCAGCTTCTGTAGTTGAGAGTGCAACTACAACTTGTCTTCTACTCATCCAATTGATTGCTCCTCCAAATAGATTAAAAACGTAGCCACTTGTAGATCTTCTGTGATCAAGATCTCTAGCCCAGTCAGCATCAACAAATCCTTGTATATCTATCTCTCTGTTTAGACCGGGTCTTCCTTGGTAGCAGATTCCAAAATCTGTAGTGCCATGCAAATACATGAAGACCCTCTTTACTGCAGTCCAATGTTCCTTTCCTGGTTTTGACATGTATCTACTCAAAAATCCCACTGCATGGGCTATATCGGGTCTAGTACAGACCATGGCATACATCAGACTGCCAACTGCACTAGCATAGGGAACATGAGACATGTCCTCTACCTCTTCTTGTGTCGTGGGACACTGTTCTGCAGATAACCTTACACCTACAGGAATGGGCACCTTCACTGGTTTTCTTTCCTGCATATTAAATCTCTTCAATATCGTTTCAACATATTTCCTCTGATTTAACCAGAGTTTCCTGTTTTCACGATCTCTTTTTATTTCCATGCCCAAAATAAAATTTGCAGCACCAAGATATTTCATGTCAAATTCAGATGACAGCTGATTTTTGACATCCTTGATGATTTCCTTGTTGTTTCCAATTAGCAACATATCATCAACATACAATATTACATAAATAAAATGATCACCAGTTAGCTTAAAATAAACACAGTGATCATCTTTGCTTCTTGAGAAACCAAGTCCCAGTATATAAGTATCAAATTTTATATACCACATTCTTGGAGATTGTTTCAATCCATAGAGAGATTTTTTCAGCTTACAGACAAGCTCCTTTCTTCCTTTCACCACAAACCGTTCTGGTTGCTTCATATAGATCTCTTCATTAAGATTTCCATGTAGGAAAGTCGTCTTTACATCCATCTGTTCTACTTCAAGGTCAAAAACAACAGAAATAGATAGAAGAAATCTAATAGAAGTCAATTTTGCAACAGGTGAAAAAATCTCACCAAAATCGATGCCCTCAATTTGGGAATAACCTTTCGCTACTAGTCGAGCCTTGTACTTCTCCACTTTGCCTGCTGCATTTAACTTCTTCTTGAATACCCATTTGCTTCCAACAGGCTTTCTTCCTTCTGGAAACTCAACCAGATCCCATGCCTCATTTTTGTCCAAGGCATCCATTTCTTCTATCATGGCCTTCTTCCATAGTTTACTATCTTCTGAATCCATTGCCTCTTTAGCAGTTCTAGGATCATCATTAGTAATAGATAACACAAAATTAGAACGAAAATCAGGGGGACTGTACCTTTCAGCTTGCCTTCTTACTCGGTCAGATCTCCTCAATACCGGAGTCTGTGGATCCACCTCTTCATCTGATTCAGACGATTATGCCTCCTCATCTGATTCAGACGAATCTGGTTCCTCAAAAGAATCACCTCTTTTATCCTTGATATCAAAGTGTAGCTTCTCTGAATCCTTTTCCTTTGGTACATCCTCAATCTTGGAAGTGCGTTCAACTTCTCTGAAGATCACATCTCGACTGTAAACTGTTTTCCTTTTTACTGGGTTCCACAGCTTGTATCCTTTCACTCCATCCTTGTAACCAATGAAAATACATTTTTCCGCTTTATTATCCAACTTGCTCCTTTTCTCCTTTGGAACATGTACAAAAGCATCACACCCAAACACTCTGAGATGAGAGAGAGAGGGTTTCTTACCAGTCCAAACCTCATGAGGTGTCTTGTCAACCAATGCTGATGTGGGTGTCCTATTCACTAAGTAACATGCAGTGTCAACAGCTTCTGCCCAGAATTGTTGTGTTAGCCCTGCACCACTGAGCATACTCCTTGCCTTTTCCATCAATGTCCTGTTCATCCTTTCTGCAACCCCATTCTGTTGAGGTGTGTATGGAGTGGTCTTTTGCCTTGCTATTCCACACGTTTTACAGAACTCCTCAAATTCACTTTCACAGAATTCTCCACCATTATCTGTTCTGAGTACTTTTATTTTCTTTTCAGTTTGATTCTCTACAAGAGCCTTAAATTCTTTGAATCTTTTAAAAAACCTCAGATTTCTTACGCAGGAAATAAATCCAAGTTTTCCTTGAGAAATCATCTATAAATGAAACATAATACACAGATTTACCTAGTGATGGAACAGGCACAGGTCCAAAAACATCACTGTGTATTAAGTCTAAGATTTCTTTAGCTCTTACAACACCAGATGAGAATCTTACCCGATTCTGTTTACCATATAAGCAATGTTCACAGAAATCAAAATCTAATGTGAAATCAGACATGCCTTCAGCCATACTTTTACCTTGTAATAGTCGAAGACCCTTCTCTCCAATATGTCCCAGCCTTCGATGCCATAGCGATGTCTTCTCACTAGAGATAGTAAGGACTCTGTCTCCTTCATTTTTACCCTTAGGAACAATAGTACTGTTACATCCATTTTTGAAGGTGCTTCCCAACAACTTGTATAGAGTTCCAATCCGAACTCCCCTCATCAGCACCAGTGATTCTCGAACCATCTTGCATGTGTTCTTTTCAAATAAAGTTTTCACACCTGCATCATCCATTTTACTTACAGATATAAGGTTTCTAGCCAGCTTTGGAATGTGCAAAACCCCGGGAAGAGTTTTAACCCTTCCATCTTTGAGCAGTAGCTTGATCTTTCCTCGACCTATTATTTTCGCCACCGAGTTGTCTCCCAGAAATACATCTCCTCCATCATACTTTTCGTATTCAGAAAACCACTCCCTGTGAGGAGTCATATGATAAGACGCACCTGAGTCAATCAACCACGAATCATGCTCTACATGTGTACTTGAAGATTCCAAATACACATCTCCTCCTTCCCCTGTAGATTCTTTCCCATCTGCGGATGGAGCATCATTAGGTCCTCTGCTTTTATCAGTATTTTTGGATTTACAATCCTTCTTGTAATGCCCAGTTTTACCGCACTTCCAGCATTTTCTTACAGAAGGTCCTTGAGATTTAGATCTCCCTCTAGATTTAGATCTACCACCTGAAGACTTATTTTTAGATCTATCTCTAGGGGGACCTCTTACAAATAAGGCATCCTTGGTTGAACTATCCATGGATCTCCGCCTCATTTCCTCCGATAGCAGGGATGCAACCACATCATCGAAGTTTAGCGTGGTTGCATTACTCCCAATAGCTATAACCAGATTATCCCATGAATCTGCAAAGAGCACAACAGACTAATACATTTTTCATCATCAGTAATTGTAATACCAATAGATGTCAAATGACTTACCAGAGTATTGAAGGCGTTTAGATGCTCTGACACAGAGTCTCCATCAGTCATCCTCAGAAGGTACAATTTCTTTCGCAGAAATAACTTATTTACCAGGGACTTTGATTGATACAGATTTCCCAGTTTATCCCATAGCTTCTTTGCACTGTCTTCTCTAGATATGTTCACCAATACCGAATCTACGAGGCAAAGACGAATGGTGCTCCTTGCTTTTCTTTCCAGCTTATCCCATTCTTCTTTTACCGCACCAGTGGGCATGGTACTTGGATCTACTGCGATCCATTGTTCTCTATCTACCAGAAGATCTTACATCTTGAGCTTCCATAGCTCAAAGCTTTGGCCATTAAATTTCTCAATCTCGAATCTAGAACTGCTCGCCATTCTTTAAAGAAAAACAAATCACCGCTGCAAAGCTCCCACTGAAACCAGGTTTATCACAAATCCAAGATCGAGCCAAACCCTTGGAAACAAAGGCCTCCCTCTGAACCCAAAAAATGCTCTGATACCAAATGTAAGTTTTAAACCTTAACAGTGAAGTACAAACTTATATTGATTCTTAAGCATCGACAGAAAATACACAATGGCACACACATAACACATAGATTTTCACCTGGAAACCCTTAACTGGGAAAAAACCAGCAAAACTTAGAGCCGCACTGCTCTTTTTCATTATATGTTTGTTCAACCATTTACAATACAATATATGGTATTCCGCAACATCTAAAACCCTAATTCGTTTACCCGAAATTAGGTTACAACCTTAATCCCTTTTACGGGGATTAGATAGAGTACAATGGGTCGAAATCGCGAAAAAGCAAAAACAACCCAAACATCCAATGGGAGGGGATCATGTTGTACACGTAGCCACCATGTGAAGAGATATAACATTCCCAACATTATAAGGGTACAATAAATATATATGAAATACATAGATGAAATACATTCCGAAGTTACATATACATCAACAATTTATACAAAAATTACAGAAGAGATAATTCACAGTATTCTTTCTATCTATCTGAACCATCTACTTGGTTGGTATACTTGATGCACTTCATGAGATTGATTGATGTACTTTGATGCATTTCATGTGTCTAGTTGATAGAGTGTACACCTAGTGCATTACATGTGGTTGATTGATTGGAAAACATGTTTAATGCATCTCATATATCTTGATAGAGTATGTATTTAATGCATGATTGAATTGAATTTGAATTGATTAGAATGTGTCTCGGGTAGATGCATTTCAAGTGTTTGATTTCAGGTACCTTGATGTACTCCATGTATCATGGGTGAAGTGGAGTTAAATGGAATAAAAAGGAATTTATTTTCATGTGGCGATTTCATAGAATTATTTCATGGACCTTTAAATTATTTCATTTGGTTAGTTACAATTTATTTAATCTTGAAGATGTATTTTTATGTATAATGTTGAACAATGTATATCTATGTTGTTGATAACCGTGTGTTTGATGGAATGTGAAGAAATATCTTTGTTGAAGAATATCCTTATATTATGTATCACTTATATGAGTGATTGAAATATGATTTTCAGGTTTTGAGGATGGAAGGCCTCGTAATGAGATGAAGGCCTTGTAATGAGGTTTGAAGACCTTGTAATGGGGATTGAAGATTGACCCTTGCTTCCTTGAGTTCATTCTAGTAGTCCCGGTTCTTGCACAGGAAGCCATGAAATGGGATGGTGATAGGAGTGACATCCCATAGGCAGTGGAGACGGACATGAAAGTAGGTGGTAGTGGGAAGTAATGTGGTTTCTTAAAAGAGGAAATTTGTTATCTTTCTGAGGCATGTATGGGTATGTCTGGAAAAGTTTGAAAGATGTTGTCTTTCAAAGGCATGTATGGGCATGCCTGGAAAAGTTTGAAAGATGTTATCTTTCTGAGGCATGTATGGGCATGTCTGTGAGAGTTTGAAAGATGTTATCTTTCTGATACATGCATGGGAATGTTTGTTATCCCTTTGTAAAGGCACGCATGAGTAAGTATGCATCGAGGACGATGCATTGTTTTAAGGGGGAGGGGATGTAATGCCCCAATGGTAAGCCCCGAGCATGTGTAATGTTATTATTTGATTATTATGGTGGCACTAGGTGCCTGGTTTATGGAATATGGACATTATTTTATTATTTTTATTATTATTTACCTATAATTATATAATAGCTAAACAGGGACAACAAACGTGGATGGGGGGTATTGGATTCCACATGTGAGGGGGTTGGGGATAGGATTCGTTTCTCTCCCTAAAAATACCCTAGTTTTCCTAAGTTTGATGTTAATGGGCCATGGTGGCCCTATTTTACTTGCTTGATGCTTTGCATGCACTATTGCGCCCTCACTTGAGAGAATATTCCTTATCTGGATATTAGTGGGCCCCACCTTCATTGCACTCTTCTCTTGTGCGCCTATTTGGCTAATTTGAAGTTATATTTAGTCAAATTGAGTAATTTTCAATTGAATTGAGTTACAATTGAGTTAATGTCAGTTAATTTTAGTTAATTTTAGTTAAATTGAGTATAATTGAGTTACTATCATTTAATATTGAGTTAATTTTAGTTAAATTGAGTGAATGTTAGTTAATTTCAGTTAAATTGAGTTTAATTGAGTTATTTTCAGTTGAATTGAGTTAAATTGAGTTGTCTTCAATTAAATTAATTGTCTTCAATTAAATTAAGTTAATTTGAGTTGCCTTCGGTGCATGGAGGTAATTATGGGTGAATTCAAGTTAGTTGTGGTTGGTTTGAGTCAGCCTTAGTTATTTCGAGCTAGCCCTAGGGACTGGGAGTGCCTTTCCAGTGTTTTAGAGTCAATCTAAGTGGACTCAAATTGATCCCTTGAGAACTTGAATGGTCATACAGTGGTTTGGAAAAAGCCTTAGTGAATTGGAGTGGCTTGCCAGTGAACCTGAGCTAGCCTCTTCCAGTGAATTCAAACTGGTCTTAAGGAATTGGAATTGCTTCTATTCTATTAATTCATTCCTTCATTGATAGATACGGGGGAGTGGTTCATGCCAAGATGGCAAAGAGCTGGGTAAGCTTGTGAGACTGGGAACCCATGTATACTCTGCTACGTGTGTGAACTGTGTGCTTGGAGCACAGGGATATTGGTCATGTTTGGAGTAAGCTTGATCAACTCTGGTATAGTTCCTTGGTGGCCACTGCTTGTCTCCATCTTGGACCTGTACATAAATCCTAATGCTAAAAGGCGATGTCCTGAGGGACCTAGAAGGTGAAGGGAATAACATTACACCTAATAATGGGATGGAGGAGTAAGTAGGTGGCGAGGGATTGAGTTGTGTCTTCTCAAAACTATATTTATGTAATCTTGGGTGTGGTATAGTTCTGTGGTGTCCACCGCTTGTCTCTATCCTGGACCTGCACATAAATCCTGATGGTGAATGGTGATTCCCTGAGGGACTTAGGAGGTGAATGGATTACCATTGCACCTGATAGTGGGGTGGAGGAGTAAGAAGGTGGTGAGGGATTGATTTGTGGCTTCTCAAATATAATTTTTAATCTAATCTTGGGTGTGGTATAGTTCTTCGGTGTCCACCGCTTGTCTTTGCCCTGGACCTGCACATAAAAAGTGATGGTGAATGGTGATGTCCTGAGGGACCTAGTAGGTGAAGGGATTACCATTTCACCTGGTAGTGGGGTGGAGTAAGTAGGTGGAGAGGGGGAAAACTCATGTGGAAGAATTCTCAGTTGTGACTCTTGGGTTGTGGGCCTGAGTATTATCCTTAGAGATCGAATTGGAAAGGGAGAGTTCCTTAGCGTGTGGATCCAAGACCTCAGCTCGAGGGTGACCTGCTCAAGTAGTTTGGCTTGACAGTGTCCAAGGCTGGGAGGAAAATTGTCTTGTTGATGCTAGTTGTGTCCTTATAAAAGATAATTACTTATGCTATTTATTTACTTTATATATGTTGTTGTACATGTGCCCATGGAGGCTACTAGATCTCTGTCATTATATGTTTTTAAATTGTATATATGATCATGGTGAATGGCTAACCCTATGGTGAATGATTCGCACACACCCAGGTGCACGAGGGGGACAACAGTTCGACTGAATGAGTCAGTTCTGTTATGGCGGAAGCTTAAGAAATAGAATAAGTAAAGCAGGAATCCACTACACAGAAAAACACAAATACACACAGACAATATGCAGGAATGTGAACTGATCTTCTCTATTACTTGTCGATTCAAAGATAGATATGATATCATGTATGTTACAATATATTACATGCTTATATAGAGAGTGTTGAGACGCTTTGGTGCCTTCCCGTTACGTTCAGTTACAAGAGAAGTTAGGACGGTTTTGAAAGTTCAACCGTTACAGTCGACAGGAAGATAGAGAAACAATTTGTCGTAGTTCGTCAGTCGCTAGTCGACGTCGTGAAACTATCGAGGTTGCTGAACTTGTCGAAGTCGTGTCGAATTCAAAACTTGTCAAAGTTGTTTCGAAGTCGATGACTTTGTCGCAGTCGATGTTAGCATCCGACAATAGTGCCAACTATTGAGTGGATCATACCTCCTTCCTTAAGAAACAATGGTCCCCATTGTTTGCTCGGTCAGGTGAGGAAACTTGTCGGTCAGTTCAACAACATAGTACCATTTTCCTTGGGACGGGAGTTGTCCGACTTTAGCAACCTGGAACAAGGGAATTGTGTTCGTCCTTGTATGGCGTACTCGTCATCCCACGATGGTGTTGCAAGGAAGAGGTTCCTGAACATCTAGATGGATGTCTTCTGGTTCTGTTGTCGGTAAGTCGTTCTGTTCCAACAAAGGTGCATGGTATGGTTGAAGTAGATCCACATTGAATACTGGATGCAGACCCAGGCATGCAGGAATGTCGAGCTGAAAAGCGTTTTCTCTAATCTATCGAAGAATACTGTATGAACCATATCACAAAGGTTTGAGCTTCTTGTATGGACCGGTGAAGCGTTCCTTCTTAAGATGTAACCAGACCTTATCCCCAACTTGGAATGAATGAGGAATACGATACTTGTTGTTTTGGGCCTTATCTTTCACGTTTTCTCATTGCAACATTTCCTGTGCTTGTTGCCGGATGTCGCAGATCTGATCTCAAAACTTGAATGCTTTATCAACTTCCCGCTGGCTGTAGTTGGTGTCGTTCGATTGTGTCGAGGAGCTGATCAAGTCGATAGGCGCAGTGGGTTGAAATCCGTAATAGATCTCAAATGGAATCTTTCCCATAGAGCTGTGCTGAGCACGATTATAGTTGTGTTGTATGTATGGAAGACTTTCATCCCATGTTTGGCGATGCTTGTGGTTGTACATGCGAAGCAGTTGTACTACCAAGTGATTCACAACTTCCGTCTGTCCGTCGTTCTGAGGATGGAAAGCTGTCGACAATGAGATTCGTGTGTCCAGCTATTTCCGGAGAGTCTTCCAAAAGATGCTGATGAATCTGGCATCTCAGTCGGAGGTAATGGTTGTCAGTAAACCAAACTGTTTCCAAACGTGTGTGAAGAAGAGCTTAGCGGTCTGCTACGTTGTCGTGGTCTTCTTCCATGGAATGAGAATGGACATCTTGGAAAATATGTCGACTACTACTAAGATCGCGTCATGATGATGTTTAGTAGTAGGATATCCAGTCAAGTAGTCCATAGAAATAGATTCTGATGGTCGACTAGGAACTGGAAAAGGTGTGTACAATCCATGTCGTTGATTAGGTGGTTTAACAATGGCACAAACCACACATGATCGAATGTACTTGTTGATGTTGGTTTTAAGTGTAGGCCAAAAAAATACATCTGGAGAATAGCAAGGGTCTTTAATACTCCAAAGTGTCTTGCAGTCTTGCTGTAGTGTGTGTCCCAAATGAGCTGCTGTCGATGCTCACCGGCCGGTACACAAAGCTGTCCAATATTGTATAGCAAGGTGTCTTTCAGGAAATAATAGGAGGTCAATGACTTGTCGGTCTGAAGCTGTCGATAGACTGATGAAAATTCGTCGTCGTCCTCATACAATTGAGGCCAAGTGGTGTTATCATATCCCTGCATACTCATCACTGTAAAAAGGAGAGTAATGGGTGGTCGACTAAGACAATCGACGACGACATTGGATTTACCTTTCTGATACTTAATCACCAACTGGAATTGTTGTAGGTAATTAGTCCACTTGAGTTGTCAAGTTGTTTGTAGTTTCGACTGGGTTAGAGTGAATTGTAGAGGCTTATGGTCAGTGAGGATGACTATTTCCTTTCCAAGGATGTAATGCCTCCAATGATTGAGAGCTTGCGAAATGGCGTACAGTTCTTTTTCGTACGTTGAATATCTTCTAACAGTGTCGTTAAAAGTTTTGGAATGAAAAGTGATGACCAGACTGAGTGATCACTGCGCCCAAGGCATAGTTCGATGTGTCCGTCTCAATCTCAAAAGGTTGATCCAAATCAGGTAACACAAGAACTGGTGCAGTGCAGAGTTTGTGTTTGAGCTGTTCAAAAGTTGTTTGTTGTGTCGGTGTCCATTTGAAGACAGTTTTCCCATTTCCCTTCGTTAACTGATTCAAGGGCCAGGCTATGTGACTGAAGCTGTGTATGAATCGTGGATAGAAATTCGCCAAACTAAGAAAACTTCTTAGTTCTTGAATGCTTTGAGGAATGGGCCAATATTTGAGGATTTGTACTTTCTATGGGTCAATGTGAATGCCTGCAGAGTCAATTACATACCCCAAGTACTTGATGTTGTTCATTGCAAAGGTACACTTGTCCATGTTCAAGTAGAGTTGATGTTGCTGGAGAGTGTTTTGGAATTGTTGAAGCTGTCCGACATGTTCTTCCCATGATCGACTGAAAATCAATTTGTCGTCAAGATAGACAATGACCCATTTTTCGATGAAAGGTATAAGACTGTTATCCACGTATCGCATGAAGGTCACAAGTGCATTGGTTAAGCTGAAAGGCATGACTAACCATTCAAATAATCCTTTCTTGGTCTTGAAAGCAGCTTTCCATACATCCGAGGGATCTATTGGAATCTGATGATATCCCGACTTGAGGTCGATCTTAGTAAAGAATTTATCACCTTTTAGACAGTCGATGAGCTCGTCTATCCACGATAGAGGGTATCGATTCTTTACCGAAATTTTGTTGAGGGCCCGATATTCGATGCACATGCACCAAGTCCCGTCTTTCTTTGGAACGAGGACGACTGGACTTCCACAAGGAGAGGAGCTGGGTCGGATATGAACTTTCTTGATCAATTCTTGGATTTGTCTGTGAATCTCTTCATTTTCGAGAATGGATCTTCTGTAAACAGATGTGTTAGGCAAAGAAGAACCAGGAGCAAGTTCAATAGAGTGTTTTACCTCACAATGTAGAGGTACTCCGTCTGGCTCTTGGAATAGGTTCTGGTACTCATCAAGAATCTTGTCGATCTGCTGCTTCTGTCGGGAGTTGCACGGGTCGGTGAGTCGACTGGTTGCTGCAGTATTCCTAGAATGTTGCGGCTTGATCATGACTAATGCAAACTTTTGAGCATGATTGATGAGATTCTTCATCTATTTAGAAGATATCAGTGAGACCGATGGTGTAGGTCGTCACTTTGGTATGTTGTACCATTGATTTGGGATTCTGACAATCACCTTCTGAGGCTGTGACTGATAACTTCCATGGCGATCCCATAGGTAAGGTTTCTCAAACAAAGCGTCAACTACGAAGAGTGGTGCCATGTCACAGACTACTTCATCTTCAAAAGGATTTATGAAGTAGGCGAGTTTGCATTGTTGGGTGATCCGTAGTTCCTGTCCATCCTTCATCCAAACGATGTTGTAAGGCTGAGGATGTGGAGTTGTAACAAGACCTAGTTTCTTCACGAGATCTTCAGAAACAAAGTTCTTCTTGCTTCCGTTTTCCACAATCAAATGTAATGGATTGTTTTGAACCCATATCTGTATATGGAACAGGCGCTCTCATTCCTGCTCGTCGACAATAGTTGAGGCTACTGGAGTTATCGATGTCGATGTCAAAAGGGTCGTTGCTTCTGGGTCAGATTCTACCACAGTCTTGTCGAACGCGTTGGATGTAGACACTTTTGCCAAAAAGGTCTTCCAAGCTTTTCATTTAGACGTATCATGCCAAGATGAGTGGTGGTAATCACACCATTTCCCGGTAGGGGGTTGTTTGCTACGTTCCCTTTTGTGAAAAGTATTTTTTCCATGATCTGGATTTGGTGGTGTCGGCTGAGAATATTTCGACTTGTCGAAGTCAGCTGGTGCCTTCTTTTCGGGTGGTCGTCCTGATGTCGACTTAGTCGCGAAGCGGGCTTTTCCCTTCTGCTTGGTTTCGAGTTTCCTGGCATAGTGGAATCCATCCACGAGTGTATTGATAGTCAGAAATTCCATCTCCTGCTGAATGTACGTGGATAATCCGCTGACGTACTTTAGAACAAGCAAGTTTTCTTCTTCTTGAACGCCAAGTATAGCATGAGTTGATAGAACTCATCGGTGTAACTTTGTACTGATTGGTCCTTCCATTGCCTTAGCTCCTGCCACTTATTATACTGCTGTTTAATGTATTTGGGCGGGTAAAACTCATTTCAGACATTTTCGAGAAATTTCTCCCATGTCTCTATTGGGTCTCCGCTTTTCTCCATATTTGTTGAGAGGTTCTCCCACTAGCAATGCACAGAGGTTGACATCTTTAAGGATGCAATGGTGATATTTTCAGATTCCGAGAGTTGATTCACAGAGTAATAGGATTCCAATTGTTGTACCCAATATTCGACGGATTCCGCGTCAATCTTACCTTCTAGATTCGGTATGTCCATATTCATTTGCAGTTTAAACGGACTGATTTTGTCGGGGTGAGATCTTGTCGAGAATCCTACTGATGTCAAAGCAAATCATGTGAGAATATCATTGAACTGGGCGAACATTTCAGTTCATTGTCGAGCCAACACTTGCTCTATAAGTTGTGCCATCTCATCAACTGCATGTCTATCGTCTGTTTCTCCTGCCATCTTTGGAGGTAGTTTCTGCTTGGATTGCTGAGCTTGCGAGTGTGTTTGAACAAACATAAGTTAGGTAACTTCGATGGAAGTGTCTACGCAAAAATTAAGCATGAATAGAGCTAATGTTATAATCTCTAATACCAATGATCCACACGCGCCCAGGTGCACGAGGGGGACAACAGTTCGACTGAATGTGTCGGTTCTGTTATGGCGGAAGCTTAAGAAATATAATAAGCAAAGCAAGAATACACTACACAGAAAAACACAAATACACACAGTTAATATGCAGGAATGCGAACTGATCTTCTGTATTACTTGTCGATTCAAAGATAGCTAATATCTATGATATCCTGTATGTTACAATATGTTACATGCTTATATAGAGAGTGTTGAGACGCTTGGTTTCCTGCCCATTACGTTCAGTTACAAGAGAAGTTAGGATGGTTTCGGAAGTTCAACCGTTATAGTCGACTAGAAGACAATCTGTAATAGTTCGTCAGCCGCTAGTCGATGTTGCATGTCAATGTCATGAAACTGTCGAGGTTGCTGAACTTGTTGAATTCAGAACTTGTCAAAGTTGTGTCGAAGTTGATGACTTTGTCGTAGTCAATGTTAGCATCCGACAATAATGCCAACTGTTGAGTGGATCAACTAGATATCTATCATTATATGTTTTTAAATTGTATATATGATCATGGTGAATGGATAACCCTATGATGGTAAATTGGCATCTCATGGAATATGTATGTTGATGTATTTAAACTAGTGGTTTTTGCTAGTTTGTTTATGGAATTTATGATTGTTAGGAGCTTTGATTTAGGACAATCCATATGGTCGTATATGGATGTTCCGGATCAGATTAACCATGGGGTTGTGGTCTTTTAACGAGGAAAAATACGATCTAAAGTAGTGTTATAAATCTGCTATTTGAGGTAGAGTAGACTGTTGATTTGATCAATGTTTTGGGAGACTATTTGTTTATGGATTATGAACATTTATGGGTGTGATATTTGGACAGTCCATATGGCCGTATATGGTTGTACTGTATCAGGTCCCACATGGGTTTATAGATTGATAATTTCATATATTAAATATGATATGCATTAATGTAGAAAACCGCCTTAAGGAAAGATAATCATATTGATTTTACTGTGATGTTAGAAGCTAGTCTTTTGTGGAATTATGTTCATGAGAGGGACTGATCTTTAGGGAAGACCATATGGCCGTGTATGGCTGTACCTGATCAAATCCTAGATGGGGTTGAATTATGAATTCTTTGTTATAGATCTGGTATATTTAAGTGTTGTAATTCTGCCTCCTTGGAATGTTGGAATTGGTGATTGTTATTGTCGTAAGTGCAGTCTCCATGAATGTATGTAAATCTGTTTTTATAGTTGGTTAAATGGCTATGAGCATCTTCCCATAGGTGTGATGACAGTTAGTAAACGTGAAGAGGTTATGGTATGGATGTATTCATGTGTCATTACATTGCATTGCATGTAGAATGGGGAATTTAGTTGTATTAGAAGGGCTGTCTTCCTTGTATGGGATGATTATTTTAAATTATCTTGGTTGTTTCCATGTTGATCAAACCTTAGAGTACAATATTCTGTTGTGCATATCTTAGTAACATCCCATCCTTGTCCCCGTGTATCTGATCTAATGGTGTGTAATTGGGGCTGGGTACGTTACACAGGAGCCCTTTGATCACCCGATATAGCGTAATAGTATTTTCATACAACCCCTATCGCTTCCTTGAGGAACCTGGATCCTGTTAAAATTCAATATGCTAAGACATAAAATAGCAGCATTACATTCCATTTCACAATAATGGCATATACAGGATCACTGAAGAAACAACAAGCATAGCATAAACACAAGAGACACAGATTTATCCTGGGAAACCCTCATGGGGTAGAAAACCCAATAAAGCTTCCTCAATATAGATGACCAGCAATATACAAAGATGCAAACCAAAGACATGATCTCCTCCTCCACCATAACAGACCTCTCCTCCACAAGTGCGCCTCTCTTGAGTGAGTGAATGTATCAAATGAGGAACACACCTCCTCTATTTATACACTACTCTGACATATATTTTACACAAGTACATGTAGGCTTGTATTTAACCATTAGGTTAAATACCCTATTATAACTGACTGGGCCGACCCCCACATGGTGGGTCTAATAACCCTAGTTGACACAACTCCTCGGAGGAATAAACATCTCCGGATACATAATAGAATCACCTCGGAGGGATGGAACATCTCCGGAATAAATAATGTACAAATATAATATTCTTAGAAGTTACAATATTCAACACTCCCCCTTAACGAGAAGGATATTATAACAACATCTGCAGGAGAAAGGAGTCATTGACTACATCATCTAAATATCATCGAAAGCTTTCTTCAATTCATCATCATCAGTAACTCAACTAGTTACTGGAACAACAACATCATCAGAGTTGATATTACTCGATCATCAGAATCGTCATCATCATTGTCATCACACGATCATCAGCATCGTCATCACACGATCATCAACATCGTCATCACACGATCAGCAACATCGTCATCATACGATCAGCATCGTCATCACACGATCGACAGCATCGTCATCACACAATCATCAGCATCATCATCACACGATCAGCAGCATCGTCATCATACGATTAGCATCATCATCACACGATTAGCAGCATCGTCATCATACGATCAGCATCGTCATCACACGATCGATAGCATTGTCATCACACGATCATCAGCATCGTCATCACATGATCAACAGCATCGTCATCATATGATTAGCATCGTCATCACATGATCAACAACATCATCATCATACGATCAACAGCATCGTCATCATATGATCAGCATCGTCATCACATGATTAGCAACATCGTCATCATACGATCATATTACAGGATGATCAATCCTGCTCTCTTTAGGACATGGGTCCATGGATGATGCAATCCAAATCAAGTTCCAAGATGATCAATCCTTATCTCTTTTAAGACAAGTCTCATGTCTAGGGACGATCCAATCCCAACCACAGTGCCAGTCCTTTTTCATACTGGATGTGTCACATCTACAGAGCCAGCCCCGTTTCATGCTGGATGTATCACATCTACAGAGCCAACCCTGTTTCATGCTGGATGTATCACATCTACAGATCCAACCCTGTTTCATGCTGGATGTATCACATCTACAGAGCCAACCCTGTTTCATGCTGGATGTATCACATCTACAGAGCCAACCCTGTTTCATGCTGGATGTATCACATCTACAGAGCCAGCCCTGTTTCATGCTGGATGTATCACATCTACAGAGCCAGCCCTATTTCATGCTGGATGTATCACATCTACAGAGCCAGCCTTGTTTCATGCTGGATGTATCACATCTACAGATCCAGCCTTGTTTCATGCTGGATGTAACCTAGAGCAATTCTAGGATTTGTCACGTACATTTTGAACCGAGGTCCAGGGACGATCCAGTCCTATCATGTGCCTTTTGAACTGAAGTCCAGGGACGATCTAGTCCTATCGTGTACCTTTTGAACCGAGGTCTAGGGACGATCCAGTCCTATCATGTGCCTTTTGAACCGAAGTCCAGGGACGATCCAGTCCTATCATGTGCCTTTTGAACCGAAGTCCAGGGATGATCCAGTCCTATCGTTCAGTTATCAGAGACCTCATGTCTACGGCTCAATTCAAAGGACCATAGTCCGAGGACGATCCAATCCTCTTACCTGTTCATTCAGGATTTTGTTCTCGGAGACATACGTCTACGGCTCTTCTTTAGGACTGAATTCCATGGATGATCCAATCCCCTTACATGTTCACCAAGAACTTAATTCTCGAAGACATACGTCTACGGCTCAACTTTAGGACTGAAGTCCAGGGATGATCCAATCCCCTCACAAGTTCACCAAAAACTTCATTCTCGAAGACATACGTCTATGGCTCAACTTTAGGACTGAAGTCCAGGGATGATCCAATCCCCTCACAAGTTCACTAAGAACTTCATTCTCGAAGACATACGTCTATGACTCAACTTTAGGACTGAAGTCCAGGGATGATCCAATCCCCTCACAACATGTATAACAAAACATGTATTCTCATCATCAAAACATGTATATCAAAACATGTATCATCATCATCATCAAACATGTATGTCAAAACATGTATCATCATCATCATCAAACATGTATAACATGTATCATCATCATCAAACATGTATATCAAAACATGTATCATCATCATCATCAAACATGTATAACTAAAACATGTATCATCATCATCAAACATGTATATCAAAACATGTATCATCATCATCATCAAACATGTA
Organism: Larix kaempferi; assembly: GCA_027924585.1. Lineage (NCBI taxonomy): Eukaryota > Viridiplantae > Streptophyta > Pinopsida > Pinales > Pinaceae > Larix > Larix kaempferi. The sequence goes on along the minus strand of BSBM01000458.1, from coordinate 13,748,382 downwards.
TATCAAAACATGTATCATCATCATCATCAACATGTATATCAAAACATGTATCATCATCATCATCAAACATGTATCATCATCATCATCAAACATGTATATCAAAACATGTATCATCATCATCAAACATGTATATCAAAACATGGATCATCATCATCATCAAACATGTATATCAAAACATGTATCATCATCATCATAAAATATAAGAGTCCTAAATCTAAATAATTCTAAGTAACTAGGTGCAGTAAAAAGGTAACCTCATCATTGATGAGACAGACTTGCTATCAGATACTATGCTACTCCCCCTTTCGAGGAGGGTCCTTCTGGACTATACCAAGCTTGTCTCGGAAGTATTCAAACTTTACTTGAGACAGAGGTTTAGTCAAGATATCAATAATCTGATCCTCAATGCTTATATACTCAAGCTTGATAGCTCCTCTCTGCACCATATCTCGTATATAGAAGTATCGGATCTCTATGTGTTTTTGACTTATCGTGGAATACAAGATTTTCTATCTTGATGCAGTTTTGAATGTCACACATAATCATAGTGGAATTCATTTCTAAGTCAAGCACTCCATATAAAAGCTTCTGAAGCCACACTGCTTCACAGCTGGCAGAGCAGACAGCTATATATATACTTCTTCAGCAGTACTGAGAGCCACACTAGATTGTTCCTTGCTGAACCATGAGATCATGGCAGATTCAAGACTATAACATCCACCTGATGTACTCTTTCTGTCTGAGGCACTTCCTGCCCAATCAGAATCTGAGTAACCATGTAAACGGAGTTCATGACCTCCAAGATAATATAGACCAAAAAATCTAATGTACCTTTTAGGTACCTCACTACATGCTTTGTAGCTATTAAGTGCACCTTTCTAGGTTCTACTAGATACTGACTTAGTGTATTTACAGCAAAGCATATATCTGGCCTAGTATTTATTAAATACATCAATGACCCAATGATTTGTCTATATAGGGTTAGGTCCACTAAATACAATGAGTCATTAACTAACAACTTCAAGTTGGATTCCATGGGAGTGGCCATGGCTTTATACTCCAACATATCAAACCTTTTTAGAAACTTCACAGCATACTTACCTTGATTTAAAAGATTCCTTTTGGATCTTTCCATACTTCTAGACCTAAGAAGTAGTGCATTAATCCGAGATCTTTCATTTTCATTTCTGCAACCATTTTCATGACATGTTTCTCATTCCTTGTCAGAAAGAGATCATCGTCATACAATAATGGTATGATAGGTTCATCATCCACAACCTTAAGGTAAAGGTTAGGAACAACTTTACTTCTCGTAAAGCCCAAGCTTTGTCATGAAGCTGTCAATTGTCCATTATTCACGCTCTGCATTAAGTGATCTTCTGCATATCTATCTATGCCATCTCTCGTTAGATGGGTCTACTAATATGATCCTCAAAATCATTTGAACTCTGTGGTGAGTTCCTTCTTGCATCCATGTCATATGTGTATAGAAGCCATATTCAACCTTGTAGCAAAGGTTGAGATCCACATCACCCATGATGATCATTAAGCTCATCAATTGACTACCGATCCTGGGTACCCATACAGAACCTGATTCACACTTCTTCTTTAAATACATCATTAAGAGAATGGTCTTATCTAGTCCCTTGGAGCAAAACATCTCATCATGATTCTCTTCCTCTTTCTAAGAGAATTTCTTAACCACAAGCTTTCTATAGTGTGTTTGATTTGTAAATATTTTGTTGAACATCCATCACTTGTTCAAAGTTCATCATTCATCATGATTTTTCCTACAAATCAAAATTAAGTACATGATTAGTAATACTTCATAATCATCAAATCATATTGACATGATAACCTATTATGGATACAGATATCATTTACATAGTTATGCAACTATTTTGACCAATACTTTGGCACAACAATTTCCCATATCCTGTATGCATACAGTAGCTATCTAGATGCCTTCCATCTCTACCAGAACATACTATCGAGAGTGTGCACAACTCTCAGCATGTCAGCGAAGAGGTTCCATTCTAGACAAGCAACAATGGAATGTTTGTCCAACTTACCAATCATATGCATATTAGTAGTATACTGTTCAATGCTTTATGAATGTTTACACTCAGCATGATATATTCTAGGAATACAAATATGCATACAAGCAATATCATTTACTATTTCTAATAACAACCCAAATACTTATCTTTTATGTTTGTGTGGTTGCCTCCCGCTTGATCTTCTGCATGTCTTCTGAACTTCTATGCATTCTGTACCACTGTGCATGCTCAAGTGTACACTAGTGTCATCCTCATGATCTCATACACAAACATACATTCATTAGTATATTCTCAATATTATCAAAACATTCTAATTCTAAATAATCTTGAATATGTACAGTCATGATCATTAGTATTCAGGGTTTCAAGGAAGTCTTCTTTTACTCATGCATATTCTTGTTTGATCTAGTTAGTTAAATCATCAACCAAGATAAGAGACATAATATGCATAAACCCTTGATTACTAACCAATCATACCAAGTATACTTACACAAGGTAAGATTCTAACATGACATAGGAAAACATACCTGGATTAGTATACCTGCTAGTTATGTACAACATACCTAAACAATCTCTTCAATGATTTAGAGATCCTGAGCTAGAACCTGCATGTCTCGTAGGTTAAACATGATATAACAAAGTCATACATACCTCGTGAGTCTTTGTCTTCATGTTGTCATGGTCATGGAACTTGATTTGTCTTTTGTGATGTACCTGTGTCTTGTTAGCAGACAACATCAACCTCACACAACACCATAATGCATAAGTACAATCATATAGCCCTAATCAATGAATGTCTTCGATCATTCACATGCATTCATATTGTTACTAGGGTGATAAGACAATTAATAACATTAATCAAGATTGTACTAATAAATAACATGAAGACAAACTCATTATGAACTTAATCAAGAATCGGATTTCAAGGCATACCTGAACCTCCTTAAGTCATACCTGTTGAGACTTTTTGTAGTCTTCTTATGTAAGGCCTTAGCCTCAACTCCCCCTGAAACTTGATCTGGAGCTTGATTAGGGTTTGCTAGAGAAACCCTAAAAATTCAATATTTGACTTTCACACTTCTGAATGGATGGAAGAATGTGTCTTGCTGAGCTGATCAACCTAGCATTCTTCAATTTTGAAATCTCCAAAATTTGACCCCTCAAAATTGCCTTCGAAACTTCTGGATCTTCTGGACGGGAACCCGAACTAGGGTTTGATGAAGCCCACCCTTCTGTCCAATCAAAAGGTTCGATCCAAGGCTCTAAACTCTTATTTTCCTGAGGAGCTTCCAGTCGTGGACTCTGATTCCAAAAATTCTAACTTTCTCCGAAACCCTAAATTCCGAAAGCCATGAATAAAGGTGCTCCAAAAATAATTCTGTTTTGACAGAAATATGCACCTGATTGTTTCTGCTATAACTCTGAAATTTCTGCTCCACAGGGTCTGAAAACGTTTTCTGTAGTAGCCTGACCTGTCATCTTTCCATCCTGACAGGTCTGAACTCAATTGGATTTTCTGAGAGAGAGTTATGCCAAGCAAGTGTCGCAACGTGACCTGTTTATGGGATAAAACAGGAGAGTGAACTTGTACGGCGTGCCACGTGTCACTGTTTGAACTTCGGCCTCTGAAAACTTTTGCTGAGATAGCTCGCCCTGTTATCTTTCCATCCTGACAGGTCTGACCTCAATTGGACTCTCTGAGAGAGAGTTATGCCAAGTGTCGCAACGTGACCTGTTTATGGGATAAAACAGGAGAGCGGATTTGTACGGCGTGCCACGTGTCACTGGTTCACCTTCGGCCTCTGAAAAAGTTTCCTGAGATAGTACCGTCTGTGTAATACCTGTCACTTTTTATGAAATTTCATTTGGAGCTTCCCAGCCCAAGTTATGACCTTTTTTCCAAGGTCACCTGATTTTGACTGAGATCTGGAAGAGGCAGAAACCCTAACTTGTACTGATCATAACTCATAAAGTACAACGAATCTGAGGGTGCCCTTTGGACACAAGGTACCTGGGGATGTTATATACGACCTGTAAACTTTTCAGATCCTGAAACTTTGCATAAATGGATTTATAGCGAAAGTTCCACGATGACTGGTTTTTGCTATATAAAACCCTAACCTTCAAATTGTCGCAAGAGAAGCAAGTGTCGTAAGTGCCATACATTGCCTTCCTTCAGGTTAGCTCTGATACCATGTTTAAATTCAATATGCTAAGATAGAAAATAGTAGCATTACATTCCATTTCACAATAATGGCATATACAGGATCACTGAAGAAACAACAAGCATAACATAAACACAAGAGACACAGATTTATCCTGGGAAACCCTCATGGGGTAGAAAACCCAGTAAAGCTTCCTCAATATAGATGACCAGCAATATACAAAGATGCAAACCAAAGACATGATCTCCTCCTCCACCATAGCAGACCTCTCCTCCACAAGTGCGCCTCTTTTGAGTGAGTGAATGTATCAAATGAGGAACACACCTCCTCTATTTATACACTACTCTGACATATATTTTACACAAGTACATGTAGGATCGTATTTAACCATTAGGTTAAATACCCTATTATAACTGACTGGGCCGACCCCCACATGGTGGGTCTAATAACCCTAGTTGCCACAACTCCTCGGAGGAATAAACATCTCCGGATACATAATAGAATCACCTCGGAGGGATGGAACATCTCTGGAATAAATAATGTACAAATATAATATTCTTAGAAGTTACAATATTCAACAGATCCTAGATCCAGTGCTCCAGCACTGCAGACTCCATTGATAGGGCATTCTCTAACACCTCACACCAAACACCATCCTCCATCACTTCCAGGTCCGCCCTAATGGACGGGGGAATGGATACATGATATTGCTAAGAATCCCGAGCTTCCCTCTTCTGCTCTTAGCTAGCTCTGTGATTTGTCCCTATCTCCGGACCCCCCGAAGCACCAATAGAATCCATCCTGCAGATAACCAGCACATAGACCTCACGCATATTGTCCACATCACAATACAGGATTGTGGCACCACCTTTCACAAGACCAATACAAACCTCCCGACGATGTTTAAAGGTAGAGCTTAACGGGCGATAGGATACAAAAAATCCACAGAAGGAAACTCCCATTAAGGAGGAAAATACATTCTCACCAGGACCCAGAAATCCATAGTTCACCACACTAGTTTCCATTATTACACTCGTCAGCACCCACCCGCTCCTTGTACCACCTTCCATCGTCAACACATCATTTTGCAACTATATCGTACAATTACCACCTGGGAGGATCACCCACATGCCCATACTCCCAAGATGACCTGCCTCACCACATGCCTTAATAAAGGATCCTTTGCATCACGTGTCAGTATGGGCCCTACATGCGTCACTCCTACCATGTTTCCTCTCGTGCTGTCTTCACCCGCATCTTGGGAGTGTTCTATTGTTATTGTTATTTGCTTTTGTTTTTATATATATTTTACTAACATCTAGTATCAGAGCCTAAAAAGCCGCAGGTAAAGGGTTTTATACAAGTGCGATCTACAAAAATGACACAAGGTTTAACCAAGTTCAGTATTGAGAAATTTGATGGCAAGAATGTTTCCCTATGGAAGATGAAGGTGGAGGATCTATTGGTTCATAATGACCAAGCCCTAGCCTTGAAAGGGGTTGCGAAAAAACGAGTGACGTGAAAAATGAAGGTAAAGCTAGATAGAAAGGTGGTTTCTACAATTTACCCTTTCCATAACAGACTCTGACATGTTCAATGTTGCTGAAGAAAATACCACAAAATCCCTTTGGGAGAAACTTGGGAAGTTGTTTGAGACTAAATTAGAAACAAATAAGGTTTTCCTAAAAAACAGCTTTTTCATCCAAGGATGAAGGAGTTTTCAAGTGTGGGAGATCGTCTGAACGAATTTAATACCCTAATCAACAAACGACTCTTGGTTGGTGTAAAGGTGGAGGATGATGATAGAGCAATAATTTTACTATGTTCCCTCTGAGATACCTTGGATCATACGGTGGTGACCATCACTAGCTCATCATTGAGAACTGTAAAATTTGATGATGTGGTAGCTACCTTACTGGGAGAAGATTTGAGGTGAAAATCGTCTCTAAATCCCTATACTAGAAAATCCCTATTTATGAGAGGGAGATTTAGAGAATGGGGTCAAAAAGGGATATCATGGTCTAGGTCCAAGTCTAGAGGATGCAAGAAAGGGAGGTCCTAGAATTGTGGAAACACAAGGCACTCAAGGAAGGATTATTGGTACCTAAAGAAGAAAAATAATGATGAAAATCTAGATCAACCATAAGGTGGAGCTAGTATAGTATATTCATAAGAGACGACAACATGTGAGGCTTGTTATCTCAGTAATAACAGATGTAATGTACCTGACCTTGAAACCAAGGCCGCAGACACCAAGATGACTAGGGGGTAGGCTGAATAAAATTAAATGCACAACAAAATAAGGTTATCTAAGGCTAGGCCATCATGCCAACCATCCAATTAAATAAAACAATCAGCCTTTTTAAGGACAACGCAAACTTGCAATACATATCATTTTCCATATGCACATGCTAAGCAAGGTAAATACATGCATGAATGTAATCAAATTTGAGCAAGCTATTAATATGTAAACGAACATAAATTAATCATATCTACCACAAACATATAACCAATATCAAATTCATATTTGCAAACTGACTTAGTCAATACAAATTAAAAGATCTGCAGGCTTCCATATTTCACCACATTGACAAGCAATAAATTAGATCTTCAAACTACAATCTATAGCCATATTAAAATAGATACAACCATATATGAGGGATTCCATATAAAACCATATAGATGATAATAACATAAGGTCTCATTGCTTTCACCTACAATCTTACAAACCCTAAGCAAAAACTGGATCTAAGAGCCCATGTACATCAAAGTATTGCAAATAAGCACATAATGAAATAATCATCACAGACTACCAAACATAGCCATATCAACATGAAAAAATTGAAGTATGAAAAATATAATCTATAGCCATATGAAATCATATCTCAAGGGTGTCAACTATAGCCATATAGATCATTAGCAAATTAGATCCATAAGCACATATAATTCTAAGGATGCAGTAAATACACATATAATAAAATACTTATCTGATTAAGGGGAAACTAGATTCAACCGGACAAATTTCCACCAAGCCATAGACATAGTCAAGTCAAGCCATACTTGAACAGGTCATGCCCGAGCTAAGTCCATGGATCCATAAGCAAAGGTACTCACAATCAACGAACAGGGTGTGTTCTTTATCAACACTACCACACAAAAATGACTATATCCCATCCATACGAAAAGATTTTTCAATGAAATAAAAGGTATTCCTTATTGGAAAAATAACTATGGACATAATAGAACAAGTATCGCAACCCATACTCAAAAACATGTGAACCAGAAGATGTGGTTGCGCCCTTCTCAAGAACCTTGCCACACAAAAATGACCAAATCTTAGTCATACTGAAACCATTTTCAGAGAAATAAAAGGTATTCCTCACTGGAAATGTTACTTTGGACACAATGGAACGGGTCTCATAGCCCATAAATGCTCATAAATGGTCAAACAAGACCATATGGTTGCGCCCTTCCACACTATCATAAACCACAACTACACCTTTCTCCATCTAAACTTTCCCATCCATCTACACTACCTGGTGCAATGGGATTCCCTTCACTACATAGGTCCCCCAGGACATCACCATCCATTGTCGAGCTTCACATGCATATATTTAGACAGGGACAAGCAATGGCACAAGGACTCATGTTGTGTTATGCACAATCAATTTTCAATCCCCATTACAGGATCTTCAAACCTCATTACAAGGCCTTCAATCTTCATTGCCTGGTTAGTTGTGACTATTTTATCTCACCACATCCTTTCTGATATCACAACCCTCACTGAGGGCTTCAATCTTTAGCCAAACAATGCTTCTCCTCTACGAGAGCGTGCACCTTCAATCCATTTTCCAAGAGATATCCATGAGAGAGCCCATTCGAATTCATATAGAGCAATTCGAACCCACTCCAAGAGTCTAACTCCAACTCACTATGGAGGTTATGAAAACCATAAGAACCTAACTCCAACCCAAAGAGGAAAACTAGAATTAGTGAGAGGAGGTTACAAAACATGAGGGGAATCACACAACTTTTGAGGTGTCAAGGCTAAAAATAGCCAGTGAGGGTGAACTTATGCAAGTGGGGGTTACAAAAACAAGTGTAACCTCCAAAAATCAGTTACAAAACCACCAAAGGGGCACATTTAACAAGTGGAATCCATCCAAGCACTAAGGAATGCCCACTAAAACATGAATTAATCTCAATAATACCCACATAGGCTAAAATAACAAAAATAGGAAACAAAGAGTGTTGTTATGGAGAGCCACAACTCCTAGTCCCCAACCCCCTCACATGTGGAACCCATGTCCCCCTGCCACATTATTTTTCCAGGTTGAGATAGTTATTTAATTAAAAATAATAATAATAATGTCCATAGTCCATAGTCCAGGCACCTAGTGCCACACTACAACACAAATACTAATCAAAACATATGTCCACGGGCTTAACACAAGGGGTATTACATATCCCCTCCCCTTAAACAATGCATCGTCCTTGATGCATATTACATACATGCCTTTACAAAATGACAACATACATGCTCATACATGCCTCATAAATATAACATCTTTCAAACTCTCACATGCATGCCCATATATGCCTCGAAAAGTTAACATCTTTCTAACCACAATACTTCCCACTACCACCTACTTTCCTGTTTGTATGCACTGCCCATGGGAGAACAGGGACTAGTAGAGTGGACTCGAGGAAGAAAGGGTCGCTCTTCAATACTCTTTACAAGGCCTTCAAACCTTCAACAAGGATACATCCACCTGAAAATCATATTTCAATCACTCATATGATTAACATCAAGTATATAAAAATATATGATATAAGGATATTCTTCTATAGAGATACTTTCTTCACATTGCAACAACCACATGGTTATCATCAAACACACATATCTATATACATTGTTCAACAAGATATAATATAATACATCTCCAAAATAAAAGATATATAAAATAATATCTAATTATTACATGAAATATTTCAAATACATGAAATAAATTCCATGAAATCAAAACATGAAATAAATTCTTTTTTTTTAGTCCAATTCACTCTACTTCACCTAGGATACATGAAATACATCAAAGGTACATGCAATCAAAACACTTGAAAAGTATCTATCGAAAACACATTCTACCAATTTCAAATTCAATTTCAATCATGCATTAGATACATATTCTAAGTTACTTGAAATGCATGAAAGATTTATGAGCTGCATTATGTGCATACTGTTAAATTTTGAGCATTAATTCAATATACTCTAGGATCTTTACTGAGAGAACAACATGTATAGCATATCAATGCATATCAATCATAACAAGCATGCCAATCATCACAAGAATCAAAATCCTGAGAGACAATAGACACACAGAGTTTCCGTGGGGAAAACCCTAAGGTGAAAAACCCCACAACTTCCTCAGAGATAGATAGAGCAATAGCTCAACCAAAGTACAACCAAAGTACAAGAGATAGACTCCTCTTAGAAGTTGATCCTCCTCCTCACATGTGCACCACTTTTCGAGTGAAGGAAGTGTGAGTTCTGAGTGATCCAAATAGAGATCTCTTGATCTCTATTTATACTTGATTTGTTTTCCCAATAACCTTATGGGGCCGACTTGTCTAGCTGGGTACATCAACCACATAATATATAAATCAGGGCCGACCCCACACATGGTGGTCTAATAACCCATCGATAAGTTAACACACTTGCGACACTTGTCAATACAAATGATGACACTTCCTTATAGAGGAATAACACATATCTATAAGGGTACAATAAATATATAACTGAAATACATTCCGAAGTTACATATACATCAACACTCCCTCTTAACTAGGAAGGTATTTCTCAACACAGATCTGCTAGCACAAGTCTTCTTCTCTGGATCATCATCATCGATGCATCAACCTCGAATCATCGTCATCGTCACTGCTGCTGCTATCTCAACCAATCTCTGAATCTACTCATCATAGGAAGTTCTACAGAGCCAGTCCTTTTTCATACTGGATGTAGGCCCACCACCTATAGGTCTTCATCATCTCTGGCCATACTGTGGAATCCTCAGGACTTATTACGTGCGTCAAAAAACCTCGAAAGAGCATCCCAGGATGTTACGGGTACACAACTCCGACCTATAGGATCTCCCGGGGCGCTATTGCATGTGACCCCACCACAAAACCTTGAAAGAGAATCCAAGGATGTTACGGGTACACAAATCCGACTTGAAGGATCTCCCAGGGCACAAATTACATGTGGTCACCAAAAAACCTAGCAAGAGCATCCCAGGATGTTATGGGTACACAACTCCGACCTGAAGGATCTCCCAAGGCACAAATTACATGTGGTCATGGAAAAACCTCGAAAGAGAATCCCAGGATGTTACGGGTACACAACTCCGACCTGTAGGATCTCCCAGGGCCCAAATTACATGCCATAGGACAAAACCTCGCAAGAGCATCTCAGGATGTTACAGGTACACAGCTTCGACCTGAAAGATCTACCAGGGCACAAATTACATGTCCTCCCAGAGCAATGTCTCGAAAGAGCATCCCAGGCTGTTACGGGTACACAACTCCGACCTATAGGATCTCCCAAACATGCTCATCTGCACAACCTGGTCCACGGTCACAAAGTATGATCCTGATACTCACCATACATCATCCAGATGTACACATGATCATCCTGATCATCATCACTGCAACATCCTGCTGCATGTCATCTGGAGCAACATCCTGAAGCTCGTCATCTGGAGCAACATCCTGAAGCTTGTCATCCATGATCATCCTGATCATATAATGCATCTACCTGATGCATACCAAGTATATACCTGATACATATCATCATACATTATCCACCTGATCATACAATGTATCCACCTGATACAAATACAAATACATGATCCACCTAATCATACCTGATACATATCAACATACATGATCTACCTGATCATACAATGTATCCACCTGATACATATACAAATACATGATCCACCTGATCATACCTGATACATATCAACACACATGATCTACCTGATCATACAATGTATCCACCTGATCATACCTGATACATATCAACATACATGATCTACCTGATCATACAATGTATCCACCTGATACATATACAGATACATGGTCCAAGCATCCAACATGATGCATATACAAAATACATACAAATGATCCAACTGATTATATCCAGCATCCAACATGATGCGTACATACATATACATATAAATGATCCAACTGATCATATCCAGCATCCAGCATGATGCGTACATACATATACATATAAATGATCCAACTGATCATATCCAGCATCCAACATGATGCGTACATACATATACATATAAATGATCCAACTAATCATATCCCGCATCCTCCTGATGCATATACAGAGCAGTAACTGGAGCATCGTCCTGATGCTCATCATCCAACGCTTATATCCACAACCATGTGAAGGATTCTCCTTCCAGCATGCTTGGAATGGCTTCTGCAAATGTGTCCATCACTTCTTCCTCGAAGTGTCATCAATCCGAAGAACACCAAGCCTCTCTCTGAAGTAATCAAACTTCACTTTGGCTAGTGGTTTCGTCAGCACATCTGCAATCTGCTTGTCCGTCACAACATACAGGAGCTTCACTGCTCCTCTCTGCACCATATCCCTGATATAGTGATATTTGATCTCTATGTGTTTCGACCTATTGTGAAACACTAGGTTCTCAGACAGCTTCACACAACTCTGGTTATCACAAAAGATACCAGTAGCATCCAACGGGAGATCAAATAACTCAGACAGTAGCTCCCGAAGCCATACTGCCTCACAACTAGCCGAACAGGCTGCAACATACTCTACCTTGGCTGTACTCAGTACTACGCAGGAATGCTTCCTGCTAAACCAAGAGATCACACCTGATCCCATACTGAAGCAACGCCTAGATGTGCTCTTCCTATCTGCAGCACTGCCTGCCCAGTCCGAATCAACATAACCCTGCAGGTTAAACTTTTGATTTGCATCATACTTGAGCCCATAATCAAATGTACCCTTCAGGTACCTCATAATATGCTTTACAGCAAGCAGGTGAACACTCCTCGGATCCGCCAGGAACTGGCTCAATGTGTTCACCGCAAAGCAAATATCTGGTCTCATGTTCGTAAGGTATATCAAGGACCCAACCATCTGACGATACATCGTGACATCAATGGATCAGATGAAGCATCACATAGAAGCTTCAGGTTCGATGCCATAGGTGTGTCCATGGCCTTGCAGTCCATCATCCCGAACTGCTTCAGGATCTCTACTACATACTTCCCTTGTCCAAGGAAGATACCATCTGCACTCTGCCACACCTCCATGCCTAGAAAATAGTGCATCATCCCCAAGTTCTTCATCTCGAACTTGGCAGCAAGCTTCCGCTGCGTGTCGAAAATCAATCTATCATCTCCTGTTACAAACATGTCATACAAAGGTAGTATCACTCAACCTTGTAGTAAAGGTTGGAACCCGCTTTACTCTTGGTAAAGCCCAAACTAGATAGAAAGCTACCTATCCTACCATACCAAGTTCTGCACATATATGATTTCCTGTCATGTGTCTTAGAACCAAGTGGTTGTTCCACATACACTTCTTCTTCAACTACACCATTCAAGAAAGCTGTCTTGAAATCCATCTGGTGTATCTTCCACTTCATCACTGCAGCCAGAGCAAGTACTGATCTAATGGAAGTGTATCTGGCTACAGAAGCAAAAGTCTCTATGCTACCACCTGCAGCATGCTTGATCTTGTAGATCCTCTTGGAAGTCACTACAAACTCCCCTTCAGGTCTTGGGACTGCATCCCAAACATCTTCATTATCGACTGGTACTCCTCGATCATGGCATTCTTCCCAAATCCTGGGAACTTCAATATCTTCAATATTTTCAATAGATAACTTTGTTGTAGTCCTTCTTTTGTAGGTTATGGTATACGATCTTTCCTACACAACAAGTTAAATTGCATGATTAGAACCATCTCATAGTTTTCAGAACAAATTCTTATACATAAAGAAATATGTCATACAATCATGCAATTATTTTAGCCAATGCTTCAATACAACATTTATCCATGTTCCATAACTTTCTAGATGCCTTCCAATCTCTACCAGAACATTGTTAAGAGTTTGCATAGCTCCCAACATGTCGGCAAAGAGGTTTCATTCTAGATAAGTAGCAATGGAATGTTGTATAGTGCCATAGGCCTACTTACCCATCAAATGCATATTAGTAGTACACTGTTCATTAATGCAATCATTCTAATATGCACACTACATCCTAAGTCTAGGAACATAAGCATATACATCATTGAACAATATTATTTAAACAAACAAATATGCAAGAAATGACAATTAATATACTTATCTTTGTTTGTTTGTTGGGTTGACTCCCTCTCAGTCTCTGCTTCCTTTCTGCAACTCCATTCTGATGTGGATTGTGAGAAGTGGACAACTCCCTCTGAATATTTGCATCCTTGCAGAAACTACTGGAGTGTGCTCCCTCTTGATCTTTGCTTCCTGGATTACCTGTTCTTGAACTTATATTCATTCTCGATCCCTATGCATGCTTATTAGTATTATCATTATGTTATCCTCGAGGTATCATACATAATCAAACATTCATTAGTATAATCTTAATATTATCAAAACACAATAATCTCAAGCATGCATAGTTAGGATCATTTCAAACAGAAATAATAAGCATTCTTATGGTTAGTCATAAACATAATATACCTAAACCCATGATTACTCAAACCTATGACTCTTCTGGTTAGTCATATCATCAATTAAGGTAAGAAACATAATATGCATAAGCCCTAGATTACTCAAACTTGTAACTTCAAGAGTAATCATTATCAATCATACAAAAGTATACAATATATAACAAAAACATACCTGGTCATCATATTTGCTAGTTATGTCTAGCAATGTGTTCTTGTTCTATTCAATGACCTGCATAGCTCATTAATTAACCTTTGAAAAAACAAATTATACATACCTCTATGTGATCTATGACTATGGATGAATCTTTGTCTTCATAGAATGTTCAGGTTGTCCCTTCAATTTGTACAATCCTCCCTCTTGCTCTCCAATCACCACTGCATCATCAATAGTTTTACCCTTTGGCCATATTAGGACTTGGCTATCTACAAATGCAACCCTCATGCCTTTTGCATCTAATGCAGAGATGGCGAGAAGGTTCTTCTTGAGCCCACGTACATAAAGAACTTCTTTCATCTTCAAAGACTTTCCAGAATCTAGGTTGTAGGAGGCTTCACCACTTCCTTTGATAGGGTATTGATAATCACCCCCAAGTTTCACCTTATGGGGTGACTCATGTTCAGATGGGTTTATGAAAGATTGTTTAAACCCAGTCATGTGTTTGGAAGCTCCACTGTCAATTAACCAATCATTAAAACCATGAGAGATAGTACCTGTGAGAGCAGAGATTAGGACATACTCTTCTTCACTTGATGAGTCATTATCACTTTCTACCCTAGCCTTCTTCTTTGGAGGTTCATAATCTTCGGCAACATGAGCATGGTACCTTCTTTTGTTTCCCTTCTTCTTCTTGTTGAATCTGTTGTTGTTGTTGTTGTCCCTTTTGTTCTTGGGACATTCTGAAGCAAAGTGACCCTTCTCATTGCATGTGAAGCACCTTAGATCCTTCTTATTCTTTTGGTGATAGTGAGTGGATTTCCTGTAGTGAGAGTGCTCCTTCTTGGGCTTGCTTCTTATGGTGTGAGCTGCGAGAGCTTGATCTTCACCTCCCATCTTTTCTTCTCGAGCTACAAGCCTGGCTTCTTCTTGAGAGCATTCCTCCCATAGTTTACTGAAAGAGATCAATTTCTTTCTTGCACAGATTACTTGAATAAAGGATTCCCATGACCTAGGTAGGCCATTCAGAGTGGTCATAACAACTTCACCTGTCATGTCCCCAATTTTGGTTCATCCAGTACCATGGGTGAAAGGGGACAAAATCAACCCCTAAGGGAATTAAATGGTATTAGTTCTATTTGCTTAGAATTAATTTTGGCCTAAGTCTCCCAAGTTGGCAAATTTATTTATAAAAGGTAATTTTGATAAATAAAATTAATGGATAATGAGCAAGTGGGCCAAGAGGGCACCCATGTGGAAGATGTTTCCAAATTGGAGTAGGGGTTAATTTTGAGGCAATTATACCACATGAATTAATTAATTGCTTAAATGTTGAATTTGGAATTAATTCTAAGTTGGAATATTTTTATTAATAAATATTTCTAATAAATATTGGCAAGTGGTGATAATATGTCTAGGAGGTCGAATTTGGTCATGTGGACCACTCTTGCCTTAGTGGCAAATCTCAGGAAAAGAAAGGAGGCCAAAGGAGGAAAGAAGACAAGGCAAACAAATTAGAAACTGGCAAAAGCAAACAGAAAAGCTGGCAAAAGCAGAAAATTGGAAAGAACAAGAAAAGCTGTAAGTAAAGATTTAGCAACATCCAGAAAGCTAACTAAGGCGCAGTTGCTAATCTGGGTGAAGAGATACAAAAGTTGGCAAGTTTTTCTAAGACAAAACTTGCTAATTATTCCAAGAAGGTGCCTACATGACTTGGAGTAGGATGGGCAAGTGGTAACCTACTCTCACAAGTCACCAAAGCTAAGTAACTTACTCAGCATGTCATCATAAAGTCTATAAAAGAAGCCAACCAACTCCAATCAAGAACTT
This sequence comes from Larix kaempferi, assembly GCA_027924585.1. Lineage (NCBI taxonomy): Eukaryota > Viridiplantae > Streptophyta > Pinopsida > Pinales > Pinaceae > Larix > Larix kaempferi. The sequence goes on along the minus strand of BSBM01000458.1, from coordinate 13,732,416 downwards.
TTTATCATTTGAGAATTTTGTATGAGAGCTCTAAGCCCTCTAGTTGAGTGATGTGCCTCAGCTACTTTTCTTGGGTGATGTTCCCCAAGGCCATGAGAGTTTTCTTGTGAGTGTTATTCAGATCCACTATTTTGATCATTTGAGAATTTTGTATGAGAGCTCTAAGCCCTCCAGTTGAGTTATGTGCCTCAGCTACTTTTCTTGGGTGATGTGCCCCAAGGCCATGAGAGTTTTCTTGTGAGTGTTATTCAGATCCACTATTTTGATCATTTGAGAATTTTGTATGAGAGCTCTAAGCCCTCCAGTTGAGTGATGTGCCTTAGCTACTTTTCTTGGGTGATGTGCCCCAAGGCCATGAGAGTTTTCTTGGGTGATGTGCCACAAGGCCATGTGAGTTTTCTTGTGAGTGTTATTCAGTATTGGAACCATTTTTATTCAGTTCAAGTCACCATTGAAGATTCAGTACCAGTTTGGAGAGGAGATCACCAGCACAGCAGTTTACTAGCTAGTTTTGGAGAAGGTCCACCAGCAGATGAAGATAGCTAAGGAGGAGAGTTCCCAGGACCCCCAGTGAGATCTAGAAGTTTTTATTAGCATATGTCATAGGATGCCATGTCTAGAGGTCAAATTCAGACCTGATTCCCATTCCTCTCATTGCTCTAGTTCGTCCAGCTAAATTTGGAGGTATTTCCCCTAATGGAGACATCTGTTTGAAGGAGGACGTACTAGTGAAGACTATCAACAGAAGGAGCAGCCAAATCATACCTATTATCCATATAGGTTCTGATCATTACTTCAAGAACAGATCTACTGTAAAAATCCTCCTCTTTATTCATCTTCTCCACCAATGTAATGCAATTTATAGCCTGTGAGGCACTATGTTTTGAGAAAGGAGCCACTGAAATAAAAGAAGAGTTCTGTTATGTCTATTTTGATTCATTACTGCTGTTAATATTATATCAGAGCTGCATAACCTTTCAGAACAGAAAAAATTAGTTAATGGAAGTCATTTGTCAAGTTAGATTCCAAGACTAGCTCATTGAGAGGTTTTTCTAGACTAGCACTGTTTTCTTTATAAAATGCAATCTGAGCATCCATTCAACCTCCCGTTTGTTGTAGCAGGTTAATAAATCAATATATTAACCAAATCATCCATTAAAACTAGAATCCGGAAGCTTCTGCCTTATGTTTGGGAAGCCAAAAAAATTCCTAGCCCGACAATCCCCGCTAAGCACCTGTCACACAAATCTTTCCAAAATTTGTCCAATCTGCTCCAGAATCCTCCTGAACATATCTAGCCACCATTGGACTGATATATACACTGTTACTAATTCCCCAAACCCCTGCCTGTCTAGTATGCATATGCCAGCTACCCCGGAAGCCTCGAAGTAGGCAATGGATTAACTCCATTGCTGAAAAGTGAAAGGTACTGGTACATGGTGCATAGGACATCTCTGATTTACACTTTGACCTGCTATTTCACCTAACCCCATATAAATTCCAGAATTGAATGTTCATCCCACCATCCTCCTTCCTTGCCTCAATACCCCTCACTTACCTCCTGCTCCATTCGAAGAAATTGTCAGAAATTTAACTAGAGAAGTTCATAAATTTTTTGAAGTTGAGTTAATATCCTGGTAAATTTTTCTTAGGATATTACATCACCATTGTCCACTACTTCATCCACAGCTTCAAGTTGTTCCTTGATCTAAGAGACCTTGGAGAAGTAAGATTGAATGGTCTCTCCATTCAACATCTTGACCCCTTTCAATTGATTCTACAGAGTCATCTTCTGATTTATGTTCTTCCCTTCAAATAACTTGGTTAGGGAGTCAAACATCTCCTTGGGTGTCTTTAGAGATGACACATGAGGTATGAGATGGCCTTTGATAGAATCAACAATGATTCTCTTTGCCTTGACCAAGTTCTTCTTATGCAATACCTTATCTTCTTCATCCTCTGGGATAGGGATGTCTTCTTTTATATATGAGTCCAACTCATTCTCTTCCAGGATTAACCCAATCCTATACTCCCAGGCTCAGAAGTTATCAGCTCCTTCAAGCTTGTCCTCAAGCTTGGTGTGGTGAGACATCTTTAAAAAGTACTTCAAATGAAAATAGAAAAGATTTAGGTCTTACCACTTGCTTTGCTGAAAACTGGATCTAGTCCCAGATTAGGGTTTGTCGAAAAAACCCTAAAAATTCAAAATGTGAATTTCAACTTTCTGAAAGTATAGAAAGATGCGCCTTGATGATCTGATCAGCCTGGTGTATTCAAAATTTGAGATCTGCAAAGCTTCACCCTTCAGAAATGCCTTTTAGTCTTCCTAGGTTCACTAGGGAGGACCTTGAATTAGGGTTTGAGTTTCCTGGAGATTTACTCAGCCAAAAATCTCGATCCAAAGCTCTAAACTTCGATTTTTCCAAGGAGCTCCCAACTATGTCTTTAGATTTCAGAAATTCCTATTTTTGTGGAAACCCTAATTTTTAGGGCCAAATCCTAAAATGCTCAGAATTGAATTCTGATTGGACAGATAGATTCTCCTTGATGAGTAGAGTCAATATACTATACTGCTTTTCCAAAATATGTGGAGAGAAACCCAATAAACAAGAAACCCTAATTTTCGTCACTGCACAATGTCTTCTTCTCAGGTTAGCTCTGATACCATGTTAAATTTTGAGCATTAATTCAATATACTCTAGGATCTTTACTGAGAGAACAACATGTACAATATATCAATGCATATCAATCATAACAAGCATGTCAATCATCACAAGAATCAAAATCCTGAGAGACAATAGACACACAGAGTTTCCGTGGGGAAAACCCTAAGGTGAAAAACCCCACAACTTCCTCAAAGATAGATAGAGGAATAAGTCAACCAAAGTACAACCAAAGTACAAGAGATAGACTCCTCTTAGCAACTGATCCTCCTCCTCACATGTGCGCCACTTTCTAAGTGAAGGAAGTGTGAGTTTCGAGTGATCCAAATAGAGATCTCTCGATCTCTATTTATACTTGATCTGTTTGCCCAATAACCTTATGGGGTCGACTTGTCTAGCTGGGTACATCAACCACATAATATATAAATCAAGGCCGACCCCACACACGGTGGTCTAATAACCCATCGGCAAGTTAACACACTTGCGACACTTGTCAATACAAATGACGACACTTCCTTATAGAGGAATAACACATCTCTATAAGGGTACAATAAATATATAATTGAAATACATTCTGAAGTTACATATACATCAACACATACTCTATCAAGATACATTAAATGCATTAAATACATTTTCCAGTAATTCAACCACATGCAATGCATCAGGTTTATACTCTATGAAATGCATTAGACATGCCTTCTAATCAGTTATGCACCAAGTACATTAACCAATCTCATGAAGTGCATCAAGTACATCAACCAAGGTCATGAAATGCATCAAGTATGCCACCAATGTCATGAAGTGCATCGAGTATCTCAACCAATCTCATGCAGTACATCAAGTATTTTTTCTTCGTTAAATGTGTTCTAGTCAATCAATCCCATGCCTATACTTTACCAATAAATACATGGAATACTATCAAGATACTTTTCTAACAAGGATCACAAAGTTATTTTTCTAACAGTGGTAACAAAGGTCATGAATAATTTTTTCTAACAAGGATCATAAATAAGCTTTTCCAACAAAGAGCATAAAGATCAGAAGAAAAACTCTATGCACTTAAAAGCAACATGCAATCAAGCTTACATGCAACAGTCCAAAATTAGAAAATGTAATATCAAATCAAATATGTGGTTACCAATCAATAATTATGCTATGCACAATACTTAAGCATCTACCAATTAATTCAATGAACAATAAAAGAGGCAATGCACGACGAACAAGCATCGACCAATCAAGTCACTGAATAATAAAAGAGGCAATGCATGATGAACAAGCATCGACCAATCAAGTCACTGAATAATAAAAGAGGCAATGCACAGTAACACACATTGACCAATCAAATCACTTAACAGTAAAGGAAGCAATGCACATTAAATAGGCATCGACCAATTAGATCATTGAACAATAAAGAGGCAATGGAAGGTCAATATGCATCGACCAATCAATCTACTGAATCATTAGATATGCAAGGGTATCCTAACTAAGATCTAAAAAGAGCCATATCATCTGGAAGTTACACATGATATCCAAATAATGTGCACCTACTATCCAATTCTCATGCATACAATATGCAATTGTTCATGCAATCCCATTCTCATGCATACCAATGCATATATAGCGCATATATAGCGCATTCACTTGAAGAAAAGCAATTATTGTAGAGGAATTAGGACTATGCCCTTCATTTCCTAACTCATAGCTAGTATACATAAATATCGTTATCTTATTATTACATCTCACATACATTCTCTTATCATGGCATAATCATAATGATTATATTATCTCTACACTCATTACATATATACTCATATATGATATAAATACTAACATCATACAACTATAATATTATATATTTATATTTATATTTATCTTTCATATATATATATATATATAATCACTTATATTCACCATATCATATATACATTATATCCATATCATCAAATATATATTATTTATACACCTACACACCCACTATATACATTCATATATATTATACATGCATCATTAACATATCTCATCATATATCACATATGTAAACACAATCTATATTGTACATCACATAAATACTATTAAATATAGGATCATACACTATTGTTACATATAATTATATTATCATATACACCACACACCTAAAATAAAATAAATAAGAATAGAAGAGAATATGAACCATTCAATACAAGTGGCTCATCTCTTCCAAAAATAGACAAGGAGTTACATCTCCATGTAACCTATCATCCAAATGGCAGAATAAATAAATAAGGAACACAAGTGGCATCTTCCTCCACTCAATAAATAAATCAGTAAGATAAGTTAGGAAATAATAATAATGCCACAACTAACCCAAAAATAAATAAATTAAATAATCAATAATAAAATACAAAAATAGCACATAGTATACTTGCCTCCCAAGTGGCAATTCCACTAACAATCAATTAGATAAGTTAGGATAATGACAATGCCACTTGGCTTCTTATGCACATGCATGCACAAATGACCAATAATGCAATAATAAACATACTACATGCATAAAATAAAATAAAAGGAGAATGGAGAACACCATTTAGACAAGTGTCCCATTTCCTAAAATAGACAAGGAGTTACTCACTAAGGTAATCACTACTTTTCAAGTGGCAAGCATGCACAAACATACAAGTATTCTTTCAAGAAAAGTAATAAAGGCAATAGAGAGTATATTGCCCATGAATAACATTGATATTAGTAATAGTAATACTACATCATCTTTATATATATATATACTTCACAATTATCTTGTAATTATTCTATTATACTAAATATAATATATTTATTTAAATTTTATACACATTACATATTAACTATATCATATCAATATATATATCATCAAATACGTCTATTGTATACCTACTTTATCACATACATACACACTTATACATATAGTATACACATTCCGTAAACAACTAAAACAACTTTTCCTAGTTTCCAAATTTTAATTTCAAAATGTTAGTTTTCAAGTAGGAGTGCAAATTTCACAAAATTTTATGAGACACTTCACAATTCAACTATGTCACAACTCACAAGGACTCATGGTACTAGTTATTAAGGATGAATCTGCATGTCCCTTCAATTTGTAGAGTCATCCTTCTTAAATTCCAATCACAACTGCATCATCTATTGTCTTCCCTTTTGGCCACATGAGGACTTCACCATCTACAAAGGAAACTCTGAGCCCTTTCTTATCTAAAGCTAAGATAGAAAGGAGATTCTTTTTCAAACCTGAGACATATAGGACTTCCTTCATCTTCATGGACTTTCCGGAATCCAACTTGTACGAGGCTTCTCCCATCCCTTTGATAGGGTATTGGTAATCGTCTCCAAGCTTCACTTTGTGTGGAGAATCTTTCTGCACAAGATGTGAGAGAGAATCTTTGTAACCTGTAATATGCTTGGAGGCTCCACTGTCCACGAGCTAGATGTCACTTCCATCATAAACTGAACCAGTAAGGGTTGAAATTAAGTCATATTCTTCACTGGAATCTTCATCTTCTCTGGCCTTCTTTTCATCATCATGTTCATCATCTTCGACTGCATGGGCATGAAATATTTTGTTTCTCTTCTTGAATTGTTCAACTTTAAGGGGACAATTTCTTTGACTATGTCCCATCTTGTGACAAGTAAAACATTCAATGGATGAGAATTCCATCTTAGTCCTTTTGTTCCTTTGAAATATTTGAGTTCTTCTAGGAGAATGTTCATGATCCTTCCTTTTGTTCTTTCCTTCGGTATGAGCTGGCAAGGCTTGGTCTTCATTGTCATTTAACTTTGCTTCTCTGACTGCTATTCTTTCTTCTTCTTGTACACATTCTTCCCATAATTTTATGAACTTGATTAGCTTCTTTCTATAGCATAAGCCGCGAACAAAATATTCCCATTCCTTTGGGAGACCATTCAAGGTGGTCATCACAACTTATACTTCCTCCACCATGTCACCAATAGCTTCTAATTGTTCTTTAATTTGGGATACCCTAGTGAAGTATGACTGCATGGTTTCTTATTTCTGAATCTTCACACCCTTGAGTTGATTTCTCAAGGTAATCTTTCTGTTGATGTTCCTTCCTTCAAATAAACTGGACAATGCATAAAAATTTTCTTTATAGTCTTCCTTGAAGACACGTTTCGAATCAAGTGATATTTGATAGAGTTAGCTATGATCCTATTGGCCTTGATCTTATCCTTCTGGTGTTTTGATTTGGCCTCATCTCCTTCTGGTTCTTCAACTTCCTCTTTTATGAAACCTTCTAGGTCGTGTTCTTCAAGAATAAGCATGACTCTATATTTGCATGCTATGAAATTATCAACTCCCTCAAGCTTCTCATCAAGCTTGGTGTTGTTTGTCATTTTGATAATACAAGAACCTCAAATGGAAAATAGAAGAGAGATAGTACTTACCAGTAATGTTGCCTTTCTAAAACCTACTTCTAGCTTGACCTAGGATTTGACAAAGAAACCCTAATTTTCAACTTTGAGATCTTGAAAAAATGATTGGAGGAATAGATGCACCTCTCTAAGATGAGTTGAGCAATGTACTCCTTTTCCCAAATCTGTGAGCAAATCCTCCAAAAACTTGATGCCCTAGTTCTCCGAGCTATAGAGGTGGGCCCAAAAATAAAAAATTCTCGGAATTGAATTCCGCTTCAACAGAAAGATGTGCCCTAATGAGGTGATTTGAATGCACCCTCTTTTTCAGCTGATCTGTGGAGGGATCTCCTGGAAATAGAAACACTAGTTTCTGTAGTTGCAGCAACTACACAATGTTTTCTTTCATGCCTGCTCTGATACCATGTTAAGTTTTTACTTGTTTAGCATGATAACTTTAAATCATTTGCAACAATAGGATCATTGAAAGAAAGACAAGCAAAACAACACAAATAACACAATATTTTCCTCGGGGAAACCACAAGGGATAAAACCCCGCAAAACTTCCTCAATATAGAATTCACCAAGATAGTGTAAAAACCCCAAGACAAAACAACTTCTCTTCACCAACAAACTTCTTCTTTCTCTCTCTTGCGCATTTGCTTGATTGAGTGAATGGTACAAATGAGGAATTCGACCTCTCTATTTATATTCTTCTGTTGTGTGACCTTTTACCCTAACTGGGCCGACTCACCTAACTAACTGGGCTGACTTCACTTAGGGAGACTCAATAATGTATTTAATATGTTTCTTAAGGGTACTATTGGCATGACTTACAAAAGAGGGTTAACATTGAATCTTTCAATGACTATTATATGACCAACTACATCAATGACATCTCCCAAAGGAGGAATAATAATATAATAAACAAATACAATTAAAATATCTTCCGAAGTTACATTTATTTAATAAAAAGATTGTCACGCATTGTAATAAGTTTTAAAGATGCCTACATGTCCTGTAGTAGGTGAGTCATGTGACTCCCTTAAGATTTTTATTTTGAGCTTCGAGGTTGGTGTGAGATAAATTCTTCCCTTCACCAAAGAATGTCATTTCTCCATCCGAAGTTTGAATGTTGTCCCTGGTTATTGATGATGGAACAAGATTCTAGATCCTTCTCACATTCTAGTCGTATCTCATTTAACCATTCAAGAATTATGATCGATACTGCATATGTTGTTATTTATTCATCCTTCCTCGATAACACGTCAACAACTATGTTATCTTTCCCTTTTTTTGTGTATTATGTCCATATCAAAAACATAAATCTTTTCTATCCACTTATGTTCCTCTCTGGATAAAGTTTTCTGTCGAAGTAAATACTGAAGACTATTGTGATATGTATGTATCAAGAATTTACTACCCAATAAGTATTGTCACCATTTAGTTAGTGCATGTATGATAACAAGCATCTCTTTATCGTATGTAGACTTTAATCCTTCCCTTTTGTTGATCTTTCGGCTTTCAAAAGCAATTGGGTGGTCATCTTGCATAACTTTGCAACAATTCCAAAACCTGAAGCATCACATTCTATGATGAATGGTTTTGTAAAATCAGGGGTAGCTAATACGGGTGTAGATGGCATAACCCTTTTTAAGGTCTCAAAACATTCCTCTTCCTTGCTATTCCACTGAAAAGAATTCTTCTTTAACAAGTCTGATAATGGTGTTATCAATTGTGTGTGATTTTTGACAAAACTTATGTAGTATCTCATTAAACCCAAAAATCCCCTTAACTTTGATATGTTATCTAGTTTCTTCCACTCGATCATGGATTTGATTTTGTTTGGATCTACTATGACCCCTTATCTGGATATGATGTGGCTGAGGTACTCCAATTCTTCCTTTCTGAACATGCACTTTGACATTTTTGCATAAAACTGCTTTGATTCCAGTAGGGAGAGTACTTATTCTAGGTGTGCTAGATGCTCCTCCCATGTTTTACTATATATAATAATATCATAAAAAAATAGCATGAACTTCCTTAGGTATGATCGAAAGAGGTCATTCATAGTTGCTTGAAAAGTAGCAGGAGCATTAGTTAAACCAAATGGAATCACCTTAAATTCATAGTGATCTTCGTGAGTTCAGAGAGCAGTCTTTACAACATCTTCTAACCTTACTTGGATTTGGTAGTACCCTAATCTCAAATCTAATTTGGAAAAGTATTTGGCCCCTTGGAGTTCATCCAACATCTCATATATGAATGGAATCAGAAACTTGTCTTTTATTGTGATCTTGTTAAGATCTCAGAAATATACACATAGCTTGAAGGATCCATGTTTTTTATGAACCAGTACTACTGGGGTGGCATATGGGATCCTACTTCATGTGATAACTCCACATCTTAACAAGCCTTAAATTAACCTTTCTATTTATGTTGCATGATGGTGAGGGTATTGGTAGGGTTTGACGTTCACAGGAGTTGAATATGGTTTAACCTCAATTATGTTTTCTATTCCTCTTTCCAGCGAAAATTTCATCTAAAGATCTTGGAAACTTTTTCGTATTTCTGGATTAACCCTTGTAACTCAGGTTGTTGGGCATGAGCCACTTCTGTTGCTAATATCGCTATTTGATGACAATGTGCCACAAATGTTGGTTCCCCCTTTCAAATTAGTTTTTTCATTTGCCGTGAAGATATAATTTGGGTAGGAGTTGGTTGGAATCCATACAATTTGTATTTTCTTCCCTCCCACGTGAATTTAATAAAAAAAAATTGATGATTTGCAAAACATGTACCCAATGTATGTAACCATTGAATTCCTAAGACAATATCTACTCCTCCTAAGGGTATTGTATAAAACCCATATTCCAAGCTATAATTTTCTATTTGTACCTTAACCGTGTGACACTTCATGATACCATTAATCTTTTTTCCATCTACTACCATGAACCTTATATTTGTTGATGGGTATACAAAAAAATTTAACCTTCTTTCCACATTTATGTCTAAACAATTATGGGTGCTTCCTATGTTTATAACCATGGTGACATTCTCTTTTTTTCGCACACCCTCTTAATTTCAATGTTTGTGGCTGTGTGATGCATGTATTGTAGCAAGCAATATCCTAGGCATTACATATTCATAGTCTTCATTGATGTCATTATTTTCCTCCTTACTGGCTTCATCATCGGAATCGCTACTAGATGAGTCTGATTCCCTCTCAACTTCACAATTATACAATTTTTGAGTGCTACATTTATGCCCCTCACCCATTTGTCTCCGCTATTTATACATTGCTCACCCATTTCTTTTCCGTATATTGATGTTGTTTTTTGTTTTCCCTCAGGGGGGTGATACATACTAGTTCAACTTCTCCATATAGAATTTACTAGGTCATTCATTTGAATATTTATTTGATCTCTCTGGGCCTGTGAATGACGACCTGTTGTACTTCTTTTTATTTTCGATAAGTTTTGTCGCATGTCTAGCATCCTCAATGGTTTTAAGTTTCCATAGCTTTACTTCACTATGGATGTAAGCCTTTTACCCGCAAATATACATCTTTAGTAACTGTTAATCTATGAATCCATTTTTTCTTGTTGCAAGGACTTCCCATTCGTGTGTGTAATCCTTAACGTTCCCTTTTTGCTTGAAATGAATGATTTTATTATAGAGGTCATCTTCTTCTTCATCCTGGAATCTTTTTAATAAAGTTGTGATGAAGTTTTCCCACTAAAAAGAATGGGCATTACACTTCCCGCTCCACCATAAAAACCAGTCATAAGATCCTCCTTCCAAATTATTTGATGTTGTCATTATTTTTTCTTTTTCTCCCATTGGTGGGTTTGATTGAAAGATACCTTCCATTGTTGAATCATGAAATCTTTAAAGGGCATGCAACTGTCTTTGTAGACACTTAGGGATAGAGTCTAATAAAGACCATGAATTGAATGTGCAAAATTTTTGATCGTGTAAATAATTTATAATATTTTTATATAATAATTTGATACGTTTACATTACACTTCAGAATAATTAAATATGATATTTTGTGCCTTTACAATGGAAAGGCACAACTTTTCTTATTCATTTCTTCCTTTAATTTTAATATTGATTATTACTTGTTTTACTTTTATTTATTTTATTATTATTTATGGTCTTATGTTTTAATTTTGTTTTATTTTTATCTTTGTTGATATATATTTTTATTACAGGGTCCCATAAGATTCTCCTTTTAATACCACAAGAGCTCCTTTGGTAATTTTGCATCGTCTATCACCAAAGCTAGTAGAATACCCCAACTTATCCATCATCTTGATTAAAAGAAAATTCTTCCTTAGATATGGTACATGTCGTACATCACACAACTTACTTTCTCTACCATCGTCTAGCTTGATTTTAATGTCCCCTCTTCCCACAATTTCTAATGGATGATCATCACCGAACTAGACCATTCCACCACTATAGGGCTATTATTGACAAACTAGTCTCTATGTGGATTTCTTCCTTTAATTTTAATATTGATTATTACTTGTTTTACTTTTATTTATTTTATTATTATTTATGGTTTTATGTTTTAATTTTGTTTTATTTTTATCTTTGTTGATATATATTTTTATTACAGGGTCCCATAAGATTCTCCTTTTAATACCACAAGAGCTCCTTTGGTAATTTTGCAACGTCTATCACCAAAACTAGTAGAATACCCCAACTTATCCATCATCTTGATTAAAAGAAAATTCTTCCTTAGATATGGTACATGTCGTACATCACACAACTTACTTTCTCTACCATAGTCTAGCTTGATTTTAATGTCCCCTCTTCCCACAATTTCTAATGGATGATCATCACCGAACTAGACCATTCCACCACTATAGGGCTATTATTGACAAACTAGTCTCTACGTGGATACATGTGGAAAGATGTACCTGAGTCCAAAACCCAAGCATATAATAGAGATCTTTTGTAATACCCCGTGTGTTAAGCCCCTTTATTGTTTTTCTTGAGAGAATACTTTCATGTTTGGGCATGCTTTCCACTTGAAAAGTACGGTTACCTAAGTGAGTAACTCCTTGTCTATTTTAGGAAATGGGACACTTGTCTAAATGGTGTTCTCCATTCTCCTTTTATTTTATTTTATGCATGTAGTATGTTTATTATTGCATTATTGTTCATTTGTGCATGCATGTGCATAAGAGGCCAAGTGGCATTGTCATTATCCTAACTTATCTAATTGATTGTTAGTGGAATTTCCACTTGGGAGGCAAGTATAGCTATGTGCTATTTTTGTATTTTATTACTGATTATTTAATTTATTTATTTTTGGGTTAGTTGTGGCATTATTATTAATTCCTAGCTCATCTTACTAATTTATTTATTGAGTGGAGGGAGATGCCACTTGTGTTCCTTATTTATTTATTACGCCACTTGGATGATAGGTTACATGTAGATGTAACTTCTTGTCTATTTTTGGAGGATATGAGCCACTTGTCTTTAATGGTTCATATTCTCTTTTATTCTCATTTATTTTATTTTAGGTGTGTAGTGTATATGATAATTTAATTATATGTAATCATTTTTTAAGAAGATAGACTTGTATGGTCCTTTAATCATTTAGATGGAACTGTGAAGGCTTGATGGGCATATGACTGTATATTAGAGTTGGAATCGGTGGATAGTAGCAAGTGGTGGACACAGTTAATTTGGAATTGATCATGTCCCTTAAAGCATAAGTGTTTTGTTTGGATTGTAATGTACCCACCTGTTGACCCAATGAAAGGAAGGGAACATGGCACTATAATCTGGGCATTTCATAAAGCTCAGCCCACTAATTAGAATCATAAGAATTTATACATTGGTGTGCATATACAATTAGGCAATATGCACAACGGAATTTAAAACTAATCCACACACACACTTCATGCTCATCCAGCATATCAAAATAATCATTAATGAAACATTTCAGAAGTAAATACATAGACATAAAAACACTTATCTTCATTATGAAACTGTCCCAAGCAACTAGCTATGTTGCTGCAACGTTCCACCCAACCATAGGCTCTTCGACAGCTTATACTGAGTCCGTCCGAAGGCCACCCCCGAGCTGGGCATGATTCTCACAAGGAAAGGGAACATTCAAGCTTACACACAGCTCGTTAACCATTTCATCTCAGCCAAGGCAGTCCAACTGGGTTTATCAGGCTACACTTGAAAAATGGATGCTCATTCTCAAGCTCAAGCCAAAGCTATGGGTACCCATAACCCATACCCAACATACTCTTCTCTCACACAGCATGCACAGACATGGGGCAGGGATACACAATTCAAACAATGGGATTTTACAAATAATATGGCCATGGGTTTTCTCAATAACGTTCCCAACCAAAAACGGATTGTGGGATGGGGCAAACAACCATAGGGAGGAAAAACGATTTCTTCCCCAAATATCCCAGCTTCCAACAGCCCAAAACGGTCTCTATTGAATCCCCCATTCAATTTCCCCTTCTTCCCCACTGGTATACAACACGAAAACGCCCTTCTCTACAGGGAGAATGAAGAAAAACGCAGCAGACATGCCTGGAAAACGCCCAGGTGGCTCTAAACTCGTGAGGGAGAAAGAATGATGGATGCATAATGGCTTGGGGAAGAAATTCATGGCTCTTTCTTGCCTAAGGAGACAAAACACGTTTTTCCATGAAGGGTGGCTTGCCCATACCCGAATTTGGATAGCCATACCTCTCCATTCCCAAGGCATTAACTACCTCAACCCACTCTTGGGAGAAATCAATGGTTGGGTACAGAATTCAACATGGGTAGTTGAGGGTTTGATGGGTTCTCTTATTGACATTTGGCTTGACTCTAGTGGCTCAAGGGTTTGAATGTTCCCCCTCCCAATTCCTTGTGAAATCATGCCCCCATCTCTTTGTTGCATCACATAGATAGTTGTGGGTATTTTTATTAAAATGCATATTACATGATATTTGAATTTTCAATGTGCATTGCTAGCACGCAAACCATATGCGTCACTAAATCGATGGCGGGGCCTTGGCCTTGAGCTCCTCACCATGATTTCATATCAATATTACATCATTTATAATGTTAGTGCCATGGGGCCAAACTGGGGACATTACATTCCCCTCCCCTTGGAATAACACCGTCCTCGGTGTTCCAACACTTCGGACTATATACCCACTTTACACATGATTCAAAATTCACAAACTGTGACAGGATCAAGTCCTGCGTTTCATCCCTTTACTTTGAACTTTCAGGATCAATTCCTCTAGCTTCCACAAGCTTCTCTTGTTGGCTTGATCTTCCAGTTCTGCAGGTGGGCATCGCTCCACAGCAACCCCTTCCTTTTTTTTATCTTCCAGCTGATCTACAATCTGGAATTTCATGGATTTCATCTTTCTTGTTGTCCCAACAACTATCTGAGGAAGAATTCCAGCCAAAACAAATAGCTTTTGGCCTACTGCCATGATCCATGTGCACAACTGGCTCTTGCTTTTCTCACTAGCAATCATTTGGCTAGTAACAGCTTGCAACAATGGTTTTCACTGTCTCTCCTGTGAGACTTATCATGGCAACTCCTGTTAGGACAAGCATAACACAATAATAATATTAGTCAATTATTCTCCTAATTGACTTGGAACGTCCATGCTTTACTCATGAGACTTCCACACATTTCATGCTTTCCCACACACACATGAACTCATTCATGTTCATCCTTTCACAAGAAAATAACTATTTCAGCATTCACAATTCATTTCAAGCAATGAAACACAATTTGTTTTCATTTATGACATGCACTCGACAATCCTTTGTTTCTAAGATGCATCAGTCAAAAGGAAAGAGAAGAGTAAGAGTCTTCCCCCTCTTAGTCTTGTTCCAATCCGGAGCCACACCATCACTGGTGGTTCTATGCTCCTTGGCTTCTTCCACTTCAATGTGAATGCTTGACTTGCCCTTTCTTGGCTATGACACTTTAGTGTCTAAGGTCCGTCTAATAGCTTTCGACTAGGGAACCCTTCCCCATTGTCGCTTACAGAACCTTTGGCTGCTAGGACCCACACAGTTCCACTAGCACCATCTTTCATTACTGCTCATACTGAGCTCTTTAGGACAGTCATATGTCCACATGCATCCTCCAGATGCTTTCATAGTCCTTGCTTCCAGCAATACCTACACTCAAACATTGAGTCAATTCACATGTTTAGTGTATTTTCATAGGGTTTATCTCCAAATGCGAATTTAAGAAATCATAATTAAATCATATACACATGTATATTCATAAGCAAGAGTTGCAAGATAATCAAATACTTATCTTTATTGGATGTCTTCACTTTATCCCACAGGATCCTTCTTCGCTTTCCAAGCATTGGATTTCCCGTGGATACAACAATGAATGTTGGGCCAGCACGCAGGCTACTCCACAACCATTCGATCAGGCAATGCCAGGCCAGTACGCTGACTGATTTTATCAATTGTTTAAGGGAATGTCTGGCCAGCACGCCGGCTGCTCCACAACATCAAGTGGTTAATGTTCCCACCAACTATTCTCTGAATTACCAAGAATTTTATAGCACCCAACCAATTACTCTCTGGCTTTACCAAGAATTTATAGCTCCAACCAGTTACTCTCTGGCTTTACCAAGCATTTGTAGCTCCAACCAGTTACTCTCTGGCTTTACCAAGCATTTATAGCTCCAACCAGTTACTTTGTGGATTTACCAAGCATTTATAGTTCTTTCAGGGTCCTTGCTTCCTGTAATGGCCAAGGTTTCCAATAAAGAAACAATAGTGCATTAGCTTGGTCGTCATACCTGAAGTCTTCATTATTCCAAACAAGAAATAAATGAAAATGAATACTTATCTATATTGTGTGTTTCCCCTCTGGTCCACAGGATCCTGCTTCGCTTTGCAAGCCTTGGGATCGCCTATGGACTTGGATATAGTTAATGATTAACCAGTACGCCTCCCCATCGGCTGGATTTACCAAGCATTTGGTGGTGCCCAACCAGTCCCATACCTGGTTGGCCCTCTCCAGTGCCGAGCCAACACATTCGTCTGGGTCATCGACCAATGGAAGGATACTGCGCCACCTGACCAGTATAGGTCAAGGCTCTACTATGGAGCCATAGGTATCTCAGGGTTTTCAGTCAGTCCTCGGCGCCCGCCCTCCCATTGCTGACCCAATAGGTATCTCAGGGTTTTCAGTCAGTCCTCGGCGCCCGCCCTCCCACTGTTGACCCAATAGAGATTTCATGCCTTTACTAATGTCACCACACTTCCTTGCACCGTAACCCTTCACACACATCAACTCTTCATTCATACAAGGATGCCACTCCTTCTCTTGTGCAAAACGGTGGTTCCTTTTAGGAACTTTATAGGTGACTTTCTTGACTGCAGGTTAACATGACCCCTACTCACACAAGGATGATACCTTCTTTTATTACACAACTCTTCGGGCCTTTCCATCCCTTCTGGCAATATTTCACGTGAGCATAGAAAGGTTGCCAATTCCCATACAGTCTCCTTGCGTACCCTTCTTCACTTTGTCCTTTAATGTGCAGTATCAATCTGCATCTGTGTAGGCTGACAACACAAGAAGGATAAGCAAGCTCATCAATATTGCTGTTCAAATTCTTGACCACATTTCATAACATTCACTATCAAGTATTGAAACACCAGGAATGCATCCATTCCCTTAGGGTGTAGTCAATTATTGAAAACCCTACCATGACCCAGCACCAGAAAAGCTGTGCACCCCCTTTCTGATGTGCGCCATGTAGGCCCTAATCATACTCAAGCAGTCTGGAACAATAATGAAATAATAAAACATGCTCTGCATATTAAATCTAATAACCAGACATGTATATCCTTAGTTAGGGTTACCGAATACTCATTCGTTTCATAGATGTATATTTTATTCATTTGCGAAGAATGGGGGCTCCCTTCTCTGAGTCAATAGTCCTTTGGTTTGCCACCCCAAGATTTTCACATGCCATAACCCACACATGCCTTCTTGGCATAATTTACTGTCTCACTCACATGATTTACCAACATGCAGTTCGGCTGAGACATTATCAACATTTACAATGGCGTTTCACCCGAAACCCATTTCCAAAGCATGGGATCCTTCCCATCTAGTTTGGCTTCTGCAGGCCATCACACATGGTCTTCCTGCAATGTGTCATCCTGGCACACTTTATCAAATAGCCAAACAATCAACAACATTTAGCAATAAGCTTCAAACATGATTGTTCCATAACCAATCAATAGCATTAATAATTAAATTCAATATGAGTTTACAATTCTGTCTCCTACAGAAATTGATTTGCTTAGCAATGAGTCTCTCCTCATATTGTTTGGCTTTTGTAAGTGGTATCACTCTGCCCATTATGGTTTCACCCTTGCTACCATACCTGAACATCCACCTACAGCATGTCCTCCTGACACAATTCTATATAAGCCAAACAATCATTAGCAATTATAAGCAAATTCTCAAATCTGAAATTTGTAACTCTATTTTCCTACAGAAATTAGATTTGCAACTATTTAAACCAGATAATTTTCAGATTCGATTCATGCGTAAATTTACAACCATGAGAACCTTATCATAACCTTTGGCTTTGCACATGGTAGATCCCGGTCTTTACTATGGACTTATCCTCATTGCCCTACGCAAGACTTTTCTACCTGAAAACTGAAACTTCAATCAGCCAAACACGTTGTGAGTATCTACGCATATAATCATTCATTGCCTTAACAGTCACTGAAGTGATCTCATAATTATAATACTCAATAATTCAAACACCTTCAGCTGTTTAACATTCTAAATGCAATGAAATATATATACATTTCTATATATGCATCATTATCACAATAGAATTTCAAGACATAGTCACACTGTCCATGCAACTTAAATAAATCGTATATACTCATTATTTCACAGTCATATCATTCATACAACTCTGTCCTTCCACAGAGCATTCTAGCAGCCCATCGATCATGATTTGGCTCTTCATGTACTTACTATTCTGCATTACCATAATCAGGACCACTAGCCCTCACTTGCTTTGGTTATTAGGCACATAACCAACATACACATGGCATGATATAAATTCATATGAATGCATTGAGATTTCTAAACAGTCATAGGGTGTAAGGATCATTTCCTTCACTTACCCACACCTCACCAAGCTTGGTAGGTTAACAGTCCCAATCGGTATTCAATATCACATGCAACTAACTCAACATAGCTCAAACATGGTTGAAGAGATCTTACCAAATCCTCTTTCAATCATTCATGTGATTTGGCACCAATAATCATTACCTGCATGGTTACCATTAACATCGCCTGATGTTACTTGGTCAGTTGGCCTCTTACCAAGGTTGCTCAGTCCTTTTGCCAACTTATAGATTTGTTGCACCATCCTTTCTGCATAAGGTTGTTGGCTTCATGCAACAACATCCTCAACACATTTAGCCATGCTCTTTGTTATCTTTGGTCCTACAACCAATACCAACATCAATAGTGATTATCAACTACAATATTCTCCATTAGGGGTTTATTGCATATGCAGACTTCATTATTCTACCAATATGCAATATCCCATTTAGGCACAAGCATTTCCATATGCACTATGCAATGTTTGTTAAGATGCCATCTAGTGCATATACATCTATGTAATCCCTTACATTTTTAACATTTTTATGCCATATGACAATTTCATAATTATAAGTATAACAAATAGGGGTTTAAAGAATTCTTCCCTTTTCGATCCCTCATTGTAACATGGAATTCCTCTTCCATATCATGCAATTGTAGAAATTGCCCATATTGACAACAAAATTTGTTTGTCAAAACAGCCACTGGCACTCCCCTGCACTAAATATCTATGATATATGTAGACCTCATTCAAACTCTGGTCATGCATCATTGTTCCTTGCTGGACAAGCTTTCCAATGCCTATCTTCATGCTCCATTCCTACATCAGGTGTGGAAACTGCATCTCTTCAAAAATGACAACTTTCACTCCAATTCTGCACACTTTACACAGTTGCATTTTGGTCCAGAATGCCAACTTTAGCCACCTACGGAAGAAAATCTATAAGGAATCACAAAAACTTATCTATCGGGTGAAGTTAGTCCATATAACAAGGAACACTCAGCAATTCACGGATTTCAATTCTGATGCACCATTCATCTTTCATGAATTTCTGGGTTTTGCTACTTCTCACTTTTCACATTTTTCCAAATTTCAAATTTTGGGCCAAAAATGGCTGTCTCCCAAACAGTGCATTTCTGGGAAATCTTCGTCTAACGGAAACTGTCCGTCTTAATGAGAATATGAAATGTCTAGTTCAGTAAAATTTTTGATTCCCACATCTAGGGTCACTTTTACTGTACATCAGCTTTTAAAAATCCCGAAAAAGTGGCCCGGAACAGTGCTTTTTGGCCTTCTTGCTCACCCCGACCTCACATCCTTTGGAGTTTGGCTCCAAGATTCTGAACTTAACATCGTGCCTGCTTCATGACTGCCTCATATCAATTTCAGCTCAAACCGACCTTCTGTCAAGCCTCGGGACTCCGTCCTTCAAAAGTTACTATTATCCATTTTCTGTCAAATCACTGGTTCTTTCATGGCCTTCGTCAATGGCCTCCAAGCCCCACAGGAATCATCCCATTCTGAGCCCGGATGCTCCCTCTATCCAAAAATTGAGTTTTCGTCACTTTACTCGTTTTTTTTTCCTTCGCCCGCTGCCATTGCGGAACAGTTCGCTGAACGCTCCCGCAATTGCGGAGCCATTCGGCGAAGGTTCCCGCAGTTGCGGAGCCATTCGGTGAATGCTCCCGCAATTGCGGAGCCATTCGGCGAACGCTCCCGTTGCGGAGCGATTCAGCGAATGCTCCCGCAGTTGCGGAGCGATTCGCGGAATGCTCCCGTAGTTGCGGAGCGATTCGCGGAATGCTTCCGTTGCGGAGCGATTCGGCGAATGCTCCCGCAGTTGCGGAGCCATTCGCGGAATGCTTCCGCTGTTTCGGATGAATTTCCCGAATTCTTCCGCGATTTCGGAACCGTTCGCGGAATCCTTCCGCAGTTTCGGAAGACATTCCCGAATTCTTCCGCGATTTCGGAACCGTTCACGGAATCCTTCTGCAGTTTCGGAAGACATTCCCAAATTCTTCCGCGATTTCGGAACCGTTCGCGGAATCCTTCCGCAGTTTCGGAAGACATTCCCGAACTCTTCCGCAATTTCGGGAAGGTTCGCGGAACTCTTCCGCAATTGCGGGAAGATTCACCGAACTCTTCCGCAATTGCGGGAAGGTTCGCGGAACTCTTCTGAACTCTTCCCGAAATAGAAACACACTTAACCAAAATTTTTCCAAAAACTCTTTAAAACAATTTTGGATTTTTTGTGATGACTATTGCTCAGCAGGAAGTAACCTTACCTCTGTAATTATCCAACTTAGCCCCATTTAGTCTTGACACTGTAACCTGTGGTGATCAAGAAGGGACTTTTCCCATGTGACTGTAATTGGATTTTGCCCATAGAGGCCCAATGCTGCAACCAATAGCTCTGATACCAACTGTAATGTACCCACCTGCTGACCCAATGCAAGGAAGGGAACATGGCACTATAATCTGGGCATTTCATAAAGCTCAGCCCACTAATTAGAATCATAAGAATTTATACATTGGTGTGCAGATACAATTAGGCAATATGCACAACAGAATTTAAAACTAATCCACACACACACTTCATGCTCATCCAGCATATCAAAATAATCATTAATGAAACATTTCAGAAGTAAATACATAGACATAAAAACACTTATCTTCATTATGCAACTGTCCCAAGCAACTAGCTATGTCGCTGCAACGTTCCACCCAACCATAGGCTCTTCGACAGCTTATACTGAGTCCATCCGAAGGCCACCCCCGAGCTGGGCATGATTCTCACAAGGAAAGGGAACATTCCAGCTTACACACAGCCCATTAACCATTTCATCTCAGCCAAGCCAGTCCAACTGGGTTTATCAGGCTACACTTGAACAATGGATGCTCATTCTCAAGCTCAAGCCAAAGCTATGGGTACCCATAACCCATAACCCATACCCAACATACTCTTCTCTCACACAACATGCATAGACATGGGGCAGGGATACACAATTCAAACAATGGGATTTTACAAATAATATGGCCATGGGTTTTCTCAAAAACGTTCCCAACCAAAAACGGATTGTGGGATGGGGCAAACAACCACAGGGAGGAAAAACGATTTCTTCCCCAAATATCCCAGCTTCCAACAGCCCAAAACGGTCTCTATTGAATCCCCCATTCAATTTCCCCTTCTTCCCCACTGGTATACAACACGAAAACGCCCTTCTCTACAGGGAGAATGAAGAAAAACGCAGCAGACATGCCTGGAAAACGCCCAGGTGGCTCTAAACTCGTGAGGGAGAAAGAATGATGGATGCATAATGGCTTGGGGAAGAAATTCATGGCTCTTTCTTGCCCAAGGAAACAAAACACGTTTTTCCATGAAGGGTGGCTTGCCCATACCCGAATTTGGACAGCCATACCTCTCCATTCCCAAGGCATTAACTACTTCAACCCACTCTTGGGAGAAATCAATGGTTGGGTACAAAATTCAACATGGGTAGTTGAGGGTTTGATGGGTTCTCTTATTGACATTTGGCTTGACTCTAGTGGCTCAAGGGTTTGAATGTTTCCCCCCCCCCCCCAATTCCTTGTGAAATCATGCCCCCATCTCTTTGTTGCATCGCATAGCTAGTTGTGGGTATTTTTATTAAAATGCATATTACATGATATTTGAATTTTCAATGTGCATTGCTAGCACGCAAACCATATGCGTCACTAAATCGATGGCGGGGCCTTGGCCTTGAGATCCTCACCATGATTTCATATCAATATTACATCATTTATAATGTTAGTGCCATGGGGTCAAACTGGGGACATTACATTTTTCAAAAGAAGATCATGACTTGGGATTCATTACAGAGGAGAGGATTCATTGGTCTAGGGTGGTGCAATCTATGTAGGGAAGCAACGAAGAACATCGATCATCTATTTGGGATGTGCGCTTTCTTCAAAGAGGTATGGCGTGAAACTAGCAGATTTCATCCAGGTATTGGGAATTGGGATACGATAAATTTTGAGGAAAACATAAAGATGTGGTTTACCAAACATAAATCTATTCGTGATATCATCATGTTCATTTTATGGGAAGCGTGGAGAGCAAAAAATGGAAGGATTTTCCAGAGTTTTCCAGCCATCCCTATCATGGTTTATGTGAGAACTTGTTCTACCTTCTCAGAATTTCACTCTAAGAATCATCCAAAGTTAGGCAAGAGGATCACTTTGCCGGAGACTATATAGGGTATCCCTTTAGTTTTCTTTGAAGGTGCTGAACAAGGAGGCCTTTGTGGGGCTGGTGTGGTTTTAAAACTTCCGAATGATCGTGTGTTTCATTTGAGGTTGGCTGCAGGTGAAGGCACCAATACTAGATCTGAACTGGTTTCCTTGTGGGGATTACTCCGGTTCATGAGCAAGTTGGGTATTAGACTAATACATGTATTTGGGGATTTGAAATGCATTATTTATTGGGCCTGTGGAGCCTCTTATTTGCATTCTTTGCTTCTTGAGCATTGGAAGTCTATAGTTATGAATTTGATCTCATCTTTTGAGCAGGTTACTTTCTCCCATATCTATCGCAAACTGAATGCAACAACTGATCGATTATCAAAACTATGTTTTGGGATAATGGATGGGTCGTTGGTATTTGAAGAACTCATTGGGGGTAGTTGTGTGAGGGTGGGCTCCCTCAGGTGTTTCTGATCCTCTCTTTTTGTTGTGACAGAGTGAAGCATTGCTAAGATGATGAACCAGTATTTTTGAATATGTATTGTGGGACACTTCTATTGACTATGATACTTAGTCGATCCTATGGATTTCTAGAACTAATGTGATTTGATGGTCTTATGTATATGTGGGAGTGGAATCTTCCTTCTATCGCCTTTTATATGTAATTTTTACACAACTTTTATTAATAAAAAGTTGTCTTTTTTATGTTTGAATTTTTTTTAATAATA
This sequence comes from Larix kaempferi, assembly GCA_027924585.1. Lineage (NCBI taxonomy): Eukaryota > Viridiplantae > Streptophyta > Pinopsida > Pinales > Pinaceae > Larix > Larix kaempferi. The sequence continues at coordinate 13,709,231 of BSBM01000458.1, read as the reverse complement.
TTTATGTGATGTACAATATAGATTGTGTTTGTATATGTGATATATGATAAGATATGTTAATGATGCATGTATAATATATATGAATGTATATAATGGGTATGTATGTGTATAAATAATATATATATGATGATATGGATATAATGCAAATATGATATATATATATCTATATCTATATCTATATCTATATATATATATAGATACATATATATATATATATAGATACATATATATATATATATATATAGATATATATATATATATCTATATATATGTATCTATATATATATATATATATATATATCTATATATATGTATCTATATATATATATATATGTATCTATATATATCTATCTATATATATCTATATATATATATATATATGTATATATATGTATGTATAGATATATATGTATATATATATCTATACATACATATATATACATATATATATATATATATATATACATATATTATATATGTATATATGTATATATATATATATATATATATATCTGAAAGATACATATAAATATAAATATAAATATATAATATTATAGTTGTATGATGCTAGTATTTATATCATATATGAGTATATATGTAATGAGTGTAAAGATAATATAATCATTATGATTATGCTATGATAAGAGAATATACGTGAGATGTAATAATAAGATAAATATATTTATATATTATATTTAATAAATTGAAATATGTATACTAGATATGAGTTAGGAAATGAAGAGCATAGCCCTAATTCCTCTAGAAATAATTGCTTTTCTTAAAGTGAATGCGCTAGATATGCATTGATATGCATGAGACACACAATGAAATTGCATAATGATTGCATATTGTATGTATTAGAAGTGGAATGGGATTGCATGAACAATTGCATATTGTATGCATGAGACTTGGATAGTAGGTGCACATTATTTGGAGATCATGTGTAACTGCTAGATGATATGACACTTTTTAGATTCTAGTTAGGATATGACCCTTGCATATCTTATGATTTAGTAGATTGATTGGTCAATGAATGTTCACCTTGCATTTCCTCTTTACTGTTTAGTGATTTGATTGGTCGATGACTGTTTAATGTGCATTGCTTATTTTACTGTTAAGTGATTTGATTGATTGATGCTTGTGCATTGCCTCTTTTACTGTTCAGTGATTTGATTCGTCAATGCTTGTTACTGTGTATTGCATCTTTTATTGTTTAGTGACTTGATTGGTTGATGCTTGTTCGTTGTGCATTTCCTCTTTTACTGTTCATTGAATTAATTGGTAGATGCTTAAGTATTATGCATAGCATAATTATTGTTTGGTAACTGCATTTTTGACTTGATAATGCATTTTCTAATTTTGGACTCTTGCATTTAAGCTTGATTTCCTGTTACTTTTAAGTGCACGATGTTTATCTTCTGATATTTATGCTCTTTGTTGGAAAAGATTCTTTATGATCCTTTAGAAAAGCTTCTTTATGACCTTTGTTACCATTGTTAGAAAAATAACTTTGTGATCCTTGTTAGAAAAGCATCTTGATAGTATTCCATGTATTTATGGGTAAAGTATAGGCATGGGATTGATTGACTAGAACACATTTCATGAAGAAAAGACACTTGATGCACTGCATGAGATTGGTTGAGATACTTGATGCACTTTGTGACATTGGTGGTATACTTGATGCACTTCATGACCTTGGTGGTATACTTGATGCACTTCATGACCTTGGTTGATGTACTTGATGCACTTCATGACCTTGGTTGATGTACTTGATGCACCAGACATCTAGTGCAACGATGGGTACCTAATAAGCTACCTCAAGTGGACACAGATTTCTTCATCAATGGGAGGAAGGATGTATCACATTGCTCCTTCGTCCTTACATGGATTGGGGCTATTTTCCATGGATGGCATAAAGATTGACTATGGCACTGTAACTAAATTGATGGAGTATGTCGGACCATTATACAGATACAATAACTGGCTGATCTTGGTCCAATATTCTCGAAGTATGCGGAGATACGGAGTTGCCGCAAATTATATACAACTAGCAGAAAACAATAAAAACAAAGGGGCGACTATGTATATTGATGGGAGACCAAAAGCATCCGGAAACGTTGTTGGATTTATAAATAGTACACGACCAGTGGCAACAACTAAGAAACCGAATTGCGAATTTGAGGGACGCGAAGAACATCGTATATTTGTATGTGCAACAAAAACAATACTTCTAGGTGAAGAGTTGTTGATCGATTACAACTTAAATCGAATAGATGTGGATTCCACGGTCCAGGGTAACCGTGGAAGGTCACACGCTATTCCTCATCAGGTAAATGCTAAATATAGTAACTAAACATGACTACAATAACTAAATGTTTCGACTTTTTCTGTTAACATTCGATTTCCACCGTTGACATTCGCTTCTTTTGTGCTTATTATGAATATTTCCATGTGATAACATGCTTATTACACTGTTATGCTTATCTCAATTTTGTTTATGTTACAATTATTGACTCAACTTTTATTGATTGATTTATTTTTTCAGGGTGGCAGCAGTGGAAATCCACATGCTGCTTCAACTGTCAAGGGTGACCATGGAAGGTCACAATCTATGCCTCGTGAGGTAAATGTTAAATATAGTAAATAAATATGACTACAATAACAAAATGTTTTGATTTTTCATTTAACATTCGCTTTTCACTGTTACCATTCACTTTTTTCGTGCTTATTGTGAATATTTCCATATGATAACATGCTTATTACACGGTGGAAAGGGTCTACTCATCGCCATGGAGCAAAACATGTATCTTCTCCTTCGGAGATAAAAGTAAATATTATTGTAATATCTCATTTTTGTTTATGTTACAATTATTGACTCAACTAAATATAGTAACTAAATATGACTACAATAACTAGAAACTCCAACCCCAGAAGATTTCCATGTGACAACATGCTTATTACACTATGGCAGGGGTCTGCCCATGATCATCATGGAACATAACACGTGTCCTCTACTTCTGATGTAGAAATAAATATTATTGCAATATCTCTTTTTTTATTATGTTACAATTATTTTCATAACGTTTATTTATTGATTTATTGTGTCAAGGTGGTGCCAGTGGAAAGGCACCTCCCACTTCCATGGTCCAGGGTGACCATGGAAGGTCACATTATGTGCCCTGTCAAGTAAGTGTTAAATATAATAACTAAATGTTTCGATTTTTTCTGTTAACATTCGATTTCCACTGTTGACATTCACTTTTTTCGTACTTATTATGAATATTTCCATGTGATAACATGCTTATTACACTGTTATGCTTATCTCATTTGTGTTTATGTTACAATTATTGACTCAACTTTGATTGATTGATTTATTTTGTCAGGGTGGCAGTAGAGGAAAGCCACATGCTGCTTCCACGGTCCAGGGTGACCGTGGAAGGTCACAAGCTATGCCTCGTCGGGTAAATGTTAAATATAGTAACTAAATATGACTACAATAACTAAATATTTCGATTTTTCTGTTAACATTCGATTTTCACTTTTACCATTCGCTTTTTTTGTGCTTATTGTGAATATTTCCATATGATAACATGCTTATTACACTGTGGTGGGGGTCTGCTCATTGCCATGGAGCAGAACATGTATCTTCTCTTCGGAGGTAAAAGTAAATATTATTGCAATATCTCATTTTTGTTTATGCTACAATTATTGACTCAACTAAATATAGTAACTAAATATGACTACAATAACTAGAAAATCCAACCCAGAAGATTTCCATGTGACAAGATGCTTATTACACTGTGGCAGGGGTCTGCCCATGTTCATCATGGAATAGAACACATGTCCTCTATCTCTAAGGTAAAAATAAATATTATTGCAATATCTCATTTTTTATTATGTTACAATTATTTTCATAACATTTATTTATTGATTTATTGTGTTAGGGTGACACCAATGGAAAGGCACCTGCCGCTTCCATGGTCCAGGGTGACTGTGGAAGGTCACACTCTGTGCCCCGTTAAGTAAGTGTTAAATAACTAAATGTTTCTATTTTTCTGTTAACTTTCGATTTCCACTGTTGACATTCACATTTTTCTGTGCTTATGATGAATTATTGATTGATTTATCGTGTCTGGGTGAGGACCGTGGAAAGGCACATGTTGCTTCCAAGGTCCAGGGTGACCGTGGACAGTCACTCACTAGAAGTAGATCAATACGGGGTGACCGTGGGAAGTCACCAGCCACAACACCACAACACTGCATCAGGTAAGTGTTAGTTCTTAATAGTACCTAAACTTCATTACAATAACAATGTTTGAATGATGTTAAAATTATTTTGCTTAATTTTATTGTTTGATGAATTTAGTCCAGTGCACTTGATCTGGGTGATGAGGAGCTTGAGGATGAAATTTACTATTCCACAGACCCAATGGAAACTATAAAGAAGGACCTAAAAAAGGAAAACATAGAAATGCTTTCCTTGGCTCGCATAAGGCCCATGACACAGGAGATCAGGGAAAGGATTGAAGAGCTGAAAGGAAAAAATAAAATCTTATGGGGTAAGTGGCATCTTCACAATTTTTTTTAAGCTATGACATGATTTCATATTTGATATTATGTTTTCTATTTTTCCAAGTGATCTGATAAAGTAAAGTTTTTCGTTTGTATGATTTTTTACAACCCGTGACTAGAGAAACTGTCGAGATAGGTATAGGTAGCAGTGATGCTCCAATGCAGCAACAACGTCAACAAAGCAATGTACCAATGAGGCTTTTTAACACTCCTGCGGTTGGCCTCGAATCCATTGATAAGGGCACTGATTTTGATCGGCATGACATGCCAGAGCATGATGAGATGGAGCCTAGGACTCCACATGACTCCGAAGATGAACGTACTGTAGATGACCATGAAAAGTTTCCTAGAGCAGAACGAGTTAAAAGCACAGGATCACTAGATCTCACCTTTCTGGTGGATGACACTTATGTTCCGATCAAGATTCAAGATATTGCAGGTATTTATTAAATAAATTAATTCATTTTAATCATGAAATTGAAATGGACATACGTTGAAATTATTATAAATTAATGGATTACACGTTTCTGCAGGAAACATTGTTTTCTACAGGAATTTGAATGACAAAGCATTGGATTTGTTTGGCCCCACCATTCGCACACGGTGGAATAGACAAGATGGCGCAAAGAGAGATGACTTGATAGACCACATGGTAAACTTGTTTGGCAATACATTCAACAACAAAGTGGTTGCAAAGTTAGCCGACAAGAATTTAAAATATACCAGGGCCCAATATAGGGATAAATTGGAACTTGACCTCAAGAATAAGTGCCCTACGGCATGGTTCTGGAGAAAGAGTGGAAGGCACTCATAGAGGATGAAAAGGATAACTTGATAAAAAGACAAGGAAAACAACCATGGCCTGGAAAATCAAGGTACAACACATATCATCTTTTTAGTGAAATATGCTCATTTATTTTTTTCTTTGTTGTTTTAAGTAAGAATTTTGATATCTAACGTTTTTCAAAATTTTCATATATAGGATACCTAACACCTCCAAAGAAACCAAGGATAGAGCGGAAAAGCACATGAAGCATAGACTGGGCCAGGGTGGCTATAGAAAACTAAGAGCCCGAATCGTAAGAATTAAATGATTAATTGTGGGGAATATTTATTTGACAGTAGCGAACAAATATCTGTTTTTTATACTGGAAATTTTAAATGTGTTATGAATTGCAGGGAAATACGTTCCAATATGCTGCCACCGAGGAAGACCTAAAGCTTGGTTTCAAGTATGGTTTTAAAAGTGTGATTGAATATCGAAAAAGCTTGGGGAAGAATCCAATCTCCCCAATGACATAGATGCAGGTAAATAAAATGAATAAGGACATCATTGCAGTATACTATTAAAGTATATTTAGTTTTGATTATATCACCCACAACTAAATATTTGTGTTTTCTTTTAAGCAACAGTGCAACCGCAACAGTGAATTTAGAGGTACTTAGCACATACCAGTTGATGTTGGGGTGTGTATGTCTCATGATAGTGGGGAGAAGATTAGCCATTCTGGTATGTGTTCTTTGGAAATATAAATATCTACTGTGATTATAGATATTTATTTCATGATGTATACTTATAAATTTTCTTCTTTCAATGGAAGACCGTGTAGCTTAGGAGGGTGAACTGCAAGAGGAATTAGCAAGTAGACAAACAATTAACACACCAGCTGTCACAACTACACAGACAGGTAAAGAGAAATCTTATAATTTTAATCAAAATAATGAACTATTAAATTCAATAATATTTCAACATATCGTATGCCCATTTTCGTTTTTGCAGTTCACGCCCCTTCAGAACTTCCTCCACGCCCTACTCAATGATGTACAAGAAGTATGATACAAGAGGGCATGGAAACACAAACACTAGCAGGACATGGCTTTGTGGATATTCTAACAAATGATGATGATAACACCCTAATCGTTAGTTATTACAATGCAAAAAAACATAAATCAAATAAAAAGTAGATGTATAAATTCATGACTTGTATTTGGATGTATATCGATGTTGTTAGTCTGAAACATTGTTTATATGAATTACCTCAATATGCTTCAATGTTTGTATGTTTTTATGTTTTGATGACTAGCCTAGTTATGCATGAATGTTTATATGTTTTCTATGTAAACAACATCATTTACTGGGTATGGGGAATTGAGAGCGATGTGAGGGGGGGGAGGGGCCATATGAGCTTCCACCTTCATGTGGTTGGCCCCGTTCAATAGATAATATAAAAATATTCTCGAAACATAGAGGAACTCAATACGGTATAAATACTCTTTTATTACTATGTATTAAAGATGGTTGTAAAATTTTAAATGCATGTCTATTTCTTAAAATATTGGTATTAAACTTAACATTTCACGGTTCATTGATTTCTACAGGACTTTGTAGTAGGATTTAAATGAATGTTTATTTGCTTATATATTATTTACTAATATAAAATTTTTGTCTTTGAGGATTTATGCGGGTCTTGGTGATGGAAATGCATCTCGTGGACAACTTTTATCAAGTTGTATGGGCGAATGGATATGGCGAAAGGACAATGATAAGGTAAGGGTTTTGACGTGTTCTTTATCCTTAATGTGTTTGTCTTTATCCTTAAATTCTATTTCATTCTATTAAGATACAAGAGGTACAACCAATAGTAAATAAATACTTTTAGACTATCATCCAAACTAGGAGACAACCTTCTACTTAAAAACAAAAATGCTTCCTAGTAACGTAAGAATATGTTTGCTAACGGGAAATCCGGGGTATCTTAGGCCACCTACCGAGGTTACAAGTTCCAATAACATCTTATCCAAATGAAAGTGCTTGCATTATGCGGTTTCTCTTCTTCCTATAAATTTGATTTAAACTACAAAAGTATTATATTTAGCTTAAGTTCAACACCACAAGAAGCCATCAAATCAACCTACTTCAAAAATTATAAAAAAGGGAATACTGGGTGAGTATCATCAAGTTTGGTGTTTCTATTTCTCTTGTGAATCTTAGTACATGCCTTAGGAAATTAAAAACAAAATAACAAAGATATGAGAACTGCAAGTTAGAATCCAAGAGCTCATAACTCATCATCTGAATTTTTGGTCTTCTTGCTGGTTGATACCTCTACCTGAGAATGTCTACCCTTCAACTACCCCCAATTAGGATCCAAGGTTTGGTGATTGTCTGTCGCGTTGGTAGCTTACTACTTTGGGATAGCTGATTCATATCATCTACAATTGCCTCCCTTATTCACCATAACATTATCCATGGCAACCTGGTATCTGTGTAACTTTAGCATCATGTCAAGGATGTCCTTGATTTCCTTCCAACCCTTATTTTCTCCATCCTTCCCACTTTAATCCTACTGAGTTTTATCTCAATCATTTTTAAATGAATGAAAACTTGAGGATGAGGATTTGAATTTATCATCTAAGTTGCAGGCATTAAAATAGGAGGGTGGTGAGATAGGTAGGTTACACATGCCTTCAATATGTTGTCCTTGCATTTAGCATAGTTTCCTAATGATAGATAATTCTTATTATTTTGTTTCCATGCAGCTAAGTCGTCGCTATTCCTCATCAAGGTGTGATCATTATCCTTAGCACTTGTGAGTGTGTGGTTTAAAAATATAGTGAGAGAGAAAGAAATAGATTTTATATTAACATCCAAAGATGACCAAATGGGGTCAATGAGAATTCCAATTGCATCATCATCAAGTACAAAGACTAGTCATCAAAGTTCCAATCAGGGAAATTTTTAGGGGTGAAATTTTGCCAATTGGCTATTTTTGGGTTTTTTTTTCAAAAAATAAATTCGTTATTTGGTCATTTTTAGTCTTCCATATCGCCTATATTTACATAAAATATGTTTTTTTATCATAATATTCGCCAAAAATTACAAGTTTCAGTAGTAAATTGTATGTTTCATATTTAATATTCGCCTACCAATCTATATATATGTTTTTTTCAATCCAAAATAATCACCTAGAATACTATACTTAAGTATAGTTTTATAATCCTTAAAAAATACACTGGTTCCAATTGGAATGCATGAGAGAGTAGCCCAAAAAAATCACACAAATATGTTTTGCATTTTTATGTTTGTATCGTATGTATGTTTGTTATTGTATTTCTTTTGTTGCACCGAGTAAAACAAGGTGCTTTACAGTCCAGTATAGGGGAGATGTTGTAACGTTACACGAGTAAAAAAAAAGAGTAAAAAGTAATAAATTATATTGTGTCGGCCATTAATAAATTCATGTCGGCTCATAAAATAAAAAATTAATGAAAGTATTTAAAAAAATCCAAGGTTGGCTCATAAAATAAAATATTATGAAAAGTAATTAAAATATCGATGTTCGTTTATAAAATAAAAACTTAAAACTTAAACCCAGGTCTATCAATCAAGAGATATCATATTTCTTGAGTTGAAATTTAAAAAAAGAAATACACCTCAAGAAATTGGACCCCTCTCAATGCTTGATAGATACAGTTTAAGATGAATCTATGCTGGTATTATCCAAATCATCTTCTATATTTATTTTATATTGTGAAATTTCCTATTTGGATACATAAGTTCTTGGATTGAAGTGATGATTGATTTTTATTATTGTAACGTTTATGTATCTGTACAATTTGAAGGTTTTTGGTTTTGGGTTTATCAGAAGCCAACCAGTGAGTGAAGAAGGATTCCTTACTCTTGGTCAAGATGGAAAAATTCAGCTGGGAGATGGAAAATCAACAGTCTGGATGGATGAGGCCATAATATTGTTTGTTGAGTTAGGGGAGGTGCAATCTTCAGGCAATTTTGTTCTCTACAACTTCGACTCAAACATTGTTTGGAATTTTTTTGCATCTACAATGGACACACTACTACTAGGACAAGAATTGACACAATCTTTAAACCTAACTAGCTGTAATTCTTCTACAAATATATATATATATATGTTGTTAATTTCTCAAAATGATGCAAAAGATAGAATCTCTAATGATTGAATTGAATTACAATATCCCTTAAGAATATTTCAATTATTCATACTCGCTAGAGCCCAAGAAAATCAATGTGATTGGTTCTGTGGTTGCTTTCCTCAATCTGTTTGGAATTTTTATCATTAACTATGGTGAGCCCTTCATAAATTGATATGTCTAGATCTTCAAAGGTAGCAGATAAAGTGATGTTATTACATGAGGAGTGTCTCCAAGGAAATTATGATATGGTTTCTAAACTACAAATTGCATGATCAACTGTGCAACCTACTTCTTAGTGCCAAAAGGTAATTTATAATGAATTTTTTGCTACTTGAGATCATTCCTAGTAATAGAATAGAAATAAGTTGTCAAGTTTTTGTTGATTAACATGTCTCTTTCCCATCATGTGCTTAAGGGATTGTTTTTATCTTATGGGCTTATTTGATACTAACTTGACCAATTTTGGCCATGCTTGAGGTGGTTGCATAAGAAGGATCAACTTTTCATATTCACCTCTTCCAATAATGAGCAAAATCAAAACAACTTACCACCAGTTGGCACTTCAAAGATCCTACACATATTTTCCAGGTGAACAACTACTCTTTTTCCCTAGGGGTTGAGCTATTTTTTTTATTATTTTTCAATAAAGATGAATTCAGTGCACCTTATTTTTTTTGTAGTATGATGAATTCTCACTAGTAGCCCTTCACATGTAGTAGATAAAGTGATGCTATTTCACGAGGATTGTCTCCAAGGCAATTATGATATGGTTTCTAAACTACAAATTACATGCTCAACTATGCAACCTGCTTCTGATCAATGCCAAAAGGTGATCTATGATGATTTTTTTGTTATATGAGATCACACATAGTAAAATAATAGAAATAAGTTGTCAATTTTTTGTTGATTAACATGTTTCTTTCCTATCATGTGCTGAAGGGACTTTTTTTCTTCTTTTGGGCATATTTGGTACTAACTTTGACCGATTTTGGCCATGCTTGAGGTAATTGCATAAGAAGGATCAGTTTTTCATTTTCATCTCTTCCAATAATGTGCAAATTCAAAACAAATTACCACCAGTTGGCACTACAAAGAGCCTACAAATATTTTCTAGGTGAACAACTACTCTTTTCCCCTAGGGGTTGAGTTAAGGTCACTATAATGTTCCATATCCTATATGTATGTACAATATTAAAAGCGTTTCTAGTGGAATATATTGTACAAAATGCATGTGACAACTTGTTCCAACTTCCATGGTTGTAGAATATCTTCCTCCCTTAAGGAAACGAATATGATCCCAACCTAACATTCCGACAATTTTCAACCATTTTCCATGTCTTTTGGTTAAAGGTGGTTACCATATTGAAAAGAAAAAACATGAAACATGGGGATTCCTAGCACAAAAACTATCATGGAGTACTTCATCCTCCTAGGAACATCATGGGGCATTAACAACAACAGTATAAACAACTAAATATGTCAGTTAGCAACTAAAAATATCCATGGTTTCACCAGATTTAGATAAACTCTGGCTCAAACTTCAGTGTTGTTGTGACAATTTTAGGGCCCAAAATAACTTAAGATTACACCAAATTGAAATATTTTGGGCATGAAATCCACTGCGAATACTAGTTTTTCATTCAATTTGTTGTAACTTGTAAGCATTCATTTTCAACCTCATTTGCTCATGAAAGGTTGAAGCATTTCTCTATTGAATTTACAATTAGATCAATCAAAGGAGATATACTAGATCAATCTCTTTTTTCATTCTCTTCTTTGCACTTGAAAATTCTAAAAACCATGATAAACTCACCATCAATTTCATTTAATCATCTTTGTTCTCAGAAAAGATGATAATCTCTTGTCCAATGCCAAAATTCACTAATATAATGTCACCTGGCTTGGACATTTAGGTTATACTCATAAGACATCAGTTTCCACACCTAATCTACAATTTGGAATGGGTGTCTCAACTAGCAAACCATTTCCCATGATTGCAAGTTCAATACCACACACATTGCTTTTCATCAATGCTTAAAGGATTGTTGTTATCACCTTCCAAACCCTCCTCACAAATTTTGGCATCTTCTGAAGGTCAATATCAGAATTATTCTTTGCAGCGGTCATTGGGCTTTTCCATGCTTATTTTATCCTTAACTGAATCAAAGGATGCCAATCTGAATGAAATATTCACAACTTGTTCATGGGGTGTTCTCTGGGACTATTCTGTAGATTTCTGAGTGATCTATGACATGTTTCATACCTTAAAGAGCTATTCTGAGTAGTCTCATGGGCGTAAACAACCCTAGAATAAAGTCTCTAATATTTTTGAAGGAAGTCTAAGAATCAAAAAATGAAATCTGGGCAGTTTTGAAGTGACTCTGGGCATGGATAGTGGTAGCAAGCAACATCTTTCACAAATATGGGCACATAAACAATGATGAAGAGGGTTATTGTTAGGTATCGGAACAACTAGGGATTTTCCAAACATTTCTCAACCCCAAATTAGCCTTGAAATGGAATTCTTGATAGCCACAAACCATCAAGTAGCAACCTTTTTTTCAATTTCGGGTGCATAAGAAGCAATTATGGCTTGAATTTGACAGCTGAAAATGGAATTTTTCCCTAGAAGACAATAGTCCTATGATTATGGGCATAGTAAAAACCCTAATCCATGAAATTCATGCATCATTTTTCAGGTTATGAGCATAAATAACCTTCAAACATCAAACTTATTTGGATGTAGAAAATGTTCACGGTTTTTAATTTTTTTTTTAAACTTCCAGGTATTGTCGACATATCGACAAAATTTCGTCGAAGGTATAGCAAAACCGTGGAAAGGCTGTCTTCTTTTGTTCTTCTCGATGAACATTCGTCAATAGTTGCATCGAAATATCGTCTCAGGTATAGCAAAACCGTCGCAGCCTCCGGCTTTGTTTTGGTCTGTTCAATGAACAACCATCGATAGAGTAACGATTTTTCATGGAAGCAAATTTTTGTGCAACGCTTTTTGGACATATTTGCATTGTTATAGGGATGAATTTTCGTTGATAGAGAGACGGTTTGTAGAAAATGAATTAAAAAAAATATTTCAAGACCACCTTATAGAAGACACATGGCGACCAGTTTTCGTCTCTATTGCAATGACTTTCCAAGTTCGTCGTTATATCCACGAAACAGGTTCCATGCAAAATCGAACCCATGATCATCGAAATTGAGATGACAAAACGTGGCAATATCAACGCAAAACTGTGGCAAATTTCCTCAAATGTGCTAGTTTCATTGCTTAGATAAAAAAGTCGAGAGAGTGAAACATACATGAAATGTGGAGAACAAGATATTGATGTTACTAGCATGAGCAACTGAGCCCCTTGACAAAGACATGATGTTATTAACAAAAAATGAATGAAAGGTTAAATTATGTATGTGAACTAGACCACTAAAACACGACACCTTTGAGAGGTGTTAGAAATCGAAGTCATTGGTGGAAATTATTGGGCAAATTATTACTTAAGTATGGTACATAAAATTACCGATGAAATTAAAGGACAACGACAAAAAGACACAGATGAGAAGAGAAAGTGAAACTCACCTTGGAAGAACAATAAGACTTAACTTCGGGACGAAGTTCTAGATAAGATGGGGTGTATGTAATGCCCCTACAATGACTTTAGACTGGAGGGCACTTGTCGAGTGACCCGACATAATAATCCTTAATAAAATAATACATTGAATGTTAAAGATGTTTGAACGATTGAGAAACACATGATGCATTGCAAAATGACAAAATGATAAACGAAAAATGACGAAATGAATGATACTTATAGAATTGGATATTTTACCATAAATGATGAATGAATGACTGCATTGTTTAAACGATTAGCGGATTTAGGAAATATAGGATGTTTATGAATGAAATGAATACTTTGCTTAACGACTAGCAGATTTATGAAGTATACTATGGTTATGAACGGAATACATGTTTTGCTTAATGATTACCAGATTTATGAAATTAATGAGAATTATGATTATGGACTGATTTGCATGATGTATATTGATGAGTTATGATGAGCAGTACTACTGATGGGTACTTTGAGAATATGTGCAACAGTAGGTAAATTACCATGAACAACTGACTCACAAAGGAAATAAATGGGTCGTAGAGTACGAATAAATCACACATAGAATAACGATGATGGTGTCGACTTCCTACGGATTCCATGCATGAGTTGAAAAGCACCTATCCGCTGACTCGGGGAAGCGTGAACTTGTGAGAAGTGGACCATGATGGAATTGGTCACGTACGAGGTTGAGGGGCGCGCATTAAGAACATAATTACTCCTCAGCGCCATTAGTCTCCAATAGAGTGTAGATGGAGGATTGAAGGTAACGAATCCTAAATCCCTACATGAAGTTCCCACAAATTAGATGCAACGAAGAAGTATCAAAGAAAGGACCTGGTGATGTGGTACCTTGTCGATAAACGAAAATGATGGACAAATGGACCCAACGATGTGGTGCCATGTTGATAAAAATAAAATGAGGAACGAATGGACCCGACGATGTGGTACCTAGACCCAAGACGAAAACAATTGATGAATATTATGAATTAAACATGTAAGTTTGCATTTAGGCTATTTTGCACATGAAATGAATATTAGTAATTAAAATAATGAAGAATATTGTTTTAGGAGAAAATGGTATACTGAACATTAACATATAACCAACTCAACTTGCACCCACAAAAATAGAACTAAATTGAAGCATCAGGGGGGACAGACTTGAGTAAATCTAGGAATGTAGGTGCACTCTCTTAGGAATTAGACACATGGCTGGGTGAGATAATTATATTCAAATATTTAGAAAAATAGGAATTTTTGCATGAAGCAACATGTGTCGCAGAGAATTTTCCTATTTAAGGAAGGCAAGAGGAAAGGGAAAGGGACCCTATGGCTGAATGGTTATTGTAATGAGTAATTCATTGATTTGCTTCTATTGTGATTTTGGCAAGGGATCTTGGTGGGGGGAAACCCACTTTTGGATCCCTAGTTGTTGTGTGTGAGCTCTACGACCCTATTGCTCGAGGGTTTGGGAAGAAGAAGAGTATTCCCGGAATTGGTAGGGAGTTCAACCGAGTGGACAGTTGGACATTGGATCGACGACAACCATTCGAGGTCTTCATCAACGGTTGGGAGAACTCCTTTGGACAGGTTCTAACCCTCTTAAACTTTAGTATTATTTTATTTTTTATCCATTAAGAGTTAGAATTTATGATACCGAGATGGAATGATCGATGCCTACTAACTAGTTTGATTCGAATTGATATAAGTTTATGTATTTTGTTGAAGAAAAAGTTCGGCAATCCGTATTACCGAAGTAGACTTACGATTTCATCCGTGTTTACTTCTGTAACAAATAGATTTTAAAATATTCATGCATTTCAAATTTCATTTATAAAACCTTGCATTTACATTTTAGTTTTGGATCGGAATGGCTATTTTCTATCTAAAATTTTATTGGGAAGGGCGGGGATCTATTCTGATCTACTTTCTTATATATATATATATCTGTGGTATGTGCTGTTCTACCAGATATTTCACATGATACGGTTACCGAACTAGATCCACGATGGAATTTCCATCTCCATAATTATATATATATATATATAATTTATGGTAATCCTATAACCTGTATTGTTCGTTGCCCTACAATGTGTGATCCTTGACCAATATGCCCCTTCCTTTCGATCTTTGTGTTTGTTTTGTTTCCATCCATACTAAATATCCAAAACAAATCGTTGGCGTATTTCTGGAAGTTAGTATAAGCGAAGCTCCATCTTAACCTTTGTTAGTCAAGTTAGGAAATATGTGATCAGCACCCGATCGCATCACTAGTTGTTTGTTGAATAGCGTTCGTTTGCCTCAACTTCATTAAAACCACGATTTCGTTGTATCAATCAGTTGTGAGATTGAATTCTATCTTTTATGAAGTGTAAATACCACCCATGTGAGTTAGGATTGTTGAAGGATCAGTAGACCCTTTTTCATATTTATTCACTTGATATACAATGATTTGCTATTATTATTCCAACGCAACCCAATCTGAAGTACTATTACTATATTCGTATTTCTTTATGCTGGAACTATAGGTAAGTTCTGTCTATATTATTGTTCCAGGATATACGACCATCCGCTCTTTAATGTCGAACCGCATCTAACTGAATTTTTAATATTTATCATCACATATTCTCGGAATATGTAGGGATCTGTGATGTCACTACTTGATAACCGTAAGACCGAGATCGATCTATCGATCAGACCTTGTCCCTTTTTTAAGTCTTTAGTAATGACAACATTTATGTTCATCACTGCAAATCGTAAACCGAATATCAATCAGAAAGATCGGTCAGACTCCTTCCTCTGTTAAATCTTAGTATTGATAAAATAATCAACCATCTGCTGACCGAAACTGAGATCGATCTGGGCGATTGATCGGGATTCATTCCTCTGTCGAATTCCCTTTTGATAATACCCTTACTCCAAAAGATAACTCAGTCGCAAGACTGATCTAACTCGAGGTCTCAACACCAATCACTTTCTGCGTAAATCCATGCTCATATATGAGCTGGATCACTAGATATCATATCGCGGAATGAACAGTTCTTACCCTCAGCTATTTCTTTATGAGTAGGATTCGCGCTGATTTGGCTAACTTCTCGGTTACTTTACTTCCTCATCATATTTTGTGTCATGTATTTAATTTATTGAACTTATCATATGATGCAATTTGCGCATATCTTGGGTTTATACTATGGTAGTTTTAGTTTGGACTTTTACAATCTGATAACATAGAGTAGGGTAGAGGTGGATCTATGTATAATATAGATCACACTATAAACCATAATCAATCATATTCTATCGAAGAATAGCCTTTGGAGTTATAGAACCAGTCGATAGATGTTATGTTCTAACTTGTGAGCACATAAACACCAGTTATGAGTTGTAACTGGTAACATTATCATGTGATATACATATATATATCAGTGTTTATTTAATATGATCCACTAACTATTGTAGCACGGTCGATGGGAACACTCCTCGCCGGTTGGGAAGGACATTGTGATTCCCAATTATCGAGTTTGATTCCATTTTAATTTGCATGAGTATCCATTGATAATCGTTGTTAAATGGTTTGGCATGACTATTAAATGATTATAGTGTTATGATACAAATTGCTTAAAAACAACTAAATGTATATTAAACTAGCTTGATTATCACCACTTGTTGAGATTTGATTCAAGTAAATTCACATGAACATACATTATATAATTATTGTATAATGTTGGCTTATTAATTATTTATATTGATACGATTTTAGTTATTCAAATGATGTTAAAGTCCATTATTCTATCATTAAGTTAAACATGGTTATTATCTCTTCTAATTATTAATTATTTATATTGACACGATTTTAAGTTATCAATATAATTATAATTATTCGATCATTAAGTTAAACATGGTTATTATCTCTTATAATGATTATTAATTATTTATATGGATACGATTTTAGTTATTCAAATGATGTGAAAGTCAATTATTGGATCATTAAGTTAAACATGGTTATTATCTCTTATAATGATTATTCAATATTTATATTCATATGATTTTTTTTTTCACAGAAAAATGCAACTTACTATTAATATACGAAATAGTAAAATATGTCCAACTGTCAGTCCATAAACAAAGCCATACAAATCTGTCAGAAGTAGTCCCCGGGACATTCTGGTTACATCATCATAATGTATCAATGAAACGATCTGAAAATGACAATATAAGGTGCCACAATACCCTAAAATCTCCCATAAGACAAACAGCTATGCGTCCAGGAACATAACAGAAATCAAATGCCACATCATCAAAAATACATAAGTCTCATAATAGATCCAATGTATAGATAACCACATATGCCAAACATCAAAGGCATCCCCAGCAGATATGTAGACGCCAAAAGCGGAGTGTAATATTGAGATTACATCCGATCAATGAAAACCGAACAGCATCTGCAAGGCTGATATATAGGCCGCAAAAAATATGAGAGTATATAGAAATGTCCAACAAGAAATTGGACTCAGCAATTTTTAAGTATCTGCACATAGAAACTGAAAGTCATATAAGTAATACATGCCGCATATAACCGGAATGGAAAACAAAAAAGAACGAACAAAAATGACAGCAATCCTCATGTCCAATGTAACTGATGAGAACCATGTGAATAAAGCATATCATCCCGCCATTCCTGCCACATGATGACCCCCATCTGAGAGTTAAGAGCCCGCTTAGAGAGCATATCCTCCTCCAGGTTCACCTCTCTAAAGATATGTTCAAAGTGAATGTGCTCAAATTCAAGAATGAGCTTTCTAGCCGCTTCCAACCAATGAGCGAGCAGAAGTACATTGAGGGGAGAAGTACCCCTAGCCCAAGAGATAATAGCCTGCAAGTCGCCAAAAATAACAAGGGAAGAAATCTTCCTTTGGCGGGCGCAAACCAGTAAGAGCCAAAGTGCGCATATCTCACTTCTAGTATTTGAGCCATTTCCCAGATTTAGCCAACAGTGAACAGTGATAGTGTTGGAAATGTGAATAGTTTCTCCTGCTCCCCCTAAGCCATTCAGGCACACAGCGGCCCCATCAAAGAAACCACAAGGAAATACCAGGATTGGAGGAGCCAATCGGTTTTTCAATTTTCGAGTCTTCATGCCAACACTCGCTCCAAAAGAAGATATATATTCCTTATGTGCAGCAATGGTCTTATAGCATAAAGCTGCACAGAGGGGTTTCAAGTTTTCAAAAATGCGATCATTGCGAGCTCTCCAAACCTCCCAGATCATAAAGTATGGTAGTTCAACACAATCAGTGGGGAGACGAGACCAAGCCTCCAGAAAATCACATAATGTATGTTCTCCCCATCGGAAATGAACACGGCTCTATATCCAATTTGCTCCCAAAGATCCCTAATGAAAGGGCATGTCGAAAATAGGTGATCAACAGTCTCCTCCAAAGTGCAGCAAAGAGGACACCAACCCGGACCATTGAAGCCACGACGACATAAGTTATCCCAAGTGAGAATCCTGTTAGACAACGCAAGCCAGATAAAACACTTTATCTTAAGAGGAATGACCAGCTTCCATATAGATTTTTCCCACCAGTGAACAACAGAAAATGATTCGGCAAACATTGCATCATATGCCAATTTTGCAGAAACCTTTCCACAAGACACATCCCACGACCAAGTCAATCTGTCAGCCGAATCAGATAATTGTATATTTGATTGATAAAAACACCTGATATAACCATCCCATTCAATGCCCAAAGTACCAGATAAGCCCAGCTGTGGAGCCGTTATCCAAAGAGACCGACCCTCCTTATACTGACCAACCGCATGTGCCAGAGTGTAATATCCTTTTGATCTGAGATGAGTCCTTAATTCCATCGAAAGGGTATGCTCCGAAGGGCCCCCCAAGATCGGGTCAAGCCCCAGCTTAATGTCACGGCCATTGCCAGGAATCCAAGCAATCCATTGAGAAATAACCTTGAACGATCCCATCAGACCATTCCAAATATTAGACACACCCACTGTAACAGGCCGGTCCAATCTAAGCCAATTTTCAACAGAGGTATTTTTCAAGTACTTAGCTCTAATAATCCGGCCCCAAACTGAATTGTCAAAGAGAGCACGCCACAGACTTTTCGCATGCAGAGCCTTTACAAAAAGGTCCAGGTCCTTTATATTCCATCCCCCCAATTTCCAGGGTCGGGCCAACCTAGACCAATTTATAAGATGATATTTTTCATGACTACCACCACCCGAACATAAGAAGTTAAACAGCTTTCGACGAATTAGACAAAGAATGGATCTTGGGACTTTGCAAAGTGTAAACCAGTACACGCCTAAATTCTGTAAAATAGCTTTTGCCAGCGTGAGTCTGCCCCCCAATGAGAAATGGTGATAACTCCAGTGACTAATGCGCCCTTCAAATCGTCGAACAAGCCATGTCCAGTCCTTCACCAGGTAATTAGCCGGCTTTAAGAAGAAACCAAGATATTTCGTTCCAACCTCCATCTCCAAGAATTTTAAAGGGAGAATTGAGCTAATGGAGCATTCCACATCCATCAATAGAGAGTGTTTTAAGAACCGAGATTTTATATAATTGATGATCATACCAGAAACCGAGCAAAACAAGTCAAGGATCCTCTTATAATGTACCCACTCAGCAAGGATGCCTTTACCGAAGAGCATTACATCATCCACAAACAGAGAGTGAGTAACAAATATATCTCTAGTAATTTTAATGCCTTCAATCAGCCCATCCCGCTTTGCCTTATGTATGGATAAACTCATACCTTCAATAACCAAGAGGAAACGGAGTGGCGATAGAGGACACCCCTGAAGAAGGCCTCGGGAGGCCTTAAAGAAATCCGTAGGATGTCCATTAATCAATATGGCATAATTAACCGAGGTTACATAGGCCATAATCCATTTCATCACTTTCCATGGCAGACCAATCTGAATCAGTATTAATCTCAAAAAATCCCAATTCACCCTATCATATGCTTTCACCAGATCCAGCTGTAGAATTAGTGCATCAAGACGCTTCTGTTTTATCGTGTCGAAAATTTCCTGAGTCACACCCACCGCATCATGGATCTGTCGGCCCTGCAAGAACCCATACTGCTCCAATGAAATGTGCCTGGAAAGAAATGGTTTGATCTGGTCTGCAATAACCTTAGCAATAATCTTGTAGACTAAATTGCAGAGAACAATAGGTCTAAACTCATTATAGCTATTCGGGTGGGATGTTTTCGGAATTAGGGTCAAATATGTTGAGTTGAAAGCCCCAGACATTGAGCCTTGTTTCCGGGATTCCTCTACAGCCATTCTGATATCCTCCCCCATAATATCAAAGAAGTGGATAAATAGTTCCACCGTCCACCCATCCGTCCCAGGTGATTTATCTTTTGCAAACCCACGCAATGTGTTTTCCACATCGCTCAGAGAAACTTCCAAAAATATATCGTCCCCCTCCTCATCATTGAATATTCGAGGATACTCCTTAATAACTTTAAATTGTTCAGCCAGAGATGTGTTTTTAGGATCACAGTAGTATTCCTGAAAGTGACAGGCAGCCTCCTCCATCAAATCCTCCACCCCCCAGATCCTCTGGCCACAGTGATCATTAAGGTCCCAAATAGTATTTTGCATCCTTCTAGAGTCCGCACACTGGTGAAATTTTTTTGTGTTCTGGTCCCCATCTTTTATCCATATAGCCCGACTCTTCAACCTCCAAGATTCCTCTTGAATAAGAAGAATATTCAATTTACGACTCTCCATAGAAGAGAGTTTCATCGCATCCCCAGGGCTAATCCCAGACCCAAATGAACCCCGCATCAGTGCTATCATTTCCATTTCAATCTCAGCAATTTCTCGACCCATTTCTGCTTTTTTGTTTTTTTCCCACATAATAGTATAGTCCTTTATAGCCTTAAGCTTCACCGCCAGCTTGTCCATGGCAGAGCGTTCCCCCGAAGCATCCAGTTGCAGCCATTTGTTCCTCACTCCCAGAGTGTATTCCCCATCCAAGAGCCATGTGGAATTAAATTTAAATGGATAGCATTGATGTGTGGTTTCCACCTCAAATTGCAGAATAATAGGAAGATGATCACTGAGTTTTATTTGATGAATCCAAGACCTGTAATTCTGAAGGCCATCCAGCAGGGATTCTGATATAAAAAAACGATCAATTCATTTCTGAATCATCATATCCCCCATTCTACCATTTGTCCAAGTTGGAGCCAACGGTCTCGGAGCAACATCAACAAGTGAAAATTTCATGAAGAGGTTTTTAAAATAAGATCCCATCGGGTCTCTCCAAGCCACATTGCCCCAGACCTCTTCATCCCCCCAAGTGAAATTTAAGTCCCTAGCTATAATTAAATTTTCCAATTCCAGCAAATGACCAGAAACAACTTCATCCCAGAATGCCAACTTGTCAGAGTACGACCCGTAACAGTTGATAATATTTACATTTTTCTCCACCCCCCTAATATTGCCAGATAATAAGATACCCAAGGAGGTGATATAAGGATTTAGTCTCAAAACCGAAGGGTTCCATGCCGCTAAGAGACCACCAGAAAGACCAACTGCATATACTGTGCAAACCATCCATCCCGGCTTAACTTTGTTAAAAAAGATACGTGCCTTTTCACCACAAACCATAGTTTCCTGGAGAAGTACCAAATCGGGATTTGTAATATGAAGAACTCTCTTGAGGGCCAATTGTTTGGGTAGCTCCCCCACACCCCTGATATTTCAGGAGAAAAAAATCATTTGCAAACCCTTGCTAGGGATTTCATTCCTCTAAGAGCCTGGGTATCGGTAGATTTGGGGGAATCCACAGGACCACGGCCATCCACAATCCCCCCCATGGTGACCTTCTTGTTTTTCCTAGAACTCCTCGTTTTAAGAGGAGAGAGTTCCAGGGCCAAACCACCCCTATGTGCCCCCTTTTGTATACATATATCCCCCATTGTACCAGCTGAAATCACAGAGGTATTGTTTCCCACCCCCACCAGATCAGAGGTCGACACATCTAATTTACCCCCCACATCCCCACCAGGTGGCTTTGACTCATCTATCAGCCTATTTTTGTAGAAGGTAGGGATAGGTGTCTTCTTCACCATCTCTGAATAAGAGGGAATAAGTATTATCTTCTCACTGGGCTCCATAGTTTTGACCGGACCTCTAACCAGTCCAACAGACCCCGACAGGGCCACTGGGCTCACACCACCGGATCCCCCAATCATGTCACCAACCTCCACTTTGGTTCCCTTCGGGTTCATCGCATCACCCCCATCCCCACTACCACCCCGAGCCAGAATAGGGGCCTCCGTGTCGCTAGATATAATAACAGTCTGGGAACCAGTAAGAGGAAAACCAGGGGAGACCGATTTGACAGGGGAGGAGCCGACAGGGCTAATCGCATTCACATTCTCAATCAGCTCATTCTCATAGGCAGGGCCATCATCCCCAGAGGATTCATTTGTAACATGTTCAGTTCCAGAAGAGTTTGATTTCATGTGTTGTTGGTGACTCATATAATTTCCATTATTTCCATTGTTTAAATCAAGAGCATTAATAAACGAAATATCCAACTCATTCAACGAATGGAAGAAGTTAGGGTCTTGTGTTTCTAACTTACGGAACAATGCCGATTCCGGAGCATCAAGAGTGGGCATCCGGTTGGAGAAGCCGTCCAGCGATCCCATTGTGTCCAACTCGATATCGCTACCATCGTCCGACGACCAGAACGGACCCCCCTCCTTGAGACGTCCAGATGAAGCCGAAGCATTGCATTGTCGCCACAAATGCCCCACCTCTTTGCAGTTAGAACAACGAAAAGGGATACCCCAATAATCAATGATCTGAGTAAGCTTCCGGCCACGCCAATTGATGTTAAGCACATCAATTAACCCCAAGGAAATGTCCACCTCCACAAGGACCCGACCCATACGACGATCAAACCCATTAAGGTGCTCTTCCTCGACATGTAAAAACCGCCCAATGCAGTTTTCGATGGCTTCAAAAGCCCCACGATTCCAGAGAGCGAGTGGAAGCCCTGGCAGAAGGACCCACAAGTGCCGTAGACGCACCGAGGCAGTTTCAGGATCGAAGTCTGTTTGCCATTTCTGCAACATTAGGCTACCAGAACCATGTAGCCATAATCTCTCCATAATGAGTGTGCAATGTGCCTCTTCGTCAAATTTGAAGCCGTACCACCCACACGCCAATGCAAAGATTTGCGGAGTGTAGTTTAGAAGAGGTCTCCACTTCGCCGAAACCCAACTAACAATGTCACGCCGATTCATAGCGTGATATGAAAATTTTCCAACCAGCACTGTCATATTGTATTCCATGACTTCCTCCAACCCAATGTCCCTACCCACCGTTAACCAGGATTCACCAGGTCTTCGAAAATATTTTCCATTCAAACGATGGGCCGCACGGGAAGATGAACCAGTATTTGCTTTGTTACCCACATCAGGGTAATCCCGGCCACTACCGACGGAAGGGTCCGACCCCCCCATTTCACCATGTGTCCGCCTCCCAGCCAGATGTCCCCTATGTGTCTTGCCACGGGGAACCACCTGTCGGCTCGCCAGGTTAAGAGCCCTCTTCCCTTTTAGCAGTTCTTTGAAGTGTGCGTCCGGTTTGAATAAACCGACTTCCTCTATCATGTAATCGGAGACATTGAGGTTGTTATCCGCTGGGAGGATGGGTTCCGACATCATTTCCCCCATTCCAGTAGCCATAAACCAGAACGCGAATCCAAATCAGCCGTATAATAAAACAATGCCCATTCCCCTGTCAGTTGTTTACCAAACGACAGCTAAAAAACAGTGGCAGCAACGATGAATGATGCAACAATGGAAAAACAAACCCCAAACTGCTCGTAGACCCAGAAACGCGGAGGACCACATGCCGACCACACGCCAGTGTCACCGGAGCCGGATTTATAGTTCCAATGAGCAGGAAAATGTTCAAAACCGACCGCAACAGTGTGATGTCTCAACCCAAAACAGTCTCTTTAACGGCTGCCAGACAAGTCGACTGCTATGTGCCTTCACTAGTTATCCCTCTCACCGCCAGAGCTCGTCCATTCATCACCGTAGAAGCCCTAGCTGCGTCATGGAAACGCTAGCCACGCCATGGGAAACCCTAGTCGTTTGCCGCACGTAGAGCTCTCCAATGACGATAGAGCTTCAATATTGAAAACATTAAACACATAGCTTTTTCATATTCATATGATTTTAGTTATTCAAATGATGTGAAAGTTTATATTCATATGATTTTAGTTATTCAAATGATGTGAAAGTCAATTATTCAATCATTAAGTTAAACATGGTTATTATCTCTTCTAATGATTATTAAATATTTATATACGATTTTAGTTATTCAAATTATCATCAAGTTAAACATGGTTATTATCTCTTCTAATGATTATTAAATATTTATATACGATTTTAGTTCTTCAAATTATCATTAACTTAAACATGGTTATTATCTCTTCTAATGATTATTAAATATTTATATTGATACGATTTTAGTTATTCAATTTATAATTAAGTTAAACATGGTTATTATCTCTTATAATGATTATTAAATATTTATATTGATCATTAAATATTTATATTGATACGATTTTAGTTATTCAAATTATAATTAAGTTAAACATGGTTATTATCTCTTATAATGATTATTAAATATTTATATTGATACGATTTTAGATATTCAAATGATGTGAAAGTGAGTTATTCGATCATTAAGTCAAACATGGTTATTATCTCTTATAATGATTATTAATTATTTATATTGATAAGAATTTAGTTATTCAAATGATGTGAAAGTCAATTATTCAATTATTAAGTAAAACATGGTTATTATATTTTATAATGATTATTAATTATTTATATTGATACAAATTTAGTTATTCAAATGATGTGAAAGTCAATTATTCGATCATTAAGTTAAACATGGTTATTATCTCTTGAGAAGGGGTACGGGAATATGGTACAGGAATAGGGACATGAAACGAATGTAGAGTATGGGTACGTTCAAGCTAAATGTTCGTAATTATATTTGTTCATTTCGATCGAGATCATGTTTTTATGACGTTTTTTTATATTATATTGGTAGGGAACAGATAGTATGATGTAGTTATAAATGCACTGGATTATGTTAAGTATATAACCTTCTTGCAAATATAATGATGAAATGAAAACCATAAAGTGGATGTATTGGAAATCGTTATATGTGTTCTTGACATGAAAATGAATGTCGTAAAAAATTATAAAGAATTGATTAGAATAGTTAGTGACGCCACCTCTGTTAGATTATAAAATGACTTAGATAAGAAAACCAAAGGAATTCAATAACTAATAAAAAAAAATTCACTTGCCTTCTCTAAGAAGTGAGGTCCCTACAATTCATATATTGATAATAACAACAAATTACATAGAACAAATGAACCTGATATGTTAATGTTGTTATGAAATTGAGTTATGGGTTCTTCCTCCCAAGTCACCTCAAGCACTCCAAACTCAAAGTTTGTCCACCAAGTATGCCCAAAAGAGTCAATGAGACCTTTATCATAATATATCAATGGAGAACATAATGGAAAGCTAGGGTTCCATATAGAATGAGAAGGATGTTGCAGATTCGGGATAAAGGATTGTATGAACAATGAGGGTTTCTTCAAGCAACCAAGATAAAACAATGGTTTCCAACCTCTTTTTCTTTCTCCTATGCTCTTTTTATATATTGAGAAAAGCAATTAGGGAGTTAGAGGAAGTTATTCACGGGATTGGCACAGTTGGGAAACAGTCTCAATTAGGGAGTTAGAGGAAGTTATTCACGGGATTGGCACAGTTGGGAAACAGTCTCAACTGATGAAACCCATGAAAAAAAATCATTTTATTTATTTTTACCCTTGTACAGACACATATGCGAACTACAATGATGAAAGTAGCGTATTTACTAGAATACACGTGTTTTACATAGGAGAGTCACACATTTCTTGGGAAATAAGATTTTTTAAAGATATTTCCTCAAGATAATGGGTGTCCACTATGCCACAAAGGAAAACGGGATGTCTGCAACTCACGATAAGGATAAGACCGGCCACTATAACGTCTTATGATAAACAGTGGAAAAAAACGCTATAATAGATGCCCCCTAATGTGTGAGTTCAAAGGAGCATACAATGGCCGAAATACATTATAACATTTTTTATACTGAGTGCATGAAGTAACATGGAATAAATTTCCCAATCATCAGCCATAAGCAGATAACAACAATCATCCAAGTAAAAAATCTCTTTCTGAAGGCCGACTTACCCATGCTCAAACGTAACAAAGCATGGTTGCAAATCAAGTACTAAGTAGATCCATGAAGTATATATACAAGTGAACAAGGCCATGAATATACAAGTGAAGCCAAGTCATGAGTAGGTCATGGATCGAAGTCTCAACATCACATGAAGATATATGTATGTATGCAATATCTAAACAGATCACTCTCCATATGATATCAGTGCCAAATGACTAGATGGAAATCCAACGCAACCCGATTCATAACAAAACTTAAATTGAACTACAAAATGAAATTAGGGTCTTTAAACCAAATGAAAAAGGTACAAGTCAAAACTACGTGAGTAGATGTCTTGAAGTCGAACTTAGCAAGGCATCGTGTGATTACCCGTTAATGATGAAAACCGTTAACACATGCGAGCCAACTCACCAATAATGATAATGAGCGGTAAGGTACCTAGTACAATCTGACAAGTGTGAATAAAGGAGTTGACATCAAACACTTGTAGACTCAAATGATCAAGGGGCATTGATGTATTCTCGTTGTCAAAAGCGAGGACACTTGCCACTGAGGACTGCAAGTTCCAAGGTACTAATGAAGTGCTAATAAAATCTATACCACTATCCCTGAATAAATGTGTTGAAATTTGATGGGAAGTAATCCATTGGAAGGAGGGCATTAATGAACCCCCCATCATCCAACACGAGATTGTAGTAGGAGGCCAAAGATGTAATGGATCAACTGATGAGACGTACTTGACACGAGAAGGCCGACACAAGAAATTCAATAAAGTTCTAAGGATGGCTGACACAGGTTAAAAACTTAAAGTTCCGAGGATGGACGACACAGGTTAAAAACTTCCTTTGAACAACAACATGACAAAAATGTGACTGAGGTAGCATAAACTCAAAAGAGAATGTAAAAATAAGTCAATGATGTAAGAGACATCAAAGACAACTCCATCGTGACTAGAAGACTAACCAATTGGGGGAGTAATTGCATATACTAGTTCAACTTCTAAGGTCATTCTACATAACCAACTACAGATATGAGACTCAACAATGTGACGTGTTCAAAAGCAACGTGACTTGCTACCATATAGGGATTAAACAAAACTTTTTATCGCCCATCTTTTTTGTAATATTTGATTTTTTTTCTTTTTCATATTTATAAAATCCTGAAAAGGAATAAAAGAATGCTATGATACATGGGAATAAATGAGTATCAAGACAATCCAGCTAGTCCCAAAACGGATCATGAACCAGATAAGGACACTCTTAAGCTTCAACCCAAACACTATCTCGTGGATTTTCTAAGATCGAGTCAATCAATGCTCGTTTAGTTTTTCATTTTTAAAGAGTTTGAAAACTGAAAGAAGACTCCACACAATTTCTTTTTCATAATTTTAGTCTCCCTTGCCTAAAAAAGAATAAAAGCATACAAGGAGAGAACTCTTTTGATCGTGATTAGAGTATTCAATTTTTGTAAATAATCCACATGGTCGGAAAAAGGGGTAAGCTAATACCAAATGGATGTACTTTTGAATCATTTAACGAGTGTGAAAAGAACAAGCTTACTCGACAATATTTTCAGTTTTAAAGATTCTAAAAAGAGCTTAAAGAGGACTCTAAAGGTTGCTTCTTCGTAAATTTAGTCCCCTATGCCTGAAGAAGCATAAAATCATGTGCAAAAGAACTCTTCTAGTCGCAAAGTAACTAGATTATACCTTTTTGGTAAAATAGTCCACTTGGTTTGGAAAAGGGGTAAACTTATACCAAGTAGAAGCCCTTTCAAGTTTTTATCGAGTATGAAAAGAACAAGACCGCTTGGCAATATTTTTATATTTAAAGAGTCTAAAAAGAGCTTAAAAATGACTCCATAATGGGAGTCCCCTAGGTTAGATCCTAGCAAATAATGCAGCATGAGCATCAACGGCAGACATGATCAAATCTAAGATGCTCATGGGGTAGGTAGGCTCTAAATATGAAAATATGATGAAATATTTTAAAAGCGAATGGTAAATCATATTTCACAAAAAATAACCTATGGTGATCCTAAACTATAGGATAAATGCAAAAATGCATCAAACTAGGGATATGTTTCCATATATGCAAGTTTAAATATCACATACCTACCTTAAAGAATACCAATGCTGAAAAGTGAATCATCTCCCTAAAAAGACACACCAAAATACCCCTTCAAAAGACCCAATTAGTTCAAATTTGAAATATTAAAAGTGAAATGGTCACTGTAGACAAGTGGGTAATTATTAAAAGTAATAAAATCGAGTAAACATTTATAATTACCATTTCATTGTGCAAATTGGAAAATATCTCAAATTTCAGGAGTAGATTGCAAGAGCTACGGGAAATGCAATTTCATTCTGTCAGCCTTAGGTAAGAGCCCATGCCCTTCTCTTTCAATTCATCTCTCTTTTCTTTAGTTTTTTTCTCAATTTTTTTTTATTTTTTGGGAAGGCCCCAAGCGTGCATGAAGGCATACACAGGCTACAATGATGAAAGTAGCGTATTTGCTAGAATACGCTGGTTTTACATAGGAGAGTCACGTATTTCTTGGGAAATAGGATTTTTTAAAGAGATTTCCTCAAGATAATGAGTGTCCACTATGTCACAAAGGAAAAAGGGATGTCTGCATCTTGGGATAAGGATAATACCGACCACTATAACGTCTTCGGATAAACAGTGGCAAAAGAAGCTATAACAGACGTAGATCTATATAGAGAAGTGCAACAAGGATTTGGGTTGCATCAGGTAATCTAAAAGAATTTGAAATTATTTCAAACACAACTAGAGTATTTACAATGGAAGGTTTATACAGGATTCTTTCATGCATACAAAGATCTTTATATTTAACTTCCTAGCTACCAGATAATTAATTCCTGTCCAATAAAAAGTTATTGGATTTGCATGTTTAGATTTATCATATTTTTCCATGCTTAGCAAGCACGAACTCTATGGACGTGATCAGTGAGAGCAGGAAGATTATTGTTACCAAAGCAGATAACAACCATGTATTTAAGCTAAATGATTAAGGACCCAGTATCCATTTTGAAACCCTGGGGGAAAATATGGGCCTTAAGAATATTATAAATTTGTGGATCATCAATACTAACAAAATATTTTGGGAAAATAGTTCCAAAACATGGACCATTATGAAGCGATCCAAGAAAACCACCAATGACAACATCCTGAAAAATCAAAATGGCGAGTTCCCGCTACAACACTACAGGGAGGAAACAAGTAAATAAGGTCTAACCAGAGGACCTAAACCAAGCTTGATAGGACCTAAGTGGGCATATTTGTAGCCTTTTTTCTTGACCCAGTCAATTTGGTCTTTTTCATTGAACATAGTTCTGCAACCAATTTAGTACCCTTTTCTAGACAAGTCAAGCCTTATACAATGTATAGTTGATAAGAGTATCATTAGTAAATTTGATCTAAAGTCTGGTTTTTATCAGATTTGCATCATTGAAGAAGAGATATACAAGAGTGCATGTGTTGTTCTTCACGGCCAATATCAGTGGAAAATAATTCCTTTTGGCCTTGCTAATGTTCATGCTAAGTTTCAAAAAAGGATGGAAGATATCTTTTGGCCTTATTCTTGGGATTTGGTTTACATAGATGATATCTTGATCTGTTCCAGAAATTTGCAAGAGCATCTTAAACATTTGCAGTAATTCTATGAATTGGTATATCAACACGTATTAGTCTTGTCAAAGACTAAGATGGAAATAGGAATGGAAGTCATATAATTTCTTTCATTCAAAGTTAGAATAGGTCAGATTGTGCTTCAAGACCATGTGTTAAAAAATTTGCGATTTAATCCTTGAGAAAGTTCAGTTGCAAAGATTTATAGGAAGCCTGAACTATATCTTCCCTTTCTACAAAGGACAAGAAGAATATATCTACATTTTGCAGCAAAGACTGAAGAAAAATCCACCCAAGTGGAACCAAAATATGATTGAATCTACCAAAAGAATCAAGGTGAAAGTACTAGTGCTTCCTCTATTGGCACTACCTCAGGGAACATGACAGTTGGTTATAAAAACTGATGCTTTAGACAAAGCATGGGGTGTTTGTCTCGTAGAAAAATTCATCAAGAAATAAGAGGTATGTGTATATGCCTCTGGATCATTTAAAGAAGCCAAATTAAATTATCCTTCCAGCCATAGAGAAATTTTGGCTGTGAAAAATACAATGCAACATTTCAGATTGTATCTTAAGCCTATCAATTATTTTATCGGGACTGATTTAAAGATCATGCTTGAGATCTTTAAGAATGAAACTTTGATGGCATAAAACAGTGCCAGAATACACAAATGGTTCATATGGCTTCAGAATTTTGATTTTGAAATTGAGTATAAGCTAGTATATTTAATTTTTTTTGCAAACATGTTATCCAAAGAACAAGGAGCTCCTAGCCTTGGAATGCTTTCTGCATAAAGTTCAGGAGAATCTTTAAAAATAAATAAGATACCTTTACCAAATGATGAAGATCATCATCTAAGACAAGAAAAAGGAAAAGATATCCTCGATCCTGAAGAAAGAGAAAAATATCTACAAATGGTCAGCAGAAAGGAAGAAGAGAAACAATTATTTGCAACTCTAATTGAACATATCCAGATGTCTCTTATGAAGATTCAAATCGTTGAAAGATGGGAGAAAACAAATTTCTTAGGCATTAAATGTGCTTACAATAGGCTGAAGACCTTAAATGAAGTCTGGCAGATGAATTATGCAGGGAATTGTATTATGTTGATCTTGGTTATGGTTATCTCAACTAGACGAGCTACCAGTTGATTTTACAACCTGCTCGAGAAGCCGAAGAAATAATTATATGTGCAGGTCCTAGGAACTTGGCGAAATATTCCTGGTCAGGTTAGGTTGGATTGAGGTTTTCCTTGACAAATATTGTCCCAGAAATGATTGGGTTCAAAGATGTGCAAAATTCATTTGCATCTGCAAGAAGACATGATGGTAGCAAACCATCACAACCTTTCGTTTAAATTTAAATTAAGATTTTTAGGAGGAAAGTACTCTTCCTTGAACCCTCCTATGTTCTTAAAACAAAAATTCTTATGAAGAGATGGCATAGGTAAAATCTTGGGTGAAGTTGAAAAGGTGTTGAATTAAATCTAAAGGTTGAATCTTTGTTCGAGGGAGAGTTCTGTTGTGATCATTGTTCTATAATCTTTGGATCTGATGTAGAGAGATTTTTTTCATAGCTACTTTTTCCTGTAATCAGTTAACAAATTCGGATAGATTTGTTGGATGCATGTGCTAAGAATATGATTGTATCTGCCTTATAAGCATAGATTTTTTTCATAGCTACTTTTTACTGTTTATATTCTGGTCATCTCAAGAGTCAAGACTACATAAATGTGGTTGTTTTTTATCTTCAATTTCATTTATACTGCCTGCTTAGATTTACATATATCTCACTAATCCAATTTTTTCATCAGATAATCCAAGATTCCATTCATTTTAACGTTGGATTTAAAATTGAATTGTAAATCTCATGATAGAAATAAACCAAAGGTTAAGAAAATACGCTGGTTCTATGTTTCCTTTTGTGCTCTCCCCAGCTGTGGCTGTACTGTTCCTGACTTCTCTGGGCACAAAAATTCAGAAAGTTGATGTTCATCTCTGTTCATCTTGTTCGTTCAGTCTGCATATATGAAACACACAGCAATGGAAAAATACCTAAGGTATACTGTGTAGTGGTGATTGGGAAAAAGATGAGTTGCATTCATACAATTGTAGCTAACAACCTGCAAAATTGATACTATATATTTACAGTATCAAGGGTGCAAGCACACTCTTACACACTTAAATGGATTTTGACGTTGAAAGAATGTGGGCAGTCCTAACCTTTCATGCGATAACCTCCCCTGGCGGTTAAAAGGGTCATCTTCCTCCACTAAACGTGAAGAGGTCGATCCTCTCCAAATGCTAATGGCGATGGCAATTGGCATTGTATCCTGCTAATGGCGTTGCTGTGAATGCTCTCTTTCCCATGTCTGCTAATGGCGATGGCAATAATGTGGCAGATTGATATCTTTTAGATACCCAGAAACGCGTGTTACTAACGATCAATTGACAGAGTGTTGGCGTGCATGCCTTCCATATTGCTTCTTGGCACTCACATTCTGTCATGCGCACACAACTATGACGAATAGCTCATCTCGATAATCGATTGCATGCAAAAATGAATTAATTATTTAAACATTTGAATATAATGAAAAAAATTAGATTAATTCAAATTCGACCATCAAAATTAATATTAGATTATGTTAATTACTGAAACACTACCAACAACGCTAAATTTGGATCTGAGCATTATAAATAATTAATAATGTAATAATGTAATATAAACTAAATAATAGTTCTTGATAAGATTGTGGTTTAATATAGTTTAATACAAGTTTAGTGTTACATAAAATTAGCACAAATATTAATATTCTTAATGTTAATGTCAACTTGGTGTTCAGTGAGATCACGTTACAGCCCACAATACATGTAACATATTTTTCTTCGAATGCTAAAAGAGAAAATTATATTTATTTACCTTAACCTTCATACTTTGGGTTGCTTAGACTTAGTCAATTAATGAGGTCATCAATTTTTAATAAGTGTTATTAGCTTAATTAATGAGGTCATCAATTTTTAATAAGTGTTATTAGCTAGTTGGTGTGTGTTATTCGATGTAAAAGGGTCATGTTTATTAAATAATGCCCATTAGGTCGTTGATACTCATTAGTGATGAGACCACATGTAGTTAGGGATTTTCTAGTGAAAAACTATGTATAGATGTAGAAGGATATATACTCATTAGTGATGAGACCACACGTAGTTAGGGATTTTCTAGTGAAAAACTATGTATAGATGTAGAAGGATATGTAATATTTTATGAAGTATTTTCATTGTATATATTAAAGGTCTCCTCATTGGAGGTTTCCCTTCAAAGAGACCCATGAACATTGTTCTCTTTCTAAATACAATATAAGGGTTTATATTCGGCAATTTCAATATTCTTGTTTCTCCTATCTTACTTTCTGCAATTTACATTTCTTATGATATTACTCATAATTTACTATTTATGTTGATAACTAAGTACACTACAAGTGGTATTATAACTCTTTCATTTGCTAGTACATACCCAATTTTTAGAATACATACATACATACATACATACATACATATTTACACACACACATATATATATAAGCTAGAGGTGTGACCAACGCCTTTGAAAACAATTTTTTTGTCGTCTAGCAAGTGCACTTGAAACCCTCATTACATAGCTGTATCAATCATTTTGTTTCTATAGTACACCAAGCATAACATTGTGGAGATCACTCTCACATACCAAGGAATTGGGTAGTATGACTAAGGGTATGGTTTATTCTCCTTAGTTAGTGTTGTGAAATACCAACTATGTATTATTGTTGCAAATCATCATGTATATCATAAAGTTATAATGATTGATACGCCTTTTCTCTTAGGACCGAGCAAACCCTATCCTATGCAACAAATGTAGTGAAACTTCTACATAACTTGGAATATAAGAAATTTGAGAATCCCATTAGTACAATAATACTTAGGTAGGAGTTAGAAAAAAAATGTCTAGGCCATCCCATAGCACTGTGAGAGACCTATCACAAAACACTCTTGATGCATTGATGATTGCATTGATATAACTCTCAAGTAACCCTTAAGGTGGACCTACGCATACCATTGTAGGAGATCTATCTCAAAATACTTCTTGCATGACATTGATTGTATTTGTATAGCTCTCAGGTAACCCTTCTAGTGGACCTATGTGGCCCAAGGAATCCATTAGAATCACAACCATGGACACCAAGATCAACCTAGAACTGAAAAATCCAATCTTTAAGATCAAAGTTTAGGTCTTTAAGATTGTCAATTTGCAAGAACATGTTTCTAATATTGATGACCTACAGGAACAAAGTCTCTAAGACTAACAAACAACAAGCATAGGTTTCTAAAACCAATGACCAACTACAAACCATCCTTGTAGCCCTATCAAGAATGGAGCATTGGGAATAATCATTAGGGCCACAAGCCAATAGTGAATCATCTATAGGAAGAGAACATCACACAGGGACACCCTTTCAAGACAATTAACACCATATGATGCAGAGATTGTCTAAAGTGGATTTGAACAAGTTCAATGGTTTTGATCCAACATACGGGCGACTCATATAGAACATTACTTTTCCCTCCAAGATATTAATTTGATGACTTGTTGAAACTTGGGTTGGGAGTGTTATACTTGTATTTGGAGATTTGGAAATGATGGCAATCGTATAAGAAGGCCTGTGGAGATTACATTGGATAAAGTTGGTTTATGAAGGAAATATATGTTTGATTTGAATCAAACACTATTTTTTGGGGGATAGCTAACCAAGTTGGCCAAATTTGAATAATTTAAGACTTAGTTTTCTAGGAAAAAGTCATATTTTATTACCAAAAGGAGGAACAAAAACATATTCCTCGAGTGATCAGAGCACAATACATAGTAGTGTATTTGTGCAAAATTATGACATTTTTTTCTATCTATCGTCACTATTCACCAACCCAATACTACACTATTTTCCTTATCCATAATTATCTATCCTTTTTTAGATATTTATAAACTATCTTTTGTTACACCATATTTTGCCACCTTGTGAGCATTAGCACTTCTGGGCCTTCATTATCCATTTATGGACTCAGAACCACATTTTTGGTCCTATTGGAACCCTTTTTCCCTATTTTTACTCCTATACGCGAGCTGCTTCAATACAACTCGTGCATGTTGCACCATTATAGCCCGTGTACATTAAAAGAGAGTAAAATCTCTTTTTTCACTCCAAAAAGCGACCATTGTGACCTTTGGCCCTACATGTATCTTGAAACGACTTGATCCGACCTTTCACTTGCCTTGGAGGGTTATATATTGAGCCATTATGCATGGAAGGAGGGGAGAAAGGGAAGAGCATTGAAACTCTATCGAAATTTTTCCTTGCTTGAGTCTACATCCATTGATCCTAGTTGTTGTGAACCATTTATGTTCACCTCCCAAACTCTTTCATATCTTGTGAAGGATTCATTCTTTTGCTCGTGATTTTTCCATTGTATGGGGGATTGAAGTGGTGGAGGCACAAGTGGAGGGACCTAGTTCTTGGTTCATATGAGTTGCCGATAGGAGGTTGTATCTTGTACTTCTTGTTCATATTAATAGAAATACTCATTTTCTCATCCATTTATATTGTGAATGATTGTTTATTATCATTGGGTACATTTGCTTATATATATCATGGATTGTGCTATTGTATGTTCTAACATCTTTTAGATATCATATGCACTTGTTTGTGTTTATTTTTTAGACCAAGCTGCAGGTTCAAGAGTTGTGATTTCAAAGCTCAACAGAATTCTTCATCGAACGTCCGGATTGAGGTAGGCTCTCTATGTTGTTTATCCGCATTTACATCTATATAGCATATGTTGGGGGAATGATTTTATTTTCTTGAGTTCATCTTTCTGTTGTGGTCTAACCCAAGCCATAGGAATTTTTTCTCCGTAACAGAATTGGTGACTCCACTGGGGAGAAGCCTCCATTTGGGATTTTTGGGCAATTTTCCTTATTTTGGGTCTTTGTTCTTTCAAGTTTCTGTGTCGTTGGCAGGTTTTCAGGTTCTTATAGAAAAATCTTGATTTTTTTGGCCTTTCTGTTACAACTGAGAGGGGGGGTGAATCAGTTGTAATTATAACAACAATAATCAGTTTATCTTTTCTTTTAAAATTTTAGTACCATTCACAAAATGATTGTCAAGATAATGAATAAGATAAGCAAAGAACTAGTAATCATCATTCACACATATGATGTACACAGATACAGATATTCATGAGGAAACCTATAAAGTGAAAAAAACTCTTCTTCTTAGAATGCTAAGCAGTCTTTAACTCCTTTACATCAATTATATTTGAGCACTGACTCAAGATGAGGCTACAACCTCTGTTTAACAAGCTACAATTTGTTGTGAGCACCAACTCTCATGTTTTTCTAGCACCCACTCCCAATATTCAGGCATCAACCTAATTTACAGAGGAAATCAATCCTCCCTAGCACCTCCCTTCCACCCTATGTAATAATTTTTCAGTCGATTATATCACACTGGTTCAGATATATCAGTACATAATCTTTTCATTTTTGTTCTGTGCTGCTACAGCTTGGATTTCTGGGCATTTTATTTTTCATTAAATCAAGCCACACATTTTTTCTTCTGAATTGTTAAGAGTTTTTCAGTCAATTATATCACACTGGTTCAGATATATCAGTACATACCCTTTTCATTTTTGTTATGTGCTGCTACAGCTTGAGTTTCTGGGCATTCTGTTCTTCATTAAATCGAGCCATACATTTTTGTTCTGAATTGTTTTCTTCGAATCACAACTTCATCAGCAACCACTCCTCTTCATCCTGTCAATTCTCACACTGATTTTGTTCTCATCAATTGTTTTTTATAGATGCTGAAGTTATATGCCTCGGTCTCTTTAACTTCCAGATATTCCAATTCTAAAACTGAAACTGTCTCTTTAACTCCCAATTCAAAAATTGAACTGTCTCTTTGACTTCCAGAACTTACACGCTGTAACTGACTAATAAATAAATAAATGTTTGTGAGTCACATCTTGTGTGTCGCGGCTGTCTGAGTCATGGCTGTTTGAGTGTCATCCATCTGAGTCGCGGATGTCTGAGTCATGACCATCTGAGTCTTAGCCGTCTGAGTCATGGCCATCTGAGTGGCAGCGGTTTGAGTCGCAACCATCTTAGTCACAACCATCTGAGTTGCAGTCGTCTGAGTCACGACTTGTCTAAGTCACAGCTGTCTGAGTTGCAACCGTCTGAGTCACAACTTGTTTGAGTTGCAACTGTCTGAGTTGCAGCTTGTCTAACAACATTCTTTTCTTGTATTTCAAACTTAGTCGCAGCTTTAGTAAACTGAAGTTGGTGTGGTCTGAGTCACCCGCCTTGTCTGCTTTCCAACCATCAATGACAACTGAATCATAGTGCCAACAATATCCCCCTTTGGCATTGATGGAAACCTAAAATTTATGATGCTACAAGTGTAATCACTGACTGCTTGTCATCTGCAACTACCTAAACTTCTCCCCCTTTGACATCAATGTCAAAGAAAACATGACAATACATCTCCCCCTACCAAGATGAACTCAGAAACCAACAAAGAAAACATTATGGAACCATCTCAGAATGACATTAGATATGCAATAAGCACAAACTCCCCTTGCCAAAGTGAACAAGTTAGTTGGAACAAGATATGACACCCAACTTCTGGTGTAGATATTCAAACTAGATTTTGGATAAGGGTTTATTAAAGATATCAACAATCTGTTCTTTAGAAGGAATGAAATGTAATTGGACAACTCTATTTGTAACCTGCTCCCTTAAAAAATGATACTTGATTGGAATGTGTTTGGTCTTGGAATGAAGAACACGGTTCTTGGAGACATTAATGGCACTTGTGTTATCACAATGAAGATGAATAGATTCAACATATGTTAC
Organism: Larix kaempferi; assembly: GCA_027924585.1. NCBI lineage: Eukaryota > Viridiplantae > Streptophyta > Pinopsida > Pinales > Pinaceae > Larix > Larix kaempferi. The sequence goes on along the minus strand of BSBM01000458.1, from coordinate 13,671,177 downwards.
TTTTAGATCTGCAAGAGTTTGAATCATCCATAGAACCTGTGTACAACATGTGGCTGCAACAATGTATTCAGCTTCTGTGGTAGACAAAGCTATAGAGCCTTGCTTCTTACTTATCCATGCTACTAGTGAATCACCTAAGAAGAATGCACCTCCACTTGTGCTCTTTCTTTCATCCAAACAGTTTTCCAAGTCAGCATCTGAATATGCTGTTAACTGGAAGTTCTGATTTCTAGGATACCAGAGACCATAAGTCACTGTGCCTTTCAAATATTTGAATATCCTCTTAACATATACTAAATGGCTTTTCTTAGGAGCATACTGAAATCTACCTACCATACCAACATCTTGCATTATATCAGGACGAGATGCTGTGATGTACAACAAGATACCTACCATTGACCGATATGTTCTTTGATCAACATCTGGTGATACATCATCCTTGCTGAGCTTGCATCCAACAACCATGGGTGTGTTGACAAGTGAAGAATCTTCCATATGAAATTTCTTCAATATCTCCTTCAAGTAACTCTCTTGGGAGAGAAATAAACCTTCAGAACTCTGATTGATTTGAAGACCAAGAAATAATGACAACTCTCCTATCATTGACATCTCAAACCCAGATTGCATGGCATTAGCAAACCATTGAACAGAAGAATCATTAGTACATCCAAAAATAATGTCATCCACATAGACCATAACAACTAATAAATCAGCACCTTCAACCTTGATGTACAAATTACTTTCAACAGTACCTCTCTTGAAACCTTTGTCCAGTAGATAATTATCCAATCTATAATACTAGGCTCTTGGTGCTTGTTTCAATCCATATAGTTCCTTCTTCAGTTTTCAAACATAGTTAGGATTATCTGTCAGTTGAAATCCTTTAGGTTGCTCCATATAGACTTCTTCTTCCAGATTTCCATTAAGAAATGCTGATTTAACATCCATCTGATACACTTTGAAGTTTTTGTGGCTAGCATATGCAAGAAACATTATAATGGCTTCTAATCTTGCCATTGGTGCAAAGGTTTCATCAAAATCCTGACCCTCAATTTGTGCATACCCTTTACAGACCAATCTGGATTTATTCCTCACAACCTGTCCTTGTTCATTCATCTTGTTTTTAAACACCCATTTAGAGCCTATTACATTCTTATCTGTAGGTCTAGGAACAAGTTCCCAAGTATTATTCTTCTCAATTTGATCAAGCTCTTCATTCATGGCTTTAATCCAATCTTCATCTTTACTAGCTTCATCAAAGTTCTTGGGTTCAACCATAGATAGAAAAGCAATCTGTGATTGCTCTGAAGCTTCAATCAATTTTCTTCTTGTCTGAACTCCTTTATTCTTGTCACCAATTATCTGACTGTCAGGATGATTCTTTTTAACAATTCTGGAAGGTGATTTTGTTTTTGTTTGTTGATTTGAAACTACCTGAATATTTGCATCTCCATCATCTGACTCAAGGTCTTCTCTTTCTGATTCTTGGACCTCTTCATCTTCAATTTCAATTGTATCCTCTGCATCTGGTTCAATACTGCTTATCTGATCATTTTTAACTGAGATTTCTTCATCCATTTTAATGTCAATACAATCAACTAATTTATGCAATCTTTTATTATAACATCTATATCCTTTGTTGTTTGTTGCATATCCCAAAAAGATACCTTCATCAGCTCGATCATCATATTTGCCAATATGTTCATCATTATTTTTAATATAGAATTTACTTCCAAATATTTTGAAATGCTTAATAGTAGCAGGTCTCCCAAACCAAATTTCATAAGGAGTCTTATTACTGTTTGGTCTTAGATGCGCTTTGTTAAGAATATGGACAACTGTATGAATTGCTTCTACCTAATAAACTTGAAAAATGTTTTTTTCATTCATCATTGATCTTGCCATTTGCTGAACTGATCTATTATGTCTTTCCACTACTCCATTTTGCTGTGGAGTCCCTGGAATAGTATATTCCCTTTTGATCCCATGTTTATCACAAAATTCTTTAAAGTCTCCTGAACTAAATTCTCCTCCCCTATCAGACCTTACTGCCTTCAATATTTTTCTTGTTTGATTCTCAGTTAGAGCCTTAAACACTTTGAATTTTTCAAATGCTTCAGATTTTTCTCTCAGAAAAGCAACCCACATGAGTCTAGAATAATCATCAATAACCAACATGAAATAGTTTTATTTTCCTGTACCTTCCTTCCTGGATGGTCCACATAAATCCATATGTACTAACTGAAGGGGCTCATTTGTTGATGTAAAACCTTTTGATTTAAATTGAGTGCGGGTCAGCTTTCCCATTTGACATGACTTACACACTGAATCATATGGCTTTGATATATTTGGAAGATCCTTTACTTCCCTATTGTTACTAAGTTTGATTATATGATCAAAATTCAAATGTTTAAGTCTCTTATGCCACAACCAACTCTCATCATACTTGCTTAGATGACATTCTTCCTTTTCTTCATTCAAAACATAAACATTATTTTCTGTCCTTATGCCTTTTGCAATCAATTGTCCCGAGGGTACAGATTTTATCTTGCAACCTTTCGAATTAAAAACTACTTCACACCCTCTATCGCAGACCTGACTGACACTAAGGAGGTTATGTTTTAAACCATGTACAAACAACACATCTTGAGCTTTTCATTTGCCATTATTCAAGGTTACCATCCCTTTTCCTTCGATTTTTCCTGGAGCATCATTTCCGAAGGTCACATTTCCTGATTTGCTTTCATTTAGAGACAAAAATTTATTTTTATCACCCGTCATGTGTTTAGAACAACCACTGTCAATATACTGGAGATCCTTTTTCCTTTGAGCAGAAAGTACTAATCCACATTTGTCACTTTCTTTATTTTTCCAAACTTTAGTCTTTTCAAATGTATAATTTATTCTCGGATTTGTTTTGTACTTCCTTAAATGACAGTCTGTAGATTTGTGTCCAAAATTATGACAAACAAAGCATTCTGGCTCATTATTTAATAGATCAAAAGAGTTGATATGTTGATAATCGGTTCTTCTTTTAGTTGTGGACTGAATTGCGTGATTTCCTTGTTTCCTCACTGACTGTCCAACACTGTTTTGTAGCATCTAACTCTTTGACTTCCATAGTTTCATACTTCTAAATTTAATTCCACAATTTGCAATTTTATGACCAAAGTTAGAACAATAATAGCAATAACCATAGAAAATTTTTTGGTACCTGGATATTGGTCTTCTTTCTGGGCTTGATTGCTTTGTCTCTTGTTGGCTATGTTCCTGATCAGATCTCAACTTATGTTTATTAATTTTGGTTAGCAAGGTATGATCATCATCTGACTGTTTGCTACTTGACCCACTTTCATAACCTAGGCTAGTCTTTATCAATGGAGATCTTTGTTTACTCAGGATGCTATTCAGTTCTTTTGAGGCTTTGATACTTGACAAATTTTGGTGGTACAAAGCTTGAAATTTCTCCAAATATTTTCTAGCTTTTACTACTTCTTCTTTCAGAGCTTCACATCTTAATTTTTTTTTTTTGTCTCTCTGCTAATTGCTGTTTTAGAGTGTCTTCTATTTTATTTGCTTCTTCTAATTCTAATTTTAACAGCACAAAATCTTTACTTGTTCCTTTACCATTTTTTCCAAGTTGCATCAACAAATGTTTTTGTTTTCTCTTCTTAAGTTTGAGTCTGTCAATCTATTCTAAGGCGCTGATTAATTCACCTTCCATGTCAATCATAGTTTCTTCATCATTAGTATCTTCTATGGCCATAAGCATAAAACCATTCATTCTATCTTCAGAAGATGAATTGCTATCTATATCCTCCGAGTCATCATCATTTGCACACAAACTTTTCTTTTTACTGTATTTCTTAAATTTGTATTTCTCTTCATCATCAGAGTTCTGATCTTTTTTCTTGTGAGGACATTTAGAGGCAAAATGACCTATCTTACCACAGTTAAAACATTTAAAGGGCAGCTTGTCTCTATATTTACCCGATCCTTTCTTCAATCTTCTTACAAATTTTGCCTCAATCTCATCTGCTCCATAATCAATATTCTTATCTGCTTTAAAGGATGCTTCTCTAGTGATGAGTTTGTCTGTACTAATCCTCATTTCATAAGCAGTTAGAGTTCCTAGGAGTTGATCAATGCCCAGAGTTTTAAGATCATTTAACTCTTCTATTGCTGAAACTTTGGGGTTAAATTTATCAGGCAGAGATCTTAAAATTTTCTGAATTAAGGATTCTTCTTCAATTGTTTCACCGAGGCCCTTCATAGCATTCACAAGCTCTTCAACCCTTAGGAAACATTTACTAACATTCTCATCCTCATTCATATTTAGTTGTTCAAATTTCAACCTGTATGTCTGCAGTTTGGCATCTTTTACTTTCTCATTCCCTTCATAGCTGCTTATAAGTTTTTCCCACATTCCTTTGGCAGATTCAAGATGCATAACTTTTACAAATTCAGCTTCTGCAAGACCACTGAGAATAGCATTCATTTCTTTTGCATTAAAGGTAAATTCCAGTTTGTCATCTTTGGTGGCTAGTACAATGGGCTTTACATATTCAGTTTCAACTACATCCCATACATTAGCACCTAAGGACATAAGATAGGTTCTCATTCTAACCTTCCAAAAAGAAATTTTTTTCCCATCAAACAGAGGAGCCTTATTGATTGAATTTCCATCATGACTAGTCATGTTTTAAGCTCACAGATCTACCTTTAAATAAAGGGAACCTGCTCCGATACCAATTGTTACAACTGAGCGGGGGGGGGGGGGGGTGAATCAGTTGTAATTTTAACAACAATAATCAGTTTATCTTTTCTTTTAAAATTTTAGTAGCATTCACAAAATGATTGTCAAGATAATGAATAAGATAAGCAAAGAACTAGTAATCATCATTCACACATATGATGTACAAAGATACAGATATTCATGAGGAAACCCATAAAGGGAAAAACCTCTTCTTCTTAGAATGATAAGCAGTATTGAACTCATGTACGTTAATTAGCTTTGAGCACCAACTCAAGATGAGGCTACAACCTCTGTTTAACAAGCTGCAATTTGTTGTGAGCACCAACTCTCATGTTTTACTAGCACCCACTAGAGGGAAGCACCCACTCCCAATATTCAGGCATCAACCTGATTTACAGAGGAAATCAAGCCTCCCTATCACCTCCCTTCCACCCTATGTAAGAATTTTTCAGTCAATTATATCACACTGGTTTAGATATATCAGTACATACTCTTTTCATTTTTGTTCTGTGCTGTTATAGCTTGGGTTTCTGGGCATTCTATTTTTCATTAAATCGAGCCACACATTTTTTCTTCTGAATTGTTAAGAATTTTTCAGTCAATTATATCACACTGGTTCAGATATATCAGTACATACCCTTTTCATTTTTGTTCTGTGCTGCTATAGCTTGAGTTTCTGGGCATTTTGTTCTTCATTAAATCGAGCCATACATTTTTGTTCTGAATTGTTTTCTTCGAATCACAGCTTCATCAGCAACCACTCCTCTTCATCCTCTCAATTCTCACATTGATTTTGTTCTCATCAATTGTTTTTTATAGATGCTGAAGTTATGTGCCTCAGTCTCTTTAACTTCCAGATATTCCAATTCTAAAACTGAAACTGTCTCTTTAACTCCCAATTCGAAAATTGAACTGTCTCTTTGACTTCTAGAACTTACACGCTGCAACTGACTAATTAATAAATAAATAAATGTTTGTGAGTCACAACTTGTCTGAGTCGCGGCTGTTTGAGTCACGACCGTCTGAGTTGTGGTTGTTTGAGTCACAGCCGTCTGAGTCTCATCCGTTTGAGTCCCAGCCGTCTGAGTCACAACCATCTGAGTCGCAGCCGTCTGAGTTGCAGCCGTCTGAGTCATGGCTTGTCTGAGTCACAGTTGTCTGAGTTGTAGCCATCTGAGTCACAGCTGTCTGAGTTGCAACTTGTCTAACAACATTCTTTTCTTGTATTTCAAACTCAGTCGCAACTTTAGTAAACTGAAGTTGGTATGGTCTGAGTCACCTGCCTTGTTTGCTTTCCAACCATCAATGAAAACTGAATCATAGTGCCAACACTTTCCACTCATTTTTTGGCCACCTATCCTTCCCTGTACGGAATTCGACTTTGGTTTACCCGCATGTACACACCACTGATAGTTCACTAGCCCGCATACATATGCAACTGTTTACTGAACAGTTGCGTACAACTCTAGTTTAACCTTATTCTTGGTGTTTGGTTGATGCTGGGTGAGTTCTGGGTGTTCCTGAGTCTTTCTGGGCCTATGTCCTGACTATTCCTTGTCCTCTTTTAGTGAACGAAAGCTCCTCTTTCTTTGTTTTTTAGAATTTGGTTTTTTAACCATTTTATCTTTTTATAGCTCATTGGATTAGCTGAGTCTTTCTTTTTGGGGTTTGTTGGGCTATCTGCATTGCATTCTCTGCATTCTTTTCTGAAATTTTTTTATTCTACTTGCATTTTCATTCATTTATATTGAAAATACAAAAAAACAAATTGTTGCATTTTCATTCATTTATTGTGAAAATACAAAAAAAAATTGCTTTATGTATTTGCATTTTGCATTAGACTGCTTGTGCCTTCATTAGGGCTTGTTTGTGCATGAAATATTAGAGAGATTGCATTTTATTTCTGAAAAGAAACTTTGGTTTGACTGTCATTTAGTGGCATAGTTTTCTATTGATAGAAGAGTCTAGTGTTTTTCGGGTGTGCATTTTATTGAGTCATCTTGCATCACTAGTTTCATGACCATATCTCATTGAGTAATCATAGCCAATAAATTTAACTCTTAATTAAAATTTGATTAGAACGTTTTCTTTTCTAGGGTGCACCAACTAGTATAGGTTTAGAGTCTTGGAATAGATCCTGTGTGAGTTAACAATGCAAGACTATTAAACAAACATTATGTGTCTGACCATGGAGTGGTGAAACCCATGGTATACATCGGTGTTCTCAGGACACTCTACTCATGCCAGAGTTAAGCACGAGGTCACGGGAGGTTGGTTGCGGAGATAGCCCTCCAATACTTGCTGAACGTGGGAGATATATCTAGGATTTGTTCGTATCTGGGGACTCTTGGGGGATTTGACCCTCTTGAGTTTCGGGCTTAGCTACCCTTCCTATATGACGGATCCCACCTGCGACTGTTTTCCTGAGCATCGGTTATACGTGGTGGCCATAGTTGCTTTACCTAGGTATCACATATGGAATTTGTAGCGGTTATTCTGTGAGTGTCCTGAGTCATATAGGGGTCAGACAACACAGTTTTGTTCGCACAGTGAAGACTGAGGGCCCTTATAACTGATTATGTTACCTTCGGTTATAGTTTGGGAGTCTCAAGCCTCTCCTAGGCGAGACATACCAGCTGTAGTGTCGGGAGGTCCCTTGAGCCAGTCCCTTGTTGTGTGCATTTTGGTTGTATTTTATTTTAGGTGTGTGCTCTGTGACGATTTAGTAGGCCGTCAGGAGATGCTTATTTGTTGAATCTTTGAAGTCATTGTGGATTGAGATCAGGCTCTCCACCGATCTCGTTGGTTTGTTGGTTTAATAGCTAGCGATCTGTCGCAGTCTCTTTGCAAGATATGTCGTAGGATTATCATTGGTCCTTTATTCACATCTTATGAGCTTCAGAGAGTTCCCATTATGAGTTTCGCACTTGGCACGTTGGGAGTCCCATCGAATCCGTCCGTTGGAACAAAGAGAACTTCCCCTCCTCAAGTATACTCTCTAAGGACGGAACGAGAGGGAGGTTCATCACACATCACTCCTCATGGGTTTGGGACATCCCATCCCACTAGTACGAACATGTTCGATGATACATGGTCATCAAGTATTATGTATAGTTCATCTACGGGTGTGTCGAGTTTTGCTTCTACATCTGTCTCTACGACGTCAGATCATTTTTCACTGGGTATGCCCAGTTTTATGCCGAATATTACTCCCACCATGTCTGGTAGTCATGCTAGCTCTAGCATAGGGTTTGGGGGCACTTGTTAACACCCAAAAAGTGCTCACTAGCTCATTTCCTTATTCACATGACCCATTTGTCCACTTTTCCACCATTTGAGCCTCTAAAGCCATCAAAAGCTCAGCAATTCGACCTGATTTATGCCTAATCGGGCTATCTCTACACCATCATACCAGACGCCCCACTAGGCGATTCTTCACGCGGTGACGCTCCGGAGGCATCACATGCCGCTGATGGTATTATCGGCCAAGTCACGACACAAAATAAACCTTTTAGCATGGTGAGCACCATAAATTCCCCAGACCTCTCTAGGGCTACATCTAATTCTGGAGCGACAACTTCGTACGCTCCAACAAATCAGACTCATCACATTCATGGACCCTCTTATCCACAACATTGCTATGGGAAAGCGCCATTGACATATGTACCACCCACATACTATAACCAACTGGCCACCCAGAACCCAATTCATTTACCGGCACAACCAATGTATTACCCACAGCAAGCTACACCAGCTAACCCAACACGTCCAATAGCTCAGGGTTACCAACAACCCCAGCAGGCAACTGGACCACCTCCAGCCCCACCAGCTTATTATCCACCGCAACTTGCTACCGCACCTGCGGCACCCCAAAATCCTCCCACTACTCAAGGGAAAGTGTATACACAAGACAATCAGCCCCAACACCAAAACAACCAACGCAACTAGGGTGGACAACAAAACCGTGGAAGAGGACGTAACCGTAGCAACAACCAACAACATAATCAAGGTCTACCACCTCCCAATCCTCCAAATAATAACAATGCTACTCCTCCCAACCAGAATCCTGATCATCATCCCAAGCAGCCAAAAAACAATAACCTGAGAACAAACCATCCATGTTCTATATGTAGAGTCTATGGACACTACACTCACAACTGCCCCCATTTAGAGGAAGCACATAAACTTTGGGCTGATGATGCCCAACGCCAGGGCCACGCTGGACAGCCAGCTCCACTTAATCAACCACAACCCATGATATTACAAAACCCATTGCCAAACCAGGGAGTAGTAAATACTCGCCCTATGGATCCCCCACAAGCATCTGCTGCACCCTAGCAACAAATCACCTATGCCGCAACTGATTATCAGCATACGGATCCAGGCACACACCATTTATTAATGATGTCATCCAATGACATTAAACTCCAAACTCGCAGGAATCAGTACGGCCCACCCCCAGAAACTCCCCCCATTGACGCATCCACCTCCTTTCCACCAGATCAACCACTACGCATACCAAATATGCCGTTGGACGGAGGACCTAAAATCCCTCGCATCCCTTTGCGAAGGATTAACAACAATCCTAATGCTCGTGCAACATCCAATTATAATGTCGTGGAAGACCTAGCACAATCCCTCGCTGCTATGTCTGCTTTAGAGGTACTGAAAACATGCCCTGCACAACGAAAAATACTACTATCTGCCATCGGAGGAGTAGATCTTGACGACACACACATGATGGATTTCGACTTAGACCAAGCCGAACCTCGATTGCCATCAAATTTGGCTTTCCAAGTATCAGTAAACATTCGAAACCTTGTTGTGCATTGATGCATCATCGATGAAGGAGCTTCAACCTGCGTTATGTCCACCCTTGTGTGGCATAAACTTGGCTCCCTTGCTTTACAACCATCCACCACGGCATTACGAGCTTATGATGGACGCTCAGCTCAACCACAAGGCCTCTTAGCGAACGTACCCGTAGAACTAGGCGGAAAATTAGTTCTTATCGACATCGAAGTGATCAATGCCCAGCTCGACTACAACCTCCTTCTTGGACGTAGCTATATGTACAAAATGAAAGCAGTGGCTTCATCGTTTTTTCACCTCATGATGTTCCCACATGAAGGACGCGTTATCAAGATTGATCAACTCACATATTATGATCCTAACGCCCCTGCAACCCCTCAAAATGTGCTACCAATGATTGAACAAACCACTCAAACTGCACCAACATCATTTGTGTCGTCAATTGGTCCTGGAATCTACACCGAGTCACCTATGACTTCCACATTCCCATCGATCTCACCACATTTACCGATAACAAAAACATCGTATTTTTGCACCCTGTCGCACACCACACAGCAGGCTTCATCACTACCACAAACACCCACAGTGCCTACTCATATTGGCACAACGCCAATTCATACTATCCCGTTCTTGTTCCCATTTTCCGGAGTTGTCAGTTCGCCAGTAATGGCTACACTCAACCTTCCTGGTTTAACATTAGGGATATCTGCATGGTACTTACCTGCTCCGAGCCCCCCGCCAACTCCGACTGTTATTTTACAACCTGTACAACCTATCCCTACTACCAACCACCCACCCCCTCCAGTCGCTCATCTGCAAAATAGACCACCCCCAATAGTGACTACGACATCAATGTCCAGAAACTCCCCACCTCCGTTACGGAACACAAGGGGCAGAGGCCCACCAACTTATAACACTGGACCCACAACTCGCACCCCCCCAGCAACCCCCAAGGTAGCTAAAAACCCACCAACTATTCGCATTCCCCTTAAGCGCTTGTTGTGTGACGATGTAGGCCATGCCACTCATCAATGTCCACAATTACCTGCATTCCAAGAACACATGAATATGTTGGATGACGACACCGGAATTCCAGTGGTAAGACTTGAGCCACCTCCTCAACCTCGCGACAAAACTCTCCGCACTAACCACCCTTGAGTGATATGCGACATTTATGGCCATTATTCACACCACTACCCTGATCTCCCAGATTATAGAGTAGCCTTATACGAGATGAACAATGCCAACTTAGAGATATCTCCTCCCCTCATCGAGGAGATCTACCCTCCGAAATCATCTTCTACGGAAGAAATCAATACCATCTATATGATTTCAACCACATACAAACCAGAACCCATTGATTTATGGTCTGATTACTTTCGTACTGATGAGCAAATTCTAGAAACAATCACTGCACCGGACTACCCTTGGGACGATATGCATCATCGCTCATACTTCCTCCTTGAGGCGTCTACATCCACCGCAGAAAACCAGCTATTATTCGAATCGAAAGATTTCTTACCAACTAAGGTTGATTGGTTCAAAGACCCCATCCCAGCACCAGATGCCTTCAAAGAGGGGAACATGCCCAACATTTCCCCTATTATACAAATTGACATTTCCACCACACCTGGAAAACCTGAGCTCATCTCGCTAGGCACATCATGCACTCAAGCAGAAACTTAGGCATATAAGAAACTCTTCCAAGAGTTTCGTGATGTCTTCGCCTGGTCTTACACCGAGATGCCTGGCCTCGATCCCAAAATTGTGGAACATCACATCGACACTTGGCCCAATGTGCCTCCTGTCCAACAGAAACAACGACCAATTCACCCGTCCAAGCTCCCAGCTGTTAAGGCTGAGATTGAGAAAATCCAAAAAGCAGGATTCATATATCCTATTGCCTACACCACCTGGGTTTCAAACCCAATGCTAGTAAACAAAAAAGTGGGCACCATACGCGTTTGTACTAATTTTCGAGACCTCAACCTCGCTTGTCCCAAAGACAAATTCCCCACACTTTTCATTGACCAACTATTGATGAATGTGCGGGACATGAGGTCCTTTCTTTTATGGACGGTTTCTCTAGATATAACCAAATCAAAATCCGTAAAGAAGATCAATACAAGACAACTTTCACTAACCCATGGGGCACCTTCGCCTATCGTGTCATGCCTTTCGGTCTGAAGAATGCTGGAGCCACTTTCCAACGCGCCATGAATTATTGCTTCCACGATCCACACAGAATCATAAAATTTTATCTGGACGACCTCACCGCTTGATCCAAGAAACGATCTGACCATTTAGACGACCTTCGACAAGTTTTCTTGCGTTGTCGAAAATACAACATCCGCTTCAACCCTCTCAAGTGTGTATTTTGCGTTACATCAGGTCGCCTGCCGGGGTTCATCATTTCAGAAAAAAGGCATCACTGTAGACCCCTTGAAAGTCCAAGCCATTGTAGACTTACCGTCACCCCGTACATTAAGACAACTTCACAAAGCCTTCAAGGGAGGTCCAACTTCCTCCCCCGCTTTGTCCCTGACTATGCCACAAGGGTCCACGGTTTCCTACGACTACTACGTCTGCATACCCGTTTCATATGGGACCAACAAGCAGAAACAACTTTCACCGACTTAAAGAAAGCACTCACAAACGCGCCGTTGATCTCTCCTCCATATTTCACAAAAGATTTCACCCTCTATGTTTTAGCATCCGAACATGCCGTAACTGGAGTTCTTGTGCAAGAAGATACTGCTCACCAAGAGCATGTCATCTACTATGTGAGCCAGATCTTGTCAGGCCCACCCCTCCGCTACCCACATGAAGAAAAGATGGCCCTCGCCATCATCTTTTTAGTACAAAAGTTATGACATTACATTCTCCTAAGCCACACCGCGGTTGTAGCCAATTCCAATCCAATGGTTTACCTCTTGATGCGTCGCCTCCTTCAAGGCCGCGTAGCTAAATGGGTGATTATCCTGGAATAATACGACCTAAATTTCAAAACCCAAAAGAGAACCAAGGCCCTAGCACTCGCTCAACTCATCACAGATCTCCCATCCTCTTCGTCATCACTCGCTATCCAAACGGATCTCATTGACGATCACATTTTCATAATTTCTTCTGATGACCCATGGTACGACGACATCTTAATCTACCTCCGCACACAAAAATTTCGACCCCACATCGATCGTGATGGACGCCGTCGTATACGAAACCATGCCCCCCGATATCTCCTATTAGGCGATGTACTTTATCGATGTGGCGTCGATACCATCTTACGACGCTGCCTATCTCATAACGAGGCAGAACAAGTCCTTAATGACTGCCATAGCGGTGCCTGCGGAGGCCACTTCTCCGGCATGGCCACCGCCCAAAAGATCATCAGTGCAGGTTACTTTTGGCCTTCATTATTTACTGATTGCATCACCGCAGTCAAACATTGTCAAAATTGCCAAATTTTTGCCCCCAAGGCAAGAACCCCACCCGCCCCCCTTCATCTAGTCGTCACTGTCGGACCATTCTGTAAATGGGCCATCGACTTCCTAGATTGCAATCCCACGTCAGTCGGTGGTCATAAACACATCATTGTGGCCGTAGATTATTTCACCAAGTGGGCGGAAGCCATGCCAACTTATAATTGCAAATCCGACACCGCAACACGTTTTTTCCTCAACCATGTTATCGCTCGTTTTTGAGTGCCAAAGCAACTCATCTTAGACCACGGCTCTCACTTCGAAGATGCCGCTTGGAGAGAATTATCAACCTTAATGAAATTTGAACACCATTTCTCCTCCGCCTACTACCCCCACGGAAATGGCCAAGTCGAAGCGATTAATAAAATTTTGAAGACCATCCTCCAGCGCACTATGGACAAACACAAATCAAATTGGCACCACATGCTCTTCCCGGCACTATGGGCATACCGCACGTCAACCAAAACCACCACCGGTTTTACCCCTTTCCATCTAGTTCACGGTGTCGAATCCGTCCTCCCCATTGAGTGCCAAATTCCAGCCCTACATATGGCCGTTGAACTCCTACTAGACACTTCCCCAATTGAGCAACGCTTACTACTCCTGGAGCAAGCCGATGAAGATCGACGCACAAACCTCCAAACCATGGAAGTAGCCAAGAACCGATCCAAACTTAGTTACAACAAACATGTCCACCCAAGAAATTTTACTAAAGGGGACCTTGTCCTCACCTATGATCAAGCTCATGACAAAACCGGAAAAGGAAAGTTTGTGTCCATGTGGCAAGGCCCATACATTATACACACTTGCCTCGAACAAGGGGCATACATTCTGACCGATTCAGAAGGAAACCCCCTACGCAACCCACGCAACGGGTTGTACCTCAAGCGATTTTACCCATAGAAAATCTGATGGACACCACCGTCCATTATTGTACAGTCTTATTTTGTTTTTCACAAAAATTCAAAAAACCTAAATATTTGTTTTTTTCTGCATGACCACAGATGGATCCTGTTCCACTCTGCTACGTCGGTTTCGCTAATGGTGCAAGCCATTGGTCCCCCAATCTAGCCTCCGCAGCTTGGGTAATATATTCCCCTTCACATGAGTTGATCCACATCAACGGAGTGTGCGTAGGTGCCGCCACCAACAACCAAGCTGAATACGATGCCGTGACCGGTCTCCTGGCCGCAGCTCTCCAAATGAGCATAAGTCACCTTAATGTTTTCTTGGACTCACAACTCCTTGTTTCCCAGCTCAACAATGATTACCAGGTATGCGATCCCTGTCTTTTCAGAAAATTCTTGCGCACTAAACAAATGGTTCGACAGTTTGAATCCATTTCATTCACACATGTCCCAAGAAATCTCAACAGTGTAGCAGACCATATGGCCAACAACATTCTTGACTGGCACACCAATCAAACCATATAGTAAACACAAATATACCTCCACGGGCTTAAACAAAAATGCATCCACGTGCATAACATGTGCCTCCACGGGCATATATAAAAAATTACAAAAATGCATCCACGTGCATAACATGTGCCTCCACGGGCATATACAAAAATCAAAATGTATGCATCCACGTGCATAACATGTGCCTCCACGGGCATATACAAAATCAAAATGTTGCATCCACGTGCATAACATGTGCCTCCATGAGCATACAAAAAATCGAACATGCCTCCACAGGCAAGAAAATAGACAATAAATGCATCCATGTGCATACACGACTATATACCAAATCACATATATATATACATCATAATATAGTCAAACATGTCATAGGTGCCCTCAACACCCAATATACAAAAATACATAAGCCGTACAAAATGGTACTTACCCATATGCTTATCAGCATTTGGGGGCAGATACAAGATCATCTAATCATCATGGTCTCCAGGCTCCTCTGGCGCCACCTCCGCTAGACCCGCCGGATCATGCCGAGCTCGAACTCTTCTCTTCGCTGGCCCTGCTGGATTATCTCGCACCCGAATCCTCCCCTCCACCGGCCCTGTCGGATCATGCCGAGCCCCATCCCTCCACTCAGCTGCCAACAATGCTGCTCTGAGCAAGATCGAGCGCCACTCACGAGGCGCATCGAAACAACGCTCGACGATGTCCCGATCCAAATCCCTCCACCCATCCTCTGGAAATCCTGCCAGGATCAAGTCTAGTGTCTCTTGGACACCCTTCACGGCATCATCTCGAGGCCCAGCTCCTCGATCGCGAGGCCTAACTCCTCGAGCATGAGGAGGCGGTACCGCTACAGGAGGTGGAATGACCACCATCGCCCATCCCCTACGAACCACATGGTCGGCCGGTGGTACAGGACCAACATCTGCACAAACACTCAAGTGAACCATCATATAAATATCTAACGATAATCATAACAAACACATCTAAAACACATGATACAGTTGAGAACAAAACACAAAAACATACCATCTAAACCCCTGGCCTGTCCCTGGGCTCGAGGCATCTCCGGATCTCCTCGATAATCCATACCGGCATATGGATAGTCATCAATTAGTAGAGAGATCTGCTCCCACTGCTCATACATATCCTGTGAAAAGAACCCGCAGATACCACCACCACCGCGGGGCATCATCTGCCCCCACCGCACCATGCGTGGCTCGCTCACCAACCCGTCTTGAACCGGCACCTGTGGCCGCAAAGTCGGTACCCGCTCAAAGAAGAAACAACACAGGAAGGAGGCATAGCAAAACTCTCCCCCCTTCTGACTGACCTTGTCCAGATCTCTCCAAACACCAGCCAAAAACATCTGACCCACGCGTAGTAGGTCCCCCTCAACACAGAATCCACCATCATCGTTTGTCCCCCCGACAAATGATGTGGCGCCGCAGCACCCAACACCCGCAGAACACAAGCCCCAATAGCCCACATGTCTCACTCCCGCAAAGACCTCAGGCTCAAAGCGTTGTTCTGCACAATCGCCCCAACAACACAGAAGGTCTCCAGGAGATCCTCGATATCCAAACCTGCCGGGATCCTCGGAAGAAGATCCCCTACCTCCCCTAAGCAAGGCAACCCGGTAAGAAAGTATACATCAGTAAGGGTGATCTCTAACCTCTCACCCCCAACAATGAATGCACCCTTTGCAAGGACCCAAAGACTCACCAATTTGTTCAGTAGTGGTCCTATTGAACGCATCGGTGGAATCTGAGCGAACTTCAGGAGCCCACTCAGAACCAGAGCCTATCGGACCCCCTGATCGGTCCGAATCCAAATCATCAAGTCCTCCTCCATCTCTCGCTCTCGCCATGACACCAATGGTCTCCTCAACATCCTGCCAAAAAACAAAGAAAATTTCTTGGAACCAGAAAAAAAAAAAAAAAAAAAAAAAAAAAAAAAATCAAAAAATTCCATCGCGACTTTTCCATCAAAAGCCGCGATGATCATCGTGACTTTCATCCAAGAACCCGTGATGAACATCACGGGTATTAACCAAATAGTCGCGATGAACATCGCGACTATCAACCCCATAGTCGCGATGAACATCGTGACTTTCAGCCCGACAACCGTGATGAACATCGCGACTGTCAGCCCCAAACCCGCGATGTTCATCGTAGAAAAGGACGCGAAACCCGCGATATTCCACGTTGGAAGGCCAACATGGAATTTTGCGGCCTTCGAGGGCCCACTGCTAACCAAAAAAGACATAATTAAAAAGGCTAAGGCGAATAGGGCTACCTAAAACTCTCGGAATCGAAAACCAACGGTCAAATCTCCCATAAATCAAGAAAGAGCTCTGATTGCTCTGCCAAACTCACACTAAAACAATGACACGTCATATGGGCCCCACACCCTATTTATAGAAATTTGACCATTTTTCAAACAACCATTGCGGTATCATACGACGTCCGTTCCTCAAACAATTAGTACTGTTGGAATTAGCACAGCGAGAACTTCACGTTAATCCTTTCCTTTTCTTGATTTCACCAGGTCCATTTTTTGACCTTTTTTTTTCACGCCCTCGTTGCCTCGGTTTGCGTGCCACAATGGCTGTCGTCCATTTTTGGTGAGTCTTATATCACCAGATTCAGTTTTCCACGCTCGTGATGACACCTGAGATCATTTCTCGCTCTCACCTCCAGATTTTTCAGGCATTTTTCCCATGCCCCCTCGTTGCCTCGGTTTGCGTGCCACATCGACCATTCTCCATTTTTTAGGAGTCTTATATCGACGGATTCAATTTCCCGCGCTCATGATGACACTTGAGTTCATTTCTTGCTCTCACCTCCAGATGTTTTGGGCATTTTTCCTATGCCCCTCGTTGCCTCGGTTTGCGTGCCACAGTGATCGTCGTCTGTTTTTGACGAGTCTTATATCACCGGATTCAGTTTTCCACGCTCGTGATGATGCCTAAGATCATTTGTCGCTCTCACCTCCAGATTTTTCGAGCATTTTTCCCATGCCCCCTCGTTGCCTCGGTTTGCGTGCCACAGCGGCCGTCGTTCGTTTCTGACGAGTCTTATATCACCGGATTCAGTTTTTCACGCTCGTGATGACGCTTGAGATCATTTCTCGTTCTCACCTCCAAATTTTTTGGACATTTTTCCCATGCCCCCTCGTTGCCTCGGTTTGCGTGCCACATTGGTCGTTCTCTATTTTTGATGAGTCTTATATCGTCGGATTTAGTTTTCCGCGCTCGTGATGACGCTTGAGATCATTTCTCGCTTTCAGCTCCAGATTTTTTGGGCATTTTTTCCATGCCCCCTAGTTGCCTCGGTTTACGTGCCACATCAGCCGTTCTCCGTTTTTGACAAGTTTGATATCGTCGGATTCAGTTTTCTACGCTCGTGATGATGCTTGAGATCATTTCTCACTCTCACCCCATACTTTTCGGGCATTTTTTCAAAATGCCACTCATCACCTCGGTTTGCGTACCACATTGGCTGTTGCCCCTTTTTGACAATCTTTATGTCATCGGATTCAGTATTCCGCACTCATGATGATGCTTGAGACCTTTTCTCGCTCTCATCAATCTCTTTTTGTTCGGTATAGTTTTACCCCTTTTTCGGGCCGAGCAATGCCTTTTACGAAAAAGGCACTTAGGGAGTTTCTGTTAAGCTCTTTTCTGACTCCTAAAACAATGAAAAGATCGCCGAGCAATCTTGCTTCCTTTCATGCTTGCTCAACGTATTTGAAAGGGCGTCTACCTGGTATAAGTTTACCCCTTTTCCGGACCTTGTAGACTAATTACGAAAAAGGAATACTCTAGTCACATCGGCTAGAAGAGTTATCCATTTGCATCATTTTATGCTTTTTCGGGCCTTGGAGACTAACTTACGAAAAAGAACACCAATGGAGTCCACTTACCGCTTTCAAACTCTCTAAACATGAAAGCGACCACGAGCAATCACCATCCTAGGCTCGTAAAAACCCACAGGATGGTACTCACAACCATTGTAGAGTCTTCTTATCGTTTTCAGATTCCTTAAAAATGAAAGCACCCATGAGCATGACCAGTTCTGGGCTCACAAAATCCACAGGACAGTACCATTTCAGAGCACACTTTTCTCCCTTCTTGGAGCTCATTAAAACTACGAAGAAGGACCCAATGGTGCTTCTCGGTGCCACAACAGATCACGTCTACTCATATGGCAGCTTCCCCATTATGGTCGCCTTTGTTCAGAGTATTCTGCAGTATGTCACCCTAAGAATCCCTCGACAGCACCCATCAGCTTGACCCCCCAGAGTCAATACATACCCTTCAGTCCCTAAGAAATATGATCCCCACACCTACAATTCAGTTCCCTATGCTGCGAGGTAAACCATGTCATCATGCTCTGAACAAAGGAAGTTTGAGTCTACCCACTCTATGACCCCAGTTACTTCCCAAACCCACAAGTATGTCAGTCCTACCATCAGTACTACCACACTTCAGTTCTACACCTCGTGCTCCTATCAAGGAACATCATTGCCTTGTCAGTTGTTGGTCTCCCTTTGTCGACGACAACCAAATTTATTCCAGAGCATAGACCTAGAGGTCCCTGTGTCTTGGACTCATCACCATTTATGATGAGTGCCTACAAATAATTTCGAGAAGAGTCCTCAGTACCTCTCCAAATGGTTGTTTCTCACATGCTCGACTTCAACACCTTGATCGCATCGTTGAGACTCGCATAGGGTATTGGTCCTTTCAGTTATTGGTTGAAGACCCCGAATACCACCTGACTCTTGCACATTTGAGAGTCTACCTATGGAAACACCCAGTTACATTTTTTCTATAGATATCCGGGTTGCGCATGGCGACAATATTCAGATTTACCCCATTTTTATACTCCCTCGAGTATACAGTTACATATACTCCTCAGAGTTGACTTAGAGTCATTGAGTCCCTATAGATGTTGGAAACCTTCAAGATTCAACAGTTCATCAACCCTTCTGAGACCTTGTTCAGAACGGTTGTCGCTTTAATCCAATGTATCAGTTATTGAGATCAGTCATGTTATGATCATGAGTACATCCCAAAATAGTGTCCCCTTTGGACCATCATGATGTACCATCAGATTTTTTATTTAGGTCCCCCTTCTTGGGACTAATTGTTATGTATATGTTTTGATACGAGCATGGGTATGCCCGCCTCGTCCATTATTAGAGATTATTCCTCATTCATATTGAGGCCATGTAATATTTTTTGTTTCTGCAGCTTCCAAGGGCCGTGGATCCAGTCTCCAACCAGTCTCTTCTCTTCCCCAAACCCCAGAAAAAAGACAAAAGAACTATGATGTCTATCGGCCACATGATGAGCTCCTGCCCTCACACATCAGGGGGCAATCTGTTAACACCCAAAAAGTTCTCACTAGCTCATTTCCTTATTCACATGACCCATTTATCCACTTTTCCACCATTTGAGCCTCTAAAGCTATCAAAAGGTCACCAAAAGACCATAATACACCCCTTTTTCTCCTCAAAATGAATATTTTTCGTCAAAAAACATAAAAAACCCTAAAAAAGGGTCAAGAATTCCCAAAAATATTAAAAAGGGAATAAAAATATTAAAAATATTCAAAAAAGGAAAAAGGAGGGAAAATGTACCTAAACCATGTTGGTCAATACCATTGGTTTCCTCAAAACCATAATGGTATTCCCCACCACGAAAAAATATAAAAAGGTGGTAGGGGCTCCTCACTTTCCATCCATCCATCATCCTATCCTCACGTTGTCAAAATCTCTCATGAGACTTTTGGCGATTTTCAGCATCTTGGAGAAGGGACCTTTGGAGCTTGGAGCTACTCACCTTAGGAGTTGCTCAACACAAATCCTCACCATTTGAGGTATCTTAATACAAAACACCTATTCTTTTATTTCTTGTTCTTGAATCGTTTTTAAATTTTTTTATTTGTTATATGCACATGCTAGTTTAGATTTAGATTTAATTTATAATTGTTTTTGCTTTCAATATTGAAACTGCTATCACATTGTTGATAGGTGCCCATTGCACAAAGCTTGGTTGCAAAACCAAGCCAACAACACTATACCCCCTTATACTGCTTATCAGTTTGGGAGTGGTCACATCCCTCCATCTTCTTCGAATGTTGGAGGAGGGCCTCCTCCTTCGTCAACGCCTAGCGTTAGTGTGAATCCTTTCTCGAGTGGAGGTTTCACGATAGGAATTAGATCTATGACTTATATTCCATCCGTTAACCTGAATGCCTCTACATATATGCCTGCACCGATGAATGCTTATATGATCCCGCGGCATCCTCCTCCTTCTAGATCCTCGGTTCTGTGGAGTGGGAACGTACCATTTTCTTATGGACCTTACTCGACTAGTTTTCCTATGTCGAGTAGTTATATGGGACCCCATTCTTATGGGGGTAATTTTTATGGTTATTCAATCGGTCCTAGCCATTATCCCATTCCTTCCTATGGAATCCCTTCCATGCACATACTTGCGTATCCTTATATGGGTTAGTTTGGAGGAGCGTATCATCCTTCTGGTCATGGTCACGGTTTCTATCAGATTTCGTCGGCACCTCAAGTGTTGACTTCGATGAACATAGTCTCACCCTCAGTTTCGCAAAGTCAGTCTCTTTTGGGAGCTTATAATCAATCTTCACAGCCTCAGCTCCTATTCCTTGCTAGGTTAAAATTGCTCGATCTTTCTAAAATCACAAATGATCCGGTGTGTCATTATTCTACATGGCCCCTAGTTCCCACCAAGCTCCCTTCCAATGTTTCGAAGTTTGAAGGTAAGAAGGGTGAGGATCCAGCTGATCATGTCACCACTTTCCATTTATGGTGCTCCTCGAATTCCTTGAACCATGATTCTATATGTTTAAGGCAATTTCAATGCACCCTTACGGGGGTATCCGCTAAATGGTATGTCGAGTTTCCTGGGGGCACTTACAAGAGCTTCTATGATTTGGATTTGGTTTTTCTCGACCATTTCCAGTTGTCGGTTCGTTATGATACTGACATTGAAATATTATCCAACTTCCGCTAGGATAAATCCATGCATATCTCTAATCACATTCAAGAGTGGCCCCGACGGAAGAGGTCAGTGAAGGCCAACATTCCTCCGTAGTTTCTCCTGGAATGGTTCCTCAAGTCTTTTCTCCCTTATGTTTCGAAGGACATTTCATTTTCCGGAATTATGACTGAGGAACAAGCCGTCTTCAAATCCCAGCAGTTAGACCTAGTCTATGCTCAATATGGGATTTTTTATGACATTATAGCTGATGCTCTGCGATCAAGACATGAGCCTAAGCCCATTCTTGGACCGCATGCCGATGGAATTGTTGGTTCTGCAAGCGCTCATTCTGTAGATATGGTTACGAATTAGATGCATAATTTGTCTATTAACAAATCTACTTCTGGACAGGCTTTTGCCTCATCTGTTTCCACCCAATCGTCCGATGTATATTTTGTGCAATCGATGAACCCATCCGGTAACCAACAACCTAGTGGGAAAAAGAAGGGGAATAATAACCGTAGGGGTGGGAATAATAAGAACAAGAAAGAGAACACTAACCCTCCTTGGGATGGCGGAAATGTTGGTGGGGATCGCAAGCCTAGACGTAAGGTGGAGTTTCCTTGTAAACTTTGCTCGGAGGATCACCTTACACATTTGTGTCCTTGTATGGAGGAAGCATTGAAGCACATTGCACAGATCCTAGCTGTGTTGACAAATCCCCTTACTTATCATCATAATATGGCTTATGGTTCTTCCACCGTCGGTCATGTGACTAATGAAACTTCGACTTCTTCTACCTGTGACGACATTTTTGGATGTGTAAACATGGTTAAATCCGAGTTTTGTGTTTCTACTCGCTCGTGTGATTATGGAGCTCCACAACCTTCTTTGGGGAATGAGCCCCCTCCATGCGAGTCTCCATTGCATATTGAGAAGCCCAATTTTATGCCACGGGTACCGAAAGGTGTCCTCAAGCACCCAACACATAATCCTAATGCCCGATCCACCCATAACTACTCAATTGTGGAAGATTTGGGCCAAACCCCGTGTGCTATGTCTGCACTCAAAGTAATTCAGGCTTGTCCTTCGCAAAAGAATGCCCTTTTATCTACTTTGGGAGCACTCGATTCTGATAGCCCGTATGTCCTCAAGTTTGACACCACCGATGTTCAGCCTCGGTTACCCTATCATGCAGCTTTCCAAGTTCGTGTTAGGTGCTTAGAGATGATCGTTAAGCATACCGTTGTTGACGGAGGTGCGTCTACTTCAGTAATGTCTCTATATTGTTGGAAGGCTCTCAGATCATCACCCCCGTTGTCGAAGTCTATGACCTTGCTTACAACATTTGATGGTTGGTCTTTCAAGCCGCATGGTATTATCCCCTCCCTTGAGGTCCACTTGGGTGGGGAATCCATGCTTATAGATGTCGAGGTGGTTGATGCGCCCATCGACTACAACCTTTTATTGGGTCGGAATTGGATTTACGCTATGAAAGCGATCGTATCCTCTATTTTCAGAGTTATTTTCTTTCCCCATGAAGGAAAAATTATGACGATCGATCAACTATCCTTTAATTCTGTAGAATCACGGGGATCTGTGGTCCCTCAAATTAAAAATTCTCAGACGACAACTAGGAATGTTGGTGTGGGCTTATATCCTTCCTTTATGGGATCTTTTGATTTTGTAGCACCAATCTCCTTTATAGGAACCATCTTCGATGAAAACCCTTTGTCGTTGACTCCTGTACCATTTCGGACATCGTATTTTGGTGATTCATGGACCTTATCTTCCACGAGTTCCTCTTCGCACATCATAATGGATATGCCCTTGTCTAAAGCTGAGCTTGCTTATCGTGAGATTCAACAAGTCACTACAGAGCCTGATCTCTCTTCTTCAAGGATAGAGGAATAAGATCCCATTACGCTACCCACATGGGTAGTGGACTCATATTGTTCACGTGACTTCCTTGATGATACCTTACCTTCGGATGAATCCATTATCGAGGCCATGAATGGTAATGAAAATCCTTGGGAGGACCTACATCATAGATCTTATTTCGTTCCCAACCTTTATCTTCTTGAGCAAGATGAGTTTCGGTCGAATCTAGCCGAGAAATTTGGTCACCCTGTGATTCCTTTGGAGTTGCATGACATTTACGCGGAGGGGAACATGGCTAATATTTCCCCTACTATCCTGATCAACATTTCTTGCACTCCCAGAAATATCGAAAATGTATATATCGATGCAGATTGCTCCCCTGAGGAAATCCGTATTTAGATCGATCTATTTAAAGAGTTTTGGGACGTGTTTTCCTAGTCATACAAGGAGATTCCAGGTATTGACCCTAGTATTTTTGAACACGAAATTAAGACTTACCCCAATGTTAAGCCTGCTCGACAACGTCTTCATGTTGTTAATCCTAGGAAGGAAACCAACATTAAGGCAGAAGTAGAGAAACTGCTTAAGGCGGGTTTCATATACCTGGTTCCCCTTGCAGAATGGGTATCCAACCCCGTTCCTGTGGATAAGAAGCAGGGAACCATCTGTGTGTGCACCAATTTTAGTGATCTAAATAGAGCATGTCCTAAAGATAAATTCCCCACCCCATTCATAGATCAAATCTTGGATGAGTGTGCAGGAAGCGAAGTATTTTCGTTTATGGACATTTTTTCAGGCTATAATCAGATCCAAATTAAACCCGATGATCAACATAAAACCACATTTATATGTCCTTGGGGAACCTTCGCATATCGGAAAATTCCCTTCAGCCTTAAAAACGATGGAGCTACATTTCAGCGAGCCATGACCTACACTTTTCACGATCTTAAGCAAATAATGGAAGTTTTCTTGGATGATCTTACTGCTCACTCTCATAGTAGAATGGA
Organism: Larix kaempferi; assembly: GCA_027924585.1. Lineage (NCBI taxonomy): Eukaryota > Viridiplantae > Streptophyta > Pinopsida > Pinales > Pinaceae > Larix > Larix kaempferi. The sequence goes on along the minus strand of BSBM01000458.1, from coordinate 13,646,797 downwards.
TCACCCAGGTCACCTTCGTCTTGTTTTCGAGAGATTTTGTCACTATAATATTAGTTTGAATCCGAAAAAGTGCATCTTTTGTGTGAAAACTGTTCGCCTTCTAGGGTTCATAGTCTCGAAGGAAGGTATTAGAGTCGATCCATTAAAGGTTGAGGAAATACTTCGGTTTCCCCCCCCCCGCGTAATTTGGTTCAACTTCAGATATTCCAAGGGAGGGATAATTTCTTACGTCGTTTCATTGTAAACTATGCCAGTCTTACTAATGGTTTCGCGCGATTATTGAAGAAAGACACCCCTTTTATCTGGGATGAGCGAGCCCAACAGTCTTTTGATGCTCTTAAGAAATCCTTGGTATCAGCCCCTCTTCTTAGTCCACTCGACTATGCAAGATACTTTTTGCTTTATGTGGCCGTGTCTCAAGAGACGATTGGTATGGTCTTAGTCCAAGTGGATGATAGGCTCCAAGAGCATGTCATCTATTATCTTAGTCGAAACCTAGTAGATGCTGAACTAAGGTATTATCACGTTGAGAAATTGGCCCTTGCGACTGTTCATGTAGTCCAGAGATTATGACAATACATTTTGCTTAGGAAAACCATGGTTATAACACATGTCAATCCATTTCAGTTCATGCTCTCACGACGTCTGATTGGGGGGGGAATATAATAAATGGATTGTCTTCCTTCAGGAATTTGATCTTGATTTTGCTTCGGCAAAGTCGGTGAAGTCCTTGGTTTTCGCGGAGCTAATGTCAGATTTTCCAAGACTTGATGAGGAAGTAGTCCATGAAGACTCATTTGTTGATGAGAATTTATTCCTTGTCTCGTTGACGGAACCTTGGTATGGAGACATCATTATATATTTCCAAACTCTGTAGTTCCCTTCGCATTTTTCACGAGATGGGCGACGACGTGCGAGACACCAGGAAAAATATTATGTCATCGTCGGTGAGACTTTGTATTTCCTAGGAAAAGAATCTCTCTTACTTCATTGCTTAACTCATGAGGAAGTGGAGCTAGTGCTTAATGACTGCCATAGTGGGGCGTGTGGTGGTCACTTATTCGGGCTTGTGATAGCCCAAGGTATCTTGCGAGCGGGTTGTTTTTGTCCTACGATATTTAAGGATTGTGTAACGATTTAAAGAGATTTCACCCTTGTCAGGTGTTTTCTCGGAATGTACGCTCGCATTCCACTCCTCTCTATTCGGTCGTCACCGTCAGTCCCTTCACCAAGTGGGGGGTTGATTTCATGGATTACGACCCAACTTTGTCTTGGGGGCATCATCATATGATAGTGGCCATTGATTACTTTACCAAATGGGTTGAGGCCATGCCGATCGTTAAAGCCGATGGTGAAACAACAGACCACTTCATATTCAATCAGATTATAGCTCGGTTCGGTATCCCGAAGGAGATTGTCACTAACCATGGAAGTCACTTTCAAAATAAGATGATGGCGGAATTATCACTTAAGCTTGGGTTTAGACAAGATCACTCATCCTCATATTATCCCCAAGCGAATGGCCAGGTCGAGGCTGTCCCTTAAGACCATTCTCCAAGGACCATCCAACAAAGAAAGAATAATTGGTACATCATGTTGTATCCTTCTTTGTGGGCTTATAGAACTGCAACAAAGACTTCCACCGGTTTCTCACCTTTTCAGTTACTTCATGGTGTGGGGTCCATCTTACTGATTGAATGCGAAATCCCTTCTTCGAAGCTAGCCATAGAAATCCTGCCTGATACTTCAGAAGTAGAACAACGTTTAGTCCACCTTGAGCAACTTGAAGAGTAGCGTCGAGACGTTGTTGCGGAAATAGATGCCAACAAATGTCATGTCAAGGATCAATATGATAGGTCTGTCCATCCTCGGAAATATGCTGAAGGTGACTTGATTCTTCTTTATGACCAAGCTAAAGAAACCCTAGGGGCAGGCAAGTTTAACCCAATGTGGCACGGTCCTTACGTTGTGAGGCGTGTCTTAGAGAAAGGATCCTATGAGTTAGAGGATTATGAGGGGAATGCCCTGAAGGAGCCTAGAAATGGGCTCTATCTCAAGCAGTATTATGCTTGAGATTCTAGCTCGAGCTAATACTTTTGTATACTATTGTATAGTTTATGTACCTAGTTGATATTTCCTTTGATTTTTTGAGTCTGTTGATTCGCTTCCTGTTGGTTGACAGATGTCAGCAGAATCTCCAGTGTTCTTAGGATTCGCGGATGAGGCCAGCCGTCATATGCAGATACTAGCTTCTGCTGCGTGGGTTATTTACTCGCCCGAAAACCAGATTGTGTCTTCAGGAGGTGCTTGTCTCTGTCCTACATAAAACAATGTGGTTGAGTACAGTGTTGTTATCGAGTTACTTCGTGATGCCATTTCGCATGGTATTCAGTCTTTAGAATTCCGCCTGGATTCACAACTAGTTGTGTCTCAGTTGAACGACCAGTATCGTGTGAGGGATCCTATGCTACTAAGGAGATTATTAAGGGTAAGACTCTTGGAGCGTCAATTTGTTTTTATCACATATATTCATGTTCCAAGACGTTTTAATCATGTGACTGATGCGTACAGTAATTATGTCCTAGATTGGCATTTGTCACATCAATAAAAGAAGCAATGAATCACACAAATAACATTCATACATTTGTACACACAAAATAGTAGAGTCGGAAAATCATAGTTTTTCATTATCAAAATAATATGTCCAAAATGTGGTGTCATAGTACAAAACTGGAGCTCAGAGCTCTCAAATATACAATCTGATACAAAATGATGAAATCCCATGGCATCTAATCCCTACGGGGAGGCCTTGTTGCCTCGACAGGATGTGTCTGTATATAATAATGCACAACGTTGGCTATGCACCGGAGTAATTGCACCCATGTGTCAGGTACCCCTACTACGTGTCTCTGCATCGCCTCTGGGAGATGCTCTACCTCAATCACTGGTACCTTGGTAGTCATATGAGTCAGGTTGACCCGTACGGTCTCTAATGTGCGCTCTGCTGTTGCGCCCGCTACCTCTCCACCCTTGCCCCTACGATGATGTCGTGGGAAGCCTTGTGGTCTCCATGGACCCAAGTTTGCGAGCAAATGGTCAATTATCAATACATGATATCACACCAAAAATATTTTTGCTTTCACTTAAACGAAAAATACAAAAAAATATATTCAAAACTTAAAAAGAGTATCTTACCAATTTCCCCGAACGCGGCCCCTGGTGGTAGTAGCATATCACGATCCCCTCTGAATTCAATCCCCTCATAGGGATAGTCATCGATGGTGATCACCTGTTGTTGCCACCAATGGAAAAACAAATTAGTATATGGGAAAGCCTGTCGGCCACCCCCCTGTTGTGTCAATATCTCTGCCCATCGGGTCTGGGCAGGATCTCAGAGACTATGTGGAGGGACTTCCACCCTCAGACTTAAGCCCGACACCCTCTCAAAGAAGAAGCTGCACAATATGCTACCAAAGTCGAAGTTTTTGGTCCGCCCTAGTTTGCACTCCGTTAGCTGGTTCTTCATGGTACCCAGCAGTGTTGTGTACCAGTCATATACAGTCGGTCTCAAGCACTCGGACACATAGAATATCAATGACCTTGACGCTTGATGAAGCGAAGATGACCCGGTTATTCTCCCGAGTGTGAGGATGATAATTTTCATGCTTAGACTCACAATAGCCTCGGTAGGTATTTGGCTACCCACTTTCTAGGTGCCAGCAATGCAGTACATGTCAATATAGTCACTAATAGTGACTCCACCCCCCACGGTGTGAGTTTGGAGGCTTGCTACCTCCTCTCAGCGAGACAAACTAGTGATGAAATATATTTCTTCCACTTCCAGATGAAGGGGTTTTCCATCCAATTCAAAGTGTTGTGCTTCTGCATCCCAGTAATTGACCAACGTAGTGAGAAATTGGTTTTGGGCCATCAAACCCCCGATGCTCTAAAATTTGTATAAACCACAAGCTTTCAATGCTTTTTGGGGCTAAATCTTCGTGAACTTGGTGATCGATGCTGTCATGCTCCCTTTCTCTCCATTCCATAACCATCCTGGAAGAAAACAAAGAGCTTTTTAGTGCCCATGTGTATAAAAAACACTACCCTCGGTGCTATACATGAGCTATTTCAGGGACACTTGCGGGTATATGCGAGCTATTGTTAGTTTGCTCGCGCACACCTAGTCCTATACGTGACCCGATGATCTATAGGCTGCATACAGTGAACTGTGGGTGTATATCAATGGAAAAAATTAAAATTTCACCATTAAAAAACAAATTAAAAGCTATATAATTAAAGAGGAAGGTGAGATCTCTTACCTGGTCTAGACGGATCGCGATTTTGTCCTTCCTAGCTCCTGGAATCATCGATTGAAGATCAAAGGTAAAAACAACCCAAATGCACTATGTGGAGTGAAAAGTGAAAATTATGTGTAAAAACATTTCTTTTTACTATTTATCAATTTTTCAAACCCACTTTTATATATTTTTTCCATTTTTGAGCTTTTTTGGACTAATATGTCGTCATGAAGTGCCTTTTTTAGCAGTTTTTTGCAACGAGAGTGAATTTTGAACCTTTTCGCACCTTCGACAAGTATTTTCTTCAACTGGAATATAGGTTAGGATGTCATTTCGCTTGCATTTTTGCATCGACCTTATGACCACATTCATAAACCTTAGGTGCAACCCCGCTTTTAACTGACACAGAACCTTCATGTTGCTATAGAAGTGTCGTTATTTGGAGGTAGGGCCTATCCGACCATGGGTTCCCTAGTTAGATCCTTTTATGTATTACGATGCCCATGCAGTTGTTCCTCCTTAGGATTGGGAGTCCTTTGTAGTCCCTCCATGACATTTCGATGAAGAATCATACTCTACTTTATCTTTATTTTGGCCATCTCCCATAAGGACTCCCCGTTTATGTTGAGTTGTGAATGCATTGCATTAACTTGCTTTCTTTTGAGCCTTGTGTCGGCTCTCGCTTTCTCAATTATTAGCCATGTGCCTGAGCACTTTGCCTTCCGATCCAAGCAGAGCTATAATTTATATTTTGCATCTTGATGACCCTTACCTAGAGGGAACACCCCCCCGAGTGTCCACATCCTGCACATGCTTCCTTGAATTGAGCATAGGTATGTTCCATTGCCCGGACTAGTTTGCTTTCCCAAGGCACTCGTTCCCTCACCATTGTACCATAAGCAATTTTATTCTTTTTCAAGCTTTATAATATGAAAAGGACCAAAACAATCATATAAATTAAAAAGCCGGACGGGAAAATTTTTACTACCTTCTATTGGCAGCTGTCGTGTTGCCTTTGAACAGAGCATTCATCTCCACTCCATGTATCATGAGTCGGGACATTAGTACGACCTTAGGAAGTTGTACTCGTTTCTCATATCTTACTCCACCAGCTGGTTAAACTGCCAGTCATTATGGAGCCTTTTTTGATGCCTCATGCGTCACAAATTATTATCAGTATTTAGTGCTTGAGTCTATGTGGCCCGAGTCTATTCATCTACTCATGCTCTTGTTTAAAGGAAGTCTTGAAACCAGAGTCGACCACTCCGCAGATCTCTTGACTATTGCATGTTGGCCATCCCCTATGAGTCCAGTTCGATCACATATGGTGTTCATCCTGTTCATCCGAGTTCTTCCAAATATTTCATCCTAGCTGCCACCTCGTGCTCGTTGATGGGGGATTCATTAATTCCCTCCTTCGAGTGAATCTCATTCCATCGACTCCAACTCATTTATTATAGAATCAATATTTAGAGTCCTATTGAGTACCTTGAGACTTGCAGTCATTAGTGGTAGTTCCTCTCGCCATCGACAGTTGGGAATTCATTAATGTCCCTGATCGATGGATTCGTCAGAGTGTTCGACCTCAACACCTCTCTTCACAGTTTGATGAGTGTACTTAGTGCCTTGATGCCCATTTTCATTATTGGTGGGTTATCTCACGTCTATTAACGGTATACATCAATGACCAGTAATCAGACAATGTCACATCAGGTTCGACATCAATACCCTTATTCACTTGATGGGACATGTATGGTAGATGGTTTGTGTAGAAGACCCCAGACTTCAGTGGCATTTAGTATATGCTACTGGTGATCGTGATTGTACCTATGGGAGATTATTCTCATACATCAATAGTTTGTACCATCAATTTATATCAGATTTTTCCTCTCCAGCAGGAGACCATATCTTACTGTATATGGGTCATGGCTATGACCTTTCATGGCCATTGTATTAGATTGCTATGTGTTGTACCGATATGTACAAAGATATATTATTGTATTGTGATGAGTGGGATACTCCTGCCATTTGTGTCTCCATCACTCGACTTCTGAGATTTATAATTTATTTCGACCATCGTAGTACCTTCTCTGACCTCACACATTAGGGGGCATCTGTTACACCATATTTTTCCACCTTGTGAGCATTAGCACTTCTTGGCCTCCATTATCCATTTATGGAATCAGAATCACATTTTTGGTCCTCGTGGATAATGGAGGCCAAGAAGTGCTAATGCTCACAAGGTGGCAAAATATGGTGTAACATCTTTGTCTCAAAGTTAAATAGTGAAGACTTTATTGATTCCTTATAGAAAATGGAAATACACATACAAGGTATGACTAATGCATATTACAAAAAATGTTTTATGAGTGGTCTAAATGAGGAGATTAAAGCACAAGTCTAGATGGCTCACCCCACTATTGGAAAACCCGATTAGCTATGGAAGAATAGATGGTGATAATTATCTAGACCAAGCAACCTACTTTGTCCCATGACCTTGTCATCCTTTTGTGCCTCCTCCACTAATATGACCCAAGGGGGGTCATATTATTGGTTCATAACATCCACCTTCTTACAACATTGGGGTACATAAGTTAACCTAAGAAAAAGTGACAAAATATAATTGTCTAGGCCTTTTCTATCATTGTGATGAAAAGGAATTTAATGGGATTTTATGTAAGGAAAATAAATGATTTGTCATATATATGGCCCCATTCAACATGCTCAAGGAAATTTCAAGGGAAACCACTACAGAGTTGGATCTAATAGAGAGTACACCTCCTCCTCGTGAAGAAACCACCCAGTTTCCTACTTGTGAGGAACCCCAAATTTCCCTCCATGCTTTATCATGGATTTCAACTCCCAAGGCCCTAAAGTTGGATAGTTATATCAAGAACATAAAAGTGATTGTGTTAATCGACAATGTCAACACCAATAATTCTATTAATCATTTAGCTACAGAAGAAACCCATTGGTATGTCCATGCGGTGCACAATTTTCAAATCATGATAGCCAATTGAGGTATTGTAATGCCCCACATAGCTAGACTCATGACATGGGTTACAATATAATTGTGGGTCCTGAGACAATCCAGGAGATGGATGAGTAGATGCAAGCCATCTGAGCATGGTTGAAAGAGGCCAAATAACTACTTAAAGGTTAGGCCGATGCACATCAAATGGGAAAGAACCACGATTTAGAGATAGAGTACTCTTGTGGGTGAAGCCAGATAAGAATTCTATCAATTTCACAAAAGGGGGGGAATTGTTGTCGTGGGTTGAGGGACCATCTAATATCAATATCGGATGAGGGAGCCTTAGTGGCTAAGTTGATTCATATTATGAAACAATGAACTCGACAGCTTTGGTGTCGACTAGTCGATCAGTTCAAGATGGGATAGTTATGGTCCCAGTTCTGTGACCTAGGATGATGTATCGGTGATGCATGTATAGCTTCCTCACTTATTTTGGACCTTCAGGATGAGGTTTCCTGAAGTGGGGGTGTATGTAGTGCCCAAATGTGATAGACAAGAGACTTTGATTATAGACCATAGATCTAATGATGAATTTTCTTTGAGGGCATTCAATTGTGAATGACCCAGTTGTGTGTGGCTTAGACTTATACTATGGGATGCTATATTCTGAGGACATTGGGTTTCAGATGATCCAATTTTCTGTGTGAGAATGGTACATGTTGCTATTTATGTGCTACTGATGATGATTCTATATGATTGTGTTATGATGATGATCATGTTATGATTTCACTAATGATTATGATATGATGTTGATGTAGATAGACAACTCACATGATCATGATATTGATTAATGTTGATTAAATGAATTTGTTATGATTTTGAGATGGTTAAGATGTTATATGATTTTATCATGATTTGATATGATCGAATGTATGTGCAATGGGACAATGTTGATTAATGCTTATGCTTATATGGGTATGGTAGGGTGGAAACCAGTAGATCATTTGTGATTGGAAATCTTGAAGAAAAACCTTGTGGTGGATTCGGAGGCAACGCCAACCTTCGCCTTTGTCCTAACCCTTTAATAAATAGTGAATGACAGGTATGATATAGCTATTGTTTTTGTTTCCTAACTATGCATTAAAATGGAATTGATTTAATGTCAAAATTTTATATCTGTAGGAAATATTTTATAGATCTGTTATTTATGGTATGTGTTAAAATAAGATAAAATAAATATTGCTAGATTCAGTCACAAATATGTTTTGTGATTAAAGTATATTAGATTTAGCTAGCCCTAGGGAGGGGCGTTACAGGTATGATGAAATGAAGTGGTAATTGTGAGAATGTGAAACTCCAAATGAAGGACTATTTTCTCAAACCAAACATGTTTTCTATTGAAATAGGTGGATGTGATGTCATTCTCAAAGTAAAGTGGTAGAAAACATAGACTTTAGTTATAATAGATTTCAAGGAGATATAAATGAGATTCTATTAGGAGGGCCATAAACACACCCTTAAAGGTATCCAACCTAGTTCAGAACTTCATTACATGGAAATATCTTGAATAAAGGAAACTCATATATTATTGCTCAATTCAATGCCATCCAATTTATACATAGCCTATTAAGAGAATTTTGAGGTTTAAAATGGCCTCATAAGAGATATAATAAAATGTTATGAGTTAGACATTTTGTGGGGGAGGTATATTTACAACTCACCTCTTACACTATAACCAATGTAACCATGGTTAAGTTATATTGAAAAGATGTATAAAATAAAATCAATAAAAAACATTCTTTGATGTGACTAAAAGTATGAGTACTTTTTAATAAATAAATTGCTTTGAATATAATAGAATGAATGTACTTGTAAAGCAATGTACTCATAAAATAAAACAAGATCCATGAGGTGGCAATGTCCCCGACATTGCACTTGCATTGGCTTTTTTTTTTGTCAACAAACACATTCAAGCTAAAAAATGGACACAAATTTCTATCACCGGAGTACGGAAATTGTGTTTGTATGTTGTTTATGCATATAGACATTAACATCTATTACTATAGAGTAATAATTGATATAACTCTTACTAACTCAGCTCTCAACCAGAAGATAAAAATTTCTAACAAAAGGAATAGACTTTTACCAATCCTTACTTTGATGGCTGAGTACAAGTATATTCTTTAGGTACAAGAACAACTATAAGAAAACTAGATAAAGAAAGACACAATATATGATATATCTAAATTTTATGTGTCATGTGGAATTAATTAGTATTTTGAACTCTTGTTAGCATACACTAGGCACTATACACTAGGCATTGTTATTTGTGTTAGTTTATCAACTAACCCATAACACAATGAACTATAAGAAACAACAATAAAACAATAATGAGGCATTGTTAAAGCATAGACCATCGATTTGAAGTGTTGGATTCCCAAAAAATGCATTAAGCATTATAATAACAAAAGTGCATACCCATACAACTGATGCACATCACACAAAAATCCATCAAATTGAACCATTTGAACTCATAAACGCTTGGCGAAAAAAAAGATTTGGATATTTAAACAAATTGATTACAAAACAGATTAACCTAATATTTTTAAAAAGAGATTTTGCATGACTAGGGAATGCATTAGAAATTAATGTAATTATTATTATTGGTGATGGTTTAAGCGAGAGAGACTCTTTTCTTTACTTTTCAAGAAGAAAAAGTTTTCAATATGACGTATCTCCTTTTAATGTATATGAGAATGGATGACCATTTACGATGTATCTCGCTTTAACGTATTAGAGAGAAAATGGAATGTGGACACCCATCGATGGCCCCGCAAATTCGATACCTAGATTGCAAGATATTAGATATTTGATTGAAATGAAAATGTGACCGCCAACTTAATGAAATACGATCCACAGGCGTTTGTGGTGCAACAATATTTTATGAAATTGTTATGCAGATGGGCAACTGGGTATTTATCATTTGTTTGTTCATTGTCATAAATATACTTTTCGCATTTCACAAGTTCTCTTAAATGGCTCATTATCTTCTCCAAATCAATATCCAGATGGCTTTGAATTTTATTTTAATGTAATGGCATTGTTGATTTGTCATAAAAATTAGTGTATAAATTAAATCCCCTGAACAAGCAAATTTCAAAACTTGTAAATCGATTGCATTAATTCATTCAAAAGTTGTACACTTATAACTGTGAATCATTCACAATTATTTTTTACAAATAGTTACTTGTCAGAATCATTAAAAATATATTTTAATCTTTGATTTATATTTTTTGACAACATCAAAATTTTCTTTAGTATCATCTTTAGTATGGTCTATAAACATGCATAGCTCTTACTGTATTTTCCCATCAACTTTATTCTAGAGACATTTTTATTAACCTATATGGAAATTAGAGAAACCCACCTATAGGTTTTCAGACTCTCATTCAAAAACAATTCTGATCGTCACTGGGAGGTACAGTTACACATTTTGTCTTCCTATCACAATATATGTACAATATATCAAACCAAGCTGTATGATGCAGTCATCGAATAGTTTTGGAAAAGAAATAGAAGGGATGATGGCAGACTTACACTGCATAAAATCTCTTTCAAGACTTCAACACATTTAGTATCAAACAGATTCATGGACCGGAAAGTGGACTGGATGTCACTGTCATCTTTTCTGTCACAATACCCATTATCCTTGTAGGATTTATTCGAACAAAAACTCAACGGTGACTTTGAAGGAAGTGGAGCTCCTGCTCAAAAACATGACCATCAGGTCAAGAAATGACAATGCTTAAAGATATTATAGATACCCAAAAATTAAACCCATGTCTGATTGTTCCTACTAAGGAACATTTTCTGAACATTCAGGAATTTGACTTCAAAACCACCATGATGATAACAAAATCACTAATTCTACTCCAGCAAGAGCTTTTACTCACTTAAATCAATACACATTGGCAGATCCGATGAAGAACATATAAGCATAAGAAATGGTAACCAAATATAGAGCAATCTCCAAGCAGAATTTTGAAACAGACCTCCCATATTTCTAGCAATCCGACAAGCACTATTCCCAGTAAGTGCAATATAGACACTTATATCCAAAAGCCTGCAAATTTCTTTAGGTTCCAATCATAATAAATTGTATATATTCTACAGTCTTCACCTTACCCATCTGCATCTCTAATTGCAAATAAATACACAATTGTATCTGGCGGTGGGTTGTGCCATTTCTTAATAATTACATACACCTAGCACCTAAATTGTGAACCTGAAATCATTGGAAGAAGCTTTCGGAGCACCCATATGTATTTTATTGTCAGGATTCATTATATAATGTGCTTTGAGTAGAAAGCAAGCAGATTAGAGCTGCAATAGACGAAGACAGTTGACCTGTTAAATCCATTTATCAGATCAATAAATCCAGCCAAAAACAAATTTTAGTTTTTATTAGACCGTGTATATTGTAACAGACATTAGACCAAAGACTACATGTTTCTTTTCTTATTTGGTTAAAAAAAAACACTTTTATTATGATAGGCTTTTGTCTATTAATTTTACATCGTGCTTTAACATTGCAAGTAACACGTAGTTTTTACGCTGCATTTTTTTGCTTAAAAAACTAAAAGATTCATATTAATGTTAGAAAATTAAATTAAATCAATAAAACTTAAAAGTACATCAAACAACCATGACAGTGTAGGAGTTTTTATGGCATCCCTCCCTTAAAGAGCCCAGACAAAGAAAATCAAACAAAGTAGTAAAAAGATGAATAACAAAATTAATAAGTTATAATTTCCCACTATCCTAATTTATTCTCTTTTATTTTATTTTGATATTTACTTCATCCTTTCCTTCAATCCAAAAGTGTTATTACCAATATTTAATCTCCAATTATATTTTCGGGAAAAATATGTCTCTAGGCCTGTGAGAAAGAAGGAAATATGGTGAGAAGAATTTTTGAGAAATAAACTGTAAAGTAACAATAGTGAGCTAGAATCACGTCAGAAAATTCAATGAATCAAGAAACCAAAATCAAAGAATTCAAGGGGGAAATCATAGATGCAATATTAGAACGGCCTACCAACCAAAGATATTGAAAAATAGAATTATTGCATCATTATTTAAAAAGTAAAACTCGAACTTATATCATTAATGCATCTTAATCCTTGGCACATGTTCAATTGTTAGAAAAAAAGATCACAGAGTTCACCTAGAACCTTTGCTCTTGCCAACATGTATTCAATGGGTTATGCTCGGTGTTAGTAACTATTGGTTGGTTCTGACATGCGTTAAAGCCGGGTAAAAATTCCACCTAGTTGATATAAAATTTTGTAGGACTCGGACTATCGTCCATCACTGTGCAATGGGCATCAACAAGCATTTCGTAACTCAAGATACACAATTTTTTAAAAACAGAAACATTAAATTTTGTAATTTAAAGGTTGGAAACAACATAATTATACATAGTATTCAGACTTTGGTTAAATTTTGGTATTAAAAGGCTGAAAACAACAAAATCATACATAGTATTCATACTTTTTGGTGTGGACAATGTTTTAATGTTAGGCATGTGGCAGTCTCCTACCATATGTAGGCCCACTTTGTGGAATGGACCATTGAGAAACATCACCTAGTATCATGAATCCCACATAGGAGGTTCCTTTTGCAAAATAAGAAAAGTATATCTCTTAGTATTCGGAAAGTAGTTCCCTTCCCTTTGGGGGAGGCTCAAATCTTAGAGGAGAGATGGTCCAAGGACACAACAAATCTTGTTGTAATTAAGGTTCTTGACAAGAGGGAGCACCCAAAAACTATGATATTAGGATATGAAGATTTTGGAATTGGTTTAGAGAAAGTAACAACTAAAGAAGAAGTGGATACACTTGTATTTGTAACAAATTCTATGAGAGATTCACATCATCCTATGAGGGAGAAAAATCTATGATATTGGGATATGAAACTTTAAGTACTGGTGAGGATATAGTAGCATGAGATGAAGGAGAAACTACACCTACCCATGCAATAGATATTTCATTCTATATTTCTCATTATTTGCAATATATAAAACTCATCAAGCGTTCAAATAGTCTTATTTCAAGAGATTCTTCATTAAGAAATATATTTTTATTTTAATATATATATATATATTTTTATATTTGGTTTTATTTTAAATTTAAACCAAGCTTCTAAAAAAATTTGTTTATTTTCTGTTTCTTTATAAAAATAGTACAAACATATAGATCATTTAAAAACATATTGTCAATGGTATGTAGCTTGAGTGGTTGTGAGGAAAAGTTGTTACCCTCCTTGCCTTGGTTAAAATCTCACATTGTGAAATGTTTGTTCTTAGTGAGTTGATTGGTTATGAGTTATATATGATATATTCATGCATTGTTTCCCCTGTGAGAAGTTCCCAAGAGGTTGTTATCCTCCCCTTCCTGGCTTTAAATCCCACTTTGTGACATGCTCACTCTCTTCATGACCAATTCCCTACTTTGTGACATGATTGCTCTCTTCATGAGCCAATTGTTAACTATTGACTTGGCCCTAAGACCTTAATATTATACATGCAATCAAATATTAGTGAATATGCGGACATAGTTGACATGGGAAACTGTGATAAAACTAATGATGATGTTGAGCTAGTTAACATGGCTAACTATGATCAATGAACTCTATGAGGTCAAAGGCTTATAAAAGGATCACTTGAATTCATTTGAAAGCATCTTGAAGTAGTTTAATAGTTTGCAAGGCCTATAAAGTGAGCATTTGAATTCATTTGAAGCCATCTTTTAGTAGCTCCATAGTTGATTGCTTTGAGTAGCTCAACAACAACTAGCTTAGAGTAGTTCAATAGTTAGAATCTTGGAATGAGAAATCTTAGATAATTGATCCATACACAAGTTGAGAACTAAGATGAATGGATGCATTTGAGTTTGGATATGTATTTTTGTTGATATTAGGAATTTGTTAGGATTATTTTCTGATATGAATTTGTAGTTGGATACCAGGGCTTCAAGAATGTTATGATTTGATTTCGAACTATTAATCAACAGAGGATATTATTGTTGTTGACATTATTTAAGTATGAAATAAGTTTATGAGTTCAATTAAGGGGGTGATCTTAAGTGATTTTGTTGGGAGTTGAATAAAATTTCTTACTTTATTATGCAATGGATATCATATTTGTGATATTTCTTATTTTATTTTTACTTTGAATTTTGACATATCATCCTCAAAATGAGAGGAAATGCCTAGTAGAATTCCCTCAACATCTTTACCTACAAAATAATGACAAAAAAGAAAATTAAAAAAATCATGGGTCTGCTCCTTCGATTCTCGAATTAGTTAGACTAGTTAGTGGTTATATTTTGGGCTGCCTATGAATTGAATTGGCCTATAATAGAAATTGCATAATATAATAAATAAAGAAATATCTCATTATTTACTTATTCTAAGTCTAGGCACACACTTATGTGCATGGTGTTTCATGTAGTGGTCCTTTTTTGTGGTGGTGCATCCACATCATATGGTGATGACACCTCTTCTCGTGCCCCTCATAACCAAAATACTTATTCTACTTTTAATTGTCCTTTGCCAGGACCTCTAGCACCTCAGGCACAGTTTTCCCCATCCCGATCGATTCTCTCTCTATACCTCATAGCCCCTGCGACCTCCACAATCCACTAAGACCGTGGTTTAACCCTGAGATCGACAAGAGCACCGATTGATTGAGATATCGATTGATTAGTCTGATTCGCCAAACTAGAGAAAATCAACCACTTCGCCAAACAAAGACACTGATAAATTTATTAGGAGGCGTTGGATGAGGAGTCTTCCTCAGACAAGATCTAACCGCTTCAACAAACAAATACACCGGTTGCATTGATAAATTGATTGACACCAATACTGAGAACTGAGAAATATACATTATCATATCTTGGTCAATGCCTGTCGATTCGGGCCTTTTTATAGAAAATTATTTTATTTCTAGGGATGGGACCGCATCACGTATCGACTATAGCGACGAGAGGTTTTTCAGTTCGAGAAAATGAATTTGGATATCAGGCATGCTAGCGGTTTAGATTCCCTTTGTTGAATACCAAAGTTGGCTCCTTCTATTCGATGTAGATATAGGCGTGTTTCCTTTCATTCCAGATTATATTATATATTATTTTTATTTATGCTAAACCTAGAACAGAAGGTATTCGTGTTTCATTCCTAAGAGCAGCCACACATTAATGGTGAAGGAATTTATTGATTCAACATTGCATTGCCTATCCCATGTATGCAATTTGTGCCTGGAAAAAATTAAATATTCTCTCGTTACTTAGGCATAGTTGCTTTTATTCTTTATGGACTGGATGTACACCAAACAATCCAAAATTAAGCTTACAATACAGTAAAATTTCAAAATCGGCTATGCCTACTACATTCCTAGCGTTATATATGCAAATGAATTGACCTACCAGGAAAATACAAAAAGCATATGAGCATCGTTATAGATGCACATGAACTGACCTACCAGGAAAATACAAAAAACATATGAGCAACAAAGATGCTTCATCTTCAAGCAGGAGAACATCTCTACCCATTCCTTATTGGGCACTTCCATTCTTGAACTGGCTGGAGAACATAATTATCCTCCATACCCTTTGCTTTCACAGAAGGAGGGTCATGACAATGATTGCAGTACTAATTCATACTCACAAGCAAAGGTATGTATTTTAACGTCCGCCAAAACCAACTGAGCCTGCCAGGCTGTAATAGCAGTAAGATCTATGATTTAAGGTCTCTGTAACTATTCAATAGTAACCCTGGGAAGCGAAGTGTTGAAATGAAAGGAGTCTGGAAGCACTTCAAAGGTAGAGAGTGAGCTAAACAGGAGGAAGCTGGTTTATAAGAAGAGATTAAAATAAAGAAGTGTGCTAGGTGAAGAACTTAGAGATTTTTTTAAGAATGCAAAGAATATCTTTGTGAGTTAATTTGCAACCTAGAAAAGAAACAACACACAATAGACTCTGTGTGTAAAAATTGAAATGAGTTTATGAATGTTTTTTAAATAGGAGAAATGTATGGGATCGATCCCTAACTTACCGTCATATTTTTTACTGGACAAAACCTCAGGGGTGATATAAGAAGGCATCTTGACGGTATTTGGCCTAGAATGAAGCACAATACACAGAACAAAACACGATTGTTATAATCTCGCACCAAAGAATCTCAAAAATTAAACAAAAACAAGCATGGAAACGTAAACGGGCTCACCTTTGAGTAATCGAAGTTGCAAATCTTGAGCTGGGAGTGGTCAGAAGGGATATATTAGTTTCCACTCTCCTTACACACTCCTTGAGTTTGTCTTTTTGGGGAAATATTATCTTAAAGGAGGAAAGGTTCCTTATCACTGTCAACTTGTCTTTGTGGGGGATCTTCGTTGCTTATACATGGAGCTCTAGGTGTCAACAAAAAATCAAAGGCGCTATTGTTTGTGTTACAGCTAAATCCTAGAGGACATGCAAGTGCCAACTTACATGCCAATATACACGCTCTGAGGAGGACATGCAACCCACACGTGCTAGAAACACCTGGAAACACGCATGCAGATAGCCACGTTCTGAGCTTTGCAGGGCTCCATCCACTGCAGTAAATTAGAGATGTCAAGTCCTAGTTTTAATCTCGAGGTTATAATATTGCTGATTAGCATTTAAACAATGGCCTTCCCTAGCTGATGTCTACTCGGGTTGGTTAGCATTTAACACAAACCAGCAAGTCTGGAACCCATGACGTCTACATGCCGCCCCCTCTTGGGAAGGGAAAATTGAGTTAGACGTCATGCTGTCCAGCCCAATGAAATGCAAGATAATTACAATTTTAAAAATATTTTTAATTAAATAAATTAAAAGACAAATGTTTTAACTATACTTTAAAAAAAAATTGTATTGTGTGGACAAATTAATCCTACCTTAGTGATCCATATATAATCCCCTTCGGGGACATAATAAAGTACATTAGTTATGAATTTTGGAATATAACTTACTCAATATTAAAAAAAAAACATGTATTTATAATTTTGAATTTTAAACATAAAGTAAATTTATATGAATAAATTGTCATTTCTTTTAAAATAAATATTCATTATATAAATCCAATTTGTATTCATTAAAAATAAAAGAACAAGTGCATATTTATATAAATTAAATTTATATTTTAATATTTAGAAGATATGTTGGATAGCCATTATATTTTTTTTCAGAGGAAAAAAACATACTTTTGATATTCAATATGAATCAAAAAATACATATCTTTCATAATTTTACAATCATATTTATTGACTGTCTAGACAAAAAAAAACGTCTTAATATCCTTCAGACATTTCAGTCCCATACAGAGTATATCAAATCATGTTACATCACATTCAACAATGTTTTCATCCATGGATTCAAAAAGAAACAAAAATTATATAGGAAATTAGATTAGGAATAAAAAATTTGAGATATTCCCATATCTATTATGGCGTCATCCATAAATTCTTCCCAATATAAAGTCCCTTATGTGCCCTCCAAAGATTTTTTGGATATACTGTCCGCCAATTGATTCTGCTCTCTGTAGATGTGAAAGAAATGTATTGTTGAAAATTTCTTCAATTCTTCTTTGATCCTTGAGCACCATGGAAGTAGATTCATCACATTAATGTTGTATTCACCTCGATCCCATTTTATAGTAACTATGGAATCCCCATAGACTACAAGAGAAACAATTCCAAATGTGGTAGCCATCTTACATAAACACCACAATGCAAACATTTATGCTTTCATATTAGTCCCAGCACCACTACTAAAATTTTGAATGTATACCTGTGATGATCAATGACATTAAGAACTGCTCCTGCTACACACAGGCCATTTTGTGCATCCCCGTCAAAGTAACCAATTGCACCACTGCTACTTTTTATATCATTTAGAGTTTTGGTTATGTATTTTTTTGCTTGTACAGTACCATAATATTTCTCCCAATTTAATATATGCTTTCAAATGATATCCAAATCTTGTAATTTATCTTAAAAAACACACAGGTTTCTAGCTTTCCAAACATGCCAAGAGATAATTACATGAAGTGTATTATAAACTCTGCAAGATTTCTGCCAATTTTTGCAATTTTGTTCAAAACAAGTACCTTCCCAGACCTGCAAGATATTGAGAGCATAACAAAATTTCTTCCAGACACATGTTGTATAGTTAAAGCCAACCAGTATATGATCAACTGATTCAGAGTCCTTCTTGTAGAGGAGACAGATATTAGGTCCACACCATCCTTTTTTCAACAAATTGTCCCATGTTTTAAGACAATTTTGGAGGGAAAACCACATAAAGCATTTTATCTTGAGTGGGATATGCCATTTCCAAAGAACGGAGTACAACCAATTCTGGACTGTAGTAATATTTGCCTTGACAATATCCAGATAGCCAGTTTTTGCAGTAATTTTACCTGTTTGAGAGTTTGCAAGCCAAATAAGAGTATCTTGATTACTATTTAATCTACATCTAGTGAAAATGAGTCTGTAGATGTATTTATCCCATTTATTTTCCCAAATTCCACCTATTCCCAGTTCTTTTATAGAGTACCAATAGTTATAATCCATATTAATCCAGTCGTGTTTCCTAATCTTTGCTAATGTAGAAAAGCCAATCTCAACTAGATATTTAACAATACAAGGTGAGAGCTTATAATCTTCATCCAATCCAATGATAGGATCAACACCTACCAAAACATTGTTTCCATTCCCCACTTTCCATGTGAGGTCTTTACCCAACCACTCATATACTTTGATGAATCCCTTCCAGACAGGGGTTGAGTTCCTGACAGTATTCTTTGTGTTTCTAATCCAAGCAATTATGTCATTTTTAATATATTTTCCATGTAGAACTTTTGAACAAATATTTTGACTAAATAAACCACGCCAGAAGCTCTTCAATCTTAAAGCAATATTGAGCCATGTTAAAAAATTTATACCCCATCCATTATAATATTTTGGAAGTGAAAGCCTATCTGAGCTTGCCATAATAAGTATACCTTTTTCAGTGCCTCCAGACCAAAGAAAATTAACAATTAGTTTTCTTAGTGAGGAGATTATAGATGGTGGAACTTGTGCTAGAGAGAACTCGTAAACTAGTATACTTGTGAGAAAAAATTTAATCAGGGTGAGCCTTCCAACAATGGAAAGTAGCCTATATGTCCAATTTTTTATTCTCCTTTCAATTTTTTCAATCACCCACACCCAATCCTGTGCTTTGTAACTATTTGGTTTCAGGAAGTATCCTAGATATTTGAATCCTTCATCAAGTTTATAAACCTTATATGGAAGAATAGAAATTATACTCTCCAAAGAGTTCCCTTCCAAACTGTGAAGACATATGCTTGACTTCTTCACACTAACTTTCATACCTGAAGCATTACAAAACAACTTGATAATTTCCATATAATACCTCCATTCCTAGATAGAATCAATACCAAAATTTTCACACCTGTTATTTTACCTTCATATTTAGCTTCAATAATAATCCTACCAAGCCCTTCAATGATGAGCAGAAAGAGCATGGGTGATCGAGGACATCCTTGTCAGATGCCTTTGCTAATTTTGAAAAAATATGATGGAGCTCCATTAACCAACACAACAAATTGTGCAGAAGTGACACATGTAAGGATCCAGTTTGTAACAAGGAGAGGAAGCCCAATTTGGATTAGGATTAATATTAGAAAAATCCAATCAACTCTATCATATTCTTTTTCTAGGTCCATCTTGAGAATCATTTCCTTCAAATTATTTTGTTTGATAGAGTGAATAGCTTCCTGAGTAATAGCAATAGCATATAAAAAATTTCTTTCATGTAAAAAACCAAACTACTTATCTGACATATGCTTTGATAAATAAGGCTTAATCCTGCAAGAGATGATCTTGGTAATAAATTTATATGCAAGATTGCATAAGGCTATCGATCTAAAACCAGAGAAGTTATTTGGCTTATTACTTTTAGGAATTAAAGTGAGAAAGGTGGAGTTCAGTGCACCAAAAACATAACCTTCAGTCCTCGAATACTCCACCATATCCAAATAATCTTTCCCCATAATATCAAAGAATTGGAGAAAAATTTCAACAGTCCATCCATCAGGCCCATGACTTTTCTCTTTTGCAAATAGTTTCACTACCTTTTCAATTTCATCTAAGGTAACTTGTATCCCCATATCTTCCCCCTATGTTGCATTTAAAAAATTTGGAATCAGTTTAACAATACACAGTTGTGCTTCCAATGAGCTTTGTCCAGTATCCTTGAAAATATCCCTAAAATGCTTTATAGCCAATTTCTGAAGCTCAGATTGTCCTTTAATCAGAACATCATTATCATCAGTAAGTTCCCATATAGCATTAGTATTTATTCTATGTGATGCATAGGAATGAAAAAAAAAAGTATTGTTATCTCCTAAACCAATCCACAAAGCCCTACTTTTTAAGCATCAATCCATGTACTCTTGTTTTAAGATATGGTCCTTTCTCTCTTCTAATGCATTAATTAACACTTTATCCTCTTCAGTTATAGAATAGTCAAAATTTTGATCATATAACACTCTGATATGATCTTCAATATTTTTTAATTCCTCCTTATCCTTCAGCTTGTTTGCATTAATCCAATGGTTGACCTGTCATGTACCCAAGCACCTCAGGGCCCTTTAGAGGTGATGGGGGAGCTCCTTATAATAACAACCTGATAATTTTTTTTGCTCTGAACACTTTGTCACGTTCCCTCCCATCAATCTGAATCCGAAGGGAATATGAGAAACATAGGAGGGGTGCTAATTTTCGCCCCCAGTATCACATTATGAAATTATTCACAACTAAATATGTGTGCAATGCATAATAAACATACATGGCAGAATTAAACCATATTAACAAACACACAAAATGCATTTCCCATCATTTCATCATAGGCATAATAACAACATAAGGCACAGGCATTTAGTTCCATTATTTAGCTAGATCAATCTATCCATTCTGACATAAACAAACAATCACTCATGTATATAAAATTGGCATAATCAGAGGCAACAGGAAACACTTATATTTTAATTGAAGTCACCAAGCAACTCACTATGGATTGCAACGTTCCAACCCAACCGTAGATCTCTTCCTAGCCTATATTGTTTTAGAACTCAGAGACCACCCCCGAGCTGGGGCTATGAATCCACTAAGGAGTAACTACTCAGGTTCACTCGCAGCCTTATGCACAACCATTCAGGATCAACCAGCACACAACTGGCTCTGTCAAGCAAGTGAGGGGGACAAGGAAGTAGTTTCTAAGCCAATGATCTCAACCACAGAGCTACATGAATATCCAATTGGCTTCATACAATCCAGGTACCCCCATCACCTCCACTCTCAGCCTAAATAAGGTCCCCTTCTCTGTTACACAGTCCCTCGGGTTCCCCTTACCTCAACACTAACCTGGGAAGGTATGGTTGGTCCCAAATTCTAAACCAAAGATAATTGAGCCTTCGCTGGATCTACCATGAAATATGACCCCCTAGTCTCTCTCCCACTGCGATCCACTCTTGGATCTTCCTTAATTCCTTCCCACGTGAATCGCATTCATGGATTTCAAATTTTGGGCCCCAAAAACTGGGTGCTCTGTAATATCCTAGTCAATATCTGACCAAAATATTAACTTGCACTTCAGAATTTTAATGGAATTTTACTAGCAATTTTTTTAAGGCAAACTCTCAGACTGTGCAAGATGTAAGTGACGTGGATGGAAACTCTGAATGGGGATGGTAGGAAAGAGATTAGGTTCTGGAAATTATAGGTGAGAGTGTGCAGCAGCAGAAAAATATGGTTTCAGCAGAAGTCCTTGGCACAAAGTACTAGAACCATTCACATTTTAGCAATAGAGCAATTCTATTGCCTACTTCGAGGCTCCTTGGGATTATAGCATATGCCAACAAGTCTGGGTGAGGATTAATAGTGTTTCAGACAGAGATATATCAGTCATGTAACTCATCAAATATGTTGGAATAAATACTGGGTTAACTTGGGAGAGTTTGGAGTAATTTGGGGGTTAATTGCACACAATGGACTGCTGAGCTAGCTATGTTTTTGGCTGTCCCAAATCGATTTAAATGAAACCAAATTATTAATACAGGGGATGATATGTAAAATATATTGAAGTATGAACCTTCTACAACTGGAATGGATTTAAACTGATACTCACAATGGATTCAACAGTTATTTTGGTAAAACTAGTCTAGAATAAGCACCCAACTGGCTAGTCTTGCACTTTAACTCATCAAACTGCTTCAAAACTTCATATAATCTGTTCTGATAATAAATAAGACTTTTATATATGATATTAAACAGAAATAAGTCTAGATATGACTTCAGAATACTTCTTTTCTCATTAACTGATTATCTTCCAAAGTACAATGCCTCACAGGCTAGATTTTGCATTACAATAGTGGGAGAATGAATATGAGAAGAAGGAAATTAATTTGGCTCTATTATAGAATAGATTATCAGTCCATCTACAGGTTATATGTCCGATATTGCTGCACTCTGAGCTGCTGGTCTTCACTGGGGCACATTCACCAAACTAGTTCTCTTCTCCAAGAGAAACTCCTCCAAAACTAGTGAAGTAGAGAGAATGATTAAGAAGAGAAGGATGGATCTGATATGATGCTGGTTTCTGATCTTGGACATCTCTGATATCTGCAAAAATGGCTGAACTAACTCTCTATCCACCCTTGGGCGCATTCACTAGAACTATCTTATTCAACTGGTGAACCTTCTCCAAAACTAGCTGTAAATCTCCTGTAGAATTGATCTTCTCTTCAAGCTGACTGTGGATATTCAATGGTGGACTGAAATGAATGTTATTGGCTGCAATAACACATTCTGGACCTGCATATTACTCACTAAAACTCATAGGTCCTTGGGGCACATCACCCAAGAAGAACTGTTGAGGCACATCACTCAACTAGAGAGGCTTAGAGCTCTCAATGCAAAATACAAATGACAAAGGTTCTCAAATGGAGTTGGTTGGATTCTTTTATAAAATTCATGATGACCTGCTGAGTAAGTCCTTGGATTGGTGACCTGTGAGAGTAGGTTACCCACTTTCCCATTCTACTCCAAATCCATGAGGGTGCATTCTTTGAGGAGAAAGTAAACTTTTCTGCTTTCTCCACTTCCTGCTTTTGCATTCCTTCACTGAATTGGCAAGTGCACCCTAGTAAGCTTTTTTTGTACTTGCTACTTTCCTTTCTGACTACTTTTCTTGTTTTATTCCACTTTATTCACTTTCCTCTTTTCTGCTTTTGTCTAATTTTGCCAGCTTTTGTCAATTTCCTTCTTGGTTCACCTTGCCAACTTGTCCCCATTAGATTCCTTAGCTTTTCTGAAGTTTATCACTTAAGCAAGTGTGGCCTACTTGACGAATTCGAATTTCATATCCAAGTCATCAACCTCTTGGCACATTTATTAGTAATAAACATTTAAATGACAATAATACAACTCAGAAATAATTTAGCTAAGCAATTAATTAATTATCCAGTAATTGATTAACTACTATGGTGTAATTGCCTCAAAACTTCCCCAATTAATTAATTTCTCAATTAATTAATAAATCACCTTAGCACTTGAATTGGGGTTAATAACTTCATGGGGGCCCCTCCTTATCCATTTAATTCCTCAAATTCACCCTTAGGAATCTTCCTTCATCCATCCATTAATTATTTAATTAATGCCTAGGTGACTTAGGCTAAAATCATCCCCATGGACCATAGGAAAATTGGGGAACATGACATGCTCCCATGAATTTATGGGCTCTTCATGGTCTCAAAATCTCTTCAGGGTTTATATTTATGGATTCCCCACCAAATTTCACTTCCCACACAAACTCCTGGGTGATTTCTGCACTTCAAAATGTAGCTTCTTTCCAAGTTACGATTTCTGGTTTTTCCACAGCTGGGAATGCATAGCCTCCTCATAATAACATTCTGGTTGTTTCACAATGGAATGGGAATGAGGGAAAACGTCCTCCCATGAGGTAGAGTGACTTATGGTTCAAGTAAACATAGCCCATACTCTTCCATGCGAATTTATGGTTTGCCCATACTCCATCAATCTCATGCGTTGATTTTTGAAGTACTTCCTTACAACAAAAATACATGACAACAAGGAAAGTCAAAGTGGGTTCTCAAGGTGACATTTGGAAACATAGGTTCAATCCCACAAGCCCCTCACGTCTCCTTAGTGGATACACATAGCCCCCTCATTTTAGTTGCATCCATAGCCAACCCCTTGATATTTTATTTGCAATATTATAATTATTTACATGCTTTTACAATTTCCCCAGGGCTTACTAGCACATGGATAGCACAATATAAAATACCAGTTCTTTAAGGCTAACCATTCACTAGCAGGGCCTTGTATTTGAGCTCCACGCTAGGAATCATACATCACATATGCACAATATTCACATATTGAGTTGATACATTCTAGGGGACAAAATGGGGGTATTACATTCCCCTCCCCCTTAGAATAACATCGTCCTCGGTGTTCCAATTCTTAGGAATACTTACACATTGTTTACACATGTCCAAAATTCACAAAATGTGGCAGGTTTGTCATGCATTTCATCTTTTACTTTGGTTTTTTAGGACCAAGTCCTTTGGATTCTAAAGGGTTCTCATGTTGGATTTGACCTTCTAGCTCCACATGTGGGCATTGATCCAAAACAATCCCTTCCTTTTCTTTACCTTCCAGCTGATCCACAAGTTTGGAAACTTTATGGCTACTATCTTTCTTGTTGTTTTTTGTTGGGAAGTTACGAAGGCAATGATTTCCTCCACATTTCCAACATTTCAGTGGTTTCTTTTTCTTTACCTGCTCAATTTCCTTTGATTTTTCCAGCCTTGAGCGTCTCTTAATGGACTGATTGGATGAATGCCTCTTCATTGACCCACTGTCCTTTCCACTGTTGATAACTTCCAAAATGATTTTTACCTCATTTTGCAAACAAATAGAATCTTGCAAAACCTTGTGGTTCATCTCATTCGGTTGCTTTTGTAGCTTGAGCATTTCCTCAATATTTTCTTGGGTCTTGGAAATTGTTTGAAGAAAAATTTCAGCAAAATCAAATAGCTTTTGGTCTACCGTCGTGGTCAATGTGCACATTTTCCCACACTTTGCTTACTAGCAACACTTGCCTTCTAACAGCTGCAACCAATTGGTTTAATTTTCACCTATGAAATTCATCATTGCAAATCTTGTTAGGCCAAGCATAACATAAGCATTAAGATCAGTAAATTACTTGCCCAATTGACATGGAAAGTTCATGCTTTATCCATGAGACTTCCACACATTTCATGCTTGTCCAACATACAAATGAACCCATTCATGTTCATCCTTTCACAGAGAATTAACTAATTTAGCATTCACAATTTATTTCAAGCAAAATAAACACAATCAACTTTCAACCATAATATGCATTCACCAATTTTCTATCTCTAAAATGCATCAATCAAAAAGGAAAGAGAAGAGTAAGAGTTTCCCCCTCTTAATCTTGTTCCAATTTGGAGCCCCACCACAACTGTGGTTCCATGATCCTTGGTTTCTTTCACTTCAAATGTGAACGCTTGACTTGCCTTTTCCTTGTTTTGTCGATGAAACTTGGTGTCTAAGGTCTGTCCAAGGCTTCTCAACTAGGGAACCCCACCCCATGGTTTGCCTACAGAAACTTTGGCTGCTAGGACCCACACAAGTCCACAAGCACCATTTTCCATTGCTACTCATACTGAGCTTTCTAGTACAGTCACATGTCCAAATGTATCCTTAGTATGCCTTCAAGGTTCTTTCTTCCCGCAATTACCTGGGTTTCAACAAAGAAACAACAATGTATCAACTTGGTTGTTAGAAGACTTGTACATGAAATTTTTCATTATTTGGAATAAGAAATAGATGATAATTATATACTTATATGTATTGGATGTATTCACGTTATTCCACAGGCTCCTTCTTTTCTTTAAAGCCTTGGATCACCTGTGGATACAATAACGAATGTTTGGACAACATGCAGGTTGCTCCACAAAATTCAATGCCCAACTAGTGCATCGACTGGATTTACCAAGCGTTTAACGAATGTTTGGACAACACGTAAGCTGCTTCACAACATTCAATGCTCAACCAATGCACCAAATGGATTTACCAAGCATTTATGGTGCCAAACCAGTCCCATACCTGGTTTTCCCTCTCCATTTTCAAGACAACACTTCCTTCTGGGTCAACAGGCCAATGGAAGGAAACTGCACCATAACTATTTCCAAATCAAGGGCTCTACTACGGAGCCATAGGAATATCAATGGTTTCCATCCAGTCTCGGCACCCACCTCACCTCCACTCACAACCCGAGTAAGGTCCCCTTCTCTGATGCATAGTCCCTTGGACGCCCCTTCCCTCAGCGTTGTCCTGGGTAGGTGCAGGAGGTCCTTACTATTGAACCAATAGAAATTTTATGCCTTTACAAATATCGCCACATTCCAAGTCACAATGCCCAACCAGCATACTGACTGGATTTATTAGGCAATGGAACAACCACTTACACACATAAGGATGGTACCCCTTCTTCACTTTGTTTCTTTATTATGCATCACAAGTTTCATGTGTAATACCTGAAAACACAATATGGGTAGGCAAGCTCATCAGTATTGCTGATATAAAATTGTAAACATATTTCATAAACATTCACTCTCTAATATTGAAACACCAGGAATGCACCCATTCCCTTAGGGTGTAGTCAATATTGAAAACCATAACACAACACAACACCCGAGAGGTGTGCGCTCCTCTATTATGTGAGCCATGTAGGCCATAATAAAAACTCAAGCATTCTGAAATAAAAACACGATCTACATATTAATTCCAATAATTATACATGCATATTTTCAACAATGGTTGCAAAATACTTATCTATTTTGCAGATGTATTTTCTCTTCCTTTCGCGAGGAATGGGGATCCCTTCTCTAATTTAATAGTCCCTTGGGATCCCTTCACTGACCTAATAGTACCTCAGGATTGTTACCCCAATCCCTTTCACGTTTCATAAACAACACATGCCCTATTGGCATAATTTTACCATCTCACCCGCGTTGCTTACCAACATGCAGTTCATATGAAACATTATCAAAATTTACAATGGTGTTTCACCCGAAACCCATTTTCAAATCATGGGATCCTTCCCATGGAGTTTGGCTTCTGCAGGCCATAAAACACGACTTCCTGCAATGTATCCTCCTGACACACTTCTCAAATAGCCAAACAATCAGCAGCATTAGCAATCAAATTCAAATCTAATTTTCATAACCAGTCATTAGTCATTTGGTAGTCATGAGACTCTTCTCATAGTATTCAGCTTTTGTCCATAGTAGATTCTATCCTTTATTATGGACTTACCCCCCCATTTCCATATCCAACACAATTCTACCTGAAATCTGATCAGTTGGTCTCCTGCAAAGGATTACACTATCCTTCCACCAACCTCGTGATCATAGATTTGTTGCACCAACCTTTCTTCATAAGGTTGTTGGTCACATGCAACAACATCATCAACATATTTATCCATGCTTCTGTTGTATTTGGTCCTACAACCAATACCAACACCAATAGTGATTATCAACCACAATAATTAACTTAAGTGGCTCATTGCATATGTAAAACTTTACTAGCTTTACCAACATGCAACATCATATACATGCACAAATATATTCACATGCACTATGCAATATCTCTTAATATGCCCACTAGTGCATATTCACTTCATCCATCTAATCTCTTGCATTTTTGGCATTCCTATGCCAGATTTTCTATACATAAAACTTGAAAATATAATCATATTAGCAAGAGAAGAGTTAAGGAATTATCCCTTTCCAATCTCTCATTATAGCATGGAATTCCTCTTCCACATCATAGCTGATCCAATTTCATGGCCTCTCTAGCAAGCACACAAGGAATCATTAGCTATGATTTTCTCACCAAGCATCAATTCAATACACATACTCATGTATAACATTATTACTTGCTACCTTCCAAGCATGTAATTCTTATGCTATAAACATAAATAGTTTAAGATGAGAAATTTCCCTCTTTATCAACATTGCCTGCTCCAATTGCTTTCAGAAATTATGGCCAAGTTCAACTTGACCTTTCTTAACTTCCCTGTACTTATCAGCACTGCAATTGATTCAATATCAACTCCATCAGGAGTCTTTGCAAGGTCCATTATATGCACTTGCACCTTATTCAACTATGATACCTTCTTTCATTTCTCATGGAAATATTTTCTATAATTCTGAACCACATATTTGATGCACACATGGGAATGCCTCATTCCTTAATTAGCATCCTTTGCATGGCCACCATGTCACTACCATAAGCCACATGCCAATTACACATAATGGGATGTCTTATTCCTATGAGTGACAAATTTTGGGAGAATGTAATTCCCTTACCCATTCTCATTACTTACTCATAAGTTATTGACTCATATCTTGTAACTTCTCTTTTTCCCCCTCATGCAATTCTGGAAATTGCCCATATTGACAACAATTTTTTTGTCAAAACAACCAATGGCACTTTTCTGCTCTAAATATCTATGATATATGGAAACCTTATTCAAATTTTGGTTATGCACCATTGTTCCCTGCTAGATAAACTTTCCAATTCCTATCTATATGCTTCATTCCGACTTCGGGTGTGGAAATAACATTACTTCAAGAATGAAAATTTTTACCAAAATTTTTGCACTTTTACATAGATGCAATTTATTCTGAAAAGCCAATTTCAGTCTGCAATATGCAATCTGAAAGCCACAATTCGGGAGTCAAAACGGTAAACTTGAATCAAATTATCATATCTCTTCCCTACTTCCGCAATGCGGGATTCGTAAGTCGACGTTGTCGAGTGGACTCCATCAAATTTTACCCCGACTTCCGCAATCCGCAATGCGGGTTCGGAAAGTCAGCACCCCAACGCACAACTTCAAAAAATCACACCTCCAACTTCTGCAATCCGCAATCCGCAATGCGGGAGTCGGAAAGTCATCACCCCAATGCAAAAATTTGAAAAATCACACCTCCGACTTCCGCAATCCGTAATGCGGGTTTGGAAAGTCGGCACCCCAAAGGCACAACTTCGAGAAAATACGCTCACAACTTCCGCAATCTGCAATCCGCAATGTGGGTTCGAAAATTCGGCACCCCAAAGGAACATCTTCAAGAAATTACGCCTTCGACTTCTGCAATCCGCAATCCGCAATGCGGGAGTCAGAAAGTCGCCACCCCAAAGGAACAACTTCGAGAAATTATGCCCCTGACTTCCGCAATCCACAATCCGCAATGCGGGATCGAAACATCGGCACCCCAAAGGCACAGCTTCGATAAATTACGCCCTCGACTTCCGAAATATGCAATCTGCAATGCGGGTTCGAAAAGTCAGCACCCCAAAGGCACAACTTCAAGAAATTATGCCTCCGACTTCTGCAATCTGCAATCTGCAATGCGGGTTTAGAAAGTCAAAAGTCGGCCATATGCTCCTGTTACTGCCAACTTCTCAGGCCGATATCCTTCTCATCCTAAGTCCATTTTTGGCAAACTTGGTATCATTGGAAAGCTTTCAGCAAGCCCTATGCAACATTGTGAACCTATCCCACACCTGAGAACTCTGATTTTTTCATTATTCCATTCAAAATGTTTCTCGAACTTCATCAATACCTCTTTTAAATATTCTGATTATCTATCTGTGAGCTCATACTTTGGCCCAAGAAGCCCCAGTGTTACAACCTTGGGCTCTGATACCACTCTGTCATGTTCCCAGTCACCTCATTTCCCTTTAGAGGTGATGGGGGAGCTCCTTAGAATAAAAACCTGATAATTGTTCTTACTCTGAACACTCTGTCACGTTCCCTCCCATCGATCTAACTCTGAAGGGAATATGAGCAACATAGGAGGGGTGCTAATTTCTCCCCTAGTATCACATTATGAAATTATTCACAACTAAATATGTGTGCAATTCATATCTAACATACACAGCGGAATTAAAACATATTAACACACACAGAGAATGCATTTACTAGCATTTCATCATAGGCATAATAACAACATAATGCAAAGGAATTCAGTTCCATTATTTAGCTGGACCAATCTATGCATTCTGGCATAAACAAACAATCATTCATGCATATAAAATTGCAATAATCAGAGGCAACAAGAAACACTTATATTTTAATTGAAATCACCAAGCAACTGGCTATGGACTGCAACGTTCCAACCCAACCGTAGGTATCTTCCCAGCCTATATTGTTTTAGCACTCAAAGACCACCCCCGAGCTGGGGCTATGTATCCACTAAGGAGGAACTACTCAGGTTCACTCACATCCTTAGGCACAATCATTCAGGATCATCCAGCACACAGGCTCTGTCAAGCAAGTGGGGGGGATAGGGAAGGCGTTTCTAAGCCAATGAGCTCAACCACAGAGCTATAGGCATATCCAATTGGCTTTAGACGGGCCACGTACCCCCATCACCTCCATTCTCAACCTAAATAAGGTCCCCTTCTTTGATACATAGTCCCTCGGGCGCCCCTTACCTCAGCACTGACCTGGGAAGGTATGGTTGGTTTCGACTTCTAAACCAAATATAATTGAGCCTTCGTTAGCTCTACCATGAAATATGACCCCCTTCTCTTTCTCCCACTGCGATCCACTCTTGGATCTTCCTCAATTCCTTCCCATGTGAATCTCATTCACGGATTTCAACTTTCGGGCCCCAAAAATTGGGTGCTCCCATGAATTTCGGGGCTCTTCACACTCTCAAACTCACTCTGGGGTTTATATTTATGGATTCCCCACTGAATTTCACTTCCCACACAAACTCCTAGGTGATTTTTGCACTTCAAGATGTAGCTTCTTTCCAAGTTGTGATTTCTGGTTTTTCCACAGCTAGGAATGCATAGCCTCCTCAAAATAATAGTCTGGTTGTTTCACAATGGAATGGGGATGAGGGAAAACGTCCTCCCATGAGGTAGAGTGACTTGTGGGTCAAGTAAACAGATCCCATACTTTTCCATATGAATTTATGTGTTGGCCATACTCCATCAATCTCATGAGCTGATTTTTGAAGTACTTCCTTACAACAAAAATAAATGACACCAAGGAAAGTCACAGTGGGTTCTCAAGGTGACATTTGGAAGCATAGGTTCAATCCCACAACCCCCTCACCTCTCCCTAGTGGACACACATAGCCCCCTCATTTTAGTTGCATCCATAGCCATCCCCTTGGTATTTTATTTGCATTATAAGTATTTACATGCTTTTACAATTTCCCCATGGCTTACTAGCACATGGATAGCACAATATAAAATACCATCCCTTTAAGGCTGAGAATTCACTAGTGGAGCCTTGTCCTTGAGCTCCATGCTAGGAATCATACATCACATATGCACAATATTTACATATCGATTTGATACATTCTAAGGGCCAAAATGGGGGTATTACATGACCTTACCCTTAAGGTATTTTAACTTCTGAACAATTAGGTCCATTGGATTTAATTCTTCATCGCTAACAAAATTATGTCAGGTTTCCTTAATAAATAAATAGAAGTCCTTGTTTAAAAACCAAGATCTATTAAATTTAAAGGGATACTTTAAATTAGGAATTACCTCATCAATTTGAAGGAAGATAGGCCCTAGTGGTCCTAGATTTTAGTCCTATCCACCCAAGACCTATATTTCTGAAATGGCTGCAGTTAGGAAGCCTTCAAAATAAACCTGTAGAGCCTTTTTTGAATGCCCTCACAACCGCATCTACCATTTTTCCAAGTTGTTTCAATAACAATTGGGACATTGTCAACAAAATCAAACCTCCCAACCAGTCTTGTAAAATACTCAGCCATCGAATCCACTCTAGCAGATCCTCCCCAAATTTATGCAGGAGAGGTTGTAAAATTCAAATCACCAGCAATAGTAAGATTTATTATAGTACATTTTCTATTTTGAGGCCCAATTTTGAGCTCAAAATCTCCCTAATAGTCTCCCCAAAAGAAATTGATTGTGATTTTGTTTTGAATAAACATTAGCAAGTCATTGAAACACCCTGTGTCTTACCTTCTTCATATGGAAAGTATGATCATGGTATACCACAGATTATAGGTATTCAACTACCCAATATGCATCCTTATCAACATCCTTTTGTGCAAAAATTAAATTGAAAAGGTCATTCAAGAATTGTTGGAGGCCAACATGATGTATCCTAGTACTAGTCCCCACTCTTCAATTGGTACATGTGCCTAGATTTATGTACTCTTAATAAGTTGACAGTCAAAACAAAATTTCCCATACCAATCATTGATGACTCTTAGATGACCTTAATGATGCTTAGTTATTCAACAAACAAGACCTTCACTCTAGAAATCACCAAATTTGGATGAATGGGTTAGACATTCCCATGACTACCTTCCTCACGCATTAAGAACATGTTTTATGACGTCTTTGGTTTTCACAATGCCCCATCCAATTTTTAAAACTAAATGAAACATTTTGTGACACAATAATTTTATGTGGCATACGACATGATAATTATATGCAACATTTAAAAGAGAGTCCATGAATGAATGAACTTATAAGACAGTAAGGAACTTCCATGGTGTCTTTTTCTATGAATGGCGTATTAATCTCTCTATAGATTATCTATTCCAATAAATATTTATGGCACAAATTCCAACAAAATTTTATGAATTGTTGTGGAAAAAACCCTCGTTGCAATGAATATCTCATCATTATACATTGATGGGATAAATTCCAGGTGAAAATGTGGCCATCTAAACTAAAAACCAAACCAAAAAAATCCCAATGATGTCAAAAAATACAAGGATTAATTAAAAAATATTAAATATTAGTCTATAATTCCTTCAAATCTTTTTTCAAACAAAAAAAACTATAAATTGTTATTCATAAAAAAATAGAATCAAATTTCTTGGACCTTTTCACAAAATTATGAGTTGATCAGATAGTCTAACAACCAAAAAATTTCAGTCTTGTTCTAAGTCTCATGGAACAACCAACATATAGACTTTTTTTTGTCTTTCAACAATCTGGAAATATACCTCCAAAATGTTGAAACATAAATGATCCATAATGATCAAAATTATAAAAAAACTATTGATCCTTTGTCAATCATATTTTCATCTACAAATTCCTCTAAATGCATCAACCCATCCATCATACCAACTGCCTTCTTTGATAGAATATTAGCTGTATAGTTGAATTCTCTATAGATATGAGTGAAAGATATATGACAATATTTTTTTGAGTTCCATCACTATGTAGGACCACTGATAAGGATGAAGAACCTAAAGATTAGTATAACCAACAACCCAATCAATCACAACTTTGGAATCTCGAACAATCTGAATATTGAAAATGCCTCTTTTTGTAGTAAGCCATAGTAACCCCCACAGGGAAAGAAGCACTGCCTTTGTATTGGTACCAAGATCAACACCCATCCACAGATTAATAAAGTGATTCATTTTCACCTTAAGAACCATGCCAGCACCACAGATACCATCATTCTCAGCTCCATCAAAATAGCCAATAGAAATGTTGACATCAAGGTAAGGCATCACATGGATCTCACATATTTTGATCTCTTCTCTTTATGGTACTCCAAGAATAAGTTGATATATTTAGAGTAGAAAAAATAGGATAATGGTTTTATGTCATAAAAAATAGATCTGTCTCTATCCTTCCACACCTCCCATACAACAAACAGTGATATCTCTTTAAATTTGACCTTCTTTTGGAACCAATCTTGCTTACAGTCCCGAAAATAGTGTGTTGGGAAAAATTCCCCAATAATTGTTTGGGTTCAATTATTGTAGAGTAGAAAATACAAATGAACTAAATTCTTTCAACAATCAAGAAATTCTTTAATCAAACAATGGGCATATACAAAATTAAAAATACATACCCGGTTTCCAACGTTTGAAGATGATTCCTCTTTTCTTGAGCTTTGCTCCTTAGCTTATCTTCTTTGCCGCAAACCCTGAAATGTAAACAACAAGAAGTGAAAGAAACAATAATAACCAATAAATCATAAAAGAACAATTGCAGAATTAAATATTCCTAAATCAATACAAATTCATTTATAATCATTAATATGCAAATAACATTATGAATTGGACAGGAAAGAGTTCATTCATATATATTAAAAATGGAAAAAGTACATGAAACAGATAAACCTGATAATGTGGTTATCGTTTTGAAGTTGAGTCCTGGGTTCTTCCTCCCAAGCTATTCCAACACTCTGAACTTGCCTCCAGGTTTTTCTCACACATAATATTCTCAAGATATTTTGAAGGAAAATATCTAGCACAATAGGGTTTGTGGTGGAAAAATGGAAACTAGGGTTCCATATAAAGGGACAAGGGAGTTGCAGACTTGAGGAAAAGGTGGTTATGCAAATATGAGCAAGGGTTTTTTCTCATGGACAAACTCACCAAGAACTTGGACAAGGTGGCTGTATAATTGTCTCTTTGTATATCAGAGTGTAACCTCAAAAACATTTCACCTATGATCTTTTATATCTTTGAAGAGAGCATTTAGGGAGTTACTAGAAGTTATTCACGGCATTTGGGAGTTAGGGAATGGATTAAAACCGAAAACTAACCCATGAAAGTAAATTAATCTTTTTATTTTTTATTTTTACCCTTTTGCGGACACATACGCGAGTAGGAAAACTTGTCACTCCCGTATATGCGGGTGAGACACAAGTCACCCGCGTATCTGTTGAGAAATAGTGGTTTTTAAAGAGGTTTCTCAGGAACCGACAAATGTCCACAACTGCACAAGGAAAAATAGGACTCTACAACTAGGAATAAGGGTAAGATCAACAATGGTAGCATCTTGGGGTAAACTATGGCAGAAGATGCTATAACAAATAGAAGCCTCCCAAACAACTTGGAACTTTAATATTTTGCTCAGCTTAGACCACACAAATTTGAAGGACCTATGTATAAAAATATGGGAAACATTTTCTGCATTTTCCCTACCTAATACACAAATACCCGGACTTGAAAATCCTCTCTTCTAAAGGTTATCCCAAGCAAGGATATTTTTTTCTAAGCTGATCCAAGGAAAAAAATTAAGTTTAATAGGAATATTCCAATTCCAAATATGCTTCGCCCACCATTTAGGAAGAGTCATAAAAAATTCCTTAGAAATAACTTCATATGATTTCTTAGCTGAAAGGATTCCATTTGCCCCTAATTTCCAATCCCAAACCAAGACATACTCCTTATCATTTAATCTAATACATGCTTTGTTCAACACCATAATAAAGGAAGTTCCACTCCTTTGCAACATTATCAGACAGTCCAAGGTCTCTAGCAAGTAACCAATATGCATGGGAAATATTGAAATCCATAATCCTCCTTACTTGTGCTAGAAATTGAAGATTCAAATTATGAAGTTTAGATATCAACAAATCCGACAGTTTGTGATTATCTTTAGCTCCAATAAAAGGATCAATGCTAATAGTAACCTGAGTACCATTTCCAATCTTCCAACTAATCCACTCACCCAGTTTTGGGTAGGATTTGGATAAACCCCTCCATATAATCGATGCATTTGAATAGGTATTTTTTGGATTTCTAATCCAATGGATCACTAGACCTTTCTTAAGGTATTTTTCTTTAAGTATTATGCTCCACAATCCATCCCCAAAAATACCTCTCCATGAACTCTTGAGACTTAAAGCAGAATTGAACCAGTCTAATTTTTTTAGGCTCTAGCCTCCTTGCTTTTTCGGCAAAGAAATACTATCCCATGAAGTAAAATGGAACTTTGAATAAGTATTATTACCTGCCCACAGAAAATGAAACATTATTTCCATGATACCATTGATGGTAGACTTTGGGATCATGGCTAATGAAATCCAATATGCATGCATACTTTCCAATGCAAATTTTACCCATATAAGCCTTCCACCAAGGGACAATCACCTATAAGTCTAATTACTGATTCTTTTTTCAACTTTTTGAAGAAACCAATTCCAATCCTCAATTCTATAGCAGTTTGTTTTCAAAAAATAGCCTAGATATTTGAAACCATTCTCGATAATAGTCATATGATAAGGGAAAAGCTGAGAAATTTGATCACATATGCCTTGATCAACAATATTATGAAGAAACATATATTTCTAAGCATTGAATTCCATACCATAGGCTTCAAAAAATAAATTAATGATAGTTAGATAACACCCCCATTCAGCTATAGTTCCCTTTCCAAAAATTAAAACATCATCCACAAATAGTAGATCACTAATATAAAGAGAATTGGAAATTCTGATATCTTCTATCTTATTTTCTTTGTTTGTTGCATCAATAGTTGACTGAGCCCTTCAATGACCAAGAGTAACAATAGTGGAGATAAGGGGAATCCATTTCTAAGCCCCTTACTGCCTTTAAAAAAAGGAAGATGGAGAACCATTAATCAATATAGAAAAATTTGCGTAAGAGATACAAGCCATAGTCCAATTTTTCACTTCCACTGGGAGACTGATTTGAATTAGTACAAATCTTAGAAAATTCTAGTCAATGCAATCATATTCTTTGATCAAGTCCATTTTAAGAATAGATTCCCGAATATCTTTGATTTTAATAGAATGCATGCATTCTTGGACCACCCTCACTGCAACTAGAAATTATCTATTAGATAAAAAGTTGAATTGTTCCATAGAAATATTTTTAGCCAAGATGGGCTTGATCCAATTTGATATTTTCTTTGTAATTACCTTATATATCAAATTAAATTAATAAATAGGCCTATATTCATTAAACGAATTAGGCTTATCCTTTTTGGGAATAAGGGAAATAAAGGTTCAATTCATGTTTCCAAGCACATATCCTCTAACTCAGGATTCTTCCATAGCTTCAACTATGTCTTGAACAACCAGATCAAAGAAATGTAGAAGAAACTCTATGGTCCAACCATCTGGACCATGGATATTTTGGCTTGGATTTTTTTTTAGAACGTAGTCAACCTCTTCAATAGTAACAAATTCCTCTATTTTGGAACCTTCTTCACTTTTTAACATTCTTGGATAATGTCTCAATAGCTATAATTGGTCTTCTAAATTTGCATTATTACCTTGCTTGCATATCTCCTTAAAATGAAAAACAACAGCCTCTTCTAAATATTTGTGATCAATAATAAGATCACCATTCATATCCTTCAATTCCAAAATAGCATTGTTAATTCGTTGTTGATTAGTAGAATTATGAAAGAATTTAGTGTTGTTATCGCCTTGGGACAACCAGATTGCCCAACTTTTTAATCTCCAAGTTTCTTCATCCTACTTAAGAATTTTATCCTTTTAGTTCCAAAACTAATTAGATTTTCCTTCTGGGAAGTGGAAAAGAAATCTTCATCAAGCATTATTGATTGAAAGCTTCAATCTCAACTTCAATCTAAATAAATTCTTCCTTGTTTTCCATCTTATTATCCTTTTCCCATTTTGATACATCTTTCTTCAAGGAATTTAGTTTCTATACCAACTTCTGATTAGGGGAAATATATTCATTATGAGAATAAACAACCCAATTTGCTTTAACCATTTCTCAAAAAGAAGGATCATCTAACCAAGTGTGATTAAATTTGAAAGGAATGTCCAATGCTTTATTCTCAAAATCCAATTGAAGTACAATTTCATTATGATCAGAAACACCTGTAGCGACCAACCAAGATCTAAATGTGAAAATCCTCACAGCAGATCTAAGAGATGATGTATACCTCACAAGAGAATAGTGGATTAAGCAAGAAAATAGAAGAAGAGTGATACATGCAGTATAATGAGCAACAGAATAATATGGTACAGTAGAACTCAGATAGAAGCAATAATACTTCGGTCATACTATGTTATTAATCACAAATGGACATATAAATAATACAATGCATGAGGAATTCGAATGCCTAAGGTGGCAATTCGAATTAGCCTTCATGGAGTGATCAAAGGATCACTGGAGTGTCATCGGAGCACAACTAGGTGTCCTCATGATCATCGGAGCGCAACTGGAAGTCTTCATCATCATCAGTGGAGTCATCAATGCTCAAGTAACTGTCAACCATCAGTCAAACTAACTCTGGTAGGTGTAACTGAGTGTAACTGACTGTAACTCAATGTAACTGAGTGTAACTGAGTGTAACTGACTGTAACTCAATGTAACTGAATGTAACTGAGTGTAACTGACTATAACTCAATGTAACTGAATGTAACTGAGTGTAACTGACTGTAACTCAATGTAACTGACTGTAACTGACTGTAACTCAATGTAACTGACTGTAACTGGACTGGTAGGTGAAGAAGGGCGAGTTGCTCCCTAAAATCAAGGAAGAAGGGTGCACTAAGCAACTGGAGGGCTAAAACTGAATAGTGAGAAGCTCCTGGGAGCTGGCTAACTGAGGGCTAGGTGCTGGACTGATGACTGGGATGCATGCAAAATGCATGCAAACCCTAGAATGCATGCAAACCCTAAAAGGTGCATGCATGACTGAAAATGTAAATGATCAAAATACTGGTGGGACTAGGATGGAGTATAGGAATATCCTAACACCCCCCCTTAATCCATCCTGGGCCCTGGTAACTAAGACCAAAGGTCACCCAATACAATGAATAATAACAATCAATAAACCAAGGAAGTGGGAAAATTTCATGGGAAACATACCCCCTCCTCAAAAAATAGACTGTAAGGCACACATAAAAATAAAAGCTCCAAACTCAAGCATGTGTGATGCTTGGTCATATGTCTGGAGGTATCTTCTTCTTGGGAAGAAGTGGATCATGCTCAAAAAGCATGTGCTTGTACTTGCTCTTCAGATCGAAAGTGATGAGAACAAATCCAACAGTATTAGAATGATCCTTGAACCTGTGATTCGAATCAGCTGAGGTAGGATCAAATTTTTGAATGTGCATATAGTCCTTTGTCTTCTCCTTAGAACCACCATGGGTGAGATTATGCCAAAAAGAACTATTACATGTTTGCTTGAAATCAAAATCAGATTTAAGACTTTCAAAACAGTTTCTTGAGATCTCCTTTGAACCAGCAGGGGTGAGATCAAAACTATCATATGATGCATGAGAAATTATCTCAAGCGGGTGGCAATGTCCATATTCTTCAATAACCTTCTGAAAGCATGTGCTAATGATCATATAGTAGTAAATAAGAGATGTTTGCTGAAGAGGAGCGAATGCATTACCTCCAATAGCTGATGTTACCTGCGAAATAATCATGTGATCATGATGCAAACCAACAAACTCCGGTGCAAGACAGGATTTAGGACCTTCTGCAATATCTAGAGTGTGAGCTGGCACAGAAAGAGAAGAAAGTTTGAGCATGAGCGGAGAATCTGCAAGTTCTTTGTCAACAACTTCAATATGAGATGATACTAGTTCATGATCTGAGAGATCATCAAGGGGAGCGAATGCAACATGATCTGAGAGACCATCAGGAGGAGCGAATGCATCATGATCTGAGAGACCATCAAGTGGAGCGAATGCATCAACTTGCTTTCTTTTGAAGGGATTTGGACCAAATCCATCATTCTTTTTGCCGAATCTTTCATCCAGATGAGCCCATAACTCTTTTGGAGTTTCAATATCAATGATGGTCGGGTACAATATGTAATCAGTCATAGCAAGCATCATTCTTCCAATGTGCATGTCACCTTTATTCAACCATTTAATCTTCTTTGTAGAGGATTCGAACTCTCTTTCAAAATAGCAATCAAAGAGATCATGGCTCTTCAAATATGCTATCATTCTTGGTTTCCATTCATCATAGTTGAATGGAGAAAGAGGAGTAATTTCTTCTAAATTCATTGAAGTTGTAGAAGACCTGCAAAAACAATATAGAATAACTGCAACTGCTACTGCTGCAAAAATGCAGAAACTGCTGCAACTGCTGAACTCGAAATCTTGGTAATAACCTGCAAAAAACTCTCAAGAATGGAGATAAACAATTCTCTCAACATGCTCTGATACCATGTGAAAATCCTCACAGCAGATCTAAGAGATGATGTATACCTCACAAGAGAATAGTGGATTAAGCAAGAAAATAGAAGAAGAGTGATACATGCAGTATAATGAGCAACAGAATAATATGGTACAGTAGAACTCAGATAGAAGCAATAATACTTCGGTCATACTATGTTATTAATCACAAATGGACATATAAATAATACAATGCATGAGGAATTCGAATGCCTAAGGTGGCAATTCGAATTAGCCTTCATGGAGTGATCAAAGGATCACTGGAGTGTCATCGGAGCACAACTAGGTGTCCTCATGATCATCGGAGCGCAACTGGAAGTCTTCATCATCATCAGTGGAGTCATCAATGCTCAAGTAACTGTCAACCATCAGTCAAACTAACTCTGGTAGGTGTAACTGAGTGTAACTCAATGTAACTGAGTGTAACTGAGTGTAACTGAGTGTAACTCAATGTAACTAAATGTAACTGAGTGTAACTGACTGTAACTCAATGTAACTGAATGTAACTGACTGTAACTGACTGTAACTCAATGTAACTGACTGTAACTGACTGTAACTCAATGTAACTGACTGTAACTGGACTGGTAGGTGAAGAAGGGCGAGTTGCTCCCTAAAATCAAGGAAGAAGGGTGCACTAAGCAACTGGAGGGCTAAAACTGAATAGTGAGAAGCTCCTGGGAGCTGGCTAACTGAGGGCTAGGTGCTGGACTGATGATTGGGATGCATGCAAAATGCATGCAAACCCTAGAATGCATGCAAACCCTAAAAGGTGCATGCATGACTGAAAATGTAAATGATCAAAATACTGGTGGGACTAGGATGGAGTATAGGAATATCCTAACACTAAATCTACCAAAAAATTCTCTAAGACCATCCGCTAGAAGGAAACTGTCTAGCCTCTTCACAATGCTTGCCTTTCTAGTACGCCCATTTGACCAAGTAGGAACCAAAACATCTGGGACCGCATCAATAAGATTTGCACTCTCAAAAATATTCCTAAAATAGTCTGCTAAAGGGTCAACCACTTTTCCCAACCCCCAAATTTGTGTCGAAGACACAGTGAGGATAAGGTCCCCAACCACAATCAATGAAGGATCATTAAACATACCAGAAAAGACAATGATATCCCAAAACTCCTTGCGATGTTGATATGTCCCATAACAGTTCAATATTTTGATGATTATGTCAATCCCATGAAACTTACCCTTAGCGAGAAGACTTGCCATAGTGGAGTAAGGATTAAGATCAGCCTTAGCAGGGTTTCAGGCCACCAACAGTCCCTCAGACTGTCAAAATGCATCCAAACCAGAACAATTCCAAGAAAAAAAAAAAATTTAGAAAAAAATCACAAGCCTTATAACATGAAGACATCGTCTCTTGTAGAACAATAACATCTAGATTAACCACCTTGAAAATATGTTTAAGGGCATCTCTTTTAGGGGATTTACCAATTCCCCTTATATTAAAAGATAATATGATCATTAAGGAACCTGGCCCCGGGGTCATCCTACTCTAAGAGCCCCAAAATTTGAGTGGGAGAGAGATAAATTATCAATAGAAAAACATATAGATGTCAGAGAAGAGACTAAAGGATTGGTAAATTTTTCCTTATCCATCAAGGGACCCTCATCATTTTCCGAGTCCATGTTTCTTTTTTCCCTCTTTTCTTCCGGGTAGTCACATTAGGGAAATGAATAGAAGAGATGGGAATATAGTCTTTCTTATCCAAATATTTCCCCAAAAAAGTAGGAATATGGTCTTTTATCAAAACCCCTTTGATGGGTAAAATTTTGCTACTGTCATTCGTAGGAGAAATAAAGGAAGTATCACCCAAATTTATAGACAATGGGGAAGAGGAGAGTGAAATAGGAAAAAAAGGAAGACTCCCGAAAGATAGTGGAGCTTCAAGAAAAGAAAAAAATAGGGTTTTGATTGGGGCCCAAACCATACTTACCAACATCAAGAGAGGGGGAAACAAATATAAAATCCCCTTGAACTAGCTTTGAGATGCACAAAACCCTACCATCATTCCTAATATCCTTCTCTACATTATCAATCCTAGAAAAAACAAAATTCAAAGGAGGAGCATGGAATTCGCTAACCCCAGGGGACGAAACAAAGAAAATCAGAGCATCTAATTCAACTAAATCAGTCCCAATTGGGAAAAAAATCAACATAATTGGACTAGTAAATATTGGGCCTACGCCCGAAGTAACAACACGACCTGACTTGTCATCCACAGGAAAAGATAGCTCCATGAATCTAAGAACTTCATCTGGTGAAATAAATTTCAACATAAGAGGTAGAATGTTTTTTAACTTACCCATAGAAAGTGATGCAGAATCCGAATCTAGAGGAAAAGGAAGGTGAATCTTTTTCCCCATATCCACATGCTCCCCTAAAGAAGAAGACGATTAAGAAGGATATAGTTGTTCTTTCGAGTATCCTCTAGGACATCTGCTCCAAAGATGACCATTTTTTCAACAAAGAAGGCATCTAAAGGGCACACGCCAGTAATCAATACGTTGGACAAAGGATCTTTCTGTTGAGACAACCTCAACTTCCTCTAGTAATCCTTCATTCATTTCCATCTCCATCATAAAGCTAGGCATCCTTTTATCAGGCGCCATAAGGATGTCTTCTTCCACCATAATGAAGCGACCGATGGAACTGGCCACTGCCATGAAAGCCTCAAAGGATTAACAATAAAGGGGAAAACCAAGAAGAAGAACCCATAGGTGTCGTCATTTTGGTTTCTCCTTCCATGGATCAAATCCTGAATTCCAATTGCATAATACCAACGAGCCAATGCCAATAACCTAATTTTTTGCCGAAATTGTATGCATGCTCTCCCCAATATGGAAGTGAACAAAAACCCATTTGTTCATAAGCATATTTACCCTAGGCATATAGCCAATAAGGGGCTTCCACTTCTTTGAAATCTAGCCAATGATCTCCAATATTCTCAATTTAATATATTCAAACCACCCCAGCAGAAGTCAGACCCATCAGCTTATTGAAGGTAATATCTTTCCCCAACACACAAGGATTTTCCTTTCTTAACTTTGTTCGATTTCAACTAATGCTTCTTTATAGCTTATTCCCCCTTCAAAACCCTCTTCTTCTGACTGATATTTCCATTCTCATAAAGTAACCCTAGGGATTCTCCACATTTCCCAACTGAAGGAAAACCCAAAGGAGAAGGAGGAGAAAGATGAGGAATCGATTTTTGAACACCATCAACTGACATAAGAGATTGAACAAAATATTCACCCACCCGCTAAGCAAATCTATTACTATGGATCTGAGAAACCTTCATAGCAAGAGAATGCACAACAATAACCTTAGACCCCAGAATATCAATTGATTTTCGATGAAAAGAGATCTGTCTAGAACCATCCTTATCACTAGAGACAGAAAATTTAACCAAACCACTAGGGTTTAGCCAAACCTGATGAACATTATAGGAGAAAGTACCATCAATCGATCATCTCAGTGAGAATACCCCACGGCCATCTTCCAAACCATCAATACTTCTGACATCTGACGAAATTCTAGTCCCATCAACTTTGAATTCAAATTTGGATGAAGGACACTTGGATCCCAATTGATAGCCGAAAGCCTTCCCTCTAGGAGGGAAACTTTGAGGTCGAGTAGACCTATGACTAGGATCCCCACTAGACATATGGCATGCCAATAATCCCAAAGAAACAACAAACACACCATACCAAAAAGAGAAAAAATGCTAAAATAGAGAGGAGAAAAAAATCCCACTTTTTTAATTGGTTGGTACTAAGTCTTCTTCATAGAAGACGGACTCCAAGTGGCCTGCAGAAAAAATATAAACCCTAGGGTTTTCAACAGACCAAAAAAAACCCCAAGACATCCTTCCTAAGAAATTCTTAAGGATTGTTAAGGAAAAAACCTAGCTCACCTACCATGAATCTACTCCCTTACTTATTATAGTCAATTCCTTCAAATCTTTATTAATGATTTTATCTAATTAATTATTTATTTGAGATTTTAAAAGGAAATCCTAACCAACTTTAAAAATAACCATTTTTCTCAATAGAATTATATTTAATGATTTTTAAGAGTTAAGTCATAAGGTACATTGGGAAAATATTTAAATTTTTTATCACTAAATTATAATTTCCAAC
Organism: Larix kaempferi; assembly: GCA_027924585.1. NCBI lineage: Eukaryota > Viridiplantae > Streptophyta > Pinopsida > Pinales > Pinaceae > Larix > Larix kaempferi. Next base: position 13,602,207 of record BSBM01000458.1, on the reverse strand, counting down.
ATCCTTTTGAAGAAAATTAGCAATGTTAGGCAAGTTAATATTAATTAATACAAAAATAATGTATTGAATACGTATGCATGTAGATTTGTTTGTTGGGATAGGTGTTGGCATTGATTGTTGGTATTGATAAGCAATTAAGGGTTCCTTAACTTGCATGATGAAGGGTTTATAATAAATGGGACAGGGGTTGATGGCATCAAAATGGAAGGAGGAGTGCGTGTAAATCACATACAAGTAAAATATTAGATTTATATTAATGAAGTAGGCAAGAAAATGAGAGATTACCTAATGTATAGATTCTCTTCTTGGAAGGATCAACGATCTCACCGAGCTAAAAAGGTGGAAGGAGATAATGATGGGCATATGATGGGGACCAACTAAAATCAAACTTTGCCCCTATAAATATCTCCATTCATGTCGAGCTCCCCCTTCCCCCTTATGAGGAAGAAATGGATAGTGGCGGGTGCATATCTTTACCTAAAGGAGATCTCAGATCCTCGAGGAAGAAACTGTGATATCTCATCTTAGTTCTATTAGTTTATTACTAGTTTTCCACACCTTGGGACATGAAACTCAATAGGCATATGTTGATTAATGAAGCATCTAATGTGAGCAAGTTTATGATATTTAATATATTTTTTGCAAGAATTGAGTTAATATATGTGTGGATTGATATGTGAGAGGATAAATGGTGTTGGGCGAACTTTTACACCGTATTGATTGCACCTAAGATGATGGTAGTGGTACAATGGGAGCTCTTTTGTGGCATGTACGTCCAATGTATGACCAATCAAGTGCATGTATGATGTACAACCACACAATGGACTCCCCTTATTGGATGTTGTTTATTCTCTATTAATATATGTTAGTCAAAATATTAGTCAAAATATGAATATCTAAATCAATATGCATGCCATTTCTATTTTGTTTAAAAACATTGAGTTAATATATGTATGGATTGATATTGGTAATGATAAACATCATAGATTAGAGAGGTAAAGATACATTAATGGTATTGTGCAACCATACATCAAACATGCACAAGTGGCATCACTTCATGTGAACGATGTGTAGGGAGATGTGACATCCATTTTAGACTCTTTTCATACATCCAAGTGTGGTGAATTCCATGCAAGAGTAACAATCCATTGCACAAGATCTCTTTCCATACCCTTTTCATTATCTAGCATGCTTGTTGTTCCAATGTGGCAGTGCACCAAACAACAATTATCTTCTCATTATTGATATTTATAGTCAAATAGATATATCTAAATAAGTGTTTCTAATATCACGATAATATCTTGATGTATCATGGGTTTTTAAGTGCATCGAGACTATCATCTTTAAAATCACAATATTTTCTTATCGTGATATATATTTTTTGATAATACTGTAGGATGATGGAAAATATCACCTTGTTCATGCCAACGACCCTTTACTAACCAATGTTTTACTTTTTTCACATCGTTTCAAAAAACAAAAGTACGAGATTGAGACAAAGGAGTTTGTATAGCATGTTTCATCAACCTAACAAGGGGAAAACTAGTGTTTTAATCACCATTAGTGTAGCTATTGTGGAGTGGGGTTGATTATGACCTACCATTTTTCATCTTCCTAAGTATGTACAAAAATGTATGTTAGCAATTCATTTGTGTTTTGAGATTTAGTATAGGGTCTGAAATGTCGAGTAGATTTTCCTCTCCTTATAAGTTTTTAATAGAAAATCCGATGCTTATATATGCATTATTTTTTGTGTCTCTTTCCATTTCTTTTGTGCCCTAGGTTTCATCAATGCCCTACAAATTTTTTGAAGGAATTGTATTGTCTATGGGAATAACGACGAATTGGTTCACCCTTTGAATCAATAGAGATTGAGGTGTAAATTGTGTGGGAAGGAAATAAGCAGTGGAACCAACTAATTGAAATACCACCTTTCCAAGATTATAGCGCATGAAGTGGAAATTCGTGATGTATTTATGCCAAAATTTATCCATATTGTCCCTCAATCAATTCTTGTTATCAATAAGAAGAAATGTGAGAAAGAATCATTGAGGCTTGAAATTGCAAATGGAGGAGTTGCAAGAAGATCAAGAAACACATGCTTTTCTAGTTGGGGGGAAATTAGGGAAGTGAAACCTAATCCTTGACCATACCTTCCACAATTCTCGTTGCAAGCTCACCTTCCTTTATTTTGAGGTCCATTCCTAGGGTACAACCTTATATTAGGTCATTGGTTGGAGAAGAAGGAAGTCAACAAGATCATTGCCAAATTTTCTCTATGGAATGGAATTCCTTTCATCATTGACAAGTACAACTCATTCTACAAGTCAATGTTTGAATATGCTATTATTGTTGGAGCAAGGTATAAGGGCCTTACTAATGAGGGGTTGAGAGGGCCTCTCCTTTACGGGGAAACGTTTAATTGCACTTTATATTGGATGAGCTTGAGAATCATGGGAGATCACTAAATGGACCATGATGCTAGATGGTTGGATAGATGAGAAGGGTAGGACCATTCTCAATTTCTTGATTGATTGGATCAGGGGTAAATATTAATCAAATATATTGATGTGTTTGTGTATCTTAAATATATAAAATTATTATGTGAATTGTTGGATGGGTTCATCTAGGAGATACATCAACATGTTGTTCATGTCATGTAAAATGATGCTAATAATTATGTGGCTACTAGCAAGTTGCTTATGCAGAGGTATTGGAGTATGTATTAAATCCCTTGAGCCACCCACTGTATTGATTTGATTTTAAAGGACATGGAAATTCTTTTATTGAATCAACTAGGAGCATCACCAAATTTCTATATAATCATACATATGCTCTTAACATCATGAGATATTTCATGGGGAACAAGGATTTGGTGCATCCTTCAACCACACATTTCACCACTAGCTTCATTTCTCTTCAATGTTTCCTCATTTTGATGTTGGAGTTGAAGAAAACGTTTCTATAAGATGAGGGGATCCTTGTTCATAGAGAAGTGAGCTAGATGAGTGAGCCATAGCCCAACTAGTGTGCAATATATTTTTTGCACGACAATGTAAGAGGTGTGTGCCATGAGAAAACCTTTGGTAAAGGTTATTTGCTTTGTTGATGATGACAAGCTTGCAATGGGATACTTGTATGAGGCGAGGATAGGGCTAATGAATTTATCCATAGGTACTATAAGGAAAAGAGAGAGGTTGGATTCAACAAATGACTCAAGATATTGTAGTTGATTTATAAGCAATGAAACAACACTCTCCATTGGCTTATTCATGTAATAGGGCCCTACCTCAACCTTGCATTCTCTTACTCATGTGCTTGTAAATTTGATGCCAAGGTTATGGATGGATTCTTCCAATATTTTAGAGTATGGCATTGACTCTCGGTGAATTCTTGGATATTTCCGAACAAATGGAGATATATAAGTATTTAGCTAGAACAATTGGTTATGACTTAGTTATCCAAAACATGACGAGCATAATGTTAAGCCCAATATTTAATTTGTTTCAAATTTCAATGTCTTTCCTTTTTATTTATCTAAGCACTATTTATAGAAATATAATTAATTTGTTGTGGTGGGTGATGATTCCTAATGAACAAATTATATCATAAAAGTATAATATTAAAAAAATCATTTAGATAGTTAGTCAAACGTGTGAGCACAACTAAAGTGTTATTGAAAAATACACACCAAGAGAGCAACATGGTAAAAATGTTCAAAATTAAAATTCTATTAATGACTCATCACCCTCTAAGTATAACATCACCCTCTATAATGCCCTTCATTTTGCACCCTTTACTCAAACAAGTATAATTATTTATGTGTTAGGCTTATATGCTAGCTTTATATTTATTTTTGCTCACGAACCATTTTATGGTATGTCAATGATGGATTTATATATGCATATCTGACATTATGAATGTTATGATATAGATATGATTATGATGTGTTACATATAATTTATGATTCATGACCTTCTATAATGTACATAGTTGATTTAATTATTTTGGCAAGGTTAATATTAACATTTATGGATAAATTATTACTTAAATAATTATGCATAGACAAATAAATTATCACTTAAATAATTATGGATGGACAAATAAATTATTACTTAAATAATTATGCATGGACAAATCAAAGATCACGGTGGGGTAAATTTATCACGACATTTATTTATGTTAATAAAGTGGGTTAACTTGATCATTTATTACGTGATTATTCATGCATGTATTGAGTATTTGATATACAGTTGGTTATTATGTGATATGCAGTGAGTAAAATTTTATTATGAATGTTATGATATAGATATGATTATGATGTGTTATATATAATTTATGATTCATAAACTTTTATAATGTACATAGTTGATTTAATTATTTTGACAAAGTTAATATTAACATTTTTGGATAAATTATTACTTAAATAATTATGCATGAACAAATAAAAGATCATGGTTGGGTAAATTTATCATGGCATTTATTTACGTTAATAAAGTGTGTTAAGTTTGACCATTTATTACGTGATTATTTATGCATGTATTGAGTATTTGATATATAGTTGGTTATTATGTGATATGCAGTGAGTAAAATTTTACTAAATAGAAGTTCTCAGTTCTCATGCTAGATAGTCAATGGTGATGATCAATATTATGGGATCCCATACCATGAAGGATATCACAAGATCTATATTATGGGTTAAGGATAGAATATGACTTTCACCAAACTTATATCAATTATTTTATATTTATATATACTATCTAAATTTTGAGTGTTTTTAGATACTTAGAGCTATAGAGACTTCAAAGATGATGAAAGTTGAGTAGAGCCACATAGCAATGTTGTGACGAATACGTATTGTGGTTGTAACTGTAAAATATCTATCATAGTAAGATCTATCTACTATAGATACCACACAATTGAAATATTTAACTTATTATGCAAGAAACAAGTGCATATACATTTCTGGAAAACAAATGATAAAAAACCAGGCATAAATGATCAAATATCAGAACAAATGATCAAAAACAAAAAAAAAAATGATTAAATATCAGATTCTATTAACAGTCCAACCCAATAATTATTTTGGATCATCCTTATATAAAAATAGGAATAAATAGGATGCACTTGGAGTGTCCACACTTAGATAGCTTAGATTCATCACAATCCCCCCTAGGTTGACCAAATGGTTCCCAAAATATCCCAAACAGGTCCAAATTATTCATGTGAACGTTGGGTGAGCATGGGGGGCCAAAATTGAGTTCACACATGTGGAGGAGGTGGTTGGTTGGAAGTTAGGTAGGCTAGGGTAGGCCAAAAATAGCCAAAAGAGGGGCAAAAGACTAGGTTCAATGCATGGGCGTCCTTGGTCAAACCCAGATCCATAAAATAGGAAAGGGAAGGTGCCTTAGGCATGCTAGTGGTAATAAATGCATGTGGTGGTCTCAAGGAGAGTTCTCAACAGCTATATTTGACCACCCTTTGGCCCATACAATGGTGGATATGTTCACACTTGCCCAAACAACTTCTAGACAACTTATAACAACTTCCTAACAACCTAGGGATGTAATTATTAACCAGTTTAGCACCTAATAACCATCAATTAATTAATGATTAAGGTACTAAGGTATAATATTTCTCCACCACCCCCCCATAATCTAGACTTAGTGGATTATAAAAAATAAGGCCTTGGAAACTAAGGCTCAAGTCACCTTTTACAACATAAAAATTTATTTGTCCATATAACCAAGGTAAGAAGGAAAACCACATGGGAAATTTATTTGTCCAATCTTCACAATGCATCACTCACCCCAAGGAGTGATCTAAGGTAAGTGAAGGTCTTCTCAGTAAAACTCTTGGTGAAGATATCAGTAGTTTGCTCAGCAGAAGGGAAATGCTGCAATACTATGATTTGGTCATGCACCAAGCCTCGAATGTAGTGCATGTGAATCTCTATGTTCTTGGTCCTCTATCTCTATATTGGATCAGTGGAGATATTGATTGTGCTTTGATTATCACACCAAATGACTGTGGGTGAATCAAACAAAAATTCAAACTCTCCAAGAATGCCTTGCAACCACACACATTGTGTAGCTTCATTCACTTCTCCCCTGTATTCATCCTCAACTGAAGATAAGGATATGGTGAGTTGCTTCTTGATTGACCAGCAAATGGGACCATGTGCAAGCATAAACACATAACCAGGAGTAGACTTCTGATCAGAACTATCTCTAGCCCAATCAGAATCAGTAAAACCAACTAGTTCAAGAGATGAACCAGCTGCATAGTGGATGCCAAAATGTTTGGTACCCTGTACGTAATGTAGGATCCTCTTGGATGCCTTCCAATGGACCTCATGAGGCTCTTGCATGTGCCTTGCAACAGCCCCAACAACATAAGACAAATCTGGTCAAGAGTGAGTAAGATACAACAAGCTCCCAACTAGTTGTCTATACAATGAGTTGTCAACTAGTGGTGAAGAACCCCAATCAGTAAGCTTAACTGTAGAAAGGAATGGGAATTTTGAAGACTTACATTCACCCATATTGAACTTCTGCAGCAAATCAGAAGCATATATTGATTGATAAATAGATATCCCATCCATATTTTTCTCAATTTCCAAACCCAGAAATTGTTTCAACAATCCTAGATCGGTCATGGAAAATGCACTGTGCAATACAACCTTAACTGAGACCAATTATTTGGTGTAGCTACCAGTTATCAAAATATCATCAACATAAAGTACTATAATAAATATCAGGTCACCAACATGCTGCATATAGACATTAGGATCAGAATTACATCTCTCAAATTTCAAAGATAGCAGAAATTGTCCATTTTGGCATACCAAGCTCTAGGAGCTTGCTTGAGCCCATAGAGTGACTTCTTCAACCTGCACACAAGTGTATGATCAGAAATGAATCCTTCATGCTGCTACATATATATCTCCTCATTGATATCCCCATGAATAAATTCACTCTTCACATCCATGTGATGAACCTCCCATCGCTTGGAAGCTCCAATGGCTAAAACTAGCCTGATTGAGTCCATTTTTTCCATCGGTGCAAATGTCTCTGTATAGTCCACTCCATGGACCTGAAAGTAACCCTTAGCCACCAAACAAGCCTTATACTTCATATCAGAAAAATCAGAATCAATTTTGGTTCTATAAACCCATTTGCATTGCCCTAGTTTCCTCTTGGGAGGAAGAGGGACCAAATCCCAAGTTTTGTTCTCATGGAGGGAGTTCATCTCTTCTTGCATGGTTTTTTTCCACCTTGGGTCATTATATGCTTCTGAGTATGATTGTGGATCAGATCCAACCATTAAGAAACACCTACCACTCAGATATGAATCACAAGATGCAAAAGCATTGTGAAATTGAAATCTAGCTTTCCTAGGATCTTGAGGATCTCCTGCAAGCTCACCAGTAGCTTGTATTGTTTTCTCAACCCACTTGGGCCTTGAGGGTGGGTCATGATCATCCATGTCATCATCATCATCATAAATCTCGGAATCATAAATATCAGAGAAAGAACCATGACTTACTATTAGTTTTTCATAATTTAATACATTCTGATCTAGGATCTTAACTGAAAGAACAACATGTACAACATATCAAGCATAAGAGATAAGAGACAAGATACACAAAACATTTCACCGGGGAAAACCAAGAAGGTGAAAAACCCCACAAATTCCTCAGAGATAAAATAAGCATCAATACAATGATCACCATGATGAAACCCAAGAGATAGATATCTACAGCAGCATGCTCATCCTCCACTTGTGCGCATCCTCCTCTTCTCTCACTAATGCGAATTGAGTGAACAATAGAATGTGTAAAATGAGAGAGACACACTCTCTATTTATACACTACATCACTTGACCTTTACTCAACTAGGTCGGCCCTAACTTAACCACATAACATAATGTTGACTGGGCCGACCCCCAATAGGGTGGTCTAATAACCCTTTGACCCACATGACTCATACAGGGCCGACCCCAACAAGGTGGTCTAATAACCCATCAAGTATAAGTTACGACACTTACAATATAACTTGCGACACTTGCAAGTACACATGACGACACTTCCAATCGGAGGAATAATACATTTCCGTTGGGGATACAATAAAGTACAAATGTAATACATACAATATAAAAGTGAATATCTTTCGAAGTTACAAATACATCAACACTCCCTCTTAACTAGGAAGGTATTCTCTTGACACAAGTCATCAATACATATAGGCACAAGTCTTCAATACTGGAGCTGGATCATCATCACTGGATCACGAAGCATCATCGTCACTGCTGCTATACTCGTCATCTCGATCACTGGTGCTATCTCATAATTCTTCTCGTCATAGGAAGTTCTACAGAGCCAACCCTTTTTCATGCTGGATGTAGGCCCACCACCTGTAGGTCTTCATCATCACTGACCATACTGTGGAATCCTCAGGACTTATTACGTGCATTAACAAAACCTCGAAAGAGCATCCCAGGACTTTTACGAGCTCACTGCTCGACCTATCGAATCTCCCAAGGCAATATTATATGTGACCTCCACAAAACCTCGACAGAGCATCCCAGGACTGATTATGAGCACACAGCTCAACCTATCGGATCTCCTAGGGCAATATTACATGTGGTCATGGCAAAACCTCGAAAGAGCATCCCAGAAATGATCACGAGCACACAGCTCAACCTATCGGATCTCCTAGGATATTTTACATGCAACTGCACAACCTGTCCACGACCACAGAGTATCATCTTGATACTCATGACATACTGATCATTTCATCTTAGCGAGCAAGCCATCAAGTAGGTACACCTCAGGATTGATTACACTGCCTCTGCAAAACCTGCAAGATCTCCCAGGACTGATTACACTGCCTCTGCAAAACCTGCAAGAGCATTTCAGGACTGATTATATGCCTCTGCAAAACCTGTGTACCATACTTTCACCTCATCATCTTCAAATCACCCCATCGTCCATGGAGCACAACCCAGATGCACATCACACAACACTTACACTCACCGGCATGGGAAGACACACTTCAACCATCCGTGAAAGGATCAACACTTATACCTACTCCATGGGAAGACACACTTCAACCATGCAAGAATGGCACAACACTTATATCACATCCATGGGAAGACACACTTCAACCATGCTCGAATGGCACAACATTTATATCGCAGCCATGGGAAGACACACTTCAACCATGCTCGAATGGCACAACACTTATATCGCATCCATGGGAAGACACACTTCAACCATGCTCCAATGGCACAACACTTATATCTCAGCCATGGGAAGACACACTTCAACCATGCTCGAATGGCATAGCACTTATATCGCAGCCATGGGAAGACACACTTCAACCATGCTCGAATGGCACAACACTTATATCGCAACCATGGGAAGACACACTTCAACCATGATCAAATGGCACAAATCTTACATCAACGACCATGGGAAGACACACTTCAACCATGTCGGAATGGCCCCAGCCCTTATATCTACACCATGGGAGGACACACCTACCACCATGTGAGAATGGCTCATGTGCATCTGTGTATCCGGACTCATCACTTCCCCTTGGAAGGAATCTCGATCTGAAGTACACCAAGCCTCTCTCTAAAGTACTCAAAATTCACTCTGGCCAGCGGATTGGTCAACACATCGGCTATCTGCTTGTCCGTCGCAACATACAGGAGCTTCACTACTCCTCTCTGCACCATATCCCTGATATAGTGATATTTGATCTCAATGTGCTTCGACCTGTCATGGAACACTGGGTTCTCAGACAGCTTCACACAACTCTGGTTGTCACAAAAGATACCAGTAACATCCAACAGGAGATCAAATAACTCAGACAGTAGCTTCCTCAGCCATACTGCCTCACAATTGGCCGAACAAGCTGCGACATACTCTGCTTTGGCTGTACTCAGTGCTATACAGGACTGCTTCCTGCTAAACCAAGAGATCACACCTGATCCTATACTGAAGCAACACCCCGAAGTGCTCTTCCTATCTGCAACACTGCCTTCCCAATCTGAATCAACATAACCCTACAGGTTAAACTTTTGATTCGCATCATACTTGAGCCAATAATCAATTGTACCCTTTAGGTACCTCAGAGTATGCTTTACAACAACCAGGTGAACACCTCTCGGATCCATCAGGAACTGGTTCAATGTGTTCACCGCAAAGCAAATATTTGGTCTCATGTTCGTCAAGTACATCAAGGACCCAATCATCTGATGATACACAGTGACATCAATCGGAACAGATGAAGTATCACACAGAAGCTTCAGGTTCGATGCCATAGGTATGGCCATGGCCTTGTAGTCCATCATCCTGAGCCTCTTCAAGATCTCTACTGCATACTTCCCTTGTCCAAGGAAGATTCCATCTGCACTCTGCCACACCTCCATGCCTAGAAAATAGTGCATCATCCCCAAGTCCTTCATCTCGAACTCGGCAGCAAGCTTCCTCTTCGTATCGGCAATCAATCTATCCTCACCTGTAACAAACAGGTCATCCACATGTAGAAGTAGTATCACTGGATTTCCTTCCTCAACCTTGTAGTAAAGGTTGGAATCCGCTTTACTCTTGGTAAAGCCCAAACTGGATAGAAAGTTGTCTATCCTACCATACCAATTCCTAGGAGCTTGCTTCAAGCCATACAAGGCTTTCTTCAATATACACACATATGAATCCCTGTCATGTGTCTCAAAACCAAGTGGCTGCTCCACATGCACTTCCTCCTCGACTACACCATTCAAGAAAGTTGTCTTGACATCCATCTAATGTATCTTCCATTTCATCACTCGCTTTGTATTTATCTATGCTACCATCTGCAGCATGCTTGATCTTATAGATCCACTTGGAAGTCACAACAGACTTCCCTTCAGGTCTTGGGACCGCATACCAAACATCATTCTTCATGATCGACTGTTATTCGTCGATCATGGCATTCTTCCATTACTGCATCCCGAATCCTAGGAACTTTAGATTTCTTCAATAGATAGCTTTGTTGCTGGAACAAATGTTGTAGTCCTTCTTTTGTAGGTGATGGTATACGATCTTTCCTACAAGACAAGTTAAATTGCATGATTAGAAACATCTCATAGTTTTCAGAACAAATTCTTACACAAAGAAATATGTCATACAGTCATGCAATTCTTTTAGCCAATGATTCAATACAACATTTATCCATATCACGTAACTTTCTAGATGCCTTCCAATCTCTACGAGAACATTGTTAAGAGTTTGCACTACTCCCAACATGTCAGCAAAGAGGTTTCATTCTAGATAAGTGCAATGGAATGTTGTACAGTGCCATAGACCACTTACCCATCACATGCATATTAGTAGTATACTGTTCATTAATGCAATTATTCTAATATGCATAATACACACCCTAAGTCTAGGAACATAAGCATATACATCATTGAACAATATTATTTAAACAAACAAATATGCAAGAAATGACAATTCAAATACTTATCTTTGTTTGGTTTGTAGGGTGGACTCCCTCTCAATATTTGCTTCCTTACAGGAACTACTGGAGTGTGCTCCCTCTTGATCTTTGCTTCCTGGATTACCTATCTTTGAACTTATATCCATCCTCGATCACTATGCATACTTACTAGCATCATCATTGTGTTATCCTCGAGGTCTCATACATACATTCATTAGTATAATATTAATACTATAAAAAACATTATGATTCTAAGTAATCTTAAACATGTATGGTCAAGATCATTTCATACACCGATAATTTATCACAATTCTTTTACTCATGCATATTCCTATTTGACCATAGGGCTTTTCTGGTTAGTCATATCATCAATCAAAGTAAGAAGCATAATATGCCTAAACCCATGATTACCCAAACCTATAACTTCATGAATAATCATTATCAATCATACCAAGTATACTTATATAAGAGATCCTATCACAAGGTAGGATTCTAACTTGATATAGGAAAAAACATACATGGATTAATATGTTAGCTAGTTATGTCTAACATACCCACATGATGTCTTCTTGTTCTCTTAAATGACTTGTGCTAGTGACCTGCATATCTCATAGGTTAACCATTATAGAACCAAGTTATACATACCTCATAAGTAGATCTTCTATGTGATCCATGACAATGGATGAATCTTTGTCTTCATGTCACCATGGTCATATGTTCTTGAACTAGAACATGATTTGTCTTTCTTGATGTACCTTTCATGTTAGCGGACAACATCAACCTCATACAACACCACAATGCATTAGTACAATCATAAGTGTTAAAACCCTAATCAATGAATATCTTCTATCATGCATTCATATTTTTATTAAGGTGATACGACAAGTCTAAAATTAATAAAGATTGTACTAATCTTAATGAAGACAAACATATCATAAACTTAATCATGAACTGATTTCGAAACATACCCATAAGTCATACCTATCGAGTTTGCTTGTAATCTTCTTATGTAAGGCCTTAGCCTCATCTCCCTCTGGAACTTCTTCACTTATGTAGGTGACCAATCCATTCTCTTCTAGGATTAACCCAATCCACTTGATTTGCAGAAACTCGATCTGGAGCTGGATTAGGGTTTGTCAGGGAAACCCTAAAAATTCAAACTTCTGAAAGGATAAAAAGATGAACCTTGATGAGCTGATCAACCCGGTATACTCAGAATTTGAAAACTGCAAAGTTTCACCCCTCAAATTTGTTTTTCAATCTTCCGGATTCACTGGGAGGACCCTGAATTAGGGTTTGAGTTTCCTGGAGCTTCACCCAACCAAATAGTTTGATCCAAAGCTCTAAACTTCAATTTTTCCAAGGAGCTTCCAACTATGGTCACAGATTTAAAAAATTCCCATTTTTGCAGAAGCCCTAATTTTGCACCTTTCCAATCAAAGTCCCGAACTAGGGTTTGATCAAGCCCGACCTTCTGCCCAACCAAAAAATTTGATCTTGGTCTCTAAATTTTGATTTTGATGAGGAGCATCCAGTCGTGGTCTCCGATTACAAAAATTCCAACTTTCTCCAAAACCCTAAATTCCTGTAGCCATGAATGAAGGTGCTCAAAATCCAATTCTGTTTTGACAGAAATATGCACCTGATTGTTTCTGGTGTAACTCCGAAATTTCAGATCTACAGGGTCTGAAAATTCAACCTGTGGTAGCCTGACCTATTATCTTTCCAACCCCACAGGTCTGACCTCAGATGGATTCTCCGAGAGAGAGTTATGCCAAGTGTCGCAACGTGACCTGTTTATGGGATAAAACAGGAGAGCGAACTTGTACGGAGTGCCATGTGTCACTGGTTCAATTTCGGCCTCTGAAAATCGGACCTGTGAAAGTACAATCCATGCCCTACCTTCCACATTTTTATGAAATTTCATTTGGAGCTTCCTAGCCTAAGTTGTGACCTTTTTTCATAGGTCACCTGTTTATGACTTAGATCTGGAAGAGGCAGAAACCCTATATTGTACAGATCATAAATCTGAAAGTAGAACGAATTTGAGGCTCTCCTTCGGAAAAAGGTACATGGGGATCTTATATTCGACCTGTAGTATTTTCAGTTCCTGAAACTTCTCCAAAATGAATTTATAGCGAAAGTGCTACGATGACTGGTTTTTGCTATATCAAGCCCTAGCTTCACAAGTGCAACAAGTGTCAAAATGCCATACCATGCCTTCTTTTAGGATAGCTCTGATACCATGTTAGTTTTTTAGAATTTAATACATTCTGATCTAGGATCTTAACTGAAAGAACAATATGTACATCATATCAAGCATAAGAGACAAGAGACAAGAGACACAAAACATTTCACTGGGGAAAACCAAGAAGGTGAAAAACCCCACAACTTCCTTAGAGATAGAATAAGCATCAATACAATGATCACCATGATCAAACCCAAGAGATAGATATCTACAGTAGCATACTCCTCCTCCACTTGTGCGCATCCTCCTCTTCTCTCACTAATGCAAAGTGAGTGAACAATAGAATGTATAAAATGAGAGAGACACACTCTCTATTTATACACTACATCACTTGACCTTTACTCAACTAGGTTGGCCCTAACTTAACCACATAACATAATGCTGACTGGGCCGACCCCCAATAGGGTGGTCTAATAACCCTTTGACCCACATGACTCATACAGGGCCGAACCCAACAAGGTGGTCTAATAACCCATAAAGTATAAGTTACGGCACTTACAATATAACTTGCGACACTTGCAAGTACACATGACGACACTTCCAATCAGAGGAATAATACATCTCCGTTGGGGATACAATAAAGTACAAATGTAATACATACAATATACAAGTGAATATCTTCCGAAGTTACAAATACATCAACACTTACATCATCATCAAGAAGAGTATATGAGCATTCCCCCTTCACCTTGTTCTGCAACATGCATGGGCTCTTCTTCTTCGAACTGTACACTTATTTCAATGAATATTTTGTGAGATGAGAGATAAAAGAGATTATATCCCTTTGTATCTTCTGCATAACCAACCATGATTGACTCCTTTCTTTGGGTTTGCAAGGCCTTTCTCTTCTCTGGTGGAATCCTAGCCCAAGCTTTTGAGCCAAACACCCTGAAATGAGAAACATAGGCTTGTGGCCCATCCAAGCCTCATATGGAGTCATGCCTTCCAAGTATTTATGTGGTCATTTGTTCTAAACATATGTAGCACAATTACTAGATTCATCCCATAGCTTAGGATACAAATACTTATCCTCCATCATGCATGTGGCCATCTCCTTCAGTGCTCTATTCTTGCGCTCTGCAACACCATTTTGTTGAGGTGTGTAGGGCACAGAATGTTGCATTTGGATGCCAAACTCTTCACAGAGCTTATGCATGTCCTTATTAACATACTCCCTTCCATTATCAGTCCTCAAGACCTTCATACTTCTCCCACTAAAGTTCTCCACATAGTTCTTAAAAACTTTGAAACATTAGAAAACTTCAGATTTTTGCTTGAGAAAATACAACCAACAATACCTTGAGAAATCATAAATGAAGGTAAGTACATACTTTGAGCTTACATAGGATGGATTGGGGAGAGGACCAATCATATATAAATGCACTAAACCAAGAGGTTCAGTAGCTCTC
Organism: Larix kaempferi; assembly: GCA_027924585.1. Lineage (NCBI taxonomy): Eukaryota > Viridiplantae > Streptophyta > Pinopsida > Pinales > Pinaceae > Larix > Larix kaempferi. The sequence continues at coordinate 13,587,061 of BSBM01000458.1, read as the reverse complement.
ATTTCCTTCCCTTTCTCATACTTCTTCTCATCATGATTCCCAACAATGCACCCTTTGCAAGTGCCATTGGAAAAACTGATTTTTGGAATCCCTTCAACCATCTCTTCTTTGCTCAATGCTTGAATATATGTGTAGTTGAGGTGTCAAAACATCTCATGCCATATCTTGCTGACTTCATTACCACGTGACATAATTTCGTTAGGAGAATAATACCCAATAAAATGAGAGAACTTGTACATCCTCGAATCATGGTCTGCAACACCCACTGCAACAATTTTTCCAGTGGAAATTTCTGATATCTCCACATCATTTTGAGTGAATATCACTCTCTTGGCTGAACCAATGTGGTTAATTTGGTATACAAAGAGTAAGTTTGCTGCAAGATCAGGTACATACATTACATTTCTGAAATATCCATTTTCCATAGATATTTTCCCAATGCCTTTAGCAGGGATTTCTGAGTCATCTCCCATGTGAATGGAAGAACCACTATATGGAGTAAGAGTACAGAATGAATCTCTTAAAGAATCTAGGTGCCTTGAGGAACCTGAATAAATGATGAAATAAGATGACTCTGAGGTACTAGACATCGAAGCATGGCACCTCTCCTTGTCTTCAGAAACACCCTCTTTCTTCTTGGAACTTTCTGGAAGAGGAATGTTGTTTTTCTGTAGGAGATGGGTCATCATGTCTATGGTTTTCTTCATGCAATAATGTTGATGTATATGTAACTTTGGAATGTATTTCACCTATGTATATTGTACTCCTATAGAGATGTATTATTCCTCTATACGGAAGTGTCGTCATTTGTATTGACAAGTGTCGTAAATTGTTGATGGGTTATTAGACCACCATGTGTGGGGTCGGCCTTGATCAAGTTAACCAAGGGTTATTAGGCTAAGCTAGACAAGTCGGCCCCACTGGTTTATTGGGCAGGACATGACTAGTATAAATAGAGATCGGGAGATCTCTATTTGATCACTCATTACTCACTTCTATCTCTCTCAGAAAGTGGCGCACTTGTGTGGAGGAGGATCATCTGCTAGGAGAAGACTATCTCTTGTACTTTGGTTGTATCCTTGCTCTCTCTATCTCTGAGGAAGTTGTGAGGTTTTTCACCTTTATGGTTTTTCCCAGTGAAACTCTATGTGTATATTGTTTCATGTGATTGCTTGATGTGATTGATATGCATTGTTATACTTGATATGTTGTACATGTTATTCTCTCAGTAAAGATCCTAGAGTATATGTGAATTTATGCTCAAAAATTAACATGGTATTAGAGCTTCCCTGAGAAGAAGACATTGTGCAGTGGCAGAAACTAGGGTTTCTTGTTTATTGGGTTTCTCTCCACAGATTTTGGAAAAGTAGTAAGGTAGATTGACTCTACTCATCAAGGTGAATCTTTCTGTCCAATCAGAATTCAATTCTGGGCACTTTCATTTTTGGCCCTAAAATTTAGTGTTTACACAAAAATAGGAATTTCTGAGTTCTGAGGACATAGCTGTAAGATCCTTGGAAAAATCAAAGTTTAGAGCTTTGGATCGAGATTTTTGGTTGGGTGAAGCTCCGGGAAACTCAAACCCTAATTTAGGGTCCTCCACAGTGAATCCAGGAAGACTAAAAGGCATTTCTGAAGGGTGAAACTTTGCAGATCTCAAATTCTGAATATACCAGGCTGATCAGCTCATCAAGGCACATCTTTCTATCCTTTCAGAAAATTGGAATTCACATTTTAAATTTTTAGGGTTTCTTTGACAAACCCTAATCTGGGACCAGATCCAGTTTTCAGCAAATCAAGTGGTAAGACCTAAATCTTTTCTATTTCCATTTGAAGTACTCCTTAAAGATGTCTCACCACACCAAGCTTGAGGAAAAGCTTGAAGGGGATGATAACTTGTGAGCATGGAAGTATAGGATTGGGTTAATCCTGGAAGAAAATGAGTTGGACACTTATATAAGTGAAGAGGTCCATGTCCTAGAGGGAGAAGAGGCTAAGGTTCTTCACAAGAAGAACTTAGTCAAGGCAAAGAGGATGATTGCTGATTCTATCAAGGACCATCTCATTCCACATGTGTCATCTCTAAAGACACCCAAGGCAATGTTTGAATCTTTGACCAAGCTATTTGAAGGGAAGAACATAAATCGGAAGATGACTCTGTGGAACCAATTGAAAGGGGTAAAGCTTCAGAATGGAGAGACCATTCAATCCTATTTCTCCAAGGTCTCTCAAATCAAGGAACAACTTGAAGTTGTGGATGAAATGGTGGAGAATGGTGAAATTGTCATGACCACTCTGAATGGCCTACCTAGGTCATGGGATTCCTTTATTCAAGGAATTTTTGCAAGAAGGAAGTTGATCTCCTTCAGTAGACTATGGGAGGAATGCTCTCAAGAAGAAGCAAGGCTTGTGGCATGAGAAGAAAATATGGGGAATGAAGATCAATCTCTCACATCTCACACCAAGAAAGGGAAGATCAAAAGGGAATCATCTCACAAAAGAAGACCTTCACACCACCATCATAAGAAAGATCTCAGATGCTTCACTTGCAATGAGAAGGGACACTTTGTTGCAGATTGTCCCAAGAACAAAGGGGACAACAACAACAACAACTTCAACAAGAAGAAGAAAAATAACAAAAGAAGATATCATGCTCATGCTGCTGAGGATGATGAACCACCAAAGAAGAAGGCTAGGGCAGAAAGTGATGACTCATCAAGTGAAGATGAATATGTTCTAATCTATGCTCTCACAGGTACTATTTCTCATGGTTGTAATGATTGGCTTATTGATAGTGGGGCTTCCAAACACATGACTGGGTTTAAATAATCCTTTGCTAATCTATCTGAACATGAGTCACCCCATAAGGTGAAACTTGGGGATGACTACCAATATCCCATCAAAGGAAGTGGTGAAGCCTCCTACAACCTAGACTCTGGGAAGTCCTTGAAGATGAAAGATGTGCTATATGTACTTGGGCTCAAGAAGAACTTACTCTCCATATCTGCATTGGATGCAAAAGGCATGAGGGTTGCATTTGTAGATGGCCAAGTTCTAATGTGGCCAAAAGGTAAAACTATTGATGATGCAGTAGTGATTGGAGAGAAAGAGGGAGGTTTGTATAAATTAAAGGGATAACCTGAACATGCCATGGTACATGAATCCATGGAGCCAAGTGAACTTTGGCATAGAAGGCTTGCACATGTGCACTATAGGGCACTACCAATTGCAAGTAAAGCAGTAGAGGATCTTCCTGAAATCAAGACCAAGCATGAAGGTGTTTGCAAAGGTTGTGCAAAAGGAAAGAACACAAAGAAGGCATTTCCAAGCAGTGAAAGCAAATCAAAAGGAATCTTGGAAATTATCCACTCCGATGTATGCAGTCCAATGTCATCCAGTTCTCTGAGTGGGTATGTTTACTATGTCTCTTTCATTGATGACTTCTCCAGGAAGACTTGGGTTTATTTCTTAAAGAACAAAGATGAAGTGTTTGATAAGTTCAAGTAATTCAAAGCCTTGATGGAAAATCAAACTGATAAAAAGATAAAGACATTCAGATCCGACAATGGCGGAGAATTCACTTCAGGTGATTTCAAGAAACTATGCAGTGATTCAGGGATTAAGAGGGAGTTGACTACTCCCTACAATCCACAACAGAATGGAGTTGCAGAAAGGAAGAATAGAACAATCATGGAAGCAGCACGAGCAATGTTGCATGACCAAGATCTTCCTATTCATCTATGGGTAGAAGCAACTAGGACAATTGTATATGTGCAGAACAGAACACCTCACAAGATATTGGACAACAAGACACTAGAAGAGGTCTTCTCTGGTAAGAAGCCTGAAGTTAGCCATCTCAGAATATTTGGTTGTCCAGTACACACTCATGTTCCAAAGGAAAAGAGGACAAAGCTAGATCCTTCAGGAAAGAAGGGCATCTTTGTGGGGTACAGTGAAAGCTCGAAGGCTTACAGAATATACTTTCCAGGGTTCAAGAAGATTGATGTCAGCAGGGATGTAACATTTGATGAAAACTCAGCCTTCATCAAATCAAGAAAGACACCTGTTGAAGATCATGAAGAACCAAAGGAAAACAGATTTCAAGACATCACCATGACTAAATCAATTCCAGAAGCAGATCGTGAAGTTGAAGATCCACAAATACCTTTAGATCCACCTCGTGAGAATAACTCTCACAAGAGGAAACCTGCATGGGCTAGAGAGCTCATTCAAGATGCAGAAAGATATGGCATTCCAGAAGAAGAACATAGAGCAAAGAAGAGAACTAGATCACATACCAGCTATGTTGCTTTACTCTGTGATATTATGAACAAAGAACCTTCCAGTTATGAAGAAGCAGCGAAAAAGAAAGAATGGAAGGATGCCATGGTCGAGGAATACCAGTCGATCATGAAGAATGATGTTTGGGATGTAGTCCCAAGACCTGAAGGGAAGTCTGTTGTGACTTCCAAGTGGATCTACAAGATCAAGCATGCTGCAGATGGCAGCATAGAAAAGTACAAAGCGAGATTTGTAGCTTGTGTCTTCTCCCAGAAAGAGGGAATAGACTATGAAGAAACTTTTGCTCTTGTAGCCAGGTACACTTCCATCAGATCAGTACTTGCTCTGGCTGCAGTGATGAAATGGAAGATACACCAGATGGATGTCAAGACAACTTTCTTGAATGGTGTAGTAGAGGAGGAAGTGTATGTGGAGCATCCACTTGGTTTTGAGACACATGACAGTGAGTCATATGTGTGTAGGTTGAAGAAATTCTTGTATGGCTTGAAGCAAGCTCCTAGGACTTGGTATGGTAGGATAGACAGCTTTCTATTTAGCTTGGGCTTTACTAAGAGTAAAGCAGATTCCAACCTTTACTACAAGGTTGAGGAAGGAAATCCTGTGATACTACTCTTGTATGTGGATGACCTGTTTGTAACAGGAGAGGATGGATTGATTGTCGATACCAAGAGGAAGCTTGCTGCCAAGTTCAAGATGAAGGAATTGGGTATGATGCACTACTTTTTAGGCATGGAGGTGTGGTAGAGTGCAGATGGAATCTTCCTTGGACAAGGGAAGTATGTAGTAGAGATCCTGAAGAGGTTCGGGATGATGGACTGCAAGGCCATGGCCACACCTATGGCATCGAACCTGAAGCTTTTGTGTGATGCTTCATCTGATCTGGCTGATGTCACTGTGTATCATCAGATGATTGGGTCCTTGATGTACCTGATGAACACGAGACCATATATTTGATTTGTGGTGAACACATTGAGCCAGTTCCTGACGGATCCCAGAGGTGTTCACCTGGTTGCTGTAAAGCATATTCTGAGGTACTTGAAGGGTACAATTGATTATGGGCTCAAGTATGATGCGAATCAAAAGTTTAACCTGCAGGGTTATGTTGATTCAGATTGGGCAGGCAGTGCTGCAGATAGTAAGAGCACATCTGGGTGTTGCTTCAGTATGGGATCAGGTGTGATCTCTTGGTTTAGAAGGAAGCAATCCTGTGTAGCACTAAGTATAGCCAAGTCAGAGTATGTTGCAGCATGTTGGCTAGTTGTGAGGCAGTATGGCTCCGGAAGCTACTGTCTGAGTTATTTGATCTCTCGCTGGAGGATATTGGTATCTTTTGTGACAACCAGAGTTGTGTGAAGCTGTCTGAGAACCTGGTGTTCCACGACAGGTCGAAACACATTGAGATCAAATATCACTATATCAGGGATATGGTGCGGAGAGGAGTAGTGAAGCTCCTGTATGTTGCGACGGATGAGCAGGTTGTAGATGTGTTGACGAAGCCATTAGCCAGAGTGAAGTTTGAGTACTTCAGAGAGAGGCTTGGTGTTCTTCAGATTGATGACACTTCAAGGAAGAAGTGATGGACACATTTGCAGGAGCCATTCCCAGCATGGTGAGAGGAGGATCCTTCCATGGCTGCGGATGTAAGCGCTGGACGATGAGCATCAGGACGATGCTCCGGTTACTGCTTTTGTATCTGCATCATGTTGGATGCTTGTTATGATCAAGTTGGATCATGTATATGTATATGCATCATGTTGGATTCTTGGACCATGTATTTGTATATGTATCAGGTGGATACGTTGTATGATCAGGGAGATCATGTATGTTGATATATATAAGGTGGATACATTGTATGATCAGATGGATCATGTATCTGTGTATGTATCAGGTGGATCATGAATGATGATATGTATCAGGTAGATACTTGGTATGCATCAGGTGGATGCATTATATGATCAGGTTGATCATGGATGATGAGCTTCAGGATGTTGCTCTAGATGACATGCATCTGCACGATGCAGTGATGATGATCAGGTCGATCATGTGATGATGTACATCAGGATGATGTATGGTGAGTATCAGGTTGATACTCTGTGGCCATGGACAGGTTGTGCAGATGAGCATATAAGTATACTTGGGAGATCCAACAGGTAGAGCTGTGTGCTTGTAACATCCTAGGATGCTCTTTCGAGGCATTGCTCTAGTAGGACATATAAGTAGACCTGGGAGATCCGACAGGTAGAGCTATGTACTCGTAACAACCTGGGATGCTCTTTCGAGGCATTGTCCTATGGCATGTAAGTAGACCTAGTAGATCTGATAGGTTGGGATGTGTGCCCGTAATAAGTCTTGGGATTCTCTTTCGAGGCATTGCCATGACCACATGTAAGTAGACCTGAGAGATCCGATAGGTTGGGCTGTGTGCCTGTAATAAGTCCTGGGATTCTCTTTCGAGGCATTGTGGTAGGGGTCACATGTAATAAGTCCTGGGGATGTGGACAGGATGAAAAAGGCCTCAAATTCTCTTTAGATATCTTGCTTGGCAAGACACTCTTTTAAGGTTTTGTGATAGTCACATGTAAGTGGACCTGGGAGATCTTGTCGGTCTTGCTTCGACACATAAATGGTCCTGGGATACTCTTTCGAGGCATTGTGATGCACGTAATAAGTCTTGAGGATTACACAGTATGGCCAGTGATGATGAAGACCTGTAGGTGGTGGGCCTACATCCAATATGAAAAAGGACTGTCTTTGTAGAACTTCCTATGACAAGTAGATCAGAGATTGATTGAGATAGCAACAACAGTGACAATGACGATGATTCACTGATGATGATCCAGAGAAGAAGACTTGTACTAGCATATCTGTGTCGAGAAATACCTTCCTAGTTAAGAGGGAGTGTTGATGTATATGTAACTTCGGAATGTATTTCACCTATGTATATTGTACTCCTATAGAGATGTATTATTCCTCTATACAGAAGTGTCGTCATTTGTATTGACAAGTGTCGCAAGTGTCGTAACTTGCCGATGGGTTATTAGACCACCATGTGTGGGGTCGGCCTTGATTAAGTTAACCAAGGGTTATTAGGCTAAGCTAGACAAGTCGGCCCCACTGGTTTATTGGGCAGGACAGGACTAGTATAAATAGAGATCGGGAGATCTCTATTTGATCACTCATTACTCACTTCTATCTCTCTCAGAAAGTGGCGCACTTGTGTGGAGGAGGATCATCTGCTAGGAGAAGACTATCTCTTTTACTTTGGTTGTATCATTGCTCTCTCTATCTCTGAGTAAGTTGTGGGGTTTTTCACCTTTATGGTTTTCCCCAGTGAAACTATGTGTGTCTATTGTTTCATGTGATTACTTGATGTGATTGATATGCATTGTTATACTTGATATGCTATACATGTTATTCTCTCAGTAAAGATCCTAGACTATATGTGAATTTATGCTCAAAAATTAACAAAGAACTCTCATGGTGAAAACCCATTTGACAGTAGCTGCACGTTGTCTTCTCTTTCTTCTTTCCCTTGTCCTTGACAGGATTTGAGCCCCCATCAGTGGATTTGGGCTTCTCATCCTTCTTCTTCTTCTCTTGTGGTTTCGAACCCTTGGGATTTTGCTTGCCTCTTCCTTGCTTTGAATCTCTAGCAGCATGAACTTGATCTTTTGACTTAATGGAACCCATCAAGACCAACTTATCTTGCTCTTGAGTTAGCATCTCCATGAAATCAGCCAATGAAGGTATCTTCCAATTGCGAACTGTAAGTTTTGTGGAGTGGAATGTAGAGACAAAAATTGAATACTCATGGCCAAGCTTCGAAATGATGGACAGAACCAACTGTTCTTCTTTCTTGTCAATGCCACATTGTCTTATTTGCAAGACCAAGCTCTTGAACTTGGTGAAGAAGTCTTGGATGGATTTGAAGTTTCTTGGGCTCACTAAGAGAAGCTCATTTTCAAGATGATGGCCCCTCATTTCATCAGTCTTTCCAAACAAAGACTCAATCTTGAGCCATACTTCATTTGGTGTAGCTAGACTTTCAACATGAAATAGGTGATCTCTCTAAATACTGAGACAAAGGAGGGTGAATGCCTCATCCATTCTATTAAAGAATTTTGACTTCTCCACAACAGAGTTTGGCTCAACCTCTGTGCCCATGGTGATCTTGAAAAGACCCTTGGGTTTCAGCTGAATGACCATTTCATCCTTTCATTTGAAACACTTGAATGGAGTGAGCAAGTTTGGGTGAGATTGCTCCATCTTTCTTCTGTTGCTTGCGCATTGGGTGACAATGGTGCACTTGAATACCTGCAATAAAACTCTCAACACTCAGAAGGGAATATACACTAATAGATTCGAACCTTGCTTGATAATGGGTGCATTCGGGAGAGCATCACACCCTGGAAAGACTCCAATGGATTTCTCCAATGGATTCAATGCAATAGTTCCAGGGACTTTTGTGGTTTCTACACTGCTTCTGGCACACCACTAAAACAGTCTATTGGTTCAAATAGTAGCTCCAAGGGCTCTAATACCATGTAAAATCTCTATCATAGTAGGATATAGATACTAAAAATACCTCACAATTTAAATATTTAACTTATTATGCAAGAAACAAGTGCATATACATTTTTGGAAAACAAATGATCAAAAACCAGGCATAAATGATCAAATATTAGAACAAATGATAAAAAACTAGGAAACACAAATGATCAAATATCAGATTCTATTAACAGTCCAACCCAATAATGAGTTTGGATCATAATTATATAATAATAGGAAGAAATAGGATGCACTTGGAGTGTCCACACTTAACTAGCTTAGATTCAACCCAATCCCCCCTAAGTTGACCAAATGGTTCCCAAAATATCCCAAACAGGTCCGAATTGTGCATGTGAACGTTGGGTGAGCATGGGGGACCAAAATGGAGTTCACACATGTGGAGGAGGTGGTTGTTTGGAAGTTAGGTAGGGTAGGGTAGGCCAAAAATATCCAAAAGAGGGGCAAAAGACTAGGTTCAATGCATGGGAGCCCTTGGTCAAACCTACCCATGATATCTACACAATGTGGATTCATATGTATGCTATTATATGTATAGTTAAATATGTAGATTTATTGGATATGTGAGAAGTGTAGCTTTTATAATTATTGTATGGTGCAAATTGCATGATTAATTCATATATGTAAGTATTAAGTAAGTTTTAATTTAAATAAAATAAAACTAAATATTTATATCAATCATACACACATAATGTAAAGAATTAGTTATTATCTAAGATGGATTAATTAGTTACATGGTCTTTGGTGCAAGGCTTAATCTTAATTAATAGAGAATATGGATTAATTAGGTGACATGAAGGAAACTTGGTAGGAAAGGAATTTCTATGATTAAGTAATCATAATAAAATAAAATAAATAAAAGGAGGTGAAGAAGGATGGTTAAGGGTATTTTCTATTTTTAGGAGGGAATTTATGTTTTGGTTTTGGGGAGAGGAAAACACGGGTTTGTATTTTTCTTTCCTTTAAATGGTATGATGCTGTGTTTGTGACTTCTTAGAAGGATTTGTGAATTATTAGTTGTATATGTGTGCATGTCTAACTAGTTGAAGAGGAGAAGGAAAATCCAAGGCAGAGCATTGAATGATTACTTATCCTTAATTATAAATTTGAGAGAGTGGCTAGTATAAATTTAATGAGAGTAAGATTAGGCACCATTGACCTACATGTTGAGGGGTTTGGTTGGGTGGAGAGCATTATGTCATCCACAACTTTCTGCAAAATCCTAGAGTACATATGAATTCACTTGTATTTGGAATCTAGTAACTTCATGTATAAATGACTCTAGTATCTACTTAACTCTCTCCATATATTGAAAATTTTTAAATTCTAATGTGAATTAAAAGAAAACATATTGTTTAGTATTAGTATATAAAATTTTGAAAAATTGGTATTAAAGAATAGTAATTCATAAGAAATTCACATAACTAGGTTAAGGAATGTCTAGAGTGCTGGTACAATTGAGGAGGGTTTAAGGGTTTAGTGTGAAAATGTGAATTTAAAGATATGTATAGCATTTCCTATGATTTTAGCTTGGGTAATATGGCTTGCTAGGAAGGCTATAAATTTTTAGGATAAGCTCTCCCCCCTCCTTATAGTATTCTACCCACGAGATTAAGATTCTCATGAGTTTTAAACAATGAAAAGGAGAGAAACCTATGATGCTGATAGTTGAAGAATATATAGACAAATATTGATGTTGAGCATATTTTGATGGTGCTTCTTAATGAGATATTGCGATTAGTGGAGTTAGGGGAATACTTTTCTTGAAGAAAACACATGTTCTCAAATTTTTTAGAACTAATGGCTCTCAAATTTTTTGGATAGGGAACAAATAATTTTTTAGAACTAATGGCTCTCAAATTTGTTCTCACTCTAGTTGCAGAGAAAATAATGAGATAAGAGTTGTACCTCAGTCTTTTGATTTGATTAATTCGAACACATTTATAGGGAGAGGAACCAATGAGCTTATGGCTTATCGAAGGAAGGTGTTCAGATGACATGAGGTCACTAGATGGTCCTAGAAGATGAAAATGGGAAGAATTATTAAATTTTTTATCCTATTTTTTATTAACTTCCATTTCTTAAGGATGTTATCTATTCAATGCTTCAATTGTTAAGGTTTCAAACTTTTTTTTATTTCAACAAATGGAAGTATACTTTGTGTAAGTGGAATGGACTAAATAGATGCATACAACTATATTATAGATTTTTCCTTTTGAGGTGTCAGGATTGATGTTCATATATATATATATATATATATATATATATATATATATATATATATATATATATATATATATCACAAAAATATTCGTCTACTCTAAATGAGAACATATGTTAAGTTATTGATTCTCAAACATCTTATATTGTCTTTCACATGCTCTATAAACATTAAAAGGAATCTTGCAAAGAGAGATTAACTTGATAGTCTTTTATCTTCAACATTCTTATCCATGCTTAACCCTATCTATCGTTTTTTTTCATGACATGTCATAAATGAAATTTTTATTTGTTGATTGTTTCCTTGAGTGGCATAAGCAATAGTGTCGATAGGAGTTGAGACAAGAAAACTAGTGATATATAGGAAATAAATTATCATAGAGGCATGTCCATCATGCCAAATTGCATATAAATAGACTAGTCACAGGGAATATATTCATGGATATTATGCTTTAATCACCGTGAACCAGATAGAATCTTTACATTGTTGAGACCATATGGCACTGAAATCTGTGTATAAATTCTACCTTCGTTACAAATATGAATTTTATTTCCATTGGTGTAATATTATGTTAGTTTAACAACAGAAGCAAATGTAAATATAGCACTACAACAACCAAGCATACTCATTCTAATTCATGCAAGTATTTATACTCTAAATGCATTCATACCATGCTCATAATCATTGTTATACAATAATTTAACAAACACATTATGGAAAATATATTCCATGGCATTCAAACACATTTGACACTTATCTTTATAAATGTCTTCCAACCAATTACAAGTGAAGTATGTTCCTCCCATTCGTGGTAAATATATCAAGACTTATATTTCTTTGATAGATGTCACCCTTGAGCTAGGGATATTAGTCCACAAGGGGTGAATTTCAACTTAATCCTCTTCAATTACAACCACACTCATCTCAAATTTCTCCTCCCCAAGGGAACCTATCCTATACCCAAGTGGTGCAGGTAACCCCATCCATAGCTGACCCCAACCTTTCACTCATTCCCAATTAACCTACACAATTCTAGGGAAGGTAACCCCTTCTCTTCTATGTAGTCCCTCGAGTTGTCCCCTTACCCCTTCTAACGCTCCAGTACATACCAACCAACAAGTATCCATGACAAGGATCTAGGGACGTCACATTGTAGCAAGGTTCCCTAATCTATGGGAACTAGTTTATCAAGGTAGCTATGTTGTCATTTAGTAGGGTGGGATTAAGTGATATATTTTGGAAAATTGATCCTCCTTTTGATTACCAACTAGAACTACCATATCCTGGATGCTCTCCCTCCTTGGATGTTGGAATGAATGAATGATTGAAAAATGAGTTTCTAACATTATATATGCATGGTTTTGTCTTGACACTTGGATTCCCCAAAAGAGGCCACTTTTTCCTTCTTAATACACAATTAAGATAACTAACCTTTACTTAATTAAATGAAGGCTAAGGCATAGTTAAATTCTACTAAGATCATCACCCCTTATCCCCTCTCACTTCCCCCACTTGTGGATTCATATCCCCCATCTCTTCTTTGTCCTTCTTCCCTTGCAAACGTTGGGGAATTTTATATTAACAAGTATGTATAAAATTTACAATATCCATGGTCTACTGGACCATATAAGTCTGGAATATAGACTTTGCATAATTACATCACATTTACATCTTGGGGTTAAAAAGGGGGTGTTACCTTCTCCTCCCCTTTAATTTATGCACCTTCCTCGATGCATATCAACGTTATGTATATGTACAAAATTTTATAAAAAAATCCTTCAAAATAAATGTAAGTATGCCTCCTGCATCGCAACCTCCAATTCCTACGTTAGTTCTTCAAGGTCATAAAGCACCCATTGGACATTTACCTTCCCTATGGCTATGTTCTTGAGCAACATAATCTTCCTGTTTAGGATGTGCATTTGTTTCATCATAATATCTTCTTCCAGATCCACGTGAATCACAGTGCAATCAATGATGTGGTTATGATCATGTATATACTTTTACAATAATGACACATGAAATACATTATTCAATTTTATGAAAGAAGGAAATGCAAGATCATATGCAATAGGCCCCATCCTAGCTAATATTTCAAATGGATTGCAATATATGGGTGATAGCTTAGGACAAATTTCAAGTTTCAATGAACTCTTCTTCAAACTGACTCATATTCAGAGAAGCATGATACCCATTTTCATATGCAAACTCCACAAAGTACAAAAATCTTCCCATTTAGATTGGTGATCCATAACATGCATCCTCAACATATCCTCAATGTCTTGATTAACTTTCTTAGTATTCCCATATGTTTTAGGATGATATGTTGTACTCAATTTCATATTTGTTCCAAATCCCTTGAGTAAACCTTTCCAAAATTTTGAAGTAAACTTTGGGTCTCTATTTGATACAATGGCCTTTGGTATCCCATACAACCTCGAAATTTCCTTCATATAAATCTATGCTATGTTAGTTGCCTTACGCATTAACTTGATTGGAATAAATTGGGAAACCTTTGTTAACTTATCGACCAAAACTATGATGGAATCATGTTACTTCATTGTCCTGGGAAATTTAATGATGAAATCAATGGTCACCACACCCCATTTCCATTCTGGTATTGGTAATGGTTGTAGTAAACCTATTGGATGTCCATGCTCCACTTTTACCTTCTGACATTCCATGCACCTAGCTATATACTCAACAACATATTTCTCCATTCCTAGCCAAAAGTATTGACTTCTCACTACTACAAATTTTTTGGTACCCACGGTGTCATGCATATGGAACCTTATGCATCTCATTCATTACCAGTTTCCTCAATTCAATAGCATTAGGAACATAAACTATATTTTTATGCATAAGAATTCCATCACCTTCCAACTTGTAACCTTCATGTTTATTATGTACATTTCCCTAATTGAATCCTTCTTTTACCTGAAGATATGTTCATTTAGGGTAATAGCCTCAAATATTCTCGTTCTTAAATCTGGTTTACACATGCTAATGGTTGTAACATGCATTGCATGTACTATCCTTCTGACTGAAGTTGAAACCTTGTTATCTTTCCATTTTATATGTTTAATATCAAAATCAAATTCACAAATAAATTATATCCATCTTGTTTGTTTCTCATTCAAAGTCTACTTCTCAAACAAGTACTTCAGCCCACTATGATATTCCCTTAATTCAAACTTCATTTCCATGAGATAATTTCTCCGCATTTTTAAGGCATGCACTAGAGAAACCAATTCTAAATCGTGTGCGACAAAATTTTTCTCTTGTTCCTTCAACTTCCTAGACTCATAAAAGACCACACACCCATTTTTCATGAGTACTCCACCAATTCCTTCTCTGCAAGCATTTGTGCACACCACAAAATCTTCATTTGTATCACCAATTTTGAGAATTAATTTACTTGCAATCAATATATTTAGCTATTGGAAACTTTCTTAACACTATGGTGTCCATTCAAATTTGACTCGTTTCTTCTGTAATGAGGTAATTGGATCTGCCACTTTTGAGAAGCCTTTTATGAATCTTTTGTAGTATCCAACCAATCCCATAAATGATCTTACCTCTTATACATTTGTGGGTGTATGCCATCCCATGATAGCTTGAATCTTCTTTAGATATATTGTTATCCCTTCCTCAAATGTGATGTGTCCCAAATACTAAATATGCTTATGATAAAATGAGCATTTACACAACTTAGCATAAATTTGATTCTCTCTTAGCACTACAATATTAATCTCAATTACTCCTCATGATCCTCCACCGATTTTGAGTAAATAAGAATGTCATATAAGAATACAATGACAAATGTATCCATATCATGTCTAAATATGCCACTCATTAAGCACATAAAGGTAGTCGGTGCATTTGTTAATCCACCTGGTAGCACAAGAAACTCATAATGACCATATCTGGTTTTGAAATCTATTTTTTTGGTGTCTTGATCCTTTATTATCACTTGATGATAACTCGATATCAAATCTATCTTTGATTAAATCCTTTTTCTCTTCATCTGATCAAACAAGTCATCAATTTTGGGAAGAGGATATGTATTCCTCACATTGACCTTATTTAATTGTCTAAAGTTAATACACATCCTTAGTGTTCCATCCTTCTTCTTTACAAGGAGTATTGGTGCTCCCCAAGGAGACACACTTGTGCATATGTATCATTCCTTCAACAACTCCCCTAGTTGCATATGCAATTCCTTCAACTCAGGTGTACTCATTCTATATGGGATTTTGGAAATTGGGGTAGCTCTAGATACCAAGTCAATAGAGAAATCAATGTCTCGTTTAGGTGGAAAACCTATTATTTCTTCAAACACATACGTGAGTTCTTGTAATACTAGAAAATATTATAATCTATCACCTTACTCTTTTATGGCTCCTCCACATGAGCTACATAAAACTAACATCCTTTTCTGAAACACCTTTTTAACTGCACAATTAAAATATGCCTTATGGAAATAGGCCTTGGAATTCCTTCCACTATATTTTTCTCTCCTTCTTCATCAAGACAAGTGAGATTCTTTTAATGACAATAAAGAATAACATGGTGTGCATCCAACCAGTCCATCTCAATAAGCACATCATAGGAACCAAGAGGAATTATGTTCAAAACTGCAAAAGTATGGAGTCCATTCATATCTAACAGACATCCCATTACTATCTCACTGATTTTCCTTTTGGTTCCAGTAGCCAATTGAACCAACCATGATTTATCATGATTACATCTCTTTAACTGAAATATTTTAACCATATTAGGAGGAAATACTTCTCATAATAATGTACATATAAATACTTATGCAGAAAATACCTCTTGAACTGCTTCCATGTGATCTTCTTTTCCTTGATATTCTTTACTTGGACTAGTTGATCCCACCAAATGGAAGCCTTTCCCTGCAAATTGTAAATGGCTATTCTAGATTCCATATAGCCAAGCTTCAAAATATTCTCCTTTCTTATGCTCACCATCCAAACTGGGTGGTTTAATATTCTTAAGCTATTCTTCTAGATATTTCTCTCTGTGTATTATTTTATGATGTCTTGATGAATACATTTTTGGTTTGCTCCTTGATTCTTTAGATGAGTAATACCTTATGGCTGCATGAGATGGTGAGGTATATTTACCAAGACTCCTGGTATCACTCTTGGAATGTCTATGTATTTCATAGGATCTATTCCTAGAATGTTATATATCTCCTTTGTCATGAAATGAGGTCGATCCAACCTACATTTTTCGTCTGCAATAAATTCAATATTTGCATTATCAGTGGGTATTCAAGTGGTTTTGTTGCTCATGAGCCCTCAACATTATTCCATTGTCAGGTCTACAACTCTGTACTTCCATCCTCAATATTTTCATGGTTTCCATCAGCTCTATTGGCTTAGTGTTAGCTTTGTTCCCATTATACTATGTTTCCTCATTTCCCACACCGACCTCTTGCTTCTTCTTCAAGACTGTATGGAAGTTCACCTTCTCCCATTTTACTTCTTCAATTCCATTCTATATTGTGCTAAATGAAAACATGTAACTGTAACATGTAGCAAATTGTTGTACCTGGTATCTGCAATGTGTTCATACACAAAATTTATTAGTTAAACTTTATTTCCAAAATTCAATAAAAAATTCATGCATATAGAAGAATTATGGAAATTATTAATTCGATAATTTTGTCAAATTATAGCCACATGCCATTTTCTCGTCCAATTTCTAAGAGGTTATAACTCACTTAATCCTTATCTAACCACTATTATTTATCCTAATATGGATACCCTTTCCAGTGACTATACCCTCTCTCAATTACGAACTTTAAGCTAAAAGTTATAGCTCTCCAAAATTAGCAATTTTACCCAATTTTGCTTTATTCTTGTAGCTACAATTAATATTGGAGACCAACTTTAGAGATTTGTAGAAGAAAATACAGGAAGAACTAGAAAAACTTTAACATGGGTTGCTGACAGACCATAATATTCTAAGCACAAAAAAAATTCCAAATCCCTAGTGTGAGGAACCACCCATTTTTTATTAAATTATGGAATTGTCAACTTTTAACTTTTACATTTTCTCCAAACGATTTTTTAGCAGAAATTGCTATCTCACAAACTAATATTTTCTGGAAAAAAATCCTCTTACCAAACTTGTTCATATTGATGGGTAGATAAAATGTCGAGTTCATAAATATTTCTGGTTTCTCCATCTAGGGTCACTTTTATCTCCTCCAAAATTTCCAAAATCACACTTTTGCACACCCAAATAGTGGATTTTGGCCTTCCTTTGCACCTAGGATTCACACCTTTTGGGATTTGGCCATAATCCACCAGATTTATCTATGTTCCTACACCATGACTACACCATAACAAATTCAGCCCCAAAAAATCCTTCGTCTAGTCATTGGTTGTGCACCTTCAAAACCCACTAATTCATTTTTTTTGTAAAAATGGAGAAGAATGGACCCATGCCACTCACTAGAAAATTTGCAGCCTTCCTTAATGGCATCTAAATTCCATTAGTTTCATTGAATTCCAAGCTAAATTTCTCTTGTTATTGCCAAAAAAAAATTTGGGGTCTTGTCTTTTTAAATACTTTTCTAATTTCCGCTAACGTGGCAGGGTGTTGATGTGGCATGACATGTGCTTTCCCCTATGGAAATTGGGTTCTACGTGTCATTACCATATGATTTCATGTCATTTCTTTCCCTTTTCCCATCATCACCCATTTTTCTGAGCCAATTGTCACCTTGTCCATACCCATCAATAGTTCGTCTCTTAACATAAATGGTTTTTGAAAACCACCTTAGTGAGCCAAAATGAATGTGAAAACGCCACATCAAAGCGGTCGTTTTACATTTTTGGCTCATGGAAATTAAATTAACCTCAGTGCATGTTCACGAGCCAAAATGAATATGAGTCATCGATCTCCATAACCATCCAACAATCTGATCTCCTCCCGCTTTTGCATTCGTTTGATGTGGCTAATCCACATCACACTCATTTTTCCACATGGCAAATCCACATCATTTTGGACCCACATGGAATTGGTAGGGCCTACATCAAATTTTTCCAAAAAAATGAAATTTTTCATAACACTTAAATTTAAAATTTTTATGAACAAGTGCCTAACCTAAAATTACATTTGGCATGCCTCCATTAACAAATGTCTTCACGAACTTCACACCTGACCTTACAAAAATGAAAATTTTATGTCAACTAGTAGAACTAATCATCTTTGGCACTAATTTGAACATCACAAAAAATTATCTCATACCTTTTGTCAAACACTTCTCATGAAACCTGTAATTATGCACGCAGAATTCAAATATGACCCATGTAGTCCTAGTGTTGCAACATGTGGCTCTGATACCACATTGTCATGAACCTGATAGCATCTTTACATTGTTGATACCATGGGGTACTCAAATATGTGTATAAATTCTTCCTTTGATACAAAATATGAATTTTCTTTCCATTGGTTTGATATTTTGTTAATTTAAATATAGCAATGCAACAACCAAGTATACTCATTCGAATTTATGAAAGTATTTCAACTATAAATGCATTCATACCATGCTCAAAATAATTTTTATTAATGATAATTTAAGAAACACATTTCAAAAAATATATTCCATGGCATTTGGAACTTATTTTTCTAAATTTCCTCCAACCAACTACAAGAGAAGGGCGTTCCTCCTACTCGTAGGAAATCTGCCAATCCCTCTCTTTCTTTGATAAATGCCACCACAAACTAGGGCTATTAGTCTACAAATTGGTAATTCAACTTCTTCCTCTTCAATTTACAACCACACTCATCTTAGATCACTTCTCACCCAAAGGAACCTATCCTCTACCCAAGTGGTGTAGGTAAACCCATCCACATCTAACCCCAACCTCTCCCTCATTCACCATAATCTTGCATAACACCAGGGAAGATACCCCCTTCTCTACTTTGAAATTCCTCAAGTTGTCCCCTTCCCTCTTTTGGCACTCTAGTACAGGCTGGTCAAGAAATATCTATGATAAGGCTCCAGGGATTTTACGTTGTAGGCTAATTTCCCTAATCTCTACGCACTAATTTATCTAGGTAGTTAGGCCAACATTTATCAGGGTGAGCTTGAGTGATAAATTATGGAAAATTTATATTCCTTTGTATTAGCAACTAGAACTACCATATCCTGGACACTCTCCCTCGTTGGATGATGAAATGAATGAATGATGGAAAAATGATTTTCTAACATTATATATGGATGGTTTTGTCTTGACACGCTGCTTCCCTAGAAGAGGCCACTCTTCCCTTCTTAATACTCAAGTAATATAATTAACCCTTAATTAATTAAAGTGACCCTTATAACTATGGTTAGGAGACTTTGGGTTAAAAAAGGTTAATGAATGCTAAGGCATAGTTAAAGTCCATTAGGTCCATTAACCCTTATCCCCTCTCACTTCCCCCACTTGTGGATTCATAGCCCCCCATCTCTTCTTCATCCTTCTTCACTTATAGCTGTTAGGGGTTTTTATATTTATTATTAACAAGTATGTTCAAAATTTACAATATCCATGGTCTCATGGAACATATAAGTCTATCATATAGCCTTTGTATAATTACATCACATTTACATCTTGGACTCTAATTTTTTAATTAAAAGATGAAAATTTTAATAATGCACGCAAAATACCCATGAACCATCGTTCTTTTCCCAAATAATAAATCTAGAGTTAAAAATCACACTCCTCACCCATGTTTACTCCCATATCAACTAGTTACATGCCTCATATTCCCTAGAAACGTTGAATGTTAACCTATCGATGATATTTTTTAAAAACCACATTAATTAATAGAAATTTTTAAGTGTGATTTATCCCATCGCAAAAAATCTAAAGCTATACAGTTGAAATTGTGTATCTACAAAAGAAAAATCAACCTCACATTTCTCTTATTCATCAATCCTTTCTCCTTCATATTAATTATTTCCCATTAATTAAGCATGATTCCCTTCATTAAATTAGTATGTTAGTCTTGTTGTTATGAGTTGTTAATTGGATTATTGGGCCACTAAGATAGATTGTTAATATATGCATGATTTTATGTCATTTTATCACAAATACTTGCTTGTTCTAAGAGATGATTCTTCATTTTCTTCCTAAGTTTATTTTATTCCTAATTATTTCCCATTAATTAAGCATGATTCCCTTTTAGTCGTGTTGTTATGAGTTTTTAATTGGATTATTGGGCCACTAAGACAGATTGTTAATATATGCATGATTTTATGTCATTTTATCACAAATACTTGCTTGTTTTAAGAGACGATTCTTCATTTTCTTCCTCAGTTTATTTCATTCCTTGTGTAAAGGTTGACAAACTAGCTAGAGAGAAAAGAACAAAAATGGTTATTTTAAAATAAATTGCGGCGGTAGAGGGGTTATTGGTTCTTGCAACTCTTCTACCTATGGTTCTTCTGCACTTTCTTCTTCATATTTTCATCATCCTTTCTTGGTGGCCATTGGTCTTCTGGATTCCTCCTCCATGTTTGCATGTGTGGCTCACTGTCCTCTTCCCTTTCCTTGAAATGAAGGGAGGTGATAACAACACTACTTCATATTCTTATGGTGACTTATCCTAAGATTCAAGAAATTGAACTAGGTCTATAAGAGTTTCCTCAAGGGGTTCCTTGCTCATAAGATGGTTCTCCTCTAGTGCCCCTTCCCACCATGTAGTTTTTTTTTAGGTATTATTGTATTTTTTTCTCTTGAGGCATTGAACCATAATATACATGATTTTGCATCATTCCCACACTAGAAGGGGCCTACTTGTTATTGATATTTTGGTGAAGTGTAGTATTTTACGATCATCTTGATCACTTTTTGGAATCCTTTATTGAAATCCATATCAATGTGTATGCATGCATATGTAGTAATATGCCTCCTTTCCATGTATTTGTTTATACAGTGGAATTTTCGTAGGGTGTTTCCTATATTCTTTAGAAAATCAAACCCCATCTCTATAGGGGAAGTTTGGGTATCCTTACCCATAATTGAGTAGAGGAGAGAAAATGACGAGGGTTCAAACATCGGAAACCATGAATTCATACATAATATTTATTTGACAAAAAACCACGGGCTTGAGTTAAGGATGGAGTCTTTGTCCTCATCCAAGTCTAACTTTATGATGAAAAGCCCTTTCATACAAGGGAAAATAATTGCCTCTCCATTGATTTTTTGTTTACATGTTAAGGAGATTCATTTTCATATGTTTGTAATCATTTGGCCTCATAAATAGAAGGAACACCCATTTTTACTCCTCCAAAAAATTCCCACAATGAAGTTGACTAGGAGCAATCAACACTAACCTCATTGTGATAGACAAAGAACTTCCATCTTGGAAATAATAGTGACTAGGGAACCCTAGATGCAAAGAAATTTCAGCTTGAATCTACATAAGGTATTGAAAGTGAATTATATTGTAAAACGAGAACTATATACAAAGAACAAGAACTCTAACCATAAAATCTCATATTTTTGCGTAAAAAACACCAAAAAACAACTCCAAAAGGAGAAGTGGTGATACCAATATAAAATTTATTTTTCGTGGTTAAAAATATAGCCATGACCTAAATAATCCATATTGTTGTTGACAAAATCCTTAAAATCAACCCGTGAATTGAAAACTAATTCTATTGGTATCACAATTTTTTTTCAACAGTTAAAATTCCAACTTGTTTGCAATGGCTATTATTGCAACAAAAATATTAAAATTATATTTATTTAATTTTAGTAAAAGTTGCATATTAAACACAAATTATTTAATAAAATATTTTTACCACCTCTTCCATATAAGAACAAAGTCACTATGATAATATTCATAATCAAATGATATGTTAAACGAAAAAAAATTACAAATGATTCATATAAAAATTCAAACACTCCTTTAGAGTCTCCATACAAACATCATATTAATCAAAATATATAAAATGTTTTGTGTACAATTATTCAAACTAACTCATGGATTCTGACACCCCATCAGAATCTACATTATCTTCAGATGAAGGACTGGATGAAGATGTAGATGACCCATACTCTTCTCTATTATTAATGATGCACCATCTGAGTCTACATGTATGCCAAACATTATAGTTGTCACATTCCTTCTGGATCTACGGCTTGGTTTAGAAAAATCCCATCTTGCAACTATCTCCTTTTCCAATAACCTCTTGATAACATCTACAGTCATGGAGCGAAGAGTGCCTTTCTTTTTCAATTGAAGTCATAAATAAGTATATCAACATCATATAATTTCAAGATGTCAATGCGATGACGATTTATATTTTGACCATTTCTTTTTCTCTTTCTGGAAACCTTTTTCTCAACCACCATGTCTGGCTTGTACACACCATCAAATGGGTGTGTATTTGTTGCATACCAATGTACTTCAATTGATATAACTTCTTATTTTTCTTTATTGAACTTCATAACCTTTGTAATCCAAAATGGATACTCATGTGGATCATTTGTATCCAAAATTGCAATCATGTAACCCTCCTTAATATCTTGTACTAAGCCCCTATAAAGTTATTCCATCACTTCATGCTATGCACATGATATTCTAGAGCCAATATACATTTATCTTTCCTCTGCTTGAGAAGACTCAACACCTTGAGGTGCAACATTTGTTTCCCCATTTTCATTTGACATACTTTTTGGCCAACTAAATGGAGTCTTCAAAAATATGTCTTCATTTTGAGAGTCTGAAATTATGTTGGTCTACTCCATGAAAAAAGGCTCCCACCAAACAGAATAAAAAGCATCAAAGTACTCATATGTATCTTTGATAGATTGTTTATTTATTCCAAACATTGAGAAAAATTGACATTTATATCGTGTCGGCGTGCATTATGAATCTCGACAGTTGATTGCAATAGTAATAACTTTGAAGCATACATTTGACGACTTGGGATGAATTTGAAAAATGCGAAACCATATTCAGGCCCCCATTCTACACTAGTTGAGTACTTCTTGCCCCATATTATTGTTTTTCCATCAATCTTTTTTATATGAAAATGATGTTGAAATCTAATGTCATTAAGTTTTTCAATGCACTTTTCTTCCCATGAGATCCCAAAATAAATCTTTGCATGTCAACAGTTTCTTCCAATGTGTATACAAGAGGCTCTGAACTGTATGCTTTTCTGATAATTTCAATTAATGATGGTAGGATCCCAACATTCTTCCTCTTCAATGTGACTGTGAAATGACTAAAAATTTGATCAATAGTGTCATGTGTATACCTAACAAGAAGGAAACCAACTTTTACCTTTCGAAAAATTCCCAATTCAACAAGCACGTTTAGATAACCAAACATGATCTGATTTTTTTTTCCTGGCTGGTGTTGTCCAATTATAGATATGGAACTTTAGGAAGATCACTAGACCAATGATTAAGGACATGTTGAATTATGGTGAGGGTCAAATTTGCATCACTGTGGATATTTGGAGCTGTAAAGTAATTGGAGACATCCAACCATTAAAAACTAAACAACCAACCAAGTGAAATTGAATAAAATTTTCCTCCTTTAAACTCTTTTCTATAAGGAAAAAAATGTGGCAAAAGAGTTTTTTTTGTTTTCTTGATCCATGCCAACAATTATCAGACCAATATACTTATTTGGAGCATCATAACACTTTTTGCAATGTTTGTACAACTTTTTTCGTTCACTTGATTGTTGATTGCGATGTGCTTGAAGTGCATTGATAATGGAAACTACAAATAACATAAAATTAAAATTTAACGAGTTTTCATAATTGATATTGATCCTAGAACAAATAATTTTGTAATGACATACACCTTTCTATCCCTTCTGTCGATGTATCCCTTTTATATTTAAGAGAATCGCATGTATTGCAAATCCCCATCCTTGACCTCTTAGGAATGTGGACATTGTTGAACCTTTTTTTCCACTCTTATAAAATATGCATATTTAATGAAATTGCCATTTCCTTCAACGCCTTCAAAATATTCCCTGTATAAGTTGTAGATTTCTCACCTTGTGAAATTATCGGGATTGTGTATTGTTTCTCTATTTGGCATACTCTCTCCATGCTTGGAAAACAAGTCTTGCATTCATGACATTGCAATGTGTGTTGATGCCCCAATGATTCGTCCATGATAATATTCAAAATAAAATGTAGGATCCTTTTCTAGTCTTGTTTGGATTCTTGATAGCCGAAGATTATCAATTGAATGAATTATTTTGAATGCCTTTCTGCAAAGCAAAATGTTTCCAATGTGATAATCATAACCTGTCTTTGTACAAATCATGCACCCCACTAAATATAATTTTTTCATATTTTTCCCTTTCTCCAAGGCATAATTGTAGCCTATACATTTCAAAAAATTCTTTTGACAACACTCACTCGAAATAAAATTAGTAAAAGAACTTGAAATTGTGAGTAATTCTTTCCTAGACCTTGTATAACTTGAGTGCTTTGTATTGATGTAAAAAGGTCTAGTCCTACACTTAATCCTACTCATTTTTTCATTTTGTCTCTACCATTATGTTTGCAATAGTATCCTCATTAGAAGGAATGTATTCAGCACAATGAGGAATACCATCCCTTCATTGAAAATATCATCACCAAATTTAATATGAAAATGATTATCCTCGTCACTAACAAGTTTATCACTTGGAGGAAAATCATTATCTTCATTATTGGTGCCTTTGTCAACAAAATGTTCATTAGTGATTTTGAAATCATAACTTGGAGGATAATCATTATCATTATTATTGGTACCTTCATCCTCACCAACATCATTATTAGTCCCATTAGAATTCTCGCTTGGAGTAAAATCATGTGATTCATCATTATCGGTCCCTTCATCCTCATGAGCATCATCATTGGTCCCATTAAAATCCTCACTTGGAGGAGAATTTGGCATCATTATTATTGATGTCTTCATCCTCACCAAAATCATCATCGGTCCCATTAAAATCCTTGCTTTGAGGAAATTCATCATTGGTCCCATTAAAATCCTCGCTTGGAGGAAATTCATCATCTATCCCATTAAAATCCTCACTTGGAGGAAATTCATCATCTGTCCCATTAAAATCCTTGCTTGGAGTAAATTTATCATCTTTATTGGTGCCTTTATCTTCACCGAAATCATCACCGGTCCCATTAAAATCATCATTAGTCCCACTAAAATACTCATTTGGAGAAAATTCATCAACAATCCCCTTAAAATCCTCGCTTGGAAGAAATTCATCATCGCTCCCATTAAAATCATCGCTTTGAGGAAATTCATCATCTTTATTGGTGTCGTTATCTTCACCAAAATAATCACCGGTCCCATTAAAATCGTCGCTTGGATTAAAATCATCATCGGTCCCATTAAAATCCTTGCTTGGAGGAAAATCATCATTAGTGCCTCTAAAATCATCACTTGGAGGAAAATCATCCTTGGTTCCTTTGAAATCATCACTTGGAGGAAAGTCATCATCAATGCCTTTGAAATCATCACTTGGAGGAAAATAATCATTGGTTCCTTTTTTATCATCACTTGGAAGAAAATCATCATCAGTGCCTTTGACATCAACACTTGGAGGAAAATCATCATCAATTCCTTTAAAATCCTTGCTTGGTGGAAAAATGTCATCTTGCTTATTTTCTTTATAATCCCCACTTGGAATGGTAGAAGAAACACACGAAGAAGATGTTGATCCTTCATAAATTGAAATTAATTCTAATGAGTCCATGGCTTCTCACTAAAAAATAGAATGGCAGCCCAATCTCAACAACCCAATCACAACAAGTCTGACAATGAGATTTTCCCTCACTTCTCCAACAAAATAGAATAGTGCAATTGTGTCACCCCCCAATAATATTATATCTAGGAGAATGACATATATTCCCTCCAAAACGTTTCCCTCCAAAATTAAATTCCACATGTATGCGACATGAACAAAAAACTAGTAAAATTAGACATAATATATGGTATATATAAACACATGTTCATTTTGAACTTTCCATTTTTATCGATTATATATTAAAACATTTGTGTAATTATTATACATTAACTTTTTACAAAAAAAATATCCCACATTCATAAAATGAGTTAAGTTAAAAATATTTGATGCTATATAAATGTGATATTTTAGAAGTAGGATCACTCAGTTGTATCAGACCTCACTAAAACTCACTCAAGAATAGACTAGAAGAGAAGAAGAATTGTTGAATCAATAATCACTCATTACACAAGAAAATGGAAAAAATTGTTATATCATACATCAACTGTGAGCTGGCACTATGAATAGTGAATAATAACTGAATACAATCAAATGAATTCGAATACCCTCTAAGGTCATTCGCATTCTCCTCAATGTGTGGCTTGCATGACATTGGAGACATCATCCAATCAGTAATAGTGGTCACAAGTGGTCAAACATCAGTCAAATGAGTCTAACTAAGTCTAACTGGTGCATGTGGCACAAATCTAGGGAAGGAGACTCCAATGTGGATGCATGAGAAGCTGTCAATAGTCAATATAGCTGATCTAGTCTCTTTGGAGGTCTATCTAAGTGGTTCATTCAGTTAAACTAGTAATCAGTCCTCAAATCAAGGAACATATCCACTAATCATGGAACTAACTGAAGAATCTCCTAAATAGATGGAAGAGAGCGCACTTGTACTCCAGTGATGAAAACAAGGGCGCATCTGTGGCTAGGAGGGATAGAACTGAGTAGAAACAGGATCCTAGGGCTGAAATATTGAGGACTGGGTGTTGGGAGACTACCACACTGATGACTGGATGCATGCAAATACATCCATGATGATTGAATGCATGCAGAATGCATGCAGGAATGCAAAATATAAAAATGATGGTGAGAATATTCCAACAATAAACTCACTCATGTTTTGTACTTTTCACCTTTGCGACTACCCATTACAGAAGTTGGAGAAATTTACTAAAACTTTTAAGGTTAGTTATTTTTTTAGTAATTTTGTTAAATTTGTAGTTTTTTGGGCATAGTTTTTTTGTTTTATATAGTTTGGTAATTTTACAATTTTATTAATCCCACATTCATAAAATCAGCCAAGTTTAGCCTAATGTAGACTATATTAAAAAAATTGATTTTATTTTTTCACATTTTGTGAGCATGGATTAAAGGATTTGGAACAATATACAAGGGGGTTCCAAGACCACCGAGAGAGATTCAACTAAGGAGTTTTTAGCGTTTTCAACACTAGTTGTCTTTTATTTATTTTTTTAATTTTTGTTAACATGCTTTTTTTCAAGTTAATTTTTTAAATGTTAATTTTCTAAGAATCACGCTGCTCACGGGGATGTCTTGTGGCCACTCCTTTGGGTGCATGGTTGAGCGGCACCTGCTCAACCAGGAACCCAAAGGAGTGGCCACAGGTCACCTCCGTGAGCAGTGCTATTCTCAAAATCGTGACGACCATCGAGCACCCAAAGGGGCGGCCACAGGCCACCCCATGGAGCAGTGTTATTCTCAAAATGCGCTTCTCCACAGGGTTTCCTGTGGCCGCCCCTTTGGGATCTCGTTGGAGCCCGCGTCCAGATCCAACGAGTGCCTAAAGGGGTACCCATTGGAGCCAGCCACAAGCTCCAACGGGAACCCAAAGAAGCACTCGTTGGATCCCACGGAGAGCTCTAATGGGTGCCCCTTTGGGAGCCCATTCGAGCTGGATGCGGGCTCCAATGGGTGCCCAAAAGGGCGGCCACAGGCCACCCCATGGAGTAGTGCGATTTTGAGAATCATGCTACTCCATGGGGTGGCTTGTGGTCACCCCTTTGGGAACCCATTGGAGTGGGTGCCACTCAACTGGGCACCCAAAGAAGTGGCCACAGGCCACCCTTGTGAGCAACACGATTCTCAGAATCGTGCTACTCATGGGGTTGGCCTGTGGCCACCCATTTTGTACATCACTCCAATTAGTGCACAAAGGGGAAGCTACAAGACACCCTCGTGGAGTGGCGCCATCTCCACGGGGGTGGCCTACGGTTGCCCCTTTGGCAGCTCGTTGGATTCGGTGGGCTCCAATAGGTGCTGAAAGGGGTGACCTTTTGGGTGCCCATTAGATCCAATCGCGAGCTCTAACGAGAACCCATTGGAGCCCGTGACTGGCTACAATGGGCACCTAAATGGAAAAGGAGTGGCCACAAGCCGCCCCCATGAGCAATACGATTCTCAAAATTGTGTCGCTATCGGGGCTGGCATGTGGCCACCCCTTTGGGTGCCACACCAACGGGCTCACAAAGGGGTGGCTACAAGGTTCCCTCGTCGAGCAGCACCCGCTCCATCAAGGTGTCCTATGGCTGCCCCTTTGGGTTCTCATTGGAGTTGGAGGGATCTAATAGGTTCCCAAAGGGTTACCCCTTTGGGAACCCATTGGAGTTGGTTGTGGGCTCTAATGGGCACCCACTAGAGCCTACGAATGGCTCCAACGAGTGCCCAAATGGGAGCCCCTTTGGGCGCTTGTTGGATCTTATGGGATCTAATGGGTTCCCAAAGGGGCACTCACTGGATCCCATGTCTGGTCCCATGTCCAGCTCCAATGGGAACCCCTTTGGGTACCCATTGGATCCCATTGGGATCCAACGAGTGCCCAAAGGGACGCCCATTTGAGCAAGTCGCGAGCTCCAATGAGAACCCAAAGAGGTCATCCCTTTGTATAGGGCCCAATGGGATGCTATCAATAGGGGGAATCCACTCATGTAAGCAGCTCCCTTTGAAAAATTTTAAAAAAATTAAAAAAATGTTATGTTTTAATGTTTTGTTTTTTATCTATATTTTTAAATGTATTTATGTTTTTTTGTCGTACGAGAAAAATGGCATCAAAAAAATTATATGTCAACATTTCTAGAGCAAGAGATGCAATGATGACATCTAAAAAATAAGTTGGGTTGTCTAAGAATGTTGAAGGTGATGATGAAGGTCAAAACATTATTGATCCCAAAACTAGGAATCGTAGAGATTGGAAATATTCAACAGAGGAAAAGAAAATGAATTGTTCTTGGTATGTGAAGGACAAGTATCTGAATGATCCAAAAATTATTTACTTATATTGTGCTTAGTTCGAATATATTGAATCAAATTATAAACACTTGGGCTTGGTGTGATATATTTGTTTGTTGCAGGTACATAAACTCTTTATGTCCTAGTGAAACAAGCCAAGATGTATCAAAAAATACGATATTGTTTAAGGTATCACATTATAAGATGCAAGAATGTTTCACAGATTTCTGTGTAGAAATCGTGCAACATATTGAGAAAGGGAATGCTAGTTTTGATACTTTGCTAACTATTAATGTGTTTATTTATTAGAAGCGGGTCAATATGAGATCTAAAAATTTTAATACCATTATTTTAAAAAAAAATTGCAACATTTTTCCAAGTCACTTTCGAAATGTTGGGAGGAATTTATTATACAGAGGAAAATCATATATATATCATTAATGGCTATCATGACAAGGTAAGAGGAGCAAAGAAGAAGAAACAACAAGTGTCAAATGTTCAAACAATAGAAGTCCAACCACAAAAAGAAAAGAAAGGGAAGGAAAAATAATGAAATCAGGTAAAAAATGTTACATTTAAAAGGATTGTAATCCAAACTGAAGATAATGAAGAGATTAATGCTAATGAGGTTGTTACACCTACAAGAAAGAATAGGAAACATTCTGGACAAAAAACAACAAGGGTTGAGGATGTTTTCCTTCCTAACATTGATACAACTATTATTGTTTTAGATGAAACTCCTTCAGGACATAAGAGGAAGAGATCTAAGTTTGTCGAATCCAATGTTAGCTCTAAATTAAAAAGTTAAAATTCTATGGATAGTAGGGAAATCTTTACTCCAAGTGCTAATCTAGAGGATGGTGTTGTCAAGTCAACACAAAATGCGATTTGAGAACGATTGAGCGAGGACAAGTTGGTTGAAAATGGCCATACATTTCAATTAAATGTGAATCAAATTTATAGACCCACAGAAGTTCAGGAGAAGTTTCAAATTAGAAAGCCACGTCGCTTGCATATTCACAACTTGAAAGCATTGATGAGGTGCATTCCCTTTGCACATGTGATTAACTACCTAGTTCATATTGACCCAAAACAGGTCCCTGCTAGGAATGCATATGATTGATCAAAATGTTTTGATTATAAATATTTTCATTGGGGAAAATCATTCTGTTGAGGCTAGAAGAGAATTGATACAGGAATATCCCAATAACCCTCTTTTTGAAACAGTGAAATGTGTTGTTTATCTTGGTTTAACAGATGTAGCAACAAAACTATTGACATGGGATCATAACACAGATAGTGAATATAGGATGGACATGACATTCATTCAAAGGGTGAGATTTATTCATAATGAATTTGAACAAATATGTGGTGGGGATAGATCAAAGGTTGATGCAAGTTTTTGAAAACAATGTTGCCATGGAAATAGGTTTCTCGATTAAAGAGGATAATGTGAAGGGAAAATATTTCAAAGGAAGTGATGCATTCAGATATGTAGATGGCTATTTCCAGTTGACATTTAGAATGGGAAAAATATGGGATTTGGTTAATGAGATATTAAACTTATGGGAGAACATTGGCATAAAAATAAAAAAGTTAAAAAATCTAAATTTGTTCCATGGAGCAATAGTAAGATAGGTCTTGACGTCAAGAACTTGCCAGAAGATATGATTGTAATGCCTTGGATATCAGTGCAAGGAGTGAAGGATGATGCACTTATCACTTCAATATTATCACGTGTAAAGTCATGTGAATTATCAATGGAGGAAATGTGCAATGAATTTGAGAAGTAAGTTTATTGATTTATTATTTTATGTTTTGTAAAAAAAATTGGGGTTTAATATGTTTTATGTCTTAAGTATTTTTTTATATTATTAGATATTATTCTTAACGCTATTTATGTTTAAATCATCTAGTCACAATATTTACATGAGAATACAAGAGGAAATTATTATAATGTTGAACAAAAAGAGTTGGGATGATGTCAAATGCAACTATCCAAAGTCGAGTTCCACAGAAAACGTAAAACAATTTTTTGTTGCATTCAAAAATGTATGTTGGTTTATGATACATTACATTTTATTTATTTGTAAGTTAAATTTTTTATTTTTTTATTATTTATAGATATGATATTATTTTTAAAGATTCCAAAGAATTCTATAGGTGGAGTACTGGAATATTTTAAAATTCATATTCAAAGAGCCAAATTGGAACGAGAAAGAAGACAATGCCTTGTAAATGTTGAACTTGATGATACACTTGATCATTACATTTGGAATGGGCTCGGCACTGTGCAACATCAAGTTGTATGTGGTGACTGTAAAAACATTGCAAATATTGTTCCTAAGAAGGAATACTCCTTAGTCATAGCATATATCCCTCATGGTTACAATAATTATGATTATGATCCTTATAGTTACCATTCATTCAATAAAGTGGTTACAGGATTTGTGGATGTCACAACGTCACCACTTTAGAGATTTGTTGTTTTCTATTCAGATGCACAAGGAGGAGCAGTGTTATCATCTTTCAAGGGTAAAGCAAATGCAAGGAAACAACTTTATTGGTAAGATATATTGTGCTTAAATTTGGAAATCAATTTTATTTATTGATAAGTTAATTGAATTCTGATTTTTTATTTATTTATGGTATAAACACAAGCCTAATATTTGTAGCTCCAATAGCGAAGATGCATTCATGAGTGGTTTTGAAAACATACATGCTGCAAGATGGACAAAAGATAATACTTATGATTCACTTGTTATGAATGCAAAGAGTGAAGGCAAACATAGTCAATTGTGGACTTATAATGTTGTGGTCGGAAAACTAACATATGAAGAAAAGGATTTGAAAGTAGATATTGTAAACATTTACCAAAAGCCACAAGCATTAATTAATTATCTCATAGATACATTTTCAAGAGAAGGAGATTGGGTTTTAGATTTGTTCAGGTTCAAGTAAGATTTATGATATTGCATATGAAATCATACTTTAAGTTCTAATCCTATTGTTCAATATATTTTTTTCATTTATGTTATTTTATACTATTTGATGTAATTATTTTTTTGTATTTGGTGATTAGGTACAACAATAGCATGCGACTGCATATCCATTGAAAAAGATCCACTACAATACAATTTTATTAAGCAAAGAATTAATGTTTTTAAAGTTCTTCTAGATGAAATGCAAGACGTTGGTTTGAAGAAAGGATATTTTAGTGAATCACGTGTGGCAAAAGTATTGAAAAGAGCCTCAACCACCATTAAAAGGGTTGTTTGGAAAGGATTATTTTGGACAATTTGCAGAAATAGAAGACCCAATGGAAGAGCACACTGAAGTCCAAGAAGATATCCAAGCTCCTGAAAATGATAATATCGATGAGGAATTTGGCATACATGATATTATTGATTAGTTTCGTGTCCTTGATGAAAATGTTACATTTGACAAATTTTTAAGAAGATATATTTGTAATGTTTTGACATTAAGATTTTATATTAAGAGTAATTTTCTATATGTTGTTGTGAATATTTTTAATATTCTCTTTACCAGTATATGATTTATTTGTGTGATGAGCTTCAGTGAAATATCACTTTTATGAAAAATAATGTCAAATATCATCATTTTTATGCATGAAAACTCTTAAAATAGGCCAAAATATGGTTTAAAAGGTTTTTATTTTCTCTATGTTTTTTTTATCAATTTTGCTCTTAAAAATGCAATATTTGCAATGAAATTTTAATGAAAAAACTTCCAAAATGCATATGTTTTTCACTATATCTAGCTTCTAAATGTACATTTGTTTGTTGCATGTTTTGTTTTTAAGTTTACTATATCGAAGTAAACTTAAAAAATTTAAAAACTATTGTTTTTATATTATATTTAGAATATATAAAATTCTAATAAATCAATATGACATAGTTAGATTAAAATTTCAAACTTTGAAAAAATACATGAGATATAAAAAAATCAACATGGAAAATTTAAAATGACAATTTATTCAGTTTTCTTCATTCACTTTGTTGTTAAAAGGGAAAAAAAACACCATCTAAAAAAAGATTAGAGATTTCAAACAAAAATGAAAAAAAGGTGAAAAAACACATTTGAAAATAACAATGTTAGATACTTTATGATTAAGAAGATTCAAAATCTCAAAAAAGACCTCGAAAGAAAAGGTTGCTACTAGTAACAACGCTTTTTGAAATGGAGGTAAAAACAGCTACTAAATGAGACCTCCAAAAAAATGAGAACTCGTGTGTGTTCTCATTTTATAGTATACTTCATTTGAACTATTAAATAAAAATCTTAACACGGAATTCCATGGTTTGGTATTTTTTGTAGGAGATAAATGTCAGCCTTGAATACCATGATATCAAAGGAGGACCTATGGGGTATCTAAAGTTGCTCCCATCTCTAGTTGTTTCCATGGAAAACACAGGAACTTTGTCGATGAAAACTCTAATTCTCACCAAAAATACTAAAAACACCAATTAAGTTACATATATTCAATAAGAAGAGTTTAACTAGGATAATCATTAGTAGGAAAGGATCTTGTTTGTCATTTGTTATTTGTATTTGTATAGAGATAATTATCTAATGGTTCTATGGTTTCCACTCAAATTTTTTCGTTTCCACAATCACATAGACCTAGTGGCTAATGTTAACTCCATCCAATGCTCATGTCCACACTACAAATCAGATGTTCTAATTTTTTCTCCACTATCCTAACTATCATTTCTACCTCCACAGATTGAGCATTGGCATTAAAAAACAAAGCAATATTGGAATCAATTTGCTTGAGAATTTTTACATGCCAATACAAATCATTTGTCATATATCTAATCATTAAGAATGTTTCAAATCACTAGTAAATGCCATGGTATTGGCATTTCCTGTCATTGAAAACTATCTTACATGGAAGGTTGGAAATGGGACGAATGTAAGGATTGGCTCAAATCTAATTATGGGATGTAGTAAATAGATTTTTCTAAGTCCTAATCTGATAAACCATCTTCATGAAAACGGAATTTATACTTTACATTAGACTATAGATACTAATGATACAAATGTTTGGTCGTAGGGCTAGAAATAGGCACAATCTATCGACTTGGATGGGGAATGGATAGGCAATTGGTAGATCTATCGACTTGAGATGAAAATAGTATTTATAGGAATAAGGGATCCATAGAATTCCTTGATGTGGACTAAAAATAAAGTTACAAGTATTTACATTGCAAAGTTAGGTACTTATGAAGCTTTAATGGATCCTGTTGGTTAAGAAGAGGTGTGGTGGTGGAGTAAAATATTGAAAATAAAGGCACCTAAGAAGATGAGAATTTACCTATGGCTCATACTTAGGAACAAGGTTCCAGCATGCGAAGGCTTACAAAATAGAGGAATATAGGGACCCATCATCTACTTGTTATGTGTGAAGGATGTGGAAAAATTTTATCATTTAGTTATTCATTATTAATATGTTTAACATCCATGAAAAAACCTAGAAAAAATGACTAGAACGAGCAATGTTTGGATAGGTACATTAGTAGATAAATGCCTTAGAGCTTGGTTTCAAAAAAAGGAATGAAAATTTTTCACAGAAATCCATGTCTCTCTATATGGGGTATTTGGTTAGCATGTAATGCCTAATTATTTGAAGGGAAACAAATTCGAAACTTCCAAGTTTACAATCAAGTATGTGGTTTATTTCATGGATGCAAATCGACTCCTAGGATTAGAAAAACGTGACAACTAGATGACATATGTTGACAAATTTTATCTCTGGGGTTTCTCTAATGATGCTATATAAGGTCAAGATAACTTTAGCAACACAAGAGGTGTTTTATTCCTATCTAAGAATAACTTTATTAGATTCAAGGCTGGTCTAGGAATTGGATCAAACAATTGTGCTAAAATTAAATGATGGATTTTTGTCTTCTTATGAATATAGAAATGGAAAAAGGGGTTAGGATCTTACAAGTATCTAAGGATTCCTCTTTGGTTATTCAATGGATGAAAGGGAACATTCAAATTCACTATGTTCCACTAAATATTTGACAAATAAGTTAAAAGTGGCACCATCCTTATTTGAGGCTATATCATATAATCATGTATATTGTGAACAAAATATGTTAGTTGATGCCCTTTCAAAGGAACACCAACAAGTTGAAGAAAGATTATCAATTTTTGAAGAATTCATATTTGGTACCTTGACACAATGAAGGTCTTTTGTATTTTGATTTGAAGTCTAGTGCTAAGGAGTCATTCTCACAACTTTTTTTTCTTTTAGTATTATAGATTATAATATGTAATGAAAATATCTCGAGACTATTATGAGACTTATCTTTTGAGGCTTATTATTGGAGGATAACCTCTATAGTATATTATAGGGGGTAACTCTTGCTTTGAGCTATGATTTGTTTGGTCCATATATATTTAGGGGGGAAAATGAAAGTCTTTTTATTTTCATAATCTTTTATACATGTCCCTAGAGCACATAAAATGCGATTTCTATTTTTGAATAGAAATTACAATATTTTCCATGGAAAAATTATTTGCAAGCATTAGCCAAAGGTCATTGAATCTACAAATGAGTCCATTTTCCTTGAAAATTTTACATTTTTCCACTACATTAGTATCCACTAGAATAGATGGTGTTCGATATTTTAAGACCGTTATGATTAGTAGAGGGTGTTGATCAACTATTGATGAAATCATATCTTCATCACCTTTTGAAGATGATACTTTTAGAAGATCCATACTTAATATATGGTTAAAGGAACAAAACTAGAGATATCAAGTTCACTAGGGATTGGGGGCCTGTAAAGGAACTTGGAACAGAGTGGCCCATAAGAGCGTGCTTTATTTATAATGTGGAGGAAACTGATGAAGGGGGACCTAATCACAGCTATGTGATCTAAGTATAGATTTCCCAATTTGAGGAGCAAGGAGGAAGAAGGGATCCCTAAATACATAGAGATTGACAATGCAAGTGAAGAAACCTTCATAAGTGTTTCAAAGATTGGAAACCTGATCTAAGAAACCAAGAAAGGCATCATTGAGGAGTTAGGAGTAGATCAATATATTACATATAGAAAATATGCAAGGTGAGATGGGGCAGGGTGGCTACTAGAGAGGCCATGACAATGGAAACTATGTGGCTAAGAAAGAAACCCTAGCTAATCCATGTGAAGATCCAACGGAGAATTTTTTTTATTGGAATAACCATTTCTCTTCAATAGAGTAAAATTTAAAAACAATCATGATGTGTAAATCTTGATTTTTAAGAGTTAAATCATAAGGCATAGTTAGAAAAATATTTAATTTGTTTATCCCCAAATTATAATTTCCATTGTGATCAAACTTCCTTGAAGGAAATCCATCAAAAATTAGAAATGCCAAGCAAGTGTGTGTGTGTGTGTATATATATATATATATAATGAATTGGGTGTAGCATGGGTGGTTGGGAGGAATGATTGTTACCCTCCCCGTCCAAGATCAATTCCTATGAGTAACATGATGAGCTCTTAAAGGAGCATATTGTATTGGCCTTGAGCCTTGAAGAATCTAGTTTACCCTAGGTACCATCCTCGAAATGAGGTGAAGTACTTGACAAGTTTCTACAGGATATGTATTCCAATATATATATATATATATAATGAATTGGGTGTAGCATGGGTTGTATTGGCCTTGAGCCTTGAAGAATCTAGTTTACCCTAGGTACCATCCTCGAAATGAGGTGAAGTACTTGAATTGGGTGTATTCCAATATATATATATATATAATGAATTGGGTGTTGCATGGGTGGTTGGGAGGAATGATTGTTACCCTCCCCATCCAAGATCAATTCCTACAAGTAACATGTTTATCACTTGAATGAGCATATTGTATTGACCTTGAGCCTTGAAGAATCTAGTGTACCCTACGTACCAACCTCAAAATGAGGTGAAGTACTTGACAAGTTTCCCCAAGATATGTATTCCAATGTGTGTGTGTGTGTGTGTATTGCTTTTTATGTAGTTTTATTTACAAAATTATATCTAATCTCATTTCTAATAGGTTGAAGGGTATTATGTTAGGCGTGGTCTCAAAAGAAAAAATACTTGATGTTGTTGGATTTGCACAAGAAGGCAAAAAAAATCGCAACTACAATTCTAAAGATTGATCTATCTAAGGATTATGATAAGGTTATTTTGATTTTCTTAATATTATTGCTTCTCCAATTGGATATGAACTTGTAGACATTGAACTAGATTATGGGTTGTTCATCTTCGGTTTACTTTGTTGTGTTAATCAATGAATCACCATCTAGTTTCTTTAATGAATCTATAGGACTTAGCCTAGGATGCCCGTTATCAACTTTTATATTTTTGTTAGTGGTTGAGAGACTCAACACACTCATAAATGAAGCAAAGAGGAAAGGATAATTGAAAGGTTTACATGTATCAAGCTTGGTAAATCTTTCTCATTTGCATTGTGTTAATGATGTAATGATTTTTTGTCCTAGTTTTGTGAAGGAGATAGAAAAATTAAAGGATTTGATATTACAAAGCCATAGGAATGGAAGTTAACCTACAAAAATCCCTATCATCATTTAATGAGTTGTTAGATGAGATCATGGACTAGGCAAAGATTGTTTTCCCAATGAAGAGAACTGACCTAGACAAAGGGGTAAAGTACCTTGGTTTTTACCTGAAACCAAATGTGTATATTATGAGGATTGGACCTAGTTGTGTAATAAAGTGGAAGCTTGAATTTTAGTTTGGTGTAACCACTTCCTCTCGCAAAGAGAGACTATTCCTGGTCAAGTCCGTTCTGGAGAACATCCCTATAAATTGGTTAACAATAGGAAAGATCCCTAAATGCATCCTAAACAAAATTAGAATGAAGTGTTTTAATTTTTTTATGGAGCCATGAATTGATAAAGAAAATCAATATGGATTTTTTTATGGTGATTGTCCAGAAGAACCAAGATTTTGTGGTGCTAGAGTAATCTTGTTCATTGACACATTACAACATTAATTACTAAGATGTAAAGATTAAATTTGATGAAATCTCTTTTACACATATTTTTTGTGAGTTTAATTCACAAGCAAACAACTTATTTAAATATACTTTATTATTGGAGGGTGTCTTCAATGAACATGTTTTTAGGGGAGGAACTCTCCTCTCAATCACAAAGACAACTATTTATTAGCTTTGGGTCTTTTTTTATGATAATATGATGTAGTGTTTTAAGGGGTCTAAATGTTTCGAAGGCCTCTTAGGTTGATATATTATTTGTTTTAAACTATAAAGGTCAAGGTGTTGATGATATAAGCTTAAAATGAATACTATAGTTAATTCTTAGTTTTTAAGTGTTGAGGTAAATAGGACTGAGACTTTACAATCAATTTGTGTTTACTGGAGTCCATCTTAGACTGACATGTATATTTAATAGCACAATCAAACTTTTAGGAATAAAATCCATAAAAAATATTTGCGACGCTAACAAGTAAATATTAATTACTTTAAGGAAAACTTGAAAATATATGTTGATAAATGAAGAAATTGACATGAGCAAATTTATGCTATTTAATATATGTTTTGGAAACATTGAGTTAATATATGTGTGGATTGATACACGAGAGGATAAATGTTTTCGAGTGCACTTCCACGTCATATTAACTTTCATGTTGGATAATGGCAAGGGTAGTATGGGAGTAGCATGTGTGGCGATGTATGATAGAATAAAGTGTGTGGAGATGTATGACAATATTTCATGGTGAGAGTTGGGGGAGGGTGTACCACATATGCCTACTTGTGGTGCACCCGAGAGCAATGTTACCCATGCATGTACAACATGAGACCATATAATACCTCCACGTAGCTTCCTCTCCTTGTTTGAACATGTTTGTTCTTGATTGATATATGTAATCAAATGGCCATATCTAAATCAATATGAAAATCATTTCTATTTTGTTTGAAAGCATCTAGTTAATATAAGTATGGATTTATGCCAAAGAGGATAAACTTCATTCATTAGAGATAATAAGTTTTATGGAGGGTATTGTGAAACCATACATTCGACATGAATAGGTGACATAGTAACTCTATACACCAAGATCCCAGTGGATGAACTTATTGAGGTTGTGAGAAAACTCACGAACAAAGAGATTGTTGAGTTGGTAAGAATATGCCTAAAGGTCAAGGTTGATATATTATTTGTTTCAAACTATAAAGGTCAAGGTGTTGATGATATAAGGTTAAAATGAATATTATAGTTAATTCTTAGTTTTTAAGTGTTGAGGTAAATAGGACTGAGACTTTACAATCAATTTTTGTTTACTGGAGCATCTTAGAGTGACATGTATATTTAATAGCACAATCAAACTCTTAGGAATAAAATCCATAAAAATATATTTGCGACGCGAAGAAGTAAATATTAATTACTTTAAGGAAAACCTGAAAATATATGTTGATAAATGAAGAAAGTGACATGAGCAAATTTATGCTATTTAATATATGTTTTGGAAACATTGAGTTAATATATGTGTGGATTGATACATGAGAGGATAAATGTTGTCGAGTGCACTTTCACGTCATATTAACTTTCATGTTGGATAGAATACGGTGTGTGGAGATGTATGATAGAATACGGTGTGTGGAGATGTATGACAATATTTCATGGTGAGAGTTGGGGGAGGGTGTACCACATATACCTACTTGTGGTGCATCCGAGAGCAATGTTACCCATGCATGTACAACATGAGACCATATAATACCTTCCACGTAGCTTCCTCTCCTTGTTTGAACATGTTTGTTCTTGATTGATATATGTAATCAAATGGCCATATCTAAATCAATATGAAAATCATTTCTATTTTGTTTGAAAGCATTTAGTTAATATAAGTATGGATTTATGCCAAAGAGGATAAACATAATTCATTAGAGATAAGAAGTTTTATGGAGTGTATTGTGAAACCATACATCCTACATGAATAGGTGACATAGTAACCCTATACACCAAGATCCCAGTGGATGAACTTATTGAGGTTATGAGAAAACTCACCAACAAAGACATTGTTGAGTTGGTAAGAATATGCCTAAAGTCAACCTATTTCAGCTTCAAAGGGAAAATATATGAACAAGTCAACAAAGTAGCAATGGGTTCTCCCCTCTCAGTTGTCATGGAAAACCTCTACATGAAGAGCTTTGAAAATAGAGCCATCAACTCCTCCCCACTCAAACTTGTTTGGTGGAAGAGATTTGTGGAAGGTACTTTTGTAAAATGGCCAAATGGGAGGGAGAACCTGGATAGCTTCTTAAAACACCTGAATAACATCTTAGATCACATTACGTTCACTATGGAGGTGGATACTAATGGTAAAGTTACTTTCCTTGATGTTCTAATATCCAAAAAAGGTGATGGTAATCAGAGCACCATGTGTATAGGAAAAATACTCACACCAATAAATACCTACACATTGACTCCCACCACCATCCATCTCAGAAGATTGGAGTTATCAACACAATAGTAACCAAGGAAATAAGGATCTTTGACTATGATCACCTTGAATAAGAAATGAATCATCTGGTAAAGGTCTTCAAGGAGAATGATTAGAAAGACAATATAATTAGGAATACAATCTAAAAAGCTAGAACTCGCTAGGAGAGAAACAACAAGGATTCCAATGAGCCAAGTTTCACACTCCCATATAGCAAGGGTAGTACATATAGGGATTCCAAGATCCTTTGGAGGAGAAACATTAAGAATATATTCTCCCCATCAAACACTATAATGAAGATGGTCGACTCAGCAAAAGACTCGATAGACCCTAAAATCAAAAGGGCATTTATACCATTCCTTATTCATGTGGGAAGGAGTACAATGGAGAGACACAACACACTCTACAAGTAAGATTAAAAGAACATAGTGTGGATATTTCCCACAACCAAATAAACAAAACTTCCCTTGTAGAACATTCTTATAACGCAAATTATCATATTTGCATCGAAAACACAAGGTTGATTTCCAAGGTGGAGAACTATGCAAAAAGATGCACAAGAGAAGTAGTTGAGATTGAAAAACATGATAATAATCTTAATGTGCTAGAAAATTCCCCCTGCGGACAAGTGAAACTTCTCTTAAACCAAGATTTCTATGGCTTAAGACAGAAAGTAAACAAATGGTTACTAACTTTCTCCTAGATCTATCCTACATGCAGATAATCAAGCAAGAATATGATAGAGTAGAAAGGGATAGATAACCTACCTCTTTCCAGATGGTTTTCCTAGCTGCTCCAGCCCTTGAGCTTGATGTCCAAGATCTAAATAATAGAGAATACTTGCAATAAAAGAGACAAAAACATTCCTTCTTACTACAATGTATTGTTAAGCATAAGAAAAGATCTATTTACATTGAATGCAACAATGTCAACATACAATGTGCCATTCATGAAACAAGTATGGGAGAAATAGGCCAAGTTAACTATTAATTGGAAAACAAGGAAGCAATTACATCCATGATCTCGATATGGTTATAGCTCCTCCAAGCCTTCATCTCCAACCCCTTCAGGATTATAGAACCATAAGTTTGATACTTCAAAGTTTTCCTTATCTCCTTTACCCAAAGAATGGTTTCAATATATAGGATGTGAAAGCTCAACCACCATGGAGAATGGTTTGGATCAGAAGAGGATATGATGGATATGAGATGATTGACCTGCTTAGAATGGAAAAGGAGGAAAGGATTCAAAATATAGAATCAACCACTCAAAATCCCACTCAAATCTAGATCCTAAATTCAAGGCAAGGTGGTGGAACCAATGTCATCACTCCCCTAAAGCAGGCCACAGAGAGATGACATGGGAGATCATCTCTACCCCAGAACTGGAAACCTAAGGTCATCTCTCCCTACATAAGGAAAGGGGGACGATGACCCTAAAAAAGAGTCCTAAATTGTGAGTAAAAGATTGGTTTTCAACCTCCAACTCATGGAGTTGACTCCCAAACATGGTTAAGGAGTGGAACAAGGGTTGAATTGTCCTTTTTGAGGTCCCTAGGGAGCATGATAACCACACTTTCATGATGAAAAAACCTGATACTAAGGAATGATACCAAGTGTGGAATTTTGGAGTATAATAGCTGCCCCCTAAAGCATGAGTTCAAACAGATAATGATGGCTGAAACACTTTACCAAAATATATAACCAAGGGTGCTAGAACAGGAAAGCTAGATGAAAGTTGCAAACAAAGATCAAATAGTATACATATCTCATCCCCAAGGTAGGCATATGTATGCTCGGAATAATCTAACTCAAAGCATGGTCACTAACCAATACATTACGGATCCATGAAAGTACTGACTAAGGATATGGCCACCAGACATACAATGTGGATCCATATCTGCATGACTCGATCAAATCGCGGTCACAAAAGAAAATAAAGTGGATCCATGGTGCAGGAATGACACAAGAACAAACCAATACAAAGTGGATATGTGCAATAGTATATACATCAATAAGATCACTATCATGATATCCATACTAGAAACTTGTCAAATAATCTCCATCGCAGCTAGGGTGAAAAACATGAATACTCAAAAAATCCCTAGGGTCTTCAAACCCCATCCCAAAATGATACGATTCTATCCATGTGAATAGATGTGTTGACGTCGAACATGGTAGAAACCACTTGATTATCGGTCAATGATGTAAACCATTAACAAGTGCGAGGGAAATCACCAATAATGACAATGACTCCCAAGGTACCCTAGTACATATCAACGAATGTGAATAAATGAGCTGAAGTTGAACGTTCGTGGAATCATTTGATCAAAGCTCAATGATGTAAACCTATCGTCGAAAGTGAGGAGGCCTACCATTGAGGCATGCAGGTACCAAGGTACTAAGTAGTTTCTAAGTCTAATTCTTGGATAATGTGTTGGAGTCGACAGAAATAGACTCATCGAAGGAGGGTCATGATGTATCCCACATCATCAACACGAAACTGATAGGAAAGTTATGATAGATGGTAGATAAAATGGAATTAACTAACATGAGGATAAAGGTCGATGATACTGTAGAGAGGATGACTTAGGATAATACTTCCCTTGAACATCAGGTGGAACGACAAGTGACTTGGCAACATTGAGTCAACAAGATTTGGTCCAAAACATAGTGCGACGATGACCAAGGCACCCTTCGGATGAGCCTAAGGAGAAAAATAACTCATGGGATTGGTACAACTCAAAGACAAGCAAATTACCCAACTATAAGACAAGACGCAAATAGGTGCCATGTTCACTTGGCAACAATGAACAACTGCCTTCATGTTTTCCAGAACAAAACTAACCCATTTTTCCCAAATTTTTCTCCATCGTGATCGACGAGTACCTCTTTGTTTTTTAACTGTTGATGTATATGTAACTTCGGAATGTATTTCATATATGTATGTTGTATGTACTCCTATAAAGATGGTATTTCTCCTCTATACGGAAGTGTCGTCATTTATATTGTAAATGTCGTAACTTATACTTGATGGGTTATTAGACCACCTTGTTGGGGTCGGCCCTGTATAATTCATGTGGGTCGAAGGGTTATTAGACCACCCTATTGGGGGTCGGCCCAGTCAGCATTATGTTATGTGGTTAAGTTCGAGCCTACATGATTTATGTAAAAGGCAAGTCAAGTCAAGTATAAATAGAGTGCGGGAGGCACTCTATTTGATCACTCACTTCTCACTCATGCACTCAAGGAGGAGTGGCGCACTTATGGAGGAGGAGGATCTACTGCTAGGATATGTCTATCTCTTGGGTTGTATCATTTCTCTATCTATCTCTGAGGAAGTTATTGGGGTTTTTCACCTTTATGGTTTTCCCCAAGTAAATCTTTGTGTCTCTTGTGTGCTTGCATTATTATCTCCATGATTGATATGTTGTAGATATTCTGTACATGTTGTTCTTTCAGTTAAGATCCTAGATCAGATTGAAGTAAATTCTGAAAATTTAACATGGTATTAGAGCTAGCCTGAAAGAAGGCATGATATGGCATGTATGACACTTGTTGCACTTATGATGCTAGGGCTTGATATAGCAAAAACCAGTCGTCGTATCACTTTCGCTATAAATCCGTTTTGGCGAAGGTTTCGGATCTGAAACCTTTACAAGTCGAATATTAAATCCCCATGTACCTTGTGTCCAAAGGACAACCTCTAATTCGTTGTACTTTGTGATTTATGATCTGTACAATATAGGGTTTCTGCCTCTTCCAGATCTGAGTCAAAATCAGGTGACCTTGGGAAAAAGGTCATAACTTGGGCTAGGAAGC
This sequence comes from Larix kaempferi, assembly GCA_027924585.1. Lineage (NCBI taxonomy): Eukaryota > Viridiplantae > Streptophyta > Pinopsida > Pinales > Pinaceae > Larix > Larix kaempferi. Next base: position 13,542,626 of record BSBM01000458.1, on the reverse strand, counting down.
TCCAAATGAAATTTTGTAAAACGTGACAGGTAGTACACAGACTGTAATATCTCAGGAAAATTTTTTAGAGGCCGAAGTTGAACCAGTGACACGTGGCACGCTGTACAAGTTCGATCTCCTGTATTATCTCATATACAGGTCATGTTACGACACTTGGCATAACTCTCTCTCAGAGAATCCAATTGAGGTCATACCTATCAGGATGGAAAGATAACAGGTCGGGCTATTTCAGAAAAAAAAAATAAAAAATTAGAGGCCGAAGTTGAAACAGTGACACGTGGCACACTGTACAAGTTCGCTCTCCTGTATTATCCCATAAATAGGTCACGTTGTGACACTTGACATAACTCTCTCTCAGAGAATCCAATTGAGGTCAGACCTGTCAGGATGGAAAGATAACAGGTCGGGCTATCTCAGGAAACTTTTTCAAACCCTGTGGATCGAAAAGTTCAGAGGTAAACCAGAAACAATCAGGTACATATTTCTGTCAAAACAGAATTATTTTTTAGTACCTTCATTCATGGCTTCCGGAATTTAGGGCTTCGGAGAAAGTTGAAATTTTTGTAATCAGAGACCACAGCTGGATGCTACTCATCAAAATCAAAATTTAGAGACAAAGATCAGAATTTTTGGTTGGGCAAAAGGCCGGGCTTGATCAGACCCTAGTTCGGGACTTTGATCAGAAAAGTGGAAAATTAGGGCTTCTGTAAAAATGGAAATTTTTGAAATTTGTGACCACGGCTGGAAGCTCCTCAGAAAAATAGAAGCTTAGAGCTTTGGATCAAACCTTTTGATTGGGCAGAAGAGTGGGCTTCATCAAACCCCAGTTCAAGGTCACGTCCAGTGAATCTGGAAGTTTCAAAGGCAAAATTGAGGAGTGAAACTTTGCAGTTTTCAAATTTTGAATATACCAGCTTGATCAGCTCATCAAGGCGCATATTTCTATCCTTTCGGAAGTTTGAAATTCAAAGTTTGAATTTTTGGGGTTTCCCTGACAAACCCATATCCAGCTCCAGGTACAGTTCTTGCAAATCAAGTGGATTGGGTTAATCCTAGAAGAAGATGGATTGATCATCTGCATAAGTGAAGAAGTTCCTGTTTCAGAGGGAGATGAGGCTAAGGCCTTACATAAGAATATTTCAAGCGATCTCGACAGGTATGACTTATCGAGGTATGTTTCGATATTTGTTCATGATTAAGTTTATGGTATGTTTGTTTTCATGTTATTACAGTTAGTACAATCTTGATTTTAGATTTGTCATATCACCTTAACAAAATTATGAATGCATGATAGAAGATATTCATTGGTTAGGGTGTTAACACTTATGATTGTACTAATGCATTATGGTGTTGTATGAGGTTTATGTTGTCTACTAACATAAAAGGTACACCAAGAAAGACAAATCATGTTCTACTTCAAGAACATATGATCATGGTGACATGAAGACAAGGATTCATCCATTGTCATGGATCACATAGAAGATCTACTTTCGAGGTATGCATAACTTGTTTCTACAATGGTTAACTTATGAGACATGCAGGTTACTAGCACAAGTCACTGAAGAGAACCAGAAGACATTATGCGGGTATATTAGACATAACTAGCTAGCATGCTAATCCAGGTATGTTTTTCCTATATCAAGCTAGAATCCTACCTTGTGTTAGGATCTTATACTATTGTGTTGTTGATAATGATTATTCATGAAGTCATAGGACTAACCAGAAGAATCATGAAGGTATAGTTTTGAATAATCATGGGTTTTATGCATATTATATCTCTTCTCTTGATTGATGATTTAACTAACCAGAAGAGTCCTATGATTAAATAAGAATATGCATGAATAAAAGAAGACTTCCTTGAAACCTTGAATACTAATGTTTATTATCTGTGTTTGAATTGATCCTGACTATACATGCTTGAGATTATTGTGTCTTGATAATATTAAGATTATACTAATGAATTATGTATGAGACCTAGAGGATAACACAATGATGATACTAACAAGCATGCATAGGTATTGAGAATGTATATAAGTTCAAGGACAGGTAATCCAGGAAGAAAAGGTCAAGAGGGAGCACACTGCAATAGTTTCTACAAGGATGCAAAGATTCAGAGGGAGTCCACCCAACAAACAAACAAAGATAAGTATTTGAATTGTCATTACTTGCATATTTTATTGTTTAAATAATATTGTTCAATAATGTATATACTGATGTTCCTAGAATTAGGTTGTGTATTATGCATATTAGAATAGTTGCATTGATGAACAGTATACTACTAATATGCATGGGTAAATAGCCTATGGCACTGTACAACCTTCCATTGCTACTTATCTAGAATGAAACCTCTTTGCTGACATGTTGGGAGTTGTGCACACTCTTAACAATGTTCTGGTAGAGATTGGAAGGCATCTAGAAAGTTACGGGATATGGATAAATGTTGTATTGAAGCATTGGCTAAGTTAATTGCATGACTATATGACATATTTCTTTATGTGTAGAATTTGTTCTGAAAACTATGAGATGTTTTCTAATCATGCAATTTAACTTGTTGTGTAGGAAAGATCGTATGCCATCTCCTACAAAAGAAGAACTGCAACATTTGTTCAGCAACAAAATTATCTATTGAAGATATTGAAGTTCCCAGGATATGGGAAGAATGCCATGATCCGTCGATCATGAAGAATGATGTTTGGGTGTAGTCCCAAGAGCTGAAGGGAAGTCTGTTGTGACTTCCAAAAGGAACTATCAGATCAAGCATGTTGCAGATGGCAACATAGAGAAATATAAAAGTGTTGAGATAGAAGATACACCAGATGGATTTCAAGACAGCTTTCTTGAATGGTGTAGTTGAAGAAGAAGTGTATGTGGTGCAGCCACTTGGTTCTGAGACACATGACAAGGAGTCATATATGTGCAGAACTTGGTATGGTAGATAGACAACTTTCTATCCAGTTTGGGCTTTACCAAGAGTAAAGCGGATTCCAACCTTTACTACAAGGTTGAGGAAGGCAATCCAGTGATACTACTTTTGTATGCGGATAACCTGTTTGTTACAGGTGAAGATAAATTGATTGCCGACACGCAACGGAAGCTTACTACCGAGTTCGAGATGAAGAACTTGGGGATGATGCACTATTTGTTTTTGGCATGGAGGTGTGGCAGAGTGCAGATGGAATCTTCCTTGGACAAGGGAAGTATGCAGTAGATATCCTAAAGAGGTTCGGGATGATGGATTGCAAGGCCATGGCCACACCTATGGCATCGAATCTGAAGCTTCTATGTGATGCTTCATCTGAGCCGGTTGATGTCTCTATGTATCGTCAGATGATTGGGTCCTTGATGTACCTAACGAACACGAGACCAGACATTTGCTTTGCTGTGAACACATTGAGTCAGTTCCTGACAGATCCGAGGAGTGTTCACCTGGTTGCTGTAAAGCATGTTCTGAGGTACCTGAAGGGTACAGTGGATTATGGGCTCAAGTATGAAGTGAATCAAAAGTTTAACCTGCAGGGTTATGTTGATTCAGATTGGGATAGCAGTGCTGCAGATAGGAAGAGCACATCTGGATGCTGCTTCAGTATGGGATCAGGTGTGATCTCTTGGTTTAGCAGGAAGCAGTCCTGCGTAGCACTGAGTACAGCTGAGGCAGAGTATGTTGCAGCCTGTTCAGCTAGTTGTGAGGCAGTATGGATACGGAAGCTACTGTCTGAGTTATTTGATCTCCCGTTGGAGGCTACTGGTATCTTCTGTGATAACCAGAGTTGTGTGAAGCTGTCCGAGAACCCGGTGTTTCATGACAGGTCGAAACACATAAAGATCAAATATCACTATATCAGGGATATGGTGCAGAGAGGAGCTGTGAAGCTTCTGTATGTTGCGATGGACGAGCAAATTGCAGATGTGCTGACAAAGCCACTAGCGAGGGTGAAGTTCGAGTACTTCAGAGAGAGGCTTGGCATTATTCAGATCGAGGACACTTCGAGGAAGAACTGATGGACACATCTGCTGAAGCCATTCCAAGCATGTTGGAAGGAGGATCCTTCACATGGCTGTGGATGTAAGCGCTGGATGATGAGCATCAGGATGATGTTCTGGTTTCTGCTGGATATGATCAGTTGGATCATTTTTATGTATGTATGTATGCATCATGTTGGATGCTGGATATGATCAGTTGGATCATTTATATGTATGTACGTATCATGTTGGATGCTTGGACCATGTATCTGTATATGTATCAGGTGGATACATTGTATGATCAGGTGGATCATGTATGGTGATATGTATCATGTATTTGTATTTGTATCAGGTGGATACATTGTATGATCAGGTGGATCATGTATGATGATATGTATCAAGTAGATATTTGGTATGCATCAGGTAGATGCATTGTATGATTAGGATGATCATGGATGACGAGCTTCAAGATGTTGCTCCAGATGACATGCAGCAGGATGTTGCAGTGATGATGATCAGGATGATCATGTGTACATCAGGATGATGTATGGTGAGTATCAGGTTGATACTCTATGGCCGTGGATCAGGTTGTGCAGATGAGCATATAATTCGTTGCCCTAGGAGATTTGCAGATAGTCTTTCGAGGTTTTGCCTATGGCATGTAATTCGGTGCCCTGGGATATCTGGCAAATGCTCTTTCGAGTTTTTGCTCTGGGAGGACATATAATTCGTTGCCCTGGGAGATCTGCAGATAGTCTTACGAGGTTTTGCCTATGGCATATAATTCGTTGCCTTGAGATATCTGGCAGATGCTCTTTCGAGGTTTTGTCCTATGGCATATAATTCGTGTCCCTAGGAGATCCGATAGGTTGGGCTGTGTGCCCATAATCAGTCCTGGGATACTCTTGCGAGGTTTTGCCATGACCACATGTAATTCGTGCCCCGGGAGATCCTATAGGTAGAGCTATGTGCTCATAACATCTTGGGATGCTCTCGCAAGGTTTTGTGGTGACCACATGTAATTCGTGCCCTGGGAGATCCTATAGGTAGAGCTGTGTGCTCGTAATAGCCTGGGATGCTCTTGCGAGGTTTTGTGGTGAGGTCACATATAATATGGCCCTGGGAGATCTACAGATAGTCTTTCGAGGTTTTTCCTATGGCATGTAATTCATTTCCCTGGGATATCTGGCAGATGCTCTTTCGAGGTTTTGTGACGCATGTAATAAGTCCTGAGGATTCCACAGTATGGCCAGTGATGATGAAGACCTGCAGGTGGTGGGCCTACATCCAGTATGAAAAAGGACTGGCTCTGTAGAACTTCCTATGACGAATAGATTCAGAGATTGATTGAGATAGAAGCAGCAGTGACGATGATGATGACTCGATGACGATTATCCAGTGACGATGATCCAGAGAAGATGACTTGTGCTAGAAGACCTATGCTGAGAAATACCTTCCTAGTTAAGAGAGAGTGTTGATGTATATGTAACTTCGGAATGTATTTCATATATGTATGTTGTACGTACTCCTATAGAGATGGTATTATTCCTCTATACGGAAGTGTCGTCATTTATATTGTAAATGTCGTAACTTATACTTGATGGGTTATTAGACCACCTTGTTGGGGTCGGCCCTGTATAAGTAATGTGGGTCGAAGGGTTATTAGACCACCCTATTGGGGGTCGGCCCAGTCAGCATTATGTTATGTGGTTAAGTTCGAGCCTACATGATTTATGTAAAAGGCAAGTCAAGTCAAGTATAAATAGAGTACGGGAGGCACTCTATTTGATCACTCACTTCTCACTCATGCACTCAAGGAGGAGTGGCGCACTTATGGAGGAGGAGGATCTGCTGCTAGGATATGTCTATCTCTTGGGTTGTATCATTGCTCTATCTATCTCTGAGGAAGTTATTGGGGTTTTTCACCTTTATGGTTTTCCCCAAGTAAATCTTTGTGTCTCTTGTGTGCTTGCATTATTGTCTCCATGATTGATATGCTGTAGATATGTTGTACATGTTGTTCTCTCAGTTAAGATCCTAGATCATATTGAAGTAAATTCTAAAAATTTAACATTAACGAGCTTGAGGAGGATAACATATGCTTGGTATAGCTCATCTTAGATGAGTCCATCATCATATGTTTAACGAACTTGAAGAAGGAGGGGTTCGATCCCATATGGATTCCTCATTCTATAGTTTTACGATCCCAGAGAAGACAAACTCGAAGGTTTTTTCACATTTAGAGAGTCCAAAAAGAATTCAAAGAAGACTCTAGGGTTGGTCTTTTTCGTAAATTTAGTCTCCTGCGCCCGAAAAAGCATAAAATGATACGAGGGAGAACTCTTCTAGTCATGGTTAACTAGAGTATGCATTTTTCGTAATTAGTCCATACAGTTCGAAAAAGGGGTAAACTAATACCGGACAAACGTCCTTTCAAATCCTTTTACGAGCATGAAAGAAAACAAGCTCACTCGACAATATTTTCATATTTAGGGAGTCAGAAAAGAGCTTAAAGGAGACTCCATAGAGTTTATTTTTCATGATTAGTCTAACAAGGCCAAAAAAAGAGATAAACTACCACTCGAAAGACAACTTTGTCATGGTTGATAACCAAGTACAAGACTAAGAGTAAGATCGGCATAGTTTTATTTTCGTAAATAATCTACTTGGCGTGAAAAGAAGAGAAAATAATACCAGGTAGATACCTCCTCATTGTTTTATGAGTACGAGAAAAGCAGTCTGAACTCGACACATTTTTACTTGGTTTTAATGAGCATGACTATGGTATCAAAAGCACTCAGAATCTTTTTCGTGTTTTAATCCAAAGCACAAAAAAGTAAAAAGCAAGCTTAAACAAATAAGGTCACTAGAACAACAAAAATCTATCCTTCCACCAACCTGTTCAAAATGATCACAACTGGGAAAAAACTTCATTAGAAACATGAAAAAACTTCATGAAAAGGTCATTAATTCAACTCAAATAGCTTGATCAAAATGAGTGTCAATGTGAAAAGGGACTAAAAAACTAGTTTTTACATGTAAAAAGAAGAACAAGTAAAAACATAATTCATTTTTACCTCTTGTTTCACATTGAAGGAGATTTTACCCCCTTTTGAAGCAGTGCTTGGAGAGTTGATTATGGGAGATCGAGGGCACTATTTGACAAGCCATCGGTTCCAGGTTGGTCTCCACATTGTAACCTTTCAATTCATGGTTCAGTTTTTCAGTTTCATGTTGTTTTTGGCTTGTTTGGGCTTGACTAGGGCTTCCATAGCACCCCTACATGTCATCGCTCCTCTAAGGAAAGGAGTAGGGCGATGATAGGGGGGTCATCTCCCCCTTTTCACTAGATTCTTGAGGTCATCGCCCTGTAGTCTTGCTCAAGAGGGCGATGAGCGCATTCTTGGGGAAAATTTTGCATGGATCTCACTCAATAACCACAGGATCAAGCTCAAATTTTGACCATTTGTCTTTCTAATAATGTGCGGGATATATTTGAGTAAAATAAACAAGATGATTGAGTGGAAAGATTGCGAACATGAAGCTGAAGATATGGCTTCCCTCCATGACCAAAACACCATAAATACTTTGAGAAATTGTGGATTATTGAAATTTTTCAAGACCCAAAGCATGAGAAAATAAGTGCTCCTATTGAATAATCTGATTAACATGTGGGATACAAATGATCAAGCATTCCATGTTGGTCCTCATACTCTTGAAATTGAACTAGAAGACATCTACTTCTTGATAGGGCTTTCCAAATGGGGAGCACGCATCACATTAGCTAGCATCGAGGTATGAAACTAATTATTGAAGAGTATATGTCCCAATACTGCAGAGTAGGGGCACGAAAAATCAGTGCAAAGGTCCCCATTAAATATATTACTGATTGCCCCCTTTGTACGATCTTGTTTACAATCACGAAATTAGCCAGTAGCACGGGCCTCATCTTTCCTCGAAATCACCGTTAGCGTATGCTATTGAATGTCTAGAGACCAATATTTTCAATTGGTGTCAGGTTGTATTGGTGAATATGAAGGATCATATTACCAAATGCAGCATAGAAAGGAAGGACCAATTCATATATGGATTTGTTTTAGTTTCGTTCTTCTTGGAGCGGGAACCTATGATGCGCCCGCAGATAGATATGCTTATATGTCCTTCTTCTGATCCACGGATGGAACGATGGACGAGCCATGCGGCTATATTGGGTGGTCCTCATATCCTCTCATTTGATGTTGGTTTCTTCTCCTGGTGGTGAATCCAGATACCGATGATCGAAGACTATGCATATGCAGGGATGGACTTCAAGGATGATCGTGACATAGTGCTTCCAGAAGGAGCACAATGAGACATGACAGGTATAACTCCAAAACATTATGACCCTAAACATGTTATATATTTATATTTTTGTTTTTTTTAATGTTTTTGTTGTACAAAAAAGGATCTAAGTACATCTATGTTTTATGTCGCAGATCGAGGAGTAAAACGGCCAGCAATTTCTTCACCACTACACCATAATGGAGAGGTCCACCATGATTGTATAAGGGAGACCGAGTCCGAAGGGCTTCACAATGTGGAAAGGAAATTGATATGGCTCATCGTGGGTGTGCCCCCCCTATAAGGATGAGGGAGGTTCCTTACCACTTATAGAGGCATATTGTAGGAGTGCCTGAGAGTATTTCCCACTTCTTGCGACGAGTGGCTCGGGCGGTTATGTGTTATCATCAACACAATGCTCCTCGTGATGATTAGGATCTAAAGACCTATAATAGTCTCAGTTTTTTGCGGCATTTATACATGTGTGTGATGTATGGGTAGTCTAGCCCAATTTTTCCCTTATGTACTTTTTGGATACTTGATGTGAAAAACTTTTTCTATTATATACATGGATCCTATTTCAGTGATTTATCCCTATGATAATTCTTATTTTGTGCTTTTTGGTATATGTTTTAAAATGATAGAATCTTTATGTATGATTCAAATTCCAATTCAACACATGATTCTCTAATGAATCAGCCATTGTATTGAACTCCCCAGTATGGTTGCCAATTTCTATGCTAGAAAATTCTCCCTATGGATAGGTGAAACTTCTCCTAAAACAGGGTTCATCACTCTTGTTGCTTCATATATAGAGAGAATACATTGAGGTCATCACCCTCTAATCACTAGGCAGGGAGAGATGACCTCTAGATTATCGCTATGTAGCCCTTTACAGGGGAGGAGTGACTTCTGAAAAAGTGGCTAAAAAGACCCAAAAAGCTCAAATTCAAGGGAGGTTGGGTATTTGTCTAAGTATTCGTCTTGATGATGATAAGAAGAATGTAATATGGACAAGAAAGCAATCAAGTACCAAATAGAAGGCAAAAGGCTGAAAAATACTAGGGATGATCCCCAGTGGAGTTGCCAATTTTTGTGCTAGAAAACTCCCCTTGTGGACAAGTGAAACTTCTCCTAAACCAAGAGTTATATGGCTTGAGACAGAAAGTAAACAAATGGTTACTAACTTTCTCCTAGATCTATCCTACATGCATACAATCAAGCAAGAATAGGAAAGAGTAGAAAGGGATAGATATCCTACCTCTTTCCGGATGGTTGTCCTAGGCTCCAGGGAAATTTTTAGGGGCGAAATTTCGCCAATTGGTTATTTTTGGGGCTTTTTTTCAAAAAATAAATTCGCTATTTGGTCATTTTTAGTCTCTAATATCGCCTATATTTACATAAAACATGTTTTTTTATCATAATATTCGCCAAAATTTACACGTTTAAGTAGTAAATTGTATGCTTCATATTTAATATTTGCCTACCAATCTATATATACATTTTTTTCAATCCAAAATAATCGCCTAGAATACTATACTCAAGTATACTTTTACAATCCTTAAAAAATACCTTGATCCTAGCTGCTCCAACCCTAGAGCTTGATGTCCAAGATCCAAATACTAGAGAAGACATGCAATAACAAAGACAGAGACCTTTCTTCCTACTGCAATGTATTGTTAAGCATAAGAAAATATCTATTTACATTGAATGCAACCGATGTCAACATACATGCCATTACTGAAACAAGTATGGGAGAAATAGGCCAAGTTAACTATTAATTGGAAAACAAGGAAGCACTTACATCCATGATCTTGATCTGGTTACAGCTCCTCCAAGCCTTCCTCTCCAACCCCTTCAGGATTATAGAACCATAAGTTTGATACTTCAAAGCTTTCCTTCTCTCCCTTTACCCAAAGAATGGCTTCAATATATAGGATATCAAAGCTCAATCACCATGGAGAAAGGTTTGGATCAAAAGAGGATATGATGCATCTAAGATGATTGACGTGCTTAGAATGGCAAGGAGGAAAGGATTTGAAAGATAGACTCAACCACTCAAAATCCCACTCAAGTCTAGATCCTAAATTCAAGGCAAGGGTGGTGGAAACAATGCCATCGCTCCCCTAAAGCAAGCCATAGAGAGATGACATGGGAGATCATCTCTCCCCTAGAACTGGAAACCTGAGGTCATCTCTCCCAGCTACATAAGGAAAGGGGGGTGATGACCCTCAAAAAGAGGCCTAAATCATGAGTAAAAGATTGGGTTTTGACCTCCAACTCATGGAGTTGACTCCCAAACATGGTTAAGGGGTGGACCAAGGGTTGAATTATCCTTTTTGAGGTCCCTAGGGAGCATGATAACCACACTTTCATGATAAAAAAACATGATACTAAGGAATGATACCAAGTGTGGCATTTTGGAGTATAGCATTTAACAGAGAAGATGGGCTAAAACTTCTAAGTGATTCATGGAGACCAAATATCTATAAGCTAAAAAATGATCAGATCAACACACAAGTCAGTTGGTCCACAACGATTGGATGATTAATTTTTCACTATTATTTATTTGGATGATCTTGCACTCATTTTCTACACCCACATCAACTGGCTTCTTGAGGATGGACTCTAAATTACAATTTGAAACATTGGATTACTAAACTACACACAAAATTTCCACATCTGATATACTCCCTGCCTATGAAAGAATGGCTTCACATGTTAAAAAAAAAATTGGATGAAATGAATTCAATGTGGTAATTTTGGTTTTTAAGCAACATTGTTTTATTGTGGCTGCTGCAATTGCATAGCATAGATCCATCTTTTTTTTGCTCTGTGAATAACCGATAGGAATCAATCCATTGAAGTGCAAATATTTCCTCAAGTTTAGGACTCTAAAAGGGTTTGCATCTCAAGGGATTTTATCCCTCTCAGTGCTTGATAGAGCCAAAGTTAAGATGGATCTATGTTAGTTCTATCATCAACCCATAATTATAAATATTTGTGATAATCATTTTTGGGTATGGGCTCTCACAAGATAGACATCATTAATGACCCTCCAACCTATGTTATTATCCAATCAACTTATGCTCATAACATATCACATAACAATTAACTTGTGTCAAATACATATAGAATCATCTCATCAAAATGCTATACTCCAATTTTCCATCCTTAATAACACAATTATTCAACATTTCATAGTAAATCATTTTATCAAAATAAAAAAACTAAATTTATAGTATAGATCTGTACCATATATTTATACTTGGAATTTATATTAGAGATCTATATCAGATATTTATACCTGAATTTATATTAGATCTAAATTTAAAGTTTTAACTCAAATCAAAGGGTTTTGACCCATTTTAAAAAGACCAAAAATATTGAATTTTAAAAATAATGAATAAAATAAGATTAAATATATGGAAAAAAATAATACACTGAATACAAAAAATTAACTTTGTTTATTTGAATCGAGCTCTAAATTTAACTTCCATCTTCTATTTAAACAAATATCAATTATTTAATAAATAAAACCAAAACCAAATTAAACACATTAAAACAACAACATTATTATTGAATTCATCCACTTATTAATCAACATGGTCCTCAAAACTTGACTTATTAATCAGAGTCAGAATCAAACTTAGCTCCCATCTTTCATTTAAACAATTGACTTTGTTGCTCCAAACTGAGCTGCCATCTTCCATTTAAACATTTAACTTTGTTGCAGCCAATTCACCAAGTTGAGGGAATCCACGACGGACTTCTTGGGCATTAAGGATTTTAATAATCAGGCCACAGATTCCAGCCCCAACGTCTGCATAGAAGACTACCATCTGAACAAACAATGTCTATGTTGTCATGGCCATCAAGAGCAGGAGACAAGACCACAATATCATAGCTAGGTGTCATGGCCATCAAGAACAGGAAGCAGACGCTGAATCATCCACAATATCACAATCTCCTACATTTGCTTGGAAAAAGTGACAACTGCAATCAAATTCACAGGGAGTATAGGTGATCATAACTCACAACACTTGAAGATCAAAACTCTGTCTTCACAACCCATTTGGATAACCCTCTGCTTCTACCGCCAGAGCTCGCTCTGCCCTTGATTATCATGGTACAAAGTTCATAAAACTTTTGTTTGAGAAGACACTAAAACATCCTCATATTCCCACAAGTTGTCATCAACCAGCCTGCACATTGGTCAATCACAATTCATGGCACTTTTTATGTTGTTTAAGTGTCTAATAATTTTATGAACTTTCTACAATGCAATGTCAAGTAGAAGCAGCGGTGGCAACTAAGTGCATTAAGAGAGCTGAAGTTAATTAATAACAACACAGAGCACCTTCATCTCCTCCATATGGAAGCTATAATGAATGCAGAGCCCAGCATGGCACTGAGGAGTGGGCAAAATGCAGGGACTGCATACGACCAAATGATACAATTAGGATTTTGGATCTCTGGTGAGAAATTATACATCAAAGTTTTATGCAAGCAAGGTTTTGTCTCCACCCAGGCCTGGTCTGATTGCTCTCATCTGGTATGTGATTAATGTGATTTTTCTCAACTAATTGCAGGCCTGATTGCTCTCATCTGGTATGTGATTAATGTGACTTTTCTCAACTAATTATATTAATAGGTGCTTATATTTTAGAATTTGGGGTAGGTTAGCAAGTATGTTTCTCATAGGTGTTTATATTTTAGAATTTAGGGTGGATTAGCAAGTATGATTTTCCTAGATTGCAGGTGAATGAGACAAGTCTAGTATCCAGATTTATTTTATGGTCATGCATTCCAAATTTGAAATAAACAACTATAAAATAGAATATAAAACATAACTGGTAGCTGATGCATGGAGATGCATGGATAACAGAAGGTAGCTTTGGCATAGACAATGGGTGATTACAATTAGCATGGAGAACAAGAAACAGATAACTTGCTGAAGCATAGACAATGGGTGATTACAACTGGCATGGAGAACAAGAAACAGATAACTTGTTCCTGGCACTTAACTTGTGGCTCATCAATGTTCACCAACCAAGTTAAGTGGATGTGCTAGTTATTTTATTTTATTTTTTCTAAACTAGTGATCTGGAGCATTTATCCCACCAATGTGAATCTGAGAGATGATGAACATGGGGTAATATAGTTGGCTCCTATCAATAGCTATGAGAATTTGACTCTCACTTGGGTTTCTATGAGTTGCTCTGAACTCAAATATATAAAGATCATGAAGAAAATAACAATGCTCACAGTGCCACACATATTCAACGGAAGAAAATAACTTCATAAAATAAAATGGGTACAAGATAGAATGAAAAGTTTACATAGAAATTAAAATACAGAGACAGTTGTGGGCAATCGAGCCATTCTGCTCACATTTTCCAGTCAGGTCTACACAACGCCCAAATCACAGTATATGTGAAAGAGAATGGCTAGTGACAAAACGGGTATTGAGGCGGTGAAGTCCAAACCCCACCCAGCCATTGCATATCTTTTCTCTAAACGAATTTGGGAGAAAGTAGCTCAATTTCTGGCTCTACCTGCCTTTGCTCAAGGCTTTCTCTGCAACGTCCATTTCTTCAAGGATCCTGGCTTTGCGTTTAGCAGGGATTGGAGAAGTGGGCCCAAAGCTGATGTAGTGGCCAGAGATTGCATTGAGCACAGAATACATATTGCTGAAGGAGGGCTTGCCCGCTAGTTGCTTCTCCCTTCTGTATTTGGCCACCCAGCTGTTGGAGGTCTCCCTCAGTGCTGCCACAGCAGCGCTTGCGTTGGGGTTCGATTTTTCCAAGTCGATGGTGATCTTCACCTGATTGATCACATCCTTCGTCTCCTTTGAGTAATCCTCCTCCAGACTCGCCTTTGCAGGTGCAACCTCTGCCAGAGTTATGAGACTGGCCACGCCCAGAAGGGCTAAATTCCTTCTGCAATACAAGGCCCCCTCCGATTGGGTTTGGGCTTGGACTTGGGCTTGGGCTTGGGACTGGTGGCCTCTTCTTGCCATTGCCACTGCCATTGCCGTTGCTCCATTTGATCGTCGGGTATTGAGCAAAGATTGCACAGGCGCAGCAGCCGCAGAGGCGAATGTCACAAGAGACGTCGCAGCAGCCATGGCAGACAGTGGTGATGGTGGTTGTGGCAAGGGAGCCTCTAGATATTCAGGAGGAAGAGGGCATCCCCTCTCTCCCTCCCAAAATGCCACGTGTTCTTATCAGCTTATCCACTTCGCAAACGAAAGTAAACAATATCACTGGCCGAGTCTACATTGCATGGTTACTTCGGTTTGACCTTCACCATCATTTAGAAAACATAGAACCAGTCAGTTTGTTTTTCCTTTAGTATGCCCATTTCTATTAGCGTAGCCTAAATATTCGACGATATCGCTAGCCTAAATATTAGGCGATATCGCTTGGAAAGAACATAAATGATTTTTCAGCAACGGAATCAGGCCAAATTTTGGAAAAAAAATTTACAATCTCTACAAAACATTATTTTGCTTGTATAATCTGGGTGCCCTCGAGGTTTTTGAGGGCGTTGAATCCATCTATACTTTCAAAAAAACGATTCTAACAACATAGATTTTGAATTCTGCAATAAAAAATTCGCTGGATTTCAGACAAAAAATTACCAAGCAATCAAAATAGTCAAAAGTTTAGATGACTTCATTTCTATTTATCAAGCCAATCAATGAAGTTAGGTCATTTGGTTTGGAGTGTAACTATGTTTATTGTGCAGTAATCCTAATGACAATACACTTATTCTTAACATGTCCCTTACAAAAGAACTTAATGAACAACATTATATTTTACATTTTTTTTTTGAGATCATACTTTTACTATTTGCATATAAATTATTACCTTTTCAAGATGATGAATGAAAGATTGTGTTGCAATTAATGGATTTAATGAGCATGATGACTTTTGCTACTCAAACCTTATTTTGTGGAAGCACAATAATAGATTTTCTAGGAGAAAACATATTCAAGAGATCCACAAAGAGAAAACATATCATGCATAAAAATCTAAACCTAATAAAAACAATAACAACAACCAGCTTTCATAATCAAAGATATTTTACTTGAATGGTTACTTCTAATATTGCCTTAATATATAAGTAAAGTGCATCTGCAATACATGTATATCTATGAAATATATTATGCCAATAGACTAAATTGAAAAAGAATTGAAACTCATAAAAATGATTTCTTTTTCAAACACCCTAATAAGAATAAAATAAATTAACATAAATCCATCGTAACATTTTTTCTTTTATGTACTTATAGGTTTGTGTTTTGAGTATTTTGTATTCTTCATAATGGGGTTGCATCCTTCATCTATGCATTTTTCATGGATATAATGCACACTAAGGAATAGGTAGTGCTTTTGCATCAATCAAATGATTTTCCTTCACAACAAAAGCATGATAACACTAGAACAATGATTGGTATTTGAAATTGCTCACCAATAACGGAATTAACACTAACAAACATATCCTCATTAAGCATGGGGTAAGAATTGACGATCATCTATTTAGTGAGGATGGTGCATTAGATTGGATACAAAGCTTGGGTTGTGATTTCCATGAAATATATTTATAGGAAATGTTGATTTAAATGCAATGGATTGTATACAATGATCCTTGTTATTTGTTAACTATAAATAGGAAGCATATCCCCATTAAGAAGATGCTTTAAACTACAAAGGAATTAAGATTAAGATTTTCCAAGAACACAACTTAGGAATTGTAAGAGGAATTATTATATGATTTTAACTAGAAAGGAATTAAGATTAAGATTTTCCAATACCACAACGTAAGAATGATAATAGGAATGATTATACATGTAATTATTATAAATTAGAATAAAACATATGGTGTTTTCCAGTTAATGGCATATTGCAAGGTACACAAAAACTAAATACAAAGAGGTGTAAACAATGGAAGATTATGGATCCACCATGAAGTGTGGCAGCTTGGCTACCAGTATTATAGTCATCTTGTAAAATAAATAAAAAATTGCACTTTTCTTATCTTAATAAAAAAGGCATGAGAAACTAATAATTATACACATTATGACATGAATCCCTTAATATTCTATGCCCTTGAACATACCAACCCATTTATACATGTTGACCCTTAACCCTTATGAACCCTAATGCAATCAATCCCTAACACCTTCTAAACTCAATCACACTAACCTCCTAATATATTGTAACCTCTTATCATTATGATCATGAACATAGGAAAGCCCTCAATTTTATGAACCTTGACACACACCCCTTGATTCAATTATCCCATGACAAATTATAACCCTATATACAGTAACCCCCTAATACACAATTACCTTGAATATGTTAACCAACCAATACACTTTGCCCCTTAACCCCTATGACTCCTCATGCAATCACCACCTAACACCTTATGACCCCAAACACACTAAACCTTAATATTTAGTATATGTAATATTCCTAATTTGGAAATTTACTCCATTTTGGCCAATTTTCGAACCTTGAATTAGTGAAACCCCAAACTATCCCAAATGATTTTGAATTATGTATGGAAGGGATTGAGAGGTCTTACGACATCCTAATGCATCTCTTAGACACTAATACATTCATTATAAACATCCAGGGATTGCATTTCGCAAGGAGGAAGGAAAGGGAAAATACTAGGTGAATTCGATGATTGAGAACCCCACTAGGCTAGGAAATTTTTGGCTTCCCAAACACTGTACAAAATTTCCTATTTTCTGAACAGATACTTGGCTTGGATAGAGCACCTAAATGGAAACCAAAATTCAGCATTAGATCAGGTTTTGGGGTCTCCTATAACTCCCATAGAACAATAGGTTGTGAGTCATAGGAATTGTGAGAAAATTGTTAACAATGTACATAGAATTTGTGGTTCAATATTTAAGCAAAAATAAGAGGGTATGCACATCATATTTTGGCCATCAATGTTAATTCATATGCATCTCTAGACATAGACAAAAACTCAGAAAAATTCTAATATCAAACAGGTACAACAAAATCATCCCAAAAACACAATGTGAAAATAGAGAAGAAACTAGCTCGAATCTTGAGTTTGCATGGAAATATTACATGAAAGGTATGGTATTTCGAGCTATGGCTCTAATATGAAATTCATTAAAATTATATACATCAAACAACATGACAATGGATTCAAAATATCATTCCCCACACTCTTTATGTAGCTATGAGTGCGCCATCACACTTGCACATGGACATTGAGAGAGTTTTGAGAGAAAGATTGTAGAGAAAGAAGATAGAATATGAACTTGAACTCAAAGGGGATCAAACTTGCATCAAAACATATCCATGGAGCTCTATTGAGAGGTATGAATGGCCTCTCCTCCAACCAAATTGGATAGGAATGTTTCACCCAAAAAATTGGTTCAATGGCAAGGAGGATGAACATCCACCGTGCAAGGACAAGCTAAGCTCTCCAAGGGTGCAAAACAAAAATGATCCAAAATATATTCTCCTTTGTGATCCTCCTCTTTTATTAACCTCATGTAGACTCATTAGGTCGAATTCCCTCCAAGAGAATTCACTCAACTCGAATTAGTGATGGATTCTCTCATGAGACACTTGTCCACTTCTTCCTTTCATTCCTCTTTCCCCCAATTCGAATTGGGAATCTTGGCTAACCACAACTCCCTCTATGCGCCCTCTTGGTGGATATTTTTATCCCTGATATTTTAGATGTGTCATAGATCTACAATCAGGTCTGAATTTGTCATATTTGTCATAGATTCCTTCATCATTGTTGTCATAGATGCCATGGAATCTAGATACAAGTGTCACAATGACTCTTCCTTTTCCTTGGGAGTTACTCTTCCACTCCAATTCGATATTCCTATATTCTTTCCATGAATATTGACTCTTCATCTCCCCCAAGTACGTTACCCTTCACCTTGGGATCGAATTGGTGAGAGAATGATGCCAAGTGTAGTGGGGAATCTTGCCAAATGTGGTACCCACAACGTCTTATGCACCCTCATGACCAAATTCCACCTTATTTTTCTTTTATTATTATTTATTTGACCCAATTAATGTGAATTTGTAATTCTAAGGTCAATTTGGGTCTTGTAGCTCCCTTATTCCATTTTTTTATGCTTCCACCCCAACCTAGGGAACTAGTAGGTTAGTGGAATGTTTTCCTCCATGCTAATTTATTTGGATGGGAACATTACAAACTTTGAATTGGGAATTTTCTCTTCATGTGACCCACCTTGTCCATTTGGATCTAATTTTACATTATTACTAACTTGGACATCATGCTTGGCAATTATTTGACCCTTAGCACCAATTTGACCAACTATCATGAACATGGCCAAGTGGCTTAGGCCATTGTAATCCAATGAAAAATTTGGGGACATGACAAATCCTCCCCTTCCAATATTGCTTGTCCTCAAGCAATTTCAAACATGGAAATTGAAGAACCTACTTTCCTTCCAAAACTTTGAGTAGTGGAACTCATGTACTGCAATTGTGTGTTTCCAAAAGTAAAGAGATGTGGATTTTCTTTTTCATATTGATATATCCTATGAAATCGCCACTAAACACCAAAAGATTAATTAAATCCATCAAAACAAAATTTGCACAATTAATCATTACCTCTTTCATATTTTGGAAACCCTTTTTCTCACTGCATAATTCTTTGAAGTTGCCAAACGTTGAGTCTTCAATATTCCAAGAAAATTTCAGAGGGGAACCACCATGCTTGTTGTTGCACTACTCTGATTACAATCACCTCCTTAAGTGGTGACTCAATCTTCCATACTACTTTCTACCCCCAAAATTGAAACCAATGAGACCAAAAATGATCCCAGGGTCCCATTTCTTGTATTGCACTCCAACACTTAGGAGTGCTCTCCAACCCATACCATCAGGAAAGATAATGCCTGGATCCGACTACCTTGTATGCATCCTTCCAAATATCATAAGTACAAAATATAGATCATCAAAGTACATAACAACATCATACAAATGTACATAAAAAAGATACCAAATTAAAGAATCATGAAAGTGCTTGTACATCCAAGTAAGTAGATCATCATGTGCCCCATACACACAAGCATCAAGTATTATATCAAATATGCTCCAATGAAATAGGTGAGGATCCCATATCCTACAATGCTACTCCAAAATAATGTAATATGCATCTAAATAATTAGCCATGTGTTCTTTCATCCAAGAAATGAATGAAGAACATCCATCAAAATATGAACCAAGTAAGGAGCAAAGAAAACGGGGAGACTTCAAGTGGTTCAAATAAGTCTCATCAATACACCCATGAATATGTGTGTCATTAAGAAATAACAAAGGATGTTTCTGCAAATGTAAATAGGAGGGTGCTCTAATCATGTCATCATCAAAAGGGGAGATAGGAGTTTCATACTCCTCATGTGGCACCATAAAAAAGAAACCTTTCACCCCATTTTCATTCCTAATTGATGTGGCTAAAAAAGAAGTAGGGGGTGAAGAATTGTGAACCAACCTTACCTCTTTGCAACTCTTATCCATCAAAATTTCAAATGCATATTCTCCATCATTGGATGGTCCAACTGTTGTGATATCATGTGCCTCCTCCAAGGCTTTACAACTCTCACCATGAGGCAGCTCATAATCCCTCTAAACAAGAACAAGTGCTTGGATTCCTTCTTTTTTGAATGTATCCTCTTCAAGCACCTACATATCAACATGTACCTCATGTTCCACCATAACATGAGGTTCCTCCTTTGTAACATAAAGTCTTTCAGCCATTGAATGACTTTCTAATATGTAGGAGGGTGTAAAGGACCTTTGCAACCTCTCTTGAAGTTGCTCAATCTACACCATAGATTTTTGGAGTGCATTTTGGGTGGACTCCAACTCATTTGAGAGCTTGTCATTCTCTTCTGCATCCTTCAAGGTTATTCCATCATACAAACCAACAAGCTCAATTAAATAATATCTATCAAAAAGCAAATTCAAAAAATTACCTTTGGTGTCCAACGTTGCCTTCTGGATTTTCTCCATGTCTTCAAGGGAATATTTATCCTCCACACACCAACAAAATTTCTAAACCAATGCATGTGTGTCATGGAGAGTCTTCAAGGCCTCTTCAATATTCTTTTCATCCATATTCAAGGACCCTGCAAGAAAATGAGGTTCTTGCAAATGAACCTCCTATTTAGAAAGATTTACGTGGTTGTTGATTTCAGGAGGTTTCGAAGAATCCACAGTATCCATGTTCTTAAGTCGACAAGAACATGGATACTGTGGATTCTCCGAAACCTCCTTGAACCTCCTCTTCTTCTTCCTTATTGCTTGGACCAACTTCATGAAGCTCAAGTGGTGATGGGGAAGTTGATCTTGGTTCTTCTTCAACTACTACAAGGTCTTCATCTCCATGGTCAATGGAAATTTGGCTTGCAGCAACACCTTCAAAATTTATCTCTATGTCACCAACATAGAGGTGTGAGCACCCATCAGTAGGTACTCCTTCACATTTCAAGCATCCATCAGTAGATTCTCTTTGATTCATGTCCAAAGTAGAATGTGTCTCGGAATGATCTTCAGTATTTTCAATGGAATATTATTCATGCTCATGTGATGTTTCTTCATATTTTTCGGAGTCACTTGGGAGTGACTTTTGATCCTCCTCATGTAATGCTTCTTCTGCTTCACCACCTTTAGAACTAGGTGGCTCATGGGTCTCCTAATTTCGCTCCTCCTTTTCACTCAAACATATATGATTTTCTCTCCAAGGTCTTTTGCAAGAAGGGCATAGACCTTTCTTCACTAACTCCACATATTCATTCTTGGGCCTATATCTAAACACCAAATCGTCAAAGTCTTCAAAAAGAATGGCCTTCTTTGTCTTTCCAATCAAATCAAGATATGCATGATATTGTTGAGGCAAAGTTTTACATGTTGCTCTCAATATTTCTAATTCATTCATAGGATTATCCTTTGGTGGTATGACACATTCATCTTCATCGTACACAAGGTCATAAGAATAACTCTCATTCCTTATGAAATTGTAAGAAGTGTTGCATGATGGCACATCTTCCTCATACCATTCACATTCTTCTTCATATTGTCTGCAGTACCCTTCATATTGCTCATCATAGTCATCATCACACTGCTCATACTCTGAATCTGAATAATACATGGCTCCAGTTTTCTTCTTCAATGGATGATCTTAATGCATAGGTTCAAGGACTGTGCTCTGATACCACTGTAATATCCCTAATTTAGAAAATTACTCCATTTTGGCTAATTTTCGAACCTTGAACTAGTGAAACCCCAAACTGTCCCAAATGCTCCAAAATTCTTTTGAATTCTATATGGAGGGGATTGAGATGTATTACAACATCCTAATTCATCTCTTAGACACTAATACATTCATTAGAAACATTCAGGGCTTGCATTTCGCAAGGAGGAAGGAAGGGGAAAATACTAGGTGAATTCGATGGTTGAGAACCCCACTAGGATAGGAACTTTTGTCTTCCCAAACAATGTATTTCCTTCCCTATTTTATGAAAAGAGACTTGGCTTGGATATAGTACCTCAATGGAAACCAGAATGCAGCATTATATCAGGTTTTTGGGTCTGCTATAACTCCCATAGAAAAGCAGGTTGTGAGACATAGGAATTGTGAGAAAATTGTTAACAATGTACATAGAATTTGTGGTTCAATCCTTAAGAAAACATCAGAGGGTCTGCACATAATATTTTTGCTATCAATGTTAATTCATATGCAGCTCGAAACATAGACAAAAACTCATAAAAAATATGATATAAAACAGGTGCAAAATCATCCCAAAAACACCATGTGAAAATAGAGAAGAAACTAGCTCGAATCTTGAGTTTGCTTGGAAATATTACATGAAAGGTGTGGTATTTCGAGTTGTGGCTCTAATATGTAGTTCATTAAAATTATACACATCAAAAAACATGACAATGGATTCGAAATATCATTCCCCTCACTCTTTATGCAGCTATGAGTGAGCCATCACACTTGTACATGGACATTGAGAGAGTTTTGAGAGAAAGATTGTAGAGAAAGAAGATAGAATATGAACTTGAACTCAAAGGGGATCGAACCTGAATCAAAACATATCCATGAATCTTTGTTAAGAGGTATTAATGGCCTCTCCTCCAACCAACTTGGATAGGAATCTTTCACCCACGAAATTGGTTCAATGGCAGAGAGGATGAACATCCATTGTGCAAGGACAAGCTAAGCTCTCCAAGAGTGCAAAACAAAAATGATGCAAAAGCTGCTCTCCTTTGTGATCCTCCTCTTTTATTAATCTCATGTGGACTTACGAGGTCTAATTCCCTCCAAGAGAATTCACTTAACTCGAATTAGTGATGGATTCTCTCATGAGACACGTGTCCACTTCTTCCTTGCATTCCTCTTTCCCCACTTCGAATTGGGAATCTTGGTTGACCATAATTCCCTCTGTTCACCCTCTTGGCGGCTATTTTTAGCCCTGATATGTCAGATGTGTCATAGGTATACAATCATGTCTGAATTTGTCATATTTTTCATAGATTCCTCCATCATTGTTGTCATAGATGCCATGGAATCTAGCTACAAGTGTCACAATGCCTCTTCCTTCTCCTTGGGAGTTACTCTTCCACTCCAATTCGATATTCCTAGATTCTTTCCATGAATATTGACTCTTCATCTCCCCCAAGTACGTTACCCTCCACCTTGGACTCGAATTGGTGAGAGAATGATACCAAGTGTAGTGGGGAATCTTGCCACATGTGAGCCCCACACCCTCTTATGCGCTATCATGACCAAATACCACCTTATTTTTCTTGTATTATTATTTATTTGACCCAATTAATGTGAATTTGTAATTCTAAGGTCAATTTGGGTCTTGTAGCTCCCTTATTCCATTTTTTTATGCTTCCACCCCAGCCTAGGGAACTAGTAGGTTAGTGGAATGTATTCCTCCATGCTAATTTATTTGGATGGGGAAATTACAAACTTTGAATTGGGGATTTTCTCTTCATGTGACCCACCTTGTCCATTTGGCTCTAATTTTAAATTATTACTAACTTGGACATCATTCTTGGCAATTATTTGACCCTTAGCACCAATTTGAAAAACTATCATGAACATGGACAAGTGGCTTAGGCCATTGTGATCCAATGCAAAATTTGGGGACGTGAGAGTATATAGATAATATTCACCTTGGTCCAAGATATTAACCAACTTGACGAACTAACCCCTAAAATTCTCGCCCACTAATAGTGTGCCCTTTTATCAACTAATATATTAATTGCATAGCCTGGTGATTCCATTACCCACCTACCTCAATTACCCATTAAACCTTCACCCTCCTTGAACATACTAACCATCATTTACCATGGTTTCCACCATTGATTGTGGTTAACCATTATTAACCTTATTGATCATGGTTGTCCATATTTTATCATGGTTGACGATAATCAACCATGGTTTATCTAGTAACCCACTCATCCATAAGCCCTTGACCCATATTGACCTATGTTGATTAGTATAAACTACTAATCATTGTGTGTCAACTATCACAACTAGACACCTAGACCTATCCCCCTAACTAACCCATTAACTAGCTAACCCACTAACCTTAGTAACTCAATAATCCTTTACCATCATTAACCATTTCAATCATTGTTGACCATATTGAATTTATAAACCATATTCACCATTGTTCACCATATTAATCATATTGACCTAGTAACCACTAGCTGACTCACCCACTAATATTGTGTCCATTTATCCACTAATCCATCCAAATAACCTAATCATCTTATAACCCACAAACCTCCTAACCTATTAACCCCATTAACCCATCAACATTTCACCCTCATTGACCATAGTTAACCACTATTTACCTTCTTGACCATGGTTGGCCATAATTGATCATAGTTAATCATCGTTGGCCATGGTTGTTATAGTAATCCACTAAGCTATAACCACCTAATCCATATTAATTTATGTTGACAAATGCAAACTACTACTCACCATTAATGACCTACTACAACTAATCACCTACCCCTTATCCACTAACTAACCTAATAACCACCTAATCCATTAACCCTCGAATCCACCAATCTTAGTAAGTCACATTAACTGACCATCATTAATGATATCAACTATCATTGGCCATGGTTAATGTTTGTTGACCATATTGACTATATATGCCATATTCACCATGGTTTACCATATTAACCATAATGACCCATTAATCCCTACCCAGGGAAATATTTAGGGGCGAAATTTCACCAATTGGCTATTTTTTGGGTTTTTTTTCAAAAAATAAATTCTCTATTTGGTCATTTTTAGTTTCTAATATCGTTTATATTTACATAAAATATGCTTTTTAATCATAATATTCACCAAAATTTACAAGTTTCAGTAATAAATTGTATGTTTCGTATTTAATATTCGCCTACCAATCTATATATATGTTTTTTTCAATCCAAAATAATTGCCTAGAATACTATACTTAAGTATACTATTATAATCCTTAAAAAATACCCTGGTCCTATCCCTCTCAACCACTAAGGTCATGCCTACTTATCCACTAATATATTAACTATGTAACCATATAATACCATAACCCAAAAGCTCTTAACCTAGTACCCCTATAACCCATTAACCCTTTATCCTCAATGACTTCCATTGATTATCATTGACCATGTTTCACCACTATTGACCTTATTAACCATGGTTGAGCACAGTCAATCATGGTTGAAGATTGTTGACCACGGTTTATCTAGTAGCCCAAAAACCCATATTGACCTACGTTGACTAATTTCAATTATCAATCAACTTCGACCACTTATGCACTCACTAACCCGTTAACCACCTAATCCACTAAGACCCCAACTAACTAATCTTATAAAATCACTAACCCTTAACCATGAATAACAATATCAATCATCCTTGACCATGGTTGACCTATGTCAACCATATTTACTATGATCCCTAATACCCCTATCACCTCTTTTATAGCATATTAACCACTAATACCCCATATTGGTTCTAAGGCATAAGACCCCTATAACATCTTTGACCATAAGCATTTAGCCATAACCTCCAATTGATATGGCCTAAAAAATAATGATACCTTCTAAACCATATGAACCTTGACTGTTAGGAGATTAAGCCAATATCTGGATCTCCAATATCCTTCTTGTAGAGCTCTCGAATAGGCCCACACACGACTCACATGTGTAGGGAACACAGAGAGGTTAGAGCAGACTCCCATCCAAGGGTACAAGAGCGGGCCCCTACTCTCTGGGGTTTTAGGGATGGATATTTAAGAATTTACAAATTTACGAATAAAGACAATAAATTCGTCTCACAACCAAATTTGAACCCAAAATCCGACAACGAAATCCGACAAAATTGACCTTGTCATTGGATTTCACCTTTATAATTACGAATTTTTCTTAGTTTTTTTCTAAATTGACCCCAGTAGTCGTCGACTTTTCGACAACCGTCAAATATCCTACTGCCATTGTCAGATTTTCGACTTCTGAAGTCGAATATCTGACGTATCCTCGTCAAATTCGAATATCCGACTACAACGGTCAATACATTAAAGTTGTCGTATTTCCGACGTAGCCAAGTTATAACAGTCACTATGTTAACGTCGTCAGATATACGAAGATAAATTATTTTTAGAAACTATAAATTATAGGAATATTCTGACATGTTTGCTATACAAGCGGTTTACGGAAACTATAATCTTCGCACAGACTGTTTTCTGTACAAAAAGCCACAATTATTTCAATTGTTGCTATGATTAAAAATAGTGAAGTGTGGAGCTTGATTTTTTTAGATCGATAATCATCAGTCAATCTTGGTATCAGAAAATGTCACATAACAATATTCCTGATCTAAACGAACAAAATCAGGAATTGCTTGCTAGAATGTGGGATGGATTGAAAAGAAAGGGTGATGGGAATGTTATTGTCCATGTAGTCAATGTAGGGGCTTTAAAATGAGAAGAATAAAGATCACAACATCCAAAATACATTGTAGGGAACATGGACACATTGAGGGGGGACATGACTATCGTCCATTGGTAAGTTTTTCATTATATATGTCTTTATATTAATCGTTTTTTGTAAATGTATGTATCATTTTAATATTATTATATTAACTAATATCTATTGATGGTTTGTAATTATAAAGGAAAGACCTCCTACGGCATATCGTCCATAGGATGTGCTTGTAGAACAAGCACCGGAGGAACATGGAGCTATGAATAATGAAGAACGAGTTAATGATCATATTGAAGAAGATGATCATACTGATAACATAGTTGAAGATTATGGTACAAATACATTGATCCATGATACATTTAATGTTAGAATGGATGATGATCATGATCATGATCATGAAAATGATGACTTTGATGATGTTCATGATTTACCTCTTCTTGATAAGGCATATGAACCCCTTTATGAAGGATCTAACACAAATCTTCTCTCTGTTATATTGTTGATAATGAACTTGAAGGTTATGAATGGTCTTTCAAACACATCAGTCACACAGATGTTAAGGTATGTAATATATTCCATTCCATTACATATATATGATCGTGATAAAGGTTATCTTTGTTCCTCTAATCATTTTATTGTTAATTCATATGTAAAATTAATGCGGATGAAATATGTTTCATTAATATTATTTATATATTATATTAACTAGTTTTTTTATTTTAATTTGTTGTAGCTTGATAGCTGAATTTTTGTTACCACCGTCAAATATGTTACCTCACACATATCGATATTTATCTGCCATCATGAAAGAAATTGGAATGCAGTATGAATCAATTGATGCATGCCCTGATGACCATGTTATATATTATAAACAACATGAATTTGGAACAGAATGTCCGGAATGTCATATCAATAGATATTGAATAGATTAAGTAACAAAAAATGTGCGTCGCAAGGTTCTTCGTTATATTCCCATTATTCCATGTTTGCAACGACTGTTTAGGTGCAAAAACATAGCACAATTTATGGATTACCATGCATGGAACATAAGTCAAGATGACATTCTTCGAATGCTTGCAGATGGTTATGCATTTAGAGATATGGAGGAAAAATGGCCATGCTTTAAAGAAGAACCTCGTAATGTTAGACTTTCTTTGGAAGCATATGGTGTCAATCCATTTGCAGAGATGAGATCTATTTACTCGGTGTGGCCTATTTTTGTTATCAACAATAACATTCCTCCATGGTTTTCAATAAAGAGGGAGCACATAATGTTGGCAATGATTAATCCAGGTATGTGTCTACAACAATTTTTGTTTAATGTATTGGCATCTCATTTGTCGTATTTTGTTGCATAATGTCATATTTTGTTTTCTTTTACTCATGTATATTATTTATATATCTAACTGGTTGTAATAATTATATATTTTATATGTTCAAACCAATCAGGTAAGTACCAATTTAAAGATATGAATGTATATATTGAGCCTCTTATTGACGAGCTACTAAATCTATGGAATGGCATCACTATGTATGATGTATCTAGACCAATACAACAAAGGAAATTTCAATTCCATGCAATGCTTGTATATGGACAGTACATGATGCCCCAGGGTTAACCTATTTTTGCGGTATGTAATCATAATGTCCACTTTAATAGTATTTAATTTTATGAAGTTGATATATTATGCATTTTTTTTTTTAAATAATCCATTCATTTTATATAATTATAATTGACATAGTTAATCCATCTCTTTATGTAGGTCTTCAAACAAAGGTAAAATTTTCATGTCCAGTTTGTGGTCCTAAGATCAAATATCGTCGTTCAAAATTTTTAGGAAAGGAGGTGTCTGATGAGTATAGACACTCCCTCTCTAAGAATCATAGGTATCAAACTACCAAAAAACATCCATTCAATGGGAAGCAATAGACTACATTAAAACCGTAGAGAATGACACCTCACCTATGGAAGTTACAATATAATAGAAATCGTCAAGGTACGTACGAATCAAATTGTCTATCTATCATCATTTATGAAATGTTTTGAATTTTTTTTATTATGTGTTGTTTGCTGTAATTGACATTGATTTCTGTAATTTCTTTATAAACTATGATTCATGATGGCCATCGTGATCATGAAGGAATTAATGGGCTTCCACGAGGAATGAAAAGTTATCCTAAACAATTTAGTAGGTTTCCCTACTATAAGAACCTACAAATTGCTCATCTATTTGATACAATACATATCGGAAAGAATGTGGCTGAAACATTATAGCGAATATTGGATGGAAGGAGTGATAAAGAAAAAATTGTCAAAATTTGCAATGACATTCAGGAAGCCAATCATGCAATGAAAGATGTCATTCAATTACATAGAAACGGAGAACATATTAATATAAACTCACTTCCATGGTTGTTAACGAAGCAACAAAGCAATGTTGTAAAAGAAGCCATGCAAAAAATGAAATTTCCCACCGGATTTTGTTCGAACATGAAGAATATCATAATAAAGAAAGGTGATTTTACGGGGGTGAAAACGCATGATTGGAATATATTCATCAAGGTAATTATTATGGTATATATATTGGTATATATTTTTATTCTAGTGCATATTGTTGGTATTTTTTGTCTACTTTTTGTAAAAAATAATGAAACGATTTTTATATTGTTACGGTATGTTCTACCTCTATCTCTCCCGGACAACTTCGACAACAATGTCAAACAAGTTATATGTGATCTTGGAAAATACACGAGGTAAGTAGCGATCTTTTGCATGCATAAAGCGTTTGTTTAATTCATTGTAGAAATTATATTTGACATTTGTTTTACTAATTGTTATGTAAGATAATGTTTATTTTTGTTAAAACTCATGATTTGTTTGCATCACTTGTAAATGGTTGTCATCTAAAGAAATCCATAAATAAGATATAAAGTATTGGAGGAGAGAAATTCATCGTCTCATGTGTGAAATGAAAAAGCATCTACCTTCAGCATTTTTCACTGCACAAGAATACTACCTCATACGCTAAGTTGAGGAGATTGAATTGTGTGGACCTGTACACTCAAGGTCCATGTGGATGGTTGAGAAGCACTTTAAATTTTTGAAGGGTTTGGTTAGACAACGAGCATGTCCTGAGGGTTCTATGGTGGAGGGATATATGGTATACCAGAACATGGTGTATATTACTGAATATCTTCCTAAATTAGCGTCAAAGCTCAATTTAAGTCGCATTTGTGATCCGTACTCCAATAACAATTTCGAAGGGGAGTACCTGAAGGAGAAATGTAGATTGAGAAGGTGAAAGGTAATTATTAGCTATTGGAGATTAATTATAGTACATTTGACTGTTGATTTTTATGTATATATCATACTTATTTCATTTTTAATATTCAATATGCATCAATTACAAGTGTATACTGTGTTAAGTGAATATACATTTGTACCGAATTGTAATTTTATTTTCATCAAGCAGTTGGTCGAGAATGGGATGCACTTCATTTATACATCACAAACAATATTGATTGGATGAAGGTATGGATTCAACGATGTAAACAATCTGGTCATGGAATATCATGGGAAGGTGTGGCTTCATTGGTTAAAGAAGCTCATCGCAATAGAGATACCAATCTTACACAAAGGGAAATCGATTTAGCATATGGTTTAAAAGATAAGAAGGCAAGCATATTAATTATCCATACTATTTAATTTTTTTCAAATATATTGATGTACACGTTTATTTTTTTCCCTGCAGAGCATAAACATGCACTTAATCATGATCAATTCAGGATGTAATCTTTATGTGTATGGCTTTTTGCAGATAAAACACCATAAGGCTATTTGGTGCAATGATCATAAAATTCACATCAAAAATTTGGATGAAACAAAGAAAACATATGATTGTGGGATAACTACAGTCTTTGAGGTGACCAATGTTTCCTCTAGAAGTGACAGACATCTAGAACTCTCAAAAAATTGATACTATGGGTATTTGGAAGATATTACTCAGTGTGACTTTAACTCCTTTAAATTAGTTTGTTCGTTGTCAAATGGTACAGGTTACGATTGAATCAACGTGAACCCAATAGAACTATTATTGGGCATGATAATGGATTTACCATGGTTAATACAAGGTTGTTTGAGCCAGGAATGGAGCCCTATGTTCTTCCAAGCCAATGTGAACAGTTATTTTATTATGAGGTTCCAGGTAGAGGGGGTCGGTCATTTGTTGTGAGACGTGATCCAAGGGGAAGGCTGGTAAAGTATAATGTAGACGAAGATAATGAAGAGGGCCTTGAAGAAGAAGATGGTGTAGAGGATGATCAACATGAGTTAGATGATCATGTTCCAGAGGAATATGTCGAAGAATTAGTTGAATCAGGTGATGTTGCAGACAATGTCCATGAATATCATATCGACGATGACATGATGATCGAAACTGACATCGATTACGATGATGATATGGCCAATCCTTACAATGTTGAATCTAGATTGCATGATACAGATGATGACTTGGATGAAGAAGATGATGAAGTCCATTGAAGTGTATGAGGCATGCCTTAATATATCTACTCTATATATTTTGAATTAATATTGCGATAGAATTATTGACTTGTATTGGTACGTATAAATTAATTGTTTTTAAGTTTTTTTCCATTTTCTTGTATGTTGGCATATGTTATAAGAGACATTGCTTCTTAAGTATGAAAAAAACACAATAATTTTGTTTTTGTACATAGATTTTTTCGGGTTATGGGGAATTGAGAGTGACGTGAGGAGGGGGGGTCAGATGAGCTTTCACCTTCACGTGGTTGGCCCTGTTTAGTAGAGAATATTAAATCATTCTCAAAACAAATAGAAGCTTGGTAATGAAATGCACAATTATCATGTTAATTATTTCACCTTCATTTTATATGATATTTCATAACCCAAAAGGCGTGCCTGCTCATGTACTTGACCCCACATATTATAACGGTCATGTGATCAATGGGGCCAACGTTGAAATTTTTTCAATTTGTGCTTGTATGGACTGAAATTTGGTATGATTAGACTAACACATGCATTGACAGTGTGGGAGGGTTTCCAGAATCAATCATGACTGACACAAACAATTCGACAATAAAAAAACAAACCTATAGAATAATTAATGTACTACACGGGGCCAACATTGAAAGTTTTTCAATTTTTGCTTGTATGACTGAAATTTGGCATGGTTAGACTAGATGCATGCATTGACGGTATGGGAGGGTTTAACTCGCACAAACAATTCGCCAATCAAACAACAAACCTATAGAATAATCAATGTACTAAATGGGGCCAATATTGAAATTTTTTCAAGTTGTGCTTGTATGGATTGAAACTTGGCTTGGATAGACTAGACGCACGTATTGATGGTTTGGGAGGGTTTCCAGACTCAAACATGACTCACACAAACAATTCTCCTAACACACAACTAACCTATAGAATAATTAATGTACTGAATGGGGCCAACATTGATACTTGTGTGGACTAAAATTTGGCATGGTTAGACTAGACACATGCATTGAGGTATGAAAGGGTTTTCAGACTCAAACATGAATCGCACAAACAATTCAACAAACAAACAAAAAACATATAGAATAATTAATGTACTAAATGGGGGGAACGTTGAAATTTTTTCAAGTTGTGCTTGTATGGATTGAAATTTGGCATGGTTAGACTAGACGCATGCATTGAAAATATGGGAGTGTTTCCAAACTCAAACATGAATCGCACAAACAATTCGCCAATCAAACAACAAACCTATAGAATAATTAATGTACTAAATGAGGCCAACATTGAAATTTTTTCAAGTTGTGCTTGTATGGAATGAAATTTGGCATGGTTAGACTAGATGCATGCATTGATGGTTTGGGAGGGTTCCAGACTCAAACATGACTCACACAAACAATTCAACAATCAAACAAAAAACTTATAGAATAATTTCAAGTTTCAAAGTTTTAAAAAATCAAGGAAGCTATCAAATAGGCTAGTGCAAAGAAGTGGTTAGTATTTGTTATATTTTTAAGTTGGTAACCAATGGCCTCTAAGATAATGCCTCCCCAATCAAAAGTCATAGGGATAACGCTTAAGTTTTCTTAAAAAATTAGGAAACAATCAATAATGCATTTAATGGAAACCATAAACCTCACAATTTTTTTAATGCAACATAGTTACCCATATTTGATATTGTTTTACTTCCAAAATTGGTGCTAAGTTAATTCTCCTTCAACATGATGTTATCCTTAGTCCTTTGGCATTATTGCATCCAGTATGTGTCAATGTTGTTTTTCTCTTGCTTTATTTATATTATTTTGACTTTTTTTATTGTGTTTAAATTTGCCACAAGTTTAGTGTTTTAAGTTTATTTTACTTTATTTGAGTTTATTTGAAATAGATCATTTAAGTACTAGAGTAAGTTAAAAAGTGGATAAATTTAATAATTTTTTATCAAAATTCCTTTTTAAATTTGATAAGAATTTTGATATAAATTATAAATTTAATTGAAATAGATCATTTAATTTTAATAATTTGTTGTTTTTCTCTTGCTTTATTTATATTATTTTGAATTTTTTTATTGTGTTTAAATTTGCCACAAGTTTAGTGTTTTAAGTTTATTTTACTTTATTTGAGTTTATTTGAAATAGATCATTTAAGTACTAGAGTAAGTTAAAAAGTGGATGAATTTAATAATTTTTTATCAAAATTCCTTTTTAAATTTGATAAGAATTTTGATATAAATTATAATTTTATTTACTTGATGTGAATTTTGATCATAAAATTTTGTCCTTAAATATTTTAATTTATTAAAAAAACTAAATCATCATAATTAAAAAAAAAAACATTAAATCAAAGCAAAACTTCCCTCATTAAGCTTTACCATAAAAATTGAATTTCTATACATTTTATCACACTCCATTTTGTTTTCACTTGATTTTCAAGTCAACATATTTTTCATATGCCCATTCTTTTGTAATAATAAATGGCCATCTAACGTTATCTTTATAAGTGTTTAGAGTGTGGATTAGTATAAAGGTTGGCTCAATCATTTCACTACTTTCATGTTAATGTGTTTTAGTTCAAATTCTTATGGATGAGATACACTGATGTATGTTGAAAGATTTATTAAAGATAATGTTACTAGGATTTAGGGATTATAATGGTTGGGATTTATAGTTTTTCAAATTTTTAGGGCTTCATATTTGTGGAATAGGGGATGATCATGGTAGGGGTTAAGGAACTATGGTTTTTAGGGGTTGAATTTGTTATGTCTTGGTGATTTTAGAGGTTAAACATTATAGCTATTAGTGATTATTCGTGGCATGTGTTAGAGGAGGCTAGTAACAGATACGGTACATGTTAGACATTATAGTCCTTAGGGTTTTAGGATTAGGATTATAATGGTTATGATAAATAAATGTTGAGGGTTATAAGGATAACTAGTTAAGGTTTATAATGGTTATTCACTAGCATTTTTTAAGGTTTCTGGGATAACTGATTTTAAGTGTTAGGCATGATAGGTGAGAGAGGTTATATTCTATGTGTTATATGGGTAATTTGCTATAGAAATAAGATGTTATAGTTAGGTAATGGTGATAAGGATTAAGATTCAAGGGTAATGAGGATTGAGGGTTACAATTATTTATAGATAGGGGTTATAGTGATTAAGGTTTAAGGCTTAGGGATTAATGATAGATGTGTTAAGGTTTAGAGGTATTGGTTAAATATGTTAGTTTTGACATGGTTTGTGTGTTAACAATTATCAAATATAAGTGATAGGTTTGAAATGTGGTATGGGTTCTAAGGGTTAGGGATTGGAAGTTAATTGATAGGAGTGATAAAAATTAGGTAGTATGGGTTATGGATTAAATGTTATATGATTTAGGGGTTATGGATTATATGTTTTATGGCTTATAATGATTAATATAGTTAAAGTATGAGTGTTGTGAACTACCAATAATATGTCTTGAGGATAGGGGTAATATGTTGCATGTGATAGGTAATAGGAAATATAGGAGTGATAGAGGTTAGGAGTAATATGTATTAAGGGTTTATCATTGTAAAGGGTTAAGTATTATGGATTTTAGAAGTTATGGAGTAAAATAGTTGGGGGTTAAGTATTTAAAAATTTAGGGGCCGGGGCTATATTGATTAGTAGCTATAGTTGTTAAGGTTAGTGGTAGTAGATGTTAGGGGTTGTAAGGGATGACAAATTATATGTGATTCTTATTATAAGGGTTAGGTATTATATGGATTGAAGGTAGGTTTTATGGCTTAGGTGAAGCTTAAATTGATAGGTGTTTAGGGTGTTTAATCAATACTAGTTAGTGTTTGAGGTTTGATGATTTTAATGTTTAAGGGCTATATGTATTCAATATTACATTATAGTAGTAGGGGTATTGATATGAAGGGTCAGAGGTGTTATAGTGGTAATGGTATTGATATGAAGGGTTATTGGTTAAGAGTTATAGTGTTTACTAATTTTTAAGGGTTAGGGTTTATATAAAGTGGTTATAACTTATATTTTTATTTTTTATATAAGATATAGGTTGTCAACGATAATGGTTAGGATTTAATTATAATAAGGATTAAGAGTTATAGTTGGTAGGTGTTAGGGATTATAGGATTAAATGTTATAAATGTTAGGAATCAATATGAATAGTAAGTTTTGGGGATAATAAGGGTTAGGATTTATTGGGTTAAGAGTTAGGTGTCATGGATATTAGGGTTTATAAGAGTTAATTATTATAGGTTAGGGTTGGGTGATAATAGTTAGTGTTCACGTGTTTTGAGGGGTAGGGGTGGTAGGTGTTATAATTTATATTATTTCTAATTATGGGTTGTAATCGTTAAGGGTTAGGGTTCCACATTATAGATTTGGGTCTTTTGGGGGGGTTAGGGATGATATCTGTTAAGAATGACATACGTTCTAATTTATAAGTAGGTTTACTACGTGGATTTTATCTTGATTAGAGTTCAAATTGTTAAATGGGCTAGAGGTTAAATGTTTTATTAGGGGTTATATGGGTGAGGGGTTGGTTGTTAGAAGTTGAATATCATTACTTGTATATTGGTAATGTTTTGTAACCCTTCATATAGACATTAGAGATGTTATTTTTTAATAACACGCATTAATGTTAGTCAAATGTCGGGAACGATTTAAATACTCTATGTATTATTGTTAGATAATGCTCTTCTTCATTTAGGCCTTATCAATCCTAGTCATCTTTACACTCTTCCTAATAGGGACACTCTATTGTAAGTCGGAGACTTAGTTTATCCCTAGGGTCTAACTATGTTACCGAGACACATTTTTCATAAGACTTATCTGCTAGTAATCATCATAGCTTCCAAGGCCCCCTATTTAGACGATTGTATAGGAACTTTGTGGGGGCTTAATTTTATTACGTTGTTTATTTTTTGGTCTCTTCATGGGATTAATTATAGATTTTCACCTATTAGTGGGATCATAAGAGAGACAGGTAAGGGTTTTATTATTATTGGGATAATATACGTGTTTCCCTCCCATTTTCCTCATAATGAAAGGAATAAGGTTTAGATCCTATGCGAAGTATAGATTAAAAACCCTTGGACTTTCTATCAAGGTATATTACCCAATCCCTAGCATTTATAACTCCTTAAATAGTAGACACTATAATCTATTAACCATGTAATTTAAATCCCATTTAACACCTAATCCCTATAACACATAATCCAAATAATCCCAACCCACAATTCTTAACCATTATGACCCTTAATAAGTTGTATAACTTATAACCCTTGCACACTAATAGATAAGTGATATCAACGAATAGAAACAATAAAGGGCCTAACATCTAGTTGGGGACATCCAAGTTAATAACAATGGGCCAAATTGAACCACCCTTAAAAAAACAAGGGACAAATTGAACCACCCTTGGTATGGTTTGATAGTTCACGAACTATGTGCCCAGCTCCCGCGTGAACCATTTTGAGTGATCGCTCCCTCCAACCAAACCACATTTTCACCTTCCTTCTCTCCCGCCAAAGCTCGCAAAGGTCACCGGAGGTCACAGAGTTCGCAAAAGAGGTGGAGGAGGTCACAAAGGTTACCACGGAGATCGCAAAGGAGGTCGAGGAGGTTGCAAAGGAGGTCTAGGAGCTCGTAGAGGTCACAAATTTCACAGAAGAGGTGGAGGAGGTCGCAGAGGTTACCACGAAGGTCGCAAAGGAGGTCAAGGAGGTCGTAGAGGAGGTTGAGGAGATCGTAGAGGAGGTTGAGGAGGTCGTAGAGTAGGTTGAGGAGGTCACATAGGAGGTCGAGGAGATCGAAGAGGAGGTCGAGGAGGTTAAGGTCACAAAGGAGGTCAAGGAGTTCATCGAGGAGGTCGAGAAGCCATAGAGGCTGCAATGCCTCCCAAATTGGTCAATACCCAATTTTATTTACCATTTTATTGAACCAATATTTCTTGTTGTGAGAGGGACCAAAAGATCATTCACAATATGCGAATGAGTTTGACTTAATGTGCTATAGAGTTTGGTTGGATGCCAATTTTGTGAAAATGTAAGCCAATATGTTGTAGAGTTTGGTATCAATAGATACCATGAGCTATTATCAACTGTTACAATTTCCAGTGTAAACTAACAAAAATTTGTTCATCATGTCAAAATAATTCCCCTACCAATTGAGTCTAGGTTAACTCCCAAACAATTAGCTCACAACCAATTTATGAGAACCTTTTCATGCTAGTGGTAACATCGTGCTGAAGGAACCCAACAAGAGGAATAGTAAACTTGCATGGCACACAATACCTTAGTGAAAATATTAAACTTATTAGCAAGGGACATTGACATAAAGAATCCTCTTGCCAATGTTCTTGACAACCCTTTTCAAGATCGCTTCCCATAACTCCTTGGAAGAGGCATGGAATGCAAAAGGAATCCCGAGGAATTCGAAAACTTGATGAAGCTAAATCTAGGCACATCCTTTAACATGAAAGCTATTAAGGATCCTCCTTTTGACATATCCAAAAGCATCGGGTTTTGGCCATTTGTAACTTAGGGGATGAATCTTTACATAATATTTGCATACAATCCACAATATTAACAATTTGGTTTTCTTCTAAGATGATAAAAAAAGATTCATTATCAAAACACCCATTCACAATATGGACATCCTTAGGGATAGGAGTGGGGATGCCTTTCATAAGGCCTTGGGCCATTCTGTGTTGAACTAGGTAACATAACACTTTTGTTTCCATCTAGTGGGAAAGTGCTAGGGGCATCATTGCTGGATTGATTTGATCATGTTATTTTCTTATGATATAGCTTGTTAAAGGATATGAAAGATGTGGCTTCAACAAAAAGAGTTTCCACCACTTTGATGATGAAAGGGCCAAATCCCAGGGCCTTCAACATAGCAAGAATGAATGGCCTCTCCAGCCTATCATAGGATTTTTCAATGTCAATTTTAAAGAACATGGCTTCTAATACAAACTCCTAACATTATCCATACCTTTCCATATAACAGTGATATTGACTAGGATATAACGACCTCAAATGAATTCGATGGGTTAAGGCTTGGTGATATTTGGAAAAATATGCTTTAGATGTAGGGGCAAGGGATCTTGGCCAAAATTTTATGAAACACTGGATAATTTTATCAAGTTCCAGCTAGTTATTTATTCACAATTCTAAGTTTCAAAATGCATTTGATCATACCCTCATTGATATGTCTCCCTAATGCTTATGTTTAAACAACTTCTTCGTACACCTAGACTAAGTCATGCTCCACAAATTCCCGCATGGCTTTGTAAAATTCCCATGAGTAGCCAACAAGGATTCAATATTTATCATCGACCATTTCTTTTAAAGTATTTCTAAACTCATCCAAATTCAAACCTTGATCGCATAACCTTTATTGTTCATTCGTTTGTTGATGAACGATTACATCAATTATTCAATTATTCAAATGTTGTTAATTGGTGCAAATAGTCAATTTGGTTTATTTAGACCTTGAATGGAATAAATTTGTTCTCTATCAGTTAAGTTAGTATTCTATCAGTTAATTTAGTATTTTGTTGCTAGACATGCTTATTGTAATAAAATCAAACACAATTAGTTCATGAAATTATCCCAATGGGTTACCTCAACTTGTTCCCAATGTTGTTGGGCATTTGTCCAATTTCACGTTCAAGTGCCTTGTTTGAATCCCCTTGTGTTAGGTG
The DNA here is from genome assembly GCA_027924585.1 of Larix kaempferi. Lineage (NCBI taxonomy): Eukaryota > Viridiplantae > Streptophyta > Pinopsida > Pinales > Pinaceae > Larix > Larix kaempferi. The sequence continues at coordinate 13,504,080 of BSBM01000458.1, read as the reverse complement.
CACTAATATAAATCAACAATTTTACTAGGGATGCCACTCACGAATGTGGGGAAGCATTGCTTGGGTTTTTTCATTTGGTTTTCCTTGGAGAAAAATAGTTCATGCAATTTTACCTAAATTGATTAAAAGTTGGATATAAGTGTTTAGTTAAATATATTGGGTCTTACTCATTAACTAATGAATTAAATCATTTGGGATTTTAAAAAAATATTATTATATAAGATACCATTTGTTTTATTTAATAAAATTTCCCCCTTTTGAACTAGTCAACTTGATTTAATTGAGCCAAATAGGGATTATTTGGTTCAAATAGCCCCACTTTCCCCTAATATGCCCAAGTATCCCCTAATTAACCGATCAATTATATTTACTAGGGGGGAATAATGGTGATTAGGGTTAAATGGTAAATGTTGACACATGCTTTTTTACCCTGTTGAACCACACAATATTACCCTAATAAAGGCCCAATTATCCCTCCCATAATTGAAATGGAAAGTACTTTGATTATGGACTAATTATTGTATGCAAGGTAACCTATCATATAATGTTCTTTATCAAATATAATATAAAATAATCAATGTCAAATGTCGAAATGTAAATGAAGATGTGGTGGATGAGGGACATGATATGCAACAAAATGCAAGGTGTGGCTAACTAAATTATAATAGGGAGAAAAACACAATAAAAAGAGGGATAATAGTCCACCATTGTTATCATAAATGTACCCAAACCAAACCACCTCAACATCCTCCTAGAGTGAAACAATCCAATCACCAAGTTCATTTCCATGTCTCATCATAAGTGAGTAACCAAGTTTTGATGAAATGTGATTAGACATTTATAGATGTACAAGGATTTTCCCACCAACTAAATTATATGCATAATCATAGATTTTAGGCAACCAAAAATACTCCATATTTTTTTAGAAGTTCTTGATTTCATATAAGATGCTATAAGACATATGATATGTGAGAACAAACAAAATAGCATGAGAATATTCCACAAGTCAAAATGTGCATTCCCATTAGCATGAGAACTAGGAAAGGAGAGATTAATCCACAACCAAACATTTATATGCAAGAGAACAACTACATTGGCTACCAAAAATCTCTTTATTTTTTATTTTTAGCAGAAAAAGTTATATTTTGTATTAAAAATTGGATACAACTGCTCCATATATCAAGTTAACACAAATAAAATATTATGTAGTTTAAAACAAGTCCATCATAAAGACACAAAATCTCAAAATTGTTGCCTAGAAACTGAGCTATTCTTGGTGTCATAGATATATATTTGTTTAACCAACTTGTATAGTGCTTAAAAAACTAAGCTAGCAATGCAATACATTAATGAAAAGCTTGAAATTGCTTTACCTAGAGATTAGGTTCCAAATATTATATTCCCATTTCACTGTTTCCTTAAGCTTTTTAAGCGATCTCATCTTCCTTCACCACAAGTTGGACTAAAATAATCGAGGCATTTAAGGGGAGGAACCATGGATTAACACAACTCAATGCCACCACTAATGGATATGGAGGAATCCAATCACCAAGTTGATGTTCTTAACAAGGAATATCAATGTTGATGTTAAGGCCTCACTATTTCAAAGTATATATTGGTTGAAAATAATATTATAATTTCCTTAATGGAATTTGAGCCCTAATTTCATCCTATGCCTTCAATCTATATCATTGTGTTGATGGTTGTTAGGGTTTCTTAGTATGGAGTGATGGTTATACCTCCATTTAATTGATTTAAGGCTATATGCACAATATTGTTTGAAATTGTATATATGTACAACATGGATGGTCTCAAACACTTGATTGTTTGCATCGAATTGGAAGGAATATGAAGGTAAGAAATACTATACGTGTGATGGTGTCATAGTGCTACCCATATCTGATATCTTTCATAATTCTTGAATTGATCATGATGGTTGCATAATGACTGTAACCATATAGTATCTTGATGTTGATTCTTATGTTTTGCATGGAAATGTTGGGGAACCCAAGTTACATAGGTCAACAAGCCTAAGAGCTTTAAGTGCTTTATTTATTGGAGAAACATTTTTTACATGGTGCAGGTAGAACCAAACGGGTATTTGTCAGATCCGTCTTCCTCGAGCAAGGGTAGTTTAGGAAGACTAGAGTAAAGTGAGACATCTAGTAGGTCTACAAGAGGTATATCAACTAGATGTCAAAATATCAGAAGAAAATTCCATAAACGCATGGAATTTTTCTCGTTGAAGGGGGTCATGTTCTTATGATGATGAGACCATATGCGACATTGAAGTGCCCTTGAGGTACAAACATCTAGTGAAAAAATGGGTACCCAAGGATCTTCCTCAACTAAACACAAATTTTTGTGTGAATGAGAGGATATATCGGATTGCACCATCGTCATTACATGGTTTGGGGTTGTTTTGCATGGATGGCATAAAGGTCAGTTATGGAAGATGTACTGAATTGATGGAGTATGTTGGACCCTGTTGCAACTACAAAGATTGGATGCGACTGGTCCAATGTACACAAAGTATGCATAGATATGGATTGTCTGCAAATTATTTACAGCTGAAAGACAAGGATCAAAATAAAGGATGTACATTGACGGAAGATGAAAAGCTACATGGAATATTGCAGGGTTTATAAACAGTACACAACCAGGGTCTACAATTAAGCAACCCATTTTCATATTTGAGGGGCGTGAAGCAAACCGTGTTTTTGTATGTGCCATTAAATCAATAGCTGCAGGGGAAGAGTTGCTTATTAATTACAATTTGAATAGAATAGATACAAACACGGTTACTGTGGGAGTGGTACATCTAACAATTTACCCAACCTTTAATTAATGAATCTAATATTTTATGTATTTTTCATTAGTCTATTGTTATAATTTCGTTAAAATTTTCTATATTTATTTTGCAGGGTAGCGATTGGGGCATCTCCCCGACATCTGATCAGAGGAGTACACCATCCTCGAGGCAGCAGGTATACATCATTGTAATTGTACAAATATAATATGAAAAAATGCTTTTTGTTATGTTTTTTCATGAGTATATTCGTTTCGTTTAGATAATTTTATCTATATATGTGTTGCAAAGTGTTGATTGGGGCAATTACCCAGTTGTTGGTCAGACGATAGTAGCCTCGAGCCAATAGGTATACCTCATTGTAATTATACGATCAATGTGTTTTCTTATTATGATTTTTTCGTGAGTATTTTGATTTCGTTTAGTTAATTTTTTCTATATTTTTGTTGCAGGGTGCTGATCGGGGCACCTCCCTAGCAGTAGATCATACAAGACCAGACTCGAGGCAGCATGTATATCTCATTTGTACTTGTACTACTATAATATGCGCAATATTTTTTTTCTTTTCATGAGTATATTGGTTTCATTTCGATAATGAATTCTATATTTTCGTCACAGGCTAGTGATTGGGGCATCTCCCCGACAGTTGATCAGAGGAGTACACCATCCTCGAGGTGACAAGTATACCTCATTATAATTGCACAAATATAATTATATGAGCAATATGTTTTTTCATGAGTATATTGGTTTCATTTAGATAATTTTTTCTATATTTTTGTTTCAGGGTGTTGATCGAGGCACCTCCCTAGTAGTAGATCAGACAAGACCAACCTAGAGGCAGCAGGTATACCTCATTGTAATTTTACTACTATAATATGTGCAATATGTGTTTTTATTATTTATTTTCATGAGTATATTGGTTTCATTTTGATAATGAATTCTATATTTTCGTCACAGGCTAGTGATCGGGGCATCTCCCTGACAGTTGATCAGAGGAGTACACCTTCCTCGAGGCAGCAAGTATACCTCATTGTAACTGCACAAATATGATTATATGAGCAATATGTTTTTTTCGTGAGTATATCGGTTTCATTTCGATAATGTTTTATACATTTTTTTGTTGCAGGGAAGTGATCGGGGAAAATTCTCGACCGTTGATCAGATGAGTACACGATCCTTGAGGCAGCAGGTATACCTCATTATAATTGTACAAATATAATATGAGCAATATGTTTTTTTTGTTATGTCTTTTTCTTGTGTATATTGGTTTCATTATGATAATGTTTTCAATAGTTTTGTTGCAAGGTGATGATTGGGGCAAGTCCCCAGCTGTGGATCAGACGACACCAACCTCGAGGCAGCAGGTATACCTAATTGTAATTTTAGAAAACGAACATCAAAAATATGTTTTTTTATTATGTTTTTTCCTCAGTATAGTACTTTCATTTCAATAATGTTTTATATATTTTTGTTGCAGGCTACTGATTCGGCGTTTGATATAGCATCAAAGCAATCAATAGATATTGATGTGGATGAGCTCATGCACGATGCTAACATCGGATATTCACTAGACCCAATTAAGATGATAGAGAAGACCTTAAAAAAATTAATGAGGATATCCTTAGTCTGCTATTCATTCAGCCGCGGAAAAATGAGATTAGAGCAAAGGTTGATGTTTTGGTAAAGAGATCTAAGGCCTTGAAATTAAGTTGTGGGATCTTGAATTAGAATATAAATTCATTTAGGATTTTAAAATTTGTACTTGTATATGATCGTGAACTAAAATATGGTTTGTATTTACAGGATTTTGTGTGCCGACACACTAGTGATCAGGGCGGTGTTGGTACTAGTGATGCTTGCGGAGAGTCATTGCATGAGCATATGACTCCACTTGCATCTCATGTGTCATTGTTATCGACTGAATAGTCGGAAACACATTCTGCAACACCCCCGAGACCGGATGTGAGTCATTAGAAGAAATTTGGGGTCTAAAATGGTCCTTATAAAAAAATGTGCCATGGATGAGTTGGTTTTCTTAAACCAATAGAATTTCAATAACTTTGGTCAACCATTATGGTTGAGTTGGACAAATAGAAGTCAAAGATGCTTATGTGCCATAATTTTATTTGACAATAGCTAACTTCATATAAACCTCACCTTGGTTAATATTTTGAAAAGTTCATCTGGAAATATGATAAATATACTTGAAATAATAAATATAGAGTATTTTATATTATCACTACTTCTAATTTCTTTAAATGATAAATCTTACATTAATTAAGATGATAGTGGAGTAATTTTGAAATAATAAATATAGAGTATTTTATATTATCACTACTTCTAAGTTTTTTTAAATATAAATCTCAAAATATAAATTTGGCAGGGATTCGGCTTTCAGTGGAAAAGGATAAGTTGGCATGGGAAAAAAACTCTGGCAATGGACAGGTTACAGCCAGATTGGCATATTTGGCTATTATTGGAAGTTGTGTAAATGAGCAGAAGAAGTGGTGGTATAAGACGATCTGGAAGTGGAAAATCCATGAAAAAATTAAATGTTTCCTATGGATTCTATTTAACAAAAGAATCCATACCTAGGATAATCTTATGCGTAGAGGCAAACATGGTCCAAGCATATGTCTTCTGTGCAGGAAAAACGATGACTCTATTGTCCATTTATTCATGCAATGTGATTTTTCTTTGGGACTGTGGAAATCGATTTGTGCTTCACTTAAGTTAGATGGTGTCTAGCCTGTCATGGATTTCGATTCTGCATACCAGGGTTGGATTCAAAAAAACAGATGTTTTACAAATGTTCCAGGTTTGATGGCATGGTGTATTTGGAATTCTAGGAATTATGTTATTTTTCATAATAGTGAACCTTCTTTGAAGCAGACTTTAATAACTTTCTGGAATTTATATCACTCACATGCTAGTGATGTAAAAAAACTAAAAATGTGCAGAGAAGAAAAACTTTGATTGTGGAAGATTATGGGGAAGTCATTGCTTTTTTTGATGGTGCTTCAGTAGATAACAAATGTGGGGCAGGTTTTACAATCAATTATGGGAAGAAATACACTCTAAAATTTCAGCTTGCCTATGGATTTGGTTCAAATACTAAGGTTGAGCTTCTTGGACTGTGGGGAGTCTTAAAATTAGCTCTTCTATGTGGCATTGATTCAATAAAAAAATTCGGTGACTCCTTGGTAACTGTTAACTGTGACAACAAGAAGTCTCAGCTTGATAATGTTTTCATCCATCACTGATGTCAAAGAATTCTGGGAATGATTGTCATTTCCCCATTTTGACCCTTGTAATATTTTGGGATATAATGTAAATATTGTATGCATATTATGTATGATTCCTAGCGTGGAGCTCAAGGCCAAGGCCCCGCTAGTGAACGCTCGACATTGCAGAGGCAAGTATTTGATATTATGTTACTCGTGTGCTAGTGAGCCATGGGAATTGTAAATATGCATTTAATAAAAGACCCACTGTTGGGATATTCCTATACTCCATCATAGTCCTAACAACATTTTCCATTTTTGCATTTTCAGTCATGCATGCAATTGCATGCATCCCAGTCATCAGTCCCAGCACCTAGCCCTCATTTAGCTAGCCCCGAGAGCTTCTTTTTGATTAGTTTTATCCCTCATAGTGCTTAGTGCTCCCTGCATGCAATTGCATGCATCCCAGGCGCCCTCTCTCACCTACCACTCAATTGCACTTCAGTTAGTTGAGTTATATTTAGTTCTTTCCTTGATTTAAGGCTAGACTGACTCTCAACTGACTGTATCACTCTGATGGACCTCCAGTGAGACTAGACTTCCCATTCTGACTCCAGTTAGCTCCTCGTGCACCCTCCACTAGGCCTCCTTCATTCATTTAGTGCCTCCATGTTCCAGTTACACCTACCACACTCAGTTAGACTCAGTTTGACATCTGGTTGAAATTACTTGTTCATTGATGAATCCACTAATGATGATGAGGACTCCTAGTTGTGCTTTGATGACACTCCATTGATCTGATGATCACTCCATGAAGGATAATTCAAATTGCCACCTTGGCATTCGAACCCTCTCGCCATTGTATTATTTATTTGTCCATATTGTGATTAATGAATTTAGTGTGTGATGTTAGTCTGCTTCTATCTGAGTTCTACTGTATCATAATTATGTTGCTCCTTTACACTGCATTGACCACTCTTATTCTATTTTCCTACTTAATCCTAATCTTTCTTGTGAGGTATACATCACCTCTTAGATCTGCTATGAGAATTTTCACATGGTATCAAAGCATATTGAGAGTATTGTCTATCTCCATTCCTGAGAGTTTTTTACAGGTTATTATCAAGATTTCGAGTGCAGCAATTTCTGCACTTTTGCACTAGTAGCAGTTGTAGACATTTTCTATTGTTTTTGCAGGTCTTCTGAAACAACTTCCATGAATTCGGAAGGAATTACTCCTCTTTCTCCATTCAACTATGATGAATGGAAACCACAAATGATAGCACATTTGAAGAGAAATGGTCTCTTTGATTATTGTTTTGAAAGAGAGTTCGAATCCTTTGAAGAGGAGAATGATTGGTTAAATGAAGGTGACAGAGCCTCTGGAGCCATGATGTTTGCTATGTCTCAATGCATGGTACACCACTTCTTTTCTGTTGAATCTCCAAAAGAGATATGGGCCCATCTGGATGAAATATTTGGCAAACAAAATGAAGGGATTGGTCCAAACCATTTCGAGAGCAAGCAAAGTGATGCATTCACCCTCCTTGATGGTCTCTCTGATCATGAATTAGTATCAAACATATCTCATATTGAAGTTGTCCACAAAGAAGAATAAATTGCAGATTCTACACTCATGCTCCAAATTTCTTCTATTTCAAATTCTGTGCCAGCTCACACTCTAGAAACTGCAGAGGTTCTTAAATCCTCTCTTGCACAAGAGGCTGTTGGTTTGCATCATGATCTATTGAATTTTTTGGAGGTCAAATCATCCATTGGAGGTAATACATTCGCTCTCCTTGATCAATCACCTCTTATTTACTACTGTAAGATCATTTTTTCATGCTCTCAGAAGTTTATTGAAGATGAAGGCCATTGCCATTCGCTTGGGATAATTTCTCATGCATTTCATGGTTTAGATCTCACCTCTAATGGTTCAAAGGAGATCTTAAGAAACGATTTTTCAAGTCTTGGATCTGATTTGGATTCCAAGCAATCACTAACATTTGATGGTTCTTTTGGGCATAATCTCACCCATGATGGTTCAAAGGAGAAAACAAAAGACTATCTGCACATTCATGGATTTGATCCTACCTCAACTAATTCGAATCACAGGTTCCAGGATCATCCTCATACTTTTGGATTTGTTCTCATCGCATTCAATCTGAAGAGAAAGTACAAGCACATGCTTTTTGAGCATGAACCACTTCTTCCCAAGAAGAAGATACCTCCAGACATATGACCAAGCATCACACCTGCTTGAGTTTGGAGCATTTATTTTTGGTGTGCCCTACAATCTATTTTTAGGGAGGGTATTTTTCCCATGAGGTTTTCCCCGTTTCCTCAGTTTATTGACTGTTATTATTATTCATTGTATTGGGTGACCTTTGGTCTCAGTTACCAGGGCCCAGGATGGATTAAGGGGGGGTGTTGGGATATTCCTATACTCCATCATAGTCCTAACAGCATTTTCCATTTTTGCATTTTCAGTCATGCATGAATTTTGCATGCAGTCATGATTTTGCATGCATGCATGCAATTGCATGCATCCCAGTCATCAGTCCCAGCACCTAGCCCTCATTTAGCTAGCTCGGGGAGCTCTTTCTGATTAGTTTTAGCCCTCCTAGTGCTTAGTGTGCCCTGCATGCAATTCCATGCATCCTAGGTGCCCTCTCTCACCTACCACTCAGTTGCACTTCAATTAGTTGAGTTATCTTTAGTTCTTTCCTTGATTTAAGTCTATATTGACTCTCAACTGATTGTATCACTCTTATGGACCTTCAGTGACACTAGACTTCCCATTTTGACTCCAGTTAGCTCCTCGTGCGCCCTCCACTAAGCCTCCTTCATTCAGTTAGTGCCTCCATGTTCCAGTTACACCTACCACACTCAATTAGAATCAATTTGACATCTGGTTGACAATTACTTGTGCATTGATGACTCCACTGATGATGATAAGGACTCCTAGTTGTGCTTTGATGACACTCCATTGATCTGATGATCACTCCATGAAGGCTAATTTGAATTGCCACCTTGGCATTTGAATCCTCTCACCATTGTATTATTTATTTGTCCATATTGTGATTAATGAATTTAGTGTGTGATGTTATCCTGCTTCTATCTAAGTTCTACTATATCATAATTATGTTGCTCCTTTACACTACATTGACCACTCTTCTTCTATTTTTCTGCTTAATCCTAATCTTTCTTGTGAGGTATACATCAGCTGTTAGATCTGCTGTGAGGATTTTCACACCCACAACTAGCTATGCAATGCAACAAGAGATGGGGGCATGATTTTACAAGGAATTGGGAGGAAAATATTCAAACCCTTGGAGCCAATCAAGTCAAGCCAAGTGTCAATGAGAAAAACCATAAAACCCTCAACTACCCATGTTGACTTTTGTACCCAATCATTCATTTCTCCCAAGAGTTGGTTGAGGTAGTTAATGCCTTGGGAATGGAGTGGTATGGCTGTCCAAATTTGAGTATGGGAAAGCCACCCTTCATGGAAAAGCGCGTTTTTGCTTCTTGGAAAAGAAAAGAGCCATGAATTGCTTCCCAAGCCATTACCCATCAACCAGCTTGGTCTCTCTCATGTTTTTGGAGCTGCCTGGGTGTTTTCCCTCCACGTTTTTCCTGTGTTTCCTTGTTTTAGCTAGGAAGAGGGCGATTTTGTTGTTGCAGAACTGTTGGGAATAAGGGAGCTCGAATTGGGGTTTCATGGGGGGCGTTTGGGCCATTGGAATGCTCATAACCTGTGGGAGAAATTGGTTTTTCTCCCTATGGTCGAATTTCCCTTTCCACAGTCCATTTTTGGTGTGCCCACGATTTGGGAAAGTCCATGGCCATCTTGTTTGTAAATCCCATTGCTGAAAATGTGTATCCATGCCCAATTTGAGTTTGTTGTGTGTAAAAGAATGTTTGGGTTGAGATGGGTTTCTATTGCTTTGGCTGTGTATGAGCTTGAACGTCCCCTTTTCCTTGTAGAAATCATGCCCAGCTCGAGGGTGGTCTCTGAGTGCTGAAATAATATAGGCTGGGCAGATACCTATGGTTGGGTGGAATGTTGCAGCAACATAGCTAGTTGTTTGGGACAATTGCACAATGAAGATAAGTGTTTTTTTGTCTATGTATTTACTTCTGCAATGTTTAAATTGATGATTGTTTTGATATGTTGTGTGCATATGATATGTGTGTGGATGAGTTTTAATTCCGCTGTGCATATTTGCTTTATTTGCATTTGCACACTTTTGAATTTATGTGTATGAATCTAATGAATGAGCTGAGTTTTATGAAAGCCCCAAAGATTGGCATCATGTTCCCTTCCTTGAATTGGGTCCACGGGAGGGGACTTGACAGAATAGTATCAGAGCGAAGGTTGCAACATTTGGGCCTTCATGGGCTACCTATCACTGTTGTAGAGGTAAATATGCTTCCTGCCCAGCACTGATCATTGAGAAAAATTTTGAAAATTTGAAAATTTTCTAAGTGTTTCTGAGTTTTTTGCCAAGACTGTGTCGGCAAGGATAAAGCCAAAAACGCCGAAATAGTCAGCGAGTTAAGCTGAGTTCCGACAATGCATTTCGGCAAAAATTTCGAAGATTTTGGCAACAGGATGGCGATTTTAGGCTTAAATGCTGCGACACGGTCGGCGATTTTAGGCTTAAATGTTGCGACGCGGTCGGCGATTTTAGGCTTAATTTCTACGACACAGTCGACGATTTTAACCTTAACTTCTGCGACGCGGTTAGCGATTTTAGGCTTAATTGTTGCGATGCGATCGGTGATTTTAGCCTTAACTTTTGCCACACGGTCGGTGATTTTAGCCTTAACTTTTGCGAGGAAGTTGACGATTTTAGACTTAATTACTGCGACGCGGTCGACGATTTTAGCCTTAATTGTTGCGACGCGGTTGGCGATTTTAGCCATAAATTCCGCGACGCGGTTGGCGATTTTAGCCATAAATTCCACGACGCGGTCGGCGATTTTAACCTTGATTGTCGCAACACGGTTGGAGGAGAAATTGCTAAGTCCACCAAAACAGAGAATTTCAGCAGTTTTCCATGGTCGTCCCCCGGAGATAGTCGTTGAAAGTGTGAAATGCATTCTCTATGCTTGGGATGGGAAGCAGGAATTGCATAGAAGGTTGTGGAGGCCTTATTAAGAGTAATTGGTTGTAATATGCATTGTGGAAGAGCAATGGCAATAGCAAGGCAACATTGATAAGAGGGAAATTCCTCACTTTAAACTATTTCTGTTTATAGCATAAGAATTGCATGTTTGGAAAATAGCAAAAATGAATGTTATACATGTATGTATATATTGAATTGTTAATTCGTGGGAAGATCATAGCTGATGATTGCTTGTATGCTTGGTAGGGAAGCCAAGAAAAGGATCAGCTATGATATGGAGGAGGAACTCCATGTCATGAGGGGGAATTGGAAAGAGAGAATTCCTTAACTCCTCTCTTGCTATTGTATTTATATTTCATGAGTTGTATATACTAAAAATTATGGCATGAGGATGCTGGAAATGCAAGAGAGTAATGCATATGAATTAGTGGGCATGATTACAGAGTCATTGCATAGTGCATGTGAATTGCTTATGCATGAGCATGATGTTGCATATGGGTAAAGGTAGTGAAAGTTACACATGCAATATCCCATTAATGGTATTGCCTATGGTTGATCACCAGTAATGTTGTTGATAATGGTTGTACGAATCAGACCATAGAAGCATGATTGAAAATGCAAGAGGATAGATAGGTGAAGTGAATATGTACTAGCTGGAATACTAACAGACATTGCATAGTGCATGTGAAAATGTTTTTATATGTATACGATACTGCATATTGATAAAATAGTGAGGTTTTACATATGCAATGAGCCACTTAAGATCATTATGGTGGTTGCTAATAATTAGTTGTGTTCGCATTGGTTGTAGGACCAAAGAAAACCGAAGCATGGCTAAGGATGTGGATGATGTTGTTGCATATGACCAACAACCTCATGAAGAAAGGTTGGGGCAACAAATCTACGATCACGAGGTTGGAAAAAGGACTGTGAAGCCTTGGTAAGAGGCCAACTGATCATGTAACATCAAGCAATGTTGACAACAGCCATGTAGGTAATGGTTATTTGTGCTTGATTGCATGAATGTTGAAAGAGGATTTGGTAAGATCCCTTCAACTATGGTTAAACTATGATTGATTTGGTTTGCATGTGGTATTGAGTGTCTGAATGTGAATGTCAGCCTACCAAGGATGGTGAGGTGTGGGTAAGTGAAGGCAGGAAGCCTTACACCCTATAGTTTCTTAGAAACCTCAATGCATTTGTATGAAATTATATCATGCCATTTGTGTATATTGGTTGTGAGTTTAACAACCAAAGCAAGTGATGACTTATGGACCTGCCTTGATAGTGAATGTTGTGTGTGGTAATCATGGTTAGGCCATAGTATGTTTGAATGCATAGTATTCATGATGCAAGGTTGCATTGAAGAGATGTGCATTAAACTATTCTGTGAATGTGCATGCATATGTGTGGGTGCACATGCTGAGATGCATTGTGTGAATGCATCGTTGTAATATAATATGTTTCAATGCAATTAGATAATCGATGAAATGGTGAACTATTGTTAAACCTGAGACCATTTCATGAGCTGCTGTGAATGCAGGAGAATGATTGCATGAAGAAGGTAGACATGTTGATGGGATACCAAAGTGCTCTGTTGGAAGGACAGAGTTGCATAAAAGGAATATGGATGTGAAGTAATGAGTATTTACAGTTTATTTAAATCGCACGGATAGTGTACCTGTGTCTTGCAATTTTATTATGATATATATATATATATATATATATATATATATATATTTCATTGCATTTCAAATTTTAACAGCTGAAGGTGTTTGAATTATTGAGTGTTATAATTCTGAGATCACTTCAGTGACTGTTGTAGCAGTGAAAAGATTATATGCATAGATACTCACAACATGTTTGGCTGACTGAAGTTTCAGATTTCAGGTAGAAAAGTCTTGCGTATGGCAATGAGGATAAGTCCATAATAAAGACCAGGATCTACCATGTACAGAAGCCAAAGGTTATGAGAAGGTTCTCATGGTTGTGGAATTTAACTAATGCATGAAACAGATTTTTGAATTTTAATGTTGAAATTTTGCTAATAATTGCTAATGATTGTTTGGCTTATATAAAATTGTGTCAGGAGGACATGTTGTAGGTGGATGTTCATGTATGGTAGCAAGGGTGAAACCATAATGGACAGAGCGATACCACTTATGAGAGCCAAACAATATGAGGATAGCCTCATTGCTAAGCAAATCAATTTCTGTAGGAGACAGAGTTGTAAATTCATGTTTGAATTTAGTTATTAATGACATTGATTGGTTATGGAACAATCAGATTTGAAGTTTATTGTGAAATGTTGCTTACTGTTTGGCTATTTGATCAATGTGCCAGGATGACACATTGCAGGAAGACCATGTGTGATGGCCTACAAAATCCAAACTAGATGGAGAGGGCCCCATGCTTTGGAAATGGGTTTCGGGTGAAACGCCATTGTAAATGTTGATAATGTCTCAGTCGAACTGCATGTTGGTGAATCATGTGAGTGAGACAGTAAAATTATGCCAAGAAGGCATGTGTGGGTTATGGAACATGAAAATATTGGGGTGGAAAACCGAAGGACTGTTGACTCAGAGAAGGGAGCCCCCATTCTTCGCAAATGAAGAAAAGATACATCTGTGAAACAAATGAGTATTATGTAACCCTAACTGAGGATATACATTTCTGGTTATTAGATTTAATATGCAGAGCATGTTTTATTATTTCATTATTATTCCAGACTGCTTGAGTGTAACTAAGGCCTACATGGCTCACACCGAAAAGGGATGCATACCTTTCGGGTGATGGTTATGTTAGGGTTTTCAATATTGACTACACCCTAAGGGAATGGAAGCATTCCTATTGTTTCAATACTTGATAGTGAATGTTATGAAATATGATTACGATTCTAGAGCAGGAATACTAATGAGCCTGCTTATCCTTCTTGTGCTATCAGCTTACACAAATGCAATTTGGCGTTGCATGTTAAGAGGCAAAGTGAAGAAAGGGTGCTCAAGAGGACTGTATGGGTAGTGGTAACCTTTCTACGCTCACACTAAAGGACACTAGAAGAGATGGATAGGCCCGAGGAGCTGTGTAGCAGAAAAGGGGTATCATCCTTGTGTAGTGTGAGTGGGTATTGTGGGGCCATGATAGCCTGCAGTCAAGTGAGTCACCTATGGAGTTCCTGGAGGGAACCACTGGTTTTCATAGGGGAAGGAGTCACATAATCATATTATGTTGTTCTTATTTCCTGATAAACCCAATCGGTGTACTGGCTTGGAAATGATTGTTGTATGCTTGATAAACCCAATCGGTGTATTGGCTTGGCATTGGTTATTTGGATGTTGTGGTGAAGGGTTGTTGGATGCCTGATAAACCTAGTCGGTGTACTGGCTTGGCATGTTGTTAAATTGGATTCTTGACAAACCCAGTCAGTGTACTGGCTTGGCATTGGATATTTGCATGTTGTGTAGGTATTGGTGAAGGGTGTTATTTCCTGACAAACCCATTCAGAGATCTGGCTTGGAAATTATCGTTGTATGCTTGATAAACCCAGTCGGCGTACTGGCTTAACATACTGATTTTTCAAATGCTTGATAAACCCAGTCAGCATACTGTCTTAGCATACTGATTTTAGGGATGCCTGATAAACCCAGTCGGCATACTGGTTTGACATTGCCTATTCGGATGATGTTGTGGAGCAACATGTGTGTTGGCCAAGCATCCACCCCACAGGTGATCCAAGGATTTTAAAGCAGAGAAGGAAACCTGTGGAGTAGCAAGGAAATGCACAATACAGATAAGTATTCAATTTCATTTATTTCTTGCTTGGAATAATGAAGATTTTAGGTATAATTTTTCTAACAGCTAAGTTGATACACTATCGTTTATTTGTTGGAAACCTTGGTCATTGCAGGAAGCAAGGACCCTGAAAGAACTATAAATGCTTGGTAAATCCAGAGAGTAACTGGTTGGGCGCTATAAATGCTTGGTAAATCCAGAGAGTAACTGGTTGGGCGCTATAAATGCTTGATAAATCCAGAGAGTAACTGGTTGGGCGTTATAAAATTATTGGTAAATCTAGAGAGTAACTGGTTGGGCGCTATAAATTATTGGTAAAGCCAGAGAGTAACTGGCAGGGCGCTATAAAATTCTTGGTAAAGCCAGAGAGTAACTGGTTGGGAGCTATAAAATTATTGGTAAAGCCAAAGAGTAACGGGTTGGGCATTAACTACATGATGTAGTGGAGTAGCCTGTGTGCTGGCCAACATTCATTATTGTATCCACAAGCAATCCAAGGCTTATAAAGCGAAGAAGGAGCCTGTGAAGTAAAGTGAAGACATCCAATGCAGATAAGTATTTGGTTACCTTGCAAGTTCTTGCTTATGAATATACGTGTGCATATGATTTGGTTATGATTTTCTCAAACTCTTGTTTAGAGATAAACCCTATGAAAATAAACTAAACATGTGAATTGAATTCAATGTTTGAGTATAGGTATTGTTGGAAGAAAGGACTATGAAGGAATCATAGGGATGTATGTGGACATGTGATCGTCCTAAGGAGCTCGGTATGAGCAGTAATGAAAGATGGTGCTAGTGGACATGTGTGGGTCCTGGCAGCCAAAGGTTCTGTAGGCAACAATGGGGAAGGGTTCCCTAGTTGAAAAACCTTAGACGGACCTTAGACACTAAGTGTCATAGCCAAGAAAGGGCAATTCAAGCATTCACATTGAAGTGAAAGAGGCTAAGGATCACGAAACCAAAGTTGCGGTGTGGCTCCGGATTGGAAAAAGACTAAGAGGGGGAGACTCTTACTCTTCTCTTTCATTTTGACTGATGCATCTTAGAAAAAAAATATTGTTGAGTGCATGTCATGGTTGAAAATAGATTGTGTTTAATTGCTTGAAATGAATTGTGAATGCTGAAATAGTTAATTTCCTGTGAAAGGATGAAAATGAATGAGTTCATGTGTATGTTGGGAAAGCATGAAATGTGTGGAAGTCTCATGAGTAAAGCATGGACGTTCCAAGTCAATTGGGAAAATAATTGACTAATTTTAATATTGTGTTATGCTTGTCCTAACGGGAATTGGCATGATGAGTCTCACAGGGGAGAAATTGAAAGCCATTGTTTGTAGTTGTTACCAGCCAAGTGTTGCTAGTGAGAAAAGTGAGAGCCAGTTGTGCACATTGATCATGGAAGCAGGCCAAAAGCTATTTGATTTGGTTGAAAATCTTCCTCAAACAGTTGTGAGGACAACAAGAAAGATGGCATCCATGAAATCCCAGACTTGTAGATCAGCGGGAAGGTAAATAGAAAGGACGGGATTGTTGTTGAGCAATGTCCACCTGCAGATATGGAAGATCAAAGCTAGCAGGAGCAGCTTGTGGAAACCAAGGGACTTGTTCCTGAAAGTTCAAAGTAAAGATATGAAACACAGGACAGACCTGCCACATTTTGTGAATTTTTGGACATGTGTAAAGTGGGTATTTATTCCTAGGTATTGGAAATCCGAGGACGGTGTTATTCCAAGGGGAGGGGAATGTTGTGTTCCCATTTTGACCCTTGTAATATTTTGGGCTATAATGTAAATATTGTATGCATATTATGTATGATTCCTAGCGTGGAGCTCAAGGCCAAGGCCCCACTAGTGAACGCTCGACCTTGCAGAGGCAAGTATTTGATATTATGCTACCCGTGTGCTAGTGAGACATGGGAATTGTAAATATGCATTTAATAAAATACCCATAACTAGCTATGCAACGCAACAAGAGCTGGGGGCATGATTTTACAAGGAATTGGGAGGAAAATATTCAAACCCTTGGAGCCAATCAAGTCAAGCCAAGTGTCAATGAGAGAACCCATAAAACCCTCAACTACCCATGTTGACTTTTGTACCCAATCATTCATTTCTCCCAAGAGTTGGTTGAGGTAGTTAATGCCTTGGGAATGGAGAGGTATGGCTATCCAAATGCAAGTGTGGGCAAGCCACCCTTCATGGAAAAGCGCATTTTTTCTTCTTGGGCAAGAAAAGAGCCATGAATTGCTTCCCAAGCCATTACCCATCAACCAACTTGGTCTCTCTCATGTTTTTGGAGCTGCCTGGGTGTTTTCCCTCCACGTTTTTCCTATGTTCCTTGTTTTAGCTGGGAAGAGGGCGCTTTTGTTGTTGCGGAACTGTTGGGAAGAAGGGAGCTCGAATTGGGGTTTCATGGGGGCCGTTTGGTCCATTGGAATGCTCATAACCTGTGGGAGAAATTGGTTTTTCTCCCTGTGGTCGAATTTCCCTTTCCACAGTCCGTTTTTGGTGTGCCCACGATTTGGGAAATTCCATGGCCATCTTGTTTGTAAATCCCATTGCTAAAAATGTGTATCCATGCCCAGTTTGAGTTTGCGTGCGTAAAATAATGTTGGGGTTGAGATGGGTTTCTATTGCTTTGGCTGTGTATGAGCTTGAACTTCCCCTTTTCCTTGTAGAAATCATGCCCAACTCGGGGGTGGTCTCTGAGTGCTGAAATAATACAGGCTGGGCAGAGACCTATGGTTGGGTGGAACGTTGCAGCGACATAGCTAGTTGTTTGGGACAATTGCACAACGAAGATAAGTGTTTTTCTGTCTATGTATTTATTTCTGCAATGTTTAAATTGATGACTGTTTTGATATGATGTGTGCATATGATATGTGTGTGGATGAGTTTTAATTTCGTTGTGCATATTTGCTTAGTTTGCATCTGCACACTTTTGAATTTATGTGTATGAATCTAATGAATGGGCTGAGTTTTATGAAATCCCCAGAGATTGGCATCATGTTCCCTTCCTTGAATTGGGTCCACGGGAGGGGACTTGACAATGATGAACAGATTTATAGATCTTACTATTGAACATACATACAGAGAAAACAACGACGGTGCAGATGCCTTGCCCAAGGAAGCATTAGACGGTGACCTCGGGGTCCTCCACTAGGAATATTGGATTGATGAACAATTATCTTTATCTGGTTCATTAGACGGTGCAGATGCCTTGCCCAAGGAAGCATTAGACGGTGACCTCGGGGTCCTCCACTAGGAAGATTGGATTGATGAACAATTATCTTTATCTGGGTCCTCCAATGGGTACTTTTTTTCAGAAGTGAACTGAATGTCATTACTGCTTTTGTTTACATGGCCAATTTTGGTGTTTTTTGTAAACAATTAGGATGTATGTATATTTCTACAGTTTTTTATAAGCGGTTTAATATCCTGAAACTGATATGTATTTGTGATGAAAGAATCACAAGGAACCGGGTTTGCTCGGTATATGATATGTACTTTTTTATTTCATGGAAATAACAGAAGTACGGTTTTTTTTCCTCTGAAAAAAAAATACAAATTTCACATTAATTAAGATGATAGTGGAGTAATTTTGAAATAATAAAAATATTTATATAATTAATCTCTTAAAAATAAAAATAAAAATAAATAATATTTAAAAAAGTATCATAAATTAAAAAAAATATGAGAGAGATAAAATAAATTTTCTCTATTTTTGCGATAAATTTATTCTCCAAACTTGGAATTTGACAATTTTGGTAACGTTGGAAAGCTCTCAACGAGAACTACAACCGTTTTCATGTTTTGTATTTTTCAAGATTCCTCACCAATTTTTTGGAGCGAACATTTTATTACTAGGGAACTAAAATGTCTGCACCAAAAAATAGGGGAGGAATCTGGAAAAACTCAAAACACGAAAGTTGTAGCTCTTGTCGAGCGCTTTCCAATGGTACCAAAAATGTAAAATTTCTAGCTCGGAGGAGAAATTTATCGCAAAAATAGAGAGAAAAAAAATATGTTATCTTTTTCCTATTTTTTTAATTTATGATACTTTTCTAAATATTATTTATTTTTATTTTTAAGATATTAATTATATAAATATTTTTATTATTTCAAAATTACTCCACTACCATCTTCATTAATGTGATATTTGTATTTTAAAGAACTTGGAATTAGTGATAATATGAAATAAAATAAAAATAGTGATTGTTTATATTTAGTATTATTGTAATTCTATTTTTTCATTGTAATTTTAGTTTTTTTCTTTAAGTTTTAGATTTTATTAAATATATAGAAAGAAGTAGTGGTGCGTTTATTAAAAAATTAAATAAATTCTAACATAAACTTAAAAAATTTACAACTATAGCTTTTATTGTGTATGCACAAGAATCTAAACATTTCATTATTATTTCAACCACCGTCTCTTAACTCTACATTAACCCAACATACTTGCCAACTACCATTAATGAGATATTATAGGTTGGCCTTCACTAGATAACACCTTTAACTTAGTGTGACATGGCATATTTGTAGTGTGACGTGGCTTTTTATTATTTTCCTTAGGAGGCCCATTTTAAACCCCAAATTTCCTCTAAAGGCTTCTTCTAATGGCTCAATATTTAACATTGTCATGGTAGTCAACTAGGGTTAGTTTTAGGGTTTTTACATTACTCAAATCTCGATTAGGTTTAGGGTTTTGGACACTAAAATGTTCTTGAAAGTCCACATGTGTGAGTAATGAGAGTTGATACCATGGTGGTCAACCAGATAGGTCAACTTGTGGGAGGCATAACTTCCTCATACGAACTCTGCTTGAGGTGATCTTTGTGTAGTTAGAAAGCTCTTGGAGTATAGAACAACACTACGAGGAAAAATTTTGACCCCAAAAAACATTGTTTAAGCCCTCAAATGGGACTTAAAAGGTTAAATGGACCTCAAATATGTAAAGACTTGCCCTTAAAATGGGCTCTACAAGCCAATTCATCCAATCTTTCCACCTAGAAAGCACCAAAATAGATAACAAATTTTATATTGACCCATTTCGGATTAATCATTATGTTAACCACAACATGCACTGGATACTAGTCCAAATGAGGGACATCTATTTGGTGCTTATTATTGATAATCCCTCATTTATTTCTACATGCAAAGCATATCCTTTGTAATAATATTTATCTCGAGAAACTAACACATATTTTTTTATTAGGGGAATCGACAACAGGGGTGGGGCTCGTACTTGCGTGACACGGGGTCAATTCTCATCTGCTACCACTATACCCCTATGTGCACCCACACAGCCTGCCAACATACGGCACATGTAAGCTAAGGTTTGAACCTGTGACATTGCAAGGAATGCCTTAACAATACAGTCTATTGCTAGTCGATCTACACCCTCGTGGGCTCGAGAAACAAACACATTAATTATAATAAATGGGTCTAGAAATAATAAAGCATAACCTTTTTAATAATACATAACTCTAAAAATAAACACATTAGATTCAATGCACTACTCTTAAATAATAAAATGCTTCACATTTCCCAACTGCGTAAAACATTTTCAATCAATATTTACACTACAATAATAATAATTCTAATGGGCAATTCAAATATTTAAGATACTAATGCAAATATAATAATCAATCGATACTTTAGTGGAAAACACGAATAGTCCACTTGTTGAAAACATAACTTTTTCAAATAGACTTTAATTGAGGTGCTATTTAGACCATTGGAAATCCCGTAATGAGCTCTTCATCATTCACTAGGTAACAGATGAAGTCTTAACGTATTGATCCCAAAAACAAACACTTTAAGGGCATAAAAATCACTCCAAGAATTCAACACCCAAATTTTTTAAGGTCCATCCTGAACCCAAATTAGCCATAGCTCAAATTTTCAAACTCCATAAAGCAACAACACCCAAATTTTTTAAGGTCCATCCTGAACCAAAATTAGCTATAGCTCAAATTTTCAAACTCCATAAAGCAACAAGGGAACAAATATTATAATGATCCATTTCAATTCATTACTTGGCATACTTATTTATTTTTGTGTATTTTGCACCAGTAACCTAAGCATAAAAAGAGCAATGCCAAGGCACAATGCTTATTTCTCACTTCCCTCATTGCCTTCTCCATGGTAAATCATGTGTACACGTATTTTGTGGTATCATTTTACTATTGGAGATCTTTTCTTATTTCTTAGCTTAGTTTTATTTATACAAGTAGCATGCTCCTAATATTTATCCTAAACATAAGTAATTATTGCACTATAGTGTAAAGCCTAGACTTCTCTCGAAGTTATAATCTTGTATTAAAAGCATGTTGGTTTCGGTAGATTTAAACTCTCCTCATAAATTAATGTTTGAATCACTAGTGTCCTTTTTCAACCAGTATTGTTTTAACTTTTAAATGAAAGAACATTGATAGCTTTAGAAGTCATGGGTATTTTTGTTATGAAAAGAATTGTCTCTATTGTGCTAAGATGGTATAATTATATGAGCAATATGTTTTTTTTATGAGTATATCGGTTTCATTTCGATAATGTTTTATACATTTTTTGTTGCATGGAAGTGATCGGGGAAAATCCTCGACTGTTGATCAGATGAGTACACGATCCTCGAGGAAGCAGGTATACCTCATTGTAATTGTACAAATATAATGTGAGCAATATGTTTTTTTTATGTCTTTTTCTTGTGTATATTGGTTTCTTTATGATAATGTTTTCAACAGTTTTGTTGCAGGGCGATGATCGGGGCAAGTCCATAGCTGTGGATCAGACAACACCAAACTCGAGGCAGCAGGTATACCTAATTGTAATTTTAGATATCGAACATCAGAAATATGTTTTTTTATTATGTTTTTTCCTCAGTATATTACTTTCATTTCAATAATGTTTTATATATTTTTGTTGCAGGCTACTAATTCGACGTTTGATATAGCATCAGAGCAATCAATAGATATTGATGTGGATGAGCTCATGTGCGATGCTGGCATTGGATCTTCACTAGACCCAATTAAGATGATAGAGAAGACCTTAAAAAATATTAATGAGGATATCCCTCGTCTGCTATCCATTCAGCCGCGGGAAAATGAGATTAGAGCAAAGGTTGATGTTTTGGTAAAGAGATCTAAGGCCTTGAAAGTAAGTTGTGGGATCTTGAATTAGAAGATAAATTCATTTAGGATTTTAAAATTTGTACTTGTATATGATCGTGAACTAAAATATGGTTTGTATTTACAGGATTTTTTGCGCCCACTCAGTAGTGATCAGGGCAATGTTGGTACTAGTGATGCTTGTGGAGAGTCGTCACATGAGCATTTGACTCCACTTGCATCTCATGTTCCATTGCTATCGATTGAACAGTCGGCAACACATTCCGCGACACCCCCAAGGCCAGATGTGAGTCATTAGAAGAAATTTGGGGTCTAAAATGGGCTTTATAAAAAAATGTGCCATGGATGAGTTGGATTTCTTAAACCAATAGAATTTCAATCAATTTGGTCAACTATTATGGTTGAGTTGGACAAATAGAATTAAAAGATGCTTATGTGTTATAATTTTATTTGACAATAGCTAACTTCATATAAACCTCACCTTGGTTAAGATTTTAAAAGTTCATCTGGAAATATGATAAATATACTTGAAATAATAAATATAGAGTGTTTTATATTATCACTACTTCTACTTTCTTTAAATGATAAATCTTACATTAATTAAGATGATAGTGGAGTAATTTTGAAACAATAAATATAGAGTATTTTATATTATCACTACTTCTAAGTTTTTTAAAATATAAACCTCAAAATCTAAATTTGACAGGGATTCGGCTTTCAGTGGAAAAGGATAAGTTAGCATGGGCAAAAAACTCTGGCAATGGACAAGTTACAGCCATATCGACATATTTGGCTATTGTTGGTAGTCATGTAAATGAGCAGAAGAAGTGGTGGTATAAGGCGATCTGGAGGTGGAAAATCCCTGAAAAAAAATAAATGTTTCCTATGGATTCTATTTAACAAAAGAATCCTTACCTGGGATAATCTTATGCATAGAGGCAAACATGGTCCAAGCATGTGTATTCTGTGCAGGAAAAATGATGACTCTATTGTCCATTTATTCATGCAATGTGATTTTTCTTTGGGACCGTGGAAATCAATTTGTGCTTCACTTAAGTTAGATGATGTTTGGCCTGTCATGGATTTCGATTCTGCATACCATGGTTGGATTCAAAAAAACAGATGTTTTACAAATGTTCCAGATTTGATGGCATGGTGTATTTGGAATTCTAGGAATTATGTTATTTTTCATAATAGTGAACCTTCTTTGAAGCAGACTTTAATAACTTTCTGGAATTTATATCACTCATATGCTAGTGATGTAAAAAAAACTAAAAATGTGTAGAGAAGAAAAACTTTGATTGTGGAAGATTATGGGGAAGTCATTGCTTTTTTTGATGGTGCTTCAGTAGATAACAAATGTGGGGCAGGTTTTACAATCAATTGTGGGAAGAACTACACTCTAAAATTTTGGCTTGCCTGTGGATCTAGTTCAAATACTAAGGCTGAGCTTCTTGGACTGTGGGGAGTCTTAAAAGTAGCTCTTCTATGTGGCATTGATTCAGTAAAAAAATTCAGTGACTCCTTGGTAATTACTAACTGGGCCAACAAGAAGTCTTAGCTTGATAATGTTTTCGTCCATCACTGGTATCAAAGAATTTCGGGAATGATGAACAGATTTATAGATCTTACTATTGAACATGCATACAGAGAAAACAACGACGTTGCAAATACCTTGTCCAAGGAAGCATTAGACGGTGACCTCAGGGTCCTCCACTAGGAAGAGTGGATTGATGAACAATTATTTTTATCTGGTTCTATGGGTCCTTTTTTTTTTCAGAAGTGAACTGAATGTCATTAGTGCTTTTGTTTACATGGCCAATTTTGGTGTTTTTTTGTTTACATGGCCAATTGGGATGTATGTATATTTCTACAGTTTTTTATAAGCGGTTTAATATCTTGAAACTGATATGTATTTGTGATGAAAAAATCACAAGGATCTAGGTTTGCTCGGTATATGATATGTACTTTTTGATTTCATGGAAATAACATAAGTACTGTTTTTTTTCTCTGAAAAAAAATATAAATCTCACATTAATTAAGATGATAGTGGAGTAATTTTGAAATAATAAAAATATTTATATAATTAATCTCTTAAAAATAAAATAAAAAATAAACAATATTTAAAAAAGTATCATAAATTAAAAAAATATGAGAGAGATAAAATAAACTTTCTCTATTTTTGCGATAAATTTCTTCTCCAAACATGGAATTTGATGATTTTGGTACCGTTGGAAAGCTCTCAATGAGAGCTACAACTTTCGTGTTTTGTATTTTTCAAGATTCCTCACCAATTTTTTGGAGCAGACATTTTATTACCAGGGAACTAAAATGTCCACCCCGAAAAATAGGGGAGGAATCTTGAAAAACTCAAAACACGAAAGTTGTAGCTCTCGTCGAGCGCTTTCCAACAGTACTAAAAACGGAAAATTCCTAGCTCGGAGGAGAAATTTATCGCAAAAATAGAGAAAAAAAAATATGTTATATCTCTCCTATTTTTTTAATTTATGATACTTTTCTAAATATTATTTATTTTTATTTTTAAGATATTAATTATATAAATGTTTTCATTATTTCAAAATTACTCCACTACCATCTTCATTAATGTGATATTTGTATTTTAAAGAACTTGGAATTAGTGATAATATGAAATAAAATAAAAATAGTGATTGTTTATATTTAGTATTATTGTAATTATATTTTTTCATTGTAATTGTAGTTTTTTTCTTTAAGTTTTAGATTTTATTAAATATATAGAAAGAAGTAGTGGTGCGTTTATTAAAAAATTAAAAAAATTCTAATATAAACTTTAAAAAATTACAACTATAGCATTTATTGTGTATGCACAAGAATCTAAACATTTCATTATTATTTCAACCATCGTCTCTTAACTCTACACTAACCCAACGTACTTGTCAACTACCATTAATGAGATATTATAGGTTGGCCTTCACTAGATAACACCTTTAACTTAGTGTGACATGGCATACTCATAGTGTGACGTGGATTTTTTATTATTTTCCTTAGGAGGCCCATTTTAAACCCCGAATTTTCTCTAAAGGCTTCTTTGAATGGCCCAATATTTAACATTGTCATGGTAGTCATCTAGGGTTAGTTTTAGGCTTTTTACACGCCTCAAATCTTGATTAGGTTTAGGGTTTTGGACACTATAAAATGTTCTTGAAAGTCCACATGTGTGAGTAATGAGAGTTGATACCATGGTGGTCAACTAGATAGGTCAACTTGTGGGAGGCATAACTTTCTCATACAAACTCTCCTTGAGGTGATCTTTGTGTAGTTAGAAAGCTCTTGGAGTATAGAACAACACTGCGAGGAAAAATTTTGACCCCAAAAAACATTGTTTAAGCCCTCAAATGGGACTTAAAAGGTTAAATGGACCTCAAATATGCAAAGGCCTGCCCTTAAAATGGGCTCTACAAGCTAATTCATCCAATCTTTCCACCTAGAAAGCACCAAAATAGATAACAAATTTTATATTGACCCATTTCGGATTAATCATTATGTTAACCACAACATGCACTGGATACTAGTCCAAATGAGGGACATCTATTTGGTGCTTATTATTGATAATCCCTCATTTATTTCTACATGCAAAGCATATCCTTTGTAATAATATTTATCTCGAAAAACTAACACATATGTTTTTACTAGGAGAATCGAAAACATGGGTGGGGTTCGTACTTGCGTGACACGAGGTCGATTCCCGTATGCTACCATTATACCCCTACATGCACCCACACAGCCTGCCAACATGCGGCACAGGAAAGCTAAGGTTTGAACCTATGACATTGCAAGTAATGCCTTAACAATACACTCTATCGCCAATTGATCTACACCCTCGCCGGCGAAAACTCAAGAAACAAACACATTAATTATAATAGATGGATCTAGAAATAATAAACCATAACCTTTTTAATCATACATAACTCTATAAATAAACACATTAGATTCAATGCACTACTCTTAAATAATAAAATGCTGCACATTTCCCAACTGCGTAAAGCATTTCCAATAGATATTTACACTACAATAATATTACTTCTAATGGGAGGTTCAAATCTTTAATATACTAATGCAAATATAATCAATCGATACTTTAGTGGAAAACACAAATGGTCTACTTTTTTGAAAACATAACTTTTTCAAATAGACTTCAATTGAGGTGTTATTTAGACCGTTTGAAATCCCACAATGAGCTCTTCATCATCCACTAGGTAAGAGATGAAGTCTTAACGTATTGATCCCGAAAAACAATGTTAAGGGCATAAAAATCACCCCAAGAATTCAACACCCAAATTTTTTAAGGTCCATCCTGAACCCAAATTAGCCATAGCTCAAATTTTCAAACTCCATAAAGCAACAAGGAAGGGAACAAATATTATAATGATCCATTTCAATTCATTACTTAGCATACTTATTTATTTTTGTGTATTTTGCACCATTAACCTGAGCATAAAAAGAGCAATGCCAAGGCACAATGCTTATTTCTCACTTCCCTCATTGCCTTCTCCATGGTAAATCTTGTGTACACGTAATTTGTGGTATGATTTTACTATTGGGGATCTTTTCTTATTTCTTAGCTTAGTTTTATTTATGCAAGTAGCATGCTCCTAATATTTATCCTAAACATAAGTAATTATTGCACTATAGTGTAAAGCCTAGACTTCTCTCGAAGTTATAATCTTGTATTAAAAGCATGTTGGTTTCGGTAGATTTAAACTCTCCTCATAAATTAATGTTTGAATCCTTAGAATGATAAGATGCAGGGAAGAAACTATTGTCCTTTTTGAACCAGTATTGTTTTAACTTTTAAATGAAAGAACATCGATATCTTTAGAAGTCATAGGTATATTTTTGTTATGAAAAGAATTGTCTCTATTGTGCCAAGATGGTACCTAGAATGTATATTTTAATCTATATTTGAAATATCAAATCTACAAAAAATAATCTTGGAAAAAAAGTGAATAGATTCATTGGTACCTTGCAAGTGCCATACAATAATTTGCCCAAAATCTATATCAATAATATTTAGTACAATCAATCTGGGGCGGCAGGTGTAGGTGCAGGTGGGATCCTCCTATATCCCAAAGGAAATATAGTCTTAGCCTTTGCATGTGGGATAAGTATCGCCACTAATAATCAAGCAAAGCGATATGCACTGTATCTAGTATTAGAACAATCTGTCACTCTTGGAATTCAATCAATTGCTGTAATAGGGGATTCCTTGCTAATCATTTCTAAGACAAGAAAAAGGAAAAATCTTACAAACAAAATTGTTAGTAAGCTTCAAAGTCGCATGAATAGGCTTATGTTACGAATTCCGAGAGCCCAATTATTCCATGTGCATCGTCAGAACAACCAACAAACTGATATGCTTGCAAATGAAGCATCACAACTCCCTTGTGGGAGTTTTAAAAGGACTAGGGATCAACCAATATGGTGGGGGCTCCCCTAAGATCTCAATATTTGAAATATGGGACAAGTCACCATCAAACATTTAAATTGATTAACCGTCGTTCCATTCTCCAAGGTACAGAGTTAATGCTCCTTATGTCATTTAAGCCACCTTGCAAAATTGTTTTTGTTAGATTTTGTAGCTTTGAGGTACTTCTGCACTCATTGTTCCTAGGTGCAAATGTCCGAACAAATTGTCACACTTAAGTGACTTTATAAAGTCAAGTTGAGGTACTTTTTATTATTTAATGACAAAAAGTGACATTTTTGAGAAAAAAGTGGCTTTATATAGTTACATGACTTAAAGTGACTTAAGTCATGTCATCTTGAGAATAAATCGCAACCATTGTTTATGGTGGGCCAAGATCCGATCTTGATCGTTGAGGAGGAAGGGTTAGGGATTTTGTCATTAATGAGTTGATAAAAGGACATGCTTGAGGGAGACAAGGCACAATTTCCAAGAGAGAGTGAGAGCTTGAGTTGAGAAAGAGAGAACAAGGGAAGCAAAAGAAAGAGGGCATGCACTTCAAGAGGAGGAGCACACACTTCAAGGATGGAAGAGGGGCACGCACTCCAAGGAAGGTACAATTGCATTTAATGTTGTTTGTACAGTTGGAAGAGAGAGGAATTTTAAATATGGGAAGAGGGCACACATTCCAAGGAGGAAGTAGCATTTAATGTTTTTATGTACAACAATAGAGGGATGCATTCTGTGACCAAGGAAGAGGGTACGCACTTCTAGAAAATGCTCATCATTTAATGCATTCCATACTGTAGACTTTAGAGAGGTCGTATAACTGAGAAGTGGTTGAGTTTTGGCACATTTTTTTAGGCAACTTGGTACCTGTAGGTGGGTGTTGTTTAAGGCAGATGTGGGTGCATTTAATGAGAAAAGAAATGTACAGTATTGTTGTAAGTTGGATCAGGATTTGAGGTGTTGAGGAATGGGTATTTGTGATAAATACCATCAATTAATATGCCGTGCATGACTGTTGTATATTTTTTAGTATAGCTCATAATAAAATTTCTTTTGGACTGGTTTTCCCCTTTGGGGTTTTTCCAGGGTCATTTGACCAAAATATCATGTGCAAAATGTGTTTTATTGTCTATTGTTCATGAGTTATTTTCTGCTAAAAATTTGTACTTAGCTACTTGTTGGAATACTTAGAGGGGGGGTGAATCAGTATCCGCACTTTAAACCACTTTTCACCACGATGTATGAACATTAACCTTATCAGTTACCATTCACAATTTATCATGTATGATTGCATTCAATACATATCATTAGCAATACTAATCAACAATGCATCACATCAACAATAGATACACAGTAAACCAAAAATTATGTGGAAACACAAATTGGAGAAAACCACAAAGTTTGTTAAGTCGTGCAGAGGTTACATTCATGGAAGCATCGAATTACTGTGTTTTCTAGCACCAACCTCTTGTGAGCATAAGTCACAAATTTATCAGACACCGATCTGAAGGAAGCATCGACTTCCTATGTTTTCCAGCACTAACCTCCTGTGAGCACCGACTCACAAATTTCTCAGATACTGATCTGAAGGAAGCATTGAATTCCTGTTTTTTCCAACACCAACTAGATGGAGGCACCAACCTCCTATGAGCACCGAATCACACTCCTTGACACACAAATGTTGGATTTTTTTAGTCAATTTGTTTCATCAAGCACAGCAACTTTGTACATTGAACTACTTTAGTTGGTGTCTTAACTCGCAACTACGAATTTGCACATCCTTTGTCTTCACAATAGTGACTGTGATTGCACACCTCCTTCATTCACAATACTACAACCATGCACCTCTTTTCCTTCAAAAGGGGGAATTATTTCAACTGCGACTTTGAACTTCCTTTGTTCACCGTACAGGAACCATGCACCCATTTGTCTTCAGAACTGGGACTTATTCCAACTGCGAATTTGCAATTCTTTTGCTCACGGTACGGCATGCACCCCTTTTTCTTCAAAAATGCAACTTATTCCAACTGCGACTTCGTGCTTCCTTCATTCACAGTACTGCGACCATACACCCCTTTATATTCAGAACGATTACTTATTCCAACTACGATGTGCGCTTCCTATGTTCATGGTACTGCTACCATGCACCCCTTTATCTTCAGGCCTATGACTTATTCTAACTGCAACTTGCAAAAAACGCTACTCCAGATCAAATGGTTATTTATCTCCTTAAATCCCCAATATTTGTTATTACATATTCTAGATTGTCATGTCCCAAATTTGGCATTGCGTCACAATGTCCTAATCGCATTGGCCATATTCATTAGAGTTTTTCAAATTGATGTTAAGAGTCAAATAATTGCCAAGGAGGAAAAATACTAGTTTCCTAGGTTTGGGGTGGAAGCTTTGGGGATTTGGAATAATGGGGATAATTAATGATTTTGGAACATTAGGATGGCATAAATATTTAATAAAGGAAATAAATAAATATATACAAGTGAAAATCAAAGTGGTATTTGATCATGAAGACACATGGAGGAAGTGGGACCCACACAAGCTAGAATTTATGTGCCACATGGCATCATCTTCTTGCAATTTCGAATCCATGGGAAGCCTAATGTTCTTGGGATGAGTTATAAGGTAAATAATACTTGGAGTGAGTCAATGAGGTCGAAATATAGAGGAAGAGTAACTCCCATGGAAGAGGAAGAGGCAATTTGGAGCTAGTGAGACACTTGGGCTAGATTCCCTAGCTCTATGACAACAATGATGAAGATGCTATGACACCTATGACACAAATCAGACCTGAAGGCTGAAATATGACATATATGACATGTCAGGGCTAAAAATAGACTCCAAGAGGGCGCTCAAGGGTTTTAGGGCAGCTAAGATGCTTCCACATGTGATTTGGTGGAAGTGGGAGACTAGGAATGGTTGTACAAGTGGTGTTCTTTGGAATCTCTTCCCAACTTGAGTTGGCATGAGTCTCTTGGAAGGAATTCGACCCATGGAGGACATTAGAAGTTTATAAATTTCATTAACAAAGAAGGAAACCATCTTTTGATCATTTGTAGAATTTTCAATTGCATTTGTGAAGAGGGAGAGCTAGTGGATGACTAGTTTCTTGCCTTAGCCAATTTCGAGGGTGAAAGATTCCCATCCAAGTTGGTAATTGGAAAGGCCATTCAAACCTTTAATTTGGAGATTTAATGGAGTCTTTATTTTCATGTGTAAGCTACAGGGAAGCTCATGGTTTCTTCTATTGCAGCTCACTCCTTCAACCATTTCCAGTTTTGATGGCATATTCTTGATCCTTGAGGGAGGGCGTTTTTGGTGAGCTATTGTACTCTTTGGGGGAGCTTCTAATGACCCATTTATTTTGTAATATGAATTAAATACTCTTTTATTCATCTCCAAAAAGTTTCAGGTCGAAATTCCAAGTAGAAATGTGTAAATCTCATTTTTAATGAAAGAACAGTGTCATTTCCCCACTACCTTGTTGTGAACCAATGTACTACTGATGTCTTCGAATGAATGGATGATTATATGATACATTTGTGATTAATATACTTCCATGGATGTATTTTACAAGTTTCATGTACTGTACTTGAGCATTTGAAGTATTTTTACTCAGTTTAATTGCATTGGGAGAAGAAATAATGTCATTTCCCCAAGGGTCGAATGGGTGATTTTTGTAGCTGAATGGGAGAGGGTTGGAACAGATATTATAATCAATTAATGGTGAAAATGATACCTTAATAACATCATTAATACATTCCATACCTCTTTTCAGAAATTTGAGTGGGTTTGGAGGCATTTGGGAAGCCATTTTCAGTACTTATCCCAGGGGGATTTGAACCCCAAATTACTAGTAAAATTGCATACTTGGTCCAGAATATGAAGAGAGTTTGAAAAGGTCTTTTGGTGGAAATATATCATACTTTAACATCATATTCAATTCCTAATATAATTCATACACCTTCCTTGAAGATTTGAAGGCATTTGGAGTCAATTTGAGACCTAGAGACCAATACTAGTCAAAGGGAATTACTAGTAAAATTCCCTACATTGGCCAGAATTGAAAGAGGATTTGCAGAAGTATTTTAAAGGTCCAAAAGCATCCCTGGAACACATATTTATGTTCTATCATCCTCCATATACCTTCTCAGAAGATTTGGGAGCAATTGGAGCAATTTGGGGACCTAGTGCTCAAAACTAGTCAATGGTCTAACTAGGGAAAAAAGTGAAAAATTGCCATTTTAATAAAATTCCTAACAAGGGATATTACACAGATATTCATTTCTCCTTCCAATTGTATTCCTTTTTATAGCTTCATCCTCCTACCTTTTCCACACTAAATGAGGAGAGCGATTCACTTATTTATACAACTATCGGACAATATTACGGTGTGGCCAACCTAAATGATTTCAACTGTAGATTGTTCACGCTAACTCGGCTCATCATTTGTACTGCTTAAAATTACATTGTTATATGGGTTATAGACCATTCATAGAGCCACAACTCCCACTTCATATCCTTAAAATGTGCGGGCAAGTTCCCATGACTTGGTAGAGCTTACGCATGTATTCTCTTCGACAACCTTGTTCTATATACTTCTTCAAACTGGATTCAAAATTTCACATAGGCATACACTCCAAACCTATTTAACATCAATGAGAACACTAGCTCCAACAATCTCCCCGATCTATATACGTCTTCAAGCTAGCTTCAAAACTTCACATAGGCATACATTCCAAACCTATTTGACATCAATGAAAGCCGCTAGATCCAGCAATCTCCCCCTTTGGCATTGATGTCAAAACAAAGTAAAACTGAGCTCCCGTGAGTGTAAGAGCTCCCCATGGGTGTAAGCACTAATTAGATTACTTGTTTTGCTCCCCATGACTTGCATCCCTTGTTTTACTGTAAATCTCCCTCTTTGACACCAATTACAAAGGTTGTCCCATCCTGATTATGCTACTCCCCTGAGCCTGCACCTTCTCATTTGTTGTTCAATACTGACTCGGCAAAGGTGTCACTCCTAGCTTTTGTATGAGACTTTCAAAGACCTCTCTCACAAGTGGTTTAGTAAAAATATCTACAACTTGTTCTCTTGTGGGTACATATTCCAATTTTACAGTTTTATCTTCAACATGTTCCCTTAGAAAGTGATATTTGATAGGAATGTGTTTTTTTTAGTGCATAACAGGATTCTTTGATATACTTATTGCACTGATATTGTCGCAGAATATTGATATTGCTTGGTTAGACACTACTTGGACTTCCCGTAGAATCTGCTTCATCCATAAAATATGTGTACAACATGCAACTGTTGCAATATATTCAGCTTCAGCAATGGACAAAGAAATAGAGGCTTGCTTCTTGCTTACCCATGACACCAAACACTTTCCCAAAAAGAATACACATCCACTAGTACTATTTCTGTCATCGACACATCCTGTCCAATCTACATCAGAGTATGTTGTTAAAGTAAAACCTTTACTTTTTGGATGTCAGAGGCCAAATTCCAAGGTTCCTTTTAAATAGCGAAGTATTATCTTTACTTCTTGAATATGATTTTCTTTTGGCTCAGATTGAAATCTAACCACTACACTGACTACTTGCAGGATGTCAGGCCTGGTCGCAGTTACATATACTAAACTTCCTATCATAGATCTCTACAATTTTTTGTTTACTTTTGCAGATTCATCATCCTTGCTTAGTTTGGAGCCTGTGACCATTAGAGTGCTTACTGGCTTGGAGTCCTCCATCTGAAACCTTTTGAGCATATCTTGAACATACTTGGATTGAGATATAAATATGCCTTTGACTGACTGTGTAATTTGCAATCCAAAGAAGAACGACAATTCTCCCAGCATTGACATTTCAAACTCATTTTGCATGCTTTCACTGAATCTTTTGCTCATGTCATCAGTGCTACTCCCAAAGATAATGTCATCAACATATATTGTTGTGATGATCATTTTTTTTCTTCCATTTTAATGTAGATTTTGGAGTGTATAGCTCCTCTTTTGAATCCTTGTTGTCGCATATATTGGTCCATTCTTGCATAGCAGGCTCTTGGTGCCCGCTTCAACCCATACAATACCTTTTTAAGTTTCCATACATAATCCTTACTTCCTAAAAGTTGGAATCCTTCTAGTTACTCAATATAGGCTTCGTCTAATGTTCCATTCAAGAATTTTTCCTTGGCATCCATTTGATAAACCTTGAATTTTTCGTGACATGCCAAGGCTAGAAATATTCTTATAACCTCCATTCTCGCTACAGGTGTAAATTTTTCTTCAAAATCGATCTCGTCTATTTGTGCATAGCCTTTGCATACAAGTCTTCCATTGTTTCTCACTACCAGTCCAACTTCATTTTTTTATTTATAAAAACCCATTTGGTCCCTATCACATTTTTGTCCTTGGATCTAGGAACAAGTTCCCAATTTTCATTATTTTCAATTTGTTCCAATTCCTCATTCATGGCTTTAATCCAGTATTTGTCATCACTTGCTTCTTCAAAACAACTAGGTTCTATCTATCACAAAAGAGCAAAATTTACCTCTTCAAATACTTTTATCATTTTTCTAATTTTTGTTTCCACTCCTGCATCTTCATCACCAATAATCAAATCATCATAATTATTTCTTTTTAAATTTCGGGATGGTGTTTTTGTATCATGTCTGGTTTCTGGTTCTCTCTCGTTTTCTTTATTTTCTATTTGTTCTTCCTCTGACAAAACTTCTTCTATTTCCATTATTGGTTCTGATCTTTTCTTTTCTTTTATGGATCTATTAAATGTTGCTTCATCAACTCTTACCTATTCACTTTCAATTATTTTATATGTTCTTAAATTGTAGCAAATATAGGCCTTGCGTTCAAAGGCGTACCCCAAGAAGATGCCTTCATCTAATCTGGAATCAAATTTTGCCAAGTCATCATTGACTATTTTAATATAACCTTTGCTTCTTAATATTCTGAAGTATTTAACTAATGCTAATCTTCATTTCCAAAGCTCATCAGGGATTTTATCATTATTTACTCATAGTTGAGCCCTATTCAATATGTGAACAGCAATGTGAATAGTGTGACCCCATAAAGCATCAAATAGATTTGACTCGTTAAGCATTGTTTTGGCAATTTCCTATAAAGTCATGTTTTTCCTTTCAATTACACCATTTTGCTGGGGAGTTCCAACAATTTTATATTGTCTTCTAATTCCGTTTTCTTCACAGAAGTTTTCAAAGTCATCTAAGACATATTCTCTACCATTATCTGAACAAAGACTCTTGATCTTTAAGTTTGTCTCATTTTCAACCATCTTCTTGAATATTCTAAAGTTCTCAAAAGCTTCAGACTTTTTCTTGAGAAGACATACCCAAGTCATTCTAGTATAGTCATTAATGAACAACACAAAATAATACTCTCCATTGAAAGTATTTGTTCTTTCTGGCCCACAAAGATCGGTGGGTATCAATTCCAAGGGTTTTTTTGTTGAGTATTCTTTTGTTTCAAAACTTGTATGTGTCAGCTTTCCATGTTGGCAAGGTTTGCATATAGTGCTATAAGTTTTGCAAGGTTTTATGATTCTAGGCATATCTCGCGTAGCTTTCTTTTTACATATCTTTACTAGATTGTCGAAGTTAATATGTCCTATTCTTTTGTGCCAAGGCCAACTTTCATCAACTTGTCCTATACAACATTCTTCCCTTTGTGTGGCATCTAGCATATATACATTGTTGGAGGGCCTGGGTGCTCTACCTACCAATATCCCTTATTTTTCTCTTCTTATTTGACATTCTTTAGAATTAAAAATGAGAGTATGTCCTTGATCGCACATTTGGCTTACACTCAAGAGATTGTGTTTCATGTTCTCAGTCAATACACATTTTTTTCTTCAACCTCCTTGTTTCCAAGAAGTTTTGTTGTGCCATCTCCTCCAAAGTTAACAATTATTGTTTTTCCTTTCTCAAATTTTATGAATCTATGTTTGTCTCCAATCATGTGCTTGGAGCATCCGTTGTCAACGTACCAACTATTTTCTCTGCTTTAAGCATGTAGAGCCAAGTCACACTTTTCATTACGTGGATTTTCCAAGTGTTGTCTCCAAGTTTTGTTATCATCCTTCTCAAGTTTTGAAAAACTTCCATTTGATACTAACTGCCAGAAGGAATTCATTTTGAGTCTACAATTGAAGGTTGTGTGACCAAAATGGTTACATTTATAGCACTCAATGTCGAAGTTTAGAGGTCCGGAGGAATTATCATATCTTCTTTTGAAGATTTTTGACTGATTGAGCTTATTCTCATGATAATTCTTGGAATTTTCACTGATGACACTATTACTTTCATATGTCCTGCAGTAAGTTGATTTATGACCGAAATTTTTACATAAAAAACAATATCCTGACAAAAAAGTCGAGTACCTTTTTACCATTGATCTTCTTGATGTTTCAGCTTCATCGTTTATGTCGTTCTAATGAATTATTTGGGTTTCCAGCATGTCGTTATCCTTCTTGAGTTCACTATCTTCAGTTTTCGTGATTTTTTTAGCCGCATCTACATAGGTTCTGAATTCTGAAACATTTCCTATTTTCATTTTCTTTGACTCCTCGTCGGGGTTATACGCTAGTCCTATCCTATCGTTATATGGTTTTTTACTGTTCAGAATCTTCTTCAGTGTTTTGGAACTATTGTCATATTTCGACTGGCAATTTAACTAAAAGTTTATCTTTTGCACTTCCTCTTTTAGAAGGACAACTTATGTTTCCAAGTTCTTTTTTATTCTCTCTATTTCCTTCTGATAGTTTTCACTATTATGACTTTGGCTTAGTTTTCCCTCTGGTTGCATTTGACTGCTAATCAACTGATCTGATAGTTTAGATATGTCTTTAGTTTTCTATTGATAGCCTAATTTCGATTTTTGTAATTATTTTCTTAGTATATCACCTCCAGCTTCCAATCTTTCACTTACTTTTCTTTTCTCTTCCAACTGATTCGTCTATAGTTCATCAATTCTCTTTGCTTCTTCAAGTTCTGTTGTCATATCAATGATAATATTTTCAACTTCTTTTGCTCTCACGATTTCCTCTTTAAGTTTGGAATTTTGTTCTTTTAGCTGCTTGTTCTTCTTCCTTTCCATTCTCGGATCATCCAGTGCTCTGATAAGTTCACTCTTAAGGTCTACTTCTACTTCTTCATCAAGATTTTCTTAATTCTTGTCTTCATGTTTTTCTTCATGATTTCGATTAGTGATTTATAGATCTTTATTTTGTGTCACTGTTTCCATGAAGAGCATTTTGTTTGAATCATTGTCGTTGTCATATTCTTCATCAGATAAGCTCCTATCTTCTTTGGATAGAAAATTTTCTTTTGTCTGTCAGAATATTTATTCCCAGTATTTCCTTTCGTGTATCTCGTTTCCTTCCTTTTGTGATAAGAAATATCTTCATCATCACTATTTTCGATTTTTCCATATGGACATTTTGAAGCACAGTGACCAACCTTTCCACAATTAAAACATTCAAATGGTAACTTACCTCTGAATTTTCTTAATCCTCTTTGGAGTTTTCTAACAAAGTTCATTTCTTCAGTGTCTAATTCATTGTCTGAACAGTTTCATTAATTCCACCCTTTAGTCCTTGTCTTCTTGGTTACTTTGAATGTTGCTTCATGTCTTGAAGTTCCTTTGCCTTTGTCTACACTCATTTTATATGTTGTGAGAATTCCTTGCAATTCTTCCATGGTCAATAGTTCTAGGTCTCGGGCTTCTTCAATGTTTGATACCCTTGAGTCAAATTTCATTGGAAGGGTTCTAAGTACCTTTTGTACAACATTCTTTTCTTTTAG
Source organism: Larix kaempferi (assembly GCA_027924585.1). NCBI lineage: Eukaryota > Viridiplantae > Streptophyta > Pinopsida > Pinales > Pinaceae > Larix > Larix kaempferi. Next base: position 13,466,688 of record BSBM01000458.1, on the reverse strand, counting down.
TTCTTCTCCTATTCCTCTGATAGTGCTTACTATTTCGTCGACACGAAGAAAATATGTTGCGATGTTTTCTTCTTCATTCATCTGAATATTTTCAAATTGTCCCCTATGTGTTTGGAGTTTTTCTTTCTTGACTCCATCATATCCTTGATATATGTTTTTGAGCTTATCTTGCATTTCCTTTGCAAGTTTTGTTTCTAACAAACCACTAAAGATTGCATTTACAGCTTTTGCATTATTATGATACAATTTCTTCCCATCTGCATTAGTAGGGGGGTCCTCTGGAATTGTGTACCCATTGACAACTGCGAGCCAAACCTTGAGCCCTAAAGACATCAAATATGCACGCATCCTTACACTTCAGAAAGAGTAGTTATTTTCATCAAAGAGTGGAATTCATCTTGAGGAAATTCCTTCGTGTTTTTCCATGGAAATTCCCTTTAGTGGTTAAAACTATAATTTGAAGGAACCCGCTCTGATACCAATTGTTGGAATACTGAGAGGGGGGGTGAATCAATATTCCCACTTTTAACCACAATGTATGAACATTAACCTTATCAATTACCATTCACAATTTTCCATGTATGATTGCATTCAATACATATCATTAGCAGTACTAATCAACAATGCATCACATCAACAATAGATACATAGTACACCAGAATTTACTTGGAAACCCAAATTGGAGAAAACCACAAAATTTGTTAAGTCAAATATAGATTACATTCATGGAAAGCACTGACTCCTATGTTTTCCAGCACCAACTGGATGGAGGCACCAACCTCCTATGAGCACCAACTCACAAATTTCTCAGACACCGATCTGAAGTAAGCATCGACTTCCTGTGGTTTCCAACACCAACTGGATGGAGGCACCATCCTCTCGTGAGCACAAACTCACAAGTTTCTCAAACACTGATATGAAGGAAGCACTGAATTCCTGTGTTTTCAAGCACCAACTAGATGGAGACACCAACCTCCTGTGAGCACCGACTCACACTCCTTTCCCCTTCCTTCCTCCCTGTTAAATCCCGTTGGTTTTGTCACACAAATATTGGATTGTTTTAGTGAATGTGTTTCATCAAGCACTGCAACTTTGTACATTGATCTACTTCAGCCTTTGTCTTAACTCACAACTACGACTTTGCACCTCCTTTGTCTTCACAATAGTGATTGTGACTACACGCCTCCTTCCTTCACGGTACTACGACCATGCACCCCTTTTCCTTCAAAACTAGGACGTATTCCAACTGCGACTTCGCACTTCATTCACGGTACTACAACCATGCACCCATTTTCCTTCAGAACTATGACTTATTCCAATTGCAACTTCGCACTTCCTTCATTCACGGTATTGCAACAATGCACCCCTTTGTCTTCATAACTGCGACTTATTCCAACTACGACTCTGTGCTTCCTTCATTCACGGTACTACGACCATACACCCCTTTATCTTCAGAACTGTTACTTATTCCAACTGCGACATGCGCTTCCTTTGTTCACGATACTGCTACTATGCACCCCTTTATCTTCAGGACTATGACTTATTCCGACTGCAACTTGCGAAAAACTCTGCTCCAGATCAACTGGTTTTTGATCTCCTCAAATCCCCAATATTTGTTATTACATCTTCCAGATCTTCATTTCTCCTTTCAATTGATTTCCTTTTTCGAGCTTCGTCCTCCTACCTTTTCCCCACTAAATGAGAGCACTTCACTTATTTATACAAAGTGTTGGACAATATTACAGCATGGCCAACCTAAATGTTTTCAGTTTTCAATTCTTTACGCTGACTTGGCTCGTCATTTGTATTGCTTAAAATTACATTGTTACATGGGTTATAGACCATTCATAGAGCCACAACTCCCACTTCAGATCCTTTATTTGTGCGGGCAAGTTCACATGACCTGGTGGAACTTGCGCATGTATTCTCTTTGACAACCTTGTTCTATGTACTTCTTCAAATTGGCTTCAAAAATTCACATAGGCATACACTCCAAACCTATTTGACATCAAATGAAAACACTAGGTCCAACAATCTCCACGTTCTATATACTTCTTCAAACTAGCTTCAAAACTTCACATAGGCATACATTCCAAACCTATTTGACATCAATGACAACACTAGGTCCAACACCACTGTGTTTTAGCTTACTATTCATTGGGAAGTGTGCATGTGATATGCATTTATTTTTTATGATTGTTAAAGACTGAGATCTGTGAAATGCTAAGTAAGATTTCGGGATATCAATAGCTAAATGTTTTAGTTCATATTTCTTAACATGGTATTAGAGCTAGGGCTCTGAGGTTGAATGGACGATAGTGTTGCAGCTACTTGACAAGAGTTTTGCTAGTTGGTATAGCTGAGTATTGATTTTGGCACTTGGGTTGCAAGTGGTTTGCTTGGTCTTTTGCTTAGAAAGAAGAAGGGGGGAACATGACTTCCAACATCAAGTACGAAGATCGGTTGGAGGGGATCTCCAACTACCTGTAATGGAAGGCTCGGATTGTAGTTGTTCTGAAATAGAACAAGTTGTGGTTGTTTGTTAGTACCATAGTGGTACCACCTTCATCATATCACATTTCCTTGGACATCCATGAGGTGAAGGAGGCAAGGACTCGGAGAATACTCCTAGATGGAGTGACCGGCCACCTTATTCCACATTTGGCTAAGAAGCAGACAACCAAGGAGATGTGGGACACACTGAAGAGCCTGTATGAAAACAAAATGAGAACAGAAAGATGGAATTGAAGGACAAGCTCCACAGCATGAGGATGTCCAAAGGAAAATATGTGGCCTCCTATCTCACCCATCTCAAGCAGGTGAAGAATGAGTTGAGTGTTGTGGGTGAGATCATTGCTAACCTAGAGTTGGTGAGTATAGCCCTGAAGGGATTCTCCGAAGACTGGGATGTGTTCGTGAAATGTGTGGTGTGTCAAGAAAACTTTCCATCTTGGGAGAGGTTTTGGGATGACTTTAAACGGGAGGAGATCCAGGAGGGGTTTGAAGAGAAGGAAAAGGCTGGTACTGATGAGCAGGATGTGGCCATTTTAGCAAAGGGAAAGAAGAAGAAGGGCTCGAGCAATGGATCGACATCAGAGAAGGACATGAGCAAGGTGAGATGCTTTGCATGTCAAACATTTGACCACTATGCAAACTAGTGTCCAAACAAGAAGAAAGGAAAGAAGATCGAGACAGAGGAAACAACATCAACTACAGTGGAGGAGTACACTAAGAAGTTCAAGAAAGAGTTCTCTTTGGTGAGTCATGTCTCGAGTAGCAATGTTGTCGAGAGTCCAGACACTGGTGCATGGCATGTGGACAATAGAGCAACAAAGCACAGGACTGGGATACAATCTATGTTCGTGCACTTGACAGATATCCAACGAGGGATGCATGCAAAGAATGGTTTTGATACCACGCATGATGTAGAGGGGGTTGGATGTGTCAAATTCCAACTGGAGTCAGGAGGATATCTGGAGGTGGCCAATGTGTACCTAGAACTAGAGCTGAAATTGAACTTACGCTCATTGCCAGCTCTGGAGGATGATGGATATGCGATTCTAATTTGTAATGGACAGGTGATTATTTATCCGATGGGGGAGAGCTTGGATGCAACAGCACAAGTGTTGGGCATCAGAGATGGGAGGATGTACAAGGTGTTGGGGCATCTTGTAGATGGTGACTCTGGGTGGATATTGGGCTCAGTTGCAGTGTCAGAGACGCTTGGGGCAGAGACTTCTTCCAGTTTAGTGAAGAGACCGAGTTAGTACGAGATGACACTGGAGGATGAGCAGGAGGGTGAGGTGAACTCTCAACTCAAAGTTGAGGGGCACCGATCTTCAACACAGGGTTCAGAACAGGTAGCGAGACAATTTCCTGGGTTAGAGGGAGCTACTACAACGAACAGTGTTATGAGCTTGGAGAGGGATCCTGGTGGTGGTAAAGGTGCCAGCAGTACCTCCCTCACTAAGAGGGAGTGTTAGATTTTGTAGCTCGAAGGTACTTTTGCACTCATTGTGCCTAGGTACAGGGGTCCGAACAAGATGTTTCACTTAAATGACTTTATAAAATGTTTTTATAAAGTGACTTTATAAAGTCAAGCTGAGGTACTTTTTATTATTTAATGACAAAAAGTGACTTTTTCGAGAGAAAAGTGATTTTATATAGTTACATGACTTAAAGTGACTTAAGTCATGTCATCTTGAGAATAAATCACAACCATTGATCGTGGTGGGTCAAGATCCGATCTTGACCGTTAAGGATGAGGGGTTAGGGATTTTGTCGCTAATTAGTTGATCAAAGAACATGCTTGAAAAAGACAAGGCACAATTTCCAAGAGAGAGTGAGAGGTTGAGTTGAGCAAGAGAGAAGGGAGACAAGAGAAAGAGGGCACGCAGTCCAAGAGGAGGGGCATGCACTTCAAGGGAAGAGGGGCACACCCTCCAATGAAGGTATAGTTGCATTTAATGTTGTTCGTACAAACAGGAAGAGGGCACACTTTTCAAGGTTTGAAGAGAGCATGGATTCCAAGGAGGCGGCAGCATTTAATGTTGTTCCATGCAGCAGTAGAGGGGCACATTTTCTAAGCAAGGAAGAGGGCATGCACTTCTAGAAAGTGCTCAACATTTAATGCAGTCCATACAGCAAATTGCAGAGAGACTGTACAGCTGAGAAAGGGCTGAGTTTTGGCATGTTTTCTGAGATGGCTTGGTACTTATAGGTGAGCATTGTTTTCAAGGCAGTTGTGGGTGCATTTAATGAGAACTGTACATTGCAACTGTAAGTTGGCTCAAGTTTCGAGGTGTTGAGGACTGGCTTTTTGGGATAAATACTGTCAATTAATATGTTGTACATGATTACTGTAGTTTTCTGAGTATTATTCTTCTCAGTTCATAATAAAATTTATCATGGACTAGTTCTCCCATTTGGGGTTTTTCCATGGTCATTTGACCAAAATATCATGTGCCAAATGTGTTTTACTGTCTTTTGTTCACGAGTTATTTTCTGCTGCAAATGTGTACTTAGCTACTATGTTTCAGCTTACTGTTCATTCGGAAGTGTGCATGTGATATGCATTTTTTTTTTATGACTGTTGAAGACTGAGATTTGTGAAATGTTAAGTAAGATTTGGGGATATCTATAGCTATGTGTTTTAGTTCAGATTTCTTAACAGTTTATAGCTATGTGTTTTAGTTCAGATTTCTTAACAGTTTATAGCTATGTGTTTTAGTTCAGATTTCTTAACAGTTTTTGTGGGAACTATGCCGAAGGAGAAGCCTCTAGACTCCCCACGTGTTGAAGCTTTTGATACAAGTTTGGACGAGAGAGCATTATTTGGCCTAAGGTTTGCCAAATGCAGAGCTCCATTTTGTCATATCAAGGAAGAAGGAGAATCTCTGCGTTTAGGAGGAGTTCGCAGGCATGGGTTAGCACAGGAAGCTTGTTCCCTATCCCTGGTTATTATCACCATTGCGATTTGGGAGGTTTGTTTTCAGTTGTTTTCTGTTTTCAATTGAGGGAAAAGTTTTTGCATTATTATGAAATAGTTAGATCGACTGATTCGACTTTGTTACACTATAACAGTGTAAAGGTGATAGTTAACAATTATCTGATGTTGTAGAAATAATTCATACTGCGATGGTAGTAAGAGAAAAGATGGCTCTTTGTGAGCCGATCCCCATTATGTATCTCTGCGTTTAAATGCTAAACCCTAGCATTTTCTTTGTATATTATGTGATATGCACAGTAGTATTGTTACCCTCTGCTAAACGACAACGATAACATCTTTGTCATATGATTTGTAACCCTAGCGCTATAGAACCGACTTTCCTATACCTTTGATTCTTACACGTCTGGTTTCTGTTGAGGGCTACGGTGTAAATTGCCGGTAGTCCCTTTCGATATCTTCTGCTTAATTTGTTTTGTTGGAGTTCAAATCATTTTAGATCTTTCCTTGTTTGATAGGACTGAAACGAAGCCATAGATCCCCGATGAAGTCGTGTATTAATATTTTTTTAACTTTGAAGTTTTGTATTTGTATCATAACTCTGCTTTTAGACAATCTCTGCTTTTTCTCACTTATAGGATTTATATTTTAAAGCTCAGAATGGTGCAAAACAGACAATGCAAACCTTTCCGTTTCTATTACTTTGGCATGAATAGTCGATAGGGTTGTATTTGTGTATACAACACAGCCTAAGCGAATCCACCATGGATCTCTGTCTCGTGTTCCCTCTGTATCGAAATCTCTGAGAAAACCAAGTCACTTAGAATGTTAGAATCCCAAAGTATTACGCTGCACAGTTCATGATATTTATGCACAGCGTGATGACCGACCCGAAAGTTTTGTATATCTATAAAATTTAGGACTTACGTAGTGTGAAAAGTTGAGTGCTTCTGTTGTAATATTTCGGTATCATCATGAATCCCTGAAAGCTATGGTGTCCATATAGATGTTTGGGTAAAGTTTTGACACTAATGAAATTAATTATATATATATATATAATCGCACTGTCAGTTAGTATTGTGCCATAAAGATGACTTCAGGCCGAGAAGTTAGTTCATATTGTATACTGCATATGTATATATTTTGGGATACATTTAGATAAGTCCACATTGAGGAAAGATACAGTCGAGGGTTGCGTTGTATAGAGCCTTGCTTATAGCCATTACGATATATATGTATATGTGACGGTGGGTTGATTTCCGGCTGGCTAACACGTTGGATAAATGGTAGTCATATTTTTTGAAAAAAATTTAAGGACACTAATGTTTTAAGTTTTCTTTATATATGTTATATATATACTTACAAACGAAAGTGCTTAGAATAGATTGAAGAGCCCTTAGGTTATTGCCAAGTAAAAATATATTTTAGTTACGTACTTTTGTATACCAATGCCAATGCCATGGATGTATTGTAACCACTAAAAAGTTGCCCGAGTAATAAAAAAGATTTAGTGAGATTAAGAAAATTCAAGTTCCCTAGAGTATAATAATATGATGGATAAATCCTCTGGTGGTCAATATAAGGAACTTATATTTATATGATAAACAAATCATAGGTATAATATAATAATATGATGGATAAATCCTCCGAACTTATATTTATATGATAAACAAATCATAGGTATAAAGAATTTTGAACGGACTTATAATTATATATATAATGAGAGTAAAGACTTTTTACACATATGCATTTTTAATGTTAATGCAGAGGGTGGAGCATATTGGGTTATGTTAATACTGTTATAATATATTTGTACTATATTTTGGTATTTTTACATTATGATGTAACATATGGTAAGTATAAAATAATTACAATTTGACATACAAGTTATAGGATAAAAGAGGTTTATTCTTTTAGAAATTGTAGAAAGTTTTTCAATCTTTGTGTAGATATATGAAGAACCTCATCTTTTTAATGAAGGATATGTTAGTTGGGAAAATATTTCATGTAAGGAAGGCTTGATGAAAATAAGCCTTGCGACATTCGTGATGCAGTAGAATGTAATCCCTTCACCCAAATTTTCTTTAATAAAAACACAACCTTTGTGGACTAGCCCGTGTACGGGTGAACCACGTTATCTTTGGTCTTCTGTCCTTGCCTATGACTTTTATTTGATTATGCATGTGATGGTATAATTCTTTCTTTTACATGAGTTATCTTAATAATTGATGTTTTAATATGTTTGTCGAATGTACCTTGACAAAGGATATTTCATGTTAAATGTTGTAAGGATATTTCATATGATCAAATGAGGACCATAAAGATGTAAGTATTATTTTGGTTCAAGTTGTAAATCCTCAATTTAAAATGGTAGTATTTAAGTATATGCTAGCATGTTATCAATGTTTGGAAGGTCTCTATGTTTGAAGTTATAATTTTGTAAACATAGTATACAAGTAAACTGGTCCTTCACGTACAGAAGTTTTATACGAAATTGAATTAAATGCATAAGAATCACTTATTATAAAAATGTAACTACCACCTGAGGTTAGTACGTACGAACTCCCTTGCATGAATATTCAATGATAATTTCATGAAATGTTAAATGTTGCATTTATTAAATAGAAAACTAGATACTAATTAAATATTTATAATTCCGCAAAGCTTTTTAATGGTGATTAAACTGTTTGGAAAGGGAAAGAGACCACTTAGAAAAAATTTAAATTTTTACGAATTTTGGGTTCATGACAAAACGAAAGTGCTTAGAATAGATTGAAGAGCCCCTAGGTTATTGCCAAGTAAAAATATATTTTAGTTACGTACTTTTGTATACCAATGCCATGGTATAAGTCTATGCGTTTTGTGCTTAAGAGTGAGCCATGAAATCTTGGAGTATTCTATAAATTAAAAGCCTCCGTTCATTTCACTAAGTAAAGGATTCAAATTTCTTTTTATAAGATTTCTAATTTATGGTATTGTGCAAGCAAACTGTGAGGTTACCTTAGTCTTATTTTATATAAAGATTTCACATATATATGATATATGTATTAGGGTAAGTGAACATAAAAGTGGTGCCAAAAGCAATATTATAATAGTAATGGATGTATTGTAACCACTAGAAAGTTGCCAGGGTAATACAAAAGATTTAGTGTGATTAAGAAAATTCAAGTTCCCTAAAGTATAATAATATGATGGATAAATCCTCTGGTGGTTAGCATAAGGAACTTATATTTATATGATAAACAAATCATATGTATAAAGAATTTTGAACGGACTTATAATTATATATATAATGAGAGTAAAGACTTTTTACACAAGTGGTTTAGTGATGGTGGCTCAAGACGTAGATGATATAGTTGCTTTCCCCTATGCCCTAGGCGAGTGGCTGTCAAACGCACTACATGTTGATTGTGAGGGCAAAATCCTTCAAGGAATTCTTCCCAAGACTGGTTCTCATTTTGATTTGCCCCTAATTTGGGAAATTTGCTTAGTTGCATGGGTTCACGTACCCAAGGGTAGGGTTCACGTCCCCACACCGGGTTCACGAACCCACGTCTCCGATTCGGGTTCGGGTTCTTGGTTGGCAAACCCATACGAACCGGGTTCTTGACTAAAGATCTCGAGACGCCGGCTTGAAAAAATGGATTCATTTGGCTTAGAGGGCACGACATACCCTGATTTTTTATGCAATGAAATAAATAAAAGAGGGGAAAGGTGCCCCCCCTCCCAAACCTAAAATTATGACCCCCAAACTCTTCAAACATCATAATTTGCCATTCAAACATCTCATAATCATTTCATTCAGCAGCGGCAATGTTTGGTGAAGGGCTTTCCACGACGACAGTGTTTGGTGAAACCGTGAAGGGCTTTCCACGTTGAATACAACGACAAGGTTACACTGTTACAACAAGGAGAATCATTGAATGAAATCATTGTTGAGTGTTTTCTGAATTTTGTATTTTCTATTTCATGTCTGGAAATGTCATTGGCCCATTGGGCAAATTTTGAATGTAGTCTGACAATGGAATCATAATATAACTTCCACTTGATATCGAATTTTATGTTCCAATGTGAATGTTGAATGAATGATGAATCGTTGAATTATGAAGAAATATGCATGTGACATGTTTTTAACTTTTAATTTTATTGTTTTGTTACAACTACTTATATATATATATATATATATATATAGTACCCCGACGAACCCAAGTACCCTATTTCAAAAAGTGACGCCCCCGTCCCCGCACCCGTACACACACCCACGTTTCCTGGAAACTTAGGAAATTTGGGACACTGGGGCGATGGATTCCCTTGCTGCTATTAAGCCGCCAATGGACATCGAAGGAAAGTTACAATAGGTTTCAGATAGTGTTTGGGATACTAGAGCAGATGTCCAAGATATTCGAAGCCACATGAGATGGATGAACTCCCAGATGGAAGGATTGCTGGCAGCAATCCACCAGATAACATCTCATGCACCTGTGGTGGACAACCATCTTGAAGAAGTCAAGCAAAATTTTATGCAGCTCACCGCTAGTATTCCTCCAGATAACATCTCATGTGCTTGTGGTGGACAACTGTCTCGAAGAAGTCAAGCAAAATTTTATGCAGCTCACCTCCCACACTTCATGTTTAGACTTCCTCCTTGACGAAGTGGAGGGAAAGGTTCACACATGAAGCATAATTGGAAGCAATTGATGATACTTTGGAGTGTCATAATACTATTTTAGACACAAAGCGGTCCAGGACCTCTAATTTGGGCAATAAGGAAAATGATGATGGTGATGCTACAGTTTACCAACCTGTAAATGAAGCTATGAACATCTACAGCTCGGACGAGAGTAATGAAGATGCAGAAGAAGCTCAAGGCATCCTAACTATGGATAGTGAGGAGACCGCCGATAACAATCATGAGATCCTGAATGCAGAAAATGAAGAAAATTCTGAAGATGAAGAGGAAAATGAACAAGACGACCAAGTCATGGATAGCGATGCTAGTGCTTAGTTTGTTTTTTCAAGCTATATCTCGGCTAGTATTTTAGAATTTACAGTAGTATAGGGGAATTTGTTTTTTTGTTTAAGGCCTATATTTTCTCGGATGACTGTAACTGAGCTTAATTATGCCCTTGACATTTATGATACTCTGTTTGAAATTTTGTACTGTCCTGCTGAAACTCTTTTCAGCCTTTTATAAATATAAAATTACCCATCTTTGTTATAAAAATAAAATAAAAATCATTCAATATAATCAATAGCCACGTATATTAATAATATGAAATTTTCCGTCCATATAACACAAACTTAGTAAATAACTCATTTCAATTCAAGTTACACATATATAACATACCGTAAAAGGCCATGGATTTCTATAAAATTAACAGGCCTATTGATTCTCTAATATGAAGTCGAGTCAGAAAAAACAAGCTCATACTACAAAAAAGCTATGGATTTCTAGACAATTCAAAAGCCTGTTGATCATAGGATATGAAATCTGATCATAAAAAAAAAGCAAAATGCGTGTTTTTTTCATTTTCTGTCGGGCAAACAAGCAAGATTTGTGTTTTTTTTCGTTTTTTCTCTCGTATAGGCAAATGATCCCGTTTAAGTCGATCTAACTCAAGTATAACTAAGACCATATCCAACTCAGAAGAGCTGACTTGACTCAGATTCCTCAAAGATAAAAAAGATGAAAGACAAACTCTGGAATTCCTTGGACTTGAAAGAGTCGAGTAAAACTGCTCAAAATGGCCTATGTAGCCTGACACATCCAGTTGCAAGTAAATTAATAGCACGTAATTTTCTCTGTGACTTGTTGACAAAAATTTCCGGGTACACAAGAGGAGATAAATCTTCATTCATTACACCACCATAAACGTCCAAAGTCATCTCATACAAAACAATGGATCACTTTACATTATTTTCTGGCTTAATTTTATCCAATTACAACAGAAGACGGTATAGAATAGAAAAATAATACGCCACCTGATGAAATTCTGTTCGTTTTTATACCGCTCACTGGAAACAGCACTATGGAAGACATAAATAATAATCCACTACCTGATTGAATTATGTGACTTGCATACAATTATCGTTACGAACACCTCCAGTATAAAATTGAAATAATGCTGCAAAGTCCTCTGACCATGCATGTAGTGAAACTGGGGAAAAAATATACCGTTCCCAAGATCTAGTAAAGCACAAATGTATTAAAACACTAGAGGCCAATCTGCGCTGTTCTACACAATGATTATGATTTCTGAATCAAATGCCAGCAGAGCAAAGATCAGCCACTCTCTCTCTCTCTTTTCGAAGTCAATCTGAAGCCACATAAAATGAAGACATTAACCTTCAACCACAGATTTATTATCTGGAAAGCGACCTGCGTGAAAACCAATATGTTTGTTTCAGTGACAGAAATTACAAACACAAACAGTGAAGCCACTGACAGCTTAGCATGCCAGATATTATGATATTTAGAACTAAGATGCAATCAACACTAACTTTGCTAATCAGGAGTTACAACGTAACTACAGATAAAATGTCTTAAATGAGAAAACATGAGAAATTGCTGTATTTTTGTCCAATTCGCTAGAAAGATTTTGTTCCATTAAACATTTCTGTCTGGTGCGGAAGAACACCACCAATGTCCTCCCAGGCCACTTAAACATAATATAAACAACATTATCAGCCTTTTCCTCTTGAGCTGGCAAAGCTCAGGGCTCAAACATAACTTCATGCTTATTAGGCATGCACATTCTCACCGTGGTGTGGGAGGTCTGCAGTCTGCAACAACCGCTTATGAATTTGAAGCCCAATACAACCTTCTCGACAATCCTTCCAAATCATACAATGACTTGAAATAAGTGGAACATTTTCAGAAAACATCCATGGAAGGGAGCATGTTTAACACCTTTTTACACAGCTTGGTAAAATGCAACATTACACAGTATGCCTGTAATAGTGCTGCTGTAGTCTTGAAGAGAGAACACTATACATAATTATCCATGCTGAATCATACAACTCAGGTACGGAAAGAAAAATTACTGAGGAGTTTAAATAAAACTCTCTGCAGTAATTTCAATAATTAAATCATATTGACTTGGTTAAAACTTTTTTTCATCTTTGTAAATGCAATGCAGCTAAGTTAGAAGGCACGTGTAGTTGAAAAATAAGTCCTTTACTGAATAGCTTCGACATGAAGCATCATTCTTTCAAACACATTTCTTCAAATGACTGTGAAAAGCTGTCTTTTGGTGCAAAAATATTATTTAAAAAAATTGGTTAGTTGCAGTTTCACCCAGCAAAATAGTAGCATAGATACTTCAATAAACTAGTCTAGAACTCCTCCTTCAAAAATAACTAATCAGATATTACAAAACTAAACTCGATGAATGTCTGAGTTCATAATCCCACCAAAACTTAAAAGTGAGAAAATTTCAGGCTCACAAATATCAGTGTTAATACAGAAATTCACTGTTTAACCATCTAAGAGAGAATATTTATTGTCTGGCTAATTCCGCCTTTGCTTTCACTCCCTACTTTTCTCTGGAATAATGGATTGCGCCCATATAATAACTGGAAAATCATACATAAAAACTCATGGCTGAGGGGACAACATAAAACATCTCCAAAGAAAGACTACAGAAAAAAGAAAGGCATAATTGTTTCAAGCCTCAACACATTTGCATGAGTCATCATGTAGATTCTTATTTAGCATCCTTCTTCAGATGCTGAAAGAAATAAGCAATAATTCACTTCTACTTTTGTTCAGAGTCCAGTTTAATGTACAGTGACATATAACTGGCAATGCTTATTAAAATCAGTCTTGCCAGGCATACTTCAATAGAAAAAATATTTTGTCCAAAACCCATTTCTTAATAAGCATCCCTTTTTGGAGGGCCCTCCCTCAAAAAAACAGCACAATGAAAATATTACAATGGGTCTAAGGGGCATTTACTAGCATATTGTTTCAGTCTGTCTTCTGATGCAAAGTTCTAGATGGATTATTACCGTGCAGAGCAGCATGATAAATCCGTTTTTCAGGTAGTCCAATGTCTGACATTGTAAGGTTACCCTGTAAACAAAAGAAAACAATAGTTCAGCCAGACCTGTTGAAATAACATCAAAAACTCAAGAACTCCAGTTCAGGATTATATTGGCAATCATGGTGATTACAACTGCAAAGCCCAAGTAAATGAGTTAAACACAATGCAGAATAATACTGTAGTGGAAGAATTGCCAACAAACTCTATTGAGAGGAGCAAATTTAAACCAAAGCTATGCACAACATTCCCCAACTGAACTTGCATGCATAGTTTTAATGAGCCAAAAGTCTTGGCTGCTTGGGCTTCAAGCCTGACTATACTTCAATTGCATTTCTCTGGCATTGCTCAATTCTCCCATATATTTGAATTTCTCTACAACCAAATTACTCTGTAAATAGTTTGTGTATTTTCAATTCTCTTTTGACCTTTAGCAACCTGGAGTCAAGTACCTGCAAGCAAAAATCTTTCTCTTGCAGAATTCCAAATAAAGAACCTCCTTTGTAAGATGGTTTTAATGGAACCATCAGAAACATCTGAAAAAGCTTGCAAAAGTTTGATCTTGGCAGTTTCCATATAAACAGACCTTGTACTGACTTTGCTTGCACTTTGAGGTCCATAGTACAAAAACAGACTAGCGACTCTTAAGTTGTAACATGTGAATGTGATGAATATTCCAAATTCAAATCAAACTGTGTTGATAATGATATAGTATATACTTGGAATCTACCAGAAGAATATTATTTTGTCTGATCTATACAACTAAGAAGGACTATGCGGGCTCAGGAAGCTACAGCTAGGTAGCTAAAATAGTAAAATCATATAAGCATTTCTACCTTTTGTTCCAAAAAAAAGATATGCAGCCAGCTTTCTCCTCTGAAGATGGTTATAGCAGAAGCACTGACAATCAGCACATATGAGGTATAATGTATGGATTGAAAGAGACCTTCATACACTTTAGTTTGTTTTAGATGTTGAACATCTATTTGTTGGAACTTGGAAGAGTATATAATATAACCTAATTAGATCAGCGACTTAGCATCAACTGAACAGTCCGGTGTTTGAAAATTCTTAAGGCATACTGCACAGCAAGAAATTGCCTCGACCATGAAGGGCTATGACCAGAAAAAAAAAGCATGTGAAGAGGATTCAGAGAATAGGGCAATCAAAGTTTAGAATTGTCCAGATGATGCCCAGACGGTAGCTGACTCTTTTACTTCGTATGTTCATAGGAAACTCCAAAGGCATGGCAAATATCCATGGAATCAGAGCTCTGAATTAGGATGTTAGGTAACAGTGTCATATAGACATAATTTTAAGTCTGCCTTAATTTTACAGAAAGGTACTTCTAAGTTCTTCACAAAATACTGCAACCTCAAATTTGGAATCCACCGTGATCATTATTACAAATACCAAGCCCAGCCTCAAGCCCAAGCAGTGACGGGTTAGACTGAAAATGCTGTCAGAAAAATAAACATCGACAGCTATGGGAAGCTGTTGCATATTTATTTTGGATAAAATGAAGATTTAAAAATCATACAACTTGTGTCTATTTATGAGAAAAGCAGTTGGCTAGGGACTCAAGCTCTATGCTACAGATTCGAGTAAAGGGCCAGTACAGGATTGTTTTCAGGATAGGCAATACAGTTGCTGCATTTATTTCCAAGCATCCCAGTTTTATTACTAAACTTCAATATGAAAAATGAGATAGGTGCAAGGCTAGAGAGGCAACAAAGAAGTCTGAAAGATAAATCAAGTACATATCTGTAGCATTCCAGCTACCAGTTTTCTTAACATGATACGACCTAGCAATGAAGAGCTAGCTGAATTAGGGAGTACAAATTACTAATATATCATAGTCAATAAAGAGAGGCAAGGCTAGAGAGGCAACAAAGAAGTCTGAAAGATAAATCAAGTACATATCTGTAGCATTCCAGCTACCAGTTTTCTTAACATGATACGACCTAGCAATGAAGAGCTAGCTGAATTAGGGAGAGCACAAATTACTAATATATCATGGTCAATAAAGAGAGGTAACAAAGGGATTCCAGCTATCGCCCACCAATTGATTATTTCTCCTGATCATACTTGAACAGTCACCCACTTGGATAAAAAAAGCTCTAAAGGGGGTTTAATAAAAGGAAAGGCACTAATTAATTTGTTAAGCATGGACAGGCAGATACATTCTGATAGGGAACACTGAAATTTTCAATAAATAACACAAACTGCCAAAATGCACTCTAGAATAATAAAAATTATTTGTCCTTGGTCACTAATTGGTTTGTGACATAATGATTTCTTTTCCATTTGAGATTCTTCCAACTTTTCAGTGCAGAGAACATATATGGATAAAAAGAGCATACCTCAAGTGCCATCAACTTACGGACATTGTTAGCATACAATTTAGGATCATTCATTTCTTTCTCTGATGGACAATAGACTGGCAACCGGATTACTTCCAAGTGATTTACAAACTGGCACAGTAGCAAAACTACATGCCGTACCTGCATCATATTCATGTAAGTTGGTCAATTGCACTCAATAATGCATTTTATGAAGTTGTGCCAATATTAATATTCCCAAAATATATGCATCAAGATATATCAACTTCCATATTTTCAGTATTGGACCAAACCAAGCAGACAGAGGATAGATAGGATTCCTCCCAAAAGCAACTATCAAAGAACATGGGGATGTGATGATCGGAATCCACCTGCAAAGTGGTGAATCCAGTGATATGCTTGTGCCCATAGGGCCATTAGTTATAAAATCTTTGTTATCGAATTCTGTGGACAGTAATCGTGCCTCAAATGGCTCTTGAGAATATTGGCATTTTGACATTTATTACTGTGATAGTAGTGGCCCACCTTTAACAGGACTTTATAATTGTAAAATCGTAGTGTAATTATTCACCAAATCAAACATGCAATTACGAACAAATAATTATCTCAATACCAGACATCAAAAAATATGCAAACCCAGGGATAACTTACAGTATCTCAAACTTCACCTTAAGAAATGAGAAAGAAAAAGAAAACCAACCACGTGCTTAAGCTCATCAGAAGGCTATTATGGGAGTTGCATCATGTGCTTAAGATCATCAAAAAGCTGTTATAACCAGAAGCACAATTTTGAACGTCTCTACCCAGGTGAACACAACATCCATATCTCACTCATACACATGAACACAAAACATTACCAGGCAATTTACTCAACACAAAGTTTATACACGTCTTGGTTGTGATGATACAATTCCAATTTTAGGGAGACTCTTTATAAATTTATGCATGTGAGGAAACACTCTATGACCATTGGGAACACATCAATTTACCAGCCTACACAACATGAGCCACAAGCACATTATGAACATATGTATATTAATGGCATGTATGCTAATCACCTCATATAAGTCCCAGTTAGGCTCTTACATCATCACTGTTATTAGTACATAACTACATTATACATGGTATTGACCATTTTGGGGCTAGTAATAACCATGTCTACAAGAGTATCAAAGAGAAAGCTCAAAGACTCTAAAATAAAGCTTGGTGAGGAGGCTATCATCTCATCTGCTGACACAAATGAACAAGCAAGATCTTAACTGAATAATCAGGGAAAACGCAACAAACAAAGGTGCTTACATCTACTTAGAATGTTCACAGATACCTCAGATAAACAGATAGAATTTGTTCAACAGAACATAAATAAAAATCACTATGGAGACTTGCTTAAAAAATCAGCTCAATGGCTACAGGAATCTACAATTCTTGACTGTTGAAACTTGAAACTATCTGTGCTCTATAGTTATTCTGCTTTAGGTTCTGTAGATTTATGCATTAGAGATAGTGCTTGAGAAATCTCCAAAACTGCAAATCTGTGATTCTGTAGTGTAAAGAAATTGCAATTTGCACTTTCTATGCACAAACCAACCTAGGATGATACGAAAGGCTCCCACACACCTCTATGGTGCAATCACAAGTGCTGAAGTCATCCTTTGAAATGTGCCTTAGTTTGGTCCGAATAGATAATTCTGGGACCTGTCTACTTAACATCGGATCCAAGGAAGGGTTTCCTTGTTTTTTGCCCTTCGTATTTCCCCTTGTTTTACATGGATGGTCACTTTTGGTCCCCCATCTTTGGTGTTCCCCCTCTATTTATTGGTCAAATTTGATCAACCTCCCTCATTTATGATAATGTTAGTGCCTTGCCTACCAGCTACGACAATTGGTTTTGGCCTTACAGCAACTTGTATCTCACGTAAGCATTGTGTGTACATTTAACTGCAGTACAAAGCCTCTTTTCAAGGATATGCTAGTGTTTCACTCTCCAGCCCGTGGCAAAAACCTCACAGTTTGACTAAGAAAAAAGGAGTATCACTCCCTTGTGGATCAACAGAGTTACAGTCCTTGATTGAATAGCTGAAACATGCTATCACACACGAAAAAAATCAATATTCTGCTGGCACAAATGTGTGACTGCCCGAAAAATGTACTCTTTTGCTGATTTTGTGTTTGCTGCATGGTAAGAGTACTAGCTGAAAATGTGAAATGCTGATTTTGCATACCTTGCCATTCTCTCTTCATGCACCACAATCTCATGATGACACAGCTCATCATGATGCACAAAATTTACTCTCTTGCTGAAATCATATGGATGTGAGTCAATGAAAGTATAAGATGCACAACATACCTCAACATCCATTACTTCTGGCCATCCAAAACCAAGGGAAGCAAACTCTGGATTGTTCTTGACAGGTATCATGAACTTGTGCTTGAGGCTGATTGGAAAATTAAGGCACAAATCTGTGTGTTCAGTTATCAAACTCTAGCTATTGATGCCATAAATGGGCTCTCCATATATAAAATTGCAATCAATGTCCCATGTATGTCTTCCAACCAAGCAAAGAGTGCTTATTTCATAGTGATCTTTGCTTCCATGTTCTTCATCGCATGAGGCAAGAGAGGCACGTCAAATTTCTTCATCCTCCAAAGGTTTTGCCGCAATATACATCCTTTCCAAAGCATCAAGAAAATCACATTCGTAATTAGAAATTTGAAAAGGAATATCAACATGGCTTACCAAACCCTTGTCATCATTGGAAAATATAGTGATTGCTGGAATATCCTCCTCAAGTAAGTGCATATCAGCATCACAAATGTTTTTGTTATTATTCATACTTTTTCCCATTCCATAAAGAATGAATATGTGCAGTTCCCTTGCATCCAGCAGGAATTGAACCTACGAATTTTGCCAATTATGAGTTGGGTACTTTAACAATTCAGTCATGGCTGCTGGATAAATATCATCAACATATTCATTCTATAATGTGAGTATAGACTCAGATCTGAAATTGGGTGGTTCAGGAACAATCACATTCTTTCTCTCATACTTTATTCATGTCTAGTATTATCAATAGAATTCGAGTAAACATTTCATTAAATGAATTTTGTAATAAGCCATGGACGAAAAGAAAAATAATATGTGAATCAATTAGAATACATCAGGAACAAGAGAGAGTTCATCAACTTCAGGAGAATCTTCAACACACTTGTCACAATCAGGATCCTCCATATGAGGTGCTGCAACAAGATCCTCAAGGTCTTCATCACCACACTTCTCCTCTGAATCTGCAATGTCATGCGCTGATGGATCCTCTGATGAAGGAATGGGTTGGTTATCTAATAAGAAATCCTCCTAAAACTCATCCCCCTACTGCTCATTGCCTGATCCACCACATCCATGGGGTTACTACGAAATGCAAGCATTAAATCTTCTATCTACCTTTTCTTTTCATGGAAAGCATCAATTGTAACATGGGCATCATGAGATCCATCGGCATGTTATAAATTTTCATGAAAAAACATGATTTGATCTGTTACCTCGTTGATTTTCTATTTACCCCATTTTGCTCTGAAAAAACATGGCAAATGCATCCCAAGAAGAAATGCTACCCTTGGAAAATCATCAAACCCTGCCTTTGCGTCCCCTTTAAATATATGCACAAATAGTTACATGGCCACATCATCATGCAGAACATATCCCAAGCACAAACATCTATAAAATACTTGAATATGTTGCTCTGCAGAAGTGCCATTGTCCCCACAAAAACACAGAATCCCATCCTTCAACTTTCACCATGTACGAGGGAAACCCTCAATGCTCAAAAGATCCAAAGAGGAATAGAATCAAGCCAATAATGCAATATTTTTTCAAACTGAAATTTTTGTTTTCAAATTTCTTTTCATAGCCAAGGAGGCTTCCATTCTCAAAATGAGCCACTGATATGAAACTTCAAAACATTAATACAACCATACCCCTATTGTTGTATCTGTGAAGTTGACAGGTCAGTCTCCAAATGCCTCAAACACAACTGGTTGTTCTCACCTCTATAAACAACATGATACTTCAAACTTCAGGAATACAGCTTTTTTCCTCCATAGAGTCCCAGATGAGGAAAATAGATCTTCAACAAGAATGCCTCATCACATCATTGTAGCATGTCTACTAAATCTAGGGAACTGGACTTGTCCCCAACAACAGTGCCAATTTGTTACCTCCCAAAACCAAACCGTCAAATGTTAAGTCCTTGACATCAATGGAGCAACCTTGGGGGCATGTAAGAAGTTGCCCACTGTGACCTCAGCAGCCTTCCTCTCTCTTTAGACCAGTGCTCCTTTGGCGCAAGGAGGAAATCCCTCAAAAAAACTACTAATCTGTCCTTAGAGTGCAGATCAGAAAATCAGATTAGTAGAAGTATTTTTAGCGTTTTATGTTTAAGATGGTGGCAGTCAAGAAGACAAGTGTCGTGTCCCTCTGGGATATGGAAACAGAACAACAAACACTAGTCAGTAGTTTAGTCTCTTCTAGACATGTCAAATCCATCTAATTCAAGATAAAATCAGTCACCTACAGCCATATAAAACATAAGTAACATTTGCTTAGATCCCTCCTTACATCCTCTCCCATCTCCCTTGTTTCCTCGGTTTTCCAAAAAACAGTGTTGCTACTCCACACTCACAGAGGCTAGTCCTCCAAGCTCGGATACATTGTTTGATAGTGAGATGGCTTGCTTCCCTGGGCTGTATTTGAGGCTCCCCCATCTCTCTCTCTTAGGAGTAGTTAGCCTCCCAGTTGTAACATAGTGATCCTACATATTCCTTCTATATCGAGTACCAAGGCACTCTCATCTACACAATCCTCTGCCAATGTGCTCTGCCACATGGTGAGAGTTGCCACTATAGGGCACTCTCATCACTAGAACATGACATCTAATCAACAAGCATTCAAGTTTCCTGAGAAGACATATCCCTATGTTTTAAAACCAACTAAACTGAAACTGGAACAGGCTAGTTTGTCCCTAAAAGAGGACGGACCAGCCCATGAACAATTTAGTCATTGGTTCCATACTAAACTGGTCGGTTTGACCGGTTCAACCAGTTCAACATTGCTGTACAAAATATGTTTTTAATTAAAATTTTCATATTTTATGTATTTTTTAGTAAACCAACCCATAAACTGAGTTGTCTACAGATTCAGATCTGAATCCAACCTAATCCTCAGCCAATTATGAGTCTGATTTTGACTTTTTAAACATTGTGTATCCCAAAGCAAAGAACGTAACCTCAAGCTACAAATCTGCAAGTTGAGTCACTAACCATAGAAAAAGTATGTGGAGATTGAGAATAACCAATGGGAAGTAACACGCCACAATGAAGAGTTTCTTTTGAGGGGATTCCCTCTCATAATAAATCCATACGAACCTAATGAATATATTAGAAACTTCTAAGTGTATAGAAGGGAAAAGGTGTTTCTAAAATAAGCAAGCAACCCCACATGAACCTTTGAATCCATGACAGATCTATCCTCTATGTACTTATATCCAAGAATATTTCTGAAGTTGGGTAGTAGATTCTCTTTAGTTTCACAAGTTTTCATGACAGAGATATTGTCAATTCCATGAATCGCTTCACATAATGAACTTGGGAAGAACGAGTGAGTCACCACAATCTCATAATGCAATTACAATGCTAAATAAATGCTTCATGCTATGGTGCCAAGAAGAAGTGGATGGAACAAACCAGGGCTTATACTAACTTGGCAAAGGTGAGTACCTAATCAATGTATTCCTGTTCCATACTGGATCATAACCCATTTTCTCTATTTTCTTTCCCCAATCATCTCAACTCTATTTTCTTCTACGTTCTTGTTGGAGTCTAGTTAGATAGTCATCCAAATACATTTATATAGCTGATTGAACAGATTTTTCTTTGATCCAAGAGCCTCTAACTTCTTGTGTTTTGAAAAAATGGATGATCAATGAGCCATCTTGGCTAAAAAGAAGTTCAATCTAGAGATAGAAACCCAAAAAACGTGAGAGAAAATTGATTGACGTTTGCATAGCATCCCCTTGTTTGGTTGTTCCTTTAACTTGGAGATTGAGCTTGGTTGCCTTTGCCACTCTTGAATTTTTTCTTGAACCTTCATTAGAGGTGTGGATTATAGTTTTTATAGCATTTAACTACTTGGACCTTGTCAGTTTTTATACACACAAGAGTGTGGACAGGAATGCGCAAGAAGAATTAGAGGAATAGATTGAATTATCATTGAGTGATGCAATGACTCATTACATTTAGTTATGTAACTCCCAAAAGCCTCATATTTTAATGACTACATTTATTAACTAATGACTACATCACTTTATTATAAAGTCTCTAAGTAAGCCTGTATTAACAGTGTTCCACCAAGTTTTCGGGACGCAGGAGCGTGGGAGCGGGGAAACACACATTGGGATGTGTGGAGACCATCCCCAAATTTAGGAAAATTTAGGGGACGGGGGGACATCGAGGTCTTTAAAATTATTAAAATATATATAATTTATATACATCCTAAAATATTAACATATAAATTCCTCATCCCATCACCATTTACATACTAAAACTTAAATAGTAAATTCATCATAGTAAACACGGTTAGCAATTCATCATTGATTAATGAATCATTTATCATTTGAGTAATTGAATTTCACATTGATAAATTCTAAATTTATAATACATGCACATCTTCTGTTATAAATTTGAATTATAAACATAAATAGTAGACGAAAGTTTAAAATATTAAAATCATAAAATTGAATCATAGACATGTCACAGAAAGTCTTAAACACCTTCAATTTTAGAGTCAAAAGAGTGATGAGACAAAGACTTAGTTTGAGGTCATCAATGATAGTATCTACTTCTAGAGTCACAAGTTAAACTGAAAACTAACAATGGACAATGAACACTGAAAATAAAAGTAGCGAAAAGAAAGTTGAAAGCATCAAAAGAGCATCAAGGAGATAGTTCCATGGACTGGTCCTCCCCATGCATCCACTGCGTGAAGCCATCAGGACCATCAATGGGAGTGTCACTATCTGAGTCTGAGTCAGAGTCAGAGTCACTCTCATGAGTGACCAATGGCACACCAACCAAACCATGCTTTTTTATTTTATTTTTAAGTTATGCAAAAAAATTGAAAATCATGTTGGGCATCTAGGCATCCCCCTTTTTCATGAGGGGGCGCCCAGATGCCCCCCACCTCTCTGAGACATTCCTTGTGAGTTTCCTCAAGTTTCCGGGAAAAGGGGACGTGGGGAAACGTTTCCCAAGGAGTCCCCAAACCCCCAAGGTGTGGGAAACAAGGGGAGCGCACCCCCAACCCTAGGGGACGTGTCCCCATGGAACACTGTTTATTAAATGACTAAAGTACACCTAAGTCCTAGTTATGGCCATTACATCTAACACTCTCCCCCTTATGGTTATATTAAATAAAATTGCTTGTTCCAAAAAAACAAAAACTTTGGACAAGAAAGATGTTTTGTAAGTGAACCATGTCTGGCAAGGTTGAAGAAGTACAAATCACACCCCCATCCTTTTATCCAACCATTGACTCGCTAGTTGGATGAGAGCCAATGTTTCTTAAATAGTCAACCTTTCCACCATTGACATATAACTTGTCTTGTCCATTAAACTCACCTCCTCGACATCTTGATGGTTCAAAATGTCAATGTTTTTCTTTTACTTCTTTGAGGATGCGTGATCTGATTTCACTATTTGATTTTCAACCTCTGTGGGGGTCTTCATATCTTCATGAAAATCAAAAGATAAAGCATAATAAATATGTTGTTTACATTCTTGTTTCTCCAAGTTCTCTCTTGTAACAATCAATTTCTCTTTGAGCTTCAGACTCTGACCAATTTGCTCAAGTATCCCGACCAAGGATGCATGGCCTTATACTTGCAGGAGGCCCTCCGACTTCGCTTCCTTTGTCCTCCAACAACATTCACATCCTAGACCAGCCTCCACTCAACATATTACTTCCTTTTTTGATGCTCCCATCTTCTAGGGGCAACAAGAGACAAACATATGGCAGTACTACGTCCAAACCAAATCAGTCCAAATGTGGATGACCACATCCACTTCCTCCAGACACCAACAGCATAGCTAGTCTTGGCCCCATACCAGCAATCAAACGATTTCATCTAGATCACAACGAAAATCCCACCACTCCAAGCAATGATACATTACCCAATCTAGCTCCTCGTCCATATCTTCCTCCAGACAAAGGTCTATTTTGAGATTCCTCCATTCAGCCTCAAATGTTCGAAGAGATGGTTCTAGTGAAACATGACAAACTTCTTTTGTATCATAGATCCTAGATCCATTCTCTTTGTACATCTCTCTCCTGGATCAACTCTCCATCTTTGGAGTTAGCTTTCTAGTATTTAGGTTAGAGTCATACTCTTCCTTCTGCATCTTGCTTTTTATAGGAGTTTCCTTAGTGCTCCCACTTTGTACTGACATAATGGTACCAAACAGTCCCATTGACCTATTTTTATGGTCCTTCGTTGGACATTAATAAAATTATCTTATCTTTACCATCCACCACATGAAACAAACAATGTTCTTCCACACCCATAGTAATCATCTTTTTGCTCCTTTTGTCAACAATAAAACTTCTATTATTATTGAAGAAAACATCTAACTATGGGCCAACTAATAGAAAATTAGTTTTTCTACAAACCAAGGAAATAGTAGACATCCCTAACTAGCAACCTCTTAGCTCTCATTTGAAGTTGCACACTTCCCTCTATTTTTCTCCTCCACTCAAGACAACAGTGTGGAGTTGCATCTATCCTCAACAAAATCAATATACCAATCTTTTTGAAGATGCACCGAAATCAATGTACCAGTTTGTTTAGGTCTAAATGACTCTTTTATCACTAGCCATAAACACATAAAATTCTTACTCATCTTTGCATTTAGTTATAGTGTTCGATTTCTTCTCACACTAATCTTCAAATGAAGGTGTTGGTTGTGCTTTTCATCCCACAATTGTTCCCTATAAAACTTGGCCTTATGTCCTAGTTTACCACAATAAAAATGCT
This sequence comes from Larix kaempferi, assembly GCA_027924585.1. Lineage (NCBI taxonomy): Eukaryota > Viridiplantae > Streptophyta > Pinopsida > Pinales > Pinaceae > Larix > Larix kaempferi. The sequence goes on along the minus strand of BSBM01000458.1, from coordinate 13,441,778 downwards.
TCATACCTTTCCCAAATTTTTTAGTATATGAATTAGGACTCTTGTTGTCATCTCCATGTTTGATTTTTCCCTTGAACTATGCTTTCAAGGTGACTTATAATTCTCCAATAAACTAGTTCTTCCACATATCGTTTTGTAAAATCCTATTACTCAATTGCTCAAATGTTAGATCAACATCTCCAAAAGTTATAATCAAGGTTTCAAAAAAATTTAACATCACTATGTCTTCTTCAACTTTTCTATCAATGGATTTCAACTAATCTCTAATCTCTTGTTATTTTCAATTAGTGATCCTCAAGAGACTCATATCCCTCCATATTTATTAAAAACAAAAAATTCTTTAAGAAAAGGACTCTAACTTTATCTAAAGTATCATGCATGCTTTTCAAACAATCCCAAATCTTGAAAACATGATCACCATCTTGCACTTTAGGCAACTTGTCACCAATCACAAAGAGCTTGGTCAACATCACAACCTCCTGATGTCAAGCATCAAACTCAACTTAAGCATCTCATCTTTTGTACTTCGCAACTCTTTTCCCAAGATAATTTTTTCTAAGCACCTGCATTCAAAAATTGCAAGCATTCTTTGTTATGTGGTAAAAAATTTGCCATTAAACCTCTAATTGCCTTCCAACATAATGAGATAGACTAGCCATTTTTAAAGGTTTAAATATCTCAAATAAATTATGAATAGGGGTATCTCTCTGTTGTAATTCAATGTTTGATAAACTCTACTACTCAAAAAAATCAACTACATCCCTACTATTGTAATGACAAAAACTAGCACAAAAAGAAAATCCCACTATACATCTTCACCAATCACAAGGAACTTTTAAACATTGTTCCAGAGACAAACCTTTTTGTACTAAAATTAACAACAATCTTCAAAGAAATAAACTCACACTTCATTGACTTTGGGCCTTTGTTCTGCCTTGGAATTATGACGGTCCTTGTTGTAAGTTGTGTAGTCTCTATCTCTATTGACTCACAACCCTAATTCCCATTTTATCATCTTTTCATGTGGCACCTGTGGTTGTACCCACACAAGTCCTACACATTTTAACTCGAATAAGTTACTCTCTTCCAAGTTGACCCAAACAGGCCCACTAAGGTATAATTTAACAATTCCATATCAACAGAGACTTAAGGATTCCTCTGACATGGATTCCTCTTACCTCTTTGACAACCAATCAATAGACTTACGAATTCCTCTGACCTCTTCGACAACTCCAATCAAGGATCATCACGAATGACTCCCCTTGCAAGTGATATCTCTCATGTCCTGGAAGATACAATTCCTCACATTATACTCATAAGCTGTTGAAATATTGTAACTTCAAAGAATATTATATTTGTACTTTATTATTCCGGAGATGTTTCATTCCTCCGTGAAGACCTTATTGTATATTCGGAGATGTTTATTCCTCCGTCGGAATGTGGTAACTTGGGTTATTAGACTTCCCTAGTGGGGTTCGGCCCTGTATGTGTTATGTGGGTCAAAGGGTTATTAGACCACCCTAGAGGGGTCGGCCCAGTCAGTTGTAATGGGGTGTTTAACCCAGTGGTTAAGTTGGGGCCGACCTAGTTAATATAAAATACAAGTCGGAATTGTGTATAAATAGAGGAGGTGTGTTCCTCATTTAATACACATTGCACTCACCTGAGAATAGCGCATAGGTGAGGGAGAGATCTGCTATGGAGGAGAAGGAGCTCATGTCTATGGTTTACATCTTTGTATTTGCTGGTCATCTATATTGAGGAAGCTTTGCTGGGTTTTCTTCCCCATGAGGGTTTCCCGGGATAAATCTGTGTCTCTTGTGTTTATGCTATGCTTGTTGTTCTTTCAGTGATCCTATATATGCTATTATTGTGAAATGGAATATAATGCTGATATTTTCTATCTTAGCATATTGAATCTTAACATGGTATCAGAGCTAACCTGAAGGAAGGCAATGTATGGCACTTACGACACATACTTCACTTGCGACAATTTGAAGGTTAGGGTTTTGTATAGCAAAAACCAGTCATCGTGGCACTTTCGCTATAAATCCATTTTGGCGAAGGTTTGGGATCTGAAACCTTTACAGGTCGTAGATAACATCCCCATGTACCTTGTGTCCAAAGGACACCCTCATATTCGTTGTACTTTGTGAGTTATGATCAGTACAAGTTAGGGTTTCTGCCTCTTCCAGATCTCAGTCATAATCAGGTGACCTAAGCAAAAAGGTCATAACTTGGGCTAGGAAGCTCCAAATGAAATTTCGTAAAAAGTGACAGGTAGTGCACAGACTGTACTATCTCAGGTAACTTTTTCAGAGGCCAAAGTTGAACCAGTGACACGTGGCATGCCGTACAAGTTCGCTCTCCTGTTTTATCCCATAAACAAGTCACGTTGCGACACTTGGCATAACTCTCTCTCAGAGAATCCAATTGAGGTCAGACCTATGGGGTTGGAAAGAGGACAGATCGGGCTACCACAGGTAGAAGTTTCAAACCCTGTGGATTCATAATTTCAGAGTTACACTAGAAACAATCAAGTGCATATTTCTGTCAAAGCAAATTTGGATTTTTGAGCACCTTCATTCTTGAATCGTCACTACTGTGGAAAATTAGGGTTTCGGAGAAAGTTGTAATTTTTGGAATCGAAGTCCATGACTGAATGTTACTCAGAAAAATCGAAATTTAGAGACCAAGATCGAATTTTTTGGTTGGTCAGAAGGGTGGGCTTGATCAAACCCTAGTTCGGGACCTTGATCGAAAAAGTGGAAAATTAGGGCTTCTGCAAAAGTTGGAATTTTTTAAGTCTGTGACCATGGCTGGAAGCTCCTCAGAAAAATAGAAGTTTAGAGCTTTGGATTGAACCTTTTGATTGGGTAGAAGGGTGGGCTTCATCAAACCCTAGTTCGAGATCCTGTCCAGAAGATCCAGAAGTTTCGAAGGCAATTTTGAGGGGTCCAAATTTAGAGATTTCAAAATTGAAGTATGTTATCTTGATCGGCTCAGCAAGGCACATCTTTCCATCCATTAAAAAGTGTGAAAGTCAAAGTTTAAATTTTTAGGGTTTCTCTAACAAACCCTAATCGAGCTCCAGATCCAGTTTCAGGGGGAGATGAGGCTAAGGCCTTACATAAGAAGACTACAAGAATTCCTTGACAGGTATGACTTGAGGAGATACAGGTATGTGTTGAAATCTGTTCATGATTAAGTTTATAATATGCTTGTCTTCATATTATTGAGTTTAGTACAATCTTGATTAATCTTAGAATTGTCTTATCACCCTAGTAAAAGTATGAATGCATGTGAATGATAGAAGACATTCTTTGATCAAAGTTATATGATTGTACTAATGCACCTATGGTGTTGTATGAGGATGATGTTGTCTGCTAACAAAAGACAGGTACATCAAGAAAGACAAATCAAGTTCTATGACCATGATGACATAAAGACAAATGACTTATCCATAGTCTTTAGAAGCTCTACTTACGAGGTATGTATGATTTATTTCTACTATGCTTAACTTATGAGGTATGCAGGTTACTAGCACAAGGTCTCTAAATCATTGAAGAGAATAAAGATATTGTTTGGGTATGTTAGACATAACAAAGCATGTATACTAATCCAGGTATGTTTTTCTATGTCAAGTTAGAATCCTACTTTGTGCTAGGATCTTAGTATACCCATGTATTGAATGATCATGACCATACATATTCAAGATTACTTAGAATGGTAATGTTGTGATAATATTGAGTTTATACTAATGAATGTATGATTATGTATGAGATCATGATGATGACACTAGTGCACACTTAAGCATGCATAGTGGTCAAGGATGGATAGAATCTCATGACATGGAAGGGAAGTCGAGACTAAGAAGGATGCAACCTCACAAGACATAAAAAGATAAGTATTTGAATTGTTATTTGAATTACTGAATAGTCTATGATATTGCTCGTAATAGTTGTATGCATATTTGTATTCCTAGAATATATCATGCTAAGTGTAAGCATTCATATAGCATTGAACGGTATACTACTAATATGCATATGATTGGTAAGTTGGACAAACATTCCATTGTTGATTGTCTAGAATGAAACCTTTTTGCTGACATGCTGAGAGCTGTGCACACTCTCGATAGTATGTTTTGGTAGAGATGGAAGGCATCTAGATAGCCACTGTATGCATACAGGATATGGAAAAGTGTTGTGCCAAAGTATTGGTCAAGATAGTAGCATAACTATGTAAATCATATCTGTATGCATAATAGGTTATCATGTCAACATGATTTGATGATTATGAAGTATTACTAATCATGTACTTAATTTTGATTTGTAAGAAAGATCATGAAGAATGATGAACACTGAACAAGTGATGGATGTTCAACAATAAGGTTTACAAATCAAACATACTATAGAAGGCTCGTGGCTAGAAGATTCTCTTAGAAAGAGGGAGAGGATCATGACGAGATGTTTGCTCCAAGTAGCTAGATAAATACTGTTCTCTCAATGGTGTGATTGAAGAGTGTGATTGAAGAAGAAGTGCGAATCGAGAAAACTCCCAGGATTCAATTGAAGAAAGCTCTGTATGGGTACCCAGGAACGATAGTCATTTGATGAGCTTAATGATTACCATGGGTGATGCAGATTTCAACCTTTGCTACAAGGTTGAAGATGGTATCTATATACAGAAGGAACTCACCACAGAGTTCGAATGATCTAGAGGCGCATATCAGTAGACCCATCTGACGAGAGATGGCACGGATAGATATGCAAAAGATCACTCAATGCAGAGTGTAAATGATGTTCAGTCACGGAGGAAGAATTGATAGCTTCTTGACAAGCTTGGGCTTTACCAAAAGTAAAGTTGATCCTAACCTTTACCTTAAGGTTATGGATGATACTATTATTGTATGTGGATGATCTCCTTCTAACAAGGAATGAGAAACAGATCATGGAAAGCAAGAAGAAGCTAGCTACAGAGTTCGAGATGGATGATCTCGGATTGATGCATTACCTCCTAGGACTGGAAGCATGAAAAGGCTCAGAAGGAATCTTTCTCAACCAAAGAAAGCATGCTGAGAAATCTTGAAAAGATTTGATGTGTTGGAATGGCCACTCTCATGGGTTCCAACTTGAAGCTGTTAGCTGATGAATCATCAGAGTTAGTGGATGTGACTCTGTACAGATAGATTATTGGGTCACTGATGTATCTGACAAATACCAGGCCAGATATATGTTTTGTTGTGAATACCTTGAGTCAGTATCTAGTGGAAACTAGATGTGTTCACCTGATAGTTGCAAAGCATGTGATGAGGTACCTAAAGGGTACGATAGACTTTGGTCTATGTTGTCCTGGAGATCATGACTTCAGATTGTATGGCTACACAAGATGTTGATTGGGCAGGAAGTGTATTAGACAGGAAGTGCACATCGGGTGGATGTTATTGTCTGGGATTTGCCATGATCTCGTGGTTTAGCAGGAAGCAGTCTAGTGTGGCTCTCATCATAGCTGAAGCGGAATATATATAGTTGCTTTCTCTACTAGTTGTGAAGCGGTATGGCTTCGGAAGTTGTTATCAGGACTGTTTAACTTAGAGGTGGACTCCATTGTGATCCTATGTGACAACCAGAGTTGTATCAAGATGGAAGAGAATCCAGTGTTCCATGATAAGTCAAAGGACATAGAGATCCGATATTTCCATATACGGGATATGGTGCAGAAAGGAGCTATCAAGCTCGACTTGCTGATATACATTGACCAAACCTCTGTCTCGAGTAAAGTTTGAGTATTTCCGAGACAAGCTTGGCGTAGTTCACAAGGACCCTCCTCGAAAGGGGGAGTGATATGGTCGATGATGATATTTGGATACCGGTATTGATGTGGATACCTGTATCGATGATGAGATTGCCTATATTGATGGTAAGGTCAATGATGTGGATACTTGTATTGGTGTGGATACTTGTATTGATGATGTGTATACTTGTATTGGTGTGGATACTTGTATTGATGATGTGTATACTTGTATTGGTGTGGATACTTGTATTGTTGATTTGGATACTGTATCGATAATGAGGATACTCGTATCGATGATGAGGCTACTTATTCTGACGATGAGGTCAGTATATGGTACCTAGTTGATATGATAGGACTGTATCATCCCTGAACGCCTAGTTCAAAATGTACATGATGGGGATTGCATCATCCCAGAACCACTAGTTCAAAATGTACGTGATGGGGATTGCATCATCCCGGAACCACTAGTTCAAAATGTACGAGAGGGGATTGTATCATCCTTGGACTTCAGTCCTAAAGTGATCCACAGACAGATGTCTCTGAGAGTAAGAGGATTGTATCATCCTTGGACTTCAGTCCTAAAGTGATCCGCAAACAGATGTCTCCGAGAGTAAGAGGATTGTATCATCCGTGGACTTCAGTCCTAAAGTGATCCGTAGACAGATGTCTCCGAGAGTAAGAGGATTGTATCATCCGTGGACTTCAGTCCTAAAGTGATCCGTAGACAGATGTCTCCGAGAGTGAGGGGGTTGTATCATCCTTGGACTTCAATCCTAAAGTGAGCCGCAGACAGATGTCTCCGAGAGTGAGGGGATTGTATCATCCTTGGACTTCAGTCCTATAGTGAGCCGCAGACAGATGTCTCCGAGAGTGAGAGGGGGTTGTATCATCCTTGGACTTTAGTCCTAAAGTGAGCCGCAGACAGATGTCTCCGAGAGTGAGGGGATTGTATCATCCTTGGACTTCAGTCCTAAAGTGAGCCGCAGACAGATGTCTCCGAGAGTGAGAGGGGGTTGTATCATCCTTGGACTTTAGTCCTAAAGTGAGCCGCAGACAGATGTCTCCGAGAGTGAGGGGATTGTATCATCCTTGGACTTCAGTCCTAAAGTGATCCGTAGACAGATATCTCCGAGAGTGAGAGGGGATTGTATCATCCTTGGACTTCAGTCCTAAATAGATCCGCAGACAGATGTCTCCGAGAGTGAGGGGATTGTATCATCCCCGGACTTCGGTCCCTGAATTGATCCGTAGACATATGTCTCCGAGAAGTGGTCCTTAGACTTTGTCTAAGTTGACGAGTGGACTGCATCGTCCCTAGACATGATATGGTGTCTTAAATAGATCATGTGTGTTGCAGGGTATGCTGCTATTGTGCTATTGATCGAGAGGATCCAGTTGATGCTGATCGTGATGATCTAGATGACGATGTTGTGATCGTGATGGTCTAGATGACGATGTTGTGATCGTGATGGTCTAGATGACGATGCTGATGATCGTGATGGTCTAGATGACGATGCTGCTGATCGAGTGATCCAGTTGATGATGTTACTGTAGCTGTTCGAGTGCTGCAGAGGATGAAGACTCGGTACTGAAGATGTTGATGTTCCAGTATTGAAGATCTTGAAGATGTTCCAGTAACTGCTTGAGTTACTGATGATGTATAAAGAAAGCTTCCAATGATTTATAGATGTATCATGTATGATGTAGTTGATGACTCCTTGCTCGTACAAATGTTGTTATAATATCCTTCTCGTTAAGGGGGAGTGTTGAAATATTATAACTTCAAAGAATATTATATTTGTAATTTATTATTCTGGAGATGTTTCATTCATCCGTGAAGACCTTATTGTATATCCGGAGATGTTTATTCCTCCGTCGGAATGTGGTAACTTGGGTTATTAGACTTCCCTAGTGGAGGTCGGCCCTGTATGTGTTATGTGGGTCAAAGGGTTATTAGACCACCCTAGAGGGGTCGGCCTAGTCAGTTGTAATGGGGTGTTTAACCCAGTGGTTAAGTTGGGGCCGACCTAGTTAATATAAAATACAAGTCGGAGTTGTGTATAAATAGAGGAGGTGTGTTCCTCAGATTCGTTGTACTTTGTGAGTTATGATCAATACAAGTTAGGGTTTCTGCCTCTTCCAGATCTCAGTCATAATCAGGTGACCTAGGCAACACTTTTAATTTATAGAGGTGGTGGCTCTTCTCATTGGTCATAGGCTCCCACATCATTCTCTTGTAGATGGATCCTATAGCAACCTAAACAATTCACCCTATCAACCATCCACATATCACCCACTTCCAACTTTGAGAATTTTGGATTCCTTTATAAAAAAATTCTTTTATGGTGTTTGATGGTTATGCCCCCTTTTGCCAAGCATCCACTCCTTATGTATACGGTGCGCCTCCCACTTAAGTGCACTTCCAAGCCAATGTACCCATATTCTAAGTATGCCTAGATAAGACCCATACTTAGCCTCTCAAGTGAAGCGTTCAACATAAGGAAACCATGTCGCATGCCCTCCCATGGCATTGGAGCCCTTGGGTCCTCGTCCCAGCTCAATGCACCTAGTCCATTTGCTTTTGATGGAGACCAACACCAATTGGCTCCCATGAGAAACAGGCATCGTGCCCATGCATGCCTCCACGCAACGCTTAGGTCATGTCAACGCCCATGCAAGCCACCCTCTAGTGTGTTGCAAGCATGGGGTCGTCACATCCTCCCCGACTTGATTTAAAGCTGCCTCAACAACACCTCTTATGTTTTGCTCTTGGTACGATAGTCATTCTTGGTCCCATCATTTCATCCTCTCGACTGCTTTCGTAACCTGGATGCGCACCCTTTCCACTATATCTGGTGATCCCTTCACGAATCCCATGGCAGTAGGACTCTTCAATTGAATCCTTGCACAATGATATGAGGTGCCATACCCTATATCCAACTCGAATGGACTATACCCTGTCGAACTCTTCTACATGTTGTAGATGAACTGTGTGGCATCTAACAAGTCTGGCGAATCTAATTGATCAAGCACACATAGTAACCTTCAATCAAACTGTTAATCCGCTCGGTCTACTTGTCAATCTATGGATGATATGTCGAACTCATCAGCAACTTGGTTCCCACAAGTTTGAACAACTCTATCCAAAATCGTCCTGTGAACCTTGTGTCCCTGTCTGACACAATGCTCATCAAGGGACCCCACAACTTCACAATGTTCCAGAAGAACATCTTCGCAACATCTTCCATTGAACATGGCACTTTCATTGGAATGAAAGAGGCAAACTTGGAAAATCTATCCACCACGACCAAAATTGCAAATTGTAGAATCCACGCTTTGTCCTTCAACAGATCACTCAAGGGTGTTGAAATCTTAGAGTAGCCTACAACGAACTTGCGGCAATAAGTCACAATCCCCAAAAAGCTTCTTACTTCATGCGCAATTCTCGATTCCTCCCAATCCTCAATGGCCTCAATCTTCTTAGGGTCCACGCACCTCCCAATCCTCAATGGCCTCAATCTTCCTAGGGTCCACGCAAATGCCTCCCTGACCAACCCAATGGCCAAAAAGGGGATTTCAACTTGCACAAACATACACTTAGACTTCTTCAAAAACAGTTGACCTTGTCTCAATGCATCAAAAATTGTTGCCAAGTGCTTCTAATGCTCTTCCATATGCTCGTTGAACACCATGATTTCATCTAGGTAAACAACAATAGACCTGTCCAAAAATGACCTAAGTATGTCATTAATGAGTGCAAAAGGTTGTCGAAGCATTACACAAACCAAAAGAGATCACTAGGAACTCGTAGCTCCCATACCTCACCATGCAGGTCATCTTCCACTCGTCTCCTTCCATAATCCTCACTTGATAGTATCCCTTCCTCAAGTCCAACTTCGAGAAAAATTTTGCCTTGATCGTGAAAACAATATGTTGCTAACAGCAAAGGCTACCAGTTCTTAATGGTCTGCTTGTTCAACACACAATAGTCCAAGCAAAGCCTCAATTATGGGGTGTCCTTTTCTGTTTGAAAGAGGACTAGCGCACCATAGTGAGACCTTGAAGGTTTGGTGAAACCTGACCCTAACAGCTATGTCAATTGCTTCTTCGATTCCTCTAACTCTGATCTCGACAGTTAATAAGAAACCTTCGCAACAATCCTTGATCCTTGCTCAAGCTCGATGCGGTGGTCAATAATGCGCCTAGGTGGGAATCCCTTAGGCAAATTCTCAAGCATTCAATCCTCATACTCTTCCAATATGCCAACAAGTTTTGAAGGAACAAGCATCCCTGTTTCTTCCTCTATCACTTCACCAAGCAATGTTGCAACATAGAGCTGCGAATCCAAACATCGAGTTGCTTTCTTAAAACTCATTATAGGCACCAACTACACTTTTCCTCCTAGTCTTCTTACCATTGTGCACACAATGCAAGGTTTAGTCCCTCCAACATCACCAACTTGTCAACAAATGGCATGAGAACCACCTTGGCTCTCTGAGAGTCCTGTCCCAAGATGACATCAAAATCATCCAACTACACCACTGTGAAGTTCGCATAGCCTTTCCACTTCCTCAACTGAATGTGAAATTTGGACTGTTGTTGATGTAGCTATGTGAGGCATCCTCACTAGCCCAGCCGACCTACAAAACAAAATAAACAATAAAATGTATTTTTATATTTCAGAATGACAAGTCAGCCCAGTAAAACTGTCAAGACGGCCCAGTTAAGAATTTACCAAAAGTAATGTATAAATAAGAGGGTTTCTCCCCTCATTTACTCACTCATCTCAAGCAAGTTAGCTCAAGTGAAGAAGTTCAACTTTTTGAGTAGCAGAAGACATTTGGAGCTGATTTCTTTGGGCATCTATTCTTCTTGTACTTTTATCTTATTGTATTGAATCTCTGAGTAAGAAAGGATTGCTAGGTTTTTTCTCGAGTTTGGGTTTTCCCAGGATAAAATCTTGTGTCTATTGTTTCTGTGCATAGTTGTTCTTTCAATGATCCTATATTAATTATAAGTTGAAAGAGATGAAAATTATACTGCTATAATTAAAATTCTAACATGGTTTCATAGAAGTACTGAAGGAGACTATTGTCGAAACTGTGGTTTGTTGTTTCTACACTTTTCAACCACTAATTTGGTTCGCCCCTAGCATCATTGAGCTCGCCCTAGGAAGGCAAAGTTTCCTCTAGAAGCAGATTTTAATTCTGAAGATTTTCAAATTTTGACCTAATTACTGCAGCAGGTCAAGTATTAGGGTTTGTTGGTTCTCAGTGTTTTGACCACAGATCAAGAAGAAAAGAAAGCTAATTCAACTCGCCTTAGGAGGGAAAATTCATCTATGGAAGTGGTTTTCCAAGAATCCAAAGTTCATTTTTGACCTAGCTCCTGCTAGGGTTTTTGAACTAGGCTGCAGTTTTGCTTCTCAGTCAAAAATGTCAAGCATCAAGGCTGAAAATAGGCTTGATGGAGCTTCAAATTTCCATTCATGGAAGTCTAGAGTGCTCATTGCTCTAGAAGAAAATGACCTAAATTTTGTTGTGAATGGAGTATCAGAACCTAAAGAAGAAGCAAAGAAGACTCGGTGGAAGAAGAACGATGCCAAGACAAGAAGAATCCTAATAGATTCAATGAAGGACAATTTTATTCCTCAAAATTCTCAGAAGAAGACAGCTAAGGCAATTTTTGACACCTTGAAGAAGTTGTTTGAGAACACAAATATTAATACGGCTCTTGCCCTAACACAACAACTCTCAAATTTTAAGATGTTTAGATCTGATTCTATTGCATCATACTTCATGAAGATCACAGAGATCAAGGATCAATTGGGCACAATTGGTGAAATTATTGCAGATAGGGAATTAGTCATGATGACTCTGAATGGCTTCCCTCAATCTTGGGAACCATTCATTCAAAGTGTGACTGGAAGATCTAAGCTACCAAATTTTGAAAGATTGTGGGCAGACTGTACACAAGAAGAAACTAGACTTGTGCCTAGAGGCAATGATCATGCCTCTCATGAAGAAAATCAAGCTCTTGCTACACACACCAAGAAGAGAGGAAAGAGGACCTTTGGTAGAAAGGACAAAGGTGGAAGTCCAACCCTTGATCAAAGGAAGAAGAAAGATCTTTCACAAATCCAATGCTCCAATTGCAAAAAGTTCAGTCACTACAAGAATCAATGCAAATCAAAGAAGAGAAAGGAACATGCTTCCACAGCTAATGTAAATGAAGAGACTTCACCAAAGAAGTCAAGGAATGGAGAAGATGATGACTGTTGAAAGGAGTTCTTCTTCTAGTACACCAATGATTGAATTATCGGTAATGTATATCTAGGTTGCAGTTTCTTCAATGGGCTTCCAACAAGAAAGAAGATAAAGATCTAAGGACTCCAGTGATCCCTGCAAGGAGGCAAAGATCAAGAGGGAGCCCACACAAAACAATAAAAAGATAAGTATTTGTATTTGGATTATCATTTGTCATTATTTCTCTTGTAAATAAAATCTGAATGTTCATAACAGTTGTATGCAGATCTGTATTCTTAGAGTCAGGAAGTGTGTTATGCATGTTATGATATTGCATGAGATTGACTAGCAATAGGCTCATATTGTGCATGTGTTGAGTAACCAGCCTGTAGTGCTGCACAACATTCCATGAACCCTAGATGGGACTAGTCTAGGATGAAACCTCTTTGCTGACATACTGGAGCAGTGCACGCTCCTGACAGTATGTTCTGGTGGAGATGGAAGGCATCCAGATAGTCACCAGTATGTTTGGGATATTGATGGATGTTGTGCTACAGCATTGGCTAAGATGCTTGCATGACTGTGTGAACTATTGTCATTGAAATAAGATTTAATTTTCGTGATTATGCAAGGTTGCTGACTATTTGACAAAATCTAACTTGTAGGGAAAGACCATATGACTATGGCCTACAAGAGAAGGACGATGGGACTTGTTTGGAAGAACAAGTGATGGATGTGTAGTCATCCAGTTTAAGATCCCGCTAATATTCAATATTTGAGAGGGAGTAGGATGCTCAGAAATGGCTCTCAAGATCAAATAGCAGGATGTGATGACTATTCTGCAGTAACAACAAACATATGTGAATCTAGTACATTTAGTCATATGTGGACCCATGACTCACAGGTCTAAGAGATCTCATAGAAATATTAACGATTGGTATCTCTCTACTACAGGTGTTCATCCTTCCGATGAACATAAGGAGTTGCAGTTAGTAGCAGCAGAAAAGCTATTCAAAGTTCATAAGTATGCTACCTGAAATGTGGGGACTACATGAATAGCAGTTGGCTTCCAATAGAACATTACTTGTGCTTGAGTGGAGAATTAGCATAACAACAACCACTCAGTTGACCTTAGAGGAGGTGGAGTATACATAAATCCAGTTAGAGAAGTGGCACAAGATTCAGCATGTGTAGATGACACAAGTTGTTGATGATGATTCCTTGATCTTAATGTTGTATACTAGTGATTAGTTCCCCATCGAGACAGGGAGATCTATTGACAGGTATAGAGGGAATTACCCTCTGAGTCCACGATGAAGAGTCTTAGCCTGATGCATTACTTCTTGAAGTATGGTCGAGACCAAATGAGTTATCCCACAGTCAGAGGGAGTACACAGTTCAGAGATTCGAAATGATGGACCATAAGTTCATGGCTACACAAATTTGAAGAAGCTGAGTATGGTTTAGATTCAGATTTGGTAACAATTGATTGAATCTATGATACTCTCATTTCACAGTTTCTCTATGAGAGATGATGTTTAGGATGCAGATAACATCAGGGATGACACCTCATACATATTGATGTACTACCAAGTGTGCAGCTCAAGAGGGAGAGTATGATGCAAAGTTGCAGAAGTAATCTACAGCAAAGATCAGGAGGAAGTCTAGATTGCCATCAAGCATTATTGAGAGAACAATAAGTTCATCTCAGTAGACTCACTTAATGAGACATGACACTAATGGATGAGCAACAGTGTCCCGTAGTATACAGTGGCACACTCTAGTGCAGAGGGAGCGGAAGATTCCAGCACAAAGGGAGCAGTTGCAGCATGTGATCAAGTACCACTATATTACAGACATGATACAGAGAGGAGCAGTTTAACTCCAATATATTCCGACTGATGATCAGATTGCCAATATTCTCAACAAGCCTCTTTCCAGAGTGAAGTTTGCATACTTCTATGAAAGACTTGGAGTATTGGAGAATGCTTCCCTTAGTGAGAGGGAATGCTCTTAGTCCAGTTAGGACAGGCGGTCCAAGTAGATCGAGAAGAGCTCAGTCCAAGTAGGACAGGCAATCCTTGTAGACCGAAAATGAGCTTAGTCTAGGTAGGACAGGCAATCCTTGTAGACCGAGAAGATTTCAGTCCAGGTAGGACAGGCGGTCCTTGTAGACCGAAAATGAGCTTAGTCCAGGTAGGATAGGCAGTCCTTGTAGACCGAAAATGAGCTTAGTCCAGGTAGGACAGGCGGTCCTTGTAGACCGAGAAGAGTTCAGTCCATGTAGGACAGGCAGTCCTGTGTAAACCAAAAATGAGCTTAAGTCCAGTTAGGACAGGCAGTCCTGTGTAGACCAACAATGAGCTTAGTCCAGTTAGGATAGGCAGTCCTATGTAGACCGAGATGAGCTTAGTCCAGTGAGGATGACTGTTCCTATTTGGAGAAGACTCCTGTATGGACAGTGTTGACCCTTTCTTATAATGAGGAGATGTACAAGTCCAGCCGTGACGATCAAATGATGCCCAAATGTACGAGTCCAGTTGTGACGACCAAAGGATGCTTGATGTGTTCCAGCGTGATGATACCTCTCTAACTAAGAGGGAGTGTTGTTGATGTAGCTACGTGAGGCATCCTCACTAGCCCAACCTATCTACAAAACAAAATAAACAATAAAATGTATTTTTATATTTCAGAATGACAAGTCAGCCCAATAAAACTGTCAAGTCAACCCAGTTAGGAATTTACCAAAAGTTATGTTCGACTTTTTTATCAAGTTCTCGCAGTGAAGAAGTTCGCCTTTTTGAGTAACAGAAGACATTTGGAGTTGATTTCTTTAGGCATCTATTCTTCTTATACGTTTATCTTTATTGTACTAAATCTCTGAGTAAGAAAGGGTTGCTAGGTTTTTTCCCGAGTTTGGGTTTTCCCAAGATAAAATTTTGTGTCTATCGTTTTTGTGCATAGTTGTTCTTTCAGTGATCCTATATTGTTTATAAGTTGAAAGAGATGAAAATTATACTGCTATAATTACAATTCTAACATGGACATAGTCCCAACTGTTGCCTTTGTGTTAGAGTTTACAGCCTTGACTAAAGCACTATAAGGTTGAGCTCTAAGTCCAAGCTCAACGGCTAACTCCTTCCTTAAGAAGTTGTGAGAGGCACCCGAGTCCACCAATGCCTGCATGGTCCTCCCATTTGCTATCAAGTCCACAAAACAAAGTTGATGCCAATTGTTAGCCTGATTGCCATTCAAGGCTCCCAATTGCTGCACATCCTATGCCAAGCAAGGTTGCACCTCACTTGTTGCTATCGAAGTACCTTGCGCAATCTCCTTCGTCGAGTGGTTCACATTAAGAAAAGAACAAGTCACCCCTTGGTTGGGAATGTGCGATGTCTTGGCGTCATGTAGTAGACCGCCCTGTAGATTTGCTCAATTCGTTAATGTGTGCCTTGCCCCAACCACTATTTGCAAAGCATCCTCCAAACTACTGCATACATCTTCACTCCACTGAAGTGTATCCTGAGGCGCGGCAAGAGGTTTGGTCAATCCAATCCTTTGACCCTACCGCTGCCTACAACAAAAATTCTTCATCTTCCTCATTCGAACTTGCCCCAAATCCATGGCCAAGCAACTTTGCAACGAAAGCTCTGCCATGCCCTCTTTTCGACAAATGTTGTGGCATGCGCCCTACAATTGCTGCACCAAGCACTGTTGAGCACTTCCCCATGATTCACGATTGGTGATGACTTTTGCTACGCCATGGAAGTGCGACGCCTCTACAATACGAAAATCTATGATAGAGAATGGTAGTGAGTCGACTCTAATCAATTTTGTTTCCTCTATGTAGACAAGGTTTGCAACCGAACTGATCTCACCATCTCTGCAAGCTTCATGGTCAAGAGCATCCAAAATAGCTCTAATACCACCTATCACAACCTCCCAAGTGCCACCCTTCAATTCTGCAGTGAGCATCTCTTAGAAGGCATGCGGCACTACCCAACTTGACACTTAGTGGCGTGGCTGCCTAAGGCAAGCTACCAAACTATGCCTAACAGGACCCAACCCACTTAGTTTTATTATGTGTGTGTATACTTAGTTTATACTTAGTTTATACTTATGCATGCATCAAGTAAACAACAACCAACACAATATACACAAGATTTGGTGTGACACTCAACTAAGTGCCCAAAGTCTTTTTATTCAATGGTCTACAATGTAAAGACAGTGCCTGGCCACTGCCTGCGACGTTACATGGAAAACCAAGGCAATTGCTTGAAACCCAAACAATTTATGCCACCTACGTCTCCCATATATTCTTCCTTCACACACTGTCACAGAACCTACGCACTGTCTTGAGTGTACATCCCATGCATCTTCAGAAATCCTGCCACTGTTCTGCCCATCGAATTCTGAAGTGCACCCAAGACTACAGCTTCCCAACTATATACAAGGCCAAAGAACTCGTCCACCTCTTGTGTGTCTTGTTGTATTGTGATTGATGGTTATGCCCCCTTTTTCCAAGCTTCCACTCCTTATATATATGGTGTGTCTCCCACTTGGGTGCACTTCCTAGCCAACGCACCCATCTTTTAAGTATGCTTAGCTAGGACCCATACTTAACCTCTCAAGTAAAGCATTCAACAGAAGGCAAACACATCGCACACCCTCCCATCGCATGGGAGCCCTTATATCCACATCCCTGCTCAATGCGCCCAATCCGTTTGCTTTTGATGGAGACCAATGCCACTTAGCCCCCACAAGAATTGGGCATCGTGCCCATGCATGCATCTACACGACGCTTGGGGCTTGCTAATGCCCATGGAATCCACCCTCTAGTGTGCTACGAGCGTGGGGTCATGACATTCACCTCTCTCCCGTAGTCATCATAAAATTAGAAATACACTTTAGTATTACTTAAATAAAAAAACTTATCTCTGAAATCAAGTTGCCTTGCTTCTGTCCAATTGTGTGCTTGTAATTCCTCTACACCTTCTCTAATCAAAGCAATGTCTCAACTCCTTCACCTGTTTCCTCGACTTCTTCCCAACATGGCTCTAATACCATGTCATTTTTACACACATAAGAACGTAGACAACAATGCACAAAGAGAAAAAGTGAGAATAGGTTTGAGTCATTATTGAGTGATGCAAAGTCTTAGTACATAGTATGAGATAAGATAACATAACATAATTTTAATAATGTCCAACTAATGACCACAAAAGTAGGTCAATGGGACTGTTGAGTACAAAGATGTTATTACAAAGCAAGAGTACCAAATAGCCTCCGATAAAAAGTAGAAGACAAGAAAGGAAAGTAAAGTAGAACATAACATGAAATCTATGCTAGGTCATGGAAAACATGAGGAACCCTCGACCCTGGGCACGAGAGACCGCACAGGGATGGAGATGTACAAGAGTAAAGGATCCAAGAGCAAGAAGATCTACAAGTAATAAAGTAGGTCTATTATGGAATAGGCCCATCTCTCCTAACATCTAATGCTTAATGGAGGAAACTCAAGATAGTATGTTGTTTGGAGGAAGAGCTAGTGTAAGACATGGGCCTTGTTGTCAAGAGGAGCCAACCCATCGCTAAGGCCTAGGGGATCTCGTTTGGCTCAAGGGGAGGGGTGGTATGTCCCTATGATGCCATCAAAAACCTAATCTTTAATTACTACATTTATTAACTAATCATTACATCACATTATTATAAAGTTTCTAATTAAGCCATTATTAAATGTCTAAAGTACACCTAAGTCATAATTATGACCATTATTTAAAAGGCCTAACTTGCTTTTGGATTCCATTTTAATTGTCAATTATTCATATTCTTCCTTGTTGGTAACCAACTCTATAGGAAGAGTAGTTATCTCCCCCTTGATTATTGTTCAGTGTAATGACAAAAGGAGAAAATTTGAGCTTGAAAAGTACAAATTCCAATTTAGTAATATATGTATATGTAATGTTCCCTTTTTTACTGTAGTGGAATTTACTGAGGATTGATGCCATATACACCTTCAGAGGATCTTTGACATTGATATTATATCATCATTAGGTAGACAGGGGCCACCTGAGCCAAATGCCACCTGCATGCATGACATCTGAGGATTATTTCATGATGCATGCACCTGATTGAGTCTCTAGGCACCTGCATGCAAGTCAACTACAAATTAGAAGGTAAAGTGACCTAATTAGGTTATTTGCAGTTGAGAGTTATAAAAGAGAGGTAAAGTGAATGGAGAAACACAATTATATGATTATTGATTTGAGGATTCGATTTGGAGAGCTCAGCGAGCTAAGTTGGGATTCAGTGCATGCTCAGCTAACTAGTGTATTTCGGCAGCGAAATCCATCTGCCCTAGTTCATCATCAGGTTGGATCATCCAGATTCAGCATTGTTCATCATCAAGTATTATCATCATTCAGATTTTGCAGAGTTCTATTTATCTACTATATTGTGGGCTTGCTCTCCCTTGCATGGGCACATTGTCCATATAGCCACCTATTCGTATTGCAGTCTATAGGGAGCCATTTATCTGTATGTAACTCTCATCCTTCTCAGAGCAGCATTATTACCCTTCCCCTGGAAGAAGGGCTTCTCAGCTAGACTATTGAGAGAGTTATCAGCACTTATCATCAGTGGAGGACGTTTGCATGCCTGAGGGCGAATCTATTTGGGAAGAGGCTCACGATTTTGGCTATTGAGCCATCACTTCTTATGAATGCACCTTCCATCATCTCCATAGGGGCACTATAACCCTAGTTCACATTATCCAGTGGTCCATCAGCAGAGTATTTATTATTGAGGAGCATTCCTAGCTTTGGAGGAGGGCGCATTCCTCATCTGGAGGACGACTTGCCTTAGCATATGATTTATCCAGTATAATCTCCGCATGCGGGGACCATCCTCATCGACTACAGCAGATCTATATACTGGTATGTGCATGCACTAATTCCTCCTACTTTCTAGCATTTCAGTATTATCTAGGTTACAGATCTGCATGCAACTACATGCATGCAGAGATCAGGGTTTACTTTCATATTTTGTTGAGACATAAGCCTTCTAGCCATCTACAGTATAACAAAAAAGAAAAAAATATATGTTTGGGATATTACAGTGGTATCAGAGCAGTCTTCTGAGGAGTTTGTGCAGCTTATGATTTCTTGGTTCTTCAGGGGCAGTCAAATGTATCATGGTGTTAGCACTGGGCGGACCAGCGTTGGGGGTAGAGAGTGCTTCACATCACCAGTGGGGGACTCAGATGAATTCACCTTTTTTAGACAGACTCGAGGTAGGTGTGCATGGAGATACGAGATGGATCTTATGTCAGGTCAACAGGGTACGTCAGAACTTGCATTGATGCAGCCTTCAACAGATCATGAGTAGCCATGGGGAAGCCTATTGTTAGATTGCATCACAGGTATACCGAGGATGCAGAGGGCCAAGCATATATGTGTAGAGAGTCAGAGACTCACCTGTTATCAGAAGTCTTGCAGATTCCAGTGATTTCCTCAGAGTATGGGGCAGCATGAGTGATAGAGCTATCTATTGAGGAGCTGATTAGAGCTCATGAGCATCCTAGAGTCGTTATCAGTGACTGGAGCAGATTTCCCTTGTCGATACTCGAGGTCAATTATGACGACAGAATGGCAGACTTCACCTGGTTGCCTATACACTACACCATTCATAGGGAGGTGGCCAGCTGTTACAGATCTTTCTACTTGCAGTTACAGGAGAGGTGGATGTTGATAGAGCCTGACAGACAGCTAATGATGATCAGAACGGCTCAACGACTACATGATGGTCCTTCTTTTGGGTAGTGGGGAACCCCAAGATTGCAGTAGTGGACGGTACAACAATTAGCATGAGGACAAGAGTCGACTATCACTTTCAGGAGGTTTCATATCATGGTACCTCGCAGGACCATACCTTGAGTAGAAGGTACTACAAATCTCCTAGGATGATTTGGGACCCTGGGATTCAATTGGTTCAGTTCAATTGATTATGGAACTGTGTTGGTATTGCTTGAGGACAAGCAATCTTAGCAAGGGAGGACTGTAATGTTCCCTTTTTTATTGTGGTGGAATTTATTGAGGATTGATGCCATATACACCTTCAGAGGATCTTTGACATTGATAATTTGATATTATATCATCATTAGGTAGACAGGGACCACCTGAGCCAAATGCCACCTGCATGCATGACATCTGAGCATTATTTCATGATGCATGCACCTGATTGAGTCTCCAGGCACCTGCATGCAAGTCAACTGCAAATTTGAAGGTAAAGTGACCTAATTAGGTTATTTGCAGTTGAGAGTTATAAAAGAGAGGTAAAGTGAATGGAGAAACACACTTATATGATTATTGATTTGAGGATTCGATTTGAAGAGCTCGTCGAGCTAAGTTGGGGTTGAGTGCATGCTCAGCTAACTGGTGTATTTCGGCAGCGAAATCTATCTGCCCTAGTTCATCATCAGGTTGGATCATCCAGATTCAGCATTGTTCATCATCAGGTATTATCATCATTCAAGTTCTGCAGAGTTCTATTTATCTACTATATTGTGGGCTTGCTCTCCCTTACATGCGCGCATTGTCCATATAGCCACCTAGTCGTATTGCAGTCTACAGGGAGCCATTTATCTGCATGCGGCTCTCATCCTTCTCAGAGCAGCATTATTACCCTTCCCCTAGAAGAAGGGCTTCTCAGCTAGACTATTGAGAGAGTTATCACCACTTATCATCAGTGGAGGACGTTTGCATGCCTGAGGGGGAATCTATTTGGGAAGAGGCTCACGTTTTTGGCTATTGAGCCATCACTTCTTATGCATGCACCTTCCATCATCTCCATAGGTTCACTATAACCCTAGTGCACATTATCCGGAGGTCCATCGACAGAGTATTTATTATTGAGCATTCCTAGCTTTGGAGGAGGGCGGATTCCTCATCTGGAGGACGACTTGCCTTAGCATATGATTTATCTAGTATAATCTCCGCATGAGGGGACCATCCTCATCGACTACAGCATATCTATATACTGGTATGTGCATGCACTAATTCCTCCTACTTTCTAGCATTTCAGTATTATCTAGATTACATATCTGCATGCAACTACATGCATGCAGAGATCAGGGTTTACTTTCATATTCTGTTGAGACATAAGCCTTCTAGCCATCTACAGTATAACAAAAAAGAAAAAAATATCAGTTTGGGATATTACAATATATTGGATCCAAAAGTAATGGAGATCACAACCGTACCAACAAGAGAGTATAGGGAAAGGGCATGAACTCAACAATACATACACGAGAAAGGAAGGGTGCAAGTACAGCAACATGTATGGCCTATATGGGTACAACAATTGGTACGAAACATACTAGTACAGGCACGTGCAGGTTCCATGTTAGAAGAAATATGTCGTACGACTAGTGGGTATTTTTTAATGCCGTTAGTCAAAGCAACTATACAGTAGGGCAACAAGAGCACACTGGTTTTAAGAAGCAGTTTATTTCAAGGGTTTGAGCTTGGGGTTTTACTCAAGGTAGGGGCAATGTCTACCAGAGACTAAGTAAATCTAAGTAGCATTCTCCTCTAAAGTACATTTCCCACAATTGTTCTGAAAGTAATGGTTCCAAATCTCTAAATGCCAAGTTTATAGGAGTCAAAGTTTCCAGTTTAAAAGTGCAAGAAGGATTGGCCTCCTCTTCCCTCAATAGATAATGTTGTCAACATGAAGGAGCTTGTTGTGGATTTAAGCCCCGACATAGAGGTTTTGGATGCAAGGAAGGAGGACCTACTGAAGCCTTCCTATATTGAAGGAGCATCCCCTCGTGGGAAAATTTGGTTGTTGCCTTACAATCTAGCAACCCCTCTCCAGCGATTGTGAGGTGAGTGCAAGGGAGGTGATGGGCACAGAACAACGCTCTAATTCAATATAGTAGACACAACCTAGTATGTAACCACAAGGTGAGGGGTATCATGCCTAACTTCCATCACAACCTTTCATAAATGTTGGTTTCACATCAACTACAAACTCTGATGGTTTCAATTTTTTGGTTGCAAACAACAAGGACTACTTTAAGGACAACATGCACTTTGAAAACCAATGGAGTGATCGTGTTTTTTGGCATCATATGCTAGATTAAGAAACATTTAATCGTTGGTGCCTTCTAAACTACAAAGCTAAGAAAATTTCCTTGAATTGTCAGTTGTCACTAGGCTTTGGGTTCAAAATATGTTTGTTTGATGTTTAACACCAATGCCACAATCTTACAGTTTGGTGCCTACAACATTTGTTGGTTCTCTTGCTTATGTTCAATCTTGGAGGGAATATTTCAACCCAAATGATCATACTCAAGCCCACTGTTCGCCTTAGTTGGAATTTCCAACCCTACCTACAAATATGCACTCCATCATTACTTTGTTCGCCTAGCAATTCGACAAGGTTCTTATTATCGATGGTCCTCACAATTCCTTCCATGCTAATCTTTGGGTGTGTGTGGAGGTGTGAAGCAAAATCTTTCACCCTTCATCTCATTGATGGATTCCACCAACAAAAGATGTGGTAACTTAATTTACCTAATGCATGCTTTACATGCCAATCACAAGATCACCTTATTCAAGATTGCCCACTTCATAAACCTAATCAAAGTGATGCGGGTGAAAGAGTGTCTACAACACCCCTGATCTTTCATGGTATGATGACAAGTGGTACAGGTACCTTAATGGCCTTGGGGCAAGGAGTTGAGGACCCTTTTCCTTCATCAATAGTTAGTTCTGGGGTTGTCGATGGTTCGTCAGGTGGTTTAGGAGTTGTTGTCATTCCATCAAGGGATTTGAGCATAGGTGGAGCTTTGTTTGTGCAGATTCCTAGCAACCAGTGATCCAACCTAATCATCAAGCTAGCAAGTCATCCTTGGTGGTTGTACTGACTTGGAAAAACATTGGCCCTATGATCAAGGGGGGGTTTGATCGATCAGTTTCAAGCAATATGGAGATAGAGGTTAAGTGGCAAGTGAATTCCAGCAAGCTTAAGGAATTTCCTTCCCCCGTTCATGTGGACAAACCCAAGGAGGCCTTGAACCCCAAGCCATGAGTGAAATCTTACAAGGCCATAATGATGCATTCTCCTAATAGACATACTCCAACCTTGGAGAGGTTTGAAACAAATAACCAATTTAGTCGTTTAAGGCTCCATCTTCCTTGGGAATGAAGCTCTCTCTGTGCAAGAAATGATGGTCCCTAGTTGAAATCAAATTAGTTGTGGTGTTTTGCAAAGGTTTTGACCGAATGTGATCTTCCTTAAGAGGTTAAATCATAATCAGATAATTTATTGTTGGAATGGCCCTTTCTAGGATTCATACCATTGCCAAGGGAGCAAGGGTGTTGCGATCACTTTATTTTCCTTTTAGCGGAACTTTGTGGCGGTTCGTGGATCAAATCTTGAGGATAGATGTGTTTGGCTCACGTTGATGGTTCAGGACCATTTGATTAGCTTTTGTGTTGTCTATGCTACTAAGCTCAATTTGAAGCCTTTGCTCTTCCAACTGCAGACTAGATTGTTAGTGGTGATTTTAACATGGGTGAATGGGAGGGTGATCACTATGGTGAAGTTCTATCATTAGAGGCACTAAGAGGCAAGGTTGGTCCAGATGCAAAAATACTCTTTAAATGTTTGACCCAATTGGAAACAAAAGAAGGTTGATTATGGTGGGTGGTTTACTTGGACTAATCTCACACAAGATCGAGACAGGGTATAGGTAAGGTTGGACAAGATATATGGCCACAAGTAGGACATATCATTCTCAAGTAGGCTTTGTCTAGTGGATGCATTGGTGGACATTACGGTTAAGATTATCTTCTTATTCATATTATCATTACAGTGGGTAATTTAGTGGATTCAACACCTTCAACTTTATTTAAGTTGAATGCATCCCACTATCAAATTCATGAGAGGGTGGGTAGGATGATGGCCCGCAAGAGGAAGGAGTTATGGGAGGCTCGGTGTAGACTTGAGGAAGTGCACATTTTTCTTGAGAAAGATCTTCATAATGTGACCCTTTAGGAGAAGGATGCACAATTGGAGCTGGCAGTTTGTAAGGGTGAGGATTATATTTCCAAGGGTGCATAAGTTCATTCCAAGCAACAACTGATTCAGAAGGGGGATGAGGGCTCAAAATTCTACTTCTCAAAAGAGAAGTTTTGTAGCTCTTAGCTCTATGAAGAATAGCAAGTCATCAAGTATGGATGGCCTTGTGAATTTTACAAAGCCATGTAGAACACGATTGGTGATGACTTTTGCTGGTAGCTCTTTCCTAAGCAAGATCATTTCAAAATGAACATTGACATGCTAGGGTCATTTAAGGGATTGGTAGTGGATTTTGGCAAGCCATTACCGCAGTATGACTCTTGTCAACTTTATTCATTATTGCATCAACAAAATCCTCTAGAGTCAATAGTTAATGCAAGATAAATGTCAATTGATCCAAAGGATGGGTAGGTGTGCAAACTTCACATGTTTGGTCCATTCAACCATCTTAACATATTTTCGTGGCTTGTTATCTACCAGGGGATCCCCTTTAAAGGCCAAATTGGCAAAGGTTAGGCTTTTTGTTGGTCAGTGTCATGTTTGTCACTAATCTAAGATGGTGAAACACATCTTTTGGGGGTGTCCATCTGCTAGGAGCTATCGGGCATTCATTTAGGACCATTACGCTGTAATTGAAGTTATTAGGTCCATTCTTCTTTCACTGGGATTTGGCAGCACCTGAGAGTTTTTGCCTTTTTTGCCCTTTGGAAGATCTAGTGTAAGTTTATTTTTTGGAATGAGGTTAGCTCTATGTCTTTTTATTGTGCTATGTGGCGTGATGAGGTACATCACCAACCAATCATAAGCCAAGGGAGCTTTATTGATCAAAGATACTCAAGTTTTAGACTATGTAGCTTATTCAGATTTTATTTCAGCATTAGTAGCTCTCTGGAAGAGGATATAAAGTCCATTGTATATACCCTTCCACTTTTTGGGTTGTTTGTAAATATAAGACATTTTCCGACCAAAAAAAACTACATAGATTGTCTTTTGTTGTTCATTGATGAGGCATCTCAAGAAACTCTTTCTTTGTGACAATGGTAGGAGTAACTGTAGTCCAAGGAGTATAATGGCTAATATCCCTTGGATTCTTTACTACATAGTTCAAAGCATGTAGAAAAGTACATCACCAACAAGCAAGATGATAAGGTGTATAGATTCAAAGGGGTTGAGTCAAAATAGTTAGTCAGATGATTAATCTCCAACAAATGAAGAAGAATCTTCAAAAGGGACGTTGCCTTTTCAGCATGGAGACAGTTGAAATTTCAGAATTCCAACTTATATTGCAAATTCCGAAATTTCACCTCAACCTTGAGGTTTCCCAAAACAATTTTCTATGAACTTTCAGCCTTAGGGCTGAATTGCAACCCAATGCAACAATATTTCAGCCCTTGGGGCACACTTCTCAAACATATAACAAATCTGAAAATACTTATTACAGCAGTAAATCTGCTCCTTTAGCTTCTATATGTTTGTTAAATCACTTAACAAAACTTGCTAGCTAGCAGCTCCAAGGGTTAGTTCAAGTTGTCATTAGCCAAACATGATCTCTCCCCCCAAAATTGGAGCGGTCATGGGTATGACTCTCTTGATCCCCTTGGGGTTAGGTTCCGTACTCAAGGCCGACAGTTTATCCCGTTTACCATTCATGAATCATGGGGAAGTACTCGGAGGGTTTTCCACGAGGTTGTTTGTTGGAAAAAAAACAAAATCTGCTAGCTGTTTGTCATAAATCTGCATACCAAATAGCCTTGGAAACTATTCGCTCCCCATGAAAATATAGGCTGAAAATCAAAGCTGCAAGCACACAAAGTTTGGACAGCAAAGTACACTTCCTATATACATAAGAATGAAGTTACAAATACATACCAACAACTTATCACAAACTGATACAAGATAGTCCTTCAAGATTATCACAAGCTAGGACTCTCCAATACCTCCAAACCCTAGCTAGGGAATCCACCATCAACAGAAAACCCTAACCAATAATACAAAGGCCTAGCAAGGCATCCCACCAAGCTATGTAGCCAACTAAAAGCTCCACAACAAGTTGGTATCAACACCAAGAAGACCACCATTAATTCTTCACCAAGCTCATCTCACACAAAATCTCTTCAACACTAGCACTCGTGTCTTCCTCAAGATTTACAAACCCTATCCAACTTGCATCACACAAGCACATGGCTTACAAAACAACTCTAGCACTAGCATTCAAGTCTACACAAGCACCAAGACCTCCATGGAACATCAAAAATACAATAAACAAGTCTTCTTCCAAGCAATCTATCACACCAAGCTTTAGACTCACTTGGCTAAGCTCTCTATGATCTTACCCTACCCTCTATGCTTCACACAAAAACAAGGTTGCCATATCATCCAAGGAGTTAGCTCTTTTCTTCATCTCTTCTCTAGAGTTGAAACCAAAGAGCTACCTCCTTTTGTTTTCTAGCATAGCACAAACCCTAGCTTCATCTTGCATCTAAGAAGAGCAAACTCTCTAAGAACATCCAAGCACTCTCTCCCTCTTCATGTCTTCTCCTAGGTTTACATCACAAACCCTAAGTCTTTCTCCCCAAATGACTTCTCCAAGACAATTACAAAGATGGAATAAAGAGTACATCAATGGTGTGTCATAACAAAGGCCCTCTCCTCCCTTTATATAGAATAGATTGGGGAATGCCAACATAAAACATGGACTTGGGTCCATACAAGTAACCAACAAGGAAACTACATATGGAGCGCTATCAATACAAGAATGGCATGTATCATACTAGGGATTTACAAAACCCAAGGTAGTGTACCCTCGAAGCACAATGCTCCTTGAGCTCATCACCCCTCCTCCATGATTATGCGCTCTCCAACAAGCTTTTTTCCCAATACTCCCTCTTCCATGGTGGTTTTTGTTGTCCAAGTATCCTCATGCAAGGCATACCTCCTCTAGTTGTCTGCCACGTGTCTGCTTGCGCCCAACATGTGTGCCAATGTGGTTACTATGCTCCAATGCGTCTGCTCAACATGTGTTTGGGTCCACAACCAACCTTCATGAAGTATGTTGCTCAACCCAAGCATCCTCAATTGCCAAACCTCCAAGTGTATGTCACCTAGTCCCATACTCTTAGGGCTAAGTTCCCTCCTTCAAGTGCCTAGCGCTCCTCTAGGTAGATGTCTCTCCTAATCAAGCAACCCGACTCCCCCAATGTGTGCACCCAATCAGTTAATCATCATGTCAAATAAAAAACAACCTCCTAGGTAAGCCTGACAATCTAGCACTCTATCCAAGGTCAAGCATCCACCAAAACTTAGCCATCTGTATGTCCATCAAGCATCTCCAAATGATTAGGAGACATAGCACTCTCCTAGCTCGTGAATACACCAAAAGCTAATAGATACACTACATGGAAGCTTCACTGCCAATTGAAAGAACAACCAAGACCAAATTCAATAGCTTTGAAGTCAAAGCTCCTAACAGGCAGGGAATGTTATGACAATAGGACAACGAAAAAAGGCATCTTTCATTGAGGCTCAATAGATAAATCAACATGAAGCTAAAGTACACTTCCTAAAACAAGGAGCAATAGAACCACTTGCTAGTGAACGGTCATCATCAAGCATCATCTATAATCCATCGATGCTTTGAGGGAAAAAGCATCTGAGGGAGGGGATGTTGTGCCCCAAGGAGAGGATAAGTAACACACCTTTGGCATTGTAACAAATCAGTGATGCTACCAGGCCATAGCCAGAGATCAACTGGTGAAAATTAGTCAAATAGATAGTCTGAAACCCTGGGTCTGCAATCATAAGAAAAATTGTGCTGCTACCACTACTAGGCATCATCATGGAACAACTCAAGAAAAAATCTCTGAAAAATAAATAAGCAGGTAAGCCCTAATTCTGGGTGCTCAAATCTATGGAAAAGATTGCCAAGAAAGCACATAAAACAGACTAAAACAACCCTAAGTGAGGCACTTCTCCAGCAAATCATAACACTGTAAAATAGCCCCAATACTCTGTAAATTAGGCACAATCATTTGCTGCAAATTCTGAGCACTGTTAAAAAAACAGCCAAAAAAAGACCTAACCAGCAGTGAAGAGGTTAACAGAGGTTCACACTTCACACCCACTTGGATACCATTATAGATCCATAAGAGAGAAGGATCAAATGGGACCACCACCAAACCCTAAAACTTGCAATAAAAGGAGAAAATAACAAAACTAGGGCAACGCACTCCTTAGAGAGAAGATGCCCTAGCACAAGACCACTGGAGAGAGAAATCTGCAATAATTAGTATTACCAATACAACTCCAAAACAACAGCGCTAATACTGATCATAAGTGCACTAGAAAGAAAATCGCCATGCACAATCAAAAAATTACGCTGTGAACAGTAGAGAATGCCAAACATGTAGGTGCCCTTAGGCAAAATCACTTTGATAAAGAATGATGCCTGAAGGCTAAAGAATGATCAAGATAGATCACAAGATTTCACAAGATGATATTACGAATGAGGATTGAGTTGTGTATTTGTACACAACTCAAGCAGGGCATCCTCCCGATAGGGGTTATAGACCCACATAAGTAGGGAACACTCCCCAAAAGGGTATTGAGCCTACATATCAAAGTTGACTAGGTTGGCCTTAACCACTCACTGAAAAATGGATAAGCAGGTAAGTCCTAATACTGGGTGCTCAAATCTATGGAAAAGATTGCCAAGAAAGCACATAAAACAGACTAAAACCCTATGTGAGGCAGTTCTCCAGCAAATCATAACACTGTAAACAACAGCGCTAATACTGATCATAAGTACACTAGAGAGAAAATCATCAAGCACAATCGAAAAATTACACTGTGAACAGCAGAGAATGTCAGACAGGTGCCCTTAGGCAAAATCACTATGATAAAGAATGATGCCCGTAGGCTAAAGAATGATCAAGATAGATCACAAGATTTCACAAGATGATATTACAAATGAGATTTGAGTTGTGTATAAAGGGCTAAAGAATGATCAAGATAGATCACAAGATTTCACAAGATGATATTACGAATGAGATTTGAGTTGTGTATTTATACACAACTCAAGCAGGGCATCCTCCCGATAGGGGTTATAGACCCACATAAGTAGGGTGCACTCCCCAAAAGGGTTATTGATCCGAAATATCAAAGTTGATTAGGTCGGCCTTAACCACAACCTAGTATTACAATAAATGATGGACTTGGCCATAATTAATGCCCAACTAAATGTATTAATGACACCATATAAGATGGTCATGGGAACATGTGAAGATTACTTCATTCTCAACTTATAGTGTTGGAATTATGGGTGGTGCACTTGTGCTAGGCTTATTTTCCTCTCTATAGTGCACTAGGGTTATCTCTCTCTATTGTACTTGTGATAGAGTTACTGCAGAATTTGGGTTTGTTTCAGTTCAATTTGATTCATTGCTGTCACTTGTGACCTCAACATGGTTCAAAACAAGTGTGAACCTTACTTTCAATTCTATTGCTCATCTAAAAACTATTAGTTAGCGACATCTCTCAAGTTCTCTTGTGACTGCAGAGTTTGGGTTTTCTTGGATCCTCTTCTTTTTGTGATTTTTCTAGGGATTCTAGAAATTTAAACCCTCTCTAAGGCCAGCACCTCTCTTCTATGGCTTTCTTGGGCATTCCTGCAGTATTTTCACCATTCTTCAAAGTTGGCACCTCCTTTCCTAGGGTTACCTATGTTTTTTCCCGTTGGTTCTATAAAGGCAAAATTCTGAAGACTTCATTTCTCTCATATGGAGGGTTCTTGCTGCTGTTGAGCCTATATGGATTCAAAGAGTAGATGTTTCCCTGATTGAATGGAGCCAATTATCATACTGGGGTGGATCAAATGACTATCATTCTTCAAAGCAAAGGTTTATGGATGTATTTGACAAAACCCATTCCTGCTGATGGCAAATACAGTTATAATATCATATGTTCGAACAAGGATTATGCTCTAGGGCTGATCACCCCATTATGTTGAACAATATTTTGATTCATCATAACAGGGACAATAAAGTTGCAAAAGAAATACGGGACACCTTCAAGAATATCTTTGGAACTGTGAATACCACTCAAGTAAACTGACTCAAAACAAACTTTCAAGTCTCAAGATGGGTGACTACGAGATTGTTGAGGTGTATATTGCAAGGTTTAGAAACCTGAAGTCTGGCATCATAACATCAGGAAGAAAGGCCAAATCAGATTCCAAATATGTAAGTATTATTCAAAATAATTTATCTCCTACATTCAAATCTTGCTATCATATTCTATAGTATCCCTTTATTTATCAAGGGTGCCCTTTTTATCAAGGGTGCTACAACTCTTTCCTTTGAAGAGATTTTCTCTAATCTGATCTAACATGGTGAATTAACCCCATGAGATCAAGCCCATCTAAAGGCTATCTCGACCACTCTTAAATCAGAGTTTGATCAAAGCAAAGGGGAACACTCGAAATCGTCCAAAAAGAAGACTCTTATGCAGCCACTGTCGTGTTATTCTTTATTTCAATATTAATTGGATTAGTCAGTTGTGCTCTCCATTTTTGTACCATTTGGAGTATAGTGCATTTCAATCCATTGAAATGTTTAGGCATTCCTAGCAATAAGAATCTTAGAGAATATATCAAAGTTTCAAACCATGTACTGAGATTTCCTCTATATTGCACTTTGAACACCAAGAATGGAATATCACAAGCCGGAAGTCAATAATAATAAGAAACAGAAAGCACCCAAACAGCATAAAAAAGTCAATCCCCACACATGCTCAATAGAACTGCCTTCAATTTTTACCCAGCATAACTCATAAGTCTGGAAAATATGGCAACAGATTCTTACTCCAGATATAGTATCCCATGCTGGACTAAAGCGTTGATATGGGTATCTTAAAATCACGGGCATCACTGGTGTCCTGGCTAAAAATGCCCCAGTCTTAAAGGGAAGAAGGTAGTTTCCATTTGTAGTTGTTCCTTCTGTCAGTTTGACCAGAACAAAACCAGTCAGTATCAAATCAGAGTTGAAAAAATGCATAAAAACTCACATAAAGAATGATCATACAATTGTCTGCTTTCCCTCCAAGGGTTATTAAATTGAATTAACCTGTCACAACTTGTTATTGAAATGTCATTACATCCCGTTGCTATTGCTTTCCAAGCAATCAACATGAAATTTAAAATGTATAGACCTGAAAGCAAATAGCTTCTAAAGGTGATTATTTAACATTTAATCAAAGTTTAGAGGGGCAGTTATAAGAATTGCAAAGAGCAAGTGTTCTGTGACATCATTGCACTGAAGAGGCGCATTCTACAGCCCAGTAGGGGGATGTGTAACTCCTTCCGTGCTCATCTTGGAGTTGACACATGTCCTTTTTAAAAAATAATAAAATATTGTAAAAAATAACATGTCCGCTCAAATTAGATTTTAAAACATTTACATTTACAATGACATATATATATAAAACTACACATTAGACAAATTAAAACCCTTCCTCAACATTTGCACTCTAAAAGTGGGTTTGCGCCTTGAGAGATTTGATCCCTCTCAGCGCTTGGTAGATCCACTTTAAGATGGATCTATGCTGGTTAACTACTGCAACTAATTTCTCATAAATTACAAGAAAGAAAATATAATATCCAATTATATAAAGTACTGGATAGGACAGTGATCAAACTAGCAAGTGATGGTGTTCACTTACCTTCCAAACAATCCGAACTAATGAATATCCAAGTATTCAAGAAGATAGTATCTTGTCCAAACAATGGCTTAGTTAGAAAAGGTCAAGAGAGATATGGTGATTGTTTATAAAGAAATTCAGTGAGTTGACCCCCAAATTGAGAATAATATCTCGAGTGATCATACAAGTCAATGCTTGGAAACCAGACTGATAAGGTAAAGAGAGATATGACAATTGCTTATAACGAAGCTCAGTTAGTTAAAACTTGTCTGAACCAAACTCATGATGACGTGGTTAAAATCCATGCACTCTACCCACTGAGCTAAGATGGTACCCTGTCTTTGTGTTGACAGCAGATGCCCTTGTTTATTTGTTGGAGTCGATCCATTTGCAGGGCTAACTGAGAGGTGTATCTCTACCAAATGATTCAGAGATGGTGAACAATCATTTTGCAGATGATTTGCTCCTGTCTGTGAGAGCTGGCCAGGATTCGATGGTTGGTGCCAACGGATGTTCATCCGTGTTTTGTGAGGCCTCTAGGGCTATTGTTAGTGGTCATAAGAGACTATTGGCTGGTTGGTCTTGATGAGCCCCCTCCATGGATTCCAGCAGCATGGAATATTTCTCACCCTTGTGTTATTGTTAGATGTCTTAGCATCCTGTTTGGTGTGGGTCTTTCCCCGATTGCCATGTGGGATTGGTGTCTACAGCAATCCCAGTGTAAGCTTCTCTTCTAGTAGTAGAAAAATCTTTCATTTGCTGGAAAGTTGATTGTGGTGGGTAGGATTCACAAGGCTTCTCATGTGTATTATGTGTCCTGCTGGCTTCCTAATAGGGCTCCGTTTCTTTGGATGGAGAAATTCCTATGCTATACTATGGGCCAAAAATGTTGGGGCACTGGGTCTGCCTTTGGTTCCTTGAGATGTCTGTATTATGCCCAAGGATAAGGGAGGTCTTCAAAATAATAGAAGCTGTGCTTGTGGTCTCCTCATACATTACATGCACAAGCACTGGACCAAGTGCAGAACACCCTAATGTTGCAGACATGTAAATACAGAATGCTGCATGGAAAGAAAATTCCCCACAATATATCAATGTGGATTCCTGGTTGAGAATGTTGCTCGAAGCAAGCAAGGTTTAAGTGTGTTTGAAAGACTATGGTGGGATAAGATTGTTCCAACTGTTGTTACTCGAGCCAAGCCTCACAATCAGATTATATTACACCTGGAACAGGATCGTGTGCTCACAATTCGGGAAAATCTCCGCATACAAGATTTTCCTAATTATTATAAATTATTTGTTACTGTGAAAGACAGATATGTGCAAGTTAGAAACGCAGTTAGTATTTGGCACAACAAACTAACCATGGAAGATTGAACCAAAAATATTGTCAAAGGACTCTCTTATTTGATTCTAGATCCACATTGAGCTCATAGCAATGGCAGCCGCTTATCATTTAAAGATACCATTAGGGTTTTCAGGAAGTGTGACTAAAGTTAAACTTATGCATGCTGATTTAACAACAGATCAAGATTATGTGTCACACGAGTTCCCATGGATGTTTTAACTTGTGTTTGCATGTAGCTAACAGCAGTTAGAGTACTTCAGTTGTCATGCTGCCTGACAAATAGTTTAGAGGTTGATATTGCATGATGATTACAAATTTAGAACAAATAGTCACATTTAGAGTTATGAGCAAATAAGACAGCAGTTAAGGTTTGGTTATAACTGGCAGTTACACAGCAGTTAGAGGGTGCCGGAGAAAATGTTAAAATTGTAGCTCAAATAGGAAATTCCACAGAAGTTTAATGTCAAACTTGTGCACATAGTTGTTCAAGTCAAATCTATTTTGTTATTCACTTTAGTAATAAAGTGAAAGTCTTTTATTTAGCTGTTGATTTTAATAAAGTGTATTTTTAATACATTAATGATTTAGACTAATCTCAACCATACATCTTACTATGAGATTAGGGTTTTGGTGGATTAGGTTTTTCATTTCAACTATAAAGGCAGGTCAAAATAGAGGGTTAAGACATTTTTTATTGTTCACTCAAAGACAGTTTGTCAGGAGGTGATTTGATTCAGCTGTGAAGCAGGTCTAGAGCACTGGAAAGGAACCGGTTCAGCAACCAGGCAGAGATCAGAGAGC
Source organism: Larix kaempferi (assembly GCA_027924585.1). Lineage (NCBI taxonomy): Eukaryota > Viridiplantae > Streptophyta > Pinopsida > Pinales > Pinaceae > Larix > Larix kaempferi. The sequence goes on along the minus strand of BSBM01000458.1, from coordinate 13,407,812 downwards.
AGGTCCTTGCAGGGCAGCAACCTGAAGGCAGTTTTCTCAGTTTTAAGCAGGCAGATTTTCCTCGGTAAATGTGCAGATGTGTTTCATTTGGGTGTACCATACAGCTGTCATTTGACAGTCTGGAGGTTCCTTTATAAGCTTTGAATTATTAATGAAAACTTGATTTGAAGGAATAAAATTATCTGTGTACTGTGTTTTTGCTTCCGCTATTTATTTTCCAGCTATATGTGTGACTACTGCTATATGAAAATTTTAATTTCTGCAGTTAAATAACAGTTTATTTAGTTGAGGATCAAATTCCACTAGCACAGTTGGTTTCAATGGGCCTCATTTTGCATGGCAACCCGAGTTCGCAAGGTAGCTGGGAGGAGACACTTAAAAATCCAGTGATGTTAAGGGTTGGTGTGGCCTGGGCCATGTGTGATCCCCGGGTGATTTTGACGACTTAGATGCCCCTGGGTCATGGTTTTGTAGACCACAGGCTAGTTCCACAAGTCACTGACACACTGGAAACAAAATAAAATAGTTTATTTAGTTGAGAACTAAAGGACAGCAGTCACCTAGGATTTGGAAAATTCACAGAAAAGAGGCGGTTTATTTTTAGTCAACACACAGGGCACACTTGCTTAGGCAATTAACTGTGCTATTTTTAGATCAAGATCAGCCAGTTCAGTACAGTTGTGGTTCTGTGCTATGCAAAGCAAGAGAGGGTGCATGGGGTAGCTATTTTTGGATCAAAATCAAACAGTTCAAGTTGTGGCGTCAGTTCTATGCAAAGCAAAAGAGGGCACACTCCTAAATTAGTCTCTGAGAGGGTGTAGTTACAATTGCACTTAACTGTGCTATTTTTAGATCAAGATCAGCCAGTTCAGTACAGTTGTTGTGGTTCTGTGCTATGCAAAGCAAGAGAGGGTGCATGGGGTAGCTATTTTGGGATCAAAATCAAACAGTTCAGTGAAGTTGTGGCGTCAGTGCTATGCAAAGCAAAAGAGGGCACACTCCTAAATTAGTCTCTGAGAGGGTGTAGTTACAATTGCAGTTACAGGCTTGTTTAACTATGTACAAACAGCAAGTGATCAGGAAGTTCAGAGACAGATTTTCATCTATTTTGGGGCAGCATCCATACTTAAGCCAAACTCCTTTAGCACGTGTGTTCAACAGTCTTTAGTCCACCATTATTAGAGCACATCCATGACACATGTGATGGTTGACACCATGTACATGCACTCAGAGCGAGGCCGCATTGACCTAGGTCAATTGAGACCTATAAAATGATGTTAAATGCTTACTGTAACAGGTTGAATCCTAGAGATTGCCCGTTGTAATTCCAGATTGACAGTTTAATAAAGCTAGTTCATTGATCCACATGTGTTTCCTGTTTATATTTGAATAGTGTATTCTTGACCCCTTTTTCGTTCAGGTTGTTAGGATTAGTTTGTAGATTTTTTAAGGTCCTTACCTCTGATCTGCCTAAACTATTGCAGGTTTCAGTGAGCCCTCCAAGCCCCTAACAGCCTGTAGAGTGGAAAATATGCTCCTTAGCTTCCTCATAGTGGCCAGGACAAGGTTGTCATCAGCACCAAACTCAAGTATTCGAGTTAAACTCTGTTTCTGTGGTGAGTTAAACTCTGTTTCTGTGGCGACATTCTTCCATTTCAGAAGCCTCAGCCCTATTCTCCATCTTCCTTCGAACACATGTTCTAGCTTGACTTTGACCCCATCACCCCTTGATAGGCACTGGTCTTCTCTTTCTGCATTTCATTTTATAGGAGCCGCCTTAGTGCTCCCACTTTGTATTGACATCTTGGTACCTAACAGTCCCATTGACCTACTTTTGTGGTCATGTGTTGGACATTATCTTATCTTATCTAAGTTCAACATAGTAGTTTACTTACCTGTAACCCAATCCTATTGCTCAATTTACTAATAAGTAGTAGGTACAATTAGGGATACCCCCTGGTGTTGGCATGAACAAACTCTAAGCAAGAGGCATGTGTGTTGATGTGACAGTAGGCGTAGTGTCTACAGTTGCACCGAGTCTCCACTGAAGAAAGGAGTGCAAGTTTGTCCATAAACAAATACTCAGTACAGGCAATGGAGGAGAGTTATAGAACTATGGCGAAAAAAAGGAATTAAAAGGTACTTCAAAATTCCCTTAACACCTCAACAAAATGGGGTTGCAAAAATGAAAAACTAGTTGCACAAGTTTCTAGAACACGGGTACGTTGGGTACATGGGTACGACTATCCGATACGGCTAGAAGCTTTGCCCAAATTTGCAGGAAACGTCGGGTTGGGAGCGGCAATAATATATATTAATTTTTTTAAATATATTGCAAAAAATTAAAGAGTTAAAAAAACAGAATTGATTAATTTCATAGCTTAAACTATTTTAGCCTCTTAAGCCTCTAGTAGTGTCATGAAATTCAATCATTTTAAATTTGCTCACTCCTCTAGGTCCACATTATACAAAAATTGGGTTTGTGTGACCTAAAGTAAACCCTAACTATGCATGACTCTAGTGCCATGGTATGTTTTGTAAATTTGACCTGCAACTTTATCCCAATGTACGAGTTTGTAAAGGAAAATTGCATATGTGTGTGTATACGAAGCACAAATAACTTCATAAATCACAAGATTCAATCTTTTCTAATTCCTTGTTTCAACTCCATCTCTATTATTGCTCCTTAGAGTGCTTAGTATTTGGGTGCCTTTGTATTTTTTTGATGGTAACTACTACTTACTTCTTATGTGAATGAAGGCTTGATTGTTTCAAGTTCAAGTAACAAACTTTCAAAGTCTTCAATATTTTGAGTTTGATGTGGTTTATGATCCTAAATTGCTATATCAATCAATATGGATAATGTAAGCTAGCTATAAAACATTTGAGACATGAATTAAAGTTGTTCAATATCTTAGTATTGTAGAAAGATCCATGTTTATTCACTTAAGTACACTGGCAGCTTATATTTTGAGTGTGAATGGATCTAACATTTAAGAGGTGTGAGCCCTCTTAATTTATATAACCTTGAAAATTTTAAAAATGGCGTTATTGATAGGTTCAATTGGAATTTTTATTATTGGTGATTTCTTGGAACAATAAACAACAATCATTCAATTGATTTTCGACACTTTTCTTATGATTTTGGGCTCCACATGGTTGGGAGCTTGTAGAAGCTCCCTGTTTGTTTAGGAGCTTCTGGCTAAACAGACAGGGAGCTTCTACAAGCTCCCAAAAAAAAGGGAGCGGCTAAAGCAAGTTCCCAAAAAGCTCCCAAGCTCCCAGAGAAGCTCCCAACAAAAAGGGGATGTTTCGTACCAGCTCCCAAGCTCCTAGGAGCGGGGAAATGCCGGGTACGGGTTGCCAAAATCCTGGGAGCAGTACCCGTGCAACTATGCGAAGTTCAAAAACAGAATAATAATGGAAATGGAAAGGAGTATGTCAAAAGATTAAGAGATTCTGAACATGTTTTGGATAAGGCAGCTCACACGATTGTATACTTTCTAAATAGGAGTCCAATTAAGGCAATGAAAGATCGGACACTAGAAGAAGCATGGTCAGGAAGGAAACATAGTGTGATCACTCTGACCAATATAAGGAAAAAAGATCTAAACCGGATGCAGTGACAATCTTGAAGTATACACATTGCTTGATCCTAATGGCAAGAAAATAATTGTAAGTGAGAGTGTAATGTTTGATGAGGACTCAAAGTAGAGGAAATATTATAAAGTTGAAATCAAAATTGAGCAACAAGATGAAAAGTTAGCCAAAGAACAGGAAGAGAACTCAAAAAGGATAAGGGAACAAAGGCCAAAGTGGAACTTAAAAACTTTGAAAAGAGTAAAGACAAATCAACTACCCCAACAAAATAACGACTGCAATACAGGCAGGTTATTGTTCACAAGATAGCACGTGATTGATGAGCTCTAATGCAATTGCATGGGAATTAGGATCATTTGATGAAGCACAATTAGATGTAATCACAATATGACTCGTTGATGAAGAACACTAGAGTTGTCTGCATTACCTGCAGATAAGGATGCCATTGGTTGCAGATGGATCTACCAGATAAATTATAGGGCAGATGGATTTATAGATCAAAGGTAAGGAACATCTTGTGTATGGGTTAAAAGTTAAAACAAGCTCACTGTGCTTGGTAGGAGAAGAATGTACATTAGAATGCAAAAACAGAATCCTTAGATATGCCAAAGGAATTAAGTTCAAGAACAAGGATGTATGCAGATCACACAAATTTCAAAGTGGGGAGGATTAGCAGACGACGGGAAGCCTACATCAAGCTAGGTATTTAGTCTGGGTACAAGTCCAGTTTCATGGCTCAGTAAAAAGTAATTGACTGTGCCACTTTCATTGACATAATCAGAATACATGGGAATCATAAATAAAAAAGCCACATGTTTAATGTGGTGGTAAATATGACAATTCAGGGAGGAAGAACTTGGTATGAGAATATTGTATATTGGAAGGCAACAGAAAGTATCCTCAGGTATGTCAAAGAAATTAAGTTTAAGAACAAGGATGAATGCAGATTGACAAGTTACACAAATTCAGACTGGGAGGATTAGCAAACAACAGGAATTCTACATCAGACTACACATTCAGTCTGGGAACAGGCATATGTCAAAGAAATTAAGTTCAAAAACAAGGATGAATGCAGGTTGACAAGTTACACAAATTCAGACTGGGAGGATTAGCAAACAACAGGAATTCTACATCAGACTACACATTCAGTCTGGGAACAGGTATGTGTCAAAGGAATTAAGTTCAAGAACAAGGATGAATGCAGGTTGACAAGTTACACAAATTCAGACTGGGAGGATTAGCAAACAACAGGAATTCTACATCAGGTTACACATTCAGACTGGGAACAGCTGCATTTTCATGGCTCAGTAAATAGCAAGAGACTGGCACTTTGCTGACAAAAGCAGAATACAGGTATAAAGGTTAAAGCCACATGCTTGGTGTAATAGTCAATGTTACCATTAAGGGAGGGGGCGAGTAGTATTAATGCTCATATTGATGTAATATTGTGTAAATATTTTTTAGGGTCTACGGTCTATTATGTGATTATTAACAATACTAAAAAAGGGAGTTAACCAGGTATAATAGGGATGTGTAATGCATAAGATCTTTCAGAAAAATGTATGAATACATAGCTTGTACAGTGTATTGTATCAAGTCTTTTTTCAAATCAGTTCAACATTTTTTTCTACTGATAGCTGTGTTTTGTTCCATTGTTGGGATGCTTTTACACTTGAAATAATATCACTATCAAGGAGGATCAAGAACCCTCAAAACAACACCATGAACTACCTCAACATTTTTTGGGAAGCCTAAATAGTAAAGCTCCAGCATTCAATGGGCCGATACTTTGTGTTGAAGGCAAAATCCCATGAATCCTCCAGAGTGGTCGGACAATCTTGAGTACTCTTGGATTCAATCAGGCCAGACTTTCCAATTCCTCGTAATCCCATTTGACTCTCAAGCCTCCTTGAAGGAACTCTTAAAGATGATGGTTCAGACGATTGAGCAAAATGTTGTCAGGGTTGATTTTCAAGACAATGATTTTGGTGGCTCGCTATTAGATTTGTACTTCGTTATTGTTGCCACCCAAATTTACTATTCGTCTTGTCCAGTGCCATCAAATAGAATTTACAGGCATATTAAGCAGATTATCAAAGCTTTCCATTGAGCCAACTTCAAAGGCACAAAGGCTTTCACAGAGTTAACTTGAGTTTGTTGCACACCCAAGGATAGAGCAAGCATGCGGGTTATTGATGTCCACACCCAGAGATTGGCCCTTTGTGTCAAATGGAATGTATAATTTCTTGAAGGGTCTGACTGGAAAAGTCTCCTGGCTAACTACATTTGCTGGGGAGCTCCCTATGGTAAAAAAATGTTGGAGCAACCACAATCTTTAGTATGCCTGTCCCTGACAAGATCAAGGGGCCTTCATGGCATGAAGTATTTGAAAGGCATAGGAGGTTGGTAAGCCTCGCCTTCATTGGAAAGGTGACCATTTTAGATTCAACCATTACTTCAATGAACACTCCTTGTGGCTATATTCTATTAACACTAATAAAAACAGACCTTTGGTTGATAATTGCTGGTTCTTGGCTCTGTGACTCTTTGAGAGAGGCATCAAGACTGTCCATGACATTTATCTCTGCAGTGCAAAGAGCTTAAATCCCCTAGTAACAACTAAAGGAGATCTTAAGACTCCACAACTCAGATGTCTTATTATCTGAGATAATTAAAAGCCTCGTACCAAACTCTTTATTGTTTAAGTTCAGAATTAAAACCCCACATAATTGGTGGAAAGATTGGAATTGTACTTATGCAAACATTTTCTAGGTATAGGCTAGTCATGCATTATAACATATCAATGGATGAGTCAAAGGCTGCCCATTGACAATAGGCTCAATAAGACCTGGAGGCTTAACTCAGTTTCAACTGACTTGTTCAAAATCAGAGCAATTTGGAAAGCTCCCCAAGAACTTCAAAAAGCTCAATGTTTGGTACATGATTTATGGCGGTTTGGCTCTTGAACAACATCTATCCCATTTAGGTGCACCTTCTCCCATTTGTACCTTCTGTGGAAGGCCTGAGTTGTACAAGCAATAACTGCACATCTAAGCAATAGTTGACTTCACATGATTTAGATTTTAAGCAATAACTGCATATCTAATGTGGGGGGTAATCTATTAACCCTGTAAATGCTCTTTCAGGGCAACATTTCTGCTCCCCAAGAACTTCAAAAAGCTCAATGTTTGGTACATGATTTATGACGGGTTGGCTCCTGGACAACATCTATCACATTTACGTGCACCTTCTCCCATTTGTACCTTCTGTGGAAGGCCTGAGTTGTACAAGCAATAACTGCACATCTAAGCAATAGCTGACTTCACATGATTTAGATTTTAAGCAATAACTGCATATCTAATGTGGGGGGTAATCTATTAACCCTGTTAAATGCTTTTTCACGGAAACATTTCTGCCACCAACTTGTTTTGTAATATCTTTCTCTAATGTCTTAACTTCCATCCCCTGGAATTGAGTAATATAAACCTTTTCCATGAAAAGTGTATAGCTATGTATCCAGAAACTGCATTCCATGAGCCCACATAAAACAAAAAGATAACCCTTATATCCATGTAAAAAGATTAAACTGATATTAAGAATTTGCATAATTTCTGATATGATTTACTTTTAGTTAATACTAAATATCAGCCTATCATACCTGGAAAAAGCATCATCATTGGAGCATGCTTACTACGATGAGCTGCTTGAAGCCTTTCAGTCACCACACCTGTATTATTGAATACACTTAGTATACCAACAATTCTGAACCTAAGAAACTACCAAGACTAGACTGCATGATTTTTTTTCTCAAATTTGAATCCATGCAATGAGCTACATCTCTAACAAAAACTCAATAAATTGCAAGTCGTATAATTCTTGCACTAAAGAAAAATTGAGCTTTCCCCTATATTAATAGCTAACCTTATGGACATGGAAGAAGTATGCTTATCCATTCACCTATATGCTAATTAAGTTTCTCAAAGATTGGCATTTCGATAAACTGGGTGGTTTGTAAACAAACTATTAAGAAAGGCAGAGTGGCAAAATTCCAGCACAACAGTTGCATTGAAGTCAGATCTGTGTAGCGCAATCACGATAAGAAGTTATTGGCTGGTTTTAAGTATTTCTAAAGCCTCATAAAAATGCAATGTGAAATATAGATACAGACTGGTCTTCCATGTACAAGTTGCACATGGAATGGCCATAGCCCCAGGTGCAATCCTTTCTTCCTTTCCTCCATCTAACAACATTTTTTGCTTTTTCTATAAATCTAATATTTTTCCAGTCAAACCATAGTGCACAGACAAAGTTACAAACAGTACCTGAAACACCTTTGAAGTCTGAAGATTTTGATTCTCGTTGCACATACACACAGCCTAAGCACTTGCTGTACATCAATAAGCAAAGTAAAATTGTATTAATCTATAAGCAACAAGATCATGAAAATCCTAAAATGAATATGCTGTACCACAACTCACATTGAATATCTCAACTCTGAGCTCATTTTCATTAGTATGGCCTAAAATGGAAAAATCCAAATCATAAATTTTCAATAAGTGCTGAACACATGACAATTTAACCTACATTAAGGACAAAATTGGAACTTGAGGAATAGGACTAAAAAAAGTGCCAAGTAATTAAATCTTGAGATCTCGGTTTGATGTTTAAAAAGTAATAGCAGATATTAATAATGTAGGGAAATCAAAGAGCTTCAATGGAAGTCAAGACTCAAAACAATAATAGAAAAATAAGCCTCTGTAAAATGAAATAACAAAACTAAGAAAAAACCAGCCATTATAAATAAAACAGTCACTCATCATGAAAATGTCTTATCACAAACTAACCTGATAAGGCCGACAAGGGGAAGTCTAGCCACTGACCTCTTCAACAATGTACCGCAAATTATCAAGTAGCATGGTAACGATGCAGGTTAATAATCAGTAAAAATTTAAAAATAGTTAATGAATACCTATAAGAATGATGAGTGTATTAATAAAATTATGACAGATATGAAGGGTATTTAACTAAATTTTGTTGCTTACCTTTGCAACAAAACTGGGAAACGATGCCGACATGTGATATAGAATATCCAGATGGGAAACATGGTTTGAAACAATTGCCCCTGGTTGATATGAACCATCCTCAGCATCACCTTCATTCTGTAGTAGCATACATACATAATTTCAATTTGAAATGCATAACTTTGTTAATAAATCATGGTACATAGTACCTTTCCATTGCATTAATACTATATGTGATCATGATAAAGTTGAATATAATTCCACCCAGAGTTGTTTTTGTATGAGAAATAGTGGGAAAACTCTATAGTTAAGGTATTGTAGCCTTGAAGTCTTCCAGAATCCAAATGACAAAGTAAGTGCTTTGAAAAGAGAAGATAACCAAATTAAGGCAATTTACTCGCTAAACTAAAATATACTGCAACTGGCAATAAGATCAAAATGACTGAAATATTTACAATACTAAAAGGTCTACTGTTGGCATGTATTCATGTTCATTTTACACATTCAAAGTTAGCAAAGAAAAGAAAAAACAGATGATCTAGATGAACATCGAGATAAATCTGACTTGCATGTAAGTGTAAATTATACCTCAAGTAATTTATCACCATGATGAAGATTGGTTCTTTAGTTTATGAATATCAGAGACCACAAATGTGCTAATTGCCAAAGCCCCTTGAATGAACTAATTGTGTAAATCCATTGAATGTAATACTTATTGAAACAGCCCCTTAACTGCAAAACTAAATAATTTCCCCAATAAACTTGTGAGGTTAATGCTTTTGATTTAGTCTCTAAACTATCACTCGTTGTTATCATGTGGAAGAGTATCTGACACAGATGATATCAATTTTGTGTATTTGCTAAAAAGCAAAGCAATGTCATTAAAGTGACCAGACAGCAAAGTCCGGCTACCTAAAATGGCCAATAAAAAGTTTATCTATTAAGCTCTAAGATCATTCTTTTGCTAATTCTTGAGCGGAAGGTATCTATTCCATCAAATTGACTTGGAACTTTCATGTGGGCACAACCAGAAAACATGTTTAGGTTGATCACCCAGCTGTGCACATAGCTATAAAGAGTTCAGACTAAAACTAGAACTAGAAATCATCCATAGGACTTTCCCAATGTAGTTTTCTTCTTTTGCATTTTTGACTCAGAAGATAATCAAGTCTGGAAGAAGTTCTTTGATAGAGCATAAGCTAAAGAGGCATCCGGAGTTGGCATTGTTCTTATTTCCCCTAAAGGTGAGTAAATTACTCTGTATTACGAATTTGAATTTGAAACTACCAACAACAGCTGAATATGAAGCCCTAATATTGGGGCTCGAAAAAATCAGAAGAATTAATATTAGGATTCAAGAACATTGCTATTTTTGGCGATTCAGAATTGATAGTCAACCAAATAAGTCGTAAGTGCCAAACGTAACATCCTAGGATGAGATCCTATAGGAACCAAGTATGGGATTTATTTGAGATATTTTTCTTTTAGGTGAAGAAGAATTTCTATCTTTCCCACCTGTGTTACCAGGACTTTTGTCTTCTCATCCTATATGGTTCTCAAAAGATCCTAACACCTCAAGGGGGAATAATCTCAACCTTGACATTGTTGATGTTTCTCCTAGGACAGCAGCAGGCAGACATGCCAAGAGGCTGGAGGAGGAAAACATCATAGACAACCTTTCTTATGGAAGAATGAAGATGTTCTAGAAGCCAGTAACGGGCCATTGAATGAGGAAGAAAGCCCTGATGATATGTGCCATGTGGGTGCATGATATGTACTATGTGGGTACATGGTGGATACATGATGTGCATATGTTAGGTCAACCCGGACCCAAAATGAATTGTAATGTAATGTAAAGTGGACTCACATGGAAAATAACAAGGACAAACATTTGTACAAATAGAAGATCATTCCTCCCATATACTCACTTATCACTCGCTTGATCATCTTGGAGTTATGCACAAGGAGAGAGGAGATACCTCACTGGGGTTTCCTCATGAAGTAGACAAAGTATCTTGTATTTGGGATTATCTTTTGGCTTTGATTCATCTCTCTATTGAGCTGGGATCTTGGAGACTTATCTCACGTTGGAGATAATATTATTTTGTCTTGCTCGTGTTTTAGGGTTTCTTCATATGGTGATGCTCTTATGAACTAGAGAATGTTCATGGTTGGATTGTACTTGGTTTTCTGGACATTATTCTCCTAAGCAAGGTTGGCTGGGTTTTTCCCGAGTTTGGGTTTTCCCAGAATAAAATATTGTGTCTCTTGTGCATTGTTATTCTTGCTAGATCCTACATTGTTTATGGTTGAATATTTCATGGTGTAAATGCTTATGGTTAAATTTATACATGAAGATCCAGTTAAAATCATAAGAAAGTATTTATCCAGTTGAAATATCAGAAAATCAACAGACATTCTCAGAGCCTTCCGCAATTTCCTACCACAACTTGGATTCTTCTTCTAGAACTTCATTTGTGCATTGATCTTTTCCAAATGGTGAATTTAAATCATATTCTATTGTTGCAACTTTCTCTTGATTTACATCTTCCACAGCTTCTGGACCTGTCACTTCCATTTCCAAATCTTCAAAGGATTTGGTCGAAGATCCCATACTGAACTCATTGATTTTTTTGCCTTTGCAGAAATGTTACACTTTTTGTTGTGTGATGCAGTTAGAAGCCCAAAATTATGACACGGTCTACATCTGAAACATTTGCCAAATCCAGCTTTTGGTTCCACGAAACACCTCTCAATTCTAATTCAATGTCCTCAAAGAGAGATTCTAAAGTCAAATTACACTGACAACCTAACAAAGTTCATTAAACCCCTCTTGTCGCTGAAACCCACCAAGATGAGCATGCCATTGGTGTTACTGAGCTCTTGAAGAATTTCTCTAGACCTAAAATGTAATGTTACGTTTGGCCCTAGTATCTAACCCAAAATGGAACTTAAGTGAGGACCAAATAAATCAGGGTTTGAATCAAGGCACCATGGTTGGAGGAAAAGAACAACTATATCCCATGACCACTAGAACTCTTCATAACCCTCCTCCGATCATAAGGACTTCCAAAGCACAAGGAAAAAACTTTGGTAGAAACATTTGCATACCAAAGCCCAATTTGGAAAAAGATGTAAATGTCAATATGAAAATGCAAATATTGTCCCCAACAGCAATGGACCTGTTATCACACCCTAGTAGCTGGGCTACCATGTTTGTAGAGCAGATATCTGCACATTTTTGAGCTTTGCCTTTACACTTGTTCAGTGAGATCAGCTATGATGAGCAGCACTATTTATGATCACTCACATATTAGAGCCTATTTGTATCAGACATTCAGTAGACCTTATGCCAAGGCTGAGCCTTAAGACCTCAGATTTGATGACCGATATGACCTTTTGTTCCATACAAATGCAGTGCAGTTTTCATTATTTCAGATGTCGTCTTCTTAGTGGTTGTACTTGGTTCAAATTTACAGATGTTGATATATGACCCAGTATTTATGTGATGTGCATTGATGTTATTACCTTGCTGTTTACCTTGCTGTTTAGGTCATTTTGATAGCATTGACTTGATATATGGCAATTATGATCTGGCAACATATTAATGTTAAAATGAAATTGGTTGTTATGGACTATGTGTATTGGTTGTATTACTGACATTAGGAAACTCTTGTGGTATACTTGTTGGTCTTTACCTTCATATGAATGTGAACATGATCATTTAAGTATCTTCCCGACCTGCTAGCTTAGGCACCATTTTCACTTGTGTCCATTCATCCGTTTGTCTATTCCCACTTATTGATTTCCACACTGACTTACACCTTGACTTGTGATATGGAGGATCTCCCCGCTTCTACCTCTGTGTTGGACCTGCATCCATGTTGGTTTTGTGTCTCGGCTCTGAGTTGGCAACAGAACTTGCCTTTAGTGAGTTGGATTTTATGCCGTTATCATTCTAGTCGGTTGTCCCGATGTGTGGTTTTGCACGGAATTCCCCCTAGTTGCTTGAGTTGTTGTTGGCTAAAACCTGAAGCAAAATGTACTACCTTGGAAACTAATGGAAGCCCAATGAAAAGGGCTATGAAATGTAATGCAATGAAATGCTATGAAATGTAAATACACCCCGGATGCAAGCTGCGATTAGTTGTGCTTATTAGCGCATGTGAAATCCCAGAAGAGTTGTATTAGGCCTAAAAAAGCAATGGATAAATGTATGCTATATCTAATGATTCTTGACCATGAAATTCAATGAAATGAAAGGTCCTAAAAAGCATTGGCTAAACAAATGCTAAATCTAAAGACTGTTGACCTTATATGGAAATATACCTCATTGAGCCTACGGATTATGATTTGAGATGGAGTAAGGGACAGCTAAATCAAAGTGTCCCGTAGAGCCACAAGCGACATTTCTAGTAGTAGACATTTTTGCCAAGGTTGAATAAACACTTCTCCAAACAACTCATCCATTTGTGAGACACCGCCACTCCTTGTGTACTCCTTGTCCAGCACATGCTTAAGTGTGTAACACCATGTCCTTCATCCAAAGTATCTCAATGTCAAGTCAGTCAAGTCATCCCTATTCAGCCTAGCCATGTATCTTAGTAGCCTTCACCCTTTGCTAGCACTCTAATCATGTTTACAAACGAGTATATTCTTGAGATTCTTCTTGGAAGTGAATTATTTAACTAACCTATTATTATTTATTAACTGCCAGTGAAATGAATTCCTAATACTCTAGAGTCTTGCTATGAAAATGATTTAGAGAGCATATCTTAACTATTTGCACTTGCAGCAGCATGGCTTCTCAGCCATGGTTATATTTTTTATCAGTTTGACCAAGGTCAACCTTGGGATCCGTGATGAGATGGACCACTTTATGTATGATGTTGATCTATGGTCTTCTATATACCCTCTTGATGATTCCATATGATGGGCATAGGCTTCAGATGATGATTGATGCAGTTTGTCATGATTATTATTATTCCCAGATCATTATATTTTTACTTGTCCGGGTATGGTGGACCCTACAGATGATCCTACAGGTTATCATGAGGTGTATGAGTACTCATCTCTAGTGGATTTGAGCCTTCTAGACCCATTGAGACACTCATCTATCAGTTTCAGGCACTCCCGGGCATGTTATGAGCAGTTTTCCACCTGTTGACCAGTTTGGCCATGCTGATGTGGCCTATCCAGCTAGATCATTGGAAGCCAATCATTTCCTAGGGCGCTACAAAGGAAAAGGGTGGTCCAGCCACTTATTATTACCATATTACCCCCCCTTCCGGACATGACCGCACAGTCAGTTTAACAACATAGGCACCAAACAGTCAGTTTTGGGCAGTTTCAGGGTTTTTCAAGAGGATAAAAAATGTAATAAAAAGGTCATAGAGGAATTCCATTTGGGCAATTGAGGCAAGGTTTTGGCATGAGGTCTACTCTGAGGTCATCTATGGTGTATCCCACTCCTTCCAGATCAGTTTGCAGCAGTCAGTGGGGTCCACACAGTCAGCAGGAGGTCTTTGCATGCATTCGTCTCTCTATGTTGGGGACAGGATTTGATCATTTGTGTACTTGGACATGTCATTGAGTCATATGTTATATTATTGTGCCATGGGGTCATGCTAGTGAAGGGGATTAATATCTCCTAGCCCCACCATGTGCTCCTAGTCATTTGTCCTAATCATATATTGTGGCTCACATGTATTTTAGCCACCCCCCATGTAGTGCGCCCTCCCTTGGAGGCCTCTTTAGGCTATGATGTCATCCCTTTAGTGAGTGATCCATGTCATATTATGTATTGGCTCATCTTAGCCATTGATTATATTGTTATATCTTTTGATCTCAACCACTAGTTTTCAAAAGTGGTTTAGGGTTTTGGTCTCCCTCATCCTATTTAAGGAAGAGACCCCCCTATTGTAAAGGCACCTTTGAAGCTCTTCAAACTTGGAATAGAAATATTATTTTGTGGATCTACCTCTCTTGTCTTGATGGATTCTTTTGCAAGTTGAATATACAATATTTTCTCTATGTATCATTTGTGGATCTTGGGGCTTCATTTCGTTTTTCTGCAAGGATGTCAAATTGGTGAAGAGGAGGACGACTTTGAAGGAGGATATTGTGGGGAAGCCCCATATCTTGCTTTGGATTGGCCTTTTGTCCAAAGGCACTAGGTCTCTCCAAGGGAAGTCGCATTCCTAGGAGAGTGGCCTTTTGCTAGTTCTAGTACATGGGTAGTTGAGATTTTTGCTTCATTGGATAGATCAGCCCCTAAAACCTACCCCTAGTGCTTCACCCTATTGATTTTCACCTTGTGGGCCCCATTTCTCATTTTGAGGGTTGTGCCCCACTTGGGTCATTAGGTGATGCATTAGCCCTTTCTTAGATCTACTTGTTTAATTTCATAAGTGGCCTAAATCAAACACTTGGTTGAAACATTTGTCCATTGCCTAAGCCTCTCAACCAAGCCCTAAACACCTTGAGTCCACTTACCTATTTAAATCTAAAGTCTTACACCCTTGATCTCCTTACTTAACTTCACACTTTTCCTAGGAGTCTTTGGGTTAGCTAGTCTTCAAAGATTGGCTAGGGTCTCCCCCTTGATCTTGATTCATCTTGATCTAAAGTGAAGGTTGCCTCGGTTGGCGAGACACCCACTTGCATTGGGAACCGTGGCAATCCTTGGATCACCTCTTTAGTTGTCCAACACCTCTATCGTCCTGGATAGGATACCTTTTAGGGACAACTACAAGTTGTGTGATAACATTTTTGGCGCCGCTACCGGGGAGGTAGAGGCTTACCTCAGGTGTCTGCAAGTATCCATGCGTAACTCATATCTTATCGCATCCAGTCTTGAAAATTAGATGATTATCATTTGTATTTCTAATTTATGCATAGCCATCCATTTTCACTCATCTCTCCCCACTATTTTAATGACATATCTTTTGGTAGAAAAGAATTTAAGTCTACCTGGCGACTCCACAAAAGCGACTCCACTGGTGATCGATCCTATTATATCTAGAACCCATGGGGTGCATCATTTTGTATTTAGGTTCTTGATTTTTTTAATAATTGCCATCCATGGTTGCTTCTGAGCGGCCTAGGACTTTCGGTCGATTAAAAGTTTTTGACTTCTCAAAGATTGTTGGGTATCCTCATGATATTCCTCATCAAGCCCGTGAAAGGTTGCCTAAATTCGATGGAAGTTATGAGGTGTCTGCTAAAGGGCACCTTAATCTCTTTAAAGAAGTTATTAACGAATTATCTATAACCGAAGAGGATGTATGTATGAAACTATTGGCCTCATATTTCCAAGGAAGAGCTGGAGCTCTGGTTCTTGAATTTGAAGATCAATAGCATTTCCAGATATGACATGTTTGAAAATAAATTCTTAGAAGAATGGGGAAGTGAATACGATGATATATATTCTTCAAATCAAATCCAAGATCAAAACCTTCCCCTTTCTGATCCTATTGTTGAATCAATGAATAATCAAATATCAAGTGAATTGTCAATATCCGGAGATGACCCCTCCTGCCCAATTTCTTTTGAGGATAAGTCTTCCACTTTTGATTCAATCGAAAGTCAAATCCCTAATCATTGTATGAGTGGTAAATTTTCAAATCTTTTTTAGGTAGCCCTAGTCCTGATCCTGAGGAAATTGCTGAGGATGAGCTTTTAATCAGTAAGCCTATTGAAGTCCCTCCTTAAGAGAAGCTCATTAGTCATTCTATCATTAGTGATCATTCAATTTCTTATCACCTTATTGAAGAAGAAGAAAGTAGGGACATCGATCAAGATCCTTTAGTAGTAATTTCACGTGATCATTGTGGAAATAATCTGGATGTTTTAAATGAACTTGTTAATTCTTTCCCTGATCAATTAAATGAAAATGATCATTTATCCTCATATGAATTTAATGATGAATCAATAGAAGGTCAATCTCAAGATGAGGATAAGTTAGTAAATCACATCAGATGCTCTGACCTTTGTTCTACTTCTTATGGTGAGTCTTTAAGTTTTCCTTTTTTCATCCTCGATCAAGATAATTTTATCCAATCCGCAGAGTTAGATTGTTATGGTCAATCTTGTCCTCAGATAGTAATTATCAGACTTGATCAAAAGCTTGAAATCATTCACAGAATAAAGAGTGTTACTTTGAAAGGCCTTTCCTTTTGTAAAACTCCAAGGCCAAATTTTTCTATCCATCTAGGAAAATGTGCATATTTTCAATCCACCCTCCCTTCCCAACTTTTTCAATCTTCTTTGGGTTGGTGTTCTAGTTAGTCTTTTGCTTTTGAAATTTTCAATAGGAAGTATAAGCTTGATCACATGATTGGAGAAAAAGCACTTCATTTCCCTTTTCAGTCACTTTGGAACAATAATGCTTGTTGTCAAGTTATCAATCATTCTTGATGGCTAGAAAAGGTGTTTAAAGATCAGTTTCATCTTTTCTCTAGTTTTGAGAGTCAAGAGGGTCTAATTTTGATTTTTCATCTTTTAAGCTTTAATTTGTCTCCACTTAGTTTTTGTTTCATCATCAATCCCAGGGAGAGCCAAATTGAATGTGCGAGAGAAGTGAGTGAGGAAAGTAGTCTGTGTAAAAAGAAATTGAATCAAGTGCCATGTGTTTTCCCTCCATCAATTTTAAATAATAACTTGCATAATTTTTATGATCCTATAAATTCTTTGATGGAGGATGTTTGCATCAGTCAGTCTTCTCCTTGGCATGATTTCATTTTGCACCATTCAAACCCTTTTCAAATCTTTGAACAAATCAGGAAGATTGTGTTATCAAATTCATTAATCTTTAATCCAATCCTGACTTGTATTATTAACGAAAATCAAAGAAGAATCATTAACCTGTTTGATGAATGGTTGCATTGGATTTATGATTTTACCAAACACTTGTTTAATTGGTTAGAGTAGGGTAGGTAGGTTTTTGAATAAGCTCACTTGAGCAGTAGGATCTGTGTGCCTTTTACTTTTTCTAAGTGTTGAGTATTGCGAATCCTTTATTTTCTTCTGAGTGCTTTTTCCTATTGCTGAGTTGTTTGATTGATTTGAGTCATGCTCCTTCCTAAGCCTTTCTCATCTCTTGCATTCACTTTAGTAAAACTTGAAAATGTTAAAAATTTCCATGAGTTAGTACTTTTATCTTATATGCATTTTTTTTGCTCTAAATTAGGATTTAATTTATGCAGTTTATTTTGTTTTATTTTTATCCCATACATGCATCACGTGGTATTTTAGTTTCCATGAGTGCAGAAACATGTGCAAATAAGTTGAAAGCGAAAGAAGGTGAGTGTTGGATTGACGATTGATGCAGCGTGGTTCGAGACCAGAGATTCTAAGGTTCTCAAGCGCTCTCCCCCTTAGAGCACTTGTCCCAGCCGGAGCTAGATGTTATCACACCATAGTAGCTAGGCTAACATGTTTGCAGAGCAGATATTTGCACATTTTTTAGCTTTGCCTTTACACTTGTTCAGTGAGATCAGCTATGATGAGCAGCACTATTTATGATCACTCACATATCAGAGCCTATTTGTATCAGACGTTCAGTAGACCTTATGCCAAGGTTGAGCCTTGAGACCTCATATTTGATGACCGATATGACCTTTTGTTGCATACAGATGCAGTGCATTTTTCAGTATTTCAAATGTAGTCTTCTCAGTGGTTGTGCTTGGTTCAGATTTACAGATGTTGATATATGACCCAATATTTATGTGATGTGCATTGATGTTATTACCTTGTTGTTTAGGTCATTTTGATAGCATTGACTTGGTATATGGCAATTATGATCTGGCAGTATATTAATGTTAAAATGAAATTGGTTGTTATGGATTATGTGTATTGGTTGTATTACTGACATTTGGAAACTCTTGTGGTATACGTGTTGGTCTTTACCTTCATATGAATGTGAACATGATCATTTAAGTGTCTTCCCGACCTGCTAGCTTAGGCACAATTTTCACTTGTGTCCATCCATCCGTTTCTCTATTCCCACTTATTGATTTCCACCCTGACTTACACCTTGACTTGTGATATGGAGGATCTCCCCGCTTCTGCCTCTGTGTTGGACCTGCATCCATGTTAGTTTTGTGTCTCGGCTCTAAGTTGGCAACAGAACTTGCCTTTGGTGAGTTGGATTTATGCCGTTATCATTCTAGCCAGTTGCCCTGATGTGTGGTTTTGCGCGGAATTCCCCTAGTTGCTTGAGTTGTTGTTGGCTAAAACCTGAAGCAAAATGTGCTACCTTGGAAACTAATGGAAGCCCAATGAAAAGGGCTATGAAATGTAATGCAATGAAATGCTATGAAATGTAAATACACCCCGGATGTGAGCAGCGATTAGTTGTGCTTATTAGCGCATGTGAAATCCCAGAGGGGTTGTATTATGCCTAAAAAAGCAATGGATAAATGTATGCTATATCTAATGATTGCTGGCCATGAAATTCAATGAAATGAAAGGTCCTAAAAAGCATTGGCTAAACAAATGCTAAATCTAAAGACTGTTGACCTTATATGGAAATATACCTCATTGAGCCTACGAGTTATGATTTGAGATGGAGTAAGGGACAGCTAAATCAAAGTGTCCCCTAGAGCCACAAGTGACGGTTCTACTAGTAGACATTTTTGCCAAGGTTGAATAAACACTTCTCTAAACAACTCATCCATTTGTGAGACACCACCATTCCTTGTGTACTCCTTGTCCAGCACATGCTTAAGTGTGTAACACCATGTCCTTCATCCAAAGTATCTCAATGTCAAAGCATTCAAGTCATCCCTATTCTACCTATCCTTGTATCTTTTTAGCCTTCACCCTTTGCTAGCAATCTGATCATGTTTACAAACGAGTAGATTCTTGAGATTCTTCTTGGAAGTGAATTATTTAACCTACCTATTATTATTTATTAATTGCCAGTGAAATGAAAGCCTAATACTCTAGAGTCTTGCTATGAAAATGATTTAGAGAGAATATCTTAACTATTTGCACTTGCAGCAGCATGGCTTCTCAGCCAGGGTTATATTTTTTATCAGTTTGACCAGTCAAACCTAGTTTGACCAAGGTCAACCTTGGAATCCGTGATGAGATGGACCACTTTATGTATGATGTTGATCTATGGTCTTCTATATACCCTCTTGATGATTCCATATGATGGTCACAGTCACAGGCTTCAAATGATGATTGATGCAGTTTGTCATGATTATTATTATTCCCAGATCATTATATTTTTACTTGTCCGGGTATGGTGGACCCTACAGATGATCCTACAGGTTATCATAAGGTGTATGAGTACTCATCTCTAGTGGATTTGAGCCTTCTGGATCCATTGAGACACTCATCTATCAATTTCAGGCACTCTCGGGCATGTTATGAGCAATTTTCCACCTGTTGACCAGTTTGGCCATGCTGATGTGGCCTGTCCAGCTAGATCATTGGAGGCCAGTCGTTGCCTAGGGCGCTACAGAGGAAGGGGGTTGTCCAGCCACTTGTTACCCCCCTTCCGGGCATGATGGCACAGTCAGTTTGACAGCGCAGGCACCAGACAGTTAGTTTTGGGTAGTTTCAGGGTTTTTCAGGAGGATAAAAAATGGAATAAAAATGTCATAGAGGAATTCGATTTGGGCAATTGAGGCAAGGTTTTGGCATGAGGTCTACTTTGATGTCATCTATGGTGTATCCCACTCCTTCCGGATCAGTTTGCAGCAGTCAGTGGGGTCCACACAGTCAGCAGGAGGTCTTTGCATGCATTCTTCTCTCTATGTTGGGGACAAGATTTGATCATTTGTGTACTTGGACATGTCATTGAGTCATATGTTATATTATTGTGCCATAGGGTCATGCTAGTGAAGGGGATTAATACCTCCTAGCCCCACCATGTGCTCCTAGTCATTTGTCCTAGTCATGTATTGTGGCTCACATGTATTTTAGCCACCCCCCATGTAGCGCGCCCTCCCTTGGAGGCCTCTTTAGGCTATGATGTCATCCTTTTAGTGAGTGATCCATGTCATATTATGTATTGGCTCATCTTAGCCATTGATTATATTGTTATATCTTTTGATCTCAACCACTAGTTTTCAAAAGTGGTTTAGGGTTTTGGTCTCCCTCATCCTATTTAAGGAAGAGACCCCCCTATTGTAAAGGCACCTTTGGAGCTCTTCAAACTTGGAATAGAAATATTATTTTGTGGATCTACCTCTCTTGTCTTGATGGATTCTTTTGCAAGTTGAATATACAATCTTTTCTCTATGTATCATTTGTGGATATTGGGGCTTCAATTCGTTTTTCTGCAGGGAGGCCGAATTGGTGAAGAGGAGGACGCTTTGAGGGAGGATACTGTGGGGAAGCCGCATATCTTGTTTTGGATTGGCCTTTTGTCCCAAGGCACTAGGTCTCTCCAAGGGAAGTCGCATTCCTAGGAGAGTAGCCTTTTGCTAGTTCTAGTACGTGGGTAGTTGAGATTTTTGCTTCATTGGATAGATCAGCCCCTAAAACCTACCCCTAGTGCTTCACCCTATTGATTTTCACCTTGTGGACCCCAATTCCTCATTTTGAAGGTTGTGCCCCACTTGGGTCATTAGGTGATGCATTAGCCCTTTCTTAGATCTACTTGTTTAATTTCATAAGTGGCCTATTTCAAACACTTGGTTGAAACATTTGTCCATTGCTTAAGCCTCTCAACCAAGCCCTAAACACCTTGGGTCCACTTACCTATTTAGATCTAAAGTCTTACACCCTTGATCTCCTTGATTAACTTCACAGTTTTCCTAGGAGTCTTTGGGTTAGCTAATCTTCATAGATTGGCTAGGGTCTCCCCCTTGATCTTGATTCATCTTGATCTAAAGTGAAGGTTGCCTCGGTTGGAGTGACACCCACTTGCATTGGGAACCGTGGCAATCCTTGGGTCACCTCTTTAGTTGTCCAACACCTCTACCGTCCTGGATAGGATACCTTTTAGGGACAACTACAAGTTGTGTGATAACAGGACCAAATCTTTGAGAGACAAACCAATACAAACCGCATTATGAAGTGATACTCCAAGTCACCCATTGTCTTAAGAAACTACATTTGAAACTTGGAAAGGTTTTGACATGAAGAAGAGATCACACAAGAAGCCAAATCTCCTCCCCACCTATTAGAGAAGCATCAGGTGTTAATTTTTGAGGTTACTCTAATAGCATTTACACCATGTTTGGGGTGCTTCATGAGATTTGAAGTATATGGAGTATGATCAACCCCTGGATGGTTCGAAATGGATTAGCACATGGGATATTTTCCGTGATGGATTTGCACAAATGGGATAGCCTGCTTGGTGATTGCTTGATCTCAAATAGTTTTGGCTTAGGATTCTTCCCTTAGACGTTGGAGTTCTCTTGACAAATTGGTGGATGCCCTTCATTGTGGCCGCATGGAGGGTTGACCTAGTTAGAGGATGCCCTACTTGGGATGAGGAGTATTATGCATCCTAGAGGAGGGTATCAAGCCCTAGATAGCATGGGGTTGTTTGAATTCGTGTTCGAAGGCTTGGAGTTGGCTCGGGAATGCCAAGGCTACAATAGTGTTCTTGCAAGGGACAGCTAACCCAAAGAAGTACATTGCTTAGGAGGATCGATGGAGTTCGCAAAGGCTTGTGACAGAGACATGTGGACTTACCTTGTGTAGCTACATCATCTTGGAGTCCTTATTGTGCATGACATCACCTTGGAGCATGACACGTGTACTTTGGAGTGTAGCATCTCACTTGTGTTGCCTTGCAAGTGCTCATTGTAGGTTGGTTGTAAGGGCTTGGACCCACATTGGATTGTTGGCTTTCAATACCTTTTATATAAATAGAGGAAGGAAAGAGTCGTTCTCATTTATATCATTTGTCCATTCTTATATCTGCTATTGAGTTGAGATGTAACCTAGAGAGGGAGTGTGACCTAGTCCTCTATCTCTCTCTTTGTCTTCTCGTGTACTAGATCTCTCTCTCTCTCTCTGAAACGCTAGGTGTAACGTCCCCATCCACCAATCCGACCAACAAAAGGGGACATGAACGAATTTTTGGGCTTCTAAATTTCGCCCCATGGCCATATTACGAATTCATAACAATAAATATGCATGTGCAGATGTATAATTGTAAAACACAACAGAAATGAACTCTATCCACACACACATAGCATGCATATACAAGCATAATTATCATTGACATAAGATAAAATATTGCACATCCAAATACAAAGAGAATACTTATCTTTAAAAAAAAAAGATCCAAGCAATTGGCTGCGTAAGAGCAATTTCCCACCCAAATGTAGGCACTCTGTCAAGCATATACTCTTTCTGTTGAGAGGCCACCTCCAAGCCACAACCCATTCTGCTCTCTATGCTTAGCCAAATGTTCATCCAGAGCTCTACAGGAATCTCACTCAGTCATCACAGCGATGGCACTCCTTCCAACTACCCCATACAACACAAGGAAGGCATTTCCCTTCAGTGATCCACAGTTCCCTCAAGAAATCCAACCCTTACAATGCTTACCAATGTGTACAATAAGAGTCCAACTTGTTGTATGTTGTTGGAGAACCTCCTATAGTGTTAATTAACGGCTTCTCAATCATGCAAAAGTAGCAAAACTCAATGGATAAAGGTTCCTATCTTTCCCAACCTCTATGCTCACCTACAACTATCTCTTTTTCCCTCAAATCTGTAGTTCTCCTTCCAAATTCAAATTTCTAAGTTATGCACAGTCTGATAATGGTAGTGAACAATGATAGGAAGCTCTACGTGGTATAGATCTACATGATAATAAGAGATAATGACATAATGAAGGGTTAACTCCAAAGGATATGAGAGAATGGTGAAAAGACAATTGGCGTAACTTCTAACCATAGAAGAAAGAACCTCTGACATCTAATAGAACTGTCATCAAAGTACAGTCACCCCCATGCTCCCATAACTAAATGAGGTGACTTTTTCCACCAACCTCACACATGCATTCAGTGATTGGATTTAATAGTCAAAAGAAAGTAATTGGCTCATTTAAGGCACATGGCAGCATCTGAATGAGTTCTAAGGTTGACACTTGACAATAGAGGATTCAATCTCCCCTAGGCACCCTTTCCTCTTCCCCTCTAGTGGAATCATAGCCCCTCTATGCTATTTACAGAGCCATCTTGGACCATTTATATTATTTTCCAACATAATATTTATTATTTACATAGTTTTTGAGTTAGTAGACAAGCCAACCATACTGTCCAAATAAAAATATTTACATCATACATCCCTAACCATTCACTAGTCGAGCCTTGACGTTGAGCTCCGCACTGGGAATCCATACTAGCATATTTACATCATTTACATAATTTTAATTCAATACATTCCAAATAAAAAATTAGGGGTATTAAACTAGGGTTTCTTGGTCTTCTTGGAGCATCTTCATCTTGGAAATCTAGGGTTAGAGTTTATCCCTTAGAGATTGGAGATTAGGGTTTTGTAATAAAATCCTAGAATACCTTTGCTGGAGAAGAAGAAAAGAAGAGGACATCTTGCCTTGGAGGATGCGTTGGAGTGAATCTTTCACATTGGAGCTCCTTGGTTGAGCTAGATTTTTCATATTTTCCTTAGCTAGGATTTTGGAGAGCTAATGGACTTGTACTAGCCTTGAGAGAAAGCTTTTCCATGTTTGATTTTCAGCCACATATGTTCTTCATGTATTGTTATTACAGCTATATATGTCTTGATGATTTGACACAAATAAAAGGACAATTGTTAATTGATTTAACATCTTCATTGAGGAAACTAAGAGTTGTTTTGCTGCTGCTATACCTGCTGTTTTATTGCTGCTATAACTGCTGTAAAAGTGAATTTTCAGATCTGGTCTATGTGGGATGAGGGCTGGAAGCCTGGAACTTATCCAAGTTCGGTATCTTTTCTCTGTGAATTGTCTACAAGTTTTGACAGTTTGGAAGTAAATTATTGTACTCTTTCTGCTGCTGTTCTATACACTATTTCACAACAGCTCTAAGGCTGAAAATTCAAAGGGTTAAAATCTGGGAAACCTCTAGTAAAAAAGGTGAAATTTCTGTTTTGCATTAAAAGTCAAAGATCATGACCGAAGCACAAAATTTTCACAACAGGTCTTTTTCTCTCTCCATTGCACCCTATCCCAATATCAATTTTCTATCTTCGGAAGTTCAGAAGCTATTTAATGGACCAGAGAAAACAGACTTGGACATGTGCAGGAAACATTATAGAAGTAACAGGTCATAGATGTTTGGGTTTTATAGCCAATTTCATTAAATATCCAGATAAGAAATGATTTTACTAAGGAGTATACATAATCTTTTGTCATTAATTAACACAATACTACAATTAAATCCACATCTATAATCAAGGGTGCAGAGGTCATAAAGCTGGCTTTCCCTTCAGGAAGACACTAATTCAATCCCCATGGAGGTGCTCTAAAAACCTAACACAACCAAAGGATGTAATGTTTAGGAAACAAAATGTAATACCCCTACCCTGCCTTAGTAATTATTGGCATCTGTGTAAATATTGTGTTTATGCAATGTATGTCGATCCTAGTGTGGAGCTCAAGGCCAAGGCCCCACTAGTGGATGTTTAAGGTTTGCTTTCATAGGCAAGTATTGGATGGTGAAACTATGCATGTGTTGTTAAGCCATGAAATTTTGTAATAGATGTAAATGTTAATATTGCAATGAAAATACCCTGAACTAGCTAAGTGAGGCAGCTAATGAGAAGGGGGCGAAGGTATCCACTAGCGAGAGGTGAGGGGGCTGTGGGATGGTGACCCATCCTGCCACTTGGGCAGGAGTAACCGATTTAATTCCCTGTACGGGTACGGATTCGGTTACAGAACATGGAGAAGGTAAGCCTGCGGGGATATTCGCAGTAGGATAAAAACGGAGCGGAGATCTGAGTCAGGGTTGAGTTCAGACATTCAGCATTTTTGGGTGTTTCGTCGTTCATGTGGGGAAGAGACCATGAGGCACAGAGAAAGCCAAAGAAGTAGAGCCAAGTACCAGAGGGATACCGTGTGTATGCATGATCCTTGAGTAGAAACCTGAAGATGAGTTCGAAGGCGGATTGCAGGATGTGAATAGCTTGAGGAAGCTGTGTGAAGTCCTGAATCCATGAGCAGAGAGCCGAGTTGCGGGACAAAGTCTAGTCCGGATTGCGGATTGCGGATTGCAGAAAGGTAAGCTTTCCGGTTATGAAGTTTTGCATTTCCGCATCCGCAATTGCGGATTGCGGATCCGAGTCATTTCAACTGTGTATTCAGTCGAATTGGAAGAAAAAAAAGTAACAGAGGATCTTCTGTGGCCAAAAGGAGGCCATGGGGACGTTACAGAGTGGTATCAGAGCTTCAGTTACAACACTGGGGCTGTTAGGGCCAAACGGTGGAAGAAATCACACGCAAAGAAATGCCCAGGGCACTGTTTAAATCTATTTTAATAATTTACTGTTAATCAATAATTTCAGGATTGTGTGGATGTTTCAAGTTCTATGCTGTCTAATAAACATTTACATGATGTAGAGTGATTGCAGCAGGTTACAGTTGGAGCATACAGTAAGGCCGTGTGTCAAAAAGCAAGAATGGTGACCGTTGATGATGCACAAAACCCCTGCGAACCTGAAGAAGACGTGCTGGGGGAAAACGTGCAGGAAGAGCACGCGGAAACAACATCTAATGGAAGAAGGGAGCGGGTGACTCCCCAGAACTGGGTTGAGACCATGGTAAGCTTTAATGAGAGGTTGATAAAGGCACAAGAAGAGCAGCACCAGCTCAATGCGGCCATTCTGTAGAGCCTCACTGACATGCATCAGAAAATAAACATGGGGTCAAATCCAAGCAATATGGGCCGAGAAGAAAAGAATGCAGATAGCCATTCTCGAGGCCGTTCTAGGCAGAGGACTCCAAGACATAAAGGGGGTGCTATGAGCAGAAGGCACACAACATCCTCTTCGAGATCTCCTTCCAACAGGTCAGAACACTCCAAAGACTCTCCAAGAAGTCCAAGACACACTTACAATCGAACTGAGAAAAGAAGGAGGTTCAGGGGAATCCCACAAGGAGAATTCAGGAAAGCAAGAGCTCGTACTTTTGATGGAGAAAGCAAGACAGGCCAAGAGGCAGAGGCATGGCTACATGGAATGAAAAAGTATTTCAAAATGCATGATTACTCAGAAAGTGAAAAGGCTAGAGTTGCCATTTACAATCTAAATGGTAGAGCTTCCATTTGGTGGGAACATCTCATGAAGTTAAAGAAAACCAACGAAAGAAGGACCAGCTGGGCGCGATTTAAAAGATACTTTAAGGAGAAATACCTATCAGCTAGGTATTATGACAACAAGAGAAAGGAGTTCAATGAACTTAGGTTGGGGCAAAATTCCATGGAAGAACATGTTCATAAATTCTTGGAACTGTTAAGGTATGTAGATAACATCGAGGATGAGAGGGTGAAGATTCAGTGTTTCCTTGGAAGCCTACCACAAAACTACAGGGATAGGATTGAGTTTGTCCATCCACAAAGTTTGGATGAAGCCATCAGGATGGCTATGCTCTATTACGAGCAGAATAAAGGGAAGACAGATTCCCAACCAACATGGAAAAGAAAACCCAAAGGAGGATTTGAACCAAGGAGAAGTGGCTTCAAGCCACCTTTCAAGAATCAGTCGAGAAACTTCCCATAGGGACAGCCAGCAAGAAGTGGATTCAAACCAGTAGAGAAAACATCAAAAGGACCACTTCAGTGTTGGGGATGTGGAGACAACCACATGCTTAGAGATTGCCCACATCGAAGAGGGAACCCTCAAAGCTTGCACAAGTTGGGAGAAGCAACCAAGGTAGAAGATATGGCCAGAGCCACACCTCGAATCTATGCAACACCGGATGATCATCAGGCAGACCACCAATCAGCAGTGGTAGAAGTTGAAGGTAAGATTGCTAAGCAATCTATTTCTGTTTTAATTGATCTAGGATCCACCCATAGTTATGTGTCCCCTAAGGTGGTTGAAAGTTGTTCACTTGGTAAGGTGAAACATAGTAAGTCTTGGTTAGTTCAACTAGCCACTAGGACTAAGAGAAAAGTGAGTGAAGTAGTGGTGGAATGTCCCATAGAACTTAATGGACTTCCCACCAAGGTAAACTTGAATGTACTACCCTTAGGATCTTATGATGCCTTAATAGGCATGGACTGGTTGGAGAAGCATAGAGCCAAACTTGACTGCTACAAGAAGATACTTGAGTGTATTGATGATGAAGGAAGACCAGGGTTGGTTAAAGGAATTCCAAAGCAAGTTTCAGTAAGGCAGATTTCAGCCTTACAGGTGAGAAAGTTCTATAAAAAGGGTTGTCAATTATATGTTGTGCATATATCAGACTCAGCAGAAGATAAAGGGCCAAAGTTGGAAGACTTTCAACTACTACAGGAGTTCCGGGATGTATTCCCAGATGAAGTACCAGGACTACCACCCAAGAGGGACATTAATTTCTCCATTAACCATGTTCCAGGAGCAACACCAAGCTCCAAAGCCCCTTATAGAATGAGTACACCTGAGTTGATAGAACTAAAAATGCAGCTGCAAGAATTAATGAACAAAGAGTATATCAGACCGAGTGTGTCTCCTTGGGGTGCACCTGTGTTGTTTGTTAAGAAGAAAGATGGGACTTTAAGGCTATGTATAGATTAAAGACAACTAAACAAAGTAACCATCAAGAACAAGTATCCATATCCAAGAATTGATGACTTGTTTGACCAAATGAAGGAAGCTAAAGTGTTCTCCAAGATTGACTTGAGGTCTGGATACCATCAAGTGAGGATAAAGGATGAAGACATTCACAAAACAGCTTTACGAACTAGATATGGACACTATGAGTTCACGGTGGTGCCATTTGGCCTAACCAATGCACCTGCTACTTTCATGTGTCTTATGAACAGTGCCTTTAGTAAATACCTAGATAAGTTTGTGATTGTATTCTTGGATGATATTCTGGTGTATTCAAAGAATGAAGAAGAGCATACTGAACATTTACGATTGGTACTACAAGTCCTTAGAGAACACCAACTGTATGCAAAGCTGAGCAAGTGTGACTTTTATCAAGAAAAAGTGCAGTATTTGGGACATATTATTTCAGCAAAAGTTATTGCAGTAGATCCAGCGAAGATTGAGGCCATAATGGATTGGCCTACTCCGAGAAATGTTGCGGATGTAAGATCATTTATGGGCCTTGCAAGGTACTACAGAAGATTCATTGAAAGTTTCTCCAAGATAGCACATCCAATTACATCATTACAAAGGAAGGAAGTCAAATTTATATGGTCTGAGAAGTGTGAAAGGAGTTTTCAAAAGCTAAAAGAATTACTTACCAGTGCTCATGTTTTAAAGATTACAGATCCAAATAAAGACTTTGTGGTATGCACAGATTCTTGCATGGAAGGATTGGGTGGAGTACTCATGCAAGAAGGATTTGTAATTGGCTATGAGTCAAGGAAGTTGAAGGATCACGAAAGGAGCTATGCCACACATGACTTAGAGCTAGTAGCCATAGTACATGCTCTCAAGAAATGGAGGCATTACCTGTTGGAAAGAAGATTTGAACTCATGACAGACCACATGAGTTTAAAGTATTTGTTTGACCAGCCAAATCTAAATGCCAGACAGACTAGATGGATGGAAATTCTCTGTGAGTTTGATTTGGACATTAAACATGGTAAGGGAAAGGAGAATAAGGTTGCTGATGCGCTCAGCGGGAAATTTCATGTTGCAGCAATAAGTGTTTGTAAATCAAATTTGAAAGCAAGGATCATTGAAGTTCAAGCTAGTGATGAAGATTACCTACAAATCAAAGAAAAGTTGCAGCAAGGCAGGGTGGATGGCAAGTGCACAGGGTATCATATTGGAGAAGATGATGTCCTTATGTACCAAGATGCCAGACTGTACATTCCAAACTATGCAGAGCTGAAGGAGCTTGTGTTGGGCGAGATACACCAAAAGCCATATTCTGGCCACCCAGGATATCAGAAGACTATAACCGCAGCAAGAAAACAATACTTTTGACATGGTATGAAGAAGGACATAGCAGAGTATATTGCTAGATGTCAAAAGTGTTAGCAAGTCAAGGCAGAGCATCAACATCCATCAAGACTGTTGCAGCCATTGCCCATCCCATAGTGGAAATGGGAAGTGATTTCTATGGACTTTATAACAAGTTTGCCCATGACTATGAAGAAACATGATTCCATTATGGTTATAGTGGACAAGCTATCAAAAGTAGCTCACTTCATTCCAGTTAAATGTACTCACAAGGCCAATGACATTGCAAATATCTTCATGAGAGAGATATTCAGGTTGCATGGATTTCCCAAGGCAATAGTTTCAGACTGGGATACAAAATTCACTTCCAATTTTTGGAAAGGGTTATTTCAAGAGTTGGGGACTAAGTTGAATTTCAGTACAGCCTATCATCCTCAAACAGATGGTCAGACGGAGAGAGTAAACCAGATTCTAGAAAACTCATTGTATGTGATGGACAAACCATCCAAATGGGAGGACTACCTACATTTGGTAGAATTTGCCTACAACAATGGGTACCAGGCATCGTCGAGGATGAGCCCTTTTGAAGTTCTGTATAGCAGAGGATGCAGAACTCCAGTAAATTGGGACAGCCCAGTGAACAAGGTAGTGCTTGGACCAGAAATGATTGAAGAGATGGAACAAGAAGTTGTCAAGATCAAGCAGAATTTGAAGGCAGCTCAGGACAGGCAGAAAAGTTATGCAGATTTGAAAAGAGTGCACAAAGAATTCCAGATTGGGGATCATGTCTACTTCAGAGTGAGACCAAGGAAGAGCTCCATGAAGTTGGGAAGTTGTGCCAAGTTGGCACCCAAATATTGTGAACCATTTGAAGTCCTTGATAGAATAGGACCAATTGCATATAGGATTGCATTACCTGCTAACATGAAAGCTCATAATGTTTTCCATGTCTCTTTGCTTAAGAAATATATACATGATCCTAATCACATCATTGATTGGCATGTGATACAGATGCAACCAGAGGGAGAATTCCAAGTGGAGCCTATATGCATCCTCGACAAGAAGGTTACCTTACTCCAGAGGCGAGCCATCGGACAGGTAAAGGTGCAATGGAAGCACCTTCGTCCAGAGGAGGCGACCTGGGAGCTGGAGGATGCCATGAGATTGGCATTCCCGTTTTTGTTCAGTTTTGAGAACACCGAGGACAGTGTTGTTCTAAGGGGGAGGGAGTTGTAATACCCCTACCCTGCCTTAGTAATTATTGGTCTCAATGTAAATATTGTGTTTATGAAATGTATGTCGATCCTAGTGTGGAGCTCAAGGCCAAGGCCCCACTAGTCAATGTTTAAGGTTTGCTTTCATAGGCAAGTATTGGATGGTGAAACTATGCATGTGTTGTTAAGCCATGAAATTTTGTAATAGATGTAAATGTTAATATTGCAATGAAAATACCCTAAACTGGCTAAGTGAGGCAGCTAATGAGAAGGGGGTGAAGGTATCCACTAGGGAGAGGTGAGGGGGTTGTGGGATGGTGACCCATCCTGCCACTTGGGCAGGAGTAACCGATTTGATTCCCTGTACAGGTACGGATTCGGTTACAAAACATGGAGAAGGTAAGCCTGCAGGGATATTCGCAGTAGGGTAAAAACGGCACGGAGATCTGAGTCAAGGTTGAGTTCAGACATTCGGCATTTTTGGGTGTTTCGTCGTTCATGTGGGGAAGAGACCCTGAGGCACAGAGAAAGCCGAAGAAGTAGAGCCGAGTACCAGAGGGATCCCGTGCGTACGAGTACCAGAGGGATCCCGTGCGTATGCGTGATCCTTGAGTAGAAACCTGAAGATGAGTTCGAAGGCAGACTGCAGGATGTGAATAGCTTGAGAAAGCTGTGTGAAGTCCTGAATCCGCGAGCAAAGAGTCGAGTTGCGTGATAGAGCCGAGTTCGCAAGCCTGTAAT
This sequence comes from Larix kaempferi, assembly GCA_027924585.1. Classification (NCBI taxonomy): domain Eukaryota; kingdom Viridiplantae; phylum Streptophyta; class Pinopsida; order Pinales; family Pinaceae; genus Larix; species Larix kaempferi. The sequence goes on along the minus strand of BSBM01000458.1, from coordinate 13,376,194 downwards.
GAACCAGCTTGTTTAAGTGAACGTAAGAGGTAGAGTTAAGGGTTGGGAAAGCTTGATAAACTCAGTGAAGACTAGGATCTCATAGAACTAGCAGTAGGACCTTCTTATGCCTACCCTGAATAGCACTGGAAGGGAAGGGGCCTTGAGGGACTGTGTAGCAGAGAAGAGGGTCTTCCTTGTGTTGGGTGAGGTTGATAATGTGGGTGCCTAATCTGCAGAGTGATTGAGATGTCTGTAGCTCTGTGGTTGAGCTCACTGACTTAGCAATAACCTCCATATTGCCTTGTATGCTTGATAAACCCATCTGCAGGTTGGCTTAGCAGGTGTATGCTTGATAAACCCAACTGCAGGGTGGCTTAGCATGAGTATGTTTCCTGGATTGCTTGATAAACCCGGCCAGAGGTTGGCCTAGCATTGGAGTGGATCTTGACTGTTAGAGAACCTACCTAGCCCTCCTTAGTGGATACATAGCCCAACTCAGGGGTGGTCTCTCAGCTAAAAGAGTATAGGCTGGACAGAGACCTAAGGTTGGGTGGAACGTTGCTCTCACTTAGCCAGTTGCTGAGACAACTTCAAGATACAAACATAAGTGTTCTGTGGAATGAATGGTGTCATTTATATGTTATTATTATGCTGTTAAATGAATGTTATATGAATGTGAACAATAAGTAGACCATGTGTAAACCTGAGTAGAAGGTTGAGTGCTGGTTGAAATACTTCATACAGTTGCATGAGTTAATGCGTTGTTAATCTTACATGTGTTAGATGTATGGATAGACTTGACTTATTGTAGTATGTGCATTTTGTATGAGATGTTAACCATGTAATGGATTGCTAACCTTATTGAATCATGGGATGGTTAGGGGGCCTGTGGCATCCTTAAACTGCTCTATGAGTTAGAGAAAGATAGGTTATGGCAGGAGACAAGTAGAAATCTGTTAAAGGTTGGAAGGTGCCTTAGAATGTTTATGGACCAAACTTCAGGGAAGAAAATGAAGGGGTTGGATACTTCAGTTGGGAAGGGGATTGCACCAACTGATAGAGCGCTCCAAGAGCTTTCCAATTGTACCGACCTTGCCTCATTTGGACCAAGGGTGAAGAAGTATGACCCTTGGAAGTTGCTTAGGATAAAGGTCTCGAGCATGGCCATTTCCGCATCTGCAATTGCGAATTGCGGAAAGGCCGTTTAGCGGAAAAGTTAGATTTCCGCATTTCCGCACCCGCAATGCGGATTGCGGATTGCAGAATGTCGTTGGGCGGAAAGAAAAGTGGGTTTCGCATTTCCACTCCCGCAATTGCGGATTGCGGGAGGACGTTTGACGGAAAAGTTATATTTCCACAGTTCCGCACCCGCAATGCGGATTGCGGATTGCGGAAAGGTAAGTTTCCGGTTGTAAAGTTTTGGACTTCCGCATCCGCAGTACGGATTGCGGATTGCAGATTGCGGAACCGTCGTTGCGGATTGCGAATTGCGGAAAGGTAAGTTTCTGGTTGTGAAGTTTTGGACTTCCGCATCCGCAGTACGGATTGCGGATTGCGGAAAGGTAAGCTTTCCGGTTATGAAGTTTTGCATTTCCGCATCCGCAATTGCGGATTGCAGATCCGAGTCATTTCAACTGCATATTCAGTCGAATTGGAAGGAAAAAAAAAAGTAACAGAGGGTCTTCTCTGGCCAAAAGGAGGCCATGGGGACGTTACACAAAACCCTCAATAAATCCAGATGACAATTAGATCAATTTCTGTCAATAAACTTTAAATTTATTCTAATAATATAAAAAAACAGCTATTGCAAAATACAAGCATTTAACTTTACCTATCAACCAAAAGAACTAGAAATGTTAAAAATTGAAATCCTAAAAGCTTTGCATTCCATTTTTAACTCAAATTGACCTCTACCCATGTTTGACAAAAAAAAAATCAATTTCAGGTTTACAGGCTTGCCCAAAGGTATTCAAACAGCGAGGACACATGAAACATGCTGTTTCTCTGTAGTCTAGCATTCAACTTATAAACATCATTTCAAGGTAGCAATGTGTTCACAAACTAACTATTTTGAAACTGAGGATTTTTAAAGCAAAATATCAGAAAAACAAGAGAAGGCACATAAGGGTACTAAAAATATTATTTTTGACCCCAAACAGACAAACCTAAATATGCACACACGTTAGTGAGTGTTTTAAAATATATAATAGTTTCTTGGTAATTACTAGAGGGGATGTAATTGTCATCTCTTTAAACAGTTCAATTGGGGTACAATTGTTTACTTAGTAGAATCCCCTAGATCAAATCAAACTGGAAAATAAAAAATGTGTTCTGCGCACTCAGGCCCAAGCTTTGAGTGCTAAGTGTTATATTCAGTCCCTGGAAGGAAAGGAAACTTGGAAGGTGCCATTGAGGGACTGCATCTCCTTGGAAGCCCCTCTTGGCAATAAAATTATAAATCCTAGCAAGGTCTCAACTTGCAGACCTTGGTGGTCACCCCACCCTTGGTGAAAATTTAAGAAAATTTTGCGGCTCAAAGAATTTGGAACACCTAGGAAGCTGTCAAACCATATCTTGCCTGAAGATCCAGTCCCCAAGACTGGGGATATTGTTTCATGATCATTCTTCATGGTGGTCCCCATTTCTGGCTTAGGAAGGAAAAATGTTACCCGAGACCAATGTTTTAATAACCGGTCCGGTCCGAACCGGAACTGGCCGGTTTGACAGGTCAGCAGAACAAGAGCATCAAACCGGCCTTTAAACCGGACCGGGGGCCCGGTTTGGTATTGAAACGGTCCTAACCGGACCTAACCGGACCGGTTCAATACCAAACCGGTCTAGCCGGAACTAACCGGTCCGGTCCCGTGATAAACCGGCCGGCCAGCAAGATATGGGGTAACAGGCTTCATTTTTGGTTTTCGTAGTCCTGAATTGGGTTCAGCCAGCCAATAAAACTGTTGGGCAGGTTGTAATAGGTCCAGGGCAGGTAAAACAGGCTTCAGGGCAATAGTAACAACTCACATAAAATGTTGTTGGTATGGCCCCCCTCACTAAATTTATGTTGCCCAATCCAAAATTTAATGGGAATAATTTTAGTACATGGAAGCCGCAAATGATCATTATCTTAAAGTGTAAGTTCCAATTAGAAATGGTGACTGAAAAGTTTTTAGTCAACCATATACAAAGGATTTTAAAGTTCCAGAAAACACATTTCTCATGAATAAAGATTACTATGACTACAAGAGCAGATAAATAATCATGCTTATAAAAAGTTAAAAACGTGAGTGACAAATGATATGTTTCCTCAAGTGCAGCATGTACAAGATGCATTCATCGTATGGAAGTAGCTGCATTCATCGTAGATATATACTTCAGAATTTGAGATATATGCTATGAGACTTTACTATGAGTATGTAGTGCACTTGGTGCCATTTTGTTACCCATACATGGTTTATGGATTTCCGATTTATATATATGAGTAGACTTTACAAAGTTTACATATTATGTGAATGTCAATGTGACTGTCTACTAGTCTAATGGTTTCACTTTCAAATATGCATATTATGTGTCTAATGCTTCGAAATATAGCTTGGAATGTTAAATATAATTTTTATCATTAAAATTGTAATTTTTTTTGTATTTTTTAATAGTCCGGTTCATTGAAATCAAACCGGTCCGGTTCATTACCGGTTCCGGTTCCGGTCCGAGTTGACCCCAGACCGGTTTGATTCCCGGTTCCGGTTATTAAAACATTGCCCGAGACTGCTTGGTTCTTGGCCCTTAGCGTTCTTCAGAAATAACATGAATGTTGTTAGACGCTTATTTGATGCTCAGACAAGAATTGGAATCCATGGCCCGAGCTAAAGACAAGTTTTGGGCTTCCAAACTATCACAGAATTATCCTGGACAGAATCAAAGGCCTGAACTAAGTCTCGTTGTTTATAAAGCTAGGCCCAGTAGACAGATTGGAAATGGAACAAATCGAAGTCGTTCACCAACTATAAACCATCTAATGGTTACAAACTTACAAGTGGTTATGTCTAAAACCTCTTCTTGATAACCAGTTAAACAAGTTCTGGAGATTGTCATTGAAACTTGGTTGTTTAGGCATCAGAGCCTATGGAAGCTCTAGTGGAGTCTAAAAATATATTTTTTGTTTAATTTCTTATCATGGGTGGCCTGCCTGTCTGTAGGAGATTAACTCACTTGCAGGTCGCACAGCATAAGTGTCCTATTTGCAGTCAAACTGAGACACTCAAAGACCTGTTTTGGTTCTGTTCCCTCGTCATATCTACCTAGGATTGCGTTATTACCTTTTGTGGTCAGTGCCTTCCTGTGCCCCTTAACAGGAAGGTAACCTTGTTAGGGAATAAACTATGGAAGTAGACATCTCACAAATACAAAAATCATACAATTTTTTAAAAATTTTAGAAAATTTAAAAATATATATAGGAGAATCTTGTGAACATGCTGAGCTTGCAAAGTCTTGTATCTCAGTAAGACATACCAAGGAGCCGAGCCCTTCAAGCAGCTCACAATCCAATTTGCTGCTAGATTTATTCAAGCATTTGGGAGTTCCTTCTGACCAATTTGGAGTTGGAAAAATCAACATCAATTTATTGTTGAAACCCCTCAGTACCAAGCTCACAAATTAAACAAGAAAGGCATTTTCTTTTGGAAGGACTTGTGAGATTCTGATACCAAATCATGGCTGGAGTGGAGGGTGTTATCTCATCAGAAGGCTCTTCTTACTTTGGACCAATGTTGAAAACCTCGCCGAAAAATCGGCAACTTTTTAAAAAGTCGCAAGTTTTTCCCTAAGCCGAAAAATCGGCTGGGAAAAATTGTGATTTTTTAAAAAGTCGTGGAGGCCTGCATAATGGAAAATATAGCCAAGGAGGCTTTTTCACAGTTTTAAAAACTCGGGTTTTTTAAAAAAAAATTGATGAGTTTTGTACAAGTGACATTGATGTCAACAATATTAAATGGTAATGTTACTTAAATTTGTAACATTACCATTAATTGTTTCAAGATGTTTGAGAGTGGTTCCAACCTCATCGGACTTCATATGCAAAAAGTAGAATTTTAGATCCCATTCAAAATTCGACAGACTTAATGGTTTTCAGGATTTCAGGATTGCAACGTTTCCACTAGATTCTATCATGTATGTGGGTAAGGGATTGGAATTTAATGAAACACATCAAGCTCTCTATGTACCTTGATGTTGGTGGTGTCGATGCCTGATTGTTGAAGTTGTTTGAATTCCTCTGTCATGATCTTAATAAAAAAAGTACCCTTCAGTCAAGCAAAATCACTTATTAAGCATGGGAAGCTCTTTCTACCTTATTTTAACGCTTGGATTAAAAAGTTTCATCAAAATTGTAGGGTGTTAATTGATGTCCTTGGAGGATCAACTTCGAGATTAGAGGTAGAGGCAAGGGCTAGAGCCTAGAGGTGGGGGGGACATGGTGCTATTGATGAATAGGATCCCAAACATAGACAATGATTTTGATGATTATGTTTTTTCAATTTTGATTTAGATATGTATTGCACTTGGTGCAATTTTGATAATATTTTATCTCTAATGGTTTGGAATCATAGCTTGGTATCTTTAATATATAAATTTTCATTAAAATTGTAAAATTTTATGTATTTTTTAGCAGTCCGAGTCATTGAAATCAAACCGCTCGGAGTTATTTGCATCCACTACATCTATATATCATCGCTTTCTCCATATTTATGTTCCAAGGTGTTTATCTGACGTTATTGTTGCTTTATATGTTTAAAATTTTGAAAAATATGAATGTATTTTGTATTTTTTAATGTTTGCCGACTTTTGCCGATTTTTCCCCTTTTTTTGCCAATGTTGCCGAGAAGTTGTATTCGGGACCCTTGCCGACTTTTTGCCGATGCCGACTTTTTCAACATTGCTTTGGACAAATCGGCTATTCGAAAGATTCAAAGGCTGATCCCTTAGAACTTGTTTAAGATGGACATCCAGATGCAGGCCCAGTTTGGAGGGATTGGTGTTAGTCATTTGGTAAGCTGATCCAGAATTATGATACAAAGAAGCTTTACTCCTTGCTGCATCAAAAGCTTCCTTTGACTCCAGTTTTGAAAGCCAGAGGGACCTGTTCAGCTCCAGAGAGCGGATGGATTCAAAGACTCAATAATCTATGGACTTCTGCTTATCTTATAAATTACAAGTGTTTTCTTTGTTGCTCATAGCAGGGACATCACCGATGAGCGATGTCCGATTTGTGGTAAAACAGAATCTCTAAAGCACATTTTGACAGCAGTGTGCGAGTTCCTGTTAATTTTCAGGGGGGTATCCTATGCTTTGTTCTTTATTTGGAAACTAAGGTGAAAGTGTAATTTTGACAAGGAGATTAGCTTTGTTTCAACTTTCTTCATTATGTAGGATTTGGCAGGAAGAGGTATGTAACCAGCTCCAGGGTAAAGGTTGTCTCCTAAATAGAGATGCCAAAAATCTAGATGCTTCCACTTGCTCATATCTGATTTCAGTTGGCATATCACTGAGGAAGAGGTTTTGAATTTTTTTCAGCTCCCTGTCAATACTTGGGAGCTGGATCCAGCACTTGGTGACATCATCTCCTCTCAACCAGTACCAATTTCAGCATTGAGTACCCTTTTCTTCCAGCTCTATACATCTTTTTACTCTATCTTTCATGCTTTTCTTATTAGTCTTATTAGCTTGATTAGCTAGATGTTTAGTTTATAGTCATGAGCTTAGATTTTCTGATTTTAGCATCTTTCAAGAAGTTGCTTTCACACTTGTGCATTGTACATTATGTTACTAGATGTACCTTTTAGTCCCATTGACCTACTTTTGTGGTCATCTGTCAGAAATTAATAAAATTATCTTGCATTTAGCTTTTTAGTTTTCCTTTTAGCTCTCTTCCTATATGTAAAACTATATAAGTCCTTTCTGCTGTTGTTCTAGGAGATGCCTTTTGCACTTCTGCATTGTACTTTTCTTTGCTGGATGTACTTTTCAGTCCAATTGACCTACCTTTGTGGCTATTTGTTGGATATTAATTAAATTATCTTATCTTACTATGTAAATAGTCTCTGTTTAATATAAGCCTCCTTAACAGCTTCAACAATCTTCATGGCGAGTTCTACAATAAATTAATTCATGGCAACTCCAAATCTGCACCGAATGCAAGCAATTTGGATAAAACAATTGTCCTAAGCAAGTAGTCACCATATCATATCTGTATAGTACAGAAAATGCAGCCATATCCATACGGTACAGAATTTTCCATACCCCAAGCCTAGATACGACCATATCAAGTAGCTATGGATAAGAGTGGAGACACTTCTTCATTTGGAAGAAAATAATGAAGCATTATAATAAGACCCAGCCTGATAGAAGCTTTGCATTATTTCGCAGCACATTAATTTGTGCATGTCTGTACATACAGATTGTGATACAACTACAAAAGGTGGAAATGGATGTGACCCCCCAAAAGGCAGCTCCTCAATTTCTAGGGAATCAACCCCCCTGTACCTTGAGTAGAGAACTTCCCAGTGCCTCTCAGCACACTCAGTCCAATCCCACCAGTTGCAGAGATCCAAATGGTTGGCCACACCATGCCATCAGGCTGGCTGTGCAGTCAAGGAGAAGAGGGACAAAAAGGCACAGCTGACACCGTCTACTTACATAGCATAGCGACAAGTTCCCTACACTTGCGCTTGTCATTTCTGATGCTGAACTACCACTTGACCCTGGCAATGATGGCTAGGAACCTATAGTGGTTGATCCTGAGCCTGCTGCTGATGGATGGGGACCAATCCCCATAGACCATAATGATCCACCTCCCAATGTTGGCCTCTTTCCAATTGCTGCTTGATGCTAGACTTATGTTTTATGGGGCTAGGGTTGTTTGATGATATGTTTTGTTATGGACTTCTTATATTCCTAACTTACTATGTGATGCCCAAAGGGCTGAATTTAGTTTAGAGAGCATTTTTGGGTTGTGACCAGCCCAATTTTGGCTTTTGCTAGCGCTTGTGGTGACCGTTTGCAGCTTGAGAAGCATGTTATGGAACAAACAAAAAATTTGTTGTCTGTCTAATTCTACTATTTAATTGCCTACACAACCATCTGCATTTCTGAGGTTGAAAGGACCAAACCAATGAAACAAATCAACTCCATAAAACATAACATAGAATATAGGTCTAACATCACAAGAGAGGGGCAGCAGGTGCGGGAGGGTTGATTTATAACCCCAAGGGACAAGTGGTATTAAGGTTTGCCTGGCACCTAGGCAGAAAGTTGAACAACCAAGCCGAATCCTGTGCATTGTTGCAAGGATGTAAGCAAGCCCGGAAAGCAGGTATTACCTCCTTAACAATCCTTGGAGACTCTGCCTTGATAATCAGATACTTTGTGCTCAAAGTGCAAGACAAAAACATGAGCCTACAAAGGCAAATAGAAAGAATCAACAACGAGCTTCAACATTTTGATTGTGTTAGATGGTGGCATATACTCTGCAAGCTAAACAAAGAAGCAGACTTGGAAGCCAACTCAGCGGTCGGTCTGAAGGAGCATTGATTAATGTTGAACAAGCAGGATCTTGGGTGGGACCTGATCCCATAAGCCTGGAACAAAATAGAAGCAATGCGTGGTCCCCCCATCCCATGCATGTCGACACATTGCGTCACCTTGCACCTAAAGGAATTATGCAGTTAAGAGTGAACATAAATGGAAATAAATTTTGCATGAGCGAAATCTTCCCAATCAGTCTGGCACTTAAAAAATCCGCCCAAGAAAGGACTAGGGAGGGTGCACTGATGTACATCCCTGTACAAAGAAAAATCATGGGCCTTTAATGGAGCATTATGGCAGAAAAGGCGGTGGATTCAAACACCGTTTAGTCCCCCTGGCATTTATTCCCTCACCACCTCGAAGGCTGTTAACAGGATCCCCTGCGAGCGAAAGGCGACAGAAAGAAAAGAGAAGCATACCACCATGCCAAGAATTGAGGAAAGACGATGTCTGGGTACCTGCATTTGCCACCATCTCCGAGGGAAGGAAGATGAAAACAGAGAGAATAACAGGTAAATAAGAAGGATTGCCCATGAATTCGACCAGGACTTGTGTTAAATTATAGCTTCGGAAGCTATTTTTCATTTTACAAATTACCATGTAAACTTGTGTCAAGTGTCAACATTGGAGGGAAGCTTGAGCTGCTTAGTTGGAGGGCAGCTTGAGCTACTTAGCTGGAGGGCAGCTTGAGCTGCTTAGGGCAGCAAGCTGGGGGGCAGCTTGAGCTACTTAGTTGGAGGGCAGCTTGAGCTGCTTAGGGCAGCTTGAGTTACTTAGGGAGCAAGCTGGGGGGCAGCTTGAGCTGCTTAGGACGGTGGAGTTGACCAGCTAAGGCGGTGGAAAGGGGCAACCTTTGACTGCCCCAAAGGCCAACCTTTAGGGGGCCAACCCTTGGCTGCCACATGGGCCAGCCTTTATGGTGACCTTTGGGGGCTGCTTAGGGCAACCACCCATGCTATTTAAACAGGCCCTCACCCCCCGTGTAATTCATTCACTTTCATTGAGTTTTGAGAGCTAAGGCAAGGAAGATTTATGCCATTGTTTGTTGTTGTCCTACACCTGAGTATACTGTTGATGTACGGTTGATTCATGAGTTGATATCTTCTGGGTTTGATGCTGTCCTGTACCTAAGTTTACTACTTTAGTGAAGATTGAAGAAGGCTGTCCTAGATTCTAAGTTTGTTGGTCATACAATCAAGTATTTATTTTCTTGGCAAAACTCATTGAAGAGCATAGTTCATGGTGATTTTGTAATCTGGGCCTGATATACTATTTATACAAGGAAGATCATTCGTTGGATTTATTCTCCCTTCTAAGGGTTTCTCCAGGGTAAAACTATTGTGTTCATGTGGAATAAATTCTTGCACTTTGATTATGACATGTAATTGATGAAAACATAAATTTGAATACTGTATTTCTGCTTGAATTAAAACATCACATGGTATCAGAGCTTAGGGTGTGAACAGAGCTCAGTTATGTAGTTCATAAGCCTACACAGGTCCTAAGGTTTAAGTTTTATCAAGCTCAGTCCTAGTTTCTTGTCCAGGCATGTCTTCTTCTATTTTTGTTCGGCCTGAAGATAGGCTAGAGGGAGCTTCAAACTTTAATGTTTGGAAGCTCAGGATTATGAATATTCTTCAAGAGTTAGAACTAGATCATTTTGTGACTATAGTGATGGAAGAACCAGTTTCTAATGCTGGTAAGGCAACTTTCAGAAGGAATCAAGCTAGGGCAAAGAGAGTTATGTTTTTATTCTGTAAAAGATAGTATCATGCCAGTACTAACTTCTCTAATGACAGTTAAAAACTATTATGACACTCTTATGAAATTGTATGAGAAAACTACACCCAGTCAGAAGAGAAATCTGAAGAACAAATTGAAGTTTTTAAAGATAGAGAAAGGTGAGTCTGTTGCATCCTTTTGTTCTAAAATTGCTCAGATTCGTGATCAGTTACTTGTCACAGGGGTAACTGTTGATGATGACGATCTTGTTCAAACCCTATTTGATGGACTTCCATCTTCATGGAGTACTTTCCTTTCCAGTGTGAATGGTAAAGAGATTCAGCCTACTTTTGAGCGTTTATGACATGACTACCGTCAGGAGGAAAGTTGCATGACTTCAAGAAATCATGTCGCTAATGATGACAGTGTTGCTTTGGTTGCAAAAACAAGGAGAAGAAAGAAACCTTCCTTTAAAAGGAATTTCCAGGAAAATAAGTTCAAAGGTAACTTCAAAGGTAAAAAATTTGATATATCTAAAATTACATGCTATAATTGTGATAAAATGGGACATTTTGCTAAACACTGCAAATCCAAGAAGAGAAATTTTCATAAAAAGAAGCATCATGCATCTACTGCTGAAGAAAGAAAATCAAGTAAAGGGGTAAGTGAATCTCCTGAGAGACATGAGAAAAGGAAAGAATACTACTTAGTGTCTACTCTTTCTGGTCATCTAACTACTGACCAGAACACTTGGTTGGTTGATAATGGAGCATCAAAGCATATGACTGGTTACAAAATTATCCTTTCAGATTACAAGGAGAAAACTACTCAGTGCAGGTACAGCTTGATGACAACACATGTTATGATATCAAAGGGGTTGGTTCCATAACCCTTCAGTTAAAGTCTAGATCTATCATTCATATTGATGAAGTCTTATTTGTTCCTGGCATGAATAAGAACCTGTTGTCAGTCTCTTCACTTGAAGATAAAGGCTACAAGGTGGCCTTCATGGATGGTAAAGCAGTTCTCTGGCCAAAAGATGGTAAGCTAAGTTTAGCTGAAGTTATTGGAATTCGAGAAGGAGGTCTCTACAAGGTATCAAATCATCCTGTTCATGCTCTTGTTCATTCTATAGTTAGTCCCAGCGAGTTATGGCACAGAAGATTCGGTCATCTTCACTTCAAAGCTCTTCCTGGACTTCAATCTATGGTAAGTGGTATGCCTTCTATTTCTTCTGATAAAGTTAAAGTATGCAAAGGTTGTTTACTTGGAAAAAATGCAAAGAAGTCTTTTCCACACAGTAGTAGAAAAACTGAAAAGAGCTTAGAGATTATTCATTCTGATACTTGTGGACCAATGTCTTCTCCTTCCTTGAATGTTTTTTTGTACTATGTCATATTTATTGATGATCTTTCTAGAAAATGTTGGATTTATTTTCTAAAGTTGAAAAGTGAAGTTTTTTTCAAATTTAGTAGAAAACCAGACAGGAAAACACATTCAGATTCTTAGATATGATAATGGAGGGGAATATGAATTTTATGAGTTCGAAAGCTTTTGTAAGAAAGATGGTATCAAACGTCAGTTAATTGTTCCTTACAATCCTCAGCAAAATGGCGTTGCTGAAAGAAAGAACAGAACTATATGTGAAGTTGCAAAAGCTATGATGTTTGATCAAGATCTAGCCAATTCTCTTTGGGTAGAAGCTACAACCACAACTGTATACATTCAGAATAGATGTCCACATGCTATCCTAGAAGATAAAACTCCTGAAGAATCTTTCTCTGGTAATAAACCAAATGTAGATCACTTAAGAGTATACGGGTGTCCAGTTTACATCCATGTGCCTAAAGAGAAGAGAACTAAGATGGAACCCTCAGGTAAGAAAGGGATCTTTGTCGGATATAGTGAATCTTCTAAAGCTTATAGAATCTATATCCCAGGTCAAAAACAGATCGAGGTTAGCCGAGATGTAACCTTCCATGAGGAAGTTGTTTTTAAACGATCTAGAGAGCTTCAGATCGATGATGAGCCAGATTCTCCTCCAGCCGAGACTACCTGATTCTGACTTTCTAAGGGAGGAAAGTCATGATGATCCAACGAATCAAGATTCAGTGTTGGAACCTGTTGAGGTGTTAGAAAGGTCTCTTGAAGAACCTCCTATCAAAAGAAGACCTACTTGGTTCAAAGAAACTCTGCAAGAAGCAAAAAAAAATATAGCCCCTTCAGGAACCTTTAGAGAAAGCAAAAGGCCTCAAAGATTTACAGGTTATGTTGCTTTGGTAAGTAACATTAGTGATGTTGAACCTTCTTTGTTCAATGAAGCTAACAAGTTGCAGGTTTGGAAAGATGCCATGTTGGACGAATATAAGTCCATCATGAAGAATATAAATCCATCATGAAGAATAATGTATGGGGCATAGTTCCTAGGCCCAAAAATAAGTCAGTTGTCTCATCCAAATGGCTATATAAGATAAAACATGCAGCTGATGGGAGTGTTGAAAAGTACAAAGCAAGATTTGTTGCCAGAGGCTTCTCCCAAAAAGAAGGTATAGGCTATGATGAGATATTTGCACCAGTAGCCAAGTATACTACTATCCGCACAATTATCTCTCTTGCTTCTGTACTTGGTTGGAAATTACATCAAATGGATGTAAAGACTGCTTTCCTTAATGGTGAAATAGAGCAGGAAGTGTATGTAGAACAACCTGATGGCTTTGCAATGCATGAAAATGAAACTCATGTATGTAAGGTAAAAAAGGCCATGTATGGTCTTAAACAAGCATCCAAAGTTTGGTATAACAGAATTGATGGCTTTCTGCACGGATTAGGGTTCAGTAAAAGTACCGCAGACTCTAACCTCTATTTTAAAGTTGTTGAAAATCAACCTTTGATTTTGGTGTTGTATGTAGATGATCTTTTTCTTACAGGAGAAGAAAAGCAGATTGTCAAATGCAAAGAAAGACTCACTGCTGAATTTGAAATGAAGGATCTAGGAATGATGCACTATTTCCTAGGATTAGAAGTTTGGCAGAAACCAAACGAGATTTTCCTATCTCAAGGAAAATATGCAGTAGACATACTGAAAAGGTTTGGTATGATGAATTGCAGGAGTGTGTCAACTCCTATGGTTGCAAATCTAAAGAAGTTACATAACTCAAGTTCAAGAGAAGATTGGGTGGATCCCACCATGTACACGCAACTTGTTGGGTCTTTAATGTATCTGACTCATACTAGACCAGATATGCAGTTTGCAGTGAGCGCATTAAGCCAATTTATGACTGAGCCTAGAAAACGACATTGGGTAGCAGGAAAGCATATTTTGAGATATCTTAGAGGTACCATAGCCTATGGGCTAAAGTTCACATCCAGTCGTGGTGTGATGCTGCATGGTTATGCAGATTCAGACTGGGCGGGAAGTCCAGTAGACAGAAAGAGTACCTCTGGTTACTGCTTCAGTTTGGGATCAGCCATGATCTCCTAGTCCAGTCGAAAACAAGAATCTATTTCTCAGAGCACAGCTGAGGCTGAATATATTGCTGCAAGTAATGTCAATAGAGAAGCAGTATGGCTCATAAAACTCATTTTTGGGTTGTTTAATGAAAAGCTTGAGACTACGATTATCAACTACGATAATCAAAGCTGCATGAAGCTCACAGAAAATCAGGTATTTCATGACAGATAAAAGCATATTGATCTAAAGTACCTTTAGATCAGAGATATGGTACAAGGAAATGTGATCAAGCTGAAGTATGTTGCAACAGAAGATCAAGTAGCTGATATGCCGACAAAACCACTGCAGTTGGTGAAGTTTGCTCACTTTAGAGGCAAACTTGGAGTTGCAGAGAATGCCTCCATCTCTGAGAAAGAGAATGATCAAAAAGGCATTCTCCAAGGTCGGAGGTCATAAGTGACCACCTTGAAGCTAGCTAGGGAGATCTGGAGATTAAACAGTTATGTGAGTCATGGAAAAAAGTCAAGGCAAACATACAAGCCTTGGGAGCCAGGACAAAAGTCAAAATGGAAGTGATAATGCCTTAATAAGTCTTGTGAGGTCATGGCAAAAGTCAAGGCAGATGAACAAGCCTTGTGAGCCATACCAAAAGTCAAGATAGTAAGTCTTGTGAGACAATGGCAAAAGTCAAGGCGAATGGACAAGCCTTGTGAGTCATGTCAAAAGTCAAGACAGAAAGCCTTGTGAGCATTTAACAAAAGTCAAGGCATCCAGCAAAAGTTAGGATGAATATAAAATTCCTATGAGCTAGAAATAAACAATCTTCCTTATGTAAATAATGTATCAATTGGTAAATTATATCTTCCTCACTAAGAGGGAGTGTTAAATTATAGCTTCGGAAGCTATTTTTCATTTTACAAAATACCATGCAAACTTGTGTCAAGTGTCAACATTGGAGGGCAGCTTGAGCTGCTTAGCTGGAGGGCAGCTTGAGCTGCTCAGGACAGCAAGCTGGAGGGAAGCTTGAGCTACTTAGGGCAGCAAGCTGGGGAGCAGCTTGAGCTGCTTAGGACGGTGGAGTTGACCAGCTAAGGCGGTGGAAAGGGGCCCTTTGACTTCCCCAAAGACCAACCTTTAGGGGGCCAGCCCTTGGCTGCCACATGGGCCAGCCTTTAGGGTGACCTTTGGGGGCTGCTTAGGGCAACCACCCATGCTATTTAAACAGGCCCTCACCCCCCATGTAATTCATTCATTTTCATTGAGTTTTGAACTTTTGAGAGCTAAGGCAAGGCAGATTTATGCCATAGTTTGCTGCTGTCCTATACCTAAGTATACTGCTGATATACTACTGATTCATGAGCTGATATCTTCTGGGTTTGATGCTGTCCTGTACCTGAGTTTACTACTTCAGTGAAGATTGAAAAAGGCTGTCCTAGATTCTAAGTTTGCTGGTCATACAGTCAGGTATTTATTTTCTTGGCAAAACTCATTGAAGAACATAGTTCATGGTGATTTTGTAATCTGGGCCTGATATACTATTTATACAAGGAAGATTGTTTGCTAGAGTTTTTCTCCCTTCTAAGGGTTTCTCCAGGGTAAAACTGTTGTGTTCATGTGGAATAAATTTGTGCACTTTGATTATGACATATAATTGATGAAAACATAAATTTGAATACTGTATTTCTGTTTGAATTAAAACTTCACAAATTGGGCATTTTGGAACTGCGTATGGAGCAAGAAGAAGACATCAGGATGCAGGAAAACAAGGAAACCCGGCAGAGGGAGTTGAATTTGGCAGAAGACTTGGCCCAGGAAAAGGAAAAGAATGCCAAGCTGGAGGAAAAACTCGGCACTCTGGAATCCCATTTAGTATATCTGCAGTACCGCTGGAAATGGGAACCAATCGTGTGTCTGCCGGCTTCCTTCGTTCCAGCCCACTGCAGAACGTTGACTCCAGGATTGAGGTCGTTGATTATGCCCAGCCAAAGTCCGAGTTCATGGCACAGTAACCAGTGGTTATCAGGTTTTGCTGAGGACTAGCGGTCTCAATTACCAGTCTTGTTTTGTTTGAAAGGTAGATAGCTTGTTAGCTGTGGTTTAGCTGAGTCCCTCTGTAGAAAATTCTGGTTTTTTTGGACTTATCAATGTGAAGCCCTCGGGCTGTTAAATGTCTACAAGTTACAATTTTGAGTCTTTTGTAAGAAAGGAAGTTAGGACCAAAAAGTCTATACTAAATCAGCAGAATGTTCATGTCAAGATCTTCAGACTCAAGGTTAGTGGTTGGCGGAAGTATAGAACAGACAGTGTCATATCAGACTGGAATTATGGCCTATGGGCAACCTCTGTAATTCTGCTGCATGGGAAACCCTGCAGCCCCCTCTTTTTTAATATAAAGCTTTTTATCCGTTCTTGTTTAAAAAAAACATCACAAGAGCCTAACCATATAAAGCGGTTCTCAGAAACATAGAGTAAACGGGATTGAAAAAAAGCACTTACCTCACAGAGGCCATCTTGGGATTGAGTAGCAGGATCGGGTGCTCTGCGGGTCTCCTTAATCCAATAAAAACCCAGACAAAAAAGCAGAGCCCTGGAAAGGAAACGCCCCGCTAGAACTATAATGGCCCTCCTGACTCCTGACATGTGGGCATAATCCTCCTGATCATTCTCCCTGTTGGGAGCGGAGAAAAGGGTACAGAGCCTACAAATGAGATAATATGTGAGCAGAACGATGAACCCCGTTACCAACCTGATGGGCAGCACGACGATCAATGCAAAAAGCAGAAGAGCCTTATCCTTCAAGGGCACCGGACCCCTCCCCATTGTACCATATATGTCATGCCTCACAAATGCAGCATACTTGGCTTCCATTTCCTTCAAAGCCTCTGAAGAAACAGCTGCCGATCCTTGAACAGTAAAACTGTCCACTTTCCTCTGCCCCTCGGAGGAAGGGGATGGCTCAAATTCATGTGACAGCGGAAATTTCTGAGCTTTGGACAAGAGGGGTGCCTGGTCCCCGACAATGGATTTGGATGATGGCGAATCCAATTCTACTTCTTTCAGTGTCAAGGATTCTTCTTTGATTGCAGCAGTAGCTGTGGACGCCTCCTCAGCCGCTGCCACCGAATTTTGATTTGCTAATAATGGTTGTGTCTGATCACTTGATAACAACTGTGTGTTTTTCTCCTCCACTTTCTTCTGGTTTTGTTCGGAATCCATTGGGAAGATTTGGGTTATTGCATTGGCATTAACCGACTGGATCTATTTACAATCCATCCAATTTTCGTCAATTCGGCCTAAGGTACACCGAAAATAAATAAAAACTTGTATATTATTTATGCATCTCCATCTACATCTCCATGTATGTTGATTGTGAGAAGCAAAAGGGTATAAGGATTCCTCGATGCAAAGAAAACAATTGTTTGCAGGCTTAAATTTTAGTGGGAGCCATGCGGGGGTGCCATCAAAATCGATGCCGCATCGGGTAGTTTTGTGCACCGAACTGTTTTCGTGCAAACAATATCAAGATCGAGATCAATCTCAATGTCCAAAATTCTTAATATGTACAAACAAATCTTCCGACAATAGTTATGGGCACTTTGAACGGTAAGTCACTATGCACTACTGTTAATTTCCATCTTATCTACCGAAAGAAATGAGCCTAGTGTTTTTAAACAAATAGGGTCCCCTTGTTAATGGTAGGCCTGACTTTAGGGTCTAACTTTTATTTATTATATTCTATAAATGCATCTACCATAATAAGTTACAATTTTTATTTTGTTTTTATTGAATTTTTTTTTTATTTCTAAAGGTGGCGTTGCACCCTCCAAATGGGTTTGAGTACCATAGGGGTTTATGCGTAATATAAGTCTCAGGGTCGTGGGTGGCCAATCTAACCATAAAGTATAATTTTAGTAAGTTTAAGTATTTAAATGTTATTATTAGAAATGGTAGCTCATTGTCTAAACTTTGTGATTTAATTTTTATTATTTAAGGTATAATTACTAAAAGTAGTTCAACTTAACTTTGAGGATGTCAAAATGTAGATGGCTTATTTTTTGAGTTTATATGATTTGAGAGGAATATAAAAAGAAGAATGGAGGAAGGGTACCTTAGAGATAGAGAGAAACAAAAATCAACAATTTTGATGTGAAAAAAGGCATAATGATATGCTAAACATACTTATTAAGAATCAGAACAATGCACAAAATAGTAAGTCTAAGCAAAAAAGGAAGGCACGAATCTTAATGTAGCAAAAGTCATCTAATGATGTGGTAACCCTACCTAACATTAACCATGCGAGGGATATTAGAAATAAACAAAAAAAAGTAGGTTCCAATGTTGATGTAGAGAAAGGCATATAAAGAAGTGCTAATTATGTGTAACAAGTTTTAAGAAAGAATAAATACGTAGAAGAAGGAAGCCACCAATCCTAATGTAGAATAAGCATCTAGTGACATGCTAAACTTGCATGTCAAGGTTTGATGAATAGAATAACTAGGAAAAAAAAGGGGAGAGCCACCAATTCCATTGTTAAAAAAGGCCTATGGATATGCATTAACCCTTCATGCCAAAGAAGTGAGTGAAAGACATCCCCTCGAATAGATTTTATGCACAAGAAGAAGAAGACTCATCCCTTTCATCCCATTAGATTCTACAACTGGACAAAACTGAATTTGTTGGATTCTTCAATTGGACAAAAAAAAATTGTTACAACCAATGGAGTTTATGTTGGTGTCTCACCCACATTCTAGATTACCATTTAGAGACCCTTCATTGTAGTGTTGTCATCGTTAATAGTTGTTGGAATCTTATTAATACTAAGAGAGGGGGGTGAATCAGTATTAGCGCAGTTATGAACAATTTTTAACTTCTTAACTGATTATTCTGAACTTTAATTATGCATCCATCATAAATAAAACATTCAACATCACATGAGCACAATACACAGAACACACAGATTTTTATGTGGAAACCCAAATGGGAGAAAACCATGGAATGTTCTCTTATAATATAAATATTACATTCATGGAAGCACCAACTTCTGAAGTTCTCCAGCACCAATTAGAAGGAGGCACTGACCCCCTGGTTTTACAGGCACCGACCTGAAGGAAGCACCAACTCCCTAATTTACCAGCTCTAACTGGAAGGAGGCACCGACCCCCTGCTTTTTGCCCCGTCCTACCACCCTAATATGAAAGATGAAGATATTACTTTATTGTACTTCTAATCCATGCACATTTATGATAGTATGTTGTTATTTATGTTGTGCACACCTCCTGCAACCTTGAGATCTTGCAATTATTGATTTGTATCTCGAGCTTCACTTTAACACTTCACAACATTACAATTGACTACACACTTCACAAACTGTATGCTGCTTCATCATATTCTACAGTTTGCGCTCAGGTTTTGTATGTCGTTCTATTTTTGCGCAACTGCAACTTCAACTAGTATTGTGCATCTAATATTGAGTTGTTGTTCTGACTTCACGCATTAGTATCAGATGGATCTGCGCACCTTCTGTGATATTTTCGTTCTATATTAGTGCAACAGTCTCTAGATAATTTGCAACCTTCTATGCATCATCTATGATTTGGTCTTTCTGTTTAACGCACTTGTCTCATATCATCCTTATCATAATGCGCATCCTTCACTATGTAGCGACTCTGTCTTAGCTCATCAGATAAGCTACTTCGTGTTGATGTATTTGTAACTTCAAAAGATATTCACTTGTATATTGTATGTATTACATTTGTACTTTATTGTATCCCCAACGAAGATGTATTATTCCTCCGATTGGAAGTGTCGTCATTTGTATTTGCAAGTGTCGCAAGTTATATTGTAAGTGTCGTAACTTATATTTTATGGGTTATTAGACCACCTTAGAGGGGTCGTCCCAGTATGAGTTAAAGGGTTATTAGACCACTCTAGTGGGGTCGGCCCACTGACAAGTGGTAATGGGTTATTAGACTCTCCTAAGGGAGGTTGGCCCAGTTAGAGTAAAAGGCAAGTAAAAGTAAAGTATAAATAGATGGGAGCACCTCTCTCTTTATCCATTCACACACTCACTCACTTCGCATTAGTGGGAGAGAGGAGGAGTATGCACAAGTGGAGGAGGAGAAGCTACTAGGACACTATCTCTTGTTTTGAGGTTTGATCTTTGTGATTTTTGTATTGGTGCTCATTCTATCTCTGAGGAAGTTGGGGTTTTTCACCTTCTTGGTTTTCCCCGGTGAAATGCTTTGTGTCTCTTGTCTCTTGTGTTTGATATGTTGTACATGTTGTTCTCTCAGTTAAGATCCTAGATCATATTGAATTAAATGATGAAAAACTAACATGGTGTCAGAGCTAGCCTGAAGGAAGGCATTGTATGGCATTTACGACACTTGTTGCACTTGCGACAAATTGGAAGCTAGGGCTTGGTATAGTAAAAACTAGTCATCGTGGCACTTTCGCTATAAATTAGTTTTGGCGAAGGTTCAAGATCTGAAACTTTTACAAGCTGAAAATGAAATGTTCATGTACATTGTATCAGCCTCAGATTCATTGTACTTTGTGAGATATGATTCGTACAAGTTAGGGTTTCTGCCTCTTCCAGAATGTAGCCCTAAACAGGTAACCTAGGCACAAAGGTCATATCTCGGGCTAGGAAGCTCCAAATGGAATTCCGTAAAAAGTGGCAGTTAGAGCACGGACTGTAGTTTCACATCTCCAGGTTTCAGAGGTTGAAGTTGAAACAGTGACACGTGGCACTCCGTACAAGTTCGCTTTGTTGTTTCATCCCATAAACAGGTCATGTTGCGACACTTAGCATATCTCTCTCATGGAGAATCCATTGGAGCTCAGATCTGTGGGGTTGGAAAGATGACAGGTCAGTCTACCACAGGCCGAAGTTTCAGACCCTGAGGATCCGAAATTTCAGAGATACACCAGAAACAATATGGCATATATTTTTGTCCAAACAGAATTGGATTCTGAGCACTTTCATTTTTTGGCTCGTCACTGCTGCGGGAAATTAGGGCTTTTGACAGAAGTGGAATTTTGGATTGCTCTCAGCACAGGATTTCTCTCCTCAGCAAAATCAAAATTTAGAGACAAAGATCAAACTTTTTGGTTAGGCAGAACCCCGAGCTCTATCAAACCCTAGTTCGGGATTTTGACCAGAAAACCAGATTTTGACAGAAGTTGCAGATCCGAAATTCGTAGGTCATTTTTGGAGGATCAATTTTTGGAGTTTTCAAGATCTGAGCACACCAGCTTGATCACCTCAGTCAATTGCATCTCCCTGTCCAGACAGAAGCTTGACATCCCAAGTTTGGATTTTTAGGGTTTCTTTGTCAAACCCTAGCGAGCTCCAGATCCAGTTTCAGCAAATCAAAGTGGATTGGGTTAATCCTAGAAGAGAATGAATTGGACACCTACATAAGTGAAGAAATTCCAGTTCCAGAGGGAGATGGGACTAAGGCCTTGCATAAGAAGACTACAAGCAATCCCGACAGGTGTGACTTGAGGAGATACAGGTATGTTTTGAAATCTGTTCATGATTAAGTTTATGATATGTTTGTCTTCATATTATTGAGGTTAGTACAATCTTGATTAATTTTAGACTTGTCTTATCACCTTAGTAAAAGTATGAATGCATGTGAATGATATAATACATTCATTGATTAGGTTTATGACACTTATGATTGTACTAATGCACGGTGGTGTTGTATGGGGATGATGTGGTCCGCTAACATAAAAGGTACCTCAAGAAAGACAAATCTAGTTCTAGATCAAGAATATATGACCATGGTGACATGAAGACAAAGACTCATCCATAGTCATTGATCACATAAAAGCTCTACTTACGAGGTATGTATAATTTGGTTCTACAATGCTTAACTTATGAGATATGCAGGTTACTAGCACAAGGTCTCTAAATCATTGAAGTGAACAAAGAACACATTGTTTGGGTATGTTAGACATAACTAGCAAACATGATAATCCAAGTATGTTTTTTCTTGTATCAAGTTAGAATCTTACCTTGTGTTAGGGTGTCATATAAGTATACTTTTGTATGATTGATAATGATTATTCATGAAGTTATAGGTTTGAGTAATCATGGGTTTATGCATATTATGATTCTTACTTTGATTAATGATATAACAAACCAGAAGAGTCCTATGGTCAAATAAGAATATGCATGAGTAAAAGAAGTCCTCCCTTAAACCTTGAAATACTAACGCTTGTGATAAATTACCTGTATATGAAATGACCATGACCATACATGTTTAAGATTATTTAGAATCATAATGTTTTGATAGTATTGAGATTATACTAATGAATGTATGATTATGTATGAGATCTTGAGGATGACACAATGATGACACTAGTGCACACTTAAGCATGCATAGTGGTCCATGATAGATATAAGTTCAAGGACAGATAATCCAGGAAGCAAAGATCAAGAGAGAGCACACTCCAGTAGTTCCTGCAAGGAAGCAAAGATTGAGAGGGAGTCCACCCAACAACCAAACAAATATAAGTATTTGAATTGTCATTTCTTGTATATATGATTACTTAAATAATGTTGTTCAGTCATGTACATACTTATGTTCCTAGATTTAGGATGTATATTATGCATACTAGAAAAGTTGCATTAATGAACAAGATACTACTAATATACAAGTAATGAGTAAGTGGCCTATGGTACTGTACAACATTCCATTGCTACTTATCTATAATGAAACCTCTTTGCTGACATGTTGAGAGTTGTGCACACTCTTAACAATGTTCTGGTAGAGATGGAAGGCATCTAGAAAGTTATGGGATATGGATAAATGTTGTATTGAAGCATTGGCTAAGATAATTGCATGATTGTATGACATATGTCTTTATGTGTAAGAATTTGTTCTCAAATCTATGAGATGTTTCTAATCATGCAATTGAACTTGTCTTGTAGGAAAGACCGTGTACCATCACCTACAAGAGAGACTTGTTTCGAAGAACAAGCAACGAAGACTCAACAAATCCAGAAAACTACATGTTGAAGATATTGAAGAATCTGAAGTTCCCAGGATCCGGGATGCAGTAATGGAAGGATGCCATGATCAAGGAGTGCCAGTCGATCATGAAGAATAATGTCTAGGATGTGATCCCGAGACCAGAAGGGAAGTCTGTTGTGACTTCCAAGTGGATGTACAAGATCAAGCATGCTGCAGATAACAGCATAGAGAAATACAAGGCAAGGTTTGTGGCTCGTGGCTTCTCCCAAAAAGAAGGGATAGACTATGAAGAAACTTTTGCACTTGTACCCAGATACACTTCCATCAGAACAGTACTTGCTATGGCTACAACGATGAAGTAGAAGACACACTAAATGGATGTCAAGAAATCTTTCTTGAATGGTGTAGTTGAAGAGGAAGTGTATGTGGAGAAGCCACTCGGATTTGAGACACATGACAGGGAGTCACATGTGTGCAAATTAAAGAAAGCCTTGTACGATTTGAAACAAGCACCCGGGACATGGTACGGAAGGATTGACAGCTTCTTGACTAGTTTGGGATTTACCAAGAGTAAAGCGGATTCCAACCTTTACTACAAGGTTGAGGAAGGCAACCCAGTGATACTCCTACTGTATGTAGATAACATGTTTGTGACAGGTGAGATTGGGTTGATTGCTGGTACGAAGAGGAAGCTTGTTGCCAAGTTCGAGATGAAGGACTTGGATATGATGCACTATTTTCTAGGTATGGAGGTGTGGTAGAGTGCATATGGAATCTTCCTTGGACAAGGGAAGTATGCAATAGAGATCCTAAAGCGGTTCGGGATGATGGACTACAAGGCCATGGCCACACCTATGGCATCGAACCTGAAGCTATTGAGTGATGCTTCATCAAAGTCGGTTGATTCCACGATGTATTATCAGATGATTAGCTCCTCGATGTACTTGACGAACATGAGACCAGATATTGGCTTTGTTGTGAACACCTTGAGCCAGTTCTTGACGAATCCTACACATGTTCACTTGATTGTTGTAAAGCATATCCTGAGGTACCTGAAGGGTACGGTTGATTATGGGCTCGAGTATGATGCGAATCAAAAGTTTAACATGGAGGGTTATGTTGATTTCGATTGGGAAGGCAGTGCTGCAGATAGGAAGAGCACTTCGGGGTGTTGCTTCAGTATGGGATCAGGTATGATCTCTTGGTTTAGCAGGAAGCAATCCTGTGTAGAACTGAGTACGGCCGAAGCAGAGTATGTCGCAGCTTGTTCGACTAGTTATGAGGCAGTATGGCTAAGGAATCTATTGTCTGGCTTGTTTTATTTCCAGTTGGATGCTACTCGTATCTTTTGTGATAACCAGAGTTGTGTGAAGTTGTCTGAGAACCCAATGTTCCATGACAAGTCAAAGCACATCGAGATCAAGTATCACTATATAAAGGATATGGTGCAGAGAGGAGCAGTGAAGCTCCTGTATGTTATGACGGACGAGCAGATAGTAGATGTGTTGACCAAACCACTAGCCAGGGTGAAGTTCGAGTACTTCAGAGAGAGGCTTGGTGTTCTTCAGATTGAAGATACTTCCAGGAGGAAGTAACGGTACACAGATGCTCGAGCCATTCCAAGCATGGTGGTAGGAGGATCATTCCCATGGATGTGGATGTAAGTGCTCTGTGATGAGCATCAGGACGATGCTCCGGATGATGTTCTATATGAGGATGATCAGTATGATCATGAGCATCAGCATGATGCTCCGTGCGAGGATGATCAGATTGATCATGAGTATCAGGATGATACTCCGAGGTCGTGGATATGTGGCAGGTTGTGCAGTGGCATGTAATGTATTACTGGGAGATTCGATAGGTTGAGCAATAAGCTCGTAATCAGTCTTGGGATGCTCTTTCGAGGTTTTTCCTGGTAGCATGTAATTTATTCCTGGGAGATCCGATAGGTTGAGCAGTAAGCTCGTAATCAGTCCTAGGATGATCTTTCGAGGTTTTGCGAGGTTAGCATGTAATTTATTCCTGGGAGATCCGATAGGTTGATCACTAAGCTCGTAATCAATCCTGGGATGCTCTTTCAAGGTTTTGCTTGGTAGCATGTAATTTATTCCCGGGAGATCCGATGGGTTGAGCAGTAAGCTTGTAATCAGTCCTGGGATGCTCTTTTGAGGTTTTGCAAGGTCTGCTTGTAATTTAGACCTGGGATATCTTATAGGTTGAGCAATAAGCTCGTAATCAGTCATGAGATGCTCTTTCAAGGTTTTGCAGAGGCACATAATCAGTCCTGAGATTCCACCTCTATCAGGCCGCTCGTAGACATGATGAAGACCTACATGGAGGCTAGGCCTACATTCAACATGAAAAAGGGCTGGCTATGTAGAAATTCCTATGGCAAGAAGAATTGAGAGATAGCACCAGTGATCGAGATGATGAGCACAGCAGCAGTGACAATAATGCTCTGTGATCCAGTGACAATGATCTAGCTCCATTATTGAAGACTTGTGCTTATATTTATTGATGACCTGTGTTAAGAGAATACCTTCCTAGCTAAGAGGGAGTGTTGATGTATTTGTACCTCCGGAAGATATTCACTTGTATATTGTATGTATTACATTTGTACTCTATTGTATCCCCAATGGAGATGTATTATTCCTCCAATTGGAAGTGTCGTCAATTGTATTTGCAAGCGTCGTAAGTTATATTGTAAGTGTCGTAACTGATATTTGATGGGTTATTAGACCACCTTAGAGGGGTCAGCCCAGTATGAGTTAAAGGGTTATTATACCACCCTAGTGGGGTCGGCCTAGTTAGAGTAAAAGGAAAGTAAAGGCAAAGTATAAATAGAGAGGAGCACCTCTCTATTTATCCATTCATACACTCACTCACTTCGCATTAGTGAGAGAGAGGAGGAGTGCGCACAAGTGGAGGAGGAGAAGTTGCTAGGAGACTGTCTCTTGTTTTGGTGTTTGATCTTTGTGATTTTTGTATTGGTGTTCATTCTATCTCTGAGGAAGTGGCGGGTTTTTTCACCTTCTTGGTTTTCCCCGGTGGAATGCTTTGTGTCTCTTGTTTCTTGTGTTTGATATGTTGTACATCTTGTTCTCTCAGTTAAGATCATAGATCATATTGAATTAAATGATGAAAAACTAACACTTCACGCATCACCTGATATACTTCAAGTTTGTCTTTGCGCTTTTGCCTTAGATCATTTATGACTGTCTACGTGTTGTATGTGGTACTGTCATTCTATTCTCACGCACTTGCACATCCTCTATAGTTCTGCATTTCTGTCTTTTCCCAACTATCACAGATAAAATAAATCATTCTGTGCACCATCAATTATTCCATTCCCCTGGTTGTGTGCACTCGGGTCTCTGTTAGATCATGTTGTTAAGGTTCCATGAGCCCTTGATACCCCGAAATAAGAAGCTTGCTAAATCTGTATCTTCCAGTCTTCAAGCTTCCAAGCTTACTGCAATTTTCCAACTTGGCTTCTTATTTATACTTGTTTTGCACGAAGTGTGTGTCCATAAGTTGGTTGTGGCTTTCATTCTTCTTTGATTCAAGGTTCATGCTTCCACCACTTGCCATGATCTGTGCTACTGAGGTGTCATCTCTATGTGGGTCTTGCACATACTTGGTCCTTGCCTTAGTGGGACTTTCCCCCTTGCGGTTTGGTCTTGCACCTTTCATGTACCATCGCTTGTGGGACTTACGCACTTGACTTCTCTAACCGCCACATCCTTTTGGTACTCTCGGGCGCTTCAACAACTTGAATGCTTATTCCGATTGGTGAGTCTTGCATGCTTTCAGGACTTGCTTCCTTGTTCAACCATTTCTTGTTCCAAGTTGCTTGCACATTTCTGAACATTGTCCAACCATGTATTTGGCATATACCATGAAGTAGTATGACTAGGTTGACTTGAGATCTACACATGTACCATATGTACTAAATGTATTCCTTACGTACTTCTTCAAACTAGATTCCATATACTTCTTTAAATTGACACAACTAGATATACTTCTTCAAAGTGACTTTCATATATTTCTTCAAACTGGCACAGGAATATTGAATCCTCTTTGACATCAGTTGACATTAATGACAACCAAAGTTCAACAATCTCCCCCTATGGCATTGATGTCAACACCTCATGAAGTTGTGCATAATCATCTCCTGAAGTTTGTATGCTTCATATGTGCTTGTCACAGTACTCCCCCTATGTTCTTTGCCAATTTGAGTCGTTGCTCATTCGCAGACCCTGTTGTCAATGCTCTTTCTGCTTTCTTTTACTTATGCACGGATCGCATGCTTCATGATCATTCTTCTTGCACGGATGCATGCTTCATGATCTTTCTCCCCCTTTGACATCAATGGCAAAGAGGTGCCAACATTGCGCAATTATAGGTTCTTATTTCTTATGTTTTACATTGACCTTTGAGCATCTTCTTGCTTTGAATTGCTCCCCCTCTCTTCATGCTTCATTCTTTCGTTGGAGTCTCTGCACAAATTTTAGTTACCTTGTAATATGTACATTATATTTGTAGTTGACTCGGATATGCTCCCCTTGTAAATTTGTTATCTTCCTTTTATCTTGATCTTTTAATCCTGTCATATTAATCATTCCTCATTTCTTGCGCAATCCTCCATGCCATCTTCATGTTGTGTATATTGTGCAGTATCGAATTCTATCTGTTTCTATGCCCTCTTGTTAAGGCACTCATCATGTTGTGGATTGAGGACCACACCCAATTTATCCCTGAGATATTCAAACGTGTTTCGTGGGAGTGGTTTTGTAAATATACCTGCAATATGTTCTTTGGTGTCAACATATTATAGTTTGACAATATTTTTAGTGACTTGCTCTCTCACAAAGTGATACAAGAAGCCACTGCAATATATTCGGTTTCTTCTATAGATAGTGTGATCGATGGTTGTTTTTACTAATCCAAGATACAAAACAATTTCCTAGAAAAAATGCAGCTCCACTAGTACTTCTTCTATCATCAACACTACCTACCCAATCTGCATTAGTTCATACCACTAAATTTAGATATTTACTTCGTAGATACCACAAACCAAAGTACATGGTCCCTTTCAAATATCTGAAAATTCTCCTTACTGCTTGGACAGGTGTTTCTTTGGGTGATGCCTGAATCCTTGCAACGAGTCCTACTGCTTGCATTATGTCTGGTCTTGAGGCAGTTACATATAAAAAGCTACCAATCATTGATTTGTATAGTCTCTTATCTACTTCCTCAGCTTCATCTTCTTTACTTAACTTGTACCCAATGACCATGGGTGTACATACTGATTTGCAATCTTCCATGTTAAATTTTTTTAGCATCTCTTTCACATAATGGATTGAGAGATGAAGATGCCATTATCCATTTGAGATATCTGGAGTTCGAGGAAAAATGACAATTCTCCAAGAATATACATTTCAAATTCCTTCTACATATCCTTAGCAAATTGCTAGCTCATTTTGTCATCATTGCTTCCAAAAATGATTTCATCAACATATACTTAAACAACTATTATCTTTTCACGCTTGACTTTTATATAAAGGTTATTATCCACACTACCCCTCTTGAAGCCTTGTTGTTGCATATATTTGTCTAATCTTGGATACCAAAGCCTAGGAGCTTGCTTGAGTCCATACAGAGCTTTCTTTAATTTGTAGACATAATCTATGTTATTCGAAAGAGATAATCCATCTGGTTGTTCAATGTATACTTCTTCTTCAATATCTCCATTTAAGAGTGCATATTTTACATCCATTTGATAAACCTTGACATTTTCAGCACAAGCATGGGCCATGAACAATCTATTTGCTTCCATTCGTTCCATAGGAGCAAAGGTTTCTTCAAAGTCTATTCCCTCAATCTGCGCATAACCTTTGCATACCAGTCTTGCCTTGTTTCTGACAACTTGTCCTTCTTCATTCAGTTTGTTTGTGAATATCCATTTTATTCCAATAACATTCTTATTTTTGGGTCTTGGAACAAATTCCCAGGTCTCATTCTTTTTTATTTGATATAATTCTTCTTCCATGGATTTAACCCAATGCTCATCTATTCTGGCTTCTTCAAAGTTTTCCAGTTCTATTTTAGACAGTAAGGAAAACTGAACTTCTTCGGTTGAATCACTTAAGCATCATCTTCTAGTTCTTACATCAGCATTTTTATCTCTAATAATTAAATCTTCTAAATGATTCTGTTGAACATATATGGAAGGAACTTTTGCATCATGTCTTTTGTTCTCTAACCCACATTGATATATCGTTTCATTGCGCCGAGAGGTGCTCTACAGCCCAGTATGAGGGATATCTTGTAACATTTGTCCATATTATCGGTCATAATTGTCAGCCATTAATAAAATTATAGCCGACATAAAATAAATAAGTTAAAAAAATACTATAGTGAATATGAAAAGTAGAAACATAATATTATACCCGACATAAAATAAAGAAGTGAAAAAAATATAGCCGACATAAAAAATAAAAATATAAGACGTAAAAATGATAAAAAAAAGAAATAAAAAATATTAGAAATATAGAAGTAAAAAATATTTAGCTGACATAAAAAATAGAAACACAAGAAATAAAAGAAAAAAGTAAAAAATATATTATAATAGTCATAGAACCTTAAGCTTAATCATCTCACTATTTTTTTTAATTTTTTATTTTAAAGGTGGTTCGCCGTTTGTTAGAGGGCTAGTCCACCTAGGAAATGGTCACCACCTGTTATTCTAGAAAATCAAGGTGGCATGAATTACAATCATTACAATATGGGCTCAACAAGAGCTATATGTCACTTACAAGAATTGAACCTCGGTAGGGAGGGTAACAACATTCCTCCCAACCACCCAGGCTACAACCAATGGACTAATCATCTCACTATTTACCAATATACAATAAACAAATGTTCTTAAAAAACACTAGATGCATATTGATTTGATTTGTTGCATTGATTTCAAGAAAATGCATTGTTTTTTTTGTTATTTACATTTATAAATTGGATTCATCAATTTAATAAAAAAATGTTACAAAAAAAAATATTATAGCGTATATAAAAACTAGAAATATAAGAAGTAAAAAATATAAAGAAATAAAAAATATTATAGCTAACATAAAAAGTAGAAATATAAGAAATAAAATAAAGAAGTAAAAAATATATTATAGTAAATATAAGAAATAGAAAACAAAATAAATTAAAAAAAATTATTATAGCTGACATAATAAATAAATAAAAATAGAAGGGATTTGAACCTTAATAAAAAAACAAGGTTGTATTGATTTTAACAATGCGTAAAAAAATAAAAAAATAAAAATTATAGTTGATATAAAAAGTAAAAATATAATAAATTAATTAAAGAATTAAAAAAATATATTATAGTAGACATAAGAAGTAGAAACAAAAGAAATGACTATAGGCGACATAAGAAATAAAAAAATAGAATAGATTTGAACCTTAATAAAAAAACATGGTTGCATTGATTTCAACAATGCGTAAAAGATAAATAAATAAAAAATATCATAATTGACATAAAAAGTATAAATATAAAAAATAAAATAAAGAAGTAAAAAATATATTATAGTAGATATAAAATAAAATAAAAAAAATTACTATAGCCGACATAAGAAATAAAAAAATAGAAAGGATTTGAACCTTCATAAAAAAAACATGGTTGCATTGATTTCAACAATGCCTAAAAGATAAAAAAATATTATAATTAACATAAAAAGTAGAAATATAGGAAATAAAATAAAGAATTAAAAAATATATTATAGTATACATAAAAAATAGAAATAAAAGAAATTATTATAGCTGACATAAGAAATAAACAAAATAGAATGGATTTGAACCTTAATAAAAAAACATGGTTGTATTGATTTCAACAATGCGTAAAATATAAAGAAATAAAAAATATTATAGTTGACATAAAGAGTAGAAATATAAAAAATAAAATAAAGAAACAAAAAATATATTGCAGTAGACATAAGAAGAAGAAACAAAAGAAATAAAAATAAATTACTATAGCCGACATAAAAATAGAAAAAATAGAAGGGATTTGAACCTTAATAAAAAACATGGTTGCATTGATTTCAACAATGCGTAAAAGATTCCCAGATGCGGGTGATCATTTGGCACCCTCCTTGGCCATTGCGCCAACGGATACGCTGCCACCACACCCCCCCATACGTGATGACAGACCCTGCATGCATGAGCATACTCCAGCTTCGACGGAGACCATCCACCTGGCCACTGCAAACGATGTACAATGCAGCCACCTGGACGACGGACAACAAAGCAACCTGGACGACGACGTTTATTTAAGGCTGGAGGACGAGAGCGTTAATCACAACCTCCTTCGCGCGCGTCTGGAATGACGTCTCCTCTCGGCTTCTGGGACCTGCATTCATTATCACTACCTCCAATGAAGACGACAGACTGTGAAATTAATTACCTCGGCTCTTTAAAGCCTTTGGTCGATATGAATGGAGCACCGACTGTTAAACTTTGGCTCCTCTTTGTGATTTATCCTCCTGCTTCTGCGAACTTCAGTGAGATTTATGAGCCACCCACTGTCATGACGAATCGCACCAGGGGGATTTCTCGTCGTGGGAGTGGCCACAAGAGGAACAGTTGTCGGCCCAAGGTGGCCATGGATTGGTCTGTGATGGATGGTTATGCCGAACGCATCTCTGCGCGGACTCAAAGTCTTATCGACGGGTGGGAGGCTCGTAGGGTGGCGACACTCCTTGCTGCTGGTAGTAATGGTAGTGCCATTAACCATTACTGGTTGCTCAAAAATATGATGAGCACCCTCATAGAAGAAATGGAAGCTAGCTCCAGCATTGTCCGTAACGTCAAGGTAAGCCTAAAAGAAGTTGCGGAACACTCCAACACTCTAAACGCTAACATGACCTGGGAGATTTTCTCCATTGGGA
Organism: Larix kaempferi; assembly: GCA_027924585.1. NCBI lineage: Eukaryota > Viridiplantae > Streptophyta > Pinopsida > Pinales > Pinaceae > Larix > Larix kaempferi. The sequence goes on along the minus strand of BSBM01000458.1, from coordinate 13,344,526 downwards.
GCAATTTGGAATCTGCGAAGTAGGTCAGTAAGAATGAAGATGCTGCAAGGGTAACACCGCAAACTGGGTCTGGAACAAAGAAATCCCCACCTAAGAAGAACAATGGTTCGGCTCCTGGTCCTGACGCCACTCCAGATGGAATGCGTACTCCAGGTTCTCCTTCTCCAACTCTGCCCCCTCCGGGGATTTTTGAAGATCACTATGCATCCTGCCCCATTACCGAGGAAGAATCAGAGAAACCACTAGCATAATGAAAGATGGGCGGCCATAGCTCCTGGTCATCTCTGCGACTATCAGCTTTTTTGCTTTTATTACTTGCATAGTCTAGTTTTCAGCACTGTTAGACAGACTAGGTTTTATTTTTCGATGAAAGTCCCTACTTTTTTAAGGGCAGACCATACTCAGAAGGTCTTAATTTTGTATTATGTCAGTCATTACAGTATTTTTGAGCAATTGAGATGGTGGCTTCATCACATGAGGCCTCCCCAATATGCAAAACTCTTTTCGGCTCTAGATGTACATTCAATTTCTACTCTGAACTTACAAAAAAAAATAATGCGTAAAAAATAAAAAAAATAAAAATTATTATAGTTGACATAAAAAGTAGAAATATAAGAAATAAAATAAAGATGTAAAAAATATATTATAGTAAACATAAGAAGTAGAAACAAAGGAAGTAAAAAAAATTACTATAACAAACATAAGAAATAAAAAAAATAGAAGGGATTTGAACCTTAAGTCCAATCATCTCACTACTTACCAATATACAACAAAGAAATGCTCTTAAAAAACACAAGATGTATGTTGATTTGATTAGTTGTATTGATTTTAACAATACATTGTTTTTATTTTTAAATGTATGCAATGAATTCATCAACTTAATAAAAAAAACATTGTTGCATTGATTTCGATAATGCGATATTTAATAAACCGCAAACAAATGTTCTTCAAAAACACAAGATGCATATTAATTTGATTATTTGCATTGATTTCAACAATGCATTGTTTTTTTTGCTATTTATATCTATAAATTGAATTCATCAATTTAATAAAAATATGTTACAAAAAAAATATTATAGCACATAAAAATTAGAAATGTAAGAAGTAAAAAAATATTATAGTAGTCATAAGAAGTAGAAACAAAAGAAGTAAAAAAAAAAATACTATAGCCACATAAGAAATATAAAAAATAGAAGGGGTTTGAACTTAAGTATAATCATCTCACTACTTACCAATAGACAATAAACAAATGTTCTTAAAAAACACAAGATGTATGTTGATTTGGTTAGTTGCATTGATTTGAGCAATGCATTGTTTTTTACATGTATGCATTGAATTTATCAATTTAATAAAAAATATTGTTGCATTGATTTCAACAATGCATTGTTTAATAAACCACAAACAAATATTCTTCAAAAACACAAAATGCATATTGATTTGATTTGTTGCATTGATTTCAATAATGTCATCCATAATAATAGTTAGATTTTATAACTAAATATATAACTCCAAGCAAAAAGGGTTTTGAACCTTGGTATCTAGGTTAACACAAGCCCAATGACCTTACTGTTTACCAATAGACCACACACAAATGTTGTTAAATAACACAATATGCATATTTATTTGATTTGTTGCATTGATTTTAACAATGCATATCTTTTTTTTACATGTATGTATTGAATTTGTCAATTTAATAAAAAATAAAAAATTTGCATTGATTTCAACAATGTATTGTTTTTTGTTATTTACATTTATACATTTAATAGAAAAACTATTTGCAATGATTTCAACATATTAATTTTTTTATTTTATTTTTATTTTTTATTTTTTATGGTATATTGTGGATCCTCATGATAATATTGCAAATAATGAAGATATTGATGATCAAAAAAGGAAAATAAGACAATGTATAGAAGAGAAAGAGAAAAAGAATCATCAGAACATAGAAAACACGACTGTGAACTAAAGAGATCATGAAGAAGTGTTGTTTGTGTAAAATGATTCTCAAAAGCATGAATGAGAGATAATTTCAAGGTTATATAGGAATCAATATATAACTACCAATGAATATGACATACTTGGATACATGGAATGCGATAACAAAGAAATTTGGAACTCTAATTTTGTTGATATGGAAACTTCCAATCGTGCACTATAGTTCATATCTGAAAACCGATAATTGAATGCCATTGTTCATAATAATCGTATTCAAAATTATTTAATTGAAATCTTAGCATAGAAGCAAAGAAAATCATTTGAGATTATTCTTGAGCATTACAGAGGTGGGAACAATGAACCACTACGAATGATTATCCAAAGAACTGCAGGTACAAGAAAATATTATTTGATTGGAGCTATTGGACAAACACTAGAAATTGATTATTTTCCAGATAAGTCACCATTACTTCTTTTGGCCCCAACCAGTGTTGCAACGTTTAATATATCTACATCAATAGTGCAAAAAAGATTGGGGATTAACATTGGAGAATGAAACTATAAATATTGGAAATAAAGAACGACGGAGACTCCCATTTACAATAATATCATGAGTAAAAGGTCTGGATGGTCTTCCTCCTTTCACATATGATCGATATGAGAAGATGCCAAAGGGAGCAGGAGTGGAATCAAGAAAAAAAGAAGAATAAATATAAAAGTTGATCACATTGTAATATAGTTGTATTTAAACATTATATAGGCTTATATTCTTTGATAACATCAACCAACATGTTGACATATATCATATTTAAACATCATCTTATTTGATCTGTATTCATCTACAATGTTAAAAAATTTGATGAAATAATCCTCATAATACTTACATTATGATAATCCTCATAATTTTATCTGTGTTTTCAGCTTAACCTGTTCCTTACAATGCTGATCAAACTCCAGTTTTGTGTCACCGCCCACGAAAGGAACCAGCCTAGATCCAAATCTTAGGCTCTATCAAGCGCCGAGAGGGATCAAATCTCCCGAGGTGCAAACCTCGACTCAAGTATTGCACTCAAGGAGCTATTCAAGGAGAGGTTTGCACCTCGAGATATTTGATCCCTCTCGGCGCTTGATAGAGCCTAGGATTTGGATCTAGGCTGGTGTTATTATCCTGCTTCTTTGTTTTCTGGTAGTTCCTCATATGATTACTTGATCATTGGTTGATCATCATCGTCTTCTACCTTCCTGTGTGCGAATACCTCATCCACTTTTACATCTGGGATTTCTACTATCTTTCTGAGTCGCATATTGTAGCACTTGTATGCTTTGCTCCTTGTAGCATATTTAATAAAGATTCCTTCATTTGATATGGAGTCAAACTTTCAAATATTTTCATCGTTTCTTTTGATGTAGCACTTGCTTCCGAATACCCTGAAGTGTTTTACTGTGGCTGGCCTTCCTTTCCATATTTCATAAGGCATTGAGCAATTGTTTGTCCTTATCTAACATCTGTTAAGGATATGTACATATGTATGTATGGCCTAAGTCCAAACAATATCTGATAGCTTTGAGTCGTTCAACATTGTTCTGGCCATTTCCTGTACAGTTCTGTTTTTCGTTTCTACTACTCCATTTTGCTGCGGAGTTCTAGTAGCTGAGAATTGTCTCTTGATCCCATGTTTTTCATAGTAGTTTCCAAATTTGGTTGATGTATACTTTCCTCCATTGTCAGACCTTGAACACTTAATCCTCAACTCAATTTGACTTTCAACTACTTTCGTAAAGACTTTGAAGCATTCAAATGTTTCTAAATTTTCTTTAAGGAAAAACACCCATATCATCCTAGTGTAATCATCGATAAAAAGAAGGAAGTAAGACTCACCATTTAACCCTTTGGTTCTCATTGGACCGCAAAGATCTGAGTGCACTATTTCCAAAGATTTTGATGTAGTGTACTCTTTTGTCTTGAAAACAACTCTTGTTTGCTTTCCGTGTAGACAGTGTTTGCAGACTGAATTCAATGGTTTCGTGATTCTTGGGATATATCTTACAACCTGTTGTCTGTTGATTCCAACCAGAATGTCAAAGTTGATGTGTCCCAATATTCTGTGTTGAAGCCAAGTTTCATATGTTTGTCCCATGTAACACTTTTCTTCCTTTCCTTCATCCAGGATGTATACATTATTGGGGGTTCTGGTGGTTGTCGCTACTATACTACCTGTAATCCCGTTTCTGATTCTGTATTTTTTTTAGCCGAAGGTGAGTGTATGTCCTTGGTCACATGTCTGGTTGACACTGAGAAGATTGTGTTTCATGTTTTCGACTAGTTAAACATTTTCTACTTTAGTCCTTTTATTCCCCAAGATTATTAAGCCTTTACCTAGGGTTTTGGCAGAACCACTATCTCCAAAGTAAACACTACCGCCCTTTTCTTCCCTATATTTTAGAAAAGTATTTTTGTCCCCTGTCATGTGCTTAGAGAAATCGCTATCAATGTACCATTGTCCCCTTTTATTTTGCCCATATAAAGCTAGGCTGCATCCCTCCTGATAAACTTGATCTTTCTGGGATTGCTCAGACTCTATTTTGATGGAGATGTTTTTCGGGCGACTGCACAGGTGGCAACTGTTTTTCATAGTTTTGACTGTCATGACCATGATTGTGACGCTTATGACACTCACTATATAAGTTCAGGAGGCTGAACGGATTGTAGTTTTCTTTTGGAGTTTCAACTAATTTTTTGTTATGTTTGAGGTTCATCCGATTGCAAAATTTATTTCTTCTTACATTCGCAAGTGCACGTGCTTTGCAATTTATTGCCTTGTGACCAAAGTTATGACAAAAATAATAGTTGCCCAAAAAGAGAGTTTGATACCTGATGGGAGGAATTCTTCTGAAATGTGCAGATCTAGTTTCCATGTGAGTCAACTCCTTGTACTTTTCTTCAACCTTCTGATTGTTCCTTAGAATAGGACTTCTAGGTGCATCTGCATAACTCTTTGTTTCAAAGGTTGATCCTTCAATGGTTCTGTTTCCGGGCTTTTGTCCATGTTCTAATTTAATGCTAATCTTTTGTAGTTTTTTATTTTAGGAGAGTGATCTCAGCTTCTAGCTTCTCACATTTTTCTTCTCTTAATTTTAACTGCTTGGTTGTATCAACTTCTAATTCCAACAGCAATTCTTGCAACTGTTTTTTTTCTTCCTTGATTTCTTGAGATCCTCTAGAGCAATGATCAGTTCTCCTTCAAAATCTACTTCATCCATTTCTTCATATTCTGTACCCATATTCATGAAGAGTTTTTCTTGTATGTCCATATCTGTGCACTGATCTATATTTTAGATGTTAAGTTGTTATTAAAGACACTGGCTCTGATACCAATTGTTGGAATCTTATTAATACTGAGAGGGGGGGTGAATCAATATCAACGCAGTTATGAACAGTTTTTAACTTCTTAACTGATTAATATGAACTTTAATTATGCATCCATCATAAATAAAACATTCAACATCCCATGAGCACAATACACAGAACACACAGATTTTTACGTGGAAACCCAAACAGGAGAAAAACACGGAATGCTCTCTTATAATATAAAGATTACATTCATGGAAGCACCAACTTCTGATGTTCTCCAACACCAACTAGAAGGAGGCATTGACCCCTAGTTTTATAGGAACCAACCTGAAGGGAACAACAAATACCTAATTTACCATCTCCAATTGGAAGGAGGCACTGACTCCCTGCTCCTTGCCCCGTCCTACCGCCCTGATATGAAAGATGAAGATATTACTTTACTGTACTTTTGATTTGTGCATTTTGTCATCATTGCTTCCAAAAATTATCTCATCAACATATACGTAAACAACTATCATCTTTTCATGCTCGACTTTTATATAAAGAATCTTATCCACACTACCCCTCTTAAAGCCTTGTTGTTGCAGATATTTGTCTAATATTGATTACCAGGACCTAGGATCCTGCTTGAGTCCATACATAGCTTCTTTAATTTTTAGACATAATCTCTATTATTCGAAAGAGAGAATCCATCTGGTTGTTCAATGTATACTTCTTCTTAAATATATCCATTTAAGAATGCAAATTTTACATCCATTTGATATACCTTGACATTTTCAGCACAAGCATAGGCTAGGAACAGTCTAATTGCTTCCATTCGTTCCACATGAGCAAAGGTTTCTTCAAATTCTATTCCCTCAATCTGTGCATAACCTTTGCATACAAGTTTTGCCTTGTTTCTGACAACTTGTCCTTCTTCGTTTAGTTTGTTTCTGAATATCCATTTTATGCCCATAACATTCTTATTTTTGGGTCCTTGAACAAATTACCAAGTCTCATTCTTTTTTATTTGATCTAATTCTTTTTCCATGGCTTTAACCCAGTGCTCATCTATTTTGGCTTCTTCAAAGTCTTCCGGTTCTATTTGAGATAGTAAGGAAAAATGAACTTCTTTGGTTGAATCACTTAAGCATTTTCTTCTAGTTCTTATACCAACATTTTTATCTCCAATAATGAAATCTTCTAAATGATTCTTTTGAACATATATGGAAGGAGCTTTTGTATCATGTCTTTCGTTTTCTAACTCACATTGATATATCGTTTCCTGTGATTCTATTGCTTCTTTGTTTCTTGGTAGTTCCTCATATGATTTCTTGATCATTGGTCGGCCATCATTGTCTTCTACCTTCCTGTGTGTGAATACCCCATCCACTTTTACATATGGGATTTATACTATCTTTCTGAATAGCAGATTGTAGCACTTGTATGCTTTGCTCCTTGTAGCATATCCAATAAAGATTCCTTCATCTAATCTGGAGTCAAACTTTCAAAGTTTTTCATCATTTCTTTTGATGTAGCACTTGCTTCTGAATACCTTGAAGTGTTTTACTGTGGCTGGACTTCCTTTCTAGAGTTCATAAGGCGTTGAGCAATTGTTTGTCCTTATCTAACATCTGTTAAGGATATGTACAGATGTATGTATGGCCTAAGTCCAAAAGATATCAGATAGATTTGAGTCGTTCAACATTGTTCTGGCCATTTCTTGTACAATTATGTTTTTCCTTTCTGCTACTCCATTTTGCTACAGAGTTCTGGTAGCTGAGAATTGTCTCTTGATCCCATTTTTTTCGCAGTAGTTTTCAAAGTTGGTTGATGTATACTTTCCTCCATTGTCAGTCCTTAAACACTTAATCCTCAACTCAGTTTCATTTTCAACTACTTTAAGGAAAAACACCCATGTCATCCTAGTGTAATCATTGATAAAAAGAAGGAAGTAAGACTCACCATTTAACCCTTTGGTTCTCCTTGGACTGCAAATATCTGAGTGCACTATTTCCAAAGGTTTTGATGTAGTGTACTCTTTTGTCTTGAAAACAACTCCTGTTTTCTTTTCATGTAGGCAGTGTTTGCAGATTGAATTTAATGGTTTCATGATTCTTGGGATATCTCTTACAACTTGTTTTTTGTTGATTCCAACTAGAATGTCAAAGTTGATGTGTTCCAATCTTCTGTGCCGGAGCCAGCTTTCATCTGTTTGTCCCATGTAACACTTTTCTTCCTTTCCTTCATCCAGGATGTATACATTATTGGGGGTTCTGGTGGTTGTCTCTACTATACTTCCTGTAATCTCATTTCCGACTCTGTATTTTTATGAGCCGAAGGTGACTGTATATCCTTGGTCACATATCTGGTTGACGCTCAGAAGATTGTGTTTCATGTTTTCGACTAGTTAAACATTTTCTGCTGTAGTCATTTTATTCCCCAAGCTTACTAGGCCTTTACCTAGGATTTTCGCAGAACCACTATCTCCAAAGTAAACACTACCTCCCTTTTCTTCCCTATATTTTAGAAAGGTATTTTTGTCCCCTGTCATGTTCTTAGAGAAACCGTTATCAATGTACCATTGTCCCCTTTTATTTTGTGCATGTAAATCTAGGTTGCATCCCTCATGATAAACTTGATCTTTTGGGGATTGCTCAGACTCTATTTTGTTGGAGATGTTTCCAGGCGACTGCGCATGTGGCAACTGTTTTTCATAGTTTTGACTGTCATGACCATGATTGTGACACTTATGAAACTCACTATCTAAGTTCAGGAGGCTGAAGGGATTGGAGTTTTCTTTTGGAGTTTCAACTAATTTTCTGTTATGTCTGGTGTTCGTTCGATTGTGAAAGTTATTTCTTCTGGCATTCGCAAGTGCGTGTGCTTTGAAATTTATTGCCTTATGACCAAAGTTATGACAAAAATAACAGTTGTCCAAAAAGAGAGTTTGATACCTGGTGGGAGGAATTCTTTTGAAATGTGCAGATCCAGTTTCCATGTGAGTCAACTCCCTGTACTTTTCTTCAACCTTCTGATTGTTCCTTGGAATAGGACTTCTAGGAGCATCTGCATAGCTCTTTGTTTCAAAGGTTGATCCTTCAATGGTGCTATTTCCAGGATTTTGTCCATGTTCCAATTAAATGCTAATCTTTTGTAGTTTTTCTTTTAGGAGAGTGATCTCAGCTTCTAGCTTCTCACATTTTTCTTCTCTTAATTTTAACTGCTTGGTTGTATCAACTTCTAGTTTCAATAGCAATTCCTGCAACTATTTGTTTTTCTTCCTTGATTTCTTCAGATCATCTAGAGCACTGATCAGTTCTCCTTCAAAATCTACTTCATCCATTTCTTCATATTATGTACCCATATTCATGAAGATTTTTTCTTGTATGTACATATTTGCTCACTGATCTATCTTCTAGATGTTAAGCTATTATTGAAGACACTAGCTTTGATACCAATTGTTGGAATCTTATTAATACTGAGAGGGGGGGGTTGAATCAATATTAGTGCAGTTATGAACATTTTTTAACTTCTTAACTGATTAATCTAAACTTTAATTATGCATCCATCATAAATAAAACATTCAACATCCCATGAGCAGAATACACAAAACACACATATTTTTTCATGGAAACCAAACATGAGAAAACCACAGAATGCTCTCTTATAATATAAAGATTACATTCATGGAAGCACCAACTTCCAAATTTCTCCATCACCAACTAGAAGGAGGCACTGACCCCTTGGTTTTACAAGCATCGACATGAAGGAAGCACTAACTCCCTAATTTACCAACTCCAACTGGAAGGAGGCACTCACCCCTTGCTCCTTGCCCCGTCCTACCACTTTGATGTGAAAGATGAAGATATTACTTTACTGTACTTCTGATTTGTGCACACTTATGATAGTATGTTGTTCTTTATGCTGTGCGTACCTCCTACAACCATGACATTTTGCAATTACCGATCTATATCTCGAGCTTCACTTGAACACTTCACAACATTACAATTGACTTCGCACTTCACAAACTGTGTGCTACTTCATCATATTCTGTAGTTTGTGCTCAAGTTCTGTATGTCGTCATGTTTCTGCGCATCTGCAACTTCAACTGATACTGCACATCTACTGCTGAGCCATTGTTCAGACTTCGCGCATCAGTCTCAGATGGATCTGCGCACCTTCTGTGATATTTTTGTTCTATCTTGGTGCAATAGTCTCTAGATAATATGTGACCTTCTGTGCATCATCTTTGATTCGGCCTTTCTGTTTAACGCACTTGTCTTCAATCATCCTTATCATAATGTGCATTCTTCACTATGCAACAACTTTGTCTTATCGCATCAGATAATCTACTTCACGCATCGCCTGATATACTTCAAGTCCCTCTTTGCACTTTTGTCTTAGATAATTTGTGATTGTCTGCATGACGTCCATGGTACTGTCATTCTATTCTCATGCACTTGTGCATCCTATGTAGTTCTTCCTTTCTGTCTTTGCACAACTGTCACAGATAAACTACATCATTCTGCGCACCATCAGTTATTCCATTCCTCTGCTTGTGCGCACTCGGGTCTCTGTTAGATCAGGATGTTCAGGTTCCATGAGCCCTTGATGCCCCGAAATAAGAAGCTTGCTAAATATGTATCTTCCAGTCTTCAAGCTTCCAAGCTTACTTCAATTTTACAACTTGGCTTCTTATTTATACTTGTTCTTCGCGGAGTGTGTATCCACAAGTTGGTTGTGGCTTTCCTTCTTCTTTGCTTCACGATTCATGGTTCCTCCACTTTTCATGTTCTGTGCCGCTGAGGTGTCATGTATTTGTGGGTCTTGCGCATACTTGGTCCTTGGCTTAGTGGGACTTGCGCCCTTGCAGTTTGGTCTTGCGCCCTTCATGTACCATCGTTTGTGGGACTTACACACTTGAATTCTCCAACTGACGCATCCTTTTGGTACTCTCGCGTGCTTCAACAACTTGAATGCTTCTTCTGATTGGCGAGTCTTGCGTGCTTTTAGGACTTGCTTCCTTGTTCAACCATTTCTTTTTCCAAGCTACTTGTGCATGCCCGAGATTTGCACTTGTACCATATTTACTAAATGTATTCCTTATGTACTTCTTCAAACTGGATTCCATATACTTCTTTAAACTTGCACAACTAGATATACTTATTCAAAATGACTTTCATATATTTCTTCAAATTGATATAGGAATACCGAATCCTCTTTGACATCAATTGACATCAATGACAACCAAAGTTCAACAATAGTGAGAATGTTTCATTGCTTTTGAGAGAGTCCACGGAGATGCAACTTCTTAATCTTATTGCCATGTGGATGGACCTAGTGAATTGTATTGAACCCAAATAGAGAAACCATGTTTTACATTAGTTTTGAAAGAAAACTATTAAAACCCATCATGCATAATAACCCTTGTAAGAGAATTAAAGATTGAACACTCATATACCCCATGCAAAGATGGAAATAATTTCAATATTGCTTGAGATTATAGAGTTTCTTGATATTGTTGTTATTTATTGACAACACCTTTAAGAGAAACAATTTGGATTAATTGTCCTTTTTTATTGACTCAAGTTTCCAATCAACATGAGCAAGTAACAATTGTTATATTTTAGATTTAACTATGGGACAAAAATGTCTCGCCATACTACAAAAGACTTGTACAACTAAGAATCCATGAGTGAGGTGGATCTATTCTGCCAAAGTCACCTAAGGTTTGTACTTGGGCCCACCCATTATTGCAAGCACATGCATACATAAACATGAGCACAAGCACAAACATGTCATTATATATACTTGAACATGAATGGGAGTGATAATAATGCCTTGCTTTCATCGACCTCACAAACCACCATTAACATTAGTTTTCCTTTTGAAAAAAATGATCTTGTAACTCCTTTAATTACGCCATAGGCGTTTCACTGTGGAGAAGCATAACCATCCAAATTGGCTAGATTCTTCGTTCATAGAGTGAATCGAATCTTTCCATGTGGATGGTTATGTTTCTCCTGCAGCCAGGAGCTCCCTCCTGCCGCTGCCGCCGCGGCCTGCTGCCTCCTCCGCCTCCTCTCTGCATGAGCTCCTGCCCTGCTCTCTCCCGAGTTCATTGCCACCCTCCACCTCCCCTCGGCCGCATGCACCATCCTCCGCTTGCAACCTCCTCCCTCCTCCTGCGAGCTCCCTCCTCCCCTGCTCTATCCCGTGAGCTCTCTTTGGCCGCCTGCTGCGTCCTCCCTTGCATAATTAAATTTATGTTTTAATTCAAAATATAGCGACCATAAGTTTAAAAGATAAAATTTTGGATAGCTATTAGTTAGGGAAAATAACACTAGAGTTTATTCAGTCCTTTTGTTTGGTATATGTCTCTAGAGTTCGTATTTTATTGCATAATGATCTGCCAATTATTTCCTCGATTGTTTTTTTTTTTGCCCCAGCCTCTTTGTGGTTTGATTGTTTATGGTGAATCTCTTTCAAGTTTAGGTTTAGTTTGTGGAAAAATTCAAATTGTACTTAGATATGCAAAATGAATTTTATGACTTTACTTCAACTTTCGACCTCTACCTCTATTCATTTCATCTTCATGTCTTTTCTTAGAAAAAAATCATCATAACGATTATTTCTACACTGTAATTGTAAAATTTGGATTTGGTCTTTTGGGATTACCTTTAAAACTTTGGAAATTATTTGACCAATTATGCCTGCCTCAGCCACAACGTTTGTCTCGGCTTCTTCATATTTACCTTCCTATGAATGATTTGTCGACATCATTACTTTCATTTTTCATTAACCCTTGTTCTCCATGGACCGCCAAATCATCACTGCACTGTAAATTTGAATAAAAATAAACATTTTTTGAAATGGAAAAAAATATATTATCCTATAGCAAATAAATTTTCGATTATTATTACACTTACATATTGTAGTTGAAAGCAGGTCAACTAAGAGTGGGCTCTCTAGACAACAACCAGAAGAAAAAGTTCCTCCGACTTCAATCTAAGAAAGAAAACTTTGCAAAATACATCTGCCAAGATGGTGACTATCACAAGATTGTGAACACAGATGGCAGGATTGTGAAGGAAGATGGCAGTGAAAGTTGTTTCCAGTTGGCAGTGAAGGTGGTGAATTTTTCTATTGTCTCTGAAGGAAATGGGTAGTGTTGTTAGTGAAAGTTGTGGGCGGTGAAATCAATTGATTTGTTGGCTTCTTCGAACCAAGATAAAATGATTGTATGCAGTAGTTGTACAAGTAGCATACCTTTTTTTGGATGCATATTTCCCAGTCTGCTGAACCAATCCAGAATACGTCTCGTCTGCTCTCTAGAATCTCCTTCGATCTATTCATATATCCAAATGACCAGAAATATAAGTCCCATCTGCTCTCTAGACTGGACTGGACTCGAGCCTTCTCTTTCAGCAGAAACCCAGTAGCACGTCCAGCATAACATAAAAATAAGTCTGAAGGTTCTCAATTAGCATAATGAATAGCAGGTCTGAAATCAAACTCGAGCTAATGTCCTTCACCTAATACAGTACAAGCTGATTGATTTGCAGCACATAATCGCAAGGTGCATGCAGGTTTCCAAGGTGCAAGGACACCTAATACATTACAGGTTGATTGCTTTGCAGCACATAATCCCAAGGTGCATGCAGGCTTAAACGTGTCAGTGGCTACTTCCGCACATTGGGCATGGTGGCGGTGGTTTTTATGCTACCTTGCAAATTTGCAATTATATCATTTATAAAGATGCTTTTTCATCTGGGCTTCAACCACATTGACCCACCCCCTATACAAGTAAACACTTGCGAGCAGTACGTAACAAAATTTATTGGCTTTGGTGAATAAGTTATTAAGGATTTGGCTAAATGTTTTGACCATTTGAACATTCTAGAATTGACAAAATCCCCAAAACTGTTATTTTACTGTAAATCATGCTGCAACTTTCCTCCTGAAGTTTTACCAAAATTTTATCAGATTAGTGATAAAAAGCACCCTCCATATGCTGCATTTTTTGGTTTATTAGATCAATTTTGTCTTCGATTCTTTTCGACTCTGCAGAAATACAACAAGACAATTATATGCGAAAACGACGGTTTCCAGGCTTGAGTGAAGGATAATAATGAATTCAACAAATTTGTATTCCTAGAAATAAAAAAATAAGTGTAATCTTTCCTTGTCCTCTTACGTTGCTTAAATAATAATAAGGGTCTCGACTTGTTTAAACTCACCATATCTTGGACGTTGAGGTAGGATTTCTGTGTTGTGAACGGGTTCGTGGTGCAGTGGGTGAATAGTATCCATTGTTGTTATTTTTGAGAAATAAGTTCATAGAGTTCACCCATTTATTACATATGTTGTTATTTTTGAGAAATAAGTTCATAGAACATTAAGAAAAACATGGCGTGATGGCTTAATTATTTGAGTATTATTTGGATTTATGTTAAGTCATAGTCGATTTATACATGGACTATGTAACTTAAAAGTGACTATGCACACCATCCTAACATCCGTCCATCAAGATGTCAAATCCTAAACCTCAAGACCCAGGTGTAGTTGGTTTGAATATTCACATTATGCACATCGCCATCCTAACATTATCCATCCACATGTCACATCCTAGACCTTAAGACACTAATCGTATGTATAGTTGGCATGGAAGCTTCGAATTTTGAATCCAGGGGCCGGGTCCATGTTGACTTAGGGAAAACATATATTTATACATGAGATCCATTGTATTTAGGTATAAGGACCATTGTACAATCATTTTAAAAATTTATGTACCAATCTCAATAGTTTAGTGGGTAAAAAGTAGTTGTTTAGTGGGTTTATATTTCAAAAGTGAAATTTCAGTTTTAAGGTATTTATGATTTTAAGAATTTTTGTTATTGGTTTATTAAAATTAAGGAAATTCAAAAAGTTATTTAAGATTTTTTATCATTTTTTTAAAATATGATATGTTAAATCAAGTGTAATTACTAAGATCATTGCGCAGAGGATCAAGGCTGCATTGTCTGAGCATATTACTGTTGAACAATTTGCTTTTTTGCACAACCGTCAGATACATGATGCCATTGGTGTCTCACAAGAACTCTTGCACTCTATAAAGACTAGGAAGCTAAAAGCATTGCTATTAAAAATGGATTTGGAGAAGGCATATGATCGGGTGAATTGGGTATTTTTAAGACTTGTGATGATACAGATTGGGATTCCTCCTCTAGTTATAAATTGGATAATGGGTTGTGTCACCACGGCCAGTATAGTTGTGTTGATAAATGGTTCACCTTCTGATTTTTTTCAGTGTACAAGGGGGTTGCGCCAGGGATGCCCATTATCACCCCTATTGTTCATTTTAGTGATTGATGCTTTCAGCAGGCTCCTGAATGTTGCAAGAGAGGAAGGATTTATCAAAGGTATTGATGTGGGCCCTGGATGTGTTCTCACACATTTGATTTTTGTTGATGATGTGTTATTGGCGAGCATTGCTTTTGTTGAGGAATGGATGGTTTTTAGAAATATTATCAAAGCATTCTGCAATGTTACAGGCATGAAGGTTAGTTCCACAAAATCCAACTTTTTCCAATATAATGTGAGTCCATCAAGAAGGTTGGAAATTGAGAGATTTTTGCCTTATAAATGCTGTGATTTAGAGGATGGATTTAAGTATCTTGGTTTTTATTTAAAGCCGAACAATTATCAATTAAATGACTCGAGGTGGCTTATTCGCAAGGTGGAGGCCCGTGTCTCTCATTGGGCTTACAGGTTCCTCTCAATAGGGTGAAAACTTATACTTATTAAAGCAGTATTAACAGGTATGCATGTTTATTGGATGTCTCTTCTGGAAGTTCCGGTGTCAATATTAAATGCTTTTAGGAAACTGTTATTCAATTTCCCGTGGACTGGGAAGTGCTGAGCGAGCAAAGCTGACCATGACAGGTTGGGAGGCTCTCTCTAGACCTGAAAGGTATGGCGGTTGGGGTATCAAGGATCTCAAAGTTTTTAGTACAGCACTGAGATTAAAAAGCTTGTGGCGTGGGATTTTCGGATGCACTCTTTGGTCACGGGTCCTTCAAAATAAATATATAAAGTCTGAGGTGTATTCTTGGTTATGGAAACCAAAGAACCTGGATGGGTGCATTTCTCTTATGTGGAGAGGTATGCTAAAAGTATTTGGCTGTTTTGTTGATGACATTAAATGGCAGGTGGGAACTGGAGAACAGATTCATGTTGGGAAGGACCCAATTCTGGGTATGGAGGACCCTTATAAAATTTCTGAGCGACTGCTGGAATATTTAAAATTCTACGGGTTATCTACTCTGAACAAGGTGAGAAATGGAATATGTTTTAGTGGTGAAGGCAAATATTGGCTCAGCTCTAGAGATCCGGGGCTTCAAGGTTATGATGCATTTGAATGGGATGGTTATGTACGGAATTTATGTGCTGCGGGTGTTCAATTAAATACTGAAGCTGATAAAATTGTCTGGACAGGTGATGAGAAAACTGGCACGGTGACTGCTAAAGCAACTTATATTAGAATTCTTCAAAACAGATATATATTCCCGCAGAATTGGTGGTATAAAAAAATTTGGAAATGGGAATTTCCTTTGAAAATCAAGTGTTTTCTTTGGCAAACACTATAGGGAACTCTTAAAACTTGGGACAATCTGTTAAGATGTGGTTGGTGTGGCCCCAACTGGTGCATACTTTGCAAACAAAATTCGGAATCGGTCAGTCATCTTTTTGTTGATTACCGTTTTGGGAAGGATATCTGGGAAATTGTTTGTGCAGGTTTACATATAAATGATATCTGGGATGTTGGTTATTTTGGTTTTTGTCTTCTTAATTGGTACAAGAATGCAAATTCTCATTTTCTATTACCAATCTTTGTGTCATGGGTAATATGGTATGCTAGAAATTGTGCTACTTTCTAAGGAAGAGTTCTTGAGGTTACGCCTTGTGGGATAACTGTTCTAAAGATGGCACAGATCTATAATAATGATAAGATAAAGATTGGCACTAATCGGATCAGTCTGTTCTCCTTCACTGTCAACCAGTCGGTTCTTTTTTTTGATGGGGCAGCTTAGCATGGTTTGTGTGCAGCAGGTGGTGTGATTTTTTTAAACAAAGACCACTATTTTACACTATGCCTTAATTGTGGATCAGGGATAAACATGAAGGCGGAGTTGTTGGCTTTGTGGTGTGTTTTGAAGACTGCAAATATCTTTGGACTTGTTGACTTAAAGGTATATGGTGACTCCAGGGTTACAATTAAGTGGGTCACCGGGGATTACAACTTACATGTGTTGGCACTTCGACATTGGTGCTTGCGCACTAAGGTTGAGATTAAAAATGTGAGAAGATCACATTTGAACATATTTACAGAGAACATAATGATTTGGCAGATAAGTGATCAAAGCAAGCCTTCGATAGAATCGAAGGATATCTTATATGGGAAGAATGGTATGAACTAAATGTTCTAGAAAAAGGGCCCATTACTTTTTTGGGGATTATTGAGAATGAATAACCTTATTTTGATGGCTGGAAGTTAAATTACAGAACTGTTTCTGGAATTTTTGTTATTTTGTACGAGCTTGCGTGCTTTGGTTATGATGGAAAGTCTTGAGAATATGAGACTTGATATATCATTGTACTATTTGATTATGTGAATAGCAATCGTACGTTTTTTTTTCCTCTGAAAAAAAAAGTGTAATCACCAATATGTATATATATATATATTATCGATAAAATTCAAAAAATATTATTATAATTTTAATTTATATATTTTTCTAAATTTAAATTAATATTTATATTAAATTTAAAATTAATATTTATATTTATATTAAATTTAAAATTAATATTTATATTTAATATATTCAATGTTATTAAATTTAAATTGAATTTAAAGATATAAAATTAATATATATTTAAATATAAATTATTATAAGTTAGTAACAATAAATTTAGGGTGTATCCCATTGGTATGGGTGCTCGTAAAATCAATTCTTCAGTTATGATGAGCGACTGCATGGAGATCGCGATCCAATCTCTATTGGCAATGTGCAAACTCAGAAGAAAGTGATTCCTCAATTTTGTCTTCTAACATGACGCAAATTTTGCGAAAAAAATGAACATTCATGTGACTAATTGGCTAGATAAAATCCAGTGGACGAATCTCCTCGTCCCTTCAAATTCTAGAGAGACATTGAATGAGCAGATTGAGCATAAGCACCATTTTAACTTTGGTTACAAGCAACTTTTCTTTATTTCATGATCTCTACAACACGCTCTTAATTTCTTCTACTCTCTTCTATTCTCGGTCGAAATAATTGACCGACAGTTCTTCTTCTTAATATTATTTAGAAATTTTGCTCTTGTGCTCTTTAACCAGACAATAGTGCACAGAGAACAAGTATTTTGCTCTCTTTTCTTCAACCAGGCTTGACTTGGTCAACACTCTTCCATATTTCTTCAGCAATTCAAATGCTTTCATTAACATGTATGGGATGGCCTAAAAAATGAGGAGTAAGAGCCACGAGTCGAGAGAGGAGTGTACATGCAGTTGTTGAGACATGGGCAGGTTTTCATTTGGAATTCTTACAACCACCTAGTCTACCTCCCCTTGTTGTGAAAGGTGGTTCTCAAAGAATCTCATTGTTGATGGTTTTCCCTTGCCATTGACTCATCTTCCCTAATAATTCTTGGGATGGCATTGTAAGATCCCCATTTATTGCATGTATTACAAAATACATGCATGCTTGGACTTGTGGTCTCCTTGGAGCCATTGAATTCTGGATTTCTACCAATAGAAAATTAATTTATTGTAGACCAGATAAAGATTCCATTATTTATTGAGTTTTATGTCTCTACAAGATCATCATTGTGTCTCGATCATAAATCACATAGACCCCTTGCTAACTGTAGAATCAAATAGTAGTAGATGAAATATTGAATAGAAAAAAGTAACCATTTTGAAATGTACTCATAGTATGAGTTTGAAAGGCAATGATATTAGAAGGTAACCATAAATTTGCTTGGACAAAGATGCATTGATGAAATGGGAAACGAACATTTTGCTTGGACTAAGATGCAAAGATGCAAATCTTCTGGATAATGTTATATATATTGTCAGTATTTCGACCACCTCTTGGAATGATCAAATGATTCTCATTGCAAAACTACTTCCTATTTCTTTGATTTTCATGCAAGTAGCATCCCTTCCTTCAATCACCTGCGCAATCGATCAACTACTCCCACATATGACACTATAATTTGGGACATCTATAGGTCTCCAACTTATCCAACTACACATAGTGTTCATCAACAACTTCCACCGATTCAAACTTACAACACCTTCCACCTCTTCTAACTCACAACACTCGTCGACATTTACCTTCTAAAGCTTTGTCCTCACGTATGCTCTTCATTTTTTGGCATCTGACTGTGCACACCACCTCCAAATATACTATTATTTCCATACTTGACAACTCTTCTAAATCAGAGAACACAATAACATGTAGGTGTCTAATCTTTGTCGGTTGTGCCA
Source organism: Larix kaempferi (assembly GCA_027924585.1). Taxonomy (NCBI): domain Eukaryota; kingdom Viridiplantae; phylum Streptophyta; class Pinopsida; order Pinales; family Pinaceae; genus Larix; species Larix kaempferi. The sequence continues at coordinate 13,325,705 of BSBM01000458.1, read as the reverse complement.
ACCCTTGTATCCTCTTCAGCTTCGGACATTCATATGCTCACAACTCCTCCAAAGAAACCAATGTTTCTATACTTGGCAGTTCTTCTAACTCACCCCACCAACTAACATCTAGCTTTCAAAGCTTTGTACACTGCACCAACCGCATTATGTTGTTGAGCTTCACACATTCTCTTACACACAAATTCTCGAAATATACCATTGTTTCTGATACTTGGAAACTCCTCTAACTCATAGCACCCACTAATTGTAGGTGTGAAATCTTTTTCACTTGCACCAACCCTCGTATGCTCTTCAACTTCACACATCCTTCTATCCATAACTCCTCCAAAGGTACCGGCGTTTCCATATTTGGCATCTCTTCTAACTCCAAGCACCATTTAACACTTACATATCAAAGCTTTGTAAATTGCTGAAACCCCTTGATGTGCTTCAACTACACACATCCATCTACCCATAACTCCTCCAAACATACCGACAATTGGAGAATTGCATACAAGAGAAAAATGTCCAGGTTTTTCAACAAATAGAGATACTTATATGAGAATCATGATTCTCATCTACACAATTGTGGTGCAATATTAATAGCGATTATATATATAAATGTTAACACAATACATTTATATTTACGTGTGATTTGCCTTCCCTTTTCCCTAGCGCGCTTAATAAGCTATACAACACTTCTAGAAACCTTAAATTCTTCATTGAGACCTAGGATGGCAAGTAAGAGTGTGGGCATTTTCTCTAGCGGAGCCAGGTGATAGTTCTAGGCTGTGAACATCACCTCTTTTTTAACTATAAAGGAGATCTTATCAAGGGTTGCTCTGAAAATTTATTTCTTTTAATGGCCACTAGCAAATTAGAGTTTTGCGCAACATAGATGGATTCACCAAAACAACTCCTTTACAGTTTTAATGAAGACCTTCCTAGACATCAAGAAGAAATTTCATCACTTTGATGACGACGATTCAAAACCCCAAGAAATTACCTCAAGAGAGAAAAGCACAAGCATGCAAAATGAACCAAAAGACATTTCATCTCTCAAACACCATATTTCATCCTTTAGAAGTTCATGTTGCATCCGAGGTTGAGCATCGGTTACTTGCGGCTCACTCTCATTCATGGCACACTTGAAGACTAAACGACGCAATTTTTTTTGAGCTTCCACAACAAACTAAACACTTCGCCTCTCTCACAACAGAGGTAAGAAGCAGGTATTGCCACTGTGGGGTCTTTGTTTCCTTTCCATACTTAGTCGTCCAAGAGCCTAACAATACAGTGGTGGTATGTAAGACTACATTTCGGGTGCATCCATTAGGGTGAAGGTAGAGTATCTTTCCACCAGAGATATGTTCTGTTTTCCTGCATGTTTTTCACACTTTCCTATAGATACTTTTTTCAACTAACGTCTACATGTGTGCAGATTCCCTTCATGACAATCTGAGCAGGGAGTACTTCCATTGTTTAGGTTTCACTCGAATGAGCTTGAGTTGTTGAGAGCGGCATAGGATCTCGTAAACATTTTGTTCTAGGGTTGAATTGACTGTGTCCTATTGTAATTTGATGACTGTACAAATTACAGTTTTAATAAAAGTATTATTTGGGCACATCTGTGTCTTCCCTCAATTTTTACACATTCAACTATTTTTCACTTTTTGTTTAATCTCATTTCACATACTGTACAATATATATAAATAAAATGTCTTGTAAATATTATTTTTATTTATGTTTACTAACATGTATATTAAAATTTGAATTTTCATCTTTAGTCGTTAGCCATTCTAACACTTTATTTTTCAAATTGAGCTAGCTGCTATGTTTTGGTTTCAGTTATCTTTCATTTACTGCAAACTTCAATTCCATTAATTCCATTAAACTTCCAAACAATAAAGTTTCTACCTTATTAAGCAGGAAATATTTCATAAATAGAACTATGTTTTATTTACCTTTACTTTTTTTGAAATTGAAGAAAATTGTAAATCTCTTTTTTTTGAGCTTCTACAACAAACTAAACACTTTGCCTCTCTCACAACATAGGTAAGAAACAGGTATTGCCACTGCGGGGTCTTTTTTTCCTTTCCATACTTAGTCGTCCTAATATTATTGCAGAATTATTTTTTTAAATTGCTTATATATTCCAGATATAGTAGTAATCTACAGTGTTGAGATTACTACTACAGAGATTATGAGATAAGCAATTGTAGTTGGCTCACTGTGTCGATGAACTTAACATTATTTCTTGTTGTGGGTTGAGTGCCTATGTCTTTGTAATATGAGATTGTTACAAACTTTGCTCTTTTCCTACCAGTATCCTTCACTGCCTGAGCCTATGTTTTTGTTCCTTCTAACTTTCCTTTTTTCCTACCGGCGTTCATTTTTGCTCCTGAAGTAGCAAATGCTAGTATAATCATAGAGAGTGAATGGTATGACAAATGTGAAGCTCCAATATCCTAGATTCCTTAATCTCCATAGTATGATTCTCATAATAATTCTCATAATAGCATCAACATGTGTATTAAAGCACTCCCTCATGCTCCCCATATATTTGGCTTGAGCACGCATAATCATAAACTCTACCCTAATGCATAGCACCAAAAATGATGTAGCAAAGTTGCATATCAATACCTCATGTTGTGTTCATCGTGCCCTTGTTGTATGCACATCCAAGCATGCACTAGATTCTCATATTCAACATAGTCCATGCACACTAACTCTTTAGATAGATTCATGTATATAACAATATTAATTCCAACATTCAAAAAGGGGACTATGGAGCCATAATCAATCCTTCGTTATCTTTTTTTGTTCTTTAATCCTACAAAGGAGTGTCGCAAGGAATTTATGGGATTGTTTTTATTGAAACACGTCATCATTTCAGTTCTATAAAAGGTCAACCCATCATTATAATTATAATGATATACAATAAAATATAGCATATTTACCTTGTAGTAAGGACATTGTGAAGCAATATCATACCATCCAATGGATCCAAAACTAAATTAATTATAATGATATACAATAAAATATAGCATATTTACCTTGTAGTAAGGACATTGTGAAGCAATATCATACCATCCAATGGATCCAAAACTAAATGTGATCACTTCACAATATATTGTGTAGGGTATCACTTTATTGTTGGGTTATGATCACACCAATTGTTAGAAAAACATGATCGCAGAGCAATAACAATAAACAAGATGCAAATATAAATACACAACACATTACAAGAGAGACACCAATATAACGTGGTTCACCCAAGATGGGCTACATCCACACATAAATTGTCAGTCCTTATTATTAGACCATCCAGCAAATGAAGGGATACAACCCGCAACACATCTGCTGCAAGTTCCTCTTCACTCTCTCTCAGTCTCTCTTACATGATCTCACAGATCTTTACAATGCTACAATACATTACACAGCCGTATTACAATGTCTTCCTTTTATAGGGGAAATACCATGGGAAAATACCATCGGCTACCCAAAACCATGGGCCCGCAATCTGTTGGTGCAAAAACAACCCATAAGAAAAATTTCTTTCGGGGGTGTTACTCCCGAACCCCCAATGGGGGCTCGCTGGCCCCCGCGCCCCCCAGCCGGGGGAGTGCCCGGACCCCCTGTTGCGCGTGTCGGGATCATAACCAAACCTGGGGTACAAATACGACTGAAGCAACATCATCTATGAGACTGGAAGATCAGGCTCCACAACCAACACCAATTACACAATAAACGTATAAACCAACTCACTTGTCAGTCAACCTGAGTGACGAAGAATTATTTGCCAATATATAAAGGAATGTCCCACAATAATACATTATTTTTCAAACCTATAAATGGTCGATGCTAATCATTCTTTTGATGTAGAAATGTTATATGTTCATCCATTACTATAAGAAGAACAATAGAAAGACGCACTTATAGACAATGCAATCATTGGGAAAAACATGTAATGTCTTCATACATGTTCAATATGCTGCCATCATATCCTCATGATTCAATAAAACAATTTAGATTGCATGTACTTACACAATAATAAAAAGCATATTATTCAAATACACATACAACTTCCAACAATTTGTAGCAATGATGCTCCTACAACATCTAATGTGTCCCAAACAAAGAAAAGACAATAAAATAATGAAACATATTACTATGAAAAAATGTCTATATTTCATTGTAAGGGAAAAAAATGAAAACAACTATGAAGCAAATGTTAATAACTTCACAAATTCATCGATGCTCGTAATTTTGACATGAGAGAATCATGAAAAGGAGAGACAAAATCAACACTCTATTGATCCATAACTAAAATAATAAATCACATAAAACTCCTAGCAAGAGAGATACCATATGGCATTCCTTCTTTAACACTATGAATTCTCACATGCATAATTTCGCTTTTTGCGACTCAACTCTCACTTGTTGATAGGAAAGATGCCACATGATATACCTTCTTGAGCATGTTGTTTCTTATTTAAAAATTGACATTTTCTCTTTTTTTTTTTAAGTTGGGGGATGCATACAATTTTCACATGATATAGAGATGGAAAGAAGACACACAATAATAATTTAGTCCATTTTCTTTTTTTTTAACTCATAAATACATATAATTTGAAAAAAAAGAGAAATATAGAAATGAAAAACAAAAACAACACTTTATTCCATAACCCAAAAGAAATTACATACCCTGACAAGGGAAGGTACCATACAACACTCCTCTTTCTTGACATTCTCAATTCTCACATGTAGACTCTCTCTTTTTTCAACTAAATTCCAACATTTTAATGAGACGATGCTTTCTCATACATGTTGCAGCTTATTTAATAATTACCATGTTCCCATTTTTATCTACATTTTTCATTTATAATGGACATTTTTCCTTTTCTCATTTTTTTAATGATTCTTTCTATTTCATTTTGCAAATGCTCATCACATATTATTACTATTATTGTTGTGGGTTGGCCAAGCCCATTAGATCCTAAATATTTAATGATTGCCATTTTTCTAAATATTTAATAATTGCCATTTTTTAATATACGCACCCTCGATAATATTATCCATAAAGTTTTAAAATATAGTGTTAGAGTGACAAAACAAAGAATGTGTTGACGGGGGTTTATGATAACTTGGTTATGGCATATTGATTATACTATACCTTGGACCTAAAAAAGTAATCACACATAAGATGTATAATAATGGATAGGAAATACTTTAATACCTCATATATCAAAATACCTTTTAGGCAATGCAACACCTTATGAAAATCCTTTTTATGGAAGGATGAACTCACATTCACTTGCTTCTTTGAGGGGGAAACCTTCCAATGCTCTATTCTTCGATACAACATTATTCTAATACATGATCATATAAGGAGGATTATGTCTTTATTTATAGCTACCAAATGTTAACTACCTGGTGGACCTTCTTTAATGAGGCCACAATACATTTATTCATTGCTAACTACCTAATGGGCCTTATTTAATAACTAACAATATGGATCTAGTCCATATTACGTTAAATTGTCATCATAATGACCATATTCTTATCTCTAATGGTGACATAACCCCCTATTACACCCTTAGGGAGGATCCCAACATTGGTACCCAAAGTTGATACCTATGTGGAGCTCGTGATATGTATTGTACAACCCTAAAAATGCATGTGACACATGGGTGCCAAGTGGGATTATTTGAGGTTTCTTTTGGTGGTAATTACAAGGTGATTCGCAACCATATGATAATGGCATGCAAGGATTAATGGCACTTTGGAATTTGGGTTTTTGCATGGAGGAGGGTTACTTGTGGTAGTGGTCTCTTAATGTTTATAGCAATGATTCTTAGCATGGAGCTCAGATGCTTTGATTGTGGTCCACCTATTCTCCCATCTATTTTCCATGTAATCTTTTCATGGATAGATAGTGTGCTTCAAGGCTTTGGTTTTAGTCCAAAGTTTGCCCATTCCTTTAACAATGGCAGTGTATCATACCTTGTTTTTCTACCCATAATTATACATACTTCATATGTAAATAACGTGCCTTATTAGTCCTTGCCAAAGCATACTTTTCATTTGCAAGTCAAAGTGCTTTGACTTCACAATAATTTATTTTCATGTTATAAAGTTTTCCAATGTTTCAAAAAACAATTATTAAATTGATTTTTTTGAAAGTTAAAAACAATTTTCATAACTTTTAAATTTCATTTTCCATTTTCTCATTCATCAAAGAGGTTATCAATTGGACATAAATTCCTTAGAGTGTGACTTTATTTTTTAAACACAAAAAAACACATTTAATATGGAATTTTCTAGAAGTGTCATGTGGCAACTTTCACATGTCATTGTTGACTTTTGTTCACTAAAAAAGAAAACAAAAAAATGTTGTCACTTCTCGTGTCATTTTTTTAGTTTGATGTGACAAATTCTATAATTTTTCAATATTCTTGTGATATCTTCTTTATTTTCTCAATTAATATGTTCATCCTAAGCATATTTTATATATTTGGAAGGAGGGTCATGATGGAGTGGCGGGAGGCCATTACGAAGGAAAAGCTACAACACAGAAGATTTTAAGAGCAGGATTATGGTGGCCGACCCTTCACAAATATGCTAAAGAATATTGTCAGAACTGCGATGTATGTCAAAGAATTGGGAAACCATCACGAAGAGATGGCATCCCTTTGGTACCTCAGGTTACATTGCTGACATTCGAAAAATGGGCTATTGATTTTGTCGGACCCATCAATCCACCTGGAAGAAGGATGGGTGCAAGGTATATGATCACTATGATAGATTATCTTACACAGTGGGATGAAGCTACACCAGTATGAGATTGCACTGCTATGACTGCTGCGAGGTTTCTATTTGAGAATGTTATTACCAGGTTTGGTTGCCCTCGATTTTTATTAAGCGACCAAGGTGCACATTTTGTTAACAAGACTATAACAACCCTTACAAAAGAGTTTCAGGTCTATCACCAGAAGAGTACTCCATATCATCCACAGGAAAACAAAATGGTTGAAGCATTCAATAAAATACCGGAACATGCACTCACTAAAGTCTGTAATGTGAACCGCGACGACTGGGACTTAGAAATACCTGCAGTTTTATGGGCATATAGAATGATAAGTAAACATATGACATGTTAGACACCCTTCAAGTTGGTGTATGGGAAAGAGGCTGTAATGCCCATGGAGTATATTATACTAAGTTTAAGAATTGTTGCGTTTACAGGTATGTCTGATACTGGTGCTATAGAAGAAAGATTAAAGCAGTTATTCCATATGGAGGAGGACCATTTAAAGCAGTTAAAGCAGTCTCCAGAAATGGAATGTAAATTCTGAATAATTATTATTAATAAATAAATTATGGAGACAACAGCATGGGAGAGCTGTTAAAAGAGGTTACTGGTCTAACTGGTGGATGGAACTAGGTGGAAAGACAAAAGACAAGTGGCAGCATCCTCATACACTTCCTGAGTTGCAGGTGGCAACTTCCCTATATTTTGGGGTCATGATTCCCCAAGAAAGTGGAATCTGAGCAGGTGGCTCATTAATGACAGTTAACCCAACTAAGACCTAGGCAATCTTTTAAATACTACTCAATGAACTGAGCTAGGGGTTCAACATTTGTTCTAGAGGGAGAATACATTCAGGTGAATGTTATTCAGGAGTCCCATTGAGGAAGTGGGAAAACAGTAAGGAAGTGTTTTGAGTAAGGAAGTTGTAGTAACTTGGTTCCAGTATAGCTGCTTTGGCTGAGGGAATTGTTGGCTGTACCTAGTTCCAGCCAGTTAGACCAGAGCAAGCTCGGGGGTCCTGAGAAGTGCTGTCTGGGCACTCTCCAGGAATTGGTAGGGAGGAACAGCCTCCCATTGCTGTTATTGTCTACCAGAGATACAGGTTCTGCCACTCTTCCTGCTGTGTATTTAATAAATTAAATGTAGAATGGGCTATCTCAACTGTGTTTTGAACAGTATTTATTTTCAGTAGCTCAGTCTTTCTGTATTGTCTTTTGGTAGAATTTGCAGAACTCATATGTCTTAGAATTTTTCCTATTATCACTTAAATGGAGTAATTATTTTATGCAGAATATATTTGTTATTATTACAGTAATCAAATATCATGGTGATTTATTCTAGATTTTCTATTAATAGTTAAATAATAGACATAGAATTTTAAACAGTAGTCATTCCAGAAATATACTTATTAAAACAATCATAAGAACAAACACCTAGATAAATCTGAGAATTAATGTGAAATATTTCCCAATAGAGAAATGTACAGGAATAATTTCTATAAGAGTAATGTATCGGTCTATCTCTGCTTCATATTTCTGTCAACTATAGATACAGGTTAGTCTCGGTATCGAGCTAAAGGAGAACAAAACTTATATCATTTCATTTATCTATACTCAGAATATATTGGACTGTTATCGATTATCCAAAAGATGTGGTTGCAATAATGTTTCATTGTATAAAAACCGTAGTCAAATGCAAACACATAAACTGTAAATGGTTTTTGCCTTTTAAACCTAATACTACAGTATTTATAGCCATGTTGTCACAACACAGATTAACAGCGTTATTTGAAAACAAGACAAACACCTTGACTGGCCCGAAGCCAAGTATTAATACTTAGAGACTTCATTGTTTCATTATCCAAATCATAAGCATAGAATTACTGTTCATTTTCGAGCTTGTATTACATGAAATACACAGTTCTGTCGTAGGTTGTCCTATCTATAGTCAAACATCTTAACACGCAGAGAAGCCATCAACGCACTTAGCCATTGTTGGCTGTTACAAACCCTCATAGTTTTTATTGTAATAAGACTTATTTCATTATCGGTATTTCTCCTTGGAAGTGAATAGCAAACCTAACACGGCCGTAGCCTTATCACATTAAGTCGACAGGTTGAAAACAAGAGAAAGGAAATGCCTCATATAACAGATCGAACCAACAGGAGATCGCATACATAGTCCAGGTATCCACAGTTACAGTTAATATTTAAACAAAAACACCAAAATTCCCAACTCGCCAGGGTTAACCCTATTTTAATTAATCATTACAGTAATGGTAGTAAACCATCAATATTCTTTTTATTAAACACTCAAAATCAAAGAAAAAGCAGAGAGATAAATACATGGATTCACCTACAGCAGAGTTATCATCCCTTGCAAGTACCTAAGATCTAAAAACATCCTTATAATTTAAACACTCTATTCATTTAACAAAAACACAGAATGATACACGGCCACATGACAGGCCCAATATTACCGTAACTATTAACTTATACAGCGTGGGTAAAACCCTACACATAGAAAATACAATGACGATAATAACCCCTGGCCTCATACAGTCTGAGCCGTAGATGGTTCTTCATAGACATGCCGGGGTATCAAACCCTTTCTATTATAAACAAAACAATTTATAAAGGTGACTCTATTCCATGTCACAAGAACGATAACAACCCCATTATACAGGAGGTTCCTTCCAGACTTAACCCTAGCACAACAAAACCAACAAAGGGAGAGACAGCCGTGGATAACCAGGCTTACCCGGAGGAGCCAGCGCTGGAGATGAAGCCCTGTGCACCTTCAAAACAGCGTGACCTGCACATTACCAAGTGCCGAGAGTTGTTAATACTAATGTAAAACTAAACAATCTTTTGCAAAACCAAAACTGTGAAAATATTGATATTATCTTACCTGAGCCAATGGAGAAAGCAACCCCGCGGACAACCAGGTAGCCACAAGTTGAGCCAGGTAGCGAAACCCCATCACATTCGTCAGTTGGATGAGTAAGAGAGACTTCCAGTACCTCTCGATTGACAGCCACGACAGGCAACATTTTAGACAAAACCCTTAAGCTGTGAATGAACCAGTCGGGGAGCACACTTCAAAACCCAATACACAACCACCTCATGGATAAAAACAACAGCGAAACCCTGCCTCATACTCACACCAGCGACAGTGGAGGGCTGTAAGTAGCAGGTGACTCAAAATTGGTAATGACAACGAGACCAAGATACAAATGAAACTGTTTTCAGACGCCAATAGCAGAGCCCAAGACTTTTAAACTACCAGTGAAATAAACAACGTGACCAGAACCCAAGCAAATAGCATTTACAGTGCCCAACTTCGAGTTCAGACATGGAGGGTTTCTCCCTTAGAACCCGAGCCCGAAGGCAGAGATAATGACCAGGTAGGGTTTCAACTCTGACTTATATATCAACCAACGCAAGGAGGAGAGTCAACCACGTAGCCATTAGATTTATCATTTTCACATGGGTCGAATTCTATAGTTCAGTTGCAGCTCGATTAATTGTTCATCGATTCCAAATCATTTGCATGGATATAAACCTTGTTCAACGTATGGAGAAACACTATGATTGATAATCATTGTATTATATATTTATTGAAAACCAAGCCATCGATAATGTCAAGAGCCCAATATATTTTACCTACAATCATTTAAACAATGATGTAGTCAACTTTCAAATGAGAACTCCCCATCATATAAAACATTGAAATATTACCATGAACATATGATTGGATACACCATGATTTAAATAAGCCCTATCGTCATATTTCTCTTGATACTATTGTTAAATTAATCAACAATGAAAATAACAATCTTTATTATTATGATATTGAAATATAAACTCATCTACAGGTCCATACCATGAATGTAGTTTAAAAACAAGGCACAGTTAGATGACATAAGTTAAACAATAATACTACGTAGTCATTGGACTTTGAATTATAGATGAATATAATGGAACCTCGCCAGAGGCGTCACTTTTCCAACTCATACTAATAACCAGTAATTGCAGCTAATAGTTGACAGTAGGTTACATTATGCTAACGTCACGTTATGCATACGATGAACATAATACAAACAATTGTTCCAGTGATAGTTTACAGCATTAACTTAGAGTCATGTTCGTAACGCAATGGATATGACGGAAACATTGTAATTCATCGCAAAACCTGATGATACTATCCAGGATAAGAGATATCATGTCGAGGCAGATTATCAATCTTATTTCAAGCGTAAATTTCATGAAAAGAACCTTACTGTCATACACGACAACCAGTAATAGTAAATAGATCTTCTTTAAGTTTTTTTTTTACAGTGCAGGGAAAGGAGTTGATGCTTACAAAAATTAATTTACAGTGATCCATATTACACCGGTGTACCTGCGAACAAAAGACAAATTATGCATTAGCTCGTAAGCTAAGTAAGCCAGTCAGCTATGGCTAGCTCTCCCTTTGAAGTTAGAAACGAAAATAGTCAACATTTAAAAATCACAAAAAAATCACATTTGTATTAAGACAGAATCTTTTAAACAAGATTATGATTAGTTACTGAAATTAAACAGGACCAGGAATGCAATTAATTAACATTTATTGTTAAAATAAAAATTTTAAATTTTTCAGAAATATCGGGTTCTGACATGTGGTATCAGAGCATGGTTCAGACACTAGGCTTGGATGTGACTCCACTAACTTCCGCAAAACAGTGACCCTAAAAGAAAAATTTTAAATTATATAAAGTACTAACTTATATTTTGGTTTCATGAACAGAACATAAAATTTCCTTTTTCTGAATTTTTCAGACAGGTATGGAAAAACTGGGAGAATACGCTGAGGAGGAATCTCCAAACACTGTGACAAGACAGATGTCAAGAGAACCTGAGACTGAAGAAGTAATGGCTCACACCACTGAGCTGATGCAGACCATAAGAGGATTAAAGACAGAGATGGAAACAGTCAAGAAGGATAATGAAAGGATTTTAAAGACTCAGGAGCAGTTGAATCAGCTATTGATAGAAAAATTTCAGACAGAAGGAAGGAGCAAACGAGCTGACTCAGAAGAAGTTAGTCATCAAAGAGGGTCAAAAAGGACAAAACCGGCTAAGTCCGACAGCAGTTCCTCATCTGAAGAAAGAAAGGGACAACCCAGTTATCACACTAGCAGTGACAGTAGTGAAACTGAGCTGCACAACCGAAGGAAAAAGTACAGGCCTTATGAAGAGATTTTCGGGGAGTTTAAGAAAATAAAGCCCCCAACTTTCAATGGAGAATCTGAAACTGGAGAAGAGGCGGAATCCTGGTTATCCGGGATGAGAAAATATTTTCAGATCTATAACTACTCAAATCAGCTGAAGGCACGAATGGTCATCTACAACCTCTCGGGAAAGGCGGACATATGGTGGCAAGATCTGAAAAGGGTCAAGGGGATTAAAGAGAGAGAAGTTAATTGGAGTACTTTTAAAAGATACTTCAAGAAGAAATTCCTGTCCGAACAGTATTATGAGGAGAGGGCCAAGGAATTTTATGAACTAAAGCTCGGATCTATGACGATGAAGGACTTAAACAGTAAATTCTTAAGTCTGTTGCGGTATGTACTGTATTTTGTCGAAGAGAAACCAAAAATACAGCGGTTTCTTAGTTGTCTGCCCTATCATATCAAGGACAGAATTGAATATGACAACCCCAAAACATTGGAAGAAGCTATGCGCAAAGCCAATTTCTGTTATGAACAGAATAAAAAGAAAGAGGGGATAGCCAGCTGGAAATCCAAAAAGAACAGCAATCAGATGGAGTACAAGAAAAAGGAGTTTGCCTCTCATAAAAGTTTCAAGAATGGCAAAAACGGAAATCACTTCAATGGTAAAAGCTTCCAGGGAAACAAAAATGGAGCTGTCAGCCATTCGAACAATTACAAAAGCAGCAAGGAGACTCCTAATAACCATGGAAACTACACCAAAAATTTCGAGCGAAAAGAACCTGTCAAGTGCTGGGAGTGTAATGGGCCACATTATGCTTCAGTCTGCCCAAACAGAAAGAAACAAATCAGCAATATTCATACGGTGCAAGATGAAATGACAGTTGGAGATTTTGCAGGAACTATGCCCTGAATCAATGCAGCGTTGGAAAACCGCCAGGCTGACTACCAAACTTCCATGGTGGAAGTAGGAGGTATGATTAACAAAACCCCTGTTACTATTTTAATAGATCCAGGTGCTAGTCTTAGTTATATTTCACCTCAGCTGGTAGAAAAATGTAAATTGACTGTTGAAAGATTTGATAATTCTTGGTCTGTACAATTAGCTACTGGGGCAAAGAGGAAAGTAAACTGTTATGTAAAAGAATGCATCTTAAACATGAACGATTTTAGAACTACAGTTAAACTAAACATCTTACCACTTGGCTCTTATGACATACTTATCGGAATGGACTGGTTGGAACAACATAGGGTCGTTTTAAACTGTTTTGACAAAACTTTTAGGTGTGTAAACAGTAGTGGACAGCCTGTAACTGTCAGGGGTATCCCTAGGAAAACAATAGTTAGGCAGATTTCTGCCTTACAACTTAAAAGGGCAGTCAGAAAAGGGTGCAAGACCTATGCTGTAACTATTACAGATGAGACAGATAAGTCCGAAAGCAACCAGAAAACAGTAGAGAACATCCCTGTAGTCAATGAATTTATTGACGTTTTTCCTGAGGAAATCCCAGAATTACCTCCCAAGAGGGAGCTAGACTTTACAATTGAGCTAGTACCAGGTGCTGTTCCCAGTTCAAAAGCCCCGTATCGCATGAATATCTTGGAGCTTAACGAGTTGAAAACTCAGTTAAAGGAGTTAATAGACAAGAATTATATTCGACCCAGTGTATCCCCTTGGGGAGCACCAGTGATTTTCGTTAAAAAGAAGGACGGAACTATGCGACTTTGCATAGATTATCGTCAACTAAACAAGATGACGATTAAAAACAGGTATCCGTTACCTTGTATAGATGATCTGTTTGATCAGCTACGTGGAGCTACGGTATTCTCTAAGATCGATCTGAGATCGGGTTATCATCAGGTGAGAATTAAAGAGGAAGATATTTTCAAAACAACTTTTAGAACAAGATACGGACATTACGAATTTGTCGTAATGCCATTTGGGCTTACTAATGCCCTAGCTGTTTTTATGTGCTTAATGAACAACATAATGCATAAGTACTTAGATAAATTTGTTGTCGTATTCATCGATGACATTTTAGTCTATTCTAAGAGTGAGGAGGAGCATAAAGAACACTTACGTATAGTCTTACAAGAACTGAGAGAACAATAGCTCTTTGCGAAATTCAGTAAGTGTGACTTCTTCAAAGACGAGATCCAGTACTTAGGACATGTAGTCACTAAGGAAGGGATTTCAGTGGATCCCGAAAAGATTCGAGCGATTGAAGAATGGCCAGTACCTAAAGATGTGACGGACGTTAGATCTTTCATGGGGATTACCGGTTACTACCGGAGGTTTATTGAAGGCTTTTCAAAAATAGCCAACCCAATCACTTCTTTGCAAAAGAAAGGCAAGAAGTTTGATTGGAATGCGAAGTGTGAAGAAAGCTTCAAGAAGCTTAAGACCTTATTGACAACTGCACCTATTCTTAGAATAGCGGACCCAAATAAAGATTTCATAGTTTGCACCGACGCTTGTAATGATGGTTTAGGCGGAGTGCTGACTCAAGAGGGACATGTCATTGCTTACGAATCTAGGAAGCTGAAAATCCATGAAAAGAATTATGCCACCTATGACCTAGAATTAGCTGCTGTAATTCATGCTTTAAAGATGTGGCGACACCATCTAATAGGCAGAAAATTCACTTTACTAACGGATAATAAAGGTCTGAAATACCTTTTAGATCAGCCTAATTTAAATGCAAGACAAGCCAGGTGGTTGGCATTCCTAAGTGAATACGATTTTGAAATCCAACACATAAAAGGGAAGGAAAATAAGGTGGCTGATGCCTTGAGCAGAAATGCAAAGCTAAATTTTATATCAGCTAGCAGCACTTACACCTCTGACTTAAATGAACAGCTGGCTGAAGGGATAAAATTAGACGAAAATTATCAGCATTTACAAACTGCAGCCAAAGAACAACCTACATAAAGTTTGATAAAAGGGTATAGTTTAAATGAAAACGGATTTTTATTATTTAAAGACAGGCTGTATATTCCTAATACACCTAAAGTTAAATTGTTAATTCTAGACGAAATTCATAAAACCCCTTATTCCGGGCATCCAGGCTATCAAAAGACCGTCACCATGTTAAGAAAAGAATACTTTTGGCCTAACATGAAATCTGAAACAGCTGAGTATTTAGCTAGATGTTTGGACTGCCAACAAGTAAAAACAGAACACCAACATCCAGCTGGATTGCTGCAACCTTTACCTATTCCTAGCTGGAAATGGGAAATAATCAGCCTGGATTTCATTACGGGTTTACCCAAAAATCAACATCAGAATGATTCAATTATGGTAGTGGTAGACAAATTAAGTAAATCAGCACACTTTATTCCTGTTAAAACCACATACAAGGCTGCAAACCTAGCAGATATCTTTTTAAAACAGATTTTTCGGTTACACGGTATTCCAAAAGTTATTATATCAGACAGGGATCCTAAATTCATAGGAAATTTTTGGAGATCCTTGTTCAAAGGATTAAACACCACTTTGAATTTTAGCACCTCTTTCCATCCTCAGACGGACGGACAAACTGAAAGAGTTAATCAGGTATTAGAAGATCTGTTAAGGATGTATGTGAAAGATCAACCAGGTAAGTGGGAGGATTATTTACACTTAGCCGAATTTGCATACAATAACAGCTATCAATCATCAGCTAAGTTTAGTCCTTTTGAGATTTTGTATGGATGAAAATGCAACACTCCTATCTCTTGGAGTAATCCAGTAGATAGATTAGTGTTAGGACCTGATTTATTGAAAGAAATGGAACAGATTGTGAAACAAGTGCAGGAGAACTTGAAGATTGCCCAGGATCGGCAAAAGAGTCAAGCAGATTTGAAAAGAACTCCTAAAGAGTTCCAGGTAGGTGAACATGTGTTCATCAAGGTAAGGCCAAAGAAGAGCTCCCTAAGATTAGGAAGTTGTGCAAAATTAGCACCGCGTTACTGTGGTCCATTTGAAATTTTATCTAGAATCGGTCAAGTTGCTTATCAGTTAGCATTACCACCAAATCTAAAAGTACACAATGTTTTTCATATCTCTGTTTTGAAAAAGTATGTTCATGATGCTACTCATGTTATTGATTGGAACATTGTACAGGTAGAACCAGAAGGGGAAGTTCTGGTGGAACCGGATTGTATCCTCGGGAGGAGGGAAATTACTCTACGGAACCGCATAATTGGACAAGTGAAGGTGCAATGGAAGCACCTTAGTCCTGAAGAAGCTACCTGGGAGCTGAAAAGTAAGATGCGGGAAGCATATCCTCATCTATTCCAGCAGGTGGCTGAAGAAGAAGAATAAGTAACATCGAGGACGATGTTACATTTTAAGGGGGTGTGTATGTCACATACCCCAATTTTATTAAAATAATGTAATTATTTTATTAATATTCCTGAGACATTATGTTAAATTTAATGCTAAGTAGGAATGGATGACTCAGCAGAGTCTCCAGAAATGGAATGTAAATTCTGAATAATTATTATTAATAAATAAATTATGGAGACAACAGCATGGGAGAGCTGTTAAAAGAGGTTACTGGTCTAACTGGTGGATGGAACTAGGTGGAAAGACAAAAGACAAGTGGCAGCATCCTCAAACACTTCCTGAGTTGCAGGTGGCAACTTCCCTATATTTTGGGGTCATGATTCCCCAAGAAAGTGGAATCTGAGCAGGTGGCTCATTAATGACAGTTAACCCAACTAAGACCTAGGCAATCTTTTAAATACTACTCAATGAACTGAGCTGGGGGTTCAGCATTTGTTCTAGAGGGAGAATACATTCAGGTGAATGTTATTCAGGAGTCCCATTGAGGAAGTGGGAAAACAGTAAGGAAGTGTTTTGAGTAAGGAAGTTGCAGTAACTTGGTTCCAGTATAGCTGCTTTGGCTGAGGGAATTGTTGGCTGTACCTAGTTCCAGCCAGTTAGACCAGAGCAAGCTCGGGGGTCCTGAGAAGTGCTGTCTGGGCACTCTCCAGGAATTGGTAGGGAGGAACAGCCTCCCATTGCTGTTATTGTCTACCAGAGATACAGGTTCTGCCACTCTTCCTGCTGTGTATTTAATAAATTAAATGTAGAATGGGCTATCTCAACTGTGTTTTGAACAGTATTTATTTTCAGTAGCTCAGTCTTTCTGTATTGTCTTTTGGTAGAATTTGCAGAACTCATATGTCTTAGAATTTTTCCTATTATCACTTAAATGGAGTAATTATTTTATGCAGAATATATTTGTTATTATTACAGTAATCAAATATCATGGTGATTTATTCTAGATTTTCTATTAATAGTTAAATAATAGACATAGAATTTTAAACAGTAGTCATTCCAGAAATATACTTATTAAAACAATCATAAGAACAGACACCTAGATAAATCTGAGAATTAATGTGAAATATTTCCCAATAGAGAAATGTACAGGAATAATTTCTATAAGAGTAATGTATCGGTCTATCTCTGCTTCATATTTCTGTCAACTATAGATACAGGTTAGTCTCGGTATCGAGCTAAAGGAGAACAAAACTTATATCATTTCATTTATCTATACTCAGAATATATTGGACTGTTATCGATTATCCAAAAGATGTGGTTGCAATAATGTTTCATTGTATAAAAACCGTAGTCAAATGCAAACACATAAACTGTAAATGGTTTTTGCCTTTTAAACCTAATACTACAGTATTTATAGCCATGTTGTCACAACACAGATTAACAGCGTTATTTGAAAACAAGACAAACACCTTGACTGGCCCGAAGCCAAGTCTTAATACTTAGAGACTTCATTGTTTCATTATCCAAATCATAAGCATAGAATTACTGTTCATTTTCGAGCTTGTATTACATGAAATACACAGTTCTGTCGTAGGTTGTCCTATCTATAGTCAAACATCTTAACACGCAGAGAAGCCATCAACGCACTTAGCCATTGTTGGCTGTTACAAACCCTCATAGTTTTTATTGTAATAAGACTTATTTCATTATCAGTATTTCTCCTTGGAAGTGAATAGCAAACCTAACACGGCCGTAGCCTTATCACATTAAGTCGACAGGTTGAAAACAAGAGAAAGGAAATGCCTCATATAACAGATCGAACCAACAGGAGATCGCATACATAGTCCAGGTATCCACAGTTACAGTTAATATTTAAACAAAAACACCAAAATTCCCAACTCGCCAGGGTTAACCCTATTTTAATTAATCATTACAGTAATGGTAGTAAACCATCAATATTCTTTTTATTAAACACTCAAAATCAAAGAAAAAGCAGAGAGATAAATACATGGATTCACCTACAGCAGAGTTATCATCCCTTGCAAGTACCTAAGATCTAAAAACATCCTTATAATTTAAACACTCTATTCATTTAACAAAAACACAGAATGATACACGGCCACATGACAGGCCCAATATTACCGTAACTATTAACTTATACAGCGTGGGTAAAACCCTACACATAGAAAATACAATGACGATAATAACCCCTGGCCTCATACAGTCTGAGCCGTAGATGGTTCTTCATAGACATGCCGGGGTATCAAACCCTTTCTATTATAAACAAAACAATTTATAAAGGTGACTCTATTCCATGTCACAAGAACGATAACAACCCCATTATACAGGAGGTTCCTTCCAGACTTAACCCTAGCACAACAAAACCAACAAAGGGAGAGATAGCCGTGGATAACCAGGCTTACCCGGAGGAGCCAGCGCTGGAGATGAAGCCCTGTGCACCTTCAAAACAGCGTGACCTGCACATTACCAAGTGCCGAGAGTTGTTAATACTAATGTAAAACTAAACAATCTTTTGCAAAACCAAAACTGTGAAAATATTGATATTATCTTACCTGAGCCAATGGAGAAAGCAACCCCGCGGACAACCAGGTAGCGACAAGTTGAGCCAGGTAGCGAAACCCCATCACATTCGTCAGTTGGATGAGTAAGAGAGATTTCCAATACCTCTCGATTGACAGCCACGACAGGCAACATTTTAGACAAAACCCTTAAGCTGTGAATGAACCAGTCGGGGAGCACACTTCAAAACCCAATACACAACCACCTCATGGATAAAAACAACAGCGAAACCCTGCCTCATACTCACACCAGCGACAGTGGAGGGCTGTAAGTAGCAGGTGACTCAAAATTGGTAGTGACAACGAGACCAAGATACAAATGAAACTGTTTTCAGACGCCAATAGCAGAGCCCAAGACTTTTAAACTACCAGTGAAATAAACAACGTGACCAGAACCCAAGCAAATAGCATTTACAGTGCCCAACTTCGAGTTCATACATGGAGGGTTTCTCCCTTAGAACCCGAGCCCGAAGGCAGAGATAATGACCAGGTAGGGTTTCAACTCTGACTTATATATCAACCAACGCAAGGAGGAGAGTCAACCACGTAGCCATTAGATTTATCATTTTCACATGGGTCGAATTCTATAGTTCAGTTGCAGCTCGATTAATTGTTCATCGATTCCAAATCATTTGCATGGATATAAACCTTGTTCAACGTATGGAGAAACACTATGATTGATAATCATTGTATTATATATATATTGAAAACCAAGCCATCGATAATGTCAAGAGCCCAATATATTTTACCTACAATCATTTAAACAATGATGTAGTCAACTTTCAAATGAGAACTCCCCATCATATAAAACATTGAAATATTACCATGAACATATGATTGGATACACCATGATTTAAATAATCCCTATCGTCATATTTCTCTTGATACTATTGTTAAATTAATCAACAATGAAAATAACAATCTTTATTATTATGATATTTAAATATAAACTCATCTACAGGTCCATACCATGAACTTAGTTTAAAAACAAGGCACAGTTAGATGACATAAGTTAAACAATAATACTACGTAGTCATTGGACTTTGAATTATAGATGAATATAATGGAACCTCGCCAGAGGCGTCACTTTTCCAACTCATACTAATAACCAGTAATTGCAGCTAATAGTTGACAGTAGGTTACATTATGCTAACGTCACGTTATGCATACGATGAACATAATACAAACAATTGTTCCAGTGATAGTTTACAGCATTAACTTAGAGTCATGTTCGTAACGCAATGGATATGACGGAAACATTGTAATTCATCGCAAAACCTGATGATACTATCCAGAATAAGAGATATCATGTCGAGGCAGACTATCAATCTTATTTCAAGCGTAAATTTCATGAAAAGAACCTTACTGCCATACACGACAACCAGTAATAGTAAATAGATCTTCTTTAAGTTTTTTTTTTACAGTGCAGGGAAAGGAGTTGATGCTTACAAAAATTAATTTACAGTGATCCATATTACACCGGTGTACCTGCGAACAAAAGACAAATTATGCATTAGCTCGTAAGCTAAGTAAGCCAGTCAGCTATGGCTAGCTCTCCCTTTGAAGTTAGAAACGAAAACAGTCAACATTTAAAAATCACAAAAAAATCACATTTGTATTACGACAGAATCTTTTAAACAAGATTATGATTAGTTACTGAAATTAAACAGGACCAGGAATGCAATTAATTAACATTTATTGTTAAAATAAAAATTTTAAATTTTTTAGAAATATCGGGTTCTGACAGTAAGCCATCAACATGCAGGCTGATTTTTTAGTTGGTAGTGTGGCCCAGGGGTCTGTTGAGGAGGTCCCAATACTCGGTTTTGTCTGTGTGGGTCTAGATTTGTCTGAAGTAATTTCCTCGCATATTCTTGTTAATGTCCCTAGGAAGACGCGAAACATGAATAGGCCGGACTCGGAGGCAAGAACAAAGACACGCCATGATGCCCACGCATCTGCATTGGGATCTGCCACTTTATTTTCGGAGTATATCCTGTCGCAAAATTCGCGTTCCAATCAAATGAAATTGTCGAAAAATGCACGGTACTAGTTAGAAACTCTCCCGGTGCCGAAGGGGGTCATGGTACAAGGAGACATTTTGAAGAGCATCACAAATTTGTCATACACATACCATGATGTGAGTAAGTTCACCAAGTTCATTTACACTCATTACATGCAGCCTATTGTCTCGGCAGAAGGCCATCCAGTCGAGTTGGGACCGCAACAATGGGCTCTTGGCATCGCCAGAGCCGATCGTTTTCCACTAGTGCATCTTCCGCACTTTGGTCGCACTGCGGAGGCAAATGTGTGTGTTAAACAGATGCTACTATGTCTAGATGGGGGTTGCTTGTGGTTTGAGACCAAGGTTTCCATTGACACAGACCTTATTGCTAGAATCATGGGTTTACCTAAGGCTGGGGTGGACTCGTCACAGTTCTTCATTGGGAAAGAACATGACCGTGACCTTGCGACTAGGATGAATGGAAAACATAATATGTCGAAGAGCAATAGGGGATTCGACGTAGCCTCTATCAGTGACCGGGGTGTTCGGTTCACTGCAAAATTGCTAGCAACAAAATTGCTCCGTAAGAATAGACCGAACCAAGTCACTGCGTCTGTAATTGTTGCGGCAGAGCAGTGCGCACAAGGATTTCAAATGAATTGGGCTAATTTTCTGTCAAATGAGTTCCTGGAAGACTGTGCAGATGCCTAGGATAGCGGTACACCATTTACACACTCATGGATGTTATTGTTGATATCATTCATTGGGTGGGACGAGCCAACTAATTATCAAGGTATGCATCCAATTGGCCCATGCCAAGGTTCTAGGTACATGAATTTATATTATTCGGACATAAGGAGCCAACAACAGGAAAGCAACGTGTCGTTGCATATGCAGTTAGAAGCATTGAGGTACTATGTGGTTCAAATACCACATATTGATGAAACTGTGGTGGCCAAGTATCGTGGTGTGGCGAATTTCAAAGCGGGGACCCACCACATGTATGTGCAATCTAGAAGGGACCCACACCAACAATGGTTAGTGACGGGGTTCAAACTATTAAATGAAGAAGTGCATGCAATGATTCACGACTGGTCACCAGAGTGGCAAGTAACAATTGAGCCTGAAAATATATCACTAGATCCGTCGCCGCAAGACCAACAAAAGGACGATACATCAGGCCAGCAACAAACAAGTCAAATACCCAACAAACTAAAGGTGGAGATGATGAACAAGAAGACCAAGGGTCGATCCAGACCCCTACTGATCCAGACTTGGGTGATAAGTGCAAAGGCGAAACATCGAGGCAAGGCTCAAGGAAGAAGCAGAAATCACGATGACATGTAAATGTTCAAGCCTTAATGGACGACAATATTAACATCCTATTCAACAGGATGACAGAAGTTGTAGAGAGAACCGCAAAAAACAAGAAGATAAAACAATCCAACTATTCAATGGCGTCACCGACGTCCTAGATACGATGTTTCAGGAAGTAAAGAAGATATATATTTCGGCTCCATCGCAGGTCACGCCGCCACGGGTCGAAGCTACTTAGAAAGAGGAGACACAAGACCAAGTAGCGCCACTTCCCCAAAGGGGTGGTTAAAATTATATTGCGCGTAATAAGTTTTGATGAACTAGGTACTAGCGTGCAAGTTCCGAAATCTGGGTATGCAGACATTAAATTACCTGCATTACCTCTTTATCTGTTGCATAGGTTATAAGAAAGCATTGTAAAATAAATTAAGTCACTAAAAAGTTCTATGTTGGAACTGATGAATGGATACAAGAATCATGCGGCTACATTGAAAGAGTTGAATGCTGAGCTTCAACAGGACAAAGTCTTCTTGCAAAAGGAAAATGACAAAGTAAAACAAGTAGTCGAAGTTGCATGCCAAGTAGTGCTGGAGGCTGAAATCATTGAAGGAATAACAACAAAAGAAAAGGTACAATGCTTAGAAGCGGTCATCTCAGGATATCGCTTGAAGGTGCAAGAGTTAGAGGCTAAGCTGGTGCCACGCACCCCACCTGAAGTAACTGAGCAACGACGAGCAGAAGCTCAAGAGGTTGTTCAGAGCCTGCAAGTAGCAGAAGTTTAGTCTATGAAAATGTATGAAGAAGTGTCACAGTCCTGGGATGTGCTATTTGAAGATGTTGTGTTACAAGAGGTGCAAGCGCGCCTTGGGGTTGCTGAAGGAAACATGAACGCTCTATGTGAGAAGTTGAAGACTGTGCCTCTAGTACAGTGCATGAGCAGAGCAAAAGAAAGAAAAGAGCTGCAATAGGAGATCAACCAATTGAGAATGCAACATAAACAACAAACATAGAGGGTCCAGATGCTCTAGTTTGAGGTCCAACCTGTTTTAGAGGACATTAGAAGCAACCATACTTCCATCCAGTCGGAAGTCACCCAGGATGTCGAGTAGAGCCAGTCACATATTACTGCAGAGGTAGTAGAAATTGTTGGCTAGAAGAAAGATGAAGTCCAGTAGCTCGTCGAGGTGAGCAAGAACATTTACACAGTGTTTCTGTCGAAGTTACAGGAACCCGATTCACAGCCTTGAAGTGGCTAGGGACGATCCACATGTTAGTGTTGGGGGCCTGTTGGGCCTAACTTTTGGAAGTACCAATTTTTGAAGAATCAGTTTTGGTGTGGACAAAGACAAAGTGGAAGCGGTTGAGTGAAGTGGTCAACTCCGACGAAGCGACCAAGAAAATAGGGAAAATCATCATATTGATCGAGTCAATGGTCGGGGTTGATTCAGTTAGTTATAATTGGTCCACATTACATTAATGAGTCGGTTAGGAAGTTACCGAGTTAGTGGGAGCAGGGAAATCTAAGTGCGTACTATAAATATGTAATGAGAGAGAATTTTTGGGTTGGTTATGATTATGCTCTGATGGTTATTGTAATTCGGGTTATTTTTGCTTTGTAATGAAGATATATGCTATGTCTGTCGGAGATATTTTGGGGAAGACGAGTTGCTGATTTGTAGGATGTGTGCACAAAACCATTGTAATCCATGAAGAAATTTGTAAGTCTTACATGAAGTGCTTATCTGGCCGTGACTCATAATAAAAACAAGCATTTCCGTGGTTTTTCCCAGATGGGTTTCCACGTTAAACATGGTGTTTTGAATTTTGTCTCATGATGTGTTTTGATATGTGTTTCTTTCCCCTATTGAATATATAAGTGGTTGTATGATAAGTAAAGTGTATGAATGCAAATATAATATAAGTATGTCAACCGAGTGAAGTTAAGGGTTTTGTCAAAGTAATATATGTGTCGAAGCTCTGCTTCCGTCGATGTTATGAAGTAAATTATGCCGATGAATTTATTGCATGCTGAGTATTCCCCTTCAATATTGCATGAAGTTTGGTTCCTGCAGTTCCCATAGATACTTCAGGTGAGACCTCATCTACTCTACAGATGTTGCCAAAAGGGATTCGCTCCCTTTCGGGTCAGTGTCCTTGGACATATTTTTTGTTGGTGAAATGTTAAGAGTTGAACCCTGGTCAAAATAAAAGTGCGCTAACACGTGGCATATTCACTCGTTATATATACTTGTACATAAAATTAGAGGTTTTTAAGTCCTTAGTGAGGAGCCCAAGGTCAAGGCCCCATTGAGAATTGTTGGTGATACGATAAAATATGATGTTTTTTCCATTGTTCACTACTTAGAACAACTTATTTTTCTGATGTTAAAATTAAAAGGTGAAAACTATATATTTTAATATGGAAAAGCATATTAATATAAAGGAAAATTCAAGTGATTTGCTCGAGGAACTAGAGGGTGGTTATGCTATGACAAGGGGGGAGTGGGGGAGGGGATCAAGTCAACCCATGGTATATTTGTCATCCTCTTAAGTCCTTCTCCATGCACGAGACATGTGGAACGTTCAAAAGAGCATGTTTCAAATCCTAAACTCCTATTCCCATAGAGTACATAATGGCATCTTCATCAATGCCATGTGAAATTCATGGTTTTGACCTCCCCTCCATGTGGACATTCTTATCCCATCATATTTCCATTCTTGGAGACTTTAGTTTTTTTTTTTAATTCTTGCATACATGGTTACACCCTTATGTTATTAAAACTCCATTGATGTTATGCTTTGATAATGGAAATATATTGTTACTTGTATGACATTAGGAAAGTCTAGGAAGGGCGTTGCCGCATTATTGTTGAATCCCTTGCTTGGTCACAATCCTCTAGGAGCTATATTATTTCCAATAGGGAATTATTTCTTGATTTTAGAGGAATTTATCCATTTAGGAGAGTTTATCTCGAACTTACAAACCTTACTAGGATTGTAGCTTAACTTTGAAAACCCTTGTTAGAATTATAGCCTATACATTAAGGCTTCCTTGTACAATTGATACAATGAAAATGGAATGGTCAAGTGAATGCAATTACAAATAGAAAGAGACTATTGGCATGTGTGGTGAGTGCTAGTAATTATTTGTTCTTGAAATCCTCACCAATATGGCTAGGGGTAGGGTTCTTGCATTTTCTTATTGAATAACATGTCTGACCACTTAAAAATGCAATAGTATTTTAGGAAATATTTGTGAGAGAATACACTAGTGGGTGGCCTTTATCCTTGCCACATCATACCCTATATCAAGGGTGGCTTCCAGTTTGAATGCCTAGAAATGGGAGGAAACTCATTCCTTTGAAGACATTTTGCCTGTTCACCTTTTGTGCAAGATAAGTTTCTAAAAATAAACTATGTAATGGTCAAGTTTCTATGTCAAATTTTGATATAAATGTGTTAGGATACTTCAAATATGTTAATTAAGCACTCAGAGCAACCATTGGAAAGATACCAGAGGTTTTTCTATTAAACTCATATTTACATTTTTTGAAGCTCGACTAATAGGAAAAAATGTTGATTGATTCATAGCCTTGTTATGCAAGGAGATCGAGTAAGTACACCACACAATCCTACACTTATGTAATGTTTAGCTACATTGTTGGTGGAAATAATGTCAATTCTAGTGGATTCTCAAGGAAAAATATCCATTACTAGGAAATAGACTTTTTTTAAGGAGGTGATTTTCAAAGTTTCTCATTTGAAAATGTTTTTAAGCAAAGGCTTCTTTGCGGGTAGTCGGTGGAGGTTTTTTCAAAAAATAGTCTTTGGTGGGCTAATTTGACCTAGGTGCATTAATGCACTTAATACAACAGTGCACTAATGCTCCATGACCCATGCAAACTTCAAGGCAGTGGCACAAAATTGTACCTTCCATATGGTAGCACTATAAGGAAAAGGCCCTATAATGGAGGTTATAGCGGAATCCCATTGGAAAAGAGGCCGAAAATCCATTTATAGAAGAGGTTTCTAGAGGAGGTGAGCGACCGGAGGTTTTAGCAGATATTTTTTAATCGATGCGTTTACATAAAAATGCACCGGTGCATTTGATACTCAATCGCACCGGTGCAGATACATATTATACCGCACTGCAACAGATAAAAATACAAGTCAAAGAAAATTTAATTTAAAAAATTGTATTATTTTAATCATCGCTAATCAGTGCGTTTATATAGAAAATTTGCACCGTGACGTGATACTATAAATGTCTCGGTGCATTTAATACAAATAAATGCCCCATTTTTTCAATTTATATTTTTAATAATAAATATAATACCAGTTCACACAATAACCTTAAACACACCAGTGCGCGTTTAATGAATAAACACACCGCATTCTACTACATTTTTTTTTTCCAAAATTCGTTTAAATTGCATTTACAAACCATGTTGACGGTGCGCCAGTGTAATATATGCACCGGTGCAGATACATATTATACTGCACCGCAATAGAGAAAAATATAAGTCAAAGAAAATTTAATTTAAAAAATTGTATTATTTTAATCATAGTTAATCGGTGTGTTTATATAGAACACTCGCACCGAGACGTGATACTATAAACGTCCTAGTGCGTTTAATACATATAAACGCACCGTTTTTCAATTTATATTTTGAATAATAAATCTTATACCGGTGCGCACATAAAACTTAAACGTACCGGCACTTGTTTAATGAATAAATGCACCGCATTCTACTACAAAGAATTTCTTTCCAAAATTCATTTAAATTGCACTTACAAACCATGATTGACGGTGCATCAGTGTAATATATGCACCGGTGCGTTTGTGTTTTCCAAACGCACCGGTTTCCATCGTTACAAAAATTCGACGAAAATCCATTATTTAAAAAAAAAAAAACTATTTTCTGGTGCGTTAACTTAACCTCCAACACCGATGAGATTTACCTGAAAATGCATCGAAATAGAGTTTAATAAAAAAGAAACTGTGAGGTAAAATTCATTTTTACTACTTCACAGTGCGTTTTCTCCCAATTGCACCGGTACGAAACCTTACCCACTTGGATGCCTTGATATCCGTGGTCCACGTGGACACATTCTTCATCCGTGTTGGTTGCTGCAACTAGTTTGGATTTTGACAAACGGTGGTAAAAATTTCAAATTTTCCATACATCATCAGGATGCCTCCTCGAAGGATCGTTCAACAAGTAAGTTGTTTCTTACCTCATAATTTAATTCTTTAAATTAATCTTTAATTTTTTGTATTTAAAAAAAATTCAAAAATTCTGCACGGTGTGTTTGAGTCGTTTAGCTCACACCAGTATGTGGTGCACCCTGTAAAATATAATAGGATGCACCGGTAATGGTGCGATCCGAATGGATGAAACACACAGGTTTGCCAGAAAAATAAAAAATAAAAAAAAATTCAATTTCTTAATGGTGCATTCTATGATTTAAAGCACAGGTTTTCCGATGCCCTCCAAATCATTAAACGCACTGTGAAACATAAATAGTAAAAAACAACTAAATTTTGCGGTGTGCCAAGTGATATGTCACCCCTCTGTTACCAGTGCTTTGACGTGTCCATGGTGCATTGGTAAGATATGCACGGGAACATATAAAATAAAATGAACGTAAAAATGGTGATCGGTGCGTTGTAAATATAACAAACGCAATGGAAAACATTGCATAATAAATGAAGAAATAAATTATACGGTGCGCCTAGGGAATTTTAGAGCACTGTAGGCACTGCACTTACATCTAATCAGTGCAACGTAATGTTTTTAAATTGTAGTGACGATTTTTAATAAACGATGCGGTTGGTTGAAGTAAACGCACCGTTTACATTGCACTTACTTGAACTGAACGCATCGGAAATGAATTATTTAATTTTTTTACAAAATTCTATTTCTGGTGTGTCCATTCCACGTGAGCACACCGGTGTCGTTTCTTTGATGTGGAGTGGATGCACCAAAATTACATTTTCGAAAAATATTAACGGTGCATTCTATGAATGGAATGCACCGGTGCGCTAATATGATTTTAGCACACCGTCAATTAAATTTTATTGATTGTATTGGTGCGTTGTATTTTTGACGCACCACTTAGATTAATTTTAAATAAAAAAAGATTCGATGCAGTAGGATCGTTATAACGCATCGTAAGAGGTGCAATTGTAACATTGAAGCACCGTGTACGGTGCAGTTGTATTATTATGGCGCACCAGTTGTAACAATTTAGTTTTTTTCATAAAAATTATTATTGATGTTAGGAAATATTATTTTAATTATATGAAATATGTGAAACAAAGACATGAGCGATGACATGCTGCTCAACATGAGCGTGCTCAGCTTGACCAATATACCATGGTTAAACAATGGGAGGCTAGGGAGAGGGAGAGGGATTTGTACCCTCGCCCCATTACTACTCATACTATAGAGATCTTGAGTATTGTTGGCCTCCTGAAATTCTATCAGGAGGATACATCCTTTAAGGGAAACTTTGCATTATTATGTCAGCTCATCTGATGTTGCGATCATCAGAGGCAAGCATTTCGTGTTGGTTGCGTTCAGTGGTTCCAACCCACCGAGGAGGATATTTATTTCATCACTGGGCTATCTAGGAGAGGGGAGTATTTACCCCAATTCCCCGATGTACCAGCTGGTGCTGCAGTAGAGAATCATCTAGCTTACTCTACAAGATATACTAGTGATGCGGTCGTCCATCCGACTGATTTTCAGGTGAGTGGTTGGTAGCTTCAGATCTCTTATTTTGGTTGAGAGGAGATTACATACCTCTTTCTTTTGATTACAATGTTGGCGCACTACACTACTGATGGGAAACACATTAGTTTCCCCTTGTTGTAATATGTTGACTATTAGTTGCAGAGACCTAGAGGCATTAAGTGGTGTGCCATTTTTTTGTGGCAGTTTTGTTATGCTTTGGATAGATGTCATGCAGTCATTGATTGGAGGTCCAAATTCCCTTTTAGTTTAGAGTTTTTTTGTTTATTTTTTGAGAGGTTTCTGACCACCAGGCCATCATTTGAGTGCCTACCTGCTAGGATGACGATTGAGGTGCGTATGCACATGTGGGGGGAGATGATTGCCAAGAGGGGGAAACCTGGCTTTCCAACTAGGATCACTTCAAATGTGCTGGAGATGTTAGCCAATGAGGACGACCATGCACTTGACATGGTGCCATATCCATATGCAGGCTTGGACTGGAGAGGGTACCCAGAGATATTCTTCACACCGGATGAGCCACCTGATGAGAGAGGTAATATTAATATTATGTTTAAATTACTATAGTTCCATTTTATTCTCTTTATACTTAATGGAAATGAAATATGTTTATTTTTTAATGAAATTGTCTAATTATTATTCTGTACTATATATTTTGCAGATATTGGCAGCTTTGATGTAGAGGTAGGGCCTCCTCCTCCCGTTCATGATGATCAAGATATGGAGGAGCAGGATCAGGCCGACCCATAGTTGGCTGATAGACATCTTGGTCACCGTCCACGCAGGCCCCATGATAGGTATATTCGGGATGTGGCATACATGTTGGCTAGATTGTTAGCAGATGTAGGTGTTCAACCTATGTGGCCACTTGAAATTCGTGATGAACCTGATCTTGTGGAGATATGGAGGATTCTTCCTTGTCATATGAGGTTGTTGATGCAACATATTGTCAGTGCACACTTTCAGTTGGTTGCCCATCAGCCTCCTCCACCACCTCCTCCACCTCCACCCCCTCCTCCATCAGCTTCGACATCTACTACTCCACCTCCTCCTCCATCATATTCATCGAAATCTCATCCACCTACTCCTCCTCCACCTTCGATGTCTCATCAATATCCTCCTCCACCTTCCACGTCTCATCCACCTCTTCCTCCACCTCCATCATCATCTAGTCCTCTACTCCTACTCGACCTTCCTACCAATCCTACATCATCATCTAATCCTCTACTCCTGCTTGATGGACCCTTCGATCCTATTCATCGGCCCAACCATCCACCAATTCCTACTTCAGATGTTGTTTCTATTTTAGAGGCTCTCAGAGAGGGTCGTACACTTCGTCTTGATGGACATATCCCTCTTTCTATCAGATCTCTTTTTCCTTCTGGTATTATAGGTACTGGTGCCTCTGCCTTTGCTGGCAGAGGTGCTGATACTTCCTCTGGCTCTATTGCTGGAGGTGATGATGCATCTAGATCTGGTCGGAGAGATACCAATGACGCCTCTCCTGTTGGAGGTGGAACAGATATGTCATAACAGTTTTTGCACTAGAGATATTTTATATTTGACGTATTGTATCATGAATTTGATGTTATATATGTTCATATCTATATATAATTTTCATTTATCATGTTTATGTTGATGCCGATTTTTATGTTGATGCTTATTTATTTATGTGGTGAAAATGATGATCATGGAACGTTAATTAATTATGTTTACGTGTATTATTAGTTATGTGACATGTTAGATGATGTTTAAATCTGTTAGTTGTATATGTTACATGAATATGTGACGTAATTAATGTTTATGGTGGTACATTCATGCATGCTTATTTTCGGTTTTATGTTAATGATAGTATGATGGTGTTTATTTTTATGTTTGTTAGATGCTCACAAGGATTATAATAATGGCATGTTTATTTGAATGTCGTGAAAATGATGATGATGCATTTAAGTTTTTGTTAAAACTTATGGTTATATTTATGATAGTATGGTGATGATTATGTTTATGATGGCATGATCATGATTTTTATGTTTGTTAGGTGTTGAAAATGATGACGATCATATATTTATGTACTAAAAGAACTTTGTACTATTGAAAATCATGTGGGTCTTTAAATCACTAAGTATTAATTTAGTCGACAAAACATCACAATTTGCATTGTAAATTACAGATGAAGTTGTGGCAACTCTATGACATACATGATTGTTGTATAATAAGGAAATTAACTCTTCATCGTATAATGTTGTGTATAAATTAATTATATATTCAAATGATAAACATAAATTAATCTTGTTTAATTTATAAGTGTAATTGCCAAACATCATAACAAAAAGTCAAGTATTACCACATTGTAATATTTACGTCCTAGGCGTTTTTTACATTGAGAAGTTGTCTATGAAACACTGTGGCGAGATTCCTCGTCTCTCGAACGAATGGAATCTCACCATGCATCAATCAGTTTGGTGACATTGTTTCATCCGGTTTGTAGCCTGCATCTTTATCCTCCGCTAGATTTGCTAAGTGATTTTCTTGTTCTCACCATCATATCGTCCTCCTTGAGCAATCAGTTCTTTGGTTTAATCAAATCTTCCGCAAGATTTTGTTAGAGCCAAATCTTGCAGATTGGTCAAAAGGAATGGTTAAGATAAAGTGGTGGAAGTAGATTAACGAAGGCGATCACTAGGCCGACTGGAAAAGAAAAAGAAGTGGTTCAATGGCAGGCAACAGGCGGTCAAATCGACGACAAAATTCATGGATGGGAGAAGCATACGAATCTCTTCTTGCAACACGAAATTCATAGATAACAGAAGCATGCGGCTCTAATCCTGCAACACGAATGAATCGAGGGTAATAAGCTATCTCCCTTCAAAGAAATATCGAGGATGTCATTATTTGGGTGGAAATGATATGAAGTTTCCTCATTCATGATACGAGACACTTCAAGTCATCTTATGAACATTAAGCAACAATAAGATGTCTTGCACCTAAAAATGGGTGTGAAATTCCACAGGTGGAGATCACTTTAGCTTGAACAAACCTCACAATTTCACTCAAAGAATTGCAGAGAAGAAGAGAAAGAATATGATCAAAATTCACACATGAAACTCAAAGAATGTGGAAAATTGTTGTAATATCATTCATCAGCTGTAAGCTGGAAAAAATATGAGAGTACAATAGAATGAATTCGATATCAGTGAAGGGGATTCGAATTCTTCTCATGGCATGGCTTGGACTGCATTGGAGACATCACCGAATCATTGGTAGTGGTCACAGATAGTCAAAGATCAGTCAATATGAGTCTAACTTAGTCTAACTGAGTCATGTGAGCACAAATATAGGGAAGGAGACTCCAAGGAGGGAGCAGTATAGCTGTCAGTGGTCAAGTAGAGCTACTCTAGTCTCTATAGCAGTCAATCTAAGAGCTACAGTTAGTTAACTGAGCAATCAGTCCTCAAATCAAGGAGTTGACCCCCAAATCATGGAACTGACTGATAGATCTCCTAAATCAGTGGAAGAGGGCGCAATTGTACTCCATTGATGGAAAAAAGGGCGCATCAGTGACTAGGAGGGCTAATACTGAGTAGAAATAGGCTCCTAGGGGCTCAAAAATAAGCACTAGGTGCTGGGAGACTACCATACTGATTACTGGATGCATGGAGTATGAATGCATGCATGCAAATACAAATGGTGATGGTAAGAATATTACAACACCCCCGCAAGACGGACTATGAGGAAGTAGAACTGAAAAAATAGGGCCCCGGTAACTGAGACCAAAGGTCACCCTGTACAACAATCTAAATAAAAAGTGAGGAAAGAGGGAAAACCCAGTGGAAAGAAAGCTCGCCCTCAAGATAGACTGTAATAAGCTAATCAAGCATGTGCATCACTCACCCCAAGAAGGCATCGGAGGTAAGTGAAATTCTTCACCGAGAAAGACTTAGTGAAGATATCTGCAATCTGCTCTTCCGTAGGACAATAGAGCAGTGTGATGGTACGATCAGGCACCAATACTCGGATGTAATGCATGTGTATCTCAATATGTTTGGTTCTTTGTCTCAGAACCGGATATGTAGAAATCCTAATAGCACTCTGATTGTCACAATAGATGATTGGTGGAGTACTGAAGCGAATCCCAAACTCTGACAAGATGCCCCGCAACCAAATGCACTGTGTGGTTGCATTCACTCCACCTATGTACTTGGCCTTAGCTGAAGAAAGAGATAAAGCATTCTGCTTTTTGCTCGACCAACAGATAGGTCCAGATCCAATCATGAAAAAAAATGGTTGTAGACTTCCGATCTGTGTTGTCTCCAGCCCAATCTGAGTCTGTATACCCAACAGGTTCAAAGGTGACCCAGTTGCAAAGTGAGGACCATGGGTCTTCGTCCCTTGCAAATAATGCATGATCCTCTTTGCTTCCTTCCAGTGAAGCTCATGAGGCTCCTGCATGTATCTGGAGACAACACTAACTGCATAGGATAGATCAGGGAGAGTGTGTGTAAGAAACAAAATACTCCCAATCAACTGCCGATACAAAGTACTATCCACTGAAGGTGTAGAAGAACCATCCTTAAGGCCGATCCCTGAAAGAAAAGGAAATGTTGCTGGTTTGCATTCGCTCATATGAAACCTGTCAAGTAGATCTGATGCACATTTGGACTGTGCAAACTTGATTCCCGAGTCATTCTGAGTGACTTCAAGACCAAGAAACTATTTTAGCAGTTCCAGATCTGACATAGAGAAGGAGTTGTGCAAAGTTGTTTTGATAGATATGATGCATGAAAAGTTGCTCCCTGTAATTAACAAATCATCTACATAAAGAACAATAAGGATTAGGGAGTTACCATCATGTCTCGTATAGACATTCAAATCAGATTTGCACCTCTGAAAATATTGTGACAGTAAGAAGGAGTCCATCTTTGCATACCAAGCTCGGGGAGCTTGCTTGAGCCCATACAAGGACTTCCTCAATCTACACACTAGTGAAGGATCATCAATATTCCCTTCAGGTTGCTTCATGTAGATCTCTTCCTCTAGATCTCCATGAAGGAATGCACTCTTAACATCCATGTGATGCACTTTCCAGTGCTTGGATGCAACAAGAGCAAGAACAAGACGGATGGAATCCATCTTAGCAACATGAGCGAATGTCTCAAAATAGTCAATCCCATGAACTTGGGAGAAACCCTTTGAAACCAATCGAGCCTTGTACTTGCTTGTGACCCCATCAGAGTCCATATTTGTTATGTATAACCACTTGCATTGAACAAGCTTCCTCCCAGGAGGGAGAGAAACAAGCTCCCAAGTCTCATTTCTTTGAAGAGATTGATACTCTTCATCCATAGCTGTTATCCATCTTGGATCTTGGGAGGCCTCAAAGAAGGTTTTTGGATCTAATCCAATCATAATAAATCATCTCTCAGCAAGAAATGGATCTGTGTGAGAGAGTACAATCCTTCCATACTGAAAATAAGATTTAGTTTTTCTTAGATCTAGTGAATCTCCAACAAGATCTTTGGTGGATACGGGAGTGGTGGTAGCCTATCTAGCAAGAGGAACTGGATATTTAGGTGCTAGATCTTCAGGTTCTTGTGGATCTGGATCTAGCATTCACTCTTTACTGTTAGGTGCTAGATCTTCAGGTTCTTGTGGATCCGAATATAGCATTCGCTCTTTACTGTGAGCCTTCCCTTTGTCAACCTTATGCTTTGGATGCTTGTCAATCAAGAAACTTTTACAGGTGCCTCTAGCAAATTTGATGTTGGGTAGTCCTTCAACCATTTTCTGATCTTGCATGTATTGCAAGTACTTGTAGTTGAGGTGCCCAAATATCTCATGCCAAAGTCTACTCTCTTCATTTGCATGTGTGAGAAGAGCACTATGTTTTGAGTAAGGTAGGAAGTGAGAAAAATAATAGAGTTTCGAATGATGATCAACAACACCTTTTGCAATGATGTTACCAATTGAGATCTCTTGTATTTCAACTTCATTAGGAGTGAATATGACCTTCTTGGGTACTCCTGTATGATTCATTTGGTAGACATAAAGTAGATTTGCTGCAAGAGTAGGAACATAGAGTACATCACTGAAGTACCCATGCTCAATGTTGATCCTTCCAATCCCCTCAGAGGATACTTCATAATCATTTCCCATCAAGATTGAAGGACGAGTTGTAGATTTGAAATCAGAGAAGATATTCTTGCAAGCAGACATGTGCCTGGATTCTTCGGAATCAATGATGAAGGAGGAATCATTTGGAGTGCCTTCCATGAGTGCATGACACCTCCCATTGTCCTCATCTTTTGGATCAAATTTTCTTCTAGCATTCGCTGGTACTGGAAGATTGTTCTTCTCCAGTAGTTGTGCCATTATATATTTTATCTTCTTCATACAAGTACTCCCAAGATGGAATCCTCTGTTACAGTAAGGAAATTTGGACTTCTCCTTTTGAGATTGTTTTCCTCTCTTAGAATTCGAAGCCCCTTCTGACTGATAGGGAGCCTCTCTTGGCTTCTGCTCATTCGAATTTATTTCTTTTCCTTTTTGCTTCCCTTTAGCATTCACATTCTTCCCTTCTGCAACTGCAAGAGCTGAATCCATTTTTGGTTTGATCACTACCATTTGCACTAGTTTGTCCTTCTCTTGAGAGAGAGACATGATGAATGCTGCAAAAGTGGGAATTTTCCAATTTGGAATGGATAGTTTCGCTGACTAGAAGGTGGAGACAAAAACTGAGTAATCAGGACCCAATTTTGACAGAATGGCAAGGACAAGCTGCTTCTCTTCTTTCTCTATTCCATAAGATTTTAGCTAAGAACCCAAATTTTTAAACCTTGTGAAGAACTCATTGATTGAGTCAAAACTGCTGGGGCTCAGAGAGATAAGTTCATTTTCCATATGGTGACCCTTCAAGTCATCTTTCTTCCCAAATAGAGTTTTGAGCTTGTCCCAAACTTCTTTAGGAGTTTTGAGATCAATGACATGAAAATGTAGATCATCGAAAATACTAAGGAGTAGCGGTCCAACTGCTTCAGCAACTCTATCAAGACACTTTGATTTCTCAGGAGCACCAGTGGGTTCGACTGCAGTCCCGTTCAAGACTCTAGAAAGGATTTTGGAATTCATGAAGATGTCCATATTTTCTTTCCATTCGAAATAGTTGAAGGAGATGAGTTTTGGATCCATGGTAGCTGCTGAATTTGAATCTGAATGATGGAATAAACCTACAAAACAAATGAAATTTTGTTGGAGATTTGCTACAGAATCTAAATAACACTCCTTTAAGACAGTGAGCACTTCTGACCGGATCCTTCACACTTGGATAGACCTCACTGGATTGCTCCAGTGAATTCAATGCAATGGCACCAGGATTTGCTGTGGAAATCCAGAGGCTTCTGGTGCTCTAGTGAAAACAAGTTGTTCAATAAACTGCTGCAACTGTTGCAACTCGAATAATTGTAACAAGCTCTGATACCATGTGAAATTCCACAAGTGGAGATCACTTTAGCTTGAACAAACCTCACAATTTCACTCAAAGAATTGCATAGAAGAAGAGAAAGAATATGATCAAAATTCACACATGAAACTCAAAGAATGTGGAAAATTGTTGTAATATCATTCATCAGCTATAAGATGGAAAAAATATGAGAGTACAATAGAATGAATTCGATATCAGTGAAGGTGATTCAAATTCTTCTCATGGCATGGCTTGGACTGCATTGGAGACATCACCCAATCAGTGGTAGTGGCCGCAGATAGTCAAAGATCAATCAATATGAGTCTAACTAAGTCTAACTGAGTCATGTGAGCACAAATCTAGGGAAGGAGACTCCAAGGAGGGCATAGTATAGCTGTCAGTGGTCAAGTAGAGATACTCTAGTCTCCGTAGCAGTCAATCTAAGAGCTACAGTCAGTTAACTGAGCAATCAGTCCTCAAATCAAGGAACTGACCCCCAAATCATGTAACTAACCCCCAAATCATGGAACTGTCCCCCAAATCATAAAACTGACTGACAGATCTCCTAAATTAGTGGAAGAGGGCATAGTTGTACTCCAGTGATGGAAACAAGGGTGCATCCGTGGCTAGTAGGGATAATACTGAGCAGAAACAGGTTCATAGGGGCTCAAAAATAAGAAGTAGGTGCTGGGAGACTACCATACTGATGACTGGATGCATGCATGCAAATACAAATGGTGATGGTGAGAATATTCCAACACTGGGCAACATCTAAGTGAAATGTGGGCATAACGCAAAAATGGATTTCATTTT
This sequence comes from Larix kaempferi, assembly GCA_027924585.1. NCBI lineage: Eukaryota > Viridiplantae > Streptophyta > Pinopsida > Pinales > Pinaceae > Larix > Larix kaempferi. Next base: position 13,288,499 of record BSBM01000458.1, on the reverse strand, counting down.
CAAGGGAAATCTGGCAGAGATATTTTCTTCCGTTAAAGGAATTGTCTCTTGCAAGCAATATGCTTGCACAAAATATGAATACAATTCATGTGGATTTGCTCAATCAAAATAGACTTCAAGTGGAGGAAGACTGAGCATCTGTGATTAGGTTCACATCTGTAGGAGCAGGGTTCGATTCCCACAATGGAAGAGGAGGAAACACCCGTCAAGGATCCTTTCCCCTGTTACTTTTATGCCAAAGCAAATGTAGTTATTTACTGTTGAGCAGACTCCGCCAAGTTCTGGATGCTATGTGACCACCATGTCCATTCAACCAAAGGTCTGTCTAATAAGCATGTTTAATCCCAGCTCTCAAGGGATGCAGGGACAAGCCGATGTGGTTATTTTCCAAGAATGCGATTGGGAGGTGCATGGAGGAGCATTCACCAGCCACCACTAGTGCCGCTCCACCGAAGGTTTCATGGGATATGCTTTGCTCCTCCGCTGAAATTCTTGCCACCAAGTGGAGAACACTCGATGAATCTCTTGACTGTATCGTAGTGGCTTGTGAAGGCCAATTTTATGGATTCTTGTCTCTGCATACCGTCCTTATCTCTTGAGTATGTGCTTGTCCCCAATCCAAACATGAGGTTCATCATATTCCCGACCACAAGCAAGGTACTGGCCATTCCCCCGAAGGTTTCTTCAAACACCCAAATGTGATTTCTTCTCATTCAATGTCACACCACCAACAAGGAGAAGAAAATACTACTGATGATGATGAAGACGACACAGAGAAGGATCTACAATTGATTATCATGGAAGCTTTTTTGCATTCACATCTCATTCTCAGTTCTCAAATGGTTTCCAATTAAGACTCCTCACCATGTACTCTGCGCTTTGTAGAAGTTAAACACATACCCACTTGTAGCTCTTCTTTTTTTCAATCATATAAAACATCATGATTTTTGTCCCACTCTCCAAACGTATGGAATACTCATTTGCATTTCAGCTCAATCAGGGATGCACAAAAAGACCTATTATTTGGTTAGGGAACTAGTCATCTCCCAGAAAGTTTTGAATTTTAGACCTAAGGAATATTTTGAAGCATTAACAAACAAAGATAGTAATACCCATTTATTGGAATTTTTCCGTAAGGTCTATGCAAAATGTGGCATGTTGAGAGATGCCCTTCAAATTATATTTTGCACGATGAAGGAACATGGGCTTGTGCCTTCCATTCTGTGTTGTAACTTCTTTCTCAACTATTTAATTGACCATGATGAAATGAAGATGACATCTAGTGTTGATATTGAAATGAGGTAGTTGGGTGTATATACATTGTATATACATATACCATATTGTTTAAATCCTACTGTAAACAAGGTGGAATGCAAAAAGAAAATTATTATATACGAAAAATGGAAGGGTGTGGGATCATTCCAATTGTTGTTACTTATACTGTTCTTATCTTTGGATATTGTAGTGTGTGTAATACAAAAGCAAGCCTTAAGCTTCTCAAGGATATGGAACATAAATGTCTCTAGTTATAATGCGGTTATCCATGGATTTTGTTATGAAGGTCACTTAACTAAGGAAAGGAGGACATTTTGAGGAGATGAGTTGGAAGGGCTTAGTCCATGATGTTTATAGTTATAGCAATATTATTGATGGGTACTGCAAAAATGGCGACCTTACAAATGCATTTATTTTGCTTGATTAAATGTTATTGAGGAATATGAAGCTCAACAATTTTACCTATAGCTCACTCATTGATGGTTTGTGTAAAGCTGGGAAAGTGGATGGTCTCTCACGCTTTTCAAGGAATTACAATATTTGGGGCTTATTTTTTATTGGGTTATGTACAATATTATGATTGATGTTCATTGCAAAGAAGGAAAAATGTTTGGCAGTGTAAAAAAGGAAACTTGCATAAGGCGTTTATGCTTTATGCCAATTTGATTGGCTAGGGTAGTGTTACTTACAATGCACTTATTAGTGGACTTCGTAATGAAGGCCATATACATGAAGCTTTTCAACTTCTATATGAAATGGTGGAACATGGTATTGTCTCCAATGTATTTACTTACAAGGTATTAATTTATGGACTCCATAAAATCTGCAAAGTGCAGAAGGATGAAAGATTCCTCAAAGCAATGCTAAAGAGGGGCCTTATTTCTGACAATGATGTTTCCAATACTGTGATTGCAAGACACTACAAAGAGGGAAAAATGAAGTCTTTCGAGCTGTAGTCTAGAATGTACTCAAGATAGAAGATTGTCCTTGATAATGTAGCATTCACCAGTGTTATGGATGGGATATGCAAGATAGGTAATATATCCATGAAGTTGTAAAACACTATGATGACATGGTGGAAAAAGGGATTTTGCATGGCTTGGTTATTTATATCATTCTCATTGCTGCATTTTACAGAACACAAAATAATAAGAAGGATTTAGATCTTTATGTCAATATGGTGGAAAGAGGTATTTTGCTAGATGTCATAACTTACATTGTCGTAAAGAACTCTTATTGCAAGACAAGTCATTTACAATATGCCCTTGGTTTACTCCGTGAAATGGGAGAAAGAGGAATTTTGTCAGACATCATAACTTATATTGTCTTACTGAAATTTTATTGCAAGACAAGTCATTGACAATATGCCTTTGGTTTACTCTATGAAATGGGAGAAAGTGGAATCTTGTTGGATGTCGTATATTATACTTTCTAATCAGTGGATATTGCAAAGCAAGCTATCTGCATTATGTTGTCAAACTGTTCAATGAAATGGTAGCAAAAAGGAATCTTTCCTGATGTTGTCACTTACACAATTTTAATAGCTGCATATTGCAATATTGACAACATGAAAAAAGGCTTTAGTGTTAAAAATGGGACAGCACCCGATTCTGTTATTTACTCAACATTATTAAATCATAGATTTTGCAAGTCCGACAAGTTGCATAAGTGAGTAAGTTGTGCAGGGAAATGGAAAATTGGATTTTGGTATAACCAATCAAAGCTTGACCCTGATAGGTGTTGTTCTTGGAATGGTAAATATCTCATTTTCTATATATATTGTTAGGTGAATTTATTTTTCCATATAACCTGTTAGTTTAATGTGGAAATAAAAGTAAGAAAAATGGGACGTGCCTGTCAAACCAGAGTTAATAGATTTGACAGAGTTCAGGCTAAAAGTCAGATTTATACTGCTATAATGATAACTTGGAGGGTTTTAGTTGCCATAATTCTTACATAGGATTATTGTACTATCTAATTTGTAAGATTTGATTGCCTCTTATCATGATGTGATGATTCCTGTGATATTTATTTTGTATTTTGATCTTTGTAAACAAATGGTTGAGGACAGAGATATTTTTTTTAGTAGACTTTAGTTTATTGGTTCTTGTAGAATATCTTGTTTTCTGTTTTTCATGTTTTGCATTTTTAAGAAGAGCCAACTCTTTTTCTACAATTTAGTTTTGTTTTTGTTTATTTGGACACAAAACTCTTATTAATTTTAAGATTTTCTTTTCATTATTGTTTTTTATATTTTATTGCGTAAAAATTCAAACAACCCTACTATCAATCATCCTAGCTAAAGATATACTACCTTGCCCCTTCAAAAATTTGAACATTGTATCCAACTGCATTTTTAGATGCTACATAAATTCCTTGTATACTACTAAGCTGCTACATTGAATCTTACATTCATAGCTACAACTTACCATTCAAACATTGATTACCATTCATAGCTAAGTACTGGACTATCCAAAAAATTTCAACTTGACAAAGCTAACCAGATATTCAAAACACGATAGAAATACACAACACACACTAGCTTGGGAATAAATAAAACTAGAATCTTGGACTAAAACTCCAACGATGCCCCCACAAAATGGTCCTTTAGATCATCACAACCTGCAGTGTTTGAAAACTTCATTGCTTCTCTTTTAAGACCCATAGGTATACCACAAAATACTCTCCATGTCATTGATCATGTACCTCTTCTGCTATCTTCTTTTTCCTGCATTCTGTGGGCATAAGACTGAATCAACATTCTATTATAAAAAGGAGACAAGGACAATTTCGATAAGGGAAGTGGAATTAGTTGTCCATGTTTTGGAATCGACGACAACATAAACCACCCAACCTATCATTGCAAGCAAGAATGCCATAAAACAACACACTTGAAAAAAACATCAAGGTGTCTTGGAAGCTCTTCTCAACACACCAAATAATAAAATCTGAGTATATAAAAATGAAGAAATTGGCCAGGAAAGGGAGAATTTGTTATAGCTTTGATGATTTATACCTCTTTTGTTTTCATGCCTTTAATAGATAAGGCCAAATCCTTATCGAAGAAGGGTCTTGGATATGAGGAGGGATGGGCACACATTAGTAAATTTCTGGACAAGCAGGTCATTAAAGAGACAAATTTTCGCATATACTGAGTGGGCATATTATATTTTGTATTTTTTGCCTCTATATATATTATTATACATCTTAAATTGATGGTCGCTTTTGTATATATCTTTAGTTAGAAAGATAGAAAATAGATGAAAAAGACAAGTTTGTGAAAATGAAAGTAGATAAGATCCAATATAGACTTTTGAGAAGAATAATACTGATATGTGACATATATTGTCCTGAAATGGAAAATGTAACAACTAAAAAGAAGTATGTTCGAAAGGACAAGAACAAATGTGTAGTTTCTTTGATTCATAAATGAATAGCAAGAAGCTCTTTTTCTCCTGGAAAAAAAAGATAAGTCCAAACTTATGCTTTAAATTGGATAAGAAAGTACCACTGGATGACAATTGGGATTTAGCGCCCTTCATATAAAGGATGTCATATTATATTAAAAATTATAGATTACGTAATGTTATCCAATGCTTTTACAACTTCTTTCTCTTTACAAACTGTGAAATTTCCAGCTTCTTTCTCTTTACAAACTGTTTGGGATATCACATTTTTACTTTAAAAAACAAAATTTATGTTCTCGTTGGGGATTAGCAATGCGGGATTGATGTTGAGGTCCATTGTAATTGCAAATTAATAGTGAAATCCATGATATAGTTGGTTCTAGAAATGAATGGGCCTTTGTCCAATTGGTGTTGACAAAGAGGCCTTGATCTAGTTGGTTCTTGCAAAGGTGTTTATGCTGAGGCAATAAGTTGTTATGCTGTTATTGGTGCCTCCAACTAAGGACATTTACCTTGGATCCCACACTAGCTTATAAGCTAGCAAGGGGTTACCATATTGTATTGCTCGCTTCCTTGTCTGGATTAATGTATTCTTCTTGTAGACATTGGGAAATTATATGAGAAAGTCTGCAAAGAGAGAGGGGAAAACACAACCTTTGTCATCTCATAACGCCGGCTCAGGAGTGACATTTGAGTTCAATGTCTATGGAAGGGTGGTGAATGTTCCCTTCACATCCAATTTGTTGTTCTAATTTTATCTCCAGGTAAGTGTTCAATGTTATTTGCTTAATATCTCAGTTATGTTAGCCTGACATGTGCTGGATTTTTAGTTTTAATATTCTAGTTTTTAAATTGTTCAGATATCAGTGTTAGTTTGCTTAGAAATCCTCTCAGTTTGTGCATAAATATGTAATTTGCATAAATTCCACTTCATTTGATTAATAGTATCAACAAAGAAAACTATGAGGGTCACCGAATGGTATTTGCACTTATCAGACAAAAGAAAATATACGAGGTTTAAATTTTAAGCAAGACGAAGTACCCCAACGACCAAATCCAGGTACATGACTCAATTGGTATGTCTAATTGCAAGCATCAATCAAGCTACCTATGATATCCAATTCAATCATTTCCTTAAATTCTACTCAGCGACATGTTTTCCATGGCTATAAAGGCTGTAAATACTTGACCTAGTCAAATAGGAGGACAAAATACAAAAATCCAAAACCAACGCCAACATTATGGTTACAACTTAAAAGTAAATATGACAAAATCAAAGGTCATAGACAAAAATACTTTGTATTATACTTTCCATGGCTATAAAGGTTGTAGATACTTTCCTAGCTAAAATATGAAAATCCAAAACCAACGCCAACATTATGGTTATAACTTAAAAGTAAATATGACAAAATCAAAGGTCCTAGACAAATATCCTTTGTCAACTTGATTACTTTGGTTCTGCATTAACCAACATAGATCCATCTTAAATACGAATCTATCAAGCACTGAGAGGGATCCAATTTCTTGAGGAGTAAATTTTTTTCTTGATGTGTAAAAAAATCACACCTCAAGAAATTTGGTCCCTATCGTCCTTGATAGATCTGGGTTAAAGATGGATCTATGCTAGTTTTAATTTTGATTTGATGAGCCAACATGTTTTTTTTTCCTTAACAAATAGAGCCCAAGGAAACTCCCAAGTAATTCCCCTCATTCCAAGGATCGAAGCCTTGACCTCCCTTACATTGGGGAAAGAGATCGAACCCTCAAGTGCTCGATTTAAGGGTTTTGTTCCAATTTTATTTTTGTGTGATATTCTGCAAGAGTGCTCATAGTTTCATTGTTATTCTTAGCTCCGTGCTTCATTGAAATACATTATCTTTATGGGAATATATACAGATAATGTATTTCAATTAATCATCCCAATGGTTGATACTTCCAACAAGCTAGAACAAATAGTGTTGAGGCCCGAGGGAGTACTACCATGTCTTGAATCTGAACAAAGGAGCATTAATTGTGAGAGACCTAATAAGTGAAGGAGCATAAACAAGTTAAATCACAATAATTGATGAAAAAATGACATTATACCATTAACATAATGTGCTTTTACATATCCCAACACCATAGGTATTCAAACAGAAGAAGCTATTATTTCAGCCACAAAATCAATTTGTTGCTATTAAAAAGACTAGTAAGCATATATGCAAATTAACAATTCCAAAAGGTCCACAAACCAATATAAACATAAGTCATATTGTCATATTCCTACAACATTAGAATTAATGCAGGCTTCCTAGTAGATGAATACCAACAAAACAAATTATACATAGCATACATTTTACCTTCTTTACCCAGAATCTATTGATGGGGATGGTTGCAAGCAAAACAGAGTACAATAAACCATGCCCCACATATATTGACAAAAATATGATATTCCCAAACACCATAAATGATTACTATCAGATAATGAAATACAAAAAAAAGAGTAAGAAAGAAAAAAATAAAAATTCCTAGCACGACTGTCAGATCATGAAATACAAAAAGAAAAATAGGCAAAAAAATAGAGAAGACATGTAAAATGCCTAGCATGGCAGAGATCAGGAAAATTCCCAACCTGCCCTTAGAGAAACCACAATACTATGGCTAAAAGTTGAAAATTTATAGTCTTTTAACAATTTCGTTAACAACCTGCCTCTTCATTATAATGGAAATGGAAATATATGGTTGACTACCTGGATGGAGTCATAACCCTTACATGATGAACGAAATCTAAAAAAGACCATTTTACCTCTTACCAATATATATAGGTACATAAATAATCGAGGGTAGGGAAATTTCTTTTATCAATACGTGCATCTAAAATAGACGCTTGACAGTTCACTTGGCCTAAACATATAAGCAACAGGCAAGCTCATTTGCCCTATTTTATAGTTGCTAGCCAGGTTTTCTAATTATTTTGTTTTATAAATTGAAGGGATAGGTTTGAGTCTTGACCATGTACGAAAATGGTAAAAACAACTTAATGTCTTTCAAAAAAGAGCAAATACATGATAGAAACCAAGAATAAATCCTGGAAAGTCAATTTCAACATTCAGAGCATCAACCCTACAGTTGATGATGAAAAGTGCAAGAACATATCATTGCAAATATCACATGATTAACATTTAATCTTGTGATTGGTTCTGATTCCTCTTATTAATACTAAGTATAGTAGCCATGCTCAAAGAAGAAAGGAGTAAAAAACAAAATTATAGTAAAGTTTAGCTCATAAATGAAAACCAAAGAAATAATGTATCATTTTTCCTTTGAAAATATAGATTTGAAGTACATTTAAAAATACTATGTGACCAGACCATGACATTTTAACTGATCTACACGTGTTAATAATGTCTGATGGATCAAATATAACAAATATTTATAAAGATGAATGAAGTAAATAGAATTATAATTATTTTCAGCGGGAAAATGGTTTGGTTTAAATATACTTCACAACCTGTAAATACCATGGTCAACCATTTCACCACAGTTCCAAACAAAGGGAACATGTAAAACAATTGGAAGGAAAAACCCACCATTCATTGCTTTTATGATAATAAGCCAGGGAAACATTCTCACATGACGATATTATTGGAAAATTACATAGTTTACAAAATATGACCATTACTGGTAAGGGGATTTGTCAACATATAGAATGCATAGATAATTAACATGAATATGCTACCAAGTAGCACAAGTCTGTCAGCAATCATAAATTGCCTGACAAGCAAATTGTATTGGATACATCAACATGATCTTGAACTCAGAGGCCAACACAATAGAACCTTCTATAACAGAAAGATCCCCTCCACATTCTCTTTACATATAAAATTTCAAAGTCAAAGTCAATTACAACAAACTAATATTACAATTTGTGAACTACTCACACCACCCAAATTAGTGCATTTACCCTCCATATATGGCTTAATGATGAAGCAAGCATGAAACTTTATGAAATGGACAAGCCCATATTATTGAATATTCCATCCTTTGGACTTGTTTCTTCCATAACTCTCAAATTAATACTCTCTAAACTCAGGACTTATCACATCTTTGCTGACCTGGCATCAATCTCTGCAAAATGCCTTGTCCAATAGTACTTGTGCTAGAAACCAATGATCCCTTGACCTAATACAGTGTAATTTGTGAAAAACCAATACATTATCTAAAGACTTATGACCAATGCCACGAGCTCTCACAAAAGTGTGTACGTCATCATTTTATTTTCTCATAGTAAGGTTTGTGTCAATTACTTACCCCTGCCTACCTCGATAAACAACTGAGCAGATGCCACCAAATATTTTATACTGCCTACCTTGATAAACAACTGAGCAGATTCCACTAGATATTTTCTATTGTTGTACTATCCATTGTAATCCCAAACTAACACACAACTAAGACTGCACTCTATCAGGGTAATTTTATTTTTTTTCGCAAAATTCATAGAGACTATTTCCACCTCTCACATTTTCTCTAGTCACCTTTCAAGAAAGTACCAAGGTTGAGACTTCTCGGGCAATTTCCTTTGTTCTAATTTAATAAAAGGATTTAAGGGAGATCAAGGGTTCGATCTACAACCCTATTATCAACTATGAGCACTCTTGCAAGGGAGGTTAAGAGTTTCGACCCTTGGAATTGAGAAAAACAATGAAACTATGAGCACTCTTGCAGAATCCTTGACCTCCCTTACAATTATATAATAATTTTTTTCTTAAGACATGCACCTCTTTTGAATTTTTAAGGATTTTGATTGGCTTAAACATTATGACATGGAAATTCAATGATAACTTTTAAAATCATTTTTCCTCTAATCGGAACTTTGATGACAAATTAGATATACTAATTTTTATCCTATTTAGGGGCTATGTTGCTTGAAGCTTGATAGAGATTATCACCTAAAAGGGTTGCTAGAACACATGGTGGGAATGTTGTATATAGAATGTTTTGGCCCATTTTGAAGAGGACTTTGGAAAAAGGATATAATTAGAGTGGGTAATTGATTCTTTTACAAAAATATCACCCATATTTCAAGAGACAAAAGTAAATAAGATGATGGCCATCAACCAAACTCCCTTGAACATATCACCATGCAAACACAATTTTTTTCACTTGCCTTTTTTTTTGGATGGAATGAAATCCAAAAATCCATCTTGATAGCTGAGATTGAAGTGTAAAAAAAATGTTCAATCAAGGGTCAAGTTGTAGCAACAATATGCATATGTTGACTTTTACTTACTAAAGTCATGGAAAAATTCTTAAAATCACTATTAGAATATATTCAATCTTTGTTAGATCAACCATGTATTGTTGCAAGTGCTTTAAATGATTTGATTATACTAGACGAAAATAAGGTTATTTCTCAATGAGTGGATGTAGTTGCCAAGGGTGTTTAGGATGTGGTATATCAACACCACAAAGTGGATGCTCTCCCCAAAACTGGTTTGTATACCTAACATAACTGTTGGAACGTGGCTCCCATTAGATTACTCACTGATTTAACCAAATTTCAGTGATTTCCCATTTCTTATATACCCCACAATTCTCTATTATATATGTCTCTTTCTCTATGTGTTCTTTTAGATAATTGACTCATTCTTCACTATATTGTCAATTTCCAGTTGCATAACAATCACTTTGCTTTGAAATGGTGTGGATCTCTTTTCCAGGCCTTAGGGATACTGATTTTTAATAGTGATGTGATCACTCTGTATGGTTTCACAACTCCACACTGCATTTCTTTCAACAAAAGTCAAAATATCTCTACATTTACATTAAGATCTAGAATAAGATAACATTATGCTATATATCTTAGAAGAACATATATACAAAAAATATCACAACTACACACTTACCAATTAACAAAGAATAATTGAGCCTCAAGTCAAAATGAGATATAATGTATTCAAAGGTGGAGGGTTGGGAGGATAAGAAGGAGATTTTTCTAAAGTAAAAAATTCTACATATGGTGGCTAAGCAAAGGAGATTGCAATACAACTCTATTTTTCGAAACAACAATGAAAATTTAAAATTATATTAGAACTCTCTTTTTTTGAAAGGAAAACTCTAAAATAAAGTTAAGAGATTGCAAATGAGTTAACATCATACTTTAGTTTTTTTTTTATAGTGAATGACACCCTTAGAGCACTAAAACAAAATCACATAGCAATCTCTTCATATCATTTCATTCAGTAGTCTTTTTTTCACTTCATCCCATCTTCTTTACTCCCCATTTTTTCCTTTCGGCGTTCCTTTCCACCTTTTGGGGCAATTGCTAGTATTATAATATATGAATATGAACATCACATAAAAAAATGTAAATATGAACATGATCAATATAACCTATCAATGATGTATCATTCAACATTTTAATTTTTTTGGCAATAACTCACTTTACAATGACAAATATCAAAGCTCTATTGAGAAGAAATACAAATACTTAATTAAAAGAACAAGATTTTCTCTCAATCTAACTTAATTAATGCAATTATAATTCTTAGCATTATAATTTATAACAAAAACATCAAGAAATACAAACATTCAAATGTTGATCCCGGAGAAATTAGACACCAACTTAAATTTTCTTGTAATTTTCATTGTTATCAAGCCCATAAATATTAAAGTCATTGTAGAGCACCTTAATTTTTTTTGTAAATTACATTGTTATCAAGGCCATTAGTTTAGTCATTGTTATCAAGGCCATAAATTAATTGAACTTAATCGAATCATATAATAAAAAACATTACATTAATCTACCATAAATGTCATAAATTAACACAATTATAATTCTTATCATTATTTATAACAAAAACATCATAAAATACAATCATTATTGCAATATTAATATAGAAATTAGAGGACACCTCAAGTCTAGAAGAATATGTTAGCCTTTACTTCCACAAAAATAAAATTGAATCATGTAAGTTGTTTTCATGGTGTATTTATATGTATACACAAGACATAATTTCCACCGTCATAAGATGACATATTAACAATATAATTAGACAATCAAATATAACAATAACAAAATGATATCTCAATCTATAAATGAAAAAATAAAACATGTACATATCACTTTCCATTGCCATCACCCTCATTATTTTCCTTGGTTGGCATGATAGCACTATTGTTCTAAAAAACATGTTTAGTTCTAGGGTCGTGTCTTAATATGAACCACTAATCTCTATCCAACACATCCGGGTAAAAGAACGCTTAGTTGCAGTGCTTTGGGAAAAATTAAGGCTCCTTACTTTCATCCCACATCTTTCTAGAGTTGATACATATCAAACCACTATCAGGATCTTCCTTTACATTATTCCCTTCGAATATGTCCCACCACCTGCACCTAAAAATAACACATTGGAAAGATGAGAAGTCCACTTGAATGATCTCTTGTATCTTTCCGACAGAACCCAACAATCGTCCTACCAGGTTTTGATCTCGGTGGCTAGCACGACTAGATTGGTCGAACTTGAATTCCACTCCACAGTCTTGTGTAACACACCCATCATCAACATCCTCGGAGTGAAAATTATGTCCATAAGCTCACATAGATGGTAACTAATGCACATGTAAGAAAAGTTAAGAAATGATGGTGTCATATGTATATTAACCCAACCATTAATATATTAAACATAGATGTTATAGTGCAAAGTTGCATTATCAAGTTAGAAATTATGTACATAAATATTTTGTTACCGAGTTTCTGCACCTGATCCCAATGTTTAGTGCATCCTCCTCTTCAGGAGGGTAACAAACAAATGCACCATATTTCTCTCTGACTTGGTCTACAACCCAATCGTTGGGACATATCATTGGCATATTTTATTTTAAATGATCTGGAAAAGGAATGATTCTACCGTGCGATTTCCTGAATTCTTTTCTGTCAATGTCCCATTTCCTCCTCTTCTCTTCATACAATGCAACCCATGACTGTGTTTCCTCTGCGTTGTAAATAATGAATTTATTGATTGCATCAATTTTTGAATTTGTTGTTGTATTCATGAAAACAAAACCACATTCAGTATGTATGGGAGTAAATACATATTTTGACATTTGTTTTGAATATAAGTTACTATGTGGAAAATTCAAGATCGAAAGATAAGTGACTTAGTCTTTATAATGCTCATTTTTCCATTGTTTTTCAGTACCTCCCCTTCCCTTCTGTCCTCATCACGTTCATCATCCCAAATCACTATGCTTGGTGTGCCGTCGATTTGCTTGATGTACTCACTGGAATAATAGAACGATTCATATACTATGTACCCCTATGCCATATACCCCTTGGGTTTTTCCCTTTGTCGAACAAATCCATTCACTTTTTTCATGAACCTCTCTAAGAAGAACATCTAGCGACAGGAGACAACCTTGACTAATTCAACCTCATCGACTAGGTGAATTAGAAGATGAATTTGCAAGTCAATGAAACTCGACGACAGTTCCTTCTCAAACATACAAACAATCTCAACTATCTCTTCACGCCACCGTGGAATGCCAACAATGTAAATATCATTTGATGCGATCCACCATACAAATGCAGATAGTCTAGATATGGCACGCTGCAGGTCATTGGGAAAGTCACGGTTCACACACCCACGCACGAACAACGGATAATGAAACTACAAAATAAACACAAAAAAGTTAAGTGCATTTTAAATTTTGTGGAAAAAGATATAAACAAATAGTAATAACAACTTTTTGGCATTACACGTACCCTTAGAAGGTTGAGATGGTCATGTGATTTCAAACCCGACAATTTTTCGTCTGACGTACTGAAGCAATGTCGTAGAGTAGACCCATAAAAAGAAGGTGCCTTCACGCCCAATATAACTTATTTTTCCAAATTAAGATCATCTTTCTTCAAAATCCATGGGACATCGCCTTTTTTAAATGAAAAAAGAGGGTCCAACCTCTCCTCTATTTTCTTGTCTTGGCCAATGCTTCTTTTTCATATTTGAAGCAACAAGGTACTTCATGAATTTCATCTTGTCACTTTTTTTGGATGATATGTGACGCCACAAAGAAGATGATTTTTTTTTAAAGATGCTCCCAATATGGGAGCTCATAAAATATCGATTTCCTTTTCATCCTTGTGGGCATTTTCTCAACATAGGTGTCGAAGAAATCAGGATCATCGATCACATGTTGCACATTTGAATCGAACATCTCTGTGTATTCCTTCTCCTTCTCTTTGTCATATGCTCTAAGCTAGTCAACCAGTGTCATTATTTCAGGCCTTTGGGTTCTCTCTCGTTTACCGTTGAAAGCATATTTTTCTCTTCTATAAGAGTGGTTTTTTGGGAGGAATACCCTAGAGAAGTTGTACACTAAATTTCATAGGATTTGACCACCTAGACTTCATAGAAGATCCACATCATTTGCATCCATAATAACCTTTTGTTACAAGACCCGTGATGTTATAATAAAGAGAGCACGTTAGTGTTGAGGATGAAGATAGTCACACCGAATTAAAGATGTAAAAAATTATTGCTTTGAATATAAAAACAAATAAAACAACATATTTACCCGAACAAACTCATAACCACAGATAATCATGTGTGGTGTATGCACATATGCCATATAGTATAAAAGTCATCTGTGATGGGATGGGTCTCGACACATCATATACCTGTATCCATTCCCATAATTCCTTCAATCCATCGATCAATGGTTATAGGTAAACATCCATATTCTTCACTTGTTTTTTACCAGGGACTATAAGAGCCAACATAAGATGTTCATTCTTCGCGGAAAACCATGGGGGATATTGTTATTGATCACTACTATAGGACAAACAATATAGATGTTGTTTGGTTGGGAATATGTGTTGACGCCATCAATGGATATGCTCAATCGGAGGCTACATACTTCATCCTTGAATTTATCGGGCCATGTATGCTCTATATGCTTCATGGAAATTGAATCTGTTGGGATTCACATAACTCCTTCCTCACTTTGGTTCAATGCATGCCATACCTGTAACATAGCTAATTCTTTGCAACAAAAGATCCTTTGAATCCTTGGGATTATAGGCATGTGCCTCAATATCTTATGAGGAGGACCATGTACTTTAGCCTTGTTATTTGATTCTTTGTATCTATCATGCCCACATTTTGGACATATCGCTTTGTTTGCATATTCGCCTCTATATAGAATACAATCGTTGGGGCATGCATGATAAGATATGTACTCTACACGCAACATTTTCAACATTTGTTTTGCCTCTACGCAACTGTCGGGAAAGACGTTATCATTCGGAAGTACCTTATCTTTGAATAACCTACAGTTAGTGGGAAATACAAATGTACAATGTCATTTAACGTTCATAAAATCGACCATTTTCAATGATGATTGCGTCACAATATTACTCAAAATATAATGTAGTTGATAGTCAGTTACCCCAACATTGCCGAGAAACATGCGTTTCAGACATGCTATACTTTGCTATAGTAACATTATTGTCCCCAAATGTGTAGAATTTGACTGACTAGATCCAAATAGAGGTGTGGTGGAAGCCGATTTAAGGCTTTCAAATAAGGCTTCAGTAATATGAGCATCATCCCCTAGCTCATTATCTTGGAATTTATGGAACAACATTGCATCCATGTCACTCCTTTGCCATAATAACTCCTCCATACCAACCTATACTTCATTGCCTCCATTGCCAACATGTGAAGAACTACTATCACTATAGGAATTCCTTCTTGGCGAGGATGGATGCAGTGGAAATTGAATAGGTGGTTGATTCAACCATGCTTGGTATGCTTCCTCTCCAAGTTGTGCTATTTTTTCAGCCTTCTCTTGATTTGACATTGTACTGGGGTGCAACGGAAGATGGTAGGTAGGTCGCTCATTATTAGAATCTTGATTTCAAAAATATTGAACATTACATCAATGATGTTAATAAGCACAATGAAATTGGTTTGATCTCACATTATAGAAAATAATTATTACAGAAGCACAAGAATCACTTCTAGTAGAAAATGTTAAGCTACAAACAATTTATAAAGTAGACGTTCAGATTGAGCAATAAATTAACATCAATTCCACATTAAATATGGAAATTTAAAATTGAATAACACATTTTCAAATTGAGTTTATAAATTAAATTAACAATTTATGAAACATATTTTCAAATTGAGCAATCCATTAATACGAATCCATTGAAAATTAACAAATACAATTAACCAATGCTTTTTTGTCTTACGCCCAAGGGAACGTCTAAATGTAATCCCGATGCAAGGCGTCTCCGACGAGCGATTGGTGGTCTACATAAGTTGTAGTTTATTAACAACTTGTCACCAAGAGTCAAACTACGTATTGCACGTACTACAACAAATCTGGACGATTTCCTTTTCATAAAGAACTCATGTTCATTGAAGTGTTCCTCAAATGAACAATTTGGAGAAAATAAAGAGCACCCATAACTATTTATGAACCATGCAATGTTCCCATGAGTGCGTGGACGACCATCTATATACAATAGGTTCTTCTTGTTAAAGTTTCCATAAACATAACCATTCATGCACATACTATACATGGAAATGTTGTGCTTGTATTTAACAATATTCAAGTAATTGGACCGACAATAGATAAAACCGCAAAATGGCATAAGTGTCACTCATTGTTTGGGAGGAACAAGTACATGTGAAAGGATAAACAACCCCAAATTTGCATCATCTATATTATACTTGGTAATCATAAAATGATTACCACAAAAGGAGAATTCGGTTCCAACATCAAGCATAGGTAGAGAGGACGGCCAAGTGCCATATAAAGTGTGGTTGTAAGAAGTTTGATATTTACTTTGGAAATTCATAGGAAGAGAGAAATCATCGCTACCCTCCAACAATTGGACGAACCTCGGTGTGTACTTCGACAATTTTGCTCTCAAATCATGCAAATTTTTGGACCTTCTAGTAGAGATGGGTTGGGTGGCATTCATATCATACTTTGGATCACTAAAAATTTCAGATGACTGAACATAAGCTGAGGGGTTCGTCAATTTAGGATGAGTCATAGTTGTTTTGGATTCCAAGTTTTTAAAAAATGAACGTAAGGAAGTGTTCCCATGTGTCTTTTCTATATCACCTATTGGATTTTTTACTGCAATAGGTGTTATTAGACCATTGATATTAGGTAATCTATCATTGGTGTAATGGGTGAGTGTGACACGCTGAGGGTTATCCTTCAACCCTTGACATTTTTAATTTCCACAAACTATTGGGGCGTCATAACAGAATATGAGAATATGCGAAATATGCGAAATAGCAGGAATACCAGAACTCAGAATCACTTTTATTGATCGCAGGCCACTTCGAGGGGGCAACCTCCTTTGAGCAAGCTCAATACAAATAACTTCACGGTACCTTCATAGGCCTCAACACACACTTATATACTAAATCTAGGCGCCAATACTATGGGTCAAAACCATGGGCCACTACAAACTATGGATCAACAATACTACGGGCGACTTACAAAGCATATGCGCCAACAACAATAACACAAACTATGGATCAACAAATACTACGAGACGACTTACAAAGCATATGCGTCCAACAACAATATACTAACAAAGTAAAGACATGGGTTCCTAACATCCCCTCCCCCTTAAAAAAAAGCTTTGTCCTCAAAGCTTTAGATGTGGAAATTGTTGTTGAATCTAAAGGAGTGGTTCCCATGTAGCATCCTTTGGTTGCATGACGTGCCACTGAATTAAGACCTCTGTGATAGAGCGAGAGCGAAGCTGACGAGTGCACCGATTGAGGACGGCCTCTGGATCCAAAAGGATGGATCCTTCATTATCCATTTTGGGTAAAATAGTTTTTCCACTGATGTTGGTGCCAAGAACTTTCTTCAGACAAGAGACATGAAATACTGGATGAATGTGGGAAGAAGGAGGAAGTTCCAATCTATAAGAAACGGACCCAATCTTCTAAAGAATCCGATATGGACCATAGAACTTTGGAGCGAGCTTATGACGCCCTTTGAGTTTCAGGGAGGATTGCTTGTACGGCTGGAGACGAAGAAAAACCATATCGCCTGCTTGAAAAGTGTGCTCAGAACGGTGCTAGTCAGCTTGTTGCTTCATGCGATTTCTTGCCATGTGAAGATTGTCCCGCAAAATGCGAAGAATATGATCGCGGTTTCAAAGGACCGTGTCAACTTCCTGAACTGGTGAACTGTTGGGGGTGTATGGAAGAAGAACTGGAGGTGCCTGACCATAGACTGCTTCATATGGGGTCATTTTAGAGGCAGTGTGGTAAGAGTTATTGTACCACCATTTAGAGAGAGGGAGCCACTTTTCCCACTGATGTTGTTGTTCAGAGGTGAAGCATAGAATATAAGTTTCCAAGCATTTATTGATAATTTCAGTCTGACCATCTGTTTGTGGGTGATACCCTGAACTCATCTTCAGTTTGGTGCCAGTGTGGAGAAATAGTTCTGTCCAAAAATGACTGGTGAAAGTCGCATCATGATCTGAGACAATGGAAGAAGGGATGCCATGAAGACGAAAGATTTGGTCCAGGAAAGTTTGAGCGACTGAGGAGGCTGTATAGGGATGGCTAAGAGCACAAAAATGACTATATTTGGAGAGGCGATCAACCACAACAAGAATCACTGTCTTCTCGCCAGATTTAGGGATCCCTTCAATGAAATCCATAGAAATATCTGTCCAAATCCATGTAGGTATGGGCAAGGGTTCGAGCAATCCCGGAAGGAGTGTCGTTTCACCCTTATTGCGCTGGCAAGTATCACATTTAGCTACCATCTATTGAATTGTCCTTTTCATGCCCTGCCAAAAGAAGTTACGCCGTGCCCGTTCATACGTTTTGAGGAACCCAGAGTGCCCTGCCGATGGAGAAGCATGGAGTTCATAGAAGACAGCCTGTTGAAGATCTGTGGTCTGGGGAAGCACCAAATGACCCTTGTATCTCAGGGAAGCACCATCCCAAGATTAATGTGGTACAACAGAAGGGTTGTTGGTCAAGCGTTGGATGATTTGAGATAAGGAAGAGTCATTGACATAACCCTATTGAACAGATTGCAACCAATTTGGAACAGGCATAGAAATAGCTGAAAGAGAACCTTGGGCATCAAATGTGCGAGAAAGAGCATCTACCACAATATTGTCCTTACCCTTCTTGTAAGTGATCTCATAGTCATAACCCATGAGTTTGCTAACCCATTTCTGTTGTGCTGGGGAGGAGACACGTTGTTCTAAGAAATATTTCAGACTCTGGTGATCAGTATTGATGCATAAATGATTCCCTAATAGGTATGGTCGCCACTTCTGTACTGCATGCAAAATAGCCATCATTTCCTTCTCATATGTAGAGGCAGTTAAATTATTACCTGAAAGGGATTTGCTGGTGAACACAATGGGGTGTTCATCTTGAAGGAGAACAACACCAAGTCCATTGCCGCAAGCATCACTCTCAATAGTGAAGGGCTTGGAAAAATCGGGCATAGCTAGAACAGGTGTAGTACACATAGCTTGTTTCAGTTTGTCAAATGCACACTGAGTAGCATGTGTCCATGTAAAAGAATCCTTTTTCAATAGAGCAGTTAATGGAGCTGCAATATTCCCATAATCCTTGACAAACTTGCGGTAGTAGCTAGTCAACGCCAAAAAACCACGAAGGCTCTTGAGTGTCTGAGGATGCAGCCAATTGTTCATGGCATCGATTTTGGCAGGATCCACGCGAACCCCTTGTGCTGAGATAATGTGCCCGAGATACTCAAATTTCTTCTGTCCAAAAACACATTTAGACTGTTTGGCGTGGAGATGATGGTCAGAGAAAAGTTGCATGACAAGATCCAGATGCTGGAGATGTTCAACCCATGTTTTATTGTAGATGAGGATATCATCAAAGAATACCATAATGAATTTCCGCAAGTAGGGCCGAAATATTTTATTCATTAAGGCCTGGAATGTGGAAGGAGCATTAGTGAGGCCAAAGGGCATGACCAAAAACTCATAATGGCCATCATGTGTGCGGAAAGATGTATTAGGGATATCATCCTCATGAACCCGAATTTGATGATACCCAGAACAAAGATCCAACTTGGAGAAAAATTGAGCCCCATGAAACTCATCAACAACATGAATTGGAAACTTATCCTTGATGGTGAGGTGATTAAGTGATCGAAAGTCAATGCAGAGGCGCCATGACCCATCTTTTTTGCGGACAAGAAGAATTGGAGAAGAAAGGAACTAGTGCTTGGGCGAATAATACCTTGCTTCAATAAGTCCCGAACGAGCATTTCAATCTCCATTTTTTGGTGAAATGGGTAGTGATAGGCCCTGATGTTGGGAGGAACGCTGCCAGGAAGGAGCTGAATACGATGGTCTTCTGGCCTTGAAGGTGGCAATCCCACTGGTTCAACAAAGACACCTGTATATCGATCCAGAATTTGTTGTAGTTCCAAAGGAGTAGTGGAGACCGCTGATGGTTGCATCTGAATGGAATGGATCTGAGCGATGACACCATGTGAATTCTTCTTGAGCATTTTTTCCATGTGATGTGAATTGATGATGCTGAGAGACCCTGGTTGTAATCCTGTCAATGTGTGTTTTTTTTCCATTAAGGGAAAACTGCATCCAAAGTTCAGCAAAATCCCATAAGATAGGGCCAAGTGTGCGTAGCCATTGAGCGCCCAAAACCACATCACATCCGCCTAAGGTCAAGGCAAACATTTCAGAGCACAAGGTATAATCTCCCATAGAGATATGCACATTTCGACACTTCCCTTTGCAAGGTAAGGTGCCTCCATTGGAAACCATGACTTCAAATTTTGAGCAAGGATGGATAAAACAATCAGCTTGTTTGGCGATCCGAGGGTCAATGAAATTATGAGTGCTACCAGAATCAATGAGTATTGTAAGAGGAAGCTTCTTGAAGTAACCCCGAACCCGCATTGTTTGGGGGGTGGTGATTCCAGCTAAAGCATGGAGAGATGTCTCTGGCTGGTCATCCTGAGACGGAGGGTCAATAGGCGGTTCCTGAATGTCGACCTGAGCATCCATTGTATCTGGATCTTTGTCACCAAGTTCAGAGGCAGGCGGAGAATCCATATCCAAGAGATAGAGTTTTTGCTAAACACATCTATGTCCCCGAGTGAATTTCTCATCACAATTATAGCAAAGCCCCTTTTCTCTGTGTACTTGCATCTCTATTTCAGACAAATGCTTGATAGGAGTTGGTCGAGGAGCCTACGGTATGGGTGGTCGTTGAGAACCCATATTTCGGAAGGGAACAAAAGTGGGCTTGGAGTGGTGTTGGGCTGCAATCTCGTCTTCTGCCAACTTAGCCAACCCTAGGGCTTCCATCATTGTGTTGGGATAGAACATTTTGACCTTAGAGCGGATGGCATCCTTTAGACCACTGATAAAACAACTTTGGTAAAAGTCATCAGACAATCCTTCAGTGTGGTTGGCGAGTTTCTCAAATTCAGTTTGATACTCTCGCATAGTTCCAATTTGGTGAAGTTTAGTGAGGGCTCCTGTGTAGTCATCAAAAGCACTAGGACCAAATCATTGCAAAAGGAGCTGGCAAAAGTTTGGCCATTTTGGCTCTTCATGAGCCTTGATGTACCAACGGTACCATTGAAGAGCTTCCTGTTCCAAATGAAAGGATGCAAGCGGAACTTTGTTGACATCAAAAGTATTATGCAGACTGAAATACCGTTATGCACGATAGATCCATCCAGTTGGATCAGTACCATTGAAGCGAGGAAAATCAAGCTTCAGACCACGAAAATTGCTGGAAGAAGAGAACCCATTGTCTGATGAAGACTCGGACTGCCGTTTGTTGGTCATGGTTGAATGTTCAAGATGGAGGCCGAGAAATTTTTCATCAAGATCCTGGAGTTTGGTTTGGATGGCTGCAAGTGCTTCATCCATGGTTTTTGCTCCTGCGCGGGTGACAACCATAACCATGAGTTATTTATTTATTTATTTTTTAGTTGACTGGGTAGAAAAACAAAAACAGAAACTGCTTCAGTAAAAGAAAGTCTGGATTTGGGAAAAAATATGAAGGGTAATTGGGGTTTGACTAGGTTTTGGACACTGTCGAATGGATAGGGAAGCAGAAAAGGAATATTTCAGAAGCGGGGTGAAAGAATGGGAAAATTTGGCAGAGAGGGACAAAGAAGCAGAATTAGGAAAGGAACTCTGTGGTAAAATTTGAAGGTGATTGGGTGAAATCCGAGGAAGTTATGGCAAACCCTAAAAATAGACAAATGTGGGATTTCGGGCTTTGGGAAGTGGAATTGGGGATAGGGTCCTCAGGAATGAAATATGCAAAATAGGATGACAGGGGTTCCCGGGAAGTTTAAAGGGAAACAAAGTGAAAACAAGGGAGATATGGAATGGCTTTCAGAATGGATCTGAACAGCTGGATCTGAAACGACGCAGCAGTGATCGAGAACAGTTCAGCTGAAAATAGATATGGACCCCAGGTATGTGCGGCTTCCTAACAGTTCAGAGGTTTCACTCGGCCACCAATGCTGTCTGACGGCTTGCGTATTGGGGCAATACCCCTCACTCCACGGCTCAGGTAAAACTGATAACCGCTTTGCCACAAACGATAGCTCTTGGTTTACCTCATGGGTGGGAACTAGTTAATCAGGTAGGGGTCATTGCCCTTTTCACTGGCAGGTCCTCTCAATGGGCCAGCTACTTCGGGGTTCCTGTGGTACTCCTCACAATGAGTTTTAGGACTTATGCCCAAGTACTTCCCACATTTAAGCGGATAGGGATTATTCCCAAATCCGAACCTGCAACAGATGCGAAAAAAAATTTGGTAGAAATTTCACCTGGCGAGCCCAAGAAAGTGCTCTGATACCAAATGTGAAGAACCTGCAACAATTAATTAATGAGAATATGCGAAATAGCAGGAATAACAGAACTCAGAATCACTTTTATTGATCGCAGGCCACTTCGAGGGGGAAACCTCCTTTGAGCAAGCTCAATACAAATAACTTCACGGTACCTTCATAGGCCTCAACACACACTTATATACTAAGTCTAGGTGCCAATACTATGGGTCAAAACCATGGGCCCTACAAACTATGGATCAACAATACTACGGGCGACTTACAAAGCATATGCGCCAACAACAATAACACAAACTATGGATCAACAAATACTACGGGACGACTTACAAAGCATATGCGTCCAACAACAATATACTAACAAAGTAAAGACATGGGTTCCTAACATCTAGCTTGCGACGAATTACCGTCGATGAACTGGGACGACGTCTTGAAGATGGCATGTTACAATTGGCAGGGTAAAGCGGCTACCCAGTTTCATCCACGGACTGCTTGCGGTATCTTTCTCCTGATAACAACTTATGACGTTTCAAAATTGGTGGAATATATTGTGCATCCGAACTCGAACCCGAATCGTGATCCTGCAATATAGAATAAATCGATATTCATATTCACATGGATAAGTAACATAAATTCAAATAAGTAGTAAAAAAACAAATAAAACCTGAACTTACGGGGGATGGAATGGGAGAACTCATCGAACTTTGAACAAGATGGTATGAGTTGGAATCTGAAGAATTGACCATTTGATACTACAAAATTTTCTTCTTGTATTTGAGCCAAATCAACAATCAACATATATATACTATGAAATATTGTAATTGGTGTGGTTAAATAGAAAAGGACATTTAGTATGAATATATAATTTTAAGTGGACACATAAAAACATAGAATTTACAAAATAAACCAGTGCGTTTATTCATACATAAACGCACCGATGCACTAACATAAACCAAACTCATTGGTTCGTAACAAATGTAAATGCACTGTTGCAGTATATCCACAAAATCCCCTGTGGTGGAAAACATCCGCTACATTTGGTAGCAGATATTTCTACATGTATTTTCACAAAAAATCTTTGCGGTGCATTTCTTACATATAAGCACATCCGTGCATTTTATGTATGTCCTCACTGGTGCGACTTGATACCAGGCACACTTGAAATGCTGAAAATCAAAATTTAAAAAAATCGCACAAACCGTTTTTTCCCTAAATTAAAAAATGGTGGCAATTTTAAGTTCGAAAAGTAAATCTAAATAGTGTTTAAAATCCAAAAGCCTAAACATTAACTCACTGTTTTGCCGAAATTTTCAAGGGAGAGTTTTGGAAGAGATAATTATGTGGAAGGAGTTTGGAGCAACTGGAAGGAGTTCTAAGGGTCGAAATTTCATAGGTATGGTGAATCAAAACAAATCCTACATGATAGAAATTTCAAGCATGTAAGTAGTACTGTAGATCTTATAACATTATTTAGAGTTTAACTAGATTTAGAAAAAAAACGTCATTCTTACCTTCAATGTTGAAACCATTATTTTCTCGTTGCTTCTTTTCATTTTATGTGGCTGCAAAATTCTTCATTAGGGTTTATATCCTTCTATTATTGTATAGAATTATGATTTCACCTTTCAGGGATTTTGGATTTACTGAGCTTATGATTATATATAGAAAGCGTAAGGTGATATGGGTCCACTTTCTTGGTCGAATCCGTAACCATGTTGACCCTGTCAAGTTTTGGGTTTTTTTTTCAATTAAAAAAGACATGTGTCAAAATCTGTGCGTTTGTATTACTGGAATGCATCGGTGCGTCCACATAAATAATGCATCGAGTTTGACCTGCGTCGCATTATTTTTAATTATTTTATAAAAATGCAAGTCGTTTTTCGTGTCTCATTTCTCTGTTCTTGGCACGTCGCATTTACTGTAACGCACCGTATTTACTATAAAGCGTTGTTTTTTAATTATTTACCAAAATAAAAAAAGATGATTTTAGTATTTCGATTATCTGTTAATGATGCGACATATTCGATTTAACGCACTGGTGCGGTTTTGTCACTAACACACCAGGGCGTGTAATGTATACAAGCGCACCGAAATTAGATTTATTCTTTTAAATTTTTTTTCTTTGTATTTTGAAGGTCTGTAATTTTTTTTTTGTATAATATATTGAGAGCTTATGTATTTAATGGTACAAGTTATTTATTGATAGAAAATGCATGCTATGGAGTTAAGTATATTTTTATATTTCCAGTTAGCTTCTATGTGAATAAATCCTTTTTTGGCGATCTGAGATAAAGCTAGGGTTCGGCCGGTTGCCGCAAGCCTACCGCGGGCTTCATCTCTGTCATGCTGATTCGGTAGGGTTCGGTCGGCCGCCGTTAGCCTGCCTGGATTCGCACCCTGCGTTGACCTATTTAGAATGACAACCAGCTATGCCTCGGCAGTCCGCGTCTCTTCGTCTCCAACCAGTGCTTCAATCTCTCTCTCTAATGGGGGAAAAGCAGCCTGCAACTAGCCTTCCTTGTTTGTTCAGGAAGCCTCACCTGGTTTCTCTCCATAAGTGGATCTCTGAGGTATGGAAGCCCCTTGTTTTTGAGGAAATTTCTATTTACCCCTTTGCTCGGGGTTTTTTGTTGTTGTGGATTTCGATTCTACTAAGGATAAACAGATCATTCTTGACTCTGGTCCGTGGTTTTGGGGAAGTTCAGGGCTCTTTATGAAACCCTGGAGCCCTCTGTTTGACCCAACTACTAATCAAATCTCATATGCTCCAATCTGGGTTCGACTTCCAAAATTTTCCCTTGCATCTCTAGAACTTGGCCTCGCTTGAAGCTATTGGCAATGCATTGGGCTCCTTCTACGATCGAAGTCCAAAAACAAAGGATTACATCAAAACTACCTTTGCTCGCATCTGTGTGGAAATGGACTTTAACATTGGCTTTCTTGTTGAGATCCATTTGACCAGCAAGGATTATGTGTGGGTG
The DNA here is from genome assembly GCA_027924585.1 of Larix kaempferi. Classification (NCBI taxonomy): domain Eukaryota; kingdom Viridiplantae; phylum Streptophyta; class Pinopsida; order Pinales; family Pinaceae; genus Larix; species Larix kaempferi. Next base: position 13,262,968 of record BSBM01000458.1, on the reverse strand, counting down.
AAAAAGCTAGACTATGAAAATGTGATGTTCAGATGCAGATCTTGCTTCGCAACCAGACATCTTGTAAAAGATTGCCCAAAAGCCTCGCAGACCCCCAAATCGAAAAAGCTCCATCACAAATCCACTTGGTGGGATGGAGCAAACTCCAAGCATTATACAGTAAGTAGAAATGAAGATATTTCCGAAGAGGCTCCGTCACAAGCTAAGGAATCTTCTAAAGTTAAAACAGAGGACACTATAGAGGAAAAAAGGATCCCCACCAACGTCAAAGACCCACCTGTAGCTTCACGAGATAGTGCTACCCAACTGATGGACCCGAAAAGTCCTGCCCAACAGGATGCAGCTGGAAATGCAGTTTCCATTCTCGAAGCCTTTGTCGAGGCGTTAGATTGGATCAAAGTTGGCAAAATAAAATAGGAGCTTCACCCTCTTTGAAGCCAAAAGAAAGTTTAACTTCTCCAAGAAAAACAAGAAGCCAACAAACTTCATATCGTTAATCTCTGGATTGTATCGAGTTGTATGTTAAAAGTAGGACATCAACAATTTTGGTCTTGTTTGTAGTAAATGTAGCCCATTTCCTTCTTGGGAAGTTTGTTAGAAGATTAAGTCTCCATAGAATAGGAAAGTATCAGAATAAGTTAAGATTGGTTGTAGATGATCAAGGAGTCATGGACGTAGTTCTCTCTTGGGATCAGCCTGTCTTCAGAACTATGTAATCTTTGTTCTTTTTTTTTTATATATATAAATGCTCATAACCGTTTTTGTTAAAAAAAGAAAAAGAAAATGCATGCTATGAGTTCAATGAACAACAACTTTAATCAACATGATGGGAGCACATCGAGAATTATGAAGAAGGAAAGTGATTTTAATTAATTTCTATATTTAAATTATTTTTTTTGAATTATTTGTAAAGTTAACTAATATGTATTAGTTAATGTGTGACATGGAGTGCCAAAAAATGAGAAAGCTCGATAAGATTCTTACCAAACCAACTCTAGAAAAGCGTAAAATGTTGATGGAAAAGTTGCAGATGGATGAATCGGGTGAATAAAAAAAGTCAATATGAATTATTTATTGAAATATGAGTAATAATCTACTTAATTAAGAATATTCACTAATATGTTTCAAATAATGTAATTCACATATGATGAATGTTATACAGGTACTGACAACAACATAAGTCAATATCATCATAAGATTTTTTTATGGAAGATGCAAATGATGATCAATTGGTCCCGAGCTCATCTGGAGTGGTGCTGGAAGTTAGAAGGGGAAATGAATTTTATAATACTATGAGGTATTTAGTGGAAAGAACGTACATGTGTACTTTTCACTTACAATACAAAAGCCAATCAAATGATTCAAATAATCATGTCATATGTAAACTACAAGAGGTGTTCCCAGAGCAATGGCAATGAGACCTGTCAGGCTTGCAATAGAAAAAACATACAACAACAAAAAATAATCATTCAAAAGGTAATATTCCTAAACATATATATGTAGAATATGTATCTAAAACTATTACAAAGCGTCATTCATTCAAAATTTTAATTCTATTACATTTATTTTTCATATCAATAGAGAAATAATTTAATGTCATTTTACATTTTCAGGAATATTACGAGAATCCCAAAGGATGAACGAGGTGATTGCAAAATGTGCCAGTAGGGATGTCCAAGAAAGTGTACAAGGAGATGGTCAAGGAAATGGACATTATTGCATCACATGAAGAGCCATCTCAACAACAATGTGTTTCAAATGCACATAATCATTTGGTTTTTAGGTTTATGTTATGCATTTCACTAATTAAATCGACATTAAATATTATTTTTCAATTGTTTTGTTGAAGAAAAGAAAAGAAAAAGGAACTCAATCAACACACAAGACATGACGACAAGGAAAAAAGGGTTGATAGCAAAGTTTGTGAGTATTTTTTATTTCTTTGTAAGAAATAAACATTTTGTAGTGGTTGTGATTGGTATATTGATTTATTTTTAATTTGTTTTCACTGGTAATCCTTGCATGCCTTCAAACATGTGTTAACATACAAAGAGGAGCAATCAAAAGAATTGATTGACATTGGTTTAACCAAGGGTTGTGAGTATATGTTGGCATATCAAGAATTAATTATGGATTTTGTAAGTCTCTATGTTGTTTTATTTCTCTCATTTTATAATTAATAAAACAACAAACACTTTCATATTAAATATATGATTTGTGATAGGGCATAACACTTGCAGGAAACAAAGTATGGAGTGGAGGAAACAAAAGACTTGTTGATAGAAGGCATGATATTTGGTTTTGAGAGAATGCGCATCATTAATGAGTCGATTATTTCTATGGTATGTCGCTTTTCAATTTACATTAGTGTATACTATCTATTTATTTTTCTTTCTCCCCGTTGGTAATGTAGATACACTCAGTATACTTTATTTTTATGTTCCGATAACAGTTCCAACGAAGAATGATGCTCCGTATTTAATTTTGATTTTAATGCAAGTTGTTGTAGCTTGTTGTATATTTTGAAATAATTGTTTCTGAAAATCATACATTTTGTATAATAATGTATTGGACATAGTGTCTGAATTCAAAGACGAGTTGCCAATAACTGTAACAATAATTACATTCAAGTTGACATTTTGATTATTGTTGTCTCTATGTTATCGTATTTTGTATGACAAAGGCACTCTTATTGATATATTTAAAATAAACTTTTTTATTCTATTGCATTCTTCAACATTATTGTCAAATGTAACATGTGAACTGGTACATTGGTAACTTTTTTTCCAAGAAAAAATGCATATTTTCATTCAAGATGGAGCACAAATAAATTATTCACTACCACATAGCAGTTGTAAATGGTAAGTTGGTATTTAAATGTATGTATGATTAAATTACAATAGATTCTTGCATCTATGATATAAGAAATTAATCCAAATAAACAATTTCAATAATTAAAATTGAAATGAATTTTATTATAAACAAATATTTCAATTTAAGATGAATAATGAAAAAAAAAAAAATAAAAAAAATAAAAATATATATATATATATATTTGAATGAAATATCAGTAGTCATTCTTCAAAGAATCGTATTACGGTGTGTTTAAATTACCATTGCGCCCCAGTGCATATATACTAAACTTGCAGACCGATGCGTTTACAACATTGAGCACCGGTGCATTACAACATTGAGCACTGGTGCGTTTATAACATTGAGCACCGGTTCATTTTATTATATGAATCACACCGGTGCATGTAGATTGCTTATGCACACCGAGAACGATCACAACTTATGCCGACCGGTTTTTAGTTTTTAAGCTTGGCGGTTCGTTCCATGTGTTTAAATGCACCAGGTCAGGTTGATATTTTGTAAGCACTGGTGCGTTCTACTATTAAATGCACCAATGCATTCCTGTATGAAATGCACCGGTGCGAGTGGATAAATGTTCGACACCATTAAATATAAATATAATGGAAAAATGTACAGTGCGTATGATATAAAATATCGCACCGATGCATTTATTTTGTACAGATGCACCAGTGCGTACTTAATATACTCAAGCATTGGTGCGGCGTTGCAATTTGATTATTTCTGGTGCTTGTTTTGGTTGAGTGCACTGGTGCATCTATTCTAATTATACAACACCGGTGCGTCATAGGTGAAAATGCATCAGTGCGCTTAATTTTTGTTGTGCGCATCGATAAACTAACCTCCGCTAAAACCTACAGCAGTTGAGTATTTTTTAGTTATAAATTGTATCCGCTATAACCTCCATAAAAAAATCCGCTACCATTGGGGAAGGTTTTTTTGATTATTTTTTTCAATCTTGTAACACTAAAAACATCTCCTATGACCTTCGCTACAGGGCATTTTCCTTGTAGGGCAGTGCACTGAATGGCCCATAGTACACTGTCAAGAGATTTATATTTTTAGAAAATGTCAAATAGTTCATAGACTTTAAGATGATGCCTTGTGAATGCTGCTTCACATCACTTAAAGTGCATTGATTATAGCATATAGTTTTTCAATAAATATTGGACATATAATTTCTATACATTATGTCTATTATTATAGGATCCATCATGTTATTTTTTTAAACAAAGCATTGCCCTTGTCAATTCATCACTATTTTACAGGCACACCATGTGTAATGCATCGATTAGCATTAGACATAAATATATTAAGGAAAATTAAAAAAATTATATGGCATTAGTGTGCTTTGAAAAAAATCTACATTGATGCTTTGAGAGTGGGGGAGCATCAATGTGTCAAAGGGCAAGGTGCACCACACTCTGTATAAAAGTTTTAAGTGATTTCATTTTTTTACTTTTACCACTACATTTCACTATTAGTGCTCCATTTCTTCTTTACGCCATTGTTGTGCCTCCTCACACTAAGTCGTTTTTGCTTCCCGGTTGTCACTTATTGAATCCATCATTGTCACTCCTTATCTAGTAGAGTATAGGTTTTAAATCCCCCCTAAAAATCCTCATATATTTCTACATTTGGAGCTACTGTAACACCCCCAGTTTTGACTTGGAATGTATCAAATCAGATTATGTAAATGATGTAAATATGCTAGTATGGATTCCTAGTGTGGAGCTCAAGGCCAAGGCCCGACTAGTGAATGGTTAGGCATGTATACTGTAAAAATATTTAAATGGACCAAGTGGTTGACTTTTCATGCTGATTCCAAAGCTATGTAATTATTATGTTGGAAAAATATTAAAATTGTCCAAGGTGGCTGTGTAAAGAGCACTAGAGGGGCTATGATTCCACTATAGGGGAAGAAAAAAGGGGGCCTATGGGGGATTAAATCCTCTACTGCCAAGTGTCAACATTATAACTCATCCATTTGATGCCATGTGCCTTAAATGAGCCAATTACTTCCTTTTGACTATTAAATCCAATCATTGATTGCATGTGTGAGGTTGGTGGGGAAAGTCTTCTCATGTAGTTATGGAAGCATGGGATGAATATACTTCTATGAATGTTGTAAGAGTCCTCCTTTCTATGGTCATAAGTTATGCCAATTGTCTTTTCCCAATTGTCTCATCTCCTTTGGAGTCTATCATCCATTTTTCTCAAGCAAATTTTTACAGTGGATTTTATAGTAGGTAGAGTTTTTTTCTCTTGTTGTTCATTACCATTACCAGAATGTGCAATAACCAGAAATTTGAAATTGTGAAAGAAAATTATAGATTTGAGGGAAAAGAGATGGTTGTATGTGAGCATAGAGGTTGGGAAAGATAGGAACCTTTACCCATTAATTTTTGCGGCCTCTAAATGCTTTAGAAATCATGAATTAATGATACAATAGGTTCTCCAAAACACATAGTAGATTGGACTATTTTGGAACACACTAGTAAGCACTGTAAGGGTTGGATTTCTTGAGGGAACTATGGATCAATGAAGGGAAATTCCTTGCATGTTTTGTATGGGGCAGTGGAAAAAGGTTCCATGGTTGAGATGGCTGAGTGATATCTCTGTAAATGCTTAGAGGTGGGCAATTTGGCTAAGCATGAGAGAAAATGGGTTATGGGTTGAGAGAAACAAGCTTGTAGGTGTTTCCTTCTCCCTTGTGGCCTCATAGCTCAACTTGGGGGTGGTATCTACAACTAATACCTATGGTTGGGTGGAAAATCGCTCTTACATAACCAGTTTCTTGGATATTCTTTGTTTAAAGATAAGTATTCTCTTTGTTTTTGAATGTGCAATGATTTTATTTAATGTCAGTGATAATTATGCTTGTATGTGTGGATAGTGTTTTATTTCTTCTTTGTTTAAATATAAGTATTCTCTTTGTTTTTGAATGTGCGATGATTTTATTTTATGTATGTGACAATTATGCTTGTATATGCATGTTGTATGTGTGGATATTGTTTTATTTTTGTTGTGTTCAACCTTTAGGCATCTACACATACATTTCTTAATTACAAATTCACATTATGGTCCATGGGTCGAATTTTGGAAACTTGTAATTCGTAAATATCCACCCTCACTGGTTGAAACGATGGATGGGGGCATGACAGACTCGTATCAAAGCTTTTGGTTGTAGCATTGGGGTTGTATGGGATGGAATCCATAGTTACATGCATAAACAAGAGCTTACATATGAAGTGTTGACAAAGTACTCTATGAATTCACGGATTTAGTTGTGGAGGGTATCTTAACAAAGCCATGAGTTAAATTTGTGGTCTATCAGCAGGAATGGTAGATTGGTTCAATAGATTTGGGGTTATTTTTAAAATTGTAGAGCTATAAACAAAATTGAAGAATCAAAATTTTACCAAACTATAAAATTTTGAAAATTTGGGGAAAATTTGAGATGGACCCCACCTATGCCATGTGGAAAAAACGTGGTGTGGAGGATCCATGTGGACATGGGGTATGATGTGGACCAACTACGTATGAATGCACAAATGGTAGGACCCAAAATATGGTTGTCGGAGGTAGGCCATCGGGATAAGCTGCCAAACAAGAATATATAGGTTCATTGCGACAGTAGCCCGATGTTCTAAGTTGGATAATTCTATCAGATCACGTTATTGGGAAGTGGGACCAAAGGTGTAAGTTAGAAGTTCCAATGGAATAAGGATCCCTATGGATCGAGACCCAATGTGTCAGGAAGGCCATTAGAGATCTATTATTGGAGATTTTCTGCCGAGAGTGCAACTGGAGGATTCCAAGAGAGTGAAGTTTGATATGTCACACCCAACAACATCAGAGGTATGACTTTGGAAAAAAATTCTGATAAAGTATGCGGGGAAGGCCGATGGAATGAAACCCAATATCGTATCAAGAGTGGCAGATCAAAAGTAGGTTATCAGAAGAAAAGTTTGGTGGAATATGCACATTGATTGATGGAAAGTTGATAGGTGATATCCAATGGGATATTAGATTCAATGTATCGAAGATGGCACATCGAGATTGGGCCATCAGAGTATTCTTTCAATGGGGTATGTGAGAGGACTATGGAAAAGTTGGAAGGTGACATCTAATGGGATTTCAGACCCAATGCATCGGGAAGGGTCTCGTCGAAAATGAAACTTCATAGTTATTAGATCAAAGTGAATCATTGGTGAATCACGTCACAAGTACGCATGGGATATTCCAATGAGATAAATACAATCCAATGGGAGAGAGTCAATGTGATGTAAAATCAATCGATAGAGACAAATTTGAATTAAAAAAAAAAATGGAGCCCGAAAATTGATTTGTCCATAAGAGTAGTTTATCTCGGAATACAATGAGATCTATGACATTTTGATGCCATTAAGGAAGGATACATAATTTCTAGTGAGAGGCATGGGCCTATTCAACTCTAGTTTTATAGAAATATTGAAATATTGGGTTTTAAATTTGAGTACCCAAAGACCCAATAGGGGCCCTATTGGGGCCGAAATCATTATGGTGCGGATGTGGATCAATCACATAGACAAATCTGGTGGTATATGGACAAATTCCAAAAGGTGTGAATTTGATGTGCAAAAGAAGGCCAAAATCCACTATTTCGGGGCACTTTTTGGGGATTATGAGAACCTTGCAAGAAGGAAAAGTTACCCAAGAAATCCAAATTTAATTTTTTATGAATTCAACACTTTACCTACTCATCAAAATGAACAAATTTGGTTACATGAATTTTTTCTTGAAACACTCAATTTGGGAGATATCTAGTTTTGCTAAAAATTCTAAGTTTGGAAAAGATGTAAAAGTAAAAAGTAGTCAATTCCATAAATTTATAGAAATTGACTAGGGCATTGGATAAGAAATCTGAAAGTTGTTGAGTAATCCTTGTCATGTGTATTATCAATGTCAAATAGAAACGTTTTACAAGTTCTTCCTAGATTTTCTTATACATGTGGCTGAAGTTGGTCTATGAAGCTAATTGCATATGCATGAAAAGTGCAAAATTAACAATTTCAAAACGCTGTAACTTTCTTCTTTGAGATAATAATGAAGCATGAAGATAGTCGTTGTAAATATTATCCATAGGGGAACAATTCTGCATAGTCATATTTTGAAAGGAGAAATCGAATGTTTCTAAAAGTTGAATAGAAAAATGGTTGTAACCTTGATTTGACAAAAAAAATTGTCAATATGGGCAGTTCCCAGAATGCATGAAAATTAATTTTGTGATTTTCTAAGAATGTAATGAATCTAAAAAATGTTCTTATACGAACGCTTTCGTAGATACAATATCACATCAAGGGTAGTTAAGGCTTCACATTCAGAATATTATGATTTGAAAATCCTTGGTCTTGGTTGGGCTAAGAAAACCATCATCATGGATGATGTATAGGATCCTATGTAGCTGAAAGATATGTCATGGGAGAAAATATGCATGGAAAGAATGTAGAGACTTATTCTAATATCCAAATAAATCAAGTAACTCCCTCGGACATTACATAAACCATGAGAAGCCTAAGAGTGGAATTACAAAGTTGCAAAGTAGATAATGAGAGGTTGCTCATAGCTCAGGAAGAGCATAATCAACTAAATGTAGCCATGCTCCAAAGCTTAACATACATTCAGAGGAAGATTCACCTTGGAAAACACTCAGGAAATGAGGCAAAGAGTGGGAGTAGCTCAAGGAGTCATTCTCACAAGAGGTCCCATAACTCAAGAGTGGTTTATAGAGAGAGGACATACACTCCATATTTCTCTTCCAGTGAGTCATCTACCTCTAAAGACTCGACTGAAGACTCAATATCACCATATCATAAAAGTAAGAAGAAGATTCCCATTAAGAATAACTCACAGGTGGATTTTCGAAAGGATAAACCTCTTACTTTTTATGTTGAATCTAAATCAAGTCAAGGAGTTGAGGCTTGGCTTCTTGGGATGAGGAAGTATTTCCAAGTCCAATACTACTCTAGGAAAATGAAGGAAAGGGTGGCCATACTTAATTTAAATGGAATAGCTTCTATATGGTGGGATCACCTTAGACAAGTAAAGAAGATCAATGAAATGAATATTGTGTAGAAGCAATTCAAGAAACACTTCACGCAAAAGTACCTCTCCAATAAATACTATGATGAAAAAATCAAAGAGTTGCGTGAGTTGAAATTGGGACCAATGACTATGGAGGAATATACTAATCAATTATTGGATTTGTTGAGATATTTCAAGTATATCAAAGATGATAAGGTCAAAATTTAGTGCTTTCTAAGTGGATTACCTCAATCATACAAGGACATATTTGAGTTTGATGAACCTCAAACTCTAGATGAAACCAAAAGAAAATGTCAAGTATTTTTATGATCAAAACAAAAGTAGGGTATAATTCCATGAGGCATAGAAGGACAAGAAGAAGGATTAGTTTGAAAAAAGAAAGAGAGGATTCAAGCCTCCTCATTTCAGAAATCAAAAAAGGTAGCCACCATAGGGTGTGACTAAGCCAACTAAGATGATGATAGATAATCCAAGAGTGCCACTTCAATGTTGGGGATGTGGAGAGGACAATTTTCTTAGGAAATATCCACATCGGAGTGGGAGTACCAAGCTTGTTCATAACATCCAAGAGGTTCGTACTATGGGTGAGGAAACAAGGTCCATACCTAGAATCTATGCTGCCCTAGAGGACCACCAAGCAGATAATCAATCAACAATGGTTGAAGTTGAAGGTAATATTGTTAAGAAATCTATTTCTATTTTGATTGACCTGGATCTACTCATAGTTATATCACTCCTAAAATGTTGATATTTGTGCTTTTAATAAAATAAAGCATATCAAATCATGGTTGGTCCAACTAGCCACTGGAACCAAGAGGAAAGTTAGTGAAATGGTGGAGAAATGTCCATTAAAAATGGATGGACTCTTCACATGGGAAAATTTGAATGTTTGCCACTTGGTTCCTATGATGTTCTCATTGGAATGGATTGGTTGGAAGCACATAAAGTTAAACTTGATTGTTATGGAAAAACCTTTGAATGCATTGACGGAGAAGGAAACCCAAGGATAATAAAGGGAATTCCAAAGGTTGTTTCTATTAGACAGATTTCATCCTTGCAACTGGAATTGTTTAGAAAGGGTTGTTAATTGTACGTGAAAGGTGCCAGATAGGGCACACAACCAATAATTCATGAAGACATCATAAATAGGCGTCAAAGCACATTTAATTCTCTTTCATTAATTGTACATATATACAAGAGAATTGTACCTTTGGTTTCATATTCCCACGTGGAATTTTGGACTCCCAAGTGACTCTTGGTCAACCCTCACAACTATTGATATTATTTGCACGTGAATGTGCACACCAAGGATTAGTCTCCAACAAATCCCCCCTTAATCTGAAGGGTGTATATGAGTCCAAGAAAAAGAAGAGAGATGAATAAGTGGAAGTGGACAGATACCACCAACTGAACATTTCCATCTCAAACATCCTTTAGTAAGAAGGTCATCTAGAAGCTTGTACATGCTTTTGATAAATACAAGAGCTCTCTGAAGGCATGGTTTTTAGGCTGACCATCAACCAAACTAGGCTAGTAGAATGCTGAAATATTCTACTATGTGTGTGGTTTTATGCTAACCACAAAATCTTGAACTTGGTGACAACACTCGCTCAGAGGTTCTATGGAATGATGGTTTTAGGATGACCACAAACCAACTGGAGAGCTGACAGGAAGTGAACAACAACAACTAGTTGAACCTTTCCATCTTGACAACCTTTTTCCAAGTTAGCTGGAATCTTGCACATGCTTTTGATAATATAAAGTGCTCTCGATACCGTTGGTTTTAGGACGACCACCAATTCTAGAGCTTAGTTGAACATAGCTCTTCATAGGATCGCTTGTTCCGGTTCGCTTTCACTCACTCGCTTGTTACTGGCAATCTTCATTCCCCCCTATCAGGAACAATGTGAGGAGATAAGAGTCTCATGGTGTCACAACTAGACACAAAACACATGAGTACTTTGTGCCATGTATATCTCTTATGTCTTCAGAATACATGCATATCATAATCAAACAATTTTGAATCTGGTGGTTGTCCAAACTCACTGTGGATCATGCTCGCTTGATATGACGTACTTGAGGAAGGCTGTGAGTGTTTGTTGTCAGAGGGACAAGGCTTTGAAACTTGAAGCTTGACATCATGTTCCCCCCCTTTCTAGTACAAAGTAAGAAGCAATACGATAATATGATGCAAGTTTCACTATTGCAGTTTTCTTCAGCTTCACACACCGATCTGAAGAATGGTTGTGCTTCCCACAATATCGACAAGGATGAAGATCAAAACATTGATATTTCACATGGGCAACTCTGTCACACTGTTGGAATATGGAAATATGAATAGGTAGTATATCTGACATGATTTCATTGTTTTCTGGAAGCTGATAGGAATCATCTTCAAACAAGGGGTTATTCTGAACAAGCACTAGTTCAGAATGTCGATTCATGTGATGTGCATCTTCCTCAATGCCTTTCAAATTATATAATTGAATTATGATAGTTTGTAGTGTGTCTTTTCTGATTGTGATTGAGTCATCTGTAGCTGAATGTACTAGATTATTCAACAACTCTAATTTTTCTTCTGTATTAGACATTGTGAAAATCTTCACAGCAAATCTAAGAGCTGAAGTATACCTCACATGAAAGATTAAGATTAAGCAGGAAAATAGAAGTAGAGTGGTCATGCAGTGTAAAGGAGAAACATAATTATGATACAGAAGAACTCAGATAGAAGCAGAATAACATCACACACTAATTCATTAATCGTAATATGAACGATAAATAATACAATGGTGGAGAGGATTCGAATGCCAAGGTGGCAATTCGAATTAGCCTGCATGGGCATGGATTATCTGCACTAGGAGTCATCATCATCATTAGTGGAGTGTCAACAATACACCACTAGGAGTCCTAATCATCATCAGTGGAGTCATCAATGCACAAGTAACGGTCAACCAGGAGTCAAACTGATTCTAACTGAGTGTGGTAGGCGTAACTGGCACATGGAAGCACTAGTGTAGTGAAGGAGGCTCAGTGGAGGGTGCATGGGGAGCTGACTGGAGTCATGAAGAGCTAACTAGAGTCAAAATAGTCAATTTAGGCTCTCTAGAGGTCCATTTGAGTGTTTCAGTGAGTTAACTAGGCCATGTGTCCCTAAATCAGGGACTAGATCCATAAATCAAGGAACTAACTGAGTGTAACTGAGTGGTAGGTGAGAGAGGGCACCTTTCACATGTGGTAGGTGAAAGGAGGGCACACTAAGCACTAGGAGGGCTAGCAATGATAAGAAAGAAGCTCCCGGGGCTAGAAAAATGGGGACTAGGTGCTAGGACTGATGACTAGGATGCATGCAATTACATGACTGCATGCAAAAATGCATGCATGACTGAAATGAAAAATAATGATAATGTTGGTAGGACTAGGATGGAGTATAGGAATATCCCAACAGACATAGTGATGACAATTTGAGGCCTCCTTGTGTAGGTAGGGCCAAGTACAAGGACTCAATCAGACTGATGGATTCTTACAAATATGCCCTTTACAAGCAAAATTTCAACAAATTCAAACTTAAAAAAGACGAGGTGTCAGTCCCAGCCGAAAATGCACCCACATACAATGTTCAATTCAACTTGAATTCAGTTTGGTACTGTACACAAAACACAAATGAAAGTACCAAAAAAAATACTAGAACTTACAAACAAAACACAATATGCAAGTAACATTCTTGAATGTTGAACTGAGAATCTGCTATACCTAAATGATGTAGACTTCTCTTCTTTTGGAGCAACTGTAACAAGAACTACAAAATTGCTTGGATCCTTTAAGCAGGCACACCAAACTGGTATTGAGTCTTCTCTGCAAGCTCACTTCTATCAATTAGATGTAGGATAACTGATGGCTATAGAAAGAGTTATCAATCTGGCATATTCAATTCTGCAGCACTAAAACAATTCTGCAACAATATACAAATCAATTATGCAACAACATATACATTCAATTATGTAGCAAACTAACAACTTCACACATTCTGGAAAAGTGTCCTTGCTAGTGAGGACAACATCTTTTGCAACTTGAATCTTTTAACCTACAACTTAGAACAAAATTTGGAAGAAAAGACATAAAAGGCTTCTTAGAAGCTCTGCAACATTTTTATACAAGTTCAATTTTGCAATCTCCACGAAGTCTTTATCTTCTCTACAAGTTGAGATCATGGGCAACCAAAATGGACAGAACAAAATATGAATTTACTTATCTTCAACGATCTCTATGCTTTAATAGAGTTACATTGCCATTCACCAATGCAGCTACAGGCTTACATCAACTATTCAGGTTCATATGTAAGATACTTCAGGACTGCAAAATATTGATCATCCTCTTTGAGATACCAACCAACACTTTGGAATAACTAGGCAGCAACGACGACGGAACTGTGTCTCCCTTGAGACTTTTCTAATCTCTCATGTCATGTTCTCAACACAACCGTATCACACTGCCTTGATTTCGTCAATGAGAATTGTTGAAGAAAGTATTGGTTATTGTGTAAAAGACATGAACTCAATCATTGTGGACTTCAAACCACACCATAATGTATTAAAAACCCCAATTGCAACCAATGAATGCACTTAATGGACAAATTTTCATTTCCCAAGGTAGAGAATAAAGTGAAATAAATCTCCAAATTCCTTTTGTAAATGAGGTCCAAAACACTCTTGGCAATTTCATAGATTTAAACAAATTTACAACTCAGATAAGATGGAAAGACCCGTGCTTTCGTTCCAAGGGATACAACTGTCATTTTCTCATTACAAATCACTGCAACATTATTTCATACATAGTGTGATTTACCTTCATTCGAAGTGGAACAAGAGAGCTTCTACCATTGAGGGAAGGGCATCCAAATGCCTCCTTACTGCAAGGAGACATGGCTGAGAAACCAACACATAACTAATGTGAGAGAATGCTGCAACACCCAACAAATCCAACGTAATGGCGGTCATGTGAAGAAGCAGCATGTCTTAACTCCAAATACAACTGTCAGATTCAAATACAATTGTCAATAAGCTTCACCCTCAGGATTTCCTCAACGCAGGTCTTTACTCAAATAAGGGTTTGCAGCATCAAGATAGAGTTTAGCATCTCTAAATGAGGTCGCAGTCTTTCATGAAAGCAATTATCAAGATCTACAATTGCAACATCTATGCGGCCTTAATATTTACGCAGCAGGTGAAGACAATATTTCAAAACCCATGGGCATCAACGCAGGTCTCTACTCCATGCAAAATTTGACAACTTGCAGCTTGGAAAGGGCATAGTCTATGCCACACAGTCTCAATGATCAACATAGCTGATCACATCACAATTCTTGGCATCAACACATTGTTTCACGATAGATATGCATCAAACGGAGAGGGTCACAAAAATTTGGATCTTGTCACAATTCTCTGTATTCAAGAGGAATCCACAATAAAAGAGCATGCTTTCTTTCCATAGTGCATTTAGTCAATCCATCGCAGGTATTCAAGGTGACTATAAGCAACAATCATTCTATATGAAAAAAAATGGAGACCACAAAACAACTTCTCAAGTCGTAGACACACGCATGAGTGGAGATCTCATTCAACAATGCTCACACGACAGTGGAGGGCTCACCTAGCAAGGGAGAGGGACTCACAAGAGTGTACATGCAGAGTGATAAGTGTTTATAGGCAGAGTGTACAGGAAAAACTAATCACAAACGTACTTGGATTATGGTTTTTCAGGCCCGAGGGAAGCGTTGGGTATAGGTAATGACATGTTTCGCTGGCAGAAGGAAGATTCTTTGCTCAAATTTGAAATATAATGATAGTCGACAGAGTCAAAAGGTAACGACCGAGGGAAAGATGGCCAAAATTAGGGTTTTGCACATATCCAAAAATGTAGAGGGCGTTAAAACGCATAGACCAGGCTTAGCATTAAAATATTCCAAAGATGACAATACAGTGGCAGGTCTAAAGGGTCAGATTCATAACATATAGAGAATGAAAACTGCCTGGCATAGAATAAAAATACAACAAAGGAATAAATTGATGATAGCACTCAAGAATGATTACCTTCATAAATTCAGAACGAGGATTACAACCAATGGAGAAGAACATTCACTGAAAATTAATCCACAGTCCTATAAACTACATGAATGAGCAGAGGGAAGAATAATATCCAACAGATTGGAATGCAGCAGAATTAGCAGAGGAATCACAGGCCATGGGTTTAGAATAGGCTCTGATACCATTGAAAGGTTCCAGCTAGGGCACATAACCAATAATTCATGAAGACATCAGAAATAGGCATCAAAGCACATTCAATTCTCTTTCATTAATTGTACATATATACAAGGGAATTTTCCCTTGGGTTTCAAATTCCCACATGGAATATTGGACTCCTGGGTGACTCTTGGTCTACCCTCACAACTATTGATATTCTTTGCATGTGAATGTGCACACAATTCCTAGCACCAAGGATTAGTCTCCAATAGTATGCATCCCATGTATTATATATAATAGAAAACAAAGTTCCCAAGTTGGATGTTTATCATGTTTTGCAAGAATTCAAGGATGTGTTTCCCGATGAAGTACTGTCGGGACGTCCCTCGAAGAGGGATATTGATTTCACAATTGGTCTTGTGTTAGTATCTGCACCAATGTCTAAGGCACCTTACAGAATGAGTACACCAGAATTGTTGGAGCTGAAAATGCAATTGTAGGAGTTGTTAGAAAAGAAGTACATCCAACGAAGTGTGTCTCCATGGGGAGCACTTGTGTTACTTGTGAAAAAAAAATGGAACAATCAGGTTATGTATCGATTATAGGCAACTGAAGAAAGTTACAATAAATAAAAACTATCCATTGTCTCGAATTGATGGTCTCTTTGATCAAATGAGACGGGCAAAAGTATTTCCAAAGAATGACTTGAGGCCTGGTTACCATAAAGTGAGAATCAAAGAAGAATAGATCCACAACACAACCTTTAGAACAAATTATGGATACTATGAGTTTGTGGTGGTTCCATTTGGTATCACTAATGCACCAACTACATTCATGTGTCTCATGAACAATGTTTTCAACAATTATTTGGACAAGTTTGTGCTTGTTTTTCTAGATGACTTTCTTATTTATTCTAAGAATGGAGAGGAACATGAAGAGCATTTGATATTGGATTCACAAGTGCTAAGGGAGCATCAATCATATGCTAAGCTAATTAAATGTGACTTCTATCAGAAGCAAATTCATTATTTGGGTCACATTATTTCAGAGGAAGGAATATCGGTGGTTCCCAAAAAGAATAAAGCCATTATGAATTAGCTAACTCCAAAGAATGTGACAGATGTAAGATCCTTTATGGGTATTTTTGGTTTTTACATAAGGTTTATTGAAGGATTCTCCAAGGTTTCACACCCCAATATCATGTCTTTTCGAAAGAAGGGAATGAAATTTGAGTGGATACAAAATTGTGAAGAAAGCTTCTAGCTATTGAAGAAGCTTCTTACACGTGATCCAATTTTAAAAATTGCAAACCCTGAAAATGATTTTGTGGTGTGTACCGATGCATGTAAAAAAGGAATTGGAGGATTTATTATGCAAGAAAATCACGTGGTATGTTTTGAGTCAAAGAAAACTAAAGGAACATGAAAATAATTATGCTACCCATGATTTAGAGATTGTTTCCATAGTGCATGCTTTGAAAATGTGGAGGCACTATTTGTTGGGCAAGAAATTCGAGCTTAGGACAGACCACTACGGTTTGGAATATTTATTTGAGCAACCAATGCTAAATGCCAGACAAGCTAGATGGCTGGAATTTTTATGTGAGTTTGATTTTGAGATAAAACACATAAAGGGGAAAGAGAATAAAGTGGCTAATGCACTCAACAAAAAAATGCATGTGGCAGTTGTTATCCCCTGAGATGTTCCATGATATTATTGGAACTATGTTAGGGCATGATACAACTCAATATATTTAGATTTATATTTAGAGCTCAATATTTTTATGAGGTAGAACTTTCATGTTTTTTTTTTAATTCTTGCAAACACTCAAGACAAAAGGGTAGGACGAGGTAAGACTTTCAACTCCATAGGGATTCTCCCACTTAGTATTCAAGTATCTTGATCTAGAAAGAGTGGATGGAAGTGTATATGGAAACAATCAGAAATATACAAGGTATCTACAGGGATAAATCTTGTAATATTTGTGGAGAGAAGAATGTGCTAAGAAATTGAGAATTCAACGATTTAACAGAGGTGGAAATATGAACATGCCGAGCAATTAAGAATTCAACGGTTTCACAAAGGTATGAAGAAGAACATGTTGATAAATTAAGAATTCAACATTTCAATAAAGATGTGAATTTAATATTATGAATCTTGTGACAACGAACAACTATAATCCTAACATATTAAACAACATGAATACTTCAAGTACTATTCAATCCATTAAACATTCATTCAAAGTAAATCGGTCTTGTAAAATGAAATCAATTCCATTCAAAGACACACATCACACGTATACTATGAACATGATGAAATGGGTATCTTCCTTCGACTTTTATTTAGAATAAAGATGAGATCCATAGTTTGGGCTAGAGATGGAATTACATAGAAGATTTTTACTGATTGATACAAAATGAGAGGTAGAATCTCTTGGAGTCTCTGGCCTATCTCATGATTTGTCCATTATGCCCTTCAGATTGTTCTACAATCTTACACTCTTGAAAGTTGTTTTTCTCCCAAAATTGCTTGATGGTGTTAATGAAATTTGGGTTTCCTTTTATAGAGGGGACTCTTTCCTTGATATTGCTTTATATTTTTGGATACCATCTTGTTTTTCTTATTATAAAAACCACTTCTTGAATCTTGAGAACTTTACAGTGGTAAATACTCACCCATTCGGGTTGTCTCTGTTCAGCTGGCTATGCGAAAGGGGCTCTTCCTGGTTTGGTTGACATGGATGGAGGCGGTGTGTAGGTGGATATATTATTAGCTACATTGTTGACCTGTATCTCCCTTGGCCCAATGGTCATGTGTCACAAACTTGACGACTAAAGCACCAACAAAATACTATCATTTGATTGGTCCATCGGTCTTCGCCAACAATGTTCCAAAACTAATCCTTAATATTAACGTTTGAAACAAACCTCCAAACTCTTGCCACATGTCACATTTTGACTGGTTATATATCTATGTCTTTCAACCTTTTCATTATGATCACCTATTGTGCTTTTCGATACAAAAATCTGATGTGCTAATGCATGTCCTCTTCGGGATCGCTCCATAGAGCTTCTTTGTAGGGGCTCCAAAATGAACAACATGTTTCCAACCTTGATATAAGTCCTTTGACGACCAATCATCCTTTTCCACTTGTCGCTTTGTCCACATTCTTTGTTAGGGATCCTAAATGAATGACATGTTTGCAACCCCGATATGGGTCCTCCGATGACTAATCGAACTCTGCCACTTGTCGCTCCATTGACCTTCTTTGTTGGGGCTCCAATATAAACAACATGTATACAACCCCGATACAGGTCCTCTGATGACCAATCGGCCTCTTCCACTTGTCGCTTTGTTGGCCTTCTCTATCAGGGCTCCAATATGAACAATATGTTTCCAACCCTGATACGGATTCTTCGATGACCAATAAGCCTATGCCGCTTGCCATGTTGAGATTGGGTGTTGTCATTGATGTCAAAAAGATTGTTGAACTTGGTAATGGAATTGAAGTCTTAAAGCTAGTTGAAGAAGTATATAGAAAATATGTGTGCAAGTCTCAGCAAGCCCCACCAAACGTCAAATAGATTATTGAACTTGGTGATGGCATTGAAGTCTAGAAGCCAGTCTAAAGAAGTATACATAATAAGGTTGTATGTGCGCAAGTCCCACCAACTCATCGCACTCTAGTGCGCAAGTCCCACCAAGTCTTGGCACTCTATTGTGCAAGTCCCACCAAGTCATGGAAATATTGTGCACAAGACCTACCAAGTCATGGAACTCTATCGGTGCAAGATAAGGACAAGTGGTTGAATTGCCATGAAGTTAGTAAATATACAAAAGTGCATGCCAACGAAAGAATAAGAGGGGTGGTAAGCTTGAATGAGAAGAAAGGAAGAATGGGTGTCACCAACTTAGAGAAACCCCAACTTGTGGACATATCAATTGAGAAAGATCAATATAAATAAGAGAAATATTGATGTGTGTTGAGATAAGATTGAGTGAAAAATATGTAGTATTCTGAAATCGTAAGCTTCAGGGAACAGATGAAATGCTTAGGGGAATCAATGGTTGAATGACTTCAGGAAGTGCATGAGATTATAGGACAAAGAGAAAAACAAGGAGTAGTCGCGTAGAAATATAAGGAGCATTTGTACAAGGAACATTTGAATAGAAGGATACAAGGAATGGCCGAACATAAAGAGTTGGAGGTGTGAAGTATATTATGCTAAAAAATTTCCACAGAACAAAGGAAACATATAAGAAAGCACAGAGTGAATTGTGACTAAGGAATACAACAACAAATCTATATCTGGGTGGTAGGACGGGGCAAGGGCAGAAGACTGGTGTCTTCTACAGGTTGGTTCCTGGCAGCTCAGGTGGGTGTCTAACCATGCAAGTTGGTGCTTTCTGCCTATGAGTTAGTGCTCATAAGAGGATTTGTGTCCTCATAGGTTGGTTCCTATAAAACAACAATTTGGTGCTTGCAAGGGATTGTTGTTCCTATCTGATTGGTGTGACCAAAATCAATGAGTGGGTGCTCACATTTGCATTGGATATTGGTGTCTCCTCACATTATTTGTAATAAGAAGATTCTTTATATAATATTTATCAACATATTCTTTGCGTAGTGTTCTTTGTATTGGAAATTTCTTTTGGTACATGGTATATGTGTTAATGAATGATGGTATAACAAATGTTTGTAAGGATAAAAAATATGCAATACTGATTCACCCCCCCTATCAATATTAGTTGGGGTCCAACATGTCATCACATCGGGGTTCCTCCATCAACCTTTTCTTCGATGTCACTTTCGTGCATCGCCGACCTGCCACTCCAAGATGCTTTCACCAAATTTGTAATGTCCTCATTTTGACCCCTTTTGTATTAAATCGTAAATAATGTAAATATTGTAATTTGATCATGGTGAGGAGCTCAAGGCCAAGGCCCCACCATTGACTTAACATTTTGTATCTGCAATTAAAAAAATAGATGCCTATGGTTCTTGTGCGAGATGGGCACAATGTAAATAAGACATCATGTAAATACGGATTTTAATGGAAAACCCACAACTAGCTATGCAATGCAACAAAGAGATGGGGCATGATTCTACAAGGAATAGGGAGGGAAATTATTCAAACCCTTGAGCCAATGGTGTTAGCCCATGTGTTAATGAGAAAACCCATGAACTCTTAACTACCCATTTTGTCTCATGCACCCAATCATTTAATTCTTCCAAAGATTGGTTGGGGCAGTTAATGTCTTGGGATTGGAGAAGTATGACAGTCAGATTTTCGTGCATGGGCAAGCCACCAACCTGAAAATCGTATTTTTGGCTTGATGGGCAAGAAAACCCCCACGAAAGGCTGCCTAAGGCAATCCCTCATGCATTACGTCCTTCCTCTCACGCAGACAGAGCTCACTGGAAGTTATCCTCACGTTTTTCACCATAACCCTGCGTTTTTCCATGCCTAGGAACTCGTTTTTGGTATTTTGCAGCAGCTGGGGAAGGAGGGACACAATTTTGGACTGAGGGAGAGGTCGTTTTTGCCCTTAGGGCATTTTTCTGGAATGGGTTTTGCTCCCCCAGTCGAATTTCCAAGTGCCAATACGTTTTGAGTCTACCCACTTTTTTTTGAAGTCCAGGAAACCCCCATCTCATGCATCCCACTGTTGGAAACGTTTTCTCATGCTCAACAAGTGTAGTTTGCTGTTAGGTGCACCCCTGTTTTGATGTGAACCTGCGAGCAAGAAACTGGAGTGGTAGTGGACAGAATTGGCTTGATAAACCTATTGTAGGAAGTAACCTCTCAAGAAGATCAAGAGGGCTGGCTACTTTTCTATGCACACCCTAAGAGCACTAGAAAGGAAGGTATGGCTTGAGGGACTATGTGGCAGTGAAGAGAATACTTCCTGGTGTTGGGTGTGTAGGCATTGTGGGTGCCAAGCTGAATAGATCTGGGAGGGGTACCTGTTAACACCTAAAAAGTGCTCACTAGCTCATTCCCTTACTCACATGACCCATTTGTCCACTTTTCCACCATCTGAGCCTCTGAAACCAACAAAAGGTCACCAAAAGACCTTAGTACACCCCTTTTTCCATTAAAAAAGATTATTTTTCCAAGAAAATCATAAAAAACCCTCAAAAAGGGTCCAAATTCCCAAAAATATTAAAAAGGGAATTAAAATATTATTTTTATTCAAAAAAGGAAAAAGGAGGGAAAAGTACCTAAACCATGTTGGTCAATACCATTTGGTTTCCACAAAACCACAAATGGTATTTCCCACCACCAAAACCTATAAAAAGGTGGTAGGGGCTCCTCATTTCACATCCATCCATTATCTCATCCTTATGCTGCTGAAATCTCCCCTGAGTATTTTAGCCATTGCAAACCACATTGGAGAAGAGACCATTGGAGATTGGAGTTGCTCATCCTTGGAGCCATTCAACCTCACCATTAGAGGTATTGATTCCGCAAGCACTTGCTTGCTCCATTCTTTCAATACAAATTTATTATTCTTATATGTTCTTGTTCTTGATTTTAAATTATCTTTGTTATTTGCTTAATATCTTCGCTTAGATCCATGAATAGTCTTGTTTAATTAGTTTATTGTTATTTATTTCCATTGAAACTGCTGCTACTAGTTAGCAGGTGCCCATAGCACTAAGCCTGGTTGCAAAACCGGGCCAACAGTTTTTGGCGACTCCGCTTTGGTTTGAACTATAGATCTCTAGTTTTTCCTTTAATCTTAGTTTTTTATGAGTTTTTAACCTTTAGATCCATAGATCTACCATCTTAGACAGCAGATCCATTGCTGCTCTGAGTTTTGGCCCCATAAACAGCCCGAAATTTTCAATTTTCGGGTTCGTTTCTCGGTTTCCGTGCACGGCTTCCGCCTCGCGGTTTTTTGCCAGACAGTCGCGCGGTCCATCGCGACTTTTCTGCGTTTTTCCGCGCGGTCCATCACGGATTTTTGCCAGACAGTCGCGCGGTCCATCGTGACTTTTCTGCGTTTTTCCGCGCTGCACACCGCGGCTTCGCGGCCAATTTCCGCGCTGCCCATCGCGACTGTGCGGCTAAAACCCGCGCGGTCCATCGCGACTGTGCGGCCAAAACCCGCGCGGTCCATCGCGACTGTGCGGCCAAAACCCGCGCGGTCCATCGCGACTATGCGGCCAAAACCCGCGCGGTCCATCGCGACTGTGCGGCCAAAACCCGCGCGGCTGAATTTTTCATTCGGCCATCCCGATTTTGAAATTTTTTTTTTTACTGTACTTTCTGCCCATAGCACATTTTTTACAGTATTAAATTCTGCATATTTGACAGCTTTAAAATTTTTTTTTACTATTTAAAGTGCATATCTAGAAATTTTTTTAAAATTTTCAAGAAAGTGGAAGAAAGACTCAGTTTGCATTTTCATCTAGATTCAAATTTTTTCCTGTTTACTTCTTTAAAAATCTTGCCCTTAGCAATTTTCTTGAACGAAGAAATCCATTTATTTCTTTTAAAAGAAGTCTATTATTTGCTTTCATAAATCCAAAAAATCCATTGTTTTTTGAGTTATTTTTTGAAAAGCATTTAAATTCCTTTTAGTGAAAAAATCATAAATATTTGCTTTTTATTTTCGAAAAATCCTTTATTTTTTGAAAATTTCCTATAAAGCATTTAATTTTTTCAAGTTCAGTTTACAACACCTCACGTGCACTCACACGATCACTTAATTGAACTAAGCCTTAATACGTACCCTAATTTGAACACACTTTTAACCCCACTTGGGGAACACTAAAAGAATTTTTGTAGCTAGGTAGTATTGGGGGGATAGGTGTTCCAATAACACCCCTCAGTTCTTACATCTGAGACATAGAAGTTGTCCCATTAGGGAGCTAAAATCTCTTAGTACTTTTTGGCGCGGTCACAACCGGTTTGTGGGAAGGCCTCTCCCTTAGGAGGGTTGAAGTCGCGAGGATGGTTCCGGAAGCCTGAGTGGAATACCGAAATCCATTCAGTAACCGAAGGGCTACCATTCGCAGTTCTCGGGATATCCCTGTATTGGGATATTGCGATCAAAGGACCAAACGGCAGATTTACCTTTTCTCGACGCGTCATGAACGGAGTATCCTAGTAGCCTGTCTTTAGGATTGATTACCCGGTGTCCCTCCCGGTAGGGGGATATCTAGCCGTTGTCTCAACATTCATATTGTCTGACTTGGATTTCATCACCTTGCAGAGGATATCGTCTGTTTGAGTCACAATACTTTTAGATTAGGTGTTTGCATGATTTCAACCTACCTGTGGTCTAGTTACACCTATTTTTTCTAGGAGCCGTTTGCATGTTGGTATTCTGACCAGTTGTTGCATTCCTCCACTTATTGTAGCACAACTGCTAGAATAAGTGCCTTTTTTGAGGATTGATTTCTTGGCCTGAGAGCCTTCTTTTTTCACTCCCCTTCTTGCACCCTTGGTTGCATTAGGGTTTTGAGTCTTTTATATATATATCACCACCTGATACTTAAACAAATTTTTACATCAAAAACTTATATTCTCACCATTGAGAATTCTAGACGTTCTCGTCGTCTACAGGGCGAACTCCCAGAGTTTAGTCCACTTGGCTCTCCACGTCACGGACGCAGAGCCCTATCCCTTGATTCGACACATCGTCAATCAACTAGACAGTCATCCGATTCTGACACACTTCACTTCACTTTTGATTTGGAGGTAGAATCCGAAAACCCCACAGAGTTACCACCAACCACCATTATGTCTGGAACACCATTTGATCCACTATTTACAACTACCATAGGTCAGACATCCGCAGACCCTTCTGCTGTAGTACCATCCACGGCAACAACCACCCCTCTGGGTATGCCCAATACGGGTAACACTCCACATTTAGGAATGCCTAACACAGGGCCACCACCTGTCATGGGTATACCCAACATGGGGGTCATACCCCCTTTGGTTTCCACAAACCCCATTCCAGGAATCCCTAGTACGATTCCCAACCCAAGTGCAACCCATGTTGCACTTGGAAGTGCTATCCCAGGAATCCCTAGTGCGATTCCTAACCCAAGTGTAACCCAAGTTGCACTTGGAGGCGCTGGTCCATACCAGACTACA
Organism: Larix kaempferi; assembly: GCA_027924585.1. Taxonomy (NCBI): domain Eukaryota; kingdom Viridiplantae; phylum Streptophyta; class Pinopsida; order Pinales; family Pinaceae; genus Larix; species Larix kaempferi. The sequence goes on along the minus strand of BSBM01000458.1, from coordinate 13,238,658 downwards.
CCTATTGGAGGGCATATACCCTCCATACCTAGCATATCTTTAGGCGCTACTGGACCCCTACACCATACCACTATGGCCAGGCATGTCTCAGTTCCAGTCACCACATCTGCTAGTCTACCATACATGGCAAGTCTGAACCTGCCAGATTTAGCTAGGCTCACAAATGACCCCATCAGACATGATCCGGCGTGGCCTCAAATGCCCACCAAACTCCCCTCTGACATCCCTAAGTTTGAGGGTAAGGCAGGAGAGGACCCCCAGAACCACATCATGTCCTTCCATTTATGGTGTTCCTCCAACTCCATAGTGGACGACTCAATCCGCCTCCGGCTTTTACAACGCACCTTCACTAGCTCTGCAGCCAAATGGTATATCGAGCAACCCCATGGGACGCATTCCACATTTACCTCCCTTGCCTCGACCTTCCTACAGTTCTTTCAGTTACCTGTCCGCTATGATGCGGGCGTCGAGATCCTACTGTCTTGCAGACAAAACACGGCCACGCATATCACTGACCATATTCATGATTGGCGTCGGCGCCGAAGCCTATGCAAAATCAAATTAGACGACCGAATCTTCCTAGATTGGTTTCTAAAATCCCTCCTTCCTCTCATTGCGAAGGATGTAGCATCTGAAAGACCCCAGTCCGAAGAAGAGGCCATCCTCAAAGCCCAACAGTTTGATCTCATCTACGCCCAGTCGGGTTACCTATACACGATCATACCGGACGCCCCACGAGGCGACTCTGCACGCAGTGACACACCGGGGGCATCACATGCCGCTGATGGCATTATTGGCCAAATTACACCGCAAGCAAAACCTTTCAGTATGGTGAGCACCATGCCTGCCCCAGACCTTTCTAGGGCTACATCTAGTTCCGGAGCGACAACTTCTTATGCTCCAACAAACCAGACCCATCACGTTCATGGACCCTCTTGTCCACAACATTGTTATGGCCAAGCGCCATCAGCATATGTACCTCCTACATACTATGCTCAACCTACGGTACAGACCCCCATGCAGTTCCCACAACAGCCCATGCATTACCCACAACCGGTTGCACCAGCTAACCTCACACCTCCACCAGCTCAGGGGTACCAACAACCCCAACAGGCAACTGGACCACCTCCAGCTCCACCCGCATACTATCCACCGCAACCTGCTCCCGCACCTGCGGCTCCTCAGAATCCCCCCAATGCTCAAGGGCATGTGTATGCACAACAACATCAGCCCCAATACCAAAATAACCAACGCAACCAGGGTGGGCAACCAAACTGCGGAAGAGGACGCAACCGTGGAAACAATCAAAACCGTAACCAAGCTCCACAACCTACCCATCTTCCGCAAAACAATAACGCGGCGCCTGCTCATCAGAATCCTGATCGACCACCTAAGCAAGCCAAAAATGCTAATTTACGAACAAACCATCCTTGTTCCATTTGCGGTGTCTATGGTCACTATACCCACGCTTGCCCACATCTGGAGCGAGCTCGACAACTATGGACAAATGACGCCCATCGTCAAGGGCAGGCAGCTCCTCAGCCGCCACCCAACCCCCCACCACCTCCACAACAACCTTTGGTACTACAAAACCCTTTTCCAACACAAGGAGTGGTGAACACTCAGCCGTTAGCCCCCCCACAGGGCAACGTGCAACCACAACAAATTACTTACGCAGCTCCGGACCAACCCATGTTTGATTCAGGCACCCACCATTTATTGATGATGTCCACTGCCGACGTCAATATCCAAACCCGTCGGAATCAATACGGACCGACTTCTGAAGCCCCCCCCACCGAAAAGGATACTAATGCTCATCCCACTGATCAGACATTGCGTATACCTCAGGTTCCACTCGATGGCGCTTCTAAAGCACCTCGCTTCCCCCTTCGCCGAATCAACAACAACCCCAATGCACGGGCTGCGTCAAATTACAACATCGTCGATGACCTAGCTCAATCTCCCGCAGCCATGTCTGCGTTAGAAGTCTTGAAAAACTGTCCTACTCAGCGCAAGACTTTACTTTCCGCCATTGGGGCGATTGACCCAAATGATTCGAAATTGATGACCTTTGATTTAGACCAGTCTGAACCACGTCTGCCTTCCACCATAGCAGTCCAAGTTTCCGTTTCTATCCGGAATCTTGTCATCCATCGATGTATCATCGACGAGGGTGCCTCCACATGCGTCATGTCCACATTTGTCTGGCAGAAGTTGGGATCCCCTACTCTCCAGCAATCCACCACTGCATTGCGGGCCTACGACGGCCGGTCAGCTCAACCTCAAGGTTTACTACCCAAAGTGCCCGTCCAATTAGGTGGGAAAACTGTGCTCATCGACATAGAGGTCATTAACGCCCAGCTCGATTATAACCTTTTACTTGGCCGCAGTTACATGTACGCCATGAAAGCAGTTGCCTCATCCGTTTTTTGTACCATGATGTTCCCCCATGAGGGACGCATGGTCAAAATCGACCAACTCACCTACTATGATCCCAACGCCCCTGCAGCACCCGAGAATGTTCTTCCCATGATTGAACAACCCACTTCTAGTGCAACTACCTCCTTTGTGTCTTCCGTGGGACCCGTACTTTATTCGGATACACCAATGACCTCTACATTCCAGGCCATTCCACCACCGTCACCGGAGACCCATGTCGCAAACCTCTGTACTCTTTCATAGAATACACAAACATCCGGTAGTCAACCACCATTGATCCCCAGTCACATTGGTGTTACACCCATCCACACCATCCCTTTACTATTTCCTCCTTCGGGTGTAGTAAGCGCCCCGGTTATGGCTACCCTTAGTCTACCCGGGTTAACATTGGGATTACCCGTGTGGTATATTCCGCCTCCTGTTCGACCGCCGACACCAAACGTCATCCTCCAACCGGTACAACCTATTGTTACCACAAATCAACCTCCTCCTGGTGTCGCAATCCCTTCGTCGTCAACGAAACCTCCTCCTAACCTCAATATCCCTTCGTCGTCAACAAATCCTCCCCCTCCTATCAAGCCCACTGGGGGCAGAGGTCCACAACCATACACTGCTATACCACCTCCTAAGGCAGTTAAACCCCCACCGGTGTTTCGAGCCCCCCCTAAATGCTCGTTGTGCGATGAGATAGGCCATCCAACTCATCAATGCCCACACTTACCGGCACTCCAAGAGCATATGAATATGTTGGACGATGACATCAGCATCCCAGTAGTTAGACTAGAGCCACCTCTACAGCCTCACGACAAATCACTGCGCACCAACCATCCTTGTGCTATATACAGTGTTTACGGCCACTACTCTCACCATTGTCCTGATCTACCCGATTATAGAGCAGCATTGTACGAATTAAACAACGTCGACTTAGAGATATCTCCTCCCCTCATCGAGGAGATCCACCCCCCGCCATCATCCTCGTCGGAAGAAGTCAATACAATATATATGATTTCAACAACCTTCAAACCAGAACCCCTTGATTTATGGTCTGACTACTTCAATACTGATGAGCAAATTTTGGAGACACTAACTGCACCCGACTACCCTTGGGATGATATGCATCATTGCTCGTACTTCCTCCCGGAAGCATCTACATCCAACGCATCCAACCAGCTATCGGTCGAATCGAAAGATTTCATACCCACTAAGGTCGATTGGTTAAGGGACCCCATCCCAGCACCGGATGCCTTTGAAGAAGGGAACATGTCGAACATTTCCCCCACTATACAGATAGACATTTCCACAACACCAGGGAAACCTGAGCTCATCTCACTGGGCGCATCTTGCACTCAAGCAGAAACTCAGGCATACAAAAAGCTCTTTCAAGAGTTCCGTGATGTCTTTGCTTGGTCCTATACCGAGATGCCTGGTCTCGACCCCGCCATCATTGAACACCACATTGATACATGGCCTGAGGTACCCCCTGTTCGTCAGAAACAGCGACCCATTCACCCTTCCAAGCTACCTGCCGTTAAAGCTGAGGTCGAGAAACTCCGCAAAGCAAGATTCATTTATCCCATTCCGTACACCACCTGGGTGTCGAACCCCATTCCGGTCAACAAAAAGCAAGGCACCCTTAGAGTATGCACTGACTTCCGTGATTTAAACCACGCTTGTCCAAAAGACAATTTCCCCACGCCATTCATTGACCAACTCATTGATGAGTGTGCGGGCCATGAAGTCCTATCCTTCATGGACAGGTTTTCCGGATATAACCAGATTCACATCCGCAAGGAGGATCAGTACAAGACTGCCTTTACCACCCCATGGGGCACCTTTTCCTATCGCGTCATGCCATTTGGCCTTAAAAATGCTGGTGCCACCTTCCAGCGAGCCATGACCTACTGTTTTCACGACTTGGTCCATATCCTGCGAGTCTACCTTGACGACCTCACAGCTCGTTCCCGAAAACGATCAGACCACCTTAACGACCTCCGGCAAGTTTTCCTGCGTTGTCGCAAATATAAAATCCGCTTGAACCCACACAAGTGTGTCTTTTGCGTCCTGGCGGGCCGGTTGTTGGGTTTCATTGTTTCCCAAGACGGAATCACTGTCGATCCCCTGAAAGTCAAAGCCATTTTAGAACTTCCGCCTCCTCGCACGCTTCGGCAACTCCAAAGTCTACAGGGGTGGTCCAATTTCCTTAGGCGCTTCGTTCCCGACTATGCAACCAAAGTTCACGGTTTCTTACGCTTACTGCGTACCCACATACCATTTGTTTGGGATGAGCAAGCAGACACGGCATTCGAAGCCCTCAAGAAAGCTCTCACACAAGCTCCCTTGATATCCCCACCAGATTTCTCTCAAGACTTCACCCTTTATGTCTCGGCATCTGAATATGCTGTGTCCGGAGTTTTGGTCCAAGAGGATGCCTCACACCAAGAGCATGTGATTTATTACGTCAGCCAGACCTTGTCTGGCCCACCTCTGCGTTACCCATACGAGGAAAGATTAGCCCTAGCTGTAGTCTTTTCAGTGCAAAAATTGCGACACTACATTCTGCTCAGTCATACCATAGTCGTGGCCGACTCCAACCCCATGGTCTATCTCCTAACCCGGCGGCTCTTGCAAGGTCGTGTTGCTAAATGGGTCATTATCCTCCAGGAATATGACCTCACTTTCAGAACTCCCAAAAGCACTAAAGCCCTCGCGCTTGCTCACCTCATCACTGACCTTCCATCCTCTTCGACATCACCCGTTATCCAAACAGACCTGATTGACGAGCAGATCTTCATCATTTCGTCTGACGACCCTTGGTATGGAGACATTTTGACTTACCTTCGTACGCAAAAATTTTGACCACACATCGACCGTGATGGACGCCGTCGCATACGACACCACGCCCCCCGATACCTTTTGATAGGGGATGTACTTTACCGACGCGGCGTTGATACCATCTTACGCCGCTGCCTATCCCATACTGAGGCAGAACAAGTCCTCAATGATTGTCATAGCGGTGCCTGCGGAGGCCATTTCTCCGGCATGGCCACCGCCCAGAAAATCATTCAGGCCGGTTATTTTTGGCCATCATTGTTTACTGATTTCATCACCGCAGTCAAGCATTGCCAGAACTGCCAATTATTTTCCCCCAAAGCAAGAACCCCCCCCGCCCCCCTTCATCCAGTCATCACTGTTGGACCATTCTGCAAATGGGCCATCGACTTCCTCGACTGCAACCCCCCGTCAGCCGGCGGTCACAAACACATCATTGTGGCTGTAGATTATTTCACCAAGTGGGCAGAAGCCATGCCGACCTACAATTGCAAAGCCGACACTGCAGCACGGTTTTTCTTCAACCATGTTATTACTCGTTTCGGAGTGCCCAAGCAACTAGTCTCTAACCACGGCTCTCACTTCGAAGATGCCGTCTGGAAGGAATTATCAACCATGTTGAAATTTGAACACCATTTCTCTTCCACTTACTATCCCCAAGGAAACGGCCAAGTAGAAGCGATCAATAAAATTTTAAAGACCATTCTCCAACGTACTGTAGGCAAGCACAAATCCAATTGGCACCACATGCTTTTCCCGACACTATGGGCCTACCGCACCTCAACCAAAACCGCCACCGGTTTTACCCCTTTCCATTTAGTTCACGGTGTCGAATCTGTCCTCCCTATTGAGTGCCAGATCCCAGCCTTACATATCGCCGTTGAACTCCTACCGGACACTTCCCCGATCGAGCAACGTTTACTACTCCTAGAGCAGGCCGACGAAGATCGGCGCACAGCCATTCAAAACATGGAAGCAGCTAAACAACGATCGAAACTAAGTTACGACAAGCACGTCCACCCGAGAACCTTTTCTGAGGGAGACCTTGTCCTTGCTTACGATCAAGCTCATGATAAAACCGGAAAGGGAAAGTTCGTGTCTATGTGGCAAGGCCCCTACATCATACACACCTGCCTCGGACAGGGGGCATACATTTTGACCGATTCAGAAGGCAATCCCCTGCGCAACCCACGCAACGGGTTGTACCTTAAACGATTTTACCCATAGAAAATCTGATGGACACCATCGTCCATTTTAGTATAGGAACACTTTCTTTGTTCACAAAAAATTTCAAAAAAAAAAAAAAAAAAAAAAAAAACCTAAAGATTTGTTTTTCTCTGCATGACCACAGATGGAGCCTCTTCCACTCTGCCATGTCGGTTTCGCTGATGGTGCAAGCCGTTGGTCTCCCAATATCGCCTCCGCAGCTTGGGTAATATACTCCCCTTCACATGAGTTAATTCACATTGACGGAGTATGTTTAGGTGCCTCTACCAATAATCAAGCTGAATACGATGCCGTGACCGGTCTCCTGGCCGCTGCTCTCCAAATGAGCATCCGTCACCTCAACGTTTTATTGGACTCACAGCTCCTAGTTTCCCAGCTCAACAATGATTACCAGGTACGCGATCCCTGTCTTTTCAGAAAATTCCTGTGCACTAAACAAATGGTTAGACAGTTTGAATCCATTACATTCACACATGTCCCAAGACACCTCAATAGTCTAGCAGATAATATGGCCAACAGTGTCCTCGACTGGCACACCAATCACATCATGTCATATCCATAAACAAAAAATGCATCCATGTGCATAACATGTGCCTCCACGGGCATATACAAAAAACCAATATTGCATCCACGGGCATAAAACAAACAACCAAATAATGCATCCATGTGCATAACATGTGCCTCCACGGGCATAAAACAAACAACCAAATAATGCATCCATGTGCATAACATGTGCCTCCACGGACATAAAACAAACAACCAAATAATGCATCCATGTGCATAACATGTGCCTCCACGGGCATACAGAAATCAACAAACATACCGCATCCACGTGCATAACAGGTGCCTCCACGAGCATATACAAAAGACAAAGGTGCATCCACGTGCATACACGACAGTATATCCAAATATATATCCACATATATATATAAATCAAATAGTCAACATGTCATAAGTGCCCTCAGCACCCGATATACAAAAGATACATCTGTCATACAAAAAATACTTCCCCATATGCTCATCAGCATTTGGGGGCAGATACAGTATCATCTACTCATCTGGATCCCTAGGATCCTCTGGCTCCTCCTCCGGATCCTCCTCCGCTGGCCCCGCCGGGTCATGACGAACCCGAACTCTCCGCTCTGCCGGCCCCGCTGGATCGTCCCATGGACGTATCCTCCCCTGAGCCGGCCCTGCCGGAGCATCCCGATCCCTGTGCCTCGCCACGAACACCGCTGCCCTCAATAAGAGCGACTGCCACTCGGGCGGCGCACCAAAACAACCCTGCAAAATATCCTGATCCAGGTCTCTCCAACCATCCTCGGGAAGCCCAGCTACGATCCGGGCAAGAGTCTGTCGGACACCATCCATGGCGTCATCACGAGGGCCAACCCCTTGCCCACGAGCTGCAAATCCTCCACCACGCGGAGGAGCTACAGGTACAGGTGGATGGGCGACCACCATCGCCCGCCCCTGCCGAGCCACGTAGTCAGGCGGTGGCACTGGACCCACATCTGCACAAAGCAAGTAAGCCATCAAATACTATAGAACAAAAAATCATCAATGATAAATCAAACAACATATGATATACTATCAAATAAAACAAAAAACATACCGTCTAAACTCCAGGCCTGTCCTGGGGCACGAGGCATCTCTGGGTCACCTCGGTAGTCCATGCCGGCGTAGGGATAGTCCTCAATCACCAGAGGCATCTGCTCCCACTGCTGATAGAAATCCTCCGTGAAGTAGCCGCGGACACCACCGCCGCCACGGGGCATCATCTGCCCCCACCTCATCATACGAGGCTCACTCGGAAGAGCAGCACGAACGGGTACCCGTGGCCGTAAGGTCGGCACCCGCTCGAAGAAAAAACAGCATAAAAACGAGGCATAACAAAACTCGCCTCCCTTTCTAATGGCCTTGTCCAGATCTCTCCGGACACCAGCCAGGAACATCTGCGCCCAGGCATAATAGGTACCCTGAAGAACAGAATCTACCATCATCGTCTGCCCCCCAGACATACGATGTGGTGCAGCAGCACCCAATATCCGCAGCACGCAGGCACCAACAGCTTGCATATCCCACTCACGTAGGGATCTCAGACTAATAGAGCTGTTTACCAAAACAGCATCATCGGAACAGAAAGTCTGTAAAAGGTCCTCCATATCTATACCTGGAGGAAACCTCGGCATGATATCGCCCACCTCACCCAAGCGAGGCAACCCAGTAAAAAAATAAACATCTGTGAGAGTGATCTCTAACCTCTCACCCCCAATAACGAATGCACCCTCCGCCGGCACCCACCACTGCACAAGCTTGTTCAGGAGCCGTCTCACTGAACGTATAGGCGGGATATGAGCGAACTTCAAAAGTCCGCTCATAGCCAGGGTCTGTCTCACCCCTGCATCAGTCTCAATCCTCAGCATGAGATCACCATCGATCTCCCTCTCCCGCCACAAGGACTGAGCTCTCCGCAACATCCTGCCAGGAAAACAGAAGAAATTTTTAGCCCCAGCATAAAAAAATTTAGAAAAATCCCATCGCGGCTTTTACACAAAAAGCCGCGATGCTCATCGCGGCTTTTCCACAAAAAGCCGCGATGACCATCGCGGGATCCATGTAAAAACCCGCGATGAACATCGCGGGTTTTGGCCGGACAGTCGCGATGAACATCGCGACTATCCACCATGAACTCGCGATGAACATCGCGGGTTCCGACCTCACAGTCGCGATGAACATCGCGACTGTGAGCCTAAAACCCGCGCGGTTCATCGCGGGTTCAGCCCCGAAACCCGCGCGGTTCCACGTTGGAGAGTCAACGTGGAATTTCGCGGCCTTCGGGGGCCCGCCGCCAAACAAAAAAGACATAATTGAAAAGGCTAAGGCGAATAGAGTTACCTGCAACTCACTAAATCGAAAACCAACGGTGAAATCTCCCGGAAATCAAGAAATAGCTCTGACAGCTCTATCAAACTCGCACGTAACAATGACAAGTCATTTGGGCCCCACGTCCTATTTATAGAAAATCTACCAATTTTCCAACAACCATTGCGGTATCATATGAAGTCCATTTCCCAAACCGTTGGTACCGTTGGGATGAGCACAGCGAGAACTTCATACAGGTTCCTTCCTTTTCCCGTTTTCACGGGGTCCATTTTTTGACCATTTTTTAGCCTCTCTCATGACCTCGGTTTGCGTGCCACATCGGCCGTTCTCCGTTTTCGACGTGCCTTATATAGCCGGATTCAGTTTTCCGCGCTCGTGATGATGCTTGAGATCATTTCTCGCTCTCACCTTTAGATTTTTCGGGCATTTTTTTCCATGCCACCTTCGTCACCTCGGTTTGCGTGCCACATCGGCCGTTCTCCGTTTTCGACGTGCCTTATATAGCCGGATTCAGTTTTCCGCGCTCATGATGATGCTTGAGATCATTTCTCGCTCTCACCTTTAGATTTTTCAGGCATTTTTTCCACGCCCCCTCGTCACCTCGGTTTGCGTGCCACATCGGCCGTCCTCCGTTTCCAACAATCCTTATGTCACCGGATCCAGTTTTCCGCAAGGATGACGATGCTTGAGACCTTTCCTCGCCCTCATCAATCCATTTTTGTTCGGTATAATTTTACCCCTTTTTCGGGCCGAGCAACCCCTTTTTACGAAAAAGGCACTTAGGGAGTTTCTGTTAAGCTCTTTTCTGACTCCTAAAACAATGAAAAGATCGCCGAGTAATCTTGCTTCCTTTCATGCTCGATAAACGTATCTGAAAGGGCGTCTACCTGGTATAAGTTTACCCCTTTTCCGGACCTCGTAAACTAATTACGAAAAAGGTATACTCTAGTCACATCGGCTAGAAGAGTTCTCCATCCGCATCATTTTATGCTTTTTCGGGCCTTGGAGACTAAACTACGAAAAAGAACACCAATAGAGTCCACTTACTGCTTTCAGACTCTCTAAACATGAAAGCAACCATGAGCACGACCCGTCCTGGGCTCACAAAATCCACAGGACTGTACCATTTCAGAGCACACTTTTTATCCCTTCTTGGAGCTCATTAAAACTACGAAGAAGGAATCAATGGTGCCTCTTGGCGCCATGACAGATCACATCTACTCATTAGGCAGCTTCCCCATTTTGGTCGCCTTTGTTCAGAGTGTTCTGCAGTATGTCACCTTGATAACTCCTCGACGACACCTATCAGCTCGTCCTCCCCCCAGAGTCAATACATACTCTTCAGTCCCCTAAAAGCAATGATCCCCAAACCTACAAATCAGTTCCCTACGCTGCCAGGTCAACCATGTCATCATGCTCTGAACAAAGGAAGTTTGAGTCTACCCATTTTTGACCCATTTATTTCCCGTTCCCACAAGTATGTCATTCCTACCATCAGTACTACAAAACACTTCAGTTTTACACCTCATGCTCCTATCAAGGAAACATCATTGCCTTGTTAGTTGCTGGTCTCCCTCTGTCGACGACAACCACATTTATTCCAGAGGATAGACCTAGAGGTCCCTGTGTCTTGGACTCGTCCCCATTTATGATGAGTACCTACGAATCATTTCGAGAAGAGTCCTCAGTGCCTCTCCAAATGGTTGTTTCTCACATGCTCGACTTCAACACCTTGATCGCATCGTTGAGACTCGCACAGGGCATTCGTCCGCTCAGTTATTAGTCGAAGACCCCGGATACCACCTGACTCCTCCACATTTAAGAGTCTACCTATGGATACAACCAGTTACATTTTTTCTATAGATATCCGGGTTGCGTATGGCGACAGTATTCAGATGCACCCCAGTTTTATACTCCCTCGAGTATACAGATACAAATACTTCCCAGAGATGGCTCACAGTCATTAAGTTCATACAGATGTTGAACACCTTCAGTTTCAGCAGTTCAACAGTTATTCCAGTGTATCAGTTATTGAGATCAGCCATGATCATGAGTATATCCCACAATAATGTCCCCTCTGGACCATTATGATGTACCAGTATATTTCTTTACGTATTAGATCCCCCTTCTTGGGACTAATTGTTTTGTATATGTCTTGATACGAGCATGGGAATGCCCGCCTCGTCCTTCATCAGAGATTGTACCTCATTCATATTGAGGCCATGTAATATTTTTTGTTTTTGCAGCTTCCAAGGGCCGTGGCTCCAGTCTCCAACCGGTCTCTTCTCTCCCCTAAACCCCAGAAAAAAGGATAAAAGAACTATGATGTCTATCGGCCATACGATGAGCTCCTGCCCTCACACATCAGGGGGCAATCTGTTAACACCTAAAAAGTGCTCACTAGCTCATTCCCTTACTCACATGACCCATTTGTCCACTTTTCCACCATCTGAGCCTCTGAAACCAACAAAAGGTCACCAAAAGACCTTAGTACACCCCTTTTTCCATTAAAAAAGATTATTTTTCCAAGAAAATCATAAAAAACCCTAAAAAAGGGTCCAAATTCCCAAAAATATTAAAAAGGGAATTAAAATATTATTTTTATTCAAAAAAGGAAAAAGGAGGGAAAAGTACCTAAACTGTGTTGGTCAATACCATTTGGTTTCCACAAAACCACAAATGGTATTTTCCACCACCAAAACCTATAAAAAGGTGGTAGGGGCTCCTCATTTCACATCCATCCATTATCTCATCCTTATGCTGCTGAAATCTCCCCTGAGTATTTTAGCCATTGCAAACCACATTGGAGAAGAGACCATTGGAGATTGGAGTTGCTCATCCTTGGAGCCATTCAACCTCACCATTAGAGGTATTGATTCTGCAAGCACTTGCTTGCCCCATTCTTTCAATACAAATTTATTATTCTTATATGTTCTTGTTCTTGATTTTAAATTATCTTTGTTATTTGCTTAATATCTTCGCTTAGATCCATGAATAGTCTTGTTTAATTAGTTTATTGTTATTTATTTCCATTGAAACTGCTGCTACTAGTTAGCAGGTGCCCATAGCACTAAGCCTGGTTGCAAAATCGGGCCAACAGTTTTTGGTGACTCCGCTTTGGTTTGAACTATAGATCTCTATTTTTTCCTTTAATCTTAGTTTTTTATGAGTTTTTAACCTTTAGATCCATAGATCTGCCATCTTAGACAGCAGATCCATTGCTGCTCTGAGTTTTGGCCCCATAAACAGCCCGAAATTTTCAATTTTCGGGTTCGTTTCTTGGTTTCCGTGCACGGCTTCCGCCTCGTGGTTTTTTGCCAGACAGTCGCGCGGTCCATCGCGACTTTTCTGCATTTTTCCGTGCGGTCCATCGCGGATTTTTGCCAGACAGTCGCGCGGTCCATCGCGACTTTTCTGCGTTTTTCCGCGCTGCACACCGCGGCTTCGCGGCCAATTTCCGCGCTGCCCATCGCGACTGTGCGGCTAAAACCCGCGCGGTCCATCGCGACTGTGCGGCCAAAACCCGTGCGGTCCATCGCGACTGTGCGGCCAAAACCCGCGCGGCTGAATTTTTCATTCGGCCATCCCGATTTTGAATTTTTTTTTTTTACTGTACTTTCTGCCCATAGCACATTTTTTAAAGTATTAAATTCTGCATATTTGACAGCTTTAAAAAAAAAATTTACTATTTAAAGTGCATATCTAGAAATCTTTTTAAAAATTTTCAAGAAAGTGAAAGAAAGACTCAGTTTGCATTTTCATCTAGATTCAAATTTTTTCCTGTTTACTTCTTTAAAAATCTTGCCCTTAGCAATTTTCTTGAACGAAGAAATCCATTTATTTCTTTTAAAAGAAGTCTATTATTTGCTTTCATAAATCCAAAAAATCCATTGTTTTTTGAGTTATTTTTTGAAAAGCATTTAAATTCCTTTTAGTGAAAAAATCATAAATATTTGCTTTTTATTTTCGAAAAATCCTTTATTTTTTGAAAATTTCCTATAAAGCATTTAATTTTTTCAAGTTCAGTTTACAACACCTCACGTGCACTCACACGATCACTTAATTGAACTAAGCCTTAATACGTACCCTAATTTGAACACACTTTTAACCCCACTTGGGGAACACTAAAAGAATTCTTGTAGCTAGGTAGTATTGGGGGGATAGGTGTTCCAATAACACCCCTCAGTTCTTACATCTGAGACATAGAAGTTGTCCCATTAGGGAGCTAAAATCTCTTAGTACTTTTTGGCGCGGTCACAACCGGTTTGTGGGAAGGCCTCTCCCTTAGGAGGGTTGAAGTCGCGAGGATGGTTCTGGAAGCCTGAGTGGAATACCGAAATCCATTCAGTAACCGAAGGGCTACCATTCGCAGTTCTCGGGATATCCCTGTATTGGGATATTGCGATCAAAGGACCAAACGGCAGATTTACCTTTTCTCGACGCGTCATGAACGGAGTATCCTAGTAGCCTGTCTTTAGGATTGATTACCCGGTGTCCCTCCCGGTAGGGGGATATCTAGCCATTGTCTCAACATTCATATTGTCTGACTTGGATTTCATCACCTTGCAGAGGATATCATCTGTTTGAGTCACAATACTTTTAGATTAGGTGTTTGCATGATTTCAACCTACCTGTGGTCTAGTTACACCTATTTTTTCTAGAAGCCGTTTGCATGTTGGTATTCTGACCAGTTGTTGCATTCCTCCACTTATTGTAGCACAGCTGCTAGAATAAGTGCCTTTTTTGAGGATTGATTTCTTGGCCTGAGAGCCTTCTTTTTTCACTCCCCTTCTTGCACCCTTGGTTGCATTAGGGTTTTGAGTCTTTTATATATATATCACCACCTGATACTTAAACAAATTTTTACATCAAAAACTTATATTCTCACCATTGAGAATTCTAGACGTTCTCGTCGTCTACAGGGCGAACTCCCAGAGTTTAGTCCACTTGGCTCTCCACGTCACGGACGCAGAGCCCTATCCCTTGATTCGACACATCGTCAATCAACTAGACAGTCATCCGATTCTGACACACTTCACTTCACTTTTGATTTGGAGGTAGAATCCGAAAACCCCACAGAGTTACCACCAACCACCATTATGTCTGGAACACCATTTGATCCACTATTTACAACTACCATAGGTCAGACATCCGCAGACCCTTCTGCTGTAGTACCATCCACGGCAACAACCACCCCTCTGGGTATGCCCAATACGGGTAACACTCCACATTTAGGAATGCCTAACACAGGGCCACCACCTGTCATGGGTATACCCAACATGGGGGTCATACCCCCTTTGGTTTCCACAAACCCCATCCCAGGAATCCCTAGCACGTCTCCCAACCCAAGTGCAACCCATGTTGCACTTGGAAGTGCTATCCCAGGAATCCCTAGTACGATTCCTAACCCAAGTGTAACCCAAGTTGCACTTGGAGGCGCTAGCCCATACCAGACTACACCTATTGGAGGGCATATACCCTCCATACCTAGCATATCTTTAGGCGCTACTGGACCCCTACACCATACCACTATGGCCAGGCATGTCTCAGTTCCAGTCACCACATCTGCTAGTCTACCATACATGGCAAGTCTGAACCTGCCAGATTTAGGTAGGCTCACAAATGACCCCATCAGACATGATCCGGCGTGGCCTCAAATGCCCAACAAACTCCCCTCTGACATCCCTAAGTTTGAGGGTAAGGCAGGAGAGGACCCCCAGAACCACATCATGTCCTTCCATTTATGGTGTTCCTCCAACTCCATAGTGGACGACTCAATCCGCCTCCGGCTTTTACAATGCACCTTCACTGGCTCTGCAGCCAAATGGTATATCGAGCAACCCCATGGGACGCATTCCACATTTACCTCCCTTGCCTCGACCTTCCTACAGTTCTTTCAGTTACCTGTCCGCTATGATGCGTGCATCGAGATCCTACTGTCTTGCAGACAAAACACGGCCACGCATATCACTGACCATATTCATGATTGGCGTCGGCGCCGAAGCCTATGCAAAATCAAATTAGACGACCGAATCTTCCTAGATTGGTTTCTAAAATCCCTCCTTCCTCTCATTGCGAAGGATGTAGCATCTGAAAGACCCCAGTCCGAAGAAGAGGCCATCCTTAAAGCCCAACAGTTTGATCTCATCTACGCCCAGTCGGGTTACCTATACACGATCATATCGGACGCCCCACGAGGCGACTCTGCACGCGGTGACACACCGGGGGCATCACATGCCGCTGATGGCATTATTGGCCAAATTACACCGCAAGCAAAACCTTTCAGTATGGTGAGCACCATGCCTGCCCCAGACCTTTCTAGGGCTACATCAATGAAAGAAAGATTGTGTGGAAGCAGTTCAAGAAATACTTCAAGCAAAAGTACCTCTCTGATAGGTACTATGATGATAAGATCAAGGAGTTCCATGAGCTGAGATTGGGACAATCGACCATGGAAGAATATGCAAACAAGTTCTTGGAGCTGCTGAGGTATGTCAAGTACATTCGAGATGATAAGGTGAAAATTCAGCGTTTCTTAAGTGGACTGCCCCAGTCATATAAAGATAGAATTGAGTTTGATGAACCTCGAACTCTAGAGGAGGCCATCAGAAAGGCCAAGTATTGCTTTGATCAGAACAGAAGCAAACCAGAATTCCATAAGGCATGGAAGGATAAGAAAAATGAGAAGTTTGATCAAAGGAAGAAGGGGTTCAAGCCTCCTCAATTCCGGAATCAGCAAAGGAAGCCATCACAGGTTGTGACTAAGCCAACTAGGATGATGGGAGACAAGCCAAGAGATCCAAAAGAGCCAAGAGAACCACTTCAATGTTGGGGTTGTGGAGGAGACCACATGCTTAGGAACTGTCCACATCGGAATGGGAATGCAAATCAAGTTCACAACATCCAAGGAGCTGGAACTGTGGGTCAAGTGGCGAGGACAATCCCTAGAATCTATGCAGCACTAGACGACCGCCAAGCAGATCATCAGTCAACTGTGGTTGAAGTTGAAGGTAAGATTGCTAAGCAATCTATTTCTATTTTGATTGATCCTGGATCTACTCACAGTTATGTCACTCCTAGAATTGTTGAGATTTGTGCTTTCACGAAATTAAAGCATAGTAAATCATGGTTAGTTCAACTAGCCACTGGAACCAAGAGAAAAGTTAGCGAAATAGTAGAGAAATGTCCATTAGAGATGGATGGGTTATTCACCTATGCAGATCTGAATATTTTGCCACTGGGTTCCTATGATATTCTCATTGGAATGGATTGGTTAGAAGCACACAGGGTTAAACTTGACTGCTACAATAAGACATTTGAATGCATGGACGAAGAAGGAAACCCGAGGGTTGTAAGAGGCATTCCAAAGATGACTTCCGTCAGATAGGTTTCAGCCATGTAGCTGAAGAGGTTCTGTAGGAAGGGATGTCGACTGTATGCAGCCCACGTTTTAGAGGCAGCAGAGAATGAAACTCCTAGATTGGAGGACTATCAAGTATTGCAAGAATTCAGGGATGTTTTTCCTGATGAGATTCCAGGACTTCCTCCAAAGAGAGACATTGACTTTACAATTGAACTTGTGCCAGGACCGGCACCAATGTCTAAGACACCCTACAGGATGAGTACACCGGAATTGCTAGAATTGAAGATGCAATTGCAAGAGTTGCTGGAAAAGAAATATATTAGGCCAAGTGTGTCCCCGTGGGGAGCACCTGTTCTATTTATGAAAAAGAAAGATGGAACACTCAGGTTATGTATTGACTACAGGCAGTTGAACAAAGTCACTGTGAAGAACAAATACCCATTGCCCCGAATTGATGACCTTTTTGACCAAATGAGAGGAGCAAAGGTATTTTCAAAGATTGACTTGAGGTCTGGTTACCATCAGGTAAGAATCAAAGAAGAAGATATTCATAAGAAAGCCTTTAGAACAAGGTATGGACACTATGAGTTTGTAGTGGTACCATTCAGTCTTACAAATGCACCAGCTACATTCATGTGTCTCATGAATAATGTTTTTAGCAAATATTTGGACAAGTTTGTTCTTGTATTCCTAGACGACATTCTCATTTATTCTAAGAATGAAGAAGAACATGAAGAACATTTGAGAATGACAATGCAATTACTAAGGGAGCATAAGTTGTATGCAAAGTTGAGTAAATGTGACTTTTATAAAGATAGAATTCATTATTTGGGTCACATCATCTCCGACGAAGGGATATCTGTAGACCCTGAGAAGATTGAAACCATTATGAATTGGCCAACTCCAAGGAATGTGACTGATGTGAGATCTTTTATGGGCCTTGCTGGTT
The DNA here is from genome assembly GCA_027924585.1 of Larix kaempferi. Taxonomy (NCBI): domain Eukaryota; kingdom Viridiplantae; phylum Streptophyta; class Pinopsida; order Pinales; family Pinaceae; genus Larix; species Larix kaempferi. Next base: position 13,220,965 of record BSBM01000458.1, on the reverse strand, counting down.
ACTACAGGAGGTTTATCGAAGGATTCTCCAAGGTTGCGAACCCATCCACTTCTTTGCAAAAGAAGGGGATAAAGTTTGAATGGTCGCCAATATGTGAGGAAAGTTTTCAACGGTTGAAGAATCTTCTTACAAGTGCACCTATTTTGAAGATTGCAGACCCGGAAAAAGACTTTGTGGTGTGTACCGATGCATGCAATCAAGGACTTGGAGGAGTTCTTATGCAAGACAACCACGTGATATGCCACGAGTCAAGAAAGTTGAAGGAGCATGAGAAGAACTATGCTACTCATGATATAGAACTTGCAGCCACAGTACATGCCTTGAAGATGTGGAGGCATTACTTAATGGGAAGAAAATTTGAGTTAAGGACAGACCATTGTGGTCTGAAATACTTGTTTGATCAGCCAACTCTAAATGCGAGGCAAGCTAGATGGTTGGAATTTTTGTGTGAATTTGGTTTCGAAATTAAACACATAAAAGGGAAAGAAAACAAGGTGGCTGATGCGCTCAGCAGGAAGGCAAATGAAATGTATGTGTCAGCGCTTAGTACTTGCCAACCAGATTTGAGGCATCAGATTGTTAAACATATGGTTGAGGATGAAGTGTATGAGCAGATAAAGGGCAAATTGCAGCAGCAAAACCTTGAAAAGAAGTATGAGGGATATCATTTGGAAGAAGGAGGACTTCTTACTTATAAGAATAGAGTCTATATTCCAAATGCGGCAGATTTGAGGAGAATGGTTATGGATGAGATCCATAAAGCTCCATACTCTGGTCACCCAAGATATCAGAAAACAATTACTACAGCAAGAAAATATTATTTCTGGCCAGGCATGAAGAAGGATGTCGCTGAATACATTTCTAAGTGCATGGAATGTCAATAGGTGAAGAGTGTGTTAAGTCAGTAAATTTTTCTCCATTTTTGATTTATTTTCTCCAGTTTTGGTTTGTTTTTCAATCTACCTCAGTTAAATTTTTGGTTTTAAGTTTTAGTTTTAGTCTCCTTAGAAACTCTATGGGTGATTGAATAAGTTTTGAGCCCATTCTTTTTAGGTTTTATTTGATTTTTGTTGATCTTTTATATTTTAAAGGGGGTTAAAGAAGGTCATATTTTCAAAAGTTGATTCATTAATGTGTTTAGAGAGCAGTTAGACTTGTTTCTTAAACCAAGTAACTTTTAAAACCTCCGACAAATTAGCAGGAAGTTGAAAAACTGCGAAATTCTGGCATGGCAGCTATTCTTGTAGCGCTAGACAAAATTTTAACAAAGGGCGCGCTACAAGAATATCGTGGCCCTTTGTTTTTTCAAATTTCAAACAGATTTCAATCATGATTGCAGTATGTGAGTGACTAATCGCCTTGTGTGAGTGTTTTAACACGTGTTTACTGCAGTTTAAGCATGATTTTAGTTGGTTATCAGTCACGAAGCAGAGCAGGCTCATCATTGCATATTATGCGGAATCAGTTGGACAAAAACCAGCAAATCCCGGTCTAAGCTGTCAAATTTCTCTTTCTACACGCATTATTATAGGAGAGGAGTGTTCGTGAAGAAGAGTTAACTGCTAAAAAGGTGGATTGTGTTGCTGTGAAGAGAAGACAATGTTTTTAACGCCAACGAGAATTAGGGCTTCCAAATTCATTTACCAGCAGTCAAAGAAATGATATGAAGACACCTATTCTCATAAGAAGAGACCGTTGATACCCCAAAACGAAGCTTTAAGCCACGACAGATGAGTAATTGACAGTTTTGAATGGCAGTTTTTTGGCTAGGGCGAATATATTGCAGACAGTGGTGTTTTTGTTCTCTCCTCTCATGCTATCAGTCTCCAGTTGGTCAAATAAGCTTGTGGTTGATGTTATGCTGGCAAATATGAAGCAGTGAGAGTTTTAGGGCTTGAAAATATAGAGTGGTTGATACACAGAGATTAAAGTGAAAGACTGATATAAAACAGCCATATTCACTGACAGTTTTCCATTACATTGAATAGTCTGGACACTGAATTTGATCAAGTTCTGTATTCTATGATGTGAATCAGTTTATAATAAGGAAGGAGTTTATGTCTGAAGACATATCATACTGCTTGTCTCCTTAACCCTAAAACGAGGAGTTTGAGTGGCTTATATTCTGAAACAGTTCGACATTATGCCTGATGGTGCATTTTGAAATTAAGCAGTGCTATATTGTTCTTATGACAGTTTTCATCTATGATCGATCTTGTCTCACAGTTTATCTATCCACAGATCTAGTTGTATGGTTGAGATAAGGGAACATTGAACTTGAAGGCCTGTCCAGGAGTGTGTAGCGAATTTTGAAGGAGCTCAAAGCACAAGAAACCAGTTTACAAAACATTTTTGAAACCTAAAGCCAGACTGTTTCTGTTTTCTGAAAGAAGAAAATGGGGAAAAGTGGCAAAAGTGGTAAGGTCAACAGGGCTGAGCCCACAGACCTAACTTGGATTCAGAAGCTTCCTGACTGTGCAAAACTGTTTCAGCAGGCAGGTTGGTTGAAGTTTTTCAAGAAGATAGATGGTTTCAATGCTTAGGTGTCCTGCAAGTTTGCTAAGGGACTTAAAGATGATATGATCATGATGGATGCTTTGAAATTCAAATTGACTGTGGAGTTAATAGCAGAAGCTACTGAGATCAGCAATGAGAGTGAGCACTAGTTTAAAAAATTGCCTTTTGATTTTGAACCCCAAAGGTACCTGTTGCCTAATGTGACTGTGATGTGACTCCTGACTGGAACAAGGGTATCCTCATTCAAAATTTTAGGAAGGAGTGGATTGAGCCCATAAGGATACTTCAAAGTTATGTGATCTGTGAAGGAAGATATTCATTTGTATTTAAATATCATTTCAGGTTCCTTCAACACATAGCAGGAGTTTCTAAAATGAATCTGCCCTTCTTTTTCTTAAAAAGCCTGCAGAAGATGTCAAGCAAGATAAAGCAACATGATGATCACACTTCCCAGTCACTTTTTCACCATGGTCTCATTAAACTGATCATCACCACAGTGTTGCAACATGAGGGAAGGACTTGGGATTTCTTTTTGTTCTGGTCAGATGTTCATCCTCAAAAAGAAGACCAGCAACCAAAGAGACAGACTGACAAGGGGAAGGTAATGATGAAAAAGTTAGGTCACTCAGTCAAATCTACAAGTAAAGATGATGTTAAATCCAAGAAGGTGACAGAGAAGGTAGCAGGATAGAGACAGGATGACAGTCAGCTCAAAGTGGTTTCAGATTACCCTAAAAGCAAGTTCACACTGTTTGAAGACAAAAAGGAATTGCTTGAAAAGAATCCAGCACCTGTAGCAGATCCTCAGGAGGAGAAAAAGGTTGACATTAAAATGGTTCCTGTAGCTAAAGAAGAGATCCACATTCAGCCAAGAAGTCCTATCACAATTCTTTCAGATGATGAAGGATACCTGTTAGAAGAAGAACAGCCTATTTCTGAGATAAAAGTCAAAACTGAAATTGAAGAAGTTCAAGTTTCAGATGGCAAAACCACAAGGCCTAACAAGAAAAGAAACAAGCTGGAAATGGTGGAATTAGCTGCTATTCAGCACCAAGGGAAAGAACTGAAGATGATGGGAGAGGCAACTACATTTTGGAGACCGCGAAAAATAAATTGAGATTAAACATGAAGAAGTTGCTAAATCCTAAATTAAAAACAGATGAGGTGACTGTCTTAGATGAAGGGTCCATAGATGATGACAAATCAGAAATAGATAAATTGCAGCCATGTTTAAAAGAAGAGATTAATTCAGTAGAAGCAGCAGGTGAGGAAGATCCAAAGCCCAACATTGAGGACACTTCTAAGAAGCTGTTGATGGAAGAGACAGAAATCTTCAAGAAGTTTGACATCCCTTGGAAACCTAATGAAGATCAAGATTTTGCAATGGATAAAATAGCTCATTCTGACAGGAAAAATTTACAGAAGACTGTCAAGCAATATAAGCATCAAATGAATTATATGCAGTAGGTCAACGACGGTTTGATGATGGCCAATAGAAGATTAAGGGAAGATCTCCAAGATATCAATGACAATTTTCAGGAACTAGTGGCTGATGCAAAAGAAGCACTTAAAAGGAAAAGGGCTGTTGACAATCAATGCACTCAGCTGGAGAAGACAGTTCGGGACTTGCAGCAGAAAAACAAAGAACTCACAAAAAGGATTAATAACATGGAGAAGGAACAAAAGAAGGTCAAGAAGAAAGAGCAAACTCCAAATGGCATCGCCCTCTTAGCTGAGGTGGCAAAGGACCTATAAAATAGCTATGTTTTAGTTAGTTGTCATTAAATGGAAAACTGATATATTAATGAAATGCTATTTTTAGCTGATTTTGTAACTTGTTGATATTCTGTCTTTACTTTACCTCATCGAAGGCTGTAAAAAAGTTAGGGTTAGATACCTAATCGATTTTGAAGAGCATAGTATTTAGAGATGTGAAGAAGTCATTGTAAGGGTTCTGATTTTTGGGAGCATCAGGAGGTCTGCCAGCTGCTTGTACTTTTAGACTTATTCAGAGATAGGTACTGTAACTCTTATATACATTTACTGATGAAATTATGAATATATGACTCTTTCCCCTTCATTTGGTCTGTGTTGGCTTCATGTTTGAACTTGTTTAGTTTCATGAATGACAAATTCATTGCTGGTTAATGTGTATTTTCTAGTAGTGCTTGTCCTTTATGTGTGAACTTTAGTACAGTCTTTTGTTGGATTTTTGTGATATATATGCATCTTTATCAGTATATGTGTATGATTTAGTTGTTGCTTATCTGCTGAATGTATTCCCTGCATGTTCTTGAAGTTTATGACCAAAAACACATAAAACAAAACCCTAAACCCTAGTTTGAATTGAGTTTTACTCTTGAGATTGTGTTGGCTTGTTACCCTAGCCTTAGTAACAATTTCTGGCACAAACATCTTTGGCGCCGTTGCCGGGGACGAAGCTGAAGCATATATTCCCTGGGATACTCATCATTTTCCTGGTTTAAGAGGTGGACTTGAACCAGCATTTTTTGAAGGCTATTTTCACCAGAAAGTTGTCACAGTGGCTTCTAACAGAATTGGAACCAGGAGCAGACCTACTTCCCCATTACAGCTAGGTGTGACAGACCCTGAAAAGATCATAAAAACAACAAGAAAGCTCAGAAGGTCTCAATCTTTACCAGCCTCTTGTGACTCTCACCAGTTGGGTGAATCATTAGACCCAGCTGAGAACTCACCTTGGATAAAACCAACCATTCCTGAAGATACTTTCCAAGTGTTTACCAATCCTGAAACCTTTTTGAAAGCAAAGACTGCTTCTCCTGGAAAAATCCCTATTTTTCAATTGAAAATAGGAAAGAGCCCTTTCCAAGCAAGTTCCAGTCAAATTTCTTCCTCTTCAAAACCTTATTCAAAACCTCATTCTAAACCTCAGTCCACAATGGCAGCCCAAAATCCACCTATGGATATGATGGACAGAATGGTAGCAGCTAGGTATGCACCATTAGGATTACCCCAACCTTTACATGCCTTGCCTACACATGATTACCAAAAGTGTATGCCCCGATTCAATGGACAAGGTGAAACAACTGCAGAAGAACATTGGGAGGCTTTCGAGAGTTATGCAGACAATCAGAACATTGAAATTAAAGATGTATGGATGAGGGTATTTGTACAAAGTCTTGATGGGGATGTGAGAAAATGGTTCAGAGAACTGCCTGCTAATTCTATCACCATAATTGAAGAACTCAAAGATCTTTTTCTGAGACAGTGGGGAGACACCAAAGATCACACTTATTACATAACTGAGTTTGGAGCTTTGAGAAGAAAGAAGGATGAGACTGTTTCTGACTTTTCCAAAAGATTTAACAAGATGTATAGTAGGATTCCTGCAGAAATCAAACCCACTGAAACATCAGCCAAGTTGACCTATGCAAATGCTTTTGATCATGAATTCTCTTTATCACTCAGAGAAAGAAGACCTATCACCCTGTTGAACATGCAAGAGGCAGCATTGGAGGTAGAGTCCAATTTGCTGGCTTCCAACAGACTCAAGAAAGAAACACCTCAGCAGCAGTATGAAAGAAAGGGAACGAAGGAAGCTGTTTCCACAAGTGCTGCACCTCAGTCTGCTGAAGCTAAAATAGATGAAATGGCTAAGCTTGTAAAGATTCTCACTGCCAAGTTGAACAAACTAGAACTTGAAAAGAATTCTGCTAAACCCACCCCAGAAGCTGATCGAAATCCAAATAACCAAAATCAGTTCAGGAGGCAATTTGCTCCTAGATTCATGCCAAGAGAGCGCAGAAATAATGATATTCAGCGAGAAAGGAGGGAGAATGAGGATCAAAAAGTACCCCCACCTTTTCGAAATAATTTGGTGGATGAAGAAGAAATTGATCAACAGTTACTGTTTGAAGAAACTGAAATAGATCAGGATGTGAACCATTTTGGAGATGGTTTATCTGGAGGTTTTGTAACAGAAGAAGAATTTTCTAAATTCTGAGTACTATGATGCAGATTTGTATGAAGTTGAAGATGACTTGGAGTTTGAAAAAACTGCTATAAATGATGCTGCTAATCAGAATGGAATTAAGAAGACTATTAATCTCAGATCTGGCCCGAAACAGGTAGTCCAAGCTCCTAAGAAGAAAGCTGCTGTTCCTGCTCCAGTTATTCCTGATAAACCAGCTGCTGATCCTGTAACAGAAAAGAAGCAACCTGCAGAAAAGTCCAAGAAGAATGCAGAAATTGAGGAGGTAAACAAGTCAGTTCAAAATTTCAGTTTGGAAAATGAGTTAGGTAAACTAAAAATTCCTGTGCCATTTTCTGAGCTTATCAAGAATCCATTATATAAGAATACAGTTTTGAAAGTGATGAATATACCCAATAATCAGCCAGTTTCGGATACAGTGAATTTGCAGGAAGAAAACCCTAGAATCTTCATTGGATCAGCTTTGGCTGAAAAGACTGAAAACGAGGCTGGTGCTTCTCCTCCTTTCTATATAACCTTGACTGTATACGTGCAGATGATTCATAATTGCCTGCTAGATTTAGGAGCATCCCATAACTTGATGCCAAAAGCTGTGATGGAAGCCCTGGGCCTTAATGTCACCAAGCCTTACCATGATTTATATGCCTTTGACTCCCGAGCTGTAAAGTGTCTAGGAGTGATAAAAGACATGGTTGTCAACCTTACTCAGTTGCCCATGAAAAGTGTAATAATGGATGTTGTGGTAGCTGACATCACACCAAAATTTGGCTTGCTTCTGTCTAGGTCATGGGCTAAGAAGGTTGGGGGAACATTACAGATGGACCTCTCTTATGCCACCATTCCTATTTTTGGTGGAGAAAATATGAGACTTTACAGAGAGCTACAGCTTGCTTACATAGTCACATATGATAAAAATCCCACCAATCACCCAATGTACTCTGTGGATAAAGACCTTGGTTCATGCATATTACAGTTTAGTGAAGAGGATAATTCTGCTGGTCTGTTACAAGTGGAAAAAGATCAGCCAATAAAACATAGCATAGAGGAAAAAGATGCAGTGTGGCAGTTGTATTTTGATGGATCCTCATGCAGAGAGGGTGCTGGAGCTGGAGTTTTACTCATTTCCCCTGGGGGTGAAACAGTGAAACTCATGTATAAATTGGAGTTTGTTACCACTAACAACACTGCTGAGTATGAGGCTTTGCTATTGGGATTGAAGGCTGCTAAAGATTTGGGAATTCAACAGATTTCTGCATTTGGCGACTCCGAACTAGTTGTTCAACAGGTGAAGAACAAATATCAAGTAAAGCAGGGTTTGCTGAAAGTATATCGAAATGAGGTATGGGATATGCTTGAAAACTATTTTATAGCATTTAATATCACTCATATTCCCAGGAATCATAATGAGACTGCAGATTCTTTAGCCCTGGCTGCCACATATTTTAGAATCCCTAAAACCACTTAGCTAAAGTATCCTATAGAAGTGAGGTATAGACCTTGTGTTCCTGACAATGTGAAGCACTGGAGGGTTTTTGAAGATGACATTGAAATAAAATTTTTTCTTGAGCTTGTAGATGAGTTTTCAAATACTCAAATTGATCAGGAAGAAGATGAAAGGGATGAATAGTTAGATGAGTTTGCTGTAGAAGAGATAGCAGGGCATAAAATCATTGAGTTGAAGAGCAACTTCATTCCAAAAGGTCTAGTACCTTTAGAAAGAATATTCACCAAAGATGATACACCTTCAAAGCCAGTAATTCAATCTTCAGAAGACAATGTAGAAGACTACAATATTGGTTCAGCAGAACATCCTAGAATGGTAAAACTTTCTAAATTCTTAACAGTGGAGCAAAGAAGTAGATATATTAAGTTGTTGAAAAAACATATAGATGCATTTGCCTGGTCTTATAAGGAACTAAAAACTTATGATACAACAATTATTCAGCACAAGGTCCCTTTGAAACCAAATGTCAAGCCTTTCAGACAGAAACTAAGAAGAATCAATCCAGCCTTGTTCTCTGTAATTGAAATAGAACTAAAGAAGTTGTTGGATGCAAAGATAATAGTGCCTCTCAGGTATTCTTCTTGGGTGGCTAATCTAGTTCCTGTTAGAAAGAAGAATGGAGAAATTCGATTATGTGTTGACTTCAGAAATCTGAATCGATCATCATTAAAAGACAATTATCCTCTCCCCAAGATTGAACAGGTTTTGCAACAGGTAGTTGGAGCTCAAAGGATTTCTATGCTAGATGGTTTCTCAGGGTACAATCATATTTCCATGCACCCTGATGACAAAGAAAAGACAGCTTTTACAACCCCCTGGGGGACGTTTATGTATGACAAGATGCCTTTTGGCTTAATGAATGCTAGAGCAACCTTTCAGAGAGCCATGGACATTGCATTTGTAGGTGAGAAAGATAAGTTTGTGGTTATCTATCTGGATGATATTACTGTCTTCTCAAAATCTGATGATGAACACTTGAAGCATTTGGAGCAAACCTTCATAAAATGCAGAAAATTTGGCTTATCTCTGAACCCCAAAAAATCACATTTTGCTGTGCAAGAAGGTAAATTACTTGGTCACTTGGTGTCTGTTGATGGCATCAGAATAGATCCTGAAAGGGTGAAAGCAATACTGAAGATTAGTTTACCTCGGAGTAAAAAGGATGTTCAATCATTCATTGGCAAGATAAACTTTCTGCGGTGGTTTATTCCCAACTTTGCTGAAATCATTAAACAAATCATAGCCATGTTAAAGAAAGATCAGGAAGTAAAGTGGACTGTTGAGGAAAAGATAGCATTTGAGAAAATCAAAGTAGCTCTTACTGAAGCACCTGTACTGGTAAGTCCTGATTTTACCAAGGAATTCCTTACCTTCTCATTTGCATCAGAAGACACGATTGCAACTATCTTACTTCAGAAAAATAAAGAAGGTTTGGAACAGCCTATTGCTTTCTTCAGCAAAACTCTTAGAGATTCTGAGCTGAAGTATAGTATTCTGGAGAAGCAAGCTTATGCTTTGGTAAAAGCTTTGAAATTTTTCAGAATCTATATCCTTCATTCAAAGGTAATTTCTTTTGTACCTAATCCTGCTATGAAGGAGGTGTTAACTCAGCCTGATAGTGAAGGAAAGAGAGGCAGATGGATTGCGAAGATTATGGAATATGATGTAGAAATAAGGCCTACCAAGCTTGTCAAGGGACAAGGTTTAGCCAAGTTGTTGGCTGATTCTAATTGCCAGGCTCTAGGACTGCATGTCATGGTTGAAGACTCACTTCCTGAAGAAAAGCAAGCATTCCTGGAGAAAGAAAGAATCATGGACTCTTATTCATCTTCAGATTGGTATGCTGATATTGTTCATTTCTTGTTATTTTTGTAATGCCCAGAACACTTAGATAGGAAGGCTTCCAGATCTCTGAAATTGAAAGCTACTAAATACTGTTTGATAGAAGATCAATTGTTTTGGTAAGACCCAGGAGGAATCTTGTTAAGGTGTTTGGATTAGGCTGAAATAGAAGAAGTAATTTTAGAATCTCATGAAGGAGCTTGTGGAGGACATAAATACTGGAAAACAACAGCCTATAAAATTTTGAGAGCTGGTTACTATTGGCCTTCCCTCTTCTCAGATGTTTACCAGCAGGTAAGAGCTTGCATACCCTGTTAGAAATTTGCAGGTAAACAGAAATTATTATCTTTGCCTTTGAATCCTATTGCAGTCAATGCCCCTTTTCAGCAGTGGGGTCTGCATTTTATTGGAGAAATAAATCCAGCATCTTCAGGCCAACATCATTGGATTTTGACTGCTACAGATTTATTTACAAAATGGGTGGAAGCTATTCCAACAAGAAATGCTACAGATAAGGTGATTATGGAGTTCATTGAAGATAATATTCTGAGTAGATTTGGCTGTCCACAACGATTGATTACTGATAATGCCAAAGCATTCAAATCCAAGGCAATGGTGGCCTTCTATGAGAAAAATGGCATTATTCTGAAGCACTCAACTCCCTATTACCCTTTGGGAAATGGTCAGGCTGAATCATCTAACAAGAATATCATTCAAAGCATCAAGAAGCTGCTGAAACATAATAAAAGGTCTTGGGATTCAATGCTGAAATATGCATTGTGGGCAGATAGGATTACTGTGAAGCAAGCCATTGGTACTTCTCCCTTTCAGCTGGTGTATGGAACAGAAGCAGTATTCCCAGTTCAGTTGGGGATTCCAGTAATGAAGTTCCTTCAGAACTCTCAAGAGGAACCGGATGATATGCAAAGGAGAATCTTCGAAATGATTGAGTTACAGCAAAATAGAGAGAAGGTAGACAAAGAAGCACAACTGTACAGAGCTAAAATGAAAAATAGGTTTGACAGAAATATTAAAGAGCATACTTTTTCAGAAGGTGAGTTGGTTTTAAGATGGGATGCAAGAAAGGAACATAAGGGTAAGCATGGAAAATTTGATAATCTATGGTTTGGCCCTTTTCTGATATCTAAAGTTTTGGAAAATAATACATTCATCTTGCAGTCCTTGGAAGGTGAGGAGTTGCTCAGCCCTGTCAATGGGCGATTCCTCAAGCATTTCTATAGTTAATAAGGATCATTGTCACTTTTCATTGTATATACCGGTGTGAGTGAGATTGAATAAAGACTCCATAGCCCAATGGAAGTTTGCAGGCAGTTAGATTGAAGACAGAAGGCACTAGTCTACAGGTTCTTGAAGCCTCACAGGGAGGACTTCATCCCGCAGCTGGAGCCAGATGTTAAGTCAGTAAATTTTTCTCCATTTTTGATTTATTTTCTCCAGTTTTGGTTTGTTTTTCAATCTACCTCAGTTAAATTTTTGGTTTTAAGTTTTAGTTTTAGTCTCCTTAGAAACTCTATGGGTGATTGAATAAGTTTTGAGCCCATTCTTTTTAGGTTTTATTTGATTTTTGTTGATCTTTTATATTTTAAAGGGGGTTAAAGAAGGTCATATTTTCAAAAGTTGATTCATTAATGTGTTTAGAGAGCAGTTAGACTTGTTTCTTAAACCAAGTAACTTTTAAAATCTCCGACAAATTAGCAGAAAGTTGAAAAACTGCAAAATTCTGGGATGGCAGCTATTCTTGTAGCGCTAGACAAAATTTTAACAAAGGGCGCGCTACAAGAATATCGCGGCCCTTTGTTTTTTCAAATTTCAAACAGATTTCAATCATGATTGCAGTATGTGAGTGACTAATCGCCTTGTGTGAGTGTTTTAACACGTGTTTACTGCAGTTTAAGCATGATTTTAGTTGGTTATCAGTCACGAAGCAGAGCAGGCTCATCATTTCATATTATGCGGAATCAGTTGGACAAAAACCAGCAAATCCCGGTCTAAGCTGTCAAATTTCTCTTTCTACACGCATTATTATAGGAGAGGAGTGTTCGTGAAGAAGAGTTAACTGCTAAAAAGGTGGATTATGTTGCTGTGAAGAGAAGACAGTGTTTTTAACGCCAACGAGAATTAGGGCTTCCAAATTCATTTACCAGCAGTCAAAGAAATGATATGAAGACACCTATTCTCATAAGAAGAGACCGTTGATACGCCAAAATGAAGCTTTAAGCCACGACAGATGAGTAATTGACAGGTTTGAATGGCAGTTTTTTAGCTAGGGCGAATATATTGCAGACAGTGGTGTTTTTGTTCTCTCCTCTCATGCTATCAGTCTCCAGTTGGTCAAATAAGCCTGTGGTTGATGTTATGCTGGCAAATCTGAAGCAGTGAGAGTTTTAGGGCTTGAAAATATAGAGTGGTTTATACACAGAGATTAAAGTGAAAGACTGATATAAAACAGCCATATTCACTGACAGTTTTCCATTACATTGAATAGTATGGACACTGAATTTGATCAAAGTTCTGTATTCTATGATGTGAATCAGTTTATAATAAGGAAGGAGTTTATGTCTGAAGACATATCATACTGCTTGTCTCCTTAACCCTAAAACGAGGAGTTTGAGTGGCTTATATTCTGAAACAGTTCGACATTATGCCTGATGGCGCATTTTGAAATTAAGCAGTGCTATATTGTTCTTATGACAGTTTTCATCTATGATCGATCTTGTCTCACAGTTTATCTATCCACAGACCTAGTTGTATGGTTGAGATAAGGGAACGTTGAACTTGAAGGCCTGTCTAGGAGTGTGTAGCAAATTTTGAAGGATCTCAAAGCACAAGAAACCAGTTTACAAAACATTTTTGAAACCTAAAGCCAGACTGTTTTTGTTTTCTGAAAGAAGAATATGGGGAAAGTGGCAAAAGTGGTAAGGTCAACAGGGCTGAGCCCACAGACCTAACCTGGATTCAGAAGCTTCCTGACTGTGCAGAACTGTTTCAGCAGGCAGGTTGGTTGAAGTTTTTCAAGAAGATAGATGGTTTCAATGCTCAGGTGTCCTGCAAGTTTGCTAAGGGACTTAAAGATGATATGATCATGATGGATGCTTTGAAATTCAAATTGACTGTGGATTTAATAGCAGAAGCTACTGAGATCAGCAATGAGGGTGAGCACTGGTTTAAAAAATTACCTTTTGAGTTTGAACCCCAAAGGTACCTGTTGCCTAATGTGACTCCTGACTGGAACAAGGGTATCCTCATTCAAAATTTCAGGAAGGAGTGGATTGAGCCCATAAGGATACTTCAAAGTTATGTGACCTGTGAAGGAAGATATTCATTTGTATTTAAATCATTTCAGGTTCCTTCAACACATAGCAGGAGTTTCTAAAATGAATCTGCCCTTCTTTTTCTTAAAAAGCCTGCAGAAGATGTCAAGCAAGATAAAGCAACATGATGATCACACTTCCCAGTCACTTTTTCACCATGGTCTCATTAAACTAATCATCACCACAGTGTTGCAACATGAGGGAAGGACTTGGGATTTCTTTTTGTTCTGGTCAGATGTTCATCCTCAAAAAGAAGACCAGCAACCAAAGAGACAGACTGACAAGGGGAAGGTAATGATGAAAAAGTTAGGTCACTCAGTCAAATCTACAAGTAAAGATGATGTTAAAGCCAAGAAGGTGATAGAGCAGGTAGCAGTACAGAGACAGGATGACAGTCAGCTCAAAGTGGTTTCAGATTACCCTAAAAGCAAGTTCACACTGTTTGAAGACAAAAAGGAACTGCTTGAAAAGAATCCAGCACCTGTAGCAGATCCTCAGGAGGATAAAAAGGTTGACATTAAAATGGTTCCTGTAGCTAAAGAAGAGATCCACATTTAGCCAAGAAGTCCTATCACAATTCTTTCAGATGATGAAGGATACCTGTTAGAAGAAGAACAGCCTATTTCTGAGATAAAAGTCAAAACTGAAATTGAAGAAGTTCAAGTTTCAGATGGCAAAACCACAAGGCCTAATAAGAAAAGAAACAAGCTGGAAGTGGTGGAATTAGCTACTATTCAGCACCAAGGGAAAGAACTGAAGATGATGGGAGAGGCAACTACATTTTGGAGACCGCGAAAAATAAATTGAGATTAAACATGAAGAAGTTGCTAAATCCTAAATTAAAAACAGATGAGGTGACTGTCTTAGATGAAGGGTCCATGGATGATGACAAATCAGAAATAGATAAATTGCAGCCATGTTTAAAAGAAGAGATTAATTCAGTAGAAGCAGCAGGTGAGGAAGATCCAAAGCCCAGCATTGAGGACACTTCTAAGAAGCTGTTGATGGAAGAGACAGAAATCTTCAAGAAGTTTGACATCCCTTGGAAACCTGATGAAGATCAAGATTTTGCAATGGATAAAATAGCTCATTCTGACAGGGAAAATTTACAGAAGACTGTCAAGCAATATAAGCACCAAATGAATTATATGCAGGAGGTCAACGACGGTTTGATGATGGCCAATAGAAGATTAAGGGAAGATCTCCAAGATATCAATGACAATTTTCAGGAACTAGTGGCTGATGCAAAAGAAGCACTTAAAAGGAAAATGGCTGTTGACAATCAATGCACTCAGCTGGAGAAGACAGTTCGGGACTTGCAGCAGAAAAACAAAGAACTCACAAAAAGGATTAATAACATGGAGAAGGAACAAAAGAAGGTCAAGAAGAAAGAGCAAACTCCAAATGGCATCGCCCTCTTAGCTGAGGTGGCAAAGGACCTATAAAATAGCTATGTTTTAGTTAGTTGTCATTAAATGGAAAACTGATATATTAATGAAATGCTATTTTTAGCTGATTTTGTAACTTGTTGATATTCTGTCTTTACTTTACCTCATCGAAGGCTGTAAAACAGTTAGGGTTAGATACCTAATCGATTTTGAAGAGCATAGTATTTAGAGATGTGAAGAAGTCATTGTAAGGGTTCTGATTTTTGGGAGCATCAGGAGGTCTGCCAGCTGCTTGTACTTTCAGACTTATTCAGAGATAGGTATTGTAACTCTTATATACATTTACTAATGAAATTATGAATATATGACTCTTTCCCCTTCATTTGGTCTGTGTTGGCTTCATGTTTGAACTTGTTTAGTTTCATGAATGACAAATTCATTGCTGGTTAATGTGTATTTTCTAGTAGTGCTTGTCCTTTATGTGTGAACTTCAGTACAGTCTTTTGTTGGATTTTTGTGATATATATGCATCTTTATCAGTATATGTGTATGATTTAGTTGTTGCTTATCTGCTGAATGTATTCCCTGCATGTTCTTGAAGTTTATGACCAAAAACACATAAAACAAAACCCTAAACCCTAGTTTGAATTGAGTTTTACTCTTGAGATTGTGTTGGCTTGTTACCCTAGCCTTAGTAACAATTTCTGGCACAAACAGAGTGAACACCAACATCCAACAGGTTTATTGCTTCCAGTGCCAATTCCGGAATGGAAATGGGAAGTAATATCCATGGATTTTATTAAAGGATTGCCAATGACTAAGAGACAACATGATTCCATCATGGTTGTGGTGGACAAGTTAACAAAGGCAGCACATTTCATACCGGTTAAATCCACACATAAAGCCGATGCCATTGCAAACATTTTCATGAAGGAAATTTTCAGATTACATGGGTTGCTTAAGGCAACAATTTCTGACAAGGATACCAAGTTCACTTCCAATTTTTGGAAAGGTCTCTTTGCAGATTTGGGTACACAGCTAAGCTTTAGTACCGCATACCATCCTCAAACAAATGGGCAAACCGAAAGAGTAAATCGGGTGCTTGAAGACATGCTCCTCATGTATGTAATGGACAAACCATCCAAGTGGGAGGATTATCTACACTTGGTAGAATTTGCATATAACAATGGGCAACAAGCATCATTGGGAATGAGTCCTTATGAGGCTTTGTATGGCAGAAGGTGTAGGACACCAGTGACTTGGGACAATCCAGTGAACAGAATTGTGCTTGGGCCAGAATTGCTTAAGGAAATGGAACAAGAGGTTGCAAAGATCCGACAAAATTTAAAATATCCCAGGATAGACAGAAAAGCTATGCAAATAAGCATAGAGTGCATAGGGAATTCAATGTTGGGGATCGTGTATATCTTAGAGTGAGATCAAGGAAGAGTTCCTTGAAGCTTGGGAGTTGTGCCAAGCTATCACCTAGATATTGTGGGCCATTTGAAGTGCTTGAAAGAATAGGACCAGTTGCATATAGACTTGCATTGCCTGCTAGCACTAAGGCTCATAATGTTTTTCACGTCTCTTTGCTTAAGAAATATGTACATGATCCTAACCATGTGATTAATTGGAATGTGATCCAGGTGGAACCCGAGGGAGAATTCCAAACCGATCCATTGTGCATCCTAGACAAGAAGGTAACATTGCTCCGGAACCGAGCCATCGGACAGGTAAAGGTGCAATGGAAGCACTACGGTCCCGATGAGGCTACATGGGAGCTGGAGGATGCCATGAGGGTGGCATATCCATTTTTTTTCAATTTTGATGAGCACTGAGGACAGTGCTAATGTAAGGGGAGGGGAATGTAATGTCCCCATTTTGACCCCCTTTGTATTAAATCGTAAATAATGTAAATATTGTAATTTGATCATGGTGAGGAGCTCCAGGCCAAGGCCCCACCATTGACTTAACATTTTGTATCGGCAATTAGAAAAATAGATGCCTATGGTTCTTGTGCGAGATGGGCACAATGTAAATAAGATATCATGTAAATACGGATTTTAATGGAAAACCCACAACTAGCTATGCAATGCAACAAAGAGATGGGGCATGATTCTACAAGGAATAGGGAGGGAAATTATTCAAACCCTTGAGCCAATGGTGTCAGCCCATGTGTCAATGAGAAAACCCATGAACTCTTAAGTACCCATTTTGTCTCATGCACCCAATCATTTAATTCTTCCAAAGATTGGTTGGGGCAGTTAATGTCTTGGGATTGGAGAAGTATGGCAGTTAGATTTTCGTGCATGGGCAAGCCACCAACCTAAAAATCGTATTTTTGGCTTGATGGGCAAGAAAACCCCCACGCAATGCTGCCTAAGGCAATCCCTCATGCATTACGTCCTTCCTCTCTCGCAGACGGAGTTCACTGGAAGTTATCCTCACGTTTTTCACCATAACCCTGTGTTTTTCCATGCCCAGGAACTTGTTTTTGGTATTTTGCAGCAGCTGGGGAAGGAGGGATGCGATTTTGGACTGAGGGAGAGGTCGTTTTTGCCCTTGGGGCATTTTTATGGAATGGGTTTTGCTCCCCCAGTCGAATTTCCAAGTGCCAATACATTTTGAGTCTACCCACGTTTTTTTTTGAAGTCCAGGAAACCCCCATCTCATGCATCCCACTGTTGGAAACGTTTTCTCATGCACAACAAGTGTAGTTTGCTGTTAGGTGCACCCCTGTTTTGATGTGAACCTGTGAGCAAGAAACTGGAGTGGTAGTGGACAGAATTGGCTTGATAAACCTAGTGTAGGGAGTAACCTCTCAAGAAGATCAAGAGGGATGGCTACTTTTCTATGCACACCCTGAGAGCACTAGAAAGGAAGGTATGGCTTGAGGGACTATGTGGCATTGAAGAGAATACTTCCTGGTGTTGGGTGTGTAGGCATTGTGGGTTCCAAGCTGAATAGATCTGGGAGGGGTACCCATAGCTCTGTGGTTGAGCTCACTAGCTTAGCAATTCTTCCTTTCCATCTCCTAGCAGCCTGATAAACCCAATTGTAGATTGGCTTGGCTCATCTTGGTGTATGCTTGGCTATGTGTGAGTCTGCTGTTCCTTGGTTCCTTGTAGAGATCATGCCCAGCTCGGGGGTGGCAGTGGTGTTGAGAGATTGAGGAGCACACTGGCCTACGGTTGGGTGGAACGTTGCAGTTGCATAGCCAGTTGCTTGGGAATACCCTATTGAGATAAGTATTCTCTTGTGTTAAATTTGCAATTATCATTTGATGAATATTATGAATGTATCATGGATGTGCTAACGAATTTACTTCCATTGTGTATTCAAATGGTTATGCATTTCCATATGATCTTTTATAATTCTGCAAAGGTCTCTATTTAATGGCTGTCACATAAATCTTGAATGTATGTTAGATATCAACAAGATTTATTTAAT
Source organism: Larix kaempferi (assembly GCA_027924585.1). Classification (NCBI taxonomy): domain Eukaryota; kingdom Viridiplantae; phylum Streptophyta; class Pinopsida; order Pinales; family Pinaceae; genus Larix; species Larix kaempferi. The sequence goes on along the minus strand of BSBM01000458.1, from coordinate 13,202,959 downwards.
TTCCGTTGTGTTTCTATAGCATGCACATATACATGTCTTTGTATCAATAAGTTTATTTAATGGATATGGGGTTAATTGCCCGGATTGAGCGTCAATGTCCTCTCTATCATGTTGGTATGGTAGGAGGGGACATTACAAAATTACTATTAGCTCTTCCAAACCTCATCCTATTTTGAACCTCGATATGTTGGCCCCAATGTATCGATCTATACGCGTTGACCTTTCCAAAATGTCAGTTCCTTCACAACCTTAATGCGATATCTATGATTCGCTATTGGTGTTGCACTTTAACTTTGACACTTAGCCAATTTTTCTTCTTCTTCATAGCTTCTAGAAATATTCTATTGGTCCATCTTGACTCAATTTATATAGGACGAGGGTTGGAGGACTAATTACACTTTACCGTGACCAATTCTGAGTATAGTGGTTCTTCACAACTGTGGTGAGAAATCAAAACTTTTGTCATGGTTCAATTCCGATACTAACATTAGCTCCAATTGGGGGTAATAGGTCCCTGCAATTTGCTGAGAATAGTAGACTAGTGCCTTCAGTATTGGGTTATGGAATTTTCCCCTTCCATTGAAATTCTTTGAGTCAACTAACATAGGCTCCAATGCGAACAACCGATTCCTGTGATTGATTGAGAACAGTATACCAAGTGCCTTCCTCACTAAATTGTTGTCCATTCCCTACTATTGTTGAACCAACTCTCGCTTGTAACTTGCAAAACCTTGTGCTTGATTGAGAACTGTCCTGGATTTCTAAACTAAAGCCATCTACTTGTGCAATAAAACTATAAACATATGCTTTTAACCATGAACCTTTTCAGCTGTGGGGAATTTTAGTATGCCATCTAGAAACTTATTAGACGTGAAAATATGAAAGAAAATTACTACTCTACAAATTGAAAGTAAATGCTCAATTATTAGATTATTAGCCTACACTACATCCTATCCTAACTGAATGGAAACATCTGATTAAGTGTAATCAAATTTCCAATGTAACTAGGTCAACACTTTGGTCATGGAAGGAACTTTTGGCTTGTAGCTGAATGAGAAAGAGTAAAACACATATTATATTTGCAATACACGATCAATATGCAGCTTGCACATGTAAAAAAAATTTATTAGTGTTTTGAAAATTGTAATAGTTGAGGTTTTCGGAAATCCAGACTCCATATAGGATGCTACAGGATCCTCTAACATGTGGCAGGGAACTAATTGTTTGAACATGTATCCTTCTAGCTTATGTGCTTCGATTGATCCCTCGGGAGACATCAAATCACCTAAGTACTGAAATACACTGCATTAAACGTAATTTTCAGAGAAATTTTGGAGGACAACAAACTATGTTTTAATGTCTAGGTCCTCTTTTTGATTTCCCATAGGTTCTCTATGTATTTCAATGTGATCATGATTAGCAACTGAAACCTTTACATAGTCTTTTTCATGTATTGGGGTACCCAGGCAATGTTTAAGATCGCTCAACATAATTTTTTCATATCTTTGTCTATCCTCTTGTCTAATATCTATGAGAAGCAAAATAGTGTTCCAATAGAAATATCCACATCCTCAAACACATCAGTAAATTCTATGCTTTGGAAGATTAAACAACTTTATCATGAAAGTATTAAGCATTCTCAAAGAAAGAAGAAAAATCAGACCAAGTATAGCTCTGACCTTGATTGTTTGAAGTTGGAATAATAATTTTATCTTCACCAAAATCACAACTATCTAGAAATTTGTCTACAATCATTTCATCAGTAAATTATTTTTCTTCATCATGAAAATCGTCAAAGATGTTTATGCTAAGCTCATCCATCCAATCATTAAGATCATGCTGATTTGGATTATGTATACTTGTTTTCCTCATCCCTAGGATATTAGAAGATTCTTGAATTGGATTTATAATTTGAGCTAAAGGGATGTAGAGTTTTGCTCTCCCTTGTCTCCCTTCCTTTTGCAGTTGGGAATCAAATTATTGTGTATCATCTTTCTCTTGATATTCATAAAGGACATGTTCACACGCAAACAAATTTTCTTCCTCAAGCATTTGATCATAAGCTTTAGGCTCAGCATCATCCCATTCATTTTCCTCTTCATCATTATGACTAGACAACATTCCACAAGTCCATAAATTATTCTCTATCTCCTCAGCATCAATAAACATTTTCTCTAAACTAGAGGATCTTCTTTCTTTTAGATAGGAAGAAAGATTATAATGATGAGATAAGGTATAATAAATCATGGAAACGGTTTTAGAAGGCTGAATTTTGGCTGGCAAGTCATGATAAAGCCTCGAAAACCTTCTATTAAACTTGAAAATGTCTTCATCTTTCTTTCTCTTGACAATATAAAAGTCACACAGGTATTTGTGATCAATTTTGCTCTCAAACCACCTATTTAGGAACATGTCATGGAAATCCAACAAAAAAGAGACAAAATATTTAGGTAATTCTTTGAACCACTATCTATCATCTCCCTCCAACGAGTGAATGTACATTCTTATGAAAACATCTTCATGCTGAATCTCTAGATTGTTAGTAAAATTTTGAAATATTGCCATATGGTTCTCTGTTGTAACCTATTTTTCTCCATTTAACTTAGGTAAATATTTGATATATTTAGGAGGTAAGTCATGGAGAATAGGTGGCAGCCTCATAGCATTATTCATGTTCAAAACCCATGGGTGAAACTTTGCAGGGTGATCACAAAGCATGATGGTAACTAAAGGAGCAAGGGTGTGAATTTATTTTTCATCTATTCAATGATTTTTGTTTTATTGGAGGAATAGGTATACAAGCTTCTTGTTCAAGAGACACTTCAAACGATTGTTTACTCTTTACAGGAGGAGGAATACGATTTTATGGTTTGACAAGGTTCTTACAAGATAATACGACAGAGGAAATATTTTCATCTTTAGAGGAAAGTAGTGAACGCAAATTATCTATCTCAATTATACTAGAGGCATCTAGGATTTCTTTTTATGATAAAGAATACAAGTTCTTGAACCTATGTTTTTTCCACGGTAAGATATGAAGGAAAATATTTTCAAATATTTAGGGAAAAGCAGTAAAGGAATGAGCAGTAAAACCAACATTTCTTGGATGATACTCACGATTGTAATAATGAACTTTATTTATTTATTTGTAAGTGGGGTTGTCTCCCCAATGGAGTCTTTGAAAATTAATTTGGAGTCACCAGGTGAAGCTCGAACAACCATATCTTTGAATCTACTTCACCTTGAGAATTTAGTGTTGATTTGAATGTCGCTTCCCAGGCAGTTCGCAGGTTCACCAATCTTTCAGGATTAACAAGAACCTATAGATCTTCAGGCATAGGGATGGATTTGGTATGCTTCTTTCCAGAGTGGTATCAGTCGAGTCGCTTGGTGAATAATTAAACTGCATGTGTTTGAATCTTGTTCACCTTCAAGAATAAGATCTTGTATTTTGTGTACCCTGGTAAAAATAACTTCATATCTTCACTCCCCGACAATGATGCCATTTACATGTTATCCCTTGAGATGTTCTAGGTTGTTATTGGAATTACGTCAGGGCATGTGTTAGTGGGAAGTGGGAAGATATCCTTATTCACTGCTGCCAATCACTCATGTTCTCCTTGTGAGTGGCCCACCATCTTGCAGGGGTCACTTTCAACGCAACATCTAATGCTAACAATATTTGTTGCTCTGGTATATGTACTTCAAATTATTTTACAGAAGAATATACCTAAGTAAGTCCATCATACATTGGGGGGTCACATACCTAGGTTCCAATCTAGTGAAATGCATACGTGATATGCACACATCTCCTTCCAGACACTTCATGCATCCTTTGTTTCCAGTATTGAAAAGCTTCTTCTGAATCAGACTTGCAAGAGATGATACTATGTCAAATGAGGATACCGTTAGCAGTAGGGTTCACATAGTCTTCCATACGCCCAGTCATATTGTACAATTTCTCTAGTTCTCCATTTTTGACTAGTTCCATATACCCTCTTCCTTTTGTAGTATCCAATAGCGCTATAACTCTTAAGTTTTCTCCTTCAAAGATCATCTACCTCTTTTTTAGATCAATGATAGCTTGGTTGGTGAATTCCCAATTGACACTAAGCAATGCTGGATACAACTTACTGTCATCCACTATTTCAATAAATTTGAAGTCTACTGTGTTGCGCACTCCATCTATATCAACTGGAACTCTTGTCAACATTTTGATTGGAACAATTTTGTGCTAATTCACCAATCTCAACTGAATAGGTGACTAGATTAACTTGGTTTTACCCATCAATTCCCATGTTTGCTTTGGAAGAACATTCTCATTAGATCCTAGATCTAAAATGATGAAGTCCATGTCATAGTCCCCGATTTGCACACTAAGCCGAAATTCCCTATTCGTCCTCCTCTTGTTATGTACCTAATTGAATTCCTGCGATATGAAAAGGATGTCTTTCTCTTGCGCACACTGACTGATTAGCCTATGAAAAATACTTAATGTAGTCTCAACCTTTATCAGTTCCAAACACCTATTTAAGAAGATTGTCAATGCACCTGTCTTCTGAATTGGCCTTTCCAGAATTGAATAATCATAGACTGGAGGCATGCCATACAGAAGCGATGTGTCATACATAGGTCATGACATCGGTGATCCACATCCTGTTTCTATGATCTCCTTACTTCCTTGCTAGAAACATGGCCTTCTTTCTTCTGGGATCAAACATAGGATTGGGATTTGCAACTTCTTTGACCCATTGTTTAGTTTAGATTCTTAGATATGTTGCATCATCTCCTATTCTAGCTCCTCCGTGCATAGCTGCCACTATCTTGGGTTGGTCATCGCTCTCTTCTGCTGCAATCATCTATAGATTCTAGTTTTGATTCGATTTTTGCTCTGATTCTGATTCCTTTTCGCTTACCATTTTGCAACCAACAGTGGACAGTCTTCCATCGCATGGCCCAACTGTCTACAATATGTGCATGTCGTACATGGGTTCTGACAATCCCATGCAAAATTTCCCTATTGGCCACAATTGTAATAGATAATGGGTCCTCTACCCCTACCTTATCCTCCTCTTCCTCGACCTCTGAATATTCCTCGACCTCCTTTATTGTAGTCCCTTGGAGTGTTGCTATGTTGTGTTGCACCTTACGGTCTAGCTTTCCCTTGGATTCTTTATGCGTCTGAAGTGCACTCTCTCATGAGGTCTAGTGCACGACAATTCTTCTCATCATGTTCCATATATTTATAAAAATTCCAAAACAAACTTCTGGGAGTACTCAAATACTTTTGCAGTAAGGGACAAGTAGTAGGGGTATGATTCCATCTACATATCTCACACCATACCCCTCCTCCTATGGGAAAGGGATTCATAGGTCTCGTATCCAGGTACTCTCTATAGGTTGGACATTCGTTCTTATGCTGGGATTCCTTTCTCTAAGTTGTGCACCATATATCTTCGTACCTTTCCTTCCCTTTTTCATTCTCTTGCAATTGAATCATCCTTGCTGCTAAGCTATGACTGAAATTGAGTCTTACATACACCGTTCTCTCTTACATGGTATGCTTCTAGCTTCATGGAAAGCTCTAGCATGTTTGACTGTGACATAACATTTTGTTGCATCAAGGGGAAACTGATGTGTGGTAACAACCCTGCAATGAAACACTCCTTATGTTGCTCACCTGGGATCTGGAATGTTAGCCTATCCATCAACACTTTGAACCTCTGATCAAAATACCATATTGATTCATTCACTAACTGTTTGATCTCTTTCAGCTCTGTAATGCACCGTGACTCGGATTTTGGTTTCTTGAACTCCTTTAACAAGGTTTGTTTGATGTTGTCTAATGTTTGGGCTTGTGTAGTGGTTTGATACTTCATGTACTAGGTCAACGCGGTATCTTTGAATGGTGTTACCAGCTGCTGATTTTTGTAGCCTCACACTAGACTTGCTTTACTTGCCATATTGCCTCATAAAAAAATAGGTACTGGTATGGATCGTCTATCCCTGCTCCATGGAAGACATGCATCCACAAGGTGGGATCTACCCCTACCATTGTGCTATGCACGATAATCAGATTTGGTATTGCTAGCTTACTCTAAGTTGTTTCACTTCCTCCACTACTCTAGCTGCCTTTACTACTATTATTAACTACAAGTGACAAATTTCTAGGTCTTACCTCATATCTTGGAGATGCGAACGAGGTCGTGGGTTTGATGTAGGTCTTGGCATGAGTAGGGATATCTTTCTCTGTCAGAATGAGTTGGTGGTATTCTCCCTTTTCTATGTGTGATAGTACTTCGATTTGGAATCTTCTGCATATGTCTCTTTCTTTAAACACACTACGTTGTTCCTCTATCTCAGTTGTAGTCCTCTTCCTACTCTCTTTCCAGAATATTTTTCCTTCATGCAATAATCCAGTCTCTTCTACCATCACATATTCTTCTTCTCTCAACATTCTTAGCTCATCCAGTCTTCATGCATTCTTTCCTCGTTCTACTCAAACCCCCCTTTGATCAACCCCAAATTCCCCTATGCATGTAGAGATGCTTCGATGCTAGGGTGATATGATTCCAATATCATAGTCCCTTTGTCACACAACAACATCTTAACCCAAGAATACAATGACTTCATATATATTCTGCGTGGAACCTTAAAGAAATCCCTCTAAGTCATGTTGTATGATTGAGTACAATCTATAACAAACTCTGTAACATAACCCTTCAATGCACTATCCAACTAGAATTCTACTACACGTGAGATCAGGTTACTTACAATATTTAGTTTCTGGATCAATTCAGGGGTCCAACTCCTTGGTATCACAATGCAAAATGTTGGGTTCTATTTGAATAACCTTAATAACCACTCAGCCAAGATTATAGGGAACTCGCCAAAGAAAATATCGTGCAGATCTATGTATATGTATTTATGTAACCACCATTCTTTTTTGATCCAAGGGTTCTTGTTATGATCTTTGGAAAATTCATAATTCTTCACTTGTAACCACTCTTCTATTTCTTCCTTAGTCGGCCTCCACAAAACCATGAGTAAACCTCCACCTTCCCTTCAGTCACAGTTCCCGGTCCCGGTAATGTAACCATTTTTTGGCACGTAGTTGGAAGACCCAGGTTACAATATAAATTCCTCAACAAAACCCTACAGACCATCTCTTTCGGCATTACATGCAATGTCACATCCCCAACCCATCCATTGCCTTCAGAGGTGGTGGGAGACCCTCAGATCCATCTTTTTCTTCCTTATTTGTCTTCCAAATTCATCCATTTTCCACACAGCCGCAATGGGCTCAGATCTGAAATCCACCATTGTGATCTGCAATCCGCATTGTGGGATTCAGAATGCAGGACCCCCAAAACAATCCTTATGACAATTTCTCCTTCCGCATTACGGAATGCGGGAGTGTGGAAGTCCAATTCCAATTTCCCAAAATTTTCCCCCTTCCGCATTGTGGAACTCGGAAATGCGGAAGTCCAAACCCAACGTTATTTTCCAACGTCCGCAATCCGCAATCCGCATTGCGGATGCGGAATTGTGGAAGCACCTCCTCTGCTCCTCCAAACTTTCCAGGGGCATAACTCCTTCATCCTTAATCCAAATTGGGAAAGTCTGGTACCATTGGAAATATCTTGGAGAGCTCTATCCAATGGTTTAATCCCCTGCCCAACTGAGGTCTTTAACCTTGTCATTTTTCCAATTGGAGTTATTTCCCATAACCTCCTCTAGGTGCCTTTAACCTTATTTAAGAACTTTGTATGTCTCCTACCATGAATCCATCTCTTTCCCATTTACAGATGAATCCATACACTCCATCTTTACCTCTTTCATCACTTTATAGCAGCTCTGCTCCATTCTTCCATGCCTTTCCCCCTTCATCTAATCTACATGTATCCATTCCTTTCTCAAATACTGATTGGAGTGTCCTCTTGCATTCACCAGACTTAGCCCTAAATCATCCATTAGAAATCTAAGGACATTACACCAATGGAAAATGTAATTATGCATCAGTTTAATAGGTCATTCACATATGTATATTCATACATCAAGAAACACGTGAATATGAAACCTTATACACACACACCTAGATTGGCATTAGTCCATTTATTTTAGGCAGATTGATGATATAAAATGCAGGGACTTAGCCCTATTCCTTAAGCCTACATCCATATGATTTATTGCATCATATAAAGATGCAAAGGTGCGAGGATGAGGCAATAACATGCACAACAGAATGAACATAATGCCTATTCCTACAAACCTATTCATCAATGGGCCACTCACTTAAGCAAATGGGTACATGCATATGCCTAACAACCATAGCTGAAAGCAACATCATCAACACACCATAAAGGATACATTCACCAATCAATAACATACACCACATAATGAGTCATAATACATGTACATTCAACCCTATTACCCTTTTTGGATCCACTCATGCATTCATACATAAATGAACACATATACACAGATGTAGAATAGGCATCATTCAAGGCATAATGAACACTTATCTTTCGCATCAAGCAAACTGGCTATGGTCTGCAACGTTCCAACCCAACCATAGATCTCTACCTAGCCTCTATTATTTCAACAATAAGAGATCACCCCCGAGCTGGGGCTATTTATCCACTAAGGAGGGTTAAATGGTTTCTATCATAGTCAAGGCTCCAGCCTCATGCTAAACCAATATACGGTTGATTATCAAGCATATCCACCCTCCATCTAACATTCTGCTCTGTTACTCCAGTTGGAACCCTCTCAGAGTTGTGGCCAAAGCTTTGTTCCATATCTTGTTTCCTACTATCAGATCTAGATGCTCTCACGGTTTCTCTAAGCTATTCACCTTCTGCAACCTATATTAGGGTTTACCTTCAAGGAGTTTTTCAACAGATAATGCATCCACACAGGGTTTCTATGGCATTCGGCTCTACAATTCGGCTCACACAGAAATTGTGTTCTTCCTTCTCTGTTTCATGACTGGGTTCTATAGCTCGTGCTCAATGAAGTTATGGGTTAACATGGCATAGACAAACAAGGTTCTCGGATTCCTAGGTGATTGAATGCTTCAAGGGCGAATAGGCAGAACCCCCGAATCTCAAGGCGTTTCCCTCTTTATCCACCTCCTCCATCGACCTTTCCTCCCCACCTTCTGTAACCGAATTCTATATTAGTATGAGGAATCAAATCAGTTCCTCCTTCCCAAGTAGCAGCATGGGTTCCCATCCCATAACCCCCTCACCTCGCCCTAGTGGATACACATAGTCCCCTCATTTAGTTGCATCCATAGCCAGCCATGGGTATTTGATTTACATGGTATCATTTATATCCTTCACATTTTCCATGGCTTACTAGCACATGGTTACCAAATATCAAATACTTTCCTTTTAACTAAAAACTGAACATCCTATAGTGGGGGCCTTGGCCTTGAGCTCCACACTAGGGAAAACACACATTACATGCATACAATATTTACATTGCAAGCTAATACAACCTATGGGTAAAAATAGGGGTATTACAACTCCCTCCCCCTTACAACAACACCGTCCTCAGTGTTCCAATACTTAGGGGTACATTTATAGTTTATTCATGCCCAAAATTTCAAAAAGGTTGTAGGTCTGCCTCTTCATTGCATCCTTTACTTGGAACTTTCAGGACCAAGTCCTTTTTCTTCCACAAGTTGCTCCATCTAGCTTTGATCTCCCAGCTGATCCATAAGCCTGAAAACTCTGTGGCTGCTATCCTTCTTGCTGCTCCTTGTTGGGAAGTTGTGGAGGCAATGATTTCCTCCACATTTCCAACATTTCAGTGGCTACTTTATTCTTTCCTGCTCAATTTCATTTGAGTCTTCCCACCTGGTTTTTTTCTTAATGGGATGACTGGATGAATGCTTCCTCATTGATCCACTTTCATCTCCACTGATGATGTGTTCCAGAATGCTTTCTACCTACCTTTGCAGACAAACATAGTCCTGCAAGGCCTTGTCGTTCATCTCATTCTACTGCCTCTGTAGCTTGAGCATCTCTCCAATATTTTCTTGGGTCTTGGCAATTGTTTGTAGAAGGTTCCCAAGCAATTCCAACATTCTTTGGTCTGTTGCCATGTCCAATGCACACAATAGGCCACTCTTTGCTTGCTAGTACCATTGTTTTTGTAACAACTGCAACCAATTAACTTCAATTTCTCACCTGTGAAATACATCATTGCAATTATGTTAGGCTAAGCATAACATAGCATTAAAATCAGTCAATTAATTTCCCAATTGACATAAAAATCCCATGCTTATCCAGGAGGCTTTCTCACTTTTCATGCTTTCCCAACATGCACATGAACACATTCATGTTCATCTTTTCACAGGAAATTCACTATTTCAGCATTCACAATTATTTCAAGCAATTAACACAATCATTTTCAACTATAACATGCATTCAAACACTTCTCTATTTTCTAATTGCATTAATAAAAAGGGAAATAGAAGAATAAGACCCCCCCCCCATGTTAGTCTTGTTCCCAATCTGGGGTCACACCACCCCTGTGGTTTCATGCTCCCTAGCTCTTTCACTTCAATGTGAATGCTTGACTTTCCCCCTTGGCTTATGACACTTAGTGTCTATGGTTTGTCCAATACCTCTCAACCATGGAACCCTTCCACATGGTTTGTCTAGCATATTCTTGGCTGCTACGACCCACACAAGTCCACTAGCACCATCATTCATTGCCGTTCATGATGATCTTTTTAGGACAGTTACATGTCCACATGCATCCTTAGGATGCCTCCATAGTTCTTGCTTCCTGCAATGACCAAGGTATGCAACAAGAACATAAGTGTATCATCTTGGTTGTCATAAGACTTGATTATGAAATTTTTATTATTCCAAAATAAGAAATGAATGAAATTGAATACTTATCTGTATTGGACATTTCCTCTCTACTCCACAGGGTCCTTCTTTGCTTCACAAGCTTTGGATCACCCGTGGAATGGAAGATGGCTAGCACACAGGATACTCCACACCATCCAAATAGTCATTTCCAAACCAGTACACCGACTGGGTTTATCAGGCATTGGTGGTGCCAAACCAGTCCTATACCTGGTTTTCCCTCTCCATTTCCAATCCAACACATTTGCCTGGGTCATCATCCAATGGAGGGATACTTTACCACGACCATTTCTAGGTCAAGGCTCTACTATGGATCCATAGGAATATAACATCCTTTCACACACACAACAACTCTCCATGCTCACCACAACTCCTTGATCAATACTTCCACAACCTCCGGAACATCCAAGTAACCAATGCCAAGCCAGTAATGGGATTATTAGGCATGCAACAACCCTTCACTTTGTTTCTTTAGTGTGCAACACCAAATTGCATCTATTCAAGCTGACAACACAAGATGGATAAACAAGCTCATCAGTATTGTTGCTCTAAAACTATAAACATGTTTCATAACATTCACTATAAACTATTGAAACACCAGGAATCAGAGAAATTTTTAGGGGCGAAATTTTGCCAATTGGCTATTTTTGGGGATTTTTTTCAAAAAATAAATTCGCGTTTTGGTCATGTTTAGGCTCTAATATAGCCTATATTTACATAAAATATTTTTTCTTATCATAATATTCGCCAAAATTTACAAATTTCAGTAGTAAATTGTATGTTTCATATTTAATATTTGCCTACCTATCTATATATATGTTTTTTTCAATCCAAAATAATCGCCTAGAATACTATACTTAAGTATAATATTAGAATCCTTAAAAAATACCCTGCCAGGAATGCGTCCATTCCCTTAGGGTGTAGTCAATATTGACAACCCTAACATAACTCATCACTAGAAAGGTGTGAACCCCTCTCCAATGTGAACTATGCAGGTCCTAATCATACTTCAAGTAGTCTGAGATAATATAACAAAATAGAACATGCTCTGCATATTAATTCCAGTAGCCAGTCATATATTTATTTCAGTAAGGGTTATAGAACACTTATCCATTTTGCAGATGTATTCTTTCTTCATTTGGGAAGAATGGGGATCTCTTATTTGAGTCAACAATCCCTCGGTTTTCCACCCCAATATTTCACGCTCCATAACCCACATATGCCCTCTTGGCATGATTTTACCATCCCACTCACATGGTTTACCACCATGCAATGCATATGAGACACCCTCATACTGTTTGGATTTTGAAAGTGGCACCACTTTTCTCATTGGGGTTTTCTGCTTTCTACCACAGTGTGAACACCGACTTACAACATGTCCTCCTGACACAGTTTTGTACAAGACAACAATGATTAGAAATCATCAACAATTTCCAAATCTAAAATTTACAAGTCTGAAATAGACCATCTGTTCTGTACATAAACTAAGTTTACAACCATGAGATGATTCTTATGAGGTTTGAATCTTGCACATGGTAGATTTCTAGCCTTCATCATGGACTTACCCACCTTTCCATGTCCAAAACAATCTACCTGAAATATGAAACTCAAATCAGTCAAACACTTTGTAAGTCTTTCATGCACATAACATTTTTATTGCTGCCACAGTCACTGAAGTGATTTCCAGAATTACAACGCTCAATAATTCAAGCACTTTCAGTTGTTAACATATTATTACAATGAAGTGTATAGTTTCCCTTTACATGCATCTTTATCATAATAAAATTTGAAGGACACCATCACATTAATTATGTAATTTAATAAAGCTTCAATATCCATTACTTCCCAGCCATATGAGTTTATGCAACTCTGTCCTTCCATAGAGCATTCTGGCAACCCTCTCATCATGATTACCTCCACATAACCCTTCCTGCATTCACAGCATCTCATGAAATGATCTCAGAACTACCACTAATTCATCATTTCCTCTGTTATCTGATTGTAATGAACACATGTATAACACCACCATGCATTCACACAATGCATATCCCATATGCACACATACCCATGCATGCACATTTACAACATTCACATAATCCTTTAATGTGCATTCCCTCCATGCATAACCAAATATTTACAAGATCTTTTAATGCATATTGATTCATGCATATTATGCTACCATCCCATGCATTCTAGCATTCAACACATTATGGCCTAAGTAGGATTATCTCATATAGCATGCACTACTATAACATGAATATAAGTCCTTATTTGCTTGGTTATTAAACTCATAACCAACCTATGCAAAAAACATGATGAAATTTCATATGAATGCATTTTAACATTTAACAGTCACATGGTAGAAGGTCCCTTTCCCTTACTACTCCATACCCTACCATGCCATGGTGATATCGCATTCCCATTAAGTGCATTCAACTATACATGCATACCATTTATGATGATTGAACATGGTTAAAATATTCTTACCCATCCTTTCTCAGCAATTATAATAAACATTACCTGCATGGCTGCCATCAACATACGACTATTACCTGATTAGTTGGATTCTTACCCAGGCTACACAGTCCTTCCACCAAATTCTTAATTATGGGTTTGTGCTCCAGCATGTCTTCTCAAGGCTTTTGGTCACATGCAATGTCATTATCAACATCTTCAGCCATGCTTCTATTATCTTGGTAAAATGAAGAACCACCATAAACAACACCTTCACCATTTCCAAAGTAAGTGTAAGCAAAGAATCTAAAAAAAAATCTTTTCTACATTTCTTTGTTAGGTTTGCATTCATATTGTAATGCAATGTGCTTCATTAATAAATTTTTCCAATATAAAATACCCCATGCAAGAACAAGCAGGTTCCCATGCACTATGCCTACTATGCATACACATTCATCTATCTAATCTATTGCATTTTTTTTTGGCATTCCTATGCCCTAATTTTCTGTATATAAAACTCATAATACAAGAACATGGTAGGGGTTAAGATGTTCTCCCTTTCCAATCCCTTTTTATAAGATTTTACTTACTGTTCCAATTACCTTTAGAAATTGGGATCAAGTCCAAATCGACCCTTCTTGGACTTCTTTGTGCTTATCAATGCTGCCATTTGTTCAACATTGATGCACGGTCAAGGGTTAGATGTCTTGATGGAACGAAATCGACCTCTGTGTGTTGATCAGGCAGTCCCTGTTGGCTATCGGGTCTCGCTCAGCAAGATACTACACGATCGTTGGTATTCATATCGGTTCTTCCGCAGCTCTAATGCGCATGCAAGCTTCAACTTCGGCCCAAGCATCCCCAATGTTGTAACCTGGGATCTGATACCATTCTGTCACATCCCCAACCCCTCCATTTCCTTTAGAGGTGGTGGGAGACCCTCATATCCATTTTTTTCTTCCTTCTTTGTCTTCCAAATTCATCCATTTTCCACACAGCCGCAATGGGCTCAGATCTGCAATCCACCATTGTGATCCACAATTTGCATTCTGCAATCCGCAATCCGCATTGCGGGATCCCCAAAACAATCCTTCCGACAATTTCTCCTTCTGCACTTTGCAATACACATTGCGGAATTCCAATTCCAATTTCCCGAAATTCCCCCCCTTCTACATTCCACAATTCCACATTTTGGAACTCAGAAATGTGGAAGTCCAAACCCAACATTATTTTCCAACTTCTGCAATCCGCAATCCACATTGCGGATGCGGAACTGCAGAAGCACCTCCTCTGCTCCTTCAAACTTTCCAGGGGCATAACTACTTCTTCCTTAAGCCAAATTGGGAAAGGTTGGCACCGTTGGAAAGCTATTGGAGAGCTCTATCCACTGGTATATCTCATAACCTCCTCTAGGTGCCTTTAACCTTCTTCAAGAACTTTTCCTGTCTCCTACTGTGGCTCCATCTCTTTCCTATGTACAGATGAAGCCATACACTCCATATTTACCTATTTCATCACTCTATAGCAGCTCTGCTCCATTCTTCCATGCCTCTCCCCCTTCATCTGATCTACAGGTATCCATTCCTTTCTCAAATCCTGATTGGAGTGCCCTCTTGCATTCACCAGACTTAGCCCTAAATCATCCATGAGCAATCTAAGGACATTACACCAATGGAAAATGTAATTATGCAGCAGTTTAATAGGTCATTCACATATGCAGATTCATACATCAATAAACACATGAATATGAAACCTTATACACACACACACATAGATTTGAATCAGTCCATTTCTTTTAGGCAGATTGATGATATAACATGCAAGGACTTAGCCCTATTCCTTAAGCCTACATCCATATGAGTTCTATCATCATATAAAGATGCAAAGGTGCAAGGATAAGGAAATAACATGCACAACAGAATGAACAGAATGCCTATGCCTAAAAACCTATTCATCAATGGGCCATTCACTTAAGCAAATGGGTACATGCATATGCTTAAAAACCATAGCTGAAAGCAGCATCATTAACACACCATAGAGGATACATTCACCAATCAATAACATACACCACAGAATGAGTCCTAATACATGGACATTCAACCCTATTACCCTTTTTGGATCCACTCATGCATTCAGACATAAATGAACACATATACACAGATGTAGAATGGGCATCATTTAAGGCATAAGGAACACTTATCTATCACATTAAAACTCCAAGCAAACTGGCTGAGGTCTGCAACGTTCCAACCCAACCATAGATCTTTGCCTAGCCTCTATTATTTCAACAATCAGAGATCACCCCCGAGATGGGACTATCTATCCACTAAGGATGGTTAAATGGGTTCTATCACAATCATGGATCCAACCTCATGCTAAACCAATATACAGTTGGTTATCAAGCATATCCACCTTCCATCTAACATTCTTCTCTATTACTCCAGCTGGAACCCTCTCAGAGTTGCGACTGAAACTCTGTTCCACTGCTTGTTTCCTACTATCAGATCTAGATTCTCTCATGGGTTCTCTAAGATATTCACGCTCTGCAACCTATCTTAGGGTTTAACTTCAAGGATTTATTCAACAGATAATGCATCCACACATGGTTTTTATGGAATTCGGCTCTGCAATTCGAATCACACAGAAATCATGTTTTTCCTTCTCTATTTCATGACTGGGTTCTATAGCTCATGCTCAATGAAGTTTTGGGTCAACATGGCATAGACAGACAGGGTTATCGGATTCCTAGGTGATTGAATGCTTCAAGGGCGAATAGGAAGAACCACCGAATCTCAGGGCAATTCCCTCTTTATCCACCTCCTCCACCGACATTTCCTTCCCACCTTATGTAACCAAATTCTATGTCAGTATGGGGAATCAAATCGGTTCCTCCTTCCCAAGTGGAAGCATGGGTTCCCATCCCATTGTTAGATTTTGAGCATTAATTCAATATGATCTAGGATCTTATCTGAGACAATAACAAACATAGTATATCAATCACAAGAGACAATAGACACAGAGTTTCCTTGGGGAAAACCAAGAAGGTGAAAAACCCCAATAACTTCCTCAGAGATAGATAGAGCAATGATACAAAACTCAAGCATAAGAGATAGGCTCCTAGCAGCTTCTCCTCCTCCACTAGTGCGCATCACTCAACGAGAGAGATAGATGAGTAAGTGAATGATCAGATAGAGTGACACTCTCACTCTATTTATACACAACTCAACTTGCCTAATAACCTAATAGGACCGACTTCTCTAGGAGAGTCTAATAACCCATGGTAACCCAACTCAGGGCTGACCCCACACTTGGTGGTCTAATAACCCATCTTGTATAAGTTACGACACTTGCGACACTTGTAAATACAAATGACGACACTTCCGTACAGAGGAATAATAACTTCTCTGTAGGGATACAATATACATATATATTAAATACATTCCGAAGTTACATATACATCAACACTCCCTCTTAACTAGGAAGGTATTTCTCGACACAGGTCTTCTAGCACAAGTCTTCTTCTTTGGATCATCATATCATCGTCATCGTATCTGCTACTATCTCAATCAATATCCAATCTACTCGTCATAGGAAGTTATACAAAGGTAGCCCTTTTTGATGCTGGTTGTAGGCCTAGCTTCCATGTAGGTCTTTGTCATCTCTGCAAGCAAGCCATCAAGAAGGTACACCTCAGGACTGATTACACTGCCTCTGCAAAACCTGCAAGATCTCCCAGGACTGATTACACTATCTCTGCAAAACCTGCAAGAGCATCTCAGGATTGATTATATGCCTCTACAAAACCTAGAGGATCTCCCAGGACTGATTATATGCCAGTGCAAAACCTGCAAGAGCATCTCAAGACTGATTATATGCCTCTGCAAAACCTGTAGGATCTCCCAGGACTGATTATATGCCAATGCAAAACCTGTCAAGATTATCCCAAGACTTATTACATGCTTCTGCAAAACCTGTCAAGATCTCCCAGGACTGATTACATGTCACTGCAAAACCTGCCAAGAGCATCCCAGGACTTATTACATGCCTTTGCAAAACTTGTCAAGATCTCCCAGAACTGATTACATGTCACTGCAAAACCTGTCAAGAGCATCCCATGACTTATTACATGCCTCTGCAAAACCCGTGTACTATATTGTTACCTCATCATCTTCAGATCACCTCATAGTCTGCACAACACATCCCAGATGCAAATAACACAACACTTACACTCACCGGCATGGAAGGACACTCCTCTGACCATCTGGGAAAGGCTTCACTCAGCCCTTACATCTCACCACCATGTGAGAATGGCTCATGTGCATCTATGTCTCTGGACTCATCACTTCCCCTTAGAGGGAATCTCGATCTAAAGTACACCAAGCCTCTCTCTGAAGTACTCAAACTTCACTCTGGCCAGTGGCTTGGTCAACACATTGGCTATCTGCTCGTCTGTCGCAACATACAGGAGCTTCACTGCTCCTTTCTGCACCATATCCCTGATATAGTGATATTTGATCTCGATGTGCTTCAACCTATCATGGAACACCGGGTTCTCAAATAGCTTCACACAACTCTGGTTGTCACAAAAGATACCAGTAGCCTCCAACGGGAGATCAAATAACTCAGACAGTATCTTCCTAAGACATACTTCCTCACAACTAGCCGAACAAGCTGCAACATACTCTGCTTCGGCTGTACTTAGTGCCACACATAATTGCTTCCTGCTAAACCAAGAGATCGCACCTGATCCCATACTGAAGCAGCACCCAGAAGTGCTTTTCCTATCTGCAGCACTACCTGCCCAATCTGAATCAACATAACCCTCCAGGTTAAACTTTTGATTCGCATCATACTTGAGCCCATAATCAACCGTACCCTTCAGGTACCTCAGAATATGCCTTACAACAACCAGGTGAACACTTCTCGGATCCGTGAGGAACTGGCTCAATGTGTTCACCGCAAAGTAAATATATGGTCTTGTTTTCATCAGGTACATCAAGGACCCAATCATCTGACGATACACCGTGACATCAACCGGCTCAGATGAAGCATCACACAGAAGCTTCAGGTTCGATGCCATAGGTGTGGCCATGGCCTTGCAGTCCATCATCCTGAACCTCTTCAGGATCTCTACTGCATACTTCCCTTGTCCAAGGAAGATTCCATCTGCACTCTGCCACACCTCCATGCATAGAAAGTAGTGCATCATACCCAAGTCCTTCATCTCGAACTCGGTAGCAAGCTTCCTCTTCATGTCGGCAATCAATCTATCCTAACCTGTCACAAACAGGTCATCCACATACAATAGTAGTATCACTGGATTGCCTTCCTCAACCTTGTAGTAAAGGTTGGAATCCGCTTTACTCTTAGTAAAGCCCAAACTAGATAGGAAGCTGTTTATCCTGCCGTACCAGGTCCTGGGTGCCTGTTTTAAACCATACAGGGCTTTCTTCAATTTGCAAACACAAGTCCCTCTGTCACGTGTCTCAAACTTGAGTGGCTGCTCCACATACACTTCCTCTTCAACTACACCATTCAAGAAGGCTGTCTTGACATCCATTTGGTGTACCTTCCATTTCATCACCGCAGCTAGAGAAAGTATTGATCTAATGGAAGTGTACATGGCCACAGGTGCAAAGGTTTTTTCATAATCAATCTCTTCTTTCTGGGAGAAGCCACGAGCTACAAAACTTGCTTTGTATTTTTCTATGCTACCATCTGCAACATGCTTGATCTTATAGATCCACTTGGAAGTCACAACAGACTTCCCATCTGGTCTTGGGACCACATCCCAAACATCATTCTTCATGATCGACTGGTATTCTTTGATCATGGCATTCTTCCATTACTGCATCCCAAATCCTGGGAACTTCTTCAATATCTTCAATAGATAGTTTTCTTTGAATTTTGTTGTTGGAACAAATGTTGTACTCCTTCTTTTGTAGGTGATTGTACACGATCTTTCCTACAAGTCAAATTCAATTGCATGATTAGAACCTTCTCATAGTTTACAGAACAAAGTATTACACATAAAGGCATATGTCATACAGCCATGCAATTATCTTAGCCAATGCTTCAATACAACATTCATCCATATCCCGTAACTTTCTAGATGCCTTTCATCTCTACCAGAACATTATTAAGAGTTTGCACTACTCCCAACATGTTAGCAAAGAGGTTTCATTCTAGATAAGTAGCAATGGAATGTTGTACAGTGCCATAGGCCACTTACCCATTACATGCATATTAGTAGTATACTGTTCATTAATGCAATTATTCTAATTATGCATAATACACAACCTAAGTCTAGGAACATAAGTAAATACATCATTGAACAATATTATTTAAACAATCAGATATACAAGAAATGTCAATTCAAATACTTATCTTTGTTTGTTTGTTGGGTGGACTCCCTCTGAATTTTTGCTTCCTTGCAAGAGCTGCTGGAGTCCGACTCTGAAGTAGCTTTTTCTACTCCTTTCTGTTGTGGATTGTAAGGAGTGGTCAACTCCCTCTTAATCCCTGAATCACTACATAACATCTTGAAGTCCCTTGAAGTGAATTCTCCTCCATTGTCGGATCTAAAGATTGTGATCTTCTTATCAGTTTGATTTTCTATCAAGGATTTGAATTCCTTGAACTTATCAAGCACTTCATCTTTGACTGGATTTCAGGAAGACCTTCTACTGTTTTGATTGCAATTGGTAGTGCACATGTGCAAGCCTTCTGTGCCAAAGTTCACTTGGCTCCATGGATTCATGTCCCATGGATCGCTTAGTTTATCCCTTCAATTTATACAATCCTCCCTCTTGCTCTCCAATCACTATTGCATCATCAATGGTCTTACCTTTTGGCCACATAAGAACTTGGCCATCTATAAATGCAACCCTTATGCCTTTTGCATCCAAAGCAGATATGGAGAGAAGGTTCTTCTTGAGACCTGGAACATATAGTACATTTTTCATCTTCATAGACTTTCCAAAGTCTAGCTTGTAGGAGGCTTCACCACTTCCTTTTATGGGATACCGATAGTCATCCCCAAGTTTCACCTTGTGGGGTGATTCATGTTCAGATAGGTTCATAAAGGATTCCTTGAATCCTGTCATATGTTTGGAAGCTCCACTATCTATAAGCCAATCATTGTTTCCATGAGCAATAGTACCAGTGAGGGCAGAAATCAAAACATACTCTTCATCACTTGAAGAATCTTCACTTTCTTCCCTAGCCCTCTTCCTGGGAGGTTCATCATCTTCTGTAGTGTGAGCATGATGTTTTCTTTTAATGTTCTTCTTCTTATGAGACCTATCTTTATTCTTTCTGGGACAATCCCTGGAATAGTGTCCCTTTTCATCACATGTATAGCATCGGATTGTAGACATGTTCCTTTGAGATTTGGAGTCACCCCTTTGATTCTGATGATGGTGTCTCTCTTTCTTACTGTGGTGGTGCTCCCTCTTGCCATCATACTTCTCAGAGTGTACTGTGAGGGCTTGGTCTTCATTCCCCATTTTCTCTTCTCGAGCTATAATTCGAGCTTCTTCTTTTGAGCATTCTTCCCACAGCTTACTGAATGTGATAAGTTTCATCCTAGCACAAATTCCTCGAATGAAGGAATCCCATGACCTAGGAAGGCCATTAAGAGTGGTCATTACCACTTCTCCATTCTCTATATCTTCTCCCATAGATTTAAGTTTTTCTTTTATCTGGGATACCCTTGAGAAATAAGACTGCATGGTCTCCGCATTCTGGATCCTGATATTCTTCAATTGATTTCTCAAGGTCATCTTCTGATTTATGTTCTTCCCTTCAAATAGCTTGGTAAAGGAATCAAACATCTCCTTGGGTGTCTTCAGAGATGACACATGTGGTATGAGATGGTCTTTGATAGAATCAACAATGATCCTCTTAGCCTTGACCAAGTTCCTCTTGTGTAAGGCCTTACCTCATCTCCCTCTGGGACAGGGACCCCTTCACTTATGTAGATGTCCAATTCATTTTGTTCCAGGATTAACCCAATCCTATACTTCCATGCTCAGAATTTATCATCCCCTTCAAGCTTATCCTCAAGCTTGGTGTGGTGAGACATCTTAATGAGAAACTCAAATGGAAATAGAAGATTTAGGTCTTACCACTTGATTTGTTGAAAACTGGATCTAGTGTTGGATTAGGGTTTGTCACAGAAACCCTAAAAATTCAAACTTTGAATTTCAAACTTCCAAAAGGATAGAAAGATGCGCCTTGATGAGATGATCAAGCTGGTATACTCAGAATTTGAAAACTGCAAAGTTTCACCCCTCAAAATTGCTTTTGAAACTTTCGGATTCACTAGGAAAGACCCTTAATTAGGGTTTGACTTTCCCGGATATTCACCCAACCAAAAAGTTCGATCCAAAGCTCTAAACTTCGATTTTTCAGAGGAGCTTCCAACCGTGGTCTCGAATTTCAGAAATTCCAATTTTTGCAGAAACACTAATTTTTAGGTCAAAACCTGAAAGTGCTCAGAATTGAATTCTGTTTCGACAGAAAGATGACCCCTTGCAAGTAGAGTCAATCTAGCCTCCTGTATTTGAATATTTGTAGAGAGAAACCCAAAAAACAAGAATCCCTAGCTTCCGCAACTGCACAGTGTCTTCTTCTGAGGTTAGCTCTGATACCATGTTAGATTTTGAGCATTAATTCAATATGATCTAGGATCTTATCTGAGAGAATAACAACCACAGTATATCAATCACAAGAGACAATAGACACAGAGTTTCCTTGGGGAAAACCAAGAAGCTAAAAAACCCCAATAACTTCCTCAGAGATAGATAGAGCAATGATACAAAGCTCAAGCATAAGAGATCCTCTCCTAGCAGCTTCTCCTCCTCCACTAGTACGCATCACTCAATGAGAGAGATAGATGAGTAAGCGAATGATTAAATAGAGTGACACCCTCGATCTATTTATACACAACTCGACTTGCCTAATAACCTAACATGGCCGACTTCTCTAGGAGAGTCTAATAACCCATGGTAACCCAACTCAGGGCCGACCCCACACTTGGTGGTCTAATAAACCATCTTGTATAAGTTACGACACTTGCGACACTTGTAATTACAAATGAGGACACTTCCGTACAGAGGAATAATAACCTCTCTGTAGGGACACAATATACATATATATGAAATACATTCTGAAGTTACATATACATCAACACCCATAACCCCCTCACCTCTCCCTAGTGGATACACATAGCCCCCTCATTTAGTTGCAACCATAAACAACGCTTGGTATTTGATTTACATGGTATCATTTACATCCTTTACATTTTCCATGGCTTACTAGCACATGGTTACCAAATATCAACTACTTTCCTTTTAACTAAAACCTGGACATCCTCTAGTGGGGGCCTTGGAATTGAGATCCACACTAGAGAAAACACACATTACATGCATGCAATATTTACATTGCAAGGCAATACAACCTAAGGGTCAAAATAGGGGTATTACATGCAAGTAGATGAAGTCTCACTCGAGGCATCTATGGGGACTGCAGGAACAAAGCTTCTGTAGTATTGAAGGGATATGACACAGTCATTCTATTAAACTACTATACATTCAACTTGCTACGCAAAAATAGACGACATATTCATAGGAACTGATAAGATATTCAAAGTAACAACAAAAACAAAGCATACATATGCGCAATAATCATAACATCCATCACATCAAACACATAAAATATATGCTCTAAGAAAGATTCTTTTCCACATTATTATCATATGGATAGTCTTACAAAACCTATGCAATGTGCATCAAATCTCTGTCACATCCCCATAAATACCCTAGCATTACATAGCATAAGTGCAACTACTACAGAAGCAACTACTAAAAGAACCACCAAAAAGAAACTAACGAACAACAACAACACTTAACCTGAAGATACCTTACATATTTATACATTTCAGAATGGGATGATCCCACTACAATGCGGACACAAGTGCTCAACTACTTCTAACTAACTTTTTACTTTTGTTCACGCTGGTCCTTAGGCCGACAGGATCATGGTCCATCTCCTTGTGCGTAGTTCCCAAAACTAGTCCAAAAACCTGCTGCAATAGCATGATACAACTCAAAATATTCATATTTAGATTTAGAGCTCAATCTTTTTGTGAGATAGAACTTTCAAGTTTTCTTTTAATTCTTGCAGACACTCAGGACAAAAGGGCAGGATGAGGCAAGACTTTCAACTTCAGAGGCATTCTCCCACTTTGT
Source organism: Larix kaempferi (assembly GCA_027924585.1). Taxonomy (NCBI): domain Eukaryota; kingdom Viridiplantae; phylum Streptophyta; class Pinopsida; order Pinales; family Pinaceae; genus Larix; species Larix kaempferi. The sequence continues at coordinate 13,179,363 of BSBM01000458.1, read as the reverse complement.
CTTCAGTTATCTTGATTTATAAAGAATGGATGGAAGCGTATATGGAAACAATTAGAAATATATAAGGTATCTACAAGGATAAATCTTGTAATCTCCGTGGAGAGATGAGTGCGGTAAGAAATCAAGAATTCAACGATTTAATAGAGGTGAAAATATAAACATGCCGAGCAATTAAGAATTTGATAGTTTTACATAGGTATGAATAAGAAAACATGTTGAGGAATTAAGAGTTCAACAATTCAATAAAGATGTGAGTTTAATCTTGTGAAGCTCGTGACAATAGACAGCTAGAATCCTAACATATTAAACAACATGAATATTTCAAGTACTATTCATTACATTAAACATTCATTCGAAGGAAATTGGTCATGTAAAATGAAATCAATCCGATTCAAAGACACACATCACACATATACTATGAACATGATGAAATGGTTGGATTCCTATGACTTTTATTCAAAATAAATATGACGGTCTGGAATGGATATGGAATTACATAGAATAGGTTTACTAACTGATACAAAATGACAGGTAAAATATCTTGGAGTCTCTAGTTTGTCTCATGTTCTGTTCTCCAACCCCAATACGTGTTCTCCAACGACCAATCAATGTTTGCTACTTGTCATCACGCCGGGGTTCCTCCGTTGGACCTTTCTCTGATGTCACTTTTGTGCATCATCAACCTGCCACTCCGATATGATTTCATCCCTGTACTATCGACCCTTCCAAACCTCGTCCTATTTTGAACCCTAATATGTCAGCCCCGTCATATCGCTCTTTACCCATCAACATTTCCAAAGTGTTAGTTTCTTCCAACCCTAGTGTGAGATCTCCGATCCGCTCTTGGTGCTGCACTTTAACTTTGATACTTAACTGATTCTTTTCTTGTTCATGGCATTTGCAAACCTTCTATTGGGACATCTTTACTTGATTCTTTGGGATAGGGGTTGGACAACTAATTTCACCCAACGATGACCCATTCTGAGTATAGTGGTTCTTCACAACCATGGTAAGTAATAAAAAAATTGCCATGGACCAATTATGGTACTAAAATTAGCTCCAATGGGGGGAAACAGGTCCCTACGATCTGCCAAGAACAATAGACTAGTGCCTTTAGTATTGGATTATGGAGTTTGCCCCTTCCTTTGAAATTATTTGAGTCAATTCTGGTGCTAACAATAGCCATTAGCGTTTTATAATCACGTTTGAGGCAAATGGTTGTTGAATCTCTTGCTAAAGATGAGCATTATGTGCAAATAAAAGACAACTTACAACAACAAAAATTATAAAAGAGGTATGAAGGTTGGAGGATGATGGACTTCTTACTTATAAAAATAGAATGTGCAGACTTGAGGATAATTATCATGGACCCTCTTGTTAGGTGAGGCATGCACACCATTATGAACACTATATTTTTTAGGTGTGGTAGAGCTTCCAAGAGAAGTTGACAACTTTCTACACATACACTTAAGAAGTATTTCTGAAAGTAAAATTTGTGAAAAAAGTAACCTTGGGTTGTATGGAAAGTAAAACTACGATATCTTAAGGAGAAAAAATAGCCATACACTAGGTAAGTGTTTGATTTTGGAAAATATGTTGATATGGATGAATAACATTGTATATGTTATTAAAGTTATGATTTGGACACATTTGCATATGACTGGAAGATTTAATTGAAAGTGTTGAAAGAAAATAATCTAATTAAAATATTATAAGATTTTGCTATGGTCGAACCATCATCCAACATGATGCAATGGAATGGCATGGTGAAATAAAGGAACCAATGTATGGTAACTTGGGTACTTGTTTATTCTAGATTTATTTATAATTTGTATAAAATGTGTGAATATCATGATGTTAGGAAATGTTACATGCACTAAATGAGAAATTTAGATTTTGTTTCAGAAACAAATTGTTGCACTATGAAATTATTCGCCACAATTGCATGACATGCTGTAATCCTTGGGGTTGTTTTCTCATAAGTATACATGTATGATATGCATAACATGTTGAATCAAAATATCTGATATATCCAACTAGCCTTGAGAGTTAAAGAATATATAAGAAATTAATGTCAGGTAGTAGAGATAAAATGATGAATTATGGCCATCCAATGAAATTTATAAAAAACAATATGTTGCATCACTCCCAAGACAATAAGGATAATGTCCTTGGAATAAGTAAAAGATCAAAAGTATTTTATGTTTTATTTTATATGCATAATTTTATTTTGCCAATTATGACAAGTTAATTATTTTGTTTCCAAACTAAGAACTTTGCAGTTACATGTGTAGAAGCTTTAAAAGACTTTGGTGATAAGCCATCATCGTTGGAATACAATGATGTGAGATGTTTGTAATGATTACTCTATGTAAAATTTGTTATGACATGTGTTGTATAAGAGGAGAAACACTGAGGATGATGTTCTATTTTAAGGGGGATGTAATATCCCAATTGTATCTCAAGTTTATTAACTTGGACATATTTAATTGTTTGATATTGTAATTGGGGATTGGAACATTTAAACACCATGAAAAATAAATGGTGTATAAGTAAGTTGATTTATTTTAATTATCTTCAAACTTTATGTTTTTCAAAACATGCCTATTGAATAGTATCGAGGAAAAGAGAAGCCAATTCTATTTGGGAAAAGTTAATTTAAAGAAAGTAAATGATTAAGTAATTGAAATAATAATTTATTTTAAAGATAATTCCTCCAAAGACCTAGATACCACTATGAGGTTTCTTCCTCACATTAAACCTATTGAATTTACTAATAATAGAGAACTCTCAAATAAAAGGAGAGAACTCTTGAGAGTCAGGGAGGATTTTCCCGAAAATAATTAACGAAGGGAAAGAAAAGAGATTTCTTCTGAGAAAAGAAGAGGAGGAAATACATCTTGAAGGAGAAGGGTAGAGAAATACTCTTGATCAGGACCATGAAGTTCAACCATAGGAGAAAGGTTGGGTGAATATTAAATAGCTACTTAATAATAGAACCCTAGTGGACTTAGCTTGGCTTAGGGGCGGTTGAGGAATTGAAGGAAATGAACTCCTGGAAATCTACGATTCAATTTGGTGTGTACAAAAAGATATCAAGTTCAACATATAAGTAGATTTACTGTATTTATTATTATTGATATCTAATGCAAATGAAGTAATTTACTGTATTTATTATTGTTTACATCTGATGATAATGAAATAATGTTATTATGTTTTTTGTGAGAGTAATTTAGAAGGATTAAAGGGTGAAAACATGAAGTCGGGTAACACTTTTTCTTGTTTTTTTGACAAACAAAACTGAAAATTTAATGTTTGTCAACTTCAACTCCTTTAAACCCGTATCTCCCTTATGAATTTTGCCTTGAAGTAAACACAAGACTTTTAGGGAATTGTATTGGCTTCGTACTTATATATATTTTTAAATTTTTTATGGACATATAGTGCAGTAAATCTTAGGGGCACCAACGGCATATAATTTAAAATTTTAGGTATGGATAATGAGTGACCTACACGTGCATTGTATTTTTGAGATATGTTTATTCATTTTAGGGGAAAAAATGTATGCTCATAATCTACACAAATTTCAATTGGGAGTGGACTATATTTTTAGGTTTTTTAGACTTTAGCACTATTTTTTATTATTTATCAAAATAATATATGTTAAAAAAATTGTGCCTCATCGATACATGTTGGTGACCTTGAATTTTTTTTCTAATGAGACTCTTATCAAACAACTTAAAACTACCCTTTTGAATAGGACAGTGAAAGGAGCATCCTTGTGATTTTTTCTATTTTTTGGTGCTATCGTTTTGATGATATTGAATTTTCATTTCAGGTGATTTTCAGAATGGTAAAATTCTTAACTGATAAATTTTGGAATAAAATTATTAATAAATAGAAATTGTTAATGAAAAGCATCAATTTTTATATCATTATAAAGTAGATTCAGTAATGAATCCATTGATACCAAGTCCGACATATAAGCTTTAGAATTTGCAAGGGTTCAGCCTTGCCGAATCTATAGGTTCTAAAAAACCACATGAGATTTTGTTGACCAAAACTCTAGGCCGAGAGTCTGATAAACTCTCATACAAGAGTTTGATAAACTCTAATCCGAGATTTATTTTAAAATACGATGATCTCATAATTTGGCCAAAACTCTAGTCCAAGAGTTTGATAAACTCTCATATGAGAGTTTTAAAACTCTCTTTCAAGAGTTTAAACTCTCAACCAAGAGTTTTATTAAACTCTTGACGAGAGTTTATGTTGACTTTTTTCACATGTTCTCTTGTATGCACTTCTTTTATCCTCTGCTCCTTTGTCAAAAAAATCATTACCCAACTTTGTGTTTCCACCCAAAAGCATGAAATAAATAAATATGTATCTATTATGAAATGCATTCTATAGATTATACTTCTTTATAAATGTTAAGTAGGTCAAGAATACATTATATATGTTTAAATGTAAATAAATTATTACTAAGCCATATACATAAAAAAATTGAGTGATGAAAAGAAGTTTGCTTTATTTGTATATTTTATGATCTAAAGTATTTGTTAAAGTTTATATGCTCTTCAAATCAAGAAATCTAAAAAAACCAACTTAAATGGGTTTAGAATGGTATTTAGGAAATAAAATAATAACCTTCTTTCTTTTAAAATGTAATTTAAGAAATGATAGTTATGGTTTATTTACAATATTATGAAATAAAATAACAACTTTCTCTCTTTTAAAATGTAATTTAAGGAAATATAGTTATGGCTTAATTACAATATTACATTCACCTGAATTTATCTAAGTAATGGCATTAGTACAAACAAAAGAAGAAGTATCTTTTATTTTGAAAGATTTCATTTTAAACTATTGGAAATGAATAGTAAATAAAAATAGTAGTTTAATATATAATCGATTAAATAATTAAAATCTTAATTCTCACTTTTATAAATGCATTTTACACGAGAATAATAGAAATATAATATTTTTTGAAAGTCATAGTGATATTTACATGAATAGAAAGGAATATAAACTTGTTACAAATATTTAACTTTTCATGGAGTGTTTCTATAAACTTATTTAACTACTATGACAACCAAAGAAAAATGGTTAAAACACAAAATAAATACTTATGGTATGAAAAGATTATTTGTAAAAATAAATAGTTAATCATAAGATTTTATTAATAGTAAAGTATGTAAATAAGTAAAATAGGTAAATCATTTTCTTGAAAAAGGATAGTTATAATTTCATTTGTTTAAAAAAAAAAAATCCTACAAGAGGTGAGGTGGTGCATTTGAATGCAAGAAAATGGTTAAAGATAAGCAACTAAGTAAATAATTAATAATTGAATAAGACCCAAACTTATTTAAAAGAAAACTTCTTGTACTCATAACATATAGAGTTTAGGTTCTTTTGACTTTTTATTAAAACAAATAAAATAAAAACTATCTTTATTAGAGTTATAAGGTGGTATATTAATTTCATCCTAAAATTAATATATTATCGGTAAATAAAAAATAACAACCTAAAATTAATATATTATTGGTGAAGAAAAAATAACAAGAATGAAAAAATAAGGAACAAAGTTATAAATAATAATAGAATGAATAAGAAAAGTTTACAATATAGGAAAGTTATAAATTTAAATGTTAGAGAATTACTATCATATTCAAGTTTGGCCCTAATAGGTTTGTGAGCCCAAGCACGAACAAGGTCAAACAATAGAGACAACCAAAAGTCAAATAGACCAACCCGTCTTATATTAAACAAAATATATAGATAGAGGAATATTCAATAACATAAACGAATAATAGTATAGATTCTAGTTCGTAAATAAGTATATATTTATATACACAATGGATAAAATATCCGATAATTTTCTTATATAAAAACAACGTGTTGTTTAAAACAATAAAAACTATTTTAATATCTCTAGCCTAATGGCTTGTAGATTCCTTTTAGAAAAAATAAGAAATAAGAAATTAAACTATGAATATAAAACTTAATGTATATTCATGAAATTATAAAAAAGAACGCAAGTAGAGAGTTTTGAAATATTTAAAGCACACATAATAAAAACAATGGCAATCTTGAATTAAATATAACATCGTATGAAAAACAGTCGAAACCTGTAGGAAGTCTAATAGAAAATTGGTTAGGTGTGTTGATAATGTGCTAAATTAAAATATTTGGAATGTGGTTTATGAATGGAGACTAGTTATGGCATTACACAATATATTATGGAAAATTTTCAATCTTGGTATTACACAATGGTATAATTTATAAATAGCATATGACTCTTAATAACATGGCGATGTTCAAGGTAAACTCGAATCAAATTTGGGGTCATGATGTACATAAACAAGTTCTAGTGACAACATATAGATGATTATGTTATGCTTTATCTCTCATACTATAATATTGTCAATCAATACTATACAAGGAAAGTACTTACCTAGTATAAATGTAGAACAAAATATAATACAATGTGAAAGTGAAATTGAATCAATAGTTATGAATAACGGAGTAAAATAAAACTCTCATAAATTTATAATAATTCTCCACCATACCATATAAACAATATGAGTCGTAGTTATGAACAATTTTAATTAGACCAATAAGGTAAAGGCTAAATAACCAAAAATCTATAATTATAGATGTCTGTTATTTGTAATCTAGTATTATTTTGCATGACAAACTCTTTGACTAAAAAACAAATTGTGTGTAAATTTGGAGACATATAAAATGCCATATTCTGGTCACCCAGGATACCAAAAAACAATTGCTATAGCCGAGAAGCAATATTTTTGGCCAGGAATAAAGAAAGACAATGTTGAGTATATTTCAAATATGAAATGCCAACAAGTGAAGGCTAAGCATCAATCCAGCATGTTTATTTCATATGTTGCTAATTTCATAATGGAAATGGGAAGTGATAATTGCGTATTTTATTATCGGATTGCTAACTACTTCAAGGAAGAATGATTCCATCATGGTTGTGGTGGATAAATTGTCTAACGCAACACATTTTATTCCAATTAAATATATTTACAAGGATGATGAGATAGCTAGAATATTCATGAAAGAAATATTCAAATTGCATGGTTTACCCAAAGCAATTGTATCCAACCATGATACAAACTTTACTTCTAATTTTTGGAAAATTCTTTTTGTAGATTTGGGTACACAGCTGAAATTTAGCACTACCTACCATCCACACATAGATGGACAAATAGAAAGAGTAAATCGGGGGCTCGAAGACATGGTTCACATATATGTGATGGACAAACCATCCAAGTGGGAAGATTATCTACACTTGGTAGAGTTTGCATATACCAATGGAAAATAAACATTATTAGGAATAAGTCCATTTGAAGCTTTGTATGAAAGAAGGTGCAAGACACCAATGACTTGGGATAATCCAGTGAACATAATTATTCTTGGGCCAGAAATGCTCAAGGAAATGGAACAAGAGGTTGCAAAGTTTAAGCATAATTTAAAGGCAGCCCAAGATATATAGAAAAACTATGGATATAAGATTTGAGTGCATATGTCAAGGATCATGTTTACCTCTGTGTGAGGCGAAGGAAAATTTGCTTGAAGCTTGGAAGTTGTACCATGCTATCACCAAGATATTGTGGGCCATTTGAAGTGCTTTAGAGGATATGACTAGTTGCATATAGAATTGCAATGCCTACTTACACTATAAATCATAATGTTTATCATGTTTCTTTGCTTAAGAAATATGTACATGATTCTAACCATGTGATTGATTGGGATGTGGTCCAGGTGGAACCCAAGGGAGAGTTCCAAATGGAGCCACTATGCATCCTCAACAAGAAGGTAACATTGCTTTGGAACTAAGCCATCGGATAGGTAAAGATGAAATGGAAGCACTTTGGTCTTGATGAGGCTACATGGGAGCTGGAGGATGCCATGAGAGAGGCATATACATTTTTGTCTTGGTTTTGAACAAACACCAAGGACAATGTTATTCTGAGGGAGAGGGGATTGCAATACCCCCATTTTTGACTTGGAATGTATCAATTTAAATTATGTAAATTATGTAAATATGCTAGAATGGATTCCTAGTGCAGAGCTCAATCCCAAGGCCCAACTAGTGGATATCTATGCATGTATACTATAAATATATCTATATGGACTAAGTGGTTGGCTTGTCATGCTAATTCAAAAGCTATGTAAATATTATGTTGGAAAAATAATAAAATGGTCCAAGGTGGTCGTGTAAAGAGCATTAGAGGGGCATTGATTCCAGGAGAGGGGAAGAGGAAAGGGGGCATATGGAGATTAATTCCTCTACTTCCAAGTGTCAAACTTAAAACCCATCCATTTGCTGCCATGTGCCTTAAATGAGTTGATTACTTCCTTTGATTGTTAAATCCTATCATTGAATGCCTATGCGAGGTTGGTGGGGAAAGTCTTCTCATGTAGTTATGGAAGCATGGGATGAATATACTTCTATGATTTTCGTAAGAATCCTCTCTTCTATGGTCAAAAGTTATGTCAATTGTGTTTTCCCCATCCTCTCACCTCCTTTGGAGTATATCATCCATTTTTCTCAAGAAAAATTTTACAACATATTTTACAATAGGCAGGGTTTTTTGTCTTGTTGTTTAATAATACTATTACCAGATCATGTAATAACCAAAAATTTGAAATTGTGAAGGAAAATTGTAGATTTGAGGGAAAAGAGATGGTTGTAGGTGAGCATAGAGGTTGGGAAAGATATGACCCTTTATCCATTGAGTTTTTCTACTCCTAAATGCTTGAGAAGCCATGAATTAATGCTACAGGAGGTTCTCCAACAACACACAACAGATTGGACTCTTTTTGCACACACTGGTATGCATTGTAAGGGTTGGATTTCCAGAGGGAATTATGGATCAATGAAGGGAAATGCCTTCCCTATGTTGTATGGGGAAGTAGACAAGAGTGCCATCACTGGGATGGATGAGTGAGATCCCTGTAAATTCTTATAGGTAGGAAGCTTGGCTAAGCATGGGAGAAAATGGGTTGTGGGTTGAGAGAGAGAGAAGCTTGTAGGCGTTTCCTTCACCCTGGTGGCCTCATAGCCCTGTTAATTGAACATCATCACTAGTCATTCTCCAAGCCAATCTTGTGCAACCAGGATTGGGCCTCATGTGTTGATGTACGGAGCCTGAGTTGGACTCAAGAAATTGGAGTAGATTCTTGATTTGGACTCAAGAATGACTAAGACTTCAATTGTAAAAGGTTGTTCCTCATGTGTTGAGGTGAATGCTTTGATGTATCAAAGTGATGATGTTGTAAAGTCTTGTTGGATAGGGATCAAGACTTGTGTGTCAAGTCATATTTTCATGTGGACCTCCAATTATAGTAGGTACCCATGGGGCGGACCTCCATTTATAGAGGTAGATGTTTGCATGTTGAAGCATTAATGTTGTGTGATGTATTACTAACCATGGCCATCGATTGCTATTAAGTCTCCTTTAGAGACTGGCCACCTCTAGAGTGAATTACTTTAGAATATGATCATTTGGTCTGAGAGTAATATAATATGATCACAACATCTGTCAAATCTTGTAAGTATAATATGATATGATAGATAACTAAAGTTAACACATATTGACCACGGAGATAAGACAAGAGATAAAGATCAAATATGTTAAGATATGCAAGAATTCGAATTGCACATAAAACAATTAATTAAGAGAGAATTCAAATTTTTAAACTTCAATGAAGAATTCAATAAATCAAAGGAGAACTCGAATTGATCATTAAAGTGATGTTAACAAGAAAAAATCAATTAAAGAGAGTTAACTAAGTGATAACAAAGAAGATCTAGTTAACTAAGTGTTATTGCATGACAACACTTATGTTAAACTAAAAGACGACACTTATGTTAACTAAAAGATGACACTTGAGTTGCAACACTTGCATGACGACACTTAAGTTAGCCACCTAACTAAGTGGGAAAGATTTCAGTTAAGGGGCGATTTCATCCTAAGACTCAGTTCAGTGAGTTAATGCACTGCATGACAAGTGGGGTGCTCTTCTTCATGCAAGAGTAATACATCTAGATGGATGGCGAGTTCATACTGAATTCAGAAGATAAAAATAGATGCCGATGCATGTGAAGAATGTATAAATATGTTATACAGGATTGATGAATTCAATGTGAAGCGAATTCTCTTCTCCCTTGAAGGCAAGGCACTTCTCTTCTTTCTCTTTCTCTGTAATTTCACTGGGGATGCTTGTTGTAAAATACATTCTCTGCTATCTATCAATATACTCTTAAGATTTGTTGGGGTTTTTCATCCTCATTGTTTTGAGGGTTTTCCCCAGGGTACATCTTGTGTTATGGTTGAATGTTTCATGTGATTGAATGGTTCATTGATTCAAGTATTCAATATTTCTGCACTTAAAGTTTTAAAGTTCAAAGTTCATCATATTTGCTCAAAAATTAACATGGTATCAGAGCTCAAGGCGTGAAGGAGATAATATTTGTCAAGCAAACTTGAGCCTAAGTAGATCCTAAGGAGTTGAGCACAATACTTGAGAGCCATGGAATCAATCTCTGTTCGATTGGAAGACCGTCTTGAGGGCACTTCAAATTTCAACACTTGGAAGGCGAGGGTGTTGAACATCTTGGAGGAACATGAATTGGATGAATACGTATGCACTGTGGTGGAGGAGCCTACATCTAATTCAGGACACATCAAATTCAAGAAGAACCTCATCTATGATTTGGTAAAGGAAAATTTTATGTCTGTGATCACTCCATTGAAGACCGCAAAGGAGTGTCTTGATACATTGACAAACCTATATGAGAAGAAGGCCCCATGTCAAAAGAGGGAATTGAAGAATAAGCCTTTGAAACCTAAATATGGAGAAGGATGAGACAATGGCCTCCTTATTCAACAAGATATCTCAGGTAAGAGATCAACTTGCTAGTATTAGAGTACTGGTGGATGAAGATGATCTTCTACAAATTGTTATTGATGGTATCCCAACATCATGGGAGACATTATTGGTTGCGGTAAATGGCCGATAGGTACAACATAACTTCAAAAGGTTGTGGCATGAATTCCTCCAAGAGGAGGGGTGAATCCAAATCAAGTCAGTGTGCATCAAATAAGAAAAACTTGCTCTCATGGCAAGGATGAACAAAGGAAAGAATAACTTCTCTCAAAAGAATCTTTCCCATTCGAAGAAGAAGGTATACAACAAGGAATTTGAAAAGTTGAAGGTTAGATGATACAACTTTGATAATAAGGGCCATTATGCAAGGGAGTGCAAAGCAAAGAAAAAAGTAAAAGGAATGTTTCATGCTTCTACTGCTATAGAAGATGAAACTACTCAAAAGAATGCACCCAAAGAAAAGGAGCCAAGGAGGGAGTATTACCTAGTCTCATCACTTTTCGGATCCTTCATCACAAGTGAGGACACATGGTTGGTTCACAGTGGGGCATCCAAACATATTACTGGTTATAAGAGCGCCATCACCAATCTCAAGGAAAAAAAGTTTGCATGCAAGGTAGAGTTGGGAGACAACACAACCTATTCAATCCAAGGAGTTGGATCCACCGCCTTCCAGCTAATTCCAAGAGATATTTTACATGTGGAAGACATTCTTTATGTTCCAATATTGAAGAAGAACCTCCTATAAGTTTCGGTTCTTGAATATAAGGGATTTCGAGTTATCTTCATGGATAATAAAGTACTATTATGACCGAAGAACAAAGACTTGACATAATTAGCAGTGATTGGAGTTAGAGAGGGAGGTCTCTACAAGGTATCCGAGAAGTACATTCAAGCTATGGTTCACAACACTATTAGTCTATGCTATCTATGGCATAGGACGCTCGGTCACCTCTACTACAAAGCACTACTAGGATTATAGCAAATGGTGAAAGGTATACCCGTATTTGATTTTGAGCATGATAGTGTAAATAGGGGTTGTGCACTTGGGAAGAATGTTAAAAAGAGTTTCTCTAGCAGTACTACTAGATCTAAAGGGATTTTAGATTTAATACATTTTGATGTATGTGGTCCCATGCCATCCCCTTCCCTGAGTGGCTATTTATATTATATATTATTTATAGATGACTTCTCTAGAAAGTCATGGATTTATTTCCTAAAGGATAAGAGCGAAACCTTTAGTAGCAAGTTTCAGGAATTCAAAGCCCTAGTTGAGAATCAGACAGGAAAGCACATCCATGCTTTGATATCTAACAATGGAGGTGAATTTGATTCACATGCATTTAATGAGTTCTGTAGTGATGCAGGAATTTGTAGACAGTTAACTGTACCATACAACCCTTAGCAAAATGGGGTTGCCGAAGGGAAGAATAGAACCATATGTGAGGCTGCAAAATCCATGATGCATGATCAAGGCTTGTCCACCTCATGATGGGAAGAGGCCACTAGTACAACAATATATATCTAGAATATAAGTCCTCATGCCATTCTGGATGAGAAGACACTTGAAGAAGTGTTCACTCGTGAAAAACCAGATATTTCACACCTGAGGATATTTGGGAGTCCTGTATACATTCACGTGCCGAAATAAAAGAGGACAAAGATGGATCCATTAGGAAAGAAGGGAACCTTTGTTGGTTATAACAAATCATCCAAAGCCTACATAATATATGTTCCAGTTGAAAGACACATTGAGATCAACCGAGATGTGACCTTCCATGAAGAGGAAACATTCAAGCGAACGAAAGAGATTTAGTATGATATAGACATAGAGAAGTATGAAACTCCTATGATGGAGGTCCCAGATACTGATTCTTCCCATTTAGATGTTTAGAGGGAGAATCCAACAGAATTCTCAGATTCGCTAGCTCCTAATGAACCAATAGAATTGGTTAATGAGCCTCCTACCAAGAGGAGGTTTGCATAGTGCCGAGATATACTACAAGATGCAGAAAGGCATGGGGAACCATTAGGCTCTTATAGAGAGCGAAAGAAACCTGATAGATATTCAGGGTATGTTGCACAGATGAGTCACATTAGTGATTCAGATCCTTACACCTATGAAGAAACTGCAAAGAAGCAAGTATGGAAAGATGCAATGGTAGAGGAATACAAGTCTATTACGAAGAACGTTATTTGGGAAGTTGTTCCTAAACCTAAAGGGAAGTCCATAGTTACTTCTAGATGGATTTACAAGATCAAGCATGCTTTTGATGGAAGTATTGAAAAGTATAAGGCTATATTTGTTGCTCGAGGTTTCTCTCAGAAAGAAGGCATAGACTACGAGGATACATTCTCTCTTGTGGCCAGGTACACCACTATTTGAGCTATGATCTCACTTGCATCTGTTCTAGGATGGAAGCTTCACTAGATGGATGTGAATACATATTTCCTCAATGGTGAGGTTGAGGAAGAGGTTTATATTCAACATCCTAATGGGTTTGTGGTTCATGGGAAGGAGTCCCATGTGTCCAAATTTAAGAAATCCTTATATGGGCTTAAACAAGCTCCTAGAGCTTGGTATTTGAGAATTAACAACTATATTCAGAGATTGGGGCAAGTGGGATTCTCTAAGAGAGAAGCTCATCCAAATTTGTACTTCAAAGTAGTGAAGAACCAACCGTTGATATTGGTTCTATATGTTGATTATTTGTTCCTTATTGGAGAGGAACAACTGATTGCTTGGTGCAAGAGGGATCTCACTTATGAGTTCGAAATGAAAGACTTAGGTCTTATGCACTATTTTCTTAGCCTTGAGATTTGGAAAATAAAACATGTGATATTTCTTTCTCAAGGGAAGTACACTGTTGATATATTGTGCAGGTTTGGCATGATGGATTACAAATCCATGGGTACTCAGATGGTTTCCAATTTGAGGAAACTACATGATTCGGATTCTGGATCGGATCTAGTGGACCCCATTTTGTATAGACAACTTATTGGTTTGTCGATGTACTTGATACACTCGAGACCAGATATATGTTATGCTATGAGTATTCTGAGTCAGTTTATGTCTGATATGAGACACAGACATTAGGTTGCTGCTAAGCATGTGCTTACGTACCTTCAAGGTACGATTTCTTATGGACGTAGATATGCCTCCAGTTGAGGGGTGTTGTTACTTGGTTATACTGAATCTGATTTGGGTGGTAGAATTGTGGACAAAAATAGTACATATACATATTGTTTTAGTTGGTTTTGCTATGATCTCTTGGTCCAAAAGGAAGCAGGGCTCTGTAGCCCAGAGTACCACAAAAGCATAGTACATTGCTACTAGTACTTCCTGTTGAGAAGCAATGTGGCTTAGGAAGCTACTTGTTGGGTTGTTCGATGAGAAGCTTGATTCTAAAGTCATTCAGTGTGACAATCAAATATGTATCAAGCTTTCTAAAAAATCCATGTTTCATGATAAGTTGAAGCACATTGAAATGAAGTATCACTTCATCAAAGACATGGTCCATAAAGGTACAATAAAACTTCAGTACATTGCTACTGATGAGCATATTGCAGATGTGTTAACAAAGCCTCTGTAAGTGACAAAGTTCAGGTACTTCCAAGACAAGCTTGGAATGGCAGGGAATGCATCCCTCTATGAGAGGGAGTGTTAAATGTACCACATGACGAGTCATTCTCCAAGCCAATATTGTGTAGACAGAATTGGGCCTCATGTGTTGAGGTAGGGAGCCTGAGTTGGACTCAAGAAATTGGAGTAGATTCTTGAGTTAGACTCAAGAATGACTAAGCCTTCATTTGTAAAAGGTTATTCCTCATGTGTTGAGGTGAATGCTTTGATGTATCAAAGTGATGATGTTGTAAAGTCTTGTTGGACAAGGCTCAGGACTTGTGTGTCAAGTCAGACTCTCATGTGGACCTACAGTTATAGTAGGTACCCATGGGGTGGACCTCCATTTATAGAGGTAGATGCTTTGCATGTTGAAGCATTAATGTTGTGTGATGTATTACTAACCATGGTCACCGATTGCTATTAAGTCTCCTTTAGATACTGGACACCACTAGAGTGAATTACTTTAGCATATGATCATTTGGTTCGAGAGTAATATAATATGATCACATCATCTGACAAATATTCTAAGTATAATATGATATCATAGATAACTAAAGTTAACACATATTGACCATGGATATAAGACAAGAGATGACGATAGGATATGTTAAGATATGAGAGAATTCATATTGCACATAAAAGAATTAATTAAGAGAGAATTCGAATTTGTTAAACTTCAGTGAAGACTTCAGTAAATCAAAGGAGAACTCGAATTGATCAGTACAATGATGTGAAAAAGAAAGAATCAGTTAAAGAGAGTTAACTAAGTGATAACAAAGAAGATCTAGTTAACTAAGTGTTATTTCATGAGGACACTTATTTTAAACTAAAAGACGACACTTGATTTGCGACACTTGCATGATGACACTTAAGTTAGCCACCTAATTGAGTGGACAAGATTTCAGTTAAGGGTTGAGTTCACCCTAAGACTCATTTCAGTGAGTTAATGCACTGCATGAGAAGTGGGATGCTCTTCTTCATGAAAGAGTGATACATCTAGATGGAGGGTGAGTTCATACAGAAGTCAGAAGATAGAAATAGAAGCCGATGCATGTAAATAATGTATAAATATGTCATACAGGATTGATGAATTCAATGTGAAGTGAATTATCTTCTCCCTTGAAGGCAAGGCACTTCTCTTTTTGCAGGATATTATTCAGAGTCTCTCTTCTTTATCTTGGTATGTAATTGCACCAGGGGTGCTTGATGTAAAAGACATTCTCTCCTATCTATCAATATACTCTGAAGATTTTCTGGGGTTTTTCATCTTCATTGTTTTGAGGGTTTTTTCGAGGGTACAGCTTGTGTTATGGTTGAATGTTTCATGTGATTGAATGGTTCATTGATTCAAGTATTCAGTATTTCCGCACTTAAAGTTCAAATCTCATCATATTTGCTCAAAAATTAACAAGCCCAACTTGGGGGTTGTATCTACAGTTGATAACTACAATTGGTGAAAACCACTCTTAGATAGCCAGTTGCTTTGATCTTCTTTATTTAAAGATAAGTATTCTCTTTGTTTTTGAATGGGCAATGATTTTATTTTATGTTTGTGACAATTATGCTTGTATATGCATGTTGTATGTGTGGATAGAGTTTTATTTATGATGTGTTTTACATTTATGCATATGCGCATACATTTCTTAATTACAAATTTGCATTATGAACCATGGGGTGAATTTTGGAAGCTTATAATTTATCTTCAAGGGGAATTGGATACCTATGTAGAGTTTTTGTTCTCGACGCGTTTCGGACTCCATAGTTGAGTCCATCTTCAGGAGAGAAGGTATCTCAAATGAAAGCTACATGAATTTTATAATATTTATATTGTCATGATATTTTTAGTTAAAATTATTTAGAGAGCCGACTTTGACCAATTAATTTACCTTAGTGTATATATCTATTATTCATTGATGTGTATTCATTAATAATCCTTATTACGCCTCAAAGTTTGTTTTTATTAAATGTTTGGTTTTGTTATGTTATAATAAACTATTATCAATTTAATAATGTCCATATTATTAAGAAAATTCTATTAAATATTAAAAATTGTTTAATTATTTAAAGAAATTTTTATAAATTTATAATCTTAATTTAGAGTTTTGTATTATCAATTTTAAATTTTAATTTAATTTTAGGTAAAATATGCATTCAATGTTTAGGTAATATTTAATTTTTTAGAATCCTATATTATAAATTTAAATTTTGTAATAAATTTTTATTTTTATTTTTTATTATTATATTAATCTAGAATTCTATATTACAAAATTTAAAATTTTAATTTTAATTTTAATTTTAAATTTTAAATTTAATTTTAAATTTTAAATTTAATTTTTAGGTAAGATATGCATTCAATGTCTAGGTAATATTTAATTTTTAGAAATATGTATTATAAATTTCTCAATTTAAATTTTACAATTTAAAATTTTTAATTTAGAATTTTGTATTAAAAGTTTTTATAATTAAAAATTTTAATATTAATTTTGTTCACCTTTTTTTTGTTTCGCAGGGAGTGGATGATTGGTTTCCATGAGTCACAAAGGGTAAGGCCATCATCCTTATTGAAATTCTTCGGGTGTTTCTCAATCTCTATTGCTTCACGTATATGTCTTTTGTTGTAGTTATCCTCAAGTGCTAAGACTCTCGCTTCTTCAATGCAGACATGGTGGTTCGTCTTTGATGAGTGCTCAACTACTGCTGATTTCTTGATCCTCCCATGAATCACATCTGCACAATGCTCCTTTAACCTAGTATGAATTGAGCGTTCTGTCTCCCCTATGTATACGTCCTCGCATGAGCATGGAAATGAGTAGACACCTTTCTTTAGTTTTGGGTCGACGGGGTCTTTAGCTTTGTCTAACAAATTCCTTAGGGAGTTAGGAGGGCAAACTATTGTTTTGATCTTCTTCTTTTTCAAAACTTTAGCAACTTTATCTGTTCTACCTTGGATATATGGGAGAAAGGTTCTACCTAGGTCTTCTTGTTCATTGTTACGATTTTTAGTTTCAATGCCTTTCGCTCTTCTGAAAGCTTTGTTGATATCTTTTCTTTTGTATCCATTGTTTTGGAGGGTTTTCTCAAGGTGTTTTAGTTCATCATTAAGGTGTTCTTTATCGGAGATTCTGACGGCTTGTGTAGCGAGTGTGTGTAATATTCCTAGTTTTTGTGAAGGGTGATGGTGTGAGTTAGCATGTAGGTATGTGTCTGTATGGGTTTTCTTACGATACACCTGGTGGGCTAAGGAAACGTCTTATTTTTTAGTGATTAGTACGTCGAGAAAAGGAAGGGAGTTGTTTACCTAGATCTCCATAGTGAATTTTATGTGTTGAGATTGATTGTTCATGTGCCTTAGAAAGTCATCTAATTTTTCCTTGCCATGTGGCCAAAAGAAATTGGTATCATCCACAAATCGTTTCCAATCTTTTGGTTTAAGTGGGTAAGAATCTACTGCTTTTTACTCAAAGTATTCCATGTACAGGTTAGCTATTACTGGGGAAAGGGGGGAACCCATTGCAACCCCGCTAGTTTGCTCATACATTTCTCCACGAAAGGTAAAATAGGTAGATTTTAAACAAATTCTTACTAGGTTGGTTATCTCTTTACTGGTTATCTTTTCCACTACTTTAATTGCTTCTTCCACAGGGATTTTCGTGTAGAGTTGTGTTACATCAAAGCTTACCAGCAAATCATCATCATCAACTTTAAGATTCTTGATTTTATCCACAAAATGTGTTGAATCTTTAATGTATGAGGACGTGTGGCCAACTAATGGTTTTAGGGTTTTTGCTAGATTGTAAGTGTGTGACCCAATAGTGTTCACAATTGGTCTTAGTGGAACACCATTTTTATGAACCTTAGGGAGTCCATAAATTCTTGGGATGATAGGGTTCTTCGGGGTTAGTCTCTTTTTTAGGTTATTGTCTAAAGAAGACTCATCTATGGCTTTTTTAATCTCTCTAATGATCCTTGTGCTTGGGTCTTTCTTCAGTTGTTTATAGCATCCTGTTGTTGTGAGATGTTCTTTCATTTTAGCTTCATAATCATTGGTGTTCATTACTACTGTTGCATTTCCTTTGTCCGCCTTCATGATCATAATCTCCTTATTTGCTTTTAGGTTTTTAATGGCTACTATCTCATTCTTAGTCAATTTGCGTTTAGGTGGTTTTGCTTTTCTTAATATCACTGCACAATCCTGCCTTATTTCTTCTGCAGTGTCTTCAGGGAGAGTCATTACCGAATCTTCAATGGCACAAATGATGTCTTCAATCAGAATTTTATTGGGTGCAATCGAGAAACTTAAACCTTTCCCTAAAACATTCAACGCATCATTATTCAATTGCTGGTTTGATAAATTAATTATGCTTATTTTTCTTCTCTTATTAAGTTCATCTAGAGTTTGTTCAGCCATGCTAGGTTTGTTATTAATTGACTTAGTTTGGTCTTGTGTCTTTGTAGTTAGGTCAAAACTGGAAGGAGATACCTGATCAAAGTTTTTATTAACCTTAGCTTGGTCACGATTATGTTCTTTGTTGTTTCCATCAACGTTACCAGTGTTGTCCTCTTGGTCACCTCTCTTATCATTTGTTAACCTTCGCATTTGCACGCTGTCATCGTTGTTGTTAATACATGCTGCTTTTATATCTCCAACATTGACCATATTATCTTCTAACCAAACTGTATTCTTTGGTGACTGATTCGTGTTATTAATACTTGCTAACCGATCTGTGTTGTCTGCTAACTTATAATTTGTACAACCCCCCTCCGTTGGTCAAAACAATGGACGGGGACTTGAAAACTATGGACCATTAGGAGCAGGCTCATCTAAAATAGATCAAATAGTTAAGTCTAGTCCAAAGGGAACACAGAGATAAAATAGGCTACGTGCGGATGAAATGGAAAATAATTATTTTGTTGGTTTGAAGACCAATAATCAATGTAATGTGTAATATGTCTACATGATATTCCTTTGGTCATGAAATATTAATTTTGTCTTAGATAAATTACAAATGCCTTGAACATTGAATTGAGGACATTTAATGCAAAGTTGCTAGTAAATTAAAATAGTTGGCTACTGTTCTGTTTAGAAGCTTTATTAAATTATTTTTAAAACATGTTGGATATTTCATTAAAGGACGAATCACCAAAACAAACCTTGTATCTACAGTTGATACCTATAGTTGGGTGAAAACCACTCTTATATAGCTAGTTGCTTTGATATTTTTTATTTAAATATAAGTATTCTCTTTGTTTTTGAATGTGCAATGATTTTATTTTATGTTTGTGACAATTATGCTTGCATGTGCATGTTGTATGCGTGGATATATTTTTATTTCCGATGTGTTTTACATTTATGTATCTGCACATACATTTATTAATTACAAATTTGCATTATGACCCATGGGATGAATTTTGGAAACTTGTAATTCATAAATACCCCCTCCATTGGTCAAAACGATGGATGGGGACTTGACAACTATGGAGCATTAGGAGTAGGCTCATCTAAATCAAATCAAATAGTCAAGTCTAGTCCAAAGGGCACAAGAAGATAAAATTGGATAAGTGCGGATGGGATGGAAAGTAATTATTTTGTTGGTTTAAAGACCAATAATCGATGTAATATGTAATATGTCTGCATGATATTCCTTTGGTCATGAAATATTACTTTTGTCTTAGATAAATTACATATGCCTTGAACATTGAATTGAGGACATTTAATGTAAAGTTGGTAGTAAATTAAAATAGTTGGCTAGTGTTATCTTTAGAAGCTTTATTAAATTATTTGTAAAACATGTTGGATATTCCATTAATGGACGACTCACCAAAACAAGCCTTAACTTAAAATGATTACAAGGAGTCTATTCTCCACTGTGCAACTATATTTTTATTTTTTTATCACTTTAGTAGTAATAAAAATGCACCATTTGAATTCTTTGACTAATACAAAATATGCAATAGCAAAGGCACACAATATGATACAATGTATTAACCCTAGAAACCCATATGAGGAAACCACATTCAATGAAGGATTGTACATTTTGTCTTCTTATATTCTAGAGATTACAAATCTTTGCAAGCTTACTATGAATCTACGAGACATGATGACCTTCTATAATCCTCTACAATATACTTCCATCTCTCTAATTGGTTAGCTTCTCCTCCATGCTCTTGCTTATACTATGGCATAATCGATACCTAGTGTAAAAATGAACCCACTTACCCACTTCTACTAGGTTTTAGATAGCTTAGATTAGGGTTAAGGTTAGGTTTAGGGTTTTTAAACCCTCTTGGAACCTCTTTGATGTTTATACAAGTCTTTAATGGATTCATACACACTATTATTTCCTTGTGTTCAAACTATAGTGGGTTGACATGGTTTCTACTTGGACATGTGAGAAATATTTTGGCAATTACCTTGTTAAGGCCCGCACTTTGTTTTCGGTGCATGATTGATCATTGGAAATACCTTTATGAGAAGAACAATTTCTATCAAGACTTAGGAAATCCATTGACAACCCTGAGCCATCATAGGCCCAAAAAACACTACTTAGTGCCTCAAAAGCACAATCAAAGTTTATGTCCCAAAATATGACACAATTGAGACAATCTCTAAGATGTTGTTATCCTAATATACTCAAACTAGAACATCAATAAATTCATATAGTACTTATGTAGGTCAATTTTGGTAGGATTTTGGTCTCCAAATATTTAGTTCTCTAGGAGATGAGGAAATAGTTCCTCAACTTTCTACTTGGAGTACTATTTGGCCTTCTTTGGTCATTGACCCTTCAATCCACCTTCCGAAATTCTTGTTGACTCCATCTAGTTATAATGATATTCTTTTGTAGAATCGTATCCTTTAGTAATCATTTGTGTGCATATGGTGCCAAATATTAAATGGAAGGTATGACTTGGTTCTCTTCATCCTTATCAATTATGGATGGATCTAGAGTTTAGGTTCTCCATGTTTGCTACGTATTAGATTTGCATATAAGGTGGAAGGCTGAGTCTATAAGAATTGTTGTTGACTTCTCCAATATTTTGAATGGTCCACATCTCATGGATTTGGTTTTCTTCCATGGTCTTTGCAACCTTTCCTAATTAAGGTGTAATCAAATTATGTATCCTACTTGGAAATTATATTTAATCTTATGTTTATCATGTTTGGTCTTGTATTTATCTCGAGAATTCTTCAATTTATCTTGAACTTGTAAGTGTATTTTCCTTATCTTGTCTATGAAATTTTCTACCTTTAATGCATCACTTGAGGTTTATGCCCTGAATTTAGGCTACTCTTATACAATATCCAATGGTGATGGTGGAAAATATTTAAAATGAATTTTGAAAGGAGACTTACGAGTGGAGAAGTGTAGACAACTCTATTATAAGCATGGCATATGTTAACCAATTTTTCATCCCAAATCCTTGTATGTTTGTGATTGTAACCTCTCAAAAGTTGAACAAAAGTATTATTCACTACCTCCATCTACCCATTAGTTTGTGGGTGAAATGAAATGGATCCCTGCACATTTAGTATCCAAATTCTCACATAATGAAGTCCAACACACACTGAGTAATATACTATCTCTATCATAAATGATACCCCTTGAATCCCAAAGTGTGCTCAGATCCTTTCAAAGAAAAAAGTTGCACTTTTTTGTCCCTAAATGATCATGTCCTCTCCTTATCCTTGATAAAACCACCAAATGGTATGTGGGTATGCAATCCTATGGCCTTGTGGGTACCGAAAAGGGATTGTATAGTCCTTGCCTCCTATCACTGGGATTGTTGGTACAACATAAAATACAACCTCCGATAAATACATTTAATTCTTCTTGCATCTTGAGCCATTAAACATTCCTCTACAAGTTAACCACGTCGTTCCCATTATCAAAATGACTAGCAACCTTAGAGGTGTGAGCCTTCGTTATTAGTTGTACTCTTTCTTCCTTTGGTACACAAAGCTCACCCATCTTGGAGATGGTATTCAAAATTTGTGTATTCCTTGTGTCCTCGTCGTTGTTGATACAACCCCTTGAAGTCATCATATTCCACATACTCTTATATATGTGCTTCATGGGCATATGGCTCCATGTGAATAATGGTTCCTAGAGATGTAATTTTTGGTATTGGTAGCCTAGATGGTTCATTCTTACCCCACCAAAAAATATTAATATTAGTTGTTATAACATGCAATGGTCTTGCCACAATTGAAAATGATACTATGAAATTTCTTTAATATTGGGAAACTCCCACAAACTCCTAACTTTTGTGAAATTAGTAGGAGTGGGAGCTATCTTTGCAGGATCAATTAACTCACATTCACCAATCACATGTCCCAAGTACACTAAGGAATACTTAGTAAACTCACACCTATTTATGTTTTCTAGCAGGTGATGCTCCCTTAATGTTTCCAATATCTTCTTTAGATGTTCAACATGCTCCTCCCATTATCTAATTTAAATCCTTAATCTAAACTTTGTAATAAAAAATAAATTTGGGCAAAGTTTGAAGTCAACATTCAACTTCAAGACTAAAGGCCAAAGTCCTCGAGCAGGAGAAACGAATCACCACGATGGTTGGCATTCCATTGTGGTTCTATAATAAAGAATGTTGCTTGATGTGAGAACCAAGATAGGTGGAATATAATTGAATCTAAGTAATAAGAAAGGTAGTAGTATAAGAAAGGGCTTGAAGTAAGGCAATGCGCTCAAATACTGGAGGATGAAGGATATGGAAGAATATTTCCCCTAAGAAAAAGCCACCTATAAATGTTGTTTCCAATGAGTAAAAATACACACATCTCCAGTGAGAGTGTATAGCTCACCCTTTGTAATAATATGTATAAACACACATATACACACATCTCTAGTGAGAGAGTATCAATTGGACCCATAACCTTGGGAAGGCCTTTATTTTCATTTTTTCCATCAAATGATTCTTGAGGTGATTTATAAACTTATGATATGGAGGTATAAAAACCATGTTGTTTGCATAAATAATTTTGTTTATATATTTAGAATACCGCCCCTTAAATTGTTTTTCCATCTTGGACATGCAAAAATCCTTTTTGATTGAATCCCTACAATTCAACAACTATTGTTTAGAACAAAAAATATAGTATAATAGATCTATGCAAGTTGAACTAACAATGAATTATGATGTGTATATATGTAAATTATTTTTCTTACATGAACAAACATCAAGTCCTGGGAAATCATGAATTGTCCAACATAGTGCACCATAAAACATGAAGGACCTATTTGATGGAGGACGTGAAATGCCATATATTCTTATGCCTTCCCATAACAATTACATCTCATCAATAAAAGGCGTATTATAAACATCCATTATTTTAACTTGATGTTTTCCAAGAACAATGGGAGTTAACATAATGCGATCCTTTCTAATGCTCATCAATGGGGGAATATTGTATTATCAATCCAACCGGCCAAAAATATAATTTGCTTTGGAAAGAGAAAGGGCACACTCCATCCATTGCAAGACTTAACTTGATACTAAGAGTTTCATTTTTGAATTTTCTTGGCAAATTTTCCTTGATGTGTTTCACTGCTTTGTAATCTGCTAGAATTCACATGAATCCATCTTTACTCTTGTTCTTTGCATGCCAGTCAATCAATTGTGCAAGTAACTTGCAATGAAACATTCCTTGAAGTCTAGGTATAATTGGCATGTGCCTTAAAACCTTATTTGGAACTCTAGGACTTTGCACATATGTATGCTATCTCTTCTCTTTGCATATAGGGCATTCTTCATTATTTTTGTATTCATTTCTATATAAAATGGAATCATTCTTACATGCATGAATTTACTTATATTCAATCCCCAAATGGACCAACAATTGACGTGCTTCTCTACATGTGGATGGCAACATATTATCTTTAGGGAATATTTTATCTTTTAGTGCCTTGTAAGATTCTCAGACATTAAATCAATTAAATAATGAATTATGATAAACTCGTTTGATGTTTAATTTAATGGCATTATTTATATAACACATATCAATTTAATATCCACTTAAATAAATAAAAATGAAGTTAATAGATATATACTAATTAGGTACAACAATTAGCAACACAAATCTAAAAATATAATTCAACTCACTTTAGTAGGGTAGTGAAGCTCTTGTCTAACCAACCGAATAATGACTTGATTTTTAGTAATATTAATGTGCATGGAAGTTTTGATGTTCTACTTGTACCCAATTTGAACACGATTGTCTTTTTTGCTTGCTTGATTGAGTCGTTAAGGTTAATATCATCAACATTACATTGGCGGTATTTTCTCTATCTATCGTCATTACTGTCAACCATAGGATCATCACCACCATCATCGGTTTCCATCCCCAAAGAAACTTGTGAGCATTTCATTCAACCCTTCTTGATGCACTGCATTTTCACCATCATCTTCACTATGGAAACTAGGTGGCATGTCATCAATGTATGCTAATTTCATCAATTCTTCAAATTTCTTAGGTGGTAGTCTTCTCTTCAATGCTACTCTTCTTGCTCTAGTATGGTTTAAATGATGGTTTGGACCGGTTTGGACCATCCTGCCCAAATTTTAAGACCTCGGTTGGATCTTGAGTATTAGTACATGTATCATCAACATTACCAAACTATCATTAAATGTAGTGGTTATTTAATATTAGAAAACAATTGGATGAAACATTGTAACCATTTCAAGGATAACAATCAATTACTATACAAAACAATATAAAATATCTCTCTCTCTCTCTCTCTCTCTATGTATATATATATTAAAAAATAGAATATAATCTTGAGGTTATAATTTTATACATCCATTTAAAATAAAACATAATTTTGACTTCATAGTTTTAAAACAAATCACACTCGTTTCTTATTCTTTGGTTTTCTTCCCTTAGGAACATCCCTAGGGAGACCTTCTTCTTCCCTCCTCTTTAGTGCAAGAGTATGTTTTGTGAAGGGGTATTTAATTTATAACTCATCCACAATAGTAAGGTCCGTAATATCCTGAACCATTATCAATCTATCAACTTGTATTTTTATATCTCCATCTTTATCATTTTTAACCTCAACAAAATTGACAAGTTGGTCTTATAGTAGGGTCATTTCCCTTATCACTATTTATAAGTCCTATAATATTTTTATATGTATGAAAAACCATCTATATACATAATATTACCTCTATTCACTTTGTCACCTCTTTCCAATTGAAGGCGATGTGTATACATATTGAATTTAGACCACATGCTGACATACTATGCTTATATTCCACTAGCATCCTCCATTCACCAATAGAATATGATATAATATAATAGGGAATTAATGTCTTAGTGGTTTCTTTTGAAGTGTTTCTATGATTTGATCCCACATGGACATTTTTGACAATAAAGAGGCCCACATTTTCTCCATGAATACTGGAGGGTTGTATCATATAGCTATATCGCCAAAACCGAAACACCTCATATGCAATAGGTAGTTGTTGATCACCGGGACAAGCACAATATAATTGAGGACCAAACATGTCTTCGTATTGTAATTTCAACTTCAGGGGAAATTAATCATATCCATTGCATTCATTCTCACAGGGTTTGTACTCCACATTTCCCTTGTTTTTAAGCAGTTTATGCATCTTTAAATTTGTTCTTGTTCTCTTACTTATTTTCATCACTTTCTCATCTTTAGAGCTATTATATGCACACATATTATTTCATGGTTTTATGTATCATTTTATGAATGCCCATTGTCCTTTAGGCTATAAGTTGGTGCTCCGAGAAACTTTAAACCATGAATTATCTCTTGAAAGTATTTATTATGAAAATATTATTTATTCAAATAAAATGAAAATGTGATTTTTTTAATACATCATTATATCAAATTTGAAAATTCATTACCACAATTCCTATTGGATTTGAATCAATGGTAGGAGGTACCGTACCCACTTGAAGGTCATCATTTATGCAATATCTTTGTACAATTCCCATTTTGAATTCTTTCTTTCCACGACATTCATAACATCCACAAACAACAATTGTCTCAAATAATTCATCCCATGTAGTATCATCATGACCCACCTCTTGTTCACCGTGATGTTTTTCTATTATATCTGTAGACTCCATTGTCATATCCTCTTCTACCCATTGTTGATTGTGTGATTGAATAGTATGAGGTCCAAGCCAATTCTTATGTTTATGTTGTTTTATAGTACAAATCTTCAATTGTACATATTGCATTATTGACCTGAAATAATCAACACCATACATTAATCGTTGCCAAGATTTGATAATAAACTATATAATGTGCTTATATTGTGATAAATATTGGATGGAGGACTGAATTTCATCCAACTAATATCTCATAATTTAATGCGATACGTGTGTCCGTGATGTCCCACATTCTGTCTTATGTCCTCATTTAATGAAATAAATTGATCTGTGTCCATGGCCTCTTTTGGCTCCTTTAATACACAATAATGATAATTACTTTTAGTACATGTTGTTTTCAAGCAAATATCAGCATTATACATAGAAGAATAACCAAGACAAAGAAGTGGATCGACTGCATTCAATCGGTTATTATTCATCTTGATGGTATTATTTATACATGAAGAGAGGAGTTGGAGTAGTTACACCCGCTCCAAATTCTCATGCATTATATTTAATTAATACATTAATTAATACTAATGATAAAATAGGAAAGGCTTTACGCCAACAAAGCCTTTCTTCGTCTCGAAAAAAGATGTATCAACATCTTGAATTTCTGTTAGTGCTAAAGTAGTCCTTAGTGTGTGTCAACCATGCATACCGATCTGCATAACCACTCAGCCATGGCAAGCATCGACCATATGAAAGCATAGACCTATCTTACACTGACGAAATAAAGAGTCGACCAAAACACAATATCAATCATTTTTACAATGAGTGTAGACCCATATCGACATCGACTATACTTTTATAGCAGCCTTAACAGACTAAAAGAAAAACAAGCCGGTTGTCAAACACAAAGTAACTTGCCAATTATAAATCTTTTTAAAAGTCCGTGGTACAGTGGTTGATAATTGTTGCAATGAAGCAAACAAAATTGTTGATGTCAATGGTCAGGCTTCAGTATCTCGATCCAATAGATTAACAATGGATAGATGAATAAGATTTTGACTGCCTACTTTGGTTGAATGCTTGTGAATATCTCCATGAAAGTCGAAGCTACTGGTCGTTTATTCCATCTTTGTCTATCAGCTGTCGTTTGCTTGGAATTTCAACAATCGACCACACTAACGCGTGCAGATTTTATTCTTTTTAATGAAGAAATCAATTAATCCAGCGACGCGCGCATGCTCCTAATCAATCAATCTTTGGCTGCTGAGGTTGATGGCCTGCTCCAGGCATCAACTG
This sequence comes from Larix kaempferi, assembly GCA_027924585.1. Lineage (NCBI taxonomy): Eukaryota > Viridiplantae > Streptophyta > Pinopsida > Pinales > Pinaceae > Larix > Larix kaempferi. The sequence continues at coordinate 13,151,425 of BSBM01000458.1, read as the reverse complement.
TATTCTTTGGTCGGATGGACAGGTTGGCTGACGAACTTGACCATACTTTTCAAGCAATTAAAGTCGACCAAAATGCGACCATAATAAGGCATCGACCATGTCGATGTCGACTTTCCACCACCCAACCCCATTAATTGATGCTTGGGTCAACACACCACAATAGCCGACGATTAGTTTGGATGACAACGAGAAAAATTGATTAAGTTTTGAGACAATGGTCGGCCTGGGTCGACGAACGATGTTTTCCTTTTTGAATCCCTCCGGTTGGCTCCCTACCACGAATGCTCAAGCAGTTTGCATTGGCACGCATTCATTGTCGACGATAAGTCTATCAATTGATAGTTGATGCCTTCCCATGCAACATATCATGACCATATATTATATTTCTGGTCGATGACCAAAGCAGTCGACTGGTGTTTAAATTGATCCGTAAACTTGGCAACAACAGATAAATTTCTCAACTTTTAAGTCTCTTCGCGTGATGATAGTAAACAGAAAGAAACCCATGTGCAGTCCGTTCCTTGTGCAAAATTTTATACAAAAAATAAACCCAGGTGCATATTCATCCTCATGCAATGGCTATTCATAAGAGTCGGTGCATTGTATTGAATTTCGTGTGCATAGAATTGCTAAACATAACACCTCAAATATCGAAGTGATTCATCAATGAATAAGGGAGGGAAAATATCATTACGAGGTCGAAAGTCTCCTTTGCTTCTATGCTTTTATATATATGCAGATTTTGAGTCCCCTTCCATACGACCATTGCTCAAAACATCAACACGAAACCTTCGGAAGGTTGCAGAGCTTGATCTATGGGCGCCCTTGCAACGCTAACACTCAACATGGGTGCTATATTCTTTATCTTATCTTTATTTGCGCATAATTTTTTTGAGATTAGCTCACGCAGGTTGCTTTTGCTCACATATATGAAGCAATTTTTCCACAAGAGACAAGCGATTGCTCACAAAATAAAGATTTTCTTCAAAATATAATTTAGATGAACTGCGAATCAACATAATGCTCAGGTCGACATCAATGGATCTCCATCGACAATATTCTAGGCGACTAGAAAATGATGGGACATCTTCTTGCTATATACCAACGCATTGAATTTTGTTGCAGGTTGTCCCTCACGTTACTATTTTCTGACTTCTTTTCGTATTGGAACAAGCAATTATTTCCGCGTCTTCCCATTGAGGTTCTTTATCTTCAAATATGCAATACAGTGATACATGGCATTGATACTTGGGTGACTTGTGACAGTCAGAATCTTGATCAAGCGTCTGCCTCGGTTTCTTGACTGTCTCGGTCGAAGTCTTCACCAGACCACTGCTTTAAACAAAACTAAAACGAAGTCCAGCTAGGCTTTAAGTGGACAAAGAATGCAATTATATTTCACTGGGAATTCTACGGGCACTGCAAATTTTACAAACAATCTCAAAGCAAAATAACCAGTCAAAAAGTAAGACCTTATCTTTCTTTCGCCAAGGCGTCCACACACGAGCAGTCTTAAAAACATTTCTTGATCAACGCGCATGCAGTCTTTGATTTCTTATGCACAGGTAAACATTTTAATCTTTTCTTTTGCAGGAATTTTACAGGAGCATCTCACAGTCTCTACCAGGTTCGATCCAGCTAATTCCATGCGCTGCTGCTGTCACCTAGACCGCATGAAAGAAGCAACGACCCCAGATGTTGTCTTCAAGCAGATATCAGCATTATACACAGACGAATAACCTAGACAAAGAAGTGGATGGAATGCATTCAACTGGTTATTATTCATTTTGATGGTATTATTTATACACGAAAAGAGAAGTTGGAGCAGTTATTATTCATCTTGATGGTATTATTTATATTTATACACGAAGAGAGAGAAGTTGGAGCAGTTACAGTTACACTCGCTCCAACTTCTCATGCATTATATTTAATTAATACATTCTGCATTAATACTAATGATAACATAGGAAATGCCTTACAGCCCCTCAACAGTACACCAGTTAAATGATTGTGAAAAAAATATTCAATTATGTCTTTGTACAATTTCCTGTTTGAATTCTTTCTTTCCATGAGATGCAAAACATCCACAAATAACAATTGTCTCAAATTAGTTGTTAGCAACGAAAATGATCATCAAGGTTGTGGGAAATGATACTTTGAGGTAACCACAAAACCACTTTAGGAAAGGGCGTTGGCTTCTTCCTTTCCAAAGAGATCTCTCTCACTAATTGTTTAGCAAGGCCAGATATGTGATTAAAAGTTAAACTCAGATTTGTTGTTTGGTTTAAACAAGGTGAATATTCATTGGGAAATGGAGTAAAAAACACTTATGATGATAAAGTGGCAGTGCTTTGCAAGTCATTCAGAACAGAGGCAGGGTAGCTACTCCTTTACAGTCAAAGAGTTGTTTGTCTGGTGATGAGGAAGAAAATAAGAACAATCCATCAACACAGAGCATTATTAAATGAATTTTGCATTAACTTTAGTAGAAACTGGTTTGTGGATGTTTGGAATCAAAGAAATAGAGCATAATCATATGAATTATGCTTCAATATACACTTATCCAAACATGAAAGAAAATAGTATGAAGTAGATAACAAGGAAACATTCACATAAATAAAAGATGCTACAGACTGCAAATCAAATAACACATGAATCTCTGCATCAAAATACTTGCTTGGCTCTGCCAATTTTATTAAAGGAACATCTCAAAATACACAACAAAAAAGCCTCATGGGTTCCAACAGGTTTCAACCCTTTGTTCTTCATTAAATATGAGTATATATAGGTATCCTCAGCCCTGAGGCTTGAATCACTCTAACAGAAAGTTGTTACTGCTTGATATGACACCTATCTAAACAGTTTCATCCTCTCCTAGAATTAGTTAAAATAAAAACAACAAATGTTGACAGGTAGGCTTAACAGCCTTTACAAGTTCCCTCGAGCATCTACTAGCTGGTAACAAATTCTAGTAAATAAACAAAATGCCTTAGTAACTAATTCTTCAAGCCAAAATCTTCATGATCATCAAATCTTCATGGGTGCAGCGTTATTTTAGCTTTCCCATACTTCTCCACGAGCCTCCACTGATCAACAACTGGCAACTCTGTCGTGGCCACCTCTTTTAACATTACCCACAATTCTTTATGATCCTGTATGAGCTGCTCTAAAGATGTGCACTTGCCTCTTTGAAGATCATGCCCAATTCAAAATCCTTTGTCAATTTGTCTACCACCGTTTTTCCTGTCAGAGTTTGGTCCATGTTAGCAAAGCATTCATGGTTCAATCTGCATTCCCATAACTTGCCCTGATATTCTTCCTGTGTCCTCCTGATGCCATCCTCCTCCCAAAAGAGAGGCAACCCCTTCTTAAACAAGGGGTCAAACATATCCCTAAAGTACTTCACCTGCTCGGCCAAAACATCAATTCTAGCCTAAATATTTTTCACTTGTTGATGCTTATTCATCACTCTTTTGGCCCAAAAGATGGTGGACAACCTATCTTTTATACCTGCTGCCTTTACTTCATCTTCAGTTAAGCCATTCAAGAATTCTATGGCATTTCCAGCATGCTCCACATGCTTTTTATTCAATTTCTCATTTGCTGCCACTATACTGTGTTTGGCTAGCTTGATTACAGCTTCCTTGTCCAAAATGAAATCAAGATATGGCCTTAGATTTTTTTCCTCTGTAATAATGTCATCCCAAATGACTTGCTTTACTTCCTGTAGGGAGGTCTGACCTGTGGCCTGCTTCACCAATTCCTAATTTTTGACCTGCATCTCCTGGTACTTGGCTTCCCAAGCCTCCTTTTCCTTTTCTGCCTTTGACATCAGGGTTTTCATATTTTTGTTTTGCTTCTTTAACCGCTCTACTTATAAGTCTCTAAGACTTGCTTGTGCCATAGCCCCCACGAGGGAGAAGTCACCCGATTCTATGGAGGAGGGTGTGGCCATGTTCTCCAACTCTTTGCTCTTCTCCTGCAGTTGTTTTTCAAGGTAGTCAGACTTGGATTTCCACTTATTTTCACTCTCCACCATGAGAGCCATATCACCCAGCCACATATTTTCCTTTTCTTCTAACTTCAATAGCCTAGCTTTGCAGTCTGTTAGTTCCTCTTGTAGCTTTTCTCTCTTCTCCTCCAGCTCTACCAATTCAGAGGTTTCTACCAACCGGGTGTAGGGGATATTTAGCTTCTTTTTTAATGTCTGAATGGTATTGTCCCTATCATCCAACAGCCTTTGTATACTAGCCTTCTTGTCTTCTTGGCTTTCAGTAGCCAACAATGCATTTTGTAGCTTTTGATTTGTGTCTTGTGGGCTTTGTTCTCCACTCTCTCTAGTCTAAGCTGATTTTGAACCTTGTTCTTACTGACTTGCAATTTAGACAGTTCTAGGGAAGCCTTTAGCAGTTTGGCATAGATAACCTCCCCAGTCTCTTTGTGCAAGTTGATCATATCAAGAACAAGAATATCTTCCAAGTTCACCTTCAGTTCAGTGGCTTTGTTTTTGGTAGCTAAGGCCAAGTTCAAGGTGTTCTGGGCATATCTCCTTCTGGCTACCAAAGACACATATTTATTTGAAATCTGCATCACCTCTTCATACAGCTTAGACTCCTCTAAGTATGTCTCTATGCTTTCTTTGTACTCACTCAATAGTTTTTCCCTGCTTTTGCTCGGTGCAGCAGGTTCAGTGGTTGCCTTATCAAACACATATTCTTTGATCTCGAAGGCAGGCAACTAGGTCCTCACCTGCTTCTTCTTAGCTTGACTAGTTGACACCTGTACAATTTGCTGCTCAAGTTTTTCTACTTTATACCTCTTGGGAGCTCTTTCTGTGTCATCATCTATATCCATGACACAATTCTTTCCACTTTGTTGGATCCTCCAGAACCACTGACAGGGGGTATAACTTCTCCAACTGCTGGGACCAAGTTGGAGGAGCTAGGCAACGGTGAGGTGGCTTTTGGTACCATGGAGGTGGAGTCATCAGGTGTATCTACCCCCATCTACTCTTTGTTTGGATATTCTAACCAATTTTCAGTTTCAGTCAGACCTGCAAGCTCAAAATGTTCAAAACCCTTTCTATTGATTTCTTTCCTCCTGTCTGAGATGATATGGTGGGGGTCATAGTTTATGGAAACCTTGGTTGGAATCCCCATTTCACTCATTGTAGCTTTAATGGTTGGAAGGGAAATATTGTTTTTAACAAGGAATGGGCCTACAGTCCATGGAAAGGTGATATCTGAAGCCTTATGTCATCCAAGAAATGCTTAATTTCCACTCTCAACTTCTGTCTGATCAGTTCCAAGGAAAATATTCTGGGAGTTAAGAAAGCAAGCAGTATGTATGGTGGGTAAACAAAACCATAGACCCTGATCACTGTGCCTTGATCCAATAGGAACCAATCCCCAATCCTCTTTTCAGGAGAAGGATGTAACATTTCCTTCATCTCTGTCAACACCCTAGGCAACTTCTTATAGAAGAAAACATAGTACACTTCTGACATGAGGTTGTTCATGAATATGTTGAAATCAGTGTACATTTCTTGCGTGAGTAACTTCTTAGGCACCTACAAATTTTCCTCATTGAATGATAGGAACATCCTCAGTAGGTATGACTGGAATTTGAAGCTTCTAGTTTTGGGGAACTCCACTAACTGAGAATGGATATTCTCAGCTAGGGCGTCATCAAACCTAATACAGGTACACTGGATGGACTGACTGGGCTCTTCAGGCTCAAGAGGACATGTGCTCATGACAAATAATAGGCTTATTAAAGGCTCAGTGATATACTAGTATGTATCTAACCCTAGGAACTGAGCTAGTAGGGTTATAACACATTTGGACTCTTCTCTAAACAGACTGACTTGACCAGGGAAAGGTTGGTCCTGGAAGGAGACATTAGGAAACAGGATAACATGGAAGAATCTTTGTTTAAGCTTAGCTGGGGCATGTCTGAAATATTGAATTAGGGCTTCTTTTGTGCATTCTTTGGCCTTTTGACAGAACTTGTTTGGGATTGATAGGGATTTTCTAACAACGAGGGGATTGAATTGGCATAGGATCTTAGAGTTGGATGTGTCCATAATCACCCTCTCAGAGAAGGAGTAATGGGTGGCGCACCAACTGATGAACTTGGGACAATTTGGGGTTTGGTCGATTGCAAACAAATGAAAAAATAATTGGTAAACCTTATGTACATCAATATTCCCCTCACTAATCAACTTCAACCTGCCCTCAGTTGTCTCAATGGAATTGTTTATCAATATTGTGTCGTAAACCTCGGTATCTTTATCCTCAAACAAGTCACCTATCCTCCGATATTCAAAACCTGTGGGTTCTATCTCACTTAATTCTGTCATTTAAATAGTTTAGTATGGAGACAAGAGGCCTACCTGGTTATCGACAATTGGTCTGAGAATCTGGTTAAGTTGACTACTTCTGCACAGTCATCTGTCGTTTTCCAATGCATTAGACGAATAGTAATCCAGATCCCCGTGCAACTTGTATTTTATATTATTTATGTTCCCTTATCATCCTTGTATCTTCTACAACAAAGAGGTTTTTCAAGCTGTCCATCTGTAAGATTTATTTTGGGCTGTGGATCCCTGTCCCTGCTTAACCCTCAGGGCCTTCTGCAGTCTTCCACCTTCAGGCATTGCCTTCCTTGCACTTTAGATCCATGAAACCACTGTCCACCATCAATCTCGATCTCGCCCACATCTTGACTGTCAAAAGGTGCAACACCTACCATGTTCGCAGATTTGTACTATGCCGATGCTCCGTGCATGTTCAATCTAAGAACAAATCTTCAACCGTAGATCTTAACTTCGCCAAATCTACACCGTTGCAATCTGCAGGGCCTACCAAAAGTTTGCAGATTTGGAAAGTTAGTTTTTTCGTGCACTTTGAAATCACGAACAAATTGGCGACCGTAGATATGCATTTATGACCGTTGATCTAATTCCCAAATTTCTCGTGGGCTAGCACACTCCGCCCCTGCTAAAAACACTCCATATTAATTTGCGAAGGGCGCTTATGGCCATTGATCTTCATCGCCAAATATCTACACCCTTCATTTGTGCCCCTATATAACATTGAGCGGGCCTTTAGAATTTCTCCCCCATTAGCAATGTTAAAGCTTAGGATATTTGATTATTTCATTCCCGTGTTGCAAATACATACCCAGAGATCCCATTAGACATCCCTTGGGTCTCCTGATTCGATAACCGAGGCCCTACTCCTCCTTTCATGGACCTCAACCCCTCGAATCATCTAGGACAAAACTGGTGCCAACAGTAGTCATCATATGTAGTATCATCATGACCAAACATTTGTTTAGTTCATTCATTTTCTGTTGTATTTGCAGTCTCCATTGTCATATCCTCTTCCACCCACTTTGTATTGTGACATTTTTTAATAGTATGATGTCCACCTCCATGTACATAGTTTCATTGTTTTCTAGTAGAATTATTTAACACTATATCCCCTATAGTTATATTTTTTACCCTAAATAATCAACCACATGCATTAATTTTTGCTAAGATTGGATAATAAATCAAAAAATTGGAGCACTAAATTTCATCCAATTAATATTTCATAAGATAATGCGATATTTGTGTACTTGATTTCTCACGTCATGTCTTATGTCCTCATTAGAAAAAACTTGATCAATGTACATGATCTCCTCTGGCTCCTATAATACATAATATGAGTGAAATGATAAAAATTTAAGTAACCCCCAAAAAAGAAAATTAGCATAATACAATTTCATTACAATGAAAAATTAAAATGTGAAACATCTAAAGAAGGTTAGTCCATTTAGGTTTTGTCACAACAATATATATCTCTCAAAGGTTATAATTTTGTTGAAGATCAGGTGAAGCTCTAGAAGTCTACAAGAGTACCTTTGAGGGGCAACGACGGTCTAGAAGAGACCACAATCTCAACTGAATATCTCTAATCAAGACTAATGGTGGGAAGATCACATCAAAAACACTATCTCTAAACTGAATGTTGAATGAAATAACAGGTGCAATGTGAGTGCAATGAGTGATCTAACTAAACAAAATATTAAATGAACAAGAAATGAGCATCCTATAAAAATAAAAGACTTAGTAGTCCTAAAGGGAGAACTATAAAAAAAATGATGTGAAAATAAAACTTTCTCTAATATTCCTCTCCAAATAGTCATTACCTCCACCACTAACAAAGAAATAGAAATTTGAACAAGGGCCTTCCAAACACTTAATTTGATGGGATTTCAACCTCACCTAGCAAGTGAGTGAAGGTGTGAATGACATAGTTATAGAGCAGAACATCGAGAGCAACTCTAGTCATCCTACAATCATAAAACCTAACCTAACCTATAATATTTGAACCATATAAACTCTATAACCCTTATAACGCATAACACTCACAACCCAAATAAAAAATATATCTACTATAATTTAATCTTTATAACACTTATCACCCTTAACCCATATAGCCAGGGTTGAAGTTTGACATCCTACCTTGCACGTTAATACATTTATATGACGTTTTAATTTTAACAACATTGCCTTTCATTTGACGTTTAAATCTTAATTTTATGAATCCTAATAATAGTTGATTTTTTTTTAAATAGCGTTTATAATAACTATATGAAACATTGAATTTTCATATCTTTCCTTATATAATACAAAAATAATTTTTTTACAAAAATATAGTTCAACATAGCGTAATATAACTTTTTTTTATCTTAACACAAGTAAGAATTTTGAAACACAACAATACTTTAAAGAAAAAGCTTACAAAAATATAGTTCAATAAATGATCATATAATTTTATATCTTAACACAAGAAAGAATTTTGAAACACAACAATGCTTTAATAAAATGCATGTAAAATATAAAATACTTGGTCTCTCTTGCCTCATCTGGGATACAACACCATTACAAAAATACACTGTAAATACAATTTAGTTTTTCTTATTTCCAAATTTGATATATTTTTTCTCAATCTATCAAAGATGAATCATGGTTGATCAGTGATACTCGCATAAGAGCATCCAATGTAGTTAGTGACAAGCATATTCTCCTTATATCTTTGTTTAGATTTTCCTTAGAAAGTCCACATTCACATGGCACAATGCTTTCAAGGATTGTAAGTATGGCTTGCATAACTTTAACATATTTGGAAAGCTTGTTTGCCAAATATTTGACAAACAAAAAACTCTCCATGTATATTTCAAAGAGAACCCTTCACAACCTAAATGAAGTGTATCAATAAATTCATGGAGTTCTCTTTTACCTTTTTTTCTCCAACTTAGCTCAATGAAATTCTGCAATTTCTTTTATTGGAGGATTATTTTGGAATCTCCACATGTTACTTAATCTACAAAACATATCAATGTAAAATAAACATTAAATGCTGCACAACTAAAATTCATTCAAAGATTTCAAAATAATAGATATGAAATTTTAGCAAAACTGTAACATTTATTAATCCAGTTATTTATTAATTTTATGGGAGCTTGAGTTGAGGGGAGACAACGAGACCATGATTTGCATAAAACTCTATGAATCATAATGGAGTTGCTCATTGAAAAGACTTGCAATTTATAAGATTTCAAAAATTTAAGCTTCCAAATTTTAGTTTCCATAATATAGAAAGAAAGTTTGAGAAAAAGGAAAAAGATTGTTAATTACTTTTAGTGCTTTTATACCTTATATTAATTAATGAAAGTTTACTTTCCAAATTTTAGTTTCTATGATATAGAAAGAAAGTTTGAGAAAAAGAGAAGAAAATGTTGTAACGTACCCACCCTTGCACCCAGTGCAAGGAAGGGAACATGATACCAATCTATGGGGCTTTTCATAAAACTCATCCCATTCATTAGATGCATACAGTTAAAAACAAATGTGTGCAGATGTAAATCAAACAAATATGCACAGTGGAAATAAATTCACCCACACACATATTTTCATATGCACTCAATATATCAATAATAGTAATCAATTAATTAAAACAATGCAGAAGTAAATACACATAAGAGAATATATTCATCTCACTATAATGCAGTCCCAAACAACTAGCTATGTCGCTGCAACGTTCCATCCAACCATAGGCCAGTTGTGTTCATCAATCTCTCAACACAAATGCCACCCTCGAGCTGGGCATGATTCTTACAAGGAATAGGGGACACTCAAGCTCACACACAGCCAATTAATCATTTCATTTCAGCCAAGCCAGTCCACAGCTGGGTTTATCAGGCTACATTTGAACCTTGGATGCTTGCACTCAAGCTCAAGCCAAAGCAATAGATACCCATAACCCATACCCCAACATACTCTTTTCTCACACAGCAAGCACAACATTGGGCATGGATACACATTTTAAACAATGGGATTTACGAATAAGATGGCCATGAGTTTTTCCAAAAACGTTTCCAACCAAAAACGGATTGTGGGATGGGGCAAACAACCACAGGGAGGAAAATGATTTCTTCCCTCAAATATCTCAGCATTCAACAGCCCAAAACGGTCTCTATTGAACCCCAATTCGATTCCCCCTTCTTCCCCATTGGTATACAACACAAAATCACCCTTATCCCAGCTAAGGATCAAGGAAAACCATAAAAACATGGCTAGAAAATGCCCAGGTAGCTCCCAACGCGTGAGGGAGAGGAACTGGTTGATGGATAATGGCTTGGGGAGAAATTCATGGCTCTTTTCTTGCCCAAGAAGTAAAACGCGATTTCCCATGCAGGGTGGCTTGCCCATACCCGAATTTGGACAACCATACCTCTCATTCCCCAAGGCATTAACTACCTCAACCAACTCTTGGGAGAAATCAATGATTGGGTACAAAAGTAAACATGGGTAGTTGAGGGTTTGATTGGTTCTCTCACTGACACTCGGCTTGACTTGATTGGCTCCAAGGGTTTGAATGTTTTCCTTCCCAATTCCTTGTAAAATCATGCCCCCATCTCTTGTTGCGTTGCATAGCTAGTTGTGGGTATTTTATTAAAATGCATATTTACATGATATTCACAATTCCACCGTGCCTAGCTAGCACGCGAACCATATGCATCAATAAATCGATGGCGGGGCCTTGGCCTTGAGCTCCTCACCATAATTTTACAACAATATTACATCATTTGCGATTTTAATGCCATGGGGTCAAACTGGGGACATTACAAATGTTAATTACTTTTAGTGATTTTATTCTTTATATTAATTAATGAAAGTTTACTAACAAAAATCAGAATTTCCATACTAGAAGTAGAAATACTAAGAGAAAATACACACACACACAAACATTTAATTACTAATAACTAATTAGTAATAGTAATAGGTAACATTGATATATCTATCTATCTATCTATCTATCTATATATATATATATATAAGTTAGAACATTATATTACAATATACAAAAAACATATACAGAGTCTGACATGGCCCTAGGGAAGAGAACCCAGTCCATTTTGCAAGCAATGACCAGTTACACTCATTTGTAGCTTTGCCAAGCTTGGCCGAATCTCTTGTTCCAAAGGAAAAATCTAAGGCTGTCTACCACTAGACTCAAAACTGCTTTAACTAGACTAAAGATTTCTATTTTCATTTTCCAAGTCATTTCCTTCAACTCAAAAAAATCTATTTGCATGCGCAAATCGGTTTCTTGATGACATAGCAGAGGACTGTGAGACATTACTACAGAATATGTATTATTTAGAACTTAAAATTTACGATATAGAACCAACTAAAAGAACAACATAGAAACATATGGTCAATAGAGATCCGGTGTGGAACCAACTGAAAAACCAACAGAGAATCATATGGACAATATAGATCCAATATAGAACCGACTAAAAAAAACCAACATAAATCATATGGTTGATAGCAAACCAATTGGACAGATAGTCGAAAAGATAACATTCCATGACATATGTGAACCGGAAGATAAGACACCTTGCATCCTAGCAACGCGAACTTGCCTCTAGGAGACTCATTTCCAAGCGACAACAGTGCGATGAAGGCTCCAGATCTTCAGCTTGCCTTTGCTCTGGTGAAACAACCTCTTCTCCCCCTTGGGTCTCCTTTGTATCCTCTCCTTCCTCTTTCACTTCCAACTTCACGCTTTCGACACCTTCGCATCGTTGCACATGAATCCTTTGATCAATGGTCGTAGGAGAATCAAGAAACTGTGGGAGGGGAATAGGCAACGCCTCTGCAATTTCCACCACCTATTCGATAACGCCTTGGACCTGGAGAGCATGAGGCTCCCACCTCCTACTGACGTTACGAAACTCCAAAGTTTGCAAGGGAAGGAAACTTACCTACGGCATTTTGTGTCAAAACCCATAAATTCCGAAAAATTTAAAAATTTTAAGATAGCAATAAATGTTATTAAATGCATCCACATGACTGTTTGTTTAGCTTACGTGGTCGTAAATATGTCTAATGATCTGTTATTATAATTAGATTTGGTTATGAGTTTCTTTACCATTGCTGTTTTTTTTTTTTTTTCAACCACAAGGGGAAACTGTCATGATAGATTGGCTTACTTAGCTTCCGAGCTAATGCATCCCAATGTCCTTCTCATACAGGTGTACAGGTAATGTGCGATTGAAAAAAAAAAATCTTTTAAGTACGAGCAATCAGTTAGATGTACCAATCACTTCAGTAAAGGTCTATGCGTATTAGCAAGTTTTTCTAAAGGTATAACTCTTCCTGTATTTATGCCAATTTCAACTTCAGGTTATGTTTTTTGAGTTTTACTTTAATTACAAAGGACTTTCCTTATCATCAACACTGCAAAGATTATCTGTTAAAGTCTATCTTCTATCTTAGATTTTCAAGATTTGCCTTGTTGGTACTACAAGTGCTTTCATAAATGATACTTGAGTAAAAGCTATAAGCATCTTTGGAAATAGTCCTTCATTATCACAATTGATTTAACTTGTTGTGTATTAAAGATAACACAGGTCTATTTTTCTTGAACCAATATGTATGAGTTTCAAAGTCGAATTCCAACAGTTAAAGTTCCATCATGAAGAAATGACAAGTCTTAAATCCTCCGTGCAATGTTATCTCAACATTATAGTGTCATGTATTTATGCCCTACGTCTCTATACCATAATTTAGAAAATTGACAGAGATATAGTATCTCTTAATTTTCACATTAAGCTAGGGTATAAATTTAATAATCGATTTGCAATTAGAAATTGATTTACTTGATACCACCTCCTTGGCAATTTTTATAATAATTTAACATATACTCTATACTTGAAAATAGACTCCAAGTCTTATTCTTGATTGCTATTGACTAAGCAAATTTATGTTGAAAAACAATACAAGGTATTAAAGACATCGATTAAGGGTTTTGATTATTATATGAATGATATGAGTTTTTATCCTTTATAAATATCTTGCAATAATATTTTATCTACATATAATATGAGATTTTATTTGTCAACAATGATAAGATTATCATTGGAATCTTTGAACTTTGATATCATTATCTCCATTGTAATTATTGTAGGTCGGAGTATCATACTTCTCCAATACTAAATCGAAGCATGTGTTAACATGGAAATTTTGTTAAGTTCGGAAATATGGTTTATTACCATAGTTGGGTATCATTGCTACGATTTTAATTGATTGACAATAAATGGGATTGAGACTATGGAGTCTCGACCCACAGCATGGAAATATTTAGCTACTACGTGGTTTAACGAGAGCCAAGTGCTTGTGATATAAAAACTTTGGACCTAACCCTACCTTGTTATTTTCCTTCGCCTTCGGGCTCGAGTCTTTCTGCAACATCTCCAGTTCTGAGTCGTGTTGTGGCATTGTTAACACAGCTTCAAGGTTGTTAAATTGCTTAGTAGCTTACATACAGCTTCAAACCTTCGTATTGGTTCATGGCAAGGTCTGGGAGTCGTTGTTTTTGCTGTTTGGCATCTTTTTAGGTTGTTAAGACCTAGGGTTCTATCTTTTTCTACCATATTACCCTGGTTCAGTTTCCATTGTCTGCAATGTTCTTAAAGTTGGTTTGTTTAAGCTCCTCGGAGGAATGATAGCCCGTCGCTTCTGGTAACTCGTACCCTGGTGCAAATGTTTGGGAATGCCCTTCTTCATTTCGTGGCTACCAGTCCATCTACTGTATGTGGAATTACCGGTGAGTTTCAGGTCTTCTCTTCGTATTCTATATACAAAATTTGTTTTAAATATTTCAAACAAAATATTTAAGTGGTAACTAATGACACTCCATTACTTGCAGGTCCTGGCTCCATTCGCAAGGTGCATGACTCCAGCTTCGACTGTTAGTTGCTTAACCGGGTAAGCCTGGTCTTTTACCATGGCGTTCCTCCTTGTTGGTTGTTTGTATGGTTTGGTAAGAAGGGCCATCCTTGTGGCTAGCGCTGTGCTATTTGGTCCTGAGACTGACTACGGTCATTTGTAATTTAATCTTGTTGCTAGAGGTGTTTAGGGTTTAGTAATGTGTAAATAAAGGCTATGAGCCTGCTTAGAATGATGGGGTTACGGCCTCAAGGTTTTGATACTATACCTGTACTTGCTTGGGGTTTTTACCCAGGATTTTTGGAATTTAACTTAATATATTTTGTGTCTGGTATAATGGTTTGTTTTGTGTTTGTGTTTTTTCCTTGAATTCGATGCTATGTGTTGGGAACTCGGCTGTAGGTAGAAGTCATTGTAAGAGTTCAATGTTTGAAGGTTACGACTTGTTATAAGTCTCCTGTATGTTTTAAACTGTTGTATGTGGCATTTCGAATTTATGTTTTAAAATTGTCTATACTTTGAAGTCTGGCTACGGCCGTGGTAGAATCGTTATCCCAATTTTAAATGTGAAATACTTGTAAGTCTGAGGTGTTGGGTGTACAATGTAAATCTTACAGTTGTAGGTTATTGTTAAAACTTAATCTATTAATATGTTGATAATTCTGTCAAGAAAAGTTGGGAAGCCAAATGCTATAAATGTAACGAAAACGAAACTCGACGAGAAGCTAAATATTGTTCTGTTTGTGTAAAGAATTATGAACTACATTATCCTGCTACTGATAAACCTTTATAGATAAATACTATAGGCTTTACGTACTTGAGTTTTGTTATTCACTATTAATTTAAATGGGGTTTTTACCCAGGTTTGGATAATATAATTTGTGAATTTAAACTCTTGCTTCTTTGGTGGTTTTAATACACACCAGGATAGGTTCTGCGTTTTACAATCTACAATGTAGTGGAAAAGAGCTACGTCTGCGGTCGAGTCATTGTAATACTAATCAAATTTTAAACACTTGTAATAAATTTCTTATTGTTAACAAATAGAGTAGTAGGGTTTGATTCCGAAATGACAACCATGGTTTGGTTCAGATGCTATCTCTGTACGTACGATTTCTAAATTTGATAATTATTCTATTGTTAAGATAGGACTCTGTCGATACTGTACATTCACATGAATAATTTGAGCTCGATAGTGAGCTAAAACTACTGTGCTGATAAAAAGATTAAGACTAAAAATAAAAATACTACTTGGTTTAAGCTCGGCCTCGAGCTAGTTATCGTTCTGTCTTTGTTTGATTCTGTTTAAAGTTTAATAACTAGATCAAACTCTACCGAAGGTTTCTTGTTGTAGAAAAACTGGAAAGATAGATTCTAAACAAACTCCACGGTCACGAATCTTTTGTTTAAATAACTAATCAGTTTGTTTTAGTTAGGACTCTGTCAAAAATAGTTAAACAGGTGAAAAACATTGCTATACTGTTATTTCTAGTTCAAGGTTGAGTTAAATAAAAGTTCAGCCAGTCCTTTCATATGTTCTGTCGGTAAATAAATAAACTTACTAATATAATTTGGTTCGTCCATTATTGTGATAGATAATAACCTGTACACTGGTTAGCTATGGTTTGTACCTATTAGATTATCTATGAGAATAAATTTACTGTGGTTATACGGTTATCTATATTTCTGTTTCTATAATTGTTTTAACGAGTTTATTTCCAGAAAAATATTTACTGTATAATTAGCCTATACTTATCTATTTAACTATTGTAATAACCAAGTGTAAGATCACAATAACATCCTATAACTTATAAAAATATCAAAGCGTATCACGCATAAAACAATTACTTGAACTGTAAAATAATAGTGATATTAGGAAATTTCTAAGACATAATAATTCTGCAGAATATATCTACTAACAATACAGAGATGCTAACTTTTACTAAAATAATTACTGTTCATACATAGAGGAGATAGTCATAATCTACATTTTTATTTACTCAATAAACAACAGGACTAAGTGACAGAACCTGTGTCAACTGTAAACAACAACAGCAATGGGAGGCTGTTCCTCCCTACCAACTCCTGGAGAGTTCCCAGACAGCACTTCTCAGGACCCCCGAGCTTGCTCTGGTCTCCCTAGCTGGAACTAGGTGCAGCAAAACAATTCACTCAGCCAAAACAGCTAAACTGGAACCAAGTTACTGCAGCATCCCACTCAAACAATTTTCCTTACTGTCCATCCCTCTTCCTCAATGGGACTCCTGAATAGCATTCACCTGAATGTATTCTCCCTCCAGAACTGTTGAACCCCCCAGCTCAGTTCATTGAGTACTATTTAAAAGATTGCCTAGGTCTTTGTTGGGTTAACTGTCATTAATGAGCCACCTGCTCAGATTCCACTTTCTTGGGGAATCATGACCCCAAAATATAGGGAAGTTGCCACCTGCAACTTAGGAAGTGTTTGAGGATGCTGCCACTTGTCTTTTGCCTTTCCACCTAGTTCCAACCACCAGTTAGACCAGTAACCTCTTTTAACAGCTCTCCCATGCTGTTGTCTCCATAATTTATTCATTAATAATAAAATATTTAGAATTACATTCCATTTCTAGTGACTCTGCTGAGTCATCAATTCCTACTTAGCATTAAATTTAACATAATGTCTCAGGGATATAATAAAATAATTACATTATTTTTGCAAAATTGGGGTATGTGACATACACACCCCCTTAAAATGTAACATCGTCCTCAATGTTACTTATTCCTCATCCTCAGCCACCTGCTGGAATAGATTTGGGTATGCTTCCCGCATCTTACTTTCCAGTTCCCAGGTAGCTTCTTCAGGACTAAGGTGCTTCCATTGCACCTTCAGCTGTCCAATTGTGCGGTTTCGCAGAGTAATTTCCCTCCTCCCGAGGATACAATCCGGTTCCACCAGAACTTCCCCTTCTGGTTCTACCTGTACAATGTGCCAATCAATAACATGAGTAGCATCATGAACATATTTTTTTAAAACAAAAATATGAAAAACATTGTGCACTTTTAAATTAGGTGGTAATGCTAGCTGATTAGCAACTTGACCAATCCTAGATAAAATTTCAAACGGACCACAGTAACGTGGCGCTAATTTTGCACAACTCCCCAATATTAGGGAGCTCTTCTTTGGTCTTACCTTGATGAACACATTTTCACCTACCTGGAACTCTATAGGAGTTCTTTTCAAATCTGCTTGACTCTTCTGCCGATCCTGGGCAATCTTCAAATTTTCCTGCACTTGTTTCACAATCTGTTCCATCTCTTTTAACAAATTAGGACCTAACACTAATCTATCTACTGGATTACTCCAAGAGATAGGAGTGTTACATTTACGTCCATACAGAATTTCAAAAGGACTAAACTTAGCTGATGATTGATAGTTGTTATTGTATGCAAATTCTGCTAGATGTAAATAGTCCTCCCACTTTCCTGGTTGATCCTTAACATACATTCTTAGCAGATCTTCTAATACCTGATTAACTCTTTCAGTTTGTCCGTCCGTCTGAGGATGGAAAGAAATGTTGAAATTCAGAGTTGTGTTCAACCCTTTCAACAAAGATTTCCAGAAATTTCCTGTGAATTTAGGATCCCTGTCCGAAATAATAACTTTTGGAATACCATGTAACCAAAAAATCTGTTTCAGAAAAATATCAGCTATGTTTGCAGCCTTGTAAGTGGTTTTAACAGGAATAAAGTGTGTTGATTTACTTAATTTATCCACTACTACCATGATTGAATCATTCTGATGCTGATTTTTGGGTAATCCCGTAATGAAATCTAAGCTGATTATTTCCCACTTCCAGCTGGGAATAGGTAAAGGTTGCAGCAGCCCAGCAGCCCAGCTGGATGTTGGTGTTCTATTTTCACTTGTTGGCATTCCAAACATCTAGCTATATACTCAGTTGTTTCAGATTTCATATTAGGCCAAAAATATTATTTTCTCAACATGGTGACAGTCTTCTGGTAGCCTGGATGCCCTGAAAAAGGGGTTTTATGGACTTCGTCCAGAATTAACAGTTTAACTTTAGGTACATTTGGAACATACAGCCTGTCCTTAAACAATAAAAATCCCTCTTTGTTTAGACTATAACCCTTTGTTAAACTTTCTGTAGGTTCGTCTTTAGCTGTAACTTGTAATTTTTGATAAATTTCATTTGATTTTATCCCTTCAGCCAACTGTTCATTCAAATCAGAGGTATAAGTGCTGCTAGCTGATACAAAATTCAGCCTTGCATTTCTGCTCAAAGCATCAGCCACCTTATTTTTCTTTCCTTTTAGGTGCTGAATTTCGAAATCATATTCACTTAAGAAGGCCAACCACCTGGCTTGTCTTGCATTTAAATTAGGCTGATCTAAAAGGTATTTCAGACCCTTATTATCAGTCATTAAAGTGAATTTTCTGCCTATTAAGTGGTGTCGCCACATCTTTAAAGCATGGATAACAGCAGCCAATTCCAAATCATAAGTGGCATAATTCTTTTCGTGAATCTTCAGCTTCCTGGACTCATAGGCAATAACATGCCCATCCTAAGTCAACACTCCACCTAGACCGTCATTGCAAGCATCGGTGCAAACCACAAAATCCTTATTAGGGTCTGCTATTCTTAGAATAGGCGCAGTTGTTAATAAAGTCTTTAATTTCTTAAAGCTTTCTTCACACTTCAAGTTCCAATCAAACTTCTTGCCTTTCTTTTGCAAGGAAGTGATTGGATTGGCTAATTTTGAAAAGCCTTCTATGAATCTCCGGTAATAACCGGTAATTCCCATGAAGGATCTAACATCTGTTACGTCTTTTGGTACTGGCCACTCTTCAATTGCCCGGATCTTTTCAGGATCAACTGAAATCCCTTCCTTGGTGACTACATGTCCTAGGTACTGGATTTCGTCTTTGAAGAAGTCACACTTGCTGAACTTCGCCAAGAGCTGCTGCTCTCTCAGTTCTTGTAAGACTATCCGTAAGTGTTCTTTATGCTCCTCTTCATTCTTAGAATAAATTAAAATGTCATCGATGAATACGACAACAAATTTATCTAATTATTTATGCATTATGTTGTTCATTAGGCACATAAAGACAGCTGGGGCATTAGTAAGCCCAAATGGCATTACGACAAATTCGTAATGTCCATACCTTGTTCTAAAAGCTGTTTTGAAAATGTCTTCTTCTTTAATCCTCACCTGATGATAACCCGATCTCAGGTCTATCTTAGAGAACACCGTAGCTCCACGTAGTTGATCAAACAGATCATCTATGCGAGGCAACGGATATCTGTTTTTAATCGTCATCTTATTCAGTTGACGGTAATCTATGCAAAGTCGCATAGTTCTGTCCTTCTTTTTAACAAAAAT
The DNA here is from genome assembly GCA_027924585.1 of Larix kaempferi. NCBI lineage: Eukaryota > Viridiplantae > Streptophyta > Pinopsida > Pinales > Pinaceae > Larix > Larix kaempferi. The sequence goes on along the minus strand of BSBM01000458.1, from coordinate 13,131,756 downwards.
TACTGGTGCTCCCCAATGGGATACACTGGGTCTAATGTAATTTTTGTCTATTAACTCCTTTAACTGAGTTTTTAATTCATTAATCTCCAAAATGTTCATACGATACGGAGCCTTTGAACTAGGTACAACACCTGGTACCAGCTCAATCGTAAAATCCAGTTCTCTCTTGGGAGGTAATTCTGGGATTTCCTCAGGAAACACATCAATAAACTCTTTTACTACAGGGATATCCTCTACTGTTATCTTGCTGCTTTCAAACTTATCTGCCTCATCTGTAATAGTTACAACATAGGCTTTGCACCCCTTTCTGACTTCCCTTTTAAGCTGTAAAGCAGAAATCTGCCTGACTACTGTTTTCCTAGGAATACCCCTAACAGTTACAGGCTGTCCATTACTGTTTATACACCTAAAAGTTTTGTCAAAACAGTTTAAAACTACCTTATGATGTTCTAACCAGTCCATACCAATAAGCATGTCATACGAGCCAAGTGGTAGAATATTTAATTGAACAGTAGTTTGAAAATCATTCATATCTAAAGTACATTCTTTAACATAACAATTAACCTTCCTTTTTGCCCTAGTGGCTAGTTGTACTGACCAAGAGTTATCAAATCTTTCAACGGTCAGATTACATTTTTCTACTATACGTGGTGAAATATAACTAAGGCTAGCACCCGGATCTATTAGAATAGTTACAGGGGTTTTGTTAATCATACCTCCCACTTCCACCATGGAAGTTTGATAGTCAGCTTGGCGGTTCTCCAACGTTGCATTTATTCGGGGCATAGTCCCTGCAAAGTCTCCAACAGTCATTTCATCTTGTATAGTATGAATATTGCTGCTTGGTTTCTTTCGATTTGGGCAAACTGAAGCATAATGTGGGCCATTACACTCCCAGCACTTAATAGGCTCCTTCCGTTCAAAATTCTTAGTGTAATTTCCGTGATTGTTAGGAACCTCCTTGTTTCCCTTGAAGTTACTGGAATTATTAGCAACTCCATTTTTGCTCCCCTGGAAGTTTTTACCGTTAAACAGGGTTCTGTTCTTGTTATTTTTGAAACTTTTCTGGGGTACAAACTCCTTTTTCCTGTACTTCGGCTGATTGTTGTTTTTTTTAGCTTTCCAGCTAGCTATCCCTTCTTTCTTTTTATTCTGTTCATAACAGAAATTAGCCTTTCGCATAGCCTCTTCCAGCGTTTTGGGGTTATCATATTCAATTCTGTCCTTGATATGATAGGGCAGGCAGCTAAGAAACCGCTGTATTTTTGGTTTCTCTTCGACAAAATACGGAACATACCTTAACAGACTCAAGAATTTACTGTTTAAGTCCTTCATAGTCATAGACCCTAGCTTCAATTCATAAAATTCCTTGGCCCTTTCTTCATAGTATTGTTCAGACAAAAATTTCTTTTTGAAGTACCTTTTAAAAGTACTCCAATTGACTTCTTTTTCTTTGATCCCTTTGACCCTTTTCAGGTCTTGCCACCATATGTCCGCCTTTCCAGAAAGGTTGTTGATGGCCATTCATGCCTTCAGCTGATTTGAATAGTTGTAAATCTGGAAATATTTTCTCATCCCGGATAACCAGGATTCTGCATCTTCTCCTGTCTTAGATTCTCCATTGAAAGTTGGGGGTTTTATTTTCTTAAACTCCCCGCAAATCTCTTCGTAAGGTCTGAATTTCTTCTTTGTGTCATACAACTCAGCCTCACTGCTGTCACTAGTAGTGCGATAACTGTGTTGTTCCCTTCTTTCTTCAGATGATGAACTGCTGTCAGATTTAGCTGGTTTCATCCCTTTTGACCCTCTTTGATGACTAGCTTCTTCAGATTAAGCTCTTTTTCTTTTTCCTTCCGTCTGAAATTTTTCTATCAATAATTGATTTAGCTGCTCTTGAGTTTTCAGAATTCTTTCATTATCCTTCTTGACTGTCTCTATTTCTGTCTTTAAACCTTTTATGGTCTGCATCAGTTCCGAGGAGTGAGCAATTACCTCCTCCGTCACAGGTTCTCTTGACATCTGTCTTGTCGCAGTGTTTGGAGATTCCTCCTCAACATATTCTCCCAGCTTTTCCATACCTGCCTGTTAGATTCAAAAAAAAGGAATTTTTCTGCTCTGTCTTTATGAAACATAAAGTACAAGTTAGTTCATATATATATATAAATTTTTCTTTTCATTTGCACTGTTCTGCGGAAACTAGTTGAGCCATATCCAGGCCTAGTGTATGAACCATGCTCTGATACCACATGTCAAAACCCATAAATTCTGAAAAATTTAAAAATTTTAAGATAGCAATAAATGTTATTAAATGCATCCACATGACTGTTTGTTTAGCTTACGTGGTCGTAAATATGTCTAATGATCTGTTATTATAATTAGATTTGGTTATGAGTTTCTTTACCATTGCTGGTTTTTTTTGGTTTTTTTTTTTCCTGTCTTTCAACCACAAGGGGAAACTGTCACGATAGATTGGCTTACTTAGCTTCCGAGCTAATGCATCCCAATGTCCTTCTCATACAGGTGTACAGGTAATGTGTGATTGAAAAAAAAAATCTTTTAAGTACGAGCAATCAGTTAGATGTACCAATCACTTCAGTAAATGTCTATGCGTATTAGCAAGTTTTTCTAAAGGTATAACTCTTCCTGTATTTATGCCAATTTCAACTTCAGGTTATGTTTTTTGAGTTTTACTTTAATTACAAAGGACTTTCCTTATCATCAACACTGCAAAGATTATCTGTTAAAGTCTGTCTTCTATCTTAGATTTTCAAGATTTGCCTTGTTGGTACTACAAGTGCTTTCATAAATGATACTTGAGTAAAAGCTATAAGCATCTTTGGAAATAGTCCTTCATTATCACAATTGATTTAACTTGTTGTGTATTAAAGATAACACAGGTCTATTTTTCTTGAACCAATATGTATGAGTTTCAAAGTCGAATTCCAACAGTTAAAGTTCCATCATGAAGAAATGGCAAGTCTTAAATCCTCCGTGCAATGTTATCTCAACATTACAGTGTCATGTATTTATGCCCTACGTCTCTACCATAATTTAGAAAATTGACAGAGATATAGTATCTCTTAATTTTCACATTAAGCTAGGGTATAAATTTAATGATCGATTTGCAATTAGAAATTGATTTACTTGATACCGCCTCCTTGGCAGTTTTTATAATAATTTAACATATACTCTATACTTGAAAACAGACTCCAAGTCTTATTCTCGATTGCTATTGACTGAGCAAATTTCTGTTGAAAAACAATACAAGGTATTAAAGACATCGATTAAGGGTTTTGATTATTATATGAATGATATGAGTTTTTATCCTTTATAAAGATCTTGCAATAATATTTTATCTACATATAATATGAGATTTTATTTGTCAACAATGATAAGATTATCACTGGAATCTTTGAACTTTGATATCATTATCTCCATTGTAATTATTGTAGGTCGGAGTATCATACTTCTCCAATACTAAATCGAAGCATGTGTTAACATGGAAATTTTGTTAAGTTCGGAAATATGGTTTATTACCATAGTTGGGTATCATTGCTATGATTTTAATTGATTGACAATAAATGGGATTGAGACTATGGAGTCTCGACCCACAGCATGGAAATATTTAGCTACTACGTGGTTTAACGAGAGCCAAGTGCTTGTGATATAAAAACTTTGGACCTAACCCTACCTTGTTATTTTCCTTCGCCTTCGGGCTCGGGTCTTTTTGCAACATCTCCAGGTCTGAGTTGTGTTGTGGCATTGTTAACACAGATTCAAGGTTGTTACATTGCTTAGTAGCTTACATACAGCTTCAAACCTTTGTATTGGTTCATGGCAAGGTCTGGGAGTCGTTGTTTTTGCTGTTTGGCATCTTGTTAGGTTGTTAAGACCTAGGGTTCTATCTTTTTCTACCATATTACCCTGGTTCAGTTTCCATTGTCTGCAATGTTCTTAAAGTTGGTTTGTTTAAGCTCCTCGGAGGAATGATAGCCCGTCGCTTCTGGTAACTCGTACCCTGGTGCAAATGTTTGGGAATGCCCTTCTTCATTTCGTGGCTACCAGTCCATCTACTGTATGTGGAATTACCGGTGAGTTTCAGGTCTTCTCTTCGTATTCTATATACAAAATTTGTTTTAAATCTTTCAAACAAAATATTTAAGTGGTAACTAATGACACTCCATTACTTGCAGGTCCTGGCTCCATTCGCAAGGTGCATGACTCCAGCTTCGACTGTTAGTTGCTTAACCGGGTAAGCGTGGTCTTTCACCATGGCGTTCCTCCTTGTTGGTTGTTTGTATGGTTTGGTAAGAAGGGCCATCCTTGTGGCTAGCGCTGTGCTATTTGGTCCTGAGACTGACTACGGTCATTTGTAATTTAATCTTGTTGCTAGAGGTGTTTTGGGTTTAGTAATGTGTAAATAAAGGCTATGAGCCTGCTTAGAATGACGGGGTTACGGCCTCAAGGTTTTGATACTATACCTGTACTTGCTTGGGGTTTTTACCCAGGATTTTTGGAATTTAACTTAATATATTTTGTGTCTGGTATAATGGCTTGTTTTGTGTCTGCGTTTTTTCCTTGAATTCGATGTTATGTGTTGGGAACTCGGCTGTAGGTAGAAGTCATTGTAAGAGTTCAATGTTTGAAGGTTACGACTTTTTATAAGTCTCCTGTATGTTTTAAACTGTTGTATGTGGCATTTCGACTTTATGTTTTAAAATTGTCTATACTTTGAAGTCTGGCTGCGGCCGTGGTAGAATCGTTGTCCCAATTTTAAATGTGAAATACTTGTAAGTCTGAGGTGTTGGGTGTACAATGTAAATCTTACAGTTGTAGGTTATTGTTAAAACTTAATCTATTAATATGTTGATAATTCTGTCAAGAAAAGTTGGGAAGCCAAATGCTATAAGTGTAACGAAAACGAAACTCGACGAGAAGCTAAATATCATTCTGTTTGTGTAAAGAATTATGAACTACATTATCCTGCTACTGATAAACCTTTATAGATAAATACTATAGGCTTTACGTACTTGAGTTTTGTTATTCACTATTAATTTAAATGGGGTTTTTACCCAGGTTTGGATAATATAATTTGTGAATTTAAACTCTTGCTTCTTTGGTGGTTTTAATACACACCAAGATAGGTTCTGCGTTTTACAATCTACAATGTAGTGGAAAGGAGCTACGTCTGCGGTCGAGTCATTGTAATACTAATCAAAGTTTAAACACTTGTAATAAATTTCTTATTGTTAATAAATAGAGTAGTAGGGTTTGATTCCGAAATGACAACCATGGTTTGGTTCAGATGCTATCTCTGTAGGTACGATTTCTAAATTTGATAATTATTATATTGTTAAGATAGGACTCTGTCGATACTGTACATTCACATGAAGAATTTGAGCTCGATAGTGAGCTAAAACTACTGTGCTGATAAAAAGATTAAGACTAAAAATAAAAATACTACTCGGTTTAAGCTCGGCCTCGAGCTAGTTATCGTTCTGTCTTTGTTTGATTCTGTTTAAAGTTTAATAACTAGATCAAACTCTACCGAAGGTTTCTTGTTGTAGAAAAACTGGAAAGATAGATTCTAAACAAACTCCACGGTCACGAATCTTTTGTTTAAATAACTAATCAGTTTGTTTTAGTTAGGACTCTGTCAAAAATAGTTAAACATGTGAAAAACATTGCTATACTGTTATTTCTAGTTCAAGGTTGAGTTAAATAAAAGTTCAGCCAGTCCTTTCATATGTTCTGTCGGTAAATAAATAAACTTACTAATATAATTTGGTTCGTCCATTATTGTGATAGATAATAACCTGTACACTGGTTAGCTATGGTTTGTACCTATTAGATTATCTATGAGAATAAATTTACTGTGGTTATACGGTTATCTATATTTCTATTTCTATAATTGTTTTAACGAGTTTATTTCCAGAAAAATATTTACTGTATAATTAGCCTATACTTATCTATTTAACTATTGTAATAACCAAGTGTAAGATCACAATAACATCCTATAACTTATAAAAATATCAAAGCGTATCACGCATAAAACAATTACTTGAACTGTAAAATAATAGTGATATTAGGAAATTTCTAAGACATAATAATTCTGCAGAATCTATCTACTAACAATACAGAGATGCTAACTTTTACTAAAATAATTACTGTTCAGACATAGAGGAGATAGTCATAATCTACATTTATATTTACTCAATAAACAGCAGGACTAAGTGACAGAACCTGTGTCAACTGTAAACAACAACAACAATGGGAGGTTGTTCCTCCCTACCAACTCCTGGAGAGTGCCCAGACAGCACTTCTCAGGACCCCCGAGCTTGCTCTGGTCTCCCTAGCTGGAACTAGGTGCAACAAAACAATTCACTCAGCCAAAACAGCTAAACTGGAACCAAGTTACTGCAGCATCCCACTCAAACAATTTTCCTTACTGTCCATCCCTCTTCCTCAATGGGACTCCTGAATAGCATTCACCTGAATGTATTCTCCCTCCAGAACTGTTGAACCCCCCAGCTCAGTTCATTGAGTACTATTTAAAAGGTTGCCTAGGTCTTTGTTGGGTTAACTGTCATTAATGATCCACCTGCTCAGATTCCACTTTCTTGGGTAATCATGACCCCAAAATATAGGGAAGTTGCCACCTGCAACTTAGGAAGTGTTTGAGGATGCTGCCACTTGTCTTTTTCCTTTCCACCTAGTTCCAACCACCAGTTAGACCAGTAACCTCTTTTAACAGCTCTCCCATGCTGTTGTCTCCATAATTTATTTATTAATAATAAAATATTCAGAATTACATTCCATTTCTAGTGACTCTGCTGAGTCATCAATTCCTACTTAGCATTAAATTTAACATAATGTCTCAGGGATATAATAAAATAATTACATTATTTTTGCAAAATCGGGGTATGTTACATTTTGTCTGTAATTCACTCAAAAGACACAAGGTTATATGAGATTACTGAAGAAGGACATCCCGTTAATCTAGGATGATCAAGCGCAACAATCCTTCGACAGTTTGAAACATGCCATTACCCATGCCCCTATGCTCCAACCCACCAATTACTACAAGGATTACATCCTCTATCTCGTCGCTTCTGCCACCACGATCACCATGGTTCTGGTCTAGGAGGACAATAATGCCCAGGAACATGTGATTTATTACCTCAGTAAGGGTCTTATTGACTCTGAAACGCATTACTCACATGTTAAGAAACTCGTTCTCGCGGCAGTCATTTCCGTCCAAACGTTCCGTCATTATATACTGCTCCGCACCACCACCATTATCGCCGACTCGAACCCCATGTACCACGTCCTGACACATTAAGTACTTGGGGGCAAGTATTCACGTTGGATTGTGATTCTTCAGGAATTCGATCTCCTCTTCGAGAAGGACAAGTCTAAGAAGTCTTTGGTGTTTACCGAGCTCATTTGTGATCTTCCCCGTGTTAATTTAGGATCTGAGACCAACGATTCTCTTCCAGATGAGTCATTGTTCCTCATCAACACATCCGACCCATGGTATGGACATATTACCTTATATATTCAAACCCAACGGTTCAACCCCCAACTGTCTCATGATGATCGTCATCGTATACGTCACCACGCTAAGTTTTACTTGATCGTCAGGGATACCCTGTATCGTCATGGTGTTGATTTTGTTCTTCGACGTTGTCTAACACATGAGGAGGTTGAACATGTCTTAAATGATTGTCACTTTGGGGCTTGTGGCGGTCATCTCTTTGGGACGGCTACGACCCAGAAGACACTGCGCGCGGGATATTATTGGCCATCCATCTTTAAATATTGCATTGAGGCCGTTAAGAAATGTCCCCCATGCCATCATTTTCAAACAAAAAAGCGCTCCCACCCATCCCCTCTACACCTGGTTATTGCCATGGGTCCCTTTGCGAAATGGGGCATAGATTTCATGCATTGTAATCCTACCTCGGTCGGGGGGCATGGTTACGTCATAATAGCCGTGGATTATTTTACTAAATGGGCTGAGGCTATGCCTACATACAACGAAGACGGCAAAACCGTTGCACTCTTCATGTTCAACCATGTCATTGCATGGTTCGGAGTTCCACAAGCCATAGTCACCGATCATGGATCTCACTTCCATAACCATATGATAGACGAATTGAGCGCCAGACTGGGTTTTCGTCATGAAAAATCAACCCCTTACTACCCACAGTCCAACAAACAAGTAAAGGCCATCAACAAGGTCTTGAAAACCATGATCCAACGTATGGTGGGTACACACAAGTCAAACTGGCATAACATGTTCTTTTCCGCACTATGGGCATACCAGACCTCCGTTAAGACTCCCACCAGATTCACAACATTCCAATTAGTTTATGGATTGGAGGAAGTCCTACCTATAGAGTGCGAGATGCCATCTCTCAAACTTGTAGTTGAACTTCTTCCGAACACCACTACTGAGGAAGAATGCTTCCTTTACATAGCGAAACTCAATGAGACCCGCCGCGATGTTGCTATTGCCAACGAGGCACACAGGAAATGCATCAAAGCATAGTATGATAGGTCAGTTAAACCTCGCATCTTTAATGAGGGTGATTTGGTCCTCACATATGACCAAAAACACGATAAGTTGGGGGCAGTTAAGTTTGAGTCCATGTGGCATGGACCATACATCATGAAACGTGTTTTGGAGAAGTTAGCCTACGAAGAGGATTACAATGGGATATATTTGGGAGAACCCCGCAATGGGCTCTACCTGAAGAGGCATTATGCCCGAGTCTTTCACACATATTTATCTTGTATATACTGTACATGGCATGTGTTTTGTGTGGTGTGATGCTTTGTTTTAGTGTGTCTAGATCTTGTTTCACTACTTATACCATGTTTTGTCTGCATGTGTAGATGGAAACCTACTACAGATTTGTGGATGGCGCCAGCCTACATACCCGTAACCTTGCTTCAACAGCCTAGGTACTTTATTCTCCCACTGGCGAGCTTATCAGCTTAGGAGGAAGTTGTCTAGGATACGCAACCAACAACACCGCATAATATCAACCGGTCATTGGAACCCTAACTAACTCTCTTTCCTTGGGTATGAGCCACGTTGTCATCCATCTCGATTCACAACGAGTGGTTTCTCATCTTAATTGGATATACGCTATCCGAGACCCTACTCTACTTCGTCTCTTCCGACGAGTTCGTCTTCTGGAAAGGTCCTTTGAATCTATTCAATACATGCACATTCCACGAGACATGAATGGAGTTGCTGACTCGATGGCCAACTTCATTTTAGATTGGTACATTGCACACACATAACATATTCATAAAATATAAAGACAAACATAACATGTAAATTATCCATTGTATAAGCAAAACATTTAAACAAGATCTCATTAATCACCAATAGAACACAAGATGTATAAACTGCCAATAGTGTCTGTATATATATAAATTGGTACAAGATACAAAAATGGTAGTGCTGATACAAAAGTCTGAAGCATTCTAGCTTTCAGTAAGAGTCATCTCTACAAAATCTGAAGCTCATAATATTTCAGTATACACATATATAAAACATGCGCCTAAACCCTAGGCTGCGCATGGTAGTAAACTACGGCCCTCGCCACCTTCTGGAGTAGCATGCTGAAACGTATTGATACTCCGACCGTCAACTTCTGGTAGCGATGGGGTATGTCATGGACACCCGTCTCTGGAATGTCCAAATTCATCCTCTGGAGGTTCTCCTCGACCTCCTCTAGCTCCTCGAGAGCATCATGAACCGTGGGGCCCACCTATAGTGCTGCCCCTCTTCGCGTAAGGAGAGAGACTCCAAGCAGTCGCCTTGGACCCACATCTACAAGAAACATGTAAAATACATCAGCACTACTCCAAAAAAAAAATCATAAATTCATAAAATGAAAAAACACAAGCAATTGTTCTTATCGATATCGTCCCACTGCGCTCCCTCGGGAAGCACCAAGTTTGGGTCCCCTCTGAAATCTGTACTGTGGTATGGGTAATCCTCCACCATGAGGATCTGTCCCTACAACCACGTGAAGAAACCTATGCCAAAATTGATGATGGGACCCCTGCCACCATGGAGAGCCATCAACTCTTCCCACCTGGTCATGTGGGGATCTTGTGCATCCCGATCCTCAAGGTCCACCTATGGGCACAAATGTGGCACCCGCTCCAGCATGAAAGACGCCACCACTAAACCATAACCAAACTGCTTCAGCGCCCCGCACTGGAATTTGGTCAGCTGATCACGAAGACTGGTGAGGATCCCCTCACACCAGTTGAACACAGTGGGAGCCATGCACTCCTCGGGGTACATCATCTGTGATTTTCTCACCAGATGAGAAGATGAGTTGTCAGCTACCTGCACAATGGTAAAGAGTACCGTCTGAAGGGCCCGGTCTCGGACATCCTTAATGGGAATCTTCCCACCAGTCATCGACGTACCTGGAGTACACCACTGCTTGATCAGGTCCTCTACAGAGCGATCACCACCTCGTGATCTGGTCAAGGACACAGGGTTTCCTCGCCAGGACAAACCTGTCAAAAAATAGATGTCAGTGTGTGCTCACCAATTTGGAAATGTTGTACTGGGTCCTAGCATTGGACCAGGTGTGTCAATAGAGATACTTGGGACCTCATCCCAAACACTCGAAAATACTTGAGCAAACCACAGTTTCTCAACGTGGAAATACATTGCGGATCATTTTTCGCTTGTGCATCATCGAGCTCATGCTCGCGTTCCCGCCACTCAATCCATTGTGCTCACTCCTAACCTGTCAAGAAGGCCATTTTAACACTATTAGAAATTTTCCCAACCATCAAGAAAGTTTCCCTTTGGGTAGGTTTTGAGTTTGATTTGGCGGTTTGCGTCGGCGCAGGCCGTCCTTTCGAACAATGTGCCACCGGCGCAGAACACCCTTTCGGGTTTTGCACCGGTGCAGATCCCGAAAGGGCGACCCGCGTCAGTCCGTGAGTGCAAATCCCCCAACTCAACAAGCTCAAAACTTACCTAAATAGAAGAAAAAACAAATTCTAATCCACTAAAAAGTTAAAGGGTCTATTTTAGGGTTACCTATCACTGACAGCGTCTGAAATGGTTGATCACAACTCCCAGAATCAACAAAAGAAGAATGGCTCCAAATGGCACTTTTCACCTCTCCAACTTGGTAAAAAACAAATAGTAATTCTTTCTACTATTTACCCCTATTTATATTGAAAAAGAGCATATTCCTTTTTTTATTTATTCCATTATGGGTTATTTTTATATAGTTGAAATCATTTATACTCGGATAGTTATTTTGACCTAGTTCTAAAGCTTGCAGGTGAAGTTAAGTACCACATTGATCCTGTTTTTCGTGGTTGTGGTCTTTTCACGCATATTTTCAGGTATGAACAACTCATAGAGCGTATTTTTGTCATTATTTTGCTCATTAAATTCAAATTATTAATGACACTAAGATAACTCTTTGTTCTTTCTCGTGCTCGTAAAACGTTGAGAATAAGTTCCCGAGTTATAGTTTATCACTTTTTTGGGCTCGATAAAATCCACAAAAAAGGAACCCCCCCGGAGCCTTTTCTTTAAGCTCTTTTCAGGATCTCTAAATACGAAAAGATAGCCAAGCGAACTTGATGCGTTCGTGCTTGTAAAAGTATTTTAATGATTGTCTTCCTAGTGATAGTTTACCCATTTTTCGGATCAGGGGACACTACTTACGAAAAAGGAATACTCCAGCCAATCATGACTAGAAGAGTCCTCTCTCGCATTGTTTTACCCTTTTCCGGGAGAAGAGGCTAACTTTACGAAAAAGGACCTTTGGAGTCTTCTTTAGTTCTTTTCAGACTCTCTAAATATGAAATGACGTCGATTTTTCCTTCTATGGACTTGTTAAAATTCAACATTGAAGGGCCTGTCATGGGACGAACCCCTCCTTTCCCAAGTTCGTAAAACATTTGGGATTGGACTCATCTATGAGATGAGCTACATCGAGCATCTGTTTACCCTCCTCAAGCTCGTTAAAAAACAAGTGAGGCACTCATCAGTCATGATGGGGAAAAATGAAAGATTTTGTGTTACACTTTATTTACGGAACTGCATCGTCTCTCTTGAACATGGCACTCATTTTGCATTTGCATACAACACTTGGGTCATCTGTTTGTCTTTGAGTCATACTGATTTCATGAGTCATGACACTCCTTTGGATCATCCAAAGAATGCTTCCACTATCAGTTGCATTAGGGGTTAGTACCATTCTCGTCATGTCAATACTGCCAAGTCCTGCCATGCCCATGTTTAAGAGATGTTCATCGCTCATCATCTGCAGTCAGTACACCTCCCACCATGTCGGTCTACCTTGAGTCAGTCTTGCACATTACTCTACCATCCGATCTACAACAAACATCTGTTATTGAGTTTCATGTCGTTGATGGGGGATTCATCATGGCCCTCCTTCAACGGATTCATCCTTGTCGAATTCAACACATCATCCGGGGATTGAGTCTAGAAACTAATCAAGTACCTTGGGCCTGCATGCCTCAATGGCAGGTTACCTCGCTTTCAACATGAGTTTACATCATTGACTCTTGATTGAAAGATTTCATCGAGCGTTTGACCTCAACTCATTTATTCACGCTCGGTGATATGTACTATGATACCTTGGGGATCATTGACATCAATGGTGATTTCCCTCGCACTTGTTAACGGTATACATCAATGACCGGGAATCAAGTGGTTTCTACCATGTTCGAATCCAAAGCATTGTAATCACATGGATAGATTTGTATCATTGCGGGTTCAACTTGAAGACCCTGGGGAAGTCATATTCTACCCAGGTTGCGATGGAGATTGTTTGAGTCAAATTACACGGATCCACTTTTGTATTGGTCGTGACTGTGTCATCATCTCATCATGGATCTACGATTGTGTCTAGTAGCCATGATTGTGTTCAGTCGGTCTTTACTTACATGGACCTGCAATGTATTGGTTGGTAGCCATGTTATGAGTCATGTGAGACTTATTCTCAGAGACAATTGTACTGCAGCAGCGTCCTCCAGTCAGCAATTCCTTGACATTTTATCTTTCAAAGCACTTCACCTGTCTTGTTTTTCCAGCTTCATGCTTTGGGGGGTGTTCTGTTACACCTAAATCTCGTCATCATGAGTCCCTTGTTAACTCAATGCCTTGATCCCTGAAGTCCCCATGATCAAGCAAGTCAGTTAGAGAAAATTGATGCCCTTTGTCCACATTTCTAGTTGGGCCGGCTCATATTGTCTTTGAGCAAGAAGCCCCCAACTAGGGCTGACGCAGAGTGTATTTTGCCAGCTTACGCTGGGGCGCATTGTGTCTTTATACAACCTACGTTTTCCCTATCAGGTGCAGGTTTCCCTCATGCAGCTTGCGCCGGAGTTGGTTTATTTGGATAAAGGTGGCTTTCGAGCGATTTCTAGAAGTTGGATGAGGTGTATCTTTATCCCTAACTCGTAGGTGAGCTGTCCTACAGTTCCCTAACCTCAAGGGAGGATCCCTTAGCCCTCTCCCCATGATCCTCAACCTACTATATCCACTTGGTCATATAAATACAAGGCCCCTCTCCATTCCAAAGGGAGGAAGTCTATAGCGCGTACATGCTGGTGGAATTAGCCTAGGTGATCCCTATCCATCTCTTGGGAGGCTTACATTCCTTTGGAGGCATTGGCTTGGATTGTTGGAGGAGGATTTCCATGTTAAGGCTTGGGTTGTAATTGTCTCTCTACTTTGTATTTCCCTCTTTTATATAGTAATATAAACTCTTTCCACAAATGTTATCGTGTTGATAATGTTTTTATTTTACTTCCTTAACTGTTTACTTAGATTAGTTATTATTCAGACATGTTTGACTGCTTGTATTGTTTTCACATGTTTTGACAGGTCTTGCAGCTAAAGACCTGACGACTGCGGAGTTCAAAACAACACAAAGGAAGAAGATCTACAGTTTGAAGGTAAGATGTCTAAGTACTCGATCTCTAACTAGATCTAGGAAAGTAGTCCTATGTTCTATCTTATTTGTTCTAGATTCGCATTGAACTAGGGGGATATGGCTCGCGTCCACTCGAGTAGATTGTCCAATAACAATGGAATAACCCATCGACAATGAAACTTAAATTACATATAGATATGAATATGCATATTCCAAATATAAAATTTAAAAAATATATTGTTTGTTATTTTGAATTTACTATATCATATAAATTTTAAAGGATATGCATATTTTATTAATCTTGCCATAAGTTTTTTTTTTTCTGACTTAACGATATATACGTGTCTAATTTACGATGTTATGAAGCAGTTTTTTGCTCACTATAGTATTACAGTGAAGGTATTGACACTCGAACAGTTTGCATAGAACTGTTACGAAGGCTATAATAGCATGTATATGTAATTATGACTCTTTCTAATGATAATATAAAAAGCTTTTTTCCTTGGGAAAAAAAAATATACGTGTCTAATTATCTAAAATATAAAATATAAGTGTCTAAGTATAATATAATCCTTAAATTGACCATGTTATTGAAATGAGAGTAGATGAAATTGCAACAAACAATAAATGTGATTAACATCAATGATAATCCGTACTCTAATTCACTAATTCTGATCCAATTGTAACAATACAATAAATTAAATGATAAAACCCACACTGCAATTATGAACTAAATGGAAAGCTACAAATATAATCTCTAACTATGGAGAATGGCATACAATCATTCCATATAATCACAAATTAGTTCATATAAATAAAACCATATTTCGCATCATATTGGTCGTTAAGGGTGAAAACGTGAAGGTGGGTAACACTTTCGTGAGAAACCAGTGCAAAATCGTCTTAGCAGAAGTTATTCGGCCGAATAATAAATATTATTCGATCGAATAATAAACATTGTTCGGCCGAATAATTTACATTCTTCGGTCGAATAATGTAGAGGTTATTCGGCCGAATAACCACAAACAGTTCTCCGTCCCGTTTAACGGAGATCCTTGAAATGTGTGCAAACAGTTGCCGGACGGGAAAAAAATTTCGGGAATAGTTTATTCGGCCGAACAGTTTTTCGACCGAACAATTATTTGTCCGAATAATTCTTCGGCCGAACAATTATTCGGCCGAAAAACTGTTCGGCAGAATAATGGTTCGGCCGAACTAGTTTTCTGCATAAAAAGCCAGCATCGGCTGCCATTTGGAATTCCTTGCTGGAAATATTTGGACCCCGCATGGGCCCGCAGTAGATTGTTTGCCACCCCGCTGCTGCCCCACAACCCGCTGCTGCTCCACGACCTGTTGACGCTCCACGATCGGCTGCTGTTACGTTCGCCACCCCGCTGCTGCTCCACGACCCGCTTCTGCTCCACGACCCGCTGCTGCTCCACGACCTGCTGCTGCTCGTCGGCGGTTAAGTTGGACAGTTCGTAGGCTCGTCATCTGTTTCTTGCTGTTGCTCGTTGGATGTTGCTCGTCGGCCGTTACGTTTTGGTTGGCAGGTGTGTTCGGTTGTGTTGCTGCGTCGACGGTGTTGCGGTTTTGTGTGCAGGGTTGAAAGTTGTTATTTTAAGGTGCATTTTTCTTTCAGGTGTGACGTTATGATTCTGTTTGTGTATGTTATAGGTCTTACTTGATGACATTATTCGTTGCTTGGTGAAGGAACTAGTTGGTGTTTGGAGCGTTGGTGGATTGTATAGACGCGACGTCGTGGATCGACAATCTCTTCACTGTTCTTTTGGATACAGGTATGTGTCGTTACACAAACTCTGCTCTTGAGTTGTTGGCAGGAGGAGAAAATTAAAAAAAATATCTGTAACGGGTGTTAAAATCAGAAGGTTTAACTTTTTAAAATTCAATTTTTATTTTAGAGATGTCAGTTGTATGTCCTTGAACAGGGTACATGAACTCTGTTAATTACACAGTTCATGAACAGAGTTCTGTTCATGTTATGCTCTCAAATTATAGGCGGTAGCGGTTACTCCTTTTTTTATATAAAAATGGTAAGAGCAAGTATAAAGCAAGTAAGGCTTTGAAATATATAAAATGAAAATCAAACATCATAACATGTTTCTGTCTTATTCTTATGAAATGTAACTCCATGGCTTCTTTATATATATGGATATTTAAACCGTAATCCTGAACGAGTTTCATATTAAGTTTCCCTAATTCTCAATGAAGGGATAATAAAGGGTATACTACACAACTTTATAAATGATCAACCTGTGGTTTTAATATGTTAAGTGAGGTACAAGAATGTCATATGAGTTCATGAACTCTGTTCATGAACAGAACATGTTCATGAGCAGAACCTTTTCATGAACAGAGTTCATGTAGAAAGTCACTTAAAAATTCAATGTTGTAAGTTCTTAGGTATTTTTTTTATAAAAATTAAGGAATGTTTGTTTATTGAAATATAGAATGAAAACATAAGTGATCATTGAAAAATTAGGAAGGTCATTGAACTATTACAATTAAATGATTATGAGATGATTATAGATGTCATGTTTATGCTGCAATAGTGTTCTTAGAGATAGGAGAGGAACTTACAAAAGAAAATAAGTTATAATATTTTAGGTGGCTCTACATTTTCTATGCAGATCTTTAAGAGATATGTTTTTGAGTTTGTAGAATGAACATGTGCAACTTCAATGTGTGTAAATTGTTTTATCATAAATATAAACTAGAAATCTCTTAATAAGGGTATATATATGTTATACTATTTTAGGCAGCTCTACATTTTGTATGCAGATCTTTAATATATATGTTTTTAAGTTTGTAGAGTTAACATGTACAACTTCAATGTGTGTAAACTGTATTATCATAAATATAAGTTAGAATTCTTTTATTAAGAATATATATATATATGTTTAGTGAGATGTTCGTTCATTGACATATATAATTCAACCATATTTGTTGGATTAAAAGTTTTTAAGGTTACTATACTACTTCAATTAATCGTGTTATAACTTATATTTGATAATGAAATGATTATTAGATATATCTTTATGTTGCAATATTAGGGATGGTAAGGAATTTTAGCTAATTAATTAGAGTTAGGAGGGGGACTTAAATTTTGTTGTAGTTTTTAATCAAATATTGGCTTGATGCTTGTAGAATAGTCATGTACAATTTCAATATGTTAACGTTTGTGTAAATTTAGAAGTTATATCAAATGGAAAGAGAGTCTTCGAAGGGAAAGCGTAGGAGGTCATCACAATCCTCAGGAATTGGTGTTCCAATTGGTAGTCGAAGGTTGTCGAATTCATCGCGGGGTTCAAGTTTATTGCATGGGTCCCAGTCATTTGATCACCAACAAGTTCGAAGGGGTACAAATGATTCTCCTTCGTCTTCTATGGGAGAGCGTCGATCTCAACCTTCTGTTGGTATGAACATTAATGTTTAATAATGTATAATTTGTATTTTTTTGTGTTTTGAATTTATGGAAAAGGTTAATTCTTGACTACGGCTATATTTGAAGCAGAGCGACGTTCAGAAGATGTGCGTAATTCGATGGAGCGAGGGGAAGATCAAGATAGGATTGTAGATGATGGAATAGGTGTGGGTGGAGAGCAGGGTCCTGAAGATCCTCCTAGAGCTAGGACGACATATGTTCCACTAGCCGAGGGGTGTACACCCATATCAACTTATCCATATGATTTACCTGATGAGCTTCCATGGCAAGGTGTTGTGCAACAAACTATTCTTGAAAGTTGTAGATCCCACTATGACAGGTTGAACAATGATCTTTGTTCTTTGGATCTCCCTCCAGAGAGTCGACAAAGTCTAGAGATTGTTTTGGCGTATTTGCAAAAATTCATTGATGCATATGAGGAACTTGGACCAACTACAAATGGTTTTGTTCATTTGATGCGGATGCGAAGGGACCATGTTATGGGTCCAGACAAGTGGGAGGTTGTGAAGGAGAGAGTCACCAGAGAACAAGCCAATTCAATGTTCAATTTCAAAGAAGGCCTTAAGCGAAAAATGTTGAAAGTGCAATATTTCAAGCATCCTCAAATTGCACATTTAATATATGATCGATTTCTTGCAGCTTATGGTCGATTGGCTTGGAACGATGAGGTTCCTAATTATTTTGCTAGATTTTTTTATGCGGAGTTTTTTTTAGGTATGAAGCCTAACTATACTGATGTTCCCTCTGACTTTTATGGAGTTGGAAAGGGTAGAATATATAATCAAAAAGGCGCTCTCAGAGACCCTACCACTATACAACATCCACCTGAGATACCTCGTCCACCAAGGGTTGTGGCTTTAAGATCAGAGATGGAGACAACATCTCAACTAGGGACAGTTGGAAGGGAATCGGTAGGTGATGGTTTAGCTTCAGCTCTTGCTGGAGTAGAAGTTGGTTTGGGGCGAGAGAGGGCTCGCGCTATTCTTCGTCAAAGTTTTGTTTACAAGACGAATGACGAGGTAGATGCATTGAGCATTGATGATATCAGGGCTTATGCTAAGTCTTGTCGAGATATAGCTTCAGATGTGTTATCCAATGACAGATCGAGCATGGGAGAGGTTTGTTGATTATGCTATGACAATCTATTTGATTTTTTATTAATCATTTTGAATTGAATTTTTTGCTACATGGGAATAAATATATTAAGCAAATGTATTTTGTTTGCAGTTTACGAGAATGTTAAATGCAAATAATTTTCGAGTCTCCAGTAGTCAAAACCAAGAGCATCTTAGTCAAAATGAAGAGCGCTTAGGAGAGGTATTTTAATTATAATATTTATGATTGAACATGATATTTTTTTTGTTTGTTTGAATTTTAATAAATATCAATGTATCTTATTGTTAATTTGACTTATCTATGCAGGTTTCATTAGATTCCAACTTTTTAGATGATTTACCATCTCTTGTGAGCTAATGATTTTAATTTTTTTGTTTTGGTTTTAAGTTAATTGCTTAATTTATTATTTGTATCTACTATGTTTTATTTATTAACAAAATTTAAATTTTAGGGAAGAGACCATTTGAAAATTGGGGGCAAAGATGTGGGGTCTTTAATGAATGCAGATATTGGCACTGAGGTAATTTTGTTGAACTAGAAATGATCTTTGATATAAGTTTAATGTTTTATATTTTTTTGATTTATTTGAAAATTATTTTTGTACATGTTGCAGCTTGGCTCTTTGAGATCCTTTGGAGCCAAAGGAAAGTCTCTAGGGGAAAAAAGTGGTGGACATGCATTCAAAGAATTTGATGTACGATTTTTTTAATAATTGAATTGTTTTGTAGATGAGTTTAATATCTTAATATTTTGAATTTAGTTTAAAATTGTTTAAATAATTTATGATCTAAATTTATAATTTATTTTTTTGTGTATTGTAGATTGAGTTGAGTCACAGGGAAGGTCCTAGTGGAAAATAGTGAAAAGATATTGGTCTAGATGGATAGTGGTTCAGACTTTATTGTTTTTGTTGATATATATATATTGTAGTTGTTTTGAACATGGAGGGTATTTATTTTTTGATTATATATATATGTACATTGAATTCACATGTTCATCAACTTTTTTTTGGATTATATACATGAGTACATGTCCATTATTTCTCATTTGGTAAATGTTTAGAATATGTTTTGCATGAATGTTTTAAATGTTTTGATAATATTTATAATATGTTTCGCATGAATGTTTAAAATGTTTTGATAGGTGAAATCCAAGGTTAGGAAATGTTGAATGATGAGAATGAATGTTATGAAGTTAGAAAATGTTGAATGATGAGAATGAATGTTGAATGTTTCGAATGTTATGGAAGAATGAATGTTGGGAAAGAATGAATGGGAAGTGTTAGGAATGTTTAAAATGTTATTCCAAGTTGGGAAATGTTCAATGTTGAGAATGAATGTTATGGTAAGAATCAATGTTGGGAAAAAATGAAGGGGAGGTGTTAGAGAAAAATGAATGTTGGGAAAGAATGAATGGGAGGTGTTATGGAAGAATGAATGTTTTCAATTTGTTGTGTTGAGAATAAATGTTATTATAATATGTTTTGCATGAATGTTTAAAATGTCTTGATAGGTGCAACCCAAGGGTAGGAAATGTTGAATGATGAGAATGAATGTTATGGAAGAATGACTGTTGGGAAAGAATGAATGGGAGGTGTTGGGAATGTTTAAAATGATAATCTAAGTTAGGAAATATTCAATATTGAAAATGAATGTTATGGTAAGAATTAATGTTGGGCAGAAGTTTATGAATGTTAAAATTTTTGATAGAAATATGGATGAATTAGGAAGTTTAAAAGCAAATATATGTTAAGTTCAAATTTTGATATAATGGATTTTTGATTAATTTAATTTTTATTTTCAATGTTCAGGTACATTTGATGCGGCTGAAATCATGGCAAATGGGGGTAACAGTTTTTTTGTTTTTTAATCATAAGCGAAGATTCCAGGATTGTGAAGTTTGTGTTAAATTAGAGCAATGATTTTAAACAACAATTTGATGAATTTTCATTGATTTGTTGTAAATAATCATTTCTCTAATTTAGCATAAGCTTCACAATCCTGGAATCCTTGCTTGTGATTAAAAATCAAATGATCGTTGTCTCCATTTGCCATGATTTCAGTTATGTGAATTTGCACAAGCGATATTTTAAATTAAAGATTTGGGACGGAGAACTTGGTGACAATTTACAGACATCTATTTAAGATCATATTTATGGTGAAGTAAGTATTAAAGAAACATGTTCGATGGATTAAAAGAATACAAAATTTAATAGGTCTTTTTGTGATTTTTCGTTAGTATCAATCAACCAAAAGTAAAAATTCGGGGCGGAGTGGAGATAGCCACATCCGTTATCTCATCCCTTAGTGGTCTAATAGACATATGGGGACCCGAATAAAGTACTTTTGAATTTTCAAATTATATTTGAATTCATTTTTAAGCATGTTAAAGTACAACCATTTAAGCTCTTATGTTAGTTGTCATTCAAGAAAATATTCATAAAATCTCAATGAAAAAATATACTGTGCACAACAATTTTGATAATTGGACAAAAAATATATTGCAGACAACAATTGACATGGACAAAAATATAGATCAATTTATTTTTGATATGTAGTTAAAAACATCGCAATGGAATACCATCTTCAACTATCCGTTCATGGTCACATATGGATAGTTTCCATTTTTTGGTTTTTAACTGTTTTTTTGATGGAACTTGTATCAATTTTATTCGAGATGCACATACTAAATGACTATATTGACAACATATAACATCGGGCTCATAATCTTGAAAGTAGACATAATTTTTAGTCATATGCGTCTGCTGAAAAAAGTAGCCTTTTAAAATGATGGATCCTCTTTCGTATGTAAATTCGTTGTCGTTGTAGTCCTCCAATAACTTCATTTTTCCTTCAGTGCATCGCATCAAATAATATTTGACATTTTCGTTGTTGTCTACAGGTGCAATCACAGCGAAAACATCTCCTGTGCAAGTTATGATTGGTGTTAGCGTATTTAAATGAATTAAATTGACTACTTATGGCGATGGATTAGAATGAACAATTGATTAAAAAGTCAAAAACAAGTTTATTACCTTCTCTTACGAGATCTGAAATTTTATCGCCATCAGACGATATTGCTATTTCTTCTGATTCTAATTCTTCAACACTTGCCAGTGGCATTTTTCCTTTTGAATTAATCTCTGTGTGTCTCCAAGCTTTTACGTAATTGTTTGTTATGTTTTCACAAACTTCTGTAGACTCAACATTTTCAATACAAATATGACAAAAGCATGATTGCTTTCTACTGTCAAATGCAAACACGTTGTGAAATGATTTTGTTTGAATAGAGTGAAGATCTCTAGTTCCATGTATGGTGCTAGCGTCATATGGTATTGATCTATTTATATCTTGGACCCCAACAAGCCAAAAAAACCTACACAATAAATAGTGTACATGTGTACTTAAATGTTAGTATATACATTTTTTTAAATTTTAAGAAATAATATAAATTAAAAAAATAGTGGACATACCTGCGCACGTCTTTTGATTGTTGATTATAATCATGGCTTAGATTTAATTGACACCATTGGACAACCTCTGCAGCTGAATGAAACCGTCCTGAAGAATAGTTCATTTGCCATCTTCGAAGTGCTCTTTTCACGCATGCTCCTGCACCATCATGCTCACCTTTTCCATGCCCAGTTTCAAAGAAATTCCAGCGATGTTTAATGTTCAGCGCTTTATGAAGTCGACATAACCAAAAAAATGATCGTGTGGATTTAAATTGACCCGCACATCCATCAGACCATATCCAATGCTCTTTGAATTTGACTTCGCATTTTTTCAGTGAGTCATAGAAAATATTTTCTATACAATGTTGGACAAAATGTGTGTCGTGTGTACGATCATCGCTGATATAGAAGTGATATTCTTTAATCACATCTCGATTGTCACATGTGCTTTCGATGCCATCGACATCCTGTTGAGAATGTCTATATACAACATGGACAAATATCGAAACTTGGTCAGAGTGATAGTATTCACTCTGTATTTCTTTTTGTGCAGCAAATGTATAGTTTTCAGCAAAATCAACCATCGACAAAATTGTTCCGAGTGGAAAAATTTCACGAGACTGTTTGAATTGAAGATCTTGCCATCGTGCTCTATGTGAATGCTGGGTGTATTTATAAATTTCGCTTTCAAATTTTTTGAGAAAATCTGTGATGCATATCTTGTCTTCTAGCAAATCAATTCTTTTGGAATGTGAATCACTAGAACTTGTATTATAGTTGATGTATTCGTATCTCTTCCAATCAACATTTACATTTGACAACGATTGATCATTATCGATAGGGTATTTATTGTGGAATAACACCAAATTTCCACAATGATGACAATGTTTTCCATTGACACATTTCTTTGAATAAAATACTTCATCGTGATTTCTCTCACATAAAATTTGAGATATGAATTCACGTATCGTCGGCGGAGGTGGTGAATTTGTCCAAAACATTTTACCAAATTCAAGAAACGTGTCATAATATAACTGAAATTGCACATGATAATGACAACAACATGTATCACGTATAGTTATAGGTCGAACATACCATGGTTTTTGTTGCACAAATGTAGTGATTGATATATTAATTCCACGATGATTTTCCTTGAATTTATTGAACAATTGTACTTGTGTCATGTCCATTATATGTTTTGGTTGGCTTTCATATATATTTCGTGATATTCTTTTGCGTATCACATCTCTTGAATTTGGTGAAACTCGAGCATGTTCCAACCAATATTCTCGTACAATATCTTTAACACCTGCTCCTAATCTATCTTTGTAAGGTTGTCTACAAATAATTGCCCAACAAGCAAGTTCATTATTTTCATCTATTTGCATTCTGAATTTGTTATGTTTGTATAATGTTTTTCTTGATGTTCCAACTGCTTTTGCTAGTTCTGTTGTCAAACGCTTTTGTTTAGTACTAGCTGAAAGAATTGCTGTATGAATTGCTTTACGTGCAGCACTGATATCTTTCTTCCTGGATTTTCCAAATTTTTTTATTGCATCGCCTATATTTTCCATCACATTTTGTTTCAATTTCGACTCTTTTGTTACTTTGTGAATACCCAATAATGATGTAGCACCTTCTAACTTCTTGGACACTAATAAACATCTCAAAATTTGTGCTTGTCCTGCTATTGAGTAATCCTTGAGAACTTCATCATAAATTTTTGTAGCACGATATCGTGCAACATGTATTGGTAGTTTTTCTCCATATTTGTCGCAATCAATGTCTTCTAACATTTCATCATCAATAGTAAAAGTACCTATACATCAAGTTAAATTTAATTTAACATATATCAAAAAATAAAATTCATTATAAAAAAATGAATTTGGAAAATATATGATATATACATACCAGGTTCAATTTCTGGATTTTGAACTTGATCTTCAATATTGATTTCATCGACATTAGCATGTAAATCACTATTTACATCTTCTACAATGTTCTTTTCAACTTCAATTTGTTCTTCTTGTACTCTATTTTCAATTTCCATTTCTTCAACATTATCATGTAAATCTGTATTTATATCTTCAATAGTTCTCTCTTCCGTTTCGGCAACCCTTTGTTTTTTGGCAATATATCTGAGTTTTTGTTTCTCTCTATTATCATCATCATCACGTTTACGATCAGCTTTTCTTTGACGTTTTCTCTTATTGCCCATGGTTGTTTAATCTATAGACGATAAATTAAAGAATCATGTTACTTTATAGTAAAAATAAATAAATTAAGATTTAAAAACATTTACGGAATTTATAAAAACATGAACTGAAATTTATTTTACCTTTTAAAAATTTTGTAAGAGTCTTTTGAAGAAGATTTCTTTGGAATTAACTTTCCTTTGAAAAAACTCTCTGAACAAAAATCTTCTTTGGAAAATAATAAAAACACCTTGTGCCAAGGAAGAAAATAAAACACCTTGTAAATAAATCTTTGTTGTAAAATTCATTGCAAAAATACTTTTTTGAAAAAATATCTACGAAAAAAACCACTAGAAAAAAGTACTTTGAATAAAAACTTATTTATAAATATATCTGGGAAAAAATCATTGTAAAGAAATAACTCTTTGAAAAAAAACTCATTTCAAAGAAATAAGAAGTACAAAATTACCTTGCAAAAAATCCTTTGCAAAATACTTTAGCAAGATAACTATTTGAAAAAACTCATTTCAAATAAATAAGAAGTGCAAAACTACTTTGGAAAAAAATCATTTGCAAAATACCTTAGCAAAACAATTATTTGAAAAAACCTCTTTCAATTAATTAAAAGTGCAAAGCTACTTTGAAAAAAAAACATCCTTGCAAAGAACCTCCTTGCAAACATGTCTAAGAAAAGAAATATTTTGAAAAAACTCCTTGCAAATATCCCTTAAAAAAAACACTTTCAATGTGTCTTTTGAAAAAAAAAAGAAGAAACATACTTTGTAAAAATCTCTTTTTCAAAAAAATGTCTTCTTTGCAAATATACAACAAGAAAATAAATATTTGGAAAAAACTTCTTGCAAATATGCCTTAGAAAAAAATCACCTTCAATGTGCCTTTGGAAAAAAGAAGAAACATACTTTGTAAAAACCTCCTTTTGCAAAAAATGTCTTCTTTGTAAAAATGCAATAAGAAAATAGATATTTTTGAAAAACTCCTTGCAAATATGCATTAGAAAAAAAAACTCCTTCAATGTGCCTTTTGTAAAAAAGAAGAAGAAACATACCTTGTAAAAACCTCCTTTTGCAAAAAATGTCTTCTTTGTAAAAATGCAATAAGAAAAGAGATATTTTGGAAAAACTCCTTGCAAATATGCCTTAGAAAAAAAAACTCCTTCAATGTGCCTTTTGTAAAGAAGAAGAAGAAACATACCTTGTAAAAACCTCCTTTTGCAAAAATTATCTCCTCCTTCCGAAATTAGTTTGACAAAAAAATGCGAAGTTCAAACATGCGAAAATAATGAATTAACTTTACGTTTATTTATATGAGTATAAGAAATATATTTGTTTTTTTTTCCGGCCGACGTATTTTTTTTTCCGCTTAGTTATTCGGCCGAATAACCTTCGCCATAAGTTACGGCGCCGTTACGGAAAACAGTTATTCGGCCGAATAATTATTCGGCCGAATAATTATTTCGGCCGAATAATCTCTGAAACATGAAAGATTCAGATCTCTGCAAAATTTTCAGGTTTCTCCATTTTCGGAAGGAGAAAACCACCTCTTACACAACAAAACGAATGTCGGACTTCATACCAGTAGATTCATCATTGAATCTACTTTACGAGGGTATAAATTTTGTTGTATATAGATAAGAACTGATATTTTTTAAGTTTTATCTTCGTAACATGTGTCGAGTTATGATTCAGCTCTTTAAAAAAACAGCGAAAAGAAAAATCCATAACTTTGAAAATACAACACCAAAAAAATCGAAGAAAATGTGGGACTCTTCATTGACGTGTCTACTTCAAAAGGGTGTTCGTAGATTTTTTGATTTTATAGCGGATTGAGAGAAAAGTGGTGCAACAAAAAGGTTGTTTAAAATCGACTGAGTTTCCCCATTGATCGACTTTAAAAAAATATAATAATTAGTATAGAGGTCCATTGGATGCAAACTTATAGTCAGGCACTAGTACATTGTGTGTAGATTGTCGTAGCATTTTCAGTTTTTGCAAAACACAAGTCTAACAACGATTTTAGTGGTGCAACAAATCATAACTCTTTTGTAGTCTTTTCATTTTATAAGAACACATTGTCAAACATTTGCGAAATCGACATATCAAATCTTAATAAAAAAAATTGAAAAAATTATGAGTAGAAAGCTAACATAATTCTACAAAAGTTTCATTTTTACGGCAAAGTGAAATTTTAAACAAAAATATCACTTTTGTTCGCTCGAAGTTGAAAAACATGAAAAAACCAGAATTATTTTCTCACAAGACCCCCCAAAATAGACACCCATCTTCATTTTTTCACCCTTAACCAACTGGAATTGTTTAAA
Source organism: Larix kaempferi (assembly GCA_027924585.1). NCBI lineage: Eukaryota > Viridiplantae > Streptophyta > Pinopsida > Pinales > Pinaceae > Larix > Larix kaempferi. Next base: position 13,105,217 of record BSBM01000458.1, on the reverse strand, counting down.
CAATGCATCTAGCAATCAACTTTCCATTTCCATTACCATAACATGGAAAATAAATAGTATAATTAGACAATCAAAGATAACAGTAACAAAATGATATCTCAATCTGTAAATGGCTAATTCTGATCCAATTGTAACAATACAATAAATTAAATGATAAACCCCACACTGCAATAATGAAATAAATGGAAAGCTACAAATATCATCTCTAACTATGGAGAATGACATACAATCACAAATTAGTTCATAGACGTAAACCATATTTCGCATCATATTGGTTGTTAACCAACTACAATTGTTTAAACACTGAATCCAACAATCAACTTTCCATTTCCACCGCCATAACATGAAAAATAAACAATATAATTAGACAATTAAATATAACAGTAACAAAATGATATCTCAATATGTAAATGATGAAATAAAACATGTACATAGCAGTCTTTGTTGCCATCACCCTCATTATCTTCCTTGTTTGGAATGATAACAATGTTGTTCACAAAAACATGTTTATATCTAGGGTTATGTCATAATATAAACCACCAATTTCTATCCAACACATATGGGTAAAAGAACACTTGGTTGCAGTGTTTTGGGAAAACATAAGGCTCCTTACTTTTTACCCACATCTTTCTAGAGTTGATACATATGAACCCACTATCACGATATTCCTTTACAATATTCATGTCGAATGTGTCCCAACACCTGCAGCTGAAAATAACACATTAGAAAGATGAGAAGTCCACTTGAATGATCTCTTGTATCTTTCTGACATAACCCAAAATCCCTACAATCATGTTTCGATCTCGGTGGCTAGCATGACTAGATTGGTTGAACTTGACTTCCACTCTATAGTCTTGTGTTACACGCCCATCATCAACATACTCAGTGTGAAAATGATGTCCATAAGCCCACACAGATGGGAACAAATGCACTTGTGACAAAAGTTAACAAATGATGGTTCCATATGTCTAATAACCCAAACATTAATATATTAAATATAGATGTTATAATTTAAAGTTTCATTATAAAGGTAGAAATGTACATAAATATTTTATTACCGAGTTGTTGCACCCAATCCCAATGTTCAACGCGTCCTCCTCTTCAGAAGGGTAACAATCGTATGCACCATATTTCTCTCTGACTTGGTCTGCAACCCAACTGTTGGGATAGATCATTGGCATATTTTATTTTAAATTATTTGGAAAAGGAATTCTCCTACCCTGCAACTGTCTAAATTATTTTATGTCAATGTCCCATTTCCTCCTCTTCTCTTCATACAATGCAACCTATGGTTGTGTTTCCTCCACATTGTAAAGAATGAAAGTATTGATTGCATCAATTTCTGAATTCGTTGTTGCATTCATGGAAATGAAACCACATTCACTATGTATGGCATCAAATATAGGTTTTGAAGTTTGTTGTAAATAGTTACTATGTGGAAATTTCAAGATCGAAAGATCAGTGACTTACTCTTTAAAATGTGCCTTTTTTTGTTCATTTCCAATACCTCCCATTCTCTTTTTTTCCTCATCACGTTCATCATCCCAAATTACAGCGCCTAGTGTGTGGTCGATTTGCTTGATGTACTAACTGGCATAATAGAACGAATCATATAATAAGTACCCCTCTGCCATAGACCCCTCAGGTTTTTCCATTTGTCGAACAAATCCCTTTACTTTTTTCATGAACCTCTCTAAGAACGTCCAGCGACACGAGACCACCCCAACTAATTCAACCTCATACACTAGGTGAATTAGAAGATGAACCTGCAAGTCCATGAAAATCAACGGCAGTTCCTTCTCAAACATACAAACAATCTCAGCTATCTCTTCACGCCACCGTGGAATGCTAGCGATGTAAATATCCTTTGATGTGATCCACCGTACAAATGCAGATAGTCTAGATATGGCACGTCAGAGGTCATCAAGAAATTCATGGTTTACACACCCGCGCACAAACAATGGATAATGACACTACAAGGTAAAAACAAAAATTTAATTACATTTTAAATTTTGTGGTAAAAGATATAAATAAATAGTAATAACAATTATTTGGCATTATATGTACCCTTAGAAGGTTGATATGGTCATGTGATTTCAAACCCGACAAATTTTCATCTACAGGGAGGCAGCGTCGTAGAGTAGACCCATAAAAATGTGAAAATCCTCACAACAGATTTAAGAGATGATGTATACCTCACAAGAGTAATTATGATTAAGTAGGAAAATAGAAGAAGAGTGGTCAATGCAGTATAATTAGCAACAAAATAATAATACAGTAGAACTCGGATAGAAGCAAAAATACTTGACACACACTAGTTAATTAATCACAACATGGACAAATAAATAGTACAATGCATGAGGATTCGAATGCCTAAGGTGGCAATTCGAATTAGCCTTCATGGAGTGATCAAAAGATCATTGGAGTGTCATCGGTGCACAACTAGAAGTCTTCATCATCATCAGTGGAGTCATCAATGCTCAAGTAACTGTCAATCATCAGTCAAACTGAGTCTGGTAGGTGTAACTGAGTATAATTGAAGACAACTGGATTGGTAGGTGAAGAAGGGTGAGTTGCTTCCTAAAATCAAGGAAGAAGGGCGCATTAAGCAACTGGAGGGCTAAAACTGATAAGTGAGAAGCTCCTGGGGGTTGGCTAACTAAGGGCTAGGTGCTGGATTGATGAATGGAATGCATGTAAAATGCATGCAAACCCTAGAATGCATGCAAACCCTAAAAGTGAATGCATGACTGAAAATGTAAATGATCAAAATACTGGTGGGACTAGGATGGAGTATAGGAATATCCTAACACCCCCCCTTAATCCATCCTGGACCCTGGTAACTAAGACCAAAGGTCACCCAATACAATGAATAATAACAGTCAATAAACCAAGAAAGTGGGGAAAATTTCATGGGAAAAATACCCCCCCCTCAAAACAGACTGTAAGGCACACATAAAAAATAAATGCTCCAAACTCAAGCAGGTGTGATGCTTGGTCATATGTTTGGAGGTATCTTCTTCTTGGGAAGAAGTGGATCATACTAAAAAAGCATTGGCTTGTACTTGCTCTTCAGATCGAATGTGATGAGAACAAATCCAAAAGTATGAGGATGATCCTTGAACCTGTGATTTGAATCAGTTGAGGTAGGATCAAATCTTTGAATGTGCATATAGTCTTTTGTCTTCTCCTTCAAACCACCATGGGTGAGATTATGCCAAAAAGAACTATTACATGTTTTCTTGAAATCAAAATCATATTTAAGACTTAAAAGGTAGTTTCTTGAGATCTCCTTTGAACCAGCAGGGGTGAGATCAAAACCATCAAATAATAATGATTGCTTGAAATACAAATCAGATTTAAGACTTGATGAATAGTTTCTTGAGATCTCCTTTGAACCAGCAGGGGTGAGATCAAAACCATCACATGCATGAGAAATTATCTCAAGTAGTGTTTTCTTAGAATCCAAATTAGATCCAAGACTTGAATCATGGTTTCTTGAGATCTCCTTTGAACCATAAGAGGTGAGATCAAAACCAGTAAGTGCATGAGAAATTATCCCAAGCAAATGGTCATGGTTCCTTGAGATCTCCTTTGAACCATAAGAGGTGAGATAAAAACCAGTGGATGCATGAGAAATTATCCCAAGCGGGTGGCAATGGCCATATTCTTCAATAACCTTCTGAAAGCATGGAATAATGATCATATAGTAGTAAATAAGAGGTGATTGCTTGAGGAGGGTGAATGAATTACCTCCAATAGTTGATTTTTCCTCCGAAATAATCATGTGATCATGATGCAAACCAACAGACTCTGGTGCAAGAGAGGATTTACTGGACCCTCTGCAATATCTAGAGTGTGAGCTGGCACAGAAGGAGAGGAAAGTTGGAGCATGAGTGTAGAATCTGCAAGTTCTTTGTGGACAACTTCAATATGAGATGATACTGGTTCATGATCTGAGAGACCATCAAGGGGAGTGAATGCATCACTTTGCTTGTTTTCGAAAGGGTTTGGACCAATTCCTTCATTCTTTCTGCCAAATCTTTCATCCAGGTAAGCCCATATCTTTATTGGAGATGAAATATTAGGGAGTTCATATATCATGCAAGGAGACATAGCATAACTCATGACTGCACAAGCTTGTTCACCTTCACTTAACCAATCATACTCTTCAGCATAGGATTCGAACTCTCTTTCAAAACAATAATCAAAGAGACCATGTCTCTTCAAATGTGCTATCATTTGTGGTTTCCATTCATCATAGTTGAATGGAGAAAGAGGAGTAATTCCTGATGAATACATGGAAGTTGTAGAATACCTACAAAAACAATAGAGAATATATGCAATTGCTACTGCTACAAAGATGCAGAAACTGCTGCAACTGCTACACTCGAAATATTGGTAACAACCTGCAAAAAACTCTCAAGAATGGAGATAAACAATACTCTCAACATGCTTTGATACCATGTGAAAATCCTCACAGCAGATCTAAAAGATGATGCATACCTCACAAGAGTAATTATCATTAAGCAGGAAAATAGAAGAAGAGTGGTCAATGCAGTATAATGAGCAACAGAATAATAATATAATAGAACTCGGATAGACGCAAAAATACTTCACACACACTAGTTAATTAATCATAATATGGACAAATAAATAGTACAATGCATGAGGATTCGAATGCCTAAGGTGGCAATTCGAATTAGCCTTCATGGAGTGATCAAAAGATCACTGGAGTGTCATCGGAGCACAACTGGTGTCATCGGAGAACAACTGGAAGTTTTCATCATCATCAATGGAGTCGTCAATGCTCAAGTAACTGTCAACCATCAGTCAAACTGAGTCTGGTAGGTGTAACTAAAGACAACTGGATTGGTAGGTGAAGAAGGGCGAGGTGCTTCCTAAAATCAAGGAAGAAGGGCGCATTAAGCAATTGGAGGGATAAAACTGATCAGTGAGAAGCTCCTGGGGTTGGCTAACTGAGGGCTAGGTGCTGGACTAATGACTGGGATGCATGCAAACTCTAGAATGCATGCAAACCCTAAAAGTGCATGCATGACTGAAAATGTAAATGATCAAAATACTGGTGGGACTAGGATGGAGTATAGGAATATCCTAACAAAAAAGAAGGTGCCTTCATGCCCAACATAACTTCTTTTGCCAAATTAAGATCATCTTTCTTCAAAATCCAAGGGACATCACCTTTTTTAAATGAAAAAGAGGGGCTAGGCTCTCCTCTATTTTCTTGTCTTGGCCAATGCTTCTTTTTAGTATTTGAAGAAATAAGATCTTTCATGACTTTCATCTTTTCAGTTTTTTGGGATGATATGTGACACCACAAAGAACATGAAACATTTTTAAATATATGCATGGGATCTAGTAAGTGGGAAATATTAAGATGCTCCCAATATGGGAGCTCATAAAATATCGATTTCCTTTTCATCCGTTTGGGGATTTTCTCAACATGGGTGCTGAAGAATTCAGGATCATTGATCACATGTTGCACATTTAAATCAAACATCTATGTGTATTACTTCTCCTTCTCTCTCTCATATGCCCTAAGCCAATCAACATATGTCATTATTTCAGGCTTTTGGGTTCTCTCTTGTTTACAATTGAAAGCATATTTTTCTCTTCTATAAGAGTGGTTTTCTGGAGGAATACCCTAGAGAAGTTGTACACCGACTTTCTTAGGTCTTTGGACCACCTAGCCTTCATAGAAGGTCCACAACATTTACATCCATAATAATCTTTTGTTACAAGACCTGTAATGTTATAGTAAAGAGAGCACGTTAGTGTTGAAGATGAAATAGTCGCATTGAATTAAATATGTCAAAAATTATTGCTTTGAATATAAAAATCAATAAAACAACAAATTTACCTAAGCAAACTCCTAACCCTGGATAATCATGTGTGGTGTACGCACATATTCCATACAATGTAAAACTCATATGTGATGGAATGGGTCTCGACACGTCATATACCTGTATCCGTTCCCATAATTCCTTGAATTCATTGATCAATGGTTGTAGGTAAACATCCATATTCTTCACTCGTGTTTTACCAGGGACTATAAGAGCCAACCTAAGATGTTCATTATTCACGGAAAACCATGGGGGAATATTGTTATTGATCACTACTACAGGCCAAAAAATATAGATGTTGTTTGGTTGGGAATATGGGTTGACGCCATCAATGGATATGCTCAATCGGAGGCTACGTACTTCATCTTTGAATTTATCGGGCCATGTATCCTCTATATGCTTCATGGATATTGAATCTATTGGGATTCGCATAACTCCTTCCTCACTTTGGTGGGATGCATGTCATCCTTGCAACATAGGTAATTCTTTGCAACGAAAGAGCCTTTGAATCCTTTGGATTATAGGCATGTGCCTCAATATATTATGAGGAGGACCATGTGATTTAGCCTTGTTATTTGATTCTTTGTATCTACCATGCCCACATTTTGGACATATCTCTTTGTCTGCAAATTCACTTCTATATAGAATACAATCATTGGGGCATGCATGATATGACATGTACTCTACACCCAACATTTTCAACATTTTCTTTACCTTTGCAGAGCTGTTGGGAAAGACATAATCATTCATAAGTACCTTATATTTGAATAACCTACAATTAGTGGGAAATACAAATGTACAATGTCATTTAATGTTCATAAAATTTACCATTTTCAATGATGATTGTGCCACAAGATTCCTCAAAATATAATGTAGTTGATGGTTAGTTACCTCAACATTGTCGAGAAACATGCTTCTGACATGCCATACTTTGATTTCAAGTTGTATAGTAACATTGTTGTCCCCAACTATGTAGACTTTGACCAACCAAATCCAAATAGAGGTGTGGTGGAAGCCAATTTAAGGCTTTCGAAGAAGGATTCAGTAATATGAGTGTCATCCCCTAGCTCATTGTCCTGGAATGTATGGAACAACATTGCATCCATGGCACTCCTTTGTTGTAATAACTTGTCCATACCAACCTCTACTTCATTGCTTCCATTGCCAACATGTGAAGTACTACTATCACTATAGGAATTCCTGATTGGTGAGAATGGACGCAGTGGAAATTAATTAGGTGGTTGATTCAACCATGCTTGGTATGCTTCCTCTCCAAGTTGCGCTCTTTTTTAGCCTTCTCTCAATTTGACATTGTACTAGGGTGAAACAGAAGATGGTAGGCAGGTCACTCATCATCAAAATCCTATTTTCAAAAATATTGAACATTACATCAATGATGTTAGTAAGCACAATGCAATTGGTTTCATCTAGCATTATAGAAAAGAATTATTACAAAAGCACGAGAATCACTTCCAATAGAAAATGTTAAGCTGCAAACAATTTATAAAGTAGACATTCAGATTGAGCGATAAATTAACATCAATTCCACATTAAATATGAAAATTTAAAATTGAGGAACACATTTTCAAATTGAATTTATAAATTAAATTAACAATTTATAAAACATAATTTCAAATTGAGCAGTACATTAACATGAATCCATTGAAAATTAACAAATACAATTAATGATTTTTTTTTTGTCTTATGCCCCAAGGGAACGTCTAAAGGTAATCCCAATTCAAGGCATCTCTGATGAGCGGTTGGTGGTCTACGAAAGTTTTAGTTTATTGACAAGTTGTCACTAGGAGACAAACTATGTATTTTATGTACAACAACAAACCACGCAACTTTCATTTTCATAAAGAACTCTTGGTCATTAAAGTGTTCCTCAAATGAACAATTTGGAGAAAATAAAGAGCACCTAGAACTATTTATGAACCTTGCAATGTTTCCATGAGTGCATGGACGAACGTCTATATACAATAGGTTCTTCCTGTTAAAGTTTCCAGAAACATAACCATTCATACACATACTATACATGGAAATGTTGTGATTGTATTTAAAAACATTCAAGTAATCAGACTGAAAATAGATAAGACCGCAAAAAGGCATAAGTGCTACTAAATGTTTGGGAGGAACAAGTACATGTGAAAGGATAAAACACCCAAGATTCGTAGCATCTATATTAGACCTAGTAATCGTAAAACGATTACCACAAAAGGAGAAATCGGTTCCAACATCGGGCACGTGTAGAGAAGACGGCCAAGCGCCATATAAAGCGCGGTTGTAAGAAGTTTGATATTTACTTTGCAAATTCACAGGAAGGGAGAAATCATCGCTGCCCTCCAATAATTGGATGGACCTTGGTGTGTACTTGGACATTTTTTTCTCTCAACTCATGCAACTTTTTGGATCTCTAGTAGAGATGGATTGGGTTGCATTCATATCATACTTTGGATAACTATAAAATTCAATTGACTGAACATAAGCATAGGGGTTCATCAATTTAGGATGAGACATAGTTTTTTTGGCTTCCAAATTTTTAAAGAATGAGCATAGGGAAGTGTTCCTTCGTGTCTTTTCTATATAACCTATTGGAATTTTTACTGCAGTAGGGGGTATTAGACCATTGACATTGGGTAATCTATCATTGGTATAATGGGTGAGTGTGACATGCTGAGGTTTCTCCTTCAACCCTTGACATTTTGAACAACCAAAAATTACTGGGGTGTCATAAAAGAGTTCCAGCTCACGATTAATTACCGTCGATGAACCAGGATGGAGGCTTGAAGATGGCATGTTACAATTGGCGGGGTAAAGCAGATGCCCATTTTCATCCACGAACTGCTTGCAATATCTTTCTCCTTATAAGATTTTTCGACGTTTTGAAATTGGTGGAATGTCTTGTGCATCCGAACTCGAACCTGAATCGCGATCCTACAATATAGAATAAATTGATATTCAGATTCACATGGATAAGTAACATAAATTCAAATAAGTAGTCAAAATATAAATAAAACCTCAACTTATCGGGGATGGAAAGGGATAACTCGTCGAACTTTGAACAAGATGGAATGAGCTAGAATCTAAAGAATTGGCCATTTGATACTACAAACTTTCTTCCTGCATTTGAGCCAAATCAACGATCAATATACGTCTCTACAATCCTAAGATATTTTCAAGAACTATATCACAATCTAACTTCCAATATAGTTTGGAAGCCATTTTGTAAGAATAAAGTGAGTTTAAGCAACATATATATACTATGAAATATTGTAATTGGTGTGGTCAAATACTAAACAACATTTGGGATGAATATATAATTTTAAGTGGACACATAAGAACAAAGAATTTATAAATTAAACTGGTGTGTTTATTCTTATATAAATGCACTAGTGCGCTCACATAAACAAAATGCACTGGTGTGTAACAAATATAAACTCACCATTAAAGAACATCCTCAAAATCCCCCGCAGTGGTAAATATCAGGTACATTTGGTAGCGAATATTTCTACATGCATTTTTTACAATATAATTCATTACAGTGCGTTTCCTACACATAAGTGCACCAGGGTGTCGAACTTTACACACACCGCTACACGCGTTTTTAAATTGGCGTTAGGACAGTGCATTTTACTTATGTATGCACCGGTGTGAATTGACAACATGCGCACCTAAAATGCCAAAAATCAATTTTTTTAAAAATCACACTCTTTTTTCCCTAAATTAAAAAAAGGGAAGCAATTCTAAGTTCGAAAAGTAAATCTAAGTAGTGTTTAAAAGCCAAAAGCCAAAACCTAAACATTAATTCATTGTTTTGCTGAAATTTTTAGGGGAGAGTTTTGGAAGAGAGACTTACGTGGAAGGAGTTCTAAGGGTCAAAATTTGTTAGGTATGATGAATCAAACAAAACCCTGCATAATAAAAATTTCAAGTATGTAAATATTACTGTAGATATTATTATCTTATTTAGAGTTTAACTAGATTTAGAAAAAAAAACTTCATACTTACCTTCAATGTTTCAACCCTTATTTTCTCGCTGCTTGTTTTCGTTTTATGTGGATACAAAATTTTACATTAGGGTTTAAATCCCTTTATTGTTACACATAATTACGATTTCACCTTTTAGGGATATTGGATTTACTGAGCTTGTGATTATATATAGAAAGCGTAGCGTGATATGGGGCCACTTTTTTGGTCGAATTCGTAACCATGTTGGCCCTACTAAGTTTTTTTCTAATTTTTTATTTTTATTAAAAAATGCATGCATCAAAATCAACGTGTTTGTATTACATGAATGCACTGGTGTGTCCATCAACATAATGCATAGGATATGACACGCGTCGTGCCATTTTTTATTATTTTATAAAAACGCAAAATTCAATTTCCGTATCTCATGTTCATTGTTCCCCGTGCATCGAATTTACTGTAACGCACCATATATGACCTGCCTCACGTCATTTTTTATTATTTTACAAAAACACAAAAGTTGATTTTCGTATCTTGGTTCTCTGTTACCGATGCATCCTATTTACTGTAACGCATTGGTGCGTTGTTGTTACGTACGCACTAGGGCATTTCAAGTATTCAAGCGCACCAATATCAAATCTATTCATTTTTAATATTATTGTTTTGTCATATTTTGAAGGTCTGTAATTTGTTTGTATAATATATTGATAGCTTATGTATTTAATGGTATAGGTTGTTTATTGATAGAAAATGCATGCTATGAGTTCAATGAACAAAACCTTTAATCAACATAATGGGAGCACATCCAAAATTACAAAGAAGGCAAGTGCTTTTAATTAATTTATGTATTTAAATTAATTTGTTTGAACTATTTGTATGGTTAACTAATATGTATTGGTTACATGCAGAGCCAAAAAATGAGGAAGCTCAATAAGATTCTGGTTGAACTAAGTTCAGAAGAGCAGAAAACGTTGATGAAAAAGTTGCAAAGGGATGAATCAGGTGAATAAAAAATAAGTCAATATGAATTATTTATTGAAATTTGAGTAATAATCTACTTAAGAATATTCGCTAACATGTTTCAAATAACATAATTCACATATGTTGAATGTTATGCAGGGATTGACAGCAACAGAATTCAATGTCGTCATAAGAAAAAAAAAATGGAAGATGCAAATGATGATCAATTGGTCCTTAGCTCATCTAGAGTGGTACTGGAAGTTAATAGCTGAATGGATAGAGAATTTTATAATACTATAAGGGATTTAGTGGAAAGAACGTACAAACGTACTTTCACTTACAATACAGAAACCAATCAAATGATTCAAAGAATCAGGTCATATGTAAACTACAAGAGGCGTTCCTAGAGAAATGGTCAATGAGACCTACCAGGCTTGCAATAGCAAAAACATATAACAACAAAAAAGAATCATTCAAAAAGTAATATTCATAAACATCTTTATGTAGAATATGTATCTATAACTATTACAAAGCAGCATCCGTTCAATAATTTTAATTCTACCATATTTATTTTTCATATCAACATAAAAATAGTTTAATGACATTTTACATTTCCAGGAAGATTATGAGAATTCCAAAGGATGAACGATGTGATATGTGAAATGTGCCAGTAGGGATGTCCAAAAAAGTGTACAAGGAGATGGTCAAGGAAATGGACATAATTTCATCACAGGAGGAGCCATCTCAACAACAATGTGCTTCAAATGTATGAAATCATTGGTTTTTAGGTTTATGTTATACATCTCACTAATTAATTCAACATTAAATATTAATTTTCAATTTTTTTGTTGCAAAAAAGAAAAGAAAATGGAATCGAGTCAGCACACAAGACATGATGACAAGGAAAAAAGCGGTTGATAGCAAATTTTGTGAGTATTTGTGATTTCGTTGTAAGAAATAAATATTTCGTAGTGGTTGTGATTGGTATATATATATATATTTTTTTTTTCACTAGTAATCCTCGCATGTCTTCAAACATGTGTTAACATACAAAGAGGAGCCATCGAAAGAATTGATTTACATTGGGTTAAGCAAGGGTTGTGAGTATATGTTGGCGTATCAAAAATTAATTGTGGATTTTGTAAGTATCTATGTTGTTTTACTTCTCTCATTTTATAATTAATAAAATGACAAAATTCTTTTATATTAAATCTAAGATTTGTGACGGGGCATAACACTTGCAGGAAACACAGTATGGAGTGGAGCCAATAGAAGACTTGTTGATAGAAGGCATGATATTTGGTTTTGAGAGAAGTGTATCATTCATGAGTCAATTATTTCTATGGGATGTCACTTTTCAATTTACATTCATGTATTCTATCTATTTATTTTTCAGTATTCCCGTTGGTAAAGTAGATACACTCAGTACACTTTATTTTTATGTTTCCAAATGGAAGTTGAAGAAGAGGAAAACAATTGAGCCAATCAAAACATTCGGCCAAATAACTCAATTGATGTAAGTGGCTCGAGCACCGATAACAGTTCCAATGAAGAATGATGCTCCGTATTTAATTTTGATGTTAATGCAAGCTGTTGTAGCTTGTTGTATATTTTGAAATAATTGTCTATGCAAATCAAACATTTTGTATAATAATGTACTGGACAAATTGTCTGAATTCAAAGATGAGTTACCAATAAGTGTAACAATAATTACATGCATGTTGACATTTTGATTATTGTTGTCATATTTTATATGACAAAGGCACTCTTGTTGAAATATAATAAAATAAACTTTTTTATTCTATTGATTCTTCAATATTATTGTCAAATGTTACATGTGAAATGGTACATAAGTAATTTTTTCCTAAGAAAAAAATGCGTATTTTCATTCAAGACGGAGCAAAAATACATTCTTATGTGCCATACAACAGTGGTAAATGGTACATTGGTAATTAAATGTATGGATGATTAAATATTACAATAGATTCTTGCATCTATGATATAACAAATTAATCCAAACAAACAATTTCAATAATTAAAATTGAAATGAATTTTACTATAGACAAATATTTCAATCTCATATGAATCATGGAATTAAAAAATAAAAAATATAATATATATATTTGAATGAAATATCAATAGCCATTCTTTAAAGAATCATATGCAGCGCTTTTACTAATATATGTCGCACCAGGGCTCCTATACTAACATTGCGCACCGGTGCATATAAACGAAAATTACGCACCAGTGCATGTATAACATTAAGCACCGGTGCATTTTATTTTAAGAATCGTGTTGGTTAATCATGTAGATGGCTTATGCACACCGAGAACAATCAAAACCCCACCGGTTTTTATTTTTTAAGCCTGACAGTGCATTTGATGTGTTAAACTGCATCGAGTCATGTTGATAATTTGTAAGCACGGGTGGGTTTGAATATAAACTGCACCGGTGCGTTTGAATATTAAATGCACTAGTGTGTTTGGTTATTAAATGCATCGGTGCACCCTGATAAATGTACATCACCAGTAAAATTAAAAATAATGAAAAAATGTACAGTGCATATGATGTAAAATATCACACTGGTGCGTATATTCTATACGCAAGCACTAGTGCGGCACTGAAATTTGATTATTTATGGGGCTTGTTCTAGTTGAGTGCATCGGTGTGTCTTTTCTAATCATATAGCACCGGTGTGTCCTAGTAAGAAACACACCAGGCAGCGTAAATTCAGTTGTGCACACCGATAAACAAACATTCGCTAAAACCTTTAGCCGTCGAGTATTTTTTAGTTATAAAATGTATCCGTTATGACCTCCATAAAAACATCCGCTACCATTGGTGAAGGTCGTAGCGGAGGTTTTTTTTGACAATTTTTGCCAATCTTGTAACACTAAAAACATCCGCTATGACCTCCGCTACATGATTTTTTCCTTGTAGTGGACATGCCAGCCCTATGGGAAACCCGAACCTCACAGCCCCACGATGTTCAAACCCAAATAACCACTTTAACCAATCTGCATAAATTTTAAACAAATCCATAATAAACTGTCAAGCAAACTTAGAACAAAGTTTAGACTGACTCAAAACCCCGACTAGATATGGACTTATCAATTATCGACAAAAAGCATATAGGAACATAAAAACCAGAGCTCATAATTAAGACACATCTCGGTGACTATGTGTCATCAAAGATGTTGATCACATGTTTGGAGGACTGCAAAGGTTGAGCATGAGGCTGCTCATTCTCCAGCCGAGGGCCAAAAAAATTTCCAGTTGTTGCATGGGCCAGGATGTTGATGCGATTTGCAAGCTCTTTGATTATGTCCACAATATTGCCCAAGGTGGAGTGAATGCACAGGATTTGATTCCTCATCCAGGCTGACTCGACCTCTGCCTGACGCCTCTCGCTTGTTTCTCTATTCTAGGTCTCATCCATCGCCATACCCATTAACATCTTCATTTTCCAATATAGAATAACAGTTTTTCCATGCTTGGTATCCCTCGAGCAAGAAGAACCAACATCTAAAATCTTCACAACCCACTCCATCTAGGATTTGTCCAACTCTAGATCCTCCTTAACCCTGTTGATTTCTTGCTCCATTCCATCTAATTGACAAACCATAACTGGGACCTCCTTAAAGTAGTCTTGTTTAGCGTCGGTAATTTCCTTTTCCACTTTGGGCATGTGAGTGGATTTCTTCCCAGCCCTCTTACCACCTCTCGGCCTCACCATTGTTCGCCTGGTCCCAATGAAGATTCCTCCTCCCGACCAAATCCAAGATAGTAGAGAGACACCCTACTAAGAGTTTATCGATGAAAAATTCAAGCGCTTGCTAAAATGACATGAGAACGCTAACGAGAGATTGAAGGGGAGATCATGAACACAAGAGAACTATCCTGAGTTATCATGATTTGGCCTCATCTTTCCAATCAATTGGTCGATCATAATCATCACCTCTCAAGGCTAGATGCTCCATGGAAAGCTGCTTCGACTAGTTATGATATCGTACATCATTCTAGGATCACACTTCCCCATTCTACCACGACTCATAGTGGAAGAATTAACTCCAAATGTGCTCATCTTCAAGTTCGTGCAGGGTGCCTGTGACGAGTTAAGGACACAATGTGGGTGGCAGGGGGTTGGATAAATGTCTCGCTAAGCCCCCACCTGGCACCACATCATGGTTTACCTGCATTCATGACAAAAATAGATTATATATATATATATATATTCTTGATAATCAGTTCACTTGCATTTTATATATATAATAGCTTGAGTAGACCTAAAAATTAAGAATGTGTTTCCTCCTAAGAAGTCAAGGTTCAAATCTAGAAGAAAGTAAGGTATGTACATTGTTATAGACTTTATTAATCAAATTATTGCGCAGAAGATATCACTTATTCCACACAAAAGAAAAACTCTCATATACTAATTTGATGTCAAACTTAGTCATAACCTTAAAATTAAATTATAATTATTATATAAACCTAAAAAAAATTATGAAAAACTAAACTTATATATTAAAATGATAGACGTACTATATGGTAAGTTGAACTCATCATTAAAAAATGGTTCGGTATGTTCAAAGGTCGATAGTGATGTTATTACACATATTCTCCAGACATAAAATAATGAAATTTGGTTTCTCATCATAGTCATATAAACCTTTTTTATGTGATAGGATCTTTAATTTGACCGTGATGGTGGAACTTGTTTCAAGGTATTCTTATTGGGCTCATATTTTTAAGCATCTTTAATTTAAAGAACGTAAGATTTTCTTATTCATATTTTTAAAGCATCTTTTAAAGAACATATATATATATATATTTATATTGACAACATGATTTTAGCAATGGTCATCCAAATGTTAAAGCTTTTGAAAAAAGAGTTTTCTGCTTTACCATACTACGGCCTATGATGAGATATACACTTTACCGTACTTACAATGATAACATTTTTAAATCTCTTACATTACATGTTTATTAAGTTAATTGCCTTCTAACCCGTGCTTTGCATTATTTTTAATGTTGAAAATTTATATAAAAATAATAATAATAGTTAACTAATGGGTTGTGAAGATATTTCAAATCATTTATAATACTTTTAAATTTCTTAATAAATATATATTTAGTATTATATTCAAATTAATTAATTTATAATAATCAAATTAATTTTAATAATTTATTATGATCTTTTCTTAAGTAAATGGGCCCTTCAATAATATTAATTATATAATGAGATTGTGATTTAATAATGAGTATGGTGGTATTTCAAATCGTTTGATAGTTTCCATCTTTTAATAAAGATATGTTTTATGTCATGGTAAAGTTAAATTTGGAAAATGTTTTTTTTTTAAATTCTATTTAAAGGATTATTTTAAAAATGAATATATTATGAAAACAACATATTTACTAATTTAAGTTTTTGCAAATAGTTTAAGATATTCTACATACATCATTAATATAGTTTGAGGGGATGCTATTATATTAATATTACATTAAAAAGACTAAAACATGTAACTAACTATTTAAAACTTTAGCCACCATTCCATGTAGAGAGACCAATAACAACTTGTGATAGGGATCACAATAAATGCTAGGGTATTGATCATAGATCTAGTTACTACAAGACACAATATTCTTGTCAAAAGTTGCCACTAGGTCCCAAAAGCAAATCAACGTCATAGGGCTTAGCTAGATGAGCCTATTTTATGAGCAATATCTCAATTGACCACTAGTGGCATGTGATCAAGCAACATACACCCAAAGAATAAATCCCTAACTACATAAGTCACATGTTGCAACTTAGGGTCATAGATCTACATATTAAACTTCAAACATAGGCGATATGTTGGAAACACAATCAAACCTAGTCGACAAGCAAATAAAACCAAGCTTCCATGTCCACACACAACAACAAACCCATGACTATATTTAGCACTAGCATGAGCATGGAGTAACCTACAATAGAACATTGACCATAAATAGTTTCCATCGTTATACAAAACCACCCACGAGACCCTTGTATGCCACCATGAGTAGACCTCACAAGAGGCAATATAATGTAGTTACACAAGTCACAAGTCATATGAGGGAACCATGTAATACACCTAAAGCACACAAAGCCAAGCACAATGGAGAGAGCCACCGTAAAAGACCTAAGCACCATGGAGAGAGCCACCGTCAAAAACCTTACATTACCCCACACAAACAAGGCACAATATCCTCCGTAGCCACCTCAACTCCACAATCTACTATCACCTATGAACATCATCACCATGTCTTATCATTGTCCCACATTCTTTTGCATATGGAAGGTGAAACCCTAGACTTAAAGTCATGTTTCCAAACACAAAAGGTAAACCCAAGACACATCTTCACCCCAAAATTCCATCTAATTCATAATTCCACAATAAAGTTAAATTACCTTAACAATTTATTATATATAATTTTTTTCAAATAAATAAAACCTTCCATCATTATAATTTTTTTAAAATATAATTCTTCAATCTCTTTTATCAACATTATTTATTAGACCTCTAGTATATAACATCAACATTATTTATTAGACCTCTAGTATATAACATGAAAGATATATTGATGCAACCATTTGCCTAAACATATTATTAATATCGCTTTATGTGAGTAGCAAGCCCCACCACATATAATTGTGGAGTATATTGAAGATTCATGTCGAAGTATTACCACACAACCTGAGTGGATGTAAGGATTGGCTTGCAATTCAAGAAAAGGCATGTGTTTACATGGTGGTGTCGAATAAGACAATCATAGCTTTCCTTTCTTGTTTCTCCCAAGTGAGATAGAGACATTGGATCCGAAATAAAATTAAAAATGCATTCACATGTTCCATGCCATTCTATTTTTTTACTTAAATTGGACAAATAAGAACTTTACCTTAAATAACACGATTCACTCGAGCTAGAAAACAACAATGGATCCCGGATAAAAAACAATTGCAATTAAAAAGATAATGCATTTATGATATGAATTTGTAATTAAATATTTTTAATATGGGCTTGTTATAATTATATCCATGTTTAAAATATTATCTGAAATTTTGGATTTTTTAAACTGGATTAACAAAATTAACTTAAAATATATAGTGATTAGCTACACCTATGAATGTTCACCGACTGTGTTAGTTAAATATAAATATATAATTTCATTGTTAATTAAATATAAATATGTAATTTCATATTGTTTCAATTGAATGTTATTCAGATATGGTTATGGGAAATGACAAAGTAGAGAATTCGTCCTGACCGAAACCTGAACTTGACATAGTTGTTTTATTTTTTTGGTAACCAGCAATTATTCAAAGAGTGAAAGTGCCAGCCATGTTATATTCTTGTACTTTGACACCTTCAACTACTCCTGTCATAATCACAACCACCACTCGTATGTTAGGGATAAAAATGTTAGTAAAAATGGCAAGATTCACTCCTTAGATTTGGGCTAAGAAGTTTGTTTCCAAGTTCATATCCAGGGTCAATTAAATCACCATAAGAATTCAACAACATGTGATTAATAAAGACAAAAAAAATTAAGGGAATCCGACCTGACACACTGAAGTTAGATGGTGTATTGGAAGATTCGATTCTTTCCTGGAAGGGAATATGATAATACCTTGTGGCCACAGGTCATTTCTTAGCGACCCTCCAATCTGCACAGGATGACAATTATTAAAATTTTGTATTAAGAAAAGTAAAGTTTTGTGAATTAAATGGGTCCATCAACTTTCAGAGGCACTAATAGCTCAAATGAGGAAGGAGTGGAAGAGATTAGAATAATAGAACAAGGTAGGCAGTCTTTCAATTCTGTGAGTTGAGCCAACGGAAGAAGCAATGTACAATAATGTGGAGAAGATACACAACAGAGAAGGAAGGTGGGCTATCATTGTTTTCTCAGAGTTGGGCTGTCAATCACGAAATTTAAGATTAGATGTGGAAGTGGTTGAGGTGCAGTGATCAGTTGGGTTTTTGGATCCACAGATTTTAATTTCCTAAGTTGGGCTGTCAATCATATAAGGAAAGAAAAGCAGTGCAAGTTGTTGAGGAGCAGTGGTCAAGTGGGTTTCTGGATCCACAGATCTTGAATCATATTATTTGGGCTTGTATTGCTTACTTAAAGAGGGTTGCCTGCATTCTTGGCATCGATTCCAGCATTGCTTCTATCATCTGAATGCCATTCAGATCCGGTCCACTTTAGTCTCAAGTAACTCCGTTGAGTCTTTGTGGAGTCACTAAGCTCGCTGGTGCCATTTTGTGATTGCAACAATGGGTGTCGATATAAGGCAGATTGGAGGAGCTATCTTGACACTGTCAATGTTTGCAATGCTGGGGAACATGATCAAGAATGACCACTTCTCTGATACCACTGCAACTCTTGAGGTAGTAGCTTGTCTTCTCGAGCTTTTATTTCATGAAAGTATACTTGATTCAGTAATGGATGGCTTGTGCTTCAGTCCAAAGGTTTTAGTAACTGAGTGTGCTTGTTTGTTATTGTTTATGAATGACAGGTGAATTATTCAAATAGTTCAACGCCTTCAGAAGATGCAGTCTATGCTACTTCTAAGGGGCTTCTTCCCGAGGGAAAGGAACCCAACAATCTGTGGACAACATCTGAACCCGCACTGAATCCATGTTGGGACGACAAAATCACAAGTGAGTGTTTAAGTGGGTGGTTAACACACACATTGAAGGTATTTTGGGGTAATGCTTACAGTAATATACAGATAGTATATTTGATGAATTTGAGAACCTCTGATTGGACTAAGGTTCGATTCCCAACAACTGGTTATATTAAACTCAACTTCAGACTTGGCGTATCCAATTAGCCACTGGCTTGCTGTTTCAGAGTTATAGTTTAAGATAACCACATATGGGAATCCAACTTATGTCAAGCTGCACCCAATTTCTTGATGTTTTTTTTTTCCTTTTCTCCCCTGCCATTCTTTTTGTGTATGTTCCTGCGTGAAAAAAGAGTAAGGATGAAAACTGACATAATCTGGTGGGCCAAACAGAAAGCACGCAGAAGAGTGTGGGGTTTGTGCAATTTAGGTTGTCAAATGGTCCTCATTATCATGTTTCACAGGTATGGCATCTTTTCCATACTGCTTTTTGAGATACAACGTTGAACTTGGAGAGTTTTCTTTCACATGTTCATATTTATGAAAATGTATTGTTTCATTACCAACTCCTATTGCCCTTCCTCTTCGTACTCTGATAACAATCACCTGGTTCAGTTCAAGTTTTCTTTCACATGTTCATATTTATGAAAATGTTTTTTTCTTTACCAACTCCAATTGCCCTTCCCCTTCATACTCTGATAACGATCGCCAGGTTCAGATTGAGCAAACTTTTGGATGATGGATATTTAGTTACTTGAAAGCTCTTCATTTATCATGATTAGTTATTTCTTTATGCTGGATTCTATAGAATAGTTGTTTGCCCGCCTGTTAGGACTAATTCATCTGACATGGAGTAACGAGCATTAGTCTCCTTTATGAAGTAAATGCAGCAAGTCTAAGCTGTCGAGAATGATACAGGCCTAGGCTCATGCTTGCTAAGTACATCCATGGCATTAGGATGTATCTTATCTGTTTAACTTAACTAGAATCTAGATCCCTAGGTTTAGGATTTTGATCTGTGGTCAGTGATTGCCACCCATGAATCACTACACCAAATTTACGTTATCCTTATTTTAGAACACAATAATACAAATTGGGTTATGTATGACTGTGCCCCCATTGCTAAAAGTTCAAATAAATTTTGCTACTATTGATTGCTAGTGTAGAGGAAGAGGAGTAGCAGAGTGTTTGGCATAAGATCAAACGAGTTTGACATAAGACAAAGCATATTGTAATGAAGAAGTTTAAGGACTTGATTACAACAAGTGCCTCTGTACAGGTGCTATCTTGGGCTAAATAATATGAGTTACACAACCACTATGTGCATTAATCAAGTTTGTGTAATCAAAGAAACAAACAATATTGGTTGAAATGAAATCACTAATTTATACAAAAAATTTCAAGATAATCGGGATTTCGATTACCATGAAATGTACTTCAGATCTGATAGCTAGTGTGCAAAATGAGAAAGTAAGGGAACACCAACAAATGTTATGTCACAATCTTAAACTCTCAGTAATGTTGTAGCAGCCAGCACGCAAGAACCATGTAGAAGAGCACCTCCCCAACCATGTCAAGAGCCAAACACACCTATGTGTTGGGTGAAAACAGGTGCAAATGTCAGTGTTCTGTGATGAATTTGTTATATTGTGCCATGTTAGCAGGTTGAAAGCAACCAAAACGTTCTCATGCATTAGAATCAGGAGACACAAATAACTTCAACCATCAATGTAAGGTTAGAACTGCCCCAAAAGGCTTCATGGAGCAATAATTAGGATTAGGAGAAGAAATTCAGGTGCCAACCCGAAAAGATATCCTGTAATTACATAGTTGTGATGTCTCGAAGGCCTCTTGTGATGAGAATCCCTATGTGGAAGTCATGAAAGGGTTCTTATCTTTATATACGATGATTACAGATGTGACTGTGTCCCATCAGGGTTTGCATAATCCCATTGTTAGATGCAGTTTATACTATATAGCATCCAATAGAGGCAAGGTTGCTTGATCCTATGGAGAGATGCAACTCGTTAGTTGTGAAGGAAAAATGAAGGGTTGATAACTTGATACAGATTGCAACACAAGGTAGGGTCAAGGTATGTAATGTGGATCCAACTTTAGAAGGATGAACTATGTTTCATCCTCCAGTGTAATTCCATGAAGGGCTTGCATGCCAAGTCAAAGGAGTAGAAACCAACAACCAAAAGGAAAGTGCAACAACTGATTGATGAATTGGCAGATGTCTTCTGATATCTACCTCATAGACTGTCACTCAAGATGGGACATGGACACATCATTGAGCTAGAACTGTATCTTAATTGGTCAT
This sequence comes from Larix kaempferi, assembly GCA_027924585.1. Classification (NCBI taxonomy): domain Eukaryota; kingdom Viridiplantae; phylum Streptophyta; class Pinopsida; order Pinales; family Pinaceae; genus Larix; species Larix kaempferi. The sequence continues at coordinate 13,083,448 of BSBM01000458.1, read as the reverse complement.
TGTTCCTCCCTGTATATATCCAAAATTATTTAAGGACAAGATAGAAAGAATACTGCAAGAATTATTGAATTTGGGTCATATAGTTCCTAGGAAAAGCCCCTTTGCATCTCTGTTAGTGTCAATAAGGAAGTAGGATGGCTCCTTCCATATATACTAATACATTGACTACATGGAATTAAACAAGAGAACTATTAAAAATAGATTCCCTATTCCACATATATATGAATTACTGGTAGAGTTACACAGGGCAACAATATTTACAGAAGTTTATTTGAGATCCGGATATAGCCAGATAAGTGTAAGGGAATGTGACCAATTTAAGACAACCTTTAGGACTCATCATATCCACTATGAGTTTTGGGTGATGCCTTTTGGGCTAACTAATGCACCAACCACATTCCAAGGTTACAATGAATCAAATCATCAAGACATACATGAGGATATTTATTTTCGTGTTCTTTGATGATACTCTCATTTTTAGCAAGAATATGGAGGATCATTTTCATCATTTGAAACTTGTTTTAGAACTCGCATGACTTGACTCTCTATTTGCAAAATAATCAAAGTATGAGTTTGCAAAGAGTTAGAGATGACCCAGATAAGATTCCAACCATTACTGATGCCCACTCCAAAGAATGTGCCACGTGCTTGTGTACTTGGGACACATCATATGTAGGGACAGAGTTAGTGTTGACCCAACTAAGATTCAAGGCATTATTTATTGGCCCACTCTAAAGAATGTGACATAGTTGAGAGGGCTTAATGGGCTGTACAACTTCTACATATAATTTATTAGGGATTTGGAGGTCTCGTGGCACTCATAACTGGTCTCAATAAGAAGGACCAGTTCAAATGGATAGAGGCAACGAAGTCTGCCTTTCAACATATGAAGAAGGTAATGATTTCCACCCTTGTACTAGCACTCCAAGATTTCTCACAACCCTTTAGAGTTGAACATGATGCTTCCAGCATTGGCATAGGGGTTGTCCTCATGGAAAATCAATGCACAATTTCCTTTCACAGTAGGAAATTAACTACTAAATAGAAGTTATCAATCTGTGATAAAGAAATGCTGTCTCTTATGCATGCTCTAGAAAAGTTCAAACAATATTTGTTGCGAAGCATTTCATTATTCGGACAAAATGCCAATGTTTGAAGTATTTCTTATCACAAAAAAGATTGAGTGAAGAACAAGTCAAATGGCCAAGCTAATTACAAGGTTTTGACTTTGAAATTCTGTATAAGAAGAGGTTAACAATGTGATTGCAGACTCCTTATCCTGCCTACCAGAACTAAAAGCAATATCTACTGTGAACCATGGTGGAAAGAAGAGATATTGGCTGGATATGCCAAAGATGAGAGGTTTGTTGTTATGCTACACGATCTCAAAAAGACACAAAAAGAGAAATGTACGCCTTCTCAAGTGATGAGTTTTTATAAGCATTGCCTTTATCTTGTGCCCAATTCTAGATTTTAAGGAGAGGATCTTAATAGAATGCTATTCCTCACCCGATGTTAGTCATGGTGGCTTTTTAAGACCTATTACAGTGTAAGGAGTAAATTCTTTTGGAAGGGGCTTAAAGGATATGCAAAAAGTTTTGTGGCTCCATGTGAAACATGTCGAAGGGATAACACATATTGTAAAGTCCAAAATTGTTGCAATATTTTCCCATTTCTCATGAATAGTTGTAATCCATTGCTCTGGGTGGAAGGAAAAAAAACTATTTTTTTGGTAATTGATTGATTGGCTAAGCATGATCATTTTATTTCAATGGGTATTGCTATCAAAGCCTCAAAGGTTGTTGAATTGTTTATGCAACATATCGATAGGCTGCATGAGCTGCCAAGGAATATTGTTAGTGATCATGACTTGAAATTCATAAGAAACTTTCTTAAATTGTTGTGTAAACTTGTTGGTACCACCTTGATGCCAAGTACCAATGACCATACTCAAACAGATGGACAGACGGATATTGATGAACAAATATTTAGAGGGTTACCTGAGAAGCTACGTTGTATGGCACCAAACTTCCTGTCCAAAATGGTTGCACTTGGCAGTGAATTGGTAGAATGCAACATACGACACATCCATTGGAATGTCACCATTTAAGGCCCTTTATAGTTATGCCGCTCTTTTGCTGATTGATTTAACCATTGAAGACACTCAATTGCCAATTTTTAGAGATTTCTTGGATAACAAAAGCCATCAAATATTGAAGGCTGAAGCAACCAAAGGAGAACATCAAATTGGCCCAAGATTAGATGAAGTCCCATTAAAATGAACACAACAGTGAGCTGGAATTTGATTTACAGATTGTGTCTTCTTGGGACTACAATATTATAAGCAGATATCTTTCAAAGGTAAAGAAGGGGTGGAGAAACTTCGTCCTGGATACTATGGGCCTTATAAGCCTCTAGCAAGTGTGCAATCGGTTGCATATGTTCTTGAACTGCCAATAGGGTCACAGGTGCATACTATATTTCATGTCTCATACATAGGGAAAACATTTCAAATATCTTGCCTTCCCTAGATAATGAAGTACAAGTTATGTTGATTTTGAAGATCATTTTGGCAACCTGAGAGAAGACGTTGAGGACTAAGGTATTGCTAGGACACCTCATTCAGAGGAAGTATTTGCCACTGGAAGATACTATGGAGGAAGGCCTTGAAAATTTGAAATATAGCAACATTCAGAACTAAAATTGTTTGGTGCAAAGCAATTTCGAGGGGGGGATGTTACAATGTCTAAGGACAACCCATTTCAGTGTTAATTATTGGTATTTTGCATGAGTCATTAGAAATGTTTTAGTCATGTATAATTCTCTGTTAGTCCACCACCTTCAGGTTAAGATAAAATTTATGATGGTTGTACTTTTCTGTTAGTTAATGGAGTTTTATGTAAATTGTAGTTGTCCCACATGGAAAAGCCAAAATCCAAAGTGGGATCATTAGCTATAAAAAGACTCTTAGGCAGTAGGGTAGGGGTGTTTTGGAGAATGTGCTATTCCAGGCAGTCTATAAGAGACTATTATTGGCCATGTGTAGTTCCCATACTGCCCTTGGATTTGGGCTTGAGTTGGCAACCATACTTATCAGGAAAGTTTTAGTATTTGTGCTGTAGTTTTCAAATATTGAAATGTTGTTACTACTGCTGGGATTTTCTTCCGCCATTAGAACTCTAGAATTTGCTATCAAATGTTTTACTGAACATTGCTGGAATTATAGCTGAAATAATGGAGCATACTGCTGTTAGTGCCAAATTTACTGCCTTTACTGTGATTTCTCATGTTGTTTACTACGTTAGTTCCCTATTAGTATTATATTTAATATTAGTTTCTAAGTTCCAACTTCTGTTTTGAGTTTCTTTCAATTTTAAAAATTAGATTTCCAGTTAGGCTCAAAATAAGCTAGGACATTGAAAGGAACTCATAATAATTCATGGAATGGAGAAGCATGGTTAACTATAAGCACCATACATGAACAAGTGAAAACATGCTTTATGAGATACTCTCTAGGAGTTGCTTTTGCACTCCCCCAGTGTCTTCACACTGGATGTATCTTTAAGTCCCATTTACCTACTTTTTGTGGTCATTTGTTGAACATCAATATGATTATCTTATCTTATGTGAAGACTCTGGGCTTGTTTTTAGGGGTCTATTTCCTTTCAAATATAATGTATACATAAATAAAAATGTCAAGTACCTATCTTAATAAGCCTAATTGTAAAGGATAAAGATCACATGAACCTTCCAATCACCATATGAGAAGTTAGTTTGCAAGTTGCTGTCCGATTCAAAAGTATGTATGGCCTGATTTCTAGTTTTTATGGATTGTGTAAGATATGGACCCTTGTACCTTTAGGAGTAAAAGTACTCCGTAGATGTGAAAATTATGTTGTCGTTAGCCATGTCAGATGTGAGAGAAGAGTGGTGAGTCAAATTCTACAATACCCATCCAGCCACTAGTTCACATTAGATGTCAAGAAAAAACAATTGGACCACATTAGCTAATTACTATTGCTATATCAGGTAGCTATTATTTAGAATCTAGATGGAAGTCATGGAGTAACTGAAGACTGTTATACATGACAATGGAAACCAACAATGTAAGGACAAGCATTGAAATTAGGAGTTCAATCAAGGCTTTTGCCCTAGGTAGTAAGTTATCATGGTCTGGCCTCTAAGTGTCTGAAAATGGAAATTGGTATAATTTTACTTTGAATGTCCTTTCAGCCTACTTTATCTCAATTTCATCAAAATTTAACCAGGGATTTGATCAAGGATGTTGAATTTCCAAAATTTCATTTCCATGGTTGAACAACTCAATTATAAATTGCCAAGTTAATTTTTTGTTTTCCTGGGATAAAATACTTCAGAGAGAATTACAATTGCAAATGTTTTTGTATTTATTTTTAATGGATTTATAAGCTGGACAGTTTGGGAGGAAGTGTTTTTTGCCTTCTATAGCTTGTGCTGTACAAATTATACAGGTTCTTTCTTTCTAGAGGGTTTTGGTACAGCTTGACTTTATCTCTCAAAAGTATGAAGAATATTAATTGGGGCCTTTACAAAATTGGGATGTGGATCTAGAGGATTCTACCAGAGAGAGAGAGAGAGCATTGAATGAAAAACTCTAAAAACATTTTCATATTCATTGACTTATTACATATTCACAATCTCATGACACAACCAAAACTTCACTTTAATAAATATAGTTTAGGCAATAAAAGGGAAAACTGTAAGATGCATACTTTTCAAAACAAAAAAGTAGGAGCATGTGATTACATCAAATTTAGACCCATTTTGTTGGCAAATACAATTAAAACTAGACAAAAAGAGATTCTAAGTGTCACTGGTCAATACCATCAAGCTAGGCATCATCATGGACGTGATATTCCATTGGTATGATTGTGTTTGGGGTAGCCCCCTGTGCTGTTGAGTTGTTGAGTTTAAAGAAGACTCTCTTATTGTCGTAGATGACCCTTGAACAAAAACAATTTTGGAGAAAGAAATCTTGAAGTAAGGTCCCTTTTGATCCTCATCCCAATTCATTAAAGGCCCTGATTGATAATCTTCTTCCATTTGGAAGATAAAACCATGTCATGCCAAAGGTGATTGAACCACATTAAAAGTTAAAACTAAGGCTGGATGTAAACTTGCATCTGGCCATTTTTCTATCCACTTCATCTCTCCCTGCTATAGACACATGGCTTGGACTCAGGATTGACTCGGGAAAGCCAAGGAGCAAGAGTGTGTCTTAGACTTGTGAATAACTCATGGAAAATTCAACATAAAACTCAACAAATGAAAAAATACTCACAAACCCACTTCATAAACGTCAAACTAAACAATAATGTAAAATTATTAGTATTGAATAGACAATTGTGTAATTTTAGATATACTTTAAAGTTTAAATAGATTGCTGTACAAAGTTCCAAAATTTATATGTAGAGTCCAAACACGATGGATGGTGAACCATGGTTTGAATTACAAAAATGTAAACCAACTGCTGAACATATGATCCCTTCAGATATTCATCAGATTCTTGAAAGTACTCTGAATCTTGATGTAAAATTCACTTAGAAGACTTTGTCTCTGCTGAAAAGCCCCCTCTGGATGAAATCAGAACTTTAGATGATACTAATGATTTGTTATACTTGATTATTATCTATAGGCTGGCCAATCTTTTGCATCAAACTTGAAAAGTATTTCAGGACTCGCCTATTACTTGCAACTCTGGTAAAACTCACCGAGTATCAGCAAACAGTGAAGACAGCTTCCTCCAATCATCAGACATTTGTTCTTTTTCATGTCTCCTCTACAATCATTGGCTCTATGATGTTTGGTGAAGGGTTTAATGGAACTCTAACTCTTCGTTTACTCGTTTCCCTGCCCATGCATACTTGATGTTGGTTCTTTATATTTGGCATTCCATCTTTTACTTTTCTAGTTCTTTTACAACTCCCAATCCATGTACCGTCTTGTAAAAGTTAACCTGGAGCCTTGATAAAACTTTCCACACAGTCTGACATCAGCCCTCAAAACCTTCCTCCTTACAAGTTCAACAACTCTGTGACATACCTCCAAAGAGGTTGGTTCTCTTTTATACATTTTATGAAGGTCTTGAACTCTCTTTTTTCATGGAGGAATGCAAACAAGCAAATGCCATTATTCTGAAAGAAGACTAAAGGAGGAAAATTTCAAGAAAAATGAAAAGGCCTAGTAGTCTAGATGCATGAAACCCTCTAAAATCTTAGAAAACAACTCCTATGAATCCGTCTCACCTTGCATCTCAAAAATAGCTCAGAATTCGTGCAAACATGAAGTCTACTCACAAATTGCACAAGGCTTCTGTAAGAAAGTAGTGAAGAAAAATGAAGGGTTATCAGTGTATTTCCAATGTATAAACTTTATTTTTTCTGGATAACGTTTGCATCGATTTTAGGATTTGGGAGTTTTTCCTCCGCTTTTGTTTCTCTTTAAAATTTATCATAATGGTGGATCATAGGATCCATCATTAATTAAAAAACGTATTTTGATTTTGGCAGAAAATGCCTGCCAAAATCAGGAAACGGACAGAAAATATTTCTGAGGCATTTCTAGGCCATATTCGGGACCTTCCTGTCCCAGAAACATTCCCCAGGAGTGTTTCTTGAAACATTGGATTATTAAAAACAACTTGTATCTTTGAATTGGATTTATTGGATGCCCTAAGATAGGACCTCTGTTTAAAATATCAGTGTTTCTTTGTATGGCTGGTATATACTTCATTTTCTTTGTGTGTTTCCTTAATGATAAACTTCCCATCTGACTTGCTTCACTTACCAGGTTGCAGATGCAATCGTTGTTGCCAAGTATTTAGGAGCAACATTGGTCCTCCCGGAGATTAAAGGAAGTTCAACTGATGGAAACAGGTTAGTTGATTGGCTTTGAAGACTATTATTAAGTGGTTTTATTTCAATCTCAAGGGTACTTATAACCTTATAGGGTGCTACTGGAATTGGCTTACACATTTAAGACATGAAGGTACCCAATCCCATTCACTGCTTTTCATTATTCTTCTCTACAATGTTTACGCATTATTTATCATTAAAATTACAATTCGCCCATTACTTACACTGCTGAAATGATGGATATCAAAATGTGAAGCATGTTGAGTTGGGTGCACTGGTGGTGGGGGCCTAGGATTCCTACAAAGTTCAATGTCATCTGTTGTTTCCAAATGTTCAGTTGTACCTGATGATGGAGGTTACCAATTGATGCAGCAGTCTGCCTGGAGATTCTGTACTGGATTCCTTTAGCCCAATTAATGTGTTGTGTATAGAAGAAAATTCAAAAACAATTTTTTAAGCTCAGTCAAAATAAATCGACTGTCAATACTTCTACCAAGTATATCCTTTTTACATCATTACTCCTTCCTGTTCAGAAATAAGAGATATTGGTCAATGGAAGGATGGGATTGGTTACTGAAGGATTTAGCTGATTTTGTTACCAGAAAATTCTCGTTTGCAAGATAAACATGCATTTACTAATAGAAACATGATTCACATCATAATAGGCATTACAGAAGCCAAAATTCTTCCTGAGCAAAGCTTGGATGTAACACTCCTTTAGTACACAGCAAAGAACTATTATTTGAGTGATTAAACACTAGTAACATGTAGATTCAGAAATAAACTTCCTGTACTGACTAACCTCATGGCAAGTTGCTTATGCATTGTAACCATGAACACTTAATAGAGTCTTTCCATCTTTTCTTCTACTTGGGATTTTCCATTGCTAACTTGTAAAGTAATGAAGTAGACCCTAGCAATCCAATCTTTAAACCACATTCCCTTTTGTGCAAATTTTCAGGTCATACATTTATATGATTTAAAAAGGAATTTCCTACCTTATCCTTGGCAGTCTGACCCTGTTTTTCTACTTAGATGCTACAAAAAAATATATTATTTCTGTGAAATATCTTTCTCAAAAAATGGAAAGCGTCTTTAAAGAAGTCATGTGAACTCTCCTTTTGGCATTTGCCATTTTTTTGTCATGACATGCTTCGTAACAATTGCTTTAGGATTTAACCATACCAGTTTAAAATGTAATGCTAAAGCACATTTTAAGCTTTAGCAGGCCTCAGTCTTGTTGGCCAAGGAACAAGTTGCATGGTTTGCCCGCCCAACAACCATGTAAGTGGCTGTCATCTCCCTGTCATTCACCATTGAAAGGTGAACATGAACTACTAAGTTGCCACATCAGGATCATTATACCCAATCCAGCAAAACCTTGGGCAGCTCATGCAGATCCTGCATGACAAGGAGTTTAACTTATCAGGTAAGATCTAGCTGCAGAGTTTTTAATCTTCAGAACAACTGATTTCTTGTACATTCTCAATCATGAATCTGATCTGACATGGATCATGTATACTGGAGTCTGGAATCATCTAAATCATTACTACTTACTTCTGAAGAGCTTTATCTTCCGAATGAATATGTTTCATGTGTTAATTATGACCAGAAATCTGCATACTTAAGATTAAGCCAACTGGCTACTTATTGCATATTTATTTGAGGATCTAGGTAATTAGTTCATAGGTATGGTGGGCAATTTCTCTTTCATCATGCAACCTTATTTTGAGAACGATGATAAGATGTTGCAGCAGTTTACCATTTTTTATCAAGTGCATTACTGATGTTGCTTGAAACTTCTTAGAGTGTTCCACTAGTTGAATAAAAGGTGGAAAACATGCAAATACAAAAAAGTTTGAGTGAATTACCTGTGAACTGGATTCTCATCACCTTATCCAACTTTCCAAGTGAATTCACCCTAAATGCATAGAATCAGAAAATATAGATTGTCATTCAGATTAACAGGTAACAAAGTATAATTTCACTAGAAAACTATCCATGATTTCTTGAATGTAGTCGATGATTGGCATAAGCTAATGGGATTTATAGAAATAGCAAAAGTAGATTTTCTCCCTTCATCTTTTCATAGTTTCTGAAAACATAGTAGCATTTTAGGTTATACAAATGATGAGAACAAACTGAGAAGTGAAATATTATTGAACTGATAGCAATGAAAATGTTGCAACTTAAGGATTCTCCTTTTATGTAGATGATGTATTTAATATTTTGCTTTGCTTGTGTGCAAACATTTTACTAACCATTAGTGCATGTTTGCCTTGAACAGTAAATTTGAGGAAATCTATGATGCTGATAAGTTTATCAACAGTCTTCGTGATGTGGTTAAAGTGGCAAGGCAATTACCTAATGACAAAATAGCAAGAAGAACTGTAGTAATAAAGATTCCACACAGGGTCACAGAAGAATATATAGCAGAAAATGTGGAGCCATTATTTAGGAGGAAAAGAAGTATCATGCTCAGTATCTTCTTTCCATCTATAAATATGAAAATCAAAGAAGGGTCAAACTCTGGGATTGAATCTGTCCGTTGCTTTGGCATGTATGGCGTTCTCGAATTTCAACCTGAGATTCAGAGCGTAGGAGATAAAATGCTAAAAGTTTTTCATGATGCAGGGGATGGATTACTAAGACACTTTGTTGCTATAGATTTGAGAATGGATATTTTGCTGGAAAAGGGCTGTGAAAATGCTGGTGGCAGCATCAGTTCAGGAACAAGAAAGTGTTTTGGAGCACAGGATATTGGCATCTTTTTGAGAAAAGTTGGGTTCCAAACAGATACTCCTCTGTATTTGACACAGTCCACATGGCATGAAAACCTCAATTCTCTCAAAGATATATTTCCAAATGTATATACCAAGGTATGTGACCCATCTTTTGGTCATCATGTTGCCGATCTGTCATTTATGCCCTTTGCCACTTCATCTTTTGTCTATATCTTCAATCATTTTCCAAGATCTATATCTATATCTTCCATCCTGTAGATGTAGGTATAATATTTATTTCACTGCTTAGCTATTTATCTCTCCACAATTTGTTTCTAAATCAACCCTATGTTGTGACAGGAAAATAGTATGCCATCTGATGAAAAGGAAAAGTTTTTTCATTCTGGAGAAACAGAATTTGAAAGAGCCCTTGATTTTTATATCTGCTCTCACAGTGATGTGTTTGTTCCTGCAATTTCGGGTATGTTCTATGCAAATGTCGCTGGACAGAGAATTGCAGCTGGAAGGACGCAAATACTTGTACCCACAACAAAACAAAATTCTTCTGCTATGTTGTCAGATTCGGTATCGCGCTACATTATTGACAAAAATCACTTAGCCTATTCATGCTTATGTTAAGATTTCAGTGCCATTCAATTTTGAAAGCCAGCTGCAGCCAGAATGCCTACAAAATCCCTCATACTAGATTTCTTTTATGGATAAGAAGATTGTGAGTTTGCTTCCCTAAGTTTCAGAATTTGTACTAGCAAAGAGTCCCCTTAAATTATGAGAAAATCAAATTTTCTAAGAAAAGAAAGCTCTGATGGGAGTGGCCTAGAAAATGTAACATTAGTTGTCATGTGGTGTCTGTAATTTTTACTATGATGAGATTCCATTAAATAACATTCTTAAGTTTCAATTTGTTCCATGGGACATTTCATCTGGTAGAAAAAGAAAGTTGGAATAATTTTAATATGATTCCACCTTTTAATTTAAAGAGTACAAAATTGATTTACATAACTAAAATTCTGTATGTTGAAAGCTTTCGGATGGTTTATGTATAATTGGGTATGTTTTGAGTTGAATATTAAGCTTCATGTTAAGAAATTAAGCTATCCATGAGCTCCATGAATCGCTTGCTGTTATAGCAATAGCCAATGAGTTTCACTACTAACTGTCAAAAAAATTAAAAATTATTTATCCCTCAGAAACGATTAGCAGCCAACATATCATAACACAAAAAAGTTAAAATCTATAAACATAACTGGAAATCAGCCAAATCCTTGTTATTCATAACTGGAAGCAACTTGAGCATAAGCATGCACACATGTGATGCTATGGTCTGAACTGTCATGGACCTAAGGACTGCACTAACGACTGATATGACTAATATCACTGTAACAACAAGTCTAATACAATCAAGTCACAACAGTAGTATAATATCAACAGTAATTTGAGCGGTAACAACAGTGAATCAAGGAGACATGTTTAGAGTACTATTCCAAAGTAGGATAAACAATAGAAACAACTAGAAGCAAGAGATTTCAGCAAACAAGAAAATTAAAACTAAACACAAATTTAGAAACAGACTTAATCTTAGCAGAAAATCAGTTTGTAGCGGTATACAATATAACTCTAAAAATCAACACACAAAACATTTCTCAGAAAGGTATGGACACAAAACTAGGTCCATCGTCTCCTGGGTACATTAAAGACATCACACTTGGCCAAAGAATCAGTTTCTCAAGACAGCCAACAACAAAACATTCCAACTGTTAGTTTTTTCAACATTTAATTCAATATGATCTAGGATCTTATCTGAGAGAATAACAAGCACAGCAAATCAATCACAATAGACAATAGACACAAAACATTTCACCGGGGAAACCATAAACCCCGCAACTTCCTCAGAGATAGAATGAGCAATAATACAAAACTCCAAAACAAAGAGATAGACTCCAGCAGCTCCTCCTCCTCCACTTGTGTGAACTTGTCTCTCTCTCACTAATGCGGAATGAGTGAGTGAGTGAATGAGTGATCAAATGGGAGAGTCACACTCTCTATTTATACTTTACTTCACTTTCCTTTTTCCCTAGCTGGGTTGACTTCTCCTAGGAGAGTCTAATAACCCATTATACCCTAAATCTGGGCCGACCCCACTAGGGGAGTCTAATAACCCACTTAAGTACAATGATAACCTTCCGATCGGAGGAATGAAACCTCTCCATCAGAAGTATAATGACAATATAAAATATACAAGTGAAATACATTCTGAAGTTACAAATACATCAACACTCCCTCTTAACTAGGAAAGTATTCTCTTGACACAGCTCATTGGCACAAGTATTCATCTCTGGATCAAAGCTGGATCATCATTGTCACTGCTGCTGCTATCTCGATCATCAATCTCCAATCTACTCGTCATAGGAAGTTCTACAGAGCCAGCTCTTTTTCATGTTGGATGTAGGCCTAGCCTCCATGTAGGTCTTCATCATCTCTGCGAGCAAGCCATCAAGTATGTACATCTCAGGACTGATTACACTGCCTCTGCAAAACCTGCAAGATCTCCCAGGACTGATTATATGCCACTGCAAAACCTGAAGGAGCATCCCAGGACTGATTATATGGCCCGGCACTTATATCAATGACCATGGGAAGACACACCTCAACCATGTCGGAATGGCCCGACACTTATATCAGCGACCATGGGAAGACACACCTCAACCATGTCGGAATGGCCCCAGCCCTTACATCTGCACCATGGGAGGACACACCTACCACCATGTGAGAATGGCTTGTGTGCATCTGCGTCTTTCAGACTCGTCACTTCCCCTTGGAAGGAACCTCGATCTGAAGTACACCAAGCTTCTCTCTGAAGTACTCAAACTTCATTCTGGCCAACGACTTGGTCAACACATCGACTATCTGCTCGTCTGTCACAACATACTGGAGCTTCACTACTCCTCTTTGCACCATATCCCTAATATAGTGATACTTGATCTCAATGTGCTTCGACTTGTCATGGAACACCGGGTTCTCAGACAACTTCACACAACTCTAGTTGTCGCAATGTATACAAGTCGCGTCCAACTGGAGATCAAACAAATCAGACAGTAGCTTCCTTAGCCATACTGCCTCATAACTAGCCAAACAAGCTGCGACATACTCTGCTTCGGCTGTACTCAGTGCCACGCAGGACTGCTGCCCGCTAAACCAAGAGATCACACCTGATCCCATACTGAAGCAGCACCCCGAAGTGCTCTTCCTATCAATGGCACTGCTTGCCCAATCTGAATCAACATAACCCTCCAGGTTAATCTTCTGATTCGCATCATACTTGAGCCCATAATCAACCGCACCCTTCAGGTACCTCAGAATATGCTTTGTCGCAATCAGGTGAACATGTCTCGGATCCGTCAGGAATTGGCTCAATGTGTTCACAACAAAGCAAATATCTAGTCTCGTATTCCTCAGGTACATCAAAGACCCAATCATCTGACGAAACATCATGGCATCAACTGAATCTGATGAAGCATCACTCAATAGCTTCAGGTTCGATGCCATAGGTGTGGCCATGGCCTTGCAGTCCATCATCCCAAACCGCTTTAGGATCTCTACTGCATACTTCCCTTGTCCAAGGAAGATTCCATCCGCACTCTGCCACACCTCCATGCCTAGAAAATAGTGCATCATACCCAAGTCCTCCATCTCGAACTCGACAGCAAGATTCCTCTTCGTGTCAGCAATCAATCCATCTTCACCTGTCACAAACAGGTCATCTACATAAAGTAGGAGTATCACTGGATTTCCTTCCTCAACCTTGTAGTAAAGGTTGGAATCTGCTTTACTCTTGGTAAAGCCCAAACTAGTCAAGAAGCTATCAATCCTACGTACCATGTCCTAGGTGCCTGTTTCAAACCGTACAAGGATTTCTTCAGTTTGCACACATGAGACTCCCTGTCATGTGTCTCAAACCCAAGTGGCTGCTCCACATACACTTCCTTTTCCACTACACCATTCAAGAACGTTGTCTTGACATCCATCTGGTATATCTTCCATTTCATCACTCCAGCCAGAGCAAGAACTGTTCTGATGGAAGTGTACCTGGCTACAGGTGCAAATGTCTCCTCATAGTCTATCCCTTCTTTCTGGGAGAAGCCACGTGCCACAAATATTGCCTTGTATTTCTCTATGCTGCCATCTGCAGCATGCTTGATCTTGTAGATCCACTTGGAAGTCACCACGGACTTCCTTTCTGGTCTCGGGACCACATCTCAAACATCATTCTTCATGATCGACTGGTACTCCTCAATCATGGCATCCTTCCCTTCCTTTCTTTCTGCCACTTCTTCATAGTTGGTAGGTTCCTTGTCAATGATGTCACATAGCAGGGCTACATAACTAGTGTATGGCCTCGGTCTCTTGCTTTCTCTGTGCATTCCTTCTGGAGCGCCATATCTCTCTGCATCTTGAATTGCTTCTCGTACCCATGCTGGTTTCCTCTTGTGAGAATTCTTTTCATGGGGTGGATCTACAAGTTCCTGTGGATCTTCTATCTCACGGTCTTCTTCTGGATCTACTTCATTCATCGTTGTATCTCGTATCCTGGGTGCTTCTGGTTCTTCAATGTCTTCAACAGGTAGATTTATGGATTTGTTGTATGCTAAGTCTTCATCAAATGTTACATCCCTACTAATGTTGATCTTCTTGAATCCTGGGACATATATTCTGTAAGCCTTCGAGCTTTCACTATATCCCACGAATATACCCTTCTTTCCTGAAGGATCTAACTTTGTCCTCTTCTCTTTCGGAATATGTATGTACACTGGGCAACCAAATATTCTGAGATGGCTGACCTCTGGTTTCTCACCGGAGAAGACTTCTTCTAGTGTTTTGTTGTCAAGTACTCTATGTGGAGTACGATTCTGTACATACACAGTTGTCCTAGCAACTTCTGCCCATAGATGCATAGGAAGATCCTGGTCATGAAGCATTGCCCTTGCTGCTTCCATAATTGTTCTATTCTTTCTTTCTGCAACTCCATTCTATTGTGGATTGCATGGAGTGGTCAACTCCCTCTTAATCTCTGAATCTCTGCATAATTTCTTGAAGTCTTCTGATATGAACTCTCCACCATTGTCAGACTGAAAAGTCTTGATTCTCTTTTCTGTGTGGTTCTCGATCAAGGCTTTGAATTCCTTGAACTTACTGAATACTTCATCTTTTCCGTTCAAGAAATATATCCATGTCTTCCTAGAAAAATCATCAATGAAAGAAACATAATATACATACCCACTCAAAGAGTTGGATGACATCGGACCGCATACATCGGAGTGGATGATTTCCAAGATTCCTTTTGCCTTGCTTTCGCTACTTGGAAATGTCTTCTTTGTGTTCTTTCCCTTTGCACAACCTTTGCAAATGCCTTCATGCTTTGCCTGGATTTCTGGAAGACCTTCAACAACTTTGCTTGCAAGAGATAGTGCTCTATAGTGCACATGTGCAAGCCTTCTATGCCATAGTTCACTTGGCTCCATGGATTCATGGACCAAGGCTTGTTCTGGTTGGCCTTTCAGTTTATATAGTCCTCCCTCTTGCTCTCCAATCACTACTGCATCATCTATAGTCTTTCATTTAGGCCACATAAGAACTTGGCCATCTACAAATGCAACCCTCATGCCTTTTGCATCCAATGCAGAGATGGAGAGAAGGTTCTTCTTTAGTCCTGGTACAAATAGAACATCTTTCATCTTCATAGAATTTCCAGAGTCTAGCTTATAAGAGGCTTCACCACTTCCTTTTATAGGATATTGGTAGTCATCCCCAAGTTTCACTTTGTGGGGTGACTCATGTTCAGATAGATTCATGAAGGATTCCTTGAATCCAGGCATATGCTTGGAAGCCCCACTATCTATAAGCCAATCATTACTTCCATGTGTAACAGTTCCTGTGAGGGCAGAAATCAAAACATGCTCTTCATCGCTTGAAGAATCTTCACTTTCTTCTCTGGCCCTCTTCCTGGGAGGTTCATCATCCTTTGCAGTGTGAGCATGATATCTTTTCTTGGTGTTCTTCTTCTTGTGGGAGCTGCTTTTGTTCCTGGGACAATCTCTGGAATAGTGTCCCCTCTCATCACAAGTATAGCATCGAATGTGAGAGAGATCTTTCATAGATCCTCCAAAGTTCTCCCTTCAGTTCTGGTGGTGGTGTTTACCCTTCTTGTGATGAGGATGCTCCCTCTTATTGTAAGTCTTCTTGGTGTGTACTGTGAGAGCCTGGTCTTCACTACCCATCTTTTCTTCTTGAGCTATAATTTGAGCTTCTTCTTGTGATCATTCCTCCCACATCCTACTGAATGAGATGAGCTTTTTCCTAGCACAAATTCGTTGAATGAAGGAATCCCATGACCTAGATAGACCATTCAAGGTGGTCATCACTACTTCTCCATTCTCTATATCTTCTCCCACAGCTTCAAGTTGTTCTTTTATCTGGGAGACCCTTGAGAAGTAGGACTGCATGGTCTCGACATTTTGTATCTTGACATTCTTCAATTGGTTCCGCAAAGTCATCTTCCGATTTATGTCCTTCCCTTCAAATAGCTTGGTCAAGGAATCAAACATCTCTTTGGGTGTCTTTAGAGATGACACATGTGGTATGAGATGGTCCTTGATAGAATCTACAATGATCCTCTTGGCCTTGACCAAGTTCTTCTTGTGTAAAGCCTTAGCCTCATCTCCCTCTCGGACTGGAACCTCTTCACTTATGTAGGTGTCCAATTCATTTTCTTCTAGGATTAACTCAATCTTATACTTCCATGCTCGGAATTTATTAGCCCCCTCAAGCTTATCCTTAAGCTTGGTGTGGTGATACATCTTAATGAGAAACTCAAATGGAAATAAAAGATTTAGATCTTACCACTTGATTTGCTGAAACTGGATCTGGAGCTGGCTAGGGTTGATAGAGAAACCCTAAAAATCCAAACTTGGAATTTCAAACTTTTGTCTGGACAGGGAGATGCAATTGAATGAGCAAGCTGGTGTGCTCAGATTTTGAAAACTCCAAAAATTGACCCCTCAAAAGTGACCTGCGAAATTCAGATCTGCAATTTCTGTCAAATTCTGGTTTTCTGGTCCAAAAGTCAAATTAGGGTTTGACTTTTCCCAAAGATTCACCCAACCAAAAAGTTCGATCTTGGTCTCTAAATTTCGATTTTGCTGAGGAGAGCAATCCTATGCTGAGAGCACTCCAAAATTCCACTTCTGTCAAAAACCCTAATTTCCTGCAACAATGACAAGCCAAAAACTGAAAATGCTCGGAATCAAATTCTGTGTCTACAGAAAGATGCGCCTTCCTTAGCAGAGTCATCCTAGCCTCCTTCTTTTGATGATCTGTGGAAAGAGACCCAAAAATTAAGAAGCCCTAGCTTCCGCAGCTGCACAGTGTTTTCTTCTCAGGTTAGCTGTGATACCATGTTAGTTTTTTCAACATTTAATTCAATATGATCTAGGATCTTATCTGAGAGAATAACAAGCACAACAAATCAATCACAAGAGACAATAGACACAAAGCATTTCACCGGGGAAACCATAAAGGAGAAAACCCCGCAACTTCCTCAGAGATAGAATGAGCAATAATACGAAAC
This sequence comes from Larix kaempferi, assembly GCA_027924585.1. NCBI lineage: Eukaryota > Viridiplantae > Streptophyta > Pinopsida > Pinales > Pinaceae > Larix > Larix kaempferi. The sequence goes on along the minus strand of BSBM01000458.1, from coordinate 13,066,190 downwards.
CCCAAAACAAAGAGATAGAATCCAGCATCTCCTCCTCCTCCACTTGTGTGAACTTGTCTCTCTCTCACTAATGCGCAATGAGTGAGTGAATGAGTGATCAAATGAGAGAGTCACACTCTCTATTTATACTTTACTTCACTTGCCTTTTTCCCTAACTGGGCCGACTTCTCTTAGGAGAGTCTAATAACCCATTATACCCTAACTTTGGGCCGACCCCACTAGGGGAGTCTAATAAACCACTTAAGTACAATGATAACCTTCCCGATCGGAGGAATGAAACCTCTCCATCGGAAGTATAATGACAATATAAAATATACAAGTGAAATACATTCCGAAGTTACAAATACATCAACACCAACAACAATTTCTCTCAAGGCTTATTGATCTGTACGCCAGATATTTCAATGGAAGGCTTGCCAAAACAGATCTTAAACTTTAGCGAATACAATAATCCTATGTTTGATTGCACAACTTTTTTTCTTATATTTAGTGATAACAGAGAAATAAAGCATGTCAATTGGGTATAGCTGGTTGAGAGGAAAACTGTTACCCTCTCCACCGAGGTTCCAATCCCACCTTGTGATATTTTTATGAACTATATATGATCTATCCATGAGTTGTTGACCTAGTCTCGTGCCCTGAAAAATCTAAGGGAAGTGCCTGGAAAAATTAAATTAAACAAAAAAAACCTCAAAACCACCACTGAAATATGAACAAAACTACAGTAGCAAAGACACATTGGAATAGCACAAACACAATTTTATTACCCTGGATAACCCTAATTTTCCATGCCACCCTAATTTTCAATTAAATTGAACAAATATGAACTTTTGGTTAAATAACAAAGTGGAGAATTCCTCTAATATAAGTTTTATATTCCTTTTGTTGGTTAATGTCATTCAGATAGGTTCTAAGAAAAGGCAGTAGAGAATTTGTCCAAGACGAACCTCTTGGTACTAAATATTTTGGGATAACTAGCAATTATCCAGAGGGATAGTGCTAGTAATTCTTGTACTTGAACACCTTCAACTACCACGGTCATGATCACAACTACCTCTCGTCCAAAGGGATAACTTTTAGTAAAAAGGGATGCTGGATGTAAACTTGCATCTGGCCATTTTACTATCCACTTCGTCTCTTCCTCTTGTCTATAAGGCTTGGACTCTGGTATGACTTTGCCAAAGCCAGGGAGAAGAGTATCACTTAGACTTTGGGAGAACTCGAGAAAAATTCAGCATAAAACTACTGAAAAAAAAAAAAACATTCCATAATAAATCCACTTCAAAGTTCATAGACATCAAAATAAACAATAATGTAAAATTATTAACATTAAATAAACTAATATGAAATTTTATAAATAATTTAAACCAGCCTAGATCCAAATCCTAGGCTCTATCAAGCGCTGAGAGGGATCAAATCTCCCAAGGTGCAAACCTCTCCTTGAGTGCAATACTTGAGCTGAGGTTTGCACCTTGAGAGATTTGATCCCTCTCGGCGCTTGATAGAGCCTAGGATTTGGATCTAGGTTGGTTTCAGTCGTGGGAGGTGACACAAAACTGGAGTTTGATTAGCATTGTAAGGAACAAGTTAAGTTGAAATCACAGATACATTTACGAAGATTATCATAATGTAAATAATAAGTATTAAGGATTGAGTAAATTGTTAAACTGGAAAATAGAGACAATTCGCCTAACTTTTTTTTTTATTCTCTTTTTGTTGATCTGCATTTTGTTTTGCTTATTCTTCTCCTTCTTCTACCGTCATTTCGTACATTTTGATTTATTTGTTGTTCTGCAAACTGATTTTTTTGTTCTTCCAATTGCTTCAACTTTCTCTCTCGATACGCTCTTTGTCTATCAATGTTTTGTTTTCTTTGTTCTTTTGTTGTCAATTCGCCTAACTTTTTTTTTTCGATTTTCTTTTTGTTGATCTGCGTTTTGTTTTGTTCGTTCTTCTCCTTCTTCTGCCGTCATTTCGACATTTCATAAAGTTTGATTTATTTGTTGTTCTGCAACTTGATTTCTTTGTTCTTCCAACTGCTTCAACTTCTCTCTTGATACACTCTTTGTCGATCAACGTTTCATTTTCTTTGTTCCTCTCGTTCTTCTGCTGCCAATTCGTCTAACTTTCTTTTTCGATATTCTTTTTGTCGATCTCCTTTTTATTTTCTTCGTTCTTCTAGTTCTTGTACTATCATTTCATCCAACTTCCTTTTTCAAAATTCTTTTTGTTCTTCTGCTTTTCATTTCAAGTATTTTTCTCGTTCTTTTGTTGTCACTGAAATCAATGCGTCCATACACTAAAATCAATCCATCCATACACTGAAATCAATGCGTCCACAGAATAACATCTACACTGAAAAATATGTAATAAAAAACTCCATACACTAAAATCTATGCATCAATTCATTGAAATCAATGCGTTCATACACTGAAATCTATGCGTCCATTCACTGAAATCAATGCGTCCACAGAATAACATCTACACTGAAAAATATGCAATAAAAAATTTCAACATTGGAAGGACCAGGTTAAGTTGAAAACACAGAAAGAATTATGAGGATTATAATAATGTAGGTAATAAGTATGAGTAAATTGTTAAACTGGAAAATAGAGACAATAATTTTGTAAGGATTAAATAAATGAAAATATGGTTCACATCGTGATCATTCTCAATCTATCTTCTTCATCTTTTCTTATCTTCACACCTGGTAGTTTTGACATTTTCTCATATCGATCATATGAAAATCTACATTGGACTTGTACTTGCATTACGTACTTGTATTCTAGCATATGACTCCTGGCAGACATGACACATTTGAACTTCTTCTAATTGATCAATTCGTTCACGAAATTTTCGATGTGTAGTATACATTTCTTCAGATGGTACCAATATTGTCGGTTTTCAGATATGAATTGCAGTGCACGATTGGAACTTTCCGTATCAACAAAATTAGAGTTCAAATTTTCCTTGTTATCACATTCCACGTATCCAAGTATGTCATATTCATTGACAGTTATATTGATTCCTATATAACCATGAAATTATCCCCCATTCATGCTTTTGAAAATCCCTTTGCACAAATAACACTTCTTCACGATTTCTTTAATTCACGGTCGTGTTTTCTTTGTTCTTCTGTATGTTCTGATACTTCTTTTTTGTTATAAATTCGAAACGTTGACTAAAGAAGATGGATACTATGGATTCTCCAAAACATACTGAAATCAACCACATAAATCTTGCTACAAAGATTATTTTTATCTTTCTATTCTATACATTTGTCGTACTTTTTTTCTTTGATAATTAATATCTTCATTATTTGCAATATTATCATGAGGATCCACGATATACCCTGAAATAGAGAACACCAAAATTTAATTTGTTGAAATCATTGCAGAGTAGTTTTTTTATTAAATTGATAAATTCAATGTATAGATGTAAATAACAAAAAACAATGCATTGTTGAAATTAATGAAAGATTTTTTTATTTATTAAATTGATAAATTCAATGCATACATGTAAAAAAACAAAAAAAAATGCATTGCTGAAATCAATGCAACGAATGAAATAAATATGCATATTTTGTTGTTTAACAACATTTGTGTGTGGTCTATTGGTAGGAATTAAGGTGATTGGGATTGTGTTAACCTAGAGACCAAGGTTCAAAACCCTTTTTGCTTGGAGTTATAGTTAGTTATCAAATCTAACTATTATTATGACATTTTTGAATCAAATCTAATTATCAAGTTAGCAAATCTAACTATTATTATGGTTGCTTTTCTTTTCTATTCTTATGTCGGCTATAATATTATTTTTACTTCTTTGGTTTCTATTTCTTATGTCCACTATAATATTTTTTTTTACTTCTTTATTTTCTTTACTTTTTAGGTTTTTAGTTTTTATGTTAGCTATAATATTTTTTTCTTTTTTATGTTTCTAGTTTTAATGTCGGCTATAATATATTTTTTTACATTTTTGTTTACTTCTTTATTTTATGTTGGGTATAATATTATGTTTCTACCTTCCATATCCACTATAATATTTTTTTACATTCTTTCTTTTTTAACTTCTTTATTTTATGTCGAATATAATATTTTTTTAATTTCTTTCTTTTTTAACTTTTTTTTTGTTTATAGCCGACATAATATTTATTACTTTTTACTTTGTATTATTCTTTTTTGTTTATGGCTGACAAAGAAAAGTTCTCACTCATATTATAATTTTTTACTTTATATTAAATTTTATTAATGGCCGACAAACTATTAATTTTTACATTTTATTTTTTTCACGTTACATCCATTACATGTTACATCCGTTACATGTTACAAGATAAGGGTGTGGCCAACATAATATTAATCATTTTTTACCTTTTACGTTTTATTAGGTGTCTAGTTACATGTAACGGGACACATACATGTTACAAGATCTCCCTCATATTATCACACATACATGTTACAAGATCTCCCTCATATTATCATTTTTTACTTTTTACGTTTTATTAGGTGTAAAGCTACATGTAACCGGACACATACACGTTACAAGATCTCCCTCATATTATCATTTTTTACTTTTTATGTTTTATTAGGTGTCCCGTTACGGGACACATACATGTTACAAAATCTCTCGGGCTCTAGAGCACCTCTCGGCGCAATAAATTGGTATACAAAGTTCCAAAATTTATATGTAAGGTTCAAACACGATGGATGGTGAACCATGGTATGAACGAAAAAGAGTAAACCAACTGCCCAACTTATTATACTTCCACATATTCATCAGATTCTCGAAAGTACTCTGAATCTTGTTGTAAAAACCACCTAGATGTCTTTATCTCTGTTGAAAAGCCTTCTCCGGTTAAATCAGAACTTTAGATGATAGTTATGATCACATTTGGTTCTTATCTTTCACTGGCCAAGTTTTTTATCAAACTTGAAAAGTATTTCTATACTCTCCTAGTACTTGCAAGTCTGGTAATACTCACCCAGTATCAACGAATACAACTTTCTCCAACCACCAGACATTTTTTCTTTTTCATGTATCTTCTAAAATCATTGGTTCTATGATGTTTGGTGAAGGGGTTAAAGGAGGTCCAACTCTTCTTTACTCCTTCACTTAATGTTGGTTATTTATAGGTGGCATTCTATCTCTTGCCTTTCTAGTTCTTTTACAACTCTCAGTCCCATGTAACGTCACTAAAAGATGAGCCTGAAGCATTGATAAAAAAATTCTACATAGACTGACCTATGTCCTCAAAACCTTCCTCATTACAAGCTCTGCAACGTTGTGACATACCTCCAAGGAGGTTAGTTCTCTCTCAGTACATTTACCAAGGTCTTGGAGTCTCTTCCATGGAGGCATGCAAACGAGCAGATGCCATTATGTCTTAAAGAAGAAAAATTCAAGATGAATGAGAGAGCCTAAATATTGCAGATTCAACAAACCCTCTAAAATTTTAGAAAACAACTCCTTCTATGAATCTGTCTCACCTTGCATCTCAAACACAACCCACAAATTATGCAAAACAAAGTCTACTCACAAAATGCAAAAGGCTGCTGTAAGAAACCAGGGAAGAAAAATGAGGGTTTGCAGTGTATTTACAATGTAATTTTAATTTTAATTTGTTTTTCGAGATAATGTTTGGCATAGATCTTACAATTTGGGAGTTGTTTTCCATATTTTTGGCCTTTAATAATTATCATAATGGTGGAACATGGGATCCATCTCAATGAAAACAGAAAGCATTTCCATTTTGGCAAAAATCCATGCCAAAATTAGGAAACCATTAATCAATCACAAGATCATCGTCACAAGATCATCGTGAACCAAAGCAAAAAGAGGTATAAGAAATTAGCTCAAGGATCACGAGTACGAGCGATAATACTCACAACGCTGGAACGTAGATCACAACCCGTGATCATAATCACAATAAACAAAAAGATCACTACATGTGAGGATCTCAATTCAAAGATCATCATCATAACAAACAAAAGTGTAACCTAATTTACAAATGTCCACTTCTACTCAAGAGAAATTTGATCATAAAGCTCCTTGTATTTAAATTTTGTTATTACCTCTAATTACAATGCATTGCTTTATATTTATAAGCGTAATTATAAGAACATGGACATAATGGTTAAGAACATGTGTTTCTTTTTAGGAGGTCATACGTTCAAATTTGGAGGGGGTAGGGTATGTGCACCTCTGTAGACTTTAGCCATTAGCCATTACACCCCTGTGTAGAGGGGGCTTAGTTGTCCTACAAACAAAGGGTTTAAAGGTTGTTCTTCAATATGATTATCTCTTTTGAGAGTATGTACTTTGGGGATAAGGTGTTTTTTGGTAAATTTTGATCAATTTGACTATCTTTTGACACTCGTTTTAAAAAATATGTGAATTACCATTTTTTTATTATTTAAAAGTTAGTGTATTTTTAATAACATATTTAGATTGATAACATACATCATAATTTATAAGGATTAATAATAAATTATCAAACCAAATATTCGCCTACACTATTATACTTAGGTATGATATTTCATTTCTTAAAGTTTTTCCGCTTAAGGATGGCGTCTTCTATTGTGAGAATGGCAAATTTGGGATTTGGCACTAAATCCCTAGGTGCTCTTCTTATTGGTGGCCAAATATGTATGAATCCTCATATTTATTATTTCATTTTTTGGCTCTATTGATGCTTTCTCAATTTGTCTCATCATCTATCCATCACTCTCTTTCTAAAATTTGAGAACTTGCTCTGCTGAATTACCTACTTGTTCAGGTAAACCTTGAATTAACTTTCAAGCTAGTTGAACTTGTTATATGCAATGTCCCTTATAATTCCAATTGGAAGCTCATCTCAATGGAGATGCTTTGAGATAATAAGTTATATAGTTGAACTTGTTACGTGCAATGTCCCCTATAATTCCAATTAGAAGCTCATCTCAATGGAAATGCTTTGAGATAATAAGTTGTAAGAGTGAACATAATTGCAACAATGAATGATAGATTTAACAACGCATGCAAGCTTCATGAGACTTCAAGAAAGTTGAGAGAAAAACTAAGTGTGGAAACTTCAACCTTTATATGGATTAGAAAGTTATTTATTGTATTTTCCTATACAACCTTCTAAGGATCAATGCTCATATTGAAGTAATTGGTGTGCACGATTAGTTTTCAATCCTACAAATCTTCCTACATTTGCAAGAAATGAAAACTTTCCACATGGATATTGGAGGTAATGCATGGAATAGTTGGGGTCTTACTTTTGAGGGTTTCCCATATTGCAAAATTACTTAGAGAACATATCACTTCAAATATCAATAGGTCATTGTGCTTGTAAGAGACCTAAAAGATAGAGGAAATGTGTGGATTTTTTATTGGGAACTCTTGTTGCTAATGCCACCCTAAAGACAAAATAATTTGTTTGAGGGTCAAGTGGCACTTGGAAATTGGTCCATGTGCATGTAAGCCAACGTACATGGTCCAATATCGAACATTTACGAATATTTATTATCCTTGTTGAGGAATCTTTATTCTATTGATGGAAACATTCGATACCCCTATAGACCTTAAATTATTATGATCTTCAACTTTGATTAGGCATTAGGCTTCTAGGGAGTCCACAAAATATTGAAATGCAAAGTGCTCATTTCATCTGATGCCCAATGAACCCAAATAAATTATCCACTCCACCTTTATTCAGACCTTTGATGTTCGTATAACTAAGCCTTAAACTTTGCCCCTTCCAATTTCTTTTCCCACATGTGCCTTTCATAATGCATTGACTTACTACCACGATATTTATCAGTTGAACATCTACACGATTGCATAAACATGTGTCAAGCGAGAATTGGTCCAATTGTGCCATGAACACCCTCTAAAATTTATGTAGTGAAGACATAACTATCTAAAGGTCCACATGGCATATTCTCATTGTATACCCTTGATTTCTAGGTAGTAAAATAATTAGGAGAATGTGACCTATCCAGAGATAGCCACATGTTTTCATGGAATTCTTGTTATAGTAAGTTAGATTTTACTTCAATGTTGGCTTACTATGTGTTTATTTTGATGATCATCATGTAGCATGGACTCAAATATTCTTACGGAAATATTCCCTCAACAAATTGAGCTACTAAAACCACACGACACATGACAGAGAAAAAACTATTATGTAATGTGATTTTGATCTGGTGTTAGTATTCCATGGAAGGAAATATATGGCTCATAAAGGGGAACCCAAATCCTTACAACACCCCAGGTACCCAAAGATATTATCCACTCTAACTGGCACATGTGTTTGAGATTTGGAAAACCATACAAAACATCTCAAGTCCTTTTAAATATGAATGTCATGTGTATATTCTTTGTACTTCCACAAGTACATTTCAACCTACCATATTTGACATCATCCTTCCACATGTCATATTCCTATTGGTTCACTTGTCACGTTGTCCATTTCCATTGACATGATGGTATGATGTGTCCATCTATCAAGTTTCCACATGGAGTCATATGATTGATCCCCATCATACTAAGCATATTGTCTCAATATTACAAGTTATCCAAAAGAGTCTCAAGATGACTACCACATAGCATGATTTGAATCTCTCAAGCAAGGAGATCATTGTTGTCTCTTTTATAGACCCAAGGTCCATAGAAGGTGTCCAACAAAGGTCCACAATAGTATAGTATGTTGACATATTCAAACTTCCAAAGAAAGGAGATCTCACAGAAGACATGTTTTATAGTTATTTATTAATTAAGGTGCATAGTATTGGAGGTTAGTGGGGACACAAAGTCCATTCATTAACCTTTAATTACATTAATCTACCCAAATATGAAGTAATGCATAAATAGAGATCAGAACAATGTAACATTGTAAACATCATCAAAATATGCCATAACAAAGTAAAAGCGAGCATAACAATTATACAATCCCATTATATTAAGCAGATAATGGATTTCATCCATGTCTTCTTCCTTTAACATGACTAGAGCTCAATGCTCTCATAGTCAAGACAAAATACACATCTTATAGTCTACAAAACTAACATCATATGACTAGGGGTAAAACATGCATTAACTCATTAACTCATTATATATATATATATAAAAGCTGGTTATATAATATTCTGGAAGGTTCTAGAACTTGACAACTATAATCCACCTATATAGAAAGGCCACCTCACCTTTATGAAAAAGTGCAGAGGGTGTTGTCACCTTGGCTCCATGAAGAATCCTCAATATTTTCCCTATTTGTGTAGTCAAGATTTTGCGGCTCTAGGTCTTCAATGGATCTATCCTCTAATGATTAGTGCTCTACACCATTTATACTTAAGAAAAATCAGGCCACAACAATACCCTGACCACCCTTTCCAACTTTGTCAAAGTTTACGTATTCTTCAAAAAGTGGTTCTAACTCAAAGATTTCACAAATGGTAACTTTCCTAAACTTGTCCAATTCATCAAAAAAGAGTGTCCATATGGAGATGGCATCTTGTAGTTTCTATGCACTCTCACTCTATAATATGCTCATTTATCGATGCAACCTCCATAAGAGCCTCCATTTCAACCTCTACGTGTTGTTTTGTTTTCTTTGCAGTTGCAAACTAGGACTAAGCCTTCCATGCTAGTTCTCTAGCTAGATACCATAGGATTTTCTTACTACCTTTAGAGCATCATGCTTTAGTACAATTCTTTGATCCTCTTCCATCTTATCTTCATTGTCAAACTCAATGACCTCAAGGTGTACATGCTCATACTATGCTTAATTTTAATGTTTTATTAATAACATTAAACCTTTATTTTTCTTTAATTTGGTTGATGATCGGAGCTCAAGATCGACTTAATTTCCATCCATAATCATGATTTAGGTTGTTTGGGTGTTTTTCTATTTCTATGGCTTCACAGACACGTTGCTTTATGTAGTGGTCCATGTTAGCGATAACATTCGCTTTCTCAATACAAAATGAGGTGTTTGGAGGACATAGAGTGTTCTACTAGTGCCGACTTTTTTGATCTTTCATGGAAGATGTCTGCACTATGCTCTTTAAGTCTCCTGTGGACTGAGTGACCCGTCTCTCCAATGTATACTTTATCACAATCACATGGTATTGAATAAACACCTTTTTGTCTCTTGGATCCAATTTGTATTTTGCATGGTCTAATCATGTTCTTAGAGTGTTTGTTGGAGAGAAAGTTACCCTAATATGTTTCTTACATAAGATGTCTTCTATTCTATCGGTGGTTCCTTGGATATATGGTAAACAAATTGTTTTCTAGATGTTGTCATTTTTCTTTTTAGTCTGACTGCCTTCTTGGGATTTCCTAATGGTCTCCCAGATTTCCCTTTCTTTATAGCCATTCCTTTTGAATACATCCACCAAATGATCGATTTCTTGATCTAAATGAGATTTTTCTGAGATACTTCAAGCCGACATTTGGGTATCTTGGACAACCTCAAGAAAAATAATAATACTAATAAGATAAACTTTTGGTCAACGAGTGTGTGGGTTTCTTGAATATCTCCTCCTAATTATGGGCTACACTATTCTTCCTGAAACTTTGAGTTTCTTTGATTTAGAAATAGGGTCTCCATCTACCTTACTATTGTGAAATCTCGGAAGCTTATGATAGATGAGGTAAAACCTCTTCAAAGCAACTTAGCATATTTTTCTTCACATTGGTTACTTCTTCATGGACCACAACTTCTCTGGATCTAGCATTTTCGACCTATTTCTTTTCTCTTTCCAATGTTGTGATGTCTTCTTCTACATGTTCTTTCTAATGATCTTTGTTCTCAGTAGATTGCTCAATATGGATTTGTAGTTCATCTATTTCTTCATCAATATTCTCCACCTCCTCCTTGTATCACATGTTCTCAATTTATAGATCAACTATATACTTGTCCTAGTTCTTGAAAATTGCCTGCAACTCTTTGCCAAAAATCTATTATGTTTTTCGCAAGGGAGGGGAGATCTAGTTTTCACATGTTGCATGCATATATGGTTTCCTTATTGAATTTATTTCATGGTGTGGGTAGCCTAAGGTAAGCTAAATAACTCTTTCCTACTACATGTTTGTCTCATCAACTCAATTGTTGACTACTTCTACCTTGTTTGGTAACTGAACTCAAACCTAAAGCTTGTTACTTACAAAGTTTCCAAAGGGTTGTACAGCTTGCTGAGGTATGGCAATGGCTATATCTAGGGGTGTTGGTTCCTTACTTGGATCAATATTTGACTGGAGGCATATGTAATTGTCCACCACTTCATCTTTCTCGACATCCTTCATAATATCAGTGCACCCAACTTCTTAACAAGGGAATCCATTAAGTCCCTAGTTTCCTCAACAATCTATGCCTCTACACTTGCGATCTTCTTTCCCAAAGAACCACCTAGATTTCTTCCCTTTATAGGTTTTAGTCATGACTGTGGGGGATTATTTTTCAAGATTTCCTCAACTATAACCTCTGTGTAGGATTTTTCTTTAGGGGGGTCCTCCTAAGATAGGTCAATCAATTTCATTTCTCTTGGAATATGTTGGGTTGGCTACTCACCTTCTAATCCTTGCAGACCTTGGTCAAATTTATATGAGTCCAACTAATCTATAGGTATTGGGATAACTATCTACATTAGTATTGGGGGAGTCCATGGAAGAGTGAGCATTGTCACTTAGGGTGGCAATGGTGGTTGAGGGGATTCCAACAATCCTAGTGGAAATAACACCTTCACTCACAATATACTACTAAAGTTCTTGTTAGATATGAAATAGGGAAGATCATATTAGCTCGCTATATTGTAAGAGGGTAACCTTCTTTCTAGTAGCAATGCTAGTGGCCCTTCTCTACGATGATGTGGATGTGTTGCACATGACATTGCTATCAAATACATCAATCGTATGAGGACGCGACTATAGTTCCCTCCCTGATACTAGATCAAATTCCCTTTTTCTAATGATTATGGGTCATGTCCTTCTTCTAATTTCTTAGTCATCCAACTCAACCAATGTTGAAGCTTCCTCACCCTCCATTTCAAGTCATGGTCTTTTCTCCTACCCACCTATAGGGAAATCCTCTTCAAACATTGTTTGGCACATCTTCTTCTTTCCTCGCCTCTTTTTCATCTCCACCATTTCCTTTCCACACTACTTCAAAACCTTCTCAATGCACTTAAGTGTTAGCATAAAAGTGAGAGCCTTAATTTTCACCTTTTTAATGATAATGCCATCCACTAACCAAAATCACCTATAGCATAAGTGGTGGCTAAATTAAAACTAATACCTCTACCTATATGTGTCAATTGTTACTTGGAATATCTTGGTGGTCTTAGAGACTGCATCCTGCATCACTCAATAATATCCTTCAAATGCACTTTCAATGACCACTCGCACAAGCTTGTTCATATTATAAGGCAATCATTTAAGGGGTGAAATAAATATGACCCCTAGATCCATCAATGGAAGGCCTACACCAATGGGATCTACCCTTGTGAAAAAACTAACAATAGTAGAAATATTCCATACCAAAATTTCAATCACATATAATATCCATGAGATTCTACAAAACCTCATTAGTTAGCTAGGACACCCAATTAACCTTGAACCTTAGTTGTGTATATATCTGCAACATGGAAAACCTACTTATAACACTTCCCTACATAGAAGGTCCAAAACACATGAGTTGAAAACAACCATGTGGCCATGCTTACTGGTAAATTGTATATGGTGGAAAATTTACATCCCTATGGGAACTTTTCCATGCCATGCTTTAGGCATTGATATCTGTGTTCTTCCCTTGATTATTTCTTATCCTCAACTACCCAAGCAAAGAATGAATTGCTGACATCGTGTCTATCTTGCGTAAACCTAGTGATAGCATGGATGTGATCCTCATCAATTGCAATTTTGTGATAGAAACAAGTACCATTGGTGTGAGTGCATGATAAAAGGTGTTGCATGCATTTTTTCATGGCCATAAAGATCCTAAAGAATGGGGCATGTAGTAGGCTTGTGATTCTTGAATTGAATAATGGCTTGAATGTCAGTAACAATTACATTGACTCCCCTTTTAGCTCTGAGTATTTTCTAGCTACAAACTCAAGGACATAGCGGGGTTACAGATTTCACATTCCATCAACTAGACTTGCTCCATAAATCCATTCATATGCTCATATTTATTTCCACCCACATATGAACACATCCTCGTGACAAATTAGGTCATTAGGTAAATAATTAGAGCCTTTCTCCATCTTGGCTTATTCTTCTTTGTCCCATGGCCCATTGTGCCCTTAGTAGTAGTTTTTCCCACTCACAATGTCATAATTATGATACTCCTATACTGGGATATGCCTAAGGCCACTTTCCTATCTCTTACAGAATCAACCCAATTCAGACGTGCGATCTTTATGCAAAATATTTTCAAACTATTTACTATTGTGTCTAAATATAGGCCTTTCTCGCTAGATGTCCTTCTAGTGTTTAGATCCTAACTGGTGTAGGTTCAACTATGAAATTCTTGTAGCTCCACAATATTTCATATTTCAAATGATATTGTTTCTTATGAAAATCAAGGCCATAAAGCCCCATTTTCTACCAATATTTCCATCACTTGAATTGTGTGTCATCCTAACCATATATATTTACCTTATCAATCCTATCCAACCTAATCCCTTGACATATCTTTCCCCAAATACGATCATCAATGTAAGGCACAACACACTATTTTTGCATCTACTCTTTGGTCATTAATATGACATGGCTAGTTTGTGCATGACTTGTACAACATTTAGAGCAAGTTATGCTACTACTTATTGTGATCACATTATTGGTGACATGACTGAGCAATTTAGGCATAGGAAAATACCTCCAAGTGTATATTTTTAATGTACAAAACTCCCTCTCACATATACCTTACCCTATGACAACACCCCCCCTAGTTTGTAGCCTATTAAATCCATGGTTTCCCTAAATCTCGTGACATCCATCCCCTCTACATATCTCTAGTTACCACAGACACCCTAACCACAAAGCTTTGTTGTGGTGGAACATAGTTAGCTCACATAAACATAGACATGTTCTCCACTTTATTCCTAGACCTACAAAGCAACAAACATCAAGAATTAAGTTTTCAAAACAAAATTGGAATTTATTAAAATTGAAGTTACACTATGGCACACTAACTTCCCCCCACTAGAACTCATACCGGTTTTGTCAAGATTAGAGTCAAATAGGGATTCATGCATGCTCCATTTACCCATATCTTATTTAGCTAGCTATTCAATGAATCTATTTGGATTATTCCTTCTCTAGTGATATTTGCGATTCAATAGACCCCAGCCAATGCATTCGTTATTTCCTTGGATGTTTCCAAAACTTGTTATCATATAGTAGCATAAGATCTCCTTATGCAAATAACTAGTTCTATATATGAATATCATACCATGCCTTATATCATCATCTCCATACCATTTGGTGGTACCATGCCAAAAAATTGTGTTCTATAATTGAACCAACATATCTAACCTCGCTTGCAACAACATCGTATTTGACATCCACATAGTAATAACCATGTGTAGGCTCCAGATCAAGTATTCCAATGGCATCATAGGTTCTTTCCCATAAACCGAGTTAAAGGGTATATGATTGGTTAATATCTTATACATCATTCGATAGGCCCATATAACAAGCAGGATTTGCTCATCCCAATCATCAGAGTTAATCAAACAAATCTTTGTTATCCCACGGTCTAGAATATTATTAAAATATTCCACCATACCATTGCCTTGAGGGTGATATGGCATCATTTTATCATGGTGGATCATGAATTTCTTAATTATAGAAGGAATGATACCTCCAACAAAATGTTGTCCCTAGTCACTAGTTAAGCTATGAGGACACCCAAACCTTATCATAATGTTTTCAAAATAAACTGGATGACAATCTCTATGAAGCAATCCCTAGTTGATGCAACCTCTACCCATAAAGTCAAATAGTATGTTGTTTTTATGATATATTTGGCCCTAGAGTAGTGTGTTGTTTGAGAAATTGGTTTAATGAATTCAAGTACCCAAAGTTGAAATGACTCCCAAACCATAATGAGTTGAAGTGTCATCTTAGTCTTGGGTATAAGTTGTCCCACATACTATTTTACATCATATTGTTTAGCATAGTTCACTACATCTATGAATAATGTTCACCACTAGATTCATGCATGAAGTACCTTCCAAGTCGCAGCCTTCCCACGACATTTTCGTTGAATTATCCATTGTGGGATATCTATATCACTTCTTGACATTCATGATTTAACACATAGCTGCGAAGAATCCCATCTATCACTAACTTATATAGGTGCCCTATGATTAATTAATAGTTTGCGCCCCAAACCACTAGATATCAATACTACCATTGATTGTATTCTCCAAATCCAAAGCTGAGGAATTCGATGATATCATCAAAGAATTCACAAAAATGCTTCCATGTAAAAGAGATCAACATCAACAATATCGATGTCCTCCTCATTGTAGATCTTGGATAGGTGATCAGGTCCCACATTTTATTTCATGGTTTAACCACCACCTCAAAATAAAGACTTTTGAAACATAAGAAACCGTCAACAAATATTTTCTCCCAACATTGACTTGTTAAACAAATACTCGAGTGTTGAGTGATCACTAAAGCACTTGAAGGACTGTCCTGGAAGATAATGCTGAAATTTATGCAACGCATACACCATGGATAGGAATTCACATTCCATAGTTGTGTAATTGTGTTCTCTATAGGACAACTTTATGTTGGTAAAGTATATAATGTGGTCAAATGTGCCTTCCTCTAGATATGCCAACACTTTCCCTAATGCATGATAGATGAGTCCATGTGGTTATGGAAATTTTCTTCTAGTTAGGAAAACTAGAATTGGAGCCATAACCATCCATTGTTTTAACTCAGTAAATCATTTTTCATGTGCCATGGTCCATAAAAATGGGACACCTTTTTAAGAAAGACCCTTCATCTATGTCATTAGTTTAATATAACCCCTATTATACTTATGACAGTATAGCGCATGACCAAATTTACACTATAGCATAGGAACATGCTCTAGCATAGGCAAATTCACAATTACCATGACATTTACTAGATTGACTAACAATCCCTCCTTATAAACAATGTATCTCAATTGAAGGACATTGAATGAGGAAAACTTGCATTTCTTAAATTTAGGGATCACTACACATATTAGCATCTATCTAATATTAACCTTAGTTTAGCTACATGATCCTTCACTAAACTATACATTGTCTAATCATCCAAGTATGCCTGTGCATTTCTTAGGCCAAAGGGAATGACATTGTATACATATGTCCCCTATTCCATAGAAAAAATGGCATTCTTCTTATTCTCTTCAGCAATATGTATTTGATGATACCTAGAGAACCCTTGTGTGAAGTAGTGGGATTCATTCCCTGTGTTGGGAACATAATCCTTGGTGTTAGAATTATTATGCACCATTCATGTGCAAAGAAGATATAAATCTAGGAGAAGACCAAGACTCCCTTGGGAGTCTGGAAGTCCACTTGGGAGACAAATCCAAGGGACATCTTAATGTATATATTGAACATTTGAATTAATGAGAAGTGTGCCTATTTTGTCTGTATGTGTTCATGTAATTTCCTATCTCCTCAATTGGACACCTAATACCTAATAGTGGTATCAAAACCAGGTTGCCATAACTCCTACTTTGGCATTCTGCCATCCTCCCTATCTACTCCCTTGTCCATTATGATTTCTGACAGATTCTCTACAAAAATGTTTATATCCTACCCTCCTCAGTCCCACTTTCTGTAGTCTATTCATGACCGTTCTATTCTCCATCTCTTTCGTGCTGCATTGGTGACTGGTATCCATATTCTCTTCATGCCGTATGTGCAAGCTGCCAATATTCTCTACTCTCTGCGGCCTAGTAGACCTGCATATTTAGTTTTTGAGGATCGTTTTTTCTGAGATTGTGCATAGAATGGTATTTCCTGTCCCGAATACACTTGCATAGACCATCTGTGACCATTTGTATCACAGCCCTAATATTTGAGTTACCATTGTATTGCTGCGTAGATGACTATCGTGATCCTACTGGATAGACTATTGTGGTGCTGGAAAGCTCGTGAAGCCGAGTGCGAAATCTCTGGTATCATACGCTATTCTCCTCTCTCTGGGCAATCCCTCTCCACATTTCTATCTTGCCAGGAGACCTAATTTCACCTAATCATTCTGCTTCTCTCCTCTAGCATTGGTGTGAGGTTGCATACAACCTCTGAGTGCTGTGTAGTAATGTAGAAACCCTAAGAGTATTATCCTCCGTCGAAAAAAAAACCTATCTCCATCAATCACAACCTGCCGTTTTTCAGCCTGCATTCTCTCCTCTCCCACGACTGCGTCTCACCTGTGTGTTTCCCTATGCAAATTACCTCTATAACACCCTAATTCGTCCCCCGTTCGTTGAATCCGTTGAAGCTATGGTGTAGTCCATTTCTATGTACATCTCTCCAAATCAATGCTGCGTTGAAGCTATGGTGAAATGCTTTGAAGACAACTGTTGCGACTTGGCATTTTTTTTGCATTTTTGGTGGGAAACGCACGGGGGGTCAGTTGGTAGGCAATATTCTATCACGTCCATTCATATTGGGGAATAAACTATGATACGGAAATGAGAAAATATATTGCCCTGTATTAAGGGGCCAAGGGGGCTTAATTATGTTATATGGCAATACAAATATTTAGGGTATATTTTATTACATTTTGTGTATAAGTGGTGGAGGGGAGGCAAAGGGAAGGTTAGGGGATAAGGGCATGAGGTATTGAGTTTGATGGACAATGGATACTCAATCGGGATGTAGTATGGTTGATGCTAGTGCTCTATTAAAGGGTTTTCATGTTCCTCATGTGCTTGGTTGGTTAATGGATCTTCATATTGTTAATGAAATTAAGGTAATGGAGGATTAATATTTCTATATTTTATGTGATTATTATCAATTGGAAGCGTATTTTAGGTGCATATTTCATGTTTAGAAATCATGTGTTTTTTTATGCCTTTCAATGTAGCTTTCCCCCTTGAGTCCATTTGAATTTTTTTTTTCTTTAGAAATTTCCTTCTGTGGGATTTCTAAAATCAACCCATCCACTAGAGCATACATAACTTTCAATTTCATACGAAGGTGATGACAGCAAAGAAGGTTTCTTATTTAAGTCCATGCTGATGTTTACTTATTGGTTGATTTTACAAAAATTAAGAATAATCTATTTTTCTTATTTATAAATAAATTCCATAATAATAATAATGTAATTTGTAATATTAATTGTATAAATGATTGAGATTTGAAAAATGAATTAAGCTAAATTTTTAATAGAAACATTATTTTTTTTATCAAAGATATTATGTATGTCGCTTATCTGATTATCGTCTATGTTTCCTTATGATGAAGAAAGTGACCTATCATTACTCATCTAGGCATCAAAGACGTAGAAATATATAGCAGAATTATATTGCTTTTTTATTATTTTACATCAATATCATAAACTTGCATTTATTTAAATATTTATAGGATACATTTATTTATTGTGTATGATATCGACTCAATACTAAATGTTTCTTTATGATGAAGAGAGTAACCTATCTTTACTTGTCTTGGCATCAAAGACATAGATATATATAGCAAAATTACCTTCATTTTGCATTATTTTACGTCAATATCATAAGCTCGCATTTATTTAAATATTTATAGGATAACATTAATATCGACTCAATACTAATGTTTCGTGGCCTTTGTTTTTATCTTTTGTGAATCTATTTACATAAAATGGATATCGTAAATGAAACTATAGTTGAACATGTTATTTAATTCTTTTGTTAAACTTATTTAAGTCCATGACCCTCTCGGTCTTGACTAGGAAATGGTATGTTGATTGGTTCTTTATAAGTAAATATTATTGCTGCATGTAAATAATTCACCATCGAGCTTGGTTGGGGTTAGCCTACGACCGATGTCATGGCTTACTAGCTCTTAGATAACCCATTCTTTGTATGTGCATATCACGTTGGAGACTCATGTTTGAAGAGTGTCTTAATTGTTCCATCCTAGCGTTTTACGACTTAACTGCTCCATGGTGAACACATTGTGAACGAATCTGAGTCTAACAAACTATAGGGAAGTGGGTTTCCCCTCCTCCCGCCTTCCTCTCACCAACCACATTAACTCTGAGTTTGATGTAGCAATGAACACATGGGATGAGAGGTGGGGCTTGCATGCCTCTTTCCTCCATCTGGCATTTGTACAAACATAACATTTATACTATCGTACAGGCTTCCTCGAACTTGCAGACTACGAGTGATTTTGAGGGTGTTCCAATTTCATTTTCTCATTCATTCAAATGGAGGAGAGGATTTGCTCCACTTCTGAGTGAGTTATGGAGGTTAGGTTCCTCTTCATGTGCAAAGACCGTAGGAATTCTGCTTTTTAGTTCACTTCTAGAGCATGTAGTTTCCAGACAGCTTCTCCCCGAAGCTTATGCAAGCATAAATCACTACTACACATTGGGGTTTTTTGAGACGTTAATTTAAGACGATTGTCTCTTACGTCTCAAACCTCTCTCCCTTTTTATTTATGTCGACTCCACCTACTAAAACATAAAACATTAATTACCATGTGACCACAGCAATGTGACAAGACTTCCAATTGCTTCACATAATGAACATTTTCCTCCTCACGCCACTAGTCTTTTCGTGAATGCTTCTCTCAACCCATATGTCCTCTTCATTCAACGCGCAGTATCTTGGGCAGAGGCCATGTTTCCGGCCTGCAAAGAGCCATCACAGTCTCCCATCTCAATCTCGATTCCCACCTTCAGTTCTTCCGTGGAGGCAGAGTGTGGCCATGTTTTCCGCCTACAAAGAGCCATAATATCCCCTCTTGATCTCGATCCCCGCTCTCAGTTCTGTCGCTATTTTCCTAGCATTCAAACACTGATCTCAACCCATCGACAAGAATACGAGGGGGACAACGAACTCAGCGCCTCTGTGGTGGAGCTCCACCCTCTGCGGTTGAAATACACGTCGAGCGCCAGGTGCAAAATGATCTGCACTCATGGCACCCAATCCTCGATGAACAACCCTCGATCTTGGGTTCAAGTCTCGAATATCTTAAGAAGGAGCCCCAACAGGTCATCTTGAGCACCATTCGGGAATGACAGACCGCTCATTTCAAACCCCAGTGCTAGTGCGCGTATTTTCTCTTAACAAAAACGTCTCACTGCCAAATGAAACAAAAGTAACTGTGGCCGCCTTTTGCTGGTCCAACCATTCCAGTGGGTGGGAGCCTTGATGGTCATTGGTAGCGGGCCACACAACGGGCATGAGCAGACCGACATAAATCACGGGGATCGATATGGAAAGGAATCATATATTTGGGTTTTCTTATTTTGGGGGGTTTTGTAGTATGGATGGATCTCATAATAGAGGCAATAACCCGGTGCCTCTGTTTCTCACACAGACGTATGACATGGTGGGCGGTAGATCCATGGATTCGATTGTGACTACATGAGGCCCTAGAATAACTGCTTCATTTTCTGCAACCCTAGGAATTAGCACGAGATTTAATCCGGAGTACTTCAAGCACAACAATTTCTCCAACTTTGTGAGGCAACTCAGTACATATAATGTAAGTATGAATAATTGCCTCATCCTTTTGGTGTTTTTCATTATTTGATTGTGTTCTTATATTTGGGTTTTCTTATTTTGGGGGTTTTGCAGTATGGATGGATCTCATAATAGAGGCAGTAACTCGGTGCCTCTGTTTTTCACACAGCGTATGACATGGTGGGCGGTAGCTCCATGGATTCAATTATGACTACATGAGGCCCCCAGAATAACTGCTTCATTTTCTACAACCCCAGGAATTAGCAAGGGATTTAATCCCGAGTACTTCAAGCACAACAATTTCTCCAACTTTGTGAGGCAACTCAGTACATATAATGTAAGTATGAATAATTGCCTCATCCTTTTGGTGTTTTTCATTATTTGATTGTGTTCAACAGGGATTTTTGTGGTTATTAAATATGCGGGTCATTTTTAAATTATGTATTGTGGCCCTGTATTATTGGATCTATTAGGCCGTAAACATTGTCAAGCCCAATCACAAATTTACTCCCTTTCCTACTCCCAGGTGAGAACATCCATGGAGTGTGAGAGCTAGCAAACCATCCATCCATTCTATTTGAGAAAGGCCATAGCTGTGATAGGTATATATTGAAGGGATGAGTGCATACCACCACACATTCGTGCATACCCTGCCTACAACACCCCTAATCCAATGCCCATGCATACATACCTTACCACTCAAGACCTTACCTGCGTAGGAAAATAAGGGTGGAAAAGAATAAATTGATTTCATATTTCTTGGAAAACAAGTATTATAAGCAAATTTACCCATTATTAATACTCTTTATTTATTAGAATCTTCTTTGGGAGGCCGTTATCTCATGTAAACCTTGAGGTAAGTGATTGCAGGAGGAAGTGAAAGCCCCAAAGGAAGATAAGTTAGTAAGTGAGTGAGTTATGGTGGGTTTTGATGCCTAGTCATCCATAAAGTCATAACAGCGAGGTTAGCTCACCGTGTCAGGTATCTAAGTCCATAAAGCCGCCCACCAGATGAGTTAATTTTAAGTAGATAACTAAAACTAGAGATGGTTGTTTTTTTTCATTTTTATTTATTTATTATTATTTGTTTAATGCTTCGACTCTTTTGTTTGTGTTGTCTTTTGCATTATGCCAAAAAAATAATAATTGAACAACCTTACTTGAACATGCGTTTTCTTGGTATGCCAAAAAAATGGATTCTTCAAAACTTGAGACTTTTTAAAAAACTTTATAGACATTAAAATGTAGGGTTGAAATATTTTGACTTCAAATGCACAGAGTCTCTTCTCTGGTGCACATGGCATTAAGAAAAAATATGTAGACAGATTTTAAAGGGAATGTCGGCTTGATTGTTAAACTATAGAGCAATATTTAATATTGTATTGATTTCTCTTTGATTGTGTCCATTTTATTTCTAGTTGTATTTTCATTTGAGGATGGAGATTGCTGGGATAAAACACAACAAATCTTCATTCTTGTTGAGAAGCTCAATCAATTCCTTTATTAAGGGCACTAGTCCACATATCTTCTCTTCTCCTTTTCATGTTCTCGACTAGGTATGGATTGGTTGAACAAACAAGAATTGCATGTAGAATAAGAACTGCTAATTAGAAAATGAATTGTATATCTCCTTACTCTTTCTCATTGTGTGTGTACATGGCCTTTCCTTTTGTTCATAATTTACACTGCCATGAAGTAGAGCATTTGTGGAAAGATTGTGGGGAATTAATAGAGGATGACGACTGTGTGATGAATAAACCGTAGTGCTCATACCTGAATTTAACGAAAAATAAGTCATCACTATGATTCAAGTAGAAGCAAATGTTTGTTGAATTTTTAGCAACAATTTTATTCATATGCTTTTGTTTCAATGGCATGTTGCTGGTGGATGATCTTTATATTTTTTTTTTTTTATGTCCATATGCATGCCCCCATTTTCCATAAACTAAAAAAATTAAAGAAGTGAATCTTGAAGTTGGCATCAAAATCACACAAGGTCGAATTTCTAGTGCTAACAAGTGAATCTTGAAGTTGGCATCAAAATCACACAAGGTGTAATTTCTGGTGCTAATAGTGGCTTCATACAAGGACAACGTTCCTTGGTGGAATGCTAAGAACCTCAGAAATATCCCAATTGATTGATGAAACAATGAAATCTGTTATGAAATCAACATGAGAGTGGGATATTTCTAAGCATGCCCAATAGTGCTCAAACATCCCAGAGAAAAACCAAGTGACCATCCTTGCAAAAGTGGGGGTAATAGATGTCATGCATTACTATGGTCCAGGTAAGACAATATATGTGATTCCTCTCCTATTATGTTTTAAAATTGTCATGATTGTAATGTGTTTGTTTAGTGATTTTTGATGGCCTAAGCATGCTATTACTGTAATAGGTCAGGCTATGTTTTTAATCCCTTTTTTAGGGGACTGTGACATTTACGTATCTCTATAATTAGGATTTCATTATGATAAAATTCCAAAAAGTAGTTTTAAAAAATATACAATAGGAAATAGGAAATGTTTGGTAGTCCTCTCTCCATTTACATCCCTAGTTTCTAAATCTAGGCACAAAATACCCTATCTGACAGTAAAAAGGGGAATAAACAATCCTAATTCTGAATTCAACATGATGGGCACCCTTGTGCACTTATCCACCATCAAACAACTTTGGTCCTCCAATGTAGGCACATTTCAGACTATCCAATAATGTTAAGAGGCCTAATATTTGAATATGGGCTGAATATGAGGGTTGAAATATATTAGTGGGCATGTTAATCTCACCATTGAGTTGTTAACCTTAGAGGTGGCATATTGCTAATGAAACCTTATCACTTTCTCATACTAATTGATACAAATAGAACATGAAATAGACAAATGAAACAAAATTCTCTCTCTATTTACCAAAAACCGAAAATTCTACATACCAAATTGCCTCATCCATATAGGCATATTCCATAAAAAATGTGAATGGTTCACATTGATCATGTCCTCCTATTATTAAAATATATTATCTAACTACCATATTAATTATTCACAACTAATCACTAATAGTTATTTCAATTATTATGCCCCACTTCAACTTCCCTCATATTATTATGCATCAAGAGGGATCAATTCCCTGAAAGTGTACCAATCCCTTTTTAGATTGCCACAACTTAGGAAAGATTTGTAAATATAGGTCCATCCACTAGTCTTTGTCAAATGATTTTTCAATTTGGCTCTCATGTGCAACTATTTGTACCAATGATCCACAAATATGCATATTGCAATGGATCTTAAGAATTCTTCTTGCTAAATTTTGTATGAAAATCATATCCATCACATAATAATGGCTAGTTATTACGATTTGGTTATAATTCATTATGGGCTGAGGAGTTTTGGATTAAACACCCATTAGCCAATACTTCCATTAACATAATGGATCTTAGGAATTCTTCTTGCTAAATTTTGTATGAAAATCATATCCATCACATAATAATGGCTAGTTATTAGGATTTGGTTATAATTCATTATGGGCTGAGGAGTTTTGGATTGAACACCCATTAGCCAATACTTCCATTAACATTCAATGAAGTGGCTCTAAAGTTGTAATTATTTCTACATTGCATAAGAATTCACATTTTATAATTTTATGATGATGGTGGTGGTTATTAGCATGCTTCTCTCTCTCTCTCTCTCTCTCTCTCTCTCTCTCTCTCTCTCTATCTATATATATATATATATATAACAAAGTCAAGTTCCCGTAGAGCAAACGGTCAATACGGGTTTTGTTTTGCAAGGCGGCCCAAGATCAAAACTATATATATATATATATATATATATATAGCAAAGTCAAGTTCCCGTAGAGAAAACGGTCAATACGGGTTTCATTTTGCAAGGCAGCCCGAGATCAAAACCCGCTGCTCCTTTATTACTAAGCCAACATTGCCACCACTGAATTTGTTGAGAACTTGTGGACCAAAAACAAATTTGAACCTTGTTTTAGTTTTTCATTTGCATAGGGGACCAAAACAAGTTCATTTGGGAATTGAAGTTGAGTTTTCTTGATCCCATATTATCTCGTTCCTTGGAGCCTTTCGGCATATAAGGACCCATCCGTACTGGTACAACCGTAGAGGAGGAGGAACTGGTTCTGCTTGAAGTTCTGGATTTATAGCAGGGTTGGCCCTACTCTAACATCTTAATTTGTCAAACATTAGTCTAACAACTTTTCTAAGCCAGGTGTTGGCCTTCTCTGGTCAACAAATCTGCAAGACAATTGGCTTTTCCAGGCTTGTACTGGATGTCAAAGTAATAGATGCCTAACCTTAGGCTCCATCTTAATACTTTGTTGTTATCTTGCTCGAATAGTCTTATGTTCTGAAGCATCCCCTTCATATGCTTGAGATCTATTTCTGCGAACTGTAAAATTGCACGGGTTTCAGGAATAACCCGAAACACTTATCCCTTTTTTTTATTGCTAGTATTTATTTATGAGAGGAGGGATAGTTTAGTTAAACACCTTTGAATGAACCTGAGGAATACATACACACCTCTTCTATGTGGCTATGCTTTTGTAGTAACACTGTTGCCCATATTTTCTTCAAAGCATCTATTGAAAGGATAAATGGGAGATGCAACTTAGGTAGTGTCAGACTTGGGAGATTTTGAATTTTATGTTTAATAATTTGGACCGCTTGGGTCATCTTATCGTTCCAAGGAATATTTTTCTTTCTAAGGCGTGCCTGCAAGCAATGGAAATTAGCTGCCTGCTTTTCAAAAAAAGATTTAATATAATTCAAACATCCAATGAATATTTGCAATTGTTTCTTATCCATAATCTGATCAGGAAACTCAGACAAGGCTTTTAAAACATGATCCTGCAATTACTTTTCCTTGATCTAGGATCAAACCCAAATATTCAATCTATGTCTAATCAAACTCACTTTTATTTTTGGATAATGCTAACCCATGTTTCAAAACCAGGTCATAAAACTTGGTTTGGTGGGCTTTGTGTTGGTTCATATCAAATGAACAGATTATTAGATCATCAATATAAATCACAACAAATGAAACATTGAGAAACACATCTTCCATGCATTTTTGAAACTTTGATGGAGCATTCTTCAAACCAACAGGAATTACTCTCCACTGGTACTGACCATGAGGAACAATCTTATACCTGGCTTCTAGTTTTATGCTTGTCTGCCAAAATCCACTTTTAAAATCAAATTGACTGAAAACATTATTCTCAACAATATTTGCAAACAAAGCATCTTTGGAAGGAAATGGATACCTAACAGGCAAGAAAGCATCATTTAGAGCCTTATAATTTATAACCATCCTAGGTATACCTGCTTTTTGTTCAGAATGTTTATTCACATAAAAGGAAGGGCAAGACCAAGGGTTTCAGCTTGTCTCTATTCACTTTCTTTCTATTAGTGCTGTGATTTCTTCCTTACAGTAGTCAAGCTCTATAGGAGACGCACTGTTTGCAACAACTTTATGTGGACTACCTGAGTATCCTTCCTTATATGGGAGATCAATAAAATACTGCTCTCTCTTCTAGAAGGCATTGGGAAAATTTGAAGTACAGTCGTTTAGGATTTTTTCCTTTATTTTTTGGATCACTTCCCATCCATGGAGATCTGCATGTCTAACAACTTTCTGAATTTTGATAAGTTTTTAAATAGATTCTTCTATGAGAAATTTAGGTTTATTTTTAGGGACACATAAGTCTTTTTCCCTATGACTGTAACAGTATGTCCCTCTATATGGAGAGTGAGAGTCTCCTTCCCTATGTTGAAAGAAAGATGTCGATTGACAAAATCTTGGCGAACGAGAGATATACACCTATATCAAATTAGTAATTTAGTACAGATTAACTATGGTTTGGTGGCCACAGATGAGTAGGGGAAAATCAGGATCAAACCCTTTAATTGGAACTTTGGATCCATTGATTGCTTTGAAGAGAAAGTGGATAGTCTGCCAATAATATTATGGTATTGCACACCAAACTTTGCACAAGAGTTCATGGCTCCTGTGTAAACTGGTGCATCCAGTGTGTACTGGTTGTAGCCAAAGACCTTGACATCCACACTGATTACTAATCTATCATCTAATCCCTTGACTTGAGATTCCATATGAAAAGAACCAGATGGTTCTGTCTTTTCTTCATGTGGGATTAGGGATTTTGCTTCTTCTTTAGTCACTGAGGTCTGGAGCGAACTCTGAGATTGTGTCTCTAATTCTTCATTAGTCTTCTTGTAATTGTTTTTGTATTGCTGCTAATTGCATCTTATAATCTTCTAAGAGGACATTATTTCTTTCGACAATTTTTTATTTTGCCTAATTTGTGCATGTTTCTCTATGATATATCTTCTAAATTGCTTTTGTCTCTCAAGGTGGGAAATTTGGTCTCAAATGTGTTTTTTGGCATGGTACTATGCTGGAGCGAGGGTAATGTGTATAAAGGGGGTGTTAAAAATGGGTTGATAAAAATGGATACCTACAATATATGGTGAAACTAGGGGTTTTCTTAATTGGAAAGGTATATTGGGAGGGGGTTCAACAATACAATTTTAGGAGGCATTTTACAATATTTAGTAGAATTAGGGATATTCTTTAATATCCTGCGAACGATCGTGTTATGTAACAAGTTTAGTGAGTGAACCCCCCGTGGGGAAACGTTGGTGAAGTGAACTATAGAGTTATGGTTGAAAACTGTCTCTTGAAGTGGTTTTGAAGTGTGATGAAGCTTATCTCGATTCTTGAAGTGTGGTGAAACTTATCCCTCTATCCAATCGGGATGAAGCAAGGTCCTTTGACTTTGCGTCCACACTGTGAAGACCACCATGAAAAGACCGGAGTAAAGAATGTTCGTGAAGCTCAACTCCCACTGTCCATCTACGTGAAGGTGCTAACCGATTTGCACGTATCTCTGAGGAAGATCTTCTGAAGCCGATCTCTCCAAGTTTGTGGTGCATGTAGCCTTTCTCTCCAAGTTTGTGGTGTTGAAAACTGAAGTGTTTTCGCTCAGTGGTGAGAAAACCGTCGAGGATGGAAACACTAATTTTTGGTTCCGCGTCCAATATGTATGGTGTGTTGTTTTTTATTATCTCTACGTTGAAGTTTGCTCTCTTCCTCATTCAATGCGAGCTACATCTCCTCCTTTAAAGCATTGGTGTGGTGAAGACTCATAGTTGCGTGGACTCTCTATTCATTGATGTTGCGACCTCTTGGCGGAGAGGCATAAAAGAGTCTCCTTTAAAGGATCACTTGAATACCAGTGCAAGAATGTCGTGACCTCTCTCTGCATGAGTTCTCCATTCAATGTGAAATCTGTACGTTCACTGAATCTGGATCTGTCCACGAAGCACCATTGAAAGCTACGACAAATTGTGCCAATATAATATCATCATCAATCATACGGACCTCAGAGCTAGTGAAGATGGCCTGGGAAGTATTATTTTGAACTTTTTTTCATATGTATCATTGCGCTCCTCAAATTTACTTATCATAGTTGGAATTCAACCACATCATTTTTTATGGGTCAACATCCAAAATAAATAGGCTTGTAATTCAAGAGTGTGTGATTCAAACACCGGGTGCTAGTTCATGTATCCACTCACTGCACTACTTCTATAGTATGATGTGAAATTTGGATTCTTTATGTGAAGTCAGACGTCAGACACATGCAGCATGCCTTCCCTTAGCTTCCCTCGTAGTGACACATGCCATGAACTTCATGGAGATGTATGTGCTACTTGTGGTAAGCATTGTTTGCATCCATAAAGGCTAGCAAAGAGGGGATCAAATCAAGCAATGCTAGTGTAATCAAAAGTGCTTGGAAGCTTTGTGGAGCAAGCAAGAGAATATTCATTGCAGCTAGGAAGTTTGTGTGTGAAGCCCTTTATGATGGAGGTCTCTATGAGCACTATCCACTTTTTAGACATAATATGCAAAGTGCTGCTTGGAAGTTGATTTCATTGGTTGGTATAGTGGGAGTACTATGTATCTTGCATTACATTTTGTTTAAGGGCATTCATAGTTTAGTGCAGTAATAAGCATTTTTCATAGAGAGAGAACTATTTTGAAAGCCAATTGACTCTTTTTTTAAGTCATTGAAAGTACTGAAGAATATGCTTTTTGTAAAAGGTGGTAGAGACATAGACCCGCTTCTTTGTGTTGTCTTCCAAATAGTGTTAAATCGCAGATATTGTGAAAGTTACAGCTGAATTTCCAGAGAAGTTGTGCTACAGCTGCTCCAAAAGAAGAAGTTGCAGAAGTAGATCGTCCAAGAACCCAGGTATAGAATATTCATCAATTCAACAACCATAGGTGTAACTTGAAAACTGTTATTTGTTTGTAAGTTCTAGTGCATTTTTTTGGTACTTGCATATGTGTTTTTTGTACAGTGCCAAAATTGAAGAAAACGTTGAATTGCATGTTGTATTTGGGTGCATTCTCGACTGAGACCGACACCCCTCACCTTTTAAATTTGAATCTGCCAAATCTTGTTTGTAAAGGGAGGAGTTGCAAGAAGCCCTTGGGTTGATTTAGTCATTTGTACTTGGTCCTTCCTACACAAGGAGGCCTCAAATAGTCTTCACTATGTCTCAAACTAAAGAAACATCAGAGTTGTTGAACTCTCTAGTACTTATAGCAGCAGATGACTCAATCACGATTAGAAAAGAAAATCTCCAAATTGTCATCAATCAACTGTGGGATTTGAAATCCAAAGAGGAAGATGTACAACATAGGAATCAACATTCTGAACTAGTGTTTGTTCAAAATAACCCTCTATTTAAAGAAGATTCCTATTAGCTACCAGCACATAATGAAACAATGTTAGAAGATGTACAACCTATTCAGAGTTCTAGATGCCAACATTGTGACTGAGTTGGCCATACAAAAGATCAATGTTTTGATCTTCATCCTTGTTAGCATTGCAGGAAGCGTAACCATTCTTCAGATCGGTGTGTGAAGCTTAAGAAACCCGTAAGAGTGAAACTTGCAGCAGAATATTGTACCGCTTCATATCTTGTACCTAGAAAGGGGGAACATGATGTCAGGCTTCAAGTTTCAAAGCCTCCTTTTGATAACAAGCAGTCATGACCTTCTTCAAGTAAGATAGATCAAGTGATCCTAATCCATAGCCAGTTTGGGAGGCCATATTCAGAGAGTACTCATATGTTCTATGTCTAGTTGTGAAACCATGAGACTCTCCTCTCCTCACATTGTTCCTGACATGGGGAATGATGAATAGTCAGAAACAGGTGAGCCAGAAAAATTGATCATGTTACGAGCTATGTTTGACTGACCCCTAGTTGGTTGGTGGTCATCCTAAAACCACCAGTTTCGAGAGCACCTTCTACTAGCAGAAGATAGTGCAAGCTTCTAGCTAACTTGCTTAGAAAATGATTGTCAAGTTGGAAATTTTCAGCAAGTTACAGTTGTTCACTTCTCGTTTTAAACTCTCCACTTGGTTTGTGGTCAACCTAAAAACACCAATTCAATAGAAGAATTCAACCTCCTCTTGCTTCTGCTAGAGAACCTTTGAGCTTTGATGCCAAGTTCCAGAGTTTGTGGTCATCCTTAAACTCCCACGTAGTAGAATATTCCAGCTTCTACTAGCCCCTTTGGTTGGTGGTCATCCAAAACCACCTCTTTAGAGAGCACTTGTATTTAGTAGGAGATGTTAGCTTCTTCTAACTTGCTTGGCAATTTGGAAAGTGGAACGGAAATGAATATGGAGGAACTTTCACAATGAAAATGGCCTACAAGTTGATCTGGAAGGGTCATACTCCATATAGTTGTTGGTGGTTGAAGACTCTATGGAAAACCTTGGCTCCACATAAGTGCAGAATCCTAATGTGGCTTATTTTGAACTGTAAGGTTTTGACATGGGATAGTTTGAGAAAACAGAATTTCCAAGGCCCAGGATGATGTAGTCTCTGTAGAAATGAAGATGAGACTTCAGAACATTTATTCCTTTTCTATCCCTTCTCTAAACAAATTTGGAGAAGCCTGGGGGTCTCTCTTGGTTTGAACTCTTTATGGGAAGCTGACTCGATTGAAACCAATTTAAAATATTGGTTTGGTTCTCCAGATATGAAACCT
Organism: Larix kaempferi; assembly: GCA_027924585.1. Lineage (NCBI taxonomy): Eukaryota > Viridiplantae > Streptophyta > Pinopsida > Pinales > Pinaceae > Larix > Larix kaempferi. The sequence goes on along the minus strand of BSBM01000458.1, from coordinate 13,035,409 downwards.
TTGAGATGTATACCATTTCTGGTTGTGTGGTTCATATGGATATTCAGGCATGCAACAAATTTTGAGGACTTCCATTACCCATCTTTTTTTGTCTTGTCCCAGGTTCTGTCAACTTATAGTCTCTTCATAGACCAAGAAAGCAATCCCAAGGCCATAATTTTGAAAGAAATAAACAATGGAGAGGAAGAGATCGTGGGATATTTTGATAGAGAATGCGAGAATGAGACAAGAACTTGTGGTTTGGGTGGATTTTTTAGACTTTCAAATAATGCCTTTATAAATTTCAAAGCCAATGGGGGACCTGGAACCAACAATCGAGCAGAAGGATTAACACTGAGGATGTTATTACAAATATCTATGGAGGAACAAGTGACTACTCTTAAGATATTCGAGGGCTCGGAACTTTGGATCAATCATATGAAAAAGGAACATTGCATTAGAAATATGAACCTAAAAATTATTGTACAAAATCTGGAACATTTAACCTCCTCCTTCTGCAGAATTACTTTTCACCATGTTTACAGGGAACAATACGAGGTAGCAGATGCATTATCAAAAGAAGGATTGGAAATCGAAGCAAGATTTTGTATGTCAACTACTAATATAAATGGTCTACAGGAATATAATAGAAAGATCCTAGACTACTAGATAGAAGGCTGAATATAAGAGCCAACTTTTTACTATGTAATTTTTTTTTTTGTAATTTGTGACTATTGTCAAGAAAAAAGACTATTGACTAGACTGAAGAATGCTTGAAAGCTGAAGAATGTATGCAAAACTCAATTTGTGCAGAAGCACCTGTGGATTGTATTCTCCTATTTTGCTATGAATGAGGAGAGTATGATTTTTTCTGTGGAAAAAAAATATATTGTATTCATAGATAAATAAAAAATACTATTTCATTTGCATTAAATATCCACGCAAATAAATACAGTAAATCTACTTATCTATTGAAATTGTTGTATTTTCGTACATGCTAAATTGAGTAGACTAGGCCACCCAACCACATATTTGTAGGAGTTCATTTCCTTCAACTCCTCAACTCAAGTATGCGTAGTTAAAGTTTTGTAGTAGCCAGGCTCGAGGTTTGCTCAGTCAGATCAAGATCAATTCAATCGATGAAGCAATGAGTAGACCCATACTTGCATTGAAGAAGTTTAGCAGGTAAGTGTAATGGCACCATGTTAGTCTTGTTCAATAGTTAAGTTTGCATCCACCGTATTGAATGCCACCATTTGCAATCACATCAAAAGTTCATCATCAGAAGCTTTGACTAATGAATTTTTTTAGTTGTGTCAATTTTGTGGCGAATTCTAAATCCCCAACAAATTTATCCTGACCGAATCAACAGACGACATGTGGAAACAATCGAGTGGACATCGTTGTGTTATATCAAAGGTGCTCAGGAGGAGTCTAGATAGAGAATTTGGATAGGGAAGTTCAACAAGGTGACAAGTGGAAACATCTGAGTGGACGTTGGTGTGTGATATGAGAGGTTGCTTGAAAGGAGTACCGACAAAGAACACTGATAGGAAATTCCAATAGAAAGACAAGTGACAAAGATGAATGGGCATCGGTGTGTTATATCATAGGTTCTTATGAAGGAGTCCCAATAGAGAACGTCGATAAGAAATTTCGACGGGAAGACAGGTGGAAATAGTTGAGTGGACATCGGTGTGTAATATCGAAGGTCGCTCGTGAGGAGTCTTGAAAGAGAACGTCGATAGGAAAGTACGATGGGATGACAAGTGGAAATATCCAAGTGGACGTTCGTGTGTGATATCGTAGGTTTCTCAAGAGTAGTCCTAATAGATAGTGTTGATAAGAAAACCTAACGGTGTGACAACTAGCAATATCCGAGTTGATGTTGGTGTGTGATATCGAAGGTTGCTCGAGACGAATATTGACAGAGAACGTTGATAGGAAATTTTGACAAGATGACAAGTAGTAATAGATGAGAGGACATTATTGTGTGATATCGGAGGTTTCTCGGGAGGAGACCTGACTGAGAATGTGAATAGGAATGTTTGACAGGATGACAAGTGGCATTAGTCGAGTGGATGTCGATGTATGATATTAGAGGTTTCTTGGGAGGAGTCTCAATATAAAACACCAATAGGTAAGTTCGATAGCATTTTGAAGGTTTGTTTTAATGGTGATTTAGTCGTTGGTTTTGTAATAAGCTCTGGTCCAAGTAGATTTCAGTGACCAGAAATTTGTAATGTATAAATTATATGATGTTGTCGCATTTAGAATTAATTTGAAAAAAGAGGGAAGTTATGTAATTTTGTTTTCACTCCTCCTGTGTTTGTTCTCCTGTGTGTTCGTTCTCTTGTTTCTCTTTGACACCACTTTGAAGGGGTTGAAATAGAGTAGCGATATACACAAAAGAACCAACATAAAAGGAGAAAAACAACAATTGTAGAACTTCCCTATTTTTCTAATTAATTCTAAATGCAATAGCATAATACAATTTATACATTAATACTTTATGGTCGTCAAAATCTACTTGGGTAGGGGTTGTTTACAAAATCGGCTACTAAATCCCCATGAAAATAAACATGTGAAACACTATCAGAATTTTCTATCGACGTTCTCTGTCAAGACTCCTCACAAGCAACCTAAGATATCTCACATCGGCGTCCACTCAGCTATTTCCACTTGTCATCTCGTGAGACTTTTCTATCAGCATTCTCTATCGAGAATTCTCCCAAGCAACCTCCAATATAACACATCGATGTCCACTCAAATGCTTCCATGTGTCATCTTATGATTTTTTGTATGGCTAAATCTATCAAGGTTTCATAATCCGCCACAAACTTGACACTTAACCAATTATTTTCATCAGTCGAAGCTTCTAATGATGAAATTATGATGTGACTGCAAATGGTGGCATTCAATACAGTGGATGCAAGCTTAAATATTGAACAAGACTAACGTGACAGCATTACTTAAACTTATAGAAAAAATTCAATGTAAGTATGGACTATCTCATTGCCTGAATATAACTAGAACTGATTGAGCCAACTTCAATCATTGCTACTGTAAACCAATAATCCCACTATCTTGATTTGATTTCTCGGGTACGGGGGTTGGAGAAATAATTATTCCCAATATTCTCCCCTTCAATTATTTCAACAACAACAAAAATGGTCATGGATGCAGCTCAAGCTTACATACACACATAGTTTCCCTTTGAAATTCAAAAATCTCTTTTGCCAAAGGTTTTGAAAACACATATGCCAACTAATCATGTGACCTATAGAATTCTAGACATGTTTCTCCAATGTTAACCAATTCCCTAATAAAATGAAATCAAGTATCAATGTGCTTACTTCTTTTATGGAACATGTGGTGTTGTTAGGAAAGGTGTTCTTATAGCAGAGGATAGACTACCAATGTACTAGGGTAAAAGACAAACATACAAGGTTCTGCAAGTACAATTATTAAGAAAAAAGATTAAGATTTAGGAGAATGTGTACCTTATTCAGAAGGTTGATCCAAGCTTCTCCTCTTGTTCTCCAATGCAACAACCTGCAAAACAACTACAAACCTTCCTCAAACCAATTTGACTACAAATAAAATATTGATATTTATAAGAGCATAAAACATAAAATTGTAATCAAATCTGAAACGTACATGAACAAATCTATTTGGAAAGGGAAGAATTTCCAATCTTTATTAATGAATGCAACAAGTACATAAAATTATACCTGTCTTGCGACTGAAACCGTCGTAACCAGACCCTGGGCTCCTGTTCCTCTCTCTTGAGTACGAATTCCTCCAAAATTTCTCTACCAAAGTTGGCTCCCCTTTCTCATGCCTCTCCCCTTGTATTTATGGAAAGGCTAGGAGGGCAGGTTCTAAAGGCAGTTGGTTTGGGAAGTTAAGGTAGTTTGAATAACTACTCTAACTAATCCAATTTCATTTTTTTATATATATTTTTTCAAGATTTATAAAGATACCTGCGACTATAGCATAGGACAACCAACGAGTGACTCGCGGCTATCTTGCCTTGCAGTTCGCAGGTGCAACTTTTCAAATGATACCTGCGGGTTGTCAGTATAAACACCTACGGGTAACCTGCATGTTGGAAAGTATAAGAGTTGTGGTTATGCTCTAAAATAGGCAAAAAAAATATGTTTTTGAGGAAAGGATTGCAAGGCTCAGATCCAAGTCATCTAAGTTCAAGTAAACTCTTCCATCCATAGTGTCTTTTTGTGTGACCGACAGGGCAATGTGGTCACGGACAGAGCAGTGCTAATTTGATCGATAACAGATGCCCCCTAATGTATGAGGTCAGTGGGAAATGATGGTCGAAATGCATTACAATCCACGAAGATGAGGATAAATGAGACCACATGATGAGATCACAAACAGTACCTAAAACATAAACAAGGTCAGTGAGCAATTACAATCTTGATATCAGGAGATGTTTAGAATGGTAGAATATGATTTCCAATACATAACAAAAAGATGTATATAGCATGGCCATTGGAAAACAAGCGTGGATCCATGTCAAACAGGAGATCATAGCCATAACAACAAACCGGATCTATGTCTCATCAAGAGCCAAAAATGGGTGTGGCTCATTCTTGCGTAGCTTGGGAAATAACAAAATATGATGATGCTATTATAGGCCCAAGGTCTTCATCCAAACTGTCTCAAGGTACGAATCCTAACCATGCGAATAAATGAATTGAGGTCGAACATGGAGGACATCGTTTGATTACCGACCATTGATGTGGATCGTTAACAAACGCGAGGGCATCCACCAATAATGAAAATGGGGCCCAAGGTACCTAGTGCATTCTAACAAGTGTTAATAATGGGTCTTGAAGTCGGACATTTGAAGAATCCATCGAGTAGGGGCATTGATGTATTCCCACTACTCAATAGAGAGGAAAATTTCCACTGATGATTGCAATCCCCAAGGTACTACCGAAAACTCTAAACTTCATTCCCAGAGCAAGATGAGTTGAAGTCGATGGGAAGAAGTTCGTTGGAAGGGAGGCCTTAAGGCATCCTCGATCATCCAACACGAGATACAATCAAAAGGTTGATCTGATCTGGAGTAGGATTGAGTATATGATGAAACATATTGATACCAAGGAATGGCCGAAACATGAGGTAAAGGCAACTGCATAATGGCCAACACAGGGGGTATCCTTGAACAATGAGCATGACATAGGCGTGACTTAGGCACCTTTGAAGACAAAGGAACCATGATATAAATCTGCAATGTAGGATACATTAACATATTCTCCATATGATTGGAAGAGTAACCAATTGGAGGAGTAAAAACTTTGAGATCAGGTTTATCCTAAGGCCAAAACTAGAACCCAACTCAAGTTTGATAGACTCAAAAAGGTGTTATGTTCAAGGACATAAATGACTTGTTGCCATTATATTGAAAGATATTTAACACTCTTCCCTTCCCTTTCCTCTTTTTGTTAAAGAATGTCATTCTTGTTGATTTTAATGAGTCCAAGAAAGCAAACTTAGTATTCCTTCTTCATTTTTGAAACAAGCTCGAAGAGTGGACAGAAGAATGCTTGATACAAATCCAACCATGTGTAATTTAACGAGTCCATGGGAGGGAAACTTAAGACGTTCTTCATGTTTTAATGAGTTTGAAGAAGAGATAGATTAGTACTCGATAGTTTTACGGATCCGTGGATTTTAATATCGAGCCCGGATTTGTTTGTGCTTGCCGGTGTTTTCATATTTAAGGAGTCTGAAAAAATTAAACAATAACTCCATACACCTACTCGTGGATTTTAATATCGAGCCCGAGTTGTTATATGATTTTCGGTGTTTTCATATTTAGGGAGTTTGAAAAATTAAACAAGAACTCCATAGTGTACTTTTTTCGTAAAGTTAGCCTCCTTTCCCAAAAAAGTGTAAAAGTGTACGAGAGAGGACTCTTCTAGCCAAGTATGACTAGAGTATACATTTTTAGTAAGTAATCCACAAAGGTCCAAAAAATGGGTAAACTTAGACCTAAGTGGATAGATGTTCAAGTCCTTTAACGAGTTTGAACAAGACAAGTATGCTCAGTAATCTTGTTAATTTTAAGGAGTCTAACAAGAGCATGGAAAAGACTCCATCGGAATAGGGAAATTAATATTAGGTCAAAATGATATACAATGTATAGGTTCCTTGATATGTCAAATGACGGGCGAACTGTAGATAGCATCAACATCAACGGATTAGCAGAAAATGATAGTTAAAGATGAACAAAGGAGATTTCAAATGACATAAGATGACAGAAAAGATCTAATATGTTGAACTAAACTGACATGCCAAACAGAAAACAAACCTTTGTATTAGTCACCTTTTGCAACTGATAGTGAGAAAGCGCCTTTTAAAGATTTACCTAATAAAAATAACTCAAAAAAGGTCATTCAAGGATTAAATAAAATTAAAAAATGAATTTGAAACTATATGAAGTGGGTAAAGATTTGGAAATACTTTGTATAAATAGTGTCAAATTGGAAACATAACTCACAAAACCATTTTCATTGGAGCAAAGGAGAAAAAAAAACCCTTACTTCAAACGCCGATAGCGATCAATCCGGGACATGAAATCGAATTCTGCCACTTGTAGGTAAGCTACCTCTTCTTGCTCTATCAATTCAATCCATTCTTTTAAGTTTTTGATGATGTTTTTGGGTTTTTAAGCAAGTTTAAAACCTAGGGCTTCGTACCCGCAACTCTATCTATGTAAAAGTCACGGTCATGTGGAAACTGCACGGGTTTACTATAGACAGACTCGCAGGTACCCACCTCTGTTGAAGAGGTGAAGCCACGAGTACCGCAGTTCAAATGAAAAAACCAAAAACTAATGCATGGAATGGGCATGGTTGATGCAGGATGGTTCTAACTTGGAGAGAGAGGGAGCATGAGGCCATGGATAGGGATTCCATGGGAGATCCACTTACTTTAAATGCATTATGGAGGTGCATGCTCTTAAATTTTTTCCGAACTACTAACATGCGTGCACAAACACATTTTCTCCAAATGCTCGTGGGATACTGGGATGCTGATCATGGCATGTTTAACCTTCAGGGAGAGATACATTGGACATCACTATTGAGGACATATACTTCATAGCCAGTCTATCTCGACGAGGTGAGGTGGTGAACCTCAAAGGCACATTTAGAGGAGTGGGTGCATTGTCCATTCAAGATTATATCAACACCTACTGTGTAGCTGGCACCGAAAAAAGCGGAAGCCAAGTTCCAATTGGGAAGATTGCAAGCTTCCCACTAAAGGTGATATTGAGTACAATAAATAGGATCGGGGGAAGTGCGGTGCAACACTTAGCCTCACAGAACTATATGCAAATAGGCATAGAATGTCTATGCAATGTCATCTTTGACTGGTGTTCAGGGTTGCTAGTGAACATGAAACATCAGCTTACAGAGTGTAAGACGAGGAATAATTTTTTTTTTGGATACGGGAGTATATTATGTACCTTTTTCTTCGAGCCAGTCCCCACTCTTAGTCCGGGGATGGCTCTACCAGTGTTGAACCCCCGTGAGCCACTAATGACTCGTTGGGGCGATATATTCCTACATCTAAGTGGTGGTGAAACCAACTTGTCATATGCTGACGAGGATTATCTGGGGTGGTGGAGCCGCCAAGTACTGGCACTAGAGCAGTTTTCATATGCAGGCATGGATTTTCGAGGTGATCCTAAGTTTATGCTACCTCCAGGAGCATCCTGGGTAGAGATAGGTACCAATGTGCTTTTATTTTTTGAAAAATTATTCAAAATTTTTATATTTTTTGTATATATGATTTTTATGATGAGTATGAGTACTGAAAAAACATAATTTATGCAGATGTGGGGCTCTTGAGACCTGTTGGGCATCCTAGAGTGTTCGTCTGAAATCGAACCAGGTGCTGCGGATACCATGCTGAGGAGCATAGATGGGAAGATGAGTCAATTGACTCATGATATCCCTACCTACAAGATAGAGTGAATGACGCTCGATATGTAGGAGCATGTAGTGGGGGTGCCCCCAGCCTAGATCCGATTACTTAAGAAAGTAGCTAGGCTAGTCATTTGTTATAGAGAGGCTGTAGAAGATCTAGCTGAGGCTCCTCCCTCTCCGTAGGGAGAGTGACATATTATTTTTTGAGGTTGTTTATACCCACTTTGTATATTTTGATAGTGGTTGACTCAAACTCATATGTATTTTTTGGACCATATATATATATATAGACAGTACCGATTATATACATGTTATCTTATGTGCTTTAAATGTTATTGTGTATGATACAAATTCCAATCAAGAACATAATTTGCATATGCATCAGCTAATGTATTAAAATTACTTGAAATATGTTGATATGTAATGTAATCAAAATGTCTTTCAAGCAATCTAACTCGCAAAAATTTACATAGCAGAGAAGGATCTCTAACCCTATATTCACCCGTCAACTGTGCGTCAATTGAAGTAATACCAACTGCGAATCGAGTCTTACCTCCAAACATGAAATGCCGTGATGGATAACATCTCGGAGTAATTCGATAACTGCACTATACTGAACTATGTTGTTCGTCGTAGGGCCCAAACAAGAACCTCCCGAAGAAACAAGTTGGTTGGAGGGTGAGTAAATAACCCAAGTCGCTAAAGCCAACTCACGAGTGTGGCGACTAGCGCCATCGGCTAATCCTATGAAGCACTCAGTATTCATTTGAAACCACAATCTAGAAGACACATGAGACGATAAATCCAAAAATACTAACTCTACAACAATGTACAGCTATAGTACAAGAAAAATCATATAGGCCTAAGCGTAATACTTTTTCAAGTAGAGCCCATTTTTGGGCTTAGGAAGCTTATAACAATCATAATCAGTCAACTCATAAGATCCCTTCTTCAACACTTTAGAAACAATATAAGGTCCGAGCCACATGGATTTAAACTTGCCTGCCCCCAAGGGATCCTTGTCCTGGTCATAGAGAAAAAAAAGTTCTCCTTATGAGAAAACCCTTAGTTTTACAGACTTATCATACTAATGTTTGACTCGACTGAGCTTCGTTCGTAGTACGCCCATCTTGGCGATGCTCATCTATATTCTCTAAATAAATCAAACACTCTTCTAAAGCAAAAGTTTCAGGAAGTAGTTGGATATCCAACTTCAAAGATGGAATATCACATTCAACCGGTATGACTTCCTCCAACCCGTGAACGAGTTGAAAAGGTGAAAAACCTATAGAATTTTTAACGTTGGATCGATACGCACAAAGAGCCAGATACAACATGATGTGCCAGTTTGATCTACTGGCATTAACGATGCATTGAAGAATAGTTTTCAAAGTTTTATTGACTGCTTCGGCTTTCCCATTCGCCTGCAAATAAAACGAAGACGAGTGTTCTTGTTGAAAACCTAGCATAGTGTATAAATCGGTCATCATGTTGTTATGGAAATGTCTACTGTGGTCAGTGACAATATCCTTAGGGATACCAAACTTGGCAATGATATGATTGAAGATGAAGTAAGTTGCATTTTCTCCAGCTGCTTTCACAGTAGGGATTGCCTCGACCCACTTCATAAAGTAGTCGACGACAACGATGATATGGTGATGTCCTCCAGCCAAAACTGGATTACAAGTCATGAAGTCAATCCCCCACTTGGTGAAGGGACCTGCTGTGATAACAGGGTGAAGAGGAGTTGGGTGTGCTCGCATTTTCTTTGTGAAAAAATGGCATGGTTGGAAGTGTTTCACGGCTTCCACGCAATATTTAGAGATGGTGGGCCAAAAATACCCAGCATGCAGTATTTTATGGGTTGTTTCCAACCCAGAAAGATTACCCCCACAAGCTCCACTATGGGCATCATTCAATACTGATTCAGCTTCCTCCAGAGTCAAACAACGACGTAATATGGAATCTACCCCGCGTCTATAGAGTGTGTTAGAAATAACAAGGTAGTTATTGGCATGAGCTCTAAGCTTTTGTCTTTCGTCTCTGGAGAAAGTCGGTGGACACTTCAAAGTCTAGAGATATATTAAGATGTCTCCATTCCATGGGTCAGAGGTCGCAATGAGAAAATTATGTTCATCAGGTAATGACGAATCTTCCTCATTGCTAATTACATCACTAGGGAACAAGGAGATAAGCTCGGCGAACATCAAAGGTTTCTTTGAATTAACATACTGAAATGTTAGGTCAAATTCTTGCAGAAAGACAATCCACTAATTAAATTTCCCTCCAATGATATATTGGGTTAATATATATTGAAAAGGATTGACATCTGCTATAATTGTGGTGGTCCGCAACAAAATGTAATGACATAATCTCTGAACTGCATAGACAACATCTAATGCCAATTTCCCAACATGGGAGTATTTAAGTTCCGGAGTTACCAGTGCGCGAGAAAGATAAAAAATGGCATGCTCTTGGAGCTTTTCATCCTCTTGAACCAAAACTATACCAATCGTGGAAATAGATGCCGCGAGATATAGAAGGAATTCCTTAGTATAATCCGATGGGCTTAGCAAGGGGGCTGATAATAATGCTTTTTTCAAAGCGTCAAACGAATTTTGTGTAGCCTCGTCCCAGAAAAAATGGGTTTCTTGCTTGAGCAATCGCATGAATCCTTTAGTTATCTTGGAATAATTCATGATAAATCTTTGTAGAAAATTAAACATGCCCTCCAGGATTTGAAGTTGTCTGATGGTGCGAGGAGGAGGCAATTTGATAATAGCCTCAACTTTCAAGGGGTCGACCATAATTCCACGACTAGACACAATGAAACCTAGTAAGCATTCAGAGTCGATGCAAAATACACATTTGTTAGGGTTTAACCGGATCTTGTAGTATCTGCATCGTTCAAACACGAGTTTTAAATGACCAGGGTTATATCGTCTCTTACGAGATCGCGCAGGGATATCAGCCAGATACGGTTCGATTACATGTTTGATGTCATGGAAAGTGAAGTTCATAGCTCGTTGGAAAGTAGCTCCAGCATTCTTCAATCCGAATGGCATTTTCCTATAGGCAAAGGTACCCCAGGGACAAATAAAATTCGTCTTGTGTTGGTCTTCAATTTTAATTTGTATTTGGTTATATCCCGAAAAACCGTCCATGAAAGAGAAAATTGCATGGCCTGCACACGCATCAATGATTTGATCTATGAATGGTGTGGGATAATTGTTTTTTTGACATGATTTATTAAGGTCCCTAAATTCCGTACATACGCGTATGGTCCCTTGCTTTTTGTCGACCGGGACTAGGTTGGAAACCCATTCCGTCGTGTCGATAGGATAAATGAAGCCGACCTTAAGGAGCTTTTCGACTTCAGCCTTAATGGTTGCAACTTTCCTAGGGTTGACCGGACGAAGCTTATATCGTATTGGTTTCGATTTAGGATAAGTCGTGATAACATGCTCAACAATAGACGGGTCGATGTGTGGCATCTCCTCGTAATACCAGGAAAAAACGTGGCGGAATTCCTTAAATAAATTGGTGTACAAAGTGATCTCTTTTGGAGAACAATTTGCTCCAATGAAAATGTTTTCCACGACGTTAGGTTTGGTGGAAATATCGATCAGTCTAGTCGTTGAAATGTTCATCATGTTACCCTCAACATAAATCGTTTGTTTCGTGGAAGGAGTGATGGACAAATCAATATCCCCACCAGGTCTCAATGAAAACTCTCCATTCTCAATCATGTTCAGATCTAGAAGAAAATAGGATCTATGATGCATGTGTTCCCATGGATGATCCATACCTACCATAGCTTCCAGGATGGCTTCATCGAAAGGAAAAACAATATCCAAACAGTCAAAAGAATGGGTGGAGAAAACTGACCATGCAAGTGCATAATCAACATCTGACTTTGGATGATCCATACCTACCATAGCTTCCAGGATGGCTTCATCATGATTATCTTTCCCACAATAGTTGCAATGACGCTCAGTCTTCTTGCCTTTTGGCTTGGATCCTTTGTCATTTTTTAAAGAAGGATCTGATTAAGAGGGTTTTGGGCCCTTTTTTGACTTATTATTGCAAAAATTTTATTTCTTGGGAGGCTTGGACTTTTCTTTCTGTTGGGACAATAAAGCTTTCCCAGATGTATCTGCATCGTTGATTATTCCAAGATGAATGAGTTTATCTTTCTCTCTAATCAAGGAATCACAAAAGGATTCAAGACTAGGCTCTTGATAGCTAGCTGCACTCAAGGATTCTTTCATGGAGTAAAATGTGCAGGTCCAAGTTTGGAAAGAATATGATAAATGCATTGTTTGTCTTCCCTCTTAATCTTACATTCTACACATAAGAGTTTAAAAGTTTTGTACTTAGATAAATAATTCTGAATGCATGAAAAATCACTTGGATTTAAAGAAATCAACTCATTTTCGAGTTGGTGACCTCGAATTTCATTGTGTTTATCAAACACAGATTCCAACTTGTCCCAAACAGCATCAAGTTCATCAATTCCAAATATGTGGAATCACAAATCAGTAGAGATTGACATCCCAATCAATCCACGAGCTTCGTCACATCTATTTTCCCATTTTATTTTCTTACCATCATCAGTGGGTTTTGTTTCTTTCCTTGGGGTAATTCTGAAAATTCCCCTACTTCGTAGAACATCCTCCATACGATATTTCCATGAGAAATAGTTGGAACTGTTAAGTAGAATATCACAAGGGGAGACCATATTTGTAAATTAATGGATGTAAAAGCAGAAACCAATAGTCTGGATGTGAAGAGCTCGAAAAAATAGGCGGTTTCAAAAAAAATGACACTGAAAATTGACTCTATATGATGAAGTTATGTTTGAACAAAGAAACTGTTGAAGATGTCCCCAATAGTGATGTGGCAGCTAGAGAATGTCCAGCAAAAAAAGAACCCCCCTCTTCCCAAGATGAACCTTTTGACAATCACTTTTCAAGAAAGTTGCTTTAAGTGAACCACTTTTGTAAAATAAGTGATTTCACTTTTACAATGATATTACTTTTAAATAGTGCAACAATAAAAAAGAACTTAAGTGACTCACTTGTATTTTTATTTTTTATTATTTAAGTGAGATGCACTTTTACAATAAAGTAACTTGAAAATAGAAATTGCATGCACTTTTCTTTTAAAAGTAACTTCCTAAGACTTGAACTCAAGACCTAATAAGGAATAAAGCAACTTTGAACCAAGTGAGCTAGATTAAAATGTATGTAAAATATGGGAATGAGGAAGAGGGCTTTTTTTTTTATACTCTTCTTGCTCGATTTGCGTGCTTGCCCTTTTTCCTGCAAAACACACCACAAATCGAAACTTAGCTTGCCCATGCCGAGAACACTCAAGGTGCACGGCAAAGCAACAATCCGAACCCAGAAAAAAATCTAACAGTAAAAAATGATAAAATATGAGATTTTTTTCTTTTAAAAACAGAAAATAAAAAAATGCGTCACTGTAACATTATACCTTCAGATCTGATGAAATACACGTTTCTGGAGAAACCAGGAACTGTTTTCGATCAAACGAAAACTATTATCAAATGGAAACGACATTCCGAACACAATGGAACACCTCCCATGGCCCAAAAATGTACAAAAATACCAGAACTAGAAACCCTTTCGAGTTTCGGCAACAACAGTTCAAGTTCTAGATCATAACCGGAAGCGGCTCTTCATAAAAGCTCTGATACCATGTTTGGGTACACAGGGTACTACCAAAGGTCCGAACACCAAGAGAAACCACTTCACACAAACAGATCACAGATCAACACACCGATTTTTTGACGTGGTTTAAACACTCCACGGCCTCGGCCAAATAGCTTCTACGGGACAATTTATTATGCAAATAAAGAAAGTTACAAATGAGCTTCTCATAATCGATCAACTAAACAATTACCCTCCATGCTCTTTAAATAGAGATCATGGACCAATCGGGTGTTAAGCCACGAATCAAGGTTAGGTATGATCTAAGAGAATTTGAGCCGTTGGATCACTCTATGTCGAGAACATATCGTGACCGTCAGATTAAGTATTTACAAATGCATACTAAAGAAACACACTATCCCTAACGGATATATTACACAAGTTGATCTTAACTAACTCCTAAGTGTCTAAATATCCTAACATCTCTCTTTTGGTGATATTTATTCTTCATTGTTTTGACTCCATAAGGAATTGACCTTCGTTGAGAGGTTTCTGAGAAAGATGTTTGTGTGTTGTTCAAGAAATTGCAAATATCATTCACCAAAACATAGGGACTCCCTCTTGGTTTTAGGAGTAGGCCTAAAGTGTTAAGAAGCTAGGTTGTGGTGGCATTAGAGGCTAGCTCCTCTCGTGCTTACCACTCGTCGCACTATGATCCTCGACCTTGGTCAAGGGTGTTATTTTAAGCCTTAACATTTTTTGGCGTCGTTGTTGGGGAACGGTTGAAAATGATTGCATGACAGCTGGGGCTTGTTGCTTAGGTCAACGTTTTCATCCTTTCGGAAAGAACAACATATTTGGTAAGAAATTTGAGGTAACTGTTTGTTTCATACTTTGATGAGATTATTGTTAAGGACCAACCTTGTATGTTTTATCTGAAAACTACACTGAATAAAAATACAAGCAAAGAAGTACACTTTAAGACAAAAACCTCGGCTATTGAAATTTTCAGGTGTAGAGGTGAGCACATCCGCTAGTTTTTTTCTCACTTGAAGGAATGGTTTAAGAAGATTTTGGATAAGGGGATGTCTTCACTTGAAAATTTTCTGAAGGTATTTTGTAAGAAGTGGGATCCTGATATTGATGAGTAATTTGTGGAAAACCTAATCACCCCTTCATAGGAAAATGAACATGACCAAGAGTAAATCCATGAGGATTCCTATCCATTGGTTGTTGCAGACCAGGAAAAACATGAAGAATATTATGATGATGAAATCCATGAATATGATGAAGAAGTTCTCGTTGAAGAGTCATTTTCAATTAAAGAGGATGTCAAAGTCATGGTTGATGGGGGTATGTTTGATGCCTCTCCTTGTCCTCCCCATAGTGATGAGGGTTTGATAAGCCTTCAATTCTCTTTTTCTTTTCAAGACAATTTTTTCAAAGATGAAAGGTTTAAGGATCTCTTTGATACTGAATATGATTTCCATTGGAAATGTGCATTTTCCTCATGACGATTGTGATTGGATATGGATGATTTGAACTTCGTGGGAGACCCCATATATGACTCTTCCAATGAGGGAAGTGAAAAATTTTAATACCTTGGAAGACCAATTTTTTATGAAGATACTTATGAATTGCTTCAGCCACGCTTATCACCATCAATGATGGTATAGGATTTCATATGGAGGATTCTATTGCAGATATCGAGCAACCAAGTTTGCCCTCTCCTAGGTTGTATCTCAACCAACACTCTTACCCATGCTTATCAAAAATTGATGCAAATTTTGGACAGCAAGAAGATGAAGAGCCTCTTGTGGAAGAGTCAATGAACATGAGAAGACATCATGAAGAAGACCCAGAAGGTCCATGGAATGAATTAGTTTGTTTTCAAAACAATGACGAGTCTTATACAACTTTCATTGTCGATCTTGTTGATAAGTTCTAGAGGATGAACTTAAACGAGGATGAGTCTCAGTTAGGTATGGGTACAGGTATTGTATTAATTTATCCTTATATTGATAGTCAGTGTTTCTCTGTCTTCCTAGAATTTGAAGGTACTAACAATGTGGTTGAATATGAAGCTCTCTTGCATGGACTTGAGTTAGCTAAATATTTTGGTATTAAGGTTTTAGAGATTATTGGAAAATCTAGTCTAACTGTGGTGCAAGTCAAAGAAAAATTTACATGTAAAAATCGAAGATTACAAAGGTACAGGGATGCAGTGTGAATGGCCATATAAATTTATGTGCCTTATCTTTACAGGTGATTCCCAGAGTTTAGAATTAGTTGGTTGATTCCCTGGCAGCATATGCTTCTTTTCTTTACGCTTGCAAGGTCGTTCAAGAATCGGGAAAAGTGCAACTGTTTTCAAACCTTCAATCCCTGGTAATATTTAGGATTGGCAATTTTTTTATGACGATGACGAATGCACATGTTTATGAAAAAAGTGGTAGAATATTTTCAGCCTCATTATGCAAGGTTCCTTGCTATTTCTTAGGATCATTTGGGGAATCAAACAGAGATCAACAAGTAGTATTATGATGATGGTAGTTTTTACTTTACCCATATCCAATATTGGATAGAGGGGGGTTGAGAAATGGGCCCTTCTCCTTGGCAGGAATTTAAATGCATCTAGCTTCGTGATATTTCCCATTGTTACAGCCCCATTCCGATGAAGGTAATGACATATACTCAGCTCACCATTGATGTGGTTCTGACTTGGACTATTTCCAAAGGCAAAGGAAGAAACCATAACATGAATGATATGCTAAGTTGGCTTCACTAGTGGTATGATTTCACTTGACTTATATCTCTCATCGTGCTTAAAGTAGGTAGGTAGGTTGCATAATCTCTCACATTAGTTTAATTTGATTTTGTCATTTACTTTTACCCATGCATTGCACTTGTTTTTTATTGTATTTCATTTTGATTTGAACAAGGCATGACAAAAGTGTCTTCCTTTGATGCATTTGACATATTTGTTGTTAAATGTGTGTGTATCTCTACAGGTCCTAAATGATTTAGAGGCTCTCATGCACCCCCAGGAGAAGTGCATGTCCCGTAGTTGGAGCGAATTGTTATAGTTGAGATCGTCTGCAGCATGCTTTCCAGGATATACCAGAGTGAAGGGCTCTTTTTCCATTGTAAAAGACCAAGTATAGACTTGTTTATGTAAAGGTAGTGGTCTCACAAGGCTCAAGACCCATGGTATGTTCATGGAAATTACTCTTAGTTTTCATTCCAGGAAGAGTTGGATTAGTGGTATTGATGGATTCCCCTTGATAGGAAAATCCCCCATCTTGTTTGGCCATTTGGTCCTTGGGTTAGTTCTAGGTGCTTCTTGGGATGGGATCATTAGGACACATGGTCTAGGGTCTCCTAGCCACAATTATTTTTTGCTATGTATGAGGTGATTGCGCATGTAAGGGTTGTCATACCTAATTTAGCACATCTCCTTTATGCCCACTTAGACATTCGTTCCATTGTATGACCCCTCCTCTTGGTATATATGTGCTCACATCACCATGACATCTTCTTCAAGAGAGAGATTTGCCTTGATAAAGGGGAGGGTGTTGAGGAGTCTTATACATTGTTGGGGTAAGTTGGGGCATGAAGTTCTCCTTAGAATTCCCGCTCCACTTAGTTGAATCCATTTGCATCATTTGTATCATTATTTTTAGTCTTTTGTGGCTTAGTCCGAGGTTTGTGGGTGACAACCCCTAGTTTTAAGTTGTTTTTACTTTTTACTAAGGTAGGCTCTAAAACTTCAAAAATTCAAGGAAGCCTCATATAAATAAGGCTTATAACTTTCATCTGTAAATAGGGACAAGGGTTCAAATATGCACTTTTTTCTTTTTATCTTGGTCTATTGAAGATTTTTAGTGATGTGCATGTCTCCCTTTGGCTTGTGATGAAAGGTGATTGGTGAATGGTGAATTTTATAGGGTTTATGTTATCTTGCAAAGTTGATCCTAAGAATGGTTGTAATAACTCGTGGCTAAGGAAGGACCTAAGAAGTATCTCTTGTTCTCCTTCTTGTTTTATGTTGGTAAGATCTCTCCATTTTCTTGTTTGATATTGCTTTTGCACCTTGGGCAAGGTAAATTAGGGTTTTTTATCAACATCTTGTCAACTTTGTTTGAGGATACCTTCCTCTTAAAGGATCTCTCCACCATGGACCTTGGAGTTCATTTTTTTCCCTCACTAGGGGTTTTTGCTACTTTGACCTAGTATTGGCCTAGTTGGTAAATCTTGAATAGCCAAATTGATTAGGGGTGTTGACCTCGATCTCTAATTTCCCTAAGGTTGAAAATACTAAGGTCATAACCTCTCCTATTTCACTATTTTTATCAAAATTCTCTTTTACATTTATTAAAAAAATACAAAAAAATATAATATCGGAAAAAAACCCTAAAAATTAGAAGAATTTATATCTCAAAAAATATTTGCAATTTGGAAATTTTGTATGGACAGGAAAATTCACCCTAGTTTAATTAGTGGTAGATCTTTGAGGGAGGTTTCATCCTATGGTTTATTTATGTGATATATTTATATTTGTGTTGGATAGGGTTTTGTATTGTGTATCTATTATTGCAGGTACAATAGGTATATCAAGCACTTTCGCCATGTTTGAAGACCCGAAAAGTTGTTTATAGGCCTATATTAACCCCTGGGGGTTGGAGGTTCATTGGGGAATGTTTTGAGAGGGAGAAAAATCTATTTGAGGGATTTTATGAGGTTCATATAAAATATGATATATTTTTTTCATAGTTTGTTTTATGCCTATCTT
Organism: Larix kaempferi; assembly: GCA_027924585.1. NCBI lineage: Eukaryota > Viridiplantae > Streptophyta > Pinopsida > Pinales > Pinaceae > Larix > Larix kaempferi. The sequence goes on along the minus strand of BSBM01000458.1, from coordinate 13,016,999 downwards.
TCACGTTATTGCTCATTCCCCCTACCCTACTATACAATGTACACTTCATATGGTATGGATGGCATTGTCATGGCTGATTTTTATCAAGTTTTCTGAGATACATTCACTGTTGCAATCCTATAATAGCAATAGCAATCTAATGTTATCAATAGAAATAACAATCTTATGTTAGCAATAGAAATCTAATAGCAATAGCTAGGTTGTGGTGGCATTGGGCGTTGGCTCCTCTCATGCTCACCACTTGACATACTGTGATCTATGACCTTGGTCAAAGGTATTATTTTTAGTGGTAACATTTTTTGGCATCGTTAGGGAATGTTTGAACATTGTTGCATGACAATTGGGGCGTGTTTCTTAGGTAAAAGTTTTCATAATCCCTGTAAGAACAACATATTTGGTAAGAAAGTTGAGGTAAATGTTTGTTTTGTACTTTGATGAGATTATTGTTAAGGACTAACTATGTAGGTATTATCTAATAAGTCCACTGAAGAAAAATATAAACAAAGAAGTGCACTTCAAGGAAGGAGCCTCATTTGTTGATATTATTAGGTGTACAGGTGAGCACATCCACTTGTTAGGAAGAAGACATCATCTTGGAGACTCCATCGTTTTGATTAAGGATTGAGGTATGATTTTGTGTGTTATATTCAAATTTGAAGAATGGGAAGTGACATGGATTTCCTTGAGCAACCATGGTTCGAAGATCTGTTATATCCATTGGATTTCTCAAATATCTTGGGATATCCAAATCATTTTAACAATGAAAAATGGAAGTGCGCCATCCTAATATTTAATGTATATGAGGATTCGGCTAGGTTCTATATTGCATCATTCATGGAATTTATTTCAAAGTTGGATGTGGTCCATGAGGATGTCAAAATGACTATTTTCTCAATGTCTCTTTGAGAAAAAGTAAGGATGTGAAGGAATGGTTTAAGAATCTTCCAGATAAGGGGATATCTTCACTTTAAAATTTTCTCAAGGTATTTTGTAAGAAGTGAGATCCTAATATTGATGAAGAATTTGTGGAAAACCTAATCGCTCCTTCACAGGAAAAGGAACATATCCAAGATGATATCCTTGAGGATTCTTGCCCATTGGTTGTTGCAGATCAGGAAGAACATGAGGAAGATTATGATGATGAAATCCATGAAGATGATGAAGAAGTTCTCATTGAAGAGTCATTTCCAATTGAAGAGGATGGAAAATACATGTCTGATAGGGGTATGGTTGATGCCTCTTCTTGTCTTCCTCATGGTGATGAGGGTTTGATGAGCCTTCCATTCTCTTTTTCTTTTCAAGACAATTTTTTTGAAGATGAAAAGTTTAAGGATCTCTTTGCTACTGAAGATGATTTCCATGGGTGATGTGCATTTTGTTGATGACGGTTGTGATATGGATATGGATCACTGGAAATTTTCTTGGAGAGCCCATACATGACTCTTCCAATGAGGTAAGTGAGCACCTTGGAATTGCTTCAGCCACGCTTATTCATGATTGATGATGATATAAGGTTTCATATGGAGGATTCTATTATAGATATTGAGCAATTAGGTTTACCCTCTCCAAGGGTGGATCTCAACCAACACTATCAGTGATGCTTTTCATAAATTGATTCAAGTTTTGCACAGCAAGAAGATGAAGAGCCTCTTGTGGAAGAGTCAATTCCCATGAGAAGACACCATGAAGAAGACCCAATGTTCTAGGGAATGAAATAGTTTGTTTTCAAAATGATGATGGGTCTTATACAACTTTCACCACTAATCTTGGTAATCAGTTTTAGATGATGAATTTCGACAAGGCCGAGTCTCGGTCATATATGGGTGCAGGTATTGTGTTGATTTATCCTTATAATGATAATCAGTGTTTCTCTTTCTGCCTAGAATTTGAAGGTAGTAACAATGTGACTAAATATGAAGATTTCTTACATGGACTTGAGTTAGCTAAATATTATGGTATTGATAATTTAGATATTATTGGAAACTCTAGTCTAACTATGATGCAAGTCAAAGAAAAATTTACATGTAAAAATAAATGATTACAAAGGTGCAAGGATGCAGTGTGATTGGCCATAGAAAAATTGTGTGCCTTATCTTTACAAGTGATTCCCAGAGTTTAGAATCAGTTGGTTGATTCCCTAGTAACATCTACTTATGTTCTTTACCCTTGCAAGATCGTTTGAGAATTGAGAAAAGTGCAAGTAGTTTTCATACCTTCAATCCCTGATAACCTTGAGGATTGGAATATTTTTTATGATGATGAGAAATTCATGGGTTTATGAACAATGTGGTAGAATCTTTTCAGCCACATTATGCAGGGTTCCTTGCTGGTTTTCAGGTTCATTTGGGGCAGCAAACAGAGATCGGCAAGCAGGCTTATGATGATGGTATTTTATACTTGATCCCTATCCAAGCTTGGATAGAGGGGGATTTTGAAAGGGGAAATTCTTCTTGGAGGGAATTTAAAGGAATCTAGCTTCGTGATATTTATCCTTGCTCCAACCCCATTCCAATGAAGGTAATGACATATACTCAGCTCATCATTGACGTGGTTTTTTTCTTGGACTATTTCCAGAGACAAAGTAAAAATCCGTAGCATGAATGATATCCTAAGGTGGCTTCACTAGTGGTATGATTTCACTTGACTTATATCTCTCACCGTGCTTAGAGTAGGTCGGTAGGTTGCATAATCTCTCTCGTTAGTTTCATTTACTTTTACCCACGCATTGCACTTGTTTTTTATTGTATCTCATTTTGATTTGAACAAGGTAGGACAAAAGTGTACCTCCAATGCATTTGACATATTTGTTGTTAGATGTGTGGGTAGCCCTACAAGTCCCAGATGATTTAGAGGTTCTCATGCACTCCCAGGAGAAGTGCATGTCCTGCAATTGGAGCCATTGTTTACATCCCACATCGTCTGCAACATCCTTTCTAGAATATACCATAGTGAAGGGGTATTTTGTCATTGTAAAAGGACAAGTTTCGACTTGTTTATGTAAAAATAGTGGTCTAGCGGGGCTCAAGACCCATAGTCTGGTCATGGAAGGTCCTCTTAATTTTCATTATAGGAAGTGTTGGGTTAGTGGCATTGTTGACTGCCTCTTGATAGTCGGAAGTCCCTCATCTTGTTTGGACATTTAGACCTTATATTGGTGTCGGGCGCTTCTTGGGATGGTCCGATTAGGACACATAGCCTAGGGGATCCTAGCCACACTTATTTTTTGCTATGTGTGAGGTGATTGCACACATAAGAGTTGTCATACATGTTTAGAACACCTCCTTTATGCCATCTTGGACTTTCTTTTCCATTGTAAGATCCCTCATCTTGGTACATATGTGTTCACATCACGATGATGTCTTCTTCTTCAAGAGAGCTTTGCCTTGCCAAAAGGGGAGGGCATTGAGGGGACTTCTACATTGTTGGTGTTAGTTTGGTCATGACGCCCTCCTCCGACTCGCCACTCCACTTAGTTGAATCCATTTGCATCATTTTTGTCATTATTTTTAGTCTTGTGTGGCTTAGTCCCGGATTTGTGGGTGGAAAACCCTAGTTTTAAGTTATTTTTACTTTTTAGTAAGATAGGCTCTAAAAATTCAAAAAGTCAAGGAATCCTCATATAAATAAGTCTTCTAAATTTCATTTGTAAACAAGTACAAGGGTTCTAATATGTACTTTTTTATTTTTATCTTGGCCTATTGAATATTTTGAGTGTTCTGCACATCTCTCCTTGGCTTGTGATGAATGGTGAAGGTGATGGCGAATTTTCAAGGGTTTATGCTATATTGAAAGGTTGATTCTAAGAATGGTTGTAATAATTCATGGCTAAGGAAGGACCTAAGAAGTATCTCTTACTCTCTTTCTTGGTTGATGTTGGTAAGATCTGACGTTGCTTTTGCACATTGGGAAAGGTAAATTAGGGTTTTTTATTGGCATCTTGTCAAATTTGTTTGAGGTGCCCTTCCTCTTGAAGGATCTCTCCATTGTGGGCCTTGGAGTTCATTTTTTCCTGATTAGGTTTTTTGTCTACTTTGACCTAGTATCAAGTTACTAGCTTATTGCCCTTGTTGGTAAATCTTGAATAACCAATTTGAGTAGGGACGTTGACCTCGATATCTAATTTCCCTAGGATTGAAAAGACTGAGGTCATAGCCCCTTCTTTTTCACTCTTTTTATCAAAATTCTCTTGTACATTTATTACAAAAATACAACAACAAAAAATCTGAAAAAAACCCTGAAAAATTCATTCGAGGAAATTTGAGGTCTAAAATGAGCCTTATAAGAAAATGAGCCATCATATAAGAAAACGAGCCAACCATAATTTCTAGATGAGTTGGAATTCAAGAACCAATAGAATTTCAATAAAATGAGTCAACCATAATGGTTGACTTGAGATATTTGCCATAAAAAAAACTATTTTTTTTGTTCGTATTTTCAACATATATCCCTGTATTTTTACTCAAATTTCGAGCAGGAGCACTCATTGGATGCAGAATTTAATTCCACGTCCAATGAGTACCCACACTGCCCCAAAAACAAGAAATACTTGAAAAAACGTCATGATGATGTCATTGTGACGTTTTTTCAGGTATTTCTTGTTTGGGGCAGTGGTGTCTGTCAAAAGTATTCAATATTGGTACTCGTTGGATGAGCAAATTAAATTCTGCATCCAACAAGTGCTCCCGCTCAAAATTTGAGTAAAAACACAAAGAGATATGTTGAAAATACGAACAAAAAAAATAGTTTTTTCTTTCTTCCTCCAAAATTAATAAATATTATTTTATTATTTTAACTATTATTTCATTCTTTTAACTATTATTTTATTATTTTCCTGAGGAGGCCCATTTTAGACATCAAATTTCCTCTAATGAGAAGAATGTATATCTCAAAACATGCAATTTGGAAATTTTGTATGGATAGGAAAATTCGCCCTAGTTTAATTAGTGGTAGATCTTTGAGGGAGGTTTCATCCTACGGTTTATTTATGTGATATATTTATATTTGTGTCAGATAGGGTTTTTTATTGCATTATTATTGCAGGTACAACAGGTATATCAAGCACTTTAGCCATGTTTGAAGACCCAAAAAGTGGTTTATAGGCCTATATTAAACTTGGGGGGTTGGAGGTTCATTGGGGAATGTTTTGAGCGGGAGCACACTCTATTTTATGGATTTTAGGAGGTTCATATAAAATATGATATCATGTTTTCATAGTTTTTTTATGCCTATCCTTCATGTTATTGATCATTCCCCCTACCCTACTATACAAGGTACTCTTCATATGGTATGGATGAGATTGTTATGACTCATTTTTATCAATTTTTCTATGATACATTCACTGTTACAATCGTATATTAACAATAGAAATCTAATGTTATATTTCTTGGGATCCATGATAATCCTCTTAAACTCCTCCCTCTCTTTCAAATATTTTTATGCTTCATTATTTTGAGTCCATAAGGCAATGATCTTCGCTGAGAGGTTTCTTGGGAAAGGTCTTTGTGTGTTGTTTAAGAAATTGTAGATATCAATCACAGAAATCTAGGGACTCCCCATTGTCTTAGGTGTAGACATAAAGTGTTGAGGAGAAGAGTGTGGTAACATTGGGCTCTATCTCCTCTTGTTCTTACCACTTGTTGCACTGTGATCTATGACCTAGGTCGAGGGTGCTATTTTGAGCGGTAGCAATCATCATCGTCGTCATCCAACTCATTGTCATCTTCGTCGTCATTGTCATCATCATTGTTGACATTATCATCATTGGCATCGTGGACAAGGGTTTTCAAAGGTTTTCATTATCATGGACATTTAATATATTCAAAGGTTTTTTACTACTGGATAAGGGAAAAGTCGAGGAGTGCACTTAGGTTTTTCAAAATGAAGGTCAACAAAATGCCAGGGTTATTTCAGGGCTATGGGTTAAGGGTTATTGGTCATAGGTTTTAGTTAGATATTATAATAGTTAGAAGTTAATGGTGGAGGGGTAGTAATTAGGGTTTAGAGATTAAAGCTAATAACAACAAAATTGTGAGAAACCATGGTTTAATGGTTAGAATTTAAAGTTTATAATTGTTAGGGTTATGCTTTAGTCATGTAGTGGTTATAGGGATTAAGGGTTATAGGTTAGATTAGTTGGTGGTTATATGGTTTAAGGGTTAAAGGTTATGCAAGTTAAGAGTTGAGGGTCATAGTTATTATACGGGTGAGGTTATAAGTAAGTTGTTAAATGACTTAAAGGTTAGGGAATGTGGTTTATATGCTCAAGGATTTGAAATTATAGGGCTATATGAGTCATATGGATTAACTATTATATATTATGGGTTAGTGGTTAGGGTCGATAGGGATTTTAAGGATTACATGAGATAGGATTGAATGGGCTTTGCGTTAAGTATTAATGGTTAAAGGTGTTAGTTAGATATTGTAATAGTTAGGACTTAGTGGTGGAGGGGTAGTAATTAGGGTTTAGAGATTAAGGATACTAACCAAAAAATTGTGAGAAACCATGGTTTAATGGTTAGGTTTTAGGTTTTATAATTGTTAGGGTTATGTTTTAGTCACAATGGTTATAGGGGTTAAGGGCTATAGGTTATAAGGGTTGGCGGTTATATGGTTTAAGGGTGAGAGGTTATATAGGTTAAGAGTTGAGGGTCATAATGATTATATGGGTGAGGGTATAAGTAAGTAATTAAATGACTTAAAGGTTAGGGAATGCGGTTTATATGGTCATGGATTTGAAATTATAGGGATATATAAGTCATATGGATTTGTTATTATAGGGGTTATGGGATAGTGGTTAAGGTCAATAGGGTTTATAAGGATTACATGAGATATGGTTTAGAGGGTTATGGGTTATGGGTTATGGGTTGATGGTTATAGGTGTTAGTTAGATATTTTGATAGTTAGGAGTTAGTGGAGCAAGGGTATTAATTAGGGTTTAGGGATTAAGGATAATAGAAACAAAATTGTGAGAAACCATGGTTTAATGGTTAGGGTTTAGACTTTATAAGTGTTAGGGTTATGTTTTAGTCATGTAGTGGTTATACGGGTTAAGGCTTATAGGTTATATGGGTTGGTGGTTTAAGGGTTTAAGGGTTAAAGGTTATACAGGTTAAGATTTGAGGGTCATAATGATTATAGGGGTGAGGATATAAGTAAGTGGTTAAATGACGTAAAGGTTAGGGTATGTGGTTTATATGATCATGGATTTGAAATTATAGGTATATAGGAATCATATGGATTTATTATTATAGAAGTTATGGGTTATTGGTTAGGGTCAATAAGGATTCTGAGGATTATATGATATAGGATTTAGAGGGATATGGGTCAACGGTTAATGGTTATAGGTGTGTGTTAGAGATTATAATAGTTAGGAGTTAGTGGTAGAGGGGTAGTAATTTACGTTTAGAGATTAAGGCTAATAACAACAAAATTGTGAGAAACCATGGTTTAATGGTTAGGGTTTAGAGTTTATAATTGTTAGGGTTATGTTTTAGTCATGTAGTGGTTATAGGGGTTAAGGGTCATAGGTTATATGGGTTGGTGGTTATATGGTTTAAGGAGTAAAGGTTATATAGGTTAAGAGTTGAGGGTCATAAATATTATAGGAGTGAGGGTATAATTAAGTCGTTAAATGACTTAAAGGTTAGGAAATGTGGTTTTTATGATCATGGATTTGAATTTATAGGGTTATATTAGTCATATAGATCAACTATTATAGGGGTTATGGGTTAGTGGTTAGAGTCAATAGGGATAATAAGGATTCCACGAGATACGGTTTAGAGGGATATGGGTTGAATGTTAATGCTTGTAGGTGTAAGTTATAGATTGTAAAAGTTAGGAGTTAGTGGTGGAGAGGTAATAATTAGGGTTTAGAGATTAAGGATAATAACACAAATATTGTGAGAAACCATGGTTTAATTGTTAGGGTTTAGTTTATAATTGTTAGGGTTATGTTTTAGTCATGTAGTGGTTATAGGGGTTAAGGGTTATAGGTTATATGGGTTGGTGGTTATATGGTTTAATGGTCATATAGGTTGAGGGTTATATTGATTAGCAATGATAATGATTATAAGGGATTTAGAGGGATATGGGTTAAGGGTTAGTTGTTATATATAGTTGTTAGTTAGAGGTTGTAATAGCTAGAAGTTAGTGGTGGAGTGGTAGTAATTTGTATTTGGGTTAGTAGTTAGTTGTTGTAGAGATTGGGGCTTACTTGTGATAGGTTCTAGTGGAGCTAAGGGTTATTTTTTATAAGGGTTAGGGTTGATAGCTATATGTAGTAAAGGGTCAAAGGGATTCTTGGTATTAGATGTTAGTGGATATTAATGTTAGTTGTTTATTGCAATAGGGATTTTAGGGGTCAAGCATTGTAAAATGGTTATAGGTTAGTAATGTTTATTTGGGATAATATTTAGTTGTTATAGAGTTTAGGGTTTACTTGTCACAAGTGTTAGAGGGGTTAACGTTTTTTTACAATCTCTAGAATTGATAGGTATATGAATTTATGGGTTATAGGGGTGATTATTGGGATTAGAGGTTACTAGATATAGATGTGTCTAACGACCACACTTTCATTCTTTAGAAGAACGAATGGGTCCCCACTTAGATTCATGTTCAGCATATCATAAGTATCAACCTAATTTGCCAAATATTGTATTAGATATGGACAATAGTTTATATTTGTACATATTTTGTATCTTTTGACCAATTTGAGTGATATTTTATGTTTCTTGAGTTCATCTTGATTATTTGTTTATTGTACAGTGTTGGAATGATTTTCATGCTAATCAGTCACATGATATCCAGAGTTAAGATAAGACTATCATCAATTATGGATTCCATGACTGAAAGCATGGAATCCATAATGATGAGTATCATTTTGGTTGAATGAGGAATTTTTACACTATGCATGCTTATACACCATGATTTTGCGGCCTGGTTTAAATCAACTAATCCTTTGATTATCATATTATTCTTTTACCTAGTTGTTTCTTTTGATGAAGATGGGAAAAAACATCACATGATTCTTATTCATATATCGATAGGCTTCCAGAGATGTCTAATTAATGCAATCTCATTTAATCGACTAATTCAGCAACTTATTCATGTTACAATATCAACATGTTTCGAGAAGACTTTTTAATTGCATGACTCCATTTTGTAGGATCTTTGAGGGGAATCTAATATGTAGTGTGATGAATACCTTAGATTGGATTCTTTCTTATTCATATTCATGAATTTTCTCAGGACTAGTGGTTTTAATCGATTTGTTTGACCACATTGTATTAATACATTAGTATGAATGAAGTAATCCCTTGTTTTTTTATCATCAATATTACTATTATCAAGGGTTTTTTGTGATTGAATTTATGTAACAAAATCATTTTTACCTTAGGTTTTAGCCTTGGGATCATCAAACAAGGGGGTATTAATACTTATATTATATCCCTATCACTTACCCTCATTTAAACATCTAATCGTTAATTCCCATGCATCAAAGGTGATAATGTGTGACCTAATCCATGATTTGAATTATGATAGTAGCATTATCCATATATTAGACAATGTTTCCATCAATTACCATCCCATACTGATTATCGTTGACTCGCCTCTGATTAAGACTTGAATTCTTTTCTTCAATCCAATTGAGGCCTTAGTTAATCATCACAACGGATGAGTTGTACCACGAGTGCCACGCATATAACCAACCTTCCACCATCACCCACTTTCCTATATTATCTAGCCATGTTGTTGCATGTAATCATAATGCTTAAAATTTGGTCCTCCCCACCTTCCAATTTGTTATCACCTAAGGATCGACATGGCATTTACGTCGTACTCTATAAAACCAACTTTATCGTCTGCGTTGCTTTTTACACCACTTTTGAAGCTATCACAATACTCTGGTTATTATGGAAAATTCATACTTGCACCAGAAGTATTTTATTACACTACATTTTGGTCCTTTTCGAGAATTTTCTGGTTCATATTGCTTAACTTTCCTCTGCCAAAAATCCCCTTTTCTCCTAGTTTTTCCCCTTCGATTTTACCATCATCTTGCAGCTAAATTATGTGCCTTAATTTGGTCGGTCGCCTGCCTTTGGCATTTCACTGAAGTTAAACTAGTTTTTACTCCATGCCATATAATGGGTCTCATTAACTATGTCGAACATGACAATACAAATAAGGTTGAGGTAAATAAATGCCTTGTTCGACTCTTAGTGAGTGTTGGCTAGCTAGGTTTTATTAGGAAATTTCATGGCCATAACAAAGCCATTTCACCTACATTTTTCGATTCTTTTGATGGTCACCGCGTCCACATTGGATATATTGAGCTTGAGGTTGATTAAAATTTCATAACTGCATCAACAGACCTAACCTGTATAGGAGAGAAATAGTTCAAGCATGCCCTACTCAAGGACGTGCCTTGGTCAAAACTCCTACGAAAGCCAACTTCTACCATACACAACTAGAAAGGTATGAGTAGAACCCTCTTTAAAACAAAGTGGCAGGAATTATTTGTGGTTTTGGTTCAATACGTTTCTTGTGATGGTCATTTCACTATGATTTGTTGATACCATTTCCACCTCCTAATGGCATTTTTAGCATATGAGTTGAACCTCCCCTATTTCCTGTATATGAGTCTAAAAAACATGGCTAAATAAGTTTTAAAAAAAATTAGTTTCCCCTACTCGTAGACTGCTATATTTTAGGATTATACATATTCTAATAGAACATAAGCTGAGTATGATAGGGGTAAATTGGCATGATTTTTCCGCAATAAATGGCTTTGAAGAGACCATATTTGAACAGCTCAGGAAGTGATTCATGACATCCATTTCACTATTGACTCTTCCTCAATTTGTTAACTTGAAATGTCGGCCCTAGATAAGGGAGTTTCAGATCTAGGTATTTTTGTTTCCACTCCACACCAATATTTGATCCTTAGTGATTAGAACCGGGAGGTATGTACACGGGTCGAACCCTATCTACATCCTTCGGAACAGGTTTTCCATGTGTCCGAAGATCCGTTATCTCAAGAATGGGCTCGAGTTTAGGTTCAAACTTTATCTCATCCCATACATACATGGACTAATCATTTCAATGGCCATGTTGGAAAACCCTTTCAGACTATGGATTTAAATGATAGTTTACCATGTGTTAAGGTTGAAGGGAGGATTTCTCCTTTTCCAGTTTTAAACGAAACAACTAATATTAATCATGGCCGAGAGGAATATTTAGCGAAAATTCTTGAATATGCCCTCTAGAAAATGGGAATTACTCAGATTCTCCAAGGGTTTGAACGGTTACATGATCTAATTCAACCCCAATTTACAAAAAGTTCAAATGCTTCAATTGATATTAGTGTATCTTGGGTTAAAAGTGATCATGTCTATTATGTTCTTGAAAGTTATTTATAGAAACATGTCTTTCAATAGGGCACTCTATCTATATATTTCCCAATAGAGAGTATCAAGTCAATCCCTCAATATAGTTTGTATCTCAATGTTGGCATGGGAATCAATTTCTCGTCTAATCGTTCTTTTAATCGAAACTTGTGTCATTTTTCTGACTATAAGATTAAAGTCTCTCAATTGCTTGATGTCATGGCTCCTCGTGCCTCAGATGGGATCGAAAGTGTCCCCACTGATATTCAACACAAGTATCAGGGTTTAACTCTAAATCAAATTCGAACAGATGATAATTATGTCAGTGGTATCAATTGTATAAATCCAGTCTTGAATACCTCAGCATTTGAAGTTGGTAGTTCAGTCCCTTTGTTGAATTCTTCAATTCATAGAGATGTTGTGCCATGGGATAAAGCAATCCGGTTTCATTATTTCGAAACTTTAGGAAAAAGAATGTCTCAGGCTATGTCTAGAGCTAATCAAAATAGATCATCAATCTAGCAGTCTAATGAGATCATTGATCTCGATCAATTACAAGATTCTAAGATTGTTCTTGAATGTTATTCATAGAGGCACAACCTTTCATCTCACTTAGGACTTGATGATGGTTTTCATCTTCCTGATAACGTTAAACTGAATCCACAGTTAGCAGGAGTTGAACCAGCTCTACAAAAATTCAAGGAGATTTGCGATAAAATCAATAACAGTGGTTTTAAACTGAGCAAACACACTAAAACATATTGTTGTCATTCCCAATTGCTTCTACGGAAGATCTCATATAGGTCTGACTACCTCTTGAAATATGCTCGTCAATTGGTCCATAAGGTTCATCATTATAAAAATAAAATACTACAGGTGAAAGAACAATATCAGGTTCGAATTGATGAACTTGAAGAAAAGTTGAAAGCTGCAAGGGACACTACAATCTTTCATGCCTAAGGAGTTAACATTTATGTTACTCTTGACGCAGTAAAAATATTCAAGATAGAAAAATAAACACTTTGCTTTCATGTACATATTTTTGTTCATGCATAGGTATGTTTTGTAGTTAAACAATTTTTGCTTCATTTTTTTATTTTTCTAAATTTTAAGCACGAATGTTTTGAAGCAGCTGCAGAATATAAAATTCTGCATCTAATTCTTAATTTACTTATTTTATTTTATTTGTTGTGTTGTTTTTGTTTTCCAGATGGAATGTACTTCACATCCTGTTCTTGCTTGTTTGGATAAAGTAATATGTGGCACACAACTAGATAAGGATCCCTAAAGATCAGTAAGCAAGATTGCCATTCCTCCTTTGACTTCAAATCAAATGATGATTTGTTTCGAAATTGATCATTGTATTTAGCTCATGTTGGTGTAGATTGATCTTATAATCCTATTTCAATGGGATCATTGTACTCGTCATTTATTTAGTTTATTTATTTTTGGTAAAAAATAGTGATGAGCACAAATTGTAAGCCATAACTCTGTGTTATAAAGAGGAATATGGTGAGTTGCCAGAGGGGCTGGATTTTTTATAATTGGGTTTATACTTTCTTTTTTGGAGATAGAAACATAAATTGTATAGCTAAAAAACATTTATATGCTTATATGTTTGGATTATGCTTCGGTATGAGTAATATATAAGTTTTATGCTTTCATTATTCTGAATGGTATCTCTTGTCTCCCTAGATCTAATTGTAATTGTGTTTAAGATTCTTTAACGAAGGTTATAATACTTCTTTCTCTCCTAATTGTTATTTGATGGAAAGGTAGTTTTTTTTGTCAAATAGTATATGCCATTTTATATGTTCATTAGTTCCATTCTTTTCGGAATTTTAGGAGAATGCGGATCTGACTTCTTATGTGATTTTATTTCACACAATTATTCGTTGATTCGTATGTCGTTTGTATGGTTTCAGAATCATTAAAGTGTATTTCATTGTTTTTGTTTAAATACATACATTTATTTCATGCTCAAATCGAATTGAATTTTTCTGTCACTATATCTCTCATATTTATTTCAAAGAAGGATTAGATTTTATTCTTATTTTTCTTTTGAAATAGATCTAATTATTGCTAGATATTTGTTGTATTTATTGCATTAGTAAATGTTTTATTATGTTATAAAAACAACATATGTCTACCAAATCATTTAAATGACAGATTAAGCTTTCTCGACCATGTTTCTGGTTAGCAGATTAGATTTTACTATTAATTTCACTATATTTTGATAGAAATATAGAGTAGTTAAGGTAGATTTCTAATTTCCTTTTACTGAATTCTGAGATATGATTCCATTAGGAATTCGGTGAAAATTTCTATTATCATACAATTCATATATTTTGTTTAACCTTTTAATTTGTTATTTTCTATTACAATTTCAAGTCTTTCTTGGGATTTGTTGGGTAGCCCTTAGTTGATTTGTATATTTGTAGTATAGGTTAGTTTTTCTTTCTTTATTCTATAGTATATAGTATTTAGTCGGCTAATGAATTCATTAAACCCGTTGAGTCCATTTATCCCAAACGACTAGGGGTTTCTAAACACCCCGGTTTGGGCTGCGACTCCTTTGTTGACCCTGGTGCATATTTCTAGGTGAACAACATAGCGCTAGAAGGAGGGACTTCTGTGAATTAATGGCTAAATGCAATCATACCAAGCCTCCTACTCATTCTTCGATAGCAACTCGCGATCAGTCTAACCCTCTCGTTTACTCGGCGACTACAACTAGCTCTCAACCAGAGCTTGTTCCTACACCTCTCATTCAAGTCACTTGTTTTTAGGACAAGCTAGCCATTTATACCCCTTTACCTACTGACTCCCAATTTCAAGATATCATTGAGAGTTCACATCAAGTTCTAGCTAGGACTCGGTCATGACTAGAAAGGAGCTTGGAATTACATGAAATATTAGTGAATCGTCTATAGCAAAGCACAGAAATCCACACAAATTGATACGTATCCTTTGGACAGTCCATTCTTGCAATATTTCCCATGGTTGCATAATCTAATTCAAAATCGCAACCTACATCAACACAACAAGTCAAGCCTAATCCAATTATTGAATCAAAAGAGATTACAAATCAGCCTGACTCTCGGCTTGATCGGGATTTGTATCCTCTTTGCCCTAAGCTAACTTTTGGATCAAGTGGGTCAAGACAACCACCCTGCCCACCTGATTCTCCTTCACATTCCCTTGATAACATATCATTCAAGGAAGAATCATCCAAGGATCGGAAAGGTCAATATTCTCCTAGTTATAATTCACCACGAGTCTCACCTCATATGGCTCATATAAAAATAGACCATGGCTTCACAGGGACGCGGTGGTTGTACCTAGGCAGCAACATCCCTTACCAAAAAATCCTGAGAAGTGGTTACCTAGATTCGATCCTGATACAAGGAAGCCTACAGATGACCATATTAAAATATTTATGCTAGCGGTCATATTAAGAAGTGTAGAACATGAGGATATATTCTGCAGACTATTTCTTTATACTTTTGAAGGCAAAGCTTCCACTTGGTACTTTGCTCAACCACCAGGTAGTATAACTTCCTGGGTCCAATTTGATAAAGCATTCTTAGAAAAATTTGGGGACGACAAGACTACTGAATATTTAGTAATGGACCTCTCTTGGATGAAAATGGATCCAAAATATAAAGTTAAGGATTTTAATCAGCAATTCTTGACTTTAAAAAATAATATTCTTGAAGAATCCATGCCAGTAGAGAGTCTTCAAATTTCCTATTATGTTAGATCCCTCCCTCATGATGAGGCCATGTGGGTCAAAAGATCTCACAAAACAAATTTACAATGGTCATTTGATGAAACTATCTTGGTTGAGAAAGATATGCTAAGTTTAAAAGATAGTTCGGAAATGCAAAATGATCAACCCTCAACATCCAAAAAGAAACCTAAAACACAATCCAAACCTCTTCTCCTCAAAAGGGATCAACCTAATTTAGATCTTAGTAGCCTGAACAAATCCCTACAAAAGATAGCAAATGAGGTTGTCGACATCAAAAGAAATGTAGGAGAAAGTTCTACAAATAGAAATTGTCCTATATTCCCTTTCAAAAAGACATTCCAAAAATCACAAGACAAACAGCTTCCTCGTGATGAAGGGATGAATTTAGAGGAATTAGGAAATTTATTTCAAACTCTTTTTTCTATGACTGATCAGCCTTCTGGATACCAAGTTGAATTCTGAAACAACAGAAAACCATGAGGATGATCAAAACCATCCTCCCCCAACCATTGGCCATATTTCTTAGGAAAATGAAGACGGGTTGAAGACAATATCCAAGTTTTTTTTGTAAACCAGTACCCTTACAACGCTAGAATCAAAAGTTCGGTGGATTACCAAGGCCCTTCCACTTCTTCCCAAGGTAAGAATACAGCCCCAATTGTTAGAATACAAGCAGAAACATCTAAAACATTCTCCTTTTCAGATCTGGAATATGATCCTCTAGAAGAACTTAAAAGACTAAAAGCAAATATTTCTTTGTATGAGCTACTCAAAATTCCTATGATACAGCAGAAAATTCTTCATGAATTTAATGCAGATCTGCAAGGTAAACAAGTTGCTCCTTCAAAGGAAAATATGAATTCTTACAGGACTACTAATGTTTCAAGTAATGATAAAAATCAGATTTGCGACAAATCTGCTCCCTTGGGTAAGAAGTCAAACGTTCCTCCATTTCTACTAACCTTTGAAATTTTTAATAGGAACTTGCATAATTGCATGGTAGATTTGGGTGCTTCCTCAAATGTTATGCCTCTTTCCGTCTGCAAGAAAATTAATTTTGAATTAAAACCTTTTGAAACTAACGTTGTTCAACTAGACCGAAGCAATGTTAAGGTCTTAGGTGAGTTAAAAAATATTTTGATCAGATTGTCCTTGGATCCTAGAGTTCACCAAGAAATTGACATCATAGTTGCAAACATCCCTGAAGCTTATGGGTTATTTTTAAGCAGGGAATGGTCATGAAACCTCAATGGTTATTTTCCACAAATTGGTCTCATCTATGGTTGCCACTTAATGGTCAGGCTAACAAGATTCAGGTCAATAGGGAACAGTATATTAAACATACAATCATGGAAATTAATAATCCTAATGAACCCATTTTATGCAGTGATTCATCTTTAGGTAATTATGCTTTTGACTCATTTTTTGGAAATTTAAAAGTTGAACGTTCTCCTTTGGCAGAATCAAGACAATTATCTAATTTAATGTCTTGCACAGAAAATATCACTTCTAATCATTCTGTAAATTTTGTAAATAATGTTAATAGTATCATTTTCAATCCTAATGATGAGATCTGGTCTCTCTACTTCGATGGATCTAAATCCAAAGAAGGTGTTGGAGCTGGATGCTTGTTATTGGATCATGCAAGTAAGAAAAGATTTATTGTGTGTAGATTAGAATTTGAGTGTACTATCAATATCTCAGAATACGAAGCACTAATCTAGGGTCTGAAAAAGGCCATTGACCTTGGCGTGAAAATAATAAGAGTGTTTCGAGATTCCAAAATAATCATTAAATAGGTAAAGAACTCCATTCATTATGTTTCACCTCATCTCAGGAGTTACCAACTTGAGGTATGGAAACTTATCTCAAATTTTTTAACTTTAAATATTAATTCAGTTCCCAGATCATGGAATCAAGAGACAGATCTTTTAGCTAATATAGCTTCTAAGTTGATACCTGCTGAAAAATTTTCCCCTAATACTTTTTCCATTGAACTCATTTTCAGGCCCACTATACCAGACAATGTGACCAACTGGCGTGTGTTCGGCAATGATAAGTATATCATTGCATTTATTCATATGACATATACTTTTCAGGATGGAATAATTGATGAAATAACTCATGACGAGAATCTGTATGACTTTTTAGCCATTATTGGTAATCAATCACTTGAATAAACGCTCGATTCGATAAAATCTACCCTTCGCTCTATTATTAAATTAGAATATGCTTATGATCTTCATGATAAATTTAAAGGGGTCGTTAATTGTAAGACTAACATTTCTACCATGAGGTATGAAATCATAAACCTAGGGACTGACACCAATCCCCAAAACATTAATTTCGGTACAAATTCCAATGAAAAAGAAAAGGCTTCGTTCATCAAACTTTTCAAGGAATACAAATATGTATTCGCTTGGAAATATGAAGATCTAAAGACCTTTGATCCAAACATAATGCAACATATCATACCCATGAAACCTGATGCAAAACCCTTCCAATAGAAACTGAGGAAAATGAATCCTAATTTGGAGCCTGTTGTAAAACAGGAGTTGAATAAATTGTTAGTTGCAAGAATTATTTTCCATGTCTAGCATACCCAATGGGTTTCCAACTTGGTTCCCGTGAGGAAAAAGAATTTGGAATTCGGATTTAAACAAAGCTTATGGTAAGGACAATTATCTAGTTCCTCCCATGGAAAAAATATTGCAATGTGTCTCAAGTTATGAGATGATGTCCTTACTGAACAGATTCTCAAGATACAACCAAGTGTTAGTTTCACACCCTGACCAACTGAAAACCACTTTTAGCACACCATGGGGTACTTTTTCCTATCGAAAAATGCCTTCCAGGTTAATTAACGCAGGGGCCAATTTTCAATGAGCCATGGATATCACATTTCATGGATTCATTAATCAGTTTGAGGTTGTTTGTTTGGACGGTATTACAATCTATTCAAAAAAGAGAGAAGACCACTTAACTCATATTCGTGTTGTTTTTTAGCGTTGCAGAAAATTTGGAATCTCTCTAAACCCAAAAATATATGTCTTTGCAGTTACTGGGGTAAAGCTGCTCAATTTTTTCATTTCAAAAAATGGAATCATGATAGATCTGGATAGAACACAAAGCATTGCTCAACTTCCTCCCCCTTTTTCCAAGAAAAGCATGGAGTCATTTATGGGGAAAATTAATTTCATTAAAATATTCGTGCACAATTTCTCTGAGATTGTAATTCCAATGCAAAATTTAGTCAAGAAAGATGTTGTTTATAAGTAGGGAAAGCAAGAAAATCAGGCTTTCCTTGCAACTAAACAAGCAATATTAGATGCTCCTACCCTGATGAGTCCATATTTTACTAAACAAATTAATATTTACACTTTCGCAAACATCCTATGATGTTGTCCTAACTCAGAGAATTAATCAAAACGACGAGGTCCCAATCTCCTTTTTAAGCTCTACTTTCAAGGGGTCTAAATTGAAATATTCAGCTATTGATAAGTAAGCATTCACTATCTTCAAAGCAGTGAAACATTTTTAGACCTTATTTGCTTAAATCAAAAAATAAGGTCATAGTACCTTATGCAGCTGTGAGTAATGTGCTGGTCCAAAAATAATTGGGCAAAAAAAGGGCCCATTGGATGACATCACTTCAGGAATATGACCTGGAGATCAAACCTATACAAATTGTGAAATGCCAAGGCCTATGTAAGCTTGCTAGTGATGCTATCAGCACTCCTGATACTGATTTTTCTGAAAAGGAAATCAAATTCTTTGTTGAAAATTAGATTTGTGTTGTACCTGGAATCCCTAATTCTTGGTATACTTATCTAAATTTTTTGCTAACACATGGCACGCCACCATAGCATTTAGATGCTAGAAATAAAATGGAATCAAGACTTAAATCAACACCATATTATCTCATTAAGAATGTGTTGTTTAAGAAAAAAATTGATGGTGTTTTGTTACGTTATTTACAGCAATCAGATTCACAGAGAATCATTTGGATGAGTTACATTCTGATACTGCTGGAGGCCATTTCAGTGGAGACTCTACTGCATGTAAAGTGATGAGGGTTGATTATTACTAGACGACCTTATTTAAGGATGCGCATGCTCTAGTACGTAAGTGCCATATTTGTCAAAAAGTCGTAGGAAGAGTTAATAAATATGTGTTTCCTTTACAACGTGTCTCTATAGAATTCCCCTTCCAACAATGGGGTATGGACATTATTGGTCCCATAAACCCACCTTCATCACAACAACATAAGTATATCTCAACTTCCACTAATTACTTTACAAGGTGGGTAGAATCGATTCCACTACGCGTCGTTAACACCAATCAGGTGTTATCTTTTCTTGAATCTCATATTATCACTCGATTTGGTATACATGAAACATTAATTTTTATAATGCTTTGTATTTCTCCTCGCTTGAGTTAACACAATTTGCATTGGACAAAGGGATAAAGATCATATATTGTGCCAACTATTACAGTCAGGTTAATGGTTTAGCCGAGTCCACAAATAAGAACTTAATCAGAATCCTTAAAAATACGGTGGCAGACCATCACAGAAATTGGCATGCCTTGTCCAATGCACTTTGGGATGATAGAGTTACTCTGAAAGCATCGTTGGGAAATTCTCTCGTCTTCCTCATTTACCGGAAAGAATCTATCCTCCCGCCCAATATGCTTTTTTCCATTTTTGTAGCTTTCCCAGGCAGTTCAAGTAACATAATGCTCTACCATGGAAATCACAATTAATAACTTATTTAAGTTGGAAGAAGAAAGAGCCAAATCCAAAAACAGGTTTTATCATCATCAGGAAATCATCAAATCTTGGTTTGATAATAAGTCTTCTTCTGACATAAACTTTGAGGTTGGTGATTTGGTTCTCAAATGGGACAAGGCAGTTGAGGAAAAGGGACAACACACCAAATTTCAGAATTTGTGGCTTGGGCCATTTGTAATCAGTGAAAATATTAGATCTAGCATGTTTCTACTAGAATCACTGGAGGGTCAAGAAGAGGCCTATCTAGTGAATGGCCAAATTCTAAAAAAATATTTCACCTGATTCTCGTATGGGAAATCAACTATGTACATATCCTATATATACTCTGATTTGGTGTGTTGTTTGATTTGTAAAGTAGGTTAATTGCTCGTTTTTGTTTTAATTTAATTCTTATCTTGATTTGGTCTGGATTCAACTTTCAGACTCTACAAATTTTGGAATCATTAATCATGATTGCAACATCAGTTATGTTAGGGGAAAATTTTCCATTTTCATACTAATATTAATTTTTTGTTTTTTCCCATAAATTTTCTGCAAGTTTAATCTGGAATTACTATTCATATTTCTAGAATCATACTTAAGCTTTTAATTTTTTGTTTGTTGTTTTAAAGGTTTCTTTTTACCGGGAATTAAATTTAACAGTTTGTCAATCATTTCTTTTTGGCAGAACTAGTTTTACATCTGAACCATTTTGAAGTTGGTATTCTAACCTTAAAAGGGCCTATCGAATCAGATTTTATGATTGCATCCGGAAAATTAGCTAGTTAGAAATGAAATATATGTAATCTTGGTATCAGAAAACTAGCTTTAATCTACTTGTGGTGGCACATCTTCAACCCTTGAAAATTTTTGTAAGCCCAGGTAAGCTCCAATATTCCCCTTCCAACTGTTGACTAAGGGTACATATTTTCAGGTAGAATTATATAGGCACATTCTAATTGGTTTCCTACCATTAAAAGTAAGTGTAACTAACATTGTTGAAATTATTAACCTCTTCACGCAATTCCATGATTTTAAGAAGCATTTTGGATTAGCTTCCTCATTCACTAACTAAATAACAAATTAAAATTATTAGGGGTTGATTGCAAGATAGGGGGTATCAGCAAGAGCTAGCCTATTCATATTCATAAGTACTTGTGGAATGACATCTTCACATCTAGTCACCAAGCTAGGAAGATGACTTTCAACCTCAAAACTGAAAGATAGAAGGTCTTATTACAAGCTGATATGTTCATGATCTACAAATATTGGTGAATGACACTACCATCAGCTGGTCATCAAGCCAAAGTATTGGCTTGTGGTTCATCCATGGGGGAAAATATTTTATAAAAATCAAGCATTAAAATCCAAACAGTTGACTTAGGGAGGGTAGGTCTCATCATGATCTGGGCCTTTCATGATCATGAACTCTTATGGAGTGACATTATCACTATATGGTTACAAAGACAAGATAATGGCTTTCAGCCTCAAAACTGAAAGATGGGAGATCTCATCACGAGCCGACCTGCTCATTTTTTGTAGGATTTTGTGAATGGTGTTGTCGCATCTGATCACCAAGTCATGATAGTATCCTTGAGCCAGTTTTTTAGGAATCAACCATATCACAAATTACTATAAATCTATATTTTATTCAATGAATGGGATATAAGCTGCAAAATTTGGTTAAATGGAAACCATGCCGAGGCTATGGACGCATGCTGGCAATAGTGTAAAACCAATTGAAATTTTTTCATCATCACGAGCTATATTTCTCTAAGGTAAGATAATAAAGAATGTGTTCATTATTATTCTCATGCTTATTATTGAAATTTTATACTCTCACAATTTAGTTGCAGGGAAAATTTTGGTTATTATGTGAGTCTAAAAAATTATTTCCAAGAACTTATGAGTGGCCCACCCATAAAGCTAGAACTAAAATTGTTTCTTCTCATGCTTATTATCGAAGTTTTATACTCTCACAAGTCGGTTGTAGGGAAACTTTTGGTTATTATGTGAGGCTAAAAAATTATTTCCAAGAAATGATGAGTGGAACCCATAAAGCTAGAACTAAAATTGTTTTTTCTATTAGCAAACTTTATCTTTATACATTTATGTTAAGGTTAACCATAAATTGCCAATCAGAGATAACTAGTTCACCCAACCAATCGCCATTTGTTGGCCCCTACCAATGACCACCCTTTCATTCTTTAGAAGAACGAATGGGTCCCCACTTAGATTCATGTTCATCATATCATAAGTATCAACCAAATCTGCCGAATATTGTATTAGATATGGACAACAGTTTATCTTTGTACATATTTTGTAACTTTTGACCAATTTGAGTGATATTTTATGTTTCTTGAGTTCATCTTGATTATTCATTTATTGTATAGTGTTGGAATGATTTTCATGCTAATCAATCGCTTGATATCCAGAGTTAAGATAATATTATCATCAATTATGGATTCCATGATTGAAAGCATGGAATCCATAATGATTAGTATTGTTTTGGTTGAATGGGGAATTTTTACACACTGCATCCTTATACACCATGATTGTGCAGCCTAGTTTAAATCAACTAATCCTTCTGATTATCATATTATTCTTTTACCTGGTTCTTTCTTTTGATGAAGATGGGAAAAAACATCACATGATTCTTATTCATATATTGATAGCCTTCCAAAGATGTCTAATTAATGCAATCTCATTTAATCGACTAATTCTGCAGTTGATTCATGTTACAACATCAACATGTTTTGAGAAGACTTTTTAATCACATGACTCCATTTTGCAAGATCTTTGAGGGGATCTAATATGCAGTGTGATGAATACCTTAGATTGGATTCCATCTTATTTAGATTCATGAATTTTCTCAAGACTAATGGTTTTACT
Organism: Larix kaempferi; assembly: GCA_027924585.1. Classification (NCBI taxonomy): domain Eukaryota; kingdom Viridiplantae; phylum Streptophyta; class Pinopsida; order Pinales; family Pinaceae; genus Larix; species Larix kaempferi. The sequence continues at coordinate 12,994,195 of BSBM01000458.1, read as the reverse complement.
CGATTTATTTGACCACATTGTATTAATACTTTGGTATGAATGAAGTAATCCCTTGTTTCTTTATCATCAATATTACTATTATCAAGGGTTTTTTGTGGTCAAATTTATGTAACAAAATCATATTTACCTTATGTTTTATCCTTGGGATCATCAAACAAGGGGGTATTAATACTTATATTATATCCCTATCACTTACCCCAATTTAAACATCTGATCGTTAATTCCTATGCATCAAAGATGATAATGTGTGACCTAATCCACGATTTGATTGAATACACTTGGGTTGGGAATCATTATGATAGTGGATTTATGCATATATTAGACAATGTTTCCATCAATTACCATCCCATACGGATTATCGCTGACTCACCCCTGATTAAGACCTAAAGTCTTTTCTTCAATCCAATCGAGGCCTTAGTTAATCATCACTATGGATTAGTTGTACCACGGGTGCCACACATGTCACCAACCTTCCACCATTGCCCACTTGTTAAGCTTATCTGGCCATATTATTATATGCAATCATAACGCTTAACATTTGGTCCTCCCCACCTTCCAATCTGTCATCACCTAAGAAATGACATGGCATTTGTCAAATATTATTATATTATAATATTTCATTAAACATAATAATTATAAAATAATTTATTTCATATTATAGTCATTTAGTTAATAATAATATTAGTTAATTAATGATTATTTAATTAAAAGTATTAATAAATTAATACTATTTAATGATTTTAATGAAATACATATTTTAATCATTTCATTAATAATATTGCTTAATTAAACACTACTTATTATTTTATAATAAGTAATTAAACAAAATAATTATAAATAATTTAGTGAATGATAACAATAATTAATTGATTAATTAATATTGTTATTTAGTAAATAAAACATAAAATAGTATTACTTATTAATAAAATAATAATCAATTAACATAATATTATTACTTATTATTTTAGTAAGTAATAATATTATTTTATAATAAGTAATGATATTATAATATTTTAAATTAATATTATTATTTTTTAAAAATAATAAGTAATTAAACAAAATAATTATAAGTTTATTGAATTGATAATATTAATGTTTAGTTAATGAAATATCAATTAATTATTTGATTAATTAACAATTAATTAATTACTAATATTGTTTTTAATTAATAAAAAATATTAATAAAATAATAAGTAATTAAAACAATACTATTACTTAAGATTTTATAATAAGTAATAATATTATATTATTATAAATTAAATATTTTGTAATATTAATTAAACAAAATAATTGTAAGTTTATTCAATAGGTAATATTAATTTTTAGTTAATGAAATACAAATTAATTATTTGATTTATTAATATTAATTAATAACTAATATTGTGGAGTTATTAACAATATTAATTATTTAAATAATCAAATAATATATTAAATAAGTATTAAATCTTATATTATATTAAAAAGAAGGTCATGGGCTATGTTTAGAGCTAATCAAAACATATCCTCATTCCAACAGTCTAATGAGATCATTGATCTCGATCAATTACAAGATTCTAAGTTTGTTCACGAATCTTCTACACCGAGGCCCCACCATTTTTGCTTTATTTTTTTAATTTTAACATGAATTTTTATGAAGCAACTGTAGAATATAAAAATCTACAGCTACTTCTTAATTTTATTTATTTTATTTTAATTGTTGTGTTGTTGTTTTTTTCCAGATGGAACCTACTTCACATCCCCTTCTTGATCGTTTGGATAAAATAATATGTGGCACACAACTGGATAACGATCTCACACAATTATTCGTTAATTCGTATGGTGTGTGTGGTTTCAGAATCAATAAAGTGTACTTCATTGTTTCTATTTAAATACATACATTTATTTCATGCTCAAATCGAATTGAATTTTTTTGTCACTTTATCACTCAGATTTCTTTCAAAGAAGGATTAGAGTTTATTCTTATTTTTCTTTTGAAATAGATCTGATTATTGTTAGAAATTTGTTGTAGTTAATGTTTAGTACTTATAATTGTAAGGGGCTAAAGGTTAGTGTTGTAGTTGTTAGGGGATAAATGCCCTAAGGACTAGGGTTTATATGATTATGGAAATAATAAGGTTTAAGCATTATACAGGAAAGGTATTATAGAGGTTAGGGCTTATATTTGTTAGGGGTGATAGTGACTGTAAGGGATATTCATTGTAGGGGTTAGGGGTTATAGTGGTTATACTCATTAGCATTTATAAAATTTATAAGAGTTAAGAATTCTAGGCGATAGTAATTTGAATAGTTATAAGTGTTATGGTTCTTAAGGGTTAAGGATTCTTAGTTATATAAATTAGATGGGTTTGGGGTTAGATGTTACATGGGATGGGGGTAACAAAGCTTAGAGTTTATATTAATTATGGTTTATGACTGATACGTATTATATCAATTAAGTAGTACAAGGTTAGTAGGGGTTAAATCCACTAGATGGATTATGGTAACATGAGTTCAGAGTTATAAGAGTTTAGGGTTGGGATTTATAAGAGTAAATCAGGGTAAGGGTTAAGGTTTATAAGGTCATAGGTGGTAGGGATAAGGAAACATAAGGGCTAAGGATGTCAATATTCTTATAAATACATGGGTTAGGTATTTAATAAGGGTTAGGGATGTTAGGGATTATGGGGTTACACATGTTAAGTGTTAGGGGTGATGGGAACTAGTAGTTAGTAGTGGGTAGGCGATATTGGGATTTAGTATTAAGGTTTATATGTTTTAGGGTTACATATTAGGGGATATAGTATTTTAGAGTTAAAGGGGTTAGAAACATAAGGTTGAAGTTAGGGGTTAAATACTATAATGTTTGAGAATTATAAGAGGTAAAATTTAGAAGTTATAAGGGTTACAAGTAATACATCTTAAAGGGAATGATATTGGAATTAATTGGCATAGATTTTATAAGGGATAGGTAACCCTTATTAATCATATCACCCCCGGTAACCATGGTAACCCTTATAGATCATATCACCATGAACCAATAAAGCCTAACCCATATAACCTTGGGAACACATATCCCTAGAAACTAATCCTTGACTCCTTAACCATTCAATCTTATCAGACTTATCAAATTAACACTATAACCTCTAACACCTACTCCCTAAGCACTCCTAACACATAAACCCCGATCCATATACCCATTAACAATATTATCCTTGTTTCCTAATCCTTACATATCCTTGTGCAAAAATTACATCTATAAACACTATTATATTAACACCTAACCTCTAAAGTTCTAAGTGAATACTATGAACCCTAAAATTGTGACTCATAATCATTATAATAATCATCACCATCATCATCATCATCATCATGGTATCCATACTCATTGCCATATTCATCACCATCATTGTCATGCTTCTATAAACACTATTATACTAACACCTTTGACTTCTATTTTCCCTATCTCCTAACACTTATAAATATTTACCCATGAAATCCTATAACTACTATCACACCTAAACCTTGTAGACATTTATAATTGCTAAACACTTCGCAATTAGAAATATTAAATCAAAAGAACTCAGTGTTATAACCATGGTAACCATTATAGATCATATCACCATGAACCCATAAAACCTAACACATATAACCTTGAACACATATATCCATAGAAACTAACCCTTAATTCAACCAAAATAAAGTCATATAATCATCACTTAATAGACATTAGAGTGATGCACCACCTATGGTATAGACATTTAAGTGACGTCTATTCAACATGGGCCCAACATCGATACCATAGGTGGAGCGTCACTCTAACGTCTCTTAAGAGACATTTATGTGATTTATTTTTTGTTGAATTGTTATAATATTGGTGAGGTTTAATTTTTCATGTAATTATTCCATTTTGAATTAATATATTTCCATAAGTAGCTATGTTGAAGATGCATTCTCAAGAATTTGAAGAGAATCAAATTCCAATTAACATTGTCCATCAAAAATTTGAAGAGGGAAATAGTCCATTTCAAACATTATATTAACATTGCCCAAGTACACTTCTTCCTCCAACTCCTCTAAATATTATTCTTCTTGATCATGAAAATCTTCGTTAGGAAAAATATACTTTGCATGCCTTCCTCTTGGATCAAATCTAACAACAAATAACCAACCTCCTATACCTGGTACTTTTGAATAAAATACCTACTCACATTGATTTGGAAGTACGTAGGTCTCTATATTCAGCTCATACCTAGTAGTATTTATCATGGTAAATATATTTCCATTATCAATAACGGTCCTTTCATCACCTTGTAGCAATAGTATGTACCATCTAACCTTAAAGAGAACCACTTTGAAGGATTTAAATTCTATATACAATATGTTTTCCAAATAGCCATAGTACCTCGAATCTAATGTGATTGGATGTTTATCACCCCTATGGGAAATATTTGTAACCTATAAAACTGTAGTTATCCCATTGTCATAGGTTTTGTTCTCATCATCCAACTATTTGGTGAGATAATTTTTGTCATTACACCACAAAGCTTTATGATGTTTCACCTGCATTCTCAGCATGTTATGTCATGAACTGATAACTATAAGTATAAGATAATTTGGACGACAAAAAACAACACAACAATGGGATTTGAAATGTAAAAATCAAACTAAAATATGCTTACATTTCTATATTTTGCACCATATGCTAGATCAATTTCCTTCTGGGTCAAATTTGTATCATGTTCCAAAAAAGATCTTATAATCAACTCTACTACATTGGTCCATGATAAGGTTCCTCTACCTAGAATAAGGAAAACAAAATATTTAGTGAACCAATTAAACATGTACGAAGATAGTAAATATAATCAAATATATTACCTTTTCACTTGTCTCCATCTAACTTTTCCCAACAACGCCTCACCTTCAAATTTGTTGGTGGAATTGACATCCCAGAGGAGAGGCACATTGATATCACCCACTACTTTGGGAAAATAGTCACTAAAATATATAGTGGATTGATATACAATATAGCCTCCAACCATTGATCCCTCTAGACGTCATCTTTGTCTAGCAAAAGTCTTCAATGTTGTTAAGTGCCTCCACCAACCACATTGACCTTGTGTGTATGGGTCCATATATTTCAATCTCCTCCAGTAGGTGTATGAGGTAGTGTTGATGTGCATTGGAAAAGGTTGGAGGTATATACTTTTGCATTTCACACATTAGTTGGGGAATTTACTTCTTCCAACACTTGATATCTTCTTTATGGATTTCTTTAAATGTCAACCACCTACAAGTGCAAAGAAATTGATGTGTCAACATTAAAATATATAAAGAAAGTAATGCAAATACTAACAAGTTCTACAATTAATAATTCAATTAAAAAAATTTACATACCTCTTGTCGAGATCATATATAACTTTGTTTATGTTATTGTCAAAGCAATTTGGGACATATAGAGGTAGAACATACTCAATAAGGAAGCATTATCATTTAATTTTGAATATAAATGAACATGTATTACTAACAAATTATATATATATATATATATATATATATATATATATATATATATATATATATATATAATAAAGATTGAAAGACTTCAAACATTAATAAAGGTATGCCAATCATGAGTTTTATCCCCACCAAAATCACCCTGCTTTGTTAATATATTATTTATGATCAAAGAAAAACTAGTGGGAAGTTGATCTTTCATACAACCTCTTTTACAACAGCTCTATATTGCTCTGTTAATAGACATGGAAGATTAGTCAGATTTCCATTACTGTAGCAATGATTCAAATATTGCATTGAATTGGATTCCTCAATGTCACTAATAACTTTAGTAATTTTTTCCTTTTTATTACTCCCATCTATAAGTTTCCATAATCATTATGTGACATTCTTTATAATATGCATTTTGTCAAAACATTTAGTCGCTTGTAGGTGCTCATAATATGGAAACCCACTAAATGGAACAAAGTATCGTTTCAAACCTCGTGGAAGCTCACCCTAAAATGACCTTTGAGAAGTGTCAATGAAAGAATATTTTTTATGAAGGTAATTATGAAAATATAAAAAAATAATACAAATGGTAAATATGAACGTAACTAAAACCAATTGCTTACCATGAATCTTCTCAAATGCCATTTTCTATAGTTGAGGTGTCATTCTTCATGGATTTTTCCCACTCTCTTCCTTCCCCTTAAAGATAGATTTTTTAGTAATTCAATAACTATGGTCCTTAGGGAGGAAATGCATGAACTTATTGTACACTTCCTTTCCTAAACTTATTAAACATCTAGATATTGTTATTGGACCATATATTGGACATGCATAATTACCCTTTGTTTGAATCCCTACGAGTTATAGAATAGTTTTAAAAAGAATGCCAAAAATATTTGTTTTAAATGAATAATGAATGATATATAGAGTTACATTACAAATTTAGATACCACAAAAATGACTAAGCCTCGACGAATCATGAATTGTCCATGTACATATTCTATGGAATCGAAACTATTCTTGGCCTTATAGGTTTGGAGATGTCATACATACTAATGTTGGTCCATAATTTTAAAATTTCATCTATAAGAGGCTCAAGATATTCATCCATATCTTTAACTTGGTGCTTACCTAGTTATTTGAAAATTAAACTAGGTTCGTCTACATGCAAAAATGAAAAAAAATAAAAATGAATTACTTATATGTTGTTAACAATCTTAAAAATTGGACGAGAGGAGAGCACGCAGCTGTTAACGCACGAACCCTAGCTCGCAGCTGAGGAGTATGGCGGCGCCTGGGGGAGGGGAGGACGCCCCCCCCCCCATCCACTTCTGATGAGGAAGCCTTCAGCAGGCTCATCCACGGCAGAGGCAAGAGACCCTCCCTTCCGGAGGTCCCGAAATTTATAAAGAAACTTGAAGACATCCCTGAAATCGCCCTGCCTGAAGAAAAACCAATGAAGATAGCTCTAGCTTTGGCAAAGCGAGGTCTCGTGGGGCAATTTATGGGCCTTTGGCCATCCACCAAAACAACTGATGACTGGATACAGAGGAATTGGAGGCCCAATCTCAACAATGGAGTGACTTGTTACCCAGAAGGGAGAGGGTTCTTTATCTTTGAATTCATCTCCGAAAATGATCGAGACTTAATCTTTAGAAACGGCCCCTACTTCATGGGGACGCAGGGCTTATACCTGAATAAATGGACCCCAGATTTTGATCCCTCGATTGATCTCCCCAAGGAAGTGCCGGTGTGGGTCAGGCTCCCAAATCTCCCGGTGCACTGCTGGGACTTCGAATCACTAAAGAGAATAGGGAACGGAATCGGGCGGTTCATTGACAAAGCTGATAACAAAGGCCAATATACCTGCGCCAGAATCTGTGTTGAAGTCGATCTGGAAGCTGGACTCCCGGAGGCAATAAAACTAAAAGTCGGTTCATGGACACATTATCAGAAGCTGGATTACGAGCACCTGCCCTTCAAGTGCAGAAACTGCCAGGAACATGATCATTTCCAAAGATACTGTCCCAAGCTAGTTACTGAGAAAGAAGACGCTGAAGGATGGCAGAAAGTAAAAAAGGGGAAACCCACGAACAGAGCTAGAATCAAGGAAAGAATGGCCCAAGGTCCTCCAAAGGAAGGCAGCTCAAAGCCTTCTACACAGGAAGATCCTATGGTATCCCAAAACCCTGGGAATACGTCTGAAGCTGAGGAAGCCCGAGTATCACAAGACCCTACCGATCCAACTAATCAAGCTGGTATCGGCAATCCATCCAAAGATCACATCAGTCTAGCCTCGGATACAGGAGCTGACTCATCCGAGGAAGGTGACACCGAAGTAAGTAGTCAATCAGGCTCCCCGGAGCAACCAAAATGAGGGCGGAAGTCTGAAAAGAAGAGAAGGGAAGAGCAGTCCTACAAGGACGTGGTCCAAGGCTCTCAACACACCATACCTGAAATGATGAACACCAGATCCGGAATGAGGCTGGGAAAGACCCCAAAAGGGGGTCATCACCCTCCCCCAGGTAAATAATGCAATACGTCTCCTGGAATTGCAGAGGACTAGGCAGCCCACTAAAAGAAGAAGCTATAAGGGATTTAGTAAGAGAAATGAAGCCTGAAGTCCTACTAATCCAGGAGACGAAACTGGAGGAAAATGCTCTCCTCCGTGCAAGCAATTCGTTTTGGAAGAAGGGCCCGGTTAGGGCTGTAAGTGCAAGAGGAGCCTCGGGAGGCTTAGCAACCTTTTGGGACTCTGCAAAGCTCGAACTTGTTGAAGAAGAAGGAACCATTCACTGGCTTTTCACCAAGCTACTCCATAAAGACTCCGGACATCATGTAAGTCTCTTTAATATATATGCTCCTGTTTCTTATTCTGAAAAAAAAGATTGTTGGGACACCCTAAATCTGTTCCTGACGCTCCACAAGCCTGAAAATTTAGTGTTGGCTGGAGATTTAAATGTAACGCTAACTCTAGCTGAAAAAAAAGGGGGATCTATTGTGCGGGACCCTGCAAGAGAGTGGGTTGAAGACCTGATGCTGGATTGGGATCTTGAAGACATCACCCCTACCAAAGGAAAGTATACCTGGTCAAATAAAAGATTGGGACCTAGTCACATTGCTGCCCGCCTTGACCGGTTCCTCCTTCACTCCTCCTTTCTAACCCTTGGGCTGATGGCCTCCTCTAAGATTCACCCGCATTATACCTCTGACCATAAGCCGATCTCTCTTTCTCTTCATCCCGCTGAAAGGTTAGGTCCCATTCCCTTCCGTTTCAGCCCTAATTGGATAACCCAGGAAGGTTTCCTCGACCTTGTCTCCAACTCTTGGAAAGAACCGGTTCATGGCTCCCCGTTCTTTGTCTGGGAAGAAAAACTTAGAAGGCTCAAAGTGGCCCTGAAAGAATGGGCCAAAGGGCTGGGCTCCCCATTGGATGGAAGGAAGAGAACCCAGAAGGCCTTGGAACGGCACCAGTTAACATTGGAAGAGTCCCCTGTCACTCCTTCTTTGCTACTCCGGGAAGCTGAGCTTCAAAGGGAGTATCATAAAGCCTGCAGAGAAGAGGAAACCTACTGGAGAGTCAAATCCAGAACGCTTTGGCTCCAAGCTGGAGACAAAAATACCTCTTTCTTTCACAAGCAAGCCCAAGCCAGACAGATTTATAATTCCATCACTGAAATTCAGACCCAAGGCCATGTGATAAAAGACTTCAGAGGCCTTAAGGAGGCATCCCATTCCTTTTTTAAAAACCTTTACTCCGCCCCTGACCTGGACCCGGTGGAACCAAATTCCTATCCTTTATCAGAGATTCCAAGATTGGTTAATGAAGAGGACAACCAGCAGCTGATCAGACCTATCAGTACTCGTGAAGTTAAGAAATCCCTTGACAATATGAACCCTGACAAAGCACCTGGGCCGGACGGGTTCACCGCCCGATTCTATATCTTTCGCTGGGATATAATAGAGAAGGATCTATGCAGAATGGTGAAGAAGGCTCAGAACTGTAACAAATTGGGGGGCAGCACTAATTCCTCCTTCTTGGCGCTCATCCCGAAAGAAAAAGGCGCTAAAAACTTCAGCAGATTCAGGCCTATATCCCTGTGTAACACGGGTTACAAAATCATAACCAAAATTATGGCTAATAGACTTAAAAGAATCCTGCCAAAGCTGATTCCGGAAAACCAAGGGGGGTTCGTGAGAGGAAGACAGATCCTGGACAACATCATCTTAGTGCAAGAATCCATCCAGTCTAGCTACAAGAGAAAAGAGAAGGGGATGGTGGTAAAACTGGATTTGGCCAATGCCTTTGACAGAGTCAGGCATGATTTCCTTTTTGCAGCCATGAGGAACTTCGGATTCAATCAGAACTTCATTAGGTGGGTCAAAGCTTGCATTTCAACTCCATGGATTGCCCCGCTGGTCAATGGGCGGCCTGCTGACTTCTTCAAGGCCTCTAGAGGATTAAGGCAAGGCTTCCCCCTCTCCCCGGTGTTGTTTGTTATCCAAGCCGCTGTCCTAAGCTATCAGCTGAACAGAAGTCTCCAAAACAGATCTCTCTCAGGCATCAGAATTGTCCCTAAGGTCAAGGATGTAAACCACGCCCAGTTTTCCGATGATACACTTCTACTGGGAGTTGCCAATCTCACCACAGCCAGGAACTTTAAATCCGAGTTGGATTGTTACAGGAATACATCTGGAAGTGAAATAAATCTCCTCAAAAGCAAGATATATGGCTGGAACTGTTCTCCCCGTATTATGCTGGAAATAGCTAGGATCCTCGAAATGGAAGCCATTACCATTTGGGACACCTTTACCTATTTGGGCATCCCTATCTTCAAAGATAACGCTAGAGTTGGCCATTGGCTACCAATGCTGGACAAACTTAAAAAAAAGATTCAGGTGTGGGGGGCAAATTGGCTCAACAAAGCAGGCAAAGTGATTTTGATGAACTCTGTCCTCACCAGCCTTCCAATATATCAATGCTCGGTGCTGCTAGCTCCAAAAACCATTACCAATAGAATCAATGAGCTGCTCCGTCGGTTTCTGTGGGAGGGTGGCCGTAACTGTGAGAAAAAACCCCATCTAGTAAGCTGGGACAAGATCACTAGGCCAAAAATGGAAGGGGGCCTTCAAATTCGAGATGTGGCCACCCAAAATCTTGCCATGGGAGTCAAAATACTCTAGAAAATGATAACTGGCAAAAAGACCTGGAGCAAACAAATCCTCAAAAAGAAATACTTCAAAGGAGACAGACAGAGATGTCTTGAAAGGGCCACAAAACTGCAGAAAGGCTCCCCGATTTTCATTCTATGTAAAAGAGCCATACCATTCTTCACCTCCAAGCTTACGTGGTCTCCTGGCAATGGAGAAAAAATAAGAATTTGGGAGGACTCGATCCTGGGGGATCAGCCTCTCATCAATTTCAGCGAATTGGGCAATTTAAAAGACTGGCTCCACAGTAACAACTTCAGAACGCTGAGGGATATTTCGGTCTGGAACAGAGATGAGGATGAATCCTGGGCAAATTGGAACCTGGGTGATTATCCTCACGAATTAGATGATGAAGTTGCCACCCTGTTGGATCTCTTGCAAGGGAAGTCCCCCATCAGCGCCAGAGCTAAAGATACACGCAGTTGGGGAGCTTGTTCGGGCAGATACACTGCAGCTGAAGGCTATGCCGTGATCCTGGAGGTGCCATGGGTCCCTCCCAACCCTGGGCCGTGGAAAACTCTCTGGAATTTTGCCTCTTTACCCAAAATCGATATTTTTATTTGGACCGTCCTCCACAACAGCATCTTGACTGGAGAAAAACTGAAGATCAAAGGCTGGGCAGGGCCATCACGTTGCCCTCTGTGCTACCACGCTGAAGAAACCATTGATCACCTGTTCATCTCCTGCGATTTCACCAAAGAGGTCTGGAATCTCATGATAGGATCCAATGCAAGTAATTTGCCCACCTCGATCAAGGCGTTGATCAGCAACTGGACTGCTCTAGCCCCCTTCGATTTAAAAAAAAAAGACAGACTCAAGCTTGTATGGATGTGGACCCCGAAATTCCTCTGCTGGAAAGTATGGTTGGAAAGAAACAACAGGATATTTAAGGAGGAGTGCAGACTTCCAATTCAAGTGGCCGTGAAGGCTAGGTCCATGCTTTCTGAAGCTTTAAGCACCAAGTCAGCAATCAGAAATAAAGCTTCTCTCTTGCCTGAAGAAGAGCGCTGGCTCAAGGAGATCGACGTGAACCAGCAAAGCGATCAAGCTTCCATTCCTCCTCAAAAGGCCCACTGGGAAATAAGGCTGGAAGAACAGGAATTCATCAAGTGGAGATCTGTCTTGAATGATTGGTGCCTTTTTTTGACGGGGCCTCGAAAGGGAACCCCAGTCAAGCTGGAGCAGGAGGCATTATTATCGATCCCTACGGTACCACCATCTTGACCTATGCCTGGGGCCTAGGACATGCATCCAACAATCATGCTGAATATCTTGCGCTGTGGCAAGGACTGTTTCAAGCAAGAAAGATGAACATTCAGAAGCTTACTATCGTGGGTGATTCCAGGCTGATAATCAAGGATCTCCATACCAAGAAGAAGAATGTCGGTATAAGTCTGTCCCATATCCACAAGAAGGTCCTGCTCATGCTGAAGCACTTCAGAAATTATAAGGCTTATCATGTTCTAAGGAGCCTCAACAATCTAGCAGACGCTGAAGCTAATCGTGGAGCGAGCTTGAGCAAGAGTCAACTTATCGTTAATGGAGAAATCTCAAAGCACCCTCTCCCCTAAGTTTAAGAGATATGGTCTTACGGTTCCTCTGGGCATTCCCCAGCACCCAACAGCATTATTCTATCTGGTTTCTCAAGCTGGAAATGAAGTTCCGCACAGCGGATAGGGATATGAATTGTAAAGGCCCTGGCAGCCCATTTGCCAGACAATTATAAAATTTAACCGTTTCCGTAAAAAAAAAAACAATCTTAAAATTAAGTAACTAGAACCATTAATGCCAACATGGCATGCTCCAACTTTATTGTCATCCAAGGAGGAAAGTTGTTGTAACAAAAACTAGCCAAACATAGTAACTGGTTCTGAGCTCTACAAATGGCATGACACCATTAGCTTCCATTGAAGGTATAACATTACGAGGTTCTTTAAAAATGGGACATATTTCCTTCATGTATCTAAATGCAAAACCATCTCCAGGAAATCACATGACGCCATATTTACTTCTCTGTCGTGCATGATAATCTATAAATTATGCTATGTTTTTGCACCTGGAAAATTGTTAGAAATGTGGAATTATCGAGATATGATGAAGAACTTTACAAGGCACCTTATTTGTTACATTATTAGTACAATATCAACTAATTTCACATTTAGGAAATTCATTTTTTGATGCATGTTGTGCATAATATATAATATAATCATTAGAATATGCATCAAGTGTGGTATACTCCATTCCTATATATTTTATAACGATGCACATTTCTCTTTATGTGCGAGGTAAAGTATTTAACGATGGTAGAAGAATCTCACCTAACAATCTACAAGAAAAAAAATTAATATACTGTAAATGAAAATTAAGGGCCCATGTATTAAAATCACAAATAAATTGCAAACAATTATAATTATACATAGAAAAATATTACATACCTTAACACCTACATCATCCTTATGTTTGAAATACCATTCATTACCTTCAAGTTGGTCAGCAACAAAAGAGAAAAGAGAAGATTTGTATTTCGTTCTCTGTATAAGGATTTTTGTGCCTCATCAATAAGAGCACTAGTGGATTTGGACCCAAAATCCGACGACCTCCGACGAAGAAGGGCTATGTCATCGGATTTCACCTTAAAAATCTCAAAATTTGATTTTTTTTTTAAATTAATAGAAGGAGACGTCGGATATCCGACGGCTATGCTCATATCCGACGATTCTGTGGATATACGACATCATATTATGCATTGGGATGTCGGATATCCGACGCCAAGCTTTTCAACCCGAGGATGGCGAAAATCCGACATCAATTCTCCAACGGTAACTAGGTTCAAGGCGTCAGATATCCGACGGAAGGTTGACTTTTAAAACTTATAAATATTGAAACATTCCGACATGTTTGCTATATAAGCAACGATTTGCGGAAGTTTTTTTTATTCGGTGGAATGTTTTTCATTATTTCCATTTTTTTTGAGATTCAAGCGAGCGAAGTGTGGAGCTTCATTTTCTAAGATCGATAATCTTCATTCAAGCTCTTTACGAGAAAATGTCAACTAGCAATATTCCTGATCCAGACGAACAAAATCGACAACTGCTTGCTAGATTTTGGGAAGGAGTTGAAAAAAGGGGGTGATAGGAAATGCTATTGTCCATGTACTCAATGTAGGGGCTTTAAGAGGAGAAGAATTTTGATCGCAACAGCCACAAAACATTGTAGGGAGCATGGGCACGCTGAGGGGGGACATGAATACCATCCATTTGTAAGTTTTGAATTATATATGTTTTTATTTTGATTTATTTTGTAAATTTATGTATTGATCGTGGTTTCAATAGATGGGGACTAACATGGACAATAAATATTATTTTAATATTAAATATTTCTTATACTATTTCTTTTTCTTTTGTGCATGTTGAATCTAGGGTATAGTAGAATAACTCATTAATTTGCTCGTTAGTGAGACTAACCTACTCACCGGGGAAAGCACTTAACTCTCTAGATTTGTGACACTTTCTATCATGATAATAGAAATAACGACTATATTGGCATGTTGTAATTTCTCTTATATTTTCTCTATAGAAATTACCATAGTATCATTTATCTTACCTTAGTGGAGTACAGTATGAAAAATTTTGTGTTATATTTGAGTAGCTTTGCTCAGTAATTGGGTAAATTATTATATCTCTTGGATAGTTTGGATGCACCTATTTGACCAACAATTCAATAGGCCGTTGCTCTTTTCATCCCAACGGTACAAAATTTGTTACATTTTAAATGCATCACATAAATGTTTACATTTTGCGTTTGAAATTTTTACATTTTGTGGTTGAATTTCCTATATTAACTTTTATCTATTGATGGTTTCATGTAATTATAAAGAAAGGCATCCTAGGGCACTTCGTCCAGAGGAAGTGCTTCCACAACAAGTACCAGAAGCTATGAATATTAATGGAGAACAAGTTAATGATCACATTAATGAAGACGATGATCATTCTGAAAACATAGTTGAAGATGATGTTACAAATAATTTGATCCATGATTCATTTAATGTTGGAATGGTCGATGTTGATCATGATGATGATGATCATGAAAATGATGAACATTTTGATGATATTCATGGTATACCTCTTCTTGATAAGGCATACGAACCCCTTTATGAGGGCTCCAAGACAAATCTTCTCTCTGCTATATTATTGATAATGAACTTGAAGGTTATGAATGGTCTTTCAAACATATCAGTCACATTGATGTTAAGGTATGTAATATATTCCATCACAAAATATATATGATTGTGTATTTTGTTGTTCATTCATATATAAGTCAAATTATTACGGATGAAATTTGTTCCATTAATATTATTTCTATATTAATTAACTAGATTTTTATTTTAATTTATTGTAGCATGATAGATGAATATTTGTTACCACCGTCAAATATTTTACCTCACACATATCGAAATTTATCTGCCATCATGAAAGAAATTGGAATGCAGTATGAAGCAATTAATGCATGCCCCGATGACCATGTTCTATATTACAATCAGCATGAATTTGCAACAGAATGTCTTGAATGTCATATCAGTAGATATCGCACAGATCAAGTAACTAAAAAGGTGCCTCGCAAGGTTCTATGTTATATTCCCATTATTCCACGTCTGCAATGACTATTCAGGTGCAAAAACATAGCGCAGTTTATGGATTACCATGCACGGAACAGAAGTCAAGATGAAATTATTCGAATGCCTGCAGATGGGTCTGCATTTAGAGATATGGAGGAAAAATGGCCCCACTTTAAAGAATAACCTCGTAATCTTAGGATTTCTTTGGCAACAGATGGTGTCAATCCATTTGCAGAGATGAGATCCATTTACTCGGTGTGGCCTATTTTTGTTATCAACAACAACATTCCTCCATGGTTGACAATAAAGAGGGAGCACATAATGTTGTCAATGATTGTTCCAGGTACGAACCCTGCAATTTTTTTTTAAGTAGTTGTATCTCATTTGTCGTATTTTTGTCGCATAATGTCATATATATATTTAATGTTTTTCTATTGTGCAATATGGTTTAACTAATGTAATCTAAATGGTACGTCTCATATTTATATTTTTTATATGTTCATATATATCAATCAGGTAAGTACCAAGTGAAAGATATGAATGTATATATCGAACCTCTTATTGACGAGCTACTGAAGTTATGGAATGGCATCACTATGTATGACATATCTAGACCAATACGACAAAGGAAATTTCAATTCCATGCAATGCTTGTATGGACAATACATGATGCCCTAGTGTTAACCCATTTCTGTGGTATGTAATTATAAGTTCCACTTTATTTGCAAAAAGTTATACGAACTACTAGTTAATATACTACCCACGCATGTTTTTGTAAATAATCCAGTCATTTTGTATATAATTATAATTGACATAGATATTCCATCTCTTTATGTAGGTCTTCAGACAAAGGGAAAATTTGCATGTCCAGTTTGTGGTCCTAAGATCAAATCTCGTCGTTCAAAAATCTTAGGAAAGGAGGTGTTTGATGAGTATAGGCACTTCCTCTATAAGAATCACAGGTATCGAACTACCGAAAAACATATGTTCAATGGCAAGCAAGAGACTGCATAAAACCGCAGAGAATGACACCTCTCCTATGGAAATTGCAATATAATAGAAATCGTCAAGGTATGTATAATGAATCATCGTATATGATATGTTATATTGTATTTTTTTATATTGTGTGTTTTTTACTGTAATTGAAATTAATTTATGTAATTTCATGATTTTCATTCATGTGATAATGAAGGAATTAATGGGATTCCACGAGGAATGAAAAGTTATCCTAGAAAATTCAATAGGTTGCCCTACTATGAGCACCTACAAATTGCTCGTCTATTTGATACAATGCATATCGAAAAGAATGTGACCGAAACATTATGACGAATATTGGATGGAAGGAATGACAAAGAAAAAATTGTCAAAATTTGCAAAGACATTCAAGATAACAACCATGCAATGAAATACTTCATTCAATTTCATAGCAACGGAGAGCAAATTAATATAAACTCACTTCCATGGATGTTAACGGACCAGCAAAGTAATGTTGTAAAAGAAGTCATTCGAAAAATTAAATTTTCCACCGGATTTTGTGCGAACATGAAGAATAGCATAACAAAGAAAGGTGATTTCACGGGGGTGAAAACTCACGATTGGCATGTCTTCATGAAGGTAATTATTATGTTATAGATTTAATTATTATTTTTTTCCTATTACAATGAATATGGTTGGTATATTTTTTATTTGTCTACTCTTTGTTGATAAAATGAAACTATTTGTATATTATTGTTACAGTATGTTCTACCTCTCTCTATCCCGGACAACTTCGACAACAATGTCAAGCAAATAATATATAGTCTCGGGAAATACATGAGGTAAGTGGTGATTTTTTCCATGCGCTTAGTGTTTTTTTAATTCAACATAGAACTTATATTTGATTTTCATTCTATAATTCATGATGTTACGTAATATATTGTTTTTTTCTTTAATCTCTTGATTTGGTTGTCATGTCACTTGTAGATGGTTTTCATCTAAAGAATTCCATAAAGAAGACATAAAGTATTGGAGGAGAGAAATTCCTCATCTCATGTGTGAAATGCAGAAGCATCTACCTTCGAAATTTTTCAATGCTCAAGAACACTACCTCATACACCAAGTTGAGGATATTGAACTATGTGGACCTGCACACTCAAGGTCCATGTGGATGGTTGAGAGGCACTTGAAATTTATGAAGGGTTTGGTCAGAAAACGAGCATATGCTGAGGGTTCTATGATGGAGGGATATATGGTATACCAGAACATGTTGTATATTAGTGAATATCTTCCTAAATTAGCAGAAAAGCTCAATTTACGTCGCATTTGTGACCTAGAATCCAATAAGAGTTTCAAAGGGGAGTACCAGAAGGGGAAAGGTAGATCGAGGAAGGTGAAAGGTAATATAACACATTCTTATATCCAGTAATTTGAATAAATTTATACTATAATATACTTTATTAAGTTACTATATTACATTTGTATTGAATTTTAATTTTATTGTCATGAAACAGTTGGTCGAGAGTGGGATGCAATTCATTTATACATCGCAAACAATCTTGACTGGATGAAGGTATGGATCGAACAATGTGAACAATCTAGTCATGGAATATCATGGGAAGGTGTGGCTTCATTGGTTAAAGCTGCACATCGCAATGGAGACACCAATCTAACACAAAGGGAAATTGATTTAGCAAGAGGTTTAAAAGATAAGAAGGTAAGCATATTAATCATCCACACTATTTTTTTTTGTAAAAAATAATGTCGTTGTACTTCATGCTGTTTTTTTCATTGTATGGCATTATAAACATGCACTAGTTAATCATAAATATTGCATCATTATGTAATATTTTCCTGTATGGCTTGTTGTAGGTAAAACACCATAAGGCTATGTGGTGCAATGGATGTAGATATCGAATCAAAAAGTTGGATGAAACAAAGAAAACATCTGATTGTGGGATATTTGCGGTCTTTGAGGTATTTTTGTTCCTATTTATGTTCATTGTCAAATGGTATAGGTGTCGATAGAATCAACGTGATCCCGATAAAACAATAATTAAACATGATAATGGATTTACCATGGTAAATACAAGGTTGTTTGAGCCAGGAACGAAGCCCTATGTTCTTCCAACCCAATGTGAATAGGTATTTTACTCTGAGGTTCTAGGTAGAGTGGGTTGGTCATTTGCTGTGAGACACGATCCAAGGGGAAGGCCGATAAAGTATAACATAGATGAAGGTAATGAATACGTTCTCGAAGAAGAAGACGTCGTAGAAGATCTTCATGATCAACATGAGTTAGATGATCATGTTCCTGAAGAAGATTTCAAAGAACTTATTGAATCATATGATGTATCAGACAATGTCCATGAAGATGATATCGACGATGACATGATGATCGTAACTGACACTGACGATGAGGATGATATGGCCAATCCTTATAATGTTGAATATGGATCATCGGATGATAGTACAGATGATGACTCAGATGATGAAGACCATTGAAGTTTATGAGGTATTCAGTAATAATAAATTAACTGTTTCTTAGTGAGTTTCCATTTTCTAGTATGATATTATTAGTAACATTACTTGTTATAGAGTATGTCAAAAAACACATTTAAATTTTTTGTACATAGATATTTTTGTCGGGTTATGGGGAATTGAGAGTGATGTGAAGGGGGGGAGGGGCCATAAGAGCTTCCACCTTCACATGGTTGGCCCTGTTTAGTAGAGAATATTAAATTATTCTCAAAACAGAGAGAAGCTTAGTAAGGAAATGCACAATTATCAAGACTCAAACATCATCATCATCATCATCATCATCACCACCATCATCTTCATCATCATCATATTTTTCTTCTTCATTGACATCTTCATCATCTTCATCATCATCATCATCACCATCACCATCATCATCATCGTCATCGTCGTCGTCGTCGTCGTCGTCCTCACGGCCACCATCATCATTGTCATCATCATCGTCGTCGTCACGACCACCATCATCATCATTATTGTCATCATCATCGTCATCATCCTCACCATTATCATCATTAGCGTCGCCATCTTCATCATCATCATCGTCATCATCATCATCGTCATCATCATCATCTTCATCATCATCATCGTCACCAGTCTTCATTGACATATTCATCATGCATTGACGGTGTGGGAGGGTTTCCGGACTCAAACATGACCGACACTAACCATTGGAGCATAAAAAACCATACCTATAGATTAATTAATGTGATACAATATGGGGCCAACGTTGAAATTTTTTAAATATGTGTTGGCTTGGACTGAAATTTGGAATGGTTAGTCTAGACGCATGCATTGACGTTGTGGGAGGGTTTCTATACTCAAACATGACTGACAATAATCATTGCAGCATCAAAAACCATACCTATAGATTAAATAATGTGATACATGGGGCCAAAGTTGAAATTTTTTAAATATGTGTTGGCTTGGACTGAAATTTGGCATGGTTAGTCTAAACGCATGCATTGACGGTGTGGGAGGGTTTTCAGACTCAAACTTGGCTGACACTCGCCATTGCAGCATCAAAAACTATACCTATAGATTAAATAATGTGATACATGGGGCCAACGTTGAAATTTTTTAAATATGTGTTGGCTTGGACTGAAATTTGGCATGGTTAGTCTAGACGCATACATTGACGGTGTGGGAGGGTTTCTAGACTCAAACATGAATGACAATAATCATTGCAGCATCAAAAACCATACCTATAGATTAAATAATGTGATACATGCGGCCAACGTTGAAATTTTTTAAATATGTGTTGGCTTGGACTGAAATTTGGCATGGTTAGTCTAGACGCATGCATTGACGGTGTGGGAGGGTTTTCGAACTCAAACTTGGCTGACACTTGCTATTGCAGCATCAAAAACCATACCTATAGATTAAATAATGTGATACATGGGGTCAACGGTGAAATTTTTTAAATATGTGTTGGCTTGGACTGAAATTTGGCATGGTTAGTCTAGACGCATGCATTGACGGTGTGGGAGGGTTTTCGGACTCAAACTTGGCTGACACTCGCCATTGCAGCATCAAAAACCATACCTATAGATTAAATAATGTGATACATGGGGCCAACGTTGAAATTTTTTAAATATGTGTTGGCTTGGACTAAAATTTGGCATGGTTAGTCTAGACGCATGCATTGATGGTGTGGGAGGGTTTTCGGACTAAAACTTGGCTGACACTTGCCATTGCAGCATAAAAAACCATACCTATAGATTAAATAATGTGATACATGGGGCCAACGTTGAAATTTTTTAAATATGTGTTGGCTTGGACTGAAATTTGGCATGGTTAGTCTAAACGCATGCATTGACGGTGTGGGAGGGTTTTCGGACTCAAACTTGGCTGACACTCGCCATTGAAGCATCAAAAACCATACCTATAGATTACATAATGTGATACATGGGGCCAACGTTGAAATTTTTTAAATATGTGTTGGCTTGGACTGAAATTTGGCATGGTTAGTCTAGACGCATGCATTGACGGTGTGGGAGGGTTTCTAGACTCAAACATGACTGACAATAATCATTGTAGCACCAAAAACCATACCTATAGATTAAATAATGTATCTTTTTTCTACTATAGGGTTTATTATTTGTTATTTTTCTTGTATCTTTTTGCACTATCTTCATTTAAATCTCAATTTCTATCAAATTATCGTCGTCATCTTCATCTTCATTTAAATCGTCGTCATCATCGTCATTATCTTCATCATCGTCATCTTCATCATCGTCTTCTTCATCATCGTCATCATCATCATCGTGATCTTCATCATCATCGTCATCATCGTCATCATCATCGTCATCATCGATCATCGTCATCATCATCGTCATCTTCATCATCGTCATCATCATCATCGTCATCTTCATCGTCATCGTCATCATCATCGTCATCATCAATCGTTGTCATCATCATCGTCATCTTCATCATCGTCATCTTCATCATCGTCATCTTCATCATCATTGTCGTCGTCGTCATCATCTTCATCATCGTCATCTTCATCATCATCATCTTCATCATCTTCATCATCATCGTCATCATCATCATCATCATCGATCATCGTCATCATCATCATCAACTTCATCATCGTCATCATCGGCATCGTCATCTTCATCGTCGTCATCATCATCGTCATCGTCATCATCGATCGTCGTCATCATCATCGTCATCTTCATCATCGTCATCATCATCAACGGTAAGCAAGGATTTTACTCCTATCTCAAATACAAATCATTTTGGTGAAGTGAATTATCTCTTCACCTCGAGACTCTGGAAGCAACTCCACTGGCGAACCCATATAGGGACTCCACTAGGTATTTTAAAATAAAAGAAGCACAATGAGTTCATATGTTTTCCTCTCATTTTCTCAAGCCTTAAATTAGTTAAACCAAGTAGTCTAAAATTTAAGATAGACTAGATAATTAAGAGAGGCTCATGATGAGTGGGAATCACCATTGTGGTATGAGGATGACATGGAATATAATTATGGATATGAACCTAAATCTCAAAAAAATACAATACCCATGATTTTTCTCATCGGTCTAATGTGGACTCTTCTAGAGTAATTGCCCAAGATCCCTTCGAATATCATTCATTTTATGATTGTCCAATGTACTCATCCCGCCATAGATGCCTTCGTTTCTACAGCGTTGGGCCGATTTTTGACATTAAATTAGATTATTACTTTTATAATTGTGGATTTTAAATTGATTAATGGTATATTCCATGCCGATTCAAAATCATGGGTGGAAGTAAATAAAATGGAAATGCCAAAGCTCACATCGGGTTAATATTTTTTGAAAGGAAAATAAAGTGTGTTATTGAAATTAGTGGGCAGCATTACTACTACTCTAATCCTTTCATGATTGTAGAGTCAGAAAGAGAATATTAACGCATCCTAAACGTAAGGAACATAAAAGGATTATCACAACCTCCCCATATTGTATTGGGAAGTTTTAAATTGCCATGCACACAAAGTCTCAATTCCGTGACATCTAACAAAGTGAAGAAGGCTCAATATTTTAAATTTTGACCTTCAAAATGAAACTCTAGCTAGAATTGCAAATTTTGATTGTTGTGATCATTGATTTTAACACCTGAATTGATTCAACAACCTAAACTACTCATACTCCAAATCTATTTTTCAATATTACTAATTGATATTTACAATTTCATCAATCCAAATGACTTTATCCAATTTTAGGAAAAAATAATACCGATTTCCCCTCTTGCATTTTAAGCGACCAAAGCACAATTAATAGATATATTTATTCCAATAACTGAAAAAATCACAATGAAACATAACTCAAGGGATCGAAAACACTAGTGAAAATATCCAATTTGCCTCTTTAAAATATCAACGAACTTAATGTTGGTGTTTTTCTTATGGTTTGACAAACCAAGTTGAATGAGATAGACTTTAACAATTCGTTTAGATTGATATCCATCGTTTCTCATGACTGCTTAATCGTGTTTTGTGTATTTTCAAATCTACGTGGTTACTTTCCGTTGAATAGTTTCAGTTTCCATTGAATATTAGTATATCACTTTTGATCATAGAGTGAAGACAACAACTTTGTAGAAAATCCATGTAACAAATGTCAATGAGTGATAACGAAACAAAAAATATGTTTCTTAATTATAAGAGAGAACACCAAAAACTATCCACTTCCATGAAAGAGAAATGCTTCCAGGGAAGAAAAGAATGTGCAGTATAGTATTATTACAACATTTGAACAAAATTCCCCAATGAGATACTAGGGGCTATTTTATCTATAAATTCTCTATAAAATAAGTTGAACACGTGGATAGGATGTTAAATATGGAGGAGACATTAGAAACACACCTGTTAAAGAAAAATGGGAGATTGCAATAAAAAATAGGAGCGAGTGGCAAGCTCAACGCCCACATCCAAGATGGAAGCTGGTCCATTTGCACAACAACTTAAATAGCGAACTCAAATAGATGATGAAGAGAATGTTGAGTGTAACTTAAGGTGGTAATATGACCGTCTATTATCTTGCTATGGATGCCTTTTTAAAACTGAATATGTCGATGATGGACTCATGTCACACTCGATTGCGGAGTGGAAGTTTAGTTCTACCAATCTAGCCATTCTCACCACTGTGACCAAAACATGATAGAGGGGAAGTTAGGCTATATCGAAAATATACAAGAGATCATGCAACTGGTCTCATCTTTCCAATGTGTCATTTTTGGTGCAAGTGGTGGGATACCTTCCCCCATAGTAACATAAATGAAGATCATAGTATTGCGATAATATGTATCAACTATGGAAGGACGTGGGATGAAACTAAGTGTGCTTTTTCTCTAAGTACAGCAACCAACTTCTTTTTCTCAAGGGATGTGTTGGATAGGCATTCGTGGTTCCCACTAGGACATCACCTTAGACCAAAAGCAAGGATGTGGTATTTCAAGGACTAACCTATACTAAATTATATCAATAGATAAACAACCTATACTAAGATGTAAGCTTATATACTAACCTATTAACCCCTACTAACCTATACTAACTTATTAACGTCCTAGAACCTATACTAACCTATACTAAATTATATCAATAGATAATCAACGTCCTACACTAACCTATTAACCCCAAACCCCGCCTAATACCTCAACTCTCCAACCATTAAATGCATAAACCATTAAACACAAAACCCCTAATATTACTGTCACTGATCGATAATCCCGTCACTTTGTTCGATAGCGTGTTTCAGCATTTTTTGGAGGGAAAACTCCACCTCCTCCGCATCTGTTTCAGACTTGCAGTCTGGTTTGTGTGACGGGAAACGTAGTTCGAAGGGTGGTGATGAACTGACAATATAATTCAATGATCAATAGGTGGCTTCTCCATTTTGTCGAGGGAAAATCCCACCTCCTCCACATATGTTTCAGACCTGTGATTTGGTTTGTAATGTGGCTCCATTTTTGGTGGGCATCTCAACTTCGATTTGGACTTAACCGACGTTAAGCGACAACGCAAGTGTTTCCTTTGCACAAGCACAAGAAGGATAAAGAGCAGGGGTTTCGATTGCAAAATCAGGAGCAAGAGAAGGATTAGTCTCTGCAATGTCTTCGGTATGTATAACATCGAGATATTTTCATAAAAATTTTAAAAAAAATAAATCGTCATTAAATGCTAATATTTGTAAAATGCGGAAATAATAATATTTAATAATGCAGTAATTAATAAATGCGACATTTGGTAGGAACAATTTAACTGCTCTGTCTTTTTGTCTTCTAATGGTGTACCGTGTCGGCGACACGTCATGAATCCAATTAATGATTATGTCATTTATTTATGTGCTGGAATGATTGAGAATTGTGATGCATTTGGAAAACAGAATTCTTCTTGACAAGTACTGACAGTTTAATTTTTCTGGATGATGATGAAAGGGGTCCCACGAGGTGCCCTAAGGCTTACTTAGCTACCCAACTAAAGCATTGTACTCGTCCTTCATGCGCAGATTCACAGGTAAGAGATAGCGATAAAATTCAGAAGTGTTAATAACCGTGATATAAATAAAAACTGCTTATGATTCCGATGCTACAGGTATGGTTTCCTTTCGATTTGTAAGAGGAACTTGGTTATCTCAAAAACTACAGAAAACGTCAATCTCAGAGTGTGATTGTTTTGAATGTTCTTCATTAGGAGTTTATGACTTCACTTGTTATTATTCCATGAATCACTTGCGGCTGTTAAAATAATTCATTTATAATTTCGACGATGACAAGTTTAGGACAAGGACACATGGTCCTAAGCATACCATAGAAAGAGTGATAAGGTTGTTTTAGTTCTCTCTTACCTGGGCAATTATAATGGTGATGCATTATGCATTAATACCCTACCATGCAATGTATGCGATGTTTCTATGGGGCAACTATACCCTAAGGGTGTATTCATATAAATTATGATGTGAACAAAGCTTTAAGAGCTTTATAATGAACCTCATGATGAACTTTATTAATGATTTTATATTAAGTTGGGGCGGAGTCAATCCATACCCTAGGATTGAACGCAACCTAGGTGGATATTCTTATGCTATGAGTGTGCTCGAAATTGATTAAATGGAACATATAAGACCTTTAATATATGCTACCAGTGAATGTTATACCTTGATATAATTTATAACGTCGATGCAATTAAACGTTGATCCATATGATTGGCAGGTGGAATGATGGCGTTGTGTAAAGGCTACGTACGAAAACAAGGGTGTAGTAAATGATTTGGGTTTGTAATCAATTCGCCTGGCCACCGTGTTAATGGAGATATTACTTGCACGTTGTGAAAGGTCTCCATCATGGGAGAAGGTTGGTCGATGCTGAGTTGTAACGGGCCTCCTGCCCTGGTGTCAACAAAGTTGGCAACTAAGTGTCTTGGGAGATGGAGGAGAGAGTTATTATCGTACCTACCACCCTCCGACATGGCTCATGGAACTTAGATCTCCCTCGTTGATTACCATGCGTTGGGATTGTAGAGAATCCTAACGTAACTTATGGGATAATGTAACATTTTCTTGGCATTTGTTTCGGTGGTAGGGTTTGTGGTGAGGCCAACCGGCCGAGAGGCACTTAGGGTTTTGATTTTTTAAACCTCCCTCAGGCTCGATCCTGAGACCGGCAGCAACCTCCAAACTGTAAGTGAATGCTAGCCATGGAGGCCGAGTCTGGAGTTGAAAGGTGTGGCAATCCACAGGTTGGATGAGTGCGTCTGTTGTGGCATTGTAGTGACTTGCAAGTCTAGGGTTTTATCGGGTTGTAAGTTTCAAAAGATATCACACAGTGTGGCCTTCGAGTTGGGTGCTTCTCCTTCGCAGTGGATGGATGGTTGGCTTCGTCAATATTCTGTCACGACTCAGGTACCGTAAAGTTGCAAGGGTTTTTAAATTTTTCTTGTTACATGCACCACTATTTCATGATTGATATTTAACTCAGAGCATGGTCGTTTGGCAGGTATCTCTCGGTGAACAGCAGGGTACCGGGAAAGTTGACGGGGAGAATAAATATAGCGAACCCACCGGTAAGCTTTAGTGGTATCCCTCCCTCGTGGTTCTCCTTGAATCGGACTTGATGAGCAGGGTGTTGGTAGCATGCCTTCTCGGCAATGGATTTTGTCTCGCTTGCAGCATTGGGAAAACGTTACTGTGTGTGTTTTGTTTGATAGTGTAGATGATGTGAATATTCCTTAAATGTATGGCCGGCCATCCTTTGGCTTGGGGAACTTGATACGGTTTGAACCCTCATTTTGCAAAGAATTTTATGGTATTTAACGTCTGATGTCTGTTGTTTTGGCACTTCTGAGTCGATGGAAGAACAAGTGTGGAAAAGAAATGTTGACTATGGTTTTGTTTCAATAACTGAGTAGTGTAAAAAGAATGGGTTTTGGAATGGAACCCTCAGTAAACAATGAGGTGATCTGTAGGTTGCTGCCAACATAATTTTCAATGGAAATGACAAATGTTTAGGGTTTGATGTTTACGTATGGTGTTTTCGAACTTCTCATTTTTTAATTATGTTCCAAGGAACGAGAGGCATGTTTAAGATGTTTATTTAAATAGTGGCTATAAGCCGATAATTATCTACTTGGCTTACATTGCATCTGTGCATACATGGGTTAAGCCGATAATAAAAAGGTGTTTGTTTTGTTTGAATACAATTGCGATAATGCTAAACCCTAGCATGTTGATGTTAATGAAGTCTGCTGGTCTGTAATGATGTTTAAAGAAAACAAGAATAATAGATCTTGATTCTACAATTAGGATATCTATGGTAATGAAACATTTGATTTGGCAGCTGTTAAATGTTTGTAAATAATAGGGTGATGAGAACAGGTCAACCCTGGTTTGGGTGTAGAGATACTGTATTTTGCTCTGTCAATTCAATAATGCTAATCCTTTCTTTGCTTTTAATAACATGATATTCTGTGATGTAAATTCTGCCACATACATATGATAATACAGAACCAAGAAAATGACAGTGCATTCGTCAGTAATTTTAATTGATTATGAATATAACAGTTTTTCTATTTTAATTCTATTTCCCTGTATTTGTCCAATTGGACCTCTGGAGAAAATGAAAGAACAATGCAGTACTCCTTTTTTGTACAAAAATAATACAGTGATGACAAGAATTTCTATAACTATTAGTCAGATTCAAATAACAAAATAAAAGAATGAGTATGTGGTTAAACAAAATGCATGATATTGGTTTCTTTTGAAGAAATGATTGATGATCCGTAAACCCTAGATGTTAACACCATGTCCACCTTCATAAGTCAGAAAAGAACCTACTGTTATAACTAGTTTATGTTATGTTGTTTCAGCGTATAGATTTGAACAGTAAAAAAAACAATGCATGCAAAGATCTAATCTACAGCTACTAAAATATAGGATGCATAGGAATATAAGTCTGTGCATGGGTGGTCTCTTGGGTTTATGTATTTAGATGCATGCTAGGTTTCACTTTTAAATGAATAGATTTAATGCTACCTCTCTGTACTGGAGTACAATGCAGCTTCACGCATGGGGAAAAATGCAGAGGAGTCATTTTATTAGTTCAGCAAATTTCAATTAATTAGGATCTAACATTTTACTGCTACTGATCATTAATAACATTAGTAAGCCATTTTCTGAGATCATTCATGTGATTTGGAAAAACACAAAAAGAATAGAACCTGAGTGTGATGGGAGGAACAAATCACTCAAGAATCCTGTTCCACCCACCTGCTCCCAAGCAGCCAATATTTCTGCCTTAGGACCCCCGAACCTATCCACTGATCCACCAGGAGGAAGAAGGTTCTGAAGCTCAGGATCTCTACTTGCAGGAGCAAGAAATTTTATCCAGCCTTATAGGCTTAGTAAGCAATTGGACCAGCACCAGCACCTCTGGTCTATCCTTCTCATAACATTTGCAGACTTACACTTGCACTCTCCACAGCCTCCCTATTCGAATCTCTCAGCCATCACCTGATGCCCTAAGGAAATGTTTCTGCAGAAAACATTGTAAGAGCTCCCTGCTCAATTCGAATTGCCTTTTATAGGCTGCCTAGGTATTTTTGTAATTAACTGGTCATTAGTGAGCTACCTTCTCACCTCCCTCCACTTGGAGGGGGAAATGCCACAAAATTAGGGGGAGTTGTCCCATAACAATAGCTAATGGTAGAGTGAAAATGCTTCCATCTGTCCCAGTCCTTCCAACATCTTCCATTCCTCCTAGTGGACCAGTGGACACTCTTGTAACAGCTTTCTTGAGTGTTTGTCTCCCATTTTTATTTATTAAATAATAATAATGAGTCATTACATTCATCTTTGACCTAATTGGTCATAATTACAAAACTTGTAATTATAATTTATCACAAAGTACTTTTGCAAAAAGGATAATAGTAGAAAATAATTATTCTCAAAAATTGGGTAGGTGACAGTATGTGGCTACATTTCATCTTGAACCCTCCTGCACTTGAATTTCGTTCAACCCATTAGCAGAGCAACCTAGTCGGAGGTAGGGTTTTTTAAATTTGTTTTCATCTCCATGACCCTTCCTCTTTCCTAAAGCTTTGATGCCTACTCTATTCATGGATGAGGAGTGTGTTTGTAGTTTTTTGTTTGGTGCCCTTCGGGGTTTTTGTAACTCCGTTTCGAATTGGGGCTAGTCGTGGGCAGTGAGAAATTGTAATGGGTTTGACCCATAATGGGAATGTAATTCGTATGAGTAGTTTGGTAGTTTTTTATGGCGTGTTTAATGTAATGAAGTATGCCCATTCTGGGTGCTTATGACTTGGTCGTGGCCATGAATGGTTGTAACCCTGTTTGTAACTAATCTAAGGTTTTGGCTTACCTCTGTTTTGGTATTCGCTTATTGTGTTGCTCTAAGTGATGGATTGGGTATTGTATAAATTGTTTAAATGGTTGCAATCTGGAACATGTTGAAATGCATATCTTTCATTTGGGTTATGTGTATCAATTCATAGATAATACGAATGCTCTACTTGTAATTCGGCACCTGTAGGTGACAAAAATGACTCTGCGTGTAAATTGATGGTTTGGAAAATGAATTGGGGTTTCGTTGTGTGTAAATACTAGATCTGTTTCTATTTAAACATGAGTTTTTATACTTTGCTAAGAGATTGGGTGAGAATCGACCCTGTCGCTATACGTTATTGTAAAGAGGCTTTAGTTTAAACGATTCTGTGTTAGCTTGATGAAGCGATCCTGTAGCTATTTGTTTTGGACTCTCGATGCAACTATTTATTTGTTTGGCTAAAAGATTCGAACCTATAGCTAAAATGTTTGGAAAACGATTCTATATTATGAGTTTTTACTTTGATGAAGCAATTGTGTAACTTAACGTTTTTGGTTTTGGGAGCAAATATTTTATGTTTGAGAAGTCATCGAAAACACACGATGTGTGTTTCGACTTTGGAGTTTTGGTCTGTAACGCTGGTCATTTTATTTATTTAGTGTTTCTCCTTTGGTGAGATTTGATCTCTGTGTTATTACATTTTGAAATAGGATGTATTTGTTCCATGAAAAGAGCTGGGTAAGCCCTAGCTGGTAAATTGCATTGGTTTAAATGTTTTAGCATTTGCGCAGAGGTTTGGTAGGAACGATCCTGCTGTAGCTTTTGTTTATATGTTTGTTTGGTTACACCTCTACCTGATTCGATCCTGGGTCTACGAGCTACCTTTTTTTTTTTTTTTTGGCTGAGTTGTTTGGTTCAGCAGTTAGACAAAAAATCAAGTTCCTAAAGAGATCATCTTCTTGACAGGTCAGCACTTCACTAACACTAGACACACACCTAGATGCACACTCTAGATTTGAGATTCCCTCTCCTAGGAAAAAGTGCCCAAGTCATGCAATTAAAATGCACTAATCCTAACTCAAAATTAACAAAATTAAGGTCTTACTAAAACATATTTTCTTGATATCCAAATCTGCTAAAAATGAAATTGTCCCTAAAATATGAACTTCTGAAAAATAGAAAACACGTGATGAATAGAGTCTTTCAACATCTTGTACAATGCCCCATGACAAGGGTCAATTTGGCATCAACTGGTCGTGCCAAAGATCATGCCAACAAAAGGCATTGTTTAATGACTAATGTCAATTTACTTGGCAATACCCTTACATTAAAACATCATATTGATTGATTGGATCTTTGTAGGGGTCCTTTTAGAGCTACAACTAGACATCGAGCATAGATGGAAAATAAATTTAAGAGGGATCTAGAATAGTTATTTTTCCATATGGAAAATGTTAATACGTTCTATCCCAAACTCCCAATCTGAAGTTTCTAAATTATGTTGTCGATTGTGCCTTCCCAATCTTCAAGAATCAATTTGCCTTTGGAATTGCTTTCTAGAATGGCCAACAATCTACTTGGAAATGATGGATATCCCTGCCAGTGTGCATGGAACATTCTCTAGATGATACATGGTGCATATAAAAGGTTATAAGAATATACAGATGGCATTACTGCCTGTTAAGAAAAGTTATATGGCATAATGTGAAGACAATAAAAGACGGTTTGATTGACACTAGTAGTATTCACTGAAATTTTATGGTCTCACGTGATACACATTAATGGATTCATTCATGTGATCTGGAAGCTGTGGGGTGGTTGTGTTCTTAAATTACAAATATAATCCTGTTCTTCCTAAAAAAGTAGTTTGTTAGTAGTGACCCGTTTCAGTGGGTATTGTAATCAATGCAGCTGATATAATGGGGAAAACTCGGTTAGTTTAAACAGGTGAGTTTAATTTTGGTTAAGTAGGTACAAGTTGGGAGGTGGGCAGGTTTAGGCTCTTATGTTAACTTGTTAATATGTCATTTATTGAATAATTAAACATACTAATACTGACAATAAGATATTCATCAATAGAAATGGATAGTACA
Source organism: Larix kaempferi (assembly GCA_027924585.1). Lineage (NCBI taxonomy): Eukaryota > Viridiplantae > Streptophyta > Pinopsida > Pinales > Pinaceae > Larix > Larix kaempferi. Next base: position 12,962,959 of record BSBM01000458.1, on the reverse strand, counting down.
TTACATATTTTCAACCTTTAGGGCCTGAAAAGTGTTATAAGATTCACCAACCAGAATTTTTTTTTGACAAATGGTTGGGTAGAAAAATTTCACAAAGATCATGACATGAAGAAGAATTTAGTTAGTTGGTGGTAGAGGTAAATAGGTTCATATCTAGGAAAGATGGCATGCATTTTATTAAAAAATTGATGTTTCCATATATATGTCATGGCTATTATGTGTAGGTTGTATGGACAACAAGAGACTACACTTACCTCAATGCAATTGGGTTCCTATTATTTATATTGTGGTTACATCAATTGCAGTTTTTAATTGGGAACATATCTTGTCTTTTTCCGTGCATAAATCTATAGAGAGTGCCTAGAGTGATACTCCTGAACTCTTCCCTACTTTCTACATGGCCTCTAATCTTTTAGATATAATTTTTGCAAGCAATTATTTTCCAAAAGTTCGTTGGAGTTGGAATCTAAGGTGTAACCCAGTTCATGGATGGAGAATTAAATAAGGAGAAAGGTTGTCAACCCCTTACATTCCAACACATAAAACTAAAAAAAAAAATCCCTTTTACGGGTCTATTCCAAAAAGTGTCATCCATCATTACCACTAGTCAATACCCAACAAAAAAATAGACCACATATGTTTTCAGAAGAGTAGAAGAACAATCTCAAACTCTACTAAAGCACCAGGGGGCTTATTGCTCCATATACCCATTGGACTTAGTCCAAGTATGCATTTACCCATATCTATTTTTTTTATGTTGTACATGCTAGCACTAGTAGATTTGAACCCAAAATATGACGACCTCTGACGAAAAGGATTGTGTCGTCGGACTTTCTTTCAAAATTACAATTTTTTATTACTGCTCAACTAGGCTGCCACAATTTGTAAATTTGTGTTTTGGATGCTTGCTTGGTGTGTTTTAATGCATATTACAAGTCTAATATTACAAATTACAATAAGCATTTATTGCAGTTTGGATGTTTTTTTATCTTTAGCATTCACACTTTGTATAAGGATTCCCCCATGTGGTTAGCAATCACTTTGTATAATGAGTGATGTAATTAGATGTATTTCATGTTTGCCTGGAGGAAGAGGAGTTGTAGGGCTCCAGTTGTGGTTATTATTTTTTTATTAAGCTCATGAACATTTATATGCAGTTTATTGTTTCTACTATCACTGTGTTTTTGTGATGAATGATTGAAGAATAGTGTTCCTAGAGAATTATGAACATGGGTAGTACTGTAGCAACTTTAACACTTAGAATATAGTAGCTTCAAATTTGGACTGTGGTGGCTTCATAAAAAAACAAGTTGTGGTATAGCTTCCCGGCCAGTTGTGGTTATTATTTTTTTATTAAGCTCATGAAGATTTATATGCAATTTATTGTTTCTACTACCCCTGTGTTTTTGTGAAGAATGATTGAAGAATGCTATAAGTGTTCCTAAAGAATTATGAACATGGATATGTACAATTCCTTATATTTATTATCACTTTGTTTTATGTGATGAATTCATTTGCATGACTTGAGTGTATCTGAAGCTCTCCTTGAGGTCCCATGAATGAACTTGAACACTTGTTGCATTCATTTAATTTGAAAGAGTAGTTATAGTTTGAAAGAACTCTCTCCTTACCTTAGCTAGCATTCATTGAAAGGAAAGGCTTATTTTATTCATATGCATTTGCATGGTTTGAGTCAGTCATCACACCACGAGTTGCACTTCCATCACCCGACTGAGTGATACAACCATTAAAATTTAACTCGTTAACTCAACACACTTTAACCTCGCTTGAGGATAAAAAGAATTTGTTAGTTAGGTAGGACACCAGGGATAGGCATCCAAATAATTCCCCCTTATTATTATCATCCGAGACATAGTTGTTGTCCTCTAGGGTGCTAAAATCCTCTTGTACTTGTTGACACGGTCATCGACTAGTTTGTGGAGGGGCCTCCTGTTGTTTCAGGGTTTAAACCACCGCGAGATCGAGAATCGGAGAGACTTTGTGGAATGCCGCACTCCACTTATCCCTAAGGCAACATCGATCATTGTCTTCCTTGTATTCTCCACCCACCATACTAGTGATACAAGGGTGATAAGGCAGAACCACCGAAAACCTTTTCTGACATGTCATGAACGAGATAGATTAGTGACTTTTGTACTAGGGCTCTTTTACCCAAGATCCCTTTCGGTAGAGGGATATCCTTCCATTATTGGTCTCTCATTTTGTATTGTTCAACTTGGATTTCATCACCTTGCGAAGGATACAACTTGTTGAGGTCTCCAGCTCTTAGTTAGGAGGTTTTGCTTGTTATTTCACCTTTTTATAGGGTCTTTTTCTTTTTAGTGCTGCTTGTTGGCATTCTGGCCACTTTTGTTTCAGCTCGCTTACTGTGACACCGGTCCCAGTACAGTTTTTTGAGCTTATCTGATGATGTGTGATGTCCTCTTATCCTAGGTCTTTGAGATGGTTGAATTAGATGATCTTCTGAAGGGACTTAACACCTCTTGATGGAACCACCGATGCTTGACCTTAGGAGTAGTCTAGAGGACCACGTGATCACATCATCCGTGTGGACTTTTTCGTTTACCGTGATGATAGTCTTTCAGGTTATATGGAACAATGGTACATTTGAGAGAGAGATGATTGGTACGTTGTACCCCACCTTGGTTGATTGTCTTATGGTCCTTCCATTTTGTCGATAATATTTGTGTGGTACCTTGCCTTTTACCTTTTGGGTCTTTTACTCATCTTGGTATATCTTTTGATTTGTACCACCTTTTATGTTTTTGGTCTTGTGGGTACTAAGGTAGTTTGTACACATTTGAGGTACACACCCTAATTTGTCCAAGTTGTTATGAGTCTTTATACCTTTTGGTGGTCCTATTTGAGTTACAAGAGGTAGTTACAAGGAGCTATTGCATAGATTTGACATTATTTGACCTTCCATCTCTTTGGCATGTCAAATAACAGGTAGTTACAAGGAGCTATTGCATATAAGAGGCAGTTACAAGGAGCTATTGCATATAAGAGGCAGTTACAAGGAGCTATTGCATATATTTGACATTATTTTACCTTCCATCTCTTTGGCATGTCAAATAACAGGTAGTTACAAGGAGTTATTGCAATATATATTTGACCTTATTTGTACCTTCCCCGCAATGGTTGATTTACTTTTGGACCTTACACCCTGTTGTTTATTGGTCTTGTGGTAGCTTGTCCTTTAATTTTGGTCCTTTCATTTTTTTGTGGTACCTTGCCTCTCACCTTTTGGGTCTTTTACTGATATTGAGTTATCTTTTGAATTGTACCGCCTTTTTTTGTTTTTGGTCTTGTGGATATAACTATGGTAGATTGTCCACATTTGAGGTACTACACCCCCTTAGTCCCAAGGGTTATGATTCTAATTTATTCCCACTCTTTTCTTTTTTACTTGTACCTTACTGGTTGGTTTTTTTACCCTTTGGTTGGTCCTTGTACCTTACTGGGGGCCGTGAGTCTCTTTGGCCTCAGTCTGCTGGCTGTCAGCTCATCTTTATTGTGATTGTACTGAGCCTTTTGAATGTCATTGACTTTCTTTGATTGACCGTACCAATATAGCCAATCATATCTCTCTCTCTGGTTTGTACTAACCCTATAATAGGGTCACTTGGTTCCTAGAGTTGACTGGCCTCTAAGCGGCACAGTCATTTCTAAAAGTAACTCTTCTGAGTATATTGCAGGAAACGTCTACACCCAGGTAATTAAATATGTGTTGGTTATAAGAATTAATTAGTAATCAAAGTGTTGGTAATCAAATACATGGTAAATAATTTGAATTAAGTAGTTAAGGCTTGTCTGTCATACAAAATTGTTGGTAATCAAATTATATTTGTTGGTAAAGAATTTTAAGAGTGGTGGAACTCGACCTCGACTGAACTTGTGAGGAAAATTATCTTGGATAATAAGTGTCCTGACATAAAACTGAGTAGAACTATGACTTTATTTCTTGAACCGTGACCTTATCATAACTATAACAGATTGCTCCAGACTTCCATTTGTGAGCTAAACAACACAATAAAATTTGTAACAACAAAAGGAAAGTTTGCAAGATGGGAAGCATTGTTCTGATGTTATAACTGTATTGTTCATGAGCACATTTCTGGGAAAGCAAAAAGCATTCTTGACTTTATGACAAGAGAATATTTGATGCAGAAGTGTGTTGTTAATTTTTAAGAAGCGGGCCTGAAGCAAGCGAGCTTGAAACAAGTGAGCCTGGTGCAAGCGAGCGTAGAAGTTCAAAGTGGAATCCAGTGAGCCCATAACCCACAAGTAAACATGAAAATCTCTGCTTGGACTGGAGGAAAAAATCATATCTATACTATCAATGATAATATGAGTTGGTTGGATTATATGCAAAACTGGAAACCTAGGTGGGAGTTGAGACATGCTGAAGTATTAGATGCTAACTTACAAGGATCTGATGCTTTTATTAGACTAGTGCCAGAACTCAGAAGAATGCCTATGGGATCTAGCATTGACGTACCAGAGATTATTTACAACAACTCCTTGAGAAAAGCAGTTGATGCAAGCAATTGGTTAACTCACCTATACCATGATCTTAACCTAATCTCGATGGAGGGCTCTACACCTCACCCCGGGCTATGACTAGAAAAACAATACTACTATATTAACCGGATACGTTCTTTGGAAGCATGGCCACATCAAGATGCTAGTCTCTGGTTTCCAAGTACTACACACTTATGAAAAATATAAAAAATTATGGTGGAAATTCTTGAGAAAAGAAAATAAAGATAGAACATATTATACCATGCTAAAGTTTGGACCTCAAATGACACATATCCATGAGGATCCTGCATGGTTCGTCCCTGATTGGACTAGAGACTGGTGGCGGTCATTCAGCATCAACCTGACAGCATTAGATCCAGGTGCTATTTATAATCTAAAACGAGAAGTTGGAGAATCTCTCGAACATATCAAAGATATTTTGCAGACAAATCTGACTGAGGCTCAAATCCTTCGGTACTACGTTAAAAATGAATGACAGTGGCTTGTCAAAACCCACATAGACGTCCACATGCATCATAATAAACGCGTGGTCCTGAGTTCTGTTTATTCAAAGGCATGGGTTGTTGAATCCAACGTCTTTCAAGAATTGTATGGTCCCCCATACTCCGATGAGTTGTAAATATCTCAAAAGTATTTGGCTATGAGTGGGGCCTGTCCATTCAAATTGTCAAAAATATTGAAAAGAAAGTCTTTGTAACTATGTCATGATAATATAAAGAAAGCCCTACTTTTCTCTCTGTCAATATGATTGAAAATCTATGTTATGTATTAAACACCCTAAGTCAATATTACAAGTAATTGTCAAAAGGCAGCATTAGTTGGGAGTATGACTGAAAGCTACCATTTTTCAAAACAGCTTACATGTTTACGGTTCCGTTTTTGCTTGATTCAATTACTTCCAGTCATCTAAGAAGACCATGCTTGAATAATATTATACAAGTTCCACAACATTGTATAAAATATTGTTTTTGAAGATTTGTGAACACTTATTAACCACTTAAAAGATCTTACTTTTGAAAGTCTAAAAAACTTTTAGACGTTTTCCATAATGGTTAGTGATTTTTATTTTATATTATTATTGTTGAATATAAATATCTTACTAAATGTGACTGGACTTCAATTACCGAGTTGATGAACCCAAACTGATGGGATGAGAGAGACTTTAGAGCAATGACGACACATCCGATAATTGGATGGATTGATATGGGAGTCAATACCCAAAGGAGCAATAAAAGAAAGCTCATAATTGCGTGAATTTGTAATCATAAGAAAGATAAAGTGATCATCTTCCTCATCGCTTGAATGCCTACATGTTGAGAAATGGAATGAAGATAAAGTAACATTATAAAAGGCGCAACACGTCACCTTTTAAGAGGCGATATGCCTTGCGGTCGTATCTAAACTTTTTTCCCATGTTGCAGGTAGAACCAAACAGGTATTTGTCAGATTCTTCTTCCTCAAGCGAGGGGAGTTTAGGAAGGCTAGAGGAAAGTGAGACATCCAATAGGTCTAGAAGAGTTGTATATTCAACTAGATGTCAAAAGACAAGAAGAAAATTCGAGAAACACAATGAATTTTTTCACGATCAAGGGGGGTCATGTTCCTATGGTGATGAGACAAAAGACGACCTCGAGGTGCCCTTGAGGTACAGTCATTTAGTGAAACAATGGGTATCCAAGGATCTTCCTCAACTGAACACAGATTTTTGTGTGAACGATGGGATATATCGAATAGCACCGTCGTCAATACATGGTTTTGGGTTGTTTAGCATGGATGGCATAAGGGTCCCTTACAACACATGTACAGAATTGATGGAGTATGTTGGACCCTATTACAGCTACAAAGATTGGATGCGCCTGGTCCAATTTACAAAAAGTATGCGTAGCTATGGATTGTCAACAAACTATTTACAGTTGAAAGACAAAAATCAAAATAAAGGAGCAACGTTGTACATGGACGGAAGGCCAAAGGCCACAGGGAATATTGCGGGGTTTATAAACAGTACACAACCAGGGTCTACAATTAAGCAACCAAACTACGAATTTGAGGGGCGTGAAGGAAACCGTGTTTTTGTAGTTGCCATTAAATCAATATCTGTAAGGGAAAAGTTGCTTATTAATTACAATTTGAACCGAGTACATACAAAAAAGGTTACTATGGGAGTGGTACATATAACAATTTACCCAACCTTTTATTAATGAATTTAACATATTAAGGATTTTTTCGTTAGTTTATTTCGTTTAAATTTTCCCCATTTACTTCACAAGCTAGTGATCAGGATAAAGCATCGCCAACAGATGGTCGGAGGAGTACATCTTCCTCGAGGGATCAAGTATACATCTTTGTAATAGTGAAAATATAATAAGAAAAAATAGTTGACTTTCACTATGTTTAGGTGAATTTCACTATGTTTTTTATTTAGGTTTTTGTAAGGGGCAACTCCCAGTTATTAGCAGATTGGGGTAAGTCACCTATGAGCATCGATCCGAGGAGTGGATCATGATCCTCTACGTTGCAGGTATAATCCATTGGAATTGTTCATATAATTTTAGGAATCTATCATGATATAACTCAATAGTCTTTTATATTTTTTTGTTGCAACCCGATGAATCGTTGTATGAAACAGCATCAGAAGAATGTCCAGTAGATCTTGAAGTGGCTGAGATCCTTAAATATGATAGACAAACTGGTTTACGATGATAGACAAATTGTTGGAAAAATATACTACGGAACTCGTTTCTCTACTTATCAAGTTTCCGCAGACAAGTGAGAACCTGGAAAGGATTGAATTGTTGGAACGGAAATCTGAATCCTTGGAAGTAAGTTGAGGAATCTTGATTCATAAAATAATTCATTTATAACTTTATAATTTTATCTTTTATATGATAGTACTGAACATGTAAGACATGGTTTGTATTTACAGAATTATCGAAAAACACAATAGTGGTGGAGGAGATGTTGGCCGCAGCGAGGCTCGTGGAGAGACTTGGAATCATGAGCAAACGACTCCACATACTACATCGACTCCTTCGCCATTGTTGTCGAATGAATAGTTGGAAACACGTTCTAACACACCACGAACCCCAACTGTGAGCGCACCGGCCACTGGTGACCGACGCACACCGGATCGTCCACTGGAAGAGGTCGACAACGAGAATCTTGGTAATATTGATATCCACCTAGTTGCAGTTCCAGGATCTTCACGTGTCACTAACACAGGAACAATGGAGGTAACATTTTTGGTCGATGCCGATCTCGTCCCAATAAAGATCAATAAGGTCCCAGGTAATTAATATACGTTGATCAAGTTATTGTTTATAACTTCTTTGTAATATACCGATAAAATGTTTTCTTTCAACTAATTATGATCATGGCATGATCGTTTCGCAGGAAATGACGTTTTCTATAAACAAATGAATGACGCGTGCTTGAATATATTCGGGCCCACCTTCCGAGAAAGGTGGGATAAACAATGGAAATGTTTAAAAGATGAACTCATGCATCGATTGGTTGGCCTGTTCGGCAACAAAACCTTTAATAAAGTCAAGGTCATGAAAAAGGCTTGTCAACATGTGAAGGTTGTCCAAGACCAATATAGGACACACCTTGAAAAAAACCCTAAGTATGAGCGCCCGCCAATTATTTCACCAATGGATTAGAGAGCTCTAGTGGATGATGGAAGGGAGAGGGCTTAGAGAAGAGAAGGAAAGATAACACCAGGCACAGAAAGGTATGCAATACTTTCTGCAATGTAATTCAAAACCTTATTATTATATAATATTTCTATATCAAACTTGGAACATCTAACGTATTTCAACACTTGCATAGGCTACCAGACACATCAAAGGCCACAAAGGCAAGAGTTGAAAAAATAGGTTAGCACAAGCTTGGGCCTGGTGGTTATTCCAATTTCGCGGCACGATTTGTAAGTTTCGAAAAACCAATAATGCATGCAAATAATAAATTGCAAATTTTTTTTCGTTTTATTGCACCGGAAAATGTTAATTAACGACGTTATGCAAATATGCAGGCCGAACGATTCAATGAACAGCCCACTGAGGAAGACATGAAGCTTGGCTTCAAGGAAGGCTTTGGAGCTTTTGTTGAACAACGAAAAAGCTTGCCTGGCCAAACACAATCTTCTGCTACCAATCCATCCAATGCACAGGTAAATAGAATCTATATACTTTATTGAATATTAACCGCTTGTGCAATCTATTTGTTATAAATACTTGAAAAACAATATTGACTCTGTTTTGAGCATGAAAGCAATGACCCCCCTAATGTCGAGTAGGGAGAACAACAAAACGAATATCATGCTTCTAATCCTGGTAATGAATTTATTCATATGCTAAAATTTTATGTATAGCATTGCAAATGGTGAACATTAATTGTAGTTCACCATATTTCAACTACAGAGCATGTAAAGGGTGAAACTGTACAGGTTGAGCCTGGACAAGAACATGAACTACATGATGTGGCCACACCAGGTAAAAAAACACCTTTGTAATGTTTTTTTTAAATGAAATACTTTTCATTACAATATCAAAATACAACGATGTAACATTTTCACATTGTTGCAGCAAATCCGAACCCCTTACCGCAGACATCACCACAAGCCCCTGATGAAGAACCAAGAACTGGAACATAAAGTCCAGGGGTAGATGCTCCTCTTAGAGATTATTTACAAATTATGAAGAGAAGAAAAACTGCTAGTAAAAAGAAGTGACTCGAAAAATGTACTCGTCTAATTATTTTTAATAACAATATATCGTCCATGATTTTTGGCCTAATGAATGGTTTAATGGTTTAATGATTCAGTGTAGTAAACTGTTACCTTTATTGAATGTCAGTTTTTATTGAATGAATGTGTTGAATGAATGAATGAATGGTTTATTGAATGTTATCTTTTATTGTATGAATGTGTTGACTGAATGAAACAATGGTTTAATGAATGTTAGGCTTTATTGAATGAATGGTAGATGAAAGTTCATGATGAAATATGGATGAATTTGCACGTACTTGTTTTTTTTCAAATACATGCATTGGGTATGGGGAATTGAGAGTGATGTGAGGGTGGGGAGGGGCCATAAGAGCTTCCACCTTCACATGGTTGGCCCTATTCAGTAGAGAATATTAAATTATTCTCGAAACAGAGAGGAGCTCAATCAATGGCCATGATGTTGGCTTTCTACAACCCACTAGCGTGTCATCTAAATTTTGACAATTTCTTGGAGCTTGTTGTGATGTTTGGTTACTCATCATAACCAATTTCGAGTTTCCACAACTTCAAAGGCTAAGTAAATGATGCACTAGAATCAATATCCTTAACCTTATCTTTAATTTCATTGGAATCAATATCCTTAACCTTCTCTTTAATTTCATTGGAATCAATATCCTTAACCTTCTCTTTAATTTCATTGGAATCAATATCCTTAACCTCACATTGAACCCTTCCAAAATTGTCTATTTACCATTGAAGCCTGGCTTATGAAGCATGATATTTGCAACAAATCTAGCATACACCAACAACAATTAGAAACATGCTTACTGTTGTCAATATTCATCATTTTTTATGGCTGCAACTTAACTGAGGATATTCAAACCTGCGACCTATGTCTAGTCCCAAGGCTAACACCTTCAAGCTTGAAGTGCAACTGACAATGGGAGACCACCTTCAAGCAGCTTGATTCATTCTACATGCATTTCATAGTGGGAGACGATGGGCTACCACCTTGCTTGATTCATTATGCATGCATTTCACTATGCAACAATCTCAAATCCCCTCTGCTCTTTCCCTAAATTAGTTTCTCGATTCAGCATGACCCACACCTGCCGTCCGAAGAGTGTTTCCAGCGGTCTAGAGTTTCATCCTGGCAACGGTGATGATTCATGGTATTATGTTTCCCTTCGGTTGCAATATGACAAACTCAAAGCTCTCATACGAAGGTTTGTCTGACAAATGTGATGGTTTCGGTTTCTCGATTCAGCATGACCCAAACAGTCACATTTGTCAGACAAACCTTCACAGTGGACTATGAGTTTTCCATATTGCAGCTGAAGGGAAGCATAGTACCATGAATCGTCACCGTTTCCAAGATGAAACTCAAGACCTTTGGCAACACTCCTTGGACGACGGGTGTGGGTCATATTGAATTGAGACACTGATTCAGGAAAAACACAGTGAATCTGAGACCGTTGCATAGTGAAATGCATGCATAATGAATGAAGAGTACTGGGTGTCGAGAGAAATGGTTGTGGGACTTCGTATGAGAGTAAATGACAATGGGAATTGATTGACAAGGTCAAGCTTGAAGTTGGTAGCCTTGGGACTAGACATAGGTCACAGGTTCGAATCTCCTCAGTTTAGTTCGTACCCGGTTATTCTTTCGATGCAAATTATAGATTTTATTTATTTTCCTTTGTCAACTTTATGTATCCCTTTATGTTTTTTTTTTATTTTCCTTTTTTAACATTATGTATCCCCTTTTGATAATCGGAATTGTTAATATCGAGTCACTCGAGAATGAACGTAAAGAGGATTTCCACTGAAATTTGTTCCATCCAAACCTATCAAGTGTACTTTTAGGTCAAAAATATTCTTGTAACAAAGCGATGAAAGATATTAGAAGCAAATGTAACAAAGCCCTGAAATAAGTTCGCGTAACATAGTGGTTTGTGTTTGCAGGAATCCTTCCTTTTATCCACTCTGTTTTCTTTTGTTGCACTTTCAAATTCATCTGCAATGATATCAACACACTACACATTATGGGAATAAGACGTTCACATTTGCATATTCCACTACTACATCTAATTAAATATCATCTCCTTGCAACTCCACCATTGTAACACCACTCTCTTCTATAGTGTCATCTTCTACAACAACACCACTCACTACTGCAACATATATCCATTACAACTTTTCCATTGTTTATTGAGTTTCTTGTACAAGCTCGACCTTTACCCCCAATCTTTTCCTTATTGTATTTTGCTACAATCAATTCTTCTACACCTTTACTTGACTTGATAGCTTGAATATTAAATAATGCTAAGTATGGTTTTAGCTTGGAGTGAACAATTAGAGTTGTCGTTTCAAGTTTGATAATAAAAGCCACCTTTCAAATAATGGACTATTATAATAATTAAAAAATATTTTCAACTTTATTATAAAGGTAAAGTTAAATTATTATATTAAAATCATATATAATTTATAAATGATTTTATAATAATAATAACTTATTTGGCAAAATATTTTCAACTTTATTATAAAGGTAAAGTTAAATTATTATATTAAAATCATATATAATTTATAAATGATTTTATAATAATAATTTAAACTTATTTGGCTTTGAACAAGAATGAGGCATGGGACAACTTCAAGCATGGTACAACTTGGCATTTGCAATGAAGTAGGAAGGCTATAATAGACCTTAATTTGGACAATGAAAGGCAATGGTCGTTTAAACATGACTTCACAAAGTTCAAGACTCCAAGGGTGTACTAGAAAAGAAAAAGAGGAATCGTAGCAACATACACTTCCAAACAATATTGTTTTTTATTTTTTAATTATCCATCGGTGTCGGATAACCAACGGCCATGGAAAAGAAAACCAACGACTCCGCCATAGATCCTACGGCCAACGACGTCGTATAGGTGTCGGTTTTCCAACCTCCACAATGCACAAAATCGACGAACTAGCCATAGATCCGACGACCAACGACGTCGGATAGGTGTCGGTTTTCTGACCTCCACAGTGCACAAAACTGATGACTTTGCCATAGCTCTGACGTCACAAGACGTCGGTGCTCAGCCATTTTCAGATGTGATCGTCGTTGGTTTTCCAACCTCCACAACGAAAAATACCGATGCCTATGCCATAGCTCCGATGGAAAAACACGTCTGATTCAAGCCATTTTTAGTTGTGAGGGGCGTCGGTTTTTCGACCGCCATAGTGAAAAATACAGACGACTATGCTATAGATCCGACGGCCAAAGACGTCGGATCCAAGCTCTTTTCAGTTGTAAGGGGTGTCGGTTATCCAACTTCAGGGAGTCGAATAACCGACGAAGTCCGAGCTGTCGGTTTTAATCCGAAATTGGACCGACGTTAAAAAAATACTGAAGTTGTTGGATAGTCGACCACAAAATGTAGAAAATCTGACTTTTTGGCCATCGGATTTTGGGTCCAAAAAACCTAGTGGAGGAACATTATGAATACCTTCATAGATCTCATCTGCAGGTGCATCCTCATCCATGGCAACAAATGTGTCATGGATAAACCTGTTTATCCATTCATTCTCAATAATATTAGGGTCATTTTCTTCGATGGTATTAACTTCAACTTCATCACCCTCACCATATCTAAAATGAATTGTAGCATGTGGAATTACAAGAATTGTCATTCTTGTCTTTGTAATAAATACAATTTGTATCGAAATACACAAATATTAAAACTATTGAAAATTGTCAAAAAACATGTTTTTGATATCTTACCAAGGGGTGATATTATTTTCCACCTTCCAACTGCCCATGCTCTAAGCAATGTTTCATAACTATTGATTTAAAAACTCTTCTTCTCATTATCCCTTTGCCTTGCGTACAAGGGAAATATCATTTCCCATCGCCAATATCATGATCAAGATTGGGATAATTTTTATCAGATGTTTTATCATGATTGCTAGCCTATGCAAAAGAATTGCTTTCATTAGGAGCAAGATCTGTAGTGGCAACATATACAGAATCGATGACCAACTGTATAGTAGCATTTCATTGAAATAAACTAACTAACCAAATAGGGTTACCTAACATTTTTATCTATCTCAAAAAAATACAAAAACAAATCATTAGTACACTAAAAATAAAGACAATGAAATTCACAAATAGAAAATTTTAAAACAAATGTATTAACAAAGTTCAACTCTATGCCAAATGTCTCTTCATGGGATAGTGTCTTAAATGGTTTGTATGTTGAATGTAGTAAATGAATTAATCATCTTAATTCAAAATTAAATTTTAGTCTCAAGGATAATCTCAAATAAAAGGAAAAAAAATTACCTTAACCAAAATAAATTTCTCCTCCCAATTCTTTTCAAAAAATGTATTATTTTATTTTGTTTGATTGACTTTTCAATGTCACGGGAAAGATGAAAATACCTAAAATAGTTAGAACATCGCTCACCGGATGCAGGCACATAGATGATGCTTAAGCATAATTCCATTGATGTTTAACACTTCTCTTAAGTGATGCCAGATACAATAGTGACACCAACTCTTGGGTAAAGGACAAAGGATGAACAAAAAGGAAAAGGTATAAGGTGATGATGCTAGGTGGATCCTAATAAAGGGATGATAAGGAATGTGGTGATATGAAGGTAGTCCTAATGAAGGAAAGAGGGGAGAGTTAGAAATGTGACAGGTATGGCTGGTAAGGTGATCCCATATATGTAGTCTATAGGATGCAACAACCACATCCCATGTCTCATAGGGATAACACAATGGTTAATCGCACCAAGATGCAACTATCTCGAGTCAGGCCCTACTTGAAATGATAGTGTAGGGAGATATCAACCAATTAGGAGGTAAACAAAGAGAGGGGAGTGACCAAGAAGTAAGAAGGTGTAAAAGGATAAATGAGAGCAAAGAAGAAAGGATGAGAGAAAAGAGCACAGACAAAGTAGGAGATAACTAATGTCAACCACATGAGGCCCAAGCTATCCCCATGAAGGATCATTAGGATGGGGCTCCATTCAACTAGGTGAATCCTTATTTTAATTAAAAAATCATATTCTTTAGTTAGAAAATTTATCTCAAACCACTAATGAAAAACTAAAGATAAAGAGAATCCCTTCCTTGAGTATTTGGAAGACTGGGGTGAGAAAGAGGGGAGAAAGAAGAGGTTTCCTCAAACTAGGCGAGGTGAGTGACTAGGAGGTGGGGGTGTGCTTCATGTCGATCTAAGATGCAATTACAATTATTTAATAATATCAAATGATACAACGAAATTAAGTGCAAAATGAAACAAATGTGATTGTGGGTGCATGTGCAAGACAATTTCACTAACAATAGGATGTTAAATATATGTCTTCCAAATATGCGTGCATGTTTGCAAATCCCTAATGACCTAGTGACCTTCCACTCAAACATAAATAGGCCTTCCAAGAGATATGGATCCATATGATCACCATTTTACTGGGGATATCTAGTGAAGGTGTGAAAGGACCAGTTATAATGAGGGGCATTTGGAGTGAAACTAGTAGCCAACAAAATATGATACAGGTACCATCACTTCCCATGACTATCACTTATAGGTAGATTCCCTAAAATTTGGACACTAAGTTACCTCTATCAAGTGTGGGAAAGAGGTTGTCCCTCAAACATTGAGATGTCACCTCCAAATCAAGGTGGTGGGAGCCCCTTTGGGAGAACAGGAACAACATCACCACGGGTTTTACTTTCTTTTACACGGCACCTCATTCCTCGATTGTTCTTGATCAATTTATAGTGGAGTTTTTTAAAGTTCCCTATTTAGGAAACTATTATGTTTTAAAGTGAGAAACAACCAAGGACCGTTATTTGGATGCCTAGACCCAAGGTCCTACCTAGATACTAAATTCTTTTGTAACCCCTGCAGAGGAATTTAGTGAGTTGATTAGGATAATATTGATGTGTGTGTTAAAGCATTTATTCTTTAAAACTAAATAATAATAACGATTTTATATATTGGAAATGTGCAATTAATTTTTTTTTTTGGGAAGTAACTCTCTCTTTATGGATGAAGCTCCTCACTTTAATATACATGAAGTAATGTTTGATTCACAAACATCATTAACAAATGGTCTTAATCAACTAAAAACAATAGAAAATAGTTCAAATAACATAATCATACTTGTAAGAAAAAACCAATCTATACTAGTTGTTAGGGTACATGATGAGGAAATGTAAAATATTAATCCTCTTAATTCAAAAAATAAATAGTTTCAAGCATAATCTTAAACCAAAGGAAAATTTACATCTAACCCAGTCTCTCCTTCTTCCAATTTCTTTCAAAAACTGTATTCCTTATTTCAATTCAATTGACTTTTTCAATGTCGTGAAAAGGGGAAAATACTTAAAGTTGATCTAAAATGGATCAATATATAATTTTTCATCTATTTTGGTGCTTTATGGGTGGAAGGATTGGATTAATTGGCTTGTAAGGCCCATTTTAGGGTCTCACTTTGTATATTTGGGGTCTGGAACTTTCCAACTCATGTTTGAGGGCTTAAATGATGTTTTTTGGGGTCAAAAGTGCATCACGTATGCCATTCCCATGATTTTATTATACACTATGATACCTTTCCAACTGTGTAAGCATTGCCTCAATTAGAGTTTGTATGAGAAAGTTGTGCCTCCTCCAAGTTGACATATCCAATTGACCACCACGGTACCGAGTGTATTCCACGTCAGCTCTCATTTCACACATGTGGAGCTAGTCACATGTATATTTTCAAGAACATTCTAGAAGTTCCAAAACCCTAAACCTAATCGGGAATTGAGGCATGCAAAAACCCTAAAATTAATCCTAGATGAGTATAGTACTATGTTAAATATCAGGTCATTAGGTGAAGAAGGGGTTCCATTCTTATGATGTTGTTGTAATGTTCCGTAGTTGAGAAAAAACATGAAAGTGGATATTAGAGCATCATAGAGGAAGTAGGAGATCATGTAGTAGCCATTTTGGACACAGAGTCATAGGTAACTCCATAGAGAATACCACTTTCTTTGTATTTTCATTCTATATAAAAGAGAAAGGCATAGTTCTCATTTCTAAATGGGTTTTCCCAAGGTAAATCTTGTGTGGTTTGTGTATTTATTTTCTCTAGTTATTTTTCTTATAGTTCTACTTTATTTAACATTCAGTGGAAATAAGCTAATAAGAAGAACTAAATTGTAAGATATGTTATGACAAATTGTTCGAGTGGAATATCCACTGTATTTTATGTATCATATTTAGTATCATAATAGTTTTCTTTTGGGTTTTATGGGAAAATGCAGGATCTAATGGCAGAATAAAGAAAAAGTATTCAAAATCTAGCAATAGTAGACAAGTCTAGTGAAGAGGCAGTGAGTGATTATGAGCAGCGATTTACAAAGATAGAAATACAAGTTGCAGATATCTCATGAAACATGTCAATCCTCATGGTGTCTCTGGGGAGCAAGTTTGAAAATTTTAGTGATTTTGGAGGCTCTAAATCAAAGATTGGATCAGAGGGGAAATCATAACATAAAGGTTACCCAGAAAAGGAGCCGAGGAAGAATATCAAGAAAGTGTATACAAGCTCCAATACTAATATTCCTTCCCATCCTTTATTTAAAATGGAAGCGGAAGTGGATATCAAACAGTGCCAAGGTGACATCAATGATTTAAACTTAAATCATTGGTTGCAACAATTAGAGGTCTATTTTAGTATCCATCAAATGGATGAGGAGCAAAAAAATTCATTTACTCGACTGAAATTAGAGGGCCATGCATTAACCTAGTGGGAAATCCGCATAGAGGCACTTAGGCTAGAGGGTGATCTGCTAGTAACTAAGTGGGAGGATTTCAAAACCCTCATTAAGTCTCAGTTGTACCTTATCAAGTATGTAGAGGAATAATGGATCTATGAGAATTACTTCAGGCAAAGGCAAGGGCAAAGTATTCAAGAGTGCACCATCAAATTCAGGAAGATGGCTATCATGTTGGGTATCTCACCCAAGAATCCAAATGTACTTCTCAAGTATATGGGGGGTCTACATAGTCATTTACAGAAGCAAGTGATGCTCTTCAAGCCCAAGACAATTAATGAGACCTATGTGCAAGCACAGTACCTAGAAAATATAGGTCGTAAGAAATGACAGCTAAGTGGTTCCAAAAAGAAATAAAACCAAGATACTTTCAAGGAGGGCAATTAAAAGAAGTGAAAAGGAAAAGATAAGAAGACTACAGCCACGGCACATCAGTGCAAGGATTTGAAAAAACATTATAACCATTGTAACATCAATGGTCACACTGAATAAAAGTGTTGGAAGCTACATCTAAATTTGAACCCCTGCTAAGAAGAAGAACCTTCTAGCCATGGATTCAAGCAAAGGGGTAGAGAGAATCTCATATGTGGGTGAGAAGATTGTTTGCATTTCAGTGCAGAAGGAGGTGAATCTGAGTATCCTTCATCACAAGGAAGAGAAAGAGATGACGAAAATCTTCCACATCAATGTTCAAGTCAAAAATACCACGGTTGATGCTCTATTTGATTCCGGCTCATAGACCAATCCCATAGTAGAAGATATGGTAAGCAAGCTTGGATTGAAAGTATATTATAATCCTAGCCCTTATTGGGAAGGATAAATAAGGATATATAACTTAGTTCACAAAGAGTGAAAGATTAAATTTTTTGTAAGTGCATATTATATTGATGAAGTGGAGGTAGACGTAGTACCCTTTGATGTTTATGGTGTAGTGTTTGAAAATCCCTACATGTATAATACAAATGCGATCTTCATGAAGAGAGCAAACCAATACCACTTGATCAAGGATGGGAAATATTTCATCATCAATGCACACAAAGGTAAATTGAATATCCCCCTAGTAAGTGTCAACCAAGAGATAAAGTGGATCAATTCAAGTAGAAATTTTGTGTTGCTTTTCTTAAGAAATATTTAGCAAGAAGGTGAATTGGTAAAAGTAAAGGCATCTCTGGAGAGATGTACCAAAGAGTAGAAACACCAGTTGGAGAACGTTTTGTAGGAATACATAGAAGTGTTCCAGGAGCTTAGAGGAAAGTGGAGCATGAGATACAGCTACTGCCAGATTCTCCATTGTTGAACATCGGACGGTGTAGATAGTATGTTCTAGAAGAAGAAGTGAAATAGTTGCAGCAACTACTAGAGAAGGGATTAATCTGACCAAGAACCTCACCTTGTGGTTCAAATATTGTCATAGTAACCAAGAAGTATGGGACTTGGAGGATGTGTATTGACCACAGAGATCTGAATAAGATCACCCTCAAGAATCGATACCCTTTTCCCAGGATCAATGATTTGCTAGATCGGTTGCAACATGCCAAGTACTTCACCAAGTTGGATATCAAATCGAGATACCACCAGGTACAAGTGAAAGAAGGGGACACCTAGAAGACTGCCTTCAACACTAGGCAAGGTATATATGAATGGTTAGTAGTGCCTTTTGGTTTGTGTAATGCACCGACTACATTTATGTGTTTGATGAATGATATATTGCAACCCTTCATAGATTCATTTGTGATAGTGTATTTATATGATATATTGGTTTATAGTGATACTTACAAAGAGAATATCTCACATCTCAAACAGAGGTTGAAAACCTTGAAAAAACATCAATTGCTCCCAAACATTAAGAAATGTAAATTTTCTCAATAGTATTTGGTGTATTTAGGGTATCTGATTGGTGCAGGAGAACTTAAGATTGATCCTGCAAAGATGGAGGCCATCACTAAGTGGCCTACTCCTATAGATGTCATTGAAGTTAGGAGCTTTTTGGGGACAACACATTACCTTCAAAAGTTTATAGTTTCATTTTTGGTTGTGGTTGCGCCTCTCCATGCCATAACATCCAGCAACAAGGGGTTCCAACGGGAAAAGAATTAGCATAAATCCTTTGAAGTGCTCAAGCAAAAAATCAATCAGGCACTAGTTCTCGCGTCGCCTAACTTGCAAAATACTTTCGAATTGGAGACAGATGCAAGTGGGTATGCCATGGGAGTGGTTTTGATGCAAAGAGGAAGGCCAATATGGTATCATTATGAAATGTTCCATTGTGGTGTCTTGAACTACCCAAAATATGATAAGGAAATATATGCCTTGGTTCAAGCTATTAAGAAGTGGGAGCACTATATGATGGGCAAGGAGACCATCCTTCACACTGATCACCAACCGATGCAGTATTTGCAAGCCCATAGTAAGCTACAGCGAATACGACACTACAAGTGGATGGGATTTTTACAACAATTCCATCTAACCATCAAATGTAAAAGGGAAGTACAAACACACTGGAAGACATGCTCTCAAAGCCACCTACAACGAATATCACAGCTTTGGGTACTCTTATGCATATGGAGCATTTCACCCAGGATGCATTAAATGAGGAATACACAAAAGATGAGGACTTCAAGGAGGTATTTCAGTAGAAAACATGTTTTTTGAGTAGGTCTAGGTGCACTTTGGGATACCAAGGAGCATCATCTCAGACAGGGATACTAGATTGCCTGGTGCCTTTTGGACTACCTTTGGGAGAATATGGACACTAAGTTGAAGAGATATACAACATTCCAACCACAAACATATGGGTAGACAAAAGTAGTAAATAGAACTTTGGTGCAACTTTTGAGGAATTACAATCAGAAGCATTCGAAGACTTGGGATGGAAATATGATCTACATCCATCACTCTTATAACATAGTAGTCCACACTTCCATTGGAAATTCCCCTTTTGAAACTTGTTTTGGATATCTTCAACCTTCACCTCTAGATGTTGTTTATGGACATCAAGGGGAAGTGAGGGAAGACACCACAGGTAAATCATTAGGAGCTGAAAAAATCATTAATAAGATCATGCAAATCCATTTGCAAGTACAAGAGATATTGAAGAAGTCACATGAAAAGTACAATTCTGAACATGATTAACATAGGGTTGAAAAAACATTCAAGGTGGCAAACAACATTTGGTTGCACTTGAATAAGAAAAGAATACAAGGTCATGGTAAGAAGATCAAGGAATTGTGGTATGGTCCTTTTGAAGTGTTAGAGAAGGTAAGAGATAATGCTTACAGACTCAGTCTACCCCCATATTTGCGCATTTACTCAGTAGTGAATGTGGAAAATATGAAACTCTATGAACCTTCCATGTTTGACTAGGAATCTGAGAAGGTCTTTTCTTATGTAGAGGACTTAGCACCAAAGGCTCAGGCAAAGTTAGCAAAAGACACAGTTTTGCAGAAGAAGTCCAAAACAACCAGGCGAGGATGGTATGAACTCTAGCAAATGGGGTTGAAAAGACAACTTCCAAGCAAGTCTAAATGGTACTCCAAGGAGAAGGTAGAGGAAAAATTTCCTCGACTCATTCAATAAAATATTTTGGTGACTAAAATCCTCCCAAAATGGGAAGGTGTGATATGAAATGGATCGATATATAATGTCAACTATTTTGGTTCTTTCTAGGTGAAAGGATTGGATGAATTGGTTTGCAGGGCCCATTTTAGAGGTAGGTCTCACTTTGTAGATTTGGGGTCCATAACCTTCCAAGCCATGTTTGAGGGATTAAATGATGTTTTCTGGGTCAAAAGTGAATTTCTTATGCAATGCCCCTTGACATTATTCTACACTCTGAGATCTTTCTAACAGTGCAAGAATCACATGAATCGGAGTTTGTATGAAGAAATTATGCCTCCCACAAGTTGACCTATCTCGTTGACCACCATGGTACTGAGTAAATTCCACATCGAATCTCATTTCTCACACATGCATAGCTACTAATGTGTGGATTTTCAAGAACATTCTAGAAGGTCCAAAACCCTAACGCTAATCAAGAATTGAGGCATGCAAAATCCTAAAATTAACCCTAGACGGCTATCGAACTATGTTGAATACTGAGTTGTTAGGAGAAGGAGTGTCATTCTTATGATGTTATTGTAATGTTCCATAGTTGAGCAATAACACGGGAGTGCACCCTTTCCCACTTCCATAGCCGATAGGGAGTAAGGAGAAGAGAAGTTACCCCATATAAAATAAATATGAAGACATTCTCATTAGATAGAGCATCATAGGGGAAGTAGGAGATCTTGTAGTAGCCATTTCGACCGCAGAGTCCTAGGTAACTCCGTAGATAGTACCACTTTCTTTGTATTTGCATTATATATAAAAAAAAAACAAAGATAGCCCTCATTTTTTGTTGGGTTTTTTCCATTTTGGGTTTTCCCAAGGTAGATCTTGTGTTATTTGCTTGGATTGTGTATTTCTTTGCTTTAGTTATTTTTCTTTTAGTTCCAATTTATTTAACATTCAATGGAAATAAGCAAATAAAAATAACTAAATTGTAAGATCCGGTGTGACCTGTTCCAATGGAATATCCACGACAGTTTACAAATCAAAAGTAGTCGTAAAACCTATTAATAGACATGAGCATATAGATGTTTCTTAAGCAACATTCGTCAAGACCTAAATGTTTTTTTCCCTAAATTTTTCATATGGTTGACTTCAATTTTACATTAAAAGTTGAATTTCTCATTTAACTTCCGTTGAAATGTCGAATTTGGACCCAAAATGTAGTAGTGTGAATTGCCTCCACATTGTAAAGAAGAATTTATTGATAACATCAATTTTTGAATTCACTAATGTATACAAGAATTCAAAATGAATAGTATGTTATCAAATATATACTATCAACTTTAGTGTAAACAGTTGGTCTGTACAAAGTAAACAAAAGATAAGTGACTCATTCTTTATCATGCACCTTTTTCCATTCATTTGGAGTAGCTTCCCTTCCCTTTTTCCCTCATCCTGTTGGTCCTTCAAAACCATTGCTTTTGGTGTGTCGTTAATTTTCTTAACATACTCACTAACATATTATAACAACTCATATACTATGTGCCCATCTGCCATAGAGCCCTCTAGGTTTTCCCTTTGTCGAACAATTTGGTTTCCTCCATGTGAGACAAACTCGTGACACTGTGCATGTAGCAAAACAAGGTAAATTCATGACACTATACATGTGGCAAAACAAGGTCTTCATTTAGTTAAAAACTCTTAACTTGAATGCAATAGTCATGAAGCTAAATTTATTTAAGACGTGTGATGGACTCAATTGGTTGTGTTTGACTTATTTTTGGTTCATATAGGATTTTGTGTTCATTGGATAATGGGATGTGTCTTATATGTCCTTTCAATCCTTATTAATGGATCGACATCAAAGTTTTTAAAGACCTTTCAAAGGACCAAGGCATGGTTGTCCCTTCGTTGTTTAATTGTTTATCATCGTTAATGTTTTCAAGTACATCAATTCTATTGGAAACCTAATGACTAAGGTTAGCTATACCATCGATATTTACTATTCACATTCACCATATGTAAATATAAAGAGTCAGATATGAATAAGAAGTCATGAGAAATCCAAGATACCTCTTAGAATATGAAACCAAGGATCACATCATTTGTATAATCTTAACAGAAAATTATACATTCATGATTATCTTTATTAAATGTTCCAACTATCTTTATTTTTTGTGCTTAAATATTTTCAAACTGATTCTAACAAACTCTACCTGCCAAAAAAACAAAACTATGGGAAGTTTAACACGGGACAATACCTTCTATTTGACTCATATTTTTCTTGGTGATGTGCTATTATTTAATTAATGACGACTCCAACATATAAATAAAGTAAAACAAATCTTTAATTTATATTAAATAGCTATAGGAGTGAAATTTGATATGCACAAACTAAATTGATTTTTTTTATTCTATTTTTCCTTTTCCATACATGGATTTCCAAGGAGAGTTCAAGTCCTCGAGGTTTCTTTTCAAAACGAAATGATTATAAAAAGAATGAATGACTTGAAACAAAGGGGAAATTGACTTTGCTCAAATCAATGTTGAAAATTATCATGATAGTTTATTGGCATTTTATGATTTTTATTTCTAAAAGGGTTTTGTGATTGATCAAGAAAAAATGTTTTGAAAATTATCATAATAGTTTATTGGAATTCTATGGTTTTTATTCCTAGAAGGGTTTTGTTTTGTGATTGATCAAGAAAAAATGTTTTAAATTATTTTGTACAAAGAAAAATATGGTAATCCTATTGTTAAATAAGACTTTTTGTTGAGTAAAAAGAAAAATATGGTAATCTTATGGTTAAATAAGACTTTTTTGTCGAGCAAAAAGGAGTTGATGGGTGAGGATTGAAAATATCCATTATTTTGGTGAAGGTTTATAGCTACTAAAAATATGTGGAGTAATTTCTAAAGACATGTAGAGACAAGTAACTAAACTTAAATTTATTGTTTGTTTACCTTAGAGAAATGGATAAGGAGAATAAATCTATCTATAATGTGGGGTTGAAAATATCAATTTCCAAGGACATGTGGAGGCAAGTGACTAAAACTTAAATTTATTGTTTGTTTACCTTGGAGAAATGGACAAGGAGAATAAATCTATCCATAATGTGGGGTTGAAAATATCCATTTCTTTGACCAGAGTTTGATGCTACAAATATGTGGAGAGTAATTTTTAAGGACATGTGGAAGCAAGTGATTAAATTTAAATTTATTATGTGCAATTTATTGTTTGTTTACCTTGGAGAAATGGAGAAATGGACAAGGAGAATAAATCTATCCATAATGTGGGGTTGAAAATATCCATTACTTTGACCAGAGTTTAGATGCTACAAATATGTGGAAAGTAATTTTTAAGGACATGTGGAAGCAAGTGATTAAATTTAAATTTACAAATATGTGGAAAGTAATTTTTAAAGACATGTGGAAGCAAGTGATTAAATTTAAATTTATTGTGTGCTTACCTTGGAGGAATGGGTTGGGAGAATAAACCTATCCATAATGAGAGTTTGGATGCTACAAATATGTGGAGAGTAATTTTTAAGGACATGTGGAAGCGAGTGATTAAATTTAAATTTATTGTGTGCTTACATGGAGAGTAATTTTTAAGGACATGTGGAAGCGAGTGATTAAATTTAAATTTGTTGTATGCTTACCTTGGAGGAATGGGTAGGGAGAATAAACCTATCCATAATGTCTTATCCATTTGCCATTTACCTTGGAGAAATGGACAAGGAGAGGAATGGTTAGGGATAATAAACCTAGCCATAATGTCTTATCCATTTACCATTTACCTTGGAGAAATGGATAAGGAGAATAATTCTATCCATAATGTGGGGTTGAAAATATCAATTTCCAAGGACATGTGGAGGCAAGTGACTCAACTTAAATTTATTGTTTGTTTACCTTGGAGAAATGGACAAGGAGAATAAATCTATCAATAATGTGGAAGTTGAAAATATCCTTTGGGTAGGGAGAATAAACCTATCCATGATGTCTTAATCAGTGCACTAGAAGCAGTACACTAGAAGGGTACTAGATTTATCTTTTCCCTTGGTTGCAGATTCATTTGTTTAAAATGTCCATAATGGAGGTATAAAATTCAAATTAGATTTATCTTTTCCCTTGGTTGCAAATTCATTTGTTTAAAATGTCCATAATGGAGGTATAAAATTCAAATTAGATTTATCTTTTCCCATGGCTGCAAATTCATTTGTTTAAAATGTCAATAATGGAGGTATAAAATTCAAATTAGATTTATCTTTTCCCTTAGTTGCAAATTCATTTGTTTAAAAAGTCCATAATGAAAATATAAAGTTCGAATTGGAGCAAGCAAATCTACAAGTCAATTGTGGTGATCTCTACAAATTACCCCTAGGATTAACTACTCTACAAAGCCATGGGATCTATAACTACCCTTAGGACTAATAGTGACTCTAGAAAGCCATGGGGTCTATAACTTGGCATTGACCTTGAATAGGGTTGTTTAAACATGAGGATAGTCAGTTTGGTCAATAAATACTTGTCAAGGGGTTTACATTCCCACACTAGGGTACAAAACCAAGTTTGTGGATGTTTACCAAGTTTGAGAGAAGTGGTGGTGGAAGTTCTTTTGCAAATGACGAGTCAAAGGTGTTCATGTAGCTTGTATTGAGAAACAAAGCACAAACCTGGGAGGTATCCAAAGATGTAGATAAGCGTTGAGCCATTGAACATTTTACAAACAAGAGTTGTAAACAATAGATATTTTAACAAGTATTGGAAACGAATTAGATTTTGTTGGTTAGTTATTCATGTCCTCTGAAGGTTTGGCAGAAAATGGATGTTTTAACTGGTTATAGGGAAGGTTGGCAGGGTTTTTACAATATGTTGTGAGGGTTTCGCAGGAAATGGATGTTTCAACTGGTTATAGGGGAGGTTGGCAAGGTATCTACAAATGAGTGTTTGAAGACACGGACAATGAACAAAGCTCTTAAAATTTTCTAGGACACCATTTAGTGGTAGCTTGAAATATCTAGTAGTGCATAATGCGAATAGAAATATTTCAACCTACTTTGCAATGTGCCTCAAATTATATCTATCTCCTCCAGCGATAATTATCTCCAAACGACTAAGAAGACTTGGACTACGAATAGAGCCCTTGAAAATTTCTAAGACATCCTTTAGTGATATATG
This sequence comes from Larix kaempferi, assembly GCA_027924585.1. NCBI lineage: Eukaryota > Viridiplantae > Streptophyta > Pinopsida > Pinales > Pinaceae > Larix > Larix kaempferi. The sequence goes on along the minus strand of BSBM01000458.1, from coordinate 12,937,118 downwards.
GGGTTATCTAGAAATATTTCAGCTTACTTTGCAATGTGCCTCAAATTAGATAGTGATATATGGGGTTATCTAGAAATATTTCAGCCTACTTTGCAATGTGCCTCAAATTAGATCTATCTTCTTCAGTGATACTTATCTCCCAACGCTGAAGAAGACTTGGACTATGAATAGAGCTGTTGAAAATTTATAGGACATCCTTTAGTGATAGCTAGGTGTATCTAGCTAGTGCAGGATGCAAACAAGAAATATTTCAGCCTGGAATTAGAACTATCTTCTCGACCGATAATTATCTCCAAAGGCTCCAAAACATAGGCCCTGAAATTGATAAGAGGGGCGAGGGCAAGCCAAGGCCATAATTCTATCTATGGTGCTAACTTTTATGTTGTTATTGAATGATTCACATGTTCTTTTATTTAAGATAGGGCTGATTGTGGTGACTAATAATTATAGGATTCGGTGCTTCTTGTAAATTGAATGTGGCAGTTACAGCTAACGATTCGACAATTTCACACGTTGTTAGACTACTCCGTTAACGATTCGACAATTTCACACATTGTTAGACTACTCCATCACCGTCTTCAGTAATCCTGCCACCATCTTCCACAATCCCTGTAACCGTCTCTGGCAATCCCCGTCACCATCTTTATCCTGCCACCATCTTTGACAATCCCTGTCACCGTCTCTGGCAATCCCCGTCACCATCTTCAGCAATCCAGCAATCCCCTCCGGGCAGGCGCATCCCCACCTCCTCGATCGAATGGATTGTCCAGTCAATTAGAGTGTAATTTGTGTAGTGATTCCATAAATTGGAAAAGATGTAAAATAAACCTGCATCTAGAATCAAAGGCACATAAAGACAGTCAACTATCAACAGATTGAAAATAATTGGAAATTTGGTATGGGACTAAAAAGCTCAAGCAATGGCATCCTAGTGATGAATATCATGAAGAGTCCTGCATTCTCATGATGGATATTATACAGCGACAGTGAGTTATTCCAACTTCACAGCAGTGCACAGGTTCTCACTACACATTCAACTAGAGGCACAGAGATAGAGATAGTGAGCAATTTCAAATGCCCGCTAAAGGTTTGAGGTGATGGAGGATGTTAAAGAATTTATTGATTTTTTTTGCACAAAACTGAGAAGGATATGGAGATCCTCTCCTCTTCAAGTGGCAACCATAAGGAGTAGTCCAATGCTTCGACATGGCGGATTTTAGTTGACATAATATTCAGCCAGTATTTGTTTGTACGCCTTGTCCAGAGCTAATATTATTTAAATTTTGTTTTTGTTGTGTGGGGTAAAAGGAGATAAGGAAGGCCGTGTACCTAATTCGCGTACTTAGTTGAACTAGGTACACGTCAAGATGTCTGAGCAGAGTTTGGCATTGTCAGGATGTCTCAGTGGATGCAGGGGGGTCATTTGAAACAGGCGGATGAAGAGGTGAGAGTGACCAGGGAGCAGGGTAGGCAGGACCGGGAATTACCAACCCGCTACCCTGCTGAATTAATGAGAGACCTAGAGTAGGTGATGCGAGGTGGGCACCAAGGAGGGGATTGCTGAAGACAATGACGGGGATTGCGGAAGGTGACAAAGTAGTCTATGTGACAAAATAGTCTAACGACAAGCAAAATTGTCAAAGCGTTAGACTACTCCATGAACAATCTAACATAGAGGGAATTTACAAGCAGGTGAAACTGATGTGAGTCTGTTTTTAATGAACGCAAGTGCATATTTTCCATCAAAAGCAATACAATTTACAGCTTACTCGAGTTTTCTTATGGAATCTATTGATGGTGTTCAAAGCAGTGATATCCAGAGCACTTTCAGGGCTAAAAGTTGAAATTCAATACCTCATTTTAAGCAATCACATTAATATCGCCAATTAAAATAGCTATCATATCCAAAATCTAAGTGAAAATCCGGATAAGCTTGACAGCCCAAATGAGAATTCACATCTTGAGCATTGATAGCCAGAATCATAGTGTTTTATTTTTAAAATTTATTAAAATTTTCACATACAACTTGGAAAGCAATCTGGTTCAAACTCCAAAACCAAAATCTAAAAGCTAGGTACAATATCATTGAGACAATCAATCTTCCATGGCCATGAAGGTTAAACTATGCCTTCCAATCATGGACAAACAACCCAAGAAATGCTCGCAGGATAACAGAAAAGCCTCAAACTCTCACCAGCTCAAATCAAGAGAATGTGGCAAAATACCGAGATACAAAACTGCTTAAACCAAAATTAGGATTACAGCAAAGCTCCGAACTCGCAACAGCTCAAACCAAGGAGAATGTTGCCACCGCCAGAGAGATTTAAAACTGCTTAAAATCAAAATTAAATTGCAGGCATAAACACCCTCAAAATGTGATAATGAGCACACAAATCTAATTCATATTCCTAGAATCCACTTTCACAAAAAATATCCAAATAAAACTGGTTTGCAACTGTTTCCAAAAACCATATCAATGAACTTTGGATCACTATTTGTGTGTTAAATAGAACTACAACCTTTACATCAATCAACAACAAGCATTCCATGTCTGCTGGTTTCGTTACACAAGTTCACAAGTCTATAAACCTAAAACATGGATATAATGCATATCTGTAATTGCCTCTTTCCAGCAAGATGCATTACATGTCCCATCATTTTGCTGCAAGCTAACAAGGTCCTGATCTAAAACGAAACCTAAGATACTTGATATAATGCATCTGTAACATCACATAATTTTGGCAGCACATTTGACATGAAGGAAAGCAGTTAAGGTTGTCCAAAATGTCCTAACTAGAAAAGCATTTGGGACATGTAAGTTACTACAAAGTAAGAAACTGCACTGGGAAAACAACGTCCAAATAGTTTACTGACTGGATGACCTAAAGATTTAAGAAGTAAAAAATGGATTTTGAACTATATAATATGGCCTTTGGTTTAAAAGAAAGTAAAGGCATGGGAGAATGAGTTGGCCTCCTTCCTAGCCAACATTCCACATGAACCCCACCCTTTTTTAAACTGATAATCTGGCATCCTCCAAATCGTTAATTCCTCGAAAAAGATGATAGGACTGAGGAAAGGTGAACAGGATTTGAGCTCACCATCCTACATAACTTCATTCGATACAGTGTTGAACTCGCCGTCCTACATAACTGCAATCGATGCAGTAGGCTGGCAGCATGCCCACTCAAATGGAAAAATGGTAGGAAAGGTTGTACCTCATACCGCCAGTTCTGACAGACAAGGAAGATGCAAAGGAGATCGGCCTTTATTCTAGGGACAGTTGTAGGACAACTCCATAACTTGGGGAGAAATAGAAAAGATGAAAGGAAACCATTGATGACAAGTTAGAAAATAAACAGGAAAGATACAACCGATCATGCTAACCCTGGAAATCTTGGCCCTGAATATCAAAGGAGAATGCAAAATATGAGATAATAATAAAACTTCTGAGCTGGAGAAGAAAATTAAAATTGAAAACCTGAATATAAAAAGAAGGCTGCTTCAAATAGTTGTTGATCTAGTGGTAAATAGTTCCAACATTCGACAGATTCTAAGTAAACTGGCCAATTTAAAGGCAAGCATATTCCAACAGAGGATGCCTTGTAAGAAAGCCAGATTCACTCTATGGAAGCATCTACAGATGAGCCCAGAAAAGTTAAGCAATCTTTTCTAGTAGGTATATATCAAGGCTTTGCCTTACTCAAGGGCAAAGCTGGATAATGGTATGATAAACAGCAACAACCAGTCATCAAAGTAGGGATTAGAGCGGCTTAATGCTCGTAGGATATGTTAAAATTGAACTGATGGATTAAAGGGATAGTACTCCTTTATTTATGTACAAGGGGCTGTAATGCATCGCCTATACAGTTGAGACTATATATCAATACATAAAAATTTCCCAAAAAAATATCTTGGCAGTACAAAGAAAAAAAAGAGTAATTTCATATGATACTAAAGGCAGATAAAAATTGTCCAAAATGAACAACTTTTTGAAAAGTTCGAAGTAGAAAATCCAAGTGCCCAGAATAGTTCCACAAGTCAAAGTTCCAAGGGAATAGTTACTCCATGCCCCATGCCCCCAAGGGTTGAGTGACTATGGAGTGACCTAAAACCTTGAAAATTTCTAAAACAGCATAGAACTATTCTATCTGTGGAATTTCTGCTTTCACCTGAAACTATACAATCTGTGGAATTTTTGCTTCATTAGATTCCAGAGAAAATGAGTTTTTCAGATTTCTGGGCTGTTCTATATAAATCATACCCGACGCCTTATACTGATGCCCACAAAAGTTTACAAGGCTATTCAAAAAGGCACATTAAATTAATTTTAGTTTATAATTTATGACAGCGGGAAAACATCAACTGAGAGATTTAATAGCCAATGTTATTATGAGATGTAATCTAATCATTCACTAATTTCTCCTTATGTTGTGCCTCAAAATTAATATGCCGATATTTACCAAAAACATAACTTTTCAAAACACTAAAAGTGTTTAGAATCCCTATATAATGTTCATATATTATTTGCTCTTCGTAACAGTACCACACCCAGCATCCCATTACGTTTACAAAACTTACAATTATTCCACGAAAAGACTAATAAACTAACCAACTACTAGCCAACCAAAACAAGTTACTGATTTCCCAAAAAGTTCAATACCACTCAATTTTTCAGTTTTAGAGTTGGCAAAAGCTCAGTACTCAAACATCCGCATGCTCACTAAAGCTTGGAACTACTTAATTATAGAAATAAAAACTCAGCTATGCATAGAGAAACACATCTTTCTCTTTAATCAGAAAAATTGCTTATTCAGTAGAAGAAGGCTTTGACGCAGCTGAAGATAAGCGGGCTCTCTTCTTTGCCAAACTCTCACTTCTACGATCGCGTTGTTCTTTCAGCCTTGATGCAAGTAGCTTCTGGTATTCAGCTGCCTCTGACTTGGCCTTAGCAACACGCTGCTTCTTTTCTGCAATTCTATGGCGCTTCCTTTGCAATGTGAGGGGAGTCACCAATCTCTGGATCTTAGGAGCCTTGCTACATTTTTTACCTAATAAACAACATACAATCACAGCAAGTCACAAGAAAAGTTGAAGTTTACATGAGAGCACATCATCCTGTCATCCATGCCCAACAGAAAGAAACATCATTTTAAAAGATTCACAAACCTGATTTGGTTACAAAAGTTCGACGGTAAGTGTTGACATATTTTCGCACATCGTCATCCTTCGTAAGGTTGAACAACTTCCTTATCTTAGATGCCCTCTTGGGCCCCCTCATCCTTGGCCTTTCAGTGTCAGTGAGACCAGGAAGATCATTTTCACCTAACCAGAAAAAATAAATCTCAGGATCCAAAATTTCACTGATTTTAGAAAAACAAATAGAGCCATGCTGCATACCATGTGACAGATCATTGCATACCCTTTTTCACAATAACTAAGTTCAGTACAGACAGATCCTGGCTCACAATGCATCCTCTCACTGATTTACGTCTTCGCTCTCCCTTACGCCTGCCATACCCCCGGAAGCAAGGTGTGCCTGAACATGGCAATAAAGGAAGAAATGAACATATAGCCCCCACAACTAAAAATAAAAGCAAAGGTGTCTAAATTAATAGCACCTCTATGCAGCAGGAGTCTAACACGGCCTGGAGTAAGGACTCCTTGTTTCATGGGAAATCCCTGCTTATCACATCCTCCCATGATTTTAAAGACATAGCCCTTGAATTCCTGTCATTAAAAATAAAAATATAAAAGGTCAGTAATTACTCAGAAATAAAGAAAACAATAAATTGACAAATGTTTGAAGTGTGGACGGAATAAACATACCTCGCCAAGGGCATCTCCATCGACCTCCTGGGAAAGTCTTTTGTCATAGAAAGCACGGCTGCTCAAAGAATAAACAAAGCATTAAATAAGACAAATAAAATTTTGGCTTGTCTATCACAGTAATTACAAACAATTTAAAGCTACAAAGGCGAAGTAGCTATAAGTAAATAAACACTAATTTTTTACCCTGAAAAGTGGCATGTTTGGAGTATTGGCCATGTCATATTGGATTTAAAAATTTGACAAAACTATGGTAAACTTAGGTCTCATGACGAAAAACTAGGAGTTGGATACCCATAACATTCGACAAAATATGGGAAATTATAAAGCCTAGTGGCATGATACTAGCATATATTACAAGCATGGTTAATATGTTAAAAACTTAAAACTATAAGATATTCTAGAGCCTAGTGGCATGATACTGGCGTATATTACAACAATGGTTCTGTCCTGAACTAAGAAACTGAAGAAGATAAATGTAACTCAAACTATGGGAAATTGAGGTTGGGCATTGGATACCATAACATTGGACAAACCATGGAAAATTGTAAAGCCTAATGGCATGATACTAACATATATACAAGCAAACTTAAAACAGACAAACTATAAGAAATTCTAGAGCCTATTGGCATTATACTGGCATATATTACAAGAATGGTTGTCTGTCATGAACTACGAAACTATGGAAAATTGGTTGTCATAACATTGGACAAACTATGGAAAATTGTAAAGCCTAATGGAATGATACTTATTACCAGCATATATACAAGCATGGTTAAAATGGACAAACTATAAGAAATTCTAGAGCCGAGTGGCATGATACTGTCGTATATTACAAGAATGGTTGTCTGTCATGAACTAAGAAACTGAACAAGATAAATCTAATTCCATGAATGATTGCGAGTAAGATAATGAATGATTGCTAACAGACCATAGACAGTAACAACACTGCATATGGATCTAAAAGTAGGGCATTTACACAGAAATCAAATTAAGCAAACGAAAGTTTGCAGGACATTATGATTAAATACAGTCACAAATCTTGGGGACCAACAAAATGTAAATTTAATTGGTTCCAATTGCAGATTCTGAAAAATTGAAATTCAGTACCTTAATTCCAATGTTTGCTGTTGGGCTACTTCAGTATGTATTTTTATCAGGGTAATTTTTAGGGGCGAAATTTCGCCAATTGGCTAATTTTTGGGCCTTTTTTCAAAAAATAAATTTACTATTTGGTCATTTTTAGTCTCTAATATCGCCTATATATACATAAAATATGTTTTTTTATCATAATTTTCGCCAAATTTTACAAATTTCAATAGTAAATTGTGTGTTTCACATTTGATATTCACCTACCTATCTATATATATGTTTTTTTTCAATCCAAAATAATCGCCTAGAATACTATACTTAAGTATAATATTATAATCCTTAAAAAATACCCTGATTTTTATATATTTTGTACAAGTTCTGTGCATGTTAACATAAAACTACAGCATGACAATAACAAAAGCTACTTACAGTTTCTGGTCATCATCAATTTCCAATTTCTTCTGACACCCCGTAGTGGGATTTGCAATATTGAACTACATCAAAAGTTCAAATCCAATATTAGAAAGCAATAATTAACACATACAAAATTGACAGGTGAAGATTGAACAATGCTCCATATATAATTTTTATAAATGATTCTTTACTGCACATGGGTAATGGCAACTACAACAGCAACACCACCTTTTTAGTAGAATAATCATTGCCATTACAAGTCATATGATAGATTAAGATATCAAGAACCTCACAAAATTTCCTGTGAAATTTCTTAGAGTTATTCATTTCATTCTATTTCATAAGATCATATAGCAGATGTCAAGATATAACCCCACAGAAATATCAAACATGAATCTATTGCAATGGGTATTTACAAGGCAACAAACATAAAAAGTTAAAACAATAGTAAACATGTCACATCCCCTCCCATCGATCCAACGCAAGGAAGGGAACATGACTACAGATCTTGGGCTTTTTACCAAAAACTCAGCCCCATTCATTAGATTCATACAAATAAAATGCATATGTGTGCAGATGCATAACCAAATAAACATGCACAGGAGAATTTATCTATCCACACATTTCACATGCATTTATCAGCATTATCATAACTGTTTTCAAATAAAAACAATGCAGAAGTAAAACACAGGAAGAATACTGATTTTGATGTAATGTTGTCCCAAGCAACTAACTACGCAACTGCAACGTTCCACCTAGTCATAGGCCAACTATGCTCATCAATCTCTCAGCATAGTTGCCACCCCCGAGCTGGGCATGATTTCCACAATAAATGGTAACATTCAAGCTTGTACACAGCCAAAGCAATGGATACCCATCTCAACCACAACATTCTCTCCCACACACAGCAATCTCAAATATTGAGCATGGATACACATTTTCAACAATGGGATTTACAAAAAAACACGGTCCATGGGTTTTCCCCAAATCGTAGCACCACAAAAACAGATTGTGAAAGGGAAAAACGACCACAGGGAAGAAACCAATTTATCCCACAAGTATGTGAGCATTCAGATGGCCAAAAATGGTCCCTATGGAACCCAAATCGACTTCCCTTCTTCCCCCCACTGTTATGCAACACAAAAACACTCTTCCCAGCTAGAAACATAAAGGAAACCACAACAAAAACATGGAGGAAAACACCCAGGAAGCTCAGACTGCATGAAGGAGCAAAGGCAATGCTTGAATAATGGCTTGGGGAGCAATTTCGTGGGTGTTTTCTTGCCCAAGAAGGAAAAACACGTTTTTCCAAAATGGTGACTTGCCCATACTCAAATTTGGACAGCCATACCTCCCCATTCCCAATGCATTAACTACCTCAACTAACTCTTGGAAGAAATAAATGATTGGGTACAAAAATAAACATGGGTAGTTGAAGGTTCATGGGTTCTTGGAAGAAATAAATGATTGGGTAAAAAAATCAACATGGGTAGTTGAGGGTTCATGGGTTCTCTCATTGACACTTGGCTTGACTTGATTGGTTCAAGGGTTTGAATATTTCCCTCCCAATTCCTTGTAAAAATCATGCCACCATTTCTTGTTACATTGCATTGCATAGCTAGTTGTGGGTGTTTTATTAAAATGCATATTTACATGATATTACATCATTTACATTTTTAATGCAATGGGGTCAAAATTGGGATATTACAAAACACCTCAAACAACCATATAAACTTCAGACTTTTGACCTTGAACTGCACAGCTCTGTAATCATAACAAACTGTTTAACCCATTTACCATCCATGAATCATAGGGCTAAGGGAAGTACTCAGAGGGTTTTTCACAAAGTTCTAGATGCTACATAAACTCCACAAAGTTTTAAATGGCAAGTGGCTATGAACATTAAAATACACATACATATACATCTAGATAGAAAATGATAGACATCTACCGGTACACTCATTATTGTACCCATACATATTGCCCCAACTCACTTCAAGATTCCAAATTTCTCAATTTTTATTGGGAGCACGCATTATTAGCCTCTCATGGACAATATAAGAGGTAAAAGCTTTTCCATATTTTAATATTTGTTGAACAATTATCATCTCAACCAATGTTAACCTGAAAACCCTCTATTGAGATTTTAAATGGCAAGCAGACATGGGCATCAAAATCCACACTTTGTCAATAAAGAATGCCCAACCATAAGCAAAAACGAGAATTTGATTCTATGGATAAATAGAAGATTGTGAACAATATTATATATATATATATATATATAGAGAGAGAGAGAGAGAGACCTAGTTAATGATAATGCTTGAACTCATGGACAAGGAAATTCAAAAATATTCATCAGTGTAAAAAACCGTGATATACCTTGCCATTAAGTTCAGCAAAGAGATTTAACAAGCAAGTAACCATGGAATATCCATGCTTCGTCAAGGAAGAATGCCAGCCATAAGCAGAAATGGGTATTTGACTCTTAATAAGTTCATGAAAGCAAAAGAAAAAATGATAAAATATGTCATTAAGTTCAACAAACCTGTTGACGTTAATTTTCAATTCGGACTATCCTTCCTCAATTAACTTTGTTCGTTGTCACCTTCAGATTGTTATTTTCTGCACCCGCTATTGACTGGCCTAAATGGGTTATGCTTCGTTTGGCTGGAGGGTTTTAAATGCTGCTTAGGGAGAGTCTGATCCTCCCAAGTATTTAGGCAATTTATAGCAAAATACTCATACACATGCCAAGGGTTGCTCATAATTTATTTCATGTAGGTAGCTCCATCAGTCCATATTTATTTGCAGCACCTCTAGAAGGCCCTTCTCCAGACCCACTTCCACACATATTATGGCAGAGGTATACAAGTTTCCTTTTGGTTCAGCTCTGTCAATGTAATCAGATAGCTTCTCCCTAATGGCTCTGAAAGTCTTTTCATCCAAAATATTAATGGAAACGGTGAGATAGCCTAACCAATACACAAGCTGCTGTTATCTCCTCCTTTGGGTTGAAGTCAAGGGTCCAAGTATTTAAATGCTGCTTAGGGAGAGTCTGATCCTCCCAAGTATTTAGGCAATTTATAGCAAAATACTCATACACATGCCAAGGGTTGCTCATAATTTATTTCATGTAGGTAGCTCCATCAGTCCATATTTATTTGCAGCACCTCTAGAAGGCCCTTCTCCAGACCCACTTCCACACATATTATGGCAGAGGTATACAAGTTTCCTTTTGGTTCAGCTCTGTCAATGTAATCAGCTAGCTTCTCCCTAATGGCTCTGAAAGTCTTTTCATCCAAAATATTAATGGAAACGGTGAGATAGCCTAACCAATACACAAGCTGCTGTTATCTCCTCCTTTGGGTTGAAGTCAAGGGTCCAGAGTGGAAAATCATATTCCTATCCTTATTTTGGAATTAAAAAGGAAAACACCCTCGACCACACACAAAAAGAGTTACCTGGCCTTCTATCTTGGGTAACCAATTGCTCTGTTATCCACATCTCCATAGAAATCGGACTGATTCAGAGTCCTGAAAAATTCCCAAATAGAGCTTGTTCGAACACAATGAGAGCCTTTTGTCCTTAGATCCGAGGATTTGAACTTCCAGCTGGAGGATGGAGTCCAACCATTTGGCAATTCTCTCCTGCACAGGTCGAGATCCTTTGGCTGAACTCGATGTGCTAGCTAGGAACTTGGATGCTTCAATCTCTGCTGCAGACATTCGCTTAGGATCCATCTGAGTCGGTGAGATTCCCATGATTGTCACTCGCCTCCTGAACCCAAGCCTAATCACCCCTTACAGGAGCAATTTCCCTCAGAACAAGGAGTCAAAGATCATCAACAACTCGCCAATCAATGGCAGATCTGTCATGAAGAGGGTTGGGGGGTAGTGAGCAGGGGGGAACAATTAAAGAAAAGGCTAGTGCAGATCACAGTTGCAGCATGGAACAGAAACAGGGCATCTAGGGTAAGCCCTAGCCACCACCACATAGTCGATAGTTTCATCTCTCTTCATCGCGGCTTATATTTCCAAGTTTACAAAAAGAAATCATAAAACATTTTACAGATACAATTTATAAAACAAAAAAACAAATCTTAGCATTTTTTTACAGATTTACCTAGAAATGCTGCCCAACCACAAGCTAAAATGGGTTTCCAACTATTTCAAGGGATTTAAATGCATTAGGACAAGCGATTTTGTGATTATGAATAAAACCAAAACAGAAGCAGGGATGTAATTAGATAACTGACCATCTTGCCTCAAACGAGTAATGCCCAATGCAGATTGCTTCTTCTGCAAATGGCTATGTATAGCTTGTGATTCCCAAGTTGAGGAAAACAGTAGAACAAGTAGGTGAAGAGCTTATTCCTGAGGATTTAATAGTCTAGGGTTTTAACGATTTAGGGTATTAAATAAATAATAGCTATTCTTAAAATCTTTAACAATTCATTAATCAAATTTTGTAACTTGTTAGGTATGAGTTTTTGGGTGCTTTCCCATGCATTCTTGGAGACAATTGCACCCAACAACCAATTCCGTATGCTAACATTCTTTCCAACCAGCTAAAGAGAATTAAAAATTGAGCACCACACAAAAATTTATGAAAGGCTTCTGCACCTTGAGGCAGAAACGCTGAACAGAAACAAGGAAGCTAGGGTAAAGCAACATAGCCAGTCATTTCAGCACTCTTCATCGCCACTTATATTTTCAAGTTTACAAAAACAAAACCTTAAATACTTCACAGATACAATTTAAAAAACATAAAACAAATCTTAGAATTTTTTACAGATTTACCTAGAAAGGCTGCCCAAGCACAAGCTGAAAATTGACAGGTGAAGATTGAACAATGCTCCATTTATAACTTTTATAAATTATTATTTACAACACATGGGCAATGACAAGCGCAACAGCAACACCACCTTTTTAGTAGAATAATCATTGTAATTACAATTAATATGATAGATTAATAATATCAAGAACCTCACAAAATTTCTTGGGAAATTTCTGTGCGGCATTCATTTCATTCTATTTCATAAGGTCATATAGCAGATGTCAAGATTTAACCCTACAGAATTGAGCAGACATGAATCTGTAGCAATGGGCATTTACAAGGCAACAAACATAGAAAGTTAAAACAGTAGTAGAATACATCAAACCACCACATAAAGTTCAGCCTTCTGACCTTCAACTGCACAGCCTGTGAATTTCATAAAACTTCTCTATCCACTGATTTTAATATTTAGCAATTATCAACAAATATTTGTAAAAAAATTCATGTATTGACATTCCTCTTAATTAAAGAAATTAAGCCCAATTAACCAAAATGAAGAATAAAAGTTGGCTTCAGAAAGGCCTATCTAACCTCTCTTCATTTGAGAAACTAATCCAATTAACCAATATAAACAACTACAGTCAACTTCGCAAAGTCCTATCCAGCCTCTCTTCATTAGAGAAATTAAGTACAATCAACCAAAATGAAGAATTCAAGTTGGTGTCCCAAAGCCCTATCCATCCTCTCTTCATTAGAAAAAAAATGGATAAATGGATCTAAGGTTAAGTATGAAGTCATTGCCCTTGCTATAACATTGACTATTTTTGGGTTTAGTGGAGCTGACATGGGGCATCCTTGCATACATGCCCTAAGATAGCAAGGGATCGATTAAAAATTTAAATGGCCACCCCATTAACCGATACAATTGTTTTAGCTATCATGTAGGAGATTTTGAACATGACATTGACTAGCATCAAGGCCCAAAGGAAGATTATCTCAAGGGTAGTTCAAGAGGGATTGAAATCCCTCCTAATGGATTAATTATTGATATTCGTGATTTTGAATATTTTATCTGTAATATGTTGAAAAGCACATGGTAGGGGGTATTTGGTGGATCAATCCCACAAGCTTGGGACAAAGAGGCTTGAGGACCGCATGGATGGATTTGTAAGTCCAATTTGCACTATGATCTGCATTACCGGATCCGGGGGGGCATCCGATCTGGATCCAGATCCAGATCCGCCAAGATCCACCAGTCAAACTGTTCTGCTGAAATTTGGATACGCATTCCGCAAAGTAGAAACAGATCTTGTGGAGGAAACACAGATCTCGACATCTAGAAACGCATCGACCCGATGGCTACCCCCACCTGTGTTGATTCCAACTCAAATTCAATACAATTTTAGGTTTTTATTCATCCTAGGGTTTTTTGGAATATAATGCACCCGACCCCACATCTAGCAGACAAACTTGAGACTGTCTCGGCAATTACTCCTCAACAACTGTTTCAGTGTCTTCTTTCTCCCAGACAACGACTTGAACAACGTGGCATCCATTTCTCCAAGGCAACAATTCTTCAATTGGCAGCAACTCTTCAATTGGCAGATGGCAGACAATAACAGACGTAAACCGTAAATCATTGGCAGTTACGATGTATGTGTTTATTAAATTTTTTTTCTTGTTTGTTCTGTGTATATATTATTAACTTATTATGTATATATATTACTAAAATACTATAATGTATATTGTTTATCTCTGTACACTATACTATATTCTTTGTATATGTATTAAAACTTTAAAAACTGTGTTGTCCTGTGTATATATGTATGTTGTTGCATATTATATATTCATTAAAATTAAAAAAATTATATATATGTATGTTGTAGTTTAATAAAAGTATTTTTTTAATTTTAATATAGTTTACAACTTTACATTTGTAACATTTATTATTTATTACATTTATTCCTCGCACTGTATTATTCCTCATATTTCCAAATTACAGTTTACTGGGGCGAGTTCATCATGGCACAATTTACTAGTTTAGTAATCTCCCACTGGACTTGCATACTTGACCTCATTTTCGATGATGTATGTGAATCTTTTCACATTGTCGAGACTGTTTTCATACCAAATGGTATCGCAAAAAAAAAAAATCCTACATTTGCAGTGACAATCTGTATCACTTCAATTTTCTTTGTTTCAGTGTTCATATTTATAAGTTATCTAACGATGTGATTCATGAATAGTTTTGATTATAAATTTCAAATATGTTTTTTAAATTTTAAAATATATATATATTTTTTTGTATGTTACATATCCTATCCATATCCATATCCAGATCCGTATCCATATTCTGGTAACATAGACTGTGATTAAGAGATTTTTTCAATTTTCATTGAAAGATGAAAAGAATTGTCATTAAGTAAATCTCTCATGGCCATTCGATGAGTGAAAATCGATTGGTTGTGTTTGTCATATGGCATGAAGAGTTGTCTACTAAATAAGCCTCCATGTTGTATTGTCTAGTCTGGGTTGACTTCCCATGGCTCCTTGTGTAATTTTGGGCATTTTTTAAACATGTCTCAGCTCTAATCAACAATTTCATTTGCCATAAGCTAAAGAGATTTTTCAACCCCCTCCTTGAGAAATGGATTTGCCTTGCAATTGAAATCTATGAGGCTATGTTACCGGATCCACCACCCCAGTGTGTAGGATCCACAGATCCAATACGTATCCAGATCGGATCCACCTAGGATCCATCATGGAAAAGTATCCTGATCCCATGAAACAGATCATGTGAAAAATCAAACAATTCCTGAAATTTTCAAAGGGATCCTGAAACTTCCAGTGCTTCTATGACCCATTGATCCCCCAAAAAAATGTTTTTTAATGAAAAACTTATAAAAACCTAAACATCTAATGGCTAAAAGCATAAACCCCATTCCTGCTCAAGGTCTGATCTATCCTTATGTCAAGATCTGCTCTTGAACTCTGATACATCAATATCAAGGTCTTCAAACAATTCCTGAAATTTTCAAACGGATCCCGAAACTTCCAGTGCTTCTATGACCCATTGATCCCCCCCAAAAAATGTTTTTAATAAAAAACTTTAAAATAAACTAAATACCTAATGGCTAAAAGCGCAAACCCCATTCCTGCTCAAGGTCTGATCTATCCCTGTGTCAAGATCTGCTCTTGAACTCTGATACATCAACACCAAGGTCTGCTCTGAATGTTTTTATTTGATTTATCTTTATGGTTAAGGTCTGCTGTCAAGGGCTGATCTATCTTTATGTGCTATGTTGTTGCTCACTTCACTTACACTGGTATGTAGTCTTGCCATAGCCTTCAAGAAAACCACTTTATTCCCTACTGATAGGGACATGTGAATGTAGCTCACAAAAAAACTGTTATGTATTTCATTGATTATTTCTCACTCCAAACATTGATTATGGGTCCTCCAAACCACTTCAACTCTCTAAGCGAGAGAATGGATTTTCTTCTTGAAAGTGCACAAGGAAGATAGTATGATGGAACATACAATTATCAAAGTGCTCAGCCAAGGTCATCTCAAATACTATCATGACACTGCCAATTTTTTAGGTTTGATTTTTTTAGTGCTTCCCCATGCATTCTTGGAGACAAATGCACCCAAAGACCAAGTACCTGACTCGGTATGCCAATGTTCTTTCTAACAAGCTAAAGAGAACCAAAAATTGAGCATCCCACGAAAACTTATGAAAGGCTTCTGCACCTCGAGGCTGCAACGTTGAACAGAAACAGAGTAGCTAGGGTAAACCCTAGCCGCCGCCACATAGTCAATCATTTCGTCTCTCTTCATCGCGGCTTATATTTTCAAGTTTACAAAAACAAATCTTAAACATTTTACTGATACAATATATAAAACGAAAACAAATCTTAGCATCCTTTAACAAATTTACCTACACAGGCTGCCCAAGAACAAGCTGAAATGGGTTTCTAGACTATTTCAAGGGTTTTAAATGCATTAGGGCAAGCAATTTCATGATTATGAATAAAACCTAAACAGAAGCAGGAATGTAATTAGATAACCAACCTTCATCTTGCCTCAAAGGAGTAATGCTCGATGCAGATTGCCGATCCTGTGAACCCCAAGTCGAGGAAAACGTCCGAATAAGAAGAAGGTAACGAGCTTCTTTTCGTGGTTTTAATAGTCTAGGGTTTTAAGGTTCTAAGATTTTAGGGTTTTAAATATGTAATAATAATATTATTCTTAAAATCTTTTAAGATATCACGAATCAAAATCCTCTATTAGCTAATTCAACTAACCATCCTATATTAATTTATTTATTTCGTATTTGAATACCTTAACCCCTCAAATATGTATAAAATGTTTAGTTTATTAAATTTTAATTATTTATTATTTTTCCAAAATTTATCAATTTTCTTTTTAGTTAGCTTATTTTTAATGGCTTAATCTAACTAATTTCTTTTACTTCTATACTCTTTTCTAATTGCTATAGCTTCACTCGAAATACATCAATCATTTCCAAATGTCTAAAGAATGAAATTCCATAAAATTGAACACAATTGTTGAACACTGAGAAAACATTCATGCACAAATTTTAGGGTTTGTAGAGGTTAGAGTTTTATTTGAATGTCACACTACATGACATATCTAGGCTTGTACATTTTCACAATAAGGTTAGTATTTGTTATTAAGTGAGAACCACAATGGATCATATTGAACTAAGGTATGCTTGTAGGTGTAGAAGGGTTATGTTAACAAAATATTAGTTAGTGTGAGTTTTGTCAATCTTTATATGTAAATCTTCAAGAAGAAACTTGTGTTTGGCAAGAGAAGAGTGATTGTTTGTTTGGATATCTGCCAATGGAATATCATTATTGGTCGTTGGTCATTTTTTTGTTGCCACAAAAACAAAAAAGAGACTTCATGTTCTTACTCATTTGTTTCCTAGATTTATGTGATTTAGCTACTTACGCTAGCTCAGTAAGTGGACGTACTCAAATGATGTTTTTAGCAAATTTAACATGCTAAAAAAAAATTGAAGGTTTGTTAATTAGGTAGTTGTCTAGCAATAGATTGTTCTACAATTAATTTAAGTTTGAGAATCTCCAAAGCAACGTGTCATAAGGGTTTCACTCTCTCTAACCAACCAAACATCTAATCATGTTTAGTGACGAGATCGATTTTTCTAAACACTTTTTATAGATGTTGTGTTATTATAGAAGCAATATAGGTCTCATTTTTGCCCAAAAAAATTGGTATGAGCCTCGCTAGAGGTCACTTCCTTGCATAACATGCATGGTTATTAAATGGAATGTTATTGCATCATTAAATACCTTTGTTTGGTCTTTTGGTGTGGATTTATTTTTACCGATACAAAGATTAAGGCAAGGTATTAGGTAATGATTTGTGCATCGACACACTTCTTGTTTCTACCAAGCATGTGTTAGCCTTCAACATCCCAAAACAACGTGACCAAACCTTGATCCTTATCACGTAATAAAAACTACATGCCAAACTTATAGGATTTGCCATCCTACTTTGTTATGCAACAAGCTCAAATCCTTCGTCATGCTCAACCATATCCACATGACCACTTCATAACCTTTGGTGCACCATTGATCTAATGCCAACATTTGATCCACATGGCACCAGCTTAACATGCAAGTCCACTCCAAAGTTGGCACACCATCTTAGCAACAACTCAATAGTTCGCATTAAGACATGTCACAATTTAAGGATCATGTGCCCAACTAGATCACTAATCAAGTTTGACTTGGCTCATGTGCACCAAGGAGCAAGATGGTGATCATACTTGATCGATGTGGTTCTCAATTTAAAAAGGAAAAAAGAATTTGGATAACATATCTATGATTAAGTATGAATTCATTGCCCTCATTGTGACATTTACTATTTTTGGGTTAAGTGGAGTTGACATGGGGTTGCATCCTTCCATGCATGTCTTGAGATAACAAGGGATCGGTTAAATGGCTACCCCATTCTTTGATATCATTCGTTTAGCTATCATGGAAGGACATTTTGAGCATGACATCGACCGACATCAAGGCCCCATGGAAGATTATCTCAAGGGTAGTTCATGAGGGATTGAAATCCCTCCTAATGAAACAATCAATGATATTCGTGATTTTGAATATTTTATGTCTTTAATATGTTGAAAAGCACACGATAGTGGGTATTTTGTGGATCAAATCCCACAAGCTTGGGGCAAATAGGCTTGGGGACCCAATGGATGGATTTGCAAGTCCAATTTGCACTTTGATTAAGGGATTTTTTCAATTTTCATTTAAGGATGAAAAGCATTGTCATGAAGTAAATCTCTCATGGCCCTTCAATGTGTCAACACAATCTGGTTGTTTTTGTCATATGGCATGAAGAGTTCTCTACTAAAGAAGCCTATGTGTTGTGTTGTCTAGTCTGGGTTGAATTCCCATGGCTCCTTGTGTAATTTTGGTCATATTTTAAACATGTCTCAACTCCAATCAATAGTTTCATTTGCTATGAGCTAAATATGTTTTTCAACCCCCTCCACGAGTAATGGATTTTCCTTGTAATTGACATCTATGAGGATTCAAAAGAGTTTTTGTTCACTCATGTTATCTTATAGCTATTACAATATATCAATCTCCTCGACACCGATTGTCCTTTATTGGTGAACTATAAATCCCCTGCATCTTCAGCCTTAAGGCCTACTGGTCAAGTCCCACATGCCTAATTGAATACATATAGTGATGGATGGATTGAAGTTGTTGTAAAAAGGGAAGACTTGCCAAACCCATCAGTCCCAATAGATTACTCAAGCCCATCAAGATAACTCAGTGCCACACCCATCCCCAAGTCCAACCCAAAAGAATAATTCTAGCTCTATTATGGTCAAGTGCCACCCTAGCATTTCCCAACCTACTTCTCAATGTGGGGGTGAGGATCAATGCATATAGTCTCCACCCCAAAATTGGTTCCTTCTTAGACAATGGTTTCCAATGACTCTCATAAGAAGCCAAGGGCATGTATTTCATTGATTCTTTCTCATGCCAAACATGCATTATGGGTCCTCCAAATCCCTTCAACTCTCCAAGCAAGAGAATGGGTTTTCTTCTTGAAAGTGCACAAGGAATATAGTATGATAGAACATACAATGATCAAGGTGTCTATCCAGTATCATATGAAACACTATCATGACACTGTTGATTTTATAGGTATGATATTTCGGGTGCTTTCCCATGTGTTCTTGGAAACAAGCACCCAACGACCAAGTACCTGATTTAGTATGCTAATGTTCTTTCTAACAAGCTAAGGAGAACCAAAACTTGAGCACCGCACAAAAAATTATGATCTTCACAAGGCTCCCCTGTGCTATGACTTTGAAATTATCTACAAAAAGGGAAAGAAAATGTGATGGCGAATGCACTTTCAAGAAAAGAAGAAGAAATTGAAGCCTTGTTTTGTGTCATTTCCATTTTACATGTTGATTGGGTGGAGAAAGAAAACATGGAATGGCATTGTGACCAAAATGCATGGCAGCTCATTCTATAGCTACAATAGAACCCTGGCACATCGCAGATAAATTTGTGTGGAAGAATGATTCACTTTAGTATAAGGATTGTTGGTATTTATATAAGAATTCCCAACTCAAACTTAATATCCTTTTAGAACTGCACACTTCTCATGTAGGGGAACACTTAAGACTTCAGAAATCTTAACATAGGATTGAGAGGGATTTTTTCTAGGAAGGTCTTCAAACTGATGTTCAAAATTTTGTTGTAGAATTTTTACAATGGAACAAATTAGGAGAGATAATTGAGAAGCAATATGGAACATGATAGTTACAACATTCATGGAAGCAACGCAAAAGCTACATGGAAACCCCAAGATTATTGTAAGTGACAAAGATCAGTTTTTCATAGATAAATTTTTTGGACTGGTAACTTGTTTTCTCGTTACGGTACACAATTAGCTAACAACTCCTCACTATCCCCATTCTAATGAAAAAATTGAGATCGTGATAAATGCTAGGAAGGTTATTTTCATTTCTTTGCATATAATAAATAGTGATAATGGGACAAATGGTTACCATTGGAAAAATGGTGGTCCAACACTTCCTTCAATACATTAGTGAAAATGTCCCCATTTATAGCACTATATGGATATCAACTTCCATCTATGATATCACAATTGATATGTAATCCTAAGGCTCAAACAATGGAGGATAATATTGATCACCAACAAGAGGTTCTCTAACTATTGAAGGAAAACTTGGTTTTAGCACAAAACAAGATGAACAACAAGCATATCTATATCACATTCGAAGGCACCTTAAGGGGGGAATTTTATATTTATGAGGCTGCAACTATACAAATGGGTGTCTCTTAAGCAACAAAAGAAGACAAATAAATTAGCACCCAAGTATTATGGTCCATAAAGGTGTTGTATGGCTTATAACTTGGAGTTGTCCCCATCTCCATGTGTGCATCCATTCTTCCACGTTTATTGTTTAAAGAAGGTAATTGATGAGAAGATCCAAACTTCAAACTATTTTTCAAGAGCTCAATGAAGAAGGAAAATCATATTGGAACTTGAAGCAATCATCTTAACACATATCAACCAACTATGAAACATGTAGGTATTGAGTACCACATCAAGTGGAAGAACCCACCAATAGAAGTTGTTATTTGGGAAGATGAGTTCTTCGTAAAGAAGCATCCACAACTAATTAAGCATTTAGGACTTCACTTGTTTGGAGGGTGGGGCATGTTAATCCCATGGGTGTGGGGCCACTACATTTTTTTTAACATAAATGAGTAAATTTGTATTAAATTGTAAAATCTCCATACAACAAAGGAATCATATTGTTTATTACATTCTAAGATAAAGCTCTAAATTAATTAGTTGTCTAGAAAACCTCTAAGGAGCAGTTTATCACATCTATATATGCTACCTACTTACTTCAAAAAGTATCTCTATATATATATTCTTATAAACTTGCCTCATATCAAAGTACATTGACAATACATCAAAACCCAAAAACATTGGGGGAAATCATGCCCATATTGGGCTTCTTCCATTACAAAATCTTCATTCCTTGGACTTCCAATATCTTGTTCAGTAGGTACTTTGTTTGCTGAGCCTCCAAAGATTTGTTGCATCATAGCATCTTCTAGTTGCTCCTCCTTGACTAAGCTAATGGACTATGTATTATGACCTACTAGAGGCGGTGAGCTTAAGAGAACCCCAAAATTATGTTGTAATGCATGTCCAACTCCATTGAAATTTTATCTATTCTCTTACTCTATGTGGCCAACGTGTTTTCCGATTCGGCTTGTCTAGTGAGTTGAGCTTCCAATTGCTCATTCATGCGCAAAAATGCTAAGTGCAAAAATTTGAATAGACTGCCATGGGGTAGTACAACTTCCAATAATTTTGTGTCATTCTAGATTGCAAGCTCTGCTTCAAAACCAAAACCTTTGTCTAATAGAAACCCAATACTTAAAGACCAACATAGCATGGCGATAGGGGTGTTCATAGGATTTCCTTTGATACTCTGTTCAGAGCTAAATTGGCTCACTTTCCTAGTTATCCTTTCAAGCTTCCACTAACCAACTTTTCCTACAAAATCCCAAATCTTCATTGTAACAATAGCCCTATCACCTTTGTCATGGATTGAAGTAATCCCACCTATGCTAAGAGGAGTTATCGCATCGACGTTAATAGACACAATGTGGGAGGAGGAAGTCAAGTGTGTGAAGGGTACATGACAAAGGGGAGGAGTTATGACCCTCACATTTGGGGAGGAGTTATGACGCTCGCATTGATCTTTTCCATTTAACAAGTGTCCATACTTCTAATGTGTGTACCATGCAAATATGATGATGCCATCCTAGCTCGAGGGATTAATGCTAACTCCAAGTCACCCCCTTATTGCATAAAGGCCCCTTTATCTATACAAGTAGCCCTATTTTTCATTTCACCTACTTTTGAATTACATGATCATCTAATGTGATAGAACTCTATCATTTGAAATTAATTTATTAGACCTTTGATTCCCTTGACCATTTTGAATATGATTGATTTACTTCTTACTTTGTCCCTTCTCACCTAATAAATGATAATCATAGAGCCTCCAAAGACCATGACATTCTTGACATTATGATCATGGAGTATGACCAATCCACGATACAAAGAATTCACCCTTGCTTGGTTATTTGTCACCACTCTAAGTCCCCAAGCAAATGATACTTCTTATTTTCCTCTAGGGCCTAAACTCACCCCCCTCGGCACCTGCCACCACCACGGACATTACGTTGTTATTGTTATAGTATTCCTGTCATTATTTGTTAGCTAGACTCATTATTTGTAAGTATAACCTTTGTGTCATATATTTACCAAGGAAATCTAGTTTTAAGGGCCATCAAATATTATTTGTAAACATAAGGTGTAAACTTGGATGTTGCCTCCTCAACATGGCATTACTATTCATTCATTTTTTTTATCATTCTTTAGCGTGGCATTACTGCATTGTGTCCTTGTTTATGTTTCTTTGGCTATTTGATGAATAAAAATATAATATATTTACTTGCTACGCCTTGTAGAGCAAAAAAAAACTCTTAACATGAAGCTTTTGTTGATCATGAAAAATGAGATCATCTATAAGGAAAAAAATTATTAAAGACATTGAAGTTTAAGCAAATGTATACACCTTATAAAGTCGAGTTAACCATACAAATAATTGTGTTATTTAAATAAAAACAATAATAACTAGATTCTCCATGCATCTAGTTGCATATGCATCCTCTGCTCCATAGTGGTATACTAAAACAATGGGTAAAGGAGGGATGTATTTACCTTTACCTTTCACTACAATGTAGAAGTTAATTACATTAGTAGTGACAAATATGGAGGGAGAACTCACATGTTTTGTAGTGAACCCTATAATTTTTCTTGAACCAAAACTACACAAAGTCGTTACCTCGTCACTATTTTAAAACACAATATCAACACATTGAACTATAATATTTCTACAAAACATGGCACATGAAGATATTGATAAAAAAAGTTATAAAATCTACACCAACATTTCAATTTCCATTTGACATGTTGTCTCCATTTATGGTTTATTACTACTAATACATAAGAAGTTTATAAATGATTATGCCTAGTTTAGATAAAATAGCAATATGTTTCAATGTAAAGGTGGTTAAAACAAATTACACAACCAATTATGTTTTAACTATGTCTTAGATAAAATTATAAAATGTGAAGCAACGATTGGCATGCCTCTATAACTAAAGTCAAATTGTTATGATATAAGCATCTACAACATGAGACTAATATAAATGAGGACAAAGGCGAGTTATACCTAAGCGTTGATGTTTCTCTTCAATGTTGCCTTCAATTCCATTTCTCTCTTCACCATGCCAACAATTGCATTACTTATTTCAAAACTATGTAGTTTTAAGAACAAGAGCTGCGTGCAGCTTAGTCCCTTCCTTAAAGGATTTACTGTAAAAATAAATACCAAAAATTATGAATTATTGTTTATTTAAAAATCAACAAAGCAATGACTCCCTACCCTAGAGGATGTAATGCATAAATAAGTACTAAATATTATGAATTGTTGTTTATTTGAAAAACAACGAAGCAATGTTATTGAGTTAACAAATCCATAGTATTTATTTGAAAGGCAACAATGTGCAAAAGTCTAAGAACATACAATAAAAGGGTATTGAACTTAAAGACATTCAAGTCAATTGAGACAATTGCATAAATCTATGTAGAATTAATGTTTTGTGATTTCAATTATTTCAACCTGAGCTCCAATATTGAACTAAAAAATCCATCATATTGAGAAAGCTTTATTGTTCCATTGTTATATAATTATCTCTGGCTAATAAAATGACGAATCTTTCATCAGAGTTCAGCCTTAACACATGATTAAATCAATGTGCTCATATCTAAGATCTATGGCATAAGTGAATTGTGAAATCGGGGAACAAATAAAATGGTGACATGTTATTTAAAGTTTCTTATTACATGGAAGGGTATCTTTTTTAAATTGGTAGCTCCTTAAAGTGGCCACTAGTAATGACATAAAAAATTCAAAAACTACGTTATAATTCCCAAAACGAATTAAAGGAATAGTTCCCCGGTGTAGTAGAAATCACACCAAAATCAACATTTTAGAGTAACCAAAAGATTAAAATTAAAAAATTGTTTGAATTTGGACAAATTTGTATAATCTGTGCCTTGAGACAAATAATGTGGAAACATACATCGACAACGCATTCTCTTGATTTGTTGGTAATATACACCTCAGTAAATAACCCAATTCAGAAGGCTATATTGATGTTTCAAATTGCTATTGTAAACATGCAAGGATCTCTAGACCAAGCAAGGAAACAAAAGTAATGGATAAAGGAGCTACTAGAATACGTAACATAGCATCAACCCGACAAGATATAACGAAGGAATATCTCCATTTTCAGTTAACTTCAAAACTACACCATTGAAAAGCATTGTTTGACGATGAAGGTCGCCATCTTTTGGTGTTAAGTGGTATTCCATTCTATAATATTTCACCTTTAATGTTTTGCTTCCATCCCAAGCTAAGAATTTCTTAATATTATGTATAATAGACTCTTTTGCATTCATGATTCTCTCGTACATGGTAGAATTTGGATAAGAAGAAGCACCAATACCAACATTTGTGTCATTGCTTAGGTTGATCAAGAGTAAAGTTATTCCACTTTACAGAAAGTAATATCCAAGAGTGAGATACTGATAAAGATAAAATGTTAATCTATAGTTCACGCATCATATTAGCCATGAGAGATGGAATAAAAAATGCATAAAATTGAGGTATGTAATAAGTGTAGATGTAAATGTATGTTGTTGTACTTAATGTTGCATTTTCTTCCTTTCAAGATCAAAGGGAATTGAATAGATGTTTGATAAATATGCTAACATTACAATGACTACAAATTGAATTGTTCTCGATATAATGTTAATCCACTTCATTTAAATTTCTGAGCTTCATTCAACTTTAAAAAATGCAAGGATATGCAACAAGATTCCACACATTAATTGTGATAAAGAAGAATGAAACTAGTATTGTATGATACTTACATCATTCTTTGTACAATGAGCATATGTGTGCATGTAGGGTGGCCCTATAATATTAATGGAATGCACACCTCTTCCCATAAACGTATGCCAAAGCAGAGCATTGAACCATAAAGACAAGCATGAAGACTTCACTATGTTCATAGTAAACAATAACCATTTACTCTCTCAATAACAGAGACAATTAATTTGAAATCTTTGGAGTTACTTGACATTAACTAAAGAAGATCCACAATCTGAAAAAAGTGTACTAGATCATGTACTACTCACCTGTAATAATCAATATTGGGTACAAATGTAGTTGTGTTAAGAAGGCCAGTTGCCACCAATCAAGCTTTGTCTACAATAAACTATAGCATCGAATGTGGAAGACATCCCAAGTTGATCTAAATACCTGCACAAAGCAAGGAAGAAGCTCATTAAGATGCAACAAATTCTAATTCTTATATGAGTATTTATCATTTCACTGAAAACGAGAAAATGAAAAAGAAATGTAAGTACATCAAGTAGAAAAATTGAATAAAAAATGCTTTGAGGGATGAGATGAGACTTAAGAGAAAAAACAACAAAAAGTTGGTATTGAAGTTTTAACATTATGTGTTTGTACAAATGTCCCATTGATTAATTTGTTTGCTAACTGATAGATTTACCAAATACAACATACAATAGAATTATCTATAATGTGTAATTATAATATACTGTAATTAATTGTAACTATATATGATTGTAATTAATATAATATGGTATGATGTAATTATAATAATATGACCAAAGAAATTTGTAAAACATCTTCCAACCTGTATTTGGCAATTTGAATAAGTAGCTCATTTGTACAAAGAAAGCAAAAAAGACAAACCACAAAATAAATGTCAAATAGAACGTAATCATTGAGGATGAAGAGCATTTTAGAACGAACACTAGCAAGCACTACAAATACAAGTTACAATATTAGAAAGAATAATTACTTTTGTCCCATTAACTTGGGGTATACGATTGTACCAAGTTTACTTCGAGGTCAAATTTTAATTGTTGCATGAAAAAACATTGCATCTTTGGAAATCAACATGAAATAGATCATTTAATAAAAAAGGGAAACAATCATAATTAACACCTTTCATAATCATCTCCAACAACAAAAATAACACAATTATAGTTTTAAAAAAACGTGTTAAGGATATACAGTCTAGTAGAGTTCATCGTCATCATCCTCTGTTGTGATTGTGGTGGCAGTAGTTGTAGCTGGTCGATTTGCATAGTGGAACTCTGACCCAAAACCTTGACCTCGAGACTGCTGTAATGTTTGAGCAAATGCTTGATACTTATGTCTATCGGCATCACTAATGCTCTTCATGGAAAATTTCATTGCTTTGTCGAAATGATATGCCTTTATTTATGTAACTTCCTGGGTATCATCTTTAATATCCATGGCTTCAGGGTGTTCCTTTCTTTTCTTTTCTACTTCAATGTCTTTTTCAATGTGCTCTTTGATGGCATACTTGCAAGCACACTGAAATATCTCATTAACATCAGCTCCACTAAATCCCCCTGTGTAGCGAGCAAGAGCTGCAATATCAACATCCCTAGCAACAAGTGACTTCCTCAGACATGCCTTGAAAATATGAAATCAGGAAGCCTCATCGGGTAATGGTATATATATATTAGATCATCAAGGTGACCACATCGTAAGAAAGAAGGATCGAGGATATAGATCGATGTGTAGCCCCAATAATGAAAATAACTTTCTTTGCATTCATGCCATCCATCTCAATCAGTGATTGATTCAATACTCTACTTGTTGCACCCCAACATCCCCACACTGCTACCACGATGCATGGACAGGGACATCCTAAAAGTCACTCAACCTTACTTGCCTAAAACACATTATCTCTACAACAAGAAGATAAAAAATAACTATATATATATATATATATTCCTTGTAAGAAGTAGTGGGGAAACCCTCAGGTACTTCCCCTCATTTCGAGGATGGTACCCAAGGTAAACCACCGACCCTGATTACGGGGCCTAACCCGGTGGGGACATCAAGTGAGGCCCTTATATATCAATGCATAGCCACTCGGGGATTTGACCCCGAGACCTTCTGCTTACAACTCACAACTCTCAACCACTTGAGCTAACCCACCGCACTACAATATATATATATATATATATATAATAAAAACAAGAAGATAAAAAATAATTGTATATATAGCCTCAATAGCAATTGAGTTGAGCTCGTCAAAGAAAAGGACACAAGGTGCTGACTGTCTAGCCTTGTCAAAAATATCACGCACATTGGCTTCACTTTCTTTGAACCACATGATGAGGAGATCTGGTCCTTTCACACTGATAAAGTTGGCATGTCACTCATTAGCAATGGCCTTAGCAAGCAACATCTTGCCACAACCAGGAGGTACATAGAAGATAACGCCTTTAGAGGGAGCCATGCCAAACTTCTAGAATTTATCTAGATGCTCCACGAGATATTGCACAGTCTGCAAGTAGTAATATGTCAAGCAAAACATCCATCATAATTCAAACCAATGACAAGCAAAATATCCATCATAATTCAAACTAGTGACAGGGCAAACAAGAAAGTGTAGATATTAAGAAATCTAAATTATATGATTTAATTTTAATACCTCCTGAAGCTTTCCCTTGACATTTTCGAGACCCCCAATATCCTCCCAATAAGCATTGGCACCTCCATGACTTGACACATTAAATGATTAAATTCAGTGATGTTTAGTATAGAAGCAATTGAAAGGAAAACAATAAATCTCACTCAGGCTCTCCCAAGTTTACAACTACTCACAGTCTCAAGGAGTGCAGAGGGGCTGCTAGTGCCCAAAGCAGTCCTAAAGTGCTCATCTGTAATGACCGTATAATTTTAGCATCAATTGTTTCATCGTGAAACCAATTACATCCATTTTTCATTTTTCCCTGATACAATGTAGTGCAGCCTCAGTGCAAAGAGCTGCAAGGTCCGCCCCAACATGTCTATGTGTATTCTTGGCAATATGTTCAAGATCGACCTAGAGCACGACAGTAAGAGTGATGTTAATATGCTATGTGGATGAACAAAGCATAAGAGAAACTAATAAGTTAAGATTCATGAGCATAAGAGAAACTAATATGTTAAGATTCCAATACAATAGACATAAAACCTTTTCAAATTTCCAGAAATCCATAAACTGAAATAAATCAGACAAACTTTTTGAAATTTCCATAAATCCATTAAACTGAAATAACAATAGCTCCCAACTCAAGGCCAAGAGTATGATCTCCGCCATGTTATGGTGTTCAACAAGATACCCAATAAGTTGGGTCCACTTCAAAGCACAAGATTGTATCTACATGGAGACCAACCCACTTAACCATGCATTCTTCATCGACAAACAAAACAAGGTCGATATAGACCAATAACAAATAGAATTAGGATAGTTGTAAAATATGACAAAAAATATATATTGTAAAATAGTTCTAGCCTTTAAAAAAAAGACAATTTTAAAATATTTATTATTGTGAAATAAAAAAACTTAATAAATTATTATGAAATTTAAAAACTTAATAAATTGCTCACAATAATATTGTCTTTAGTTAATACTCTTACTAGAACTATGTTTCTTCCTTTCCAACACTATATTTGCAAGTCGTAATTTAACTATTTGATTTAATTCTTTTTTTTCCCGCGAAGAGATTTAATTCTTTTAAAACATACTCTCTAACAAAATTAAAGATTATAATATTTAAGTGATTAGAGAAAAAACACATAAAGTAAATTTTTTTGTTAATACAAAATATAATATCTTTTTTATTAATATAAAATATAATAGTTATTTTGAAAAAAAAATTCAAAATTTTGAAAAAAGAGTGAGTAATATATTATAATGAATATAAACTTTTAGGACTTGTAGATTGTCGAAAATATCTAAACATTTTTCATGACTGCATGATCACTGCATGAGTTTATGTTCTATACAACTTTATAGAGTGAATGAATTCCACTCCATGGTGTTGAAATCTGAACATGTCTTCTACAAAGACTTATTTTTCTCTATAATAGGGGACAAGCTTGGTCTGGTTATAACTTCTCATGAACATGTGACCAAGGCCATAAATTACACACTGAAGTATGTGCTCTTTTAAGTAATGTAACTTATCTCTGGGAGAAATATTTGCACTGTAGGGAAGAAAGTGAGAGATAAAGATCTTGAAGCAAGGTGTCTAAGATCTATTATAACTAAAACATTGGAGGAAAGCAAGCAAATAGACTAGCCATTATTAAACTTATTCATCGTGATTCTAATGAGTTAAATTTTATCCAACTCTTAACTCTGAGCATCTTTATCATTGTTTCTATAACTGCTATAATTGTGGGTAATGTCATAGCACAAACCAAATCCTCAGATTGTAAAAATGTGTACACATGTCCACATTTGCCCCCATTCTAGCAGTAACTAAGACTGTATTCGGGGTAGGTGTCTTACAATTGGTATAATATGAAGAATGTGATCCATGCAAGTTCTATCTAGATTTAATACCTTGCAATTAAATGATAATTTCGACTTCAAAGTGATTCCGAATGACAAAAATTTCTCCATAAACTAACTTAGGATTTGGTCAATGGTATTGAATAGAAACTGATTCTCACCTCCACCAGGATTGGATGAAGCTTATACTCTGCCTTAAAGGCCTTCAAATACAAGTTAGTATTTTGTATCCCTATTTAAATCACGCAATTTAATCAATACAATGTAATTTCAATGGCCAAAAGTAGAAGCACAAAAACGGAGTTAGGGCATGTATCCCGTTTTCAATCCCATAATTTAACCAATACAATGTAATTTCAATGGCAAAAAATGGAAGCACAATAAATGAGTTGAGGCATTTTATTGGCATCATACAAAAATGCATTGACCATGGAATAGACCATAAGAATGGGCATTGGTAGAAATTATAATTGTGGGAAATAAAAAAATATGTGTTAACACCGAGAGCTTCTAATGTTGTACCACCGATTTGAATCTTTAAAGATGGATTACACATTAGACATGCAATAATTGAGCTTTATAGTCCTTTCTCATTCCAGTAAAAAGTCTTGTACAATGCCAGTGTCATTTTATAAAGAAGACATCTCTCCTCCTAGTTTTCTAGCTCTCATTGTATGCACATGAAACATAGGGATTCGATCATTATCCTCTTCTAAAATAAAATTTCATAATTTTAAAAAACACAAAAAGGAAATTTTTATATCCTCTTCTGAATTATTTTTGTTGGACATTAGTGACATTCTCTTCTCAATATCCATCAGTAAATTGACAAGTAAAATCTCCAAAAATTGAAATTTGTCTTGATTCATATTGTTCTTTCAGCTTTTCAGCCAATTTAATACATTGGTAAACAAATTACATATTTCACACTAAGACAAAAACAAGAGCATGGTCAGAAGGGTTGTTTTATAACCATCTGGAAAAAAAAACCCAAGAAACTGACTGTTATATAACTAACTGAAAATAACTACCTGGCAAACCATCATGATGGTGACCAAGCCAAAATTGTCTAACCCAATTAGAAAACTATCATAAAAGAATTGATCACTGAAGAGTGAAAAGAACTATTGGTGGTTGTGCTGCCCCATCTTTTAGTATTATTAGCTCCATAGAACCTACTTCCACTTCCACTCCAACTCTCCCTTTGAGTGAGCATCAACCTCCATATTCCATATTAATGGCATTAGCATCAGGATATATTGACATATCACCTTCTAAGTTGTGTTGTTGTATTGACATATTAGGTTGAATCTCGTTATATCATTTTAAATTATTAGGCAAAACAAACTTGAAGTGAAATTAATTGTATCTTAATATTTAACTGATTTAGAGAATTCTGTGAACTAGTTAACTTTTGCACTGAAGAGAAAACCCAAAACCAGTCACTACCTGATGCATACCAAAAATTATTTCTTACCATTTTCCTAAGACAAGGATATAATATATTAAATCACTAAATTAACATTTTTCTAATCTACAAGCCGAGGAAGCAAATATATCTTATAGCTTAACTTACATATGCCAAAATATCTTTAACTTACATAAGTCAAGGACATGATATTATAAATGCATTGATATTAGTATAGATGCTTTCCTTTTACATTCTATTATATTCAAAACCCAATAGTTCTATATTCAAAACCCAACAGTTCAGGATTATGATGCCATTTAATCTTCACAATCATACATAATGAAGCTAGTCACCATAAAAGCATGTACCTGCATTACATTTCCATCTCAACAAAGAACTTCAATACCGTTGCAGATATTATGTACAATTTATTTCCATGTGCATATAACACTCAAAACAAGATAAATATGTTGTTGTTATCTCTTTGGATCAACCTTTGCTAAGAACCCACACTTTACTGTTCACGCTTCTTGACAAAAAATTTACGTAGATGGGAGGATTAACTTCCGCCAAATTTCAATGACCAAACGAGTATATGGACATAGGGTACTTGAGGCCAAATATTTGGTCAATGTTAAAAATGTCTTAAGCTTTACAGTATAGCCAAACATTTACACCCGGGCATACAAAATAGAGATATATAACTCATTAAAAATAGCAAGCAAGTGAGGTTATTTCATGGAAAAGCTAACAGCTTGGGCATGAGCTCGAATTGCAGACAATGAAGGGTTTCAAATGGGTGGATATAAAGGTTCGTGTTTAACAATATAACACTATAACCTAGTTGTGTTATGACCCAAGCATTTCATGCAAATAAAACGCAAGAGAAGACTAACTTATTCTTGGCTAGAAGCCCACCTCTTAAGCCTTCGCGGGTGGCTATGTGGAGTGTTGTTTGAGTTGTCCATCGGTTGTTTCCAATGCTTCTTCCAACAAATTGACTCCCCCAAAGCTGAGCTTATTTTATTCAAAGCAGTCTCTAAATAGAGCTTTAATGAAGGAGACAATAAGTCGGCTTCAAGCAAACAACATATCCTTCATTCTAATGAAAACAAAGGTCAAACATCAACAAGACTCTCCTCTTGTTACCACTCTTAGAGTAGCATGAGGTTTGCAATGTTAAGGTGCCCACAACCAAGGTAAAATCGCCCAAGTTTAGAGCCAATAAAGGCTGTTCGAAGGGAGAGAATGGGAGTGCGACCCCATTTGGCCAATCCAAACACCCATTATAATAAAAATAACAGGTCCCCACAAATGGATCTTTAAACCTTGAATGAATCACTAATGAGTCGACTCCATGCTATACAAAAATTCAACATAGAGAGAAAGCTTCACAATAGACACAGGTTCAAATCCTGGGTGTTATCGTCCATCTTTATAAGGGATTGAAGCAACTAGGGTCAATGCAGCTTAAATTTCTTGCCATGACTTGAACCAAGACGTGTGTATACTCAGAAACTATGTTTTATGGTGCGAATGCAGTGGAAGGTTGTAGAAGCAGAAGGGTGCGCCAATGTAATGCAATTAATGGATTCCAAATTTAGACCCTCTCCTAGCTACCTGAACTTGCAACACCTGTCACTAAGTTGCAACACTGCCATCCTATACACCCTGTCAATCCACTACGGAAACAATATTTTCATATCTAAAGTATCTCTAAAGTATGTTTGTATTTTTATTTTTCTTAATGCTTGGCAATGATAATATTAGAATAATCAAATACTTTGGCCCAATAAAAGTTCAACATGTATTTATATATTTTATTAAATAATTATAGTTAAATAAAACATTTCATTCAACACTATAAATTTCAAGTATATTTAATCTATATGTGCAAATTGATTGAAAAGAGTGGAACATATAGTCTCTGCCTGAGGCAGGGGCAAGGGACTAACAACATTAAGTATATGTATTAGTTAAAAGAACTATAAGTTGGAAAATCACATGTGTTCTTTTCAAAGTACTTTTTTTTAAATACATAATATGTTCAAGGTAACATATATATATTATGAAGAAGATTTTCTCAAATAACTTATGAACTATGAAACTATGTATGGGAATGCTATGTTTGTATTTAAAAATATTTAAGTAATCAAACGAACTATAAAGAGGATCACAAAATGGCATAAGTGCTACTGATTGTTTGGGAGGAACATATATATGTGAAAAGATAAACAAGCCAAGATGTACAACATCTATTTTAGACTTGGCAATCCTATAATTATTACCGCAAAATAAAATTTTGGTTCCAACATTGGGCACATGCATAGAGGATGCCCAAGCGCCATACAAAACACAGTTGTAATAGGTTTGGAATTTACTTTGTAGTTGGATAGGAAGAGGGATTTCATCACTACCTTCCAACATTTGAACTGATGTTGGTGTGTACTTGGACATTTTTTCTCTCAGCTCATACAACTTTTTGGATATCCTACATAACATTCTATCCAAGTCTAGCATGTATCCTATTTCATTAGGAATAATGCAAAAATATGCTTTCTTTGTCAACAGATTCTTTTTTTGATTGGTTAAAATTCTCCACATGGTTGAGGAAATAATATTTTTTATTGTGAAGACGGTGAGTCAGTCAACTAATCGCAAAAGTATGTGACCAAATTTATTTTAATGGGGACAATTTCTCGGCAAATCAAGACATTTTCCGGCAAAAAAAAGAGTTAACCTAGGTTCAACATGAGTTAGGAAGCGACGAAGGTGGGTTTAAGTGTCTTGAAATTCAAAATCACATTCAATAACCAACATATTCCAGGAGTGAAACCTGCAAGTAAATTAGTTTGTAATTTCTACGTATTTAAGAAAATGGTGGCACAATTATGTGATAGGAGTGGTGGAGCATCCATTCCTGATCACGATCTGACGGTTAATAAACTGAGAAACTCTTACTAAATTGAAAATGGTTGAGCATCCAAACCTAATCACCCATTTGGCGTGCAACGTAAAAAAAATTCAGGGAAGAAATTAAACTGATAATGATTTTGGAAAATCAAAGTGGTTGAATCACCGATCTGGCGGGCAACTTAAAAAACAATTCATGGAAGAAATAAAATTGAGAATGTTTTTAAAAAATCCTTTTTTTGGCGGTGGTATTTGGCATGGTGATGAAAAAACGAAAACATGCCA
The DNA here is from genome assembly GCA_027924585.1 of Larix kaempferi. Lineage (NCBI taxonomy): Eukaryota > Viridiplantae > Streptophyta > Pinopsida > Pinales > Pinaceae > Larix > Larix kaempferi. The sequence continues at coordinate 12,902,767 of BSBM01000458.1, read as the reverse complement.
GTGTATTCATCCTTACCTTTGGCCATCAAGATGAATCACAACAAAGACAATTCTTGAAAATTCAGCCAAGCAAAAATTTCTTTTGATAATTTCATTGTGTTGAAGGTACGCCGTGCAGGCTAGAAATAAACCATTTTATCAGGCCATTGTAATCTCAATAGGAAATAAAAATGCACTTGCCTGTTACTATTGATCAATAAAAAACAAGAAATATGAGCAATAAGAGCATGTACTTACTGATGTTTATAGAATTTTTTAAATCATTGCTTCTATGTGTATCCCATTAACAGGATATTCTGAGATGATAGTGACGACAATAAGAAAAATCATTGGTTGATTGGTTGAGGAAGTGTGCATTTTTGTGCTAATCATGAAAACTTGGATTTCCTGCCAAATCATGGATAAGTAGGCTTAGATATGTGTATGTAGCCAATTTGGCAAAGGTGATTCATGGATAAGTATGCTCATATATGTGTAATTATGCCTCAGATCAGATTTCATACATGGGGTGCACTTGGATTGAGTCGGTGTGCATTTTTGTGCTGGACATGAAAACTTGGGAAACCCTATCAACTTTTCATTGTTTTATTTCCTTGCAATAAAATTTGAGGAATGATAAATAATTTTCATGAAAATTTATTTTATATCTTAATTATGAATTTAATAGTGATTATATAAAATGATTGGTTGAGTCTCTAAATTTCTGGAAATGGTGTTTTAATTTCTTGAAATGATGTTTTTATGAAATGCAATGACAATGGTTAAGTGCATAAATCATCCACCTGCAAGCTGATGCTTTTAGAAATTATTTATCCCTCATAGGAGAGAATTTTTTAATCCCGAGGCTACTTAATCCCTTTTTTCAACACTTAACCATTTTTGCCAATGGTGAGCATTTTTCTGGGAGGGTGCAAAACAAGATGGATGGTTGTTTTAGTAGGAAAATATCTCCATGACCAGAGACTTTTTTTTCCAAAGGAGTCAATGGTCAAGTGAATAAATCATCCACCTACAAACTTATGCTCTCATAAAAATTTTATCCCTAAAATATGAGAAATGGCTGGCATTTGCCTAAGGCCATTTAGGCTAGTTTTAGATGCAAAACAAGCTGAGTGGTTGTTTTGGCAGGCCAATATTTTCTTGACCATTGACTTGTTTTAAAAACTAAGCCAATGGTCAAGTGCATAAATCATTCACCTGCAAGCTGATGCTTTCCTAAATTTTTTTTATCCCTCACAGGTGAGAAATGGTGGGAATTTACCCAAGGCTATTTAAGCCCTTTTTTTCAACACAACCAACTTTGCCAATGGCGAGCATTTTTCTGGAGGGTGAAAAACAAGCTGAATGATTGTTTTGGAAGGAAAACATCTCCATGACCAGAGGATTTAAAAAAAAAATGAGTCAATGGTCAAGCGAATAACTCATCCACCTACAAACTTATGCTCTCGTATTTTTTTTATCCAACACAGGTGAGAAATGGCGATCATTTTACTAAGGCCTTTTAGGCCAGTTTTAGGTGCAAAACAGACTGAGTGGCTATTTTGGCAATCCTTATTTTCTTGACCATAGACTTGTTTAAAAAACCGAGCCAATGGTCAAGTGCATAAGCTATACACTTGCAATTTTATGCTTTCCTAAAAAAATTGTCCCTCACAGGTGAGAAATGGTGGGCATTTTCTCAAGGTTACTTAAGCCCTTTTTTCAATACTTGACCAATTTTGCCAATGGCGAGCATTTTTCTGGGAGGGTGCAAAACAATCTGAATGGTTGTTTTGGTAGGAAAATATCTCCTTGACCGGAGACTTTGTTTCAAAAAGTAGTCAATGGTCAAGTGAATAAATTCTCCACCTACCAACTTATGCTTTCAGAAATTTTTTATTCCTCAAAGGTGAGAAATGGCGGGCATTTTCCGAAGGCCATTTAGGCCGGTTTTAGGTGCAAAACAGGATGAGTAGCTATTTTGGAAGGTCAATATTTTCTTGACTAGAGACTTTTTTTCAAAACTGAGCAAATGGTCATGTTCATAAGTCAACCACTTGCAAGCTTATGCTTTCCTAAAAATTTTCCTTCACAGGTGAGAAATGGTGGGCATTTTCCCAAGGCTACTTAAGCCATTTTTTTTCAATACTTAACCAATTTTGCCAATGGCGAGCATTTTTCTTGGAGGGTGCAAAACAAGTTGAATGTTTGTTTTGGCAGGAACATATCTCCTTGACCAAAGACTTTGTTTAAAGAAGGAGTCAATTTTCAAGTGAATAAATCATCCACCTACAAACTTATGCTCTCAGAATTTTTTTTATCTCTCAAATATGAGAAATGGCGGGAATTTGCCTAAGGCCTTTTAGGCTAGTTTTAGGTGCAAAACAGACTGAGTGGTTGTTTTGGCAAGCTAATATTTTCTTGACCATAGACTTGTTTTCAAACCTGAGCCAGTGGCCAAGTGCATAAATCATCCACCTGCAAGTTGATGCTTTCTTAAAAACATTTCCCTCACAGGTGAGAAATGGTGGGCATTTTCCCAAGGCTACTTAGGCGTTTTTTTTCAATGCTTAACCAATTTTGCCAATGGCGAGCATTTTTCCGAGAGGATGCAAAACAAGCTGAATGGTTGTTTTGGGAGGAACATATCACCTTGACGAGAGACTTTGTTTCAAAAAGGAGTCAATTGTCAAGTGAATAAATCATCCACTTGCAAACTTTTGCTCTCATAAATTTTTTATCCATAAAATATGAGAAATGGCGGGCATTTGCCTAAGGTCATTTAGGCCAGTTTTAAGTGCAAAACAAGTTGAGTGGTTGTTTTGGTAGGCCAATATTTTCTTGACCATAGATTTTTTTTTAAAACTGAGCTAGTGGTCAAGTGCATAAATCATCTACCTGCAAGCTGATGCTTTCCTAAAAAAAATTCTTTCACATGTGAGAAATGGTGGCCATTTTCCCAAGGCTACTTAAGCCCCTTTTTTCAATACTGGACCAATTTTTCCAATGGTGAGCATTTTTTTGGGAGGGTACAAAACAAGTTGAATGATTGTTTTGGCAGGAACATATCTCCTTGACCAGAGACTTTGTTTAAAAAATGAGTCAATGTTAAAGTGAATAAATCATCCACCTACAAACTTATGGTCATAATCTTTTTATCCCTAAAATATGAGAAATGTCAGACATTTGCCTAAGGTCATTTAGGCCAGTTTTAGGTGCAGAACATGCCGAGTGGCGTTTTGACAGGCCAATATTTTCTTGACCATAGATTTTTTTTCAAAACTGAGCCAATGGTCGTGTTCATAAGTCATCCACCTGCAAGATGATGCTTTCCTAAAGTTTTTATCCCTCACAGGTGAGAAATGGTGGGCATTTTCCAAAGGCCACTTAAGCAATTTTTTTTAATACATAACCAATTTTTCCAATGGTGAGCATTTTTCTGGGAGGGTGCAAAACAAGCTTAATGGTTGTTTTGCAATGAAAATATCTCCTTGACCAGAGATTTTCTTTTAAAAATTAGTCAATGGTTAAGTGAATAAATCATCCACATACAAACGTATGCTCTGATAAAAAAATTATCCCTCAAAGGTGAGAAATGGCGGGCATTTGCCTAAGGCCATTGAGGCCAGTGTTAGGTGCAAAACAGGTTGAGTGGTTGTTTTGCTAGACCAATATTTTCTTGACTAGAGACTTTTTTTTCAAAAATGAGCTAATGGTAATGTTCATAAGTCATCCAACTGCAAGCTGATACTTTCCTAATTTTTTTATCCCTCATAGGTGAGAAATGGTGGGTATTTTCTCAAGGCTACTTAAGTACTTTTTTTCAATACTTAACCAATTTTGCCAATGCCGAGCATTTTTCTGGGAGGGTGCAAAACAAGCTGAATGGCTATTTTGGTAGGACAATATTTCCTTGACCAAAGACTTTGTTTCAAAAAGTAGTCAATGGTCAAGTGAATAAATCATCCACCTACAAACTTATGCTCTTAGAAATTTTTTATCCGTCAAAGGTGAGAAATGGTGGGCATTTGCCTAAGGCCATTTAGGCCATTTTTAGGTGTAAATAGACCGAGTGGTTGTTTTGGCAGGCCAATATTTTCTTGACCAGAGATGTGTTTTCAAAACTGAGCCAATGGTCATGTTCATAAGTCATCCACCTGCAAGATGATGCTTTCCTAAAATTGTTATCCCTCACAAGTGAGAAATGGTGGGAATTTTCCCAAGGCTACTTATGCCTTTTTTTTTCAATACTTAACCAATTTTTCAAATGGCGAGCATTTTTTTGGGAGGGTGCAAAACAAGATGAATGGTTGTTTGGAAGGAAAATATCTCATTGACCAGAGACTTTGTTTCAAAAGGTAGTAAATGGTAAAGTGAATAAATTGTCCACCTATAAACTTATGCTCTCATAAAAAATTTATCCCTCGAAGGTGAGAAATGGAGGGCATTTTCCTAAGGCAATTTAGGCCAGTTTTAGGTGCAAAACAAGCTGAGGGGTTGTTTTGGCAGACCAATATTTTCTTGGCCAGAGACTTTTTTTCAAAAGTGATCCAATGGCCATGTTCATAACTCATCCACCTGCAAGCTGATGCTTTTCTAATTTTTTTATCCCTCACATGTGAGAAATGGTGGGCATTTTACCAAGGCTACTTAAGCCCTTTTTCTCAATACTTAAACCAATTTTGCCAATGGTGAGCATTTTTCTAGGAGGGTGCAAAATAGGTTGAATGGTTGTTTTGGCAGGAAAATATCTCCTTGACTAGAGACTTTGTTTCAAAAATTAGTCAATGGTCAAGTGAATAAATCATCCACCCACAAACTTATGCTATCCGAAATTTTTTATCCCTCAAAGGTGAGAAATGACAGGCATTTGCCTAAGGCCATTTAGGCCAGTTTTAGGTGAAAAACAGGCTGAGTGGTTGTTTTGGAAGGCCAATGTTTTCTTGACCATAGACTTGTTTTCAAAACTGATCCAATGGTCAAGTACATAAGCCATCCATCTACAAGCTGACGCTTTCCTAAAAATTGTATTCCTCACAGATGAGAAATCATGGGCATTTTCATAGAGTCATTTAAGCTAGTTTTTCAATACTTAGGCAAATTTTTCCTTTCACTGGAATTTTCTAGCAGAGTGCAAAAACACATAAATTTGAATTTTTAATGCACAACATTACTTTACTTAGTGTAAAAATACAAGTAAAATTTGAGTGTAAAATTACATTTATGATATATTTCATATTTTTTTAATTAGAGAAATTATATCTGAAATATAATGCCAATATTGATTGTTTTTGTTTATTTTGTAGAGTATCTCATTAATGGATCATTCAAATGAGCCATCTCAACAAAATATTCCTCGAAAAAGAGGTCGACGTAAGGGTGTAGATTACTCAAATCTTCCAACTTTGGAACTATGTGACATTGTCCTTCAATTCACTCATGCTAGAGGTAAAAAGACTACGCAATGTGTTGCTCATGGACAATGTCAAGGATTTGGAGATCAGATATCCATACCACAAAACGAGTCCAGAAGTTTCCCTCAAACAACAAGCAATCATCAAGCCATTCTTCAAACTCATTGTCCTCAATGTAAGCAACCTATGACAAACAACAATGTTGCTGGACAATAGAGGCAACCTTTGTCTCCAATTGCAGTTGAAGGAAATGTTAATGCACAAAGTGGAAATCTTTATGAAAGAATAAACTTTGTTTCAGAGAATGTGAGGGTCCCAAATTTCCCTCAAAGAACAATTTTTATTCCTGCTGCCACTACAATGAACTTTGTTTCAAAGAATGTGTCAGTCCCAAATTTCCCTCAAACAACAAGTTTTAATCATGCCGCCATTACAATGAACGTTGATTTGAAAAATAAAAATATATAACAAATATTGAACCCAGTTTTGCAGAATGAGGCCCTAGTTTTTCCTCAAAGATCAGTGATTGATGCTATTGTTGTTACAAATCACTCTGATCAAAGTGCAGGTTGTGTTGCTAAACAACCTAGGGAGCCTTTGACTGTATTTACAAATGAAGGGAATCAAAGTGTAGAACCCAATGGGTAGCAATTGGAACATGAACCTCTTAGGAACTTGGATGCAACTGGAAGACATGAAACAACTGAAATAATTGCATTTCATGAACAAATGGATAGAAATGCAACTACATAAAATCAAAATCCTACAATTGGTCAAGCTATAGCAGAAATGCCAGAAGGGTTTTCAGCAAATGAAACTACACATGTTAAGAGAAGGTCACTAGCAAACCACTTAAGGACATCCTTATTGCATCTTAAGAAGTGGTCGGAATGGTATAACCACAAACTAAATAAGGGGAAGACAAAATTTAAAGAAATTGGGAGATGGTTTTCTGGAAAATCACTTGAAGATGTAGATGAAAATAACATTATTGCTGGAATTGGGTACTTCATGAGCAAAAACTATAACGAAGAATCTAAAATGGAGGATGTTCTTGAACATTTAGATGGATTGCTTGATAAATTTCGATCAATTGTTGTTGAAGAGATTCGTAAGGATTTAATGTTGAGGAACATGGATTCAAAATTTAGCGAATCAAGCATGACTCATAAGGCTTTGCAATGTCTGAAGAGAATTGATGCTCATGGTGTACTAAAGGGGGTTAATCCAACATTAGTTTGTAGTGAAATGAAAAAGTGAAGCAAAGAAGCCGAGGATATTGATATGGATTGGGAGAGAACTAATGGTTTTACATATGGAGTTAGGGTCAAGCAAGTAAAGTCATATGCTTCATTGATGGTTGAATCATTTGAAAAGAGGTTTGGAACTATAGTCAATGAATTTTCTTTCAAACTTGGTATTGATTCTCATGTACATTATGATCGAGGTGGGGAAGTATGTGAGACATTATTTGAGTTACTAAAAGACAATGGCTTGATGTCTTGTGTAAACCTTGGAAAATGGGATGGAAAAGAAGAATATAGACAAGTTTTAGCACATGTTGTTGATCCTGAAAATGAGGAGAACTTAATGAAACAGATAAATAAGCTTTCAGAAGGTGGCATCAATATGGTAGATGGAAGGGTTGGGAAAATTAATTTGTTTGAGTGTCATGATCTAGTGGCCATATGTAGTTTAGTATGCAATAATAGTGTTTCTCCAATGAGAAATAATTTTTGTCCTTGGTGCACATGCCATAAAAAAATGATACACATGGTTACAAATGAAATGAACATTGAAGAAGGAGATACTATTCGTAGCGTTTCTGAATGTTATGCAATGTCAACAGAATTGCTCCTTGTAAGCTATGCAAATTTATTACAAGTTTTGAAATTTATGTTTATATCTTGCCATTACTTTCTTAATCTAACTATGTTATTGAGATTTACTATAGGAGTTGAATCCTGCTTTGGAACCAAGCAAAGGATGGGAAGAAAAGTTAGATGAGCATATTATAAACATTCAACCAACCTTATCTGGTAGAAAGATGACTATTGTGAAGAACTATCCCATTGATAGAAGAAATGATGAAAAGGTACACACTTTCATGATTAGTTTTTAACTATAAATTAAGCTTCTTAGTATTTCACTAATTCCTACCTTCTAAAACATTTGGTTCCAATTACAGTCAACTCCTGGCTCAATGTCCAAGCTTGTATATTGTTCTCGCTATGCTGGGATCAAATCAATTTTGAATATGTTTCGTGAAATTCAAAGAATTGCTCAAGATTATGACAAGGTTCATCCAACTAGAGGCATGGAGAAAACAAATTTTGTTCAAATTTGGGAGGATATGGAGAAAATTGGTGTTCCATGTAATCCAGAAGAACCATACCATCATAAAATCCAACAATACAATGATCTTAACTATGGGCAATCAGATGGATCAACATCAGACAAGATCCTCATTCAACATGAGAGAATTTTAAAGGTTTAATAATTATGTTAACATATTAATTATTTTTTATGTGGGCCTTGACTAATAATAAATGATGTTGTTATTATGTTTTGACTATTGTTGGATGGCTCTCAGCGTTATTTACTTTGAACATAAAACTTAGTATTTATTCATAAGCATTGAAACTTATGTATTGTTTCTAGGTTATTGAAGGCCTACCAGATGAAGAGAAGAATAAAAAGTTGGTGAGGAGGTGGAATTGTTATAAAGAATTCCTCATATTTCAACTGCAAGGGTGCAGGGGGGATGATGTATATGCATATGAGAAAATGTACGTCGGTTTCATCATATTATATATTTTGAATGGTGATATCATTTCATTCATGATAAGCATTTTGAGCCATTGTCATTAGAGGATTGGCTTCCTTGCAAGTGAGTTTCTTTGGTTGTTTAGGAGATGAGATGGTTCCTTATATGCATGTCCAAGGGGCCCATGATCTTGAGATGACATAGTCTATTTGTCCTTATACGTTGGGACATTTGAGGAATGAAGTAATGCAACGTAAGCATAGAGAAATGAAAATTTTGAATAACAACCAAGGAGGAGAAAGATGAGTCCATAAGGAGAATAGAAGCACATTTGAACATGATAGAATGTGTCTTGTAAATGAGATGAGAGCACAATTTTTCAAGCTTGTTATGAGATCAGAAGGTACTTTCCAAAAGTTTAGACAAAGAAGATTCTTGCCTTCAAATATTAGAATTCAATTTCGTTTTGAATATGATAAGTCAAGAAATAAATTGAATAAGGAAACTGCAGCACAATTGGCATCACGTTTCCCTGATGTCACTTGTCAACAAGTGGAACAACTATTTAACTCATGGGAAAAGCAGTCTAAGAAATCATTGATTGCACCACCAACAATAAGTTTGCCCTAATTTTAAATGTTATCTGGTTCGATTTTCATTTTATAGTGTGAGGAGTCATAATGTGTGTGTTAAATTATTAATATGTCCTCCCAGCTCAATAACTATCTCCCAAGATCAAAACCAATCAACAAATATGACGAACAGGCTTACCGTGAATCACATCGCTTTGGAAAGCACAAGGCAAAAAATGGTGTTGAAACAAAAAAACAACAACTTGTCTTTCCCTCCAATAGTGAGTATTATATTCATTCAATTCATTACATATCAACATGTCTTTATCAATCTAGTTGATTTGTGGTTGAAGGTACAAATTTTGCTTGAACTCTAACTTTTTCCACCTCACTTATCACAGGAAATGAGCCAGTTCGGTGTGATCAAACAAAACAAATGCAATGGGAAGTTGATTTTGATACCCTAATGATGACTGGTGATAATAAAAATAAAACTTTGGGTATTTCATCATCTAGAAAAGAGGCATTGGAGACCAGTCAAATACAAGATTTGAATGGAGTAACTACTATTGATATGCCATTGATGGAATCTATGATTCACAATAGAAGGTGATTTTCATCCTCGATAAATGGGGTAGAGAAAAGTGCTGAAGAACAAGAAATTCAAGGGATAGCTCTTGGCATCCAAGTGATGGAAGCTAACAATCATATTAAAATGGTGTTGATAAACCAAGTAAGAGACACCAAAAAGGAGAAAAGTCCAAAATGATCATAAAGCAACATTGTATGCAAAGTGGTGAAGAACAGAACATTCGTAATGATATGGCATTCTTATCGTCTTAATATTTTTTTTAACGAAAACAGCTATAAGCACTGATTATATTTATAAAAAAAGAAGGTTACATCAAAAAGATTGATCAGATTGTTCCCCTGTGAGGAAAACAACCATCAGTCCAAATTCATCAAGTTCTAGCTGAGAATTAGCATGATACCTGTGAGTCCTGCTGAACCTATAACCTGTGAATCCTGCTGAACCTATAACCTGTGAATCCTGCTGAAGTTATAACATCTAACAAACTGTCCTAGGATGAGTATGCATAAATAATACATTACTGATAGTCTGCCTTGTACAAAATTGGCCATTAAGCCCAACCAGGAGCCTTCATATAACTTAGAGCCTAAACTGCGAGAGACAGAGAATCTGTACTTTATACTAGAAAACATAGAATTAAAAAAAAAACAGCAATAGAGCCGACCCGAGACTTTGGAGCTAGTTAGGTTCAACAACCATGGTCGCTTCAGCAGCTTCTGCGACCTTGTTCTTTTCATTACTCAGATCTACAAAGTTGCCAGCTGAGGCCATGAACTTCTTCAGCTTCTCCATCTTTCAGTTGATATCCACAAGCTCACTGTCAGTTACCTTGGGCTTCTGAACCTTGCGGGGGTAGGCCAGACCCAAGGTTTCTTCTAAGTGCTCAATCTTTGCAGCCATGCGAGAATACTGATCTCGAATCTCAACTTGAGAAGCAGTTGCAAAATTATACATATGGGAAATTACCTTCTTGAATTCGATGTTGTCTCCCCGAACCATCCTCATCTGCAGCTCCAGATCCTGTAGACGATCCAAAAACTCCACCTCAAACTTGGAGATACTGCGATTTCCATCCTGGCTGACTACGTTTCCAGTTCCTGAGTGCCTTCGACATGGTCCAATTCCTAGATGGATTCCCAGGTCCACAGACTCCCCCCACATTTCACCATGCTGCACGCCCTTGCCACACCCCATATTAAGGCTACGTCTCGAATTGCAACAATTCCCACAAGCAGGTTTCACATTCCCCTTATTACGACCCCCACCATGAAAATAGTGCTCCTCTCCACTTCCAATTCCAGGGTAAGCCATTTCCTTATCAACAAAGGATCCGTTCCACAATACCAACAACAAGTTCTGGCTAGAGAATGCATCGAAATGACAGACAACAGAAGAATGAGATCTGAGAGATGCCCGGTAGGGGAATTTAATCAATCCGTGGAGCTCGCATGCCAGCCAGATGTACGGGGTCTGTGCAGCATTAACTTCGTGCATGCGAAGGGCGCTGTTGAGGAATGGAAAGGTCGCCATTTCTCCAAGGGATAAATCCCAAAAATTCTCAATAATGAGGCTAATTAAAAAAGATATGCCTCTTAAATGCAAAGTATCAATTGGGATAGATAAGAACTAGAACTGGATTTAAGGGATCCAAGTGTTTTCCAAATTTTCATCATCGAGCCTTAAAGTCCCATAATCTAGCTCGACGCCAATATTCGACATCTTATCCGCCTTCTCGTTCAATCCTCAGAGAATATGAAGGAAGGTGAGCTTATGGAATTCATCATTGATGCATTGGAGCAGAAGATGCATTTTAGAGATGGGATCTTTCCGATTTGCTATAAGTCGCCCTGCTTCTCTTATTATGATTAGAGAGTCACCAAGAACGATGAGCTTCTTGATTCCCAAGCTGGTTGCAATTTCCAATCCTTTGATGAGTCCTAACCATTTTGCTGCATTGTTGGTCTTTCTCCCAATGCCCCAGGCGAAGTCCTTCTGCTTGTTCCTCAAGGAGTCTAGGATTACTCCTCCCGCGCCTGCCAATCCTTTTTCTTATCGTCTTAATATATTAAGAGACCTATTTTGATGATATTTTGGAGTTTAGAGATATTTCGAAGATTGCAAGATATAGTTCTGAAAATGTCTAATATTGTATGCACCTATAAGCATTGTATTTCCATTTCTCTCTGGAAATAAAAACTTGGAGTTTTCTGAGGACAAAAATAACCATTTGCTGAGATTTCGTCATAAATTCATTCTATTTTGGTTGCATTATGTTACATGTGTAGTTATAGTTTTTTTTTACCCAAGAAAATAACAGTATAATTGTTATTTCATAGAAATGAAATCAAGCACAACTGCCCATTGTTACTGTCGAAATCCGCCAAGTCATCATAGACAATATATGAAAAAGGATATTAAAAATATTTGGACAGTTGCAAATGCTCTAAAAATTCCTTGAGTGTATAAGAAATGGAATATATTTTCTATCACTCACTAATGTACAAAAAAAAAGAAAAGTAAGACAACTAAAAATGCATTTTTCATTATCTGTCGATAAATACAAAACTCCATCATACAAAAATGCATTTTTCATTATCTACCGATAAATACAAAAGTCCATCCTAAAAAAATGCATTTTTCATTATCTGTCGATAAATACATATATATAATGATTTATACATGTCTATCATGTTTCTGAGATGGCTGCAATCCCTCCTCTTGAGCATAAGACAAATCTGTATGGTCTCTCTTACCTTTCGTAGAAGACTGATTCTTCTGAAGCTGTAGGAGGCACGTTTTGTAATTTGTTTTCAAGCTCTTTAACTTTATGTGTAATTTTTTTATTTAAATTTCCAAGCAAGACACTTTTTTCTTCCATCAGTCTATTCAACATTTCCACATTTTTCTTATACTTCACTGATTCTTCTTTTTCCTTAACTTCCAATTGTTGTCTTGGATTTTTCAACTAATTGGTAACTTCAACCAATTCAACTCTCATTTTTTTTATTTCTTTCTCCGGCTCTTTTGCCCTCAACTCTATCTCATTGGGAATGACAAGAATTGCCATCATCGCATCAGCTGGATCCTATAATTCCTTCTGCAAATCAACAATTGTGGATTTAAGTGTTTGAATTTCCATATCACATCCCAAATGCTAAAATTTTCGGTCGTCCAAGAGTTTTGATTCTAGCTCTCTTATTTTTGTATCTTTTTCAACCATCTTCTCTTTCATTTCTTTATATAATGGTGATGAACCAAACACATCACCTAGAGCAATGCTCGTTGAGAAGCATTCATGTAACATATTCTCACGATTTGATAAGGACTTCTCTCGCTCTTCTAAGGAAATTGTACCCTTACCCTCGTCTCCTTTGGTACCCTTACCGTCACCCTCACCACCTTCTTTACTGCCAATTTTTTTTTCCTCTCCTTTGGTTTTTAAGTTCCAGTGATTTAGAGATCCTTTCGAACCTTTTGGATCTCAGCTTATCAGCTTGCTTATAATTTTTTTTTCTCAAACTGGAAATTAATGATTCTAATTCTCCAAAAAAAAATTCATGGCTTCCCTTCCACTCTTTCATCTTCAACTGATAGTCTTGTATTAAGTGTTCCTTTTCTTTCAATTTCTTCTCCAATACCTGCAAGGGACCCATTTTTGTCCTTATTGATGGTATATTCAAAATAGGTGGTCTTTTTTTCAACTCTTCTTTAAGTTTTCACTCACTTCAACTTTAGCTTTTTCCAAACCCTCTATATACACAACCCTTGTTGGACACAATGGTCACACTGAGAGGGGGGTGAATCAGTGTGTAAGCAATTAAACCCTTTTTACTTCTAATCAATAAAGTAGAGCACACCAAGCCTTGCTAAGTACAACATCTTTGCAACAACATTCATCAACTAAATCAACGATGCATCATAAGCATAATATAAACATAAAATCACCACACATCACACGAGAAAACACAAGAATTGTATGAGAGCTTTACTTATGTTTTGATATGATTTACAATGGAAGACTACAATCTGAGTTAGACCAACTGCACGTACGGAAACTCGTGCCAATTCTGCTTAACTAAACATGTCGACCTGTCAAGACTGATTTATTATATTTCTCTTATCCTCTGCTCATCATCACTGCTCTTATCCTCTGCTCATCATCACTGCTCATAACCACTGCTTATTCCCATGACACTTTACCACTGCTCATAATCCTGTAATTGTATAAGTATTTCATGAAAGATACATATCTGTCATATCATTGTAAACTTCTCTAGCTCATTACCGTGTATTCAACGTATCATAGTAGTATATCATTGTGTAGGCATCCATACATACTATGTAATGACTGAGTATCAATATCAACATTAGCTCATCATGGCATTGAATATTTCATCATTTGAACTTTCAACTTTGTAAGTATATTCAGCATACATATAATATCAATGTATCTTCATATCAAGCTCATCAAGTTACTGTAACTTCACATTAATGGCATTGTTCATCATAATCATATCACTGTGCACTCATCATATCATAGTGCAATCATTACTAAGCATAGTGTAATCATCATCAAGCATCTGAGTATCACTGGTTATATATATATATATATATATTGATCATACTATGTAATCATTTTGTGATGTTGGTTTAGCATATAGGCATACATACCATATCATTGTGTAAACGTCTCATGCATTTATCACTTTGTATTTATCATACCAAGTCATCATATCACTGTATGCTACTGTGTAGTCACTGAGTAATTATCATATCAATGTATACTAACTAAGTCATCAATGTATGCTACTATTTAGTCACTGTGTAATTATCATACCAATGTATACTAACCAAGTCATCACTGTATGCTACTACGTACTACATAATCATCATTTCACTTGAGCATAATCATCATATCACTGTACATCATGTCACTCTGTACTGATTGAATGTATCATCAAGCACATACCATCATTTCACTATGTACTGACAGAAATTTGGACTTAAAAAAAGCTGACTATGTAGTCTATACCGTGTACCTATCAAACCCTGTTGATGCTTGTGGGCTCCGCCAAATACTGTCCAAACCCTATGCCAAAAGCATGCACCAGTCCTTTAACATGGAGTGAGCTGTCAAAACTTGAACCTGTGTCTTCAGATCATTTCGGACTGTGGCAAAAACTTGAACTGTGGTTGATGGTGGCCAACGTTAAACCTTGGTGGCGATGTCAGTTATTGCTGTGGCCTTCTGAAAATTCCGAACTTTGTGGAGCTATCTTCAGAAATGTAACTTCAACCATTAAATTTGAACTGTGAATATCAACAAATTCGGGACTGTGGTCTTCATCAAACTTCAGACTGATATCAGAAATTTAAAAGCCATATGTAAGCAAGACCATAGCCAAAAGCTCCATGACCTCATCAACCCATAATATAAGTGGGTTCCAAGTCCCAAGCCTTGTGGGATTAAGGACCAAGTTACCTCAAGCAAGATGTACAAGGTATTTAATGACGATTTTCCAAGTGTACCCATTGTCATCATCTCAATGATACAAGAAGACCTACAAGGGTCAAGATTCATCATGCCATCAATTGTGTGGGTTCCAAGCCACAAGCAACCACATGCAAGGAAACATGTCTAAGGGTTTCATATCAAGAACGATAAGGGAATCAACGAGATATAAGATAAAGTACTGTGTGTAGTTGGGGGGTTGAATAACGGGAGTGTTAGTGAGGGCCTTCTTTAGATTGTCAAATGACCGTTGGGCTTCGTCGTCCCAAAAGAATGGGACGTCTTTTTTCAGAAGCCTCATGTAGCCTTTCGTTATCTCGACAAAATTGCAGACAAAGCGACGTAAAAATTTTGTGTGCCCTTGCAAACTCTGGAGTTCTGTGATGTTGGTGGGCGAGGGCAGGGCTAGGATAACATCTACCTTCGCAGGGTCTAGGCATATGCCATTTTTGGAAATAATGAATCCCAACAGTCTGTTGGCTTCTACACAAAACACGCATTTGTGTGGATTCAAACGTGTGTTGTAATGGCGACATTGTGAGAAAATGGCACTCAGATGATTTGGGTGATTCTCTCTCGTATCAGAATGACCGGGTAAATCATCCAGATATGGCTCTACAACATGTTTGATGTCATGAAACGCGTATGACATGGTGCGTTGAAAAGCAGACTCGACGTTCTTGAGACCAAAGGGTAGCTTGCGGTACGCAAAGGTCCCCCATGGGAAAATAAAGGTTGTTTTCTGCTGGTCGAACGGGAGTCTCTCCATCTGATTGTAGCTGGAGAAGCCATCCATAAATGAGAAGATGACACTACAGGCACAATTATCGATAATCTGGTCGATGAAAGGCGTGGGATAATTGTCCTTAGGACAAGCCTGATTCAGATCTCTATAATCGACACAGACCCTGATTGTACCATGTTTCTTTGCGATGGGAACGGTGTTGGACACCCAATCTATCAATGGGACAGGATAAATGAACCCAGCACGAAGAATTTTTTCAACTTCCACTTTAATGGTGATCGTTTTCTGGGGATGTACGGGACAGAGTTTCTGCCAGACTGGTTGGGCACCAGGATAGACTTGAATTTCATGGACCACGATGGACGGGTCTATCCCTGGCATTTCTTCATATTTCCATGCAAAAACGTCATGAAACTCTTTAAATAAGGCAGTGTAAAATTCTATCTCCGTAGGAGTACATGTTTTTCCTATATGGATGTGTTCCACGACACCAGGTTTTGCAGATATGTCAATTGGGATGGTCTCCATGATGTTCGCTAAGTTCCCTTAAGAGAATACGTCAAATGTATGGTCGGGAGTCTTAGTGTTGACATTATATAGTGAAACTGTGGATTCAGAGTCGGGGTCTATCGCTCGAATCGTGGGGAAAGATGATCGATGGTGGTAATTTTCCCAAGGGGGTTCATCCAGACTCATGATCTCCATAATAGACTCGTCCGTAGTAAAAATATGTGTAAGGGAGTTTTTGTAAGGTAAGGATGAAGGGATTCGAGATGATGGGTCGGTCACCTAATGGTGGTCAAGTGTCTTGATCCAGTCAGGAGTCGACTAAATCGCCTGATAGGTTGCAAGATTTCGGTTCAGAGGCATAGCGTTACCAAGGGTTTCAAACTCGGAGGGACTCGGTATCACCCAGGAGTCAATAGATTCGTAGGGTGAAGATGTGCTTGTTGAAATCATGTTGATTGAAAGACCGAGGGTGGAACTTCCGGAAACACCCCTATGATGGAGGAGTCCTTCAAAAGACCGACACCAATGTCTTCAAAGTGAGGCTGGGAGTTTTCCAGCAATGGGACATTGTTGGTGGAATTCTGATGTATATCCAGAGTGCAAAAATTGAGTTGGTCTATAGTGACGACCTTCCCTTGATGGGGGAATTGCACTAAGTGGAAAATAGAGGATGCTACGACGGTCATGGCATAAAACCAAATGCGACCGAGTAAAATATTGTAGTCTAACGGAGCATCCACGATTTCCACGTGAATAGACACAGTTTTTCCCCCTAGATCTATGGCAAGTGATGGGATGAGTTCGTACGGTTGAAAACCACGTCCATCAAATGCTTTTAACATAGTAGGAGATTAGGCTACTTCCGGAGAACCAATGGCTCTCCAGCAGGTCAAATACATAATCGAGGTGGAAGCACCTTTGTCCAAAACGGTACGATGGAGGTTGTTTCCATGGATCCGAGTATGGATCTAGAAGGATAACTGGTGGGAAACCCTAGGCTTAAAGTATTCCAGGTTAAACACAATTATGTTGGAAGAGTCTGGATTAACAACTCCCAATGCTGATAATAAATTTCTACGCTATGTAGGACAGTGTTGGAGAACTTCGAGGGTTGATATGGCACATGGCGCCTGAGCCAAGTCTTCCACAATGTTGTAGTTCTGGGCTACGTGTGCATTAGGATTGAATATGGCCTTCCAAATGGTGGTCGTGGGTGGGCGCAACACAGTTTCAGTAGCAAGTCTCTCAATGTGGAGAGGACCATTGGGGGGAGGTGTTGAGGGAGA
Source organism: Larix kaempferi (assembly GCA_027924585.1). NCBI lineage: Eukaryota > Viridiplantae > Streptophyta > Pinopsida > Pinales > Pinaceae > Larix > Larix kaempferi. The sequence continues at coordinate 12,885,390 of BSBM01000458.1, read as the reverse complement.
TTCCTCTGAGGGAGACTTGCCTTGGGCAGTATCAGTTTTGTTTGTTCCTGGAGGATCGTATGTCTTCGTACATGTAGAGATGTGAATCATCTCATTAGTCATCATAAGGATGTCATGATTTGCGGACGTTTCTGCTCGTGAAGGGTTGTTTTGGTTGCACCCTTGCGGGGCTTCCTGTGTGACCATCTGCTGTTGTTGATGGGGGAAAGGATCGGTTAACACTGCCGGGCGAGAAGGACCCTTTATGAAATTGTTGACTTCCTCTTTGTAAGGACAGTCTCCGGTGTAATGGTCTTCTTGACAGATGAGGTAGGGAAACTTTGCTTTCCGTCTAGGCTTGTTATCGTTGTTGGTCTGTTATGGTCTAGGATTTTCCTCCTGCGTAGAAGTTTTCTTGGATTTTCCTCTATTGTTCTTCTTTTTTCCTCCAGATTGTTGTGACAAGGACTGAACAGTGTTCACCTCGGAGGATTGAGCAAGAGAAGTAGAATCCTTAGGTCTATCTTGAGTTGGAGATGGAGCAGCAGTAGTTTGTTTCGCACTCAATTTGGTTGCAGGATGGGCCTTTACTGAATCGACGATACCGTCCACGGGGGGTTTAGAGGCGGGTTTGGTTGGATCAGTGGTGGTGTGGGAGGTGTGAGGAATAAGCTCGTATAAACTTCAGGATTGGGTATATACCAAATCCATATACTGAGCGTGAGAAATCGCTTGTTCCTCCGTGACAGATCCGCCCATGGCAATATCCCTGGCGATGGGGGGCAGAAATGACATAGCGAACCAATCATCCAATAATTGGTCCGGGATGGGTGCCTTGATTAATCTTCGACATCGCCGCCACTCATGAATGTGATTAGATATATGCGTGGAAGTGGTTTGACGTAGCAAAGTCAACAGGTCTGTTCCAGTCTTGTATCAGATGGGGAGCTGGAAATGTGTCAAAAACTGCATGGCCAGGGTATTGAACTCTCGAAAGGAGTACTGTGGCAACTCAATATACCATTTTTTTTTCGTGCCGGTAAGCGCGCGCTGGAAGAGCCGTAACCGAATGGAGTCATCCATCAATGAGTTTGATGAACACCAGAGATGAAAAGTCATAACGTGGTTCATGGGGTCTTCCCCGGGCTTGGCATCGAACTTTGGGATGTCCGATGGTAGTTTGGCTGGGATGGGTGGCCAATGTGGTTCATGCCATATTGGATCATTAATGAGTCTAGACAAATCGGGAAAATCTAACGTGGCCAAAAATGGAAGTTGTCGATTAGGCTGCGGGAATGAGTAATAATTGTAGGGTGTAGGGATACCTATGGGACCCTACACAACATATCACTGCATATTGTACCCAAACATGTTAACCACAAGATACTGTTGAAAATTTTGAGGGTAGTAGACCATCTGGTTAACCGGTGGTGTGTTCGGAATCATAGGATTTACCGTCTAATTCGGGATCAAAGTAGAGACCGGTTGTTGAATGTTTTGTTGGGTGGGGATAATGGGTAGAGTCCCCTGGGATTGTTGTGTCCCAGGAATGTTTCCATCTCCTTGATTGGATGATGGATTTCCCATACCTATGTTAGGGGGTGCCTGAAAGAATGGAGTCCATGGAATGTTTGTTCCACCCCGTTTAAGAGGTGAAGGCCGAAGAGGTGGGTTCCATGGAGTATTCGCGACGTTAGGATAAGGAATTCCGGGGTTCAAGTTAGGGGGAACAAAAGCTTGATGTTGGTTAGGTTTCCCCCCAGCTTGATTATAGTTTCCGAATAAAGAATACCCCCCACTCTATGGGATTTGAGGTCCCCAATAAGGACTTGGACTTGACAAGGGAATTTGGAAGTTAGTTCCGGTTGGGATACTAACATAAGGTTGTCCACTTCCAGGTGGACTGTATGTGCTCCACTGAGCAGATGATGCTGATGGAGGGGATTGTTGAATGGTGCCGGTTGGAGCGTTAACAAATGGTATACCTCCAGAAGATGTGGTATGTGGGCCCTGCTGAGCCGATGAAAGGGATGGAGGTGTTTGTTAAGTAGCCCCACTTGGGGTGGCACCAAGTAGTTGTCCTCCAACAGATGGGATTGATGGTCCGGCCGGAGGAGGTTGGTTACTGGGACCAATGGTTCCAATAGATGGTTGTTCTTCGACGGATGGGATCGATGGTCCGACCGGAGGAGGTTGGTTACTGGGATGAATGGTTCCAATAGACGGTTGTTCTTTGGAAATGGTTTATATGGTGGCTGCAGATGGACCTCCGGTCACAATGGGTGATCCAACCGTATGGATAGATGTTCTTCCAATACTGACACTAGAAGAATGAGATAGTGCATATTGGACAACTGCACCAAACTGGTGCCGACTTGTGAAGAGGATCTTCCGCTGGTTCCAGATGGTGACGGTGAAAATATTGGGTTGTCCCTCATAAGAGGTTCGTCTCCTGAATCTAAGCTAAACATGTTGTACGGCAATAAGTGTGGGGAGAATAATCGGGGACTATCAGGCATCACGTCTATAGGAATTGGAACGGTGCGAAGATCATCGAGGGCTTGGCCCAGAACGGTATCCCACAAAGTGGAGGCTAGGTCAAAAATGGGAGCTACCCCGTCGGGATCCGGAAGGAGTGTTGGTATAGTCCAGTCTGAGGGTTCGGATCGACCTATGAATGATTCATGACATTTCGTGCTTGATGGAGGTAGGGGAGCTCGGAAACCAGGAGGATTTATCGTTTGAGATGTGGATGCATGGGGTATTGTGAAGCCGATGAGAGCATTCGAGCCGTGTCACGTCTAAAATGTTCCAATGATAGGGGTGAATTGGCTAGACTAACCATGCTGGATTGGATTGATGCCAAGATCTCGGGTCCTAAAGGGAGGTTGGGGAAGGATAAGCTGAACGGTACATTACTAGAAGAGCCCGTTTCATAACTGTGTGTGATTAATGATGTAGTGCTAACAGGTGGAATTTCCAGCTTTGCAGTAGGATATTCAAAATCAGAGTGAAATGGTGTAGGAAGTTCAGTTTCTTCAATGATTTCAACGTACCTATTAGGGACTTCAATCAATATCATTGTGTCTGGTACAGTACTAGCTTCTAGGAGGATAGGGCCTTTCAACGTAACATCTGGTGGAGCACTGACTTCAACAGCTAACTTAGTGTCCACTGGTATGACAGTGGATTGTGGTACTGTATGGATCTCAGGTCATGCACTACTAGTGTTAGTGATTGTAAGAGGCTCTGAGACGATGTTAGGGTTTGGGGGTACAGGAGAAACTGAAGATGTTGTATTGATAGATGGTGGAACAATCCCCCAACCATCTCCTCGGCCGGCAGGGGCAGGGATACGTGAAGCAGGTGGACCAGAAGTCCGTGGTGGTGGCTGAGGGATTCTCCCTTGTTGTCTCTGTGATCTCTTTTGATCAGCCATGTGGTGGGATTACAAATTCTGTGGACAGTCTCGTGAAAAAAGAACTCAAAAACCCTAGAGCAACCGAGTGTGCAAAAGGGGAGCTAGGAAAAGACAAGGCTCGGAAGCCAAAAAAGCAAGCTCAAAAAACTGTACTGGGACCGGTGTCATAGTAAGCGAGCTGAAATAAAAGTGGCCAGAATGCCAACAAGCAGCACTAAAAAAGAAAAAGACCCTCTACAAAGATGAAATAGAATGCAAACTTCCAAACTAAGAGCTGGATACCTCGACAAATCGTATCCTTCGCAAGGTGATGAAATCCAAGTCGAACAATACAAAATGAGAGACCAAAGTGGATGGATATCCCTCTACCGAAAGGGATCTTGGGTAAAAGAGCCCTAGAAGAAAAGTCACTAGGCTACCTCGTTCATGACATGTCGGGGAAGGTTAATTGGCACTTCTGTCTTTAAGCACAAGTATCACCTATACGGTAAAATACAAGGAATACAACAGAGAGATGTCCTTAGGCGCTAAGTGGAGTGCGACATTCCACAAAGTCCATCCGGAATCAGTCCTCGCGGCTTACCCCCGAAAAAACGGGAGGCCCCCCCACAAACTCGTCAATGACAGTGTCAATAAGTACAAGAGGATTTTAGTACCCTAAAGGACAACAACTATGTCTCTGATGAAAATGACAAGGGGGAATTATTTGGATGCTTATTCCCGGTGTCCTACCTAACTACCAAATTATTTTTATCCTCAAGCAAGGTTAAGGTGTGTTGAGTTAGGGTGATGAATTTTAATGGCTGCTCTATTACTCAATCGGGTAAATGGAAGTGAAACTCGTGGTGTGATGACTGACTCAAACCATGCAAATGAGTATGAATCAAAATGAGCTTTTCTTTTCAATGAATGCTAGCTAAGGTAAGGAGAGGGTTCTTCGATCAAATGTAAGCACAAACTTTTCAATAACATAAAAAAACCACTCCAATTTTTTTTCTTTTTGATTATGCCAAACTAATGTAATTGCTTTCAAGATGAAACTAATCTACAACTGATGCTACTTCTAATGAGTATAATTATGTGACAAGCAATCAAATGAAGATATGCTTCCAAATGCAAAAATGTGACTTTGATCTTTTCAACAAAAAGGGAAAGAGTGTTTCAGAAAAGGTCTTCAATATCAGTTTTGATGAAAAAGATAGGGAGATATGATTTCAAAAAAATTAACTCTTTCAATAATGTAAACAAGGAATTCAAATAAAAATGCTCATAAGACCTTGACTATTTTAGAAATGTACAAATCTTTGTAGATTGTAGCAAGGAGGCAAATAAACTAGTGATAATGCCACAAGGCTCATAAAATCCAAGTTCAAATAGTAAATGAAACAAACCAAACACGCTGAAATGTAACCGATGTACTATAACCACAAGTCATAGAGGCCTGACAAAGTGTCAGAAAACCAATCAAGAGTAGAAGATAAAAAAAATAAGTAAAATCAACAACTCAGAAATTTAAAAAATGAAAATCTCAGGTAATTTTAGTGGGGTTGTATGGAACCCAGCAGCAAAAATACCAAATTTTCGCGTTTCACAGAGTACTGGGGGCGTGAAATTGTGCAGATTTTCGCTTTGGAAGGAGTGTTCAGGCCACAAAAATAAACAGAGAGTAAAATGAAGGGCGGAATTTTTAAGAAAAAAATTGATTTTATAGGGTTTTCCAACCCAGGGAACCAGGTACTGAGGTAAAACTGGAAAACAGTAATCCAAAGCAGAGCAGAGGGGTGTGAAAGAGGGTTAAAAGACCCAATTTCACAATGAGATTGAATGAAATTAAAACTAAACTTCACAATCAAATGAAAAAATGGATTCAAACTAGTGGAGTCGCCAGTTTTTGTTGTAGAAATTTCTCCCTACGGATAAGAAGAAACTCTCCTAGGCTAGACGAGGATGTAGCTAGCTCTAATCTAGGACAATTGAGAAACAAATGCTACCTTGAGTTCCTAAACTAAGCTTTACAATAAGATTGAATGCATTCAGAAGAGATGCAAGACATAACTCACCTTTCGATTCGATGTTTCTCCCGCCTCTAGTTCTTGATCCCAAAGCTCCCACGTAGAAGCTGTTGGAATCAAACAAAGGACAAGCACACAATCTTCCAAACACCTTGAAGCAAAGGTTAAGTTCAGATCTAAACTAGATACATTTCATTTCAAAGATTCATACAATACACATGAAATGGGAAAAGAAGACAAGTTATCTTATTAAGAAGCTTGAAAAGTGCTTACAAAGGTTGCTTAATGCCCAAGCCAACTCCAGCTCCAAGTCTTCTCTCCCCTAGCTATCTCTGCAAATATTCTAAGACCATAGGTTGGATGCCTCAAGTGGTTCCCCCTTAGCTCATGGGAGGCCTCTCTCTTATAGCACTTGGAGGAGTTAACCATAAGGAGAGGAAGCTGGATCTAGTGAGGGTTTAGTGGATCAGCCAAACTAAACAGAGAGAGGGGGTTGGGATCGAATCAGGAGTGGCAATCCCAAGTTAATCTCTCGAGAGATACAGATCCAAAATCCAAGGAAAAGGGCTAATTAAGGATTTTCGCTCCCCTGTCACTGAGCATTACGCGAAATTTTCGCAGGGCATAGGTTATGCAAAGCGCGAAAAAGGGAGATTTTCACGGTTTGATAGATCTGTAGGGCACGGAAATCAAGGCAAACAAGGTGACACGTGGCACATAAGGTTGTTTCTCGGTCATCAGCAGGTGAGTTTATCTCCAAGATGTCCATATGAGACCTAGGAGAGTGTCGACAACACACAATATTCATTAGGGAGAAATGTCGCTAGGTCACATGGTACAAAGATGCGAGACTAGGGTTGGAAGTGTAACTTTGAGGTATAACACATGATACAAACTAAATTGGTATCCACACATTGATATTCCACTTTGAATTTGCATGCTCAAATGAAATAACATATTCATCACCAATAATAAAATAAACTAATAAATCCCATTTATTATCCACACATTAGGAGTCCATATGTTCACATAATAACAATGTTAATCAACCTAACTGAGTCTAATATATAATCAACAAATGAAAATGTTAAGCGAATTCATATTAGAGTTTTAATTACTAAGTGTGCAAATATGGGGCATTACAGTAAATGGCTCATTTAAGACATATGGAAACAAAATGATGATTTCTAAGGTTGACACTTGGCAAAGAGGATTTAATCTCCTATAGGTCCCATTTCCTCTTGCCCTCTAGTGCTCTTTACAAAGCCATCTTGGACCAAATATTATTTTCCATCATAATATTTATGTGGCTTTTGAATCGTTTGGACAAGCCAACCACACGACACATATATGGATATTTACATTATACATGCCTAGCCATTAACTAGTTGGACCTTGGCCTTGAGCTCCGCACAATGAATTCATACTAACATATTTACATCATTTTACACATTTGATTTAATACATTCCAAGGCTTAAAATTGGGATATTATAACTCTAGCATCTAAGTTATCCATGCCTACTTGTCGACAACAATGAAATGCTTATAAACACAATTAAAAGGTCTAGTAGTAAGTCAAATTCATTGGATGACTTGTATATATTAACCATGAAAATACAACTTTGTTTATCAATATAATTCAACTAATACAAACAATGAGAGATAGAGTTCTAACCCATTACAACCCTCCAACTCGAAACCACTTATGCCTGAAACGTTAGATAGTCAAGCTACTACAAACAACGAGCGATAGAGTTCTGACCCATTACAACCCTCAAACTTGAAACTACTTGTGCCTAAAACGTTAAATAATGCTCAACTTTAGTATAACTTTCATCGTTCTCGTTGCCCTTGTTCGTCCATTGTGGATTAGAAGGCCTAACTTTTATAAAATTCCAAAATAACTTTTTTTTACGATGTGAGAGCATTAAAATGTCAATGATCTCTCTATATGAAATAATAATAAATATTATTGTGATCCTTTCCTTTCCTTATTTATCTTTTTATAAAATATGTGTTTAATCCATTTTATTATTGTGTGATTTTGATATTAATTGTATATAATTTTATGCATTTTATTATTGTGTGATTTTGATATTAATTGTATATAATTTTATGCATTTTATTATTGTGTGATTTTGATATTAATTGTATATAATTTTAGTATAAAACTAAATTAATTCAATTATCAAGATTGGAAAAATAAATTAGGTAGATTTAAATAAATAATTATTATATAAAATAATAAATATAATAAATACTATTGTCTCTATGTCTTTGTTTTTTTTATAAATGATGTGTTTAATGTATTTTATTATTTTGTTATATATGTAAATTTTAGTTAAAATATAAATTCATTAAATTAATAAAATTGGAAAAATAAATTAGTTTTGTTTATTTTGGGTTTATTTTAATAAATAGCTCTGTTTTTTTTAATTTTTATCTTTTTATAAAATGATGTTTTTAATGCATTTTATTGTTGTGCGATTTTAAAATTAATTGTATATAACTTTTGATATAAAAACAAATTTATTAAATTAATAAAATTGGAAAAATAAATTAAATAAATTTATTATAGGTCTGTTATTGTTTCTTAAAAAAATACTATAGATATAACTTTGCTTTTCAAATATCATTTGTTTTTAAACACTTTTTTTCCTACAAAATTGTGTATGCATATGCTTGCTTTATCCAACATATGAGAGGGGAGGTAGTAGCTTATAGAGTGTCATGGGAGTAGTAAATTTTTTCATTTTAACAAAATTAAGTTCATTTTATAGTTTTATTCAATTTTTGGTTTTAGAAACTAGGTGTTATGTGTTAGGTAAGATATGAATTTATGTATATTTAAGTAAAGTTTTTCTGGATTGTGATTAATAGACAATAACAATTAAAATTAGATTTAATATTTAGATTATGAATACATTGGTTTCAATGCAAACTTTATTTTGATCACGGTAATGTCGAGGAAAAATATCTTCTAGTGTTGAAAAGAAACACATGAAAGTCTTTATGGTGAAAAGATGCAAAGATGGATGGCCATTGGTTGGATCCAACTAGACTTCCTTTGGCTCAACGCCCACTCATTCCCCAACTACAATGACTTGAATACTTGGAGAACCCAATTTGCCTCGTTGATGTGGCTTATGCACAGGCTATTGTGGATGTATGGACCACAATGGGCTTAGTCACTGGACTGTTTTTGTCTTTAATTTTGCATATTATGAGTCTAAATTAATGCAGGTCCTTACTACAAAAGACTATTATCTGTTACATCTGTCCTGTAAGTCACATGTTGATTTCATGTTTTTGGTGATTGTACACTGGAGATTGTCTTAACATTTCTGAATTTCTTGGATGGATATCATGGTCAAGATCAACAGATCTCTATAAAATGCGATGATTTTATAAATATATTGCCGCTTTTTTTTCCTAGGAAAAAAAACTCAAGCCTCGTTGAATCCTTCCAGAAAGGGAAAGAAGAGACATGAATCAAATTCCTTTGTTATGTTATCCTTAACCAGATCTAAATTCAATTGATGGTGATAGAAATTAAATCAATGACCAATTCGGAGGAGGGTTAGACTATAGTAAGGGAATCTTCAAGGAAAAGAGGTACACATAGAAGAGCATGATTTTCTTTAGAGTAGCATAAGAGTTGTCTAAACATAGTGCCATTAACTATCGATGTAAATTCATCTTAATCCCAATTCTATTAAGTACTGAGGGATTGACAATTAATCCAGGTAAAGGTTCAATGGATCTAAACTATTTTATTTTATCGACAATTTTGACCTTATTCTACGTTTTGGACTTTCCAATGGGTTTTGGTCGGGATCTGGTAATTTTTTTTGGTAAAATCAAAATTTGGAAGTGTTCAAATTGTTTTTTTTAATCCATAAATATATTCAATACCCTCGAATACCCATATGACACCTAGATTATGCAACTTCCATCACTAATATATGTGATTCTAAGATTTTTTGCAGAATCTTATTTGCTGCATTTTATTTTTACTGTATTTTACACCCAAAATATTTAATGATGATAATTTGGTTGTTAATTTCCATCATTATGTGGAATAAGTTAATTTTATCACAAAAACACTCGTTTTAATAGCATATTCGAGGTTTGAGTTTTTTTTTTAAAATTGTTGTAACTCATCCCACATATAGAATAACTTTTCCAAAGCTAATGCAAGTGCTAGTGCCAAAGTCATTTGATTGCCCTAATTGTTTTTTTTAACATAACTAGATACTTGTATTTATATGAAAAAAAAGAGGATGCGGTTTGACTAGACATCCTGGAGATACAAACAAAATGCCTGATTCTGATCTCTATACATACAATTTCACAAAATTGAGGAAAAAATATATCTATCCAACTTGCTACCAGAGTCCTACCATTATACTACCGATCAGTTTTTCCGAAATACAAGCAACAAAATGTGCCACACAGTAGTATGCACTTATAAAACATTACAAAAATATGCATTTTTTTTAAAAAACAACAATTACATATCCTTCTACATGCCTTCAACTGGTGAACTAGTATCATCCTCCTTGTTTCGTTCCACCTTCTCTTTGATACTTTCAGTCTGCATTGGTTTAGTCATAGGGGCGTTAGCAGAGTTCTCACTATTAGAGATTTCAATAACATTTCCAGAATTTGATGAATCAATGCTATTATGCTTCTGAAGATGCTTCTTGAGCTTTTGGATCTTTTTCTTCTACATTAAGAATTTGTCTTCTAGAACCTTAATTTTTGCTTCTGCCATGGCTAGCTTGGAAACAAAATGAATTTGATGCATGTCCACACTATTGAATTAAAGATGAGATATGGTGTTGTTCCTTCTAATTATTGTCTTCAACTTATGATTATCCTTTTCCAACTTATTTACTTATGGATCAAGTTAATAAGAACATCACTGTCACTGCCTTCCTCATTTCTTTAAATAATTATCCTTTGCTCTCCTAGGTTCTCCATGGAGTCAAAGAAAGCACACTGACCCCAAAACTTTAAGACAACAACTGCAATTTTCTTAAACTCAGGATATTTGCAAGCTACAAAAATCGAGCCCCAACAATTTCCTTCACTACACTTCTTATTGTTAATGTCCCACTGCTGATTGGAATCCAAATCCAAAGATAATTGACTATTGAAATCAAAATCCTTATATAAAAGGTCAAAGAAAATATTTCTTTCAAATCTTGGGAACATGAATTGCAAGCTGCAATTGAGAATAACATAGATTTTCAATTCCATAGATTGCCATGAAGTAAATAACAACTTGGACTAGTGATTGTAATAAACATAAAGCTCTGTGATTTCACTGCTTACAAAGTTACTTCTCTCCTTTTCCAATTTCAAGGATAAACCAAATAGATTAATTGTCCTAACAATGTCTCTCTCATCGACAATAGAACACTCAAGCAGAGTAAAACTAGAAACTTTAGTAGAATTTCTATGATGGGGTTTGCAAAATCCTTCAATACCTTGATAATACTTATCCAGATGGTGACGCACAACTTCAGTACTAAGAAATTCAATGAGCGAAACAAAATTCTTACCAAGTCTGGTCACAAAAACAAAATACAAGTCTTCATCCTCAAATCCGTCTTCCCTTAGCTTCGCGAAACAAGACCTTAGAAAACCAATTATATCGCCACCAAATGGATGCCTCTGGAAGTCTTCATTTTGCCTTGAAGAAACATGAATTTCAAATAGGTTTTGGAGAAAATGCACCTCCACATCTAGGGCTTTCCATTCATATTCTTCATCCACACGCTTGTAAACATGATTAAACTTGTCCCACATACCCATTTCATCCTGGATAAGATTTCCTCGTATAAGACGATACACCACAGCATTCAAATTCACCAGAAGGCTAAAATGCTCCTGCTTGTTCTCGTGAGCCGTCATTCTAGTCGAGTAAATGCTTGTACTTTGCCTTAATTCAAAGGATCTCATCTCATACCTAGCTTGCAACTGCATGCTTAAAATCTACCACCTGGAGATTGATTTTTGTTTTCCTAAGAGGGCTTTAAATAACCAATTCATTGGACTGCTTCCCATACCAACTGTGAAATAATTCGACGAGTTGATATAGATTATGGGATAAGATGAAAACCAACCAATTCCCCACCTAACATGAGATCACCTTGTCTAAGGTTGCAAGCCATGTTTGCCATACTATCTGCTTGAGTATTGAGCTTTCTAAAGACATGCCAAACTTTAACATCTTCAAACTCCATGATTAGCTACATAATTCTCCATATTAGATTGCCTAGAGGTCCATCCTTTGGCACCTTCTTATAGACAATATTTCAAGTGATTAGCATCGAATCTTCCACAATAATTATGAATTTAATCTTTATTTGTCTAGCTTAAGTTAGCCTTTGCCAAAATGCCAAAACTTCTGTTTGATTATTAGACTATTATCCCAATCCCCACACATAATATCGCTTTTGTATTCCTCGAGGGTCAAAGAACACTTCCTCACACTCGCCAACCTAGGTTGATTGCCCTTATTATTGCCATTGTATATGGTCTCAATAAAACCAACCACTTGTAACAAAAACCCACATTAACCCTAATCTCCATTAGAATGATTATATCAATTAAAAATAAAGTCAATTAATTGAGTTTGTCCACTTGAAATAATCAATTCCATATAAAGACAAAAAGACAAACTCTCATTCAATCATAAACCATTTTAAAACTTAAAATCATTTATACAAATAACATATTTTAAAGATGTTGACTATAGGAATGGAGTAATGTTGACTATAATTATTATACCTGCCATGGCAGGTTATATAGCAATCAGTTTGCATTTATTAGTTAATTAGTTTGCAAATTTTTTTCTAAATTTTTAATTATTAAATTGATTTTAAAATAAATAAAAGATTATATTTTAAATTTTATAAATCATATAATCCTTATCTTTTATTGGTTATTCTTATTTATTCTTTTTTTTTTATTGGCTAACAAACTCGATTTGACTAATTATCCTTGCCCGAGATGTGACTTTTCTGAAATTAAAAATAAAATTAAAAAATTAAAATTTATAAATAATCCAATTGAAACACCTATATAGTTGTTGGGTATATATAATAATGGTGTCAAGAGCTGACTGATCAATCCTTGAATAGCAATAAAGTCCATGTCATTTCCACATTGCCCACATAACAAAGAGTACGAATTACTTAAATTGGACATTACCCAATGTCTACCAAACTCGTTTAATGCCGTCGTCATTTCCACGTCGTCCACGTGAGGAAGTGTACGAATATATTAAGATGCTTATAATCTCCGCTGTATGAATTGATTAATATGGCTGCTATCGTTCACTGCATTTTTGTTATTTAGGTGTCCATGACAAGCTGCATCGGAACATAAATTAGGAAGGTTTCTTGAACTGCTCTCTGGCTTCAAATTTGAGGTAAATTTTGACCCACAGATAGATCTGCTGTTTGCTTTTTGTTTGGATGATTATTAGTTCCATATCCAGTATTTTGTAAGAGCAGGGGTCATGGGATTGAGTCTCATTGAAGACTCTAATAAGCCAAATCTGGGTATGGAAAAAGGGTTTAATTACTCACTTTTGTATATAGCAGATAGACGCAATGATGTTTGGTTTTACTATGTTGAAAACACAACGATGAGCTCAGCACACCGATTGATTGTTCATATTGCCAACAAATTATGATCATGTTAATGTTAGATTGTAATTCACGAGAGAGTGATTGTATATCTGTTGATAAACCCTAAATCCTGAAATGACTTGTATTCGCCACGCTCAAAAGGTTTAACCTTTTAACCACGTACTTGCTTTACTCTCTGGCTCTTTGTTTGATATTAAAACTTCTCTATCACCAATCATTACACTATTGCTATTAGTAACTTAATGACTTTACTTGTACTGTACTAATAATAAATAGAAATTTATTTATCAAATTGGGTGATCGATTTATTGTCTTAGTTACCGAAAGTTTCCAATGGGATCTCTTTATTGTCATAGGTACCTGAAGTCTCCAATATGGATCCCTCCAATAAACCTGAAAGAATATATTAAATTTATTATATATATATAATAACAACATTACCTTTCTATTTTTAAATATATTATATTAAATTTCAAGTATTTTATATATACACACCAACATTACCTTTGTTAGAGCTTGGTTTGTCATGTTACTAAGAGTCGAGGTTGTTATGGGTTCTAGTGAGGGTTTTTCTCGTTTATGGATTGGTATGCATTTTAAAAAAAAAATATTAAATTAAATTAATTATTGGAAAAATTTAAATTAATAATTATTAGGAAAGTTGGAAGACACTTTGTAAGAGAGTTATTATACCAAAGTTATTATAGCTATTAAGTTAGATAAATAAAAAAAAATTAGGAATAATTTTATTTCAAAGGTGTGTGTTTTGTGTTATATATTTTAAAATGAGAAAATAAAAAATCAAATTAGCAATTATTTTATTTTAAAGATGTTTTGTGTTATATATTTTAAAGGTGTGTGTTTTGTGTTATATATTTTAAAATGAAAAAACACTCCCTTTGAATATTTTAAGGATTTTTAAAATTAAAAATATACATATTTATTATTTTTATTTTTTTGAATTATCTAAGTAGTAATGGATATTTTCATGGTAAATAGTATCTTTTAATTGAAAGTGAAATATGTTTTTATTATTAAACTTTTGTAAATTATGTTGCTTTGTATATTAAATATTTTTTTATTTTTCAATTTGAAATTCATATTTCAATTTAAGTTTAAAAAACAATTTTATATTTCAATTTAAGTTTAAAAAACAATTTTATATTTCACTTTAAGTATTAATTTTATAATTTAATTAGGTTTTAGAATTATTAATATTTTATGCTTATTAATAGTTTTTAATTTCTCAATTTATCTTCACAATTTTATTAGGTAAATCATCCGATTTACCTTTCATAATAAAAATAAACATTGATATATTTTATTGTTTTTAGTTATTATATATAGAATAATAAAATTAAGGTATACATTATAGTTTAAAATTATACTAAAAAGTATTAGAATGATTTAGTAAATATTTAAAAACTGTTGATAAAAAAAAAAGTGTTGTAAATTTTGTTAATCCAATTTTAAATATACATTTATATATATTTTTGTTATTCAGTGACAAAATAATAACTATTACAATGCATAAAAAAAACTTGATGTGTTGTAATAGTTTTCACTGTTTGATTAAGTGATATTAGATAGCATTTTTTTCTATTTCACTTATACTCTAGAGTGTTATGGTTAGAGCTAATATACCATCATCAATACTTTATCAATTATTGCTAACACTGACATTTCTCCAAATATATTTCAACTTTTAAGGCGTGAAGTAAGATATGCCACTTTTTTTTTGCTTTCAAACTATACACAAGTAATACATTGTTAAAATACTGCATAATTATTTAAATTTTTAATTGTATGTATTGCTATTACATTAAAATATTTACAAGAGACAGGTATAGCAGCTTTGCTGCTAATTTAGCTTATTTTATCTTAAAAATAAAATAATATTTAATATTTAAATAGAGTCATGTTGACTTAATTATTTTATTAATATTTAATACTTAATACTTAATGACGTTTCAATTGGGCGTGATTTTCCATTCCAGGCAATGGAAGCCGCCCTCCGTGCCGCATAGTGTGGATTCATATATGGTGTTGGAGTCAGATAAGAGAATTGTGGTAAATATCGGGACGTTTGAGTCTGCGGTTCTGGGCCTAGCCAATGCAACTTCCAATGCGCATGAGTTGCAGAAGCTCGGGATGTTTGCTTTAATTTTTTTATTTTATGAGTGATGGATTGTAGTTTATGTGGAAACTCAACTCAACATTAACATAGTTGAGGAATACTTGAACTTTGACAATCAATGGCTTTACTAATTGGGCATTGGTTTATCTAGATTCCTTTGTGAAAACTTATTTTAATGGTGTTTTTGACATAATTAAGCTCGCATTATGTGGATTCTTCCAATTAATTGTGTTAGTTAAGATGGAATTAGACCTAACCAACACAAATAATCTTAACTCTAATGTAATTATGTTTATTATTAAGCATTCCACTATTTGAGCCATTGTATGTAGAAAAAATTAAAAAATAATAATAATAGTAATTTGTAAAGCAAACAGATCCTTTTATATATATGTATGTCTTATGATCTTTACTCCAATGGCCCTACTAACATAATGGTTCAGTTCTATTTTTAAGTTGCTTTTCTATTTATCATTTACTTTTCCAGTTTAGGATAAGAGCATTGCTCTCAATGAGAGAGCGAAGATGAGGTGCATGTGTAGCCTACTCAAGTGCAATTCTTTGGGAGGCTAGTGCATGCATCTATGCATACAAGATCTGCACTCTAACCTAGGCGCTTAGGGTTAGGCTATTTTTAGTGTACATCCCTGTTGAGATTATATGCTACTATAGACTAGATTCCAAGTTCATTAACATTCAATACATTATTCACAATAGCAGCGTAATAAGGATCTCTGCAAGATACACAATCACAAAGCACAAAACAATATATCCTAGGAAAACCTCAAGGGGAAGAAAACCCAGCAAGAACTTCCTCAATATAGATGATCAAAGTACAATGCCCAAAATAGGTCTCACAAATAAGAGAGACAAACCCAAACTCTAGAAACAAGCCAATCCTCCTCCTCCTTCGCAAATATCTCTCTCTCTTCTCTAATGCGAATTGCACAAGTGAGTGATGGTACAAATGAGAGGAACTCACTCTCTATTTATACTTTACCTTTTACTTGACTTTTATCCCAGCTAGGTCGGCCTCACTTTAACTGACTGGGCCGACCTCTCCTAGAAAGACTCAAATAATATTATATTACATTCTTTAGGGTACTAACAACCTGACTTACAGAGGTAAAACATCCCCGATGGAGTTACAATATTAAAGTACAAGTAGAATATTCTTCGAAGTTACATTAATTCAACACTCCCCCTTAACAAGAAGGGTATTATATTGACAACAACAACAACAACATGTGTGGCTCTACACAACATCATCGGAAGGAGGGAGTGGCATCGTCAACAACATCATCTGGAACATTGGTTGATACATCTATAGATCATTGGAAGTTCTTCAACAACATCATCATCTTTAGTGTAGAGCTGAAGTATCATCATCTTCAGTACTGGAGCATCCTCATCTTCAGCTCTGGAGCATCATCTTCTACAGCACTGGAGTATCCTCATCTTCAGCATTGGATCATCATCTTCTTCAGCACTGGAGCATCCTCATCTTCAGCATTGGAATATCTGCAGCACTGGAGCATCCTCATCTTTAGAACTGGAATATCTGCGGTACTGGAGCATCCTCATCTTCAACACTGGAATATCTGCAGTACTGGAGCATCCTCATCTTCAGCACTGGAACATCATCATCTGTAGTACTGGAGCATCCTCATCTATAGTATTGGAACGTCATTATCAGTAGTACTGGAGCATCCTAGAACATCATCATCTGCAACACTGGAGCATCCTCATCTACAGTACTGGAATATCATTAGGAGCATCATCACCTGCAGCACAAATGATCCTTCCTTTCGGAACTAGGGATCTTGGACAATCCTTCCTTTCGGAACTCGGGATTCAGTCCAACAACTCTGGTGATCCTTCCTTTTGGAACTGGGATCATGGACAATCCTTCCTTTCGGAACTCGGGATTCAGTCCAACAACTTTGGTGATCCTTCCTTTCAGAACTGGGATCATGGACAATCCTTCCTCTCGGAACTCAAGATTCAGTCCAACAACTTTGGTGATCCTTGCTTTCAGAACTGGGATCATGGACAATCCTTCCTTTCGGAGACAGGTATTCAGTCCAACAACATTGGTGATCCTTCCTTTCGGAACTGGGATTATGGACAATCCTTCCTTTTGGAACTAGGGATTCAGTCCAACAACACTGGTGATCCTTCCTTTCGGAACTAGGGATTATGGACAATCCTTCCTTTCGGAACCAGGGATTTATTCCAACACTCACATCTTAGACAATCCTTCCTTTCAGAATTAGGGATACAATCTAAGAATCAACATTTAAGACTATCATTCCTTTCGGAATTATGGGATCATTGTCTAGGGATGATCAATCCCATCACAACTCAGGATCAACATTTAAGAATATCCTTCCTTTCGGAATTACGGGATCACTGTCTAGAGATGATCAATCCCATCATAACTTAGGATCAACATTTATTTTTGAGTAATCATTGTCATTACCAATTAGTGTTCCTTTCAAAATTTATGCTTATTTTTGCAAGTGAAATTGTAAGATGTGTTGTATATGTTTTGTACTTGAGGACATAATCATTTAATTGTGTAACCATCCTTTTAATCAGGACTGAACAGTGAATCCCCATAACATATAACCAAAAAATCTTTTGCATAAACCAGTAAGCATATTGCTTATTGAAACTTCTATATGATATGAAGAAATGATGAGTATTTGATTCAAATAAGAAATTTAAGAATGTCTTATATGTAAAAACATCTCAAAGAAATGAAAATATGTTTATGATTGCTTCCTTTAATGATTTGCTTGTGAAATAAAAATTAATGCTATATCATATGATTTAGTTATAGGCATGTTCACTTTATGTGTATTAATCAAGACCCACTTTCTAACTTGCATGTGTATGTTATGCAAATATATGCAACATCCTATTGGATATATTGTATGCTACATAACACCATAAAATCATTTGATTTATCATGATATAATTTTCCACTGTAACAAGTTTGATTGCATTTGATCCCTTGAGGTGTGGAGATGCCAAAGAGTTAATTGCATTCCTTTGAGAAAAAAGCCCAAACATAAATCTTAGTTTCTCCCTTGCAAGATAACTTTGATAGGTGATAAGATACATAAAAGTGGAGATGAAAGAGTCGGCTTCCCACTATATATGTTGTTGCAAGCTATCTTACTATTGTGGCATAACCCTATGTTGAGATTTCTTTTGACATTAATATTCCCTTCCCTTTTTAGTTCCATTGACCCAATTTGGTTGTTTTGGGGCATTAAATTAATAAACAAATAGGTAGCTATCCATCTCTTTCACTGCTATTTTGCTTGACGTATTCATATTTTTTTGAATTTTTTAATACAAATTTGTTAATTGGAATTTGAATTCCAACAACAAGAGAGAAGCTAACTGTAAAAGTTACTTTAAGATGAAACATAAAACCAAATGAAACCCCTAAAATGTGCAAACTGCAAACAAAATGTGATTAAATAATGTTGAAGCTGAAAAAAATGAATGAAAGGTGTGGTTGGATTGGCATGGGTCATGGAGAGTTTAGCTTGTTCTATGTCTTGACTGTTGTATAGGCTACTTTAAGCTGAAATAGAAAACTAAATGAAACCACTAAAATGCACACTCTAAAATCAAAATGTGATTAAATGATGCTAAAGTTGTAAATGAATGCTAAATGTGATTGGATTAGCATGGGTTATGAAGAGTTTAGCTTGTTCTTTGCATCAGTTGGTTTTTACCACATATCTATTTCTAAAATGGGCAGACTTAAGGCATTCTTTAGAGCAGATTGTGTATCGGGGTTTGTCTCCATGTATGTTCAATGATCACAGTATGTGTGTGTATGGAATAGGCTATAATGTATCTTATGTCATAATAATAATTATACAAAGCTATCATTGTTTGTTTTCTTGTATATTGCTGCTATTTTATTTTGCATGGTAATTCATTACACTATATGTACAACATATCTATGAAACTGCTAGTGGTACATTTTGATCAAATACATAGTTAAGGAGGGAGTTTGGATTCCATTTTATTTCTGGTGATGGGGATTTTCTATGTTCTAACTTCTATGGTCGGGTTTGCCTATGTTCTATGCACTATTGATTTAACACTAAGGTCTTTGTTGCAAAGAGAACAAAATTTCAACGGGAACTATCGGATATGCAAGCATGAACACTCACCTTGGCATTGGTAAGTTCAAAACCATGTAAGATGTGTTAATTAGTATGGTTGTTCAGTTGCAAGCATGTCATGAGTTCTTCATTACATATAAATATAAATATTTGTGAATTGATCCAGTGGGAAACATCAATTGTGTTATTTTTTCATTGTATGGCATTGAAACTTTTTTAGATATAAGAACTAGTAGCTTAATATTTGCGAGCCTTTACATATTGATGAGTTTTTGTATTCTTACAATTGTAATGGCATTTTCATTTTCAGAGCAAAGTTGTAGAGATGATTTAGAATCCCCCGGATATGTTCTCATGTATTTTTTGAGGGGCAGGTAAGATTTTTGTTCATCATTGACTTAGTTACCTATATGACTTAGTAGGTACCGATATGTATGAGTAACCTATCAGTATTGTTGTTGCATAGTTAACACATATTTATCGCTAACGGCTAGTAGGTACCTATACGTATGAATACAGTAGTTTTAATCCAACGGTATTTTAGCCTAGATAATTTCACCATGAGAAGAAGGTGCTCTACAACCCCGATGAAATCAAGCAGGGGGTTCCATCAACACTTTATGTTGTATGTTTTGGTGCATTGAAATTTGGAACATCATTAAGCACGTTGGATATGGACACCAGAACAGACCCACCTAAATCTGACTTCCATATCCAGTTCCACACGTTCTTTAGTTCACCCATGTGGCCAACCTATCAAATAATGCAACCATGAAAGACTTGGCACTAAGAGACAATATATGAAATATTCCAAGAAAAAGGTGCCCAACTTAAAAAATAAATAAGAAAAAGTTACAAGTGAATGATTGCTCCAAAATAATTCAAAATGAATTAATCAAATATGAGATAACAAATGGATGAATATATGATAGATAAGAAGTGTACAATCCATATGATCTTCTACATATAATGTGGTTTTATAACTTATACTGGATTGGTAATTTCATTAGTATTTGTTTGAGTACAAAATTTACTATATTTTGAGTTTTATTTCTATTGGCCGAATCTTTCTCGAGTCGCAAAGTCTTTCCAAGTCTCATGCCAACCAGGTCTTGGACAAGTCTAAGTCTATCAACATCAATATATTAAAGTTGGCATATTTGATTACTCCCTATGGCAATCATATATCAAATATACGTCACATATAAATCATGATTATCACAAATCCAAAAGGCATGGTTAATAAAAGGGCAAGTTAATGTGCCACAAAATAAGGTTCTTTTAAAACATACAAGAGAATTTAATGTGCTTTAACAAAATTTGTTGTTATCAATAGAATACAACTACAGTAGAAGAGAATTTGTCAAATCTTTTTTACTTTGAACAATAGAGGTCTGACTAAGTGCTACAACTTTTATTTTACTCATACAACATAAAGAGAGATCTTCATCGACTATCTAAATGCACAGATTTCAATGTTTTTCATTATACCCCATGATCTGCTTGTCCCATGGAAGGTATCCCAAATGAACTGGATTAACTTCGAAAATGTTCTAAAAACAATTAGGTACTTGTTTCCTGAATAAGATGTGGATTCACTCAGTAAATATTAATAATATTTCTATGTCCAAGGTACATGTTTGGACCTTGAACTTTCCAATTCCAGTATTATATGTTGAATCTCTTTCTATTTGCTTTTCTATGATTTCTATGATAGTGTAAGTCCGATAATATAATAAATTTCCTATGTATTCTCACTCCAATATATTTTGGAATTATAATTAGCAATACTTGGTAACCATAATGTCCTCTAGAATATGCACCTATGTTATGCACCTTAAAGAAGAAAATGGCTGAGAAGAAGAATGAAAAATTAAAAACATGCAAAGCTCCATGATTATGTAATCTATAGTTGATAAGAGCATACAAGTAAAAATAGAGGGCCAGGAGAAATCAAGAGAGTTTTATACAAGTCATATGCTTTGAGATGAATCTAGAAAGAATTGAGGATCAAATAATCAGATTTAATATAATCTAATATCATAGGAATTGGGTAAATATCTGAGCCTACGATGACCTAGACACCCTATGGGATTTGATCGCGTGACCCTGTCTCTGTGGGCAGCGCTCAATAGTTGGTATTTGGAAAGGATACATGGTGTTTTGACTCGTGGTATAAATGATGTAAAGAAAGAGTTGCGTGCGAGAAAGATGTTTCCTTCTAGAAAGGAAACCAACCATAGAAGGACAAGTCGCTTATGTGTCAAAATTTCAACCCTTCATTTCTTTCATATTATCCTTTACATGATTAGGTGCGGATTACAATTTTATTTTGTGGTGATTTTTTTCATTTAATATATTATTTTCCCTTCGCAGTCAAACAACATTGATTTACCATCTCATCTATGAAATTTTTATAATGTTTGGAAACTTTACTGTATTAAAGAAAATATTTTGAAAAATTAAAAAACAATTTCTAAAATTTTAAAATATTATTTTATTTTGTTATGGGTTAAAAGATTATATTTGACAATATAGCCTTGGTTTGTAAAGGAATTGCGAGTATATAAAAATAAAGTAAAAAAAGTAAAAATTAGAAAAAAAATCACAATAAGTGTTGTTGAATGACAAAAAATGATAACTACTATTAATTGTTCGTAGCTGGCATTAATTGTTAATGTATTCCAAAATATTTACGTAACCCGATTGGTAAAAGAGGTCAATTCTTGTAGTTTTATCCACAACAATCTTAAACATCTATTTCCTCTGCAATTTTTTTAGAGAAGTTATTTTGATTTATGCTAAAATTTTAATGTTCACGGTATTTCATGAATGCAATCTTTATCCATTGTCCATTACTTGCTATATTTTTTTTCACAAGAAAAATACTATACTTTATTACAAGTATAAGCGGTACAGTAGGTGTATATATCTATCAATACATATAGTAGTAAACCAACCAAGAACCGAATCCATACCAAGATTCCATTATTTGCTATATATTAAGTAGAGTTGTCCATTAATTGCTTCGTATGTCGTCTATTAATTGTTCGCCAACATGTGATTACAACTATCTCCCGCTAACCAAACCTGTTGTTCTTTAAAAAGAGGAGAACGTGTCTGTTTAACAAACACCTTAACTAACACCCTCTTGTCAATTGAGTGTAGATCGGGTGGTTGGGAGGAATGTTGTTATCCTCCCCACCTGGGTTCAAATCTTGCTTTGTGACACTTGCTCCTTGGGAGCTGACTTTCTATGTAATGATTGTAAATCTGGCCATACCTTGATTCTTTCAGAATAGTAGGTGTTGGCATTTTCCGCAGAAAAAACGAAAACTAACACCCTCTAACCAAAATTATTGCTTTTTATGAAATATATTTACTTAACAACCATTGGGAAAGGAGAAAAAAGACCTGCCCAAAGTACAAACAAAAGACCTATGATCTACTAATAGAATTATGATGCACTATCTGAGTTAGACGTTAAACTAAATTATTATTATGTTATTCAAAGCTAGACGTTAAATTAAATTATGTTAGAAAGTGAATCCAATGTAAACATTGTAATTATTTTAAAGATGAATACAAAATTTATGAATTGAGAAATTAAATAACAAAATGCTTAAAAGCTTATCACACCTTAAATACAAGGTATTTTAAGGACTAAAACTAAGTAGAGCAATCATGAAAAAGGCAAAATCTTACTAGGCTTTAAATGTACCTTTTTTAAAGATGAAAGTGGCAAGACAATGTTTAGCAATGGTGAATGTAAATGGAAGAATAGTTGGAAGTTGAAAAAGATTTAAATGTAATTCCCTTTGGAATTAAGCCAAGAATTGCTTGAAACATACCACGCTTTAAAATTATGTATTGCTCCTAAAGATGATCCCTCTTGGGATTGAAACACGTAGAATTCATATTAACATCCAATGCATAGATCCACATTTATTATATATACTACAATTTAACCATTAATTATTATTCAATATTTTAAGTGTATCTATAATTATAAGTAATATACTCTTACGTGAAAGATTAGGCAAGGATGCTCTCTGTCACCTCTTCTTTTCGTGCTTGTAATTGATGGATTTAGCAAGCTACTTCTTAAAGCTAAATCTAAAGGTTTGATTAAGGGGATAAAGCTTTCTAAAGAACTATCTATCTCTCACTTACTTTTTGTTGATGATGTACTTCTTGCTGGTTCAAATTCCATTTGTGAATGGCGGTGCTTCAGAGACAATATCTCCTTCTTTTGCTGCGCATCCGGTATGAAAGTAAGTGACAGGAAATCTATCTTGTTTCAGCATAATATGGATGATACACAAATTGTGGAATTGCAGAATGTATTGCCTTACAAGGTTCAAAGTTTAGTTGATGGTTTCCAATATTTGGGCTATTTCTTAAAGTCGAACAATTACAGAGTAAAGGATTGGTCTTGGCTTTTTAAGAAGCTGGAGAATAGAATTAAGTGCTGGACTAATAGACTTCTCTCTGTTGGAGTTCGTCTTATTTTGGTCAAAGCTGTTCTTACTGGTATCCTGGTTTACTGGCTATCTATGTTTAAAGTCTCTAGTTTGGTCTTGCAGATTATGAGGAGACTTTGTTCAAATTTTCTTTGGACAGGTGGGATGGATCGCAAAGGTTTAATTATGGCAAAGTGGGAATATATCACTACTCCAGAAAAATCCGGTGGATGGGGGCTAAAAAATATGGAAGTATTTGGTAAAGCACTCAGTCTGAACAGCCTTTGGAGAGGTCTGTTTGGATCCTCCTTATGGTCCAAAGTGCTAATGGTGAAGTATATTAAACAGGATATCTTCTCATGGATCAGAAATCCAGTAAAAAGGATAAGAAATTCTTCAATGATCTGGAATGGGTTTATGAATGTCTTCGATTCGCTGGACAATGAGTTGTCTTGGCAAGTGGGATTAGGTCGACAAGTCCAGGTTAGTGTAGACCCGATTCTAGGATTGGAGTAGGATTTCCCTCTCTCGGCTGAAATCTTGGAATATCTCAGAGACAGGAATTTTATTACTTTGGATAGAATGAGAAACTATGTTTCTTTGAATAGCTCCTCCTATTGGATAAAAGGTGCAGATTTGGGTCTTTTGGGCTGTTATGAGAGAGAATGGGACAACTAATTCTCTCGGTTGGATTCTATTGGTTGTAGGCTCTCACATCATAGTGATGTTTTAAAATGGGCTGGAAATCCTGTCACGGGTGAAGTTACAGCCAAATCAGCTTATAATTTCATTATAAATTCCAAAAATTATTGTCCTCAACAATGGTGGTTCAAGAAGTTGTGGAGTTGGAAGGTACCTGTTAAGCTTAAATTTTTGGTTGGTTTGCTCTTAAGGGGAAGCTAAAAACTTGGGATGCTTTGGTTAGAATGGGGTGGAATGGACTGAATAGATGCTCTTTACGTAAAATTGATGCATAATCCACACAACATATTCTGGTTAACTGCATATTCACTCAAGATATTTGGATAAAAGTTTGTGCAGGTTTGGATATTCAAATGGATTGGGGAAATGAGTCTTTTGAGATTTCCTTCTTATAGTGGTTTAGAAGTTGTAGAACTCACCCTGTTTTGCCACTTTTTATCTCTTGGATAATTTGGCATATTAGGAATAAATCAGTTTTTGAAGGCTTGGATCCTATGGCACAAAATGGGGCTGAACGAATTCTCTCTCTTTATAAGTCTATTTTCAAAGGAAAGAAGCCGGTTGTGGTCAAACGGATTGGAGCCTTCAATCCACTTTTCAATTGCCCTGTGCTATTTTTCGATGGAGTTGCTCAAGATGTCATTTGTGGGGTTGGGGTGCAATTTATTTGAATGACTCTCATCACTTTTCGCTGAAGATGAATTGTGGGAGTGGTACCAATATGAAAGCAGAACTTTGTGCTTTATGGTGTATCCTAAAAGTGGAAAATATATTTGGTCTAGATGATATGAAGATCTTTGGGGACTCTAGAGTCACAATCAAATGGGCGTAGGGTGTATATAATCTTAAAGTGTTATCGCTCTCACACTGGTGTTCAAGGATAAACAAACCTATTAAACTTTTTAGGAATATATCCTTTGAGCATATTTATAGGCAAGACAACCTTCTGGCGGATAAATTATCAAAACAAGCATTGACTGGAGATTTTGGTGTCCTTTATTGGGAGGAAAATCTGAACTCTCAGGTTCTGAATCATGGTTTCATGAACGTTTTTCGAGTAACTATTTTGTTGTTGTTATGTATAAGATGTATTCATTAAAATAGCATGAATCTTGTCTTTTTTATTTTTGGATTTTGGGATCTGGCTGACTTCCTTCATGTTGATCAGCAGATCTATTTTGTAATGGATATGTTTTCAAGAATTTTGGACAGCTATGCCTTTACGAAGTCTTGAACATAAGTAAACTTCATGTACCTTTTGATTCGGTTGAATAACATTGATACGTTTTTTTTTTTCTTTTCTGCTGGAAAAAGAAAATACTACATTAATAATATTACAACCACATTAATAATATTACAACCATAAACTTTGACAAAATAATAAAATTTATTATTTTTTTGGAAATACTAAATTTGAAAATAAAATAATAAATACATTAATAATATTACAACCATACACTTCAACAAAAAATAATAAAATTTATTATTTTGTTTGAAAACATTAAATTTAAAAATAAATTCAAAAATATTAAGACAATTATTTTAATAAAAAATCATATTATTATATTTTATTTGAAAATATTAAATTTAAAAAATGAAATAAATTTTATAATATTTTATTTGAAAACGTTAAATTTAAAAAATAAATTCAAAAAATAAAATAATAAGTAAATTCAAAAATCTTAATCAGTTATTTTAAACAAAACTTAAATCATATTATAATTCAAAAGAAAAAATCTTTATTTTAATAGAAAGAGATTATTCCTTCCCACATTCACATAATGGTCGAGACGAGTATCTTACATCGATCTAGGCCATTAGGACATATGTGATAATCACAATCTATATTTGTTTTGAATACAAAAATCATATATTTGTTATTAGTAGTAATCAAGATATATATACAAATTTTTCGACTCTCATAGCTTGGGAACTCCATGACAACATATTCAGTATATTGAGGAATCTGTCCAACGGAAGCAATCACGAAGCCAGAGAGCTGACACTAACTTATGGCAAGATAGCTAGATCACCACACAGAGAATGAAGTTGTCCGACTAAGACAACCATAGAGAAACATATCCAACACTGATCCAAAAAACACAAAGAAAATGCTTTGGAAGAACCAGGCACAGAGCAAAAAACTAGAAAAAAAAGTTGTTCTAGACCAAGAAGACGCCTCCCATTAGAAACAAACCAAATCATGGTTTTAGGGAAGATCACAAATATTTTTTTGGCATGAGAGCACATGCATAAACACCACACAGAGTTGGGCACTCTTCAGCATCAACTCCAAAAAACCCACGAAGATTGTCCATCCAAGACATCCAGAGAACCCAGGAGCCTACAATGTTCCCAAAAGAAACATAAGAAGCTTGGAGACGCTAAGAGAAAAAAATATGTTATACAACAGAACCTGTCATAGAAATTGTACATAACAACTGCCCATGAAACCACCTCCCATACATAAATTGTTCTTGATTAAACAACCTTTTCAATAGAGGGCTAAGTATGCATTAACCCAACCTCAAAAAGAGACCATATCTTTGTTATAGAACATAAAAAGAACTGCAGGAGAAAAATAACTTAGAAGGAAACCAAGGAGCCCCTGCCAACCACCCTGCCTAATACCAATTCTTCAATCACAATCACAATCACAATCTAATTTATATATAGATGAGTATCTATCAAGCTGACAACTGATAGTACTTTACTTGCATAAGGCCACCAGTACCCTCCTGGGTGGGGTTGACGGCCGCTTGGCATGTTGCACAAACTGATTGTCCAGCACCAGAACATCTCCAACTTCCTAATTTATCTCTACACACTCTTCTTTAGTTATTTGGACGCATGATTCATGTGCTTTTGCAAGAAGCAAAGAGCCATCTCCAAACATTGGAGGTGTTTTTGTCATCTCTACAAGGTTGAACGAGGCTTTCTTTTCCGTGTCTCTGTCAAATGCTCTAATGGAGGCAATAGGTCCCACTTCAAATAACATTCTGCCATCATCTACCCACCTTACTTTCTGCAATGAACCACCTAACAATTGAGACTTGGAAGCAACAACCTCACCACATTGTCAATTTCTTATCCTTCAATTAAAATGTGTAAATGTCCCTAGAGAAGCTATATACGGAATAGGGAGAGTCAAATCTAGAAAACATTTAAAAAAATCGAGATGCAATCCTCTATGAAATTATGCTAGTTATGGATCTATGCTCTTCTTACTTGTACTTCCTTTCTGCTTCATGTTTACCTTGGTTTGGAAATGGGATTGCCAACCCTTTAAATAGGATCGAGGATCGTCTTTCTAAAAAAACTGTATGGATATATCAACCCCTCTTTCTCCATTTTTCTTACAAGTTGTGGGTATCACTGTTCCATTCTTTGGGTGATCTTACGACTTAATACGATTACTGTCTGCAGGGGCAATCTCAGTGAAGAACATTATTTTGTTAGAAAACTCAGGAAACTGCAGAGGAAAAACAAACAATATCAAGAATAATTATAAAGAAACAAACAGTAAAAGAAAGTGTTAGTTCAATGTGCATATAATTAACAGAGATTTGTCTCAACTTTAGATTTACCAAAAATCAAGAAGATAAAATTAATAGGTCAAGGGCTTTGTGCTACATTGATCAGTGTTGTGGGCGTTCAAGGGAGTAGACCAGGATTTATTGAGGAAATAAAGATTATTTTGTTAGAGGATTAACATAAATTCATTTTTCCCCAAAATAACCAAAAAACTAACCAAAAAACAATAGCATGAATCTGTCCGCTTATTTATTGTTTTGAAAACAACATAGATTTATTTAGATCTGTTTGTAAAAGTCAATATTATTCACCATAATTAAAATGGAAACTGTCAATAAGCAAGTTAGAGCCATAAAGAGAAGACCATTAATAATTCCAAGATTCATCATTCTATCAAATTTTAGCCGCTATTCTATTTATAGCCTGGGTGTTCTCTAAGTGCAATCAACTCACCGTACTCATCTCATGATGGAACTTGATGGGCAGATGCAGAGGAGCGTCGTTTGCAGTGTACACACTCTTCCTTCAATCTTCGTCCTGACAACTTGGCCCAAATATCATCGTTCTTCCCATCCTAATGCTTCGACGACTGCGTTGAATTCAGATGCACTTCTCACTAAAAATCCTCTGAAGAGCAACGCCGCAACCCTTTTTAGTTGATTGTCGATCCACTCTCTATTTTGTTGGATGGCGTTGAGAAAGGGACTAATCGACGAGTTTTTGACGGTCTTGGCAGCAGGGAGATGAAGGCGACAAAAGCGTGGGAAAGAGGCCGCCATTTTCAAGAATTTGTTGCTGGCCAATCTTCCCTTGTTGGAACATCAATGACAATTCCTCCATTCCTCCATTATTATCAATCTCCTCTTAAGAATGTTTTGTTTGCATTAGTGAGATTATAAAGCCGGAAGAGTTGGGATATTCTTTAAATCCACGGGATAGTGGAAACCATTATCTTACTATCACACATATAAGAGAGAGTTGGAGCACTAAGGAGCCTTTCCAGATCACGATGCTCAATAAAGGATCCATTGCCATCTTTCAAATGTCTTTCCCTGCACAAAAAATACAGTCATTTGCTTGCATATTCTTTAATGAGCAGCTTCAAACTGTGGAGAAATTTGCAAAATCAACATCTAGAAGCAAACAAATTGCAAACATGATTTTAAATAAGGCGGCTTGACGAAAGCAATGATTTCAACTGTCAGACGATATCTGTGCTTCTGCCGCCTTCACCCACGACTTCAAAGAGCCTCCTGCTTTGAAGGGCAGGCTCTTGGATTTGCTTAAAATCCCTCCAGAATTTCAGAGACTCGTCTTGTGCACCCACTAGATCGGCGATGACGCCCTTCTGGATGCCACCGGATTATACCCTTGAATCCTCGTGCTTCTGCCGCCTTTGCCCACGAATTCAAAGAGTCTCCTGCTCTGAAGGGCATGCTCTTTGATCTGCTTAATATCCCTCCACAATTTCACAAAATAATCTCGAGAACCTTCCATGTCGCCGATGACACCCTTTTGGCTGCCGCCTATGATGGCCTATACCCACAAGTCCATCTCCTCCTCAGGCTGAGAGTGGGAAAGGGAGGGCCCAATTCTTCTCTCAGAGGTGCCGCCAATAAGGTTGGGCAGAAGAATACCAACAACTTTGATACCTGCCGCGACATGAGTAGATGAAGGTGACACCACGTGAACGTCGAAAAATAAAATGGAGGACTGGAAGGCCGAGGCACAGGAGAGGCAGCTTGAGAAGATTACAAAGGATTACCTGAAGAAGCAGACAAAGAATATGAAGAAGAGCGACCCCCACTCTAACGAGGGTGCCAGGGATGTGGAGAAGTACAGGACCAAAGCTTCCATGGCCATGGAGGCCATCAAGTCCGCAGTGAATGATAGATTGCAGGAAGCACTCGAGGAGCCACAATTTGTTGATGCCAAGCGACCTTCTGAACGAAACTTGCGGTCTCGAGCTTATGAAAACTTCCTCGACACGCCAAAGATTTTTTTTTTTTGGTAACGGAGGGGAACCTCTCCAAACCGCCCAGTGAGCGCAGTCACTAAATCACCTGGATATCAAACCCCACGGGCTGGGGCCAGCCTAAATCTTGAACAGGTTGCCAGCAGGGGTACGGCCACCATCGAGATCATACAGGCTTTTTCTGGGGTGCAGCAGCACCTCCTCGGCAGGAATCGAAGCCGGACTTCCTGCGAGGCAGCACCGAGAACCGCATCCAATTTGAAACATGGTTCAATATCATATCAACTTGGAAAATACACGTGTCAACATTCCATTAGTCTCATAGACAATGAATCTACTTTAATTATGAGACAATGTGTGTTGAATATATGTCTACGATGTAAATATACACAATATGTGATATGTAATTTCACAATATGTTACAACATACCCAAAAGGGTTTTCTTCACTTTTATTATATAGCTAGAGTTATGAAATATTTATTTTCCATAACACAAGTGGAATAATTGCTTCCCCATCTATATGAAATATTTATTTCCCATAACACAAGTGAAATAAATGCTTCCCCATCTATTTTTTTTATTATAGAAAGAATGATTATAAGAGATTTGTTTACATACTCCATATGTGATAACTCTATTTTATAATATTAGAATTATTTTATGCTTTTTATGATATTTTATTGACAATATCACTCAAGTCATCATTACATATTCTAATAATAGAAATGCTTTTTACTTTCTCTACATTGAAATCTCTCAATCAAAAAATCTTTTTTGACAAACCCTATGAAATTCAAAGCTTATATCTCTTCGTAAAGAAATTCATACATGAATTCAAGTGACATGAATTTTTTTTTTGACAAACCCTATGAAATTCAAAGCTTATATCTCTTCGTAAAGAAATTCATACATGAATTCAAGTGACATGAGATTTTTACATTCATCTACATAAACAAGGGCCCTAAGTTTCTGAAGAATATCCCAATATAAAGTAAGATCCAAATATCAAACTCAAGATATGGGATCCACTAGGCTTCAGAAAGTAAATAGCAATGTTCGAAGTGCCTACTCCCATAGAATATCATAAGTGATGTAGTTCCTAAAATAGAGAAGTTCAAACGATCCAAGACTAGTGCTGTCCAAAAATGGATTTTCTCTTTACTAAAATATACCCTTTAAATCAATTTGTTTCTCTGTGATAACCCGGATGCCCTTTAGCCACTAGTTTACACAGTTGATGCAGTCGATCCCGCTACTCGATGCACTCGATGCCTTCGTTGGTGATGCTTTTATACTTTACTAGATGTGGAGTCACCTGGTGAAACGGATTCAACTTAAACATCTGCATCTCAATAGCATCTGGACAAATTAAATAAGTATAGTTCAAGGGCTTTTCCCCTGTCGAGATTAAACTCTAGCTAAACAAAATTCAAGTTTTTATTAAAAAGCCATGGTGTTATGGAGGGTTATGATAGTGTGATGACTAAGTTTAAATTTGTATATAGAATTTTTAACAAGATTCTTGATGTTGTTAATTGGAAATATTTGAGTTTTTATATTTGAATAAAATTAATTTTTTTTGGGTTATGTTTAAGTCTCCTTTGGAAACTAGTTGTTATGTGTTAGGTCGAGACATGCATTTTTGTATATAGTTGTTATGTGTTAGGTCGAGATATGCATTTATGTATATTTAAGTAAATGTTTTCTTGAATGTGATGTAATAGAAAATGATTATTAAAACTACTTAGTTTTTAGATTATAAGGATGGTGCTTTTTGCTGAAAACTTTATTTTGATCATAATAATGTCAAAGACAAAATATTTTCTAGTGTCGAAAGGAAAATCATGAAAGGCTTTATGGTGGAAATATATGCAAAGATGGATGTCCATTGGGTGTACCTAACTAGACTTCCTTTGACTCAACACCCACAACTCCTTCCACAATGACGACTTGAATGCTTTCTAAGAGCGGAGAACCCAATTTATTTGCTATGTTGTAGGAAACAACTCCAATATTGTTGATTCCTTTGGAAAGGGAAAGAAGAGACACAGATCAAATTCCTTTGTTCAGAGGAGGGTTAGACTATAGTAAAGGAAACTTGAAAGGAAAAAGGTACACATGCAAGGGCATGCTTTTTTATTGAGTAGTAAGGAATTAAAATTAATTGAGTGGATCTACACACTTTCTGTATATTTTAATTCAATTTTATGGATCTCATTTTTTTTTTCAATTTAGTTTATTAAGATTATATTACACATCTCATTCATAGTAAACATTATATACAGCTTACTAATGTTGGAATTTAAGAACACTTTCATATAGCAATTGACAAAAATTAACAATTTTGACTTAATGATAAAATATATTTAATCTTATTTATTATATTTGATGATAGAAATTTACATAATTCCGTTATTACATGGAGTAAGCTAATCTTATAGCAAACATATCCTCTTTTAGGTGACAAATTTGAGATTTGATTTTTTTTTCTAAAATTTGTTGTAACTCATTACATGAGCATAACAACTTTTGCAAAGCTAGTGAAGTGCTAATGACAATATCATTTGGTTGCCCTTATTGCCATTGTATGTGGTCTCATTACAACCAACCACGTATAAAACTTTGTCTAATAGTTTTGACACATTTTACAATGATTGAGACGGCCAAGAAAAAATAAACTAGAGTTTGTCCACTTCCTAACTTTTTCTTTTGAAGATATAAAACATATTCAATTATCTATAAATGTACCTTTGCTCATCATCATTATTCAAGAAAAACCACCCCACTTGAAATAACCTTGTTTCATAAATATAGAAAAAACCTCCTTGCAAATAAAAACCAACTTTAAATCTTATCCAAAAACATATCCATTTTTTTAATGAAATACATAAACCCTTCGAATACTTTTCCTGTTTCGATGATAATACCTTGGATAAACCTCCTACTTACAACTCACAACACTCAAACTACCCACGAAAATTAAAAAAACATATCCACTTATTGAACAACATATATATATGCCTCCTACTTACAACTCACAACGCTAATAAAAAAAACATATCCACTTATTGAAAATTTGAATGAAATATATATATAGGACGAAAGAAACCCACCTACCTACATAAAAAACACATCCACTTATTAAAATTTAATATTTGATTTTTTTTTTCACGAAAAAGCTCAGACAAGCGGGTATCATGTAGCATGTCCTAAGGACACGTCAAACCCAGGTGTGAAGGGTCACAGGCAACCCCAGTGGCCTGCCACTTAATGACGTTTCATTTGGGCGAATGTAGAAATGGAGTTATGTTTTAAAGACACGTCGACCAACTCCAACAACCTGTTTAAAGAAATCATGAGCCCAGTGCCACCCTCATCTCATCCTCACCTCGATCATCATAAAACCATGTACAGTTCAGTTTGAAATCACCGAAAGAGTTCAACAATGGAAGACGAAAGGCTGGATGCTGTTATTCTGGGTGCTTCAGGATTCACAGGGAAATACGTTGTGAGATATTTCCTGGCCCATCTGGATCGCGATGGAGGGCAAAGAATAAAGTTAGGCATAGCTGGGCGCAGCAGAAACAAGGTCGCAGAGGCTCTCAGATGGGCCGCGGCGCCATCGCTGCCCCCTGCGAATATCCCCATAATTGAGGCAGACGTCACGAGCCCGCCTTCACTTGCGGCCCTGTGCACGAAAACGAAGCTTGTGCTCAACTGCGTTGGTCCCTTCCGTCTCTATGGCGAACCGGTAGTCTCCGCCTGCGTTGAAAGCGGCGTGGATTATCTGGACATTACAGGAGAACCCGAGTTCATGGAAAAAATGGAGGTCGTCTACCACCAGAGGGCCGAGGAGACGGGGTCTCTCGTTATTTCTGCCTGCGGCTACGATTCGATCCCGGCGGAATTGGGCGTGATTTTCCATTCCAGGCAGTGGAAGCCGCCCTCCGTACCGCATAGCGTGGATTCATATCTGCTGTTGGAGTCGGATAAGAGAATTGTGGGGAATATCGGGACGTTTGAGTCTGCGGTTCTGGGCGTGGCCAATGCGCATGAGTTGCAGAAGCTCAGGAGATCCAGACCCAGGCGGGCGAAGCCCCAGGTGAGGGAAGGAGGGTATTCGAATAATTACTTTCTTTCTTTCTTGTTTCTTTGGATGGCTCGAGGGCTTGCTGTATTAGTATTTTTTTTAATATGTTTAAACGCTTTTGTGTGATTCTTGGGTAGCTATGAACCCCAACTCGGCATTAACATGGTACAATAATTCACTTGAGGTATATTTGAACTCTGGCATCTGATCAACGCCTTTACCAGTTGGCCATTGGTTAATCTAGATTCCTTTGTGTTAACTTATTTTTTATAGGTTGGTAGGCATATTTGAGCTCAGTTGTGCCAGTTAAACTGGAATTAGGCCTAACTAGCACAGAGATCCATCTTAACTCCCGCGTGTCCAGACTAGAGAGTAGTTGTCTGTCTAGAGGCATCAGACAGACAAGGGGGCGCATAACATTTCCAGGGTTAAAAGATGGATCTGTGAGAGTGTTAAAGTCATCCAAGAATTATGTTTATTATTAAGCAATTCACTGTTTAATCATCCAAGAATTATGTTTATTATTAAGCAATTCACTGTTTGCCCCATCGTATATTGAAAAATAAATAAATAAAAACAATCACTACTACTAGAGCACCACACAAAGTGTTAGATGGATCCCCCTCTCTCTCACACACACATATATATATATATATACTAGAGCACCACACAAAGTGTTAGATGGATCCCCCTCCCTCTCTCTCACACACACACACACATATATATATATATATATATATATATATATATATATATAAGCATACCATGATCATTATGTCAATGGGGTTTCTAACATAATGGTTGATTGGTTGTGGGATGACTATGCATACTTGATCTGTTGTTCTCTCTCTCCAACTCTGAGGGAAGTGTTGTGTGATAATAAACACAGTGAATAGTAAATATGATAATACTGAGATCCTCAGCAGTTGGGGTTTTGATCACAGGGCCCTTCTACTAACATAATGTTTGATTGGATGCAAGCTGAATATGCGTGCTTGCTTTGCTCCCTTTTCCTCCTCCGTGGGATGTGTGGGATGTGTTGTGCGATGATAAACAGTGTATAGTAAACATGATAATACCATGAACCTTGTGGCAATGGGGGTTTCCATAGGGCCCTCTTATGAATCTAATGGTTGATTGGTTGTGGGATGAATATGTATCCTTGCTCTGCCCCGGTCTCATCTATGGGACATGTGTGATAATAAAAAGTCACTAGTAGACATGATGATACTGTGATCCTTATGCCATTTGTGGAAAGGGTTTCCATAGAGACCTCCACTAACATAATGGTTAACTGGTTGTGGGATGAATATGTGTGCTTTCTTTGCCTCCTTCTCTTTGGGATGTGTTTTGTGATAATAAAAAATGAACAGTAAACATGATAATAGATTGTGATAATAAACAGTGAATGGTAAGCATTCTAATAAATACTTGGATACACTGTATTTGGTGTATGGAACAGTTTCTATGACTTTTAAATCTCCTTCCTCCCTCCTACATGGGCTGTAGAATGCATTTTTCTGCCTGCAAATTAAGCATAAAACCATAATCAACCTCTAATGGTGAACATTTGAGCCAAAGTTAGAGTTAATATCCCCTAATTAACAGTTATGAAGACTAAATAAATGCTTACTTGACTATGCCTAACTTAAATTACTTACTTAACTGCAACTAGTTGAAACTACTTAGCTGTGATTACCCATAGTGTGAGTTGGGACACAAGATGCTTTCCTTCCTTGCATTTATTCCTATCAAGCCTAAGTAAACAGTTTCAGTGCTAATTAATTGTGGTTATCCCATATTAAAGAACAATTAAGCTAGATTAAGACTTCACATCACCTAATAAAACTTACAATGGTTGAACAAGGACGGGCTTGACTATAAGTTATAATTATAATTAGTTCTGAATTGGGTTTCTCTCCTTATAGGTTCCCAAAGCATGGTTGAATTGAGGGCCACCTTGTGCCTATAAGAAAAAGTCATATGTGTCATCCAAACCCTTCTGTTCAACAAAGCCCATCATTGGATGAGTAATGGTACTACTTGTAAAATACTGGTAACGATTTCTTATCTACTGACTTAAGAATCATTCTAATCTTCAATTTCTTTGTTAGTGGTGTTGTCTCTTTTCCTATGTTGCATGGGTACCCGTACCCGGGTGTAGGGTACACGTACCCGTACCGGGTACTTGGGTACATGTAAGGTACGTTTCCTGCTGTAGCCTGCCGTACCCCATACTGGCTCCACGTACCCGAGACTCTGTTATAAAAGAAGGGGTACTTATAGGCTAAATGGTACGGTGTACCCTGTGTTTGGGTACTCTGGAGTTTGTACCCCGTGTTTGGGTACTTAGGGGGAACCGCCGACTCAACAAAATGCAAATCTGCAGGGAAAAATGTAATCCAACCAAA
The DNA here is from genome assembly GCA_027924585.1 of Larix kaempferi. Lineage (NCBI taxonomy): Eukaryota > Viridiplantae > Streptophyta > Pinopsida > Pinales > Pinaceae > Larix > Larix kaempferi. Next base: position 12,848,842 of record BSBM01000458.1, on the reverse strand, counting down.
ACTGAACTAAATTTTGCTAATTGCGTATGGAGTCTGGTTCAGGACTTATGTCAAGCACTTTGCAACACTGCTCAAATTGCAATGAATATTGTCCAAATCTGGTAGACTGATTTTGCATTGATTTACAAGGAATGTTTTTATGGTTTTGTGTTTAGCACTCATGGAACATAATTTGACTACCAAATGTGCACATAAAAAATATACATATGTATTTAATACCGAGAAATACACTGACATCAACCCAGGAATATATTTGCAACTTTTTATTGCTTGTAACAACAGTACAAATAGGTGTTTAAAATCAGATTTCAATTGTACCTTCAGATCTGAGTTCGATTGTTTGTTACAGCTGCCTGGTACAATGATTTATCAAATTTTATGTAACTTCCAGTCTTCCACTTGATATCTACCATGAGTCATTGAATTTAGAATTATGAATCATAATTCATAATTTATGAAGAAATCTGAAATATGCATGTATGATGTGACTGTGACATATATATATAGTATCCCCGACGTACCCAAGTACCCTGTTTCAAAAAGTGGCGTCCCCGTCCCTGTACCCGTACCCATATATATATATATGTATAGTACCCCCGACGTACCCAAGTACCCTGTTTCAAAAAGTGGCATCCCCGTCCCTGTTCCCGTCCCCGTCCCTGTTCCTGTCCCTGTCCCCGTCCCCGTACCCAAGTTTCTTGGCAACTTAGCTCTTTTCATCTGTTGAAGTCAATGGTTACCTTGGCTATGTTGAAACCACATTTGCAACCATTCCTGGCAATTTCTCTTCTTCGGACTGCATATTGTCGGTTTGCAATCATTCTTGCATTTATGTTTTGGATCACAATACGATATTGCTCTAGTACCACAATTAGTTTTTAGAATTTAATGTAGAAGAACATGAAGAAGGAAGTGCAATATGTTTTTGTTAGAAATTGTAATGGAAAAATCTGAGTGCAATGAAGGTAGTGGAGGATGTGGTGAGCAGGGTAAAGAGTAGGCGAGCACCGAATTCCCGTCATGTACCTGTCAGCCTTCCCTTGGCCATTTTGGTACTGCACTCAAAATTTGCTCTATTACCAGCTTCAATACTGACCGTAGTTCCATTTGGAACTTCTAACCGCTCTTCCCATATTCTCATGCTAGGGTATCTGCAGAAACATGAATGCACATGTCATACATATGCAATATATCTACTCATATGCACATGTTTATGAAGTACATCATGTCAGCTGATTTTCAAAAGCATGCCTAAATTGATTGAGCTGTTTCTAGTTTTCTTTACATTAATAATTATTCAATACAACAGATACAGAATTCCATGATCAGAATTCAGACCATCTCAGAGTATGCATTTACAGCACAATTCCATCAATGAAATAACATAATTCACATGATAATCAACAACATTATAATTGAGAGATAAGAGCACCAATCTTTATCATAATGTCCCTGAAATTGGCTGCATAGGAGTGATTTACCTCCCAGCTGTAGGCATCTGAAGTAGACACCACCCCCGAGCCAGGCTCTGAGGTGACGAGGGTGAGGAAACTACCCAAAGGGTTCTATCTCTCATCACATCCCAACTCACAGGACTGCATAACTCAGCCAAATACAAATCTACCATTAGTCCCCATGTTGCAGGCTCATTAAATTCCTCATCTAGCACTTAAACAACCCCTGAATCCCTTCTTTATAGCCACTCCCTGACTATGTCTCAGGCAATCCTTTATGTGGCTATGTTACCTCGGGAGTCCTTCATTTGTCAGTTTTTTTCTTTTGGCAAGAAGTGTGTGTTAAATTTTCATCAAGTTAGGGTTATGTACAGAAAAATAACAATTCAACATACTTTAATGCAGAAAATACATTTAATAAACATTTACAAATATTGAATACGAAATAGTGCAGTAGTAAAATCTATCATAACATAATTTTCATATCTTTCAATTTCACACCTTTAACACTATCAGATAGGTCATTGTGTTAAAGTAATCTTCTCCTCTAACACTACCAGTTAGATCACCGTGTTAAAGTAATCTTCAGTAACATATAATAAACAAACTGATCAAATAACAGTAAAAGAGATATAGTTGGAGATACTTACCTGGGTGTGAAAACCTTCCTGTAGAAATACTCAGAAGAGTTACTTTCAGAAGAGACTGTGCCTCAGAGAGGCCAGTCTACTCTAGGAACTAGTTGACCCTACAAGAGGGTAGTACAAACCAGAGAGAGAGAGATGACTAGGGTACAGGCAAATGATAGTCAATCACAGTACAATACTCAGCACAAATAAAGTCACAATAATAGATGTCCAATAAGTATAAGCACAAGACTCAACACAAGTGACAAAGGTCTGAACACATAGAAGAGACACAGCCAAGTCTGAAATTCATTAGATTGGATCTGCATAAGGTCTTTCCATAAAAGACTTAACCACCAAAATTTAAGACCTTTAACATATGCCCTTAATAAAAATAAATCAGAATGTACAGGCCTCACGGCTTTCCTCAGATCTACATGTAGCAGACTGAAACTGAGTAAAACAAGGCTCACGGTCTCTATCAAAAAATGCAGATCGCAGTCTTAAGAAAATCAGACCTCAGCAATAAAGTGATCAGACCTCAGTTTAGGCTTTAGAAGGCAGAACGAACTTCAGTAGTTCACGGGCTAAGTTAATCAAATCACAGTTGTCATGACTTTCCTTATCCAGGTCATAATTCAGCAAATTTAGTCAAGGATCAAGCCCTGGATGCAAAACAACTTAACATCAACCCTTACAAACATCAAGACCAGATCTGAAATGATCAACAGGTGGATGACCTTCAAATTCGGGTGAGCAACAGAAATAGTAGAATGACCTCAATAAGATAAAACAACAGTCCACCCAACACGTCAAGCAGTTGAAGAAATCGGAGCCCAGAGATGAATTGAGTTGATGATAAAATGGAGGAGAATAAACTCCAACAAATATGAAAAAGTAAACTCCAGCAGGTGTACGGCCAGCAGCAGACAAACCCTTGACATCAACAAAATCAGAGCTAAGATGTATTGATCTAAATGATTAATAAAAGGAGTAGAATATATATAGGATTTTGATCTTCTAGAGAGATCAATAATTTAATCCTTTAAATTAGGGTTCCATAGATTTAGGGGATTTAGGGAATTTAGGGAAGATATCAAAAGATAAAAAATAAAAAAAGAATAAAACATAAAAAATAAAAGATAAAAATAAAGTATAAAAAAAAAAAGAAAAAAAAATATAAAATATATAAGAAACAAAAAATAAAAATATAATAACCTCATAAAGTGGACAATCATCCAGAGTACCCATAAGCTCAAAACAGCAAGGGTGGTATAAATAAAAGGTGGGTCAATGAGCCTATTTACCACAAATCAAAGATAGGGTACCACAAGACTAATAAACAACAAGGTGCAAGGACCAAAAGTAAATCACCCAAGGTGGAAAGGTACAACCAGTCATCTCTCTCTCAAATGTACAAATGTTCCATATAACCCGAAAGTTCATCATCACTGTATAAGGAAGGGTTCACACAAATGATGTGATCATGGGGTCCTCTCAACTGCTCCTTAGGTCAAATGTTAGTAGCTTCCACAAGAGGTGGTCAGTCCCTTGAGAAGACCAACTAACTCATCCATCTCGAAGACCTAGGAGAAGAGGACATCACACATCATAATCTTGGTAACTGACCAAGTGCCTCCATTCTCAAGGAATGGCTTCTCCGCCCAAGGCTGAGCCTCAGTCCTAGACTGGGACATGTTGATCAACCATCTGGTCCATGACCAAGTTCTCCATTCTCCCAGAGAATGGTTCTCAGCCTCAAACTGAGCATTCAGTCCTAGACTGAATGCTGATTAACCATCTGTAGGACCTAGGATATCTCTGTCTTAACCTGCAGGATCTGCTTTGTTCTCGTGACCAAGAAACTGTCTAGTCCTAGACCAGAATACCCTAGAGACAAATAGGGGCCCTAGCCACATGCTAGGGACTTTGCCATGGCATCAATCTGCTTGGTCCTCGACCAAGAACCCCAGGAGACAGCTGGGGGCCCTAGGGTACCTTCTAGGGTCTTACTCATTACTATGCTTGGTTAACTTGACCAGGAACCCTAGTTAACTGACTAGGGTACCATTCTCTCTGAGAATGGGTCTCGCAGCTGCACTAAAATATTAACACTCCCTCTCAGTAAGAGAGGCATTCTCAGCAATACTAAGCTTGTCAAAGATAGAGGCTTAGTCAACACATCTGACAACTGTACCATGTCCTTGTCATGGTAAAACAACTTGTCATAGAATACAAAATTTTCTGAGAGCTTCAAGTAGCTCTAAATGTCAGTAAATACCTTGATCTTATAGATCCATTTGGAAGTTACAACTAACTTCCCTTGCTGTCTGAGAATCACTTTCCACACATCATTATCCAATGTCAATAGGATGTCCTTTATCATAGCATCTTTCCAAACTTGATGTTTGGCTGCCTTCACATAAGTGGATGATCCTGAATCAGTGACATGGCTCTTACTAGAGCACCCTTGAAGCCTCGCAATAGGCTTCTTAAAGATATCAACTGAAGGCTTCTTGACCTTCTCCCTCTGTTTCTTTGAACGGGATGTGTCATGGATTGGTGCTTCTTGCACTTTCATATCTATACCACTGAGAGGTCACATCTCTTACCTCTTTTCTGCAATCCCACTCTTTTGGGGATTGAAGAGCACAGTTGGCTCCCTCTTGATCTCTGATCTTTCTAGTTGTTTCACAAACAACTACATGTTAGATTCTCTTTTGCTGACACATGGGAGAATAAATATTTGATCCTGCATTTTGTGGAGTCTCTTACTCCCTCTGTACCTGAGCACTTAGCTCCCTCTGTAGCTGTGCACTTAACTTTGTGCATAAGCAGGATCTGTAAACTTTATTATTAGAGCAAGTCACATCAATATTCAACTTCATAGTTAGCAATAATCAATATCAAATTAAGCATCCATTCAGATATTGGATAGCTATCTAGAATCAATCAAGATCATATAACATGTCATATGTTTCATTATGACAATTTAAAGAATCAAAATTAGTTGGGATAGAAAATTCTACCCTCTTTATATCTGCCCTTATGCAGAATTCACAGTGTGCATCTTTGATCTTGTTATCATATTGAACATGTACTTCTCAAGTGTGTAATGGCATCATAATATCATTCATTAGCACAAACTAGGTTAGATCACAATCCTAGATATAAGAAGTCAGATCATGATAATTTCATGCATGTATGGATACTAAACTTCTTTACACTTGCATATTCAGATCACAATGAATCAAAAGATTTCTAGAAAGTACCATGTTCATGTAAGCCCTTGATTACTAAAGATCAGGTCATATAAAGATTTAGGCTGGCTCCTTACTCACCTCAGAAATACATACCTGAGATAAACCTCCTAGAAATCTAGTCATTCAACTTGCTAATTCCATCATCTATTTTCTGCTGTCAAATGGATTCGCAGCATCACTGCCACATCTTTTATTTCCAGCCAAATAATGCTTGTATGTGTCCAGTCAATTTTGATTCTTTGATTTCTCTCAACCTTTCTTGCCAACTTGAAGAACTCTTGCCAAGAAACTTTTAATGTCAAGTTGGTTAGGTACTCAAAACCCTACCTTAGTATCTATGTAGACTTTGATAGCCTGGAAAACAGAGTTAGCTACAAGCCCTAAGCTCTGATACCATGTTAAATTTTTATCAAGTTAGGGTTATGTACAGAAAAATAACAATTCAACATACTTTAATGCAGAAAATACATTTAATAAACATTTACAAATGTTGAATATGAAATAGTGCAGTAGTAAAATCTATCATAACATAATTTTCATATTTTTCAACTTCACACCTTTAACACTATCAGATAGGTCACTGTGTTAAAGTAATCTTCTCCTTTAACACTACCAGTTAGATCACCGTGTTAAAGTAATCTTCAGTAACATATAATAAACAAATTGATCAAATAACAGTAAAAGAGATATAGTTGGAGATACTTACCTGGGTGTGAAAACCTTCCTGTAGAAATACTCAGAAGAGTTACTTTCAGAAGAGACTGTGCCTCAGAGAGGCCAGTCTACTCTAGGAACTAGTTGACCCTACAAGAGGGTAGTACAAACCAGAGAGAGAGAGAGATGACTAGGGTACAGGCAAATGATAGTCAAGCACAGTACAATACTCAACACAAATAAAGTCACAATAATAGATGTCCAATAAGTATAAGCACAAGACTCAACACAAGTGACAAAGGTCTGAACACATAGAAGAGACACAGCCAAGTCTGACATTCATTAGATTGGATCTGCATAAGGTCTTTCCATAAAAGACTTAACCACCAAAATTTAAGACCTTTAACATATGCCCTTAATAAAAATAAGTCAGAATGTACAGACCTCACGGCTTTCCTCAGATCTACATGTAGCAGACTGAAACTGAGCAAAACAAGGCTCACGGCCTCTATAAAAAAATGTAGATCACAGTCTTAAGAAAATCAGAGCTCAGCAATAAAGTGATCAGACCTCAGTTTAGGCTTTAGAAGGCAGAATGAACTTCAGTAGTTCACTAGCTAAGTTAATCAAATCACAGTTGTCACGACTTTCCTTATCTAGGTCATAAGTCAGCAAATTTAGTCAAGGATCAAGCCCTGGATGCAAAACAACTTAACATCAACCCTTACAAACATCAAGACCAGATCTGAAATGATCAACAAGTGGATGACCTTCAAATTCGGGTGAGCAACAGAAATAGTAGAACGACCTCAATAAGATAAAACAACAGTCCACCCAACACGTCAAGCAGTTGAAGAAATCGGAGCCCAGAGATGAATTGAGTTGATGATAAAATGGAGGAGAATAAACTCCAATAAATATGAAAAAGTAAACTCCAGCAGGTGTACGGCTAGCAGCAGACAAACCCTTGACATCAACAAAATCAGAGCTAAGATGTATTGATCTAAATGATTAACAAAAGGAGTAGAACATATATAGGATTTTGATCTTCTAGAGAGATCAATAATTTAATCCTTTAAATTAGGGTTCCATAGATTTAGGGAAGATATCAAAAGATAAAAAATAAAAAGAATAAAACATAAAAAATAAAAGATAAAAATAAAGTATAAAAAATAAAAATAAAAAAGATAAAAATAAAAAAGATAAAAATAAAAAAAATATAAAATATATAAGAAACAAAAAATAAAAATATAATAACCTCATAAAGTGGACAATCATCCAAAGTACCCATAAGATCAAAACAACAAGGGTGGTATAAATAAAAGGTGGGTCAATGACCCTATTTACCACAAATCAAAGATAGGGTACCACAAGACTAATAAACAACAAGGTGCAAGGACTGAAAGTAAATCACCCAAGGTGGAAAGGTACAACTAGTCATCTCTCTCTCAAATGTACAAATGTTCCATATAACCTAAAAGTTCATCATCATTGTATAAGGAAGGGTTCACGCAGATGATGTGATCATGTGGTCCTCTCAACTTCTCCTTAGGTCAAATGTTAGTAGCTTCCACAAGGGGTGGCCAGTCCCTTGAGAAGACCAACTAACTCATCCATCTCAAAGACCTAGGAGAAGAGGACATCACACATCATAATCTTGGTAACTGACCAAGTGCCTCCATTCTGAAGGAATGGCTTCTCCGCCCAAGGCTGAGCCTCAGTCCTAGACTGGGACATGTTGATCAACCATCTGGTCCATGACGAGGTTCTCCATTCTCCCAGAGAATGGTCCTCGGCCTCAAGTTGAGCATTCAATCCTAGACTGAATGTTGATCAACCATCTGCAGGACCTAGGATGTCTCTGTCTCAACTTGCAAGATCTGCTTGGTCCTCGTGACCAAGAAACTGTCTGGTCCTAGACCAGAATACTCTAGAGACAAATAGGGGCCCTAGCCACATGCTAGGTACTTTGCCATGGCATCAATCTGCTTGGTCCTCGACCAAGAACCCTAGGAGACAGCTGGGGGCCCTAGGTTACCTTCTAGGGTCTTACTCATTACTCTGCCTGGTTAACTTGACCAGGAACCCTAGTTAACTAACTAGGGTACCATTCTCTCTAAGAATGGGTATCGCAGCTGCACTAAAAAATTAACAGTGTTCAGGCTGTCGTCATTCTTTTGGGAGGTCTAATACAATAGTCCAGCCTCTAGAATTCCATTTCTAAGGAAACAATTGGCAAATTCAAGCAATCTATTGGCTTAGAAGAGTCATGACCGAGCACAGGTATGGAACAACGGCAGAATTATACTTCCTCAGCCACTCTCTTCATTAAAACCAGTCTGCAAATTATCTCAGAATGGTCACCAAAATTGTTGCTTCACTGCAGCTCTTTGAGCAACCTCAATTAGCTGGGTGCAGCTTCGTTGATGGTTCCAAGTGCCTGGGAGAGATGAAGCTTTCCTTCTGAAAACCCAGATAAAATACTTCCTTTGCTTGAAGGTATGAGTGTCTTCATATTTATGTGAGGCATTCTACTTTGGACACATGGTGTATGTTGGTGGAATGGTCAAGAATTGACCTTGGCATGGTAATGATTTACCAAGGAAGCCCCTTTTTTCCTATTTTGTTGCATCATAGCCCTCTCTATCCTAGTAGCTAATTCCATGGACTTTATATTGTATTTCACGATAATAAGTACTACTACACCTTCCATCAAATTATATGGATTGCTTTTACCTAGATCTCTATCTATCTATCTATCTATAGAATCCTAGTGCAACCCTTAATTTGTGTGTGTAGCAGTTACAGCATTACATTCTCTTTCCCCTTGGAATAACACTAGCATTGGTGTGTTCTTTTTGGCTCCATCAACTCAAATAGTGATACTACATCCTCTAGTTTTTCTGCAGCAAAAAATTATATTAGTTTCATCTCATCAAGTTCTAATACCATTATGAAAGAATGTAGTTACATAGTATCCAATATTGAAGGTCCTCATCAATACATATCTGTACATGCAATGGTCTCATCCTCATTGTTGACTTGCATTTGTTGGCTAAAACCAAACCAAGGAAAGTTTACTTGTTTATCCACCATTTTTTGTGTACCCAATTACCTTTCTTGAACAATAGAGTACCGTGGTTCCTCTCATATGATTCAAGGCGTTGGCATTACCTATGCCAATCACAAAAGGAGTGCATGCTTATCATGTCCATTTCTACACAATCCATATTCATGTTAAAATATTTTTTTGTTATTAAATTCAAAATTGAAGCATGCAAAATTCAAGTAAACCAAGGAAAGTTTACTTGTTTATCCACCATTTGTTGTGTACTGAATTACCTTTCTTGAACAATGGAGTACTGTGGTTCCTCTCATATGATTCAAGGCATTGCCAAAGTTTTGGAATTTTAGCATTACCTATGCCAATCACCAGAGGAATGTATGCTTATTATAGCCATTTCTACGCAATCCATATTCATGGTAAAATGATTTTTTGTTATTAAATTCAAAATTGAAGCACATATATAATATATTCATCATATGGAATGTAGTATCAACACAACACTAATTTGTATGGATACATGGATATCAAGGTTCTACATACAGTTTTATGGTTTATAATGCTGTATGATCTTAGCTAGCATCTGTCATGAATCTCAACAGTGCAGATTCATCTAGGTTAACTCCTCTTTTCATGCATTTTCCTAACTCGAGCTCAGGCATTACCCTTCTGCACATAGGCTCCTTTAGCAAATCTATCATTTGCCAGGTTAATATTTTGGCAAGAAGAGTTTAGGTCACTGGCCTCTTATAGCCTTCAAATTCCTTCTGGCAATGCATCCCACATGCAAGGCAAATCCTTGGTTCGAGTCACTTCGAGATGATCAAGGCATAACACATTGGCACATTGTTAGAACTTGGCGCAGTATAGTGTTAGAACTTGGCACAGTAGCATCCTCCCAATGCTTTCAAGCTTGTAGCAACCATCATCCATCTTCACTTGGTAGTTTAATCATCGCATCTGTATCATAGTCATACAACAATGCAATATTAAAATCTCATTCACAATTTGAATCTATAAATTTCAACAATTAGATTTGATAAAGATGAGAGCCCTCAACAATACTTATCTTCAATATTCCAACAAGTTTCCAGGATCCATGGATGCAGGAGCTGGGAAACACGTCTAGGGGAGGTGTGGAAGTACATCCCAAATTCTAGGGAATGTCATAGGGGATGTAGGGGTCTCTGACATACAGGACCCTGCCTGAAATACTAAAAAATTAAAATTAAAATATCTGAAAACTGAAACATGAATAATTGAAATCTTATACATTAACAATGTGCCAATAACATTTATGATTATATGTAACATAATAAATCATGAATGATACAATTAATGATGGAACAACATAATAATCGTGATTTACAAATTATCTATCTCCATTGTATTTCTCATTATATTTAGAAAATCCAGAAGATATAGATCTAAGTCTTAAGATAACTGATCTAAGAATACGTTGACGAATTAGCATCATTGCCCAAAGCAGTGCCCCACTAGTGTTTGCATCCATCTACTGCACAAAGGATTAAGGACCAACCATGGGAATGTCGCTATGTGAGTTAGAATGATTTGCATTTTGCAGAGTAGTCTGCCTCACTATGTCCCTCCTCATCTCTACTCGTGCAATAGGTTTACATTCATTTTATTTTTCGTTTCTTTATTTTGGTCGTTTGTCCACTTGAAAAAATGAACTTTGGTCAAAAGGGAGCGTGGGGGCATCTCTTTTTTGTGAGGGGACATTTACAAGGAGATGTGGGGAAACACCCCCCTGGAGTACCCATGTCCCAGGACTGTGGGGAGCATGCCACTTACCCTCAGGAACATGTCTATGTGTAACACTGCTTATCTATGCAGGTGTTAGTAAGTTTTCATCGTGGATTTACTCTTGTTGATATCGAAGACAAATTTACTTGTCAGCTATGCCCTCTTTGACAGATCCATTATTCAGTCAAGTAACATGACGTTTTCATGTTAGAATCTCATTGATTGCTGTGTTCATAAATGACATAAAATGATCACTAATTAAGATACACCAATAATTCAATCAATCAAGCTGTTAGCATTGATAGTTGCAATGATGATATGCATTAATCATATCTGTTGGGACACCCACAATCATCTACTCAGAAGTTACCAAGATTCACATACACCTGTATATTCTCACTTTGTAGGCAATTTATATAAAAATATATTTTATTATTTATTTGATGATGATATTACAAGGAGTAAGCACTTGTATAAATACAATGGAGCACAAGAGTTGCAACTCGTATATTCTCACTTTGTAGGCAATTTATATAAAAATATATTTTATTATTTATTTGATGATGATATTACAAGGAGTACTCGTATAAATACAATGGAGCACAAGAGTTGCAACTCTTCGATTGGTGACCCCTGACCCAATAAATGAATACATTAACTAATGTTTAACACATAATATAGTTATATGACAAGTCATCCCTTCCTGAAATGCTTCGTCCTGGAAGCATAGGTAAAAACAAATGTTTTGAATCTTTGATCTAAATTCCTCGTTCTCCTAGGTGGCCTCATCTTTTTGGATGTTCTTCCACTTGATAAGATACTCTTTGACTCTTCTTGAATGAAGGACACCTTGGTTCTGATTTCTAAGATACCTTCAAGAATCAGTACTAGCTTCCCTTCTTCATCCAAAATCGGTAGTTCTGTTTATATGAGTTGCTGGATCCATTTTCTTCTTCAAATATGAAACATGGAAAACATCATGTAACCTTTTTCTTGTTAGTAATATCTAGGGCATAAGCTACTTGGCCTACTTGCCTCCTATTCAGTAAGGACCATAAAACTTTGGCGTAGGCTTTTGTTTCTTGTAGTTTTTGAGCGAGTTTTGTTTGTACGGTTGGAGTGCACAAACACCCAATCCCCGACCTTAAATTCACGATTGGTTCTCTTCATGTTGGCTTGTTGTTTTTGATTCCTTGCCAATTCAAGATGATTCTTGAGGATACATAGGATTTCATCCGAAGTAGCTAAGTAGTTTTTCACAGCAGGAGCCTTGAATCTGGTAACAGCATATTCCTTAATCGGTGGTGGTAGATAACCATATAAGGCTTCAGAGGGAGTCATTTTTGTTGAAGTATGACTATGTCGTATTATACCACCATTCTGCCAGATGTAACCTATTATACCATTGTGTCTGACGATCATTTACAAAATTCCTTTAGTACCCTTCAAGGCATTTATTTACCACTTTAGTTTGTCCATCTCTCTAGGGATGATATGAAGTACTCATGGTTAAGGTGGTCCATGTTGCCGTCGGATACGCACCTCGGGGGAAAGGGGGTTAGCGTGGCATAAATCTTCAAGCCACTAGGTGCGTCCTTGGGGGCAAGTAAAGAGTTGAGATACTATCACTCAACACTCAACTCCTCCGTTTAGGCCAACTCCTAGCGAAGTCAATGGGTGTGGTCCCTAATAAAGAAAAACTATGGCTTTATGCTAAGTTGAAGAAAGAAGATAATCTAGGAGTTTGAAGGTGAATTAATACTAAACCAAAGACTACAATTTGTGATTTGAAACAACAACATAAAAAAAGGATACATCCATCTGATACATTGGTTTACTTAATTGATTTGATTGTTGCATATTAGACTAGTGCCAAATGGAGTCACATGAGATTGTTGGAGTGTTGCTGTGTCGTGAAAAGTGTTGCAAGTCTTGTTGGTTAGTTTTAATTGATTTTATTAGATGTGTGAATTAAGGAATGGGTTAGTTCGTGGTTTGGCCCAACTCCAACTTAATCCTTTGAACTGAGTGTAGTGACAACTAAACCAAGGGTCCAATTGGGCGAGGCATAACCTGCTTAAAGTAGCCCACTGACTCTGTAGTTAGTTTCACGGGACCTCCCGAGTTCTAATGATAAAGTTATTGTTGGGTTTCCCTATTAAACTAGTCACTCAAGTCCTTTTCTGATTAACCAACTGATTAGACTGAGCTGCAGTGGTCAATAGCATACTTAGAACTTAAGCCTTGGTAAATTTTATTAAAGCAAAAATAAAGTTTTATTAGGTGGTTGAGAATCTCTTTTCACCTACCGGGGATAAACCCTTTTACTTTACTTTGGGAATACACAACCATATTTAGTTTGTTTTTATGAAATTATTAAACTTTGAAATAAAGCACAACATTGTGAAAGAAAGATTGTAGCAGTAAAAATGAAACTAACTATACAGCCTTATCGGGGCGGATTGTGTGCATGTGAAGATAAAGTAAAATAAAAAAAAGTTAGAAAAAATTTGCAAACCACAAAATTGAGCCTGCAAGATCCCCCCAGGGCGTTGAAGCAACCCACTTGCCCTTATTAATTATTTTACAATGAGAAGGTGGATGCCTTTGGTCCTTATGAATCTGGATCCAAAGGCTTACAACGTTTCAAAAATGATACAAGATGGAAGAGTGATGCTCCGGGAAGCCTTGGATGGCTTCAGGTCTTCAATTTTTTGGCATCACTTCCTCTTGTTATGGCGATTAAAATGTAAAACCAGCCACATGAAATGCACCAAATGTGCCCAAATGAACGTTAAAAGCATACAATTTTTAAGTACTGAAAAATAAGAATTATGCACAAGTACTTAAGCAACCTAGATCTACTGAAAATAAGCTTTAAATCCTAGATCTAGTAACATACTTAACTTAAATCAGCTTCTAAAAATATTTCTTTCAAATGAAACTAATTTAACTAAGCATACAAGTAACCGTAACCAGAAAAGTTTAAATTTAAAAAACGAAGGAAAGAGAGAGAGAAAAAGAATGATTGAATCCTGGGAATTTTTGAGCTATGGAGCTTGCTGGTGGAGAACAGAGGGACTGTATCCTGAAAGTATTTGAAGAGCAGGAGAGTCAAACTAGATCATCTGCACATTCAAGCTTAGGCAACCTGCACAACTAAACCTACTTGCACAAAAGCATCAAATCCGGTGCTTCTCATGCTAGATGTCAGAAGAGTAAGCATACAAACTAGTAATAACATACTACTTCTATACCACGGAGATGAGCAAACAATATATGAAATCAAACTAGAATTATAAATCCTACCAACTAGTAATATTCCTATGAAGGCTTTGATCATCCACAAATACATCAAATAATTAAGCTATGCTACAATTACTATTCCTTTGAAGGCTTTGATCATCCACAAATACATCAAATAATTAAGCTATGCTACAATTACCTCATAAACCATTGACATTTGCATCCACACACATAGAGGACTACACCATAGATTTGCCTCCAAAGCCTTCTTATTCCAAAAAATATATTACAATACAATAGTTACATGAATCACCAGCCTTTTGGTCCTCTTTCACTATGCCCAAATGAGAGCCCAATGGCTTGCTTAAATAGCAAAAAGGAGAAGAGGGGGGTGCATTATTGTTGAGAGCTTGAAGGGGGCACATCTCACAAATCATGGAGTGATCTAAGCCTTAATACATGGCTTGATTGATGGGAGCTTGATGGGATGGCCGCCACATGTGATAGGCACCCCTTTCAAACCATTGGAAACTCCTTCAAACAAATGGATGGCTCCCACGCAACCCACACGTGAGCTTTATTAAAGATGGCGCATCACTAAATCAAAGGGAGTCGCTACCTTCCAAAATTTGACTTTCAACATGTGCTTTATCCTCTTAATCAAATCGCCTTTCATAAGAGATAAGATTGCCGCCCCATTTTGCAAATGCCCAATACTTTTTTATTATATTTTTTTTGATATTTTGGTGCATTTTGTTGCGTCGTTAGCATTTACTTACCATTTTGTTGCCTCTTTAGGAAAAAATGTCATAAGTGACAATTTAAACACCTGAAACCTAGGAAAAGTGGGCTCTGGGGTAAAGAGGACGCTCTAAGTGTGAAAACGAGCACCCTCGCTCCAAATTCCGCCTCCAGACTATACTTTTATTACAATTTGAAATTTTCCATTTAAACCATTAAAAAATGGTCTAAATTTATGGAAAAAATTATTTTTGCTGGAATGAACTCAAACTCCTAGGGGACCTAGTGCATGTCCATTCGACTCATTATTGATGGCTAGCATGTTAAAAATACATAGACACTTAGGCTTTAATAAACTCCTAAGGTTCGACCACCATGGAAAATACTCCAGCGTTGGAGAGGTGAGTGAAAAACTCAGGAATTATACGCCACTGAAGCGCAACGCATAATTCTTAAGGAAAAAACACTCTAGAGTATCCCCTTGATAGCTAAACCTAAGGTATGCCAAGCCTTTTACAAAAAGACCATGCTTTGACCAACTTATTACAATTCCCCATGGGGGTATGGACATACAATGTTTTTGAAAAAAGGGCCAAAAATTGGCCTGATGGATCATGGATGATGAAAAATTTGATTGTTCAAGTCTTTGACGGTTCACTCGGAATCCACGAAGTGCAATTTAGTGGATAACAGTCCCAACTTGGTGGAATAACTACTTCCAAAAATTGTTGGTGAACGTGGGATCCCCATCTTTGCTGATAACCTTGGGGAACACATGGAGCTTACGGATATTTTTTACATAACTATCAAAAACTTGATTGGATGTAGCTTTGGATGATCTTCCAATGAAGTGACCATATTTGGTTAATCTATCTACAATTACAAATATGCTATCCTTCCCATCGGAGGTGGGGAGACCTGTGATAAAGTCCATTGATACCTCTGACCATTTTTCATTTGGAATTTAAAGGGGTTGAAGGAGATCTAGCAGTGCAGCTGATTCAAATTTTTGCTGTTGTCAGGTGTCACACTCTGTTACGTATTTCGGATGCCAGTCTTCATTCCTTTCCAAAAGAAGGATTGTCGAATGTTGTAGTATGTTTTGAAATGCTGTAGTATGTTTTGAACAATCCAACATGGCCTACAGGCAGTGAATCATGATTTTCTTTTAATATTTGGATCTTGAATTTGGAAGAGCTAGGTAAATATATTATTCCTTTGTACTAGAGTATATCATTATCCCAAATAAATTTTGAGCTTGGTGCATTATTTCTTCAAACTTCATCTATTAGCTTTTGTATCTCTGGACTTTTCACATACTTAGCTTGAACATCTGTGATCCATTCAGGAATAACTATTGAGATAGAGCATAGTGTGGCATTGCCCTCATCCTTCCTTGATATCAGAAACCAAATTTTCCTTTCCCTTGTAAATAATCTTGAAATAAAAAACTTACATTTTGCTCACCCATTTTTGTTGTTCCGGTGATAAGATTTTTTGGTAAAGTTTTTCAAACTGTTTTGGTATATTCTGACCAGTAATTTGGATCCCAACAGTTATTGTTTCCATTTTACCAGAGCATGAATGATTGCCAACATCTCTTTGTCATATGTAGATTTTGTCTAATCCGTTGGTTTTAGTTTTTGACTTTCGAAGGCAATGGGGTGTTCATCCTGCATAAGCTCAACTCCTATTCCTGTGCCAGACAATTGCATTTGAGTAAAAATGGTTTGGTGAAATCGGGGGTAGCTAGAACAAGAGTAGAAGTCATTAGGCACTTCATCTTCTTAAAACAGGCCTAAGCTTCGACATCTCATCTAAAGGCATCTTTTTTCAATAGTGTTATTAATGGACCGACAATCTTTGCTTAAGTTTTAACATATATTTTGTAATAACCTGTCAACCCTAGGAAATCTTGTAAGGATGTGATTGTTTTGGGGCAAGGCCAATTAGTAATTGCCATGATCTTTTTTTGGGTTTAATTTAATTCCTTCAGCGAATACCACGTGGCCTAGGAATTCTCTCTTCTTTTCCAAAACTGCATTTTGACTTGTTTGCATAGAACTTATTTTCTTCCAAACAGTTTCAATACTGTCTTTACGTGCTTGAGGTGTTGGTTCCAATTCTTGCTGTAAATACTGATATCATTAAAGAACACAAGAATAAATCGCAAGTATGGATGAAATAGGTCGTTCATCATAGTTTGGGAGGTAGTAGGGAAATTGGATAACCTGAAGGGCATGACATGAAATTCATACAGGCCCTCATGGGTACAAAATGCGGTTTTAGGAATGTCCTCTTCATGTATTCTTATCTGGTAATAACCAGACTTGAAATCTAGTTTGGAAAAATACTTAGCACTGTGAAGCTCGTCCAATAGTTCATCCACAATTGGAATGGGAAACTTATCTTTACTGGTAATTTGGCTTAATGCTCAGTAATCGGCACAAAGTGTATAAGATCCATCCTTTTTTCTTACAAGTATGACTAATGTTGAAAAATGACTCTTGCTTCTTGTAATAACACCACAATCCAATATTCTTGGACCAAGCGTTCAATTTTTGTCTTATGTCTATGAGACTGTCTGTAAGATTTTCTCTTTGATCGGGGTTGAACCAAGGATTAATTCTATGATGTGATCTCTCGAACATGCTAGAGGAAGACCACGAGGTGGGTCTTGAAAAATGGTGTTGTATTTCTCATGCATTTTATCTAAACCTCTTGGATCATCTCTTTTGTCAAGAGTTCTGTCCATTGAATAACAAGAAGATAAGCTTGGGCTCCTTTCTTAATCATTTTTTCTATTATTGCACACTGAGAGTAGTGAGGTGCTCTACAACCCAGTATGGAGGAGATGTTGTCACGTTAATAACGTTATGCTACCAAAATAAAAAACAATAAAAAAAATTCATGTCGGCCCATAAAATGAAAAATAAAACCAAATAGAAAGTAGGTTCTTAAACTAAAAAATTAAAACCAAATAGAAAGCAGGTTCTTAAACTAAAAAATTAAAACCAAATAAAAAGTTATTAAAAAAATCCATGTTGGCTCATAAAATTAAAAAATAAAAAGCATAGATCAATCTTAAACATGGATCTATAAGCACTGAGAGGGATCAGATTTTTTGAGGTGTAATTTTTTTTGGACATGTAAAAAATTTAAGATTAAAAAAAATTACACGTAAGAAATTGGATCCCTCTCGGTGCTTGATAGATCCGGGTTTAAGATGGATCTATGCTGGTATTGGACAAGACTATCATGGGAGTTGGTAGTTGATTCTATGAAACATATATTTTTTTTCCATTTGCAAAAAGTCTTAAAAATTGTTTTTGCAAATTTAGTTGTACGATACCGAGAGTGGCCAACCATTGGGATCCTAAGATCACATCTACTCCCCCAATCATCTTGGCATCATAAGAGACTTTAATTTGTACTCACTAATAGCTGACTCCACCTTATGGCATTTCCCATCACATGAAGTAGTTTTATCCCCTGGTACCACGACTTGAAAGTCAGAGGTAGGATAGATGAACATATGTAATTGTCTTGCTATCCTTGTATCTATAAAATTATGTGAACCGCCACTATCTATAAGCACAGTAACTTTAGTTTTCTTGATGCAGCCAAAAAAATTAAGAGTTTGGGGTTGAGAGATGTTCTTAATGGTGGCGGTTGAGAGTGTTGGAGTGGTCTTTTGGTTGCTTGAAAACTCTTATGTGAACCGCCACTATCTATAAGCACAGTAACTTTAGTTTTCTTGATGCAGCCAAAAAAATTAAGAGTTTGGGGTTGAGAGATGTTCTTAATGGTGGCGGTTGAGAGTGTTGGAGTGGTCTTTTGGTTGCTTGAATACTCTTATGTGAACCGCCACTATCTATAAGCACAGTACCTTTAGTTTTCTTGATGCAGCCAAAAAAATTAAGAGTTTGGGGTTGAGAGATGTTCTTAATGGTGGCGGTTGAGAGTGTTGGAGTGGTCTTTTGGTTGCTTGATTACTCTTTGTCTGTTTCTTCATTGAAAGTAGATATATCCCTAGCTTCCTCATCTTTATCATTGT
Source organism: Larix kaempferi (assembly GCA_027924585.1). Taxonomy (NCBI): domain Eukaryota; kingdom Viridiplantae; phylum Streptophyta; class Pinopsida; order Pinales; family Pinaceae; genus Larix; species Larix kaempferi. Next base: position 12,829,970 of record BSBM01000458.1, on the reverse strand, counting down.
CATTGATTATTTTTTTCAAATAGGTATAACCTTTTGTCCTTACATCTATGCCTTGGAGTCCAATTTGGAGCATTACATCTGAAACACATACTCTCATTCTTCTTTGTCTCTGATGATGAGATCCTTTGGCGAGGAGGAATATATTTCTAACTTGATTTTTCTTACTGAAAATAAAGAGTTGCTTGATAGGACATTTGTTTTGCTTCAATAAGTTTAACCTTTTGACATGCTTGTTCAACATCTTTGACATCTAGTACTTTTATCTTGTTCTTTCTATTAGGTTTCAACCTTGAAATGGCAATTTGTAGTAGCCACTTGTCCTTTTGACGTGCTTGTTCAACATCTTTGACATCTAGTACTTTTATCTTGTTCTTTATATTAGGTTTCAACCTTGAAATGGCAATTTGTAGTAGCCATTTGTCAGATATGTTGTTGACATGGGTGGCTAATACATGTAGATCATTAAAATATTCCTCTACTGTCCTTGATTGTTGCAATCGAGTGAGTTGAGTGTAGACTTCGTCTTCTTCTATATCCTGAAAATTTTTAAAAGAATTCTTTTTGAAGGTGTCCTAGGCTCTCGTTAGTCCTTGAGATTTGGCTTTCCACCATAGGAACCAATCACAAGCTGCTCTTTCAAAATACATCAATGTGATGTTGATTTTTTCGTCTTCATCGTAAATTTGGTATATATTGAAGTACTGCTCAAGTTTATTAATCCATCTCGTGCCATCTTGATCGTCTGCACCATCAAATTTTGGTATGTCTATTTTTAATTTGTGTATAACATTGTTGGACGAACTTGTATTATTTGATGAATGATGTGATTGTGAAAAAGAACTTCAGCTATTTATTCCTTTAGTTCTGTCTTTTAAGGCTTCCAAATCATCTTTCAAACCTAAGAGTGGTTCAAATCTCTTTCAGAATTTCTACTGCATTCTTTATGTTGAAAAAGTTCAATGATAGAATTTGGGGTGATTTGTAAATTAGCAATATGAAGCTTCTTGCAGTCACTCTAATGAAGTAGATTTAAATTTAGTTACAACATGGAGGTGTTACTGCCTTAAGTGGACAAGTGCTAATGCTACAAACTTACTACTTACAAGAGAAGCCAAGTATTGGAAGTCGACGCAACATACTAAGGCAAATGGAACAAGAACTTTGCAGAACTTTACAGATCCACTGGAAAGTAGAATCTGAATGTATTAATTTATATGGAGAAAAACCCTCAGTTAATGGTCTTACCTTTGAAATGTGAAAATGAATTTGCTGTGAATTATTTGTTTTCCTTTTTTGTTGTTTTCACATGCCATTTACTGTTGCTATATTTAGGATAACAATGTTGCTGTTTTTATAAAACGTCTATTTTCTAAGATTGATTATCGTTCATTAAATTTGAAATTGGATAAAAAGATAGTCTTATTAGTTACTCATTTTGAAAAAATGAGTAACTAACAAGAATGATTGAACTATGGATTACATTTTTCCACTTAGAACTATCGAATACATTTATTTTGTTCATTGTAAATTTGTCTTTATTTCATTGATTGCTGTCAGAGGCTGTACATGAATAGATATTAAAATATGTAATAGAAGTACATACGCCCATTGTAAAATATCTGCCATTAATTTCTCTTCTGGAATCACTGCCTTTGTGAAGTGTTTAAATACATACTAGGCATGTCTTATGTCTTTTTAAAGGGATTGCCTTGTGGATCGCTCACAACAATCTGAGAACAGAAGAATGTTCAAATTTAAATTGGAAGTGTAATCCTTGCAGTTCTAACTTTGACTTCTGGGGTGCAGATACCTGGTCCTCCAGCAAGGAAAGCTAAGCTTATAGAACACATAAGTTCTATTGGTTTATGGGCATTGAAGTTACCCTCCTCAGATGCGATTGTTGTTCGAAGAACACAAACCTTCCTGGCAGAAGATCCACATGGTTTGCCTGGTGTGAATGAGAACTCTGATTTTGCAGAAAAGAGGAAGAATTTTTGGTCGGAGGTTAAACCTCTCCATTATGGTGTTTACATAGGCTATACATCTCTCTGGAGTGTTGCTGCGACAATTTTCACTGGGTTTAATGTGTTACTGCTGGGCAGTTTTGGGTGGGGACGCTCACTTCTTTTGAAATACCCGGAAATTTTTACTCTTGGAATCTTCAGGAAGACAGGTCCCACAGAGGAAGAGATGAAGAGCGCTACATTCAAGATGACATTTTTAGGACGTGGCTACAGTGATGAGAGTTGTCTTTTACAGCAAAAGTCAAAACCAGATATGGAGATAGTGACTAGAATCTCAGGCCCTGAAGTCGGTTATGTTACAACTCCGATCACTCTTGTGCAGTGCGCTCTTGTTCTGATTGATCAGCGTCATAGTTTGCCAAAGGGAGGGGTTTTTCCTCCTGGCATTGTGTTTGGTCCAACAGATTTGCAAGAACGCTTGGAGAAAAATGGCATATTATTTGAAGTCCTCAGCAAACGCACAATCTCATAGTAATAGTGTACACAAACAACTATGCTGATTCTCTTAACTGGATGGCCATGTTCTTGTCTTTGTTAACGGCTAAATAAAACTGCTTTAAGAATAAATCTGAATCTTTGTGCTCTAACAAGAATAACAGTGGTCCTAGTATGGTTTCTTCAAGGTGCATCTTTGAAGGACTCCATGGATTTTGTTTACTCTCCCCTGAATAGATGTGGCTCTGTCATGAACAGAAAGGGTGTAGGTTATAATTACAGCTTTGAATATGATTCCATTGATCTTCTAGTCCAGTTGAAACCTCTTGATTTCTAGATTGGTTTGGCATCAACTGACAAAGCAATTTTATTATGTTGACGGATGCTTTTCAGAATTTCAAATTACCGTTTTGCAGATGTGGCTGAAGCCTCCTCGTTAGGAAATTTGGGGCTTGTCGGTAGATATACATTGCTAACGGGTAATAGATGGGGCAATACTTAGTTTCACCGTCTAAAAGCTGTAGACAAATTATAAACGATTTAACTGACTGTTAGAACTTAGCTATGGCATGAGACTAAATTAAGTAGATGGGTTTTCACTTTTAACTGTTTAATTATTGCAAGATACATGTCAGTGGTTGTGATTTAATGCGTATATAAGATGATGTTAATTATAAACAATTTAGTACTTACAAATTAGTGATAGAACTGCTATATGTAACTTTGGAAGATGAGTGACCTTTTAACTCCTTGAAAGCCATGCATTTGACCTTCTGTAGTACAGGCAACTAGTATGTGCCATTTTTTAGCTGTCTTGGAGAGGGGACTTGAACATCAATCACCTTGTAACTTCATATACAAAACTGGTGGCTTCTATTCAATCATGCATATTAATTCAGACACCAATTTGTTATCCCAAGGATTGGAGTTTATCCAACAATTTTTTGTTTCTGTAAATATTAGTAAGTTCTAAATCTCTTTTGACTATGGATGTCAGCAATATTGTCCAACACCTGCTGTGGTGTTTGATATTTGATAGGAATGTTTGATATTTGATAGGAATGACTCAACTGTGGTTATTGTCAATGTCAATGTTGTCCAGCACATGCTATGGTGGTCGATAGGAATTTACCATTCTAGCATTGTTTTTCTATTGAGGACCAGGCCGCTTCTTAAGACATCTTTGATCAATTTTAGAAAGTCAAGGTGAAGGATACACTAACATGCTCCAGATGTGATATTCCATTCACTCTTAATAATACTCTTGGTGTGATGGTGCTGACCACCTTATATTTTAGATGATAAATACAGTGATTATGCTGACCACCTTAACTTTAGTTGATAAGTAATACTCTTGGTGAGGTGGTGCGGACCATCTTATAATTTTAGATGATAAACAGATTGATTATGCTGACCACCTTATTACTTCAGATGATAAATAGGGACTTGATCATGATTGACCTTGATTTTAGCCTGTCAATAGCCTTCACAGTATGGCTGTACAGATACAGGAATGAAAGGATATCCTCAACATGTGGCTTGTAAAACTTCCAAATTCCAATGCAATTCAATCTGACATTATTGTTGTTTGAGAAACATATCATCCAATGCCAAGGAACGAATTCCAAGACAATGTTGGCGATTTCCCAAGACGTTTCTTTTCTTATACGCATGCATGCATAGTCTCAATAAATGTCCCTCTGTATGTTTTACACGCCAAAATGTTGAGGATATCCTCATGCTTGAATGCCATCCAATCAAACATTGTTGTTTGACATAGACGATTTTTCTTAACAAAAGTTATGAATTTGTCTATTTTAAAGATAAATTTATCAATTATTGCGAAGATTTTTAATTATGCCAACTATTTTGAGACTATTTTCCCCGACCTAGAAGACTTTTCCTCGTAGATTTTTCATGTGATATCTATTTTCTCCCTCATCCTCGTAGATTTTTCATTTGATATTTATTTTCAAAAAGATGAAATAAGCACACCTTGTCCTCTATTATTGGAGGCTGGATGTCGAACATTCTTGTTTAATAAACTACAAAATGTAACCGATAATATTTCTTTTAATTTTTATTCACTATATTTGTTTTATTTTTTGTTGACCATTTGTTTTTGATGTTAGTAGGCAATCACTTAAAATAATAGAGGGTTTATTGACTTAAAAACTAACAATTTCAATTAATTTAACAAATAATTTAACAAATAATTAAGAATACTTGATTTTCAGTTAATTTATTAAATGTCAAATTAAATTTTAGTTAAGACAAATAATTTTGATAAAGTCTAGAACATCAAAATATAAAAAATGTATTTACATTTGTACAATAATTGATTTTCAGTTAATTTATTAAATGTCAAATTAAATTTTAGTTAAGACAAATAATTTTGATAAAATCTAGAACATCAAAATATAAAAAATGTATTTACATTTGTATCTTTATTTTTTTCATTTTATTATTATTGTTTTATTATTGACAATTTGTATGTCTTTATTACAAGCTTTTGTTATTATTGGTTTATTTTGCTGTAATATTTTGTACTGCTCAGATATTTAGAAAACCACATGTTAACATGATCTATTTTTTAGCTTTGCCTATTTTGAAATCTTTCTTTCATTGATTTATTTTGTTGTAATATCTTGGACTAGACAATCAAAAAATATTTAGAAAACCACATACCAAGATGATTGTGAGCTTTGTCTATTTTGAAAGCTTTTGTGTGCCTTCTTGTTATTGGTATCATGTTTTTTTGAACACAATTAGTTTATAGTTTTGAAAAGTTCATGCATTGATTTTGTAGTACATCTTCAAAAAATTACATGTTACTAATTTATAAGATTATTATTTCAAAATAAAATCAGGATGTCCTCAACTGGAAGGATTGATTTGATGAGTAATTTGCATTAATTTATAAGATTATTATTTCAAAATAAAATCAGGATGTCCTCAACTGGAAGGATTGATTTGATGAGTAATTTGCATTGAAGGACATATACATATTGGGAAAAAATTATCATGTTTTTTGAACACAATTAACATATAGTTTTGAAAAGTTTGTGCATTGATTTTGTAGTACATCTTCAAAAAGTTACATGTTACTAATTCATAAGATTATTAGTTCAAAATAAAATCAGGATTCCTTAATTGGAAGGACTGATTTGATGAGCAATGTGCATTGAAGGGCATACACATGTTGGAAGGACCGATTTGATGAGCAATGTGCATTGAAGGGTATATACACGTTTGGGAAAAATTGCTTAAGATTTGCTCTTTGTTATTACAAAAATGTTATACTATGTTTGTTGTGAGTTAGAATTCTTGAAACACAAACTTTTGATGTTGTGAATTAGAATTTTTGAAACATAAACCAGCTATGGTTAATTTACTCTTTTATGCATGAGTGACTATGATTTAATCTACATGGTGTTTGCAATCACATATCTAATAATGCCACCTCTTACAACTCAAATTAAGTGATGAGATAAACTCTCTTATTTCCAAAAAAAAGATGACAATTAAAATTAGTAGAAAAGTATATTTTATATTTTTTTCTATAGTTTTATTATTCTGGTTGCTCGACCACCCCTTGCCACCATGCAAAAAATAAATACATTGGTAAAAATCTACAATACCTCTTTCACATGGCCAATGAGGACCACAAGGAAGTAATGCCTTATACTAGTATACAGGTTAATTGTTGGAGGTGTGAATATAATGTACAAGTGGTAATAGAAAAACACATTTTATATCTTTTTTTCTTTTCTTTATTAGTATAGTTTCATTGGTATGCTTTTTATTACAACTAAGGATATTATCATATTTATTTTACTTACAAATAATATAAATAAATAATCATATTATGAGTAGAAAAACTAACAATTGAATTTAATTTTTTATTTAAAATTTTAGTTTTTGACTTTTGTAGAACTCAAAATCAAGAATAAATATGCATTTTTGTCGACAAGTTAAATACACACCTATTTGTTTAAGGTTAATGACTAATTACAAAATTGACAGAAGACATCAATATTAACTTGATTGCTTTATAATATCCATGTTTTTTGAAGTGAGGACTTAACCTTGAGGATAGTTTGTCCTTTCTCTCCCTTGTATTTATTAAAGATGAAGAAACTTTAGCCTTTAGAATGTCATTAGATGTAAAATAGGACCCTACCATGGACTTAATGTCCATTAAAAATAAATGCACTAGACCCTAAAAAAACCCAATAATTTAGAAGAATGTGACCTTGTTGCTCATGTTGCTATAGCAAATTATATGAAGGAAAAGGAGGGAAAATGCTCGTCATTGTGGAGGAACAAGTGTCATATACACTTGTTAAATTTCATACATTCATAGCATAATAACATAAATGCATAACCAAGATCACTAGAAGAAAGACAAAGCACAAAACAACATAAAGTTTATCCTGGGAAACCCAATTGGGAAAAACCTAGCAACCTTCGTATAGAGATGATAATCCCGAGATCAGAGTACAAATAATAAAAGAGAAAATGTGAAAATGTCTTCCACAAGTGGAAACCCCAAATCTGCTTCCTCCTCCAGCTTGTGTGAATTCTGTTCTCTCCCAAGTGATGCGCAATTGTCAAGTGTGAGAAATGAGATAATGAGGTGCACTAGCCTCTTATTTATACAAGTGCAAATATGAAAAATACCCTAACTGGGCCGACTTCACCTGGGGGCAATAAATAATTTATTTTCTTCTTTTGCACCCCAAGGTTTACATTGATTCTTTCATGTGTTTACATAAGGTTCATCTCCCTTAGGAGGTACAAGCAAGTACAAAGAAAGTACAATAAAATATAATGAATAATATCTTCCGAAGTTGTACAAAATCCAACAACACTTTCTACTAAGGAGCAAGATCTTGGGGCTCCAATCACTCTGCTTGTGCTCATTTGAACCTGCTTCAAACCATTAGATGAAATATTCTAAAACAAAATCTTGAGATAACATGTCGATATCCTTTTAAAATCATCTATATTACAAGATATTTTTTGTTAATTTATTTTTAAGTTCATTTTTAGGAGACCGACATTTAAAATATTTTATATGCGACTAAGTTCTTAACTAGTAGGTGAGAGTTGAGATTCCTGATTTTCAATGTCTTGATTTCAAGGACTTTACAATGTTGGATGCACAGATTGAGTTTCCATGTTTAGATTTGTGAACAATTGGCAAGGTTGGTTGTATTATGCTTATAGGGCCTGATTTTTGTTGTTGTTGTTGTAGCAAGGTTTCCATTATTATAACATGTTTAGTGTTATGAGTTTCTTCTTGATCATGCACTTGACTTGTAACCGTAAAGGTTGAAGTCTTGTTGTTAGAGATGAGATCTTCACGTCTCCTCAATATCTTTTGTATTTCATAGTTTTCACAAAGGGGGTAATGACCAAAGGGGGAATGATGGTCCACGTTGTTCATTCTTTAGTGTTTCCAGATTGTATTAACCCAATCAAAACCCCAATTGAGCCATCTTAGCCAACAGAGAATCCACAACACTCCACAACCAGTATCTTTAGTATGATCACACTTCCTATTAATGAAAATAGACTTTGCTCCACCAAACAAAAGCACTAAGGGCACAATGACTAGAAGGCATATAAAAGAATTTTAGCGGAAGGGGGATTGTTATCCTAAAAAAACTACACTTTCCAAAGACTCACTAGTCCAACATAAATGACATTTCCATTCCCACATTCATGCACTTCAATTTCCCACTAATCCCAAATGGAACAACAATTCAACCCTATTCCACTATCAAACCCTTTATAATTATCCAATGCAACATTACAATCTACAAAATATACTTCCAAACTAATTGAGAATTCAAAAAGTTTAGGCTTATCGAATTGATTGAGACGAGTAGAAACCAAACCGCTTGGCTGAATTGCCCTTGATTGGACAAATGCATTTGTAACCTTGAGCGACCTTACTCAAACTAACAACACAATCATCCTTTGAATCCTTTATCTAATTTATGAACCAATTCATATTTGTAAACAATTGATGAAGCCTGCACTGCATTAATGCTGAAGTGTGTAAGGTTACATTGGGAGTGGAATCCATTAAAAATTGCTCAAAATTATATATTTCACCATGCCTTTTGATGCAATATGTGCAGGGCATGCAAGGGCTTAACTTTGACATCATACTTGATTAAGGAATGTGGCATAATAAGACCCCCTTTTGACCTCTAATACTCCAAGCGAATGGGGCATAATGAGACCCCCCTTTTGGTCTCTAATACTCCAAACTCCATTATAGAGGCTTTGTTGGCTAAGTCGTTAGCCTCTCTATTATGCTTCCTAAGGACATGAAAATATTCCAAAAATTTGAAGTGATGGGCTTCTTTGTGTATTCTAAGAATCACCTTAGCGATTTTTCCATCAAGAGAAATGGTCAATTTGCTGATAATTCTTATATCAATGCTCGAATCCTCTACGATTAACACATTTCTAATGCACCTTAGATTCAATATTGTTAGCTCTTGGTATAATGCTAGGGTCTTAGCCTACTTGTTTGTTGCCTCACCCAACCCCCATTCATAAGTTGTTTTGTGGTTTCCATTGGGATTAGGGACAACCCCCCTTGACATACCACCCCTATTAATACAATTTTGACAATTTAATTTTATCTGTTAAATTTATTGCTTGATAATGAATTGATAAAATTTGACCAAATTTAAATTTATATCTTCATTTTAGTGCTAAAACTTTCATTTATCCACATTATACTTCTTGCAATTAACACTTAATATCGGTCACACTGGTTTAACATTTATAGGTTTGATAGAGTGATAAAACTTTCAATTATTTCATTATAATTGTTGAAATTAGGAGATGAAGACCGTGGAGGAGGAATTAGTAAACCATTCTAAGGATGGGGAGGAGGTAATTATGAAATCCATCTTAAGTTTGAGGGACAAATTACTTGAGCCCAGGGGAGGTTTTAGAGCTATCTAGCACTTTAGAAGGATCAAATTTTTGTTGAATGAGCAATAAGTATTGGAGGTACCAAACCTTAGCTATGTGTAGGACAAAACATTGTTGATAATGTTGGGAAGGTATGGTCCAATTCATTGCCAAAGAGTGTGGGGTTAGATGTCAAAGAGGGAGTAATTTTGAATGGTTCAAAGCAATGTCTCTATTACTGTCATCAACAGAAGGGAAGAGAAAACTATTTCAGAATTGTAAGGAATTTAGTGCAAAAAGCTTTGGGGGAGGATCACTAGTTGATCAAGGATATGTTCCAAGGTAGGGGTTCAAATCCTTTAGTGCAATGGAAGTATCTAGGAGGAACAAAAAACTATCTAATCTAAGCTATCTAAAGAGTAAAAAGAGGAAGTCTACCGAAGTACGTAAGGATAATATAAGTTTGGTATTGGAAGAGGATATGGGCATGGGGGATGTTATAATGCTTATGGAAAAATCCATATTGGATATTTTATGAGGAAGCGAGTTGCAAAAGCTTGTTTTCTTTTGTGAAGGACAAAGTCTAGTTAGAAATTTTAGGGTACCTCACAGTAGGGAGTGCCATTGTTAGGGTTAACCCATGATAATCATTTCCTTGAAAGCAAGAGGGGTAGAGGGTGACCATAATAAGCTATCCCTGAAGAGATTGTCCATCAACTACAAACAAAATTTCATAATTTTTCGAGAAACAATGTGTGAAGGGTAAAAATCAATGGCTATATTTTCCTCTTTTTTAAAAGAGTATCCTTATGTTCATTAGATTTAGATGGAAGGTAGAGAGGCAATGTGATAGGATGTAAAGACTTATCACATGTAAAGACTGGAGGGAATTTATTAATTTGGTGCTTCTAAATGTAGGTCTTAAGACCATTTTAAGGTCATAAGATTTGGGAAAAGTATTCTCAATTATCCTTGTTTATGGTCCTTATGGATAAACAAAATCCTTTTGGGACAATTTTAGAGTGTTGGGCAAGTTCAAAGATAATAATGTTATTTTGGGTGGTGATTTAATTCTAATAGTAAAAGAAGGGGAAATATGGGGTGAAGGACTTGGGTAGGATCCTCTAGTTGACTACTTTGAGATGTTCAAAGCCCTAGGGATTTATGACGTGGAAGCTCCTCAATTGATTCCAACTTGGACGAACTATATAAGTGGTAAGAATAAGGTTTTTAAATGTTTGGATAGATTTATGGTAGTAGAGAAAATAATGGAGGAAACTAAGAGATCATAATCATTGTATGGAAGAAGGAGATGCATCATATCATTACCTATTTTTTTTTTAATGGAAAATGTTACATGGTTACTTAGAACTAGAAAAAATTTGATTCAAATTCTGGTGAGATAGCTATATATAAGTTTCTTGAAAACTTGAAAAAAATAGTGGTAGATTCAAATCAAGATATTGTTTGGTAGGCTAACAAAGGAGGAAGCATATTCATAGAAGAAGAAAATCTAAAATTAAAATTGTTAGAGAGAGTTAAAAGGAAACCATTGGAACAAAAAGAAGCAAAGAGGAATTGAAAACCAGAGTTATTTGGTTGGCAAAGGGGGATGAATATACTAAATTCTTGTAGAATTATACAAAACATAGAAATAATATAAACCCTATATGGAAATTAGAAAGAAGGAAGACTCAAATGTTATAATTTTTTAAGAAATCACTCATGATTAAATTAATAATTTCAAATGTATATTTCAAGAACCCCCACGATATAACATTGCAAAGATTCTAAAAGTAGCTTCTTTCTTTCAAAATAGAAAGATTCTAAAAGAAGCCGAGGAATCAGTAGAATCCAAAGCAGTCTTGCATTCTTTCAAAATAGAAAGATGATCTTATATTTTTTGCATTCTTTCAAAAAAGAAGATGATCTTATATTTTGTTTGGATTACGGAACAATTTGGATTTTTTAAAAATGTTTTTCACTATATTATATTATCAAAAAATAGTTTACATGTGCATATAGAGATGTGCTTTCAAAAAGGAGAAATCACCTAGACTTGGCCAAAAAAACTGTCTTGAAACTGCCTATATTGGGCTACAAGAAGATTGACTGATAGCTGCCTCTGTTGGATTACAAGAAAACATATAAAAAACTAGAGATGACCTGATTTAAAATAGGTAGACACAATGAAGCAAGTTAGTACAATCAGAAATGCACAAAGACACTTAGAACTAATCGTTGGGACAAAACCTGGAGAGCTTGAAACACATGCATGCAACTAGTGGTGATCCATGCGACGACGTTGCAAGGGAGGTTGCGGTGGAGTGTCGAGAGTCTCCTCTTTAATCTGAACATTGCCTTGTCTTGCGTCCCTATTTCCATCTGGATTGTTCATCGCTGGTTTTCTATCCTCCATGAATGAAGCCGTTGACGTTGCCAATGAAGTTGCGCCTTGCGGATCGATGCCACGAGCCGAGGAAGCTGGATATGTCATTGCCATCGTTGAGGCCGGAGTGGGAGCGATCAGGGTTGGGATAGGGACCTCTGATCTCATTCCAGCCATGAAGTTCGGGGGTGAAGATTGAAGGTTGCTGCAAGGTCCGCACACCAGTCGATTACCTCCTAGAATCTGAACGCTAGGTCCTCGACTCTGGTTTGAGTGTCTTCTCCAACATTATGGTCTTGATTCCTTATGTCATACACGGCGTGGGATAACTGGTACTCAAATTGCTCCGCTTTTTTGGTGATTTGTTTCCTAGATTCAGTTATAAAAATCGGTGGAATCGTAGTTCCACTCCATTTACTGCGAAACTATGCCATGGAACTGTGTCCCTAGGGGTTTTGGACATTTTAAGACGATCGTCGAAATTCCAAAAAAATAACTAGAAAGGATGGAACTGTGCCTCGTCAAAATTTTTTCCGTCACCAGTCACTGGAATACCGAAGCGATTTGAGTACCAGTTATCACACGCCTTATACAAGGTGTCCGTCATTGTTTCCAGATGCTTGGCCATGGAAAAATGTTCTATTTTCCTGTGGATAGGTAAAAGATAGAAGGAAGGTATACCCTAGGGATTGAAGAATTTACACCCATTTGGACAAGCATTGGTTACAAAAACTTTATGGAGATTGATGCAAAATGAAGGTCTTTGGGGAAAATTACGTCAACAAAATATATAGTAACAAGGACAATGGAGGATTGGATCATAAAATAGGTACATGCTTTTCATGGAGCCTAAGTTATTTGGAAGGATATGGTGAAAGCATTTTCATTGCTAGGGAAGTAGTTGGTATGAAAGATAGGAAGAGGGAGTGTAATAAAGATAGGGAGGATTCTTGGATGTGTTTTCAAAGGAAATTTTATACTTTTTTCGAACCTTTAAATTATATTCTACATAATTTGGAGATATACAATCTTGCATATGTTGTAGATCAAGATAATAGCTTCATATCGAATCAAGGATGAAAATCAACTTCACAACTAGATTTGCAAGGGGGGATAACAAATGCATGGGATAAATACATTTTTTAGTGTGAAACATAGTGCTATTAGATTAAAGGATGAAGATGCTGTAATTTAATGGTCAAAGATCAAAGCCTCTGAAAATTACATGATGAATCTCGGCATGAGGTCAGATGGAGAATGATAAAAGAAGTGGCAGAAGTCAATTTGGAAGTTGATCTGCCATTTAAAAACTAGGACGTTTTTACAATTGGTTATATCCAACAAAGTCATTACTTGAGACAATTGCAAATAGAAGACGTGGCAAGGTCCTCGCAGGGGCATCCTTTGCAAATAGAAGATGTGGCAAGGTCCTAACAGGGGCATCCTTTGCAAACAAAGTGATGAATCAATAGATCAACGGAAGAAGTGTGATTTTGAAGATTTGAATTGACAAAATGGAAATAGGAAATGAGATGGGGAATATTTTTTTGAATCTTTTAAAGAGTAGTATAAAGATAAAATAGTTTTAGAGGACAAGGCTCTTCCTTGTACTATAATCTAGGCACCATAGCTAGGAATAAATGAAATGAAATGACACTTGGTAAAGAGACATCAAGCAATACATGTTAGGCATCATGTTATATATGTTTATAGAGGAATCTGGAAACCTATGAAAGTTAAAAATCCTATAGCATTAAAATTTCCAAATATAGACACTGCAAAGGACAAGGGATACTTTAATGGAGTAAGTCAAGATCCCTAGGTATCTCCGGAGTAGGAGGTATTCTATTCTTGAGAGCAAATCATTTTGTTTCATTCAAATAAATTATGGTCAAGGTGCTTTGTGTCTGCTACTAAAATTTGTGTTTTATAGAGGTATAATCGGTCTTCAAATTATGGGTTATTCCAAGCTCATTATTGATTGGCAAAATGGAAAATTAATACTTTTTTGGATCATGGAAAAAATCAGCGAGGTAAGAAATATGCTTGTATTTATCTGTTTTCAAAGAATTATATGAGAATGTAGATAAAATTTCCAAGGAAGCCTTAACCCTTATGAAGGTATATTGGTCTTCCCTAAATTAGGAGTGACTCTTCCAGAAGAATTTATATCTCTTTTAAGGACTATGGAAAAGATAATAAAATCTTATTTGTTTGAAAAAGTTGTGTTTATTTCAAAAATTGGTACTAAGGCTTTATAACTCTTTTGTTGTATTTTGGTCTGACACTTGTAGCCAAGATTAGCATACTTATTTATGTAGTTTTTTGAGTTTTGTGTTTGAAGAAGCATAGCCAAGATTAGCATACTTATTTATGTAGTTTTTTGAGTTTTGTGTTTGAAGAAGCAGAGAGATTTCATCCTTTGGAGTACTAGAAAGACACCTTACTATGTATATTTTGATTTCTTTTTGAAATATCAAATATATGTTTTTTTTTTTTTATATAAAAAAATATTGAAATTAATTGATAATATACATTACTATTGTTTATATGATTATTTATCGGTTTTTTCTATTTTTTACCATTAACTGAAATTTGTTACTAACTTTTAATAAAACCAAAATTGACCTTTTCTTAAATAATTTCAATAAATGTTTCAACTTTATTAAACCGTAGGTGTTTTTCTCTTGCAAGAATCTCTAGCAGACAACCGTCCAATATGAAACCGTTGTTCACACTATGTTGACACAGTGGGCCTTTTGTTCGTCGCCGATGTAAACGATGTTTTTTATGTTTCATTGAAATCCATTTTGTTGTTCACATTACACATGCATAGGAAAGTTTAGGTTTCAATTCAAATGTATCTTATGAAATGCAGTGGTTATAAAAAACAAAGTTACTAAACATTGAAACTAAGGTACAATTTATTTTGCATGCATTTTAATTCTACACTATTCATGAAAAAATCTAGTTGATTTAATGCACATTTCAATCTAGTCTCAAAAATGCATTTCATGAAGTTCTTAGACAACTAGAACTATATGCAAATCTTTGGCTTCAATAAAATATTATTCAGTCATCATTACATATTAAAATTTTTGTGATTAATTTGGAAAATTGTTCAAAAAGGCTGAGATCTTCCCTACTCTATACAAGTTTTGATTTCACAAAAACAAAGTTACAAAAGAGTGAAAGGTACTGTTTAATTTCAATGCATTTTAATTTTAGATTATTCATGGAAAACTCTATTTGATTTAATGAACATTTCAATCATCCAGTGCTAAGACTATTGGAACTGTATGCAAATCTTTGGCTAGCATTTAGTTATTACAAAAATCATTAAAAAGAGGTTGATCTTTGCTAATCCATATAAGTTATGTCTTCACAAGTTATGTGTTATTGCTTGATATTGATAACGAAGATCCCAACAAAGCTTTCTAGAAATGCAAAACTCTTGACGACATGGCACATTGTTGATATCACATTGACTGTATAATGTTGGGAAATGCATTTTCTCTTAATATGTTATTCTATGTCCTTATATGGGCTAGTGTTCTTATAACCAAAGTCAACACACTCTTGATTTTTGGAATGAAAAGGTATGGGGTGCTCTATCCTTTCCACTGAATTATATTATGTCTTCATTGCAACCCAATCGAGAAACTATTTAGTTCAAATATAAATCTTTTATTAAATTTATTTTAGATACCATACAATTCATAGTTTTTTAGGGGCTAAGAAAGAAACAGTAAAATTTTTTGAGCATCTATCCAAACTATCCTACAATCTTCCACATTAAAAGTTAACCATCTTACAATATTCCACATTAAAATAGAATTTCCAAATTCTTTCCAGAATTTTTTTCCCAGAAAAAAATTAGTATATTTGAAAGAAGAAATCAAAATATACAAACGTCCAGTCATCTACCAAGGAAAGCGTTCAAATGAGTTGTACCATCATCGAGATTGATTAACTATGATTGAGCATCCCTTCATACTAAACAAAATGGACCTCAAAATATGAAAAGAGCTTGTCCCGATGCAAGTCATACCTCAACTATTTATCAATGGATCAACTAAAACATAGCTTAAGTAGGACATAGTGATACTCAAGAATCATATTCTAACCCTTGATCTCATACAAATTAAATGGCCTTCCATCAAATGCAAAGCATCCTTCGATAAAACATCATCTTGTGTTGGTTAAATTCTCGGTGAACATGTTCTATAGAGATTTCCTTCACTTGCCAATTGAATATGCTTCAATTTCTTCTCCTTTGCAATGTATAAGAATGTTCACAATGCTAATAATTCGACTCGAGAGTTATTATCTTGCCCTGCTCCAAATTTGATAAGAAAGAAATTATATGCCATTAGAAATATAACAATACCTACTCCATAGAGTCTTGGAGTCCCTTTACAAGCTCCATAAAAATAACACAAAGGAACAAAGAATGAAAATATCAGCTTGCAATGAGACTCAATTGAAGATACGAGGGCTACTTTATTCCTTCCATTGTAGGCCACCATGATTGAGTGAGCAACCAATCCCAAATTAGCTCTTTTGTATTCAAATAATATTCAATTCCGGTGAAGCCAAAGACCCCATAACACATAGGAAGGTACCTCTCGGAAGGATCTAACCATCCAATATTGTAGACAAAATCTCATGCACTCTTCAATATCTCTAGAATTCTAGCTTCCTGTGCAATTTAGACTTTGAAACACCTCCAACCAAACCTGCACAGAAAAAGAACAAGTAACAAAGAGATTGTTTACTGTTTCTTCCTCCGATTTACAAAAGACACACTGCCAGGCCCTTGCCATCCATGCTTTCGACCATTGTCCACTCAGAAAATGAAAGAAAATACATTGTTCACACAAACTGTTCTATCTTTTATTATTCAACCAAGCACATATTTATACATGAAGTTTTCCCTCAAAACACATCAAACTCATGAGGGAATATCTCAACCACACACACATAAATAGGATTTGATAGTTGGAGAATATCTCTCACAACCAACTAGATATAACAAAATCCTCAATAATAGAATCTCACATTAAACACAAGACAAGTAGGATTTAATTTCTCCAACACCCTCCCTTAATGAGTACTTTCCTTGATCTATGATCTTTGTCACCTCTAGGCTAGTATGATATTTATCAACATCTCTATCCACTTCTAAAATCTCATAGAATATGCTCTTTTACACAACCATTCATTCAAGCTACCAATTGATTCATTGAAGATACAATTGCTTCTGACCATCAATTTTGTATTTGTAATGACTAACAATTCTATATGCTTCTATATGTCTAAATACATAACAAGCTGTATTTGTTAGAAAAGCAGTCTAGATACCGAATCATTCTATTAACATACTTCCGTTTATCGAAATACATAGTGAGTTGTATTCGTTAGTTATCTAGGAAAGCAATCTAGATACTGAATGTATCTAGAATTCAATCTTACGACATGACCTATTTTACACAAGATTACAAACACACAAGGATCACAAATTGTAGGAATAACCAGTGGCCGTTGTTCTTGAGGCACTAAAGTACACCAAGAACCACAAGATTGTAACAGATTGTAGACATAACCAACCTAGTGACTGTGTTCTTATGGCACCAAAATATGTCAAGAACTACCAACTTAAGTTATGTTACACTGTTCTATGAGTGGTTCATCATTATTGATTTCACATGCACACAAGCTATTCAAACTGCACAACCAATAAAAAAACAACAAATTCTACATACCAACATAATATAGACTTGATCCATTAGTAACAAACAATGTATAGGTAGTTGAATAGGAAGTGAGAGGACATTGATCCAAATCTGTTCTTTGAGTATAATGGGCAGATATGCAAACATTGATTTCCTCTAAATCATAATTCGATTTGTTCTAGCGGTTCCTTCCATAGTATTGTGACCTAGATCAATCACACTTGCGGTTGTATAGATGATAGTGTTGGGATGATTGCCATATTTTTTAATTGATAAGGAAGTTCGTGAAGGTGCCTTTGAAAATGACTTGAATAGGTTCCTATTGCCACAGGTTACATTGAATTTTTGTCACTGTAGTTGGTCATCACCTCACCCTTGCTCAATATACATATTGGAATCTTGTGTATGGAATATCAGAGAGATGACACTGTTGTACAAAACTTATTTCTTCCCTTGATAGACACCTCTTAGTGCCTCTCCACAAGAATTGGTCGATTCGTTCCTGTGATCGATCTCACATAGGCTTCAGACTGGGATTTTCCTTCGCTGCTACTTCCAATAACAACAACAACAATCCAAATGCAATCTATACACAAGAATCTACATACAATCCTCACTAAAATCACTCACAACAATAATCTACACTAATCCTACTCCTATAATAGATTGACAGTTACATCTTTCTCATTTTTCTTGGCCCTCCCGTGAGGGAGTTAAGCCAAGACCAACTCTGATACCAACTTAGAAAATAGGAGAAAAGACATTGTTCACACACAAATTGATCTCTATTTTATTATTCAAGCAAGTACATATTTATACATAAATTTTTCCCTCAACAACACAACAAACTCACGAGAGAATATATCAACCACACCAACATGTTGGAAATATTGTAATTAAGGAGTTGATAGCGTATTGTATCTAATATGCGCCGGCTCTGTCAGACACTCAGTCAGTCTGCAATGTCAGAAGTCAGTTAGTCAGTTAGTTAGTTTGCAGCTAATCTGGCGCACATCAAATTAGTATTTATGTGACCGCTTTAGTATTCTGCATATAAAGAATTCTTAGGTAGAATTTATTACAGTCTTTAATGAAACCCTGTAGCTTCTAGGAGAAGCCAAACCAAGTTTGTGTATAAATGAAAATCACTCTCAGAAGATTAGATAGAGATGAGAGATAGAGAAAGAGATGTATGTGAGGAAAGAAGAGTGAAAGGAGAAGAAACTCATCCCGTGAAATGTATGAAGAGCCCAAGCTCTGTGTAAGAAGTAAAAGATTGAAGTAAAACTCATATCTCTGTAAGTGCGACAAAGTTACTTTGTTTTATAGTGGTAATATATATAAGTCTTTGGTTTTATGTATTCATTCTCAAGAATGTTGGTTTATGCATCCCGCACATCTACTTCATATTGACCTGTGTAAATGTTGTTTACATTTACGGTCTGTAAATCAAATCAAGATGCCAAGTATTTCACGGTGGTAAAAGCCTTAGTTTAACTTCTACATATGTTTCGGTTCCTATGTTTTAGCATGAAATACATTTATGCAAAGTTTGTTTAAGTTTGGGTTGTGTGCAGCTAAATAGGTATGCGAAGGTAACTTGTGTGCAGTTAACCTTCATAAAGTTAAAATAATTGATACGAACCGTTACACCAAAACCTCGAGATGTTAGTGAAGGCCGCCCACTAGGATCTTAACATCCCACCACGCTCCGCAGTCCAGACTCTGGGCTGGATGTGCACCCGTACGGTGGTGTCCCCTTTGCACCGTACGAGCCCTGGGCAAACACTGCAATGCCGACGTTTCCACCCGCTCTGTGACTTTAACCTTGGTGGAGGCTCTGATACCAAATGATACGAACCGTTACACCAAAACCTCGAGATGTTAGTGAAGGCCGCCCACTAGGATCTTAACAATAATCTTTTGAAAAGTAATTTGTATGAAGTGCAAAGCTCATGCAAAGTAAAGTATTCCGCAAAGTATTTTGTGAAGTTAAGAATTTCTGCGAGGGTAGTGAACTGCACATCAAATTTCACCTGCGCAGTAGAAAGTCTAAATGCGCAGGTAATCACCGCGTAGTAAAAGGTAGAATTGTGCAGTTAATCTGCATGCAGTAAAAAGTGAAATTGCGCAGGTAATTTTCGTGCAGGTGATTTTTGAAGAAAATTATTCAACAAAATAATTTAGAGCAAAGTATTTGCTAAGTGGAGCGCAGGTCCTAAAAGCAAAGAAAAGAAAGTATTTATTTACCGCTCATGTCAATTCTTTTGGACTACGCAGGTTCCCCTTCCCTTTTCCCTTGATTTGGTATCAGAGCTCAGGTTTACAAAAAGTAAGAATTGTATTTACAAAAGGGAAAAGTGATTAAGAATGGCTTCCACTTCGGGTAATTTGCAAACGCCAATATTTTATGGTAAAAATTATGAATATTGGTCTCTAACTATGAAAGCTTTGTTTAGAGGTCAAGATGTATGGGAAATAGTGCAGCATGGCTATGCAGAACTAATAGATCTGGCAACATATAACAATCTCACACAAGCTGAGAAGGATCTCTTAAGGGGACAGAGGAAGAAAGATGGAAAGGCGTTGTTCCACATACATCAAACAACACATGAATCCATACTCCCAAGAGTAGCAGCAGCGCAGTCAGCTAAGGAAGCGTGGGACACGTTGGAAACTTCATATCAAGGTTTGAACAAGGTAAAGACTGCCAAACTTCAAATTGTTAGAAGAGATTTTGAATCTCTGTCAATGAAAAATACAGAGTCAGTAGAATGATTCTACACTCGTGTTATTGGTCTAGTTAATCAAATAAAGTCTCATGGAGAAACTCTAGGTGACCAAAGAGTTGTTGAAAAAGTTCTTAGAATTCTTCCAAAGAAATTTGAATATTTAGTTGTAACCCTGGAGGAGAAGAAAGATCTGTCCACATTTACTATAGATGAGTTGCAAGCCTCATTACTCAATCATGAACATAGAATCAATGGTTCAGATACATCATTGGAAGGTGCATTCGCAATACAGTCATCCACAAGTCGTGGAAGAGGCAGAGGAAAATCAAACTCTAGAGGCAGAGGAAGAAGTTCTTTCAGAGTAGGTCGCAGCAGCAGCCCTGCCCATGGCACTGGTAGAGGTCAGAATCAAACTCCTACTCAGTCAAGTGGACAAAGGTATGACAAATAAAAAATTCAATGTCATTACTGTAAGAGGTTTGGACACTTCGCATATGAATGCAGGAAGAAGTATTATGACCAAGGAAAGCAAGGTGAAGCTCATTCAAGCAATAGCAACACTCTGAACAACTCACTGTTCTTAGCATGCACATCTCCACTTGAATGCAATGCTGTCTAAGAAATTCCAAATGACATATGGTATTTAGACTCATGCTGTAGCAATCACATGACTGGTAATTTAAATCTATTTTCTAGTCTAGATAAATTAGTTCAAACTGATGTCACACTTGAAAACGATATTCAAGTCATTGTTTTGGGAAAGGGTACTGTTGATATTCTAACCAAACAGGGGGAGCATAAATTTATGCCTAATGTTTATTATATTCAAGGTTTGAAGCATAATTTGATGAGCATAGGACAGCTGATGGAAAAAGGTTACATAGTTCACATGATAGGAAAGTATTGTGTGATCAAAGACATATATCCAAGCAATTAGTTAATTGCAAAAGTGCCGATGACAAGCAATCGCTTTTTTCCTTTGAGGATAAGGCCAAATATAAAAGGAAAAAAAACCCAAGTTGTTCATGGAAGTCATAATGAAAATTCTGAAGCTGTGTTCAAAGCAGAGAGCAAAGGAGTAGACAGTCACTGTGCAAAGGAAGAAAAAGACAAAGAAATGCAAGCTGCGTTTCAAACATAAATAAAAGATGAATCCTGGTTATGGCACTTCAGATTTGGACATCTGAATTTTGGTGGGCTGAAGCTACTGCATATGAAGTACATGGTGAAAGGATTGCCATTGATTGAAAAGCCAAAGAAAATTTGTGAAGGCTGTATCTTTGGAAAACAACATAGAGAGACTTTTCCAATCAATACGTCATACAGAGCTCGCACACCACTTGAAATCGCGCACTCTGATATTTGTGGACCGACGCAAACACCGTCCATGGGAGGATGCACTTATATTCTTACATTTATTGATGATTTCACAAGAAAAACATGGTTCTATTTTCTAAAAAGTAAATATGATGCATTTAGTTGTTTTCAGTAGTTCAAGGCACTTGTGGAGAAGCAGAGTGGTTGTAGCGTCAAGATATTAAGAACAGTTATAGGTGGTGAGTATGTTTCAAATGATTTCTTAAACTTTTGCAAAAATCATGGCATATAGAAGCAATTCACTGCGCGGTATACACCGCAGCAGAATGGTATCGCAGAGAGGAAGAACAAAACCATTATGGAGATGGCGCACAGTATTTTGGCAGCCATGCATTTGTCAAATCAATACTGGGCTGAAGCAGTGGAAACTGTTGTATACATAATGAATCGATGTCCGACAAAGAGTGTGAAGAACAAAGTTCCTCGGGAAGCATGGACAGGTATGAAACATAGTGTTTCACATTTGAAATTTTTTGGTTGTGTAGCATACACTCATGTTCTAGATGAGCTGAGAAGAAAATTAGACAATAAAGGTCATAAATGCATTTTTATTGGGTATTCTGAAGAAACAAAATCTTACAAGTTATATAAACCTGTCACAAGAAAATTTATTATCAGTCGAGATGTTCAGTTTGTAGAAAATGAAGCATGGGATGGAACTGTCGAGAAGAATGTCAAAATCGTGTCACATGTTGCACATGATGACAACGCAGAAGATTTGGTTGAGACTCTGCATGTAAATCAGAATTGCGCAGCTCCATCTACTCCCAGGACTGCGCAACATGTTCCATCACAAAGAACTCCGACAAGCACACCAAGTGCGCAACAAACTCCATCAAGTAGTCCGCGCAGTTCGACACCAACAACTCCGACAACGACAAGAACTCTACGCGAGATATATGAGACTGGTACACCTAATTCATTCTCAGTCTTTGCATTATTTTCCCAAGTTAATGATCCTCTAACTTTTGAAGATAAAGTTTGGGCACAAGCCATGCATGAAGAAATAGAATGCATTGAGAAGAATCAAACATGGGAATTAGTTGACGTTCCTAAGGACAAGGATGTGATAAGCGTGAAATGGATTTATAAGACCAAGCAAGATGTTGATGGAAATGTGCAGAAGCACAAGGCAAGATTGGTAGCAAGAGGATTCACACAGCTGCCTGGCATAGAATTCAATGAAAATTTTTCACCTGTAGCACGAATGAACACTATCAGAACAGTTTTGGCCATCGCAGCACATAAGAAATGGCCTGTTTATCAAATGGATGTAAAGTCTGCATTTTTAAATGGTTATTTGGAGGAAGAAGTATATGTAGAGCAGCCACAAGGCTATGAAGTTCCAGGACAAGGACACATAATGAAAAAGGCACTCTATGGTTTTAAGTAAGCTCCTAGAGCTTGGTACAGTTGCATTGACTCATACCTCATTCAGAATGGATTTCACAGAAGTGAATGTGAGCCAACGCTGTACAAAAAAATCAACAAGCAAGGTAATAAACTAATTGTTTGCCTATATGTCGATGATTTAATATTTACTGGTGATTTTGGCATAGAGGAATTTAGAATAGTCATGGAAAGTGAATTTGAAATGACTAATTTGGGGCTTATGAAGTGTGTTTTAGGCATAGAAGTCCAACAGACTGTAAAGGGTATTTTTATATTGCAGTCGAAGTATGCAAGTGATGTCTTGAACAGATTTAAGATGTTAAACTGTAAGATAACCCCAACACTAGTAATAACAGGTTTGAAATTAAGCAAGGATGATGATGGATCCAATGTAGATCCTATGATGTTTAAAAGGCTTGTTGGAAGCCTTATGTATCTTACAGCAACAAGGCCATACATCATGTATGGAGTCAGTTTAATCTCAAGATTCATGGAGTCACCAAAAAAATCTCATTGGAAAGCAGGTAAAAGAATTCTGAGGTATGTAAGTGGAACAAAAGACTTTGGTATTTTATATTCAACCTCATAAAATTTCAAACTCATTGGATACACTGATAGCGATAATGGAGGCAACATAGATGACAGAAAAATCACATCTGGGAATACATTTCATGTAGGAACAGGTGTTGTATCATGAGCTTCAAAGAAACAACCCATAGTAACTCTTTCTTTAGCAGAAGCAGAGTATGTCGCAGCTACAAGCGCTGCATGTCAAGCCGTTTGGATGCAGAGGATGTTAAGTGACATGTCGCAGGTTCAACAAGAACCCACATTCATTTACTGTGACAACAATTCAGCTATTGCACTGTCAAAGAATCATGTGTTTCACAAGAGAACCAAGCACATCGACACAAGGTATCATTTTATCAGAGAATTGACAAACAACAAGGAAATCTGTTTAGAATTTTGCAGATCTAAAGGTCAGGTAGCATACATCTTTACCAAACCATTGGCAAAGGATCCATTCCAATTTTTGCGAATTTGTTTGGGAGTGACAAGTTCTGCACAGTGAACTTTGTCATGAACAGAGCATGTTTCAGCTCTGAAATATTTTGTAATATTTTATTTTTGATTAATGATCCCCATCCACTCATAATTAAGGGGGAGTATTGGAAATATTGTAATTAATGAGCTGATAACGTATTTGATATGAGCCGGATCTGTCAGACACTCAGTCAGTCTGTAATGTCAGAAGTAAGTAAGTCAGTCAGTCAGTTTGCAACCAATCCGGTGCACGTCAAATTAGTATTTATGTGACCGCTTTAGTATTCTGCATATCAAGAATTTCTAGGTAGAATTTATTACAGTCTTTAATGAAATCCTGTAGCTTCCAGGAGAAGCCAAACCAAGTTTGTGTATAAATGAAAATCACTCTCAGAAGATTAGATAGAGATGAGAGATAGAGAAAGAGATGTATGTGAGGGAAGAAGAGTGAAAGGAGAAGAAACTCATCCCATGGAATGTATGAAGAGCCCAAGCTCTGTGTAAGAAGTAAAAGATTGAAGTAAAACTCATCTCTCTGTAAGTGCGACAAAGATACTTTGTTTTATAGTGGTAATATATATAAGTCTTTGGTTTTATGTATTCATTCTCAAGAATGTTGGTTTATGCATCCCGCACATCTACTTCATATTGACCTGTGTCAATGTTGTTTACATTTACGGTCTGTAAATCAAATCAAGATTCCAAGTATTTCACGGTGGTAAAAGCCTTAGTTTAACTTCTACATATGTTTTGGTTCCTATGTTTTAGCATGAAATACATTTATGCAAAGTTTGTTTAAGTTTGGGTTGTGCGCAGCTAAATAGGTATGCGAAGGTAACTTGTGCGCAGTTAACCTTCGTAAAGTTAAAAGAAGCTTTTGAAAAGTAATTTGTATGAAGTGTGAAGCTCATGCAAAGTAAAGTATTCCACAAAGTATTTTGTGAAGTTAAGAATTTCTGCGTAGGTAGTGAACTGCGCAGTAAAAAGTCGAAATGCGCATGTAATCACTGCGCAGTAAAAGGTAGAATTGTGCAGTTAATCTGCGCGCAGTAAAAAGTGAAATTGCGCAGGAATTTCCGTGTAGGTGATTTGTGAAGAAAATTATTCGGCAAAATAATTTAGAGCAAAGTATTTGCTAAGTGGAGTGCGGGTCCTAAAAGCAAAGAAAAGAAAATATTTATTTACCGCGTAAGTCAATTCTTTTGGACTTCGCAGGTTCCCCTTCCCTTTTCCCTTGACCACATAAATAGGATCTAATAGTTGGAGAAGATCTCTCACAACCAACTAGATCTAACAAACTCCTCAATAATAGAATCTCACACTAAACATAAAACAAGTAGGATTTGATTACTCCAACATGTCCCACGTTAAAACCTTGTTTTCCATAGCCATAAAAAAACCCTTGTTTTTAAAGAACATTTCCTTTTCTAAATGAGTGACCACCACCATTTTTTTTCCAATGCAACATTACCTAAAGAGAGAGCTTTATAACCTAGTTTGGTTGTCAATACGCCTGTATACATATTCCACAACCGAACAAGTTTGTCTTCTTCTCCATTTAGATTCATGGTATTCAACACAAGGGAGTGTGTATAATCCTTCCATTCTTGAGCCAAATCCTTGCTAGACCAAGGTAACCAATATTGCAGGATGCCATTTGAGCCATCATCTTTTTTTATGTCTTCCGAGTTGAAAAGTCTCCTTGCTCTCAATATTGTTCTTAAATCATTTGAAATAATAAAATTATGTGATGCTCCTGTCTATGGATCCTCCCCTAACCGAACTCGAACACCGTTTCCAATTTTCCAAGTAATCCATCGCCCAAAGACATGGAAACCATGGACCAAGTTCTTCCAAACATTCAAAAACCCCTTTGGAGGATTTCAACTCTGATCTTATCCACTGCTCAACAGAGAGATGGCTGAAATAATTTCATTGCATAATTCCCCCATAGCCAGAAGTTGCCATAAGCTCCTCGCCACCAATGCTTGCTCAAATAAGATGTCTTTAAAATTCCAACCTCCTCCACTCTTTGGTCTCGCTAGTGAAATCTACTTTATCAAAGGAAGCCCCCCATACCTCTTGTTACTTAACCAAAGGAATTTATAACATCTGTGTTTATTCATGTCTAGAATACTTTTGAGAATATAAGCTAGAGATAACAAAAAAATTCAGAATACTTTCAAGAGCAGCTTTTACAAGGACTCACTTGCCACCCAACGAGAGCCATCTAAAGCACTAGTAATTAATCTTGGCTTCCATTTTTTTAACAAGCCATAACTAGTCCTCTGCATGATAGTCATTCGGTTTCGAATAATATCATAAGGTATTTTAAAGCAGTGCAATAGCATCCGTTCCTCGGAAAGCTACTCAAGTTGCTACTGGAATTAATGTAAAATCTTATATTAATGTGTAAATAATCAAGTATGAGACGATTTAGTATGCTTTCTCTTTTACAATAAACTTGAAGATATTTCCTCCTAGAAACTAGAGTTTCTCTATTTATTGCATTCACAAGTATTGTAATTATAAGTGGGTATATCTATTCTTCCCAAACATATCTCAAGAGGATTTGAAGAGTTGTGAGGACTTGGACCTTAGTAAAGCATCATTTATATTAAATGTAAGTTGATTCTTTAATTTCATGAAATCAAAGGCTCATTTATTTATGATGATTTTAAATTTACGTGGAACATGAAAGAATTTGATCATATGAATCAATCTCATACATTATATATTTTAGTTCAGTGGATTTAAGTTTTTTGTGTTTTTGTTTTTTCTTTCTTTCTTTCTTTCTTGTCTAATGCACCTTACCTTATCTTGAAAAGTATCTATTAAGTAATCAATATCTTTAAAGAAAGATATGATAATGGGATATGTGGGAATTTTTTAAATATCAATAATTTGTCGTTTTACTAATTAAAAAAATTATTATTAATGAAAGGAATATTTATAAATAAATATTTTTTAACTAATTATTTATTTATATATTATTATTATTTTTAAAGGTGGTTCACCGTTTGTTAGAGGGCTAGTCCACTTGGGGAAATGGTCACCACCTGCTATTCAAGAGAATCAAGGTGGTACGAATTACAATCATTACAATATGGGCTCAACAAGAGCAATCATTTATTTTATTTCTACAATGTATAGAAGAAATAGGTTTATTAAAATAAATATAATTATATAAAAGTATTTTGTTCAAAAGTAAAGGTATTGTTTATGTTCTAGCCTAACCAAACAAAATGAGAAGAAATCTAGTCATAATGCTTTTTATCTATCTTATCTCAAGCACAATCTAATAAGTGCAGAACAATTGAGTCAAAATGGTTATGATGTTATAATTAAGGGTACTACATATACAATTTTAGACAAGTCACCTAGTAGAAGACATATATCAAAAGTAGAGACAATCAACAACATAATGTTCCTTTGAATTTAAGAAGTGTAAATAAGTCACAATCATATGCACATAAAGTCTTTAGCACACATGGGACCTAGTTTTGTCATTGTAGATATGGTCATTTACCTTAAATTAGGAGTCTCGATCACTTGCAAAAATAATCAATGGTTTAGGGATTGCCCATGCTTAATGAAGAAACAATTATTGTGAAAGTTGTATCCTAGGAAAACATCAAAGGGACAACTTTCTAGAAGCCTCCTATAAAGCAAAAGAACATCTTGAGCTAGTTCATACAGACCTCTATGGTCCCATGCAAATCAGTTCATAGGAGGTAGTTACTATTTCTTAACATTATTGATGATTTGAGTAGGAAAATATGGGTATATTTCCTCAAAAACAAATATGAAACTTTCTCAAAGTTTAGAGAATTCAAGGATCTGGTTGAAAAATAGAGTGTCAAATACATCAAAGTGCTTAAGTCAGATGGAGGTGGAGAATATGACTCAAATAATTTTTTCTAATTTGTGCAGACAACAGGGCATCAAAAGGAAATTTACAACAAGATATACTCCACAACAGGATGGAGTGGCTTAAAGAAAGAATGAATCCATCATGAACATGGCAAGACATATGATTAAAGCTAAGAATTTTTTTAATGAGTTTTGGGCTAAAGTTGTTGCATGCTCAATATACATATTGAACATATCGCTTACAACAAGTGTGAAAAACAGAGTACCGCAGGAAGCATGGATTGACACAAATAAAAGTGTCTCTTAGTTCAAATTTTTTGGTTGCATAACATATGATCATGTTCCAGAGGAGTTGAGAAGGAAGCTAGACAACAGTCCAAATCCTATAGACTGTATAATCGAATCATCAAGAAGTTTGTGGTTAGAAGAAATGCCAAATTTTTAGAAGACAAATCATGGAGTAAGAAAGAAAATGAGGTAGTGGACAGACAAAGTCCATCTCTTCAAATAGATGAATGACTGGAAAATATAGGACAATAGGACCTTAGGCCAACAAGATTGCAAGTACATAGACAAGAATAACAACCAACACACAATTATTCTTCAAGCAATGATTTAATATTCACCAAGAGAAACCAAATAACAAAGACTATACGAGAAATTTATGAGCAGAAGGGAGAAGTGAATCAACAAACTCGGTTTGCATTATTATCTTGTTAGCCCACATATTTCCAAGAAGTAATGAAGGAAGAACATTGGGTTCAAGCCATGAATGATGAAATTGAGGCCATTGAAAGGAACAAGACATGATATCTTGTTGATCTTCCATTTGAAAAAACCAACATAGGTGTCAAGTGGGTTTATAAGACAAAACTAAATGAGAAGGGAAAGGTGGAGAAGCATAAGGCAAGGCTTGTTGCCAAAATATTTTCCCAACAACTATGATATAATTGTGGTAAAAATAATTTCCAGTAGCAAGATTAGATACCATTAGGGTCGTGTTAGCCATTGCAGCCAACATAATTGGCCAGTATACCAAATGGATGTGAACTCATCCCTCCTAAATGAAATATTGGATGAAAAGGTGTACGTGGATCAACCACTAGGATTTGAAGTAAAAGGTCAAGAGTACAAAGTGTACAAGATGAAGAAGGAATTGTATGGTTTGAAGCAAGCCCCAAGAGCATTGTACAACATAATTGACTCTTACTTTCTCAACAATGGTTTCAACAGGAGGGATAATGAGCCAACTCTCTACACAAAAGCATACCAACAAGGTAAAACTTTGCTTTTTTGTCTATATGTTGATGACATGATTTATACTAAAAATTTGCAGTTAGAAGAATTCAAATCAGTCATGAAAAAGGGATTTGAAATGATTGACCTTGGCCTTATGAAGTATTTTTTGCGAATAGAAGTTAAGCAAACTGCTCAAGGCATTTTTATATCCTAGCATAAGTACTCTACAAACATTTTAAAGAGGTTTAGGATGGAAAAATTCAAACTAACATATACACCCATTTCCATAGGCAAAAAATTGAGCAAGCGGGATGAAGGACCAAGAATAAATTCAACTTTGTATAAGAAGCTATATAGGTAGCCTAATGTATCTTACTACAACAAGACCTGATTTAATGTACACAATTGGTTTCATTTCCATATTTATGGAGTCCCTAAAGAATCTCACTGGAAAGTTGGGAAAATAATTCTGAGATATGTTGTAGGTAAAATTGATCATGGTTTGTGGTACACAATGTCTGAAAACAACAACCTCTTTGGATACACAGACAATGAATTTGCAGTCAACATTGATGATAGGGAAAACACTTTAGGATATGCTTTTCATTTAGGCACAAGTTTGATTTTATGAGCATCCAAGAAACAACCCATTGTTACCATTTCATTTGCAGAAGCAAAATATGTAGTAGTTGTTAAGTTTAGCATAAAATTCAGAACAAGAGCATAATAATGATCACTGAAAGAAACACAATCACAAGATAGACACATATTTATCCTGGGAAACCCTCATGGGGTAGAAAACCTAACAAAACTTCCTCAATATAGATGATCAACGAATACAAAGATGTAGTCCCCAAACAAGAGCTCCTTCTCCTCCTTCGCAGATCTCTCTCTCTCTTATGCAAGTTCACAAGTGAGTGAGTGTGTGTTAAATGAGGAACACACCTCCTCTATTTATACTGTACTTCACTTTAATTTTAACCCTAACTGGGCTGACTTCTCCTAGGAGAGTCTAATAACCCCTAATAACTTAACTCAAGGCCGACCCCAGTAGGAGAGTCTAATAACCCTAGTTATAACATCCTGACAGAGGAATAAAACATCTCCGGATGAATAGTAATGTCTCGACGGAGGAATGAAACATCTCCGGATAATAAAGTACAAATAGAATAATCTTAGAAGTTACAATATTTCAACACTCCCCCTTAACAAGAAGGATATTCTAACAACATCTGTAGGAGCAAGGAGTCATCAACAACATCACAGTGATACATCTATAAATCATTGGAAGTTTTCTTCAATCATCATCAGCAACTCAAAAAACTACTGGAACATCAACATCTTTAGTACTGGATCTTCATCTTCTACATCACTCGATCACTCGATCAACTACAACAACAACATCATCTGGATCTCCCGATCAACAACATCATATGGATCTCTCAATCAACAACATCATCATCTGGATCTCCTGATAAACAATATCATATGGATCTCTCGATCAACAACATCATCATCTGGATCTCCCGATCAATAGCATCCTCTGGATCTCTCGATCAACAGATTCATCATATGGATCTCTCGATCAACAACATCATCATCTGGATCTCCTGATCAACAACATCATAATCTGCAACACACATGATCCAATTACGGGATGATCAATCCCTCTCACTTTAGGACATAAGTCCAAGGATGATACAATCCTGATCCACTTACGGGATGATCAATCCCTATCAATTTAAGACACCATATCATGTCTAGGGATGATGCAATCCACTCGTCAACTTAGACAAAGTCTAAGGACCACTTCTCGAAGACACAAGTCTCCGGATCCATTTAGGACTAAAGTATAGGGATGATGCAATCCACTCGTCCACTTAGAAAAAGTCTAAGGACCACTTCTCGAAGACACAGGTCTCTGGATCCATTTAGGACTAAAGTCCAGGGATGATGCAATCCAGTCGTCCACTTAGACAAATTCTAAGGACCACTTCTCGAAGACACAGGTCTCCGGATCCATTTAGGACTAAAGTCCAGGGATAATGAAATCCACTCGTCCACTTAGACAAAGTCTAAGGACCACTTCTCGAAGACACAAGTCTCCGGATCCATTTAGGACTAATGTCCAGGGATGATGCAATCCACTAGTCCACTTAGACAAAGTCTAAGGACCACTTCTCGAAGACACAGGTCTCCGGATCCATTTAGGACTAAAGTCCAGGGATGATGCAATCCAATCATCTACTTAGACCAATTCTAAGGACCACTCATCGGCCTCATCATCGGTACAGGTATCCTCATCATCGACCTCATCGTTGGAACAAGTATCCTCATCATCGACCTCATCGTCGGTACAAGTATCCTCATCATCGACCTTATCGTCAATCCAAATATCATCATCGACCATATCACTCCCCCTTTCGAGGAGAGTCCTTTTGAACTACATCAAGCTTGTCTCGAAAATACTCAAACTTTACTTGAGATAGAGGTTTGGTCAATACATTAGCAAATTGTTCATCAATGCTCACATACTCGAGCTTTATAGATCCTTTCTGCACCATACCCCGTATATAGAAATATCATATCTCTATGTGCTTTGACTTATCATGGGACACTGGATTCTCCGTCATCTTGATACAACTCTGGTTGTCACACAGGATCACAGTGGAGTCCATCTCCAAGTCAAATAGTCTTGATAATAGCTTCTAAAGCCATATGGCTTCACAACTAGCAAAGCAAGATGCTATATATTCCGCTTCAGCTATGCTGAGAGCCACTTAGAGAGATTTTGAGGTCAAAAAATGGCCTCCTAAGAGATGTACTACAAAAATATGAGATATATTAAAATATTATGAATTGGGGGTTTTATGGGGTAGGTATATATGACAAGTCACCTCCCACACTATTTTCTATGCACAATATAAATAACCATGGTTGAGTTGCTTTTCAAAATTCACTAGAAATAAAATTAATAAAATAAGTCTACATTGATGTGACTAAGATTCATTGTAAATTCCCAAAAATTGATTGTCCTTTAACATTTATTTGTCTTGAACTTGCAAATGAAATTAAATAATAAAAATATTTTTAAGAGCTATTTTTTTAATTTTATGTTGACTTTTTATATTTAGTACTTTTCTCATGAATTTAATATAATGTAATTTAATTGAGAATTTATTTACATGTAAAATGTTAATAATATTATTATAATCCACATTGCATTATTATTTTTATTTATTAAATCTATTATTATTCTTTATTAGTTTGACATTATGTTATTAAATAGAATGGAGTGAATATATAATTTAAAATTAAAAACATAAAAATAATAATATATTATTTTATAAAAAAATGTGAAAGGACTTTCTTTATGAATTAAGAGTACTTCACTTGAAAATGACAATAATATTATTTTATGAGAAAGTGTGAAAAGACATTCATTATGAGTACTTTACTTGAAAATGACAATAATATTATTTTATGAAAAGACTATCATTATGAGTACTTTACTTTATGACTTAAAGTTAGTTACACCACTACCTTGGTTAACTATGTGTTTTCATCCACCATAGAAAATTTGACAAATAAGCATTCTTAACTCATGCAATGCCACCTCACCAAGGGGGATGATGTCATCTACTAGAATGTGATTGGTTGTTTTTTATAGTACATTTTCTTTGTTTTAAGGCCATTTTTTGACCTCAAAATTTCTCTAATGCACACTGGACTACTTTCTGCTAAACCACAAGATCATAGTAGATCCCAGACAATAACATCCACCCGATGTGCTCTTTCTGTCTGAGACACTTCCAACCTAATCTGCATCTGTATAACCATACAATATGAAGTCATGATCTCCAAGATAATATAGACCAAAATCTATCGTACCTTTTAGGTACCTCATCACATGCTTTGTAGCTATCAGGTCAACACGTCTAGGCTCAACTAGATACCAACTCAGGGTGTTCACAGCAAAGCATATATCTAGCTTGGTATTCATCAGATACATCAACGACCCAATAATCTGTCTGTACTGAGTCACATCCACTAATTCTGACGATTCATCAGCTAACAACTTCAAGTTGGTATCCATGGATTTACATTCCAACATATCAAATCTTTTCAAGATTTCCACAACATACTTTCCCTGGTTGTGAAAGATTCGTTCCGGGCCTTGCCATACTTCCAGACTTAGGAAGTAATGCATCAATCCGAGATCTTTCATCTCAAATTCTGTAGCTAGCTTCTTCTTGCTTTCCATGATCTGTTTCTCATTTCCTATCAGAAATAGATCATCCACATACAGTAATAGTATGATAGGTTAATCATCCATAACCTTAAGGTAAAGGTTGGGGTCATCTTTACTTTTGGTAAAGCCCAAGCTTGTCAAGAAGCTATCAATTCTTCCATACCAAGCTCTAGGAGCTTGTTTCAACCCGTACATAGCTTTCTTCAACTTGCATACGTGTCTTCTATCTTCAACCTCAAATCCTTGTGGTTGTTCTATGTACACTTCTTCCTCAATTACACCATTCAGGAAGGCTGTCTTCACATCCATTTGGTGTAAGCTCCACTTCATCATGAATGCAAGTGCCATGATGGTTCTAATGGAAGTGTACCTTGCAACTGGTGCATATGTTTCTTCATAGTCAATTCCCTCTTTATGAGAGAATCCTTTGGCCACAAACCTTTCCTCATACTTTTCAATGCTACCATCCGTAGCATGCTTTATCTTGTATATCCATTTGGAGGATACCACACTCTTGTATTTTGGTTTGGGAACTACATCCCAAACATCATTCTTCATTATTGATTGGTACTCCCCCGTCATTGCTTCTATCCATTCTTTCTTATGAACTGCTTCTTCATAACTGATAGTTTCTTGATCTACAAGATCACACATCAAAGACACATAGCTGGAGAATGGATTTGGTTTCTTTCCTACTCTTGTGGATCCTTCTGGTCCTCCATATCTTTCTGCTTCCTGTATAATTTTTCTTGCCCATGCTGGCTTTCTCTTCCGTGATATGTTCATAGGCGGGGGTTCTATCATATCATGGTCTTCTGGTGTTTCCTCTTCAGGGAAGGAAACAAATTCTGTATTTCTAGGAGGTATATCTTCTTCATATACTTCTTCACACTGGCTCTTTCTATATCTTTTGAGAGCAACTTCTTCATCAAATATTACATCTCTACTAATTTCCATGTGATGGAATCCTGGGATGTATATTCTGAATGCCTTGGATGCTTCACAATACCCAACAAATATTCTCTTCTTTCTAGAAGGGTCCAACTTAGTTCTTTTCTCTTTTGGTATGTGGACATATACGAGGCACCCAAATATCTTGAGGTGGCTTACCTTAGGCTTCTTCCCTGTGAACACTTCTTCTGGAGTCTTGAATCCAAGGGCATTATGAGACAATCTATTTTGGACATAGACTGTCGTCCTTGCTGCTTCATTCCATAGATGCATAGGAAGATCTTGATCATGTATCATTGTCTTCATTGCTTCCATAATGGTTCTATTCTTTCTTACTGCAACACCATTTTGTTGAGGATTGTAGGGAGTGGTTAGTTCCCTCTTGATTCTAGCTTCTTTATAAAAGATTTCAAAACCCTTTGAAGTGTATTCTCCACCATTATTTGTTCCGAGTGTCTTGATTCTCTTTTTTTGAATGATTTTCTATCAAGGCTTTGAATTCCTTGAATTTTCCAAAGACTTCATATTTTCCTTTTAGGAAATATATCCAAGTCTTTCTTGAATAGTCATCAATAAATGTAAGGTAATATTCATAGCCACTCAATTCCAAAGTACGTTTAGTCTTTGTTTCACTCCTTGGAAATAGATTCTTGATATTCTTCCCTTTTGCACATCCTTTGCAAGTGCCTTCATGATCAACCTTCAAATTTGGTAATCCTGTTACTACTTTGCTCACATAGGGTAGTTCCTTGTAGTTTATGTGAGCAAGCCTTCTATGCCATAGCTCACTTGGGCTAGTGGCTTCATGAACAAGGGCTGCCTCTAAATGTCCCTTGAGTTTATATAGCCCTCCTCCTTCTTTACCAATGACAATTGCATCCTTAATTGATTTTCCTTTGGGACACATGAGTACTTGTCCATCTATGAATGCAACCTTATAGCCTTTCTTATCTAATGCTGAGATAGAAAGTAAGTTCTCCTTCAATCCTAGTACATATAAAACTTCCTTCCTCTTCATGGGGGTTCTAAAGTCAAGCTTGTAGCTTGCTTCACCAATTCCTTTGATGGGATATTGGTAATCATATCCTAATGATACCTTTTGTGGAGAGGTTCTTTCTTCAAGTCTTGACAAAGTTTTCTTTTGTCCCTTCATGTGCTTGGAAGCACCACTATCAATAAGCCATGTATCTTCTCCAGGTGTTATGGACCTAGAGAGTGCAAAGAATAAAACATATTCTTCTGCATCTTCTTCTTCTATCTTAGCTCTTTTCCTTTGAGGTCTTAGGATTCCTCTTCTTCTTCACTATCATCTTCTGCTAGATGTGATTGATGTCTTATGTGGTGGAAACCCTTCTTTTTCTTTGAAAGAAAATTTCTAGCAATGTGTCCTATTTTGTGACAATTGAAACACTGGAATTAAGAGTGATCTCTTTCTGGATTGGTACTTCTTTTCTTTTGAAACCTTTGTGGAGGTTGAGACTCCTTGTGGCTTTCCTTCTTGAAGTTGGATTGACTTCTTCTTCTCTTGGTATGGGTAGCTAGAGCTTGATTATCTTCCTTAAGTACGACCTCTCTATTGGCTACTCTAGCCTCTTCTTGAATGCAATCCTTCCATACAATATCAAACTTCATGCTTTCCTTTCTGGAACACATGGTCTGGATGAATGAATCCCAAGGTCTAGTGAGACCAGTGAGAGCAGTCATGACTAGTTCATCTTCATCAAGGGAGTCTCCAATGGCTTCTAGTTGTTCCTTGAACTAGGAGACCCTTGTGAAGTAATATTGAATAGATTCTCCTTGACTCATCTTAGTGCTCTTCAATTGAGCTCTCAGGTTCATATTCCTATTGATGTTCCTCCCTTCCTACATTCTGGCTAGGAAATCATACATTTCTTTTGGGTTCTTCTTTAATGACACTTGAGGGATCAAGTGGTCTTTGATAGAATCAACAATGATTCTCTTTTCCCTAATCATGTCCTTCTTGTACTTCTCTTTAGCTTCATCTTCCTTAGGTTCTGCAACTTCATCTTTGATGTATTGGGCAAGATCATTCTCTTCAAGAATGAGGCCAATCATATATTTCCATGCCTGGAAATTCTCTATTCCTTCTAGCTTGTCCTCAAGCTTAGGGCTTGGGGCCATCTTATCAAGGAGGTCACCAAAAATTGAAAATTCTCAAAATGAAAAACTGACCTTACCAGGAGATGTGCTTGACTGAGTTGAGTTGATTGGTGCACTTGGTTTCTAGAAACTTCAACTTTTCACCCTTCAAACTTGACCAATGAAATTCGGATATGCAACAGTTTTCTGGTTCACTGGTTCGCTGGTTTTCTGGTTCACTGGTTCGCAGTTTTACTCGTTCACTGGTTCACATCTTTTTTGGTTCACTGGTTCACAACTTTTCTGGTTCACTGGTTTTCTGGTCCAGAAGTCAAACTAGGGTTTGACTTATCTCGGGATTCTACCCACTCAAAAAATTCGATCTAGGGCTCAAAATTTCACTTTTGAGGAGGGGTATCTAGCCATGCAATCAGATTCCAAAAATTCCAACTTTTGCAGAAACCCTAATTTCTCATCGGAGGAAGAAGAGAGAGATTTTCACCTTGTGAAAGATGTCCTATTCAAGTTAGCTCTGAAACCATGTTAATTTTAGCATAAAATTCACAACAAGAGCATAATAAGGATCACTGAAAGAAACACAATCACAAGATAGACACAGATTTATCCTAGGAAACCCTCATGGGGTAGAAAACCCAACAAAACTTCCTCAATATAGATGATCAACAAATACAAAGATGTAGTCCCCAAACAAGAGCTCATTCTCCTCCTTCGCAAATCTCTCTCTCTCCTATGCGAGTTCACAAGTGAGTGAGTATGTGTTAAATGAGGAACACACCTCCTCTATTTATACTTTACTTCACTTGACTTTTAACCCTAACTGGGCCGACTTCTCTTAGGAGAGTCTAATAACCCCTAATAACTTAACTCAGGGCCGACCCCACTAGGAGAATCTAATAACCCCAGTTATAACATCCCGACGGAGGAATAAAACATCTCCGGATGAATATTAATGTCCCGACAGAGGAATGAAACATCTCTGGATAATAAAGTACAAATAGAATATTCTTAGAAGTTACAATATTTCAACAATAGCAACTAAAACAATATGCCATGTCGTATGGCTAAGAAGACTATTGTATGATATTGCACATGTGGAGAAGGAGCCAACTCATATTATCTATGATAATAGTTCAACTATTGTACTATCCAAAAATCATGTATTCCACATGAAATGCAAGCACATTGACACTCACTATTGATTCATACATGAGCTTGTCAACAATGGGGCATCACTCTACAATTTTGTGGAACAAGGGTGCAAGAAACATATCTATCATCACCAAGCCATTGAGAAGAATCATCTTTGAATTTGAGAGACAACACTTGTATTGCTAGTGCTCAAAACTGTAATAATTGAGATTAAGGAGTGTTGAAGTGTGTAATCTCCCATATTCCATTAACTAGAAGTAATACTTTGCATTTACGAGTCACTTAGACATTAGTGTTTGACCAAGTAAGAATCAATTAAGTTTTTCTATATTTGGCAACTTAATTATAAATCAATTTCTATTTTTGGTTCATTTAACTACGAAAGTAATCTTTTATATACTAAATTTAATGGAGAAGAGCATTATAGAGAATGCTCCATAATTTTGGCGTGTGTTCAATATTACCTTTACTTCTAAATTTAACATTTTTTAAGCTTTAAGCTAGATTTAATATTTAAATATCAATAGGAGGACGCTTTGTTTAATCACTACTCATCAAAACATGAGGCAATTTATAATGGGTTAGTTTAAAATTTTTGCGATCCAGTTTACAGCTATCAAATTCTAATGAGAGTGCTGAATCCATTTCTACCATAAAAAATTCCAATAAAACACAACTAAATTTTGTTTTTTCAAAATAAAATCTCGAATTTTTAGACAACTTCTATTTTTTATATTTATATTTTTATAATTGTTTATTTCAAATTTGGATCTAGTGCCATATTGCCATATTGACAAGACATTTGTCTTATATTCTTAGAAACAATTTAGGAAAAAGATTCTTATCTTCATAAAAGTAATCTTCTTACAAACAATCTAAACCAATATAGACCCAAAGGTGGAGAGGGATCAAATACTTTGAAGTGCAATTTACAATTACAACTATAATACAATTTCCCGGTTATAATTTGTTCTTTCTATATTTGTTTTATTTTATTCATACAAGATTGATTTAATTAAGCTTGCCTTCTTTTTTTTCTTTTTTATTTATAAAATATTTTATTTTAATTTATTTAATATCTATATATATTTTTAAAATTTAAAATTTAATGTTTTGGATATATTGAAACTTCTCTCTGCTGTAGCTGTAGAAATGAACTAACACTATTCAGTTTGCTGCAGGCCATTTAATGCAACTGCCAACATACCTGCTGTAGCTGCATTAAATGTAGTAAATCAACTACATGCTGAATAATATTAGCCTGAATAATATTAGCCTCCCTGAATAAGCAACCATGTAAGGAAAAGATACGACCTTCGAAATAAGCCACCATGTAAGAAAAATATATGACGTTCGCTAGATCTCTCCTATGTAGATTCAATATAGTCAAAAGTTGATATAGTACTGAAAATTCACCAAATTTCTTGATACTACTGAATTTACATACAGCAAAAACTAATTCTTATTCCTACTGAATTTCCATACAGCTAAAACCAATGTATCCCAATCTTACTATGCTGTTAATTCCCACCTCCCATCCAAATATGAGCCGAACTCAATTAACAAGAGCGCAGTGGCGCCGGATCTGGCCTTCATTTCCAGTAAGGACGCCAATCCTACCCATCTTCTCCATTGATCTTGCAAACTCAATGAAGAACCAACCAGACGTAGTTGAGTCCATTGCTGCCGAATTTACTAGAGCCATTGTAGTTGGATCACTCAGTAGCGCAGCATCCGATGCAAAGAGTCCTCTTCTCTTCTTCAAGTTCACGTAGTAATTGTTGTCAAATGTTCTGAAGCTTCCGGGATCCATCTCCACTATTGTGTTCCCATTGTCTCCCGGCTTGCACTTTCTTTTCAGCTGTTGGGCGTATGATTTATCCAACGATGGATCCACGTCTTCCTGTGCGGTGAAGTTGTAGATTCTGTTCGTGAAAACGGCGCAATGGGAAGTGCCGATAGTGTGTGCACCAGAGAGCACAACCAGGTCCTTCACATTTAAACCTTTGCGAACAAAAGCCGACTTCAGCTGATCCAAGTTTGCGAAAGGCGGAGGAAGGTTTGCCAATGCCTCGTTCCGGATCGATACAACACCATCTCTTCGTCCTGTAGGAACTCTCCAGTGCGGCCCTCCCAGCTGCCATTCAACCATAATATATACAACATCACAATGTTAGCATTCGACTGACTTACTAGTATAATCTATCATATATTTGCATGATTATGGGTAGTATTGCAGTGAATCAATTACCATATCAATTGCATCTCTGGCAACGAGTGCAATAATATCGGCACAAGACACCACACCGGGGAAACGATTTTCAAGCTCTGCCTTTGCAGCGTCAATGACTTGAAATCCCCTCAAACTCAGATTTGGGACAGCGTCTTTCTCAGCAGGTTGGTCGCCGTTAGTTGTATTCAATAGCACCGACGCATCACATCCCTGCAACGATATTCATGAACTTATAACTAATCGTAAACTGAAAACAGAATGAGGAGGAAAGGAGAGAGTAACGAATATTGAATAGATCATTAATCACTGACCCGAACAAAACAGTCGTGAAAATGCATCTTGAGAAGAGGAGCAGCAAGCGATGGGGCCTTGGACATGTATTTAGCAACACTGTCTCTTACAATATTTATCTCCACCGAGGGGCACGTCTTGCTGTAAAAACCCAATGTGAGTCCCGATATTGAAGTGTTTCCTGCACTCAAGCCGTCAACCGAGCAGGCCATGATAGAAACATGAACAAATATGAGCGCTGAAACAATGAACCATTTCCTAGTAACTGGTCCCATATTCTTCTTCTTGTTTTTTGGCAGAGATAGAGATAGAGACTGGTGCAAACTTGCAAAGAATAGAATTGGAAAGTGAATTGCTGCTATGATCGGTTTGATAGCAAGAAGAGCAGTGGGTAATGAGT
Organism: Larix kaempferi; assembly: GCA_027924585.1. Classification (NCBI taxonomy): domain Eukaryota; kingdom Viridiplantae; phylum Streptophyta; class Pinopsida; order Pinales; family Pinaceae; genus Larix; species Larix kaempferi. The sequence continues at coordinate 12,789,391 of BSBM01000458.1, read as the reverse complement.
GAAGAACATGGTGGATTTAAGAAGCGGAGTGTGGCTTGAGAGCAAGGCAATCGAGGCCCACAAGTTGGCTGCGGCTGTACAGATTATTGTCAAACGCCACCCTTAAAACAAACGTGAAAGGAAATGGATCGTTTCAGATAAGTAATGAGATGTTAAATAATAATATCACAGTGCTGCGGTAGCGTTGGAATAGATTAGGAAATTAAGCGTTATGAGTCTGGTAGGCGGCTAGCTATATGCGAATTCTTCACAAATATTATAGTCTCGTATCTTCTTCTTCTGCATCTATCGTTGTATCTTGTGTCTTTGTCTTCACGGCAGCATCAATGGCGTCCGCGTATAGAAGAAATAATACACAATTTTATTAAATTTGTAACGTTGTTGGGTTATTTCAACGATAAGTTGCAACAATTTTATATTATTTTAGAATATTATTATTATTATTTACAAAGTTTAATTATCAGATAAACACCATACAACAGACCTACTGGTATCGATTTCTACGAAGAAACATCGTTATCTTGAATTCATTTAGACATTTAATCAATAACTTTATTAAATGATCAATGTTACCTTCATTTAAGATCTAGGCATATATATGTTTAAATGGAGAATGTTGCCTTAATTTAAGATCGTAATAACATTTTTATTAACAACTTTATTATGGACAATGTTACTTTGATTTGAGATTTAGGTGTATATAAGTGTTCATTGTACTGTAAAATGTCAAACATTTTCAATCTTCTGGAGGAAGTAGGTCTCTTTGTAGATATATCAATATAGATTCATCTTAAACCCGTATCTATCAAGCACCGAGAGGGATCCAATTTCTTGAGGTGTATTTCTTTTTTTAAATTTAAACTCAAAATATTTGATCTCTCTTGATTGATAGATCCGGGTTTAAGTTTTAAGTTTTAATTTTATAAACGAACATCTTTTTTTTTAATTACTTTTCATAATATTTTATTTTATGAACCAACATGGATTTTTTAAAAAATGCTTTCCATAATTTTTTATTGTATAAGCCGACATGAATTTTTTAAATTATTTTTATCACTTTTTACATTTTATTAGATGTAACACTACATCCACGTTAAAACATCTCCCCCATATTGGGCTGTAGAGCACCTCGTTTCACTCTGTGCAATAATGGTACCTTTTATAGGTGTACATTGTAGTTTAAGATGTCAAACATAAGCATTGTAATCAATAACTTTATTAAATGATCAATGCTACCTTCATTTAAGATCTAGGCATATATATATATATGTTTAAATGGAGAATGTTGCCTTAATTTAAGATCGTAATAACATTCTTATCAACAACTTTATTATATGGACAATGTTACTTTGATTTGAGACCTAGGTGTATATAAGTGTTCATTGTACTCTAAAATGTCAAACATTTTCAATCTTATGGAGGAAGTAGGTCTCTCTCTATAGATATATGATGGTACCTTTTATAGGTGTACATTGTAGTTTAAGATGTCAAACATTTTCAAATGTCTAGAGGAAGTAGGTCTCTCTCCATATATGTATGATGGTACCTATAAAGGACATTCATCGTGATAAAGAACATCATCCATGAAATATACATGTATGATGGTATCTTTTATAGGTGTGCATTGAAATCTAAGATGCCATGCATTTCTAGTCTTCTATAGGAAGTAGTTCTCTCTCCAGACATGTATGGTGGTACATTTAAAGGGAATCCATCTTGATAGAGAACATCATTCGTGAAATAGACAAGAAAAAATACATATGTAAAACCTTCGAGCATCTCCATTGTATTAGCATTATCTTTAAGAAAAATATGCATTAGAAACATTACACATTACAACAAGAGAATGTAATGAACATAAGTGTATAAATATACAATTTGAAATATATAATACTAATAACAACAACAACAACAACAACAATAATAATTAATGAAAGGACACATCTTATTTAAAAGACATGACCTATTGAAAGGACATGACTTTTTTTTTGTGAGTAAGATTCAAAACTTTCTATTAAAAATAAAAAAAGGTTGTACATATAGTTACAAAAACCAGTCTTCGTAGACCTCTTTAGACATGTTCTTCCATCTCCCCTAGTTATCTACTCCCATTACAACACAAGGCTATAAAATTCAACTCCCCACTGCCAAAAATTTGTGTCTCCATTACAAAGGATTCCAATGTTAATTTCCCAAAGGAAACCCACATAATTGGCTCTCGGCCATACCCAAAAACATACCCCAGACTTGGCCCACGGGCATGACAAAACATACCACACCCTCGACTCAATGCTATTATAATGACCAACCAAAATGAGATCCAAAAAACCATACAACATACATCTTGCCGTTCTCCCGCCGTAGAAGATGTCCCTCACTCTGGAGGATTCTTTGCACGTACGACAACTCCTGCACAGGACCGGCAAGAGGAGATTATGCTTTCCTCGTACCACTTCCTTATGGTGCTTTTGCTAGGTCCCCCCCTCCATGTCCACCAGGCCCCTCAATAGATCTTCCTTGAGATTGGTCATGACCTGTATGACCAAGTCTCCAAAGCTCTCACGCTCCATCATAGTATTCGCTAAAATTTTCCTCATGACCCAGTAAGGACTCAACCTCGTTTCCATGTCGTGTTCTTCCCTTTTTCTCTACATCTCATCCTCTTCCATCATAGAAATTATCTCATCTATGTGTGGAGGAACCCCCTCCATGAACTCCTCTCCCAGGTCCAAATTTATCTTTTGCTTGTTGCGCCCTCTCTCACTATCGCTTCCCTTAAATACTTATCGGACTGTGTCTTTGCATTAAAATCATTCAATGCCATCATCATTGTTTATGAATCCCAATTAAAACCAGGTTTAAATTCGTCATGATCCTCTTGTCCTGTCATTTGCCTTCACTCTGCTGGCTTCCAATATCGCCCTGTACATCTCCTCCGTCACCATGACTACCCGCAGTTCCCAAGCCTTCACGTCGAAGCTTTCAATCTCCCCACTGTCACCTCTAATTAATATCAACAATCCTACAACAACCTACTCCTTATTACACCTCCTTCCTCGCATGTGTCGATATTTAATTGTACCTCCTGTCGCTAGGTGCCAACTCGACCCTTAACACCTCTTCATGTCCTTCACTCGCCACATCTCCCCCATCCTGTGGCCTTGTGTCTCCACTAACACCCACATCTGGGGCATTGAAAGGACATGACTTACTAACCATTATGACTAGTCAATGCTATAAGTACACCATCATGTGGCCATTGTATCATCATCTCATATTTTTCTTATTCAATATACAATTTACATAGGCATTGTCTAAAAGTGCAATGCCTTGCACCTCCTTGGCTGGAATCCAACAACTCAAAGAAGGCAGAGTTTCGATTGATCCGGAATTCTGCTTGAATTTTCGAGCATTTGGGTCGGTTTAAAATTGGGGAAAACCCCGAGGGGAAAATTTCCATAGAGGAACTCTACCACTACACCCTTGGAACTCTGCACACCCTGGAATTTTTGTCGAATACATAGAGGAAGGATGTTGGAAAAACCATCGAAAAAGGTTCAAAATGTTGTGGTTTTAGACTCCTTCATTTACATATATTTGTCCTTTATGGATTTTGACCCATTTTCCTTTTTAATGGATATTTCATAATTGAACTATGTTCATAATTAAGAAGTGAATTATGTTATTTTAAGAGGAATAGTCCACAACATAAGAAGTTAATAACAAGGTAGCAGAGCAATGAAATAAAGTTAATAACAAGGTAGTAGATAAATTAAATACCATTTAACGATACTATTATATTTGACGTCATTTTTCGATGTGACCTCAACATTACAGATATTGTTTTCACATCGAAACATGTGTTAAATGAAAACCAACTTCAAACATTGGATATGCAATGTCAAACATTTTCCATTTTCAACAATATTGGTCCTACATTCACTCACCAATAAAATCCAATTAATTTTTGCAGTTTAGTAGTCTTAGATGTTAGTTAAGCAGTATAGACCCATCTAACTTCGGTTATGCAAAGCACCGAGAGGGATAAAATATGCAAACCTTTCATCACTAAACTACAACACACATCCCTCTCACTACTATGCTACAACACATTGATGCATTTTTTTTTTTAATTCCATGGGACATACAGACACTTCCCCAATGGGTGCAGTAGTAATCTCTGAAACCGGATTGAAGTCCAAAGTCCACAGAGCTAAGAAAAGGCCTCTTGGGCCCATGAAAAACGGCCCCAAATGGAAGATTAAATCTCGTTCTGCTTTGTTGATCCGGATTTATGTGGGAACGAAACAAAAGATAGCATATACAGAATCATATACAGAGATATATTGCAAATAACACAGTGATACAGTAAACACATATTCTATTAAATAGCGGAAATAGAACAGACTGTAAAATACAATAGCTAGAATGGTGGTAGCTATCTCTGAGAAGAGATGTGGCCGCTATGCTCATTCGTGCCAAGATGAATACAAAGAGAGGCCGAAAGGGCCTATTTATCATAAGCATGAGGGAAAGAATCCCAAACATCCAAAAACCTAACCCTAGAAGATGAACCGTCATAAAGTTTGCGGCCCCAAGGTGGTTAGTTGAACAGTCAACTTCCCGGGGTCATAACTTTTGCATACGATCTCCGTTTGGGGCGCTCGGTAGCCCGTTGGGAAGGTCTATCCGAGATTTACAACTTTCGACTAGGCCCAAATGTATGCTGGGGGCAACCATTTGGTCCCCCAAATCGCCAAAAAATGTCGTTTAGGGCCTCAAAATGGCTCCGGAAGTTCAGGACCCGAAAAACTGCTAAAAATAGTAATTTACCAAAATTGCCAGAAGACTGTTTTGAGCCAGTTGGAAGAGGTGGGCCGCCACCGATATCCACCTGGATCATTTGTTCATAAAGAGGAAAACAAAATATCCTCTCCCAACAGCGTAGACAGAGACGTTCCCTTGGAACTTGGGATCCCATTGCTCTGCTATCCATAGGTCCATCGCTTTTGGGTTGGGCCAGAGGCCAGTAAACTTGCCAATGAGAGCTTTTTTCTAAGAGGGTCAGAGCTTTCCTGCAAGGATCCGAAGGAGAAAGTCACAGAGGGAATCTCGTCCAACTTCGTCACAAATTTGCTGGTAGGAAGAGAAGCAGTCTTGGGAGAAGAGGACTGAACAAGGGCTTTGAAAGCCAAAAGCTCATCTTGGGCATCCATACCACTAAGGCCAACCACGAGCTACAAAGAGAAACATAACAACGCATAGGAAAACGGCCTGCAAACGAGCCGTCGGAAACAAGCCTGGACGACTGCTATAGCGAGCCCAGGCGACAGCAAACGACGACGGCTAGGGAAACCCTAGCCGCTCTTCGACCAGGCAGAGCTCCAACGCCATTGAAAAAAATATGGTTGTATGGCACTAGTTTTCCATAATTTCAACAATTAATTGTTAATTGATTGCAATTTCAACAATTAATTCAAGAGTTGCAATTTCAATAATTAGAGAATGATAAAAATTAAAACTTTTAGTGAGAAATTGGAATTATAGCATCAAAACATGTAATTTCGATAATATTAACAATTAATTGATTGGCATTTCAATAGTTGCATATTTACAATTTTAGGAATTCTGTGGTAGTGGGAGGAGACACCTAAAAATCCAACCATACAAAGGGTTGGTGTGGCTCAGGCCAAGTGCGATGCCCGAGTGATTTTGGCAGCTTATATTCCCCTAGGTCACAATTTCTTAGACCACGGGGTAGTCCTACAAGTTAAGGACACTCTAGCAAACAAAAAAATTGTAGAGAAAATTGCAATTAAGGATTTTTTTATTCAAATTGTAATTTCAACTTCAAGGAATTGCAATTTTGGCAATTACAAATTCACAAATTTAACAATAAAAAGATTAAGAAATTGCAATTTAACCAACTACAACTTAATAATTTCAAAGTACATGATTGCTGAGAAATTTACATTTTTTAAAGAAAAGTGCAATTTCAATAATTGATTGATTGCAATTTCAACGATGAGAAATTGCGCTTTCAAAAATTAGAGAATATAAAACTTACAAATTTTTTGAATGAGAAAATGCAAAAACAAATAGAGAATTATAAAAATTACAATATTTAAATGAAAAAATGCAATTTTGATAGTTTCACCAATTAATTGACTACAAATTTCAGTTTTGACATTTAAAAATTCACATATTCAAGGATAAAAGGATCGAGGAGAACTGCAATTTCAACAATTTTAACAATTGATTGGAATTTTGGCAATCACATATTGCAATTTAAGGAATTAGAAATTGCAATTTAAGGAATTAGAAATTGCAATTTTAGCAATAAAAAATTACAAATTTTCAAAACAATTTATGTCTTTAAATAATTGCAAACAAGCTCTTCCTTAGAAATATATGAGGACCCTTCTAGTTTGACCATTAAGGGATTTTTTTTTCTTATGAGTGAATCATGGGATATTGGCATAAGGAAAAATATTCACTTTTTCCTTCTAACTTGATATACAACATGAACCTAGACATACCCCATTTGAATTGTTGTAAGGTTTTGATTATCCAAAGAACACCCTACTTAGGATTTTTATCACTGCTTTCAATGGTATTCAAATTGCAATTTCAACTAATTGCAATTTTGACAATTACAAATTCATAAATTCAACAATAAAAAGATTAAAAAATTGCAATTTAATGGAGGGTATAATTTTTTTATTGTTGAAATTGCAATATCTAGAAGTTAAAATTGCAACTTCTTATAAAAAATGCAATTTCTATAATTCTCCAATTATTGAAATTAAAATTTCTAATTGCAGTTTTCGTTTAAAAAATGTGAATTTCTACTCAATCATGTACTTAATGAAAATGTGAATTTGTAGTTAGTTGTTGAGTATTGTAGTACAAATTGTCCTAGCCAAAAAACAATCTTACAAACCATAGTAATATTTAAAAATTAAAATGGAACATGGTCATTGAGGGATTCCTTCTTGCTACCAACCTTGGATGCATGGACAACAATTGAGAGCTTCTTTGCATGAATTGTAATTTTAGCAATTACTAACTCAACAAGAACAATTTGCAATTTTGGCAAATACAAATTTGCAATTTCAACAAATATATGAATAAGAATAAATTCACATCCTTTAAAAAAAAATGATTTTCAAAAATTGATTAATTGCAATTTCAACAACCAAAAAGTGCAATTTCAACAATTGAAGAATTATAAAAATTACAATGTTAACATTCAAAGATTGCAATTTCACCAATTAATTCATTATAATTTTGATAATTGCATATTGCAATTTCATGAATTCAAGAATTGTCATTTCAACAATTGGAGAATTATAAAATTTGCAACTTTTTAATGAGAAATTAGAATTATAGCCATCCACAAATTGTAATTTAAGTAATTTCAACAATTAATTAATTTTCGTTTCAATAATTTCATATTGCAATTTCATGATTTTTTATTCAAAATGCTATTTCAAGTTCAAGAAATTTCAATTTTGACGATTGCAAATTCATAAATGCAACAATAAAATTGCAATTTCCCCAACTACAAATTCCCAATTTAAACCAAGTATATAGTTGAGGAGAAATTGCTAGCAGTTCTATTCAATGAGGAAAGAACAACAGGCTATATGGAGGTAATAAGGATTTATTATTTTTTTTTCCAGATATGTGACAAGACAGGAATTTTAGTCGGAGGTAATAACTCTGGTAAAAATAATGATAAAGCCAAGGTTTGAACATCGAATGCAAGGGATCCTTAGACAACACAACACAATAGAAGGTGCTTCTTCCATGCTTGGCCTTCTGACTCCTTGTAGAATGCTTCAAATTACGGAAGCTCTGTAACAGTCTCCCCGCGGAAGAATGAACGAGGCCAACGACATGCCTAGGTAGGGACTCCTTCCATACCCTAATGGTATATACAAATCATGCCTATCCACATGTAAGCTGGTGGAACTGTTGTTGATAAATCTTTCGGGCTAAAATTCCCACATTGTGAGGTTTCTGTGAATAGAAGGACATTCTATATAACTTTCAAAGAAATAATATATAAAACCAACATTATGTGTTGCATCACTACATACCAACACTTTCAATAATTGATTGATTACAATTTCAACAATAACAAAATGCAATTTCAATAACTATTTGATTATAAATTTGATAATTCTCTATTTCAATTTTGGGATTTTTTTATTCAAATTGCAATTTCAACTTTAGGGAATTGGAATTTTGGCAATTACAAATTCACAAATTCAAGAATAAAAAGATTGAGGAGAAACTTGCAATTTTTTAATGTCTCTTTTTTTAATTTTTATTAAAATGACGAATTTTTCACTTTTTTCCCTATTTCGACCTTTGACTAGTTTTGATGTCTAGGTCTCCAAATTGACCCAAATGATCCCAAATATTCTATAAGGGTATATGAATGATATTAAGACTTGAATATGATATTCAGGGATGATTTATGACCCTCTAAAGACTTCTGCAAACTTGTTTAATATTCTGGTCAATGTATGGTATTTTACTAGCAATTTGGGGTTCAAATCCCCCCAGGGTAATGATTGAAAATGGCTCTCCAAATGCCTCCAAACTCATTCGAAATTCATAAAAAAGTTAGGGGATGTCTGAGGGACATTAATAAGGTCTCATATGCACCATTAATCGGTTATTAAGTCTGTTCTAACATTCTCCCAAACAACAACAAATATCACTAATTCGACCCTTGGGGAAATGACACCAAATCTCCTCCAAATGCAAATAAACTGAGTAAAATGACTTCAAATGCTTAAGTGATGAAAATTAAACTTGTAATACTCATCAATGGCTGTCCATTCATCATAAATATATTAGAGAAACATTCTTTCATTCGAAATCATCAGCATTACAATGGCATACATGAATATAGTGGGGAAATGGTCATTGTTTGCTCATTAATCATCACTTTTAAATACAACCACTTGGTATTTCGACCTGAGACTTTCTGAATATGAAGAAAAGAGTATATTAAGATTATTACAATCATAAATGGATCATGGGCATCTCTCCCAAAGAGAGAAGAGCTCATAAAAAATGCCCTCCCTCAAGGAGCAAGAATATGCAATGAAAACTGGAAATGGTTGAGTGAATGAGTTGAAATAGAAGAAGCCACAAGATTCCCTGTAGCTTACACCTGAAAATAAAGACTCCATTAAAGCTCCATGAAATATGGCCTCTCCAAACACCAACTTGGATGGGAATCTTTCACCCTCGAAATTGGCTAAGGCAAGAAATTAGTCATCCACTAGCTCTCTTTCTACACAAATGCAATTTTCTCAAATGATCAAAATCCCTTCTCTTACTTCATTTCTGTATTTTATAAACATCGTTAGTCTTCTAAGGTCCCCCATGGGTCGAATTCCTCCCAAGAGATTCATGCCAACTCAAGTTGGGAAGAGATTCCCAAGTATGCCACTTGTCCTTCCAATTCTAGCCCTCTCCTTCTCTCAATTCGAATTGGTGTCTCTTTGGCTTCCCTAACTCACTTGAGCGCCCTCTTGGAGGATATTTTTAGCCCTGACATGTCATATATGTCATATGTCAGCCTTCAGGTCTGATTTGTGTCATAAGTGTCATAGATTCTTCATCATTGTTGTCGTAGGAGTTAGGGAATCTAGCCCAAGTGTCCACAAACCTCTAGTTTGACTCTTCCTCTTCCATGGAGGTTACCACTCCATCCAAATTCGACCTATGATGCTAAATTCCATTTGTATGATCCTTCTAACTCATCCCAAGAACCTTTGGCTTCCCATGGATTCGAAATTGCAAGAGGAGAATGCCATTTGGCACATCAATTCTAGCTTGTGTGGGCCCCACAACCTCCATGTGTCTTCATGATCAATTGCCAATTTGATTTTCTCTTGCATTTATTTAATTAGCTCATTTATTAAATATTTATCCCATTCCAATGTCTAAACATCATTTAATAGCTCCCTTATTGCAAATCCCAATGTCTCCATCCAACCTAGGGAACTAGTAGGATTGATGGAATTTCCTTGTTATGAATTTATTTGAATGGGGACATTACAAATTTCAACACATATATATGAAAGAGGAGAAAATCACATTCTTTAATGGAAAGTGCAATTTCAATAGTTGGAAAATTACCTTAGCATCCAGAAATTACAATTTCAACAATTAGTTGATTGTAGCTTTCATATTTTCATATATATTACAATTCTAAGAATTTTTTATTTGAAATGCAATTTTAACTTTAGGAAATTGCAATTTTCGCAATTACAATTTTACAAATTCAACAATAAAAATATTGAGGAGAAATTGCAATTTCAGCAACTAAAAATTCATAATTTCAAGAAGTATATGATTGAGAAGAAATTCACAAATTTTAACGAAAAATGCAATTTCAACATTTGAATGGTTGCAATTTCAGCAACCAAGAATTGCAATTTCAACAATTGGAGAATTATAAAATGTGCATTTCTTTACGAGAAATTGCAATTTTATCATCCAAATATTGCAATTTCGACAATTTCAATAATTAATTGATTGCAATTTAATGGAGGCTATACATTTTTTATTGTTGAAATTGCAATTTCTAGAAGTTAAAATTGTAACTTCTCATAAAAAATTGCAATTTCTATAATTATCCAATTGTTGAAATTGCAATTTCTATAATTATCCAATTATTGACATTGCAAATTCTAATTGCACTTTTCCTTTAGAAAATGCAAATATATACTCAATCATGTACTTGTTGAAAATGTGAATTTGTAGTTACTTGTTGAGTATTGTCATACAAACTATCCTATCCAAAAAACAAACCTACAAACTATAGTGATATTCAAAAATTAAAATGGAACGTGCCCATAGAGGGCTTCCTTGCTACCAACCTTGGATTCCATGACAACAATTGAGAGCTTCTTTGCATGAATTGAATTTTGTTGCACTATATATTCCACCCTTAGAGGCATATTTTTCAGCCCATAAGAACCCACAAAGTATGATGGAGGTTCCACTAAGTGAACTCATTCGTGACTATCAAATGGGCATGTGGCGATTATAAACCCAATGTCATTTCCCTTTTTCAGTGGTGTCAAACAATTAAGGCTGAGATACAGTTATTTCACGATACTTCATTTGATCATATTTATCGTTAGCATAATTCTTTAGCGGATAAGCTATCGGAGCATACTCATCACGGAGGTTCTCCCACCAGCAGTGCACGGAGGTTGACATCTTGAAGGACGCAATGGTGAATTTTTCATCTTCGGAGAGTTGATTTACAGTGTAATAGGATTCCAATTGTTGCACCCAATTGTCGACGGATTCTGCGTTAATCTTACCTTCAAGATTCGGTATGTCCAGATTCATTTGCATTTTGAAGGGGTTGATTTTATCGGAGTGAGGAGGATCCTCTGGATGTCGAAGCGAATCACAAGAGAATGTCATTGAACTGGGGGGACATTTCAGTTCGTTGTCGAGCCAGAGCTTGCTCAATAAGTTGTGCTGTCTTGTCGGCTGCATGCCTATTGTCTGTTTCTTCTGTCATATCTGGAGTTAGCGTCTGCTTGGATTGCTGAAATTGCGAGTGAGTTTGAACCGACATAAGTCTGGTAACTTCGAGAGAAGTGTATACGCAGAACTTAAGCACGAAAAACTGAGTGTGCTTTGATACCAATGATCTGTATCGTGTCTGTTGGGATCCAGGAATTGTCCTTTATAATGATTTTATTTACATTAATTTATTGGACTATTTACCGTAATTTATTACATCTATGTTCAATAAGGCTATCTTTTGCTTTGTTTTATTAATTAAAATCTCGTAAATGTAAAGTGAGCCTAATATGTTATTTTTAAAGTATTAAATACAATATTGTGCAAATCGTAAGCATTTCAGTATTCCATCCGGCCCTTCATCCGACCTTTCTTTTGGTCCTGAGTTCTGCACTAGGTTTGATTATGTCTTGAGACATATTTTTGGCTACTCTTCCGGCGAAATGGTCTTTCGATTCTTGCTAAGTCATGTTGATCCTGCATGAACAAATTAAAACATGAAGTGATGATGAGTTTTAAGCATTGATTTAAAATTAAATAAAAACATAAAAGTATTAACACATTTTAACAATTTGTTTAACTTTTTCACTTATAAATAAAACCACTCATATGTTTTAAATTACAAAACAAAACTCATTAAAGAATGTTACGTGACTTTAAGGGAATGATTATGGAATTAAAAGTGTGACATCCATTAAGAAAAACATATTCATTAACAAGCCACCTCATATATTTTAATGATATTAACTCTCACCCACTTCAGGTTTTGAACATACGTTTCCTTTTTTATTTATTTGAATGCTATGGGGTAATACAATGAAAACGGTTTTTGTACAAGACACGAATAATGAACTCACGAGGAGGAGGGCACACAACGTGAGGATGAAAAGGATGAGGATCACACGATGCAACCAATAGAACCCAACCATGATTTAAAACTGACACTCAACAATCCATTTGACAAACAACCTAGCAGAAATTCAGCGCATAAATCAGATTTATGAACTAATTTCAGTTACAGGTCATTTGGACGCCCATTCGGACCTTCATTCGTTTAATTCAAAGATTATGTAAAAAACATGTTTTTAACAGACAACAAAATTTTGGTCTGGATTTGCGGGCAAACAAAGGCGAAATTGGAAATTCCGGCACATGGGTTTTGTGCAAAATAGGCCTATTTAGGCACATTAAGGAATTTTGTGGAAATTCAAAGCCATTTGGGAGCAGTTCGTGGTTCCTTGAAACATATTTGACGAGAAAACATGGTTGACCGTTTTTCTTCAGTTTTACTCTTAAATGAATATGTTCTCAGACATTATGACTCTCTATTTTTAGAGAGGTCGACCACTAATAGGGTTGACCTCCTCTCCTATGTAAAAATCTATATAAACAGGCCCAGGCCACATAGATACAGTGACCGTGTATATTGTGAATTGAAGACTCTGCGTTAATATAAGCAAGCCCTGCTCTTTTTACTGTCTCAGATTGTGTACTTGATGCGTGTGTTGATTTCTTAAATCAGTAGAAGCAACCTCTTCTCCTGAGAGGGACCCTTAGAAGTAGATGGTTTTATTATGTGTTTACGTTTTCTTCTTTTCAGCTAAGTATCGTGCTCTATTCTTACTGTGTGTAAATGTTCTTTCCTTTTGTTAATACTCATAACGTTATCTTATTGCATTGCTACATAAATGTTTCAATTCTGTTCATGCGTTCTATGTTACAAGAGCTCATCGTGGATTGCTAATTAGGAAAAAAGAGATCTCTGTTTAAGTGTATTTTGTAGATAGAATTTACTGAATTTCATAGATAGCATTTCAATTCAATTCGCACTGTAGGGTTTAGTTTCTTTCGTACAATAGTGTTCTAGTTCATTTCGTACAATTAGTGTTATTGCTCGTAGCATAGATTAGGGTTTGAATTTCATTTATTGTTCATGTATTTGAATTCGTTTCTACCTCATTTGCACATTGGATCCAATAGATAGTTGCATTGCTATAGTTTTCATTTACTAGAAATATTTGCATTTTGATTTCGTTAAGTTAATTTACAATAGGAATTAGTCTTTAGGTTGAATGCAATTAAGTAGTTTCTTTTACATAGAATAGTAAATTTTAGGTTAGTCAAATAGACTTTCATTTCGAATACTCATAGTTAGTTTTCTTTCATAGTAGAGCAAGCTTCGCTTTGCTCAAAACTAGTTTGCAATTTGAATTTGTATAGCATAATTGTATTTCAATTTTCAAAATGATAAGTCTTTGATTTACTTAGATCATAGAGTAGATAGATTTCGAGTTGTTCAATAATTTAATAGTTATAATTGTTCTGCTATTCATAAAATGCAATTTTCTTTTGTTTTCATGTAATATTGCATCTTCAGAATTCATACAACCGGCCATTCGTACCTTCGTTTAGACTGTCTTTCAGAATTCCGTTCGCATCTTCAGTCAGACTGTTTTTTAGCATTCCGTTCGCACCTTTATTCAGACTATTTTTCAGCATTCCATTCGCACCTTCATTCAGACTGTCTTTCAACATTCCATTCGCACCTTCATTCAGAATGTCTTTCAACATTCCATTTGCACTTAGACATAATTTTAATTCATTTCCATAATTTTCAGTATTTTGTTTATGCAGAAATAGTTAGCTAAGGTATAGGTTAATTTTCCAGCATTCTACTGTGTTCTGTAGCTAGTTGGGATTCAAATCCATCTTCAACATTTCATATTTAGTTTTATATTAATGCATAGATTAATTATTCCAGTTATAATGATGATGAAATCCACTTACACTTAGAATCCATTGTTGGTTGTGGAGCTAGATCTTCCAGTCTCATAGATGATATTGTCTCAGACGTGCACCCCGGAGGACTGTACACCCATTCTGCATTTTTAGGGGTTCGGGGGAAACGCCCTAGAGAAAATTTTTTGGGGCTGTTTTCGCTAGCTATTTTGTGGGCCCATGGTTTTGGGTATCCCGTGGTATTTTCCCATTCTATTTCCCCTATAAAAGAAAGACATCGTAATACGGCTAGGGCAAAATGTATTAGGTTTTATGCATTGTAAAGATCTTTAAGATCAGGAGAGAGACTGTGAGACAGTGAAGAGGAAGTGCAGCGGTTGTGCTGCAGGTTGTATCCCTTCACCTTGATGGACGGTAATAATAATAAGGACTGGCAAATTCAGTGTGGACGTAGCCCAAGTTGGGGGGAACCACGATATATCTGTGTCTCTCTTGTAATGTGTGTGTGATTATATTTTCATTTCTGTTTATTGTTATTGCTCTGCGATCCTGTTTTTCTAACAATTGGTATCAGAGCCAAAGGTCTATTTGGTAGATAAACCCGTAGGAAGCTAGGGTTTTTGGTTCGAGTGGGAGCAATGGCGGAAGAAGGAAAGTTTAAGGTCGAGAAGTTTAACGGACAAAACTTCCAGTTATGGAAGATGCAAATGGAGGACTATGTACCAGAAGGATCTATTCCTACCGTTGGGAGGAAGAGAAAAGCAGCCAGCAGCCATGAAGGACGAAGAATGGGAGGTTCTTGACAAAAAGGATCTGGGAATAATACGGTTGAGCCTGGCTTCGTCGGTGGCTTTCAATATCTCAAAAGAAACGACAACGGAGGGTTTGATGAGCGCATTGGGTAAGCTGTATGAAAAACCCTCGTCCTCCAACAAGGTATTTCTAATGAAGCGTTTATTTAATATGAAGATGTTTGCAGGTGGATCTGTTGCTGATCATTTAAATGAGTTTAATACGGTTACAAATCAACTAAGTTCTGTAAGTGTGAACTTTGATGATGAGGTTAGGGCTCTTCTAATCTTGTGTTCATTGCCAGAAAGATGGAATAGCTTGGTCATGGCTATAAGTAACTCTGTCTCTGGTTCAAGCACCTTGAAATTTGATGATGTTATTGGTGTTATTCTTAGCGAGGAAATGCGAAGAAAAAGCACAGATGAGACATCAGGTAATGTGTTGACGATGGAGAGCAGGGGAAGACAAAATGAGAGAGGAAAGAGCCAAGGTAATCATGGCAAGTCTAAAACGGGCAGATCCAATTCCAAAATGGGAAAAATAGAGTGCTGGAACTGTGGAAAGAAAGGACATTTGAAGAAAGACTGCAGATCTCTAAAGAAGAAAGGAGATGCATAGAAGGAAACTACCCAGGAATCAAATGTAGCAGGTGATGTGTTACAAGATGCTTTGATTCTTGCATTAGATAATACTAGTGATTATTGGGTAGTAGATTCAGGAGCTTCATGTCATGCTACACCCCATAGAAAATACTTTCATGAGTATGTTCTCGACGATTTTGGACATGTTTTATTGGGTGATGATGGGCCATGTAAAATTGTTGGAATGGGTAAGGTATGGATAAAAGTTAAGAATGGAACTGACTGGCTGTTGAAAGATGTTAGGCATATTCCTACTATGAAAATAAATCTGATCTCAAGAGGGCAGTTGGGAGATGGCGGCTGTCTATCTACATTTGGAGAAAACTGGTGGAAGATCACTAAAGGATCAATGGTGATAGCAAAAGGAGACATGATAGGTACGTTGTATTTATGTCCTCATAATACTGACCATTCTATCTCTTTAGCTTCCACAGGAATAGATACAGCATTGTGGCATCATAGCCTTGGCCACATGAGTGAAAAGGGGATGAAGATTCTCCACTCAAGGAAGTCGCTGCCAGATTTGAAGTAGGTAAGTTTGGAATTATGTGAAAATTGTGTTTATGGAAAACAGAAGAGAGTTTCATTTCTCAGGCTTGGAAAACAGAAGAAGAATGAAAAGTTAGAGCTAGTGCATACATATGTATGGGGACCGGATCAGGTAAAATCTCTTGGTGGCTCTCATTATTATGTTACATTTATTGATGATGCAACTAGGAAAACTTGGGTTTATTGCATTAGACAGAAATCTGATGTGTTTGCTACTTTTAAGAAGTGGAAGGCTTTGGTTGAGAATGAGACAAGAAAAAGGTTGAAGTGTCTCAGATCTGATAAAGGAGGTGAGTACTGCGGCAAGGAGTTTTATAGTTACTATTCATACCATGGGATTAGTAGAGAGAAGACAGTCCCAGGAACACCACAAGAAAATGGTGTGTCAGAAAGGATGAACAGAATGATCATGGAGTGTGCAAGGTGTATGAGATTGCATGCAGGATTGCCCTTACAGTTTTGGGCGGATGCTGTAAATGCTGCTGTTTATTTAATAAACAGAGGACCTTCAAGTGCTTTGGATGGTGGTATTCCAGAGGAGGCATGGATAGATAAAAAGGTAAACTACTCATTTCTGAGAACGTTTGGTTGTGAAGCATTTGTCCATATTGATAAAGAAAATAGAACAAAGCTTGAAGCTAAATCCAAGAAATGTACCTTTATTGGATATGGGGTTGATGATTTTGGTTATCGTTTATGGGATTATGAAAATCACAAAATCATTAGAAGTAAAGATGTCTTATTCAATGAAAATGTCATGTATAAAGATCAGTTGCAGGATAAAATAATAGGAAAAGGAAAACACAGAGTACACAGTACTTGATGAAATTACAGAAAATGAAGTTCCAAAGGTGCCAGAAAATTAAGAATAACAGCAAGTGCCTGAAACTCTTGCGACTGTAAGAAGATCTACCGGGTTAAGTAGACTCCCTAAACGATACTCTCCTTCAATGTATTATTTGTTGATAACTGATGCTGGTGAACCATAATGTTATGAAGAAGCAATGCAGGTGGAAACTAGAAAGAAGTGGGAGCAAGGCATGAATGAGGAGATGGACTCATTGGTAGGAAACCATACTTGGGATTTGGTTCAATTTCCTGCAGGTAAAAGAGCATTGCAGAACAAATGGATTTACAGGTTGAAGGAATAAGAAGGAGGCAAGAAGCAGTACAAGGCTAGACTTGTTGTAAAGGGGTTTGCACAGAAGAAAGGTATAGATTTTTGATGAAATATTTTCTCCTGTTGTTAAGATTACTTCAATTAGGACTATCTTAAGTCTAGTGGCGGTAGAAGATTTGCATCTTGAACAGTTAGATGTAAAAACAACCTTTCTCCATGGGAATTTGGAGGAAGAGATATATATGCAGCAGCCACAAGGGTACGAGGTCAAAGGTAAGGAGAACTTGGTATGCAGGTTGAAAAAGAGTTTGTATGGCTTGAAACAAGCTCAAGGCAGTGGTATTTAAAATTTGACAGGTTTATGACAGAACAAGGTTATAGTAGATGTCATTCTGACCACTGTGTTTATTTCAAGAAGCTAGACAATGAAAGATATATTATCTTGTTATTGTATGTGGATGACATGCTTGTTGCAGGGTCTAACATGCAGGATATAAATGTTCTCAAAAGGAAGCTAGCTAATTCATTTGCGATGAAGGATTTGGGTGCTGCAAAGCAAATCCTTGGTATGAGAATAACGAGAGACAGGAAAAATAAAAAATTGACATTGTCTCAGAGTGAGTACATATAAAAGGTGTTGGAGAGGTTCAGAATGCAAAATACAAAACCAGTAAGTACACCTTTGGCCAGCCATTTCAGTCTAAGTAAAGAAATGTGTCCCAAGACACAGGAAGAGACTGATTACATGTCCAAGATTCCCTATCAATCAACAGTTGGCAGCTTGATGTATGCTATGGTGTGCACAAGACCAGATATTGCACATGCAGTGGGAGTTGTGAGCAGATATATGAACAATTCAGGTAATATGGCTAAGGCTAGGGTATCCCTTGGTATTTTCCCATTATATTTCCCCTATATTTGCATCAAATACAAACGACGACCTCTCTTCTAGAGGCTTAAAACATTTCAAAAAAACAGAAGTCCTAACTTCTTTACCATTATCACAACAACTGTACAAATGAAAAGGAAAACACAGTCCTTATGATTACAGTTTAACATCATACGGGGAATTGAGAGGTTCAACTACCATTAAAAAGAATGACGAGTAAATCGAAACCCTTCCAGGGCCTGATTCACATAGTTAAACCAAAACCCAAGCACTGTAAGATCTTGGCAGTTCGCCATTATGCATTGTCAAAAGAAAACTGAAGAGACTATCATCAAAACCATCGAATCATGGCATTTATTTCCGTCATCTTTAAATCCATGGTCCACACCTTTTGGTGCGAGTGTAACCCACAGACAACCCTTTTCATGTAAAGACTGAGATCAGAACACAATAAATCATCCAAGTTCGGATGAACATCCCTAACCCTAAGTACATGCTAGGTTCTCGTAAATACTTAAACCCCAGCAAAAGCTACCAACAGCTGCGATTATTTTTCTTCACCCCAGAACAATTAAGTAAAGACAGCCTAACCTTATTACTCACGGGTTGCAATCTCCGAGATCTCCTAAGGAGGAATGGGGGCTTACCAGGGTCAAGATTTATTATCATCTGGAGTTGCACCTCCACCTTTGATTCTGGAGATTTCTTCCATAAGAAAACCATGAAACCGGTCAACGAATAGATAAGTTGCATGCAACGATAATACCAAGAAATACCAAGCTCTGGTAGGTTACGAAGGTTATTACCTGGCTGGTGATTCTCCAAAGCCTCCTTGAAGTTGCCAAGACCAAAGGTCGAAGCTAAGGCCAAGGGCCAAGCCCACCGAGAACTTGAGAGCCGGAGGCAGGCCTCAACCTTTCAGACGACATAAATGACGAAAATGACAACGATAAAGAAGTAAGGGTTCGAGAAAGTCATGTGACCGAAAGTATTATGGTGATGCTGATAGTCCAGACCAAAGCAGTTAATGCCTCGAGGTTCTACCCACACCTCAGCCACTTCGAAACCATGTGGAGAATCACGACAAAACCAACCTTCCTGTCATCATGAATGCTGAATACCCATGCATTGATTTTCCCATCATTTCCCCTCGTAAGCATCGATAGGATTGCAAAACCCTAGTCAAGGCCGATAGTATGAACTTAGCGTGATACCATAGCTGCTGCAAAATCATATAAATAGGACCCTTGCAAATATTAATGTTTGATAGTAAACTCTACAAAGATTTGGGAGTATGTTGGTACCCAACCACAAGGGTCACACTTCTCATACACTTAGTAACATTTTCACATTCCTTGAAGACACATAATATCTCATGGAACCTCTAGATGTTTAATAAGGCTTAGTACCTTTCAAAATGTTTAGACTGAAAACTTAACGATTATAGCATCGTCCAAGCACAAGAAATTAAATCATAAAAGACGATAAGTGATCATACCCTTGTTGACAGAAGCCCTCACTTTGACGACGAATCTTCCATAGTATCAAGTGCAGCATTAGCTTGCAAGCTAAGTAAGCCCCCGGGGATCTCTTCTCAAAGAACCCCTATATTGAAAGAGAAAATAAGTACAACATTTGACATCAAGATATTCATTTATGCAATTTTTAAAGAGCTTCCAGATTTAATTTTACTTTTCAGTCTTGCATTCCATTTATTTTATTTTATTTTATTGATTTTCTAGATCTTTTTATTTGGAGTAGTTACATCATATTCTGCCTTCTACTTTCCATGACCTCTGTTCTCTTTTATTCCTATCAACGGTCCTCAGTCTAGGTGGTGTAGATTGGATTCTCATGTATAATAGGTTGATAGGTGCCACTGTGGAAAAAAAAGTATAACCATACTTATTAATTCTCTTTCGAGTCATTATGTTTATATTATATTAAATATAATTTATTATTATTAAAATATTAAAAATTGTATAAATATAAATATTAGTATTAAGTAGTAAAAAATATAGATATAAATATTATTAAATATAAAAATGTATAAATACAGATACCAATATAAATAAATCTTAAAATTGAAAAATTTTAAATTACACATCCTAAAAAATTTAGACTTCAAATTCAATATCAAAATCATTAATGATAACAATTTCTAAAGAATTAGACCAAAATCATATCCATCCTTTGATGAGATTCCAGCTTCCAAATAAATATAAACAAAATCTTTATATTAAAAAAATACACCTCTAGCCGTGCGTGACAGCAAGGACAGGACAAAAACTACACCTTATAGTATTTAATCAGTCTCAAACCTTAAAAAAATATGAAGTATTTTAAATCCCTCAGGTTGTCTTAACGTTGTTTATCAAGTTAGTTTAATATACAAAACCAACTTTAAAATCAAATCATATCCCATTTGTGTTTATACTTGTTATTAAACTCTACATTCATTCTAATCAAACAGTACTTGCATAGGGGCCAAGATCGAATGCATTGGGTGTTGCACTGCCGGGAAGGGGAATTTCAAAGAATCTTCAATCGGGATAAGCTCAGCATGTAATCATACACTATCATTTCTCATATTTTGAAAGTCCAATGTGTTTCTAGATGCAATGAAAGCAAATTGATTATATTAAAAATGTGAAAGGGGGCAATGTAAGCTGTGAAACAAATATAAAAATATGAAGTATATAAAATTGAATTAGCTTTAAAATCTATTTTTCTATTTATGAAAAAAATTGAAGTATGTGACACTGAGTTTTTATAACATTACCTTTTTATTCTTATTCTTTATGCAATTTTTTTATAACAATACCTTCTTATTCTTTATTTATAACAATACCTTGTATTGTTTATGCAAAATATAGTGTATATGCATATATAGTTGTAACACTTGACACTTAATGATGGTATTCAAAATATAATGTATATGCATATATAGTTGTAACACTTGTCACTTAATGATTGCATTTATTTATTAAAAACCATAAACATGTAGAGGATAGTCTATATAAGGGAAACACTATTTTTATTAATTTTTTATGATGTGTTTGTATATTTTTTAAAACTAATCAGTTTAGCAACCGTTTAGCAAATATTTGAAATTGTGATGTACACCGCATGTGTAGATTTTGAGGGTTCTAAAATTTTAAGCCATTAGGTTTTGGCCCCAAAGCAAATCATAGGCTAAGAGGCTTGGCCTAATTGAGCCCATGTCCCACTCTTGGACTAAATAATCCATCTGGTGAGATTTTCCTATGGTTTAGGTACCCATGTATGCCCCCACTTGCTTATGGCTTAAGTCATTAAATTTTGTGTTTGTTTTATTCGATTATGAAAGTGTCAATGCTACCTTATGATAATACTACCTTATGATACCATATATTTGGATTTCAATATTTAGAATTTGACAGGTAATAACTCCTGGATGATTTTATTCATCAACCAAATATGTCTTTATATACATAAGTTTCTGATCTTTGGTTTTCGTATTCCATAAGTTAGTTGGAGTCTTCACGACTCTTTTCATTCTACGGTTACAAACTACCCTAGGATTCCAACATTCCCCCCCTTAATCCGAAGGGGTGTTCTCTGCCTCTTTTGCTGCTATCTCCCCTGAAAGAGACTTTAGGCTTGTTCTTTGTTTTCTGATCAAAGCAAACAGATTCTGTGGTACTTTCACTTGTCCTCTTCCCAAAAGCTTTCTATCCGTTTGCAATCTTTTCTACCAGAACTTCAAAGGTGAGGTATTTGAACTTGTCGCTTGCTTGCAGGGATTCAAGGTAGTTTGAATGTGTGGGATACAGAGATTTTACAAATCCTGCAAGTGGAAGGTCTAGTTTCATACCAGAAGCTTGAATCTTGTGCATGATGGCTTTTATTTCAGATGCGACCAACATGGGGTCATTCTCTTTTACTTCAATACTGAACAATTTTAACATTAATTGAATGACTTCCATTTTAGAGTGCGAATCATACAAATCTTTTAGAGTTTTTATGGCTTCATAACATGTCTTCGCAATAAGAATATGTTGGCTCATCTCTTCACTTACAGTGGCAGAAATCATAGCCAATGCTTTCTTGTATCTGGTCTTCCAAATAAAAAGCTCTTTCTATGATGATGGAGGCTTTGGCACTGAACTAATAACAATGCCTTCGTCAGTGAGAGTGGTCTTTCCTTCGCAGAGGTCGTCCCACAAATCGTTGTAGACATACGCATCTTTGATCTTTCTCCACCATTCTGAAAATGTATCTTTGCCAGTGAATATAGCACCAACAACTGATGCTATTGAATGCATCTTAAACCCGTAACTTATACCATTATTGGAAAAATATAGGATGCATGCTTAAAAGCTGCTCCTTGCTTACAAATTACACTTTGAGCAACTATCTCATTCTGGCAACACTACACAGATTTTCTCTCACAATTCTTTGAAGATTACAATAATTTCAAAATAGTGCTCACTTTCAATCGACCAATGACAGAATGTCATATTACACTTGAGTCTACACTCACAATTCAAATTTCAAGGTCTCGATCTTATAAAACTTATATAGATGAGGACACTTACAAAAACATTTTACCTTCACTCATAGATTTAGGGTTTGCAGTATTTGAATCTGGTTTCGCAGCTCTAACTGAGCTCGCAATCTCCCATGAAAGCGGTGATCGATCTCTGTGATCTACACATGCTGGTCGCAGTCGCAGCTACCATCTACCAACTACAAGATGAGTTAGGTAACTCGTTGCTGGTCGCAAGAATTTGGTTGATCCTCAGGTCGTTCACCCAGCACTTCACCAAAGCCACACCACACGCTCACACAGTGGTCACAGCTCTCTGGAGGTGCATCTCTTCACGCAGGTCTGATTCGCAGTCTTCAAGGAGACCATTCTCTCATATTCTGGTCGCAGCTCCATGCGTTCACGCTCACGATGGCAGCAATGGAGAGGGATCAACGCAGGTTCTTTTCGCAGTCTTCACACAGCCCACCACGCACTTCACCACGCAGGTCGCAACTCTCCCAATGACCTCTGGTCGCAGGTTCCAGCACTACACCACAACTAGTGCTTGGATCTCCGTGCTTCACGCAGATGAGTGGTATCTCTCAGTGCTTCACGCATATGAGGTATTGGCTCACGGTGCTTCACGCAGATGAGTGGTATATCACGGTGCTTCACGCAGATGAGTTATTGGCTCACACACAGAGGTATTGGCTCACGCTGAGAGAGAGAGATCGAGCAGATTCAAAATGGGGGAATGAAGATGCAGGATTACGGTTACGGGCCACAAAGACATAAACGTTAGCCGATTCCAGGACTGAGCAGCAAGAAGAAAACACAAAAAACGAAGAGGGAAGGTTTGGCAGGCCTGAGGGACGCAGTGCCAAATATGGGAAAGCTACAACAATGGAAGGAGCGCAGGAGTTATGGTAGGCATCCAGGCTGTGATACCACTTACAGGTAATAACTCCCTGATGATTTTATTCATTAACCAAATATGTCTTTATATACATAGGTTTCTGACCTTTGGTTTTCGTATTCCATAGGTCAGTTGGAGTATTCACGACTCTTTTGCCTTCTACCGTTACAAACTGCCTTCTACGGTTACAAACTACCCTAGGATTGTAAAATAATTTATATTTTAATATGTATTTATTAAATTCCAATATAAATGTACACCAGTTTATTTAAATGTATTGGCACTCATGTCATTATGACATAGATTGTTGAATATAGCAAGATTACAAATAAGAAAACTAAGAAAACTAGAAACAATAGTTGTTATTACATTTAAGAGTTATACATTTTCACAAATATTTATAACAATGTAAAGTAAGGATCCATACATATGAAATGAGGACTATGAGGAAATCTACAATCTTATCTGCAAACATTATAATTAGATTATATGCATGCATATCATGGGATGTTAGAGAAGAAAGAAATTGACGTTCAATAGGTTTAGTTGAGTCAATATATAAATAATATGACTATTAATTTATGAGTTCTTACATGATACAATTTATCAAATAATGACAAATATGAAAGTTATTTTCTCATATAAAGTATCATTCATCAACATCACTCTTAATGTATCCATTATGTTCCATCTATTCTCATTGTACCTCAATCATTGCAAATCCCAAATCATTTATTTTTATTGTATGTCCTCTCCACCCCACATTTGTTGACAATGGCCCTATGATGTTATTCACATGGATGGACTTTATGTTTTCTCTTCCAACAACCTACTATTGTTTTTTTTAGTAACATTTTTTATACAAATATTTATTTTATGTTGTTGTTCCAAAGTGCTTCAACCATCAAACCTCTACCTTATATGTCTCAATAGTAGTATCTAAATCTCGGTAAATATTTCCATCTACCATATCCAACTATATTGCACAATGTGTGTTTGTAAATATTTCCATCTACTTTATCCAACTATATTGCACAATGTGTGTTCGATGATCGTGTTATGGGAATTTGTACCTCAACAACATCATTCTTTGGAGAGAATTCATCTATGGACTTCTTGCATAGAGGTCCAATGTAAGAATCCTCATAGTATGAACATTTTCTCTCAAGTATGCTTCCATGAAATCATGTCAATGGGTGGTCTATCGATATCGATGGTTATGTCATGTAGAATGGATGGCCATAAAATATTTCTTGTTTACTCATTATGAAGATGTGGCTTCTTCAAAACCTTTAAGAAATTTTCCCAATAATTTTTCTTTGAATGCCAAAATTGTTCTCCTCCTTGTCAACCCCTTTTTACATAAGGAAATATATGCTTATATTATTTCTTTATTTCTTACAAATATGAAGACTTATTTACGTATAGTCTTAATAGTCAAGGTTTCACTTTAGGTAGGTCTAGAAAACCATTGGGAAAAAAACACCACATTGATAAGCGATGACCATTTTTCATCTCTAACGAAGGTTTTATATTATATAATTGATGTGCCATCATTAAGTGGAAATTGAAGTATTTACATCCTTAATATCAAAGTTCTTCAAAGTTCTTGTAGGTTCACTCCAACAATAATCAATCCACATTGCTCTTGAAGTCAAAGACATCCTGAATCAAATGGGGGGAAGGAACATTGATTCTTGCATGTGCTATATGTATCCTCAATATGGTGGTGTTGATGTAGATATTCTTATCTTTCTTGGTAATGAGGATGTCAATATGGTTTCACATTTGATTGTTTCCCTTCCTTCTGTACACCCATATCATCAATCCTGTTTTAAAAGATAAAGGTGACCTATATCCTCTGTTCTTGGTCTTTGATTACTCTCACCTTTGAGATAATGCCCTCACGTTTGACATGTACATCTTCAAGCTAGAGCTCAACTTCTTCAATTATTTTCTAGTGACCTATAACCTTGTCTTCCTTCTCCTTTTGAAGCTACAATGTTATGCCATCCATCAAATTCTTATGTACTTCTTTAATTCTAGATTGCATTTTTTATTTTGCCTCATCCATCTTTAGAGCTTCTTCAACCTTTTTGAGAATTTCCTCTTGAAGTCTTTTGGTACTCTCTTCATCCAATATCTTTGTTTTTTCTTAATTTTGAAAATGCTTTGTTTCCTCTTTTAATCTCTTGACCTTATCAAGTAGTTTTTTATTATGGTTTCATAATATACATATCTCTTCATTCTTCTTTTTAATTATTCCCTTAACTCATCATTTTCCCACTTTCCTTTGTTATTTTTTCTTGCTTCAATTTATGAACCTCCTTAATGACTGTTTCATTAAGGAAATTAGTTTTAGATAACCAATCACCTTTTATCTTGATATCATCTTTTGCTTATTTTAATTCATATTTAATTTTATGCATCTCCTCCAATTTCATATTCTCAATCCATTTATTTGAGAAGAGTTTTTAAAATTCTTTCCACCTGAAGTATACTCTAGTATCTTTATCAAACTCTTACACCACTTACAAGCTTCATCCGAAAAAAAATATTATGCTCCAAAAGGATTCACTCTAGTTTCCTTCATCATCCTCTACCAATCCA
This sequence comes from Larix kaempferi, assembly GCA_027924585.1. Taxonomy (NCBI): domain Eukaryota; kingdom Viridiplantae; phylum Streptophyta; class Pinopsida; order Pinales; family Pinaceae; genus Larix; species Larix kaempferi. The sequence goes on along the minus strand of BSBM01000458.1, from coordinate 12,763,048 downwards.
TGGGTTTGATTCTATCTTTACTTTCATCTCCAATAAATGTAGGTATTGACATTTTTCTTAACTAAGTTCTAGCCCAAATCCTCAACATCCAACCTAAAAATATTGACAATAATATAAAAAATGGATAATATAACTTTTCCAACATATTATTCTATGTTTTCTAAATTTTGTTTCCAATGGATTTTGAATCACCTAAATAAAACCTTCCAGTAAAAAAATATGATAATTTAAAAATATCATACCTTTTAAAACCCTAATTTGGAAACTATCTTGCCAGTCGACATTCCACTTGAGGTAACTTTGAAATTTCAGTAACTCTAAGTGTAAATTTTGTCTTGTAGTATCCTAATATGTCTTCTTTGTAATGCCATTAGTTTGAATGAATTCTAATGAATTGGGAGAAATTTATGGTAACTTTCTTAAAACTTATTTATTTTATCCATTTTTAGAAAAGATAAATTGTTTGGATTGTGTAATACTTGTATTTTTCACCATAGGCCTTGCACATATGTTATTAGATGTTATGAGGATAAAATTACATGATTGAGTAAAATTCTCATAATTATCCCATAAGAAAATATTTATTTTGCCACAATTTCATAATTATGAAATAAGAATCATTTCATAATTGAGATCAAAGTCCATAGTGTGTTGGAAAATGCTCATAATTGAGTATGGAACTTGTGCATGACTTGTAATTACTAATTTCACATACCATCAAGCCTATCTATAACTTGTATCCACCTAATTCGCATGTCATGAAGCCTATATCCAATCTCTTCTAAACTCCTATATGAAGAGACCAAATCAAGGGAATAGAGAGATTCATTTTGTGTACTCTCACACTAGAGAAATCACAAGTGGTTGTTCATTGGGCTCATGATATTTAGATCTACAAATATCTATATCTCCGTTCACATGATTCTATGTGGGAGTAGTGATACCAAACCATATTGTTGTTCCCTTTCCTATATGCATATGGATTTGGATATTTGAATATGCTCTAAGTAGCCAAGGATTGGAGGAACTTGAATAACGATGATGAGAGGTGTCTGCAGCAGGACTAGGTTTGTAATTGTTGTATATATTCATAAATGAGATTTGACTTCTTTCCCTCGCCAAAAATTATCTTCTTTGATTATTATTTAAAATAGAGAATCAATTTTGCTATATAAATTGATTGGAATTTTGCATATGTAAGAACTCATATATAATAGGAGATAAGATAGATATGGATCGACAAGCTAAATATCTTGTTGGGAAAACGTCAAAAGAAGGTACGTTACTTTCTCCTTTCTTGATTGAAAATCATGAATTCTCAGCTTCTAGGGGAAGAGAATTGATATTTTCCACATGTGATTTCTTATACTTCAAACCCTAGCTATTAGTTGGATAATTTTATCTAATAGAAAACTAGCGAATTTGTGAGGGAAAGATCCTTGAGTTTTTCTCATTAGGATTTATGTGGTTTTTTCTATCGTTTTATACGGTACCTGGGAGTATACACTATTCAACTTTTGTGTGATTTCCTGTTGGTTTTTCAGAAAGAGGAATTTTGCCATTCTTCTTTGGCTTCTGAGGAGTTTTGTTTTCCTTTAAAAGAGGGAAAAAGAGGTAGTGGCATTTAGATAAAATTCTATAACTTTTTGTATATAATCTAAATGAACTAGCTACAAATCTAAGTTCGTATAAAAAAAATTTCCCAATTAAAAAAAAATCGTCCAAATCAGAGTCCAAAAAGTAGATTTATCATTGATTTAAACTCAGTTGTTTTTTTATTTTTTCGTGATGGCTGTGTGGATTATCGAGCTGACATATTTTGACAGAGATATCATATTTCTACTAAACCAACACCATTATAGATAATTTTCTAATATTTCTTTTGAAATATTATATAATATGTTTCTGATCAATACCAAGTGCACTACAATCCCTGTAAATTTCCCCTCTCAAACTCTAGAGAGAATTTCATCTCTTTTGACTTGCGAATAGGGACCTTGTCAAAATTGAATTGCATTTCATGTTTTGGATCTCATTTTGTTTTGCATCTTTTGTTTCATTTGTTTTTCAAGTGGAAACAAAAGAAAATTTCATTGCCTAATCGACTGGGATTAACATTTTAGGTGTTTTTTGGCAAATTACATTGGTGTGTTGTTTGGAATTCTTAAGATGTAAAATCATTTTTGTAGAGTTGGTAATTGCATTTGGAGTGATATATTGTTGTTTGTTAATTAAAATTTGTGGGAAAAGAGAAAAGAGAAAACTGCATTACAAATTTTTGGATATTGATCTGTTCTTTCATGAGTTATTTGCAAATTGATTAGAACACATTGTGTCATTTGAAAGATCTAGTATAATTATTTTGATTCAATTGTCAATATATTTATATTTCCAATGTTCTTTTCCAGTCAAAACATCATCAAGACCCATTCATTTCCTTGATTTCAGTGAGAAACAACCACTAAAAGGAACAACATTAAAATCAACTAGAGTTGTTTTCCTTTCACAATAGTATAGAGTCTAAGGCCTTGGTTGTAGGTTTTGGGAATAAATTCTCCAAGTTTATGTAAAAAACTAGGAATTAAATAGTTGAGTCCAAAACCTATAAGTAACAAGAGGTACTCATTGGGAAAGCATGCCTCACATGCATGTCAAGAACGAGGTCAAGATGCATAAGTGATTGAGATTATACCCTCATTGCTTGCTTGGTGGGTTATGCAAGTACATGAGATTTAGAGAAAATGTATATTCCTCGAGGTGGCACCATTTATCTCTAGATTTTTGGTTCTGGGACTTAGTCCTATGTTTCTTACCCATTTGCAAACTCTTAACCCATGGAATTTCTGGCCAACTGTCGATTATGAAGTGCCTAACATAGTTTCCTTTCCTATGATTTTTACCTAATGTAGAGACATACATTCCATTTACAATACAAAAATCAAACCACTGAGTCCAAGAATCAAGTTATATATACACTACATGAGGCGTTTCCAGAGCAATGGTCAATGAGACCTATTAGAATTCTAATAGCAAAAACATACAACAAAAAAAAGAATAATTCAAAAAGTAATATTCCTAAACATGTTTTTATAGAATATGTACCTACTACTACAAAGCATTCCTTTAATAATATTAATTTTGCTATATTTATTTTTCATATCAGCATAAAAATGGTTTAATGTCATTTAACATTTTCAGGAATATTATGAAAATCCAAAATGATGAATGAGGTTATATCTGAAATATGCCAGTAGGGATGTCTTAAAAAGTGCACAAGGAGATGGTCAAGGAAATGGACATAATTGCATCGTAGGAGCATCCATCTCAACAACAATGTGCTTTAAATGCATGAAATCACTGAAAATTTCTATTATGTACATTTAATGAATTAATTAAACATTAAATATTAATTTTCAATTGTTTTGTTGCAGAAAACAAAACAAAATGGAACCCATTCAACACATAAGATAGGATGACACAAAAAAAGGGGGTTGATAGAAAATTTTGTGAGTACTTGTGATTTCCTACTAACAACTTACGATTTCATATTGGTTGCGATCTTTATATTTTAATTTTTTTACACCAGTCATCCTTGGATTCAAACATGTGTTAGCATACAAAGAAGAGCCATCAAAAGAATTGATTGGCATTGGGTTAAGTATGGATTGTGAGTATATGTTGGCGTATCAAAGATTAATTGTGGAATTTTTAAGTATCTATGTTGTTTTACTTCTCTCATTTAATAAGTGATAGAACATAAAAAATCATTTATATTAAATATATGATTTCTTACTGTCTATAAAACTTGCAGGAACCAAAGTATGGAGTGGAGCCAACATAAGAGTTGTTGGGAGAAGGCATGAGACACGGTTTTGAAAGAATGTGTATCATTCAGGACTCAATTCTTTATATGGTACATCACTTTTCAATTTACATTCATGTATACTATCTATTTTAATTTTCATTAATCCCACCAATGTAGATACACTTATTACACCATTGTTTTTTAATGTTTGTAGATGGAAGCCGAAGAAGAGGAAAACAATTGAGGAAATTAACAAAAAATTCAACCAAATAACCCAAGTCATGCAAGTGGCTCAAGCACTGACAACAATTCCAATGAAGAATGATGATCCATATATTTTGGATGTTAATGCAATTTGCTGTATATTTTGAAATAATTGTCTATGAAAATCATACATTTTGTATAATATACTAGACATAGTGTCCCCATTGAGAGACAACTGGTTATCAATAAGTGTAACAATTACATGCATGTTGACATTGTGATTATTGTGGAGTTTATGTTGTCCCATTTTGTATGATAAAGGTCCTCTTATTGATATATAACAAAATAATTTTTTTTATTATATTGCATTCTCCAATGTCGTTGTGAAATGTTACATTGCTAATTAAATATATGGATGATTAAATATTACAAAAGATTGGAAAATTTATGAAGTAACAAATTAATCCAAAATATATTTATGATGAATAATGGAATTAACCAAAATAAAAATAAAATATAGATATTACAGTACGATGTCAGTAGTCATTGCTTACCAAAAAAATAAATATCTAAGGTGCTTTAGAGTGCTCCAATCGCACTTGTGTGTTTAAAACAATGTAGCATCGGTGCACTTTAAGCAATGTAGCACCGAGGCGTTGAAAGCTACAGGGACCCGGTGCAACATAATACTAGTTGCACACCCCTACGATTTTTGTGGTGCTATGCCTCGGTGCACCACTATATATTAAAAACACCGTTAAATTTTTAAAATATAGCTACAGTCAACGTCTTAGTCAATTTTACTGGTGCGTTTATCTTCACTTATCACAATGGTGCTTTGTAATAGTTAATTTGTACTAGTGCATTTTAATAGTTAGTAAGCACCAATGCTATTTTCAATATACAACACCGGTGCATTGTGAAAGTACTTAAGCACCAGTATGTTGCAAAAGTACTTAAGTACCAGTGCTATTGTTTGTAAAATACACTGGTGCACATAATAGTATAAAGCAAAAGTTCTTCTAATAATTTTGGTGCTCACCAATGCATATAATGGTTTCAATTTTTCGTGTGCACTTGTGCTGTATATTTATTTTAAATGAACTAGTGCATTTTGCATTGTTTCACACCAGTACGTTTCTTTAAACAAATCTCGCCGAAAACAAGACCTTCGCAAAAGCCTCCGGCTGCTGAGTTTTTTTTAGTTTAAATATATTTCTATAAAAACCTTTGGTAAAACATCTATTATCATTGGAATAAGTTGTTGCAGAGTTTTTTTTATAGATTTTTTACCAATCTTGTAACACAAAAAAACTTTGTTATAACATTCGCTACATGGCCCTTTCCTTGTAGTGACCACTACAAGTTTGTTAAAATATCATGAGAAAAACATAATTGTTCCAAGTCCATATTGTGTTTCTCAAAAGTTTGATTTAAAATGATGGAAAAAAAACCCATATATAATACACACAAAGGGAGAGAGAGAGAAATAGAAATCCCACCAAAATCATGCCATAGTGGAAGTGTATAACAATGTTTATAATGAATTGGCCACAACTTGCACAAGTTGCAAAAGAATATGTAAAAAAAATCCCATCTTGGAAAAATATATTTAGTAATATAAACTGGGAATTGTAAATGAACCCTAGGCATGAGTTTCTCTTACTTGGATATAAACCAAACATATTGGTCTTTTCAACGGATTCTCCTCAAATAAAAAAGTTGGGACATATTTCCCTACAAATATTTCTCCACATTCTGCTCGTGTTTTTTTGTGAATCAACTCAACACTCTTAACAGATTTTTGTTTATGTATTTGCATGGAATCCACGTATCTGCCTTTATCTTGCTATGAAGCTTTATCATCTCTATCATGCTCCTTGCACTCTTTGTCTTCCTTCCTCTCCTTTTCCTTTTGGATTATATTATTGTGCTCTTTCTCAAGCTTGATAGATGTGTTTTCAACAGCATTATCAAAGTATCTTTCACTACTACAATCACGATCATTCTGTAGGAAATAGTTTTCTCCCTCTATTGAAAACAATAGAAAGGCACAATCAGGTGAGGGAAAGCCATATACATCTAGGGAGACAAAAGAAGGATAAAATATAAGAAAGAAAAAAGACAAAGTGAAAGAACAAAACCACCTTTTCCAAATGAGACTGCCTTGAAGACAAACCAAAAGTTATTCCATCTTGATGCATGAGGCACATGTGCATCTCTTGCAGAAGTGGTATAGTGAAGCTACTTACCAAAACTAGAATTTATTAGTTTGAAAAACAAATTTCAAAATTCACAATATATATACACATTACTATGTCAATTGCTTGTTACAAGAGTTTTAGACTTGCCATGTAAAAGGAAATACAACTAGAGTTAGAAATTAATTGTTTCGTATGTCTTTTTGTTTAACTCTGGGAGAAACACGAAAAAAAAATGATGTTGCAAGGTACAATGTACTTCTTGATATGCTTAACTAATTGATTTGTTTCCCTTGTAAAATACATATTTAAAATATACATGAAAGATTTGTATACATGTTGATTAGACTGAAACCTCAAGAAGTGTAATTTCATATCCTTTAGGAAAAATGTGTTAAAGGATAAAATAAGATTGCACTACCAGTTAAGCAATTGCTTCACCCTAGAAATAACACCCATTGTATCAATTCTACGAGGCAATAAAATTTGGTTAAAAAATGAAGGTCCCTCTCAATTAAACAATGAATAACTAGATCTACTTAATAATAACATCAATATAAGATATTAATTGTGAACCTTTGTACCTTGAAATCCTTCATTACTTTAGTTGCTAACTTTTGTAACCCAAAAAGTAGGTTGAGGTGGTCAGAGTTATTTCATATCGCACAAAGATAATCCAAAGTCAATAATACTATCACTCTATTCTTGCAAGTGCTAAGAAAATACAAGATTTAGAATATGAAAATGTTGTAAATACAAAAAGGTTCATTTTTTGTGAATTGCACAATAAAACCTAATTTAAAAATCACCATACTAACATATAGCCAAATAACTTATGCTAAAACAATTATACAATCCCAAATATGTAGATCATATATTGTATCCAAAGTGGTGTCTACGAGGCAAGAGAGGGAAATGAGATAATTCAATTATGTAGTAGTCTATGATTGACACTTACTATATTTATGTTCCAAAAGAATAAATCATCATTAACATAATGTCTCTTAGATGATAGGATAACATAACCAATAGACGATATGTTGTAGCTGGGACTCACCTGAAAACATCTTACACATGAATATGGATCCTCAACAAAATAAACTAAATGGTGATTTTAAGCCTGTCACATGACATGAGGACACGAGACATAGAGGACACTGGAACATGAATGTTCAACATGAGACATGTTGACTTCAAAAATTGGACACAATGACATGTTTTACACATACACACACATATGTAACATATCCTTGTGTCTTCTTTTGGGGGGGAATTATAAACTATCAATACAAAAATGTAATATTGACATAAATATCCATTTTTTTTTAGAAATTAGAACATTTACAAAACACTTAGATCCCTTCAAATCTTGATTTTACCTTCACTTGCACAATGAGCGACCCTAAGAGCTCTTTCCCAGGTGTAATGTAAAAAGGAATGGGATATGTTTGGCATATATAAGAGCACATTGAGTATATTTGTTCACAAATAATTTCCAATTCCTAATGTCATACTTACTAATCATGAATAGTTTATATTAGACCGCAAACACACAACCAATATGAGACAAAATCAATTTAAGGATGGCGATCTCCCATTATGAAGAAGTCATAAATACATATGCCATTAAAGCTCTGTTGGATGTTCATGTGCAATGGAGTATTCTAATGCCTACTTTGAAGAAAAGGGACCCATAGGATACCTTATGTTTAATATCTCCTTAGCTTGTGCAACACTATATTTGAACTCCCTTCATTGTAGTGAAACTCATTGGTTTTAGCTTAGATTTCACTACCTAATCCTGTGTTGTCCTACATATTTCTATAGGACCGTGGATGTATGGAATGACGATACAGAAGTTTCCAATTTGTAAATTGTTGAACAAAGGCTAGGATACTATAATGCTACAAAATTTGGCCATGTATATTTTAACTAGAGTGATGTACATGCATTAATTTTCCCCGAATTATCATAAGTAACAATCAATTACACAAGGGTTGGGTAATGGTCTCAATCAGTGGGAGGTGATGAGACCTTGTGTTAGCATATTTTTGGTCCGCATTTGCATTCCATATTCATCTTTTTGACCTCTTTTTTGTTATCCTTTTTTTCTTAATTTCCATGAGATTAAGTTCAAGCGAAACAAGCTAACTAATGACTTTTGTTCATATATTTTCTTAAGTAATGATTAAACTTAGAAGAATAATCATAAGTTACGTAGGTTTTGCTCATGTGAAGGAAATAAAGATATGTTAAGCCAAAATTTATGAAGGTTTGTGCGGGACTACTATGGACACCATCATGCATATCCAATCACCGACCACACACACAACCATCTTCAAGAATAACACAATATTACCATAGATACCAACCACATAGTTATCAATGTAGTAAAGTAAGAAGCTCTAGGAAGATGATCTTCAACAATCAAGGAAATAATTAGAGGGTTTAAATTAAAGATGCCACAAATTTATTACTAAAATGTAGCACATACACCAATAATCCTCTTTTTTTAAGAATTGGCATTCAAGTTCTGTAATCAATTATTTATTAATTCCTTCATGTAGACTAGCATCACATTGCCTTGTAGAGTTAATTTTATAGATCTATCAACTTGCAATTATATTTGATTATAGTTTAATATAAGTCAAATTCTTCTTACTTAAGTTCATAGTTGTTTACTCAACAATAATAGATTCTTTCTTATTTAAATGAAATTAATTCAATTCACTTTAGTTATAACTCCTTGATTATATTATAATAACTTTGTTTTTTGAAATATAATACCTAGTAATTGATCAGGGTGGGTAAATGAAGAACCTTAATTTTTCATAAACATTGCATGGGTATCTTGCAAGAAAAATAAATCCCATATTGACATCTAAATGCACAAGTAAATTAGGCTTCTTACTACACTAAACATGATCTTTAATTGACTGTCACTTCCTGTAGTTTAGAAAGTACATCCTTATATTCTTTTAATGCATGGTGATGATTCATTAATGTCATTCCCCAACATTTATGCAACAAGTGCACTAATCCAATCATAGGGTGTGGCTCTCAACCAATAACAATTATGATGAATTTATTCTCCTATCACGTGACCTTTCATTTCCCACACATGTGGGGGATTACTTTGGTTGTTTTGTTACTTGGAGGACACATGTCTTGGATGTTTTGGGTGATGTGGAACAACATGGATCATTTGATTGGTGGAAAATTGGGGTGATGATATGCATTGTCCCACTTGAACCCATCACAGGAGGAGAGACTCTTCGTTTTCCATACATGTTGACACTTAGATGACTTAGCACATGATTGGGTCTTCATTTTCCATACACGTGGACACTTGGAGGATCTTGGAACTTTTTTGGACACCTTCTATGGACCTTGGGTCTCTATAAGAACCAATAATTGTGAGGGGAACTTTGTATAATAACCTAAATAGTATGGTCATGATTATATGTAGGGAGGCTATTTTATACCATATAGGGATCACTGAGCCAATTAAATTTCAATGTTAACAATGAATCCCACTACAAATGTGATAGATATAGAACTAATAGAACTAAATATAACCAACACAACTAATATACATATAGATAACTAATAAAAAAAATGCAAGCACTAAATAGAAACGAGTAAGTAATAGTTGTATATTTGATGGTTGTCCTCGTATAATACTTGTTTAATGCTTATTTTATAGATATCCTCCAGTAGTCAATATGGTTTAACCAACACACAAAGAATCAACAAAATAATAAAATAAATTAACATGAATCTTTATGACTAAATAATAATTAAATAAATAAACATGCATTTCAATGCGTACAAGACTCTTAAAAGACTAAAGTCCAACAATACCTAAATGAGCTTCTCTTTGTTTCAAGAATAATTTATTCTCTACTAAACAGGGTCAACCACATACCCAATTACATGGCCCCTTCCCCCCTCACGTCACTCTCAATTCCCCAATACCCAATCTATTTACTAGAAAATGATTGAAAGCAACATAGTAAGATTCATGCATAGAAACTATAAGCAAAACAAGAATTTAAGGAAAAAGAAAAATTATCATTGAAAAAATACTTTATGCCAATGAAGTTTATCATTGAAAAAAGTGTGCCAACTATAGTGCATCTGTCTTATAATATACATGATCATTTTTTTTTTGCTTCTTAGAAGTTTGGACATAAATCTTAAGTGGCTCATCCATTTCCACTTCTTCATCTCTTGAGCTCTGTTTTGATGTTGATTGGATCTGCATATTCTCACACATTGTATGCCTGGTTTGGTACTCACTGTGTGGAGGCTGCTATGAGGGGGCATTAGCTACTATAAAAAAATTATTAAATTTATATGGCCAATTATTAATCATTGAAGTAGTTCATTAATAAAAATATCTTTGCAACGTTATTTACTTGGTGCACTGGTTGACACCATTGGAATGGATTCCATGTTCTTCTTTCCTTGTAGAGGATCCTTAGCTGCATGGTCTGCCATTGAAACAATGCCAACATTAATAAGTACACATTCGCAAATGTATAAGTACAAAATTACTAAGTATATGATTTTATAGCCATATTACCGTCATGGGCATGCACAAATTTTAATAACAAAAAAATATTGTCAAGTTTTTCCAAATAAAAAGTCTAGGATTGGACAGGTGGATAGTGGAATTTTTCTTCGAATTCTTTCATATAGTTGGCCCTGAATTACTAGCAGTGGTGGAACATTCAGGATTAAAGGAAAGGTGAGTGGAACATTGAATGCTACTTTTATACTATTGATCCCCAAAAGCATAAATTTAGGATCTTTTAATGACTTTAGGCCCATTTCACTTTGTAATTTGGTTTACAAAGTTATATCCAATGTGATAGCTAATAAAATCAAGCCTATCCTATCCAAATACATATCAAAAGAACCATTTGGATTTCTGGACAATAGACAGACTATGGATGCTATTGGGGTAGCATTGGAGAGTCTTCACAGTATAAAAGTAAAAAAGTTTAAAGCTATGGTTTTAAAGTTAGATTTAATAAAGGCTTATGATAGAGTAAATTGGGATGTTCTAATACTGGTTTTACTACAGATTGTCCTTAGATTGGAGGCTACTAATTGGATTATGGGATGTGCTTGTTTTGAATTTTTTTTTGTTCTTGATAATGGAGAACCAAAAAATTTGTTTAAGAGTTCAAGAGGACATAAACAAGGTTTTCCCTTGTCCCCTCTTCTTTTCCTTTTAATCGTTGAAGGATTCAGTAGACTGGTAGAGAAGGAAAATATTGAAGGGAGTCTGGAAGGTGTAAATATCTCATTTGCTATAAGAATAACTCGTCTTTTGTTCCTAGATGATGTCTTACTATTTTCCAGAGGAAATATGAAAGAATGGAAGGTTTTTAAGGAGCTCTCAGAAATTTTTTGTGAAACTACATGTAGCGGCTGCAACTAATTCTAAGTCTTGTTTTCTAGAGTGGTGGGTTCGAAGAGGAGACTTTAAATCAGATCGAAAGCTTGTTTCCCTTTAAGATAGATTCACTTGATACCAATATTAAATATTTGGGCTATTATATGAAACCCATTAAAAGAGGATTGGATGTGGCTTGTGAAAAAGGTGGAGAAGAGGATTGGGAATTGGTGCTACAAGTGGCTTTCTCTTGGAGGGAGATTGATACTGGTAAAAGCAGTTCTAGAAAATATTCATGTATATCCATTATCATTGGTAAAAATACCTAGAACCATTTTGGACAAGATAAGAAAAAATTGCTTTAGTTTCATATGGACTGGGAATAATAGAAAAGAAGGTGTTCACTTGGTATATTGGAAAAGGATAGCCAGGCCTAAAAAAAAAAAGTGGTTGGGGGCTAAAAAATGTTTTCTTTTTTGGTCAGGATTTAGCCACAAAAAGTATTTGAAGGGTTTGATTAAATGCTAGTTTATGGAGTGATGTTATTAAAGAGAAATACTTAAAACAATTGTTTGTTATTGAATGGATAAGAGCAATAAGAAAGAAGATTCCAGTGGCTTCAAATATTTGGAGGTGTCTAATAAATTCCTTCTTTATTTTGGGCCAGTGGTTAGCTTGGAAACCTAGGAATGGTTAATGTATACAAGTAGGGGATGTTGGGATATTCCTATACTCCATCCTAGTCCTAACATCATTTTCCATTTTTGCATTTTCAGTCATGCATGCATGGATGAAAATTGCATGCATCCTAGTCATAAGCATAGTGTCCTCCAACACCTAGTCCCCATTCTGCTAGCCCCGGGAGATTCTTTCTGATAATTTCTATCCCTCTTAGTGCATGATGTGCCCTCCTTTCACTACCACATGTGAAAGGTGTTGATGTATATGTAACTTCGGAATGTATTTCACATATGTATATTGTACTCCTACAGAGATGGTATTATTCCTCTATACGGAAGTGTTTGTATTCCTATAGAGATGTTATTATTCCTCTCTACGGCAGTGTCGTCATTTATATTGTAAGTGTCGTAACTTATACTTGATGGATTATTAGACCACCTTGTTGGGGTAGGCCCTGTATAAGTCATGTGGGTCAAAGGGTTATTAGACCACCCTATTGGGGGCCGGACATGTGGGTCAAAGGGTTATTAGACCGCCCTATTTGGTGTTGGCCCAGTCAGCATTGTGTTATGTGGTTAAGTTGAGGTCGACCTCGTAAAGGTTATTAGGCAAGTCAAGCCAAGTATAAATAGAGTGCGGGAGGCACTCTATTTCATCATTCTATTCTCTCTCACACACTTTGGAGAGTGGTTCACTTGTGGAGGAGGAGAAGCTGCTGCTAGGAGATGTCTATCTCTTATGCTTGGGTTGTATCATTGCTCTATCTATCTATGAGGAAGTTATTGGGGTTTTTCACCTTTATGGTTTTCCCCAAGTAAAATCTGTGTCTCTTGTGTGCTTGCATTATTGTGTCCATGATTGATTTGTTGTAGATATGATGTACATGTTGTTCTCTCAGTTAATATCCTATATCAGATTGAAGTAAATTCAAAAAAACTAACATGGTATCAGAGCTAGCCTGAAAGAAGGCATGGTATGGCATGTATGACACTTGTTGCACTTACGATGCTATGGCTTGATATAGAAAAAACCAGTAATCGTAGAAATTTCGCTATAAATCCATTTTGGCAAAGTTTTCGGATCTGAAACTTTTACAGGTCGAATATTAGATCCCCATGTACCTTGTGTCCAAATGAAAACTTCTATTTCGCTGTACTTTGTGTTTTATGATCTGTACAATATAGGGTTTCTGCCTCTTCCAGATCTGAGTCATAAACAAGTGACCTAGGAAAAAAGGTCATAAATTGGGCTAGGAAGCTCCAAATGAAATTTCGTAAAAAGTGATAGGTAGTGCATGGGATTTAATTTCTCAGGTAACTTTTTCAGAGGCCAAAACTGAACCAGTGACACGTGGAATGCCGTACAAGTTTGCTCTCCTGTTTATCCCATAAACAGGTCACATTGCGACACTTGGCATAACTCTCTCTCAGAGAATCCATTTGAGGTCAGACCTATGGGGTTGGAAAGATGACAGGTCATGCTACCACAAGAAAAATTTTCAGACCCTGTGGATTGGAAAGTTCAGAGTTACACCAAAAACAATCAGGTGCATATTTGTGTCAAAACAAAATTAATTTTGAGCACCTTCATTCATGGCTTCGGGAATTAGGGTTTCGAAGAAAGTTGGTATTTTTGTAACCAGAGACCACGGATGAATGATACTCATCAAAATCGAAATTTAGAGACCAAGATCAAATTTTTTGGTTGGGTAGAAGGCCGGGTTTGATCAAACCCTAGTTTGAGACTTTGATTGGAAAAATGGAAAATTAGGTCTTCTGCAAAAGTTGAAATTTTTGAAGTCTGTGACCATGGCTGGAAGCTCCTCAGAAAAATCAAAGTTTAGAGCTTTGGTTCAAACCTTTTGGTTGGGAAGAAGGGTGGGCTTTTTCAAACCCTAGTTCGGGATCCTGTCGAGAAGATCCGAAAGTTTCAAAGGCAATTTTGAGGGGTGAAACTTTGCAATTTTCAAATTCTAAATATATCGGCTTGATCAGCTCATCAAGGCACATCTTTCTATCCTTTCAGAAGTTTGAAATTCAAAGTTTGAATTTTTAGGGTTTCTCTGACAAACCCTAATCCAGCTCCAGATCCAGTTCCTGCAAATCAAGTGGATTAGGTTAATCCTAGAAGAGAATGGATTGGTCACTTGCATAAGTGAAGAAGTTCATGTTTCAGAGGGAGATGAGGCTAAGGCCTTACATAAGAAGATTACAAAGCAATCTCAACAGGTATGACTCATACAGGTATGTTTCGAATTCTATTCATAATTAAGTTTATGATATGTTTGTCTTCATATTATTATGGTTAGTACAATCTTGGTTATTTTTAGACTTGTCGTATCACCTTAATAAAATTATGAATGCATGATAGAATATATTCATTGATTAGGGTTTTTGACACTTATTATTGTACTAATTCATTGTGATGTTTTATGAGGTTTATGTTGTTCGCTAACATGAAAGGTACACCAAGAAAGACAAATCATGTTCTAGTTCAAGAACAGATGACCATGGTGACATGAAGACAAAGGTTCATCCATTTCCATGGATCACATAGAAGATCTACTTACGAGGTATGTATAACTTGGTTCTATAATGGTTAACCTATGAGATATGCAAGTAACTAGCACAAGTCATTGAAGAAAACAAGAAGACATTATGCGGGTATGTTAGACATAACTAGCTAGAATGCTAATCCAGGTATGTTTTTCCTATATCAAGTTAGAATCCTACCTTGTGTTAGGATCTCTTATATAAGTATACATGGCATGATTGATAATGATTATTTATGAAGTTAGAAATTTAAGTAATCCAGGGTCTATGCATATTATGTCTCTTACCTTGATTGATGATATGACTAACCAGAAAAGTCTTTTGGTCAAATATGAATATGCATGAGTAAGAGAAGTCTTCCTTAAAACATTGAATGCTAATGCTTATTATCTGTGTTTGAAATGATCACGACTATACATGTTTAAGATTATTGTAGTATTGAGATTATACTAATGAATGTATGATTATGTATGAGATCTCGAGGATATCACAATAATGATACTTGTAAGCATGCATAGTGATCGAGGATGGATATAAGTTCAAGGACAGGTAATCTAGGAAGCAAAGATCAAGAGGGAGCACACTCCAGTAGTTTCTGTAAGGATGCAGATATTCAGAGGGAGTCGACCACTTCTCACAATCCACATCAGAATGGAGTTGCAAAGATTCAGAGGGAGTCCACCCAACAGCCAAACAAAGATAAGTATTTGAATTGTCATTTCTTACATATTTGTTTGTTTAAATAATGTTGTTCAATGATGTATATGCTTATGTTCCTAGACTTAGGTTGTGTATTATGCATATTAGAATAATTGCCTTAATGAACAATATACTACTAATATGCATGTGATGGGTAAGTGGCCTATGGCACTGTACAACATTCCATTGCTACTTATCTAGAATGAAACCTCATTGCTGACATGTTGGAGTAGTGCAAACTCTTAACAATGTTCTGGTAGAGATTGGAAGGCATCTAGAAAGTTACGGGATATAGATAAATGTTGTATTGAAGCATTGGCTAAGATAATTGCATGACTGTATGACATATTTATTTATGTGTAAGAATTTTTTCTGAAAACTATGAGATGTTTTCTAATCATGCAATTTAACTTGTTTGTAGGAAATATCGTATACCATCACCTACAAAAGAAGGACTACAACATTTGTTCAACAACAAAGTTATCTATTGAAAATATTAAAAATATTGAAGTTCCCAGGATTCGGGAAGAATGCCATGATCGAGGAGTACCAGTCGATCATGAAGAATGATGTTTGGGATGCAGTCCCAAGACCTGAAGGGAAGTCTGCTGTGACTTCCAAATGGATCTATAATATCAAGCATGCTGTAGATGGTAGCATGGAGAAATACAAAGCGAGGTTCGTAGCTCGTGGCTTCTACCAGAAAGAGGGATTGAGTATGAAGAGAATTCTACACCTATAGCCAGGAACACTTCCATCAGATCAGTACTTCCTCTGGCTGCAGTGATGAAATGGAAGATACACTAGATGGATGTCAAGATAGCTTTCTTGAATGGTGTAGTCGAAAAGGAAGTGTATATGGAGCAGCCACTCGGGTTTGCGACACATGACCGAGAGTCACATGGGTGCAAACTGAAGAAAGCCCTGTATGGTTTGAAACAAGCAGCCAAGAATTGATATGGCAGGATAGATGACTTTCTATCCAGTTTGGGCTTTATCAAGAGTAAAGCGGATTCCAACCTTTACTACAAGGTTGAGGAAGGAAATCCAGTGATACTACTTTTGTATGTGGATAACTTGTTTGTTACAGGTGAGGACAGATTGATTGCTAACATGCAGCGGAAGCTTGCTGCCGAGTTCGAGATGAAGATCTTGGATATGATCCACTATTTTCTAGGCATGGAGGTGTGGCAGAGTGCAGATGGTATCTTCCTTGGACAAGGGAAGTATGCAGTGGAGATCCTGAAGAGGTTCGGGATGATGGACTGCAAGGCCATGGCCACACCTATGGCATCAAACCTGAAGCTTCTGTGTGATGCTTCATCTGATCCGGTTGATGTCGCTGTGTATCGTTAGATGATTGGGTCCTTGATGTACCTGACGAACACGAGGCCAGATATTTTCTTTGTGGTGAACACATTGAGCCAGTTCCTCACGGATCTCAGAGGTGTTCACCTGGTTTCTATAAAGCATATTGTAAGGTACCTGAAGGGTACGGTTGACTATGGGCTCAAGTATGATGCGAATCAAAAGTTTAACCTACAGGGTTATGTTGATTAAGATTGGGCAGGCAGTGCTGCAGATAGGAAGAGAACTTCTGGGTGCTGCTTCAGTATGGGATCAGGTGTGATCTCTTGGTTTAGAAGGAAGCAGTCCTGCGTAGCACTAAGTACAACCGAGGCAAAGTATGTTGCAGCTTGTTCGGCTAGTTGTGAGGCAGTATGGCTTCGGAAGCTACTGTCTGAGTTATTTGATCTCCCGCTGGAGGCTACTGGTATCTTTTGTGACAACCAGAGTTGTGTGAAGCTGTTTAAGAATCCTGTGTTCCATGACAGGTTGAAACACATTGAGATCAAATATCACTATATCAGGTATATGGTGTAGAGAAGCGCATTGAAGCTCCTGTATGTTGCGACGGATGAGCATGTTGCTGATGTACTGACGAAACCACTAGCCAGAGTGAAGTTCGAGTACTTCAGAGAGAGGCTTGGTGTTCTTCAGATTGATGACACTTCGAGGAAGAAGTGATGGACACATTTGCAGGAGCCATTCCGAGCATGGTGAGAGGAGGATCCTTCCATGGCTGTGGATATAAGCGCTGGATGATAAGCATCAGGATGATGCTCCAGTTACTGCTCTATATGTGTATATATGCATCATGTTGGATGCTTGATATGATCAGTTGGATCATTTATATGTATATGTATGTACGAATCATGTTGGATGTTGGATATGATCAGTTGGATCATTTATATGTATATGTATGTACACATCATGTTGGATGCTGGATATGATCAATTGGATCATTTATATGTATATGTATGTACGCATCATGTTGGATGCTGGATATGATCAGTTGGATCATGTGTATGTATCTGTAGATGTATCAGGTGGATACATTGTATGATCAGGTAGATCATGTGTGTTGATATGTATCAGGTATGATCAGGTGGATCATGTATTTGTATA
This sequence comes from Larix kaempferi, assembly GCA_027924585.1. NCBI lineage: Eukaryota > Viridiplantae > Streptophyta > Pinopsida > Pinales > Pinaceae > Larix > Larix kaempferi. The sequence continues at coordinate 12,745,030 of BSBM01000458.1, read as the reverse complement.
TGTATCAGGTGGATACATTGTATGATCAGGTAGATCATGTATGATGATATGTATCAGGCAGATACTGTGTATGCATCAAGTGGATGCATTGTATGATCAGGATGATCATGGATGATGAGCTTCAGGATGTTGCTCCAGATGACATGCAACAGGATGATGCAGTGTTGATGATCATGATGATCATGTGTACATCAAGATGATGTATGGTGAGTATTAGGTTGATACTCTGTGGCCATGGACAGGTTGTGTAGATGAGCATGTAAGTAGACCTGGGAGATTTGGATAGGATGAAAAAGGCCTCAGATGCTCTTTTGAGGCATTGCTCTGGGAGGACATGTAAGTAGACCTAGGAGATATGGACAGGATGAAAAAGGCCTCAAATGCTCTTTCAAGGCATTGTCTTATGGCATGTAAGTAGACCTGGGAGATCTAGACAGGATGAAAAAGGCCTCAGATTCTCTTTCGAGGCATTGCCATGACCACATGTAATCAGACCTGGAGATCTGGACAGGATGAAAAAGTCCTCAGATGCTCTTTAGGGTTCTTGCTTGGCAAGACACCCTTTTAAGGTTTTGTGGTAGGAGTCACATGTAATCAGACCTGGAGATCTGGACAAGATGAAAAAGGACTCAGATGCTCTTTAGGGTTCTTGCTTGGCAAGACACCCTTTTAAGGTTTTGTGACTGTCACATGTAAAATATCCTGGGAGATCCTATAGGTCAGAGTTGTGTACCCGTAATAGCCTGGGATGCTCTTTCGAGGTTTTGTGATGCACATAATAAGTCCTGAGGATTCCACAGTATGGCCAGTGATGATGAAGACCTGCAGGTGGTGGGCCTACATCCAGTATGAAAAAGGACTGGCTCTGTAGAACTTCCTATGACGAGTAGATTCAGAGATTGACTGAGATAGTAGCAGTGATGATGATGATGATTTGAGGACGATGATTCGATGACGATGATCCACAGAAGAAGATTTGTGCTAGAAGACCTGCGTCGAGGAATACCTTCCTAGTTAAGAGGGAGTGTTGATGTATATGTAACTTCAGAATGTATTTCATATATGTATATTGTACTCCTATAGAGATGGTATTATTCCTCTATATGGAAGTGTTTGTATTCCTATAGAGATGTTATTATTCCTCTATATGGAAGTGTCATCATTTATATTGTAAGTGTCGTAACTTATACTTGATGGGTTATTAGACCACCTTGTTGGGGTCGGCCCTGTATAAGTCATGTGGGTCAAAGGGTTATTAGACCACCCTATTGGGTGTTGGCCCAGTTAGCATTGTGTTATGTGGTTAAGTTGAGGCCGACCTAGTAAAGGTTATTAGGCAAGTCAAGTCAAGTACAAATAGAGTGTGGGAGGCACTCTATTTCATCATTCTATTCTCTCTCACACACTTTGGAGAGTGGTGCACTTGTGGAGGAGGAGAAGCTGCTGCTAGGAGATGTCTATCTCTTATGCTTGGGTTGTATCATTGCTCTATCTATCTCTGAGGAAGTTATTGGGGTTTTTCACCTTTATGGTTTTCCCCAAGTAAACTCCGTGTCTCTTGTGTGCTTGCATTATTGTGTCCATGATTGATTTGCTGTAGATATGCTGTACATGTTGTTATCTCAGTTAAGATCCTATATTAGATTGAAGTAAATTCAAAAAAACTAACACAAGGCGCCCTCCTTCACCTACCACCAGTGACACACTCAATTAGTTGAGTAATTTGTGGATCTTCCCTTGATTTAAGGCTAGATTGACTCCTTAACTGACTGTAACACTCCGGTGGACCTCCAGAGAGACAAGATTGACTATTTTGACTCCAGTCAGATCCTCATGACTCTAGTTAGCTCCTCATGAGCCCTCCATCAGTGCTCCATGCATCAATTACACTTACTGCACCTAGTTAGACTCAGTGTGACACATGGTTGATGTTTACTTGTGCTTTGATGACACTCTACTGATCTGATGATCACCTTATGTAGGCTAATTCGAATTGCCACCTTGGAATTCAAATCCTCTCCACCATTGTATTATTTATTGTTCATATTATGATTAATGAATTAGTGTGTGATGTTATTCTGCTTCTATCCGAGTTCTAATGTATCATAATTATGTTGCTCCTTTACACTACATTGACCACTCTTCTTCTATTTTCCTGCTTCATCTTAATCTTTCTTGTGAGGTATACATCAGCTCTTAGATCTGCTGTGAGGATTTTCACATGGTATCAGATCCTGTTGAGAGTATTTTCTATATCCATTCCTGAGAGTTTTTTGCAGGTTATTATCAAGATTTCGAGTGCAGCAGTTTCTGCACTTTTGCAGTAGTAGAAGTTGCAGATATTTTCTATTGTTTTTTGCAGGTCTTCTGAAACAACTTCCATGAATCCGGAAGGAATTCCTCCTCTTTCTCCATTCGACCATGATGAGGGGAAACCAAATATGATATCACATTTGAAGAGACATGGTCTCTTTGATTATTGTTTTGAAAGAGAGTTCGAATCCTCTGAAGAAGAGAATGATTGGTTAAATGAAGGTGACAGATCCTATGCAACAATGATGTATGCTATGTCTCATTGCATGGTAACCCACTTCCTTTCCGCTGAATCTCCAAAAGATCTATGGGCCCATCTGGATGAAATATTTGGAAAATAGAATGAAGGGATTGGTCCAAACCATTTCGAGAGCAAGCCCAGTGATGCATTTTCCCTCCTTGATGGTCTCTCTGATCATGAATCAGTATCAAACATATCTCATAATGAAGCTGTCCACAAAGAAGAAGAACTTGCAGATTCTACACTCATGCTATCAATATCTTCTATTTCGAATTATGTGCCAGCTCACACTCTAGAAACTGCAGAGGTTCTTAATTCCTCTCTTGCACAAGAGTTTGTTGGTTTGCATAATGATGATCTCATGAATGTTTCGGAGGTTAAATCAACAATTGGTGGTAATGCATTCGCTCTCCTTGATCACTCACCTCTTATGTACTACTGTAATATCATTTGTACATGCTCTCAGAAGTTTATTGAAGATGTAGGGAATTGCCATTCGCTTGGGATAATTTCTCATGCATTTCATGGTTTTGATCTCACTTTTAATGGTTCAAAGGAGATCTCAAGAAACCATTTTTCAAGTCTTGGATCTGATTTGGATTCCAAGCAATCACTATCATGTGATGGTTCTTTTGGGAATAATATCACCTATGATGGTTCAAAGGAGAAAACAAAATACTATCTACACATTCATGGATTTGATCCTACCTCAGGATTCGAATCACAGGTTCCAAGATCATCCTCATACCTCTGGATTTGTTCTCATCACATTAATCGATCTGAAGAGCAAGTACAAGCACATGCTTTTTGAGCATGATCCACTTCTTCCCAAGAATAAGATACCTCCAGACATATGACCAAGCATCACACCTGCTTGAGTTTGGAGCATTTATTTTGGTGTGCCCTACAGTCTATTTTGAGGGGGGGTTATTTTTCCCATGAGGTTTTCCCCATTTCCTTGGTTTATGGACTGTTATTTATTATTCATTGTATTGGGTGACCTTTGGTCTAAGCTACCAGGGCCCAGGATGGATTAAGGGGGGGTGTTGGGATATTCCTATACTCCATCCTAGTCCTAACAACATTTTTCATTTTTTCATTAGTCATGCATGCATGCAAATTGCATGCATCTCAGTCATCAGCATAGTGTCCTCCAGCACCTAGTCCCCATTTTGCTAGCCTCGGGAGATTCTTTCGAATCATTTCTAGCCCTCTTAGTGCATGATGCGCCCTTTTTTCACTACCACAAGTGAAAGGTTCCCTCCTTCACCTACCACCAGTGACAAACTCGGTTAGTTGAGTAATTTGTGGATCTTTCCTTGATTTAAGGCTAGATTGACTCCTTAACTGACTGTAACACTCCGGTGGACCTCCAGAGAGCATAGATAGACTATTTTGACTTCAGTCAGCTCCTCATGACTCTAGTTAGCTCCTCATGCGCCCTCCATCAGTGCTCCATGCATTAGTTACACCTACTGCACCTAGTTAGACTCAGTGTGACACATGGTTGATTGTTACTTGTGCTTTGATGACACTCCACTGATCTGATGATCACCTCATGCAGGCTAATTCGAATTGCCACCTTCACATTCGAATCCTCTCCACCATTGTATTATTTATTGTTCATATTATGATTAATGAATTAGTGTGTGATGTTATTCTGCTTCTATCCGAGTTCTACTATATCATAATTATGTTGCTCCTTTACACTGCATTGACCACTCTTCTTCTATTTTCCTGCTTAATCTTAATCTTTCTTGTGAGGTATACATCAACTCTTAGATTTGCTGTGAGGATTTTCACAGGGGAGGACCCTTTTATTGGTGGATCAGATATTTATAAATTATCCCAAGATTTGGTAAATGTATTAAGAAGAAAAGGGATTTGGGTCTTATCTCATGTTGGTGTTATTGATTTGAGAAATTATGGATGCCAAAGATGGAAGCAGGATGGAGAATTGGAGCTATAGGGGGAATATGAATAAGAATGGAATGGGTATATTATTGGCCTTCAACATTGTGGAATTCAATTGAAAAATGAAGTTGACAAAATTGTTTGGTTGTGGAATGAAAAAACCAGACAAGTAATTCCCAAACTTGCCTATGAAGTTGCTATGTTTTCTTTTGTTAAAGATGAAATTGAATGGTGGTTTACCTCTCTCTAGAATTTCCATTGTCCATTAAAGATTAGAATTTTCAGTTGGATTTGTTTAGAGAACAAGATACTAACTTGGGAAAATTTAATGAAGAGAGGAGGCAAGGGCCAAATATTTGTATTTTGTGCATCAAGGAGGATGAAACAATTGATCACTTGTTGGTCCATTGTGAATTTTACAAAACTTGTTTGGTTGGAGGTGAGGAAAGAAATAAATATTACATATCGATGTGCATATCAAACCTTTGAATTAAGTTTTTATAATTGGACAATGGATGCAAATTATTGGAATGAGCTTCCTTCCTTCATTAGTTGGGAAATATGGAAATAGAGGAATGGGATTTTATTTGAAGATAAAATTAAAAAATTATAGGAGTCACATTAAATGCCATTGACTCTTTTAATGAATATCATAAAGAAAAGAGCATTGGAAATGCAAGAGTAGCAACAGATCCTTGTTTTATCTCCCATATGCCAATTGGTTTCTTTGATGGGGATTCACAAGATGATGGTGCTAGGCATGGAGCGGATATGCTACTTAAATTTAGTGATTCACATTTCTTTAAGCTTCGAATGGACTTTGGAAGGGGAAAAAATAGCAGAGAAGAACTTCTAGCACTGGGGAAAATTTTATTTTTTGTACAAACTACACATATTTCTATTTTGCAGGTTGTCAGAGACTCCAAAGTGATTATAGATTGGATATTACATAAATGTCAATTGCAGGTGGTTCTGCTAAATGGTTGGATAGAAAAAATTCGAAGACTTTAGGAAACATTTATAAATCTCCATTTTCAAATTTTTTATAGAGAGTTCAATACTAAAGTAGACGCTCTTTCAAAACAAGCATTGAATTTGGTAGAAGGATCAATCCAATTTGAAGAATTGAAGGATTCAAGAATAGTGTCTCAAAGTACACTTTCTATATTCCGATAGGAGTTAGAAAAAGCTTTTAAATTTGATATCTATAATTATATATATGTTGTTGTCATATTAATTACCTTGATGGAGTGTTTTGGTGGATACATAATATGATATTTCCTAGCTATACTTTTTGTGTTTATGACGTTACTAGAAGACTTTATAAGTCTTTATAGGGGCTTGTTTAGATATAGTGCTGGTAAACTGTAGTAAATAGAGTTCTTAGTTAGTGGGAGGTGGTCATTTTAGTACAACAAGAATTATTGAATATTGGTTACTATGTATGGGAGGTATTTTTCTAGAAATTTAGGTGGGATCTAACTATGAATTTAGACATGTTAGTTACTATGGATAGTCTAGTATTGTATGCTAGGATAATTAATACTCCATCCTTGTCCTACTTAGCATTATTTTATTTTTCCTAGTAGTTTATGATGTCATTTCCCCCTAGTGGTGTGCAGATGTCATCTAGGACCAATTAGCCACCTAATGTGCCCTACATGCATGATTTTAGGCCCACCAGAGTCAGTTCCCTACATTTTAGGATCTAACTCTATGTTCTAGTTCAATCCACCTAAGTCCTTGAACTCTACTGGGGGTTTTAGCTCTGATCACCATTGATTGTGATCTAATGCACCATTTTTCACCTACTTTGCATGAAGAACTCACTAATGCACCCTCCTTGGTCAGTTAACTGACTGTGTCTTCAGTTAATTGAGTTTTGGTTCAGTTGAGTTGAGTTTGGGACTTCTGGAGCACTATAGTGGTGACAATTCCTATGCTAGACAGACTGAGACTCGAATTATCCTAGGATATTTGAATTCTCTCTATTGTATCATATTTGTGGACTATAATGATTAATGGAGAATGATATAGATTTCTGCTTCCATCTGAGTTCCAATGCATGATTAATTTTACTGCAATTTTCACTGTAATTCACCTTTTCTGCTCATTATTTCACTGTGAGGTATTCTCAGCTCTATGATTTGTTGTGACTTAGAATTTCACATGGTATTAGAGCTCAGAGAGTGTAAGTTGAGCAACTGCTTTCAGTAGTGCACAAGAAGCCTCTGGGTTTCCACAACAAATCTTAGTGACATTGCATTGAATTCATTGGGGAAATCCTTTGAGGTCTATCCAGGTGTGAAGGATCCGGATAAAAGTGCCTATTGTCCTAAAGCAATGCTTAGTAGTAGTTTATCTCCAAAATTGAGAGTTTTTTGCAGGATATTGAAGGTTTTTCAGTGTAGTAGTGGATACAGTTTTAGTTTGTATTCGCTCAAGCAGTTTCACATGGAGAATTTGAATGCTCCCTTGTCTCTAAGAATCCTGACACCCTTCAATTATCTTGATTGGAGGGCAGATATGCATATGGTATTGCACACCAAGAGTATGTACAGGGTCACAATGGAAAAGGAGGTCAAACCTCAGGCAGCTATTGAGAAGGCCAAGTATCTAAACATATTAGATGAAGTGTTTGGTTTCATGTGTATTCATATTTCCAGATATTTTCTCTTCCACCTTGATGGATTGAAGACTCCAAGAGAGGTTTGGTTGAATCTTGACACCCTCTTCGGCAAGAAAGATGAGATGAGGGGCCATATTCTGGAGAATGAGTTAATTTCTCTTCAACCCAGCAGTTTCAAAACCATACAACAATTCTTCTCTAAATTCAAATCCTTGGTCATGCAGTGCAAACAATGTGGCATTGAGAAGAAGGATGAGCAACTGGTGCTATCCATTCTAAGCAAAATTGGTCCGAAGTTTTCTATATTTGTTTCTACCTTCCATTCAAGGATATTGTTAATTCCCAACTAGAAAATGCCTTCTTTAGATGCATTCAATGAATCTCTCATCCAAGCACAAGACACATTGATTTAGATGGGCGCTTTGAAGCCTCTGAAAATCAAGCTCTTATGGCTGGAGAGTCAAAAAGTGTGAATGATAAAGGGAAGCAGAAAGGTAAAGAGAAGAAGCAATTTGAGACCAAACTGAATCCAAAGTCTAATCCATCGGAAGGAGCCTCCAACTCCAAGAAGGATAAGAAAACGGGGTTTGAGAAGACCAAGTGTTCCTATTGCAAGAAAGGAAACTGCCTAGAGAGATCTTGCATGAAGGAGAAGATAGACCAAATGACCAAACTTATTGAACAACACAACATTTCCCTCCCAGAAGGCACAAGGGAGACTGATTCTGGAAGTGATACAAATGATCATGAGAGATGCCATGCACTGAAGGATGGATTCACACAATCACAAGCCTTCCTCATAGATTTTGGAGCCTCCAACCACATGGTTACCTCCAAAGAATCATTTTCTTCTTTAGTTATCAATGATGGTCCGAGTATTCACATGGGAGATAATTCTCAGATCTCTGCTGAAGGGAAGGGCACAATACAACTAGCACCATGGAAAGTTCAAAAATGTTCTATTTGTACATTCTTTGGCAGCAAACATTAGAGAAATATTGAGGTCTAAAATGGGCCTCCTCAGGAAAATTATAAAATAATAGTGGAAATAATAAAATAATATTAGCATACCTCATCAAATTTTAGAGGAAAAAATAAAAAAACTACTTCTTCAACTCGTATTTTCAACTTATCTCCCTGCATATTCACTCAAATTTCGATCAGGAGAAGTCATTGGATGGGGAATTCAATTCCGCATCCAACGAGTACCCACTTGACATACTTTTGATGGACATCGTTGTCCCAAAGACATCATCATCACATTTTTTTCATGTATTTCTTGTCTTTGGGACAACGGGGTCCATCAAAAGTATGCCGAGTGGGTACTCATTGGATGCGGAATTGAATTCCCCACCCAACGAATTCTCCTGATCGAAATTTGAATAAATATGAATGAGATAAGTTGAAATTACGAACTGAAGAAGTAGTTTTTTCACTTTGACCCTTTTACCTTTTTTCCCTTTTACCCAAAAAATGGTGATTCATCCCCCATGGTTGACATCAAAACCCTTAATCCTATTGGTTGATTTTTATAGTAGATTTATTTTGTTTTGAGGCCCATTTTTTACCTGAAAATTTCTCTAATGCTTGTTATCTGTTTATTAGATGACACACACAGGTTCACCAAAGAAAGTAATTTTTGGACATGACACAATTGATATTGCAGAGATCTCTTCTGGGAAGCTTATAATGAAAGGGTTTGAAAACCATGCCCCAAAGGCATATGCCATTCTCTCACTTTTTTCCATACTCTCTTCCTACTCCATTGGAATCTGATGAAGATCAAATAGATGTCTCTTCTAATGATCCAGTTTCATATTTTGAAGATGAGGACCAAGATCTTGATGTTGAGTATGAAGTTCAAGAAGATCCAGATCCATATCTAGCACCTGCTCCCAATCCATGGCCAAGGCCAATATGGGATTACAAATTCCTTGAATCTGCTGGGAACATAGTTGTGGATCCATTTGACCATAAAAGAACTAAATCTCAGTATCAAGATGCAAACCTTGCACTATGCCATATAGATCCACTTCTCTCAGAGAGGTGCTACATGATGGTGGGGTTTGATCAACAATCTTTCAAAGAGACTTGCCATGATGGATCTACAACCAAGTACAAATCTCGATTGGTTGAAAAAGGGAACTCAAGGGTTCATGATTTGGAATACAATGAGCCATTCCCTCTAGTAGAAAAGATAGTTTCTGAAAGACTTGTTTTGGAAGATACAACTTCGACACAATGGGAGGTACATCAGAGGAGAAAATCTAGATCTAGCACCTACATTACTATCCTACATAGGAGCATATTGCCTACATTTTTAGAAAGTATTTCACTCAGAATTTTTTTTTCCTTCTCTGCTTAGTGTGAAGGCTGCTTGAGTTTCCTGTTGTTCATTTTTGAGGGGGGGTATTTTTCCCATGAGGTTTTTCCCCATTTCCTTAGTTTCATGAACAATTATTTTTATCATTTATTTGATTGTATGGGTGACCTTTGGTCTCAGTAACTAGGGCCTAGGATGTCCAAGTTTGGATTAAGGGGGGTTGTTAGGATAATTAATACTCCATCCTTGTCCTACTTAACATTATTTTCTTTTTCCTAGTAGTTAATGATTCCATTCCCCCCCTAGTGGTGTGCATATGTCATCTAGGACCCATTAGATGCCTAATGCACCTTGCATGCATGATTTTAGGACCACTAGAGTCAGTTCCATACATTAGGAGATAACTTTGTGTTATAGTTCAGTCCACCTAAGTCCCTGAAATCTACTTGGGGTTTTAGCTCCGATCACCACTTATTGTGATCTAATGCTTCCTTTTTCACCTACTTTGCATGCAAAACTCAGTAATGTGCCCTCCTTGGTCAATTAACTGACTGTGTCTTCAATTAACTGAGTTTTGGTTCAGTTGAGTTGATTTTGGGACTTCCAGAGCACTCTATTGGTGACAATTCCTATGCTATACAGATTGAGATTCGAATTCTCCCAGGATATTCGAATTATCTCTATTGTAACATATTTGTGGACTATACTTATCAATGGAGAATGTTACAAATTTATGCTTCCATCTGAGTTCCAATGCATGATTAATTTTACTGCTCTTTTCACTGTAATTCACCTTTTCTACTCATTATTTCACTGTGAGGTATTCTCAGCTCTATGATCTGCTGTGACTTAGAATTTCACATTGTATACTTTTATTCTCAAAATGAATATCAAGTATAGTATTTTTTTTCTATGTGGAAATTTTTTGCCTTTGCATTATAAGAAACACCAACGGTTTTGGGTTCAAACCTACTTTTCAACAAAAAATAAAGCTAAAGACAAATGTAGGAAACAAAAACAACATTATGAAGCATGATTTAAATAGAGATGAGGTAGTTGGAAAAGAGAGTGCTTTAATTGGTTTCCAAAAGATGCCTTTCTAATCTAATTTTAAGCTCAATTTTTTCCAGAAGTGGTTTACAATAAATGCCTTTTCTAATCTAATTTTGGGCTCAATTTTTTCTAGCAGTGTATAAGAGAGTATATTTTTCTCATTTCAAAGGATCAGAGGTTCATTTTAGCAGCTAAGGGGGGTGAAATAAAGGAAATATTTTCCTTGTGTATCTCTATTTTGTACTAACAAATAGCTTCCTTCTTCTTCTACTTCTATTCTCTTTCATTCTCATTCTCATGGTAAGCATTATTTGAATACTAGACTTTGTAAAAGGAAGCAATGAAGCTCAAGATAGTGATTTTATGAGCCTCAAACCCTAATGCATTTATTGTTTAAATGCAATGGTATTTTTCAAATATGAGATTGTGTAGTCCCTAACATTCGAGCTATTGTTTTGCTAAGGAACTATTGAATTTATTATGGGTGTAAGACTAAGGTTGTTTCCACTAATAAATAATAGATTCAAGCAAGTTATGCCATTTTTTCCTTTTATTTTATGTCTCACATGGTGTTGAATAATCCAATGGATTTATGCTTACTTTTCCCATTTGGTTTTCTATTTGATAAATATGTGTTAGGAAAGTAGCTATGCCTCCTCAACATATATTTGTTCATTTTCTCTAATTTATTTTCCAAATAAAACTAGTTTACGGTTCCCATGGTTTATAATTCCCCTTGACGATTGGCTTCTTGATTACCTCCAAAATACAATTGAATACTCTTTTCATTTTGTTGTAAATATATGACGTAGATAAACTCTATGCACCCCCCATGTCTACTATAAATCCAAACTGAGCTCCATTGATTCAAATAGGTTGTTCTTTAGTGACAAATAAGAACTATTTAGCCTTAGAAAATATTGAGGGTAAACCCCACTTAACCAAGAATTGGTTGGAAGGTCTCAAGCGGTGTAGAAGATTCATCCTGCACACCATGCTTTGGAATTTGGACCCCCTATAAGAGAGAGGGATCAACCTAGGGGACAACATGGGAATTGATGTGATTGTTGAGAAGAGAGTTCTCATTGGGATACAACGACAAATCTATTGGAGACTCCACCATTCATTTGTTTGATGGGTTATAAATCAAGTGGATAGTAAGACCCAAGGTCTTGTATTATTGAATATTTGTAGCTTGTTGGAAAGTTACTAGTGACCATTTTGAAATGAGGCACTATTTCCATTACTGTTTATTATCTACTACTTGTGGTGAGCAATTTGTGGCTCTCAAGGAAAAGTATCTCACATGGTGACTCCACATTCATGTCATAGATCTTGACCAAGCTTAGATAATTGCATGTTTCTTAGGAAACAACACATTATTGAAAACATCCATTTAAGGTGGGTTTCTAAGATTGTCTTGTGTCACCTCCCTAGTGGCCTTAGTGGCCTATCAATACCACATGGGATATTTTTTATTCCTTTATACTTATGATACCAAGAAATTACTGTCTAATATTGAGTTTTTTTTCTTTCTGCACAACGATCTATGCCACATAATCTCAATTCACTACGCCTTGCCCTGCGTGCATATTACTCTATTTCATATCCTATACTGCACGAACTAATTTTACCTTTCACACTTCTACACCTATCAATTTATTTATCTTGCAACTATACTTCATGCACAAAACCCAACCTCCATGCGATCCATTGCATAATTGTCTTTAACCCCTACGCAACCACCACCTCACAGGTTAACCACCCTGTTGCTACTTAGCTTGCAATGACAAGACATTGGCTTCCTCTAGAGTTAACACTATTCACATTGATGGACTTCTTACATAAATCATACATTTAGAAGCAATCATTTATAAGTCACATCCTCATATATCTATCAAGTAGATATCTAGAATAAAATTACTTCTATCTAAGGAATGCATATTCATAATAATTATATACAACATGCATCTCATCATTCATTTAGATCAACATTCATATAATGAAAATGAATAACAGCAATGAAACATCACATAACACTTATCTTGAATGAAGCTTCTCTGAGCAACTGATTGTGTAAGAGAAACATTCCACCCAATTGTAGGAACTCTATCTAGAATATACTCTTTCTGCTAAGAGGCCGCCCCCGCATTGGGCATGGTTACCTTAATGAAAGGGGAACTATCCAGAGATCACTCATAGTCAAAATAGGAACAAGGCTATAACCAAGATATCCTCTACTGGGTTAATAGGTTGTTATAGTCACACAGACTCAATTCTCAATCCAAGGTAGACTCTATTGGGTTAACAATCCTTTCCAGGTACTAGAGGGGAAATGCTAACTAGTGACTCACAATAGAGTAACAAGAACCTTGATGAGAATAGGTTAGATTTGGGTCCACAATACACACCCCACACAAAACAAAAAATGTACCCCTTCACTGCTCAACAGTACCTTAGGTGTCACCTTCGTCTAGGTGCTATACAAGTGTGTGCATAGAAAGACCACCCAAACCTCGTCATTCCACCAGAAGGACACATCCTTCACTAGTCTTTTAGACAAATCCATGTTCTACACCACTATGGTACTTAATACCAACAATCAACCATGCATAGAATTGGTTAGTTTTGGGTCCACAATACCCACCCCACACAACACTGTGTGGGTTCTATTCTAGTGTGTGCATAGAAAGACCACCCAAACCCTGCTATTTTGTCAAGAGGTCGCGTAATCACTATTGGATCTCAATTCACTCAGTGCTCAACACTCAATTCACTTTATTATGAATTACAACAGTTCAAGTAGGACAAACACTTAGATTTGGTTGACCTCCATAGCCACAGAAGCCTTGTGCGGACTTGACTAGCTTGGGGTTCACAATACTTGCCCCACACAACACCAATAAGGTACCCCTTCACCACTCAACAATCCCTTAGGCGTCACCTTCATCCAGGTACTATATCAATGTGTGTCATGAATCGTATAATTATTTTCATGATCCTTAAACTTTCTGGACTCATAGCATATCACATTCCTTTCCTGCATAAGTACTCCTCCAACTCCTTCAATGCAGGCATCTGTGCATACCGAAAAATACCAATATAGTTCTTTTATTTTCAAGATAGGGGCATTGGTGAGCAATTCCTTCAGGTTCTAGAAAATTTTCTCAGGCTTCTCAGACCATGCGAACTTCACACTCTTTCTCTATAGCAATGAGTTAGGATGTGCCACCTTGGAGAAATCATTGATGAATCTCCTATAATATCCTACTAAACTCATGAAAGATTGAATCATATGTCACATTCCCAAGTGTATACCAATTCACTATCACTTCAATCTTATTATGATCTACTGAAAATCCCTTTGTTGAAATAACATGACCCAAATACTAAATCTTCTTCTGACAGAACTCACATTTGTTGAGCTTGGAATACAAATTATGTGCCCTAAACACTTGCAATACCTTTCTAAGATGCTCTGCGTCCTCTTCCTCATTCCTGGAATAAATGATGATATCATCTAGGAACACTAGCACAAAATTTTCCAAGTAATGGATAAACACATTGTTCATGAGGCACATGAAAGTAGATGGTGAGCTGGTTAAACCAAATGGAACAACAATGAATTCACAATGGCCATACCACGCCCTAAAAAATGTCTTATGGATATCTTCCTCCTTGATTTTGACCTTATGATATCCCGAGCTTAAGTCAATCTTTGTAAATGCTCTGGATCCCTTAATTTGATTAAAGAGATCATCTATTCTAGGAAATGGATACTTATTTTTTATTGTGACCTTATTGAGATGTCTATAGTCAATACATAATCACAAGGTTCCATCCTTCTTTGTAATGAATAGCACTAGTGAACCCCATGGAAACACGCTTGGTCTAATATACTTCTTGTTCATTAATTATTGGAGTTTATTTTTCCAATCTACCAACTTTGGAGTGCTCAATATGTAAAGGGATTTAGACACTGGGGTTGCACCTAACGCCATATTAATTATAAAATCAACATCTCTTTTGGGCAGTAGTATCGCCACATATTCTGGAAATACATCATTGTATTCCTGCAGCAATTGGAAATCTTCTAGCATTGGACCTTTAACCTTCATGGCTTCTGACACATGAAATGCATATACCTGCTAGTTCTTCTTGAAGTACGTTCCCAATTGTATCACTGAAAATTTCCTTAATGAAACCTTCTTTAGCACACCTTTCAATAATTGAGGCTTTCCTTCCTCATCAAGGCATTCATGAAACTTATTATAGCAATCAATCTTGGCGTGGTGCTTTTCTAGACAATTTGTGCCAATCAAAACATAATACAATCCTAGTGGTAGGATGTTCAAAGTTACTACGCTAGATAGACCATCCAATGTTAACATACATCCTTTTACCACTTCACTTACTTTCCTTTTTGTCCTTGTGGCTAACTGGACTAGCCACGTCTTGCCATGCTTACTTTTCTTAAGTGCGCAAACTTAAAAAATATTAGGATGAATATAACTATGATTGGATCTTGAGTCTATTAAAATAGAAACAGATTGTACGACAGTCTTACCTACAACTTCAACTACAACTACTTGATGGTCTACTCGATGATCATCCAAAGCTGGGTAGATTCTCGGATTTGCTCTGGCCATGTCCTCCACAGTAATGAATCCTTCAATGTTATGTATTCTTCAAGTATGCTCCTTCCTGTGAGGGAAATCATACAACTTATGATTCTCTCCACATCCCCAACATTGCATTGGTTCTATAGGCCTTCCTGCTCCTGGCGTAGTGCATTGGAATTTTCCTTGTGTTGGATGCTCCCGTCGAACATTTCTCTACTGGTTCCTATAGGGTACATATATGAACTCTTTCTTACTTGGAACTGTTTGAAAACCAGGATTGCAGAACCATAGCATAAAATAAGATGCATAAATAAAACACATAAACACAATACAAGAGAGACACCAATATACATGGTTCACCCAATATTGGCTACATCCATGGAGGAATTTCCAATCCTTTTATTATACCATCCGACAAATGAAGGGGTACAACCCGCGACACATGCTCTGCAATTTCCTCTTCACTCTCTCACAATCTCTCTTACACAATCACAAAGATATTTACAATACCACTACTACACACACAACCGTATTACAATGCCTTCCTTTTAAAGAGGGATTACCATGGGAAAATACCATGGGCTCGTAAATTACCCATTATTGGCCAAGTCATGACTATGAAAACACAACATTTTAGAAGGCATTTTTTTTTTTTTTTTTTCTGAAATTTTCGCTATGGGGGAGTTTCCCCTGAACTCTGGGAGAAGGGACTCCCAAATCAGTCGCCTCCCCCCTCGGATCCCCCATGGAAACTATAGTGGGCGGGGGGAATCCTCCCCACCCCCCCCACACCCCCCACACCCCCCCATCATGGGATGGGATTCAAGCATAGCTGAAACACGACCTCTGAATTTGGAGGATTAGGATCTACAACCAACAAGATCAAACTTGCCCTTCAGCTTCCCTCTTCCAGGTTAATGTTCCTCAATAATTCCCTTGCTTTGCTCATAAAGAAATGCATATCCTTCTAGATAGTGTCATCCAAATTCACGGGCTCTACAAATTCAATTCAGTCTCCATAATTTTGGGGAAACCCACTAAGAATCTTTTAATCTTTGCCTTCTCATTTATGAGATAATCCACATACCGGAGTAGCTCTAGGAATTTATTCACATATTCCTACATTGTCGTATGTCCCAACTTAAGCTCATATAACTCCTTGATATTACTATCATAATAGCTTTCAAAAAGATACTTTTGCATGAAATACTTTTCAAACTTCTTCTATCCAATCTTCCTTTCCTTGAGACCCTTCACTTGACGAAGGTGTTCCCACCGGATCAAAGCTTTTCCATTCAAATTAAATATGGCAATCCTATCCTTTCCAATACTAAAAAAATCATTAATTTTGAATTAATTCTTCATTCCAAGAATCCATGCTTCAGCCTCCTTCCCCAACTTACTTTCTCCATCAAATTTAGGTAGCTTTACCTTCCTTAACCCGCCCAAAGGAACTCTCTCTGTAAGGCTTCCTTCTTTTAGATCTTCCATCCGGATGCAGTAAACTATCTGACGAGCTTTTTGATCTTCTCAATCTTCTATTTGAGGTGTCTAATGGAGAAATGCTCATTCTCCTTCTATGCACACTTCTTTCTTGGAATCAGGACCTTCCTCTAGAGTGACTGCTTGCACACCTTCCATCCTTACTTCCACTATTCTGATTCGATCCCAGATTGGCTTTCTACTGAAGTTCTATTGAACTTTGTAGTATGGAAGTGTTGATCTAATGCTGATATTCGTGCACCTTAGTCATCCTTTCATGGAAACTCCTCATAGTTTCATCCATATCCGGAGGTGTGATCTACGCCCTCCTTCCATTGGATTTTGTTTATGCATTACCACCTCACACATATTTTCCCATAACATATTCTTCATAACCATAGGGATCTTGCGCATAATCTATGATGATCATTCAACTAGTTAAATTTTTTATTCATCTACTTGCTACCTTCTTTCCTTTGCTATTATGGCCTCACCACTACTACTAACATTATGCACAAAGGAAAGTTTATTAGATGACACATTAATAAACCTTAATAATCACTTAATAATTACTATGTTGGGTCCTTTATTGAACTCAGAGGCCTAGTGTTGAAACCATTGCTGTGATACAACTTTGTCATGTCCCCAACGGCCTCAGTGGCCTATCATAACCACGGGGGATATTTTTTATTCCTTTATACTTCTAATACCAAGACATTAATGTCTATATTGAGTTATTTTACTGCACAACAACCTACACCACATAATATCAATTCACCAAGTGCAGGCCTAGGCACATATTACTATAGTTGATATGTGATACTGCAAAAACTAATTTGACCTTGTGCAATCCTATGCCTATCAATTTCTTTATCGCATAACTATATTGCAAGCATGAAGCTTGACCACCACGCAATCCACTACGGGACTGTCTTTAACTCCTGTGCAACTACCACCATGCAGGTTAACCACCCTGTGGAAACTTAGTTTGGAGTGACAAGACACTGGATTCCTGTATATTTAGAATTATAGTCATAGATGGACTTATTACATAAATCATACATTTAGATGCAAGCATTTATAAGGCACATCCTCATATATCCATCAAGTAGATATCCGAAATCAAATTACTTCTAGCTATGCAATCCATATTCATAATCATTATATACAACATGCATCTCATCATTCATTCATATAAACATTTATATAATGGAAATGAATAACAACAATGAAACATCACATAACACTTATCTTGAATGAAGCTTCTTTGAGAAACTAACTGTGCAAGAGAAACATTCCACCCAACCATAGGCAGTTTGTCTAGCATATACTCTTTCTACTAAGAGGCCACTCCTGCATTGGTCATGATTACCTTAAGGAAAGAGGAACTATCCAGAGCTCATTCACAGTCGAAATAGGCACAAGGACACAACCAAGCCAACCTTTGTTGGGTTAGTAGGCTATTATAGTCACACACACTCAATTCTCAAGACAATCTAACCTCTATTGGGTTAATAGGCCTTTCTAGGTACTAGAGGGGAAATGTTAACTAGTGACTCACCACAGAGTTATAGGAACCTCACGCAAACTTGGTTAGCTTGGGGTCCACAATGCCTATTGAAAAGTGTTGTTATTGATGACAAAGCATAGTGATAATGACGATGACGTGTTATTAATGATGGTACAATATTTGATGTGGCAATTTAGTGACAAAAAGAAAACAAGGTGCACCTATAGGAATTCTAGTACCAATACCTATATGAATTCTGGTACCAACACCTACAGGAATTCCGGTACCAACACCTATAGATATTCTGGTACCAAAACCTAAATACCCGCTAAGCCAAGATAAATTCCCACCAAGTCACCAAAATGCGCACTAAGGCCATGAAACAATTCCCACAGGAATTGAGAAAATGCCCGGAAACCATATGAAAATGTTGGTAGCATGATGAAATTCCTCTAGGCCATGTGAAATTCCCATAGGCCATGGGGAAATTCCTACAGGCTATGAGGAAATTCCCGCAGGCCATGGGAAATGTGAGCATGCGATGGGAAATTCTCACAGGCTATGAGGAAATTCCTGCAGGCCATGGGAAATGCCCATAGGCCATGGGAAAATTCCCATAGGCTATGAGAAATTGCCGCAAAACATTGAGAAATGCTCGCAGGTTAAGAAAATTCTTGGCAAGCTAAGAAAATGCTCTCCAAGCTAAGAAAATGCCCACAAATGGTGTTGAGCTTTTTTCTAGAAGGAAAAAGAGTTTTAATGAGCATGGCTCAACCTCAATATTGTTGTTTGGGTGACTAAACCAATATATTAGGAACTCCTACCACAAATCATCAGTCGGCTCTATAAATTAAAAAGGTTGTTCTTTGCTTTTTGTGAGAAAGTGGGGAGTGAGATCTGAGGGATGAAGTGCATATAGAAGATGGAATCAATCAAATATATATTTTGGGTTTGAGGCAAGTCTAGCTTGAATGATTGTGAAAAAGGAGAATTGATCACAGGGTTCTTGCACAAGGGATTGGTGTCCCTCATAAAGTTGTAACAAATTTGTTATAGTAAACATTTACAAGTGGTTTTCTCCCAAGTGGGTTTCCACTATAAATCTTTGTCTCATGTGCATTGTCTTATGTGTTGATGATGGTAATTGATAATATGCTATGGTTAATTATTTAGTGATAGTTAAAAGTAAGTGCAAATGAGTATTTGAAGTAAAATTTGGTTATAATATGTCTAGTACCGATTCACCCCCCCAAGTACTATTGAATATTCCAACAACACCCACCCCACACAACACCAAGAACGTACCCCTCAACTTCAGCTATTAATAAAATTTAATTCTTTAAGGAAGTATAAAATTGAAGGTGCAATAACATTCAATGATAGGTTCCTAAAGTCTTATCATGAAATCCTTGAGAATTTTAGGCTTTCAGAAGATATTGCACAAGAGCTGGAAGGAAACATGCTAGATTTTGAATTGTTGGCTTCCTCTCATCTCCATTCTCCCAAGGAAAGTGAATGTGAATAGGAATCTAAAGCTCCATTGTATATTCCCAATATTGTGGATTCTTATTTACATGAGGGCCTCTTAACATTTTTAGAATTTGAAGAAGATGAGGGGGAAGAAATTGGGGTTCCATTAAGATTAAAAAACCAACTGTGAAAGGGACCCCTGCAACCCATTATAGATATAGAACATCAATTTCAATATAATGGGCCATCAAATCTTGATGAAATTGGGGTGTTCATAAATTGGGAAGGAATCATATAGGGTGAAAAACTTTCTAGGCCAACATATTAGCTTGAGGAAGAAACTCTTAAAACCAATGGCCATTTGGTCACCCCCCTCCATTTTGAAAGTAGTTGCATCCAAAGGATAAAATAAAAAAATATAGGGATGTGTAGCTTGTAGGTTATGAAATGAATTATTCATTAAAAGAGTATATTTCTTTCTCAAAATAAATTGTTGTAAATAAATGTTTAGCGTAACTTCTAATGTTGATCTAGAGGATGGGAACCATGAAGATGGAATTTTTTAGCATGTGGGTTTTGAAAATCATGAGTTGCTAGAAGAATCTTTGGCTCTTTTGAATGAGGGTGCTGCTAGGAAGTATATTTTTTTTTTTTTTGGATGTATATTTTGATTTTAAAGATGAAAGAAAACAATATATTTGGTCCGAACACAAAGAATTTGAGAATTCTAAATCACTTAGGGAATCCCTTCCTTATTTTATCAATGGAAATGTGAGATCAAATCATTCTCAAGCTTCATTAGTGCATTTGTTTGACATGCACAAGCCAAATAATAAATCATCCATTAAAAAATAAAAGGAATTGGAAGTTGTCCTTACATGTGTTCATGAAAACCTTACTATTGTTTTGGCTAGAAAATATCATAAAAAAGAAAGAAACTTTCTCCATACGTAGTCGCATTTTCTAGGAAGTTGTGATAAAGTGAAAAAGGAGTGCTAGTATGAGATAGAATATTAGCAAAATACGATGATCTCATATTTCAAAGAAGACAGAGATGCAAGCGGAGGAGGCAACTATAGCAACAGAAAAGGTTATTTTTCTAAACATAAAGTTGGAGACGAGGCACACATTTCACAAACTCTAGAACATCCAATTTTGGAATTTGATGGTAGCATTATTGACAGTGGTAATGGTGACATGAGTAGGGCTCGTGAACTTACATTTGAGCAATCATTGAAAAGTGCAGACTTGCAATAAAAAGACAAACTGCACTTACTTTTGAACCTAAATACATTGATGGAGTAATTCTTCGTCATGACCCAGTTTCAATATGGATGGAGGATACTTTTCATAAAAGGGAGAATATTGGAGATGGGTAGTTTTTTCATTGTTGTCTTGTGTTCTCACGTATTTCCATTATGCGTTTGATGTTGGTCAATGTTGCTTTCATCTTGTTTGTGTCTCAAGAAGGGATTGCCCCTCCCGGCACATTTTATGGTCTTTGGTTATATATGGACCTATCCTTTTGCATGTCAAACTGTACTATCATCCACCATCCTATCAACCCTAAGAATGTAGAAGTACCATACCCTTGTTAAGTTTCACACATTGTTCCATTGAAAGTATCGTGTCACCTAGTGCACCCACTTACCAGGTAGGTTAAGTAGGTAGGTTTTCCTTTCTTCTCAGTCAATTCCTATCATTTTAAATTTAGTATTTCTATGTGTAGAAACTATTCTTACGGATAGGTATATATAATCTCTCATGGGATTAGAAAGGCCCCTAGTTACCTAACCCAAGACATAAAACAAACAAATGGACACTAATGTCCTCGTAGATCTAATATTTTATGCAAACAAGAGGAGAGAAGAGTAGGGAATAAAGTAGATTGCTTACCTTATTCCAGAATCCGGATGATTGTCCCCACTGCTCCAGCCTTTATCTTGATCTTCCAAAGCTCCTATGCTTGATGCAACATGTAGAAGACAATGCAAAGTTACTTTCTCCAAGTGTATTAAGAATAAACTATATATATCCTACTTTGAATGGCACAAAGTAAAAATAAATAGCATGGAAACAAGATATGTGAGGAATAAGCCAAGTTATATTGATTAAAAATCCATGAGGAAATACAAAAGCTATACCTAACTTTGTTGCAACACTTCCTTCAAGCTCCTCTTTCAACACCCTTTGAGAATCCTACGATCATAAGGTCCACCTCTTCAAGCTTTTTCCACTCATTTTGTCCAAGGAATGAGGTCCAATATATAGGTTAGAGAGGCCAAACTACTTAGGAGAGGATTTCGGATCAAGGGAGGATTATTTGGATCAAGGTATATGGAGGCTATCATGAATAGTATGAGGATTGGATTCGAAGGATAGGGTCATCCCTTGAAAATATCATGAAAATATTAATCCAAAAATCAAGGAGAACTCAATAAACAAGATTTTAACTCCCCTAAAGAAGGCCAAGGAGTGAAAATGAGGGATATTTTCGCTCCCCTAACACTAGCAGACTGGAATTTTCGCTCCCCTAACACTAAGTAGGGAGCGATAATCTCAAGAAAGGTCTCAAATCAAGGTTGGTTAAGGTGAATTCGACCTCCAAGTGGCATGGAAGCTTCCTAATGATGACTATGAAGTGATTAAGCCACATGATACTAGGTCCTAACACACCTAGGAAACACTACCTTCAATCCTTTCATGGTGATAAAACATGACGACACTTAAAGGTGAAAATTTGAGGTATTATAGGTGCCCCCTAAAGTGTGAGGTCAGAAAAAATTTGATGGTTGAAACACTTTACCAACATATATGTACAAAGGGTATCTGGAAGAGAGCCGAAATAAATCCACAGAGCAAATACCAAGCAATATATCAAGATCACCCCCAAGGTGGGCATGCCCATGCTCGGAATAAACTGACTCAAAACATGGCTTCCGACCAATACATTGCAGATCCATGGAAGTACTGAATCAAGATACAAACACTAACATACATTGTGGATCCGTACCTAAAGATGACCGAAGATAGATCATGGCTACAAAAATACAAGCGTAGATCCATGATACAACAATAACACAGCCACGGCCATTACAAAAGTGGATATGTGTGACAGTACAATAATGAGGTCACCGACATGATGTCAACGTGGGAACCTACTAAAAAATATCCATCACAACCTCTATAAAGTACATAACAAGAGTCCCCAGGGTCTTCAACTCAAACAAAAAATGATACAATTCTAGCCATCTCAATAAAGGACTTGGCGTCGAACATGGTAGAAACTACTTGATTACCGGTCAATGATGTAAACTATTAAGAAGTGTGAAGGAAATCACCAATGATTGATAATTACCACCAAGGTATCCCAGTACATTCCAACAAATGTGAATAGATGAGTTGGATTCGAACACTCGTGGAATCATCCTATCATAGGTCAATGATGTAAACCTACTATTGGAAGCGAGGAAACCTACTATTGAGGCATGCATGACCCAAGGTAATGAATGGTTTCTAATTCTAATTCTTAGATGCTGAGTTGGAGTTGACAGGAACATACTCATCGAAGGAGGGCCATGATGTATGCCACATCATCGATACAAAGTCAACAAAGGAAAGATGTAAAATGGTATATCAACTGAGGATGGACTGAAACAAGGATGAAAGTCAATAACACTGCAGAGGATGACTCAAGTAAACTTCCATTAAACATTGAACGCCACAAACAAATGACTTGGCAGCAATGACTCAACGAGGTAGAGACCAAAACATAATGCGACGATAACTAAGGAATTCTTTAGACGGATCAAAGGAGTAAGATGACTCACGAATTTGGTATGACTTAGAGACAAGAAAATTACCCAACTGTAAGGAAAGATTCAAATAGGTGCCCTGTTCAAGGGTGACAAAAAGATTCCATAAATCTGTTCTCAACAAGACTTAACCCATTCTTCCCAATTTTCCCCATCATGATCGATGAGTACCTTTTTGTTTTTTAACGAGCTTGAGGAGGGTAATATATGCTCGATATAGCTCATCTTAGATGAGTCCCTCAACATATGTTTAATGAACTTGAAGAAGGATGGGTTTGGTCCCATATGGGTCCTTCGATGCATGGTTTTGTGAGTCCGAAGAAGGTAAAATGAACGATATTTTTGCATTTAGATAATCTGAAAAGGATTGAAAGAAGACTGCAAATGGTTCTTTTTTCGCAAAAATTAGTCTCCACACCCGAAAAAGGATAATACAACGTGAGAGAGAACTCTTCTAGTCAATGATAGACTAGAGTATTCCTTTTTCATAATTAGTCCAAATGGTCCGAAAAGGGGGTAAACTATCACCAAACAGACGTCCTTTCAAGTACTTTGACGAGTGTGAAAGAGACAAGTTCACCCGGAAAACTTTTCATGTTTAAGGAGTTTGACAAGTGCTTAAAGGAAAACTCCATGAAGTTCCTTTTTTGTAAATAGTGTTAATGAGACCGAAAAAGAGTTAAAATACTGCTCAAAAATACAACCATTTCATGGTTTAATGGTCTTGAAAAATTTAAATCATGCACATGTATACAAATTCTTCAAAAACTAGGGAGGTTCCTTCTTCCACTAATCCTACAAAAGTAGTGGTATCTCAAGAGAATAGGTGTTAGAAATCCTCTCAAAAGGTTGGAAAAATAGCTCAAAAAGAAGCTCTAATGTGAACATAGATAAAAACTAACCCATGTGAAAGTAAAAAGAAAAAAATAGATAAAGTTAATTCATTTGTACCTCACAATTTACCAAAAAAATATTTTTTTAATCTTCTTTTGGACCTGATTTTCAACTGTTGATTGTGGAGGATTTATGACACCATTCGAGCTACCGTCTAAACCAGGTAATAGATCGGTCCTTGCTCTTTCATTTGATGGATTTATTTACCAATTTCATGCAATTTTGATGGGGGTTTGAGGATCTTGGGGATACCTATTTCACCCTAGAGGAATTATCATGCCCTCTCTATGTCGAAAGGAGCGAAAATTTCCTGATTTTCGCGCTTTGGTACAATACTGGGGCATGAAAATCGACAATTTTCTCTCTGGTGTACACTACAGGTGCACGACACTGCGTAAAAATGGAATTTTTTTCCTTTGAAACTTAATTTTCCCGCAAATGTTTGGGTCCAAATTTTAACCAAGTGTTTCTTTGGTGATTTGCAGGAGTTTACAAGCCTCAAAAGAAACCATGATATAATGGAAAGAGAGAGAGCATGAAGCTAAAGATGCGACTACACTCCATGAACAAAGAACATTATATTCCCTAAGAAATTGTGGCTTATTGAAGTATTTCAAAACTCAAGGAATGATGATGCAAAGGCTTCTTCTAAACCACTTGATATGCATGTGGGATGTGGATAATCAAGCATTCAATGTAGGTCCCCATGTCCTTGAAATAGAGTTGGAGGACATCTATTTTTTGACTGGTATCTCCAAGCAAGGAGCGCCAGTGGGTTTAACTAGTCATAGAGACTCAGAGGAGAGTACATAGGATCTTATAGCATGGTTTTGCATAGTGGGAACCCATAAGACTAGTGGAAAAATTGCGATCAAGGAGATAGTTGATTGACCTCTACGCACCATCTTGTTCACTATTGCCAAAGTTTCATGGAGTGTGGGATCTCACCATGCTACCAAGGCCCAAATGTTGTATGCTATTGAGTGCCTTGATCCTAGGCTATTCAAATAGTGTGAAAGCATGCTAATGAACCTAAAATATCAGCTCACCAAGTGTAGGAGAGGAAGGTAGAATCAATTTGTGTATGGAACTCTCCTAGTCACATTCTTCCTAGAGCATGTGCCTTTTCTCTGACTGCAGATTGATGTGCCAGTTCATCCTCCATCCAAGCCACATATGGAAACTTGGACCAGCCATGTGGGTTGATTGGGGGGTACCCAACTACTCCACTATGATGTCGGTTTCTTTGCGTGGTGGAGACAAAAATCCCTATGATTGAGGATTACTCGTATGTCAGGATGGATTTTCGCGGGGAACCTGATTTAGTGCTTCCCAAGGGATCACATTGGGATGCTTCAAGTATGTCTCATAGAAAAACATGACTTTGTATGTGTTTTTTAGATTTTTTGAATATTTTATTTTTTTCTTATATAAGGGGATCTAACATATGTACATGTTATGTCACAAATGTTGGACAACTTCGACTGGAAGGATCCTCACCACTTCACTGTTGAGGAGAGAGGTACCATATGGGAGTGGGTGCAGTTGGAGGACTCCATGATGTAGAGTGGAGCCTAGAGGTCCTAACCATGGGAGTGACCGACATGAGGATACATGATATACTGCACCATCTTCAGAGGCACATAATAGGGGTGCCTGAGAGGATCAGTAGGCTACTACGATAAGTGGCCTAAGCAGTTGTGTGCTACCATGAGTATAATGCACCACGTGACAAGGAATAGAGTCTAGATGGTCTAGTAGTCCCTCTTTATTTTTTTCGTGACACTTTACATTATGTATGGGCCATGAAGCCCAATTTTGTCCCTATGTAATTTTTGGAACTATGATGTGAAACTTTTTCTATGATATATACACGGATCCTATTTCAGCTATTAAATACCTAAATGTGTTTATTTACATTATGTGTTTGTGATTTTATGTACATCTCATGGTGAAATGTTTCATGTGTGCACTAGATTCCAATTAACATATAATTAGCCAAGGAATCAACAATTGTGTTTAAATATATTGGAATATGTTATTGAATAAACTCGAATAACCTTTCCAAGAGGCATATTCTTTGGTAAAGATGAGGCAAAGCAGGTCACAGATGTAATAAACGTGGTTAAGTTGAGACACCATGAGTTGGGAGTTAGGGTAAATTATAATATGGTGTATGCCAACGGAAGAAGATTCAGTCAAGAGTCCTATCATGGCATGGTATTCAATGATGTCATTAGTCATTGGACCTAAGAAAACTCCACCTAAGCTCACTAACTCGTCAGTGGGGGAATAGACCACCCAAGTTGTAGAAGCTAAGTTCTAGGTGTGTCGACTAGCACCATCAGTAAATCTAGAATACACCGACATTTTCACATCAACGGACAAGTCGGGATAAGTAGACATGGGTGAAATAAGATCCTCACATGCAAAGAAGAAAAATGCACACCACACCAAACTTATGGTATATATATACAAAGTACACATGCATGATTACCTTGAGCATAATACTTCTTAAGCTAGAGCCTGTTTCGAGGCTCTCCCAAAGGTACTCCATCAAAATTAACTATCTCATAGGATCCCTTTTCTAAGACTCACTTAATGATGTAGGGGCCATACCACATAGACTTGAACTTTCCTTCCCCTATTTTATCATGCTTTTGATCATAAGTTAAAACTAGGTCACCTTCATTAAAAATGTGAGGTTGAATGGATTTATCATCAACCTTGATGCGCTTCTTGTGTGATTCATTAGCAAGAGTGGCATCACGATGAGTCTCGTCCAGTTTAGTCAAATATAGGAACCGTTCCTCCTCCAAGATAGTGTTTGACAAGAGTTTGACAGCTAGTTTGAGGGATGGCATTTCACACTCAATAGGTAAAACGAATTCCAAACCACACACCAATTGAAATGGAGTGAATCCGGTTGTATTTTTCACTGAAGTTCTATAAGCCCAAAGATCCAAAAATATCATCAAATTCCAATTGGATTTATGTGTCCCCACCATGCATTGAATCATGGTTTTCAAGACCTTATTGACGACCTCTACTTGTCCATTAGCTTGGGGATAGTAAGGGGACAAATTTTCATGGCGAAAACCTAACTTAGCACTTAGTTTAGCCATCATTCGATTCCTAAAATGGGAACTGTTGGCTTGGTTTTGCAACCAAGCTTAGTGCAATGGGCACCTATCAAAAAGTGATAGCAGTTTCAAATATGTAAAGCAAAAACAATTGTAAATCTAAATCTAAAACTAAACTAAACTAGCATGTGCATATCATAATAAACTTGGAAAGATTTGGAAACAAAAACAAGAAATAAAATAAATAACTTTGTATTAAGAATAGGGGCAAGCAAGTGCTTGCAATGGTGATACCTCCAAATGGTGACGATTGTTGAGCAACTTCCAGGGTGAGTAGCTCCAAGCTCCAAGGGTCTCTTCTCCAAGATGGCTACAATGGTCAAAAGCTCAAGGGAGATTTTGACAGCATGAGGATAGGAAGATGGATGGATGGAAAGTGAGGAGCCCCTACCACCTTTTTATAGTTTTTGGTGGTGGGGAATACCATTATGGTTTTGAGGAAACCAATGGTATTGACCAACATGGTTTAGGTACTTTTTCCCTCCTTTTTCCTTTTTTGAATATTTTTAATATTTTTATTCCCTTTTTAATATTTTTGGGAATTCTGGACCCTTTTTGAGGGTTTTTTTATGCTTTTTGAGGAAAAATATTCCTTTTTAGTGGAAAAAGAGGTGTATTAAGGTCCTTTGGTGACCTTTTGATGGATTTAGAGGCTCAAATGGTGAAAAAGTGGACAAATGGGTCATGTGAATAAGGAAATGAGCTAGTGAGCACTTTTTGGGTGTTAACAGGAACCGTGATCAGTAACAATGGTTTGAGTAACTCCAAACCTAGAGATAATGTGGTTAAAAATGAAAAGTGCAGCAGTCTCATTGTTGTAAGCATATGTAGGCATTTCCTTAGCCCACTTGGTAAAATAGTCAACAAAAATGACGACGTATCCATTCCAAACAACCAAGGTAGGATTACAATGCATGAAATCGATGCCCCATTTTGAAAAAGGGCCAACAACGATGAAAAGATGCAATGGAGCAGGATGAGAGCACTTTTTGGTATAAAAGTATTGACATTGAAGACACTTCTTAACGATTTCCATTACATCTTTGAAAATGGAAGGCCAGAAGTACCCAATGCCTAAGACCTTTTGGGTTGTAGCCATGCATGAAAGATGACCACCACATTCTTTGGAATGGTAGTCATTCAAAACACATTTAGCCTCTTCGAGAGTCAAACAATGTTGTAGGATAAAATCAATACCACTACGATAAAAGTAGTCGCCAACAATGAGGTAGTATTTCATGTGATGGCAAATGCGACGAAAATAATCACGGGATAGATCAGGCTAAAAACATTGGGTTTGGAGATATAAAATAATATCTCCATACTAAGAATCATATGTATTAATGAGGAACAAAGAATCACTTGGAAGAGATTCAATGGGATCAACTTCTTCATTGGTACGGGGAAGAGAACATATAAGTTCCGCAAGAACCAAAGATTTTTTAGATTTAGATTTAGAAAATTCCAAATCGAATTTTTGAAGGATAACAATTACTCGAGAATAAATTCCCCCCAGTACTTGATGAGTAAGGATATGGTACATGAGGTTAGCATCAACTATAATGGTTGTCTTATGAAGAAAAATATAGTGGAGAAACCTTTGGATAGATAAAAATGATGCCAAAGCCAACTTCTCACATGCGAATATCGAATCTCGGGGCCTGAAAAGATCTTGCTCAAATAATAAACATGTTCTTGGCCATTGTCGGATTCTTGAATTAACACCATCCCAATGGTGGGAATAAATGCTGGTGTGCTCTCAGAATGGATACCTAATAAGGTCAGCTGGACTAAGAGCCTACTTTAATTATCAACCCGGGGGACGTACAAACTTCAGAGGTGCAGGCACTATATGTGCTCTCTAGGATAGTCTTTGTTGAAGTTGGGTGTTTGTATCAATGTTTTTTAAAGAGTTGCCTAAAAATGATTTAATAAATTGTAAAAAGGATTGTTTAATCTATGGAGGTGAAATTCCTATGCTAAGAAATTCAAGTACTGAAAGCAGGAAATCTATGTCTAAGAAATCAAATGCAAGAAACAATAAGGATATCTTTAAGAATTAACTTGTGAAAGAAGTAAAAATTATACTATGGAATTGAATACTGAAAACATAACAGATCTATTCTAACGTAATGAAAGCTTGATCTCTAACTTAAGGAGTAATTACTGTAAATCGAATGCATAAAACTCAAAGTATGATCTAACATAATCTAATGCTAAAGCTAAATTCGGAATGCCGTTATCTAATGCTGCAATTTTAATCAAAACATTAAGGAGTGAATGTCATCATGTAACCAATAAATACTGAAAGAAATCGATCTCTATGAGCAATTCTAATAATGAAATGAATACATAGGCTTAAGATCTTGATCGCTGCTTCAGAATTAAATGCAAGTACATAGAGAAATAAGTGTTAAATTATGCCTTGGCAGAATGCTACTACAGGACTACAGACACAACATTACCAAACTACAGAATGCGTTATAATGAACTACAGAATCAGAAAGGTTCAACTGCTATAGAAATCAGATCGTGCGATTTAAAGACTATTTAAAATACTCTCATATGCAACATGAATACAGCCAATGTAAAATACACCATGAGAAATACTTGAACAGTGAGATCTCCTGACTTACGTGTTGGAGGGGCCCTCTCCAACCCATACTCAGGAGTGAAAGGAACTTATAAATGTTGAATTGCAAGTAACATCAAGTCTTTAATTAAAACAGGAACTTCATAGTTTAAAACCAATTCTGTAACACAACTGTCTGGATAGTATAAAACGTAAAACAGTAATTCTCCAAAATAGTAGCAGGGGCCTCCCGCTACCCGAGAGGTCCATATTTATATAATTCTTAATGTTGAACCTAACTAAATGTCTAAATTCCGATCCTCTTTGAACAGGAGTTCGTTCCCTACAGATCATGAAAAAGGCACTGAGTTTTGGTGATGTTCTTTCAGTTCTTCACTTGATTCGCATGCTGTCCTTTAGTCCACCTACACCTGCTCATTCGAACTCATTTCTCATGCAATTATCTCATAACAACGCTTTCAAAACATAATAGAAATAATCTTTTAAACAACTTCATTAAATAATTAAGGCAAATCATTTCTCCCACAAAAAAAGTGTACTTCCTCAACCTTTCTTGTGTTTTATTGTGGGAAAAATGCTATCAGATACCTGAATTTTGGACTCACCATTCTCCCCCATACTTGAAGGATTCAAACATCCGTGGGTGACATATTCAGCTCTTCAACAACTTCTCTGATGTCCCATGCTACCACCCTTGGGGTTCCTGCTTGCCTGTAGTAGCCCATGCTCTGATCTTCTTTAACCCACGCCCTCCTTTCTTATTCCTCTTTAGTCTGTTCCTTAATAACTGGGGGAACGAAAAATGGAGGATTCAGCCTCATTCTAATCCATCTGATTTGATTCCTTATCAAGGATTCTCTGTAAAGTTTGGCTTTGAACAGAGCAGCTGCAAGTTTGATAGGGGAGTGGAGCTCTCTCCTTTTAAGGTCATTTTCCACCCTGCACCATCTCTCATTAATGGACTCATCAAATTCTTTATGTGTGCTTTGGAGAATGACATCAAAGTGTGCCAGAACCTCTTGTTGCTTTTCAAGGAGAATAGGGATCAGCTCCTCATCCTGGGTGAGGATCCTATGATTGTAAATTATTCTCTCAGGGTGAGTCGCCTCTGCCCTGATCATTAAGGGAGTCTGCCATTTTGATGCAACGTAGAGGTGGTAGTCTTGAGCTCGTTCCATTTCGTGATTCATCCATGAACATAGTTCCCTCGACTGGAAATCGCCCATGTAAGGGTTTGGTGACCAGTTGGGTGAGCTAGGGACTACAAAATTGTGTAAGAAAAAATCGCTTAACTGGTCCTTTTCCAATTCTGTGGCATTTAGAGATGCATCCATAAATTCTTTGGGGTAATTTATCTCTATCGCGAGTCCCTGTTTTAATCTTCGAAGCTAGAATTTGCTCCCTTTTTCTTGTAGATAAACTACATAGACTGCTGATGGTGGCCTGAGGTCCCGTAGTTGGTCATATATTTTAATGGTAGTAGCCAAAATGTCCTTTAGTTGAACAATCTCCTAGTCCTTTTTGGCTAGCTCACCTTGTGCCTCAGCCAATTTCTCTTTAAGTGCTGAATTTCTCTGTTCAACCAGTCTTAGCTCCCCTGCATGATGCATTTTTAGAATTTGTGTCTTCTCAGATGAGAACGGGGATGATGCGGGCTGGATTCCAGATTCAATTTTCAATGTTTCCAGCTCCTTTATGAGATTTTCTAATTCTGCCCGTGCCTCAGCCAGTTGATTGATGACCCCAGGGTTTTCATTATGCTCAGGAGGGTTCCCCTGGGGGTTGTCTTTCTCTTTTTGTTCATTCCGTTCTCCTTCTGCCTCCTGTTCTTTTGGTTCATCCTGCATTTCTTGTTCATCCTGCTCCTCTTCTATAGTGGGATCCTTCTGATCTACCCACTGATCATCATCCTCATCTGACACATTTTGAACTATGGGACTGGGTTCCCTACTATTTTCCTTGTTAATTCGGATTCCGGATGCTTATGTTAATCTCTTACTTCTTCTCTTCGGCTCTTGATTACTGGCAGGAATCCCTGGGTTCGTTTTGGGGGAGTCATCTCTTGAATGCTTGATTTTCACCAGGGTATTAGCCACACTGTCCAGGTCAATTTTCCTCTTCACCCCTGATGTAGAGGTGGTTTTGTTCATTGCTCCTGGTGGTAGGGATACACCAGCTGTGGGTGTACCCTTCATTCTTTGAACATCTTCAGCAGATACCAACACGAATTCTTCCCAAGAAAGCTTTGGTATCCGCGCTTTTAATTCCTCACAAACGATTAACTTGATCAACCCATGATGGGCTAAGGCATCCTCCTTACCTTTAATCACCTTCTTGCTCATTTCTACTAGAGATTGGAGCAGCTAGTATGGAATACTAATGTGGTTGTTTGGTGGATGATGGGCCCTGTGCTTTAACAACTCTAGAATTCAAAAATGGAAAATGGGGACATAGCTTAAGCTACCAGAGCATGTGATGTACTTTTGAACGATTGCAGCCACTTCTCCCATGGTGCTGACATGGAGAGTCTTTTGACTCCGTTTTTGTCTTTGTCATAGACCTCTCCTTGCTTGAAGAATGTTGTCTTTGCTTCATGGTTTTCCTCCCTGCCATCCCTGCTGTAATGCAAATGCCTTTGTAGACTAATGAATTTGGCAATCACATCATCATCCAACTATATACGTAACCCCTTCACTTGAGTGACGAACTGTTCATCGTTGATATGTTTTAAGTTTCTTGCAAAATCCAGAGCCACCCCTGTATTGTACCCTTTCAATCCTAGGATGAAAGGAATCCATCCCACGCTGTGGATGGTTGTTAATATTCTCAGGTTCTAGTAAATGGCGCTATGCTCCTCTGGTTCACTTTTCTTGAATCCCTTTGTCATCTTAAAATCTATTCTATAATCAACAAAACCAAAAATTTGAATTGTGGATTTTATCTCAACTGGTCGGGGTCAATTACAAGCTTAAGAACTAAATTGCCAGCTGAGTGACCACACTAATTCCGGTTCCTTGTGTCTAGAGAGTTCTGAGAGGTTCGCATTTGCAAAACTGGCCCTTTGGATGCTTATACAACCTTACTTAGTTGCCTTCCTGCACTTAACCACATCATCCCTCAGTGTACCTTCCGCTTTATCCCTTTCTTTCCATAACCAAGCCCTTTGTTTCGTTTCATGATTGTACTTTTGCACTTCTTCTCCGATTATTGGAAAGTATGGTGGTTTTATGCGGGTTCATCATTTGCTGATATGACGAGGGTGTGCAATCATGATTTTGTAATCTGAACCTTGCAATTCTGCTTCGATTATTGGGAAGTATGGTGGTTTTATGCGGGTTCATCATTTGTTGATATGACGGGGGTGTGCAATCATGATTTTGTAATCTGAACCTTCCCCCCCCCCCCCCCCCCGACTTAATTGAAAAGTTGTCCTCAGCTTAGAAAAATAACCGTTTTGGGGATAATGATTTGACTGTAAGAATATAACAAAGATGTTTAGAGATTACCTTGTTATGCCTTAGCGTACTTGAGATGATGAGTTTGCTCAATTTCTGTGTGTGCAGGATTCTGTAGTAGATTCGGCATGTTCCGCAGTAAATTTTGGCATGTCAATAGTTCCTTGTGCTGTGTGCATTTTTCTTTGGCTCGTTTGAAATTGTTGTATCACCTTCATTTGAACTTCGTGCCATTTCTTATTTGACATTGTGATAAAGCTCTGCAATGAGTTTTGATCTCATTCTGTGCTAGCTCGCTTGAATATGTGGTAGGCTCGTGTGATCAAATGGTAGAGTTGATTGAACATTGTGCTTTGATTTATTCCTGTAGTGGTAGATATCTTTGCTGGCTCTCTTGAATACATGTCTGGCTCACTTGATTGCTATGGATGTTTGATAATTCTCAGGCTCTCTTGATTGTTGTATATGTTTGATAATTCTCTGGCTCAATTGATTGCTGTGGATGTTTTGATACTTCTCTGGCTCGCTTGATTGCTGTGAATGTTTGATAATTCTTTGGCTTGCTTGCATATTGATGTTTCTTTTGCTTGATATTTCTCTTTGTAATTTTTAATGCTCCATCTTCAGAGGTATATATGTAGCCCTGTAATTTGGCCTGTTATTCATTCAAGCATATTTATTTTTCTTTCTTTCTTTTCCTTTTTATTTTTTTTGCTTCTTTTTTCATCTTTCATTTTTTTTCTCTTTTTCTCTCTTTTCATCATTTTTTCAATAAAATTCCATATTCTCTATCAGCATCAGTTGTTGCTGGTAGAGTACCCGTGTAAACTCTTCCTTTGATTGTGGTTTCTTGTAAAGTTTTAGCTGATGTCAATTCACTATCATGGGAAACTGTTGTTCATCTATTGTAATAATCTTGACTGCTCCATTTTCATATATATGGTCAATGATGTAAGGTCCTAGCCATCTAGTTGTTAGTTTTCCTTTGAATGTGTGAAACCTGGAATCATAAAGTAGTGCCCAGTCACCTTCCCTAAACTTTTTATCCTTTAGGTGCTTGTCATGCCACTTCTTTCTTTGCTGCTGGATTATTTCTGTGTGGGCAAGTGCTTGTTGGCGTTGCTCATCCAGTTGATTCAATTATAGCATGCATTTTTGTTGTATTTCTGATAGTTCCATATTCAACTCTGC
Organism: Larix kaempferi; assembly: GCA_027924585.1. Classification (NCBI taxonomy): domain Eukaryota; kingdom Viridiplantae; phylum Streptophyta; class Pinopsida; order Pinales; family Pinaceae; genus Larix; species Larix kaempferi. Next base: position 12,710,382 of record BSBM01000458.1, on the reverse strand, counting down.
TGCAATTCTTAGTGTTTTTATTTCAAATTCAATTGGCAGCATGACTTTCTTTCCATATACTAACTCATAAGGTGTGAATCTTGTTGTTGTCTTCCATGTGGTGTTATAGGCCCAAACTGCCTCACTTAATCTGTCAGCCCAATCTCTTTTGTAGAGTTGGACTGTCTTTGTCAGAATACTCTCTAATTCTCTGTTGGTGACTCCTGCTTGACCATTTTCCCGAGGGTGATAGGAGGAGGACTGTATGTGCTTGACATTGTTTCGTTTCATCAAGTCTTCTATTAAGTTGGATGTGAATTGCGGGCCTTGATTAGATACTAGTTCTCTCGGTACTCCAAACCTATGAAATATTTGCTCAGTGAAGAATTTTGCTACGTTGTTTTCATTGGCTGCAGCAAGTGCTGCTACCTCTGTCCATTTTGTGAGGTAGTCAGTGCATACTAGGATGTAGCTTTTCTAATTTGACTGTGGGTTGATTGGACCAACGAAATCAAATCCCCATTTTTCGAATGCTTCCAAGGAAATCTGTGGATGTACGGGCATTTCTTCTTTTTGTGTTGGTTTTCCCATCCTTTGGAAATCATCATAGTGTGAAACATATTCATAAGTATCCTTGTGGAGTGTTGGCCAATAGTATCATGTTTGTAAAATCTTATAGGCTGTCCTCTTTGCAGCATAGTGTCCTCCACATGGTTCATTGTGAGTGGCATGCATTATGTCATGCACTTCATCTTCTCTGATGCACCTTCTGAGTATTTGATCAGGTCCTTGTTTGAATAGCATGCCTTCTATCCATGTATATGTTGCACTTTGCCTTATTAATTTTGTCTTTTCTTTATAACTGTAATGTTTTGGAAATTTTCCAGACACTAAATAGTTTGTTATGTCAGCAAACCATGGGATTCTTGTGGATATTGCAAAAAGGTGCTCATCTGGAAAATTGTCGTTGATTACTTCACTATCTTGTCCATGTGTCAGCCTAGATAGAAAGTCAGCCACTACATTGTGTTTACCTGGCTTGTCTAAAATGGTGATGTTAAACTCTTGAATTAGTAGCATCCATCAAATTACTCGAGCACTTGTGTTTGGTTTGTTCATTAGATATCTTATGGCCGAATGGTCTGTATGAACAAAAACTTGGTAGCCAATGATATAGTGCCTGAATTTATTAATGGCATGTATGACAGCCAAAAATTCCTTCTCTGTTACAATATAATTTAATTCTTCCCATGCTAAATTCTTACTGATATAATATATTGCATAGGGCTTCTTCTCTTTTTCTTGTCCAAGGACAGATCTGATTGCCTTATTTGATGCATCAGAGTGGATGTGGAATGGTAGTGCCCAGTTTGGTCCTTGGAGTACTAGAGCTGTAATGTTTTTCTCCTTGAGATTTTCAAATGCTGTCATGCAATTGTGTGTCCATATGAACTCAGTGTCTTTTGTGAGAAATGCAAACATCGGGGCAACAATTCGGCTATAATTTTCAATAAACCTTCTGTAGTACCCTGTTTTCCCAAGGAAACTTCTGACATCCCTTTGTTTAACAGGTGGTGGTAGCATTTTGATTACTGAGACTTTTTCTTGGTCAACCTCTATCCCTCTTTGTGATATATGGTGCCCTAGAACGATGCCCTCTGCCATTAATATTATGCATTTGTCATTGCTAAGGCATAGGATCATCTCAATACATTTTTTTAATACCAATTCAAGATGGCTCAATGCTTGGTCAAATTTTTGTCCATAGGGTGTGAAGTCATCCATGAAGACTTCCATTTGATCATTTATGAAATTAGAGAATATACTTAGAATGCCCCTTTGGAATGTTGTTGGAGCATTACATAAGCCAAAGGGTAGTACTCTATATGCGTAAGTACCCCAAGGACATGTAAATGTTGTCTTATCTTGATCAGCTGGGTGTATTAAAATTTGGTTGTACCCACTGAAACCATCCAAAAATGAAAAATACTTGTTTCCAGCTAATGTGTCCGGAACCTGATCTATAAATGGCAGTGGAAAGTGATCTTTCTTGGTTGCTTTATTTAGCTCTCTGTAGTCCACACAAATTCTCCATTTGCCTCCTTTTTTAGGCACTATAACCAGTGGGGAGACCCATTCGCTGTCAGAGATGGGATATATGAACCCTGCATGTAATAACTTCTGTAGTTCTACTTTGACAATGTCCTTTAATGCCGGGTTCAATCTCCTTTGTGGCTGCCTGATAGGGATAGAACCATCTTTGATGTAAATATAATGTTTGCATATATCAGGGTGTATACCTTTCATGTTTGCATATGTCCATGCAAAAGCTTTATGTTGTTCTGATAATACTTTCATTAATTGCTTTTCTTGCTCTAGCTTGAGATTGGAATTAATGTTGACTGGCTTCCCAGGCATGATTTCCAGTGTCTTTGCTTTTTCTGATTGCTCTTCTAGATGTAGTACTTCTTCCCACATCTTATTTAAGTTTTGGCTCGAACTTTCGCCTTCCTGTTGCTGTTCTGTGTCAAAGAAACTTTCAAGACCAACATTATTAGAATATGCATTCTCTATAAAGCTATCTATATGCCCATCTTCATCTATTGCTTTCAATGATAGTGCAACATCAATTGTTAGGATAGGTCGTAGGTTCCGATTTGGTGTGTCGTGATAATCATCAGTCCAATTTTAATATTATAAATCTGAAGATTTCCTTGCTGGTGGGTAGATCGTGATTTTCTTCCTGGCATGTCCGCTGGTGATAGTCATATTTTCTGATCGACAACCTATGTAAGCGTCCGTAGTTGCTAACCAAGGTCTACCTAGTATGACTGGATAACCACTAAGTTTGCTTTTGACTTCAATTACTATGAAATCAGCTGCATACTCCCAGGATTCAATATTGATCATAATGTATTTGAGCATTCCTTCGGGTTTGACAGTGGATGTGTCAGATAGCTGGAGTACTGTAGTTGTTGGTCTGAGCAATGATTGGAGTCCTAGGTAGATCATGGTTTCCTTAGTCATGACGTTGATAGAAGCTCCCAAATCTATTAGGCTTTTATTTATTTGCTTGCTATTGATGGTGATGTTCACTACAGGGATACCCCGATCAAGATACTTAGGGTTAATAATAATACCCAGCATTAAATCAGCCAATTGTTCTACTACATTTATTGTTGGTGGGTCACGTTTTCTCCTCCCATGTTTCTTCAGACAATTTTCTCTAATAAATTTGTTACAGATGGGTACATCCCTTATGGCTTGCAAAATTGGGATTTGGATGTGTAAGTGTTTTAATTCGTTTAAAATTGCATTTTCTTCTTCCTCTTTTGTATTTCTTATAAGTTTCTCTGGAAATGGAGGGTTTCTGTTTCGTGGGAGTGGTTGGTTTTCTTCCTCTGGAGGATTTTGTTCATCCGGATGCTGAACATATGGTTTTGTTGTTTGCTCTTGAGCTTGAGGTTGTGGGATATTCTGTGTTGATGTATTTTGCAACGTTTTTCCGGATCTAAGGTTTATTTCGTTTATTTCCATGGTGTCTACGACATAGGTAGGGAATTGTGTGATATCAGCGTTATAAGTTTGTTGTTGTTGTGGAGGTCTGTTATTATTCGGGTTTGGGATGGGTTGGGATGGGATTGGTGGGGGTCTGGGGGGTGGTTGAGTCTGTGGGGGCGGCATAATAAGTGGTTGTTGTAATGGGGCCCTCCAATTTGATGGATGGGGGTATTGATTTGCATAATTCGTGGTTGATGGAGGGAACGGTGGGGGGTAAGGAGGGTAAGATGGTGGGTAATAAGATTGTTGATAAGGTGATTGATAAGTTTGTTGATTCTGCTGATAAGTCTGCTGATTTTGCTGCCATTGATTTGGAATTGGCTGTGCTTCCATGGAGTTGGTGCAGAGTTCCAATTTTGCTGGCCCTGATTATAGTAGGCTTGATTGCTAGGTTGATATGGTCTAACAAAGTTACTCCTCCTTTGGTTTATAAAACAGAGCTGTTCTATTGCTCCTTCAGCTGCGGGATCTTGAATAGTATCCTTACATGAGGGTAAGAGGGGACATTTATCAGTGGAGTGGTCGTCAGTGCAGAGACCACATATTTCTATGGTGTTTAAAGTGCACTGCCCCTTCTCATGTTTCTTTCTACAACGAGGACAGAATACTGCCAAGGCTTGGTTAATTTCATCCTGCTTCTTTTTTACTTGTAGTGCATCAAGTTGCATGGCCAGAGATTGTAAGATGTCGGTCTTCATGTCATCTAACAGGTTTCCTAAGTCAGATTTTGTAAGATTGGGTCTTGAAGATGATGAGGATCCTATGGGTAGATGTGTATCTCTTGTACCATTCTTGCTTTTCCTAGACCTAGAATTGTTTTTGAAGATCTGTAGTATTTGGTCATAAGTCTTCTGAAATATGTCTCCATCCCCCAAGAGGTTTAAGATCTCAAAATTATCCTTTTTAATCCCCCTAAGAAGGACAAGTTTCAGCGATTCATGGTCTAGGGTGCAATAGTTAGCTCGTTTGTAGCTGACTTGAAAATGCTGGGCATAATCTTCGAAGGATTCACAGTCTCCCTGCTGCATCCTAAATATTTCATCCCTTGTATCCTTTGCTTTGCAGTAGTGCCTATATTTTTCTAGGAATGCCTATTTCATTTGATCCCAGCTGAAAATACTATTTCCTTCTAAACTCATGAACCACCTAAGTGATAAATCTTTCAGTGTGGAGGGAAAAAGCCTCAGCTTTTGTGCATCTGTAGTATAATCAAAAGATCTACAAACTACTTCAAACTCAAACAGGAATGTGTCAGGATCTTCTGAAGTCAATCTATGGAAGTTTGGCAGATTGTTAGGGTTGATATTCTTCATCCCGACATCTCCAAGAGGTATGCTAATGGGAAAGGTGAAAAGCTCCCTGGGTTCCTCTTCTTCACCAGCCATAGTGGTGTTTGAGCTGGAACTATGAGAGAAGTTGTCTCTGTTTGGATCGTATGTGGAATCAGTTTCATTTTCAGAGTTTGGGGATCCAAACTGAGAGTGGTCAGAATTGTTGTTACCGTTATTGCTCATGGGACACCTAGGCAGAAAGCATCCAAACCTATCCCTTTGCCGACGAGGCATTCATTGGTGGAATCTTTATGTGTTTTTTCTTTTCTTTTTATGTGATTTTTTTTCTCTTTTGAAGATGTCTCCTAAAAGATTTAGCACCTCCCATGGCGCCAAAAAGTGGTGTGCTCTTAGAATGGATACCTAATAAGGGCAGCTGGACTAAGAGCCTACTTTAATTATCAACCCGGGGGACGTACAAACTTCAGAGGTGCAGGCACTATATGTGCTCTCTAGGATAGTCTTGTCGAAGTTGGGTGTTTGTATCAATGTTTTTTAAAGAGTTGCCTAAAAATGATTCAATAAACTGTAAAAAGGATTGTTTAATCAATGGAGGTGAAATTCCTATGCTAAGAAATTCAAGTACTAAAATCAGGAAATCTATGTCTAAGAAATCAAATGCAGGAAACAATAAGCATATATTTAAGAATTAACTTGCTGAAAGAAGTAAAAATTATACTATGGAATTGAATACTAAAAACATAACAGATCTATTCTAACATAATGAAAGCTTGATCTCTAACTTAAGGAGTAATTACTGTAAATCGAATGCATAAAAATCAAAGTATGATCTAACATAATCTAATGCTAAAGCTAAATTAGGAATGCCATTATCTAATGCTGAAATTTTAATCAAAACATTAAGGAGTGAATGTCATCATGTAACCAATAAATACTGAAAGAAATGAATCTCTATGAGTAGTTATAATAACGAAATGAATACATAGGCTTAAGATCTAGATCGCTGCTTCAGAAGTAAATGCAAGTTCATAGAGAAATAGGTGTTAAATTATGCCTTGGTAGAATGCTACTACAGGACTACAGACATGTTGATGCCTTGGATATCGTAGCATCAATCAGAAAGGGATTCTCCCCGATAGATGATCCCAATTAGATTATCTACCGTTTGGAATGGGGAATCCGTCTGGTTAGCGGTTCCGGCAACCGTGGGTTTGGAGTTTAATTCCGATTGTACCGGTTATGGCCTGATCCACCTTTCTTTAGATTTTATGTTTTTAATGAGATGCAAGTGCCTAATTTATATTTGATCTAAATGCAAAACTAAAACAGATCTAAGTTTAAAACTGAATTAAATCTACCTATCCTTGCAAGGAGCACATTTAAAGGATGAGCAATGAGCTGTAAGAGTTATCTTTAAAGAAAGAACAGACAGCCATTGAATCTTAAAGATAAAACTGCAGCCAGATAAAAGATCTCAGAAGATAGCTTCTCATTGTAAATGACACATTTCATTACTCATCAAAGAAAGAAGCAAAATTATCTAATCTAGATGGAAAGAATGAAAGAAACAGATATAAGTGTAAAACAAACTAAAATAAATCTAATGATCCCTGTAAGAAGCAAATTTAAAGGATGAGCAACGAACTGTAGGGATTATCTTAAAGAAAGAACAGCTAGCCATTTAATCTAAAAGAGAACTCTACAGCAAAGATAAAGATATCAACAGATAGCTCCTGTTTTAATATGAAACACATTCATTGCTCACAAAATAGAGAAAATCGTTTGCACAGAAAGGAGCAAAAATCATTGCTACAAAGAAATAATTCAGATAGTAAGAATGATCTCACATTACAGTATGGAAGTCACCAGAATAGTCCAATACACATCCATCTTTCATTCCCATGCAAAACGTCCATCTCCAGGCTTTTATTAGAAAACTCGATTTTCTTAGAACCAATACAAGATAGCTCGTACAAGTTTGAAAATGATTCCCCTGCCAAAAGTCCTGTTCACTACCTCCTAACTTCTATTTATAATTACAAAAAATGCCCTTTGGGCTGCCACCTGGTCTCTTACACTTGTCATCTACAGGGATTTTCTTCTATATCAGACAATAATGTGACTACTCCTTTTACAAAAATATTTAAAAAGAAAGAAAATGGACAGCTGTCCCATAGCTCATGCTTTACACCTTTGAGAGCTTAAAAATACAACATATCAGAAATAATGCTTTGAAATCAGCGATTTCACTCCTGTGCGTGAGCTTCTGCTGGAAGAGGATCGCCCAAATCAACTGATGTTGCCTTAGGAGAGGCACTTGAACCCATTGTTGCTACTGCTTCTACTTGGGAAGAAGGGATTGAGCTGGCTGGAATTTCTGCCACTAATGGGGGAGAGGGAATCGAGCCCACTATTGTTGCTGGAATGGCTGCTGGGAGAGAAGATTCTGGATTTGCTGTTGCTCCTGCTCCTGCTGCTGCTTTCTTCTCCTCCTCCGCTATGTAACTATACCATATACCCGTTTCCCTTATGACTATGTTTGCGGGAGCAGGGAGCAGGATTTTCTGTGAAGTCACATTTTTTCTAAGCTCTGCTCCGATGCCTTGAACTTCCGTTACTACAGCTTGATGCACTTCTTTAAGCAAGTGGCTGTGGACTGATGACATTCCAATATAATGTTGGAGGTCGTCAATTGCTAGGACATCAATTTTCTTAACATATTCAGTTTGGATTTCTAGTTCTTCCTTTAGTTCAGCCAAGCGTTATTCCTCACCCGAGAAATCATCAAGGGATTGTGGGAAATTCAATTTGCACCTGTCATGCACTCCCTAGATCCTTTGATACAGACCGTTGATCCTATCCCTTGTTCCTTGCACACTGGCTATTAGCTTACTGCCACAGTTTCTGCAGAAGTCCAAAAGGGCCACATCTTCATTAAAACCTTCCACAGATTTGAATGGGAGATGTGTGGGGAAACCTCCCTTTCCTTCTCTCCATTCTATCTGGCTCAGGATATTTGCCTTGACACGGGTATGCTTGGCTTTGAGCCTATGGGCCTCCGCATTAATTTATTTTAACCTGACCACCATGGCCTTGAGCTTGCAAACCTCATTAGTGATTAGCTCCTGAGTGTCATGCATTTGCTTCAGGATGATGCAGGACAGCTCATGGAAGGGAGACATGTCCATCATTTTGTTCTCAGCTTGCTCCAATTGCTCAGCTAATGCCAGCTTGTCTGTTTCAAGCTGGGCTACTGCATCATTCTTTTCTGCTTCTTAAATGATCATCAGGATTGATAGTTGCTCCTTCTCTTCCTCTAACCGGTTATATTTGTCTGACAGCTCTTTATGCTCGGCGTACAGGCAATTATACTTGTTCACCACAAGATCCCTGTAGGCTTGCTCATTAGCCACAGTCTGTTGTAGCCTACGAGCTCTCTTCTTTGTCAATTCATTTTCTCTAACTATAACACCTACATTGTCCAGTGATGCTTTTGCTGTTTCTACAACTGCGGATGCCATAGCAAAGGGATCTTTATCTGTATTCCGCATTACAGTGACCTCCCGGTGGGTAATGATATCCTCCTGGAAGAGTCTTTTGATCCTCTCTTCCGATTTAAGGACCATTGCTTTCCTTTTCTTGTCATAGACAAATTCATTCCACCTAGACACCGTATGTTTTCCCGATGGAGTGTACGGGACAATTGGGAGGTCCATAATGTCTATTTCTTCTTCAGCTGGTGGGGTCCAGACTCCCTGAGCTGGATCTGCTCCCACATTTTGGGTACCAGAGCCACCTGCTTGAGGTGCATCTATTTCCATGTCTTGGACACCGGACCCACTTGCTTGGGCATCTTCCCCTCCTTCAACTCGTGGCTGACCTTCATCTCCTTTTTGATGCTTTTCATCTTCAGCCTCCTTCTGCTATTGGGCTTCCTCAGCTTCTTTCTGCAGCCTCTCACTTTCGGCTTCTTGCTGCATTCTTGCCACTCCAGCTTCCTGCTGCAACCTGGCTTCTTCAGCCTCCTGGAGTAACCTGGCTTCCTCAGCGTCCTGGAGTAACCTTGCTTCCTCTCTTAATCTGAGCTCTTCCTGAGCTTGGGCATCATCAGCTTCTTTCTCCTTCTGCTGGCTGGTCTTTTGGACCTTGGTTGAGCTAGAGCTTGCTCCAGTGCCTTGGCGACAGATCCGCAGATCATCCATGTTGTTGATGCCTCTGAATGCCTCTTCCTCGGCATCGGGGTAGTGAGAGTACTCAAAATGAGCATAGATTTCCTTACAGTGCTTGGCCACTTTTCCCTTCCTGTCATTCCCATGGAAGATCACCTCACCAAAGTGGAAGGATTTCAGCTCCTGAACAAACTCTTCGGCTGAGGCAACCTCCGAGAACTTGTAAGCACCTATGCAGAAAGGTAGAGGGGGAAAGGAAGCCTTATGCTGTTTGTGGAGCATTGCTCCAATTCCATCCAGGAAGATTTGTCTTACTGCTTCCTTAAGGACCACATAATCTGTGGCATACTGCAGCAAAATGTATGGAGCTTTAGTCACTCCAAACATTCTGAGGTAGGTGCCTTGCTTTGAAAAGAAAAAATCCCTGTAATTCTCAAGGATTTCCACAGCGTTCTCTGACAGGCAGTTGGGCTCCTCCTTGAATATATTCTCATATAGGGGCATGATGAACCCCTCACAGATGAGTTTGTAGCTAGGTTTGTAATTCTGGGCCCACATCATCCTGAAAGCGGTATAAACCGGGTTGGTGGCCTTATCCCATGTGCAGCCCAATTTGGGGAAGTCCACCTTGGCCAAAACACAATCAATTAGATATGAGGACATGAAAAATTCTGCCTTCTTCAAGGCTAGTCCTTCTCTTGTAGCAACTATCATTGAGGCTAAACTATCTGACAGGAGAGTGGCCCAGTCAAACACAGTTCCTTTAAACACCACGAAGTGGATAATAGGGACCCACTGAATCTTATACACGGTGCCATCGAGCATGCCAAAGATTCTGCACAACATCAAGGCGATCAATCTGAAAGGAGGTCTCAGATTCTGTACGTCATATTCGTCATTTCCTTTCTTTCTCAAATGATTGCCTGTGACTAGTAGCTTTTTGGCCATCTCAACGTTGTTCATTTTTCCCAACCATTCATCAGTCAGAGCTTGCTGGGAGCGGGGAAATTTATAGGCTGCGGCAATGTATGCTGGGTGGAATGAGGCAATGGCCACTTTCCCGCTATCATTTATCACCCTTGACTCCGCATCGGCATGTTGGAGTATCCATCCGATTACTTCAGCATAGGGGAATAGTTCAGGGCAGGTAGCAGCTCTAGTTATGCCTGAGGCTTTGATATTGAGATAAATCTGCCCCTCTTCTAGCAACATGTACAGGATATCCTGGTCTCGGATCATTCTGTAAATGTCACCCCAGCGGATTTATGGAGGAACACCGGTGGTGCACCTAGTATCCTGGAGTGTGGTCTCAGTTTTAAGTGGCGTAGGCTTCTTTTCTGTCATTTTAGCCTTCTTCTTACCACCTTTTGGCATTTTGACTTATCCCTGATAGCACCCACATACAAGTCATTATGAAATTGAGCAACATACTATGAGATTTTAACAGAGATCATCATTGTTTTAATATGTGAATGAGATAAAACCAAAATGTGAAGCTGCATTTTAGGAAGCAAATACACCACTCCAATCTAAATTTAAACATTCTAATTCTTTTAAAGGGGCGGGTTTGGAATGTTCCTGCGAGGATAAGCATGTTGCGGAAGCAACTTGCTTTTGGCCCAGCATCTAGGAGGGATGGTATCTTTCGCCATGGTTGCGGTTCAAATGGCTAATGGCGGGGAAGTCTGGGGTGAAATAACTCTATGACAGAATAAGGAGGCGTTTTCATATTTACGAGCCGACGGAAGCTTTGACCGCTATGGTTATTGACGGTACCTTGGCGAGGCGTTCTATGGTAGGTTTTGAAACTTGAACAGGGGTTGTCGACGTCGGGAATGTGGGTGATGAAAAGTTTCGGGCGGTCATAGGTTTGGCTTTCGGCTGATAGAGACGAGACCTTAACGGGGCTTGGTGACTTTTAAAAGCCAAAAAATAACGATGCCTGCGGCCAGGGTAGGAGTTTGGGAAGATTCCACCTGTCAGAGTTGACGCTCAAACATTTTAAGATTTCTTTGTTTTGTATGACGGAAAAATGAAATTTCGACTGTATTTGACGGGCAAAGTAGCCCATGACGAGCATTTTTCCCGTCAAAATCCAACCTAGACCAATCATCTTCAAAAAAGGACAATCCAATAGTAATCTAACATGTAGGAGAGGCAAATTTAATGGTTAAAATTCCTACCTGGCACCGTGAAGATAGCTGAATGAGGTAGCCGTGAACGTGGACAAGTAGGCTGAGCTGGAGCGGTTGCGCGGCGTCCAACAAATTTTCTAATCGAGAAATAACAACGTGTTTGGCTCGAGCCCCCACCGTCTATTTAAATGAGCTGGCATGTGCGGGGTGGGTGGCGCATTTAAAACGGGTTTAATACTGGTACGTCGGTGTCAAATCAAATATTCTCGATTCGCGCGCGACCGCCTCCTGTGGGACAAACTTGTGAATTTCACCCGCCATTGCGGAAGGATATAGTGGAGGCTTCCGTGGTTTCGAAGGAAATTGTTGAACGTTTTCCGCAAAAAATGATTTTGAATGTGAAAGTCCTTTGGTGGCTCTTTTCGGGATGCTAACATGAAATCCTCCGAAATTGCGGAAAGCTTTCGCAAATGGCTTCCGTAGTTTCGGAAGGCTTCCACCAATGCTTCCACAGAAGACTCTCGTGAACTTTCTCGGAGAAGTTTCGGAATGAAAACTGCGAAGGTTCCCGTAGTTGCGGAAGGAAAACTCGAACGACTTCCGCGACTTCGAGACTTCAAAATTTTTCAAAAAAACTAAGTCACTTTGCGGCCCCGGGGAAGGTTGGCGGATGGCTCCCGCAAGTTTCGGGTGGCTTCCTCGAATTCCTCCGCCATTTCAGAAGGATTTCGACAATAGCTTCCGCAATTTTAACCATAACTTCTAAATCTTTTTGGGAGAGTTATGTAAAAGACTTCCGCTACTTTGGGAGAAAAGACTGAATGGCTCCGCGGAGCTTCCTTCTTACGTCCCGCAAACGCTCAAAATTTTCTAAGTCATTTTCGAGAATCTTATGTGATTGGCTTCCGCCATTGCGGAAGGAAACCTGAATGGTTCCGCAAAAGTAAAAGAAAACCTAAGAATTTTCAAAAGGAGCCCTTTGACAGCTTTTCGGGAGAATACGGTGAATGCCTCCGAAGTTTCGGAAGGATAGGTTGAACGTTTCCGCGGTTTTGGAAGGCAAAGTCCAAAGGATTCCGCAAATTTTTAAAGAAACTTCTAAGTTCTTTGCAAAGTTTCGGGGAGATTTTGACGAACGGCGCCCGACGTTTCGGGACGAAAACCCGAATGCTTCCGCGGCTTTCCCAAAATAATTTCGAAGACCTTTTCGAGAAGCTTATGTGATTGGATTCCGCACCTGCGGGAGGATAGCCCGAAAGACTCCGCAGTTTCGGGGACTTTCCCAAATGATTTCCGCAAATGTGAGAAAAGTCTAAGTCTCTTCGGGATGTTCATGCTAAAGGTTCCTGCTGTTTCGGGTGGAAAAGGTTGAGTACTTCCGCAACTACGAGGGCTCTATAAAATCGTTCCGCGATTTCCAGGAAGACTTCATGAAAAAAAAATTCTGTTGAGAAACAAGATTTTCTAGCAGACTTGGAGTGGTTCATGGCAAGACTTCTGTTGAAAAACAAAGTTAACAGCTGAGGATGGCTTCTTAAGGTAGCCTTTCTACAAAAATGAAAGGAGGGGCCCCAATATGTAAAAAATTTTGGGGAGGGATGTTGCTGCAACAACAAGACACAACATTACCAAACTACAGAGTGCGTTATAATGAACTACGGAATCAGAAAGGTTCAACTGCTACAAAAATTAGATCGTGCGATTTAAAGACTATTTAAAATACTCTCATCTGCAATATGAATTTAGACAATGTAAAATACACCATGAGAAATACTTGAACAGTGAGATCTCCTGACTTACATGTTGGAGGGGCCCTCTCCAACCCGTACTCAGGAGTGAAAGGAACTTATAAACGCTGAATTGCAAGTAACATCAAGTCTTTAATTAAAACAGGAACTTCATAGTTTAAAACCAATTCTGTAACACAACTGTCTGGATAGTATAAAACGTAAAACAATAATTCTCCAAAATAGCAACAGGGGCCTCCCGCTACCCGAGAGGTCCATATTTATATAATTCTTAATGCTGAACCTAACTAAATGTCTAAATGCCAATCCTCTTTGAATACTAGTTCGTTCCCTAAAGATCATGAAAAAGGCACTGATTTCGAACTCATTTCTCATGCAATTAGCTCATAACAACGCTTTCAAAACATAACAGAAATAATCTTTTAAACAACTTCGTTAAATAATTAAGGCAAATCATTTCTCCCACAAAAAAAGTGTACTTCCTCAACCTTTCTTGTGTTTTACTGTGGGAAAAAGGCTATTAGATACCTGAATTTTGGACTCATCAGATGCAACAAGGTAGAGGGTATAATATCTTGCATATTTGGGGGGATGCAATACTGGTGCATGTGTTAGTGCATGTTCGATATTATGAAACAAACGTTGAGCTTCGTTATCCCATATGAAAGGGACATCTTTCTTCAACAATCACATGTATCCTTGTTTTATTGTAGCAAAAAGTTTGCCTTCCCTTGAAAACTTTGAAGTTTGGGGATGTCAGTGGGCAGAGGTAAAGCTATAATGGTTTCAACCTTTAAAGGATCAATCCTGATCTCATCTTTGGAGACTATGAATCCAAGGAGGAATCTTGCTTCGACACAAAAGATGCACTTATGAGGATTCAAGCGAATATTATAGTGGAGGCATATGAGAAAGATGTCTCTAAGATGGCCACTATGATCGTCTCGATGAGCCGAATGAGTGGGTGGGTCATCGAGATAAGGATCCACTATGTGCTTGATATTGTGGAAAGCATATGACATAGCCCATTGGAAAGTGGCTCTAGCATTTTTAAGGCGAAAGGGTAGATTATGATAAGGGAATGTTCCCCAAGGGAAGATGAAAGCAATTTTTCGGTGGTCTGATGGGAGTATCTCTATATGATTATAGCTATAAAATCCATCCATAAATGAAAAGATGACGCTTCTAGAGTGGTTATCAATAATTTGGTCAATGAAGGGAGTAGGGTAATTGTCTTTTGGACAAACCTTATTCAAGTCGTTATAATCAATGCAGACTCTAATAGTTCCTTTTTTTTCACAACAAGAACAATGTTAGACACCCATTATGTCAAAGGTATAGGATAGATAAAACTAGCCTTTAAAATATTTTCAACTTCTCCCTTAATAGCCGCAATTTTTTGAGGGTGCACAGGTTGAAGTTTTTTCCAAATAGGTTTTACACTAGGATAAGTTTTGATTTCATGAACCACGATAGAAGGATCAATACCTGGAATTTCCTCATAGATCCAAGAAAATACATCGTGAAACTCTTTAAACAAGGCATTATATGTTTCAATCTCTTCAGAAGAGAAATTCTCGCCTAGTTGAATGTGTTCCATGACACCTGGTTTCACCGATATTTCAATGAAAATATTTTGAGTAATATTTCCTAAATTTCACTTCGATAAAACATTTTAGTGGGGATGGTGGATTGAGGATTTTTTAAAATATAAGGTGGAACGAGGGATTTGATGTCATGTTCTACCATTTGGATGTTAGGGAGAAAAGATGATTGATGCTGACAATCTTCCCAAGTGGACTCATACTAAGATCATAACTTCCATAATAGACTCATCAGATGGGAAAGTATGTAGGAGGTAATCTAGATATGGAGAAGAATAGTCTATCCAAGACGACAAAGTATAAGGGTCTGATGCCACAAGATGGTGGTCATTAGAATCTGAATTGTCCAAAATGGATTGGATTGTGTGGTATGTTTCCTCATTCAAATTAAAAGGCATTCAATCACCAATGGTTTCACACTCATATGGAATAGGTACTACCCAAGGATCATTTGACTTGAGGGATGGTTGTACCATTGATGAGATCACGTTAACCATGGAAAATGGGCATGGAATTTCTGAAAAAATACTATGATGGGGGAATCTTTGAGGAGTCCTACACCCACATCCTCATATTGAGGTTTAGAATGTCCCAATAAAGGAACATCGTTGATATTATTGGAATGGATATTGGGAGTGAAAAAAATGAGTTGGTCTATAGTGATAATTTTACCTTGATGAAGAAATTGTACTAAGCAAAAAACTATGTATGCAATGGTAGTCATTGCATAAAACCAGTTTCAATCAAGCAAAATGTTGTAATTCAAAGGAGAATATACTATTTCAACATGAGTAGAAATAGTTAACCCCCCCAATTCCACGGCTAAGGATGGTAATATCCCATAGGGTTGAAAACCAAGAACATCAAAGGAATTAAGTGTGGTAGGAGACTGGTTAACTTCAGGAGAGCCAATAGCTCTCCAATGAGACAAAGACAAGATCCAAGTAAAGGCACCTTCATCTAGAACAACCCAGTGGATGTTTTTCCCACAAATTGTCAAATGGATTTGAAACATGAGTTGGTGGGAGAGCCTCACCTTAAAATATTTCACATTAAACATGATGGTGTTGGAAGTTTCAGGGTCCATGGCTCCAAGGGATGAAAATAGAGTTCTATGTTGATTGGGACAATGTTGTAGAACTTCAAGAGTAGACATGGCACAAGGTGCTTGAGATAAATCCTCAAGGATATTATAGTTTTGAGCAGCACAAGCACTTGGATTATATGTCACCTTTCAAATTGAGCTTTTGGGAGGGTGCAATACTGTCAGAAATAGGCCTCTCTATTTGAAGAGGGTCGGAAGGAGGAGGGTTGGTGGAGGGTTCTTCAATTGAAGTTTTCTCCTTAGAACCTCCATTAGAGTTCTGATTTGGAATAGGATTGTATGTCTTTGACATAGTGGTAAGGTCAATCATCTCATTTCACATGAGAACTTGAGAATTAGAGGAATATTTTGAATGATGGGAATGACTTTTTTTTCCCCCTTGCAAGGGGTTGACATTATGTGTAACCATTTGTTGATTTTGTGGGGGGAAAGGATCGATTAATATTGTAGGATGGGAGGGACATTTCAAAAAATTATTGACTTCCTCATGATGAGTACCATATTTGGTATAGTGGTCACCTTCACATATCAAGAAAGGAAACTTATCATTTCTCTTAGGCTTGGTGTCAACATGGGTTTATTGAGGTTTTGGGTTCTCATGCTGGTTAGAATATTTTTTATATTTTTCTTTATATTTATTCTTACCTTGAGATGAAGAGGATTGGAACGCATTCACCTATGAAGTTTTTGCAAGAGAGGGAGAGGCCTTGGTGTTTCTAACAACCTAGTTTTGAGTTGGAGTAGAGGTTGAATGACCTTGTTGTCCAATAGGTTGAGGTGTAGGCCGAGTCTTCAAAGAACCAACTATACCATCCACAGGAGGTTCCATAGGAGGTGTGGAAGGATTATTAGTGGTATGAGGTGTTATTGGAAAATCTACTTGAGCGGACGCGAGCCAGATCTCCCTAGTTCAATGTGAATCTAGAACAAATAAAGACATAACATAAAGCTACTTTCCTAGATCTAGTTAGAGATTGAGTAATTAGATGTCTTACCTTCAGATTGTAGATATTTTTCCTCGGTGTTTCTCCAAGAGCTGCGGTCGTCAGATCTTTAGCTGCAAGACCTGTCAAAACATGTGGAAAAAATACAAGCAGTAAAACATGTCTAAAAAATAACTGATCTAAGTAAACAGTTAAGGAAGTAAAATACAAACATTATCAAAACAATAACATTTGTGGAAAGAGTTTATATTACTGTATAAATAGAGGGAAATACAAAGTAGAAAGATGATTACAACCCAAGCCTTAACGCTACAATCCTCCTCCAACAAGCTAAGCCAAAGCCTCTAAAGGAAATGTAAGCCTCCCAAGAGATGGATAGGGATCACCTAGGCTAATTCCACCAGCATGTAAGTGCTATAGACTTCCTTCCTTTGGAATGGATAGGAGCTTTGTATTTATAGGACCAAGTGGATAGAGTAGGTTGAGGATTATGGGGAGGGGGCTAAGGGATCCTCCCTTGATGTTAGGGAATGGTAGGACAACTCACCTAGGAGTTAGGGATAGGGATCCACCTCATCCAACTTAAAGAAATCGCTTGAAAGCCACCTTTATACCAATTAACCAACTCCGACGCAAGTTGCATGAAGAAAACTAGCGCTTGAGAGGGGAAACGGAGGATGAACCAAGACAATATGAGCCGCTAGTGTAGTATGACAGAACACACTCTGCGCCGGACGTAGTTGGGCGATCCTTTCCCAAAGACAATACGAGCCAGCCCAACTAGAGGTTGTGGGAAAAGGGAATCAACTTTCTCTTCATGACTTGCTTGATCATGGGAACTTCAGGGATTGAGGTACTGAGTTAACAAGGGACTCATGATGACAAGATTTAGGTGTAACAGAATGCCCCCCAAAGCACGAAGCTGGAAAAACAAGACAGGTGAAATGATTTGAAAGATGGATGGCAAGGACTTGCTGGCTAGAAGATGTTGCTGCAGTACAACTGACTCTGTGATATAAGTCTCACATGACTCACAACATGGCTTCTGACCAATACATTGCAGATCCATGGTAGTAAAGACCGACTGAACACAATCATGGATAACATACACAATCATAGATCCATGATGAGATGATAACACAACCACGACCAATACAAAGTGGATCCATGTAATATGACTCAAACAATCTCCATCGCAACCTGGGTAGAACATGACTTCCCAGGGTCTTCAAGCCAAACCCGCAATGATATGAATCTATCCATGTGTTACAATGTTTTGGAGTCAAACATGGTAGAAACCACTTGATTACTGGTCATTGATGTATACCGTTAACAAGTGCGAGGGAAATAACCATTGATGTCAATGATTCCCAAGGTATCACAGTACATATCACCGAGTGTGAATAAATGAGTTGAGGTCGAACGCTCGATGAAATATTTCAATCAAGAGTCAATGATGTAAACTCATGTCGAAAGCGAGGTAACCTGCCATTGAGGCATGCAGGACCAAGGTACTTGATTGGCTTCTAGATTCAATTCTCCGATGATGCATTGAAGTCAACAAGGATGAATTTGTCGAAGGAGGGCCATGATGAATCCCCCATCATTGACATGAAACTCGATAATAGATGTTTAGAGTGGATTGGAAGGTAGAATAACATGCAAGACTGACTCAAGGTAGAAAGACATGATGGAAGGTGTACTGAGTGCAGATGATGAGCAATGAACATCTCTTGAACATGGGCATGGCATGACTTGGAAGTATTGACGCGACGAGAATAACACTAACCCCCAATGTGCTTGATAGTGTAAGCACTCTTCGGATGACCCAAAGGAGTGACAAGACTCGTGAAATCAGTATGACTCGAGGACAAACGGATTACCCAAGTACTGAATTCAAATGCAAATGAGTGCCATGTTCAAGAGTGACGATGTACTTCCCTAAATAAAAATATAAAATATTCCCTTTTTCCCCATCATGACTGATGAGTGCCTCACTTGTTTTTAAAACGAGTTTGAGGAGGGTAAACAGATGCTTGGTATAGCTCACCCCATGGATGAGTCCAATCCCAAATGTTTTACGAACCTAGGAGAGGAGGGGTTCGTCCCATGGCGGGCCCTCCAATGTTGAATTTTAATGAGTCCATAGAAGGTAAACTCGGCGT
Organism: Larix kaempferi; assembly: GCA_027924585.1. Lineage (NCBI taxonomy): Eukaryota > Viridiplantae > Streptophyta > Pinopsida > Pinales > Pinaceae > Larix > Larix kaempferi. Next base: position 12,691,680 of record BSBM01000458.1, on the reverse strand, counting down.
CATTTCATGTTTAGAGAGTCTGAAAAGAACTAAAGAAGACTCCAAAGGCCCTTTTTCGTAAGGTTAGCCTCTTCACCCGGAAAAGGGTAAAACAACACGAGAGAGGACTCTTCCAGTCATGATTGGCTGGAGTATTCATTTTTCGTAAGTAGTGCCCCCTAGTCCAAAAAAGGGGTAAACTATCACCACGAAGATGATCATTAAAATACTTTTACAAGCGTGAACGCATCAAGTTCGCTTGCGATCTTTTCGTATTTAGAGAGTTTAACGAGCCCGAAAAAGTGATAAACTATAACTCGGTGACTTATTCTCATCATTTTAAGAGCACGAGAAAGAACAAAGAGTTAGCTTGGTGTCATTAATAATTGAATTTAATGAGTGAAATAATGACAAAAGGATGCTCTACGAGTTGTTTATACCTGGAAATATGCGTGAAGAGACCGCAATTATGAAAAACAGAACCAATGTGGTGCTTAACTTCACCTGCAAACTTCAAAACTAGGTCAAAATGATTAACTGAGATTAAATGATTCCAACTATAGAAAAATAACCCACATTTCGAATAAATTAGAAAAGGAATATGCTCTTTTTATATATAAAAAGGGGGTAAATAGTAAAACGAAATACTATTTGTTTTTTATCGAATTGGAGAGGTGAAAAGTGCCATTTGGAGCCGTTTTTCTTTTGCTGATTTTAGGTGTTGTGATCAACCATTTCGGACATTGTCAGTGACAAGTAACCCTAAAATTGACCCTTTAACTTTTCAGTGGATTAGAATTTGATTTTTCTTTCATTTAGGTAAGTTTTGAGCTTGTTGAGTTGGGAGATTTGCGCTCACGGGCCGGCGCAGGTCGCCCTTTCGGGATCTGTGTCGGTGTAGAACTCGAAAGGGTGTTCTGTGCCAACGACTCACTGTCCAAAAGGACGGTCCGCGCCGGCGCAAACCACCAACTCAAACTCAAAACATACCCAAATAAAAACTCTTTTGATGGTTGGGAAAAGCTCCAATGATGTTAAAATGGACCTTTTGACAGGTTTGCAATGATTACAATTGTTCTTGAATGGAGAGAATGTGAGCATGAGCTCAATGATGCACAAGCGGAAAATGATCCACAATGTATTGTCGCGTTGAGAAACTGTGGGTTGCTCAAGTATTTTCAAGTGTCGGGGATGAGGTCCCAAGTACCTTTATTGACACACCTGGTCCAATGCTGGGACCCAATACAACAACATTTCCAGATTGGTGAGCACACGCTAACCATAGATGTCGAGGACATCTATTTTTTGACAGAGTTGTCCCGGCGAGGAAACCCTATGTCCTTGACTGGATCACGAGGTGGTGATCTCTCTGTAGAGGACATGATCGAGCAGTGGTTTAATCCAGGTACATCGATGACTGGTGGGAAGATTCCCATCAAGGATGTCCGGGATCGGGCCCTTCGTACCATACTCTTTACCATTGTGAGGGTAGTTGGCAGCCGATCTACTCATTTGGCGAGAAAAATCACAGATGATGTACGTCAAGGAGTGCATGGATCCCACTGTGTTCAACTGGTGTGAGGGACTCCTCACGAGTCTTTGTGATCAGTTGACCAAATGCCAACGAGGGGCGCCGAAGCAGTTTGGTTACGATTCAGTAGTGGTATCTTTCATTTTGGAGTGGGTGCCACACTTACGCTCACAAGTAGACCTTGAAGATCGGGATGCACGAGATCCTCACATGACCAGGTGGGAACAGGTGATGGCTCGCCATGGTGGTGGGGGTCCTATCATCAGTTTAGGGACAAGTTTCTTTAGGTTTCTTCATGGTGGAGGACTACCCATACCACGATACAGACTTTAGAGGGGACCTCAACTTGGTGCTTCCTGAAGGAGTGCAGTGGGACGATATCGGTAAGAAAAACAGTTTGTGTTTTTTCATTTTATGTAGTTATGATTTTTTTTTTGAGTATTGCTAATGACTTTTACATATTTCTTGCAGATGTGGGTCCGGTGCGACCACTTGGAGTCTCTCGTCTTACATAGAGAGGGGTGGCACCCGAGATGGGCCCCTCAGTTCGAGATTCTCTCGAGGAGCTAGAGGAGGTCGAGGAGAACCTCCATGGGATGACTTTGGATATTCCGGAGCTGGGTGTCCATGACTTACCCCGTCGCTACTAGAAGCTGATGGCCAAGGTATCATTACATTTCGGCACGCTGCTCCGGAAAGTGGTGAGGGCCGTAGTCTGCTATCATGAGCATGTTAGGGATTAGGCCCATGTCTTGTATGTATACTGAAAGCTTATGAGCTTCAGATTTTGTAGAGATGACTCTTACTGAAATCTAGCATGCTTCAGAGTTTTGTATCAGCACTACCATTTTTGTACTTTGTACCGAATTTTATATATATATAGACACTATTGGCGATTTTATACATCTTGTGTTCTATTGGCGATTAATGGGATCTTGTTTACATTTTTTTCCTTATACAATGGATAATTTACATGTTATGTCTGTTTTTATATTTTATGAATATATTATGTGTGTGCAATGTACCAATCCAGAATGAAATTGGCCATGGAGTCAACAACCTTGTTCATATCTCGTGGAATGTGTAGGTATTGAATAGATTCAAAGGACCTTTCCAGGAGATGAACTCGTCGTAAGAGACGGAGCAAAGTGGGGTCGTAGATAACATAGATTCGGTTAAGATGAGAAACCACTAGTTGTGAATCCAGATGGATAATAACGTGGCTCATACCCAAGGAAAGAGCATCGGTTAGGGTTCCAATCACCGCCTAGTATTCTGTGGAGTTATTGGTCGCATATCCTAGACAACTTCCTCCTAAGTTGATGAGCTCGTTGGTAGGGGAATAAAGTACCCAGGCTACCGAAGCAAGGTTACGGGTATGCTGGCTGGCGCCGTCTGCAAATCCATTGCAGGTTTCCATATCCACATGCAGACAAAACATGGTATAAGTAGGGAAACAAAATCTAGACACACTAAAACAAAGCGTCACACCACAAAAAACACACGCCATGTACAGTATATACAAGATACCTATGCGTGAAAGACTCAGGCATAGTACCTCTTCAGGTAGAGCCCATTATGGGGCTCTCCCAAAGATATCCATCATAATCCTCTAGTTCATAGGCTCCCTTCTCCAGAACACGTTTCACTATGTACGGTCCATGCCACTGTTGGTTAAAGTTATTGATATTTAATTCACCTACATTTAATTTATCAACCGGAGAATCGTAGACTTTGAGCTGCTACACTATATGTGTGGGTAAAGTAGTCTCAATGCTCATTCCTCAAGAAAATCTAGTCTACTTACAACAAAATGAAGCTAACACTAAATGACCAATGCCAAGGATCACTAGATCTGTACTGTAGAAAAGAAAACTAATTTACTAATTCCTATCTCACTGTTGAACTCAAAATTAACCAACAAAGAATTTCCAAATTGCAATGCTATAATTTTTAAAACAAAACAACCTGCTAGAAAAATAAATACAATCTTAGGCTATAGCAGTTTTTAAAACAATTAATAGTTTCTACAGCAATCTAAGCTATTGTAACTACAACCTACATAAAAATAATCAACCTGTTATCAACCAAATGCATATGCTTAATTGACCTTGTTTCCTAGTTGAACTCCAAATCTAATGCTTAAATCCACACCAATATTTCCAAATCTGAAATAAACCTATGGCCTTTTAGCTTTAAGTTGTCAATACACACAGTCTATCAAAGGAGAGCTTGACTGTTTAGTGAAATTCCAATATACTCTGTTTATGATTTGTGCATATAAATGCACATAAGGAAACACCAAAACTATCCAGATTCTGCTCATCAATAAATGTTAGAACTGTGTAATAGACATTCACTGGTTTTGGTTTATATTGTGAAATTAATTATCAATTCAAGGGAACAAGGTTATAGTCAAGGACTCTTTCCCAAAACTCAATCAAATACAACTTCAGCTTTTATCCAATCTTTCATCCAAAAAGAGATAAACCCTAAATGCTTTATGATTACAGTCTTCAAGCTCTCGATTCTTTTGCAAATGATGCTCAAACCTTGCAAACTCGACAGTAAAAGAATAAGCTATTTATAAATTAATCTCATGCTGCAACACAGGTTTTAATAACTAGGATCGAATTCATAATTCATGCTGCCAATATAACGCCACATACTGGAGATCAAAAGAAAGATCGAAATCCCTACCATTCCTTAATTCATTTTATAATCCTGTGAATAAGAAAAGTTCAAAATCATTCCTGTAGATGTCATTATAACATTATATGCGGGTAAAATGGAAAGTGTAAAATTCAATCTATTAACAACCCTTCATAAAATCGAATCTACCATAACCTACATCAAATTCATCACACGATTATGTATACCCTAGTCTTAAACAACAATTTTACCCTAAAAACAGAGGAAGTCTTAAATGCAAACTGTTAACAAGCTAAATCTATTAACATCAACTAATAAATGATATTAACTAACAATAGCAGTCACGCATTCTACTTCAATCCAGTGATGAGCAAGCCATTAACATTCTGAAAAGAAATGTGAAATGATAAAAACGCTAATCTGCTACTGCAAACCACACACTGCTGGAATATCAAAGTTTGGTGTTGAAGGTGGGCCCTGCCCTCAACGCCTCACGCTTTTAGATCACAGATTTGATGAAAACACACACTAAATCGTATTGATAAAATGAAGTTCTTACAATCCTCCCTTCTTAGGGTTTCCACAGTCGTTTTTATACTGAATTATGCAGAGTGAGATTGCCCTGGAAACAAGGGTCGATATGGATAACAACCCACAGATATCTTAGCAATTCTGAGCCAAAAATGGATTCTCAGATTTCCAATATACACATATTGTTAAAGAGAAAACAACAACAATTCCTCGATCAAAGATCATCCCTAAAATAGCAGTGGAGTAATCCTCAAAGGCATCTGAAAGATAACATGAATCCAGGAAAAACGCCCTCATTATAGATCGAATCCCCGATCTCTGCATAAACCTCCTTTGAACGCTGGGCCAGGTAGCCAAAAGAACCCTGTATAGAAAAGAAACTGATCTCATTATTAGCATATCATTTAATGAAACCTAAAACCCAAATTATATGCATAAAACAAGAAAATATAACAAGCAAGTAATTAAAATCACTTACCATAGCTTTCGCAGTGTTGACCTCCAAAAAGACACACAAAACTGATTATTATTGGATTCCATTAAGACTTTAATGCTAGAAAACATTATACTGAATGGTCAAAATAGAGGACCAACATCTCCCCCAGACTGAAGGTCTTGCATGTCCCAATGCAAGGGAATTTCAGATAGACAAAATTTAAATCCCCAAAGTGAATTATCAATCCTTGGATCCAACTCCAGAGACTGAAGCTGAGGTATTAAACAGGACTTGAACCTGAGGAGGAGAGGGGGCAGATTGTTGCTGTATGCTAACCAACTGTCCAAACTGTTTGTCTTTCTTCTTTAACTGTTTTCGAAGACTGTGATTTGTCCCTTTAACTTCATGAACCAGGGTTTGCAAAGACACTATCCTAGCCTTTAAAATGGCATTTTCTTGCTTGATAACCCGATCCAACCTCACATACTCTTGCAGCTTCCTTGTCAATTTAATATTCTTTTTCCTAAAATAATCAATCCCCTGTGTTGAAGCCTCCGATTTCGAACCAGATCTGGAAAGTGATGCCCTGACAGATTTTAAACTCGATTTTGAAGAGGATACTTTGACAGATTTCAAACTTGACTTTGAAGGGGATCCTTTGGTAGACTTCAGACTCAATTTTGAAGGGGATACTGGCAGCAAAGGTTCACTGACAGGACTCAACGATGCAGAATAATGAGGAGAACCAGGAGAATCAGAGTTAACATGGGTAGAGGAAGCATTGGATGATGACAATTCAACTTGAACAGGTTCCTTACCTTTAGATCCCTTTCTCCCCTCTTTAGCGGCCATGCTGCGAGTAAATCGTCTATTGGGTAAAACAAACAAATTTTCCTGCTCCTTATCCCCCCCAGACCGAGAGCTAACACACTGTCTCTTAGAGATTGGGGACCTCTTAGCATATAATGGAGCAGTTTTCTTGCAACTATTAACAGCGGGTTCCTGAGGGCAATCATTTTGAGGAACAGAATTGTTTGTAGAGGAAGCTTTCTCCATTAGATCAGGAATACCAGGCTCACCTGATTCATTCCTCAAGGGTGACTGAAGATGAGGGTTAGAGAGTTCATACACAAACTGTTCCCATACCCGACCTTGCTTCTTTAATTCAGCTAAAACGAGCATTTTAATAAGCCCATGATGGTAAAGACTATGAGTTGGATGCTCTAAGTTCTTCCTCACTTGTGAAGCCATTTTACTCAAACTCTTCCAAAAATAAAATGGAAAGTTCAGGAGCTTACCAAACTCGAAGTGAGCTAGAAGGCGAAAATGACAGGCTTTGTAAGTGGAGAATCGACCTTCACAGGTAATCAGCTTGGTGATGATCATCAAGGAATTATGAAATTCTTCTCTAACCCACAGCTTGGAGAAACCCTTCTCACCCTTCACAGCCAAATATTCTAGTTTGAAAACATAGTCATATTCTTTTCGTGGCAACCGAAAATTCTTAAACCATCTATCACCGGTGCGTGGAAGTCCCGTAGCAAATGAAATGGACTCCTCTGTCACTGCAAACTCCAGGGCCCCCACTCTAGCAGTATGCCCATCGAAACTCAGGGCGAATTGTAAAGAGACAGCGTCATCGTGGCCCTGTAAATTGATTAAAAATGCATGCCATCCAGCCCGAGTAAACATATCCTTGCATGCTACGAACTCAAGGATGGCTAATAACTGCTCATACGCAGAGGGTTCATGCCGGTTGAGCATGGTGGAGACACGAGATTGGCGAATTAACAGAGAATTAGCAGAGAATTCGGACAGGCAATTCGCAGGCAATGACAATGGTAACGATAGAGACTGTAAAAACCCGAATGAACATGGTAATAATGATAATGATAGGAAATAAAGGAAATGAAGACAATAATCGTGATAAGAGAAAATCATTACAAGCGGTGGCACATACTGCCCACGTCGCAGGAGATGATGACCATGATGTAACACGTTTGGACTAATCTTTAATCTCATAACACGTAAGAACCCCAATTATAATAGAACAAGGTTAAAATTCGTTTTATCAAAGGTTGCCAACAATAATAGAGGATGAAATATTATCAAAGGTATTTATGGTAGTTCATAGCTCATCGATTTTCATATAATGGCAAAAATATTTAATTATAATTCTTATTAACAATTAAGATTTAGCCAAACGTACACCTTTCCTTACCTCCATCAACGTCCATTACCATATACATGCCAATTTCCCAAATATATCTTCCAGCACTCCTTACGGCACTCAATCCGGCACTTTAACAAATACAGCAGTGCTTTTAGGCTGATACGAGGCACAACAATTTACCAGTATAAAGTTAAGTACCAGCATCTGGAGCAGCTGCTAGGCTATGAATAGTGATGTAAAACCATTAATCTCTCAAATAGACATCACTTGGATGAGTTCATAAGCAAATAAACTGGATTAAAAAATTTATTGGACCCTCAACAGTTTTGTGGCATGATTTCCTTATTGTAAGGTTGCTGCTCCATCTAGCCACACAGGAAACTTAATTGTGCTATGAAACCACCTTTTATTTGAAAATACAAATAACAATCAGGAATGCAGACTTCAATCAATCACTCGTAACTCAACAATCAGAAATTCAGGCTTCATCAATCACTCATAACTCAAACAATAAAAAATTCAGACTTCATCAATCACTCATAACTCAAACAGTCAGAGGTTCAGACTTCATCCTTGTCATCCATACAGAACTTTTTCCACTAGGACATATGCCACAGGACAAAGAAAATAGCAACAGAAGCTAATGGGGTACTGGTCCATTTTGACTCAAGTTCACACAGGATAATTTGAGTAGTGGAACAAATAGCACTAAATTTCTCAGCTATGTTTTCGGCATCAAACATAAACCTTTTTTTTTAGAATTAGGTAACCCAAAATGTAGAACAGTTGGAGATGATTATCAACTGGCTATCATTTTATTTTTTAATGGATTTAATAAATTTTAATTAACCATCCTTATGGCTTCTCTTTTACCTTCACATAGGTACGTTGTTCATATAGACAAGTATAGATGAGGCTGTTAAAGAAGATATTAAAGTCAGAACCCACTGCCGGCAAGCCTGGTCAGTACTCCGGTGGGGTAACTGTAACATCTTAAGAAGCTTCTTCCCCAGACAGATGCCCCATTGCCAACAGGCCTGTTCAGAACCCTGATGGGTTTGCCTGTTCATACCACAGGTTGGTACCCGCTGCCAGCAGACCTGTTCAGTATCCCGGTGGGTTAACCTCTTACACCCTTTTTCTATCAGAGGCTCTTGTCCCAATTTCATCTTAAAGATAAAATTTATGATTTGCTCAAGCATAGATGCGTGGGGGAGCTGCTCTGAAAACCATCTAGGAGTGGGATGGTACCAGAATTGGAAGAGTATTCTTTGTATATTCCTGTAAAGATTTGCCCATATGAACAACTAACCTTCGTAACTGTAGAAAGTGCAAGTCATAAAGTGGCTAAAGACAGTGTATATATATATGTGTTTAGTATTATAGCAGCCAAGAGATAATAACCCCCAAACTACCCGATCCTGAACACCTTTTCAACATGATGCCTATCTTAAAAATAACTTCATGCCCTTAGCTGTAACTAACATCAATTCCCGCTCTCTATCTACTGTGAAACCAAATCAAATGGTCCTAGCAGCCCATAGGTTCATAAGCAGAAAATATTTGGGAAGCTTAAAGCATTAATGTAGGCAATGCCTGGTGGGCAAGTACTCTTATGAATAGCCAAAACAGTCCTGAAAAATCTGACACACACAAATGCAGACATTCCAATAAATCAGTGAAACTCAGAAATTGACCCAAATTTACCCAGTCCTTAAAAAAAATGTTTTTCAAAAGGCTGAAATAGAGTAGAGATAAAACACCTCCCTTAGGTTTCAAAACATTCTGAGTCTTACTGAAAAGAATATCTGCACCCTTTCAAAAAGAGACCTAATAAAAACAAATCCCTGTACATATGTACAAAAACAATTCCATTGAAGATTACTGAGAGAGAGTAGGAGATGAAGAAGTCATTTCCTCACCTACCAGTTCTAGTTCAGACTGCTGCCTCATGTTATGGATGAACTCTTGCTTAGAGAGAGGTTTATGATATACCTTTAACCGATGTCCATTCACTACAAAGGCAGTTTGTTCTTCATCTATTGTTTTTATTTTGACAGAACCATTATCAAAAACAATCACAATTTCATATGGACCCATCCATCTAGTGGTAAGCTTACCTTTGAAATGTTTGAATCGTGAGTCAAACAACAGAGCCCAATCACCTTCTTCAAAAGTCTTCTTCTTCAAAAATTTATCATGCCACTTAGTCCGCTGATTCTGTATCAACACAGTTCGTTGGACATCATCTTGTCTGATCTCATCAAGTTCATTTAATTGCATCAGCCTCTGCTCCTGGGCTTCATCTAAATTCAAGCTCAGTTGTGCAGCAGTACGAAAAGTTTTCACCTGAAATTCTATAGGAAGCAGGACCTGTTTACCATAAACAAGCTGATATGGGGTATACCCTGTGGTATTTCTCCACGTAGTTCTGTAAGCCCACAATGCCTCGGGTAGCCTGTCTGCCCAGTCCTTGTGATGTAGCTGCACAGTCTTAGTTAAAATGGATTCTAGCACTTTATTAGTTGATTCCACCTGACCATTTGCTTGGGGGTGGTAAGGAGAAGATTTATAGTGCTTAATTCCATATTGTTCTGTAAGTGCTTTCATTGATTTAGAGACAAACTGTGCTCCATTGTCAGTCACAATTTCACGAGGAATGCCAAAGCGAGTAAAAATCTCTTCGTAAATAAATTCTATGACTGATTTCTCAGTGGCCCTCAATAGAGCTTTTGCCTCAACCCACTTAGTCACATAGTCAGTGCATACTAAAATATATCTCTTTTTTCTTGACATTGGTGAGATTGGACCAACAAAATCCAATCCCCATTTTTCAAAAGGTTCAATTTGTACCTGGGCTTGTAAAGGCATTTGATCAGCAGCAGTGGGTCTCCCCATTCTTTGACAGCTGTCACAGCCCTGTACATACTTCTCAGCATCTTTAAAAAGGGTAGGCCAGTAATACCCTTGATGTAACACCTTATATGCTGTCCGCTTGTCTGAAAAATGGCCTCCACAGGGTCCATCATGACAGGCTTGAAGGATGTCACACATCTCATCCTCCCTCACACACCTCCTGATAATCAGATCTGGACCGGTTCGAAAGAGGTCATTACCTACCCATGAATAATTAGCACTTTGCTGTATGATTCTTCGTTTTTCGTAAGATGACAAATGAGCAGGTAGTTTCCCTGTAACCAAATAGTTGGCTACATCTGCAAACCAGGGTGTTTTAATAGAAACAGCAAACAAGTGTTCATCAGGGAATGTATCATCTACAGGAACATTATCATCAGCATGAGTCAATCTGGAGAGAAAATCTGCAACCAGATTTTCCTTCCCTGGTTTGTCAACTATGGGAATGTTAAATTCCTGTAGCAAAAGTAACCATCTAGTAATTCTGCCACTAGTGATTGGCTTATTCATTAAAAATTTAATAGCAGAATGATCGGTATGAACAAATACCTCGTAACCTGTAATATAATGCCGGAATTTATTGATGGCATGAACTACTGCTAGAAACTCTTTTTCAGTCACTGTATAGTTCAGTTCTGCAGGTGTTAAATTTTTACTGATGAAATAAATAGCATAGGAGGACTGATTTTCTTTCTGTCCGAGCACTCCCCCCAAGGCAGTGTCTGAAGCATCAGTTTGTATATGGAAGGGCAAAGACCAATTTGGCCCCCGCATAACTGGTGTTGAAGACAATTCTGACTTTAATGTGTTAAAGGCTGTCTGACAGTGTTGATCCCAATCAAAACCACTGTCTTTGGCCAACAATTTGAACAGTGGGGCTGCTATCTTTGTAAAATTAGCAATAAACCTACGATAGTACCCTGCGTGTCCCAGAAAACTTCTGACTTCTTTTTGTGTAGTTGGTGAAGATAGACTAGTAATGATTTCAATTTTTGCTGGGTCAACCTTAATACCTTCTGATGAAACATGGTGCCCTAAAACAATACCCTCAGTTAACATCATCTTACACTTTTCATGGCTTAAAGCAATATTTGTTTCTTGGCACCTAATTAAAACTTTCTCCAGGTTATCCAAGGCTTCCTTGAAATCATTACCATAGACTGTAAAATCATCCATATATATTTCCACACAGTCATGGACCAAATCAGCCAAAATACCTAACACTGCCCTTTGGAAAGTGGCAGGAGCGTTACAAAGTCCAAATGGTAGCACCTTGTAAGCATAAGTTCCCCATGGGCAGGTAAAAGTGGTTTTTTCTTGATCCTCTGGGGCTATTCTTATCTGGTTATATCCACTGTATCCATCCAGAAAAGAAAAATATTTCTTTCCAGACAATGTATCCAAAACCTGGTCTATGAAAGGAAGAGGGAAGTAATCTCTGAGAGTTGCTTTATTTAACTCACGAAAATCAACACATATTCTCCACTTACCTCCCTTCTTCGGAACAATAACCAACGGAGATACCCATTTGCTATCAGAAATGGGATAGATGAAATCTGCATCCAACATTTTTTGTAATTCATCCTTCACAATGTCTTTAAGCGCAGGATTCATTCTTCTCTGTGGCTGCCTTACTGGTCTAATATTTTCCTGCGTATAGATGTGATGCATGCATGTGTCAGGGTGAATGCCTTTCATGTCTGTATAAACCCAAGCAAATGCCCCAGACCGTGCTTTGAGTAAATTAACTACCTGATTTTGCTGGCTTTGAGACAGATTCCCATTAATAAACAAAGATCTCTCTGGACTAATCTCCATTGGTATAGTTGCAGCTCCAACCTTCTCATCTATAAATAAAACTACTGATGATGAGGTGGATGAAGGGTAATAGTGTTCCTGAAAATCTTCTGTGAAAACATTGTCTAAGTCAGAGAAGGACTGAGGGTACTCAATACTAGTGGTAGCTGAAATAAATTGATCTAGGATATCATCCTCAGTCTGGTGTTCCATCCCCCTAGTTTGACTGATGGACAGTAAGGGTTGTCCCACATCCTCATCCCCATAAGGATTCTCTAACCATAACATGTTTTTCGATACAGGCTGTGCTGGAGGATAAATAATTAGGTTTTGTAGAGAAGTGCCATTTGATATAGTTAAAATACCTTCTCTGCATCCTATAAAGGCATTGGCAGTGGCTAACCAAGGCCTGCCTAATATAACAGGATGTTCCCCCATTGGGTGTTTAGTTTGGAGTACCAGAAAATCCACTGGATACTCCCAAGAAGCTACTGTGACAGTAATGTCATCTAAGGCCCCCACAGGTTTGACTGTGCTCCTATCAGCCAACTCCAAAATAGTAGGAGTAGATCTGAGGAGATTATGCAACTGAAGTCTCTGCATGGTGGTCATAGACATGACATTAATGGCAGCCCCTAGGTCAACTAGAGTGTTTCCTATTGGAACCTCATTGATGTAAATGGTCACCACTGGATTCCCAGGATTTGCAAATTTTGGGGGTAAGGGGCAGTCTGAAATATAATTGGACAGCTGGCCTAAAACATTTATCTTGGGTGGGTCTTTCTGTTTTCGACCAGGTTTCTTTAAGCACAGTTCCCTTACCAATTTTGCATAAATAGGGACATCTCTAATAGCCTGAAGTAATGGAATTTTGATGCAAACATTTCTCAACTCATTTTCCAAGTCAAACTGTGGACGCATCACAGGCTTCTCTATTAATAACCTCTCTGGGTAAGGGGGGTTGTTATTTACCTGTGGATGAGCAGGTGGTTGGAAATGAGTTCCCAGTGCTTGAGTATTTTCTGAGGCAATCTGCACTTCTTCTTCCTCTGTAATCTCTTTTTCATCACTTTCTTCTCCAGTCTCTTCATGAATAATCACTGCTGGAGGGGTTTTATTTAATGTTTTCCCAGACCTTAATTGTATTTCCTGTAAAGGAGCTGAATGAATTACATAAGTTGGAGCCATTTGAATTTCGGCATTATTAAGGGGCTGGGGAGGTCGGTTATTAGGGTTTGGGATAGGTTGGGCTGGCAACAACGTGGGTCGAGGTGGATTTGGATTTTGATATTGTTGTGGAACTGGGGGTATAGGAGGAAGGGCAGGTGGTGTGAAGCCTGGTAATAGCTGCTGTATATTTGGTGGCATTGGACAGTAACTAGGAGGGTTGGTTGATTGTGTTCCTCCATAGGGTTGTCCTTGTGGTCCCCCATATGACTGTCCCCGCCAGCCTTGCTGCCAAGGCTGGGTCTGAGTAGGTTGAGAGGGCCAATTCTGCCACATTTGTGGACTCCATGGCTGCTGAGATTGCTGCATGGGATAATAATATGCAGGGTTCGGGAAAACAGGCTCTGGGTACATGTTTTGAGGTCTAGGCTGCCAAGGCCTTCTTGATGCATCGGTGGGTTGAACATTAAGCTTGTAAAAAGCTTGCAGTTCTGGTAAAGAAGGGCAATTGTCAGTTGGGTGTTGAGCAGAGCAAAGAGCACAGACTGAAATGGTATTTAGAGGGCACTCTTTCAAAGGGTGTCTTTTTCTGCACTTGGGACAGAATATGTGTAATGCTGCTATGTCCTCCTCCTCTTGTCGTTTCTTTGTTTTCAATGCATCAAATTGGGAGCTTAAGGTGCCTAAAATGTCAGTTTTGAAATTTTCTAACAGGTTTCCCAATTCAACTCTTGTGACCCCACTAGTTCCTGCTGTTCTAGAAATACGGGAAGGACCTTCCCTTGTGCTTTTTCCTGCCTTGGCTCTACTCCTCGAATATTTTCTGCATAGTTCAGTAATCTCCTCAAAGGATTTATGAGATACATCACCTGAGGCCATCAAGTTGAGGATTTCCACATATTCATCCAGAATCCCTTTTAGAAAAAGAGTTCTGACTGCATCCTCCTGTAAAGTATTATACTTAGACTTCTGTAATACAAAGCAGAATCGTTCTAGGAAGTCCTCCAGACTCTCTTCTTCATGCTGTTGCATTTTAAAGATATCATTTTGGGAGTCTCGAGGCCCACAGTAGTCTCGGTATTTCCTGAGGAAAGCACTCTTCATTTGTTCCCAAGTTCGGATGGTGGATTCCCCCAAGCTCATAAACCATCTAAGTGCAGAATCCTTAAGGGTTGCTGGAAATAGTTTTAACTTTTGAGCATCCTGTAGATAATTATAACTCCTACATAAGATGTCAAACTCAAATAGAAAGGTATCCAGATCTTCAGTACTTTTCCCATAGAAGGTAGGTAATGAAGATGCTGGGATATTTTTCATACTGACATCCCGTGTAAGATCTAGAATGGGGAATCCAAAAGTTGTTTCAGTTCGTCCCTCATGTTCTCCTTCTCCTTCCATCTGGTGTCCAGTTTCTTGATCACTCATGACAAGAGGGTTCCTAAACCAGTTGACACCTAACCTGTCTCTTCTTGGGGATAGAATAAAATCCCAATGGTCTGGCCTAGGCCAAGTTTGAAAATTGAAAGGTAAATCTGTAGTGGATTCTAATTGAGAAACCACCGGATTCTGGTTATGTCCAAGAAGGAAGTTCACTTTTTCTATGTTCACTGTGTCAACCAAATTGGGATCTTCCTTTAAAGGTGAAGCTTGTTGGATCTGTGGGATCTCTTCTGAATGTAACTGTTCACTGAATATAACCTCAGTTCCTACTGGTTTGGTCCCAAATTCCGCTGAATTCTGAATGTTGTTGTTTTCAGTTTCGTTGCCGGTATCCCTATCCCTAGGGTTAGTGAAGGGGGGGTTTTGTTGTTTACAAAAATATCAGAATGAACCTTAATGAATCTACCCTTACTATCTCTAGGTCTCATCAAAACAATTTCTGAAAATAACAAGACTTTTAAAAATAAATTGAAATACCTGTGCCACAGTTGGGTTTGAAGGAACCTGTTATGAAATGCGCAAGTTTGCCTTACCAATCCTCCTCCTCCAATCTGCCACAACTAGTCACACCTAACAATTGTTGTAAAATTAGATTTCTGGAATTAAACACACCTCACTTACAAAAGGATAACCACACTTGTAAACTAAAAATAAACACTTTTTACAGGAAAGATCAACACACTTCTTGTAATAGCTCAAACTTGTGAAGGAAAACAACCACACTTACCAGAAGGACACAACAAAAATTTGGGGTAACCCACTAAAGTGGCTGCGGCAGGCTGTTACACCATGGGAATCCCACAGTGAATTCGTATTTGCGTCTTAATGTTTCCCCTCCACCTTGTTGTGTATTGTGAAAAAGATCTTATCTACCTGAACTTCTCAATCAACCAAAAAATGAGCAAAATACCAGCTTACCTTGGAGCAACTCCCCGGAAACGGCACCAAAATGTTGGTTAAAGTTATTGATATTTAATTCACCTACATTTAATTTATCAACCGGAGAATCGTAGACTTTGAGCTGCTACACTATATGTGTGGGTAAAGTAGTCTGAATGCTCATTCCTCAAGAAACTCTAGTCTACTTACAACAAAATGAAGCTAACACTAAATGACCAATGCCAAGGATCACTAGATCTGTACTGTAGAAAAGAAAACTAATTTACTAATTCCTATCTCACTGTTGAACTCAAAATTAACCAACAAAGAATTTCCAAATTGCAATGCTATAATTTTTAAAACAAAACAACCTGCTAGAAAAATAAATACAATCTTAGGCTACAGCAGTTTTTAAAACAATTAATAGTTTCTACAACAATCTAAGCTATTGTAACTACAACCTACATAAAAATAATCAACCTGTTATCAACCAAATGCATATGCTTAATTGACCTTGTTTCCTAGTTGAACTCCAAATCTAATGCTTAAATCCACACCAATATTTCCAAATCTGAAATAAACCTATGGCCTTTTAGCTTTAAGTTGTCAATACACACAGTCTATCAAAGGAGAGATTGACTGTTTAGTGAAATTCCAATATACTCTGTTTATGATTTGTGCATATAAATGCACATAAGGAAACACCAAAACTATCCAGATTCTGCTCATCAATAAATGTTAGAACTGTGTAATAGACATTCACTGGTTTTGGTTTATATTGTGAAATTAATTATCAATTCAAGGGAACAAGGTTATAGTCAAGGACTCTTTCCCAAAACTCAATCAAATACAACTTCAGCTTTTATCCAATCTTTCATCCAAAAAGAGATAAACCCTAAATGCTTTATGATTACAGTCTTCAAGCTCTCGATTCTTTTGCAAATGATGCTCAAACCTTGCAAACTCGACAGTAAAAGAATAAGCTATTTATAAATTGCTCTCATGCTGCAACACAGGTTTTAATAACTAGGATCGAATTCATAATTCATGCTGCCAATATAACGCCACATACTGGAGATCAAAAGAAAGATCGAAATCCCTACCATTCCTTAATTCATTTTATAATCCTGTGAATAAGAAAAGTTCAAAATCATTCCTGTAGCTGTCATTATAACATTATATGCGGGTAAAATGGAAAGTGTAAAATTCAATCTATTAACAACCCTTCATAAAATCGAATCTACCATAACCTACATCAAATTCATCACACGATTATGTATACCCTAGTCTTAAACAACAATTTTACCCTAAAAACAGAGGAAGTCTTAAATGCAAACTGTAAACAAGCTAAATCTATTAACATCAACTAATAAATGATATTAACTAACAATAGCAGTCACGCATTCTACTTCAATCCAGTGATGAGCAAGCCATTAACATTCTGAAAAGAAATGTGAAATGATAAAAACGCTAATCTGCTACTGCAAACCACACACTGCTGGAATATCAAAGTTTGGTGTTGAAGGTGGGCCCTGCCCTCAACGCCTCACGCTTTTAGATCACAGATTTGATGAAAACACACACTAAATCGTATTGATAAAATGAAGTTCTTACAATCCTCCCTTCTTAGGGTTTCCACAGTCGTTTTTATACTGAATTATGCAGAGTGAGATTGCCCTGGAAACAAGGGTCGATATGGATAACAACCCACAGATATCTTAGCAATTCTGAGCCAAAAATGGATTCTCAGATTTCCAATATACACATATTGTTAAAGAGAAAACAACAACAATTCCTCGATCAAATATCATCCCTAAAATAGCAGTGGAGTAATCCTCAAAGGCATCTGAAAGATAACATGAATCCAGGAAAAACGCCCTCATTATAGATCGAATCCCCGATCTCTGCATAAACCTCCTTTGAACGTTGGGCCAGGTAGCCAAAAGAACCCTGTATAGAAAAGAAACTGATCTCATTATTAGCATATCATTTAATGAAACCTAAAACCCAAATTATATGCATAAAACAAGAAAATATAACAAGCAAGTAATTAAAATCACTTACCATAGCTTTCGCAGTGTTGACCTCCAAAAAGACACACAAAACTGATTATTATTGGATTCCATTAAGACTTTAATGCTAGAAAACATTATACTGAATGGTCAAAATAGAGGACCAACAGCCACATGGACTCAAACTTACCTACCCCCAGCTTATCGTGATTTTGTTCATATGTGAGGACCAAATTTCCCTCATTGAAGATGCTAGGTTTAACCGACCTATCATACTATGCTTTGATGCATTTATTATGTGCCTCGTTTGCAAGAGCAGCGTCGCGGCAGGTCTCATCGAGTTTCACTAGGTAGAGGAAGCGCTCTTCCTTAGCAGTGGTGTTCGGAAGGAGTTCAAATGCGAGTTTGAGAGATGGAATATCGCACTCTATTGGTAGGACTTCCTCCAATCCATAAACTAATTGGAATGGTGTGAATCCGGTGGCAGTCTTGACGGAGGTCCAGTATACCCATAGTGCAGAAAATAACTTGTTATGCCAATTTTATTTATGTGTACCCACCATGTGTTGGATCATGGTTTTCAAGACCTTTTTAATGGCCTATACTTGTCCATTGGACTGTGGGTAGTAAGGGGTTGAATTTTCATGACGAAAACCTAGTCTGGCGCTTAATTCATCTACCATATGGTTCAGGAAGTGAGATCCATGGTCGGTGACTATGGCTTGTGGAACTCTGAACTGTGTAATAACATGATTGAACATGAAGAGTGCGACGGTTTTTCCATCTTCGTTGTAAGTAGGCATAGCCGCGACCCATTTAGTAAAATAATCCATGGCTACTATGACGTAACCATGCCCCCCAACCGAGGTATGCTTACAGTGCATGAAATCTATGCCCCATTTTTCAAAGGGGCCAATGGCAATAACCGGGTGTGAAGGGGCTGGGTGGGAGCACTTTTTCGTTTGAAAATGTTGGCATGGGGGACATTTCTTAACAACCTCAATGCAATATTTGAATATGGATGGCCAATAATATCCTGTGTGTAGTATCTTATGGGTCATAGCCATCCCAGAGAGATGACCTCCACAAGCCCCAGCGTGACAGTCATTCAAGACATGTTCATCCTCCTTGTGTGTCAGACAACACCGAAGAACAGAATCAACACCACGATGGTACAAGGTATTGCTAATGATCAAGTAATACTTGGTGTGGTGGCAGATACGACGACGATCATCATGAGACAATTGGGGGTTGAATCATTTGGTTTGAAGATATAAGGTAATATCTCCATACCATGGGTCTAATGTGCTGATGAGGAACAATGATTCATCTAGAAGAGAATCATTGGGCTTAGATCCTAAATCAACACGGGGAAGATCACAAATGAGTTCCATGAACACCAAAGATTTATTTGACTTGGCCTTCTTGAAGAGGAGATCGAATTCTTGAAGTATCACAATCCAGCGTGAATACTTTCCCCCAAGCACTTGACATGTCAGCACGTGTTACATGGGGTTCTAGTCGCCGATAATGGTGCTGATGCGGAGCAAGATATAATGACAGAAATTTTGGACGGCAATGACTTCCGCGAGAGAGAGTTTCTCGACATGTGAGTAACGAGTTTCAGGGTCAATAAGACCCTTACTGAGGTAATAAATCACATGTTCTTGGGCGTTGTTTTCCTCTTGGACCAAAACCATGGCGATCGTGGTGACATAAGCGGCAAGATAAAGGATGCAATCCTTGTAGTAATTGGGCGGTTCGAGCACAGGTGAGTGGGTAATGGCGTGTTTCAGACTGTTGAATGATTGCTATGCTTGATCATCCCATATGAACGGGACGTCCTTCTTCAGTAATCGCATGTAGCCTTGTGTCTTCTGAGTGAAATTACAAACAAAACACCGTAGGTAAGTTTCCTTCCCTTGCAAACTTTGTAGTTCTTTAATGTCAGTGGGAGGTGGGAGAGAAACAATGGCTTCCACCTTCAAGGGATCAATGCGGATCCCGTCTTTCGAAACATTAAAACCTAGGAGGCATCCAGACTCGACACAGAAAACACACTTGTGAGGGTTTAGATGGATGTTATACAGTCTGCATCTGAGGAATACTATTGTCAGATGATCGATGTGGAACTCGCGCTGCTATGAATGGGTAGGTAGATCGTCAAGATAAGGTTCCACAAATTCCTGCACATCATGAAAAGCGTACGACATGGCCTACTGGAATGTGGCACTAGCATTTTTAAGACCAAAAGGGAGTTTACGATATGAAAATGTACCCCAAGGGCAGATGAAAGCGGTCTTATGTTGGTCGGTTGGGTGGATCTCAATCTGGTTGTAACCGGAAAATCCATCCATGAATGAGAAGATGACACTTCCGGCACAATTGTCAATGATCTGATCGATGAAGGGAGTGGGGTAGTTGTCCTTAGGACAAGCCTTGTTCAGATCCTGATAATCGACACAAACCTGGATGGTGCCCTGCTTCTTAGCCACAGGGACGACATTTGAGACCCATTATGTTAACGGAACAGGGTAGATGAAGTCGACCTTCAAGAGATTTTCAATTTATGCTTTAATTGCCGTAGACTTTCAAGGGTGTACAGGTCATAACTTTTGACAGATTGGTTTAGCGTCAGGATAGGTTTTAATCTCATGTGAAACAATGGCGGGATCTATCCCGGGAATCTCATCGTAGGTCCAAGCAAATACGTCGCAGAATTGCTAGAATAAGGCTATGAAAAAGGTGATCTCTTCGGGAGAACATTTCTGGCCTAAACGAATATGTTCCACGACACCAAGGGTAACCGCAATGTCAACCAGAATGGTGGGATCAATGTTTTCCAAGTTGCCCTCAGTGACTGTATGATACGTGAGTATCGGTGACTGGGGGCAAGGATAGACACATGGTGTGAAAATGGTGGTGATGTTGTTCTCCACAGAATCCAATGGGGGAAGGAAAGACGATCTATGGTGTAGGTCTTCCCACAGAGGGTCATCCGCACTCATAATCTCCATAATGGACTCGTCAGAATGAAAAGTCTGGAGCAGAGGATCTGGTAAAGATGATGTCCGCCGTAGAGGACAAGATGTAGAGGCCACAACTAAGTGGTCCTCGGGTGCTGACTAGATAGCCTCATAAGTGATTTCAGCGGGTGAAAGAGGCATAACATCTCTAATCCAGTGCATGGTTGCTTCGTCGGGTACGAGCCATTGATTGGTAGAGTTGGGAATCATGGAGGAGATCATGTTCACCATGGAAACATGATTAGGGGGACCTGTGGTTGGAAAGACACCCATAAGAGATGAATCCTTAATGAGGCCAACCCCCACGCTCTCATATAGCTGCGAAGATTGTCCGAGTAATGGGACATTATCACCGGGATGAGTAGCGGTGTCCGGTGTACAGAAGTCCAGTTGGTCGATAGTGATAATTCGGTCTTGGTGAGGGAATTGCACCATGCAGAATACAGATGACGCGATCGCAGTCATGGCATAAAACAAATTACGACCAAGTAAGAGATTATAATCCAAAGGAGCTGCAACCACTTCCACATTAATGGTTGTAGTCTTACCTCCCAACTCTACTGCTAAGGCTTGTAATAACTGATGGGGTTGAAATCCATGATCGTCGAATGCTTTCAGGGTAGTTGGAGAATGGTTTAACTCGGGAGAACCAATGATTCTCCAACACAATAGTGACATGACCGAGGTAGAAGCGCCTTCATCTAGTACAGTACAATGGACTGTCTTCCCATAAAATTTCATAGCAACTTGAAATGTTGGTTGGTGGGAAAGCCTCAGTTTAAAGTACTCAAGTCGAAACATGATAGTATTCGAGGAATCCGGATCTATTGCGCCAATGGAAGTGAGAAGAGTCTTGCGTTGGTTGGGACAATTTTGCAAGGCTTCTAACGTCGACATGGCACAAGGGGCTTGCGCCAAGTCCTCTACAATGTTGTAGTTCTGAGCTGCCCGAGCATTAGGATTGAAAACTGCTTTTCGAATCGTGCTCTTAGGAAAATGCAACACTGACTCTAAAGAAGGCTTCTCAATGGTGAAAGGAGCCTGTGGTACGGTAACATTAGGAGTAGAAGTGGAAGATTTTTTAGTATTACTTCCAATGGGTTCCTTCGGAGGGACAGAGTCATATGAACGCGATCGTGTGTTCAGTTTAACCGTCTCACTACGCATCATGAGAACATGCGCGGTGGAGGGTGCCTCTCCGTGCAAAGGAGAGGGTTGAGCGATCAGTTGTTGGTTCTAAGTGGGGAAGGGATCATTGAGAACTGCGGGAGTGGGGTTTCCCTTGAGAAACTTCTGCACTTCATCTCGGTGGGGAAATTCCTTGGAGATATGGTCACCACCACATAGTAAACAAGGATACTTTAGCTTCTTCTATTTGGTGTCTTCAGGGGTGTTCTTGTGCTCCTGCTGGGTGGGAGATTTATTGGGTTTACTTTTGTTTTTATTCTTGCCACTGGACTTCTGAGGCGAAGCTAATTGAACAGAATTCACCTCCTCGATGGAAGCAGGAGTGGGTGACTTGGTGGTGCTGCTTCCAACCTGTGGTGGGGATGGGGAAGAACCCTGGGGGTTTGACGGTCCACCAATTTGAGTAGAAGGCTGGGAGTTAAGGGAACTGATAATGTCATCGCCCTGAGGTCCCTTAGGTGGTTTTGTAGGATTTTACGTAGGGTGGGGTTCATCAGGAACAATATCATATAACGTGTCGGATTGAGCATAGATAAGGTCTAAGTAATGGGCACAAGCGATATCCTGTTCTTCAGTGACAACCCCTCCCATGGCCATGTCTCGAGCTACGACAAGTAAAAGAGACTCCGTGAACCAGTCAACTAAGAGTTGGTATGGAATGGGAGCCTTAATGAGACGTCGTCTCCTCTGCCACTCATGGATATGATCAGAGATATGAGTGGTAGTGGGTTGATGGAGTGAAGTCAGTAGGTCCGTACCAGTTTCGTAGCGTATGGGTAAATGGAAATGAGTTAGGAAGGACATAGCAAGAGAACGAAAATCGGGAAATGAGTGCGGTGGTAATTCAGTATACAACTTGGCAGCTGGGCCGGTGAGGGTCCTTTGAAACAACCTTAGACAGATCGAGTCGTCCATCAAGGAATTGGATGAGCACCACAAGTGGTATGTCATCACATGGTTTTTCGAGTCCTCACCGGGTTTGACATCAAATTTGGGAATATTAGAGGGTAGCTTGAACGGAATGGGTGGCTAATTATAACCTTGTAGGATGGGATCATTGGTTAGATGAGACAGGTCGGGTAGGTCCAAAGTAGAAAAAAATGGCAGCTGTTGGTTTGGTTGCAGATACTGATAGTATTGATATGGCATATATGGACCAATCGGACCATGAATCGATTGATTATAAGGTGTTCCTGATGGAAATTGGCCATAAGGGGTTGGGCCTCCAGGGTTTGGTGGTGGGCCATATGTAGGTCCCCCACCATAATAGGGTGGTCCACCGCCGAAAGGTGGGGGTCCTCCACCGTCGGAATAAGGGGGTTCGATGCCTCCGCCGCTAGAATAGGGTGGGCCACTGCCTCCACCGTCGGAATAGGGTGGGCCATCGCCTCCGGGAGGTGGTGGTCCGCCTCCATGGGGTGGGGCTCCGCCTCCACCGGAAGGTGGTGGTCCTCCTCCTCCGCTGGAAGGTGGTGGGCCACCATCTCCACCGTCGAAATAGGGTGGGTCACCACCTCCATAATAAGGTAGGATTCGTCCATAAGGTGGGGGTCCACCACTACCAGAAGGTGGTGGTCCTCCGCCTCCACCGGAATGGGGTGGACCTCCACCATCGGAATGGGGAGGGCCTCCACCTTCGCCAGAAGGTGGAGGTCTGCCCCCTCTGGAAGGAGGTCGACCAGACAATGGTGGGGGAGGTGGGGCATGAGAAAAAGTTGGTGTGGGTCCAACCGGTGCAATGTTGAAATGTCCCCATGGAGTGTATGGGTTTCCGGGATAAGGTATCTCGTGGAATACATTTCTGGGAATAAATTGTCCCGACATAGGATCAAAATGACTTGGATATGTGTGAATCCATGGTGGTTGGGTTGGGTTGGACGGTCCCCCACCATGATGTAATCCCATGGTGGATCCCACAACAGGTAAAGAGCTCCCAAGGGAATGACCAATTGGCAGTCCTCCACTCATATTATGGCTGGAAAACGAGGGTTCCTCCCCAGTAACAACGTGTTGACCACTAGTGGATGGTTGACTCATGATGGGTTGATGTTGACTTACTGGTGGTGGAACATTACTCGTAATAAAATTAGGACGTAAAGAGTATCCTCCCCGTGAATTTTGGGGTGGGGGACGGGTGGTTAATGTTCCAGTAGTAGTAGGAGGGGTGTTGGACTGTTATCCTTTAAAATTCTGAGTCATTTGAGGTGCATAACTGGTCCCCTAACCGAGAGGTGTACTCGCAGGAAATGAAGGTTGACCAGGTTCGTAAGTGGTCACGTTGTGTGTGGGTGTCTCCAGTGAAGTAAGAGATAATGAGCAAATGGGAGTATATTGAAACATTGGTGTTTCTAGAATGTCTCTCCTCCGTGAGAGACTATGGCACCGAAGTTCGTAACCACGTTGGTGTAGTTGGTAAATGAGTGCATAGACTGGAGCCGAGCACTGAACATGGGGATCCCAACGAAAAGGGGTGGTTTCCACCTCCGGCTCTATAGCTAGTTGGGCCCATTGTTGGCCTAGAGAGGTGTTCCAAAAAGATGCAGATGGACCAAATGCTGCGGATACAGGGTCATCCTGGGATGGATTTAACCATTCTAAAGATCCAGGTTCTCCTGCCATCAAGCGGTGAAAGGATGTGTCTTGTGAAGTGGAAGTTTCTGCCTCTTCGGCCCTTGATGGGTTAGAGGTTGGTGAATTAGGAGGAAACATATTCGCTCCATATTCCATAGTGGATTTTTCTACTTCAGGTGACATGACTGTGACTTGTGGGTCCATTCTTACCCTCGAAATTACCTCCTGATTAAGGGGATATTCAGGTGGTAAGTTTAAAATTTTGCAAGACCTTCTCAAAGGTTGTTCAGCCAGAATGACCGAACCAAAATTTCTCCTAAGTGTTGCCTTGGTTTTGCAACCAAGCTTTGTGCAATGGGCACCTATCAACAATGTGATAGCAGTTTCAATATTGAAAGCAAAAACAATTATAAATTAAATCTAAATCTAAACTAGCATGTGCATATAACAAATAAATTTTTGAAAAACGATTCAAGAACAAAAAATAAAAGAATAAGTATTTTGTATTAAGATACCTCAAATGGTGAGGATTTGTGTTGAGCAACTCCCAAGGTGAGTAGCTCCAAGCTCCAAAGGTTCCTTCTCCAAGATGCTGAAAATGGCCAAAAGTCTCATAAGAGATTTTGACAGCGTGAGGATAGGATGATGGATGGATGCAAAGTGAGGAGCCCCTACCACCTTTTTATAGTTTTTGGTGGTGGGGAATACCGTTATGGTTTTGAGGAAACCAATGGTATTGACCAACATGGTTTAGGTACCTTTTCCTTCCTTTTTTCATTTTTTGAATATTTTGAATATTTTTATTCCCTTTTAATATTTTTGGGAATTCTAGACCCTTTTTTAGGGTTTTTTATGCTTTTTGAGGAAAAATATTCATTTTGAGGGAAAAAAAGGGTGTATTATGGTCTTTTGGTGACCTTTTGGTGGCTTTAGAGGCTCAAATGGTGGAAAAGTGTACAAATGGGTCATGTGAATAAGGAAATGAGTTAGTGAGCACCTTTTGGGTGTTAACAGATTGCCCCCTGATGTGTGAGGGCAGGAGCTTATCGTATGGCCGATAGACATCATAGTTCTTTTGTCTTTTTCCTGGGGTTTGGGGAAGAGAAGAGACCGGTTGGAGACTGGATCCACGGCCCTTGGAAGCTGTAAAACAAAAAATATTACATGGCCTCAATATGAATGAGGAATAATCTTTGATAATGGACGAGGCGGGCATACCAATGCTCGTATCAAGACATATACATAACAATTAGTCCCAAGAAGGGGGACTAAAATAAAAAACCTGTTGGTACATCATGATGGTCCAAAGGGGACATTATTTTGGGATGTACTCATGATCATAACATGACTGATCTCAATAACTGATACATTGGAATAAAGTGACAACCGTTCTGAACAAGGTGTCAGAAGGGTTGATGAACTGTTGAATCGTGAAGGTGTCCAACATCTGTAGGGACTCAATGACTCTGAGTCAACTCTAAGGAGTATATGTAACTGTATACTTGAGGGAGTATAAAATTGGGTTACATTTGAATACTGTCGCCATGCGCAACTCGGATATCTATAGAAAAAATCTAACTGGTTGTTTCCATAGGTAGACTCTCAAATGTGGAAGAGTCAAGTGGTATCCGGGGTCTTCAACAAATAACTGAAAGGACCAATACCCTGTGCGAGTCTCGACGATGCGATCAAGGTGTTGAAGTCGGGCATGTGAGAAACAACCATTTGGAGAGGCACTGAGGACTCTTCTCGAAATGATTCGCAGGCACTCATCATAAATGGTGATGAGTCTAAGACACAGGGACCTCTAGGTCTATCCTATGGAATAAATTTGGGTGTCGTCGAAAGAGGGAGACCAGCAACTAACAAGGCAATGATGCTTCCTTGATAGGAGCACGAGGTGTAGAACTGAAGTGTGGTAGTGCTTATGGTAGGACTGACATACTTGTGTGGATGGGAAGTAACTGGGGTCATAGAGTGGGTAGACTCAAACTTCCTTTGTTCAGAGCATGATGACATGGTTGACCTGGCAGCGTAGGGAACTGCCTTGTAGGTGCAGGGATCATAGCTTTTAAGGACTGAAGGGTATGTATTAACTCTGGGGGGGACGAGCTGATGGGTACTGTCGAGGGATTCTCGGGGTGACATACTGTAGAATACTCTGAACAAAGGCGACCAAATTGGGGAAGCTGCCATATGAGTAGACGTGATCTGCTGTGGCCCTGAGGAGCACCATTGGGTCCTTCTTCGTAGTTTTAATGAGCTCCAAGAAGGGATACAAGTGTTCTCTGAAATGGTACTATCCTGTGGATTTTGTGAGCCCAAGACTGTTCGTGCTCATGGGTGCTTTCATTTTTAAGGAGTCTGAAAACGATAAGAAGACTCTGCAGTGGTTGTGAGTACTGTCATGTGGGTTTTTACGAGCCCAGGATGGTGATTGCTCGTGGTCGCTTTCATGTTTAGAGAGTCTGAAAGTAGTAAGTGGAATCCATTGGTGTTCTTTTTCGTAAGTTAGTCTCCAAGGCCCGAAAAAGCATAAAATGATGCAAATGGAGAACTCTTCTAGCCGATGTGACTAGAGTATTCCTTTTTCGTAATTAGTCTACAAGGTCTGGAAAAGGGGTAAACTTATACCATGTAGACACCCTTTCAGATACGTTTAGCGAGCATGAAAGGAAGCAAGGTTGCTTGGTGATCTTTTCATTGTTTTAGAAGTCAGAAAAGAGCTTAACAGAAACTCCTTAAGTGCCTTTTTCGTAAAAGGGATTGCTTGGCCCGAAAAAGGGGTAAAACTATACCGAACAAAAAGGGATTGATGAGAGCGAGAAAGGGTCTCAAGCATTGTCATGAGTGCGGAATACAAAATCTGGTGACATAAAGATTGTCAAAAAGGAGCAACGGCCAATGTGGCACGTGAACTGAGGTGATGAGTGGCATTTTGAAAAAATGGCAGAAAATTATGGGGTGAGAGCGAGAAATGATCTCAAGCATCATCACGAGCGTGGAAAACTGAATCCCACGATATCAAACTTGTTAAAAATGGACAACGACCGATGTGGCACGCAAATCGAGGCGATGAGGGGGCATGGGAAAAAATGCCCAAAAAAACTGGGCGTGAGAGCGAGAAATGATCTCAAGCATCATCACGAGCGTGGCAAACTGAATCCGATGATATCAAACTTGTCAAAAACGGACGACGATCAATGTGGCACGCAAACTGAGGCGACGAGGGGGCATGGAAAAAATGCCCAAAAAATTTGGGCATGAGAGCGAGAAATGATCTCAAGCATCATCACGAGCACGAAAAATTGAATCCGGTGATATAAGACTCGTAAAAAACGGAGAACGGTCGATGTGGCATGCAAACCGAGGCAACGAGGGCGTGAAAAAATGGTCAAAAAATGGACCTGGTGAAAACAGGAAAAGGAAAGGAATATCATGAATTTCTCGCTCTGCTGATTCCAATGGTACCAACGGTTTGAGGAACGGATGTCGTATGATACCACAATGGTTGTTTGAAAAATGGTGAAATTTTTATAAATAGGGTGTGGGGCCCATATGACGTGTCATTGTTACATGTGAGTTTGCCAAAGCAATCAGAGCTCTTTCTTGATTTCCTGGAGATTTGATCGTTGGTTTTTGATTCTGTGAGTTTCAGGTAACCCTATTCGCCTTAGCCTTTTTAATTATGTCTTTTTCGGCTAGCGGCGGGCCCCCGAAGGCCGCGAAATTCCATGTTGGCCTTCCAACGTGGAATATCGCGGGTTTCGCGTCTTTTTCCGCGATGAACATCGTGGGTTAGGGGCTGACAGTCGCGATGTTCATCACGGCTGTCGGGCTGAAAGTCACGATGTTCATCGTGACTATGGGGTTGATAGTCGCGATGTTCATCACGACTGTGTGGTCAATACCCACGATGTTCATCACGGGTTCTTGGATGAAATCCGCGATGATCGTCACGGCTTTTGATGGAAAGCTGTGATGGGATGTTTTGAAAAACTTTTTCCAGTTCTAAAAAATTTCTTTGTTTTTTGGCAGGATGTTGAGGAGACCATTGGTGTCATGGCGAGAGTGGGAGATGGAGGAGGATTTGATGATTCGGATTCGGACCGATTAGAGGGTCTGATAGGCTCTGGCTGTGAGTGGGCTCTTGAAGTTCGCTCAGATTCCACCGATGCGTTCAGTAGGACCACTACTGAACAAATTGGTGAGTCTTTGGGTCCCTGCAGAGGGTGCGTTTATTGTTGGGGGTGAGAGGTTAGAGATCACCCTTACTGATGTATACTTTGTTACCGGGTTGCCTCACTTAGGGGAGGTAGGGGATCTTCTGTCGAGGATCCGACAGGTGTGGATATCGAGGATCTCTTGGAGACCTTCTGTGTTGCTGGGGTGATTGTGCAGAACAACGCTTTGAGCCTGAGATCTTTGCGGGAGTGGGACATGCGGGCTGTTGGGGTTTGTGTTCTGCGGGTGTTGGGTGCCGCGGTGCCACATCATTTGTTGGGGGGACAAACGATGATGGTGGATTCTGTGCTGAGAGGGACCTACTATGCGTGGGGTCAGATGTTTTTAGCTGGTGTCTGGAGAGATCTGGACAAGGTTAGTTGGGAGGGGGGAGAGTTTTGCTATGCCTCCTTTTTGTGTTGTTTCTTCTTTGAGCGGGTACCGACTTTGCGGCCACGGGTGCCGGTTCGAGACGGGTTGGTGAGCAAGCCGCGCATGGTGCGATGGGGGCAGATGATGCCCCGCGGTGGTGGTGGTATCCATGGGTTATTTTCACAGGATATGTATGAGCAGTGGGAGCAGATCCCCCTGCTGATTGATGACTATCCATATGCCGGTATGGATTATCGAGGAGATCCGAAGATGCCTCGAGCCCAGGGACAGGCCTGGGGTTTAGATGGTATGTTTTTGTGTTTTTTTCTCTACTATATCACGTGTTTTATATGTGTTTGTTATGATTATAGTTAGATATTTATATGATGGTTCACTTGCGTGATTGTGCAGATGTTGGTCCTGTACCACTGGCCGACCATGTGGTTCGTAGGGGACGGGAGATGGTGGTCATTCCACCTCCTGTAGCAGTACCGCCTCCTCATGCTCGAGGAGTTGGGGCTCACAAACGAGGAGCTGGGCCTCAAGATGATGCCGTGGAGGGTGTCTGAGAGACACTAGACATGATCCTAGTAGGATTTCCAGAGGATGGGTGGAGGGATTTGGATCGGGACATCGTCGAGCGTTGTTTCGATGCACCTCATGAGTGGCGCTCGATCTTGCTCAGAGCAACATTGTTGGAGGCTGAGTGGAGGGATGGGACTCGGCATGATCCGGCAGGGCCGGTGGAGGGGAGGATTCATATGCGAGATGATCTAGCAGGGCCGGCGGAGAGGAGAGTTCAGGCTCGGCATGATCCGGTGGGGCCAGCATAGGTGGCGCCAGAGGAGCCTGGAGACCATGATGATTAGATGATCTTGTATCTGCCCCCAAATGCTGATGAGCATACGGGGAAGTACCCTTTTTGTATGGCTTATGTATTTTTGTATATTGGGTGCTGAGGGCACCTATGACATGTTTGACTATATTATGATGTATAGATATATATGATTTGGTATATAGTCGTGTATGCACATGGATGCATTTATTGTCTTTTTGCTTGCCCGTGGAGGCATGTTTGATTTTCTGTATGCCCGTGGAGGCACATGTTATGCACGTGGATGCAATATTTTGATTTTTGTATATGCTCGTGGAGGCACATGTTATGCACGTGGATGCAACATTTTGATTTTTGTATATGCCCATGGAGGCACATGTTATGCACGTGGATGCATTTTTGTAATTTTTATATATGCTCGTGGAGGCACATGTTATGCACGTGGATGCATTTTTGTTTAAGCCTGTGGAGGTACATTTGTGTTTACTATATGGTTTGGTTGGTGTGCCAATCAAGAATGTTGTTAGCCATATGGTATGCTACACTATTGAGATTCCTTGGGACATGTGTGAATGAAATGGATTCAAACTGTCGAACCATTTGTTTAGTGCGCAAGAATTTTCTGAAAAGACAAGGATCGCGTACCTGGTAATCATTGTTGAGCTGGGAAACAAGGAGTTGTGAGTCCAAGAAAACGTTAAGGTGACTTATGTTCATTTGGAGAGTTGCGGCCAGGAGACCGGTCACGGCATCATATTCAGCTTGGTTGTTGGTGGCGGAACCTACGCACACTCCGTCGATGTGGATCAACTCATGTGAAGGGGAATACATTACCCAAGCTGCGGAGGCCAGATTGGGGGACCAATGGCTTGCACCATCAGCGAAACCGACGTAGCAGAGTGGAACAGGATCCATCTGTGGTCATGCAGAGAAAACAAATATTTAGGTTTTTTTGAATTTTTTGTGAAAAACAAAATAAGACTGTACAATAATGGACGGTGGTGTCCATCATATTTTTATGGGTAAAATAGCTTGAGGTACAACTCGTTGCGTGGGTTGTGTAGGGGGTTTCCTTCTGGATCGGTCAGAATGTATGCCCCCTGTCCGAGGCAAGTGTGTATAATGTATGGGCCTTGCCACATGGACACAAACTTTCCTTTTCCGGTTTTGTCATGAGCTTGATCATAGGCGAGGACAAGGTCCCCTTCAGTAAAAGTTCTTGGGTGGACATGTTTGTCGTAACTTAGTTTGGATCGGTTCTTGGCTGCTTCCATGGTTTGGAGGGATGTGCGCCGATCTTCATCAGCTTGCTCCAAGAGTAGTAAGCGTTGATCAATTTGGGAAGTGTTCGGTAGGAGTTCAACGGCCATATGTAGGGATGGAATCTAGCATTCGATGGGGAGGACGGATTCGACACTGTGAACTAGATGGAAAGGGGTAAAATCGGTGGCGGTTTTGGTTGACGTGTAGTATGCCCATAGTGCTGGGAAGAGCATGTGGTGCCAATTTGATTTGTGTTTGTCCACAGTGCGCTGGAGGATTGTCTTCAAAATTTTATTAATCGCTTCGACTTGGCCATTTCCTTGGGGGTAGTAGGTGGAAGAGAAATGGTGTTCAAATTTCAGTAAGGTTGATAATTCTCTCCAAACAGCATCTTCAAAGTGAGAGCCATGGTTTGAGACGAGTTGCTTTGGCACTCGAAAACGAGCGATAACATGGTTGAGGAAAAAACGTGCTGCGGTGTCAGCTTTGCAATTGGAAGTTGGCATGGCTTCCACCCACTTGGTGAAATAATCTACGGCCACAATGATGTGTTTATGACCGCCGGATGACGTGGGATTGCAATCTAGGAATCTGATGGCCCATTTGCAGAATGGTCCGACAGTGACGACTGTATGAAGGGGGGCGGGTGGGGTTCTTGCCTTGGGGGAAAAAAGTTGGCAGTTTTGACAATGTTTGACTGTGGTGATGCAATCAGTAAATAATGAAGGCCAAAAGTAACCTGTGCGGATGATCTTTTGGGTGGTGGCCATGCTGGAGAAGTGGCCTCTGCAGGCACCGCTATGGCAGTCATTAAGGACTTGTTATGCCTCGTTATGAGATAGGCAGCGTCATAAGATGGTATCGACGCCGCGTCGATAAAGTACATCGCCTAATAGGAGATATCAGGGGGCGTGGTGTCGTATACGACGGCGTCCGTCACGATTGATGTGGGGTCGATATTTTTGTGTGTGGAGGTAGATTAAGATGTCGCCGTACCATGGGTCATCAGAAGAAATGATGAAAATGTGATCGTCAATGAGATCCGTTTGGATAGCGGGTGATGACGAAGAGGATGGGAGATTTGTGATGAGTTGAGCGAGTGCTAGGGCCTTGGTGCTCTTTGGGGTTTTGAAATTTAGGTCATATTCTTGCAGGATAATCACCCATTTAGCTACGCGGCCTTGAAGGAGGCGACGTGTCAAGAGGTAAACCATTGGATTGGAATTGGCTACAATCGTGGTGTGGCTTAGGAGAATGTAATGTCGTAGCTTTTGTACTGAAAAGACGACGGCGAGGGCCATCTTTTCTTCATGTGGGTAGCGGAGAGGTGGGCCTGACAAGGTCTAGCTCACATAGTAGATGACATGCTCTTGGCGAGCAGTATCTTCTTGCACAAGAACTCCAGATATGGCATGTTTGGATGCTGAAACATAGAGGGTGAAATCTGGAGGAGAGATCAACGGGGCATTTGTGAGTGCTTTCTTTAAGTCGGTGAAAGCTGTCTCTGCTTGTTGGTCCCATATGAAATGAGTATGCAGACGTAGTAGTCGTAGGAAACCGTGGACCATTGTGGCATAGTCAGGGACAAAGCGGCGGAGGAAGTTGGACCTCCCTTGAAGGCTTTGAAGTTGTATTAATGTACGGGGTGACGGTAATTCTACAATGGCTTGGACTTTCAAGGGGTCTACAGTGATGCATTTTTCTGAAATAACGAACCCCAGCAGGCGGACTGATGTAACGCAAAAGACACACTTGAGAGGGTTCAAGCAGATGTTGTATTTTCGACAATGCAAGAAAACTTGGCAAAGGTCATCTAAATGGTTAGATCGCTTCTTGGATTGAGTGGTGAGGTCGTCCAAATAAACTTTTATGATTTTGTGTAGATCATGGAAGCAATAAGTCATGGCACGTTGGAAAGTGGCTCCAGCAGTCTTGAGACCGAAAGGCATGATGCGATAGGTGAAGGTGCCCCATGGGGTAGTGAAAGCTGTCTTGTATTGATCTTCTTTATGAATTTTGATTTGGTTATATCCGGAGAAACCATCCATAAAAGAAAGGACCTCATGTCCCGCACATTCATTGATTAGTTGGTCAATGAAAGGTGTGGGGAAGTTGTATTTGGGACAAGCGAGGTTGAGGTCTCGGAAATCAGTACAAACGCATATGGTGCCCACTTTTTTGTTTACTGGCACTGGGTTTGAAACCCAGGTGGTGTAGGCAATAGGATATATGAATCCTGCTTTTTGGAGTTTCTCAATCTCAGCCTTAACAGCTGGTAGCTTGGACGGGTGAATTGGTTGTTGTTTCTATCGGATAGGAGGCACATTGGGCCAAGTGTCGATGTGATGTTCCACAATTTTGGGATCGAGGCTAAGAATCTCGGTGTAAGACCAGGCGAAGACATCACGAAACTCTTGGAAGAGTTTCTTATATGCCTGAGTTTCCACTTGAGTGCATGATGTGCCTAGCGAGATGAGCTCAGGTTTTCTAGGTGTGGTGGAAATGTCAATTTGCAAAATAGGGGAAATGTTGGACATGTTCCCTTCTTCAAATGCATCTAGTGTTGGGATGGGGTATTTGAACCAATCAACCTTAGTTGGTAGGAAATCTTTCGATTCGACTGATAGCTGGTTTTCTGCAGTGGATGTAGACGCCTCAGGGAGAAAGTATGAGCGATGATGCATATCATCCTAAGGGTAGTCCGGTGCAGTGAGTGTTTCTAGAATTTGCTCATCAGCACGAAAGTAATCAAACCATAAATCAGCGGGTTCTGGTTTGTATGTGGTTGAAATGATATAGATGGTATTGATTTCTTCTGAAGAAGATGATTTTGGAGGGTAGATCTCCTCGATGAGGGGAGGAGATTTCTCTAAGTCGGCATTGTTCATCTTGTACAAGGCTACTCTATAATCTGGGAGATCAGGGCAGTGGTGTGAATAATGGC
The DNA here is from genome assembly GCA_027924585.1 of Larix kaempferi. Classification (NCBI taxonomy): domain Eukaryota; kingdom Viridiplantae; phylum Streptophyta; class Pinopsida; order Pinales; family Pinaceae; genus Larix; species Larix kaempferi. The sequence goes on along the minus strand of BSBM01000458.1, from coordinate 12,657,744 downwards.
CATAAATGCCGCATATCGCACAAGGGTGGTTAGTGTGGAGCGTTTTGTCGCGAGGGTGAGGAGGTGGCTCAAGTCTTACCACTAGAATTCCGGTGTTGTCATCCAACATATTCATGTGTTCTTGGAGTGCAGGTAATTGTGGACATTGATGAGTGGCATGGCCTACGTCGTCACACAACGAGCACTTAATGGGAATGCGAATAGTTGGGGGGTTTTTAGCTACCTTGGGGTTGCTGGGGGGGTGTGAGTTATGAGTCCAGTGTTATAAGTTGGTGGGACTCTATCCCCTGTGTTTCGTAATGGAGGTGGGGTTTTTCTAGATGTTGATGCCGCAGTCACTATTGGGGGTGGTCTGTTTTGCAGATGAGCGACCGGAGGGGGTGGGTGGTTGGTAGTAGGGATAGGTTGTACCGCTTGTAAAATAACAGCAGGAGTCGGCGGGGGGCTCGGAGCAGGTAAGTACCATACAGGTATCCCTAATGTTAAACCAGGAAGGTCGAGTGTAGCCATTACTGGAGAACTAACAACTCCGGAAAATGGGAACAAGAACGGGATAGTATGAATTGGTGTTGTGCCAATATGAGTAGGAACTGTGGGTGTTTTTGGTAGTGACGAAGGCTGCTGTGTGGTGTGCGATAGGGTGCACAAATCCGATGTTTTTGTTATCGGTAAAGGTGGTGAGATCGATGGAAATGTGGAATTCATAAGTGACTCGGTGTAGATTCCAGGACCAATTGATGACACAAATGATGTTGGTGCGGTTTGAATGGGTTGTTCAATCATTGGTAGCACATTTTGAGGAGCTGCGGGGGCGTTAGGGTCATAATATGTGAGTTGATCAATCTTGATAACGCGTCCTTCATGTCGGAACATCATGAGGTGAAAAACAGATGAAGCCACTGCTTTCATTTTGTACATATAGCTACGTCCAAGAAGGAGGTTGTAGTCAAGCTGGGCATTGATCACTTCGATGTCGATAAGAACTAATTTTCCACCTAGTTCTACGGGTACGTTCACTAAGAGGCCTTGTGGTTAAGCTGAGCGTCCGTCGTAAGCTCGTAATGCTGCGGTGGATGGTTGTAAAGCGGGGGAGCCAAGTTTCTGCCACACAAGGGTGGACATAACGCAGGTTGAAGCTCCTTCATCGATGATGCATCGATGCACAACAAGGTTTCGAATGTTTACTGATACTTGGAAAGCCAAATTTGATGGAAATCGAGGTTCGGCTTGGTCTAAGTCGAAAGCCATCATGTGTGTGTCGTCAGCGTCTACTCCTCAAATGGTAGATAGTAGTAGTTTTCGTTGTGCAGGGCATGTTTTCAGTACCTCTAAAGCAGACATAGCAGCGGGGGATTGTGCTAGGTCTTCCACGATGTTATAATTGGATGTTGCGCGAGCATTGGGATTGTTGTTAATCCTTCACAAAGGGATGCGAGGGATTTTAGGTCCTCCGTCCAATGACATATTTGGTATGCGTAGTGGTTGATCTGGTGGAAGGGAGGTGGATGCGTTAGTGGGAGGAGTTTCTAGGGGTGGGCCGTACTGATTCTTGTGAGTTTAGAGGTTAATGTCATTGGATGACATCATTAATAAATGGTGTGTGCCTGGATCCGTATGCTGATAATCAGTTGCGGCATAGGTGATTTGCTTCTAGGGTGCAACAGATCCTTGTGGGGAGTCCATAGGGCGAGTATTTACTACTCCCTGGTTTGGAAATGGGTTTTCTAATCTCATGGGTTGCGGTTGATTAAGTGGAGCTGGCTGTCCAACGTGGTCTTGGCGTTGGGCATCGTCAACCCAAAGTTTACATGCTTTCTCTAAATGGGGGAAGTTATGAGTGTAGTGTCCATAGACTCCACATATAGAACATGGATGGTTTGTTCTCAGGTTATTGTTTCTTGGCTGCTTGGGATGACGATCAAGATTCTGGTTGGGAGAAGCAACATTGTTATTATTTGGAGGATTGGGAGGTGGTGGACCTTGATTATGTTGTTGGTTGTTGCCGCGGTTACGTCCTCTTCCACAGTTTTGTTGTCCACCCTGGTTGCGTTGGTTGTTTTGATGTTGGGGCTGATTGTGTTGTGTGTACACTTTCCCTTGAGTAGTGGGAGGATTTTGGGGTGCCGCAGGTGTGGGAGCAGGTTGCGGTGGATAATAAACTGGTGGGGTTGGAGGTGGTCCAGTTGCCTGCTGGGGTTGTTGGTAACGCTGAGCTATTGGAAGTGTTGGGTTAGCTGGTGTAGCTTGTTGTGGGTAATACATTAGTTGTGCCGGTAAATGAATTGGGTTCTGGGTGGCCGGTTGGTTATAGTATGTGGGTGGTACATATGTCAATGGCACTTGCCCATAGCAATGTTGTGGACAAGAGGGTCCATGAATGTGATGAGTCTGATTCATTGGAGCATACGAAGTTGTCGCTCCAGAATCAGATGTAGCCCTAGAGAGGTCTGGGGCATTTATGTTGCTCACCATGCTAAAAGGTTTATTTTGTGTCGTGACTTGGCCGATAATACCATCAGCGGCATGTGATGCCTCCGAAGCGTCACCGCGTGAAGAATTGCCTCGTGGGGCGTCTGGTATGATTGTGTAGAGATAGCATGACTGGGCATAAATCAGGTCAAATTGCTGAGCTTTTAAGATAGCTTCTTCCTCTGACTGGGGTTGTTCGAAAGCTACATCTTTGGCTATGAGGGGTAGGAGTGATTTAAGAAACCAGTCCAAAAATATACGGTCATCCAGTTTTTGTTAAAATTCAATATGCTAAGACAGAAAATATCAGCATTACATTCCATTTCACAATAATAGCATATACAGGATCACTGAAGAAACAACAAGCATAGCATAAACACAAGAGACAGAGATTTATCCTGGGAAACCCTCATGGGGTAGAAAACCCAGCAAAGCTTCCTCAATATAGATGACCAGCAATATACAAAGATGCAAACCCTGAGCATAAGCTCATTCTCCTCCATAGCAGACCTCTCCTCCACAAATGCGCCTTTCTCAAGTGAGTGAGTGTGTATAATGAGGAACATACCTCCTCTATTTATACACTACACTGACATGTATTTTACACAAGTACATGTAGGCTCGTATTTAACCAATGGGTTAAATACCCCACTACAACTAACTGGGCCGACCCCTCTAGGGTGGTCTAATAACCCTTTGACCCACATAACACATACAGGGCCGACCCCCAATAGGGAAGTCTAATAACCCGAGTTACCACATTCCGACGGAGGAATAAACATCTCCGGATATACAATAAGATCTTCACGGAGGAATGAAACATCTCCGGAATAATAAAGTACAAATATAATATTCTTTGAAGTTACAATATCTCAACACTCCCCCTTAACGAGAAGGATATTATAACAACATCTGCAAGGAATCATCATACATGATACATCTATAAATCACTGGAAGCTTTCTCAACATCATCAGTAACTCAAGCAGTTACTGGAACATCACTGTCAACATCAATCATCAACATCACGATCTTTAGCATCGTCTTCATACGATCAGCAGCATCGTCATCACACGATCAACAGCATCGTCATCACACGATCAGCAGCATCGTCATCACATGATCAGTAGCATCGTCATCACACGATCAACAGCATCGTCATCACACGATCAGCAGCATCGTCATCACATGATTAGCAGCATCGTCATCACACGATCAGCAGCATCGTCATCACACGATCAGCAGTATCGTCATCACATGATTATCAGCATCGTCATCGCATGATCAGCAGCATCGTCATCACACGATCAGCAGCATCGTCATCACACGATCAGCAGCATCGTCATCACACCGATACATCATCAATACAATCTCTTTCTCAGAGACCATTCGTCTACGGATCAATTTCAGGGATCGAAGTCCGGGGATGATACAATCCCCATCACGTACATTTTGAACTATCAGTTCCGGGATGATGCAATCCCCATCACGTACATTTTGAACTATCAGTTCCGGGATGATGCAATCCCCATCACGTACATTTTGAACTATCAGTTCCGGGATGATGCAATCCCCATCACGTACATTTTGAACTATCAGTTTCGGGATGATGCAATCCCCATCACGTACATTTTGAACTATCAGTTCCGGGATGATGCAATCCCCATCACGTACATTTTGAACTATCAGTTCCGGGATGATGCAATCCCCATCACGTACATTTTGAACTATCAGTTCCGGGATGATGCAATCCCCATCACGTACATTTTGAACTATCAGTTCCGGGATGATGCAATCCCCATCACGTACATTTTGAACTATCAGTTCCGGGATGATGCAATCCCCATCACGTACATTTTGAACTATCAGTTCCGGGATGATGCAATCCCCATCACGTACATTTTGAACTATCAGTTCCGGGATGATGCAATCCCCATCACGTACATTTTGAACTATCAGTTCCGGGATGATGCAATCCCCATCACGTACATTTTGAACTATCAGTTCCGGGATGATGCAATCCCCATCACGTACATTTTGAACTATCAGTTCCGGGATGATGCAATCCCCATCACGTACATTTTGAAATATCAGTTCCGGGATGATGCAATCCCCATCACGTAGATTTTGAACTATCAGTTCCGGGATGATGCAATCCCCATCACGTACATTTTGAACTATCAGTTCCGGGATGATGCAATCCCCATCACGTACATTTTGAACTATCAGTTCCGGGATGATGCAATCCCCATCACGTACATTTTGAACTATCAGTTCCGGGATGATGCAATCCCCATCACGTACATTTTGAACTATCAGTTCCGGGATGATGCAATCCCCATCACGTACATTTTGAACTATCAGTTCTGGGATGATGCAATCCCCATCACGTACATTTTGAACTATTAGTTCAGGGACGATGCAGTCCTATCCTCTATTCTCGGAGACCTCACGTCTACGGCTCTCTTTAGGACTGGGAGTCCAGGGATGATCCAATCCCCTCAATTCCATCAAGGACTTCATTCTCGGAGACCTCACGTCTACGGCTCTCTTTAGGACTGAAAGTCCAGGGATGATCCAATCCCCTCAAGTCCACTAAGACTTCATTCTCGGAGACCTCACGTCTACGGCTCTCTTTAGGACTGAAAGTCCAGGGATGATCCAATCCCCTCAAGTCCACCAAGGACTTCATTCTCGGAGACCTCACGTCTACGGCTCTCTTTAGGACTGAAAGTCCAGGGATGATCCAATCCCCTCAAGTCCACCAAGGACTTCATTCTCGGAGACCTCACATCTACGGCTCTCTTTAGGACTGAAAGTCCAGGGATGATCCAATCCCCTCAACTGTCCACTAAGGACTTCATTCTCGGAGACCTTACGTCTACGGCTCTCTTTAGGACTGAAAGTCCAGGGATGATCCAATCCCCTCAAGTCCACCAAGGACTTCATTCTCGGAGACCTCACGTCTACGGCTCTCTTTAGGACTGAAAGTCCAGGGATGATCCAATCCCCTCAACTGTCCACTAAGGACTTCATTCTCAGAGACCTTACGTCTACGGCTCTCTTTAGGACTGAAAGTCCAGGGATGATCCAATCCCCTTCTGTATTCTCATCTATACAAGAGCAGTTATCACATTAGCATGTATTCTCACCAATACATCAAAACATGTATACATCACAACTAGCATGTATTCTTACTAACACATCAAAACATGTATACATCACATCTAGCATGTATTCTTACTAATACATTTAACATCAAAAAATGTATACATCACAACTAGCATGTATTCTTACTAATACATCAAAACATGTATACATCACAACTAGCATGTATTCTTACTAATACATCAAAACATGTATACATCACATCTAGCATGTATTCTTACTAATACATCAAAACATGTATACATCACAACTAGCATGTATTCTTACTAATACATCAAAACATGTATACATCACATCTAGCATGTATTCTTACTAATACATCTAACATCAAAACATGTATACATCACAACTAGCATGTATAAGTAAAGCTAAGCATTCTAAGTATAAGAGTCCTAAATCTAAATAATTCTAAGTAACTGGGTGTAGAGAACAGGTTACCTCATCAACGACCTTGTTGTTCGATGAGACAATCTCATCAGTAGTGACTATACTACTCCCCCTTTCGAGGAGGGTCCTTTTAAACTACACCAAGCTTGTTTCGGAAGTATTCAAACTTCACTCGAGACAGAGGTTTGGTTGGTAACTTCTTCACTTGACGTAGAGGTTTGGTTAGTACAACGGTAACCTGTTACAAATTCAAACTTTTAGAGTTCCTTTCTGCGTCATATCTTGTTAGATCCCTATGATTTTTGACTTATCATGGAACACTGGATTCTATGTCATCTTGATACAACTCTATTTGTCACATAGGATCACAGTTGGTTCTATCTCTAAGTCAAACAATCCTGAAGCCAAACTTCTTCACAACTAGCAGAGCAAACATCCATATATTCTGCTTGTGCTGAGAGCCACACTAGACTGCTTCCAGCTAAACCACGAGATCATGGCTAATCCTAGACAATAACATCCTCTCGATGTGTTCTTCTTGTCTGATACACTTCCTGCCCAATCAGAATCTGAATAGCCATCTGAAGTCATGATCTTCAAGATAGCATAGATCAAATTCTATCGTGTCCTTTATGTGCCTCATCACATACTTTGCAACTATCAGGTAAACACATCTAGTTTCCACTAGATACTAACTCAAGGTGTTCATAACAAAGCATATATCTAACCTAGTATATGTTAGATATATCAAAGACCCAATAATTTGACTGTACAGAGTTATATCCACTAACTCTGATGAGTTATCCCCTAACAGCTTCAAGTTGGAATCCATAAGAGTGGCCATTCCAACACCTCAAGTCATATTTCTCATCATACTTTCCCTGGTTGAGAAATATTCCTTCTGAGCCTTGCCATACTTCCAGACCTAGGAAGTAAAGCATCAATTTGAGATCTTTCATTTTTCATTTCTACATTGAATGATCTTCTGCATATCTATCTGTGCCATCTCTCGTTAGATGGGTCTACTGATATGAGCCTCAATATCATTCGAACTCTGTGGTGAGTTCCTTCTTGCATCCATGTCATATGTGTATCATATTCAACCTTGTAGCAAAGGTTGAGATCCACATCACCCATGGTGATCATTAAGCTTATCAATTTATTATCGATCCTAGATACCTATACAGAACCTGATTCATACTTCTTCTTTAATTACACCATACTTGGAGCAAACATCTTGTCGTGATTCTCTTCCCCTTTCTAAGAGAATCTTCTAGCCATGAACCTTGATTTGTAAATATTCTTGTTTGAACATCCACCACTTGTACGGTGTCCATCATTCTTCATGACCTTTCCTACAAATCAAAATTAAGTACATGATTAGTAATACTTCATAATCATCAAAAGATAACCTATTATGCATACAGATATCATTTACATAGTGATGCAACTATTTTGACCAATACTTTGGCACAACACTTTCCCATATCCTGTATGCATACAGTGGCTATCTAGATGCCTTCCATCTCTACCAGAACATACTATCGAGAGTGTGCACAACTCTCAGCATGTCAGCAAAGAGGTTTCATTCTAGACAAGCAACAATGGAATGTTTGTCCAAACATATGCACATTAGTTGTATACTGTTCAATGCTCTATGAATGTTTACACTCAGCATTATATATTCTAGGAATACAAATATGCATACAACCTATTACAGGCAATATCATTACTATTTCAAATAGCAACTCAAATACTTATCTTTTATGTTTGTGTGGCTGCCTCCCGCTTGATCTTCTGTATGTCTTTTGAACTTCTATTCATTCTGTACCACTGTGCATGCTCAAGAGTCATCCTCATGATCTCATACACAAACATACACTCATTAGTATATTCTAAATGCTATCAAAACATTATAGTACTAAATAATCTTGAAAATGTATAGTCATGATTATAGTTAATAAACATTAGTATTCAAGATTTCAGGGAAGTCTTCTTTTACTCATGCATATCATTGATAAAAGATATAATATGCATAATCTCTTGATTACTAACTTTATGAATAAGCATAACGAATCATTCCAAGTATACTTATATAAGGGATCCTAACACAAGGTAAGATTCATGGGAAACATACCTGGATTAGTATACCTACTTGGTTATGTACAACATACCTCGTAAGTAGAACAAAGATTATGGATGAGTCTTTGTCTTCATGTTCTCATGGTCATGGAGCCTAATTTGTCTTTTGTGATGTACCTGTATCTTGTTAGCAGACAACATCAACCTCACACAACACCATAATGCATTAGTACAATCATAAGTGTCAATACCCTAACCAATGAATATCTTCTATCATGCATTCATAATTTTGTTAAGGTGATACAACAAATCTAAAATCAAGATTGTACTAACTGTAATAACATGAAGACAAACATACCATAAACTTAATCATGAACAAATCTCAAAACATACCTCGATGAGTCATACCTATCGAGATCGCTTGTAATCTCCTTATGTAAAGCCTTAGCCTCATCTCCCTCTGAAACATGAACTCCTTCACTTATGTAGGTGACCAATCCATCTTCTTCTAGGATTAACCCTATCCACTTGATTTGCAAGAATTGGACCTGGAGCTGGATATGGGTTTGTCAGAGAAACCCCAAAAATTCAAACTTTGAATTTCAAACTTCCGAAAGGATAGAGATATGCGCCTTGATGAGCTGATCAAACTGATATATTCAGAATTTGAAAACTGCAAAGTTTTACTCCTCAATTTTGCCTTTGAAACTTTCGGATTCACTGGACGTGACCCTGAACTGGGGTTTGATGAAGCCCACTCTTTTGCCCCATCAAAAAGTTTGATCCAAAGCTCTAAGCTTCTATTTTTCTGAGGAGCTTCCAGCCGTGGTCACAGATTTCAAAAATTCCCATTTTTACAGAAGCCCTAATTTTCCGCTTTTCTAATCAAAGTCCCGAACTAGGGTCTAATCAAGCCCGGCCTTCTGCCCAACCAAAAATTCTGATCTTGGTCTCTAAATTTCTATTTTGATGAGTAGCATCCAGCCGTGGTCTCCGATTACAAAAATTCCAACTTTCTTCAAAGCCCTAAATTCCGGAAGCCATGAATGAAGGTACCAAAAAATAATTCTGTTTTGACAGAAATATGTACCTGATTGTTTCTGGTGTAACTCTGAAATTTTTGATCCACAGGGTCTGAAAAGTTTTTCTGAGATAGCCTGACCTGTTAGCTTTCCATCCTGACAGGTCTGACCTCAATTGGATGTTCTGAGAGAGAGTTATGCCAAATGTCGCAACGTGACTTGTTTTGGGAAAAATACAGGAGAGCGAACTTGTACGGCGTGCCACGTGTCACTGTTTGACCTTCGGCCTCTGAAAAAGTTTTCTGAGATAGCTCTGCCTGTTATCTTTCCATCCTGATAGGTATGACCTCAATTGGATTCTCTGAGAGAGAGTTATGCCAAGTGTCGCAACGTGACCTGTTTATGAGATAATACAGGAGAGCGAACTTGTACGGCGTGCCACGTGTCACTGGTTCAACTTCGGCCTCTGAAAAAGTTTTCTGAGATAGTACAGTCTATGCACTACCTGTAACTTTTCACGAAATTTAATTTGGAGCTTCCTAGCCCAAGTTATGACCTTTTTTCCAAGGTCACCTGATTTTGACTCAGATCTGGAAGAGGCAGAAACCCTATATTGTACAGATCATAAATCACAAATTACAACGAATTAGAGGTTTTCCTTTGGACACAAGGTACCTGGAGATTTTAGCTTCGTCCTGTAACAATTTCAGATCCGAAAAATTTGCCAAAACTGATTTATAGCGAAAGTGCTACGATGACTGGTTTTTGCTATGTAAAACCCTAACCTTCAAATTGTCGTAAGTAAAGCAAGTGTCTTTAGTGCCATACCTTGTCTTCCTTCAGGTTAGCTCTGATACCATGTTAAAATTCAATATGCTAAGACAGAAAATATCAGCATTACATTCCATTTCACAATAATAGCATATACAGGATCACTGAAGAAACAACAAGCATAGCATCAACACAAGAGACAGAGATTTATCCTGGGAAACCCTCATGGGGTAGAAAACCCAGCAAAGCTTCCTCAATATAGATGACCAGCAATATACAAAGATGCAAACCCTGAGCATAAGCTCATTCTCCTCCATAGTAGACCTCTCCTCCACAAATGCGCCTTTCTCAAGTGAGTGAGTGTGTATAATGAGGAACATACCTCCTCTATTTATACACTACACTGACATGTATTTTACACAAGTACATGTAGGCTCGTATTTAACCAATGGGTTAAATACCCCACTACAACTAACTGGGCCGACCCCTCTAGGGTGGTCTAATAACCCTTTGACCCACATAACACATACAGGGCCGACCCCCAATAGGGAAGTCTAATAACCCGAGTTACCACATTCCGACGGAGGAATAAACATCTCCGGATATACAATAAGATCTTCACGGAGGAATGAAACATCTCCGGAATAATAAAGTACAAATATAATATTCTTTGAAGTTACAATATCTCAACAGTTTTATCTTACAGAGGCTACGACGCTTGCGCCACTCATGGATATGGTCAGTGATGTGGGTAGCTGTGTTTTGTCTGCAAGATAATAGTATTTCAACTCCTGCATCATAGCGTACAGGTAGCTGAAAAAGCTGAAGGAAAGTGGAGGCGAGAGACGTAAATGTATGGTGGGTCCCATGTGGTTGTTCAATGTACCACTTGGCTGCAGAGCCAGTGAACGTTCCTTGCAACAGTCTTAGTCTAATGGAGTCATCCACTATGGAGTTAGATGAACACCATAGGTGAAATGACATTATGTGGTTTTGGGGATCCTCCCCAGGTTTTCCTTCAAACTTGGGGATGTCTGAGGGGAGCTTTGTAGGCATGGGTGGCCATGTAGGGTTGTGCCTGATAGGATCATTGGTTAGCCTGGCTAGGTCTGGTAAGTTTAGACTAGCCATGTAAGGTAAACTAGCAGATGGGTGTGGCATAGTGACTGGGACATAACTATTAATGGTGGCATTATGTAGTGGTCCAGTAGCCCCTAAGGGTATGCTAGGTATTGAAGGTATATGTCCTCCAACCGTTGTGATTTGGGATGGGCCAGTGCTCCCAAGTGCAATATGGGTTGCATAGGGGTTAGGAATAGTGCCAGGAATTCCTGGGATTTGGGTTGTGGTAATGAGAGGTGGCGTGATTCCTATGTTGGGCATACCCATAATAGGAGGTAGTCCTGTGTTGGGCATACTAAAGGTGGAGTGGCCCCTATATTAGGCATGCCTAAAGGGGTTGTTGTTACCATGGATTGCACAGTAGTAGAAGGGTTTGTGGATGTATCTCCAATAGTACTGGTGAAAAGTGGGTCATATTGTGATCCCTCCATGCGGTTGGTTGGTGATATTTCAGTAGGGTTTTTGGATTCATCCTCAGAATCAGATGTGAAGTGAGGCGTGTCAGAATCGGATGACTGTGTGTTTGGCCGATGACGTGTCGAGTCAAGGGATAAGGCTCTACGTTGGTGACGTGTAGAGCCAAGTATACCGAACTGAGGGGGTTCACCCTGAAGACGACGAGATCATCTTAAATTCTCAATGGTGAGAAATATTTTTAAAAATTTCAGTGTAAGGTGGTGATGTAAAAACAACTCGAAACCCTAATGCAACAATGAGTGCAAGAGGGGAGTGAAAAAATAAAGGCTCTCAGGTCAACAACCAACCTCAAAAAGCACTTATTATAGCAGCTGTGCTATAATAAGTGGAGGGATGCAACAAAATTGGTCAGAATACCAAAAGTCAAATAGTTTCTAGAAAAAAGGGGTGTTACTAGACCAAAGGTGGGTAATGTATCATGCAAACACCTAACTAGAAGTATTGTGAGTCAACAAACGATATCCTCTGCAAGGTGATGAAATCCAATTCAGACAATATAGAGTGTTGAATCAACGGCTAGATATCCCCCTACTGGGAGGGATACTAGGTAGACAATCCTAAGGAGTGGTAAATAGGATACCCCGTTCATGACACGTTCGGTTGGGTGAATCTGTAGTTTGGTTCTATCGCCGCTGTACACCCTCTTGGGTGTACACCGAGAACTTAGAAAGGTATCCTTCAGTTACTGAATGGATTGCGGTATTCCACTGAGACTTCCGGAACCAGTCTGGCTACTTCAACCCTCCTAAGGGAGAGGCCTTCCCGATAAATTGGTTGATAACCGTGTCAAAATTATAAGAGATTTTGGTACCGTAGAGGACAACCACTATGTCTCAAATGTAATAATTGAGAGGTGTTATTGGAACACCTATCCCCTCAATTCTACCTAACTAGAAGATTCTTTTAAGTGCTCCCCAAGTGGGGTTAAAAGTTTGTTGAGTTTAAGGTAAATTTTAAGGCTCAGTTTAAATTATGTGGCAGAGTGGGTGCAAGTGTGGTATTTAAACTAAAATTGATTTGCCTCGCTTGGGCGATTGATTACAAATGAAAGAAAAGACGCTTCCAGTTTTGCAAAAAATAAAGGCGTTTTTTAAATGTAAATGCTTGAAAAAACTATTCAAAAATAATGGATCTTTGAAATAATTTGAAGGAAAACAAATAACATAAATATTTCAAGAAATAAATGGATCTCTTAAAAGTTGCTTGGGCAAAGTATCGAGCAAATAAACAGTAAAACCTTGATCTAAATAAAATGCAGAAAATCTTTCTTTCAATTACTGAAATTTTTTAAAAAGACTTTTAATGGAGCATTATAAATAGTAAAAGATTTAATATGGCTATAAAAATGAAGAAAAATTAATGCTGTAAAATATGCTAAATGGGCAGAAAATACAGCAAAAACTATTTTCAAAAAATTAGCCGAATTCAAAAGAATTGCATCGCAGGTTTTGGGAAAACAACCGCGATGTGCAACGTGGGTTTCGGTCGCGCAGTTGCGATGTGCAGCGCGGGTTTCGGTCACACAGTCACAATGTGCAGCACGGCAAATGGCCGCGAAGCTGCGATGTGTAGCGTGTAAAATGGCCGCGAAGCCGTGGCGCGCCGCGTGGAAAAAAGCCGCAAGGTCGCAATGAGCCACGCGACTGTCGGGCGAAAAGCCACGAGGCGAAAGCCTAAAAACAGATGCCGAAAAACGAACCCGAAAATGGAAATTTCAGGTTGTTAATGGCAATAGAAAGGGCCAAGATCTATCACAGCAATGGATCTGCTATCTAGGATGGCAGATCTATGAATTAAAATGATTAAAACTAAGAAAAACTAAGATCTAAAGCAAAAAACCGAGATCTAAGAATTCGAAGCCAACAGAGTCGCCAAAAACTGTTGGCTTGGTTTTGCAACCAAGCTTTGTGTAATGGGCACCTATCAACAATGTGATAGCAGTTTCAATATTGAAAGCAAAACCAATTATAAATTAAATCTAAATCTAAACTAGCATGTGCACATAACAAATAAATTTTTGAAAAATGATTCAAGAACAAAAAATAAAAGAATAAGTATTTTGTATTAAGATACCTCAAATGGTGAGGATTTGTGTTGAGCAACTCCCAAGGTGAGTAGCTCCAAGCTCCAAAGGTCCCTTCTCTAAGATGTTGAAAATGGCCAAAAGTCTCATGAGAGATTTTGACAGCGTGAGGATAGGATGATGGATTGATGGAAAGTGAGGAGCCCCTACCACCTTTTTATAGTTGTTGGTGGTGAGGAATACCATTACAGTTTTGAGGAAATAAATGGTATTGACCAACATGGTTTAGGTACCTTTTCCCTCCTTTTTCCTTTTTTGAATATTTTTATTCCCTTTTTAATATTTTTGGGAATTCTGGACCCTTTTTGAGGGTTTTTTATGCTTTTTGAGGAAAAATATTCATTTTGAGGGGAAAAAAGGGTGTATTATGGTTTTTTGGTGACCTTTTGGTGGCTTTAGAGGCTCAAATGGTGGAAAAGTGGACAAATGGGTCATGTGAATAAGGAAATGAGTAAGTGAACACTTTTTGGGTGTTAACACTAAGTGTATACTAAACAAAAGAAAATCAATCCAGAAAAATCTACACAAACTAAGGCCGAAAGAAAACTGGTGTGATAGGTGTGGATTCAAAAGTCCGGAACCTCACGGGATTGTCAAGGCTTCGCAACTCACGATATACTCCAGGGTCCAACAGTTATACTCGACCCAATATTTTAGAGCACTAACCAGGGAGGATTAGGACTGTACCCCTAACCATATAACCTGACTACCTGATAGTACGTGCGTAGTAGCTCCTCGAGTGTTGTTCTCAGTGTATTGCTTTGCCAAGACGACCAAATGGTTAGCTCAGTTGGTCTTAGGATTCCTAGGAGTGTCTCTCGATATATGAAAGGTACGTGGGAGCTCAAATACGTAGTGGTGTTGTCTAATACACAACTGTACGACAAGATCCTTCCGATATACTACTGAGTACGTGAAGTGCCTTTCGATATACTACCAAGTACGTGAAGTTCCTTTCGATATACCCTAAGGTACGTGAAAGAGCCTTCGATATACCGGTTGGTACGTGAAAGAGCCTTTGATATACCGGTTGGTACATGGAATAATTGCAGTTCCCCCGGTATGCAGTGCGGGAAAATAACGACAGCTGCCACGTTTTACGACGCTGGAACAAGTCTCTAACTTAACACACAGGTTACTAATAATTTTAACCTAGTTCTACCGGTAAATTTTATTTGGATAGTTAGGTTAATGCATGAGGTGAGTACATAAATGTAAACACAATGCAATCCTAACTACCTGAAAATGCACTCTTTCTTTTGATGAAATCTATGTACGGGAAGGAGAAATCTTTTTCCAATGGTCTCATAAAATAGTAAATGTCAACAAATCCCAAATCTACCGAAAATGATAATGAAAGTACTCTTTTGCGTTTTTCAAGCAAAACATGAAAATCAACAACACATCAAATGCAAATCAAAGCGTTTTCTTTTTGACTTTTTCAATTAGAATGAAACTAAATGATGAAAAAGGGAGAATTTCGACTTAGAGCACACTAACTCTTCAATTTTGACAATGATAGCCTAAAAGCATAATAAAACAAAAAATGCATTACTTTTTCAAGCTTGGAATCACTTTGCAAAAAATTGACTTTACTTGGATTTTTCAAGAAAATGAGTGACTCATAATTCATGAAAAACAAAAACAATTAATTTCTTGTTCAAACTTTTCAAAAGATCAATGATGAATTCCAATGCATGAACCAATTTTTACAACAATTCTCAAATGATCTCGAAAATGGTAAAAGTGAAGCACTTTTAATTTTTCCGATGTATATACCAAGACAAACCTGATAATAATGATGCTTTTAAATATAAATGGCTTAAAAGAAGAGACTGCTTGCAATACTCTAATCACTCATAAATTCTCAAAGAAATAACAAGCATTCCAATGACCTAAAAACACAAAAATCATTAACAAGAAAGCCAACAAATGACGACTAAACTCAAAAAGGGTTTGGAAGCAGATCTAGCATGCTGGATAGATCCAGTGAGGTGATCAAGGAGAACAAGATGGAGTGGATGACCGTGGGGGGTTTAAATTTCCCACCACTTCAATCAAACTCACTTGATAAAAAAGACCCAAAAAATAATGCAAACAAACCAAATCAAACAATGCTAGGTAAAAGGACCTCTCCCGAGAAGATACAGTGTAGAGATGTCTGTTGATCAACCAAAAAATCAAAAGTTGGAGAGAAATATCCCAATCCCTAAGCTTGAAAACTCGGCGCAGGCTATGGTTGGACACAGAGCGCCACGCAAGTTGTATACAGAGGAAGAGCATCGGCGGCGCAGACTGTCAGATCGGAAGAAGCGTCGGTGGCATAGTATGATCAAAGGAAAATTGCACTCTAGATAGACAGACACACAGGGTGCACTACCCAGGTGCGTCGGGCAAGTAACTCAATGCAAATGATGAAAAAACTCCAAGCAATGACTAAGTAAATGTATTGAAAATGGTTCAACAAACCCAGATAAAGTCAACAAACTCTTAAAGAAAAGAAACTGATGGTGAAAATAGGCTCAAGAGGCAAAGAAATGGCTCATTAAGAAAATAAAGAATAACACACTCAATCTTGAAATCAAAACAATGTAATTCCCTAGTATGGTCGCCAGATTTGTTATTGGACAATCTACTCGAGCGGACGTGAGCCAGATCTCCCTAGTTCAATGCGAATCTAGAACAAATAAAGATAGAACATAAAGCTACTTTCCTAGATCTAGTTAGAGATTGAGTAATTAGACGTCTTACCTTCATATTGTAGATCTTTTTCCTCGGTGTTGCTCCAAGCTCCGCGGTCGTCAGATATTTAGTTGCAAGACCTATCAAAACATGTGGAAACAATACAAGTAGTAAAACATGTCTAAACAATAACTGGTCTAAGTAAACAGTTAAGGAACTAAACTACAAACATTATCAACACAATAACATTTGTGGAAAGAGTTTATATTACTGTATAAATAGAGGGAAATACAAAGTAGAGAGATGATTACAACCCAAGCCTTAACGCTGCAATCCTCCTCCAACAAGCCAAGCCAAAGCCTCCAAAGGATATGTAAGCCTCCCAAGAGATGGATAGGGATAACCTAGGCTAATTCCACCAGCATGTAAGTGCTATAGACTTCATTCCTTTGGAATGGAGAGGAGCTTTGTATTTATAGAACCAAGTGGATAGAGTAGGTTGAGGATTATTGGGAAAGGGATAAGGAATCCTCCCTTGAGGTTAGGGAACCATAGGACAGCTCACCAAGGAGTTAGGGATAGGGATCCACCTCATCCAACTTCTAGAAATTGCTCCAAATCCACCTTTATCCCAATTAACCAACTCCGGCGCAACTTTCATGAAGACAACTAGCGCTTGAGAAGGGAAAAGAAGGATGAACCAAGACAATATGTGCCACCAGTGTAGTCTGACAGAACACACTCTGTGCCAGAAATAGTTGGGCGTTCCTTTCCCAAAGACAATATGCGTCGACCCAACTAGAGGTTGTGGAAAAAGGGCATCAACTTGCTCTTCATGACTTGCTTGATCATGAGAACTTCAGGGATTAAGGTACCGAGTTAACAAGGGACTCATGATGATGAGATTTAGGTGTAACATGAGGATAATTAGAAATCAAATCATAAAGAGTGCCTAGATGGGATTAGATCAAGTCTAAGTATTGGCCATGGATAATGGCTTGTTCCTTAGTAACAAATCCTCCAATGGAAACATCCCTAGTAATGGGAGGTAATAAGGACTTCGTGAACCAATCATCCAACAATTGATCTAGAATAGTGGCTTTTATCAATCTACATCTCCTCCTCCACTCAAGAATGTGATCAGATATGTGAGTAGAGGTGGATTTCCTAAGCGAGGTTAAAAGTTATGTTTCGGTATCATAACGGATCAGTAATTGGAAATGAGTCAAGAAGGACATTGCAAGGGGGTTGAAATCACTAAAGAAATGGTGTGGTAGTTCAATATACCACTTCGCGGTAGTACCAGTAAGGGTCCTTTGAAATAAACTCAAATGGATGGAATCATCCAGAAGGGAGTTCAGGGAACACCACAAATGGTAATTCATTATGTGGTTTTTTGGATCCTCACCAGGTTTTCCATCAAACTTGGGAATATCAGATGGCATCCTGGATGAATGGGATCATTGGAAAAATGTGAAAAGTATGGAATATCTAAGGTAGCCAGGAACGGTAACTGTCGGTTTGGCTACAGATACTAGTAGTGCTGATGAGGCATTGGTACACCAGTAGGACGGTAAATTAGTCCTCCTATGAACTAGGAGTAAGGGGGTTTGGATGTCATACCCATGTATTTATGTTCAGGGGTTTTGGATGTCATGGGGTTAATTTGATGATTGAATGGGAACCCTTGTGTAGGTGGACCCATTGAATTAGGTTGACCCTAAGGAACATTTGTATCCCATGGGTAGGAAAATCCGATATGGAAGGACGTGGGAACAGTTTCCGAATGGATGGGTTGGTAACCAAATGGTCCCAAAGCCGGATAAACTATCCAATTGGGTATTTTCCTAGAAGTTGAGGGTTTCCCCCCAGTCGAAACTTGGCCTCCACCAAAATATAAGTAAATATTTGGCATTGAAGGTGTACCCATGTTACCAATTTAAGTGGGATTCGGGTTGACAAAACCACTAGCCATAAATCCTGAAGTAGTTGGATTATTCGTCGCTTGATTATATAAGGGGATTAATTGACGACCAAGTAATTCATGCGGTAGCAATCCAACCACTATTCTAGCAGCAACACTCGAAGGTGGTCGTGATGAAATAAGTGGTTGAGTTGTTATTGTGCTTTTCAAAGGAAAAGTAAATTCCATAAGTATGGTGGGATCTACGATGGTACAAGTAGACAACAAGGAAAACCCTTAGGGTTCCTGTGAGGGTCTATGGAAATCCATACCTAAGGTTATTCTATAAGATGATTATGGTCGACAACTGTGAGAAAGAATAGCATATATAAAGGTTTTTTACGGCAATTGAAAAATTGGTCTGTAAAATCCTTTCGTTAAGGGTTGAATTGTGGATGGAAAGAATCCTGAATCGTCAATAGTTTCTACCATACCTTCGGGTTGGATTCGCTCTAGAGTTACACTTCCTTGGTCTGAAACAATTTCTTCATGTATGTTTCCCTCATTGGAGAGGTTAGGTGAGCCCAACTGTTGTTGTTTGTTATCCTTAGGTTCCAAACCTTGCATTCTATGTGACCTTCTCAAACAATGATCCACTAAGATGTTAAAAGATAAGCGGTGCAACTACGCTTCTCGAAAAGAGCTCAAAAATCTTATGCAACCGAGTGTGCAGAAGGAGAGATGTCAACAAAGAGGCACACAAGACAAAAAAAAATGCTAAAAAAACCTACTATGACTAAGTGTCACAATAAGTGAGCTACAACAAAAAGGCCAGAAAGTCAACAAGCATCACTACCTAACCAAATAAAAATGACCCTCTAAATTATGAGGTATAAGAGCAAGCAACCACCTCACTAAGAGCTAGAAACCTTAGCAAATCGTATCCCTTGCAGGGTGATGAAATCCGTGGTTAGTAAAAATTAAATGAAAGATCGAAATGGACAACAAATATCCCTCTAACAAAAGGGATTCCGAGTAAAAGAACCCTAGAAGAATGTCAACTAAGCTACCTCATTCATGGCACATCCATAAAGGTGTCCTGCGGCTTCAGTCCTTGGACCGTTGCACTACACGTATGAAGGCTAGTAAGTTACAATGAGGACAATGAGTAGGTGTCCTTCAATATAGAGTAGATGCGGAATTCCACTCAGACTTTCGGAACCAGTCTTGTCACTTTCCCTCCAAAGGAGATCCCCCCTGACAAATCGGTGTCAACTGTGCCAACAAATACTAGAGGATTTTGGTTCCCTATTAGGACAACTTCTATGTTTCAAATGTAAGTGACAAAGGGGAGTTATTTTGATGCCTATCCCCAGTGTCTTACCTAAATACACAATTCTTTTGATTTCCTCAAGTGAGGTTAATGTTTGTTTAGTTAAGTGTGTTAATTTTATGGGCTTGTTGTTACTCACAGGGTGAGAGAAGTGCGACTAGTGGTGTGAGGAATTGAATCAAAATCATGCAAGGTTAAATGATATGCAAATCCTTTCCATTCAACAAACCTCTACTTATGAGAAAGAGAGAGATATATTTTTCCTTTTTCAATGCAATTCACCCAATGCACATGCAAATTTTCCTTTTCCTATTTATGAATGATAAAATCCAAACCAAAATTTCAAACCATGAACCCAAATCTGATCCCAAAGTGAGAAAATATCCTTCAATTACAACACCAAGAGATGCATAACTCCTTATTGTTTCCTAACTTTTAAAATTTTCCAGTTTGCAAAAGAATTGAAAATGACACCTCTTTGCTTTTTTGAAGAGAAAGACTCCAATAACCACTTCCAAACAAGTAAATGGAAAATACAAAGCAATTAATTTGTTCCTTTAAGACTCCAAATGCATATGAGACTTGAAATTTTTTCCTTCTTTGTATGAATTAAAGACCCAAAAAATAACTTCGATAAATCTAGTAATAAGGGAGAGAGTTCATTTTTTGTTTTCAAGGATTTTCAACCTAGCATAAGAGACTGAAAGAAAGCTTTTATTTGCACAATATGGAAGTAAAAAATCCAATAAACTTCTGCAAACAATCAATGGTCAAAGAGGCTAAAGAAACAAGCAGATACTCAAGAAAATAAGACCCAAAAGGATGGATGATCCAAACAATTTTTAAGACTAGCAAACCAAACCAAACCAAAGATCCTTTTGAAACCTTAAATAATGAATCCAAACAAAATAAAATGGTAAAGAGGAATACAAGAGAGGGTTTAAATTTTTATGGACTTGAAAAAGATTAAAAATTGACTAAAAAACAAGTCAAACAGAAAATTGGAAAGTAAAAACCCTATTTGTAACTCAATTCCCAAACAGTACCAAGATGTCCCAAATCTTCCCAAACAAGTTTGGGGGTGTCCAATTCATTGTTACAGAGGTTAAGAGACTTCTGAACAAGAGGAATGAGCTCCATAAATAAAAAATTTAGTCAAGGGATCAAGTTTACACGAGATTGTTTTCAAGATTCCAAGCAAGGACCAAAAGAAAAATGGATGCAATATGGATTCAAAGGGTTATCAAATGCTCAAAATAAAATCATACACACCATCTAATGGGAAACAAAAGAACACACAAAGAGTCTTGAAACAACAGACCCAACACAACCAAGCAAACCAACCCCAAAAATGTCAAGAACATGGGATTTTTGCTCCTTTCCTTCACTAATAGAGCGATTTATCGCTCTTGAATACACTGCAGGGGATCAAAAATATGGATATTTCCATTATGTAAGCAGTTATGGGGGAGCAAAAATGTTCCAAAAATGGAGAATATTGCCCAAATTTGACAAAAGATCAGGTCTGAGGATGCAATGTGCTTCTCAACAGTGAGAATAAAAGACAAAGATTCAAAATCGAACAATCTTTTGAAGATATCAAAGGATTCAAGCAATCAATCAAAGGGCTTAAAACATACAGCAAGATCCCCAGTATGGTCACCAATTTTTGTGTGTAGAAATTCTTCCTATGGCTAGGTAGAATCTCTCATGGGATTAGAAAGGCCCATAGTTACCTAACCCAAGATAGAAAACAAACAAATGGACACTAATGGCCTCCTATATCTAATCTTTTATGCAAACAAGAGGAGACAACACGTGGCTAGACACGGTAGCTTTTGATGTCTTTCAAAAGGTGTGTGGCTAGTCACTGTAAATCCCTCCTAATAAATGGGCCACATGTGCAATGCGTTGGAATATGTATATGATAGAATACATGTAGTCATTATGGAGAGAAACATGTGAATTGGATATATAAATGTATTTCGGAGGAGGTTCTCCTATTATTTAAGGAGATAGTGTGTAACTCATCTCTCTTATCTATCTTAGAGTTGTGTTTCATGTTTACATTTGTTGTACATGGTGTTTACTCTTATATATTATGCTACCTTAAGGTTTTGTTACAAAACATTTGGTATATATAGAGGTCATGTAGTCCTTATTAAGAGAACATCTTAATTGGATATATGAATGCATTACAGTATTTGGAGGAGGTTCTCCTATTATATACGGGGTTATTGTATAACTCATCTCTTTTATCTACTCTAGAGTTGTTTTCCATGCTCACATACTTGTCTAATTTGGTTCATTAATCTCTTTTATGTACTTGGTGCATAAAAATTGGTATCAAAGCATATAGTCCTTGGTTGGGCTCCTTCAAAATTTGTTATATTTCCATTTTCACTATTTAAAAAAAAAACTAGGAAGTTTCAAACAACAAAATTGGTTGGTCACTGAGGAGACATAATAATGTACGTACGGTAAAAAAATTAGATCATAGTTCCCTATAATTTTGGAGATACAGTCTATGGAATTTAGGGTTTTTGACTAGTCCAAAAATTAGTCTCGAACAAGTGTTCTAGAGAAAACCATAGTAACACCATGTACACCAAAGTAGCCTCTAATGTCGTCTAAGTGGAATGTTGTGGTTTCCAATCACCAATATAGATTTTCTTGTCATCATTTGAAGGGAAGCCCCATGCAATTCTATCATTGTAATCATAGCCCTGGATAAGAGAAATTGAAATCTCATTGTGAATGGTGACTAGAGCTTGGGGTGGAAAAAATAAAACATCATAAACCCCATCCTTGGTGTAATCATGCTTTACATGTTACCACCTATCATATGGTGTGACAAGAGTCCTCTTCATCCAATGGTGGCTTTCTATGTGATAAACTATATGCTTACTCTCCTATCACCCTATATGAGGGTCATTACATAGATATGTTGATAATTATCTCATAATTCTATTTTATTGTGCAAATATATAATTATTAAAATTACTTTCAATGATACAAAATCACCCTCATAAAATAAGAATCATAAGAAATACACATAAAATAACTATTGTGAGAAGACCGTTTATGAATTTGTATATTACCAATCCTCCAAGACAATTATAAAACACGTGTTAACACACAAAACAATTATAGCTTCATCCCTCCCTTTGTACCTCTCTCTATATTCAAGGGTCTAATTTGTTATATATTATGGGCATACTTATTTGATTTATATTTATTGTCAAAATAAGTACTTCTAATGACTAATTTTTATTATTTTGACAACTTTAAAAGCTATCGCAACATTGCATTTTGGTAAAAAATGTTAATATGTTCAACCTTAAAGACTCTCTCACCAGTGATATCACTCATAAAGTTAAAACAACAAGAATCCTTTTACCATAGAGAAATTAAGAAATGTGAATACCTTGCATTATTTTCCACTTTTGAGTTATACCAAAGTGTGATAGTGAAGAAGAAATGTGAATATTACTCAAAGTTAAAAGGACAAGAAGAATCTTGTTCAATAGAGAAATTAAGAAATGTGAATACATTGCAAGATATTTCACTTTTGAGTTATACCAAAGTGTGATAGTGAAGAAGAAATGTGAATACCTTGCAAGATTTTCCACTTTTGAGTTATACCAAAATGTGATAGTGAAGGGTGTAGTTATGTATGGAATTATGATGCTAACAACTAGCTTAGCATTCATAGTTTGAAAAGTAAATATGAATATGTGGTATGCACATGTATCTTAGTCTAAGAGTTAAAAGATGACACAACAATATATATGTCAAAACATAGAAAAAGAGTTAAAGGAGAACATCAAACAAAGTACATGAATTAATTGGTGGGAAGTTAAATGCCAAGGATTATAGAATATATTGAGTAAATATTTGAGGAAATACCCTCAGAGCCTTACATACTCTAAAACCTAGATGAACACCAACATGCTCCATTTTCAAATACTAGTATTTAATTCATAATCCAAGGGTTTCTTTATTAAGTTGTGTATTGAGAATTTGACCAATTCCATGCTAACATGCCCTTCGATCGATTAGGTGTTTAATCTATTGAAATAATTTTACTTTGGATGATGAGTAGGTAAAACCCTTTTTCATTTTCAGAGGGTGCACACGAATTTGACTCCTTTATGGATATTGGTGACAACTATTCATGATGAGCTTAAACTAATTGTTGATACAATGGCAAAGGAGCCGCATTTTACTCCTTTATGGATATTGGTGACAACTATTCATTATGAGCTTAAACTAATTGTTGATACAATGGCAAAGGAGCCGCATTTTATGGGTTGCATGCACACATTTGTTTCACATTTCCTGTATATACAAATTGGTGGATATGATTGTACTTGTAACGCTCACAGCGTTACACTAAACTTAAAAACATACTAATTTTTTTTCCTAGAATGTTAGATGCATAATGGCTATATAAATTCCTATAATAAATGCATAAAAAAAATAAACATTTAGTGAAACTATAATAGATCAACATACAAAACATTAGATAAAACCATATTTCACAACACAATCTGATTAAAATATAGCTTTAAACATAATAACTATGACACAAAAACTGTGACATAAGAGTTGTGACACAAGATCTGTGACACAGGGCCTGTGATACAAGCATTATTATAATAACTATGACACATCAACTGTGACACAATACCTGTGACATAAGCATTGTTATAATAAATGTGTCACAAACGGTGCGACACAATACTTGTGACACAAGCAATGTTATAAAAATTGTGTCACAAGAGTTGTGACACAAGACCCGCGGCACAAGAGCTGTGACACAAGCACTGATATGCTCAGTGAAACTTAGTTGCAATGAACCAATAAATCTAAGTTATAACATGTGACATAGAGAACTTGTGACACAGAGGAACTACGACACAAACAATGTCATATTAACTATGACACCTATGACACAAAGAACCTGTGACATAGATAACACATGCCTCAAAGTTCTTGTAATACAAGAGCTGCGACACAAAAACTGTTCTGCACAGTGAAACTTAGTTGCAATGAACCAATAAAATACAATTTACCGAATCAATATGGATAGCTACAGCTGCATACATAAATCTTCAAATACACTAAAGCTTGAGACTGAATATCACAACCTTTCTTCTATCATTTAAAGAATTATAATAGCTCATTAATCATGCAATTTCAGCTATGAATAAGAATTTATTCTATCATTTAAATCAAATATTTAGTAACACTCAAACATTTACTCATGGCCAGATTTACAACAACTGAGCATAAAAAGATATCTTATGGCAAGGTATAAAATAGTTGGGCTTGACCAAAAACGTTTCATGGAATGCCACACAAGTCCCGAAGATGAAAAACTGCCCCTATGTGTGTATGTGCATAACAACAAAGGATGGAATTTCCCATAATTCATTTTCACTTCCAGAATTTACAACTTATTCACCTATGAGAAGTAAATGCTCATAAATTCATTTCCAGACTTAGAATTTTTATCATTGCCATTATAATTTTAGATAAAATTTGGCATCCATAACCAACCCAACATCCATATCAAGAATTCAAACAAATTATTCATTGAATTCCATTCATCATTGAATTTCCCATAAACTGTTAAACAACAAGAAATTTTAATAAACATTTTTAACTAATACTCATTTAGGACTTCAATTCAATGGGAAATTGGCTCCGTGTGCAGCACGATCCACCCAACCGTAGAAAATTTTGTTCATTAATATTTCAGGAAAATTCCACCCCCAAGTTGAGACTCATGCATTCACCAGACATACATATCACCAGTCCCATAATTTCTTAGGATTAAACACTTGGCAATTAGGAAAATTGGCTTAAATCCAATTCCATGCCAAATAGTACATTTCACTTCTTTGATTTCCTTCTGACTGCACAACAATGTGACGCATCACCGCCATTTGTGCTTAGAATTCCACCAAGACATCTAGCTACACCATTTTCCACTTCACTGGAATGACCAGAAACAAAATGGACAGAGTCTCAGCAAAAAATCTCCAACAATTTGGTTCACGGGTTCAGGAATTCATATAAGATTCTATTCTTAGACACGCATTATCCTCCCTCCACTTAGAACTCTCTCCCTACACCATCGGCTTGGAAAAACTTTGAATCTTTTACTTGCATGATAATTTTTCCTTCCCCCACGTGGTCTCTCCCATGAGCCACATTTTTCTCTTTTTAATTAATTAAAAACTAAGACATTTCCTTAATCACACTTAATCCCCTTTAAGCCATCAAATAAGTTTAAGTTAATAACAAGGGATTTTTGGATAAATTAATAACATAAGGTAATTTTAGGGACTTAAAGGTTAATGGGGTCATAACATGCTTTTTACCCGAAGACATTCTAACACCCTTATTGTCTCTAGTGAATACATGAGTCCTCGATCTCTTCAACATACTTCCTCAACACAACCAGCTGTGGATTTTAATATTAATAATTAAAAAATACAATATGTTCAGCCTTGCAGGCATTCATAAACCATAGTTACATCTTGACATCATCATACTAGGGGTTTCAAACCAAGGGTGTTACATTCCCCTCCCCCTTAAAGTATACACCGTCCTTGGTGTTTCATTGTCGAAAAACATATGAACACAAGTTTTCAAGAATTATTTACATGACATATATATACAAGTATTCAAAATAAATACGGGTCTTATTCCCGCATAACATCTTCCATTTCCCAATTAGCTTCTTCAGGACTATAATGGATCCATTGGACTTTTACTTGTCCTATGACCATGTTCCCGAGTTTCTTGACTCTTCCGTCTAATATGCATACTAGGTGTACTTGTATTTCCCCTTCGGGTTCCACCTGTACCACAGACCAATCGTGTATGTGATTATAATCATATACATACTTTTTCAATAATGAAACATGAAAAACATTGTGTACTCTGACCGTAGGAGGTAGAGCTAGCTCATAGGCTACAGATCCAATTTTTCTTAGGACCTCAAATGGTCCACAAAATATGGCGGCCAACTTCTTGCAGTTACCCAACCACAATGAAATTTTTCTGCGTTTGAACTTTAGGAACACTTTGTCCCCAACTTGGAACTCGATATGCATTCTATTTTTATCTGCATATCTCTTCTATCTATCTTGAGCTACCTTCAAGTTCTTCTTGATCCTGGTTACCTGTTGTTCCATATCTTGAATCATTTCTGGTCCAACTGTTATCCTATCCATTGGTTTGTCCCAGTTCACTGGAACATTACACTTCCTGCCATACAGTGCTTCAATTGGACTCATCTTCAGCAACGCTTGGTAACTTTTTTATAGTCAAATTCCACCAAATACAGGTAGTCTTCCCATTTAGTGGGTTTATCCATTAATACATTCCATGCATGTCCTCAATGATTTGATTTACTTGCTCAGCTTGTCCATCCGTCTATTTATGATAAGTTGTACTGAGATTGAGTTTGGTTCCAACTTCGTTAAACAACCCTTTCCAAAATTTTGAAGTGAACTTTGGATCTCGATTTGAAACAATTTCTTTAGGAATAACATGCAACTTGGAAACTTCCTTCATATAGATCTTTGCAATATTGGTTGCCTTAAACGTTGGCTGAACATTTATAAAATTGGATGACTTTGTCAACTTGTCAACCACCACCATAATAGAGTTGTGTTGTTTCAATGTGCTTGGTAACTTTGTAATGAAATCAATGGTTACCACATCCCACTTCCATTCTGGTACTGGAAATGGATGAAGTAAACTGACATGATGCTTGTGTTTCACTTTTACTCTTTGAAATTCCAAGCATTGAGTCATAAAATTGGCCACTTCTTTCTTCTTTCCTGGCCAATAGTATTCTTTCTCAACTGCTGTCAAAGCCATTTGATAACCAGGGTGATAAGGTACATTATGCATTTCTTGTAATATGTTTTTCTTTAATTCACTATCATCTGGTATATAAATTCTTCCATTAAATTGAAGAGTTCTATCTTCAACTAACGCATATTTAGAAAATTTTAATGGCCTGTTTCTTGCTTGCAACACTTCCACAACTTGTAAATAATGATCATATGCTTTTAATTCCTCATGTAATCTGATTTTTAAATCAGGTTTCCAATTGCTGATAGGTGAAACTTGCATTATCTGATTTCTTCTACTAAGCACATATGCCACTCAGTTCTCTTTGCCTTTTATGTACTTGATTTCAAAATTGAATTCACTCAGGAAATCAATCTGTTAAATTTTCAGAATTTACTTCAATATGATCTAGGATCTTAACTGAGAGAACAACATGTACAGCATATCTACAGCATATCAATCATGGAGACAATAATGCAAGCACACAAGAGACACAAAGATTTACTTGGGGAAAACCATAAAGGTGAAAAACCCCAATAACTTCCTCAGAGATAGATAGAGCAATGATACAACCAACCAATAGAGATAGCCATAACCTAGCATCAATCCTCCTCCTCCATAAGTGCGCCTCTCCTCCTTGAGAGCATGTGTGAGAAGTGAGTGAGCAAATAGAGTGCCTCTCGCACTCTATTTATACTTGACTTGACTTGCCTTTTTACCTAACTCATGTCGGCTCTAACTTAACCACATAACATAATGCTGAGTGGGCCGACCCCCAATAGGGTGGTCTAATAACCCTTTGACCCACATGGCCGACCCCCCAATAGGGTGGTCTAATAACCCTTTGACCCACATGACTTATACAGGGCCGACCCCAAACAAGGTGGTCTAATAACCCATCAAGTATAAGTTACGACACTTACAATATAAATGACGACACTTCCTTATAGAGGAATAATACCATCTCTATAGGAATACAATATACATATATGTGAAATACATTCTGAAGTTACATATACATCAACACTCCCTCTTAACTAGGAAGGTATTTCTCAGCACAGTTCTTCTAGCACAAGTCATCTTCTCTGGATCATCGTCACTAGATAATCGTCATCGAGTCATCATCATCGTCACTGCTGCTGCTATCTCAATCAATCTCTGAATCTACTCGTCATAGGAAGTTCTACAGAGCCAGTCCTTTTTCGTACTGGATGTAGGCCCACCACCTGCAGGTCTTCATCATCACTGGCCATACTGTGGAATCCTCAGGACTTATTACGTGCGTCACAAAACCTCGAAAGAGCATCCCAGGATATTACGGGTACACAACTCCAACCTGTAGGATCTCCCAGGGCGCTATTACATGTGACCCCACCACAAAACCTCGAAAGAGCATCTTAGGATGTTACGGGTACACAACTCCGACCTAAGATCTCCCAGGGCACAAATTACATGTGGTCCACCACAAAACCTAGCAAGAGCATCTCAGGATGTTACGGGTACACAACTCCGACCTGAGATCTCCTAGGGCACAAATTACATGTGGTCATGGCAAAACCTCGCAAGAGCATCTCAGGATGTTACGGGTACACAACTCCGACCTGAAATCTCCCAGGGCCCAAATTACATGCCATAGGACAAAACCTCGCAAGAGCATCTCAGGATGTTACGGGTACACAACTCCGACCTGAGATCTCCCAGGGCACAAATTACATGTCCTCCCAGATCAATGTCTCGAAAGAGCATCCCAGGCTGTTACGGGTACACAACTCCGACCTATAGGATCTCCCAGACATGCTCATCTGCACAACCTGATCCACGGCCACAGAGTATCAACCTGATACTCACCATACATCATCCTGATGTATCCATGATCATCCTGATCATCATCACTGCAACGTCCTGCTGCATGTCATCTGGAGCAACATCCTGAAGCTCGTCATCTATGATCATCCTGATCATCACTGCAACATCCTATTGCATGTCATCTGGAGCAACATCCTGAAGCTCGTCATCTATGATCATCCTGATCATCACTGCAACATCCTGCTGCATGTCATCTGGAGCAACATCCTGAAGCTCGTCATCTATGATCATCCTGATCATCACTGCAACATCCTGCTGCATGTCATCTGGAGCAACATCCTGAAGCTCGTCATCTATGATCATCCTGATCATCACTGCAACATCCTGTTGCATGATCTACCTAATCATCAATGCATCTTCCTGATGCATACCAAGTATCATACATGATCCTCCTGATCATCAATGTATCCACCTGATACAAATACATGATACATATCATCATACATGATCCTCCTGATCATCAATGCATCTACCTGATGCATACCAAGTATCTATCTAATACATATCATCATACATGATCCTCCTGATCATCAATGCATCTACCTGATGCATACCAAGTATCTATCTGATACATATCATCATACATGATCCACCTGATCATACATGCATCTACCTGATGCATACCAAGTATCTATCTGATACATATCATCATACATGATCCACCTGATCATACAATGTATCCACCTGATACATATACAGATACATGGTCCAAGCATCCAACATGATGCATACATACATAAATGATCCAACTGATCATATCCATCATCCAACATGATGCGTACAGACATACATAAAAATGATCCAACTGATCATATCCAGCATCCAACATGATGCGTACATACATACATAAAATGATCCAACTGATCATATCCAGCATCCAGCATGATGCGTACATACATACATAAAATGATCCAACTGATCATATCAAGCAGAAACTAGAACATCATCCTGATGTTCATCATCCAGCGCTTACATCCACAGCCATGTGAAGGATCCTCCTTCCAACATGCTTGGAATGGCTTCAGCAAATGTGTCCATCACTTCTTCCTCGAAGTGTCCTTGATCTGAAGAACGCCAAGCCTCTCTCTAAAGTACTCGAACTTCACCCTGGCTAGTGGCTTCGTCAGCACATCTGCAATCTGCTCGTCCGTCGCAACATATAGGAGCTTCACAGCTCCTCTTTGCACCATATCCCTGATATAGTGATATTTGATCTCTATGTGTTTCGACTTGTCATGAAACACTGGGTTCTCGGACAGCTTCACACAACTTTGGTTATCACAGAAGATACCAGTAGCCTCCAACGGAAGATCAAATAACTCAGACAGTAGCATCCATAGCCATACTGCCTCACAACTAGCTGAACAGGCTGCAACATACTCTGCCTCAGCTGTACTCAGTGCTACGCAGGACTGCTTCCTGCTAAACCAAGAGATCACACCTGATCCCATACTGAAGCAACACCCAGATGTGCTCTTCCTATCTGCAGCACTGCCATCCCAATCTGAATCAACATAACTCTGCAGGTTAAACTTTTGATTCGCCTCATATCTGAGCCCATAATCCATTGTACCCTTCAGGTACCTCAGAACATGCTTTACAGCAACCAGGTGAACACTCCTCGGATCCGTCAGGAACTGGCTCAATGTGTTCACAGCAAAGCAAATATCTGGTCTCGTGTTCGTCAGGTACATCAAGGACCCAATAATCTGACGATACATAGAAACATCAACTGGCTCAGATGAAGCATCACAAAGAAGCTTCAGATTCGATGCCATAGGTGTGGGCATGGCTTTGCAATCCATCATCCCAAATCTCTTCAGGATATCTACTGTGTACTTCCCTTGTCCAAGGAAGATTCTATCTGCACTCTGCCACACCTCCATGCCAAAAACAAATAGTGCATCATCCCCAAGTTCTTCATCTCGAACTCGGTAGTAAGCTTCCGCTGCGTGTCGGCAATCAATCTATCTTCACCATACCAAGTTCTGCACATATATGATTTCCTATCATGTGTCTCAGAACCAAGTAGCTGCTCTACATACACTTCTTCTTCAACTACACCATTCAAGGAAGCTGTCTTGAATCCATCTGGCGTATCTTCTATTTCATCACTTTTATATTTCTCAATGCTGCCATCTGCAACATGCTTGATCTGATAGTTCCATTTGGAAGTCATAACAAACTTCCCTTCACATCTTGGGACTACATCCCAAACATCATTCTTCATGATCGACGGATCATGGCATTCCATTTCTTCATCCCAGATCCTGGGAACTTCAATATCTTCAATAAATAAATTTGTTGCTGAACAAATGTTGTAGTTCTTCTTTTGTAGGAGATGGCATACGATCTTTCCTACACAACAAGTTAAATTGCATGATTAGAAAACATCTCATAGTTTTCAGAACAAATTCTTACACATAAAGAAATATGCCATATAGTCATGCAATTATCTTAGCCAATGCTTCAATACAACATTTATCCATATTCCGTAACTTTCTAGATGCCTTCCAATCTCTACCAGAACATTGTTAAGAGTGTGCACAACTCCCAACATGTCAGCAAAGAGGTTTCATACTAGATAAGTAGCAATGGAATGTTGTACAGTGCCATAGGCCACTTACCCATGCATATTAGGAGTATACTATTCATTAATGCAATTATTCTAATATGCATAATACACAACCTAATTCTAGGAACATCAGTATATACATTATTGAACAGTATTATTTAAGAAATGACAATTCAAATACTTATCTTTGTTTGTTCGTTGGGTGGACTCCCTCTGAGTCTTCGCTTCCTTGCAGGAGCTACTGGAGTCCTAATCTGAAGTAGCTTCTTCTACATCTTTTGATGTGGAATGTAGAGAGATGGTCAACTCCCTCTGAATATTTGCATCCTTGAATAAACCACTGGAGTGTACTCCCTCTTGATCTTTGCTTCCTGGATTACCTGTTCTTGAACTCATATTCATCCTTGGTCCCTATGCATGCTTATTAGTATCATGATTAAATCATACATATACTATTAAAGCACAATAATCTCAAGCATGTATAGTCATGATCATTTCAAACAGAAATAATAAGCATTAGCATTCAAGGTTTATGTAGGATTCTTATGGTTAGTTAAAGCATAAGAAACATAACGTGTCTAAACCTATAATTACTCAAAGCTATGACTCTTCGGGTTAGTCATATCATCAATCAAGAGAAGAGATATAATATGCATAAGACCATGACTATTCAAACCTATGGTTTCATGATTCTTCTGGTTAGTCAAATCAATCAATATAAGAGACATATTATTTTACTTATATTCCTATTTGACCATAGGACTTTTCTAGTTAGTCATATCATTAACAAAGTAAAAAGCATAATATGCCTAAACCCATGATTACTAACTTCAATGAATAATCATAATCAATCATGCCAAGTATACTTATATAAAGGATCTTATCACAAGATGAGATTGTAACTTGATATAGGAAAAACATACCTGGATTAGCATGCTAGCTATTTATGTCTAACATACTCACATGATGTCTTCTTGTTCTTCTTCAATGACTTGTGTTAGTAACCTGTATATCTCATAGGTTAACTATTACAAAACCAAGTTATACATACCTCGTAAATGGATCTTCTATGAGATCCATGACAATGGATGAATCTTTGTCCTCATGTCATCATGATCATATGTTCTTGAACTGGAACATGATTTGTCTTTCTTGGTGTACCTTTCATGTTAGTAGACAACATAAACCTCATACAACACCATAATGCATTAGTACAATTATAAGTGTCAACACCCTAACCAATGAATATCTTCTATCATGCATTCATAATTTTGTTTAAGGTGATGCGACAAATCTAAAATCAAGATTGTACTAACCGTAATAACATAAACTTAATCATGGACAAATATCGAAACATACCTCGATGAGTCATACCTGTCGAGATCGCTTGTAATCTTCTTATGTAAGGCCTTATCCTCATCTCCCTCTGAAACAGGAACTTCTTCACTTATGCAAGTGACCAATCCATCTTCTTCTAGGATCAACCCAATCCACTTGATTTGCAAGAACTGGACCTGGACCTGGATATGGGTTTGTCAGAGAGACCCCAAAAATTCAAACTTTGAATTTCAAACTTCCGAAAGGATAGGAATATGCGCCTTGATGAACTGATCAAACTGGTATATTCAGAATTTGAAGACTGCAAAGTTTCACTCCTCAATTTTGCCTTTGAAACTTCCAGATTCACTGGACGTGACTCTGAACTGGGGTTTGATGAAGCCCACTCTTCTACCCAATCAAAATGTTTGATCCAAAGCTCTAAGCTTCTATGAGCTTCCAGCCGTGGTCACAGATTTCAAAAATTCCCATTTTTACAGAAGCCCTAATTTTCCATTTTTCTGATCAAAGTCCCGAACTAGGGTCTGATCAAACCCGGCCTTCTACCCAGCCAAAAATTCTGATCTTGGTCTCTAAATTTCTATTTTGATGAGTAGCATCCAGCCGTGGTCTCCGATTACAAAAATTCCAACTTTCTTCAAAGCCCTAAATTCCGGAAGCCATGAATGAAGGTACCAAAAAATAATTTTGTTTTGACAGAAATATGTACCTGATTGTTTCTGGTGTAACTCCGAAATTTTTGATCCACGGGGTCTGAAAAAGTTTTCTGACATAGCCTGACCTGTTAGCTTTCCATCCTGACAGGTCTGACCTCAATTGGATGTTCTGAGAGAGAGTTATGCCAAATGTCGCAACGTGACCTGTTTTGGGAAAATACAGGAGAGCGAACTTGTACGGCGTGCCACGTGTCACTGTTTGACCTTCGGCCTCTGAAAAAGTTTTCTGAGATAGCTCGGCATGTTATCTTTCCATCCTGACAGCTCTGACCTCAATTGGATTCTCTGAGAGAGAGATATGCCAAGTGTCGCAACGTGACCTGTTTATGGGATAATACAGGAGAGCGAACTTGTACGGCGTGCCACGTATCCCTGTTTGACCTTCGGCCTCTGAAAACGTTTTCTGAGATATCTCGGCCTGTGTACTACCTGTCACTTTTCACGAAATTTCATTTGGAGCTTCCTATCCCAAGTTATGACCTTTTTCCCAAGGTCACCTGATTTTGACTCAGATCTGGAAGAGGCAGAAACCCTATATTGTACAGATCATAAATCACAAAGTATAACGAATTAGAGGTTGTCCTTTGGACACAAGATACCTGGAGATCTTAGCGTCGGCCTGTAACAATTTCAGATCTGAAAACTTCGCCAAAACGGATTTATAGCGAAAGTGCTACGATGACTGGTTTTTTCTATATCAAGCCCTAGCATCGTAAGTGCAACAAGTGTCATACATGCCATATCATGCCTTCTTTCAGGCTAGCTCTGATACCATGTTAAATTTTCAGAATTTACTTCAATATGATCTAGGATCTTAACTGAGAGAACAACATGTACAGCATATCTACAGCATATCAATCATGGAGACAATAATGCAAGCACACAAGAGACACAAAGATTTACTTGGGGAAAACCATAAAGGTGAAAAACCCCAATAAATTCCTCAGAGATAGATAGAGCAATGATACAACCAACCAATAGAGATAGCCATAACCTAGCATCAATCCTCCTCCTCCATAAGTGCGCCTCTCCTCCTTGAGAGCATGTGTGAGAAGTGAGTGAGCAAATAGAGTGCCTCTCGCACTCTATTTATACTTGACTTGACTTGCCTTTTTACCTAACTCATGTCGGCTCTAACTTAACCACATAACATAATGCTGAGTGGGCCGACCCCCAATAGGGTGGTCTAATAACCCTTTGACCCACATGGCCGACCCCCCAATAGGGTGGTCTAATAACCCTTTGACCCACATGACTTATACAGGGCCGACCCCAAACAAGGTGGTCTAATAACCCATCAAGTATAAGTTACGACACTTACAATATAAATGACGACACTTCCTTATAGAGGAATAATACCATCTCTATAGGAATACAATATACATATATGTGAAATACATTCTGAAGTTACATATACATCAACACAATCCACCTGGATTGTTTGGAATTTAGATGAGGCTGCTCAAGCAAATATTCCAGGTTTTGATGATCTGTCTTTAATTCAAACCCGTTTCCCATGAGATAATGCCTCCACGTTTGGAGGGAATTAAATATAGTAGCTAACTCCAGATCATGAGTAGTATAGTTCTTTTCATGTTCCTTTAGCTTATGTGATTCATAACAAACTACATGCCCATCTTGCATCGGAACTCCGTTGTATCCTTCTACAGATGCATATGCACCTACCACATATTCTTTGTCTAGATCCAGAATTTTTAATATTGGAGCACATGTAAGTAACTCTTTGAAGACTTTGAAGTTGTCTTCACACTTATGGTTATAGCTAAATTTCACACCCTTCTTCTGTAATGATGTAATTGGATTTGCAATCTGAGAGAAGGCTTCTATGAACCTTCGGTAATAACCTACAAGCCCCATGAATGATCTTACTTCTATGACATTTCTCGGAGTAGGCCATTCTTGTATGGCTTTTATCTTTGGTGGGTCCACTACTACTCTGTCTTCAAAGATAATATGACCCAAATACAACAACTGCTTATGATAAAATGAGCATTTTATAAGCTTGGCATAAAGCTGATTTTCCTTCAGGATATGTAAAGTAATCCAAAGATGTTCTTCATGCTCTTCTTTGGATTTGGAATACACCAAAATATCGTCTAGGAACATTATAATGAACTTGTCCATAAATTCTTTAAACAAACCATTCATTAGGCACATGAATGTAGTTGGGGAATTTGTCAATCCAAAAGGTAGGACTGTACATTCATAATGCCCACACCTGGTTCTAAAAGTTGTTTTTCTAATGTATTCATCTTTTATACGCACCTGGTGATACCCATATCTCAAATCAATCTTGGAAAATACCTTTGCACCTCTCAATTGATCAAATATGTCATCAATCCTTGGTAACAGATACCTATTCTTGATTGTAGCTTTATTCAGTTTCCTATAATACACACACAATATTAGTGTGCCATCTTTATTTCTAACAAATAGTTATGGCGCTCCCCATGGTGACACACTGGGCCGTATATAACCCTTCTTTAACAACTCTTCCAGTTTCATTTGCAATTCTTTCAAATGCGGGGTGCTCATTCTATAAGGAGCCTTCAATGCTGGCACAAATCTAGGCACTAAGTCAATTGCAAAGTCAATGTCCCACTTTGGTGGTAACCCAAGTACATCTTGGAACACATCCTCAAATTCTTTCAACACTGGATGTTCATTTAGGCTTGTTTATTTTCCAGTTGTCATTTCCTCTTGTAATGCACCCAACGTTACACTAGACTTAAAAACATACTAATAATAAATTTGTTTCCTAGAATGTTACATGCGTAATGGTTATATAAATTCCCATAAAAAATTCATAACAAAAATAAACAATTTTGTGGAAT
Source organism: Larix kaempferi (assembly GCA_027924585.1). NCBI lineage: Eukaryota > Viridiplantae > Streptophyta > Pinopsida > Pinales > Pinaceae > Larix > Larix kaempferi. The sequence goes on along the minus strand of BSBM01000458.1, from coordinate 12,621,019 downwards.
CATAATAGATCAACATACATTACACCAAACCAAACCATATTTCACAATAGAATTTGATTTAGTATAGATTTAAACATAATAATTGTGACACAAAAACTGGGACATAAGAGTCGTGACACAAGTGCTATGACTCAATAGTTGTGACACAAGAGTTGTGACATAAGAGCTGTGACACAAGGGTTGCGGCTTAAGATCCATGACACAAGACCATGACACATGCATTGTTATAATAACTATGACAAGAGAGTTGTGACACAAGAACTGTTATAATAATTGTGAGCCAAGAGCTGTGACATGAGACCTATGACACAAGAACTGTTATAATAACTGTGTCATAAGATATGTGACACAATACTTGCGATACAAACACTATTATAATAATTGTGACCCAAGAGCTGTGACACAAGAGCCGTGACACAAGCACTATTATAATAATTGTGTCACAAGATTCGTGACACAAGACCTACGACACAAGTACTGATCTGCTTAGTGAAACTTAGTTTCAATGAACCAATAAATTACAAGTTACTAAATCAAAAGGATAGTTACAACTATATACATAAATCTTCAAATACACTAACCTTGAGAACGAATATCATAACATTTCTTCTATCATTTAATGACTTATAAATTTTTAATTAATCATACAACTTCAACCATGAGTAAGAATTTATTATGTCATTTAAAACAGAGATTTAGAATACTCAAACATTGACTTATGAGCATATTTAAAAATTCCGAGCATAGAAATGTCTTATGGAAAAGTATAAAATAGTTGGGCTTGAACAAATCATTTTATGGTATGACACATAAGACATGCGTGTGAAAAAACGCTCGTGTGTGTGTGTATGCATACCAAAAAAACTAGAATTTCCCAGAATTCATTTACACTTCCATAATTTACAACTTATTCTCCCATGAAAAACTAAATGCCTAGAAATACATTTCCAAACTTGGAATTTTTGTCATTGTAATTATAATTTAAGATAAAACTTGGCATGCATAACCAACCCAACATTCACATCCATAATTCAAACAAATGATTCATTGAATTCCATTCATCATTGAATTTTCCATAAACTGTTAAATAACAAGAAAATTTCATAAACATTTTTAACCAATACTTATATGAGATTTCAATTGAATGGGAAACTGGCTCCATGTGAGGCATGCTCCACCCAATTGTAGGTTGTGTTTCTCATTAATAACTTAGCAAAATTCCACCCCAAAGATGAGAATCATGCATTCACCAAACATACATCTCACGAGTCCCATAACTTCTCAAGATTAAACACTTGGCAATCATGAAAATTGGCTTCAATCCACTTCCATGCCAAATGGTGCATTTAACCTCCTTTATTTCCTTCTAACTACACAACAATGAGACACTTCACTTCCATCTGTGCTCGGAATTCCTCCAAGGCATCTATGTACACCATTTTTCACTTCACTAGAATGACCAGAGGAAAATAGACAGAGTTTCAATAGAAATTCTCCAGCAATTTGGTTCACAGGTTTAGGAATTCTTATCAGAATTCATTCTCAAGCAATAATTACCTCTTCTTTTTGCTCATAGCTTCCCCACACTACCCTGTTCTTGTGCAAATTCAAATTCTTATTTTTCATGCTAATACTCGTCCCAATGTGGACTCTTTGAGGAGCCACATTTTCTCCTTTTAAATAAAAAACATAAACCTTTTCCCAAAGTCCACTTAATCATAATTATGATTTAAATTAAATTTTGGGTTAATTAAATGGGATTAATGTTTAAACAAGACTGAATATAAAATTTAGGTACTTAAAGTTTTAATGGGGTCATAACATGGTTTTCCCCCATAAGACATTCTAACCCCCTTACTGTCTCTGGTGAATACATGAGTCCCCAATCTCTTCAGCGTACTGCCTCAGTACAACTAGTTGTGGATTTTAATATTAATAATTGAAAAATACAGTATGTTTTTCCTTCAGGCATTTATAGACAATAATTACATCTTGGCATCATCAAACTAGGGGTGTTTCACCTTTGCATGTATAGAATACAACTGGCACCCTTTCCTGAGACAATTTTTCATATGCATGGATGAAATTTGTACCACTTGTAATATTTTACCTGAAGATTATATATATCAATACGAGCTTCTTGATTATCAAAATAGTCATGTAATTGCAAATATTTCTTCATTTCTAGAAGCCAAATCTCTGCAATTTCTCCATCAAAAGTGGGAGCTTTAGTTTTCTTGAGTTCACCCTATAATGCATCCCCATCATGCTTTCTTTTATGATTCCTTCTAGGATGAGTATCATGCCATATTTTAGGTACCTCATTCCCATGATGAATTTCAACTATTTGATATTGGGAATGTAACTCCTTTTTGCTTACATCCTTATCTTTGGAATGCTGATATCGATTGGGAATTACTCTATTCATTGATTCTTCTTCTTCCCTTATTACGATGGAAGATACTTGTTGTATCTGATTTTGTAATTGTACTAGATTCTTCATCACTTGGTGATTTATCCAATTTTGTTGTTCCAGACTCTATAGAATCTTTCCATTCCCAATATGTATGTCCTTCAAATTTTGGAAAAATTCCACTATTCCCATATCAGTCTAGTGACCATTAGATTCACTTTTTTGAACACCCATACCAATTTCCTCAGCAAAGTTGGATTGTGCAGGCTCTTCTTTGGCATCTTGTTAGTACCACTTGCCTACTACACTAGCAATATGCAAGTACAATGGTTTGAAAATTTGTGTTGTCACTAGCAATATGAAATTCATCCACGATTGTTAGTTCACATGATTGTTCATATGCATATTCGTTTTATCTTTCAAACATGCAATATTCAAATCCAAGAGATAATATGAGACCCTAAAGGCTCGAGAGTTATTTCCTTGACTTTGATACCAATTTGTAATGCAACCAACATTACACTAGACTGAAAAACATACTAATTCCCCCCTAGAATGTTACATGCATAATGGATATATAAATTCCTATAATAAATGCATAACAAAAATAAACATTTAGTGGAAGCACAATAGATCAACATAGAAAACATTATATCAAACCATATTTCACAACACAATTTGATTTAGTATAGATTTAAACATAAACATAATAAATGTGACCCAAAAACTGTGACATAAGAGCTATGACTCAAGACCTGTGACACAAGCACTGTTGCAATAACCGTGACACAAGACTTGTGACACAAGCATTGTTATAATAACTGCGACACATGAGTTGTGACACAAGACCTGTGACACAAGCATTGTTATAATAACTATGTCACAAAAGCAGTGACACAAGACCTGCCACACAAGATATGTGACACAAGACCTACGACACAAGGCCTTTGACACAAGCACTATTATAAAAACTGTCATAAGAGTTGTGACACAAAACCTGTGACACAGGATATGTGGCACAAGACCTACAACACAAGAGTTGTGACACAAGCATTGATCTACTCAGTGAAACTTAGTTTCAATGAACCAATAAATCTAAGTTATAACCTGTGATACAGATAACTTTTGACACAGAGGACCTTTGACACAAACAATGCCATATTAACTGTGACACCCATGACACAGAGAACCTATGACATATATAACCTGTGACTCAAAGAACCCATGACACAAGAGCTACGACACAAGCAATATTATGCACAATGAAACTTAGTTGCAATGAACCAATAAAATATAAGTTACTGAATCAATATGGATAGCTACAGCTGCATACATAATATTCAAATACACTAAGTCTTGAGAACGGATATCACAACCTTTATTCTATCATTTAAATACTTATAAATAGTTCATTAATCATGCAATTTCAGCTACGAATAAGAATTTATTCTATCATTTAAATCAGAGATTTGGTAACACTCAAAAATTTACTCATGGGAAGATTTACAACAACTGAGAATAAAAATATATCTTCTGCCAAGGTGTAAAATAGTTGGGCTTGACCAAAAACGTTTTATGGAATGCCACACAAGTTCTAGGGATGCAAAAACACCCCTGTGTGTGTGTGCAAAACAACAAAGACTAGAATTTAGCATAATTCATTTTCACTTCTAGAATTTACAACTTATTCACCCACTAGAACTTGTGACTGATTTTACGATGCCCATACATTTATTTTTCGACGGTCTTGTGTTGCATTTGCGACGAAAGCGAACATATTTTTTCATCTTTATTGTGAAAATTGTTGCAATACCAACTAATGAAGACATGCCATGTGGCTTGTTTCTAGTTCTTTTTCGTTTCTTATTATTTCCAATGGGCGTCAATGTTTCCATGCTTGGTCATCGATCTTGCAAGAAATCGTGCTGAAGTGACCAATGCAAACGTGTCGATGTTGCAACAAAACCACCTGAACTCTTCGACATCAAAGTATTGCTCTTGCAACAAACAGACCGATGAAAACTTCAAGAGCTACGATGACAATGTTGTACTAGTAACAAATAACTGTGACACTTAGCGACGAAGAAGTGTCAATACAACAACGCTAAGTCAAAAATGTTGTGATGACAATGTTGTACTAGCAATGGAAATTTTTTCCATCTAACAATGAAAAGACATCAATATACTGACGATATCAGAAAAAAAAAAAAAGAAAAAGAGCCCAACAGGGCTCTACATTATGTCTATCAATATAAATAGTTCTAAATAAATATTAATCAATGGCATACTAATTAATATGGTCTCATTTTTTCTATCATCTCCACTACAAGCATATTTTCTATGCTACCATAATCAATAATGACTTTACATTAGTTGCCACCGAATTAGCATTTAATTCTAAATATGTTCTCAATCACCTGTTTTCTCCATGTTCTCCTTGCATTAAGTTCTTGGGTTAATATCTCACAAGTATAACAATGTATCGACCTTCCGTAATCACCATTTCCTCATCCTTGTCCTCAAAATCCTCCAACCTTTTCTTTGGCATCTACCCGCCACATAATTTTAATCAACCTTCTAAATGTTCTGATCACATGCATCTTTCCCCTTCTATATGAAAGTACACAACTTTCATATAATCATTTATTGTCGTTTGGCACATTTGGTACAATCTAATCAATTTTTACATTTTCATTGTGTACTTTACTTTTCCTCCTCATTGTGATAATGTTTGTACTCTTCAACTTCTTGTTCCCTTTTAGACATTTCTATCTTCTCCATTAAATCTAAATCAAATGAAAGCTTAGTTGATCCACTTAGTTCTTTCTTTCTTTTCTTTTTTACATGGAGCTCAGAAACCCAAAGAATGTGAATACAATGGATTTGTCTCTACTTTGGTAAATCAACCCATACAAAGGCTTTGGGCACTCCTTTATTAGTATTTCACATCATATTTTGGATCATTAGTACCTCATATACAATTTATGTCCTTTCATGGGAGAATGGAATATTTACAATTGTTTCTATCAAAATAAAAAACAACCTTCAAATTATCCATGACATGATTGAAAGAGACATGAAATATCTAATCTTAGGTATTGTTTGCAGAACACAAACATTTAGCCATAAGAATATGAGATGGATCAAACTCACAAGCCAGTTGCAAGGTCTTATAGAACTAGATAATAAGTGGGTGGAGGTCAACAATGAATATTGTAAAGAGATTTGTACAGTGGATTTATCAACAAGTTAGAAACTATATGTGCTTCTTTGATAATTTTGTTGCTATGAGAAAATCAAAGATTCTTAAAATTGAAGATAGGTATCTTAAAAGCATGTACCATCGTATTGGTGTTAATATTGGATTGAGATTTTCAAAGCCTTCCTAAATGATAATTAATGTAGCTTCTAGCACAACCATGGATTTTCAAAGATTAGATTCCTAAAAAACAAAAATTACATCACAAGGACATGTATAATTTAAAGAGTTGAATGTTGTTTATGGTTTGCACATCTCTAAAATCGTTAGGGAATCTAAAGCACCTGGAAAATATATTATTTAGTATCGGAGTTCACCCACTCAACTTCTCTAGAAGAAAATTTGCAAGCAATTGGATAAGCATGCCCAATACCTACTTGTACCAAGGTGCAATGAATACAATTTACTACCATATTTTAATTTTAATATACTTAGGGTATATTACTACTATAAATAATATATAATTTCTAGCCTAGACATATAATATATATAATATCATAGGTGTGTGTGTAGAGAGAGAGGATGGTGTAGATGGGCTATAAGGTTTTTGAAAAAAGGGTTCTTGTTAAAGGATCCACACTATGATGAATTTGTATCAATGAAGGGTGGCTTACAATTTCATAACAGACTAAAACATTTGAAAGCACTTGAGGGAACATGCATAGAAAAATTGGCACAAGGCATACTCCTACCCCAACTACAATCCCTTTGCATAACTAGAGAAAACAATGGAAACATTGAAAACTATACTAAAAAAATGTTGTCATTATTTACATGTCAATTTTGATGCACCCAAACTAACTCAACTGACTAAGGTTGCAAAAGATATCAAACTTAAAAACAAAACCCCAAAACCTAAACCACCCCATTCCTTATGATTTTATGTTGTTTCATTCATTCCAACCTTTTATTCTACCTATATGGTTGATAGTGAAACAACTTGTTTCTTCTTATGTTACTACACAATTGATCCTAACTCAAGGGTAAATGCATAACCATAAGTTAGTTTGTAGTCATCAATATCACCAGCTCAATCTGATTCAATATGCTTGATCAATTGTAAATATTGGTTGGCATAATCTCAATTCCCAATCGAGATGTTCCCTTTACATAATGAACAATCCTCTTGATTTCTTTCAAATTGCTTAATTCCCTACTTTCTTGCATGAAGTTAGAAACCATAATAATAGTGAACAAACTATAGAGTGATTATGAATTAAATCAATCAAACTCCAAACAAGTTGCTTATATAATGTAACATCAACTTTTGGAGAATGACACTCCTTATTCATTTTAACACTTGACAAAAATGGTGTTTGAAAAGGTTTAGAATTAGCCATAATAAATCATTTTAACAATTCAAGTGCATATTTGGGTGGATAAATGAATATACGATCATTGATATATAACACTTGGATGCCTAAAATGAAATGGAAAAGAACTAGGTCATTCATTTCAAATGTATCCTTCAACTTCTACTTCATATCAAAGATATAACCTTTAAATATGTTCTTGATTTTAAGTTTTTACCTTGAAGTGCTATGAAATGAAACTTGTGACATAAAAAATTTAAGAAACCCTGCAAATTTTATCATTTAATTGAACTACTAAGGTCAATAAACATGCAATGAAGTAGATAAAAAATATAATGAGGTCAATAATTATGTACAATTTTGTATGATGTCTTGGTTCAATAGTTAAGTGGTGGTGATTGTGTCTCATGTGCAAGCATATTGTTTGAAGTGGATCAAGTAGTGACGAAGATATGTCTTCTCTGAATAAATAAATAAATAAACTATTGAATGAATAAACTACTGAATAAATAAACTACTGAATAAATAAACTATTGAATAAATACAGTAGCATACCCTCTTTTGGTGATGATTTAATATGCATCCACCACGAGTTGCATTTCCATCACCAAGACTTGCAAAAATCATTAAAGATTAAATTCTTATATGACTAAATAATAATTAAACAAACAAACAAGCATTTAAACATGTACAAGACTATATAAGACTAAAGTGGAATACCTTAATGAGCTCCTCTTTGTTTCGAGAATAAGTTATTCTCTACTGAACATGGCAAACCACGTGAAGATGGAAGCTCATATGGACCCTCCCCCCCCCCCTCACATCGCTCTCAATTCCCCATACCCAATTTATGTAGTGTGACATTGTATAGTGTGATGAAATATGTGTGATCGTGTAACCATTTATCCGCTAACATTGCAATATCTAGATAAACAATGAGGTGAACCTTAAGATCATTGATTAGACCATGTACTTTAATTTCTCTAAAATCCACTGCGCATGAAAATAATCTAATGTACTGTGTGCAAAATAAATGTTTTTTGAACATATAAATCATATATATAATTAACATTCATGCATAAGAAGGCAAGTGACACATAAAAAGAATTGTTCAAACAAAAACTTTATATTAATAAAGTTGGTCTTCAAAAATACAAGTCTTCGAGTTATACAATCACTTATTTCTATGTCTTGATCTTTTGTTGACCAAAAAACTCATGATTGGGGCATCATCGTTTAAATATGAAAATTTATTTGATGTGTCCTCTCCTTGTGTTGATTTAGTTTGCATGCTCTCATGTATCGTATGTCTCGTACATCAATGCTAATGATATGGAGGTCGCTGCAAAGGGGCTTCAACTGCAATAACGAAATAGGTTATATATATATGCTTAGTTATTATTGATATAAGTATATCATTATTTCCAATATCATTACAATGAGGTTAACCTGTTGGAATAGCCGAGACAACTAAACTGATCATTGGTTGTGCCATTTGTTCCTCTTCTAGTTGAGCTTCATCAAAAACATGCTCTTCCATTGAAAAAGGAAATGTATAAGTGCACATCAACAATTAAATATTTATAAACATAGTAAAATATTCTAATTTTACAACATACATACCTGAATGGCTAGGTAGTTGGCCACCATCATGAGGAAGCTTCCCACTGTCATCTGGTATGAATTCAATATTGCTACCCTCACTGCTTTTGTTGCTCTCATGCTTAAAAGAAATAAACAAATTGATTTATTAGTGATATATAATCAATCATGAATAGATTTTACAAGTATACTACAATGATTTCCTTATTGATGTTATTTACCTGTGTTTGCATCGATGGGGAAAGTGGGGTCTGCCCCAAGCTTTTTCGGTATTCCACCACACCTTGGAAACCATACTTGAAACTGAGTTCTGGGTCTTCTTTGGTGGCAACTAATTGGAATGTATTTCCCTACAATTCATAACATCGTGAAATTTGCTTGTAATAAATAATTTATTTGTTTACTATAGTTAAATAAATTTGGCTACAATTAATCAATTGACTCTTACAATTAGTGCTTTTAGTTTTTGATATCCACCTTGGCTCAGTTTGTGCTAGTTGTGTTTTTTCGATCTTGCCTTTGTCCCTTTAGAGGTGTCAGGGAGCCTATGAAAGTTTGAAATATGTTAGATATCACAATTTTTACTTAAAACTAAAAGAAATCAACATATTTCATTGAAAATAACATATGCACTATACCTTGCTAAACCATGTGGAGTCTTTCCTTGTTTTCTTAGTGCCTTCTCCTTTACATCATCTATGAGGTCCTTGCACTCCTTATCTGGAACCATCGGAGGATGGTCATACTTAAGGTTATTTTTCAAATTAACCCTATACTGGTACCTCACATATTTCAAATTCAAGCCAGTTGTTGAGGTGACACCTCTTTTGTTGAAGGTATTACCAAACAAGTTGACCATATGGTCAATTAGATCCTCTTTCAATTTTCTATTTTGGGCATTCCACCATGTTCGAATGGTGGGCCGACAAATCTCCAAGGCCTTGTCATGCAAGTTCTTATAAAATACATTGTTTGCTGAAAAAACGATTTGACCATTAATTTAAAATAATATAAGATATGTGGTTTTCAATTAGATGATAGAAAACAATTAATTAATTAATTAATACCTGCGATCTTTGGTATCTTTATTGGAACATAGTCCTCATCCACCAAAAAGGTGATGGGAAGTGTTCCTATGATGCTCCAGGATAGCAATCGCCACAATCAACACTAGTTTCTTCTCCAACATACTGTGAATTCCCAGCATCTGAAGGGTCCTATTCGGTCGTGTCATCGTATGCAAAATAGGTTCCTCATTAATTGATTTGAGGCCCACATCAGGATCAGAGTCAAATAGCTTCACTGGTATGGTACTATGTCGATGTTGTGGCATTGGATCATCGCTGCTACCAACTCCGGTCTGTGAAAGCTGTCTAAGCAGGGGTGTATCCAAAAACGCCTACAAAAATAAAATTTAACTTCATCAAATCATATAAAAAATACATAACTAAAAATACTAAATGAATATATGTCATAGTAGATAATATTTTTCAATGATGCAAATTACCCCATATTGTTGTATTTCTTCTTGCAACTCTGCAATTCTTGCTCTGATCTCCCTCATCAGGGATCTCATTTTAATACGAGTAAGCAATTCTACATTTGACCTTTTCAAATCCTTCCTCATAGTTTCCATTGGGTTTGTCGAATAAAAAATATCCTCAACCCGCAAATCATCCTCATTGGGTGTGCACTACAAACATCAACCAATAAAATTAATGAAATTAATTTTAACATTAAAAAATTCAAATTAAATAAATAAGATGTATATTACCAAAAAAATTAGTTATTATTAATCTAAAATTTACCCGCTGCTACATTGCGGGTGACTTCCCATGGTTACTCTGATCGGATTTGGGTGCAAGTGACTTCCCATGGTCACCTTGGCACAATACAAGAAGCAAGACATATTCAAATTGAATAGTACGAATTTAACCATGTCTAATAAATGTAATTAATGATGAATAACATTTGTGTTTCTATTGCATTGGCGTTTACCTGATGCATCACTACAAGTGAATTCCCACTATCACTTTAATCAGATATGGGTGTGTAAAATTCTAAATCAAAACAGATCATAGAGCTGAGAATACCTCATAGTGAAAGAATGAGCAGAAAAGGTGAATTACGGTGAAAATTGCAGTGAAAAGAGCAATAAAATTAATCATGCATTGGAAATCATATGGAAGCATAAATGTGTAACATTATCCATTAATCAGTATAGTCCACAAATATGTTACAATAGAGAGAATTTGAATATCCTAGGAGAATTCGAGTCTCAGTCCGTCTAGCATAGGAATTGTCACCACTGGAGTGCTTCAGAAGACCCAAAATTAACTCAACTCAACCAAAAATTAGTTAACTGAAGCTATTCTTAGTTAACTAACTAGGAAGGGTGCATTAGTGAGTTTTTCATGCAAATCACTCAGAAAAGGGTGCATTATATCACAAACAATGGCAATCAGAGCACAAACCCCCACAAGAGTCACCTAACTCAGGTGGACTAAATCAAATCATTGAGTTGGCTCCTAAAATGTAGGGAACTGACTCTGGTGGTCCTAAAATGATGCATGCAGGTGCATTAGGTGGCTAATGGGTCCTAGATGAAATTTACACACCACTAGGGGGAAATGACATCATCAACTACTAGGAAAAATAATATAATGCTAAGTAGGACAAGGATGGAGTATTAATTATCCTAACACCCCCCCTTAATCTAAACTTGGAAATCCTGGGCCTTGGTTACTAAAACCAAAGGTCACCCATAAAATCAAATAAATGATAAAAAGAACTGTTCAAGAAACTAAGGAAATGGGGAAAAACCTCATGGGAAAAATACACCCCTCAAAAATGAATAGTAGGGATCTCAAGCAGCTTTCACATGTGTAAAAACTTGTTAAAAAATTTCTGCAGTCTGCTCCTCTGTAGGACAGTAATGCAGTGTGTTGGTCTTGTTGTGCATTGGTTCCCTGATGTAGTGCATGTGAACCTCACTCTGCCATCTTGTATCATGGAAAGTATCTTTGAAGGATTGTAGATCAAACCCCACCATCATGTAGCACCTCTTTGAGAGAAGTGGATTTGTATGACATAGTGCAAGGTTTGCAACTTGATATTGAGATTTGGTTCTCCTAATGTCAGATGGATCCCTAGCTACGTTCCCAATAGCTTCAAGGTGTTTGTGAGCCCATTTTTTCCTTGGCAATGGATTGGGAGCAGGTGATGGTTTTGGATCTAGATCTACATGATATTCATTCTCAACATCAGATTTGATTCAACTTGGTCCTCATCAGAAGACACGTCATCCCGATCTTCATCAGGCGCAAATGGAGTAGGTAGATTAGATCTACCCTGGTCTTCAATTGGATGTATATTTTGCAATGGACCTTCATCGAACCTGACACTTCTTTCAATGAAGCATCTTTTGGTTGCAATCTCCATCAGATTATATGATTTTACATCTTCTACATATCCCAGCAGAATGCATTTGCTACTTTGGGGTTGAATAGATTTGATTTTGTCAAATGGGATTCTGGCCCATGCCTTGGATACAAAAATCCTCAGATGAGAGACATTAGGTTTGTGTCCCTTCATTGCTTTGAATGGAGTGACCCCATCCACATATTTGTTGGGTACCCTATTCTGAATGTATGTAGAAGAATTCACTTCTTCTGCCCATAGATATGGTGGAATATCCCTTGCTTCAAGCAAGCAGGTATCCATCTCTTTTAATGACCTAATATTACTCTTAGCTAAACCATTTTTCCATGGTGTGTATGGGACATAATGTTTCATTTGGATGCCCTCAGAAGCCCAAAACTGTTGCAACTCCCTCTTGATGTACTCTCCTCCATTTTTTGAACTGAGTTCTTTGATCTTCTTTCCAGCAGTGTTCTCAACTAAGGACTTGAAAACTTTGAAAGTTTTGAATACCTTAGACTTCTGCTTGATAAAGTAGATCCAACATAACCTAGAGTAATCATCTACGAAGGTCAGACTATATCTGGATCCATTCATAGAAGTTGTGGGCATCAGTCCTAATACATCACTATGTATCAGATCAAGTTTGGAGGAAGCTCTCCTTGCCTTCCCAACATCATAATTTTGCTCCGGATGCTTCCCTACCAAGAAACCTTTGCATATCCCTTGAGAGAAATTTATGTCGGGAAATCCTTCAACCATCTCTTCCTTATGCAACTGCTGCAAGTACTTGAATTTTAGGTGTTTGAATCTTTCACGTGAGAGTCTTCTTGTCTAATTTGGATAAGTCAAGAGAGCACTTTGATATGAATATGGACAAAAATGTGAGAACTCATATGCCATTGAGGAATGGTTTGCAACACATTTATTTATTAGCTTCCCATATGAGATCTCTGTAACCTCAACTGTGTCAGGTCCAAAAAGAAAAATCTTTGGTGAACTGGTGTGTGTCATCTAGTAAACATACAACAAGTTTGCTGCCAAAGAAGGCACATACAAAAAATTACTGAACTTTCCATGATCCATTTGTATTGTGCCTTTCCCTTCAACAAAGATTTGAGAATAATCTCCCATGTGATTACTAGGACCATTGGTAAGATCTAGAGAAGAAAATGATTCTTTGGAGGCAACCATGTGGTTGGAGGCTCCAGAATCAAAGAGGAAGCCTTGTGATTGTGAGAATCTAGCCTTCAGTGCATGGCATCTCTCATGATCATCTGTCTCACTTCCAGAATCAGTCTTCCTTGCGCCTTCTGGGAGGGAAATGTTGTGTTGTTCAAGGATTTTGGTCATTTGATCTATCTTCTTCTTCATGCAAGATCTCTCTAGGTAGTTTCCTTTCTTGCAATAGGAACACTTGGTATTCTCAAACCCATTTTGATTATCCTTTTTGGATTTGGAGGCTCCTTCCAATGGATTATACTTCTCCTTCTGCATGGATTCAAATTGCTTCTTTTCTTTCCCTTTCTGCTTCCCTTTAGCATTCACACTTTTTGACTCTCCGACCATAAGAGATTGATTTTTGGAGGCCTTTAAGGTTCCCATATGAATCAATTTGTCTTGTTCTTGGATGAGAGATTTGATGAATTCATCTAAAGAAGGCATTTTCCAGTTGGGGATTGACAATATCCTTGAATGGAAGGTAGAAACATAAATTGAAAACTTCGGACCAAGCTTTCTTAGAATGGATAGTACCAGCTTCTCGTCCTTCTTCTTAATGCCACATTGTTTGCATTGCATGACCAAGGATTTGAATTTAGAGAAGAATTTCTATATGGTTTTGAAACTGCTGGGTTGAAGAGAAATTAAATCATTATCCAGAATATGGCCCCTCAGCTCATCTTGCTTGCCGAATAGGTTCTCAAGCTTCAACCAAACCTCTCTTGGAGTCTTCAATCCATCAAGGTGGAAGAGAATATGAATCCACATGAAACCAAACGCTTCATCTAATTTGTTTATATACTTGGCCATCTCAAAAGCTTCCTGAGGTTCGACCTCCTTTCCCATTGTGACCCTGTATAGACTCTTTTTGTGCAACACCATCTGCATGTCAACCCTCCAATCAAGATCATTGAAGGGTGTTAGGATCCTCAGAGACAGAGGAACATTCGAATTCTCCATCGGAGAAAATGCTAGAGCGAATACAAACAGAAACTGTTGCTACTGCTGCACTGAAAAACCTTCAATATCCTACAAAAAAATCTCAATTTTGGAGATAAAATACTACTGAGCACTGCTTTAGGACAATCGGCACTTTTATCCATATCCTTCACACCTGGATAGACCTCAAATGATTTCTCCAATGAATTCAATGCAATGGCACCAAGATTTTCTGTGGAAATCTAGAGGTTTCTAGTGCACTACTGAAAGCAGCTGCTCAACCTACGCTCTCTGAGATCTAATACCATGTGAAATTCTAAATCACAATAGATCATAGAGGTGAGAATACCTCACATTGAAAGAATTAGCAGAAAAGGTGAATTACAGTGAAAAGAGCAGTAAAATTAATCATGCATTGGAACTCAGATGGAAGCATAAATGTGTAAAATTGAATATCCAAAAATATTTTTGGAACAGTATAGTCCAAAAATATGTTAGAATAGAGAAAAATTGAATATCCTGCGAGAATTCAAGTCTCATTCTGTCTAGGATAGGAATTGTCACCACAAGAGTGCTCCAGAAGACCCAAACTCAACTCAACTCAACCAAAACTCAGTTAATTGAAGCTATTGTCGGTTAACTGACCAAGAAGGGTGCATTAGTGAGTTTTTCATGAAAATCACTTAGAAAAGGGCGCATTAGATCACAAACAGTGGAAATCATAGCACAAACCCCCCCACAAGAGTTAGCTAACCCAAGTGGATTGAACCAGATCATTGAGTTGGCTCCTAAAATGTAGGGAACTGAATCTCGTGGTCCTAAAATGATGCATGCATGGCGCATTTGGTGGATAATGGGTCCTAGATGACATATGCACACCACTAGGGGGCAAATGACATCATCAAATACTAGGGAAAAATAAAATAATGCTAAGTAGGAAAAGGATGGAGTATTAATTATCCTAACAGGGTGCAAGTGGCTTACCACGGTCATCCTGCGCAATACAAGAAGAAATACATAATCAAATTGAAAAGTAAGGATTTAACCATGTCTGATAAATGTAATTAAGAATGAATGATGTTAGTTACTATTACATTTATGTTTACCTGATGCAACATTGTGGGAGACTTCCCATTGTCACTCTGATTGGATTTGCGTGTAGGTGACTTCCCACGGTCACCCTGCCACAATACAAGCAAGACATAATCAAATTGAAAAGTACCAATTTAACCATGTCTAATTAATGATGAATAACATTAAATTACTGTTATAGTGATGTTTACCTAAGTAGACAGTATGGGTACCTTCTGTGGACCCCCCTTCCACAATATAATAATCATGATATATTCATCTTGAAATAGTGAGCTCATAAGCATAGAAAAGGTTTAAAGTTAACAACTATGATATAATAAAAAAATATGGTTACTAATACATTGATGTTTACTTGATTAGAGATTCCTAAGGTGGCTTTCAACCACGATCACCCTGCCACAATAAAATAAGCATGACATCATCTTGAAATATTGAGCTCATAAGCATCGGAAAGGTATAATGTCAACAACTATTTTATAATAAGAAAAACTGGTTACTGTTACATTGAGGTTTACCTAATTAGAGCCTGTTGCAGGTGACTTCCGACCAAGATCACCCTACCACAACATAATAAGTATGATATCATCTTCAAATATTGAGCTCATAAGCATAAAAAAGGTCAAATGCTAACAACTATTACATAATAAAAAAATGTACAACTATTAACAACTATTACATTGAAGTTTACCTTATCAGAGCTTCCTAAAGGTGGATTGCGACCACGATCACCCTACCACAATATAATAAGCATGATATCATCTTCAAATATTAATCCCATAAGCATAGAAAAGGTCAAATGTTAACAACTACAACATAATAAAAAAATATACAATTATTTACAACTATTACATTGGAGTTTACCTTATAGAGCTACATGTCGGTGGCTTCCATCCATGATCACCCTGCCACAATATAATAAGCATGATATCATCTTCAAATATGGAGCTCATAAGCATAGAAAAGGTCAAAAGTCCTAGATCAATGTGACATGAATACTTTGTATGTTCTGAGTTACTTGAGGGACATAAAAGATATGTTGTTGAGTTAAAAAATTCCAGTACTATTACATTGATGTTTACCTGATCAAGGTTGCCTGCAAGTGGATTTTGGCCACAATCACCCTACCACAAAACAATAAGCAAGAAATATTCAAATGTTTGCGTATATTATAAAAACAATGAGATATAATTAAAATTAATGAACAAGATAAATAATAAGAATCATTGATCATAGGTTGAGTTAAATGGTATATAAGATAATTACCCCTGTAATAAAAATCCTCTGCATCTATTCAATTCAAATTGTAATCGATCAACAGCTCTTCACCTACAACTATTGATTTTGTTGCACATACAAATACAATATTTCCTTCACACCCCTCAAATACGCAATTGGGTTTCTTATTTGTTGTCCTTGGTTGTGTACTATTTATAAACCCTACAACATTTCCAAAGGATTTTGGCTGGCCATCAATATAGATAGTTGCTCCTTTGTTATGATTGTTTTCCAGTAGTTGTATATAATTTGCAGCAACTTCGTATATCCACATACTTCACATATAGCGGACCAACAATATCCATTCATTACATTCGTAGCATGGTCTCACATACTCCATCAATTCAGTTACAGTGCCATATTTGACCTTTATGCCATCCATGGAAAATAGACCCAATCCATGTAAGGATGATGGAGCAATGCGATAATTCCTCCCATTGATGAAGAAATTTGTTTCCACTTGAGGTAGCTCCTTGGGTACCCATCGTTGCACTATATGTATATACCTCAAGGGAAACTCAATGTCACATATGCTCTCATCATCATAATCACATGGCCCTCCTTCAACAAGAACAAATTACATGCACCTACAAAATATTCTTCGTACCTTTTCATCTCTAGTTGATTTAGACCTGTTAGATCTAGTACTATACGTCTCACTTTCAAGCTCTCCTTGTCTATCTTCCTCACTCGAGGAAGATAGATATGACAAGTACCTGTTTGGTGGTACCTACATTCAATAAAATGAGAAAATAAGTTAACAAGCTAAGTATTTTGGAAGAGCTGATAATTGTTTACTTTAAGGTCATGATCAGGAATGTTATGAGAAAGCGCCACTTCCATTTCCAAAAGGTCGCTATAAAGGATTTAGTGGTTGTTCTAATTGATATCAAGGAATACAAACCATCACTACTGGCTTCCACAAGTTCTACTCATTTTTCTAGCACACAACCTATGTTAGTTGACATGTTTGATGCAATAGGAATTATAGTCTATAAATTTGAACTCCAATCGTTCAACTTAGCCAATTCAAATTGTTTACTTGACCCACTACAATAGAAGAAACTTTCACATTTTTCCAGTTGGAGGTTGGGGCTAGCACTCATATACAAGAACTTGGATTATAGATGTACTTAGTAATACCCTAGATGACAACATAAATATGTAATGAGCCACAAAATAGATGGTAATGTGCCCATATTTAGGGCTTAACACAAACAATATCCAATCCCCACTAATCAAATGATCTCTCAATTGTAACCAGTTGCAGGTGTATGGTTATTTTCTTCTCCTTTCTATCACACATTTTAAAAAATTTGCACTCCTTTCTATCACACATTTTGAAAAATTTGCACATTCTTACATATGCATGTGCATCCTTGAAAATAATTTCCTAATAGTAACGAACTCTCATAATTTTGTGAGTAGTAGTATTTATAGAGAGGTGTCCATGAACTGGTCCATCTTGTAAATATTGTAAGACCCTTTTAGCATCTTCTTTCTTTAAGTATACAATCAATACATGGTCATATTTCTTTCCAAAGAGGCCACCATGAATGACCAAGAAGCATGGATACTATTGGAAAGGAGAATGTAACCATATTTTTTTATGTTTCTTCTTGATAGGAAAACAATAATTGAAGTAACATATGACAATGTTATATTTGTGTCAAAAAAATTACTACTTGATATAGAGTAATCACATGTGACATTAACATTTTGATGCCCTTTTAAATTGCCATGGTAATAACCATGTATTGAATGTCCATATTTTCTATTTGTTGTTCTTATTCTTCTAAACACCATATATATTGTTTAAGTGAGAAGTACCATTTGGTTTGTCATATTTCAATGAAATTTATAGTGGTTTCAGGAAGCGAGCTTCGATAATTTGAAACATATATTGTTTTAGGCATCATATACCACTCAAATTATATCAAGCCTTCTTGAAAGAAGGTATTTGAAATTATACTCGTAAAGCATTGAACTCTTTTCACTTTTTCCATTCAAACATTTAAAGTGGCTTGATGGATTTCCGATCAGACACTTTCTAAAGATGTCATTGGGCATAATCAAATATTTCATTGAGTGAAAACAAAATATTCCATTTGAATGAGTAAAATCTAACATGATGAATTGAGGATTTCAGAAGAAATCCTTCAAAGGACTCTTGATAGACCAATAGGGTTTTTTTGAAAGAAACGAAGTTCCGTGATTTGAAATCGGCATGATGACCCATCGAGCCATTCTAAAAGTTGTCTCACTTGGAAGTTAAAGAATCCCTTCATGATCTATCAGACACATTCAAAAGAAGGTAGAATTCAAAAATTCAAGGTGGTTCAATAGACCATTCGGGATATTAAAAATAATGGTACATTGAAGCACCCCAATGAAAGATAGATTAATTAAAAAGTTAGCATTGATTAAATGTCATTTGTTGGGAACATTTGAAGGATGCAACTTTTTATTACACCTAATAAATAATTATGGAAGTTTAAAATAATACATTCAAAAGGATTTCAACGAACCTTCATGCCAACGTGAAAGAATACTTCTGAGAATATCTTAATGAACTGTTGTTCCAAATTATTTAGACTATGTTTAAAAGTGTAAACAAACATAATGAACTATCATGCATATTTGAAATATGTATATTTTGTAGACATCTATTGAACTATCAAGTGACTTTGAAATATGCAAACTTTCGAATAATGAACACAATTAGTTGAGTTCATCCACATATTTGAAAGATGAACTTTATAAAGGGGCCAACTCATTGTCATGGTAGCTTTAAAAATGCAATCAAGAAACAAAAATAGGGTCCATTTTATGTCAAATGGTAGCTTTTGAAGGGTATAATCCTTTCAAATGCAAGTTTACTAGTGTTGATGAAGACAAACAAAATAATTTGAATTTAAATATTCCATTTGTATGCTAAATTTCATTAGAAGGACTTGAGATTGAACATTGGATGATGAGAAACATCATGAATAGGCAATTCACCATGTAGTTACTTTAGTTGAGGAAAATGCTAAAGAAAATGCATGTGGGTGTGAAACTCTCATGAAAGTATCAAGAAAGTCATTACTCAAGTTAGATATGAAAAACCTAGAAACCCATCAATATTCATAACTTGTCAATAAAAAATCACCAAAAAGTGAAAAGCAAGAAAAAGTGTGGTAGGGGGTCCCAAGTTTGAGGACTTGAAGCTAGTCGAGGCCTCAACATGATTTTGCACAAGATCTAAGATTCCACATCCAAAGGTTTTGATTACAATGTTTGTTACTCATAAAATGTCAAGGCCTTTCCTTTCCTCATGTAATTTTAGTCTTCTTCATTTACAACAAAACTCCATGTTGATTGTGATCCCTCAATCAAATTTTTAAATAAAGTTGTCAAATATCCAAACCTCGAACCTTTTCTTCATTCTTTTTAGTCCATAATCTTATGGGATGTATCTAATAATTATTTATGATGGTTTATCATCTCTTGTATCCCTTTAATTATTCAATAATTCAATTCCCTCTTTTCTTATCAACACCTACATCTACGTATTAAAAAAAATCCCAATGATGTGTTAGAAGGACACTCACAATTTTATTTGATCAAAGCATGGTACTTTCTAATTACAATAAGCCAAACAACAACTCCAGTTGTTACTAAATAATATAATAAGAGAGAAGGATACTTATAAATGAGAAAATTTTGCACAAGTAGGTGAGTTGGAGGAAGTCTTCCATTAGTTTTCCAACAAGTGGTAGAGTTTCATGAGAATGACCATCATTTGGAAAGTTTGAATTTTAATGATAATAATTCCTACTATAGAGAGATTTTGTGCATCACTTAGTGCTTTACATCATTGGAAGTGTAATGTAATTACAAGGTAATGTAAAAAACCCCAAAATATAAGAGAGTATAGCCATGTCAAGTGCCAATGGAATAAATAGAAAATTAAATGTTAATTACAAGGTACTGAAAAATAAAAGTTGAGCTGGAAAAGAACAATAGTTGTATTCTTAAAACCATTTATCTCATTGAATGCCATTATATCAGTGTGTCAAATGGCCTGGTTCATATAGGCAACTGCTTTGCTGAGAAGAAATTTCTATTGATCGACTCAAGTGAGGCTCCTTCTATTATATTTAAGGCGAATGGAGAAAAAATAAGGGCATCATTAAGGTGTCCCATTTCAATTTTATTTATCACGTGTTCCTCCCAATATAAAATGGACTTTACTTGTGGGGACACTTGAGTGAAGGTCACAATGGCACCGGGCGGGTTTACCTGCTTTGCTTTTCCCATAAAGAGCACATATTTAGGAACAGCTTGAAATGCATACTGATTATAATTGGTTGCTAGGGTTTTCCCTGGCCATTGCAATCCCATGACCATGCACTTGTTAGTGATGGGGTCGGTCTCCCTTAGGCATGGTTTTAAGAGTCAAGAATGATTTCCCAAGATGTTGAATCAAGTCGAATCTCTCGACTTCCCCAGCGATACCCCTTCCCGAGTGGTAGTTCAGAAGTTTTTAAATAAAATTTAGGTTGTTTTTCTAGAATTGTTTTGTTGTTTTGTTATTTTGTTTTTTTTGTTTTTTTATATTGTAAATTAAATTAAATTATATATTGTTGATTTGGTATTGTTATATTGTTATATTTTTTTTAAGATAATCTTGTTTTATATTGTTTTATCTTTTTATATTATGTTGTTTTTTTTATATTATATTGTTTTATAATATTCTTCTAATAGAATACCCCCAAGTTAATACCAAGTCCTAAAGAGGAGCAATGGAGGAGGCAAAGAAAGCAACAAATTCAAGGTTTCAAGGATTTCATTCCAAGGAAACTCCTAAAATGTCTCCATGACCAACTAACTTGACCATGGTTAATCTTTGCAGACCCTGAAGTCTCCTTTAGAACCACCCTCAAGTTAAATAACTTGGCTTACTCCAAGGCCATATCATAAAAGTAAGCATAGTTCCCACCTTGTGCATTCTCCAACAGTTTGGCAACATTCTTAAATAGGTAATTGTTAGCAACACTTAGTCTCTTCATCAAAATTGGTTTTCATTGCACATCAAATATGTTCCAACATAAAGTCTCTAATAGAACTTATTTCCTCACCCTAACTCATTCCATGGAGGTGACCTTTCCACATGGTGGCATGTCGCACCTCCCCCAGTTGTGAGCATCATGGAATTCATGGAGTGCACTCATGTCCCAAATGTTAAATGCTTCATATGCTAAGGCATCCACCCAATACATGCTTGACCAAGGTGTCCAAAACAACCTTTAACCTCAAATGATTTGTGCAAAGCTACCACCATATTCAAACTTGAAAAATGGTTTAAGGAACCTAATCCCTCCTCCGAAGAATACATGGGAGAGACTTCAACAAATTACTAAAAACGATAACTAGACTAGCTAAATTCAAACGTGGAATTTAAATTACAACTGAATTTAGGAAAGAAAACCCAAAATTGTTCTAACCTATCCCACTCCTTGCGACAGGAGTGCCACAAAGCATGCCTAGTGGTCTGGAATGTAGGGCTTCAGGAAAGCGCCACTTAAGGTCTTACACCATGGCTCATTTGTGGGGATTTTAACATGGTAACATGTTAAGGAGACAAAGAAGGATTTTTTCTTTCCCACCCACCAGTTGGGAAAAAAAAACCTTCGTTTTGCAATGAAGGCCCAACATGGGTTCTATGATCCTAATTGGAATATTCGGTAGGACTCGCTATAATATGGTTCACTTGGACAAATTTTAGTAAGAAAACAAAGAGGATCAAGCCTTTCTTTCATAATATAATGAATTTTCTTTTGATTTTGATTGAGGAAAATTTGTCCATGTAGATAGCACTGCCACACTGCCAAACCAGTAGCATATCTGTTTTTCCATCTCCTAGGGTGATTAAAGGATGTATTTGACAAAGTATTAGAACGTCATGAATGTCTTCCACTTGTGAAGTCCATGTTTCTTATCTCACGTTCAACTATGTGGAATCTAATCCCCCGGCCATAAGGTGACCCAAGATGGTTTTTGATGGTTCTTGAGAAATGTTAAATTGAGAGTAGATTTTAAATTCAACAAAATATTGCTTATAGTCCAAAAACATATTGATCAATAACATCCATTTTCATTACTTAAATGTCGAATTCAAATGATATTTATACATTCTATCTTATGATAATATTTTATACATGCACCTATATTATTTCTCATTTATTTATTTTAATTTAAAACACCAAGGTTGTCATTCACCATATGACCTTCAAGTACAATTTATTCAGTGAGGAAGTGGTAGGTACGACCATGTTTGAGAAACTAATGAACTTTTTGAGGAATAAGGATTCACCTTATCGCACACTGCTCTTTTTATCTCATGAGTGACTGAATCTGTGATATACCCCCACTGCATCATGAAACCTACGAGAAAAAGTATTATTCTTCTCAACTCCTTCATGGACAAGAGTGCTAGTACGTAGAAGCAGGGATATTGCTTCTCCTCTTCCAATAAACTCAGTATATCCTTCACACAACCCCATCATCCATGTGTAGGCTAATTTGCTAAATACAGATTGTCTCTACACAGTAAAATGACACATCAATATATCCAAATAAAGTACTTTATTAAAATAATTGCATAAATCACAATGGTATGCATAAACCAAACTCAATTTGTAGTCTTTACAATCTAACACAAATCTGATGTTCTCATGAACCTATGACTTTCCTATCACACTTTATCAAATGGTCAGTAACATTGTAAACATCTAGATAACACTTTAATCATTATTAACATAACAATATTTAAACATAATTCTATAGTTATTCATAAATATAATTCCATTATTTAACCTAATCATTTTTTAAACCAAGGCAATTTGATCCATTATAATTTATAATTTCTAAAAGAGAATTTTTAAGAAGTGTATATAATTTGGCTACTAATACAACGTATTTATCTTCCTTGATAAATGATGTGCTCCATTTTTTTCATTAAAATGATTTTTATGTTTTGGGATTCTCATTATTAAATTAAATAAACCGAATGAACTAATCAACAATGGTGTGTGTTAGGATAAAATGGAATTTTTTTAAAGCAACTTCCATTTAGTTGTTTTTTATTGTAAATTATTTTATTGATGCTTGATAATTTTAAGAATATCAAAAATCTAAGATGAATTGCTTCCTAAATATTATAATAAACAATATTGAATAATTAACACACTATTAACAATTATGGCATAGTAATATGTGAATGAATGGATCAATTACAACATCTATAACATGGATACCTTGTTTTCTATATGGATTTGAGTGAATGATGCTCCATATGGAGGACATGGTATGCCTAGACCTAATTGTTTCACACAAAGGGTAGAGGTGAGTCTCATCCTATATCCTTTGAGTACCTTAGGATCACAAGAATGAGGGATTAAGAGGTCCCATTTTCTTTAGATATATGTGGCAATCATTGGGACACCAACATGTTTATGGAGGATGAGAAGACATACTTTTCTCCTTCTCACTTATAGATCCATATTTTACATAAGGTATGTACACTTGAATTGCATGTAAATAGAGCTAGGGATATGGAGGATCTTATCAGTGGATAATTATCCATGCTTTATAATTATCCTTACTTGTATTTGTAAGCAATAAAAATTTAAAAAAGGCTTGACATGCATGTTTTAAAATAATTGCAAGTTGTTAAAACAATATATTGTTGTTTTCCTCCCTTAAATGAAGTGCTGATATGTTATCATTTTAAAGTACTGTGAATTTATTCATTATTACAAAATAATTTTGATGTGTTTTTAATATTGTTAACTTGAATGCAACACACATGTAATATTTTGTGTGTACGTTCATACCAAATATAATGTTGATATGTATAATAAGGGTTGATCATTAGTTGATAACTAGTTGATTTTGGTATTGGTAACTTATGCCTTGAGTTATGCGCATTTATAGAAAGTTGATGAAATAAATGAAGGCATTGATATACCAAGAAACAATATAATTCTTCAATTGTGCCATGTGTGACCTATTCTTCCAAAAGCAAAACTATACATTTTATATACATTATACAATGGACATGATTATGACAACCATGATGATGGCGATGAGTCCCGAATCCCTCCCATACCGTCAAGGCATGTTTCTACTCTAATGATCTTAGATTTCGACGCATATAGGCACAATTTGAAGAAATTTCAACGTTGTCCCCATTCACTACTCATTATGCAAGGTCGATGGATGTCGTTAAGCCCTTCACACAATATAATCCCTTTTAATCAATTAAGCATTAAACCAACTTCATGTTGGACACTATAAAAATTTGTTGGCATGTATTAACTTATAATAAGAATTTATCATGGTTTATTCATGTACTCGAGTTTGATGTTTGTTGGCATGGATGGAAAAAATATTGAGTCACGATGTATATGATGATGACGATGATGGACATGATTATGACAACCATGATGATGGTGCTGAGTCTTGAAACCCCCCCATAGCGTCAAGGCATGATTCTACTCTAACCATGTCAAATTTCGACTCATACATGCATAGTTTGAAGAAATTTCAACGTTGGCCCCATTCACAACTCACCTTGCAAGGTCGATGGATGTCAATAATCCCTTCACAGAATATAATCCCTTATAAGCAGTTAAGAATTGAACCAAATGCATCTCAGACACTATAAAAAAAAATTTGGATGTCTTAACTTATAAATATAATTTATCATGGTTTATTCATGTACTCAGGTTTGATGTTTGTTGGCATGGATGGACAAAATATTGGGTCATGATGTATATGATGATGGTGACAATGGAGATGATTATGACAACCATGATGATTGCGATGAGTCTTGAAACCCTCCCATACCATCAAGGCATGTTTCTACTGTAACCATGTCAAATTTTGACGCATACATGCATAGTTTGAAGAAATTTCAACATTGGCCCCATTCACTGCTCATTGTGCAAGGTCGATGGATGTTGTTAAGCCCTTCACACAATATAATCCCTTATAAGAAATTAAGCATTGAACCAACTCCATGTAGAAAACTATAAAAATTTGTTGGGATGTCTTAACTTATAATTAGAATTTATCATGGTTTATTCATGTACTCGGGTTAGATGTTTGTTGGCATGGATGGATAAAATATTGGGTCATGAAGATGACGATGGACATGATTATGAAAACCATGCTGATGGTGATGAGTCCTGAAACCCTCCCATACCTCCAAGGCATGTTTCTACTCTAACCATGTCAAATTTCAACTTATACAGGCACAATTTGAAGATATTTCAATGTTGGCCCCATTCACTACTCACTTATACGACGACGACAATTATTACGATGGTATAAACCCGAATGAGATTATCTTGGTTTTGAGAATAATTTATTCTCTACTGAACAGGGCCAACGATGTGAAGGTGGAAGCTCTCATGCCCCCCCCCCCTCACATCACTCTCAATTCCCCAATACCCAATTTGACATGATAAATAACATGTAACACATGACATAGAAACAGGCATAAAGATTAAAAACATGTAATTAACCTATATAAGTAAATACTTTAAAGAGATCAAATCATATAAAATATATTATAGTCACATACCTCCTAAATTTCAACATTTTTGCAATATCATTGATCTTCTTCTAGATCGTACAACTCCTGACGATCATCTATATCATTCAATAGTAGTCTAATTAAGTATCATCCCATATAATTAATATTAAAAACCTAATTAATAGAATAAATCATAGAAATATATAATCACATACCTCATACATTTCAATATTTAAATATCATTCATCGTATTCTTCTTCGTCCTACTCAACATCTGAATCTTGATGATTTGTCTTAGAATCGAAATTGTTGAAAGGATTGTCCATATCACCATCATCATCAACATAATTTTTTATAATATCATCAATGAGAACAGTGTCTGATACATTTCGATCATCAACTTCTTCAGCTTTTTCATTTGACACATATGTAACCACCTGCTCCTGATCTGCATCATCTTCTTCTTCAACATTATCTTCCTCTACAATATTATACTTCATTGCTCTTCCTCTTGGATAATATCTAACAATGTCTGACTAACCTGTTTTACCTAGTACCTCTGAGTAAAAGACCTGCTCACACTAACTTGGAAGAACATAAGGCTTTGTAGTCGGTTCTAGTGCCCTTGTAATAACCATGGTAAATCCATTAACACGATCAATAACAGTTCTTTAAGGATCATTTGATTCATTTGTAGCATGTATCATTTTACCTCAAACATAAATATTTTAAAGGAATTAAAATCACACTCAATTATATCTTCCAAATAGCCATGGTACCTATTTTCAGATACTTATGGATGCTTGTCACTTCTAGAGGAAACATTAGTGACTTGAAAAACTGCATTTATCCCACAATCAAAGGTTTTCCTCTTATCATCCAAATTTTTGGTATGAAATTCACTGCAATTGCACCACATAACCTTGTGGTGTTTCAACTGCAACATGCACGACAAGTATAACATGCATTGTCACTTAATAAACATCTTATAATATGAATGACCAAGGAGCATGGATACTATTGGCAAGGAGAATGTAAGCATGTTTTTTTATGTTTCTTCTTGATAGGAAAACAATAATTGAAGTAACATATGACAATGTTATATTTGTGTCAAAAAATGACTACTTGATATAGAGTAATCACATGTGACATTAACATTTTGATGCCCTTTTAAATTGCCATGGTAATAACCATGTATTGAGTAGCCATATTTTCTATTTGTTGTTCTTATTCTTCTAAACACAATATATATTGTTTGAGTGAGAAGTGCCATTTGGTTTGTCATATTTCAATGAAATTTATAGTGGTTTCAGAAAGGGAGCTTTGATAACTTGAAACATATATTGTTTTAGGCATCATATACCACTCAAATTCTATCAAGGCTTCTTGAAAGAAGGTATTTGAAATTATATATACTGGTAAAGCATTGAACTCTTTTCACTTTTTCCATTCAAACATTTAAAGTGGCATGATGGATTTCCGATCAGACACTTTCTAAAGATGTCATTGGGCATAATCAAATATTTCATTGAGTGAAAACAAATTATTCCATTTGAATGTGTAAAATCTAACATGATGAATTGAGGATTTCAAAAGAAATCATTCAGAAAGAAACGAAGTTCCGTGATTTAAAATTGGCATGATGACCCATCGAGCCATTCTAAAAGAAGGTAGAATTCAAAAATTCAAGGTGGTTCAATAGACCGTTGGGGATATTAAAAATAATGGTACATTGAAGCACCCCAATGAACTATTGGAGGGAAATGAAAGATAGATTAATTAAAAAGTTAGCATTGATTAAATGTCATTTGTTGGGAACATTTGAAGGATGCAACTTTTTATTACACCTAATAAATAATTATGGAAGTTTAAAATAATACATTCAAAAGGATTTCAACGAACCTTCATGCCAACGTGAAAGAATATTTTTGAGAATATCTTAATGAACTGTTGTGCCAAATTATTTAGAATATGTTTAAAAGTGTAAACAAACATAATGAACTATCATGCATATTTGAAATATGTATATTTTGTAGACATCTATTGAACTATCAAGTGACTTTGAAATATGCAAACTTTCGAATAATGAATACAATTAGTTGAGTGCATCCACACATTTGAAAGATGAACTTTATAAAGGGGCCAACTCATTGTCATTGTAGCTTAAAAAATGCAATCAAGAAACAAAAATAGGGCTCATTGTAGGTCAAATGGGAGCTTTGAAGGGTATAATCCTTTCAAATGCAAGTTTACTAGTGTCGATGAAGATAAACAAAATAATTTGAATTTAAAGATTCCATTTGTATGATAAATTTCATTAGAAGGAATTGAGATTGAACATTGGATGATGAGAAACATCATGAATAGACAATTCACCATGTAGTTACTTTAGTTGAGGAAAATGCTAAAGAAAATGCATGTGGGTGTGAAACTCTCATGAAAGTATCAAGAAAGTAATTACTCAAGTTAGATATGAAAAACCTAGAAACCCATCAATATTCATAACTTGTCAATAAAAATTCACCAAAAAGTGAAAAGCAAGAAAAAGTGTGGCAGGGGGTCCCCAAGTTTGAGGACTTGAAGCTAGTAGAGGCCTCAACATGATTTTGCACAAGATCTAGGATTCCACATCCAAAGGTTTTGATTACAATGTTTGTTACTCCTCATAAAATTTCAAGGCCATTCCTTTCCTCATGTAATTTTAGTCTTCTTCATTTTACAACAAAACTCCATGTTGATTGTGATCCCTCAATCAAAATTTTAAATGAAGTTGTCAAATATCCAAACCTCTAACCTCTTCTTCATTCTTTTTAGTCCATAATCTTATGGGATATATCTAATAATTATTTATGATGGTTTATCATCTCTTGTATCCCTTTACTCATTCAATAATTTAGTTCCCTATTTTCTTATCAACGCCTACATCTACGTATTAAAAAAAATCCCAATGATGTGTTAGGAGGACTCTCACAATTTTATTTCATCAAAGCATGGTACTTTCTAATTACAATAAGCCAAACAACAACTCCAGTTGTTACTAAATAATATAATAAGAGAGAAGGATACTTATAAATGAGAAAATTTTGCACAAGTAGGTGAGTTGGAGGAAGTCTTCCATTAGTTTTCCAACAAGTGGTAGAGTTTCATGAGAATGACCATCATTTGGAAAGTTTGAACTTTAATGATAATAATTCCTACTATAGAGAGATTTTGTGCATCACTTAGTGCTTTACATCATTGGAAGTGTAATGTAATTACAAGGTAGTGTAAAAAACCCCAAAATATAAAAGAGTATAGCCATGTCAAGTGCCAATGGAATAAATAGAAAATTAAATGTTAATTACAAGGGACTAAAAAATAGAAGTTGAGCTGGGAAAGAATAATAGTTGTATTCTTACAACCATTTATCTCATTGAATTCCATTAGATCAGTGTGTCAAATGGCCTGGTTCATATAGGCAACTGCTTTGCTGAGAAGAAATTTCTATTGATCTACTCAAGTGAGGCTCCTTCTATTATATTTAAGGCGAATGGAGAAAAAATAAGGGCATCATTAAGGTGGCCCGTTTCAATTTTCTTTATCATGTGTTCCTCCCAATATAAAATGGACTTTACTTGTGGGGACACTTGAGTGAAGGTCACAATGGCACCGGGTGGGTTTACCTGCTTTGCTTTTCCCATAAAGAGCACATATTTAGGAACAATTTGAAATGCATAGTGATTAGAATTAGTTGCTAGGGTTTTCCCTAGCCATTGCAATCCCATATTGACCATACACTTTTTAGTGATGGGGTCGATCTCCCTTAGGCATGGTTTTAAGAGTCAAGAATCATTTCCCTAGATGTTGAATCAAGTCGAATCTCTCGACTTCCCCTATGATACCCCTTCCCAAGTGGTAGTTCAGAATTTTGTAAATAAAATTTAGGTTGTTTCCCTAGAATTGTTTTGTTATTTTTTTTTTTTTTATATATTGTAAATTAAATTAAATTATATATTGTTGATTTGGTATTGTTATATTGTTATATGTTTTTGTAAGTTAATCTTGTTTTGTATTGTTTTATGTCTATTTTTATATTGTTTTATCTTTTTATATTATATTGTTTTATAATACTCTTCTAATAGAATACCCCCAAGTTAATACCAAGTTCTAAAGAAGAGCAATGGAGGAGGCAAAGAAAGCAACAAATTCAAGGTTTCAAGGATTTCATTCCAAGGAAACTCCTAAAATGTCTCCATGACCAACTAACTTGACCATGGTTAATCTTTGCAGACCCTGAAGTCTCCTTTAGAACCACCCTCAAGTTAAATAACATGGCTTACTCCAAGCCCATATCATAAAAGTAAGCATAGTTCCCACCTTGTGCATTCTCCAACAATTTGGCAACATTCTTAAATAGGCACTTATTAGCAACAGTTAGCCTCTTCATCAAAATTGGTTTTCATTGCACATCAAATATGTTCCAACATAAAGTCTCTGATAGAACTTATTTCCTCACCCTAACTCATTCCATGGAGGTGACCTTTCCACATGGTGGCATGTCACACCTCCCCCAGTTGTGAGCATCATGGAAGTCATGGAGTGCACTCATGTCTCAAATGTTAAATGCTGCATATGCTAAGGCATCCACCCAATACATGCTTGACCAAGGTTTCCAAACCAACCTTTAACCTCAAATTATTTGTGCAAAGATACCACCATATTTAAACTTGAAAAAGGGTTTAAGGAAGCTAATCCCTCTTCCGAAGAATACATGGGAGAGACTTCAACAAATTACTAAAAACGATAACTAGACTGGCTAAATTCGAACGTGGAATTGAAATTACAACTGAATTTAGGAAAGAAAACCCAAAATTGTTCTAACCTGTCCCACTCCTTACGACAGGAGTGCCACAAAGCATGCTTAGTGGTCTGGAATGTAGGGCTTCACGAAAGCGCCACTTAAGGTCTTACACCATGGCTTATTGGTGGGGATTTTAACATGGTAACATGTCAGGGAGACAAAGAAGGATTTTTTATTTCCCACCCACCAGTTGGGAAAAAAAGAACCTTGGTTTTGCATTAAAGGCCCAACATGGGTTCTATGATCCTAATTGGAATATTTGGTAGGACTCACTATAATATGCTTCACTTGGACAAATTTTAGTAAGAAAACAAAGAGGATCAAGCCCTTCTTTCATAATGAGAATGAATTTTCTTTTGATTCTGATTGCGGAAAATTTGTCCATGTTGATAGCACTGCCACACTGCCAAAC
This sequence comes from Larix kaempferi, assembly GCA_027924585.1. Taxonomy (NCBI): domain Eukaryota; kingdom Viridiplantae; phylum Streptophyta; class Pinopsida; order Pinales; family Pinaceae; genus Larix; species Larix kaempferi. The sequence continues at coordinate 12,589,647 of BSBM01000458.1, read as the reverse complement.
CAGTAGCATATATATTTTTCCATCTCCTAGGGTGATTAAAGGATGTGTTTGACAAAGTATTAGAACATCATGAATGTCTCCCACTTGTGAAGCCCGTGTTTCTTATCCCACATTCAACTATGTGGAATCTAATCCCCCAGCCGTAAGGTGACTCAAGATGGTTTTTTATCATTCTTGAGAAATGTTAAATTGAGAGTAGATTTTAAATTCAACAAAATATTGCTTATAGGCCAAAAACATATTGATCAATAACATCCATTTTCATTACTTAAATGTCGAATTCAAATGATATTTATACATTCTATCTTATGATAATATTTTATACATGCACCTATATTATTTCTCATTTATTTATTTTAATTTAAGACACCAAGGTTCTACGGTTCTTGAGAAATGTTAAATTGAGAGTAGATTTTAAATTCAACAAAATATTGCTTATAGGCCAAAAACATATTGATCAATAACATCCATTTTCATTACTTAAATGTCGAATTCAAATGATATTTATACATTCTATCTTATGATAATATTTTATACATGCACCTATATTATTTCTCATTTATTTATTTTAATTTAAGACACCAAGGTTCTACGGTTCTTGAGAAATGTTAAATTGAGAGTAGATTTTAAATTCAACAAAATATTGCTTATAGGCCAAAAACATATTGATCAATAACATCCATTTTCATTACTTAAATGTCGAATTCAAATGATATTTATACATTCTATCTATTGATAATATTTTATACATGCACCTATATTATTTCTTATTTATTTATTTTAATTTAAGACACCAAGGTTGTCATTCACCATATGACCTTCAAGTACAATTTATTCAGTGAGGAAGTGGTAGGTACGACCATGTTTGAGAGACTAATGAACATTTTGAGGAATAAGGATTCACCTTATCGCACACTGCTCTTTTTATCTCATGAGTGACTGAATCTGTGATATACCCCCACTGCATCATGAAACCTACGAGAAAAAGTATTATTCTTCTCAACTCCTTCATGGACAAGAGTGCTAGTAGGTAGAAGCAGGGATATTGCTTCTCCTCTCCCAATAAACCCAATATATCCTTCACACAACCCCATCATCCATGTGTAGGCTAATTTGGTAAATATAGATTGTCTCTACACACTAAAATGACACATCAATATATCCAAATAAAGTACTTTATTAAAATAATTGCATAAATCACAATGGTATGCATAAACCAAACTCAATTTGGAGTCTTTACAATCTAACACAAATTTGATGTTCTCATGAACCTATGACTTTCCTATCACACTTTATCAAATGGTCAGTAACATTGTAAACATCTAGATAAAACTTTAATCATTATTAACAAAAAAAAACATTTAATCATAATTCTACAGTTATTTATAAATATAATTCCATTATTTAACCTAATCATTTTTTAAACCAAGGCAATTAGATCAATTATAATCTATAATTTCTAAAAGAGAATTTTTAAGAAGTGTATATAATTTGGCTACTAATACAACATATTTATCGTCCTTGATAAATGATGTGCTCCATTTTTTTTCATTAAAATGATTTTTATGTTTTGGCATTTTCATTATTAAATTAAATCAACCGAATGAACTAATCAACAATGGTGGGTGTTAGGATAAAATGGAATTTTTTTAAAGCAACTTCCATTTTGTTGTTTCTTATTGTAAATTATTTTATTGATGCTAGATAATTTTAAGAATGTCAAAAATCTAAGATGAATTGCTTCCTAAATGTTCTAATAAACAATATTGAATAATTAACACACTATTAAGTACAAATATGGCATAGTAATATGTGAATGAATGGATCATTTACAACATCTATAACATGGATACCTTGTTTTCTATATGGATTTCAGTGGATGATGCTCCATACGGAGGACATGGTATGCCTAGACCTAATTGTTTCACACAAAGGGTAAAGGTGAGTCTCAGCCTATATACTTTGAGTACCTTAGGATCACAAGAATGAGGGATTAAGAGGTCCCATTTTCTTTAGATATATGTGGCAATCATTGGGACACCAACATGTTTATGGAGGATGAGAAGACATACTTTTCTCCTTCTCACTTATAGATCCATATTTTACATAAGGTATGTACCCTTGAATTGCATGTAAATGGAGTTAGGGATATGGAGGATCTTGTAAATGGATAATTATCCATGCTTTATAATTATCCTTACTTGTATTTTTAAGCAATAAATTTTTTTAAAAGGCCTAAAATGCATGTTTTAAAATAATTGCAAGTTGTTAAAACAATATATTGTTGTTTTCCTCCTTTAAATGAAGTGTTGATATGTTATCATTTTAAAGTACTGTGAATTTATTCATTATTATAAAATAATTTTGATTTGTTTTTAATATTGTTAACTTGAATGCAACACACATGTAATATTTTGTGTGTACGTTCATACCAAATATAATGTTGATATGTATAATAAGGGTTGATCATTAGTTGATAACTAGTTCGTTTTTGTATTGGTAACTTATGCCTTGAGTTATGCGCATTTATAGAAAGTTGATGAAATAAATGAAGGCATTGATATACCAAGAAACAATATAATTCTTCAATTGTGCCATGTGTGACTTATTCTTCCAAAAGCAAAACTATACATTTTATATACATTATACGATGGACATGATTATGATAACCATGATGATGGCGATGAGTCCTAAAACCCTCCCATCCGTCAAAGCATGTTTCTACTCTAACGATCTTAGATTTTGACGCATATAGGCACAATTTGAAGAAATTTCAACGTTGTCCCTATTCACTACTCATTATGCAAGGTCGATGGATGTCGTTAAGCCCTTCACACAATATAATCCCTTTTAATCAATTAAGCCTTAAATCAACTTCGTGTTAGACACTATAAAAATTTGTTGGCATGTATTAACTTATAATAAGAATTTATCATGGTTTATTCATGTACTCGAGTTTGATGTTTGTTGGTATGGATGGACAAAATATTGGGTCACGATGTATATGATGATGACGATGAGGGACATGATTATGACAATCATGATGATGTTAATGAGCCTTGAAACCCTCCCATAGCATCAAGGAATGATTCTACTCTAACCATGTCAAATTTTGACTCATACATGCACAGTTTGAAGAAATTTCAACGTTGGCCCCATTCACTACTCATTGTGCACGGTCGATGGATGTCATTAATCCCTTCACACAATATAATCTCTTATAAGAAATTAAGAATTGAACCAAATGCATCACAGACACTATAAAAAATTGTTTGGATGTCTTAACTTATAAATATAATTTATAATGGTTTATTCATGTACTCGGGTTTGAGGTTTGTTGGCATGGATGGAAAAAATATTGGGTCATGATGTATATGATGATGGTGACAATGGAAATTATTATGACAACCATGATGATGGCGATGAGTCTTGAAACCCTCCCATACCATCAAGGCATGTTTCTACTGTAACCATGTCAAATTTTGATGCATACATGCATAGTTTGAAGAAATTTCAACATTGGCCCCATTCACTACTCATTGTGCAAGGTCGATGGATGTTGTTAAGCCCTTCACACAATATAATCCCTTATAAGAAATTAAGCATTGAACCAACTCCATGTAGAAAACTATAAAAATTTGTTGGGATGTCTTAACTTATAATTAGAATTTATCATGGTTTATTCATGTACTCGGGTTAGATGTTTGTTGGCATGGATGGATAAAATATTGGGTCATGATGATAACGATGGACATGATTATGACAACCATGATGATGGTGATGAGTCCTGAAACCCTTCCATACCTCCAAGGCATGTTTCTACTCTAACCATGTCAAGTTTCGACTTATACAGGCACAATTTGAAGAAATTTCAATGTTGGCCCCATTCACTACTCACTTATACGACTATGACAATTATTACGATGGTATAAACCTAAATGAGGTTCTCTTGGTTTTGAGAATAATTTATTCTCTACTGAACAGGGCCAACGATTTGAAGGTGGAAGCTCTCATGCCCCCCCTCCTCACATCACTTTCAATTCCCAAATAGCCAATTTGACATGATAAATAACATGTAACACACGACATAGAAACGGGCATAAAGATTAAAAACATGTAATTAACCCATATAAGTAAATAATTTAAAGAGATTAAATCATATAAAATATATTATAGTCACATACCTCCTAAATTTCAACATTTTTGCAATATCATTGATCTTCTTCTAGATCATACAACTCCTGACGATCATCTATATCATTCAATAGTAGTCTAATTAAGTATCATCCCATATAATTAATATTAAAAACATAATTAATAGAATAAATCATAGAAATATATAATCACATACCTCATACATTTCAATATTTAAATATCATTCATCGTATTCTTCTTCATCCTACTCAACATCTGAATCTTGATGATTTGTCTCAGAATCGAAATTGTTGAAACGATTGTCCATATCACCATCATCATCAACGTAATTTTTGATAATATCATCAATGAGAGTAGTGTCTGATACATTTGGATGATTAACTTCTTCGACTTTTTCATTTGACACATATGCAACCACCTGCTCCTGATCTACATCATCTTCTTCTTCAACATTATCTGCTTCCTCTACAATATTATATTTCATTGGTCTTCCTCTTGGATCATATCTAACAATGTATGACTAACTTGCTTTACCTAGTACCTCTGAGTAAAAGACCTGCTCACACTAACTTGGAAGAACATAAGGCTCTGTACTCGTTTCTAGTGCCCTTGTAATAACCATGGTAAATCCATTAACACGATCAACAACAGTTCTTTCAGGATCATGTTCATTCATTCGTGGCATGTACCATTTTACCTCAAACATAAATATTTTAATGGAATTAAAATCACACTCAATTATATCTTCCAAATAGCCATGGTACCTATTTTCATATACTTATGGATGCTTGTCGCTTCTAGAGGAAACATTAGTGACTTGAAAAACTGCATTTATCCCACAATCAAAGGTTTACCTCTTATCATCCAACTTTTTGATGTGAAATTTACTGCAATTACACCACATAACCTTGTGGTGTTTCAACTGCAACATGCCCGACAAGTATAACATGCATTGCCACTTAATAAACATCTTATAATATGAACTTAGTAAATGTATGTATGAATAAATAAAAGAACCAAATACATTGATAAAATGGGAACTAACTAAAGAAATGTGGGTGAATATTACTTGCCTTTTTATCTTTTAAACCATATCCTAAATCAATTTCCCTTTGTGTAAGATCAGTATATTGTTGTGGATGATGATGCATTGTTGTAATCAACTTACTCACCCCTTCCCATGATAACCTAACATAGAATTCTATACATCGCTCTATCCATTCGTCCATCCAATCAAGATTGTTTGCAAAGTATAAATGTAGTGCATCCCACTCTCTACTGACTATACGAAAGATTAACAATACAATATCATTAATTAGCTGTCATTGGAAAAGTTTAATATAATTGATGGCATAATAATAATTGAATGAATAGGATATATATAAAATTGAAAAATTAAATGTATAATAATTTAAATTTACAACATCAATTTACCTTTCACCTTCCTCATTCTACCTTTCCACAACATGACCTCCCTTTCAAATTTGTTGACGGAGTTTACATGCCAAATGCGAGGCACATTGATATTTTCTCTTGATCCAAGAAGATACTGACTAACATACACCATGCATTGATATACCATATATCCCTCCACCATAGAACCCTCAGGACGTTCTCTTTGTCTAACAAAATCCTTCAATGACTTCAATTGCCTCTCCACCATCCACATCGACCTTGTGTGTACAGGTCCACACAATTCAATCTCTCAACCTGATGTATGAGGTAGTGTTCTTATGCATTGAAAAATATTGGGTTTAGATACTTATGCATTTCACACATTATATGAGGAATTTTTCTCTTCCAATACCTAATATCTTCTTTATGGATTTCTTTAGATTAAAGCCACCTACAAATGATGCAAGAAAGTAACAGGTTTCAATGAGATCAAGGCATTTATAAAATCGCAAGTAAAGCACAATATGTCAATAAGTTCTGTAACAAAGTGGACAAATTTTTTGCATATAAATCATTACTTACCTCATGTATTTTCCAAGGTCATATATAACTTGTTTTATGTTTTTTTCAAAGTTGTATGGGATAGACAGAGTTAGAACATACTCTAACAAAAATCGAATCATTATTTATTTCCAAATAAGAAAAAAAAATTACTATAAAGATGTATACCGATATGGAAATATACCTTAATAATTACCTTAATGAATGTATGCCAGTCATGATTTAACCCCACCAAATTCACCTTTTTTCGTTAATATATTTTGTATGTTCGATGAAAACCTTGTTAGAAATCTAATTTTCCGAATGACGTCTTTTACAACATTGTTTTTTTTCTCATTCAATAACCATGGAAGACTAAATTTTTGGTCTCCGTCAACATTAGAACGAATCACGCTTTGCATTGCTTGATTGTCTTCCTCAATGCCACTACAAATTTTTCCAATTCTTTCTTTAGCAATCCTTCTATCTAAGATTCACCATGACATTTTTGTTACATTATTCCCAATATGCATTGTAGAAAACAAATGAGCTATTTATAAGTGCTCGGAGTAGGGAATCCTACTGAATTGTATGGGGTAACTTTTCATTCCTTGTGGAAGCCCATTGATGTCTTAACGAAATTTATGATACAAAAACGAAATCACATTAAGTACAATAAATAATGACATTTATGATAAACAAAATTCACTAAAAGAAATAATAATATTACATATGATACATAGACAATTTGCATACCTTGATGATTTCTATTATATTCCAACTTCCCTAGGTGAGGAGTCATTCTTCGAGGTTTTTTTCCATTCTCTTCTTTACCATTGAATTTTGTTCTATGGGTATTTCGACACCTATGATTCTTAGGGAGGAAGCGCCTATACTCATCAAACACCTCCTTCCCTATACTTCTTGAACGATGAGATTTTATCCCGGGACTACAAACTGGACATGCAAATTTACCCTTTGTCTGAAGACCTGCAACATATATGTATTAATGTAGAAATGAATTAATATTTAAAAGAATGCATGACATTCTCAATAAATTATATAATATTAAAGTGCAACAGAAAGTTAGTACTTACCACAAAAATGTGTTAACCCAGGAGCATCATGAATTATCCATGCAAGTATTCCATGGAATTGGAATTGTTTTTTCCCTATTGGTTTAGAGATGTCATACATAGTGATGCCAACCCATAACTTCAGTAGCTCATCATTAAGAGTCTCAATATATACATTCATATCTTTCACTTGCTACTTACCTGATTGATTCAACATACAATTATATTTACTTATGCGTCCTTATATATAAAATATATTCTCATGCAACAAAACAAAGAAATATTATATATTTACTTTCAAAAAAATATTTCAAACTAATTAAATACCTAGAAAAATCATTGCCAACATTGTGTGCTCTCTCTTTATCGACATCCAAGGAGGAAGGTTATTGTTTATAAAAAAAGTAGGCCACACTGAGTAAGTAGACTGAAGCTCTCCAAATGGTTTGACATCGTGAGTTTCCATTGAAATTCTAACATTACGAGGTTCTTCTTTAAAAATTGGCCATTTTTCTTCAATGTTCTTCAATGCAGAACCATCTGCAAGCATTCAAAGAACACCGTCTTCACTTTCGTTCTTTACATGGTAATCCATAAACTATGCTAGACTTTGGCACCTGAACAATCGTTGGAAACATGGAATTATGGGAATATAACGAATAAATTTGCAATGACATGCTAGAAAAACAGAAATCTTATCATTAAAAAGAATTATTAGAGGTACATAGAATTTTTTTTAGAATTAGGTGTAAAATGATGAAATGTAGAAAAATGGACCACCTTCCAGAATATATAACTTTTATTTATGGAAAAGTGGTACAACCACCCCAAAATGTCATTATTTTAAGATTGGTATGTTATTTTTTCTCTAGAACATAATGCGCATGTTTGTGTTGGTCCACCGGTTTGTTATGTAAATTGTCAATTTATGAGGAAAAAAATATGTAGAGGCATAGACAACTGACAAATCATGTGAAAGGCTATTTTTCCAAAATTTTAAAAGTTAATTTTATATTTTTTTAAATTACGAAAGTCAGTGAAGCCTTAAAACGACATGGTCGAGTGTTGGTACACCATATCATGGTATGAACATAATCAATCAACTTTTTTTTTTTAGCTTGTAGGTATTCTTTTACTCTTGTGCAGGTTCTTTTCCATTTTCGAAATATGTAAGCCAATCAAAAGTTATAGGCCAAATAAACGACCTATGTTTTTTACAAATTTGACATTAGTGCAATTAAAAATAGAAAACAATAACAGATCTATTCAAAAAATATATAGTTATAATCTGCACATAGAACTCGAAAAGTGTGTGCAATTTCATCAATAGTGCACAAGTGGAGCATATGCAGAACTAAGCGTGAAAAACATGAAGTTACAGAAATTGTGTGTTTTGCCATAAATCAGACCGAGCCTCAAGGTTTGGTAATCCGAAGCTAATACCAAAAATGCAAGGGGACAAAAAAAATTCAATCCAGACACGTGTGCGCGCAAATGCGCGCACACATAGAGGCGTGCATGCGCATAGGAACACACGTGTTGTTGTCCGCACACATGTATATGCGCACATGCATTATAGCGTGCACGCATTGTGTTTTACACCTTAATTTTATCTATCTCTCCCTAACCCCCCCCCCCTCTCTTCCTATCCACCCAATCCCTCCCCCCTCTCTTACACTCTACCCAATCCCTCCTCCCTCCCTCACCCCTTGATGCAGGAGCATCCTACTCTCCATCTGAGTTCAATGTTTGGTCAGACCTTAGGGTCTTGACATTTGCCTAAGTAGAGGTCTTTGATGAAATGTTGTAATCACGGGGGTGTCACTTGATAGGCAATATCCTATCACGTCCATTCATATTGGGGAATAAACTATGATATGGAAATGAGAAAATATATTGCCTTGTATTAAGGGGTCAAAGTGTCTTAAATATGTTATATAGCAATACAAATATTTAGGGTATATTTTATTACATTTCATGTAGAAGCGTGGAGGGGACGAGAGTGTATTTTATTACAAATAATTTTAAAGTATTTTTTTTTCTATGCATAATATTAAAAATACCAAAAATTAATAATATATGTTATGAAAATTAATAAATATTTTTTTCTAAAATAAAAAAATATTCATACTTGTCAATTTCCCAAAAATTTGTTAGATGTTTAAAAAGTTTAATTTTTGTTCATGAATGATACGCTATAAAAACCCTATTATTTATTTCTGAACTATCCATTAGGCTACCTAGACTACCCATTTTTATATCTTCCTCCGACAAATATATAGTAATCGATCTATGGTCTATTTACATTGACTTTTTATTAGATAACAAAATAATATCTTCGTTTCTAAAATTAATCTTTATCATTTAAAAATTAATATTTTTTTATTATTCTTTGAAATTATTTATCTACCCTACAATTCGTCAAATGTGTGATATGAAATTATTTATCTACCCTGCAATTCGTCAAATGTGTGATATGGCAAAGATAGGACCAAATTCATGTTATTGCAGGCATAAGAAAATGTGAAAAAATTAAACTTTAAAAAAAATAGCCATTGGTTGACATGACAACCATGCCAGATATGGCGAGCATCTATCCCCTTCCCATGGTATGTCATAATTACAAACATTTTATGAGGCGTGGACTTTAAGCTAGAATCTATAAAAATCTGCATTTAACTATAGGTATTTATTGGATCCATTTGCCACCGTAGTGCTATTAAATATATGACAAGTGCAATTGCCCAAAATCCATGTAAATGGAGGCTGAAGTTTGGTGTGCATTTATTCAATTATTAATGAACTATGCCCTTTTATGATGTTTCCGTATGACAGGTAGGACATGTTTTCACTACTCCTCCAGTGTTTAAATCAGGTGAGTATCATATGTATCTGGATAGGGTTCAATCACCCTCTTATCAGACTGATACAGGCACACAATGGATCCGAACTATCACATGATGAATTGTACAATTGGGAATCAATTCGTAGATAGAAAATCTAGTTGGGTGGCGTCCAATCCAATTCATAGCTCCTTGTAGTGCTCCACATTAATAGATTTTTCGCGTGATTGGAAATAAAGAAATTTTAATTTTTAAAGAAACTAAAAGGGCAGGTTCATTTGAATTATGGGATTTAGATCAATGGATTATTCATTCAGGAATTTACCGGATAATTTATTTATTGGTTTCCATTTAATGACTGTATATGGAAATGGATATTTTATTGAGATCCCTACCATTAGATGACTAAGACAGGCAATCTATAATCAACATAGGCCCATGAATGTCTATCTGGAAATCGGTAAACTCTTACTAGATTGGCTTACCGTAGATTGCTTTCGCAGATTTTTGGGGAAGGAACCGAGGACTAAATTTAGCTAGAGAGAGGAACCTTTTACACTAGACCTGTTAAGCAATAACATTACTTGAGGCCAGGTGATTATGTGACCCATCACTCACACTAGGAATTGCTTGTTGCGGAGCTGGATAGGAAACTTCTGGAATGTGAATTAATATGTGAACGGAGGGCAGGTGTTGGAGAAACATTTATACCAGTGTTGCATTATCAATCCTAGCCACAAAGCAAGAGCGAATTTTATTTTGAAGCAGGTTTGGGATCGACTCCGTGTTCTGCCTAAAAAGGTATGTACAAGAAAACCATTTATTGTTTTCTGTGAACTAGTTATGCTTATCAGTGAACCAATGCTAAAGAATGCAATTTCATCAGTGAATCTTATCAACTTAAGGAGCTTCTTACTATAATTAGCCAATGAAACTTCACTCACTAATTGTATTTTTTAACAGTTTCATGTGGTTGCAATTTAATTACCTTCATTTCTTGGAATGTTGATGCTCATCTATAAATATCTTTGTATTAATACCTGATGTAGGACAACAACAAGGCACATTAGGTGTAAGCGAGAGCATCATTCTTTTTACAGAGCCAATTTTATAAATCTCTGTCCATCTTTAGCATTTTTTTAGCACCTCAATACCAGAGTTAAGTTTTTTTTGTCATTGTTTGTGGTAGTATGGACCCCCTTTTAAATCATTTATAAATAATTTATCTCGATCAGGTATAGAGATAGATAGCGCTATCATAAAAACATAAATTTTAAAGTTAATAATAAAAACGATTTGAGTTCATATTTATCAGAGTTTCAGGAACCTATTAACCAGATTCAATCGAATTTGAAATTAACATTGGACAAGTTCGATTCTGTCGGTCAATGACAGAGATCGATATTGAAGGATGAAATGATTCTGGATATATGTGTCAATATATATTTCTTGGAATATATGTTAGTAGATTCACAGTTCTAGATCTATTTTTATAAAATTAGAAATTAGCATTGGACAATAAATTAAGTTCGATTATGTCTATCAATGATAGAGATCGATCTTAAAAGTTGAAATCGATTTTTTGGTATACATGTTGATATGTATTTGTAGCCCCAGTTAAATCTATTGGTTGATTTTGGCGTGGGGGAAAAATAAGTTTGAGCGACTCTGTATCCCTATGACAGAGTTCGATCTTAAAGTTTGAAATCAATTTTTTTTTTACATTATAGATTATTAAGAAGTCGATCCCAAATCTGACGTTGTGTCTAATTTATATTTCAATCCACAGTATTATCCCCAAATCGACAGTGATCGAATCAATGGTGAATCCCAGATCTGACGTTGTGGTTAATTTATATTTTAATCCACAATATTATCCCAAAATCGACAGTGATCGAATCGATGGAGAATCCCAGATCTGACATTGAGTTTAATTTATATTTCAATCCATAGTATTATCCCCAAATCGATAGTGATCGAATCGATGGTGAATCCGAGATCTGACGTTGTGTTTAATTTATATTTCAATCCATAGTATTATCCCCAAATCGACAGTGATCGAATCGATGGTGAATCCCAGATCTGAAGTTGTGTTAATTTATATTTCAATCCATAGCATTATCCCCAAATTGACAGTGATCGAATTGATGGTGAATTCCACCTGATGTTGTGTCTAATTTATATTACAATCCACAACATTTTTACTGACAGAAATTTTAGTGAATTCAGTTCAATATTGTGTCTATATCCCAGATCCAAACGACTGCATTGAGAATTACTTCAATCTATTGTTTGCGTTTAATTTATTCCCAATATTTCGATCCATAGTGTTTCCATTGATAGAAAATTTCAAGTCGACTGTTGGGACTATTTCCTCATTTGGACAACGAATTCATTAATAGTAAATTCGATCTATTGTTTGTGTTTACATTTATTCCCAATAAGTTTGATCCACAGCATTTTTACTAACAGAAATTTCAGTGAATTCAATTCGATATTATGTCTATATCCCCAGATTCATAACGATTGCTTAACGGTGATTTCAATCTATTGTTTGTGTTTAAACTTGTCCAATATCCAATCCTAAGCGTTTTCACTGACAGCAGATTCAAGTCTGATGTCCCCAGATAGATAGTGATTTCAATAACAATGAATTCCATCAGAAGTTTGTGTTAAATTTTCCCCAGTACTTAACTCATTAGCGATTTCGTTGAATGATAAATCAAATCTTTTTCTTATTGGCAGCATCGGATTCATATTTAGTTGCATCATAATGTTATCCCATTTGCATTCGATCCATGAGTCCACTATTATGACAAATTCTAGATTATAAAATTACTCACTGTGGTCGCTTAATGCTCCTACTCTCCAAGCCAACTTCGTGTGATGAACTGTAATCCGATAAGCTCTGTCCAGATGTGAATTGGCGATTTGATGATTAAGGGATAGCTGGTTTAGATTGAGATGGAGATTTGGTTAGTAACTAATAGTTCTGTCTAGATATGAATTGGCCATTGACTATTAATTAATAGTTCCGTTTAGACAGGAAATGACGAGTTGTTGTTAATTAATAGTTCTGTTTAGATAAGAAGTGGCCGTTTGGTAGACACCACTCTGTAATTGTATGCAATTCCACCTCAAAAAAATGTAATTAGTGTTATATGCTTTTAGAGATTATCAATATTTAAATAAGTCTTGAACAGAGGTGGATTCCGATTGTAGTTGATAGTTATACTTATACTTTTAAATAGAAGAATGCTAACTTAGTTAAATTCATAGATTCCTTTTAAATAAAAGAAAATGTGAATTTGAACTATGCTAGATTTAGTTAAAATCTTAGATACCTTAGCTAATGGAAATGCTAAGACTTAGTTGATTTCATAGATGTACCTTATTTAGATAGGGTACTACAATGGTCGTAATTATTATTCAAGAATGTCTTTTTTTATTTAAGTGATTATGGTATGTTTCAATTAAGTTGTATTGTAAAGTATTATTGAAAATACTTATTATGTTTAAGGTTGGAATGTGAGAAGGGTATGCATCACTTAATATGTTTATAGTTGGGATTCACTTGTAATTAGAAAGTCTTATAGCTAGAATTCTAAAGATACTTATTTAGAATTACTCATGTGATCATCATAGTTGTGGAATATTTTATCTTTAATCAAATTTAATTATTAGTCAAATGTGTTCTCATGTTATAGCATAGATGAATGGGTTAGAAGTTAGAAGACATAAATATATTATCTTAATTATATATTTATGTTATGATAAGGATTAGTGAATGGATTGTCATAATTTATTTTCATATTTATAGGATGACATGAATTGAATAAAAACATAAAGGTTTAAACTCCCTATGGGATAGTTAGAGATAGAAGAATGATTAATTTCTTATAGATCTCGTATAACATGATGTGAAAAGTTAAAATAATTATGTTATAATTTTGTAACACATTTATGTGACGATAAAAACCCTTGTCTTTTTACTTCTAAATTAATTGTTACAAAAAAAACAAAAAACAAAAAAAAAAACACTAGTTCAACCTAACATACGTTACATTTATGTATATAAATGTCGAGTGGTGAATACAGGAGACTATTTGATTATTGCAAGTGTGTATTTTATACCCTCATGTATGCATATTTACATAGTAATAGATAAAATACCATTTGAAACAAGGAGTAGTCGCTCCACACATGGTTTCTTATTGTTTATGATGAGGGGGAAAGGATGTTTCTATGGAAATGGAGGGATACATTAATATTAGAATGGTGATTTTTTTGCAAGAGATAATATTTTGTTGAAAAAATCAATGCATGAAACAAAAAATTAATTAGACTAGAGTAAAGTATCACTAGTTAGAACATACAATGATAAAACATCAAGGTAGGATAAAATCCATCTCATGGAAACTATTGATTTCTTCCTCATATGTAGGAATATCACATAAATATCATTTGTGTTTAGCTTGTGAACAAGGTAATTTTGGAAAATAAGCAAGATATGTATTGTGTTGGAAGATCATAGGATACAGTACATAATCAATCAAAGAACGATATGTTGTTTGTCTAAAAAAAATCCAAGTGGAATTAGGACATCCCACTAGAGAGGAATTTATCTTAATTATCTATTAGAGAGTAAGAGAGATCTAAATCTAAACACATCTTTTTAAAATATGATCTAGTTTAGGTGGGTTTCTCTCTCTCTCTCTCTCTCTCTCTCTCTCTCTCTCTCTCTCTATCTATCTATATATATGACACTTAGTTTAGTTTATTATTATTATGGTAGACTTTATTATTATTATTATGTATTTTAAAGTTTTTTAATTCTTTTTAAATTAAATCTATTACATCTACTTAGTTTCTAATTGTATTTTATTTTTGCAATAATTCTCTTAAAAAATACATTGCATCTTTATATATTTTGTGTACTTTCAAGCCTCCTCTTTTAGAAGATTAAGTTTATTCAAACATTCTTTGATGAAGATAATGATGGTTATTAACATCCAATTTAGTATACGGACTTCAAAAAATGTAAGGAATCACTTGGTTTTCTTTAAAATTATATTTATGTGTTTGAAATTTTTTAAGAAAATCAGTCATAGATTGTTATAGTTGTGACAAGTTAAAAGGTTAGAAATGTCAATATTGTAAGAGAATAGCCTCAAACAATGAAGATCCCCCTATGCACCCAATGAACAACTTCACCTTATTCTCGGGCTATTTCACCAACCACTTGTTAAGTTTTTTGTTGTTTTGGGAATGTCCATTTTTTCATTTTAATTTATACCAAAATCCACAAATCTGAACTTAGTACACAAAAAATAAAAACATAAAACCATGATAACATAACCCAAATGTGAAAACCCTCATTATGAAGGCATAAAAAGTTAAACCATAAAAACCTAATACCACTTAAATTCCTCAATGCTTGTGAATTTATTTTTCTTTTCATTAATGCTTGTAAATTTATTTTTGTTCTAATTAATGCTTGTGGATTTATTTTTCTTTTCATTTTGTAGTGCTCTAGTTTAATTTTATTTTTTATTTTTAGTTTCTTTAAAAAATGGAAAAATGTGGCCAAAATATTTTTAATCCTTCGATAATAGTTGTAGGATTAATAAAACAAGAAGATAGAATGGTTGACCTCTCCATATTTTGTTTCACTTGGTCTCTACCTTGTTGTTTTGTTTGGTTTCTAGTCCCTAAATCATGAAACATATTTTATAAACCCCAAATATTTTAGATGGAAACCATGAGGACAAGCTTTGCCCAAATGCGAGCTTTTCAGTTATGGTTAGCCTCAACCTCCCTGATTTAATGAGATTGACCAATGATTCGATCCAACATGATCCAAATTCCCCCCTATGCCTATCGAACTCTCGTCATACATCCCAAACTTTGAAGGGAAGGCTGGGGAAGACCCCTAAAATCATATCATGTTGTTTCACCTATGGTGCTCACCAAACAACATCGTAGATGATTCTATTAGGCTACACCTGTTCCAGAGGACCCTAACTAGCACTATCACAAAGTGGTATATCGACCAACACCATGGGAAACATCCCAAATCCACGTCCTTAAAATTGACTCTAATTCTGGATTAATTTTGATCTTGTATAGATAGATAAATGAGATTCATTTGTTGTGGAAGAATCCATGTTCTCTAAACCTAGAATACTTTATGCATAAAAAAATTCCTACACATGACCTATTGCGATTTCGACTTGTTACGGAAAATTTTGGTGTTGACCTTTTTACGTAAAATCATGAAGGTCCCCCCGCACATCAAAGGTCCTTCCCCTAGTGCCTAATATGGGTTCATCAGATCCCATTCTCCACTATGAAGCCCCACCCTTCATTTATGAGTCACCTCCTCATTGTATTACGAGTCTCGAAAAGGAAATCATATCATGCCTATGGGGAAAAGATTCCCTATGTAAGGCTTGTGTGATGGCATAGTGGGGCATGCATATCCAATGAATGGAACTATTATGGCCCACCCATTTTTTGAATTCCTAGTGAGTCTATTGGGAATGTTATTTAATATCTACAAGAGGCAGTTAATTGTCTATTGAATAAACCTGAATAAACCAAATATTTCTCAATTTTCTAGTTCAATGAATTTCCTTCTATATAAATTCAATTTTAGTTTGAATGTTTCAACACCACTTTGACAAATGTATGTTATATCCAATCTTTTGAAAATTGTTTCTATATCTTTATCCATTTTTATCTAACTAAAAGGTACATGTGGATGGAAATGCAGATGAATCCAGACAATGATTGTGACTTTGTAATTGTAATTGGTGAAGAACATTCTACCCTTGGCATAGTTAGGTGTCAATCAGATGCTACATTTGCAGAAATTCGTCAAGAAATTGTGCTTGATAATATTATTGGATATCCTTTTGAGTTTACCAACAATCAAGGATATACTTTAAATGCAACACAAGAGAAAAGATGGAAAGCTACAAAAACACCTATAGGCATCAAGAGGAAACTAGACACATTGGATACTGAAGCGTTGCAATCAAATGTAATGGACAGAACACCAAATGTTGAAATCATCAAAGAGAACATGGAGGAACCTATGCATAAACAAGCAAGAGTTGAAGTTGAGTGTGATTTGATAGAACAAAACATAGGTGTTGATTCTACTATATTGGCATCTTGGGAACAAAAAGTGAATAGTTTAATGGAAGAGTTTGTTGAAGAGAAGGTTACTCTTAAAGTATATTCAGAAAATGGAACATCTAAAATAAAGATACGTTGTGAAAGTTGTGGTATTGATTATGGAACAGGGGAAATATCTTTGGCAGCACGGACACTTCGCAACTTCAAAAACAATCACATGAAAACAAGGGCCCATCAACGTAACATTTCAAGGGTGGGAAGTAGTGAAACTCCTTCATGTAACATAGAAAGGCAGACATCAATGGTTGGAGATCGACTTGAGATTGATAAAGCCATCAAAATACTAGATGATTTCAACAAGACACAAGATCCAAATTTGTTCAAAGTGGTGGAAGCAACACTTGCAGGATATGAGGACAAGAGAAAAGTAAAAGTGGAATGTACACGGTGCAATAAATGGTTTTATTTAGTACCATCAAGTGGTAATATTGTTAGTTCTCTAAATGAACATATGAAATCAAACAAGCACATTTCTACTACAAATGAGGCTTCACATAATACAATTGGGTTGAGGACTGGAATAGTTGGGAGACCCAAGAAGCCTACCAATGATAAGTCCCAACAGAGTTTGACTAGGTTCTTGGTCCCATCATCAACACCACTATCACATAGGGGTTCTACAAGTGCAAATCCTTCTACTTCAAGTATGTTAATTTCACAAGCTTATTTAATTTGAATATGACATTGAACATAATTTTATTTTTTATCTTCAAATTTATTTGCTTTTATTGTATTATTGTAGATCATTTATCTCCCATGATACTACAATGTTGGGGGTATTAGTATTCATATATTGATAGAAATGGGGAGAGATTGAACACAAAAATCCTAATGGATGATCAAAGGGGTGGGAAATTATGGGCCATATAGAAGCATACCAAGAGGATGCTATGTTATCATGGTACAAAATGCCGTATTGATGGTACATATAGGCATATTCATTGTCAGAGGGCTTCTAAAACAGGGATACCTTTTGAATCATTGACATGCTAGTTTTGTAAGTTGATTCTAGACTGTGATGACTTTAGGATGCGTTTATATCGTGAATCAAGGAGCCCCATTAAAAGACATGGGTGAGATACAAGGAAAGGGAGAATATTAGACTTTTTGACTCAAACTGAGGTCATAAATGTTGCAAGGGTTACAAATACTAGCTATAGATCAACAATGAGGGCTCTTTGGTGGGAGAGGACAAAGGTTGCTATACTCTCTATTAGAATAAGGTCCCTAAAGGACAAGTTGTTCGAATCTACAGAAAGGAAAGATGTATTTAGGTTTTGCAAGGATGTGTGTGAGGCACATAGACAAGGAAAATTACAAGGTAAAGATGTCGTTTGGGAATTTTTCAAAGATATCTTTCACAACCTAACACGTCCAAAAGTAGGGAGAAGGTATGGTGCATCCACTAAATCCATTTATGAGATGATTAAGTTATGGGGGGGTCCTAGATTGCATAGCTTCATTAGCTTGAATTTAGATGGTCTTTCAATATCTACAACTTTAAGGCAAGTGAGAAAATCACTGTCATATATCCCAGGGGAGCATGAGTACATTTTTGAAACACTTGGAAAGGTTTATGCTTCTTATAAATCCAAACATGGTATAGAGGGTCTGATTCCTGTATGCCTTGCTGAAGATGAGATCGTTGTGAAAAAATATGTTAGGTGGGTAGAAAAAAGTGATAGTTTGGTTGGTTTTTGTGGTAATAAAGAAAATCATCAATTCTAATCACATTTCTTAGTGACTGTGGGCGAGGGAGCTGCAGGCTATGATGTTATTACAGACACTTTTAAGAATAGTGTAATTGGTCATTATGCACGTGTAATTATTGCAAACCCTTTACATGAAAAGCTTCCCCGTTTGGTTGTGGTTGTTCATCTAACATGCAATAGGTTCGATGCAAATGTCGTTGCCAAGCAATGGGAAAAAATAGAAGTTATGTGGAGGAAACACGTGGAAAATTGTTTGGGACCTAATATTGGTCATTCATCTGATGGGGATAGTAGAAGAAGACAACTTATGTTGAAGGCTTATTCTTCAACAAAAGGTATTCGATATCAAATCCCTTGGGAAGGGTGGAGGCTATCTGGGTTGCATGATGGTGGCAACATAACAGGACTACATGACCAGGATTACATACACAACAGGAAAAAGCTAATCAATCCTTTGTTTAGTGGCCGATGAGATTTGATCCTTGGAGAAGAGTTGGTAAGTTTTAATCATGTCAGAATGGTTTATAACACTTTTAAAGTGGATGATCACAAGCTTAAAATTGAAGATATAGAGAGGATGGATCGACAAAATTGGGGTTCAGCGCAACGCATTGCTTCAAGGCATGTTCAAAGGTGTTTAAAAGAGATGAGAAGTACAACAAGTGGTAGGGTAGAGAGAACACTAGGTACAGAGATTTATCTAATGATTGTTGCTGACTACATTGACATTTATATGTCTCATAGTTTGACTCTTTGGGAAAGAGTGCGAAATGCTTCAAGAGTTCAACATTTCTTTTTGTTATGGTTATGTTGGGTACGGAAACAATCTCATGTTAATGCCAACATAAATTTCATTAGTAGAGAGGCATATCAGGATGTGAAAATTTTGTGCCACTTTGCAGTTTTATTGATGAGATTGTTTCGAGACCACTACTCTAACTTGCCATGTGTATTGCACTTGACTGGGTCAGATGTGTGTGAGAACTTCTTTAGCAAAGTTGGTGGGATGGTTGGATCAGAGAGGGCCTATGATTTCACTGACTTGCTTCATGTTGTTGGAACTCTTAATAGAGTTGCCGAAGAAGAATCAAATCCACAAGGGCTTCGCTTTAATAAATCTCATAAAAAACAAGAAAGCATCTGGAATAAATTGCACCAACAAACAACAGAGAATCATGATGTATTATCGCATTATGGTCGAATATCTACAGATGATAAAATTATAGAAGCTCTGAAAGTAGGATTGAATGATGCGCAAAACCTTTTATCAAGACTTGGCATGCAACCAGAAGGACACACACAATCTTCTTGGTGGTTTAAACCATGGACAGAGTATCAAAACTATCCAACATTCCAAGTAGTGGATGAAGTAGTTGATGGTTCTACACTGAATAACTCCAATTCAATATTCCAATATTCATCTTCATCCATACTCAATGTTAGTGAATTGCAAACAATGTAAAGTGAGTGGAGGCATGAGTTGGATGAAATTTTAGATACCATTGATGATAATGTGAACACAACTACCAAACCAGTGGTAGAGCTTGATGGTAAGGATATGTTCAAATCTTGTTTGGTTAGTCAATTGAATGGAAATCCAACATTATCCAAAGATAGGTTGACTAGAGTGAGAAATGGGGTCTACTTTAGGCGAGATGAAAGGGCTTCAAAAAAGGGTGTTTCAATTGGCTTTGGAATTGGATCGGACTGCGGGGTGTTGTTTGAGAGAAACTCAATACCTATAGTTGAACGTGCCACAAGAAAAGGTGTTTCTCGAAGTACCAAAGGAGATGTTTCTTGTGGAACTTGGTACATTGGAAGGGTTCAAAGAATAAGAAAGAAGGATGGAAATAGGGTGTTTGATTACCATAATGACATTGATCTTTTGGATAGGCCAGAAGGTGTTGAGCTTCAGTTTTGTTGGTACAATAAAATAAAAGGGCAACGCTTGTACAAGTATGATTTGACATATCATCTTTTTGTACAACTTGAATCTGTTATAGCAATGGCCAACTTATCATACAACAATAGGAATGACACATACAAATTAGAAGAAAGAGATTACAAAGTTTTTTCTGATTTTGTCAGAAATCTCAACAAGGTTAATTTAAAGTTTATTGTAATTTATTTTTCCTTATTCATTCCCATTTAATAGATAATTTATAAATAATTATTGGTTGTATTTTTGTTGATTTCATGTAGTAATGCCATCTTGATTTTATATTTTTTTGCCTCAGGTGCAGTGAACCCTTTGAATGGTGAATTTTGGGATAAACCAACCTAATTTTTTCCACCTACTTTTTTGTGTAAGTTTCCTTGACCATTCATCTTTTGTAGTTGTATTTCAGCTTTCAAGATAGATATTGTGCTAGTGTAACCATCCATCTTATGATTTTAAATCAGATTTCAATACAGATTTGGATTTCACATGATGATTTGATTGTTACAAGTACCTGGGTTGATGCAAATTCATGTGTCATTCATGATGTCAACCTTATGTCAACGAGATTTAAAAATCAAGGCTAAAGGTGTTGGAAGGTTTTCAATCAAGCAAATTGACATTTTGGAAGTTGGATAACTTGCTTTCCTCTATACTAGTGGTCATTTAGAGCTGATGTCAAGATCATTTGATCAAATACTTTATATTTACATGTTTTCAAAATTCAGGGCAATGCCCTCTTTAAACTTTTAGTAGTTTTTTAGTACTAGAAATGGAGAAGGTGACTCTTTTGAGTACAATTTATATCATACATAGCATCATATCTATAAGATAAACTAATACTCTTGATTTAACAATGATTTTGACTTATCATATCTTTCGTTTTGCTTAGTAAAAATATATGTGAATGTTTATAATTAATTTAAACTTTATGGATTTATGTGTTAGTTAATTTTTTTCATCCTTTCTTCTTCCAGCAAAGACTTGAATGTCTTTGTAAAGATCTCAGGGCAAATTCTGCAATGTATTTGGATTTTTAAAATTTCGATAATATTGCAACTATTACTATTAACTCTGCTCTATGTTTTGTTTTTGTGGGGTTACTCTTTTTGTTGCTTGGCGAAGTTATTTAGATATGAGGTATGATTCTTGGAATAACATGCATTACAATATTATAATTTTGTGGCACTGAGATAACCATGGTGGTAGTATTTTGTTTTTTTTTATGTAGAATGTTATTGATGTGATGTCCAAAAGGTCAATGTTACCACTTATGAATATGTATGCAAGATTTTACGCTTTCTTTGTAATTGAGGTTGAGTTTTCTAGTGTTAAAAGTGAGTAAAGCTTGTAACATTATACCTTTTGTTGTTCTATATGAGGCCAATTTCCAAAGTGTGTTTCTTTTCTAGATATAAGTCATGTTGTAGCCTATGAAACTGTTCAGTATGTTTGAGTGTTCTTTTTGTTCCTTGTCAACTCCAAGGTTAAGAGATGTAGCTAATCGAGAATTCTAGAGTTGAACAATTATATTGTAATTTTTGTAGGCATTCTAGTAAAAGATCTAACTCTTCATTTTTTAGGTTGGGGTTTAGGTGGGTATTGAGATTCAATCAGACCTTGTTCCACGACAAGAAATAAAAGTGAGATTAATCGTTCTTGGATCACTGGAACCAAGAAAAGTTAGATCAATCTTTCTTGACTAATAATTTCTTTCAACTTTTTGTATTCTTCTTTAACATTTTCACATTTCCAGTTAAGAATAGTTATTAGATTGAGTTATATTTGGCACATTCATAATTGAAATTTCAATTCTTATATGCAAGGCATCCTTCTTAATATTGTATTGGAACTGACATGAACATAGGTGAAAATCTAAATCTTTGTTTACATACATTATATGTTATTATTACCATGAAATGGTATCATATAAGTTTCACCATCTGTGTATCTTTATATCTATTGCATGATTGAAACTTAACAATGGATATTTTTTCCTCTCCCGTAAAGATAAAAAGAATTAGATATATTAACCCATGAAAAGGTAACTAAATGTTTCTAATTCCCTTGATTGCAAGAATAAATGTAGAGGAAGTAGAGGTAATTCATTGAATCTTGTGAATGACCCAAATCCAAGATATGCACATGATCATATGGTGTTATTGGAAAGTAAGAGGAAGTTTTCTATGTTCATTTGGGTTCAAATATCAATGATGTTTGTTTTGATAGGAAGGTAGGGAAGTCCATCAACGAAAGGGTTTCAATTTTGTATTTTTATGGAGTTTATTTTATTAAGCTTATAGAAAACATGAGCTCTCTAAGGCTATATTTGTATTTACATGATATAAAATTGGTAGATTGGTAGGTTGTGGTTTGAAACATCTGTAATTCTCATCTTTTATAAGCATTGCACTGACTATTGGAATATCTATCTTTTACTTTCTTTGTTACATTGAGCTCTTAACGGGTTTCCTTTTACTCATTTTACCTTCCCCATTACTATTTCATTGGGTCTTCCACTATCCAATGCTACAAATTGATCAGTCGCCCCTACAATCTTAGTGGGATTATTGTTAGCATTATACTACTACTTTCTTTAGCATCTTGTTTGGTTATACTAAGATGCATTAGGGATCCTGTTTGTTACACCTTGATAATATGATATAAAGGGGGTATTAAAAATGGGTTGATAAAAATGGATACCTACAATATCTGGTGAAAATAGGGGTTTTCTTAATTGGAAAGGTATATTGGGAGGGGGGTTCAACAATACAATTTTTGGAGGCATTTTTCAATATTTAGTGAAATTAGGGATATTCTTTAATATCCTACGAATGATGGTGCTATGTAACAAGTTCACTGAGTGAACCCCCCGTGGTTGTAATTAATCCTATGTTTTAAGTGTGTTTATAGATGGATGATGAGTCACTAGGTGAGTCATTTGGATGAGTCATGTAACTAAGTTCTCATCCATGGAGCGAGTCACAGAGTTAGGTTTGGGAGCTTGTTGTATTTAGAATTACTTAGCAGCAATCTAGGGATTGTTGAGTGTTCATTGGATCTGAACCAGAATTGGTTTCATAGTTCTATTTGTATAAATGTGTAAGCCTACGAGGCATAGAGGTAGCCAGATAGCCAAGTATCCAGGTAGAGATTCAAATAATGTATATCTGGATAGGGTGTCCAAACAATGTAAATCAAGCCTAAGGGGATTAGAACATGGGTTCTGTGATGATAAAACTAACAATGTACAGGTTCTTTGGGTTGAATAAAGAAATACTATTTCGGCGGATCTCTATGTAAATGGATAATTGATTCTCTGTGTGTTTAATTCATGAATCAATTGACAGTTGAATACCTCTGCAAATTCTGTGTGTATGCAGTAGCTCGAAATTAGGGCTCGTGAGAGTTGAATGATCTCTGTGTGTGCAAAACCACGAAGAGGATGTGCAGATCTTGCAAAGGAATTCAGTCTGGTGATGATCGATTGAGTGATCGATCGATCTCCTGATCAATCAATGCAAAGGCATAAAGTTGCAGATATTGCTTTTAACAGAGGTTGGACAATCCAGATTCAAATCCAAAAGGATGATCGACAACAAGGATCTGAAGAGAAAACATGCACAGGAGTTAACATTTCCACGAGCCGATGTGGAGTGTTCCGCATTGATCATAGATCAACGGACGAGATCAAATTCGCAAGGGATCGACGGTTGACACAGTGCTCCGCAGAAGGAAGAATATCAGGTGGTAACGGCGAGAAATTACGGAAGTCACATTGCGGAAATCTTTTCAAGAAATTATGAAAAGTGCACCCGCAACCTGCAATCCGCAAATTGCGGAAAGGAAGCGTCCACAATTGCGGAAAGGAAGCGTCCACATATTGTAGAAAGGAGGAATCCGCATTGCAGAAGGGAGTATTGTGGAAAAGCTCGTTGCAGAAGGGATCGTTGTGGAAGGGCTCGTTGCGGAAAGGCTTGTTGCAGAATGACTCATTGTGGAAGGAAGGGTTGCGGAAAGACAATTGCAGAAAGGTAGTTGCGGATAGACAATTGCAGGAAGGTGACTACGGAAAGTTCATTGCGGAAGGACGCCCACAATTGCGGAAATAAGATGTTTCTGCAAGGCTGTTGCAAAAAGTTAGTTATGACAGGAAGAACATTGCGGAAGGCCTATTTTGAAGGTAAGGCCCGCAATAGAGAAGGAATTAGCTAGTGTTTAGCTAAGTTTAGTGGTTCGATTTCAGAGAATCACAATATTTGCTGGGGTAAGCGGGTTGGATTGGATTTTTTCATTCCCACCTGCATCATTTGGTATCAGAGAAGAAAAAAATATTCTGTGTGTACTGAGTAGGAGATCAGAGTAGCCATTGCATTCAAGTCGACGAAGAATCTGAGCCGAAAGAGAATTGAAGCTGCCACGAAGGAAACAGAGGTAAATCAAATTTTGATTTTCAATTTATGATAAAGTTGAAGACTAACACTTATGATGAGAAGGTTGGTCAAATAGAAGTATTCAGAATTGAATTAAATAAAGAATTGCAGACAGGGGAGATGTTTCAGCCAACTGTACGAGTGGAAGAGATCTTATAAGGTATGGATTGATTGATGTTTTGTTTAAATCTGGTTATAATAATTTGTTGAAGCAAACAAGGAAGGTTTGATAATAGTAGTGACATCTAGAAGAGTTGTATCAAGGATGATTGTGTTCTTGATGAAGAAGTTGTGAACTCTTAGAAAAGAAGAAACAGCGGCAGAACCTAAGAATCCAACAGAGGTTGAACCAGAAGAGGACAAGTTGCATGTTCTCGGAGAAGAAGTGGATCTGTAGAAGCCAAGAGGAGCAAAGGAGTTGCTCAAAAGGTTCTATAGGAAAGAACCAAGAATACCAAAAGGACAAGCTCAAGGAGAGATAGCTTGTTGAGGTATTGTGGCAGGTATGAAGACTTGCTAATAAAAGGCTTGGGAGCAGTCCATAGGTGAACAAGATGAAGTTCACAGAGAAAGAGAGAGGAGAGAGATACAATGACTACTGAAGGTCATTGCAGAGGTTCAGAGGAAATCCACAGCAGAAGAAAAGATTCCAAAGCCGAAGGTATCAAGAGAATGAGTAAAAAAGAGTATGACAGAGAATTAGTTGACATAGGATTGTAACTATTTCATTTGGAGAAGTTGCTACAAAAGGAAGATCAGAGGTATGGTTGAATAATGAAGAAGCAAAAAGTGATATGGCCTTCACTACAGGTGATTCTAAAGAAAGAAATGTCTGCTAGATTGAAGGAAGAACTCAGGAAAGCTGAGTCTGAGATGGAAATTCCATTTTGTGAACCAGAACAAGGAAGCATCCTTGGAGAGGACGATGAAGCAGGGATTGTAGTTGATTTTCTGAACTCACTGATAAGTTCAGAATCACATGAAGATGATGTGGATGAAACTCCAGATGTGGAGTATATGGTTTTTGAATATAATGCTTTGTGTATGACTGCAGGTATTGAAGAACACTTAAGTGATGTGGTTATCTAGTGAGAAACTAAACAATCATCTTGGAATGTCAGAGATAATGAAGGAGGAGGAGAAATGATTTTCAAAATCATGACAACAAATCATAATTCTGTTGTAAAGGAGGATGAAGATTGTATATAGCCTGTAGCTCAAACTATAGGAAAGATGGAGTTTGGTGAGGAAATAAAGTTGTTGAAAGAGATGACTAAGATAGGAAAGTTCTTGACTGAATATGTATTCAAGGACAATGAATATAGGAAGAAGAGACTAACTGAAGGTCTTATTAACTCTTTGCATAGTTCATATCAGCAAATGAATGTACTGACAGAGAAATCAATGACGGCTAGAGAGCCTAATGTTTTTAAAACTAATGAATTGTGTGTGTTTACAGGTATAGCAGGTGATGATGATAATGAGGCTGTCATGAAGGTGAAGGAAGAAAAAGAGAGTGCGAAAAGTTGGAAGATTGCTCTGAAGATGGAGGCTAAGACAACATGGTCTCATGGAAACAGACAAGGGGGAACACATACACAATTTGATAGTGGAGTTGTTGATAGACAGTTAGAAGAACTTGTTGTTGCAGAGTTAGCTAATGAAAACATAGAGATATTTTATGATCTCAGAAAGTATGATGAGGAACTGGAGATGCTAGAAGACTGGTTGATCAATCCAAGGATTGATAAAGATCCTGATGGTGTAAGTACAGATCCTAAAGGTATAAGGATGCAGCAGGTAATGGACAGCAACAGCAGAATTCAACCAAAGGATAGACTAGACAATGAAATTGAAGAAATGAGGATGTTGATGATGAAGATGTCTCAGAGAAGACATGAAGAAAAAATGAAGATTTACATCAGCAGAGAAAGGAAACAAAGCAGCAGTAGAATACCGGTGACAGAAGAAGACTGCAGGAGCAAGGCTAGTGGAGCATTACAACAGAAAATTTGGAAACCAAGAGAATTGCAGTCAACAACAAGATTACAGGACAACCATGAAGCCACTGGAAAGCTTCAGCATAAAATTTGGGATCCATGCGTATTGAAGATTGAAGGTTATGACCAGGAGGTTATAAGATCTTTCTTCCTGTGGATTCTGATGCAGGAGCATCCTACTCTCCATCTGAGTTCAATGTTTGGTCATACCTTAGGGTCTTGACATTTGCCTAAGTGGAGGTATTTGATGAAATGTTGTAATTAATCATATGTTTTAAGTGTGTTTCTAGATGGATGATGAGTCACTAGGTGAGTCATTAGTGTGCTGAGTCATTTGGATGAGTCATGTAACTAAGTTCTCATCCATGAAGCGAGTCATAGAGTTAGGTTTGGGAGCTTGTTGTATTTAGAATTAGTTAGCAACAATCTAGGGATTGTTGAGTGTTCATTGGATCTGAACTAGAATTGGTTTCAGAGCTTTGTTTGTATAAATGTGTAATCCTATGAGGCATAGAGGTATCCATATATCCAGGTATCCAGGGAGAGAGTCAAATAATGTATATCTAGCTAGGGTGGCCAAACAATGTAAATCAGGCCTAAGGGGATTAGAACACGGGTTCTGTGATGATAAAACTGTGAATGTACATGTTCTTTGGGTTGAATAAAGAAAGCCTATTTCGACAGATCTCTGTGTAAATGGATAATTGATTCTCTATGTGTTTACTTCATGAATCAATTGGTAGTTGAATACTTGTGCAAATTCTGTGTGTATGCAGTAGCTCAAAATTAGGGCTCATGAGAGTTGAATGATCTCTGTGTGTGCAAAACCATGAAGAGGATGTGCAAATCCAGCAAAGGAGTCTAGTCTGGATATGATCGATTGAGTGATTGATCGATCTACTGATAAATCAATGCAAAGGCATAAAGTTGCAGAGATTGCGTTTAACAAAGGTTGGATGATCCAGATTCAAAGCCAAAAGGAAGATCGATGATGGGGAAAGGATCCGCAAAGTGAATGTGCGTGTGAGTTAACATTTCCGCAAGTCGATGTGGAGTTTTCCGCATTGATCATAGATCAAAGGACGAGATCAATTCCGCAAGGGATCGACGGTTGACATAGTGTTCTGCAGAAGGAAGAAGCTCGAGATGTAACGAAGAGAGTTTGTGAAAGTCACATTGCGGAAGAGTTTTACGGAAGTCTTTTCAAGAAATTACAAAAAGCGCACCCGCAACCCGCAATCCGCAAATTGCGGAAGGGAAGCGTCTGCATATTGTGGAAAGGAGGCATCCTCATTACGGAAGGGAGTATTGCGGAAGGGCTCGTTGCGGAAAGGCTTGTTGTGGAAGGGATTGTTGTGGAAGGACTCATTGTGAAAGGAAGGGTTACAGAAAGACAATTGCGGAAAGGCAATTGCAGACAGATAATTGCGAGAAGGTGACTGCAGAAATGTCATTACGGAAGGACGCCTGCAATTGCGGAAAGAAGACGTTTCTGCAAGGCTATTGCAGAAAGTTAGTTCTGAAAGGTAGAACATTGTGGAAGGCCTATTTTGAAGGTAAGGCCCGCAATAGAGAAGGACTTAGCTAGTTTTTAGCTAAGTTTAGTTGTTTAATTTCAGAGAATCACAATATTTCCTGGGGTAAGTGGGTTGGATTGGCTTTTTTCATTCCCACCTGCATCACCCCTCTCTTCTCTCCTTCACCAAAAGGGTCAGGAGATATATTATTATACAAAATCACTAACTCGCATTATCCTCATGTACATATAAATCTTCATCCTTGTAACCATAAATCCATGACCCCTATATCTCAATCCCTAAACCCTTGACCATTAGTCCCTAGCCACTGCAATCCCTAGTCCCTAGTACAACTAACCATCATAACTCTTGTCCCACTATAATCCTAAAGTAATATAGCCCTTAAAACTCCTAAATACTAACACATAATGATATATATCCCTTAACCCCTATAATCCTAACCACGTAATCCTAAACTCTAAAGTGTCTAGTCAAATAAAAATTAACCCCTAACCCTTATAACCTCTAATTCTCATCAACCCTAAACCTTATCATCGAACACCCAACCCTTAAAACCTATGACCCATAGCCAGTTTAGAGATATAGTCAGAGAGAGAGAGACCTGAGCCTTGGGCCCTAAAGGAATATTCTATCCAGAAAGAGCTATGATGATTTCCTCTTCTAACCACACATGACCTCTTAATGGTATCATTGGCCTATGATTAAGGATGTCAATACCATGAAATGGTTTTGAGCAATATGTATGTGCCCGATCAAGGATTTTGGAATGATGTTTTATGGAAGAATATCGTGCCTTTGTCCATAAAGAAACCA